>OX392501.1:52500-5041000 GCA_947623375.1 Apotomis capreana
ACCTAACCTAACCTAACCTAACCTAACCTAACCTAACCTAACCTAACCTAACCTAACCTAACCTAACCTAACCTAACCTAACCTAACCTAACCTAACCTAACCTAACCTAACCTAACCTAACCTAACCTAACCTAACCTAACCTAACCTAACCTAACCTAACCTAACCTAACCTAACCTAACCTAACCTAACCTAACCTAACCTAACCTAACCTAACCTAACCTAACCTAACCTAACCTAACCTAACCTAACCTAACCTAACCTAACCTAACCTAACCTAACCTAACCTAACCTAACCTAACCTAACCTAACCTAACCTAACCTAACCTAACCTAACCTAACCTAACCTAACCTAACCTAACCTAACCTAACCTAACCTAACCTAACCTAACCTAACCTAACCTAACCTAACCTAACCTAACCTAACCTAACCTAACCTAACCTAACCTAACCTAACCTAACCTAACCTAACCTAACCTAACCTAACCTAACCTAACCTAACCTAACCTAACCTAACCTAACCTAACCTAACCTAACCTAACCTAACCTAACCTAACCTAACCTAACCTAACCTAACCTAACCTAACCTAACCTAACCTAACCTAACCTAACCTAACCTAACCTAACCTAACCTAACCTAACCTAACCTAACCTAACCTAACCTAACCTAACCTAACCTAACCTAACCTAACCTAACCTAACCTAACCTAACCTAACCTAACCTAACCTAACCTAACCTAACCTAACCTAACCTAACCTAACCTAACCTAACCTAACCTAACCTAACCTAACCTAACCTAACCTAACCTAACCTAACCTAACCTAACCTAACCTAACCTAACCTAACCTAACCTAACCTAACCTAACCTAACCTAACCTAACCTAACCTAACCTAACCTAACCTAACCTAACCTAACCTAACCTAACCTAACCTAACCTAACCTAACCTAACCTAACCTAACCTAACCTAACCTAACCTAACCTAACCTAACCTAACCTAACCTAACCTAACCTAACCTAACCTAACCTAACCTAACCTAACCTAACCTAACCTAACCTAACCTAACCTAACCTAACCTAACCTAACCTAACCTAACCTAACCTAACCTAACCTAACCTAACCTAACCTAACCTAACCTAACCTAACCTAACCTAACCTAACCTAACCTAACCTAACCTAACCTAACCTAACCTAACCTAACCTAACCTAACCTAACCTAACCTAACCTAACCTAACCTAACCTAACCTAACCTAACCTAACCTAACCTAACCTAACCTAACCTAACCTAACCTAACCTAACCTAACCTAACCTAACCTAACCTAACCTAACCTAACCTAACCTAACCTAACCTAACCTAACCTAACCTAACCTAACCTAACCTAACCTAACCTAACCTAACCTAACCTAACCTAACCTAACCTAACCTAACCTAACCTAACCTAACCTAACCTAACCTAACCTAACCTAACCTAACCTAACCTAACCTAACCTAACCTAACCTAACCTAACCTAACCTAACCTAACCTAACCTAACCTAACCTAACCTAACCTAACCTAACCTAACCTAACCTAACCTAACCTAACCTAACCTAACCTAACCTAACCTAACCTAACCTAACCTAACCTAACCTAACCTAACCTAACCTAACCTAACCTAACCTAACCTAACCTAACCTAACCTAACCTAACCTAACCTAACCTAACCTAACCTAACCTAACCTAACCTAACCTAACCTAACCTAACCTAACCTAACCTAACCTAACCTAACCTAACCTAACCTAACCTAACCTAACCTAACCTAACCTAACCTAACCTAACCTAACCTAACCTAACCTAACCTAACCTAACCTAACCTAACCTAACCTAACCTAACCTAACCTAACCTAACCTAACCTAACCTAACCTAACCTAACCTAACCTAACCTAACCTAACCTAACCTAACCTAACCTAACCTAACCTAACCTAACCTAACCTAACCTAACCTAACCTAACCTAACCTAACCTAACCTAACCTAACCTAACCTAACCTAACCTAACCTAACCTAACCTAACCTAACCTAACCTAACCTAACCTAACCTAACCTAACCTAACCTAACCTAACCTAACCTAACCTAACCTAACCTAACCTAACCTAACCTAACCTAACCTAACCTAACCTAACCTAACCTAACCTAACCTAACCTAACCTAACCTAACCTAACCTAACCTAACCTAACCTAACCTAACCTAACCTAACCTAACCTAACCTAACCTAACCTAACCTAACCTAACCTAACCTAACCTAACCTAACCTAACCTAACCTAACCTAACCTAACCTAACCTAACCTAACCTAACCTAACCTAACCTAACCTAACCTAACCTAACCTAACCTAACCTAACCTAACCTAACCTAACCTAACCTAACCTAACCTAACCTAACCTAACCTAACCTAACCTAACCTAACCTAACCTAACCTAACCTAACCTAACCTAACCTAACCTAACCTAACCTAACCTAACCTAACCTAACCTAACCTAACCTAACCTAACCTAACCTAACCTAACCTAACCTAACCTTTTTTTTTTTTTTTTTTTTTTTTAACGGAGGGGAAACTCTTTATGAGTACCCCCGGGCCTAGGGAGGCCATTGTGGGGGTTATGTGGGAGTCACACCTCGTCTACCACTCTCTCTGAGTGAGAGAGGGAGGGAGGAGCATACCCACTAAAACCTTCTCCGGCACTTTCCGCGTGTAACCTGTTTGGGAGCGTCATGGGGTCGCAGAGCATTCTACCACGACGCCCCCGGCAGCCCCGTTCGGCTTACGCCGGGGCACCCGCGCCTATGGAGGGGAGCATCGCAAGCGCAACGAACTCCCCCCAGACGTGCAGAGCCGTGCAATGTGGGCCCCTAACCCACTGGCTTTGCTAGGGGTTCAGGCGTGCAGCAAACTGTGCACGCCTTCTTCCCACCCGCCTGCGCCGGAGCGGGTTCGCGTCGATGTTGTTCTCGCGCTCCCGCTCCGCTGCCTCTTTCTGCAGCATTATGCTTTCGCAGAAAGAGGCCACTGCCCGCCATTTGGTTTGGCTGCACAGCATAGCCGTGACTACACTGTGCAGCGAGAGATCTTGGCTGCCGATCTCCGCGGTCAGCCTTCCACGCTCTGCGTCCCAGCGACTACACGACTCGAAGGTGTGCTGAGCCGTGTCGTCTGGGTAACCACATTCGTGACACTGGGGCCTGAGCTCTCTCTGAATGTTATGCAGGTAATGACCGAAGCAGCCATGTCCGGTCATTACCTGCGTGAGCCTGTATGTCAGAGCCCCGTGTTCCCTCTCTAGCCACTGGTCAAGCGACGGGAGGAGTGCCCCTATGGTGCGAGTTCCATAGGGGGAGTCCTCCAGGTCGCTTCTCCAGCGCTCCCTCAGCCTCTCTGCAGCCAGTCGGCGCACACGGTCCACCTCCTCTGGGTTAGGGCACTCTCCTCTCGCCCTGGCCTCCGCCCTCGTTTTGTATCGCTCCGCCAGAACCTGAGCGTCTAGCTCCCACGGAGGGGTGCAGGCGAGGAGGCAGGCTGCGGCAAAGGACACCGTCGAGTAACCCCGGATAATTCGCTGGGCCACCATTCGTTGCGGCCTCCGGAGGAGGGACTTGTTTGCCCCGGTGAGCTGGTCGGCCCATATTGGCGCTCCATACAGCGCCATACTACGGATGACGCCTGCAAATAGGCGGCGACAGGTAGTTTTAGGCCCCCCCACATTGGGTAGAAGCCGACCTAGTGCCGACGCAGCGCCCGCAATACGGGGAGCAAGTCTCGCAAAATGCTCCCCAAATTCCCACTTCCTGTCCAGGGTGAGGCCCAGATATTTAATGTGGGCCTTAACCTGGACAGTCTCACCTGCAACGGGGATTGTGGTCCCAGCCCGCATACGCCAGTTATGTCCCCCGAAGACAATGGCCTCAGTCTTCTCCAGGGAGACCTTTAGCCCCAGGAGGCCAATGCGGCCCACCGTCAGGTCAGTAGCGACAGCTGCCCTCCTCAGAGTCTCCTCCGGGTCCCCTCCCCGCACGGCCACCATCGTGTCGTCCGCGTAACAGATGGTGATCATGCGGGGGAGCTGCGCTCCTCGTAGGACCCAGTCGTATCCTAGGTTCCACAGTAAGGGCCCAAGTACTGAGCCCTGTGGAACCCCACAGGTCACTTCACGAGCGCACTGAGCTCCCTTTTGCTCGTACAGCACTTTTCGGTCCGTCAGGTAGCTATCCAGCACTTTCTTTAAGTAGAGAGGCACCCCGTGATAGCAGAGTGCCTCCTTGATGACGGAGTAGGGGAGTGTGCCAAAGGCATTGGCGATATCCAGAGATACCGCCACCACTCCTTCCCCCCTGCTTCCCGCGTAATCACTGAAGGCTTTGAGGGAGCTCAGTGCGTCCATGGTGGACCGCCCCGCCCGGAACCCGTACTGTCCGGCACTTATGTCCGGGCCGGTATTCCCCAGGTGCTGATGGATGCGAGAGACGAGGATCCTCTCAAACATCTTGCCAGTCTCATCCAGCAGCACCAGGGGGCGATACCCCGATGGAGAGTCCGGTGGACGACCTTCCTTCCGCAGGAGGCACAGTTTACCTTCCTTCCAGCATTTCGGGAACCGCCCCTCCCTCATACAGTCCTCGAAGAGGTCTTTGAGGCGGTCCCCGAGGTGTTTAAGTGCCAGAGGAAGGATTTTTCCTGGCACTCCGTCCGGTCCTGGCGCCTTCCTGCAGGAACGAAGGGGATAAATCACCCTCTCCAGCTCGTCCTCTGTGACTGGCGGGACGTCAGTTGGGCCCTCTGGCTCCGCAGCAGGGGCCGCCATGCGCGGAGGGACAAAGTCAGGCGCTGGTGGAAAGAGGCCATCGACAATCCTCGTGAGAAGGTCCGGCTCCAAGGAGTCCGTGGGGGGAGCTCGTTTCATTTTGTTGCGGACAATTTTATATGGTCTCCCCCACGGATCCCGGTCTAGCGTCGCCAAGAATTCCTCTCTCGCCTCGTCCTTCCTCCGAGCAATGGCTACCTTTAAGGCATCCTTCGCCTCTCTGAGGGCCGCGTGGAGCTGTTCCTCCTCCTCTTCCGTGTGTCGCCTTCGTCTACAGCGGGTGTACTCGCGCCGAGCACGGTTACTAGCGGCGCGGAGGGCCGCAATTTCCTGCGACCACCAGTAGACCTGCTTTTTAACAGGTGTGCGCTTCCTCGCCCTGGGCATAGCAGCGTCACACACCCGTGTCAGCGACGCACGGAAGCCTACTGCTCTCTCCTCAACGTCCAGGTCCGCTGAGAGAGGAGGACACCATGCCTCCACCATAGCCGCTTCGTCCGCCATTTCGCGATCCAGGTTGGCCACTGACCACTTCAGGAAGCCCCTGCCGTTCCTGGCTGTTGTGCCGCGGTCTTCGCGGCTGGGCGGCGTCACATCTTCTGCTGGGGAGACCGTCATCCTGATGTATCGATGGTCGGATAGTGTCTCTTCATCAACCAAGACGCGCCAGTCGGAGATGCGTGCAGCAAGTGCAGGGGTCGCGAACGTAACATCCACAATGGATCCTCCCTGCCTGCGCACGCATGTGTTGACGTTGCCCTGGTTGACTACCTCCAGTTCCATCGTCACCGCCCAGTCGCTCAAGGCTGCCCCTTTAGGATCTGTATTGGGGCACCCCCACGCCATATTCTTGGCGTTGAGGTCCCCCAACACCATGATCTGCGCCGAGTCAGCCGTCCGTACCACTCTTCCTAGCCTCGCGAGGAAGCGCTCAAAGGCATCAAGCGGTCGATTGGGGGAAAAATACGCCGCCACCAGTACAATTCCGCCCCATTTGGCAGCCACAAATCCCTCACCTCGCTCTATCTCTGTGGGAGGGGGGCAGTCACCCGCCACCGGTGCCATCATGGCCACTCGCTCGTCGGTGGCACCCACCCAGTTATTCTGGGAAGGGACAAGGTATGGTTCTGCAATCACCGCCACGCTGATGCCCCACTCTGCTACCACCTGCATGAGTAGGTCCTGAGCGCGGGCGCAGTGGTTGGTGTTGCATTGCAGAATGTCCAGTTTCTGGCTTTGTTCTGGCATTAGATTTCCATACCCTGCCCCTCATCGTCCGGGTGATCGGCGTTCCCTTCTAGGACCTCCGGGGTTTTCTCACCGGCTGGGGCCTCTTTTCCTCTTATTGGAGGGGGGCAGCATGCTTTCCCTCCCATTATATGGCCTGCGGGGCGTTTGGAGTGATGACACACCGCGCAGAATGCAGGCGCATCGCAGTCCGCCTTTCGGTGGTCAGGCCGACTACACCTGTAACACAGGGCACTCCGGTCAACCGACGATGGGCAGAGTGCGCGCGTGTGTCCAGTGCCCATACACCGGTAGCACCGCATTGGCGTCCGCTCCAGTACCCTCACTTGCGCCGATGACCACCCCACCAGCAGCCGTCCAGTTACAGCCAATCGCTGGGCCGATGTGATCGGGCACTCCACCCACGTTGTGCCTGTGCCATTCGGGCGTGCCTGGATTGCTCCCACCTTGACCTGCGCCAACAAGCATTCTCCCTTGATGGATATGGCGCCCGCAACTGCGTCCGGAGTAGCCGATTCATCAAGCCCGGATATCAGCAGCTTGGCCATTTTAACTGCTCGGTATACCCTCGCGTCGCCACCCACCAGTTCGCCTATCTTGCTGCACAGGTCATCAGCAACCCTACTATTTTCTTCTCCGGGTACCTCGATGACACGAGCTCCAGCTGCCGTTTTACGGATCCGCACGTGCTCAATACCCAGGTCTCCAAGTTTGAGCGACGTGGTTGCTTTGGTCATAACGGAGGCGTAGGTGGCCTCTGTACCGGGCTTCAGCGCTACCACGATAGCAGCGGTCCTAGGCGCAGTAAGCTTCCGTGGATCCTGCGGGGTCTTCTTGGCCTGGGCTTTCGGGGGCAGAGGCTTAGAAGTATTGGCCTTCTTCTTTCCCCTTTTAACCACTGTCGTCCATTGCGGTTGGGCAGGTGGTGCTTCCGGCTGAGCACTGGAGACGGGCTCAGCTTGATGGGGCGTTGGGGGATCCCGCCGTGGTTTAGGCTTAGTTTTCGCCTTGTTGGTCCTCGGGGCTGGAGCAGGTCTGGCAGGGGGCATCAGGTTGGACCCCGTTGCACCAGACTTTGCTGGCTCAGTTGTAGCTGCGGAGGCAGCTTGAGTCCTCTTTGATTTTGACCGGCTGGTGGGAGGGTCTGCCTTCGCTCGATCCGCGGCTAGAGGCGGTCGGAGGGTCGGTGCGGGCGGGAGGAGACTTTTAACCTCGTCAATTCTTGTGTTGACCATGTCTCCTATAGAGATAAGGAGTTCTCTTGTCAGTTGCTCTTTGAACTCTTTAAGAGCATCGTTCTCTGATGTCAGGGCCGTCGCTGTATCAGATCGGCGCTCTGAGAATGCCGTGCGCAGTGCTTTGGTCTCACTACGAAGGTGAGCAAGCTCCTCCTTCATCCTCTTATTATCGGCCTTTAGGGCACGGATCTCCTCTTCCTCGCCTCTGCTCTCGAGGCGTTCGGCAGCTGCCAGTATGTCCTTGCAGGCCCGGTACATACGGCTCTTGACCTTACCGTTAAGGTTACTGGATTTGGTCGCTTCCTCCAGGACCATCTTGGCAGCTTTCCGAACAACCTGTATATGGTCATCCTCTGTGTGGACAGAGGAGCTGCGGCTACGGCTGCGGCTTGGTTCCATCCTCATTCTGGAACTATCCACCGCGGCATCCCTCTTGTCCCGCCTCTTCAATCGCAAGGTTTCCCTCTTCTCGAGAGGAGAACTCTGTTTAAAATCCTCTCGGTACGCCCTCTCGTGCCCCATGTCCTCCAGGTGTGCCTTGAGCTGCGCTCTCGCTGCGGCCATCCCACTGTAGTGGCCCCTCGATCCGGTGCCCTTGCCCCTGCGTGCGGTGTTTACTTTGAGCCTGGGCTCCGCATCGTCAGTGCCAGCCGTACGCGGTCTCTTGCTTCCTCCTGGCCGCAGAGTATCTGCTGTTGCTGCCGGGCTAGCAGTGCCTACCAAAGAGACTTCCGTGCTTCCGCCATCTGCACATGTTTCCACATTAGTGCCAGGGTTTCTGGTGTTGGAGTGCGACATCGGGTCGCAGTCCTTCACCTCCAGATGAGCTAACTCCTTATTGCGCATGACGTCATGTTCGAGCCGCGTTAGCTCGATGCGCAATTGCGGCTGCTGCGCCATCGTGGCTGCCACCTCGTTCGCCACATTATCGGTTGCCATGTTCCTCGCCAAGTCGTCACTTATATCTAAGCTTAAATCTAAAGTTTTAGGTCTTGAAATTTTGTATTCCCACGAGTATGGGGGAAATGACCGGTCCACCCAGGCAGTGCCCCCTGTACCTGGGTAACCCTACTACCACTGGGAGGGCGGGCGGTCTCCCAGGGTTGGCCGCTAGTGGCTGCGTTACCTACGCAGCCACTCCTAAGGGTGTCGATCGGGGACCTGCGTTGCGCACAAAGAACTGGAGTCTCCCTCCCACAGCCACCATTGGAGGCCGAAAGCCCCCCGGGCGCGCCACGGATATGTGTGGCACCCGATGCGTGAGCCTCCTACCACGCTAACACCGCCGACCCACCCAGAGAATGGATCTGCGTTTGGGTTTCTCAGAAACCCAATGCACAATCCTTCCAGGCAGATAGGCAGTGTCAGAGAAGCAGAGGGCTCCCTGACCAGGCAACAACACATACCCGCAACACGTCAAGGGCCCTTTCGACCTCCTCAAGCGCCCGCGCGGCGGGAGAACCCAGAGGTTCGTGCGAAAAGCAGTGCCCCGATCGACACCACAGGAGAACCTCGACGCCACGTGCCCCAGCGCCGGGGTTAAGGGATTTATTATAGAGGTTGTCTCCTCGCGGTCCGGCCAATGAAGGCAAGACCCCCGTTCCCGTTCCAAGCCGCGAGACGTGACCACGACACTCGGAACGGGGCTACGGATCCGGCGGTGGCGCGGGCAGGATAAACCCCCCCAGTGCCTGCCTGACGGCATGGTAAGTGCTCGCCAGGCCCGCCCTCCCTTGGTTCATCCACTGCGCCCTCTGCTATTCAGAGGGACGCGCGGAGAACCCTCCCGGGGACAAACGTCCCACGGCTCCTCCTCCGACCTCATCCACTGCGCCCTCTGCTGCTCAGAGGGACGCGCGGAGAGTCCCTCCTGGGCCGAAGCCCCCCTTTCCCCCCTGGGCCGAAGCCCCCCGTTTCCCCCCCAGTGTTTGGTTCGCGGGACTACGTCCTACCCCGGCTCGACGTCAGTAGCCGGGGCGTTCCCCTATCCACCACCTGGGGACGCGCCACGTCGGGGTTCACCTCCCCGCCCACTCGGACAACCGAGCAGGTCCGTGGAACCTAACCTAACCTAACCTAACCTAACCTTTTTTTTTTTTTTTTTTTTTTTTTTTTTACGAGGGGAAATGCGTTACGCATCCCGTCCTTGAGGTGTTGTAATAAAGGACGGGTATGTGGGACTCCTGGTCTCCAGTCTACCCACTAAAACCCCTCGGTCTGACCTCTCTCCGCCTGGTGTGGGGCTACGGGGACGCTTGGCGCTTACCGCGGCACCCATTTGCGGCGTCTTGCCCTTTTTGGGCCCGGCTCTGCGGGCTTCTGAGCCCACTCCCTCTCGCCTACAGGGGACCTCACCCAAGGCCACCTTTCCACCTCGGGACGCATTCTCGTCGGGCAACCAATCTCCCGATCAGTTGCCCGAGGTCCCGGTTAGGGCGGTATTTGGCGGTCATAAGCGGCCCGCCTTCGCCCTACTCTCCTTCGGCGAGTGGGTGGTGCGAGGGGGTCATCCTCTCGCTCCCTCTCCGCCGCCTCCTTTTGGGACATGACGGCGTTGCAGAATGCAACCACCGCTTCCCACGCGTCCCTGCTGCGTGTCATGACCCCAACCATGACTGGCAGTGAGAGGTCCGCCCCGATGGCCGCGATCAGTTGTGATCGCGGTACTTGCCATGCGGGGCACACGGCGCGGGTGTGCTGCGCCGTGTCCTCCTCTCCACCCGTGCAGTGTTTGCACACTGTGGTGTCCTCGCGGCGGGCCACCTGACACAGGTATTTGCCGAAGCATCCGTGCCCGGTGAGTATCTGTGTCAGGTGGAAAGTCGTCTCGCCGAAATCGCGGCCCAGCCAGTCCCTGAGGACCGGACGTATGGCGCCCACCACCTCCCGGCTTGCGCTTGGGGCCTGCAGCCTTTCGTCCCACTTCCTGAGGAGATCACCCCTGGCCTCGTCCCTCCAGAGCTTGATCTCCTCCGGAAGTGGACGATTGCCCTCCGCTCGCACTGCTGCTACTTGCCAGTATACCGCCGCAAGGACCTCGGCTTCGAGGTCCCACGGCGGGCTACCTGCCAGCAGGGTTGCCGCTTCAAACGAGACCGTCCTGTACGCTCGGATGGCCCTGGTCGCTATCACCCGTTGGGGTCTGCGCAACTGGGCCACGTTCCGAGCGTTCAGGGCCTCCGCCCATATGGGAGCCCCGTACATCGCCATAGAGCGTACAACCCCCTGGTACAGGCGGCGGCATGTGCTGCCCGGCCCTCCGATATTCGGGAGCAGCCCCCCGAGTGCTCCGGCTGCAGCCACCAGCTTTGGCGCCTTGCGGGAGAAGTGCTCTGTGAAGCTCCATCGCCCATCGAGGACAATACCTAGGTATCGCAGCGTCGACTCGATGGCGATGGAGGTGCCCCCTATGACGATCGCCAGGCCGGGAGGCGGTGCGTTTCGAGGCCCATGGAAGAAGAGGGCCTCCGACTTGTTTAAGGCCACCTCGAGCCCCAAGGCCCTAATACGGCTCACCACGTGGGCAACCCCCGCTGTGCCAAGGAGCACGGCTTGTCTATGGGTGCTCCCGGTTGCGGTGACGAGAGTGTCGTCGGCGTAGCAGAGTACGCCGACGCCCCGCAGGTTGGTACCGCGGAGCACCCAGTCGTATCCGATGTTCCACAGGAGTGGTCCGAGGACCGACCCCTGTGGAACACCGCATGTGACCCTCCGATTTCCCCATCCGTTTTGGGTCGGATAAGTAATGGCCCGGTCCCGGAAGTAATCCCCTACTATATTCTGCAGGTACTGGGGCACTCCTTGGTACTGCAGCGCTGCCTTGACTGTCTCAAAGGGCAGGGTGTTGAAGGCATTCGCTATGTCAAGCGACACGGCCAACATCACTCCGCCCTGCGAGACAGCCTCCTCGGCGAGGACCCTCAGTTGCGCAATCGCGTCTATCGTCGACCTTTCCCGCCGGAAGCCGTACTGGCAGTCGTGTAGGTCGGGTCCTACCTCCTCGAGGTGCTTGACGAGACGGGCAGCGATAACCCGTTCGAAAAGCTTGCCCATCTCGTCAAGCAGGACGATGGGGCGGTAGGCCGACGGCGACTCTGCTGGGCGCCCGTCCTTCTGGAGGAGGACGAGCTTACCCGTCTTCCAGCTTCGCGGGAACTGACCTCGGTCGAGGCATGCGCTAAAGAGGGTCCTCACCCTCTCCTCCAGCTCTTCTGCCGCAAGCGCGAGCACCACGATGCGCCCAGGCACGCCATCGGGTCCGGGGGCGCCGTTTTTTAGTTTGAGCCTGGCTATTGCGGCCCCAAGCTCTGCCTCTGTCACAGGAGGCACTACGTCCTCGCCTCTCGCCGGGTTTCCACCCATCGCCGGTGGACGCCATGCCTCTCTTTCGGGGAACAGGCCGGAGAGGACCCGCTCTAGGAGGAGAGGCTCGAGACTACTGGTCAGCGGGGGGGCCCATGGCCGGAGTTTTGCCCTTACAGTTTTGTAAGGGCGCCCCCATGGGTGCAAGTCCAGCGTCTCCAGCCACTCCTTCCACGCGGCCTCCTTCGCCCGTGCGATGTCCGCCTGGAGCTGGTGGCATTTTTCCCGGTAGGCAGCGTATAGCGCCTCCTCCCTGGCTGGGTCGCGCACCCTTCTCCGCCTGCTCCTGGTGTACTGGCGGCGCGCCGCCGTGCACTCGCTCCGTGAGATGCGGATCTCCTCGCGCCACCAGTACACGCGACGACGAGGCGGAGTTGGCCTCGCGCGGGGCATAGCGGCATCGCAAATCCGGTGCGTGGCGGCAACCTGCTGCTCCGTCTCGACATCAATGTCGCCTATGGGCCCAGCTCCGACCTGCCACGACTCCACTAGGACTGCCTCTTGGGCCATCTCCCTGTCCAGTTGCCCCAGCCGCCACCGCGGCCCTTCCCCTGCAGGGGGTCGGTTCACGCTCCTTGGGGTGAGGGGGAACGTGGAGACCTCGAAACGGATGTAGCGATGGTCCGAGAGCGTCTCCACGTCCGTCCTCACTTTCCAGCCTGAAACATGTCGTGCGAGGGCGGGGCTGGCCAATGTTAAGTCCACAATTGAGCCTCCCCGCTGTCGCACGCACGTGTTCGTTGACCCCCTGTTGAGGATCAGCAGCCCCACTTCGACCGCCCATTCCTCCAGCGCCTGCCCTCGCGCGTCAGTCGCTGGAGATCCCCACGCCGTGGACTTAGCGTTGAAGTCTCCAGCGACCAGCAGCTGCACAGGGCGATTTTCGCCAAACAGGGAACCCACCTCGTCAAGAAAGGACTCGAACTCGGTGAGGCTCCTGTTTGGCGAAAAATAGGTCCCAACGACCATTGTGTCCCCCAGGTGTGTCGACACAAAACCACGCCCCTTGGTGACGTCTCGGTGGGGCGCGGATCCTGCTTGCGGCTGCGTGACCACTGCCACCAGTCCGTCTCTATCCCCCACCCAGTTTTCCCTGGAGGGGACCAAGTACGGCTCGGCCACGACTGCGATTTGTATCAACCACTCCGCCATGCTCTGGAGCAGAAGGTCCTGAGCTCTGGCGGAGTGGTTTATGTTCGCCTGTAGGTATTGGGTGGCCATTACTAGTCAGTGGCCATCCGATCCTCCTCGACCCTGGGTTCAGGTGGGTGACTAGGCTGCGATGTGGCTTCGGACCTGTCGGCGGCAGTCCTCTTTCTTTTGGGTGGGTTGCATGAAACGCTTCCCACCCTGTGGCCCGCGGGGGCGCCCGCCTCCGCGCACAGCGCGCAGTGTGCGGCAGCGCTGCAATCGCGGGCGATATGGCCCGACCCGCTGCACCGATAGCAAAGGAGGCTGCGGTCTACCTCAGACTTGCACGCGGCGCGCACGTGCCCCACTTCCATGCATCGGAAGCATCGTATGGGCCGGGCGTCGAGCAACGTCACCTGCGCCGACACCCACCCCACGCGGAGACGTCCGGCCTGAGCCACCTTTTTTGCAGCCGCAATAGGGCATCGCAGCCACACAGTGCCCAGTCCCGAGGAGCCGAGCGTCACTTCGCCAGCCTTGACGTCTTCCGCCGCGCAACCGCCCTCTCGTGCAACCGCCGCGACCACCTCCGGAGATGTCACCGAGTCATCCAGGCCCGAGATGCGCATCTCCGCACATCTAGTGGGCCTGGAGATCCGGACCACGGCGGGATCCATCACCTCCCTGAGTTTTTGGGCAAGGGCGTCGGCCTTTTCGCCACTCTCGCCGCCGGGAATCTCGAATATACGGGCATTCGTCGCGGTACGTCGGACCCGAACACCCGAGATCCCCAGCGCATCGAGGTCTACCCGCTTTTTGGCCTCCCCGATGATGGACGCGTAGCTATCTCTTTCGCTAGTGTCCGCCTTGGGCTCCACTAGCGTAAACACTACCGCCGTTGACCGGGGGAGGCGCAGCCTCCGGGCCTTCTTTTTTGGGGCTGCCTGGCTTGTAGGGCCGTCCCTCTGCTTCTTCCTTGTTGTTTTTTTGCCCTTTACCGTCGTCCAGGGCTCTTCCAACGCTGCAGGCGCAGGCGCAGGCGCTGTTGCTTCCCGACCCGACTCTCCCGGGGCTGGGACCCTCCCGGAAGAAACTCCCTTGCCTTTTCGTCTTTTTGACCGCTTCACAGCGCCCGCGTAGGACGCTCCACCTACGGAAGCGGAAGCGGAAGCGGGGGCCACGCCAGACTCCGGCTCTGCTCCCCCAGTTTTGTCTCGGTTTGCCAGCGGAGGCCGCGCCCTCTTCTCCGGGAGGAGTCTGTCGCTGATTGCGGCCATGCGGGCGTCCAGATACGTCCCGACCTGGGCCATGACCACTCGACAGATCTCCTCTGTTAAAGGGATAGAAGGGGTGGCATTCGGGCAACCGCCTATCCGTTCGCTGGGAGAGGGCAGCGCAGGGGGCCGCTCCTCCTCGTTACGTCGGGTTGGGGGGGGCTCAGGATTCCCCTGCTTCCGCAGCCCCTCCAGTTGGGCCTTGATCTCGACCATCTCCTCTCGTAAGCCGGCCATTTCGGATCTTAGCCGGCTGTTGTCAGCTTGAAGCCGCGCCGTTTCCTCGGAAACGGTGCGTTTGCTGAGTACGGCAAACGCATCCGATATAGCGGACGCGGCATCTTTTAGGCACCGGATGTACCCGCCCTTCAAGTTTTTAGAGGTGGCCGCTACTTTTTGGATGACAGCCACACTGTCTGCTACCTGCTGCCCAAGTTCTGTGTTGGCAGCGGCCTCCTCGGGATTCAGCGCAGGCGGCGAAGGAGTGCACTTCGAGTACCCTTGCCGGGTTCTGATTTGCATCTCCTGCACGTCTCTCTCCGCCTCGAGGCAAATCTCTTCATGCATGGCCCGTTTGTAGGCCTCTTTCGCTTTGGCCAGGCCAACATACTTCCCGGTAGAAGGGGGCCGACCTCGTCCTCGTCCTTTTGATGTCTGTGACGAGCCTTCGCTTGTGGCGGACGGACAGGACTCGTCTCCATCATCCCCGCTGGATCCCGACTGGGGACTGGTGTGGAACCGTGGCCTCTTACGGGGGTTCCGCCACATGCGACCGCTTTTTGCAGGGCTAGCCGTGCCGGAAGGAACTAGCTCCTTTTCGGTGTTGGTCGTGTACGCCTCTGCGCCTTCGTCCCTATGCCCCAGTGCCTCCTCCTTGTCGCTATGTTGCGTCGGGGAGCTCGGTGATTTGCGTCCCCCCGCTACATCTCCAGGCTTGAAGGGAGTCTGCGTCCGTGAGCGCGCCTTTCCCTTCCCCCCCGGGCCAGCCCTCTGCGTCGGCAGGTCCTTCTTCTGGCGACTTGGGGAGGTCGCCGGCGACGAGAAGGAGGACCGCACCGTGTGCATACTGTCGTCAGTATCCTGTGCGGAATCCCCACGCGCCAGGATCCCCTCATCCAGCCGTGTGAGAAGGACCTTCGCGACCTTCATAGGCTCCTCTGTCGTCTTGCTGCGCCGCACGAAACGGCCATGGCGGCCGCGCGCTTGTCCGCCGCCCTCCTTCCTCGCCGGGATCTGGATCGCGGCGGAGTCCAGGTCTATGCATGGACTATCCTGGCCGACCCCTCGCAGCGGTGACCTCGCGAGGGACATGTGAGGGCGGAAAATTTCCTCCTCATTCTCCACCGTTGGGAAGGTTGGAGAGGGTGGCGCAGCAGCTGCCTTCTCGTCCTCCCTGTCCCCTCCTCCGCGTAGCCTTAGAGCCAATCCATGCGCATCGGTGTCCATTAAACGTTTGCCATAGTTGTCTTTGCTTTCCGGTCCAGAGTGGTGTGCCCCCCCAGAATACGAAGGGCGGCGTGTCTCCACAGCGCGGGCACTTGCCCGTTCTGTGGTGACACGGAGGATTGGAACCTCCTGGGGTAGTTTCTTACGTTTTAGGCCACTCATATTTGCTATTGTTTAAAGGAGGTATGCCCCCCCTCTCTGACGTTGGGGACTGGGCTCCCCCCAGCCATGCATCCCATCGGCACGCCAGTCACACCTTAGGATTGGGGATTTTTTATAGTGGTTTACTCCACGTGACCCGCCTCTCAGTGAGGAAGGTCCCCGGTCTGCTCAGTGCAGGTTACGGGTTGCCCGCCGGTGGCCGTAGCCACAACGTCGCGCCGGTGGCCGAAGCCACTATCGCCCGTGAGGCCGAGCTCCAGCTCCGTCCCGAGGGACCTGGCGTCTCACACTGTGCCCTCTGCTGGTTTCAGAGGGACACGCGGAGCCACACGTCGGGGTGCTGTTCTTTGTCTGGCCCCTCTCCTCAGGCCTGTCCGGTTTGGGAGGCCCTGTCCGGCATAGCCCTGAGGGTCATTGGGGCACGCAAGCCCCTTCACCACGGCAAGGTGACAGCACGTCGAAGGGGAACCTAAAATATTTTTTCGTTGGAAAAATGCTTTATGCATACCCGCACCCTCGGGGGAGGAGATGCGGGTTATGTGGGACTCGGCAAAAAAGCCGCCGCTACCCACTAAAAAACCAACGGTGTGCCTGCGCGCCACCAGTGGGGCGTGGCCACGGGATCCCCTAAGTACGCAACCGCGACCACGCCGGCGCCGCCCGCCGCTAGCACACGCAGCGGGCCCGTCTCTGGGAGGGGTAGAGAGGAACTTCTACCCCTGCCTCCTCAGAAGGCGCGTGGACACACCACACGCGCCTTCTCGGCGAGGCCTATGTTACGGGCAGCGGCGCCCCCGCGCCACTGCCCAGGCCTCGCTAGGTGGGGGGGATGAGGTGGGCGTACGCCCTTCTCCGGGCCCCAGCGCGCTTGCGGCGGATCGGGTGCGACGCTGGGTCAGCCTCCCGCTCCCTCTCCGCCTTCTCCTTCTGCGACATCACATCCTCGCAGAAGGAGAGGACCGCTTTCCACGACCTCTCGTCGGCGACCATAGCCTTGACTACGGCCGGCAAGGAGAGGTCGTCCCCCACCACTGCCACGAGGTCGCGGCGCTGCCCCGCCCAAGCTGGGCATTCCTCCAGGGTATGCTGCGCCGTGTCCTCGTCGCTGCTGCACTGGTGGCACCCGGCCGTCACCTCCCGTCTGGCGAACCGGTGCAGGTAGCTCCCAAAGCAGCCATGCCCCGTGAGCACCTGCACCAACCGGAAGGTCAGCGAACCCCGCTCTCTCTCCAGCCAGTCTCGTAGGACCGGCCGAACCGCCTCGACAGTCCTATGTCCCCCCTCGACTCTAGCTAGTCGCTCCTCCCA
Organism: Apotomis capreana; assembly: GCA_947623375.1. Taxonomy (NCBI): domain Eukaryota; kingdom Metazoa; phylum Arthropoda; class Insecta; order Lepidoptera; family Tortricidae; genus Apotomis; species Apotomis capreana. The sequence continues at coordinate 69,511 of OX392501.1, forward strand.
TTGAAGGACAATGGACTGTCGGAGGAGGAGCTTCTGCTCTTCTACCTCCCCGGGCGCAGGATGGTACTCCTGGAGCCGGAGGTCCCTTCGCCACTGGTACAGAGACGCTTGGGCCTCCGCCTCCAGGTCCCAGGGAGGCGTTCCCGCCAGTAAGCACGCCGCATCGTATGAGGTGGTGCGGTACCCGCGTACAACGCTGACGGCCATCGCCCTCTGAGCCTTCCTCAGCAGGGCGACATTGCGGGCCGCCAGGTTTACCGCCCAGATCGGGGCCCCGTACAGGGCCATCGATCGCACCACCCCCATATACAGGCGGCGGCTCGCACTCTCTGGCCCCCCGACGTTGGGCATCAGCCGCTTCAATGCGGCCGATGCTGCCATCAATCGGGGGGTCAGGCGGGTGAAGTGTTGGCGGAAGCTCCAGCGGGAATCGAGGACAAGTCCAAGATACTTCATGTCGGACTTGACCTCGATTCGAGTGCCACCGACGACGATGCTGGATCCTGCAGGTGGCGCCTTCCGGGCGGCGTGGAAGCAAATCGCTTCGGACTTGTGTAGCGCCACCTCCAGCCCCAGCATCGTTATGCGCCTTACCACCAGTGCTACTGTCACGGTAGCGAGGCGTGCTGCCTCCCGGTACGAGGTTCCCCGAGACGTGACTAGCGTGTCGTCTGCGTAGCAGGTCACGCTCGATCCCGAGAGAAGCTCCCCCCGCAGCACCCAGTCGTACCCGATGTTCCACAGGAGCGGCCCTAAGACCGAGCCCTGTGGAACACCGCACGACATCTCCCACCTTGTCAGCCCACCGCCCTGGACCGGGTACTCCACACACCGTTCCGAGAGGTAGGCCCCGACTATCTGGCATAGGTAGGGAGGCACCTTGTGGTGTTTCAGCGCCTCCCTAACGCATGACCACGGCAGAGTGTTGAATGCGTTGGCGATATCTAGCGATACCGCCAGGAGCACCCCACCGTGGTCGACCGCCTCATCCGAGAGGGCTTTAATGCGCGCGACCGCATCCACGGTCGACCTGCCCTCTCGGAATCCAAACTGATGTTCGGATAAGTCGGGACCCACCTCCCGGAGGTGCTCGACGAGGCGACAACAGATGATACGCTCGAACAGCTTGTCCGCCTCATCGAGCAACACGATTGGACGGTAGGCTGATGGAGATTCCGCGGGACGCCCGTCTTTTTTAAGTAAGACGAGCCGGCCGGTTTTCCATATGGTCGGAAATCGGCCGGACTGAAGACAGGCGTCCAGTAGCCCGCGAAATCTCTCCCCCAGGGCCTGCAGCGCCAGAGCCAGGACGCGTCCCGGGATCCCATCTGGCCCCGGTGCCGTGTTTTTGGCTTTAAGCCTCAGCACGGCCGCGTCTAGCTCTGCCTCCGTTACCGGAGGCACCTCGACTTCCGCGCCCTCATACCCGACGTGCTGACGGGGTGGTGCCATTTCCGGAGGCCGGTGTTCCGGTCTGTTCGGGAACAGATTGGAGACAACGGCCCCCAGCAGTCGAGGCTCGAGACTCTCCGTCAAGGGGGGGGCCCAGGGGCGTAGCTTACCCCTGACCGCCTTGTACGGCCTCCCCCATGGATCTCGGTTTAGAGTCTCGAGAAGCTCCGCTCTGGCGCTCGCCTTCGCCTCGCAGATGGAGAGCTGCAGCGCCTTGACCGCCTCTCTATAGGCGCTGTACAGCTGCGTCTCCTCGTCAATGTCTCGGGTCTGCCTGCGTCGGCGCGACCGTGTGTACTGGCGTCTCGCCCTGCCGCAGCGGGATCGAAGTTCTTCGATATCACGAGACCACCAGTACACTTGTCGCTTCGGAGGCCGAGGCTTGGCTCGGGACATGCCTGCGTCACAAACTTGTGACATGGCGTCCCGGAACCTGACTGCCTCTTCCTCGACCTCCACAGGCCCGGAAGATGTTGTCCAGGCCTGGACGAGGGACGCTATCTCCACTGCTTCTCGATCCAGGCTGCTTAAGGCCCATCTGGGGGACGGGGTCGCAGCACGGCCATTCGGACGACGATCCGTGTCCAATGTGACTTCGGAGGAGGTGGAGACATCAAACCGGATATACATATGGTCTGATAATGTCTCCACCTTCTCCAGGACTCTCCAGTCTTGGACACGCGGCGCAAGGGCAGAGGTCGCGAACGTTACGTCCACGATGGACTCCCCCTGCCAGCGCACGCAGGTGCTGGCCGACCCTCGGTTCAATACCGACAGGCCGGTCATCGTCGCCCACTCCTCGAGAAGGTCTCCACGAGTGTCGGTCGCGGGACAACCCCAAGCCATGGATTTGGCATTTAGGTCGCCCGCGACAACCACCGGGCGCGGTAGGGTCTGCCCAATGAGGGCCCCTAGCTGGCCAAGGAAGGCTTCAAACTCGGGGACACTTCTGTTGGGGGAGAAATATACCCCGATCAAGGTTATTTCTCCCCAGAGGACCGCCACGTAGCCTTGACCCCTCGACACGATGGAGGGGGGCAATGTGCCTTCTGCCCCTACTTTTAAAATGATGGCCACCAAGCCGTCCAGATCCGCAGCCCAGTTATCCCTAGGAGGGACATAGTATGGCTCGGCGACCACGGCAGCATCTATCGACCACTGCGCCATGGACTGCAGGAGGAGATCTTGAGCCCCGGCGCAGTGGTTAATGTTCGCCTGGAGGACCCGACTAACAGGCGTCATCTTGGCGCCGTGTCAGTCGGGCCCTCTTGTGTAGCCGGAGGCGATGACGCTCTAGGGGTGTCTGGTCTGCCGGACATCTTCCGAGGCACACGTTTCAGGGCTTTGGCCCCCGTCGTGCAGTTGCCGCTGCCGGCGCTATGGTCGGCAGGTTTGCCCGCTGCTGCGCACAGAGAGCAGTGAGGCGTGGCTATGCAGTCTCTGGCCTTGTGGCCGGTTTGACCGCAGCGGTAGCATTGGTCACTGCGGTCGATTTCCGACGTGCACCCCTTCCTGACATGGCCAGGCATCAGGCATCGGTAGCACCTCAGAGGGCGGGCCTCCAACAGTTTTACCTGCGCCGAAGCCCAGCCAACCAGTAGCCGCCCCTCAGCCACTTTCTTGGCGGCTGCTACGGGGCAGCGAACCCACGCCGTACCCAGGCCTGTTGGCGTGCGGGAGATCCGGCCAACTTTCACCGCCTCTAGGGCACAGCCTCCACATTGCGCCACAGCAGCGGCGAGTTCGCCTTCTGTGACCGAGTCATCCAGGCCAGAAATACGCATCTCCGCGCACTTTACCGGCCTGGAGATACGGACATCGGCCTCCTTTAGCGTCTCCTTCAGCTTAGCAGCAAGGGAGTCCGCTTTCTCGCCGCTAGAGGTGCCCGGGCCCGGGATTTCCAGGATCGCTGCCCCTGTCACCGCTCTGCGGAACCTTAGACCGGTGATACCGAGTACGTCCAGGGAGATTTTGGCTTTGGCCTCGGTAATCACCGTTCCGTAGGTGATGCCTCTCTCCTCCGCTCCCTCCTGGAGGGTCAGGACGACGGCTGCTGACCGTGGGGCGCGCAGCGCTGCCATTTTCTTCTGGCCCTTCCCCCCTTTTGCTCCCTGCGGTATCGCTGGCTGTGGGGGCTTGCCAGTCGCCTCTGTGCCGGTGGACGGAACCAGGATCTTCTTCTTCTTGCCCCACTTGACCACAGTCGACCAATCATTCCCAGTCGCAGGCCCTGGGGGCTGGGGCTGCTGGGATTGGGAAGCGGGGCCAGGGCGAGTCTTAGGAGGCTTCTTGGACTCCTTTTTCTTTTGCCCCTTTTTTCGTTTCGCACTCGGTGAGATGGTAGTAGCCGTGGTGCGACCAGGGGGGGAGCTTCCAGTGACCGAGGGTCTTGACTGGACGGTCCTCCCTTCCTTTGCCGGCGCAGGTGCCTGGGTCGTCTGCTGTGGGAGCAGTCTTTCCTCCCAGGCGCTCATCCTTGCTTCCATCATGGCACTTACCTGGTCCACGATACTGCGCTCCATCGTCCTTGCCTCTTCAGGTGCATCTTCGGGGCGCCGCCCGAGACTGGCACGCAGCTCGCCCATCTCCTTACGGAGATCGGCCATTTCGGCCTTTAGGCGTGCGTTCTCGGCAGCTAACCTCCTCGTCTCATCAGAGACAGTACGGTCCCCCAGCTCGGAGACCACATCCCGGATCGCGGCCACAGCCTCCTTCAGGGCACGTTGGAATGTGCCCTTCAAGTTTCGCGACTTCGTAGCCACGTCCGTGATGAGCCCCAGACTATCGCGCACCTGTTCCTTTAGGGCCAGGGCTGTGCGGGTGCCCTCATCGTCTGATCCACATGACGTTCTGAGCAGTTCCGGCCTTGTAGAGGGAGACCGGGTTATGCAGGACTCGGCGGGTGTATATTGCCCGTAATACCTGCTAAAAACTGACGTCGGCCGCCTCGCTGGCTTTAGGCGGGAACACGGGACCACTTGCGTATTCTCCGCGGACCCACCAGCAGCTTTCATGACTAGAATCATAACGGAGGAGAGATCACACTTCTCCTCCGGCTGAACTTCGTTGAAACGCGCTTTGCTTTGCTTCCACGCGCTTCCCGCTCGAGGGACTAAGCTATGTGCGACAGAAACCCTCCATCTCTGCCGCCCGCTACCCTATTTAGGGTGGAAGGTTGCGCTCATGCGCAGCGCGCCTCCTCCCTACTCTTCGCTGGCGAATGGAGTGCACTTCCGCCGCAATCTCCCTTTCGCGCTCGTTGCTCTCTTTCTGCGCCATCACTTCCTCGCAGAAAGAGAGCATCGCCTGCCACGCCGTGTCTTGCCTCACCATGGCAGCAACCACTGCCGGCAAGGACAGATCCGCCCCTATCCCAGACATGAGCGCTGTCCGCTGCGCGCTCCATGCTGGACACACTTCCAAAGTGTGCTGAGCCGTGTCCTGGTCTGCTCCACATTCATGGCATTCAGGGGTTGGTTCCCGACCCGCGATCTTCCACAGATACTGGCCGAAGCAGCCGTGCCCCGACAGCATCTGTGTCAAACGGAAGGTCAGGACCCCGTGTTGCCTTTCCACCCACTCTTTAAGGACCGGGCGGATGGCTTCTATTGTGCGGGAGCCAGCTGTTGGTCGTTCCAGACGTAGCTCCCAGACTCCCATCGCGTCTTTGATGAGATCAGCGCGTCGAGCCTCAATCTCAGAGGGAGCCGGCCAGTGATCCCGCTCCCATGCCGCTGCTCGCCAGAAGAAGAGTTCCGCCAGAACTTTAGCCTCCAGGTCCCAGGGTAGGGATCCGGCCATGACGCACGCAGCGTCGGTGGATACAGTGCGGTATCCACGCACCATTCTCAGCGCCATCGCTCTCTGAGACCTTCGTAGGTGGGCTGCACACTTTCTGCCGATGGCACCAGCCCAGACGGGTGCTCCATAGAGGGCTATAGAGCGCACTACTCCCGTGTATAAGCGGCGGCACGGGGCATTGGGCCCTCCCAGGTTTTTAAGTAGACGGCCGAGGGCCGCCGCAACGCTCAACAATTTTGGGGCCAGACGCTCAAAATGAGCTTGGAAATTCCACTTGCTGTCAAGCACAATTCCAAGATATTGCAGAGTAGGCTTGACAGCAATTGGGACCCCACCGACAGTTATTTGGGCACCCGTTGGAGGTGCTTTTCGATGCCCGTAAAAACAGATGGCTTCTGACTTTTGGAGAGCAACCTCCAGCCCTAACCGTCTTATGCGGCTTACGACTTGGGCAACACCTGCCGTAGCCAGAACGGCTGCGTCGCGATAACTGGGTCCCTTGGCCATCACCAACGTGTCGTCAGCGTAGCAGAATACGTCGACTCCACGAGGGTTTTCCCCCCGCAAGACCCAGTCATAACCAACATTCCATAGAAGTGGCCCTAGAACCGACCCCTGAGGCACTCCGCACTCCATCCGTCTCCGGCCCCACGTGCGCTGCCCAGGCCACTCCACAAACCGGTCGCTCAGGTAGGCCCTGATGATACGGGCTAAATGAGGAGGTACGCCATGGAAACGCAGAGCCTCGTTAATTGTTTCCCAAGGCATGGTGTTAAAGGCGTTGCGAATGTCTAACGACACTGCCAATACAACCTCACCTTGGGAAACAGATTCTTGCGCCAGGGCTTTGACGCACAGGATGGCGTCCACCGTGGAATGGCCGCTCCTGAATCCAAATTGGTTATCGGCCAGGTCCGGTCCCACTGTCCGCATATGGTTGGTGAGGCGGGAAGCTATAATGCGCTCAAATAGCTTCCCGATCTCATCAAGCAAAACGATTGGCCGATAGGTCGATGGCGACTCTGCCGGGCGACCCTCCTTCTTCAGCAGGACGAGTTTTCCTGTTTTCCACCCCACAGGAAAACACCCCTGCTCCAGGCACGCCGAAAAGAGGCGAGTAAGACGCGGCTCCAGCTCTGCCATTACAAGAGCCCATACGCGGCCGGGTAGACCGTCTGGGCCCGGGGCCGTATTCTTGGCCCGCATGCGAAGTACTGCTGCCCCCAGTTCTCCCGCAGAAACTGGCGGCACCTCTTCGGTCTCCTCAATGTTCCGCGGCGCCATTTCTGGAGGACTGAAAATACCTCTGGCAGGAAACAGTGCCGTCACCACTTCCTCGAGGAAATCCGGGTCTAAAGTCTGCGTGAGGGGAGGGGCCCATGTTCGCAGCTTACTTCTCACAAGCTTATAGGGCCTGCCCCACGGATCCGCATTTAGCGACTCGAGGAATTCCTCTTTCGCAGCATCCTTGGCCCGGCCCATAGCAGTCTTGAGGGACTCCTTCGCTGCCTTGTACTGACCATACAGGGTCCTCTCCGCCTCCTCGTCTGACCGCCGACGTCTCCTCTGCCTCTGGTACCGACGCCGCGCATCTGAGCAGCCTTTGCGCAGGAGTGCAAGCTCAGCTGTCCACCAGTATACTTGAGTCTTTCGTGATGGAGGCTTGGCCCGGGGCATCGCCGCGTCGCATATCTGCGTCATGGCTTCCCGGAACCAGGATGCTTCCGCCTCCACCACGACCTCACCTTCCGGCATGGGCAGCCAAGCCTGAACTATCGTCGCTTCTGTAAGCCGGTCCCGGTCGAGTTTACTTAGAGCCCATCTCGGGCCACCACCGCGGCCGGCAGGAGGACCTGTACTTGGGCCGGAGGCTGGTGGCAACGTGGAGACGTCATACCGGATATATCGGTGATCTGACAGCGTCTCCACGTCCACCATTACCTTCCAGCCATTTACGCAGCCCGCCAGGGAGGCATTTGTGAAGGTCAAGTCCACAATGGAACCGCCTTGTTGCCGCACGCAGGTTTGGACTGCTCCCACGTTGGCTAGGATGAGTCCTGTCGCCACCGCCCACTCTTCCAGCACCTCGCCACGCACATCTGTCACAGGTGAACCCCACGCAGTGGATTTGGCGTTGAAGTCCCCTGCGACAATAAGCGGGCCAGGAAGTATTGCGACCCGAGCACCTACCTCTGTTAGATAGCGCTCGAAGTCCGCAAGGCCTCGGTTCGGGGAGAAGTATATGCCGACAAATGTGACGCTCCCACATCTCGCTGACACGAAACCTTGCCCCTTCAGCACGCCTTCGAAAGCAGGCGAGCCCACCCTCGACACAAGAGCAACCGTCCCATCGAGGTTCCCGACCCAGTCATCCCGAGGCGGGACCGAGTACGGCTCCGCGACAACTGCCACGTGAATACCCCACTGTGCCAGAGACTGGAATAACAGATCCTGAGCCCTGGCACAGTGGTTAAGGTTAGTCTGCAGAACCTTGAGGGCCATTTGGATTTTCCGTGGCCTCGAACTCCATCTCGGCCTCCTGCACTGCACTAGTGGAGGGGGCAGCAACCTGGGAGGGGACTCGGGAGCCATCGCCAGCGCGCTTCGCCTTCTGAGAGCGGGAATTCGTGCAGGCCTTGGACCCGATTTTATGGTCCGCACGCTTACCCGCAGCAGAACATAGGACACAGCGGGGTGTCCCTGAGCAAGCTGCCCTCTTATGTCCCGGTTGACCACATTTAAAACAAAGGTCACTGTGGTCCTCCGTCGCAGTGCACTGCGCAATGGTGTGCCCCATTTGGAGACATCTGAAACATCTCATTGGCCTCTCCTCCAATAGTCTGACTTTGGCCGAGAGGCCCCAGCCAAGGTCCAATCGCCCACTCTGGATCACTCTCTTGGCAGCCGTAACAGGGCAGCGCACCCAGAGTGTGCCGAGGGTGCGGATGCCTCGACGGATCTCGCCAGTCTTAACTTTCTCCGCGGGGCACCCGCCGATAACACTGATCGCGGCTGCCACTGACTCCGGTGACACAGAGTCATCCAGCTCCGATATTCGGAGTTCCGCACATTTGGTTGGCCTTGAGATGCGGACAGCCTGCTCGCCTAGCTTCTGCGCAAGGGCCTTCGCCAGCTGTTCAGCTTTGTCGTCGCTATCGGTTCCTGGAACCTCCAGTACTTGACCACCAGTGACAGCGCGTTTAATTTTCATCTTGGTGATGCCGATACCGGCCAGGTCCACCTTCTTTGCCTCGGAGAGCACATTCGCGTACGTCACTCCCAGCTCCTCCGCCTCTGGCATCAACGTCAGAATCACCGCTGAGGAACGTGGGGGTGCTAACTTGTTCGCCTTCTTGGGCCGCTGAGGCTTTTGCCTCTGCTGGCTCTGTTGTGGCTGGGAGTTGACCCGCTTGAATTTTTTCCTTCCTTTTTTGTGACCCACTACCTGCCAGTCATTATTCGGCTGCGCTGCTACCTGAGGCAGAGGGGACCCTGCGTTCTCGGGAACGAGGGCTTTTGGTATTTGTGGGGCAACACTCTTTTTGCCCTTTCCCTTACCCTTGCCGCCGCGCTTTGGCGGCTCCTCGGTGTAGTTGGGAGGCCCCTTCTTCGGAGCAGCTGGTGCCCCTAGAATTGACGGCATCTGTGTCATATTAGAAGCCGTAGCCTTCCTCTTGTCACCAGCCAATGGCGGGCGGAGACGTTGAGCTGGCAGAAGCCGTCCTTCCTTCTCCAACCCGTCAAATCGGGCATTAATTATTTGGCCCATTTGGCTCGTGACAGCACGAACAATACTCTCTATATCCCGGGACGCAGGATCGTTCGGTCCCGGGGTCAGCGGCGTTGGGCTGCCCCCAAGGGTGCTCTGCCCCTGGCTAGATGTGCCAGCTCTCGGCTCCATGAGACTGGCTCGAAGCTCGTCCATCTCCTTGCGAAGTTCGGCCATGTCTGCCTTTAGGCGGGCGTTTTCCGCGGCCAGTCTCTTGGTCTCGTCTGAAACTGTGCGCCTGCCTAACTCCGCAACAGCTTCACGGATCCCGACTGTGGCTTCCTTTAGAGCACGTTGGAATGTCCCTTTTAAATTGCTCGATTTGGTGGCGACTTTGTTGATGACGCCCAAACTGTCCAGCACCTGCTGGATCAAAGCTAGCGCAGTGCGGGCGTCCTCGTCTTCATCGCCACTTGGTGTCCAGGGAGACTCTGACAGGCGAGCAAGGTGCCTGCTCACCGCCTTGCGGGTTGCCTCCGCCACCTCCTCCTCAGCCTGTAGCTCGAGTTCCTCCCGCTTATGTTTAAGGAACTCGGCCTTGGCCTGGGCTAGCCCCAGCCCCACGTACCGGGCTGATGTGGGATGGCCACGCCCTCTTTTATTAGGCCCGAACCTGGGTCTCTCTCCGGGGTCGGAAACATCCTCACTGGATCCTTCCGAAGCATTTTTTTCGCTGAGCAGCCGCTTGCGTCCTTCCCCGGCGGAAAAATGCAGCGAGCCATCCGACTCGGCTGTCTCCGTGTCAGCGTCCGTCTGCAGCGGCGAACAAAAGAACTTTTCGCTGGGAAGGTCACGCTTGTCGACTTTCCCAGGGGAAAAGAACTCTTCCCTACCTGGTGAGAGCCTCTCAAGCACGACGAGAGGCTTTTTCCCACAGAACACCCTCGTGGGGATTGGTGTGGGTGACCGCACGAATTCCTGTGGTGTCGCGGGCACCTCCTCCTCTCCTTTGCCCTCCTCGGGGACGGCGTGACGTATAAAGCGCCCCCGGTTATCCCGGACTGGGCGGAACGCCATAGTTGGGGGGTTAGGAGAAGGCTTCGTGGCATCCGCTCTCTCACCTTCCTTATCCCCTCCTCCGCGCAACCTTAAAACTAATCCGCATGCATCATTGTCCAGTAAGCATTGGCCATGGTCGTTGGTTTCCGTCCTTGAGTGGTGTGCCCCCCCAGAATACGACGGGCAGCATGTCACCGCAGCGCGGGCACTTGCCCGTTCCGCGGTGACACGGAGGATTGAAACCTCCTGGGGTAGTCTATTCAGAATATAGCCACTCATGATTTGCTATTTTTTTAAGGAGGTATGCCCCCCCTTTCTGACGTTTGTGACTGGGCTCCCCCCAGCCACGCATCCCATCAGCACGCCAGTCACACCTTGGGATTGGGGATTTTTTATAGTGGTTAACTCCACGTGACCCCCTCTCAGTGAGGAAGGTCCCCGGTCTGCTCAGTGCAGGTTACGGGTTGCCCGACAGTGGCCGTGGCCACACATCGCGCGGGTGGTGCGAGCCACCCCAGGGTAGCCTTTTTGTGAGGCTGCCCGCCAACTCCGTCCCAGGGGGGGACATGGCGTCTCGCACTGTGCCCTCTGCTGGTTTCAGAGGGACACGCGGAGCCGCACGTCGGGTGCTGTTCTTTGTCTGGCCCCTCTCCTCAGGCCTGTCCGGTTTGGGAGGCCCTGTCCGGCATAGCCCTGAGGGTCATTGGGGCACGCAAGCCCCTTCACCACGGCAAGGTGACAGCACGTCGAAGGAGAACCTTTTTTTTTTTTTTTTTTTTTTTTTTTTTTTTTTTTTTTTTTTTTTTTTTTTTTTTTTTTTTTTTTTTTACATGGGGAATGCGTTTACGCATACCGCCGGGTTTGAGGTGGTGTGCAACCCGGTCGGTTATGTGGGACTCGAGGCTGTAAAGAGGCCCCCCTACCCACTAAACCCCATGGTGTCCTCTCGCCGCTTCGTGTGCGGGGTCCCGGGGAAGCTCGCGCAATACGTCCGCGGCCCCGCAGCGGCCATCCCGGATCGGGATCCGTCGCCTGGTCGGTACCCGACCAAACCTCTCCTTGGAGCGCTTCCCAACATAGGTCGCGCTCAACGACTCGAGAGCCAGCGTTTTGGGCGAGGGCGTTCTCGTGCGTTCCTCGCCCGCTGGCTATCGTTAGGGTGGCAGGTTCCGCTCGTGAGCGGCACGTCTGCGTCCTGTGCGGCGACGGCGCATCGGGTCTGCCTCGGCCTGGGCTTCCCGCTCGCGCTCCGCCGCCTCTTTCTCCTTGAGGACGTGCTCGCTAAACGAGAGCAGAGCCTCCCACCCTTCCTCGCAGGCCACCATGGCCCGCACCACCGCCGACAGCGAGAGGTCTGGCCCCACCTGGGCCATCAGCTCCCGCCGCTCCGCCTCCCATGCCGGACACTCGGCCAGCGTGTGCTGGGCCGAGTCTACGCCAGCTCCACACGCGTGGCACTCCGGTGTCGGTTCTCTCTGGGCGACCTTGTGCAGGTAGCTGCCGAAGCAGCCATGCCCCGACAGCACCTGCGTCAGTCGGAAGGAGAGAACCCCGGAGCGCCTTTCGACCCAGTCGTGGAGGACTGGGCGAACTGCCTCTATGGTGCGGGAGCCGGCCCTCGGCCGTTCCAGCCGGTGCACCCACATCTGCATTGCCTCGCTCATGAGCTCTTCGCGCCGCTTTTCCACCTCCGGTGGCGTCGGTGGGTCGTTCCGGGCTCGTGCCTCCGCACGCCAGCGGAACAGTGCCGCGTGGGCCAACGCGTCCAGGTCCCAGGGCAGGCACCCAGCCAGCGCACATGCGGCCTCCGCGCCCACAGTGCGGTACCCTCGGATTACCCTCAGCGCCATTGCTCTCTGCGGTCTCCGCAATTGAGCGATGTTGTGGCTGCTGAGGGCATCCGCCCATACTGGGGCACCGTAGAGCGCCATCGAGCGCACCACGCCAGTGTAAAGGCGGCGGCAGATTGTGTTGGGCCCCCCCAGGTTGGGCAGTATGCGCCCAAAGGCCGCCGCAGTGCGCAGTAGTTTTGGCGCGAGGCGCTCGAAATGTGCCTTGAAGTTCCATTTGCTGTCAAGCACGACACCAAGGTACCGAAGTGTCGGCTTGACAGCAATTGGGACTCCTCCCACAATGATTTGGGCGCCAGCTGGAGGCGCTTTCCGCGGGCCGTAGAAGCAGATGGCCTCGCACTTTGCGAGTGCCACCTCTAGCCCTAAACGGCGAATGCGGACCACGCAGTGGGCGACTCCCGCCGTCGCCAGAATGGCTGCGTCACGGTAGTTGGGTCCTCTGGCCGTCACGAGCGTGTCGTCGGCGTAACACGTGACCCCGACTCCACGCAAGTTTTCCCCCCGTAGAACCCAGTCGTAACCTATGTTCCACAGGAGTGGTCCTAGCACCGACCCCTGTGGAACTCCGCATGACATATGCCTCCGGCCCCAGTCCCGTCGCCCTGGCCAGACTATCGCCCTTCCCTCCAGGTAGGCGGCTACAATGCGCGCCAGGTGGACAGGTACACCGAGAAAGCGCAGAGCCTCGTTGATGACTTCCCAGGGCAAGGTGTTGAAGGCGTTGGAGATGTCTAGCGACACCGCCAAGACGACCTCACCCTGGGAAACAGCCTCATCCGCTATTGCCTTCACCCGAAGCACCGCATCCACCGTCGACCGCCCCCCCCGAAAGCCGAACTGCTGGTCAGCCAGATTCGGCCCTGTGCGCTCCATGTGCTCGATGAGGCGAGCGGCAATTATCCGCTCAAAGAGCTTGCCCACCTCATCGAGCAGGACTATAGGCCGGTATCCGGCTGGCGAGTCCGCGGGTCGCCCGTCTTTGCGAAGGAGGACCAGTTTCCCGGTCCTCCATTCGTTGGGGAAGCAGCCCTGCTCCAGGCATGCAGTCATCAGCCGCAGCAGCCTTGGCCCCAGAGCGTCCATGGCCAGGACCCAAGCACGACCCGGTATGCCATCGGGCCCGGGGGCCGTGTTCTTGGCCCTGAGCCGGTGGACCGCTGCGCAGAGCTCGCCGGGAGTAACAGGCGGGACCTCTGCCTCCTCGACAGCTTCCGCCCTTGAAGGCGCCATGGCAGGTGGTGTGTGCGGGCCCCGCTCGGGGAAGAGCGTTGCGACCACTCGGTCCACGAGGTCCGGCTCAAGCGATTGGGTCAGCGGTGGCGCCCATGCGTGTAGCTTACTCCGGACAAGTTTATATGGCCTGCCCCACGGGTCGGCATTGAGGGTCTCCAGAAATTCGGCACGACTCGCCTCGATTGCCTTCCCTATGGCCGTCTTAAAACCTGCCCTGGAGTCTTTGTACGCCTCGTAGGAGCGGCGGATCTCGTCCTCGTTGGGCCTCCTTCTTCGCCTCTGGCGCATGTACTGGCGTCGCGCGGCTATACAACCCTCACGCAGCTGCGCGAGCTCGGCGGACCACCAGTACACGCTCGGTTTCGGCGGCAGGGGCTTGGCCCGGGGCATTGCCGCGTCACACACGCGCGTCATGGCCCCTCGGAACCAGGGTGCTTCCGCCTCTACCACCGTCGCTCCCGCCGGTATGGGCAGCCAGGCCTCCACGATCGCCGCCTCTTGGAGCAGTTCCTGGTCGAGTTTGGTGACAGCCCATCTTGGGCCACCCCCGACCGGGCCCATCCGGCTTGGGCTGTAAGAGGCCGCCGTGAGGGTGGTGACGTCGAACCGTATGTACCGGTGGTCAGACAGCGTCTCCACCCCCACCATGACCTCCCAACCCTGGACGCGGCGCGCCAGGGTGGCGCTCGCGAACGTGATGTCCACGATGGAACCACCCTGTTGTCGCACGCACGTGTGTGCCGTTCCCTCGTTTAGCACGGCCAGACCCGCCGCAACAGCCCATTCCTCGAGGGTGGCTCCCTTCGCATCTGTCGCAGGAGAACCCCAGGCTGTGGACTTCGCATTAAAGTCTCCTGCAACGATCACGGGGCGCGGAAGAAGCTGCCCGACTAGCACCCCTACCTCGCCCAGGAACTGCTCGAAGTCGGTCAGGCAGCGGTTTGGGGAGAAATAGGTTGCGATGAACCATATTTCTCCGCATAGCGCTGCCACATACCCCTTCCCTCTTGTCACAGCGGTAGGCGGGGGAACACCCGCCGTCGCTCTCACCACCAGTGCCACTGATCCGTCCTTGTCACCCACGAAGTCATTACGGGGAGGGATGGAGTAAGGCTCGGCCACCACGGCAACGCCGATCATCCACTGCGCCAGGGATTGGAACAAGAGATCCTGGGCCCTGGCGCAGTGGTTGATGTTCGTCTGAAGCACCCGTATAGCCATCTACCTTACTCGATGGGCGCTGGGTTCACCTCCTGCGTCTCCATAGGGATGTCTGGGGACTTCTTGGGCTGGGATGGGGCCCGGCCTTCAGCCCTCATCTTCGCCTTTTCCGGGGCAGAGGCTAGGCACGCCTTGGAGCCAAGCATATGGTCGGCCTTCTTCTCCTCCTTGTCGCACTTGGCGCAGTGTGGCGCCTCCGAGCACTCAGCCGCTTTGTGGCCGGGTTTGCCGCAGCGGTAGCAGGCGTCGCTGAGATCAGCGTCGTTGGGACAATTTGCCCTCACGTGCCCCTTTTCGAGGCATTTGTAGCACCGCATGGGACGCTGATCTAGCAGCTTTACTGCGGCCCGGACCCAACCTACCTGAAGTCGCCCGCGGTCGGCTTCCACCACCTTCTTGGCTGCTATGACTGGGCAGCGGAGCCAGATCGTGCCGAGGCCGGAGGCATCCTGTCTGACCTCTCCAGCCTTGATCTGGCCCTCTGCACAGCCACCGACCTTCGCGACCGAAGCGACCACCTCGCTAGGAGACACTGAGTCGTCGAGTTCTGTGAGTCGCAGCTCCGCACACTTCACTGGCCTGGAGACTCGGACAACATCACTCCCCAACTTCTCGGCTAGCGCTTCGGCCAGCGAGTCCGCCTTCTCGCCACTGGCTGCACCTGGGATTTTCAGCACCCTGCCGCCGGTGGCTGCCCGCTTAATTTTCAGGGAGGTGATGCCGAGCTTCTCCAGGTTTACCGTCTCCTTTGCCTTGGAGAGCACCTGGGCGTAATTGACGCCTTTTTCAATGGCGTCCGGCTGTAAGGTCAGCACTACAGCTGTTGAGCGGGGAGGCCGAAGTTTTCGGGCTGTAGGCTTTACCCGCTGCGGTATTGGCTGGGGCGCCTTTGCCTTGTCCACTGCTGCCTTCTTCCTCTTCTTTTTGCCACCGACCACCACCTGCCAACCCTCATCAGTGGACGTAGTGGCCCCTGGTCGGGGGGGTACAGTTGTGGAGGGAAGAGGGCTTGCCGTGGCAGCGGCCCTCTCTGGTGGTTTTGGCGCACCCACTTTGCCCTTTCCCTTTTTCTTTTTCCCATTCTTTTGGGGCTCGACCGTGTAGTTAGGGGGACCTCGGGTAGGCGCGGGCCCTGCCGTTTTCCCCGGTATGGCCGTTTGCACGGCCTGTCGTCCCCGGTCTGCAGCTGGTGGGGGCTGCACCGTTTTGACTGGCAGAAGCCTGCCATCGCGCTCGAGGGCTCCGAGTCTCTCGTCCAGGTACCGCCCCACCCTAGCCGTGATCGCCCCGACCAGCTCGTCCACATCGGGACGTCCGGGGGCAATGGTGGGCTGTGGTGTCTTTTTTTTGGGTGGAGACGAGGCCGGAGCCTGCTTCGTGAAGTGGGCCCGAAGCTCCGCTCTTAGCTCCTCCACTTCGGAACGCAGATCCCTGACCTCCACCCTCAGATTTGTGTTTTGCCTCTGGAGCCGTCGCGTCTCTTCAGAGGACGTGCGCTCCTTCAGGTCCTCAAACGCTTCTCCGATTGAGGTGACAGCTACCTTCAGGGCGCGCACGAATGACCCCTTTAAGTTGGCGGACCTCGAGGCCACCATTTCCACCGTCTTAAGGCTGTTCCTCACTTTCTCCTGGAGACACGCCGCAGTGTTGTCCGCCTCCTCTGCGTCGGGTGGGCCCAAAGTTGTCCCGCCGCTCCCTGGCGAATTGCCAGACGCAAGCGCCCGCGTGAGGCTTGCCACCTCCTCCTCCCCCTTACGCTGGAGCTCCTCCCGCCTGAGGCGGTTCAGCTCCCGCTTTGCCAGGGCAAGGCCCATGTCGTGCGCCATGGTAGTTGGCCGAGGGTTGCCCTCCTCCAAGGAGCCACCGCTCCACGCTGAGTCCGACTCGGCGCCCGCATTGGAGGGACTGTGGCTCCGGATGACGGGCCCATCGGTCGCTTCCGTCTCCTGCAACTCCTGCGCTGGTTGGCTGCGCTGGGTGGGATTTTCACCGCTAGGTGAGTGCGATCTGAGCTGGATGCGCTCGACCAGCACAATGGGCGTTTGGAGAAGTGGATCGGTCCTCTCTCCAGGGCCGGTTTTACGCCCACCTCCTTTGGCCCTTCTGCCTCTCTTGGCAGCGCCTATCGGGGGTCGCACGACTTCCAATTCGCTCTCTGAGCCGGAAGACAGCGCCAACTCATTCGCGGGTCGTTTGTCGGGCCTCAAGCGCCAGAACTTCCGGCCCATGCCTGAGGTCGAGGGCTCCGCTTGCGCCTTTGGAGGACACCTCTCCACTGAACCCTCCGAGTCGCCGGTGTTGGCCTCTCCCTCGCCCAACAGGTCGCGGCCGTCCAACCTTGAGGGGGAGAAGAACTCCTCTCTCTCAGGAGACTGGGTCGCCTCCACTCCGCGGGTGCCCGCACTCCTCCCGGTAAAAACCCTCGTCCGGTTTGGAGTGGCAGGACGCACGAACTGCCTGCGCCCTGAGAGCACAGGTGCATCCTCCTCCCTCGTTGCGGTATCGGGCGCCGGGTAGCGTATATAGCGCCCAAGCGCGTCCCGCATTGGGCGGTACTCCGCTGGTAGGGGCTTAGGAGATGGCAGGGCAAGGCCGGGCGAGGACAGGGTACCCGCCGCCTCCTCGCTGACCATGTCACCTCCTCCGCGTGCAGGTTTCGGTGAAAGGATCGCAGCATCCTCCTTGTCTCCTCCTCCACGTAGCCTAAGCAACAAATCCAATTCGTGAGCATCGGTATCAGTTGAACGTTTGCCAGAGTCGTTTGTGTACATCCTAGAGTGGTGTGCCCCCCCAGAATACGAAGGGCAGCGTGTCTCCACAGCGCGGGCACTTGCCCGTTCTGTGGTGACACGGAGGATTGGAACCTCCTGGGGTAGTTTTATACGTTGTAGGCCACTCATGTTCGCTATTGTTTTAAGGAGGTATGCCCCCCCTCTCTGACGTTGGGGACTGGGCTCCCCCCAGCCATGCATCCCATCGGCACGCCAGTCACACCTTAGGATTGGGGATTTTTTATAGTGGTTTACTCCACGTGACCCGCCTCTCAGTGAGGAAGGTCCCCGGTCTGCTCAGTGCAAGTTACGGGTTGCCCGCCGGTGGCCGTAGCCACAACGTCGCGCCGGTGGCCGAAGCCACTATCGCCCGTGAGGCCGAGCTCCAGCTCCGTCCCAAAGGGACCTGGCGTCTCACACTGTGCCCTCTGCTGGTTTCAGAGGGACACGCGGAGCCACACGTCGGGGTGCTGTTCTTTGTCTGGCCCCTCTCCTCAGGCCTGTCCGGTTTGGGAGGCCCTGTCCGGCATAGCCCTGAGGGTCATTGGGGCACGCAAGCCCCTTCACCACGGCAAGGTGACAGCACTTCGAAGGGGACGTCGAAGGAGAACCTAACCTAACCTAACCTAACCTAACCTAACCTAACCTTTTTTTTTTTTTTTTTTTTTTTTTTTTTTTTTTTTTTTTTTTTTTTTTTTTAACGTGGGGGAAATGCCTTATGCATACCCGTCCTCTCAGGGGGGCGAGGACGGGTTATGTCGGACTCGCACCGACTAAAACCTACCACGAAATACCGCCAAAACGCAAGAGACGGGGTTACGGGAACGCTACCGCACACAACCGCGACCCCGCCAGCGGCAGCCACACAACGGCGGCCCCTTCTCAAATATCTCCTCCTCGTTGGACGCACCAGATGTTAGGGCACGTCCTCCTCTCCTCGGCCCCCATCCAGTAGAGTGACGAACCCCCCCCGGGTCCGACACATGGAGGCCATGGGCACCGGGAAGGGAAATCCAACCCAGCACCCCACAGCTCAACTTTTCATGCGGGCAATGGGCTCTCGACCCTATTCCCGCAGACTCACTGAGGCGGCATCATACGGCCCGCAAAGGCCATTCGACGCCGGCCTGGTCTCCTCCTTCGCTGCGGCAGAGCATTGGCGTCATCCTCACGCTCTCTCTCCGCCGCCTCTTTTTGAGCCATTACGACCTCACTGAAGGCCGCCACTGCCGCCCAGGCCTCCTCACTGCCAGCCATCATCTCCACCACCACTGGCAGGGAGAGATCCGCACCAATGACCGCGGACAGAGCTGCGCGTGGCTCCGCCCAGGCAGGGCACTCAAAGCGCGTATGCTGTGCTGTGTCCACGGTCCCTCCATCGCAATGGTGACACCTCGTGGTTGCCTCCCTGCCCAACACCTCACACAGGTACTTGCCGAAGCAACCATGCCCGGTCAAGAGCTGCGTGAGGCGGAAGGTGGGTGCGCCGTGCTTGCGTCCGACCCACTCTTTAAGAATAGGCCGAACAGCGGCTACAAGATCTTGACTAGGCCCCGGGAGACCTAGCCTTTCTTCCCACCTTCCAAAGAGGACACCACGGGCTTCCTCACGCCACTGCCGGACCTCCTGCGGATGAGGCCAGTTCTGGCCCTCCCTGGCTGCCAGCATCCTCCGATACACCAAAGAATGGACCTCGGCTTCAAGGTCCCACGGCGGACTGCCAGCAATCAGACTGGCTCCTACGAAAGAGACAGTACGGTACGCTCTCGCTGCTCTGAGCACCATCGCACGCTGCGGACGTCGCAGAAGATCATCATTGTGTGGGCTCAGGGCATCTGCCCATATCGGCGCCCCATAGAGCGCCATTGAACGCACCACCCCTGCGTAAAGGCGGCGACAAACTCCGCCTGGTCCTCCTATATTTGGCAGGATCCGCCCGAGCGCTCCGGCAGCAGCCACCAACTTAGGGGCCAAGCGCCGGAAGTGCTCCTGGAACTTCCATCTGCCGTCGAGGACAAGTCCCAGGTACTTCATTGTCGACCCGACGGCAATGGTAGCTCCTCCTACCGTCAATGTTGCTCCCGGTGGTGGCGCATTTCGAGGCCCGTGGAAGACTAGGGCCTCAGATTTGTGAAGGGCCACCTCCAGGCCCAACGCACGGATCCTCTGGACCACATGTGCCACGCCAGCCGTAGCGAGATAGGCTGCCTCCCGGTATGTGCTACCACGGGCCGACACAAGAGTATCGTCAGCGTAACAGGTTACGCTGACCCCCCGCAAAGTGGCCCCGCGCAGCACCCAGTCGTAACCGATGTTCCACAGGAGCGGCCCTAATACCGAACCCTGTGGAACACCGCACGACATGGCCCTCCTTCCCCAGCCATCCTTAGTCGGATAGGCGACCTCCCTCCCTGCAAAGTAGTCAGCAATCGTTTGCTGTAGGTACCTTGGCACATTGTGGTACCGCAGTGCCGACTTGATAGTTTCCCAGGGCAGGGTATTGAAGGCGTTGGAGATATCCAGAGACACTGCCATCAATACCCCGCCCTGCGAAATTTCCTCCTCAGCGAGACGCCTGACGCGGGCGATCGCGTCAAGAGTCGAGCGACCTTGCCGAAACCCGAACTGCCACTCACTCAAACCCGGCTCCATACACCTGGTGAGACGCGCAGCAAGCACACGCTCAAAGAGCTTGCTGATCTCACCAAGGAGCACAATGGGGCGATAGGCCGACGGCTGATCGGGCGGGCGCCCCTCCTTTCGAAGGAGCACCAACCTACCCGTTTTCCACCTTTGCGGAAATCGCCCCTGCTCCAGGCAAGCGGTGAAAATGGCCCTGACCCTGTCGCCAATCTCACCCAACGCAATTGCCAAGGCACGGCCCGGCACCCCGTCAAGACCAGGCGCCGTCTTCCTAGAACGCATTCTTAATACAGCGATCTCGAGTTCCGCCTCAGATACCGGCGGCACCTCCTCCTCAAAGTCCTGCGGTGCGACAATGGTAGCCATTAACGGCGGCACAAACTCCCCTCGCTCCGGGAAAAGCGCACCTACGACTTGATCCAGAAGATCTGGCTGAAGACTACTGGTTAATGGAGGAGCCCAAGGCCGCAACTTTTGCCTTATGACACGATACGGCCTCCCCCACGGATCTCTGTCCAGAGTCTCCAACCACTCCTTCCAAGACGCCTCCTTGGCCTGTGCTATGGCTGCTTGCAGCGTTTTACAAGCGACCCTGTATGAATCGTACAGAGCGTCCTCCTGCTGCTGTTCGCGCACCCTTCTCCTCCTGTACCTTGCATACTGGCGGCGCGCAGCCACGCAAGCGTTCCGCAATTGGCGGATTTCCGGGCGCCACCAGTACACTTGCCGCCTTGGGGAGGCTGGTTTTGCCCTAGGCATAGCCGCATCACAGATGCGCGTCAGTGCAATGGCAAGCTGCTCGGCCTGCTGGTCAACCTGGTCCTCCATATCCGCATTAGTCCCCCAGGATTCGACGATAGCCGCTTCCTTGGCAAGTTGTCGGTCAAGTTTACTCAACACCCAACGTGGGCCATCCTCAGGCCGACTTCCCTCCAAGGGAGGAGTGGGGGCCGCAGATATGCTAAACCGGATATATCGGTGATCCGAAAGGGTCACCTCACTAGTTTCCACCCTCCAGTCTAGAACACGGCGGGCCAGGGCGTGGGACGCGAACGTTACGTCCACGATCGATTCGCCCTGCCGCCGCACGCACGTGCTCTCCGAACCCTGGTTCAGGATCACCAACTCCTGTGCCACCGCCCACTCCTCCAGCACCTCACCACGTGGATCAGTCCCGAGGCACCCCCACGCCGTAGACTTGGCATTAAAGTCACCGGCAACCAAAATTGGTGTTGGACGTATCTGTCCTATAAGACCTCCAACCTCCGCTAGCATCTGTTCAAAATCAGCCAAGCTGCGGCTGGGGGGATAATAAATCCCGATAACGGCCAGACCAGCCATACATACTAGCACGTAACCGACACCCCTTGAAACTCTGTCATAAGGCAGTATGCTTCCCGTCGAAACAATGACAGCCACGCCATCCTCCTCATCAGATTGCCAGCCAATCCCAGTAGGAACAAAATAAGGCTCCGAAACTACCGCCACTTGTATTTGCCACTCGGCTATAGACTGGACTAAAAGGTCCTGAGCCCTAGCCGAGTGGTTGATGTTGGCTTGCAGAAACTGTAAGGCCATTATTGAATAGTTTCCATTGGCTCCTCCTGTCTACTCGGCTGCGACAGCTGACCGGATAGCGACCCTACCGCCGCCTCCGTTATCGCCACCTTGGCCCCTTGAGAGTAGCTGGGGCATTCCTTGCTACCGATGGAATGCCCTGCTGGCTTACCAGCTGCCACGCATAGTGCACAGCTCGCCTCAGCAGCAGGACACTCACGCGCCTTATGGCCGCATTCCCCACAGCGGAAACAGATATTACTGCGGTCCACCGACCCAGTGCACTTGGCCCCCACGTGGCCTGCTTCTAGGCACCTGTAGCAGCGAAAGGGCCTAGGCTCAAGTAGCACCACACGCGCCGAAACCCAACCCACTGTAACTCGACCTACCTCCACAAGCTTCTTAGCCACTACGACGGGGCAATTAAGCCAAAGCGACCCCATGCCACTCGGGCCACGGGATATTACGCCTGGCCTAATTGCGTCAGTGCCGCATCCTCCTTCCCTAGCTACTGCTGCTACCACCTCCTCAACAGCGATGGAGTCATCGAGCCCCAAGACTCGTACTTCAGCGCACTTCACGGGGCGATGGACCTGCACTACGTCACTGTCTAAAACTTCGCGAAGCTTTTCTGCCAGAGCATCAGCAGCCTTCTCGGCATTTTCAGTGCCAGGAGGAATCTCCAGCATCCGTGCTCCAGTGACCGTCGTCCGGAAACGCACCTGGGTAAGGCCAACCTCGTGAAGCTTTATGCGGCTCTTGGCCTCCGCCAAGAGCGTTTCATATTTGTGGCCACCTTCAACGGCCCCCGGCTTCAAAGTGAGCGTAACTGCCGCCGTACGAGGAGGGCGAAGCTTGGGTGCCTTCCCTTGAACACTAGGAGGCGGCCCGCTCTTACCTACCACCACTTTTCTTCTGGTCTTCCTTCCAACTACCGTAGCCCAAGAGTTGTCTCCAGGTGCACCCTCCACTACCAGTTCAGGCCCTTGAGGTTGTGACTGTGGCTGAGGCTTACGGGCTGAAATTGCCGCCATCGTCCGCTTCTTCCTCCTGCGCTTATTGCCCCTTTTCCCTGCTACCATCCTAGGGGCTCCAGCGACAGCCTTACCAGCTACTGGTTTTGCAGGCAAAGACCCCGAAGCAGCAGTAGAAGCCTGAGGGACTCTCAGCCTGTCAGCAGCCAACGAAGGACGCGATGCCGGCGTTACGAGATCCGCCAGCCTAGCATCAAACCGCGCATTTACTATCGCACCCACTTGCGCAATCAGCTCCTGCTTGAACTTCTCCATGTATGCCTGCACACCCTCAAGCATACCATGTCCACCGTCCCCTGACGTGGACAAGGGCACTGGGCTAGAACGCTGATTGCGCACCTCGGTCCTGAGCAGCTCGAAATCTTTCCGGATTCCAACCAGTTCCGCTCGCAAGCGATCGTTCTCAGCCTGCAGCCTCCTTGACTCGTCTGATTGTGACCTTCCAGCCAACTCCAGAACTGCCTCCTTGATTGACTCAGCAGCGTCCTTCAAATCACGCACAAAAGTGCCTTTAAGGTTCTTGGACTTCGCAGCAATAGAGGTGATTAACTCCACACTATCCAACACTCTATCACTCAGCTCCGAAGCCACAGCCTCACCACACTTTGATGGCTGTGAAAGAACCGCCTCTCGTGCATGACGCGCTCTGGTACACCTTTCCATCAGATCTTTCTCCGCGGCAATCCTTAGCTCCTCCTGTGCAGCAGCATTCAAAGCCTCCTTGGCTTTAGCTAGGCCCACATACTGCCCTGTCGTAGGGGGACGACCCCTTCCACGCACAGCTGGTACCAGCCCTGCTTCTGCCTCCTCGCCTGACTCACCAGACAACTGTGAGCAACTTCCACCGACTCTCTGCCTCTTAGCACCTTGACTCTTTTTCTTATAGCGGCCTGCAGCCCCCCTGATCGTAGCAGTGCAACGCACTGCTTCCGAGTTCTCCGCCTCCGTTTCCTCCAACTCCACGACCTCCTGATCTACGTCACACGCAGCAGGTACCTCCTCACCACTTTCACTTAAAACTATAGCACTTAATCCTAGGTTTTTGGAACTTGACATTTCTGATCCCACGAGTATGGGGGAAAAAATCAGTCCACCCAGGCAGTGCCCCCTGTACCTGGGTAACCCTAAATACATCTGTGATTTCGGGCGGTTTCACAGGAAACTTAACCTAGCGCGGGCCGGCCAATTAAGGCAAGCCCTCCGGTCCGCAGCGCCACCCGTACCCCATTAACGCCTGAACTGGGGATCGTTGGAATGACACTGCGGGTTCCGGGATTCAAGGCGAGCTGGCGTAAACTCCCCTCATTGGTAGCTTCCCAACAGGAAGCCACCACCATCCTCCCGATGTATCGGGTCACCTTCACCTCAGAGTCACGTCTGCACAGTCCTCTGCTCTGCAGAGGAGCGCAGAGTCACCACCACGAGGCCTCCTAAAGGCCCGTCCATCCCAAACGGCAGGCTCTAACAAGCCCCCCGCCGGGATGTGCTGCTCTTCGTCTGGCTCCTCCCCCCTCGCCTTCCCGGTATGGGTAACCCTGTCCGGTATAGCCTCGGGGATCACAGGAGCACGCAAGCCCCCCCACCACGACAAGGTGGCAGCACGTCGGGGGGGAACCTTTTTTTTTTTTTTTTTTTTTTTTTTTTTACGTGGGGGAAATGCCTTATGCATACCCGTCCTCTCAGGGGGTGAGGACGGGTTATGTCGGACTCGCACCGACTAAAACCTACCACGATATGTCGTCACTGCCGTTAGGGGGGGTGCCATGGGGTCGCGAGCATTCTACCACGACACCCCCCGGCCTGCCCAAGGGCTCCCGCGCCAAAGGAGGGAGGGAAGACGCTAGGATCCCTCCCCCAGCCGTGTGGAGTCTGTAGTTGTGGGCCCCTCACCCACGAACTCCACTAGGGGATTTGGCGAGCAGCAAATTGGGCTCGCCTCCTCCCCACACGTCTGCGCCGGATCGGGAGCGCATCTGCCCTCTCTTCGCGCTCCCGTTCCGAGGCCTCCTTCTGTGCGATGACGGACTCGCAGAAAGAGGCCATTGCCTCCCAGGATCTCTCGCTCCTCAGCATGGCCGCCACGACGTTGTGGAGCGAGAGATCACCCACTCCGAGGGCGCCGACCAAATTACGGCGTTCCTCGACCCAGCGATCGCACACCTCTAGGGTGTGCTGGGCGGTATCGTCTGGGTCGCCGCACTCGTGGCAGGCCGAGCTGGCCTCCCGCCCGATTCTGTGCAGGTAATGACCGAAGCACCCGTGTCCGGTCATTACCTGCGCCATCCTGAAGCCAACGCTCCCGTGCGCCCTCTCCAGCCAGTGGTCAAACGACGGGAGGAGTGCCCCTATGGTGCGGAGTCCATAGGGGGAGTCCTCCAGGTCGTTTTTCCACCGGTCCCTCATTCGCCGTTGCGCTTGGCTACGCTCCTCCCTCAGCTCTTCGGGGGTGGGGATCTCGTTTAGGACCCTGCGCCTTACCCGCTCCCTGTGCGCCTCCGCGAGCACCTGAGCATCCAACTCCCAGGGCGCGGTGCCCGCCAAGGCACACGCAGCCGCCCACGCCACCGTGCAGTAGGCCCTTACTACACGGATGGCCACCACTCTTTGCGGCCTTCTGAGTTGGGCCCTATTGGCGGCATTGAGCCGATCGGCCCAGATCGGCGCACCATATAGGGCCATGCTGCGGGTTACCCCCGCGTACAGGCGGCGGCATGTCGCATTGGCCCCCCCCACGTTGGGCAACAGCCTGCCAAGCGCTGACGCTGCCGCGACAATTCGGGGAGCAAGCTGGCGGAAGTGCTCCTCGAAATTCCACCTGCGGTCCAGGTGGAGGCCCAAATATTTGATGTGGGCCTTCACCTGGACCGCTTCTCCACCCACGGGGATGACGGTCGCGGCGGGCGGCCGCCAGCCTCTGCCCCCGAAAATAATGGCTTCCGTCTTGGACAGGGCCACCCGCAGCCCCAGCAGCTCTATGCGGGTGACCATCAGGTCCGCCGCGACTGCCGCCCTCCGCAGAGCCTCCTCCACTTCCGCTCCCCGGACGGCCACCATTGTGTCATCCGCATAACAAATGACGGCCATCCTAGGGAGCAGGACCCCTCTTATCGCCCAGTCGAACCCAATGTTCCATAAGAGGGGCCCGAGTACAGAGCCTTGGGGGACTCCGCATGCCATCGGCCGCTCACACCGCCGCTCGCCCCGCTCTTCGTATAGCACTACTCTCTGCGTGAGGTAGTGCTCTATGATCCGCATTAAATAGAGGGGCACCCCGTGGTAACGGAGAGCCTCCACGATCACCGTGTACGGGAGGGAGCCAAAGGCGTTGGCTATGTCGAGGGACACCGCCACAACTCCCTCCCCACGCCCTGCAGCATATTGATGGAAGGCCCGTAGGGCACCCAGGGCGTCTATCGTTGACAGTCCCCTTCGGAAACCAAACTGGCGGTCCGACAGATTCGGCCCCGGTCCTTCTAGATGCTGGATGATCCGGGAAGCGATAATGCGCTCGAACA
The DNA here is from genome assembly GCA_947623375.1 of Apotomis capreana. Taxonomy (NCBI): domain Eukaryota; kingdom Metazoa; phylum Arthropoda; class Insecta; order Lepidoptera; family Tortricidae; genus Apotomis; species Apotomis capreana. The sequence continues at coordinate 95,359 of OX392501.1, forward strand.
TCTTCCCGGTCTCATCCAGCAGGACTATCGGCCTCCATCCCGAAGGGGAGTCCGCCGGCCGATTCTCCTTGCGGAGGAGGCAGAGCCTGCCTTCTTTCCAACATCTCGGGAACCGCCCCACCTCCAGACAGTCGTCATAGAGGTCTTTGAGGCGGTCCCCGAGGTGCGTCAGTGCCACCGGCAAGATGCGGCCGGGCACGCCGTCCGGGCCAGGGGCCTTTTTACAGCCCTGCAGGCGGTGAATCGCGCACCCCATCTCACCGTCAGTAATCGGTGACGCAACGACCGGTTCTGTTAGCTCCTCCGGGGGAACGGCCATGCAGGGGGGACGTCGGGGGGGAACCTAACCTAACCTAACCTAACCTTTTTTTTTTTTTTTTACGAGGGGAAATGCGTTACGCATCCCGTCCTTGAGGTGTTGTAATAAAGGACGGGTATGTGGGACTCCTGGTCTCCAGTCTACCCACTAAAACCCCTCGGTCTGACCTCTCTCCGCCTGGTGTGGGGCTACGGGGACGCTTGGCGCTTACCGCGGCACCCATTTGCGGCGTCTTGCCCTTTTTGGGCCCGGCTCTGCGGGCTTCTGAGCCCACTCCCTCTCGCCTACAGGGGACCTCACCCAAGGCCACCTTTCCACCTCGGGACGCATTCTCGTCGGGCAACCAATCTCCCGATCAGTTGCCCGAGGTCCCGGTTAGGGCGGTATTTGGCGGTCATAAGCGGCCCGCCTTCGCCCTACTCTCCTTCGGCGAGTGGGTGGTGCGAGGGGGTCATCCTCTCGCTCCCTCTCCGCCGCCTCCTTTTGGGACATGACGGCGTTGCAGAATGCAACCACCGCTTCCCACGCGTCCCTGCTGCGTGTCATGACCCCAACCATGACTGGCAGTGAGAGGTCCGCCCCGATGGCCGCGATCAGTTGTGATCGCGGTACTTGCCATGCGGGGCACACGGCGCGGGTGTGCTGCGCCGTGTCCTCCTCTCCACCCGTGCAGTGTTTGCACACTGTGGTGTCCTCGCGGCGGGCCACCTGACACAGGTATTTGCCGAAGCATCCGTGCCCGGTGAGTATCTGTGTCAGGTGGAAAGTCGTCTCGCCGAAATCGCGGCCCAGCCAGTCCCTGAGGACCGGACGTATGGCGCCCACCACCTCCCGGCTTGCGCTTGGGGCCTGCAGCCTTTCGTCCCACTTCCTGAGGAGATCACCCCTGGCCTCGTCCCTCCAGAGCTTGATCTCCTCCGGAAGTGGACGATTGCCCTCCGCTCGCACTGCTGCTACTTGCCAGTATACCGCCGCAAGGACCTCGGCTTCGAGGTCCCACGGCGGGCTACCTGCCAGCAGGGTTGCCGCTTCAAACGAGACCGTCCTGTACGCTCGGATGGCCCTGGTCGCTATCACCCGTTGGGGTCTGCGCAACTGGGCCACGTTCCGAGCGTTCAGGGCCTCCGCCCATATGGGAGCCCCGTACATCGCCATAGAGCGTACAACCCCCTGGTACAGGCGGCGGCATGTGCTGCCCGGCCCTCCGATATTCGGGAGCAGCCCCCCGAGTGCTCCGGCTGCAGCCACCAGCTTTGGCGCCTTGCGGGAGAAGTGCTCTGTGAAGCTCCATCGCCCATCGAGGACAATACCTAGGTATCGCAGCGTCGACTCGATGGCGATGGAGGTGCCCCCTATGACGATCGCCAGGCCGGGAGGCGGTGCGTTTCGAGGCCCATGGAAGAAGAGGGCCTCCGACTTGTTTAAGGCCACCTCGAGCCCCAAGGCCCTAATACGGCTCACCACGTGGGCAACCCCCGCTGTGCCAAGGAGCACGGCTTGTCTATGGGTGCTCCCGGTTGCGGTGACGAGAGTGTCGTCGGCGTAGCAGAGTACGCCGACGCCCCGCAGGTTGGTACCGCGGAGCACCCAGTCGTATCCGATGTTCCACAGGAGTGGTCCGAGGACCGACCCCTGTGGAACACCGCATGTGACCCTCCGATTTCCCCATCCGTTTTGGGTCGGATAAGTAATGGCCCGGTCCCGGAAGTAATCCCCTACTATATTCTGCAGGTACTGGGGCACTCCGTGGTACTGCAGCGCTGCCTTGACTGTCTCAAAGGGCAGGGTGTTGAAGGCATTCGCTATGTCAAGCGACACGGCCAACATCACTCCGCCCTGCGAGACAGCCTCCTCGGCGAGGACCCTCAGTTGCGCAATCGCGTCTATCGTCGACCTTTCCCGCCGGAAGCCGTACTGGCAGTCGTGTAGGTCGGGTCCTACCTCCTCGAGGTGCTTGACGAGACGGGCAGCGATAACCCGTTCGAAAAGCTTGCCCATCTCGTCAAGCAGGACGATGGGGCGGTAGGCCGACGGCGACTCTGCTGGGCGCCCGTCCTTCTGGAGGAGGACGAGCTTACCCGTCTTCCAGCTTCGCGGGAACTGACCTCGGTCGAGGCATGCGCTAAAGAGGGTCCTCACCCTCTCCTCCAGCTCTTCTGCCGCAAGCGCGATCACCACGATGCGCCCAGGCACGCCATCGGGTCCGGGGGCGCCGTTTTTTAGTTTGAGCCTGGCTATTGCGGCCCCAAGCTCTGCCTCTGTCACAGGAGGCACTACGTCCTCGCCTCTCGCCGGGTTTCCACCCATCGCCGGTGGACGCCATGCCTCTCTTTCGGGGAACAGGCCGGAGAGGACCCGCTCTAGGAGGAGAGGCTCGAGACTACTGGTCAGCGGGGGGGCCCATGGCCGGAGTTTTGCCCTTACAGTTTTGTAAGGGCGCCCCCATGGGTGCAAGTCCAGCGTCTCCAGCCACTCCTTCCACGCGGCCTCCTTCGCCCGTGCGATGTCCGCCTGGAGCTGGTGGCATTTTTCCCGGTAGGCAGCGTATAGCGCCTCCTCCCTGGCTGGGTCGCGCACCCTTCTCCGCCTGCTCCTGGTGTACTGGCGGCGCGCCGCCGTGCACTCGCTCCGTGAGATGCGGATCTCCTCGCGCCACCAGTACACGCGACGACGAGGCGGAGTTGGCCTCGCGCGGGGCATAGCGGCATCGCAAATCCGGTGCGTGGCGGCAACCTGCTGCTCCGTCTCGACATCAATGTCGCCTATGGGCCCAGCTCCGACCTGCCACGACTCCACTAGGACTGCCTCTTGGGCCATCTCCCTGTCCAGTTGCCCCAGCCGCCACCGCGGCCCTTCCCCTGCAGGGGGTCGGTTCACGCTCCTTGGGGTGAGGGGGAACGTGGAGACCTCGAAACGGATGTAGCGATGGTCCGAGAGCGTCTCCACGTCCGTCCTCACTTTCCAGCCTGAAACACGTCGTGCGAGGGCGGGGCTGGCCAATGTTAAGTCCACAATTGAGCCTCCCCGCTGTCGCACGCACGTGTTCGTTGACCCCCTGTTGAGGATCAGCAGCCCCACTTCGACCGCCCATTCCTCCAGCGCCTGCCCTCGCGCGTCAGTCGCTGGAGATCCCCACGCCGTGGACTTAGCGTTGAAGTCTCCAGCGACCAGCAGCTGCACAGGGCGATTTTCGCCAAACAGGGAACCCACCTCGTCAAGAAAGGACTCGAACTCGGTGAGGCTCCTGTTTGGCGAAAAATAGGTCCCAACGACCATTGTGTCCCCCAGGTGTGTCGACACAAAACCACGCCCCTTGGTGACGTCTCGGTGGGGCGCGGATCCTGCTTGCGGCTGCGTGACCACTGCCACCAGTCCGTCTCTATCCCCCACCCAGTTTTCCCTGGAGGGGACCGAGTACGGCTCGGCCACGACTGCGATTTGTATCAACCACTCCGCCATGCTCTGGAGCAGAAGGTCCTGAGCTCTGGCGGAGTGGTTTATGTTCGCCTGTAGGTATTGGGTGGCCATTACTAGTCAGTGGCCATCCGATCCTCCTCGACCCTGGGTTCAGGTGGGTGACTAGGCTGCGATGTGGCTTCGGACCTGTCGGCAGCAGTCCTCTTTCTTTTGGGTGGGTTGCATGAAACGCTTCCCACCCTGTGGCCCGCGGGGGCGCCCGCCTCCGCGCACAGCGCGCAGTGTGCGGCAGCGTTACAATCGCGGGCGATATGGCCCGGCTCGCTGCAACGATAACAAAGGAGGCTGCGGTCTACCTCGGACTTGCACGCGGCGCGCACGTGCCCCACTTCCATGCATCGGAAGCATCGTATAGGCCGGGCGTCGAGCAACTGCACCTGCGCCGACACCCACCCCACGCGGAGGCGTCCGGCCTGAGCCACCTTTTTGGCAGCCGCGATAGGACATCGCAACCACACAGTGCCCAGTCCCGAGGAGCCGAGCGTCACTTTGCCAGCCTTGACGTCCTCCGCCGCGCAACCGCCCTCTCGTGCAACCGCCGCGACCACCTCCGGAGATGTCACCGAGTCATCCAGGCCCGAGATGCGCATCTCCGCACATTTAGTGGGCCTGGAGATCCGGACCACGGCGGGATCCATCACCTCCCTGAGTTTTTGGGCAAGGGCGTCGGCCTTTTCGCCACTCTCGCCGCCGGGAATCTCGAATATGCGGCCATTCGTCGCGGTACGTCGGACCCGAACACCCGAGATCCCCAGCGCATCGAGGTCTACCCGCTTTTTGGCCTCCCCGATGATGGACGCGTAGCTATCTCTTACGCTAGTGTCCGCCTTGGGCTCCACTAGCGTAAACACTACCGCCGTTGACCGGGGGAGGCGCAGCCTCCGGGCCTTCTTTTTTGGGGCTGCCTGGCTTGTAGGGCCATCCCTCTGCTTCTTCCCTGTTGTTTTTTTGCCCTTTACCGTCCTCCAGGGCTCTTCCAACGCTGCAGGCGCAGGCGCAGGCGCTGTTGCTTCCCGACCCAACTCTCCCGGGGCTGGGACCCTCCCGGAAGAAAATCCCTTGCCTTTTCGTCTTTTTGACCGCTTCACAGCGCCCGCGTAGGACGCTCCACCTACGGAAGCGGAAGCGGAAGCGGGGGCCACGCCAGACTCCAGCTCTGCTCCCCCAGTTTTGTCCCGGTTTGCCAGCGGAGGCCGCGCCCTCTTCTCCGGGAGGAGTCTGTCGCTGATTACGGCCATGCGGGCGTCCAGATACGTCCCGACCTGGGCCATGACCACTCGACAAATCTCCTCCGTTAAAGGGATAGAAGGGGTGGCATTGGCACGACCGTCTGTCCGTTCGCTGGTAGAGGGCAGCGCGGGGGGCCGCTCCTTCTCGTTACGTCGGGTTGGGGAGGGTGTAGGATTTCCCTGCTTCCGCAGCCCCTCCAGTTGGGCCTTGATTTCGGCCATCTCTTTTCGTAAGCCGGCCATTTCTGACCTTAGCCGGCTGTTGTCTGCTTGAAGCCGCGCCGTTTCCTCGGAAACGGTGCGTTTGCTGAGTACGGCAAACGCATCCGATATAGCGGACGCGGCATCTTTAAGGCGCCGGATGTACCCACCCTTCAGGTTTTTAGAGGTGGCCGCTACTTTCTCAATGACAGCCACACTGTCTGCGACCTGCTGCCCAAGTTCTATGTTGGCAGCGGCCTCCTCGGGATTCAGTGCAGGCGGAGAAGTAGTGCACTTCGAGTACCCTTGCCGGGTTCTGATTTGCATCTCCTGCACGTCTCTCTCCGCCTCGAGGCGCATCTCTTCATGCATGGCCCGTTTGTAGGCCTCTTTCGCTTTGGCCAGGCCAACATACTTCCCGGTAGAAGGGGGCCGACCTCGTCCTCGTCCTTTTGATGTCTGTGACGAGCCTTCACTTGTGGCGGACGGACAGGACTCGTCTCCATCATCCCCGCTGGATCCCGACTGGGAACTGGTGTGGAACCGTGGCCTCTTACGGGGGTTCCGCCACATGCGACCGCTTTTTGCAGGGCTAGCCGTGCCGGAAGGAACTAGCTCCTTTTCGGTGTTGGTCGGGTACGCCTCTGCGCCTTCGTCCCTATGCCCCAGTGCCTCCTCCTTGTCGCTATGTTGCGTTGGGGAGCTCGGTGATTTGCGTCCCCCCGCTACATCTCCAGGCTTGAAGGGAGTCTGCGTCCGTGAGCGCGCCTTTCCCTTCCCCCCCGGGCCAGCCCTCTTCACCGGCAGGTCCTTCTTCTGGCGACTTGGGGAGGTCGCCGGCGACGAGAACGAGGACCGCACCGTGTGCATACTGTCGTCAGTATCCTGTGCGGAATCCCCACGCGCCAGGATCCCCTCATCCAGCCGTGTGAGAAGGACCTTCGCGACCTTCATAGGCTCCTCTGTCGTCTTGCTGCGCCGCACGAAACGGCCATGGCGGCCGCGCGCTTGTCCGCCGCCCTCCTTCCTCGCCGGGATCTGGATCGCGGCGGAGTCCAGGTCTATGCATGGACTATCCTGGCCGACCCCTCGCAGCGGTGACCTCGCGAGGGACATGTGAGGGCGGAAAATTTCCTCCTCGTTCTCCACCGTTGGGAAGGTTGGAGAGGGTGGCGCAGCAGCTGCCTTCTCGTCCTCCCTGTCCCCTCCTCCGCGTAGCCTTAGAGCCAATCCATGCGCATCGGTGTCCATTAAACGTTTGCCATAGTTGTCTTTGCTTTCCGGTCCAGAGTGGTTTGCCCCCCCAGAATACGAAGGGCGGCGTGTCTCCACAGCGCGGGCACTTGCCCGTTCTGTGGTGACACGGAGGATTGGAACCTCCTGGGGTAGTTTCTTACGTTTTAGGCCACTCATATTTGCTATTGTTTAAAGGAGGTATGCCCCCCCTCTCTGACGTTGGGGACTGGGCTCCCCCCAGCCATGCATCCCATCGGCACGCCAGTCACACCTTAGGATTGGGGATTTTTATAGTGGTTTACTCCACGTGACCCGCCTCTCAGTGAGGAAGGTCCCCGGTCTGCTCAGTGCAGGTTACGGGTTGCCCGCCGGTGGCCGTAGCCACAACGTCGCGCCGGTGGCCGAAGCCACTATCGCCCGTGAGGCCGAGCTCCAGCTCCGTCCCGAGGGACCTGGCGTCTCACACTGTGCCCTCTGCTGGTTTCAGAGGGACACGCGGAGCCACACGTCGGGGTGCTGTTCTTTGTCTGGCCCCTCTCCTCAGGCCTGTCCGGTTTGGGAGGCCCTGTCCGGCATAGCCCTGAGGGTCATTGGGGCACGCAAGCCCCTTCACCACGGCAAGGTGACAGCACTTCGAAGGGGAACCTAACCTTTTTTTTTTTTTTTTTTTTTTTTTTTTCGTTGGAAAAATGCTTTATGCATACCCGCACCCTCGGGGGAGGAGATGCGGGTTATGTGGGACTCGGCAAAAAAGCCGCCGCTACCCACTAAAAAACCAACGGTGTGCCTGCGCGCCACCAGTGGGGCGTGGCCACGGGATCCCCTAAGTACGCAACCGCGACCACGCCGGCGCCGCCCGCCGCTAGCACACGCAGCGGGCCCGTCTCTGGGAGGGGTAGAGAGGAACTTCTACCCCTGCCTCCTCAGAAGGCGCGTGGACACACCACGCGCGCCTTCTCGGCGAGGCCTATGTTACGGGCAGCGGCGCCCCCGCGCCACTGCCCAGGCCTCGCTAGGTGGGGGGGATGAGGTGGGCGTACGCCCTTCTCCGGGCCCCAGCGCGCTTGCGGCGGATCGGGTGCGACGCTGGGTCAGCCTCCCGCTCCCTCTCCGCCTTCTCCTTCTGCGACATCACATCCTCGCAGAAGGAGAGGACCGCTTTCCACGACCTCTCGTCGGCGACCATAGCCTTGACTACGGCCGGCAAGGAGAGGTCGTCCCCCACCACTGCCACGAGGTCGCGGCGCTGCCCCGCCCAAGCTGGGCATTCCTCCAGGGTATGCTGCGCCGTGTCCTCGTCGCTGCTGCACTGGTGGCACCCGGCCGTCACCTCCCGTCTGGCGAACCGGTGCAGGTAGCTCCCAAAGCAGCCATGCCCCGTGAGCACCTGCACCAACCGGAAGGTCAGCGAACCCCGCTCTCTCTCCAGCCAGTCTCGTAGGACCGGCCGAACCGCCTCGACAGTCCTATGTCCCCCCTCGACTCTAGCTAGTCGCTCCTCCCATTGAAGGACAATGGACTGTCGGAGGAGGAGCTTCTGCTCTTCTACCTCCCCGGGCGCAGGATGGTACTCCTGGAGCCGGAGGTCCCTTCGCCACTGGTACAGAGACGCTTGGGCCTCCGCCTCCAGGTCCCAGGGAGGCGTTCCCGCCAGTAAGCACGCCGCATCGTATGAGGTGGTGCGGTACCCGCGTACAACGCTGACGGCCATCGCCCTCTGAGCCTTCCTCAGCAGGGCGACATTGCGGGCCGCCAGGTTTACCGCCCAGATCGGGGCCCCGTACAGGGCCATCGATCGCACCACCCCCATATACAGGCGGCGGCTCGCACTCTCTGGCCCCCCGACGTTGGGCATCAGCCGCTTCAATGCGGCCGATGCTGCCATCAATCGGGGGGTCAGGCGGGTGAAGTGTTGGCGGAAGCTCCAGCGGGAATCGAGGACAAGTCCAAGATACTTCATGTCGGACTTGACCTCGATTCGAGTGCCACCGACGACGATGCTGGATCCTGCAGGTGGCGCCTTCCGGGCGGCGTGGAAGCAAATCGCTTCGGACTTGTGTAGCGCCACCTCCAGCCCCAGCATCGTTATGCGCCTTACCACCAGTGCTACTGTCACGGTAGCGAGGCGTGCTGCCTCCCGGTACGAGGTTCCCCGAGACGTGACTAGCGTGTCGTCTGCGTAGCAGGTCACGCTCGATCCCGAGAGAAGCTCCCCCCGCAGCACCCAGTCGTACCCGATGTTCCACAGGAGCGGCCCTAAGACCGAGCCCTGTGGAACACCGCACGACATCTCCCACCTTGTCAGCCCACCGCCCTGGACCGGGTACTCCACACACCGTTCCGAGAGGTAGGCCCCGACTATCTGGCATAGGTAGGGAGGCACCTTGTGGTGTTTCAGCGCCTCCCTAACGCATGACCACGGCAGAGTGTTGAATGCGTTGGCGATATCTAGCGATACCGCCAGGAGCACCCCACCGTGGTCGACCGCCTCATCCGAGAGGGCTTTAATGCGCGCGACCGCATCCACGGTCGACCTGCCCTCTCGGAATCCAAACTGATGTTCGGATAAGTCGGGACCCACCTCCCGGAGGTGCTCGACGAGGCGACAACAGATGATACGCTCGAACAGCTTGTCCGCCTCATCGAGCAACACGATTGGACGGTAGGCTGATGGAGATTCCGCGGGACGCCCGTCTTTTTTAAGTAAGACGAGCCGGCCGGTTTTCCATATGGTCGGAAATCGGCCGGACTGAAGACAGGCGTCCAGTAGCCCGCGAAATCTCTCCCCCAGGGCCTGCAGCGCCAGAGCCAGGACGCGTCCCGGGATCCCATCTGGCCCCGGTGCCGTGTTTTTGGCTTTAAGCCTCAGCACGGCCGCGTCTAGCTCTGCCTCCGTTACCGGAGGCACCTCGACTTCCGCGCCCTCATACCCGACGTGCTGACGGGGTGGTGCCATTTCCGGAGGCCGGTGTTCCGGTCTGTTCGGGAACAGATTGGAGACAACGGCCCCCAGCAGTCGAGGCTCGAGACTCTCCGTCAAGGGGGGGGCCCAGGGGCGTAGCTTACCCCTGACCGCCTTGTACGGCCTCCCCCATGGATCTCGGTTTAGAGTCTCGAGAAGCTCCGCTCTGGCGCTCGCCTTCGCCTCGCAGATGGAGAGCTGCAGCGCCTTGACCGCCTCTCTATAGGCGCTGTACAGCTGCGTCTCCTCGTCAATGTCTCGGGTCTGCCTGCGTCGGCGCGACCGTGTGTACTGGCGTCTCGCCCTGCCGCAGCGGGATCGAAGTTCTTCGATATCACGAGACCACCAGTACACTTGTCGCTTCGGAGGCCGAGGCTTGGCTCGGGACATGCCTGCGTCACAAACTTGTGACATGGCGTCCCGGAACCTGACTGCCTCTTCCTCGACCTCCACAGGCCCGGAAGATGTTGTCCAGGCCTGGACGAGGGACGCTATCTCCACTGCTTCTCGATCCAGGCTGCTTAAGGCCCATCTGGGGGACGGGGTCGCAGCACGGCCATTCGGACGACGATCCGTGTCCAATGTGACTTCGGAGGAGGTGGAGACATCAAACCGGATATACATATGGTCTGATAATGTCTCCACCTTCTCCAGGACTCTCCAGTCTTGGACACGCGGCGCAAGGGCAGAGGTCGCGAACGTTACGTCCACGATGGACTCCCCCTGCCAGCGCACGCAGGTGCTGGCCGACCCTCGGTTCAATACCGACAGGCCGGTCATCGTCGCCCACTCCTCGAGAAGGTCTCCACGAGTGTCGGTCGCGGGACAACCCCAAGCCATGGATTTGGCATTTAGGTCGCCCGCGACAACCACCGGGCGCGGTAGGGTCTGCCCAATGAGGGCCCCTAGCTGGCCAAGGAAGGCTTCAAACTCGGGGACACTTCTGTTGGGGGAGAAATATACCCCGATCAAGGTTATTTCTCCCCAGAGGACCGCCACGTAGCCTTGACCCCTCGACACGATGGAGGGGGGCAATGTGCCTTCTGCCCCTACTTTTAAAATGATGGCCACCAAGCCGTCCAGATCCGCAGCCCAGTTATCCCTAGGAGGGACATAGTATGGCTCGGCGACCACGGCAGCATCTATCGACCACTGCGCCATGGACTGCAGGAGGAGATCTTGAGCCCCGGCGCAGTGGTTAATGTTCGCCTGGAGGACCCGACTAACAGGCGTCATCTTGGCGCAGTGTCAGTCGGGCCCTCTTGTGTAGCCGGAGGCGATGACGCTCTAGGGGTGTCTGGTCTGCCGGACATCTTCCGAGGCACACGTTTCAGGGCTTTGGCCCCCGTCGTGCAGTTGCCGCTGCCGGCGCTATGGTCGGCAGGTTTGCCCGCTGCTGCGCACAGAGAGCAGTGAGGCGTGGCTATGCAGTCTCTGGCCTTGTGGCCGGTTTGACCGCAGCGGTAGCATTGGTCACTGCGGTCGATTTCCGACGTGCACCCCTTCCTGACATGGCCAGGCATCAGGCATCGGTAGCACCTCAGAGGGCGGGCCTCCAACAGTTTTACCTGCGCCGAAGCCCAGCCAACCAGTAGCCGCCCCTCAGCCACTTTCTTGGCGGCTGCTACGGGGCAGCGAACCCACGCCGTACCCAGGCCTGTTGGCGTGCGGGAGATCCGGCCAACTTTCACCGCCTCTAGGGCACAGCCTCCACATTGCGCCACAGCAGCGGCGAGTTCGCCTTCTGTGACCGAGTCATCCAGGCCAGAAATACGCATCTCCGCGCACTTTACCGGCCTGGAGATACGGACATCGGCCTCCTTTAGCGTCTCCTTCAGCTTAGCAGCAAGGGAGTCCGCTTTCTCGCCGCTAGAGGTGCCCGGGCCCGGGATTTCCAGGATCGCTGCCCCTGTCACCGCTCTGCGGAACCTTAGACCGGTGATACCGAGTACGTCCAGGGAGATTTTGGCTTTGGCCTCGGTAATCACCGTTCCGTAGGTGATGCCTCTCTCCTCCGCTCCCTCCTGGAGGGTCAGGACGACGGCTGCTGACCGTGGGGCGCGCAGCGCTGCCATTTTCTTCTGGCCCTTCCCCCCTTTTGCTCCCTGCGGTATCGCTGGCTGTGGGGGCTTGCCAGTCGCCTCTGTGCCGGTGGACGGAACCAGGATCTTCTTCTTCTTGCCCCACTTGACCACAGTCGACCAATCATTCCCAGTCGCAGGCCCTGGGGGCTGGGGCTGCTGGGATTGGGAAGCGGGGCCAGGGCGAGTCTTAGGAGGCTTCTTGGACTCCTTTTTCTTTTGCCCCTTTTTTCGTTTCGCACTCGGTGAGATGGTAGTAGCCGTGGTGCGACCAGGGGGGGAGCTTCCAGTGACCGAGGGTCTTGACTGGACGGTCCTCCCTTCCTTTGCCGGCGCAGGTGCCTGGGTCGTCTGCTGTGGGAGCAGTCTTTCCTCCCAGGCGCTCATCCTTGCTTCCATCATGGCACTTACCTGGTCCACGATACTGCGCTCCATCGTCCTTGCCTCTTCAGGTGCATCTTCGGGGCGCCGCCCGAGACTGGCACGCAGCTCGCCCATCTCCTTACGGAGATCGGCCATTTCGGCCTTTAGGCGTGCGTTCTCGGCAGCTAACCTCCTCGTCTCATCAGAGACAGTACGGTCCCCCAGCTCGGAGACCACATCCCGGATCGCGGCCACAGCCTCCTTCAGGGCACGTTGGAATGTGCCCTTCAAGTTTCGCGACTTCGTAGCCACGTCCGTGATGAGCCCCAGACTATCGCGCACCTGTTCCTTTAGGGCCAGGGCTGTGCGGGTGCCCTCATCGTCTGATCCACATGACGTTCTGAGCAGTTCCGGCCTTAGGGCAAGGCGCCTCTTTGCCAGTCTGTGCGACGTCATCCTAAGCTCTTCTTCGGCCTGAAGCTCGAGCTCCTGCTGCTTCAGCTCCTGTAGCTCGGCTTTGGCCTTGGAGAGCCCTACGTGGTGTGCCTTGGATAGAGGGCGGCCTCTTCCTCGCTTGGAAGGTGCCGAGGTAGATTTCCCTCGGTCCGTGGCATCGGAAGTCTCGTCGCTCCCTGGTGCTTCCGTCTCACTCCCCCCGCTACGCTGCCTTTTCCGCCTATCAGCCGTTTGAGTGGCCTGAGCAGGCATGGAAACGTCGGATTCGGCGGTTTCCGCGTCGGTTGGCTCCGGAGAGAAAAATTCCCCGCCTCCAGGCAGGTCACCCACGTCTATTCTCCTGGGGGAGAAGAACTCCTCCCTGCCGAGAGAAGGGACCCTTTCTGCCAACCTCTCCAGTAGCACGACGGCTTTACGCCTCTCACTTAGCACCTTCGTTGTGTCGAGTGGGGAGTGCGCCGAGTCCGAGGCCGTTCCAGTAGGCACGTCTCCAACGTGGCGCACAAAGCGCCCCTGGGCATCACGTAGGGGCCGGAACCCATTATCAGGGGAACCTAACCTAACCTTTTTTTTTTTTTTTTTTTTTTTTACGTGGGGGAAATGCCTTATGCATACCCGTCCTCTCAGGGGGTGAGGACGGGTTATGTCGGACTCGCACCGACTAAAACCTACCACGATATGTCGTCACTGCCGTTAGGGGGGGTGCCATGGGGTCGCGAGCATTCTACCACGACACCCCCCGGCCTGCCCAAGGGCTCCCGCGCCAAAGGAGGGAGGGAAGACGCTAGGATCCCTCCCCCAGCCGTGTGGAGTCTGTAGTTGTGGGCCCCTCACCCACGAACTCCACTAGGGGATTTGGCGAGCAGCAAATTGGGCTCGCCTCCTCCCCACACGTCTGCGCCGGATCGGGAGCGCATCTGCCCTCTCTTCGCGCTCCCGTTCCGAGGCCTCCTTCTGTGCGATGACGGACTCGCAGAAAGAGGCCATTGCCTCCCAGGATCTCTCGCTCCTCAGCATGGCCGCCACGACGTTGTGGAGCGAGAGATCACCCACTCCGAGGGCGCCGACCAAATTACGGCGTTCCTCGACCCAGCGATCGCACACCTCTAGGGTGTGCTGGGCAGTATCGTCTGGGTCGCCGCACTCGTGGCAGGCCGAGCTGGCCTCCCGCCCGATTCTGTGCAGGTAATGACCGAAGCACCCGTGTCCGGTCATTACCTGCGCCATCCTGAAGCCAACGCTCCCGTGCGCCCTCTCCAGCCAGTGGTCAAACGACGGGAGGAGTGCCCCTATGGTGCGGAGTCCATAGGGGGAGTCCTCCAGGTCGTTTTTCCACCGGTCCCTCATTCGCCGTTGCGCTTGGCTACGCTCCTCCCTCAGCTCTTCGGGGGTGGGGATCTCGTTTAGGACCCTGCGCCTTACCCGCTCCCTGTGCGCCTCCGCGAGCACCTGAGCATCCAACTCCCAGGGCGCGGTGCCCGCCAAGGCACACGCCGCCGCCCACGCCACCGTGCAGTAGGCCCTTACTACACGGATGGCCACCACTCTTTGCGGCCTTCTGAGTTGGGCCCTATTGGCGGCATTGAGCCGATCGGCCCAGATCGGCGCACCATATAGGGCCATGCTGCGGGTTACCCCCGCGTACAGGCGGCGGCATGTCGCATTGGGCCCCCCCACGTTGGGCAACAGCCTGCCAAGCGCTGACGCTGCCGCGACAATTCGGGGAGCAAGCTGGCGGAAGTGCTCCTCGAAATTCCACCTGCGGTCCAGGTGGAGGCCCAAATATTTGATGTGGGCCTTCACCTGGACCGCTTCTCCACCCACGGGGATGACGGTCGCGGCGGGCGGCCGCCAGCCTCTGCCCCCGAAAATAATGGCTTCCGTCTTGGACAGGGCCACCCGCAGCCCCAGCAGCTCTATGCGGGTGACCATCAGGTCCGCCGCGACTGCCGCCCTCCGCAGAGCCTCCTCCACTTCCGCTCCCCGGACGGCCACCATTGTGTCATCCGCATAACAAATGACGGCCATCCTAGGGAGCAGGACCCCTCTTATCGCCCAGTCGAACCCAATGTTCCATAAGAGGGGCCCGAGTACAGAGCCTTGGGGGACTCCGCATGCCATCGGCCGCTCACACCGCCGCTCGCCCCGCTCTTCGTATAGCACTACTCTCTGCGTGAGGTAGTGCTCTATGATCCGCATTAAATAGAGGGGCACCCCGTGGTAACGGAGAGCCTCCACGATCACCGTGTACGGGAGGGAGCCAAAGGCGTTGGCTATGTCGAGGGACACCGCCACAACTCCCTCCCCACGCCCTGCAGCATATTGATGGAAGGCCCGTAGGGCACCCAGGGCGTCTATCGTTGACAGTCCCCTTCGGAAACCAAACTGGCGGTCCGACAGATTCGGCCCCGGTCCTTCTAGATGCTGGATGATCCGGGAAGCGATAATGCGCTCGAACATCTTCCCGGTCTCATCCAGCAGGACTATCGGCCTCCATCCCGAAGGGGAGTCCGCCGGCCGATTCTCCTTGCGGAGGAGGCAGAGCCTGCCTTCTTTCCAACATCTCGGGAACCGCCCCACCTCCAGACAGTCGTCATAGAGGTCTTTGAGGCGGTCCCCGAGGTGCGTCAGTGCCACCGGCAAGATGCGGCCGGGCACGCCGTCCGGGCCAGGGGCCTTTTTACAGCCCTGCAGGCGGTGAATCGCGCACCCCATCTCACCGTCCGTAATCGGTGACGCAACGACCGGTTCTGTTAGCTCCTCCGGGGGAACGGCCATGCAGGGGGGAGTGAAGTCCGGTGCCGGTGGAAATAGGCCCTCCACCACTCTGCCGAGGAGTTCCGGGTCCAGGGAGTCCATGCCGGGGCCGCGGCGTAACTTATTACGGACGGCTTTGTACGGCCGTCCCCATGGGTCCCTGTCCAGTGTTGCTAGGAACTCCTCGTACGCGGAGTCCTTCGCCTTCGCGATTGCTGCGGAGAGGGCCGCCTTGGCCTGTTTGAGGGCCTCGTACAGGAGCTCCTCCTCCTCCGTAGTATGGCTCCGTCGCCGCCTGCATCGGGTGTATGCCCGTCTGGCCTTGTTACTGGTGAGGCGGAGGGCCGCAACCTCCTCCGTCCACCAGTACACCCGGGTCTTCGCAGGCGGCCGCCCCGCCCTGCGCATGGCGGCGTCACACACCGAGGTGAGTGACGCCCGAAACTGTACTGCCCTCTCTTCCACGTCCGTGGCCCGGTCTGGTGGGGGGGCCCGCCACACCTCCACCATCGCCGCCTCCTCCGCCATGTCCGTATCCAGAGTGGCGAGGCTCCATCTTGGAAATCGGTCCCGGCTTCTTGGCTCCCTCGGACCTGGCACCGGGGCTGTCAGCGACTTGGAGACCCTCATCCTGATATACTTGTGGTCGGAGAGGGTCTCCGTGTCCACCAGGACCCTCCCGTCGGACGTTCGCCTTGCAAGGGCGGGGGTCGCGAAGGTGATGTCTACGATGGACACCCCTTGCTGGCGCACGCAGGTGTGGTCGGTGCCCCGGTTCAAGACCACAAGGCCAGTTCGCACCGTCCATTCCCAGAGGGCCGCGCCCTTGGGATCCGTTGATGGGGAACCCCACGCCCTGCCCTTGGCGTTAAGGTCCCCGAGGACCATTACTGGCGAAGGTGCCGCTCTGCTGACCACCTCCCCGAGCCTGATGAGGTACTGCTCAAATTCTCTGAGCGGCCGATTGGGGGAGAAGTACACCGCTACCAGTACTAAGTCTCCCCATTTGGCGGCAGCGTACCCCGGCCCGCACTCAATTTTCGAGAGCGGGGGGTGGTTGCCCACTGGTGGTGTTACCACCGCAACCGACTCGTCCGCGTCCCCGACCCAGTTGGGCTGGGGTGGCACAAAGTACGGTTCCGACACCGCTGCTGCATTAATGCCCCACTCCGCCATATGCTGCATCAGCAGGTCTTGTGCTCTGGCGGAGTGGTTCAAATTGCACTGCAACACTTCGTGGGCGGGCTGTGTATGCTGTGTTGGCATCAATGGTCCGTGTTTTGCTCCTCATTGTTCGCCTGGGGCGCTTGGTCTCGGGGAACTTCCTGAGTTCTGGCAACTACCTGGGTCTTGGCGGGAACCATTCTTCCTCTTGTGCGTGGGGGGGTGCACGATGGTCCCCCCATCACATGCTCGGCTGGTAACTTGGCGTCGTGGCATACCGCGCACCACGGGTTGTCTGCCTCACACTCCCTGCTCATGTGGCCAGATTTACCGCACCGGTAGCAGAGGCCACTCCTGTCTACAGGTGAGGGACAGAGCGCTCTGGTATGTCCCGTCCCCAAGCACCTGTAGCACCTCATGGGCCGCGGGTCCATGGCCTCCACTCTAGCAGATGTCCACCCTAACAATAACCGTCCGGCAGCGATGACGGTGTTGGCCGCTGTTACGGGGCAGATCGCGATGACAGACCCAGTGTGATTTGACGGCGCCATGCGGATCCTACCCACGCGGATCTGTCCCGGTGGGCAGCCCCCTTTTTCTGCTATTGCCGCCTGGACGGCTTCTGTTGTCACCGTCTCATCAAATCCGGAAATCCGGATATCGGCCGTCTTAAAGGGTAGGTGGACGTCGGCCACTTCGCCGACAAGGCTACGAATCTTGTCGGCTAGGTTGTCCGCCATAGGTCCACTGTTTGCCCCAGGGACTTCAATTAAGCGGGCGCCAGCAGCTGTGCTTCTCACTTTTACAGGCCCAAGGCCCAATTCCGCAAGCTTAATTGTCGTGACCGTCCCCATGACCGACTTGTAGTCAGCCTCAACCCCCGGTTTGAGCGTGATGACGACCGCCGTAGATTTTGGGGCGGTGAATTGCTTCGGTTTGGGTTTTGGTTTCGGAGGCAGCGCAGAAGATGGTGCAGCCTTCTTTTTGCCCTTTTTAACCACCTGAGTCCAGGCGCTAGGAGCAGGGGACGGAGGCTGGTTCTCCCTTGGCTGGGCGTTGGCCGACTCTCCGGTGATCTGCGACGTTTGAGCGGGAGCCGGCTGTGCAGCAACTTCTGCGGTTGTCCTCTTCCCGGTCCGACGCATCGAACCCGCAGAAGTAGAGGCTTGCCTGGGCGCAGTTGTGCGTGTTTTCGGCGGAGGAGCTGACTTCCGCGCTCTAGGAGCGGGGATTGGCTTAGGAGCCTTGTCAACTGATGCTCTGGTCGTGTCCTGTTGCGTAGCTGGCGCCAACTGGCTGGCCGAACGAGTATTGTCCGCCGCTAATGGGGGGCGGAGAATCGGCTCCGATGGGAGCAGC
Organism: Apotomis capreana; assembly: GCA_947623375.1. Lineage (NCBI taxonomy): Eukaryota > Metazoa > Arthropoda > Insecta > Lepidoptera > Tortricidae > Apotomis > Apotomis capreana. The sequence continues at coordinate 112,963 of OX392501.1, forward strand.
TTCCTTACTTCCCCGACTCGGACGTTTATCATCTCACCCAGCGACTGAGTGAGATCCCGCTTTAGGTCCTCCCTAAGTGCAGCCAGCCCTGTGGCCAGGTCTGCAGGGGCGTCCGGTGCTGGGCGCATGTTCCTCTCCGAAAAGGCCGTCCTAAGCGCCTTTGTTTCCTTTCGGAGCTGCTCAAGTTGTTCTCTCATGCGCTTGTTATCCGCCTTCAGGGCGCGCACTTCGTCCTCCTCGCGTCTGTCCTCTAGAATGTCCGCAGCTACAATAATGTCGCGACACGCCTGGTTCATGCGACCCCACACCTTTCCGCTGAGGTGACCGGACTTCCTCGCCTCGTCCAGCACCGTTGTGGCCGCCTTTCGGACTACCTCATAGTAGTCTACGTAGCCTGCCACGGACCTGTCACCTGGACTACCGTCTCTTGATCCGAGAGGAGACCCCTTCTTTTTGTGCGTCTTGATGGTAGCACCGCAGTGGGAGCCACCCTCCGCCACCCCTTCCTCCACCTCTAGGGCCTCAAGCTGGGCTTTTGCCACGGCTATGCCGGTTTGGTGCCCCTTTCCAGCGCCACCTCTTGCTATGTGGAGGCGGCCTCTACGGGAGGAGCTCATTTTAGCACCTTTACTCGGGGCAGACTCCTCATCGTCGCCGTCGGAGCTTAACGCGTTCCGAGACCTTTTTACACCCGACGTCCCTTTACCTTCATCCACAGCTATCTTCCGGCCCTCTATGTTAGGCGCGTCTGAGTCAGAGGAGACTGCAGTCTCGAACCCGGGCCGACGGTCTGACCCAGGAGGCGATTCGGATCCGTTGTTCCTCACCGTCTCTATACTGGCGTCCGACACCGACGCAGCCTTCTTCCGCTCCTCGAGATATCTCTCGACACATCCACGCTCTAGCAAGACAGCGGGATGTTTTTGAGCGAGATCGACTCCATCCCCTCTCCTCGGTGACCGTGCTAGGGAACTCTGAGGGCGGAAAATCTCCTCCTCGTCCCTTGCGTCCAGCCTTCTGTCCGCGCCAGGGTTGTAGGCTTCGGCGCGCGCCATCAGGGCGCCCGCTTCCACCGCTGTATCAACTAAATCCAATCTTTGAGCGTTATCAGGTCCTTGTCCGTTATCCTTTTTAAACTTTCTAATTTTGATCCCACGAGTGTGGGGGAAGAGCAGTCCACCCAGGCAGTGCCCCCTGTACCTGGGTAACCCTAATACCACTGGGAGGTCGGGCAGTCTCCCATGGTTGGCCACTAGCGGCTGGATTACCCTCCAGCCACTCTCAGAGGGTGACAACAGGCACGCCTAACCTAACCTAACCTAACCTTACCTAACCTTTTTTTTTTTTTTTTTTTTTTTTTTTTTTTTTTTTTTTTTTTTTTTTTTTTTTTTCATGGGGAATGCGTTTACGCATACCGCCGGGTTTGAGGTGGTGTGCAACCCGGTCGGTTATGTGGGACTCGAGGCTGTAAAGAGGCCCCCCTACCCACTAAACCCCATGGTGTCCTCTCGCCGCTTCGTGTGCGGGGTCCCGGGGAAGCTCGCGCAATACGTCCGCGATCCCGGATCGGGATCCGTCGCCTGGTCGGTACCCGACCAAACCTCTCCTTGGAGCGCTTCCCAACATAGGTCGCGCTCAACGACTCGAGAGCCAGCGTTTTGGGCGAGGGCGTTCTCGTGCGTTCCTCGCCCGCTGGCTATCGTTAGGGTGGCAGGTTCCGCTCGTGAGCGGCACGTCTGCGTCCTGTGCGGCGACGGCGCATCGGGTCTGCCTCGGCCTGGGCTTCCCGCTCGCGCTCCGCCGCCTCTTTCTCCTTGAGGACGTGCTCGCTAAGCGAGAGCAGAGCCTCCCACCCTTCCTCGCAGGCCACCATGGCCCGCACCACCGCCGACAGCGAGAGGTCTGGCCCCACCTGGGCCATCAGCTCCCGCCGCTCCGCCTCCCATGCCGGACACTCGGCCAGCGTGTGCTGGGCCGAGTCTACGCCAGCTCCACACGCGTGGCACTCCGGTGTCGGTTCTCTCTGGGCGACCTTGTGCAGGTAGCTGCCGAAGCAGCCATGCCCCGACAGCACCTGCGTCAGTCGGAAGGAGAGAACCCCGGAGCGCCTTTCGACCCAGTCGTGGAGGACTGGGCGAACTGCCTCTATGGTGCGGGAGCCGGCCCTCGGCCGTTCCAGCCGGTGCACCCACATCTGCATTGCCTCGCTCATGAGCTCTTCGCGCCGCTTTTCCACCTCCGGTGGCGTCGGTGGGTCGTTCCGGGCTCGTGCCTCCGCACGCCAGCGGAACAGTGCCGCGTGGGCCAACGCGTCCAGGTCCCAGGGCAGGCACCCAGCCAGCGCACATGCAGCCTCCGCGCCCACAGTGCGGTACCCTCGGATTACCCTCAGCGCCATTGCTCTCTGCGGTCTCCGCAATTGAGCGATGTTGTGGCTGCTGAGGGCGTCCGCCCATACTGGGGCACCGTAGAGCGCCATCGAGCGCACCACGCCAGTGTAAAGGCGGCGGCAGGTTGTGTTGGGCCCCCCCAGGTTGGGCAGTATGCGCCCAAAGGCCGCCGCAGTGCGTAGAAGCTTCGGCGCGAGGCGCTCGAAATGTGCCTTGAAGTTCCATTTGCTGTCAAGCACGACACCAAGGTACCGAAGTGTCGGTTTGACAGCAATTGGGACTCCTCCCACAATGATTTGGGCGCCAGCTGGAGGCGCTTTCCGCGGGCCGTAGAAGCAGATGGCCTCGCACTTTGCGAGTGCCACCTCTAGCCCTAAACGGCGAATGCGGACCACGCAGTGGGCGACTCCCGCCGTCGCCAGAATGGCTGCGTCACGGTAGTTGGGTCCTCTGGCCGTCACGAGCGTGTCGTCGGCGTAACACGTGACCCCGACTCCACGCAAGTTTTCCCCCCGTAGAACCCAGTCGTAACCTATGTTCCACAGGAGTGGTCCTAGCACCGACCCCTGTGGAACTCCGCATGACATATGCCTCCGGCCCCAGTCCCGTCGCCCTGGCCAGACTATCGCCCTTCCCTCCAGGTAGGCGGCTACAATGCGCGCCAGGTGGACAGGTACACCGAGAAAGCGCAGAGCCTCGTTGATGACTTCCCAGGGCAAGGTGTTGAAGGCGTTGGAGATGTCTAGCGACACCGCCAAGACGACCTTACCCTGGGAAACAGCCTCATCCGCTATTGCCTTCACCCGAAGCACCGCATCCACCGTCGACCGCCCCCCCCGAAAGCCGAACTGCTGGTCAGCCAGATTCGGCCCTGTGCGCTCCATGTGCTCGATGAGGCGAGCGGCAATTATCCGCTCAAAGAGCTTGCCCACCTCATCGAGCAGGACTATAGGCCGGTATCCGGCTGGCGAGTCCGCGGGTCGCCCGTCTTTGCGAAGGAGGACCAGTTTCCCGGTCCTCCATTCGTTGGGGAAGCAGCCCTGCTCCAGGCATGCAGTCATCAGCCGCAGCAGCCTTGGCCCCAGAGCGTCCATGGCCAGGACCCAAGCACGACCCGGTATGCCATCGGGCCCGGGGGCCGTGTTCTTGGCCCTGAGCCGGTGGACCGCTGCGCAGAGCTCGCCGGGAGTAACAGGCGGGACCTCTGCCTCCTCGACAGCTTCCGCCCTTGAAGGCGCCATGGCAGGTGGTGTGTGCGGGCCCCGCTCGGGGAAGAGCGTTGCGACCACTCGGTCCACGAGGTCCGGCTCAAGCGATTGGGTCAGCGGTGGCGCCCATGCGCGTAGCTTACTCCGGACAAGTTTATATGGCCTGCCCCACGGGTCGGCATTGAGGGTCTCCAGAAATTCGGCACGACTCGCCTCGATTGCCTTCCCTATGGCCGTCTTAAAACCTGCCCTGGAGTCTTTGTACGCCTCGTAGGAGCGGCGGATCTCGTCCTCGTTGGGCCTCCTTCTTCGCCTCTGGCGCATGTACTGGCGTCGCGCGGCTATGCAACCCTCACGCAGCTGCGCGAGCTCGGCGGACCACCAGTACACGCTCGGTTTCGGCGGCAGGGGCTTGGCCCGGGGCATTGCCGCGTCACACACGCGCGTCATGGCCCCTCGGAACCAGGGTGCTTCCGCCTCTACCACCGTCGCTCCCGCCGGTATGGGCAGCCAGGCCTCCACGATCGCCGCCTCTTGGAGCAGTTCCTGGTCGAGTTTGGTGACAGCCCATCTTGGGCCACCCCCGACCGGGCCCATCCGGCTTGGGCTGTAAGAGGCCGCCGTGAGGGTGGTGACGTCGAACCGTATGTACCGGTGGTCAGACAGCGTCTCCACCCCCACCATGACCTCCCAACCCTGGACGCGGCGCGCCAGGGTGGCGCTCGCGAACGTGATGTCCACGATGGAACCACCCTGTTGTCGCACGCACGTGTGTGCCGTTCCCTCGTTTAGCACGGCCAGACCCGCCGCAACAGCCCATTCCTCGAGGGTGGCTCCCTTCGCATCTGTCGCAGGAGAACCCCAGGCTGTGGACTTCGCATTAAAGTCTCCTGCAACGATCACGGGGCGCGGAAGAAGCTGCCCGACTAGCACCCCTACCTCGCCCAGGAACTGCTCGAAGTCGGTCAGGCAGCGGTTTGGGGAGAAATAGGTTGCGATGAACCATATTTCTCCGCATAGCGCTGCCACATACCCCTTCCCTCTTGTCACAGCGGTAGGCGGGGGAACACCCGCCGTCGCTCTCACCACCAGTGCCACTGATCCGTCCTTGTCACCCACGAAGTCATTACGGGGAGGGATGGAGTAAGGCTCGGCCACCACGGCAACGCCGATCATCCACTGCGCCAGGGATTGGAACAAGAGATCCTGGGCCCTGGCGCAGTGGTTGATGTTCGTCTGAAGCACCCGTATAGCCATCTACCTTACTCGATGGGCGCTGGGTTCACCTCCTGCGTCTCCATAGGGATGTCTGGGGACTTCTTGGGCTGGGATGGGGCCCAGCCTTCAGCCCTCATCTTCGCCTTTTCCGGGGCAGAGGCTAGGCACGCCTTGGAGCCAAGCATATGGTCGGCCTTCTTCTCCTCCTTGTCGCACTTGGCGCAGTGTGGCGCCTCCGAGCACTCAGCCGCTTTGTGGCCGGGTTTGCCGCAGCGGTAGCAGGCGTCGCTGAGATCAGCGTCGTTGGGACAATTTGCCCTCACGTGCCCCTTTTCGAGGCATTTGTAGCACCGCATGGGACGCTGATCTAGCAGCTTTACTGCGGCCCGGACCCAACCTACCTGAAGTCGCCCGCGGTCGGCTTCCACCACCTTCTTGGCTGCTATGACTGGGCAGCGGAGCCAGATCGTGCCGAGGCCGGAGGCATCCTGTCTGACCTCTCCAGCCTTGATCTGGCCCTCTGCACAGCCACCGACCTTCGCGACCGAAGCGACCACCTCGCTAGGAGACACTGAGTCGTCGAGTTCTGTGAGTCGCAGCTCCGCACACTTCACTGGCCTGGAGACTCGGACAACATCACTCCCCAACTTCTCGGCTAGCGCTTCGGCCAGCGAGTCCGCCTTCTCGCCACTGGCTGCACCTGGGATTTTCAGCACCCTGCCGCCGGTGGCTGCCCGCTTAATTTTCAGGGAGGTGATGCCGAGCTTCTCCAGGTTTACCGTCTCCTTTGCCTTGGAGAGCACCTGGGCGTAATTGACGCCTTTTTCAATGGCGTCCGGCTGTAAGGTCAGCACTACAGCTGTTGAGCGGGGAGGCCGAAGTTTTCGGGCTGTAGGCTTTACCCGCTGCGGTATTGGCTGGGGCGCCTTTGCCTTGTCCACTGCTGCCTTCTTCCTCTTCTTTTTGCCACCGACCACCACCTGCCAACCCTCATCAGTGGACGTAGCGGCCCCTGGTCGGGGGGGTACAGTTGTGGAGGGAAGAGGGCTTGCCGTGGCAGCGGCCCTCTCTGGTGGTTTTGGCGCACCCACTTTGCCCTTTCCCTTTTTCTTTTTCCCATTCTTTTGGGGCTCGACCGTGTAGTTAGGGGGACCTCGAGTAGGCGCGGGCCCTGCCGTTTTCCCCGGTATGGCCGTTTGCACGGCCTGTCGTCCCCGGTCTGCAGCTGGTGGGGGCTGCACCGTTTTGACTGGCAGAAGCCTGCCATCGCGCTCGAGGGCTCCGAGTCTCTCGTCCAGGTACCGCCCCACCCTAGCCGTGATCGCCCCGACCAGCTCGTCCACATCGGGACGTCCGGGGGCAATGGTGGGCTGTGGTGTCTTTTTTTTGGGTGGAGACGAGGCCGGAGCCTGCTTCGTGAAGTGGGCCCGAAGCTCCGCTCTTAGCTCCTCCACTTCGGAACGCAGATCCCTGACCTCCACCCTCAGATTTGTGTTTTGCCTCTGGAGCCGTCGCGTCTCTTCAGAGGACGTGCGCTCCTTCAGGTCCTCAAACGCTTCTCCGATTGAGGTGACAGCTACCTTCAGGGCGCGCACGAATGACCCCTTTAAGTTGGCGGACCTCGAGGCCACCATTTCCACCGTCTTAAGGCTGTTCCTCACTTTCTCCTGGAGACACGCCGCAGTGTTGTCCGCCTCCTCTGCGTCGGGTGGGCCCAAAGTTGTCCCGCCGCTCCCTGGCGAATTGCCAGACGCAAGCGCCCGCGTGAGGCTTGCCACCTCCTCCTCCCCCTTACGCTGGAGCTCCTCCCGCCTGAGGCGGTTCAGCTCCCGCTTTGCCAGGGCAAGGCCCATGTCGTACGCCATGGTAGTTGGCCGAGGGTTACCCTCCTCCAAGGAGCCACCGCTCCACGCTGAGTCCGACTCGGCGCCCGCATTGGAGGGACTGTGGCTCCGGATGACGGGCCCATCGGTCGCTTCCGTCTCCTGCAACTCCTGCGCTGGTTGGCTGCGCTGGGTGGGATTTTCACCGCTAGGTGAGTGCGATCTGAGCTGGATGCGCTCGACCAGCACAATGGGCGTTTGGAGAAGTGGATCGGTCCTCTCTCCAGGGCCGGTTTTACGCCCACCTCCTTTGGCCCTTCTGCCTCTCTTGGCAGCGCCTATCGGGGGTCGCACGACTTCCAATTCGCTCTCTGAGCCGGAAGACAGCGCCAACTCATTCGCGGGTCGTTTGTCGGGCCTCAAGCGCCAGAACTTCCGGCCCATGCCTGAGGTCGAGGGCTCCGCTTGCGCCTTTGGAGGACACCTCTCCACTGAACCCTCCGAGTCGCCGGTGTTGGCCTCTCCCTCGCCCAACAGGTCGCGGCCGTCCAACCTTGAGGGGGAGAAGAACTCCTCTCTCTCAGGAGACTGGGTCGCCTCCACTCCGCGGGTGCCCGCACTCCTCCCGGTAAAAACCCTCGTCCGGTTTGGAGTGGCAGGACGCACGAACTGCCTGCGCCCTGAGAGCACAGGTGCATCCTCCTCCCTCGTTGCGGTATCGGGCGCGGGGTAGCGTATATAGCGCCCAAGCGCGTCCCGCATTGGGCGGTACTCCGCTGGTAGGGGTTTAGGAGATGGCAGGGCAAGGCCGGGCGAGGACAGGGTACCCGCCGACTCCTCGCTGACCATGTCACCTCCTCCGCGTGCAGGTTTCGGTGAAAGGATCGCAGCATCCTCCTTGTCTCCTCCTCCACGTAGCCTAAGCAACAAATCCAATTCGTGAGCATCGGTATCAGTTGAACGTTTGCCAGAGTCGTTTGTGTACATCCTAGAGTGGTGTGCCCCCCCAGAATACGAAGGGCGGCGTGTCTCCACAGCGCGGGCACTTGCCCGTTCTGTGGTGACACGGAGGATTGGAACCTCCTGGGGTAGTTTTATACGTTGTAGGCCACTCATGTTCGCTATTGTTTTAAGGAGGTATGCCCCCCCTCTCTGACGTTGGGGACTGGGCTCCCCCCAGCCATGCATCCCATCGGCACGCCAGTCACACCTTAGGATTGGGGATTTTTTATAGTGGTTTACTCCACGTGACCCGCCTCTCAGTGAGGAAGGTCCCCGGTCTGCTCAGTGCAGGTTACGGGTTGCCCGCCGGTGGCCGTAGCCACAACGTCGCGCCGGTGGCCGAAGCCACTATCGCCCGTGAGGCCGAGCTCCAGCTCCGTCCCAAAGGGACCTGGCGTCTCACACTGTGCCCTCTGCTGGTTTCAGAGGGACACGCGGAGCCACACGTCGGGGTGCTGTTCTTTGTCTGGCCCCTCTCCTCAGGCCTGTCCGGTTTGGGAGGCCCTGTCCGGCATAGCCCTGAGGGTCATTGGGGCACGCAAGCCCCTTCACCACGGCAAGGTGACAGCACTTCGAAGGGGCAGCACTTCGAAGGGGACAGCACTTCGAAGGGGACAGCACTTCGAAGGGGAACCTAACCTTTTTTTTTTTTTTTTTTTTTTTTTTTTTTTTTTTTTTTTTTTTTTTTTTTTTTTTCGTTGGAAAAATGCTTTATGCATACCCGCACCCTCGGGGGAGGAGATGCGGGTTATGTGGGACTCGGCAAAAAAGCCGCCGCTACCCACTAAAAAACCAACGGTGTGCCTGCGCGCCACCAGTGGGGCGTGGCCACGGGATCCCCTAAGTACGCAACCGCGACCACGCCGGCGCCGCCCGCCGCTAGCACACGCAGCGGGCCCGTCTCTGGGAGGGGTAGAGAGGAACTTCTACCCCTGCCTCCTCAGAAGGCGCGTGGACACACCACGCGCGCCTTCTCGGCGAGGCCTATGTTACGGGCAGCGGCGCCCCCGCGCCACTGCCCAGGCCTCGCTAGGTGGGGGGGATGAGGTGGGCGTACGCCCTTCTCCGGGCCCCAGCGCGCTTGCGGCGGATCGGGTGCGACGCTGGGTCAGCCTCCCGCTCCCTCTCCGCCTTCTCCTTCTGCGACATCACATCCTCGCAGAAGGAGAGGACCGCTTTCCACGACCTCTCGTCGGCGACCATAGCCTTGACTACGGCCGGCAAGGAGAGGTCGTCCCCCACCACTGCCACGAGGTCGCGGCGCTGCCCCGCCCAAGCTGGGCATTCCTCCAGGGTATGCTGCGCCGTGTCCTCGTCGCTGCTGCACTGGTGGCACCCGGCCGTCACCTCCCGTCTGGCGAACCGGTGCAGGTAGCTCCCAAAGCAGCCATGCCCCGTGAGCACCTGCACCAACCGGAAGGTCAGCGAACCCCGCTCTCTCTCCAGCCAGTCTCGTAGGACCGGCCGAACCGCCTCGACAGTCCTATGTCCCCCCTCGACTCTAGCTAGTCGCTCCTCCCATTGAAGGACAATGGACTGTCGGAGGAGGAGCTTCTGCTCTTCTACCTCCCCGGGCGCAGGATGGTACTCCTGGAGCCGGAGGTCCCTTCGCCACTGGTACAGAGACGCTTGGGCCTCCGCCTCCAGGTCCCAGGGAGGCGTTCCCGCCAGTAAGCACGCCGCATCGTATGAGGTGGTGCGGTACCCGCGTACAACGCTGACGGCCATCGCCCTCTGAGCCTTCCTCAGCAGGGCGACATTGCGGGCCGCCAGGTTTACCGCCCAGATCGGGGCCCCGTACAGGGCCATCGATCGCACCACCCCCATATACAGGCGGCGGCTCGCACTCTCTGGCCCCCCGACGTTGGGCATCAGCCGCTTCAATGCGGCCGATGCTGCCATCAATCGGGGGGTCAGGCGGGTGAAGTGTTGGCGGAAGCTCCAGCGGGAATCGAGGACAAGTCCAAGATACTTCATGTCGGACTTGACCTCGATTCGAGTGCCACCGACGACGATGCTGGATCCTGCAGGTGGCGCCTTCCGGGCGGCGTGGAAGCAAATCGCTTCGGACTTGTGTAGCGCCACCTCCAGCCCCAGCATCGTTATGCGCCTTACCACCAGTGCTACTGTCACGGTAGCGAGGCGTGCTGCCTCCCGGTACGAGGTTCCCCGAGACGTGACTAGCGTGTCGTCTGCGTAGCAGGTCACGCTCGATCCCGAGAGAAGCTCCCCCCGCAGCACCCAGTCGTACCCGATGTTCCACAGGAGCGGCCCTAAGACCGAGCCCTGTGGAACACCGCACGACATCTCCCACCTTGTCAGCCCACCGCCCTGGACCGGGTACTCCACACACCGTTCCGAGAGGTAGGCCCCGACTATCTGGCATAGGTAGGGAGGCACCTTGTGGTGTTTCAGCGCCTCCCTAACGCATGACCACGGCAGAGTGTTGAATGCGTTGGCGATATCTAGCGATACCGCCAGGAGCACCCCACCGTGGTCGACCGCCTCATCCGAGAGGGCTTTAATGCGCGCGACCGCATCCACGGTCGACCTGCCCTCTCGGAATCCAAACTGATGTTCGGATAAGTCGGGACCCACCTCCCGGAGGTGCTCGACGAGGCGACAACAGATGATACGCTCGAACAGCTTGTCCGCCTCATCGAGCAACACGATTGGACGGTAGGCTGATGGAGATTCCGCGGGACGCCCGTCTTTTTTAAGTAAGACGAGCCGGCCGGTTTTCCATATGGTCGGAAATCGGCCGGACTGAAGACAGGCGTCCAGTAGCCCGCGAAATCTCTCCCCCAGGGCCTGCAGCGCCAGAGCCAGGACGCGTCCCGGGATCCCATCTGGCCCCGGTGCCGTGTTTTTGGCTTTAAGCCTCAGCACGGCCGCGTCTAGCTCTGCCTCCGTTACCGGAGGCACCTCGACTTCCGCGCCCTCATACCCGACGTGCTGACGGGGTGGTGCCATTTCCGGAGGCCGGTGTTCCGGTCTGTTCGGGAACAGATTGGAGACAACGGCCCCCAGCAGTCGAGGCTCGAGACTCTCCGTCAAGGGGGGGGCCCAGGGGCGTAGCTTACCCCTGACCGCCTTGTACGGCCTCCCCCATGGATCTCGGTTTAGAGTCTCGAGAAGCTCCGCTCTGGCGCTCGCCTTCGCCTCGCAGATGGAGAGCTGCAGCGCCTTGACCGCCTCTCTATAGGCGCTGTACAGCTGCGTCTCCTCGTCAATGTCTCGGGTCTGCCTGCGTCGGCGCGACCGTGTGTACTGGCGTCTCGCCCTGCCGCAGCGGGATCGAAGTTCTTCGATATCACGAGACCACCAGTACACTTGTCGCTTCGGAGGCCGAGGCTTGGCTCGGGACATGCCTGCGTCACAAACTTGTGACATGGCGTCCCGGAACCTGACTGCCTCTTCCTCGACCTCCACAGGCCCGGAAGATGTTGTCCAGGCCTGGACGAGGGACGCTATCTCCACTGCTTCTCGATCCAGGCTGCTTAAGGCCCATCTGGGGGACGGGGTCGCAGCACGGCCATTCGGACGACGATCCGTGTCCAATGTGACTTCGGAGGAGGTGGAGACATCAAACCGGATATACATATGGTCTGATAATGTCTCCACCTTCTCCAGGACTCTCCAGTCTTGGACACGCGGCGCAAGGGCAGAGGTCGCGAACGTTACGTCCACGATGGACTCCCCCTGCCAGCGCACGCAGGTGCTGGCCGACCCTCGGTTCAATACCGACAGGCCGGTCATCGTCGCCCACTCCTCGAGAAGGTCTCCACGAGTGTCGGTCGCGGGACAACCCCAAGCCATGGATTTGGCATTTAGGTCGCCCGCGACAACCACCGGGCGCGGTAGGGTCTGCCCAATGAGGGCCCCTAGCTGGCCAAGGAAGGCTTCAAACTCGGGGACACTTCTGTTGGGGGAGAAATATACCCCGATCAAGGTTATTTCTCCCCAGAGGACCGCCACGTAGCCTTGACCCCTCGACACGATGGAGGGGGGCAATGTGCCTTCTGCCCCTACTTTTAAAATGATGGCCACCAAGCCGTCCAGATCCGCAGCCCAGTTATCCCTAGGAGGGACATAGTATGGCTCGGCGACCACGGCAGCATCTATCGACCACTGCGCCATGGACTGCAGGAGGAGATCTTGAGCCCCGGCGCAGTGGTTAATGTTCGCCTGGAGGACCCGACTAACAGGCGTCATCTTGGCGCAGTGTCAGTCGGGCCCTCTTGTGTAGCCGGAGGCGATGACGCTCTAGGGGTGTCTGGTCTGCCGGACATCTTCCGAGGCACACGTTTCAGGGCTTTGGCCCCCGTCGTGCAGTTGCCGCTGCCGGCGCTATGGTCGGCAGGTTTGCCCGCTGCTGCGCACAGAGAGCAGTGAGGCGTGGCTATGCAGTCTCTGGCCTTGTGGCCGGTTTGACCGCAGCGGTAGCATTGGTCACTGCGGTCGATTTCCGACGTGCACCCCTTCCTGACATGGCCAGGCATCAGGCATCGGTAGCACCTCAGAGGGCGGGCCTCCAACAGTTTTACCTGCGCCGAAGCCCAGCCAACCAGTAGCCGCCCCTCAGCCACTTTCTTGGCGGCTGCTACGGGGCAGCGAACCCACGCCGTACCCAGGCCTGTTGGCGTGCGGGAGATCCGGCCAACTTTCACCGCCTCTAGGGCACAGCCTCCACATTGCGCCACAGCAGCGGCGAGTTCGCCTTCTGTGACCGAGTCATCCAGGCCAGAAATACGCATCTCCGCGCACTTTACCGGCCTGGAGATACGGACATCGGCCTCCTTTAGCGTCTCCTTCAGCTTAGCAGCAAGGGAGTCCGCTTTCTCGCCGCTAGAGGTGCCCGGGCCCGGGATTTCCAGGATCGCTGCCCCTGTCACCGCTCTGCGGAACCTTAGACCGGTGATACCGAGTACGTCCAGGGAGATTTTGGCTTTGGCCTCGGTAATCACCGTTCCGTAGGTGATGCCTCTCTCCTCCGCTCCCTCCTGGAGGGTCAGGACGACGGCTGCTGACCGTGGGGCGCGCAGCGCTGCCATTTTCTTCTGGCCCTTCCCCCCTTTTGCTCCCTGCGGTATCGCTGGCTGTGGGGGCTTGCCAGTCGCCTCTGTGCCGGTGGACGGAACCAGGATCTTCTTCTTCTTGCCCCACTTGACCACAGTCGACCAATCATTCCCAGTCGCAGGCCCTGGGGGCTGGGGCTGCTGGGATTGGGAAGCGGGGCCAGGGCGAGTCTTAGGAGGCTTCTTGGACTCCTTTTTCTTTTGCCCCTTTTTTCGTTTCGCACTCGGTGAGATGGTAGTAGCCGTGGTGCGACCAGGGGGGGAGCTTCCAGTGACCGAGGGTCTTGACTGGACGGTCCTCCCTTCCTTTGCCGGCGCAGGTGCCTGGGTCGTCTGCTGTGGGAGCAGTCTTTCCTCCCAGGCGCTCATCCTTGCTTCCATCATGGCACTTACCTGGTCCACGATACTGCGCTCCATCGTCCTTGCCTCTTCAGGTGCATCTTCGGGGCGCCGCCCGAGACTGGCACGCAGCTCGCCCATCTCCTTACGGAGATCGGCCATTTCGGCCTTTAGGCGTGCGTTCTCGGCAGCTAACCTCCTCGTCTCATCAGAGACAGTACGGTCCCCCAGCTCGGAGACCACATCCCGGATCGCGGCCACAGCCTCCTTCAGGGCACGTTGGAATGTGCCCTTCAAGTTTCGCGACTTCGTAGCCACGTCCGTGATGAGCCCCAGACTATCGCGCACCTGTTCCTTTAGGGCCAGGGCTGTGCGGGTGCCCTCATCGTCTGATCCACATGACGTTCTGAGCAGTTCCGGCCTTAGGGCAAGGCGCCTCTTTGCCAGTCTGTGCGACGTCATCCTAAGCTCTTCTTCGGCCTGAAGCTCGAGCTCCTGCTGCTTCAGCTCCTGTAGCTCGGCTTTGGCCTTGGAGAGCCCTACGTGGTGTGCCTTGGATAGAGGGCGGCCTCTTCCTCGCTTGGAAGGTGCCGAGGTAGATTTCCCTCGGTCCGTGGCATCGGAAGTCTCGTCGCTCCCTGGTGCTTCCGTCTCACTCCCCCCGCTACGCTGCCTTTTCCGCCTATCAGCCGTTTGAGTGGCCTGAGCAGGCATGGAAACGTCGGATTCGGCGGTTTCCGCGTCGGTTGGCTCCGGAGAGAAAAATTCCCCGCCTCCAGGCAGGTCACCCACGTCTATTCTCCTGGGGGAGAAGAACTCCTCCCTGCCGAGAGAAGGGACCCTTTCTGCCAACCTCTCCAGTAGCACGACGGCTTTACGCCTCTCACTTAGCACCTTCGTTGTGTCGAGTGGGGAGTGCGCCGAGTCCGAGGCCGTTCCAGTAGGCACGTCTCCAACGTGGCGCACAAAGCGCCCCTGGGCATCACGTAGGGGCCGGAACCCATTATCCGGGGGCGTAGTAGGCGCATCTGCCCCTGCCGGACAGCCATCCTCCTCGTTGCCTCCTCCGTTCAACCTCAGAACCAAGTCATTGTGTACATCGGTGTCCATTATGCATTCGCCAAAGTCGTCGATTTCGGATCGCGAGTGGTTTGCCCCCCCAGAATACGGAAGGCGGCATGTCTCCACAGCACGGGCACTTACCCGTCCTGTGGTGACATGGAGGATTGAAACCTCCTGGGGTAGTTTCACAATTTCGTTTCCACTCATGTTTGCTATGTTTAAGGAGGTTTGCCCCTCCCTGACATTAGGGACTGGACTCCCTCCAGCCACGCATCCCCTCAGCACGCCAGACACGCCTTGGGATTGGGGTGATTTTTATAGTGGTTTTCTTCCACGTGATTTCCCTCTCAGTGAGGGAAACCCCCGGCCCACTCAGTGTGGGTTGCGGGTTGCCCGACGGTGGCCGAAACCAACGTCCGTCTGCAGACCGCGAGACGGACCCGCCGCGCCTCGTGGCCGGAGCCACACCCTCCTTCACAGGCCAACCCAAATGGGCTCCATCACCATCCCAGCGGGGACATTGCGGCTCACACTGTGCCCTCTGCTACTCAGAGGGACACGCGGAGCCGCCCGCCGTGTGCCACGATAGTCTGGCCCTTCTCCCCGGGCCTGATCGTTTTGGGAGGCCCTATACGGCATAGCCCCGGGAATCACAAGGGCCACTAACTACCCGGCCACTCCTCAGGGTGTCAATCAAGGAACTGCGTTGCGCGCGGACCAACGCAGTGACCCGATTGACACCACATAACACCTCGACGGAACGAGGCTTAACACGGCTCCTCCTCTCGACTCATCCACTGCGCCCTCTGCTACTCAGAGGGACGCGCGGAGAGTCCCTCACGGGCCGAAGCCCCCCTTTCCCCCCCTGGGCCGAGGCCCCCCCGTTTCCCCCCCAGTGTTTGGTTCGCGGGACTACGTCCTACCCCGGCTCGACGTCAGCAGCCGGGGCGTTCCCCTATCCACCACCTGGGGACGCGCCACGTCGGGGTTCACCTCCCCGCCCACTCGGACAACCGAGCAGGTCCGTGGAGGGGAACCTAACCTAACCTAACCTAACCTTTTTTTTTTTTTTTTTTTTTCCGTTGGAAAAATGCTTTATGCATACCCGCACCCTCGGGGGAGGAGATGCGGGTTATGTGGGACTCGGCAAAAAAGCCGCCGCTACCCACTAAAAAACCAACGTTGTGTCTGCGCGCCACCAGTGGGGCGTGGCCACGGGATCTCCTAAGTACGCAACCGCGACCACGCCGGCGCCGCCCGCCGCTAGCACACGCAGCGGGCCCTTCTCTGGGAGGGGTAGAGAGGAACTTCTACCCCTGCCTCCTCAGAAGGCGCGTGGACACACCACGCGCGCCTTCTCGGCGAGGCTTATGTTACGGGCAGCGACGCCCCCGCGCCACTGCCCAGGCCTCGCTAGGTGGGGGGGATGAGGTGGGCGTACGCCCTTCTCCGGGCCCCCGCGCGCTTGCGGCGGATCGGGTGCGATGCTGGGTCAGCCTCCCGCTCCCTCTCCGCATTCTCCTTCTGCGACATCACATCCTCGCAGAAGGAGAGGACCGCTTTCCACGACCTCTCGTCGGCGACCATAGCCTTGACTACGGCCGGCAAGGAGAGGTCGTCCCCTACCACTGCCACGAGGTCGCGGCGCTGCCCCGCCCAAGCTGGGCATTCCTCCAAGGTGTGCTGCGCCGTGTCCTCGTCGCTGCTGCACTGGTGGCACCCGGCCGTCACCTCCCGTCTGGCGAACCGGTGCAGGTAGCTCCCAAAGCAGCCATGCCCCGTGAGCATCTGCACCAACCGGAAGGTCAGCGAACCCCGCTCTCTCTCCAGCCAGTCTCGTAGGACCGGCCGAACCGCCTCGACAGTCCTATGTCCCCCCTCGACTCTAGCTAGTCGCTCCTCCCATTGAAGGACAATGGACTGTCGGAGGAGGAGCTTCTGCTCTTCTACCTCCCCGGGCGCAGGATGGTACTCCTGAAGCCGGAGGTCCCTTCGCCACTGGTACAGAGACGCTTGGGCCTCCGCCTCCAGGTCCCAGGGAGGCGTTCCCGCCAGTAAGCACGCCGCATCGTATGCGGTGGTGCGGTACCCGCGTACAACGCTGACGGCCATCGCCCTCTGAGCCTTCCTCAGCAGGGCGACATTGCGGGCCGCCAGGTTTACCGCCCAGATCGGGGCCCCGTACAGGGCCATCGATCGCACCACCCCCATATACAGGCGGCGGCTCGCACTCTCTGGCCCCCCGACGTTGGGCATCAGCCGCTTCAATGCGGCCGATGCTGCCATCAATCGGGGGGTCAGGCGGGTGAAGTGTTGGCGGAAGCTCCAGCGGGAATCGAGGACAAGTCCAAGATACTTCATGTCGGACTTGACCTCGATTCGAGTGCCACCGACGACGATGCTGGATCCTGCAGGTGGCGCCTTCCGGGCGGCGTGGAAGCAAATCGCTTCGGACTTGTGTAGCGCCACCTCCAGCCCCAGCATCGTTATGCGCCTTACCACCAGTGCTACTGTCACTGTAGCGAGGCGTGCTGCCTCCCGGTACGAGGTCCCCCGGGACGTGACTAGCGTGTCGTCTGCGTAGCAGGTCACGCTCGATCCCGAGAGAAGCTCCCCCCGCAGCACCCAGTCGTACCCGATGTTCCACAGGAGCGGCCCTAAGACCGAGCCCTGACAACCGAGCAGGTCCGTGGAACCTAACCTAACCTAACCTTTTTTTTTTTTTTTTTTTTTTTTTTTTTTTTTTTTTTTTTTTTTAACGTGGGGGAAATGCCTTATGCATACCCGTCCTCTCAGGGGGCGAGGACGGGTTATGTCGGACTCGCACCGACTAAAACCTACCACGAAATACCGCCAAAACGCAAGAGACGGGGTTACGGGAACGCTTCCGCACACAACCGCGACCCCGCCAGCGGCAGCCACACAACGGCGGCCCCTTCTTGTGATACTGTAGTCTCCTCGGCCTCCGTCCAGTAAAGTGACGAACCCCCCCCGGATTCGCCACATGGAGGCCATGGGCCGGGAAAGGAAAACCTAACCCAGCACCTCACAGCTCATTAAGGCTGCACCATCCGGGCCGCAAAGGCCACTCGACGCCGCCCTGGTCTCCTCCTTCGCTGCGGCAGAGCATTGGCGTCGTCCTCACGCTCTCTCTCCGCCGCCTCTTTGTGGATCATGACAACCTCGCTGAAGGCCACCACAGCCGCCCAAGCCTCCTCGCTGCCAGCCATCATCCCCACCACTACTGGCAGGGAGAGGTCCGCACCAATGACCGCGGACAGAGCTGCGCGTGGCTCCGCCCAAGCTGGGCACCCAACGCGCGTATGCTGCGCCGTGTCCACGGTCCCTCCGTCACAATGGTGACACCTCGTGGATGCCTCCCTGCCCAACACCTCACACAGGTACTTGCCGAAGCAGCCATGCCCGGTCAAGAGCTGTGTGAGGCGGAAGGTGGGTGCGCCGTGCTCGCGTTCAACCCACTCTTTAAGAATAGGCCGAACAGCGGCTACAAGATCTTGACTAGGCCCCGGGAGACCCAGCCTTTCTTCCCACCTTCCAAAGAGGACACCACGGGCCTCCTCACGCCACTGCCGGACCTCCTGCGGATGAGGCCAGTTCTGGCCCTCCCTGGCTGCCGGCATCCGCCGGTACACCGAAGCATGGACCTCGGCTTCAAGGTCCCACGGTGGACTGCCAGCAATCAGGCAGGCTCCTACGAATGACACCGTGCGGTAAGCCCGAGCTACCCTGAGCACCATTGCACGCTGCGGACGTTGCAGAAGAGCAACGTTGTGCGGGCTCAGGGCTTCTGCCCAAATCGGTGCACCATAGAGTGCCATTGAGCGCACGACTCCCGCGTAAAGGCGGCGACAAACTCCTCCTGGACCTCCCACATTGGGCAGGATCCGCCCAAGCGCTCCGGCAGCAGCCACCAACTTAGGGGCCAAGCGCCGGAAGTGCTCCTGGAACTTCCATCTGCCGTCGAGGACAAGTCCCAGGTACTTCATTGTCGACCCGACGGCAATGGCAGCTCCACCTACCGTTATAGAGGTCCCGGGTGGTGGCGCATTCCGAGGTCCATGGAAAACTAGGGCCTCAGACTTGTGAAGCGCCACCTCTAGACCCAACGCCCGAATTCGGTCAACCACATGCGCCACCCCAGCAGCAGAGAGGTTGGCCGCCTCCCGATGCGTACTGCCACGGGCCGACACGAGGGTATCGTCAGCGTAACACGTTACGCTAACCCCCCGCAAAGTGGCCCCGCGCAGCACCCAGTCGTAACCGATGTTCCACAGGAGCGGCCCTAGAACCGAACCCTGTGGAACACCGCACGACATGGCCCTCCTTCCCCAGCCATCCTTAGTCGGATAGGCAACCTCCCTCCCCGCGAAATAATCTGCAATTATACACCGTAAGTACCGTGGCACATTGTGGTACCGCAGCGCCGCCTTTATAGTCTCCCAGGGAAGCGTGTTAAAAGCGTTTGAAATGTCCAAAGACACCGCCATTACCACTCCACCCTGGGAGACTTCCTCTGCTGCAAGGTCCCTGACACGAGCAATGGCGTCAAGCGTCGAGCGCCCGTGGCGGAACCCATATTGCCACTCACTCAACCCGGGCTCCATGGAACTGACAAGACGAGCGGCAATCACACGCTCAAAGAGCTTACTGAGCTCGCCAAGGAGCACAATGGGGCGATAGGCCGACGGCTGATCGGGCGGGCGCCCCTCCTTTCGAAGAAGCACCAACTTACCCGTTTTCCACCTTTGCGGAAATCGCCCCTGCTCCAGGCACGCGGTGAAAATGGCCCTGCACCTGTCGCCGATCTCCCCCAACGCAATTGCCAAGGCACGCCCCGGCACCCCGTCAAGACCAGGCGCAGTCTTCCTAGAGCGCATTTTTAAAATAGCGACCTCGAGTTCCATCTCAGATACTGGCGGCACCTCCTCCTCAATGTCCTGCAATGCGACAGTGGCAGCCATTAACGGCGGCACAAACTCCCCTCGCTCCGGGAAAAGTGCACCTACGACTTGATCCAGAAGATCTGGCTGAAGACTACTGGTTAATGGAGGAGCCCAAGGCCGCAACTTTTGTCTTATGACACGATACGGCCTTCCCCATGGATCTCTATCCAGAGTCTCCAACCACTCCTTCCACGACGCCTCCTTGGCCTGCGCTATGGCTGCCTGCAGCGCTTTACAGGCGACCCTGTATGCATCGTACAGAGCATCCTCCTGCTGCTGTTCGCGCACTCTCCTCCTCCTGTACCTTGCATACTGGCGGCGCGCAGCCACGCAAGCGTTCCGCAATTGGCGGATTTCCGGGCGCCACCAGTACACTTGCCGCCTTGGGGAGGCTGGTTTTGCCCTAGGCATAGCCGCATCACATATGCGCGTCAGTGCAGTGGCAAGCTGCTCGGCCTGCTGGTCAACCTGATCCCCCACCTCCGAAGCAGTCCCCCAGGATTCGACGATAGCCGCTTCCTTGGCAAGTTGTCGGTCGAGCTTACTTAACACCCAACGCGGGCCATCTTCAGGCCGGCTACCCTCCACGAGAGGAGTGGGGGCACCAGAGATGCCGAACCGGATATATCGGTGATCGGAAAGGGTCTCCTCACCAGTTTCCACCCTCCAATCATGAACACGGCGGGCCAGGGCGTGGGACGCGAACGTAACGTCCACGATCGATTCGCCCTGCTGCCGCACACACGTGCTCTCCGAACCCCGGTTCATTACTGCTAAATCCAGTGCCACTGCCCACTCCTCTAGCACCTCACCACGTGCATCAGTCCCGAGGCACCCCCACGCCGTGGACTTGGCGTTAAAGTCGCCGGCAACCAAAACGGGTGTTGGACGCACCTGCCCAATCAGACCCCCAAGTTCTGACAGCACCTGCTCAAAGTCAGCTAAGCTACGACTGGGGGGGAAATAAATCCCAACAACAGCCAAACCAGTAGTACCCAGCAGCACGTAACCTTGACCTCTCACAACTCGATCACATGACAGGCAGGCCGCGGGTGAGACGACAATGGCCACACCATCTCCGTGATCGGAGTGCCAATCGCTCCGCTCTGGGACAAAATAAGGCTCTGACACTACTGCCACCTGTATTCGCCACTCGGCCATAGACTGGACTAAAAGGTCCTGAGCCCTAGCCGAGTGGTTGATGTTGGCTTGCAGAAATTGTAAGGCCATTATTGGATGGTTTCCATGGGCTCCTCCTGTCTACTCGGCTGCGACAGCTGACTGGATAGCGACCCTACAGCCGCCTCCGTTATCGCCACCTTGGCCCCTTGAGAGTAGCTGGGGCATTCCTTGCTACCGATGGAATGCCCTGCTAGCTTACCAGCTGCCACGCATAGTGCACAGCTCGCCTCAGCAGCAGGACACTCACGCGCCTTATGGCCGCATTCCCCACAGCGGAAACAGATATTACTGCGGTCCACCGCCCCAGTGCACTTGGCCCCCACGTGGCCTGCTTCCAGGCACCTGTAGCAACGGAGGGGCCTAGGCTCAAGTAGCACCACCCGCGCCGAGACCCAACCCACCGTGACCCGACCAACCTCCATAAGCTTCTTAGCGGCTACGACGGGACAGTTAAGCCAAAGCGACCCCAGGCCACTAGGGCTACGAGATATTACGCCTGGCCTGATTGCCTCAATGCCGCATCCTCCTTCCCTAGCTACCGCTGCTACAACTTCCTCAACAGTCACGGAGTCATCGAGCCCCAAGACTCGTACTTCAGCGCACTTCACGGGGCGATGTACGTGTACCACATCACCGTCCAAAACTTCGCGAAGTTTTCCTGCCAGAGCATCTGCAGCTTCCTCCGCTTTTTCAGTACCAGGAGGAACCTCCAACATCCGGGCTCCCGTCACCGTTGTGCGGAAACGAACCTGAGTGAGGCCGATCTCCTGGAGCCGTATACGGCTTTTCGCCTCCGCCAAAAGCGCCTCGTAACTGTGCCCATTCTCAACAGCACCCGGCTTTAAGGTGAGCGTGACTGCCGATGTGCGAGGAGGGCGCAGCTTGCGCGCCTTTTCCCGAATCACAGGAGGCGGCCCGCTCCCTACTGCCACCACCTTTTTACTGGCCTTCCTTCTAATCACCTTAGCCCAACGCGCACTTTCAGGTGGACCCTTCGCCATCTCTTCCACCACCAGGGGCTGAGGCTGAGGCTGGGGCTGGGGCTTACGGGCTGAAACTGCCGCCATCGTCCTCTTCTTCCTCCTGCGCTTATTACCCCTTTTCCCAGCTACCAGCCTAGGGGCACCAGCGACAGCCTTGCCCGCATCTGACCTTGCAGGCAAAGACTCCGAAACAGCAGCAGGAGAAGCCTGAGGGACTCTCAGCCTGTCAGCGGCCAACGACGGACGCGACGCCGGCGATACGAGCCCCGCTAGCCGAGCGTCAAACCGCGCATTTACAATTGCGCCCACTTGCGCAATCAGCTCCTGCTTGAACTTTTCCATGTATGCCTGCACACCCTCAAGCATACCACGTCCACCGTCCCCTGATGTGGCCAAAGGCACTGGGCTAGCACGCTGATTGCGCACCTCAGTCCTGAGCAGCTCAAAATCCTTCCGGATCCCCACCAGCTCCGCTCGCAAGCGATCATTCTCAGCCTGCAGCCTCCTTGACTCGTCTGACTGTGTCCTCCCAGCCAACTCCAGAACTGCCTCCTTGATCGCTTCGGCAGCGTCCTTCAAATCACGCACAAAAGTGCCTTTAAGGTTCTTGGACTTCGCAGCAATAGAGGTGATTAACTCCACACTATCCAACACTCTATCACTCAGCTCCGAAGCCACAGCCTCACCACACTTTGATGGCTGTGAAAGAACCGCCTCTCGTGCATGACGCACTCTGGTACACCTTTCCATCAGATCTTTCTCCGCGGCAATCCTTAGCTCCTCCTGTGCAGCAGCATTCAAAGCCTCCTTGGCTTTAGCTAGGCCCACATACTGCCCTGTCGTAGGGGGACGACCCCTTCCACGCACAACTGGTACCAGCCCTGCTTCAGCCTCCTCGCCTGACTCACCAGACAACTGTGAGCAACTTCCACCAACTCTCTGCCTCTTAACGCCTTGACTTTTTTTTCCTATAGCGGCCTGCATTCCCCCTGATCGTAGCAGTGCAACGCACTGCTTCCGAGTTCTCCGCCTCCGGATCCTCCAACTCCACGATCTCCTGATCTACGTCACACGCAGCAGGAACCTCTTCACTATCTTCCCTTAAAACTAAATTACTTAAGCCTAGGTTTTTGGATTTGGACATTTTGCTTTTGATCCCACGAGTATGGGGGAAAAAACAGTCCACCCAGGCAGTGCCCCCTGTACCTGGGTAACCCTATATACATCTGTGATGTCGGGCGGTTTCACAGGAAAACTTAACCTAGCGCGGGCCGGCCAGTTAAGGCAAGCCCTCCGGTCCGCAGCGCCGCCCGTACCCCATTAACGCCTCAACTGGGGATCGTTGGAACGACACTGCGGGTTCCGGGATTCAAGGCGAGCTGGCGTAGACTCCCCTGATTGGTAGCTTCCAAACAGGAAGCCACCACCATCCTCCCAACGTATCGGGTCATCCTCACCTCAGTCACGTCTGCACAGTCCTCTACTCTGCAGAGGAGCGCAGAGTAACCACCACGAGGCCTCCTAAAGGCCCGTCCATCCCGAACGGCAGGCTCTAACAAGCCCCCCGCCGGGATGTGCTGCTCTTCGTCTGGCTCCTCCCCCCTCGCCTTCCCGGTATGGGTAACCCTGTCCGGTATAGCCTCGGGGATCACAGGAGCACGCAAGCCCCCCCACCACGACAAGGTGGCAGCACGTCGGGGGGGAACCTAACCTAACCTTTTTTTTTTTTTTTTTTTTTTCGTTGGAAAAATGCTTTATGCATACCCGCACCCTCGGGGGAGGAGATGCGGGTTATGTGGGACTCGGCAAAAAAGCCGCCGCTACCCACTAAAAAACCAACGGTGTGCCTGCGCGCCACCAGTGGGGCGTGGCCACGGGATCCCCTAAGTACGCAACCGCGACCACGCCGGCGCCGCCCGCCGCTAGCACACGCAGCGGGCCCGTCTCTGGGAGGGGTAGAGAGGAACTTCTACCCCTGCCTCCTCAGAAGGCGCGTGGACACACCACGCGCGCCTTCTCGGCGAGGCCTATGTTACGGGCAGCGGCGCCCCCGCGCCACTGCCCAGGCCTCGCTAGGTGGGGGGGATGAGGTGGGCGTACGCCCTTCTCCGGGCCCCAGCGCGCTTGCGGCGGATCGGGTGCGACGCTGGGTCAGCCTCCCGCTCCCTCTCCGCCTTCTCCTTCTGCGACATCACATCCTCGCAGAAGGAGAGGACCGCTTTCCACGACCTCTCGTCGGCGACCATAGCCTTGACTACGGCCGGCAAGGAGAGGTCGTCCCCCACCACTGCCACGAGGTCGCGGCGCTGCCCCGCCCAAGCTGGGCATTCCTCCAGGGTATGCTGCGCCGTGTCCTCGTCGCTGCTGCACTGGTGGCACCCGGCCGTCACCTCCCGTCTGGCGAACCGGTGCAGGTAGCTCCCAAAGCAGCCATGCCCCGTGAGCACCTGCACCAACCGGAAGGTCAGCGAACCCCGCTCTCTCTCCAGCCAGTCTCGTAGGACCGGCCGAACCGCCTCGACAGTCCTATGTCCCCCCTCGACTCTAGCTAGTCGCTCCTCCCATTGAAGGACAATGGACTGTCGGAGGAGGAGCTTCTGCTCTTCTACCTCCCCGGGCGCAGGATGGTACTCCTGGAGCCGGAGGTCCCTTCGCCACTGGTACAGAGACGCTTGGGCCTCCGCCTCCAGGTCCCAGGGAGGCGTTCCCGCCAGTAAGCACGCCGCATCGTATGAGGTGGTGCGGTACCCGCGTACAACGCTGACGGCCATCGCCCTCTGAGCCTTCCTCAGCAGGGCGACATTGCGGGCCGCCAGGTTTACCGCCCAGATCGGGGCCCCGTACAGGGCCATCGATCGCACCACCCCCATATACAGGCGGCGGCTCGCACTCTCTGGCCCCCCGACGTTGGGCATCAGCCGCTTCAATGCGGCCGATGCTGCCATCAATCGGGGGGTCAGGCGGGTGAAGTGTTGGCGGAAGCTCCAGCGGGAATCGAGGACAAGTCCAAGATACTTCATGTCGGACTTGACCTCGATTCGAGTGCCACCGACGACGATGCTGGATCCTGCAGGTGGCGCCTTCCGGGCGGCGTGGAAGCAAATCGCTTCGGACTTGTGTAGCGCCACCTCCAGCCCCAGCATCGTTATGCGCCTTACCACCAGTGCTACTGTCACGGTAGCGAGGCGTGCTGCCTCCCGGTACGAGGTTCCCCGAGACGTGACTAGCGTGTCGTCTGCGTAGCAGGTCACGCTCGATCCCGAGAGAAGCTCCCCCCGCAGCACCCAGTCGTACCCGATGTTCCACAGGAGCGGCCCTAAGACCGAGCCCTGTGGAACACCGCACGACATCTCCCACCTTGTCAGCCCACCGCCCTGGACCGGGTACTCCACACACCGTTCCGAGAGGTAGGCCCCGACTATCTGGCATAGGTAGGGAGGCACCTTGTGGTGTTTCAGCGCCTCCCTAACGCATGACCACGGCAGAGTGTTGAATGCGTTGGCGATATCTAGCGATACCGCCAGGAGCACCCCACCGTGGTCGACCGCCTCATCCGAGAGGGCTTTAATGCGCGCGACCGCATCCACGGTCGACCTGCCCTCTCGGAATCCAAACTGATGTTCGGATAAGTCGGGACCCACCTCCCGGAGGTGCTCGACGAGGCGACAACAGATGATACGCTCGAACAGCTTGTCCGCCTCATCGAGCAACACGATTGGACGGTAGGCTGATGGAGATTCCGCGGGACGCCCGTCTTTTTTAAGTAAGACGAGCCGGCCGGTTTTCCATATGGTCGGAAATCGGCCGGACTGAAGACAGGCGTCCAGTAGCCCGCGAAATCTCTCCCCCAGGGCCTGCAGCGCCAGAGCCAGGACGCGTCCCGGGATCCCATCTGGCCCCGGTGCCGTGTTTTTGGCTTTAAGCCTCAGCACGGCCGCGTCTAGCTCTGCCTCCGTTACCGGAGGCACCTCGACTTCCGCGCCCTCATACCCGACGTGCTGACGGGGTGGTGCCATTTCCGGAGGCCGGTGTTCCGGTCTGTTCGGGAACAGATTGGAGACAACGGCCCCCAGCAGTCGAGGCTCGAGACTCTCCGTCAAGGGGGGGGCCCAGGGGCGTAGCTTACCCCTGACCGCCTTGTACGGCCTCCCCCATGGATCTCGGTTTAGAGTCTCGAGAAGCTCCGCTCTGGCGCTCGCCTTCGCCTCGCAGATGGAGAGCTGCAGCGCCTTGACCGCCTCTCTATAGGCGCTGTACAGCTGCGTCTCCTCGTCAATGTCTCGGGTCTGCCTGCGTCGGCGCGACCGTGTGTACTGGCGTCTCGCCCTGCCGCAGCGGGATCGAAGTTCTTCGATATCACGAGACCACCAGTACACTTGTCGCTTCGGAGGCCGAGGCTTGGCTCGGGACATGCCTGCGTCACAAACTTGTGACATGGCGTCCCGGAACCTGACTGCCTCTTCCTCGACCTCCACAGGCCCGGAAGATGTTGTCCAGGCCTGGACGAGGGACGCTATCTCCACTGCTTCTCGATCCAGGCTGCTTAAGGCCCATCTGGGGGACGGGGTCGCAGCACGGCCATTCGGACGACGATCCGTGTCCAATGTGACTTCGGAGGAGGTGGAGACATCAAACCGGATATACATATGGTCTGATAATGTCTCCACCTTCTCCAGGACTCTCCAGTCTTGGACACGCGGCGCAAGGGCAGAGGTCGCGAACGTTACGTCCACGATGGACTCCCCCTGCCAGCGCACGCAGGTGCTGGCCGACCCTCGGTTCAATACCGACAGGCCGGTCATCGTCGCCCACTCCTCGAGAAGGTCTCCACGAGTGTCGGTCGCGGGACAACCCCAAGCCATGGATTTGGCATTTAGGTCGCCCGCGACAACCACCGGGCGCGGTAGGGTCTGCCCAATGAGGGCCCCTAGCTGGCCAAGGAAGGCTTCAAACTCGGGGACACTTCTGTTGGGGGAGAAATATACCCCGATCAAGGTTATTTCTCCCCAGAGGACCGCCACGTAGCCTTGACCCCTCGACACGATGGAGGGGGGCAATGTGCCTTCTGCCCCTACTTTTAAAGTGATGGCCACCAAGCCGTCCAGATCCGCAGCCCAGTTATCCCTAGGAGGGACATAGTATGGCTCGGCGACCACGGCAGCATCTATCGACCACTGCGCCATGGACTGCAGGAGGAGATCTTGAGCCCCGGCGCAGTGGTTAATGTTCGCCTGGAGGACCCGACTAACAGGCGTCATCTTGGCGCAGTGTCAGTCGGGCCCTCTTGTGTAGCCGGAGGCGATGACGCTCTAGGGGTGTCTGGTCTGCCGGACATCTTCCGAGGCACACGTTTCAGGGCTTTGGCCCCCGTCGTGCAGTTGCCGCTGCCGGCGCTATGGTCGGCAGGTTTGCCCGCTGCTGCGCACAGAGAGCAGTGAGGCGTGGCTATGCAGTCTCTGGCCTTGTGGCCGGTTTGACCGCAGCGGTAGCATTGGTCACTGCGGTCGATTTCCGACGTGCACCCCTTCCTGACATGGCCAGGCATCAGGCATCGGTAGCACCTCAGAGGGCGGGCCTCCAACAGTTTTACCTGCGCCGAAGCCCAGCCAACCAGTAGCCGCCCCTCAGCCACTTTCTTGGCGGCTGCTACGGGGCAGCGAACCCACGCCGTACCCAGGCCTGTTGGCGTGCGGGAGATCCGGCCAACTTTCACCGCCTCTAGGGCACAGCCTCCACATTGCGCCACAGCAGCGGCGAGTTCGCCTTCTGTGACCGAGTCATCCAGGCCAGAAATACGCATCTCCGCGCACTTTACCGGCCTGGAGATACGGACATCGGCCTCCTTTAGCGTCTCCTTCAGCTTAGCAGCAAGGGAGTCCGCTTTCTCGCCGCTAGAGGTGCCCGGGCCCGGGATTTCCAGGATCGCTGCCCCTGTCACCGCTCTGCGGAACCTTAGACCGGTGATACCGAGTACGTCCAGGGAGATTTTGGCTTTGGCCTCGGTAATCACCGTTCCGTAGGTGATGCCTCTCTCCTCCGCTCCCTCCTGGAGGGTCAGGACGACGGCTGCTGACCGTGGGGCGCGCAGCGCTGCCATTTTCTTCTGGCCCTTCCCCCCTTTTGCTCCCTGCGGTATCGCTGGCTGTGGGCTTGCCAGTCGCCTCTGTGCCGGTGGACGGAACCAGGATCTTCTTCTTCTTGCCCCACTTGACCACAGTCGACCAATCATTCCCAGTCGCAGGCCCTGGGGGCTGGGGCTGCTGGGATTGGGAAGCGGGGCCAGGGCGAGTCTTAGGAGGCTTCTTGGACTCCTTTTTCTTTTGCCCCTTTTTTCGTTTCGCACTCGGTGAGATGGTAGTAGCCGTGGTGCGACCAGGGGGGGAGCTTCCAGTGACCGAGGGTCTTGACTGGACGGTCCTCCCTTCCTTTGCCGGCGCAGGTGCCTGGGTCGTCTGCTGTGGGAGCAGTCTTTCCTCCCAGGCGCTCATCCTTGCTTCCATCATGGCACTTACCTGGTCCACGATACTGCGCTCCATCGTCCTTGCCTCTTCAGGTGCATTGTCGGGGCGCCGCCCGAGACTGGCACGCAGCTCGCCCATCTCCTTACGGAGATCGGCCATTTCGGCCTTTAGGCGTGCGTTCTCGGCAGCTAACCTCCTCGTCTCATCAGAGACAGTACGGTCCCCCAGCTCGGAGACCACATCCCGGATCGCGGCCACAGCCTCCTTCAGGGCACGTTGGAATGTGCCCTTCAAGTTTCGCGACTTCGTAGCCACGTCCGTGATGAGCCCCAGACTATCGCGCACCTGTTCCTTTAGGGCCAGGGCTGTGCGGGTGCCCTCATCGTCTGATCCACATGACGTTCTGAGCAGTTCCGGCCTTAGGGCAAGGCGCCTCTTTGCCAGTCTGTGCGACGTCATCCTAAGCTCTTCTTCGGCCTGAAGCTCGAGCTCCTGCTGCTTCAGCTCCTGTAGCTCGGCTTTGGCCTTGGAGAGCCCTACGTGGTGTGCCTTGGATAGAGGGCGGCCTCTTCCTCGCTTGGAAGGTGCCGAGGTAGATTTCCCTCGGTCCGTGGCATCGGAAGTCTCGTCGCTCCCTGGTGCTTCCGTCTCACTCCCCCCGCTACGCTGCCTTTTCCGCCTATCAGCCGTTTGAGTGGCCTGAGCAGGCATGGAAACGTCGGATTCGGCGGTTTCCGCGTCGGTTGGCTCCGGAGAGAAAAATTCCCCGCCTCCAGGCAGGTCACCCACGTCTATTCTCCTGGGGGAGAAGAACTCCTCCCTGCCGAGAGAAGGGACCCTTTCTGCCAACCTCTCCAGTAGCACGACGGCTTTACGCCTCTCACTTAGCACCTTCTTTGTGTCGAGTGGGGAGTGCGCCGAGTCCGAGGCCGTTCCAGTAGGCACGTCTCCAACGTGGCGCACAAAGCGCCCCTGGGCATCACGTAGGGGCCGGAACCCATTATCCGGGGGCGTAGTAGGCGCATCTGCCCCTGCCGGACAGCCATCCTCCTCGTTGCCTCCTCCGTTCAACCTCAGAACCAAGTCATTGTGTACATCGGTGTCCATTATGCATTCGCCAAAGTCGTCGATTTCGGATCGCGAGTGGTTTGCCCCCCCAGAATACGGAAGGCGGCATGTCTCCACAGCACGGGCACTTACCCGTCCTGTGGTGACAT
Organism: Apotomis capreana; assembly: GCA_947623375.1. NCBI lineage: Eukaryota > Metazoa > Arthropoda > Insecta > Lepidoptera > Tortricidae > Apotomis > Apotomis capreana. The sequence continues at coordinate 141,890 of OX392501.1, forward strand.
GGAGGATTGAAACCTCCTGGGGTAGTTTCACAATTTCGTTTCCACTCATGTTTGCTATGTTTAAGGAGGTTTGCCCCTCCCTGACATTAGGGACTGGACTCCCTCCAGCCACGCATCCCCTCAGCACGCCAGACACGCCTTGGGATTGGGGTGATTTTTATAGTGGTTTTCTTCCACGTGATTTCCCTCTCAGTGAGGGAAACCCCCGGCCCACTCAGTGTGGGTTGCGGGTTGCCCGACGGTGGCCGAAACCAACGTCCGTCTGCAGACCGCGAGACGGACCCGCCGCGCCTCGTGGCCGGAGCCACACCCTCCTTCACAGGCCAACCCAAATGGGCTCCATCACCATCCCAGCGGGGACATTGCGGCTCACACTGTGCCCTCTGCTACTCAGAGGGACACGCGGAGCCGCCCGCCGTGTGCCACGATAGTCTGGCCCTTCTCCCCGGGCCTGATCGTTTTGGGAGGCCCTATACGGCATAGCCCCGGGAATCACAAGGGCCACTAACTACCCGGCCACTCCTCAGGGTGTCAATCAAGGAACTGCGTTGCGCGCGGACCAACGCAGTGACCCGATTGACACCACATAACACCTCGACGGAACGAGGCTTAACACGGCTCCTCCTCTCGACTCATCCACTGCGCCCTCTGCTACTCAGAGGGACGCGCGGAGAGTCCCTCACGGGCCGAAGCCCCCCTTTCCCCCCCTGGGCCGAGGCCCCCCCGTTTCCCCCCCAGTGTTTGGTTCGCGGGACTACGTCCTACCCCGGCTCGACGTCAGCAGCCGGGGCGTTCCCCTATCCACCACCTGGGGACGCGCCACGTCGGGGTTCACCTCCCCGCCCACTCGGACAACCGAGCAGGTCCGTGGAACCTAACCTAACCTAACCTAACCTTTTTTTTTTTTTTTTTTTTTTTTTACGTGGGGGAAATGCCTTATGCATACCCGTCCTCTCAGGGGGTGAGGACGGGTTATGTCGGACTCGCACCGACTAAAACCTACCACGATATGTCGCCACTGCCGTTAGGGGGGGTGCCATGGGGTCGCGAGCATTCTACCACGACACCCCCCGGCCTGCCCAAGGGCTCCCGCGCCAAAGGAGGGAGGGAAGACGCTAGGATCCCTCCCCCAGCCGTGTGGAGTCTGTAGTTGTGGGCCCCTCACCCACGAACTCCACTAGGGGATTTGGCGAGCAGCAAATTGGGCTCGCCTCCTCCCCACACGTCTGCGCCGGATCGGGAGCGCATCTGCCCTCTCTTCGCGCTCCCGTTCCGAGGCCTCCTTCTGTGCGATGACGGACTCGCAGAAAGAGGCCATTGCCTCCCAGGATCTCTCGCTCCTCAGCATGGCCGCCACGACGTTGTGGAGCGAGAGATCACCCACTCCGAGGGCGCCGACCAAATTACGGCGTTCCTCGACCCAGCGATCGCACACCTCTAGGGTGTGCTGGGCGGTATCGTCTGGGTCGCCGCACTCGTGGCAGGCCGAGCTGGCCTCCCGCCCGATTCTGTGCAGGTAATGACCGAAGCACCCGTGTCCGGTCATTACCTGCGCCATCCTGAAGCCAACGCTCCCGTGCGCCCTCTCCAGCCAGTGGTCAAACGACGGGAGGAGTGCCCCTATGGTGCGGAGTCCATAGGGGGAGTCCTCCAGGTCGTTTTTCCACCGGTCCCTCATTCGCCGTTGCGCTTGGCTACGCTCCTCCCTCAGCTCTTCGGGGGTGGGGATCTCGTTTAGGACCCTGCGCCTTACCCGCTCCCTGTGCGCCTCCGCGAGCACCTGAGCATCCAACTCCCAGGGCGCGGTGCCCGCCAAGGCACACGCCGCCGCCCACGCCACCGTGCAGTAGGCCCTTACTACACGGATGGCCACCACTCTTTGCGGCCTTCTGAGTTGGGCCCTATTGGCGGCATTGAGCCGATCGGCCCAGATCGGCGCACCATATAGGGCCATGCTGCGGGTTACCCCCGCGTACAGGCGGCGGCATGTCGCATTGGGCCCCCCCACGTTGGGCAACAGCCTGCCAAGCGCTGACGCTGCCGCGACAATTCGGGGAGCAAGCTGGCGGAAGTGCTCCTCGAAATTCCACCTGCGGTCCAGGTGGAGGCCCAAATATTTGATGTGGGCCTTCACCTGGACCGCTTCTCCACCCACGGGGATGACGGTCGCGGCGGGCGGCCGCCAGCCTCTGCCCCCGAAAATAATGGCTTCCGTCTTGGACAGGGCCACCCGCAGCCCCAGCAGCTCTATGCGGGTGACCATCAGGTCCGCCGCGACTGCCGCCCTCCGCAGAGCCTCCTCCACTTCCGCTCCCCGGACGGCCACCATTGTGTCATCCGCATAACAAATGACGGCCATCCTAGGGAGCAGGACCCCTCTTATCGCCCAGTCGAACCCAATGTTCCATAAGAGGGGCCCGAGTACAGAGCCTTGGGGGACTCCGCATGCCATCGGCCGCTCACACCGCCGCTCGCCCCGCTCTTCGTATAGCACTACTCTCTGCGTGAGGTAGTGCTCTATGATCCGCATTAAATAGAGGGGCACCCCGTGGTAACGGAGAGCCTCCACGATCACCGTGTACGGGAGGGAGCCAAAGGCGTTGGCTATGTCGAGGGACACCGCCACAACTCCCTCCCCACGCCCTGCAGCATATTGATGGAAGGCCCGTAGGGCACCCAGGGCGTCTATCGTTGACAGTCCCCTTCGGAAACCAAACTGGCGGTCCGACAGATTCGGCCCCGGTCCTTCTAGATGCTGGATGATCCGGGAAGCGATAATGCGCTCGAACATCTTCCCGGTCTCATCCAGCAGGACTATCGGCCTCCATCCCGAAGGGGAGTCCGCCGGCCGATTCTCCTTGCGGAGGAGGCAGAGCCTGCCTTCTTTCCAACATCTCGGGAACCGCCCCACCTCCAGACAGTCGTCATAGAGGTCTTTGAGGCGGTCCCCGAGGTGCGTCAGTGCCACCGGCAAGATGCGGCCGGGCACGCCGTCCGGGCCAGGGGCCTTTTTACAGCCCTGCAGGCGGTGAATCGCGCACCCCATCTCACCGTCAGTAATCGGTGACGCAACGACCGGTTCTGTTAGCTCCTCCGGGGGAACGGCCATGCAGGGGGGAGTGAAGTCCGGTGCCGGTGGAAATAGGCCCTCCACCACTCTGCCGAGGAGTTCCGGGTCCAGGGAGTCCATGCCGGGGCCGCGGCGTAACTTATTACGGACGGCTTTGTACGGCCGTCCCCATGGGTCCCTGTCCAGTGTTGCTAGGAACTCCTCGTACGCGGAGTCCTTCGCCTTCGCGATTGCTGCGGAGAGGGCCGCCTTGGCCTGTTTGAGGGCCTCGTACAGGAGCTCCTCCTCCTCCGTAGTATGGCTCCGTCGCCGCCTGCATCGGGTGTATGCCCGTCTGGCCTTGTTACTGGTGAGGCGGAGGGCCGCAACCTCCTCCGTCCACCAGTACACCCGGGTCTTCGCAGGCGGCCGCCCCGCTCTGCGCATGGCGGCGTCACACACCGAGGTGAGTGACGCCCGAAACTGTACTGCCCTCTCTTCCACGTCCGTGGCCCGGTCTGGTGGGGGGGCCCGCCACACCTCCACCATCGCCGCCTCCTCCGCCATGTCCGTATCCAGAGTGGCGAGGCTCCATCTTGGGAATCGGTCCCGGCTTCTTGGCTCCCTCGGACCTGGCACCGGGGCTGTCAGCGACTTGGAGACCCTCATCCTGATATACTTGTGGTCGGAGAGGGTCTCCGTGTCCACCAGGACCCTCCAGTCGGACGTTCGCCTTGCAAGGGCGGGGGTCGCGAAGGTGATGTCTACGATGGACCCCCCTTGCTGGCGCACGCAGGTGTGGTCGGTGCCCCGGTTCAAGACCACAAGGCCAGTTCGCACCGTCCATTCCCAGAGGGCCGCGCCCTTGGGATCCGTTGATGGGGAACCCCACGCCCTGCCCTTGGCGTTAAGGTCCCCGAGGACCATTACTGGCGAAGGTGCCGCTCTGCTGACCACCTCCCCGAGCCTGATGAGGTACTGCTCAAATTCTCTGAGCGGCCGATTGGGGGAGAAGTACACCGCTACCAGTACTAAGTCTCCCCATTTGGCGGCAGCGTACCCCGGCCCGCACTCAATTTTCGAGAGCGGGGGGTGGTTGCCCACTGGTGGTGTTACCACCGCAACCGACTCGTCCGCGTCCCCGACCCAGTTGGGCTGGGGTGGCACAAAATACGGTTCCGACACCGCTGCTGCATTAATGCCCCATTCCGCCATGTGCTGCATCAGCAGGTCTTGTGCTCTGGCGGAGTGGTTCAAATTGCACTGCAACACTTCGTGGGTGGGTTGTGTATGCTGTGCTGGCATCAATGGGCCGTGTTTTGCTCCTCATTGTTCGCCTGGGGCGCTTCGTCTCGGGGAACTTCCTCAGTTCTGGCAGCTACCTGGGTCTTGGCGGGAACCATTCTTCCTCTTGTGCGTGGGGGGGTGCACGATGGTCCCCCCATCACATGCTCGGCTGGTAACTTGGCGTGGTGGCATACCGCGCACCACGGGTTGTCTGCCTCACACTCCCTGCTCATGTGGCCAGATTTACCGCACCGGTAGCAGAGGCCACTCCTGTCTACAGGTGAGGGACAGAGCGCTCTGGTATGTCCCGTCCCCAAGCACCTGTAGCACCTCATGGGCCGCGGGTCCATGGCCTCCACTCTAGCAGATGTCCACCCTAACAATAACCGTCCGGCAGCGATGACGGTGTTGGCCGCTGTTACGGGGCAGATCGCGATGACAGACCCAGTGTGATTTGACGGCGCCATGCGGATCCTCCCCACGCGGATCTGTCCCGGTGGGCAGCCCCCTTTTTCTGCTATTGCCGCCTGGACGGCTTCTGTTGTCACCGTCTCATCAAATCCGGAAATCCGGATATCGGCCGTCTTAAAGGGTAGGTGGACGTCGGCCACTTCACCGACAAGGCTACGAATCTTGTCGGCTAGGTTGTCCGCCATAGGTCCACTGTTTGCCCCAGGGACTTCAATTAAGCGGGCGCCAGCAGCTGTGCTTCTCACTTTTACAGGCCCAAGGCCCAATTCCGCAAGCTTAATTGTCGTGACCGTCCCCATGACCGACTTGTAGTCAGCCTCAACCCCCGGTTTGAGCGTGATGACGACCGCCGTAGATTTTGGGGCGGTGAATTGCTTCGGTTTGGGTTTTGGTTTCGGAGGCAGCGCAGAAGATGGTGCAGCCTTCTTTTTGCCCTTTTTAACCACCTGAGTCCAGGCGCTAGGAGCAGGGGACGGAGGCTGGTTCTCCCTTGGCTGGGCGTTGGCCGACTCTCCGGTGATCTGCGACGTTTGAGCGGGAGCCGGCTGTGCAGCAACTTCTGCGGTTGTCCTCTTCCCGGTCCGACGCGTCGAACCCGCAGAAGTAGAGGCTTGCCTGGGCGCAGTTGTGCGTGTTTTCGGCGGAGGAGCTGACTTCCGCGCTCTAGGAGCGGGGATAGGCTTAGGAGCCTTGTCAACTGATGCTCTGGTCGTGTCCTGTTGCGTAGCTGGCGCCAACTGGCTGGCCGAACGAGTATTGTCCGCCGCTAATGGGGGGCGGAGAATCGGCTCCGAAGGGAGCAGCTTCCTTACTTCCCCGACTCGGACGTTTATCATCTCACCCAGCGACTGAGTGAGATCCCGCTTTAGGTCCTCCCTAAGTGCAGCCAGCCCTGTGGCCAGGTCTGCAGGGGCGTCCGGTGCTGGGCGCATGTTCCTCTCCGAAAAGGCCGTCCTAAGCGCCTTTGTTTCCTTTCGGAGCTGCTCAAGTTGTTCTCTCATGCGCTTGTTATCCGCCTTCAGGGCGCGCACTTCGTCCTCCTCGCGTCTGTCCTCTAGAATGTCCGCAGCTACAATAATGTCGCGACACGCCTGGTTCATGCGACCCCACACCTTTCCGCTGAGGTGACCGGACTTCCTCGCCTCGTCCAGCACCGTTGTGGCCGCCTTTCGGACTACCTCATAGTAGTCTACGTAGCCTGCCACGGACCTGTCACTTGGACAACCGTCTCTTGATCCGAGAGGAGACCCCTTCTTTTTGTGCGTCTTGATGGTAGCACCGCAGTGGGAGCCACCCTCCGCCACCCCTTCCTCCACCTCTAGGGCCTCAAGCTGGGCTTTTGCCACGGCTATGCCGGTTTGGTGCCCCTTTCCAGCGCCACCTCTTGCTATGTGGAGGCGGCCTCTACGGGAGGAGCTCATTTTAGCACCTTTACTCGGGGCAGACTCCTCATCGTCGCCGTCGGAGCTTAACGCGTTCCGAGACCTTTTTACACCCGACGTCCCTTTACCTTCATCCACAGCTATCTTCCGGCCCTCTATGTTAGGCGCGTCTGAGTCAGAGGAGACTGCAGTCTCGAACCCGGGCCGACGGTCTGACCCAGGAGGCGATTCGGATCCGTTGTTCCTCACCGTCTCTATACTGGCGTCCGACACCGACGCAGCCTTCTTCCGCTCCTCGAGATATCTCTCGACACATCCACGCTCTAGCAAGACAGCGGGATGTTTTTGAGCGAGATCGACTCCATCCCCTCTCCTCGGTGACCGTGCTAGGGACCTCTGAGGGCGGAAAATCTCCTCCTCGTCCCTTGCGTCCAGCCTTCTGTCCGCGCCAGGGTTGTAGGCTTCGGCGCGCGCCATCAGGGCGCCCGCTTCCACCGCTGTATCAACTAAATCCAATCTTTGAGCGTTATCAGGTCCTTGTCCGTTATCCTTTTTAAACTTTAACCTTTTTTTTTTTTTTTTTTTTTTTTTTTATTTCCCAGGAAAAATCTTCGGAAGATCCCACCGCGCCACGGGGGGGCGTGGTGGGTATGTTGGATTCCTACCAACTAAAAAACCTGGGGTGTCCTTCGCGCTGCCTACGGGTGGAGCCACGGGAACGCTTTCGCACACTACCGCGACTCCGCCGGCAGCTGTCCGGTGCTTCCGGACCCGACTTGGGGGTTAATGGCGCCCGTTTCCTCTGTCTAGGGCGTGTCCAGACACCCGACACGCCCTCCAACTCGAGGACCACCTTTAATGGGTGACAGACGTCCCCGTGACTGTCACCCGGAGGTCCTCACTACGGAGGCAGACGGCGATCATGCGCGAGCCGTCTGCGCCCAATCCGTCTGCGGCGCTGTTGGACGGCCGCTTCATCGGCCTCCCGGGCCCGTTCCGCAGCCTCCTTTTGCCGCAACACCTCCTCGCAAAAAGAGAGCATTGCCTGCCACGACCCACTGCTGCTAATCATATGGATTACCACAGTGGGCAGTGACAGGTCGTGCCCCACTACAGCCGTCAGAATGGCACGCTGATGGGCCCAAGCTGGACACACCTCTAACGTGTGCTGCGCCGTATCCTCTGCGCAGCCACACTCATGGCACTCCGGAGTTGGCTCTCTTCCGGCTATTCGGTGCAGGTACCGCCCGAAGCAGCCGTGCCCCGAGAGTACCTGCACGAGCCGGAATGTGAGCATCCCGTGCTCTCGGTCAAGCCACCGTGGTAGGATTGGCCGGATTGCCTCCACCGTGCGGACGCCTGCGCTTGGTTGCGCCAGCCTCGCCTCCCATTCCGTGATCGCCTCACTGCGAAACTCGTCACGCTTAGCTTCGACCTCCCTGGGTGCTGGCCAGAAATCGCGGCCTCGCGCCTCCTCGCACCAGAAGAAAACTGACGCAAGGGCTCTCGCGTCTAGGTCCCAGGGTAGGAACCCGGCCAGCACACATGCTGCCTCCGCCGAGATCGTCCGATAGCCTCGTATCGCCCTAATGGCCATCACCCGCTGCGATTGTAGCAGTTTGGTGATGTTATGCCTATTAAGGGCGTCGGCCCACACTGGGGCTCCGTACAAGGCCATCGAGCGTACGACCTCCGTGTACAGCCGTCGGCAGGATGCTTTCGGCCCTCTTAAGTTCGGGAGTATTCGTCCCAGGGCAGCAGCTGTTCCTAGCAGTTTGGGCGCTAGTTGCTGGAAGTGCGCCTGAAAGTTCCAGCGGCTGTCGAGGACAATGCCTAGGTAACGCATCGTCGACTCGACAGCTATCCGGACTCCTCCCACCATGACATGGGCACCGGCTGGGGGCGCTTTGCGAGGGCCGTGAAAACAAATGGCCTCAGACTTGTTCAAAGCCACCTCCAAGCCTAAACGCCTTATACGAGCCACCACGTCAGCGACTCCTGCAGTTGCTAGTATTGCAGCGTCCCTAAACGTGGCCGCCCGTGCTGTGACGAGGGTGTCATCAGCGTAACAAGTTAACGTTACTCCTCGTAGGTTAGTTCCTCTCAGTACCCAGTCGTATCCGATGTTCCACAGGAGTGGTCCTAATACTGACCCCTGTGGAACACCGCACACCACTTCCTGCTCCTTCCACTCCTGTTGACCAGGGAAGGCCACGAACCTCTCGGATAGGTACGCCTCCACTATGCTCCTAAGATGGCGGGGCACTTGATGAAACCGGAGTGCTTCCTTAATGCTGTTCCAGGGAAGGGTGTTAAAGGCATTGGCGATATCCAATGACACCGCCAAGACGACCTCACCCCGGGACGTAGCCTCCTCTGCCAGTTGCTTAACTCGCAGGATTGCGTGGACAGTAGAGCGACCACTGCGAAATCCATATTGGCAGTTGGCCAGATCCGGCCCCTCTCTGGTCAAATGCTTGATGAGACGGCTAGAGATGATCCGCTCAAAGAGCTTGCCTATCTCGTCAAGTAACACTATGGGCCGGTATGCTGACGGGGAGTCAGCCGGGCGTCCTTCCTTTTTTAAAAGCACCAGTTGGCCTTTTTTCCAAATGTTCGGAAAATGAGCGTGCTCTAGACAGGAGCTGAAGAGCCGTCTAATTCTCGGCTCTAGGGCCTCCATCGCCAAAACCCATGCCCGACCAGGGATACCATCTAGCCCGGGGGCTGTATTCTTGGCCCGGAGGCGCAGGACCGCGGCTCCCATCTCGCCTTCTGTGACTGGGGGTGCCTCCACCTCCTCCTGTCGCCGCCCGTCTGGTCCTGGCGGCGCCATTGGTGGCGGGTCATGTTGTCCCCTGTGCGGAAACAGAGATGCAACCACTGTATCCAGGAGATGCGGCTGGAGACTCTGCGTTAGTGGGGGGGGCCCAGGGTCGAAGCTTTTGCCTCACCAGCTTATACGGCCTCCCCCATGGATCGCTGTTGAGGGTCTCCAGGAACTCCTGACTAGCCCGATCTTTGGCCTTCCCGATGGCAGTTGTGAGCGCCATTTTCGCGTTCTTGTACAGTGTGTACAAATCCACTTCAACGGCCTCATCTCGTTGGCGGCGCCGTCGTTGGCGTGTGTATTGGCGTCTAGCGGCGACGCACTCGTCGCGTAACTGCGCTAGTTCCGCAGACCACCAATACACACAGCGCTTGGGGGGTCCAGCCTTGACCCGTGGCATCGCTGCATCGCAGACCTCGGTCATGCAGTCCCTAAGCCAGTGAGCTTCAGCCTCTACGTCTGCTGGCTCTTCTGGCACCGGTGTCCACGCCTTAACCATTACCGCCAGTTCCAGAGTTTCCTGGTCAAGCCTTTTGAGCGCCCATCGAGGGCGGTTTACGTTTAGGCTCCCCTGGCTCGGGTTGAATGGAGCCGCTGGAAGCGCAGAGACTTCAAACCGTATATACCGGTGGTCCGACAGTGTCTCTACGCCCTCCATTACCTCCCATCCCTGGACACGGCGCACCAGGGTAGGACTAGTGAATGTGATATCCACAATCGAACCACCCTGTTGCCGCACGCACGTGTTTGCCGTTCCTGTGTTGATTACAGCCAGATTTGAGGTAACCGACCACTCGAATAGGACGTGGCCCCGCGCGTCATTGGCCGGGCAACCCCACACTACGGACTTAGCGTTAAAATCCCCGGCCACAATGAAAGGTCTGGGACGCAGTTGATCCATCAGTGCACGAACCGAGGAGAGGAACTGCTCGAACTCGGCTAGAGTTTTATTTGGGGAGAAGTATACTCCTATCAGCCCCAGTTCCCCACAAGTAGCCGCAACGCAGCCGTGGCCCCTTACGACGCCTTCAAACGGGCTGGATCCGGCAGCGCTCCGCGTCACGAGGGCTACAGTGCCGTCGAGGTCCCCCGCCCAGTCATCCCGAGGAGGGATCGAATATGGCTCCGCCATCACCGCAATGTGTATCATCCACTGCGCCATGCTCTGAAGCAGAAGGTCCTGAGCCCTAGCGCAGTGGTTGAGATTCCCCTGGAGAAATTTGACGGCTGCCATTAATCGGTTGCCATTACGCTAACCTCCTCGGTCGCAGCCACCTTGTGAGGCGGCGACTGGACAGGCTGTGAGGGGGCCCGGGGGCCATCGCCAGCCTGGGTCTTCTTCGCGTTTTTCGCATCTTTGGGTCCGGCACACGCTTTACTGCCCATCCTGTGGGCCGCGACTTTACCCGCTGCTGCGCACCCTGCGCAGTGGGCCGCCGCTGAGCATTGGGCTGCCTTGTGACCAGGCTCACCGCACTGGAAACAAAGTTCACTCCGGTCTACCTCAGACTGGCACTGAGCCCGGACGTGTCCCTTTTCCAAGCAGCGAAAGCAGCGTAGGGGCCTCTGTTCGAGCAGTTTAACTTGGGCAGACACCCAACCCACCAGCAGTCGTCCGCCCTGCACCACCTTCTTTGCTGCTGGGATCGGGCAGCGAACCCAGATAGTGCCGAGGTTGCCAAAGCCCAGTCGCACTTCGCCGGCCTTAACCGCGTCCTTGTGACAGCCGCCAGCCGTGGCGATTGCGTTCACCACTTCTTCGGCTGACACCGACTCGTCAAGGCCTGAGATGCGAATCTCAGCCGTCTTTGTGGGTCTAGCCACCCGCACATCGTCTCCACTGAGCTGCTCCCTGATAGCAGAGGCGAGCTTGTCGGCTTTATCACTGCTTGCCGCTCCGGGAACCTCGAGAATGCAGGCACCAGTTGCTGCCCGCCTCAACCTCACTCCTCCCGTGATATCAAGGTCCTTAAGGTGGACCTTGGCTCTGGCCTCTGCAAGGACCTTCTTAAAGGTGACCCCCCTCTCTTCGGCACCCGGCTGTATAGTCAGTACCACAGCTGCTGACCGTGGGGCACGAAGTTTGCGGGCATCTTTTACCCGCTTCGGCTGTTGCTGAGGCTGTGAAGCATTTTTAGCTGCAACAGCCTTGGCAGCCTTCCGCTTGCTACTCCGGGAAACCACTTTATTCCAGGCCTCGGTGTTGGGCTTGGACGCAGGTATCGACCCTCGTGTGACAGCGTCAGCTTGAGCAGCCCCTCTCTTTTTACCGCCAGTTTTCCCCGGATTACCCATTAAGCTGGGTTGTGGTAAGCTGGGTGTGAGATCTTCCGGGCTGTTGAGAGCAGCATCGGATGTAGGAAGAGCCAGATGTTTTGCATTCCTTATCTCAGTGGCCAGCAGTGGCCGCATCGGCTTTGCTGGAAGGAGACGGCCCTCTGCCTCAAGTCCTTCCAACCGAGCGTTTATGATCGCTCCCACATGTGTCGACACCGCACGCATGAGCCCTTCGTCTATAGAGACAGCTCCAGTCTCAGGCGGATTCCGGTTCCGTTTTGCGGTCTCCAGTTTTCGTTTTGAGGTCTTTTTAGACCCCGGCTTTTCAGGCATTTCCTCCCTTGGTGTATGTTCCGGTGGAAGGTCCTCGGTAGCCGATGACGGAGCACTTTTTTGCTTCTTGAGCTGCACCATATCCTCCTTGATTTGGGCCAGTTCTGCACGGAGGCTGGCCATTTCAGTTTGCAGGCGGCTGTTGGTTGCCTGCAACTGACGGGTCTCCTCCGATGTCGTACGCACGCTCAGACTTTCGACCGCCACCATTATGGCGGATGCCGCTTCCTTGAGCGCGCGCACAAAAGTACCCTTTAGGTGGCCGGATTTTATAGCCACGTCTTTTATAATCGCCACTTGATCCGCTACCGACTTGTTTAAGTCGGCGACAGACTTGGCTGCGTCCTCACTAGCGGATGACGACTCGGAGAGATGGGTCTGGCGGAACTGTCTCGCTAGAGCCGTACTATTGGCTATCGCCAACTCCGCCTTTAACTGCAGTGCCTCCCTTTTGGCCTCATCGAGCGCCTTCTGGGTGGCCGCTGGGTTTGCACACTTCCCCGTTGCAGGAGAACGGACTCTGTCTCGTTTTTGGTCCGAATATTTTCTTGAGACATCCGGTGGCACCGTGTCCTCTACCTCACTCTCCGCCGACATGTAATCGGTCCCCTCCAAGCAGAGTCGTTTGGATCTGTTATCGGCCCAGAAGCGGCGTTTCTCAGAGCCGGTTTCTACGCTCGTATCAGACTCCGCCCTCGACCTCGACTCACTCTGCTCTTGCAGATACCTTTCCACTGATCCCCGCTCAAGCAGCACCGTAAGGTGTCGTTGAGCGGTTGAGTCTTTGGAGGTGCCCGCGTCTCCCATCTCGCGAGCCTCTCCCCACCCCATCGCCGTCCTGCACCGCACAAAACGGCCTTGGCGATCACGTCCTGTTATGCCGACCGCTTCCCTCGCCGGGATCTGAGTCGCAGTGGTGTTCACGTCCGTCCGTGAACCCGAGAAGCCCACGGGTTGATTGAATCCGTCCCTTCTCATCGGCGACCGCGCCAGGGACGAGCGAGGGCGAAAGACCTCCTCCTCAGCCCTTGGGTTCACCTCTAATTTTTCCGCGCCAGGGTTTTTGGCTTCGGCGCGCGCCATCAGGGCGCCCGCTTCCGCCGCCGTATCAACAGAATCCATTCGTTGTGCAAGTTCAGGTCCTGGTCCGTTATCCTTATTCAAATTACTAATTTTAATCCCACGAGTATGGGGGAAGAACAGTCCACCCAGGCGGAGCCCCCTGCACCTAGGTAACCCTATTACCACTGGGAGGGCGGGCGGTCTCCCAGGGTTGGCCACTAGCGGCTGGAATACCCTCCAGCCACTCTCGGAGGGTGAAAACAGGCACGGGCCCCAGCACGCCCAGTCCGGACAAGACCCCCCCGCCCCAACACAAGCCCACCCAAGCAGAACCCATCGCTGTGCCCAGGATCTGTTCAACCTCCAGGACAACGATTCCCCCACTCCCCCGACACTGACCCCGAACTAGGGAGATTATACGCGCCCTCCATTTCCTCATGAAATGGGAGGACGCAATCTACCCCACCTCAAAGAGCAGTGCCTGGCGGGTGGAAGGTTCGCCGGTCCAGAGGCTGCTCACATCCGCAGCACACGAGGGGCCACTCGGGCAGACTATAGTGTCAGGGCGGACGAACCCTGTCCAGGCTACGCGCGCAAGAAGCCCGGTCCTGTTGACCCCCTCCGTCGAGTTTCCCGACGCCATGTACCGCAGCGTCGGGGATTGGGGATTTTTTATAGAGGTTGTCTCCTCGCGGTCCGGCCAATGAAGGCAAGACCTCCGTTCCCGTTCCAAGCCGCGAGACGTGACCACGACACTCGGAACGGGGTTACGGGTCCAGCGGTGGCGCGGGCAGGATAAGCCCCCCAGCGCCTGCCCGACGGCATGGTAAGTGCTCGCCAGGCCCGCCCTCCCTTGGTTCCTCCACTGCGCCCTCTGCTATTCAGAGGGACGCGCGGAGAACCCTCCCGGGCCGAAGCCCCCCTTTCCCCCCCTGGGCCGAAGCCCCCCGTTTCCCCCCCAGTGTTTGGTTCGCGGGACTACGTAGTCCTACCCCGGCTCGACGTCAGCAGCCGGGGCGTTCCCCTATCCACCACCTGGGGACGCGCCACGTCGGGGTTCACCTCCCCGCCCACTCGGACAACCGAGCAGGTCCGTGGTTTTAAACTGACTTTTAAACTTTAACCTAACCTAACCTAACCTAACCTTTTTTTTTTTTTTTTTTTTTTTTTTTTTTTTTTTTTTTTTTTTTTTTTTTTTTTATCGTCAGAAAATGCTTTTACGCATACCCGGTCTTGTAGAGGGAGACCGGGTTATGCAGGACTCAGCGGGTGTATATTGCCCGTAATACCTGCTAAAAACTGACGTTGGCCGCCTCGCTGACTTTAGGTGGGAACACGGGACCACTTGCGTATTCTCCGCGAACCCACCAGCAGCTTTATTGACTAGAAACGGGGGAGAGATCACACTTCTCCCCCGGCTAACTTCGCTGAAACGCGCTTTGCTTGGCTTCCACGCGCTTCCCACTCGAGGGACCAAGCTAGGTGCGACAGAAACCCTCCATCTCTGCCGCCCGCTACCCTATTTAGGGTGGAAGGTCGCGCTCATGCGCGGCGCGCCTTCTTCCCACTCTTCGCCGGCGAATGGAGTGCACTTCCACCGCAATCTCCCTTTCGCGCTCGTTGCTCTCTTTCTGCGTCATCACTTCCTCGCAGAAAGAGAGCATCGCCTGCCACGCCGTGTCTTGCCTTACCATGGCAGCAACCACTGCCGGCAAGGACAGATCCGCCCCTACCCCAGACACGAGCGCTGTCCGCTGCGCGCTCCATGCTGGACACACTTCCAAAGTGTGCTGAGCCGTGTCCCGGTCTGCTCCACATTCGTGGCATTCAGGGGTTGGTTCCCGACCCGCGATCTTCCACAGATACTGGCCGAAGCAGCCGTGCCCCGACAGCATCTGTGTCAAACGGAAGGTCAGGACCCCGTGTTGCCTTTCCACCCACTCTTTAAGGACCGGGCGGATGGCTTCTATTGTGCGGGAGCCAGCTGTTGGTCGTTCCAGGCGTAGCTCCCAGACTCCCATCGCGTCGTTGATGAGATCAGCGCGTCGAGCCTCAATCTCAGAGGGAGCCGGCCAGTGGTCCCGCTCCCATGCCGCTGCTCGCCAGAAGAAAAGTTCTGCCAGGACTTTAGCCTCCAGGTCCCAGGGTAGGGATCCGGCCATGACGCACGCTGCGTCGGTGGATACGGTGCGGTATCCACGCACCATCCTCAGCGCCATTGCTCTCTGTGACCTTCGTAGGTGGGCTGTACACTTTCTGCCGATGGCACCAGCCCAAACGGGTGCTCCATAGAGGGCTATAGAGCGCACTACTCCCGTGTATAAACGGCGGCACGGAGCCTTGGGCCCTCCCAAATTTTTAAGTAGACGGCCAAGGGCCGCCGAAACGTTTAACAGTTTTGGGGCCAGCCGCTCAAAATGAGCTTGAAAATTCCATTTGCTGTCAAGCACCACTCCAAGATATTGCAGGGTAGGCTTGACAGCAATAGGGACCCCACCGACAGTTATTTGGGCACCCGTTGGAGGTGCTTTCCGACGCCCGTAAAAACAGATTGCTTCCGATTTTTGGAGAGCCACCTCCAACCCTAACCGTCTGATGCGGCCTACGACCTGGGCAACACCTGCCGTGGCCAGAATGGCCGCGTCGCGATAGCTGGGTCCCTTGGCCATCACCAACGTGTCGTCAGCGTAGCAAAATACGTCAACTCCACGAGGGTTTTCCCCCCGCAAGACCCAGTCATATCCGACATTCCAGAGAAGTGGCCCTAAAACCGACCCCTGAGGAACGCCGCACTCCATCCGTTTCCGGCCCCACGTGCACTGCCCAGGCCACTCCACAAACCGGTCGCTCAGATAGGCCCGGATGATACGGGCTAAATGAGAAGGTACGCCATGGAAGCGCATAGCCTCGTTAATTGTTTCCCAAGGCATGGTGTTAAAAGCGTTGCGAATGTCTAACGACACTGCCAATACAACCTCACCTCGGGAAACAGATTCTTGCGCCAGGGATTTGACGCACAGGATGGCGTCCACCGTGGAATGGCCGCTCCTGAACCCAAATTGGTTTTCAGCCAGGTCCGGCCCCACTGTCCGCATATGGTTGATGAGGCGGGAAGCTATAATGCGCTCGAATAGCTTCCCGACCTCGTCAAGCAAAACTATTGGCCGATAGGTCGATGGCGACTCTGCCGGGCGACCCTCCTTCTTCAGCAGGACGAGTTTTCCTGTTTTCCACCCCACAGGAAAATACCCCTGCTCCAGGCACGCCGAGAAGAGGCGAGTAAGACGCGGCTCCAGCTCTGCCATTACGAGAGCCCATACGCGGCCAGGTAGGCCGTCTAGGCCCGGGGCCGTGTTTTTGGCCCGCATGCGAAGAACTGCTGCCCCCAGTTCTCCCGCAGAAACCGGCGGCACCTCTTCGGTCGCTTCAATATTCCGCGGCGCCATTTCGGGAGGACTAACGTTGCCTCTGGCAGGAAACAGTGCCGTCACCACTTCCTCGAGGAACGCCGGTTCCAAGGTCTGCGTGAGGGGAGGGGCACATGGGCGCAGCTTGCTTCTCACCAGCTTATAGGGCCTGCCCCACGGATCCGCATTTAGCGATTCCAGGAATTCCTCTTTCGCGGCATCCATGGCCCGGCCCATAGCAGTCTTAAGAGACTCCTTCGCTGCCTTGTACTGGCCATACAGGGTCCTCTCCGCCTCCTCGTCTGACCGCCGACGTCTCCTCTGTCTCTGGTACCGGCGCCGTGCATCTGAGCAGCCTTTGCGCAGGAGTGCAAGCTCAGCTGTCCACCAGTACACTCGGGTTTTCCGTGATGGAGGCTTGGCCCGGGGCATCGCCGCGTCGCATATCTGCGTCATAGCTTCCCGGAACCAGGATGCTTCCGCCTCCACCACAACCTCACCTTCCGGCACGGGCAGCCATGCCTGAACTATTGCCGCCTCTGTAAGCCGGTCACGGTCGAGTTTGCTTAGAGCCCATCTCGAGCCACCACCACTGACGGCAGGAGGACCTGTACTTGAGCCGGAGGCCGATGGCAACGTGGAGACGTCATACCGGATATATCGGTGATCTGACAGCGTCTCCACGTCCACCATTACCTTCCAGCCATTTACGCAGCCCGCCAGGGAGGCATTTGTGAAGGTCAGGTCCACAATGGAGCCGCCTTGTTGCCGCACGCACGTTTGGACTGCTCCCACGTTGGCTAGGATGAGCCCCGTCGTTACCGCCCACTCTTCCAGCACCTCGCCACGCACATCTGTCGCAGGTGAACCCCACGCAGTGGATTTTGCGTTGAAGTCACCTGCGACAATAAGCGGGCCAGGAAGTATTGCGACACGAGCACCCACCTCTGTTAGGTAGCGCTCGAAGTCCGCAAGACCTCGGTTCGGGGAGAAGTATATGCCAACGAATGTGACACTCCCACATCTCGCCGACACGATACCTTGCCCCTTCAGCACGTCTTTGAACGCAGGGGAGCCTGCGCCCACTCTCGACACAAGTGCAACCGTCCCATCGAGGTTTCCGACCCAGTCATCCCGAGGCGGGACCGAGTATGGCTCCGCTACAACTGCCACGTGAATACCCCACTGTGCCAGAGACTGGAATAACAGATCCTGAGCCCTGGCACAGTGGTTAAGGTTAGTCTGCAGAACCTTGAGGGCCATTTAGATTTTCCGTGGCCATGAACTCCATCTCGGCCTCCTGCACCACACTAGTGGAGGGGGGAGCAACCTGGGAGGGGACTCGGGAGCCATCGCCAGCGCGCTTTGCCTTCTGAGAGCGGGAATTCGTGCAGGCCTTGGACCCGATTTTATGGTCCGCAGGCTTACCCGCAGCAGAACATAGGACACAGCGAGGTGTACCTGAGCAAGCTGCCCTCTTATGTCCCGGTTGACCACATTTAAAACAAAGGTCACTGTGGTCCTCCGTCGCAGTGCACTGCGCAATGGTGTGCCCCAATTGGAGACATTTAAAACATCTCATTGGCCTCTCCTCTAATAGTCTGACTTTGGCCGAGAGACCCCAGCCAAGGTCCAATCGCCCACCCTGGATCACTCTCTTGGCAGCCGTAACAGGGCAGCGCACCCAGAGTGTGCCGAGGGTGCGGATGCCTCGACGGATCTCGCCAGTCTTAACTTTATCCGTGGGGCAACCACCGATAACCCTGATCGCGGCTGCCACTGACTCCGGTGACACAGAGTCATCCAGCTCCGATATGCGGAGCTCCGCACATTTGGTTGGCCTTGAGATGCGAACAGCCTGCTCCCCTAACTTCTCCGCAAGAGCCTTGGCCAGTTGATCGGCTTTGTCGTCGCTATCCGTCCCTGGCACCTCCAGTACTTGACCACCAGTGACAGCACGTTTGATTTTCATCCTGGTGATGCCGATACCGGCCAGGTCCACCTTCTTTGCCTCAGAGAGCACATTTGCGTACGTTACGCCTAGCTCTTTCGCTTCTGGCATCAACGTCAGAACCACAGCTGAGGAACGTGACGGTGTTAACTTCCTCGCCTTCTTGGGCCGCTGAGGCCTTTGCCTCTGCTGGCTCTGTTGTGGCTGGGAGTTGACTGGCTTGAATTTTTTTCGTCCTTTTTTATGAGCCACTACCTGCCAATTATTATTCGGCTGCTCTGCAATCTGAGGCAGAGGGGACCCTGTGTTCTCGGGAACGAGGGCTTTTTGTACTTGTGGGGCAACACTCCTTTTGCCCCTTCCCTTACCCTTACCGCCACGCTTTGGCGGCTCCTCAGTGTAGTTGGGAGGTCCTTTCTTCGGAGCAGCAGGTGCCCCTAGTGTTGACGGCTGCTGTGTCCTGTTAGGGGCCGTGTCTCTCGTTTTGTCTCCAGCCAGTGGTGGGCGGAGTCGTTGAGCTGGCAGAAGCCGGCCTTCCTTTTCCAAACCGTCAAAACGAGCATTTATTATTTGGCCCATTTGGATCGTGACAGCACGAACAATACCCTCTATATCCCGGGACGCAGGATCGTTCGGTCCCGGGGTCAGCGGCGTTGGGCTGCCCCCAAGGGTGCTCTGCCCCTGGCTAGATGTGCCAGCTCTCGGCTCCATGAGACTGGCTCGAAGCTCGTCCATCTCCTTGCGAAGTTCGGCCATGTCTGCCTTTAGGCGGGCATTTTCCGCGGCCAGTCTCTTGGTCTCGTCTGAAACTGTGCGTCTGCCTAACTCCGCAACAGCTTCACGGATCCCGACTGTGGCTTCCTTTAGAGCACGTTGGAATGTCCCTTTTAAATTGCTCGATTTGGTGGCGACTTTGTTGATGACGCCCAAACTGTCCAGCACCTGCTGGATCAAAGCTAGCGCAGTGCGGGCGTCCTCGTCTTCGTCGCCACTTGGTGTCCATGGAGACTCTGACAGGCGAGCAAGGTGCCTGCTCACCGCCTTGCGGGTTGCCTCCGCCACCTCCTCCTCAGCCTGTAGCTCAACTTCCTCCCGCCTCTGTTTGAGGAATTCGGCTTTGGCCTGGGCAGGCCCCACGTGCCGGGATGATGTGGGATGGCCTCGCCCTCTCTTATTTGGCCCGAACCTGGGCCTTTCTCCGGGGTCGGACACATCCTCACTGGATCCTTCCGACCCATCCTTTCCGCTGAGCAGCCGCTTGCGTCCTTCCCCGGATCGGTTTGAAGCGGCTATATGCAGCGAGCCATCCGAGTCGGCTGTCTCAGTGTCGGCGTCTGTCTGCAGCGGCGAACAGAAGAACTTTTCGCTGGGAAGGTCACGCCTGTCGACTTTTCCGGGGGAAAAGAACTCTTCTCTTCCTGGTGACAGCCTCTCAAGCACGACGAGAGGCTTTTTCCCACAGAACACCCTCGTAGGGAGTGGTGTGGGCGACCGCACGAATTCCTGGGGTGCCGCGGGCACCTCCTTCTCTCCGTTACCGTCCTCGGGGATGGCGTGACTTCTAAAACGCCCCCGGTTATCCCGTACTGGGCGGAACACCATAGTTGGGGGGTTCGGAGAAGGCTTCGTAGCATCCGCTCTGTCACCTTCCTTATCCCCTCCTCCGCGCAACCTTAAAACTAATCCGCATGCATCATTGTCCAGTAAGCATTGGCCATGGTCGTCGGTTTCCGTCCTTGAGTGGTGTGCCCCCCCAGAATACGACGGGCAGCATGTCACCGCAGCGCGGGCACTTGCCCGTTCCGCGGTGACACGGAGGATTGAAACCTCCTGGGGTAGTCTATTCAGAATATAGCCACTCATGATTTGCTATTTTTTAAGGAGGTATGCCCCCCCTTTCTGACGTATGTGACTGGGCTCCCCCCAGCCACGCATCCCATCAGCACGCCAGTCACACCTTAGGATTGGGGATTTTTATAGTGGTTTACTCCACGTGACCTTCCTCTCAATGAGGAAGGTCCCCGGTCTGCTCAGTGCAGGTTACGGGTTGCCCGCCGGTGACCGTAGCCACAACGTCGCGCCGGTGGCCGAAGCCACCATCACCCGTGAGAGCGAGCTCCATCTCCGTCCCGAGGGACCTGGCGTCTCACACTGTGCCCTCTGCTGGTTTCAGAGGGACACGCGGAGCCACACGTCGGGGTGCTGTTCTTTGTCTGGCCCCTCTCCTCAGGCCTGTCCGGTTTGGGAGGCCCTGTCCGGCATAGCCCTGAGGGTCATTGGGGCACTCAAGCCCCTTCACCACGGCAAGGTGACAGCACGTCGAAGGGGAACCTAAGCTTTTTTTTTTTTTTTTTTTTTTTGTTTTTTTTTTTTTTGACCCAGAGAAATGCATTGAATTGCATACCACTACGTAATATGAGACCCTCGGGGGTAGAGTCAGACATTACGCATTGGTTATGTGGGGCTCTCTAGTCCGCGAAGGACTAGCCTACCCACTAAAACTCTGGGATGCTGCCAACCCGTGCCGTAGCGGTGATGCCATGGGATCGCGAACATGTCACCACGACACCACCGGCACTTTCGCCCTAAGGCGAACCCTCACCGAAAGACACACTGTAGCATAGCAGTGTGCCTCACCCTCACCTACTTCCCCAAGCCCCCAGGAAGCGGGGACCGCCACCGACACACGGTGCTTCGGTCCCACCCTCCTTGCTGAGGGAGGACAAAAGCCCCTACCCCTCAGCCGGCCATGGGAGGACAAACGCCCCTACCCCACGACCCCCTCTCCACGTCCCATATACAGCCGTGAACTCTGCTGCTGCAGAGACACGCTGAGGGACCCTCTGGAAGCTAGGACCGCCACCGACACACGGTGCTTCGGTCCCAGCCTCCTGGCTGAGGGAGGACAATCGCCCCTACCCCCCAGCCGGCCGTGGGAGGACAAACGCCCCTACCCCACGACCCCCTCTCCACGCCAACCTGGCACGGGAACCTAACCTTTTTTTTTTTTTATACTGGGAAATGCTGTTGCGCATCCCGCCCCTGGGACACAGGGCGGGTATGTGGGACTCCCCGGCTAGCGCAGCCGAGATACCCACTAAAACCCAGTGTCACCCTCCTTGTCGCTTTCGAGGGGAACCAGCAGGATCGCTTGCGCATTCTACTGCGGCTCCCGCGACTAGCCAGCACGGCTCTTATCCCGGTTGTATCCCGCGAGCTGATGTGAGAGGCCCAGGTCCCCTGACCTGGCTCACCAGTCTTTTAGGGTGGGGCATTCAGATGGGCGTATCGCCGACGTGCCCGGCCCACCCTGCGTCTTCGGATTGGGGGAGCTTGTGGGTCGTCTTCCCGCTCCCGCTCCGCGGCCTCTTTTTGCGTCATGACTGACTTGCAAAAAGAGGCCATCGCCTTCCAGGACCTCTCGTTATCGAGCATTTTTGCTACGACGGTCGGTAGCGAGAGGTCCCCTCCCACAACAGCGGCCAGGATTTGCCGCTGCGGCCCCCACGCTGCGCATTCCTCCAGAGTATGGCGCACCGTATCTGTCGTGGCCGCACACTCGCTGCAGCGGGGACTCTCCTCACGGCCCGCCACTCGGTGCAGGTACTCACCGAAACAGCCGTGTCCGGTGAGGACCTGCACCAGGTGGAAGTCCAACGCGCCCCATTTTCGGTTGATCCACCGCTCGAAACTGGGCAAAAGTGCGTCCAGTGTCACCCGGCCAACCGCGGCCGCTTCCAGGTCCGCCTTCCACCTCCGCAGCAGGGCGGCTCCGGCGGCACTTCTTAAATCTTCGACCTCCCTTGGACATGGGATCTCCCCCCGGGCCCTCAGCTCCGCCCGATAGGCGTACACCTCTGCGAGGGCCTCAGCCTGGAGTTCCCAGGGAGGGTCGTTAGCCAGGAGGGTAGCCGCCGCCCACGATATCGTTCGGTACCCTCTGCATGCCCTCACGGCTGTTGTCCTTTGCGGTCTACGCAGAAGGGTCACGTTTTGGGTCGTCAGGGCATCCACCCAGACGGGTGCCCCGTACAGTGCCATGCTCCGGATGATCCCCGCGTAAAGGCGCCTGCATGGGGATTGAGGGCCTCCCTGGTTGGGAAGAAGCTTGCCCAGGGCCATCGCTGCGCTCATCAGGCGAGGCACGAGCCGAGTAAAGTGGGCCCGGAAGTTCCACCGACCATCGAGGCTGAGACCGAGGTACCTCATTTCTGTCCCAACCTCAACTCTCGCTCCCAGAAGGGTGATCGCCGCCCCACGAGGGGGGCCTTTCCGCGGTCCATGGAACAGGATCACCTCTGTCTTGCCCACGGCGACTTCGAGGCCCAGTAGGCGGATCCTCTCCACAGCCAGGGTCGCCACCACTGTTCCTAGACGCGCAGCATCCTGGTAAGTCCTTCCCCGGGCTATGACGAGTGTGTCATCTGCATAGCAGATGATGCTTGTCCCGGGGAGGAGCGGGCAGCGCAGTAGCCAATCAAATCCGATATTCCACAGGACAGGGCCCAAAACAGAGCCCTGTGGAACACCGCATTCGACGTGGTGGTGGTGCACCAGCCCGTCGGAGCCCTCCCATTGGACCACTCTATCGCGTAGGTAATCCTTCAACAGTCGCTGGAGATAGTTAGGCACTCCATGGAACCGGAGGGCCTCAGTAATTGTCTCGAACGGCAGGCTGTTGAAGGCATTCCTCACGTCCAGTGAGATAGCAAGAGCCACATTCCCCTCCTCCACTGCAGAGGTGGTCTGGGCCTTAAGGGCTAGCAGTGCGTCAATGGTCGAGCGACCCTCCCGGAACCCGTACTGGGCCTCTGCAAGGTCCGGTCCAACAACTTTCAGGTGTCGGACGAGGCGGTTTGCGAGAATCTTCTCCAGCATTTTGCCGGTCTCGTCCAACAACACGATAGGCCTGTATGCCCCAGGTGATCCCGGTGGTCGGCCTTCCTTAGGGATGAGGACCAGGCGGCCCATCTTCCATATCTTCGGGAAGTGCCCGACGCGGAGGCAGGCCTCGAATACTTCCCGGATCCAGTCCCCCATTTGCTTTGCCGTGGTGAGTAGCAGCCCTCCCGGCACGCCATCGGGTCCTGGAGCAGTCCGTCGCCCCTTGAGGCGGGCGTAGGCTACCCCCATCTCTCCGTCCCTTATTGGGGGAATCTCCTCCTGCTCGTTCTCTTGCTCTGGTTGTTGTAGGGAGGGAGGTGCCATGGCCGGTGGGCGGTGCCCCGTGGAGTTAGGGAAGAGTTGTCCCACTATTTGCTCCACGGCTTGTGGCTCGAGGGCCTTCGTTGGCGGAACTTCTGTGGTGAGTTTTTTCCGCGCCATACGGTATGGGCGTCCCCAGGGGTCTCTATCTAGGTCAACCAGGAGCTCCTCCCTGGCCGCAGACTTGGCCTTGCTTATAGCCAGCTGCAGCTCCTTTTTGCGCTCTCTGTAGACACCCCGGAGGTGGGCCTCCTCCGCCGTCTCCTCGCCGTTCCCGCGGTGGCGTCGGCAGCGGGCAAGCGCTCGCCTTGCTGCATTTGCCTGCGCCCTCTGGTTGGAGATCCCTGGTGACCACCAGTAAACTTGCCGGCGTAGGGTAGGCTGGCCAGCTCTCGGCATGGCCGTGTCACAGACCGCTGTAAGTGCGGCACGGACTTGATCGGCCAGGACATCCACGCCCGCCCCGTCCGTCGCCGTCTCGGGAGCCTGCCAACGCTGCACTATGGCTGCCTCTTTGGCAAGCTCCCTGTCAAGCTGCGTCAGGGTCCAACGTGGGAACCGACTGCGCCCTCCTAACGGGTTCGCCACTCCGGAGGTAAGACTGGACACCTCGAATCGGATGTACAGGTGGTCTGATAACGTTTCTGTGTCCTCGTCTACCCTCCAATTTTGCACCCTGCTCGCGACAGACGGGGTGGCAAACGAAACGTCCACCACGGACCCCCCCCGCTGTCGGACACAGGTGTGTGCTTTCCCTCTGTTTAGGAGGGCTAGACCAGCCTGTATGCTCCAGACCTGTACGGCCTTCCCTCGGGCGTCAGTTGCTGGGCTGCCCCACGCGCGCGACTTGGCATTGAGGTCACCGAGAAGGATTATGGGCCTCGGGTTCATCCTCCCTACCGTTGCTCTGATGGTATCGAGGAACGTTTCAAATTCGGCCAGAGGCCGGTTGGGGGAGAAGTATGCCCCGATGATGGCGTACTCGCCCCATTCCACCGCTACGACCCCAGGCCTCCTCTCGAGGGCAGAAAGGGGGGGACCTGCATTTGTCCCCTTCAGGATTGCCACCGTCCCGTCTAGGTCTCCAACCCAGCTATGATGGGCAGGGACATAATATGGCTCGCAGGCCACCGCCAAATCCACTTGCCACTGTGCCATGGATTGGATGAGCAGGTCTTGTGCCCCGGCGCAGTGATTAAGGTTCGCCTGTAAAATGCTGGTGTGTCTGGGATTGTTCATTCCGACATTTCAATGGTATCCGTCGGTGGCTCCGTGCCGTCCCCCTCATCTGTGGTGGTGGCCTCGGTCCTAGGAGCTATGATCCCTTTCATGTTTGGGGGTAGGCATTTTCTACCACCCATGTGGTGATCGGGGGGCCTTCCCGCATCGGCGCACACGGCACAGTATGGTTCGCTACTGCAGGCCGCCGACTTGTGTCCCTCCTTGCTGCACCGGAAACACAAATTGTCCCGGCATACGCTGGAGGGGCATGTAGCTCGGGTGTGTCCCGTCCCCATACACTTATAGCAGCGTAGTAAGCGCTGCTCAAGGGCTTTGACCTTGGCCGAGCTCCAGCCAACCTGAACCGTTCCTTCTTTTGCCAGAGCGGCTGCCACACTAATGGGGCATTGCGCCACCACCGATCCCATTCCCATTCGGCCCCTCCTAATAGTGAGGACCTTTACGTTCTCTACCAGGCAGTCTCCAGCCTTCGCTATCGCAGCGGCTACCTTTTCTGGGGTGGCTGAGTCATCCAGACCCGTGATTCGCACGTCCGCACGCATCACTGGCCTGGTGACCTTGGCTAGACCATCCAAGGCCCCGCGGAGGCTCTCCGCCAACTTGTCGGCAGCTGCGGCCTTCCCTTCTCCGCTTATCTCCAGGATGCGTGTCCCCGCCACAGACGCACGGATTTTGAGCGTCCCTGGGCTGACGCCTAGTCCCTGCAGGTTAATTTTCGACTCCGCCGTTTCTATAATAGAGGCGTATGTAACGCCTCGCTTTGCTGCCTCGGGGTCCACGCTGATGACTACAGCTGCCGACTTTGGGGGGGCCAGTTTTGGTTTCCCTGAGGCCTTTTTCTGTAACGCCCGGCTTGGAGCTGGCGGCGGGATCCCTGTAGCTGGCTTCTTCTTCTTTGCTTTTCTCGCCACCTGCACCCATTGTCCCTCCCCTTCCATGATCGCATCTGTTATCGGGGCCGTAGAGGGTCCCTGCAGCTGCTCTTCTGCCCTCTTAGCAGGAGCCGACTTGGGTGCAGGGGTGGCTTTGGGCCTAGCCTTCGCGGGAGTGCTTTTCTCCCGAGTTCCACGAGGAGTCTTAGAGGGCGCTGCGGCCGGGACCGTTAGAGCCTTCGGGGCTGCTTTTTTCCTGTCCATTACTACCGGGGCTTGGTTAGTGCCCAGGCGTTGGTGGGCAGGCTCCGGCAGAAGGCGGTCTTCTATAGCCGCAAAACGGGCGTCCAGCATTGCTCCCACCGTTATGGCAAAGGAGCATTTTAGTTCCTCCAGATCGACCGCGGGGGCCAGTGGCTGAGTCCGCGTCGCGGAAAATTCTCGGCGATGAGCCTTTAGCTCTGCCCGTAGTGAGTCTAGCTCCTTTCGAAGCCGTCCGTTGTCTCGACGAAGTCGTTTTGTCTCCTCTTCCTCCCTCCGGGAGGAAAGTATGTCCACCACAGACAGGAGTGAAGCAGCAGACTCTTTAAGCCGCTTCACCATCGGCCCCTGTAGGTGTCCGGATTTTTTGGCCACCCCAACGATGATGGCGGCCTTATCCGCGGCCATAGTCCGCAGCTCATCAGGGGAGAGGTTTTCGGGATCTACCTCTTTTTGTCCTCCGTCCCCTTCCTCTTCCAGATCGGGAGTCACCGATGCCTTCTTCTTGTAGAAAGCCCGACAGCGTAGTCTCCGGTTGAATTCGGCCTCAACGTTGTCCTCTGCCGCTACGTGGCAATCCGCCATGACTTGTGGACTTTTTGGATCCACACCCCTGCCTTGCCTTGCGTATGCAATGGGTCTGTTAGCCAGCTTGGGGTCGTTCCAGGTGACTCCAAAAGCGCTCACGTCCATATTTTCAACCCGCGTCAGCTCAACGCGCAGTTGCGGCAGTGTTGAGAGCGGGTCCTGGCCCTTTTTATTCGGTTTTACCTCTGCTGCTGTTTTGACGGCTTCCCTCGCCGGGGTCTGAATCGCAGTGGAGTTCTGGTCAGTCCGTGTACCCGAGAAGCCCACGGATTGATCGAATCCATCCCGTCTTCTCGGCGATCGTGCCAGGGACATGCGAGGGCGGAAGATCTCCTCCTCAGCCCTTACGTCCAGATCTAGGTCTTCCGCGCCGAGGTTGTTGGCTTCGGCGCGCGCCATCAGGGCGCCCGCTTCCACCGCAGTGTCAACAAAATCCACTCGTTGTGCAGGTTCGTGTCCAGGTCCGTTATCTTTTTTTAAATTACTAATTTTTATTCCCACGAGTATGGGGGAAATAACTGGTCCACCCAGGCAGTGCCCCCTGTACCTGGGTAACCCTACTACCACTGGGAGGGCGGGCGGTCTCCCAGGGTTGGCCGCTAGTGGCTGCGTTACCTACGCAGCCACTCCTAAGGGTGTCGATCGGGGACCTGCGTTGCGCACGAAGAACTGGAGTCTCCCTCCCACAGCCACCATTGGAGGCCGAAAGCCCCCCGGGCGCGCCACGGATATGTGTGGCACCCGATGCGTGAGCCTCCTACCACGCTAACACCGCCGACCCACCCAGAGAATGGATCTGCGTTTGGGTTTCTCAGAAACCCAATGCACAATCCTTCCAGGCAGATAGGCAGTGTCAGAGAAGCAGAGGGCTCCCTGACCAGGCAACAACACATACCCGCGACACGTCAAGGGCCCTTTCGACCTCCTCAAGCGCCCGCGCGGCGGGAGAACCCAGAGGTTCGTGCGAAAAGCAGTGCCCCGATCGACACCACAGGAGAACCTCGACGCCACGTGCCCCAGCGCCGGGGTTAAGGGTTTTTTCAGAGGTTGTCTCCTCGCGGTCCGGCCAATGAAGGCAAGACCCCCGTTCCCGTCCAAGCCGCGAGACGTGACCACGAAACTCGGAACGGGGCTACGGATCCGGCGGTGGCGCGGGCAGGATAAACCCCCCCAGTGCCTGCCTGACGGCATGGTAAGTGCTCGCCAGGCCCGCCCTCCCTTGGTTCATCCACTGCGCCCTCTGCTATTCAGAGGGACGCGCGGAGAACCCTCCCGGGGACAAACGTCCCACGGCTCCTCCTCCGACCTCATCCACTGCGCCCTCTGCTGCTCAGAGGGACGCGCGGAGAGTCCCTCCTGGGCCGAAGCCCCCCTTTCCCCCCCTGGGCCGAAGCCCCCCGTTTCCCCCCCAGTGTTTGGTTCGCGGGACTACGTCCTACCCCGGCTCAACGTCAGTAGCCGGGGCGTTCCCCTATCCACCACCTGGGGACGCGCCACGTCGGGGTTCACCTCCCCGCCCACTCGGACAACCGAGCAGGTCCGTGGACGGGAACCTAACCTAACCTAACCTAACCTTTTTTTTTTTTTTTTTTTTACGTGGGGGAAATGCCTTATGCATACCCGTCCTCTCAGGGGGTGAGGACGGGTTATGTCGGACTCGCACCGACTAAAACCTACCACGATTTGTCGTCACTGCCGTTAGGGGGGTGCCATGGGGTCGCGAGCATTCTACCACGACACCCCCCGGCCGCCCCGGCAACTTGCCGGGGAACCCTCGCCAAGGGAGGGGAGAGTGCGTCAGACTTTCCCCCCAGACAGCTTGTGGGCCCCTAACCCGCTGATCCTACTGGGGGAGGAGGCGAGCGGCGTACTGTCTGCGCCTTCTCCCCAACCGTCTGCGCCGGAGCGGGTGCGCATCTACTCTCTCCTCACGCTCCCGTTCCGAGGCCTCTTTCTGCGACATAATTACTTCGCAGAAAGAGGCCACAGCCTCCCATTTTCCTTCGCTGTCAAGCATGGCTGCCACGACGCCATGCAGCGAGAGGTCCACCACTCCTATGACGGCCATCATGGCCCTGCGCTCCTCAGCCCATCGACAGCACACCGCGAAGGTGTGTTCGGCCGTGTCGTCGGGCTCGCCACACTCGTGGCAGGCCGGGCTGGGCTCCCTCCCTATTTTGTGCAGGTAATGACCAAAGCAGCCATGCCCGGTCATTACCTGCGCCAGCCTATATCCCACCCGGCCGTGCCTCCTCTCGAGCCAGCTGGAGAAGGACGGGAGGAGTGCCCCTATGGTGCGGACTCCATAGGGGGAGCCCTCCAGGTCACTTCTCCAGCGGTCCCTCATCCGCCTTTCCGCCATGCGGCGGGCTGCCGTCGCCTCCTCGGGGGCGGGGAACTCATTGAGGGATCTATTCCTCACCCGCTCCCTATGTGCCTCGGCCAGTCTTTGGGCGTCTATCTCCCATGGCGGGGTACCAGCTAAGGCACACGCTGCTGCCCACGCCACCGTCACGTAGGCCCTAACAATTCGTATGGCCACAATTCTTTGTGGCCTTCGTAGTAGGGCCTTGTTTGTCGCCCCCAGTCGGTCCGCCCATATTGGGGCCCCGTAAAGAGCCATACTGCGGGCTACGCCCGCATACAGGCGGCGGCACGCGTCGGACGGTCCTCCAACATTGGGCAGCAGTCGACCCAGGGCAGATGCTGCAGCCACTATTCGGGGAGCCAGCTGCTTGAAGTGCTCCCCGAAGTTCCATCGTCGGTCCAGGACGAGGCCCAGGTATTTTATGTGCGGCCTCACCTGGATCGCTTCGCCGCTCACCGGGATGGTAGCGCCGGGTGGTGGCCTCCAGCCTCTCCCCCCGAAAATGATGGCCTCGGTCTTCGGGAGAGACACTTTTAGGCCCAGCAGTTGAATGCGGGTGACCATTAGGTCCGCCGCAACCGCCGCCCTCCGCAGCACCTCCCTCAGTTCGGTGCCCCGGACGACCACCAACGTGTCATCTGCGTAGCAGATGACTGTCATCCGGGGGAGCAATGCGCCTCGGATGGCCCAGTCGAACCCGATGTTCCACAGCAAGGGTCCAAGCACGGAACCTTGGGGAACACCGCAGGCCATCTGTCTCTCTCTCATCTGCCCTCCTCGCTCTGTATAGAGCACTAGTAGATATGCGAGCCACGCCGGCTGGCCGCCGCCATGAAGACCCGGCGCGCCGCCGCCGCCGCCGACCTGTTCGAAATTCGCGCCGTGCGGGCGGATAGCAAACTCGCCGGCGATTGGCCAGCACTAGGCAAACTCGCGTGTAAGCAAAAACATTGTAAAAGCCGTACGGTACCATCTACCAGATTAAGAAAAAGAAGCCGATTCCTATGTGCAATACTTTTGTTTGCTTGAAAACGCAGCGCGCACCATATAAGAAGATGAAAATGACCCTATTTCTGATGAAGAACACGATTCATTTACTCAAGATGATGAACAGCGCTATCGGTTTGGCGAGTTGGATCACGTTCCAAGTCATCGTCAACAGCAACACCGACACGTTGGCACAACGTACTTGAAATGCTCGAGAGCATGGTCCACTGCTGCACAATCGCAGCCCAATCAACGAGATGTCTTAAAAAATAGGTCAGCGTGATTTGAGAATTACGCAATCTGACTGGAATGTGTTGGAAAATTTGGTGAAGTTCTTGTCGAAGTTTCGGGAGGCAGTACGATTTATCATCCCAGAAAACTTGCACCTTGAAACTGTGGCACTGGTTTTCAAGACCGAAACCACGACGAAACCTTGATCATGCTCTCCTTGAAAAGGAATATGATGGAGCAAGTTGACAAGAGGTTCCGCTAGTTCATGGCGACTGACGAAGATAGACGTGTATCTTGGAAGCCAAAATATCACTCGTGCATCTTTTCTGTGGCTGGGTATTTTAAGGATATTGTGGGAACCTGTGAGAGTGGGACCAGCAGTAGTTCCTAGCACCAGTACTGTCACTGTCTGTGAAACAAAGGACACAAGCTCTTCTCAGCTGTTGTTAAAATTTGCCAAGGAACATTGCTCTTATAAAAGTATTGGCTTTCAAAACGAAGATGCCATTGATCAAGAGACGTGGAAATTGATCAAGAGCCGTGGAAATGTCATTTGTTTAAACGGTTAGTATTGCTTGATTTCAGGCAAAAAGTTAGATTAGGTTAGGAGTTAAAAAAAACGAGCCGCCGGCTAGACGCCGCCGCCGCGAGAATTTTGCCGATGCGCCGCCGCCGACTGTTTCGCACCCGGCTCCCATGTCTAAGCACTAGTCGGTCAGACAGGTAGTGCTCCACGATCTTCCTGAGGTAGGGGGGCACTTTATGGTATTTGAGTGCCTCCCCTATCACCGAGTACGGGAGGGTGCCAAACGCATTGGCGATGTCCAAGGACACCGCCACAGTTCCCTCGCCACGTCCCGCCGCGTCCTCGGTGAAGGCTCGCAGGTCCCCTAACGCGTCCAGTGTGGACCGCCCGGCCCTGAACCCGAATTGGTGGTCCGAGATGTTCGGGCCTGTGTCCTCAAGGTGCCGGATGATCCGGGAAGCGATGATCCGCTCTAGCATCTTCCCGGTCTCATCCAGCAGGACAATTGGCCTCCATCCGGAAGGGGAGTCCGCCGGTCGAGTCTCCTTCCGGAGGAGGCAGAGCCTCCCCTCCTTCCAGCACCTAGGGAATCGCCCGGTCTCCAAGCAGTCGTCAAAAAGGTCCCTCAGACGATTCCCAAGGTGCTTCATCGCCACAGGTATAGCCCGCCCGTGGACTCCGTCCGGGCCCGGGGCCTTCTTGCACTCCTTCAGCCGGTGGACCGCCTTCAATATTTCACCGTCCGTTACTGGGGGCGCTGGGTCTGGTTCCGCAGGTTCCTCCTCCGGGCCCCTCATCCGTGGAGGAACAAAGTCCAGCGCAGGCGGAAAAAGCCCCTCCACCACTCGTTGGAGGAGCTCTGGCTCCAGGGTGTCCATTGCAGGGGCGTGGCGCATCTTATTTCGTACTTGCTTGTACGGCCGCCCCCATGGGTCCCTGTCGAGTGTGGACAGGAACACCTCGTGGGCAGCATCCTTCGCCTTGGCGATGGCCAAGGACAGGGCCTCCTTGGCTGCCTTGAGGGTCCTGTGTAGGAGCTCCTCCTCCTCCGGTGTGTGGCGGCGCCGCCTACAACGGGTGTAGTCTCGGCGGGCTCTGTTACTGGTGAGACGGAGGGCCGCAATCTCCTCCGTCCACCAGTGTACCCGTTTTCGAGTAGGCTGCCGTCCCGCTCGCTGCATTGCGGCGTCGCACACCGTAGTGAGCGACTTGCGGAGCCGGGTAGCCCTCTCCTCCACACATTCGGATCGGTCCGGTGGGGGGGCGCGCCAAACCTCCACCATTGCCGCCTCCTCCGCTCGGTCTTTGTCGAAGCTGCCAAGGCACCATCGGGGAAAGCGTCCTCCTCGGCATCCACGCGCAGCCAGTTGGGCCGGCAGTTGTTTGGAGACCCTCATCCTAATATACAAATGGTCGGAGAGGGTCTCCACATCCCCCAGGACCCGCCAACCAGAGATGCGATTCGCTACGGCAGGGGTCGCGAATGACACGTCCACTATGGATCCACCCTGCCGGCGCACACAGGTATTGGCGTTGCCCCGGTTTAGGACCTCAAGCCCCAGCTGCACGGACCAGTCCCAGAGGGCTTCTCCTCTCGGGTCCGTGGTCGGGGACCCCCACTGCAAACATTTGGCGTTGAGGTCCCCCAGCACCATAACCGGGGCCGGATCGGCCCTCCGCACCACCCTCCCAAGCCTCTCCAGGAATTGCTCGAAGGCGAACAGCGGCCTATTCGGGGAGAAGTAGGCCGCAATTAATACGACATCTCCCCATTTGGCCGCTGCGAAGCCCGGGCCGCTCTCGATCTTAGAGAGTGGAGGGTGGTCCCCCATTGATGGTACCATTATGGCAGCCAGCCCATTTGTGTCCCCTACCCAGTTTGGTAGAGGAGGGACGAAATAGGGCTCCGACACGACCGTGGCACCGACGCCCCATTCCACCGTGTGCTGCATTGCTAGGTCTTGTGCACGGGCGCAGTGGTTAACATTGCACTGCAATACCTCATTATACCGTGATGGCTGTGCTGGCATCGGTTCCCATTGCTTGTCCGTCCGTCTCATTTGGTTGCCTCGATAAACTAGGGGTAGCTGTGGACCTCTCTTTTTCCTTCGAGGCTTCTTCGGGCCTGGCAGTTGTCGGTGCTCCTGAGGGAGCAGGCCTTCCCTTTGTGTGTGGTGGGGTGCAAGACGGTCCCCCCATTACATGTCCGGCTGAGCGTTTGGCGTGGTGGCATACCGCGCACCACGGCTTGTCTGCCTCGCACTCCCTGCTTGTGTGGCCAGGTTTACCGCACCGGTAACAGAGACCACTCCTGTCTACAGGTGAGGGGCAAAGCGCTCTGGTATGCCCCGTACCCATGCACCTGTAGCACCTCATGGGCCGTGGGTCGAGGGCCTCCACTCTAGCGGAGGTCCACCCTAGCAATAACCGTCCAGCAGCGATGACGGTATTGGCTGCTGTTACTGGGCAGACCGCGATAACGGACCCAGTGTAGTTCGTCGGCGCCATGCGGATCCTTCCCATGCGGACCTGTTCCGGTGGGCAGCATCCTTTTTCTGCTATAGCCGCCTGGACGGCTTCCGGTGTTACTGTCTCATCAAATCCGGAGATTCGGATATCGGCAGTTTTAAACGGTCGGTGAATGTTGGCCACTTCACCGACAAGGCTCCGCATCTTGTCGGCTAGGGTATCCGCCATAGGGCCGCTGTCTGCCCCAGGGACCTCAATCAAGCGGGCTCCAGCAGCTGTGCTCCTCACTTTAACGGGCCCCAGGCCCAGTTCCGCCAACTTGATGGTTGTGACCGCCCCCATGACCGACTTGTAGTCAGTCTCTGCCCCTGGTTTGAGCGTAATCACAATCGCTGTTGATTTTGGGGCGGTAAGTCGCTTCGCCTTTGGGAGCGGCGCAGGAAGTGGGGTAGCCTTCTTTTTGCTCTTTTTAACCACCTGACTCCAGGTGTTCGGAGCAGGGGACGCAGGCTGGTTTCCATCCGGCTGTGCGCTGGCCGGCTCCCCCGTGATCTGTGGCTTTTGTGCAGGAGCCACCTGTTCTGCGACTTGTGTGGTCGACCTCTTCCCGGTTCGACGCGTCGAACCCGCAGAAGAAGAAGGGACTTGCCTGGCCACAGCTGTGCGTGTCTTCGGCGCAGGAGCCAGATTCCGCGCCCTGGGAGCGGGAGTGGGCCTGGGATCCTTGACAGCCGGCGCTCTGGTTGAGCCTTGCTTCGTAGCTGGCACTAATTGACTGGCCGAAAGACGACTGTCTGCCGCTAACGGTGGGCGGAGGGTCGGCTCCTGCGGAAGCAGCTTCCTCACCTCCCCAACCCGGACGTTTATCATCTCACCCAAGGATAGGGTGAGATCCCGCTTCAGGTCTTCTTTTAGGTCAGCTAGCGATGGGGCCAGGTCTGCTGGAGTGTCCAGTGCTGGGTGCGCGTTTCTCTCAGAGAAGGCCGTCCTAAGCGCCTTGGTTTCCTTTCGGAGCTGTTCCAGTTGTTCCCTCATGCGCTTGTTATCGGCCTTTAGGGCGCGCACTTCGTCCTCCTCAGGTCTGTCCTCCAGGATGTCCGCCGCGACTATAATGTCACGACACGCCTGATTCATGCGGCCCCACACTTTTCCGCTGAGGTGACCGGACTTTTTTGCCTCGTCCAGCACCGTTGTGGCTGCCTTCCGGACCACCTCAAAGTAGTCCACGTATCCTGTCACGGACCTTGGACTACTTTCTCCTGATCCGAGGTGAGACCTCTTCTTCTTCTTTTTGTGTGTCTCGGCGGCCGCACCGCGGCGGGAGGTATCTTCTGCCGCCGCTTCTTCCACTTCTAGGGCTTTAAGCTGAGCTTTTGCCGCGGCTATACCGGTTTGGTGCCCCTTTCTAGCGCCACCCCTTGTTATGAGTGGGCGACCTCTGCGGGAAGAGCTTATTTTGGCCCCTTTACTCGGGGCTGACTCCTCGTCGTCGCCGTCAGAGCTTAAGACGTAGCGCGGCCTTTTGCCGCCCGACGTCCCCTCGTTTCCGTTTCCAGCTTTCTCTCGTGAATCCGGATCAGGGCAGACTGCCCCCCCGGCCCCGAGCCGACCGCCCGATTCTGGTGGCGATCTTGATCTGCTGTTCCTCACCGTCTCTATACTGGCGTCCGACTCCGACGCCACCTTCTTCCGCTCCTCGAGATATCTCTCGACACATCCACGCTCTAGCAAGACAGCGGGATGTTTTTGAGTGGGATCGATTCCCTCCCCTCTCCTCGGTGACCGTGCTAGGGACCTCTGAGGGCGGAAAATCTCCTCCTCGTCCCTTGCGTCCAGCCTTCTGTCCGCGCCAGGGTTGTAGGCTTCGGCGCGCGCCATCAGGGCGCCCGCTTCCACCGCTGTATCAACTAAATCCAATCTTTGAGCATTATCAGGTCCTTGTCCGTTATCCTTTTTAAACTTTCTAATTTTGATCCCACGAGTGTGGGGGAAGAGCAGTCCACCCAGGCAGTGCCCCCTGTACCTGGGTAACCCTAATACCACTGGGAGGTCGGGCAGTCTCCCATGGTTGGCCACTAGCGGCTGGATTACCCTCCAGCCACTCTCAGAGGGTGACAACAGGCACGGGCCCTGGCACACCCAGACCAGGCAAGACCCCCCGCCCAAACACAAGCCCACCCAAGTGGAACCCTCGCTGTGCCCAGGATCTGTGCAACCTCCAGGACAACGATTCCCCCACTCCCCCGACACTGATCCCGAACTAGGGAGATTATACGCGCCCTCCATTTGCTCATGAAATGGGAGGACGCAATCTACCCCAGTTCAAAGAGCAGTGCCTGGCGGGTGGAAGGTTCGCCGGTCCAGAGGCTGCTCACATCCGCAGCACACGAGGGGCCACTCGGGCAGACTCTAAGTGTCAGGGTGGACGAACCCTGCCCAGGCTACGCGCGCAAAAGCCCGGTCCTGTTGACCCCCTCCGTCGAGTTTCCCGACGCCATGTACCGCAGCGTCGGGAATTGGGGATTTTTTATAGAGGTTGTCTCCTCGCGGTCCGGCCAATGAAGGCAAGACCTCCGTTCCCGTTCCAAGCCGCGAGACGTGACCACGACACTCGAAACGGGGTTACGGGTCCGGCGGTGGCGCGGGCAGGATAAGCCCCCCGGCGCCTGCCCGACGGCATGGTTAGTGCTCGCCGGGCCCGCCCTCCCTTGGTTCCTCCACTGCGCCCTCTGCTACTCAGAGGGACGCGCGGAGAACCCTCCCGGGGACAACCGTCCCACCACTCCTCCTCACAGCTCGTCCACTGCGCCCTCTGCTACTCAGAGGGACGCGCGGAGAGTCCCTCCCGGGCCGAAGCCCCCCTACCCCCCCCCTGGGCCGAAGCCCCCCCGTTTCCCCCCCAGTGTTTGGTTCGCGGGACTACGTCCTACCCCGGCTCGACGTCAGCAGCCGGGGCGTTCCCCTATCCACCACCTGGGGACGCGCCACGTCGGGGTTCACCTCCCCGCCCACTCGGACAACCGAGCAGGTCCGTGGAACCTTTTTTTTTTTTTTTTTTTTTTTTTACGTGGGGGAAATGCCTTATGCATACCCGTCCTCTCAGGGGGTGAGGACGGGTTATGTCGGACTCGCACCGACTAAAACCTACCACGATATGTCGTCACTGCCGTTAGGGGGGTGCCATGGGGTCGCGAGCATTCTACCACGACACCCCCCGGCCGCCCCGGCAACTTGCCGGGGAACCCTCGCCAAGGGAGGGGAGAGTGCGTCAGACTCTCCCCCCAGACAGCTTGTGGGCCCCTAACCCGCTGATCCTACTGGGGGAGGAGGCGAGCGGCGTACTGTCTGCGCCTTCTCCCCAACCGTCTGCGCCGGAGCGGGTGCGCATCTGCTCTCTCCTCACGCTCCCGTTCCGAGGCCTCTTTCTGCGACATAATTACTTCGCAGAAAGAGGCCACAGCCTCCCATTTTCCTTCGCTGTCAAGCATGGCTGCCACGACGCCATGCAGCGAGAGGTCCACCACTCCTATGACGGCCATCATGGCCCTGCGCTCCTCAGCCCATCGACAGCACACCGCGAAGGTGTGTTCGGCCGTGTCGTCGGGCTCGCCACACTCGTGGCAGGCCGGGCTGGGCTCCCTCCCTATTTTGTGCAGGTAATGACCAAAGCAGCCATGTCCGGTCATTACCTGCGCCAGCCTATATCCCACCCGGCCGTGCCTCCTCTCGAGCCAGCTGGAGAAGGACGGGAGGAGTGCCCCTATGGTGCGGACTCCATAGGGGGAGCCCTCCAGGTCACTTCTCCAGCGGTCCCTCATCCGCCTTTCCGCCATGCGGCGGGCTGCCGTCGCCTCCTCGGGGGCGGGGAACTCATTGAGGGATCTATTCCTCACCCGCTCCCTATGTGCCTCGGCCAGTCTTTGGGCGTCTATCTCCCATGGCGGGGTACCAGCTAAGGCACACGCTGCTGCCCACGCCACCGTCACGTAGGCCCTAACAATTCGTATGGCCACAATTCTTTGTGGCCTTCGTAGTAGGGCCTTGTTTGTCGCCCCCAGTCGGTCCGCCCATATTGGGGCCCCGTAAAGAGCCATACTGCGGGCTACGCCCGCATACAGGCGGCGGCACGCGTCGGACGGTCCTCCAACATTGGGCAGCAGTCGACCCAGGGCAGATGCTGCAGCCACTATTCGGGGAGCCAGCTGCTTGAAGTGCTCCCCGAAGTTCCATCGTCGGTCCAGGACGAGGCCCAGGTATTTTATGTGCGGCCTCACCTGGATCGCTTCGCCGCTCACCGGGATGGTAGCGCCGGGTGGTGGCCTCCAGCCTCTCCCCCCGAAAATGATGGCCTCGGTCTTCGGGAGAGACACTTTTAGGCCCAGCAGTTGAATGCGGGTGACCATTAGGTCCGCCGCAACCGCCGCCCTCCGCAGCACCTCCCTCAGTTCGGTGCCCCGGACGACCACCAACGTGTCATCTGCGTAGCAGATGACTGTCATCCGGGGGAGCAATGCGCCTCGGATGGCCCAGTCGAACCCGATGTTCCACAGCAAGGGTCCAAGCACGGAACCTTGGGGAACACCGCAGGCCATCTGTCTCTCTCTCATCTGCCCTCCTCGCTCTGTATAGAGCACTAGTAGATATGCGAGCCACGCCGGCTGGCCGCCGCCATGAAGACCCGGCGCGCCGCCGCCGCCGCCGACCTGTTCGAAATTCGCGCCGTGCGGGCGGATAGCAAACTCGCCGGCGATTGGCCAGCACTAGGCAAACTCGCGTGTAAGCAAAAACATTGTAAAAGCCGTACGGTACCATCTACCAGATTAAGAAAAAGAAGCCGATTCCTATGTGCAATACTTTTGTTTGCTTGAAAACGCAGCGCGCACCATATAAGAAGATGAAAATGACCCTATTTCTGATGAAGAACACGATTCATTTACTCAAGATGATGAACAGCGCTATCGGTTTGGCGAGTTGGATCACGTTCCAAGTCATCGTCAACAGCAACACCGACACGTTGGCACAACGTACTTGAAATGCTCGAGAGCATGGTCCACTGCTGCACAATCGCAGCCCAATCAACGAGATGTCTTAAAAAATAGGTCAGCGTGATTTGAGAATTACGCAATCTGACTGGAATGTGTTGGAAAATTTGGTGAAGTTCTTGTCGAAGTTTCGGGAGGCAGTACGATTTATCATCCCAGAAAACTTGCACCTTGAAACTGTGGCACTGGTTTTCAAGACCGAAACCACGACGAAACCTTGATCATGCTCTCCTTGAAAAGGAATATGATGGAGCAAGTTGACAAGAGGTTCCGCTAGTTCATGGCGACTGACGAAGATAGACGTGTATCTTGGAAGCCAAAATATCACTCGTGCATCTTTTCTGTGGCTGGGTATTTTAAGGATATTGTGGGAACCTGTGAGAGTGGGACCAGCAGTAGTTCCTAGCACCAGTACTGTCACTGTCTGTGAAACAAAGGACACAAGCTCTTCTCAGCTGTTGTTAAAATTTGCCAAGGAACATTGCTCTTATAAAAGTATTGGCTTTCAAAACGAAGATGCCATTGATCAAGAGACGTGGAAATTGATCAAGAGCCGTGGAAATGTCATTTGTTTAAACGGTTAGTATTGCTTGATTTCAGGCAAAAAGTTAGATTAGGTTAGGAGTTAAAAAAAACGAGCCGCCGGCTAGACGCCGCCGCCGCGAGAATTTTGCCGATGCGCCGCCGCCGACTGTTTCGCACCCGGCTCCCATGTCTAAGCACTAGTCGGTCAGACAGGTAGTGCTCCACGATCTTCCTGAGGTAGGGGGGCACTTTATGGTATTTGAGTGCCTCCCCTATCACCGAGTACGGGAGGGTGCCAAACGCATTGGCGATGTCCAAGGACACCGCCACAGTTCCCTCGCCACGTCCCGCCGCGTCCTCGGTGAAGGCTCGCAGGTCCCCTAACGCGTCCAGTGTGGACCGCCCGGCCCTGAACCCGAATTGGTGGTCCGAGATGTTCGGGCCTGTGTCCTCAAGGTGCCGGATGATCCGGGAAGCGATGATCCGCTCTAGCATCTTCCCGGTCTCATCCAGCAGGACAATTGGCCTCCATCCGGAAGGGGAGTCCGCCGGTCGAGTCTCCTTCCGGAGGAGGCAGAGCCTCCCCTCCTTCCAGCACCTAGGGAATCGCCCGGTCTCCAAGCAGTCGTCAAAAAGGTCCCTCAGACGATTCCCAAGGTGCTTCATCGCCACAGGTATAGCCCGCCCGTGGACTCCGTCCGGGCCCGGGGCCTTCTTGCACTCCTTCAGCCGGTGGACCGCCTTCAATATTTCACCGTCCGTTACTGGGGGCGCTGGGTCTGGTTCCGCAGGTTCCTCCTCCGGGCCCCTCATCCGTGGAGGAACAAAGTCCAGCGCAGGCGGAAAAAGCCCCTCCACCACTCGTTGGAGGAGCTCTGGCTCCAGGGTGTCCATTGCAGGGGCGTGGCGCATCTTATTTCGTACTTGCTTGTACGGCCGCCCCCATGGGTCCCTGTCGAGTGTGGACAGGAACACCTCGTGGGCAGCATCCTTCGCCTTGGCGATGGCCAAGGACAGGGCCTCCTTGGCTGCCTTGAGGGTCCTGTGTAGGAGCTCCTCCTCCTCCGGTGTGTGGCGGCGCCGCCTACAACGGGTGTAGTCTCGGCGGGCTCTGTTACTGGTGAGACGGAGGGCCGCAATCTCCTCCGTCCACCAGTGTACCCGTTTTCGAGTAGGCTGCCGTCCCGCTCGCTGCATTGCGGCGTCGCACACCGTAGTGAGCGACTTGCGGAGCCGGGTAGCCCTCTCCTCCACACATTCGGATCGGTCCGGTGGGGGGGCGCGCCAAACCTCCACCATTGCCGCCTCCTCCGCTCGGTCTTTGTCGAAGCTGCCAAGGCACCATCGGGGAAAGCGTCCTCCTCGGCATCCACGCGCAGCCAGTTGGGCCGGCAGTTGTTTGGAGACCCTCATCCTAATATACAAATGGTCGGAGAGGGTCTCCACATCCCCCAGGACCCGCCAACCAGAGATGCGATTCGCTACGGCAGGGGTCGCGAATGACACGTCCACTATGGATCCACCCTGCCGGCGCACACAGGTATTGGCGTTGCCCCGGTTTAGGACCTCAAGCCCCAGCTGCACGGACCAGTCCCAGAGGGCTTCTCCTCTCGGGTCCGTGGTCGGGGACCCCCACTGCAAACATTTGGCGTTGAGGTCCCCCAGCACCATAACCGGGGCCGGATCGGCCCTCCGCACCACCCTCCCAAGCCTCTCCAGGAATTGCTCGAAGGCGAACAGCGGCCTATTCGGGGAGAAGTAGGCCGCAATTAATACGACATCTCCCCATTTGGCCGCTGCGAAGCCCGGGCCGCTCTCGATCTTAGAGAGTGGAGGGTGGTCCCCCATTGATGGTACCATTATGGCAGCCAGCCCATTTGTGTCCCCTACCCAGTTTGGTAGAGGAGGGACGAAATAGGGCTCCGACACGACCGTGGCACCGACGCCCCATTCCACCGTGTGCTGCATTGCTAGGTCTTGTGCACGGGCGCAGTGGTTAACATTGCACTGCAATACCTCATTATACCGTGATGGCTGTGCTGGCATCGGTTCCCATTGCTTGTCCGTCCGTCTCATTTGGTTGCCTCGATAAACTAGGGGTAGCTGTGGACCTCTCTTTTTCCTTCGAGGCTTCTTCGGGCCTGGCAGTTGTCGGTGCTCCTGAGGGAGCAGGCCTTCCCTTTGTGTGTGGTGGGGTGCAAGACGGTCCCCCCATTACATGTCCGGCTGAGCGTTTGGCGTGGTGGCATACCGCGCACCACGGCTTGTCTGCCTCGCACTCCCTGCTTGTGTGGCCAGGTTTACCGCACCGGTAACAGAGACCACTCCTGTCTACAGGTGAGGGGCAAAGCGCTCTGGTATGCCCCGTACCCATGCACCTGTAGCACCTCATGGGCCGTGGGTCGAGGGCCTCCACTCTAGCGGAGGTCCACCCTAGCAATAACCGTCCAGCAGCGATGACGGTATTGGCTGCTGTTACTGGGCAGACCGCGATAACGGACCCAGTGTAGTTCGTCGGCGCCATGCGGATCCTTCCCATGCGGACCTGTTCCGGTGGGCAGCATCCTTTTTCTGCTATAGCCGCCTGGACGGCTTCCGGTGTTACTGTCTCATCAAATCCGGAGATTCGGATATCGGCAGTTTTAAACGGTCGGTGAATGTTGGCCACTTCACCGACAAGGCTCCGCATCTTGTCGGCTAGGGTATCCGCCATAGGGCCGCTGTCTGCCCCAGGGACCTCAATCAAGCGGGCTCCAGCAGCTGTGCTCCTCACTTTAACGGGCCCCAGGCCCAGTTCCGCCAACTTGATGGTTGTGACCGCCCCCATGACCGACTTGTAGTCAGTCTCTGCCCCTGGTTTGAGCGTAATCACAATCGCTGTTGATTTTGGGGCGGTAAGTCGCTTCGCCTTTGGGAGCGGCGCAGGAAGTGGGGTAGCCTTCTTTTTGCTCTTTTTAACCACCTGACTCCAGGTGTTCGGAGCAGGGGACGCAGGCTGGTTTCCATCCGGCTGTGCGCTGGCCGGCTCCCCCGTGATCTGTGGCTTTTGTGCAGGAGCCACCTGTTCTGCGACTTGTGTGGTCGACCTCTTCCCGGTTCGACGCGTCGAACCCGCAGAAGAAGAAGGGACTTGCCTGGCCA
Source organism: Apotomis capreana (assembly GCA_947623375.1). Classification (NCBI taxonomy): domain Eukaryota; kingdom Metazoa; phylum Arthropoda; class Insecta; order Lepidoptera; family Tortricidae; genus Apotomis; species Apotomis capreana. The sequence goes on from OX392501.1 coordinate 183,396, forward strand.
CAGCTGTGCGTGTCTTCGGCGCAGGAGCCAGATTCCGCGCCCTGGGAGCGGGAGTGGGCCTGGGATCCTTGACAGCCGGCGCTCTGGTTGAGCCTTGCTTCGTAGCTGGCACTAATTGACTGGCCGAAAGACGACTGTCTGCCGCTAACGGTGGGCGGAGGGTCGGCTCCTGCGGAAGCAGCTTCCTCACCTCCCCAACCCGGACGTTTATCATCTCACCCAAGGATAGGGTGAGATCCCGCTTCAGGTCTTCTTTTAGGTCAGCTAGCGATGGGGCCAGGTCTGCTGGAGTGTCCAGTGCTGGGTGCGCGTTTCTCTCAGAGAAGGCCGTCCTAAGCGCCTTGGTTTCCTTTCGGAGCTGTTCCAGTTGTTCCCTCATGCGCTTGTTATCGGCCTTTAGGGCGCGCACTTCGTCCTCCTCAGGTCTGTCCTCCAGGATGTCCGCCGCGACTATAATGTCACGACACGCCTGATTCATGCGGCCCCACACTTTTCCGCTGAGGTGACCGGACTTTTTTGCCTCGTCCAGCACCGTTGTGGCTGCCTTCCGGACCACCTCAAAGTAGTCCACGTATCCTGTCACGGACCTTGGACTACTTTCTCCTGATCCGAGGTGAGACCTCTTCTTCTTCTTTTTGTGTGTCTCGGCGGCCGCACCGCGGCGGGAGGTATCTTCTGCCGCCGCTTCTTCCACTTCTAGGGCTTTAAGCTGAGCTTTTGCCGCGGCTATACCGGTTTGGTGCCCCTTTCTAGCGCCACCCCTTGTTATGAGTGGGCGACCTCTGCGGGAAGAGCTTATTTTGGCCCCTTTACTCGGGGCTGACTCCTCGTCGTCGCCGTCAGAGCTTAAGACGTAGCGCGGCCTTTTGCCGCCCGACGTCCCCTCGTTTCCGTTTCCAGCTTTCTCTCGTGAATCCGGATCAGGGCAGACTGCCCCCCCGGCCCCGAGCCGACCGCCCGATTCTGGTGGCGATCTTGATCTGCTGTTCCTCACCGTCTCTATACTGGCGTCCGACTCCGACGCCACCTTCTTCCGCTCCTCGAGATATCTCTCGACACATCCACGCTCTAGCAAGACAGCGGGATGTTTTTGAGTGGGATCGATTCCCTCCCCTCTCCTCGGTGACCGTGCTAGGGACCTCTGAGGGCGGAAAATCTCCTCCTCGTCCCTTGCGTCCAGCCTTCTGTCCGCGCCAGGGTTGTAGGCTTCGGCGCGCGCCATCAGGGCGCCCGCTTCCACCGCTGTATCAACTAAATCCAATCTTTGAGCATTATCAGGTCCTTGTCCGTTATCCTTTTTAAACTTTCTAATTTTGATCCCACGAGTGTGGGGGAAGAGCAGTCCACCCAGGCAGTGCCCCCTGTACCTGGGTAACCCTAATACCACTGGGAGGTCGGGCAGTCTCCCATGGTTGGCCACTAGCGGCTGGATTACCCTCCAGCCACTCTCAGAGGGTGACAACAGGCACGGGCCCTGGCACACCCAGACCAGGCAAGACCCCCCGCCCAAACACAAGCCCACCCAAGTGGAACCCTCGCTGTGCCCAGGATCTGTGCAACCTCCAGGACAACGATTCCCCCACTCCCCCGACACTGATCCCGAACTAGGGAGATTATACGCGCCCTCCATTTGCTCATGAAATGGGAGGACGCAATCTACCCCAGTTCAAAGAGCAGTGCCTGGCGGGTGGAAGGTTCGCCGGTCCAGAGGCTGCTCACATCCGCAGCACACGAGGGGCCACTCGGGCAGACTCTAAGTGTCAGGGTGGACGAACCCTGCCCAGGCTACGCGCGCAAAAGCCCGGTCCTGTTGACCCCCTCCGTCGAGTTTCCCGACGCCATGTACCGCAGCGTCGGGAATTGGGGATTTTTTATAGAGGTTGTCTCCTCGCGGTCCGGCCAATGAAGGCAAGACCTCCGTTCCCGTTCCAAGCCGCGAGACGTGACCACGACACTCGAAACGGGGTTACGGGTCCGGCGGTGGCGCGGGCAGGATAAGCCCCCCGGCGCCTGCCCGACGGCATGGTTAGTGCTCGCCGGGCCCGCCCTCCCTTGGTTCCTCCACTGCGCCCTCTGCTACTCAGAGGGACGCGCGGAGAACCCTCCCGGGGACAACCGTCCCACCACTCCTCCTCACAGCTCGTCCACTGCGCCCTCTGCTACTCAGAGGGACGCGCGGAGAGTCCCTCCCGGGCCGAAGCCCCCCTACCCCCCCCCTGGGCCGAAGCCCCCCCGTTTCCCCCCCAGTGTTTGGTTCGCGGGACTACGTCCTACCCCGGCTCGACGTCAGCAGCCGGGGCGTTCCCCTATCCACCACCTGGGGACGCGCCACGTCGGGGTTCACCTCCCCGCCCACTCGGACAACCGAGCAGGTCCGTGGAACCTTTTTTTTTTTTTTTTTTTTTTTTTTACGTGGGGGAAATGCCTTATGCATACCCGTCCTCTCAGGGGGTGAGGACGGGTTATGTCGGACTCGCACCGACTAAAACCTACCACGATATGTCGTCACTGCCGTTAGGGGGGTGCCATGGGGTCGCGAGCATTCTACCACGACACCCCCCGGCCGCCCCGGCAACTTGCCGGGGAACCCTCGCCAAGGGAGGGGAGAGTGCGTCAGACTCTCCCCCCAGACAGCTTGTGGGCCCCTAACCCGCTGATCCTACTGGGGGAGGAGGCGAGCGGCGTACTGTCTGCGCCTTCTCCCCAACCGTCTGCGCCGGAGCGGGTGCGCATCTGCTCTCTCCTCACGCTCCCGTTCCGAGGCCTCTTTCTGCGACATAATTACTTCGCAGAAAGAGGCCACAGCCTCCCATTTTCCTTCGCTGTCAAGCATGGCTGCCACGACGCCATGCAGCGAGAGGTCCACCACTCCTATGACGGCCATCATGGCCCTGCGCTCCTCAGCCCATCGACAGCACACCGCGAAGGTGTGTTCGGCCGTGTCGTCGGGCTCGCCACACTCGTGGCAGGCCGGGCTGGGCTCCCTCCCTATTTTGTGCAGGTAATGACCAAAGCAGCCATGTCCGGTCATTACCTGCGCCAGCCTATATCCCACCCGGCCGTGCCTCCTCTCGAGCCAGCTGGAGAAGGACGGGAGGAGTGCCCCTATGGTGCGGACTCCATAGGGGGAGCCCTCCAGGTCACTTCTCCAGCGGTCCCTCATCCGCCTTTCCGCCATGCGGCGGGCTGCCGTCGCCTCCTCGGGAGCGGGGAACTCATTGAGGGCTCTATTCCTCACCCGCTCCCTATGTGCCTCGGCCAGTCTTTGGGCGTCTATCTCCCATGGCGGGGTACCAGCTAAGGCACACGCTGCTGCCCACGCCACCGTCACGTAGGCCCTAACAATTCGTATGGCCACAATTCTTTGTGGCCTTCGTAGTAGGGCCTTGTTTGTCGCCCCCAGTCGGTCCGCCCATATTGGGGCCCCGTAAAGAGCCATACTGCGGGCTACGCCCGCATACAGGCGGCGGCACGCGTCGGACGGTCCTCCAACATTGGGCAGCAGTCGACCCAGGGCAGATGCTGCAGCCACTATTCGGGGAGCCAGCTGCTTGAAGTGCTCCCCGAAGTTCCATCGTCGGTCCAGGACGAGGCCCAGGTATTTTATGTGCGGCCTCACCTGGATCGCTTCGCCGCTCATCGGGATGGTAGCGCCGGGCGGTGGCCTCCAGCCTCTCCCCCCGAAAATGATGGCCTCGGTCTTCGGGAGAGACACTTTTAGGCCCAGCAGTTGAATGCGGGTGACCATTAGGTCCGCCGCAACCGCCGCCCTCCGCAGCACCTCCCTCAGTTCGGTGCCCCGGACGACCACCAACGTGTCATCTGCGTAGCAGATGACTGTCATCCGGGGGAGCAATGCGCCTCGGATGGCCCAGTCGAACCCGATGTTCCACAGCAAGGGTCCAAGCACGGAACCTTGGGGAACACCGCAGGCCATCTGTCTCTCTCTCATCTGCCCTCCTCGCTCTGTATAGAGCACTACCCGGTCAGACAGGTAGTGCTCCACGATCTTCCTGAGGTAGGGGGGCACTTTATGGTATTTGAGTGCCTCCCCTATCACCGAGTACGGGAGGGTGCCAAACGCATTGGCGATGTCCAAGGACACCGCCACAGTTCCCTCGCCACGTCCCGCCGCGTCCTCGGTGAAGGCTCGCAGGTCCCCTAACGCGTCCAGTGTGGACCGCCCGGCCCTGAACCCGAATTGGTGGTCCGAGATGTTCGGGCCTGTGTCCTCAAGGTGCCGGATGATCCGGGAAGCGATGATCCGCTCTAGCATCTTCCCGGTCTCATCCAGCAGGACAATTGGCCTCCATCCGGAAGGGGAGTCCGCCGGTCGAGTCTCCTTCCGGAGGAGGCAGAGCCTCCCCTCCTTCCAGCACCTAGGGAATCGCCCGGTCTCCAAGCAGTCGTCAAAAAGGTCCCTCAGACGATTCCCAAGGTGCTTCATCGCCACAGGTATAGCCCGCCCGTGGACTCCGTCCGGGCCCGGGGCCTTCTTGCACTCCTTCAGCCGGTGGACCGCCTTCAATATTTCACCGTCCGTTACTGGGGGCGCTGGGTCTGGTTCCGCAGGTTCCTCCTCCGGGCCCCTCATCCGTGGAGGAACAAAGTCCAGCGCAGGCGGAAAAAGCCCCTCCACCACTCGTTGGAGGAGCTCTGGCTCCAGGGTGTCCATTGCGGGGGCGTGGCGCATCTTATTTCGTACTTGCTTGTACGGCCGCCCCCATGGGTCCCTGTCGAGTGTGGACAGGAACACCTCGTGCGCAGCATCCTTCGCCTTGGCGATGGCCAAGGACAGGGCCTCCTTGGCTGCCTTGAGGGTCCTGTGTAGGAGCTCCTCCTCCTCCGGTGTGTGGCGGCGCCGCCTACAACGGGTGTAGTCTCGGCGGGCTCTGTTACTGGTGAGACGGAGGGCCGCAATCTCCTCCGTCCACCAGTGTACCCGTTTTCGAGTAGGCTGCCGTCCCGCTCGCTGCATTGCGGCGTCGCACACCGTAGTGAGCGACTTGCGGAACCGGGTAGCCCTCTCCTCCACACATTCAGATCGGTCCGGTGGGGGGGCGCGCCAAACCTCCACCATTGCCGCCTCCTCCGCTCGGTCTTTGTCGAAGCTGCCAAGGCACCATCGGGGAAAGCGTCCTCCTCGGCATCCACGCGCAGCCAGTTGGGCCGGCAGTTGTTTGGAGACCCTCATCCTAATATACAAATGGTCGGAGAGGGTCTCCACATCCCCCAGGACCCGCCAACCAGAAATGCGATTCGCTACGGCAGGGGTCGCGAATGACACGTCCACTATGGATCCACCCTGCCGGCGCACACAGGTATTGGCGTTGCCCCGGTTTAGGACCTCAAGCCCCAGCTGCACGGACCAGTCCCAGAGGGCTTCTCCTCTCGGGTCCGTGGTCGGGGACCCCCACTGCAAACATTTGGCGTTGAGGTCCCCCAGCACCATAACCGGGGCCGGATCGGCCCTCCGCACCACTCTCCCAAGCCTCTCCAGGAATTGCTCGAAGGCGAACAGCGGCCTATTCGGGGAGAAGTAGGCCGCAATTAATACGATATCTCCCCATTTGGCCGCTGCGAAGCCCGGGCCGCTCTCGATCTTAGAGAGTGGAGGTTGGTCCCCCATTGATGGTACCATTATGGCAGCCAGCCCATTTGTATCCCCTACCCAGTTTGGTAGAGGAGGGACGAAATAGGGCTCCGACACGACCGTGGCACCGACGCCCCATTCCACCGTGTGCTGCATTGCTAGGTCTTGTGCACGGGCGCAGTGGTTAACATTGCACTGCAATACCTCATTGTACCGTGATGGCTGTGCTGGCATCGGTTCCCATTGCTTGTCCGTCCGTCTCATTTGGTTGCCTCGATAAACTAGGGGTAGCCGTGGACCTCTCTTTTTCCTTCGAGGCTTCTTCGGGCCTGGCAGTTGTCGGTGCTCCTGAGGGAGCAGGCCTTCCCTTTGTGTGTGGTGGGGTGCAAGACGGTCCCCCCATTACATGTCCGGCTGAGCGTTTGGCGTGGTGGCATACCGCGCACCACGGCTTGTCTGCCTCGCACTCCCTGCTTGTGTGGCCAGGTTTACCGCACCGGTAACAGAGACCACTCCTGTCTACAGGTGAGGGGCAAAGCGCTCTGGTATGCCCCGTACCCATGCACCTGTAGCACCTCATGGGCCGTGGGTCGAGGGCCTCCACTCTAGCGGAGGTCCACCCTAGCAATAACCGTCCAGCAGCGATGACGGTATTGGCTGCTGTTACTGGGCAGACCGCGATAACGGACCCAGTGTAGTTCGTCGGCGCCATGCGGATCCTTCCCATGCGGACCTGTTCCGGTGGGCAGCATCCTTTTTCTGCTATAGCCGCCTGGACGGCTTCCGGTGTTACTGTCTCATCAAATCCGGAGATTCGGATATCGGCAGTTTTAAACGGTCGGTGAATGTTGGCCACTTCGCCGACAAGGCTCCGCATCTTGCCGGCTAGGGTATCCGCCATAGGGCCGCTGTCTGCCCCAGGGACCTCAATCAAGCGGGCTCCAGCAGCTGTGCTCCTCACTTTAACGGGCCCCAGGCCCAGTTCCGCCAACTTGATGGTTGTGACCGCCCCCATGACCGACTTGTAGTCAGTCTCTGCCCCTGGTTTGAGCGTAATCACAATCGCCGTTGATTTTGGGGCGGTAAGTCGCTTCGCCTTTGGGAGCGGCGCAGGAAGTGGGGTAGCCTTCTTTTTGCTCTTTTTAACCACCTGACTCCAGGTGTTCGGAGCAGGGGACGCAGGCTGGTTTCCATCCGGCTGTGCGCTGGCCGGCTCCCCCGTGATCTGTGGCTTTTGTGCAGGAGCCACCTGTTCTGCGACTTGTGTGGTCGACCTCTTCCCGGTTCGACGCGTCGAACCCGCAGAAGAAGAAGGGACTTGCCTGGCCACAGCTGTGCGTGTCTTCGGCGCAGGAGCCAGATTCCGCGCCCTGGGAGCGGGAGTGGGCCTGGGATCCTTGACAGCCGGCGCTCTGGTTGAGCCTTGCTTCGTAGCTGGCACTAATTGACTGGCCGAAAGACGACTGTCTGCCGCTAACGGTGGGCGGAGGGTCGGCTCCTGCGGAAGCAGCTTCCTCACCTCCCCAACCCGGACGTTTATCATCTCACCCAAGGATAGGGTGAGATCCCGCTTCAGGTCTTCTTTTAGGTCAGCTAGCGATGTGGCCAGGTCTGCTGGAGTGTCCAGTGCTGGGTGCGCGTTTCTCTCAGAGAAGGCCGTCCTAAGCGCCTTGGTTTCCTTTCGGAGCTGTTCCAGTTGTTCCCTCATGCGCTTGTTATCGGCCTTTAGGGCGCGCACTTCGTCCTCCTCAGGTCTGTCCTCCAGGATGTCCGCCGCGACTATAATGTCACGACACGCCTGATTCATGCGGCCCCACACTTTTCCGCTGAGGTGACCGGACTTTTTTGCCTCGTCCAGCACCGTTGTGGCTGCCTTCCGGACCACCTCAAAGTAGTCCACGTATCCTGTCACGGACCTTGGACTACTTTCTCCTGATCCGAGGTGAGACCTCTTCTTCTTCTTTTTGTGTGTCTCGGCGGCCGCACCGCGGCGGGAGGTATCTTCTGCCGCCGCTTCTTCCACTTCTAGGGCTTTAAGCTGAGCTTTTGCCGCGGCTATACCGGTTTGGTGCCCCTTTCTAGCGCCACCCCTTGTTATGAGTGGGCGACCTCTGCGGGAAGAGCTTATTTTGGCCCCTTTACTCGGGGCTGACTCCTCGTCGTCGCCGTCAGAGCTTAAGACGTAGCGCGGCCTTTTGCCGCCCGACGTCCCCTCGTTTCCGTTTCCAGCTTTCTCTCGTGAATCCGGGTCAGGGCAGACTGCCCCCCCGGCCCCGACCCGACCGCCCAATTCTGGTGGCGATCTTGATCTGCTGTTCCTCACCGTCTCTATACTGGCGTCCGACACCGACGCAGCCTTCTTCCGCTCCTCGAGATATCTCTCGACACATCCACGCTCTAGCAAGACAGCGGGATGTTTTTGAGCGAGATCGACTCCATCCCCTCTCCTCGGTGACCGTGCTAGGGACCTCTGAGGGCGGAAAATCTCCTCCTCGTCCCTTGCGTCCAGCCTTCTGTCCGCGCCAGGGTTGTAGGCTTCGGCGCGCGCCATCAGGGCGCCCGCTTCCACCGCTGTATCAACTAAATCCAATCTTTGAGCGTTATCAGGTCCTTGTCCGTTATCCTTTTTAAACTTTCTAATTTTGATCCCACGACCTTTCTCACGGACCTGCTCGGTTGTCCGAGTGGGCGGGGAGGTGAACCCCGACGTGGCGCGTCCCCAGGTGGTGGATAGGGGAACGCCCCGGCTGCTGACGTCGAGCCGGGGTAGGACATAGTCCCGCGAACCAAACACCGGGGGGGAAACGGGGGGGCTTCGGCCCAGGGGGGGGGTAGGGGGGCTTCGGCCCGGGAGGGACTCTCCGCGCGTCCCTCTGAGTAGCAGAGGGCGCAGTGGACGAGCTGTGAGGAGGAGTGGTGGGACGGTTGTCCCCGGGAGGGTTCTCCGCGCGTCCCTCTGAGTAGCAGAGGGCGCAGTGGAGGAACCAAGGGAGGGCGGGCCCGGCGAGCACTAACCATGCCGTCGGGCAGGCGCCGGGGGGCTTATCCTGCCCGCGCCACCGCCGGACCCGTAACCCCGTTTCGAGTGTCGTGGTCACGTCTCGCGGCTTGGAACGGGAACGGAGGTCTTGCCTTCATTGGCCGGACCGCGAGGAGACAACCTCTATAAAAAATCCCCAATTCCCGACGCTGCGGTACATGGCGTCGGGAAACTCGACGGAGGGGGTCAACAGGACCGGGCTTTTGCGCGCGTAGCCTGGGCAGGGTTCGTCCACCCTGACACTTAGAGTCTGCCCGAGTGGCCCCTCGTGTGCTGCGGATGTGAGCAGCCTCTGGACCGGCGAACCTTCCACCCGCCAGGCACTGCTCTTTGAACTGGGGTAGATTGCGTCCTCCCATTTCATGAGCAAATGGAGGGCGCGTATAATCTCCCTAGTTCGGGATCAGTGTCGGGGGAGTGGGGGAATCGTTGTCCTGGAGGTTGCACAGATCCTGGGCACAGCGAGGGTTCCACTTGGGTGGGCTTGTGTTTGGGCGGGGGGTCTTGCCTGGTCTGGGTGTGCCAGGGCCCGTGCCTGTTGTCACCCTCTGAGAGTGGCTGGAGGGTAATCCAGCCGCTAGTGGCCAACCATGGGAGACTGCCCGACCTCCCAGTGGTATTAGGGTTACCCAGGTACAGGGGGCACTGCCTGGGTGGACTGCTCTTCCCCCACACTCGTGGGTCCGTGGAACCTAACCTAACCTAACCTAACCTTTTTTTTTTTTTTTTTTTTTTTTTTATACTGGGAAATGCTGTTGCGCATCCCGCCCCTGGGACACAGGGCGGGTATGTGGGACTCCCCGGCTAGCGCAGCCGAGATACCCACTAAAACCCAGTGTCACCCTCCTTGTCGCTTTCGAGGGGAACCAGCAGGATCGCTTGCGCATTCTACTGCGGCTCCCGCGACTAGCCAGCACGGCTCTTATCCCGGTTGTATCCCGCGAGCTGATGTGAGAGGCCCAGGTCCCCTGACCTGGCTCACCAGTCTTTTAGGGTGGGGCATTCAGATGGGCGTATCGCCGACGTGCCCGGCCCACCCTGCGTCTTCGGATTGGGGGAGCTTGTGGGTCGTCTTCCCGCTCCCGCTCCGCGGCCTCTTTTTGCGTCATGACTGACTTGCAAAAAGAGGCCATCGCCTTCCAGGACCTCTCGTTATCGAGCATTTTTGCTACGACGGTCGGTAGCGAGAGGTCCCCTCCCACAACAGCGGCCAGGATTTGCCGCTGCGGCCCCCACGCTGCGCATTCCTCCAGAGTATGGCGCACCGTATCTGTCGTGGCCGCACACTCGCTGCAGCGGGGACTCTCCTCACGGCCCGCCACTCGGTGCAGGTACTCACCGAAACAGCCGTGTCCGGTGAGGACCTGCACCAGGTGGAAGTCCAACGCGCCCCATTTTCGGTTGATCCACCGCTCGAAACTGGGCAAAAGTGCGTCCAGTGTCACCCGGCCAACCGCGGCCGCTTCCAGGTCCGCCTTCCACCTCCGCAGCAGGGCGGCTCCGGCGGCACTTCTTAAATCTTCGACCTCCCTTGGACATGGGATCTCCCCCCGGGCCCTCAGCTCCGCCCGATAGGCGTACACCTCTGCGAGGGCCTCAGCCTGGAGTTCCCAGGGAGGGTCGTTAGCCAGGAGGGTAGCCGCCGCCCACGATATCGTTCGGTACCCTCTGCATGCCCTCACGGCTGTTGTCCTTTGCGGTCTACGCAGAAGGGTCACGTTTTGGGTCGTCAGGGCATCCACCCAGACGGGTGCCCCGTACAGTGCCATGCTCCGGATGATCCCCGCGTAAAGGCGCCTGCATGGGGATTGAGGGCCTCCCTGGTTGGGAAGAAGCTTGCCCAGGGCCATCGCTGCGCTCATCAGGCGAGGCACGAGCCGAGTAAAGTGGGCCCGGAAGTTCCACCGACCATCGAGGCTGAGACCGAGGTACCTCATTTCTGTCCCAACCTCAACTCTCGCTCCCAGAAGGGTGATCGCCGCCCCACGAGGGGGGCCTTTCCGCGGTCCATGGAACAGGATCACCTCTGTCTTGCCCACGGCGACTTCGAGGCCCAGTAGGCGGATCCTCTCCACAGCCAGGGTCGCCACCACTGTTCCTAGACGAACAGCATCCTGGTAAGTCCTTCCCCGGGCTATGACGAGTGTGTCATCTGCATAGCAGATGATGCTTGTCCCGGGGAGGAGCGGGCAGCGCAGTAGCCAATCAAATCCGATATTCCACAGGACAGGGCCCAAAACAGAGCCCTGTGGAACACCGCATTCGACGTGGTGGTGGTGCACCAGCCCGTCGGAGCCCTCCCATTGGACCACTCTATCGCGTAGGTAATCCTTCAACAGTCGCTGGAGATAGTTAGGCACTCCATGGAACCGGAGGGCCTCAGTAATTGTCTCGAACGGCAGGCTGTTGAAGGCATTCCTCACGTCCAGTGAGATAGCAAGAGCCACATTCCCCTCCTCCACTGCAGAGGTGGTCTGGGCCTTAAGGGCTAGCAGTGCGTCAATGGTCGAGCGACCCTCCCGGAACCCGTACTGGGCCTCTGCAAGGTCCGGTCCAACAACTTTCAGGTGTCGGACGAGGCGGTTTGCGAGAATCTTCTCCAGCATTTTGCCGGTCTCGTCCAACAACACGATAGGCCTGTATGCCCCAGGTGATCCCGGTGGTCGGCCTTCCTTAGGGATGAGGACCAGGCGGCCCATCTTCCATATCTTCGGGAAGTGCCCGACGCGGAGGCAGGCCTCGAATACTTCCCGGATCCAGTCCCCCATTTGCTTTGCCGTGGTGAGTAGCAGCCCTCCCGGCACGCCATCGGGTCCTGGAGCAGTCCGTCGCCCCTTGAGGCGGGCGTAGGCTACCCCCATCTCTCCGTCCCTTATTGGGGGAATCTCCTCCTGCTCGTTCTCTTGCTCTGGTTGTTGTAGGGAGGGAGGTGCCATGGCCGGTGGGCGGTGCCCCGTGGAGTTAGGGAAGAGTTGTCCCACTATTTGCTCCACGGCTTGTGGCTCGAGGGCCTTCGTTGGCGGAACTTCTGTGGTGAGTTTTTTCCGCGCCATACGGTATGGGCGTCCCCAGGGGTCTCTATCTAGGTCAACCAGGAGCTCCTCCCTGGCCGCAGACTTGGCCTTGCTTATAGCCAGCTGCAGCTCCTTTTTGCGCTCTCTGTAGACACCCCGGAGGTGGGCCTCCTCCGCCGTCTCCTCGCCGTTCCCGCGGTGGCGTCGGCAGCGGGCAAGCGCTCGCCTTGCTGCATTTGCCTGCGCCCTCTGGTTGGAGATCCCTGGTGACCACCAGTAAACTTGCCGGCGTAGGGTAGGCTGGCCAGCTCTCGGCATGGCCGTGTCACAGACCGCTGTAAGTGCGGCACGGACTTGATCGGCCAGGACATCCACGCCCGCCCCGTCCGTCGCCGTCTCGGGAGCCTGCCAACGCTGCACTATGGCTGCCTCTTTGGCAAGCTCCCTGTCAAGCTGCGTCAGGGTCCAACGTGGGAACCGACTGCGCCCTCCTAACGGGTTCGCCACTCCGGAGGTAAGACTGGACACCTCGAATCGGATGTACAGGTGGTCTGATAACGTTTCTGTGTCCTCGTCTACCCTCCAATTTTGCACCCTGCTCGCGACAGACGGGGTGGCAAACGAAACGTCCACCACGGACCCCCCCCGCTGTCGGACACAGGTGTGTGCTTTCCCTCTGTTTAGGAGGGCTAGACCAGCCTGTATGCTCCAGACCTGTACGGCCTTCCCTCGGGCGTCAGTTGCTGGGCTGCCCCACGCGCGCGACTTGGCATTGAGGTCACCGAGAAGGATTATGGGCCTCGGGTTCATCCTCCCTACCGTTGCTCTGATGGTATCGAGGAACGTTTCAAATTCGGCCAGAGGCCGGTTGGGGGAGAAGTATGCCCCGATGATGGCGTACTCGCCCCATTCCACCGCTACGACCCCAGGCCTCCTCTCGAGGGCAGAAAGGGGGGGACCTGCATTTGTCCCCTTCAGGATTGCCACCGTCCCGTCTAGGTCTCCAACCCAGCTATGATGGGCAGGGACATAATATGGCTCGCAGGCCACCGCCAAATCCACTTGCCACTGTGCCATGGATTGGATGAGCAGGTCTTGTGCCCCGGCGCAGTGATTAAGGTTCGCCTGTAAAATGCTGGTGTGTCTGGGATTGTTCATTCCGACATTTCAATGGTATCCGTCGGTGGCTCCGTGCCGTCCCCCTCATCTGTGGTGGTGGCCTCGGTCCTAGGAGCTATGATCCCTTTCATGTTTGGGGGTAGGCATTTTCTACCACCCATGTGGTGATCGGGGGGCCTTCCCGCATCGGCGCACACGGCACAGTATGGTTCGCTACTGCAGGCCGCCGACTTGTGTCCCTCCTTGCTGCACCGGAAACACAAATTGTCCCGGCATACGCTGGAGGGGCATGTAGCTCGGGTGTGTCCCGTCCCCATACACTTATAGCAGCGTAGTAAGCGCTGCTCAAGGGCTTTGACCTTGGCCGAGCTCCAGCCAACCTGAACCGTTCCTTCTTTTGCCAGAGCGGCTGCCACACTAATGGGGCATTGCGCCACCACCGATCCCATTCCCATTCGGCCCCTCCTAATAGTGAGGACCTTTACGTTCTCTACCAGGCAGTCTCCAGCCTTCGCTATCGCAGCGGCTACCTTTTCTGGGGTGGCTGAGTCATCCAGACCCGTGATTCGCACGTCCGCACGCATCACTGGCCTGGTGACCTTGGCTAGACCATCCAAGGCCCCGCGGAGGCTCTCCGCCAACTTGTCGGCAGCTGCGGCCTTCCCTTCTCCGCTTATCTCCAGGATGCGTGTCCCCGCCACAGACGCACGGATTTTGAGCGTCCCTGGGCTGACACCTAGTCCCTGCAGGTTAATTTTCGACTCCGCCGTTTCTATAATAGAGGCGTATGTAACGCCTCGCTTTGCTGCCTCGGGGTCCACGCTGATGACTACAGCTGCCGACTTTGGGGGGGCCAGTTTTGGTTTCCCTGAGGCCTTTTTCTGTAACGCCCGGCTTGGAGCTGGCGGCGGGATCCCTGTAGCTGGCTTCTTCTTCTTTGCTTTTCTCGCCACCTGCACCCATTGTCCCTCCCCTTCCATGATCGCATCTGTTATCGGGGCCGTAGAGGGTCCCTGCAGCTGCTCTTCTGCCCTCTTAGCAGGAGCCGACTTGGGTGCAGGGGTGGCTTTGGGCCTAGCCTTCGCGGGAGTGCTTTTCTCCCGAGTTCCACGAGGAGTCTTAGAGGGCGCTGCGGCCGGGACCGTTAGAGCCTTCGGGGCTGCTTTTTTCCTGTCCATTACTACCGGGGCTTGGTTAGTGCCCAGGCGTTGGTGGGCAGGCTCCGGCAGAAGGCGGTCTTCTATAGCCGCAAAACGGGCGTCCAGCATTGCTCCCACCGTTATGGCAAAGGAGCATTTTAGTTCCTCCAGATCGACCGCGGGGGCCAGTGGCTGAGTCCGCGTCGCGGAAAATTCTCGGCGATGAGCCTTTAGCTCTGCCCGTAGTGAGTCTAGCTCCTTTCGAAGCCGTCCGTTGTCTCGACGAAGTCGTTTTGTCTCCTCTTCCTCCCTCCGGGAGGAAAGTATGTCCACCACAGACAGGAGTGAAGCAGCAGACTCTTTAAGCCGCTTCACCATCGGCCCCTGTAGGTGTCCGGATTTTTTGGCCACCCCAACGATGATGGCGGCCTTATCCGCGGCCATAGTCCGCAGCTCATCAGGGGAGAGGTTTTCGGGATCTACCTCTTTTTGTCCTCCGTCCCCTTCCTCTTCCAGATCGGGAGTCACCGATGCCTTCTTCTTGTAGAAAGCCCGACAGCGTAGTCTCCGGTTGAATTCGGCCTCAACGTTGTCCTCTGCCGCTACGTGGCAATCCGCCATGACTTGTGGACTTTTTGGATCCACACCCCTGCCTTGCCTTGCGTATGCAATGGGTCTGTTAGCCAGCTTGGGGTCGTTCCAGGTGACTCCAAAAGCGCTCACGTCCATATTTTCAACCCGCGTCAGCTCAACGCGCAGTTGCGGCAGTGTTGAGAGCGGGTCCTGGCCCTTTTTATTCGGTTTTACCTCTGCTGCTGTTTTGACGGCTTCCCTCGCCGGGGTCTGAATCGCAGTGGAGTTCTGGTCAGTCCGTGTACCCGAGAAGCCCACGGATTGATCGAATCCATCCCGTCTTCTCGGCGATCGTGCCAGGGACATGCGAGGGCGGAAGATCTCCTCCTCAGCCCTTACGTCCAGATCTAGGTCTTCCGCGCCGAGGTTGTTGGCTTCGGCGCGCGCCATCAGGGCGCCCGCTTCCACCGCAGTGTCAACAAAATCCACTCGTTGTGCAGGTTCGTGTCCAGGTCCATTATCTTTTTTTAAATTACTAATTTTTATTCCCACGAGTATGGGGGAAATAACTGGTCCACCCAGGCAGTGCCCCCTGTACCTGGGTAACCCTACTACCACTGGGAGGGCGGGCGGTCTCCCAGGGTTGGCCGCTAGTGGCTGCGTTACCTACGCAGCCACTCCTAAGGGTGTCGATCGGGGACCTGCGTTGCGCACGAAGAACTGGAGTCTCCCTCCCACAGCCACCATTGGAGGCCGAAAGCCCCCCGGGCGCGCCACGGATATGTGTGGCACCCGATGCGTGAGCCTCCTACCACGCTAACACCGCCGACCCACCCAGAGAATGGATCTGCGTTTGGGTTTCTCAGAAACCCAATGCACAATCCTTCCAGGCAGATAGGCAGTGTCAGAGAAGCAGAGGGCTCCCTGACCAGGCAACAACACATACCCGCGACACGTCAAGGGCCCTTTCGACCTCCTCAAGCGCCCGCGCGGCGGGAGAACCCAGAGGTTCGTGCGAAAAGCAGTGCCCCGATCGACACCACAGGAGAACCTCGACGCCACGTGCCCCAGCGCCGGGGTTAAGGGTTTTTTCAGAGGTTGTCTCCTCGCGGTCCGGCCAATGAAGGCAAGACCCCCGTTCCCGTCCAAGCCGCGAGACGTGACCACGAAACTCGGAACGGGGCTACGGATCCGGCGGTGGCGCGGGCAGGATAAACCCCCCCAGTGCCTGCCTGACGGCATGGTAAGTGCTCGCCAGGCCCGCCCTCCCTTGGTTCATCCACTGCGCCCTCTGCTATTCAGAGGGACGCGCGGAGAACCCTCCCGGGGACAAACGTCCCACGGCTCCTCCTCCGACCTCATCCACTGCGCCCTCTGCTGCTCAGAGGGACGCGCGGAGAGTCCCTCCTGGGCCGAAGCCCCCCTTTCCCCCCCTGGGCCGAAGCCCCCCGTTTCCCCCCCAGTGTTTGGTTCGCGGGACTACGTCCTACCCCGGCTCGACGTCAGTAGCCGGGGCGTTCCCCTATCCACCACCTGGGGACGCGCCACGTCGGGGTTCACCTCCCCGCCCACTCGGACAACCGAGCAGGTCCGTGGAACCTAACCTTTTTTTTTTTTTTTTTTTTTTTTTTTATTTCCCAGGAAAAATCTTCGGAAGATCCCACCGCGCCACGGGGGGGCGTGGTGGGTATGTTGGATTCCTACCAACTAAAAAACCTGGGGTGTCCTTCGCGCTGCCTACGGGTGGAGCCACGGGAACGCTTTCGCACACTACCGCGACTCCACCGGCAGCTGTCCGGTGCTTCCGGACCCGACTTGGGGGTTAATGGCGCCCGTTTCCTCTGTCTAGGGCGTGTCCAGACACCCGACACGCCCTCCAACTCGAGGACCACCTTTAATGGGTGACAGACGTCCCCGTGACTGTCACCCGGAGGTCCTCACTACGGAGGCAGACGGCGATCATGCGCGAGCCGTCTGCGCCCAATCCGTCTGCGGCGCTGTTGGACGGCCGCTTCATCGGCCTCCCGGGCCCGTTCCGCAGCCTCCTTTTGCCGCAACACCTCCTCGCAAAAAGAGAGCATTGCCTGCCACGACCCACTGCTGCTAATCATATGGATTACCACAGTGGGCAGTGACAGGTCGTGCCCCACTACAGCCGTCAGAATGGCACGCTGATGGGCCCAAGCTGGACACACCTCTAACGTGTGCTGCGCCGTATCCTCTGCGCAGCCACACTCATGGCACTCCGGAGTTGGCTCTCTTCCGGCTATTCGGTGCAGGTACCGCCCGAAGCAGCCGTGCCCCGAGAGTACCTGCACGAGCCGGAATGTGAGCATCCCGTGCTCTCGGTCAAGCCACCGTGGTAGGATTGGCCGGATTGCCTCCACCGTGCGGACGCCTGCGCTTGGTTGCGCCAGCCTCGCCTCCCATTCCGTGATCGCCTCACTGCGAAACTCGTCACGCTTAGCTTCGACCTCCCTGGGTGCTGGCCAGAAATCGCGGCCTCGCGCCTCCTCGCACCAGAAGAAAACTGACGCAAGGGCTCTCGCGTCTAGGTCCCAGGGTAGGAACCCGGCCAGCACACATGCTGCCTCCGCCGAGATCGTCCGATAGCCTCGTATCGCCCTAATGGCCATCACCCGCTGCGATTGTAGCAGTTTGGTGATATTATGCCTATTAAGGGCGTCGGCCCACACTGGGGCTCCGTACAAGGCCATCGAGCGTACGACCTCCGTGTACAGCCGTCGGCAGGATGCTTTCGGCCCTCTTAAGTTCGGGAGTATTCGTCCCAGGGCAGCAGCTGTTCCTAGCAGTTTGGGCGCTAGTTGCTGGAAGTGCGCCTGAAAGTTCCAGCGGCTGTCGAGGACAATGCCTAGGTAACGCATCGTCGACTCGACAGCTATCCGGACTCCTCCCACCATGACATGGGCACCGGCTGGGGGCGCTTTGCGAGGGCCGTGAAAACAAATGGCCTCAGACTTGTTCAAAGCCACCTCCAAGCCTAAACGCCTTATACGAGCCACCACGTCAGCGACTCCTGCAGTTGCTAGTATTGCAGCGTCCCTAAACGTGGCCGCCCGTGCTGTGACGAGGGTGTCATCAGCGTAACAAGTTAACGTTACTCCTCGTAGGTTAGTTCCTCTCAGTACCCAGTCGTATCCGATGTTCCACAGGAGTGGTCCTAATACTGACCCCTGTGGAACACCGCACACCACTTCCTGCTCCTTCCACTCCTGTTGACCAGGGAAGGCCACGAACCTCTCGGATAGGTACGCCTCCACTATGCTCCTAAGATGGCGGGGCACTTGATGAAACCGGAGTGCTTCCTTAATGCTGTTCCAGGGAAGGGTGTTAAAGGCATTGGCGATATCCAATGACACCGCCAAGACGACCTCACCCCGGGACGTAGCCTCCTCTGCCAGTTGCTTAACTCGCAGGATTGCGTGGACAGTAGAGCGACCACTGCGAAATCCATATTGGCAGTTGGCCAGATCCGGCCCCTCTCTGGTCAAATGCTTGATGAGACGGCTAGAGATGATCCGCTCAAAGAGCTTGCCTATCTCGTCAAGTAACACTATGGGCCGGTATGCTGACGGGGAGTCAGCCGGGCGTCCTTCCTTTTTTAAAAGCACCAGTTGGCCTTTTTTCCAAATGTTCGGAAAATGAGCGTGCTCTAGACAGGAGCTGAAGAGCCGTCTAATTCTCGGCTCTAGGGCCTCCATCGCCAAAACCCATGCCCGACCAGGGATACCATCTAGCCCGGGGGCTGTATTCTTGGCCCGGAGGCGCAGGACCGCGGCTCCCATCTCGCCTTCTGTGACTGGGGGTGCCTCCACCTCCTCCTGTCGCCGCCCGTCTGGTCCTGGCGGCGCCATTGGTGGCGGGTCATGTTGTCCCCTGTGCGGAAACAGAGATGCAACCACTGTATCCAGGAGATGCGGCTGGAGACTCTGCGTTAGTGGGGGGGCCCAGGGTCGAAGCTTTTGCCTCACCAGCTTATACGGCCTCCCCCATGGATCGCTGTTGAGGGTCTCCAGGAACTCCTGACTAGCCCGATCTTTGGCCTTCCCGATGGCAGTTGTGAGCGCCATTTTCGCGTTCTTGTACAGTGTGTACAAATCCACTTCAACGGCCTCATCTCGTTGGCGGCGCCGTCGTTGGCGTGTGTATTGGCGTCTAGCGGCGACGCACTCGTCGCGTAACTGCGCTAGTTCCGCAGACCACCAATACACACAGCGCTTGGGGGGTCCAGCCTTGACCCGTGGCATCGCTGCATCGCAGACCTCGGTCATGCAGTCCCTAAGCCAGTGAGCTTCAGCCTCTACGTCTGCTGGCTCTTCTGGCACCGGTGTCCACGCCTTAACCATTACCGCCAGTTCCAGAGTTTCCTGGTCAAGCCTTTTGAGCGCCCATCGAGGGCGGTTTACGTTTAGGCTCCCCTGGCTCGGGTTGAATGGAGCCGCTGGAAGCGCAGAGACTTCAAACCGTATATACCGGTGGTCCGACAGTGTCTCTACGCCCTCCATTACCTCCCATCCCTGGACACGGCGCACCAGGGTAGGACTAGTGAATGTGATATCCACAATCGAACCACCCTGTTGCCGCACGCACGTGTTTGCCGTTCCTGTGTTGATTACAGCCAGATTTGAGGTAACCGACCACTCGAATAGGACGTGGCCCCGCGCGTCATTGGCCGGGCAACCCCACACTACGGACTTAGCGTTAAAATCCCCGGCCACAATGAAAGGTCTGGGACGCAGTTGATCCATCAGTGCACGAACCGAGGAGAGGAACTGCTCGAACTCGGCTAGAGTTTTATTTGGGGAGAAGTATACTCCTATCAGCCCCAGTTCCCCACAAGTAGCCGCAACGCAGCCGTGGCCCCTTACGACGCCTTCAAACGGGCTGGATCCGGCAGCGCTCCGCGTCACGAGGGCTACAGTGCCGTCGAGGTCCCCCGCCCAGTCATCCCGAGGAGGGATCGAATATGGCTCCGCCATCACCGCAATGTGTATCATCCACTGCGCCATGCTCTGAAGCAGAAGGTCCTGAGCCCTAGCGCAGTGGTTGAGATTCCCCTGGAGAAATTTGACGGCTGCCATTAATCGGTTGCCATTACGCTAACCTCCTCGGTCGCAGCCACCTTGTGAGGCGGCGACTGGACAGGCTGTGAGGGGGCCCGGGGGCCATCGCCAGCCTGGGTCTTCTTCGCGTTTTTCGCATCTTTGGGTCCGGCACACGCTTTACTGCCCATCCTGTGGGCCGCGACTTTACCCGCTGCTGCGCACCCTGCGCAGTGGGCCGCCGCTGAGCATTGGGCTGCCTTGTGACCAGGCTCACCGCACTGGAAACAAAGTTCACTCCGGTCTACCTCAGACTGGCACTGAGCCCGGACGTGTCCCCTTTCCAAGCAGCGAAAGCAGCGTAGGGGCCTCTGTTCGAGCAGTTTAACTTGGGCAGACACCCAACCCACCAGCAGTCGTCCGCCCTGCACCACCTTCTTTGCTGCTGGGATCGGGCAGCGAACCCAGATAGTGCCGAGGTTGCCAAAGCCCAGTCGCACTTCGCCGGCCTTAACCGCGTCCTTGTGACAGCCGCCAGCCGTGGCGATTGCGTTCACCACTTCTTCGGCTGACACCGACTCGTCAAGGCCTGAGATGCGAATCTCAGCCGTCTTTGTGGGTCTAGCCACCCGCACATCGTCTCCACTGAGCTGCTCCCTGATAGCAGAGGCGAGCTTGTCGGCTTTATCACTGCTTGCCGCTCCGGGAACCTCGAGAATGCAGGCACCAGTTGCTGCCCACCTCAACCTCACTCCTCCCGTGATATCAAGGTCCTTAAGGTGGACCTTGGCTCTGGCCTCTGCAAGGACCTTCTTAAAGGTGACCCCCCTCTCTTCGGCACCCGGCTGTATAGTCAGTACCACAGCTGCTGACCGTGGGGCACGAAGTTTGCGGGCATCTTTTACCCGCTTCGGCTGTTGCTGAGGCTGTGAAGCATTTTTAGCTGCAACAGCCTTGGCAGCCTTCCGCTTGCTACTCCGGGAAACCACTTTATTCCAGGCCTCGGTGTTGGGCTTGGACGCAGGTATCGACCCTCGTGTGACAGCGTCAGCTTGAGCAGCCCCTCTCTTTTTACCGCCAGTTTTCCCCGGATTACCCATTAAGCTGGGTTGTGGTAAGCTGGGTGTGAGATCTTCCGGGCTGTTGAGAGCAGCATCGGATGTAGGAAGAGCCAGATGTTTTGCATTCCTTATCTCAGTGGCCAGCAGTGGCCGCATCGGCTTTGCTGGAAGGAGCCGGCCCTCTGCCTCAAGTCCTTCCAACCGAGCGTTTATGATCGCTCCCACATGTGTCGACACCGCACGCATGAGCCCTTCGTCTATAGAGACAGCTCCAGTCTCAGGCGGATTCCGGTTCCGTTTTGCGGTCTCCAGTTTTCGTTTTGAGGTCTTTTTAGACCCCGGCTTTTCAGGCATTTCCTCCCTTGGTGTATGTTCCGGTGGAAGGTCCTCGGTAGCCGATGACGGAGCACTTTTTTGCTTCTTGAGCTGCACCATATCCTCCTTGATTTGGGCCAGTTCTGCACGGAGGCTGGCCATTTCAGTTTGCAGGCGGCTGTTGGTTGCCTGCAACTGACGGGTCTCCTCCGATGTCGTACGCACGCTCAGACTTTCGACCGCCACCATTATGGCGGATGCCGCTTCCTTGAGCGCGCGCACAAAAGTACCCTTTAGGTGGCCGGATTTTATAGCCACGTCTTTTATAATCGCCACTTGATCCGCTACCGACTTGTTTAAGTCGGCGACAGACTTGGCTGCGTCCTCACTAGCGGATGACGACTCGGAGAGATGGGTCTGGCGGAACTGTCTCGCTAGAGCCGTACTATTGGCTATCGCCAACTCCGCCTTTAACTGCAGTGCCTCCCTTTTGGCCTCATCGAGCGCCTTCTGGGTGGCCGCTGGGTTTGCACACTTCCCCGTTGCAGGAGAACGGACTCTGTCTCGTTTTTGGTCCGAATATTTTCTTGAGACATCCGGTGGCACCGTGTCCTCTACCTCACTCTCCGCCGACATGTAATCGGTCCCCTCCAAGCAGAGTCGTTTGGATCTGTTATCGGCCCAGAAGCGGCGTTTCTCAGAGCCGGTTTCTACGCTCGTATCAGACTCCGCCCTCGACCTCGACTCACTCTGCTCTTGCAGATACCTTTCCACTGATCCCCGCTCAAGCAGCACCGTAAGGTGTCGTTGAGCGGTTGAGTCTTTGGAGGTGCCCGCGTCTCCCATCTCGCGAGCCTCTCCCCACCCCATCGCCGTCCTGCACCGCACAAAACGGCCTTGGCGATCACGTCCTGTTATGCCGACCGCTTCCCTCGCCGGGATCTGAGTCGCAGTGGTGTTCACGTCCGTCCGTGAACCCGAGAAGCCCACGGGTTGATTGAATCCGTCCCTTCTCATCGGCGACCGCGCCAGGGACGAGCGAGGGCGAAAGACCTCCTCCTCAGCCCTTGGGTTCACCTCTAATTTTTCCGCGCCAGGGTTTTTGGCTTCGGCGCGCGCCATCAGGGCGCCCGCTTCCGCCGCCGTATCAACAGAATCCATTCGTTGTGCAAGTTCAGGTCCTGGTCCGTTATCCTTATTCAAATTACTAATTTTAATCCCACGAGTATGGGGGAAGAACAGTCCACCCAGGCGGAGCCCCCTGCACCTAGGTAACCCTATTACCACTGGGAGGGCGGGCGGTCTCCCAGGGTTGGCCACTAGCGGCTGGAATACCCTCCAGCCACTCTCGGAGGGTGAAAACAGGCACGGGCCCCAGCACGCCCAGTCCGGACAAGACCCCCCCGCCCCAACACAAGCCCACCCAAGCAGAACCCATCGCTGTGCCCAGGATCTGTTCAACCTCCAGGACAACGATTCCCCCACTCCCCCGACACTGACCCCGAACTAGGGAGATTATACGCGCCCTCCATTTCCTCATGAAATGGGAGGACGCAATCTACCCCACCTCAAAGAGCAGTGCCTGGCGGGTGGAAGGTTCGCCGGTCCAGAGGCTGCTCACATCCGCAGCACACGAGGGGCCACTCGGGCAGACTATAGTGTCAGGGCGGACGAACCCTGTCCAGGCTACGCGCGCAAGAAGCCCGGTCCTGTTGACCCCCTCCGTCGAGTTTCCCGACGCCATGTACCGCAGCGTCGGGGATTGGGGATTTTTTATAGAGGTTGTCTCCTCGCGGTCCGGCCAATGAAGGCAAGACCTCCGTTCCCGTTCCAAGCCGCGAGACGTGACCACGACACTCGGAACGGGGTTACGGGTCCAGCGGTGGCGCGGGCAGGATAAGCCCCCCAGCGCCTGCCCGACGGCATGGTAAGTGCTCGCCAGGCCCGCCCTCCCTTGGTTCCTCCACTGCGCCCTCTGCTATTCAGAGGGACGCGCGGAGAACCCTCCCGGGGACAAAACTCCCACGGCTCCTCCTCCGATATCGTCCACTGCGCCCTCTGCTACTCAGAGGGACGCGCGGAGAGTCCCTCCCGGGCCGAAGCCCCCCTTTCCCCCCCTGGGCCGAAGCCCCCCGTTTCCCCCCCAGTGTTTGGTTCGCGGGACTACGTAGTCCTACCCCGGCTCGACGTCAGCAGCCGGGGCGTTCCCCTATCCACCACCTGGGGACGCGCCACGTCGGGGTTCACCTCCCCGCCCACTCGGACAACCGAGCAGGTCCGTGGCCGTGGAACCTTTTTTTTTTTTTTATCGTCAGAAAATGCTTTTACGCATACCCGGTCTTGTAGAGGGAGACCGGGTTATGCAGGACTCGGCGGGTGTATATTGCCCGTAATACCTGCTAAAAACTGACGTTGGCCGCCTCGCTGGCTTTAGGCGGGAACACGGGACCACTTGCGTATTCTCCGCGGACCCACCAGCAGCTGGAATGACTAGAATAAACGGGGGAGAGATCACACTTCTCCCCCGGCTAACTTCGCTGAAACGCGTTTCGCTAGGCTTCCACGCGCTTCCCGCTCGAGGGACTAAGCTAGGTGCGACAGAAACCCTCCATCTCTGCCGCCCGCTACCCTATTTAGGGTGGAAGGTTACGCTCATGCGCGGCGCGCCTTCTCCCCACTCTTCGCCGGCGAATGGAGTGCACTTCCGCCGCAATCTCCCTTTCGCGCTCGTTGCTCTCTTTCTGCGTCATCACTTCCTCGCAGAAAGAGAGCATCGCCTGCCACGCTGTGTCTTGCCTCACCATGGCAGCAACCACTGCCGGCAAGGACAGATCCGCCCCTATCGCAGACACGAGCGCTGTCCGCTGCGCGCTCCATGCCGGACACACTTCCAAAGTGTGCTGAGCCGTGTCCCGGTCTGCTCCACATTCGTGGCATTCAGGGGTTGGTTCCCGACCCGCGATCTTCCACAGATACTGGCCGAAGCAGCCATGCCCTGACAGTATCTGGGTCAAACGAAAGGTCAGGACCCCGTGACGCCTTTCCACCCACTCTTTGAGGACCGGGCGGATGGCTTCAATGGTGCGGGAGCCAGCTGTTGGCCGTTCTAGACGGAGCGCCCAGACTCCCATCGCGGTATTGGTGAGGTCAGTGCGTCGAGCCTCAATCTCGGAAGGAGCCGGCCAGTGATCCCGCTCCCATGCCGCTGCTCGCCAGAAGAAGAGTTCCGCCAGAACTTCAGCCTCCAAGTCCCAGGGTAGGGATCCGGCCATGACGCACGCAGCGTCGGTGGATACAGTGCGGTATCCACGCACCATTCTCAGCGCCATCGCTCTTTGTGACCTTCGTAGGTGGGCTGCACACTTTCTGCCGATGGCACCAGCCCAGACGGGTGCACCGTGAAGGGCTATGGAGCGCACTACTCCCGTGTATAAGCGGCGGCATGGGGCATTGGGCCCTCCTAAATTTTTAAGTAAGCGGCCGAGGGCCCCAGCAACGCTCAATAGTTTTGGGGCCAGACGCTCGAAATGGGCTTTGAAATTCCATTTGCTGTCAAGCACAACTCCAAGATATTGTAGAGTAGGCTTGACAGCAATTGGGACTCCGCTGACAGTAATTTGGGCACCCGTTGGAGGTGCTTTCCGACGCCCGTAGAAGCAGATGGCTTCTGATTTTTGGAGAGCAACCTCCAGCCCCAGTCGTCTTATGCGGTTTACAACTTGGGCAACACCCGCCGTAGCCAGAATGGCCGCATCACGATAACTGGGTCCCTTGGCCATCACCAACGTGTCGTCAGCGTAGCAGAGTACGTCAACTCCACGAGGGTTTTCCCCCCGCAAGACCCAGTCATATCCCACATTCCACAGAAGTGGCCCCAGAACCGACCCCTGAGGCACGCCGCACTCCATCCGTCTCCGGCCCCACGTGCGCTGCCCAGGCCACTCCACGAACCGTTCACTCAGATAGGCCCTGATGATACGGGCTAAATGAGGAGGTACACCATGGTAGCGCATAGCCTCGTTTATTGTTTCCCAAGGCATGGTATTAAAGGCGTTGCGAATGTCTAATGACACTGCTAAAACGACCTCACCTTGGGAAACAGATTCTTGGGCCAGGGTTTGGACGCACAAGATGGCGTCCACCGTGGAATGGCCGGTCCTGAACCCGAATTGGTTTTCAGCCAAGTCTGGCCCCACTGTTCGCATGTGATTGATGAGGCGGGAAGCTATAATGCGCTCAAATAGCTTCCCGACCTCATCAAGCAAAACGATTGGGCGATAAGTCGATGGCGACTCTGCCGGGCGACCCTCCTTCTTCAGCAGGACGAGTTTTCCTGTTTTCCATGCCTGAGGAAAGCACCCCTGCTCCAGGCACGCTGAGAAGAGGCGAATAAGACGCGGCTCCAGCTCCGCCATTGCGAGGGCCCATACGCGGCCAGGTAGTCCGTCTGGCCCCGGAGCCGTATTTTTGTTCCGCATGCGAAGAACTGCAGCCCCCAGTTCTCCCGTAGAAACTGGTGGCACATCTTCGGTCTCGTCAACATTCCTCGGCGCCATTTCAGGAGGGCTGCAAGTACCCCTAGCAGGAAACAGTGCCGTCACCACTTCCTCGAGGAACTCCGTTTCTAGAGTCTGCGTGAGGGGAGGGGCCCATGAGCGCAGCTTGCCTCTCACGAGCTTATAGGGCCTGCCCCACGGATCCGCATTCAGGGTTTCGAGGAATTCCCCTCTCGCAGCATCCATGGCCCGGCCCATGGCAATCTTAAAGGACTCCTTGGCTGCCTTGTACAGGGCATACAGGGTCCTCTCCGCCTCCTCGTCTGGCCGCCGACGTCTCCTCTGTCTTTGGTAGTGGCGCCGCGCATCTGAGCAGCCTTTGCGCAAGAGTGCAAGCTCAGCTGTCCACCAGTATACTTGGGTCTTTCGTGATGGAGGCTTGGCCCGGGGCATCGCTGCGTCGCAAATCTGCGTCATAGCTTCCCGGAACCAGGATGCTTCCGCCTCCACCACAACCTCACCTTCCGGCACGGGCAGCCATGCCTGAACCATTGCCGCTTCTGAAAGCCGGTCGCGGTCAAGCTTGCTCAGAGCCCATTTTGGGCCACCACCACTGCCGGCAGGAGGGCCGCTACATGGGCCGGAGCCTGGTGGCACCGTGGAGACGTCATACCGGATATAACGATGATCCGACAGCGTCTCCACGTCCACCATTACCTTCCACCCATTTAGGCACCCCGCCAGGGAGGCATTCGTGAAGGTCAGGTCCACAATGGAGCCGCCTTGTTGCCGCACGCACGTGTGAACTGCTCCCATGTTGGCTAGGATGAGTCCTGACGCAACTGCCCACTCTTCCAGCACCTCGCCGCGCACATCTGTCACTGGTGAACCCCACGCAGTGGATTTCGCGTTAAAGTCCCCTGCGACAATAAGCGGGCCAGAAAGTTGTGCGACACGAGCACCCACCTCTATCAGATAGCGCTCGAAGTCTGCAAGACATCGGTTCGGGGAGAAGTATATTCCGACGAGTGTGACACTCCCACACTTTGCCGACACGAAACTTTGACCTTTCAGCACGCCTTCAAAAGCAGGGGAGCCTGCGCCCACTCTCGAGACAAGAGCCACAGTCCCATCAAGGTTCCCGACCCAGTCATCACGGGATGGAACCGTGTATGGCTCCGCCACAACCGCCACATGAATCCCCCACTGTGCCAGAGACTGGAATAACAGATCCTGAGCCCTGGCACAGTGGTTAAGGTTCGTCTGCAGAACTTTAAGGGCCATTTAAATTTCCAGTGGCCACTACGTCCATCTCGACCTCTGCCACCGCACTAGTGGAGGGGGGGGCAGCCTGGGAGGGGACTCGGGAGCCATCGCCAGCGCGCTTGACCTTCTGATAGCGGGGATTCATGCAGGCCTTGGACCCGATTTTATGGTCCGCAGGCTTACCCGCCGCCGAGCACAGGACACAGCATGGTGTCTCCGAGCAAGCTGCTCTCTTATGCCCTGGTTGACCGCATCTGAAGCATAGGTCGCTGTGGTCCTCCGTCGCAGTGCATTGGGCACTGGTGTGCCCCATTTGGAGACATCTGTAGCACCTCATTGGCCTCTCCTCCAATAGGGTGACTCTGGCCGAGAGGCCCCAGCCCAGGTCCAGACGCCCACCCTGGATAACCCTCTTGGCAGCCGTAACAGGGCAACGCACCCAGAGTGTGCCGAGGGTGCGGATGCCTCGGCGGATCTCGCCAGTCTTCATTCTTTCCGCGGGGCAACCGCCGATACTCCTGATTGCGGCTGCCACTAGTTCCGGTGACACAGAGTCATCCAGCTCCGATATACGGAGTTCCGCACATTTGATTGGCCTTGAAATGCGGACAGCCTGCTCACCCAGCTTCTCCGCAAGGGCCTTGGCCAACTGATCAGCTTTCTCATCGCTATCAGTCCCAGGTACCTCCAGTACTTGGCCACCAGTGACGGCACGCTTGATCCTCATCTTGGTGATGCCGATACCGGTCAGGTCCACCTTTTTTGCCTCGGAGAGCACATTTGCATACGTCACTCCCAGCTCCTTCGCCTCTGGCATCAACGTCATAACCACAGCTGAAGAACGTGGAGGTGTCAATTTCTTCGCCTTTTTGGGCCGCTGGGGCTTTTGCCTCTGCTGGCTCTGTTGTGGCTGGGAGTTGACTTGCTTGATGTTCTTCCCTCCTTTTTTCCGACCCGCTACCTGCCATTTATTATTCGCGAGGGCAGGATCGCTAGGCGATGGCTGAGGCAGGGGAACCTCTGTGTTCTCGCGAGCAAGGCTTTTTTGTGTTTGTGGGGCAACACTCCTTTTGCCCTTTCCTTTGCCCTTACCGCCACGCTTTGGCGGCTCCTCCGTGTAGTTGGGAGGACCCTTCTTTAGAGCAGCAGGTGCCCCCGGTATTGACGGAATTTGTGCCGTGTTAGGGGCCGTAGCTTTCTTCTTGTCACCGGCCAATGGCGGGCGGAGACGTTGAGCTGGCAGAAGCCGGCCTTCTTTTTCCAAGCCATCGAATCGAGCATTTATTATGTGGCCCATTTGGTTTGTGACAGCACGGACAATACTCTCTAAATCCCAGGACGCAGGACCGCTTGGTCCCGGGTTCAGTGGCGTTGGGCTGCCTCCAAGGATATTCTGCCCCTGGCTAGCTGCGCCTGCCCTCGGCTCCATGAGACTGGCTCGGAGCTCGTCCATCTCCTTTCGAAGTTCGGTCATGTCTGCCTTTAGACGGGCATTTTCCGCGGCCAGTCTCTTGGTCTCGTCTGAAGCCGAGCGCCTGCCTAGCTCCGCGACAGCTTCACGAATCCCGAGTGTAGCTTCCTTTAGAGCCCGTTGAAAGGTCCCTTTTAAGTTGCTAGACTTGGTGGCGACTTTGTTGATGACGCCCAAGTTGTCCAGCACCTGCTGGATCAGAGCCAGTGCAGTGCGGGCGTCCTCGTCTTCGTCGCCACTTGGTGTCCAGGGGGACTCTGACAGGCGGGCAAGGTGCCTGCTCACCGCCTTGCGGGTTGCCTCCGCCACCTCCTCCTCGGCCTGTAGCTCGAGCTCCTCCCGCTTCTGTTTTAGGAAGTCGGCTTTGGCCTGCGCCAGCACCGGCCGGTACCGGGCTGATGTGGGATGGCCTCGTCCTCTCTTATTGGGCCCGAACCTGGGCCTCTCTGCGGGGTCGGAAACATCCTCACTGGATCCTTCCGACCCATTTTTTTCACTTAGAAGCCGCTTGCGTCCTTCCCCGACGGAAAAATGCAGCGATCCATCCGACTCGGCTGTCTCAGTGTCAGCGTCCGTCTGCAGCGGCGAACAGAAAAACTTTTCGCTGGGAAGGTCACGCTTGTCGACCTTCCCAGGGGAAAAGAACTCTTCCCTACCTGGTGAGAGCCTCTCAAGCACGACGAGAGGCTTTTTCCCACAGAACACCCTCGTAGGGATTGGTGTGGGCGACCGCACGAATTCTTGTGGCGCCACGGGCACCTCCTCCTCTACGTTGCCCTCCTCGCGGACGGCGTGACGTATAAAACGCCCCCGGTTATCCCGGACTGGGCGAAACTCCATAGTTGTTGAGGGGTTTGGGGAAGGTGTCGTAGCAGCCGCCTTCTCACTGCCCTTGTCCCCTCCTCCGCGCAACCTTAAAACTAATCCGCGTGCATCGTTGTCCAGTAAACATTGGCCATGGTCGTCGGTTTCCGTCCTTGAGTGGTGTGCCCCCCCAGAATACGACGGGCAGCATGTCACCGCAGCGCGGGCACTTGCCCGTTCCGTGGTGACACGGAGGATTGGAACCTCCTGGGGTAGTATATTGGAAATATAGCCACTCATGATTTGCTATTTTTTTAAGGAGGTATGCCCCCCCTGTCTGACGTTTGTGACTGGGCTCCCCCCAGCCACGCATCCCATCAGCACGCCAGTCACACCTTGGGATTGGGGATTTTTTATAGTGGTTAACTCCACGTGACCCGCCTCTCAGTGAGGAAGGTCCCCGGTCTGCTCAGTGCAGGTTACGGGTTGCCCGCCGGTGGCCGTAGCCACAACGTCGCGCCGGTGGCCGAAGCCACTATCGCCCGTGAGGCCGAGCTCCAGCTCCGTCCCAAAGGGACCTGGCGTCTCACACTGTGCCCTCTGCTGGTTTCAGAGGGACACGCGGAGCCACACGTCGGGGTGCTGTTCTTTGTCTGGCCCCTCTCCTCAGGCCTGTCCGGTTTGGGAGGCCCTGTCCGGCATAGCCCTGAGGGTCATTGGGGCACGCAAGCCCCTTCACCACGGCAAGGTGACAGCACGTCGAAGGGGTGGCCGTGGAACCTAACCTAACCTAACCTAACCTAACCTAACCTTAAAAATCGAGATAAATAGTGTTTTTTCGTATTTACTACAAGTGTTATATATCACTAGAAGCGCGCTCGCGAGACAAATCTAGGAAAGTGAAAACGGTGAAAATCGGACGTGTTTTCAGTGAGTTACGGCCGAAAAAAAAAAAAAAAAAAAAACGGTTTTTGTTGAGGTTAGGAAACCTCCGAAAGGCGCTAACTCCCGAAAACGATCGACGACCCACATCTTTTGGACTGCAGGCAGCAGCGCTCGGACGGCCCAGACCCTCGGAGACTACTCCCAGATTTTTCTGGTGAGGATCCGAAGCACCAGGGGCAGAAAAACAAGACACACGTGTTGGCCTTTTCAGCCAATTCAGCAGTGCGGCTGAAACTGAAAGTGGCCACACGTAAAGCACACCACGCCCACCCCGAAGCCTTTTTCCGCGTCGAAATCGGGTAAGAAACAACCCCAGTACAAGGTGCGTGCAGTCGTCAAAAAAAGTAGAAGACTCCCGAAGCAGCGCAGCCAGGAATCTAAAGCGACGAGGTATACTTCCGAAGCCTAAATAAAATAGCCTGGCCCATCCTCCATCTACAGAGGCCAGCAGAAGAATTTTCCGGTGAAAATCAAAACGCCAGTGGACACCGAAGCAAAAACGTGCACGCAAGACCGACCGCACCAGCAAAAAAAAATTGTAAAGTCCGGATCAAGAGCAACCCCCACAGTAGCCACCCCCAGACGCAAAACTAGATCCGCAGGACAACTAGGAAGAGAAAATTATTGGGTGAAAATTTTCACCTGCAGGTATTTTCGGAGGTATACCCCATTTGCAGAAAATTGTCAGCCACCCCTAACTTTGCGGATTTCCAGAGGGTGCAGCAGGTGGCTGACAGACTTCGAAGCAAGAACATCGGACAGGACATTTCATCCCCTATTGGGAAAGAGAAATAAAGTTAAGTAATTTTAAGTTTTCAAATTTTGGCGAATTTATTCCGAAATTAGTCCCTAAGACGCCATTACCGCTTAAGTTTGTACACCCCAAATAGGGGTGAAGGGAGCGAGATAGCTAAAAAAATAACGTCGGATCGTTTCTCTTGGGGAGAAACGACTATAAGGTCAACTTAGATATAGGCATTTTCAAAAACCACCCCCGAGCAATTTTTTGGAAAATTTTGAAAAAATTTTGGGTTTCGCGATTTAAAAAAAAAAAAAAAATACAACAAGTACTTGGTCGGTAAATTGGGGATGTGTTTAAGAGGATAGAAACTTTTTTGAAATTTTTAGCTGTCTCCTAACTCCTAAACTTTGCTTCCAAAGCTGTCGAAAAAACTACCCCTTGGTTTGCGC
This sequence comes from Apotomis capreana, assembly GCA_947623375.1. Lineage (NCBI taxonomy): Eukaryota > Metazoa > Arthropoda > Insecta > Lepidoptera > Tortricidae > Apotomis > Apotomis capreana. The sequence continues at coordinate 214,486 of OX392501.1, forward strand.
CCCTCCAAAAACCATACCAGCCAATTGTAAGAGCCAGGCAGAAGGGGCCAGTCAGAGAATTTCATCCCCAATCAGGACATACCACTCGTAGTAAAATCGGACCGCCCGTTTGGCAACAACAGTAAAATCAAAATTTTCAAAACCATACCACCCAGGCGCAAGTTGTAAGATTGTAAAGATTAAATTAGATCCAAAAATCCCCTTTTTCTCGAAAACGGTGCGTCCTAGGTCAAAAATAACCAAATTTTCGATCCCCCCTCCCAAACCCACCCCCCTCCTACGGACAAACTCGACGACTCCCGACCCACCCCCGAGACATCAACCCCCCACCCCCAAAAATAGAAATTGACCAACGTAACTTGACCCCAGACCCAGGCAAAGATAGGACTTTGAGGGCCCATAACACCGGAACGGAGGCACATACCGAGGTGGGGTTTCCAGTAGTGGCATCAGGAAAGGTAGAGCTACAAAAGACGAGCAAAGACAGCTCTACATAGAGCAAACATTTAAAATAAATTTTTAATTTATTTTCCTTATATTGTTAATATTATTTGTGTGTTAGTTTAGGACAACTCACACAGCTACATAGAGTCAAAATTTTTCTTTTTATTAAATTTGAAATTGGAAATTTAGTGTTCGAGTGTGCTTTTAACACTGTGACAGCTCCAAGGGCCAACATAGAGCCCGACTCTACGTAGAGCAAAAAACTATTTTTTCTGTAAGGAACAGCTGCCACTGCAGCATTAACACGTAGCTCCGTTTAGAGCTCAAACTAATATAAGTATAATTAAATTTTTAATATTCTCCTTTTTACAACTTATACAAACTTATTTCCACATACATATTTCTATATCTGATTGTGACTGTGCTGGTTCCTATTGACCAACACATATCTACCTCCGACAATGTTCCCCGGCATCAGAAACCCCGTGATTAGCAAACAGGTGGGCAGCCAGTCTCCCTCTAAGTCAAAGGAAACATCGGAGCAGAATGTAAGAAAGAGTATAGGAGAGTGGGAAGCCGCGTGCACAGACTCTACTCCCACTCTGACACCCACTGCTACACAAATGACCGAGCAGGCAGGCCCTGCGAAGCCAAAAACGCAATCGCAAGACACAAAACCGCTCCCCGTGCGAAAGATCCTTAGCCCATCGGGCAAAAGGGTCTACGCAACAAAGACGGCAGAAGCGAGAGCCTACCACGACAAGGCAAAGGCCAGCATCAACACGGGAAGAAACATCAGAGCGGACATAAAATTGGACGTGGTAGAAGCCCTGGACAGGCTGTACTACCTCGTCAAGGAGGCTGAGGCTGAGCTGAGGAAGGAAAAGCCTGGGCCTAGCAAAGGGCCACCGAAAGAAAAAACAGGAGCCAACACCACCTTTTCACTGGGCATGGACACCGACCCTGTCGTGTCCAAGATCGAGCACCAAACGAGGATGATCCAGGAAAATAGCAGGCGGCTAGAAGAGCTAAAAGCCGCCATGGGGATGCAGAAAGAGTTACTGGAGAAAGTGGCAGCAACGACGACATACGCGAGCGTAGCTGCAACAACATCTTACGCCCTAGAAAATACAACAACAAGCGCAAACCCAGCTCCGAAAAGAAGCACACTGCACTCCGTCGTGGTCACCTCCAAAGAAGACACCGACAGCGGAGAGGAGGTTTTGGAAAAAATAAGAAAAGCAGCCGATGCCAAGGAGGGATGGACCAAAGTAGAGAGAGTAAGGAAAGCCAAAGACAGGAAGATAATAGTAGGCTTCCAGACGGCAGGAGACCGTGACAGGTTTAAAGAAAGAATGGAGAGCAAAAAAGTCGACCTCACCATAGAAGAAGTGAGAAATAAGGACCCACTTCTTATTCTCAAAAATGTCCTCACCATAAACACGGACGAAGACATTCTCAAAGGCCTCCGGAATCAAAACCGGAACGTCTTTCAAGACCTCGGTGATGGAGACGACAGAGTGGAAGTAAAATACAGGAGGAAGACGAGGAACCCACACACGTGCCATATAGTGATCAGCACCTCGCCCATTGTTTGGCAGAGGGCGACTGCAAGTGGGGCCGTGCATATCGACCTCCAGCGCGTTAGGGTGGAGGACCAGACACCGCTTCTGCAGTGCACGCGCTGTCTGGGCTATGGGCACGGCAAACGATTCTGCACCGAGACGGTGGACCTGTGCAGCCACTGCGGTGGCCCCCACATGAGGTCGATGTGTGCGGACTGGCTTGCAGCAGAGCAGCCAAAATGCCGAAACTGCTCGAAAGCCAATCTGGAAAGAGTGGACCACAACGCCTTTAGCCATACTTGCCCAATACGGCGGAAATGGGATGACTTAGCCAGATCGACAGTGGCATATTGCTAAGGGCACCCCAGTGGAAATAACATCTTGCCGGGAAACTCCAAATGTCAACGGGTATCGATGCATGCAAGCTAACCTACAGCGCAGCAAACTGGCAACAAGCGAACTCCTGCTGGAGGCCCAAAAAAAAAAAAAAAAACGAAAAGTAGCCGTCGCACTGATCCAGGAGCCCTACGTGGGAAGGGAGGGAGAAGTAAAGGGGTATCCAGGGGTGAGAGTATTCCAGGACAAAAAGATGGAAGAATTACCAACAAAAGCGGCCATCGTGGTACTTGACCATGACCTGGATGTCACACAGTGTCCCGAGCTCACCACCAAAAACATCGCAGTGGTGAAAATCCAAACAAGAGCCTGGACTATAGCGATTATGTCCATTTACTTCGAGCCTGACCAACCCATGGAGAGCTACCTGGACCACATAAGAAAAGTGCACGAGAAGCTGGGGCAGGTGAAGATCATAGCAGGAGGGGACTTCAATGCCAAAAGTACCTGGTGGGGTAGCAAAACCGAGGACGTGCGAGGGGAAGAACTTAATGGCCTACTGGAAGAACTGGAACTCCAGATCCTGAATACAGGCACCACTCCAACCTTCGATACAGTAAGAGGCGGCAAGAGGTACAGCAGTCACGTCGATATAACACTCTGCTCGACGGACATGCTCGGACTAGTGGAAGACTGGCGGGTAAACGAAGATCTCACGAGCTCGGACCACAACGGCATTACCTTTAAAATAAATTTAGAAGCATCGAAAGGGACTAGCATACAGAGGACAACACGAATATATAACACCAAAAAGGCAAACTGGGAACAGTTTCGTGAGAAACTGACCCAGACCTTGCAAGACATGCAACACACCAAAGAACAATTAGAAAATATTAACAACACTGATCAAATAGATAAAACAATAGAGAGTTACACACAAGCCATCACAAACACATGCAAAAGCACCATACCCATCAAGAAGAACACAAGCACACTTACCTTGCCGTGGTGGTCCGAAGAACTCGCAGAGAAGAAGAAAGCCGTAGCCACCAAAAAGCGCAGAATCCGAAACGCTGCGCCAATCCGCAGAGCAGGGGTGATCGACCTATACCTGAAAGAAAAAGAAGAGTATGAGACAGCTGTACAAAAAGCACAAACGGAGAGCTGGAAGGAGTTCTGCTGTAAACAGGATCGGGAGGGAGTATGGGAGGGGATATACAGGGTAATGGGGAAAATATCCAAACGAGAGGAGGACCAGCTCTTGGAAGAAGATGGGGAAATACTGGACGGGAAGGGATCGGTGGAGCTGTTGGCCAGAACTTTTTACCCCGATGATAAGGAAGAAGAGGACAACATGAAACATCGTCACATTAGAGAATTAGCCCAAAAAGTAAACGCATGGCACCATGATGAAAAACATGATCCACCGTTTACACAGAGCGAGCTAAATGGGACAATGATGTCATTTAACCCAAAAAAGGCACCGGGAGCCGACGGCTTTACCGCGGACATCTGCATCCAAGCCATCAGATGCAACCCCGAATATTTTCTGGCGATATTGAACAAATGCCTAGAACACTCCCACTTCCCCAGAATATGGAAAGGAGCCACAGTGGTGGTGCTCAAAAAACCAGGGAAATAGTCATACACCGTGCCCAAATCATATAGGCCGATTGGACTTTTGCCTGTTCTGGGAAAGATATATGAGAAGATGTTGATAGCCCGCCTCAAACACCACCTACTGCCTAGGATCAGCCCCAAACAGTACGGCTTCATGCCGCAAAGAAGCACGGAGGACTCCCTCTATGACCTCATGCAGCATATACACAGTAAATTAAACGCAAAAAGGCTGCTGACAATGGTATCACTGGATATAGAGGGAGCCTTCGATAGCGCATGGTGGCCGGCAATCAAAGTGAGACTGTCTGAAGAAAACTGCCCGGTTAACCTGAGGCGGACTATCGACAGCTACTTGGAGGACAGGAGTGTAAAGGTGAGATACGCTGGAGAAGAGTTCAGTAAAGGGACAAACAAGGGCTGTGTCCAGGGATCGATAGGAGGACCCATTTTATGGAATATCCTTCTTGATCCCCTGTTGAAGCTACTGGAGGAAAAAGGAGTCTTCTGCCAGGCGTTCGCAGACGATGTGGTGCTTGTGTTCGATGGTAAGACAGCCCTATACATAGAACTGCAAGCAAATGCGACCCTTGAACGTGTTCGGACGTGGGGCATCGACCACAAACTAAAATTTGCTCCACATAAAACGTGCGCTATGGTAATAACCAGAAAATTAAAGTTCGATGTACCACGTCTGAACATGGGCGGGGTGAATATAGTCATGTCCAATGAAATCAAAATACTGGGCCTCATCATCGACCACAAGCTAACATTTAACCAGCACGTGGCGAGCGTCTGCCGGAGGGCTCTTAACATGTACAAAAAACTGGCTAGAACAGCCCGGGTCAGCTGGGGACTGCATCCGGAGGTTATCTACACGATCTATACAGCGGCAGTGGAACCGGTAATCCTGTATGCGGCAAGCGCCTGGGCAACCGCAGCCGGAAAGCTGGGGGTAATTAAACAGTTCAGCACCGTACAGCGAGGTTTTGCCCAGAAAATATGCAAAGCGTACAGAACGGTTTCACTTAACGCCGCGTTACTACTGGCCGGATTGCTCCCACTGGACCTCAGAGTACGCGAGGCAGCCTCTTTATACGAGGCCAGGAAAGGGGTACCCCAGCCTGCACTGCTGGACCGGGAAATAGAACGGATGGCGCCGGCGGTTGAAGCACCCCACCCGGCTGAGCATAGCGACCTGGCAATAGTAAGTCTGATGGACCAGGAGCAGGTAGACGCCCATAGTGACTACGAAGTTCGCATCTTTACGGACGGAAGTAAAATTGGGGGTAGGGTCGGAGCTGCACTATCCTTATGGAATAGTGAGGCCGAGACCAAAGCCCACAAACTTGCTCTATCCGAACAATGCACTGTCTACCAGGCGGAGCTCTTGGCGCTGTGCAAAGCTACGGGGGAGATCCGAAAGAGCAGTGCAAGGACGTTCGGAATCTACAGTGACTCGATGGCGGCTCTCCAGACAGTCCAGAATCAAAAGTGCCTTCACCCGCTAGCAATGGAAGCCAGGGATAATCTTAGATCCGTATCCACTCAGGGCAAGATGGTAACCTTGCACTGGATCAAGGCGCACGCGGGACTGGCGGGAAATGAGAGGGCGGATGAGTTAGCGAAGGAGGCCGCTGTGGGATCCAAACGAAAACCCAACTACGACAAATGTCCGATTTCATTCGCCAAGCGAGCCATTCGTATGGCGACGATTGACGAATGGAATCGGAGGTACGTAGCAGGCGACACCGCATCTGTAACAAAACTGTTTTTCCCGGACGTCATAACCGCGTACAAAACAATAAGAAAATTTAAACCTACCGGCATAAGAACCCAACTCCTAACAGGCCATGGCGGGTTCTCGGAATACTTAAACCGTTTTAAGTGCAAGGAGAGCCCGTCGTGTGTCTGCGACCCCACGATTAAAGAAACGGTATCGCACATCCTGTTGGAGTGCCCCGTATTTGCCAAAATGAGGTACGACCTGGAACAGGAATTAAACACAAATTTGACGTTGACCAGCATGAAGGAACTAATCAATTCCGAAAGCAGAGAAAGTTTCTTGAAATTTGGTGAGCAAATAACAAGTATAGTTGTAAAAAGGAATGCAAGTTGTTAAATTATGTTTATATAATATAGTAAATATATTAGGCATAAGCATATATAATAAAAATTAGCAATAAGAAATAAAAGCGAGAAATAAGTAACGAAACAGTAGCGTAGAAAATATGTTGTAATGTAAGATATATAATTAATTGTTCCTAAAATATATCTAATTAGAAATTAAGAAAACGAAAACTGTAAAAGAAAAATGTTTGAATGTGTGTCAAACTTTATTAAAATAAAAACTTACCTGTGTTCACCTACCCTTACCCCGTTGCATGCACGAATCTGAAAAATAAAAATAAAAAGTAGTAGCTAGCATAGAAAAACCTAGGTGGTAATCCCAACCACAATGAGAGAGAGATGATGAATGAAAGAAAGAACTGTATGAAGCATGAAAGTACGAGCAGCAAATAAGCGAGAACTGGTATGAATGAGAAACCGCTGACATAGGCTCCGATTATGTTGGAGGTAGATTTGAAAAAAAAAAAAAAAAATGTGTTGGTGATGTTCGGGGCTTGTTAGTTGTATGTGTCGCTGCTCTTTTTGCATGTAGCCAATCGTATCGTGTAACCGGTTCATAGAGATTTTATCGATTTTCAGCGGCTCCAAAGGATTTTTGATGTGGATATTCTTTAGATCTAGCGAGTATAGCTTTATAGGGGTTCCTTTGCAGACACTCTTCTCATTTGTAAATGAGCTCAATTCGGTCGATGCAGAACAGTTCTCTGGTAGTTTCAGAAGGTAGGAGCCGTTTATAGTGGTGTACTCCTCATTCTTACAGCGAATGTGGAATTTTGTTGGTTTTAAGCAGAAGATTAGGTAATAGTAGTCATTGATTTTCTCAAAGATTTCTTCCATGATTTTCACGTTATGGAAACTGCAGGACGTCTAAATGATCTGTAACTTTATCAGCTTGTACAGGTAGTCGTCACGTTCATTCGCGTTGTAAAATTGCATTTGCTTATGGCAGTAGTATAGATTTCCGTAATTTAGGCATTCCTCTTCCAGATACTGGTACGCGTTTTCGTCGGCAACCAGATAAGGTTTTGGGGGTACGAGGATATTAGAGTTCGGGGTAGGTATTGGGAACAAGTGATAGTATTCGAAAACGGGCTTATACACCGTGAAATTTTAGTGGTTGTTTTCCCGCAACGAAATGATTTTGCCATGGACGTACAATCCGTGTGTAATCTTTTTTTTTCATTAATGTTAAGAAATGTCAGATTTGCAAAAGTGTCGAACGAAACTCGAAAATGACCTAACACCAGTAGTAGCACTGCAGTAGTACCTACTTCTTTCAAGTGAATAAAACAAAATAACCTAAAAAGTAGTTCCATTTTTCCTTCATACTTTTACGGGCTTAGGACCGTCATATTAACGTTTTACGGGCAGTTTACGGATCTTCAAAAATAAAAATTACAAGTTAAGATCAAGTTTGAAATGATCAAACACGTATTTAAGGCGTATTTAAAAAATTGAATCAACTTATTTACAATGATTATTAAATTACCTTACCTAATTTTTAATCGTCCCGTATTTACACTTAAAACTTCCCGATAACGCAATTGGTCGTACTGCAATCCGCCACGTTCAATGCACAATCGGGCACGTTTACTTTGATTGTTTTTCAATGATATTAATGTAACTATCACGTCTAATAACATCGAAAGCGTCCGTTATTCCCGCTATTAACGCATCACAAGTTTCGTATTCCCACTGGTACACTAGGCGCTTTAGCTCAGACCACAAATAAAAGTCCAACGGAGTTAGGTCCGGGTCTGTCGTAATTAGCCCTGGCGTACAGCGTACAGCTGCACCATCGCGACGTACTCTAAATTTTAATAATTCGTAATGTCGATCCATTTTACGGTGATTTGTGAACTCCGCATGCGCAAAACGAGGGTGGATGCGCTTGCGCCTGTCACGGGTCAACTGAAAAGAAGGGTAGCCGGCTACCCGCCGCGTCGGCGCCTTAATCTACTACTGGGAATCCCTGAGAGAGTGAGAGCGGAGTATCCGCGTTGCTCGCTGCGGGAGCGCCTTATTACTGACATGCTACGACTTATTTGTGCCTAATCGTGTTTACTTGTTTATTCGTTTATCTGTTTACCTACAACATCGGGAACTGTCGTTTACTTGCAGTTTTAGTGCGTTACTATTGTTTTTCGCAAGTTCGAGTTCAGGGTATTATTTTGTATTTTTTTTAAAGACAAGTTTTTATTTTTTGAGTTTGTCTATTATAATTCGAAAGTACTACCGATACCAAATCGCCCTGCCGCGGGAAAACAACCACTAAAATTTCACGGTGTATACTATTGGAACCTTAATAACAAATACTAGCATATTATTACTAAAATAAGACCCTATTTCTAAAAAGTTATAAAATATACGAGACTCTTTAACATCGGTGGCTATCAGTTGTGAGGGATCATAATGTTTGCTCAGAAATTGGATGAAATATTGAAGATTTTCGAATGTAATTATATTATGGTCTGCTATGCCTTTTGCAGAGGATGAAAGAGCGGTTTCTAAATTATTAAGGGTTTCAAGAATGATTTGCAAATTAATTTCAACAAGTGTAAAAGATGTATCCAATTGTAGATAACCGAACAGTTCTTGTTTGGTGACGTTTATTTCTCGAATTATTTCCGTTATTTTATAGGAAATGAGGTTTTGGTTTTTTGACAATGATGATATCGTTTCGTTATAGTTTCCCAGGAAAAATGATTTAGTATAACATCCCTATTAAAATGGTTAACTAGCTCGGCTTGGTTAGTTTGTAAAATTGATATCGCTTCATCATATTTTTTTGCATCGGTTTGATCAAGGTTTCCCGTAATACTACGAATGATAGATCCCAAACCGTCTATTAGAGCTCGTTTATATCTATAACTATTTTTCGCTAGAGTTATACTTCCCTATAGCTTTGTTTAACTTATCGCTAATGTGCTTATTTAAAACATTAAATCTAAACAAGTTTTCATCGATATCATGGCATAATGCTTGCAATGATTGGATTTGATCGTCTACTGCACGAATTTGGTCTCTGATTTCGTTTAAGTCGACGTAATGAAGGAATATGTGGTCAGATTGGCGTATTTTACATGGTCCTAGCTTAAATGGCAAAATATCGGGACTCTTATTCAGATGCGTCAGCGTCGCTTCCTCGGCTCGTGCTGGCCTGCACCCCGTCATCCTGTAACAAATTATGTTGCAAGTTTAGCGGCCTACGCAACCGTCCCTTATTGTACTCCTGGTCTTTTTGATCGACAATTTTTATGCCTAGGTCTTTAGCAACATTTCTAGTTATGTAACGAGGTTTTTCTTTATGTCGAACGGCGGCAGGGTTTTGGACATAGTAAACTTCGCCTTCTGCATACTCGAGTGGTTGCTCTAGTGATTCGTTTCGTTTGTTTATTATAGTTGTGTGTTTATTACTCACATATTCGGTCATTTTCTTATACAGTTCTGTTGTAATTTCTTTATGTTTTAAATTTATATAATTTTGAATTTTTAGGCATATCTTTTCTAATTGTATATCAAAAGGATCGCGGTTGTCTAGATGTCCATTGATGATTTCTATGGGTTTCTTGCCGGTAGTTGTATGGATCGAATTATTATAGGCCAGTACGGCATAAAGCATAAGTTCAGTTACGGAGGATTGAGGATGGTTTATCCGTAGTAAACGTATATGTTCAAGTATCGTAGAGTGGAACCTCTCTATTGCACCATTTGACTGTGGATTGCTAACACTGGTAAAGTGTAAATTTATTTTATGCAGGTCGGCAAATTCTCTTAGGAGTAAGTTCTTAAACTCCGTCCCCTGGTCAGCCGTAATATTGAAAGGTAAGCCGTGATGAGTCATGTATATAATAAGACTGATTATGATATTTATTCCAGTCACACTATCGATTGGATATGCTTGGGCATATCTTGAAAATGTGTCGATGATAGTAAGGAACTTTTGCCCTTTAACTGTGAAGGTATCCACATGAATAACTTCAAACGGCTTCGCGGGTGTTGGTACGATCTGTAGTTCTTGTTTATTCGGACGTCGCTCATATTTAGCGGTCTGACATGCATTACAGTTATTAATTAATTCTGTTATTGTTTTTGTAATGTTAGGCCAGTAATAGTTCCGTTTTAGTTCTTTTTCGGTTTCTTGAATGCCTCTGTGGTTGGTCTTTCCTTCGTGAAATACTTTCACTAATCTTAGTTGTTCATCTAGCTCTGTTACATCAATTAATTTTTGTTTACAGAAAATTAATTTGTATGCAGAGCTTCTGAAGAGGTTTTGCAATATCGTTGTGACTTTGGGTATGTATTTAAGGTCTGATAACCATACTCCATATTGAATGTTAGGACGTATATGGCCTTTGAACAGGTGAATGATGTCTTCCTCTAAATTGTTAAGGTTAATTTGAGCAGATATACGGTTTTTCCCAGGATGGACTTCCTTATTTGCAGGTTTGTGAGGAGAATGCAACACAAATTTAATTTCTAATTGATTATTGTGTGTTTACCGGTTTTTCTGCGATTGTAATCTCAAGAATTGGTTGGTCGTGGTTTGTATGTACAGTTTGTGATTTATTTTGTTCCTCGAGGTTATCCAATTTAGGTCTCTCCGGGGCGTTTACGATTATAGATAAATTATCATCGCTAGATGTTAATTCATTTCTTAGTTCTTCAAATGTTACTGTCTCATTTGCATTTAGTTGCACCCTGGATAAAGCGTCTACATTTGTGTTATATTTTCCTTTTTTATAGTAGACAGTATACTCGAATTCTTCTAGTTTGAGTCTCCACCTAGTAAGACGTGAGTTTGGTTCTTTCAGCGACATCAGCCATTGCAGAGGCTTATGGTCAGTCACTATTTTGAATTTGCGCCCGTAAAGATATGGGCAAAAGTACTTTGTGGCCCAAATAATGGCGAGTAGTTCTTTTTCTATAACGCTATAATTTATCTCGTTATCGTTCAGGGTTCGGGAAGCAAATGCTATTGGTTTATCTGATCCGATTGGTAATTGCGAGAGGACTGCACCAATTGCAAAATTAGAAGCGTCGGTTGTGAGGTTAAATTCCTTATCAACATCCGGATATTGGAGTATTGGGTCATTCGTTAGGATTTCTTGACATGTTCTGAATGCATAAATAAACTTAGGGTTGCTTGGGTCGATCTTTGCGCCTTTTTTTAAGCAAGACGTCAGGGGTTTTGTAAGATTGGAAAAATTTGGTATAAATTTTCTGTAGTAGCCTATTAGTCCTAGAAAGGATTTAATTTCTTTTGGAGTCGTTGGTACCGGAATTTTTTGTATTGCCATTATTTTATCTGGGTTAGGTTTAACGCCATTAGGAGTTACTATATGGCCTAAGTACGCGGTTTCGTGTTTTAAAAATTTGGACTTGTCTAGTTGGATCTTTAAATTTGCCTCTCTAAGGCGTTGGAAAACTGTCTGGACATTAAAGATCTTGAAGAGAAGTCGAAAATATAATTATGTCATCCATGTAGACGACACAAATTGTATTTATTAAGCCTCTTAAGACATTTTCCATTGTCCTTTTGAAGGTGGACGGCGCGTTTTTAAGCCCGAAAGGCATTCTACAGTATTCATAGTGACTGTTGTCTACAGTAAATGCAGTTTTTTCGATGTCCTGATTATCCATTTCTATTTGATGGAACCCGCTAGCAAGGTCTAGGGTTGTGAAGTATTGGCAGCGGCCTAGCTTGTCGAGGATATCATTAATATTAGGATACTTATCGCTGATGGTTTTATCATTAAGTTTGCGGTAATCAACCACTAGTCGCCACTTCTTATTACCGTGTATATCCATTATTTTCTCTACAAGCCAAATTGGGGATGACCATGGGGATTCCGATGGCTGAATATTTTTTTGCTGAAGCATTTTATTGATTTGTGACTGTACTTCGGCTTTGTGTACATGGGGGTACCTGTAAGATTTTGTGTAAATCGGTATTTCGTCGGTAGTTCAAATTCGATGTTTGATTTTATTTGTAAACGTAAGTTTGTCCTTCGCGGTAAAATATATCGCTATAATCTTTGCATAGTTGGATTATTTGTTTTTTTTCTTCAGCATTCATGTGGTCTGTTCTTATAAGGTTTTCAAGATCGTCAGGTTTTGGCAAAGGTGTTTCGAAGTTGTAGCATTCAAAATTATCCTTTAAACGTATACAAGGTATTGGGTGTGTAATGCTAATGATAATATCATTGCTGGTCGGGTTGTTTATTTCAACGAAAGCATAACCTTCGTTGGCCATAGTAACCACCGATTGCAAGACGCATTGATTAATTTTTTTTTTCAGGGATAAAAAATTCTCCGTTTTTTGTGTTAACAGGTACCTTTTTTAATCGCGTTTGAGCTATTGGCTTTTACGAGTACTTCGAGAAGATTATGGTTCCCTGATTCTAACATTTGTATTTGGTTTATTGCTTTTTGTGTAACAAGTTGTCTTTTGGATAGGTCGACTGATGCGCCAAGTTTTTGTAAGAGGTCAAGTCCGATTAATCCATCGAACACGTTGTGAAATTTGTAAATGTGGAATTTATAAAAACCCTTTTGTTGAAATTCATCGAATAATGGTACATAGATGGTATATTTATGTTGAGTAGTGCAGTGCACATTTGTTACGGCAAATGGTTCGTAGTCCACTTGAAGGTCCAGTTTATAAAATCGTTTGACAATATCGGGAGACAAAAACGATTGATTCGATCCTGTATCGATTAGCAGGTTCATTGGTGGATTATTTATCTGGATAAATGGAAGTTGTCTATTGAGATGGGCATGAATTTGTATTAAGTTTCGTTGTCGAGGTTCTGGGCCGGACAAAAATTTGACGGAATTTCTTGTTCTGTGTAATCTTCCTCGCTAAAATAAGGAGGTGCGTTGTTGTCGTAGTGTTCGGGAGTATCAGTCATTTCATGTTGATTTAATTCTTCAAATCGGTATTCTGGGTAGTATCCGATATTTTGGAAAACATTTTGCCTGTTAGCGTTAGGTTTGTGCTCATTGTTTTGCCAAGGAATAAAACTTGGTCGAGTATTAAGATTATTGTTATTTGTTGGGCGAGGCAAATTACTCGTTGCACCGCCATACGATACCCCGCTCATCGGTGTTGGCCTAGGGGCTCTGTAAGTTTTTGGATCTTGGTAGAAGGCATTTTGTCTGTTTTGAGTCGTATTTCCGCGGTTTTGGTTTACTTGTGGTTGATTTTGATTAAAAACAGGATTGCTAAATTGTTGTCTAGGACGATTCCAATTAGAAAAGGGAAATCTGTATGAATTAGTAAATGCATTTTTGTGGTGTTGCCCGAATATGTTTTGTTCAGTAGAAGAAGACTGACCTTGGTTTCTTTTTTGCAAATACACGATGTTACTTTCTTCTTTTATAAACTGGAGCGCTGCTGGTAAGGTATTAGGTCGCATGGCTCGAATAGTAGGGCCTAAAGGTTCCTTTAACCCTGCTAAAAATGTTTTCAGGGTTTGCATGGTGAAAAAGTCTCTCTTACAGTTTCTAACGTTTTCGTCATCGTTGTGTAAATTCACGTAATTGATTAGAGTATTAAGTAAATGTATGCAGCGATCGTAAAATTGTTGAGGTGTTTCGTTACCTTGGGTTGAATTTATCAAATCGCGGTTCAAAGAATTTTCATCTCTGTGGTCGGCAAAGTTTTGGATTAAAGCACTTTTAATTTCATCCCAAGTTCTGGCAGCATTTATGTCAACCACCTCGGATGCTTTACCTTGTAACTTACTAATTATACCATTATTTACAATAACATTTTGAAAATTTTCTGGATTGGCTCTATCGTAATATTGTTCGACTATAGAGTCTACAGCTGAAATAAATCGATACAAAGAATTGACTTTACCGTCATAAGTCGGTACGACTCTAAGAGCAATCTCAAATAATTGTAATTCGTTAATTTTGCCTTAATGCTATTAAATTTATTTTATAGATTAGTAGCACTTTGGATTAGTTCACCACACTAAAACACTCTTATAATCTATGTATAACACTTTTACAATATTCGAGGAATTTAGGAATTTAATCTGGTTGCTAACTATAAATTTCCAAACGTACTCACAGTATCGTGATGATTGCAGTAATTAACATTGCCTTAACTGGTCCCGTCGAAAGCGATGTAGTCTTCCAGGGCGTCGCAGCTTCCACAGATATGAACAGTTCACCACTGGGAGTTCGTAAGAGCACTAATTAACCGTTAATACGGAGACCGGGCACCGATTTTTGTGAGTCCGGTTTAGTGCTAGCTACTCAACTGCGCCAAATATGCGGTTCAGGTCGGTTGAGTAAATTAAAAGTCTTTTAAGTTCAATTAAAACTTATACTTCAAAATAAAAGTACACACAAATTATTTTTACAGTCATTTAAAATGGGCCGAATGTACATAACCGAACCGTCTTAATAATGTTTTAAAAACTAACTTATGACTTAAGCTCTAGAAACGGTGCAGAGGGCCGTCGCCGGACCGGCTTATCAAATGGAATTCGCAACGTAGCGTCTGGCGAGCCTCCGGCGCGACACCAGTGCCGAGACATTCATACTTAGGAGCGAAATAAACTTCGGCATGGACTCCCCTATTTATTACATCTATGGTTATACATCTAATATACTAAAGTATATAACACGCGCAGCATCGGCCAGCTACCATACCACTCCATGGACAAAATGTGTAATCACAACAATTTGTAATGCATAAATTAGGTACTGATTGCACCTTAGGGCAGGTCCGACTTGGATTAGGTTAGGTATTCCGCATATGTCCTGTACAACAAAATAAGACAATGAAGTCTATCTTGGAATCAAATGGTATTCGGCTTGACAACTTTATGCCGCCTAAAATATTATGCAAAAAATTTATCTGCGAAAGTATGTACTATTCGTTTAGAAGACTGTTACGCTCATCAACATTATGCCAATATAAGATTCGGTATTATAAAAATCTGCGAAATGATTGATGCCAAAGCATACTCTGCGTAAGATGTTTCTGCCAAACGTTACTTCTGCCAAGTATCGTTATGCAAAACAAATATATGTCAAAAAAGTTTCTACAAGATAATAGTGAACCGCTTGCATCTTTAACAAGAATGACAAAATGTTGTGCCCATTAAATCACCCTGTATATACAATGAAAGTCGGCGAATCTATCTGTGACATGCAATTAATGACGAATAACAATAACAAACGTTACTGTCAAGCGACCGCGAGGGATTGCGCCGACCGATGGATCAAGTTACACTCTCGGGACACCTGGTTATTTTCATATTGCACCGAACAGCCGATACGTGTTATCTGCCCGACCAGCGTATCAACAGAAAAATTAGTCAACACCGGATTGGTCGTGATACCATCAGGATGTGCTATAAGAGGAAAATCTTTCGTCATACACTCGCAACATGACTACAAGAGTCAAATGTTTACGCAAGGCTCATCCATAGAAATACCCAGAATATCTCCGATCAATGACGTAATTAAAGCATCGATATCAAAGGATATACAAATCCTGACAGACGACCATACAAATGAGTTTCTTGACATCAACCAAAAAAATCAAGATTATGAAGGAACAAGAGTTGGAAACATTCAGTAAACATATAACAACACCCATTACATAATTATCTACGCAATATTAGGTACTATGTCAGTAATAACCCTGACACTTATCGCTTGTAAATGGAGACGCAGGTGGCAACTGGCTCCCGTTCAACCCGATACTCCACTACAGGAAGTGACAATCGCAGCTACTCCGAGTGGGCCGGGGAAGATGAGGTCACCACAGCAGCTAGAATCTACATCCAGAACAGATATTTCAGCAACACCTCAACCACGAAGGAACGTTAGTTTTAACCCTTCGTCTTTGTTGGTATAGGATCCTGACCACATATTAAGGCCGTCTTTTTGCATTTTTTTACGGACATATTTTTTTACTCATTGCAGCACAAATGAGGTTTGAACGCAAGATTTTTTTTAATCTCACAGACGAAGGGTTTATAGAATAATATTGTATTTTTTAAATCCTTTTTTGTACCCATTTTATACTATTTCTTGCTTGTATTTTTTAAGCACCTTTATATCGAACCTATTGTTCTTTAACTTGCTTTTTGTATGTTTTGCTTTTGTAAGTGGCAGTATGTACGAGCTATCGTACCTACATCATAATATAGCAATAGAATTTAGTGTAGCATAACCTTAAGACATATTCGTTGACATGCGTAACCTACATTATAGCAGTGCAATAAAGACCATTGTTAACATCAAACGTGTGATGAACGTGTGGTACTATTTTTGACATCAATTCTGACATCCCACAATCTATCCTGCATCTGACATACATCTGACATACATTCTGACAGTACGGGTGCGTGACCCGTACCTACAAGATGGACGGACGGACAGACGGACATGGCGAAACTATAAGGGTTCCTAAGTTGTCTACGGAACCCTAAAAAGGGAGGAATGTAGTGTATAGTCATTTATTGTATTACATTGACAGCCGTCACCGGTAACGGACGGACGGACCGTTGGTTTACAGAAAGCCTGGATTACTTTGTTTTATTTGACCATCCCAATAGGAAATCCCAGTTAACACCGGGCACACAAACACATACGAGTAGGTGGGTGGGTCATTGTTAAATTTAGGTTCGAGTCTTTCCGGTGGACATTTGAGAAATTAAGGATTCCAGGGCCTAATTTTCTGATGAAATGCCTGTGAGAATAAAGAACCGTCCCTCTATAATCCGATGTAATAGCTACATAACCTAGATTTATACAAGCTCTTAACTTTTGACCTACCGAATGGACGAATCTTGTTTTTTGAACTGACAATGACCCAGGTACCTAATTTATTCGGGCCGTGTGATTCCGAAATGTGAGCGTGACGCGAATCCTACCTTTATCTTTGATTTTTATCTATCACCCATAATCTTCATAAAAATCCGACTTGCCCGTCTTCCTGCTTACATCTATTTATTGCCTATAATAAGGAGTTATGCTGCAATCAACTGGATTACATAGTTTACGATAACAGCGTCGCCCGATAACGCGCTGCGGAGGGCCATCGAGCCGGCCGCGGCCGCGGGCACTCGCAGTCGCGACGCTATCTAGTCATCTCGGCTGAGAATTGCGAAAAATGTTTTTGAGAGTCCAGATTAGATGTTCCGATTTGTGGGTAAGGTCGCACGACAGGTTGAGCGACTTCTACTGCGGCGCGTGGCAGCGCGGCGCGTCGCCGTGGCCGCTGCTGGCGGTGCGCGCGGTGCTGGCCACGGCGGCGCTGAGCATCCTGGCGTGGTCGCTGGCGAGCGGCACGAGCGGCGCCAGCCCCTACTGGCTCATCTACCTCACCAACTGGGGGCTCGTGCTGGTGGCGGCCACGGCCAGCAGCGCTCTGCTCGTCTCCTGCATGTCTGCCTACAACAGGCCGCCAGGTGAGCGAGTGCACACTCGACAGCGACACCGACCACTGCACGCCCCATCACCATGTATGTTGTATGGCTAGCAGGTTTCACACGTCGTAAATACTTACCGTCATTAATGAGGAAGAGGATGATCCATAACCAAGGCCACTTCTGACAAGAGTGACGACTAAGAACAAGAAGTAAGTACAATTGTAAAGTATAAAAATATAGTAGGTACCCATACCCTTCGCTTTTCTATTATTTTGATGTAGTTAAGGCACATTTCACCGTGTAGCATATTAGACACAGACATTTATCAATAAAAGCCAGTTTGAACACCGAATGCTCCATGAAATATAACGTAGGGAGGGCAACTCCCAAAGTTCGAAACTTAATTCCTTTCGTTCTGGAAAATATGTTTTCTCAAACATGCAATGAAATATTGTCTTTACGTTCCTTATAATAGGCTCGGAAGTATCGCTTTTTGGGCGCAACACCTCGAGAGGACTGTAAAGGGATTTCATACTGCTTTTCAGGCCTAGGCCTGCAAAGTAACTTTTTTTTTGGATTCAACAACAAGGGCATTCACACAGCTGGCTGGTTTGACAAAAAGCAGGTTTTGTTTTTAAAGGTTGGTTGTTAGACTAAAATGTCCTATTTGTCAATTAATAAAATGTTGTTCTTTGAAGTATATTTTTTTATTTCATTGTATGTTTGAGAAAAGCACTATACATGCCTCGTCGTGAAAACGGATTCCCGGCCTCGTATCACTATCCGGCCTCGGTCGCACGCTCGCTCGGCCGTATATGCCTACTTGGCCGGAAATCCTCATTTTCCCGGCCTCTGATGTAATGTACTATTTCGTTAGCGAAAAATTATTTGATCAACATAAACATAACATAAGTGTAACTTAACCTAAGCTGATTTCGTGATTTTTTATGCTGACGAAACCATTGATATTTAGCAGACCGTAAATAGGTAATTAGTTTATATATATTTAAACAGGTTCGTATGGTAATTTTGTCTCATCTCGTGATACGATGATTTATGATCATAGTATAAAAATACCTGGGGGCTACGATGGTTGCGTTTATCACGTGGCAAATAAGTGACAAAGCATCAATAAGTGACTCACGCTCGCATTTTGTCAAAACGTGACGGATGCTTTGTCACTTATTTATCGTCTGATAAAAGCAACCATCGTAGGCCCCTAATATGTAACATACTTGATACACGGCGTTCCAAGGCGGGCTTTCCCCGATCATAGGAATAGGTACAATATATAAGTCGTATTTATATATATTTACTTCCAAATTTAACTTAACCCTACCCTGGGGTCGATTAGCCAGTTTGTTTGTGCTGTTCACGGGGTGAAAAGCGCAGCTAAGTAGATCCTATACAGCGATGTGGAAATTATTGAAGGCGATTATTAATAACACTTTCCACAATCGTACCTAATAATAAAAAAAAGTGTCATTAATTGCCATTCCAATTTTTGTGGACGTCTATATCGTGAAATAATTAAAAACGTTAATTAACGAGCATTAAACTTCTATATATCTACTGAAGCGCACCTTGATGATGTGCTGTTAGACGCAGGACAAGTCGTGAAATTATGAGCGTAGGAACACAGGACACAGATGCAAATGGGCGCCACGCCGCTGCGCATCAGACCAAATTACGAGTAACATAAATTTTCTTTGGTCAAAGGTGTAATAGTCATATCTGTTAATTATCTTATCAAACGCCATTAAGCCATTATAGACGGCTCACTAATCACCATTAGGTTAACATAATCCTCAATATTTGCAACCGGCGTCTTTTATTTTGGTAGGAAGGCGGCTGATACCAATCGTGGCTTTACGATAAATGCGGTCGGGGAGCGTTTATAGTCAATACCAAGGCCTCCTTCGTCCTCCTCTCGTGCAATGATAATCATTTTGATTTTGAAAGAAACCGGCCAAGTGTGAGGCGAACTCGCGCACCGTGGGTACCATACTATATTATTTTAATAGTACCCCTCGTCATATACATATATAAACATCAGTATGTTAAAGAAGTTTCGTATCCCTTATTGGATCACTTTGTCGTTCGTCCGTCCGTCTGTCTGTCAAGACCCTTTATCTCGGGAAATCAAGTATACCTCCCGCGAAAGTATGCTTTCCCGAGATAAAGCTCGAGTTGAAATTAAAATCATATATACTCAGGTTTAACTTTACAGTCCCTTAAAGCTGTGAAAAATTAAACTTCTTAGAACTATGAAAGGCAAGTAATATCGTCTTATACTACTTACAGTTACAAGTATAGGAAAAAAAGTTAAAACAATCTGAATACCTACTTTTTTAATTAAATCAGAAAAAAAACATAGTATTTATTTAAAGTACCTAATCTAACGGTCACGGAACCCTCGCCGGGCGAATTCGAATCGCACTTATCCGGCATTTTAGGGTTCCGTAGTCAACTAGGAACCCTTATAGTTTCGCCATGTCCATCTGTCGATCTGTCTGTCTGTCTATCCGTCCGCGGCTTAGCTCCGTGATCACTGTGGTGAGAAGTGGCAACACCGAGCCACTGTCAACAACGTCCCGCGCAATATAAACAAAATAAAATACAATTACTACGGTGTGGGGTTTTTTTCTCGTCGGACGGTCGGTGTTGATTGACGTTGAAATTGTTCCGCAAAATTCTGTGCATTTTGTGCTTTTATTTTGTGCTTCGTTGAGTTTCTACCGGCTTTACGTTTCGTCTTGGGTATCAGTAAGTGTACTTAACTGTTTTGTCCGCCGCTAATTAAATATACTATGTCGCAATTGCCTCCTAAACCCCCTGATCCTGACCCCAACAAGGAACCCTTACACGACGCAAACTACCGAGTTAATATAGTTGAGATGGACTGTGACTCTGAGGAAGCACAAAAAGGTGTTAAAAGGCGCTTTAATCCGGATCCTGCTCAGGATCAAGCTAAAAGAACGGGGAACCCGTCGGACGCCATTCAACACGTTTTTGTTCACTCTACCCTCAAAGAGGTTCGCAAATATACATCAATTGATGAAGGCCCTTTTCTCGTACATGTTTCTCGCATGGAAGATCACCCGATGGCTGGCACCACCCTTAACCCTATAAAATTCGGTCAAGTCATGGTCAACGCAAAGATTCAGAACATTAAACAACATGGTATAAAACAGCTAGGTAGAAACCGAGTATGTATAGAATTTAACACTGGCGAGGCAGCCAATACCTTTTTGGAGAACCCGTTGTTGATTGCCAATAAATTTAAAGCTGTCATCCCAACCTTTAATGTCACCCGTATGGGTTTAGTTAGGGGAGTCCCGTCAGACCTCTCAATGGACGATTTTGTCAAAGATGTAGAGTTACCTTCTGGAAGCGGTGTGATACTAAAGGCTAGGCGCCTAAATAGGAAAGTGCAGAAAGAGACTGGGGTAGAATGGGTCCCCACAGGAACAGTAGTGCTCACCTTTTCTGGTCAAGTCCTGCCCTCCAGAATTTTCTGTCTATACACTGCCCTTTCCGTAGAGCTGTACCAACTTCCCACCATACAGTGTCACAGCTGCTGCCGGTTCGGCCATGTGGCTGACCAATGTAGGTCCAAACCTCGCTGTTTCAAGTGCGCCAAAGAACATGCTGGACGCACCTGCACGGAGCAGGTAGAATTTGCAGTTTGCATACTCTGCTCAGGTAATCATCTAGCTACAAGCGCTTCCTGTCCAGAACATACCAGACAAAAATCTATTAAAAATACAATGTCTCAGGAAAACATTTCATATGCTGAGGCATCTGAACGCTTCCCTCCAGTTAAACGCACCTATTCAGATGTAGCCCGCGCCTTATTTACTCCTGTGAACCCTCGCACCCTTCAGGAACAAATTCCATCCGCCCCTTGCACCCCCAATCAGTCTAGTTACAGGAAAACCGTTCTTATCCCCAGGCCACAAAGACATCCGCTATCACCAGGGTTTGATAGAATCGCACATCAACAAGTAATTGGGCAACGCAACCCTCCTCCACCCTCCAATGGTGCTGCCTTCCGTCATACTCCCCAACCTGCTCCTCTCCTAAATTCCCAACCATCAATTCAAGATGACAATTTGATAGAGGTTATGCTATCGTTACTCATTAACATGTTCACCAGGATGAATGATTTTCCTTTACCGTCCAACGTTGCAGATAAACTGAAACTTTTTTTGAATGTTGCCAACATTCAACGCGATACAATGGAATTGTCACAGTATTCGCCCTAAAATTCAGGAAATTTCTAATATGATCGCTTCCTACAACCTCCTTGTCTTTGCCATCTCGGAGTCATGGCTTATTCCTGGTTCCCGTTTCCGGGTGCCCGGTTATGCCTGTCTCCGACATGACAGGGATGATGGATACGCCGGAGCCCTACTATTGATCAAAACTTCTGTCACTTTCAGCCAACTGGCTTTACCTCCTATCCCGGCAGGCATCAATGCAGTAGCTGCTATCATTAATAATCTATCCGTCTTATCCATATATATTTCAGACCCTAATTCTATAGATATTGCTAACCTATCCTTAATTTTTTCTTCCCTCTCTGTTCCCTATCTAATTCTGGGTGATTTTAATTGTCACCATTTAATGTGGGGAAGTGCTGACTATGATTCCTTGGGCTGTGACTTAGTGGACTTAATGGACGATCAGAATATCTGCCTTTTAAACGATGGTTCCCCAACCCGAAGGACCCCCCCTGGCCAAAATGAAAGCGCTATTGATTTATCACTATGTTCCCCCAATCTTAGTTCTCTTCTCACATGGTCGGTCTTATATGACTCACATGGCAGTGACCACCTCCCTATCTTAATCTCATGCCCCACCTCCACTCCTCAACCCACTGCTAATTTGACCCTACCTAGATACCAAATTCGTAAGGCAGATTGGGCCCAATTTTCTGCAGATTCGGACTCTTATATTTGTAATTTACCAGCTGTAACCCCTGATAACACTCTCGAAAGTCATGATAACTTTGTTTCGGCCCCTCAATCAGCTGCTACCAATAATGTCCCAGTCAAAAAACCTTACAGACCGTGCAGACCCTCTCCACCATGGTGGGATCGGGAATGCACGGACATGATACACCGCAGAAGAGAGGCAGAATTGGCGTATTGTTCTAGCATGTCAATGGAAAACTTTTTGGCTTTTAAAAAAACTGTTGCATTAGCTAAACGCCTTTTCAAAAAGAAAAAGAAGCTTGGATGGATCAGGTTTTGCCAAAGTATTTCTCCTCGTACCCCCGCAACGCTGCTGTGGAGATCTATTAAACGTTTCCGAGGATCCTTTATATACCAAGATATGGCCAGTAATGATTCCTCTGTATGGCTACAAGAGTTCACCAACTCCTTGGCTCCTCCTTCCGTCCCTCAATCAAATTCTCTCCCCTCTCCTTATAGCCCCGATCATGTTTCTGGTAAGTTTGATGAGCCATTCTCTCTGTCCGAGCTATCTTCCACATTAGACCACCTTCGCCATTCCTCACCAGGCCTTGACAATATACCTTATGCCTTCTTAGTGTTTGCCGGCCCTACCACCAAGGTTTTTTTCTGGATCTCATTAATAGGTTTTTTGACATTGGATTTGTACCTGATTCCTGGAAGAGACAACTAATAATCCCAATTCGTAAACCAGGTAAGGACCCTTCCCTTGCGTCTTCGTACCGCCCCATTGCTCTCTCTTCATGCCTATTGAAAATAGTCGAACATATGATTAAGAAGCGACTTGAATGGTTCGTCGAAAATAAAAATCTTCTGGCCAGAAGCCAGTTTGGGTTCCGGAGGGGAATGGGAACTATGGATAGCCTCTCTATTTTAACCACAGATATTAGAATCGCGTTAACCAAAAATGAATTTCTTGTAGCTGTTTTCTTAGATGTATCAGCGGCATATGACAATGTGGTGCTCTCCATCCTCAGAGACAAATTGTCTAAGCTGAGCTTGCCTGAGAAGCTGATCCATTTCATGTGTAACACTCTGATGGAAAGAGCTATCGAAGTACGCCCTCGTGGTGCTCAGTCATCGTCGAGGCTCATCTGGAGTGGTCTCCCACAGGGCTCTGTCCTAAGTCCATTGTTGTACAGCTTATACACGCATGACCTGGAAGAAGCGGTTATTCCATTTTGTAATGTACTACAATATGCAGATGATTTAGCTCTATATTCCACCTCCAACTCTATTGATCCCGCTTGCGTCTCGTTGAATCAAGCTCTTTTCTATTTGGGCGAGTGGCTGGATTCACATGGTCTGTCACTGTCTGCACCCAAAAGTACAGTGGTTGTATTTACTAGAAAAAGGTCCATTCCTTATTTTGAAATAGGTTTCAAAGAAGAATTAATCCCGATAGCCAATAAAGTAAAATTTCTGGGGGTGACGTTAGATTCCCGCCTGTCGGGCGCATCCCACATTAATTTCATAGTCCAAAAATGTCAATCAAGTTTAAACATCCTTCGCTGCTTATCCGGGGTTTGGTGGGGTGCTCACCCTCTCTCCCAAAAACTTATTTATAACGCTCTTATTCGTAGCATATTAGACTATGGTTCTTTCATACTAGAACCATGCAATAAAACCGCTTTAATTAAACTAGATAAAATTCAATACCAAGCCCTAAGAATTATTCTGGGAGCTATGAAATCTTCTCCAACTAATGCCCTCCAGGTAGAGGCACTTGACCCCCCTCTCTCTCTTCGACGCCAATACCTTTCTGACCGATTTTTCTATAGGATGTCTTTAATCTCCGATCACCCACTTATTCCTAAGTTGCAAGAACTTTCTGACCTCATATCAAACAATTTCTTCTGGAGAAACAAACGGCCCCCCTGCCTTATTATCAGCTTCCGTAAACTTCATGATCTTCCCCACCCTTCGTTTTCCTGTTCGTTATTTCCCCTATTTTCTACTCCATTTGACGCCTTAGTATTTCGACCTAAAGTGATATTGGACTTTGGCATCCAAAAAAATTGTCCTGGTGCAAATGAACTTTTTAATGAAAAGTTAGCAGAGTCTTGGCTCGGCTATTCTACCATATTCACAGATGCGTCCAAGCTTTCAAATGTCGGAGTGGTGGGTTCGGCAGTTTGGATCCCTAAATACTCTATCATTCTCAATTTCAGAAGCCCTCCCCAAGCATCAGTGTTCACAGGCGAGCTGGTAGCTATTCTGGAGGCCATCAACTTTATCTATTCACATCAGCTAAATAAATACATATTTTTTTCCGATTCGCTCAGTGGGCTACAGGCCATTAAATCTAACCAATTCGCCTGCAAAAACAAGTATCCTCTCGTTCTCCGCATTCGACAATCCCTTTTTGAATGTCACAAACTCAACCTCGATGTCTCATTGGCGTGGATCCCAAGTCATTCTGGTATACACGGCAATGAGACTGTGGACACCCTTGCGAAGGCAGCCATTGACATCGGTAGCGCAGAGCACTTCCACTGTTTCCCGCACGATTTGTCCTCCTTGGCCAAATCAGAGCTTTACTCCAACTGGCAACTTGACTACGAGTCCTCCAAATTAGTAAAAGGCCGATACTACGCTGATATACAGCCAACCATCCCCGCCAAACCCTGGTTTTCTTGCCTCCGTCTTTTTGATAAACGAACTACATCGGTTCTCTGCAGGCTCCGCATAGGCCATGCTTGCACTCCTACCCACCTTCACAGACTGGGGATTATCCCGTCCCCAATGTGTGAATGTGGATCGGAGGAAGGTTCTCCGGACCATATTTTCTTTAACTGCATAAACCGGTCAATTTCTCTTTACGAAATCCTTCCTCCTGTAATCCCTAAACCTACCAACCTCAAAACCGTCCTCTTCCTAGCAAACAATAATAATAAAATCCTGAAAATAATATTACAGTATATTCATTCCCAGAACATTAAAATCTAAATGTGTAGATGATTAGTGCTTTTTGCTGCTTCTGTTTTTCCCCCTGTGTTGTCAGTATATGTTTTGTATTTGTCCTATACAGGTACAACGACGAGCACACGTAAAATCAAATTTCGGAGTGAAGTTTAAAACCGGACAATCAAAAAGTCAATTGGTGCCGTCGTCGTAAACGAGACATTGGCAGTAATGGTCGCTCCCCTAATGTGACCGCTTGCCACAAACTAAAAAGAATAGAAAATACAATTACTACGTGAAACTGTTCAAAAAAGTGTATAAAGTGATAAATAAAGTGTATATATATAAGACAATTGTGGACAAGTGAATCTCTTGCCGATCTCCTGCCGATTTCAATGTTAAAAACTAGTGCCAAAACCGTTAACTCACTGGAACAATTTTCGTGTTTTCAAAAATAAACATTGCTAAATACTTATAAAGTGTTAAAAAGTGAAACAGCTGTATATTAATCACGTAAATACTGTAAGCCAAACAACCAAAATAATATTCAGTATTACAAGTACCTAACCTAGAAAAACATTGCAACTGCCGCAAAACATTCAAAAATCGTACGCTGCGCGCGTCGTGTCATTGAACCCTTTCGATTACGCCCAAGCGCCACGTAGCATCCACCGTACAGCGCCATCTATGTTTGGCAATCAAAACCACTAGAACATACCGATACTGAGTCAACGCATTGAATAAATAGTTAAAAAATTTTGCCACAAGATGTCGAACTGTGCCGGTTGCCGAATTATGTTACCTGATAGACATCACATAACGTGTTCTAAATGTTCAGAAAAGTATGACCTGGAATGCTCTGGTGTATCCAAAGAGCGATTTTACAATACCATGACAAAGGAACACAGAGAAAATTGGATTTGCCCAGCTTGTTACTGTAATATGAGAAAAGAGGATAACACGAATATAATTGCTAGAACGGCCTTAGCGGAAGCGGAAGCAACCGTAGCGTCAAAAGGGCAAGAGCCTACTTTAAATATGACACTGCGACCGCGTATTACTCGTAAGCGCTATAAGAATATTGTTAGCAAAAGTAACATAGACTCCTCCGACGAGGACGAGCGGTTCCTAAACGATCAAATTTTAATGGGAAATACAATAAATAGTGCCATGTCACCATCCCACGACCTTAACAGGTCTGCAAATACAATAAGTCTAAATGACTTTGGAACGATGTTGCAAGAAAAATTAGATATCAACAAAGAAACTATAATTCATGAAATGAAAAGTATAATACAATTTGAAATAAGCGCGGCAATGAATAAATTCAAGACTGATATTCTACAACGAACAAACGCCATAATCACGGAACAGACAGTTATAAAAACAGATATATTACATTTAACGAAAAAAATCCAAACTCTTGAAATCGAAAATGTAAAACTTCAAGAGGATCTAAAATATTTGCAAACAAGTTTAAAGAACCATGAAATCTCACCAAATACGTGAGCAAATATTACCGCCGGCACCGGAAAGACGATTGTACTGCACGGCCTTGAAGAACTACACGGAGAAACAGAAGATGAACTGTACGAGAGAGTGCTGCACATCTTCAGAGACATTATGAACGTGAACTTACACGGGCACGTTGAAGATCTGCGCCGGATAGGTAGACGAGGGAATAAGCGGCCATTAGCGATAGAGCTTCTTAGTAAAAGCATGATTAGGTACTTGCTGAAAAATAAAGAATACTTCAAATACTCTGGACTGAACATAACGGAATACCTAGACGAAGATTCCCTGAAAATAAGGCGAAATTTAATGGAAACACTGCGCGACGCCAGGCGCGAGGGAAAACACGCCATAATACACAACAACAAATTGATAATAAATGGAAAAGAACAAACGAACAAAAACACAATCCCAAATTACCAAACCTGTGAGCAGAATGAGCCGAACGAAAGTACTAATAACCAATGCGAACAGAATGAACCGATTAAATCGGACCGTACATTTCGAAACTAAATTCAACATATTAATACAGAATACACAGAGCCTGAAAAATAAAACCCATATCATTGAAAGTCTCCAGCAAAATAAAAAATATCAAGCATTATGTCTAGTAGAAACTTGGATAACAGAAGAACAAACAGATCTTATAAAAATAAGAAATCACACCATCGCAGCCAGCTTCAACCGCAGCGAGCACCGCGGCGGCGGCGCCGCCATCCTGCTGCGAGACGACGTGCCGTACAGCGCGTGGCCGGACATCACGGACCTATCCGTGGAATGCGTGATTGAGTGTTGTGCTGTGGAAATAAAACCAGATGTAATTCTCATTACGATATATAGACCAGACCGAGATATTGAAATCTTTTTTGCAACATTAATTAAGATATTAGAAAAAGTTAAGGCAAAGAGTCAGAACACATTATAATTGCAGGTGACTTCAATATAAATAAATTAGAAAATTGTACTAACTACCTCAGATTAATGAATACTATGCTTGAATATAACCTCCACCAGATAGTAAACCAGGCGACTAGGGAAACTAATATAAGCTCAACTTGTATCGACTTAATTTTTACTAACAACAAGCATTTTGATATCGTTATAGAAGACTTGGGCATTTCTGACCATAAAAGTTTATTGTATACATTTGAGCTAAATCCTCCTCCTAGTAAATTGCCATAAAAACAAAAGAGACATTTTAATTCAACAAATATAAAGTTATTCCAATCTGCTTTAGCTAAAGTAAACTGGGATTAAACTCTTGTAGATAAAAGTAGTTTAAATAATAACTATAATTTATTTGACAACATACTATCCCAAACATTAAATATACACATCCCACTTAAAAACACAAAACAGAAACACAGAGTTCCTAAAACTTGGCTCACAACTGGCTTGAAAATTGCATGCAAACATAAAAGACAATTAAAAATTCTTACTAATCAGACAAATAATACTGCCTTAAAAAAACATTGCGCTAGATATACAAAAATCCTTAAAAAATGTGTAAATAAATCAAAAAAACTTACCTTCACTCAGGAACTGATGCAATCTAAAAATAAAAACAAAACTATGTGGAACATTGTAAAACATGTAACAAGAAAAAATAATCATCCAAGCCTTAAAAATATAACGATAAAAGTAGACAATAAAGTCGAGAGTCGTCCCGAAAAAATTGTAAATTTATTCAATGAATAATGAATACTATGCTTCGGTTGGCAAATCTCCGCTAGGTGGCAGCAGTGACCCCGCGCCTCCGACAGGGCGGCCCGCCATACAAACCTCTATCAACTCCATATTTTTACATTCTGTTACTGAAAAAGAAGTTCGTACTATAATACGACAATTGCCCAATAAATATAGTTGTGGTATAGACGAGATGCGCTCCATCCTGATAAAAACATGTATAGATGAACTTGCCTATCCTATTACTAAATTAATCAATCAATCTTTTGACCAATGCAGCTTCCCAGATAAATTAAAAATAGCAAAGATTAAACCCATATTAAAAAAAGGTGGAAAACCTGATAATCCCTCTCAATATAGACCGATAGCACTCCTCCCTGTAATATCCAAAATATTCGAGAAATGTATGTCAAATCGTATTTTCAGTTTTTTAGAGATATATCATCTATTGGATGATAATCAATATGCATTCCGAAAAAAACACTCAACAAGCCTTGCAGTTTACAGTTATATCCAAACAATAGTAGAGTACCTAAGAGATAGGAAATATGCAGTGGGACTACTGTTAGATATGTCGAAGGCATATGACAGAGTATCACATAACATTTTACTACATAAATTGAATTCAATCGGCATACGCGGCAAGGCTCTAAACTGGATGAAGTCCTACTTAACATCTCGACGACAATACGTAGAAATAGAACACCTTAATGACCATTTCATACTACAGTCTTTTAAATCTAACATACAGTATTCTGATAACTCAATCCCACAAGGTAGTGTCTTAGGATGTGTCCTATTTCTCATCTATATAAACGACCTCCCAAAAATCACCCCCCATAAAGTTGTAATGTTTGCAGATGACGTATCACTTTTATTTCAATGCCCAAATGATAACTACAGCAACACACACATAGAACAAACTTTCAATTCAGTAACACGCTGGCTACATGATCACAACCTAATAATCAATAATGATAAAACTAAACTAATACAATTTAGACCGCGACAAAAACAACTACTTAACTTAAATACCGTTTCAAACCACCTAAACATTAAAGAAGTAACTGAATGCACTCTTTTGGGTCTTAAATTAGATTCTCATTTAAACTGGAAAGCACACGTCGAATCAGTAAAAAACAAACTGTCCAGATTTGTATACGCACTGAGCATATTGAAGAGCAACACAAGCATGGAGTGCGCGTTGACCGCTTATCACACGCAGGCGGTCGCGTGGCTACGCTACGGGCTCCTGCTGTGGGGCCACAGCACGGATGCGCACCAGCTCTTCATTATGCAAAAGAAGTGTGTACGAATCCTGGCCAATATCCACCAACCAAATAGCTGTAAGCCTGAATTCAAAAACCTGAAACTGTTAACTCTCCCCTCCCTCTATATCCTTGAAGTTGCCACGTTTGTAAGAAAAAATTTACATCTCTTCAAATTCAATCATAGCACTCGTCGCCACCAAAATCTTGAACTCCCGGAACCTAAACTAGAAATATATAAAAATGGACCATACTACAGAGCAATTAAAATATACAATAAAATCCCTATTAATATAAAAAAATACACTAAAAGACTCATCCTTTGTAAGCAACCTAAAACGAAAACTTATAGACAAGTGTTACTACTCAATTAACGAATTTTTGGACGAGAAAAATATTTAAATACCTAATTATGTACTAATTGTCTGCCCAATACAATGTAACACAATCATGCAATGTACGTAATGATAATGATGCTTGGTTAAATTTTAAAACATTAAGTTGTTATTACTAGTATTAAGTTTTTAGAAAGCACTAAGCAGTATTAAGTTTGGTAAACCAGACTACATAAAATGTAAAATTCTTGCTACACCCTGACAGGGTCCTTGTACCTAGTTATAAGTACTTGGATGCAATAAATATATTATTATTATTATTATTATCATTAGTACTAGAAAGCTGAAATTTGGTATGAGTATGTGTATGTATCACGCCGACAAAACGGTAAAATAAAATCTAAAAAAAAACTTGTTTCGGGTACCTCCCGTACTCCTAAAGTGGGAGTGTTTTTTTTCGTTCCAACACTCGTGTGTGGGGTATCGTTGAATAGGTCTTTTACAAATAATAGGAGTCTTCAAACATCATTCTTTGATAGTCAGCAGTTTTGTAAATATTCGCTCCAGAAATCCAAAAAATAGTGTCCCCCCCCCTTCTCTAACTTTTCAACCACGGGTCAAAAAGTTATAGAAAAATTCATAAAAATGAGGCCTTATAAGCACTTTCAATGAAAAGTAGGTAGGTATATTGCATAAATTCGGTCGAGCCGTTTTTGAGTTAGGTATCGCAAAAAATCATAATTTTCTTTAAAATGACGTAAGTGCCGCGCGGTGTCCTTATACTTCGAAAATTACACATATTAGTTAAGTGCCATACTGTCTTAAAACATAACGCTCAATCTAGCTCGTAGGTATAATCGATAACTTCCAGAAGGTAATAAGTAATTACCGTTACTTTGGCGTTTACGACCTTTTTATAGAGCTTGAAATCTCTCGTAATTTAAGCCCGCATTTATTTAAGCATTGTGAAGGATGGGCAAGGTATGGGTTTCGATATTCCTTTGTACGGAATTCTAAAAGGGGTGTTTCGTTTCATAGCTTCGCATTTTTGGACATTGCTAATCCAACCAATCCAACTCGGCGCAGCGCGCGACATATAACCAATCACATTTAACTAATATCACCTCACCGTGCAGGATGCGTCCGCACTTCAAATAAATCGAGTGGTTGATAGCGTCAGTACCTGATACCTCGAGTCTTGATACCTAACTGCCGGCGCCCGCGCGACACATACCTACATGCACTTCGTGTAAATCTAATAATTTAGTCACTCTATGCAGATAGGTAAAATACCTATTCGGCAATCAAACGATATCGAATCGTGACCTAACGATGGTGATCTGTGCGATAAGGACATAGTCTTACTTGTTATGGACAGTTTTGGCTGGAATAGTCTATCGGGAACTCTGCTAAGATCAAACTATGTCAAACTGGCACAAGTAAAAAGTGACCTTAATTTAGCTATCATACGGTCACATGTATTTGTTTTTAGGAAAAAACAAATTATTTCAATTCGGACAGGTTTCGGATAGACTTTTAATTTACAAAGGATTCCGAAACAGCGCGAGCTAAAGCAATTGATCACACAAAATAATCTCGTCGGGTTAGGATTTGCCCTCCTGTTCCAATAATATGAAACACATTACATTTGTTGCAGATGGCGCAGGCGCAGGGACGCCGTGGTACGTGGCGCTGTACTGGGTGCTCCTCAACATCGTGCAGACCGTGGCGCTGGCCATCACCATCCTCTACTGGGTCTTACTGTATGACCCCGGTACGTATCTAGTCATGCTCTTCCACTTACGTTAATCACGATTAGGTCAGAAGTTTTGGCGAAATGCAACCGCTGACAGCAATCGTCACTAACGTAGCCATAGCTGGTGGCAGCACTCGCTCGTAGCAGCGATGAGTCAATCTGCAACAACAACTGGTCACTAGATACTCGGTCCTATCGCGTCGGACTCGGACGCCTGCTTTCAATGCGCCGTACCCGTGGTGTTTGTTGCAGAGTACATGGTGTACGACACGAGCGGCGCGCTGTGGCTGGACGTGGCGACGCACGCGCTGAACTCGGCGCTGACGCTGGCGGAGCTGGCGGCGGCGCGCACGCCGGTGCGCTGGCTGCACGTCTACCAGCCGCTGCTGCTGGCTGCGCTCTACGTCGCCTTCAGTGGCATCTACTACGAAGCCGGTGGACTTAACATGTAACTATCTATTTATTTAATGGTTAACTTCGCGAGAGCAGGCTTTTTATAGTCGCGAAATATAACAATTTCCAAGTGCATATAATAAGAAACAGCAAAACGTATTTCGATTGTTGATTTTTAATAAAAAAAACTATATCGATTCTCTCTTAATGTGTAAATAAACATCGCTAAGTAGATAATACCATTGTTTAAATCTCTTAATTATAATAAATACAATAAATTACCTAAAGAATGTATAATTACGTCTAGGAAAAGACAAACAAAAGGTCAATACAGAGCTAAAAATATTTCAAAATCCAACTGAGACGTAATAAAAAATAATCAAACAAAAAAATAAAAACCGGCCAAGTGCGAGTCTGATTCGCGCACCGAGGGTTCCATAGGTACAACTTTTACTTATCCCATCTTAATTGGCCAGGTTGAGTTAAGTTTGCACCTGAAATGTATGGCGCCGCATACAAACGAGGTGCAAACTTAACGCAACAGGGTTTTCGAAATATGATGTTTGAAAAGGAGTATATTTTTTTTTTTTTATTACTAATGTATAATTTTCAGATTTTTATAAGTATTTGTAGTATGTGACGATATTACTTACCAAATTTCATAGTTCTAGGTCATAGGGAATTACCCTATTATTTTGATTCCCTTGAGAGTGTCGAAATGTAAGTTTTTTTCACGTCAACGTAGTTCTACGTTGAAGTTAGATTTTTTTCACAGCTTCAAGGGACCGTAGACCTGAGTACCTAAATATGGTGTTAATTTCATATACCCCCACGCGTTCTCGAGATAAAAGGTCTTGACAGACAGACAGACGGACGGACGATAAAGTGATCCTATATTTCCGTTTTTTGTGATTGAGGTACGGAACCTTAAAAACATATAGATAAACTCATTCATGACAAACATGACACTTGTCATTAAAATGCTTAACGAAAAAAATAAAATCAGACAGAGACTCAATAAATATGGATGCTCTGACTTTTAATCTACTGAAAACTGAAAAACGATGCGACAAAATGGCTCTAAGTTGTCATATATACATGTACCATAGATATATATATTACTTCGTAAAGATAGGCCCAACGCGCCCGAGTAATTCGTCCAATGCGGTGGTCCTAAAATGGCAATTTAAGACCACCGTGCCTTAGTTTGTGGCAGGACGTCGTACCGTTCAGCTGTCAGAGTGTGTCAGAGCCGACTGTCTCAAAATGCCCAGTTGCGTAGTAAAAGGCTGCAAAAATTATGATACGAAAGTGAAAAAAAAACATGGGATATCGTATCATCGGTAAGTATCGTCCGTTTCTTTTTTATCGCTTAGTAATACAATTTCAAAAGAATTATTTTGTTACCTAGCGCCATTGAGTTTTGTTAGTTGGCAGCCGCTAGTCAATCAGAAGTAACCTTGTAAGGGCGTCATTTTTATACTGGTGTATATATTGACTATGGACATTGTTTGATAATATTATATAGCTATACAATTGATTATTAATGTTTCTTATATTTTATTATTATAATAATTACCTTTAAAAGAGTACTTTGGTTTGGAATTGCTACGTTTTTTTACTAACTTGTGTGGGTCCAATCATGCAATAAAATTTTGAACTAGTTATCCCCAGTCGGTTACGACATGAAATTGTTAAATATTAAGTATGTATAGTATATGTATGTTTGGTGACTTCGAATTATTACGATACCCTGACGACGATACCCTGCTGTTAACGATGGAGCTAGAAGATGACAGATGGAGGTGGAGTAAGATCAACTATAGTAGGATTTTCCTTAGATCACATAATTAGTATTACAGTTGCAATCCAATCTGTGTGGTTATATTTTTTTTTTAAGTATAGATTTCCGAATGATCCAGTTCGTAACGAACATTGGAGCCGTATTATTCGGAAACAACGAAATGAGCCTTATTTTGCCTCATAAAAGTACAAGAGTATGTTCTGCTCATTTTTGTGACAAGGACGTTGATGTTTCAAAAGCTGGTAAACGAAGGCTTAAAGGATCGGCTGTGCCGCAACTGAACATTGAGGTAGTTATCTTTTTTGTATGTATATATTTATATATATATATTTAATTTTGTACCATATATAATAAAAACTCACAAGTAATTACAATTACAGTCTGCATCAACCACTGCCAGCCACTAAATTAATATTGAGAAAAGTCGCCCTTACAAGGTTACTCCGGCCACCCAAACGTGTGGTACGCAGTCCGTACAACAGATAGCGCCACTCTTTTCCATTATGAACAGATGTCAAGCGAATTGTTCGGACAGACGTATCTTTACTTTCGATATCATTGACATGTACTCATATATTGCTTCAGTTGAATCAAAAATATCCACAAATCCGAAATATCTCTGGAGTTAGGTACTTAAAGATGAAGAGGGGTGGTGGTAGTTCGTATCCGGATGTAATGTCAAATGGATCAGAGACTTCGGATGATCGTGGTGTAATCTGTGATTTGTTTGCGGCCCATTTATCAAGTGCTTATAAAAATCAGGACAATAGTAATACTTCCATAACTCCATATTTAACAAAAAATCAGAATAACAGTAACCTTGGTAACATAACTTTCACAGAAAACCAAGTGAAAACAGCTTTGGAACGTTTAGATATTAACAAGGGCGCTGATGCTGATGACATTCCTCCTGTATTCTTGGTTAGGACTGCCGATAGTCTGTCGTTTCCGATAACATTAATTTTTAACAAGTCCATTAGTTTTAGTCTTGGTGCATTTCCGTCGGCTTGGAAAAAACAAGGATAGTTCCTGTTTTCAAGAATGGTGATTGATCATTGGTAAATAATTACAGGCCTATTGCTATTCTACCAGCATTAGGTAAAGTGTTTGTGGCCTTAATTTGTCCGATACTTACTTGGCACGTCTCCCAACTCTTACTGAGTAACCAGCATGGTTTCATAAAAAAAAAATCTTGCGGAACAAATCTAGTTACGTACGTTGAAGACCTCGTCGATCTAGTTGATATGCGCATACAGGTTGACGCCGTGTACACTGATTTCAGCAAGGCATTCGATACAGTGAACCATGCAATCCTGTTAAATAAATTAGAATGTTATGGTACTGTGAATCCCTTGCTGAGTTGGTTCGCCTCTTATCTTCGTGGGCGTAGTCTTCGGGTTGTAATGGATGGTTGTAGATCTATTGAGTATACTACATCAGGCATACCGCAGGGCTCGCACCACTATGGTCTGTGGCTCGCACCTTGGACCTTACCTCTTTATAATTTTTATTAATGGCATCAGTCAGTGTTTTCAAAATTTTATTTATTTGCTGACGACTTAAAAGTAATTTCACAGATAAAATCATTTTCTGATACAGTGGCATTTCAAAACGACCTCAATAGGCTTTCAGAATGGTGTGTAATGAATAAAATGTGTCTTAATGTAAAGAAATCTGAGCATATAAAATTTACAAAGAACAAAAACACTGTGCCCTCTGTGTACGGTTTGAATAATGAAACGCTTGAGGAGGTCATAGGAGCATAAGGGACCTTGGAGTTAATTTCGATAGCAAGCTAAAATTTAATGAGCATATTGATGAGATTGTCTTAAAAGCTTCGCGACTTATAGGGTTTGTATTAAGAGAATGCAAGAATTTTAGGAAAACTGACACGAAAATTATTATGTATAATGCCTTGGTTAGGAGTAATTTAGAATATTGCAGCGTAGTTTGGTCCCCGTGTTATAATCTATATATATAAAAGAAGAAGTCCTGACTGACTCATCAACGCACAGCCGAAACTACTAATGTTAGAGAGTTGATTTTTTCACAGTAGGTTACTTTTATAACGTGGGCTAGGGATAAGAAGCGATTTTGAAAAATTCAACCCCTAAGAGGGTTAAAAAGGGGGTTAAAGGTTGTACTATGGGGTACAAGTTTTTTTTAAAGCTAAGAACTTGAAACTTTGTAAAAAAGATATTAAAATAAAATAAAAGAAAACTAATTTCACCGTTTTTGAAAAGTCATCCCGTAAGGTGGTAAAAAAGGGGTTGAAAGTTTGTATGGAGATCAAGTATTTTTTTGAGCGCGGGACCTGAATCTTTGTTTAAAGGCATACTATTAGAATACAAGAAAAGTAATTTCAGCGTTTTTAAAAATTCGTTCCCTAAAAGGGTTAAAAAGGGGTTGAAAGTTTGAGTCCATTACAAATTCCTTGAAACTTCTTATTAAGGCATATATAATAATAACAAAATAACATTAATTTAACGGTTTAAAAAATTCAACCTCTAAGAGGGTTAAAAGGGGGATGAAAGTTCGTCTTGGGGTTCAAATTTAATTTTAAGCTACAAACTTCAAACTTCGTTAAAAGTTATGCAAATAAAATGGAAGAAAAGTAGTTTCTGCGTTTTTGAAAATTCATCCCCTAAGGTGGTAAAAAAGGGGGTTGACAGTTTGTATGGAGATAAAACCTTTTCTTGAGCGTGGAACTTTAAACTTTGTATAAAGGCATATAATTATAAAACAAGAAAAGTAATTTCAGCGTTTTCAAAAATTCGTCCTCTACAAGGGTTAAAAAGGGGTTGAAAGTTTATATTGTGAATTGGCGATCAAACCTTTTTATGAGCGCGGGACTTTAAACTTTGTATAAAGGTATAGAATTAGAATACAAGAAAAGTCATTACAGCGTTTTTGAAATTTCAGCCCTGAAGGTGGTCAAAAAAGGGTTGAAAATTTGTATCGAGGTCAAAAAAAATTCTGAGTGCAGGACTTGAAAGTTTGTATATGAGCATATTATTAGTAAACAAGAAAGGTGATTACGGCTTTTTTGAAAATTCAGGCCTGAAGGTGGTGAAAAAGGGGTATAAAGTTGGTGAAGATCAAACATTTTATTGAGCGCGGTACTTGAAACTTTGTATAAAGGCATATTATTAGAATGCAAGAAAAACGATTTCAGGGTTTTTGAAAATTCAGCCCTTAAGGTGGTGAAAAAGGGGTTGAAAGTTTTTATAAAGATCAAACATTTTCTTGAGTTCGGGACTTGAAACTTTAAATAAAGGCATATCAATAAAATACAAGGAAAGTAATTACAGCGTTTTTGAAAATTCAGCCCTGAAGGGGTTGAAAATGTGTATGAAGATCAAACATTTTTTTGAGTGCGGTACTTGAAACTTTGTGTAAAGGCATATTATTAGAATGCAAGAAAAGTAATTTCAGGGTTTTTGAAAATTCACCCTAAAGGTGGTGAAAAAGGGATGAAAGTTTGTATGAAGATCAAACATTTTATTGAGTGCGGTACTTGAAACTTTGTATAAAGGCATATCAATAGAATACAAGAAAAATAATTACAGCGTTTTTGAAAATTCAGCCCTGAAGGTGGTGAAAAAGGGGTTGAAAGTTTGTATGAAGATCAAACATTTTTTTGAGTGCGGTACTTGAAACTTTGTATAAAGGCATATTATTAGAATGCAAGAAAAGTAATTTCAGGGTTTTTGAAAATTCAGCCCTGAAGGTGGTGAAAAAGGGGTTGAAAATGTGTATGAAGATCAAACATTTTTTTGAGTGCGGTACTTGAAACTTTGTATAACGGCATCATTATTCGAATCAAAGAATTTATAAACGTCGTTCTTAAACTCAACGAGTTTCTTAAAGCTATTCGTTCGTAGATTACCTGATTTCATAATGGTACAGCGTAATTAGAGCAAATTAGCCGAAAAAATAGTAATTTCAACATTGCTTAGGTCTGAAAATAATAAACATGTAAAATTTTCAAGATAAGGTTCCACGCGGACGAAGTCGCGGGCAACAGCTAGTGTTAACATAAATAGAATTGAAAAAGTCCAGAAAAGATTTATATCAAGTTTAACATACAGTTATAAGAAAAAAATAAGGAACTTAAAAGTTATCACGCACGTCTCAAAATATTTTAAAATAGGATCGCTGTCGGCAAGAAGGCGTATGATGGATTTAATTTTCCTAAAAAGAATTGTCACCGGTAGTCTAGATTGTCCTGATTTACTGCTAAAAATAAATTTTCATGTTCCGTCTAAAATGCCTAGGCCAGGTAACTTAAGACTCTTTGGCTCAGCTAATTGTCGCACCAATCTCAAACACACTGTCCGCTCTCGCGCATGTTTGCTATATAATTATAGGGAGTTCCAGCACTGCTGCATTGATCTCAACTTCTCATCAATCTCTTGCATAAAAGCTGCTCTCATTAAGGAAATGTAGGCAAAATACAGTAGATTGTCTATACAATTTTAATTTAAGTGTATTTTATAATATACGAGTAAGTTTAGTTTAAGTTACAATAAAGAGCAAGTAACAATTTATCTTAATTATAAGTTAGTTTTATTATTACTGCTTATTAGTGCATGCGGTGTCCTTCTGTAAGTAATAAGATACTTAGTTTTAAATCTGTAATTGTATAAAAAAGTGTAAAAGTGTACTTATTGTTGAAGGTCCAATAGATAAAAAATAATAAAATAAATAAAATGACGATTTCGTGAACATTTAGTAAAAGGCCAGTAATCAGCCGTTTTTGTACCGGATGCTTTGATCGCAGGGTTGGAGAACCGTTCATCTACAACGTGCTGGACTGGCGGTCGCCGGGCGTGGCGGGCGCGGTGGCGGGCGGCTCGCTGGCGGGCGTGGTCGCGCTGCACACGCTGGTGTGGGCGCTGGCGCGCGCGCGCACCCGGCTCGCGCGCCCACTGCTGCCCGAGCGCGAGCGCGAGCGGCAGAAAGATGCTCGGCCAGCGCAACTGGCATGATGAGCCGCACCCAGCTCCCAGCCGTGCGCGCCGCTCCCAGCCGATGTCGAGGCCGGATCCTTTCCTAACTTGTCTGTCTCATTGCCAGAGATCGGACAAATCGGCGTCATTACATTATACACGGTGTCCTGTACTTAATGGACAACGTACTACTAACCTCCAGTAATTAATTAAGATAAACTAATATATACATATATATTTTTTACTTTATAATCTTGTTCGCGGACAAACACATACCATCGCAAGTGCAGACTTCTGGCCGAAGGGTGTTGTGTTTCGGCAGTTCCGGGGCAATCTGCCGAATCCTGCGCCAGATCAGATGACGCAACGGAGCCACGCTGTTACGTCGCCTAAATCCAACTAGATTTAAGTTTTTTTTTAATTTATGTATGATTTTGTAGTTCACAGTGCCTTAGTTTAATTACTGTAATGCTGTGTAACTAAATTGGATAAAAAATAAATAAATATACTTAGTATATATACGGGTCAACCTGTGGGAACCTTTTTTTTTGAAGTCGGTCAAAATACTAAAACCTTCTCCTAAGTGTAACAAATACTTTTCTGAAAACCGCATCAAAATCGGTTCAGCCAAACGCAAGATAATCGCGGACAAACATATATACATACCTACATACTTACAGTTCAAACTTCCCAAAGATTGTCCCTTTGAGCGCCAAGCGGCAAAGCAATTCACCGTGCCACTGACGCCAAAAACAAAAAAAAAAAGTGCTCCAAAATCAACAGAGATTGAAAAACACTGATAGTGGTTTGAATTAGCAT
The DNA here is from genome assembly GCA_947623375.1 of Apotomis capreana. Lineage (NCBI taxonomy): Eukaryota > Metazoa > Arthropoda > Insecta > Lepidoptera > Tortricidae > Apotomis > Apotomis capreana. Next base: position 254,391 of record OX392501.1, read on the forward strand.
GTTTTTGACCATCGAAATTTTTGACATCAATAGGCGTCGTTGGCGTCAGTGGCACGAATTCCCGATGACGTGATTTGCCGTCTTTGGCGGTCAAAGGGTTAAATAGTTGTTCTTCCCAATAATTGTTTGCTATAATTTAAGAATTTATATTTACTATTAAGTAGCAAACATTGTAGTAATTAGTATTAAGAAACAAGAAATTGTTACATACCTACATTTATTTTAGTATGTTGCATGTTCGTGGATAAAATATTACTTTGCTAAGCCGCGAAATTGTGCGCATCGGGTTACAAGCATGAAATTTCTACCACACATACGAGTAGAGCGTTCCACGGTGATTATTTTCAGATGTGGAGGGTTGTCAGATTCGTCCCCTGCGTGGCGGGAGAGCGGGGTGAAAAGGACCAAGTACCTACTGCTCTTTTTCTTTTTTTATTACTGATCAGTTAAGGCTATTAGGGCTTGTGCGGTATCGTTTTCGTGTAAAATATATATCAGGTATTCATTTTTTATGTTATTTAAGAATAGTTTGATATACAAATTTGGGTTATTTGCCGAAAAGGTAAAAATCACAACAAGTTTTTTTTAAATCATTAAATGAATAATGCGTTAACTACTTTGTGGAAATACATATTAACTAAAAACAGTTTTTAGTTGTTTTTTATTCAGAACGATAAAATAGTTTTATATCCTGAATATTTACAATTTAAAAAAATATCACTAAGCAGAAAATTTAATGTTGTTTTTAAAAATGTATACATATTGGGCACATCTCATACAAAAAATACCTTGAAAAAAAAGTTGATGTTAAGCTTAGCCTGCGTGCTCTAGTACATTTTGCTAAGTCGCGAAATTGTGTACATCGGGATACAACCACGACATTTCTACCACAGATAGAGTATTCTGCGGTGATTATTTTCAGATCTGGAGGGAAGTCAGATTCATCCCCTGTGCGGCGGGGAAGCGGGGTGAATTGGACAAAGGAGTCCTCTTTTTATTTTTATGTTACTGATCAGTTGACGCTACTAGGACTTGTGTGGTATCGTTTTCGTGTAAAACAGATATCAGCAATTCATTTTTCATGTTATTTATTCATAGTACCATATAAAAATATGGGTGTATTTCCGAAATGGTAAAAATCACAACCAGTTTTTTTTATTCAGGGAGATAAATTAGTTATATTTCCTGAATATTTACAACTAAAAAAAATATTGCAAAATAGCAAATTTAATCTAGTTTCTAAAAATATATACATGTTGGGCACTCTTCATACAAACAGTAACTTAAATAAATTGTTGATGTTGAGATTAGCTCGTGTGCTCGTGATACATTAGCAAAAAAATATTTTGTTTTAATTACATTAATTTGTTTATCTAGGACGTATATGGTAAATATTATATGTTAAAGCATGTTAATAATCATTATTTAATGTATTTAATGAAGCGAAATAGAATGCGTTCGGAGATTTACGTTGGTTACGCCGACATAAACATATATTTTAAACTAATGTTTGTATATGAGATGTGCCCAACATGCATATATGTTAACGAAATTTAACTAATTTACCTCAGAGTAAAAAAAACTTTTGTGATTTTTACATTTTCGGCCATATACCCATATTTTTATATAGAACTATACAAAAATAACGTAAAAAATGAATTTCTAATATCTGTTTACTAGACAAGTCCTAGTAGACTTAACTGACCAGCAATCAAGAGCGAAAAGAGGTATAATTGGTCCTTTTCACTCCGCTCTCCCGCCTAACAGGGGACGAATCTGACTTCCCTCCACATCTGAAAATAATCATCGGGGAACACTCTATCTGTGGTAGAAATTTTATGCTTGTAACCCGATGCGCACAATTATGTTAGAAAACAGCGGACTAACAACTCTACTAAATGTTCATTAGCTGTAAAAGAAACTGTTCGCGTTGGATACCGCTCAACATAACTAGGTAAGGATCAAAAAGAGGCTCGCGTCGAATGGTGCATGAAAATGCTGAAAAATATAACCGTGGTGACTCAAAAGCTGTTTATCGAGACATGGCTGTGGTGTGTAAGTTCGCGAAGCAAAACGGTGGCACACAGCGGCCATAGGTAGTTTTACACGTAGGTACCTACCATGTTGGCCCACTGTAAATTTATTTTTTTCATATTATGAGAAATATATTGATAATTTTTACCAACTTTTTTAAGTGAATTATATTTTTCCCCGAGTTCTAGGCAGTAACATAGCTAGGTATTTCATGTTTTCATTGCGTGCTGTCGAATATAAGTTGAAAAAAAAAACAAATTTTCCGCTTGAATCTTGAATGATAAAACTACTACATCCGCATGGAACTTGGAAGTATGGAAGCAACCTCGTACAACACGATAGATATCCACCTAATCACCTTAATTAATAAAAGGTATTATTAAAAGCGCCTACGCAAATGTAAGAGCAATTGTGCTTTTGGTCTAATAATTACATTTCCTACAGGGTCATCAATGTCATCACGAATTACTTGCTCACTTTTCAATCGTTTTAGGGATAATTTCCAGGATAAAAACTATCTTATGTCCTTCCTCGGATCTTAAAGTATCTCCATGCCAAATTTCATCAAAATCGATTCAGCGGTTTAAGCGTGAAGAGGTAACAGACAGACAGACCCACTTTCGCATTCATAATATTAATAATAATAATAATAATATATATTTATTCATAAATAACATCAGGTTACAAACGTGTCTTATAAACTAAAGAAACTCTGCTTCCTAAATAGGTTGACCTGTGCTTTAGGATAAGCAGTGCTCCTCCCCCAATTCACAAATATCAGATGTTGTAGAAACGATTTATCAAAAGAAGATAACATGCTTTTTTTTTATTAGTATGGATTAGTATGGATCGATTTAAATACATGCCATACATAAGTAGCAGTATACCTATATGTAGCAGCCTATGCGTAGCATAAGTGAAATTATTTTAATTATTTACTAGCTGTTGCCCGCGACTTCGTCCGCGTGGAACCTTATCTTGAAAATTTGATATCTTTATTATTTTGAGATCTAAGCAATGTTGAAATTGCTAAACATGTTCTTTTTTGCCATTTTTTACGAAATAGTAACGAACCCTTCGTAGGCGAGTCCGACTCGCTCTTGGCGTTTCTTTAGTTTTTTTCGACTAATTTGCTCTAATTACGCGGTGTCATTATGAAATCAGGTACATCTACGAACGAATAGCTTTACTAAATTCGATGAGTTTATGAATGACGTTTATAAATTTCTTTGATTCGAATAATAATGCCTTTGAACAAAGTTTCAAGTACCGCACTCAAAAAATGTTTGATCTTCACACAAATTTTCAACCCCTTTTTCACCACCCTCAGTGCTAAATTTTCAAAAACGCTGAAATCATTTTTCTTGTATTCTATTGATATGTCTTTATATAAAGTTTCAAGTCCCGACCTCAAAAAAATGTTTGATTTTCATACAAACTTTCAACCCCTTTTTCACCACCTTCAGAGCTGAATTTTCAAAAACGCTGAAATGAATTTTCTTGTATTCTATTGATATGCCTTTAGAAAAAGTTTCAAGTCCCGCCCTCAAATTTTTTATTTTATTTTCATACAAACTTCAAGGTCCCCTTTTTCACCACCAGAGAACTGAATTTTTAAAAACGCTGAAATAACTTGTATTCTAATAATATGCCTTTATACAAACTTTCAAGTCCTGCACTCAAAAAAATGTTTGATCTCAATACAAATTTTCAACCCCTTTTTCACCACCTTCAGGGATGAGTTTTCAAAAACGCTGAAATTACTTTACTTGTATTTTAATTATATATCTTTATACAAAGTTTCAAGTCCCGCGCTCCGAAACAGGTTTGATCTCCATACAAACTTTCAACTCCTTTTTACCACCTCAGGGGATGGATTTTCAAAAACGCAGAAATAATTTTTCTTCCATTTTATTTGCATAACTTTTTACGAAGTTTGAAGTTCCTAGCTTTAAATTAAATTTGAGCCATAAGACGAACTTTCATCCCCCTTTTACCCCCTTAGAGGTTGAATTTTTAATAACGTTCAATTAATGCCTCAACTTTGGAGCACATATTGAATTACTCTGTGGTAGAGTCCGCAAACTTATTTACGTCTTTAAAAATCTAAGACATGTGGCTGACGAACCGCTCCTAAAACGTATATACCTGGCATTATGTCAATCACTACTGACTTACTGTGTGTCTATCTGGGGGGGAGCTCCTAAAACTTCTTTGATCGCGCTCGAAATTGCTCAACGTGCAGTTCTGAAAGTGATGCTCTTCCTTCCTTTCATGCATCCCACACAAATGCTCTACGATACTGCTAAAGTCTTAACAGTTAGGCAACTTTTTGTTTTATCCACGATCCTTAAATTCCACTCAACACTATATTATAACAAGAATAAAATTGACACCTCTCGTAGAGCACATAACGTAGGAAAACCGGAACGGCAATTTCACACTAGTTTCATAAAAAATTTTTTCGCTTTTAACGGTCCTCGTATTTATAATCAAATTAATAAACTATTAAATATTTATCCAATGAATAAAAGAGATTGTAAGCAAACAGTCACAACCTGGTTATTATCTAAAAACTACCAGGATACGGAAAATCTTCTCTCTATATTAGTCTAATTGATGATAATATTTTCTATTTGCTCTCACTTATATATACATACACTCACTCACTCTCATAAATAACGCTAATTTTAAGTATATTATTATTCCACAGATATATATATATAACATAAGTAAGCTACAAATTCGTGTAAATCATAAGTTAATTTTGGTTTAAATGTTTTTAACATCAGTGCGGTTATATGGCAAGGAGCACTGCTTAACCTAAAGCTCAGGTCTCACCTATTTAGGAAGTAGTCTCTAATTTTAAGGACCCTCTGTAAAAGATGCTATTGTAAAAAACGTTGTTGTATTGAAATAAATTTATTATTATTATTATTATTATTAATGTTATTTTGTTATTATTACCTATGTATGCCTTAATAAGAAGTTTAAAGGAATTTGTAATGGATTCAAACTTTAAACTCCGTTTTAACCCTTTTAGGGGACGAATTTTTGAAAACACTGAAATTACTTTTCTTGTATTCTAATAGTGTACATTTGCACAAAAATTCAAGTCCCGCGCTCAAAAAAATACTTAATCTCCATACAAACCATTAACCCCTTTTTTGCCACCTTAGAGGGTGAATTTTCAAAAACGCTGAAATTAGTTTTCTTCCATTTTATTTTAGAATCAGAATCAGAATCATAATTTAATACCTTTTTACAAAGTTTTAAGTTCCTAGCTTTAAAAAAAACTTGTACCCCATACAAACTTTGCACCCCTATTGAACCCTCTTAGGGGAGGTATTTCCAAAAATCCCTTCATATCTCTAGCCCACGTTATAAAAGTAACCTACTGTGCAAAAATCAACTCTCTAACATTAGTAGTTTCGGCTGTCCGTTGATGAGTCAGTCAGGACTTCTTGTTTATTAATCTATAATATAAAATTATGTCTGCGCCTAATAATAATGACCGATATCATAAAATGCAGCTATTGCTCACAGACTTTGCAAGGCGCTTATAAAATATTGCACTGTCACTTTTGTCCTTACTCACTCTGTACATACTTCTATTACACGTTATACCGTTCTAACAAATCGTAGTTTAAATCTATACTTACTCCTGAAAACTTAATTCTACATGGTCGCATTCGAACCGAATAATTATCAGAAGAACCAGATACCTAAAATTTATACGGGAATATTAAATTTGTGAAGAAATTGAGGAATTTCGGCAAGGTCAAGGGGTCAAGCGCTTGAGAACAAAGGAACTAAACGACATCGTGCTTGAATTGGATTGCCGAAGAAGAAAATAAGTGTTAAATCTTCATTAGTTCTCAATTTTTACCCATCACTCGTTTAATCAGGTAGTAAAATATAGGTATAAGAGTTAATTAAGGTCAGTATTGTGTTTCAATTATTTAACTTGTGAGCAATTAATAGGTTAGTCTATGTTGCATCAGATTTCAGATTGTAATTTCACTTTAATTTTATTTTCGTAATAGTTAATTTAATACTAAATAATTCAGTATTGCAAGTTTTGCTTTCATTAATTGACTTTTAATGTACGAATTGTGAAGTTAGCTATCTTGAATTAGGGTTCACATAAGTTTTAAAGAAAACAATACATTATATTTTCACTAGTCATTTACTCATTGCTACGATTTATAATCAATAAATAATAATTATTAAGTGTACACATTTAAAATCAGTTAATTGTTAATTCTAAACAAGTGTTTTATATCTCTAACTTAAAGTAGACAATCAAATTTCATTGTAAAACTCACATAGATTACTCATACATTTAAATTGATCTAGTATTGTATAACGTTTCAGTTAACCACACTCACCTCCCAAAAATGACCGAAGAAAAGGAGTTAATCAAAAGGCGAGGCAGCTACAAGGGACGTTTGACTACGTTTTCTAATTACTTGGACTCGTTGGATATTTCTTCGTTAACCACTGCCAATGCGAGCGAGTTGCAGTTACGAATTGGTAGGATGGAATCATTGTTTGATAATTATGATGAGGTGCAGATAAGGTTAGAATGCTTAGGTGAGAACCTTGAACCTCAGCTGAACGAGCGAGCTGAGTTCGAATCCCAGTATTATAGTGTCATTTCTAAGGCACAAGATATTTTAAATTCTTTCACTAAAAAACAGGATCGTTTGGATAATCTGGGAAGCGAGCATAGTTCTCGTACTAACAATAATAAACTTGTTAATCTGCCCGTTATACAATTACCAAAGTACGCAGGATCGTATCACAATTGGCCTGAATTCCACGACACATTCCTAAGTCTCATTCACTCCAATGATGATATTGACGAAATAAATAAATTTCATTATTTACGAGCTTCATTGGAAGGGTCAGCGGCACTGGTCATAAAATCAGTCGAGTTTTCAGCTAAAAACTATGCCGTAGCATGGGATCTTTTGTGCGATCGATTCAATAATAAACGATTATTACTGCATAATCACGTTTCGGCTATTTTTAATATTGAGCCAATCACAAAAGAATCTTCGTCTGCTTTAAAGCGCATTATAGACTCATTAAATAAAAACTTGCGCTCGTTAGAATCACTTGGCGAGCCCGTCAAACACTGGGATACGTTACTTATTTACATTGTAGCTAACAAACTCGATGCAAAGTCTTATCGCGAATGGGAAGCGCTCAGAAGTCGTTTAGATAAAAACAAAGCAATTACTCTTGAGGTGTTTTTAAACTTTATGCGAAATCGTTCTGATTTAATTGAAACGTTGGAGCTGTCCACAAGTAACACTACTGGCAGTCGTGTTAATTCAGCAGGATTGCATAAAAACACTCCTAAGGTCAAGGCCATGGTTTCGGTACAGGACACACATGCAAGCAGTAATGACATAACTCCAAAGTGTCCGAAGTGCAGCGGTGAACATCATTTAATAAATTGTACGCAATTTCTTTCACTTAGCAACACGGCACGACTAGAATTATTACCAAGTTTAAAGGTTTGTTTTAATTGTCTTCGTGGTAAACATTACGTGAATCACTGCAAGCGACCGGGTTGTAAGTTATGCAAACGCAAACACCACACACTTGTTCACGTTAATGAATCTAGAGGAAGATTAAGTGGTGATAACGCGTTAGGCCGCTGCGACAATAACATTACGACTAATAGATCGATTTCTCCCGCCAATCAATCGGCGATCGCGCAGCCAGGTACTTCTTCCAACATAGGGCGCGTGAATGAAATGCCCCCTGCAACTATTTCAACGTTAGCACGTTGCACGGTTAGAAACGGAAGAGCACCGAGGACAAGATGTTTTGTTATCGACTGTTTTGATTAAAGTATACGATCGTAATAATTGTGAACACGTCGCTCGCGGAGTACTTGACAGCGGGAGTACTTCCTGTATAATGACCGAGCGTCTGTGTCATAAATTAAATTTACCTGTAACTAGTATCAACAAGTCAATACAAGGTATAAATAACTCGACATCTCGAGTTGGTAAAATGTGTCGAGTACCAATAAAATCGCTGAATGACACCTTTTCGTGTCATATTAATTGTTTTATTTTACCATCAATTACGGATGATGTTTCGTGTCGTGAAATTAATTTGACCAACTTAAACATTCCGTCTGAGATTTGTTTGGCCGATCCCAGCTTCTACCAATCGTCGCCGGTAGATTTAATTATAGGTGCGGATATATTTTGGGACGTCATGGGATCACATATGATCAGACTAGGTAGCGGGATGCCGGTACTTTGTGAAACTAGGTTCGGATTTATAGTTTCAGGTCCAATAAACAGCGGCCATGTACCGCCAACTACCCTTAAATGTTGTTTCGGGTCTGTTAACTCGCCTAATCAAGGGTTTGATGATGACATCCAAAGCCAACTTACGCGCTTTTGGCAACTTGAGGAAGTTAGCCCTAAGTCATCACCTTACTCACCCGAGGAAAGGATGTGCGAGGAACATTTCACACAAAATACTACGCGTTTGACGGATGGTCGGTTTTGCGTTAGGCTTCCTTTAAAACAAAGTGAAAGCTCATTAGGTGAGTCTTTCCAAAGCGCAAAACATTGCATGCTGTCACTTGAGCGCAGAATTAAAACGAAGCCTTCGTTTAAAAAATTATACACCGACTTTATGACTGAGTACGTGAATCTAGGTCATATGTCAGAAGGCAGGCAAATCTCGGACGAGAAAAAAGGCTATTTTATTCCTCATCATGGAGTCCTTCGAGACAGCAGTCTTACGACAAGATTGCGTGTCGTATTCAATGCGAGTAGCCCGTCCACGTCAGGTCTCAGTCTAAACCATATTCTCATGGTTGGTGCCACCGTACAAGATGATCTTCTGTCCATCTTGATTCGTTTTCGGCAACATAAATATATCATTGCATCCGATGTCGAGAAGATGTACAGGCAGATAGTGGTGCACCCTAACGATCGACACCTGCAACAGATTATTTGGCGAGCCTCTGAATCAGATCCACTACTCGTACACGAGTTACAAACTGTGTCTTACGGCACATCCAGTGCTGCATTTCTGGCCACCAGATGCCTTCAGCAAATTGGTCTGGAGTGTCATGATGAGAAGATCAAAGAAATCATCATACACGATTTTTATGTAGACGATTTGCTGACAGGTGGGGATGATATATCCGAGGTGAAAGAAATTCGCCATAAAGTGACCGATGCACTCTCTGGTGCAGGAATGAATCTCCGAAAGTGGAAGTCAAATGAACCTCTGCTTCTGAGTGATTCTCCCCGTTCTACGGTCGACTTAAACATAGGTTCTAAGGAGCCCAGCAAAACGTTAGGTTTAAGCTGGCATTCAGAGTCTGATGATTTGTGTTTTCCAGTCGGGAGTTTGAGCTCGAAAGGAACCACCAAACGTGACATGTTGTCAACGATTGCTCAGATTTTTGACCCCTTAGGAATTTTGTCCCCGTACGTCATTTCCATGAAAATGCTCCTCCAGCGGTTGTGGTTACATAAGATAGGGTGGAATGACCAGCTATCACCGGAGATCTCAGCACTGTGGACAGAAATGTTAGCCAGTTTGCCAGCACTTGATAACATTCGGGTTCCTCGGCATGTTATATGTGACTCGTGTTCAGTACTTGATCTACACATTTTTTCAGATTCTTCTGAACGAGCGTACGGAGCGTGTGTTTACGTTCGTAGTGTAGACAACCAGAACCAAATATTGGTACGATTACTTATGGGCAAGAGCCGCGTGGCTCCAATTAAACCGACGACTATACCTAGGCTCGAGTTGTGTGGTGCACTCGTCAGTGCCCATCTTTATGAGAAGGTTATTGCTTCACTTCGAGCACAGGTTAGGAGTACGACATTCTGGACCGATTCCACGATTGTGTTAGGTTGGCTAAAGATGTTGCCCAGCAAGTTGCAGCCTTTTGTTAGGAATCGAGTGTCAGAAATTTTAGAGATCACTGGTAGTTGTACTTGGAGACATGTTCCAACAGATCAAAACCCAGCAGATTTAATATCGCGTGGCGTTCCTGCAAGTGCCATGAGCACGTTAGATTTGTGGTGGACAGGTCCTGCTTTCTTACAGGAGGATAGTTCTCAGTGGCCATTGACTCCAAGCCCTAATCCTTGTAACGCACTACCTGAAACCCGCGGTGAGGTTTCATTGCACGCTGAGATTAAGGACACCTCGTTAGTTGATTTCGAACGATTTTCGAATTTCTTGCGGCTTCGTCGAGCTTTTGCATATGCTCTGCGTTTTATTGATAAATGTCGCAAACAACCAACGGCAACGTATCTCAGTGGTGACGATTTAGAAAAATCATTAAAATTATTAATTAAAATCAGTCAACGCGAATCCTTCTCGGAATACGATTTAATATTGAATAAACAAAATTTACCACGAAAAAGTAAGCTTTTAAAATTTAACGTATTCTTGGACGAAGATAAGTTGATGCGCGTTGGTGGTCGTCTTTCCAATTCTGATTTCGCGTATGAAAAAAGACACCCAATTTTATTACAGTCCAATCATCGTTTCACGAAGTTACTGTTTAATTTTGAGCATAAACGACTTTTGCACGCACCACCCCAACTCTTGTTGGCAACTATTAAGGATACCTTTTGGCCTATAGGGGGTCGAAATTTGGCAAAGGCATGTTATCACCAATGCGTACGGTGTAGTATAATGAAGGGTAAAGTCCTTACTCCATTGATGGGTAGCCTGCCTAAGCCTCGGTTGTCACCTGGAGGTCATGCATTTAGGAATGTGGGCGTGGATTATGCCGGCCCTTTAATGTCAGCCAGTCGTCAAGGTCGTGGATGTGCTTTGGTAAAAGTTTACATCGCCATTTTCATTTGTTTCGCAACTAAAGCGGTGCACTTGGAATTGGTGGGAGATTTAACTAGCAAAACTTACATATCTGCATTGCGTCGGTTCATGGCTCGAAGAGGAAAGCCTGATAATATTTATTCCGATAACGGCACCTCCTTCGTCGGCGCAAGCAATGAGATAGGTAATTTTTTAAAATCGAACTGCAACTCGTTGGCTGAAGGTCTGGCCAGCGAAGAAACCAAATTTCATTTTAATCCGGCGTATGCACCGCACTTTGGTGGTCTTTGGGAGGCGGGTGTTAAGTCGACTAAGTACCATTTGCAACGAGTGTTGGGAAATTGTCACTTAACGTACGAAGAGCTTAACACAACGCTAGTGCAGATCGAAGCGCTCCTGAACTCTCGTCCGCTCACCCCTCTTTCGCCGCATCCAGAAGACTTGTCGCCTCTGACCCCTGGACATTTCCTCATCGGGCGTCCTTTAACGTCGCTGCCTGCACCGGACTTGGAGGACCACACATACCAGCATTTACCTCGATTCAAGCGGATCGAGCAGCTTCGGCAACACTTCTGGGCTCGATGGAGTAAGGAATACGTTGCAGAGCTCCAGCACCAGGTCAAGTGGCGCACCAATCAAGACACTCTCACCATAAACACCCTCGTAGTCCTGAAGGAGGATAATCTCCCTCCGCTGAAGTGGAGACTTGGCAGAATCGTCGCTATTCACCCAGGGTCCGATGGGATTTCTCGGGTAGCCGATGTGAAGACTGCGACTGGTGTAATCCGAAGAGCCTTCAGCAAGATTTGTCCGCTTCCTGTGGTCAGCAAGTCCTCTTGAAAGACTTGCTCTTTCAACCCCGGGGGCATGTTTATTAATCTATAATATAAAATTATGTCTGCGCCTAATAATAATGACCGATATCATAAAATGCAGCTATTGCTCACAGACTTTGCAAGGCGCTTATAAAATATTGCACTGTCACTTTTGTCCTTACTCACTCTGTACATACTTCTATTACACGTTATACCGTTCTAACAAATCGTAGTTTAAATCTATACTTACTCCTGAAAACTTAATTCTACACTTCTTCTTTTATATATATAGATTAGCGGAGTTAGACTTGCAGTAATGTGTTATCTAGAACAAAAGCATAGGTATTAAGCTATATTGTGAAGTATAAATAAAACATATTTTTAAATCGAAAACATTTCATTTATTTATTACCAGCGAACGAATAAAACATAGAACACGAGCTTCATACAAAATTACAATCAAAAACCGGCCCAACAGTCGAAATGCGCATGCTCACCGGTGTACCAATCACAGCCACTCAAATGTTTTCAATTACGCATAACAAATAAATGTGATTCGTCAATTTCCGAATGGCCAGATGTGATTCGACAAAACGCATGATATTTGTCTATGGTAATATGGCGGTGACAGTGAAAACTCATAATTGGTGAATCTTTAATGCAATAAAGAGCCATTTTTGTTTCCTTTTGTAAATCTTGAATGTTAAGGTTATTGCTTACATACGAATTTAAAAAAAAAATTACATCTTTTAAGGAATCCTTGTTTGTTCCTTGTTGTTACTAATACTTTGAATGATTATTATTAATGCGTGCTGTAACTGCTGTATATATAATTATTTCTCCTTCTTTGTAATAACTAATATTTTAAATGTAAAGTCGGTACAATCTTTGTAGTGAAAAATATCAAACATAATTAGGAACTTATACGTTTTCCTACCGGACTGACGGAAAACGCATAGCCTTTTAGGGACGGTCTTATTTATACAAGCACAAAAGCCCGGCTTGCCCTAGCAATATTAACAAACGATAAAAACTGATTTACTTGAACAATATGAAATTGCGCGCCGTGACGTGTTTCATAATTTCAAATTTTGTCGATGCCGCGTGGTTCAAAATTTGTCCGCGCACCGACCGCTCCGCGCTATGGCTCGTCGCCGTTCTATGTCACCGCTAGTCATCTCCCTCGCACGCGTTGGCTTGCAATCGGGCTTCATACCGCCTATTCTAACAGATGGAAATAACCTATGTATCAACATAACTATACGTTGCTTCAAGTAAAGTGAAGTTAGATACGGATCGGCCACTTGCAAATTTCGCGTAAACAGGAGTGATTTAACTTCACGTTGTTTAGAAATATTTAGTTAGTGTAGTGTTTGTTTGAGCGTAGTAATAAGTAGAAGTAGGTAATATGAAGATAGTGATCGTGTTTTGATTTTGTTTGTTGTTGTGATTACTGTGGCTTTAAACAATGGAAAGAGTTGTTCCGTGCGATTGTGATGAGTTAAAGTGTGCAGGTCTTTTAATAGGCGAAGGAAAGGTAGGCACTCTAACTTTCGCTCAGAAAAAACAGCTCATATTTTCCCCAAAACCCACGCCCAACCTGTGTATTATTGAAATTGTACTTTGAACAGTAATGCGGCAATAAAATGGATTTACCCATAAGCCTAGGCACGCCACCGATTGCATTACTTTTTTCAAACATCGTATATAAATTAGTCATATGGCACAACACCATCCCTATACAAAATCTGTTCCGTAAAATAAATTAAATTAATATGTGTACAGTTTTATTTACGTATGAAAACTGATACCATCTTTTTTTTGTGTTTTCCTGAGTGATTAATACACCATTACACTGAACATTATGGCATATTTTGTTACTTTGAGACTTCATATATGTCACGTAATGCAACTGTTCGGCTGCGTCGCCATTTGCAAACTAAACAGCCGTTTGACACAAAATTTACGCCCCGCCTTAACTGACACAAAATCCGTGGGGCCATTTTCCGACGCTAGTTAGGCTTCTATGTTTTATTCGTTCGCTGTTTATTACTACATATATATATATATAGCAAAATTTTCAAATTTAACACGGACAACTAAATAAAGTACAATTAAATAACAAACTAAACATGATATGTGATGAGTGTGACTCGGCCCGGTTCCTCTCGACAAACTTAAAGAAACAATTTTGAAAAACGCATTCCCGCCTCGTATAATAAGTATATAATTTTAACAAAAAAGCTAATATGATTATAATTTGGACAACAGTCTCAAAAAATAAGCGATCTTATCTAAGGTATCTCTAATAAATCCAAAAATATATCATCTTATTTACAACAATGTGCGTAACTGCCGTACGCCCCGCGGCCTCGGCGCGCCGCCATCGCGTTCCACGACTCCCGGCAGTAACAGTACTTATATCTTTGCATGTCCTACACGTTCTAGCAACATTACAATATTGGTTTGCTCGCGTGATGTTTCCAGTTGGATTTTTTAAACTAGTTCAACAACAACCTTATAACGCGGGTCGAGCCCCTCTGCGAGCGGAGAGCGGACCTGCCGGCTAGACCGGTATGCTCGCTCTCATTCGGAATAGTGACGTTCCTTCCATTCTCCTTGTAAACACTGACGGTGAGAGAGAGACGGCACGACAAAACGAAGCACTCGATGAATCGGCATAATATCATAGACGATGCTCCGCGAGGGGCGCCCGCGGGTCACGATTATTCTAAATGGCATACGCATACGGTCCTACACTTAAAAGGCATTTCGAGATCATTTCATTCCTACCTATAACGACGCCGGACCGGTCGGCGCGGTCGAGTCGCGTTTGTTATCATGTTCCCAAAATGGTTTTCATGTGGCCAATTTACATTTAGTTTTTCAACAGAGTTTTTCCCGTCCTGCTTTATTAAGGTATTTATAACGACCTAGACCTGAGCGAGTAGTATGCTTATCAGTGAGCCACGCGGCACGCGGCACACGACACGCGACACGCGGGCACGCGACACACGACACGCGACACGCGGCACCGGACACACGACACGCGGCACGCGACACGCGGTAGGCATACGGCACACAACATACGCCGCACGGCATGGAACACGCGGAGCTGCGTGAGCGTCAGGATGGCGGGTGCATTGCTCGAATTTTGGCGCACATTTGGCACATTGCTAGCACTAACTTCTGACATATACCGCAGCTCCATTTGTTGATGTACACCCGCCATCCTGACGCTCATGGAGCTGCGCTATCACAACGCGGAGCGGGGTTGGGCGGTTTGGGAGCAAGGGAGACACGATAGGAGTAAACCTCAGCTATGTGAAAAGTTTAATGGAGTGAAATTTCCTGCAAGAAAAACCATTCTGGAATAATGATGTACCAAACGGCAACTGCGCCGCACCGCCACAATAACGTCCGACCGGTCCTCCTCCCGCAGTTAGAAGTTCTTATCTAATGTTCACTTTATTGTACGGGGTTGACATTATAATAAATAATTACGAACTCCACAATACGACTACTATTTACAAGTAGAATTATCTTATCTAAAATTGACTGGTTAAATATTGTAAAAATTAAATACAGGTATTCAAATATTGCACCCGAAAGATCATCATCACGCGCAACTTTGAGATCGCGCTCGTATAAATTTTGCTAATTTCTACCAAAGATTTTGTCACAACAAACATACCTACGGTAAGTACTACAACTATCCTACAACTAGACCGACGGCCGCCGCCGCCGCGTCTCGCTGGACGAGACCTGCGGACCAACGCCACTGGAGCCGCTCTATAAGGCACCTCAATATGAGCGAGAGGTCGAATAGGTACATTATTTATTAGCAAAGCAATTGCAACAAATCCAGTACAATTTGTGCGCGGACAGAAGCCAGTCACTTATTCTATTGGAGCACATTCGCCTCGTAACTTCTTGTGAAATAAATAGACATCGCACAGGAGCGGACGCGAGAGGCGTCGTGGGATACGCTATACGAATACTACGTCGACAGCCGGAGCCGCAGAGGCGGGCTCGTATAATTGCGACACTAGGTAGTAGTCGATTTAAACATGTAAGATATCGAGACGGCCATCCCCCACGGCTTCAGCGACACGGGATCCGTTTGAAAGTTCGCCAATTTCAAATATCGTCGAAGTAATGTCCATGTTTCACGTCATTCAAAAAAACATATGGGAATCAAACATTTAGTGACACAATACTCCTTCGGAACCCCGTCGGTCTTCATCCAACGCCCACACAACGGGTCCGCGCGTGAGCCGCGCGTGAGCCGCGCGCGAGCCGCGCGTGGCCGTCCCTCGCCTAGCCGAGCTCCTCGCTGAGCAGCAGCACCTGGAAGGAGGACTCGTCGACGGCGTCCGAGTACATCAGCTCCTCCTGCATAGGACGATTATAAATTTAAGATAAAAATAAAGTCGAACAAAATAATAATAATATAATAATAATAATAATTTATTGATAAAACATAATGTACAGAGGTGACGGTTAAATTCTATAGGTACTTAAAAAAACAAATAAATTCACAATTTACATAACCTGAAGTAGGGTTGCCCCTGTGTTTCAGGCAATGGGAAAGCCTTTACATTATTTAATTTAAGTACATATTCATCTATCTTACAGTAATCTTATTGTAGCTTAAATACTAAAATTTACACTAAAGTACTAAATTAAACTAAACAAATATTTATTTAATGACAGCCAGTAAGTTCTCTGTATCTTCGTACGTCATAGTTTGTAGTGACTCACGAAGCGCTTTCTTACATTGAGCGAAGCTAAGTGGATATAGGTCCAATTTCGCATTTAATCTATTGTAAAGAAATGGTCCCAGAAATATGAAAAATCTTGTAGAAAATGCGTGTTTTGCTTGCATGTTATAGGAGCAAACAATATCTTTACGCCTCTTGTTTTTATATTCGGTGCTGTAAGGAGTTGTGCAGTGCTGCCTTAATACTGTGCCGTGAATAAATAACTGACGAACTGTTAGTACTTTACATTCACTGTATATAAGGTTAGTAGGGTAGAGGTAAGGACGATAGGTATGAACCTTTAGGTTTGCTCTTTGGGTTCTTTCTAATTTTAGTATTGTGGTTTTAGCCAAACCTCCCCATGACGTTATGCAATACGTTATTATTGATTGGCAAAGAGCAAAATAAACCGTCTTGAGGAGCTGCTCATCCGCAATTGAGCGCAGTTTTTTGAAAACAAAAATTAACTTACGGATTCTATTACCCAGCGCTTCCACATGGAATTTAAACGAGAGGGTTTCGTCGCTTAAAATTCCGAGATATTTAATTTTGTCGGTACGCGTTATGTCCGGGCAGCTGCATTTGACAGTTGAAATGTTATTACATATGTGGGCATAGAGCTTGCGGTAGGTTATGTCTACGCTAGGTTTACGCATGGAAAATCTTGCATACTGAGTTTTATCTGGGTTAAGTGTTAGTAGGTGATGCCGTAACCAGGTGCTGCCGCTATTAAAGCCTCGCTGTGCATATTCATGTGCGTCATCTGCTGACTTAGCGGAAAAAAGCAGTACAGTGTCATCAGCGTACGAGATTACTTTACCATTTCCTATTTTTAGATCACAAAGGTCGTTAATATAGATCAAGAATAGGGTGGAAGCGAGCACGCTTTCTTGTGGAATTCCGTAAGCGGTGTTTTTTAAGTCGGAGCTGATATTATTGTCTATCTTCACGCATTGGGTGCGTTCATCTAGATAATTTGCTAGTAATTTGAGTTGGGTACCTCTAATACCAAATGCTTCTAGCTTTTGGAGAAGAATGGCAATGGGGACGGTGTCAAAAGCTTTTGCGAGGTCCATAAAGATAATGAATGAATGATAAACTCGTTACCATATAAGAAAGGTCTAACATTCCACTGTGTACGCACCTGCATGAGGTCGAGCAGGCCGAGCCCCGCGTGCGGCGACGCGGCGCCCGGGGACGACATGAGACCGGGGGCGCTATAGGAAGGTTCAGTCGCTCGCCGCACTGTGTACGGTACGCACCTGCATGAGGTCGAGCAGGCCGAGCCCCGCGTGCGGCGACGCGGCCCCGGGGACGACATGAGACCGGGGGCGCTATAGGAAGGTTCAGTCGCTCGCCGCACTGTGTACGGTACGCACCTGCATGAGGTCGAGCAGGCCGAGCCCCGCGTGCGGCGACGCGGCCCCGGGGACGACATGAGACCGGGGGCGCTATAGGAAGGTTCAGTCGCTCGCCGCACTGTGTACGGTACGCACCTACATGAGGTCGAGCAGGCCGAGCCCCGCGTGCGGCGACGCGGCCCCGGGGACGACATGAGACCGGGGGCGCTATAGGAAGGTTCAGTCGCTCGCCGCACTGTGTACGGTACGCACCTGCATGAGGTCGAGCAGGCCGAGCCCCGCGTGCGGCGACGCGGCCCCGGGGACGACATGAGACCGGGGGCGCTATAGGAAGGTTCAGTCGCTCGCCGCACTGTGTACGGTACGCACCTGCATGAGGTCGAGCAGGCCGAGCCCCGCGTGCGGCGACGCGGCCCCGGGGACGACATGAGACCGGGGGCGCTATAGGAAGGTTCAGTCGCTCGCCGCACTGTGTACGGTACGCACCTGCATGAGGTCGAGCAGGCCGAGCCCCGCGTGCGGCGACGCGGCCCCGGGGACGACATGAGACCGGGGGCGCTATAGGAAGGTTCAGTCGCTCGCCGCACTGTGTACGGTACGCACCTGCATGAGGTCGAGCAGGCCGAGCCCCGCGTGCGGCGACGCGGCCCCGGGGACGACATGAGACCGGGGGCGCTATAGGAAGGTTCAGTCGCTCGCCGCACTGTGTACGGTACGCACCTGCATGAGGTCGAGCAGGCCGAGCCCCGCGTGCGGCGGCGACGCGGCGCCCGGGGACGCGGCGCCCGAGCCCGCGCCCGGCGACGCCATCTGCCTGTAATACAGTAAGGTTTATTACGACTACATTGTATGTTGCCCTATTCGCTAATAGGGAATGCGTGAAATGTTTTAATAAATCTTAAACTTTTATTTAACTCCTAAGTCCTAACCGTTAAGGAGTTACATCTGCCTGCATCAGCTCGGCATAGGGAGATGATGATTATAATCGATGGTCACCATAATCGGAAGAAAAAAAAACGACAATAAAATAAAATCGTTCCATTTACAAACAAAGTTCCTACCTGCTAATTTACAAAACGAAATACTGTTCCTAAGGGTATAGCCGTGTTTGTATGGAGCATCGGCCCCAGAAGCCAAATCGATTGCCCTTTTGCTAGTATATTAGTCCAGATGTAAGATGCTATTTTACAAACAAGGACCCTGAAATACTTCAGGTTTTTGAGAAAATTAAAAAAAACGATTAATTGGTTTTTATTTTCTTTTATCTAAACTACTTACTAATTTTTTTGTAACATACACATTATGTAGGTAATAAGATGTATTATTAAAAAGAAATGGATTTCCAAATATCCTTATAAGTAGTGAAATTTTCACTTTAAATTTTTCAATTTTTTTTTTTATATTTTTAAGACTGGGACAGGGACACCCACCAATTTTGGCTATATTATGTATAAACTAATATCCTATAATATATATTTTTTTCAAAAACATTCACTTGGATCAACATATCCAAAATGAAACAAACTCATCGCCTGGTGTCAATTTTTCAGACAGTTATTTTCAAAACCTCGTATATAGTTTGTTGATTGATACTGAGATACGAGCTTTATTTTAAGTAGGTATTTGTTACTTAGTTTTGGTTGTCAACTGACGTTATGGTATACCATACATTTGTTGGACTTAATATGCCTAACTACTCGTACAAGAATCGAATAATCTATATATAGGTATATAAAAGAAGAAGTCCTGACTGACTCATCAACGCACAGCCGAAACTACTAATGTTAGAGAGTTGATTTTTGCACAGTAGGTTACTTTTATAACGTGGGCTAGGGATAAGAAGGGATTTTTGGAAATACCTCCCCTTAGAGGGTTAAATAGGGGTGCAAAGTTTGTATGGGGGAAACTTTTTTTTGGAGCTAGAGACTTGAAACTTTGTAGAAAGATTACTTATTCAAAAACGCAAAAAGTACTTTCAGCGTTTTAGAAAATTTCACCCCTAAGGAGGTTAAAAAGGGGTGCAATGTTTATATGGGAGAAACTTTATTTTTTGAACTAGAGACTTGAAACTTTGTAGAAAGCTTACTTAATCAAATGCAAAAAGAGTAATTTCAGCGTTTTGGAAAATTTCACCTCTAAGGGGTAACCCCCTTAGAGGTGAAATTTTCCAGGGTGCAAAGTTGTATGGGGAACACCGCTAATGTTGTTTATAAAGAAGTGTTACGCTAATCTATCTTCTTCTATATCTATAAAAGAAGAAGTCCTGACTGACTCATCAACGCACATCCGAAACTACTAATGTTAGAGTTGATTTTTGCACAGTAGGTTACTTTTATAACGTGGTTTAGGTTTAAGAAGCGATTTTGAAAAATTCCACCCCTATAAGGGTTAAAAAGGGGATAAAAATTTGTATGGGATACAACTTTTTTAAAGCTAGGAACTTGAAACTTTGTAAAAAGATATTAAAATAAAGGGGAAGGAATTTTACCGTTTTTGATAATTCATCCCTTAACGTGGTAAAAAAGGGGTTGAAAGTTTGTATGGAGATCAAATAGTTTTTAGAGCGCGGGACTTTAATCTTTGTGTAAAGGCATATTATTAGAATAAAAGAAAAGTGATTTCAGCGTTTTCAAAAATTCATCCCCTAAAAGGGTTAAAAGGGGGTTGAAAGTTTGGATCCATTACAAATTCTTTGAAACTTCTCATAAAGGCATATATAAGAATTAAAAAATAGCAATAATTGAAAGTTATTAAAAATTGAACCTGTAAGGGGGTTAAAAGGGGGATGAAAGTTTGTCTTGGGGTTCAAATTTAATTTTAAGCTAGGAACTTGAAACTTTGTAAACAGGTATTAAAACAAAATAGAAAAAAGTGATTTCAGCGTTTTTGAAAATTCATCCCCTAAGGTGGTAAAAAGGGGGTTGAAAGTTTGTATGGAGATCAAATTCTATTTTTAAACGTGAGACTTGAATCTTTGTATAAAAGCATACTATTAGAATACAAGAAAAGCTATTTCAGCGTTTTTAAAAATTCGTCCCCTACAAGGGTTTAAAAGGGGTTGAAAGTTTGTATGGAGATCAAACCTTTTTCTGAGCGCGGGACTTTAAACTTTGTATAAAGGTATATAATTAAAATACAAGAAAAGTTATTTCAGCGTTTTTGAAAATTGCTGAATTTTCAAAAACGCTGAAATAACTGTTGACTGAAGGTGGTGAAAAAGGGGTTGAAAATTTGTATTGAGATCAAACATTTTTTTGAGCGCAGGACTTGAAAGTTTGCATAAGAGCATATTATTAGTAAAGGATTATGGTTACTTATAGTAAATAAAAGATAAACTTGAGACTGAAATATTTTGATGTTATATTTTCCGAGAACATGAGAAGAACGAACAAAAGACGAATGACATCCATAGACAAAGTAGAGCACCATAAACAATTACAAAACTACCAATAAAACTTTATAAAGAAAACATATTGCATTCATAATCCAACACCCCCTCTAGAATGTAAACCCATTTTCTTTATACAATATAAATGTTTCTCTAAAGTGGTCCCCTTTGTTAAAATGTCAGCTAGGTGTTGAAACAGTCTTGCCAGTCTTGTCTCTAGGTCGTAAGGTCACGGTACTCGGTGGTAAGCCCTGTGTTGATCGCGCGACATAACAATCATCTTCGTCTGTGTCTGTTTCATACTCATCGGAGCTGCCACTTATGTTCTCTGCTTTACTGAGCTCTGAAGATTCCAATAGTACTTGTACTGTTTCGGGTGCAGGAGCTGACAGAGACGGTGCTGATTGCACTTCTTCAGTGGAGCTTGAGCTGTTAACATCACAAGGTAGGTATATATTATTATTTTTCGTTACATTCTCCAAAAATTCGACATCTCTACTTTTCATGATTCGATTTGTTTTAGGTTCAGCAAGACGGTATCCTTTGGTGTTGTCACAATATCCTACAAAGATCATCCTTTGCGATTTCGGGTCCCATTTCTTACGCTTTTCTTTGGGAACTTGCATCATGACTTCGGAACCAAAAATTCTCATATTGGATAAATCGGGCCGATTACCTGACCATAATTCATACGGAGTTAATTTACTTAAAGCTGTAGTAGGCGAGCGGTTGATGATGTACGCCGCAGTAGCAGTCGCCTCAGCCCAGTATGGTTTAGGTAAATCTGCATCCAATAACATACACTTCGCCCTTTCTATAAGAGTACGGTTCATCCGTTCGGCGAGCCCGTTTTGCTGCGGTGAGTATGGTGTGCTGGTTTGATGTTTAATGCCATGTTGACTTAAGTAATTTTCAAAATCTTTGTTACAGTATTCAAGGCCATTGTCTGTACGAATAATTTTAATTTTCTTATTACACTCATTCTCGGCTTTCTTGTGAAAATCTTTAAATGCATTAAGGACACTGAGCTTGTCTTTAAGAAAGTATACATAGACTGATCTGGAGTAATCATCCACAAAAGTAAGAAAATATCTCATACCTCCTAGGGACGGCGTCTCCATGGGGCCACACAAATCAGAATGTATCACCTGGAGTACTTCTGTAGCTCTGGAGCCCTCATGATTGAAAGGTAGTCTCGACTGTTTTCCCTTTAGGCAGGTAGTGCAGGTCACGGGTAATTTCTTCTTATCCGAAGTCAAGCTCACTCCTTCGGTGCACTCAGGTAACCGGTTCACATCTGGAAAGTTTAAATGTCCCATGCGTCGATGCCATAGGACAACATCTTTTGAAATATCGGAAATGCTCAAGTTTGCATTTATTTCTTTATCAACTGTGAGTGTATATAAGTTATTCTCTAATTTAGCATTACAGACAAAGTCTCCTTTATTATTTAAAATCTCACACTTATTCTGAGTGAAATTTACTGTACATCCACTCTTGACCATGGCACTGACAGAAAGTAAATTACCAGCAAGTTTAGGTATATATAAGACATTGCATACCTGAATTTTCTTCTCAACATCACCATCTAAAACCATATTTACTTTTCCAATCCCTTGAACAGGAAGAGATGAATTATTTGCAACAGTGATACTTGATATCGGTGGATTTGTCACATCATACAACCAGTCGCTGCGGTTTGTCATGTGCATTGAAGCGCCAGAATCCAGGTACCATTTGTTGCTGTCACTGCCTATTGTTGCACAAGAAGCGGAAAAAACTGCAACAAAGCCTTTATCATCACTTTGTTTACATGAAGTTTTCTTCTGTGCCCGACAATATTTACTGAGATGTCCAAATCGATTGCAGTTGAAACATCTTGGTCCTTTAACATAGTTCTGTTTCGGTTGAGAGTTATTCTTCTTGAATGAATAGAAAGCAGTGGTTTCGGAACTAACTTCTTGAAGAAGTTTAGTTTTAATAATATCGGCACTGATTTTTACTCCGGAACTCTCAATGGCCATAATCATGGGTTTGTATTTGTCCGGCAAACCCGCTAACATCAAAGTTCCTAGCCATTCGTCGTCAACTGAAAATCCTATATTTCTCAACTTATGAGCCGTCGTCATAATTATATTGACATAGTCTTCGACACTTTTCGAGGATTCCAAGCTTGTAGTGATAAGATCTTTCAATAAAGCCACTTTTCGCGTCAAACCGTTGTCATCAAATGCTCTCTCAAGGTTAAGCCAGACCTCCTTGGATGTCTTTGCATCTTGTATGTGGACGTAATTGATCGAATCCACTAGCAAAATAAGTTTAGATTTTGCTTTGATGTCTTTGACAGAATCGACATTTTCGCCTGTGACGCAAGTCCAGAGATCTTCGTGTTCCATATATGCTTTGACGGCAAACTTCCATGTGGCATAATTATCTCGACCAGTGAGTTTTTCTATACTAAACGCACTATTAACAGACATTTCTTCACAGCAATTAGAATACAAGAAAAGTAATTTAAGCGTTTTTGAAAATTCAGCCCTGAAGGTTGTGAAAAAGGGGTTGAAAGTTTGTATGAAAATCAAACATTTTTTTGAGTGCGGGACTTGAAACCTTGTATGAAGGCATTATTATTCGAATCCAAGAATTTATAAACGTACTAGCTTTTGCCCGCGACTACGTACGCGTGGAACTTGATAAAAGGGATTATTAAAAGTGCCTAAGCAAATGTAAGAGCAATTGTGCTTTTGGTCTAATAATTACATTTCCTACAGGGTCACCGCACCCCAACAGAAAGGACAATGAGTAATTTTGGTCCATATCCTCAATACTTATGAAACCTATTCCAAACGATAGCTTCAATCCTATCATTTATTTCATACTATGACAGTTAAGTCGAAATCGCGGGCCAACATGGTTTTTTTTATATAAATAGAACCCAGTACGACAACGGTCTCACCATACTATATTTTATTATAATAGAAAGAAAACGACACGTTATGCATTTTATTATCATTGTAGGTATTTATATTAATCAAAAAATAACATAGGTATTATATAGGTATCTACCTACCTACAATATTAAATATCTACAATTAAATCGTCTAGATGAAGTGCCGGTGGATTAAAACCCACTAGTCTACCTCGACTTAAGAACCACAATATAGAAATAACATGAGCACAGCTTCCTATAGTGCGTCTACCCGCAAGGCATGTGCAATATGTAGTATTGCAATATCGCTTCTAGGCCCATTTGGTCACGGTTTATTAAGACATGTATGATATGCCTTTGCTCGTACGTGGCGTGACTGAACTCGGCCTCTAAGCAGCCACACGTTATTTTGGAAAATATTGCATTGTTGCAAGTCTGGCAAATGATTCTGACGACTGTGACAGCGACGACGACTGTCCCCCCGACTCCGAGGGCTCACACCAGAGTGCGGCGTTCATCAACCCAGTGACTGCACACCTCCAGAGTGTGTTGGGCGGTGTCATCTGGGTCGCCGCACTCATGGCACACCGGGCTGGCCTCCCTCCCGATACGGTGCAGGTAATGACCGAAGCACCCGTGTCCTGTCATTACCTGCGCCAGCCGGAAGCCAATGCTGCCATGAGCCCTCTCTATCCAGTGGTCGAACGACGGGAGGAGTACCCCTATGGTACCAACTCCATAGGGGGAGTCCCCCAGGTCGTTCTTCCACCGGTGCCTCACCCTGCGCAGCGCCTGTTTGCGGTCCTCCCTAAGGTCCTCGGGAGCGGGGAATTCATTTAGGGCCCTGCGCCTCACCCGCTCCCTGTGCGCCTCCGCGAGCATCTGAGCGTCAAGCTCCCAGGGCGAGATGCTCGCTAGGGCGCAGGCCGCCGCCCACGACACCGTGCAGTACCCCCGGACCATCCTGACTGCTACCACTCTGCGGGGCCCGGAGGCGGGCCTTGTTGGTGGCATTGAGCCGATCAGCCCATATCGGCGCACCATACAAGGCCATGCTCCGGGCCACCCCCGCGTACAGGCGGCGGCACGCCGCACTGGCACCCCCCACATTCGGCAGCAACTTGCCCAGGGCTGATGCCGCTGCCACTATTCGGGGAGCAATTTGGCGGAAATGCTCCCCGAAATCCCACCTGCGGTCCAGGTGAATGCCCAAGTATTTAATACTGGCCTTCACCCAGACAGCTTCTCGGCCCACCGGTATGGCGACTGCAGCTTGCGGTCGCCATCCTCTGCCTCCAAACACAA
Organism: Apotomis capreana; assembly: GCA_947623375.1. Taxonomy (NCBI): domain Eukaryota; kingdom Metazoa; phylum Arthropoda; class Insecta; order Lepidoptera; family Tortricidae; genus Apotomis; species Apotomis capreana. The sequence goes on from OX392501.1 coordinate 279,836, forward strand.
TCGCGTCCGTTTTGGGCAGCGCTACCCTCAGCCCTAGCAACCCAATGCGGTGGACCATAAGGTCCGCCGTGATCGCCGCTTGCCTCAGCGCCTCCTCCAGCTCCGCTTCCCGGACGGCCACCATCGTCTCATCTGCATAGCAGATGACGGTCATCCGGGGGAGCAGGACCCCTCTAATGGCCCAGTCGAAGCTGACATTCCACAACAGGGGCCCGAGTACGGAGCCTTGTGGGACTCCGCACGCCATCTCTCTATGACGGCGTTGCCCGTCTGGCCCGACGTAGAGCACTACCCTTTGCGAGAGGTAATGCTCTATCGTCCGCCTCAGGTAGGGAGGCACTCCATGGTAGCGGAGTGTCTCCATTCTGACTGTGTACGGGAGGGAGCTGAGCGCGTTGGCGATGTCGAGAGACACCGCCACTACTCCCTCCCCCCTCCCCGCGGCATAGACACAAAATGCCCGCAGGGCACCCACCTCGTCCATTGTCGACCGCCCAGTTCGAAAGCCGAACTGGCGGTCCGACACATTTGGCCCAGTGCTCTCGAGGCGTCGGACGATCCGGGAAGCGATGATTCGCTCGAATATATTCCCGGATTCGTCCAACAGCACGATAGGCCTCATAGGCCTCCACCCTGAAGGGGAGTCCGCCGGCCGGTTCTCCTTTCAGAGGAGGCATAGCCTCCTCTCCTTCCAGCACCTTGGAAAACGCCGGGCCTCCAAACAGTCGTCGTAGAGTTCTTTCAGGCGGTCTCCGAGGTGTTTCAGTGCCACAGGTAGAATGCGACCGGGGACGCCGTCCGGGCCAGGGGCCTTTTGCAGCCTTGTAGCCAGTGGATAGCGAACCCCAGCTCGCCATCCGTCACCGGTGGGACTTGCTCCGGTTCCGGCGGCTCCTCCGCGGGGCCCACCATGCAGGGCGGGGCAAAGTCCGGCGCTGCCGGGAAAAGGCCCTCTACCACTCTGCCGACGAGTTCCGGCTCCAGGGAATCCAAGCCGGGGGCGTGGCGCATTTTATTGCGCACCACTTTGTATGGACGCCCCCAAGGATCCCTGTCCAGTGTCGCCAGGAACTCCTCGTATACCGATTCCTTGGCCTTGGCTATGGCAGCCGACAGTGAGCGATGGCGACGAGATAATGGTCTCTATACCTTAGAAGTATACACAGAGAATCATTTGCCAGACTTGCAACAATGCAATATTTTCCAAAATAAGGTGTGGCCGCTTAGAGGCCGAGTTCAGTCACGTCACGTACGAGCAAAGACATATTATACATATGGCTTAATAAACCGTGACCAAATGGGCCTAGAAGTGATATTGCAATACCTACTATTGCACATGCCTTGCCTACAGCCCAGATCTAGCCCCAAGCGATTATTTTCTATTCAATAATTTGAAGAAAGAGTTGAGGGGAAAGCGATTTAGAAGTGACGAAGAGATGAAGGCGGCTGTACAGGAGCATTTTGAAGGGCAAAATGAAGATTATTTTTTTAATGGCCTAAAAGCACTGTATAAAAAATGTAAAAAATGCATTGATTTAGGAGGAGACTATATTGAAAAATAAACACGAGTTCATTTGTGTAAATTGTTTTTTTCTATCTTAGGCTTAGAACTTTTCAGACGCCCCTCGTAGTTATATCGTTATCAAATAGTGGCAGCATTTATTTACCTGCATCGCCAAACTGTCTGAATATTTGTGATTTCTTTCCTTTGTAGCCATCCGATTGTCTCAGAAAGATTGTTGAAATATTCAGACCTTATCACACATTATCTGACCAACTATTAACTTGATTTTCTTCCTTCCATTTAATGAATCTCTTGTATTTTTTTATATCTCCTTGGATTTAGTCGGAAGTAAATTATTTTAGCTAACTCTGCCTCCGCTTTTAAGTATGGCGGAGTGCCGTCTATTCGGAATCAGACTCGTCTGAACTCATTTTTGCTGAATTATTGTAATAGATCACACAAACAAATTTGAATTTTTTGTCTTTTAATTTAAATCCCGCCTTAATTTATTTTTTTATAAATACTGCGTTTAATTATTTGCACTGTCTTACAAATCTAAGTCTTAAAGATAAAATTTAATTATTGTTATACATTGTTGTATTTTCTAACTAATTTTCATATCATAAAGCTTACCTTCAATTTTAACTCCGAGGTTTTTTCTAAACGACACAAAAAAGGAAGGAATTCCGAAATATCATTGTCATTTTACACAGCACAATTATGAACTAAACGCTGCATACAAACTTCCGCACTCAACCTTGTCGCTACTTTTTTTTTTTAAATATGCATCTTGAGTTACGTTTATACTGCCAATAGTACTAAACTCTTTTTATTTTACATTTGCTCTTGTAAATTGCAAGTGTATACTGCAGTTTCTTTCTATTTAATCTATGAAAAAGGGACGCCACTTTTTAATTTCTACAATTTGCTCTCGCACTGTACTTATAATTAAAACAATTTGTGGAATGCATCCTTTTTACATTTATATACGACCTCATCGCCTTCACATCCTTAGTTTTTTTATGTGTTTCGATATTCAAATATCTTGATACGTAATAAATATTGATTCCAAATTTAAAATCTCGTTGTTTACTGGACACTTCTAAAAAGTCTTCGGTATGTTCCACTTACTGTAGTCTATCTAGCGATGGTAAGGCAACATTACATGCAATTTTTGAGAAAATTTATATATGGCCTAACTATTTATTTCTGTACTAGCGGCCTGCCCCTCGTCCCTCGCCCGCCGCCGCGGTGGGAGCGGGACGGCACGTGCGCGGGCGCGGGGAGCCCCGCAGTCCGTCCCTCGCCCGCCGCCGCGGTGGGAGCGGGACGGCACGTGCGCGGGCGCGGGGAGCCCCGCAGTCCGTCCCTCGCCCGCCGCCGCGGTGGGAGCGGGACGGCACGTGCGCGGGCGCGGGGAGCCCCGCAGTCCGTCCCTCGCCCGCCGCCGCGGTGGGAGCGGGACGGCACGTGCGCGGGCGCGGGGAGCCCCGCAGTCCGTCCCTCGCCCGCCGCCGCGGTGGGAGCGGGACGGCACGTGCGCGGGCGCGGGGAGCCCCGCAGTCCGTCCCTCGCCCGCCGCCGCGGTGGGAGCGGGACGGCACGTGCGCGGGCGCGGGGAGCCCCGCAGTCCGTCCCTCGCCCGCCGCCGCGGTGGGAGCGGGACGGCACGTGCGCGGGCGCGGGGAGCCCCGCAGTCCGTCCCTCGCCCGCCGCCGCGGTGGGAGCGGGACGGCACGTGCGCGGGCGCGGGGAGCCCCGCAGTCCGTCCCTCGCCCGCCGCCGCGGTGGGAGCGGGACGGCACGTGCGCGGGCGCGGGGAGCCCCGCAGTCCGTCCCTCGCCCGCCGCCGCGGTGGGAGCGGGACGGCACGTGCGCGGGCGCGGGGAGCCCCGCAGTCCGTCCCTCGCCCGCCGCCGCGGTGGGAGCGGGACGGCACGTGCGCGGGCGCGGGGAGCCCCGCAGTCCGTCCCTCGCCCGCCGCCGCGGTGGGAGCGGGACGGCACGTGCGCGGGCGCGGGGAGCCCCGCAGTCCGTCCCTCGCCCGCCGCCGCGGTGGGAGCGGGACGGCACGTGTACTCACGGGCTGTCGTCCGACACGGCGGCGCCGGCGGGCAGGAACAGGTCGCTGCGCACCGCGCACCGCTCGCGCTCCTCCGGCTGCACACACAACACACACGAACCCATGTCACTCGTCTTGTACCTACACTACCGCACTAGTGGCCCTGTCTCAGTGAGCTGTTCCTACACCTCGCGACTTTCACCTCTATGTCAAATTGAAAAATTGGATCGACGTAGCAGTCCATATAATAGGGACGATAATAATAATAAAATAAAAATATTATAATAAATTCTACATGCTGTAGCTATATGAATAAAAAATAGCACTTTAACGGCCAAAAAGATAAATTCGTTGTTTTTCCATATAGATATTGGTGCTTTTACTCGACAGTGAATTCACAATTTGAAGGCCATTTGTGTGGAGCGTTGTTAGCGCTCTGTAGGAAAGTCAAAATGTAACAGTAATTTCTGACTTTTCCAGCGAGAGCAGTCTGAGTGGTCCCATACAGACATTTGATCCTAATAAAAAAAGGATCGACAGACATCCTCGAAAAACGTATCATCATGCATACCTATAGTCGAACATTATTATCGTGAACAAGGCTGCTCAAAAAAACCACGAGAATGCGACCTCTGCCCGCGTGTCTACTCACGGCGCTGTCGGGCGGCGGCGGCGCCAGCGGCCAGGTGAGGTGCGTGCGCGCGCTGCGCCCGCCCGCGCCGCCCGCGCCGCCCGCGCCGCCTTCCAGCAGCTGCACCTGTTATATCACACCATTTCTAGTTACGTTACGACACTCGCAAGAAAAGAAAAACTAAGTGTAGTTCATATTTTTTTATTAAAGCCGTAGTCTGTAGGTTCACTGAGTTTTTGACAGGGCCAAGCAGTGTTTAGGAAATAGGTATGGTAATTGGTAACATTAAATAACGTCAAAAATCTAATTAAATTCACTTCCGTATCCCACCTTGGTTCTCATTCTGCATTTTCAATCACTCTCACTAACAATTTTTCCATTCGCACGGTGACAACGTGCTCCGGCGTTTAAAAATGTTAACAAAACATTTAAATTAACTCTCATCCTCCTAATATTGCTGTCTACATTCTGCATTTCAGTACAACCCCGCTAATTATAAAAAAACCGTTGACAATACATGACAAACCGATCTGCCTACTTTACGTCGACGACCAAATAACGTACTGACCGGCAGACTCCGCACTCTATCCCAAGACTTTGTAAAAAATCCCCCTGCACTTATGCGCAACAGCATAAAATCAACATGTAAAATGTAACAGCAAAAACATCAATAATATTATTAAAACTATCGTGAGACCTCTTCAATAATTATAAAAACGGTTTAAACTCATTTAAAAATTGACAGAAACGGCCCGACATGTTTCGAACCCATTTGGAGCTCTCCCTTAGGGGCAGCTATCCGCGCTGCTACGAGTGTCGCGACCCGCTGCACTATCTATCGCTCTCCTCGCCGCCCTCAGCGCACGCGCAGGTAGTGCGGCGGGACAAGGCCTCAAAGAGCCCCTAGTTATCCCCCTCGAGCAAATCCCCTTAGACCGCGTAACGCAGCCTCAAGAGGCTGGCGACGCGGACAAGATGGAAACAGAATTTCAGGTCGCAATGTCTCGGAAGGAAAAGCGCAAGCGCGCGCGTGCTACATCCAAGGCAAGGGAGTCGGCAAAAAAAATACAGGTACCTTCCGCCTGTCCACAGTTTGGAAAACGCTGCGATTGCTGAAAGTAAGCGAGAAGGATATAACAATTAACACGCGTTCGACAAGGACGACGGTCAGGGACAAAATTACGAATCGTCAAATGTGACAGCACTATCCTGTGATGCCAGTCGTGTCAACAGAATTACCCGAACGTCTGAAATTTATTTCGTGCATCGGAAGATATTACTTACGAATAATTAAAAATGACGTGTTGTTGTAAAATTTAAGATGAAATACATATAAATGAAAATTATAGAATTATAAATATTTTTTACTACGGACTATTCCATTATTAACAAGCAGCTTGATGATGTTGACTGGGTAAGTGCTCTCAAGCCCCTGCGTGTTTAATTATAACTAAATGTGTACCACTAAAAACTAAAAATAAGTATCAATATGGGATATTATTAAATGCACATCTGTATAATTTTTCAGCACACTAGGTAACTCCACTAATTAACTGAATACATACCAGAAAAACTAATGCTGTGCAAAAAAAACAATTGATTAACTGAACATGTCCTACAAAAAAAACTTAAACATCATACAAAACGAGATGACCTTTTTAACCGAATTCACACCAAAAATATGGTTCGTACATCGGATATATTTGAAAGTTTCACCAAAAATACTGACTTGCAAACTAATTATCCTCGCACTGCACACTAAGATCCGACTCGGCCGGGTTAGGTTAGGTTAGTTTTTTTTTTTTATATCCAGTATAATAGTATATTTAATTCGCATTATTTAGTGTGCATAATTAGTGTGCAAGTCAGTATTTTTGGTGAAACTTTCAAATATTTTGATCGAAAAAAGGGAATATACAGAAATATCGATTTAAATACATGCCTATCAATATCCTATTTGGACTGTATAGATCAGCTACCCAATATTATTTTTCCCCAATATTTTTATTCTCATTCGCGTTTTTCCCCATTTAACTTTTTTTCTACACATTATTACAACCAGTAGTTAATTTTCACACAAGATTAAATTTCTGCCCGTTTAATTCTCTATACGTGTATTTGCCCATGCATACATTTTACCAATCCGGATCATTCCTATACATATTCTTTACGTGTAGAAAAAATCCCAATAGCTAATTTATATTAGTCTTAATGTCTTTCAAAATTGCAAGCAAAACCATTGACGTTAAGGGCCATCATTAAAACAAAACAATATTTAAAAACTGGCCAAGAGCATGTCGGGCCACGCTCTGTATAGGGTTCCGTAGTTGCCCATGCTTCACAATAGACAATATCGAGATCAAATTACGAGAAATATTTCAAGCTCTATAAAAAGGTCGTAAACGCCAAAGTAACTGTAATTACTTATTAACTTTTGGAAGTTATCGATTATACGCGCCAGATTGAACAGAATATGGCACTTAACAAATTTGTGTAACGTTTGAAGTATAAGGACACCGCGCGGCACTTACGTCATTTTATAGAAAATTATGAATTTTGCGATAACTCAAAAACGGCTCGACCGATTTCATTAAATATAGTTTTCATTGAAAATACTTATAAGGCCTCATTTTCATGATTTTTTTCCATAATTATTTGACCCGTGGTTGAAAAGTTAGAGGGGGAGGACGTTATTTTTTTTATTTTAGCGAATACATATTTACAAACCTGCTGAATAAAAAAAAAATGTTTTTTAGTCCCCTATTATTTTTAAAAGACCTATTCAACGACACCCAACACACTAGTGTTGAAACGAAAAATAAATCACCCCCACTTTAGGTGTTCGAGAGGTACCCGAAAAAAAGTTTTTTCTTTTAGTTTTTATTTTACCGTTTTGTCGGCGTGATACATACACATACTCGTACTCATACCAAATTTCAGCTTTCTAGTACTTATGATCACAGAGCTAAGCCGCGGACAGACGGACAGACGGACGTGGCTAAACTATAAGGGTTCCTAGTTGACTACGGAACCCTAAAAAGTCTTTGTATTGTACTTAAAAATAATATATAATAATGAGCAGAAATTTACACGTGTGATTAAATTAAGCTATTGGCTAGCTTGATAAGCTATTTTTCTACAGGTAAAGAATATGGTGTCCTATCGTTTGACCAAAAAACTTTTGACCAAAAAACGTTTGACCAAACAACGTTTCACCAAAATAACGTTTCACCAAAATAACGTTTCGCCAAATGATCATTTTACAAATGGTTCATTTCACCAAATAATCATTTCACCAAATGATCATTTAGCAACTGAGTCATTTGACCAAATTTGAGGTGAATCAATCACCTTTCAGAGCAGATCCGACCCGGCCGGGTTAGGTTAGGTTAGTTTTTTTTTTATATCCATAGAGGACAGGACAGGACGGGACGGGACAGGACGGGACTGGACAGTATAGGACCGGACAGGACAGGACACGACACGACACGACAGGACAGGACACAACACGACAGGACAGGGCAGGACAGGACAGGACAGGATAAAGATAAGATAAAGATAAGATACAGATAAGATAGAGATACATTTATTTTCATCTTCATCTTTATCTTCATCTTCATCCTCATCCTCATCCTCATCCTCAACCTCATCCTCATCCTCATCTTCATCTTGAAATAACGTTTGGTTAAATGATCATTTGGTCAAATGATTATTTGGTGAAACGTTGTTTGGTCAAGTGATCATTTGGTCAAATGATACTTTTGTAAAATGATCATTTGGCGAAACGTTATTTTGGTGAAACGTTGTTTGGTCAAGTGATCATTTGGTCAAACGTTTTTTGGTCAAACATTAGTGAACAAGAATATGTATGGGAATGATCCGGATTAGTAAAATGTATGCATGGGCAAATACGCGTATAGAGAATTAAACGGGCAGAAATTAAATCGTCTGTGAAAATTAACTACTGGTTGTAATAATGTGTAGAAAAAAAGTAAAATGGGGGAAAACGCGAATGGGAATAAAAATATTGGGGAAAAATAATATTGGGTAGCGGATCTATACAGTCCCTATTTGGTATACTAAAGATTTGATAAAACTAATTAAAAATAAAGAAAAATTGCGTCAGAAAGTAAAGAAATACATTAATCCGATAGATAATATTGATTTTAAGGAGGCTAGAGCAAAATGCCATCGACTTATTAAGGCAAGTTATGCTGTTTACATGAAGACCATCGAAGAGTCCATCTCAAAAAACAATATGAAAACCTTTTGGTCATTTATAAAATCCAAGCGGCAAAACAAAGGTACCATGCCTGGCGAAATGCAACAAAAAAATGTTAAACTGACAACCCCTATTGCAACGCCTTTGCTGACCATTTTTCCTCAGAGTATGTGACAAATAGCTTAGGTGGGTGGATTCGCCTTTTTTATTATTTGGTATTTTTTTTGGTCATTTTTTTTAAATTGTTGGGAATGCGTGCTAAGTGGTGTAAATCTAAAGATATAATAAAGAGCAACAAAAAACAGCAGTTGGCACCAATGTAGACTTATAAAAATAGAAGTTATTGGCTTTAAAAGTTACGTCATGAAAATGGTAATGACGCTAGGCATATGGAATGACTTTTTTAAAAATGGTAATGATACCAAGTAGATGGTAATGACGAATATAAAGTAAATTATTAGAGTTTGTAAATGACACACGCCCAATGCCAGGAAAAATGTAATTTACGACATTGATACATATCAACAAATAACAATACAAGTTCAATTTAAGGTAAGAGATCTGAGGCAACTTTTTTTTTGTTTATGAACATATTTTTTTACTTAAACGAGGCAAGTGTCATCAGTGTAAAAGGGCGGTAGGAAGAAAATGGGGCCTGAAACCATCCATGATACACTGGATTTACAAGGCAGTGATACTACCCAGGATACTATACGGGGCCCTATTATGGTGGCATAAGGCCAACAACAAAGAATACCACAAAGAACTATCAAAAGTACAAAGACTGGCATGTCTTATGATCACGGGGGCAATGAGGACAACGCCCACGCAAGCAATGGAAATCATGCTCGGTCTCAAGTCACTTAAAATAGAAGCGGAGAAGAGGGCCATGGAACAATGGTATAGAATGAAAGCATGTAAGGAATGGAGAGGAAACTGTGTGGACAAGGGACATGCACTCATTCAGAGGGAAGCATGTTCGAAGATGGGGATGCTCACCCAAAACAACGACCTCATAAAGAGACAAGAAATGTTCGATAAGAAATATAGGATACATATAGGAGACAGGGACAACTGGAAAATAGAGGTAGAGCACCCCGTGACTATCTGTTTTACGGATGGTTCTCGGCGGGAATCGACGAAACTGGCAGGAGCCGGTTTAGTGATACCAAAGCTGGGGAAGAAGGTACACATACATCTGGGGAGGTATGCTAGCGTATTTCAGGCAGAGGTATGCGGCATAATGAGATGTGTGCAAATAATAGATGAATGTTCGCAGAAAGAGGGATCGGTTGTAATATACACAGATAGCCAGGCTGCGCTAAAAGCGTTAGACAAGCCGATGGTAAGCTCAGTCTTGGTAAAGGAATGTAGGGAAGCCCTAAACAAACTTAGAGAGCACACAAAGATTACGGTAGCATGGGTACCTGGACATCAGGGTGTGACAGGGAATGAAAGAGCAGACGAGATGGCGAGACTAGGGGCAGAAAGGGAACTCATAGGACCCGAACCTGCACTGCCAATATCGGCAGAAGTCACGAAAGGAGTTATAGCCAGGCTAATGGAGGAAGAGGCTAACAGACAATGGCGTGATACAACGGACTGTCGACATTCGAAGATGATCCTAGGAGGCATAAACAGGAAAAGGACCAGGTATCTCCTGGAACTAGGTAAGAAAAATCTCAGATTATCAACAGGCATAATCACGGGACACAATTAACAGGCACCTAAACATTATGGATGTAGTAAGTAATCCATACTGTTCGCACAAGAGGAGACAAGTAAGCACGTCATAGCGGAGTGTGCAATGTATGCAGCAGCACGCTATAGCATCTTCAAAAAAGACAAACTAGAAGAAGAAGAGCTGAGGGACATTAATCTTAAAGATGTCCTTTCCTTCTGCAGGAGAACGAGGAGATTTGAGGAAGAAGGCTCAATGGGAGCGCCGCCGGGACAGTAATTGTTGGCTCCAATTGGGAATTGGGCTGAATGAACGCATCCACGCGATCGACAGCCCGCCTGTCTCCGGCCGGGCGTCCCTACACCAAATCATCATATACATTATACATTGTTTAATTTGGTAATCAGCAGCCTTGATTAAAAAATGCAGAAAAAGTAAAGCAATTGAAGTAACACGGTAATTGACATAAAAAATAGGCCCTCCGTCGCACAATGACCTAATTTACGAACGCAAAATGTCCATAATCCCAGCAGCCATTGTAAGAGTAACATTTATCTTAGGTATATAATATCAAACTTACATATACTAGTAGGTGTCTTAATATCCTAATTTTTAGATTTTTTATTATCACCTTCTTATTAGATAAAATCCGTATATTTGATGGTAGACCCACAGTACTAAATGTTGTAGTTGCGGTGTTTGTAATATTGGTCAGGACTCCATATTGCTTTTTTGTGGCTATGAGAGGAACCACTGGTGTTTCGGAAGTGGAACCCTGTCCATATCCTGACCATGAGCGCGTCAGGCTCGGCGTGGCTGGGGGGGGGGGGCTGACGGTACTGACCATGAGCGCGTCAGGCTCGGCGTGGCTGGGCCCGGCGGGGGGCGGGGCGAGGCCGGCGACGGGCGGGGCGAGGCCGGCGGCGCTGACCGCGCGGCGGTGGCGCGCCTGGTGCTCGCGCAGGTGCTCGCGGCGGTGGAAGGCGCGGCCGCAGGCGCAGGCGTGGCGGCGCTCGCCGGTGTGGCGGCGCGCGTGGCGCAGCAGCTTGCTGGCGGTGCGGAAGGCCCAGCCGCAGCCCGGGTGGCGGCAGGGGTAGGGCTTGTCGCCGGTGTGCGCGCGCGCGTGCTCGCGCAGGCGGCAGGGCTGGCGGAAGGCGCGGCCGCAGCCCGGCCACGAGCACGCGAGCGGCGCGCGCGCCCGCCGGTGCGCCCGCACGTGCGCGCGCAGCCCCACCGCCCAGAAGAAGCGCCGCCCGCACTCGCCGCACCTGCAAGAACGACAAACGAGACAGTAATAGTACATTACTGCAGACGCCGGGAAATAAGGGCTTGCCGGCTGAGTAGGTATAGACGGCCGACCGTAAGGGAGGCCGTCTAGTGATACGAAGCCGGCAAGCCCTTTTCACGGCTAAGGCATGTATAGTGCTTTTCTCAAAGATATGCAATGAAATAAAAAAATACACCACTCAAAAAAACATAATTCAGCTGTTCAGCCAGTTCATGAACACAGACGCCATGTTTAAAAAAAGTATTTTTAAGTTTCCCTCCAATCCCTCTATATTTTTTTTCTTTAATAAGTCCACGTGTGTAGTGTGCGAATATTAGGGCCATTATACACAACCTGATAATAAGAATCTTAGTTTCTATAATAAGTAAAATAAAGGCAGAGGATTTTTATTATTGTCTATGGTCTCTGGTGACTTACGTATAGACGGTATTTTCAGTTCGTGTGTACTAGGCATTAACACGGATATTGTTGGTCCGATGGCTGAATGGGTAGCTACTAGAAAAAAAATATATATCAGCTGTTCATACACACAGACGCCATGTTTACATTAAAATTAAAAACAAATTACTTCCCGGCTTAGGCCTTCAATTTTGTATGAAATTCCTTTACAGTTCTCTCGAATTGTTCCGCCCGAAACTTGACACTTCGAAGCCTGTTCTAACGCACGTTACGACGATATTTCATTGCATGTTTGAGAAAATATTAATTTTACCCGCAAACGCTAACTATCCCTCGAGTCCGGTTAATGTACGACCAAATAATGGACGCCAATTATTGGGCTGTACATTATTGGGTTGAGCATTATTTGGCTGTACATTAGTGGTCCCCGACACATAGAGTGATATTCTAGGGATGGGGCGACGAATTTTACCGATTGAGCTGAAATTTTGCATACTTACATAACTTTGATGACAATACGTTTTTTTTATGGATATAAAAAAAACTAACCTAACCTAACCCGGCCGGGTCGGATCTGCTCTGAAAGGTGATTGATTCACCTCAACCTATTCTCAAACTTTAAATGATTCACCTTTCAGAGCAGATCCGACTCGGCCAAGTATTAGCTGAAGTACAGACATGTCGGAGAACTAAATGCTGGTGATAAAATAACGTTCTTAATAATAAAGTAGGTTAATATAAATAAACAATTGTACCTATTTTATTGTGACACAGATTTTTACTCCCTTTTGTGGAGTATAATTTTTCACAATTCGATATGTGTAAGAAACATCATCTCATTCCGTTGCACATTCGAACAGAAATCGCGGACATAACTTATATTTTAAATGTTATAAACAAAAAGAAAGAAAGAAAGAAAGAAAGAAATACATTTATTCATGGCGTGACCATAATACATAATTAACACAATAGATAACAATAAAAAACAAAAACATTTTGGCCGTGCCACGAAAAGGTCCCACCTCAGCAAGATGCTAGCTCGAGAGCTAGCGCTGATCTTCCGGTGGGACCATAGGTGGCGCCACGGAGAACTGCACAACAATGTTGACTGCCCTGAACTGCTTGCTGAACTTTCTTTCAATACTCCATCCAGGCTTAAAAGACACTACCCTCCCCCCTCAGTTCCCTTTTCCTCGCGTAACTATAGGAAGAATAGTTTTCTGATGCGTGCTGATAAAAGTCTTAATAAAGTAGCAAAAGAGCTGGATATCGACATCTTCAACAGTAATATCCCGGCTGTAAGGCGTAAGATGACGAACGAATTTTTTAAGTGAGCGTGCTTTAACCGAATCTGCTGTCTGGTGCATTAATTATATTAGTTGTTTTATTTAAATTAGTTCTATTACACTTAGTTTGTAGTCACAGGTAGTTGCGATGTTGTGCATTGTGCGAGCACTTTATTTTTGTATAAAATGTCACTACCGGTGGGAACCTGTAATCCATTAACTATTTCTAAGAGCAACGTATTGTATGTAGCTGTTGGTTCTCCTAATAAATAAAAATAACTTATTGGGCCGTACATTATTGCCCTGTGAAAAGAGTGGCTTCGTATTATCGCCCCGGACCAAGCTTGCGCGGCCCGAGAATGCTCAACCCAATAATGCACGACCCAATAATCCGCGTCCATAATGGACGCCAATTATTGGGTTGAGCATTATTTGGCTGTACATTAGTGGTCCCCCTATCCCTCGATATAAAATATTTCGGTTCCCGTAATATACCCATATTTCACCCTTTGACTTTCGAGTGAGCTCCTTCAAAACTTTATTTATTTATTTATTATTTATTAGGAGAACCAACAGCTACATACAATACAATGCTCTTAGAAATAGTTAATGGAAAGCCAATTACAGGTTCCCACCGGTAGTGACATTTTATACAAAAATAAAGTGCTCGCACAATGCACAACATCGCAACTACCTGTGACTACAAACTAAGTGTAATAGAACTAATTTAAATAAAACAACTAATATAATCAATGCACCAGACAGCAGATTCGGTCAAAGCACGCTCACTTAAAAAAATCGTTCGTCATCTTACGCCTTACAGCCGGGATATTACTGTTGAAGATGTCGATATCCAGCTCTTTTGCTACTTTATTAAGACTTTTACCAGCACGCAACAGAAAACGCAAAAAAAAAATAATGTTACACATCTTAAATGAACGGCTGAAATCATATTTGTCTAGAGAAATTGCGCCAGAACAAGCCGGATTTATGAAAGGTAAAGGTACCCGTGAGCAAATCCTCATTGTTCGTCAAATCATCGAGAAGGCTCGAGAATTCAACAAGCCTACATATATATGCTTTGTTGATTTCTCCAAAGCATTTGACTCGGTGAAATGGCCAGCATTGTGGAAAACTTTACTGGAAATGGGCACACCACAACACCTCGTACACCTGCTCAGGGAGCTCTACGAAGGAGGAACAGCTTCAGTGCGGACAGATGGGCTCCTCTCAGATAGTTTCCATCCAAGCGCGGGCGTACGACAGGGATGCATAATATCACCTTTGCTATTTAATATCTACACCGAGCTTATAATGCGAATCACTCTCGAGGACTGGACCGATGGTGTTACGTTTGGTGGATACAAAGTTGTAAACTTGAGGTACGCAGACGACACCACCCTGTTTGCAAGTAGCAGTGACCTTTTGGAAGAATTACTTCTCAAAATGGAACGCGTAAGCCTTAGTTTTGGACTTAGAATAAACCGATCGAAGACCAAGATTATGATCGTCGACCGCGTCAACTCCAATTCGCCCGAAGTCACACAACTTGCGAACTGCGACGTGGTTCAGACCTACGTATACCTTGGGGCTTTAATCTCAAATAACGGCGGCTGTGTGGATGAAGTGAAGCGACGTATGGCCATAACCAGAACTGCCATGGAGAAGTTGAGGAAAGTCTGGAAAAATCGCAACATCACCAAAGCTACCAAGGTCAGACTCGTGAGGACACTTATATTCCCGATTTTTCTATACGCGGCAGAGACGTGGACAGTGCGCGAGTTGGAAAAGGGGAAGATAGATGCTCTGGAAATGTGGTGCTGGAGAAAGATGCTCGGAATATCGTGGACGGAGTTCCGCACCAACGTTTCCATACTCCAAGAACTCGGCATCACGCAGCGTCTATCGGCCGTAGTACAGTCGCGCATACTACAGTACTTTGGCCATGTCTCTAGGCGGAATAACACTCTATAGAGCGGCTGGTTGTGCAGGGAAAAGTGGATGGAACCAGATCGCGTGGCAGGTCACCTATGCGTTGGACTGACCAAATAAAATCAGCAGTAGGAAACTGCGTATCTGACTGCGCCAGACAGTCTGCCAACAGGGAGAGATGGCGGGAGATCGTGCGGGGAGCTGTGTCCGCCTCTACCACCGATGTGGACGCCTCAACGTGACCACGACCGCTCTGCCAAGAGCGAAACGACAGAGGAGAAGAACAGAAAACTATTCTTCCTATATTTACGTGAGGAAAAGGGAACTGGGAGGGGAGGGGAATAATATATCAACGCTCGAGCCGGACGAAATGTCCAGACCGTGACTCACCTGTGCGGGAACACGCGCCTGCACGGCCGCTCCGCTCCGCACGGGACTCTCACCTGTGCGGGGCGTCGTCAGGCTCGTGCTCCTCGCTGAGGTGCGCGGCGAGCGCGGCGCGCGCCGGGAACACGCGCCCGCACGGCCGCTCCGCTCCGCTCCGCTCCGCACGGGACTCTCACCTGTGCGGGGCGTCGTCAGGCTCGTGCTCCTCGCTGAGGTGCGCGGCGAGCGCGGCGCGCGCCGGGAACACGCGCCCGCACGGCCGCTCCGCTCCGCTCCGCTCCGCACGGGACTCTCACCTGTGCGGGGCGTCGTCAGGCTCGTGCTCCTCGCTGAGGTGCGCGGCGAGCGCGGCGCGCGCCGGGAACACGCGCCCGCACGGCCGCTCCGCTCCGCTCCGCTCCGCACGGGACTCTCACCTGTGCGGGGCGTCGTCAGGCTCGTGCTCCTCGCTGAGGTGCGCGGCGAGCGCGGCGCGCGCCGGGAACACGCGCCCGCACGGCCGCTCCGCTCCGCTCCGCTCCGCACGGGACTCTCACCTGTGCGGGGCGTCGTCAGGCTCGTGCTCCTCGCTGAGGTGCGCGGCGAGCGCGGCGCGCGCCGGGAACACGCGCCCGCACGGCCGCTCCGCTCCGCTCCGCTCCGCACGGGACTCTCACCTGTGCGGGGCGTCGTCAGGCTCGTGCTCCTCGCTGAGGTGCGCGGCGAGCGCGGCGCGCGCCGGGAACACGCGCCCGCACGGCCGCTCCGCTCCGCTCCGCTCCGCACGGGACTCTCACCTGTGCGGGGCGTCGTCAGGCTCGTGCTCCTCGCTGAGGTGCGCGGCGAGCGCGGCGCGCGCCGGGAACACGCGCCCGCACGGCCGCTCCGCTCCGCTCCGCTCCGCACGGGACTCTCACCTGTGCGGGGCGTCGTCAGGCTCGTGCTCCTCGCTGAGGTGCGCGGCGAGCGCGGCGCGCGCCGGGAACATGCGCCCGCACGGCCGCTCCGCTCCGCTCCGCTCCGCACGGGACTCTCACCTGTGCGGGGCGTCGTCAAGCTCGTGCTCCTCGCTGAGGTGCGCGGCGAGCGCGGCGCGCGCCGGGAACACGCGCCCGCACGGCCGCTCCGCTCCGCTCCGCACGGGACTCTCACCTGTGCGGGGCGTCGTCAGGCTCGTGCTCCTCGCTGAGGTGCGCGGCGAGCGCGGCGCGCGCCGGGAACACGCGCCCGCACGGCCGCTCCGCTCCGCTCCGCTCCGCACGGGACTCTCACCTGTGCGGGGCGTCGTCAGGCTCGTGCTCCTCGCTGAGGTGCGCGGCGAGCGCGGCGCGCGCCGGGAACACGCGCCCGCACGGCCGCTCCGCTCCGCTCCGCTCCGCACGGGACTCTCACCTGTGCGGGGCGTCGTCAGGCTCGTGCTCCTCGCTGAGGTGCGCGGCGAGCGCGGCGCGCGCCGGGAACACGCGCCCGCACGGCCGCTCCGCTCCGCTCCGCTCCGCACGGGACTCTCACCTGTGCGGGGCGTCGTCAGGCTCGTGCTCCTCGCTGAGGTGCGCGGCAAGCGCGGCGCGCGCCGGGAACACGCGCCCGCACGGCCGCTCCGCTCCGCTCCGCACGGGACTCTCACCTGTGCGGGGCGTCGTCAGGCTCGTGCTCCTCGCTGAGGTGCGCGGCGAGCGCGGCGCGCGCCGGGAACACGCGCCCGCACGGCCGCTCCGCTCCGCTCCGCACGGGACTCTCACCTGTGCGGGGCGTCGTCAGGCTCGTGCTCCTCGCTGAGGTGCGCGGCGAGCGCGGCGCGCGCCGGGAACACGCGCCCGCACGGCCGCTCCGCTCCGCTCCGCACGGGACACTCGACGGCGGTGGCGCGCGGCGCGCGACTTTTGTTATGGACGCTCCGGTGCCTCCTCAGTTTCTGTTCGGTCAGAAACTGCTTGTTGCAATCGGGCTCGTCGCACTACAAATAAAACGAAGAACTTTGCCATAGAACCGACCGCAAACACTCACACGCACGGCAAAACACTCACACGCACGACAAAACACTTTACTTCTAGGTTTCATTGTGACGCATTATAATCTTCACTCACTACACAATACAAATACGTGCACTTTGAGTCATTCCATGGTCCGAACTGAGCCCCAACCCACAGGGACAGCTGAGTGAGACAATTTTAAAGAACAGCTTTCTTAAGGATGTAGATGTCTATCTACACTACTATCAAATTCTAGGTCATGATTTCAGGAAAGAAAACCCTTAATAGCGTGATGCAGGATTGTCATATTTATTTTGTACGGGCGCGCGGCCTCTTTTTCCTTTGTAGTCTCATGACGCTGAAACGGCTAGACACATTATAACCAATTTTGGTACAGGGATAGCTGGACAAGATGGGTATAGGGTACTTTTTACCTATGGTGTAAAAAAAAAAATGCGTAAGTACGAAGGGCACCTTCTACTAAAATTTTATAAAATAAAATCAAAGATAAATGGCTGAATTTGAAATATATTATAGATTGAAAATTCCTGCAACAATTAAAACCAAAAATTTAGGTCACACCAAGCGCTTTCACGGATTAATACATATTAAAGTTACCATTCTTTATTAAAAGTTTGCCTAAAATAATATTATTGTATTTTAAGTAATAAATAAGGAAAAATATAATAATAAAATGGAAATAACTAGAAAGTATGACGGTTTATCACGATTTATGTATTAACGTTTGATATGCTTTCTTATTAAAACTGTATCCCTCAAACTAGTCAGGTACATTCAAATGTATGTGTTTTGGCTTTGACTCTATGCAAGATACATGCTCATTGCTCAAGGTGTAAACAGATAAATGAAATGAACAGATACCACACCTTAAACTTGGCAGGCCGCGTGAGGAAGTGTTCGACCGCCGGCGGCGCGGGCGGCGGCCGCGACGACCGGACTTCTGGCAACACTCGCAGCCCCTCCACTGGACGCAAACAGAGCGCTATTGCATTGGCATTTTCTTATCCATATTAAATAATATTTGACATAAAAATAATTCTGAGAATAATTCTGAGACATGAAACTTCAAAGTTTTGCTTTGTGGGATAAAAATGTGTTTAATTAACTACAGCGATTTAATAAGTGGTATTACCCACTGTTATAAAATCACTGAATGCTTGCCAAGTAATAATTGGCCTGCCAGTCCCCTCAACCTTCCGAAACTTAGTCATCATTTAAGGCTGTGCTTCTGTTGTGTCTACATTATCTAAACATTAATAAAACTTGCTATACTTACATGGCTCTATAATGATTTTTTCAGCAGCATTTCCAAAATCAATGTGCCATTTCTGAAGGGAATGGTTCTCCGACTTAATCTCAGACTCATATTCCGCTCCGTACTGTGATTAAAATAATTAGATTTCAATAATTAGTATTCTAATACATAATTCAATTTTAATATGAAAAGAAAGAATGAGATTTCCTACATTAGTTTGAGATTCTGCTTTTGGATTTTTGTGGTTTTGGCTCCACATTTCACTTTCATTTGGCCACTGTTAAATTGTTTATGGGTGAGTGGCTTGCAATAGAGAACAGTGGAAACAGCTAGAGATCTTTGCCAGAAGGCATGCTAAACTGAGGATATACTTTAACATAAATAAATAAATAAATAAACATAACAACAAACTAGAAAACAGTTCAGAATAAAATGGCTTATTATCATTGACGTATTAATTACATGGACACACAATCCGACGGAAAAAATGGCACCCTCCCAACTAATGCAAAATCACAAATCGCATTAGTTGGGCGATCAGTCTCGTTTAGACCATGACACGTGACGGGTCTCAAAATGACTTAATTTTCAGTGAAAAATTGCAGAAATAACAGCTATAAAATAAAGAAAAAGGTCGGAATATTCTTTTTTACGCAGATTCTATATATTAATTAACGAATCCTATGTAAAATCATAGCATATTTTAGATTAGAATTATTAACTTTGTCCCTACAAAATGCACCTCATCACAGAACAAAAATCTAAGGAGTCGCTATAGTTTTATATTTTATTAATTAATAAAGGAGTGCAATAAATAGTTATCCTATTTTTTTATTAAAGAATCCCACGCGATCTTAAACAACGTGAAAAAGTGAGGTCACGTTTACGTTTAGACAGACGTCAAGAATAATTTCAGCCAAATAATTCGTCTCTCGTGTGTTCGTTCGGCATAATCATAGGTATATGTTTTTTTTTATGTTTAATCAAAAGAAGCGTACAAGTCTTTCACTCAACACAGCTTTAATATCTCAATAAAAATGTAAAAAATGACAATGTATACAAAAGAAGCGTAAAATGATTATGTCACTACATATACGGTTTGTGGTAGTAGGTATCTATACATAAATAGATATACACTGTCTCAGGCGCACGTCACATAGGATGCTGCGTTTAGTTACACGCGAGCCGAGGGCGAGAGTGGACGCATGACATTACTATGTGTGCGGCGGCGAGTGAGCCAGTGTTATGAACATATGCCTTTTACAGGCAGATCCTACAGGTTACATTAATAAAAAAAATGCTCTGTTGTCATTGCTTTATTTTGTCTCAGAGTCTAGACACTGTCAGTTTAAACCTTTGAACGCCAAGAACACCTAAAGACAATGTGTGCTGCCGTGCATACTACGCCACCGACTTTCACGCCACGCCATCAAACTTTAAAGGGTTAAAAATGTTAATATTTTGCACTTGCCTTACTCTCATTTCACATACTAGAACAAGATGAGTTGAGAAATCATAATGTCATTATTATTATTACTGATCCCTTCTATGCAGTGTCGGGACCCTTTTATGCAGTTGTTAAATAAAAACGTAACTTAATTTGTTCTTAATCAATTTACGAGTTTATTTAGTTCAAACAAGAAATATATTTTAATACCTAAATAAAATAATAATGAAAATATTTTTAGTATGTAAAACTATTAAAATCTGCTCCATTCGTGCCATGTTCCAAGTTTGACAAGAGACATGAGTCAGAATACGCTAAATTGTTAATTTACACGAAAAATATTTGTAGTAATAAGTACGTAAGCCAATTTGACACTTAAACGTTTGAGTAAAGAGTTATTTTGTACGAAATAATTATGTTGTTGTAAATTATAAATAAGCGTTATTGGCATCTACTTGAACATGACAGCAGTGCCACTTTTTTCGACAATTTTGTTCGGGTCTGTGGCTCTATTATAAATAATACCTCAATGCTTATTATTATAATTGTTTATGGAGCCCAACATGAAATCCACATTCTTCATTAATGACTGATTCAAAGGATAAGTGTAATGGCTACCTGTGTTGATTGGCTGCCACCCAAGAAGGCTTCCACATTGACCGGTTCCTGCCGTTTATTCTGCTCAATACCTGCAACAACAGCTTTTTTATTCAAAAAAGTAGGCCATAGTCTATTGTATTATGTATAAATATTGATCGACATTCAGTTTAATGTACAATAAAGTTGCACCTGTGATTACAATATCCAAAATACAATGAA
Organism: Apotomis capreana; assembly: GCA_947623375.1. NCBI lineage: Eukaryota > Metazoa > Arthropoda > Insecta > Lepidoptera > Tortricidae > Apotomis > Apotomis capreana. The sequence goes on from OX392501.1 coordinate 300,722, forward strand.
ACTGACCATCAGTTATGACACTCTCGTCTACAACAGCAGCGGCGCCCCCCCGTGTCACACACCAGTCCAGCTGCACCCTCCGCTCCGGCTTGTGGGAAGCCTCAGCAGTTTCATCACAAGCCTGCTGTGTCGGCTTCCCGTCTACTGTCAATGATGAAACTAGAGTAGGTTTTGAGGGGAGAGCTTTTAATGAGGGGATCTTGGTCTTCCGCCTAAGGATGTTAGGCTTTTGAAAGGTCTTCTTAGATGGGCTGCGTTCATGGGAGACAAACATGGCTGACAGATTAATATATTACAGCATCTGAAATAAAAACACTTTATTAATTATTAGAGTCACCAACAAGCACCTTAACAACACTCAACAGTTACCGTTTTGACAATACTATTCTGCTTACTTGTATTGATGGCACATGCAGCATTTATACACAAGCACCGCTGCCCCCGTGCAGCAGATCTGGTTCCCCGTGGGCTTGCACCACATTCGTCATAGCTTTGTTTAGTAACGCCTGAGGAATAAGAACCCGTTACTCACGGGCTTAATAAGTAGATTAGATACTTAGCGCGGTGAATTCGTGAATGTGCCAGATCACTGGTGTTAATTATAATATGCGATCTGGGGCTTTACAAATTACCGCCCGCGATTTATATCTTATGTTTCACCTCTTGCCTTGGACAATAACTTCCTGGCAGCGATCTCTCGAGCTCCGCTTAGGGGACAGAAAATCCCACTTAAGGCCCTAGGGTGACGTAAAAATATTAACAATTTAAATCACAAACACGGTAATATTATTCAATTTTACTAATCACATTTTTGCAAGTGGAGACCAAACAAACCTCGACAAATAATGTCCTCATTATAACATCCGATATCCAAAATAAGTACTAATAAATAAACTAACCTCAAACATAAACAATAAATTCAGCCCATTATTTCGAACGAGACACCTATCACAGATTTAAATTATGCCCTAAACACCATTAGAACTTCGACTACAAAATATAGCCTACAATATCAATGTAATCAGCAAAAGCTGAGATAAAATATTCCGAAAGTGTTATATTTTGTATTGATAAATACAAATGTCAAATTAATTAAATACCAAGTCGGAAGCACAGAGAGAGAAGCGTACGATACGTAGTATCTCTTAGTAGTCTGTGAGCGTACGCGTATAAATAAGGCTAGTGATAGACGACCACGTTTGTGTACTTTTTAACATAAAGGTAAGCGCGCACTGCGCTACAGCGGAGCGACGCGATACGGAGCCGTCAAGTATTTTTTTCTTGCATGATTGTATAGTCTGTCCGATCTCTAAGATCCCACCAAAAACATTTCAAGTAAAATTGGCAGCCAAGACTCACATGCTCATAACGTTTTCGCTGTAAAAAAGTTATTCAGATCCTAGGAAAAGCCAAGCCCCTAAGCCCTGACTTTACTAACCCTACAACTTGGTTTCAAAACCTATGGCTTGGCCGTTTCATAGAGTACCGTAAATAAGTCCAACGGACCGTCTGCCCCACATGGTATCAAGAAATTAAGTTTATGTCTTCATGATAATCTGCCGTGCCCCCGCCAAGTCGAGCAAACGCGCTTGCCGGCACGCCGTAACATCCTTTTCTCGAAGCCATTCAGACCATTTTCAAACCCCCCTGTATTTCGTTGTGGACAAAGCTAGAAACCTGAATTTTTAGTGACCAAGTGGGCATGATATAACCTAGGCATATTCCAAATTACACTAAATTTGAACCAGTAGTTTAGGAATTATTGCCAGTCAGTTCCTTAATTTTGTCACTCACTGATTCACTGACTCATTTACATACGATCATACGAATTCTAAGTTACTTCTAGCAGACACACAAGCTTGACATTTTGAGCTCTATTGCATTTTAGTGTCCAAATCATTAAAAAAGCTAAACATTACAAAATTTCCGTGTAGTTTTCCAGTTATACGAGCTGCATAGATAAATTTGTATTCCCTATAAAAAATACACGATTATAAAGTGAATTTTGCGGTTCATATAACCTTCGGTTTAGATACTAAGACCTTAATAGGCACAGAATACCTACTTATTAATAGATACAGAATGGACAAGCACACCGCCGCACCTCAAAGTTACCTCACCCCGCAGGGGCAGTGAGTTGGAACACACACACACACACACACACACACACACACACACACATTTTGCGACTTTAGGTCAATATGCGATTTGGTCATTATGCGTTTAGGTCAATTTGCGTTTAGGACATTTTGCGTTCGTAAATTAGGGCATTATGCGTCTAAGGGATCAAATGTGACATAGCTTATTGGCATATTTATAAGTGGCGAGAGGTTCGAGAATTATATTGCACTGAATGTACGTGTGAAATGTATAGGTACATGTAAATTAAATGCATAGTTAAGTTTAAATGTAACTGTTCATGTCAATTTTTGGTACGCACTGAAGAAATTGGAAAAACTCTATTAAAAAAAAAAACAATCACGGATTGGACTAAAGTATATACTCGTAGGGTTCAAACACTTCAAACTCTTCCAAATAGTCCCCTGTATCACCGCCAAATGTTCGTACATCGTTATTCCTACATGTAAATAAGAAAGAAGGTGCGATTAGGAACATTTGTTGTTGTTTCATTTACTTGAGGATTTTTAATTTTTGTTAGAATTTCATTATTCAGTAAAAAATGATATTCGTATCGTTTTTAGGGTTCCGTAGTTCCGTACCCAAAGGGTAAAAACGGGACCCTTTTACTGAGACTTCGCTGTCCGTCCGTCCGTCCGTCCGTCTGTCACCAGGCTGTATCTCAAGAACGGCGATAGCTAGACAGTTGAAATTTTCACAGATGATGTAGGTATTTCTATTGCCGCTATAACAACAAATACTAAAAATAAAATAAAAATTTAAGGGGGACTCCCATACAACAAGCTTACAGATAATGGTACGGAACCCTTCGTGCGCGAGTCCCACTCGCACTTGGCCGATATTTAATATTAACAATATTTTTTGTATAAATACCAAACATTTTTATAAATAAACAATAATATTTATATAACACACAGGTGTTGCAATTTTGTTTTAAAAAACCGGCCAAGAGCATGTCGGGCCACGCTCAATGTAGGGTTCCGTATGGTTCCGTAGTTGCCCATCCTTCGCAATAGACGAAAACTACGAGAAAGATTTCTAGCTCTATAAAAAGGTCGTAAACGCCAAAGTAAAAGTAATTACTTTACCTTCTGGAAGTTATCGATTATACGCGCCAGATTGAGTGAAATGTTTTAATACAGCATGGCACTTAACTAATATGTGTAACGTTCGAAGTAAGGACGCCGCGCGGCACTTACGTCATTTTAAAGAAAATTATGAATTTTTTCGATAACTCAAAACGGCTCAACCGATTTTATTCAATAGTTTTAATTGAAAGTACCTACGTATAAGGCCTCATATTCATGAATTTTTCAATGTTTTTTTTTACCCGTGGTTGAAAAGTTAGAGGGGGGGGACACAATTTTTTTTATTTTCGGAGCGAATATTTACAAAACTGCTGACTTTATCAAACAATAATGTTTGGGGACCCCTATTATTTTTAAAAGACCTATTCAACGATACCCCACACACTAGTGCTGGAACGGAAAAAAAAACCACCCCCACTTTAGGTGTACAGGGGGTACCCGAAAAAAAGTTTTTTTTAGTTTTTATTTTACCGTTTTGTCGGCGTGATACATACACATACTCATACCAAATTTCAGCTTTCTAGTATTAATGATCACGGTCGGAGCAAAGCCGCGGACGGACAGACATACAGACAGACAGACAGACGGACATGGCGAAACTATAAGGGTTCCTAGTTGACTACGGAACCCTAAAAACATCCAATATGCGACTTTGCGTCATAATGACGTCACCGGCACCAAAGTTTCGCTCCCTGCTGATTAGTTGCCGCTTTATGGTAACAAAATAATTATAAGGAAAAGATTTTCAATGCCATTCGTACAAACAAAAGTATTTTTGCATGACAATTGTCATATTCTTTGAATAAATTTTGTCGTCATAATTGATTTTAAACACTTGATTTTAAGACATTCATACAGGTACCAAGGGAATCAGGGAGTATTATGATATACCACTCGTAACACGAAACGGATTGACAGAACCAACCGACCAATCATAGCGTTATGACATCACAAGTCTGGCCTGTCATTCAAACATCTTTTTTTTCACAAATGTAAATATAGCATCTACTTACAACATTTCAAGACAATTGTCGGTTGAGAAAAACTACCTGTAAACAAGAACAGCCGGATATCCGGAATTCGGAAATACAAAAGCCGCCCAAGCTGACACGGAGATGCTTTGCTTTGCTCAGTCAATAAAACAAAACAAACATAATGTCAACTTGTTTTATTTTTCCATGATTTCATTAATTCTTTCACTGGTGTATCATGCATGACATATTTAAGTTTTCCCTTTTTAGTAAATTTAATTGATTTGAGTCTCCTCTGCACCTTCTTTCGCTTGTCCTCGCGGGCCTTGGCCAGCACCTTCGGTAGAGGGCTTGTCAAATAGTCCGGGTACTTCCTCATACCGACTTGTGCCACTCTGTATAAAAATTTGGGGGTAAAACCATCAGGGAAGTCCATTACTAGATTCTTCCAGCGAATATCACTCCAAATTTGATATGATGAGTGCCGCAACCTGGAGGACAAATACAGTAAGTATGAATTTCTTATAGTAGAGTTGCTAAGCCGCGAAATTGTGCGCATCGGGTTACAAGCATGAAATTTCTACCACACATAGAGCGTTCCACGGTGATTATTTTCAGATGTGGAGGGAAGTCCGATTCGTCCCCTGTGTGGTGGGAGAGCGGGGTGAAGAGGACCAAGTACTGTTCTTTTTCTTTTTTTTATTACAGATCAGTTAAGGCTATTAGGGCTACATCGTTTTCGTGTAAAATATATATCAGCTATTAATTTTTCATGTTATTTAAGAATAGTTTCATATAAAAAATTGGGTTTATTGCCGAAAAGGTAAAAATCACAACAAGTTTTTCTTATTCAGAAGGATAAATTAGTTATCTATCCTGAATATTTACAATTTAAAAAAATATTACTAAACAGCAAAATCTTGTTTTTAAAAATGTATACGTATTGGGCACATCTGATACAAAAAGTACCTTGAAAAAAATGTTGATGTTAAGCTTAGCCTGCGTGTTCTAGTACATTTTGCTAAGTCGCGAAATTGTGTACATCGGGATACAACCACGAAATTTCTACCGAAGATAAGTATTTTGCGGTGATTATTTTCAGATGTAGAGGGAAGTCAGATTCATCCCCTGTGCGGCGGGAAAGTGGGGTGAAGAGGACAAAGGAGTCCTCTTTTTCTTTTTATATTACTGATCAGGTAACGCTAATAGGACTTGTGTCGTGTCGTTTTCGTGTAAAACAGATATCAAAAATTCATTTTTTATCTTATTTATTTATAGTACCATATAAAAATATGGTTGTATTTTCGAAATTGTAAAAATCACAACAAGTTTTTTTTATTCAGGGAGATAAATTAGTTATTTTTCCTGAATATTTACAACTATCAAAAATATTGCAAAATAGCAAATTTAATCTTGTTTCTAAAAATATATAAATATTGGGAACAAACAGTAACTTAAATAAATTGTTGATGTTGAAATTAGCCCGTGTGCTCGTGATACATTAGCAAAAAAATATTTTGTTTTAATTACATTAATTTGTTTTTTTAGGACGTATATAGTAAATATTATATGTGAAAGCAGGTTAAAAATCATTATTTAATGTATTTAATGAAGCGAAATAGGGCGATTGTGCACTACAATGAATTTTACTGTCCGTCAGTCCGATTTTTTACGGTCCGTTATGGCATGAAAAAAACGGCAAGGGCGATTGTGCACTACAATGAATTTTACTGTCCGGCAGTCCGAGTTTTCATGGTCGATATGGCATGAAAAAAACGGTTTTAGCTTGTGCACTTGTCCGTCTTTTTACTCGCAGGTGCGGCGCAGTTTTCGGTTACCTCTCTCTTTGAACACTACACGCCACGCAATCGTAATTACCTACACTAAGAACGATGAGTTTCTTATGATTTTTTGCTATACCGCGTCACTTTTCATAATATAATATAATAATGCAAAGAATACATTACCTTTTTTACACATAAAAAACTTAAACTTGCGAAAGATTCAACCAAAGATCCGCTAGGAAAGATAATGTATTTTATTGAAAAATACAGGGGCGTTTGAGAAATAGGTACATGTATTTTTCAAGCCATTTTCATCGCTAAACTCGTTTTGGGCCACTGCGTATACTGTATCTATAATACAGTCATTACACAATTTCGTGGCATAAAAGTACAACAAAACAGGAACTCCCGAAACCTCAAGTCTGCAAGTCAAATAAAATCCCACCAAAACATTTCATGTAAAATTGGCTGCCAAGACGCACATGCTCATAACGCTTTCGCTCTAAAAAGTTATCAGATCGCAGGAAATGCCAAGCCCCTAAGCCCTGACTTTACTAACCCTACACCTTGGTTTCAAAAGTATGGCTTGGCTGTTTCATAGGTTACCGTAAATATAAACCGTAATGGGCCAGACGGTCCGTTGGACTTAGGGGCTTGGCATTTCCTGCGATCTGATAACTTTTTAGAGCGAAAGCGTTATGAGCATGTGCGTCTTGGCAGCCAATTTTATATGAAATGTTTTGGTGGGATCTGATTTCTTTTTGTAAGGTGCCCTAGTTTTTTTATTTTTTTTGGGCTAACGCTAACTAAACGCTACATTTCTTGAGCATAAGTCTTCAGAGCTTTGCCAATTTTTCTTGTTGATATCATTTCCTCTTACGCATTCATCTTACGCTTAAATCTGCTTAAGATGGATATAAAAATAATTGATTCAACAATCAAAAATATTAAATTCCGCGTGTTAATTGCGCTGCATTTATTATTGCATTTCGGTAGGTCTATAAAAAAATATTTAAAATACAAAGTCAAAGTGTAGATACAGAAGTACTAGAAGTTAATTGTGTATTTAAGAAATACTTACGTTTAGCCCCATATATAATATACACTTTTATCCCCTATTATGGGAACTCCATACAAACCTCCATCCCCTTATTTAAAGGGTGGGGGGTGATTTTCTAAAAATCCTAGAATCTTATGTGTTTTATTTATAACAGGGAGTCCCTTTATCAATTTTCAGACCTCTAGTATCAAAATTTGCAGAAGTCTCATACAAACTTCCATCCCCTAGTTTAAGGGGTTGGGGGGTAAAAGTTCCAAGTTTTAGAATTATTTTGTTGTTTGTGTACTAATACTAGCTTACATATCAAATTTCAGCTTTCTAAGTCATCGGGAAGTACCCCAGAGGTTTTGATACGTCAGTGTATAAGTGAGTGGCAAAATCGGCGTATTTTAGGTACCAATTAAACCTAAAGTATAAAAGCTAGATCAATGAAATTTAGTACATTTCATATGTTACCTAACTGCATCTTAACCTGTGAATTTGGGCGCTCTGGTGTTTACTGGGACGAAACTATGAGGGTTTGAAAATGAGACGAAACGGTTCGAGAAAAGGTAGGTAGTGCCCCGCCTCTTTTTTGTTCGTCTTGGCGGGGGCACTACCGTGCCCCCAGATACTGCTTGGTTCATAAAAATGTTGGTTGCCACCATTCAAATAGCAATCGGTTGTTAAATGGTACGTACTATATCCAACTACCTTTACACTGAAATAACCTTTTAGCCCAGCGAATACAGTTTCTTTTAGTTTGCTACGGAAATAAGCATGATTTTTACAAGTGCCGCCAGGCCACGGTGACCCATACCCTGAGCCATGCCAATAATTATTGATATATATATATATATATATATATATATATATATATATATATATATTAAAAACCGAAAAATATCAAATATATATATATATATATATATATATATATATATATTTGATATTTTTCGGATGTTATCCGTTTGTTTGTAATTGGTACGTATTTTGAATTTCAGTAAAGAACTACCTTAATTACTTATAGTAAACCAAACTTGAATATTTTAGGCCCTGTAAATAAAAACGATTTAATATTTTTTTCTCCTAATATACCTCGTAAATGTGGTTAGTAGCTTTCATTATACTAATACTATTAAGTCATAGTAAGTTTCCTTTTTTTTAATTTGGATTTAGTCATGACTCACATGCGAGTCACTGGCCCTGCGCGACTGTTTGAGCATGACCCATACGCTGAGTCACTGGCCCTGAATGGGTAAGCACATGGATCAAGAGGCGACGCGGCTGGCGCAGTGGTTAAGCAACTGCCTACTGAGCCGGCGGTCCTGGGTTCGAATCCCGGCAAGGGCAAATATTTGTGTGATGAGCTCGAATATTTGTGCCTGGGTCATGGATGTTATTTGTATTTAAGTATGTATTTATCTATATAAGTATGTTTATCGTCGTCTAGTGTCCATAACACAAGCCTACTACTATAGAGCTTACCGTGGGACTAAAAAAACGGTCCGGAATGGGGAAAAGTAAAATGTCGGATGGTAAAATTACGTATAGTGCACAAGCTACTATATACATTTAATGGCGTGCCATATCGGACCGTAAAAAATCGGGCTGACGGACAGTAAAATTCATTGTAGTGCACAATCGCCCATAGGATGCGTTCGGAGATTTACGTTGGTTACGCCGACGTAAAGATATATTTTAAGCTACTGTTTGTAATGGAAGTGCCCAACATGCATATATTTTTAGAACCCAGATTAAATTAACTTTTTGAAATAATAATAATAATTTGAAAATGTTCACGAAATTGAACTAATTTACCTCATTGAATAAAAAAACTTGTTGTGATTTTTACCTTTTCGGCCATTACACCCATATTTCTATATAGAACTATACAAAAATAAAATAAAAAATAAATTTCTGATATTAGTTTTACACGGAAACGATACCAAACACGTCCTGGTAGACTTAACTGACCAGCAATAAAGAAAAAAAAGAGGGATACTTGGCCGTATTCACTCCGCTCTCCCGCCTGACAGGGGACGAATCTGACTTCCCTCCACATCTGAAAATAATCACCGTGAAACACTCTATAATCTGTGGTAGAAATTTCATGCTTGTAACCCGATGCGCACAATTATGTTAGAAAACAGCGGACTAAAAACTCTACTATTAGTCTTAATAAGATGCTCAATTTATTTGTTTGTAACTATATAGTACAATTTTAAAAAAAATATCATGAAGTACAACTAGCCCACAATTTAGCAGGAAAAAATGTGATAAGTATGGGAGATTACAACGCTAAAATTGGCCAACCAAAGAAGGACGAATCGCTGATTACTGGGAAATTTGGTTATGGCACCAGAAACAAACGAGGAGAAAGACTACTTCAGCACGCATACGAGAAAAAATTAACAATAATCAACAATCTATTTAAGAAAAATAAACACAAAAAATGGACATGGCTCTCCCCCGACAAGAAGACAAAAAACGAGATTGACTTTATCTTAACAAATTCCCCACGCTCGTTTACTATCTTCATATCTACCGGTTTTCCAACTGACCACAAGATGCTAAGACGTACAGTCAGATTAAAAGGCGTAAAATTAAGTAGGAGAAACTTCACTAAAGCAAAAAACCAATTAAAAACAATTGAAGAACAATCAGAGTACATCTCTAACTTAAAAAACGCCGTACACGACCTCTCTGAAAAAGAAAATGAAACTCTAGATGTCAATACATACTACAAAAAGATTGAAACCACATTTAAAACTTCTTTAAACAAAAATAAAAACAATAGTTTCCGTCAAAAACCAAAAATACTTACAGATTACACCTTAAACTTAATGAAAGAGAGAAGTCAACTACGTACTTCACAAACAACACCTAAGTCACAACGAAAAAGCTAGACTTACTTTTTTATTCAAAACAACTAAAAAAGAGATTAAAAAGAACTATAAAGATCATAAGGAATGTATATTTAAGAAACATCTAATATCGTCCGGAAGTCTAAAAAGGCTATAAAAGAGCTAAATACTACAAAGCAATGGATACCATCATTGAATGCGACCGCTCCTAAAAAACGACAAACTCGAGCAGAGGTAATAAACACTGCCACAGAATTCTATCGACGGCTATATAGCGCCCCTAAGGGGTTCGGTCACCTAGGTCTAGGTCCAATTCCCTAAATGTCTAGTCATCGTTCCTTTTACCGGAAAGTGTAATCTCCGTATGCCTAGTCCCCGAATGTCAATTCTCCAGATGTCCAATACTCCCGAATGTCCAAGTCCCTGAACGTCCAGTCATCTCGCACACACACACATACAACGCACATACATGCGCGCGCGACTTGGACATTCGGGGAATTGGACATCTGGAGAATTGGACGTTCGGAGAATGGACATTCTGGGAATTGGACGAAATGGGCACACTGGACATTTAGGGAATTGGACCTAGGTGACCGAACACCCCTAAGGACTTGTACCATAAAAATATAGAAACTTTAACTGCACCAAATCAAAACATAATACTATACTTTAATGAGATCGACATCCTAAGTAAATTAGAGAAACTAAAAGACGAAAAAAGTCCTGGCATCGATGAAATATCAAATAAAGCCATACAATTTGCAAAAACAGTTATCCTTAACCCTCTAACGTTTTTATTTAACAAGATTCTTGATGAAGAAAAAGTTCCAAAGACATGGACAGAGTCTGAAATAATACTGTTGTACAAGAAAGGAGACCCAACAGACGTAGGGAATTACAGACCCATAAGCATAATGCCATGTTTGTACAAACTCTTTGCAAACTGCATACTGGAAAGAATTGACCGCGACATAGAAAAACATCAACCGAGAGAGCAAGCTGGGTTTAGAAAATCGTTCAGCACCGCTGACCACATACAAGTATTGGAACAAATAGTTGAAAAATATTACGAATTTCACAGACCATTATATCTAGCTTTCATCGACTATAAAAAGGCTTTTGACTCAATATCACATCAAAGCATCTGGAAAGCTCTCCACGAACAAAATGTAAATAGCAAATACATCAGAATCATTAAACACATCTACGATAACAGTACTAGCAAAATCAAGTTAGATAGTTTAGGACAAAAAATAGAAATAAACAGAGGAGTTAGACAGGGCGATCCACTGTCACCTAAATTATTCATATCAGTCCTCCAAAACACTATGAAAAATCTATCTTAGGACAAAAAAGGGTTAAAAATTGGCAGAGAGCGCCTCCACCATCTATGCTTTGCAGACGACATTGTGTTGTTCTCAGAGAGCCCCATTGAGCTCCAATCCATGATGTCAGAACTTGATAACGCAAGCTCAAGCGTCGGCCTGGAAATGAACCTCTCAAAAACGAAGGTCATGTCAAATCACCACAGAACGCCCATTCTAATAAATAATAACTTGATAGATTATGTAGATGAATCATTGAGGTATTATTTATAATACGTCAATGAGATGAATATATTTATCTCGGCAAGCAACATTGACGTATTAATTACATGGACACACAATCCGACGGAAAAAATGGCACCCTCCCAACTAATGCAAAATCACAAATCGCATTAGTTGGGCGATCAGTCTCGTTTAGACCATGACACATGACGGATCTCAAAATGACTTAATTTTCAGTGAAAAATTGCAGAAATAACAGCTATAAAATAAAGAAAAAGGTCGGAATATTCTTTTTTACGCAGATTCTATTGATTAATTAACGAATCCTATGTAAAATCATAGCATATTTTAGATTAGAATTATTAACTTTGTCCTTACAAAATGCACCTCATCACAGAACAAAAATCTAAGGAGTCGCTATACTTTTATATTTTATTAATTAATAAAGGAGTGCAATAAATAATTATCCTCTTTTTTTATTAAAGATTGCCACGCGATCTTAAACAACGTGAAAAATTGAGGTCACGTTTAGTAAGAGACCCACGTCAAGAATAATTTCAGCCAAATAATTCGTCTCTCGTGTGTTCGTTCGGCATAATCATAGGTATATGTTTTTTTTTATGTTTAATCAAAAGAAGCGTAAAAAAGTCTTGCACTCAACACAGCTTTAATATCTCAATAAAAACGTAAAAAATGACAATGTATACAAAAGAAGTGTAAAATGGTTATGTCTTATGTAGTATTTGTAGTAGTAGGTATCTATACATAAAAAGATATACACTGTCTCAGGCGCACGTCACATAGGATGCTGCGTTTAGTTACACGCGAGCCGAGGGCGAGAGTGGACGCATGACATTGCTATGTGTGCGGCGGCGAGTGAGCCAGTGTTATGAACATATGCCTTTTACAGGCAGATCCTACAGGTTACATTAATAAATTAATAAAAAAATTGCTCTGTTGTCATTGTTTTATTTTGTCTCAGAGTCTAGACACTGTCAGTTTAAACCTTTGAACGCCAAGAACACCTAAAGACAATGTGTGCTGCCGTGCATACTACGCCACCGACTTTCACGCCACGCCATCAAACTTTAAAGGGTTAAAAATGTTAATATTTTGCACTTGCCTTACTCTCATTTCACATACTAGAACAAGATGAGCTGAGAAATCATAATGTCATTATTACTGATCCCTTCTATGCAGTGCCGGGACCCTTTTATGCAGTTTTTAAATAAAAACGTAACTTAATTTGTTATTATCAATTTACGAGTTTATTTAGTTCAAACAACAAATATATTTTAATACCTAAATAAAATAATAATGAAAATATTTTTAGTATGTAAAACTATTAAAATCTGCTCCATTCGTGCCATGTTCCAAGTTTGACAAGAGACATGAGTCAGAATACGCTAAAAAAGTTAATTTACACGAAAAATATTTGTGGTAATAAGTACGTAAGCCAATTTGACACTTAACCGTTTGAGTAAAGAGTTATTTTGTACGAAGTAATTATGTTGCTGTAAATTATAAATAAGCGTTATTGGCATCTACTTGAACATGACAGCAGTGCCACTTTCTTCGACAATTTTGTTCGGGTCTGTGGCTCTATTATAAATAATACCTCAATGGCAAGCAAGTATCATTTCGCAAAAATAACAACTTAGAAGAAATAGACAGGCGTATATCAATCACATGGAAAAAGTTTTGGGGCTATAAAGAAGTTATGAAGTCTAACATGGACTTAAAATTAAAAAAGAAAGTAATGGACTCATGTCTCTTACCCTGCCTCACATATGGTTGTCAAACTTGGATATTTGATTCAACAACCAACAGAAAGCTAACATCTTGTCAAAGAGCTTTGGAACGCAGCCTACTAAAAATCTAATTGAAGGACAGAGTCCGCCACAGAAAAATAAGAAAACAGACCGGCGTGATAGACGCCTTGTCCTTCGCACGAGGTCTGAAATGGAGGTGGGCGGGTCACGTGGCACGCTTCACTGACAACAGGTGGACGAAGATCGTGACTATGTGGGGCGGACCTCATGGGCACAGAAACAGAGGCCGTCCAAAAGCAAGGTGGAAAGACGAAATAGAGACCATTGCATCAAGAAATTCGTTAAACCTGGCAAAAAATCGTGACGAGTGGAAATCTTTGGAGGAGGCCTTCACCCAAAGAGGGGTCCAGTTGGCAGGCATATCGGACTAAAATTGCATATATCACAACTGTTAATGTAAATTTGCCAATGGAATAATAAGGCTTTTTTATTTATTTATTTATATAGTACATTACTGCAGAGGCCGACAATCCCTGTTCGCGTCGAGGCTTGTATAGTGCTTTCCTCAAATAAATCCAAGGAAATAATACAAATGTTCAACTTATATATTCATATATTTTTACTATTCCAGCCAACTTTTTACTTTTTTCAAAATTAATTTTTAAACTGTTCCGGTTAATGTTTTTGCCACCAAATGTTAAGATGATTCTATTTATTCAAAAATTACAACACCTTATTAATTAGATATTGTTATATTTTTTAACAACAAACGTGATTCCTTGTAATATTTTATTGAATATCTGTTTTAATCTAATTGAATGTTCTAGTTAAATATAAGAAATAAAACGTAAATATACATGCACAAACTACGTTTTTTTTTTTATTGACAGTATGCCATAAATTATCAATAAAAGAAATAAACCCCGCTGAAACAAAAGACAATCTCTTTGTTGGCCACGGCCAATAATGTTGTATGAAATTCCTTTATTGACCTCTAATTTGAAATTAGAACGAATCTTCAACAAGTGCTATACAAAGACGTATTTCGCGTTCTATTACCACGACCATAAGAACGACATTTCCTTGGATGTTTGAGAAAACGTGTGCTGCTCTGTGGCGGCGCCACCATAATGAAAATCAATGAATTATATGGTGAAATGATGTACCTTGAAGGTACACCATGTACATATCATGTTATTGGCTGTACCTTTACCAGGGAACGAAATAATGGACATTGTTTGTGGCGCCGCTGGGGAGCATCCTCTGCAGCGGCGCCACAGAGAACTCATAGATAGAAATGACATTAGCTATTATTTTCTTATGGAAATTGATGTACCTGTGCTATTTATTGTGTACGTATGTAAAATTGTCATAATTAACTCGTGATTTAATTAAATTTAATTTATTTCACTTGGCTGTTCGTGTTAGTTTTCATTGGTCCCTACTGTTCAAAAACAAATGAACGTCAGAATGTTTCAAAGTTTTTCGAAGTGGTAGGTTAGAACGCGGAATCATTAAAAATAAATAAAATCACTTATTAATAGTGATTTTTATCAATACGTACACAATAAATAGCACTAGTACATCAATATCTATAAGAAAATAATAGCTAATGTAATTTCTATCTATAAGTTCTCTGTGGCGCCGCTGCAGAGTATGCTCCCCAGCGGCGCCACAAACAATGTCCATTATTTCGTTCCCTGGTACAGGTACAGCCAAAAACATGATATGTACATGGTGTACCTTCAAGGTACATCATTTCACCATATAATTCATTGATTTTCATTATGGTGGCGCCGCCAGAGCAGCACACGAAAAAACTACTTATATCAAACTAAAACTTTACATGTATAACAGTTAACATGACAATACAATAATTTGGTATCTTGGAGCTGCTCTGGTCATGAAGACAGAAGGTGGCATTTGTGTAGGAAAGTACAGTCGGCCACAAAAGCGTATTCGTTTTTTTGTTTAATTATTTATATTTTTTAGTAGTGTCATTACACTCATTAGGCTGGAAGAGGATAAAAAACTTTACAGAAAATCAGCCCGGGAGCTCAAAGAAATGATAGAAGAAAATAGGAACTACACGCTACAACAAAAACTTTCCTCTCTATCGACAAAGAAATGTGATGATTATTCCCTATGGAAAGTTACTAAACAATTTGATAGGCCACAACAAACTGTACCACCACTGAAAACAATGACAGGCACATGGGCTAAACATCCCAAGGAAAAAGCAGAGGTCTTTGCACAACATCTAAGCCAGGTTTTCCAGCCAAATAACACAACAATGAAAGACTTTGAGAAATATGTGAATGAGTACTTAAAAAGTGATCAGCAGCTTTCACTTCCTATAAAACCTGTAACTCCAAGGGAATTGCAAAAGTCTATAAGATCACTAAGCAATAAAAAAGCTCCTGGATTTGACCTAATTACCGCAGAAATTCTTAAAAATCTGCCAAGAAAACCAATTGTTTATTTGACTATGTTATTCAATGCCATAATGAGAATACATTACTTCCCCAGACTATGGAGCGTGTCTCAGATCTGTATGATTCCCAAACCTGGAAAACCACCCACAGAACCCAGCTCTTACAGGCCGATTAGTCTCCTCCCTGTAATATCCAAGCTCTTTGAAAAACTTTACTTATGGAGGTTGAAGCCAATACTAGAAAAGGAAGCTATCATACCGGACCACCAATTCGGATTTCGCGAACAACACTCAACAGTAGAACAAGTACATCGTGTAGTGAACAAGATACGACAATCTTTGGAACAAAAAGAATACTGTGCTGCGGTGTTCCTCGATATACAGCAAGCTTTTGATAGAGTTTGGCATGATGGCCTTCTATATAAGCTAAAGTCTCTGCTGCCCAACTCATTCTACATGATATTAAAATCATATTTGCAAGACAGATTGTTTCAGGTCAAAGTTGGTGATGAAGTATCAAACTTGTATAATGTCAAAGCCTCAGTACCTCAAGGTTCAGTGCTCGGACCTGTGCTTTATTCAATATATACTGCCGATCTACCATGCAGTAATGATGTAGTGACAGCGACATATGCAGATGATACAGCCTGTCTATCTAGTGATAAAGACCCGACTACAGCAGCCGAAAGACTTCAAATGCACTTATACAAAATTGATGAGTGGCTTGAAAAGTGGCGAATAATGCCAAGTGTGTCTAAGTCTGTTCAAATCACTTTTACACTTCGGAGAGGAGAATGTCCAGCCGTATCCCTACGAGGAGAGCAACTTCCCAAAGAAACATGCGTGCGATACCTCGGCCTTCACCTTGACCAAAAGCTAACGTGGGCCAATCACATAAGAATAAAACGAAAAGAAGCTGAACACCAATACAGACGCCTACAATGGTTGATAGGGCGAAAATCATCACTAACGCAGACAAATAAATTGTTGATCTATAAATGCATCATTAAACCCATTTGGACATATGGTATACAACTCTGGGGATCTGCCAGCAACTCTAACCTCGAGATCCTACAAAGGTTCCTGTTGCGGACAGCTTTGCGAAGCATTTAGTTTTAAGTAAAAATAATAAATAAATAATGTGATTATATTAGATATAAGATTTTCGCCCGTAGAAGTGGCAAACTTATTGAAATATGTGTAAAATCACTTATTATACCGAGCTCCCGTCATGTCTTAGTAAAAAGACCACGGCAAAACAAAGATGACTCATCGTGGTAATTTCCACTCGCAGCGCGAGACAAAGGAGTCATGTTTGTTTACGTTGGATGCAAAATTTAGGGAAAAATTTGAGAATAATTTAAAACCTTTGTAGAATCATTTATTATGTTTAAATGAAGTAAATTCATTTATTTTGCCCCGGCCACAACCGTCTGAGAGCACCACAACGCCGAAAATAAGCGGACGCGCAGCGCGCAGCGCCATAAGAGAGATAAGGCAGGTGTATATCTCGGACGGTGCGAGCGAGACGGCCTCTGGCCGGGGACAAAGAAACGATAGGTATTTTTGCATCTCACAGTCTGACGGGAGCTCCCACGACGTAAACATTTATTGAATTTTGTGTATCTAAACAGCGTCAATCCATAACATAAGTTATTTTTAAGCTGAATCATATGTAACTTAGATAAATCAATATGTAAAGACAGGGCGGGCGTCCCCCTGAGTTTGAACCGTTTTGTATAAAAGGACGGCCATTTTTATGTATAAACACAGTCATTCCTCAGTCCTACGTAGAGTATCACTCCGTAGTCCGCGCGTTGATCATCGATCCGCCTCTCAGTGCAACTTTAGTCTACGTAGAGTACCACTCCGTAGGCTACGCGTTGATCATCGATCCGCGACTTCACTTCTCCACTTTGCTTCCGAGTGATAACCATCTTAGTTTCAGTAGCGTAGTACCATCGGTCCGCGAATTTAGTTTATCAGTGTTTTTAAAGCGTAGTACCATCGGTCCGCGATTAGTATTTAAATTCAGTAGACAGAGACTATATCAGTTAAGTGTTAATTTAAGTGTTTCCGATCCTTGTTGTTTTGTTTGTTAATTCGTGTAATATATTTCGTTGATTTTACTTTTGCGTTTTCGTTTCGTCCGTTTCGTTTACCTTAGCCTACAGTCCACTTCGCTCCATAACTCATCCCTGAGTTTCGGAGTGCCCTTGTAGCGGATAGCCGACGGACGCGGTTGTCCTCTACAGTTCCAAAATAATGTCCTAAGATCGATCTCATGTGCACCCTGGTTTGTGAGAAATACAGAGATACATGAATATCTTAACATACCAACAGTGAAAGAGGAGGTCAATAGGTATTGTATGAAATACAAACAAAGGCTACAGGAGCACACAAACCCACTTGCCAGGGACCTGGTTGTACAGTCAAACAATAATATATCTAGATTGAAAAGATGGCAAATATTGCACCTGGATCAGAGACACTAGAGAAGTGAACTCTTAAGTGAAATGGGAGAGCGTTTAATGGAACACCTCTCAAAGCATACCAAGAAGTCACACAATCTGATTATGACCGAAATGGTCGATTGCAGATATCAAGAGAAGAAAAAAAAAAAAAAAAAAATTACACTCATTACATTAACCATATTAGGTGTTATTACAATGAGTAATATCCATTATCTACTTACTTTCTATATATGATCTTGCGTAGTGATTTGGTTCTAATAGCACACTTGGCAAATAGCTGCACATGTAGAGTGCCATGCCAAAACTGACGTATATGTGCGTATTGTTGTCCCATTTGTTCTTCCACTTTAAGCCATGTGGATTGATCAAACTCCCTGTTCATTAGTTCTCCAAATGAACATCCTGAATATTCCATCAAGAGATGTACGAGCTTTGTTGCCAACTCTAATGTCCATTTAAGTTTCACTTTCTCAGGTTTTCCTAAAATATAAATCATTTAAGTTATTTAATGTTACTGTTATTTGTTTGAATATCAAATTATAAATAATTTGATAAGACGTTAACTTCATTATCGAGATTTTATAACATAACAGACAAAATGATAAATAATCATGTAACAGATTTTATTTCATAAAAACATAATAAGATATTAATAAAAACAATAATCAATAAACTAATAGCTGAAACTAAAAACCTAAATGATTTACAATTAAATTTTTTTTAATTTAAAAACTTTTTAATAATTAGTATATGCTAAAAACCTGAACTATTTACAAATAAAAAAATTGTATGGCAATGCTTATTCGCTGGGCAAAATAGTGTCCAGCCCTCTGGTCATGGGTTGCCTTTATGTAGGAGCTGCCATCTCTATATTCGCGGAACCCGGATAAAGACTTAAAAAACACGGACATTTGGCGTAAATCGCATTTTTTCCCCGGAATTTTCCGAAAATTATCGTATTAAATAAACAATCGCTTTACAACACTTTTTGAACCCCCCCAGATGGCCTCCAAACTAGGACAAATCCGGGGAAACACAAATCTTTGAAAAGTCGACACACAATTGGTCCCCATATCCCCTGAGTTACTTATTGCAAAAACTTCATGCCTGGTAACTTACCATTATAATATTGAAACAATCTTTTGTAAATCCCTCGGTGCTCTCTGCCCAGCACAGGAGACAGAATAACGCCCGCCTGATGTGGCCGGTGATAAAAACAAATCTGCATTACTTTCTCTTCAGTGAGTGTGTAATGTGGCAGTTTGACTGGGTTACCATAATGCATCAAGAAATATCTATTAACTTGGTACAGATTTCTTTTCAACCCCTGGGCCACATAAGCCATCACAAAGTTGCGTACCCTCTCCTCTGGAGAAGATGCCGGTTTTCGACTTTTCTGCCTATTTCTCCAACGCGCCAAACATGTTGGTGTATCGGGAATTTCATACTGCTGAAAAAAGCACAAAACTTGAGGTCTACAAAACCTCTTAACTGTTTCAGTAAAAAGCTTACACATACAAAATGTATAAACTTTAGTTCACAGTCATACTGGTTACAATTTTTGTGCCAGTGAAATTTAAACTACATAGAGTTGTGCACTAAGGTCCTAATTAGGGCTACCATCCGTCCGGGTATCCTCGGATTTATCCTAGTTTAGGTGCCGTCTGTCCGAAAGGGGTTTCAAGTGTCTGGGGAAAACCCGGTCATTTATTATGTGCAATATTGTGTACAAAGTAAGTGAAAACCGTATATAAATAATACAAAGCGCAAACAAGGTACTAGCTTCATTCAGCGTAAGCATAATACGTTAACAGCGTAAAGCAATTGTTTTTATAGATTAATATTATTGTTAGTACGATTGTGCTCTAAGGTATCGATATTTATTGTCCAGAATTCCTCACCGATATAAAATTTTGCCAATTCTTCTCAACTAGTTCACCTTCTCCGAGCGTAAATGAGTCCATAGCATAGGCCTCCGCGCCATCCTGAGGGGGCGGCGGCTTTCTCGTTAACCCGTAGTTGCGTTGATACCACGGCTGATCCCATGATATTTCTTCACGATTCAGTTTACTCACTAAAAGCTAACCAAAAGAAAACAAATATTATGAATTCCATTTAGCACAAACATCGAACGACTGCGACAGATGAGAACATAACGCCGGCGATACCTCCATGTACTCGTCGTCAGCGTTGCGCATCTGCTCGAGGATCGTAAGGATTTTATCCATGTTACCCGGTTCCGTTATATCGGTTACATCTTTAAATGTATCCTCTAATTTTTTTAATATTTCTTCCATAGTTGCACTTGTTGACAACAATTATAACCTTAAAAATTACGAAAAAATCAAAAAATATATTTAACAACAAACTTCACTTCACACCCACAATACTTTTTTTTTTATGGCTATACCAAGGATTTAAACCCGCTCCAGACCTTCCGATCAAATTCAAATTCAAATTCAAATTCAAATTCAAAGTATTTATTTCGTCATGCATAGGTAAAATAAGGTGACATTTGTGAGACATAGTACAGCTATGATGTGCCTTTTGGCGTACGAAATTTCGCCATGTACATAAGAAAGAAAAATTATTGAAAATCATAAAATATTAAAAGCATTAAAATTAAAACATGTCAAGGATCATTAAAATCGTCTAAAATAAAATAACCATTACTTAAAAAAAAAAACTGTCAGTTACCCTATATAAAAACAGGGTCTCTAAAATTTGTCATTAAGAAATAAATAAATTGTGTCAATTTAGTCATTAAAATAATCCTTAACACTATAGTAACATTTATCCATTAAATACTTTCTTAATAAATATTTAAAAGTATTTGTTGTTTCCAATTTTAGCTCCTCAGGAAGCTTGTTAAATATTTTTGGTGCCATAGATATGAAACTTTTTTCCATCAGAGCGGTATTCCCTACATTCAATTTCAGTTTATGTTTCCTCTGACGGAGGTTAAGTGACTGCGTTTGTATTGGAAACAACTCCGGATTACACTTCACAAACATGCAACATTCGAAAATATAAATACAGGGTAAAGTCAAAAGTTTTAAAGATTTAAAATATGGCTGGCAGCTTTCTACTGGTTTCAATTTACAAATTGCTCTTATGCAACGCTTCTGTGCTCTAAATAGAATATCTCTATGTGATGAATTGCCCCAGAAAATAACTCCATAGCGCAAGATTGAGCTTACAAAACCGTGGTATGCAGCTAAAACAGTATTTTGACCATTGGTATTCGCTAGCTTGTAAAGTGCATATGAGAAATTGTATAGTTTTTTGCAAACTTCTATGGAATGTGTCTCCCATGACATGTTACTATCTATATGCAGTCCTAGAAATTTGGTGGTATCAGTCTCTTCAATAACTGTTCCTTTATAGGTAATGTGTAATTTCGGAACCTCAATTCTTTGTTTAAATTGCATTACACATGTTTTTCCTAGGTTAGCTTTTAAATTATTTGCTTCTAGCCAAGTAATGACATTTCCAATAGCTTGTTCGATTTCATCAGCATAACTGGTGTTTACATTTGAGTTTATCAAGATAGTACTGTCATCAGCAAATAGCAGCATGGGATGTTGGGTGCACTTAATTATATCATTGATATAAATCAGAAATAACAAGGGCCCTAGTACACTTCCTTGGGGTACTCCGTATTTAATTAATCTACATTCCGATTTATAACTTTTTTCTTTCCTAGATGAGGTGCAAATCTGAGTTAATTCAGTGTATTGTTCTCTATTGTGTAAATAGGATTCAATAAGTTTGAGACCATTACCACGAATCCCATAATGATGTAGTTTTTTTATAAGTGTTTGGTGATCTACATGGTCAAAGGCCTTTGTCATGTCCATAAAGATGGCACATGACAAATTCCTCTTGTCTATATTAATCATTGCGTTTCGCACCAAGTCATAAATTGCCATGTTTATTGAGGTGCCTTTGCGAAACCCTTTCTGTTCCTTTACTAGTATGTTATGTTTATCCAAGAAGTTATAGACCTTATCATATATTATCTTCTCAAAAATTTTAGAAAAAACTGATAACAACGCAATTGGACGATAATTTGAAACAAGGTCTCTATCACCCTTTTTGTGAACGGGTTTCACAATGGCAGGCTTTAAGTTACTAGGATAAATTCCTTCCGAGAAACTTAAATTTAATATAAAGCTCAAAGGCACTGCAATTGAAGTTGCGACTGCCTTCAAGACTGCGGTATTTATGTCATCAAAACCGACGCTGTACGTGTTTTTTAAGGACAGTATGGTTTTGAACACTTCCTCGGGGGTCGTTGGGGTCATAAAAATTGATCTCGGATTATTAGGCATTTCAATATTATACTTATGAGTTTGTGTACTATCATTATGATTACTTATCTCGTCAATAAAAAAATTATTAAATGCATTGGCTATGTCTATGGGGTCTGTATACATTTTCCCATTAACCTGTAATTTGGCAATTGGTTCTCTTGGTAAAATGTGTCTAGATTTGTTTATTATTTGCCACGTAGCTTTAGATTTATTTTTCGATGATTTAATGAAAAAATCATTTTGGGAACGCTGTGTCAGTTTAATGACGTTCTTTAGCCTTTTGCTGTATGTTTTAAAAGCTAATTTATTAGTAGTACTCTTTTGGGACCTATATAACCATAGTAATGCCCTTTTTTTCCTACAACATGACTTAATGCCCTTTGTTATCCATTTATGCTGAACTCTGACGTTTTTCTTAAGAGTTTTATAAGGAAAGCAAAGATCATAAATACACTTAAATATCTCTATGAAGTGATTATATGCGTCATCAGGGTTAGTAGATTTCAAAACGTCGGAAAAGCTCAAGTTTTGTATATGTTTAGTAAATAATGATACATTTTCCTTACAAAAATCTCGCCTTCTAATTTTCCAAGACTTAATGCAACAAGTTTTTTTAACAGGACATTTTAGGAATTGCGCTGAATGGTCTGAAAGAGCTAAATCTATTACTTTGCTCTTTGACCCTTTAACATTATGGGCAAAGTTGTCCAAACAAGTTCCACTGCTAAGTCTGGTTGGTTCTTTTATCTCAAGAATTAAGTCGCGACTTAGTAACTGATACCTGAATTCACGGCTCTTCGGTGTCTCTTTTAAAACATCGATATTAAAATCTCCACAAATGACTAATTTTCGATTTTTTATACCACAAGTATTGTTTAAGATTCGTTCAAGATTAGTGTGGAACGTGTCAAGACTAGTGCCAGGTACTCTGTAAATACATATCACTATCATATCATGCTCACATAGCTCTATTCCACAGCATTCTACAATACACATTTTTGACATACATCTTATATTATCCAACACTTTATATTGAAGACCGGTTCTTATCATAATGCAGGCTCCTCCTCTTTTTTTATCTCGGGAAAAGCTAGTAGCCAAAATGAAATTGGGAATTTTTACAAATATTTCAGTATCGGGAGTCATGTTGTGCTCAGTTATGCATAAAATGTCGATCGCTCTTCCCTCTATTTGTAGCTCTTGCAGGTGCACGGTAAGCTCGTCGCTTTTATTGATAAGGCCTGATATGTTTTGGTGAAGTATAGTTACATGGTTATACACGAAAAAATTGTAGATTTTTCGTTGAACATGTCTGGACGGATTCATCGTTTTTAGTCTGGGATTCAATTTCTTGTGTGTTTGTATGCTGATTTATCTTGCCTTGCAAACAAACAATTGACTGAGCAATATTTGAGAGCATATTTTGTACTCCACTATTTATGATTTTCCCAGAGTAGATAGAGAAGTCGTCTAGGTTTAGGTAGAGGTTGGAATCTAAAAACGTTCCATATTTATTAGATGACATGTCCTGACACAGTAGGTGATTGAAATGCTCCACTCTGCAATTATATAGGAGTGAGCCGCAGATATACGTAGGCGCAGCTATTATTATGTTAGTGTGTGTAATTTTTAGTAATTTATTTTTTATTTTCTCAACTAACTCTATGTAGTCATTAGTTTGGTAGAAATCGGCTTCTCCCAATCTGACTTATCGGAAGAAATTTCCTAACAACTGCCGATAAATCGGACAACTGCTCTAGTCTCTAGACTGCTCTACAGTGCGACACAAAAGAGCAGAAAACGGATGATAAAGGAACTACAATTTTTCATACAAAATTGTTACCATATTCAAGCACTTTACGCATACTTTACGTCAAAAATGAAGCAAAAATGTGGCAGTTGGCAGTTGCGAAGGAAGTGGCGCCCTCATTTATTTTCTACTCTTTTGTGTCGCACTGTACACATTATCCGAATGCTTGCGATCGGTCGGATCGGATCGAAAGGTCTGGAGCGGGTTTTAGCTAGTGTCATGTCGATTTTAGAAATAACAAAGGTACCGAACGCTGCAGGCAAAGTATTGTTGCTATTCCTGAATAATTAACAATTGTTAGTATTTGTTAGGCCGGCTTCGGCTTTACACCTGTAAGTTACTTGCGTAATATTTACATAATTTACTTACAGTTGCATACGGAAACACAAATTGACAAAACATGCTGTTAGTAAAAAAAAAGTAACACAACTACTATTTTAATACATTTACGAGGTACATATTAGTATTATATCCTTAAGTTATTAAAATTAAGTCTGCAGAAAGAACCCAAGGCCATAAAACATCTTTATTTTTTTTAATTTGAATTAATTCAAAAATATGAGTTGGAAAAGGAACCTTAAGTTTGATCAGCTCTTCATAAAGAATGGAATTATTATACAGAGGGCAAGCAAAGAAAACATGATTCAAATCACCGTCGGCTAGACCACATTCGCATAAAGAGGAGTCTCGGATGTGGATCTTGGCCAAATGGGAAGGGATACAGTATATATATATGTATTTATATACCTATTATCTTTAGTGATTATATTCTCTTTGCATTATGTGTATCGTTCGTCGTCTAGTAGGTACCCATAGTACAAGCTTTGCTTAGTTTGGGACTAGGTCGATTGGTGTAAGATTGTCCTTTAATATTTATTTATTTTAAAATTTCCCAAACCTAAAACTACGAAACTGCTCGTAAAATTTCAAGAGAATCAGTTGAGAAATGCAACTAGGCGAGACCGGAAAGCGTCTGGAAATCCAAACATCTAGGCTTAAGAAAGAATTTGGGGCCAAGATAAAACAGAGGCACTTTAGCTCGCTCAGTGCAAGTGGTGAAAGATATTATTACATATTGAATTGTTTGTATGTCGAGTGGACCTAATAACATTTAGGTATATAATTAGGAGCATTGATGTATACCAAATACTGGAATAAAACACATTGTTTAGGCAGCAAAATATATTTATCAGTACAGTACCTAATCAATCATTAACATTAATTTAATGCACTTTTGATTTTCACATGCTTTTCACAAATGTGGAAATCATATTGCTACTCTTTGAACAGCTTTTTAATGGAAGACTGTCACCTCTTAATAACCCTAACCCCCTGGGCAAAAATGTATGGAGGCAGTACCAAGAACCAACAGAGGTGAGGGTTGTCCGATATTTATTTATTTTAATATCAGCTTAATGTTTTACCATGGACACCAAGCTGGATGTTTGAAGATAAGGTGTGGCATAGATCTTAACTAAAAACTGCATATTTGTGACGTTTTCAATGAAAAGGGCCCACTTTGTCGCTTACCATAAGGACGAGATTTGTTTGCATCTTTATACCTTGTTCTTGGGTCATGGATGTTATCTATATATGTATTTATATATTATGTATATCGTCATCTAGTACCCATAGTACAAGCTTTGCTTAGTTTGGGACTAGGTCGATTTGTGTATGATTGTCCCTTAATATTTATTTATTATTTATAATAACCCGTCAAACAAGTCCTTATGGTGAGTGACAAAGTGGGCCCTTTGCATTGAAAACGTCACATTTAATAACCACCTCCACATAGATAGTGGCTATTATTAATATAACGCAAGAATTATTTTAAATTGTCATTATTGTAAGTTAAGCTAGTATTACAAGGAATAATCCTCAACTCCTCAGTGTATTTATAGTTATTATATTATTCAGTTTTACACAAATTAGAATCCTTCTACTGCCATTTAGCGATGCACTATAATTCTGGTGCCACTATCTACTCATTGGTCACTGTTCAGTATGAGTTAGTTAGTTTCATTTTTGACCACATGTACCTTATCTCAAAGAGAAATATCTCAGCTCTGCAATGGAATTCAGCTTTGTGCCAATAATAAAAAATGAAGTATATTTAAATATCTATCTAATTTTATGTTGGTTCTTGGTCCAATTTGGCATATGGTCCAAAATTATTTATCTCTTGATTTGTTATTGATTTTCACTAATTAGGTAATTACGTCACCAGCTTATTTGACAACTACATCATAGCCATTGCTTAAACTTTTAGGGTAAAATATTTGTGAGTACTTTCTTGAATGTTTATATTTTTCATGGCTATAAACAAGGCAACTCTTTAAAAACTTGTAATCAGACTGCAAATCTTTGTACATTAGGAAGTCTATGAACCACAGCAATGTCTGGTCATCATCAGCCCGCGCAGCAACACTTTTCATACACAATATATCCTGTTCATTCAGTATTCCCTTTTTTATCAAGTTTTTATCAGTGATTTCTGAGGGAGGCTGGGTTGGGGCTGGACCAGTACCTTGTTCGGCAGGAATGCTTCTGGCATTGTCTTTTTTTATCCAACTAAATTTAATTGCATCAAATCTCCTATCATCCAGATATGCTGGTAGCTCTGGTTCTTCATTATAACCAACTGAAAAAATACAACACTTGTTATAAATAGTCTCAGTCTCTCTTTGCTTACAATTAGAATAAATTCCATCTAAATGTTGACAATTTAATAATACCCTCAAATAGATATGTATCTTATGTACTTATCTCATAATAGGTAATAATAGGCCTGTTTTTATAGTTGTCAGAGTGAGCCAAGCGACTCACAGACTCGCCCATATATACATTATAATCTTAAAACATCCATAATTGTACGTCGGGAGATAGAAACGAGGTTGTTACTTACCTACTTCGAGGGCCAAGCCGCAGGTGAGTCCTAGTAATGGATATAAACTTATCTTAGGCGTACGATCCAATTTAATTTTATCAACTTACTTGGCAATTCGTCATCACTGTCCAAGAGATTTTGCAGTTCACCGGGTTTGTTATTGCTTTGTAACATACTTATTGTAAAATAGCTGGTTATAGTAGGTATGTCGTACAGATGTCGAAATTATAAAAAGAAAGAACATGAACTATACCTATATATTTCTGCTATTTACACTACTACTATAGCTATTTATTTATAAAAACATTACTTAATGGTATGTTAAGATTATGGTCAAAGAATATAATATAATACTCACAAGGAGATTATGGTTCATAATCGAATACGAATGAATACATGAATGACGAATGAATTGAATGAATGAATGGGGAAGTCACTGACATTAGAACAGCCGCTGTGTTGCCCATCTAAACATAATATAAAGATATTAATCACAAGCGAGGATACAGTGCGACACAAAAGAGTAGAAAACGGATGATAAAGGAACTACAATTTTTCATACAAAATTGTTACCATATTCAAGCACTTTACGTCAAAAATGTGGCAGTTGCGAAGGAAGTGGCGCCCTCATTTATTTTCTACTCTTTTGTGTCGCACTGTAGCCTGATACAGGCTTGATACAGGTACCAAGGGAATCGGGGATTATTATGATATACTCCTGGCAACAGAGAAACAGATTGACACATGATTGACAGAACCAACCAATCGTGATGACGTCACAAGTCTGGCCAGTCATTTCGGAATGCCATACCTTGTTAGCCTTGTTATTTTTACTGTGCTACAGCTGTGCTACGAGTTTGAGAGCAGAGAATATAATCACTACGTTTTAAGAGGTGGGACTCTAATACTAGCCAATAAAATCAGTCAAAAATCAGTGCATGGCAAACCGATACTATAATGTACATATTGTACGTCAAAGAACCAACAAACAGCAGTGGTACCAACCTAACAGACTAAAATAGTGTAGCAGCCTATACGCTCGCTTTTTTATCGATGTCGATAAAATGAACAGGGTTGAAATAAAGGCCAATACGTAAACAATTTCTCGAAATTAGGTTAGTTTTCACTCCACATTTAAGTCGTATGTTGTACAGTGGATAATAATAATGCTATAATATTTATTTCAATACAAGGTTCGACCACAGATTATATAATACTATACTAGTACTATACTAGTTCGACTTAAATGTAGACCCGAAATAAAATTAAAAAACTTTTACAAATTGTATTATGTTAACGCAAAGTAATTTATTGTTACACATTCTTAAATTCTTATTTTATTATTTTGCGATGCCCTGTTTCTGTACTTTTTTAGTCATGTTGGCAGATTATTCCTCGGATTTCGCAAAGGAAAGATTTTTACAATGGCATTCATTTGGTATTTAAAGATGACTCAGCCGAACAAGGAATATATGGAGAAGACGATCTTTGTGGTCATGTAACTTTTCTATTGGAAAGAAAGTCTTCTTTTCCCACTGCCTGCATCTGAAAATATTTTATAGTTAAAACAGTTATAATTTCTTATATCTAAGATGAAAATCAAAGACTCATAACAAATCGTTGAAAAACTCCATTATTTTTAACTTAAAATCAAGTGGACATTGATTTGCATGCATCAGGTATAAGCTGCACTGATAAACAAATAAGCCTGAATAAGCATTTCTCAAAAATATTGCCCACAATTAAGACAGACGATTAAGGTCCAATATAATTATCGATAGATACAGTACATCTCTAGTACACAATAAAAATGGAAATAAAATATCTAATTTAGTATGCTTATAGCCTGCTGCACTTAAATATTGCTAAAAATAGCTAAATCAATACTTACCGGTTACTTCTTACTTACTTCATCCAAAGGAAATTTTCACCCATGGACCTAGTAAATACTATAGTATACCTGGACTGCTCATTGCTTCGTTCGAACGTGCCAAGTAAGAAAGCCGCCAAGGGGGCAGTTTATCCCACTCTGCTGGGGTAACCAAATATTTAGCAATAAAGAGGGACTCATCCTTACTCCATTTTATTACAAGTTTGGCTCGGTTTGTAGACACCTGCCTACTGAGCCGGCGGTCCCGGGTGCGACTCCCGGCCGGGGCAAATATTTGTATGCTGAACTCGAATATTTGTGCTTGGGTGATGGTTGTTCTATGTATTTAAGTATATATTTATCTATATAAGTACGTATATCGTCGTCTAGTATAACACAAGCCTTCTTGAGCTTAATTTGGGACTAGATTGATTTGTGTGAGGTTGTCCGATATTTATAAAAAAAAATAAAAAAAAAATAAAGTCTAAAAATGTATATTGGCTGGCACTGTAGCTAGAATTTATTTTATATATACCTATGGAAACTCATAAATAAATATAGTGAATGTTAGCTACTATGCCAGCAATAACACACTTTTGGCTCCTATTATTTTAACAGAACGTAACTGTTAATTTGATTTGATAAATGACAAACTCCGTTAAGTCATACTTAAAAACAAAACAAACAAAAAACATATTCTGATGTACGTGACGTGGCCATGAACTCATTTATGAGGATATAAAAAAAGTGGTATAAACTCACGTAAAAATTGTCAGGAACGGCCCGACATGTTTCGAACTCATTTGGATTTCCTGACAATTTTTACGTGAGTTTATACCGTTTTTATAATTAGTAAAGATGTCTCACGATAGTTTTAATAACATTATAAAAAAAGTGGTTATTTGTAGGGTACCATAAATTAATTAGGGAGGTAAAACTGTAAGTATACCGTTATTTTATAAACTACCTGTATAACTCTGTTTTCAAAATCAAAAAAAAAAAAAGCAAAATCATTTATTATTAACATAGTTTTTACAAAAACTTGTCGAATCCTCCTTTTAAGTTTTACACTTGTGTTAGGAGGTATTCGCTCTTTCATACAGATGTTGACACAGTTAATAACATAAGGTTTAGTTATTGTTATCTTAAAAGCTAACTTAATCTATAGAAATTGGTGAGAACAGCAGTAGGTAAGTCCCACAGTGGGACGAGAATATCATATTGTATTATATAGTGTTTTACATAAGTTCGGTGTTCGGTGGGGTAAATTATTTGTATTATGTTGTGCTATATTTATAGATCTATTGATATGTATAAAATTAATATGCTATATATGCAAGTGCGCGTGAAATATACTCTCACTCCTACATACACACATACACACACATATATATATATATATATATATATATATATATATATATATATATATATATATATATATATAAGAGCGAGAGTCGGAATGAAAATATCTGCTCTTAAGGTAGGTCTGTATTAAGTAGGTGCATGTGCTAGGTGATTTCTGATTACAGTCTTTGTATGAGTATTTCAATTTCTTCATAGCTTTTTGTTTTTAACCATGATGTTATTTGTTTTTTACACTCTCCATATGTTTTACCGTAGATATTAGTCACTCTGTTAATTTTGTTATATAAGTAAATTGATGCTACATTAAATTGTCTTTTTGCAAAAGAAGTTCTACTAAAAGTTGCCTGCTTAATTACTGAGAAAGGGTTTCGTTTATTTATTATATTAGTATCAGGTTTAGTATTTTTATGAATTTTTAGGATGCAATTCAGGATATATAATTGCCTTACCGTAAGTACGTTTGCTTCTGAATAAACATTCATGGTACTATAGCGTATATTTTTACCTAGCAGTACTTTCAGAATTGAACGTTGTGCCCTCTCCAGTACGATAAGTTTAGTTTTGTGACAACCTCCCCAAACTGGTAAACAGTAAAGAACAACAGATTGCACTAGTGTTTTGTAGATATATACCAAGAGTTCCTTATCGGTAATATGACGTAGATATTTGAACAACCATATTAACCGTCGAATTCTCTTAGCTGTAATTTCTATTTGTTGGTGCCACGAGAGAAGCTGGTCTATGTATATACCCAGGTACTTAGTTGAAGTCACATGATTGACACACAAACAAGAACAGGCGATTGCACAACTATTTGAGCAAGTGTGGGCTATTAGTTTAAATTTAGTTTCATCAGGTTGCGTAGAATTTAGGATTGAAAATGTTATGTAATTTGTTTTGTTTATATTCAATGTAAGTAAATTCGTCTCTAACCATGTCATTACTTTGGCCAGTCCCGCCTCTGCATAGGCATAAGCCTCCTCCCAGGTGTCTCCATGAAATAGAAGCGCTGTATCATCTGCATATGAGATGACTTGACCGTTCGTTAGTTGAATGTCTGTAAGGTCATTTATATAGACGAGAAAGAGCGTCGGGCCTAAGACACTCCCCTGAGGAATGCCAAAGTGGGTGGAAGTCTCGTCATCGCTGTAGACAATGTCGTTTAATTTAACGCGTTGCTCTCTCTCATACAAATAGCTCGTAATGAGGTCAAGGAATTTCCCACGAATACCCACGAATACCCATGTTTTACCAATGCAAGACTACGCAATACTTTTTATTACTGTACTAACGGTTACTAAGTATATGGCGAAATAAAAAGCAAAAAAAAAAACCGACTTCAAAAAAAACTAAAAAGCTAAAAATAACCCATTAAGTACAGATTACGTTTGAATTACGTTTTGAAGACGATGCCAAACCACTCATTTATTATATTTTTATATTATTTAAGTATATTTTTTTGTTTTTAGTGATTCATATAAAATACTTATGGCGGGGTGATCTGGGAGGTCTTAAAGGCATACATCTCGTTTGAGTTATCTCCTAACTTCGGTTCTACGATTGCTACTACTACTACGATTACTTAGGCGGGTAGCAATGTTCTAGGTGGGCTCGCCCTGCGGGCCCTTGGGCTCGCGCGCTACGCCGTCTCTGGGACGCTCCGCACCTTTGGTGCTACATGGAGCTCGGCCTGCGGCCCTCGGTCGAACTAAAATATTAAAGTTTGTTGTCCGATATTTTCTGAATTTGACCGAATTTTTTAAATTCGATTTCAGATTCCGACTCGGGGGCCCCAAAAACTGCCTGATACCGAATTTCAGCCCCCTCGGACCAATATGAAATTTTCTCCATACAAATCTTGTTTTTCCGATATTCTCCGAATTTGACCGAATTTTCGGACACCGATTCCAGATTCATATTTGTGAGCCCCAAATGCCCCCCGATATCGAGTTTCAGCCCCCTAGCACCAACTTGAAATTTAGAAAAAAAGTCGCCATTTCGATTTTTTTTTTCACGACTGTACTCGGGTGGAGGCCCCCTATGACATTTGGTCGAGCACCTCCCACCTGAGCCAACCGTTTACGAGATACGGGTCTCTTAAAAAAAATCCCATACATTTTTTTTTATGATAGAAAAAAAAACTTTTTTGGAATCGGGGGCCCAAAGCCCCCTACATACCAAATTTCAGCTCGCTACGACCATTTTGAAATTTCGACGCCTATTAACCACCCTTAGATAGCGAAGGATTATCGTAGTATAGTTAAAACGACATTACTGCAATAGTGCAATGCTCAGATTGTTTTTAGTACGAATAATATTTTCGAAGTAAAACATAGATCGTAATTATCCGGTAATTTTGTAAATTCATTGTCACTCTTTTAGTACTTTATCAAAGTTTGACATGCTTTCATATTAATATATGATACCATATATTACCTAAAAAATATACTATAGCTACAAAAAGATTTCCTTTTGCAACCTTTAATTCCAGTCACCATGATGCAATTATAAGTATGTAATTTTTTAAATAATCAGAAAAGATACCATTAAGCACTGTCAAAAATGCTGACAGTTTTCAATTATATTAATAAGATTTCAAATTTAAAGGTTTTATCCTGCCCTAACATAAAATTATTTTTATATACTAACGGATTGTATAACTTTCATAATTTTTTTCCGTTAGTTTCTTTGGTGACGCGTAAGAAAGTTTAGCGAATAAAATATTTAATTATTTGAAGTGAATAGTGTTAATTTAAAGAAAAGTATATACTACTAATAACTACCATTTTATTTGAAAACTACTAATTATTACTATTTTTTATGACTGGCAATATTAGAAAGGGACACACTACCTATCTGCGAGCTGTCTCTGTCTTCCCGTGACCCCTTCACCCGTAAAATATACTTTATGTATCTATACTAAGATTTAATTTTGTGTGAACACTTATTCTGAGTTCGCACTCCTGTTGTCTTAAATATAAGCTCCTTGTTTTCACCATAAACATCAGTTTTTTGAAATTTTCACTAGCTCGATTTCCACAAATTTCACAAGTTGTAAACCGTCTTTTCGGTAGCATTGTCACAAAATATATTCACAACACAGTGTTCGATCACATTTCACTACGTTCAATTACAAATAAAGACCAAAAACAATTAAAAAATTGACAAAAATAGTCAAACAAAACAGACGAAATGCAATGACAAGCAAAACAATATGGCTGTCGAGGGATGACCAGAGATTAGATACTAAGAACTATACTGATGAAGTATGTTGGCTATTGTTTGCCATGTAAAGTCCATACAAAAGATTTTTTGTTCCTAGTTGCGTTAAGACTGTTTGAGAGATTGACAGTGAGAGAAACGTCAGAAACTATACTATATGGTTAGTAAACTTGAACTTGTGAACTTCAATGTTGCCGAGATTTTCGAGTGAAACCATCCATTTTAATCTATCCGTATCTGTCTGAATACTGAATCCAAAGACTGCAAAATGGAAAGTGTTTATGTGAAGTTAAACAACATCGAGACCAATTTGTTAACATGGGGAGATCCGTTCGACTCGAAAACTTCAGATGTAATAATTTGCATAACTGGAAATCCCGGAATTCCACATTTCTATGAAGAGTTTGCATCAGAATTAAATAAAAACACTGGACTGCCAGTTTGTGTAATTGGTAAGTAACCTGAAATCAATACGTACCCGGCATTATGATCAGCTCGGTACTAGATACTTACGTAGAAAAACCAGTCCTTTTTTTTATTTTGGTAAGTAACCTGAAATCAATATCTACACGGCACATGATTAGCTCGGTACTAGATACGTATTAAAACCAAAGTCCATTTTTACAAGCTTTTATTTAACTTGCATTGTATGTATGTATGTTTTAAGTATGTTTGTTCGGGTGGAATCTTGCAACTCAACTTTGAAGCAGATATCGTCAACCGATTGAGCTGAAATTTTGCATACTTACATTACTTTGATGACAATACAATAATATGGTACCATGGGGCTGATCTGATGATGGAGCCGGAAGGTGGCCATAGGAACTCTATAATAGAAAAAGCAATCCTACCGAGTTTGGGCTCTTTAGAATCGTCTCAGTGAGCATTTGATGGATATCCAAAGAAAAGTACAGTCGGCTATAAAAGCTTGTCACTAAAATGAAATTTTTGACAGAAACTTAAACCTTTACCGCATACGAAGCCATATATGGCATATACGTATATGCAGCGGGACCCCATGTAATTATGGTTTAAGTCCTATATAATCGAGTTGGTATATATTTCTACCTCTCGATTTATGTACTTTTAAATTTCTACCTTTGCAAATTAATGAAAAAAAAATGATTATGTGCCAGCAGGGCCCTTTGTTAATTGTAAGTTTACAGACTAAATAAATTACTATTCATGGAGCCTCTTATTTCTACCTTCCAAATAACTTTTAACTACACCCTAGATATAAATAGTTTTTGAGAAATACGCGTTCGAAGATTTTGTCCTTCTAGCAGGGCCCTTTGGTATTTAGTGACTTACATGACCCCAGGTAATTTAAAAAAACAGATAGTTATTTCTACCTACTGAATCAATTATTACCAACTTGCTAGTGACAGGTTTAGTGATAATATAATACAATAATATTTTTTATTTTTTTTTTTACTTGAAAACCTGTCACTAGCAAGTTGGTCACAATTGATTCAGTAGGTAGAAATAACCATCTGTTTTTAAAAATTACCTTGGGTCATGTAAGTCACTAAATACCAAAGGGCCCTGCTAGAAGGACAAAATCTTCGAACGCGTATTTCTCAAAAACTATTTATATCTAGGGTGTAGTGAAAAGTTATTTGGAAGGTAGAAATAAGAGGCTCCATGAATAGTAATTTATTTAGTCTGTAAACTTACAATTAACAAAGGGCCCTGCTGGCACATAATCATTTTTTTTTCATTAATTTGCAAAGGTAGAAATTTAAAAGTACATAAATCGAGAGGTAGAAATATATACCAACTCGATTATATAGGACTTAAACCATAATTACATGGGGTCCCGCTGCATATACGTATATATATATGGCAGATATGAACTTGGACCTTATTGGCACAGATCAAGGTTCAAATTCAAACAACTATTTTTTTCCTATATGCGGTAAAGGGTTAATAGTCAACTAGGAACCCTTATAGTTTCGTCATGTCTGTCCGTCCGTGGCTTAGCTCCGTGATTATTAGTACTAGAAAGTTGAAATTTGATATGAGTATGTGTATGTATCAGGCCGACAAAATGGTAAAATAAAAACTAAGTATCTTTTTTTCG
This sequence comes from Apotomis capreana, assembly GCA_947623375.1. Taxonomy (NCBI): domain Eukaryota; kingdom Metazoa; phylum Arthropoda; class Insecta; order Lepidoptera; family Tortricidae; genus Apotomis; species Apotomis capreana. Next base: position 336,393 of record OX392501.1, read on the forward strand.
GGTACCTCCCGTATATACCTAAAGTGGGGGTGATTTTTTTTTTCGTTCCAACACTAGTGTGTGATTTGTGGGGTGTCGTTGAATAGTTATTTTAAAAATAATAGGGGTTTCCGAACATTACTTTTTGATAAAGTCAGCAGTTTTGTAAATATTCGCTCCGAAAATATAAAAAAAAGGCCCCCCCCCCTCTAACTTTTCAACCACGGGTCAAAAAATTACGGAAAAATCCACGAAAATAAGGCCTTATAAGTACTTTCAATGAAAACTATATTGAACAAAATCGGTTGAGCCGTTTTTGAGTTATCTAAAAATTTTCTTAAAAGGACGTAAGTAGACTTCCAAAAGGTAATAAGTAATTACAGTTACTTTGGCGTTTACGACCTTTTTATAGACCTTGAAATCTTTTCCGTACCTTAAGTCTATTGTGAAGGATGAGCAACTACGGAACCCTACACTGAGCGTGGCCCGACATGCTCTTGGCCGGTTTTTTATTCTAGTAAGTAACCTGAAATCAATATGTACACGGCACATGATTAGCTCCAAAGTCCATTTTTTTATTTAGCTGTCGTCATAGTATTGTTAAAACATAAGTCAATGTCAAGTATTCATATTTTATGTTGAAGGTCAAGCGGGTCACATCGAAGTGCCTGACGAGAAGTCCAATGTACTCAAGCAGCAGGAGCATCTGTTTGGTCTGGAAGGTCAAGTGCAGCATAAACTGGACCTAGTCCACAAGATTGATAAGAGTCGAAGGTTACATTTTATTGGCCATTCTATCGGGGCATGGCTAGTACTTGAATCAATTAAAAAACAGCAAGATTTGATGGAGAGAGTGTCCTCAATAAACCTTTTGTTTCCAACAATTCAGAAAATGGCAGAGTCCCCAAATGGCAAATATCTGAACAGGATTGTGAGGAGATTGCATTCCATAGCTATATTTCTCTTTACATTAGTGCATGTTTTGCCAGACAAAGTAAAGCAATTTTTAGTCTGCCTATACCTGAAGTGTAATTCTTTGCCTCCACATTACAATGAGAGAATATTAAAATATCTGCGGCCAAAAGTTGGAGAAAAGGTTCTATATATGGCGTATGAAGAAATGGACAAGGTGGTAACTCTGGACTGGGAAACATTAGCTCGGAGCAAGCATCTGACCAGTGTGTTGTACAGCGACCGGGATGGTTGGGCCCCCGTCGGCTACATGCAAGACTTGCGCTCCTTCCAGCCTGAGCTGCAGATGAAGGAAGTCAGCATCAATCACACTTTTGTTCTTAAATCTTCAGAAAGGGTTGCTGAACTAGTTACAGGATTTATAAAACGAAAAATCAAATACAATTAAATCTGAACTGCTTATTGACCAGTGATCAGCACGGCCTGTGCCACACCACAGGTTTCGTATAGTCATATTAATATGACCATCATTATAATCCCATGATATTGATTGAAAAAAATATGTTCTAATGAATGTGATATAATAATGTTAAATTTATAAAAAATATGAGCATGATTGTAATAATAGTTATTTACGGTCGGAGTATAGCAAAAGGGGCCCTATTTTAGGACAGAAAATTTTTGAATTGATTTTTTTTTTGCTGTTTTTGGGCTTAAATTAGATTGAACCTTGTAGATTACGCTAAAAAAAACATATTTTGTTCTTTAAACTTTTTCACTCAGAGTAATATTTACCGAGATAAAGGGGTTAAAAAAAAAATTTAAATTTTTCGAGTTTTCAGGCTTAAATTAGATTTTAAGGTCGTTCGAATATGTATTTGCAAAACTGTTTTACGGGATATAAAAAAAAAAACTAACCTAACCTAACCCGGCCGAGTCGGATCTTAGTGTGCAGTGCGAGGATAATTAGTGTGCAAGTCATTTGGCAAGGCCCATTTTCAGCAAGCAGTTTTACCTTAAAACCTCAATATCTCGGTAATTATTAAGTTTAGAGAAAAGTTGCCCATACAAAACATGCTTATTTTAGCGTCATCTATACGATAGCATCATAAAAAATAAGTGTTATAATGACATACCATAGCACAATCAAAAATTTTCTAAGTCCCGCGCCCCTTTGAACCCCAATATTTCGGTAAATATCGATCTGAGAGAAAAAGTTTAAAGAGTAAAATATGCTTATTTTAGCGTAATATACAAGATTCAATCTAATTTAAGCCCAAACAAACAAAAAAAAAATGTTTCGTCGTAAATTTTCTAAGTCCTAAAAATAGGGCCCCTTTTGCTATACCCCAACCGAAAATAGAACTTTATACTCGCAAAGACTGTTTACATTGGAAAAAAGTGTTTTGATTTGATTCATCCAACAAGAAGCTGTCGTTCACATTTTTTACTTCTTCAATGACATTTTACGGGTTTAAATTCATGATTCGTCCCTTTATCTCGCCATTATTTCAGCAGATTTGCATAAAACAACTTCAAAATAAACTAGACGTCAATAAAAAATGGCGGAGTTATTTGTAATCCGCGCTCGACATATCTACTACTGCGCATGTGCAAAAGTATTTTTTTTATATTCGTCTTATGTCAAAATGGCACAAGCGCGTGTCTATTCAGCCAAATTTATTTAATGAATAACGATTTAAAGTTCGTTTATTAATCAAATTTTATATCTAATGTAATTAATGACGTGTTAAATGAATTAATTAATGAAATATTGGTTTTATTGTACTTTTATACGTGATAATAATCAGTATTTGACTTTTTATCAAACTTTTTGTAAATAATAAAACCTCTTTGCGTCAGGCTGTCGGATACGGCTAGAAATTAAAAAAAAATTGAAAAGTAAAAAGCACTAGTGCGGAAAAGTAGTACTTTCCGCACAGTTAGAATGCCTAGAATACGCTCTTTTCGAGCACATGCATTGTAAATATATATTTATTACAATCATGCTCATATTTTTTTACACCAATGTTCCATGCCGATCACTGTTAATAACATACAAAAGAATAGGTACCGTTACACTACGCAACTATAGTGTCCAGTCCACACAACTATGGTCCAATTTAATCCGAAAATTACTCATTAATATTATGTCAATTATTACGAATAAACTAAGGTGAACAACTTATTTTTATTAAAGCAGTAACGTCTGCTAACGTAAACTAAATGTTTACAAATGAAGCGAAAATTGAAAAGGTGAACAACATAATTAAACAAACTTAAATAAAAACGTATAAAATCACCATAGTTGGATGATTGGACTATAGTTGGGTAGTTTTACGGTAGTGAAACTTTACAAGACCTTGTTCTTTACACATGTGTAAATGAGGAGACATTGTTAAAGGAGGTTTAGTTAAGCAGTGAAGTCTGCGCTGTTGTGAATAGATGTTTAAATTAAACTGATTGTTTTACGAAAATCATGTCAAGTTGTGCCTACTTTGGGTTTCAAGCTTTCAGCTATTCTGCAATTTAATTGTTCTTGTGGAAATTAAGTATTTGGGGTTTTCGGTTCGATATACAAATGTTTGACTTACGGAGTGCTGATTTTAGAAGGGGGTGCAAGAAAAATTATAATTATTATCAATCTCAATTTAAAAAAAACATTTCTCGCTGATGTAAAGTATATTTATTCCCTTTGTACTTGCTAATAAAATAAGTGTGAAAGGGGCGAATGTGTTGAGTCATTGCCTGGTGCTAAGGAACACGCTAGCCCTACTAAATGGTGTGCTGCTGGGCTTAAAGGAAATGGTCTTTAGCGAATTAATATAAACTTTTCAGAGGCAAGCATTAAAATAAAAATAAAACTAGTGGCCCTGTCAGTTGGAGACCCCGCGAAAAACTGAATCCACTAAAACTATTTACCTGCTTACAAACCCACTTACAAGATTTCATGACAATTGGTTGAGAAATGCGACCCCGAGATAAGGACAAACGGACATTCAGTCATACTAAAGAATTTAAGGTCAAGTTGAAACGAAGACTCTCTTCGGTCAATAAAAATAAAGCCTTTATATCTTGTGATTAAGAAATTTCATACATTATAGACATAATAAGAACGTTTGGGACTGAACTATCCATTTATCTCTGCACTGTTAAAAAAATATTTGCGCACCCAAAACCCCAGGCAATGATATCCGCCATATTAAAAATGCAACAATTTCATACATCACATTTTAGTGTTTTTTCTAAAATTGCATATACATGCATTTAGGTGCCTTACTGCATATGATTTATACTAGAGTGGAACTAATCTCACGGGGGCAAAAGTTCTAGCCACTGTTCCTACTGAAAAGAGTACACTAACAGAAATTCCATACAACGCGTAATCCATTACATTTGCAGTTAGGTAATTACTTAATGATATTATTATATTCGTTACGTTACGGCCCCATCAACACTACTGAACTGATGATAAGTGGATAAGGTTATTGTTAAAGAAGTGAAGGGATATTAGTTAACGGCGGGCGATGGGATGCAGGACTATGAGCTGCGGGGACCAGTGGGCAATTGAAATATAGTATGAGATATGTGCACTTTAATTTATTAAAAATGTAAATATATATATATAATAGGTACCTGTTATGTCACATTATAAGTAACACTAGATAATAACATTAAAAATTATTTATTATAAAACTGTATCAAGTTCTTTTTACTTTTAAATATTAACAAGCTCTTCTACATGTAAGAAGAACATAAATCCATTGAAACTGAAACCAAACCAGGCGAGGCACGGGTGGAAGCTGGAGGCTCGGGGCTGGAGGCGAAATAAATGTCTCTACACTTAAATGCATTATTTTATTCTTATTAAATCAACTGTCACGTTACAACTGCTGAATTTTACTATTACTTACAATTTAAAACAAAGAAGTCCTTGTTTCAGTAGAACAGCTGTAGAAAAGCTTGTGTTCCTAACCATGGAAGGCTTAACATTGATAAGTCACCATCGAAAATATTACCTCGAACAACATTTCAACATGTAGTGTAATTCTTTATACAATTTTACGAGTATCCTGTTTCCACCAGGTCAATCACATCGGCACTAACTGCATTACAAAGTTCGTGTCTGTTTCTCTACCTCGTTACAACGTCATCGAGCAAACGCACTCGGGAGGGGCTCGTTTCTCCTTCACAGTGTTTTAACGAAATTTTGACGGATATAAATATTATTTTGAAGTCCATAACGTTAATTGACATCATAAAATAATGCCAATTTTACTAACTGGAACTTCTAAGAGAATGCCATTTGCCACACGAACAGCGGCTACCGCGTCCCCGAGCTGTGGCCGTCGCCTGAAGCCGCGGAGCGAGTGCGCTTAGATGTCGCGTTCATTACTTTATGCGTTTAGATGTAGTTGTTATGACCTGAACAAAAAAATAACCTCCTCGTGTAGAGTTTGCATAACCGGGATTTATTTGTTATCATGACTACAGTACTAAAATTTCCTGGTACCTATTGCAAACTTCATTTTCGAGGTACCAGCAATGAGGAATTAAGGTCATAAATAGATTTATTATATAAGGTTGTTTATAAAATACTCGATTGGACACTAAATACATTAAATGAGATAAAAATATTTCGTCGCCTCAATGGCAAACTTGCGAACTTGTTATTTTGATTTTAGACTTCACATAAGTACTTAAACCTGTATACAGATCAAATTAGCAGATTGGCAAGCCTGCCGCGGCGGCGACGGCGGTGCGCAGGCGCGGCTCGCCGGGGCCCTAGTGCTCGGCATGCTTCACAAGACCGCTCACGGAATGTTCCAACAGATGGTCAAAATCAAATTATTACATAACATGCATATTCGTTTATATTTTTCCCAATACGGTTCCGTTATAATGCATTATTTGATTATGGTAACAACTTTAAATACTGAGTTATTTCATATTACCTAGAGCTATATACAAGATTTGGAAGAATCGAGTCGTAGTACGGACTAACCGGGCAAATCTAGTCGATAAACCGCCGTATTGTGCGTCGAAAGCGAGATACCAACAATGCCGGTCACGCAGCGCGCCCATCTGTGTCAGTCGAGTGTCGCGGCAACCTGTGTCAGCGAGCGTCGCGGTGACTAGGGTCAGTCGAGCGTCGCAGTGACCAGGGTCAGTCGAGCGTCGCAGTGACCAGGGTCAGTCGAGCGTCGCAGTGACCAGTGTCAGTCGAGTGTCGCGGCAACCTGTGTCAGCGAGCGTCGCGGTGACTAGGGTCAGTCGAGCGTCGCAGTGGCCAGGGTCAGTCGAGCGTCGCAGTGACCAGGGTCAGTCGAGCGTCGCAGTGACCAGGGTCAGTCGAGCGTCGCAGTGACCAGTGTCAGTCGAGTGTCGCGGCAACCTGTGTCAGCGAGCGTCACGGTGACTAGGGTCAGTCGAGCGTCGCAGTGACCAGGGTCAGTCGAGCGTCGCAGTGACCAGGGTCAGTCGAGCGTCGCAGTGACCAGGGTCAGTCGAGCGTCGCAGTGACCAGGGTCAGTCGAGCGTCGCAGTGACCAGTGTCAGTCGAGTGTCGCGGCAACCTGTGTCAGCGAGCGTCGCGGTGACCAGGGTCAGTCGAGCGTCGCAGTGACCAGGGTCAGTCGAGCGTCGCAGTGACCAGGGTCAGTCGAGCGTCGCGGCGACCAGTGTCAGTCGAGCGTTCGAGTGGCCGGGGCCGGCCGCGGTCATATTCAAAAATCGGAATAGAAATGTGCCGTTCTTGAGAACGTCTCCCGATACCTATATATGAGGAGAAAACGTTTTCGAGAACATTTCCCATACAAATTGAGGAAATTCTCGGAAACGACACATCTCTATATCGGAATCCGGCGAGATTCGCACGACGTTTCACCTTCGATGGAATAATCGATAACATCGTTCGAACGATCATCTCGCGAGGTTTCGACGACGCCGCGGCCTCGGGGGCGCGGCGCCCGGACCGCGGGACCTCGACGACGTTCTTCCTTAAGTATTTACTGCCGCGAATGGCGACCCGCCCCTCGACGCGCGACCGCGGCCGCTCTCGAGTCTCGGGCGAACCGGACGCGGCGCGGGACGATCGCGATTCGGAAACCTTACAATTAGGGGGATACAAAAGTCGGCGGCGGGCCGCTCAGCACGTCGTCTCGAGCAGCGGGTCCGGCGGCTCGGGCGCGGGCTCGGGCGCCGGGCGCGGCGGCTCGGGCGCGGGCGCGGGCTCGGGCGCCGGGTCCGGGCGCGCGCGGCGCCGCGGCGACGGGCGCGGCGAGCGCTCGCACGTGCAGGCGGCCGGCGCCGGCGCGCCCAGCGAGGCGGCGCGCGCCGGGCGCGGCGTGCGCGGCCGGCAGTCGCAGCCCGAGCCCCCGCCGCACGCGGGGCAGGCCACGGGCGAGCGGCGCTCCAGCTTGCCGCGGCGCGGCGCGCGCACCCAGGGGTCGCGCGGGTCGGGCGACGCGTCGCGCATGCGCCGCCAGGGGTCGTCGGGCGAGGCGCGCGAGCTGCGCGGCCGCGAGGGCGAGGGCCGCGGACTGGGCTGCGGCGAGGCGCGGGGTCGCTCGGTCTGCGGCGAGGCGCGCGGCCGCTCGGAGTGCGAGCGGGCGCGCGGCGCGAGCGCGGCGGAGGCGGGCGTGACGTCGCTGAGCGAGCGCAGATGCACGCGGCGGCGCGCGTGGGGCGAGTCGGCGTCGGCGTCGACGGCGCTGATGGCGATGCGCGGCGGCGGCGGCGGCGGCGCGACGGGGGCGGGAGAGCTGTCCTGTTGGGCGGGGCCGGCCCGGCTGGGCCCGGCCCCCGCTAGCTAGAGCAGTCTCTCGGTGGCCGAGCTCGTGGTGCCGGAGCTCAGGGTGGAGGCGGGGTTCTGGTCGTCACCTGCGAGCGCGAGGGGGCCATGAGTCGCGGACGGTCACGAGTATAATTTCGAACGCGATTTTTTTTTTTTTTTTTATTGTGGCTTTGACCTTCTTGCTGAGCAAGTGGTATTTCGCCAATGACTCGTTTCGAATCGCACACGGCGACAAGATTGAGGATTTATATCACGTTGTACGGTGAGGTGCCTTTTTGTAAATTGATAGCGATTTACAAAAAAACCACGCGGTCTACCGGGCCTTGACCCAAGAAGGGCTATGTACGCTTCAAGTTGAATTCTTCATTAACCATTCACTCATACGTTAGTTCACTGCACAATAGGCTATCAATACTACACATAGAACAAGCAAAATGAATAAATAACGAATAACTAAACTTAAAGGCATGCGGCCATCTTAAGTCACAAACCGGAAGTCCCGAACGCGATTTGCCATCTTTCTTGTTCGAAGCCCGGGAAATGTTAAACCGAGCGTCGTTAAAATGTGTAATTTCAAGTCACTGAATAAAGTTTGTACAGATCTCGTGAACAAATGTTTGGCATCGTAATGCTCGTATACATATTTCCAATTTCTACCTCTTCACTAATATTATTTAAGAAAGCGAGCCCAAATGGACTGTAGGTACCTACCTACACAGATGTAGTATCTAAATAAAAGTTCATTAATGTCCGAAAATGCATCGAATGTATTGAAGGTTACAAAGTTATAATATAGTGACACTGCCAGACATTTACGACTCTTAGATTAATTCCTTCAATTTGGCATAACACCTTTTCCATTAATTTTACCCCATTTATTTTCAGCCACGTGAGATCAGGAAACTGAGATTAGTCGCGCGGCATTCGGGATGTTCAGCCCCCGGCTCCGGCGCACGTACCTTGAGTAGTCTGGCCCGCGGCCGGCAGTCTTTGTCAGTTGAGCAGTTCCACGGACACGAACCGTTTCAGCCTCTCCAAGTACTGGTTGAAGAGCTCCACGTCGTTGTGGCCGGCGCCCTGAAAACCGACGTTCATATACTTACTATAAAAATATATACCTAACCGCATTTTAGAACAAACGACAGAATTCTAAGAAAATATATAATTGAACAGCACTCAATTCTGAGTGACGACGCGTTTGGCTCGGTTGGTAGACACCTGCCTACTGAGTCGGCGGTCCCGGGTTCGAATCCCGGCCGGGGCAAATATTTGTTCTTGGGTCATGGATGTTATCTATATATGTATTTATATATTATGTATATCGTCGTCTAGTACCCATAGTACAAGCTTTGCTTAGTTTGGGACTAGGTCGATTTGTGTATGATTGTCCCTTAATATTCATTTATTTATAATATTTATAATTCTAACCAGAATAGGAACTATTTATTTAATTTAATTAAAAAAATATTTTCAAACTCAGTTCTTAAATTACAAAGTCGTACTTGATAGGAATGCATCCGATCCGCTACGATACCGACATATCGGCGGTATCTACCCACAGGGAGTTCACCGATCTATCGGTGTCGGCCATATTCCTTATATTGCTGATAAAACTCATACTTTACAATTTCATTATCTATTTTAATTACGAACAAACTCATTGTAAGGTCTGCAATTTAGTATAATAATAAAAAGCCCCCCCAACTTCTGGGTATGTTTGCCCTTAGTGTTAAATCAGTAATTCGCTATCGTCGATAGTATTGTATGACTATCGGTATCGTACCTATAGGTACTTAATAAAGCGTATCGATGTGTCCCTACAACAACAATAACATATGTTATAGAGAACCCTATTTGTTTAAGACGTTTGCGTTAGAAAAACAAATATGTCGATAGAACCTTTCCCTTCTGTGGCTACCTACCTAGTTGAGATTAGGACAGGCTATCAGACGGATAGATAGGGCCCCGGGGTAACTATTTGGGCGATTCCAAACGTGCATCAGTACATTTTTGCTGTCTTTTCCAGAACTCGTTATAACAGCGATAAAAACGGCTCGTGAGATATGGTTTATTTACGAGACGCTATCGCCAGCTCTGTATGACCTTTGAACTAGAAAATGATTTCAGTCACCTGCCACTTATGTAGGTACGTGTAGGTATATGTCGGTTACGAACAGAGAGTTCTGTTCCACGTAGTACATTTATTGCGAAAACTCTGATCCCACCAAAAACATTTCATGTAAAATTGACGGCCAAGACTCACATGCTCATAACGCTTTTTTTCATTCTTTAATTAGCGCCTAAGCAAATGTAAGAGCAATTGTCCTTTTGGTCTAATCGTTACATATTCTACAGGGTCATCAATGTCATCATGAATTACTTACTCACTTTTCCATCTTTTTAGGGATAATTTCCAGGATGAAAACTATCCTATGTCCTTCCTCGGATCCTAAAGTATCTCCATGCCAAATTTCATCAAAATCGATTCAGCGGCTTAAGCGTGAAGAGGTAACAGACAGACAGACAGACACACTTTCGCATTTATAATATTAGTATGGATTTATTGCACAAATGAAAAGCAGATCGTACAAAAGGCGGACTTAATGCCATTGGGCATTCTCTACCAGTCAACCATCGGGCAAAGCAGATAAGTTGGATAATGTTCTCATCGTATTATTTGATTCATCAAAGTAGAAGACTGCTGAAAAAAAAATGAGTTTGAAAATATGGTTTTTAATCTGTATTTTGAAATGCATAAAACGAAATCAGTCATTTTCGTCAACGATCCCGTAAAGAAAATTGAAGGGTTACTCCGTCGACTCTGAATAGTGATGTACCTATCGATCTCCCGTCAACGTATATTTGAGTGAGCGGTACGGCACTATACGACGGTCGAATTTCGAACATCGGACTAGCCCTTCTAATTTACGCGGTTTTCACGTCACGTCACAGATAAGCTAAGGACAAAAATGTTAGACGGTTCATGAAATTTATATTTTCAATTAATAAAGTTTAGCTTTCTAGCTCTCACAAATATACAATAGGTAATATATTTTAGAGCTAGTAAGATCATTCAATATTTTTATATAAACATTTCAATTCAAAAATAGTTAACAATGGTCAGATGGTGAACTAGCCTCTATTATCAAAGCTACTCACAAAATGTAATGAGAATCGGTTGAGAATTGCGTGCCGTAGGCGAGAACAGTCGGAACGACCGAACATACAGAATTCGGACGTACGTAATAATTTTTGGCCAAGCTGAAATGGAGACGCTCGCTCGCTCGGTCGGTTAGACAATGGTAAAGAAATGAAACTGGTATAATTTGTTTTGACTAATGGCCTGTTTAGACATAGTTTAGTATAGGTATACAAATAAGCTACTAGACGCAAGCAGGGTTGGTACAATTTTTGAAACCGTTAATTTTTTTTCGATAGTGCTTGCAGTTAGGATTACAAACTACGGCTATTAATTTTTGTTAACCATGGTTTTTCAAAAATATGTTTTTATATTGTCAATTTGACAAATCGAAACCCAATAAAAATTTCGATGGTTGACACTTGTCAACGACAAATACTGAATGTGGTGTGATACTAAAATGCGTCAGAATTTGTAGCCCTAGCTCAACACTACTCGCGAAGTGTGTGATGATAGTGTGGAGAGGCACTTTGCTGCAGAAACTCGTAGTTCGGCCAACTTCGCGATAGTGTGGAGGGGACAGGGTAGTGCCGGGGTGACACCTGACCTGACCTTATGAACCTATTGGGCACTTCATATAATTTTAGATTTTAATAATAACAAATGTTTCTCGATTTGAGATGTTTGAAATTTTTATTTATTGCTCCAAATTGTTTATTTGTATTTATTACTATCAGGGTTCGGAAATTCGGATGGATATTAATTTAAAGTTTGGCGGCGGCTTTGTTGTTCAGTTGTAGGATCTTGTTAACTTTAGGTAAATATTCACCCGAATTTCCGATCTCTGATTACTATGTGTTCTATGGTACATAATAATAATAAGCATCCGGTCGATGTACACCTTACATTCCATTAAATTGTCGAAAGGACCTCTACGCGTTGGCTTCGGCTCCGTGCACGCCTCACAAAGGCGTGAGCGGGTGCGACATAAGTACCTAATGGTCATCCCAATTTGGTAAATAATATAAAATGCAAGTTAAGTTAAGTTTTTAAGTGTAAAATTTGTACACCCATACCGATTATGGGTAAAACATAGAGGTCAACTGTAATTCACATCGATAACTGTATTCTATACCTACCTGTTTGACAAATATAATTTCTGATTTACCATTGTCTAATTTATTCATGTTGCACCAACAACACCCAACACCCATTTACCAAATATTCCAAGGATTTACCTATAGATATGAGCACTTAGGTATCGTCTTGGATTGGAAATAGATGCCGAATGAGTTACTAGCAGTGTTGAGGGGAATTTGGGGCTCCGTCATCCCGATGCAGACCAACATCGCAACGCAAACTGCTTTTGTCCCGTTGCGGTATCTCATTTTTAGGGTTTAACTAGGAACCCTTATAGTTTCTTCCCATCTCCGTCTGTCCGTCCGCGGCTTAGCTCCGTGATCATTAGTACAGTCGAGTTCATTTACATCTACACACTTACGAGAACAAAAATATCTGAACACGATTTTATGCTCCTGACAATAGGGTCGTGTTCAGATATTTTTGTTCTCGTAAGTGTGTAGATGTAAATGAACTCGACTGTACTAGAAAGCTGAAATTTGGCATGAGTATGTGTATGTATTACGCCGACAAAACGGTAAAAATAATACTAGAAAAAAAATGTCGTGGTGTCGTTGAATAGGTCTTTTAAAAATAATAGGGGTCTCTTACGTCAATGGGGTCTCCACTCCAAACATTATTTTTTGGTAGTCCGCAGTTTTGTAAATATTTGCTCCGGAAATCCAAAAAATAGCGTCCCCCCCCTAACTTTTCAGCCACGGGTCAAAAAATGATGGAAAAAATCATGAAAATGTGGCCTTTCCATGAAAACTATATTGGATAAAATCGGTCGAGCCGGTTTAGAGTCATCGCAAAATTTCAAAATTTACTTTAAAATGGGTACTATTTAAACAGGCTTCTTTTTAATAGCATTATTCGCCTCAGAAAATATAAGTTACCTTCTAAATTACTAAGTCAGCCACAACCAACGCGCGTCTGAATAATAATATCTCAGCCACTAGTTATCTTCTTTGTAAGCCACTGTAATTGTAACTTAGCATGGTGATTATTTTTTAGCATCTAAATTTGAGGCATGCATTCAAATAGCAAACTTCTAAAATATTATTATATGACACACAATTTACCTAAAATTGTCATCAAATAGTATATTAAAGCCACTATTATTACATAATGAAGTATACATTTTAGGTTAGGATCGCAGTTCAACCTAACACTCCTCCTCGCTTCGCTCGTCGTCGTACCTAACCTAAGCCAAGTCGGACCTGCCTTAGAACTAGATTCATGGGTTACGTACCGTTATGAAATATGTAATGTTAAAACTTTTTTTTTTTTAGGGTCGCAGTTGAACCTAACACTCCTCCTCGCTTCGCTCGTCGTCGTACCTAACCGAAGCCATGTCAGACCTGCCTTAGAACTAGATTAGAGAGAACGCAGATGAACCTATTGCAATATGAACGAACGAATGACAATAAACAAACACGGGCGGGTCGGTCGGTACAAGAATCGAATGGCGCTCTCTGATTGGTGCAAATGGCCGTGGCTGTCATGGCGCGCACTCGCGCCAAATCGTTCCTACAGTGGCTATTTTCATGATAAAAGAATATGAAGTATTATTTTAGATGTTAAGTTATAATATATGATGCTGTCTATTGAAGCTCGAATATATAATTTTTGAGGAGCTTGTATTGAAGCTGTAAAACGAAAAATGATGATGAGTTGCAAATTCCGTGGCTGAGTTAGTAAATTAGATGGCAATGTATAAATCAGAAGGACAAGTAATAATAATTGTTGATTATGACTTGATGCTTTCTTTATCATTTTTAGATGGCGTTGTAAAGAAGATGAATTAGTTTATTAGAGGCTATCTCATATTCCCGATGCTTAGTTATTAAATGAGAAGTTCGACCAAGTGGCAAAAAAATAAAATTGCGGCCGGATTTATTATTTCTCCTTTAAAATTACGTAAGTGCCGCGCGGTATCCTTATACTTCGAACGTGACACATATTAGTTAAGTGCCATACTGCATTCAAACATTCCGCTCAATCTGGCGCGTATAATCGATAACTTCCAGAAGGTATTAAGTTATTTACAGTTACTTTGGCGTTTACGACCTTTTTATAGAGCTTGAAATCTTTCTCGTAATTTAAACCTTGAGCCGTTGTTTTAAGCCCGTCTATTGTGAAGGATGGGCAATACAGTGAGCGTGGCTCGACATGCTCTTGGCCGGTTTTTATGCGCTGAATTAAAGGTCGGGTACACGACCTTAGTGCCGATTTGAGACACTCGTAGCGTCGAGTTGTCTCGCAGCAAGACGATTTCGATGAGACGCCTCCCGATGAAGCAGTACGGCGGTATCTCTGAATGTGTAAAGCCACCATACTTATCATATTAATGAATGTCCTTAATAGTGATTAAATAGTGCGTACAGATTTAGAGATAATGGTATTTTTATCAGTTTGCATTGCGATAAAGCGTTATCTATCGAGGGGAGTAGAGTAGGTGGTGGTGTGTGTTTGTTTGTTTGTTTGTTGGTATCACCTCGACCCACAGCGGCTCGACGGCGCGCGGGCAGCGCTCGTAGATGGCGAGCCCGTGCGAGAAGTCGATCACCTCGTCCTCGGTTCCGTGGATCACCAGAACCGGAGAGTTCACTTTTGGTATCTTGTCGATGCTGAAACAAACGCCTCTGTTCAATGCTTATCATATAAACATAGCTACCTATATAAATACTATTCATATTAGGTGCTACACGTTAGTCAACGTGTCACTAATCTGTATTTACATACTTCTACCGACAACTTCAAACAATCTACTCTAACTCGTACGATTATGGAATGGACAGATCGGCAGCGTAAGCATCATACATGCAGCAAGAACGTATCTACCTATAGTAGGTTAAGTCAGCATTTCTATAAAGACGTCCAAGATATGACCATAAAATCAGGGACGTATTTACCCTAGGGCGATCCGGGCTATAGCCCGGGGCGCCAAACCGACAGCATTTTTTTTGTATCGGCGCCATTGAACCAATCTTTCAACTTTAACTTCTCTTTCAATTTCTCACCTTTTTTTGTCAACCCACAATTTTAAAATAATAAGAACTAGTAAGTCTTGGTCGAAAACACGCTTGTAAGTACGTCAATATCTCCGGGGCGCGTCTGTAAGTAAGTACCTACAATAAGAACATGCTCCAACTATAGGGCGCGCGCGGGGCGCGGGCGCCGGGCGAGTTCGGAGCGGCGCGGCGAGAGGGGCAGGAGCTATAGGCCATTGCAGCAGCGTTGCGAGATCGGATCTTTTCACACGATTTCGGTGAATTTCGTTACAACGCACCCGCGCCGAAATATTTCGCTCTCGCTGCGCTTGCGTTTTCATCTGATCGTGTTACTATAACGCACCCGCGCGCAGAAAAATTTCGCGCTCGCTGCGCTCGCGTTAACATATTTATTACGTAGTCTACGTACCCTCGCGCCAAAATATTTCGGGCTCGCTGCGCTCGCGTTAACATCTGTTTATTCCTACATAGTCTACGTACCCCCGCGCCGAAAAATTTCGCCCTCTGCGCTCGCGCTTTCATCTGCTTGTGTTATAGCCAATAATGTTTTTTTTTCCTATGACCCAACCCTTACACTTGCTATATCTTAGCGCTTGATAGACACAACTACCATTATCCATTATACAAAAAAAAACGTTAAATATTTCCTTGACTTCTGGGGCGGCGAAACTTATTAGCCCGGGGCGCCGAATTTCAAAATACGTCCCTGCATAAAATACCTATACTTAGTAAGGAGATCCAAATAATAAAATCAAGGGTTTTCTTACAAATAATTTCTAAAGGAAATAAGTTACAAACGATGACAGATTTTATATTAATTTTGAGTCATTAAAGGCTTAATAAAAACAAAATTACGACCGCGTCTTGTGAAACGAAAATTACTCATATAAAAAGATATGGTTAACTATCGTTATACAAAGCACTCAATTAATTTTTGTTTTAATTAAAGCCCTTAACATAGTACACGTTTTTTGAAAACGACTCTTATATATTAGGTAGAGTCGCCATCAGATATATCAGAGCCATTAGCCAACGAGGTCACAAACACCTGAACACGCATTGTAAAGCAGTGATAACTAAGCCGTGTCCAGATATTTATAAGCGCCTTGTTCCCTCCGATATTTATCAGATCTGATGGCGAATATGACTGATGGTGAAAAGGTTAGGTTAGGCCCATACGAGCTCAGGCTTATGTTGAAGCTTATCCAAATATTTTGCATTTGAATTTAATAATTCTATGGAAGTTCATATTACCAATATGTGGATGACATGAATATAGAATAATTTGTAAACAAGTTCCAAAGCTACTGAAGCATCTATACAATACATGTTAGTGATATAACTAGTGGTTGGCAATAACAAGATGTTGGTAAGGCCCAATGACTATCTAGGGCTTCAAGCAATTACTCAGTGAAAGTAGATACATACAGCAAAACGCGCACAATTTACGAGACATGTGGGGCGCGAGGTGCGACCGTGACATGCCGCAATTTGAGGTTTCCATTATAAATGAGCCGTGAACCTTTCCAATCAATACGGCACGACACTATCAAATATTCAAAATCAGCTGTATGAAATGGGTCACGAGGGTCATCCATGTAACTTTAAGTCAATGCCAATTTTCAGCTAATTTCATAATAAATAAGAATGAGAATACATGTGTGCCGATTTCAAATTTTATGGTACACCTACACCTATCTGCTTGTAAACATCTCTAAGTCAACAATCTTGCAAGTTGATCTTCTCTCAATTCCATGGTCAGATTCACTTGAAATTTGGGTGACTATGAGTAAGGTAATTCTCCATTGTATGTAGTTGACTGTTCCACATGCTCGCCATTATCCATGGTACTATTAATTTTGGACTCTTGCACAAGTGCATTTACATGTTGGCTACCCCAGAATCTGTGGTTCAACCCACTTGTTGCTGTCCCAGTAGCACAGTACCCCTCCATCCCTACCACCACCCTCTGCTTAAACATCAACTGTTTTTGATATTGATGGAACACCATGAAGGGCTGCATTTCTAGTTAACTTGCCTTATAATCTTATAAACAAAAGAAACCACTTAACAATTTCACCAACTTGTCATCAAGGATTGTACCTACATACATGCATACATGTACTGATCAGATATAACTCAGTATGTGAGGTTGTCACGGTGGTGTTTATCTGAGCATGCACTCTAGGACTCTGAAAACAAGAGTTGTGTTCAAATATTTATGAGTGCAATGTTTGCTGCAACATATCTGATGGTGACTGTACCATCATCAGTATCAACTCTTCCCTGCAATGCACTCATTTGAATAAATTACCATCAAAAACTGCTGTTCTAGAAGCTGGCAGCATGCAGACTTGGGAGAGGCATGCCATCATAATGTTGTTGACACTATTCTATTCATACTTATAAAGAAGAAAATTTTTGGTATCTCAATATTTTAAAACTTGGCAACAATAAACAATATTTAAATATTGATAGTAAATTCTTTACTTGGAGTGTTTGTATGTTTTTGAGGTAAAGGGAAGGCTGCCATAACCATCACAAAGTAGACATTCTGGTGACATGCTCCTATTGCTAGTCCATAAACATCTAGATTGCTTCAAGTCCAATGAACTAATAATATTGATATCATTCTGCATGACTCACATTTGTTATGCATTGAATGAAATTAGTAGGTATTTACAGTAAATGGGTAACTGGGCTAGTTTATACTTTAAATACAAATTAAACATGTAATACAAGTGAGTAAAAGCTATTGCTTGTTCCTATCCTCTATGAGCATGAAAGGATATTTATAAATACTTTATCAAGTAGAATATAAGGAGTATTTCCTGTTTATTAAATTTATGTTGAAAACACATGTTATTAATGGAAAGAGTGGTCTTCTCGTGTTAAATGCTGGTAGACTTAGACATGTAACTGTAAATGTAGACATGTAAATATTTTGATGACATGGTTCACGCAGTTTGTAAGCACCTGCCTACTGAGCTGGCGGTCCCGGGTTCGCATCCTGGCCAGGGCAAATATTTGTGTGATGAACTCAAATATTTGTGCTTGGGTCATGGTTGTTCTATGTATTTAAGTATATATTTATCTATATAAGTATTTATATCGTCGTCTAGTACCCATAACACAAGCCTTCTTGAACTTAATTTGGGAGATTATTTACGAAAAAATGACTTACTGTTGAGTTTCTTTCGGCTTTCTTCTCAACAGCGGTCTCCTCTTGCGAAATGCCGGTAGATTCACAATCTGACTTGTAAAAGTGCCCCTGTGGCCTACTTACTGAATAAATTATTTCATTTCATTTCATTTCATTTCATTTCATTTCAGTAGATCGATTTGTGTGAGGTTGTCTGATATTAACTATTATTATTTATTATGTAAAAGTGCCCTTGTGGCCTACTAACAGAATAAGTTCCTTATTTTCGTAAAACATTAAAAATATCTAATTATATCAAAATCCACTATAATTTTGTAACTACAATGAGTAAAATTTTTTTAAATAAATGTAGTTTCTTAAAATTCATGATCTAATGCATGTAAATGTTGGTTATTCATTATTCTAATGAGACAGCAAATTAGTCATGCAGCGTGTATTCTCAATACATATGTGCTTACTCATACCATGACAATGTTTGTTTGTTTGTGTCTTAGCATCCCGCCAACTGGGGCAGCCAGTGCATAGTTTGATACTCTAATGGGGAGCCAAAATAAGTGCTCCTGTGATGTTGGTCAAGACCGAGTAGAATGGAGCGTGTAGGGTATGTGTATGTAGGGTGGGTGAGCCAACTAACCTGGGGAAGGCGTCGAAGAACCAGGTGCGCTTGGTGTTGGGGAAGGCGACGCGCATGCCGGACATGAGCGGCGAGTGCAGCACCACGGCGCCCACCTCGTAGCGCGCCGCCAGGTCCACGGTGGGCACAGTGCCGATGCTCTGTCCATACAGGATGATGTTCTCCGGACTAATGCCGAAGCGCGTGCGCAGCGCCTGCCACGCCGCGTCGATGTCCGCGTACAGGTTCTTCTCAGAGGGCTTCCCGCCGCTCACCCCGTATCCGGAATAGTCGTAACTAAATATATTACAATTTATCCTAGTTCCTAATCCTAGATAAAAACTACTCATTTGTCCCAGATCTACGGCGTTCCCGTGCGAGAACAGTATCGTGAAGCGCGCATTAGGGCTGCAGCGAACAAAGAGGCAAGCGATGCGGTTGCCTCGCGTCGTTCTAGAGTAGAACCCTTCTATGTTCTCCTTTTCTCGCTCTGTGTACTGCCATTCCGCTCGTTCGGTTAGAGTCAGCGAGAATTTGGATCCGGTCTCGTCGGGCGTGAATGCATACGTGGGTTCTGGAGGTAGGAATGCGAGCTTAGCAGCGATTTTCCCCGGGCATGGCGGACAACAAAACAGGCAACAGAGTTCACTGAAACTTAACCCGTTCATCGTGAAAATTTATAATTATTCATACGAAAAAATTAATTCAACACTATCCATTAGAAAACCACAACTCACAAATTATTGGGCATGGCGAAAAATAAGAAAATTTCACTAAAATTGACAGTTCGTCAACATTTCAGCCATGACGGGATACTAGAATGGTGTTGCCACGACTGTCTTTGCTTTGCATTGTCGTATTTTTTTTTAAATTCCGGCAGTGTGACCACTAACAATAAAAAATGAAATGATTCTTTTCGTTTAAATGTCAAATTTTTTTGTTATACTTGTTTTATTTTACTTCAACGAAGGTTTTACGCCTTTTTATGTGAGCCATAATTTTTGATGGGATAATGTTGACTAAACATGATTGATTGATTGGTAAAATATGACGGCGGCTGACCATAAATATGGGTTGGACAAGGGCGCCATCTTGCCCTAGCGGAACGTCTAACTGACAGCGCGCGAAGCAGTTTAAAAGACGCTAAGTTTACTTGCTTGTTTCTGTTGAGAATGCTCGCGTCAGCGAACGAATATCGTTCGCTGGCTCGCGTACGGTGTCTTTGACGAATCGCTAGTTCAATACCATACTGTTTTCCCTATCTTGTGCTTTGTAGTGACTATTATACCTAGATAATGTTTCTAATATGGTGATTTGTGGATTTGGTTACTAAACGTAAAGTGGAAGTGTTTTGATGTTAATAATCGCAAGTTAGTTTTCATTCCCGCGCCCGCGACATTCCAGTTTAACATGAATGATCATAATAAAGGCCCTCAATTGCTTATATCAGATGTGGGATCGATTAAAATAAAATGCAATCGAATGGCGAACAAGGTTTACATGAAGCTAGTAATATTACCTGCAATTTAATCCAGATGAAGCAGATGCCGATATAGAGAGTTGGTGCAGTGACCGAGATTATTCTAAACAGTAAACGAATAGTTTTGGTTTATTGTTAACACTTAATAACGCGTAAAGTGCTTTAAAGTGGGCGAACTGCGGCTTGTTTGACAAAATGTGACTTTGAGATTTAACCTGGCTTGCAATTTTTAAGACCTTAATAAGTTGCCCGGGATTATTTTGATGATATTATGTTATGAGGTCCCATTTAGGTGCCTAAGAAACAGCAACAGAAGTAGTCAGTAGATTATGGAACATGTTTGAGCAATTACCAAAAACGAAACGATCGATAAAAAAAAATGAAACAATATCATCAAGACAAAGACAAATAACTAATTTACCGGTGGATTACTGGATATCATTAATGCCGAGAAGTTAGGCACTAGTGAATATACTGAGTGTTTGAAGCAGCGTGAAGACTGGCGTCTAAGCTGAAGGAATACACACCTTCACCTAACGTGATAAAAAACAATAGGAACCTCTACCTGTGTGCGTGCGTGTATGTGTGTGTGTGTGTTTGTGTATTTGTTTTGAGTGCGGTAAACTTGAACTTAAGTGGCAAATGGACAGGGCACGTCGCTCGTAGAACCGACGGCCGCTGGGGCCATCGAGTTCTTGGGTGGCGATCACGCACCGGACGATGCAGCCCCCACAAGGTGGACTGATGACCTGGCGAAGGACGCAGGAGTCCGCTGGATGAAGGCGGCGCAGGACCGGTCATGGTGGCGTTCTCTGGGGGAGGCCTATGTTCAGCAGTGGACGTCTTTTGGCTGATGATGGTGATGATGATGAAACTTGAACATCTTCTAACAAGAAGAGCGGTATCGACGCAAGTATCAAAGACGTCAATTCTTGCAGGCATCGAGCGTCGCGAGGTCTGATGGCGTTGTCGGGTGAGACTGTATCTTTCTTATTTGAAAGCGGATCATCTTGCGTGCTACTTAGACACAGCACTTAAAACAATTTTCCGGTGTGTTTTTGGGTCTAGCTTCTTATTTTAGGAAGTTAATCTGTAGATTCAGTGGCGGCTTTAGCCGTCGTCAACCCGGGCGGCCGCGGCCACCCGTGGCGCTTACTCGTCTAAGGTTCATCTTTAATCGGATCTGGGGTGCCTAGGGTGCTGCATAGCGATTGTCTAACCCGGGCCTAACCTATACAGATAGGGCTGGCTGCGCCAGGATTTACTCATGTTGTTGGCCTGACCGTTGTACCTGCTTAGTAAATTTAAGGGTCAAATTAAATAGTGCGATAAGTTTAAGAATATCCGGTGGACGATATAAACACGATAAAAGCACCAACGAGCCAGTACTTACCATTTTGGACCCGTGTTATAGGTAGAGCTACACATGGACACTAGCTCTCTTGGTTTTTAACCGACTTCAAAAAAGGAGGAGGTTCTCAATTCGAACTAATTTTTTTTTTTTTTTTTTTTTTCTATGTATGTTACTCGATATCTCCGAGAATCGTGAACCGATTTTCAATTTTTTTTTTTTAATCGAAAGGGTATAACTCCGAGTTGGTCCCGTTGGCACTAAGTCGGGATCTGATGATGGAATCTTGGAGAAATCGAGGGAACTCTTCAAATGTTATAGGGACATGTACGGCGCTTTCGGTAATTTATTGATAAAGTCAAGAATTTACATTCAGTAAATAGGATTTGGCCACTAGAACTTTTATATGAATCACTAAAAAGAAAAAAAAAAAAATTTTTAACAAAAAAAAGAACCGACTTCAGTAAAACTAAAAAACCAAAAATAACCCGTTCAAGTACAGATTACATTTGACTCACCCTTCGAAGTCGGTGCCAAACCTCGCATAAACTATAATATAAATATAAGAACTGAGTGGTTTGGGATCGACTTCGAAGGGTGCCTAGGGTGCTGCATAGCGATTGTCTAACCCGGGCCTAACCTATACAGATAGGGCTGGCTGCGCCAGGATTTACTCATGTTGTTGGCCTGACCGTTGTACCTGCTTAGTAAATTTAAGGGTCAAATTAAATAGTGCGATAAGTTTAAGAATATCCGGTGGACGATATAAACACGATAAAAGCACCAACGAGCCAGTACTTACCATTTTGGACCCGTGTTATAGGTAGAGCTACACATGGACACTAGCTCTCTTGGTTTTAGAATACCTTCTCATACAATAGAAGGTCAAGTGCTGACTAAAGTTGAGTTGCGATACTACCCTCATGAGCTCGAGGCTATGTTAATTATGCAGACTGTAGAACATCGTCAACCGCAAGTACTAACTGATCTGTGTAAATGACCCCGACCTCCCGGTCAGTCTTAGATCTAAGAAACTCTTTTTGTGACTTAATTGCTGGTATTACCATAGAATAGATAATAGTTGGTATTACTATAACTGGTTCATTAATCCCAAGCAGCGTCCGTCAACCTGCCCTCATCCCTAGTTCGCTCCCTCCGCCATCTTTCTGTTGACATAGTAACGTCATTTACGTAGATGCAAGAAGCGCTGGCATTTACATCCACGTTCGCGATAGTTCGCGACACCATGGATGCACGGAACACGGAAATTTAAGTTGTATGGGAGAATACAATCAAGGTGCTTATTTGTCGAGCAAAAGTACTGTAAAAAAAAAAAAAAAACATTTTTTTACAGAAAAAATAATAATAACGGATTACCTAGATACCTCTTGATGCCAGTTTAATTTGTGCCTCGATATCTAATATGGTTTACGGGGAAACTTACTGTTTTATAAAATAATTGTAATCTTGGAACATAACGTCTTCCATTGATTTGGCTAGTGCTGTGCACTAAAACGTGTCATAGCTGATCAGAGCAGTAACTTAAAATACTATTGTGCATGAAATAATCCTGGCAAAATGAATTAGGTCACATTGAACTAGCACCTAGACTTAACTCTACTGTATCAAATCTCACGAAATACTGAGATCATGATGGGTATTAAGGCCCAGTATTTAAGGATTGTTTAGTCACACCCTAATTCGTTAGATGATGAACCCATGATGAACCGAGATTGGACTCCACCACTGTTTTGATAGTTCCTTAATCAGGGAGGACGCGTGACAAAAAAACAAAATACCTCTTTACCCCCAAGCTTAGGTTCGTTTGTTCGTGCATGAAGTACTACATTGGGTGAGATGGCTCTGACAAATATCAGCTAGCTGCCTTGGATTCAGTAAAACGCGATCTCTAAGAGTCATAATCATAATTGATAATGCTTTGCCAGCTGTGGGTGACTTCCAGAGCCTCGAATAATTGATAATGCTTTGCCAGCTGTGGGTGACTTCCAGAGGCTCGAATATCGCCGCAAAGTTACCAGCTTGTCAGTTTTCTATCGTATACATGTTGGAGAGTGTGCACACGATTCAATCCCGCCGTAGCCGTTTCACCATCGGAACTCCAGGACAGGAGAGCGGAGCGCTTAATCCTAGTCTTGTAAGAATACGTTTAGCGTCATCATTTTAATGCGAACCGCTAACGACTCGCTCCCATCATGTGTAAGTATTTTCTGGAAATTGTAATTTGGGTCTCTTCAAGGTAGAGGTGAGTGGGCTGTTGCTGAGCCAGCGAGCGGGGTCTTCGACTCCGTAGCCACTGTCGGGTTCGGCTGAGGTCAATCGCCGGTCAGTTTTTATAAAATAAAATAAAAAGTTTATAGTCGCGATTGAGCTGTAGTAAAACCATTTCGAGAAGGTTGTCTGTATTACTTAAAATTAGCAAACAATTTGTAGCTCTACCATGAGTTTACAAATACCGTACTCGATTGCGACTACGTAACGGATTTGTATGGAGATTTTTTACAGCGCCTCTAGCGGATACGTATAGAACTACCAGAAGTGGTCGGCACCATAAGTTGTATTTGCACGCTAACGTTAACTCGATTCGAAAGTGCGTGTAGTAAAATACGGCACGCAAATACACCTAACTTCACATCAAATGAATCCGTCTCTTTCTAACTATATTGACATGGCTGAGTAAGAATAATATTAGCCCTTAGAGTAAGGAAATATCAATAGAGTTCGTGTTACTAAGTAGAAACCTACGACCTTATTGCTATCTCTGTGTAGCACATCAAGTGTCCGCAAGATAAAACGAGACGACAGAATATCTGTCAACACGTCAAATTCAAGGACGTGTTCAGCACATGTGTCTTTTTTTTTGTTGTAACCGACGCCCAAATAGATTTATCGATATCGAAAAATTTATCATTATAATTATAGTTGCTAAGATTTCACAACACTTCATATTTTTAAGACTACAATTTTATTACTTTTCTCTATTGCACTTAGAATAAGGACGTAACCACTGTGACACAATGGAAAGGTTACTTTAGTCTAGTGTCTAATTAAAATAAAAGTAATGAGGTTGAGCTTAACATTATTGACAGTTAATTTTTTTCACTATTGGTGTTGAAGACTACAGCTCTATGCATGCATAGTTGTCGTAGATTTCGGTTATTTTATGTATTTTCTTACATTTCTTCACATACTTACAGAAAAATAAATTCAAGTGTACACGATGCAGAGAGTATTACATTTGTACACTTGAATTTATGTCTATATTAATTTTCACCTTTACAAATATGAAATTTTGACAATTAATGTCAATAAATTGATTTATCCATAAAAATAACTTCTTATGCTTAACTTTAATCCTGTAATATAGAATATAATATTAAAATAAATACGCGGGTTTTGCATGTATTTTTATTGTTATCGCTTTGGTTCACTTGGATTTTATTACAATTTTCTTAGTGCAAAGATAAAAAACAGAGCATTATAAAAAATCTCCAAGATTAAGTTTTGCGATTCAATTCAGCCTCACCTTGAAAAGGGTTCCAAGCTTATGGAATGCTATCTTTGCGGAATATTCAATAAAGATTTAAGTCAAAGCATAGCGAGTTAATGCGAAAAAAATTGTAGATAATCGTCAGTGATGTCATTATCATCTGCTTACTCCCCTACTTTATATGGTAGCATAAAAATCTTGACAGACTGGCCTTTTGGACAGACAGAGGCCTTTGTGACGTTTAGGCTTGAACGGTGTGAGGTCTTCAACGCCCTATCTTCCAAAATCTATGTAATAAACCTTCCTCTTGAGTCACTCTATCTATTAAAAAAACCGCATCAAAATGCACTGCGTGGTTTTAAAGATGTAAGCATACATAGGGACAGACAGACAGACAGCTGGAAGCGACTTTGTTTTTTACTATGTAGTGATATAATATAATAGTAGTCTTATCGATGTCGCATCGAACAACCAAAACTTTGACTCATGGGTTTTTTTTCTTTGTAGTCGACGTGTTGACAAAAATCGTCGTCACAAAGTATCTGTCGTCTCGTTTTTTCTTGCGGAAAATTGACGTGCTTTGCAGAGACACAGATATAATCGTAGGTTTCTACTAAGTAACACGAGCTCTATTGAATTTTCCTTACTCTAAAACCCGTTCCAGACCTTCCGATCCGATCCGATTTATCGGAACAAATCGGATAATGTGTAGTGCAATTGTCCGATTTATCGGAAGAAATCGGATAATATGTAGTGCAATTGTTAAACCCGCTCCAGACCTTCCGACCCGATCCAATTTATCGGAAGCAATCGGACAGTGTGTAGTGCAATTGTCCGATTTATCGGAAGAAATCGGATAATGTGTAGTGCGGGCGTACGACAGGGATGCATAATATCACCTTTGCTATTTAATATCTACACCGAGCTTATAATGCGAATCACTCTCGAGGACTGGACCGATGGTGTTACGTTTGGTGGATACAAAGTTGTAAACTTGAGGTACGCAGACGACACCACCCTGTTTGCAAGTAGCAGTGACCTTTTGGAAGAATTACTTCTCAAAATGGAACGCGTAAGCCTTAGTTTTGGACTTAGAATAAACCGATCGAAGACCAAGATTATGATCGTCGACCGCGTCAACTCCAATTCGCCCGAAGTCACACAACTTGCGAACTGCGACGTGGTTCAGACCTACGTATACCTTGGGGCTTTAATCTCAAATAACGGCGGCTGTGTGGATGAAGTGAAGCGACGTATGGCCATAACCAGAACTGCCATGGAGAAGTTGAGGAAAGTCTGGAAAAATCGCAACATCACCAAAGCTACCAAGGTCAGACTCGTGAGGACACTTATATTCCCGATTTTTCTATACGCGGCAGAGACGTGGACAGTGCGCGAGTTGGAAAAGGGGAAGATAGATGCTCTGGAAATGTGGTGCTGGAGAAAGATCCTTGGAATATCGTGGACGGAGTTCCGCACCAACGTTTCCATACTCCAAGAACTCGGCATCACGCAGCGTCTATCGGCCGTAGTACAGTCGCGCATACTACAGTACTTTGGCCATGTCTCTAGGCGGAATAACAACTCTATAGAGCGGCTGGTTGTGCAGGGAAAAGTGGATGGAACCAGATCGCGTGGCAGGTCACCTATGCGTTGGACTGACCAAATAAAATCAGCAGTAGGAAACTGCGTATCTGACTGCGCCAGACAGTCTGCCAACAGGGAGAGATGGCGGGAGATTGTGCGGGGAGCTGTGTCCGCCTCTACCACCGATGTGGACGCCTCAACGTGACCACGACCGCTCTGCCAAGAGCGAAACGACAGAGAAGAAGAAGAAGTAGTGCAATTGCTAGGATATTTGCTGGAGCGGGTTTCAGGACATTTCTTCCGATAAATTGGAATGGATTGGAAGGTCTGGAACGGGTTCCGATTTCTTCCGATAAATCGGACAATAGGCTAGTTGACTCATGTCAAATTGTAATAAACTAACGTTTATAATATTCCGTATAGTATTTAGCAAAGGAAACCTAAATATATATTTTTCAATTCATAAAAGTGAAAGATGGCTGAAAAAATTGAATTTGAAAATATGGTTTTTAATCTGTATTTTGAAATGCTAAAACGCTGTCCGCCATGTTCGCTTATGATAGTGACGTCATCGGTCATGTAAACAAAACTGAAAGTCTACTTTGACGACTTCGAATAGTGCCGTCCCTCTCGATCTCCTGTCAAAGTATATTGGAGTGAGCGGAATGGCACTATACGACGGTCGAATTTCCAATATTTACAGGTAATTCTACGTCACACCACAGATTAGCAAAAGGCAAAAATGGCGGACGGCGTTTTTGACTGTTCATGAAATTTCTAATATTCAATTGATAAAATTTAGCTTTCTAGTTTTCACAAAAATACAAGACATTTTTTTAGATCTAGTAAGATTATTAACCATTTCAAATACATTTCAAAACTGAGTCTACTAGCCTATTGCACTATGTATATATTATCCGATTGCTTCCGATAAATCGGATCGGATCGGAAGGTCTGGAGCGGGTTTTAAGCGGATCGGAAGCAATTGGATAATGTGTAGTGCAATTGACAACATTTCATATTTATAACAGGTGGAAATTAATATAGAGATCGACAGGGCTTTATGTCGTGTACCTTAAAAAAAATCTTTGAATTTATTCTTCTGTATTTAAAGAAATATAAGAAAATACATCAAATAACTGCAATCTAAGACAATATGGGCTGAATAGGGTTGTTGTCTAAACCAAAGAGCGAAAAAATATATTTTTTTTATTTGACGTTGACAGATGACAGATGCATACAGAGTTTTATTAAGTTTTTTTTTTAATAAGCAAACCGACTAAAGTAACCGTTCCATTAAGTTCTGGTTTTGGTGTTGCCACATTTTAAAATGAGTATGTTTTTATAAATTAATAATAATAGTAGTTTATGCAACTGATACATAATGACAGGCATTAAAACACGAGTGTGGTTTTATGAAACGAGCGTCAGCGAGTTTCATAATAGGATCACACGAGTGTTTTAAGGCCTAATTATGTACAGTTGTATACACTACTTTATCTACACACATATCATAAGTACTCTAAGATGGGTTCAGAAGCCATAAGGAAATGACCGGCACCACTAGTGCTACCTGTAAAATATCTAAAAACGACATATACTAATGCAGTAAGAAATAAATCTGAATAAATACATAAACAGATTATTTATTGTAATAGTTGTAATTTACATTTACATTGAAACAATATTTTCAACTAAAATGTGAATTATAATAAACTTTTCTCAATTCTACTTTCGTAACAGCAAAGAACCAACAATAATGGCGGCAATTCGGACCTCCGTCAAGACGAATGTTTTTTTTTTCTAAATCATATACCTACAAACGAATGTATCCATATTCTCATATCACTCGAGATCAAATGTCGTGCGGTTTTTATAAAAAAACATACTGAATTGATGTTTCGTATCGATAACAATATTAATATCTATTGATACTAGAATAGAGACCTACTTCAGTTTTGACAGCTGTTCCAAATCTAAACTCATAACCTTACAAAAATTGATAGCGTTATAACATTACAGTACAAATTTTACCTACTGCCACAGATAAGAAAGTTCTCATAGTAAAATTGGTTGTAGTAATGCTGGTCATTTCCTACGGTTTCTGAACGCATTTTGGAGCACTAATGATATGTGCGTAGATAAAATAAATATTCACCTCAGAAAATATATAAAAACAGAGATTACTTCATCTTTTTAAGCAGAATTCAGAAAAGTAATAAAATGATAGTCTTAAAAATATGAAATGTTGTCAATTGTCCGATTTATCGAAAGAAATCGGATAATGTGTAGTGCAATTGTTAGGACTTTTCTTCCGATAAATCGGATCGGATCGGAAGGTCTCGAACGGGTTTAATGGCGCCGCGCGCCAGTCACTTTGACATTCACAATCTTGACATGCGTGACGTCACATCCATAAAACGTAAATAGAAAAGTGAGATTCATCAACTTTATTCAAAAAATTTGGATTCAATGGTATAAAGGCAGTGTTTTTCTGGTGTGTAGTGCCACAATGTACAAATACATCTATTAATACTCCACAGAAACTGTTTGTTTCTTACCGGCGAAACGCAAAAGACGAAAAATGTGGCTACGGGGAGATCCGAATGCCATTCTATCACATTAATGTATTTATGTGTGAAGATCACACTCAATCACACGTAAGTAACAATTATTTTTTTACATACGAGCTAGTGGATAGAACTATCAGTATACTTAAATCAAAACAAAATAACATCTTTAATTCCTAACCTATTGGATGTGGCCTTAGATTTATTAAACCCTATATTGTTTACAAAATTACAACACGTCACTCAGGAATTACAAACATTTTTATATTATGTTGTTTAGCTTATCTATGTTCTTTATAATTTTATGTGCTGTTTTGTTATAAATATAATATAAGAATATGGTATAAGATAGCTGGTATATCAGTTATGTTAAATTTCAGATGGAAAAAAAACCCAAATAACTACATGAAGTACAAAAAGGGCTTTAGTCAGAAGATATTTCTTGCAGATGAGGCTGTTCCAAGTTAATTTCACCGTCAAGATGATTGCAAGAGGAAGAGGCGGCTGCCTGATACTGGATCTCATCGAGAAATTGTCCTTGTCACAGAATGGTGCTATAAATAATTGAACCTCCAGGTATGATATCTAATTTTACAAAAACTGGGCAAGTGCGAGTCCGACTCGCACATGAAGGGTTCCGTACCATAATCTATAACAAGTTTGTTGTTTGGGAGCCCCCCTTAAATATTTATTCTATTTTATTTTTAGTATTTGTTGTTATAGCGCAATAGAAATATATCATCTGTGAAAATTTCAACTGTCTAGCTATCACCGTTCTTGAGATACAGCCTGGTGACAGACGGACGGACAGCGAAGTCTCAGTAATAGGGTCCCGTTTTTACCCTTTGGGTACGGAACCCTAAAAGTCTAATAATATAATTATAATTTTTATGTTTACACTTAAATTATGTTACTTATCTTGAATATTTATATTTTCAGAATTGCCAAAAACTCAAGATGAATAGTAATCTATCAAAAATCCTCTAATACCTGCAGAAGACTGTTCGAGTAAGAACAAAAGAGAATGTGCATTATAGAAGCAAGGCCGTGCAGACAATATACCAAAATCTAAGTATTACCACAACGCTAATGAAAGCAACTACCACTTGTCGTTACACACATCACCTTTCAAGATTTTTCTATGCCGTCCAAAAAGATCTGAGTCAGGAGTTGTCAAAACGGCTAAGAGAAAAATTGTCCTTGATGATGAAAATTGAAAAATCACATAGTGATATGTCTTGTTTTGAAAGGGTCATTCGTCGCCTGCCTTCCTCATCATTAAGGGTTACTGACTCCGACAGTAATGTTTCAGATAACAATGAGAATTTTGAAAAATTCCAGTGCCTCAAAATACTGTGCATTTAATTGAAAAGAAACCTTTGTTGTTTAGTATAATTTTATAGTGACCTATATAAACCATTTAAGTATATATTTGTATAGAATCTTTTTATCGATTCTATATTTTTTATGTGGTAATACCACATTTTTATTTTTATAAATAATGACACAAAGGTAAATTAAGAAAGAAAAATTGAATGCGATCTAACTACAATACCCCGCTTCGATTGTAGTTAGATCGCATTCAATTTTTCTTTCTTAATTTACCTTTGTGTCATTATTCATTTAAGTATATGTTTGATTAAGTAATTGATTACTGAATGTAATGTATAATATCCTGTTGGTAGAAATTAAAAAAAGTATTTTAATTTTTTTGAGTTGTAAAGATAACAACGTTTATTAGAAGCGTTTCTATTAACATGTGCTTACATACTAAAGATGTTATCATGTTGCAAGAGAAATCAAAAAATTTATAAACATGGAATTATATGAATAAAACAGTTTAAACGGATTATATCATGTATATTCTTTATTTGAGTCTTCCTGACGTGTTGGCTACCTATGGCAACTTTCCAGTACCGTACTGCTGTGGTTAGCTGAGAAAAAACAATTTTTCTCTGCCAAACTTACATTTGGGCGAACTAGGTACAGTCGCCATCAGTTATATCGCAGCATATAAGGCGTTCATAAATATGTGAACACGACCCTTATTGACTGGGTGTTACAGTACATGTTTACATATTTATGAACGCCTTGTATGTTGCGATATATCTGATGGCGACTGTACATACACATTTCATATATAGCCTGTGAAAGACGGCTGTGGCTGTCAATTACAAATCGTGCCACTGATGCCATGTCGGCCACAGTCGTCTAAATATCAATCAAAAAATATGTAATTAAAAAGGCTATAACTACTTTTGGAGCACTTCTTTATGTTTTGTAGTGACTTCAGTGGCACGTTAAATAGTTTCACAGCTTGGCGTTCAAAAGGTTCATTATAAAAAATTAAAAGACATGGACTTAATGAGTAATAGTTATTGACGTGCAAGCCTGAAAAGTTGTTATTAGTGTTGAAATTGAAAGCTGAGCGAGTGAAGGAATCTACTCACTACAGCAAGGTAAAAAAAAAAATCTGATTTGATTTTGCCCTCTATTTAAGGCTTTTTTGCTATGATCAAACATGTTTCTTAATATATTGATGTTATTACTTATTTAGAACTGATATATTTGAAACCTACAATTTGAATTTTTCATTGATAATTTTTTCCCAAATAGTACTCAAGATTGACAAAATTCATATAGCAAAGTGGTGTTTTCAACTTATATTCGACTTTACACGATAAAAATGTGAAATAGCTTTGTTACCATCTAGAACTCAGGGAAAAGTATTATTGACATTAAATAGTTTGTTGAAATTATCAATATATTTGTTATATGAAAAATTGTACATTTAATAATGTATAAGGCCTCTTAACATATAAAATTTAAGATAACAATCAATCAATAATTTATTTGCAACATACTTAAATGCGTGCAAATACAAGCATAAAATAGAAGTAAAAGTAAAAAAATACTCAATTAAAATAAATACAATGTCAAGTAAAATCAATTCGTTATTGATAACAAAATAAAATTAATTATACACATGTCGTATTTGAATGAAAATTAAAATAATGACATAGAATACTTATTTAAAATTAATCTAGCGCTCTAGTATAAAATTCCTTAATTGAATAGAATGGTCTACTTGTAAAATAATCTCTCAATTTTCGTTCCAATACTCTGTAGCTACTACATTCCTTAATACTAATGTCCAATTTATTATAAGCTCTAATTGCAGTACTGCTTAGTTTTGTCAAAATATTTAAAATTACTCTTGGGTACCTACTAAAAATTCATTTTTATTTCTTAGGAGTTTGTATGTGTTTTGTCTAGAGACTTTTAGTTGGTCTTTATTTTTAAATACATACAAGCAGACACAGTACAAATATAAGGAAACAACTGTCATAATTTTGTGTTCTACAAACATGGATCTGTGAGTAACAGCTACATGTGGACACCCTGTAAGAAATCGGAGGGCTTTTTTTTTTAAGAGCACCGCACCAATGTTTGTGCAGTCACACTCAACACACTCAAATCCAAACCATATTAACAAGAGTAAAGTATACATATTAAAAATGTACATGCATCACAGAGAATCACAATCATTGTGTTCAAAATACAAATGACTTTTGCACTCCAGCAGAAAGACTGAATAAACTTCTTTTAACACTACTTTGGCTTATTTTTGTTTATGAATGATAAAGCAGTGCAATCAATATTGCATAATACCAGTATGTTTGTAATCATGTTGATTCCATTCGCAGTTGTCAATTGTTCATTCATAATGTACTGTGTAAGGATGGCTATAAACAGAGTAACTGCGAGCCTTGTGTTTATGTAAAGAAAACTAAGGACGAATATATAATATTAGCTTTATATGTAGACGATTTTTATGTCTTTCATAATGGTTGTATAGATAAATTACTTGTATTGTTTAAACAGAATTTTGAAATTCGTCACTTAGGTATATTGAAGAATTGTCTTGGCATGAATGTAACTAAAACTAATAATATGACTATTCTTGATCAATCAGATTACATAAGGCGCATTTTAACTAAATTTAATATGAATGATTGTAAACCTGTAGCCACTCCGTTGCCAGTAAACTGCAAGCTGGATAAGTCTGATAAAAAAATGTTTACAAGATGATGTTTATCAGTATAGACAGCTATTAGGGTCACTTATGTACCTATCCGTGTGCACCCGACCGGACATATCCTATGCAT
Organism: Apotomis capreana; assembly: GCA_947623375.1. NCBI lineage: Eukaryota > Metazoa > Arthropoda > Insecta > Lepidoptera > Tortricidae > Apotomis > Apotomis capreana. Next base: position 369,796 of record OX392501.1, read on the forward strand.
GCAGTCAGCTGAGTCAATATAGTACATGTTTCGACATAAGTCATTGGCGTATTGCTAAAAGAGTGCTTAGATATTTAGCTGGTACTTTGAATTATGGTCTTTGTTTTCAAAAGAGTAATAATTTAAATATTGTAGCTTACACTGATAGTGATTGGGCGAATGACTTATCGGATCGTAAGTCTTATACTGGTTATGTAATAAAAATTGGTGAAAATATCATCAATTGGGAGGCTAGAAAACAGCGATGTGTAGCTTTGTCTAGCACGGAAGCAGAGTATATAGCTATAAGTGATGTATGCAAGGACATCTGTTTTGTTAAGAATTTCTTGTCAGAAATAATTGACAAACACTTTGATGTCACTGTATTTAACGACAATCAAAGTGCTCAAAAGCTATTGTTGGCAAAAGAATACTCCCATAAGAGAACAAAACATATTGACTTGCGATACCATTTTGTAAAACAGCTGATACATGAAGGTAAAATTTGTGTTAAGTATTTGTCTACAGAAAATATGCTTGCTGATATATTAACTAAGCCTTTATGTATAGATAAGCATAACTGTTTTGTAAAGGGTCTAAAATTGAAATGTTTAGTGTCTTGAAATATAGTAATTTTTTTTAATGTTTTTAGTTGAACCTTTCGTTAACAGTAAATGCTGTATTATAGTATAGTACTTGTAGGAGCACATAAGGAGGAGTGTTAAAAAGTCTATATTTTTCTATTGTTGTCTGTGCTCCTTGCGTATATAAGAACCGAACCATAGACTAGCTTCCTCTTCTATTCCCATAAAGCCGCCTAAATGTTGTAAGTGTTTGTGTCCGTCCAATTTTAATCATTTTAATTAATTCAATCTAATAATGTAATCCAGTAATCCCGGACAATAATATATGTACTAGTGTTTAGTGAATAAACGCTGATATATTATCTTGACTGAAGACTTTGATTTGATTCGTGCTCTCGCCATATTCCACGTGCCCACCTGCGCTCTATAAATGCTAACAGGTTAGTGGTCCAGTGAGGCTTTGTGCATAACTCAGAAAGAGTATCGTTTAAAGAAAGCACAAATTGAGATAGCAAGAATATTTTCGTGTGGCACATTTATAACCTCAAAATTTCTTAAGTCATTACCTCAATATGGCTGAGGCACAGTCAAACAATGGCGTTACTAGTACAATGACATCGACATCTATAGAAAAACTGCAAGGATTGGACAATTATCTATTGTGGAAGTTTGCCATGAGGATGGTTTTGACGTTGGAAGGTCTGTGGGCTTGCGTAGAAGGCACCGAAGACGACGCGAATAAAAACGCAAGGGCGCTCGCTCGTATTTGCCTGTCGCTTCAGTCCAGCCTGTTTCAGCTTGTGCGCGATTGCACTGGTGCGAAGGACGCGTGGGCGAAGCTCGCTGACACTTTCGAGAACAAAGGACTGTACAGGAAGGTATTGTTACTACGGCAATTACACCGCGTCGAGTATAACCACTATGCCAGTATGTCCGATTACATCGATGGTGTGATGAAGCTTGTTGCCCAGCTATCCGATATAGGCAAGTCGATTGAAAATGGTGAGATTGCGGAAATTTTGCTCTCTGGATTGCCGGAGGAGTATAATACTCTAGTTTCTGGCCTTGAGACTATTGCACCTTGAGAGTCTGGGTGCTGCTGAGGATGCCGTGGATTCTTACCAACTGGTGCAGGGAAGCGATATGTAGGCGGAGAAAATAAATAGACGAGTCCTCGTGATATACGCAGCTTTATATACCATATATAAAGTACATAATCAGTAGTCATAAGATTAAAATATGAATTACGTTTATAATTACACACGAGGACAGTACAAACTTAATTTAGGTTAGAATAGATGGATTTCCGTGAGAGCGCAAAATCGGAATGGGCGAACATAGTCTGTGGCTCCTAGGCATAGACACAGTTGCATAGACAAATGTTATAGAGCATTAAGCTGTGTATACAAACCAAAAGTTATTATAAGGCACACAACTTAATACTTCCCCTTGACTTTAAGAACTTGACATGTATATGTAACAGCTGTGCTCTATAATTAATTACAAACTTTCAAACCATTAAACCATTACACAACATTAAACAATAAATAGCAAACATATCATTCCTTATCACAATATTACATGCCTATCTCATTAGCATTCATAGAAAATAATAAAATATTCATCATAGCAATATTACATGCCTATCACAGTTAGTTTAGTATCCAAAATGCAACAGTACCTACTAAGAAAAACAATATAACAAATATTTAACAAGGCCTAACACATAAATCATGCCTAAACATACAATGTTGTTTTGAATTCAAACACTTAGTTAGTACATCTGCAATCATTTTTTCTGTACATAGATATTTAACAGTCATAAAACCTTTTTGAACTAAGTCCTTAATAAAATGATAGCGCACATCAATGTGTTTTGTTCTCTTGTGACTAATATCTTTATTTTCAATAATTTTGTGAGCACTCTGGTTATCGTTATACACTATGATATGCACTTTAACATCAGGTAATAATTCTGTTAAAAGTTGCTTTATAAAACAGAGATCTTTGGATACATCAGCTATTGACATGTATTCGCTTTCTGTTGAGCTAAGGGAAACAGATTTTTGCTTCCTAGATTCCCAATGAATTACATTAGATCCAAGTTTAATTACAAACCCTGTATATGATTTCCTATCATAACAATCATTGGCCCAATCGGCGTCGGTATATGCATTTAATACCAATTGATCACTTTTTACATAATGTAAACCGTAATTAATTGTGCCAGCCAGATACCTAAGCAAACGTTTAGCAGCTAACCAATGCGTTTTTCCAAAGCAGTTATTAAACTGACTCAGTTGGCTACAGGTAAATGCGATGTCAGGACGAGTACAAACAGACAGGTACATAAGGGAGCCTATCAACTCTCTATACTTATATTGCTCGTCCTGCAATGTAACATTTTCTTTAAGTAATTTACTATTGAGAACCATAGGGGTGGACACTGGTTTACAATCTAACATATTAAATGTTTTTAAGATATTTTTGATGTAAACCGACTGATCTAAAGTCAATGTTCCACTTTTTCTATCCCGAGTAACACGGATGCCAAGATAGTTCTGAATTGGACCTAAATTTTTAATATCAAATTCTGATTCTAATAACTCCAATAATTTACTTTTACATTGGCTATCCTTGGGGTAAAACAGGTAACAGTCATCTACATAGAGAGCAATAATTACAAAATCATTATGTGACTTCATGGTATATACACAAGGTTCACTTTTGCATTGCATAAAACCATTATCACTTAAGACCTTGTGTATACGCGCATTCCACATACGGCTAGACTGTTTTAGTCCATAAATACTCTTTTGCAAGAGACAAACCTTATCATTATTTGAACTAAAACCTTCCGGCTGCTCCATGTAAATAACTTCATTTAAATTGCCATTTAGAAATGCTGTCGTTACGTCTACGTGATCAATATTGAGATCAAGCTCATTTGCCAGGCTAAACAATATCCTAATTGTCGAGTGATGAACGACAGGGCTGTAAGTACAATGAAAATCTATACCTTCTTTTTGAGTGAAACCTCTCGCTACCAAGCGAGCCTTGTAACGAACAAAATTACCAGCAGCGTCGTTTTTCACTTTAAAAACCCATTTGCACTTGACAATATTGGTATTCTTCGGCCTGTCAACCAACTTCCACACTTTGTTTGACATTAAAGAGTTATATTCATCCTTCATAGCCTTTTGCCACTCAGTGGCATTAGGACTAGACATGGCCTCTTTAAATGAAGTTGGTTCTGAATTACTAGTGGCCGTTAGCGACCAATCCGTATCACAATACCTTTTAGGGAGTACAGACCGAGTACTACGCACAGGACGTCCCGCAGACGTCGACGGCGGGGCAGGCGCCTGCGTCACAGCTTCCCCTGGAGCAGAGCCCGCGCCCGGTGACCTGTCCGCCTCACCAGCTGGACAGTCAGCGAGGGAGTCATCCTCGCTCACCGTGCAGTAGTCCTCGTCTCCCGAACCTGGAAATGATAACGAATAATCATGTTCATTTCGTATATAACTGAAATCATTACTATCATTCACGACTTCATTCTCATTCACGATACTATCATTCTCATCTGAATGGTTAACCTTGGCAATGTCATTTTTGCCCCTAGCGTTACTCTCTTTCACGTTAGCAACATCAGGATCAGCACTGTCATCCATGCTGCCTGTGTCTGACGTAGTACTCTCATTCCTACTAGATATATCTGTATTACTCTCATTCATACAATTGTCAATATCATTTTCTGTAAAATTAAAATCATTGAAAAATTCAAAATTAAAATTGATATTATTAATGTCATCCCGATTAAAATTATAAAACCTTTGCTCTAAGAATTCGACATCCCTGGATATAATAACCTTACTAGGGTCATCACAGTCAGCCAATCTGTAGCCCTTAGAGGTTTCTGAGTATCCAACAAACACATAGGGCTTACACTTTGCATCCAGCTTCTTTCGCTTCACATCCTGTACCTTAGCATACGCTACGCATCCAAATACACGAAGGTGACTGAGATCCAGCTTCGACCCAGCCCACACCTCCTCCGGAATCCTGCCATCCAAGGCTGCTGTGGGAGACCTGTTTTTAAGGTATATAGCAGTCGTCACTGCCTCTCCCCAGAAGCGGCGGTCCAGACCTGAATGATGCAGCATGCACCTCGCTTTATTCATTAAAGTTCGGTTAAGGCGTTCTGCCACCGAATTCTGCTGCGGGCAATATGGTACAGTGGTCTGATGCAAAATCCCTTTATTTCTAAAAAACATAGAAAGTTTTGTGTTCACGAATTCCTTACCATTATCAGATCTTACACAACGTACAGGTAAGCCTCGCTGCCTCTCTATCATGGTAACAAATTCTATAAAACGGTCACTTACCTCTGATTTTCTTTTTAAAAGGAAACCAAAAGATTTTCTTGAGAAGTGATCCGTAATTGTCAGGAGATATCTCGCGCCACCCAAGCTGGCGGGGAGCGGACCACACACATCAGTATGGATCAGGGCTAGGAGCTGGTCGACAGTTGTGCTCGACGCCTTAGGAAAAGGTTTGGAAGGCAGCTTGCCCTCCAAACAAGGCACGCACCTGTCCGCCTGCTGGTTCTGAAACTTAAAAAGGTTAGGCACCCTATCCCTAATACTATGCAGATCTTTACTATTTATATGACCTAATCTATTGTGTAAAAGCTCCTCGTCAGTAACTGTGGAGCTCAAGGCTTCTTGCCCGTGCAAGGATCTTGAGCTCTCCCAATTGCACGAATTACTATCTCTGATCAACCAATATGTACCATTAACTAATGCAGCAGCTGCTATACGTTTACCTTTAAGATCTATATCACAACCATCTGTTCTAAATGTCACAACATAATCATCTTTAATTAATTTGCTAACTGAAATTAAATTATTCAAGCAATCTGGCACATACATAACATCTTTTAATAACAATTTACCATCTACAAGGACTTCTCCTTTACCTAAACATCTCATTTTGTGTTTACTAGCTGTTATAATATAACTTGAACTAGGCTTGAAGTTAATGAAGTAGTCCCTTTTATTAAAGATGTTCACCGAAGCGCCTGAGTCTACACACATCACATCACTGGGAACGGCTGCCAGGGCTGTCGCAGAAAGAGCCTGCTCCACAATCATCGGAGTGCTCCTCCGTTCACGCTTAAGCTTGAAGCAGTTCTTCTTGATATGACCCGGCTTCTTGCAGTAATGACACCTGGACTGCGTAGTCCTTTTCATCGATGCAAGCGCAGTTCCCCCGTCCGATGACAACCGCCTGGATTCCTCCTGGAGAAGCCTAGCACGCACCAGCTCACTAGTCAACGTACTTGTCATGTTCATGGTCTCCAGGTTGGACACGAGGGAGTCATACTCTGAAGATAGCCCGCTGAGCAGTATCTCCGCAACTTCTCTGTCTTCAATAGTCTTGCCTATGTCCGCCAATTGTTGCACCAGCATTGTCGTGGCTTCAATGTAGTCTGACATCGTAGTAAACGTACCGTAGTCAATCCTATGTAGTTGTCGTAGGAGTAAAACACGACGAACCAAACCGGAGTCTTCGAATACGTCCGCTAAGCATTTCCACGCTGCCTTTGCAGTCTTGGCGTTCCTGACGTATTGGTACATGCAAGGCTTTATAGACAGGCAGATACGGGCAAGCGCACGCTGGTCACGCGCGTCGCCTTCGGTCGGCTCGTTCTCGACAATCTCCCACAATCCGTCGTGCATGAGCGCCATGCGGACGGCGAACTTCCATGAGAAGTAATTCTGAGGGCCGGCCAAGCGTTCTATCTGCACCGACTGCGCCCCGGAGACAGGAGTCGCGGCCGCGTTGCACGTGGCAGTCTCAGCCATTGTGTGTAGCTGTAGGTTATGTTGCGACTTACTTGTTTCGTCTTCTTCTCCGCCTTCCTCTCTCTCGGTCTTTCTTGCTGGGACCGGAACCTATTGCACCTTGAGAGTCTGGGTGCTGCTGAGGATGCCGTGGATTCTTACCAACTGGTGCAGGGAAGCGATATGTAGGCGGAGAAAATAAATAGACGAGTCCTCGTGATATACGCAGCTTTATATACCATATATAAAGTACATAATCAGTAGTCATAAGATTAAAATATGAATTACGTTTATAATTACACACGAGGACAGTACAAACTTAATTTAGGTTAGAATAGATGGATTTCCGTGAGAGCGCAAAATCGGAATGGGCGAACATAGTCTGTGGCTCCTAGGCATAGACACAGTTGCATAGACAAATGTTATAGAGCATTAAGCTGTGTATACAAACCAAAAGTTATTATAAGGCACACAACTTAATAGAGACTGCCGGCTTAACTAATAGTTTAACGCTTGAAGTTGTGCGCACAAGATTATTACAGGAAGATCATCGACGAAACAATGTTCAATCGACGGATACTTTGGCTTGCATTGCAAACAAGAAGAGGAACTTCAAAATTACCTGCTCATATTGCAAGCGTGCTGGACATGTTGCACGGAGATGCTTTAAGAAGAAGCGTGAAGAAGGAACTACGAAACATCAAGATCACACTTTGTATGCTTCGGCCTACTCCGCATGCATCTCTGGAGAGTTCATCATCGACAGTGGCGCTACCAGCCACATGTGTATGAACCAGCAGTTGTTTACAGACTCAAAAAGACACAAAAGTGTAATTACTGTTGCAAATGGTGAGAAACTTAATAGTGAATTTGTTGGTAATATTTCCCTTCTTGATAAAGTTTCATTAGAAAATGTATTGTATGTTCCAAAGTTATCTAGTAATTTGATGTCTGTCAATGAAATCACAGAAAAGGGCTATATTGTTACTTTTGACAAACACTCTTGTAAGATTTATGATAATAATACATGTAAAATCATGGGCAACTATGTCTTATCTGCTGATAAAAATAATGGGCTTTATAAATTTAAGTTGCAAGGGCAGCCCACTCCCGATGTAGGTCATTCGGTTTCCCTTCCCTTTATGCAGGGAACACAGAGTGCCAATGCTGCGGCCTGTTCACCTATGAGTGTGTGGCATAAGCGTCTTGGGCATTTACATCCAAATGGTATGTATCAACTGCGTGGTGGTGGTCAATGTGTTGGTGTCGTTTTTCAGAATGAAGACGATGTGCCAGGCAGCTGTGTCTCGTGCCTTACCGGGAAGATGTCTGTTGCATCGTTTCCTGGGGTTGGCAGCGGACGTGCTGCTCGTCCACTTGACCTGGTCCACAGCGATGTTTGTGGCCCGATGCAAGTGTGCAGCTGGAATGGAGCCCGCTACTTGCTGACTTTTACTGATTGCTGTACGAGGAAGACATTTGGATACCTCATGAAGTCTAAATCAGAAGTAAGTTCCCATTTTATTGCTTTTAAGAGTATGGTAGAGAAACAGACTGGTTTGCGTATCAAAATCTTACGAACCGACAATGGTACTGAGTATTGTAATAGTAATTTGTCCAATTTTCTTAAATGTCATGGGATTATTCACCAAACGTCTGTCCCTTACAGTCCTCAGCAGAATGGGACTGCGGAGAGACTGAACCGAACGATTCTAGAAAAAGCTAGGTCCATGATACAGGAGTCTGGTTTGAGTGATCGTTACTGGGCTGAAGCTGTGATGACAGCAATTTACTTGAAAAATAGGTCGCCTAGTAGATCTTTGTCAAACAAGATACCCGAGTGCGAGTTGACTGGGCAGTCCAAAATTGACCTCAGTCACTTGCGTGTATTTGGCTGTATAGCATATTCACACGTTCCAGATCAGAAAAGGCGTAAACATGACGCTAAAGCCAAACAATACATATTTGTAGGCTATGGTGAAACATGTAAAGGATATAGATTGATGGATCCCAATAATCCTCGGAAAGTAATTTATTCACGAAGTGTCGTGTTCCTAGAGGATAAATTCATGGGAAAGGACGTTGACATTAGGCAGGCTAAAGAGCATTTTATTATACATGACCAATTGAATTATACAAATTTTAATAAAGCGAATTTTAATGATGCGAATTTTAATAATACGAATTTTAATAATAATGATTTTAATGATACCGAGTTGAACACTGATACTCAATGCAGCAATACTAATGAAACCCCTGTAAATGTTTCAGATGCGGAAATGACGCCGTCTGCGTGGTCGCCGCTGTCTGGCTCCTATCACTCGCCTGATGAGATGGGTGGTGATGAGGACGACGTGAATCTGCACTCAGGCACCCTGTCCTCTCTGCCGTGCCCTTCATCTCGAGGAGGAGAGTCGATTACGCCGGTCAATGCCGACGCGTCGACGTCTCGCCCCATTAGGAGTACAAGAGGTATTTTCCCAGGGAAATATGACGATTTTAAATTGTTATTAGCTGCTGAGAGTAGTGCTCATGATTCTCTCTATGAACCACAATCATATGACGAGGCTATCAGTTCTCCTGAAAAAGATGAGTGGGTCGTTGCAATGAAAAACGAGTATGACTCTATGGTTAAGAATAATGTTTGGGAACTGGTAGACCGTCCTTTTAGAGAGAATGTAGTAAAGAATAAATGGGTTTTTAAAAGGAAACATGATACGTCTGGTAATTTGTTAAGATATAAAGCGCGTCTAGTTGCCTGTGGCTATAGCCAAAAAGAAGGTAAAGATTTTTCAGACGTATATTCACCTGTCGTAAGATTTCAAACCCTAAGACTTTTGTTCAGCATTGCAAATCAGTTGGACTTAAGTATGGATCACGTAGATGTTACAACTGCTTTCCTAAATGGTGAACTAGATGAAGTGATCTATATGGAACAGCCAGCTGGTTTCAAATGTAATAATAATAAGGTATGTTTATTAAAGAAAAGTTTGTATGGCCTCAAACAGGCATCCCGTATGTGGAATATTAAAATTCATAATGTACTGTGTAAGGATGGCTATAAACAGAGTAACTGCGAGCCTTGTGTTTATGTAAAGAAAACTAAGGACGAATATATAATATTAGCTTTATATGTAGACGATTTTTATGTCTTTCATAATGGTTGTATAGATAAATTACTTGTATTGTTTAAACAGAATTTTGAAATTCGTCACTTAGGTATATTGAAGAATTGTCTTGGCATGAATGTAACTAAAACTAATAATATGACTATTCTTGATCAATCAGATTACATAAGGCGCATTTTAACTAAATTTAATATGAATGATTGTAAACCTGTAGCCACTCCGTTGCCAGTAAACTGCAAGCTGGATAAGTCTGATAAAAAAATGTTTACAAGATGATGTTTATCAGTATAGACAGCTATTAGGGTCACTTATGTACCTATCCGTGTGCACCCGACCGGACATATCCTATGCATGCAGTCAGCTGAGTCAATATAGTACATGTTTCGACATAAGTCATTGGCGTATTGCTAAAAGAGTGCTTAGATATTTAGCTGGTACTTTGAATTATGGTCTTTGTTTTCAAAAGAGTAATAATTTAAATATTGTAGCTTACACTGATAGTGATTGGGCGAATGACTTATCGGATCGTAAGTCTTATACTGGTTATGTAATAAAAATTGGTGAAAATATCATCAATTGGGAGGCTAGAAAACAGCGATGTGTAGCTTTGTCTAGCACGGAAGCAGAGTATATAGCTATAAGTGATGTATGCAAGGACATCTGTTTTGTTAAGAATTTCTTGTCAGAAATAATTGACAAACACTTTGATGTCACTGTATTTAACGACAATCAAAGTGCTCAAAAGCTATTGTTGGCAAAAGAATACTCCCATAAGAGAACAAAACATATTGACTTGCGATACCATTTTGTAAAACAGCTGATACATGAAGGTAAAATTTGTGTTAAGTATTTGTCTACAGAAAATATGCTTGCTGATATATTAACTAAGCCTTTATGTATAGATAAGCATAACTGTTTTGTAAAGGGTCTAAAATTGAAATGTTTAGTGTCTTGAAATATAGTAATTTTTTTTAATGTTTTTAGTTGAACCTTTCGTTAACAGTAAATGCTGTATTATAGTATAGTACTTGTAGGAGCACATAAGGAGGAGTGTTAAAAAGTCTATATTTTTCTATTGTTGTCTGTGCTCCTTGCGTATATAAGAACCGAACCATAGACTAGCTTCCTCTTCTATTCCCATAAAGCCGCCTAAATGTTGTAAGTGTTTGTGTCCGTCCAATTTTAATCATTTTAATTAATTCAATCTAATAATGTAATCCAGTAATCCCGGACAATAATATATGTACTAGTGTTTAGTGAATAAACGCTGATATATTATCTTGACTGAAGACTTTGATTTGATTCGTGCTCTCGCCATATTCCACGTGCCCACCTGCGCTCTATAAATGCTAACACTTCTGTTATGTTGCGCCAACAGGGGGTGAATTTGTTTTTTCGTTTCAACACTAGTGTGTGGGGTGTCGTTGAATAGGTCTTTTAAAAATAATAGGGGTCTCTTACGCCAATGGGGTCTCCACTCCAAACATTATTTTTTGGTAAAGTAAGCAGTTTTGTAAATAGTCGCTCCGAAAATAAAAAAATAGCGTCCTACCCCCCCTCTAACTTTTCAACCACGGGACAAAAAAATATGGGAAAATTCATGAAAGTGAGGCCTTAAAAGTCTTAAAGTATTTTCAATGAAAACTATATTGAATAAAATCGGTCGAGCCGTTTTTGAGTTATCGCAAAATTTCATAATTTTCTTTAAAATGACGTAAGAGCCGCGCGGTGTCCTTATACTTCGAACGTTACACATATTAGTTAAGTGCCATACTGCATTAAAACATGCCGCTTAATCTGGTGCGTATAATCGATAACTTCGGGCTTTGCATTTTTGTGAGAGGCAAAGTGTGTGTTACTGCGTGGCCGCCCGCCCCCGACGGTGGAGGCGTCTTCTCTGTAGAGAGTGCCTGTCATGTCGCTGTCGTCTTCTCGCGTCCCTCTCAAAGTAGTAGTCCGCGTCATGGTTGACAGTCGTCGGGTCGCCCTTACAGTACAGTCAGTGTCTCTGTTTGGGTAGTGTCACGTAAACCGCGTACAGTGCGACACAAAAGAGTAGAAAATAAATTAGGGCGCCACTTCCTTCGCAACTGTCACATTTTTGACGTAAAGTGCTTGAATATGGTAACAATTTTGTATGAAAAATTTTAGTTCCTTTTTCATCCGTTTTCTACTCTTTTGTGTCGGGCTGTAAACGTCCCATCAGTGCGTCTGTGGATTCCAGGTGGGGAGGGAGTGTCGTAGTCTTGGGGCTTAAGGCTGATTTAGACGATGCCAATTTTGAGACGCCTAAATTACGGCGCCTCGAAAAGGCACCGTATAAACACTTTCCGCGCCATTTTTTCGCCGCATGCCAGCGCTGGCGCGAAATAGAACACGCGCCTATTTTTCGGCGCCAGTGACCCCCCTCCGCGTCTCTCGCTGCCACTAATGACTGGTACTGAAAAAAAGCACCGTGTAAACACGACTGGCGGCGAGATTTAGGCGGCTGAACATAGTCATTGTCTAAACGGTCGGAGGTGTGCTGTGCGGTAATCACTGGCGCCGTAATTTAGGCGTCTCAAAATTGGCATCGTCTAAATCAGCCTTTATGGTTTGACTCCTCGCAGGCTGAGTTTACGCCTACCACTCTGACTGATCTGTTTTCGGTTAGGTAGGTATAGTCGCCATCACATATATCGCAGCATATAAGGCGTTTATAAATATCTGAACACGACTCTTATTGACTGGGCGTTAAAGTCCATGTTCAGATATTTTGAACGCCTTATATGCTGCGATATATCTGATGGCGACTGTACCTGTGTAAGCACTGAGCACCCCAGACTCGAAGACCGCTGCCGGCTGTGCGATCCATCTACATCCTAAAATGACGTACTTTTATTCAATAAAACACTGAACCAATCGTTCACTTTTTAATAAGAATGCATTATAAAAATTGTATAAATACAAATATTGTTAATATTTTCAAATTACATAACATATTAATGAATTACTTTATTAGTACCCGTGGCGTGGGCAATATTACCTATAGTAACTACAAATATTTACGTATTTTTCGTAAGACGTAAGGTAGTTACTCCCCAGTTAGATTCGTGTGATATTGCAATCATTCAAAATTTGGGTTGTTCCATCTGTTACCGTTACCAATAATTTACCACTGCCTGGAAATTGTCATTCTCATCATTCTGTCGTCAGTGACAACGGATGGAAAAATGTTGCTATTTCATGCATTCATATAACCTAGTACAAGCGAAGCGCGGCTGAAGCCCTAAACTCATCATTATCACCAACTCACCAGATGTCGCTTTAGGGCCTTATCACACTTGCGATTTGCGAGCGAGTTTTCTATACAAATAAGCCTCGCGGCGAACTCGCTGCGTGATCGCCGCCATACAAAATTCGCTCGCAAATCGCAAGTGTAATAAGGCTCTTATTGGCCGTGGCGACATACTACATGAAACACTCCTCATATCTTAATGATAGTATTTTAAATGTAGATATTGGTTCAAGGAATAAAGTAAAGACTTGCAATTTCAAACTCGTCAAAAAAAAAATTTTTTTTTTTAATTTTTCGCTTTATTGTAAACATTTGGTTTACGCTAACAGACGTTACTGCTTTAATAATTACAATTAGTAAAGTTACGTATTTAATTTGTCTTAACATTTGTTTATTTTCTTATCACAGAATATTATATAAATAGATATACAACACATTATTATTGCTTAACTCCTTCTGTTACGTCGATAATTTGCTTATTTCAATAAATAATGAGGAAGTTTGGGTCAGGTTAGAAATGTCTATTCATATCTGCATTCCCAAAATGTCTTTTTTTAAGACATGAACTGTATCAGGGCTGGTTAGCCCCCGAGTAGCACAGGAGCTGCATAAGAGGTTACACAGCCCTTATACAACTACGGCCCGCGACTTGCGCCTGTCTTGCTCGCACGGCATTGAATTTAGTGACAGGTAATCAACATTAAAAGTGGGTATTTAAAATGTACACTTCAGAGACGACGCGTAGCTAAAAATCTCAGACGCAACAATGATCATTTACAAAATATTATGAATAAGTATTTAAGGAGACGAACTTGCCGAGCCCGAGCCTGTGTACCTGGTGGCCGGCGGCGGCGGCGGCGGGCCGCTTCCACCTCATATAAAAATAAAGCATGCGCTGCGGAGATGCACCGATACTATTTTAAAAACTCCTCACGAACCCTGCCCTACTGACTGCCATTTCACGTACAATTATTAAAATACACGCTGTAATATTTGTGCGTAGCACATACAGTTAAACATAGAACCTTTTCCTTTTTATGAAGTCGGTTAAAATACTGACACAGGATCAACGTCAAAGTTTCAACAAAATCTTGCAATGGTTTATCAAAAATCGTTCTGTTTCTTAAACAATTATTTTTAATAAAAAAAGAAACATTACCTTTCCTATTCTATAACATTCATGTTCGTGAGCTTTCAGATTGCTATTGGTTTGGATGAGCGAGCGAGACTGACATAAAACGCGAATCACTGTATGTTAAGAAAAACATGTCAGCAGGTTTTTTGCGGTTCAATAGAATTATCAAATTATCAAAAATCCAAATCCGACGGGGCTCCCTATTTCTTCTCGTATATTCTAAAATTCGGGTATCGCTATAAACCGGCTCCTACACGAGGTATTATAGAAAATAGATCGGTTTTAGAATGAGCATGACGCGAAACAAACATTAAAAATGAACGAAACCGATCTTCATGGTCTTATAAAAATTTAGATACCTATAGGTATCTCATAATCGGTACCGTCGCGTAAGAATAAGATCTCAAGAAATAACAATCCGTTTCTGGGATTAGTGGATTTTGAAGTTGCTTATCAAATAGGCCATTGATCATTGAATAAGTCGGCGTCGGCGCTCAGTCGCCGGCAGCTGCAGCTCCGGCGTCGGCGCTCAGTCGCCGGCAGCCGCAGCTCCGGCATCGGCGTGCAACTCCGGCGTCGGCGCCCAGTCGCCGGCAGCCGCAGCTCCGGCGTCGGCGCTCAGTCGCCGGCAGCCGCAGCTCCGGCATCGGCGTGCAACTCCGGCGTCGGCGCCCAGTCGCCGGCAGCCGCAGCTCCGGCGTCGGCGCTCAGTCGCCGGCAGCCGCAGCTCCGGCATCGGCGTGCAACTCCGGCGTCGGCGCCCAGTCGCCGGCAGCCGCAGCTCCGGCGTCGGCGCTCAGTCGCCGGCAGCCGCAGCTCCGGCATCGGCGTGCAACTCCGGCGTCGGCGCCCAGTCGCCGGCAGCCGCAGCTCCGGCGTCGGCGCTCAGTCGCCGGCAGCCGCAGCTCCGGCGTCGGCGCTCAGTCGCCGGCAGCCGCAGCTCCGGCGTCGGCGCTCAGTCGCCGGCAGCCGCAGCTCCGGCATCGGCGTGCAACTCCGGCGTCGGCGCTCAGTCGCCGGCAGCCGCAGCTCCGGCGTCGGCGCTCAGTCGCCGGCAGCCGCAGCTCCGGCGTCGGCGCTCAGTCGCCGGCAGCCGCAGCTCCGGCGTCGGCGCTCAGTCGCCGGCAGCCGCAGCTCCGGCATCGGCGTGCAACTCCGGCGTCGGCGCTCAGTCGCCGGCAGCCGCAGCTCCGGCGTCGGCGCTCAGTCGCCGGCAGCCGCAGCTCCGGCGTCGGCGCTCAGTCGCCGGCAGCCGCAGCTCCGGCGTCGGCGCTCAGTCGCCGGCAGCCGCAGCTCCGGCGTCGGCGCTCAGTCGCCGGCAGCCGCAGCTCCGGCGTCGGCGCTCAGTCGCCGGCAGCCGCAGCTCCGGCGTCGGCGCTCAGTCGCTGGCAGCCGCAGCTCCGGCATCGGCGTGCAACTCCGGCGTCGGCGCCCAGTCGCCGGCAGCCGCAGCTCCGGCGTCGGCGCTCAGTCGCCGGCAGCCGCAGCTCCGGCGTCGGCGCTCAGTCGCCGGCAGCCGCAGCTCCGGCGTCGGCGCTCAGTCGCCGGCAGCCGCAGCTCCGGCATCGGCGTGCAACTCCGGCGTCGGCGCCCAGTCGCCGGCAGCCGCAGCTCCGGCGTCGGCGCTCAGTCGCCGGCAGCCGCAGCTCCGGCATCGGCGTGCAACTCCGGCGTCGGCGCCCAGTCGCCGGCAGCCGCAGCTCCGGCGTCGGCGCTCAGTCGCCGGCAGCCGCAGCTCCGGCGTCGGCGCTTAGTCGGCGTCGGCGCTCAGTCGGCGCCGGAGCAGTAGTCGGCGGGAAGCCAGAACTCCAGCGCCGAGTCGCACGTGCCGATCACGAGAATGTCGTTTAGGTAGCGCAGCTGGAAAACCGAACATACTGCTTTTATAATAGTCGTTTAGAACTTTTTAAAATAATGGCGACGTCGCACCGACGTAAAATTTGGACAACGAGGTGGCCAAAATAATAAATGGATATTGCGGTACATGATTCCTCTCGGGCCTGTAGGATGCAGGCAGCCTACAGCATCAGCACTGAGCCTTGCGGCCTCACCTGCGTGACGTCGCGGGTGGCGGCGCGCGCGGCGGCGAACCGGCGCGGCGGGCTGCTGTTGTACAGGAACTGGATCTCGCCGCGGTCGCAGCACAGCACCAGCGCGCCCGCCGCCTGCGGGCACGCCGTGATCTTGCAGGCCGGCTGCACCGCCGCCGGCTCCGGCCACACCGAGTGCGCGCGCACGTGCCGCAGCTCCGCCGGGTGCAGCAGGTGCAGCGTGCCCTGCACACAACCATACCGGCTCAAACGAGGTCAACGGGTTCACGACCGATCTAACATTCATTCGGTCTATTTGCAATTTTGCTTGTACCCAGACAGCGGATTACCACAAAGGCTCTCCGGCCCGCATACCTTGGAGTCGCCGACGTAGAGCGCGGCGCGCGTCCAGGACAGGCACACGGGGTAGGCGCGCGCGCCGGGCAGCGCCACGTCGCGGGCGAGCGCGCGCCCGGCCGCGCGGTCCCACACCGCCAGCGTCTTGTCCTCGCTCACCGACGCCACCTGGAGACGAACCGTGACGCATGAAAACTCGCGGGAGCGCAGTGCCCGCCGGAGCGCCGGTGCGCTCGACCGCACCGGGTCCCGCGCGCCCCCGGCACGCGCACGCACCTTGTCGTCCTGCACCGTGAGCGCCAGCACGGGCCCGCGGTGCGGCTTGTAGGAGGCGACGGGCCGCGGGCCGGCGCGCCGGTCGAACGTCACCACTCGCTTGGAGTACAGCCCCGCCAGCACCACGTCGCCGCACGCCACCACCGACAGCGCCGACATGCCGCACCTGCAAGGACGTTACGTGCTGTCATCGACTTAATTTACTACCCGTCCTACCCGACGACCGTTTCGGTCGCAGAAATGAAAAGCCAACTAACATGGGTTACCGCGTACGCACCGACTACGAACACTTCGTGGCTGAATGGCGCGTTTATGACTTGTAAAATCTAAATTTTGTAATAAACGTCACAATGTGTTCATTAAGGTTATATCTGGCAGATTTACAGAGTCGAGTTACTGACCAAAAATGGTCTGAACATACGGGTTCCGTTACAAGTGATCTATATAAGAGGAGCCACTCACCGAAACGTCTCCAGACACGTGAGGCCGGTGTGCAGGTCCCAGGCCTTGACGGTGTTGTCCCAGGAGGCGGAGTAGACGACGGAGGTGTGCTGCAGGCTGTCGGGCGCCAGGTCCCACACCCAGCCCTCGTGCGCGTCGGCGCGCAGCTGGCGCGGCCTGCCGGAGCTGGCCGCGTGGGTCGCGCCCCCCCCGGCCTCCGCGCCCGCCGCCACGTCGCGCACGCTCCACAGCGCCACGCCGCGGTCGCGCCCGCCCGACACGCACATCGACCCATTCTAAACCATCATTTCTCTAAATTAATTTTGACGTTTAGGTACCTACCTATTTTCTGTGTAACGAATATTTATGTTTTCTATTTACTATCATTATGAATTATAATTATTACTTAGTAGCAATCCTTCGGAAAAGAAGAATGGGTCGGCCTCGCACCACTTGGAGGCGCACACAGTCAACAAAGAGTCGGCGTACCTGGCCTCGACTGGAAGAGCCTCGAGGAGGCAGCGCAGGATCGCCAACAGTGGAAAATCCATGATGAAGGATAACAGGTTACCCATCATCATCATCTTTATGACGTGTATCATACACTAGGGTGCAAAGAAATCGGACCACCTCAGCATAATTAACGTTTTTTTAATTTCTGTATAAACTATTGGGCGGATTTTAAAAATTTAAATGTCACGTGAAAAATAATTTTCTGCCCTATCAAATGACACTAATTAGTAACAATAGGGATGGATATTTAACAGATTATGACTCATCAGCTACGTGCCTCATTAGCGTATACACCACCCGTGCACTAATTAACCCCCTATTATCGGGTATAAAATGGGTAATTTTCATTGTTTACTCATCATTCGTGTATGATACGTCTTCCTGAACACTGTTCCTATTGATTTTACCTGAAAAAGCTCGAATAAAATGGATACCACCCCAGCTGAAGCCGCCCAAGCAGTCGCTCTGTTGCAGACAGGGATTAGTCAACGTGAAGTGGCTCGACAACTGAACCTATCGAAATCAGCAGTTCAACGAGTGTTCCAGAGGTTCCGTGCGACGGGAACTGTCTCCAGGAGGCCCGGAACCGGCAGGACTCGCTCAACGTCGGAGACAGATGACCGTTTCCTTGCTGTCAGCGTTTTAAGAAATCGTCGACTGAATGCTGTTCGGCTTCAGCAGAACCTCCGACGGACTCGGAGTGTGTCCATCAGCCGGTGGACTGTTAGACGACGACTGCGGGGGAGGAATTTGACTTCACGCGAGCTGCTAATGGACCAAAACTCACCCCGGATCATCGTGTAGCACGACTAGACTTCGCTCGGGAACACAAAAATTGAAATCATCAGCAGTGGAGCTCCGTACTCTTCTCCGACGAGTGCAGGATATGCCTGTTTGGAAATGACGCACGAGCAAAAGTCTACCGACGGCCAGGAGAACGTTTTTCTCAGTGCTGCATTGAAGAACGGGTTGCTTATGGCGGCGGATCGATCATGGTCTGGGCTGGCATTTCTGTGGAAGCGAAGACCGACATTGTTTTCATCACAGGGACTGGCGTCAGGCCAAATCAACGCGGTTTGAATGGAGCATTGGAGACGGTTTCATTTTAATGCAGGACAACGCAAAGCCGCATACAGCCATGATCACCAAGGAGTACCTGGAGGCGGTTGATATTGAAGTTATGGAGTGGCCAGCACGAAGCCCGGACTTCAATCCGATTGAACACATTTGGGACGAGCTGAAACGAAGAATCCGATCCAGGAATCCCGCAAAAAAACGTTCATTATGCTGAGGTGGTCCGATTTCTTTGCACCCTAGTGTAGTATAACTATAAATGCATCTAAATTAACGTAGCGAGCGTAAGTACCTATTAAGGTTGATGGAATCGATTTCACTGACGATATTTTTTATCCAACCTGCTATGTTTGACGGCGCACCGAGGGAATTAAGCTCGATGGCGCTAGTATCGCCTCTTAATTTTTGAATGGCCGAAGTTTTTAAGTACGTATTCAGTTTGAATTCATCCAGTGATTTAGCTTCTCGGCTATCCTTTCTTAAGTGCCTCTTCACAATGGCCCAGTACCGCTCGATAGGACGGAACTCTGGGCAATTTGGTGTATCTGGGGGCACGGTAGTGCCCCCGCCAAGACGAACAAAACAGAGGCGAGGCACTACCTACCTTTTCTCGAACCGTTTCGTCTCATTTTCAAACCCTCATAGTTTCGTCCCAGTTAACACCAGAGCGCCCAAATTCACAGGTTAAGATGCAGTTAGGGAACATATAAAATGTACTAAACCTTTCACTGATCTAGGTTTTATACTTTAGGTTTTATTGGTACCTAAAATACGCCGATTTTGCCACTCACTTATACACTGACGTATCAAAACCTCTGGGGTACTTCCCGATGACCTAGAAAGCTGAAATTCGGTATGTAAGCTAGTATTAGTACACAAACAACAAAATAATTCTTAAACTTGGAACTTTTACCCCCCAACCCCTTAACCTAGGGGATGGAAGTTTGTATGAGACTTCTGCAAATTTTGATACTAGAGGTCTGAAAATCGATATAGGGACTCCTAGTTATAAATAAAACACATAATGGTCTGGGATTTTTAGAAAATCACCCTCCCACCCTTAAGGGGATGGAAGTTTGTATGGGGTTCCCATAATAGGGGATAAAAGTGTATAATATGTACATATATGGGGCTAAACGTAAGTATTTCTTAAATACACAATTATTACTACTTCTGTATCTATACTTTGACTTCGTATTTTAAATCTGGGGGCACGGTAGTGCCCCCACCAAGACGAACAAAAAAGAGGCGGGGCTCTACCTACCTTTTCTCGAACCGTTTCGTCTCATTTTCAAACCCACCTACAGCCCAAAAAAAAAACTAGCGCACCTTACAAAAAGAAATGAGATCCCACCAAAACATTTCATGTAAAATTGGCGGCGAAGACTCACATGCTCATAACGCTTTCGCTGTAAAAAGTTATCAGATCCCAGGAAAAGCCAAGCCCCTAAGCCATGACTTTACTAACCATACACCTTGGTTTCAAAAGTATGGCTTGGCCGTTTCATAGTACCGTAAATAAGTCCAACGGACCATCTGGCGCATTACGGTTTATATTTACGGTAACCTATGAAACAGCCGTGCCATACTTTTGAAACCAAGGTGTATGGTTAGTAAAGTCATGGCTTAGGGGCTTGGCTTTTCCTGGGATCTGATAACTTTTTACAGCGAAAGCGTTATGAGCATGTGAGTCTTGGCCGCCAATTTTACATGAAATGTTTTGGTGGGATTGTCTTCTTTTTGAACAAATTCAATGTTTTTAAGGTTCCGTAGTCAACTAGGAACCCTTATAGTTTCGCCATGTCCGTCTGTCCGTCCGCGGCTTAGCTCCGTGATCATTAGTACTAGAAAGCTGAAATTTGGTATGAATATCTGTATGTATAACACGCTGACAAAACGGTAGAATAAAAACTAAAACAAAAAATTTTTCGGTTACCTCTCGAACACCTAAAGTGGGGTAGAATTTTTTTTTCGTTTCAATACTAGTGTGTGGGGTGTCGTTGAATAGGTCTTTTAAAAATGATAGGGGTCTCCAAACATAATTTTTTTATAGTCAACAGTTTTGTAAAAATTCGCTCCGAAAAAAAAAATAGCGTCCCCCCCTCTAACTTTTCAACCAAAAAATTATGGAAAAATTCATGAAAATGAGGTCTTATAAGTACTTTAAATGAAAATTATATTGAACAAAATCAGTCGAGCCGTTTTTGAGTTCTCGCAAAATTGCATAATTTTATTAAATGGACGTTTGTTGACTTCCAGAAGATAATAAGTAACTACGGTTACTTTGGCGTTTACGACCTTTTTATAGAGCGAAGGATGAGCAACTACGGAACCCTACACCTACACTGAGCGTGGCCCGACATGCTCTTGGCCGGTTTTTGATTTTAGTAGCTCCACTGTCGTACCAGCATAGGACACTTGCCTCAGGCCAAAACAAAGGCGGGGTGTTATACCTAGTCGTTTTTGAATGCATTCTTTCCTGTAAATGTCGCCACCAATGGTTCCTGTTGCAAATTAGGATGCACTTTTAAGGCCACAGATTGCCTGCCAAACAAGGACTTTCTTCCCGAATTCATCATTTTTTATGGGTTTCTCCTCATCTGGCATATGCTGTCCAACGACGGCATTGTAGTACTGGGGTCCCGGGAATGTAGGTACTATACAGTCCAATTTGACCGACGTTTCATCGTTCATTAAAATGCAACGAGATTTATCCTTTAGTAAGATGTTATACAGTTTTCCGCATCTTTGTTTTGTGATTTCTGGTTTGCGCTTATTTTCGGTATTTTTGGCTTTTTAGGTATACGTCCGTATTTTTATGCAAATTGTTATTCTTATGTTTTTTATTAATAAAGGTTTATTATTTATTATTAAAGGTATATTATTCTTTTTTTTAGGGTTTTGTTTGGGTACGGCAAAGGGTAAAAATGGGACCCTATTACTGAGACTTCGCTGTCCGTCCGTCCGTCCGTCCGTCTGACAGTTGAAATTTTCACAGATGATGTATTTCTATTGCCGTATATGCCATAACAACCTTCGTGCGCGAGTCCCACTCGCACTTGGCCGATATTTTTTATTTATATTTTGAACAGTAGGTACTACGCTTACGCTCGCTTTTTTAGCAATTTCGCGAACTGATAGATAATTTCGTGATTTTAGCAGCCGCATGACTTTTTCGTCGGCTTGAGGATTTGCCGGACCGCTTCTATGCAGAGATTTCGGTAAATCTTCAAGCGTATGGTACTCTCTAAGTTTTTTAATGATTTGGAATACCGCGGATTTTGAGCTCTTGTGCATATTTGCGATTTTTCGGAGAGAACACTGCCCGGTACACCACGTGTGCACGATTGATTCGATCTTCCAAATTAATACGCTCCATCGTGAGAAATAATTGACACTGGAAGACCAAAGTTGCTAGCTTTTTTAATGTCCTCGCTGTTAATTGTTTACTTATTTATTTATTTAATCTTTATTGCACAAAAGAAAATTTATCGTACAAAAGGCGGACTTAATGCCATTAGGCATTCTCTACCAGTCAACCTTTGGGCAAAGCAGATAAATTGTGGGCGGTGCAACTAACTCAAGCAAGTTTTGATAAATAAATACTTAGATAAATACATATATTCATATAATATATACACATATATATTATTAAATACAGATGAAATATCCTAATCTGATACTAAGTTAAGAATTCACAACTCTGCTAGCGTAGATAGCGTAGCGTTTATCAATCATTTTTAAATCAGAAGTTTCAATGAGGTTTTAGAGTGTCCGCGTAGTAAATTGAACAGTCCTTAGAGCTAATATGAATACTCACATTGACCAAGAGGACCGTGTCCACAGACGCTATGTGCACGTCCTTGACCACTATGTGTCTGCGGGTGCGGTCGGCGCGCTCCCACGTGCGGCGCTCGCGCGCCATCTCGGCGCACACGTGCGGCCAGTCGATGCGCTCGTCGGCCCACGCGGCCAGGTGCGGCAGCGGCGGGTAGCAGGCGCCGTCCAGCTTGCTATGGACCCAGTATCTCCAGATATGACTATCAGCCAAAATTGTTTCAAATCTTCTGCAAACTTTTGTGAAAGTATATTTCAAAAAATCTGCATCAAGGAAGGAGCAAATCTTCAAAATTATCTGTAAATAAAGAAATTGAATTAGTTAATAGGGAAATCTCTCATTGGATCACCACTATGTTTAATTTGTAGTAAGAATATCGTGTACATATGTATAGCAGTGAAAAGTACAATACAATACAATACAAGTACTCTTTATTGCACACCTCATAAAACATACAGGAGGAATACAATGCACGAAATTAATCTCTTCCAGACAACCTTAGTAGAAAGAAGAAAAAAGCATATTGAAAATAGTGTGCCAAAATAAACTCGTATCTCATTGACCTCATTATGACTGCCTCATGTGGCCTCCTTTAAACTTTGGTTAGTAGTAATAAAGATAACTGCATGACCAAAATTGGATTGCAAATTAGTTTTACTAATAAGTATTGGAAATGAAAAAAATATTTGTTCTCTACATTTCCACACCTTAATAATATCATATTAAAATACCCTGGTGCCTAGGTACACTATATGAAGTCAAGAAGACTGAAAAGAACATGAGGTATAATTATCTCTGATAATCAAAATTGTAATTAGAACTTTATTTATTCCATTTTATGCTTTTACATAAAATAGGTAATGGGGATGTATTATGCCAATTATTTCTGACGTACATTAATTCAGAAACTATTTCTGGGAGTTCTAATGCAATATATGACTAGGTTGTGACAATAATGACATGTGAAAAGTTAATCCCATCAAAAACATAAATGTAAAATGAGAGCCAAGTTCAATATCGCGTGCACTTCGCCGACAAAAGAATTGAGATCTGCAAGGGCGCCAAGTTCTTTGCTCTAAAATTTTTAGATACAAGGACATGCGACATACTCAATGCATTTATTTTACTTGGGGAGTAATTCAATATCAAGATTTGACTTGGCTAGTTTTCACAAACTAACTAAATTTTATAAAAGTAACATAGTCATAGTCATAGTTCATTATCAAGCTAACAGTATAAGTAACAAGACGTACACTAACTTGCGTACTTACCTTTACGAAAATAGGTTAATGATTTGATTGATTTTGATTTATAATATAAATTTATATTTTAAAACTAGCCAAGTCACGTCTTGATATTGAATTACACCCCAAGTAAAATAAATGCATTGAGTATGTCGCATGTCCTTGTATCTAAAAATTTTAGAGCAAAGAACTTGGCGCCCTTGCAGATCTCAATTCTTTTGTCGGCGAAGTGCACGCGATATTGAACTTGGCTCTCATTTTACATTTATGTTTTTGATGGGATATCATTACTTTTTGTACAGAAATTATTATGATGTGTAAATTACTTAATTATTATTTGTTAATTAGTTCTGTGTGCTATTCTAGTACATCTTTTGAAAGTTTTGAACAAACAAAGAATTTTCCAAAACGGTTAGTACGTATTGGATTGTTATGTGCATGTATGTGTAAGTGTGTGCGTGTGAGTGTATATGCTATTCTAGTATATCTTTCAAACAAAAAAAGAATTTTCCAAATCGGTTTATAAATGACAGAGTTCTGAGGCAACAACGATCAATAATAATAATAATAATAAAAAAACATAAAAAAATCACTGTTTTAGATTTTTATATGTATACACACACAATTACTAAGCTGGATGCCAAATTTCACCTTTCTAGGTCACCTGGAAGTGGGTTAGGTTTTTGATTACTAGTCAGTCAGTCAGTCAGTCAGTCAGTCAGTCAGTCAGTCAGTGATAAAAATACCGTTTTTTGGACTTTAATATCTCAATAACTATTTAACCTATATTAATGAAATTTGGGGTTCTACTTGTTCTAAAGGATCTTAATACATAAGCCAAATTTCATTTTTTTATGTTAAATAGATTTGGAGTTATTGGGGGGTCAAAAGTGGCTCCAAACGGTTCGTGTAATATAACACACGGCTGCTGCTCGCCAGTTCCTGCGGTGAACTTGGCTGGACACGCTGCCGCGTGTCTAGATCATAATTACTTTTTCTTCTCCACTCTGTTTTGCAGTACAAGTCAAGTCAATAGTAGCTGAAACTTTCTTTGTGTCTGTATTTTTTTGGCATAGTCCAATTAATATAAATTACAATGTCCCTAAATAAAATTAAAATTAGATGTCAAGATTCAGTGTGTTCAGCCTTGCAATTAATACTTTAATAATCACAGATAAAAGGATAATTTACTCAAACTATAAAAGTTAAGGTAACAAACAAATAAATGATGGACGAAAAAATAGAGGGAGGAGGTACTTCAACAGGCATGCTGAGAAGCCGCGGCTCGGCGGGCTCGTACACGTCGGCGGGCGCGTACACGTCCCCGGGCGCGTACGGCTCCGCGCCGCACTCCCGCTCGATGTCTGCCAGCTGCTCCTTCACAGCTTGCAGATTATCCATTTTCAATTTTACTATGTCAGCATCAGCACTCTGTGACAAAAAAAGTGCATTACGTTTTACTGATGCGCATGTATCACTTAAATATATTAATAAGAATGACTGGCGTTTAACTTTCTAGGTGAATGTCTTTTTATGGAAGTGGTTGTTTCCGTCCGACCGAGAATGACTTTGTTCGTAATCCTTGATTAGCATATTGCGTCTCTAAATCCATTTCAAATCCTTATTCCGGGCAAGGAAAATAAAACAAACAAAGTCAAGGCGGTAAATGTAACTTAATGGCATTGTATACAATAAGTAGCGAATAATTTTTTCACACAGCTGTTTAAAGACACTTCCTAGAGGAGTTTTCAATTCGTTTATTCCAAGACTTATATGAATTATGTAATATTCTTTATAAAAAAAATACCTTTTATAATCAGTATATATTTTTTTATGTATCGATTTCATAAGTAAATAAACAAAATTAAAGAAATTAAATTTAGCGTCAAATCACTGTCAGAACTAGCTCATCAAAACTGTCACTGTCATGATCATATGAAAATCGAGGGACGTTTGAATATTGGTGATTTTTGTACAGTAAGCAGTGTACTAATTAATTTTAATCTCCGAATAATATTAATTCGAGATTACACGTGTGAATACAAAACCAACGGGTTTATTCATTATCGTATAGTCAACCAATGTAATAGTACAGTTAATAATACAATAGTGGGCAAGCTTTATCCGTAATTGCAGAGGCGAAGTTCACGAAGTGGGCCGAAGTGTGAGTTTTCGCAGCAAAGTGCCTCACACTATCATATTCGCCCAACTTCGGTCAACTTCGCGAGTAGTGTAGCTGCTAATAAATTAAATAACCCTCTGTTAAATTTTACCATAATAAAATACGACTTCGATATGTCACACACCACACAAACAGATAGTGACATTTCTTGTCACAGAATTGTCAACAAGTACGATACGAATTTTGCGTTATTGCGATTTGCGATACGAATCGCCGACTTGACTTGAGGATACTTGTTTGTTTTCGGACTTGATTTTACAAACTTCCAATTTAAAAGAAGCAAGATGCTTCAGTGAAGATACAAATTGTACAAGTGTTCAAGATAATGTAAACAAGTTTGATTTGCCTCCACACACGTGCGTTATTCGCAGCGAGTTCTTGCCGAAGCTTACCAAACTAAAAGTAAGTGGCTTATTGTTCTAAAGCGTCAAAGTCCTGCTCCTCCTACTACTACTGCGGACACAACTACTTAATTTAGTTTATTATTATACCTAAATTAGAATGGACAGCGTGAGACCGGGTCCGTCTATCGATAAAATGGATTTAGAGAAGGAACTCACTAATAAGTTTCTTAGCGGTGAAATGTCGTTCGCCGATTATTCTATAGAGTGGTACGAGCATGAGGATGAAGAAGAAGTGGATTTAATGAAGGAGACCGAGGAGGAGCCGCAGCAGTCGGTGCAGCTGGCGGAGAAGAGCCTCACCAGACGGCGCAAGGGCACGCGCCTGTCCACGGCGCTGCTGGGCCTCATGGGGGAGGCTAATCTGCGGTTTGTTCGGGGAGATAAGGAAACAGCCGAAAAGATGTGCCATGAAATAATCAAACAAGTGCCCAATGCGCCTGAACCCTATCAGACACTAGCACAGATATATGAGAATGATCCAGAAAAGTCTATGCAGTTTTCATTACTAGCTGCCCATTTGAGTCCGTCTGATGCCAACGAATGGCTCCGACTAGCGGCTCTATCCAAACAGAGAAATGATCCAAAACAGGAAATGATCTGTTACACTCAAGCCATAAAAGCTGAGCCTCATAATTTGGCTACTCATTTAAAAAGGTTGGATTTGCTAACTTCTCTTGAAGAAATTAAATATCCATTGCACACTCTAAGCTTGACCCGTGTTAAGTGCTACCATAAGATCACTGTGTCATTGCCCCCCAGTGAAGGAGAGACCATAATGAAGTATGCCAAGATGGCTGCTACACTGTACCACAACAACAACGAACTGGAGCATGCACTGGAGGTGATGTCGGCGGCCTACAGCAAGTGTGCGGCACTTTTCAGTATGGAGGATATTAACATTTACTTAGAGCTTCTTATTTCCCAGAAGCAATATCAGACTTGCATAGAAGTGTTTGTTGCAAATGCAGGAGTAGAAATAGAAGCAGAAATTCAAACCATAGAAAACTCTTGTAACATGGTTGAAGAACAAACTAATTATTTGAATTGTACATTGCCTAATAACTTGCCAATTGACTTAAAAAGCAAATTATTGGTTTGCTTCATTCATTTGGGAGCCACAAGCCTCATTGAGACCTTGCTGGCGGACTTTCTAACCAATGCTGTGGAGAAAGCTGGAGATTTATACATGGACATTGAAGAAGCATTGTCTGCAGTTGGAGAACATCAGTTGGCTCTCCAACTCTTGGAACCTCTCGTTCAAAACTCTAGCTTTGATCTTGGAGCAGTGTGGTTGAAACATGCGGAGTGTTTGTACAACTTAGGCAGAGAAAAGGAGGCCATTGATTCTTACTACAAAGTGCTGAAACATGCCCCGCAGCATGCAGAGGCGCGCAAGAAGATGTTCACCATCCTGGAGAGCAAGGGGTGCGTGGACGAGGCCCTGGATATCTTGCAGCAGGATTACAAGTATGTGGTCAGTGCCAGTCTTCTCTATAAACAGTGCTGCACCCTTAAAAAATATGGCCGAATGATTAAATATTTGGAAGTGGGAGAGGCTCTTTTGTCAAAAACTTTTATAAAGTTTAGACATGATGAAGAATTAAAAATTGCAAGGAAAATGAGAGGAGGAGTTGACCTTATTCATGAATTCAGAACAGTGCGAGGAGAGAATCCTTACAATGAAGATGACATCCACTTTGATGAAGATGACACATTTAAATTTACTCCAGATGAGGAATGGAACTTTTTTTTAGAATTGCTAAAGATAGCCTGTGATCACAAGCGGTACTGCGCAATGCAAAGATTGATATTTGGTTCCTTTGTGTCTAAAAGTCTAGCAACACACCGACAGGATATAGAGTTTTATGGCCTGCAAGCATGTCTCCTGAATGGGGACCACCACAACGCCTTCAGTTTCATCCGAGACTTCTGCATGAAGTATCCAAGCACGAGGTGCTGGAATATTCTCAACCTAATCATAAATTCTGTAGATGAAAATACCCATATGAAATTTTTGGCGAGACTCTTTCAAAAGGACAGTAACATCGTGAAGAGCCTGTTCTTTGGAAACAATTTCCTGACGTCCGGGCGGTACATCGTGGCGCTCAGGTACTTCTTGGAGTACCACGACCAGCGCCGCGAGCCGCTGTCGGCCCTCCTCATCGGGATCACGATGTTGATCATGGCGGCGCAAAGAACGATGGACAAGCACCACAACCTGATCCTGCAGGGCATGTCGTATCTGGTCACGTATCAACACATGCGCAAATGCGACCAGGAGGCGTATTACAACATCGGACGAGCGTATCACATGTTGAGCATCAACAACCTGGCCATAGAGTACTACGAGAAGGCGCTGGCGAGCGCGCCCGCCGCGCGCTGCGCCGCGCACGGCGTCGTCGACCTCACCAGGGAGACTGCCTACAACCTGTACGTGCTGTACAAGGACCATGCCCCGCAAGTGGCGCGCCAGTACTTATATAACTATCTTGTTATATGAATAAATCTTATTAATGAATTATATATCATATTTTATTTTATTCAACAACCCCATCACCATCAGACTAAAATCGGGAATATGTAATTTGGTAAACAAATACTTATTTAAAGAAACAAACAGTTTGTGGACTAAGTCTAGGACTAGTGTAAAATGACTACTATCAGTATCCCCTGCTCACGTTTCTACGAAGTCTGCTCTGTTATCTGCAGGAATAGTGCAGTGCGCTAGTTGGCACTCTGTAGAATAGTACCTACTGACTGAGTCAGTGACAGGTTCGCCCACTTTGAGTTTCTTTCGGCGTTTCTTCTCATTAAAAAATATTGAGACATCACATGCTTCATAATTTTATAAATAACAGCGCTCTCTCTCGCTTGCTCGTTCACTGCAGCTGTAAAGTAGTATACGGTAGGATATGAATATTAACATATTAGAGGATAGAGGTCGCTGAGCTGTAAAGCCATTCAAATAGACAATGTAAAGATCGACACACAAAGTATAAGGAAAAATTCGAGAGGTAATCTAGCGTCCGGCTGGTGGAGAAGATAACACGCTGGACCAGTAATCCAGGGGTACCGGGTTCGATACCCGGCCTCTTCCGCCAGGTTACGAATTTGAATCGTTTCCTTTTTATTTTTTTTTGGAGAACCAACAGCTTTTACAAAGACTTAAATAGAATAGAAAACAGGGAAGCCAATGATAGGATCTCACGAGTAGAAACAATATAACTAGTCTTAAATTAACGTGCTGCACTCAACATTTCACATTGTAGCGACGTATTATCATTCCGACTTAACTCTCGACTTGTCAATTTAGGAGAACCACTGCTCGATAACCCATCGACTACAAACTCCTAAAGTGGTGAATCTGCATCGGAATCTGTTCCACGTGAAGTCGCCGGAATCGCCCTCTCGCTGAGAATACCGTCGCAAAAATCTGTCGTTTCGTCAGTACACTACACTACCTACAGTCGAGTTCATTTACATCTACACACTTCTAAGAACAAAAATATCTGAACACGACTCTATTGTCAGGAGCATAAAATCGTGTTCAGATATTTTTGCTCGTAAGTGTGTATATAGATGTAAATGAACTCGACTGTACCATCCAGCCAACGTACCATTCACATCTACAACCGCAGCAAGTATCTACCACATTGTTCAGGCCACGCCAACACGCTACCTATTTAATCGACAAAAATTTCGCTCGAAATCGCCGAATTAAGCGCATCCTATGCGCAGCCTGAGACAAGCCCCGTAATAGTCGTCCATTACTTTACTGTAAAATAAGTTATTATTCAATAAATATCTTATCTATCTTATCTTATCTATCTATTCAACCGCCATCGATCCCAATCACGCTCCCGCCGCTACTCGAAAAGTGCATAAAGAAGCAACTCATCATCACCATACTGTAGACCCTACGACCCTATTGTCAGGAGCCCTATGTTCAGATATTTTTGTTCTCGTAAGTGTGTAGATGTAAATGAACTCGACTGTACTTATCTTAAAAGAGCCTTAAATTTTACATTAAGACTATCGTTGTGTTGTAGGAGAGCGATTATTTGCTCGCAGAATGTCGGCACCCGCCGATGTTGAGATGGTGTCCGTCAGGGTGGATCCCACTGCGGTGCCGGCCGAGGCGGCGGCGGCCGGGGACGCGGCGGCCGAGGCGGCGGCGGCCGAGGCGGCGGCGGCCGGGGACGCGGCGGCCGGGGAGGCGGCGGCGGCCGAGGACGCGGCGGCGGCCGGGGACGCGGCGGCCGGGGACGCGGCGGCCGGGGACGCGGCGGCCGGGGACGCGGCGGCCGGGGAGGCGGCGGCGGCCGGGGACGCGCCCGCCGGGGAGGCCCCGGCCGAGGCGGTGCCCGCCGAGCAGGTGCCGTTTGCGCAGCTCTGCGACGTGCTGGAGCGCATACATAAGAAGAAAAAAGACAAGCAGGAACAGGATAAAATATTGACGAGTTTCTTCGATGAGTTGAGATTGAATGCTGCAGAAATCACCGGTAGAAAGGTAAGTAAGAAGGGCTGTTTTAAAACTAAGTAAGTATTACTAAACAGATGTAGGACATGTAAAAAAAAAAACCTGTGGTCACAAAGTAACACGTCTGTGTGATGGTGCTGGTTTCTCAAACGTGATGGAATCGCTGTCGAATAGTGTCGACTGTATTCTGATAGGCCATTCATCGCTATCTCTCTCGTGTTACAATGTCTATCCTTTAATTTTTGACTTCAGATTTCTCACTCAACGAGTAAGTGTATCCCTCCTTGACAATGGGCCGGCACACTTTTGGCTCCATAGCTTCCCTATTCCAATAACGTAACTTGACTACTTTGTAATAAAAGGAGTACCTGTTTCAGAACTGCACCCTGTTTCCAATAATGCGACTGTTGCTGCCGGCGCTGGACCGCGAGCGCAGCGCCTACAACCTGAAGGAGACGAAGCTGGGCAGCCTGCTCGTGAAGGTGCTGTCGCTGAGCCCCACGTCGGGGGACGGGCGGCGCCTGGCCGGCTACCGCGCCGTCGGGAATGCGCCCGAGAGCGACTTCGCCGGCGTCGCCTACTTCGTGCTCAAGAACAGGCTCCCGCCCGCGCCCGGCGACCTCACCGTCAAGGACGTCAACGATGTGCTGGATAAGATCGCCACGGCCCAGGTCGGAGGCAAAGGCCGTAAGTACACAGCGCACACACGTCTAATTATAACGTTCATTAAGCTTACCAACCTATATTTTTGCGTATGCTGTTGGTTTTAGCGATTATAAAGGTGTAACATAAAAAATAGAGTAGTTACCAATTTATATAAAAGTATCAATTCTAAGAAGAAGTCATGGAAGACTTATTTTCACTGAACGCAGACTTAATTAGGTGAATAGAGACTAAAGTACTATGGGTGACCTTACAAACGGTCCGGTAGTTTTGAATTTTTGGTATGTTGTCTAGGATGGTTAGTCAGTGTTTAAAATGCAAAATGCACAATTCCCCCCCCTCCGCGCCCGCCGCCATATTGAAAATACCGGCACTTTCTTCATATTTTTGCTCATATCTTCCTTTAGGAGCATTTTAGTCAGAAAAAAGCTTCACCAATGTTATAGAGTGTTAAATTTACTACATTCTCCATTTTATATTTTGTTTCTAGGACAGACAGTTACGGTTACAGTTACCACATTTAAAAAAACGTAAAAATCGCTATTTCCTACTGAAAAACAAACTTCTGGATTATATCTTCGTTTAGGAGCATTTTAGCTAGAACAGTGCTTGGGCAATGTTGTAGAGAATTAAATTTACTATAATTTACACTTCAAATTTTGTTTCAACGGTGACGGTTAGTTACGGAGATATGCACATTGAAAAAACTGGAAAAGTCGATTTTTCCGGAAATTTCTTAAAATTCTTGGTTTAGCACGCTGTCATTCAGTTACGGACTAGTCTAGGACAAATTGAAACGTGTAGGAAATATAATTGCTTATAAAACTCATGTCCATTTTTACATACATTTTCGGAAAATGTGACTTAATTTTTTACATATCTCCATTATTATCTGTCCTAGAAACAAAATTTGAAATGTAAATTATAGTAAATTTAATTCTCTACAACATTGCCCAAGCACTGTTCTAGCTAAAATGCTCCTAAACGAAGATATAATCCAGAAGTTTGTTTTTCAGTAGGAAATAGCGATTTTTTACGTTTTTTTAAATGTGGATATCTCCGTAACTATCTGTCCTAGAAACAAAATATAAAATGGAGAATGTAGTAAATTTAACTCTCTATAACATTGTCGAAGCTTTCTTCTAGCTAAAATGCTCCTAAAGGAAGATATGAGCAAAAATATGAAGAAAGTGCTGGTTTTTTCAATATGGCGGCGGGCGCGGAGGGGGGGAATTGTGCATTTTGCATTTTAAACACTGACTAACCATCCTAGACAACATATCAAAAATTCAAAACTACCGGACCGTTTGTAAGGTCAAAATCCTTTATTCACTGAATTAACTATTCAGAGTTCAATTTTTCTCTCGAAATTTAGAAGCAAATCAAATTAATCGAATACAATTATGAGTCTTCCGTGGGCTGATATCCATGTGTGTAGCGATCCTGGACGAGGCATTCAGCCACGTGCTGCGACACCTGAGCGCGGAGCAGCTGAAGTGGTTCCTGCGCGTCGTGCTCAAGGACCTGCGGCTCGGGGCGGGCGCGCCGCGCGTGCTGGCCGCCGCGCACCCCGACGCGCCCGAGTACTACGAGTCCTGCGCCAACCTGCTCCAGGTGAGGGTGCCGCCTGCCCGTGCTCGAGCACCCGCGGCTCGGGGCGGGCGCGCCGCGCGTGCTGGCCGCCGCGCACCCCGACGCGCCCGAGTACTACGAGTCCTGCGCCAACCTGCTCCAGGTGAGGGTGCCGCCTGCCCGTGCTCGAGCACCCGCGGCTCGGGGCGGGCGCGCCGCGCGTGCTGGCCGCCGCGCACCCCGACGCGCCCGAGTACTACGAGTCCTGCGCCAACCTGCTCCAGGTGAGGGTGCCGCCTGCCCGTGCTCGAGCACCCGCGGCTCGGGGCGGGCGCGCCGCGCGTGCTGGCCGCCGCGCACCCCGACGCGCCCGAGTACTACGAGTCCTGCGCCAACCTGCTCCAGGTGAGGGTGCCGCCTGCCCGTGCTCGAGCACCCGCGGCTCGGGGCGGGCGCGCCGCGCGTGCTGGCCGCCGCGCACCCCGACGCGCCCGAGTACTACGAGTCCTGCGCCAACCTGCTCCAGGTGAGGGTGCCGCCTGCCCGTGCTCGAGCACCCGCGGCTCGGGGCGGGCGCGCCGCGCGTGCTGGCCGCCGCGCACCCCGACGCGCCCGAGTACTACGAGTCCTGCGCCAACCTGCTCCAGGTGAGGGTGCCGCCTGCCCGTGCTCGAGCACCCGCGGCTCGGGGCGGGCGCGCCGCGCGTGCTGGCCGCCGCGCACCCCGACGCGCCCGAGTACTACGAGTCCTGCGCCAACCTGCTCCAGGTGAGGGTGCCGCCTGCCCGTGCTCGAGCACCCGCGGCTCGGGGCGGGCGCGCCGCGCGTGCTGGCCGCCGCGCACCCCGACGCGCCCGAGTACTACGAGTCCTGCGCCAACCTGCTCCAGGTGAGGGTGCCGCCTGCCCGTGCTCGAGCACCCGCGGCTCGGGGCGGGCGCGCCGCGCGTGCTGGCCGCCGCGCACCCCGACGCGCCCGAGTACTACGAGTCCTGCGCCAACCTGCTCCAGGTGAGGGTGCCGCCTGCCCGTGCTCGAGCACCCGCGGCTCGGGGCGGGCGCGCCGCGCGTGCTGGCCGCCGCGCACCCCGACGCGCCCGAGTACTACGAGTCCTGCGCCAACCTGCTCCAGGTGAGGGTGCCGCCTGCCCGTGCTCGAGCACCCGCGGCTCGGGGCGGGCGCGCCGCGCGTGCTGGCCGCCGCGCACCCCGACGCGCCCGAGTACTACGAGTCCTGCGCCAACCTGCTCCAGGTGAGGGTGCCGCCTGCCCGTGCTCGAGCACCCGCGGCTCGGGGCGGGCGCGCCGCGCGTGCTGGCCGCCGCGCACCCCGACGCGCCCGAGTACTACGAGTCCTGCACCAACCTGCTCCAGGTGAGGGTGCCGCCTGCCCGTGCTCGAGCACCCGCGGCTCGGGGCGGGCGCGCCGCGCGTGCTGGCCGCCGCGCACCCCGACGCGCCCGAGTACTTCGAGTCCTTTTTTTTTTTTGTTTATGGAGGGGAAAATGCATTACGCATACCACCAGGGTGCGGGGACGGACCCTAGTGGTTATGTGGGGCTCCCATGTTGGCTAATGAGGCCTATGGTGTACCCACTAAAAACCCCTCCATTTGCTGCCTCTGTGCTATAGGCAAGGTCGCGGGAAACGCTCTTCGCATACTACCGCGACCTTGCTAGCGGCCGTCCGAGCTTCGGACCCGTCTCCGGGGAGCACTGCTCAACCCTGCCTTCGTTAAGGGCGTGCCGACATACGGCCGCCTACCACTCGGGGACCTTCATGTAGGCGACAGACGTCCCCGTGTCTGCCGCCCACAGGCACCCTTATGGGGGTAATCGGCGGTCGTAGCGCACCTCCAGCGTGTGCTGCGCTGTGTCTTCAGCGGCGCCGCACTCGTGGCATACCGCTGTCGGTTCACGTCCTGCCACCCTGCACAGGTATTTGCCGAAGCAGCCATGCCCCGAGAGGACCTGTACAAGGTGGAAGGAGAGAAACCCCTCCTTTCTTCCGACCCATCTCTCCAGGACGGGCCGGATCGCTCCGATGATCCAGTGGCCAGCACTTGGCGCCTCCAGCCTTTCCCTCCACTCCTGTATGACGTCACGGCGGGAGTTGAGCCTCCACTGCCTGACGTCCTCCAGGAGGGCCTCAGTGCCGCCGTGATGCAAGCCCAGGGCAGGGAGTTGAACGCGTTGGCGATGTCAAGAGACACCGCCAGAACCACCTCTCCCTGGGCCACAGCTCCGTCCGCCAGGGCCCTCACGCGCGCAATAGCGTCGATCGTGGACCTGCCCCGGCGGAATCCAAACTGGTGGTCACTTAGGTCCGGACCCTGCCCCTCCAGATGCCGGTTTAGACGGGCGGCCACCACTCGCTCGAACAGCTTACTGGCCTCGTCCAGCAGCACTATCGGCCTGTAGGCCGAAGGCGTATCTGCCGGTCGCCCCTCTTTGTGCAGGAGGACCAGTTTGCCGGACTTCCACATATGAGGAAACTGTCCCTGCGTCAGGCATGCGCTGAACAGCGAGCACAAGCGCGGCTTCAGCGGGCCCAGGGCAAGAACCCATGGCCGTCCGGGAACTCCGTCGGGACCGGGGGCAGTATTCTTGGCTCGAAGCCGAAGCACCGCCGCACCCAGTTCACCCTCCGTTACCTCCGGTGCATCGCTCGTATCCATCTCTCTCCCCCTAGGGGGTTCCATGCGTGGAGGTACGTGCTCTTCTCTCGCCGGGAACAGGCCATCGACCACCTGTTCAAGAAGCTGTGGCTGGAGACTTTGCGTGAGTGGGGGTGCCCAGGGGCGAAGCTTGCGCCTCACCATCCTGTACGGCCTTCCCCACGGGTCGCGGTTAAGAGTCTCCAGCATCTCCTTGTGCGCTAGGTCCTTCGCTCTGCCGATCGCCCCGCGCAGCATCCGACGCGCCTCCGAGTATGCGGCATATAGGCGCTCCTCTGTAGGCACGTCCCGCACTCGCAGCCACGCAAGACTCGCGTAGCTCAGCGAGCTCCTCGGACCACCAGTACACTCTGCGCCTAGGGGGAACCGAGCCGACACGCGGCATGGCGGCGTGGCCTGCACCAAGGCTGCCTCCACCAACAGGTCCCGATCCAAACGCTTTACTGCCCATCGTGGGCCATCTCCTCGCAAGGGTCGATTTGGGCCACTCGGGTCCACTGGAAGAGTGGAGGCCTCGAACCGAATATATCGGTGGTCCGATAATGTTTCCACTCTATCCAGCACCTCCCAGCCTCGAACACAGCGCGCCAGGGCGGCGTTGGCGAACGTGACGTCCACAATGGAGCCACCCTGTTGCCGCACGCATGTGTTGGTCGACCCTTGATTGAGGACAACCAGTCCGGAAGCGACCGCCCACTCCTCCAACTCAGCCCCGCAGGCGTCCGTGGCCGGACATCCCCACGCGGTGCTCTTGGCGTTGAGATCTCCGGCCACGAGTACCATCCCTGGGCGACTCCTGCCGATCATGGTTGCGATCTCCGCCAAAAACTGCTCGAATTCAGCGAGAGATCGATTCGGCGAGAAATACGCCCCAATAACCATTATGTCACCGACCCATGCTGCGACGTATCCGTGGCCCCTTTGTACATAATAATAATATCACTCAGGCATATAATCTCCGGTTGTTCTCATCTTGCTAACGGCGAGTACTTGCACAGACATAACCAAGTAGCCAGGATCATTCACCAGCAACTTGCTCTTCAATACGGTCTTGTGGGGTCTGAGGTGCCGTACTATAAGTACGCACCGATGCCAGTTCTTGAGAATGGTCGTGCCACGCTCTATTGGGATCGATCTATCATCACGGACAGGACTATTGTAGCCAATAAGCCTGACATCGTTTTGGTAGATCGATCCAAGCGCCAGGCAGTGCTCGTCGACATCACCATCCCCCATGACGAGAACCTCGTGAAGGCCGAGAAGGACAAACTCAGCAAGTACCTTGACTTGGCTCACGAGGTGACCGCCATGTGGGATGTTGACTCGACGATCATTGTCCCGATAGTCGTTTCGGCGAACGGTCTTATAGCGAAGAGTCTCGACAAACATCTTAAGAGACTCTCGCTAGATGGCTGGATCAAGGGCCAGATACAAAAGGCGGTACTCCTGGACACGGCGCGCATCGTCAGGAGGTTCCTCTCTCTGCAGCCCTAACCACCGGTAGCCTGGGCCCTGCCCCGCTGCCGGCGGCACCCTAGGTTAGGTTTTTTATAATATGTTTATATATTTTGTAATTTCTTTATTGTATTTTACTTTTTATATACAGATATTGTAAAAACCTAGCCTAAGAATTAAAATAAATAAAGGACATAATAATAATATTAATAATAATAATAAATTTATTCAAAAAACATATTACAGCTGTGATGACTACGGACTAAACAGACTTATAACTAGACGATAATACTACGCGCCTGAACTAGGATAATCCTGTGTTTCAGGCTGAGAAAAGGACAAACAATGACAACTTATTCATATGCAAAATTTTAAACACTATTGAATGCTTATGTTAATAAATTAAGAAAATATATACTATGGGTTCCTACGGGAACAACATTTATGCGTCCCTAAAGTAAAAAGTATATAAACTATAATTAAAAATAGTTAAATCACTCACTTTAATACAATTAATAACTTCTCTGTATCGTCATAAGACAGGTTTTGCAGGGCGACCTTAAGTGTTTTCTTACAGATCACGTAAGTAAGCGGGAAAAAATCTAACTTCGCATTAAGTCGGTTATATAGCAGTGGGCCTAGGAATTGAAAAAATCTTGAAGAGAATGCATGTCTGCAATGGATAGTTGGGCAAACAAAGTCTTTACGTCGCTTGTTAGTATAGTCAGGGTTGTAAGGGAGTCTGGAATGTTGTTTTAGGACTGTGTTCAAGATATATAGTTGACGAACTGTCAGAATTTCACATGATTTGTATAAGAGGTTAGTAGGAAAACGAAAAGGACGGAAAGTGGAGACCTTGAGAATTGCTCTTTGTGCTCTTTCTAAATTCAGCAGAGTTGTTTTGGCAGTGCCACCCCAGGTAGTAATGCAGTAACTTAGCAGAGATTGACATAGCGCAAAGTACACTTTTTTGATTAATTGTGAGACCGCGATAGAACGTAGTTTTTTGAAAATAAATATTAATTTACGGACTCTGCTGCATAAAGCTTCAATATGATATCTAAAGGAAAAAGACTCGTCGATTAGAATTCCTAGGTACTTTAATTTATTAGTTATAGCTATAGATGGACATAGACATTGATCGTCAGAGGGATTCTTACAGTTGTGCGCATACAGGGAATGGTCAGACACAGACGCGGTTGATTTCCGCATGGAAAATCTTATGTAATGTGTTTTTTCTGAATTCAATGTTAGTAAATGATGCTGAAGCCATTTGTTGACCTCGTTAAAACCTCGTTGCGCGTGATCATAAACTTCTTCTGAAGATTTTCCAGAAAAAAGAAGGGCAGTGTCGTCAGCGTATGAAATAATTTTACCATTTTTAGGGTTCCGTACCTCAAAAGGAAAAAACGGAACCCTTATAGGATCACTTTGTTGTCCGTCTGTCCGTCCGTCTGTCAAGACCCTTTTTCTCAGGAACGCGTGGACGTATGAAGCTGAAATTTATATCAATTACTCAGGTCTACTGTCCCTTGAAGCTGTGAAAAAATCAAACTTCTAAGCCAACGCAATCAAAAGATACAGCCGTTTATGCCGCAAATTTTCGACACTTGCAAGGGAATCAAAACCTACAGGGTGCTTCCCGTGAACTCAGAATCTTGAAATTTGGTACGAAGCAACGTCTTATAGCATAGATAAAGGAATAATTACGAAAACCATAATTTTTTTTTTTAATACCTAACTTTGCACCTAATTTGCATATTTTCGACACTTGCAAGGGAATCAAAACCTACAGGGTGCTTCCCGTGAACTCAGAATCTTGAAATTTGGTACGAAGCAACGTCTTATAGCATAGATAAAGGAATAATTACGAAAACCATAAAAAACATTTTTAATACCTAACTTTGCACCTAATTTATATGGGGCGCTATACATACCAGGTGCAAACTTAACTTAACCACTTAGGGATGGAAAGTGTTTGTACGGAACCCTCGGTGCGCGAGTCCGACTCGCACTTGGCCGGTTTTTTATTGTCAAATTACAGAGGTCATTTATATAAATCAGAAATAGGGTAGGACCGATTATACTCCCCTGGGGGATCCCAAAAGGGGTATTGCGGCAGCGGTGAACCAGCAGAGGAGCTGGTGACTATAGCCGCTAGGTCATCAAGGTCTCCGATCCAGTTG
Organism: Apotomis capreana; assembly: GCA_947623375.1. NCBI lineage: Eukaryota > Metazoa > Arthropoda > Insecta > Lepidoptera > Tortricidae > Apotomis > Apotomis capreana. Next base: position 409,135 of record OX392501.1, read on the forward strand.
TCCCTGGGAGGGACTGAATAGGGCTCGGCGACAATGGCCACTCCAATCAACCACTCCGCCAGGGTTTTGTGAGCCATTTTGGCAACATGACTTTTCCGATGTAATAAAGCCTGCTGAATTCGGTTTTGGATGTTGCCAAGCCGAATTTTGCCCCCCTCCCCCCATATCCCCCCCTTTTGACCTCAAAATATGTCCCTAATCACGATTTTTACGGTTTTATACAAAAAGTATTAAAGCTAGAAAAAAGTGTCAAACACAAAAATGATCTCTATAAAATTTCATATAACATGGTGTATAAACTTTTTTAGTAGGCTTTATGGTTTGTGAGCAATATCTTCCCGAACTTCATATTTTTTTTTAATTGTTAAACATGGTCGAGGCAGTGAAATACACTTATTTTAGGATAATTGGCATCGCACAGGATCCAGCCGCTCTGCTGCTCTTGACGCTGACATCCAGTTGGCGTGCTGCTTATTATATGTCAAGACTTACGAGACTTTCAGTCATAGGCAGTCGTCAGATTTACACGCAGAACTGTATCCAAGTCGGGCTAAAAGCGACGCAGAAAATAAAAATGCTTTACTTCTGACCATGAAGTCATTCAAAATGCTCACGCCAGATTCTCCAGACACGGGCCTCAAAAATGCGGTTACCCAGGATCTTGCAGCAGAAAAAAATAAATTGTCACTTCTCACTGCCAAGCAGCTTGGTTCACTCCAAGTAACGAAGTTTGCTTCCGAAAGGCTCACCAATAGCAGGTAATTAACTGCGCTAAGGTCAAAATTAACAAAGGCCCGACCTTCAAATACCCGTGCCTTGGCAGGTCGTCCAAAATCTGCCATTGCTAAACTACAAATTAGAAATACCGTAGCGTCCAACAACGCTTGACAGCTGTTGACAAGGCTGGGAGAACTTTAAGTCTGCGAGAGATCTTGAATCATGAGCTACATGCTGTCTCCATGGCTATTTACATCCCGGATGGATCCCTGAGGGGCGGGAAAAGTCTGATGTTTTCAGGCTAATCACCGAAACAGTAGAATATCCGCAAGTTCTTGAATCACTTGTGGATGCTCACCTCATTAACATTACGGCTGCAACGAAACAGAAACGGTAATTAGCAGCTCGCCAGATCCGGAAGAAGATTGATTCAAGGACCATGCCATTTTTTTCTGCTGCAAGATCCTGGCTAACTGCATTTCTGAGGCCCGTTTCTGGAGAATTTGGCGTGATTTGAATGGCTTCATGGTCAGAAGTATAGCATTTATATTTTCTACGTCGCTTTTAGCCCGACTTGCATACAGTTCTGCGTGTAAATCTGACGACTGCTTATGACTGAAAGTCTCGTAAGTCTTGACATATAATAATCAGCACGCCAACTGGATGTCAGCGTCAAGAGCTGCAGAGCGGCTGGATCCTGTGCGATGCCAATTATCCCAAAATAAGTGTATTTCACTGCCTCGACCATGTATATCAATTAATAAAAAAAAATTAAGTTCGGGAAGGTATTGCTCACAAACCATAAAGCCTACTAAAAAACTTTATACACCATGTTATAGGAAATTTTATAGAGATCATTTTTGTCTTTGACACTTTTTTTCTAGCTTTAATACTTTTTGTATAAAACCGTAAAAATCGTGATTAGGGACATATTTTGAGATCAAAAGGGGGGGATATGGGGGGAGGGGGGCAAAATTCGGCTTGGCAACATCCAGAACCGAATTCAGCAGGCTTTTTTACATCGGAAAAGTCATGTTGCCAAAATGGATCCCAAAATGCCATTAGGACGGTAAAGGAAGCCGTTATTTAGAATTTTCTACCATTCTATGAAGTTCGGGAAGATATTGCTCACAAACCATAAGGCCTACTAAAAAAGTTTATACACCATGTTATAGCAAATTTTATAGAGATCAGTCTTGTCTTTGATACTTTTTTTCTAGCTGTAATACTTTTTGTATAAAACCGTAAAAACCGTGATCAGGGACATATTTTGAGGCAAAAAGGGGGGAAATGAGGGGAGGGGGGCAAAATTCGGCTTGGCAACATCCAGAATCGAATTCAGCAGGCTTTATTACATCGGAAAAGTCATGTTGCCAAAATGGCTCACAAAATGCCGTTAGGACAGTAAAGGAAGCCGATATTTGGATTTAGGACAATGTACGTACAGCTGCTCGAACCGAAGCATTTAGAATTCCATTATTACGGTCGTACGCTTGTGTCGGAGCGGCTCGATTAACCCTCGGTGTGTATGCGGCAGACGTGCTCGGAGCTGGAGGCGGGCGCGACGCGGCCGCTGGAGCTGGGCGTGCAGCTGTTCGCGGCCGTCAGCCCCATGCTGGCCGAGCGGCTGGACGTGACGCGCGTGCCGCGCCTGCCGCCCGCACACTACTGCCTCGAGGACAAGTTCGACGGCGAGCGCTTCCAGGTACCGATTGTTAGCCGTACTAGACTACACTCAACACTACGCTCTGTCGGAGGGGCGGATGGCCGCATTGACTCCCCGCGAAGATAGCGTACGGATTTATGGATCAGATTAGATCCGTGATCGATTGTCTTGTGAATCAATATTATCTGAATTACATTATTATCCAAGTACTTAGTGGATGTATCATTTAAAACTATTTGCATCACGCAGTAGCTATCTACTGTGCCATGCGCACAAGTAGAACTGATTAATTGAAGACAGAACATGTAAATGTTCCCTTCTAAAAGTACAGTACAATATTCTTAGTTCAGTAGATTAATTATATTGTACTTAACTCGGGTCGCCCCAAAGAAGTTGTAGTAGGTGACTGGCTTACTGCCACGTTTATGAGTTGCACCTGGTATTGTGCTGTAGCTGCACATGCGCGACGGCGTGTTCGAGTACTTCTCGCGGCGCGGGCACTCGTACGGCGCGCACTTCGGGCGCGGCTACGGGGCGGGGGCGGGGGCGGGGCTGCTGACGCCGCGCCTGCGCGGCTGCTTCGCCGCCGACGTCCGCAGCGTCATCCTCGACGGCGAGATGATGGGCTGGCACAAGCAGCGCCAGGCCTTCGGCAGCAAGGGTAACATCATAAATAATGATAATACCCTCTTTCTTTCTCATGATCTGCAAATCCAATTAAATTACATGCATGTGGTTTTTGTTACTAATTGCAAATAGTAACGTACATATATCAAAATGAGCATTTTGTGCAGGCATGTCGTACGACGTGAAGAAAATAACCTCTAAGTCGTCGTTCCAACCCTGTTTCTGCGTGTTCGACATCCTGCACTACAACGGGCGGAACTTGGCCGGCGCGGGCGGCGCCGTGCTGCGCGAGCGCGGCGCCCTGCTCGACGCTGTCGTGCGCGACGTGCCCGGCGCCATCGTGCGCAGTACACGGAGACCCGTCGAGGACAGGTACACTACAACGTGCGCAGTACACGGAGACCCGTCGAGGACAGGTACACTACAACGTGCGCAGTACACGGAGACCCGTCGAGGACAGGTACACTACAACGTGCGCAGTACACGGAGACCCGTCGAGGACAGGTACACTACAACGTGCGCAGTACACGGAGACCCGTCGAGGGCAGGTATATACACTACAACGTGCGCAGTACACGGAGACCCGTCGAGGACAGGTACACTACAACGTGCGCAGTACACGGAGACCCGTCGAGGACAGGTACACTACAACGTGCGCAGTACACGGAGACCCGACGAGGGCAGGTATATACACTACAACGTGCGCAGTACACGGAGACCCGTCGAGGACAGGTACACTACAACGTGCGCAGTACACGGAGACCCGTCGAGGACAGGTACACTACAACGTGCGCAGTACACGGAGACCCGTCGAGGGCAGGTATATACACTACAACGTGCGCAGTACACGGAGACCCGTCGAGGACAGGTACACTACAACGTGCGCAGTACACGGAGACCCGTCGAGGACAGGTACACTACAACGTGCGCAGTACACGGAGACCCGTCGAGGGCAGGTATATACACTACAACGTGCGCAGTACACGGAGACCCGTCGAGGACAGGTACACTACAACGTGCGCAGTACACGGAGACCCGTCGAGGACAGGTACACTACAACGTGCGCAGTACACGGAGACCCGTCGAGGCCAGGTATATACACTACAACGTGCGCAGTACACGGAGACCCGTCGAGGACAGGTACACTACAACGTGCGCAGTACACGGAGACCCGTCGAGGGCAGGTATATACACTACAACGTGCGCAGTACACGGAGACCCGTCGAGGACAGGTACACTACAACGTGCGCAGTACACGGAGACCCGTCGAGGACAGGTACACTACAACGTGCGCAGTACACGGAGACCCGTCGAGGACAGGTACACTACAACGTGCGCAGTACACGGAGACCCGTCGAGGACAGGTACACTACAACGTGCGCAGTACACGGAGACCCGTCGAGGGCAGGTATATACACTACAACGTGCGCAGTACACGGAGACCCGTCGAGGACAGGTACACTACAACGTGCGCAGTACACGGAGACCCGTCGAGGACAGGTACACTACAACGTGCGCAGTACACGGAGACCCGTCGAGGACAGGTACACTACAACGTGCGCAGTACACGGAGACCCGTCGAGGACAGGTACACTACAACGTGCGCAGTACACGGAGACCCGTCGAGGACAGGTACACTACAACGTGCGCAGCCTAGCGGCGTGGACGGCGCTGTGCTGCTGGGGATTCACCATTCTTCTAGGATGTGCGTTTATGCAACATCCCTCGCTCCGTTACTGAGCATTTCTCAAAAAGTTTGTACATTTCTCGGATAGTCGTAACAAAGAAAAAATATCACATTTTAATGATTTTGTTGTTGCTTATTATTTAACTGTTATGTAAGGATTCATAGTAGAGTTGTTAGTCCGCTGTTTTCTAACATAATTGTGCGCATCGGGTTACAAGCATGAAATTTCTACCACAGATAGAGTGTTCCACGGTGATTATTTTCAGATGTGGAGGGAAGTCAGATTCGTCCCCTGTGAGGCGGGAGAGCGGAGTGAATACGGCCAAGTATCCCTCTTTTCTTTCTTTATTGCTGGTCAGTGAAGTCTACCAGGACGTGTTTGGTATCGTTTCCGTGTAAAACAAATATCAGAAATTCATTTTTTATGTTATTTTCGTATAGTTCTATATAAAAATATGGGTGTAATGGCCGAAAAGGTAAAAATCACAACAAGTTTTTTTATTCAGTGAGGTAAATTAGTTCAATTTCGTGAACATTTTCAAATTATTATTATTATTTCAAAAATTTCATTTAATCTGGTTTCTAAAAATATATTTATGTTGGGCACTTCTCATACAAACAGTAGCTGAAAATATATCTTTACGTCGGCGTAACCAACGTAAATCTCCGAACGCATCCTATTTCGCTACATTAAATACATTAAATAATGATTAATTAATATGCTTTTACATATAATATTTACTATATACGTCCTAGAAAAACAAATTAATGTAATTAAAACAATTTTTTTTTTGCTAATGTATCACGAGCACGCGGGCTAATCTCAACATCAACAATTTATTTAAGTTACTGTTTGTATGAAGAGTGCCCAATATTTATATATTTTTAGAAACAAGATTAAATTTGCTATTTTGTAATATTTTTTTTAGTTGTAAATATTCAGGAAATATAACTAATTTATCTCCCTGAATAAAAAAAACTTGTTGTGATTTTTACAATTTCGGAAATACAACCATATTTTTATATGGTACTATGAATAAATAACATGAAAAATGAATTCTTGATATCTGTTTTACACGAAAACGATACGACACAAGTCCTACTAGCGTTACCTGATCAGTAATATAAAAAGAAATAAGTTTCTGTCAAAAATGACATTTTAGTGGCAAGCTTTTATAGCCGACTGTACTTTTCTTTGGATATCCATCAAATGCTCACTGAGACGATTCTAAAGAGCCCAAGCTCGGTAGGATTGCTTTTTTCTATTATAGAGTTCCTATGGCCACCTTCCGGCTCCATCATCAGATCAGCCCCATGGTACCATATTATTGTATTGTCATCAAAGTTAAGTAAGTATGCAAAATTTCAGCTCAATCGGTTGACGATATCTGCTTCAAAATTGAGTTGCTAGATTTCACCCGAACATACATACTTTAAACATACCATGCAAGTTAAATAAAAGCTTTAAAAAGAGGACTCCTTTGTCCTATTCACCCCGCTTTCCCGCCGCACAGGGGACGAATCTGACTTCCCTCCACATCTAAAAATAATCACCGCAGAATACTCTATCTGTGGTAGAAATTTGGTGGTTGTATCCCGATGTACACAATTTCGCGACTTAGCAAAATGTACTAGAACACGCAGGCTAGGCTTAACATCAACATTTTTTTCAAGGTACTTTTTGTATCAGATGTGCCCAATATGTATACATTTTTAAAAACAACATTAAATTTGCTGTTTAGTTATATTTTTTTAAATTGTAAATATTCAGAATAGATAACTAATTTATCGTTCTGAATAAAAAAAACTTGTTGTGATTTTTACCTTTTCGGCAATAAACCCAAATTTTTATATGAAACTATTCTTAAATAACATGAAAAATTAATAACTGATATCTATTTTACACGAAAACGATGTCGCACAAGCCCTAATAGCCTTAACTGATCAGTAATAAAAAAAATTGGGCAAGTGCGAGCCCGACTCGCGCATGAAGGGTTCCGTACCTATACATATATATAACCTTTAACAAGTTTGTTGTATGGGAGCCCCCTTAAATATTTATTTTATTTTATTTTTAGTATTTGTTGTTATAGCGGCAATAGAAATACATAATCTGTGAAAATTTCAACTGTCTAGCTATCACCGTTGTTGAGATACAGCCTGGTGACAGACGGACGGACGGACGGACGGACGGACGGACGGAAGGACGGAAGGACGGACGGACGGACGGACGGACAGCGAAGTCTCAGTAATAGGGTCCCGTTTTTACCCTTTGGGTACGGAACCCTAAAAAGAAAAAGCTCCTCTTCACCCCGCTCTCCCACCACACAGGGGACGAATCTGACTTCCCTCCACATCTGAAAATAATCACCGTGGAACGTTCTATGTGTGGTAGAAATTTCATGCTTGTAACCCGATGCGCACAATTTCGCGGCTTAGCAACTCTACTATCAGTTTATTAATTTTTGACAGAGATTAGATGTGTAATTTTAACTGTAAAGTTTATTTAATTGAGCCGAGGCAATCAAAATTTCCGGTTTTGTTACCTTAATTCAAACGGGAAATAAAATAAACACATACAAATTACATTGAATTTATTTATTAGTTAACATAGTAATAACCAATACGCGTATATTTTTTCATAAAAATTGCTTACTATATTCCGATAAGTTAAAGATATAATGGTAACTACTCTTGTACGTTACCATTTAGTCAAAACTCAGGTTTGAAATTACAATATCACGCGTATTAAATTGAGTTATTTATTAAAATATCTTTTAAGAACAATTTATTAGACCATCTAAATTATATTTTAAACATGTATTAAATGTATGTTATTAAACAAATAATTAACAAAAAACAACAAAAACCTCTAATATTTTCAAGGGACAGTAACAATAATAGGAACCTTGGTAACAAAATCGGAACTATTAAGCATAGTGTACAATTAGTACACTTACAATATTAATTAGATGCTTAACAACTCACTTTAATAGTAATTACATTTCTTACTATATAATTATTAGTTTTGTATCACAAAAAATAATCATACAGATTAATTAGTGCTTAAATAATGTGCCAATTCAAGCAGAATTGACATGAGATCTTCTGTTATTATTCAAGAGTATTGTTTATAGGAACAATACAATAAATCACAAAATGCAGTTTTGACTACTTGTAGACGTGATCAGATACACAATAAAGAATCCAAATAATAATAAAATTAAACATCAAAAAGTACAGTAAAATCAGAGTATTACAGTAGGTACCTACACGGCAATCTTTTTAAGTTAGTATAGAAATGCCCATATTAAATGAGCGTTATGAAGTCTGGTTTTATTATTTTAAATTTGGCCCAATATTTAAATGTATTTTTATTCTGAGTATAATAAGTAGGGCATCACAAAACAAAATACAAGAAAAAAACATACAAGGCCACTTTTTTTTAGTGCTCCATACATTAGGAACTTTTTTCTGGAGTAATCTGGAGGCAATAAAACGGAAATATAAAAATAAATAACAATATTGTATCCTTTAATGACACTAAATGGCACCTTTTTTCAACTGTGCCCGTTAGAAATTAAAAAAGAAAAAAAAATGACCCACCCTAATAAATATGCAATCTGGGGCTTTACGAATTACCGCCCGTGGTTTGTCTAAAGTTTTACTTCTTGCCTTGGCCGGGATGTGGGATTTTCGTCCCGCGAAGCGGGCGTAAATCCCGCTTTACGGTCAAGGGTGACGTAAGTGGTTTTATTTAACAATTAATATTTACAATTACCAATGATCATAAACATATCGTTTGTACCGAATAAAAATAAAAATAAAAAACGTAAAAAAAGCGTCATTTTTTTCTTCAGCTAGAAAAGAAATCAATAATATTATTTAACTCAAAATCAGAAACTTTTGCTTTATAATATATGTTTTTATTAAAATTGAAGATATATTTATTATTTTTTTTAAAGAGAAATATATATATTGTATTTACGTCATTCTCTATAGTCTATACTACTCCTTAGACTTTCTTTTTTGTTACCTTCACTTCCTAGTCATACGAAACGATTCAAAAGTAACAAAAAAGAAAGTAACTAAGTGATGCTCGGACGTTTTAAAAAATATTTTAACCGAATTTAATGAATAACTCGAATATTGTATGTACTGTATCTTAGTCGTAATAATATGATTAAGTGATGAGTTGAAACAAAACTGAAGAAAAAGTGAAACTTACCAAGTTATCCCGTAACAAACAAGGAGTTCAAATTTTCGGTTGCCACCAACGGCGAGCGTGTTTCTACCGCTGCGTTTGATAGACTGTCAACATGCCAAGATGGCCACTCTTAAAAATATCCCTAGTGTTACCACTTTCCTATAAAACTACAATTGAATTAACAAAACCCCAGAATTCTATGAAAATAGCGTAACAAACACCGGAAACAAAATTGGAACTTTTTCTAGGACAAATTATTATCTTTTATTATAAATATATACGTGAAATAACGACAACAATACTTATTTTTTATGAATTCTGAGATATCTCTTTTGTAATGAAACACAACACTCAACCCAAAACACTAAGTTTTGTTACAGAAAATCGATAATTTAACTACAATTTTGTTAAGGGGACATTTGCATTGCCATACAAATGAGACCTACCCAATATTTTAAAATATTTTTATAAAATTATATTATGCATTATGATTTCAGACAATAATATTATCTTAGAGATACTAAACTTATTTTTAAGTTTTCAAGGTCAGATTATATTAGATATCGTCTCTTAATTAATTACAAGCTTCGAACCGGCCCGGACAAAGACGTAAAGTAAATGTACAAACTTTTTGAGAAATGCTCTACTTCTCCACCACAGCGAGACGGATGGTTGGGAAAGCGAGACAGCTGGCGCTATTCAATGTTTGACAGAATTTTCTAATTCTATTTTTTTTTCTTTTATGGATTAATTATAGATTTCCTTAAATTACAATGTTTTAGCCTATGTTTAATTTCCAATACTTGACTGGGTGTTTATCGTTGCATAAATGCGGATTGTACGGACGTGGAGTCCGCCACGGGCCACGGCCCAGCGTCCGCTCGCGGCAAGCCGTGGCCGCTGACCCGCGTCTGTCCGCCGCTGACCCGCGTCTGTCCGCAGCGCCGGCGTCCTGCGCGCGCTGAACGCGGCCATGGAGGAGCAGCAGGAGGGCGTGGTGGTGAAGGACCTGGACTCGCACTACCTCGCCAACCGACGCAACGCGGGCTGGTACAAAGTCAAGCCTGAGGTCAGTCATATTCTTCTCATTTTGTTAGGTAACATTTTTCAAAGACAAAGCTATTAAAGCGAGCATCGTTGTTCGCCAGCGCCCCGCGTCGCGGCGACTATAAATGAACGGCGGCGAAAACGGTTACCGCGCCGCTGCTGCCGGCAATCTGTTACATACATATTTCGTGATTGTTTCGTATATGTTAAATACTACTATGTTGCTATACGTGAGATCCTATAATAGGCTAGTTGACTCATGTTACATTCTATTAAACTAATGTTTATTTCGTATACTTAGTATTTAGCATAGAAAACCGAAATATATATTATTCAGTTCATAAAAGTAGAAGTTGGCTGAAAAAATTGTATTGATTTTAATTTAAAAAACCGGCCAAGAGCATGTCGGCCCACGCTCAGTGTAGAGTTCCGTAGTTGCCCCACAATAGACAGGTTTAAATTACGAGAAAGATTTCAAGCTCTATAAAAAGGTCGTCAACGCCAAAGTAACTGTAATTACTTATTAACTACCTTCTGGAAGTTACCGATTATACGCCCCAGATTGTGCGGAATGTTTTAATAGGTACAGTATGGCACTTGAATAGATTTGTTAGATCGTTTTCCCAAAATCGATATTTCATTGTAGTAAATATTCCTGTAGCGTATTTTCCCATTCAGTTTTTTGTTAAAACGCATATAAAGTCAGTATTTTATTTTAATTGTGGTAAATGTTTCTAGTCGCATTATTTCCTAATCGCAATTGTTTTCTGAAGTATACTTTCGCAGTGATTAGTTTTCATAATCGTAAAAATTCACTTTAGCTTTTTATCTTGTCGTATTTTTTTTTCATTATCAAGAATTCTGTATGAGTTTTTACCCTTACGCATTTTTTCCTTCAGATATCTAGTCAAATCTGTTTCTTGAGGAAGAGCAATTTATATATGGCTTACAGAGGATGTTTCGAACAGTCTTACAAACAGACGCAGCTTAAAGTAAAATATAAAATAATAAAAATTACCAGACCTTTTAAAACACCAGACCAGAATTTTATTCTACCACTTTGTCAGTGTGACTAATGTGTAGAAAAAAGGGGACGAACACACGGGTCTCTGAGCTAATCTGCGGACAGACGGACGGACGGACATATAAGGCTAACTATAAGGGTTAATTGTTTAAGGGTTTATTGCGGAAGGCGCTGGATGCAGGTCGCTTCCAACCGGTATATATGGAAGTCCAAAGGGGAGGCCTATGTTCAGCAGTGGACGTCCTATAACTGAGATGATGATGATGATGATGATGATAAGGGTTCCTTGTTGACTACAGAACCCTTAAAAGGGTATATCTTTATCAATTATATGATATTAATGTAATATACGATCTTAAAATAGGAGATCTATCACCTAAACTGAATCACCAAATAATATCAAAATGAAGGTCACCGGAAGGTCTTGTCAGCTGAACTAATGACCTGATGAAGGTCACAGGAAGCTCTAGCTATGTGGACTGACGACCTGATGAAGGCCACCGGGAGCTATCCCCGGGTGAACTGATGACCTGGTGAAGGTAGTCGGACGGTCTCCTGAAGTGGACTACTGATCTGTTGAAGGTGTTTCCATGTGGTGGTGTGGTGTGAATTGGTAAAGGTCGCCAGGTCTCGTCAAATGGGCTGTAATGTTCTTAAAAAAACTGCAACTATTATTCCGAAGAGACATTGGCCAATTTAGCCGTAGTCGGTACAGTGGGCTCAAACAATAATATAAGGCTCATGTACGACTCGCTACGCAAAAGGAAAGTAAAAATAATATAACAATATAACACTGTACATGCATTAATGAATATGAAAATAAGCTATCAAGAATAAAGGCGTCTAGAAAATGCACTATCAGGGAAAACAGATATTGGAAATATTAGTGCTAAGGAAAATAGGCTATCGAGAATAAATGCGCTTAGGAAATACACGATTGGTAAAAAATGCGACCAAGAATATTAGCGATTATGAATATAACGTACAAAAAACTACGATACAAAATATAAAACTGAACGGGAAAATACGCTACAGGAATATTTACTACAATGAAATATCGATTTCAGGAAAACGATCTAACAAATCCCTTTGGGTAATAAATAAAGTATCTTTAATATTGTTCAACTCATTTGCGTGAAATGAAAGTGGTTATATTTTTGGTCAATTACTGTTTTTCAAACAGAAGTAATTTCATAAAACTCAACAAATTTGAATGGCTATGGAAGAATACATCTTCATCTTCTCCATTGTCATCAAAATTGTCAGTCGCAAACAAGTCATCTTGGTATCCTGAACAAGGTTCTGTAAAGATTTCATTTTTTGTATGTACGGAACCAACTTCAGAATTCTCGACGCTGGTTTGACTATCATAAAGATCCTATAAATGAGGTTACAACAGCTGATATACATTTATTTAGCGTTATATAGTAACAATAATGTTTATATGTCACTGATGATATAAAAGGTCTTAAAAAGTGTATTTGCAACTGTTTAGTGTTAATGTAGATCTTTAAACAACTTTATGCTGCTGGTGTTAAGGAAACGTCATTATATGATACTTTAGGCGCATATCAGCTGCGTTATGTTCTTATATATCTCGAGTTAGCTCCATTAGTGCACTGATATATCACCAGCGATATTGCAGCGCATTAAAAACCACAATAGAGTTACTTAGCTGTATACAGGCACTGTATATATCTGATATGCAACGAAATTGCTCTAAATCACAGTTAGGGATACTGTTGTCCAGCTGTGTTATATGTGCCGTATTAAGAAGTCCAGTAAACGTTTATGTCATCAATTCTTATCACGATATAGCTGTATAAGATTATACAGCTAAATGATGATACAAGTCGCCAATATACAACATAGCAGCTCCACGTTGCTATTTTATGACTTTTATATCATTATTTAGTGTTAATACATTTTATTTTATCACTACTTTGCTAGTTGGGAATTTGTAATGTTGTAATAAATAGATTGATGTATTGATTGGCAAAGTTTTATTACCCACTCGATATAGACCTCTGCGGCGGTGGCGGCGGTTAGTATAAACAAGTTGTATGAATAGTGATCAGTATGAATACAAGCAAAACTTTTTTCGGTACGCAAAAAAAAATAACCTCGAAGGCCAGGCGGGAGCTCGCTACGCTTCGCTCCCGCCTGACCTTCTAACCTAACCCGGCCACGTCGGATCTATTCTGAAAGGTTTTGCTTGCTCGCTTCGCTCGCTCGCTCGTTCAAATTTTGTAATTTATGAATTAGTATAAACAAGTTGTATGAATAGTGATCAGTATGAATACAAGCAAAACTTTTTCCGGTACGCAAAAAAAAAAAACCTCGAAGGCCAGGCGGGAGCTCGCTACGCTTCGCTCCCGCCTGACCTTCTAACCTAACCCGGCCACGTCAGTTCTGTTCTGAAAGGTTTTGCTCGCTCGCTTCGCTCGCTCGCTTGTTCAAATTTTGTAATTTATGAATTCGGATGATTATGAATTCTCAAGATTATGAGTTAGATTTGTAGTGTAAGAAAATATATGAAAACAAATATTAGTATAAACAAGTCGTATGAATAGTGATCAGTATGAATACAAGCAAAACTTTTTTCGGTACGCAAAAAAAAAATAACCTCGAAAGCCAGGCGGCAGCTCGCTAACGCTTCGCTCCCGCCTGACCTTCCAACCTAACCCGGCCACGTCGGATCTGCTCTGAAAGGTTTTGCTCGCTCGCTTCGCTCGCTCGCTCGTTCCAATTTTGTAATTTATGAATTCTGATGCTCTCGCTTCGCTCGTCGTCGTACCTAACCTAAGCCAAGTCGGACCGGCCTTAGGGCGAAATAGGAAATGTTAGGATTTCTCGACCACTCGATATAGAAATATTTTGTAATGTAATAAAATTTCGAACCAATGAAATTCGTTGTTTTGTTATTCTGCCATTTAAAATTCATGCAAAATGAATCATAAACCAAATAATATTCCCTGAACGGTTATTCTATAAAATAATAAAAATTGGAATGATCTGGTCATGAAATAAAATTCCACCAAACAATAATTCGTGAATTAAATGTTACTTGAAACGTTTTCGATGAAATGAAATTCGATGAAAAGTTTGTCGACAAAACAAGGGACACCCATCCTAATGTCATTTGTCATAATTATCATTTCTCCTAACACTCATATGCCCTAATTTTGGTTTTAATCGCTAGGCTCGGATTCTGTTGTGGTCACAGTTTTAACCTAACCTAACCCATTAAACTACTTTACTGGTAGCAGTTCGGTGGTTGCAAAAGGGGCGGGGACTTTAAAAAACGAAAATTAATTTTAGGGATTTCGAGGAAGATGGCAAAAAATATTAGGGATATTGATAGTTAGGGATATTGATGTTTCGGACAAATGAGTTTTAGGACAACCATTACGTTATGGAAAATGATTGTTATGGATATTGATCGTTAGGGCATTAGCCCATTAGGACAAAACAGTTCGGGCAAGTGATTTTAGGACAAACGATGTTAGGGATCGCGAGGGAGACCCGTGTCATATGTTAACCGTTATTATTTTTGCTTAATTATTTGCCTACTATTGTGTAAACCGCATATGTTAACCGGACTCGCAGATGGCCAAGATACAGGCTCAGCCAAGTTTGGTCACTGACGGACACATTTTTTATGTTTCAACTGAATTTTGTTTAAATAAATGATTTTGTATTTAGTATTTGTTGTATATGCCGCAGTACACGGAGGGCACGATGGTGGAGCTGGACCTGGCGGTGATCGGCGCGGCGCGCGCGGCCGGCGGGCGCGGCGCGCGCAGCTTCCTGGTCGCCTGCCGCGACGACGCTGGCGCCGGTGCGTACGCCTCCCTTTCAAGGATTATTTTATTTTAGAATTGAACGATACAAGTTGATTGAGAACTGAGTTGCGAGTGCGCGAGTGCAGGTGCAGGTGCGGCGGCGCGCTGGGTGTGCGTGGGGCGCGTGGGCGGCGGGCTGGCGCATGCGCAGCGCGAGCGGCTGGCGGCGCGGCTGGCGCCGCACTGGCGGGAGCGCGCCGCCGCGCCGCCGCCCGCCGCGCTCGTCTTCCACAAGGAGAAGCCCGACTTCTGGCTGCCGCCCGAACATTCCATCATCTTGCAGGTGAACACTTTTGTCGTGGGACTTTTTCCCTCGGGCTTACCGGTCCAGCGCGTTCAATACTCAATACTCAATCATTTATTGCATTCCACAATGATAGTTTACAGGTTAACCACTTCGCTACCCTAACGCTGAACCGGTAATCCAGAGGTACCGGGTTCGACTCCCGGTCTCTTCCACCAAGTAACTCCTTTTTCAATTTTTCTTTAAGCTTTGATCTTTGTATCAAAGGTTTAAGGGGCTCCCCGCTCTCAATGACCTTCAATCTGTTGCGATAGATTTTCCCATATTATAAATAGGTAATCATAATAACATAGTTTTTCCACAACAAAATACCGTATCAAGTACCTTTCACATGTCACTGACTTTGAGATACAGGCCGTCAAAGTTTACGATTTTTTCGGGGAAAAAGTTGTGGAAACGGTTTTTTGCGTATTTCTCGAAAAGTATTGAGAAAAATAGAAAAAGCTTCACAACAAATTTTGTGGAATATGGTTTAGAACAATAAAATGTAAGATATTTTCTACATATACACCGGGGATAAAAGTAGAAACGAGATTAGTGTATTTTTGGTCCTTCACCGAATATTTTTTTATAAAATACACAGTCGTTAAATCAAAATTCGGGTCACTACAAAGTGTTACTACAATATATATTAAATAGGACATTATAACTCTATAATCCACAAACTAGATACGATGTAAAAATCATCAAATTGGCTGATTTCTGTAGGGAGCCCCTTAACTTTAAAAAATGAGACAACATGTTTCATAAATTTCTAAAATAACAGCGCCCTCTCTCGCTTGCTCGTTCACTGCTGTAAAGTGGTGCAGTAAAATGTGGATATTAACGTATTCACATAGAGGTCAAAAATGGCGGACGGCGTTTTTGACTGTTCATGAAATTTCTAATTTTCAATTAATATATTTTAGCTTTCTAGCTTTCATAAAAATACAAGACATTTTTTTTAGAGCTAGTAAGATCATTATTAACCATTTCAAATATATTTCGAAACTGGGTCTACTAGCCTATTGTGGTGTACCGACATTAAAAAATGAGACATTACCATGTTTCATAAATTTATAAAATAACAGCGCCCTCTCTCGCTTGCTCGTTCACTGCTGTAAAGTGGTGCAGTAAAATGTGGATATTAACGTATTCACATCCCAAGCAGCACATTAGTGAATTTTGCAGCTTATCTTATAGCTTTAAGTTCTAAATGAGTGGTTTAACAGTGTTTGATACAACTTATAGCTTTAAACACCACTCAAAACTGTATATGAGTTCATCCTATCACTTGTAGTTGCATAGGAACGTTTTTTGTTTCTACTTTATTACTTATGGTGGGATAAAGTCGATTTTGCTACTTAAAGTTGCATGCAGGTTCAAATGGTCACTCAATAAGAAGCAATAGTGCTATATAAGGCCTTAAAATCACTTATAAGCAACTTTTACATATAAGTGGGAACATACCCTTATTTGGAACTAAAAGTTCCAAATGACTAGTACAATAGCGAATTATATCACCAATAGTGGCTAAAGGGATAATTTTACGGCTCTTTTGGAACCAAAAAATATTGCAACTTTAAGGCCTAAGAAGTACCTTATTGCCACTCCAACGCATAAATAGGTGTCAGTAGGAGGTTCTTGGAACCAAAAGCAGTTATTTTCACTTATTTCGAACCACTAACGAACTAAAAGTTCTATTATTGTTCCTATTTGCGCCTTGTCAAAATATATTTAATAGTCTTGCTTGTTTAATAGTCTACAAAAGAGCAAATAATTACTATTGGTAATATCATTCACTGCTTTGCCACTCGCAAGATACAAATAAGTGATTATTAGACTTGATAGTTCCAAATAAGGAACAAATAAGTGAAAATAAACACTGTAGGATCTTTTTTAGGGTTCCGTAGTCAACTAGGAACCCTTATAGTTTCGCCATGTCCGTCTGTCCGTCTGTCCGTCCGCGGCTTAGCTCCGTGATCATAAGTGCTAGAAAGCTGAAGTTTGGTATGTGTATGTATCACGCCGACATAACGGTAAAATAAAAACTAAAAAAATAACTTTTTTTCGGGTACCTCCCATACACCTAAAGTGGGGGTGATTTTTTTTTTCGTTCTAACACTGTCGTGTGGGGTGTCGTTGAATAGGTCTTTAAAAAAACAATAGGGGCCTTCAAAGATCATTTTTTGATAAAGTCAGCAGTTTTGTAAATATTCGCTCGGTAAATCCAAAAAATAGTGTCCCCCCCCTCTAACTTCTCAACCACGGGTCAAAAAATTATGGAAAAATTCATGAAAATAAGGCTTTATTAGTACTTTCAATGAAAACTATATTGAATAAAATCGCTCGAGCCGTTTTTGAGTTATCGCAAAAATTCATAATTTTCTTTTAAATGACGTAAGTGCCCCGCGGTGTTCTTATACTTCGAACGTTACACCACATATTAGTTAAGTGCCATACTTCATTAAAACATTTCGCTCAATCTGGTGCGTATAATCGATAACTTCTAGAAGGTAATAAGTAATTACAGTTACTTTGGCGTTTACGACCTTTTATAGAGCTTGAAATCTTTCTCGTAATTTAAATTCGATTTTATTGTCTATTGTGAAGGATGGCCAACTACGGAACCCTACACTGAGCGTGGCCCGACATGCTCTTGGACGGTTTTTGTTTCGCCATGTTTACAAATGGAAGCCTATGAAAATTTATTATTTTAACCAGAATTTTATCACACTGACGCATAATCACAGACTTTTGATAGTTGTGACGATGTTACTTTAACATTGTACGTAACCTACAATCATTAGGTCAGGTTTTTAACAGTTTTATTTCTTATCAGTATCTATTCCTTATTTAATTTAGCACTTTCTTTTTTAATATTCCTGATCAAATGAAGGGCGCGTCGAAATTTACAAAGAAAACATACCATAGTTTCACAGTAAAAAAAAATTCGCAAGAATTTCGTGCTTATTTCGATGCTTGTATGACGTAAAGTTTTAATCACTCATCAAACAGACATATAAATCCAAAATGAATATGGCAGATCACGTATTACTTCAATTTGACAGTTGCCTCGCCACTCAAAGATAATTTTGGCGACTCATTTATCACTCATTGACCGAACTGAAATGTTTTCATTCGTTCACTGCGCATAACTTTTACCCTTAGTTCTAATTGCCACTTAAGGTTATTGTGAGATCTCTTATGGACGCATAACTTTCACCCATAGTTCTAATTTCCACTTAAGGTTATTGTGAGATCTCTTATGGATTCTATTTAGCACCAAAATAGGCTGCAATTTTTCTCCTTTTGGTTCTATACTGGTGGCATAAGGGTTCTTGCCACCTATATAGCACTTAGTCATGGTGGTAAATTTCACTTAAGCATCTAATTAGATATGATATACGAGCTATTTAGACCCAATTGTGCTACTTGGGATAGAGGTCGCTAAGGTGTAAAAAACCTTTCAAATAAACAATGCAAAAATCGACACACAAAAAATAAGAAAAAATAGGCAGGTTACTTGGTGTTAGGGTAGCGAATTGGTTAACGCGCTGGACCGGTAATCCAGAGGAACCGGGTTCGACTCCCGGTCTCTTCCACCGAGTAACTCCTTTTTCAATTTTTCTTTAAGCTTTGACCTTTGTATCAAAGGTTTAAATAAAATAGGCTAGTTGACTCTTGTCAAATTGTATTAAACTAATGTTTATTCCGTATAGTATGTAGCAAAGGAAACCTAAATATATATTTTTAAATTCATAAAAGTGAAAGATGGCTGAAAAAATTTAATTTGAAAATATGGTTTTTAATCTGTATTTTGAAATGCTTAAAACGCTGTCCGCCATTTTCGCTTATGATAGTGACGTCGTTCGGTCCCGTAAAGAAAACTGTAAGTCTACTTTGACGAGTTCGAATAGTGCCGTTCCTCTCGATCTCCTGTCAAAGTATATTCGAGTGAGCGGAATGGCACTATGCGACGGTCGAATTTCGAATATTTACGCGTAATTCTACGTCACGCCACAGATTAGCAAAAGGCAAAAATGGCGGACGGCGTTTTTGACTGTTCATGAAATTTCTAATTTTCAATTAATATATTTTAGCTTTCTAGCTTTCACAAAAATACAAGACATTTTTTTTAGAGCTAGTAAGATCATTATTAACCATTTCAAATATATTTCGAAACTGGGTCTACTAGCCTATTGTGGTGTACCGAAATTAAAAAAAACGGCCAAGAGCATGTCGGGCCACGCTCAGTGTAGGGTTCCGTAGTTGCTCATCCTTCTCAATAAACAGCTGTTTTAAGCCCGAGGTTTACGTTAAGAAAGATTTTAAGCTCTATAAAAAGTTCGTAAACGCCCTACAAACTGTAATTACTTATTACCTTCTGGAAGTCAACTTACGACCTTTTAAAGAAAAAATATGAAATTTGGCGATAACTAAAACGGCTGGACCGTTTTTGTTCAATATAGTTTTCATTGAAAGTACTTATAAGGCATATGTTAATGAGGCCTTATAAGTACTTTCAATGAAAACTATATTTTTCCGATTTTTTTTGACCCGTGGTTGAAAAGTTAGAGGGGGGGACACTATTTTTTTTTGTTTTTGGAGCGAATATTTACAAAACTGCTGACTTTATCAAAAAATAATGTTTGGAGACCCCTATTATTTTTACTTTTTTTTTTTGGACCGGTAATCCAGAGGAACCGGATTCGATTCCCGGTCTCTTCCACCATGTAACTTTCAACATGTGTTGTAACACAAACTTTTAAACTTAATAAATATTTTTGTTTTTTTTTTTTTTTGATGTATCTCCTTTTTCAATTTTTTTTTAAACTTTGATCTTTTATCAAAGGTTTACCTAAACATATTTTCCGAAGTCTTGCAAAGGTTCGGGCCTAATAAAAACTATTAAAAGATTTAAAAGTAAAACATAAATAGGACTGATTTATTGTAAATATTATTTATTGAATTTTACTATCCGTCGGTTTGAAGCAATATCACAAGCCATATTTATGGATGTCATTTTACGGTTATTTTGAACAATAAAATTCTCATAGTATAGTGTATAGACATAACATAACTTTAAAATAAATATCCTCTTTGTAATGGTTTGAAAAACCGTTTAGGTCCACTTCGTCCATATTCCCATTTTGTCAAAATTCCTATTTTGTCCACATTCCCTCGTCCACAATCCGAACTCGTCCACATTCCCATTACGTCCACATTCCAATCTTGTTCACATTGCTCTATCTTCCTTATTCGATTTTGAAATTTGCAAGCCATTTTATGAACAACCACTTCTTGCGACTACATAAAAGGGGGAGGTGGTTCTCAATTTTAAGTTTTAAAAAATGTTTTTACCTCTATGGGAATGTGGATAACTTCGCAATGTGAACGAATTGGGAATGTGGACGAATTGGGAATGTAGACGTAATAGGAAGTGGACGATTTGAAAATTGAATATGGACGAAATGGGATTGTGGACGAAGTAGGAATGTTGACAAGATGGGAATATGGACGAAGTGAACCTAAACGGTGAAACATGGAAAAGAGTGTTGTATGATGTCAGGTGCGCGCCACGGAGCTGGTGCGCAGCACAGAGGTGGGCACGTCGCACACGCTGCGCTTCCCGCGCGTCTCCGCCGTGCGCGCCGACAAGCCCGTGCAAGACGCCATGACGCTCGCCGAGTTCGACGCGCTCGTCAAAGTAATCTCACATTTACACATTTAAAATATTGCTTCCCGAACCTGTTTATAAAATACTATAATGTTTCATGGATGCGTAACTTTTTTTATCTTACCTAACACAACCGCGTAGTGATGACAAATTATTTTTCTTTGTCATGAACTAATAACGGACGGCCGGTACAGGACAAAGGTCCGGTGGTGAAGCTGAGCACGCACTCGGTGCCGGCGGCCGCGCTGGCGCCGGGCGCCGGCCCTGCACGGCGCAAGCGCGGTGCGCGCGCGCTCGCCGTGCCCGACCATCTGCGCGCGCGGCCCAGGCTCGACGACGTGCAGGTACCGCTCATACACTCGGTGCCGGCGGCCGCGCTGGCGCCGGGCGCCGGCCCTGCACGGCGCAAGCGCGGTGCGCGCGCGCTCGCCGTGCCCGACCATCTGCGCGCGCGGCCCAGGCTCGACGACGTGCAGGTACCGCTCATACACTCGGTGCCGGCGGCCGCGCTGGCGCCGGGCGCCGGCCCTGCACGGCGCAAGCGCGGTGCGCGCGCGCTCGCCGTGCCCGACCATCTGCGCGCGCGGCCCAGGCTCGACGACGTGCAGGTACCGCTCATACACTCGGTGCCGGCGGCCGCGCTGGCGCCGGGCGCCGGCCCTGCACGGCGCAAGCGCGGTGCGCGCGCGCTCGCCGTGCCCGACCATCTGCGCGCGCGGCCCAGGCTCGACGACGTGCAGGTACCGCTCATACACTCGGTGCCGGCGGCCGCGCTGGCGCCGGGCGCCGGCCCTGCACGGCGCAAGCGCGGTGCGCGCGCGCTCGCCGTGCCCGACCATCTGCGCGCGCGGCCCAGGCTCGACGACGTGCAGGTACCGCTCATACACTCGGTGCCGGCGGCCGCGCTGGCGCCGGGCGCCGGCCCTGCACGGCGCAAGCGCGGTGCGCGCGCGCTCGCCGTGCCCGACCATCTGCGCGCGCGGCCCAGGCTCGACGACGTGCAGGTACCGCTCATACACTCGGTGCCGGCGGCCGCGCTGGCGCCGGGCGCCGGCCCTGCACGGCGCAAGCGCGGTGCGCGCGCGCTCGCCGTGCCCGACCATCTGCGCGCGCGGCCCAGGCTCGACGACGTGCAGGTACCGCTCATACACTCGGTGCCGGCGGCCGCGCTGGCGCCGGGCGCCGGCCCTGCACGGCGCAAGCGCGGTGCGCGCGCGCTCGCCGTGCCCGACCATCTGCGCGCGCGGCCCAGGCTCGACGACGTGCAGGTACCGCTCATACACTCGGTGCCGGCGGCCGCGCTGGCGCCGGGCGCCGGCCCTGCACGGCGCAAGCGCGGTGCGCGCGCGCTCGCCGTGCCCGACCATCTGCGCGCGCGGCCCAGGCTCGACGACGTGCAGGTACCGCTCATACACTCGGTGCCGGCGGCCGCGCTGGCGCCGGGCGCCGGCCCTGCACGGCGCAAGCGCGGTGCGCGCGCGCTCGCCGTGCCCGACCATCTGCGCGCGCGGCCCAGGCTCGACGACGTGCAGGTACCGCTCATACACTACGGTGAGGCTTCTGCAGTATGCGTGTCCGTGATAAATTGATAAAACTGGGGTTGAATCGTACGGTTAATCCGTATACTGTTATTGAAATATTATTATATAAATGATATGAAAACTTTACGCCTGTTTTTTTTTATATAGAATGGAATGAATTTCCAGAGTATGTAGAATGTAATGATTATGTGTGGCATGGTGTGTGGAGGTGGAGGCGGTGTCGGCGGCGCTGGCGGGGCGCGAGCTGTGCGTGCTGTCGGGCGACGACGAGCTGCGCCGGCGCGAGCTGGTGCGCGCGGTGCAGGCGCACGGCGGCACACACGTCGAGAACGTCGGTTAGTACTTTACTTGTTTAATACAAACACTTTTTATAACTTCACTCCCTCCCCTTCATTAAGAATAAGAATAATTTATTTGCATAGAATAAGTGGGTACAGTGAATTGTCAACAGGTAAACATAGACATTAGGCGGCTTATTCTGCTATATGTACTATTAATACTAGCATGCAAATATATATTTCCTCCAAATTAATTACAGCGTACTCTGAAACAAAAATTCTTTGACATCATAGTAGCTTTTCTCCAGTAAATTATTTGTCAGGCTATTTTTGAATGGTTTTCGGTAACTTATTAAACAGTTTTAAACACATTGCATAGCAATGCTTCATATACAGTGCAGTTCTAGGAACGTGGTCATGCACAAGACGCCCCGTGTTTATTGTGCAATTTAGAAACACGTCTTTGGCTGTCTTAAACAAATACATTTGTCTTTTTACAAAAATGCAGCTTTCAAGAATATACAGACATGGAAAGACATGGACATTTGTTTGAGTTAGAATTTTATGAAAGTTCTAATTAAAATCTATTGTTTATTTTAAGTTGTAAGTGGAACCTGAACATCTGACAGGTAAAGTGAGAGCGTATCCCGTCTCCAGACGGGCAAATGCTACCTCAATTTTGAATATGCGCGTGGAGGACTCTTTAAACGACCGTAACTTTATTTCTTTCGCTAGAGCTGGAATAGTTTGTGATATAATTTTACTGTAAACGATATTTAGCAATAGGTTTTATTTTAATTGTCTAAATAATCTTGTACATAGATACAACGGATAAATAAGAAGCCAACAGTTTATAGGTACGATCCACTGCAGTCCAAGTCGTTTAGGTTCACTGGTCCGTATTCCCATTTTGTCAACATTCCTGTTTCGTCCACAATCTCATTTCGTCCATATTCAATTCCTAAATCGTCCAGGAAGTGTCACTTCCGTGAATCTTGTCTACATTCCCAATTCGTCCACATTCTCATGTCGTCCAAATTCCCAACTCGTCCACATTCTATAATCCGATCTATAATTTATCATTTAATGTGTTTATGATTATTTATTTAAGAAATTGTTAATAAGTTAGTCCTCTTTATGCCTGAAACACAGGGAATCCTAGTTCAGGCGCGTGTAATTTTTTGCCAAGTAGAATGTCTTAGGCTATAGTTATTATTACTGTAAAATAAGTTATTATCTTATCTTATCGTATCTTATCTATCTTATTCTCATGTTGTCCAAATTCCCATGTCGTCCACATTCCTAATTCGTCCACATTCCCATGTCATCGAAATTCCCAACTCGTCCACATTCTCATGTTGTCCAAATTCCCATTTCGTCCACATTCCCATATTCCCAACTCGGCCCCATTCCCATGTCGTCGGAATATAGGGGAATGGTGGAAATACACGATTCTATGTTCAATACGACTAAAAATTCGTTTGCTTAGGAAACATTAAAAAAAACGTTTGATTCAGTGATGTTCGAGTGGCCTTTTTAGAGTAATGGGTAGGTACTATACAGAGTTGATCTTAAATTATGTTAAAACTCACGTAAAAATTGCTAGAAACGAACGGCCCGATACGTTTCGAACTCGTATGGAGCTCTTCATCATGGACAGCTATCCGTGCTGATTATTTTGCTTTCGGAGTCAATGTCATGACATCAGCGAGACGTGAAAACCGTGCATGTGGTGCCGGCGCCGCGGCGCGAATGAGCTGCTCGCGAAGTTGAACCATGATAGGTGTAGGTCGCACTTCGGTCATCTTTCCCCGAGTGCTTCGTCGAGGAAGTTCGCGAGCAGGGTAGGATATGAAATGGCACGCGTACCCGCAGGACCCAACACGTGGTGCTGCGTGGCGGGCAAGCGCGTGTTCCGCGTGAGCAGCGTGCTGGCGGCGCGCGACGTGGACGTGGTGTCGGCCGCGTGGCTGCGCGCGCTGCCGCCCGCCGCCGCGCGCGCGGAGCCGGAGCCGCGCCACATGCTGCACGTCAGCAGCGCCACGCGGCTGCGGCTGTGTCGCCGGTTCGACCGCTTCGGGGACGGCTACGTGGAGCCCACGGACGAGGAGCGGCTCCGGGGCTGCTTCGCCAGGCTGGACGAGGTGAGCGCGCGCCGGCTGTCCGGAGCCCGCCGGCTGGGACGAGCTGGAGCCGGTATATTCTATATTTTTGCTTTTGTTGAAAGTTAATTAGAGCACAAGAGCAAATACTAGCCGGAATGTAATGCGCCCAGGAGCCGGAGCTGGTGCTGACGCGGCGCGAGATGCTGGCGATGGACCGGCGGCTGTTCGGCGACCAGCACCCCTTCTCCTTTCTGCGTGATACGGCGCTGTACTTTCCTTCAGGTACTTGCTAATGTTACATTACATTTTTATTTTATCTTTTAGAAATTTATCCGTCGACATGGTGGTGCCGCGTTTCACAAAGGACTAATTTAAATTGGCTATTGTGATTGTTTAAATGTTATGGTTATATTATACATAATGATTAGAATTCCCTAGATTTTGAGTGTCGCAATATTTTTTTACCTTTTGTGAAACTGGTAATTGTCAAAATTTGTTTTTTCGGTTCCTCGTCAAACCATGCATTATGATATGATAATATCTGTATTGCAACTGTTTGAAACAAAAATGTGTCAATTTCGCAGCTCAATGTGCGCGCGCTATAGCGGCGCGCATGCGCGGCGCACAGATCGTGTCGCTGGACGACCCTGCGCTCACTCACCAGGTCAGTACCAGTCAGCACAGTCAGTACAGTCAGCAGCGCCGCTCCTACGAAACTCCTACTGGCGCCGGCGCCGGCGGGTTGAGGTTGAGACAGCGTCTTCTATAGCGCGCTCACTCTTCCAGACCAATGGACACAGGCAGTCGATACTAAACATAGGTTCACTTCGTAGATATTTGATCTTGTTTTACAGATTGTTATTGTCTTGATGTAAAAAAAACTGACACTGAAAATACGTTACTCAATGAGTAAATGCACATAAAAAACATTTTTCCTTGATATTTGAGAAATTTATAGTCCGTAAGCCCGCTCCAAGATTGCCTCCGTAGTTTATATGACATCACGATAAAATGCATGGCACACGGTCGAAAAAGTTGTGCTGAGCGATAATCAGAAGATCGGAGAGAGCGACAGTCAGAACACACAAAAAGAACAGTGGTACCACTACCCTACCAAATTTCCATATTAAATCTGCCTTAGTATTTAGTCTGAATGTATGATCTGTGACCAATAACCGGTCGCCTATACGCTCTTTTAGAATGAGGAACTTTTAGATGAGTTTTTCAATCACAATAATAATATTAAATTGTTTATCCTTTATTTGATAATAGATATAAAGCTCGTTTACAGTCTGATTTTGTTTTAAACACACATTTGAAAGTTCTCTGTTGACGTTTGTAGTGATGTAGCAAAGACGTACCTACCTATTGTTTGCCAAATCTAACGATTATGAATGGTTGATCTAATGTAGGTACTTTTTTTCGACCCTGTATATATTTTTGTTTATTATGTGTAAATCAATATTTTTTGAGCTACGACCCGTCGGACACACAGCTTCTATGTAAAATAGTAATTTGTTTCTTCAGGTTATCAATTTCTACCAATTTAGAGAAATAGCACATGCACCGAAACGCACGATTTGTGTCACAGCACAGCTTTAAAAAAAAAGCACGTATTACGTAACTGTATATGTAACGATTTATTATCGTTAAATACTTCAACACCGCGATAAGAAAAAATATAACATGAACTCAATTATTCAAATAGAAAGTTAAAAACGTTTATATAGATACTTGAAAACCCACTATGTCATTGCTTTTTTTTTTATGAAATTCAATTGGTCGTGCAGATTCACGTTATATGGGTCCTGTGATGTGTCAAATATGTGTTTAAAAAAATGAGAGTATAGTAGTGATAGTGAGTGACGTGTGGTGTGGTGTGGGTGCGCGGCAGGTGTTGCCGGCGGGCGCGGCGGCGGCGCGCGGGCTCGCGGTGTCGGAGCGCTGGCTGGACGCGTGCCTGCTGCACAGCCAGTACCTCAGCGAGAAGCCCTTCCTGCTCTGAGTGCTGGCCGTGGTGCGTGAGCGTTACGGTAACGCTGCGGCGAGGTGCAAACTATGAGCGAATGTAACTACTACCTAATGAGTAAGGTGTCAAATGATTTAAAAATTTGGTATAAAATTTCAATTTAAGTCTTAATTATCGATGTTGAACTTAAATCCAAGTTTGTGAGAATTGTTAGTAATGGTTCAGTTCAGGAGTCGTTGTGAAATCGGTTGCGTCGTCAGCGGGGCTAGCATATCTTGCCGCGACTTCACTTGTCGCTCGACTCAGCATCACCTGTCTTACTCGTAAGGCATTGAAGGGAAAGTGACAGGTAGTATTAGTCGCGCGACAAAGAGTCGCGTGTCACAGTTATGGTAGAGCTGCAGCCTGTACTTAATACCTACCCGAAAGGACTCGCTCTAAATTATAAGGCGCTTGTTTTTTAAGTCTGCTATACTAAATTTAACGTTATCGTACGTGTCATCTTCCGGAACGATATAATAGCGTGTGACATGACATGTGTTGCCATTATCGACCAAATGATGAAAACATTGGGTATACTTCCCGACCCGGACATGAGCTTTGCCATCCTGAAATTTACATTTTTGATCGCGATTTGTATTTTATTGTTATGCCTTTTGCTTGAAGTTAATTTTTATAAAGTACCTAAGATCAAAGATCACATCAACGTTTTCGAAGTAATGTTGCTCATATACAACTACCTACATACTCATAACAGTAAAGCTAGTCCTTTTGCGAATTGCGATTTATTAAATATCACGGGAACATTAAGTTCGATACGACGACGGCAACAAGCGGATATTACGTAGGTATTGCTGGCTGTATTGATTATAAAGTATGTAAGTATATAGTTTATGAGAAAATGTCTATTGCTATTTGTGTAAGCTTGCGATATAATCGTATACGTATTGTAATGTACCTGTGTCTAAATAATATATTCTGATATTCCGATCTCATTGGTTTCTTTCGTTTAATAAGTAGGTATAAAATCACCTCTACAATGTCGCTGTAATGCTCTCGTCGGTAAAACGGGATGGATGCAACAACTAAAGTATTGTTCATGGCGTTGTGGGTGTGGGTGGTTGGGTGGCGCTATATAGGTACTGCTAAAATATTCTAAGATGTATATATAGAGCTTATCTTTAGCAGTTCAGAACCAAAACAAATATATAATACTTGCGCCAAAGATGGCCCTTCATAGACATACGTTAAGTCTATGGTACTAACCGAACATGGGCGCGAAATTTGAATTCGTTCGAACAGTTATATTATAACTATAAAATTATGAAGTGTGCTATCTTAGGAACAGGGCCATCTTTGGCGCGCGTACCTTAACATTATTACATTACATATCTAGGGCGGTGAATTCGTAAATGTTGCAGATCGCAGATGTGGCCCATACCGAAGGTGAGGGCCATAAATATGCGATCTGGGGTTTTACGAATTACCGCCCGTGGCTTGTCTAAAGTTTCACGTCTTGCCTTGGCCAGTAAGTAAGATTTTCTCCAGATTTTTCTTACCAGGGCAGAAAATCCTACTTAACGGTAGTTATTAGAGTGACTTACTCGTCACTCTAATAACTACCTTCCGTTTTAAGCTATAAGGTTCAAGTTGTACCTAATGGCTCGATATAGGAATAGTCGCGAGGGCGAGCTTCGAGAGCGACATACCGATATCAAATTAATATTCGAAACTGGGGACTTAGAAAAGATAATATCAATTGGTTTGCGTTTTTTGCGGCTTGCCTCCATTTGTGAAGTGAGTTTCTTTACACCATTAATACAAAAGCATATCATAAGTAAGCTCTTAAGTAAGTGGAATCGAACAGCTAAGAACGTTTCGGATATAGGTATAGCACGCTAGAAACCAAGGAGTCATACATTCAAAAAGCGTAACACGCACCCATTTCAAAACTTCAAACCGAAAGTAAAGCGCACGCGTACAACCACGCTCACAGCCACGCTCTAAACGAGCTGCAGCGCCCTGATCTGAAGCCCGAGAACACAAATTTAATGATCCTGTAAATAATCGCACCGCGCGGGTAATTCGCCTAGTTTGCATAATGAATTAATTGTTGGCCAACAGAGCCGCATTGTGCGGAAGCGCGGAGACAGCGTCTGCGCGTCTGTCTGTAAGTCGATACGGCGCATTCAGCCGCGAAATTAACGCACCGACCGAACAACACTGATTGTTTCCATTTTCCTACCAAGTGCTACCGTATTACTTAAGCCTTTGTAAGTAGGTATTCAATGTTGACCGATTCCAAAGAGGGAAGCGGTTCTCAACTTGGCTTTACGGTTTTTATATCCTTAGTTCATGTTTAAAGTATTAACATTCGTAAAATGTAGGTAGGTAGGTACTACATCGTCTTTTGTATTTGCACATCCGCATTAAGTATATAAGTAGTCGCTTTTATAGAATTTAGCTGGGGCAGGTCTTTGTAAATTATTGACCAATTTCATTTTAAATAAGTTAATAGGTCCCTCGTGGATGTTTCATGTTATGTTATATTTTTAAATTTAGTACTCATTTATTGTATTTATCATTCAGCACAAG
This sequence comes from Apotomis capreana, assembly GCA_947623375.1. Lineage (NCBI taxonomy): Eukaryota > Metazoa > Arthropoda > Insecta > Lepidoptera > Tortricidae > Apotomis > Apotomis capreana. The sequence continues at coordinate 438,406 of OX392501.1, forward strand.
ATTCGAGTAAATATGCGGCATATTAGTATCCGCGAGGAAGGAACTAAGAGCAGTAATGAGACACGAGAATAAGAATTTATTTATTAATTTTATTTATTTATTGCGTGAGAACGTGAGCCTTTACAAGAGTGAAGTCCCCAGGCCAGTGGTAGTCATTGTCATATCAATAGACAAACACCCATCACTGGACAAAGGCCAGCCCCCCGAATCTCCACAAGGACCGGTCGCGGACCGCCGCTGTCCAACGGATCTGAAGATTCTGAGACAGAGAGAGAGAGAGATCATTTATTTGTTTAAACATAGGTAAGTAGGTGTTACATTTATGATGATGAAACTCTTTGTTTTGCCAGATTGGCTTACAAATCCACATGAATACATAGCTAAGTCGATAACATAAGAAGTATAGAAAACTTATTTTAAAATCACAAAATTTTCATTAACATTCATTCAAAAAGTCTTTAACTGAATCAAAACATGTTTCGACTAAATATAAATATAATTGAAATTTAAACTGGCGTAAATTAAGAGATTTAATACAGTTTGGTATGTGATTGAATATAATAGGCGCCATACCGAAGAAACTTTTCCTCATTAGTGCCGATTTTAATGGCTTGTTCTGCAATTTGTGCTCATACTGGGAGCGTGTTGGGAATGAACGAGTTTGGGACACTTTACAAAACTTCTCCTGGTGACATTTTACAAAAACAGCTACTTCAAAAATATATAATGACGGCAGTGTCAATATTTTTAGTGACTTAAAAAGAGGTACACAACTATCTCTTATATTAACACCGCATATAGCTCTCACACATCTCTTTTGAGCTTTCAAAGCTCAAAAGAGGCTCTGAAGAGGACATATCACTGCTCCTCTTTCCATACTATACTAACTATGGCGTCGGATACAAATGTGGTCTGGTCCAAACTTAACGTATAAGCGGTTTATGCAAGTCGAGGTTCTCGTTATCCGCAAATTATTATACAATTTGTGTGCTTTACTATGCGTCCGTTTGCGATGGTCTTTTGGCCAAAGACAGACGCCTAGTACACAAATCTGATAAATCATATAATAATAAGATAAGCGCAAAAGTCGAAGCGGTTCTACGTACAGAGTCCAAGAAATTAAAAAGTGGCAATACTGTAGTGTCCTCCCTTTCTAATCAATATAAGAAAACGGGGACGACACTACAGTATTGCCACTTTTTAATTTCTACTCTTTTTGGTCGGACTGTAAAGATTGGTACCTACATTTCGTAAAGACTGGTTAAGCTTCGGGGCAGGACACGAGAATAAAACCTCGGCTTGTGTGGAACAATAGTGGTGATAGGTATTTCCTCTTGCTCTTAACGAGCGGTTCCAAGAAAAACGAACTAACCAACAAACATATTTTCTCATTTACACTATGGACCCAATAATTAATTTAGTTATGAATCTCGATTGTGGTAACAAATATTAGAGAGATCAAGTAAAAGAAAGTATCAGGTGACGGGCCGCTCGCCGCGGCCGCCGGCCGCCGGTCACCGGAGAGATAATTGCCAATCGGCCCGGGATTGCGTATCGGTTACCGGCTTGCGCTTGTTTCTGCGAGGGACTGGATTTCGCTATCGGGCAACAATACCATTGTGTTTAATTTTGGTTATAGCGTGGACGCTGTGGACAAGTAGGTATAAATTAAATAAGAAAATGCATTTATTTTGTTCACAGATCAAAATTATAAATTCGACTTTTTTGCATAAAGTATCTACATTTCTTACAAGGATAATGGCATTCAAAATTGTAATCTAAACCTGTGCATGTGTACCTATACTATTTGTATTGAACCGACTTCAAAAAAGGAGGTCCGCGATTATCTCGTGTTTGGCCGAACCGATTTTGATGCGGTTTTCAGAAAAGTAATTTGTTACACTTTAGGAGAAGCTTTTGGTATTTAGACCGACTTCAAAAAAAGAGGTACTAATTGAATGGTACCTGATATATCTTATGGCAGGGTTTCTTAAAGTGTGGTCCACGGACCCCTTAGGGGTCCGTGGCATGTCTATCAGGGGTCCGCAGTAGGTCAGTTAAATGTAATCATATTTATTAAGAAATTGTGGGAAATATTTATTTTTATATTTAATAAGGTTTTTATTCTTTCCCTAAAATATTTTTTGAGAGGGGTCCGTGGAGTTGTTTAAATTGTGAAAGTGGTCCGTGACTGCAAAAAGTTTAAGAAACCCTGTCTTATGGTGTCTGATATATAAAATTCGCTATAAATAGGCCAATTTGACCAAGTTCTGTTTGTTATATAGTCTGACAATTGTCGGTATATTATATAATTTAAGGGAGGCCGTACACGAACACGGCGAGTTTTTGCAACGACGCAGCACAGAAGCGACGATGCCAGTAACGATACGATACAGACGCGCGTTTGTATCGTTACTGCATCGCTTTTTGCGCAATGGCTCTTCGAATGCAATGCAGCATTGCTACGCGGCTGTTTCGCGTGGCTATGTGCCGTGTGCCGTGGGCGACCTCCCTAAAGTAGCAAAGCATGGTGAAGTTAATACTAATAGTACATAAATATATGCATGTACCTAATCACGTCTTTCCACAACGCGGCAGGCAGAAGGTAAGTAAGTATACCTACTTACGTCCCTCCAGTTGCTAAGTTCCTGACATACCCTCTTCGCTTCATTAACACTAATTAATTTCTTCATGCATCTATTGGTTTGGAGTCAGTTATTGGACAAGCATAATTCGGCAAAGGTAAGTTTTTTTTAATTCCCGCTATGTCATACCTGTTTATCACAAGTTTCTCAGCTTTCTTACCATAACAAGGTCACAGAAATATGTTATTTATTTATTTATTTATTTATACATGGAGAACCAACAGCTTAACTTACGCTAATAGTGACATAACTAGTAGGTAATACAGAGCCAATTATAGGATCTCACATATAGCAACATAATAATATTTAACATTAAGTTAAATAACACGCACAGTTTTACATAGACACATGCAATAATAACAGCAAATTAATACAAAAAAAAAAATACAGAAACTGAATTATGAAGTTGGAACGAAGTTGCACAATAAGTACCTACCTAATTAATTACAGTGTGCTATTTATAATCTGCAGAGTTCAAAATCTAACAATTCATAAACATACTTTACGCTCGGGCATACCTACTACCTACAATATTTTTTATTTTTAAATTTTTGTTTTATTTTTTTTAATCAAAGAAAAATGATGCCAATTTCAAAAGAACACTTAAAAATGTCAATATCTTGGTCTCTTGTCATATTATTTAAGCAGCGACTGGCTCGAATCAGAAAACTATTTTGCCTATATTTGGATGAAACACATTTGACTGAAAGGGGGGGGAAATGTCTCTTAGACCGAGTAGGCGCATTAAACGAGAGTTTATGAAGCAGTTCGGGGCAATCAAGATTACCACTTGTGATGTTGAGAATGTAGATAATGTCAGCTATCTCACGACGTTTATGTAACGGTAATAAGTGGTGTTTTTTGCACATACTATAGTAAATGGTCGAATCATAAGGACATTTTAGTTTAAAATTAAGAAATTTCAGGAACTTTTTTTGAACGCGTTCAATTCTATCAATGTAGGTTCTATAGCAAGGATTCCAAATTTGAGAGGCGTATTCCAGCTTACTCCTAACTAAAGAGCAATAGAGAACTTTCAGTGTCTTAGCTTGAGTGAAGTGGCCGGAGTTACGCATTATGAACCCCAATGATTTTAAAGCACTACTCACCATCTTCTCTATATGGTTATAATTATATTTTATTTTTAATATTCTATCAAAGCACGGAACAATCACATAGAAGGTTGCTTGGTTAGCCCCGCCCCTCGGGCTTGGCCAATGGCGCGCGGGGGCGGGGCCTCGCCCGTTTAAACTGAAACCCCGCTTTACAGCCGTCAAATGTCAATCCGCGGCGCTTCAGCGCGAACATGAGTTGTGTGTTGTTTTCAGTGTTTTAGAATCGGTGATTTATTCGAGATGCCGAGCGAGAGTGAGGAGGGTCGGAAGGCGCTGCGGACGCCGAAGTGCGCGCGCTGCCGCAACCACGGCGTCATCTCCTGCCTGAAGGGGCACAAGCGGCTGTGCCGGTGGCGCGACTGCCGCTGCCCCGGCTGCCTGCTGGTGCTGGAGCGGCAGCGCGTGATGGCCGCGCAGGTACGATGTGCCCTCACCCGTCTCTCCTGCCTGAAGGGGCACAAGCGGCTGTGCCGGTGGCGCGACTGCCGCTGCCCCGGCTGCCTGCTGGTGTTGGAGCGGCAGCGCGTGATGGCCGCGCAGGTACGATGTGCCCTCACCCCGTCTCTCCTGCCTGAAGGGGCACAAGCGGCTGTGCCGGTGGCGCGACTGCCGCTGCCCCGGCTGCCTGCTGGTGTTGGAGCGGCAGCGCGTGATGGCCGCGCAGGTACGATGTGCCCTCACCCCGTCTCTCCTGCCTGAAGGGGCACAAGCGGCTGTGCCGGTGGCGCGACTGCCGCTGCCCCGGCTGCCTGCTGGTGTTGGAGCGGCAGCGCGTGATGGCCGCGCAGGTACGATGTGCCCTCACCCCGTCTCTCCTGCCTGAAGGGGCACAAGCGGCTGTGCCGGTGGCGCGACTGCCGCTGCCCCGGCTGCCTGCTGGTGTTGGAGCGGCAGCGCGTGATGGCCGCGCAGGTACGATGTGCCCTCACCCGTCTCTCCTGCCTGAAGGGGCACAAGCGGCTGTGCCGGTGGCGCGACTGCCGCTGCCCCGGCTGCCTGCTGGTGTTGGAGCGGCAGCGCGTGATGGCCGCGCAGGTACGATGTGCCCTCACCCGTCTCTCCTGCCTGAAGGGGCACAAGCGGCTGTGCCGGTGGCGCGACTGCCGCTGCCCCGGCTGCCTGCTGGTGTTGGAGCGGCAGCGCGTGATGGCCGCGCAGGTACGATGTGCCCTCACCCCGTCTCTCCTGCCTGAAGGGGCACAAGCGGCTGTGCCGGTGGCGCGACTGCCGCTGCCCCGGCTGCCTGCTGGTGTTGGAGCGGCAGCGCGTGATGGCCGCGCAGGTACGATGTGCCCTCACCCCGTCTCTCCTGCCTGAAGGGGCACAAGCGGCTGTGCCGGTGGCGCGACTGCCGCTGCCCCGGCTGCCTGCTGGTGTTGGAGCGGCAGCGCGTGATGGCCGCGCAGGTACGATGTGCCCTCACCCGTCTCTCCTGCCTGAAGGGGCACAAGCGGCTGTGCCGGTGGCGCGACTGCCGCTGCCCCGGCTGCCTGCTGGTGCTGGAGCGGCAGCGCGTGATGGCCGCGCAGGTACGATGTGCCCTCACCCGTCTCTCCTGCCTGAAGGGGCACAAGCGGCTGTGCCGGTGGCGCGACTGCCGCTGCCCCGGCTGCCTGCTGGTGTTGGAGCGGCAGCGCGTGATGGCCGCGCAGGTACGATGTGCCCTAACCCCGTTTCTCCTGTCTGAAGGGGCCATAAGCAGCTGTGGATAGACTGGTGGCGACAGGTACCAACGTGGACGTCCCAAGCAGGCTGTAGTAGGCGGTGACTACTTCGACCGGAGCACACACAACAGCTGCCGCGGCTGAACATGTAGTCAAGTGAAGTAGGTAACTGACGAATAGGTACAGCTTTGAACTTGAAACGCGATTCAAGTCCCGTATAAAATAATTACCTAGTAATAGGGTTTTCAACTTTAAATAGTTTTCAAATAATGCTAACAGATTTAAGATAGTTAAGATTCACCAAATCAATGTGAACTACTTACCTATCATTGACAACGAAAATATAACGTACCTGCCGGCCAGTTGATTTTGGCTCTACAAAATTAGTCCAATGATGAAGGGGATGGTGGAATGGTTATATGATTAGATTATGGGTTCCTTTTGTCTAAGTTAAGTGCGGCCCGGACTATTTGGGCATAGGAGATTCTTCCTGCTAATAGTTTAGCAGCCGAAGGCCTAATACCGTCCAGATGCAGGATCCTACTAGTACCTCCACTAGCTTCTCGTAGTGAGCTCGGTGTTTCGATGGCAAGACGTTATTGAAGATAGTGTTGCGCGCAGGTGGCTCTGCGCCGGCAGCAGGGCGCGGGCGCGGGCGCGGGCGGCGGCGAGGCGGCGGCGCTGGCGGCCCGCAAGCGCGCCTACCGCGCGCGCCTGCGCTGCGTGCAGCTGTCGCGCGCGCTGCCCGTGCCAGCACCTCAATACGGTGGGTTTACAACTTCTACTGGCCTTAAGTGGCATTTTCTGCCCACAAAATCTCACTTCTTGGCTAAAGCAACACGTAAAACTTTAGATAAACCACGAGCGGTAATTCGTAAATCCCCAGATCGCATATTTATGACCCCCACCTTCGGTTTGGGCAACAAACACCTGCGATCTGGAACATATACCTACGAAGTCTTCGCCCTAGGTATGTAATATACTATTAACAGAACTGGACTTAGGCTGCGTTTCCACCGGAGATGTGTAGCGAGGGATGTGTTTTTGATTCTTCATAACCAATAGAATCAGCTGCGTTGAGTGAGGATGAGTAAATGAAGTTATATTCCATTGAAATAAAACAATTTAAACGGATTGTATCGCGTATATTAATTATTTGAGCCTCCCTGACGTTTCAGTACCTTTACAGATACCATTGTCAAAGGTTGACTGAGAAAAACACAATTTTTCTCTGTCAAAGTTACATTTGTGCAAACGCAGCCTTGATCGCGTTCAAAAAGAACATTAGGTAAGAACACGAAACGTCGAGGTAATTAAATAAACACTTTTTAAATATAAAAATGTGTGGAAATTGTGTAAGTTTAAGTCTAATTACGGCGATGTCAATGTCAAAAGGTGTGAGCGTTCACCACGCAAATTTTCTCTCAAACATCTAAAGATGAAAACAAAACACCGCCGTCCGATCACGTCCCTCTCTCGGTTTAAGAAGGTATCTCGTCTCGTCTTACCAGACGTATCAGGTCAATATCTATAGGTAATTATCTCAATCAGCGTTTATATTACTTGGGTACGCACCACAAAATCAATGAGCTTTTTACATAAATAAATAGGTTATAATATAATACTAATAATATTTATAAGATCATGCCTTTTGCCGATTTGCGTCCTAAACATATGTAAAAAAGAAACGCAGACGTGTGTAACTCGAATAAACAGCTTTTTAGCATATAGCGTTTAGGTGTAGGCAATTAAAGCAACATAGACTAGGAATCTCCGCCCAATAAGTCCATATAGGTACCTATTACTTTTGTGGCAGGTGCACCTGCCCGTTTGGCTTGGGAAAATAGTCTGTGCTCTATTCTACTCTTTAACTGTAGATAGGTAAATAAATGGCAGGTAAGTACCTACCTACATCATCACGCCGGCGAAAAGTGTATTAAGTAAGTGTAGCACATAAGCTTCCTCCGAGCATCCCATTCTCACATCCCCCGACTTCCCACGACTCTTACAAGAAGATCGAAATCGTCGATCCCATCTTGTAGGGGGCCTACCACGCTGCATCTTCCGATTCACGCAGAGGTATTGCGTACTCGGTTGCCAATAAATCATGGGTTCCCAACAAGCAACAGTCAAACAAAATTATCCATCATAAATCTTTTAAAATTAATAAATAAATAAATAAATAAATAAATAAATAAAATTCTTACATCAACGAAATAAGACGACTAATTTAATATAAACGGAAAGCTACATAGTGTAGTCGGCGCGGTGTCGCTCGCGCAGCACTCTGCGCGCTGTTGTTGTAGTAAGTGAGCCGCCACTGTCGAGTGTCTTCTCGCTTGAAACGCGCCATGCGAATTAGCTGAACAAATATTTACGTTGGAACATCGAGAGCGAGTTAAAATTGTATATTTTGAAAGGCAAGCTTCCCGGTAAGGGCGGTAAGGAACGTCTTGTTGAGACGGGCATCGGGGCAAGATATTAACACCTGTTGTTATTTTTACCGCAGTGATCGCGCATCGACATACTGTCGCCAATCGTCGCACCTTCGGGATCAGCCCGGCCTCGTGTGAGCTTCATTCAGTAATTGCAAGAAAAATTGCAATTAAGATCAGTCAAAATATTCATAAATAATCCTATTCGAAATGTAATTATTTATGCGACTAATCCGCAGGCAACTGCGCGCTCTTGTCCCGTGCAACAGGCGCCGAAGTAATAGACAAATAACTAATGTTCAAACGTTTTATTATCTACTAAAAGTTACTTGTGTAGTGTCGAGGATGTAAAAAGATACTCTTCAACAATTAAAAATAGAGTGCCGTCGCTCAATAAAACTTGAACGACTCGTGAAATGTCCCCGCTTCATTACAGAACAAAAGCTGTCATCTAACACTCGGTAACATTTCACTGTCTATTAGAAAAAAACCTGAAATCTCTTTCAACTATTTTTATGGGCTTTAAAAAAGTGTGCGCGATTGTTTTACAAGTGAGCGCGGAGGCGGCTCTTTGTGCCGCCTCGGGTTTCAGCCGTAAACACGTCGGCCGGCGCGCGCGCTGACGGCGGCCCGCGGGTGCCAAAACATTATTTTTTGAATGAGTTATTTGTTTCAATGTCTCCGTCGCCGCGCCGGGGCAACATATGGTAGCGGATATTATTTTGCTCGTAATAACTTAGGGTCGCGTGACATTAACGACTTCCGTTTCAATTTGTGCCGTGATTGATCTTTTTGATATACTTAGATATCAGGAGAAAGGTACCTACTCAATGATTGAATATAAAAGAAGCTTACTACTATAAGAATGATAATTGTGTACCTACACAAACAGTTATCCTATCAACTAAAATAGGCATATAACAGACCGTCACTGCATTCTTAGTTCGCGTACAAGCGGAATGCAGTTTTCCCATCCTCACCATTGTTATACGAGAATTGTCTAAACCGGAGGAGCAGATTTGGCCTTATTCTTTGTTACTTTTAATTCACTCTTATACCTTTAGAGGCGGAATTCCTACATAAGGCCAACCAGGCCAGGCCCCGGGTCTAGGGCGACCAAATTTTTAGGAGGGTGAGTCGTGGCTAAGATAAGCTGCTAGCCCAAGGCGTTTACGGCTGCATCGCCTTGCGTTACGCGTTCCTTCAGTAGCTATTGTAATCAACATAGGTCGGAAAATTCACGGCAAAACAAAAGTTTGTTTCAATCTAGCTTAGTTGTGTAGTAGAAGAAAAAAGCGTCGCCTTTTTTCTTATTGAACCAGTTTAGACTGATTTAAAAGATATGCCAGGAGCTACCAGGAGCCGGACGTGGTTGGACGTCGAACGCGGTCGCAGTTGAGGTGGAGGTGGCTATAGATAGCCAGCCAAGCCAAAACCAATACCTACGGTGTAGATAGGTACTGTACCTACCGGTTTTAGAGTAGTAGGGCCTCGTGCAGGGTCCGTCCGGATTGTTACTACCGTCTTGCCTGCTAACCCACCGCCAAACAGCAATGCTCGCATTGTTGTGTTCCGGTGTGGGGGTAAGATAGCCGGTGAAATTACTAGCATAGAGGCATTCTATCTTCGTCCTCCGGGTAGGCAAGCACTTGTGACTCCTCTGGTGTTGCGGGTGTTTGTGGGCGACGGTAATCGCTTTCCATCAGGCGATACGTTTGCTCGTTTGCCCCCTATGACATAAAAAAAAAACCTACTACTTCGTTTGTGGTGCTTACGATAGATTTAAGAAACATCTCCTCAGTAGGTACAACCATGTTTTTTTTTCTGATTTTGGTATACTGTTTAAAGTGATTTGAGTCCCCGCATACCTACTAACACTGACAAGGCTATTATATTGAGTCTGCGTCTACTAGTACTAAAAACACTGTTATTTGTTTAGTTCAACTTGGTACCTAACTTACTCACTTTATTATATTACTATTAATACGAGGCTTCACTTACTACTTAGGTCGGTACTAAGATTAAAAAACATGTCACAAAGGTCGCCAGGGTTCGAGTTCGAACCCGGTTATGTAGTTGCAGCCGGCGCAGGTCAGAATACTGAACCCCACACACTGTTGTTAAATAATGTTTTTTTTTGCCGCCCTCGTTATGAGAATGCATCACGTTTTCTAAATTCGCGTCATCGGGTTCCTAATATTTGTAAAACCCGTAAAGGCCGTATTTCACACGCCTGGGCTGAGGAGCCTGTTGCCGAGACGCAACGTTATCTCAATAAAGGCTCGTACAGGATGCTAACATATCGTATGGTATCCGCAGCAGTCCCGGGCGGCGACGCGGCATGGTGCGAGCGCGTGCGGCGCCGGCGCGCGTTCGCGGACGCGGAGCTGTCGCGCGGCGCCGCGCTGCCGGCTCCGGCTCCGGCCGCACTGCCGGCTCCGGCCCCGGCTCCGGGCGCGCTGCCGCCTCCGGCGCTGTGGTGCCGCCAGCTGCTGGCGGCGCTGCTGACGAGCTACGCGCCGCCGCCTCCGCCCCGGAGGCCCAAGATCTCCTTCTCCATCGACTCCATCATCGGCGTGCAGTGAGGAGTCCGCGGACGTCTCGTACCTATCGTTCGCGCTGTACGACCCGGACGTGATCTCGATCTGGCACAAGAGTGTATTGGTAGACTAAATGTAGGCCAAAAAGATTTGACAGAATGTAGAAGGGATTGACGGTAATTTACTTACTCAATTTCGTCTCGTAAAATGTATAAAATTTGGACTTTTTCAATATTTGATACCAGACCACCCAGACTAATTACAAGCTCTAGAATCTAAACGCAGGAGCGACTCGGAACAGTTTATAAGTGAGCTTATTCTCCCTGTGGACCGGCCAGCTCGGCTCGGCTCGGGCAGGCTGTGTCCCGCACGCTGAGCTGACATGTGTGAGAGCGGGGCGGCTCCCGACGACGAAGCGCCCGGGGCACAGCGGTGCGTCGACGCGGTTTGTCATCTTTGGCGCTCAAAGGTCAACAATAGACTCGTACCTATGTGTCAACTTTGTCTTTTTGTGATGTTATGTTATTGATATTGTCAACGAATATCCAATCTTTCATCTTCGTCTGTTTCAATATCAGGACTATCAGGTGTCTTCTTCTCTATCGAGACGAATTCTAAATCTTAAGTACAAGTATAGCCTAGTACCTAAGCGCCGGTCCGACCCAGGGATAGTGGCGCTATACAATCGGCTTTCATATGGCAATAATGCGTATACCTATCTAAGTCACATTTGCAAAACTTTACAGTACGGACAAATGGCAACATGAATTTTATCAAACAGGCTTTATCCCGATAAGTATAATAAAATAAAAGATAAAAATGAAATATTACCACATTTTCACATTTCAATCCATTTGAAAGGTTTGTCATTTTAATAGAGCGTAGGTGACGAGTGATTGATTACAGTTTATCATTATAGTCTGATTATTACTATGACTGATTTAGTATGGACATTTTACCCCTGTTCATTTTATGTCTCAATTTTTCCATTTTTGTTTTATGCGACATATACCTACGCCATACGAGTAAATAATAACAGATCATTCGATTTCGAAGGGAAAGAAAACATACCTCCTATTAAGAGATGTACTTATTAATGGATGGATTCAAGTATTGTTGTTACAATTTCGGAGTTCAGTTGCTCTATTATTTATCTTTATAGACTTACTATAATTTACTATATTCACCTCTACAACACATTTTTATACGTATTTCTTATTTTGTTAGTTAGGGTCGGGTTGCCAACAGTGGCTCGGTCGGGTACACTGACTCGCGGCTATATTTCCTAGATAGAGCAACAATATCTATCTGTCTCCTTCATTAGCCGAGAGCGTTCGACACCCAAACACGTACAAACCAGTTATTCGCCCGCTCCCGCGCAGTTTACATGTGTAGGAAAGTGTTTCGTGTGGCCGAGGGTGCAAAATTACATTTTAAGGTAAGTTACACTTGTTTTTATGTAGAGAAATTTGAGCATTAAGACAAGTATTGTTGTTTTGATGCAAAGTGACGTTATTATGCTAGGCAATGACATAGATTCGCATGTCCTTCGGCAAGCTACGTGATAGTTATGCGCCGGTGAATTCAAAATGGCTGCGGCGTGGTCAGTGGCTCAAATTTAAGAAGTACACAGTGACTCGTGAGTCACTATGTACTTTCTTGAGCCACTGTGTACCTACTTATATTATTTCTATTGGATAATGTTATGTTATGCTACTGTTCAATGCCAACTAAATAATAAAATAAAAAAAAAAAACATAAAACAAAACTGTATTTTTTTTATAAGAATAAACCTATATGCATGAAACACTTTTGCACTCGAGTGTAACCTATCCTAGTGTAAACCTACTTTTTTTTTGGTTATTTTTCTGGATTTTTTATCCTTTTAATGTATCTTGATAACTGTTATGTTATTTGCTTGGACTAAGAATAAAAATTAAACTCGTTTTTAATTTTTAGATCTCTAACGACAAAGAAACAAAGTCAGAAAAGAGGTTGATCTCAAATATCCTAAGAGATTTGATTTTATAATTTTTATGTGTCTGATATTGATAGATATGAGGCTTAGAGTATATTTCTACTCTAACAAATAAATGAAACTGAATGTAAATTATAGTTTTAGTTAAATATTATATACTTGAGCCACTGTTTACAGTTAGTCTCTGTGTACTACAGGGGCGAGTCACAATAGCCCAGTACCCGTACACAGTGGCTCATTTCCCATTTTTTTAAAAACATTGTCTGACTACTTTATTGTTGCCTTGATTGAAAAACTGATAATTCTGGGAAAAAGTTTAATAACCAAAGCACGTTGAGTGTGAATTTCAGCCCGCTACCACGACTTTTTCTTCACAATTTGAGCGTTCGAAAAAATCCGAGCCACTGTTGGCAACCCGACTTAAAACTCTTGAATGCATACTGAAATGCAATAATGAGAATACTATGTCTAATTGTCACTCGATTCTGAATACAAAGATCTAAACGAAAAATATTAGACCTATACTGGACTCGAACCGGTGTCCGTGTCGAGTCACGCTCACGCCTCCAACTGTCTAGCACAACTATGCTTCGCCTCATGTCCGCGCCATATCGCAACCCGTCACTCTCTCACATGAACATGACTGCACAGAAAGAGACGTGAGAGTAATTATCTAGAACGTGAGAGAAATAGTTGCGTATGACAGTTATGCTAGAGGTACTGCTCGACTCCCTCCACGATCTCCGAATCGTCTTAATTTGATCTTTACATTTTTTTACGGTTTTTGCAATTCGATCGAATGTCAACCAAAATTGCAATTAATTGTATTTCTACTGTTGATTCTGTACAAGGTGACTGTTAACATTGTATTAAAAATACTCAAATAAAAATCCGAATAGTTTTTCGAACAATGAGTGCTTTATTTAACGAATTTTATGGTAAAATATGTCTGTCTATATTGAGGTCATTGCCTTACAACCAGAACTTAAAGGTAAACTGCACTGTTACTGACACAGAAATTATAACGACACGAAAAAGCGAGTACAGATTAATGCGCTCTATTACTCAAGCGCTCACTCTCTTCGATAATGTGCTGCCGCGGCCGTGTCGCGCGACTGCGGACCCGTAGCTTAAGACAACTTCTTAGTCTGTACTCGCTTTATTCACAAACCACGTACAAAACAAATTAAGTATGTTAACTTGCCAAATACAATTGCCAAAATTGTACAAATGTTGCAAAATACGTTTTACTACAGAGAAACGATAGTATTGACCGATTTAATAATTTAGACATATCATTATTGTACTACACCAATACCATACAGCTGATCTATAAACAGTATATTGTAATGATTTATAATACGCCGTCGCGGAATGCAGTGTGCATCACTCGTAACCAGGGCTAGTTCCGCGAGCTCCGTCCACACTGCACTCCCGACGTACACAATGTTGTTGTGAAATGTTACATTATTAAATTAAGATAATATAAAATAAATATATGTAATAATAAAAATATTCGAAAATGGCCGAGTAGAACAATGCAAGTAAATAGATACATACATGGATAATCACGTCGCCGAAACACAGCCACCGGCCCGCGGATGGCGGCACGTCAGTACCCTCATCACAACTATCATCAGTGTGTATTGTATTGTATTGTATTGTATTGTATTGTATTGTTATATTGTATGTACGGACGCGTGCAGGACGCCGCTCGCCTCCGTACTCCGTAACATTATCTACTAACGTTTTATATCTTTTGGAACTCGTGACTACCGCAGAATAAAGAACTCACTGAATTAAACATTTTCACAATTTAATAACAACGACATCGATGATGAATGAATTTCGACAAGACGATTATTGCTTTCAATAAATAACGTTATAAAATACACATATTACATAATACGATCCGTTACATACATATGATATAATGCACAACGTAATATGTAAGTATATGCGTCGCAAACAACTTATAAAATATATCTATCGACAATGCATCACACGCGTCCGCCTGACACACGCCGGGGCTCACGTCACACACACGCACACAACCACTTTACCAACTATTATCACGGTTTTTTTTAGAAAATAATAAAAACAAACGACTACAATAAAGTTCTCGTCCATCAAATCTACTAGCCTTAAAAATAATTACGAGGTCACCCGTAACGATCGTAGAAATGAATTCCGCTTAAAAATAAGTTCCTCGAATTTGTCCGCGAGCGGCGAGCTGTACTCTCGTACTGGGAATTTGCGTTCTACGGGGACCGAGACTCGGAGTCGGACTAGAGGACGGGCAGGAACTGGGCGCATCACAGCACACGACACACGCCACACACCTCGCGAGACTGCAGACTGACATCCAAATATGAACCGCGGCGACGCCAAAATATTAAACGTTAATCCCTCGGAATGTTCCGCCCCGGGACGCGCGACAACCGGGCGGTCGCGCCCCGGAGCCGATATTCATTAAACTATCAAAATTCAGATCCCCGATACATCCGAAAACGAAAACTAATGGATAATAACGAGCGTTTTAAAGTCAGACTTTTCAGCTTTTATAAAACAAAAATAACAATTTTACTCGCATATAATAATAAGAATAATATACATCGTAATATGTATTTACATATACATAATATTTTCATTTCATATACACATAAATAGTAATTTATATGATGCGTCTCGTCGGCCGCGTCTAGTCGCCGCGCTGCCCGCTGCAGCGCTGCCGAGACGCCGGCCGACGACGCGCGAATCCATTAAAACAATATACAACGTAAAAATACTATTTGGTATATTATATAGCAGAAATCTAGCAGTCATATACTCTATCGAAGCCGTACACCATATCCACATCGACACAGACATATAATCGTACACAAATATTAGTCAAAATAAACCAGTCACAAATCACAGTTGACATAAATTCTCGATTTCACTAAGTCTTGTAATTTACAATTTATGTATTAAAATAGCAAATTTGAACACGTCGATTCGCCACCGCAGGGTGACGAACCTTCCACTGAAAACGGACAAATCAATTAAAAAAATAATATTTATGAAAAATTACGACAACGTGTACTTTAGTAATAATTTGTTATTTTTTAATCGATTCATTATTATTATTTCGTAACGTTAGTATAAATAAAAGATGGAACATAACTCGAGTGCGATAATTTTTTGAGCAGGGGACGGCTCCAGTCGGCGCGGCGGTCGGGCGGCGCGTCGGCACGCTCGAGACGCGGCCCGGCCGCGCCGGCTGCGGCCCCGAGGTTCCGTAACGTTCACGCGGCCACGGAACCCGTGAGATTTATCGGCATTGATTGTTTCGATCGCCAAATTTAGTCACGCCCACGCGTCGATAACAAACAATCCGACCCGAAACAATCGACCGAACCGCCAAAACGAGTTAAAAAAAATACAAGACTCATCATCTGAACTACAGGCTACGTACTACGACTAATCATGCAATATTCCGAACCGCGTCCACTTCGCGCCCGGTGAGTAAATACTACGGATCCGGCCGCGGCCGGTCCGGCTGTCGGCGCCGCTCCGCCTGCTGCTGGCGCTCGTGTCCGGTGTCCGGCGTCCGGCGTCAGGTGTCCGGCGTCCGGGTCCGGCGTCCGGGTCCGGCGTCCGGGTCCGGCGCCGCAGCGTACCGCGGCGGCGCGCTGCTGAGTCCCTACGCTCGGGGGCTGAGAGCCGCCCGCAATGTCGTCCCGACCCGATTTGACATTGGTTCCCCTGCAACAGACAAACCGATCGCGTTAACATGTGCGAGCGTTGACGCCTGAAAAGTATCTGGAAAAGTTAGTCATGCGAAGCGACGCAAGATCAAATAGACGACGCAAGACATCATGATAGCAGGAGTAGGGGAGATTAGTCCAAAACGGGGCATGGAGGTCAATCCGGGACATGGTAGTATAGCCATCTACTATACTATATAGACATCTTCAAATTTAAGCGCTCTTTGGACACTGCTGTCAGCCATCTTGGTTAGTTTTTCAACAAAAGTTGAAGGGCGGGCGAGCTTTAAATAAGTGAAGTGTGTGCTAATATTAATCAATAAATTAAAAAAAAAGCTCGCATAAAGTTTCGAGGGGTGCCTGTCGTAATATTCCTTAGCATACAAATTTTTCGTAGGTTAAGGTAAGTAAAATTTGTACTTTACATATTTTTTTTGTATTGTTAATTACGTATTGCGAGTTAAGCAAACGTTATTTAGATTTTTGTTGCATCACGTTTTTACGTAGTCGGTCCCAAAGTTCTGTCAGAAATGAAAATCATGATAAAAACAAAAGTGCCAATCAGTTTTTAATAAATTATATACCAATTTAAAGTACATTTAATAAATAAAAATTATTCAAAATGACGTCCCTTGTTTTTAATACAGGCTCTCATATGGAATCACTTTTTTGTGTAAAGCGCCTGCATGTTTTGTGTGTGCCTAAACTGCCTGCAATGAAGATGTGATGTCGCTGTTTCAAATAAGCAGGCGTTTATATATAGTCCATTGAATGAGTCCCTCCAAGGGGGGTCTAGAGTGCGTGAGTTAGTAACGTAAGATGTTTTTTCGGAAACATGTCAAGAGTCCCTAGGTAATAAACATACTAAAACCCCGGGACACTAGGAGGAGCCCCGGAGTGGGGGGAGGGGGGGAAAGGGTCCATTTTTTCATTTTTCGCTTAAATCTCAAAAACGGTACATGTTAGAGAAAAACTTTTAAGGAAAAGTTGAAAGGCCATAAAATTATCTACAAGTTGTACCTAAATATTTTTTTTCTATTCGCAGCCGTTTTCGAGCTACATCCCATGAAAGGTGAAAAATTCGAAAACTACCCTTATATAATATTTTGACAATCGATTCCTCCTAAAGGCTTCCATGGAGGAATGTGTTTTTTTTACCAATTATAGACCTAATTAAGAGCAATCTATCAGTACCGGTCACAAGTTGCACTTTTGAGCTTTTTGGAAGAAAAAAAATAAAAAGGTCAAGTTGCGTAACTACCCTAATATAATATTTTGACAATCAATTCCTCCTAAAGGCTTCCATGGAGGAATGTGTTTTTTTTACCAATGATTGACCTAATTGTGGTGTATAGACACCTTTATGATAATAAAGGGTCCCCACAACTGCCCGGCTGCCGCCATTGCTATGGGTGACGTCAACGGGAACGGGCAGTGGTGGTCGACAGAAAACCCATTTAAGTGTTTTATTGAATCTACTGCCGCACAGAAACCCTGGACATCACACTGGCGACGAGGATTAAAAAACGCAACAAGGAAGTGTACAAATAACCGATAATAATAATCGGTGGAATCCTTTTAATTAATTTCTGTAAACGGAAAAGAAAAGGAAAAAGTGGGTCTAGTGGTTTCGAATATTAAAGTACCTACATCAAAAGTCGCATAACATTCTGACTAGTACTTTGTGCACTTATGTCAAAAAAAATAAGCAGAGGAATTGAAAACAAACTGATAACGGTCGGCGTAACTAGTCGGGAACAGAAAGTGCCCGCTAATGTTTACCTAATTGCATTCCCGTTGTTGTGTTATGGTAACAAATTGTTAAATTCGACATAGATATACGTACAATCAAAATATTTGGTTACCTAAGTATTAAATAAAATGTTTGACGGTTGTTAGACAGCCAGTTACAAATTCGTTATCTACCTACAAATGTTTCGTTACATATTAATATTTCTAAATAAAGTTACACATTAAAACGGAATATCTAAGTGCCTTGAGAATAGTATGTTCAAATAAAGACTACCGTGAAGCTAACAAAAGGAAGGCAGTACTGTTGTGTAACGAAAGTATTCAACATTCTTGTACATAGTTATCTAGCTGTCGCGCAATACGTTGTTATGATATTATTTGGATCTGTGTTCAATTTATGATAATAACTTGAACAATATTACCATTCCATACGATTCTTAGTAGGTAGGTAAGTGATTAATATTGAAAACCCACACCTACCTGTACCTATTTACATCGTAACGTGATCAGGATAGCTAGCATCAGCTGGACTAAAATATACCTACATACTTTCGATGTAAATGGGTTAGTGTGTTATTGTTAAAATATATCATGTTTTACGGATGACCTACACAACAACAATAACAAAGAGTGCCTGTAAAAATATTAGTGGATTAAAATAAGTTATGGGGAAGTAAAGCCCCGAGTTCCTCATAAACTGGAAACTAAATAACATCAGTTTATACAATTCAAACCTACTTACATACTGCCTGTCTATGCAAACATATATGTAAAAGCTGCATGAGTTCTACATAGACTGAATGAGCCTAATCGCATTTATAATTATCGGGGCAATCCTTAGTATTATTATGTTTCTAAGTGCGAGCTAAGTGCGAGTAAATATAGTAAATATAACATAACAAACACAAAAGAGCGTAAGCTCACCGAGTTTCTCATGTCTGGGGACTGAAAATAATGTGCCAATTATTTGCACTATATGTTATGTAGCAATCAAGATTCAAGGAGTGAATAGTCCTCGAGGTTCTTTGTAAAAGAGCCAAGAGTAATGAATACCCCTGGTACCAAACAAAAGGTGGAAAGGCCTAATCCAGATACTGTTCATTTTGTCCCCCATACAAGTACCTATGTTTCCTTTTATCAACCAAACCGAAGTATCGACTGATGTTTGGCAGTAATAAATTTAACTTTACTAATCGCCAATATATGCGTGAATTAGTTGTGACATCGGGAGTAGACTATGTGCAAGTACCTAAATAAAACAAGAATAACAATATAAGAGTCACTTGATGACTAAGTAATATAACCTACTTATCAAAGTACATAATTAATATGAACTACTAACTCTTCCTAGTATATACATCTTTGAGACCTGTAAGTTTGTACGGAAACATAAAGAGCTCTATGTAAAACGCGGTGACATTCCCTCATCACGATCTATCCGTCATAAGAATAGCTCGTTCCACCGCCCGCTAAACTGAAACTGCTATCCTCAGGCCCATTAATAATGTCAATTAAGACTTATAATAATTCACCTGATTCTTTAAAAGAAGAAGAAGACGATAAAATTATATAATTAAACTAAAGCAACTACTACTAACTAAAGCCTATTACACGCTAAATGAATACTTAGAAGATAAATTATAAACACTTAGTAAGTCCTCCTCTCCCTAACATTGCAGTGCCCAACAGGGCTCACAATGATCTGTAACTTTAAGTTAGCATCTGTACCTACTTTTGTGATATTGCAATAAATGATTGAGTATTGAGGACATAATTCGGTTGAAAGACGTTGTATAGAAACAAGTAAGTAAACACATTAATGTACACAAAAGCAGTTAAAAAAATACAACTACTTATTACAAAAAGCACAGGTACAGTTGGAAATTCGCATCTAAATAAAACAATATTTAACTAGCCCGTCAGGGTGTCTATCATAATGGTGACACACAACTCTTTACTGCGCGACATAAACTACCTGTCACTTTCATTCCAATATCGTGCGAACTAGACAGGCGATGCTGAGTCGCGCGACAAGATAATGAGCTAGTTATGCAGATGATGCAAAGCATCGGAAATTCAAATATTCGTAATACAATTTGCTTAAATAACTACCTAAATATTTGGGTATCTCTTTGTCTATTAGCCAATAAATAAAGGAACTAGAAACACTTTTAAATAAAATTATAGGATTGGACCATAGTTAAAACAAGTCTATGAGATTAAAACAAAACCAACAGGATTGGCGGAAAACAACCCTATTTAGGGTATCAAAATAAAATCAGTTGAGCTGTTTCAGCACGAAACAACTACAACACAAGCTGTCATTGATTGGAAATGACAGGCGGGAAAATAAAATGATCTACGGATCAGCCTTAAAAAGATATATTATATATTAATACAGGAATGGCAGCTCGTGGCTTCGGCCAATGTCAGTTTAGTAATATTAACGTTATAAAGAATAATACACCATGCCTATATATATATGTTCGAAAAAATATATTTTCATCATACACCGTAGCAAAATACCATTTCTCATGTTCACTTGAAATGTCCCTTAAAAAGTAGATGAACTACAAAAGAAGCTGTCACGCGTTGGCAATGAAAGAAAAAAAGTAGTCTTTTAAAATGTAAGTCGTATATAGATCGCCGTAATAGGGATACAAATGAAAAATATTACAGTAAATCCGTCGTAGAGGGCTAATCGCGAAACTGATTGAATATATAATAAACGCGGTATTTATTTAACAACACTTAAACTCGACAACTAGTATTATACTCTATTACTTAAATAAAACGTGTTCTAGAAGTGAAACGATTTGACTTGAATTTGAGTTCACTATAGAATAAGGTATATAACAAAAGAATATATACTAGTAGTAACGACATTTAAAGTATCCGTGCATTATAAATAAACGATTACGAGTACAAGCAAATCCTAACACAGGTATTATGGTAAAGACATCTTAAAGTAAATTGTCGTTTGTGACGTTTAAAGTACATCTTCAATTAGAAATTATCAATCACTATAACAGCGCAGTTACCTACGTATTTGCTTATTTCTTGGGGTACGTATGTACATAAAAATCGTAATCAAGTTATCATATTGTAGTACCTACATTCTTACAATAAACAAAAAAAAAACTTCCTCTCAATATTATGTAATTTGATTGGGTATAATTAACAGGTATTTTGATTGAGGAATTTATGTTATTCCGTTATATCCTTTCTAGCAGTGTACTCGGTTGTTCGCGCTACGACTAGGTAGACTGAATAATCATTACATCGGATTTACAATAATAAAGGTACAATGGTGTATAAAAAGTGCCGAAGGAGCACAAAGTCTAAACAAAAAATGCCGAAGGTGCACAAGCTACAAAAAATGCCGCAGGAGCACAAAGTCCAAACAAAAATGCCGAAGTGGCACAAACTACAAAAAATGCCGAAGGAGCACAGTCCAAACAAAAATGCCGAAGTGGCACAAACTACAAAAAATGCCGAAGGAGCACAAAGTCCAAACAAAAAATGCCGAAGGTGCACAAACTACAAAAAAATGTATTATAGCTACAAAATGTACCATAGGGTACAAAATGTACTATAATGTACAAAATGTACCTTGGTGTACAAAATGTACCATGGTGTACAAAACGTACTATAGTCTACAAAATGTACCATAATGTTCAAAATGTACTATGATGTACAAAATGTACCTTAGTGTACAAAATGTACCATGGTGTACAAAACGTACTATAGTCTACAAAATGTACCATAATGTTCAAAATGTACAATGGTGTACAAAATGTACCTTGGTGTACAAAAGGTACCATGGTGTACAAAATGTACCACGGTATACATAATATACAAAATGCTAACGTGCATACAAAAAATGCCAATGGGCACAAAATAACAAGGTGCCAGCGGGACCACAAAGGTGAAAAACTTGCCAATGAACATATAAATAATAAAATGTATATTTAATAAATAAATATTAAGGGACAATCATACACAAATCGACCTAGTCCCAAACTAATCAAAGCTTGTACTATGGGTACTAGACGATGATATTAATAATTAGGTATATATATATAAATATATATTATGGCTGTGAAACCTGCGACCTGCTTTAGAATGAAGTGTAAACGATTGTGGTTCCTATTTTTAACAAACTAATTTTAGACTTTCAGTACTTATGATAAATGAGTCTTCGTGATTATACATGCATTAAAACAGTGCTGTCCCTGAATTAAATGGTAAAATGAATAAAATTTGGGTTGGACGAGGGTTTTCCAAATTGAAGACTTTGTTTTAATCGAGAGACGCAGCATTTATAATATTTTGTATCTAGTCTAGTTAATAACGATCCACGAGCCCTCATAAGAGACGTGGGTAGTGTGTTTACCTATCTATTTTCCTTGAGTTATACTCACCTGAAACTTGCAATATAAATTTCAATAATGCAGTAAAAAAACTGTGATTCCTTACGAAGTTACTACGGTATTTGAAATTATGGTCGGTGTACCAATCAATTGTGTAAATTTCACTATATAGAAATTCTAAAGAAAACAGATTTTCTTTTCAAGTGATGACTAGTCAACGCCGGTTTAGTATTCTGAAATACTTACATTTCGTGAGAAGATTTTTAACTTCATACCAAAAAATTGGAAAATGTATATTTCATTGAAAAAGGCAAACTGTGAGTTTTCTTGCGGCGCTTCTTTCTCACAAAGGCCTTAGTTGGAAGCGCTGGTAGATTCCTAAATTTTCGAAAATAATAGCTCCATAGTACATTAATTCACGAGTAAATGAACATATATGTAATCCAATGTTATGATTGGCGAATGCAATAAAATAAAAATAATTGTTACAATACCAAATACAAAATATTCCATTACTTAATTCATTCCATTTACCAATTAAGAACAAGCACCTAATTGAAAAAAAGAAAAAAAAAACACAAATGGAAAGAGGAGGTAACGGAAACGAGAACATAGAATTATTTAATGATGTAAAAAATGAAGACAAAATTATTGAACTTGAAACTACTAAATAATAAGTATCACTCGCTAAATTAACTTCATGTATGCATAAACTTATGGTTAAAAGCCTTGTCTCAAAAGGAGATTAAATACCGAATATGCGAATAGTAACAAAGAAAAAACATTTCTTTATGACACATTTATTACAAATTTATAATACAGTTGTTGATAAGATTAAACTCGTGTTACATTTCAATGTACATTCAAATTCATGATTAAGGATTAAATTAGAAGTATTACATTTCCAACTACAGTCACAGAATAAAGACACTAGTACAGTCTAGTGACCGAGATATTACTAATAGGTATGTTGTGCATACCAGTTACTAATAATATGAATCAATCTAGATTCCAGAAATATATTAAATGTACATGTAATGCAAGGGTGATATGAAATGTTAATACCTAGTAATAATTAAATAAATAAGGTGTCAATAAATAACTATTTCGAATTTATCAAAAGAGGATGGTGTGGTGTATAGACACCTTTATGATAATAAAGGGTCCCCACAACTGCCCGGCTGCCGCCATTGCTATGGGTGACGTCAACGGGAACGGGCAGTGGTGGTCGACAGAAAACCCATTTAAGTGTTTTATTGAATCTACTGCCGCACAGAAACCCTGGACATCACACTAATTAAGAGCAATCTATCAGTACCGGTCACAAGTTGCACTTTTGAGCTTATAGGAAGAAAAAAAAATAAAAAGTTCAAGTATCGTAACTACCCTAATAAAATTCAATTCCCCGTAAACGCCTCCGTGGTGGAATCTGGTATTTTTATCAATGATAGACCTAATTATGAGCAATCTATCTGTACCGGTCACAAGCTGCACTTTTGAGTTTTTTTGGAAGAACAAATAAAAAGATCAAGTTCAGTAACTCAAACTACCCTAATATAATATTTTGACAATCGATTCCTCCTAAAGGCTTCCATGGAGGAATGTGTTTACTTTACCAATTATAGACCTAATTAAGAGCAATCTATCAGTACCGGTCACAAGTTGCACATTTGAGTTTTTTGGAAGAAAGAAATATTTTTTGATCGATTGATGTGATAAACATGGGTATGTAGTATGGGGAAATTGTTTGAGCCAAAATCATTTTATACTGCGTGTAACTCAGAAACGGTAGGATATAGGAAAAAATTATTGAGGTACAACTTGTAGATAATTTTATGGCCTTTCAACTTTTCCTTGAAAGTTTTTCTCTAACATGTACCGTTTTTGAGATTTAAGCGAAAAATGAAAAAATGGACCCTTTCCCCCCCTCCCCCCACTCCGGGGCTCCTCCTAGTGTCCCGGGGTTTTAGTATGTTTATTACCTAGGGACTCTTGACATGTTTCCGAAGAAACATCTTACGTTACTAACTCACGCACTCTAGAACTTTTTATTCAATGGACTAATAGTCTGGCTAATGAAATATTACTCAATGTTGTGGCGGGAAATTAAAAAATCTGCGGCTGGTCACACTTTGTGTAGTAGGAATTATAGTTTTGATACTAGAACATATTTTTGATTTTCTATGCACACGTAAGGTACCTAAAGAAATAAGTTAAATATATATGTTGACGTGGACTCATAGTCAGCTCACATAATTTCTACCACTATGTAGTACAGTAAAATCAACGACAAACACATATGTTTACACTTTCTAACATAAGGCGAAAAATGTAATGTAGTGTAAATAAGACCTAGCTCGATAATACCATGTTAATCCGTCACCAAAAAATGACATAAGGTACTATGCCAAATTTCAACTCGATCGGAATCGAATGTTAGAACTAGTACATAAAATATCAAAATTATTTACCTACTAAATTGTTTAAATCATAGACAATTAGTAATACCACAAGGAAATATCTGTCAACATTATTTGGCTAGCCAGACTATATATATATATATATTCAATTCCATATATTACTCTTTAACGACTCTCTGAATTTGATTGTGCTTCATATATGTGGAAGCACATTGCGAGCACTAACCTTAGGCAGTACTTTCACCCTTGAGTAGGCAGCCATTAGCTAGAACTGGAAATGCACCCGCCAACCTGATGTCAGGTTGGCGGGCGTCATTAATTTCTTAAATATCTCTGGAGTTTAAAGAGCCCATTGCTCGAATTTTGGCGAACATTTGGCACATTGCTAGCACTAACTCCGGACGTATACCACAGCTCCATTTGTTGATGTACACCCGCCATCCTGACGTTCACCAATGTGGCACTGATTTTGACCCATTTTTCGCAAAAATGAACAGTTGGCCCGTAATAAGATACACCCAACCAGACCATCACTGATGATGGATGATGCCCATGTTGCACCCGCGGAACTCTTTTTCCGAGCTTAAACGGCTTCTTCAGAGCTCCTAGCGTACACTCTATCATTCTGTTTATTGTACTTCTCTTCAATATCAACAATCTTTTCGTCTGTAAAGAGGATATCACGATGTCGATTTTTCGCGTACCGCTTTAAGAACTTCCGGGATCTTATATCGGATCCAAGCCATATTGCTTTTAGACGGGCATTAAGTAAGCGCCCACTCTTTTTTTTGTATGCTCGTAGACTAAGATCTTCTTTTAAAACTTTTTTGACGGTTTTTCTACTGACACCCATCTGCAAAGCCATCAACTTCTGTTTTCGGACAGGATTTCTTGTTATGCGCGCCTTGATCACTTTGATCACTGCTCGTTCACTGATCGCTGTGTTCGTACGGAGCGAGGCCGGCCAATTTTTTCTTGTCTTCAACACTGGAGACTTAATTGTACCTATCAATAGTACGGTACACAAACCTAAGCGTTATATTTAAATACTTGAAAATGGTACTTGGCGAGTGCCCACAGTGGTGCAATGCTAAAACAGGTATTCGTTTTTCTTACAATGTCCACTCCATTGAGAAATTACAGCGAATGACCGTTTTTTGTTTAAAAATAATTGTCGAACATTCAAAAATGGAATTTAATATGATTTTCTTAAAATCATGTTCTAAATCATAGTACAGGCATTGTTTAGTTTGGGAGTAGGTCGATTTGTGTATGATGGTCCCATAATATTTATTATTTATTTATTTTATTAAATTTAAAAATAATGTGCCAGGGACAGAACTTTGGGACCGACTACCTACGTGATGATGATGATGATGGTATCCTGTTATCCCTCATCAGGGACATAGGGCTCTCAGAAGGATTTTCCATTGACGCCGATCCTGCGCTGCTTCCTCGAGTTTCTTCCAGTCGAGGCCGGTTGACGCCGCCTCTTTGTTGACTGTGCGTCTCCAAGTGGTGCGAGGACGACCGAGTCTTCTTCTACCGGACACTTGCCACGTCAGACCTTGTTTGGAAAGATGGTTGTCAGGTCTTCGCAGTACGTGACCTATCCAGCGCCACTTCCGAAGAAGTATTTCCTTAGCGATAGGATTTTGGCCGCTCAGCTCCCATAACCTTATGTTAGAGATGGTCCGTGGCCAGTAGATTCCCAGAATCCTTCGCAAGCATTTGTTAACAAACACCTGGAGTCTATTTGTGATAGCGTTTTTTACGGGCCACGTCTCACATCCATACAGGAGGACTACTACCTACGTACTTGATTTATTAGTTTTTTGTGGGTGCGTTTGGTGCAAAACCGTTCGGTATAAAACCGGGTAGTAATATAATAGCTGTACCTTGTTTTGTACAAACAAATGTCTTCGCCAATTTTCTTTATTGCACTTTAGTTTGGGTAATTGTTTCAGTTTGAAAGAAAATGCCTAGCAATGCCTCGGGGCGACGACATGACTATGCGTAAAAAGTAAAAAGGGTGTAGTAAGAGAAAGGAGGGAACAGGTTGAAAGGAGTGAAAACGGTGAAAGGAGTAAAGAGGGTGTAATGAGTGAGGGGTGAGGGGGAGCAGACTCACCTGGGGCTCTGGTGGAGGCCTATATCCCGCACATGGCGGTGAGGCGCGCGCTCAGCTGCGCCGGGAACTGCTCCGTGAAGCGGCGCCAGTTCTCGTCGCCCACCTGCGCACAACACAACACCACCGTCAGCGAGCGGTACACTTACAGTTCACACTACATTTCTCTTTAAACGGGTAACAACAAACACGAAGGTTATATTTTCGTGGGACTTTCAAAGACGTGCCCGTTACACTCTCGTCAAAATAAATAAGTTTAAAGATACGGGTTAGCGTGCTCACATGCCGAATTTAAATCCGATCTACCACAAGCCCACGAGCGGATTCGGAAGACTCAGATTATCAGGTGAAGTAAAAGGAAAGCTCGTGAACCGAAACGGAGGCGACAGACCTGGTTCTTGAATCCGTGGAGGATCTTCGTGAACATCTCCTTGAGGTCGTCCTTGGGCTGCGACCAGGAGGCCACGGCGTCGCAGAAGAACATGAAGTCGGGCACCACGCCGCCCGGGTTCACCTGGATCATCTGGCAGATGCCGCGGAAGGCGGAGTCCTTCTCGTCGTTGTCGCGGATGTTGCGCAGGCTCGAGCACCTGCACACGCCACCGTCAGAGCCGGCCCGCACCGGACCGGACCGACCTCCGACCTGATATTTCGACCCCGCGACTACGGTTCATGTTTGTGGATGCGCGTTCGAAATATCAGCCGATTCTCTAATAGGGTGTTTTGCGGAAATCAATAAAGCGATCGATGTCTAAGAACGGCGGTACTAAGGTGATGCTGTTAATTTCAAAGTGAAGTATATTAATGAGAGCGACTTGCACACAAAACATATCTTTATGAGACTGATCCGTGAGGCCTCGCCGGAAGACGAGCGCGGAGCCGGCCGGCGCGGGGGCGCGCACCTCCGGGACCCGGGGTCGTCTTTCGGTTCGGGTGATACAATATTTAAATAAACTTTAGCAGTTATATATTTTAGAAAGCGGATGGTGTTCAACACATACAGTACGGCACGGAAAATAATAATACAAATAAACTGCCACCCTGGCGGGCGGACGGAGCGCACGAACACCATCCACGATCGAAATTATATGGGATTAATAACTTATTCGATATTAAACGTAATAATAATATAAAGTAATAATAAAAAAAATACTACAGACCACTGGCGTACAAATTGTTGTAATACGGGTGCGACGTCGTGTGGGCACACATAACCTAGCCGACCGATAGTAATCGCTAACGGCGCGATCACGAGTCACGACACGACATACCGAGAACAAAACCAAGAAAACAAATCAACAAACCATCCAAAACATACTTAAATTACATAATCAATCCAACGGCAACCAATCAGTGTTACAAATACAAAAAACGTGAAACTATGCTGTACTATTAGTCTAGTAAATATACTGGTTGTCGCTTCGAGCGGTCCCGGCCGGAGCCGCTGTGACTGCGCACGCTCCAGGCTATGTACAGGCCCTTTCACCAAGTTACATTGCTCTAGCCAATCATTCCATAGCGACTTGTATGCTTTAGTGTATAAATAACAAATGTTAACAATAATACTGGTTAATATAATATAATAATATGTATATGTAACATACAGTCCAAATAAAAGTGGGTAATTGCCAACATAAGGTTTAGTAAACAGTTAGGGAGCATTCGGTACAGTGTGTTCTGCCGATCGGCTGCGAGCAAGCGAGGCATTCTCAAGTGTCGGCAGAAACACCGGAACATAAACAAGGAAAATGATCTCATGAACGTTATGGGAACTCAATATAAAGCGGTGACGGAAATATACACTTCAAATATTCACAGCATAGCGACTGCCACCATAATTACAATGTTACAAACTGCAAAATACATTATCGTGAGGTGTCACATCGTCGCAGAGTATCAGGAAAGACAGAAGTTAATCATATGTAATTCAGTACGACTAGCGGGAATAATGAAACATCACCGACCTGTGTTCTCCAATAGCGTCTTCGGGGTGTTGGGCCTATTGATTATGTCTACTAAATGGTTCAGCACGAGGGGGATGTATTTGGACGTCTCCGGACCTGCAACATCGGAGAGCGATATAGAACGCGGCGGGCGGCGGGCGGCGGAAGGCGGAGCCGGGTCGGGCGCGGGTCTCACCGAGTTTGATGCTGATCTCGCCGATGGCCCAGGTGGCGTTGTTGCACACGGAGATGAGCTCGGGGTTGAGGTTCACGCCCAGGATGGGCAGGAACTCGGGGATGTAGGGGTGCACGTGCTGGAAGCAGGCCTTCGTCAGGTCGCCCAGCAGCGCGAACGACGACTGCCGCACCTGCGCACACACACACACTCTCACGACACTCCGCACCCAGGACACGGGCATAACCAATCAAACTTAAACAGAGGAAGGGGAAGCTGTTGCTGTACGGTGATGCTACTATATGAATATGGTAATGGTCGTTGAGCCGATTGAAAACATAATAGGAAATCATTTAAAATTGGAAGAGTCCGTAAGTCCTGGGGTCGGTGATCACCCGAGGGTGGAGTGGGCCGCCAGGGCGCCGGTCCCACACGAGCTGTACCTCGGGCATGGGGTCCTGCATGCACTGGTACAGCAGCTGCATGAGGTTGGAGTTGAGCACCAGGTGGTCGATGTGGCCGTCCAGCCCCTCCGCCAGCCCGCTCAGCAGGTCCAGCGCCACTATCATGAAGTCTTTGTCGGGCGCCTCGAATTGTTCTGGACTCTGACTGTTCGCCTACAACAAACACTTTCTTTTTCATTCTTATTCTGATGATGGAGTAAATTAAAGTAAAATCTTCTTCCTTTAAAGAATTTAATTTGAAGTAGGTAATGAGAAAGCATAGAAATAGTTCGTTAGAAAGGTAACTTACGATATTTTGATTCAACGTCTGTTCTATTAAAGACACGCATCTCCTGAAAACTGGTTCACAGTACGGCAGGAATCCGGATTGCAAAGCGGTAGCTACAGATGACAAACACTGCAATAAAATGTATGATTAAATATGTCTTCTACCGGCCAAGAGTATTACAATTTTAATGTCCCAACTGTGGATATAAGAGTTATGTGAGGGTGTAAAGGCTGATTTAGACGATGCCAATTTTGAGACGCCTAAATTACGGCGCCTCGAAAAGGCACCGTATAAACACTTTCCGCGCCATTTTTTCGCCGCATGCCAGCGCTGGCGCGGAATAGAACACGAGCCTATTTTTCGGCGCCAGTGACCCCCCTCCGCGTCTCTCGCTGCCACTAATGACTGGTACTGAAAAAAAGCACTGTGTAAACACGACTGGGGCGGCGAGATTTAGGCGGCTGAACATAGTCATTGTCTAAACGGTCGGAGGTGTGCTGTGCGGTAATCACTGGCGCCGTAATTTAGGCGTCTCAAAATTGGCATCGTCTAAATCAGCCTTAAGGAAAGTTGAAGATGGCGCCGACGACACTGGTAACCCACCTCGAGCAAGGGGAACAGGTCCTTGTCCTCGTCCTTGAGCACGTTCCACTTGTTGATGAGCGGCGGCATGAGCAGGTTGATGTACTCGGGCTTGTTGAGGTGGTGTCCGACCGAGTCGGCCAGCGTGCCGATGGCGTCGTACAGGATCAGCAGGTTCTTGTGCTGGTACTTGCCGAACGCGAACACCAGCGTCTGCAGGATGTAGCCCAGGTACGGCACCAGCTCCGTGCACGCCTCCTCCTCCAGCGTCGCGAACGCCGAGCACGCCGCCTCCTGCACGCGCTTGTTGTTGTCCAGCACGCGCTTCAGCAGCTGCAAACAATTCAGTACAGACCGTTTAGCGACCATATTAGTACTTTCCTTCTTAGTCATACCTACTCATGGAGGAGCGGTCTCAGTCATAGATTATCAGATCGGTTGCGGATCTCGTCAAACTTTTGCTAGCCATCTCTTAGTCTATTTAAAGAGGCAGGTGTGGAAGCGGCTCACCTCCGTCATGACGGGGCGCAGGTACAGGTCGTGCGACTGCGACACGACCCAGTGCGAGTAGCGCGACAGCGTCCAGCACGTGATGGCGCGCACCAGCGCCTTGCGCTCCCCCAGGCAGCAGACCAGGTACGGCACCAGGTCGGGCAGGTGCGGCACCATGCCGCCCATGCAGCCGTCCGCCACCGCGCCCAGCGCCAGGATGCCGCTCTCCTGGAGACACAACCGTACGAGTTACACATGCGGCCGGCTTAGCGGGTCGGGATCCCTCCCGGCTAACGGCGAGATCGATAGCGGCAAAGTGGAAGGCTCGGCTCACCTTGATGACCCAGTCCTCGTGGAAGAGCGTCTCCTTGAGGATGGGGAACAGCACGGGCAGCAGGTCCTGCGCGAACACGTTGGCGAGCACGTCGAGCGCGGCGGCGCTGCACTTGCGCAGGTTCCAGTCGGACAGCGAGCCGTCGTCCGCGTCCGCGCCGCCGTCCTCCTCCTCCTCCGACTCGTTGCCGGCCGCCATGTTGCTGTCGCCTGCGCCTGCTGCAAGCAACCACTCTCAGCGCCGGCGCACGCACACGCCAGGGACATACACCGCCGGCTTCCGCCGTACATCACTATACTTCCGGCCGTTCTCTTATTGCTACCCGGCTCACAAAATACGAAATTCCCACAAATACTGCATGCCAAAGTTTAAGACTATTTTATTTGCTACTTTCTAAAGCTGCGAGTCATCATTTGTCGATCTGTGTGAGGTTGTCTGATGTTTATTTATATAACTAATTTGTAAAATCATTTATTTCATTTATTCAAATGATTTATAATTTATAACTTTAAAAAAAAATAAAAAAAATTGTAAAATTGCTGTAAATTGTCAATTCGGAAAGTCGGAACTGTAAACCTAGATTACTTTTCAAAATTTAAGTAAGTAGGTTTAGGGTGTGTTTAATAAGAGTTAAAAGTTTCAAGGAGAATATGATATAATAAAAAAAAATTTAGAAACACGCTTATTGCCGATTTTTATTTCTTGCACTAACGTTAACTGTTCATCGGGCAAATCAAATGAACCCAAACATGACAGGTTTATCTCACGAGGTCGAGGACCGGCCACCTTCCGTCCTTCCATCAGACCATCTCCAAGATAACTAATTACTGTATTGTCACCTAAATAAAGTTTCATTTCGATACAATTAGAAGGTTATAATTTATAAGGTTTATACTGAATATCTAGCTTTTAAAGTTCTCCCGTGAGCGAAATTCCGTTTCTTATGATTATGAGAAATAAATATTTTCAAACCGAGAAGTTTATATCGACTTCCAAGAATCGATTACATTATGAGTTACTCAAACACTCGGTTACAAGTGCAGCTGATAAAAGCGTGTTAAAAGAAAATAAGTAGTAATAAGGATGAGCCG
This sequence comes from Apotomis capreana, assembly GCA_947623375.1. Classification (NCBI taxonomy): domain Eukaryota; kingdom Metazoa; phylum Arthropoda; class Insecta; order Lepidoptera; family Tortricidae; genus Apotomis; species Apotomis capreana. Next base: position 470,554 of record OX392501.1, read on the forward strand.
TGCGGTGCGGCGTGCGGCGTGCGGCACGGCAGGAGGTATGGCACTGACCGTTGTGCTTGATGGTGTGCGAGCGCGGCTTGTGGAAGCGCGGGCGGATGTCGGAGTCGCGGTCGGGCTCCGCGTCGTCGGCGTCGTCGTCGCGGTCGCCGCGCAGCAGGATCACGTCCATCTCCGAGTAGCGCATGCCGCGCACCAGCACCGGCAGCAGCGCGCCCAGCCGCCCGCCCAGCACCTGCGCACACACACACCCGCACTCTGTACAATACGATTAAAATCAGTTAACGATTCGCCTTTTCTTGGGTATCATCGTCTCAATCCGAAGACGGAAATGACACGAAATACATTACCGCGATTTCTTTTAGGTAGCATTCAATTTGAAGTTTCATAAACGCAATGTATAGCACCTGCCAAGATGACATTACTAACCGGTAGACCTAAGAAATTTATTATGCAGAAGCGACATGAATTTTAACATTCATTATTTATTAAAGCTATATTTGTAGGTATACAATATATAAAAAAAACATATATAAGTCAATATTTTACCGTTTGATGTAAGTAACGTACCTACGATATTACGTCGAATTAATAATAATCACCAAATAAAAAATTTAAAAAACAGATTTCAACCGATTTTTGTTGATATTTCATAAACTGCTTGACCAATTTTGATAAAATTTACATGGGACCATCTCGGAAGTACCTATACCCTATCAAATACAAAAAGAATTTTGTACATCGGTCATATCTGTAAATTGATAACTCTATGTGAGAGATTAGGGATTCACGACAAATACCGAGGTTGGCCGAATAGTTAACTGATTTTAATCGTACTGTAGCACCCGACACAAGCACCTCCCAATATCAAAAAGGTGAATGCAGCGTCAGCTGAATCAGCACTCAAATGAAGTCACCTTGTGGAAAAATTTACAGTTGCACCTACAAAAAGAAAAGTGGTACAATTTCCATACTAAATTCGTCTCAGTAATAGTCCCACTTTATGATTTACTGCGCTATGACCGATTACTTGACGCCTACACTTTTTTAGAATAACAAGCTTTTCGAATGAATTTTTTAATCATAAATTAGGATATTATATGAAATATAAAAATGTGGTAATATTGAATTTTTTATCCTTTATTTGATTATATCGGAAAAAGGCTTGGTTAAAAAACATTACCTCACTCTAAATACTGGAAATACATGCTTTAAAGAATAACTTAGTTGAAACTCGCCTTGAGTAATTAAACCTTTACCCCGGCTCCACACTGCTCGTAGGCTGTAGAAATTTTCCTTCACAATACAATTACATAATCTGCGTTGAACATCATGTCGATGACTCACATTGTGAATACAAAACCTTATGACGTGAAGGATTTACAAAAACAATACTAAATGATATAATGATTTACGTAATGATTATAATGAAGTGAGTAGGAGAAAATACTCGTCAAATTTGACCCACAATTTATTTGGGTGAATCAACTTCTGCAACTCGTTGCCATGATGTCCCCAGGGTCACTCTTCAAAACTACGATTTTCCGTGGTTATATTTAGCAAAAGCTTTGTAATTTAAGCAGTTATAAGCCCATTATTATGTATATTAACTCCTGACAATACCAGTAATATAAATTATCAACACTTTTCTTAGAAGTTTCCCAAGCAGCACATTAGTGAATTTTGCAGCTTATCTTATAGCTTTAAGTTCTAAATGAGTGGTTTAACAGTGTTTGATACAACTTATAGCTTTAAACACAACTCAAAACTGTATATGAGTTCATCCTATCACTTGTAGTTGCATAGGAGCGTTTTTTGTTTCTACTTTATTACTTATGGTGGGATCAAGACGATTTTGCTACTTAAAGTTGCATGCAGGTTCAAATTGTCACTCAATAAGAAGCAATAATGCTATATAAGGCCTTAAAATCACTGATAAGCAACTTTTACATATAAGTGGGAACATACCCTTATTTGGAACTAAAAGTTCCAAATGACTAGTACAATAGCGAATTATATCACCAATAGTGGCTAAAGGGATAATTTTACGGCTCTTTTGGAACCAAAAAATATTGCAACTTTAAGGCCTAAGAAGTACCTTATTGCCACTCCAACGCATAAATAGGTCTCAGTAGGAGGTTCTTGGAACCAAAAGCAGTTATTTTCACTTATTTCAAACCACTAACGAACTGAAAGTTCTATTATTGTTCCTATTTGCGCCTTGTCAAAATATATTTAATAGTCTTGCTTGTTTAATAGTCTACAAAAGAGCAAATAATTACTATTGGTAAATATCATTCACTGCTTTGCCACTCGCAAGATACAAATAAGTGATTATTAGACTTGATAGTTCCAAATAAGGAACAAATAAGTGAAAATAAACACTGTAGGATCTTTTTTGTTTCGCCATGTTTACAAATGGAAGCCTATGAAAATTGATTATTTTAACCAGAATTTTATCACACTCACGCATAATCACAGACTTTTGATAGTTGTGAACTTGTGACGATGTTACTTTAAAATTGTACGTAACCTACAATCATTAGGTCAGGTTTTTAACAGTTTTATTTCTTATCAGTATCTATTCCTTATTTAATTTAGCACTCTCTTTTTTAATATTCCTGAGCAAATGAAGGGCGCGTCGAAATTTACAAAGAAAACATACTATAGTTTCACAGTAAAAAAAAAATCGCAAGAATTTCGTGCTTATTTTAATGCTTGTATAACGTAAAGTTTTAATCACAATCAAACAGACATATAAATCCAAAATGAATATGGCAGATCACGTATTACTTTTAATAAAACACAATTTGACAGTTGCCTCGCCACTCAAAGATAATTTTGGCGACTCATTTATCACTCATTGACCGAACTGAAATGTTTTCATTCGTTCACTGCGCATAACTTTCACCCATAGTTCTAATTACCACTTAAGGTAATTATGAGATCTCTTATGAATTCTATTTAGCACCAAAAATAGGCTGCAATTTTTCTCCTTTTGGTTCTATACTTTTATTTTATTTTATTTTATTTATTGGACCTTCAACAATAAGTACACTTTTACACTTTTTTATACAATTACAGATTTAAAACTAAGTATCTTATTACTTACAGAAGGACACCGCATGCACTAATTAGCAGTAATAATTATAACTAACTTATAATTAAGATAAATTGTTACTTGCTCTTTATTGTACCTTGAACTAAACTTATATTATAAAATACACTTAAATTAAAATTGTATTGACAATCTACTGTATTTTGCCTACATTTCCTTAACGAGAGCAGCCTTTATGCAAGAGATTGAGGAGAAGTTGAGATCAATACAGTGCTGGAACTCCCTATATATAGAAAACATGCGCGAGAGCGGACAGTGTCGTTTGAGGTTGGTGCGACAATTAGTTGAGCCAAAGAGTCTTAAGTTACCTGGCCTAGGCATTTTAGACGGAACATGAAAATTTATTTTTAGCAGTAAATCAGGACAGTTTAGACTACCGGTGACAATTCTTTTTAGGAAAATTAAATCCATCATACGCCTTCTTGCCGACAGCGATCCTATTTTAAAATATTTGAGACGTGCGTGATAACTTTTAAGTTCCTTATTTTTCTTATAACTGTATGTTAAACTTGATATAAATCTTTTCTGGACTTTTTCAATTCTATTTATGTTAACATTATAACACGGGGACCAAACTACGCTGCAATATTTTAAATTACTCCTAACCAAGGCATTATACATAATAATCTTCGTGTCAGTTTTCCTAAAATTCTTGCACTCTCTTAATACAAAACCTAACAGTCGCGAAGCTTTTAAGACAATCTCATCGATATGTTCATTAAATTTTAGCTTACTATCGAAATTAACTCCAAGGTCCCTTATGCTCATGACCTCCTCAAGCGTTTCATTATTCAAACCGTACACAGAGGGCACAATGTTTTTGTTCTTTGTAAATTTTATATGCTTACATTTCTTTACATTAAGACACATTTTATTCATTACACACCATTCTGAAAGCCTATTGAGGTCGTTTTGAAATGCCACTGTATCAGAAAATGATTTTATCTGTGAAAATACTTTTAAGTCGTCAGCAAATAAATAAAATTTCGAATTTTGAAAACACTGACTGATGTCATTAATAAAAATTATAAAGAGGTAAGGTCCAAGGTGCGAGCCCTGCGGTATGCCTGATGTAGCAGCATACTCAATAGATCTACAACCATCCATGACAACCCGAAGACTACGCCCACGAAGATAAGAGGCGAACCAACTCAGCAAGGGATTCACAGTACCATAACATTCTAATTTATTTAACAGGATTGCATGGTTCACTGTATCGAATGCCTTGCTGAAATCAGTGTATACGGCGTCAACCTGTATGCGCCTATCAACCAGATCGACGAGGTCTTCAACGTACGTAACTAAATTAGTTCCGCAAGATCTATTTTTTATGAAACCATGCTGGTCACTCAGTAAGAGTTGGGAGACGTGCCAAGTAAGTATCGGACAAATTAAGGCCTCAAACACTTTACCTAACGCTGGTAGAATAGCAATAGGTCTGTAATTATTTACTAATGATCGATCACCATTCTTGAAAACAGGAACTATCCTTGTATTTTTCCAAGCCGATGGAAATACACCAAGACTAATGGACTTGTTAAAAATTAATGTTATTGGAAATGACAGACTATCGGCAGTCCTAACCAAGAATACAGGAGGAATGTCATCAGCCCCAGCGCCCTTGTTAATGTCTAAACGTTCCAAAGCTGTTTTCACTTGGTTTTCTGTGAAAGTTATGTTGCCAAGGTTACTGTTATTCTGATTTTTTATTAAATTTGGAGTAATGGAAGTATTACTATCGTCCTGATTTTTATAAACACTTGAAAAATGGGCCGCAAACAAATCACAGATTACACCACGATCATCCGAAGTCTCTGATCCATTTGACATTACATCCGGATACGAACTACCACCACCCCTCTTCATCTTTAAGTAACTCCAGAAATATTTCGGATTTGTGGATATTTTTGATTCAACTGAAGCAATATATGAGTTATAACAACTTAGAGCCATTTTGTCGCATCGTTTTCTCAGTAGATTAAAAGTCAGAGCATCCATAGGGTTACCATATTTATTTAGTCTCTGTCTGATTTTATTTTTTTCGTTAAGCATTTTAATTAACTCTTTGGAAAACCAGTGTGGATGTTTACAACCTTTAATCTTCGTTTTAGGAACATGATCTTCTATTATAATACGAAGCTCAGAATAAAATACATCAACCATATAGTCCACCGAAGTATAAGGCTGTAGTTTTTCCTGCCAATCAATAGCGTCCACCTTCTTACGTATAGCAATGTAATCTGCTTTAAAAAAGTTATATTTGTCTAACTCACATACTTTTCGAATAATTACTTTTGTTTTTAATAACTGTATATTAAGAGGTGGGTGATGCTGATCTATTTTAGAAACAATGTCAGTTGACGCAGTTACAGTTATGTTACTCAAGTTTGTTAAAACTAAGTCAAGAATCCTGTTGTTGTGGTTTGGTATACAATTGGTCTGAACCAGGTCATTAAGTGCTGTAAATTCCCAAAATATTCTTTCTACGTTATTTTTATAATGAAAAGGTGAAGTAATTAATGTTCCGTCATTATGTAACCAGTCTATAGTGCTAATATTAAAATCTCCTACAATAATATATTTATCATATTGCTTCAGCACAGAGCTCGCATTTTCTGTAAAGTGATTTAGTATATTGTCATTAATGGGTGGAGGTATATACACCGCACACAGGCAAACTTCTAAGAAGGTATTATTTATTTTAATAGTAACTTTGATCCAGAGATCCTCACAAGAGCTTTCACAAGCAAACAATCGCCGTGAATTATACTGGTGGCATAAGGGTTCTTGCCACCTATATAGCACTTAGTCATGGTGGTAAATTCCACTTAAGCATCTAATTAGATATGATATACGAGCTATTTAGACCCAGTTGTGCTACTTGGGTTAATCACTATTGTCCCCCTGAATAACAGCAAAAAAAAGTTGATTCACCCATTTATTTATTATTAGGAAACTTTGAATTACTTTAAAGCCGTACATTACATTGATCATGCATATCAGAGATGTATTCCTACCAGAACCGAAACATGTATTATTACATATATGGAATTACCTCTCTGCAAACACTCTGTTCGGCGAGGGAGAGCCAGAACTCGCAGGCCTCCAGCGCCACACCCTCTTCAGCGTCCTGTGTGCGCACCAGCATGTACTGGGGACAAAAAACAAAACATGCTCTATCCAATATTTATCCCATTTATACAAAACAGTAATTTGACACAAATAACTATTCTGATCGTTAAAAATGTATAACCAAGTTATATAATACTAGGACCCGCCCCGGTTTCGCACGGGTGCAATGCCATTAAATTATTCATGTATTATACATATGCTTCCTCTTGAATCACTCTATATATTAAAAAAAACAACAAAATCCGTTACATAGTTTTAAAGATCTAAGCATACATAAGGACAGACAGATGGACAGACAGCAGAAAGCAACTTTGTTTTATACTATTGGTGACTAAGAGGCGCCCCGCAACTTGGTCCGCGTATTTTTTTTCTTTACTGTAGACGGGTAAAAAGTATCCTATAACCAACTTTGGATAAAATTCGTCTAGCTGTTTCGGCGTGATGCGAGGACAATGGAATTTATGACCAAATGACGATCCTGCATCACGCTATAAAGATTTTTCATCATGACCCCCTCTCCATAGAAACAGATTTTTTATACAAATATAGAATTTTATAATGGTATTAGATGTTTAATGTTTTATTATTATTATACAAAATAACACTGTATTTGTAGTACATGTACTAATCAAATGAAAATTATCTTTGATTCTTTCTATTGATTAATTATAATAATTTATCATTCCATCACAATACTGGGTTAAAACAATGTAATTTCAAATCCCAAATAAGTATCTTTTTCCTTCTTTTTAGGGTTCCGTAGTCAACTAGGAACCCTTATAGTTTCGCCATGTCCGTCTGTCCGTCCGTCCGTCCGTCCGTCCGCGGCTTAGCTCCGTGATCATTAGTACTAGAAAGCTGAAATTTGGTATAAGTATGTGTATGTATAACGCCGACAGAACGGTAAAATAAAAATTCAAAAATTTTATTTTTTTCGGGTACCTCTCGAACACCTAAAGTGGGGGTGATTTTTTTTTTTCTTTTCAACACTGGTGTGTGGGGGTCGTTGAATAGGTCTTGTAAAAATAATAGGGGTCTCCTAACATTATTTTTTGATAAAGTCAGCAGTTTTGTAAATATTCGCTCCGAAAACAAAAAAAATAGTGTCCCCCCCCTCTAACTTTTCAACCACGGGTCAAAAAAAATCGGAAAAATTCATGTAAATGAAACCTTATCAGTACTTTCAATGAAAACTATATTGAACAAAATCGGTCGAGCCGTTTTGGAGTAATCGCCAAATTTCATATTTTTTCTTTAGAAGGATGTAAATTGACTTCCAGAAGGTAATAAGTGATTACAGTTTCTAGGGCGTTTACGACCTTTTTATAGAGCTTAAAATCTTTCTTAACTTAAACCTTGGGATTAAAACAGCAATTTATTGCGAAGGATGAGCAATTACGGAACCCTACACTGAGCGTGGCCCGACATGCTCTTGGCCGGTTTTTTTATTATGAGGCCTTTATATTTTATTGAGCTCTATAATAGTACTATTTTTTATTGCGCACCACAAGAAAACCATGCGAGAAAAATAAAATTAGCAGTATATGACAAACTACTACTAAAAACTTATATGATATTGATAAGGAACAAATAAAGTGTAGGATAAACTCCTATATTAGTATTAGTGTAGCACTTGTAAATAGATAAAATGTTGTAGAGCAGGTCACAGCTGGCTCTCAATATTTACAAAGACACTCACCTCAATAATATTAGGTAGATGCGGCACCAGCCTGTCCAGCCGCACCTCCAGCAGTAACACTAATGCATGACAGACATTTTTCCGAACATCTGGATCTTCATCTGCTGCTAAATGGAATAAATTCTGCAACACAACATATTTTATGTAAAGTAAAAGGAGGAAAAAGTAGTTCATATAATGTGAATACCATTCCAATCATTGTGGTAAAGCCATTTGTACAAAATTCATAACACATATTGTCATATGTGTAATTAATTAATTACCATTGCTTTGTTGCTTCCCATAAGGATTAAATTTGTTTGCATCTTTATAGCACTAACCTACAATGTGTCCTGAAGTTAAGCAACAAAAACGTTTAGGAACATTTTGCTTGGATATAAACATAACATTTATAATATTAATAGCTAAACTGCAGTGTCTGTGGCAGAATACATTTTTATCTCCAAAAGTCAATGATTTACAAACACAGAACACAAGTGAACAGTGATATGCACGCATCAGCTATAAGCTGCCTGTGCATTAAATAAATAAATAAATAAATTTATTTATGTCTTTATTGCACACATGTAAGTACACTACCTGTTAAACTTAAATTGCAGGTGGTGCAGCTGAATTGAATTATTAAATGAGTAAATAGTACTGACCTCGATAAATGAGTCTATGTGCGTCATGAGAGCCTGTGTGCGGCCCATGATGAAGTAGTTCACACAGGCAATGGCGTGGCATCTGATTTTGGGAGAAGAATGTCTGAAGAACTGGAGGAATTTTGGAATTAGAACATTTAATGGCCTGTTCAATGCGTCACTGTCCAGGAGTTCTGCCGTGTCTTCACAAATTTTTTGTAATGCCCCAAATGCTCCCTGTAGCAAAGAGATAAATAAGACACACACATTCTAATGCAATACAGTACATGTAATTTTAATATCCTCCTTACCTCGCACACATTGTAGTCCTGTGAATCAAGCATGTTGCAGAGCGCAGGTAGGAGCTCTGGCCATGAAGTGAGCTCACCCTTGCTTGCAATGGTGGTGATGATGATACCCACAGTCGCACGGATCAGTGGTGATGGGTCTCCCACGGCAGATAAGCATTCTCGCTTGATAAACTCTGCTACCTCAGGGAAGAAGTTGTTGTAATGGGCCTTCACATTGTTTTTCAAAATCAAACCACTCAGTGACCTGGTAGGCTCCTCTTCCGTGACTAATTTGGTTAAAACGAATATCAAGTAGTTGTTGAAATCGGGATACTTGTTCAATTCTTCCAATTTCTGAGATGATAAGGGTCAAGAAAATTATTGTAGAAGAATCGAATGCTGTCAATGACTGTCATGTCGGAAAAATCGATTTACGATGAAGCGTTGCAACGCCTTCGACATTATCACACACTAAGTAATGAAACATGTAGCAAATCGTTATATTATTAGTAGGAAATACCTGTGAAACCAGACAAATAAAGAATAAAGCGGTTACAGATACAAAAAATACGCACGCCGTTAAAAGCATCGACATGGTACTGATGAAAAGGATACTTGTTGAACAGCTCTTTGTGTAGCTGTGTCGGGTGATTGTGACTCCTTGAGAAGTGTTAATATTTGTCTTAATCCTTCTTGTTCGGGTTTCCACTCCATTTTCATAATAATTCCACAAATCGGTTTTATTTCACTCGGTCCCGTAAAGATCAACCATGCCAAAAATTTGACGACTTGCCAGATATAAAAATTGATTATCGATTTTGTTTGTGACGACGCATATTTTTTTAATTATTGTTCAAAGACAAAATTGTAATTTAACCATTAAAAACTTTGAGTATTAAAAAAGAAATAATACTGTAAAGGTTGTGCTATATGCTGATAATGATATGGAAAATTAAATCCGTCCAACCTTTTTTTTCGTATAAAATATAGGTAAAATCTCAGAATAATAACTAAAGTTATTATTCTGAGGGTAAAATACAATATGTAAAATAAATAAATTCTCTCACGTTTCATCATTATACACAGTTCCCAGATTTCAATTATAGGTTAAGGTTACATAGGTGAACAATTTTTTTTAATAATTATCTTTAATTTGGTAGTCTTGATTAGTGGTTTATTTCTTTACTTGAAATAGAATATGGACATGTGTGTTCGTTTATTTGTTGCTTTTTAGGGTTCCGTACTCAAAGGTAAAAACGGGACCCCATTACTGAGACTTCGATGTCCGTCCGTCCGTCTGTCAGTTGAAATTTTCACAGATAATGTATTTCTATTGCCACTATAACAACAAATACCAAAATTAAAATAAAATAAATATTTAAGGGGGGCTCCCATACAACAAACTTGTTATAGAACCCTTCATGCGCGAGTCGGACTCGCACTTGCCCAATTTTTCCCTAGGGCTATAGATAAAGAAGTAACGTATAACGGAACTACTTTTTTGTATGACAGTTAAACAGTTTGTGACAGTGACACTATTATATTCTTTGGTGACACTAGTGTGAGTGTGACAGTCATAGAGTATCCTTTTTCGTATGCTTTGCGCTTGCTATGCTATTGCTAATTTTGCTATTCACGTGCAATAGCTATTATAACACAAAATGCCTAAAATTAAAGCTGAAAAGAAAACAAGGGTCCACAATGAAATTGCTAAACAAGGTGAGCACCAATTTAAGTTCAAAAAGATGTTTATAAACAGAACATCTTTTAGGTTACATTCATATTGTCCTGTTTATATATAGTCCTTTTCTAAGCATGTTATTTTGCTTTAAATTTTTAGGTATCCAGTTCAACAAAGACTTCGGTCAGCATATTCTAAAGAATCCACTCATTATAACGTCCATGTTAGACAAGTCTGGCCTTCGACCAACTGATGTAGCCCTCGAAATCGGTCCTGGTACTGGTAACATGACGGTGAAACTGCTGGATCGAGTGAAGAAAGTCGTAGCCTGTGAAATTGATACCAGGTAAGTTTCATATTTACAAAGTTATTTTAAACATCACAGGCAATGTAAAATAGTATACCAAAATTATAGATATACAAACAGATAACACTTTATAGTGTCATGGTTAGTACCATGTTAATCTCAAATGTTATCTATCTAGATTCATTTTTTATTTTATAATAAATATTAACAGATTTTATTTATTTATTTATTTATTTAGGAGAACCAACAGCTTTAACAATTTTGAGTAAACTTAAATATAATAGAAAGCAGGGAAGCCAATTACAGGATCTCACGGATAGAAACAATTTAACTAATATTAAATTAACACTTTCGCAACCAGATATAAAATTTAACCCTACCCCAGAAACCGAGAGCCCGCTAGGTGGGTAGCTTTTTAAGCAAAAATACGTGACCGGCATCTGAGCAAAGATTACGAGTGCCTACCAGGCGGGTTCCTGGTAGCGAAAGTGTTAAAGTGCGACACTCATCACTTCACATCATCTCACCTTGTATAGAAAAAGTATATAAAAAAAAGAAGAAAATGGTAAACAATACACTACACTACACGAGCTCTAAAAATGGCAACGTATATTTTAAGCCCAGGCGGGTGAACGACTATGTAACACGTCTAGTTAAAGCACCTTGTCACCAAACTTTGTCTCACAGAAGGAATTTTACAGTTAAATATGTCGATATCCAGTTCCTTCGTTAAATTGTTCACGCTACGACTTGCACGCGTCAGAAAACTATTTTGTCTGTAATTGGATGATGCAGATTTAAGAGATATGGGAGGAAAATGCCGTTTAGAACGAAGGGGAGTATTGAATGAGAGGTTCTCAAGCAACTCAGGGCAATCAGTGACGCCGCTTGTAATGTTAAGAATAAAGGTTATTTCAGCTATCTCACGTCGTTTTTGTAGAGGAATTAGGTGATGTTTCTTACATATATCAGTGTAGCTAAATGTACTATAATTAGATTTAAGTTTAAAACACAAGTACTTTAGAAATTTTTGCTGGACACGCTCTATTCTGTCGATGTATTTGCTATAACAAGGATTCCATACTTGCGAAGCGTATTCCAGTTTACTTCTCACATAGGAGCAGTAGAGAACTTTTAACGTTTTCGCTTGAGTAAAGTGAGTCGAGTTACGCATTATGAAGCCTAGCGCCTTAAAAGCACCGCCGACGATACTGTCAATATGCCTGTCAAAAATGAGTTTAGAATCATGTACAACACCGAGGTCTCTCATTTGCGTGACCTTTTCTAGCGGCTGGCCTTTCAATGCGTAAGAAGTAGAAATTAAGTTGTGCTTGCGAGAAAAAGTCATTGCATAGCATTTAGATGGGTTCAATTCCAACTTATTAAGCCGGCAATACTCATCGAGGCGACTGAGGTCTGCCTGCAGTAATAGTGCGTCATGGTTAGATTTTATCCTGAAATAAATTTTCATGTCATCAGCGAAACAAAGAAGTTTAGAGTGAATAAAACATTTACTTATATCATTAACAAACACGTTGAATAACAGAGGTCCGAGCAGAGACCCTTGAGGGACCCCACTGGGAACTGTAACCCACCCTGATATATAATTATTTATGACGACTGCCTGAGATCTATTTTCTATGTAGGACGAGAACCACCTTAACAGATCGCCACTTATTCCCATATTGTACAATTTTGAAATCAGTATACCGTGATCAATTTTATCGAACGCCTTGCTATAGTCCGTATAAATGATGTACGTACGGTTTATACTATGTGTAACTTGTATTATTTCTAGACTGGTGGCAGAATTACAAAAGCGTGTCCAAGGCACACCTTATCAAGCAAAACTGCAGATTCTTGTGGGAGACGTACTCAAAACAGAACTGCCATTCTTTGACATATGTGTGGCCAACATCCCGTACCAGATCAGCTCCCCCCTGGTGTTCAAGCTGCTGCTGCACCGGCCGTTCTTCCGGTGCGCCGTGCTCATGTTCCAGCAGGAGTTTGCACAGAGGTTGGTCGCTAAGCCGGGGGACAAACTCTACTGTAGACTGTCCATAAACACACAGTTGTTGGCTCGAGTTGATATGCTCATGAAGGTATGACTTTTATTATTATTATTTGTGTTTCTTTTTTCTCCTCTTTCAAGGGTTTTTGTTCATTATGCGGGCCGTAGCCAAGCATAATGAAACATTCATAGGTTAATTATTATTGTGTAGTGTTGTTCGTTATAGTAGATGATGTCAAAAATTTGCGGGTAATGCGGCATGTATTTAGTATTGTAGCTTTTTGTAAAGTGCCAATTATATAGGATGGTATCTTCAGAGTTTCTAGGCTATTGTTTAAGGTTTTTGGGACTACTCCTGTAGCTGATATTACTATGGGGACTATGTGGGCCGTAGTTGCTTGCCACTGTCGCTTGAGCTCGATCGCTAAATCTGTGTATTTTGCTAATTTTTCGTTAATTGTAGATTGAATATTATGTGTGTTGGGGATGGCTATGTCAATGATGTAAATGGATTTGCTAGTTCTGTCAAAAAATGTTATATCTGGCCTGTTGAAATGTATTGTCCTGTCAGTTAAGAGTGTTCGATCCCAGTAAAGTTTGTGTTGGCTATTTTCGTGTATTATGGAGGGAATATATTTGTAATACGGAACTTGTTTATTAATTAATTTGTATTTGTGTGCTAAATGTTGGTGGATTATAGATGCAACCTGATCATGTCGGTGTTTGTAATCTGTTTGGACAATGGCTTTACAGGCGCCTGTTATATGTTGAATTGTTTCAGGAGCACTGTTACAGTGTCTACATGAGTCAGTCTGACGGCCTAATTCTTTTGTTATATATTTTCTGTAGTTGCGGGTGGCGATTACTTGGTCCTGAATTGCTAACATGAATGCTTCTGTTTCGGGGAAGAGTTCTCCTCGATAATGAGTTTGATAATGTTTTATCAACAAATGGTTGCCCGAGGTCGGAGTGGTGTCTACCGTGTAACGCTTTTTGGGACCATTCAGATAGTTTTTGCTGTTGGCTTATGATCTTTTTGTTAACCTGAGTGTTTCTGTCATTTAGGCTAAGAGGTGTGTAGCTATCATTATTATTTTTCTTTACATTTAAAATTCTCAGCGTGAGCTGGCAATTGATGTTACCTACGGGACAATGCCAAGTAGGTTACATAAGATGTGTCTAAGTTTTGCGGGTCTACTCCTCGTCTACTTGTAAAAATTTTCGTACAATTCGGCACGTATTGAGTATTGCAGCTTTCTGTAGTTGAAAGTACGTGTTGTTTTTCAGATCAATTAGTTTCAGACTATGATGGAGGTATTTAGGAATGACGCCTGTGGTTGACAAAACTATTGGGACGATATAAACTTTCTCTTGTTTCCAGATTCTAGTTACTTCATCTTTAAGGTCGGTGTATTTATGAATCTTTTCTGTTATTGTTTTTTGTAAATTATGAGTGTTCGGGATAGCAATATCGATAAGGTAAGTGATATTATTTAATTTATCTGTCAAAGTTATGTCTGGGCGGTTGAAATGTGTAGTCCTGTCAGTGAGTATTGCGCGGTCAAAGTACATCTTATGAGTGTTATTTTCTAGTACAGGGTTTGGTGTATATTTGTAGTAGGGCGTATTAGAATTCGGCATGAGTTTATGTTTAACCGATAGTCTTTGGTGTATGATATTTGCTACCTGATTGTGTCTATGTGTGTAATCTGTTTGTGCAAGATTAGGGCATGCTCTTGTGATATGCTGAATTGTTTCTGGATGGCAGTGGCATTTTCGGCATTTATCGTCTATTAGTTTGGGATCCTTAATTATATGTTTCCTGTAATTTTTGGTGTTAAGGACTTGATCTTGAATTGCTATTATGAATCCTTCCGTTTCTGGAAACAGGCATCCGACAGTGAGCCATTTGTTTGAAGCTATGGGATCAATGTGTGGTTGGGCTAGATCATGTGGGTGTAGGGTTACCATTTAGGAATTTGAAAAGTCCTGGCAAAAAGCCGGACGAATCGAAAAAAGTCCGGACTTTTTAGTCACCAAAATAGGTAGGTAGGCATGGTAATAGGTAGACGCTCGCATTGCGAGATTTGCGAGGGGGTAGGTGCGGGGTGCGTTACTCATTATTCCAACTTATTTGAAAAAAAACCGGCCAAGTGCGAGTCGAACTCGCGCGCCGAAGGTTCCGTACAAACACTTTCCATCCCTAAGTGGTTAAGTTAAGTTTGCACCTGGTATGTATAGCGCCCCATATAAATTAGGTGCAAAGTTAGGTATTAAAAAAACTACTTACTAGATCTCGTTCAAAACAATTTTCGTTGATAGTTTTTATAGTAATAATGTACATCATATGTCTTTTTTAGATTTTTCATTTTCTTATTTTAGAAGTTAGAGGGGGGGGGGACCAACTTTTTTCCACTTTGGAAGCGTCTGTCACGCAAACTATTGGTTTAGAAAAAAAATATTTTAGAAACCTCGATATCATTTTTGAAGACCTATCCATAGATACCCCACACGTATGTGTCTGATGAAAAAAAAATTTTTGAGTTTCAGTTCTAAGTATGGGGAGCCCCCAATATTTATTATTATTTTTTTATTTTTGCATCAAAATCTTAATGCGGTTCACAGAATACATCTACCTACCAAGTTTGAACACTATAACTCTTATAGTTTCGGAAAAAAATGGCTGTGACTTACGGACGGACAGACGG
Organism: Apotomis capreana; assembly: GCA_947623375.1. NCBI lineage: Eukaryota > Metazoa > Arthropoda > Insecta > Lepidoptera > Tortricidae > Apotomis > Apotomis capreana. The sequence goes on from OX392501.1 coordinate 486,120, forward strand.
ACAGACGGACGGACGGACAGACATGACGAATCTATAAGGGTTCCGTTTTTTGCCATTTGGCTACGGAACCCTAAAAAGCCGGACAAATTAAAGGGCCGGACAAAGTCCGGACAAGAGTCGATAAGTCCGGACATGTCCGGACAAATCCGGACGTATGGTAACCCTATGTGGGTGCCTACCATGTAAAACTTTTTTCTTCCACTGCTCTAGTCTTGTAGTTTCTAAGTCATTGACATTGGTAAGTAATTGATGTTCCGTTAAGTTTAAAGGGGTATAATTAGCATCGTTACAAACTATTGCTTTATGTATATCACTGTTATTGGCTTTGTGGGAGAAAAATGCTTTAAGACTATTGATTTGTTTTGCCCATTATTATTATTATTATTATTTATAATGAGGCAGGCAGTTTAACAACTGATAGTGCCTATATCCAGCAATCTGTGTCTTGAGATCGTTGCTCAGTGGTATGCTTGTCTAATTTATTCTTGAAATTATTGACGTTAGGTGCTGAAATTACATCCTCGGGGAGTTTGTTCCAAGCACTCACAACTCTATTGCCCAGAAAGTGTTTATGAGGGTTGTTGTGCGACCTGCAGGCAACTAGCTTTAGGTGATGACCTCTCAGTCGGGTATTGTTGTTGCGTACAAATATTTCGCAAAAGTCCTTGAGGTCATAATGCCCAGTCAGAATCTTAAGTCTCGATCAGGTCTCCACGTTCCCTGCTTTTGCGTTGCCTGTTTTCTCTAAAAGTATAAAAATACTATAAACTGAGTACCACCTTTTTTTAAATCAATTAAAAATACAAACATTTCAAATATTTCAGGTTGGTAAAAACAACTTCAGGCCTCCTCCCAAGGTGGAGTCCAGTGTAGTGCGGATAGAGCCCAGGAACCCTCCTCCCCCCATCAACTTTGTAGAGTGGGATGGCTTGACTAGGATAGCATTTGTCAGGAAAAACAAAACACTGTCTGCAGCCTTCAAACATGCCACCACCATGGCAGTGCTGGATAAGAACTATAGAGTACACTGCTCTTTGCACAATAAGGTATATTATTTTGATTCAATATAAACAATAAGGTATATTTATCAATTATAAATACCCATTTAAAAGTTATTATTATTATTATTTACAAACAATTGTTTTAGAGCTTATGCATCATATCATACTAATCCATTTTAATATGTTAGGCCTTACACTCTTTTCTCAATTATGTTTAAATATTCTACATGAATAGGGATTAAACCTATTGACAGCATTCAATTCATCTTGTCAGTTATCTTGCAGCGAAATTGAATAATATAATTTACCTTTACAGGAAATCCCTGAGGGCTTTGATATTAAACAAAAGGTTCAAGAAATTTTGACAACTGCTAATGCTGACCAAATGCGTGCCAGGACCATGGACGTGGATGACTTCATGAAGCTGCTACATGCATTTAATTCAGAAGGAATACATTTTGCTTGAGAACTGGCAGTTTATTTTGCCCTAAAGATACGTAACACACCTTTTAGCATTCCCCACTGGTCAACCCTAGGGTAAAATCAACAAGTTCTTAACCCGTTGCCGCATATATATATATTTTTTTATTTGAACTGACCCGTGCTAATAAGGTCGTAATTATTATCTGCCATATAATGGCTTCACATGCGGTAAGGGGTTAATTGAAACCATCATCAATATTTATAGAATTTTATTCCACAAAATGAAGACTTCCTAAAGCAAGCTCTATCAGCCCTGGGTCAAGCACACCTACTGTTGTAAAAATGTAGGAAATTTAAAGACAAGTCTGCTTTAGACTACAGTTTTATTAAGATAGAGATGTTATAAATTAACTTGCACCGCTCTCTATCAATATCATAAGTTCAACAACCATTACTTGTTAATGCTAATTTAGATGGCTGCCTTCTTGAAGCCCCTGTCAGCATAGTCGGCAGGCTCACATTTCTCAGATTTGAATGGGAAGCCAGGCTGTCCAGGCAGAACCATGGGTTTAGACTTAAGCACCCTCCAGCCTCCTTTCTTAGTCCAGTCCTGGAATTAATACAGTACTTTATTGTGACAAATGTAAACCAACTTCTGATATTACCTACAAGAGATAATATTTTTTCTAAAGCTTATCTCAAAAATGTGATGGACAACAGCTGATATAAAGTATAGCTCATAAGTGTGGTATATACATTGAATTATCAACGCCGCCTCTCTGTCACGTTCGGGAAGTAGGTAAGTTAGCTACAGCTCGAACAGAACTTACATTTCCATTGTATTTGAAGTAGTAGTGAGTTGACAGGATCCCAAGTACAATTATGCCCAATTTCCCTGTAATGTATCTGTAATTATGAGCTCGATCTGCGCCCTGAAAACATACGTAAATAGTTAGCAGTTTGTTGTTATAGGCATCTGTAGGTTATTTTTGTTATGTAACCTTACCAGTACTCCGGTGAGGCCAGCAAAGAGCTTGTCTAAAGGTGCACGGTAGAGTCTGCGAATGGGATTGATACGTTCTCTCCAGTATTCTTCGACGTGAACGGGCTCGTTGGATGACAAGATTTGGTCTTTAAGCCACTGTTTACGCCAAGCCCTTTCAGCATCAGTCATTCCTAAACATCTTTCTCGTTCAGCAACCAAGCGACCAGCTATGGACATAGGCTTCACGCCCGCTGTTTGTGACATCTTTGCAGATTTTTATAGCTAATGAGTCTGCGTAAATTTCCAATAACTAACCAATAAAAATATCCTAGTGGAACTGAAATAAAATGGTGACAGCTAAGCTAATTGACAATTGACGTTTACATTCAGAAACAATACGCCATTATATTATTCTTAATTAAGCCATTTTTTCGCTTACATAATCTACATCACTATAAGAGCAAGGAAACGATTTATAGTGTCATATATATTTTTCATCATCTTACCGCTTGCTTATTAGATGACATTATACAATGATGATCATAAATGGTGCTCAATCTGCGTTACCATAATATGGTATCTGAATGCAGCTACCAAGTCATTACCAAGTGCATCGTTTCGTTTTGTTTTGTAACATTTTCTGATTTTTGTCTACGTATTATTCTATAATGAAAATTTTTATTTTAAAATTGTTTATAATTTTTAGCAGATTTCCATACCTCTAAAATATCTCAATACACTAGTATGAAGTGAGTATGAACAAAGACACTTTTCACAACAATGTGTTCCATTTTACGGAACCTTTTTAAATAAATATAAGAAAATGGTAGATTTTATCACATAACTAGCTACTTTTGACGGACAAAAAACAATTAGATACATTTTAATATGCGGTTGATGCTATAAAATAGCATAACGCCGTAAATTGGTTTTTATATGACTTAACATATTAAAATACATCCGTTTAACAAACGCTAATAACATTCCAAACGTATAAATAGGAATCCTATTCTCGCACTCCTCGGCACTCGCACTGCCAAATGCCAAAGTTTCAATTTCCTACGTGATAAAGTGAACTAAATTAGCGAGATAAGTATCGGGCCTGCAATTTTATTTAAGCGAGTACGTTTGCTGGTTGTTTTTAAACGGAATTGAACGAGGAATAAATATGCCTAAATATTACAAAGTGGAAATCAACAAGACAGAATGGATCGTACCAGAGCGATATCAAATGCTTACACCAGTAGGTTCCGGCGCCTACGGTCAAGTTTGGTACGTATTTGTTTAGAATAAGCGTCAGGCACCATGCCAGTAAGTATTTATAATCAGTCAAGGCAGTCATCATTAAGTGAGATTTGTTGGAGCTAAGATGTTAGGATGCAAATCAGTACAATGCCCCTGCGTGGGCGGAACGGGTTTAGTTGTTTGTATTTCATATATTTATGTTTGCCTGGTGATGCCGTGCGCGTCTAGAAGTGCCCCGTTCCTTTCACTGCCTTTATGTTATAAAATTATCCATAACTTTACTGCCAACATATGTATAGTACAATTCCAAGCAACTAAGTAGAAGAATTTACTTATTTATTGTACTCTTTGTAAATGGTACTTAGTTTTAATGACTGGATGGGTATTCTCATTTAATCTGTGTCTTACAAACAGTAAAAAGTTCATTCAAAGCTTGATTGAATGAGAAACAAACTGTCAAATGCACCAGCATAAACTGGAGACCTGCAGTTCATATAAACGAAGTATAATTGCTTGCAGCTCGTCCATAGACACCCTGCACAACATGAAGGTGGCTATCAAAAAGCTGGCGCGTCCGTTCCAGTCTGCTGTGCACGCTAAGAGGACCTACCGGGAGCTGCGTATGTTGAAGCACATGAACCATGAGAATGTTATTGGTAAAAACATCTTTTGTGTTAAATAAAATCGAGCAAAAAGGGGTTTTTCTTGAACAACTTCAATTTAAAGTACATTAATTGCTCTACCCTGCCATACCTGAAAATGAAAATGTACATCCTCTATCATTTTGACCAGAATCACCTCCAGAATAACTGGACAATTTTTACCACCGTTTCTCAATTAAGATTAACATTATTTAACAATATTTTGCTCATCTCATGAGTGACTGTTTTTTACAGGGGAACTATTCCGATAAGAAAAAGTTTTGTTAGAAAGTACTTTTATTATGACTCATGTAATTTTGACTACATTGTAACCATATTGTATGAATTGGCCTGTCTCATGTAGGCTTGCTGGATGTATTCAGCCCCGAGAAGACCCTGGAGGAGTTCCAGCAGGTGTACTTAGTGACCCACCTCATGGGAGCAGACCTGAACAACATTGTGCGCACACAGAAGCTGTCCGATGACCATGTTCAGTTCCTGGTCTACCAGATCCTCCGCGGCCTGAAGTATATCCACTCTGCAGGAATAATTCACAGGGTAACATCACATGTATTTCATTTATGCTATCTTTTGTCTGCCCATCAAGCGTAATGATAATGATACTAATGATTATATTCGGAGGGCTGTAAAAGATGTTTATTTATTGTCAAGGATCTGAAACCATCAAACATTGCTGTCAACGAAGATTGTGAGCTGAAAATCTTGGACTTTGGTCTGGCGCGGCCAACTGAAATCGAAATGACCGGCTATGTCGCCACGAGGTAAGTCTCTTTACAGCTCTTAACTAATTCAAATATTAATTGATATTGAATTCTTCATCCACTATAATTTATGCTACAATTATACTTAAAAAGAAATTGGATTTTTTTTGCGGAGCGTTTTTATGCTGCTGTTTGCAATTGGGATAAACCAAAAATAATGATTTAAAACCGGCCAAGAGCATGTCGGGCCACGCTCAATGTAGGGTTCCGTAGTTGCTCATCCTTCACAAGACAAAAATTACGAGAAAGATTTAAATTACGAGAAAGATTTCAAGCTCTATAAAAAGGTCGTAAACGCCAAAGTAACAGTAATTACTTATTTCCTTCTGGAAGTTATCGATTATACGCACCAGATTGAGTGAAATGTTTTTACAGTATGGCACTTAACTAATATGTGTAACGTTCGAAGTATAAGGACACCGCGCGGCACTTACGTCATTTTAAACAAAATTATGAATTTTTGCGATAACTCAAAAACGGCTCGACCGATTTTATTCAATACTAGACGTGCCCGCGGCTTCGCTCGCGTAAATGAAATATGTACTTCCTATTTGTAACACTTGAACATGTAATTTGTTTTTTTTTTATTATATATACTTAATGAAAAAAGGAAACTGTCATTGCAAGTTAAATAAAAGCTTTTTAAAAGGAAACTGCGTTTAGTCCTCATATTTGTATTTCCGAAATAAAATTTATTATAAGCAAAAGGGATTCAACACATTTTATATTTGTATACTTACATGGACTGGAGAGTAATACATACATGTACAAATGTTACTCAAAGCAAATCTAAGCCTAGCAAAGCTTAATAAACAAAAGTAAAAATAATAACCATTAATAGGCAGTGCCGCTTCAGTAACAGACAAATCCGTGGGAAAAGAATCCTCTGAAAATAGGGAACAATCTAGATCTTCTCGAGAAATAAGCAGTAAGGGACAGAGTATAGCAAAGCTGGACCGATTTTAGGACTAATTTTTTTTTGTTGGTTTGGGCTTAAATTAGATTGAATCTAGTAGATTACGCTAAAATAAGCATATTTTATTCTTTCAACTTTTTCTCTCAGATCGATATTTACCGAGATATTGGGGTTCAAATGCATAAACATATTTTGATGTAGGTACGTAATAATAGTAGACTATATTTATGAGGGTCATGTAAGCAAGCATTTTGACGCTCCGCTCGCTACGCTCGCTCCGCTATACATGGTCACAAAACAAACCTAACCTAACCAACAGTTTTCGTTTTTCAACCCATGTACCATATTTTCAGACAGCATTTTTACCTTAAAAACCCCAATATCTCGGTAAATATTGATCTGAGAGAAAAAGTTTACATAACAAAACATGCTTATTATAGGATGTTTTAAAGGATACTTTAATAAAAATGAGGTGTTATATTGACATAAATTTCACGACACCGAAATTTTTCTAAGTCCCAAAACTGGCCCACCTTTCCTATACCGCAACCCCTGAAGTCTTACTAACCCAACATTATCGCATCGCATTCTACGCACCGAGATGCAGAACAATGAGTACATTGCCTTGCAAGGATATTTTTCTTGTGTTTATAATAATACATAATCTGTTAAATTCAAATTTAACAAAAATTAAACATGCCATCGCCATTCCTCCATCTCCCGAAACCGTGGTGGTCAATCTGAATAAAACCGTGATGGTCGATCAATCAAAATACAAATTAATAACATAATCACTTAATACTTTCAATTCTCGGCATTTTCATAACACTTTTTGCTTATTGCACAGAAAATTCGCTGACAATGACAATGCCGATGACATTTAGTTTGACAGAGAAAACAACATACGTCAAGCAAAGTGCGTAGTCATTACATTTCGAGTAAAAAACTTCGATATAACGGCGTACCAACATGACGCCAAAATTTTTGGCTACTTAAACTTAAGTCATATAGCGAAAAGAAACTTTAGGCTACTTGAACCTGAGCCATAAGAGCGAGAAGAACCGAGTATCGCCGGAAATGGTCGACGGTCGCGAAATGAAGAATTTTATGAAGATTTCTTTAGCCGATTGTGAAGGTAATACGTAGTGAAAACGGTATTTTTTACGCTCTTATTCCATTCTCATATTTAGACAATAGATTTGAATAGCGGATTTTCTGCGGTAACGTGCATCGTATGGGAGAAACGTGATCTAAAAGAACGTCGAGTTTTGTAAGGCGCCATCTCGCTTCCTCCCTAGTGCGTTATCCCGTTCTGGCATTTTCAATTTTATTATATAGATAGTTTTCATTAAAAGTACTTATAAGGCATCATTTTCATGAATTTTTCCATAATTTTTTAACCCGTGGTTGAAAAGTTAGAGGGGTGGGACACTATTTTTATTTTATTTCGGAGTGAATATTTACAAAACTGCTGTCTATTAAAAAATAATGTTCGGAGACCCCTATTATTTTTAAAAGACCTATTCAATGATACCCCACACACTAGTGTTGGAACAAAAAATAAATCACCTCCACTTTAGGTGTACGGGAGGTACCCGAAAAAAAGTTTTTATTTTAGTTTTTATTTTACCGTTTTGTCGGCGTGATACATACACATACTCATACCAAATTTCAGCTTTCTAGTACTAATGATCACGGAGCTAAGCCGCGGACGGACAGACAGACAGACAGACAGACAGACAGACAGACAGACAGACAGACAGACGGACAGACGGACATGGCGAAACTACTAGTTGACTACGGAACCCTAAAAAAATATGAATGAAAAATTTTACTAAGGATACTAATTTCATATAACGAATTGATGAATTTGTAGCAAAGCTGGCGCTCATGGTCTGCACCAGAGACCGCGCTTTGAGAGTTATCTTTCGTTATCCATTACTTCAGCACTATATCTAGGTACATACGTTAAAGACATTTAAATTGCAATACACATTAGTGGCGTTATGTCCAACTTGTCCATGGGAGAGCAGGAACAAAGTTGTCTTAAGTTTCAAGACGCCTGTAGGAAGCCCTTAGGATTTTAGATTATCGTCCAGTCCTTTGGTGCGGGAGCGGCTTCATTCCAGTTGAAGTCATTAGTGTTATGTGAGATGACAAGGCGGTGTTGGTCGGCAGATGGTACCGCGCGCCGGAGATCATGCTGAACTGGATGCACTACAACCAGACGGTGGACATCTGGTCGGTGGGCTGCATCATGGCGGAGCTGCTCACGGGCCGCACGCTGTTCCCCGGCACCGACCGTATCCTTTACACCTGCCTTTACTTATAGTATTGTGACATTGCTCTTTTGGTGGGATGAATGCACATTCATCGTAAAAAAGAACAATTAATGGCCCATGATTTCCATGCCTGTTCGTTTTGACGTCAACTTACGAGAAGGCGGTAGAATTTTTTGAAAACGAAGCCGTTGTATTTATCAAACACTTTTTCTGCACAACAATTGTTTTGTGAAAACGAAATACCTACATTTTCTGTTAATTTAGTGGAATAGGGTTGATTAGTATGGTTTATTTTTTCTAAATTAAGTAGGTCATGATAATAATCATTATTGTACCATTTAGCTTCAATTAAACAAGACGAATATGCTTGTAGATAAATTATAAGAGATCATTGGCTGTAGATGGTGTCGTCAATGTTCTAAGATCTTTAGCTTGCCGTATTTTCTTTTGCAGCACGATGTTCACGATCACGACAAACATGTAGAAACTCTCGTAAAACAGACGATGCGGCGATAATCCATTATACCGCAACATAATGCCGAGCATAAATACATAATACTGTCCGTCCTCTATAGACTAAACTTATTTACTGCATGGTTATCAACTCTGCCATTGAGATCGTGCCGTGTCCTCTTGAGCATCGACGACTTGAACATTGTTTTATGTACTGTAGCATGACCGAGTCGGCCTTAACCTTTTGGAGAACAGATATCCATCAGTTAAACTTGATCATGGAAGTGCTTGGAACGCCCGCTCAGGAGTTCATGCAGAAAATATCCTCTGAGTCTGTAAGTAGTCTAACGGGTTCTAACTTCATTGTACTGTAAGTGCATGGGAGGGGCTGCACGTCTCTACTGTTTGTACATGGCCTGTCCGTGCCTGGTTACCTGTACGAGTTTATATTCATAGTCGGGGATGTTCAGAATGTTCTTTTGTTATTATAAAGACAATATTGCTGCAAGGGATGATGACGAACTTACTTGAAGAGGAGTCGCCACGCGATTCCGTTGCGGCAATATCGATTTATTTAACTAAAGATGTAGCCGCGATAATGATGTAATAAGTATAAAAAGTATACGTTCCACGCGCCAGAATTGACCGCATGTTCGCTGTGGTTTGGATATGTTGTTCGTGAGAGGATCACGTTTGTTTAATTAATAACATATAGCAATCATTGAGCCGGCCGCTGTAACAGCTTCTCATTAACCGCTTGGTTGGTCGTCCGTCTGCTTGTGTCTGTTTGGTGCTTGTAACCTTAACCTCCGTGCGTTCAGATATTGACCATCTCACAAGGATATTGTTTTTGTGCGGGAAACCCGATCAAGAGACCGTTGACAAAATTATAAGCGAAGAGGTAAGGCACTAACTGGGGAACCAATAATGCTAGCTTTATTTGACAGCATCTGTAATTTATAGCGAAATTAACGCTTTGCATCCAAAGACGGATGATGCCCAGTTACAATTTAGTAAACAGATATTTACCTACTAAACATAGTCTTAATGAAAATCATTGTCTGTCATTGTTAAAGGTCGTCTTGCAAACAAGAGCGTTCTATAAGATCCATCAAATGGGAAATGTTATTTGTTGTTCTTATTTAATACGACAGTCAGCAGTCAGTTGATTCCGGGTCGATCATGCCTTTCGTTGTGGTGTCGTCCAATGTGTTTTTTAATGTCAAGTAAAGTGTAATCAATGTTGAAGGTACTTGGACTAGCATTCACCTGTCAGATTCCCGGTTGACTATTAAGAATGATACAATGATTTTGTTAAGCACAATCTTTTATTTGTTTTATTTAATGTCAAGCAAGAATGTTTTCAATTATAATCACAAACGAATTAAACTAATAACATGAATACGATTATAGTAGTCGAAATCAGTATTTAGCACGTGTACAGCTGAGTAAACCATAACAAGAGTGAGTCAGGCGCGCGCGTCTGCCGTGGTGGTACTTGTAAGCCGCGTACTGCCACGACTCGCGTACAAATGATCTTTTCAGGGGATTGTTTGGGACTTGTTGATTAGAATCATCTAATGGTTTTTGTTGTCCAATCGTCCACTTCCTACAAACACTGTCAGCGTGCCAATTTTTTTTGTATAGGTCTCTTGACTGTGACTGTGACTGTGACTATACGTATTCTCATACGATACCTACTTGTAGAGCAAAGAGAATATATCATACAACCAAAAGAAACAGTAATCAGCAAATTGACCGTAATTGTATGAAACCATAACAAATATCATACACTGCACTCTATAAGATTGTTTCTATAAAAGTTTCGCCAAACCTGTTTGTGGAAGTGCGTACCACGTGATTACGGGTAGCAGTTTCGTTAGCGCCAATTAGATTACAATTAAAAGCTGTTAAGCGTTCGGTTTGCGCTTCAATGGATGGCAATGGTGTTATTTGCGAACATTTCCTTAGCGAATTCGATCATTCATGAGATTAAGCTTTAAACCAATGGTGTCAAAAGGAATGCCGCTGTGCTCAGCAGAAGCAGTAGGCACTGTCGACATACGGCAAACACGCGGCGTGGAGCCGGACACGGAACACCCATCTGTCAATGTTCACTGTTTGTTTAGCTAAGAGCGGGACTTAGAACGATCTCAGCTCAACATACACTATATGTATTTAAATATATGTAGATCTTGCGATCAAATAATAACTAACAAAGTGTTTTCAAGACGCATTTGATGTTGATGTGTAGGTACCTAATTGTTCAGGTAGTGCAGGCATTCTAGTCAACTTGCCTACTACAAATTTCTGTTTCGAGAAGAACTTTCCCCACACGACGTGACGTGACGTGACTGCTACCCGTACACGCGCACCGCTATACATCGCACAAATACGGTCGTGTCCCTGCTTACACCTGCAAATGTCAGGCGGCGGACGAGTCCCGTGCAACACCACAAGCATGGCGGTGGATGAAACATTCTCTTTCTGACATTAAATGTAAGGCATTAGGAGGATATACTGGTCGTTAGAATGATCTAGGCGTGGATTAACCGCGAGGTATGTGTCCAGGCGCGCAACTACATCCAGTCGCTGCCGACGCTGGTGCGGCGCGACTTCCGCGAGGTGTTCCGCGGCGCCAACCCGCTCGCCATCAACCTGCTAGAGCTGATGCTGGAGCTCGACGCCGACAAGTGAGTGCGCGACACGATGCGGCAGTCGGCGGTGATCACTCATCTCATCACTCCCTGCTGGCTGTCTGTCATCTATCCTATCCTGGGATTTGATCATCCAACCACTTTCAGCTAACCTCATATAATCCGTTCATCTGGCCTGCTACACTGTTAAATATTGTAAGACCTTATATAAAACACTAGCTTTTGCCCGCGACTACGTCCGCGTGGAACTTGGAAGTATGGAAGCAACCTCATACAACACGATAGATATCCACCTAATCACCTTAATTAATAAAAGGGGGCGCCTAAGCAAATGTAAGAGCAATTGTGATTTTGGTCTAATCATTATATTTTCTACAGGGTCATCAATGTCATCATGAATTACTTACTCACTTTTCAGTCTTTTTAGGGATAATTTCCAGGATGAAAACTATCCTATGTCCTTCCTCGGATCTTAAACTATCTCCATGCCAAATTTCATCAAAATCGATTCAGCGGTTTAAGCGTGAAGAGGTAACAGACAGACAGACAGACACACTTTCGCATTTATAATATTAGTATGGATGAAACGCAATATACGTATTAAATTAAATAAATAGCTTAACAAAACACTGATTTCATCTTTGGGCACTGAGCATGACTTCTATTCTGAAAACGTAAACGTACTGGAACTGGAAAAGGAGAGACAGAAACTCGTTTGACACAACATTTTAGTTTGAAAACGTTGAGATTTATGCTGCTATCTCTTTAGTGTAGTATTGCAGGTATGTCGCCCGGTCACGAAACCGTTCATGCGCGCGTACTTAGTTTGTTAGCAAGGGCGCGCGAAAGCAGCGTTTACACACACACATACAGTACCTATAGTTATTTGACAGAGTCGTGACACGCGTGACGCCACTCGACTATTTCCAATTATCGACTCACACGCATCTCATATCTTGTGCCAACGAAAGTAATTGGCTCGTCCATACATGATATCACGGACATAGTTGCAAAACTAATAAAACCGGCCAAGAGCATGTCGGGCCACGCTCAGTGTAGGGTTCCGTAGTTGCCCATCTTTCACAATAGACTTTAAATTACGAGGAAGATTTCAAGCTCTATAAAAAGGTCGTAAACACCAAAGTAACTGTAATTATACTTATTACCTTCTAGAAGTTATCGATTATACACGCTAGATTGAGCGGAATGTTTTAATGCAATATGGCACTTAACTAATTTGTGTAACTTTCGAAGTATAAGGACACCGCGCGGCACTTAGGTACGTCATTTTAAAGAAAATTATGAAATTTTGCGATAACTCAAAAACAGCTCGACCGATTTTATTCAATATAGTTTTCATTGAAAGTACTTATAAAGCCTTATTTTCAAGAATTTTTCCATAAAATTGGACGTGGACGCTATTTTTTGGATTTCCGGAGCGAATACATATTTACTTTATAACTATAAAGGCTGATTTAGACGATGCCAATTTTGAGACGCCTAAATTACGGCGCCAGTGATTACCGCACAGCACACCTCCGACCGTTTAGACAATGACTAGATATGTTCAGCCGCCTAAATCTCGCCGCCAGTCGTGTTTACACAGTGCTTTTTTTCAGTACCAGTCATTAGTGGCAGCGAGAGACGCGGAGGGGGGTCACTGGCGCCAAAAAATAGGCTCGTGTTCTATTCCGCGCCAGCGCTAGCATGCGGCGAAAAAATGGCGCGGAAAGTGTTTATACGGTGCCTTTTCGAGGCGCCGTAATTTAGGCGTCTCAAAATTGGCATCGTCTAAATCAGCCTTAAGGGTTCCCAGTTGACTACGGAACCCCAAAAAGCGTAAACATAACCGCCAAATCGTGTCACTTTTGAAAACGTACGTTAATAGAAAGCTTTTAGGAATGCGTGACGACTATCGCGTTCGAGTGAGTCATGTAGGTACATGTCATGATCGTGATCTTTTAAATTGTTAGTAATTATGGCAGCAGATTTAACATGCTAATTTATGCCACCACTGCATAGGATATCTGGTATAAGTGACAATTTTTGGTCACTCATATTTTCTGCACCATCATGTGTCAGTTTCAATGAGTTAATTGATTTCGATTTGATTTCCTTCCTCCCTCTATATGAATGATGTTGCATGCAAAATGCTAAGCCAACTATAAATTTCTGAGTGTACCTATATTAATTGTGTGAGGTTGATTCTCCTAGTTTTATAGCATTCATTATCTCGGATAATACAATTCCAGATCGTATATTTTGCTAATTCTCTTGCTCGAGACTAAAACGGCACACTACAAACTTCATAAATCCCGAATACCAAAATTAACTAAGATTAATATCCAATTTATCAGTGGGTAACGCTAAAGCCAATGAAAATTATGTTCACTTTTACTTCAAGATTCATTGAATACAATACGCATCTTAAAGTGGTGACGCCGGTGGGAATAGGATGGATTTTCGCGCTCCAAACACTTGATTTTAAGACAGATAAGATATGAGATATGTTTTAGAGTGACACTGAACGAATTGTTTGTTGTTCGTCAGGCGCATCACGGCGGAGCAGGCGCTGGCGCACAAGTACTTGGAGCAGTACGCGGACCCCAGCGACGAGCCCGTGTCGGCGCCCTACGACCAGAGCTTCGAGGACATGGACCTGCCCGTCGACAAGTGGAAAGGTAACCGCGGCCACCGAGCGAGGGCTGCGAGCCGGCGACCACGCGACCTCGTAGCGGTCTACAATCATTCGTTCCCGAACCGTAGTCGACCCTGTTCCAATACCTGAATCACAACTATTCCATTCAGATATCTTATCTAAGCAATGTTAAAAGCGTTTTAGCCTTTATCGTCTGGAAAATCAATACGCCGAGCAAATTAGCGGCGAGTGGCCGGCGGGCGGCCACATTTGAATATTTTGAATAATGTAGGACTTGTGCAGCTGTGAGTTGGGCTGAGTTTATTATCATGTTGTCGGCGGACGCATGCCGTGCAATAAATTGCTTGGTCGGTAATCGAGGCCAACCCACATTTAAATAAGACTAGACGAGACGACCGAACATACCAAGTTAACACTTAGCTTGTATTTTCACGTCGTTTTGAACATTAATGAAAGTTAACATATGTAGTTATATGAATAGAACTAATTATTATATTGAATATTTTGCGATATAATCACGGCTTTAATGCATTATTATGGTAGGGATAAGTAAGATGAGATAATTAACTAAATTATCTTATCTTACCTTATCTATTTAGATTAAAGCCTTTTCAATCGATTTTTCTCGCGTTTTACTTTCCCTGAAGATAACATTTCGCGTCCCCTAAAGATCCGTATTAGGTTTATCGACTTATATAATAGTTCCTAAGTAGTGTTTGACGAGGGGCTAAAACAAGTGTGTACGGGAGGAGCGGGACAGGAGATGTGATAGACGCGTGTCTCGCTTGCTTGCAGACCTGGTGTGGACGGAGGTGGTGGAGTTCAAGCCGCACCCGCAGCACATGAGCACGGTGCTGGAGGGCGCGCCCGCGTAGAGCGCCGCCGCCGCCGCGCTCCATCTGTCCCGCCTGTCCGCCGTCATATCATATCTATAATCCTGTATTATGGGCCCCGAGCCCGAACGTGCCACCCGGTACGTACCTAGTGAATGCGGTGAATTCGTGAATGTCCCAGATCGCCGGTGTGTTTGTGAATGTTAATAGACGATATGGGACTTTACGAATTCCCACCCGTGTTGTGCCTAAAGTTTTACGTGTTTCCTTGGGCGGGAAGTGAGATTTTATCCCCGCGTAGCGGGCGGTGAGTCCCGCTTCCGGCCTAGGGTGACTAATGAGCGTCATCGCCGACGTCGTGTCGATGGAGCCGGGAGTTAGCCCCGCAGCTACGAGCGAGCCCGCGCTCTCGAGCACTCGGCCGTTTTGTTGTTGTGTGTGACGCGGACGGTTTCTGTGCGGCCAAAGCTCAGCCTTTAACGACTCCTATCGACTGTCGAAAATGCTTTCGAGGTTGGCGCAGAAACGGGCCCGCGGCGTGTAAGACAGCGTTTGTCTTTATGTATATAGATAGGTATAGGCATTATTATGAATAATGAATTTTAGAAGGTAGCCCGCGGAGGGATGGGTATATATTTAAAAAATGCACTCGTTTGAGTAAGACACTCCGTTCATATTGCTCTCGAATGGATCAGAATTCGACTTTTATTTTGGTTGTACCAAATTTATTGATAAAATACAATAATAATAACCTGTCGTTATCCATCCCATAGGAATATGAACGGACTTATTTTTATATAAGATAATTATATAGTCGCGTCTATAGCTACCATTACGTTGCTCAACAGATGTAGGGCTACATCCCGAACAGAGACTCTACGCTCGCCTTGCTCACTCTTTGATTTTATCGTGTGTATACAATCCGCTTTCTCTAACATATATTAGTATACTTTGTGGTTATCATTGACGCTACTTGTACCAGCGCCTCGCAAATATTACACGGCACCGAGAGGGGATGATAAGTGAGCGTCCCTAGCTTGTTGACAATAAATTCGTGTTCACAATATTTTAACACCATTTTTCAACATTTCATCGTTTTAGATATTTGTGCGCCAGACTTGTATACACTACAGATTTATTTCATTTGTAGTCAGTTTGTAGATAAGATGATGTTGTATGTTTGTTGCGGCAAAGTAATGTACTCGCTCTATTTAGGAATCGTTTCAAAATTTGCGAAAATCCGAATTATTACTTATGAAATATTTATATGAATCGTATCTTAAAAGCACCAATAAGCCTAAAACAGAGATACGATGTGGCTCTGACGAGATAGGCTAAAAAATTGGTATTTATCATAAAAGTTGTCAACATAACTAAATACGTCCAAACAACGACGTAACAATAACATAAGAATCCTAAATTGGTTAAGAATTATTAATATAATAAATTCTTGGCTAGTCTATGTGCTTTCGGGTTGCGGCGTTATATACTTATTTTTTGACGGGACAGCGAACGCACAACACCCGTCCAGATTCGAATGGTGGTGTGTCAATTCAGAAAAGTTAGGAGAAAACGACTAATCGGAAAATATTAGACCCGACATTTGCGCAGTCAAGGTTCTAAAACCAAATTCTTATTGGTATTCTCGTGGACACGTCGTATCCTGGTCACGGCACCAATGAACTTAGGTACATTTGATGTGGTCAGCTTAAATCTACCAGGCTTCATCACTATTTCTGTACTGTTTTAAGTTTTGATAAATATAAATATTATATTTAAAACTATTAATACAAAGATCAAAGCTTAAAGAAAAATTGAAAAAGGAGCTACCTGGTGGAAGAGACCGGGAATCGAACCCGGTACCTCTGGATTACCGGTCCAGCGCGTTAACCACTTCGCTACCCTAGCTCCAGGTGGACCTGACGAATTTTTCCTTATGCTTTGTGTGTCGATCTTTGCATTGTTTTATTTGAAAGGTATTTACACCTTAGCGACATCTATGTGAATACGTTAATATTCACATCTTACCGCACCACTTTACAGCGGTGAACGAGCAAGCGAGAGAGGGCGCTGTTAGTTTTATAAATTTATGAAACATGTAATGTCTATTTTTTTTAATGTGGGTATACCACAGTTTTATTTTAAACTAGGTATCTTCCACCAGGTAGCTCCTTTTTAAATTTTTCTTTGAGCTTTGATCTTTGTATTAATAGTTTAAAATAAAATTGTGGTGAACCCACATTAAAAAAAATAGACATTAAATGTTTCATAAATATATAAATATTATATTTACAGTATTCAGTTATTTCGCATTTTACAATATTTAAACGTTATTTCTTGTATGTACTAATTTTTGAACCTACATCTCTTCCCTTCACTGTATCAATCCATCCATTTTCTCTGAGATTGTGCGCTATGCTATGAGTATAGTAGCACTCTTATTATCTTATGCAAAGCGCTATTAGCAGTAATGTTAACGTATAACGTGTAGTGTAGGGTAGGTGCTTGTGTAGTGGCGCAATTATGTGTGAACAGGGTTTCGGTGTTTGGCGTTAGGCCTTAAGATACGAGCAACGCATTACTTAGTTAAGTAGTTAAGGCTTACCGATATCGATCTCTTATCTAAACTACTTACTACGCACACATACAACAGAGAATGTCATATAGCGTTTGATATTGTAGAATTTTGCATCGCAGCTGGTTGCAGAAATTTGCTCGAATTCGGATATATAACACTATTAAATTTAACAACCATCAATTTAAAGACGTCAAAAAAGTTTTTAGAAGTAAACAATTTGTAATGTTTCATGTGTACATATGATTGTGCGTTATTAATTTACTATCGTCCTTTGTAAATAAAATCAGTTTTTTTTTATTACCACTACTTTTTGTTACTATTACAAATAATCTTGCCGCTAGCTCCTAGACTTAAATACCCGCACCGCCACGCCGTACTATCCCTATTTTTCTATTCGTTACGTTGCATCTTTTTATACGTATTATTGTAATGTTTAAAGATAAAGCAACAAGATTTTGTATTACAGTGGGTCGCAGCAACGCTAATAAAATGTGGAACGTTGGGGAAATGCGTTTATGTATTTAATAAAATGTGGCCTGGTGGTGGATTCAATTTGTCTAAGTTTTTAAGTTTATTATTTTACAGTTAAATAATGAAATAATAATGTAATGTATAAATAATATTGATTGCTCTTTATTGAATGCAAGAAATAAATAGCAATACATTATTATTTTACTTAATCGTTGACAACCCTCGCTATCGGCGACGTGGCAAGTGAACCAATTCATTTTCTCCGTTGGTACACAGCCATACGTTCCGTTTGACTTGCGCTGGAGACGACGACTTTAGAAGGGCCATAAATCATAATGTTTAGGCTAAAAAAAGCGGCTTTTGTAAAGATCAAAGTAGTGTGCCTTCTGTACTTGTATCTATTCTGTGATTGTAGTCAATTAACTGATAATAAATTAGAAATATCTTTTCATACATATGAAAATAACTGGCAGCAGCGGCCTTAGGCAGAGGTAATCAGGGCAACCACCTGGGCCCTCGAACCACCAGATAAACGGTGGGACTCTCAAAGATCCATCGCATAGAGTCCCACGTTGTCCAAGGCCGCCCCCTACACTCGTAACTAATATACCTAATTGGTCGGTCAAAATATTAGTGCGATGTCTACGTGGTTATAGGAGGTCAATGTCCACAGGCTGTGCGGGACCGTCCAGGGACGTAGCGAGTTGGTTGCATTAGGGTTAGTAAGCGCTTCGGCTTTTGTGGTGTAGGAGACTTGCGCGGGTTAATGCCCAGTAACGCTGTGGTCGAGTGAGTGCGTGAGCTTTTATAGTTTGATTGAAAAAACCAATGCTTCGCAGCAGATGTATACTTAGCCCTATAAGTTGCTCTTTTCCCCGCGCCGTATTGCGGATTTTTAGTGGACGTTGAAAATCGTCTAATGTCACTGAGGTAAACAAAGAGGAATCGGTTAAATATTCCTTAGTCTAATTAATTTTTTCACATAATTGGTTGTTGACATACCGCTACAGACATTTTATACCGCATATACCTATGGGTATGACGTATGCACATGTTTTCAGCGCCACTATCGCAGGGTTAAACCGCAACTTGTCAGGCTATAAATGCGCACAAAAATAGCGCTGTCAATCTTATTGAGCAGTAGTCCTTTTAGCGCTTTTTTACCTAAATTTAAGTATAGGTACATAGTAATTAAAACTGCTTAAAACTTTTCTCAGGACCAACATTTTTATTTCTATACTGTATAATAAAAAGAATAACGCGACGTGAGTCAGCAGACCGATATTCAATTGATTTTCTCAGAAGCGTGAATGATTTGATGCGCTAACCGCTGTTAGTAGGCCGTTAAGTATTGTATTATAGGAGCTTAGGTTACTGACGGGCAAGGACCGAAAATCATTACTTACAACACTACTATATGTTACACAATAGACTGAAAATAGTTCCGAATACCAGTTTTCTATCAGGAATAAGCAGGTTACCTTCAAAGCATTGTTTAGTACGTTACATACCTAGGGAATTCGTGAATGTCCCAGATCGCAGGTGTTTGTGGCCCGAACCGAGGTGAGGGCCATAAATATGCGATCTGCATAGTTGCGAATTAACGCCCGTGGTTTGTGTAAAGTTTTACGTCTGGCCTTGGCCAGGAAGTGTCCCCGCGTAGCGGGCAGAAAATACCACTTACGGGCAAGGGTGGCGTAAAAAAAAAAGTTACTACTTATGTAAGTGTGCCCCACGGATTAGCGCACCTACCATAAGAATATCGAAAAGTACCTACAGATGTGATACAACTGTCGCCATAGACCATCCATAAAACTAGGTATAGTTGCGTGGTTTTCGTTCGTATTTTACGATTTTTATGGTAGGCGCGCTGACCGACCTTATTAGTCTTATTACTGTTGTATTCCGCGTCGGTCCCTGCAAACGAGAAACAATAAATAATATTTTCGCCATAATGTTAGTGATATATCAGGTCTCGTTTAAGGATGTTTTTCTTAAATGCCCTAATAATTTTATTAACGACTTTACTTAATTTTAATAAATAGTTGTTGATTTGTAAGAGTTTAATGAAGTGAAAATACAAACATACCTCATACATTTTTTTGTTTTATTGAACCCTAAAGTGAATCAATTTCAGTAGTTTATGCAACTATTACATCATGAGAGTTACCTCATGTTGCATACACTATTTTATCTACACGCATATTCATGATTATTATCATAGATTTTCTTTTATGTAGGTAGAAAGCAGTCGAGTAGGTACCAGCAAGTTGTACTCTTAAGCCGACTACGCCGGAAACATAGTAATGTTATGAAGTAACATCTCTGATTTTGTCGCTGCCAAGTAATGTCGGTCTTTACCTATAGTATCTGAATTCGTTATATTAATTTAACAATATGGGTGTAGATAAAACGAATTACCTAATTAGAAATCCTGTTTATTTCATATGTCATGCATTGCAAATTCCTTATTGAAGGTATGTGTCTACACAGTTAAGACTCGCCCTATATTACGTAACTATTTATTGTTGCATGTATGTACCTAACGCTGCTATAAATCCGTTTCAGCACAATAAAAGGGTTGACAATGTTAAACCCTTTCATTTATGGTCTATGCGGATGAAATTAAAATATAACATTCAACATTTATACTGCCCACCGCCTATTATGAAGAAAATAGCATCTGACGAGTCATTAGTAGGTCTATATAGAGATAAATTACAAAGACTTCTCGCTAAAAAAAATTTTTTTCCGTCAATTGAAAATTTTGGTAAAAATTGGATATAGTTATTTTACGTGTTGGATATAGAGAGGTTAACACATCTATAATTTTGATATTGGTGGAAACAAATTTTCTACAATCTGGATATTGCGAAAAACAGATTTTCTACGTTTATAAGTTGTATGAAACTGTTATTTTGTGTAGAAATATTTTATTAATATTTAACCGCACGTTATAAAATAGGAGTATTTAATTCAAGGTCATCGTGACCATAGGTAACTTTATTGTTATGTGGGGAGTGGACAGATTAATAAAAGGTGTATATTCGTTTCTCTAATGTACATTTATTTTTATATTTTTCAATCCTGATGATTATAAATAAAACTTAAAGATTAGAACGCAGTTACCGAATAATCTATTTAAATACCCGTATCACAAACGTTAAAATAAATACAGAATCAACTAAAGGAAGTCTTGGGCGAGACTAAAAAGATCCATACAACTCGGTATCGTGTTAGATCACGACATTGGTATACATCGAATGACTGTTTTAGAGTATATATAATTTATACACATTATACATTTTTTGTTAGTAAAATCACAAAAAAATAACTGAAATAAATCGGTAACGTCTTAATTCGCTTGTTGGAAGATTTTCAGTGAATAGCGGCATTAACGCAGTCGTGCACCGATGTCCAACGAATATTGACTTTGTTTATTTCCTGCTGGTGTTTGTGTCCCAGCGCAGCGCTGATCATTTGAAATATTTCATTGCCAGGCAACTAATTTCATAAATACCTAACTATTATACATACTTTAAATACAAAACGCGAACTACATAGCATTTTCATAACTACGCAAGAAGTGTATCCAATCAAACCTTATTTCGACTTTTTGTTTTGTGAAGCTGGAGTGTTAACTCTCCCGGCTACATTTAAATTGGCTTTGTGGCGAGACTCCAGCCCTCTCAGGACTAGAACTGCGCAGCCTCTGTTCGCCGCACAAGCAAAAATAACTGCTTATGTTAGTTTAGAACTGCCTCACTCTCAGGTATACTGTCGTACTCACGTATCCGTACAACAACATCACATACAATTACACATAGGCGCTGAAATAACCACCTTCTCAAATTGGATGTATTTGGTGCAAGATTGTATTTATCATGTGATTTTATAATACGATTTTATAGGTTTGTCGCAAAGTATACATTTCACATCATAACTTCAGCCCGGGCAGACGGTAAAAGAATTGCCATCGGAAATTGGAAACTCTACTATTACCTTTAGTAAAAAGTAGTCGGTGTCAAAACGAAGATGAACATTTTGTCATTGACTAATAAAACTACATAATGGTTGTCATTTCGGAAATAGTTGAATTTTCCGGTGGACAATCTTTATGGTGTATGCCTACGGCCTAACTAAACTAGACCAACAATACGGGAAGAGGTTCCGAGGAAAAGCCGGGACTTCGTTGTAGTTAAAAGAATAAGTAGAATCGGTACGTGGTCGTAAACCAACTCATATCCGTTCCGTTAACAGACAAGTAAAGTTGGAATGTATAAAATATTTTCATCATTATATTTTTATGATTATTATATGATTTGATTGCATTATATATTGATTATATATTATATGATTGCATTTTAATTTAGATTTCTCATTCCAAGAGAAATAATAAACAGTGATCGATACGCATACAAGTCGAAAAGTTGGAATCCCTGAAACTCGCGCGTGCACGCTACAAATGAAACTTTAACAAGAAATATTGAACATACCGAGCTATGGTATCGTGCGCCGAATGTGATGTCACATCTCACACTAGTGTTCACGTCCGGCCGCACTCGGCGCGCGACTACACTTCGAAGCGATCCAACGGGTCACAAATTCATTACAATAATATTAAAAATAATATCTACATAATCGTCTTCGGTACACCCGCGGAGACGGCGCGGACACCTAAGTATAAGTTTATCACAATGTGGGGGGCGGGGGCGGGGGCGGGGGCGGGGGCGGCGCGCGGCGCAGCGACAGGTTGAGCGGCAGGTCGTCCTCCGGGTCGGAGCCCGAGCGCGCGCGCAGGCAGCAGTCCGCCTGCCGCAGCAGCCGCGCCGCCGCCGGGTGCCGGCCCGCAGCCCCGCCCGGCCGCGAGCCGCCGTCGCTGTTGTACGCCAGCACGTTGGAGCGCGGGTTCAGGATGGCGCTGCTCAGCACGCTCAGCAGGTTGGAGGTGCCCGAGGAGCCCTCGTCGCTGGAGGGCTTGGCCACCGTCACCACGCTGCGCAGGCGCCGCGCCGCGCTCGGGCCCGGCGACCCCGAGCGCGCCCGCCGCGACACCGAGCGCTTCACGCCGCGCCCCGACGCAGACTTGCGCGTGCGCGTGCGCGTCGGCCGCCGCCGCCCCGCTCTCCGCCGCGCGCGCGGGGGGCTGCGGCGCCGGCGCGCGTCCGACTCCGCCGACTCCGACGACGACGAGGGCGAGGGCGAGGACGAGGGCTCCGGCGACTCGGACTCGGAGCCGGGGCGCGGCGGCGTGCCGGGCGAGGCGGGGGCGGGCGCGGGCGCGGGGGCGGGGGCGGGGGAGGAGCGGCGGCGCTTGCGGCGCGGGCGCGGCTCGGGCGGCCGGTCGGCGCTGTCGTCGCTGTCGCTGGGGCGGGGGTCGCGGCGACGCGTGAGGCTGAGCTTGACGAGCCGGTCGGCGGGCGGGGGCGGGGGCGGGGGCGGGGTGGGGGACGGCGGCTCGGGCTCGGGCGCGGGCTCGTGCACGACGACGTCGCTGTCGGAGCCGAGGAGGTCGACGACCTCGGGCGTGCGGTCGGCGGGCGGCTTGATGTAGCCGACGACGACGACCTCGCCGTCGGTGTCGCTGGAGGCGGAGCGCGACAGCGTCTCGATGGGCACGACGCTGGGCGGGGGCGGGCGGGACGGGCCGGGCGCGGAGGAGGACACCACGACGATGTCGGAGTCCTGGCTGGCGTCGGAGTCGGAGCTGGAGATGACCTCGCTGACGACGGTGGAGATGCGCGTGTCGGTGGTGTACTGGACCTGGCGGTCGTAGCCGGCCATGTCGTACGGCGTGGACGCGAAGCAGTAGAGCTCGTGCAGGAAGTGGTCGGTGCGCTCGCCGAAGTAGCGGCGCACGGCCTCGCCGAACTCCGCCGAGTGCACGTGGTGGCGCTGCAGCAGCTCCAGCACGCGCGCCAGCACGTACGAGATGTGGCCCACGTTCTCGTTCAGCAGGTAGTGCAGCTCGCGGTTCAGCCACGGCACCAGCCGGTGCATCTGCGAGTCGTTGCGTCTGAAATATGCAAACATACCTAATTAACTTCCGGCGATCTCGATCCTATGGACGTTTCCCCGTTCCCTAATCTTGAATGCGTTTCATGTATATTCAAAATTAAAGAAATCACATTTTAAGTAGTTTTCTAATATATCCAAAATTAGTCCTTTGACTGACCGACTCACCCACAAGGTTCAGCGAAAACTATTTATGCTAGTTAAATTAAAGCTGGTGTTACTATTTTTTTTTTTTTTTTTGAGTGAGTGAGTTCCAAATTGTTAAAGGTCAGCATATGAAAGTCAAATATTTCGTCTTACTTTATTGTTGTAATCGTTAGGGCCATCACATCTTTGACAGGTGGACATTATAACACCTGGTTTATAGGGCACAGGTGCGTTATAACTTCTGGACTTTTCGACTACTGGACATTGTGACACCTGGGTTACCTTGGTGCATTATAACTTTCGGAATTTTTGACAATGGACATTATGACCCCGGATCTTTCTGACATTTGGACATGTATGCTCGTAAAGGAGCGGCACACAGCACACCACATGCACACGTACCTGTAGAACTCGGGCGAGCAGTCCCGGAAGCGGCCGGTGAAGTCGGGCAGCGGCCGCGCCCACAGGTTGTGGCGGTACACGGTGCGGCGGAAGGAGGCGGGCGAGCGGCGGCGGCGAGGGGGGGCGGGCGCGGGCGGCAGCACGCCCGCCATCAGCGGGTAGTGCAGCAGCAGGTGCTGGATGGCCAGCGTGTCGCGCCGCGGCAGCGTCAGCGTCGTTCTGAAACCACAACGTCTACACTTAGCACTCAGTACCGCGTTACATTTATCACTTTAAGCAAAAGCTGTAGTGTACAAAGGCGATTACGACGCCATATCCGCTAAACTGCAGTGAGTTTTTATTTATTATTTTATTTAATTTATAGCGCACGATGGACCGTAGTGTACCTGTATCGGAAGCGGTGCGGGATGTTGCCCCGCTCCGGGGCGGGGTCGGGGCTGGCGGCCGTGTGCCGCTGCTCCACCATGTACTCCTCGTACTGGTGGTTGGAGCGCACGTTGTGGATGATGGACTTGAAGTTCTGCTTGCATAGTGGACACTCCGCCTTCACCTGCGCACAAGGAAATATGACATCAATTCACATTCTTAGAAAATTGCTACAGCCGAAGCGCAGTCGTTTGTTGGCGGTAACAAGAACGGGGCGAATTGCATGATCCTCCCCACAGACTGCAGTACAGAGACCGACGTGCCACAATTCTACAATCTCATGGCCTGGACAGCATGTCGAGTTTAGACCTTTAATATGGTATATGGTATTATAAATTCGCGGCTCTTGCGGCCGAGACCATTCAGAGTTTTCCGACATTTGACACAAAGTCACGTATAAATACTCATAATCGTCTTCGGTGATACTAGAGCGGGTCGTACTACACACAGCGCTGGAGTTTGGCCATTTAAAGGTTTTTACCGATAATGTGCGAGGATGAACGGTTTTGCGCAAAAATACGTACCAATGTTGCGAAGCATGCAAGTGAGCTATGCGAGGATGCGTAGCATATTTTTTTCAAATATGCGCTAAACTAGGATACATATGATGTATACTGTGTATAATTCATACATCGGGGTTCACGGAGCACGAATGATTTAGCACTACGCCGTCAGTAAGCGTCAAACCATTCGTGCTCCGAAAACCCCGATGTATGTTATATGTATACACCTTTGCTCTGGAAGGTATTTGAGCGCTGTGCGACGAAAAACAATCGTCAATACGTCGTGATGTCTTGGTCAAAACAGGCTCATCATCGTAGCGAGTTTTTTTACATAGTAAACAAGCATTGCGCGTCGTCAACACAATCTCTCTCTCTGGAGTCGGTCCTTCATGTCTGAGGATCGTGGTCAGCGTCAGGGTTGCATCAGGCGTGGATGATCTGCCTCCATCGGTTTCTGTCCAGCGCGTCTCTTACAACCGAGTAGAATTTAGAGGTCAATGAGTCTTTTACTTGATCGGTCCATCTTGTTGGTGAACGACCGCACGATCTTTTGCCTTTGGTGTTCCCAACCACGATATTTTTTTTCGAGATTTTCGTCGACTCTGCGCATTGTGTGGCCGAAATAGGAAAGAATGCGTTGTTGGCACGTGGTGGACAAACGAGTTTTTATTTGGAGTTGGTTCAGGATCGATGCATTAGTGAGTTACGCAGTCCATGGTATTCTTAACATACGTCTCCAGCACCACATCTAGAATGCATCAATCGATATTGATACCAATTCCTCTTTTCTTCCAGAAGTTGTTCAAACGGGTCATAGCGTCCTTTGCCATCCCGATTCGCCTTTTTATTAATAACACATTAACAAATATTATAAAATGGCTAAAAATAAATAACTTGACATTAAATTTAACGAAAACAAAGATTAACAAAGATTAAACAGTTTTGTAGCTATAGGTAATTTCAGTTCCTGTAAATCTTAACATATCCTATGAAGGTCAAAATGTAGATGTTGTCAAATGTATTAAGTTTCGAGGTACATATTTTGCTAGATCAAAACTTCAATTGGAAAGAGCACGATGAAAATGTGATATCTAAAATTGATAGATTCATATTTGCGTTACGAAATATTAGAAATTTAGTATCCAAACAAGCTGCTGTAACAGTATACGAGGGGCGTCTGAAAAGTTCTAAGCCTAAGATAGAAAAAAACAATTTACACAAATGAACTCGTGTTTATTTTTCAATATAGTCTCCTCCTAAATCAATGCATTTTTTACATTTTTTATACAGTGCTTTTAGGCCATTAAAAAAATAATCTTCATTTTGCCCTTCAAAATGCTCCTGTACAGCCGCCTTCATCTCTTCGTCACTTCTAAATCGCTTTCCCCTCAACTCTTTCTTCAAATTATTGAATAGAAAATAATCGCTTGGGGCTAGATCTGTGCTGTAGGGTGGGTGGTCAATTTCGTCAAAACCAACTTCCTTCAGAGCACGCCTCGCAACATTAGCGGTGTGAACGGGTGCGTTGTCTTGCAAAAACAAAATGCCTTTCCTTAGTTTACCCCGCCTTTTCTCAACTATGGCTTGTCGCACCTGTCTTATTAGATTTGCATAATAAGTTCCGTTTATCGTAGAGCCTTTTTCTAAATAATCGATTAAAAGAATGCCATCACAATCCCAAAATACCGTAGCCATTAACTTAGAGGCCGACTTTTGCACTTTAAATTTCTTCGGCGGCCTTTCACCCTTTTCAATCCACTGCATCGACTCAGACTTACACTCCGGATCATACTGTCTGATCCATGTTACATCAACAGTTACTATTCGGGAACAAACTTCATCTAAATCATCTTCGCACAATTCTAAAAACGCCCGAGAAGTTTCCACACGACGTACTTTATCGAAGGCCGTTAGCATTTTCGGTACCCAACGAGCACTGACTTTACTCATGTACAAATGTTCATGTAAAATTTCTCCGACTCTTTCTTTACTAATACCTAAGACCTCAGCTATTTGCCAAACCTTAATTCTTCTATCTTCTAATACCAGCTTTTTGACTTTTGCTACGTTTTCTTCGGTCACTACCGATATTGGCCGCCCTGAGCGGGGGTCGTCTTCGATCGATTCCCGTCCGAGTTTAAATAAGCGACTCCA
The DNA here is from genome assembly GCA_947623375.1 of Apotomis capreana. Classification (NCBI taxonomy): domain Eukaryota; kingdom Metazoa; phylum Arthropoda; class Insecta; order Lepidoptera; family Tortricidae; genus Apotomis; species Apotomis capreana. The sequence continues at coordinate 513,693 of OX392501.1, forward strand.
CTTTTTGACTGTGGCATAAGAAGGCCCAGAATCACCGTAAATAATAGCCATTTCCTCAAAAATACACTGCGGTGATTTGTTACTTTTTGTAAGGAATTTAATTACAGCACGGTGCTCAATTTTCGTAATATTCGTTGGTAATTCACACATGATGTACTTTTCCGTTGAATATCTCGAAACAGAATAATAAAAACGTGACATGTTATTTTTTAATAATATGTTTTTAAATGGCCTTTCTAGTGGCCAGTATCATAAACGCATATATAACCTCGAAATACCTTAGGCTTAGAACTTTTCAGACGCCCCTCGTACATATTAATTATTTATTTATTTTATTTATTTATTTATTTATAATTATGGATATATTGCGTCGGTACTACGGTACGGATTTATCATGTGGGGAAACTTCGTTCACTTTGAAAAGGCGTTCTGGGCCAAAAAAAATTGTGCGTCCAATATTCGGAATAAATAACAGAGAATCCTGCATAGGTACCTTATTTTAAAGATTTGTGCTCTTTCCTCTTCCATGTATGTACATTAAATAAATATGTATATTTGTGAAAATGAATCCACAGTTATTTAATAATGTCAAGTCAATAAGAAGACAGCACACTATTGCATTACCCAAAGCAAATACATACGTTTATAGGAAAAATGTGGCCTATCATAATTTCAAGTTCTGTTGGGAATTTGATAATAATATATTTAAGAAATGGATAAATGAATGGCTAATAGAGAAAAGTTTTTACTCTGTCACGGAATACTTAAATTATGAATTTGACCAACTATTTTCATTAAAATATGTTGCTAAGTCTGCTATTGTATGTTATAAGTATTGTGAATATAATAATAAATAATAGTATTATATTTATAGTTAATGTAATTGTTTTGATATCAGTATCACATTGTCTCTTATTATTAAGTGTCAAATGTAAGTGCAAACTGTAAATACAGTAGAACATGTTATGTACTGGAACCAAAGTTGTAATATTATTAAGACCACATATGTATTTATGTAAAGACTCATGTTCAGCACCAAATTAATTTCATTTCATTTCATCCTCGCGCGGCTGACCAAGTTGACATTACTCTGGTGGACGCTCCTCCTGTAGCAGCTAACTTAGACAGAATTTTTCAAAAACTAAGCCCTGAAGGGATGAAGATTTGAATAAAAAAGCACAAGAGTCTATTGTGCTGTACAGTGTTTAAAGTTACCATCAAGCGAAGTGGAGCCACTATGTTGCACCGATATATTAAAACTGCAGTCCCGGAATTATTTTGTAAACGGTACCAGAAATTCCCGGGACTTGCATTTGCCGGCACTGTACGTAGCGTAGGTACTTACCACCCACTACCTTCACCAGTAGCCTCATAATATAAATTATCGAGGTAGGAATATGGATTGTGGCATATTACAATTGCTAACAAAGTTTATAACACACACATATATGCAAACTCAATGTTAAAGCGAATAGCTGCCCTGATACGAGATACGACTTTGCTTGATTGCATGACTCATAAATAAAAATAAATATGTTGTTTATATTTACCATTTCTTACAGGAAAACCTGAATTTATATAGATGTAAGTGGTTTGCTGAAACAGTAGGTAGTTTTGATGTTGAGTTTTTATCATGATTATTTCTGGGACTTAGAGAAAGGAAAAGGACAGTCCAAAGTTGTGAACATGAACAAGTATAAGGTCATTTGAACAAACCTACATTTGGTTGTGGTAAATTTGTGCATGTTTTCTTTCTACTTGATAACAGAGATAACCTACGCAGCCAGGCCGTTTATAAGTGGTGATAAACATTTAGGTGCATGTCTGAATTAATGTAAAAGCAGAATAAATTTACTATACCTATTGAATACGGAAAGTCGACGCCGAAAACTTTTTAATTATTAAGTATTTTCGAGTATTGTCTTTACTCATGCAGCTGTGTGTATGCTGTCATCTAGGCACATGTAGGTACTTAAAAAAGATGTACTTCAGTAATCGTATTTTTTTGGAATTTCACTATAGACCAGGGTCACTTGTTGTTAGGCCCTTACAGAGGCGGGAGAAAAACTTTTAATGAGGCATGGCCTAATGGGCGAAGAAGTAAGTGACGGAGTACCTACTCTGGAAGGACTAGTCTTGAACTTTTGTCGACGATGTCGTTGAACATGTGAACTCTGTCGGAACAAGCGCGTGTCCCTCGATCGGGTGTCTCGGCAATATTAACGTCAGGAGGACATCACTTGAGGATGTGGAAATCGGACCAGCATTCGTTTATTAATAGCCTACGAGAACGAGAGTTTGACGCTGTCATCTACTGCGAAACGGCATGCAATGTCCAATAGGTTTGTGGCAAATTCGTAGTTGTCCTTCTTTAGAAGGAATGTAAGCTGCTCACATCACATGTGGTGGTCAATGCAATGGCTTAATTTCGGATCAGGATAGACACGTCGTCAGTGTGACCAACATTCAAAAGCACTGTCAAAATCGTTTCGAAACCAGTCTCCACGCCTTGGCCACTCACTACTAACAATCTTTCTGTGCTTCTCCTGTATAACCTTTATGCATTCTCACAGTCCTCATGAAATGAGAATAAAAGTTTGTAAACTTCTCCAAAGATAATTTTCGCATAGCAGCAAGGGAAAATTTCGCGAAAATTGGTCCTGTGACAAATGCAAATATAACTATTTTTGCAATTAATGTTTTAACCAATCAAGCTGGCATCAAATATTAAAAAAAATATATCTGTATAAAATGAGGATTACCATTTAATTAATTATCTTTTCAAGCACTTAATATTAAAATGAGTAAAACTAGGAGCATAATTTATATTAAAACCTCTGCTACTCCCCATGCATCATGTGGACCATCAAATCTATGGTGATTGATTGGTATTTGCATAGTAATATCACTAATATACTTGCAACAACAGTTGTGAACACAAAATCAATACATTTTCTTGGCACACCTTATTGATCATCACAAAAATATATGCCGATTTGAGTAGACATAACAAGGCATGTCAACTTTTCCAGAACCATTCCTTAAGAGCATGTTATTAAGAGTCCTCATTCATCCTCTACATCTACTTCACCTACATGCTGAATCTGTACATTATAATTTTATTTGTAGTAAATGTAATCTAGTTTAGCTTTCACATGCATTACTTTTGTACACTTAATGCCACCTATCATTTTGTGCCTTGCCTCATTGGGGTTGGAGAGGATGCTGCTTATGTATGATAAATATGTACAGGGTTGGGCAGATTAAGTGACCTAGTGTACATCTTATTTTTTTTCTAACGTAATGAACTTTTTTTACCGTGTATATATGTTTTTAAATAAAGAATTTAAGTATTCGTTTTCATGATTTCTAGAGTTTATCTTGATTTTTTTCGTTTTTGTTTTGTTTTCAACAATGGACGCGAAACGTGATCTCGTTGTCGATTTGTACAAGATAAAATTTCGCCCGTGCGAGATATCCTCAACATGTCTAACCGGCGTAAGTTGAAATTGGTTTCAATGGTTTTTATCCTGAAAGTGACTGGCGTGCCGCCATACCTCGCACGTAAACTTAAATGGAAGCAAAAACGAAAGGACAAGGGTATGAGAGCGCATAGCGATTCCATCTTAGTGCCGCTATACCGTATTCAGGCATTTAGAGGCACCTTCCGTTACGCTGCTTCTAAATGCTGGAATAACTTACCACCTCCTGTAAGGAAAAGTAAGTCCCTGAAGGTTTTTAGGGTTCCGTACCCAAAGGGTAAAAACGGGACCCTATTACTGAGACTTCGCTGTCCGTCCGTCCGTCCGTCCGTCCGTCTGTCACCAGGCTGTATCTCAAGAACGGTGATAGCTAGACAGTTGAAATTTTCACAGATGATGTATTTCTATTGCCGCTATAACAACAAATACTAAAAATAAAATAAATATTTAAGGGGGGCTCCCATACAACAAACGGGTTGGTTGCGTTAACTTTGCACCTCATTTGTATCGGGCGCTATACATACCAGGTGCAAACTTAACTTAACCACTTAAGGATGAAAAGTGTTTGTACGGAACCCTCGGTGCGCGAGTCCGACTCGCACTTGCCCAATTTTTAAGAAACATTGTAAGGCATATCTGTTGGATCTGTAAAAAACTGTTTAGGTAGGTAGTACTAGAACTGCTGACTGGTAGAGAATACAACTTGGCATTAAGTGCGACACCTGTATTCTAAAATTTATTTGTGCAATAATAACTTTATGTATTTAGTTGCTATTCAGTCATGGGGTGGCAGAATAACAGCGTCGGTGACCAAGAGTCATATTGGCTCAGTCCACTGGCATTAGCTGAGCCATCTACCTTTTCATTGTTTTGTATACTATACAACTGCTATTATACATGTTTCATAACCAAAAATGTACAAAAACAATGAATAAATGTCTTATTATTATTAATTCCTTAATATGGAAACTGAAACATTTAAATATCAATATAAGGTTCCTATCGCAGACCATCAAGCGATTCAAGGAAACAGGTTCTTCACGAATCAGGCCCAAACCTGGACGTAAACCATCTGTTCGCGTCAAAAAAGTAATCAAAAATGTTCGTGAGCGTATTAGGCGTAATCCAGCCCAAAGTGCAAGAAAACTCGCGAAAGATATGAAAATATCCCGACGATCAATGAGTCGTATATTACGACATGATTTTGGATTGAAGGCCTACAAGAAACAAAAAATTCACAGATTAACGGAAGCCCAGAAAAAAGCCCAGAGGGCGATGACATATTTTTTCCGATGAAAAAAATGTTTCAAATGAAATGATTATTTTTGTTTCCAGCAAGACAGTGCCCCTATCTCACAAAGCCAAACGCACTCAAGACTGGTGTCTAACGAATTTGACAGATTTTATACCTTGGCGAGAATGGCCCTCATCTTCACCCGACTTGAATCCGTTGGATTTTTCAATATGGGGATTTATGCTGAGTAAGATTGGCAGCACGCAGGGCATGAATTTAAATTCATTCAAGCATTATAAATAAAATAAATAAAAAATAATAAATAATAATGCGTAAGGTAATTAAAGCAAATGGAGATTTGAACTTATTTTATTTTATTTTTACAATACAATACAACAATTCTTTATTGCACACCAACAAGAAAAATATAACATGAGAAATCATAAATTAAATAATGGTAGACAATAGGCGGTCTTATCGCTAAAGAGCGATCTCTTCCAGACAACCTTTGGGTGGCGGAGAAAACAAAATTAAACAGAAAATAGTAGGTGGTGAGATAAGAACTTTAAGTAATTTGAGAAATAATAAATAAACGACAAACAAAATATTAAAGACAGATAAGACATACACATACACAAATAATATCTATAAATATAAACATACATAAACGTACATACATACAAAAAGGGAGAATGAAAAGAATATCACAGCAACATTAGACTTATAATGAAAAACGACAGCATATAATTATTAAAGGATTAGGCTACGGTAGAGATAAATAGTGATCTTTAAGTTTATTTTTATTTATTTATTTAAACTTTATTGCACAAAACAAGTCAGTACAAATGGCGGACTTAATGCCAAATGGCATTCTCTACCAGTCAACCATAGGGCCAAACAGAGATACTAGAAGTGGGTGCAAATTAGAAATCTGACTTATGAATTAATTTTATAATTTATGGTCTATGTTTAAACTAAATACATAAATACTTTTTTAATCTGAAGAGTTGTTTTAATTTTATGGATATTTTAAAGTAGGACACTTAATCTGCCCTGTACTGCTGAAGCACACACTTAGATATGATAAGTTTTTTTGAATGTATTAATGATAAAAAAAAACAATATAGATTTCATCCTGTTACAATCCTATACAATGAATTTAACAGCCTAGCTCTTAAGTGAAACAACTAAGTAATCAATTTGTTGTTATATGTGACCCGCTAAACAATTTTGGGAAATTTCAATAGCAAAGCCACTAATAAAATTGGATATCAACCCTATAGGCAAAACCTGTTCCAGGATTTAAAAAAAGTAGCTTATCTCTTATTGTTTTTCTGCATCAGAAAAAACACATACTGTCTGAAGCTGTAACCAGCAAGGCAGTAATACAGCACTTCAATAAAGATATTTTGTTGTTTTATTAGTTCAGTCTATTTACTAAAACAACAGTCTAACGTCACTGGCCAGCTTGCTCTTTAGTAACTCAAAATGAAATTACAGTAACCTGTACAGCAGACAAAAATTAATCAATATCTTATGCACACAGGCCCAAATTTAAGTTGTAGGACTCACCTTACTCCATGTGAGTAGACATTTAAAGCAGAACTGGTGCAGGCAGGAGTCGGTGAAACACTTGTTCCGGCAGGTGCCCAGGCAAATAGCACAGTTGGGTGGCGGCGAACCGCGGCCGCCGTCGTGCGGGGGCGTGCTGTCCTCGCTCTTCACGCTGCTGGGGTTCGCACCCGACCCGTCCTGCGGTGCGGCCGGCGACAGGGTCTCCATGCTGGTGGTCTCGCCACTCACACTGCAATCAATGTCGCGTTTCTTAAACACTGGCATTGGCACTTCGTACCGTAACTAACCGATAGACGGTTTACGAGCTGATAATCTAGTACTTGGGACTTATCACGGGAATTTTCCCGACGACGTATGGCAATAATAATAATAAATACCTACCACCCAATCGAGATCCGAATAGATGGGAGGATAACACGAACTATTTCGTAAATATGTGAAATACTTTAACTACAGATCGATCCACATGGCTACATGGTAAAAGATGAACTTTTCACACGATTAAAGACTACATTCTACAGTCAATGTGCGTCTGCGTAATCTTGGTTGACAGGTTTCTGGAAACGGGAAGAGAGGATGCGACAAGCTCGGTAGTGTTGAATGTTGAACAGTTCACTTTGCTTTGCTCTTCTGATCTCTTTTCACTTTAACTTAAAAACGTAACACAAAACTATGTATTTTAAAATTATACATGTATACACTAATCGGGTGGGGACTAATTGAGGATGCAAGGCAACTTGCAAGAATTGAAATAAAAATTATATTACAATAAAAACACAAAGCATAGACTACATAGTTGGAAACCACAGAGTGAATATAACATGCAGCAAGTAGCAACTATTCATTCATGATTCATGCCATGTGGAAAAAAAGTTACTGCTCATTAAATTACATATTCTCTTGGAGAGAAAATATAAAAATAATTTATTTTATGTGGTATTCATTATACAAAAATAGTTTTCTCTGCACTGTGCGCTAGTGCCGCTAGCATTAAAACTGGAAAGTACGACTGTTTTAAAAATTATTCACTCCTATAATAGTTTGACGTATAACTGACAAGCTCAGCATAGCATAGCAACACTTGAATACGATCTGTTTATATACCTTACAAAATTACTAATAATAGACCAAAGGTTCAATAATAATTTGAGTTAATTAAAGTACACATGAGTTAAAAATAACAATAAATTAAATACGGAAACATAAAACATATGTGCTATGGGTTTTATTAATAAATTAAGTTTGTGGCAGTAGTTATTTATTATTGGGAGCTTATCCAAACGCTCTCCTATACTCTCGCTCATCTGTCGCTGCGAGTTGTCAAAATAGTGAATAAAAAAAGTCTTGTCTTGTATATGGTTGGTGGTGTTATCTAATAATCGAGAAATGGGTGTATTAAAAAAGGTATTTCCATTTGTTCCCTGCTAATTTAACCTTGTTGAAAAAATACTTCTAATTATTTGTTGGCAGGTCTTTGCATACATTTTAACGTACGGTCTTGTTTTAGTCCACTGGCCTCATGGGTCTGGCTGTTGCGCAGAATCCTCACCACACTCTAGGTGCGCTATATGGGAAAATATTAAGAACCTTGAAGAGAATGCCGGAGAATTCAGTATATCGCAAGTACACCGAGCAGATAGTTCGGGAGCGGGCAGCCGTGCTAACACAGGTTTGCATAATGGTCCTAAACCTAGTCTTCCTGACGCATACAAGCTACTTCGCTAGACATAGGATTTACCCGTGTCAATAATTTAGACAATGAACAAGTAGAAACTAAATAAATTATCTGCAGAAGTGGGTATGTACTTAAATAAAGAGACAGCATCATTGTTTCTGTTTATTATACAATTGCTCCTTCCGATGGCTGATGTTTATTGTCTATTTTTGCTTTTCATTTCTGGAGTTTTCCCCTGATTTATTTCTAATTTCCTCTCAAATCTGTAGAAATAAAAACATAATTAATATTACCCACTCTGGTGCTCCTTAGTTTACATACATAATTAAAAAGGCATTATTGTATGTAGGTAAAATGCTGTAATTTTTTTTCAGTCAAAGGATGTTTTTGAGATTGAGAAGAAAATTAACTGTGGCCAAGCTGAGGAACTCATTGTTCAGGCAGAAAATGAACTTAACTTAGCCAGAAAAATGTTGAACTGGAAGCCGTGGGAGGCGCTGGCTATCAAGGCCCCCAAGGGACAGTGGGACTGGCCCCCAACCAAACAATAAAATTAGAACAACTATCATTAATATACCTTGGCTCTGGTGGTTAGTACCAAATTACTTATTAAATTGTCTGTATAACATACATATAATGTTTTATTAATTTCCCAAATAAAACTATTTATTATTTCTTTGTAACACTTTTTATTTTTTCAATAAATTCATGTAAGGGCTTAAACAAAATACAATTAACATGTAATTCCTAAATCTAATATCATTTCGCTGTAAATGCATTTCACGAGTCATACACAATGTTCAATTAAGTACGTATCATAAACTGTTCCTTCCCGGTTGGTCAAGATGAGGGTCCACACAACACTAGCCTGTACTACAATCCTATCCAACTTGTGTCCTGTTCATATTCTACTAGTCTTTGGTGAGCCACTGTAGAGTACAAAACGTCTGTACAGCTGTGTCCACTATACCTCAGTCATTTGTTTATATCTATGTGATAAGTAGCTGGAATGCAAATGTGTGATGAAAAGCTCTGATAAAGTATATATGTAAAAAATGTTACAATAGTGAGTATTTACTATTTGGCACAGTTGTATTGTACATATCATGAGATGCACATTAGTAAATAGATTACAATGAATATTCACTCTAAATTGAATCAGTAATATTATGTTATCAAACAGGCATTGATTATGTGTCAGATTAAGAAATAGCTGCTCTTCATCTAAAATAATCATGGGGGTAGAGTGGATTAATAAAACCTATTTGATATGAGTATTATTGAGAAGTATTGTATTGATTTGTCTGATATTTTATTATCTTAAATCCATTATGAAGATCAATTTACCTACTACAAAAATGTGTCATGAACTCGAGAGCTGTGAGCAACTTTTCTCACCATTAACCCTTTGACCGCCAAAGACGGCAAATCACGTCATCGGGAATTCGTGCCACTGACGCCAACGACGCCTATTGACGTCAAAAGTTTCGATGGTCAAAAACATGCTAATTCAAACCACTATCTGTGTTTTTCAATCTCTGTTGATTTTGGAGCAACTTTTTTATTTTTTGGTTTGGCGTCAGTGGCACGGTGAATTGGTTTGGCGTCAGTGGCACGGTGAATTGCTTTGCCGCTTGGCACTCGAAAGGTTAAAAATACAAATCATTTAACTGATCAATAACAATATAGACAATTTGTAACTAAGTAATATGTTTTAAAATACATCCTTTTTTTTCTCAACAGTAATAGAAACTTGAATACTCAATACATAATGTAAGAAATGTTGAAAGTTATAAATGGCAGCATTTGAGAAGTCCATGGTAACTCACTAGTTGACAAAGTCAACATCACTAATGTACATTATCTTTGTCACAAAATTGCAAGAATGAACAAGTACTGATTTCATTACCAAGTAAAAAAATATTTTCATAAATATTTAAACCTAAATCTTATGTAGTTATTAAACAATAAATAACAATATATAATCACTTATTTTATAATACTTGTCACCAACTACACAAAATATCAAATAAGAGAGTGGATTTGAACCTTGGATGATTATGTGGACGTGACCCCCTTCCGTGCCACCAGCAGGTTGAGCACCGGGTGCTTCTTGATGTAACTGACGGCCTTTTTGTGCGTCACCATAGTGAAGTCGTAACCATTACACTGTAGTATCTTGTCATGCATTCTTAAACCAGATTTCGCAGCAGGACTACCTTCATGAACTTCAGTAACATAAATTCCCTGAAAATATTGAGATAGGTCAATACTGTTTATTTATTTACATTCACAAAAGCTTTATGGACTTTTAAAATTTAAGTTGTTATTTCACTAAAAACTAAATTAAAACAGGGTATCGTATGCAAAACAAGGACATTGGACATTCTCTTCACATAAGGGTATAAGGTATACACGGTGTATTTTTTCACAAGCAAGAGTTAATTTATGACGCGTAGCAGTAGGAGCTACTCACGTTGTCAGTGTACCCCTGAGGGCTTTTGCGGTAGTCTTGGTCGATCCCCCCGCCAATTTTAAAACCACATTTCATTACTTCTCTGCCTTCAGGATCCACTCCAGCCTCTTTTTGTAGGGTTATCGGTATCTACAAAGAAAAACAATACGTGAAAATCACCTCGTTATAAAAATTAGAACAAAACAAGTGGGAGTGGTCCTGAAACTTACACTTAAACACTCCATAGCCGTGCCAGCCTGGTGCTGAAATGCCATTTTCGCCATGATTGTAGTTTTTGTTATTACTTCGTTCTTCGATAGAAAAAAATATGTATTATAATCAGAGTAATGGAAATTTTATAGCACAATAACAACGATGTCCTTCGTAGCCACACAATATAAGTTACTCTATGGCCACACAAACTAACCAACCATAAACTATAGATAGACATACAATGGAATGGGAATGGACATAGACTGTATTGCAGGCTATGTTTAGCGCTATATTTAGCGTGATGTGGTTAGGTTAGCATCATTATGAGACACATGTCAAAATGGTATAATATTCAACTTGACCACTACACAAAAACGAATCACATGTAAGACATGTATTTTTCTATTTTTCTTTCTGAAACGATAATCCTGAAATCCATGAATGAAACGATAAGGGTGACACTTGAATTGACAGCTCAAAATGTTTCTGTCAGTGTAAACTCGGGCTAATCACCTAATCAGGCTTTATTCATAAAAATTAAAAATATTCTGTCACGTTTACTATATTATTTGCCATAAATATTGATAGTAAGTTTTAAGTTAATGTTTCAGTATGATTATCGTTGTTAAAAATCTAATCGAGTCCGTAAATTTTAATTCTTCTGTTGATGATAGTGATTTAAAAATCTACGCAGTACACATACTTTATTATTAGTTTCAAAATTTGTTTTTCTTATTTCAGATGTCTGGCGGGGAGTACCGCCATGTATGGCGCATTGCCTTCACTAATTTCCTGAAGTCGTTTAGACCACGTCAGATAAATGGAAACCACATAGGTAAACCAGCTAATATTAAGAAATATAGACTACGAATCTTACTACACTACTTTGACAAAGTTGTGAATTGCACTTGTTTGATTAATGATGGCAAAATACTACAGTGTGTTAGTGACAGGGATCTACCATAATTATATAAGTGCCTGTTTACTCCTGTTTCAGGAAAGGATTATATTGGTAACCAATATTATGAGTTACCTGCAGATCCCAGTGTGGGCAAGAGGAAAGCGACGCGGTGGTATGACCCTCCCAAAGGACTGGACTTTCAAGATCCCATCCCAGCAGAGTGGGAGGCTTGGCTCAGGATGAGAAGGTTTCAGGAATTGTATTTTATTTTTGTCTATTGGTCAGAAACATATTATTTTATTTTGTAAAAATCTGTGTCAAGGAAAGTATAAAAAAATATGTATACTTTTTAAAATGTTTGTGGATGCGGATGCTATAGCAGTCGCATCGTTTTTTGTTTCCTTTGGGCCATGACACAGGACGTATCTAACTGTCTGGGAACATATTAAATAGCACAAGACCAACAGGGTATCATTTTAAATTTTAAACAACATATAGTCGGGGATTGTACAATACCGCATAAATAACAGCAGCTCATCAGTCATGAATGGGACTGCCAGGGGTAATTGAGGAGAGTTACAAAATTCTAGCTTTATCACAGCCACCTAAAATGTGAATCATGTTTCTGTTTTATTCAGAGTTGAGGCACCAACTGAAGAAGAAATCGCCCATAACCTAGCCGTGGCGCAACTAAAGAAAGAAAATGCGGCGAAAATCGAAGAAAAGCGGTTGGCGGAGGGCGGGTCCCTCCCCACCATGCCCGCGCGCGGCGCAGAGACCTACCCGCGCTACCCGGAGTTCCACACCGGAGACCCAGAGGCTCATCCGGGCAGGAAGCACTAACCTATATGAGTTTTATTCATATTTTAGCTGTTGACCACCAATACTCACCAGCTATCAAACAGCTACAAAAGAGCGTGACTCATTATCGATTCAGTATTGAGACACGAAGTTTTGCAGAACAGTGCCAGGCTCTTTAGCGAGCTATGTAAGCAACTCATGAGAGCACGGTGCGCTAAAGCTACTAGTGCACTCGATTAGACTACATGAAAGGCAATTGGTAAAGCAGTCCGCGGAAAGTGCGGCCGGTCTCCAAAACACATCTAAAATGCTTGTGCACCTGGATCACAGGATTGATAATAGGACAAATACAGAAGGTACTTTTAATGATGTTATCATAAATTGCACGGAGGCAACCGGGCGAGGCGGAAGCCGAGCAATTTTTCAACCACTGTGGCGCTCAAAATTCAACGTTCGTGGATTATGCGTCGCACCAGACTCGACCCTTTTCACAGGATGAATGTGGAAGCTACATAATGGTGCTGTCATGTTTTCAACTTGAACCATGTTTTTCTAGTGACATGTCCACACAATTATACGGGAAACAGTTTGATTAGTATTGGCTACAGCCACAGCTTTGTTTTCCAATATGACGAGATTACTCACAGCACTATTAGAGTGGCTTGTGGTGTGTGTTTTGGAATAGAGTAGAGTATTGTTTTATTTCATTTAGGAGAGCACTATAGATTACCTCATCTCAGTCATCATGATAAATCCATCACCTTAAAGGAGATGTTGTACTTGTATTTAATGTTATTATTAGAAAATGTGGCTACACATGGTTAGACTTTTTGGGTCTTGAGTACACATGGTTAGACTTTTTGGGTCTGTAACTTTACAAGTAATTTATCTGTAATAGTATACATACCTAGGGCGGCGAATTAGTGAATATTCCAGATCGCTGGTGGTTGTGATACATGACGACAGGTGGTGTCGGTCGCCATCAATATGCGATCTGGGACTTTTCTGATTAACTACCGCCCGTGGTTTGTCCAATGTTTGACGTGTTGCTTTGGCCAGGCAGTGAGACTGTCCCTGCGTAGCGGGCAGTAAATCTCACTTACGGCCTAGTTTTATCTATGGATAAAACAGAAACACGTCGTAAAGTTAGGTTCATGCTGTTATAGTTGTAAATAGAATTAGATAGAATGAAATTATTTGTTAATAAATTGTTAATTTCTAATGGTGTGTTATTTTCTTCGGAATGGAATCTTACCTAACCCAGATCGCAAGAGCAAACAGCTATTAAAAGAGCCTCTTAAAGTTTTTTTATTAAAAGTTTGTCTACCCCTTTTGTTAGGGTTCCGTACCCAAAGGGTAAAAACGGGACCCTATTACTGAGACTTCGCTGTCCGTCCGTCCGTCCGTCTGTCACCAGGCTGTATCTCAAGAACGGTGATAGCTAGACAGTTGAAATTTTCACAGATGATGTATTTCTATTGCCGCTATAACAACAAATACTAAAAATAAAATAAAATAAATATTTAAGGGGGGCTCCCATACAACAAACGGGTTGGTTGCGTTAACTTTGCACCTCATTTGTATGGAGCGCTATACATACCAGGTGCAAACTTAACTTAACCACTTAAGGATGAAAAGTGTTTGTACGGAACCCTCGGTGCGCGAGTCCGACTCGCACTTGCCCATTTTTTGTAAGAAATCTGCCAACATTTAGTTGTAAGAAATGTTATCGAACTTATAACTTTTTTTAAGTCTATCAAAAACCATAGCCGACGTTAATTCCACGAAGACTAATCTACCGTGAAAATCGATCCAGCGGTTTAGACTGCAGACCGTGCCAATGAAAAAGCAGACTTAATATTCATACCTACACTACAAAAACGTAACCCTCCTTATGACGCAGTCGGGTAAAAACACGATATCACACCCATAAGTTTAGGATCGTGGAATAAATTTTGTTACCGTTTAGGTCATAAAATAATAAATATAAAAAAGTTATTAAAACCGGCCATGAGCATGTCGGGTCGGGCAACGCTCAGTGTAGGGTTCCGTAGTTGCCCATCCTTCACAATAGACGGGGTTAAAACAACGGTTTTAAGCTCTAGGATTAAATTACGAGAAAGATTTCAAGCTCTATAAAAAGGTCGTAAACGCCAAAGTAACTGTAATTACTTATTACCTTCTGGAAGTTATCGATTATTAATTATTTTTTTTGGTTTCTGGAGCAAATATTTACAAAACTGCTGACTTAATCAAAAAATGTGGATTACCCCTATTTTAAAAGACCTATTCATCGACACCCCACACTAGTGTTGAAACGAAAAAAAAATATCACCCCCACTTTAGGTGTTCGAGAGGTACCCGAACAAAAATTTTTTTGTAGTTTTTATTTTACCGTTTTGTCGGCTTGATACATTTACATACTGATACCAAATTTCAGCTTTCTAGTACTAATGATCACGGAGCTAAGCCGCGGACGGACGGACAGACGGACATGGCGAAACTATAAGGGTTCCTAGTTGACTACGGAACCCTAAAAACGACGCGACGTCAAGTAGAAAATATTATGCAAAAAACAACGCTTCGGCGTTCGCCGTGGACCTAGGTCGCGCGATAACCGCTCCAAAAGTTATTTCGGTTCATAGACACGTCACAGCCACAACGATCTGTTTCCAAGCGATCTATAAACAAAATATAATCACATTTATTCTATGCAAATAACTAGACATGATAATGACTTTAAGCGTAATCGTGAGATGTTCTGACGTAACATTAGTTATCAAGAGAATCATGAGCGTGTTTTTCCTATGATCGGGACTTAGTTTAATTTCTCGTTCAGTTGGTGGCTAATTTTGGACTCGACCACACCTCTCGGCCGGCCGCGAGTTCCTGAACTTAACCGATAAATCTTGAAGGTCAGAATAACCTCCATACATATTCATATCATGTTTTGAGTACATTTGTATCGGACAATTGTTTTCATTCATAAACAAAGTGTAATATTTCATCATGCTCTTACTCAGTAAATCGAACGGGTAAAGAAAGACTTACCTAACTAAGTAGGTACTTTCTTATCTGGTTGACCTTTAGGGTTTAAATTGGGTTTGTGCTATTAATCAAATCATGTCGCCATCTACATTTACTTACACCAATTAATGTAAACATTTTGTTTTCCCTAACTATATAGGTACATATATGTTTATAATCCTTGCTTAACTAAAAAAGCTAATCCGTAATTTCTACGTAGGCAAGCCGGTGGGAATCACTCATGTTTACCTAACCATCGGGGAATTTGGTCAACGTGCGAGTCTGTTTTTGTTTTCATCTAAGGTACATATGTCGCTCGCGATCGATTATGCGGGCGATAATTTGAGCGTTTTAACCGTCTCATTAATAAGTCCACAATATTGGCCAATTCATAAAAGTAATCAACATCATAGAAAATGGCGCCTCAGTTCATACGGAGCTCGTTGATATTGCGGACATATTAATGACGCTCAAATAATCATTCAGGCCCTGGTCGCCATGAACACAGTATATATTTATAGGCTTTAGCCCATATATGTATATACTGTGCCATGAAGTCGCTCACGAGGCTGCAGTGGCGGCTGGCCGCGCCTCGGGGGACGCCATTGGAGGCGCGTGTCTCCAGAAGAATCTGTTACGATTCAGAGAGACAGTGCCGCCAGGTGGGAACCATGCTACAGCAAACTGAAAAGGATACTCTTTTTATTTTTTGAAATATTAAGTACTTATGATACTTTTAAATAAAACAATTTAAACGGATTATATCGCGTATATTAACTATTTGAGCCTCCCTAATCCGTTTAAATTGTTCTATTTAAATGTGTGACAGTCGCGTAAACCGAAGAAAATATTACTTATGATACTTGTATTTGTTAAGAAGAAGGTTGATAACGTGAGCATGGACTCATTGTCTATGCTATACTTCTTTTTATACTCTGCTATTGGTTTCCTAGCAACTGTTGTTTTTATAATCTTTACACTAATATATATTGTCGTGAACGAATCACACGTTTTTCCTTGCTAATTTAAAGTGGTAGCAGAGATATAATGGATTTATGCGTGATAAATGCGTGCAAAGTTCAAATTGGGAATTTAGACCCCAAAAATTACAAAACATGGAGGTACAAAATTCAATTAGTGCTGAAGGCAATGCCGGGCAGTTTGGATATCCTTGAGGGAAGGAAGACAAAACCAGCCTTGGCGCCAACTGCAACTGCCGAAGAAAAGGCTAAGTTTGAAAAGGATCTTCAAAGCTTTGTAACTACGAACAGTGCAATTTTAATTTTGTTCACGACAAACATGTCCGATGACGTCTTGCAAAAAGTCGTTCGATTTGATTGTGCTAAAGACATGTGGGACGAGCTAGAGCGCATCTATGGAGGCACCTGTGTGGATAAAACATACGACTATTGCCTGAAATTCTTCAGTTACAAAAAAGACAAGGATCATGACATCATTACACATGTGTCAATTTTAAAGAATATCTGGAGCGATTTGTGTACCGAGTTGCAGAGTGAGGCGAAATTACCAGAAGTTCTCCTCATGTGCAAAATCCTAGACACCCTACCTTCAGAATATTTAGGATTCAAGTCTAGTTGGCTGTTAATTTCGAAAAAGGAACGCTCAGTCGAAAATCTGACAAGTCAGTTATGCGCACACGAAAGGGTTTTACGTCAGAATGACACTCAAGTCACAGAAGACGAGACTGCTGCAGAAGCTTTGATTGCAAGAACGAGTAAGGGTAAGAAGAAAACATTTTCCAAGGAGCTTATATGCAACTATTGCAAAGAAAAGGGCCACAGAGTTAGAAGTTGCAAGAAGTGGATCCATGACGGAAGACCGCCTAAGGAATCCAAAATTGTTGACATGAATCTGACAGTGATGACAGTACATTCGGAAAAAGTATTTGGAGAAACAAAAGATGGAGAAAATTGGTACGTGGACAATGGAGCAACCAGTCATGTCACCAATAGAGGAGATCTGTTTCAAAGCTTTATTTACTTCAAAAGCCAGCACACAGTGACCGGCGCGAATGGCCAATGTATTGAAGCCCTGGGCATTGGAAATATTCTAGCAGAGGCTGATGTAAACGGCAAACAAGAGCCGATACTGCTGAAAGATGTCTGGTATGTGCCCAGTATCAGCAGGAATTTATTCTCAGTACTTGCTACCCATGACAAATCGGATAATAGTGTTTTTGAGTCCACTACTCTAAAATGTACTCTAAAAATGGATGGACAGATCAAAGTCATTGGTACTCGCAGCAAGTTCGGCGGACTATTCAAATTAAAGCTCAGATGTCTCAAGCCAACTGTACGAGTCAACCAGCTGTCCACAACATCAAATCTGTTACAGCTGTATCATGAAAGATTTGGACATAAAAATAAAAGCCATGTGAAGAAATTGATTGAAAGAGAGTTTGACATTAAAGCAGAAGCCACCAAGGAACTCTGTGAAGGATGTATCTATGGGAAATCACACAGGATGAAGTTCGGGACAAGACAGAAAGCTACACGACCTGGTGAACTGGTATACGCTGATGTCTGTGGATCCTTTCCTTACTCAATTTCGAAGCGAAGATATTTTGTCCTCTTCAAAGATGATTATACGAGATACAGATTTGTATACTTCATGAGAGAAAAAGCTGAAGTACACGCGAAGCTATTACTCATGCTGGCTGAAGTGAAAGCTGCTGGAGTTGTCATAAAAGAATTGCTAAGCGATAATGGCGGCGAATTCGTCAATACTAAAGTAGAAGCTACTCTCAACAAAGAAGGCATAAAACAGAGATTGACAATGCCCTATACTCCTCAACAGAACCCAACAGAGAAGAAGAAAATTAGATAAAAAGGCACAAAAGGGAATACTTGTCGGCTATGACTGTGATGATGGCTACCGCATATGGGATAGCGAGTCATTCAATTTGATACGGTCTAGAGACGTAACCTTTGATGAAAATCCCTTGCTGGGTCATCTTGAAGAGAGTAAAGAAGCTGATACCCAACAGAGCAAACGCGATGCTAAGCCTAATAGCCTATTTGACTTCGTTGTTCCCGAATATGGAAGCCTGCACGACAATAGCGACAATCAGCAGCCAATGATTAGTCATGATGGAGATAGAGCTAATGCTTCACCACGCCAACAAGATGGTCAAGATGAAGTAGCTGGGCCATCATGTATAGTTCATGAGCCAGTGATTGAAGTACAAATGCCTGAGGCTGATTCATATTTCGAAGCAGAACAATCCATTGAAGAGCCTGAAGAAGAGGTCAATGACATGATCGAAGCAGATTATGAAGTCGATGATGCTAATGAAACAGAGACAGAAAGTCGAAATTTGACGTATCGACGGCTTTCCTGTATGGAACACTGAAAGAAGAAATTTATATGAAACCGCCAGAGGGATACTCGAATAGTGACGGAAAAGTTTGCAAGCTGAAACGAAGCCTTTACGGCCTTAAACAAGCTCCGCGCTGCTGGAACTCTACGATAACAGAGTACATCAAAGAACTAGGTTTTGAACAGAGTGACAGCGATCCCTGCTTGTTCAAAAGAGGAGAGGGGAACCATAAGCTGTTAATAGCTTTATACGTCGACGACGGACTTATTGCTTCTGCAAGCTCCGCCGAAACTGAAAAGTTCTTTAATGAAATGCGGCAACGTTTCAAAATAACAACGAAATGCGGTTCCTACTTTCTCGGCGTTGAAATAGAACGGAAAGCTGATGGGAGTATCAAAATTTGCCAAAAAGCATATGCAAAACGGTTACTTGAACGATTCGGAATGCAGGATTGTAAAGCAGCTGTGACACCGATAGTAAAGGATACCATGCTTTCCACGAAGGATGCTCAAACCCAGAACTTTCCATATCGTCAAGCTGTTGGTGCACTATCTTACTTAATGGTTGGCACCAGACCTGACATTTCGTACGCTGTTGGAGTTGTATCACGTAAACTCGACAGTCCAACACCTGAAGACGTAGCGAGGGTGAAAAGAATCTTGCGGTATGTCAAGGGTACACTGACGTACGGAATAACGTTTAAGACTTCCACTGCACTTAAAGGTCTGAGGTGCTACAGTGACACAGATCATGGAGGTGACGGTCCTACTGGACGCTCCACAAGCGGCATGATATGCATTTACGCGAATGGCGCAATAGCATGGCAGAGTAAGCGACAGTGTTCTGTTGCTATATCCTCTACGGAAGCAGAAATTATTGCTGCTAGCGAGGCTGCCAGAGAAATCATATGGCTCACTCGGATCATTAATTTTATGAAGAGTGATTTACAGAAAACGATCACCCCATTATACGTGGACAGTGAATCGGCTATAAGATTGGCTCATGATCCACCTTACGAAACACACCAGCGAACAAAGCACATAAAGCTGAGGCACTTCTTTGTAAGGCAGTGTGTCCTAGAAAAGGACTTAACAGTTAATAAGATCTCCACTAAGGATCAGCTGGCCGACTTCCTTACCAAGCCTTTATTTAAACCTCGGCTAGAGGACTTACTGAAAGTAGCAGGAGTCTCATAAAACTAACAGTCGCTTCAGAGGAGACGGGATGTTAAGAAGAAGGTTGATAACGTGAGCATGGACTCATTGTCTATGCTATACTTCTTTTTATACTCTGCTATTGGTTTCCTAGCAACTGTTGTTTTTATAATCTTTACACTAATATATATTGTCGTGAACGAATCACACGTTTTTCCTTGCTAATTTAAAGGTATTCACTTAAGGTATAAGACATTATATTCAGTAATACACTCATCTATGATTTTATTGTTTATGTACACAACGTACAACGTTGTATCTACAATTTCTTTATAACCTATATAAACAAATGTAACGTTTTTAAGGTAAAGGACCAATCTGTCGCGCGTAGACGCGTACCTACTATAATTTTAAGGACGAGTCGACAGGTTATTTATTGGTATAAAGATGCAAAAAATAAATCGTATAGTTTAGTTAAAAACGTCCCAAATAGATACCTATATAATAAGATACATGCTATATACCTATTAGTACCTAAGTTATATTATTTCGACCAGCCGGCAGCGCCAGACGGTCCGTTGGACTTATTTACGGTACTATGAAACGGCCAAGCCATACTTTTGAAACCAAGGTGTAGGGTTAGTAAAGTCAGGGCTTAGGGGCTTGGCTTTTCCTGGGATCTGATAACTTTTTACAGCGAAAGCGTTATGAGCATGTGAGTCTTGGCCGCCAATTTTACATGAAATGTTTTGGTGGGATCTCATTTCTTTTTGTAAGGTGCGCTAGTTTTTTTTTGGGCTGTAGGTGGGTTTGAAAATGAGACGAAACGGTTCGAGAAAAGGTAGGTAGAGCCCCGCCTCTTTTTCGCTCGTCTTGGCGGGGGCACTACCGTGCCCCCAGATTTAAAATACGAAGTCAAAGTGTAGATACAGAAGTAGTAATAATTGTGTATTTAAGAAATACTCACGTTTAGCCCCATATATAATATACACTTTTATCCCCTATTATGAGAACCCCATACAAACTTCCATCTCCTTATTTAAAGGGTGGGAGGGTGATTTTCTAAAAATCCCAGAATATTATGTGTTTTATTTATAACAAGGAGTCCCTATATCAATTTCCAGACCTCTAGTATCAAAATTTGCAGAAGTCTCATACAAACTTCCATCCCCTAGGTTAAGGGGTTGGGGGGGTAAAAGTTCCAAGTTTAAGAATTATTTTGTTGTTTGTGTACTAATACTAGCTTACATACCAAATTTCAGCTTTCTAGGTCATCGGGAAGTACCCCAGAGATTTTGATACGTCAGTGTATAAGTGAGTGGCAAAATCGGCGTATTTTAGGTACCAATAAAACCTAAAGTATAAAACCTAGATCAGTGAAATTTAGTACATTTCATATGTTCCCTAATTGCATTTTAAACTGTGAATTTGGGCGCTCTGGTGTTAACTGGGACGAAACTATGAGGGTTTGAAAATGAGACGAAACGGTTCGAGAAAAGGTAGGTAGTGCCTCGCCTCTTTTTTGTTCGTCTTGGCGGGGGCACTACCGTGCCCCCAGATGAGAGCTTTCATAGCGCCTAGGCGCTTGTATTTTTCCGAACCAGTTTAATTAATTGGCAGGCGGCTGATGCGTCTATGAATGGAAATGTTTACGTCCTGTATCAATATTAATTGATTATTGTTATAAATTTATAAGTTCAACGCCTTTGTTTGTCTGAGTTTAATTGAATATTTGCTCACTTAATTGCCGTAATCTGTAAGTATACTGCGTCTATAAAAGAAGATTGTGGGCGGACTCTCTTCAGTTTTGCGATACACGACACACGCACAGCATCTTCAGAAAGTTTTGAATAACAGGTAACTACATTTTAAATCTAGTTTTGTTAGTTAATAAATTTTTATTAATTAATTTAGTTACTAGCAAACAAATAAAATTTTAATGTATTTTTACTTATTGTTTCTGGTTCCTGAGTGTCCTTGGATTGTTATTTTAGTAGGAATATATATATTCAAGGGTCCACATAGCGTAGTTAACATTTACCTACTTTAATAATAACTTTTGTGTTGCGTTAGGTGCGATAAGGACAAATTAAGACAACATTAAATTTAACGACGATGAGAACTATAATTATACCCCTGTTTAACAAATATTTTTTTTTTTCGTGTTAGCGGCTAATTTCACTATTATGTCTAAAAATAGCACAAACAGTAAATGGATTAGGATTAAAGGCGCATGTAATAAATACCTACCAACAATCACTAATTTACGTAAGTAGGTACACAATATCTTTACGGAATTAAATTATAAATATCCGCTCCTTATTGAAGAGTCACAGTCAACAACCGTTAATTACTAGTGCAATCCAACAAAGTCATTACTTGAATCGGTTTCTTCCAGTAAGGTTAATGTGAATGTGTTATCGGACGATATCATTTGTTTACGCTCCTTAAATAAGCGGCTATTTATAGCGGCGTGGGACGCTCAGTTGCTCACGCGCAGTCTGTCCCCAGGTCACCATGGCTCAGCTGTCTTCGAAGGAGATCTTCGCGCTGGAGGACCAGCACGGCTGCCGGAACTACGCGCCCGTGCCCGTGGCGCTGTCCCGTGGCGAAGGTAAAGGCTGTTTTTCTGGGATCATTATAACAATATCGTCATAAACAGAAGAGCATTAAGAAGAGAGAGAATTTTTATTCGGCTCCTTCAAAATAGTGAACTTTATTTTGCCAGTACATACCTACCTCAATAACTTTTTATTTGGACTCTATCAGCTATCGAAAATATGGCACCTTGGTGAGAAGAAACGCCGTAAGAAACTCACCACTGTTCGCTTTTGTTATAAAAAAATAAAATTAGTTTTATCGCTGGATATTCAAATTATCCCGGCAGATTCATTCATAAATCTTTCATTTCATTTATTCATTTATTCATGGATTGCATCCATGGTACAAAGATATTATCACATATGAAATATTATATGAATACAGTTTCTCATGGGCCCTGATAGGGCGTAGCAATTATACATTATACCTATACTCTATAGTGTAAGATAATACAATTTATAACACATTACATTTTCAAATACCTATTCAATTATTACATAGACAATTTTTAACACATTACATTTAAAAAAAAAAAACAATTAATTCAATTATGACGTAGTTATTCATGTAAGTAATTCAATTTGATTATCTATCGATTTTATTTATAATTATAACATATAAATTAATTAATTAAATAGAAATAAAAATTAAATATTTTATGAGCTTGCGTCATCAAAAAATCTTGCAGGGTGTAATAACATTTTTTTATAAGAAAGTCCTTCAAGCGTCTATTGAACTGCTGTTCTGTTGTTTGTTCTTTTATATCCTCGCTTATCTATATATATATTACGCGAGGCCGATTTTTGTACATCCCATCAGATCTACAGTTATGGTCCGATTTTGATAAATGATATGTCATTAGATTCGTCCCATGCTGGAGATGTGCATAAAACTCTTGGATTTTTAATTTTTTCCCGAAAAAGTACTGAAAAATGGATTTGAAAAAACTACTGTGCGCTAACCACGTGACATTGACCACGTGACCTGTGATCCCTATTTTGACTTAAGATGACCAAATAATAATAAGCATGATTTGCTCACAAACCTGTAGTAAGTTGTTCAGTATGATGAAATATTATTTTTGAGTCGGCAACATAATATCCGCAACACTTAAAACATGTACGAATATGCAAAAATAATTTTACAGTTTGTTGACAATGAATGACAGTAATCATATTCTGACAACTTTTAATGTATTTTTTATTGGGGGCTATAATGTCAATGATCTAAATTGCCAGGTTGTTTTTCTTTTTAAAATGTTGATATGGAAACTTTTTTCGCATGTTAAAAATGTGGAGGAAAAAACCCGGTTAAGTGCGAGTTGGACTGGTGCTCGCAAGACCAGAAAAACTGACCGTCATTCAAGAATAGATTATTTTTATAAGCGAGTTTTACAATAAATCAAAGCAGAAAAAATGTAGTAAGTACAACTAAACGTCATTCAAATAAGTAAATTTATGATAGATTATTTTAAATATGATTATATAAGTCCATCAAAAAAGAAACCAAAGCAAATAGCATGAGTTATGGTAAATTAAATAGTATTTTACTAGAAAAAACTAAGTCCTTCCGCTTGAATGTCGACGGGATGGGAAATGTGGTCGAGTTGAGAATATGGACGAGTTGACAATGTAGCTAAGTTGGGAATTTATCTACATTGGTAATATGGATGAGTTGGTAAAATGGACGAGTTGGAAATGAGGTCGAGTTGAGAATATGGACGACTTGACAAAGTAGCTTAGTTGGGAATGTATCTACATTGGCAATATGGATGAGTTGGTAAAATGGACGAGTTGGAAAGGTGGTCGAGTTGAGAATATGGACGAGTTGGCAATGAAGACGACTTGGTAATACGGACAAGTTGGTGATATGGAAGATTTGGCAATAAAGACGAGCTGATAATAAGGACAAGTTGGTATTGTAGACGAGTTGGGTGTATCGTCGAGTTGGGAATATGGACGAGTTGGAAATGTGGATGAGTTGGCAATGTGGATGAGTTGGTAAAATTGACAAGTTGGGAACATGGAAAAGTGGGCAGTTTTTTTTTATGTCATAGGGTGAAAACGAGCAAACGAATCGCCTGATGGAAACCGATTACCGTCGCCCATAGACACCTGCACACCTGTGGACGAGTTCGCATTATGGACGAGTTGGCAATGAAGACGAGTTGGTAATACGGACAAGTTGGTAATATGGACGAGTTGTCAATGTGAATGAGTTGGGAATATGGAAGAGTTGGGAATGTGGATGAGTTGGCAAAATGAACAAGTTGGGAACACGGACGAGTGGGCAATGAAGACGACTTGGTAATACGGACGAGTTGAGAATATGGACGAGTTGGGAATGTGGATGAGTTGGCAAAATGAACAAGTTGGGAATATGGACGAGTTGGCAATAAAGACGGGCTGATAATAAGGACGAGTTTCTATAGACGAGTTGGGTGTATCGTCGAGTTGGGAATATGGACGAGTTGGAAATGTGGACGACTTGGAATTGTGGACGAGTTGGGCCTATGGACAAGTTGGAAATGTGGACCAGTTGTATTTGTGGACGAGTTAGCAATATGGACGAGTTGGCATTGTTGATGAGTTGGAAATGAATGCGAGTTGGCAATGTAGATGAGTTGGGTGTATGGACGAGTTGGTAATGTGGACGACTTGGCATTGTGGACGAGGTGGGAATACGGATGAGTTGGAAATGTGGACGAGTTGGCATTGTGGACGAGCTATTATAAATGAATACATAAACAGTTACGCACTACATGATTTCCTTTTTAAAACCTGCGTAGTGAGTGCCCAAATCTGTCGTTTCGATTCATGTGCTTTTTCTGGAAATTGATAGAAATCGATCAAATCGATAAATTCTTCTTTCCTGAAGAAAGAACAACAAATTAAAATTCTACCAATCTTCGGTCCTATGAAAATATGTCAATATTTTTTTCAAGATATGGGATTATTTTTATGAATTAAATTTTTCCATAAAAAATAATATACATTTTATTTGTGGAACAGATCAGCAGATCACATGTCATTAATGCACAAGTTATTTTTACAAAAGAGTTGAAAAAGTTGTCACGATGAAACTGGCAGTTGGCTATCAGTTTCAACGTTTTTAAAACATCATTTTAACGTGTTTTTTTACAGTATTTATTCTTCGTTCGCCAAAAACTTCTTTTCGATAAAGTAGTTATTTTCTGTAACACTACCGGATTTCCATATTCTAGCGGCGGTTCGACGCCGCAACGGGCCTCTAGTTTAATATATTTCTTTCACTTGATCTAATTTCAAAAACATAAGTACCTATCTTCTCATCTATTCTCATTTCTAAGTACCTATACTTTTATTTTTACCGACGAAAACTATACCTACCATTCATCAACGGCCTTTATAATCAAAATTCAAATTGTGCTATTTAACTGTCCCTAATACCTACTGCGTATTTTAATAAACGCGTTGCGGTCAGTTAATGCTTCGCGAGGATTATTGATTATTCAATATCGAATCCGAAGTGCACATGTTTGTTTCTTAATGTGATTGGGAAAGGTCGCAATCGGCATGAAACTGCACTTCAAGATGCGAGATAACTGGGCAATCGGGGTTATTCTGATGCGATGCTATTGGCAACTTTTAAATTTTGAAGACATAAGTATTATTTGTGGGTCTATCTGTGGCATCGTACCGTTCAATACCGCATGGACCGATTTGAATAATATGATTTCTACTCTATGACTGTAGACTTTCTTGTGGTGGTTCCGAAGAAAATTTACTCAGTCGATTTCATGATCCCGGGGCTTTCCCTTCAATTTAATTTGATAATTATTTGAACAGACTTGTTTCACGTGAACACACGTGGGCTCATCTCCGAGTGCTCCTTATCTGGAGTGTTGACTGGTAATATAAGTATTGACAGCCATCAACCGAGATTAGGCGCAGACGCAGGGCAATTAACGCGTCTTTATTTGCTCGGGATGTGAGATACGGTTACTCGTGCCGGTATAATCCTACGGTTATGGGGTCAATGTTAACTTATGTAATGTACCTAATTCACAAAAAATTTGAGACTCCGATTTTGACCCAAGAAAACATACGTTTGGCAGCACATGTGTTTTCGATGAAACATAAAGGAGAATAGAATGTAATATGCCGTGGTCCTTCGAACCGGATTCCACCGGCTCACCATACATATATCTACTGACATAGTCTATGCATTTGTCCATGAGTATATGCATTATTAGTCTAGACTACGTCAGTATATGCATAGACCTAGCAGTAATCGGCAGCGAACTGCCAGAAAATTACGGGGTCGAATTGAATCTCACTTGATGATGGTGGTAGACTGCCCAGCATAAATCAGAGCCTAACATTCCACATATTGCAGGCGTGTTCGTGTGGGACGTGGAGGGCAAGAAGTACTACGACTTCCTGAGCGCGTACTCCGCGGTGAACCAGGGCCACTGCCACCCGCGCATCATCGACGCGCTCACCAAGCAGGCGCAGTCGCTTACACTAGTGTCCAGGTATTCATAACAACTCAAACATTGCAATGGCCGGCAATGGGTCATTTGAGCATTTTAACAGTCCGAATACTTTTACCTACACCGACGAATTCCGTACGAACTCTCGCGCCATTGAAGGAAGTTTCGTAGAAGTCACGCTTTTATGAATTGGCCAATATTGTGGACAAAGTAATCAGAGGGTTAACCGCATAATACCTGTCTCTTTGACGGATGCAGTAAAGTATCGTAGATTTAGTTCGAATTTTACGAGAGAAACTTTTAAGAAACAATAACTACCAGCAAGGCTGAACTGGAATTTAAGGGCAGTTCGTTGTACCAAATCATAAGTACCCGCGGTCTCTCAAGTGTTGATTATTGTCACGTGGTTTAATTTATAATGGCACCTGTTCGACAGAGCGTTCTACTCGGACAAGCTTTGCGAGTACGAGAAGTTCATGACGGGCCTGCTGGGCTACGACCGGCTGCTGCCCATGAACACCGGCGTGGAGGGCGGCGAGAGCGCCTGCAAGATCGCCAGGAAGTGGGGGTACGACGTCAAGAAGATCCCGCCCAAACAGGCCAAGGTATGCTTATCACTTCTGCGTGGAGTACCCAACTGTTGTCGCTAGGTGATTTACTCTAAATCACTTTAAAAACCGTCTTAACATATGTTCAACGTGTTAACCTGTTATTATTCACTTCTAACTTTCTAACTGCAGTTGACACTGATGTCGCTATCGCTAGGACACGCAGTAGTACTAGATTTTAAAGTAAATCCATATTGGAACCACGAGTGAGACCCTATACCATATACGTAAGTCCTATTCATTAAATAATTTTCACTAAAGGAAAAAACAAATCGTATTCGGATAAAATCCCGACTTCACGATGTATAAACGCGGTTTAAGGCGCGTCAGCTGATTAATGATATGACTTTCAAGGTTTACGATTACATGTAATAGTCCATTAACATAGAAAGCTGCGACATTTCGGAGCGGGCCGCGCCTGCCCTTTGTAAATTTATTTGTTACTTCGCGACCTACATACATGCGTTGCGTTACGTCATTATTGGTGCCGTCAGCTAAAGTGTCTCCATGCCAAAACCCTTAACAACTGCAAGCTTGGAGCGTGTTTTATTGGTTGCATAGATGGGTAATGTTTGCAGTTTCAGCTTGCAGGTCCATGTTAATCCACTTCCAGACACGCAATTACTTAAAGCCCTCTAGGTCCGAATCGCAATCCCAACTAAAGCACGCTTCTAAACGTCTTGTTCTTTCCTGTAGAACATATTAAGCATGTTTAACTGAATTTATCTCCAGATAATCTTCGCGGAAGGTAACTTCTGGGGCCGTACGCTGGGCGCGGTGTCGGCGTCCTCGGACCCGTCCTGCTACGAGGGCTTCGGGCCCTACATGCCTGGCTTCGAGCTCGTGCCATACAACGATATCCCCGCCCTAGAGGTAAATTACCATAGCACCATCGCAATTACCACATTTCAAAATTGATTGTGGAACGAACATAAAAAGTGCCGTTAGGATTTTTCCTGAAAACTGATTTTCAAGACAAGTTTAGAATTGTATTATATAATATACCTAGATATTTGTCGCATATCGCATATTCCATATTGCGATTGTATTGCTACCTATATGAAACCGTTTAAGAGGTGTAATGATAAACATTCAGAAAGCCCTGCAAGACCCG
Source organism: Apotomis capreana (assembly GCA_947623375.1). Classification (NCBI taxonomy): domain Eukaryota; kingdom Metazoa; phylum Arthropoda; class Insecta; order Lepidoptera; family Tortricidae; genus Apotomis; species Apotomis capreana. Next base: position 542,347 of record OX392501.1, read on the forward strand.
AACGTGGCGGCGTTCATGGTGGAGCCGATCCAGGGCGAGGCCGGCGTGGTGATCCCCGACGAGGGCTACCTGCGGCGCGTGCGCGCGCTCTGCACGCGGCACAACGTGCTGTGGATCGCCGACGAGGTGCAGACCGGCCTGGGTGAGCGCAACACTCCTCTGCATACCCCGGGGGTTGCGGCGCACGAGTGATAGGTACACACGCTGGGCGTCAAATCATTCGTGCACCGAAAACCCCAGGGTATGGTCATGTCCACTGCGGGCGCAACACCGAAATCATACAACAGAAACGAGGCGCCCATAGAGTCAAATTCCATCCCGGTTCTAGCTTCACTATTGCTGTTGGAGAAGGATTTATTTATTAAAATACAAAATGGGTTTACTCCCGTCGTAGAGGTCGAATATCGGTCGACATGTTTCAAATCTGTACGCGATTCATCATTGCGACTGATCGGCTTCGCGTACCGATTAGAAACATCCATCCATCAACGATATTCGACTTTTACGACGTGAGTAAACCCGTTGTGTTTGACGGTACGGTAAACCACGGTAGTTTTCTAAGGATTTCTTTCTTGGACACCACGCAACTGTACATCCATGTCCCTCGTTTTAAACGGTCGGTGTAACTATATGTAACGTCAGGTCGCACGGGCAAGCTGCTGGCGGTGGAGCACGAGGGCGTGCGGCCCGACATCCTGGTGCTGGGCAAGGCGCTCAGCGGCGGCGTGCTGCCCGTCTCCGCCGTGCTGGCCAACAACGACGTCATGGACGTAAGTCAATCTTATCATTTAATGCTACGAAACTACTGTTAATCATGCCGACACGATGATCCAGGTCAAGGGACTGAATGTATAACTGTTCAATTAACTTCGGCGTACGCAAGTCGTCTTCGACAACTACGTCGCATTCATTCACAATCCTCGCCATGTGTGTGGTGACCACGACATTCGATATTCACGATGATCTCCACGAGTCTCCGGACATGGTCTATATATACGGGTATGCTCGCCTCACATACGTGTAGTTACACAACACTGTACAAGTCAATGGCACCAAGATTGTGAAACAGGCGGTGCAGTTTATCCGTGAAACTGAAACGACACGACATATCACATTCTCAATCCAGAGGCGCTCACTCCGACCCATCGATATTTTTAGAGTGAATAACAAATAAACTTGATTGCAGGTGATCACTCCGGGCACACACGGCTCCACATACGGCGGTAACCCGCTGGCGTGTGCTGTGGCTACAGAGGCTATTAAGGTAATTAATAAAAAATTATAAAAAATACCGCCATAGTTATTAGCTAGCGCGAAAAGTGCCAACGAATTTAAAATGTCCAATATCAATAAGTAAATCTGCTGATCTCCCTTACCGGTGCGGTCACAACATAATTTTGATTTTAGTGCTGAAAATAAGGCGTGGGGTAAAATCTTTGACGGTCGATGGGTTATTTAAGAAGTTAGGAGAAAGAAATTATAGCTATAATTCTGCTATATTAAGTATATAGGTACATACTTTAATTTTGATCGGTCATGTTATTCGTCCATGTGCTGGAACCCCTCGAAGAGTTAAACGCGCGGTCGCACGTTCCAGGTGCTGCTGGAAGAGAAGCTGTGCGAGAACGCGGCCAAGCTGGAGTCGGTGCTGCGCGAGGAGCTGGAGAAGATCCCCAAGAACTGCGTCACGCGCGTGCGCGGCCGCGGACTCATGTTCGCCATCGTCGTGCACGACAGTAAGTACAAACATTCACCAATTGAGAAAGAAAGAAAAACATTTTATTCATGACGTGACCATAGAACATAATTGGGTGGATCAACTTTTTCTTGCTGTTATTCTGTCCGTGACCCAGGGGATAATAGTGATTTAATTTCTTAGAAAAGTGTTGATAATTGATATTACTGGTATTGTCAGGAGATAGTCTACATAAGAATGGGCTTATAATTGCTTAAATTACAAAGCTTTTGCTAAATATATAACCACGGATAACCCTAGTTTTAAAAAGCAACCCAGGGGCATCACCATGGCAACGAGTGGCAGAAAATAGTTGATTGACCCAATTACAAATAGTGACAAAAATGACAAATGAAATATAACAATAAGGAAATATATCTAGTACTATGGCTGTGCCACGAAAAGGTCCCACCTCAGCATGATGCTAGCTCGCGAGAGCCAGCGCTGATCTCCCGATGGGACCATAGAGGGCGCCACGGAGAGCTGCACGCGCGAGCGCCGATCGCATTTTGATGCGGTAACCTGATCAATTGAAGACAGTTCCTTGGATATTTCGCAAAAAAAGTTATTCGCGTAGGTTTACCATTTTTTCTAATAGCGCTGTATGTGACGTCGCGACACTAGGTGCACAGGAACTGTGAAGATAGTGGACACTTAAAGGCATAAAATATGTCTGACATTGAAGTTATTTTTCTCTATAGCTTTCTGTACCTTAAACTCGAATGTAAAGAGGTTTCGGGTATACGTTGTCAGCCCAAGGGACCAAAATAAAGGTATCCGTTTTCTTGGGACACATAAGGATGTCTCTTATGTTCTCTGTGGCATGAAAAAATAATCTATTATAAACAAATCGATCCAGTCCCAAATTAAGCTCATGAAGGCTTGTGTTATGGGTACTAGACGACGATGTACGTACTTATATAGATAAATATATACTTAAATAGAACAACCATGACCCAAGCACAAATATTCGAGTACATCACACAAATATTTGCCCTGGCCGTGATTCGAACCCGGGACCGCCGGCTCAGTAGGAACGTGTCTACAAACCGAGCCAAACGCGTCGTCGTTATCTATAGAGTTAAAGAGTAACCGCTTGTCCCCCCAGACATCCCGGCCTACGACGTGGTGCTGCGGCTGCGCGACGCGGGGCTGCTGACCAAGACCACGCACGGGCAGGTCGTCCGGCTCGCGCCGCCGCTCGTCGTCACCGAGCAACAGCTCCGGGACGCCGTCAAGATCATGAGGGACGTCTTCCAGACCTTTAGCAATTAAAGCTTACACACAAACACTGAGTTTCTTTCCCCCTTACACCTTATAAGTACGTCGTTTGTCCCAGAACCACGGAACAAGACTCAGGAGCCCTGGACCGGGCAGAGCGAGCGACAAGGGAGAGGAATGACTGATAACTATCTGTTTATGTTCGTAAATAAAATGTTGGGCTAAAGATGCCATCAGAATAATTTTAGGCTACAACGTTCTTCTCGCTTCACGAATTTATTCGAATTTAAAATTTAGTCCTTTAATTGGAATGCGTGTCTGAAATATGAGGCAGTTAAATGTATCGCAACATGAACGTATGCCTTATTTCACCACTCTGCTAACGGCTAATTGAGCATTTCTCAAAAAGTTTGTACACAATTAAGACGTCAATTAAATATTATCTTCGGTTTCCACGACTGTCACACATTTTAATAAAACAATTTAAACGGATTAATACGGAAACGTATCTGCTGTAATAAGTTTCTGACAAAAATGACATTTTAGTGGTAAGCTTTTATAGCCGACTGTACTTTTCTTTGGATATCCATCAAATGCTCACTGAGACGATTCTACAGAGCCCAAGCTCGGTAGGATTGCTTTTTCTATTGAAAAGTGAATATAGAGTTCCTATGGCCACCTTCCGGCTCCATCATCAGATCAGCCCCATGGTACCATATTATTGTATTGTCATCAAAGTTAAGTAAGTATGCCAAATTTCAGCTCAATCGGTTGACGATATCTGCTTCAAAATTGAGTTGCAAGATTCCACCCGAACAAACATACATATTTACAATGCAAGTTAAATAAAAGCTCGTAAAAAGATACCAACCGAAACGTCAGAGAGGCTAATTAATATACGCGATAGAATCCGTTTAAATTGTTTTATTTAAACGTCAATTAAAGTTCAATATATTTTTCCTATTTTGTTACCAATTTTCTTTGTGATTTCCAATACATTAATTTCAGATTATGTACCTATAATTAAAAAAGTACAAGCATAACAGAACCTTAATTATCAAACACAGCCATAACATTGATATAAAATTACTAAAATAATTGGTAACCAAATAGGAAAAACATATTGAACTTTAATTGCCGTCTTAATTTTGTACAAACATTTTGGGAAATGCTCAATAAGCCGTTAGCGGCGTGGCGAAATTAGGCATACGTTTATGTTTGAATTAATTTTGTACAAACTTTTTGAGAAATTATCAATTATAGTCCGTCAAGTGGTTAACGCAGACCGGCGGAAACAACAGTTACTAAAAGTAACAGAGTAACTAACAGAGAGAATAAAAAAAAAACACTGTTCTGTAATCGTAATGCCTATAAAACTAAATCCAGTTGTAAAATGATACGAGGAGTCACTGTGTATATAATTTATTGTAGGAAGCGTATACAGAGATATATTAAGTGTACAAATCTCACGAAATACTTGTGCAATAGTTAGTGGCAATGGTATGGTAAATATATTGTAATGAACATATTTTTATCATATATCTTCATAGACAATAACAGAATTTAACAGACATATAGGACCAGGTGTGAGAAGCGGAGCCGAGTTGTGGGTAACAACGTAGCAAGTTTGGTACTTAGGTATCCATTGAGTTTGAGTATTGGATTTCTGTTTGATAAGCGGTCAAGGTCGACTAACACTGATAACATCATCTTTTAAGAAAAACAATTTTAGTCACATTTACATAAGAGCACAGTTCACATGACAACCGCGTTAGTCCGCATCGCACAAGTGGTATGGTATTTGACCGGGTCAAAGTGACCCTTATGTTCCAATATGTTTAACGAATAACTCTCACTAGGCTTGGCCCGTCGAAATTTAACAGGCCTTATTCCTTTTAAAATGCTGATTGTTTTAGACATTTTTCTCTATGATCAAACACGTTTCTTAACATATTATGGATGCTACTACCTAGATCAGGGCTATTGGGATTTATTGGTATATATTTGAAACCTAGTTTGAATTTTTCATTGATAATTTTTGGTTTAAAAACTACTCCAAATTGACAAAATTCACGCGGAAAATTAGTTTTTTCAACTTATTTTCGACCGCACGCAATAAAAGCATGAAATAGCTATGTTACTACCTAGATCTAGGGGAAAAGTATTATACGCTTCAAAACGTTCGTTGAAATTATCAATAGATTTGTCATAATATGAAAAAAATAAATTTGAAAAAGAATAAGGCCTCTAAAGCTAAAAGCGATTAAATAGCGATTCCAACCTGAATGTCTCCAAACCCTATACATATGGCTCGCTTTTCCGGAAATATACATCGACTCAAACACGATTCTCAAAACGTCGATTCAAAACCTGGCGTAGGTTTGCAGGTTTCCCGGTTTCAGGTTACAAAGGCGTCATTAGATAACAAACAACAAATCACAACAACCCTTGAACGCATGGCTAATAAATATTATTGTAAAACACATCTCTCCGGCGGGATCACAGTTAGTTGAGGTAAACACCTTACTTTTTAAGTACTTAACAATAACCCAGTTGATGTAAGGTTGCACGTGACAGCTAGCCCCCCCCAGGCACTTGACATTTGGGGCCCCTCCCATATCTCAAAACGGTTTTCAGCAAATTAAATACTAGGTAGTAATACTTTAAGTAATAAATAAGGAGAGCAAAAGCACGGTGCAAGTACTGCTTCTGGGACTGGGACCCCTAGACTGGCTGGGCCCCTAGGCCCCCGGGCCTTGGGCCTTGTGGGCCTAGGGGTAAATACGCCACTGATAACAGCCGTCAGACACCGGGTGCAAGCTTACAGTAACTAGTATAGTGCGGCTGCGACGGAAAAGGGAACACGGTCGATACGCTTCCGGTACTTTATGTCTATTTAATAATAGCGTCTACTGATGGCATTCGTTTGAAAGGAATAAATATGATGATGCGAGTAAATCTAGATAGTTGCTAAAACATAAGAGGTGTTGGACATCGAGGGTCGTTTTTGTGCTTACCGGTCGCCACTGTCGAGTGAGGTCAGTAAAACAGATCAAAACTGCACAATGCAGACATATGTTCCACCAATAATTGCTTTCCATCTAAGCGTTCCTGTTTTATAGAACACACATTCCATTTTTTCTGTAATTATATTTATTGACCCTAGACCAGTATTGTATGTCTGCCATTAACTACGCACAGCACAATATTTACGATGGTCATGAGTAATTTAGTGAAAATCGCGATAGTCGTTCATATATCAGTAGTTTTATGCATTTGACAGTTCAGATGACCTCGCTCGCACTTGCGCGTCTAGCGGCGAATTTAAGCGCAATATAGCCATCGTTGAGACGGGCGGATGACATCGTATCAAGCCAACAAACTTTTTTTTTTTAGTATTAGAAACGCTGGTATACCTACTAAAATTAGAGGGCCGTCGCGTCGGTGAAGACTATTTATCTACAGAATAAACTTTCATAAGTTCATTTATCTTTGGTAAGCGATACGAGGATTATGATAAATCTGATAATGATGGCATAATGTTTTTAATAAAGTAAGGACAGTCAGCCCAAATAAAGCGTATCGACCGTGGCCAGGCACCGCGCGCCGCGCATGATCGACCTGCTCACACAGCACGAGTGAGATGGAGTTTAACGAGGTGCCCGAGGAACCAATACGATTAAAACAGCGTATTCTTGAACATTTTTGACTTGATGATGTAATGTTATTGGGGCATCATATCATGTTCTTATAATTACATATCTGTATGCACTGTTGTGTAAGCAGGGCGAATAGGACACGTATACCACGTCGATTAACAGATTATCACATTTAATTTGTTCCACACGATTACGATTACATTACCAATAAGTACTATCTAATTAGCTTTAATAGTAAACTATACTGGACTGTTGAGGAAGAATCTTCGAGATAAACACTAGTACAAAAAAATCGCTGTCAACTTTCGATACCTATACTATGTATATAATAAGATATTGTCGAGGTGCCAAAAAAATGGTGTAAATCGGTTTCCAACTCGAAAACCAGGCAACTTCGTGATCGTCTTTCTCTAATATTACAAATAAATACTAATTAAACATCTGTTTCGAAGATTCACCCTAAAATGGCATATAACTGGCATTGAATATTAGGATATTTAATAACTAAGTAAATTAGCTGCCGCAAATACATTTTTCGCGCACATTGTCGTACATACCTGTGCGTAATATACACGGTCACTGTAAAGCTGTCATAAGTCGCCGTAATATGATTAAAGCATCCGTCCCAGTCTAACTTCAGGCCAGTAAGAGACGGATGCATTAGGTAGGTAGCTCGGCGACTTTTCTCGGTGGAAGTGTCTCGGCCTCCGCGGGCCTCAGCCGCGGAGCTACAGTCCGGTGTCCAGCACGCCGAGCTGCGCGCGCATCGTGTCCACCAGCTTCGACAGCAGGATGCTCTCGTCCAGCGGCAGCTTGGGACTCTCCAGCAAATCTGGGAGAGCACAGGCCTTTCAGCGAAGGAACAATAGTCCGATTTACTCGCAACGTTGTTATTTGTTGGTTTTACTTCTTACAGTGGCAGGAGAAGCGGTCCTGCTTGATCAAATTGTAAGGTGGAAAAACACTTTAACAAAAAAATATACAGTTGTCTGTATCACCGCTAAGGTGAATTCACCACGACCCAACTCGCAACAGCACGAAATGAAGCGTCTTCACTTAATTGGATCAAGCAGGACCGCTTCTCCTGTCCAAAAATTATTAGCGTTGCGATCATGAATGTCCTGGATAAAGATTAGGTTAGTTTTTATGATACATTGAATTACTTTTTTGGTAGTGACGAATTTAAGCTTATGGGTATTTAGCTGCAGCCGAAACGGCCTGGCCACAGTGTCAGTAGAGCGTGTTACCTCGCGAGATGCAGTCGTAGCACTCCTGGATCTGGTAGGCGAGGCCGGCGCTGTTGTGGAAGTGGAAGTTGAAGCGGCCGCGCGGCAGCGTCCACTCCGTGCTGTTGGCCGCCGACAGCCGCAGCGCCGTCGGGCACCAGAAGTACTCCAACTGTCCCCGACCAAACATACGTTCAACTTGGGTTTGTTCATCAGCGAATACAATCACGACTGAGTAAGTAAGATTGATTTTATTCTTAAAACGCATGTGTAGTTTGGTAGAAGTGTTCTAATTGATAAGGTTAGAATTGTTAATGGTGACTGTGGAGGGTGGATGAGGAGGACACCCTGGACCGCCTAGCGCACCTATAAATTGATTCTCCCGTTCTGGATTAAAACCAGCCTGTCTGGAAAAGTTGATTGTAGTTGGGAACACAGGTGGTAAGCTCGTGGCCGATCCTCAACCAGATGGACCGATTAGGTAGAGGGCACGTCTTCCTCCAAATTGTAAGGGAAGTAATGGACAGGACTCGATGGAGGCAAATCATTCACTCCCAAGTGTGATCCATCCAGTGATTACCACGATCCTGTCGCGAGGGAATCACAGGAGAGAGAGAAAATCTAATATAGCTAATATAGGCGATGTATAATTATTATCTATTGCAAATACTATTTGGATGTTATGTTCGCTATCGTCGGATCTAGAATTGGGTCTTTACTTGATTAGATAGAATCAATCGGTGTTTAAAAGCAATTACATTTTACTAGAACTCATTAGATTTGTAAATTCCTGCTTACCTTTCAGCGGTAATCAGTTAGACGCTTCCTAGCAGAACTCTTATTGGACTGTCATACTTAGTGATGTAGTAATATTGGATAAAAATAGGTACATTATTATTTTGCTAATACAATACAAGATAGTAAAAAATAAGGTCGTGTTTTGGCTAACAGGAAAAACATTAATAATATTTTGCTTGTACAGGAAAATGTCCCGCATGGAAGGCACGGAATATTTTTTGCGACATTATTATTCTTTAAAGAAGTTGCCTCAGAGAAAAAAAGAAAACATTTTGTTAATTTTGTCCGCAATTATTTTTTATACATTTTCTTGTATTTTAGTTGTTAAAATTTCCTTGAATAATACGTCGAAAGCATTTTAGATAAAGTTAGAACCAATAGGAAAAAGAGAGAGGCAACCATACTTATGTAGGTATGGTTGCTTCTCTAAAAAGTGACTCCTAGTAGGCTGTGCTGTGTAGGTCAAATAAATGGTTATCCCTTATTTTATCGACACACGAGTATCATTTAATGTCATCGCAAAAAAAATAACATGAAGCATTCTATGAAAGGTTTATTTTGTTATTGTTTGTCGAAAAAAAAAATTCAAAATGTTGACGAGTATACTCACGGTGACGGAGCCCTTGGTGCCAATAATCTCCGCCGTATTGGGCATGGCGGCCCTCGTGTGCGCGGCGAGCGCGGCCGTCCTGCCGCCCGAGTACTTGAGCGCGCACGACACAGACTCGTCCACACCCAGCGCGCTGCGGTGCCCCGTGCACACCAGCTCCAAGGGCGCGCACTTGTATATGAACTGGATGAATTGCAGCATGTACACGCCCAGGTCGAGGACTGCGCCTCCACCGAGGTCCTTCATCCTGGAAGAGGCTGATCAATGGGCAAAGGGGAATGGGAAAGCTTTGTAGGTTACCGCACTCTATAAATGAAGCCTGCGTCTAGCTCTTTCGGGGTGGAGAAGACAAGCTTTTGTCAATGATAGAAGATGTAGTATTCCTTTTAACTATCTATGCAAATAATTCAACCGGGGGTCTATTTACTTTGGAAGATTCAAGACTTCGTAATTTTAAGAGTTCTGTACGTAATTTTATTACTTCAAAGGTCGAAATGAATGTGGAAAATTTTGTATTCTATTACCGCATTCGATTACATTCGTCAAGACTACAGACGATGACATGAAATAACGCACGACAGACGGCGCAGGAATTGATGACCAATTGGTATATGTTCAATACTTTAATTAAGCTGATGGATGACGTTCACGTGTGCCTATAGTTGCGGACTAATGGACATGTCGCTTATGATTATGCTAATTCATCAGAAGTCGCGACATTTGTATCTATAATTAGTTTTGATTCATGGGTTATAAACACAGTGAATTCGTAGGCGAAACTTGTCTTAAGACGAAAAAAAGCGCTATTTAATATATTTCTTGGATATTTTAAATCAGGTTAATTTGCAAAACCTACTAGGAAAAAAGAAAAACACCTTTAATATTCATTACCACACTGTATACAAATTTGATCTGATTTAGAAAATATAAGATAAAAGCGGAAATGACGCTAGTTTCGCATCATACGAGTATGTCGCTGTTAAAATGCTATAAATGGAAAACGAAACTGAACATGTAGTTACGGTAACAGAGCCGATAGAATATCTTGATAACGTTGATTAAGCACTTGTATCACGACAGATAAGGTCGCGGGAGTGCTTTTAATTCAATCGTTGATATGTCAATGATAAATGATTTAATTACTATTCACTTTACTTAGTACGTACCTATGCATTCACAGACAGTTCGTAATTATGTTACTTACGCAAAACATTTTCTATATTATTCGCTTATTCGTCTCATATTTGCAAGTTAGTACTATCAACATCTTTTCAGTCTATTTTCGACGCAGTCCATGCGCACAGTGCGCTAACGTCAGCTCAAATCACTCCTTTGGCGCATTAATAAGTATTCCCACACAAAGTCCGACTCACTGGTAGGCAGTGAGGGCTAACCAGCCCTGATACAGTTCAAGTCATGTAAAAAAAATATCAACATCATCTAGGTGCCAAATTGCACAGTTACATCGTACAGTAGGTACAGCCCCTTCATCGCGGAAACAACCGCAATCACATGTACGCTGATGTGATATATCTCCCGCAGGCCTTCATCAGCTATGTGCTCATCCAGGGCATCATACGCAGGGAAGAACTTCTACCACTTGCCATCCAATAGGAACAGACGCTTTCGTCTAGGCAGCACCAGCAAATTTGGGCAAAAATGGTCCTTCGAACCGGATTTGCACTAACGGTACCAGTGGGCAAAGCTACCATTTTCTGTATTCAATAAAAGACAGGGTACGTGTTAAAGACAGTCATTACTTACAAATTCCTCTCAATGTCGTTGATCTCGACTCCAAACTGTACGCTGATATGGTATATCTCTCCCAGGCCTCCGTCAGCTATGTGCTTGCCCAGGGCGTCGTACGCGGGAAAGAACCTCGACCACATGCCCTCCAACAGAAATAGGCGCTTTTGCCTAGCCAACGCCACCAGCGCCTTGGTCTGCTTGTGCGTCACGCCCATGGGCTTCTCGCAGAGCACGTGCTTGCCGTGCTCCAGCATCAGCTTCGAGATCTCGTAGTGCTGCAGGTTCAGCACGCTCACGAACACGATGTCTGCAACAACGAGACGCTTCAACTAGAGATGTGCCGTTCTTGAGAACGATTCCAGATTTGGATGGGAAAAGTTTAGAACCTAGGTTTAACGCAAAGATACGCGGGTGCATTTCCAGTTCTAGCTAATGGCTGCCTACTCAAGGGTACAAAGTACTGCCTAAGGTTAGTGCTCGCAATGTGCTTCCACATGTATGAAGCACAATCAAATTCAGAAAGTCGTTAAAGAGTAAAATGACAATGCCTTCTCTCTAGATTATTGAAGCTGTAGTTTTCGTTAAAAGTAAAGCGAACATTGTTTAAAAAAGTGAATGGACTGGCAGGCATATGGAATGGGCTGAGGACATATGTGCAGTTTTTTCAAAACAGTATTAATGCGAAAAAGTGTCAGTTCGCTCATAATTAAAGTGAAAACAATTAGACATGCCTCGATTTTAAACGCAACATATTAAATTAATAACAATTTCCGACTATTTAAATATTGACACTTAATGTACATAATTATGATTAGTTTTTTTTTATATATTTGACATTACGCACCTCACTTCATGGAATTATTAAGATGCTACCAATTTGCTTAGTATTTAAGAAACTTTCTTATTTTGTACGCCAACTGGCAAAACATAGTGGACCATATATTGTATAGAAAACCTCTGTATTATTCAGTTTGACCTATGTTTACAAATAAAGCACTTTAAACTTTGACTTTGCGCGACAGTGAGCGGTACGTGTGTCTCGCTCACTCGTTTGGCCGCCGCGCTCGGATCTCTCGCTCAGCCGATCGCCAAATAAAACTGTCTAAGATCATGAAAAATCATATTAATATTACACGTTTGTGTTTTACTGTTGGTACGTAACAGGTGGACACGCGTCCCAAAAAGCCTACTAACTAGGCACTCGCACCGTGTTGAAATGAAACAACGTGTGCTAGACGAACGACAATTTAATTTTGGTTCTCAGACTATATACAAAGTGCTACAACAATCTCGATCTATACCGCGATGCAGCGGAAATGACAAATGGTACACCGATATCTAGCGGATAATTCGAGTAATTCGACCAGCACAGTATTACATACGACATGGACATACCGCCCACCATGGACAGCATGTACATCAGTCATATCATAACTAAGCATTTCAAATTGCAATACTTAACCTATTGACCGCCAAGCGGTCTAGCAATTTACCGTGCCACTGACGCCACAGTAAAAAAAAAAAGATGTGCCCCAAAATCAACAGGGATTGAAAAATACTTGTAGCGGTTAGAATTACAAAGTTTTTGATCATTGAAATTTGGACGGCTTGGCGTCAGGGGCACGATTTTTTGTTGACGGCCACAGCCGACTGTGGCGGTCAAAAGGTTAACTTGCATACCTATATACAAAACAATGTAACTTCGAACAACTAACAATTAGACGTCATCGTCATCGTAATGCTTTAATTAAAATTAATTTACAAAAACATAGTGCACTGTGTGTCTTGTTAACAGTCATATTAATAACTTGTACCTAAATAATTATGACCTAAAACAAAATAAAACGTAACAAAAAAAATAAAATACACGTACACAATAAGTGATATCACTGATATCTTAACTCAAGACAATAACTAAAGCAACTAGTATACGAAAACAACAACAACATATTGACCGCATTAATTAGTCACTGGTAGAATAAATAATAACTTTCAAACAGGCCTTTTTATAGTGGTATCGTTGAACCGCAAGCTAAAAACAACAACACTACCTTGTCCAGACCAGAGTATTTTTGCTGGTGTTTACAAGCTGGACTGCGAGTGCGGTCTGTCATACATTGGCCAAACGAAACGTAGTATAGCTACACGGGTTAAGGAGCATGTAGCCGATGTCAAACACCGTCGTTGCAACTGGTCTGCAGTCTGCGAGCATGTCATGGACAAACCAAACCATTCAATTAAATTTGATTGAATGACTTCAACCCTTGCCAGAGAGAGGTACACCGACATCTAGCGGATAATTCGACCAACATAGTATTACATACGACACGAACAATAGGTATGGTATCATAAAAAAGGCCGAGTATTGTAAATATATAAATAAAACAGCGGCTGGGCGTGTAATTATATTTTAAGAGAGCGAATACGGATTAAGGCGAGCACGCTAGGGCATACATCATACCTCCATAACCACGTTAAGTAATTGACATAACGTCAGTCAATACTACTATTGCGACTTTTTATACCTCTGAAAACTACGCAATTTCCAAATGACACGTCAAATAAGTTTGCCGCTCAGAGGTACTATAAATTAAACAGGAAATGTCAACCTCGTTGTGAGACTAGTTATAATAACAAAAATGTCGTCTCGCCTTGCTGAAGCGCGGTAAGGTAAGCGGAGTGTTTACTTACATAATCACTTTGCACGTCCAGGCTAATGCCTAAATAGAGTAGGTAAGTATCTACCTACATCTCGATGAGAAACAAATGCAGGCAAGACAATAGACTAATATAATAGGTAATAATCCAAGCAAGAGCAAATATTTATGTTATAAACTCGAATATTTGTTCATGGGTATATATTATGTACCCCGTCGTCTAGTACTCATAGTTCAAGCGTTGCTTAGTTTGGGACTAGTCGATTTGTGTAAGATTGTCCCTTAATATTTATTTTAATAATGAAAAATATCAGCTACTAACTATTTAATTTGCAGTTTTGAATACGGTAGGTAGTCATCTGAAGTTGCTACGCACGCAAGTTGCTCAAAATTATATTCATACGGACTCTTTTATCAAAGTGTGTTATTTTGCTTAGCTGATTATAGAAGCGAAGTATCAATTATTATGGCGTATTTGTAGTGAATCTTGTTTTCTTTTTCATTTAAATTAAATTTTACGTAAGTTGCTTTCAGGTTTTATTCGCTTATCAACTCTAGTAATCGGACTTACATCTACCGGTCAACCATTAGGTCAAACTGCAAGCAAAAACTCATTGTCGATCTCTAATCAACATAACAATATGTTACTCAAATATTTTAGTTCCTGGATTTACATTACATTGCAAAAAAACTATAAAATGCACGAAGTGAAGCGTAGCTAATGGCGAGCGGAGAACAAAAGGCAGTTGGTGCTTGTTGCCTCCTGGCAGTGAGGGCCATGTTTACGCTTATGCATCTCGTTGCGACTACAGCCAGCGCCAGGTTCCTTGAACCCCTTCAATTACGTAGGGACATTGGGTCGCTGAGCGTTTTCTATCGCCTATACCATGGCGAGTGTTCTTAAGAAATATTTTCTCTCATCCCACCCTCCCCTTTCCGTCATAGAACCACACGTGCCGGTTTGCGAATTCATCGCCTCACCGCACCGTAGAGAATATTCCCACACGTACCAAGTTTGGCAATTCCTTCGTCTGCCGAACTATTAAAATATGGAACTCTTTGCCGGCTCATGTGTTTCCTCCTTCTTATAACTTGGGACCCTTCAAACGAAGCGTGAAGAAGCATCTCTCATGGCAGTGTCAACTGACATGGCACCGTTGGTTTCTCGTCAGTTGCCATTGTGACTTGGGCTCCCCTTTTTGGTTACCATCAGGCGAAGTGGAGCCACTATGTTGTACCGTTATAAAGAGAAAAATAATGCGTCGTTTGTTTGCGCTATGTTATATGTAACAATATCCTAATAATCAAATCTAATGACTATTTTACACGAGGCCAGCACAGTGAGGCAGAAGTGGGCAGCACAGTACTGCTATTGTTTGAAGGCACAGTTACTGTCAAGACATAACGTCTTTTAAACGATGATTGTGCTAAACTGAATTCTAAACGTCAGGACCGTCAAGTGTCTTTTGTAGAGGCTTCCGTTTCATCTATGGTTGTATCCTACAAAAAGGAGATGACATGAGACTATTGAGGCAGTCAAACGTGGGCAACTAAATACAGGCGTACGTTCGAGAAACTTGGTATACTTAAGTATTTTCAGCTATTTTTAGCTTTCGTTTAGGTATGCTCCCTTTCTAGGAGCGAACTATTGCGTTTATCGAATTGCGTTTGTTTTTGGCGTTATGCTGCTCCTATTGTGTGTCCTGTACCCACCTATAGAGGCGTCGTCCGCCAGCGCCTCGCGCGTGTCTTATGACCGCCGCACTTGGTGCAAGTTCCTCACCACCGTGCAGGCGCGGTGCTGGTCCTACCGTCTCTCCTGTACCCTCACCTATAGATGCGTCTTGCGGCAGAGCCTCGTACGTTTCGTACGACTGCGCCACCGTGGAGTCGTGGAACTGCTCCTACCGTCTCTCCTGTACCCTCACCTATGGATGAATCGTCCGCCAGAGCCTCGTACGTTTCGTACGACCGCGGCACTTGGTGCAGGCTCGCCAACCGCAGCGCGCGCGCACGCTCTTTGCCCGCCACTGCGCAGGCGCGGTGCTGCTCTGCCGGTAACGTCGCCAGCGCCGTCAGGAAGTCGTGCGCGATCATGCCCACGCCGCACACGCCCCACCGTAGCTGCTTGCCCATCTGAAAGGGCTTTTACGTCATTTACGAGGTCAGGCATTGTTTGGGTGAAAATCAGAGAGGTTCCAATTACGATAGCTTAGAAGCGAGCAAAACAGGTATTGATTAGAGAGCCAATTTATCAGCTCACAGGCTATATGTTATTTTAAGTCTTTTAATACTCTGTATTTTAAAAACAATAGGCATATTATCACTCTTGGTAAATAAGTGGCTACCAAGGCCTTTTGCAGCATCATCAGAGTATAAACTAGCTTGGATGGAGCTCCATTCATTATCCTTACACTGACATGAACTCAGGGAAAACCTGCTAGTTCAAATTATTGTTCCATGTTTACAGATAGTATGAATACTAAGCTAGTAAGATACCTGTTATTAAGGAAAGGAATATTTGGTAAATAGGAAAAATCCTTCATTAAAATAATAGACCAACTTTATCTAACATTGCTGAACAATGTTTGTCTTATTTCAATGTACATAGAGATAGATTACCGCTGGCATTGAATGATGGCAGGTAGATAATTCAAGAATGTAACACAGAAATTGTAAAGCACACACTATTCCAAAGCAGGCGTGTAATTACAATGACACTTACATTACTAACTAGTCCAAGTAGTAAACGTAACCTTCTCCTATAACATTGACAACTCAGAAGTGATTGACCTGAATTATTTTAGTTATACACATACATATGAGTAGCTGACACATGCAACTACTACTCAGTTGAAGGGAATATGACACTAGTATTGAGTTGTAAATATGACGCCGCACCTTACGGACAATACCTACATTGTTTTTGTGTAAAAATGTATGTTATTACACTGCTTAGTGAGATAAGAGTGGATTATTTTTTATCTCTCAGATAATCATATGAAATGTGCTATGCTATCTTATTGTTATGACTGTCATGTTAGGACTGTGATTTGCTCTCAAGAGTGTAGTTTAATAAATTGCTTGGCTTTTCAGCTATGTGCTCGTTAGGCTGCTTGTGAACCACCTGTTGTGTGTCTACTGTATGTGTGTGTTCCGCTGATTGGTGGAGCTTGTTTATTTATATTACCTTTATGAGCACTGACAATATGGCTCTAATGGTGCTTGATGAATGACGGCAATAAAACTGAATGACTACTGACAAGGTCTAATGAGTGTTCTACTTGTTTAAGTACCTACTTACCTATTTTACAGGACATCATGCTTGATGAATATTTGTGCTTTGCTGTAATAATGTAAAATTTTGCTTTTTGTCTGTTAATGTTGCTACAAAACTGTTTAGTTGAACTTCTAATAAAATATGATTCTAAAAATAATACCATCATATCTGCCGAAAGTTAATCCATTGCTGGAAAAGGCCTCCCCTAAATATCTCCATAACAACCAGTTGTTTCGTGGCCTCGTCTAAAGATATAATGGAATGGCTGCATAGCGTAGTTTCAAACGTTTAGCGCGTGAATCGTTGACTTCACTAATTTGCGTAAGAACACGCGGCACCATTTGAAATTATATTAATTTTTCCTGAGCGTTTTAAGTCGTCTTTCCAGAACTTATTACGCGAGGAATATAATAAAATATTACTTGAAAGTTACGTGAACAATAAATCCCACACTATATTATTGTAAACCCTTAGAGAAATTAAATAGTTTTATTAATTTTTCTTGATCTATTTGAATGAAAACAAATACCGACCTTTATAAACAATTTTTCAGTGATTGTATGAGACCTAGAACCATGTATATCGTCACACTTTCACACATACGGAGAATTACGTCTGCACGGTATAAAGCCGACAAAATATTAAATAATTTAAAATGAAATCACGAGCGGCACTATTACTAACGTCCGTCGACTCCATAAACATAAAACCATAAGACGAAAGACGAACGACTCGAACAGCCGTCAGCTGACAACTGCCACAGATTAAGCACCATATACACACATTGTTATGTGTCCCAATTGGAGCTTTTTTTTTAGTGCTTACAGTTTTTGTACACAGTAGAAAACATGTTAGCCACAACACAGAACAATAATTTTAATAATGTTATTCGTGAAAAAAAGGAAAAATACAGCTGACTAATGTCATAGCTGACAGGCTGACGGCATGGCTCAGGCTCACATGGCTGACAGACAGCTGTCCTTTTGTGAAGGAAGGAATGTTTTGGGAAGGTCACATTATTTTTGTTATTTTCTAATTGCCTGTATACATTATACTGTTTTGTGTTATGAACAATGGCGATACCAATAGTTTTGCGGCGAACATACTTGAATATGAGAAACAATGCATTATGTTCAGGAAACGCTAATACGTCGTTTGGCAGCTTCGGTCTCTTCTCACGTTACTACAGTGACAATAATGATATTATAAATAATTCGGAGTTCACTAATAGCACAATTTTGATAGAGAACGGTTTCAATGTCCATGAGCTTCCCGTAGTGGTGAGGAAGGTGAAGGATTTCGCAGAGGTACCCGAGCGCCCGCGCGCGGACCCGCCCAGCGCGCCGGACTCTCTCGACTACCACCTCATTAAGGCCGAGTTCAAGCTCTGCACAGACCTCAGAGATGTGTTCTCCTTACTCTCCAAGTGCACGAAGATCACACCAAACATCGCGCTAGGCGCAATGGAGCGTATTTACGATCTGGAAAAGATTCCGCTTCAGGTGCCTCGCACAGGGTTAGATTCTAGCCTCGACGCTCCTAAGAGAGTCCACATAAATTTGGCCAAAGGTGCTATATTAGATAAGTTACTGAAAGTAGTAACAAAGACTGAGGACACTCAGACAATACTGAACATCCTGAATGCCGACTCCACTTTCATGCAGCCGTACAAGCACAAGTTCTGTGATGAACTGTTACTCCGAGTCTTAGATAATCAGCTGACTGTGGAGCAGCAGTGTGATTTTATCACATTTCTTATGGAAAATAAGTCGGATACAAAATACTCTGATATAATTGATAAGCTGTGGGTTGGGTTTGTGGACAGAGAGAAGGAAATCAATGAGAGTAACATAGCTCTAATATTTAAAGTGTTGCCGGGCTTGAAGGCAAGCAAGAAGACAATATTTTCACTCCTGGAACTAAAGCTAGCTGATCTGTGGTATCATATCAAAGTCCCAGAGATGCAAGATATTTTGAACACATTTATGCAAGAAAAATATTCTTCCATGCAGTCATTTGATGTGATTGGAAGGTGGTTTTATGCAAACCTTCATGCCTTGGATGAGGATATGATCCTGGATATAGTTACCAAGTTTACTAGACTGAAGTATACCGATGATGTGATAGAGAAAGCAATAGAAAAATACATGAAGCTCAAGGGCTCTACAATTCAAACTCAGGTTCTCACTGTGGGTATACTCAATTACTGCATGCAATTTCACTTACGCAATGAGAGTATACTGGAAGCCTGCAGTGAATATTTTATCAGAAATGGAAAATCCGTACCTACCAGCTTTTTGAAATCATTTATTTATCCCTTTGGATATTTGAGTTATAAGCCAACAAATCATGAGGGTTTCTGGAAATTAGCAGTAAAAACCTTACATGAAAGATTTGACAAAATGAGCTCTGATGACATTTCTTCTGTAGTTTTATCTTGCCTGTATTCAGGTGTATACCCTTTGAAGATGGCCAGGAGGATATTCAGTGCAGAATATTTAGTTAAAATAAATAATCCAGAAACACTGAGAAAACTCCATCTAATTGACACGGCTCTGGCTCTGGAGTGTACGGCCTACGCCGGGCCATTATTGCCTAAAGACCAATGGACAAAGTCCTTGACACAGGATGGTAGAGTGCAAAATATTATAGAGAAGATAAAAGATAACTTAGAGAAAGTAGTACGTGGTGGTCAGACGATGTCGACTGCTGTTTCAATTCCATTCCTTAATGCTGATGAGACCTATCTGATAGATGTGTTGTTACATTCGGCAGGTGTAGAAACTGATAATTTTAATTGGAAATTGAAATCAGTAAAGAATGAAAATGTAGCTATCTTAATCCATCTGCCCGACCATTTCTGTTCGGGCAACGAGCATCTGACAGGTCCACAGCTGATGAGAAAGAAGCATTTGAAGCTGTTAGGGATTAAGGTGGCGAGTGTCAAGTACTCAGTTCTTAGCAAATGTTACATATCTCGAAATAACATCGAAATGGAGAATTATCTCAGGGATTGCATTAAAAACGCAGAGCAATGTAATTAAAATTTATTATCCATCCAGCAGTGTCAAATGTAGGATAAAGTAAATTATAAGGAAATAAGTGCCTGTATATTTTTCTAGTCTGTATAAACCAATTGGTAAATATAAGGAAGGAGTATACACTATGTATAACTTTGTATGTTAAAGATTATCACTTAGTGTAACTAAGATATAGTAGGAAAATTTATCAATAAAAGAAAACAATATTTTATCATTAATTTATTTCATTATACTCGTAACATTTATTATAACTTCTCCTTAATTTACTCACTGTCTAGTTCACTAAAATTATTATTTAAATATTTTAATAATTTCTTAAACAACTTTTACAATTCGAATTATTCATTTTCTAATAAAAACTCGTTCCAGATCAAAATGCTTAGAATAAGTTAATTACAATGAGGCGAGAAATTATGAATTTAAACCCAATAGTCAACATGGCGTACGGGTTTCAGGGTTCGACGTCGTTCCGCGCGGCCGCTGTCGCATGCGGCATGCGACACATGCGACAGAGGCGCGCGGCTCAGGGGTGGGGGATACTACACGTCGCAGAAATCACAGATAATTATGGCGTCATTAACGTTGCTCGACTCCGCCTCCGTTGACCCATAGCCAGAAATGACTACTCTATAATTTTATAGCCATAATGGTGTATCACAGCAACTCTAGCTTGAATATCAAATTGTAAAGAATGTGTTGCTGACTCACAGCCTAACTCTAAACAAGGTAATATTACAAAGATTAAATTACTTGACACTCGACAGAGTTACAATAATGGCTTCGAATAAGGCTAAATGTACGATTGAAACGACGAACACGACTTGAAATCTATTTGAAATAGGTACCTAACTATGTGCAATCTTTTGAATTACAATACGACTATGTAGTTACCGTGACAATTCTAACACTCATGTATCATTGAAAGCTATTATTATGATTAGATAGGTAAACAATACCCATAACCTATTGACGTAGGTAATTGAAGGGCCAAGATCGATAGATATTACAGATTCTTACTTAGGTACTGGCGAAAACACAGTACTACGTAAATATACATATTTGTATTGTAGAGGTAGTTTTGTATGTCATTATTACTCATATATTTCTTAACAAGATGAATTATCGTCTAGAAGTCGATATTTTGGACATCAGCCACAGCGCCGAGACGTCTCCCTTCAATTACCGTAGTACAGACCGAGCGTAGTCTACTTAGTAGGTAGATTATCCTACGTTTAGTATTGCCACTGAATCATTCCCGTTCAATCGAGTGAGGTTTGGCACATAGGTCATTTATTTTTACTCACGGATGATTTTATTTTCTACCTATACTTACTAAAATTTAAATCGCGACAACTGATGTCTATTAGGGACTAATAAAATGTCAGTAGACATGGTTTTCGACAAGTCATCTAGGAATGCTTATTGCGGAATTAGCAGCGCAGTGCGAGTCAGACGCCGTGGGGCGCGGCGTGCGGCATGTGGCTTGCGACGTGTGGCTGCCGCATGCGACACGCGCGCGCGCGGCGCGGAGTGCCTCCGAGGCTCTAGCTAACTAGTTACGTTCGCCGCCCGATGAAGCACTCGTGGAAGCATCGAGGAGCCGGCCTAGTGGGAAAATGCGGCCTCATACGTAAGGGTATAATTCAATTTAATATAATAAATTCGATTTATAATAAGTAATTAAAAATAATAATGTAAGTATACAATATTTTTTATACGTAGTCTGTTACGAAAGTATATAATAAGGATAAATTTTTATTATTCATTACCTATTGATAGGCATAAATATTTTTATAATTTAATAAACATATTATACTGATTTGAGTATATATTTTAAATATTTTCTTCTATTTTGAGAGGAAGATATGTGTTGCCAAAGAAGTGATTCCGTTTACTTTTATCACTATGTGATAGAGAACACAATCACAAACTTAAGTAGCTTAACGTAATAAATATTTACTTATAGATTATTTTAGCAAGTTAATACTTTAGAAAGATTTTATATACTTAATTTTAGTTATTTTTTATTAAAGCAGTAACGTCTGCTAAAGTAAACTAAATGTTTACAAATGAAGCGACAATTGAAAAATTTAATGATTCGGACAGGATTCGAACCTGCGTTTCCAACGGCTTTCCGGGCCAACACTGGCGTCCTCCCAATTGGACCACCGAATCAGATGTCAGAGTCATTGAATTTTTCAACCAGTTGCTTCGACATGCCTTAGGGTGGCATCGTAGCGACATCTACCGTAAAGATTTAGACTTTATCGTCGGCACCATCGTCTCAAATTTGTTGAGAATCGATAGTAACGATGTGCTACACCCAAATTACTTATTTTTTATTAAAGCAGTAACGTCTGCTAAAGTAAACTAAATGTTTACAAATGAAGCGACAATTGAAAAATTTAATGATTCGGACAGGATTCGAACCTGCGTTTCCAACGGCTTTCCGGGCCAACACTGGCGTCCTCCCAATTGGACCACCGAATCAGATGTCAGAGTCATTGAATTTTTCAACCAGTTGCTTCGACATGCCTTAGGGTGGCATCGTAGCGACATCTACCGTAAAGATTTAGACTTTATCGTCGGCACCATCGTCTCAAATTTGTTGAGAATCGATAGTAACGATGTGCTACACCCAAATTACTTATTTTTTATTAAAGCAGTAACGTCTGCTAAAGTAAGCCGTTGGAAACGCAGGTTCGAATCCTGTCCGAATCATTAAATTTTTCAATTGTCGCTTCATTTGTAAACACTTAATTTTAGTTTTTATTTTCTGTTATCTACGAGGGCTTCAGAGCTACGCTTTGCTTCAGATTAGAAAAATAATCTCAAACCGCTTTTACACTACTACAGCCGGTTCGCAAGTAGTCGTCTACTTCCTAAGTAGGTCTGTCTGCATTTACGTGCAAATCTATCGCTAATTTTGAGTTCGACTCTAATAATTTTTTGGTAGTTAGCAAATTCTTTTCTAAAAAGTATAAGAAGACTAAATCAATGATTCGTAAAGCACAGTTTAAAATGGATTTATACGAAAAAGGACGTAATTAAATCCGTCAATTTAGTACTTAGGTACTCTTTAGCGTATTTGTTGCATTTTAGATAAGGTACTTATGCCCGTCCGAAGCAGTAGACGGTCTAGGCCCGAAACTACGCAGTTCAGCGGCGAGCGGTCGCAGTCACAGATGAAGCTACTTCTGAGTTCAATACAAGTTTTTCTATGACTCCCTATGTCGTCTACCTAGTATCGTTAGAAGTGATATAATGCAATACATTTCCCTTAAACCTATTTCACTCCCGTCGATATAATCTTATGAAATTTTGAACCATGACACATTAGAATCTAGGTAGTGAATACGTACCTAATCACTTAGGGACTAAGATATTTTATTAAGAGACATCGACTCCTATTTGGCAGTTACCTAACTTCCTTCTTTACCAATACGATTTTTTTTTGTTCGTGGTGTTACGGAAATCAAAATTGACAAATTTATTACAGGTATCATTCAGCCGCCGGGGGCGGCACGTCGCTTTTCGTCGGTATTCCGTTTTCGATCGATCACCTAAGGCAAACGATGTTTACAAATGAAAATTATAATTATAAGCTCAGATGACAAAAACGTCATACAAACGATCACAGTAAGAAATCATCTACCTACGCGAATGTGCGTAACAAGTTTCCAAAGTTTAGACACTAAAGTTAATTGCGACGGGAACGGCCCTCGCGCGACGTGCGGCACGTCGCGTGCGTCATCGTCGTGCGGCAGCGGAGTGCGGCACGCGGCGCGCGGGCGCCCGCGGTATTATCACTAGTCGCCACGAGTCCGCGGCGGGCCGCGGCGCCCGAGCCGCGAGAGTAGGTACACGGTTAGAGGCAATCGACTTGGTGTGTTTCAGTTATAACGTTGTTTCAGGACTTTCAGGTAACTAAATGTCAAAAGTGACTAGATAGCTTCATACTTTAGTAAGTTCTACGATCGGAAATTGCGAAATATGAATGTATTAGGTACATCGCGTCTTCACACTTCAGTCCCACTGTAAGTTTTAAGTTGAGCAGATATAAAACCTTAGAACAGAATTATTATTTACAAAATACGTTTTTAAATAGATAAAAATATTCATAGTTTATTTTTTAATAAATGTATACGTCTATAAACTATCTATGTTATACAACTTTGATAGAAAAACAATTCATTAAAAAAATAGAAAACAACCGTTCGTAAATAGAAAGTTGAAGGTTAGTCCTACGGCAACAACTAATCGGTACGAAGTATCGAAATAAATGCGGGCGCGGACGCGGGCCCGCCTACTCCTACACAACGTAACCAACTTAGAACTAATCAAAGCACTCCGTCTCCGATAGTAAGGCTTCTCGTCACACACACATCAACACTCCACGCACACTCTATACAACAGGTAATAAACTCCAAAACATCACTCTAAGCAACAAACTCAACGGAACCTTTAGAACTAATCTAACGTGTCAAAACGAACCTCCACATGAACTCAACCATCGTAAGAAAATACATACAATATTTATAATATAACCGAACTTCGCGTCGGCCGATTACGCGATAACCTTACAAAACGTCGAGGGAACGTTTAAAATAACACTAACAGTTACGATAGAATCACAAAGACTTTCATAACGGCGCGAGGCGCCTGCGCTAACAGTCTGAGAGCTTGCTGGAACAGGGGTGCGGCCGGGGAGAGGGGGGCGCGCGCGCTTCACGAGTAGATGGTGATGACCTCGCGTCCGCCGCCGCGCACCATCAGCACGCGCTCCAGGCCTTCCGTCAGCACCTCCAGGAACTCCATGTCTGGAACGAGACAAACAATGACACATTTATTTACTGGCTGGGTGTGAGTTAATCGAAAACGGCGCAGGGCTATCAGTGAGCATCTTGATTTGATGGTGGCAAAGTTAAATACGACAAGAAAGTTGCCTGTTTACCGTTCGTTACTCTAAATATATCTTTAGGATAAATTTCGGGTAGAATGCTTTGGGACGGATGAAATCCCGAAGACTGTAAATCCCTACGGCTAGAATTCCTACAGTTCTAATGCCGAACGATTAAAATAGTACAACAAAAAGAGCGTTTTTTAGGGACATAAAAAAAAACTAACCTAACCCGGCCGAGTCGGATCTGCTCTGAAAGGTGATTTCACCTCAACCTATTCTCAAACTTTCAATGATTCACCTTTCAGAGTAGATCCGACTCGGCCAGGTTAGGTTAGGTTAGTTTTTTTTTTATATCCCTAAAAACGCTCCTTTTGTTGTAGTTATGATCATATTCTTAAAAGAAAAAAAAATATTTTTTCATTGGCATTTTACTGACAATGGTTGACTTTCGGGATTATAAAATTTCGAGATTCAAAACTTTCGGGATTATAAAATTTCGAGATTTTAAGCTTTCGGTATTATAAAATTTCGAGATTTTGAACTTTCGATCTTTTCAAAATAGGTCTTTTGAGCATCGGTATATCGAATATCGGCTTTTTGTACTTTCGGTATTTTGATTTTCGGTATTTTGACCATCGGTATTTCAACTGTAGGTACCTATTATGAACTTTCGGGATTTTAATACGTACCCGTTGGACTTGGTTATTGATAAGATAATTAAGTACTTACAGTTGGACTCGCGCTCGAGCTTGGTGTCGCGCGGCGGGCCCGGCAGGTTGAGGATGACGAGCTGCGAGTCGTGCGACCGCGACACGATCACCTCGTTCAGCTTCACCGCCGTGTGCATCCGGCGCACCGTGCCCTCGTCCCTGGTACACGTGCAATTTTTGATAAGGGCGGAGCGTACCAAGAAATTTTACTTTAATCAAGTTGGTTGTCACTTGCCTAAATATTATTGCTTTCGAAAGACAGTTCTATACAGTATTTCTTGAGTCTTTCGAAACAAAGTAAGAAAATAAGTTACCATAAAGCATTATTGTCGATGTTGGCACAGTAGTGTTATAGGTATTTCTTTTGAACTTATACAAAAACAAAAATCCGTACAGTCGATCAAAGAACCTCCTCTTTTTGAAGTCGGCTAAAAATAAATAAAGATATGGCTGCTCGTTTATGGCCCCCAGTGGGATTCAAACCCGTAGGCAGTTAAGAGGATTACGAGTTTTAACTAGATAAGTAATAGGGCATTAGTGGAATCTCAAGGCTCGACCTTTTCGATACCTTCTTTGATCTGCACATGTAACTAAAAAGCCCGAGTATGGAAATTTCGATATTATATAGAAGGGTGACAAGGGTGTGCCATATTTTCCCGTAGACGCCATTGCTGTAACGGAGACAAGATAATATTTCACTGTTACGCACTATTATAAAATATACGCCGCATCATCCCCAAATTTCACGTTAATCAGTAAATAAAAATCTGGTAACGACATTCTTAACTTAGAAGTCCATTAAACATACTTACAAACACGTAGTTGTTGGTGGGAAAACAGGACGTGTCAAGGCAGGGAAAGTGGATTGGGAATGGGAGCCAGATTATTTCGGTGAAGATCAAGATGATCTAGTCGAGGGTCGAGGGTAACATAACAAGATAGGATTAGAAGTGGGTCCAGGAAGGATCGTTCAGGAGTCGCCAAACATGGCCTAAACGGCGACGTCGTAGCTAAGGTCGAGGGTGACTGTGATAAACTATGGATTTCGCGTTCACGAGCTAATTGTTGGATGCACGCCTTGAAATCCGCGTCTCCAGCAGTTATCTCGTGACCTTAGCTACGACATTTACGATTAAACAAATAGATATCTAGTGGATGGTGTTGCATTAAGTACCTGTATACGGCATTTGGTGACCAAGAACTGTCCATTTGCTGAGATGGTTCTTTTGACGTGGATTGTTTAGATTTTTTTCTCTTATTTTACAAATTATGAATTTAAAAATCATAATGGTAACGTTTATTTTAGTAATATTTGGTACTCAAGGTGTCCTTTCATCTGGATAATAAATCCTACATGATAGTGATAGATTTAAAAAAAACCCAAAAGTAAGAAATAAATAACCTCCCCTGAACTAAAAATTAAATCAAATATACTCCTTTCTTAAAAGTACTTAACGCCGGTACTGATGGACTTCAGGCCAGCTATAATTTGTACAGGAACTGCACGCTGATATCGACACTTAGGATTCAGAAGAATCACCCTGCCATGGGAGACCTCTCGATCATCAAACGCACTTTTAGGCCGCGAACAACATCCACTATTCGGGCAATTCACAATCTTGGTGTAAAAAGGTGACGTCAAACAAGTTTTATAACGTTTATTTTGAGCGGAGCTACAACATTTTCGTATAGGAGTGCGGGAGATTCTTGTTACTGCCACTTACTCCCGGATCCGCTATATAAGTTACGTTCGACATCAGCGTTCTATACCAAGACCGACTGCGAGTTAAGAGAGAGAACAGTATAATACTCACGGCGTGATGTTGGGTATGGCCTTGGGCTTGACGTCGCCATTGGCGCCGGCGGGCGCGGGAGCGGGAGCGGGCGCGGGCGCGGGCGCGGGCGGCGGCGAGGTCGCGCCGTCGCACTGCGAGTGTTCGTCGGGCGAGTCCCACATTGAATCGATTATGTGCAACAGACTACTCCGAAAGTCGTCCTATTACCCGATCGATCAAGTATCGATTCGATTTGGACCCGAGCGTTGCACATGACGGATTCGAGGCGAATAAAACACGGGATGTCATATATTATTTCGATTGTTGAACGGAACTACGGACATTTAAACATCCAATCTCTTATCTAGTGTGGACAACGAAACGAACTAAAGTGAACAACGTGAATGAGAATTGGCAAACATATGACCACCGTGTGTAGATTCGCTAGGACTCGGTAGGTATTGTATTACGGGTCGTGATTAATGCGAGAAGAAAACAAGGAATGGGGCGAGGATGTGCTGTAGCGATATCGGTCAAGCGGTGAGATGGATATGAATTCACTGGAAACTGAAAATATTAAATTTTGGTGACATGACTTCACATTAAGCTATATACATTAAATTCAATAAGCGAATTCATACAATATTCCATTCGTTTACAAAGCATTTCTATCACTAAGAGATATATTTCATTATGAAAGCCAATCATATTTTCAATATCTACATATATAAATGTTAACACATTGAGGTTAAAGTATGTTTGGAAATGTGTGTCGTGTGTCGGAAACGAATGGAGGCAATAGTTTCAGTTTCAAATGAATAATAACTTCAAGCAGAGACGGGATGTTTCAATCTCATCGTTATTAGCTGAACAGGAATATAACATTTAACATTCGGTACTGCAAAAAGCTCACTTTTTAATTATTTAATTAATATCATAAGGGATAATATAATAGCTATTAATCTTTATCAAGGGGGTATTCTTTCGAGTCAACAACTTTAAGAGAAATTACTATCTGTTTCGTGTCTTATAACAAAGGTTAGGGTTTCGGTTAAGATAAAACTATTTATTAGTGTCAAATTTGGGAAACAGTCAAACATCGTGAACATATGTGATCAGACCACACACAAAAAAAAATACATAAGGATTTTAGACGAATGCTATGAATGTTGCATTCACAACAACACTTAACAGCATTTATCAATACGGGTAGGCTACGGAGAGATTAAAACAGTGTTTGAATAAGTAGGTACGAAAGAAGAAAGAAAAGAAGAACAAGGAAATTCATTAACTCAACAGTGCCAGTTATAAAATATGCAACAAATGACTTAAAGGATTATGTTCGATTTAGGGGTTTGAAATCAATTTCTTGATGAACTCTTTGGAATATTTTCTATTTTTATCGAGTAGGTACTCGAGGTTCATCGTCGTACACTAGTAGCACTGCACCGATGAGGCCCTGTTGACTACGGTCACCGGGGCGTCCGGCGTCCGGCCCGACTACTACTGAGTCACTCACAGATAAGTACCTTGCAAATTATAATTCGTCTTCAATACGTGGTCTGACATATTTGAAATTTTAACAGCTTCTTTATATTATAACTGCAGATCAAATACTTAATTATAGAAAATATTCTGTCTAATAAAATTAAAAAGTTTTATCTCAACCGAAACCGAAGCGTGTGTAACACGGGCACGGCAAGCATGTTCACCTTGTCGTCCTTGTCGGGCTCGTCGAGCGGCGGCGAGGGCGCCTCGTCGGCCGGCTCGGGCGCCGCGTCCCCGCCCCCCCCGCCGCCGGGCTCCGCGAACCGCACCTTGCTCGCCGACCTCACGTCCGCGTGATGATGGTCCACGATCGCCTGCACCTGTGGTCACACTAGTCTTAGTACCGCCTACTGGCTGCAGGACTCGCATGCCATGATTTGATGCGCTTGCGTAGAAATAACGCATTTCCGTGGCGAGTTTACCGGTCGTACTAGACTAGTAAAAGTGCGTACGAAAGACGGTTTCTATGCAAACTGTGATGTTCGGTTGATGTCTTAGCATGCTGTAATTGATGCCCCTGTTTTGTAAATTATGTCGTTCCCATGTACATTGATGCAATAACAAATTTAGAAATGATGACTGTGTTTTGTAGTCCGATTCCAAGCCTTTTATAATCCGGACGTTAAAGATGTCAAAACCATCATGCTTCTCGAATAGTCGTCCAGAAGTCGGAGGCGCCCATCGTGTTAGACTGTTAGTATGTACAGGTATCGTTTGGCTCCATCGTGTACTTGATGTTAGCACAATAAGTAGTTTCTGTATGATCACTGTATAAGTAGGTGAGGGTTCCATGAGGCAAGTAAGCGCGCAGTGTATTGTTAACCCACTTAGTGTTGCTTACTATCGTAGTAATATAATACAAATTTATGCTACACATCAATAAGATAAATGTACATAATATAGAATTTACAACTATAAACAGATGTGCATTGAGAGTGGAATAAAGTGTGAACATCTCTAAACAATGGATGATGAACTAAGAATAAAAAGAGAAGAAGAATACACTCAAAGCAAATTTAGAAAGGGCCAAGTGTCCGGTGTCTCTCCTCGGACATTGCGATGACGCACATCTAGTGACAGCATGGGGCGACAGTGAAGTAGGGGTGGTCGTGAACAGTAACTACACATCGAAGGACACTAATCTAATAATAATAAACAACCATCGTCAAGCTTTGATGAAAATACAGTTATATACATTGGCCTCCTACAAAAATGCTTTCAAATCAAACAACGCCAAATCAAAACGAGGAGCTAATCCAAGGTTAGTAAGGGTTAGTAAATGGGTCACAGCTAAAATGCGGATAATAGTGGACTCGATCGAGGGTTAAAGTATTCAGTTTACCAGTGGCAACTTCTCCTCTGCGTTTTGCTCACTATAGTCCACCAAATTTTGCATCTGTATCGGCAGCGACAGACAAACATGAGTTAGTTCTATGTATAACACACACGTCATTAAAGCCACAAGATATTTGTACAGCGTACAGTGAAGTACTGTTAAACATTTGTGAGAAAGTGAACAAGTATAGTTTGGAGTGTTTCAGAAGTGGGATGAGGGGCGGGGCTTACCATGCCGAGCGCCTCCTTCTTGTTGAGTCGGAGCTCGCGCAGCATCTGGTTGCGTTGCTCCATCATCAGTGTGCGCTCGTACGTGTACGCGGAGATATCGCTGTCCGTCTGAAATATGCCATACAAAACTATGAACCAATCTTCAAGTTTGACTCAAAATCCTCCTCAAACACCTCAAAATTTATATATCTAACATTTCTGTAATGCAATGATGATGATGGAGAGACTAGTTAATGTACTCGTAAACCTAACTCTGCTACTGACTTGACTGGAAATCCCAAGCAATAGTCAATAGTCATTTATTCAATAAACAATATAAATTGTGTTTGAAATAGTGGTATATATACAAATCAATTAACATCTTAGGAATAGAACAATAGAATTAACAATTTGGCACATTACATGAAATACAACGCAAAAGCAAAGAAGTCATAGTCATAATCATAAGACTGCAGCCAATTTTATTTTGTAGTGTAGAAATTAATAGATATAGCTCTTGTGGAATTGTAAAAGACAAAGGAATAGAAGATGCTGACCATTTCAACCACTTCGACTTCGGCTTCCAAACGCAACTGGTACAGGAACATCTTGAGGTCCTTCTTCATCTGGATGGAGTTGTCCTCCATCTGCGCCACGGTGAAGATGCGCATCTTGCAGTTCTTCCAGGTGCGGTGCTGCTTCAGCAGGAACGGCAGCAGCATCAGCATGCCGCCGTCGTGCACGATCCACCAGATGTCGATGTTGCCCGCCACCTGCATGGTTTACTAATGGTGAAACAGGTCACTGTCTACTGAAACAGATATGTACCTACCTAGGTACTGTTTACAATTAGTGTTTTGGTTTCCATTAGCCAACATAGATAACTGATAAAAAATACGGAGCTAAATTGAGGGATGTCATTATCCCCATAACTTATCGTACGAAATAATAGAAATCGTGGAAAATTCGAGATTTAAAAAAGTCAGAGAAAAATTGCTCACTAAGTCCTATTACCAGGGATCGGAAATTCGGGTAAATATTAACCTAAAGTTGACAAAATCCTATTGCTATCTCACTCATACCTCAAACAAAGCCTGAAACAAAAACTGAACAACAAAGCCGCCGCCAAAGCTTAGGTAAATAATCCACCCGAATTTCCGAACCCTGAAGGCGATTGGAAGTTTGGACAAGAGGCTGAAATGAATCTCGACTCGGGGAAAATGTTTTTCGCTTCCTGTCAAAATGTCGATAGTTGCGGCTGGATCGTACCCGGCAGCCACTCACCTTCTCCGTGGAGTCCGGGAAGAAGTTGATCCCCTTGGGCACGAGCATGGCCATGCGCGCGGCCGCCACGGCGCGCACGGTGTGCAGGAACACGTGCCAGGTGCGCTCGTCCTCCGACTGCCGCCAGCCGTACGGCCAGCCCACGATCACGGTGTTCGGCTTCAGCCCGCCCAGCCCGCACGTCTGGACGCTGGAACACCAAGTCTCAAGCTTATACCACTGTTAGTAACCTGGGTAGGCCTCTAGGGTGACGGATACGTATTTTTTTACATACACTTGTGCTTGTGCCTTATTTAAGGACGCTAATTAAAACATGATGCTTGTTTTTTCATCAATAACACTCGGAGAACACCAGTGTTCTGTTTTGCTTGTTTGTGAAACCTAATAATATAAGAGCAAACGAGTTCTCATAGCAAAATTATTACTTGACTGATAAGCGTTGATGAAGCATATGAAAGTGACATAAAAAAGAAAAACCAATTAGCAATAATGTAAGGGTAGCCCACTCACAAATGGCTGAGGCCGTCGGCGATGCTGTGCGACACGAGCGTGTCCGTGAAGCCCTTGACCCTCTCCTCGGTCATGCACTGGCGCAGGTTCTGCTTGGCGGTGATGGCCTCGGCCGCGCGCCGCGTGAAGTCGCCGCCCAGCACCGACACGCACACGGTCAGACCCTTGCCTGCCACGAGAAAAAGCATAGAGAGCATTCAAAGAAGTTATAATTATAAAATATACTGCAGAGAAGTATTAAGTAATTGTAGGCAAAACATAATGTTCCGAGATGATTAGCACCACGTATCCTCTCAGTGCTTATGAGTTACAAACCAGCACGCAAAGACCCAGAGTCTATTTCAAAAAGTTTCTAAATGGACTCAACTGAGACAAAATCCAGGGTTTTGTGAACTGTAGCCTAGGAGATTCTTCAATAAGTCGTTTGTATGGATGATCAAAGGAACAAGGCGTTAAGGGACTATATCCTTGAGAAACTCATAACACGGTGACGGAGAAAATAAGCTGATTCGGTAGACTAACTCTTTAATATGCTCTTGCATAATCTTTGCTGACTAATAGGTGTTTGAGTTTAGACTTTAAAATAAACATCAACGATGCTCTTTGTTTGGCCATTCAGAAAACAATATACGTACCAGCCTTCAACTGGCTAGCGAAGGACATCAACTTCCGGTACTTGATGGACAGGTCATCGTTCAGCTTGGCCAGCACCAGCACCTGCGGCCGCCAGTTCTTCGTGTGCGGCGGGCCTTCTTCCAGCCGCATCAGCGAGTAGCGCGCCGCCGACAGCGCCAGACCCCGGAGGCCGTCTCCCCACTCTTTCTCCGCTCTGAAGTTGTGAATATAAACAAATGATACATGAATTACATTAAATTCTATACAATGAGTTAATATCAAAATTCACAACACGCTAAGAACCAATAACGTGAGAACCTTGCGGTACTGAGAACGAGGCTTCAAGAGTTGGGAGCAGTCCTACTCACGATTAGACTTCATGAAGAAAGGTTAGGACTTTACGCGACAAAATTCCCTTAAAAAAATAGCAAAAACCATGGTAGGTTGTATTATTAAACCGCAGAAGGGCAGTGACTCACCCTCGGTATTCGATGTACTTGTAGATGAGGCCGGCCATGCCCATCGCGATGAGCGCGAAGATCCACGACGTCATGAACATGATGGAGATACACAGCGTGAGCCCGGCGAGGGAGAGCGACCTACGAGACATCCATCGCCATTAGAAATATCCTTGTTGGTACAGTCGAGTTCATTTACATCTACACACTTACGAGAACAAAAGTATCTGATCACGACTTAATGCTCCTGACAATAGGGTCGTGTTCAGATATTTTTGTTCTACTGTATGTACGGCAAGGCAAGTGGAGGTTATACCTCTACGTCAAGTTTAGTGCGATATAATAACTATTATGATTTGTAATGCTAATAATAACAGCAGCAGATAAAAATAACTTTTCTAATACCTAATAAGACGGTTGATTTGCAATCTTAAGACAGTTAACAACGCGACCACATATTATAGTCTATCCGGAACCGTAAGAGTAAAAAGCAATAGAACTTATTCTTTATATCAAAAGGTGTTAGTCGTAATACTAAAAAGTGAATTTAGACCTTAATACAGGTCTATTTAAGCTTAGATCCTTTTTATGTGTCTGAAACACGTCTCAAACAATAGATATGCAAAAAGGTTGTCAAAACTGTGAGTTAAATATTTCAATATAAATAATTTAATTATAAATTACATCGAAAACCGTAATCGTATATTATTTAAATAAATTAATATATGAGATATTCCTGCATTTATTGAAATAAAAAAATATAAAAATAAAAAGTCATTCCATTTTTAGAAAAAAATAAATTAGTGATGTTCTTATGAAGATAATCGAATAAAATACCTACTTATTATTTATATTCGGTTTACTACATACTCGTACATGTTTGTGATTTTCGATTTTGCGAGCCCAAGAAAAGTGGTGTCGCAAGTAATTCCGTGGAAATAATACGTTTTGAACTCAATAAAACTGAACTTTTATAACGTCATACTTCACAAGAGATTCTTTATAATAACTATTTTCTGTAAACTTTTACACATGTGAATCAATCAGTTCTAACGGTATACTAGTTGGCAATACTTACCCGATTGTCGCAACCCTAGCCTCCAATTTTTGACATTCCATTTTCAATTTTAGTAATGTCATTTGAAATTAAAGTTAAGTACATTCTATTACGTTAGCTTTTTGTATATATAAGAGATCACTTACGCTCTTCCACGCTCTTCTGACTGTACATATTAATTTTATGGCTTTTTACTCTAACGGTTCCGGATAGACCTAGTTGGCGTAGAGTATCCCTTTGATTCGCAATAACTAGTCGAATAGTCCTAACGAGAGACTAACATTTGCTTAACAGATAACAGACATTCCTTAATGTTAGTTGTCGATATATTTTTACCAGTGATAGTATTTGAATCTGGGCCGCCAGTTGGGAGTCTTGAGCAGGGTCTGCAGCGCGCAGGCGAGGTTGACGAAGCCGTAGCACATGAGGAAGAACATGGACAACAGCGGCGCCAGGATGTCCACGTTGCCCAGCAAGATGCCGCACTGGCAAATCGCCATCGTGAGGAGCAAGGCCCTGGATAATAAATCAAAGTGTTATTAAGGGGGAGGTTCTCCAACTCTTTTGTTCTTGTAGATTTGTCACATCTTTATCAACTACGTTTTAATTAATTATTTCGAGAATGTTATTTGCTGAATCATTGAAGTTTAAGAAGTCATTATAAATAGACGCAAAGGGTGATCCAAGCATAATCAAATTATTTATTATTGTTTGTTTAATATAATCCTTTGTTACCCTCAACCAGAAATTTCTTGGCAAGACTGAACTAAATGCTTTAGATATTCCGGTTATAAGTTAAATATTCCGGTGTTCGAAGTTGTTCCAATAGGTTTACTAATGTTTCGCCGAAAGTTATTTAGCAAATTCTTAACTCGCCGAACTACGTATCCCATATTTTTATTTGGTCAAATTTTCATTTCCCAACTCAACGTTTCGCACTGATATCTTTTCCCAATTAATGATTTGATAAACTATTGTTAGACCAATTATTATCTGGGATTTTTATAAGATGTCAATTATGTTTTCGTCAAATGTATTGATTGGCATACCTTGATTTAGCAACATATTGAATGGCATTATGCAAATCGCAGTATAATTTTATTGCATTAAGCTGGTAGTATGATGCACCATGCACCTAAATTTAGAGGGTACTTTTGTTTACATACTTTGTGGCTCAAAATAATAGCATTTCATTCTTGAGTTAACATCGCTGATAGTTAATGTGCGTGTGTGCATAAAAAAAAATAACCCTAACCTACATCTCTGGGAGCAGTTTCGTCCCGAAGACTGTAATCCCGACGGCTAGAATTCCTACAGTTCACATACATACGTATCACAAGTACAACAAAAGGAGCGTTTTTTAGGGATATAAAAAAAAAACTAACCTAACCTAACCCGGCCGAGTCGGATCTGCTCACATACATACGTATCACAAGTACAACAAATTGATTTTGATTAAAAAATATTTTTTCGGTTTATATTTGTGTTTTATTTTGCACTATCATCATACTGTAAGCAATGGTTGTAGGTAATTTGCCCAAATGGCTTTTGATGTATCGTTATTTGACTAAGCAAATCATTTGCTACACAATTATTTACCACATAAAATTTGACGATATGTTATTTGCCTTAGCAAATCATTTCCTACACAATTATTTACCACATAAAATTTGACACAATAAAATTTTGGAATATAAAAATGTAGCGAAATAAAAAAATTACGAAGTAAAATCATGCCAAGGATTGGTTTGCGTAATAAAACTTCGGCGAAAAGTTGGTTGCCAAATGAAATTTGACGAAACATAATTCGGCGAAAAGGCAGTACACCGTTCCAATAGTTGGCACCTTTTGCCTTCGCGGTAATGTTCTACAGCAAACTTACCTTGTAGGTTCACCCCTGCTGGACGAGACGGCGAAGGGCGCCAGGAACGGGATGATCTCGTCCTTGGCGATGGCCTGCAGCAGGCGAGGCGCACCGGTGAGGGACTGCAGCCCCGCGCCCAGCGTGGAGAGGAACGAGCCCACTAGGATCACCCACTGGTTCGGCCACGCCATGTTGGCTACCACCAACTTGCCGCCAATCGATTGACCGAACCTGGAAACATTTCATCATTATGAGACTAAACAAATTCACTGCTGGAATTATGCCTCTTGTCTACTACGGTGATAATATTATCTTTGGCTTGTCGATCAAGTTTGATACGGCGTGAGAGAAATTCCAAAATTGCAATCTGTGTGCCAAATATTAATAGTAGGCGGTTCTTCATGAAGCCAAAGTATAAACGTGTAATGTAAACTGACCATCGTTACTGTAAAAAGGACTCTTAACAAATAATTCTGAAATCCTGGAGATGTTCAGTTTTCTCATAAAAAGAGGATTATTATTGTTTATTAGGGGAGGCTTACTTGTCTCTCAGCAGCAGGTTGTCCACAGTGCCGGCGAACAGCAGCACGCAGGATAAGTAGACGGTGGAGGTGGTGAGGATAGCGCAGATCGTGCCGATAGGGATGCTCTTCTGTGCGTCTGCTAGATCTCCCGACCGATTTGATCCCGCCATGATTCCTGTAAAAAATACAATGAACACAAGGCGCAAAGTTAAACGAAGATACTGATTAAGTTATTAAAAGTCATTATTAGGACGTAATATTGATTAACAAACACACATTTGGAAAATACAGTAGCTTCTAATATTTGAACTGAATAAGAAGCCCGAATAATTCGAAAAACAAATTGTAATCTGCCTACTTTTCTGGGGACGATAGGAATAAAACTTTGTTGTTTTGGGCATTTGTCGACGAGGATAAAAAGTTTCTTATTCTCAATTTGCTTTGATTCGTTCTATAATTTGTGAGACAACTGTAAATATACTTATATCTAATTGGCAGAGAGAGTTTTACCCGTTACAGATGGGAAGAATATGCCGATGAGTATAGTGAAGGTGGTGGTAAGGTCGGCGTAGATCTGGTTGTAGGTGGGCCTATCCATCTGTTCGATGTCGTCGGGCTCCTTGCCGTACGAGATGTACTGCCCCAGCTGCAGGAACGAATCTTGTAGGTTGTCGAAGAACACTCCACTCGACAAACCCTGGCACAAAGAAAAATTGGTTATGATGAGATCAGTAATGATATTTAGTGTCAAATGAACTATTAGTACACTTAACCTACAATGCAAAAGAGAAGAGAAGACGCCAACTCGTTGAGATGCTTCAAAGTGTTAAATCTAATGTAATGCCAAGCTTCAGATGGGAGAGAAGTCTTCATTGACCTAGAGAAGTGATACCCTGAACGACCCATGACGTCGGATTTATTGGCGCAGAAAAT
Organism: Apotomis capreana; assembly: GCA_947623375.1. Lineage (NCBI taxonomy): Eukaryota > Metazoa > Arthropoda > Insecta > Lepidoptera > Tortricidae > Apotomis > Apotomis capreana. Next base: position 580,049 of record OX392501.1, read on the forward strand.
TTTGCCGACGGTGGAGTTCGTTTAGTTGCTGATAGGGATGTCTTCTAGGAAACTTACCTTGATGCCCTGGACGATCTTGACGTCGTGCGTCTTGTAGTAGTCGTCACAGGTCTTGTTGGCGCAGAAGATCTTCTCCAGCTCGCCGCCGGTGACCTTGGTGCAGTTGCTGATGGGGATGTCCTTCAGTAGTCGGTTACCGAGGACACACATTCTGGAAATACATGGCAAAGATTACAAAACATGAACTTGGTGATTAATATGCTCTCTACAGCGACCTCTCTATGACGTGTGTAAATGTAAGTATTTTATTTTTATCGAAGTTTTATATTATGAAATAACGAAATTTAAATTTAATCTTTTTATTTCTGTAAGTGTAAATGCACAATGACACCTTATCATTCTTATTCTTATTTTCCATAATGTTATGCCATGTTGTTTTTTAAATTTTTTTGGTTATTGATATTGATGCTGCGTACTAGACGAATTGATGAGGAATTTGATTAACAAACTATTCCGTGAACTTACTGAAGGCTGTCATTCCCGTTCCAGTTGACGAAGATGCCCACGTACACGGCGGTGATGGAGAGGATGACGCAGGCGAGCGCCACCGTCGCGAACTTGTTCACGAACTTCACCCCCAGGAACACCACCAGCCCCATGATGAGCAGCAGCCCCGTGCCGTACACGCGGAAGTTGTTGAACATCGCCTCCGGGTCCTTCGTGAAGTCGCCGAAAATCGACATGGACGGCGCCATGTATGTCTGAAAAAGGTTTGGCACTGATTACAATTCCACCGTAACTAATATAATACGAAGCTAAATTGGCTTAATACAAAAAAATGCTGTAGAATCTGAATCATAGTTCATTGCCACTCCAGTAGAAAATAATAAAATCACACTTCTTAAAATTACCTATGTTAGAAAAGCTTCTGTCGCTCACAGGGACGCTAGAAGTAAGTTTTTATTATGGATGTCTTACAACAAACCTAAGCATGGTCCCATTTACCGGGATATGGTTGAGAGCAGAAAGCTTTTTAAGTCCAAGCTGAAGTGGTGCCAGGACAGGCAAGAGCAAATTAAATGCGACATTCTGGCCTCAAATAGAAAAAGTAAGGACTTTAAAGCTTTTTGGAAGAACACTAACAGGTGGAAGGTGAGGGAGGGTGTCCCTGTGAGCGTGGGTGGGGAGAGTAACCCGAAAACCATTGCCAATAATTTTAAGCACGCCTTTGATGTCAGTCCGCTCCTAAAAACAAGTGGGGCAGAGGAATACAGTGCCGAGACGGTCGCGGGCGAGAGCTCTGCTAGATTTACTGCTGAGAAAGTGAATAAAATCATTTTAGGTATGAAAGGGGGTAAGTCGCCGGGGCACGACGGTCTCGGCATTGAACACCTCAAACATGCGGGAAAACACTTACCACGCGTTCTGGCCATGTTTTACTCATTGTGCCTCAGTCACACGTATCTGCCCAAGCAGCTCACGCGTACAGTGGTAGTGCCAATTGTAAAAAATAAGACTGGTGATTTGTCAGACCCAAGTAATTATAGGCCCATCTCCCTGGCAACTGTACATGCTAAAGTGCTTGACAGCTTGCTTAATGCGCAACTTGGCAAACACATCAAACTTCACGATGCACAATTTGGCTTCAGGCCGGGCCTGTCGACTGAGTGTGCGAGCTGTCAGGTACTACAAGGACAGAAACACGCCCATATATGCGTGTTTTTTGGACTTGTCAAAGGCATTTGACTTGGTTGTGTACGAGAAACTGTGGAGTAAATTAGCGAAATCGGGAGTTCCAAGTCAGTACGTAGCGTTGCTCAAGCACTGGTACAACAACCAGGTCAACCGGGTGAGATGGGGGGCAGAAGAGTCTGACGAATATAGGCTGCAGTGCGGGGTGAGACAGGGAGGGCTGACATCGCCTCTCCTTTTCAACCTCTACGTGAACGAGTTGATCGAGCAACTCGGCAGCGCACGTGTCGGTTGCCATATAGGCGATGTGTGTTTTAATAATATAAATTACGCGGACGACATGGCGCTGCTGGGGCCCTCGGCCGACTCGGTCCGGCAACTTATTAAAATTTGTGAGGGCTACGCCGTGCAGCATGGACTTAGGTACAACACGGCCAAAAGTGAGCTACTAATTTTCAAAGCACGTAAGTACAACCCGACGGTTGTGCCTAGGATCATGCTGTGTGGCGTGCCACTAAAGGTAGTTGATCGGTTCAAGTATCTGGGGCACGTGCTCTCAGAGGATTTGAATGATGATTTGGATTTGGAGAGAGAGAGAAGGGCGATGGCAGTGAGGGGCAACATGCTCGCCCGCAGGTTTGCACGTTGTAACGAATCAGTTAAACTGACGCTCTTTAGAGCTTACGGTCAGACGTTTTACACGTGCAGCCTGTGGGTGAGGTTTACACAACGGGCCTATAACGCATTACGCGTTCAATATAACAACATCCTGAGGATGCTGTTGCGGCTGCCGAAGCATTGCAGTGCTTCTGGTATGTTCGCGGAGGCGCGGCTAGATGACTTTTTTGCCATTAGGCGAAAGAGAGTCGCTTCAATGCTAGCGCGAGTGCGCGGCAGCGGCAACGCGCTTCTCAGGGTATTGGCCGAAAGACTTGACTGCCCGATTATGAAGACTTGGGTTGAGATTGCTATTGGGAGAGCGAAGTAGACGACGCTACGCTATCTGTACCTCGCACTCTCAGAAGCTAACATATTTTTCCTTTTTAATGTCTACTAACTCAGTTGATAAGATCGCTGACTAACACAAATATGGATCTTTATGGTCTGAATTAAATGATTTTTATTTTATTTATTTTATTTTATGTCTGCCCGAGTGAGTCTTGACTCCGGGGCAATGGACCGAATTTCAACCCGATAGCGTGTGCGGGGTTAAACATGTGCAGTGGGACTCGATTGTGAACGAAAAATTATAATAGTTATTAGTTCATACCTACTCGGGACGTTTGGGATTTTGTGTGATATAACAATATCTCATCACAGGAATCGCGAATTGATCTTGTTCGAGCTCGAAAATTAAGGACACAGGATCTTAAGGTCTGTGAACCTGAATAAAAAGTATGTGACCCAAATTCTCGGTACCAACTTTTGCCAACTCAATAAATGATACATTGTCGCACTGCATTTGTGCTAGATTCTTGTAGTTTTTCTTTTATCTCTAAAATATTGTGCTTACATAATATCATACCAGAAAGTACAAATATTCATTAAGGATATTCGGTTGCTAAGTGACTTTGATCTATGCGTTTGTATCTGATGAATGAGATTGGTTCGTTGACAATATTTGTACCAGAGTAGTGGTGTTTTTGGGAATAAGCAAACTGCTAAGAATCGACTCGGTGACACGGTGAATAAAACCGGGTCAGCGAAGTCAGGGTATTGTGTAAATGTTGCCCTTCGACATGTCGTCAGAAACTAAGCCAAACATACCTACTTAGTTAGGCCATAAACTAGAAGTTCAGTGCGCCACACGACACGAGCTACGCCCCAGTTACAGCGCCTAGCGTCAACTTTTTTATTAGGTTAAGCCAACAGATGTCAAAGTACGCCTGTGATAGAGCATTAGTATTGGACGCACGGCCAGGGTTAACAATTACTTTTGTACTGCCTTCCTCACTCAAAAGGACGTAACAGACGTGGTTTTCTTTTTAAATTGTATCTTTTGCTGAAGAGAACCGCCGAGTTGGCTCGCGTGTTATGTTATTCCAGACACGGCGGCGGACGCGCGGAAAACGGTTATTGAATTAAGGCTTAAGATGAAAGAAGGTTTCTCGCGCGAATCTGAAGGTTTCATATTACTCTTTATATAATCCCTTCTGTAGATGTTTGGCGCGGCGAGCCTACGGTCGGATTCCGCATTGATTTCCACTTTGGCTTCCTAATAATGAAGGATGACAAAAACTGGTTTTGCGTTATATAAGTAACGTGGAGCATAAACGTCGCGTCACTATAAGATAAACTGAAATAAGACAGCATGAGTCGGCAGGAGGCCGGAATTAGAAATGCCGAGACAGGTTGAGTGGAAAATAGATGGCTCTAAAATTAGGTTTCATTTTGGCTTACTCATCGTGCCTACCTTTGTGTTGTTTTAGGTAATTTAGGTTTTATACCAAGTATCAGGTTTAATTTTTTACCGAGTGAAAACATTAAAGTATTTTGTTTAACATGATTAATGTTCCTGTGTTTAGAAGTTATTAAGGTCTACTTTGGAAGTGTTTGCATTTCGAGGATTACAACGTAAGTCAATGACGGTAATGTCGAAATTTCTTGTTTAGAATGATTTCCTAGACCTATCTTATTATTATCCTATTTCTAGATCCGTGGTCCGTCAATCATATCGCTCCCTTGTGTGACACGCGAGATGTACTCACCAGCAAGATGAAGTACGACCCGCCCGCCGACACCGCGCCGTCTGCCCCTTATGTGTGTACTCACCAACACGATCTCGACGGCGCCGACGATGTACATGGCGGCGGCCAGCGTGGTCCCGGTGTAGAACAGCATGCCGACGGCGCCGCCGCACTCGGGGCCCAGCGACCGCCCGATCATGAAGTACGACCCGCCCGCCGGCACCGCGCCGTCTGCCCCTTATGTGTGTACTCACCAGCACGATCTCGACGGCGCCGACGATGTACATGGCGGCGGCCAGCGTGGTCCCGGTGTAGAACAGCATGCCGACGGCGCCGCCGCACTCGGGGCCCAGCGACCGCCCGATCATGAAGTACGACCCGCCCGCCGGCACCACGCCGTCTGCCCCTTATGTGTGTACTCACCAGCACAATCTCGACGGCGCCGACGATGTACATGGCGGCGGCCAGCGTGGTCCCGGTGTAGAACAGCATGCCGACGGCGCCGCCGCACTCGGGGCCCAGCGACCGCCCGATCATGAAGTACGACCCGCCCGCCGGCACCACGCCGTTCGTCGCGATCGCCGACATCGATATCGCCGTCAGCATGGTCTGGAGATACACAAATATGTTAAAATATCTATTGAAATTATACACTAGTCCTATTTTATCATGCTATTGTTATGGTTACTATGACAGTTAAATAGTAATTTACAAGTGTCGTCATTCATTAATAACACCGACAGGAGCGTAGGGAAATGAGGCTCAAGTAGAATCATTCCAAATGCAACTATAGAATTACTACGGCTCTGCATTAACTAAGTTAAATTCCATGGGCATTGTTATATTGTTCGAGTTTCACCCTTTCATTGTTGTGATAGTTCCCAGCGTGAAACTCCGACAGTTAAACAAACTAATTAATTGACTTTCAGTTCTCACACATCTTCATAAGCCACATGAACTAAATGCTTGGCGTCTTTTATGATTTGATTTTGGGAAAGAAAATGTCCTCGCATAGGTTAATTGAGAAATAGGATTCAGTAAGGTGACTTATATCGGGTTAGATTAAACCCTTGTATGGAGCCCGCATTACCCAAAATCCACGTCAGACGGATAAAGAGGATGGCTCCGAAAATATTCTGTATGCAGGGTAAGAAGATGATACGGAGGCTGTTGTAATAAAATAACTTATCGTACAGCAGCACACGAGTACGATCAGGAACCCTTGTATGGCGCCCGCAGTACCCACGAGACCAAGACCCACGTGAGACGGATAAAGAGGATGACTCCGAAGATGTTCTGGATCCGCAGTACCCACGACCCACGTGAGACGGATGAAGAGGATGACTCCGAAGATGTTCTGAATGCAGGACAGAAATATGATACGGAGGGTGTTGTAATGACTTACCGTACAGCAACACACGAGCACGATCAGGAACCCTTGTATGGCGCCCGCAGTACCCACGACCCACGTGAGACGGATGAAGAGGATGACTCCGAAGATGTTCTGTATGCAGGGCAGGAAGACGCCGATGAGCGTGCCCATGCGCGCGGGGGGCGCCGGCTTGGCGGCGTCCGGGTCGGCGGCGGACGCCGTGGGGATGGTGTTGGAGTAGTCCGCCAGCGAGCTGAGGAACGTCGCGGCCCGCGGCCGGTCCTCGATCTCCTCCTGTCAGGACAAAATTAAAAACGTTCATAACAGGTAACTGCAATGCCAAACAGGTAAATACATGCTTTTCTAATTTGTGACTTCTTGTGTTAGCGCCTCGGCCCTTGGGTATGAAAGGCATGGAATAAATATTTCAGGCGTGTGCTAATATTCTCGGATTGTACGTTTTGGTCAAAAATATCGTCATCATTTTAGAATAGGTCTTACTATTGTTTTTTTTTCAATCATACCCATAAATATGACTTCATAAAATCGCGTAAGGGATAATACCGCTGTTCAAAGGGTACCATAATTTAAGACAGGAAGTGAGCCAAAAACAAAAACAACAAAGCCCTTGGACTTTGACAAAGTACTGTGATTATTATATTGTCTAGCATGGATTATATAGCAGAAGTCAATGTAGACCATTCAATAAGCGTATTCGCTGCTAACGACTAAGAATACATAAGTAATGTATTTGGGAAATAATCTCTAAAAGATATTACATCAAGTTATAGCTACTAGTGTAATATTCGTTTCTAAATATTGTTCAATTGAATACTGAAACCATTCAAACATTCTTGCTAATTTAAATAATGTAAATTACTGATGTCTGATTGGATACGACTGTATACAAATTTGTATACATTGACAAACACAAACAAACGTAAATTATAATAACAAAAACCGAGTTGAAATAGGGGCTTAAAGTTGCATTACTTAATTGCGTTGTTGATGAAACCCGGCAATCAAGAACTTAGAGAGTACTCGTCACGAATTTCACTGAGTGCCGTAACGTTAACTCAATCAGCCGCTTCGTCAGCCGAGTGAATGAGCTATAAATAAGACCAGTATTAATGGATACTCGCCACAATGGATCCTGGAACTATTACTCGATCTAATTATAGACTTCGTGCTTGCATGGGAGGCTTTCAGCGGTAATCAAGTGGAACACTGGCCTTTTGTTGCATTTTCTGAGAACTTAATCCTTTCTGGGATTGCGTAACTTATTGCCCGTTATGTTTAGAGAGTGAGGTAGAGGTCTCCCTCTACCTCACTCAGTAGCATGTTAACATGTCTTTAAAGATAAGTAAGTATTTGGGATAAATCTTAAGTGAATGCGTTATGCGCAATCTCTAGAACATAATGGCTCGCCTGATGGTAAGCGAAAAGGGGAGCCCTAATCACAATAAGAACAGGAAAAAAATCAACGGTGCCCTGTTCTCTGACACTGCCGTGCTGGCCCGTGAGATGCTTGCTCGGGTCCTATGGTGTAGGAAGGCGGAAGCACAATATGTGGGTGTTAATAAGGTTATTGTGTTCATATTATGTGCGTAAGTTTACATAAGTACCAGTCCCAGGCTGGATTCCACAAAACGTTTAATTCGGAAATTATGTAATACCCAGTCTGCGATTAAAATAAAATTGGAATATACGGCGTAATCATTAAGTCAAACCCGTAATAAAATATCGGCTAAAATTTGAAGGAAACTTCGATAATGTAAACGAAGGTAATAATTTTGCAGTTGAATTGTGGATAATACGCTCATAAACGAGGCTCAGGGATTCAACGCACAAGTTTGAAGTTCAAAGTTCCTATCGTTCCCTCTTGCTCTAATGTGAAATGATTACAGATCGAGTGGGACGGTATGATACGACCCTCGCAGGAAGCGTTCTTAGTGTAGGGCTTACAGGGAGGCATTATCGAAAACTTTTCTCTCCGACCTGGTCGGATCGCATTAGCGCGCGACTCACGTCGTCGCTCGCATAAAGTAAATTCGCCGCCATTCCCGAGTTGGACTCGATGAGTGTGGATAAATGGATAAAATGGATAAAGTACTCTGATAATTCCACCGCAGTTACGTAATTTCGTTTAAAGCTCGTAACTTTTTAATAACTTTCCAATAATATCCGCCTCAACCGATTTTTACCTCATACGTTTTTTAATGGGGCCTAAGATGGTTGCGTTTATCACGTGATCAATAAGTGACAAAGAATCTATCATTCACACTCGCATTTTGTCAAATCGTGACGGATGCTTTGTCACTTATTTATCGCGTGATAAATGCAACCGTCATAGGCCCGCGGCGTCATTAACATCTATGATTTCAGATTGCTACAGCTACTATTATTTATTAATTATAAATTAAATTCCATAAATTACAAACGAAAACGCTTCGATATTTTAATACTACTTGATATGGTACAGAGTTAAAGGGACATGGTACGAGTTATCTAGACTCGAACGTTTTTAGCGCGGAGGCAAAAAGGTCCCCTCGCCCCGGTGCCGGTCGGAAGTCATTTATCTGCGGGGAGGCGACGACGCTCACCTGCCGTATTTGGGATCGAGGGAATTTCCGTTTAAACTCAATGTACGCCTAATTCATAACGGAGAAGGTCAGAGCTGCGAGAAAAGGATGAAAATCTATATACTCACAAATATTGACAGAAAGGTAAGTTATGAGAGAAAAATGTAATGTGATTCACTGCAATGTAAGCAGGACCTGAACCATGAACCTGTGACCCACGTTTCCGGCGTAGTGCTCTCCCAACTGAGCTATCACATCGTTACATCAATCACACCAAATCTTTGTTTCCATAATTCTACGCTACTGGAGCGCCCTCTGCGTCATATGTGCTTAATATGCTTATGCGCATTAGCCATAGGTATATCCCCAGTCCGCCATTGCTTTACAGCAAGCGCAAGGACCGTAAGAGAATTGGCGCTTTTTTCAAAGTTTATTAATAGAATCTTTTTGTCGATCTAATACATTTTTTTAATCTAAATTTAAATCAATAGAACTATAGTTTTTTAAGGTTCTGTACCCAAAGGGTAACAACAAATCAAAGCAATAACCTTTCTTTGCAAATCCGAGATACAATGATGTGCCAAAGACTATATGCTAACCCGTTTACGTATACTTACTTGTGTATGTTTTCATGCAGTTAATATATAACCACCATCCCACCGCGGACCTTACTAATTAACGGAACTTTATTATTATTACTAAGCCTCCGCCCTCTGATCGTTTGTGCCTGTTGCAGGGTCAGGGGGTCACAGAGAAAGTAATGAGGAAAATTAATTAAAATTGACACGTTTATGTCCAGACCCGCTAATATTTTAGCAATTTAAAGATAAACCGGCCAAGTGCGAGTCCGACTCGCGCACGAACACTTACAAACACTTCCCAACTTAACTGGCCGGGTTAAGTTAATACACGTGGTATCTATGCCGCTTACAGATGAGGTGCAAAGTTAACGCAACCGATTACGTTTGTTGTCATACAGGCAGCCCCACTTAAATATTTATTTTAATCTGTTTTTAGTATTCGTTGTTATAGCGGCAACAGAAATACATCATCTGTTATAAAATCAACTAGACGGTTCACTATCACGGTTCATGAGATACAGCTGTTTTTTACCCTTTGGGTACAGAGTCCTAAAAATATATCCCAACACTTTTATGTACAATGAAAGTTTTAGTATTTCTACTAAAACGTCGTAAAACTATAAAAAAATGCTTAGCTTTCAATAATGATCGACTTACTTTCACCTAGGCTGGAGTTAAAAGCCCGAAAATATTATCCGGTACACCTATTCCACACCTTTATTGCGAAGCATAACTCCGTTAAGGTGAAATTTGCCCGCCGAGGCTATAAACTTCAGCTGGAGATAAATTTCAGTAAGTTATAAACTGTAGGATAGCCTACCCAATGAAATATCACGTCTTTTAAGGATATTTCTAAATGTTGTTAGCGTTTTATTAAAGTTTACAATTATTTATAAACAGTTCTATGCAATTGTTTTTTGAGTAGTGCAACCTGTGGAACAGCCACTTGAGGGCCACCAATTTGGTTCACCATAAGCACTTTTTTTTTGGCTGGATGTGAAATGTTGCGTAATTAAGTATAATTAACTATGGCGAACACTGAAAATCGAAAAGTATAAGTTCATCAAAGTTTAATAAAATCTCTGTAAAGTGTGAAAAGTAGGTTGGCCGATACTTAAACGTCGAGTTAAAATAATTTACGAAAAAATAACTAGCTTTGTTTTATGTTCATTATGTAGGTACCTATAAGGTCGATTTGAATAAAAAGTAGGTTACCTTAACATAGAATAAGAGCAGTTAGTACGTTCCGTCGGTCCTATTCTTTGTCCCGGTCCCTGGGACTGAGGATTTTTTAGTATATTTAAAAAAACGTTTTCCTTAGTGAAAATAACTCTTGATGTCCTGGATTTAACAACGTTAATCATTTAATATTCGAGTAACATGTTCGGATGCTCATTAAAATGAAACGCAACCGAGTGCCGATTTATTAGGTAGGGTTTTTAATTTGGCGTTTGGCGCGTGTAACGGGATACACAGAACCCGGGTACATGGGTACATGGGTACATAGGTACGCTAGTACATGGGCACATGAGTACACGGGTACACGGACGAGCGGGGAACGCGGGCCCAGCAAAGCCTTCGGCCTCGTATATTATTCACGCGCCATTTCCAGCGCTCAGAACGATGCTGGTGCAAAATAGGATTCGAGATTTCAATGAAGCGACCAAAATCAGAGATGTTATTCCATAATATTACGATATCTTTGGCGGGGTCGCCTTATGATGATCAGTAGATAAAGTAGAGAAGTATTGCATGCAAAACACTCGTGTGATCCTATTATGAAAACCAGACTCGTGTTTTAAAACGTCTCATTATAGAACAATTGCATAAACTACTATTCTTTAATGCTGTTAATGTTCTACATGAATATATTCGCACAAAAATAAGAAATACCTCCTATATAATTTGTTGTGTTATTTGGAACGTGCTTCTAAGAGCTTGGGCTTGGTGAATTATTAAATGAATGTGCTTGGTTTATGATGTACCGGCGTTTTCGTGCTTGGCTCGGAACGTTCCTCCGGAAGGATGAAGATATACATCTCTACTCCAGCAATTCATTTCGTTTGAATTAATGAATTATTTGTTAGCCGAAGTAATAAGTGATTCGTTTATGACCAACTTCTTACAAGATGGAAGTTCTATATTGACCCGTATCGTAATTTCTCCTACAAATACATATATTATCAAAAGTATCAAATACATATAGTACCTTTGGTCGATAAAGTATTTCAGTAGAATATAAATAATACAAAATATGTATATACTCTAGTATGACAGAAAACGAGATTGAGGACGGTTATTACAACATTACCACAGAATAAAGACACTAACATTACTAAGATCTTTCACACGTTAGTTGAGGCGTTAAGAAGTGCTTATTATATTCCGCTATGGATTATCCCTGCTGACTAATCGCTACTGCCTCAGCAGATTCAGTAGGACCCGCATAATAAAGAAATAAACAGTTTCAAGCCGACAATTTGCCCAAGTGTGTCGGAGACTGCGCCGGTTGATTGGGCTGGCGTGGCGGTGACGGCTCGTTAGTGCAGGCCTCGCCGAGGGTAATAGGCCTCCAACACCGCCCATCATACATTATCAGCTCGTAGGCCATCATTACACGGGGCGAGTTTTGGATGTGAGCGACAAATGTTGGTCTCAATCGAGACTAGCAAGCATAAATGCTTCAAGGACCGCTGAAATGTATATGTGGAAGTCATTGAGGTATTACGTCAATGGTGGAAGTTAAACAAGGTAAAGCTGCACCAAAGTTTGAATTCGAGGTTTTCATCTGACGTATCTCGGATATATGGGTATCTCATTTCCTACGTCGAATTTAACCCTAGCTATTGTGTCCTTATTAGTTTATACTCTCGCTTTTTCTACATTTAGGTCAAATCTAATTATTATTATGATTCTTCTATTGCAATAGGTGTCCAGTACATTTGCCGCATGGACCTAAAGAGGTCGACAGCATTTCTCCGCTGTATCGCAATGCTAATGTGTTGTGCGAGGAAGCTGGCAGCTCTTCGATCACGAGTGGCCTCTGTTAACCTTTTTCTGCGGCCTAATATACGCGTCATTGACAGACAGCCTAATATCTCCCATTCACACCGACGAGCAGCCAACGGCCGTACATGAGGTACCTCCCGCGTTTCCTCCTCTCCACGGCACCGAGAGTAATTATTTTATTTATTATTATTATTTATTATTTATAATGAGGCAGGCAGTTTAACAACTGATAGTGCCTATATCCAGCAATCTGTGTCTTGAGATCGTTGCTCAGTGGTATGCTTGTCTAATTTATTCTTGAAATTATTGACGTTAGGTGCTGAAATTACATCCTCGGGGAGTTTGTTCCAAGCACTCACAACTCTATTGCCCAGAAAGTGTTTATGAGGGTTGTTGTGCGACCTGCAGGCAACTAGCTTTAGGTGATGACCTCTCAGTCGGGTATTGTTGTTGCGTACAAATATTTCGCAAAAGTCCTTGAGGTCATAATGCCCAGTCAGAATCTTGTAAGTCTCGATCAGGTCTCCACGTTCCCTGCGGCTCTTCAAGGTTGTTAGCTTCAGCGCCTGCAGTCTATCTTCATATGATTTATTTTTTAATTCCCGCGGTACTTTGGTGAAACTACGCTGAACTTTCTCCAGCATCTCAATGTCTTTAACAAAGTAAGGGCTCCAGGCTTGGCAAGCGTATTCCAATAAGGGTCTGATATAGGTCTTGTGTATCTTCAACATCATTTCTGGTGTCAAGGCCCCAAAGGCTTTCCTGGTGAGGTAAATCAGGCTTTTCGCTTTCTTAGTGATTGTGATTATGTGCTCTTCCCACTTAAGATCTTCTGAGATTTTAATACCAAGATCTGTTTGCACTTTGACGGCCTCAAGTGGAGTATTTTCCATGTAGTAGGTTAAGCCAGGGTTGCGTTTCCCTATGTGTAGCACAGTACATTTTGCAGCATTTAGTTTTAACAGCCATTCTTTAGACCAGTTTGATATTCTGTCTAAGTCTTCTTGAAGTGTGCTTGTCAACCAGTTGTTGGAAATTACTATCCTTGTACCACTGCATGAAATTTTCTTCTCTCGGCGATGCGTATCCGGTTTCCTCGAGCGGCCATTCGATTCCACCATAATTAAAATCTCCCATAATAACTACGACGTTTGATTCAGAAGCAAGGCTAAGTTGTGTGAGTAATAATTTGTCTTCTTCTAACTTTGAGTCGTGGCCTCTGTATACACCACACAGTAAGAATTTACAGGCACCAATTTCCACATCCAGAAAGAGGCATTCAGAAGACGAATGTTTCTTGTTATAGGTAGTGTTCAAATTTGTTATCACAAAATCTGTGCTATTGGCGACATATATGGCCACTCCTCCACTTCGTTTTTCTATCCGGTCATCTCTGTGTACGTCATATCCAGGTATTTTTATCATCGAATCAGGTATATTCGGTTTAAGCCAAGTTTCCGTAATAACAATGAGAGTAGGGTTTAACGATTTTACTCTTGCAATGAGAAGGTCCAGTTTAGAAGTAACAGATTGAATGTTTGTGTATAAAATGGTTATGGTAAGAAATGTCGATAAAGGTTTTTGAGCGTCCATGTCGTTTTGAGTTGTGACAACACGCCTGCAGTTGTTACTACTAGAGTTACGAGGGGCGTCTGAAAAGTTCTAAGCCTAAGATAGAAAAAAACAATTTACACAAATGAACTCGTGTTTATTTTTCAATATAGTCTCCTCCTAAATCAATGCATTTTTTACATTTTTTATACAGTGCTTTTAGGCCATTAAAAAATAATCTTCATTTTGCCCTTCAAAATGCTCCTGTACAGCCGCCTTCATCTCTTCGTCACTTCTAAATCGCTTTCCCCTCAACTCTTTCTTCAAATTATTGAATAGAAAATAATCGCTCGGGGCTAGATCTGGGCTGTAGGGTGGGTGGTCAATTTCGTCAAAACCAACTTCCTTCAGAGCACGCCTCGCAACATTAGCGGTGTGAACGGGTGCGTTGTCTTGCAAAAACAAAATGCCTTTCCTTAGTTTACCCCGCCTTTTCTCAACTATGGCTTGTCGCACCTGTCTTATTAGATTTGCATAATAAGTTCCGTTTATCGTAGAGCCTTTTTCTAAATAATCGATTAAAAGAATGCCATCACAATCCCAAAATACCGTAGCCATTAACTTAGAGGCCGACTTTTGCACTTTAAATTTCTTCGGCGGCCTTTCACCCTTTTCAATCCACTGCATCGACTCAGACTTACACTCCGGATCATACTGTCTGATCCATGTTTCATCAACAGTTACTATTCGGGAACAAACTTCATCTAAATCATCTTCGCACAATTCTAAAAACGCCCGAGAAGTTTCCACACGACGTACTTTATCGAAGGCCGTTAGCATTTTCGGTACCCAACGAGCACTGACTTTACTCCTGTACAAATGTTCATGTAAAATTTCTCCGACTCTTTCTTTACTAATACCTAAGACCTCAGCTATTTGCCAAACCTTAATTCTTCTATCTTCTAATACCAGCTTTTTGACTTTTGCTACGTTTTCTTCGGTCACTAACGATATTGGCCGCCCTGAGCGGGGGTCGTCTTCGATCGATTCCCGTCCGAGTTTAAATAAGCGACTCCACTTTTTGACTGTGGCATAAGAAGGCCCAGAATCACCGTAAATAATAGCCATTTCCTCAAAAATACACTGCGGTGATTTGTCACTTTTTGTAAGGAATTTAATTACAGCACGGTGCTCAATTTTCGTAATATTCGTTGGTAATTCACACATGATGAACTTTTCCGTTGAATATCTCGAAGCAGAATAATAAAAACGTGACATGTTATTTTTTAATAATTTGTTTTTAAATGGCCTTTCTAGTGGCCAGTATCATAAACGCATATATAACCTCGAAATACTAGGCTTAGAACTTTTCATACGCCCCTCGTACTTAGTTTTTTTCAGGCTTAACCTCCACGATCATTGGTTGCCCCCGAACATATTTTATAGTTATATCTTTTTCACCATCGTTCATACGTTTGTTGAGCTCATCTCTGAGATGCTGGAGGTATTCTCTCTGCAGCGGTGTAAGATCAGCTTTGACTGACATAGGTTTAGAGAGTTTTTTTCTGTTACTAAGTACTTCTAACGCATCACTTTTGCTATGCAGAATAACTTTCAGTGGGCGCGGCGAACCAGCATTGTTTGTCTTAGCACCAAGGCGAAAAGCTTTTATACCAGCGCAAGTCACTTTTCTTGATACACTTGTTATTATATTTGTACTCTTTTCCAGGTCGTGATTTTTTCTTTCAATTGCTTCCTCGCTGGTGGATTCTGGGATATCATAGATAATAATATTATTGGCTCTGTTCGCCCTCTCTGTTATCTCCTGTACTGCTGATTCAGTTGCAAGCATGCTCTGTCTCATACGCAGTTTATTAACTTCATCAGTAAGGGCATCTAGTTTTTTCATAATCATTGGTAACTGCGCCATAACAGACCTACAATCGATACACAAGAAGGTCATAATGCGGGCGACAGTCTTCAGCTCAAGCACTCTCATTTCGGTCGGCGACAGGCCGTGACAATCACTACAAAATAACCTTTTGCAAGAATCACAATTCACCGACGGTTTTTTTTCAGTTGGTGATTTCTTGCATTTAGCACACTTTCCCTGCGCCCCAGTACTATTAGCATGCGAACTAGTACCACTTGCAGACGGACTAGCAACATTATTTGCAGGGTTCATTGTGTTTGGCAGTTTTTAATTTCTCGTACTGGCAACACTCGATGAGAAAAAATGTGAGGGTAGGTATTTATTTTCCAGTCTCGATGTTGACAAATGTGTACAATTATTTGGGTTTCTTGTTTAAACCACTGAGATTATCACGCGAATAACACTGTCTCAGCCACTTTAACTCGTTTCACACACGTTTCACTAGTTTTTACGACACGATACACAGTTCAACACACAAAAAGCGTCCAAATTCACGAGCGCGGTTTCACCCATACAAGTCAATTTGACAGATGCGATACTAGCGATTTGTCAATTTGACGTGACAACCGGTATGGCGTAGAAAAAGCTTTTAAAAATGGCTACAGCTTTAATATCCATCCATCTCTGTTTTATTAGAGAAGCAGTGTTTTTGCGAGATTGATAATGCTCCTTCAGCGCAGTTGATGTAGTGCTGGGATAAGAATATTGTATAGGCCGTCGAAAAATTGCCCTAAAAAGAAATCCGACTTATGTATTTTCTGGCAGGCCTATCTTAGATCTTATCTTCAAAGTAAAGATCAGGTGAGACTACGAATATACGTTTATACAGAGCATCTATCTTGCTACAGCATTCATATAATGGAATAACCGAAATACAAGACGGTTCCAGCACAAGATTAGTAGTGAAAACAGCCTCTCGAAAGACTTTTTTACGATCAAAATGTAGGTACATAATTATGTAGAAATATTTGCAACATCTAAATTTATTTACGAAGTTTCATACTTATTACATTTCTTTCGGTTTTATATAGTGTAAACAAAACCGCATATTGAATTTGGTACGTTGTTATATTTATTCCACAAGCAAACATCGTGAACTCTAGAAATATTTCCAGAACAGAAGCCGAATAAACCTCGTAAGTACAAAGCGGACCGAAATTAGGATCGGTCATGTTTGAAGCAAAGAACATTAAATTATACTCGCTGTATAACACGGGAAAACCGTACAAAAAAGGGTTAATCTACAGAGAGAATAGAATACCATTCTAAATGGCTGTTCAGCGCTCAGAATCGAATTCTTTAAAAGCGATCGCTCCAAATTAACGCGCGGGCCTTGTCCGGCGACGTCGAATAAACGAATCGGGCGGCGTCAGCTGTTTGTCGGACTTTTATTCTATTTGTTTTCACTCGTATTATCGGCATTCGTGTGATGACACTTCGAGCTGAAATTACGCTGTTCAACCTTTGAATAGATAATGTAAGAAATCACAGTAGAATGTAATATATTGAAAAAAAACGCCCGAGCTTGGTTTTCGCGTCAATGTGTAGTATGAACGGCTTGCGTATGTTAGCGTCATCATTTACGATATCCCATGTTATTACTAGGCCGTAATAAACCTCTACACGTGAAGGGAGTAATCTCGATTAATTAATCAAATTGATGTCGGAGCGAATTTGTAATGCATGAGCGAGATCAAAGATAATGTGATGACGTATTTCGAAATAGGCAATCCGCACCTCCGCGCGGGGTCGCTGCGGCGCGACCCTCAAAGCGTCATGTAATACGGAACACAATTTTGTGGTATAAAAAGCGAATGTCGGAAAGCCCGGCGGCGCTTCACCTCGTAAAAGCGTCTGATACGTCGTTGTGTAAGTGTTCGCTTAATTTTTCGTCAGACTGCTAAAGGGTGAAGGTTTTATTTTGATTAAATCAGCTCATTTTATACGTTCCCGCGATATTTCATTTTTTATTTAAAATAAAACGTTCTTGGTAGCCCGTATTTGCTTGATTTTATCATACGTTATTTATTTGCTCAACCTAAATACATGACATTTAAGTTGACCCGATTTTAGCTGCTACAAACATCTGTGTAAAACATATATTACATACTGCTCATAAGAAAATAAGGGCCACTTAAATGTTACACACTTTACAAATTTCTCATTTTCACATTACAATTTTCATAACAATGAAAGGGAACATCACATTAGTGATTTAAAACTGTTATTTTAAATCCCAAATTAGTATCTCTTTCCTTATCACACGGGTCACGCTGTATAAAAGAGTTTAAAATCGGCATCAAAATTTTCGTGGCCCTTAAATTATGTATGGCAAAAATAGCAAAGAATATGTTTTGAGACGAATTGTCAATAAATCAGTAATATTATGTTCATACGAGTTCCTAGTTATTGCTTCTACCTTACCTCAGCTCCACACTACTCATGAAGTTGACCAATTCCCGGTGACCGAAGTATTACTTCCTCCACCGAAGTGTTTCTCCTGCATACTATCATTCACCCAACCTTCGTGAGTAGTGTAGAGCTTGCATTAGGCTTATCTTCCCCTATCGTTAGCAATCTCCGGGACCTACAGCTCCTCAGCCGCAGCGAAGCAAACATTTCGGTGACACGACTCCGCCGCAGACTGGCAACTTATCCGTAACATTAAACCGCGTTCTCCCCAAATGTGATGGGAAACGAAGACGTCATGAGTAATGGTTTGTAATCGGAATGTGGAACTTAGTGTGGCTTGTGAGGTTTGTCGGATGAAGACAAATCTCCATTTAAAAATTCAGCTGCGAATCTGGGAGCATATCTCGAGTGGCATATAGTCATACATAATATGTGTCCATTATTATTATGAGCTTTTCACTGAGGTCAGGACATTTGTTAGCATACGGTTTTAAAATCCATGCAAATTGTAATTTTTTCAAAGTCGAAGAAGAAGTTTAAAAATATATGCCGATATATCAGATACTCCATGGATTTTAGAACCACGGTATGCTACCAAATGTCCTAACCCTACATATCACTGACTAGAAATTGTGGTATGTAATATCATAGAGTAGAGCAAGTCATTTAGAGATGTTCAATCTAGGCCCAGTCTATACAAAAAAATGCGTCTTTGCGGTATCAGACCGCGCGCTCGTCGCTTGTCGAGAGCTTCTCAACATCTTTGAAACTGATTTGTGCGAAGATAATGCTTCTAAATTAAAAAGTCCCAAGAGTATAGGTGTTTCCAGCTAATACATCGTTTTTTTACAAGCAGTCACTCGACCTCCACCGAGACTGTTTAGCAACCGTATCGACAGGCCCTCGCCGCGGGCCTCGGCTCGAGGGGCTCTCAGGCCGAGGCTCACCAATATCCGGATATATCCGCATACTAGCTACAAACAAGACGCTGACAAAACATGTTAATTAACGCGCCGTCTAATGTGTTTACTTGGTTGTTATT
Organism: Apotomis capreana; assembly: GCA_947623375.1. Classification (NCBI taxonomy): domain Eukaryota; kingdom Metazoa; phylum Arthropoda; class Insecta; order Lepidoptera; family Tortricidae; genus Apotomis; species Apotomis capreana. Next base: position 598,910 of record OX392501.1, read on the forward strand.
AGAGGGTTTTCGTCAGACTAACTTTAGACGAGGCGTGAGTTGATGGATACCGCTGTCAAGTGACGTGTCAACTTTATCTCATGGTAACTTTCCCATAATCATATAGAGCGATTATTATTTATGCTATTATGAAACTGTAACTGAGAAATCCGTAGATAGAAAAATTTTCTTAAAAATAAATATCTTTATGTTATTTTGAGGTCACTGAGAATCTATTTTATGGATTTGATGTCTGAAAATTCACCCTTAACCTTACAAACGTTAAGGGTTTAATTGATTAATTGCAAGCACAATTTTAATAAAAATGTGACCTCTGTGTGAATCGGCCAATGTGTTGATATATTCAAGGTTTAGGTCAGAATTTTTCCATTTTCCCATAAACAAAGGATTTCAGAGCCTTACTTTTTTATTATACTAGTATCCGCACGAACTAATATCCCACTTCTATTAATTTTATTTTATTAATTAATGAAAAAATTACTTAGATTTATGCAAGCTGGTAATTTATGACCACAGGGGCCCTGTTTGTTTGAATTATCCGGCAGTAATTAGCTTTTATAAAACGAAGAAACCCCTTTCTCTCCTATACGCTCAACGAGTGTATCTATGTGTTTGTTTATTTGTCTGTCTCTGCCATTATTGCTCCTAAGCGAACGATTGATTTATTAAAAGATAATTGAATCTAAACTGGCTTTAGTTGTAATCAAGAAAATCGGTTCAGTATAGTTAAAAAACAGGTGAATTAGATAATACCTATATTATAAAACTGCTTTGGCGCAATATAGGTAGAGTCGGACTACAATAACTATTCCAAGCAGAACTAAGTATGGCAATAGTAACCAAAGAGTAAACCAACAATCTTCGTTCTTGCATATTTTTATTTCAAAACCCTTTTATCGTGTTTTAATCCCTTTAGAGCCCCTAGAGCAAGAATGTCAATAAACGCTGAAGTTACTGTTTTGAATTACTGTATGTTAAATCACTAAATACAAGGCAAATGTCCTCCGAAATATTTTTCATGATTATTTTGTAAATATTTTTATTTCATATCGATCAAAGCATAACTTATAAAGCTGTTTATTTATTTATATTATATTTGCTTGAATCTAATATTTGTTTTTTTAGATTAATGATAATATACAAGTATCAAGACTAAAGGCCTGATGTTTAGTGTTGTCATATACCGATTTACAGATAAAAAACTAAATTGCTGGGGCAAAGGTATTTTAGCCAGACTATAATTATGAGGATGTGACAGCCGCGGGCGCGAGCCTCCACTGCTCGCTGCTCGCCGCTCGCCGAACACGCAACTAGGTTAAAAGTGAAGAAGCGAGCAAATGGCGCGTGAATTATACAGCAGCTCGCAGCAGCCGCACGCAGGTGGTCCCCACCCTTAGGGGACCTCACATATTTTAAAAGGTTTAAAATTATGACTAGAAGATTCCTTTTTGGCGAGGCCGAGGTCATCTTAATTTTGTGTCAATTTCGAAGGACGTTTAACTAGTCATCTATTCACCAGTCATTCTTTAGAAGCTGACAGCTTTACCGTAGTCGGGAAAAACGTTAACTATAGCTATCCGTGGATATCTATATTCGGCTACCAAAAAGTTTTTAGAGTCGTTTTGGTGTACTGAGTTTTTAGAAATACTTACGTCTGAACGTACACAAATATCCATAAAAGTAGACAATAATATGACACTTTATACTCTCGCGGTATGTACTGCGTACATCTGAGACCACGGCGTGTGCAACCCCGCCGAAACGTAAGATTATAAATAAGAAATATCGCGATAGACCCGTTATAATTTGTGTTGATTATGTAGACAATAATATTCGTAACGGTGATAGTATTCGGACAGATGTCATCAGAAGCGTTTAATCATCGTAGACGCTCCTGTTTCCGCCAAGAATCGGCGCTTCTAATCTAATCTACCCTGATGCTTTTTCATCTAAATATTAAGTGGAATATTTTTGGATATCAATGAGACAGTGTGGCTCTAGCTTTACTCGCCGCGGGTGTGGCTCCAGCCTTACTCGCCTCCTTACGTAAAGTGCTCCGCTTTATTAAGAGGATCTTTTTTATCTGTGCGGCGTCGGGTGATGTAAATTTTTTTGATTGTTCCATATCGCAGCTCCAGACTGAACACTTTTTGTACGCGGAATTTCAAGGAACATTTTTATTTAGGTACATAACGTTTTCAACCGCTTTGTTTTTCAGGCGCGCACTTCAGGTGAATTTTAATAATGCGAACTTTTGCTAAAAATAAAAGCCTCGCTATCTCGTGACTTTGGCGGAGAATCTTTTAAAGTTTACTCCGTCACTTGAACTGTAGGAACTATACTTGTATTAATTCCGGGATAAATGTTGTCATGATTCAAAGATAAATCCACTTATGTAGGCAGATCGAAGAGCAACAATCGAAATATGTATATTCACCATAATGGTATCCATATGGTAATGGTCAAAAATAAAGCTATATTGTGTTCTGGGTTTAGTTTTACCATAAGTATATTTTAGTCATGTATCATTTCAGCTTCACTAAGAATGACTGAGATGGAAATATAGATACGAGATTATCCGATAGAATACCACAGCGAAATATTATTCACTATCCATGTAAAAGTCACACGTGCAAAAATAGTTCATCCTTAAAACCGATCAACCCGCGCGACCCCACCCGAGCGCAAGAATCGGGCCAATAGTCGGCCCGATTGGAGTGCTACGGCGTAGGTAATGAGCTACGAACGGCTACGACGCGGCTGTGGCTCGTAGCACTCACCCGCTACGCTCTAACCCGATTTCAATAAGACGGTCGATTTACTCGGAGGTAATCCGGCTTACTCTCGCTGTGCCAATGTTGTTCGGACGTTTTTCCGAAATGTTGCTGCATGAATTTAGCGGATTTCGAGATATTTTTGATTTATGAGTATTATTGATTTAATTGGGAGAGAAAGTATTCCTATATTTTAACACTGTTTTCCAAAATTTTACTTCGATGAAGCCTGTAAAGAGTAGCTTAGTAGTAGTATAACACTCGGGTAATTCTTATGGTTGACGTTCCTAAACAATTTATGAAACTCCAGCAAGTATTTATGGGCCCGAATATTAAATAATTAAAAAAAAATTACGCTAAAATTGATTAAAAGTCAAGTATTAGTTTTACCACTAATCAATAACTAAAGTTTACCGATGATAATGCCATGACCCATTATCATTACATCTTTACTGTATCATTGTTAAAAATTAACAATTGATATACAGTACACAAGTATAAATAATTTGGTCAAACACTGACATAAGTTTGCGTTTTTCTGTGGATATATCAGGGTACGTATTTGAATATCGAAAAATTAAATATCGACATACAAAATATCGACGGTTAAAATATCGAAAATTAGAATATCGAAGGATCATAAATAATATTTTAATTTTTGATATTTTGACCGTCTACTTTTTAACTTTAGATATATTAGCTTTCGATATTCAAATACGTACCCAAAACAACTACGATGCATGACAAGCTGCTCACTTTCGACCGCAGAAGCAACGATCTTTGATCTTTTCGGTTGTGTTCGACCCAGTCTAATCCCTGTTGTAACTTTTAAGTTGCAAAATATGTTCTCGTTTGATTGAACACGCAATCTTCCATCACCCAATTCGACGCTAACCATCTCGTTTAATAAAGCGTATTTGCTCGCCGCAAGATCAAGGCTCCAAAACACGGAGAAATTCATATTAACCACACATTTCCAAAAGATAGCATGTACAAAAGGTATTCATAGGCTCCCGTCACCGTTTAGATTTGTGCGTGTTCGCGGAGCGGTAAATATTGTTGAAAAACTTGGCTCGTAATTCTGCGACGACGTTTACGTCCCGACTGTTGGTTCAGCAAACGGTATTAACGGTAATACAATAAATTTGCCGGCGGCCAGCGAGGACACCGGTAATAGTGACGTAGCAAATTGAGCCTTTGTTTGTTTAAAACGTTTTGCATTAGCGATGGACCTTTCTCAAACGCTGATACATTACGGATCCCTAAACTGGAGAGTTTAAAATTGTATATACCTATTTAATGAACATCGGGTATTTATTTGACATTTTGAAGATATATTGAAGGAAGCATTGTTAACTTCTTCAGTTGGATATTTAATTATTTACACTAGAACTTCGTCCGCACTAAACTCTTTTCTTTACCGTAGTCGCTTAAATACTATCTTATAATTTATAAGCATATTTGGATGTCCAGCTATTCCTGTAGCAAATTGGTCCGTCCAGTAATTTCGGTGTGAAGAGAGGACAAAGGAATTTTTAACTGCATCGCGCTGTTAATATTTTTCCTGATATAATTACTCCTCTTCATAGAAAACTGATTATTAATACAATTTTATATTAGTATCGAAAACCTGTGTCACTTGTACCACCTTAAACGTAACCTATGACGAATTTTTGAGAATTTTCTTCAAAAGACGGAGATTATATGCTATGGAATAAGATATTTACCACTTGCAACTACATTTAGTTGACTTACATGATAAAGGTAGAGGTTGGTGTCGCATCCCTTGTCCTTCTCTTTGGGCAGCCCATGCTCGTCGGTGTCGCCTGCGGACAAACAAACAAAACCATTAAGCTGCGCTCTTTCTATAATTATGACTAAACTGAGTTGAATTTAGGAAAATATAATAAAATATTTTATTATACTTAGGTTATTTAGAGTAAGGTTTTATACATACGTTTTTCTTATGCGTTGCTATTTAGTTTAAGTTTTCTCTGTTACTTTGCTTTATTCACTTGAAAAAGTTGGTTGAAATTATCAATGTATTTTGTCATGATATGAAAATAAGTATCTAAGTATTTAGGAAAATAAATAAAATATTTGCCCTGGCCGGGATTCGAACCCAGGACCGCCGGCGCAGTAGGCAGCTGCACTACTACTGCGCTAACCGCGGCATCAGAAAGATCGGGGAAACTTTGATAGATTTAAAATCTTACCAGATAGCTTGATCTACCTATAGTCCAGAAAGTTTAGCCTTTGCGAAGGCACTAAACCGCTAAATATGATTTTTTTTAGATTTCTACTCACAGCAAAGCTAATGATTACCTACTTGCGTTTCGACACGTTCACGTATATGAGTGTGAGAGTGACAAATGCTTTATCGTTTATCTAATGCGTTAATAGACGTAACCATTAGACTGCTGATTTTAAGGCATTTGAGCCTCTGTGATTACAGAAAAATACAAAGTTTACGGTTATGATTATTTTAACCCTAATCAAGGGTAAATAAAAGTCGTTAAATGCGAATTCATTTTAAAAAACCGGCCAAGAGCATGTCGGGCCATGCTCAGTGTAGGGTTCCGTAGTTGCCCATCCTTCATAATATACGAAAATTACGAGAAAGATTTAAATTACGAGAAAGATTTCAAGCTCTATAAAAAGGCCGTAAACGCCAAAGTAACAGTAATTACTTATTACCTTTTGGAAGTTATCGATTATACGCGCCAGATTAAGCGAAATGTTTTAATATTGTATGGCACTTAACCAATATGTGTAACGTTCGAAGTGTAGGGACACGGCATGTTACGTTATTTTAAAGAAAATTATTAATTTTTGCTATAACTCAAAAACAGCTCGACCGATTTTATTCAATATAGTTTTCATTGAAAGTTCTTATAAGGCCGCATTTTTTTGATTTTTTCCATAATTTTTTGACCCGTGGTTTAAAAGTTAGAGGGGGGGACACAATTTTTTTTATTATCGGAGAATATTTACAAAACTGCTAACTTTATCAAAAAATAATGTTAGGAGACCCCAATTATTTTTAAAAGACCTATTCAACGACACGCCACACACTAGTGTTGGAACGAGAAAAAAAATATCACCCCCACTTTAGGTGTACGGGAGGTACCTGAAAAAAATTTTTTTTTTAATTTTTATTGTACCGTTTTGTCGGCGTGATACATACACATACTCATACTAAATTTCAGCTTTCTAGTACTAATGATCACGGAGCTAAGCCACGGACGGACAGACAGACAGACAGACAGACGGACAGACGGACATGGCGAAACTATAAGGGTTCCTAGTTGACTACGGAACCCTAAAAACGATTGCTATGAAAATAAGTCCAGCAACAGGCAAATGAAAACGAGCCCCTGCCGCCGCTTGCACAAACTTGTAATGCCGAATATAAACATGTCTCTCGAGCGCTAAGCGTTTAATAAGCCCGTGTTATATTGCTGTTTAATGCCAAATAAAACCAGCTGAACTCAGGAACTTCCCAGGCTAGTTGTTCCAACAATAAAAGCACATATACCCTGAGCTTGTTACAGAGTGCAATAAAGAATTTGAATATACATTTCAAGCATCTGGGAAATTTCCAAAAATAGTTTTCGTATTTCGAGAGAGTTTTTACGTTACTCCGACGCAGAATTAAATGTTGAATCCTGAATATTATACTAGGACACGAAAAGTTTCTCGTGATTCCACTTATGCCACTTTGCGCAAACTAAAATAGTATGCAAATTTACGGAAAGTTTTATCTCTTAATAAAATCTATAGTGTTTAACTCTAATTGTAGTCTTGCGTTGTATTTCTTCTGTATGTTTTGTGAGGTGTGCCATAAAGAGTACTTGTATAGTGCTCATCGTTCTGAGTAGGAGTAAATTAAAATTTCTAAGTAGTACCTAAACTAACAACTAGTTTTGAATATGCCCGTTTACGAAGAGATTCCTTTTTCACCACGACGGTTAAGCAAACTTGTGAAAAATCTTTTTTTTTCGGACTAATGATTCTTTCGTGCAAGTGTGTAGACACAGTCTACTTGTCAAACCGGAAAGTACGCGCTCAAGATACTCTTATACCGGGTGATCAATCCAAACGGGTCAGCAGGGAGCAGTCACAAGCTATAAGAGATAGGGAAATCTGTTCTTAGAAACCATGGCGTCGATTTTAGATTTAAAAAAAACTACATTATTATATTTTTCATATTTTTCATACATAATTTCATACATAACCCGGTCGAAATTGCTGTCAAGATTTTTACAATACGATACATGCCATTACTTACAGCCCAAGTACCACAACTGGGTCTAAATAGCTCGTATATCATATCTAATTAGATGCTTAAGTGAAATTTACCACCATGACTAAGTGCTATATAGGTGGCAAGAACCCTTATGCCACCAGTATAGAACCAAAAGGAGAAAAATTGCAGCCTATTTTTGGTGCTAAATAGAATCCATAAGAGATCTCACAATTACCTTAAGTGGTAATTAGAACTATGGGTGAAAGTTATGAGTCCATAAGAGATCTCACTATTACCTTAAGTGGCAATTAGAACTAAGGGTAAAAGGTATGCGCAGTGAACGAATGAAAACATTTCAGTTCGGTCAATGAGTGATAAATGAGTCGCCAAAATTATCTTTGAGTGGCGATGCAACTGTCAAATTGTGTTTTATTAAAAGTAATACGTGATCTGCCTTATTCATTTTGGATTTATACGTCTGTTTGGTGAATGATTAAAACTTTACGTTATACAAGCATTGAAATAAGCACGAAATTCTTGCGAATTTTTTGTTACCGTGAAACTATAGTATGTTTTCTTAGTAAATTTCGACGCGCCTTTCATTTGATCAGGAATATTAAAAAAGAGAGTGCTAAATTAAATAAGGAATAGATACTGATAAGAAATAAAACTGTTAAAAACCTGACCTAATGATTGTAGGTTACGTACAATGTTAAAGTAACATCGTCACAACTATCAAAAATCTGTGATTATGCGTGAGTGTGATAAAATTCTGGTTAAAATAATCAATTTTCATAGGCTTCCATTTGTAAACATGGCGAAACAAAAAAGATCCTACAGTGTTTATTTTCACTTATTTGTTCCTTATTTGGAACTATCAAGTCTAATAATCACTTATTTGTATCTTGCGAGTGGCAAAGCAGTGAATGATATTACCAATAGTAATTATTTGCTCTTTTGTAGACTATTAAACAAGCAAGACTATTAAATATATTTTGACAAGGCGCAAATAGGAACAATAATAGAACTTTTAGTTCGTTAGTGGTTTGAAATAAGTGAAAATAACTGCTTTTGGTTCCAAGAACCTCCTATTGAGACCTATTTATGCGTTGGAGTGGCAATAAGGTACTTCTTAGGCCTTAAAGTTGCAATATTTTTTGGTTCCAAAAGAGCCGTAAAATTATCCCTTTAGCCACTATTGGTGATATAATTCGCTATTGTACTAGTCATTTGGAACTTTTAGTTCCAAATAAGGGTATGTTCCCACTTATATGTAAAAGTTGCTTATAAGTGATTTTAAGGCCTTATATAGCACTATTGCTTCTTATTGAGTAACAATTTGAACCTGCATGCAACTTTAAGTAGCAAAATCGACTTTATCCCACCATAAGTAATAAAGTGGAAACAAAAAACGTTCCTATGCAACTACAAGAGATAGGATGAACTCATATACAGTTTTGAGTTGTGTTTAAAGCTATAAGTTGTATCAAACACTGTTAAACCACTCATTTAGAACTTAAAGCTATAAGATAAGCTGCAAAATTCACTAATGTGCTGCTTGGGAGTTTAAACAATTCCCGTTTATGCATAAGATTATTAAAAAATATATATGTATAGTTTCTATTAAATCGAAAATCGACGCCATGGTTCTTAAGAACAGATTTCCCTATCACTTAAAGTTTTAGTTTTCTCCCTACTGACCCATTAAGGTTGATCACCCGGTATCTGGCTGTTTAAAACTAACCGAGCTCGCGGGGGCTCCGCCCTCCTGCAGCGCCAAACTTGCGGAGCCACATCAGACTGCGAGTGGTAGTTCTTCCAACAACAAAGGAACAAGTCTGAGCTTGTTAGGGACTGCTGGGAAGTTCTTTCGATAAGAAATGTTGTGAAGACTTATTTAAAAGTGCATTTCAGATGCTTATTACCTATTCGTAGTGTAGTAATAATACATTACTGCAGACGCCGCGCCGGGCAAGCTCTTTTCACGGCTATTAGGCATGTATAGTGCTTTTCTTAAGCATATGCAAAGAAATAAAAAAATACACCACTAAAAAAAACTGTAATTCAGCTGTTTAGCCTGTTCATTAACCATTGTTAAAAATAAAATTACTTCCCGGCTTAGACCTTCATTCATTTTTTATGAAATTCCTTTACAGTTGTCTCGAGTTGTTCCGCCCGCAACGTAATACCTCGAAGCCTGTTATAATGCACGTTATTTGAGAAAAATTAAGTTATAATTTAATAATGATATGCGCAAATCAAGCATAACATTCATCACTAGCGATGCAGTCATGAATTTTATTTAAAAGCGAAAATTGGAAACTGATTTGCCTCGGGCTCGCCCGGCGCGGCCCGGCGCGGCCCCCAGCCCCCGGCCGTGCGTCCGGGCTATCTGGGTTAACGCAGACTCATATTTTATCCGTTGCACATGATTTTTCTTCTCTTTAAATTCAAATAAAAATGGCTAATTCATAATGCCATTAGCAGATGCTACTGCGTCATATATTTTAGCGGAAGAGTTTCAGCCGTTAGCGCAATTAGCTTCGCAACTTTGTTACGTCTTTAATTTTATCTTCTGTCAAGTACTTACCTACAAGAATAGGTATGTTTTCTATTTTAATAAAACAATGCTTTGTGCTTATTTTTTATTATATCGAGTATTTTATCAAATTTTCAAACATTTAAAAACCGATCATAGCTTTTGTGCTTATCAAACTATATCTTCAAAAACAGCGTCTTTTTATTGATCGAGTTAGGGTGCTATCATTGACGTAATAATTATAATACCTCAATGGGTGCTATGTATTTAGTGGCACTCGTAGCTTAGCAGTATCTAGGACTAAAGCTGGGCACTTTTAGAATTTTTGAATTTTTGAACAAATGTAGTATTTGTTCCGAAATTGGTATATACCTAATTCAGCCCTGACATATTCCGTAAAGGGTTGGGTTTCTGCTAGGTGACGAGTGCGTGGAACATGTCTACGCTGCATGTGGACCCACTGTGAACCCCCTCGGTCACTACTTGTATACTTATTTAAATGCTTATGGTCCTGCCACTCTCAATTATACGCATATCCTCCAGAAGGGCTTGTCAGCGCCAACGTCCCAGCTGCCCTCAAAATGTATTAGATAAGGATCCAGGGCCAAATGTTCGTGCTTATCACAAGACCACCGCTTCGCTGGCCGTTGTGCACCAACGTATCAAAACTTTCGTCGATAAATAAAGTTGAGATAGCTGAATACATCCCCGTAGCTCCAGTTATGAGGCAGTAGACAAAGGCGCGGCGCGCGAGCATCAGACGTCATTTCCCTGCAAGTGGGGCGATTACGGGAAAGGACGCTCACTATCGTCGCAAATGGAGACGGAATCAAGCGAGAGCCGTTTACTTTATTCTAGGCTGTATTAACAAATATACTGTTGTTGAAGTATTCATTTGTTGCTGTCATCACGACAGGCTCACTAGGCGCCCTGAACGGCATCCTATCTCAACTCTAAAGCATTGTTTCCCATCTGTAACGTTTCGCCAAATTTTAATTTATCCGAAAATATTTTTATCCTGAAACCCGTAATATTTTCAGGATTTTATAAACATCGTTAGGTTTTCGGTTTGTTTTACAATAATTCAGAAACAATAACAGATTTGGAAAAAATGGCTTTCGGACAAATGAAAGCTTGGCGAAACGGTACAGGTGGGAAGCAAAAATTAGCGTTTCAGATAGGCAACCGCCGTGAACTACACTAGTAGCCGCCGTACAAGCGCATACGGCACGGCTCCACATTCCACTTTTGTTCGGGCAAATGCGCGCGTTCGATCGTTTGTAAATGGAATCGCAAAAGAGAAACATAAGCGGTTTGTGGTGGGTGACATTGATGATTATTTATTCATTTTTAAACCCGACAAAAAAGGGGTGTTATAAGTCTCGCATGTATCTGTGTATTTGTGTGTCTATCGGTAGCATCGTAGCTCCTAAACGAATGGTCCGATCTGAATCCCGTTTTTTATCGAAAGCCTTGTCCGTCGAGATGGTTGTTAGTTATATATTTATTTGTCATAACGACTGATGACGATAAGAGTCAATTAGTAAATGATTACTATTTCACTATAACTCCTTTACATATAAAAGGCGCCGCCATACCACAAAACCCACTTCACAAAAAACGACTCAATCACTTTAAACTTCCATTCCAAATGTATACAGTCTTCCAACTCTAAACGAGCCTAGTTAATCAAGCCCGTTATTCCCAGTAAATACAACTTGAGGAGAGAATTAATGAAGGGATGTCGCCGCCTGCGTCTGCCGGCCATTTATCACCGCACACTCACATACGCACATAAATTACACGCACGACACTAACGGTCACAGCGTACATCAAAGTGGTTTTACAAAATCAGAAACCACGAAACCGTGGAGAAATTCGCTTAGTCGCGGACGCTGATCTAATTCAGTTTCTGTGGAACATGTCAGGTTATCCTAAAAAGTCGGTCAAGTGCGAGTCGGACTCGCGCACCGAGGGTTCCGTACGAAATATGAAAGCGTCAAACTTAATTTTACCTTTGGAAAACTGTTACACGTAATTAAAATAAAGACTGTATTTTTGTATAGTTTCCAGATTTTTCCCTACATTTGTAGTTTGTGACGGTATTATTTGCCAAATTTCATAGTTCTAGGTGAACGGAAGATAACTTATAATTTTTTATTGCCTTGTGAGTGCCGAAATATATACGTTTCTTGCGGTATAAACGGCCGTATCTTTTTTTACGTTAAATTAGAAGTTTGATATTTCACTGCTTCAAGAGACTATTTCAACTCCATGCCTCCACGCGTTCCTGAGATAAAGGGTCTTGACAGACAGGCGGACGAACGGACGGATGGACAACAAAGTTATAAGGGTTCCGTTTTTTTCTTTTGAGGTGCGGAACCCTAAAAAGAGTATATCTCTATGGTTGTATACATATATCAAGGTACGACTTTTTCTTTTAACGTTTACTGATGTAAAAACCGTAGTTTACAACCCTTTGTAACATGATTTAGATCTATAATTGAGACTCATCTATCTTTATGAAACCCACATCTAGGTACGACTTCAAAGTTGTATATGTACTCGTGTGAAAGCCGACAGTTATCCCCTTTTGTAACATGATTTAGGTCTCAAATTGCGACTCATCTCTCATTATGAAATTCACGTTTAGGTAAGGTAAAGTTGGGTAAGACTAACACAAGTCGACAACTTCAGGACAAGTGGCGTGGTCTCGTTTCGGAGGCTAAGATCCTGTTTGAACTGTTTTAAAACAGTTAGTTAGTTAGTGGCAGTCTTCCCCCGGTGATAGTCTAACCCCACCTTACGAGTTTTTAGTTAACTATTTACTCGTACGAAAATCGTAAGGTTTTAATTTTTAATTTTAATCATCGTCTCTTTATGAAAATCGTAAAGAGACAAGAATTAATTTTTAAATGTTTTTTGCACATTATCATATTGTATCCGTGAAGTCCTTAGGGATACACTTCGACCCATTGGGATCCTTTGTGTAAAATGTAGGTACGATTAACTAGCCGGTAGTACTAGTCACACCAACATTTCGTCATTTATCACACTAATATTATAAAGGCGAATGTTTCCGAGTGCGTTTATGTGTATGTTTGTTACTTCTTGACGCTCAAACGGCTGGACCAATTATGATAAATTTTAATTCATATGACACCCTGGATTGACACATAAGCTCTTTTTTATCCTGAAATGTAGTGGCTTCCGTGGGATGAGCTTTTAATGTAATATATCTTAATATATCATGGTTTAAATATATCTTAAGTTACGCTTAACCGCGCACCATTTTGCAAAAATGTCCGTACGACTTTCGCTAAATATTTACCCGCGTGAGCGCCAAAGGTTGCCGCTTGTAACTTGATTTTGTTGTAAAAATTGCGTCTCATAGATCCCTGACCTTTGAGTTTCCCGGAATACTGAGGTCGATACAGCCGAGTATAGCGCGGTAATTGAATCCCACCGTAAATGGTTTACGTTACGCCGGCGGCGGTTATTGAATTTTATAATTACGCGGCAATTGCTATTTTAATGTCGCGTGATCTGATTACCGTGTCGGTAGCGTGATCAATAACGGCCATTGGAATAATTCGTTGAATACACACAGCACGCTGGAACCGGATTCGATTCATGATATATAACCATTTGAGACATGTCGTTGGCTATCACTTGCGACACGAATCCTCATTTTAAGTAGGTACCTTATACAAATACAAATATGTGTATTTCGCTTGAAATATGGTACATAAGATGATCAGACAATATTATAGCACAGTACATATTCCACCAGTATGTGGCATGCAAAATTGTATAATTATAACTAACAATCAAGGCCTTTCAAAGGAGGTAAGATATTCAGATACTTGCCTTGGGAATATACCCACCTGTAATAGTGATTCACCGATGTAATTATCATATCTCGGTCAAAGTCAGCTTTGGGAAATTTAATAACATATAATAATCAAGGCCCATCGCTAGAGAAGATTTATTATAAATATCTATATCTGACGGACATGTCGATTTTTGCACGAAAATAGTTTCTAAATAATAATTACAAAAAATATTGAAAAGTTTGAATACCCTAGAAACTGTTTGACAAGTCTGTCAGATAAATATGAAATCTACATACTAATTCTGTGTTTAAAAAGGTCAGGAAAGGAAAATAATAATATTTTCTGAAAAAAAAAATCGTAAAAGAAAAATTTAATGTTCATTAATTATACAGGTATCATTTTATAGTTGAACAATACAACTTAGAAAAAATCTAGACTAGTTGAGAAGCGCTTTCGCTATTGGATCTCGCATTAACGAAAACTGTTATTAACTGGTAGGTAAACGGTCATTGGCGGGCAACATTTTCGGTGCGGAGGTTCAGCTCGCACTTGGTCGGTTTATTTAATTCCATTCAGGCCCGAGTGATGAATGTGGTCATTAACGCTGATTCCCGGCAGATAAAGTGATATTAATGGTAACGCGTGCCCCCCCCGGGGCATGCCGGGCAGTGTACTCGCTGAATCTACTCGTTGGAGTTCCAACGATGGTTTGCATGGAATCATGCAGATGGCACGTTCATACAACAAGGTTTGTGATTGTTTACTTTGTGATCTGTAGTGTTCGCGGTAGTATCTATACATAAATAGATATACACTGTCTCGTTTGCACGTCACATGGTATGCTGCGTGTAGTTACAAACATACACCTTTTACAGGCAGTTCCTACATGATCATTTTCGACTTTCTCACAGCGCATAGTTCAAGGCTATATCAAATATTGCACTATTCACACAATAATATGTTCTATGGAAGGAACAAAATAATATGAAGTACGTACACACTAACCACTAAATCCAACATTCATAATTACAGGGAAAGGCTATTTTGCACTGACTTAAAGCTGGAAAGGAGATTATAGAAAGTAATTTTATTTATTTTTGTACTTTCAGGTTCATAAAGCATTTATAAATCTAATACCTAGTATATATTTTTTATAATATTATGGAACTAGAAAGATCATACCAATCAAAAGCGACAGCTCAACAAACAAATCACCAGACTAACTCAGTTTCACGTTTAACATTTATCGCCCGCTGTGCATTCGAAATCCGAAGCCGCGTTCGAAATAAAATCAAAAACGGGAAAAAAAAAATCAGTGCACGCAATCAGCATTCTATTTGGTCTATCGCACAGGCTTTATTCAGAGAGCATTGTACGGCATTGTGTTGGCATTGTGTTAGCATTGTTGCAGCGGGGTACAATGCGCGATGGTATCGCTGGGCTCCGGGCGGCGCGAAGCTATCAAGCTGTGCCGCAATTATTGAAAGTATATCGATATACCGAGTCAGATATTGTGTCTTTTATATAATAATGGAAGTCCTGTGAGACTTGTTGGGGAAGTTCAAAAGTAATCGATAATGAAACAGATAACGTGACACCTACAATTAGCCTCTAAAGGTCAGTCGTTGTCAGTATTGAAATGAAAAACAACCAATAGACGCAGTTTCAATATTTGCATAAAATAAGTCCAGACTACAATTTGTTAACCGTAGCCGAAATGCTAGCTGCTGAGTAGTTACAAAATCGGAGGACTGGTAAACTGAGGGCTACTAATAACCAAAATAAATGGTGAAAAAATTTGCATAATTTTGGTTAGTACTAAGCACAATTTGGCTATTTATCAAGTAGTTAAACTAGTTGAGTAATTTTTTTTTTTAAGTGAAACTTCTAATGCGACGTCCAACAAGGTTGCGTTAAACGTTTTACGGTTGCGTTAAACTTTTAACGCTACCGTGGAGGGGGTAGGAAAGCACTGTTGCGTTAAACATTCAACGCTCCTGGGGAGGCGGAATAGAAAGAGACAGAGCGAGAGTGAAGAAGTTTGTCTTAAAGAAACAATATGAGTTCACTAAAAATCAATTTCTTCCCCTTCCTAAGTTCATTTCCACATTACGAAGTTTCACTTCTTCCGCGCGGAGGGACTCCACGCACTATTTTTTCATTGTAATTGGAACAAATAATAAGTCCAGAACTATTTGTATACCAATACGGCAGCGCAAAGCGCGCGCACGATCCAATCGCGTCGGACGCAATCATGGAAATAGTTCCTTTACTGCCTTCCATTCCACATACAACACCTCGCGATAATTGTGCAACTTAATTGAATTCTCTCAATGTTTACCGTACCCTGCGCCTGCACAACATCAGACCACGGCACGACACAACAGCCATACGTTTAATACTGACATGTGCTATTCGGAAGTGAGTACTGGCACTGGTTCGAATCTTTTCAATAAAATTAAATTTTTGGATCAATTTCTGATTCCGGAGGAATGAGTTTTCGATAATATGAGACTAATTAAGTATTAATCTCGTCATATGCGATCGCGTAGTTCCGGCAATAACAGAGGCTTAATAAAATAATCTTTATTATTTTGTTCTCATCGACTGTTCGGAATTGTTCTTAACAATACGAAAGGAATGGAATTTTATCGAGTCCTATAATCATGAAAGTAATCACCGAAGACAGGGCTAACACAACTATAGGCAGGCAGGATAAGGGAAGAAGAATGCCCTTTTATGATAAAGATCGACAGATTTTTTTCTATACAGTTACTTACATCGAGTACCTATACCTACTATTGTGCCAATTTTTGTTAAAAAATTGTCAGTGATTCTGCCGAATAAAAAATAAAACCCGAATTCATGAAATATGACTTTTCTCTATAACAATTAGATTTTTCATACAATTTTTTTTTCATTTTGGGTAATAATTACTTAAATAGAAAAAAAATTGAGTCCCTATGTTTAATATAAATGTGAGTCACAATATTTCTGTAAAGAGACGTAAGTCAACATTTCAAAACTATTTTTTTTATTCTTGAAGGACCAAATCTAAATGTCATTTCTAAAAAATGGTTTGTCTGACATATTAGTTCGATGGTTAAAAACTTTTGTTTTGAACAACAAAAATATGTTTGGATTTTGTTGGATGTATTTATGGCATATGTGGCTAATGCGGTAATGGAGCCAAATGGTTGGCTAAACGGCTCTGGTTATGTATATTTTTTTCGTATGCCATATTAGTATAAAATACAAGAGCCCCAAAATTATAACAATGTTGTTTCTATGTTTCTAAACCGTTGCTACCCCGTGTTTGCGAGCTCTCGGGGCTGATCCGTTTAATTAAAAACTTGTCTCACCACTCCGCATGCAAATCGCGACAGATATGGAGATATTGCTCCCAAGTCCACAGAGTCGGATCAGATTTAATTTAATTCATTCAATCAAACGGGATCTATCTGTTCTAACTATAGACGAAACTATATAGCCCATAGTCTAGTCTTTTCGTAATTAGTTGTCTAATTTAGTAAACAATATTCTAACCTCAAACTATACCGAATTGGACAAGTAAGAACACTAAGAACGAATAGACTGTAAACTTTTAAATAGTTATTCAGTCAGAAAACATTTGAATATCCGGTAATATGTTCATATAAAAGTTACCAAATAGTTATGTAACTTAAAATGATATACTTAATGAAGTAATGATTTAAACCTCTTAACTAAATAGGAGAAGTTTGGTGATAGAAGATCGAAGGATAGTTTTAACAGATATTTTTTGTGTTACCGACTTGCGGATCTATGATGAAGATGTATTTATTAACTTTTTATATCGATTATTTAAATCGTATAGAATAGAAATTTTGCAAAGGTCTAACATTTCTTATAGGACACGATGTTGTTGCGTCGCGACATCCCAAATATCATGAAATTCTCACTGTTTTGTAAGATAAATTAATTTGATAGTAGCTGACTTGCTTTGAATAATAATTGTTAAGTAATAGTAGCAAGTTAATGATACTGTCACAATAACTTTTATTAAAGCAATTTAATTAGTGTAGCAAGATTGGGTGTTGCGAGTGAAGTGGAGTGGCGCCTACGGGCTGATTGCTGCGCCGAGATCTGCGAGTAGTCGCTTTCGGTCCGTTATCTCTGTTGTTTGTCAACAAGGCCTTGTAGGGCTTCCAATCCTCTTTGCTTTCTTTGTTAGTGATGTATTTATACATCAAGCGTGTTTATAAATGAAAATTGTTAACTACTGCACGTTCCCACACAACAAAATTATTATAAGCTATAAATAAAGTAAAATATATATAATATTTTTTATTATTTAAGAATTGTGCTCACAAAAATGGTGCTCATAATGATATCAATCTCATGAAGATATCGGATGCCAATAAAGAGAGCTGGTAACAGGCAAGACGGCCCAGAGGCAGAAGTCCAACACGCTAGTCGGACCGGACACGCTCTACCTTCAAGACCTCCGTTTATGATGCCATCCACACAGCCCAGGATAGAGTAAGCGGGTGCAAGATAGTCCACGAAAAAGTATTTCAGAGAGGCCACGATCCTCAGCATTGAGGATATCGACCAAAGGAGGGAGAATGAAATCAACATTTCTCTGTTTACACACATGCGTAGATAAAAGTGAAAGCACTTAACTTTCAAATAAAGATATACATATACCTACAATTACATTTCCCTATGCCACTGGTGAGATTAAATCCGAAATAAAAAAGTTTGAATCCCCACAAGGAAGCCGCACTGCTGTATTAGCAAGTGTCCGAGGGACACAATTGGAACGGCCCGGCGGCCGCAGGAGCCCGGACGTCCAACTTCTTGTACATGTTTTTTCGGTAGCTCGGGGCGAGGCGCCGCGGTCACACTATTCTGCATTTACGCGAGCGATATTAGGTAATTTGGAGAAAAAATTGTAATGGGTAACGTTCCGGAGTGTTGAAATTTTAACGGATATAAAGATCGTTTATAAACTTCTTCCAAGAATACCCACAACGATCGGTCCCGAGACGTCCTCATCCAACGATTTTCCGAGAGTCTGTATCTAATTCTTTATCTTTAGCATTAAGGACCTCTGAAACGTAATGATGATGGGCAAAGGCCTTCCATATTTCTTTAATTTTTTCCGATAATACGGAGTCTCTGGCCATTATCTGGACATCGCTCAAGATCTTTCAGTTGAACACGTCACAACCGACGAGTTAAATCACGGAGCCATGCCGAAGCAGATCCTCAGATCTCCACGATAACTTTTATTGATGTCCGACCCAGATACTTCCCAACTTGTCCGTGACTTTTTTCTGCTGAGCTGGTTTTGTAAATTGGAATTCATGAAGCTCCGCTCCGATCGACGAACTACATTCATTGTACCGATTTCTGCGAAGTTTTGTTAAGAGGCTGATTGGTTCGCTCAAGTATCTTTCGTCTTAGTTAAACAAGGTTCACCTTTAATAGAAATAAAGGGGGAATGATAATGTCACTTCTAATTCACAACGGTTTGCCGGCAAAATACTACACTATTTCCTTTTTACTGACATCCTGCCCATCGCTGTAGACATGTCAGGCACTTATTTTCTTTCTGGCGAGGTTTTCATTTAGGCACGACAAGCATTAATAGCGTGTCTGCCGTACGGCGTTTTTTTTTAAATATTAACTTAGGTACCTAACGTTTTCCATTGGTACCGAAAAAATATTTTAGTAAATACAGGTAGGTAATTCATATAATATTTGCTTCGGTTTCCGCGACTGTCACGCGTTTAAACAAAAAGATTTAAACGGATTGTATTTATATTCATTATTATCATAGAGTCACTGATGGCATAAGCAAAATTATTTGCTTAATAAGAGGTTCAACCTTGGCTATTGTCAAACATTCCATAACCAAATAAACTCTATTTTTACAGTAGGTAACAAAACAGTGGGCATAATTTAGTTATTTAAGGGTCGTTTTAGGGCCTTATCACACTTGCGATTTGCGAGCGAGTTTTCTATACAAATAAGCGTCGCGGCGAACTCGCTGCGTGATCGCCGCCATACAAAATTCGCTCGCAAATCGCAAGTGTGATAAGGCTCTTAGAGTCAGTAGCTGACAGCGTCTCAGCATCGCGGCAACTATTTGTAGCCAGCTAACAGTGCAAGTGTGATGTAAAGAGCATCGTGGTTTAATGGTCCGACGTCTGTGGATGTGATTGAAGATCTGTGTAATTTGATTTGAATCAAATAACCGAAAGTCTCACGAAAATTTTGCAAATTATCGACGGGACATGGTTTAACACAACCGTTGAAAGTATCTTTAAACCAAACCATAACTTTGTCAGGATCACTGACTACAACATCGGTCCACCGTTGTCAGATGCCTCCCATACTGTGACGTCTGGCACGTGGTTGCCACTCAAAAATCTTACTATCCCAACGGCTATTGGTTCTCCGAGCAATGTGCCCGACCCATTGCCAACTAAGCCTGACCATTCTATGATCTATGACGACGGCCTAACAGTTTCATAATACTCAGTATCGATATCGAATCTAAAACAACATTATTATTGTAGTAACATATCGACTAAGCTAGAGAGTAGGTCTTTATGTGACAGCGTCTCAGCTTCAGACTGCGGCTATTTTTTAGCGGCACGGATCGATGCTGGGTATTGACAATTGCCTGGCCCTTTCGGATAACACGTTGGCTTCTCGCCAGCGGCAATATCTTCGGTTTATTAATGACACAGTTGTCAAGTTTTATCGCTAAGCTGTGCCGGGGATTTATGGGACGCGAACGAGTAGGAATTTGCTTTCGCTGCTACATATATACGGCATAACATCTAATGATGGGTCTTAAGTGGTGCTGAGTGGACACGTTTGTGGGAGAAATATGAAACGTAATACTTAGTCGTGTCATATGTATTGCCTTATTTTTTGGTACATATTAAAGGAAATGATATACGAATCGACCTAGACCCGAATCGATTTCCAGTGAGCAGTGAGCGAGTGAGTCAGTTGTGTTATCTGTACGAAACGACTATATACTACTTAACATACACAAATATCACTAGAAATCACGCAAAACTCAGGAACAATAATATGATTCTTGCTCATCACACAAATACTTGCCCCCGCCACCGCCCCGCCAAGGTACGCACCTAACCCTTAGTGCGTCGTATTACCTAAGTTTGTACTGTACTAATTTATGCAGACGTTTTAAGTTATACTGCTATACTAATACTAGTAAGTAATACTTACTAAGTATACGAGTACATATAGATCGATGGTATTACTACTAGTCAGTCAGTTCACTAAATAATGAAGCTAAAGGCTTTTTATATATCTCAATCCATCAGACGTACCTAAGTAGGTAGGTAGGTTGAAAAGAATACATACAAGTATATGTATTCTTTTCAAATCCGCTTGGGTATCAAAAATGTACGGAATCTGTGTTTGGGCTGACGAGTCTAACTTAACTCTTCATCTAAATGAAAATATGCACTTATAATTAGACTGAAAGTAGCTTAAAAATGAATGACAGGTATTTAAACTTGAATACTACAAACTAGAAGACTAACTAGACTTTATTCAGGGCAGCGCGGAGAGTTGCAATTCGAAACCGCAGTGAATGAAAACTGTCAGAGCTAAAAGTGTTTAAAACAAGTTTCTCCACAGATTGGTTCGGGCACGCCTCGCCGCGGATTAGGAGTCGGCCAGTGGGAATCCCTCTAACGAACCTCGTCGTCGAGTGCAAACAGCTGACACATTCTGTGGCAGAGGTGAAATTCGGATAGATCAAATATGCTATACTTCATCTCATCTGTTCTTTTACCATACCATAAATGGATTAGGTTTTAGAGAAGTTTTAATGTTCTAAAAATATCGAGTTTAAGACAAATCACAACAGCAGAATTACAGTTTTAGTTGCGATACTAAATCCTAAGGGACGACTTTATATTTTTACAAATGGTTCTACAAGGAATTTACACCACAATTAATCACACTTTGATGAGTTACCTACTTAAACTATGATAGTTCCTTAGCTAAGAGAGCATCTAGTACTTTGATTTGGAATTCTGCGAAGTAACGCCTGAAAAGGAAATATAATAGATAAAACAATTTGGTCTAATATTTAGTTCATCTTAAATCGAACCATTAATCCTGAGTTACGTTATAGAAGTACGATTTACATTGTAACTGCGTTGGCATCGCAAACGAGGCGAATTTTATTCTCCGCGTGCAGGGAAATTTTCATTGTGCAGGTATTTCTGGAAGTTTCGCTGTCGCGGGCGAGCCGGCGGGCATTCGAGCGCGTGTGGATGGGTTTCAAATGGATTTTAGGCAAATCACGGAATGCCGGCTCACTCAGGCTCAGCGTGGATGGATCGTGAAGGAGCACGGTGTCGAGTTCGATCCTTCATTTAGAATGGCGTGTGATAGTAGGAGAGCCAAAGAGGGGATTTCGGGAGTACCTAAAGCGCGGCAGATTAATATATAGGGGGATACCTTGTACCCAGTTAAGTACTTCCACCAAATATGAGCCTCATATGTATGGCCGCCCGTCAAGGATAAAAGATCAGATTAGTAAAAAAAAATTGTTCATCTGAAATTCTCGAGCGCGTCAGATTAAGGTAGGGTGAGTTAGTTACATGCTAAAACGTGTATATTCTTCTAATCTGACAATTTAAAGGTGACGTAAAGAAGGCGGAGGGCTACAAAGTTGTAAAAAAAAAACTTCATCTCGACATTCTCGAGCGTGGCTAATTTTTTTTTATTTAAAAAGGAATGAATCAATGATAACGGAAAATATATAATCTGACGATTTCCACTAGCCGAAGTAACAAAAAATCATCGTAAAGTTTAATGCGTTCAGTTACGTGATGCCTGTATTCCACTCTGGTTTCTGTTGCCATGACGCCATGACAGCTGATCATGTTGTTTACAACACTTAAGTTATTAAATACTTATTTATAGTTGCCGGCAACTTTTAGAACAAAAATGGCGGATTTGCGCATGTACATGTGAAGAATTCAAGATTATGCTCTAAAAGTTTCCCGGCAGCTGTACTATGAGTGATATTAATATAAAGTGTGTATTTTGTGGTAAAACTACTTTACAAAAAAGAATTAAATTTACATTAGAAACATAACAAAAATGTGTAAATATTTTAGAATATAGTCGGAGCGAACCGGTTCTCCGAAAATCCCGAACAACATACGATAATCTTGAACTTTCGAGAGAATCTGCATTAAATAAAGTAAATCACGCACAGTGCTATAAATTATTTATAGCAATAAAAATACCGCGAGTCTTTCAGTATTTACAACAGCGGCAAAGTATAATGGAATATGACAGTGCATCGGAAGTTTCTGGGAATAGCTCCGAATCACATGCCCCTGCTTTTGGGGAGTGCTCCGAGTCACATTTTCCTGTTTCTGGAGAGTGCTCTGAGTCACAAGTTCCTGTTAATTTTTTCTATTGTCAGATTAGGCAAACCCCGCCAGATAATCGTCAGATTATGAGACAGCACGTCTAGGGCATAAAGATGAACCATATATATCTTAATCTGACGCGCTTGAGTATTTCAAAATGGCGATTTTTTTTGCACATTCTAATAATAACTGCGAGTTTGCGACACATCTAAATCGTCAGATTATTATATAAGAGCTTTTTTTTAGGTTCACTTAACATCCCCTTAGAAAATCTGACGCGCCCGATGAAAAATTTTTTTTTTCATTTTCAACCCTCAAGTACGACCAACCCCATCTTGGAAACAATCAGTTTAACATGCGTACATCTTTAAAAATGTGTAGGACATGGATGCTATCAATATCTGACGCGCTCGAGTATGTCCATGCAACAGTTTTTTTTTACATTTTTGAAACTGTAGCCGCTCCCCCCACCGATGAAAAGGTATATCTTATACGACATTTTTTTCTTTTTATCATCTAAGCTTCGCAACGCAATAGGTATCTAATGACGCTCGAGTGAATCCCGATTTAGCATCGTGGCCTACCCTACTATGAGGGATGGATCGGTTTAGTGCGCTATATTTTGACTGACTCATTTTGGCATAGCCGAAAAAGACGGGTTTATGACCCGTCGGAAATATCTAGTGGTTTCCGACTGCTAGGTGAAATGTGAGATGAGTATAAAGAAAAAAACACATTGATTGTGTGGCTCACATTTTTCACGTTGTTAGACGGATGAAATATTCGTATCAAAGTAGGTACCTGTATTTGATGGTTTTGGGAGCAAGAAAAGATACCTGTTATTTAACAGATACGCAAGAATTGCTTCGTGCTTTTGATTTTTTTACTTTATTCTAGCGTTGAGGATAATAAGCTAATAAAGGGCTTATACATGCTATATAAGCACTTTATTAGCTTATTACAGCTGTGTAAGGGCTGCATATGTGGTTATACAGCCTGTGTCGTACTTGGGGCTTTATTGCGCTCTAGTGCTTTGGTGCCTGAAAGTAGGTTAATTAAGAACATAAATACATGTAGCACACGAGAGCTTGAAGCTAGAGTAATAAAGAGTGGCTAGAAATGAAATCGTGTCCATGTTTATGTCGCCGACTGTCCCACGCTTGTCTGAATCGAGGCGGCTTTTTCAGAATTTTTTATTGTTAATTTCATCGCGACTGCGGCAGAACAGGAAAAGTTTTAATTAGCTACACAACGCCCTTTCTGTTTCGCAAAACGAGTGAAAGGGTTTGTCCTTTACAAGTTTCGTTTAAGGATTTATTTTCGGCGTTACCTCCGAGGGCTTAAAGAGCGCTGATAGCCGAGCCGTTTTCCTTAACCTTATTTTATGACTTGAAGAAAGGCCGGCTTTAATACATAATAGGATCTGCGATAAGCCTCTTTTAGAATGTTTATATAGTCTATATACCGGTGTCCGACGATTGATACATATAACGTTTACTGAGTTTCATAAAAAAGTTGGATTAAGTATCGCCATCTATTTGAATTTGAGTGAGTGCCAATCATTGGCGTGTTTATCTTAGTAATTTTATTTATTTATTTATGTAATCTTTATTGCACAAATGAAAAACAGATCGTACAAAAGGCGAACTTAATGCCATTGCGATCCACCCAGTGTGACGTTCGGAGTTAAAGTATTACTAATTAGGAGTAGTAATAAAACAAACGAAGTCAACAAAATTTAAAAAAAAAAATAACCCGGTAATAAAGCAATGGGTCTTGGGTCTAATGCCGGTCTAGTGTTTGCCGTCGTAATCCGGTACTCCCCTGACTGGACGACGACTACGGCGAGGGCGGTTCACGACCAGCGGTCACGAGGGGCAGGAGCGGCGCGAAGCGAGCGGCAGTATAACGGGCTCCAGCTCGTCGCCTGGATGATAGTGTGCCTTTTTGATAAAAAACGGTTCTCCAAAACCGCAGCCAGTTTTCAACGTAATAGACGCACCAAGTCCGCCTCATATTTCTCAACAACGCGATCATGTTTCTCAACAAGTAAGTAATTGAACCTCATTTTGCAGAAATCCCTCACACAAGGGTCTTATAAAACCGTACGCTATTATATACCCCGTATATACTAACGGAAAATCTTAAGATGGTAATAAATAAACGCAAACCACTTATTCTACACTCCGTATAAAAGCACTGTCACTTACTCGTATTTAAGTGACTACCTTATTTCTTTATGACAGCGCGTACAGAAAATAACGACTACAATAAAGTAAGAAGTATTTTCCACCACGGTTCTCACGTGCACGGAACGAGGCTTTAAAGGGTACATACCAATGTAAATTTATGTAGGTAGCTTTATGCTTCGATGATGTTTAGTTTAAAGGAAAGTTTACTTATAACTAACACAATGTCGCTGAGTTGCCAGTCGAAATTGGGTTATAACCCCTGGCAAAGTCCGGTTTGAATGTGGCAATCTTCAGCGGCAAGGGGTGCAGGCGCTCATTTTTTTAACATTCCAAACGGAAGCTAGTGGATGCAATAAGGTTGTCAGTGTAAAAGTGGCGTCACCCTTGGGATGCCAGCATTTCATTCAGCAACGAGCAAGCTGAAGTGCGCGAAAACACCCCCAGTTAAATTTAAATAAGAGAAGTCTGTAGCACAGGTGCCTATTATGGACTGTTAGATGTTTTTGAAATTAAATGACCAAATTACAATAATTCATGGGTTGCAGTGTAACAGATTGCCTAGGGTTGCGGCGAAACTTTGACTTTGACCGGCCATTGTGTTATCCCATGTGTAAACTTTGATTGAAACATTTCATCGAAAAATCAGATACGCGCAAAAATTCCAATGGGATTTTAACGCAGTATTCATATTGAAGCTTTATTTGTTCGCCGAGTAATAATTACTACCTTGAGATTTCGTCTTCAGCTCAGGTCCTTGTAACCTTATCATTGAGCAGATTTGAAGATTCTCGTTTGTACAGCTTGACTTGACGAGCAGATCCTTTATGTGCGTCGGCAATACAGATTGTAATCTTCAGAAGCAATTCGGGCTCATCAGCCGAGGCGTAATTTTAGAAGCGCTCCAAGCGATCAACTCATCTAAACTCTCGAGTTTGCTAATAGAATTCTACTTTCAATTTCGGAAGGGAAATATGTATCGTTAAACAACCAGTTTTGCTGGTTTTACGAAATCAATGTAATTTTCATGATATCGGTATTTTGATTCACGGCTGTTAAAACGTGAAAGTAGTATAATTTTAATTAAAGTACATACTATCTCATGCATAATAGGCGCATTGTAAGACGTCGAGTTGCGGAAAACTTAGCCCGCGATAACCTATAAATACTATCTACATTCAAAGCCCAACACAAATTAAAATACTATTGTGATCACTGATCAACTGACACTAATCAGAATGAAAAAAAAAATTACGCTTAAACTTACGCGACAATAATAAAACTGATCAGTCAGTATTTTGCCACGCAACTATGCCGGCTTGATTTATAGCTAAGACTGCATTGTTTACACCAAAATTTTCCTTTCTGCTTGATTTTACAACTATATTTCAGTTTTTCTACTCGTACATCAATGAAGGATATAACGTTTTTATGATCCTTAACAAATACATAAGTAATATCATGTCCCGGTAGAAAAAAATATGGATAGCAGTAAAGTTTTATGCAAAGTAAGTCGTAAATTTACAATGGCGATCCGCGCGGATGGATTCCAGGGCAACATCTATTATATTTTCATGCGAAAATATAATGTTTTATGGTTGACCTCCCATTGGAATTTCCGGGCATGAAATACCAATGGGAGGTCAACCATAAAACAGAGACGCTGGAACGAAAAGACGCGAATCAACTGACATTGCTAGTAAGTTATGTTCTCTAATATTGAGTGTTAACCAAAATTATTTATAAATAAACAATGTAAACGTTTCAAATAAACAATGCAAAGATCGCAACACAAAGCATACCTAAGGGAAAAATTGAAAGGTTATCTGGGCGTTAGGGTGCTGGACCGGTAATCCAGAGGTACCGGGTTCGATTCCCGGTCTTTTCCACCAGGTTAAGCATTTAAATTTTTCTTTGAGCTTTGATCTTTGTATTAATGGTTGAAAAATACATTACAAATAATGAGACATTAGATTCATGTGTGGTCATCTTTCATAAATTAACAAACACCTCATTTATCTACTCCCAGACATATGTAAATGAAAGAAATAGAGAAGATCGCATATACATACTTATTATTTTTATTGATCTATACATTACTATTCTATTATCTATTCCGGTTTCTCAATTACGGATAACCTTAATTGGATCGCGACGACTCAAGATAGGGATTCGTAGGGATTACGAGTAAAGACCTATTCGTGGCCTTAGATGTAGTCAAATAATACGCTTACGCGTAGACGTAAGGTTACTGGATAGGATTCATTACTAGAGATGCGCAAATCATGTCTTAAATGAAGGAGAACGATTCATGTCTGTATCTCACACGATATAAATAATAGTTTCGAGTTACTGGCATGAATGAAAATATATACTTCATTTGAATCATTTGAATCACTCGCGAACGGCACACTTCTATTCATTACGAATCTGGAGACATTTTGTTGCTTCCCGTTCACGGTGCCAAAAATTAAATTTGATTTAACATATTAACTGTTAATGTCTTCGTTTATATCGAAAGGTTGCTTGGGCGTTAGGGTGGCGGAAATGTTAATACGCTGGACCGGCATCCAGAGGTACCGGGTTCGATTACCGGACTCTCTTACCAGGTTACGCATTTAAATTTTTCTTTGTATCAATGGTTTTACGAGTATACTGTGTTTGTTTAAAACAACGCTCAGATGTATGTGTAGGTCCACCAGGGTATGGACCGGCCTACACCAAAATATAGGCAAAGCAGCTGGCAAAAGTAGTGGGTTTACATGACTACTTTAGAAAATCTCAAAAGCAATCTCGATGGAGTTTTAAATAGATGTACATCTCGAGGGAGACCATGTGAGTAAATGTCGAAGCGGAGCAGAATCTCAGAAATTCCTGAGTCTTGAGGTGCGCGCAAAGTTCCGGAGAAGTTATCCTATCAGCGGTGTCGTTGGCGGCGCACTACGAGTATACGGAGGTATACTCGGCGCACAAATATACCGGGTGGGGTCTGTAACAGGAGCAATTAATTCAAACATAGATTTTACTCTTCAAACTGAACAACATTTGATTCAACTACTTTGGAAAAAAGACAGTTTTCAGATGGTCATTATTTTTAACAAATTAAAAAAATATATGTATTCAATGTACGCCATTCAACATTGACATCGCGCTGACACTGGCGGTCACTCTACTCATTTAATCATCAAATATTTAGCAATATATTGCTTCTTTGAACAAACAATATTTGTATTATTAAATATAAATATATTAAGAAAATTTATTATTATAAAAAGATAAAACAAAAAACTGGCTATTTTTCAAAGTTGCTAGACAAATGTTGTTATAGTTTAATGAGTAGAATCAAGGTTTTAATATTGTTCCTGTTACAGGCCACACTCGGTATATTCGAATATATGTATTTAAGCACTAATATTGAAATTCATACCAATATCTCCTTCAAGTGCCATAAAATTCCAAGTTACCCGAATGGAAGCAAGACATCTTTATGATTCGCAATATATTCGCGGGAAGGTAACTTATCTCAAATCGTATGATAATTACCGTTAACGAGCGCCACATGTGCAAATGGAGACCAATTATGGCCTCATTAAATACTTTACTTAGTTACCATTTCCATTTAAAACTTATATATTTCAATGAAATGAAATGAAATAATTTATTCAGTAAGTAGGCCACAAGGGCACTTTTACAAGTCAGATTGTGAATCTACCGGCATTTCGCAAGAGGAGACCGCTGTTGAGAAGAAAGCCGAAAGAAACTCAACAGTAAGTCATTTTTTCGTAAACAATACTTAGAACAATTAATTACATTACATTAGTGTTATAACTATAACTAATTATTACATGCGTACACGTATAGGAGATATATAGATACTCCAAATCAATGTTAGGTAGGAATATTAAAATAAAATTTTAACGATCAATTTAAAATATTAAATATACCCAGAGATGTATAAAGTCTCTAGGTGTCACAACATGCAATAAAATATAATTACTTAATTAATTTAATTCCACAGAGATGTATAAGGTCTCTCGGCGTCAATGTGAATAATTTACAATAGACAATAATTATTAAACCTAAATTTTTTAGAGATGTATAAGGTCTCTAGGCGTCACAATATACAAAAAAGAAAAAATAAATAATGATAATAATAATATGCTTATAGTTAAATTTCATTCCTCAGAGATGTATAAGGTCTCTGAGCGTCATTATTCAGTTCAGTACACTAAGTTTATTAATCAATAATAATAATCAATAATCAATTTATTTGTAAAGCCAATTTACATGTCAGTTTACATGGTATACACATTAACATTCAATGGTATAAATAATCCTTAGGTATATCGTAAGCATATTCAACCCGTTATAAAAATAATAAATAAAAACAATTGAATTCAATAAAAACATAGATCAATTAGTAGTCACACACAATTTGTAGTACAAGGCTTATACAAAAATAATTAGTAAAATACAATTTAATATCAATAAAATATCGAATTCATTTTTTTAAAATGATTCCTTGTTCATTATGAACTCGTCATAATTATAGAACGGGCGCTTAATAAGCCAACTTTTTAGGCGATGCTTAAAGATGCTTATGTTTGGGGCCTCTGTTATGTCATTTGGTAGCTGGTTATAGACCGAGGGGCCCATGACATGAGTCAGTTTCGAAGACTTGGCGAGCCTGCGGCTGATAGGAACAAGTTTGTTTGCATTTCGCGTATTGCGCTCATGTACCATACCGTTCGTTTTAAACTTCGATATGTTGAATAACATGAATAGCTGTTTGCATGATTACAATAGCAGGTAACGTAAGGATACCTAACTTTACAAACAGCTGTTTAGCCGGCGTATCTAGTGGTACACGTGCGAGCGTTCTAATAGCACGTTTTTGAAGGCGAAAAACCCTTTCCCACTCGGCACAGCGACCCCAGAGTTCAGCCCCGTATTCTATCAGAGAGTGGACAGTGGCAAAGTAACACCTACGCGCGACCTCGGGAGTCACTGTTCTGGTGACACGGCTTAAAGCGAAGCAGGCACTAGCCATTCTGCCGGCGAGGTCGGCGCGCGGCGCTCCGCACGCCGCTGCGGCGCTCAGAAACCTACAGTTCATCGCGTTAACAACTTGTTTTTTACTGTCGAACTTTGAGCCATCATCTTTCCGAATTACATCTGTGACATCTAATAGGGGACTGTTATGCTTTCCACGTTCTTTATTTATTACACTCCACATAGCTTTCGATGTGTTAGTGCTAGATTTAATTATGTTATTATGGTGACTAGATTTGGTACTCTTAACTAATTTATCATAGTGAATTTTCATATTAGATATCATATTATTCAGTAATTCATGATTCGGATATATTTTTCTACATTCTAAAATGTCAAACAATAGGGATTTATATAATTTTACTTCTATGGTGATCCAAGAGTCGTGCCTAGTAGTTGTATTTTTTTTTCGTAACGGAAAACAAATATCGAACTTACTGACTATAATATTTATAATCGAGGACGCAAGTTTTATTGCACCAGTATTTTTTATAAATATATAACTCCAATCGACACTATTTATGGCCGCCGCAAAGTTTTGTTGATTTAGCTCGGAGTAGGTTCTAACATATGTATTTGAGTTATTTGCAACACATCTATCCGATAATCGTACTTCGCCCTTGATGGCGAGGTGGTCACTTAGATTAGTAGTCACAGGCACAACAGTGACTGAATCTATCGGCAAGTTTGAGTACAAATGGTCTAGGCAGGTCGCAGTTGTGGCAGTGACGCGAGTAGGAAAGTCTACCATATTCCTTAATCCATGAGAGCGGAGTGTGTCTGATAATCTTTTTAGATCGCTGCAAGCTTCACCCAGACAGTTTATATTAAAGTCACCTACGATTATACAATGCAGGTCTAATTCGTTTATCTTATTAAGCACCCGTCTAAAGGCAACGAGGAAATCATTTACACATATTAAATTAGTTCTGTAAATACATACAATCGTTAAATCATAATCAATCAGATCTATAGCAGAGATTTCACAGTCCCGTTCTATCGATAAGTTCACTAAGTCGGTATTCTCAACGCATTTAACACTATCTCGTGCATATAAACACGATCCGCCGTGCAGCGTATTAATCCTACAATAACACGAAACTATTTTGTAGCCGTCTACCTGTACACAATTTAATTTTGCAAGCGGTAACCAGTGTTCCGTGATCCCTAAGATGTCACACTTCATTTCACCTTGTAGGAGCACTTCTAGGCGGAGTGTTTTATGCTCCAATGCAGCTATATTTTGATGGCATACTGTTACATTTCGGTGCTCGATAGTATTGTAGTGTTTACCGCTGCTCGGGGCGACTGGCAATGGCGGCAGGGTCGGGCGCGCGCTCGTGGTTCGCGGCACGCCGGCACTAGGGCGTGCCGCGAATCATGTGCCCCGCCAGTTCGTCTCCGAAACCACTCCGATATATTTACACCAGGTGGCCAAGACATTGGGCTGTACACTTTCTCCTGCAAGTGCTCAGGAAAGCCAATAATAAATGCTGCATGTTTGTCTGTCTGAATATTCCGTTTTTCAACAGTGATTTCATTACTAGCTATCCGTTCACTTAGGTACTTGGATACGTTTGCAGTAGTTGTTTCTGGCCTAAATAACCAAGCCTGTACGTATTTATGACGCGCCACGGTTTGAAGGTCTTCATCTTGCTTTCCCGCTCCGATGATAATTGGTCGGGATTTAGGGAGCCGTTTATACGTGACCTTTTTCCATTTATTAGGGTTGGTATCATCATCATTGCAGTCATTGAGAGCTGTATTTCCAGGAGAATGCGATGGTGTGTCCAAGTTGCCTAGTATTGGCTCCTTTGCGAAAGCAACGTTCGATTCATTATTTGTTCGGCTTACGTCAGGTGTAAATGGCTTTTTTTCACCACAGTCTACAGGTGTCGTATTTGCTGGAGCTTGAGTCGAAGTCGCTGATACTGTGGCCACGCCACATTGTATGGACTCCTTAGTAGGGGCGACGCTCGGCTTTATCTCTGTTCGGCTTACCTCGGGCATTATCGGCGACGCTGCAACGACGGGAGCTAATGATCTGCTAGCGGTGTTTGCGCTTGACTTTTTTGCAGTGTTAGCTGCCGCTGCTGCGGCAGTTTTTAAGCGCGCTTGTCGTATTGGGCGCTGCAGCGCTACCGGTGGTGTGCCACCAGAAATTGACTTACGGGCCTTCGTTGCGTTACCCTCCATGTGATTTTTAAGCCGATTTAACACTTCACTTTGATCTATAATTATTAGATTTTGCTCATTTATCTTCGTCTCGAGCGCACATATTTTATCACTCAATAAAGTAATTGTTAGATGTAGCTCGCGAATAGCACTATTAAGCGCTTTTTGCGGCATCGTTACTATTTAAAATAAATAAATCGCTTAGGAGCAATGTTACGTCTGGGGCTGTGAACTACCCACTTAGAGATGTATACAGTCTCTAAATAAAAAAAATAAAAAAATAATAACTTCAATCGAGTACAGGATGAAGTCTCTCACGTCAATTCACTAAACGCTGGTAAGCAGTTACTACACAACTAATTTGGCCCTTGCTAGTGTGAACAGACCGGACCGGAATATTATATTCTAATGAAAGTAGCCTTTGTTATCAAATAATCGATCCTCCTCGTAACCGATAGGCTTGAGACTTCGTGACAGAGTGGTTGTGAACGAAGCAAAAAAGGATCTACGGAGTCCTCATAATTTGACTTTAGATGGTATCTGCTCACCCAGTTGGATACAGGTGTAAGTGGGTATATGTATTTGTAAGTAATTGTATCGTTGCACCTGTAATCGTAGCAACGTTTTTTGAATCAAGAAAATAAAGAAGGAAACAACAACATATGCAATTAATAAAAGTTAAAAAAGCAAGGCAATAAATCAGTGTTATTTACTCCTGTCAACACTGGGAAGCGAAGCGCATAAATTCAAACAGCAACAGCGCAAGATGCGACGATTAGTATTCCGCAAACCGCTGCGGACTGCGGCGATGCAAATGTGCAGCTTTGCGAGACGAGAATAACTCCACGGGTTCATTTAACGTGGCGTTTTCGTGGCCTCGTGATTTGTATCTTAAGTCTCAGAGATAGCGTAAACAGTGGGAGTGAATCCGGCCCTAATTTTCAGTTGCTCAATTCAGCTGTATCCACATATCATTTAATCATTAAGTACATCGCATAATTATTTACTAAGCGTGCGACATGTAAAGCCTAGCAAGCGTCGGTCCGGCCCAAGGTAGTGCCGCTACAAACTGCCTTAATAAGGCAATAATGTTAATAGGTACGTCATATATTTTCACTAGAGGCCCGTTGCGGCGTCGAACCGCCGCTAGAATATGGAAATCCGGTAGTGTTACAGAAAATAACTACTTTATCGAAAAGAAGTTTTTGGCGAACGAAGAATAAATACTGTAAAAAAACACGTTAAAATAATGTTTTAAAAACGTTGAAACATGCCAGGCTAGAGCTAGGCCTGATAGCCAACTGCCAGTTTCATCGTGACAACTTTTTCAACTCTTTTGTAAAAATAACTTGTGCATTAATGACATGTGATCTGCTGATCTGTTCCACAAATAAAATGTATTATTTTTTATGGAAAAATTTAATTCATAAAAATAATCCCATATCTTGAAAAAAATATTGACATATTTTCATAGGACCGAAGATTGGTAGAATTTTAATTTGTTGTTCTTTCTTCAGGAAAGAAGAATTTATCGATTTGATCGATTTCTATCAATTTCCAGAAAAAGCACATGAATCGAAACGACAGATTTGGGCACTCACTACGCAGGTTTTAAAAAGGAAATCATGTAGTGCGTAACTGTTTATGTATTCATTTATAATAGCTCGTCCACAATGCCAACTCGTCCACATTTCCAACTCATCCGTATTCCCACCTCGTCCACAATGCCAAGTCGTCCACATTACCAACTCGTCCATACACCCAACTCATCTACATTGCCAACTCGCATTCATTTCCAACTCATCAACAATGCCAACTCGTCCATATTGCTAACTCGTCCACAAATACAACTGGTCCACATTTCCAACTTGTCCATAGGCCCAACTCGTCCACAATTCCAAGTCGTCCACATTTCCAACTCGTCCATATTCCCAACTCGACGATACACCCAACTCGTCTATAGAAACTCGTCCTTATTATCAGCCCGTCTTTATTGCCAACTCGTCCATATTCCCAACTTGTTCATTTTGCCAACTCATCCACATTCCCAACTCGTCCATATTCTCAACTCGTCCGTATTACCAAGTCGTCTTCATTGCCCACTCGTCCGTGTTCCCAACTTGTTCATTTTGCCAACTCATCCACATTCCCAACTCTTCCATATTCCCAACTCATTCACATTGACAACTCGTCCATATTACCAACTTGTCCGTATTACCAACTCGTCTTCATTGCCAACTCGTCCATAATGCGAACTCGTCCACAGGCGTGCAGGTGTCTATGGGCGACGGTAATCGGTTTCCATCAGGCGATTCGTTTGCTCGTTTTCACCCTATGACATAAAAAAACTGCCCACTTTTCCATGTTCCCAACTTGTCAATTTTACCAACTCATCCACATTGCCAACTCATCCACATTTCCAACTCGTCCATATTCCCAACTCGACGATACACCCAACTCGTCTACAATACCAACTTGTCCTTATTATCAGCTCGTCTTTATTGCCAAATCTTCCATATCACCAACTTGTCCGTATTACCAAGTCGTCTTCATTGCCAACTCGTCCATATTCTCAACTCGACCACATTTCCAACTCGTCCATTTTACCAACTCATCCATATTGCCAATGTAGATACATTCCCAACTAAGCTACTTTGTCAAGTCGTCCATATTCTCAACTCGTCCACAATGCCAACTCGTCCACATTTCCAACTCATCCGTATTCCCACCTCGTCCACAATGCCAAGTCGTCCACATTACCAACTCGTCCATACACCCAACTCATCTACATTGCCAACTCGCATTCATTTCCAACTCATCAACAATGCCAACTCGTCCATATTGCTAACTCGTCCACAAATACAACTGGTCCACATTTCCAACTTGTCCATAGGCCCAACTCGTCCACAATTCCAAGTCGTCCACATTTCCAACTCGTCCATATTCCCAACTCGACGATACACCCAACTCGTCTATAGAAACTCGTCCTTATTATCAGCCCGTCTTTATTGCCAACTCGTCCATATTCCCAACTTGTTCATTTTGCCAACTCATCCACATTCCCAACTCGTCCATATTCTCAACTCGTCCGTATTACCAAGTCGTCTTCATTGCCCACTCGTCCGTGTTCCCAACTTGTTCATTTTGCCAACTCATCCACATTCCCAACTCTTCCATATTCCCAACTCATTCACATTGACAACTCGTCCATATTACCAACTTGTCCGTATTACCAACTCGTCTTCATTGCCAACTCGTCCATAATGCGAACTCGTCCACAGGTGTGCAGGTGTCTATGGGCGACGGTAATCGGTTTCCATCAGGCGATTCGTTTGCTCGTTTTCACCCTATGACATAAAAAAAAACTGCCCACTTTTCCATGTTCCCAACTTGTCAATTTTACCAACTCATCCACATTGCCAACTCATCCACATTTCCAACTCGTCCATATTCCCAACTCGACGATACACCCAACTCGTCTACAATACCAACTTGTCCTTATTATCAGCTCGTCTTTATTGCCAAATCTTCCATATCACCAACTTGTCCGTATTACCAAGTCGTCTTCATTGCCAACTCGTCCATATTCTCAACTCGACCACATTTCCAACTCGTCCATTTTACCAACTCATCCATATTGCCAATGTAGATACATTCCCAACTAAGCTACTTTGTCAAGTCGTCCATATTCTCAACTCGACCTCATTTCCAACTCGTCCATTTTACCAACTCATCCATATTACCAATGTAGATAAATTCCCAACTTAGCTACATTGTCAACTCGTCCATATTCTCAACTCGACCACATTTCCCATCCCGTCGACATTCAAGCGGAAGGACTTAGTTTTTTCTAGTAAAATACTATTTAATTTACCATAACTCATGCTATTTGCTTTGGTTTCTTTTTTGATGGACTTATATAATCATATTTAAAATAATCTATCATAAATTTACTTATTTGAATGACGTTTAGTTGTACTTACTACATTTTTTCTGCTTTGATTTATTGTAAAACTCGCTTATAAAAATAATCTATTCTTGAATGACGGTCAGTTTTTCTGGTCTTGCGAGCACCAGTCCAACTCGCACTTAACCGGCTTTTTCCTCCACATTTTTAACATGCGAAAAAAGTTTCCATATCAACATTTTAAAAAGAAAAACAACCTGGCAATTTAGATCATTGACATTATAGCCCCCAATAAAAAATACATTAAAAGTTGTCAGAATATGATTACTGTTGTCAACAAACTGTAAAATTATTTTTGCATATTCGTACATGTTTTAAGTGTTGCGGATATTATGTTGCCGACTCAAAAATAATATTTCATCATACTGAACAACTTACTACAGGTTTGTGAGCAAATCATGCTTATTATTATTTGGTCATCTTAAGTCAAAATAGGGATCACAGGTCACGTGGTCAATGTCACGTGGTTAGCGCACAGTAGTTTTTTCAAATCCATTTTTCAGTACTTTTTCGGGAAAAAATTCAAAATCCAAGAGTTTTATGCACATCTCCAGCATGGGACGAATCTAATGACATATCATTTATCAAAATCGGACCATAACTGTAGATCTGATGGGATGTACAAAAATCGGCCTCGCGTAATATATATATAGATTATTAAACGTCAAGCGATTTGTCATACGAACCAAATTCAAAACATTGTTTAACGGAATGCTGCTCCATCATTCTTCTTGCGAAATAATTACTGAATCATGTTGAAAAAAACTTGACATTCATCACTGTGAATAGTTTTGGGTGCGGTTTAAATTACTTGAAATTTGCGGACATTCATTGACTTCCAACGTCAGCTACCAAAAAATTTGTCGTTGCCAGTAAAATTCATTAGTATCACTAAAAATCTGCAATATCCGTAGGTTGAAAAAACCCCGTTGGGTTATACAACTTACTACTAAACATCAGCGCGGCGATTATCTCATACATGAAATAACACTGAAAACCCTCAGAGTTTAATTCAATACATCTTCTAACAATTTCCCAAGAGCCATTCAAAGCTGTACGTAAAATTAAAGTTGATTCTTTTTGCTGGCCTCGACGTATTGAAGTGTGCTTGCCCGACGCCGGGCGAGCTACTTGTGCGAGTCCGGAGCGGAGGCAAACTTTATTTTTCACGAAGTACTCGCGAGTCGCCGCGCGCCGAGTACAATGTGGGGATAAAATGTATCTATTGTATTTCCTGGCAGTTCTTACGAGTTGCAACTGTTCGTTGCAATTATTTCTAGCGTGTAGGAACTCGTACGTGAATGATGTATCGCGTGGTACTTCTGTGTATAACATCGTTTATTTTTAAAGCAGCAACGTCTGCTAACGTAGGTAAACTAAATGTTTATATACTTAGAAGCGAAAAATTGAAAAATCATGAGCGGGATTTAAACTCACATCCTCACGGCTTTTGGGGCCGGATGGGTGCATTACCAATAATGCTATCAAAATCACTAGCCAAAGCATCGCATAAAATAAAAAAACGCTTATACATAAATATTTAAGCATCGTTTTCGGTTGAGTGGATATTGGACTGGCAATCCAAAAGGATCAGGTTCAATTCTAAGTACAGACCAAGAGTGAGCATAATTTTCTTTTTAAATACGATATTAGATCTAGTCGGAGGGTGGACTAGTAGTTTTGAAAACTACCATAGTGTTGCTCATGAAGCCAGGAAGCAATGGTTTTCGAATATCGGCAACTTATGGCTTGCCGGGTTAGGCGGTTGTCTTGTTTCTAATTCAATTAAAAAAGAGAAGCAGCAGTCATAACGGGCTTTCAAACGTAAATTATGAAGAAGATAAACTGGAGACGTCACCTCCCGACAACTTTGTAAATTAAAGTCTACAGCACAAAAAGGGAAACTCGAATCAAAAGGATACAGATAATGCCAGCGCTACGTTAGATACACGACAAAGGCATCGTCTTTAATTCTGGGATTAAAATCTTAACGGGACGGCGCGGTGCATTAAAAGACGGGCTTTTTGGGTCCAAATTGTAATCATCTGTAAAACATATTGAACGCCCGGTAAATGGAAATCACATTAATTTAGACTTACTTAACAATTTTGAGAAATATAATATTAAACTAGTATTAAAGGCGAAAGTTTGTGTCCGTCTTTGTATGTTTGTTACTTTTTCACGCTCAACCGGCTGTACCAATTTTGATAAAAAATGTTATTGAGGTAGCTGCCGACTTCATGACACAATTTTCGAGGTCTTTGTATCAATGGTTTAATATAAAAAAAATGTGGTGTGTACCCACATTAAAAATAATGAGACATTATGTTTCATGAAACAATAAGTCAAGATCAAGAAGCTACCGCGTTCGACTCCTGGTACTTAACCCAATGACCTCCACTATCGCCGATTTGGCCGCGTTATTGCTGCCAGGGGAAGATTTCGCATGGGTTCGGAATGACACTACTGAATGACTTTATGTCACAACAGGTCAAAATCACAAAGCCCGACCTCTATTACAGTCATATCCCCCAACTCGTCCGTTACTTGTCTCTATGATGTCCACTGTTACCGATTTGGCCACGTTTTTGCCGCCAGGTCAGGATTGGGTTCGAAATGACACTACTGAATGACTTCATACCACAACAGGTCAAATTCACAAAGCGCGGCCCCACTATTCCGATTGGGTCGCGTTTGCCTCCGGGAGATTCCGGTTTTGGGTCGGAGGCTCCCGGATCCGCCCGATAGGGGCCTGGCACCGCGCCAAACGGTTCGAGCGCCCCAATTCCTACAAACTATATGAGGCTGTTGCAATTACGCAATTAGTTTTTCTCACTTATGGGTGTGCATTGCAATGAAGCTGTTAACTCTGCGAGAACATTAAATAGGTGTTATGATACAATTGGTTGTCTCCCTTTTAGCCGAATCATGTTACGTCGAATGTTTTATTTCATCAAAGTATCATTTCGTAGAAAAAAAAATTTCTCTTAAACTTTTAACTATTTGGGACTGTTATATTTATTATAATTTTTGTCTTTATATTTTTAGGTGTTTAGTATTTTTGGTAAGAGCTTAGGTTATCAAAAATTTTTTTGGTGGTGTTTGGATGCTTATTGTTATTAATACAATACAATACAACAATACTTTATTGCACACCAACAAAAGTTTACAAAAGGAAACGAGACAAATACAATTTATAAATAACGGTAGACAACATGCGGTCTTATCGCTAAGAAACGATCTCTTCCAGACAACCTTTGGGCACAGTATATATATAGGCTAAAGCAGTATGGAAACTAAGGCCTTCTTTGAAGATAAATACCTACGCGCTAGGGTTGTCACCCGCTGCCGGCGGCACCCTAGGTTAGAATTTTTATAATGTACTTAGATTTTGTAATGACTTTATTGTATTTTACTTTTTATTTACATTTATTGTAGGGCAGTTAAGATGGGAAGTTTTTGTAGGGAACCCTCGGTGCGCGAGTCTCACTTGCACTTGACTTTTTTTTAATGTGGATACACACCACAATTTTTATATTAGGTATTATATTGTTATCAATTTTTATATTGGTTTCAATGGTTTAAATGTCATCCTTTACAATATTAATACTTATCTAGACACGCGGCAGCGTGTCCAGCCAAGTTCACCGCAGGAACTGGCGAGCAGCAGCCGTGTGTTATATTACACGAACCGTTTGGAGCCACTTTTGACCCCCCAATAACTCCAAATCTATTTAACATGAAAAAATGAAATTTGGCTTATGTATTAAGATCCTTTAGAACAAGTAGATCCCCAAATTTCATTAATATAGGTTAAATAGTTATTGAGATATTAAAGTCCAAAAAACGGTATTTTTATCACTGACTGACTGACTGACTGACTGACTGACTGACTGACTAGTAATCAAAAACCTAACCCACTTCCAGGTGACCTAGAAAGGTGAAATTTGGCATGCAGCTTAGTAATTGTGTGTGTAGACATATAAAAATCGAAAACAGTGATTTTTTTGTTTTTTTTATTATTATTATTATTATTATTGATGGTTGTTGCCTCAGAACTCTGTCATTTATAAACCGATTTGGAAAATTCTTTTTTTGTTTGAAAGATATACTAGAATAACATATACACTCACACGCACACACTTACACATACATGCACATAAAAATCCAATACGTACTAACCGTTTTGGAAAATTCTTTGTTTGTTCAAAACTTTCAAAAGATGTACTAGAATAGCACACAGAACTAATTAACAAATAATAATTAA
The DNA here is from genome assembly GCA_947623375.1 of Apotomis capreana. Lineage (NCBI taxonomy): Eukaryota > Metazoa > Arthropoda > Insecta > Lepidoptera > Tortricidae > Apotomis > Apotomis capreana. Next base: position 639,386 of record OX392501.1, read on the forward strand.
GTAATTTACACATCATAATAATTTCTGTACAAAAAGTAATGATATCCCATCAAAAACATAAATGTAAAATGAGAGCCAAGTTCAATATCGCGTGCACTTCGCCGACAAAAGAATTGAGATCTGCAAGGGCGCCAAGTTCTTTGCCCTAAAATTTTTAGATACAAGGACATGCGACATACTCAATGCATTTATTTTACTTGAGGTGTAATTCAATATCAAGACTTGACTTGGCTAGTTTTAAAATATAAATTTATATTATAAATCAAAATCAATCAAATCATTAACCTATTTTCGTAAAGGTAAGTACGCAAGTTAGTGTACGGTTTGTTACTTATACTGTTAGCTTGATAATGAACTATGACTATGTTACTTTTATAAAATTTAGTTAGTTTGTGAAAACTAGCCAAGTCAAATCTTGATATTGAATTACACCTCAAGTAAAATAAATGCATTGAGTATGTCGCATGTCCTTGTATCTAAAAATTTTAGGGCAAAGAACTTGGCGCCCTTGCAGATCTCAATTCTTTTGTCGGCGAAGTGCACGCGATATTGAACTTGGCTCTCATTTTACATTTATGTTTTTGATGGGATACATATATACAATAGCACACGCAGTATTCGACGTGTTTACGCACGTAATCAACGGACAGCCGAGGGGTTAGGAGAGCGGGCGGCACATGCGGCGGTGCCGGCACGCATCGCCATCGCGTCCGTCGGTCCCGACTCCCGACTCCCGAACATTAGATTCTACAACGTTCGCGCGCACTACTCGTACGAATCGCTCGCGTGTCTAGCTTTTCTCATAGTCTGCCTGTATCTTGTGTTATTCTTATTTCCCCATAAAACTGTGCTGTGACTTTTGTAAGAATTATAGTGTTTGCCACCACCACCAACCGTTGTTTTCCTGGACGCTAACCCATGAACTAACCTAAATACAATATATTGATACAAGTTTAAATATTATTGTAATTCTGTTTTTAGTATTTGTTGTTATAGCGGCAACGAAAATACATCATCTGCAAAATAATCAACTGTTTAGCTATCACGGTTCATGAGATACTTACAACCTGGTTACAGACGGACAGCGGAGGTTTATTAAGTAATAGGGTCCCGTTTTTACCTTATGGGTGAGGAACCCTAAAAATTTACACCAAATATCACATAACATAAACAACCAAACGATTTATTTAAAACGAAATGCATTTTATTTATTAACTAAAGCAACCCGTTAGGCTCCGCTCAGGTGCAATGCTGATAAATTATGCATGTATTATACATATAAACCAGTATCTTGAATCAATCTATCTATTAAAAACTGCATCAAAATCCGTTACGTAGTTTTAAAGATCTATGCATAAGTATATAGGAAGGAAGGCAGACAGGAAGCGACTTTGTTTTATACTATGTAGTGATAATAAAGCATTCTTACCTTTCAATATCAGCAGGAAGCGTGAAAAAAGAAAGCTCCGGTTTTAAAGAAGCAGAATTCAGGCAGCCGTATACAACGCAATAGACTCGTGGCATCTTTAAAAAATCGCGGACAGCGCACGCCGCGCGATAAACACAAAAAATGACCGGTCGTCTCGATGCGCCACGCGCGACTGACAGCACCGTGAAGTCCGATGAGACGCCTCGTAAACGCTTGCGTCTGTGTGTGTGCGCTGTTTCGACCGTTTGTTCGTAGTTTCCATACTGCTTTAGCTCATATATATTCTGTGCTTTGGGTAAGAAAATTTTAACTTAATACAGAGTAGGTGCAGCAGAAGGTGAAGGGAGCACATAATTAGATACTAACAGAAAACAAGTACGCATATGGGTAAATATACACATACATAAATAGATATACATAAACTTACATAATACATACATAAATACAATAATATAAATAGATACTAGTTATATACCAATCCTAATGTTGTTTTTAATTAATGTTTGAAGCTAAAAATCAATCAAGCTAAAAGGTAATTGAAAACTTATTGTACAGCGAAGTATTGGTAAAAGTCGCGAACCTCGCGATTGTAGCGCGTTTGATCTCGCTAAATAAAAATAGGTGCGATGTTTGAGGCCGCGGTTATTTATAGCCCTCGGGGACAGAATTGAAACTCGAAGTACCGTGCCATCCCTCACGATCTCGTGTCAAACAATATTTGAATGAGCGGGACGGCGTACGAAATTCGGATTCTGAACATCCCTCCAGGAGCTAATCCACAGCTTTTACCTATTCAAATGAATATTGGTACAATACATAAGGCTTTAGTTGGATGATGAATGATCATTGCTGGACATCGGCTTGTCTAAGCCAAGCTTACACCGCGGACCACGGAGCGCTCCATCTCGTACAGCTGTTGCCAGCAGATCGTCATGCCACCTAGTCCATACTTATACGCACTGTAAATATATGTACATGCGCGTAGATAACAAAATGAACGCTGTTTTAACCGCTAAAGCCTTATTTTACCTTACATTGTGATGTGCCGTTTCTGTTGTTATTTTACCTGAAACCAAGAAAGATTACCATTAGAATAATGTTGATATTTGTGGAAAAGTCGAGGTCTGTTTGATTTTTGCGCAGCCCGGGATCAAAGAGGCACTTGTCTTGTCTTTCCACTCGATTGCCCAAAAGGAATCGGTGCCATTTCGCTTTACGGTCACATTCGGAAAACGTAATAAATATGTTTGTAACATAACGTGAACAGGTTACGGAAAATTGGAATGCCGAAAATAACTATTACCCATTTCCATTGTCGTCGATTCTGGCGCGACGACATTATAAATGGTATCAAATGACTAGCGCGCAGTAATCAATTGATCAATGCAACAAGGAAGGGTAAAACCCAAAGCAGTGGGGGAAAAACACGAGCTCATTCGAATTTTTAAAGTAGAATAAAACCTATACATGCAAGGTAAAGAAAACAGAAACGTTTTGTAGATATTCCATAACAGTGTATCCTTTCTTCTCGCCCTTGAACGCAAGTGTATAGTGGCAAAGTATTTATAATGTTACCCAAGGGGGCAAGCTAGGGAAAGTTTGCTTACTTTCTCGAGTCGAGGATAGGTTAGCCAGAAAATCGGGTTCCATGTACATGCCCAAAAGGATCATCATAAATTTAAGAGCTACGCTCTTGTCGGTGGGGCAATTTCCATGCATCTCGTTCTTGCGCCTTCTCCTTGACAGCATGGTACAACGCGACGTTCACCTTCTCTTTTATTCGGTTCATATTGTAGAAAAAATCTTAGATTAGAAGATAAATCACGATGAGATTCCGCAAGACCAACTCACGTCGGTAATTTATAACGAGTCGTAAATTGAAGCTGCAAACCACACTTCACGAGAGCGAATTCGCTTTTTTCTCGATCGCAAATTATGCATAATGGTCTTTGTTATTTCTTCGGCGGAGTTTAATTAAGGTGCGGCCGGCGTTCGTTAGGCACGTCCGTCCGCGCGGTCCTCGCCTTAACATTCTGCGGATTTTTTCAACTCCGAAATTTTGCTATTTTATACTAATCTATGAATTTGAATGAATTTTATTTCATTGTAATCAGTCTGCACGTAATAAATTGCTGAAGTATTGTCGGGTAGTTATAAAAACTTATAACATTATTTTTTTCAAAATATGTAAAAAAAAAATCCAAGAAAAAAAGGTTTTGTTTGTAAACAAGGCTTGCCCCTCCGAATACGCTATAATTTTGGAATATTTTTTTAACGATGTTACGATATGGATACGTGATATCCAGAGTGGATTCAATAAACTGAAACTTTAGTGACATCTGTGTTTACTTTAGGTTAGGCAAATGACAGAATGGTGCCTCGTGGAAGCAGGCGTTGGCTCTCTCTCTCGGGACTCGGGAGTAAGAAAAGCATACGGTCAAAAATAACTACAGTTTCGATCACAATTCAGTTTTTATCACACTAAAAAATAACTGCATGCATTCCCTAAGTCGACAGGTTATCGCGTATAAAACGGGGCTATGAAACGGATCGGTTCGGAAGCGCGCCTGTATCGGACGGCGGATCTATGCTTGACGTTTCGATTATAAAATATGATGTTCTATCTTGTATGAGGAGCTAGGGAAGCGTTCAACTGTACCACATCAAAATGTAACTTTATAAATACATGCCCTTAAATCACTATATACTCGTTTAAATAAAACTCCAGTTGCTTGCTTTGCATCATATGTAAATGTCGAAGGTAAAACAAATAAAATAAATATAACCATAAAAATAAGGCAAAACAAACGCAATAGACATTTTATTTTATAAAATTGAAATTTGTTTTTTACTTCAATGAGTAAGTAGCCGAAAATTATAGTATTTTCTAGTACGTAGTACCAAAACTAGATAGGTCGTAAATGCCATTTTGCACTTTCGTGTTAACTCTATAGACAATCACAACTCATTGACACCAGTATAAAACTCAGGTGTGACGCTTTAGGTCAGCGGGGGTAGCGTTCAGTCCCGCTAAACAGTACACGGCCAATATTTGTACAACCACGTCAATATTTGTTCAGAGCCGTGTATGAGTGAACTCGTGACTAGATATTTGCGAATGACAGCCGCCGCGCAATATCCCAGGACACGTGTCGTGGCGAACGTGGCGTATGAGGCAAAAACTCAATAAGCGCTGCAGATTGTGCCTGTCGAAGGATTTCGGTTTTTACGAAGAGATTTAGTTGTAAATCTGTTTCCTAGTTTTGTAGTGTGTTATTGTGTTTGATACTCGAGCGTCTGGTCGGTAGGTATTCCTATACACCGAATGTGTAACGTAAACAAATCCTTAGCTTCAATATCATCGCTCTGGAGACCTTGTCCGCAACCTTAAGGGAGTTCCTACAGCTCTTCTAAACTACATTACCTATGTGCGCGACAGCCACCACAGTCTCCTGACTGTCCTAAATTAGGCACTGGACCTCTCAACACCTTAATTTAGGCACTAACATAGTAATTTTAAAATAAATTATTGAAACATATTAATGTCTCATTTTTTAAATGTGGGTGCACACCACAATTTTATATTAACATGGATACAAAGATCAAAGCTCAAAGAACAGTTGAAAACGCGCTAAGGTGCAAAGCCTTTCAAATAAACAATGCAAAGATCGACACACGAAGCATAAGGAAAGTTTCGGAAGGTTTCTTGGCGTAAGGGTAGCGAAGTGGTTAACGCGCTGGACCGGCAATCCAGAGGTACCGGGTTCGATTACCGGTCTCTTTCACCAGGTTACTCATTTTAATTTTTTCTTTGAGCTTTGATCTTTGTATCCATGGTTTAATACTTTTATTTTTTAACAGTAATGTTGGACATTATTACTGGATTGTTACGAAAGTAACAGTGTCTTTGTACTTATACCAAAATATGAAAAAGATTGGCTATTGCACTTCCGGTTAAGAAGCAACACAAAAAAAGTAGTGCAACAAGTCAACTTAATCACCTCATACGCCCCATTCTTCCGACAGCCGTGTAGAACAGCAAGCCGCTCCATCTTGTCCAATAACACGCCGACAATGCCCAGCTGGCGCCACAGCCTCCGGCTCAAAAGATCCAATTACTTTCTAATAATTCACCGATTATGTCGAGGAGTGAATGAAAAAGCCATTTGAGCGGAGAGCGCATGTCGCTGCGGAGGTAATCTTTAATCGGGCCTGAAGATTACACGGTAAAAGCTGCTCTGAACCTGAATTGATCTGAACGGAGACCCGGGATATTTTCATTTTCAACATCTTTAGTTATATAGTTCAATATCATCATCATAGGCCCTTCAATCTATTACAGACGATTTGTGGTCTTCAGGCTGCGAAGCATATCGTCTTTGGTGGCTGAAAAGACCGATACACGATCGGCATATCCGACCGCAAAAATTCAATAAGCGTATACGTGATGGCTGCAGATTGTGCCTGTCGAAGGATTTCTGTTTTTAAGAACACATTAGACGCTTGTAAATCTGTTTCCTAGTTTTGTAGCGTGTTGTGTTTGACACACTCGAGCGGCTGGTATACCTATACTTACACCGACTGTGTAACGTAATCAAATCCTAGCTTCAAAATCATCGCTTTGGAAACCTTATAGTTGACAATATAGACTTTTGTTTATATTTAATGCATCCAAGAATTTTTTGAATGTTCTTGCATCCGAGAAAGATGCAGCTTGGGACACGGTGGAACGACAATTTGATCAGGATCGCGGGAAGCTAAAGGAAGGAGGTGAAGACGCACGACCAGCCGTGAACAAACTTGCCCTTGGTCCAGCTGCGGACGTCTGTTGGCTAATATAATGATGGCAATCATAAAATCGTTTCAGGCAGTTTTATTATTCCAGGTTCCGACACTTTTTGTACTAGAGGTTAAGGTAAAATGCATTCAATTAAAGTCCCGTTCAATATCTAACGCCTATAACCTTGTTAATAAATAATGACGATGCGCAGTCAGCAACTTCAACATAATAGGACACAAACATTAATCAAATTTGCAATATACAAAGGTTGTCAATGTTTAAGACGCTGACGAAGGTTAAATACAAACGATCCAGCAATTGTTGGGGCCGACTGTACTCGGAAGGACGAAGGGCCGGCAAACTCATAAACCACGACCGCATCTTTTTGTTACGGCAAATATATTCGTATTGGAGGAATTTATCAAAGTGACGGCCCTTGTACTGAACATAACATGTGATCCTCTGAATCGGCCGAAAGGTTCTTCAAATTAAGGAAGATAACGAAAGAAAAGTTGCCAAAGCAAATTGTGTTACGAAAGGTTTTTTATTGTGCTCTTTTGAGCATGTTTATCTTTATAGGATGAATGAGGCAATCGTAGGTACCAGGCCGGCGCTTTGTCGAGCCGGTTCACGTCTTAGGGGCCGTCACCCATGTGATGCCAGCGTTATCACAGACACGTATCTATTTGTTGCAAGGCAAATCTAGTCTGTTTCTTTCCCATTACTTACATTGCGACAGGAAATGATAATTCGCGATACTAGCAGGGATGCGGTTAGTTGGGAGAGTAGCAATGAGTAGTAGGACAGATCGATGTGCACTAGTGTGGAGTTGTTGAGAAGAAAGCCGATAGCAACTCAGTCGGTCAGTAACACTTTTGTAAATGATACTTAGCGGTGTGTTACGTGATTAACTTAAAATGTAGCTTTTGCGGGCTGTTTTGTCGAAAACCAAAATAGGGATGCTTTCAGAAGTGTTTTATTCTGTGTATAAACGCACGTCTGACTTAAACTGGGTTTCACAAACATCCTCGCGTCTCGCTGATTTGCGCTAACTTAATTGCGATCATTAATTCCTCCTTTGGTTTGCTCGCCCTCGTTGGCAAGGAGACTGCTCCGGGCCAACCAGGGCGAGCAAACCGAAGTACCTACACCTAAACTAATGTACACGATCATCCATTTACATATTAAATTGGTAAATAGGATGTACGCTGCTTATTAGCATCGCTAATGATGTCATAGATATTGATTTAAACTTACACGAATGACACTTAATTATTGCACTCCTTATAGTGTCATTTAATTACACGATAAAGTCCCGTTTTGTTGTGATCATGTAATAAAACTGATAGGTAGTTAGAGTTGGTTAACCCTTAAATGCATGAATTAAAAAAACACAATTTTGAAAATTTTATGTTAATTCAAATAAATGTTTCTAGTTTTCAACCAGTAATTCATTTTTGTTTATGTAAGCTGCATCTTACACCATGCATTTAAGGGTTAAAACGTTATGTACCGGGTGGGCCCTGTAACAGGAGCAATAAATTAAAACATAGATTCTACCCCTCAAACTGAACAACAATTAGGTATTAAACCAATTTTAAAAATAACTCATTTATAATGTAAACCTGTAAAATAAAGTTTATTCAAAGAAGCAATTAATTGCGAAACATTTGATATTTAGTAAAGTGACAGCCATGTCAATGCTAAGGCGATGTCAATGTTGGACGGCGTACATTGAAAAATGCTATTTACTTTGTTTGAAATAATGAACATATATGAAAAAAGTTTCTGAACAAATGTTGTTCAGTTTGACGAGTAAAATATATGATAAAATTTTTTGCTCCTGTTACAGGGCCCACATGGTATATAAAACACACTGAATGAAAATGTATGGTGCACAATATATACGTAGGCCTGTCAAAATTAGTTTACAGCAAAAATATTGTTAATTCCTTCATCTGCCAAACTATTAAATAGTGAAACGAAGCGCGAAGAAGCATATCTCGGGCCAGCATGGCAGTGTCAACTGATATGGCACCGTTGGTTCCTTATCAGTTGCCATTGCAACTTGGCCTCCCCATTTTGCTTACCATCAAGCGAAGTAGAGCCACTTTGTAGTGCCAATATAAAAAAAAAGTTAAATCTCCAAGTTCTCAGAAGTCAACTCCTAAGAGCGATAATTATAAAAGTACACATAATTAAATAGTAAGGTCCTTTAAGTTCGCCATTAGGCAAAGTCCGTGCTTATTTATTATGTAGGAGTAACTAAGGACGGAGTTCTGCGCCGTTCGGTTTCAATTTAAAAAGTTTGCGCGCGGCGAGTAGGCTGTAGGCTGTTACTGCTGATGGGCTTTACGGAAACGATTCGAGTATAATGTCGTACAATTGCCTCTGTCTCTAGCTTAAAGCATTGTGCTTAATAAATGCCTTTTCTAAATTATTAATTTAATCTTGGCTTTATAAACTGCCAGCTCAGGCTGCATTCAATAAAAAAAAAAAACAAGAAGAACCCTTATTCTCTGAAAGTAATAAATAAATAAATATCGGACAACCTCACACAAATCGATCTAGTCCCAAATTAAGCTCAAGAAGGCTTGTGTTATGGGTACTAGACAACGATATACGTAATTATATAGATATATATATATATATATATATACTTAACACTTTCGACACCAACAACCCGGTAGCCGGGCGCTCTGCTCGTAGTAAGTTTTCGCTACATACGGTTTTTCCCATGTTATCGGCTACGAGCGTAGCCCGTAGCGCTACGCGGTAGCGAATGCGTTAAATACATAGAACAACCATGACCCAAGCTCAAATACGAGATTCGAGTTGATCAAACAAATATTTGCCCCGGCCGGGATTCGAACACCAGACATTACTATTCGAGAGTAAGCGTTATTATTGAAATAGAAGTTTAGTTAATCGCCTTAGACGAGTTACACAACTAAAAATACAAGAATCAAGTATCGGTTTCATAATTATATTGAATGGATTTTAAAAGGTAGGCTTTGACAATCAAGATGGCTATAGAAGTGGGCAAAAAAAGATCCTACATTCAAATTTAGTCTAAGTAATTTACAATTCTGTAAACATCTATGATCTACTTTCACTTTTACCATCCTATATAGACGAGTTTACTTTAGTTTTTCGATGGGGTCCTGTAGAGTACCACAACTACCCCATATCATTCTGAGGGCGTCTACCATAAATTTCACCAATTTTCAACGGACATTACCGGAGTCAAGTGAAATTAATTAGTATGTAATTTCTGAAAACCTCTCGATCCTGGACGCAATGGGCCATTTTAATCGTCCCAGGCCATGGAAATGGCGGGACACTTAGTCAATAAGTGAAAAGGCCAGCCTGTGCCATGAAAGCCTCCGGCATTCATTCGCTCGCATTATCCTCACTAAAAGAAATATTAATGGCCGCAGGTTCGGATAATCTCTTTCCGATGTCCCTATTTACGGGGTTTACGAGGATCTAATATTAGTTTATTGCGTACTGGAAATGAGAGGAAATTACAATGTTATTTCGTTATATTCGAGGGAACTTGGTGTGCGGAAGTTCATCGATCGAGTAATCTCCTTACGTCTCACTAGGTAGGTTAGGTACATAAGCCGCGTGGTTGTGGGACCCAACCATCGAACACTCGACCAGCCACATGCTCATTCAAATCGACCCAGTTCTCTAGTAAGCTTGTGATGGGTACTACACGACGAATTACATACTTACATAGATAAATATATACTTAAATGCATATAAAAACATCCACGACCCAGGAACCAATATTCGAGCACATCACACAAACATTTGCCATTGCCGGCAATTGAACCCAGGACCAGAGAAGGTAATGTTTTTGTCATGATTTGTAGGATTTAAACTGGAAATGTAGTGAATATTTTATGAACGCAGCTATATTTTGAAAATATTAACCGTCAAACCTGGTAACACAGGTGTTCTAATTAATATGATATCTGAACGCAGCGACAAGCTGCCTAAATATTATTTAAGAATAGCAACACTGATCACTTGTCTATGATTAATAATCTATCAACCAATAAAAATGTCCTGTTGATGGTAAGTGAACTTCCTGATTGGTTCGCTTCGGACCAATCACTGATCAACATTTTCCCGCGTTTTGACATGGCGGGTGGTGCCGAAGTTATCGTCAGGACAGGCATTCTGGTGGAAGAACTGACAGAGAGAGGAAGCCGAGAAAACCTCCACAATTCAGAAGTACTAAATGAACAAACTCCCACATGGTGGACGAACTGATACTGAACAGTGCACGTAAGTACTATTGAAGTGTTGTAATATAATTATACACTATTTTAATCAACGAATTTCTATGTTTTTTATAAAGTAAACCTTATCCGTTATGTGTTGAGTTAAATGCCGATAGCGTTTAATAATTTTGCTTCTGTTCCTGTGTAATAAAAAAAGACTAAGAAAGTTTAAAGGACAAAACAATTTTAAAGAAACGTTGTGTTCTTTGGTTAAATCTATAACGAGTTTTTTTTACTTGAATGCGTAAGTCAGTACTCTTACCCGCATATAAAAAAAATACATTTGTAGTATTTTTTCCGCTGGAAATACATTTCCAATACATTTCGTTATATTATAGATTATAGATATCGAAGAGTTAGTATATTTTTTAGTTAGTACATTAAAGTAGTCAAATATTATGATGAAAGTAATTTAAATATGATCTAAAATCTACCTTGTGTTAAGACAAAATTCTCCATATCATCAAATTATAAGGATTCAAGTAGTGTTAATTTTTTTGGGTTCGAATGATAAGATAAATTATGTTGTTTGTTCAGATTTTCGTTCTAGTCATTAGTAAATTAGCATGATTTCTTCGGATATATTATATTTGAGATGTATATCTTATAAATACATACAAATTATATTGGAATTGAGATGCAACATGTTTCTAAATAACCCTAGTAAGCGTCATAAAAGTAACTTGGCATGTATTGTTCTATTTACTTATTACATGGTGATAGTTTTTAAAGGACGTGACATGAGCATCGATTTATAAAGTTAATATTATGGAGTGAGAAAATGTCAGTTATATTAGATTAGTTATGTTCTGACGTAAGAGTGCGTTTGGACTCGGGAGTTAAGCTGATTTTGAAGTGAGCGTGCGTCTAGATTTATGTTGCCTGACGTGAGAGTGCGTCTAGGCTCTGGAGTCATGTTTGTTTGACGTAAGCGTGCGTCTGGATTTTGGTTTGATTGATGTGAGAGTGCATCTGGACTTTGGTTTGTCTGGCGTGAGCGTGCGTCTGGATTTTGGTTTGCTTGACGTGAGAGTGCGTCTGGATTCTGGTTTGTTTGACGTGAGAGTGCGTCTGGATTTTGGGTTTGTTTGGCGTGAGCGTGCGTCTGGATTTTGGTTTGTTTGGCGTGAGCGTGCGTCTGGATTTTAGTTTGTTTGACGTGAGCGTGCGTCTGGATTCTGGTTTGTTTGGCGTGAGCGTGCGTCTGTATTTTAGTTTGTTTGACGTGAGCGTGCGTCTGGATTCTGGTTTGTTTGGCGTGAGCGTGCGTCTGGATTTTAGTTTGTTTGACGTGAGCGTGCGTCTGGATTCTGGTTTGTTTGACCTAAGAGTGCGTCTGAATTTCGGTTTGTCTGACGTGAGTGTACGTCTGGAATTTGCTTTGTTTGACGTGAGAGTGCGTCAAGATTTAATTTTGTTTTCGATGTGAGCGTGCGTTGTTTGACGATTGGAACGTACGCTTGGAACTTACGTTTTTGTATGAAATCGCGTAAACGTGCATTTAGTGATTATTTGCATTGTACGCGTCAGCTTGCGTCCTAGTTTAGTATGGTCATGTGAGCTGAATGCTCTAGATTTTTTTAACGACAAAAGATTAAGTTTATAATTTTAACACGAACATAAGTTTGAATAATATTAAAAGTATGAACATGTATTTGGATATTGTAAAAATACGAGTCTTTGTTGAATTAAGAAAAGAGAGTCTTAAAGTTTACGAATTGATTCACAATAAAACTTAAATGTACGCTCAAAGTTAAGGAAAATAATGAAAAGAATAGTATAGAATAGAAGTAAAAGTTATTAACAGCTATCGTCGAGATCGGAATACACATTTGTTTTACCTCCAGTGGCGAGCGCCTGCGTTTAGTCCTGAGAAAAAACCGGATAGTCAGTATGTCTAGTGAGAGTTCCGAAGACGATATACCTCCTGTTATTACAAGAAGGAGACACCTATAAAAATCTACTGATGAAGAAATTACTGATAGTGAGAGACAGTTGAGTGGCAAGAAACGGAGACATGAAACTTCAAACAGTGATGAAAGGCAAGACAACTCTAAACGTCGTCGATCAGGTGGTTCAAGTAACAACGTAAATGTTGCTGATTTATAAGAGCCTTAACTAAAAAAAAACTAAACCTTCCATTAGTTCACACCAGATGTTAAACGCTTTACCTGAGTTTGATCCAGATAGTAAAAATGAGAATATTGATATAATGTGATGATGTGCAACCATGCACAAGGTAAATGAGTACGCACGCATATATAATGGGATGACATTAAAACATCTCATTTCGCGACGCAGAAACTGACTGGCACAGCCAAGAAGTGGTTTTACTCCTTGCCAAGCTTAGACTTCACATGGCTTGACTGACAAGTGAAATTACGCCGAGCTTTTCCGATTGATGAAAATTTTGCTATTATGTTAGAAGAGATGTTCGCTAGGAAGAATAAAGCAAACGAGAACCTGCGTACATATTGTTATGATAAATTAATGCTTTTAAACCGTTGCGAAATCACCGGGAAAAAGGTGGTAGATTGCCTTATTCATGGCATGTCTGATGTATCGATGAGAAATAGTGCACAAGCACTTAAATGTTTAGAACCTGAGGATTTACTGCAGTACTTCGTAATTCAGCAACCAGAAACCAAAGTATTTTCTGTCACGCAGAAGAAACGAGGATATACTGAAGGAATGGAACATAAGGTGTTTCACAAATAAGTGCTTCCAGAAGAAAGAAAAACAAAATAATTCATCTGTGGTGTGTTTTAATTGTAATGAGGAGAGACATCGATTTGGTAACTGTCCAAAGGTTGTAATAAAATGCACCATTTGCAAGAAAGTTAGACAAAAACTGTCGATTTTCCTCTTCAAATAACAAAGAGAATATGAAAAAAGTTCTGAATATTGATAGTTCTAGTACGAATCAGAAATTTATTAAAGAAATTGATGATAACAATAAATCATTACAAGCTTATATTGACTTTGGTAGTGACTGCTCCCTTATCAAGCTTAGTGAAGCAGAAAAACTGAATCTAGACAAAATTCTATCTGATTTACCTTTGATTAGAGGATTTGGAAATTTTCATATAACACCTATTTGTAAATCTAAAGTAACTGTTCGCATTGATGAAATACAAGCTGATGTTTTAGTACATGTTGACCCTGATAAATATTTACACGTACCTGTATTAATAGGGCAAAATTTTACAGAGATGCGTTATGTCACAGTCTTCAAGGACAGTAATAGCTTGATATTTTTTTAAATAATCCCCTAGCTACGATTGATTCTGAGCTCGAAATGGAATCTGGAATCGTCAAACTGGTAGTAATGATATTGTTTTGACTGGAGTGCTTTTTGTACCAGTCTATATTAATAATGAACCCTACAATGGAGATGTAAATGTTGAAGCACAAATGTGACCAGTTCCTGGTAAAGAGTATCGTATGCTACAAGGAGCGTATAATTTTAAGGATGGCAAAGGAAACATATTGGTATCCAGTCTGTCAGATACGCCTGTTACTTTAAAGAAGGACATTTTATTAAGTCGAGCTTTTCCGTTTAAGGAAGTCAATGTGGTCGACGTGAGACGAATAAGTACAGGAGTAGATACAACTCTATCACCTATAAATATAAACGAAATACAGATAGGTGCCAATATATCTGACGAGGTATTGATAAAATTACACGAATTATTACAAAAATACCGTGAATGTTTTGCTTGTTCGTTAGATGAAATAGGATGTGCCCCTAAAGAATTCAAAATGAAAATTGAATTAAAAGACAACAAACCGATTGTCTATCGACCATATAGACTTTCTCTTTCGGAAAGAACTAAGGTTAGAGAGATGATTTATGACCTCTTAAATAATGAAGTCATCAGAGAATCAAGTTCGCATTATGCCAGCCCAATCTTGATCGTTAAAAACAAAACAGGTGACCAACGATTATGCGTCGATTTTAGAGCTTTAAATAAAAATTCTGTTAAGGATAGATACCCACTTCCGATCATTGAAGATCAAGTAGCGAACCTCAGTGGAAACAAGTTTTTCACCACATTGGATATGGCATCAGGCTATTATCAAGTTCCACTAGCTGAAGAGAGCAAATTTACACTTAACGGCCTTTGTTACTCCGGACGGCCACTAAAAATTTAATTGCATGTCGTTCGTACTAGCCGCCGTGTTTTAGAAATTAGTAAATAAGATGTTAGGTACCAGTCGATTTGACTCGGTACATGCGTATATGGACGATCTGCTTATTCTGACTGTCCTTGGATGAGGGTCTTATAAAGCTTGAAAATGTGTTAAAGTTAGTGAAGGAATATGGCCTTACTCTGAAACTTTCAAATTGTTGCTTCTTTTGCACGACAATTGATTATCTTGGATACGAAGTCTCAGAAGCAGGCATCAAACCTAGTCAGCATAAAACCGTTGCAATCGAACAATTTCCAGCTCCTACTAATGTCCATGAAACAAGGCAGTTTCTTGGATTAGCTAGTTATTTCAGGAAATTTGTGAAGGGCTTTGGCGAGATTGCACGGCCACTAGCAGGCCTTTTATAAAAGGGCGCTGACTGGAAATGGACTGACACCGAATCAAAAGCTTTTTCCACCTTAAAAAAATATACTGTCTAGTAGACCAGTGTTAGCACTATAATCCTAAACTAAAAACTGAGTTGCATACTGATGCTAGTTCCTTAGGGATTGGAGGAATCCTCATGCAGTGGCAAGAAAATTGCAACGAACTCAAGCCGGTGGCGTATTTTAGCAGAAAAACGTCGCCTGAAGAAAGAGTTTACCATTCATATGAATTGGACACATTAGCGGTTGTTTGCTCACTCAGAAAATTCAGGACATATTTATTAGGTATACCATTTACAATTTTCACGGATTGTAAAGCCTTACGATCAACGCTAAGCAAAAAAAAGACCTTATGCCTAGGATTGCCAGATGGCTTTTACAAATGGAAGAATATGATTATAAAATTGAGTACCGCCCTGGTGAACGCACGGCTCACGTCGATGCTCTAAGCATCTGAGAATGTTATTTCAGTGTTACGCATTGAACAAAATGATTGGTTAGTTACCTTACAGTTAGGAGACCCACAAGTTAGTCAAATCATAAATACATTAAAACAAAATATTAATGAAGAATACAGGGAAATCAAAAAACATTACATGCTTAAAATAATGTACTTTACAGAAAGATTGATGTCAATGACAACAATATTTTGAGATTATTCATACCAAAACGGGCAAGGTGGCAGATATGTCGTCTCAATCACGGTGAAATGGGACATTTTGGTAAAAAAAAAAACGCTTGAACGCATACAAAGTCTTTATTAGTTCCCCAAAATGTCCAGTTTCGTAAAAAAATGCGTTGGTGCTTGCCTAGAATGCGTGTATAACAAAGACAGTAGCAGTTCTGGTAAAAAAGGCCATATCTACCCTATTGAAAAAGTGAGTGTTCCATTTCAAACTGTCCATATCGACCATTTTGGCCCCTTTGTCAAAAGTAAACGACAAAATACTTACATTCTAACCGTAGTTGATGGCTTTTCAAAATATGTTTTTGTTAGACCGGTGAAAAATACTAAGAGCAGTACAGCCATCAAAGTTTTGGGAAATATATTTCAAGATTTCGGTACGCCTGAAAGAGTTGTGTCCGATAGGGGAACAGCTTTTACGTCGAGTCAATTCAAACAATTTTGTGCAGAAAATAATATTAAGCATATTCTGAATGCTGTTGCTTGTCCACGTGCAAATGGTCAAGCAGAACGCTTCAACCAGACCATTTTAAATGCATTAGCAACAAAAAATTCGCTTCAAAATGAGAAAGATTGGGATTTAGCTGTTCCTAAGGTACAATTTGGTATTAACAGTACAGTAAATGCCACAACTGGAAAAACACCTTCAGAAATTCTATTCGGAATAAGACTAAAGGGAAATTCTGATAACATGTTGAGAGAAATTTTTGAAGATACAAACAGCAAAGATAAAGATATTAATGAAATTAGAAATGGCGTTAAGATTACAATCGATAAAAAAACAAAATAAATTGAAAGAATTGTATAACTCTAGACTAAACCTGCTAACAAATATAAAATGATGAGTTAGTAAAAATTACCAAAGTTTCATTTGCGGAGAACCCAGGCCAGAGCAAAAAACTCTTACCTAAGTTCATAGGCCCCTACAAGGTATCAAAGGTGTTGGGTAATGACAGGTATGAGATTACCAATGTTCCGGGTTTTAACATGTCAAAAAAATAGATTATGAGCGATGATAATAGTTCTGAATCAGATTCCATCTAGGCATTATAATAATGAAGAGTAAACGTCTTATTTCTTGCATGACTTATAAATATGTTATGATGTATTAATATTTATCTCTTTTATGTAAAAGGCCTATGTTTGTGTTTTCTATATTTGTACATAAAAAAAGGGAATAAAAATACACCTATGTATTGTGTGAATAAAAAAGTATATAACTTTGTACATATTACTTATAGAAAAATAATAATAATACATTAAACAAGAGAAAGAGTTCATGGCCGGATGTCATGATTGGTATGTTTGTATAAATGTAGATACCTACTTTGGAATTGTTAATAATTAAACGAAAAATAATATATTAAATTACGCTTATAGTTACTTATGCGTTGTTTGTTTCGTTTGGCTTGATTTAGTTATCAACCATTCGTTTACATAGGTACTAACTATCCTGTCTAATTTATTTTGGTATTCATTCGTGCGTCGGGAGCCTGCACGATGTCTGATGGCCGAATGTCATGATTTGTAGGATTTAAACTGGAAATGTAGTGAATATTTTATGAACGCAGCTATATTTTGAAAATATTAACCGTCAAACCTGGTAACACAGGTGTTCTAATTAATATGATATCTGAACGCAGCGACAAGCTGCCTAAATATTATTTAAGAATAGCAACACTGATCACTTGTCTATGATTAATAATCTATCAACCAATAAAAATGTCCTGTTGATGGTAAGTGAACTTCCTGATTGGTTCGCTTCGGACCAATCACTGATCAACATTTTCCCGCGTTTTGACATGGCGGGTGGTGCCGAAGTTATCGTCAGGACAGGCATTCTGGTGGAAGAACTGACAGAGAGAGGAAGCCGAGAAAACCTCCACATTTTCATGTGTTTGATAGAAGAAAATTAAGCTTATTAGCAATACGTATTTACATGGGTAAGGTTTTAGATTAGGTAGATTATTTTTTAATCCCAGAGGTGTTTAAATACTATTTAATTTCAAATAAAACAAGTACCTACATGTGTGTATGTAAGAATATTTGACATCGCGATGCAGATGTAAAGTTTATATGTGTGAACTGCGTTAGTGTCCCGTATATGCTCATCGTGACATTTTGTTTTACAGACAAGACATTCAAAAATAAATATAGGTACTGAAATTATCAGTTCAACTTAACTTCGTCCGTGATAATAAAAAAGGTATTCCCCATGTGGTTCCGCGAGGGTCGAGGGTTGCCGCGGGCAGGTGCGTCGCGGAGGGCAACAGATAAATAACAAAAATTTAAAATTTTAAAAACCCAAGACATGACAACCTATAAAAAGAAAAAATTACGCCAAAAAGCTGTTATTCACTTAGGCAAAAGTATTTTTGTTAAAAGACAAGCTTACGTGGTCTTAAATCGCGTTAAAACCTTGCAGGGTGTTGCTTTTTGTGACCTCAATCAAAGGAAACTGTTCAATAGTCCTAATGACAATTCAGCTTTAGCAGAATTGCAAAGACTTAGAAACTGCAGTGACTCAGTACTGTGACAGAAATCATAATATGAGTCTTTTTTCAAAAAAGTTTTTCTGGTACCTTGTTTTTTACCGACTGTACCTTCTTACACAAACGTTAATTGCTCATCAAGACCAATCAGACGAGCCCAAATACCATGGGTTTATCTTGTGCTGTTTAGGAGTTTCAACGGTCTTCTTCAGCTCCAGGATACCAAATTATTGTACTGTCAAAATTTTATTAAATTGTTGGTTATAAACTAAGTAGCTGGTTATCATGAGACCCTCAGTTAGTGAGTGATCTGGAAAATGCTAATAAAACTTAACATTTAACCAAAATTTTGAATTCTTGGCTTCAATATTGGCTGAGATCTTGTCACTTGTTCCAATTAGTTAAAGCTGAATATCTTGGAAACTACTGGCCCTATTTCCACCAAACATAGCTAAGAACCATCTCGATGGAAAAGTCTTTCGATTAAAAATAACCGCACTGAAATTGGTCCACCCGTTTGGGAGCTACGATGCCACAGACAGACACACAGACACACAGATACACAGATACACAGACACACAGACACACAGATACATAGATACACATGTTAAACACCCCTCTTTTTTTGTCGGGGGTTAAAAAGTAGCCCTTTTATCACATCTCGCAGAGATAAGACCCACTATACATTTAGTTACCACCATACACCAGACATTTTTGTAGATTCGCTACGCACTGTTATGTTTTACAGCAGATTGTTTGCATGATACTTACTCAGACATGTAAAAGTGTCCTCGTGGCGTACTGAGCTGGCGGTCCCGGGTTCGAATCCCGGCCAGAGCAAATATTTGTGTGATGAACTCGAATATTTGTGTTTGGGTCATGGTTGTTCTATGTATTTAAGTATATATTTATCTATATTAGTATGTATATCGTCGTCTAGTGCCCATTACAGAAGCCTTCTTGAGCTTAGTTTGGGACTAGATCGATTCGTGTGAGGTTGTCGGATATTTATTTTTAATAATTTATTTACTACATAGGTCCTATAGGCTGGACAAATGCAATTCTGCAGCACACAGGACTTGGAATCTCAATGTATTTTAATTAGCTAATCTAAATACTAATCATTGCAGGTTTTATTATATTATATATACGAGTATATATATATTAAACTTTATTTATTATAGGTACAGTCAGCTGTGCCTCGTTACCTAGTTTACTATATTATATATTTGTATGGCATAGAGGTCACTCAAAGGCTTAATGTTTTTTGTTACATACGAAAAACTTAACTGACGCGTATGCTGAGTCTTGAACGTAAACAGGATAATCCATCAAATAAAAGAAGGCCACACTGTATATTCATTTCATACAAGAAAATAAAACTAAACACAGTATCTCGATATGTACCTCAGTTCCTTTATTATTGCACGTTACAATATGTGACTTAATCCCTGGCGGTAAATTTAATAACAGCCCGACGGAGCCAGAGAATACAGGCTTCCACTGAAAAAGCAAGTTTATTACTTAAGCATTTTCCACGTTACGCCATTTTCGTCTTAAGCGGGAAAATATTCGCTACTGAGAGGAAAATGTCCAACTTTAGCAATATCAGCTGCGCCTGGCTTCCGAACCACACTGTATATTAACCGATGTTCTTTTTGATAACTGCATTGTGACGAGAGGGAAATGCTCGTTTTAAAATGCGCATGTTAAAATAATGTCTGCTGCATCACAGTTATGAAGCACCACACTTGCTGAACTATTTGCGATATGATAATAAATAAAATTGATCTTCACTGTGTTCAAATAGAGATCTTATTTAAAATTATCGAATAATGATTTACTAGCTGTGCCGCACGGTATCATCCGCTCACCCCACGGGCACAGTACATTATTTCGGGATAAAAAGTAGCCTATGTGTTAATCTAGAGTGTCAGCTACTTTCATGCCAAAATTTATCAAATTTGGTCCAGCCGTTTGGGCGTGAAGAAGTAACAAATATACACATAAATACACAAACTAACGTTTAAAATATTACTGTGATTAACTTTATGTAGTTATATGAAAATTTACTTTAAACAATCCTGAATTTGTTTCACATCAACCTAATTCCCTGGATCAAGCAATCGCACTCAGCATCAGCACCAAGGATTATGACAAAAACTAAACCAACTAGGGATTTCGAATTGTAAGTAAACTCAGTTTGCCGACACGAACCGTGGCGGCGCAAGACCCAGTAAAAAGCCACCCGAAACTTGTATTTACCTCAAAGACCTTTGTGCCACAAAGGAGTATTAGTTTAATCTCGGCACCCATCTCCCGCCAGGCAGGCTTCGGTGACCTCAAATGTTGTTATAAGGCGCTGTACAAAGGGCATCCGAGCGACACTGAGGTATGATATATAGGTAATTTCAAGAGTTGGCATGAATAGATTGAATGAGTGAACGCAACATGTATGTCATAAGATTTTCGTCAAGATACAGTCAAGGATGCTAAACAAACGTCATCTGTGCTTTTATAACAATTTTAATTAAATGCGTTTTAAGGCAGGGGGGGTATTCGACCAATTTTAGAGATATAATGGAGATCTCTCATTTTCATCGCTATCCGTCACTTTTGACGTGTGCCTACTTGACAAGTGGCGATATCGCAACTTCGTCAATTCGGACGCGCAAAATTTTCGTTTCCTTTGTATGTGACGGCATAAATAACAGGCGCATACTTTAAATTGACCGCGTAGAACGTGAAATTAGTCCGTTACGTTTCGTTCAAAACAGAAATTTATATACATGAATAACATTTTTGACAATCATTATCGCCTTCGTATTTCCAAAATTGAGATGAGATATGTCACTTTCAAGCTCATCGCATTTAAATGACAGTTCAATGGCGATATAACTGTTATCTAATGGAGATTTGACGTTCGGCGATATCTCAAACGGCATTCTCGAATTGGGCCCCTGGTTGATTGTAAAATTTTAAAGTGATATTCACTGCTTTACATGTAGGTATAGATAGGTATGTTACTAAACTGGAAAATTAGTATAGTGTGGTCAAGTGTCGGTAAGTGAGTTGGCTTCCATAAAGTCCGATATGATTTGTTTGGGCACGGTAGCTAGCTAGCAACTCCACTGTGTCCCCAGTGAGAGGAGACTTAGCCGATGGCTCTGTCAGTGTTACCTACAAAGTTCTCTGCACTTGTAGAAGTGTCCAAAATCTTGCTCCCTTGTGTATGTGTATTAGTAGTACGACATGGTTAGTACCTACACATTTTAATTTTACCCCAATTTAACCCCCTTATTAATTATAGGTACCGATCAATATTCAACTTTCTACATTCAGCCAGCGTTGATGAGTCAGTCCGTCATGACTTAATATTCTTATAATTATGTATATACGTACACATAATTATGTTTCATAGGGGTTAGTGTCAAAGTATTCTAATTATTTAGCAGTTTCTCATGACCTTGACATACGATTAGCGTAGGTAGTACGTAAGCCATCGCGAAAAACACACTCGCGTCAAGTTTCACATCGAAAATTCTATATTTACTACAGAAACTTTATCTAATATATCCAGTGCAGTGGTGTCGTACAAATCAATTCTAATTGATAGAACCGCAGCAATTAATGTTGGCAGCGAGTCGAGCGATCGATCAGGCACTGCCGGGAGGTGTTAGCGTTACTACTGCATGCTCCGCTTGATAGCGTGATCGAGCGGAGTGTCAAGTTTGAATTCTGATTACCTAGTAGTTTGTCATGACCTTGACACACGATCAGCATAGTACGTGTACCGTCATGAGGAACGATGGATAATTGATAAATCATCCGTTACCCTCGCACTCATAGGTATTATCGTTGTCATTGACCTTATGCATGCATATCATAAAATGGCCGTATTTGCGACACTTGCTGTTGAACGTGATACAAAAAATACCCAAACCCCGATAGGTGGCTATAATATTTGAGGAGCTCCATCGATTTCTCCAGGGTCCCATCATCAGACACTATTTTGAGTATAGTAGGACCGATTAGAAGGTATACCCTTTGAAACAAAAACAAATGTGTAAAGCCGTTTTTGGAAGAGAAAAACAAAACATGGTTAATAACAAACATTTCTACAAACTGAGAACCTCCTCCTTTTTTCAAGAAGGTTGAAAAGATGATTTCGACAGTGATCATCCAAGTGCGGCACATACGGTCATAACTCGAGATGCCAATACAAGAGCAGTAGCTACGGCTTTACCTTATAAATGTTGCACCCGTCGATGAGAAAGCCTTCCGAAAGAGGTGCAAATCATAATTCATTCCGTATGCCCACATTTTTGCCTCTTATTACATAAATCTCGGCCGTCAATCACTTCCTCCTAGTTTTGGATCTTAATCAATAAATCATGATTAGAACTTTACATAGGTCATTCAATGACTCCCCCTCCCCCTCCCCCCTATCGAACCTCACGTGATTTGTGCACAAGCCCTTACTTACAGTTATATGACTAAGGCATTATCTGTATCAGTTATCTATCGCGCGATAAATGCGCCTATCAGCTGACTGACCGCGAACGCCCTTCAGAGCTGCGACACTATAATGCAGTGTACTGTTATAGTATGCTCCAGTCATTTAAAATTTCCGGTAGCACGGCTACTTTTCTCTAAAAACCTTTCAGCACATTTTCTGATGCACCGTTAGATCAGACTAACCGTGAATAACCCTTCAGAGGTGCGATTCCATAATGTGCTTCAATCACTTTTACGACAGCCTTCCTGCTCTACAATGATCAGGCTGGCCGTGACGGCCCTTCAAGAGGAGAATTTCACTTCCCCGAATTTAATTTGTCATAAATGTATCACTTGCCATAATTTTCATTTGCCGTAAACTTTTTATTTCATAAATCATAAACTCTTCGGGATTTCTTTAAAACTATTTATGCAGAAATCTTTAGGTTTTAGCTTACAGAGAAAAAGAGATTTATGGCAAATGAATAGTATGGCAAGTGATAGATTATGGCATATGAAATTCGGGCAAACGATAGAGAACCCCTTCAAAGGTGCGTTGCCATAATGTGCTCAAATCACTTTCCAGCAGCCTTTGTCCTCTCAAAAGTTACCAAAAAGTACTTCAGTTACCTCGGTTGCCAGATCAAGCTGTTTGTGAACGACCCTCAGAGGAGTCAGAGGTGCGTTGCCATAATGTGCTTCAATCACTTTTCCAGCATTCTTTCTCCTCTAAAGAGCTACCATAAACTGCTTCAGTTAACTTCGTTCTCAGATCAGGCTGGCCGTGAACGCCCTTCAGAGGTGTGATACGATAAAGTGGGGTTATAGTGAATCACGTTGCGCGGCTAAGCCGCCCTCGGCTTCGCCCGTAAGGCGGGAAGCCGCACGACTGACTACTTCGCGGTTTATTTCCGTATTGTGTTTCCTTCGCCGCTACATCAGGTTAAGGTCGAATTGTCTTTCGGGGGCTGTTGCATGCTATAAAAGAATATTGATGGTTGATAAATACATTTTTGAGAGGTTTGTACTTCAAAATACAAATCAGAAGTGGGATGCTTATGACGGTAGATCAACTATTAAAATTAGAAACAAATGTTTGCTTGGCTTGTAATGAAATAATTAAACCGAATAAAAAATATGGGAAATATGTTTTGAGATAAACTAAGAAGGTAACTAAGATTGTATTGTAAGTAGAGAACAAAAAGATTTTGAGCAAATATCTGGCCAACAATTCTTATAAATAATTAAGTAAGTACTTTGATACCTTTCCTCGTTATCTCTCCTTTCAAGTTGTTGAAGACGGTGTTCAATGAAAAGAGATTATTTTTTTAATCGACACCTTAAATTTTCCCGAAACTTCAATAATCCGAAACCTTTCAAAGAATTTTTACACAAGTTCCGATACTCCAATAAACGGCACAGCCAATTAGGAAGTTTTAACCCGCTGGGAAGATAAACTAAATGTTTCCACCATATTATAGGTACCCATGTTAACCGCGATATCCCAAACTGACATATTAGGACAGGTTCACTTGAAGAAAGGCTCAAGCGTTCTTTTATCGTGAATGAAAGGCTATCACTATTTGGACATGTACGAGCATTCGTTTTATCCAGATGTGTATATTAGTCTAAATCCACCCAGACTAATATTTTAGGCTTCAGCGCCCTTCACTTGCGGAGACAGAAAAGACAATCCCTATTGTAACATTTTTTCTGACCTATTCCTATTACGATTTTAGTTAATTTCAGGCTCAGAAATTACTGAGTAATGTTAAATGGTTTTTGGACCCTTATGTAAATGAAATATAAATATAGTATTTTTGTTGCATATTTTCTTATGTATTGGCAGGCTTACTAATAGCTACGTGCACTATAAAAATACAGCCAGATAATTTATCGTATAGATAGTCCTCCAATGCCAACACATAGACTAGCTACTTGTCAATTGTACCTTTCTTTCCCGGCGACGCACAGTTGCTCCTGTTGCTCGGCGACTTGGTCTCGGCGGCAGCCATCTTTTCCTTTTCGGATACCATCGCCGATCCTGTCCTGTCCTGTCCCGCTTTACGCGACGGGCCGGCTCATCACTACTGCTCCAGCACTTGAACGGACGCGACCGGTCCTGAGGCCCACGGATACTATTTTGATGATAATGAATAGACTGATGAGTGAGTGACTAATTATTTTGCTGGCAAACAGCCAACACTATATTGACTTTAGTCACACAAAAATCAAACGAACACGGATATGTTGTCCTTTGCCATTTTTATTCTACTAACGCGGTCGGTTTGTGGTAATCGTGTGGTTTCTGACTTAAGTTCTAAGTATGTTCGTTGTTTTAAATATTTAAGATGCGTGGAATGTTAATTAAAACTAGGTGATTAGTAAAAAAAATGTCAAAGTTCTAGTCCTACTAATGGCTTATAAAATACTGAAATATAATACGAAGCTGTTGGAGATGGGCAGAAACTATCTCCACAGCTTTTTGACCTTACACATATAATTTTTTGTTCAATAATTCCGTGCTAATAAGTAATAAGAAATCGGAATTATATAGGTACTTGGCACTATGGTCACTACGATAAAGATTGATGATGAATTCAGCTTGTTTATTTAAAAGACTCATCTCATTACAAATTAGTTCCCGCGAAGCGAAGCGAATCTTTAAGGACCATAAATTACAAATCTTGGCTTTTCTTCTACCGGACCGATAATTATTTTGCTTCGTGACTTTACACGGTAATGGCTGTGCAAATAAGTGACTGTACACATATAAATACGCCGTGAGCCCGGCGCTAAAAACGCAGATAATTAGTGTTAAAGACTACGCAAACTGTTATTGGCCTGCTCGTAATTAGAAACTCGACTTTGCGTTCTCTCGCTCTCCAGTTAAGTAATACTGTGATGTGCGCGAGGTACGATGTTCGAATTTTGGACTTTGGAGCATCCGTCCTGGCCGGTAATAACGGTATCCGAGATTTAGCGTCTCTCAGATCGGTGCCAGCAGAGCGAATTGAAAAAGTTCGCCGCTTTATTGCAGCCTCGCTCGTTATACCATTCATCCTAGTCCGACCACTTTGACCTTATTCAATTGTTATTCATAGCGTGCCAAAATCTGGGAGCCATGCCTTGGCTAGTCTGTTTGCGAACGGTACCTCTGATGAATGTTGTTGACAAAACTGGAACCAATCTTCACTGAAGACTTTAAATGTAATATTTTAAGAAAAGTTAGGTCATCAATATGTATTTTTATTTTATTTGGCTCATAGATTTATAATTTATTCATGTAAGAAGTCCGTTTCATCCTCGTACAAGCCGATTTTCCTATCTACCTTAGTTGCTGTGCGTCTGTCAGTGGTAATGTCAGGCTCGAAATTCACTTATACATATGTATAAAGGAAAGATAAAGTATCAAGTTCAAGAGCAAACTCCCAAAAGTACGGCACATGTATGGTAGAAAGTTTTGTTTGTCAAGACATGGCGGGCGGAGCCTCGGCACATGTCACGATTCAGAAAGTTGGTTCCTTCAAGCGACGAGTTACCAAAAACACAACTTTCTTTATCGCGTTACAAAGGTATCAATCAAAACTTTAATGTGATAAATACTTTGTAACTATGTCGTTTCGAATACAGTCCCTGTATGAAGTCTCATGATATAATTAATAACTTGGATGCTACATAAATAGTTAATGGTTTTGATTTCGATTTTGATTTTATTATTAAAAAGATGAGGCTAATGACGACATGATCTAGGTAACGTTTAGACTTTATAAGTTGATCATGCATTTAGTTAATAGGTGACAGACAGGCGACAGAACAGAATGCAGTTATGACCTCTTTATGCTACAATAACAGTTTTTACTAGTAATGTACTCGAGAGGAATAGCTTTAGCAATTCACATTGACTCTTGCTCATCCGAGACCTTGGTAATCATGGTATGAGCCGTTGTGTAATTCATACAAGCACCAATGTGTAATTCATACAGTCAGATTCCATGCGCGTGCAGATAGATCTGTAGGTGAAACTCTGCGTGATGAAAGACTACTTACAGAGTATTCCGCCACAGAGGGTCATTACAAAGAGTACTGCCAACCACAGGTGCGAAGACATCGACATGGTAAAACTGACAGGTTTTTAGCATATTGCCGGTGGTACTGGCTGGAAAATCACTCCCTAACGATTTGATCAAGTCTGCGCAATATTCTAACGGGATGGATATTTTTTATTCTTTGCATATTTTTTCACACACCTTTATTCCATCGCTATGCATAAAAATAAGATAACCTCTGGTAAAGATGTTTATTTTAATAATAGTATTACCTACTCTTCTTAAAGTCAACGCGTTTGGCGCAGTTTTCTAGGCACTTGGGTTCGAACCCGGCCGGGGCAAATATTTGTGTGATAAACTCGAATATTTGTTCCAAAAAAAAACAAAGTTTTTCATACCATTTTTTTTGAGAATAAAATTAGGAAGGGGAAATTCTAAAACAAAGGAATTAAAACTTTCACGGACACACCACAAGTCATTTACCTTAATATAAAACCTATGAGACTTATCGCCTGTAGACAGAGTGACAGTTTCACGAAGAGAAGAGAAGAAAAGTCGCCGTCCACCGACGTGGTGCAATATCGTAAATTATATTATCTCAACGTACTGCTCGTAAAACTGTTAAGACCATAGATTAGATCTTGACTCATCAGTTGTACTAATGCAAAATTTGCTAGTGCACATTAAACCGTGCTATCAATGTCAGTAACTTGGTCATGGAACCAAGATCTGAAAACTAGGCCATTCGACAATAGTTCTTAAGCCTTGGACATTAAGTGACAACAATTACCCTTTTATAATGATTTTTCTGTTTTAGTTAGAAACAATATATTTTGTCCTTTTGTATATAATTACGGTATAATTCGATAACTAGAACTAACGCTCAGGCGTATCTTAGCAAAACAAAGACTTGTAAAATAGAACTTCGCTTGACGTCTATACAGTTTAATTTTACTAGCGTGATAGCTGCAGAAATTATCCCTAGAACTAGATAGCGTGTTTTGTGGTGTTTTTAATCTTCGATTGTTCTATCTGTCTAAGAGAGTTTATTTAAAGAGATTGTCTTCTTTGTATATCAGAATTTCCCAATCATTTGTGCAATATGGCTGGCTTTAAGGTATCTAATTTCATAAATTCTAAGTGAACATAAGTTACATAAATACGTAGGTTTAATAGACCTATGCAATACCATAAATCAGGGTTTCTTAGGGTCTACGGGACCCTGAGGGTATGTAGTGCAAGTGTCGAACATAAGGCTATATCACGGAGTATTCTTATGGTCTGTGGGCTATATGGTAACCATAATGTTAACATTACCATATTCCTTTCTATACAATATTTTGTCCTATATTCCTAATTCTGAGCCTCTTAAGGCTGGCTATTACTTGTGAAGTTCTAAAAGAGTCTTTCGACCGCTAAGTGATAAACGTGATATGTGAAAAAGAAATAGTATAGTAATAAATACATATAATTTATTATGTGTCAAGTACGTATAAGCGACTAAGCGTAGATATTACTCGCGTTCTTTAAATGAAACATCTTTAAAAGAGCATGCTGAAGAAGTAAAAGGATGAATAGAATAATGAAAACAAAACAATATAAATGTGTTTATTGCGAAAAAAAATCGTATTACAATGAATGGAATAAATATGAAAAAAGACTCTTCAAGTTATAAAGTCATCATAATACTACCCTGAATTTAGTGCAGTGAAGTGAAAGATGGTTGCGATTGTTACTCCCCACGCAAGTAAGCATACCCTTTTTTACAGATTCGGTCATAAATAAATAATCTGTACGAGTATGAGAGTAACATGCTTAGACCGCGCATCTATCAGAGTTGCGTGAGTTAGCGGAGCCATGCGAGGTTTTCTTTATGTCATAGAGGCGGACGAGCAAACGGATCGCCTGATGGTGCGCGATTACCGTCGCCCATAGACACCTGCAACACCAGGGGAGTCACAAGTGCGTTTGTGGGAGTAGAGATGTGCCGTTAGCGAGAACGTTACCTGATTTGTATGGGAAAATGTATGTCTACTAATTGGTAGTACTTATTTAAAGTTATCCACATCTATTTCAGGAATTTACCAGTGAACGTTTAAAGAGCAAAATTCGTGCACACCCATCTAAGACTGCTCTCCTATCGAAGAGCATTCTTGGCATGGCTCCTAGAATTTATAACAAAGTACCCGAGTCCCTTGGAACAATTTCTGACATTTGTAGTTTAAGAAAACTACCAAAGCTTACTCATTTAATGAGTTTTTGACGGAAAAATTAGATTAATTAGAAATTATATACAGACATCTTTTAACGTATGTAATTACAAATATCTAAGTTCGGCCCTGGCAGTTCGTAACTAAACAACAAAAGAATCAAGAACTCCAACTGATAACGCATTTAACTGCATTCTGTTTCGCAAGTCTAATTTGTTTTGTAAGAAATTAAGTTTTTAGTTTTGTGTAAAGAAATTCGCGCAACAGTGTAAACAATGTTTTTATTTTTTCTTGGTTACATTTCCGATTTACCCACATTTAGTTTACATTAGCCACGCAAAATATCTCATATTACCTTAAACGGGAAGTCCTGTTTTGTTTATTTCATAGTAAATTTGTATTGGGGCCATCGTAAACTTAAAATATGTGTAGGTATCGGTATGGTTTTGGTTTTGTATTAAAATATTCATCTATAAATTGCCTGTGTAAATTATAAGTCGCCTAGATAGTAGGTAGATATTAATAGTATGCTTTAAGTGGTTAATTTCTACATATGTGGCGTCATATTATGATGTAAGTAATTTGTCTTGTTTTTAGTGTTCTTGATGCTCACTTTTACACTATTATACTGTAATTTCTCATTAAGTGAAATGTTAAATTTCTTTTGAGAAAATAAAGTTCGTTAAACCCAACTTTCTTTGACATTGTTACTGAAACTTAATTATTGTACAACTATTTTGAATTTAACTTTAATTTACTTATTTTAAAGTATTTTTGGAATGTTGGACTTCATGCATGTTAATTTTAATCAGTAAAATTAGTTATGTTGCATGTTAGCAAGCAAGCTTGCAATCAAATTTTGAATGCCTCAACTCAAGGCACCACATAGTGATACAAACGAAAATGTAACATCGTGTAATTTACATACCTATGTTGGACAAATAAATGTTTGAATTTGAATTTGAAATTGAAAATTTTCTTGAGAACGTTCTTTCCTCTTACAATCGGGGAACGTTCTCGAGAACGGCTCATCTCTAGGTACGTTTTTTTTTTTTTTTTTTGAGGATGTGAAAAGGCGTGGAAGATATGCGGTTCCAGCAGAGATGCGCAAAGCAGCTGAGCGCGGTGAGATTGCGATGTGAAGCAGTGGAAGATGCGCAGATGAGCGGTGCTAGGATGCGTAATGGACTCCTTTCTGATATGCGGCACACATTTTAGCGCACATGTTCGTACAACACATTTTTGACACACATCCCTTGCACACATTTCTCGGTCACACACCCATCTTTTCACGCATTTCTCCCTTGTTTTCAACGTAAAAAACTTCACGCCAAGTTAGGCTAGAAAAAATACTATATTTAAAAATACTATATTCGCTTCATTGTAAACATTTGGTTTACGTTAGCAGACGTTACTGCTTTAATAAAAATAATTATAAAAAATACACCTATAGGTGGTTTTTCACAAAACACACCCTTTAACTATCTTGCACAGCGTTGATAAATTTAACACATTTAATGAGTATTTGGGGGTGATGTAGGTACATATGCATTCAGAGGAAAGTCAATGGAAGCTATACCTACGTATGGTTTAAAGTATGTTGAGAACAGAAATCTAATTAGAAATTTTATCTATGAACCTAGTCACTTGCTTAAACATAAAGAGGGAAGAAAAGAAAGTACGATCTACGATGTAATGGCACAAGTATTTTACGCCCGTGGAGATTCAGACAAGGTTTTATCAATAATACGTCTCATTCTTAAGTATTATATACGTAATATAAAAGACGCGAAGAGCCGAATGAAGTCTGAAAATGAATTTAGAGCGATGGACAATGAGAATGCCGGTAACCGTACCGGCCGCCGTCGGGTGCGGGCCATTGTTTCTGCCGACTGTCCGGTCGCGTAATGTTACACGACGGTTGGCTTTATATCCGACTAGTATCGCTCACATCTTGTAATGTCAATTTCACAGAAAGCGTCATTCCATACCATTTCCATACAGTCTCATGTCAGAATGTTGAACGTTTTACAATTTAGGCTAGGATATTTACTTTGATGCGTTTTAATATGTTGTTCGCGACTGTCACTCATTTAAATAAAACAATTTGAGCGGATTACGGAGGCTCTAATAATTAATATATGCGTTATTATCAGTTTAAATTGTTTTGTAATTATATATTTACATTTTCTGATAA
Organism: Apotomis capreana; assembly: GCA_947623375.1. Classification (NCBI taxonomy): domain Eukaryota; kingdom Metazoa; phylum Arthropoda; class Insecta; order Lepidoptera; family Tortricidae; genus Apotomis; species Apotomis capreana. The sequence goes on from OX392501.1 coordinate 670,600, forward strand.
GATGAACAAACATCCTATCACTTTTGATATTGTAATTCGAGAGCTATGTCGATACCTATAAAAGTAAGATTAAACGAGCAGTTTCACAATTAAAATTCAGTAAAGATACGATTTTTCGTTCATACAAGTCATAATTACATACAATAAAATATGAGAATTTTATTATTTGACGCTTGCAGTCAGAAATCCTGTATTTGTAAGCTGAAAATTATTCCAGAAATTTCAGAATTCGACTCTAATGTCGGGGCATAAGATCGTCTTCAAATATTTTTGGAACAATTTATCTACTGTTAGCACTGAGTGTTCTAAATGCAATTCTTTCTATCTTTGTCGCATTTCGTTCAACCATAATTATTTAACACTAGGTACCCCTCATGGTGTCACTCACACGCGAGACAGTCTAGACTAATACGAACTTTAACATAATACTATTGTCGCTAAAATCTTTTTTATTCATTTACTTCTTATGCATATACGAGTAGCACAAAACACTATACGCACGAGTTCGTTTACACTGAGGCTGAACTGTTACCTATTTTACGCAATGGCACTAATATTATGACAGAGTTTTAAAATGAGCTAGTGCTTAATTTCAGATCTCTATCTATTGTCTTTCTTTTACGTGTCATGGTTCTAGTGACCACTACGGTGTCAGAAGTCTACGATGAAAATATTGTGAGTAGAGGATGACGGATGAGGAAAATGAACTATTTTGATGTTTATTCTCCCGCAATAAAGTCGGATTCGGCAACTGCGGCGGTCGAGTCGAACGGGCATACCTTTCGATTCACAACTCTACGCCTGAGTTACCGAATCGACTGAAGAGCGAAGCACTAGGTTACGGTTCCTTATGCACGTCGATGCACGAGCACAAGGGTCGGCGGGCGCGCGAGGCGCGAGGCGCGTGGCGCGTGGCGCGCGGAGCGGCCGCCGACGCACTCACACACATATCTGACCTGGCGTTACGCAAGCACGGTAAGCCGGAGCACTAGCGTGGGCACGGCCGTGGGCCCGAGGACGGAGCGGCGAGCGCGGAGAGGTCGCGTGCCGCTGGGCGCGTTCCCCGGGCGGAATCGATGCGGGCGGCGCGCGGCACGGGAGTGCAGCTCCGGGGCTCGGAGGCTGCGCCCCTCGCAGCCTCCCGCCGCTCCCCGCCCCGGCCCGCGCATGCGCGCTGCAGCTCGCGCGCCGCCGCGCCGCCGCCAAGAGACGTTTCAATTCCCTCTACATCTCGTACATCACTATCTCAATTTCGTGTCCCAGCAATAGCTATGCCATAGCATTGGCTGTGAAAGAATAACCGAACGACGAATCTTATCAATTATTTATGAGACTCGAAAATGATGTTCACTCAGAAATATTTAATTCAGAAACTTAACTTAATTAAGTATTGTGTTTTCTAATATTTGTAAACCAAAAACTTTGAACAGTGTCATATAAAGTTGTAAAGTTGATTTGTTAAAGATCATCGATCGTTACTGTAAATATCAAAGGTTGTACCTGTACGGCAGGGTAGGAGGCAGTGATCCGAGCGCCTATTCGGCTCAAATCAAGGGCAAAGGCTTAATTCTCTGAGGCAACCACCGCGCTCGCGACGGCCGTGTCGGGTACACTTGCTTAGATTTCACAGAAGAGTTTACATTCACTGATAAGGGCGATTGGTCATTTTGATCGGAACTTTTCACCATGAACTATAACCTATAAAACTTCACCTTAAATTGACGGACCCTCTAACGGGAATTCTTATTGCGGCTACTTAAAAATCACTACGAGCATGGACAAAGAGCTAGGACAAGCCGGAGTTAGGTTGAATCGGCTGACGATATGACGATTTGCTAAGAAAAGTCCAACAACATTCTTTCCTTGGCCCCACCGGAGTTGATCCGCGCCAATGTGTGCCCTGTTTTCTCAGGTTCTATTCTAAAGAATGAAAAGGAAGTGCATCATAAGATCAATGCGGTTTTCGTTTGAAAGAGCACTGACTGTAACTTGTGTAACTTGAGTCTTGGTGACAAAGCAACACCAAATATCATCAATCACATGAAAGGTGCCACTCCGTTCTCCAACCAGAGCAGTCACCAATTTTTCCTGTATGTGCCTAATATTCGCAAAAATATGACAGTGTATAGTAGTAGCAAATGCCGTCATGGCGTGAAGGGTACGCCTTTTTACCATCTTTGGCACTTGAAGGGTTAATAAATAACCGATTCCGTCATCCAAGACTCTCAAACGAAACCCCTCATCAAACTGAGGCTGAAGACACCCCCGCTCGGGGCTCGGGCCCAACCGCAACGAGGCAACTGAGCGGATAATAGATACGCATTACACGGAGCCCGCGACTATCAATTATGAATCTAAACGGATGCTTATTAAAGCTGATAGCGCCTTCGCCGCTCTAAGCGCCACTTACATTTGGCTTTAAATACCCTGATGGCTGAGTAAATACAATGCACTTAGCCGAGTGTAAACGCATCATTTATTAATCCCTAAGCGAGCACTTTTTCAGAGTACGCTTTTAAAAACGTTGCTAGTTATCTTACCTTGCTTTTTAGCGTAGGTTATTACAGCAGTCTCCAGGTAATACGCATACGTAAAAAAAATCATTGGTAAAAACATGACGAGCAGGGTTTTCTACTCCTGACATTTGGCATTTACTATGACAGCGTTTTGCTGTTTTGATTTCCATCTGTATCCAGCCGAAGAAAAATAAGGCAATTTATATAGGTACCAATACTTATTTATTTAGATTATTGTGGTGGGGACCTATGTTCTCAATCTCATGGACTAGCGTCGACAGTATGAATGAGATCAGGACATCAGCATTGCTTTCATACTCTGCGATGACTGAGGTATATCTGCCTCTGATAGCCAAAACCGAGGATATTAGACTAACGCCAGTTAATTTGAAGTTCGCTCCGAACGGCAATAAAATCGGTTACGCCATAAAACATGAAAATGATGAATTCTTGGAAACACCGCGCCATGCCGATGGCTTTTATGGTCGATATAACAGCTCTCGTAATGTAACAGGCTGTCGGTAATATGTTACAGAAATGCCTAGAAGAGAGCACTTCAGAAGTTTACGTCAATGTCTTTTTATCTTTACTTATTACAACTGTTATCCCAATTTTCGTCGTCGTAAAATATCTGACATAATGTGTTTTGATGGTGATAAGAAGTCCTGACGTGCTACACCATATTTGCATGACTATTTAACTGAACATACTACGTTTAAATAGTGCTCTCCACAGAACTGGAGAACTAAGATTTAAATCACCAATTAATTGTCATGTTGTTTAGAAGCGAGTGCCCAACTTAGAAGAAGGTTTGAAGAATTACTTAATTATGAAAAAAAAAGGTGTGAAAAAAACGGAATCACCTCGCCAAGCGCAACATTTCGTGACATCCTTTATCGCGCGATAGGTGTTGAAAGATTCGTGTCACAGTTACGCTAGAGATCATAAACATAATTCAACTTTCTATTAATAATAAGTGAATATATGTATTGAAGCGAAAAAAAATAATGATTTAAGCGGGAATTGAACCCACGTCTGCACACTTTGATAGAACAATTAGAAGTTCGCCTGATTGGCCCGGAGAACCGTGAGAGTGGGTTCAAAATCCGCTCTAAGCTTTGCTTTGCTTAAAAATAAACATTTGGTTTACGCCACAGACGTTACTGCTTCATTAAACATAAACATAAGTATATTAATAAATGTTTATGTGTGCGTTTAAAAATAATTATAAATAATCTAGAATGTATAACCTTTTGAGTAAGTACTTTTTGTGCAAAATGATTACAGCACGAGCAATAACTCGACTCGGAGATGCGACATTGACTTTTATGCGAGCCAATAAACATAAAGATGCATTCGGCGCTGTTCTTTAAACCCAACATTGTCAGAGCTTGTTACCAACTTTACTGCAGTGATTTGTTGCACAGTTTTAAACGGATTGAAGCTATGTATACATTTGTAGTTAACAGAGAGTATGCACGTCCTTTTAACTTTTAACATTTCAGGCCAAGCTATTTATTTGTTTCAATATAAATTTACAGTGTTAGCACCGAATCGTTTACATGAGACTATTATAATTGGAAGTAGTTACGCAAAAACGATCCAACCCCAACGTCACTTAACGAACTTATTGACATATGCGTCGTAAGTTTATATAAAATAAAATTTTCAGCGATTCGTGGGTTGGCACGTTTTTGCATAACTACATCAAATTATTACTTAAATCTAAGATCATAAAAAAAAGAAAATCGAAACAAAAAATTGTTATAAAGTTGCAGTTATACCTATAAGCATTTATAAGTTATAAATTGAAACCTTTTGGAGGGCATCGGTAACGAATAATTTCAAAGTGGAATGCGAACAGCTTAAAGAAAAGTAAGAATTGTTAACATTTTCACTGATGTACTGTGATTGTGACTCATATTACTATAAACCTCCACTTATTGTATTTTAAAAGGATGACAGCAAACTTTTAGTGGCGGAGAAGAAAATCTGACGGAAAATTCCGGAATTTATCCTCATCTGCAAAATCTGCAGTTTGGAAAGAAAGCACGCGACACTGTTAGCTCAGCCTCCTGGAGAAATGGCACCCTTTTGAAGTGCCGCTGGCCAAGATCGTAAGTAATCGAGAATACTGTGTGGTATTGCGACTGATATTCAGCTCTATACATATCGTCTAGAAATTTAATACGAAATTCTGCCAAGTGACGCCTGAATCAATTACTTAACTCTCAGTGTAACACGAGTCGGTACATAATTACCACCTTATTGATCAGCGCAAACCGACACCAATTTAGTACACATCTAATGCAATCGAGTTTATCAGCTCGTATGGGATCGAGTCGGGGTTAACGGCATTAGATCGGGCCAGATACAGCACCACAGGGCGTCGTTCCAGCTCGCAGCCGTTACGGATAATAATAAAAACTCACGATATGCTCGTCCTGGTTCCTGGGAATTGGGGACTTGCAACAAAGCATACATTGTATGTACCAATTGAAGTAGAATTTCATACGAATCATAGGCCCCATACTAACCAGCGTGGTTAGGGAGCTATGAACTTTAGGAATGGGATTCAAAGTGAGACGCGTCCCTGAACGTTAAGAATGCTGACGGTATAGAAAAAGTCGCAGAGCTGTCACGTCACAATAGCCTACTTGACCCATTTTTTAAATATACACATTTCAAGTGGTTAAAAATTATCTTACTAGCACAAAAAAATGTAAGTATTGAATTTTTTATTAATTTCAAATAGAAATTTCATGAACTGTCAAAAACGCCGTCCGCCATTTTAACTGTGGCGTGACGTAGGAGGCGTAAAGATCAGAAATACACTCTTATCTATGATACGAAAGGACGTTTTGTGGCGGACTGCGCTTTAAGCATTTCAAAATACAGAATAAAAATCATACGTATGAACTGAAAAATATATATTTAGGTTTCCTATGTCAAATACTATATTATGAAATAAATATTAGTTTAACACGATTTAACACGAGTCAATTGACTATTGCGCGCATGAGCTTAATACTACGTGTATGGCAAACCATGCATTTTACAATGTAGTTCTTAAAGTACTGCGTCTAAGTATATAGTGATGTCATACTTTCATGTTTATTTTTATGTCTAGATAATTATACATAAATGGGACATTATTGGAATCTTCATTTTTGAAGTAGAGCCTTTATTTTGAGAATATATTTTTGAGTTATTTTAGTGCAAATGAACGGGTAGTAGGAAAATAATTATGAATTTCACGTCATGTTCCCTATTACTGTAGTAATTTACTCGAGACTCGGCGGACCCGCGCGCTGCGAGTGTGAGCACAGATAACGCGCCGCGGGTGACACTTGTTATTGGAGCTATGAGTAATGACTGCTTTTTGTGCTGGAGAATTTTATTTGCTTTAGAAGTTTTGCATGTTCTTTAATAGCTATGCTTACAGGCATAAATTATTCACCTCAATTTCAAGGATATTACCTAAATTTAGAGTTTCTTCTTCGATTGCGACAAATGTAGAGCATCGAATTGGTTTTACTCATCAAATATTGTTGAAATATTGGAAGAAGAATAAAACTCGATGTTTTAAGCGTAAATTAAATCCTGTGTTAATATATCGCATTGGTTAACATAAAAAAAAAACAAAACAACAACAAACAAACAGCGTTGAACGAATGTTTGAAAATTGGCGTACCTAATGTTCGTGTAAATGAAGTTTGAAATGTATGTATGATTGTACGATGTGTAATGAAATAAAATCAAATTATGTTTTTTTTACTTGCTTCAGTACAGGAAACATTTTCAGTGTACCTCAACCTGCATGCAAATATTGGAGTGCGCTCCATTTACTTAACATAAAAAAATTATGTATCTATATTAATAATAAGGCGGTACTCCTGGATACAGCGCCAGGAGGTTCCTCTCTCTGCAGCCCTAACCACCGGTAGCCTGGGCCGTTCCCCGTTGCCGTCGGCACTCTAGGTTAGGTTTTTATTTTAGAATCTGTTTATATTTTGTAACCTACTTCTTATATTTTACTTTTTATACAAAATTGTAAAAGAAAACTAATCTAAGAAACTTGTAATAAATAGCTGTATACAAAATGTTACACAATATGATACTTCTGATGCGGTTTCTGCGCCCTGAGTGTCATCGGTCCTACACCAATCAGGCCAAACTAATAACTCGATTACTGCTTAACAACTACTCATCTTGAATATCTGGTTACTTATGTGGAATACTTCATCCCGAGCGACGGACAGAGGTGTGGAGAGAATCGATACCCCGGCCATCACCGCCGACGTGGTTAAGTGGTAAAATCTCGGGCTGTATCCGCCCGAACCTCGAACGAATAAAGGCAATCGTTCTATTTTTTCTCGCCTGGGGAAATTATACCGAATGGCGCGTCTCGCCCATCCGCCGGCAGCGATTCTCGCTATCCACGTGAAAATGTTCCTACCTATTCGTGGTTTGATCCGAATTTATGAGTTACTTGCTACCATCTCAATGACATATAAGGAAAAACATTAGAGAATAATAAAACGCAAACGTTTTTTTTGCAATAAAACCGCGTGGGATATAATAATAAAATATATCGAGGCAGGTCGGATGGTATTCGTCAGATTTCCGCGACAGCCTTTTTACCTTTTTATTTTCGGAACCTCGCTTTTATTATGTCGTATATTTTTTCTGCGAATGAGACCTATTCAGTGGATGACTCCGAGACGATGCTTCGGCCAATTTGGCATCAGTGTAACAGAATGTTTTCTTTATACTAAAGTTACAAAAGTAAGTAAATTGTTTTTAACCATTCCCTTGTACTGTGGTAAAAACATGTAGAATTGTAGACAATAGTGTTATGGTTATCAAAAAGGCGGGGTTTTATAATTATAATCACGCTTCGTTCGCGTCACAAAAGAAAAGTCGTGCAAAATACGACTTCGTGAGCTCGGGAGCGGGGAATATATCGCCTTAATCATACGTATGTGTTTGGGTGTACGAGTATGTTGTTTAAGTAAATTGCAGGACGGAGGCAAATACGCGGAGTCAGCGCTCGCGGCTCGGATTGCCGGGTCTTTGTTCCGTCGGCTTTTGTTCCTCACTTTATGGCGCCACTCGCGACTCGCGCCGCGTCGGCACGCGCTAAATACGAGCAACTTTGGAATATAATTACGAATGAATATTACTAGTTTAGAGTATTCGGAGTGTTGAAAGGACGTGTCAGGAACACTGCGCACAGTAACACGGATTACCGACGTTGGAGACAAGTGAGACTGGAACTGCTACCACTGCCACTTGCGCCTGGAAAAGAGGGCTAATGAGGTCACTTAGTGGGAATCACAATGTCGACAACGGAGAAGGGGCAGATCTTACCGAAGATGGTGGGATGATTTAGACGTGTTTCTGAACAAAAAAACCCAAAAGAGACGAGACAGAGAGAGAGTGTGGCATATTATCAAACTATGAAACATTCGTATATAAAAAAATACAAATGTACCTATTTACGAAATGAAATGAAATATTATATTTCTATTGAAACTCAGGACATAATAATGTTTAATTGTACATTGATTGTCTTTTTCGTGATATCGCTCTGCGTGGTCCTTTCGGCACGCGCTAGTGTGGCAATATTATTTCGCTGCAATATGCAGATTCTAGCGCCAATTTAGATCTCATTATCTACATACGTGATTGCTGCAGCTCCATTAAATACACAAGTATTTAATTATTTTAAGTAAGTTCATATATGACATGGGAAATGTCACAAGAGCTACATAATACCTGACGTAACCAGAATTTCAAAGAATTAGACACCTAATCATAATTGAATAAGGAAAGTTAATGACACGAAATGAACTTTATTTTGCATGATTCAGGATTAAGATATAAAACAATAATCTTAGGAATCTTAGGTCTATTTCCTTGTAATCTAGATACATCTGAATGCTATAAAAACACATTCATTTCTTGGTACACGAATAGCTGGGCATCCATAGGGTGCAGTAAAAAAAAATACGAAATTAACGGGTACCTTGCATTATAACAATCATCAATTTGAATGCTCAGAAAAGATACTTAAGCTGTTATGCCGATGCGGAACAGTGGGTCCGGGAGCCGGCCGTGTGCGACACAAACGCGGACCGTGCAGCAACTCGTTAGATAAGCCAACAATTGCTTATGCCGAAATGTTGTGAAAATTGTAAAAACTTTGGATGAGAAAATACATTTGATTTAAATCCGTGTAATTTTTTTTAGGCGAGTAAAACCTGTTGTAAGAATGTAAGAATATTTGTTTTTTTTTTACTCCTGCATTATACAACCTCGGTGGTTGTGTTCACCAAAATCAGATGCACAGAACTACCCAGATAAAGTGGCTGAGCTGTTACGGCACTGCGGAACAGCAACGCTGGGTGGCCTCCTGCTAGACAAACACGGGTTCTACTCGTACGTGCTTGCATTCACTTCGCACCTATTTGCTCCCAAGACGAGGGAGATAAGTCAACAATTGCTCATGCCCACGCATATACTCGTGAAATAGCAATGGACAGCAAAACAAATAAATTTGGTTTATGTAAAATGAACCTTGCTTCCGACTTTTCAATATAACAATGGTACTTCTGCACAAGAAACCATTGGATTCATCAAATATTCCAATTGTCCTATTTTTAGGGTTCCTTACATCAAAAGATTGATCCCTTATAAGATCACCTTGTTGTTCGTCCATCTGTCAACATCCTTTATTTGGAGAACGGGAACGCGTGGAGGTATCGAGTTGAAATTAAAACCATACTCAAGTCTACAGTCTCTGAAGCTGTGAAAAATCAAAATTCTAAGTTAACGTGTAAAAAAGATACGGCCGATTATGCCGCAAAAACTTATATTTCGTCACTCTCAAGGGCATCAATAATTATCCGTTGACCTAGAACAATGAAATTTGGCAAGGCTTGGCTGGGAAAGAAGGGCTTGCCGGGTGAGTAGGTATAAACGGTCGACCTTAGGAAGGCTGGATAGTGATACGAAGGCTGCTGCCACCTTTTCACGGCTAGCCATATATACTGCTTTTCTCAAACATATGCAATAAAATAAAAAAATACATCACTAAAAAAAAAATACAATTCAGCTGTTTCGCTTGTTCATCATGGAAACATGGACGCCATGTTTAACATAATTCCCGGCTTAGGACTTCAATTTTATATGATACTAGCTGTTGCCCGCGACTTCGTCCGCGTGGAATCTTATCTTGAACAGTTTACATCTTTATTATATTATTTTCAAATCTAAACAATGTTGAAATTACTTTTCTTTTTTTGATGATTTTGATGTTGGTTACTGTAATTCAACAAAAAATAAATAATAATAAATATTGAAGTGCTGCTCCCATACAACAAACGTGTTCTTTATTTTGCCATTTTATACGTAGGTAATTTTCATGCTCTTGGCCTCTTTTTAGTTTCTTTTTCGGCTAAATTGGTCTAATTACGCGGAATCATTATGAACTCAGGTTTCAAGTCCCGCACTCAAAATAAATATTAGATCTTCAAACAAATTTTCAACCCCTTTTTCACCACCTTCTGGGCTGAATTTTCAAAAACGAATTCACTTTTCTTGTATTCTGATAATATGCCCTTATACAAAGTTTCAAGTCCCGCGCTCAATAAAATGTTTGATCTCAATACAAACTATCAACCTCCTTTTTACCGCCTCAGGGGTTGAATTTTCAAAAACGCTGAAATTACTTTTTTGATTCTAATTATATGCCTTTATACAAAGTTTCAAGTCCGGCGCTCAAAAAAAGGTTTGATCTCCATTCCATTCCAAACATTCAACCCCTTTTACACCATCTTCAGGGTTATATTTTCAAAAACGCTGAATCACTTTTTTTGTATTCTAATAATATGCCTCTATTTAAAGTTGCAAGTCCCACATTCAAAAATTTTTTTAATCTTTATACAAACTTTCAACCCCTTTTTCACCACCTTCAGGGGTGAATTTTCAAAAACGCTGAAATTAGTTTTCTTGAATTCTAATTATATGCCTTTATACAAAGTTCCAAGTCCGGCGCTCAAAAAAAAGGTTTGATCTCCATACAAACTTTCAACCCCTTTTCACCACTTTCAGGGCTGTATTTTCAAAAACGCTGAAATTTATTTTCTTGTATTCTAATTATATGCACTAATACAAAGTTTAAAGTCCCGCGCTCAGAAAAGGTTTGATCTCCATTTAAAGTTTCAACCCCTTATTTACCAGTTTCAGGGATGAATTCTCTAAAACGCTGAAATTTCTTTTCTTGTATTCTAATTATATGCACTAATACAAAGTTTAAAGTCCCGCGCTCAGAAAAAGGTTTGATCTCCATTCAAAGTTTCAACCCCTTATTTACCAGTTTCAGGGATGAATTTTCAAAAACACTAAAATCAGTTTTCTTTTATTTTATTTTAATACCTATTTACAAAGTTTCAAGTTCCTAGCTTAAAATTAAAATTGAACCCCGAGACAAACTTTCATCCCCCTTTTAACCGTCTTAGAGGTTGAATTTATAATGACGTTAAATTAATGTTATTTTGTTATTATTATATATGCCTTAGTCAAAGAATTTGTAATTGAATCAAACTTTCAACCCTTTTTAACCATTTTAGGGGACGAATTATTGAAAACGCTGAAATTACTTTTCTTGTATTCTACTTATATGCCTTTATACAAAGTTTGAAAGTCCCACGCTCAAGAAAAGGATAGATCTCCATACAAACTTTCAACCCCCTTTTTACCACCTAAGAGGATGAATTTTCAAAAACGCTGAAATCACTTTTATTTCATTTTATTTGCATAACATTTTACGAAGTTTAAAGTTCCTAGCTTAAAATTAAATTTGAACCCCAAGACGAACTTTCATCCCCCTTTTAACCCCCTTAGAGGTTGAATCTTTAATGACGTTAAATTAATATTATTTTGTTATTATTGTATATGCCTTAATAAGAAGTTTCAAGGAATTTGTAATGGATTCACACTTTCAACCCCTTTTTCACCCTTTTAGGGGACGAATTTTTGAAAACGCTGAAATCATTTTTCTTGTATTCTAATAATATGCCTTTACACAAAGACACAAGTCCCGCGCTCAAAACAATAATTGATCTCCATACAAACTTTAAAACCCTTTTTTACCCTTTTAGGGATCGAATTTTTGAAAACGCTGAAATCACTTTTCTTGTATTTTAATATTATGCCTTTATACAAAGATTCAAGTCCCGCGCTCAAAAAAATACTTGATCTCCATACAAACTTTCAAGCCCTTTTTTACCACCTTAGGGGATGAATGTACAAAAACGCTGAAATTAGTTTTCTTATATTTTATTTTAATATCTTCTAACAAAGTTTCAAGTTCCTAGTTAAAAAAAAAACTTGTATCCCATACAACCTTTCATCCCCTTGTTAACCCTCTTAGGGGTTGAATTTTTCAAAATCGCTTCTTATCTCTAGCCCACGTTATAAAAGTAATCTACTGTGCAAAAATCAACTCTCTAACATTAGTAGTTTCGGCTGTGCGTTGATGAGTCAGTCAGGACTTCTTCTTTTATATATATAGATTCCTTTACAGCTCTCTCGAGTTGTTCCGCCCGAAACGTAATACTTCGAAGCCTGTCATAACGCACGTTATGGCGAAATTTCATTGCATATTTGAGAAAAAAAGTAGGTCATTATTTAAAGTACCTACTTAAAATAACTTTCCAACGGTAAACTTAAGTTTGTTGCTTAGTACAGTTTATCTTTCGAAATATGCAGTGCTTTCATAGTTCGTACGGAACCTCGGTGCGTGGGTTCTACTCGCACTTGACCGGTATGTTTCTGCGGTATGCTATCTGGATGGCATACACCGACGTCAGACACACGAAAATAGAGAAATTACCTAAATCGTTATGCCAGTGCGGAATACTGGCGCAAGACAAACACAGACCGAGTCGTAACGTAATACGTGCTTGCATTCGCTCCGCACCTATTTTCCCGAGTCGAGTTAGATAAGTCAACAACTGCTCATGTCCACGACAGGGTAGTGCACTTGTGAAGTGGTATGGTTATTCAACTGCGGAACAGATAAACAAATAATTATAAATTTATGAAACATGTAATATCTCATTTTTCATGTGGGTACACACCACAATTTTTATATTAAACCATTGATACAAAGATCAAAGCTCAAAGAAAAAATGAAAAGTAGTGACCTGGGGGAAGAGACCGGGAATAGAACCTGTCGCATACGACCTGATGGCCGACACTTAACGTAACCGGGTTGTACAAATCGAGGTTTCGATCTCGTCTGTTTCCTACTCCTCAACTTAAACCAATCTTTATGAAAAAGGAACAGAATGGTAAAGAAATGTGTCTTTGGATAGTTGACCAAAAACAGACGCCAGTAGGCGTGACAAATTGTATAATAATAAGCGCAAAAATCGAAACTGTCCGACACAGTGGAATTTTTTCCCATTCAGGTTCTAAAATTCGCAAAGATTGGTTAAGTTTTGGAGCAGGAAACAGACGAGAACGATTTATATGAAAATATGAGCAGTGATGTTTCCTTTTAAATATACACACTCCTTTTTCATTTGGTTTGAAACGAGATAATCCACCGCTGAAATGTAGTTAAGTGCAGAGCTCAATAGCTTGACACTTGTTAATCGTCGCACAATGACTTTGAAAACTCGGGTCTTAATAAAGTTGTCAAAATGCGCAGCGGGAAGGTCGTCACTCTTATTGTTTTACGAGAGGCTGTGGGCCCGGGCGAAAGTAGGCCAAGTCGGCAGATGCGGCCGCGGCGCGTCGAACGACAGTTCTTGTTGGGAACTTGGCCGAAGACACTGGCGATTATACAACACATTAAGCTGGGCGATGCTTAACCTACATCACACGCGATAAGCTAGGCTATAACCCCCACACTAATTAACAATGTCCGTTAAGGTTCTATTTTAGTTCTAGTTGAAAAATCATATTTTTTTTACATTATTTGTGATTATTAATTATTATATTCAAATGTTGGCATATTAGGCTTCAATTTTACATTTTGTTAGCTATTTCAAATGCTCATTTAGTAGTTAGTAGTCAAGTTAGCTAAATACAATATGTTATAAAAGCCTTTTTCGTTCAAAAAAGGCGTCATTTGTATATCCATGTAAATAAAATAGAAAACCCTTATACTTCAAGTAAGTAAAAGAGCTCAGATTCGTTCGGATTACTGAACGAATCTGAGCTCCTTTCAAAAGAAAATTTCTTAAAAGCCAGTCATTATTAAACTTTGGTATATACAATAATTAAGGCTGATTATTGATTAAATATAATTTTACAGTTAATCTTTCATTAAAATCATATTGATTAATTCCATCAGTAAGCTGTTAAAATATAAATTCATGCAATATTTTTCAATTACTAAGTATGATGGATGAGCCAGGATGAATCATACGGTCAATGAAGCAAAACCGCAAAGCTTTTCCAGGGCACTTTCCCATAGCCCTGTCCATTAGGGCCATCGCTCTAGTCAAGTCGTCACTGCAAGACAGCGCATTGAGTAACTCCGGGTACAATATTATCTCATTTATCAGGAAAAACGCCTTATTCCTCCCGGTGGCGGCACAAATGGTGTCATCTCCTACAGTGACTGTACTCATTTCCAATAGCATCGCCCATGTCGCCGCGCAAAAGCTCTTTGAATGACCACGTGCCCAATATTGACTCATTTATCAGGAGGAAGGCAGTAAAAATACCTTTTCCTCCCGGCAGCGGCCCGGGCCACGGCGCTCTTATACTACAACGACAGCTGTAAATTTCATAATATTCTGTTAGTTTATAGAGCCTGTGTGAAATAGGACCTAAAAGTAGTGTCTTTTCAATGTAGTTAAACTGTACTAACGATCAGTTAACGAGATCAATATGTTAATAGTATTGGTGACGTTTGTAGTTTTTTTTAATAACAGTGGAACCCAAACACTGGACTAATTGACAAAAAAAATCTAATAATTAAAATACATAAATCAATTAGAACAATATAAATTTTATGAAACCATTTTATAGAATAGCCTTCTCAACAATAAATAGCTTTTGAATTTTTAATTAAAATAATTCATGCAGTAAAACATTTCATTTCGGCAGCGAGGCGGGGCGAGCGGCGAGCACGAAATCATTTCACACGCCACCATATATAAATATATTATATATAAGTAGCTGCCTAACGCCGAGCCCGGGGGATGCTCGTAGCAGGAAACGATGCCCTCGTTATAACATAGCTGTTGCTGATAGATTCAGCAGACTTGAAATCAAACGAGCTGGTTCAGGATATTAAGGTATATTGACAAGTAAAAGTCAAACATAAAACAAAAGCTTACAAAAATATAATAATTATAAAAAGTATAAATCTATAGAAAGAGGTGCGTCGTGCACATTCCTCCCTTTTTTATTAAGCCACCAGCTGCACCAGCTTCCGGAGAGGCCGCCGCAAAACGCCCGCCGCGGTGGAGACGTCAGCAACTCGCACGATGCCATCGCGGCCTGGGAATGTAGCCGTAATCCGTCCTCTGGGCCAGGTGCCTCTCGGCATATTGCCATCTGCCACGAGCACCAAGTCGCCAACCGAAATGCTGGGAATTTCTCCTCGTCCGCGCCTCGGGACTAGCGTTGGCAGGTACTCGAGCATCCAACGCCGCCAAAAATGATCTGCTAATCTCACGGCTTTGCGCCAGCTGCTTCGCGAAACTAGGTCGGAGTCTGTGAGTAGCGCTGGAATCGGGTGGCCCGAAGAAGAGCTGAGCAGGAAATGATTAGGTGTTAGCGCTTCTTCACTTTCAAGGTCGACAGGAACGTGCGTAAGAGGGCGCGAGTTGACAAGCGCCTCTGCTTCGGCTAGTAGCGTGCGTAGCACCTCGTCTGTAGGGGCACGTTCAGTCAAGGTCACTCTGAGTGCCACTTTGACGGTCTTTACGAGTCTTTCCCAGGCCCCGCCCATGAATGGAGCTCCGGGGGGTATGAACCGCCAATTTATCTTCTCCGTCGCCGCATACTGGGACGTAGCGTCAGCATAAAGGGCTTGCAGTTCTCTGTTGGCCCCGACAAAGGCCGTTCCGTTGTCCGACCAAAGCTCTGCAGGTGTCCCTCGTCGGGCTATGAAACGGCGGAGGCTCATAATAGCGGAGTCAGCCGACAAACTATGCACGACTTCTAGATGTACAGCGCGCACAACAAGGCACGTGTACAAGGCGACATACCTCTTCTCTCGTCTACGACCAATGGAGACTTGAATCGGTCCGAAGTAGTCCAGCCCGGTGTATGTAAATGGGCGCTTGTGGTGCGCCAATCGTACCTCAGGTAGATTTCCAGTGGGTGGACAGAATAAAGTTGTTCGGCGGATTCTGCAAAACTGGCAGTGGAAGGCGACTGTGCGGACGGTACTTCGTAGACTCAGTAAGTAATAGTCTTGTCGTATTTCGTTGACAACTGTCTCTGTGTTCGCATGGGCGGCCTTCCGATGGTAATAATGTACAAGTAGACGTACAGCTGGGTGTCTTCCGTCGAGGACGATGGGGCGTTTGGTTTCGTCGCGTACTTCAAACGCTGCCGAAATTCGGCCAGACAAACGCATCAGTCCATCATCGTCGATAAAAATAGATAATTTAGACAAACGGCTGGTGCGTGGCAAGGGCTGTGCAGGACGATCTCGGAGATGCGTCATCTCATCGGGGAACGTGTTCAGTTGCGATTGTCGCAAAATATGCGTCTCTGCAAGGCGCATGTCGGTGGCAGTCAACTCTGCGGCTGGCGCGCGAGCAGAGCGCGGGACGGCAAAGGAGTGCAATTGACCCACAGGCTGAAACATGAAGGTTAAAATCCCTCCCTCGGCACGAACTTAATTGGCTACACGTAAACCCCTTTGATTAAGACTACGCATTCGCAATAATGTGAGATACTTATGCGCTTTGCTGTCGCACGCACTAATCTCAGCCAAGAACTGAAACGACTGGGCTCGGCTGAGAGTGGCTCATGCTTGTCTACATCACTAATGAGGTGAACTAAAATGGAGCGCGCTGAACGTTTGCTCTCCTCCTCCATGCCAGAGTAATCAGGTGCGCAGGGCTCGCAGGGCCACGCGGAAGAGAGTAAAAATTCAGGACCCGATATCCAACGTGATTCTGGAGATAACGTGACTCGTTTGACGCGAGTTGCATCGTCTGCAACATTTAGATGACTCGGTACCCAGCGCCATTCGTTCACATCCGTTATCTCTATAATCTCGCCTACTCTATGCGAGACAAATGGCTTGTACAAGCGCGCCTCGCTGCGAAGCCATCCCAACACTGTCATGGAGTCGCACCAAAATATACGTTTGACAGGTTTTTGCCTGTGGGCTTCACAAATAGTCGCAGCGAGTCGAGCTGCTATAAGAGCACCCTGAAGCTCTAAACGATTTATCGAATTTGGTTTCAGGGGGGCTACACGTACTTTACTACAAATTAGCGCAAGCTTCACATCCCCATTTTCTGAAATAAATCGCCAATATGCGACTGCGGCGAAAGCAGCTTCGCTTGAGTCTGAAAAGATGTGAAGTTCTCGCTTATCTACATGGAACTCGCCCGGACAGTAGCAGCGTGGGATCTGCAATAGGGAGACAGCGAGTAAATCTTCAAACCAAAGTCTCCACGCTGCGCTGTCACTCTGCGAAAGTTCCTCGTCCCAGTCCAGACCCTTGCGCCACGCGTCCTGAAACATAATACGTCCTGTTACCATGATTGGCGCGAGAATCCCGAGAGGATCGTAGACACGCATGACATGAGCCAACACGTCTCTTTTAGTGAGCTTATCTGACAACGACTTTTGTCTTATGCCTGTATTGAAACCGATCGTATCAGCGATGGGTTGCCAAATAAGCCCAAGCGTACGCACAGGCGTGCTGAGGTGGCCCAAGTCAATATCTACTTCTTTTCTAGCTACAGGCAACTCAACCAAGCTCTCTTTTGGCAGCAGAGAAAGCGCAGAGGGATTGTTTGAGGCCCACGAACGCATCTCGAAACCAGCATGTCGGTGAATGTTATGGATCTCGACTGCAAGCTTAGCGGCCTCATCGACAGAATCTACGCTTACTATGCAGTCGTCCATGTAATGATCTACAATGATGGCTCGAGCTGCGTCTGGATAGCGGTCTTGCCATTCCACTGCATTCTTGTTTTTGACATAAATGGCAGTGAAAGGGCTTGAAGCAGCACCAAAGATCATTGATGACATGCGATAGGTCTTAATCGGTTCTTTAGGGCTGTCGCGCCACAAAAATCTTTGCGCGTCGCGATCTTCTACACGAATTTTAATCTGTGGAAACATCTCACGTATGTCTCCAGTAAAAGCTACTTTCCCTTCACGAAAGCGAAGAAGAATGCCCAACAATGGCTGAAGTAAGTCGGGGCCTGTCAATAAGAGCGAATTCAATGAAACACCGTGGCTTTTAGCGGCTGCGTCATGGACGACCCTTAATTTATGCGGTTTATTCGGATTGATTACACCGAAATGCGGCAAAACCCAAACTAGCGACTTGGTGTCTTGCAATTCCGTACACAATTCAGCGTAACCCTTCCGAATCATATCGTGTATATTCTGACGGTACCGCTCCGCATAAATAGGATCCCTGGACATTTTCTTTTCCAGACCTAAAAACCTAGACAACGCAAGTTTATGACTATCAGGTACTAGCAAATTGTCAGCCTTCCAAATTAGACCAGCCTCGTATCGACCGCTGGGCAGGCGACGGGCTGTGCGCTCGAGAATTTGGACAGCGCGTTCGTCGTCGGAGCTGCGCGCTTCACGTTTCGAAATACCAATCGAGTCTAGACTATACTGCTCTCGAACTAATTGTTCTAACACTGCGCGATCGCTAATATCTGCAACCACGGGCTCGCTGATAGTTGCGTGGTTGACGGCGTTGACCGGCGCGGTGGTGCTGCAGCCAAAGCCGAACAAAATCCAACCGAGAGGAGTAAGACTTGCAACTGGCTGATTCCTACTGCCCTTACGCGTAGCTCTAGACATGCTCAAGTGCCAATTATCGATACCGATAATAATCGTTGGCTTTACGTCGTCGTAACAGAATTCTTCCGCGATGTCAGAAAGATACGAAAATTGTGACACGCGTAGTCTATCGATACTTTGTCGCGCGATACCTAACCCTTCAATCGCGCGGGCTCTACGTATGAAGTGCGTTTCTGAAGCGTGACGACCTTTGATACAAAAATCTACGTACTGAACCGTCGTGCTCTTGCTCAGGCCGCCTACACAATTTAAACGTATTTGTCTCTCAGGTCCGCAAATACCTAGCTTCGTCGCTATCTCCGCGTCGATGAAACTGGCAGAAGCCCCGTCGTCTAACAAAGCATGACAATCCGCGCTTCCTAAAGGACCGGACACGGTGACAGCGACGATCTTCAACAACGGTCGAGGCGACGGAAACATCGCTGGGCTTTCCAACGCAGCAGAAGTAGACGCATGAGTCAGTACGTCGCATGAAGTAGGGGCGAGCGCGGCAGCAGGGGCCGCGGCGGGCGCGGGCGCGCTCGGCGCGGGGCTGGACAGCTCCGCAACGGGCTCGTCCTCCTCTACCTCCAAATGCGCGGCGGCGGCGCGCTCGTAATTTGGATTGTGCAGTAATTCGTGATGACGGAACGTACATCCGTCAATGTCACATACATTTCTTGATCTACATAAATTCAGCCTATGCCAACCTACTTTCAGGCATCGATGACAGACTCTTTTCTTTTTTATTAACCGCCATCTGTCATCGACTGAAAGTGACATGAATTTGTCACAGTCAGTCAATTCATGCGATTGCGAACAAAGAACGCATGAACGAATTTTGAGTGCAGTCGCCGATGAACGCATATTTTGCGACGCTGAATTTGATTTAGCAGGTCTATTTTCAGCGACGACATGCACATGATCCCTGGCCCGTCTACTATCTGCCACGTGCGACGTAGCAGTCGGCTCGGGAATCATGCCGAAACGAGCCTGAAGGTCGATTTCGTGCGCTAGAAAATCAGCTAGGATTTCTAGTTTAGCTTGACCGCTAGCTTCGTATCGAGCGGCATAATCTAGCCATTTTGATCGCAATAGTGGAGAAATTTTCGAAATAATCGCCTGAAAAAGTTCCGGCGATGCGAGATATTCCGTATGTTCCAATAACCGAATAACTTCTACACAATTGCGAACACGACTAGAAAAAATAGCGAGATCTTTACCTTCTGCGCTGACGCGCGGCAGCGCCCGCATCGCGGCCACCTCCTGCGCCACGATGAGCTCGGGGCGGCCGAAACGCGTGTCGAGCGCGCGCAGCACTACGCCGGGCTCGCGCGCCGACACCAGCAGCGCCGCCACAGCCTCGCGCGCCGCGCCAGCGAGGGCCGCGTTCAGCCTTGCTAGATTGTTCACGGCATTGTAGGAGCCTTTTGTGTGTAGAAAAGCCTTTTTAAGGCTCAGCCAATCTAGATGCGAACGGCCGTCAAAACGGGGTAAAGGAACATTATTTGACGCGTGGCTATTGCCTTTATTAACAGTATCTATCAATACTTGTAGGGAGTTAATAAGCTGTGGAACCTCCGAACTCTTGTTGCTGCGGGCAGCTGCGGGGTTATCACCGCGGTCTCGAGGCGCAGTCGCTGACGGCGCACGGGGCGCAACATGCGCTTCATCGTCTAGGTCTGAACGCCTGTAAGCATTATCACACGTTAATAAATCACGGTTGCGGTCTGCTTCCAATTTACTCAACCATGGGTCTATGCGCTGGCTGCTCCTAGAACTGCGCTGACTTGCGTCGGCCTCGATGGCGGCGAGTTCAGCGCGGAGCTCCAGATCGGCGGTGTGTCGCTCCAGGTCGGTGGTGTGTCGCTCCAGGTCGGCGAGGCGGCGCGCGTGCTGCGCCTCCGCGGCCAACCGTCTGGCCACAATCGTGGCGGAGGAACGAGACGACAAACTTACGGGACGGGAAGGCGCCAGGGATGCGGATGCCGCAGAGGCTTGAGGGTCGGTGGGCGCGGGCGGCGGCTCCAGCTCCCTCTCCGCAACGGTCTTACCTTCATTGTTGTCCGCTACTTTTGTAGCTGCGCGTGTTCGTACCATATCCATTCACGGGAGAAGGACCACATAAAATGTTGCTGATAGATTCAGCAGACTTGAAATCAAACGAGCTGGTTCAGGATATTAAGGTATATTGACAAGTAAAAGTCAAACATAAAACAAAAGCTTACAAAAATATAATAATTATAAAAAGTATAAATCTATAGAAAGAGGTGCGTCGTGCACAATAGCAAATAACTTTTATTGCAAACCACAATTACACTGGAATAATGATCATGATAATAATACAAAGTGTGCAACCAAGAATAGAAAATTGAATAAAAAGGTCTGTAACATTTTTTTCAGGCAATAGTTTCGTTCTAGGATCGTTGTCCGCTTGAAATCATTGTCATTAACCTGTTTTCTCCATTGCTGGTAACAGTACACTAAGTTTACGCCACTAAGGGTGAATTGAACCACACTTTTACTCATACTCATTGTCATTTATTCCTAATGCACAAATACATTATATGTCAATTTCATCATCATCATCATCAACATTTCAGCCACAGGACGTCCACTGCTGAACATAGGCCTCCCCCAGTGACTTCCAGATCGGCCGGTTGAAAGCGACCTGCATCCAGCGGCTTCCTGCAACCTTTACCAGATCGCCCGTCCACCTTGTGGGTGGACGTCCTACGCTGCGCTTGCCGGTGCGTGGCCTCCATTCGAGAACCTTACTGCCCCATCGGCCGTCAGTTCTACGTGCTATGTGCCCCGCCCACTGCCACTTCAGCTTGCTAATCCGTTGGGCTATATCAGCGACTTTTGTTCGTTCACGGATCTCCTCATTTCTGATTTGATCTCGCAAAGAAACACCGAGCATAGCCCTCTCCATAGCGCGCTGTGCAACTTTTAGCTTCCTTATAAGGCCCACAGTAAGAGGCCACGTTTCTGTTCCGTATGTCATCACTGGTAACACACATTGATTGTAGACTTTCGTCTTTAGGCATTGAGGTATGTTGGACGAGAAGATATTTTGTAGTTTGTGTTTTTGTATATGCCAATTTACAATGTAGTTAGTAGCTATATTCTAATGACGCTTACTCTCTGATAGTTAATGTCTATACCTAGAGATTCCTAGCACGAACGACGTATTGTTAATGCTTAACAAAATAAAACACCGACAATCCTGTTAACGATAAGTACACTTCTATGTCGTAGAGGAAAAGTTATTATTATTATTATATTGAGCCCGTAATATCCCACTGCTGGGCAAAGGCCCCTCCCCCTTTTCTTCCAGTGATCTCGGCTTAAGGCTATTTCTGGCCAATCCTTCAAGAAGAAATCCAAATCGTCCCGCCACCGCCGGCGGGGTCTGCCACGTTTCCGTTTTGAGTTTTTCGGCTTCCACTCTGTAGTGTTCTTGGCCCACAACTCATCCGGCATACGGCAAACGTGGCCAGCCTATCTTATTAATTTAAGAAGTAAATAATTGACATAATAATGTGATCTTTATCCCAGTTCCACGACATAATGAATAGTTCTATCAATAAATTTATTAAATTTATAATTATAACATTTCCTTCATAACGACGTGGTGGTTATCGATAACAGGTTTGTCGATAATACCCTAGACACCTGTTGTTTCTGCCAAAAATATATATCTAGGTATAGTAATGTCAAAACCCCTTATTACAAGATACACTGGATCCATGGAGGACCTGATCGTCCTGAGCGACGAGGCTAAAAAATGGCTGACGTCACTGAAATTGGATTTATAATTACTTATAGTTAAATGAATTGTTTCTTTTGATATCTGAAATTACATGCCATACGAATAATAATAAAAAAAACCCTTATTAGTTTGACAGTACTATCTGAGAGTAAGCGGTTTTCTTGGAATAAAGTTTATTCGATTGCAGCCTTAGCCATCTAGTAAATATTACTTAAATGGTTTTAATAAAATAATGCGTAGTTGATTTGATCCTCCAGGCAACAGACCATTATGGCGTTAAAGGGTTGTCGTAGTTTATGGCTCTCAGTGTATAATCCGGCTTTAAGCACCCATTGGGAGGGAATAGCGGTAATCGCCATCGTTATGGGTGCGATAAAAATTCTACACCTGCCTCGTAAGGGATAAACACACGCCGATTGAGTAGTTATAGTTGTGCTGTTGGAATATGCAGAAGGGCAGCTATGGGTTTAATTATCATCACTCACAGTCAATTATCCAATTAGTATAAATGAGTCAACTTGTCCCCTGGGTCACTCTTTAAAACTACGATTTTCGGCGGTTACATTTACCAGAAACTTTGTAATTGCAAGTTATAAAGCACATTTCAACAATATAAACTATCACCACTTTTCTAAGAATTTTAATCACAATTGTCCCCTAGTTACGGGACAGAATAACAACTAAAAAAAGTTGGTCTACCCTAATAATAATAAATAAATATCGGATAACCTGTCACAAATCGACTTAGTCTTAAAGTAAGCTCTATAACGCGTTTGCGTGTCACGCCTAAGGTGGCCTAATAGTTACTTACATCATGTATGAATTAGGTAATATTTAAATATAAGCAAACAACAAACCAAGACGTGGAATTCCTCAGGATATCAAAATATTGTACAACCCGGGCATTTGTGTCATCATCATCACCAACTCAAAATGTAGTCACTTTTTTGCATTAAATTCGAATCGGACTGGCTCGCGTATTATCGTCTATCATATTTCAATTAAATATTTGTGTTTAACAAAATTTATTTTGGTGTCGGTGTAACTTGTTTTATTTCTTCTCGCGCACGGTTAAACACAAAAATGCCATACATAAAGTATGTAACAAAGGCTCGGCTCCACGGATGACCTCTCCCGCTACGACGCCATTTCAATTGTCGTTTCGCATACAAATGCGAGCACATTCAATATTCAAAACCTCTGCTCTCCGAAAAATTCAAATGGAATTTTGGTAGCACAATTTTTTTAAGGAGCCACAGTGAATTTTGTATTTTATTGCACATGTACAAGCGTGAATCGAAAAATGTCATTAACTGAAGGATTGATGACTACAAATTCAACGCAGACTATTGTTTTGAATGTAAGCGAAGTTAATCATGGAAGGAATAGTAAGGTCCAGTGAATAAAGTTCTGAGAAAATCATAAAAGGGTAGCGAGCCAAAATCTCTCATTTCGCCCCAAGAATAGTAACAAATGTACATGACAAATGGCCCCTGTTTCATGAAAGAGCGCTAAGCCTTTAGATTCGGGATATAAATCAAGAGCGGCTTCTTATGGCTGCATCGTCTGGAACGGCGCCGTAACAGCAGACATCAACCAAAAATATGACCGGCATTACGACACGGCGCACGTGTAGCGGCCTACATACCGTCCCAGTGCAGACAACACAGCAGGGCACAAGAATAATTATAAATATCCGATAATCTCAAACAAATCGATCTAGTCCCATATTAAACTCTAGTAGGTGTTATGGGCACTAGACGACGACATACATCTTATATGGGTCAATATTGGCTCACATATAATTCTTATTCATAATTGTCATTAGTCATAATTATTATCGTAGTCATAATTTCTACTTTTCTTTGAAACAAATAACTTTATCTACCCAAATATCATAAACCCTCCATGATGCGTTCAAGAACCGCACATTATGACCAACATAAAAATTAACTGTTTTGTTAGAACAAATTTCTTATCTGTGAAAATGTTATTATAGCTAATTAATAACATCGATTTCGATAATATTATATCATTCACGAACATCTCTGAAAACCAAAGAAATTTGGTTTGACCTCTATTCTAATATCAGTCGAGATGACGTTTAGTTCGAAATGAATTGTCAATTTGCAGACAAATTGACAAATGTCGCACGCAAGTAAGATATCGAACGATATGGTAGTTCGGGCCCACTCTAGTTTGTCTCTGAATTAAAAAAAAACTATGACAGCTGCCAGAAAAGAAAAGAAAAGTTTTCATTGCCGCCATTTCCGGTTAGAATTTGTTTTAATGCATACAATTGATCGATTTGTTGAATATAAACCATAAAATGAGCTATCAAGATGATATAGATATTTCGGCGACGCCTCCTGATATCCGTAACAAAGCACCTAACGTCGTTAATTACTTATTACCAGCTAAGTCAAAGAAACAGTAGGTATGGTGGTCATAATATGCGGCTCCTGAATGCATCATGGAGGCTTATGATAATGTGAGTAGATAAAGTAGTGTATGTAACTATACATAATTAGGCATTAAACACTCGTGTGATGTTATTATGACACTCGCCTTCGGCTCGTGTCATAAACCCACACTCGTGATTAATGCCCTTCATTATGTACAGTCACATAAACTACTATTGTAAGACTGGTATAATACAAACCAAACCGAACCTAACCTATTCAGTTTTATTCTTAAAACTCTTATTAAGTTAATAATTTCAGAGTTATGACAATCAATCGTATGTGAAAAAATGCGCACCCATCTTATATAGATATTGGAAGGTTTCGACTCCACGTAAACTTTTTTTACGCTATCCTATAACCATGTTTGATTGTACAGCTATCCCTGAGCCCAAACTGATTTAAATCCGTTCAGCCATTTCAGCGTGATGAGCCCACAATATTTTTTTAATCAACCGATGGTGCTGTCAGGCTGGCGCCTCTCGCTTTTACAAATCCTGCATCACGCTGTTAATTTATCCTGAAATAATTACCCCTCTGAAAGGGGCCCTCTCCATAGACAACTTATTTTCAATACAATTTTATAATAGTATACATAATGATAAGGACTGAAGAATTTGACTGTACTGTGTCTATATCCGCTGTACCGCGAACAATACCGCCGCCGCGTCGCCCGCGCCTCCGCTCCGCTCCTAGCGTCAACGTCAGAACAAATACTGACATGTGACAACACCCTTGTTTATTCATGAGCTGTTAAACGACTTCGATTACGCTGTCACGCATTACGAGTTGTGTATTTGCATATTCAGGCGTCGGACGATAACGTTATCGTGGTCGAGGTGCGGTTTCTAATCTTCGTGTCGATTTCAGGGTCGAGACGATTTTTATGGTAGTATACATAATTAGTTGGTTGCGAGTGTTTTCAATCGTGCCTTATCCAAGATCTTACACCCATCCAACACTAGTTCCCGCGATTTGCCTCTATCTACTGGCGCAATCTTTTCAGTTGTGGACACGGATGTCAAACGCTTGCGTGTAGTGTAGTGTCCCGCTTGGCGCAGTCTTAATAACGCAGCATCGGACAACCGATGTTTCTTTTGGCGTCCGCTACAGCGCCGAACGCAACATTGGCTTACATAGCAACGATGTATTCCGACATGGCACTGCTTAGTTTGTAAAATACTTAACGATGATACTTCAATTCACGTAAAAAGTGCACAGTTGACCTTCCTGCGCAATATGGGACTACAGCGCAATAAGATGAATAGCGTTCGTCCACTATATTGCCTTGTGATCGCAAAATTGCCGGAACAAAACCGGAAAACGGAGCAGTGCACCACGGTGCGCGCTGGCGCGTCAGCAGTGAGGCATCCGTGCCTCTGGCCAGATTGAGTCGAGCGAATACCTCATTGTAAATCTTATTAATCTCGACTCAACTCGTGAAAATATTTGACGGCGTACAGTTTAATCCCGGCTCGACAGTGGCGGGGCCGTTAATTCAATTTGCATGAGAATTTTACAGCGGATTGTAAAATGATTTGTTCGTCAAATTCGGCGAATGTTCGGTATGTTGTGATTGTAGTTATACGTGTACCCACACGTTCATGTGAGCACGTACTGATGCCACGACATGATGCGATCTTTTATTTGTTTATTAAGATATTAAATGTCCAATCTACCTGTAGAGCAATAAAATTGTTCTATGATCACCAGATTTATCTTAATGTATCTATTAAGAGTTATTTCATCGTCTCAGACGTAAAAAAAAATCATACCTGTCGCATGTAGGTTAGGTATACCATGTAATAATTATAAGTTAGCTCGATCATATATAGCAGTAAGTAATCAGCATAGAATAAGAAATCATTATATACACAATCGTATTTCTTTTCTCTTATTTTTACTTAGTATATAAGGTTAATTGCTCTCACTATTGTGTATAGGATAAGATATGAAGCTTTGGTTGATTAATATGTAAAACCACCTGAATAAATATATAATGAAACACATAGAAAGCTTCATCGAATAGGTTTAATATTGTAAACAATAGAATTTCCAATAAGAATCTTATATGATAACTTTTTAATCAAAATATGTTCTACCAATGTACATTATGTACCTAATATCAATGTGTATTTACTGAAATAAAGAGATAATGTTGTTCAGATTACATTGACACACCTCACCAAACACACGTAAGAATTGAGGCACGCCCTTCTTACCCATTGGCCCAATCAACTCGTAATCAAGCGATCATTATAAGTATGGCCGCTCGATTAACTTGATATCATTCATCTTGCGGCCTCCGATCAAGCAACACAGCAGCATTATGTGAAACTTACGTCGCAGCGTTATTATTTTATGGGACTTCCCTATACTACAGAAGATTCCCTTTTACCAGTTTAAAGTTAAATTCAATCAAGATACAGTCTACACCCCACAATACCTTTGCCTTTAAAACCGCTATCGTTAATAATAAAATGGTCCACGTTTTCTGGGACGAGTAAATGATCGCAATTAAATATGATTCATTGGAGCATTAATTACCGTACGCAATAAAATCGGACCTCAATAAAATGCACATTTTAATAACGACCAAATTTAAAAGTCAATAAAATTGTCATCAAAATTATGCCGTAGCCGACTCTGATCTGAATCGGCCGTAGCCGAATCTGAATGTGTGTGCGAGTATACCTACAGCGAGGACGCGGAATGGATTGGAGTAACTGGAGTACCTAAGCGAGAACTATTGATTGGAATGTAACACTATGAATCAATTCAAACCCTAGCTTATTTGATATTAACTATTAGATTAGATTAGATTTACTTATTTCATAATATAATGACAGTATACATTAAGCTAAGACAATTTACATGTATTTATACTATGATCGTCATAAAAATAAAAAAAACCGGCCAGGTCGGGCCACGCTCAGTGTAGGGTTCCGTAGTTCCCATCCTTCACAATAGACGAAAATAACTAGAAAGATTTCAAGCTCTATAAAAAGGTCGTAAGCGCCAAAGTAACTTACAGTAATTACTTATTACCTTCTGGATACCCACTTTTGAAGATTACAACTTTACTCATGGTTATGCGTCACGAACGGTCAGACATGCTTCGAACTCGTATGGACTTCTTCTTCAGGGACCTTGATGCGGTAGTTCCGCGGTGAACAGTCCACACACGGAACAGTCGACAAACGTTGTCAAAGCACTCGTTTTCAACGACGTGAGCAACGGTTTCGTAATCTAACATCTCCGATTCTCGCGATTTCTTGTTCAAATTTCGGGTAGTCCCTTGAATTTGACTCGGATGTTTTACATCTTCGTACGTGTTTTACTGTACTGAGCGTCGCTAGACTCGGGCGGAGCGTGAGGCGATCCGTCAGGCCCTTTGTTGCAAAATGTTAGCATAAGCCGTAATGAATAAAACAATGCCGGTGAACCGCGGCTGTATAATTTAGGTGAAAAGGCAAGCGGTAGCCCGACCGACGGCGACTTACTAGCTTTAACAACTGACTTTACCTTTAGAAAGCTAAAGGGTCTCTATTGACAACATTCAATACAACTCAGGGATAATTCAATTTGATTGTCATTGTGTTAAGCGAGCTACTAGCAAAAAAGATTAAAATTATCGTTAAAAAATGGTCGGTGTTCCGAATCCTAACTGCGGTCCGCCATTTGGTGACGATTGCTTTAACACATTAAATCGACATCAAAATAAATATAAGGGTGAAAATTAGTAATATCAGGTATAAAGTTTCACTATTTCTCAGTTTATATGTTTTAACTTCTAAAATTGTAGTCCTTACATATGTAAAAAATCCTTTCTTGGAGCCATTCCTGTTTTTCTATCAATGTTCTGTCTTTTCCTCAGACTTAACCTATGGTGTACCATATAGGATGGGTCTGTATGGTTTCCCATAGGAACAGCGGCGAGCAAATAAATTATTTACCAATTGAACCAATTCAGAGTTCTACTGAGTGATAAGGAATCCTATTGATAAACGGTCAATTCTTTCCTACTACATAAACCAAGAAAATGATATTAATACAAGTAACGGTTTATTTAATTCTGCAGTTGGGAGAATAATTGTCGAAGCCCGCTGCTTCGTTGACTGGTGTAAAGGTTATGTAAAGCCGTGACGGTGCTCGCCGAGTGCTCGCGCGTGAAACGACCCCATTCGAGACAATTACTTTTTGGATTAGCTTATAACTGGGTGCCGCACGAGACGCGATTTATGGCAAATTGAAACAAAAGTTTCTGACAGAGAAGATAGTGCCCTATATCAAGCGCAATATCAATATTGCAAGAGAAAGGCCGGCAATTCACTTGTGACTCCTCTGGTGTTGAGGGCGTCTATGGGCGACGGTAATCGCTTTCCATCAGGCGATCCGTTTGCTCGTTTGCCCCCTATGACATAAAAATAAAACGACGCCAACAGAAATCCAATTTTAGTCGAGGATCGCCCCCAGGCGTTGTACTTGACTAGCTCATTTAGAGATTTAGATCTATCAGTAATAGTCGGAGTACAATTTTTGGAAGACGATTTTTTTTCGATAGTTCATGCTGTAAGGATCTAAAAACTGCAGGTCGTTAATTTTTCTTTACCATGACTTTTTCCAAAATGTTTTAACTTGACAATTTGTCAGTCCGAAAGAAAATTAGCCTGAAGGGACCTTTGCCTTCAAACCCAACTAAAAAAAACGATGCTCAGCCCTCGTCAATGTCAAATCTTTTTTTCTTTTTTTTCCTTCTGTGGCTTTCACTTCTTGCTGGGTTAGCAAGACGTATTTCGCCAATGTCGACGTGAAATTTTGACACGCGCCAGTGCCAAACCACATTCAAATTCTGACAAGTGTCAACCATCGACCAGTTTTTTTATTCAATCAATTTTTGTTGGTTATGACTTATGGCTCCGTCGATACCATCGATGATTCCGCAAATGTAGAGGTTAAAGGAAGACACCTGTTTGTGATTTAGAATTTGGCCGGTATAATTTGATGACAGGATCGCTTAGAGAAGAATCTAGAACACAAGACAAAACAAACATTTATTGTTAAACTATCTACTTACTATAAAAACAGGTTACTAATTTTGATGAATTGGCTGAGGACATACACAAAAGGAGAAATGACAAGAGACAAAAGATACGGGATGTTTATGGGACGGGGGATACGGGATACGGTTGCAGTCGAAGAACATTAAGGCGACTCCTAATCCCAACGTCCTTGAGGATCTGGGCGGAGCCTAACGTTATTCCCCCCGCCGACCGTGCGCCCCCGGAACAATACTTCGTTCATAATCTCGTTAAGTGGCGTCCAAGCAGCTTCATACACTCGCATAGTCCGAGCGAGAGTTGAAGATCAACAAACTTTATAATATTTAAAGGCATTGAAAAATCTCGAAGTAAAATAAATCATTTAAACAATGATATAATTATTGCGGATTACTAAATATCTATTTACCCACTACAGTAGAATATTAAAAATAAAATGCGTTAAAGCTATTTTCCACAAAAATAAGTGAAATTGGCCATTTGGAAGTCTCGCATCGAAAAATACTTTTTAGTTTCTTTTGTATGTGTAGGTACCTACCAAAAATTGTTAAAATGCCGACAATATTCTTGATTATACGTGTAAAATCATGCAGAAATAAAAAATATCGTTTTTTAATAAATAAATCATATCGTGACCCAGCGGATGAACCGATATTTTAACATAGTAGTGGAGGCACAGCTTTATCCCCCGGGTCATGCTGCTCTAATGAAAAGATAAACTATAAATAATAGAGCGACAAACTCAACTTTACCATTGGAAAACGGATTTACGTCCTTTACCTACTTATAAACAGTGATAGTTTTTTATGACTACATTAGTAATGTTCTCAGATTTTCCCCTATACTTGTTGATATTGACGATATTTTACTAGACGAATTTTTTGGCTAATTTCAATGTTCAAGGTCAATGAATGCCCTATAAATGTTAATTTACTTGAGTGTCAAAATATGCCGATGGATAGGTGAAGGAGAACTTATCTAAGCGACATTTTTGGGGATATTGAGTTATACACACTGTTGGGATCGGCAGATTTTTCTGCATCGAATGGGTTGGGTCTCGTATACATCTGTCTGACGACTTTTGTGTCGCTTATCCCGTCGGTGATATAGAGAATCTCTACTTTTTTTCTACTAAACGACTTGATTTTTGAGGTTTTTTTAGCAAAATGGAGATTACATAAAAAGTTTTTTGCATAATAATGAACCTTAGAGCTTTTTTACTTATTTGTCAAAACAGATCAAACAACTTGGATAATTTGTCTTTATTGCAACTAACCTTGCACTTGTTGGTTAACTGTTTTTACCTGATCGTAAAATATATTTTAATGTCGTTTGAGGCATTTTACCTTTGTCTTTATGATAAAATTAACTTAAAGGTAAATTATGAAAGAAAAATTGAATGTGATCCACTGCAATGTAAGCAGGACTCGAACCTGCGACCCTAAGTTTCCAGCGTAGTGCTCTACCAACTGAGCTATCATATCGTTACGTCAATCACACTAAACCTTTGATTCCATAATTCTTCATGTGTGTTTAAAATGCTTATGCGCGTTAGCCAAAAAGTAAAAATGTGGTATTTCCACATTATTAAACAGAATCGATATAAGATTCTATAAAAAAAATAACATAGTTAGATTAAATTACCTGATTGTCGTATCTTAACTATTGGCGTTTATCCAAATTTACCTGCTTTGATACTATGAAACCATTGTCGCTTATCCTTTTTTACCTCATATGACTTTGATCGACTACTGCCGCTTATCTTGAATTGCTTGAATGACAATTGAGTCGTATTTGTCGCATAGAATGTACTAAAAAACAAATATTTTCGTTAAATTGGTAGTTAGACAACTTTACCGGTTCTGTTTTATAAAATATCGCACATTTAGTAGTAATTCAATATATTTATAAAGGCCGTTAGGCCCATCTGCGGTGTAAATCTGTGTCTGTGGCGCTAAGGCATTACTTTGGACTCGCTTGATGGACCCAAACGCCATCTCACTCAAGCAGTGTCTTACAAGACGTCACTTATACCACACAGAGTTGTAGGTAGTTTTGTTATTCTTATTAGGATAGGAAATTATCTCATTGCAATTGTAAAACTTGAAATTTCACGTAGTTCGTGATTTAAAATTCCTTAATGAGTACCGAGTGACTGCAGTCTTGAGAACTCTTGTGCTGTTCTCATTAGTCATAGCTATCGTTTGCTACCATACATTGGTCTAGAACTACTGGAAATCTTTCAGCAGATCACACATAAAAATTGATAAAATTGAAATTTCACGTGATATCTGATGAATAAATCTTTAACATTTCTAAAGCAGTTTTTTTTGTATTTGCGTAGTTGGACCATAAGTTTTTGTCTTAGAGAACTTGAAATGTCACTTCATTAATTTTAATGTTTGAAAATAAATATTTTCCTCTAATTAAAACATTAATCGTGAGATTTTATTGTACGATAAATAGCTTTTCATGTCTGAAATATTTCCTACAAAGGCGATTAGATAATTTTTCTTGATTTATTTCATGCTGATTTATGCGCATTTATATATTTACCTGACTATAAAATGAGCATGCACATATATTTTGTTAACTGTGTTGATTGTTGTGTAATAGATTATACTATTTTACCTGACTAATTTCTCGGGAAACGTGTCGTTTAGATAATTTTACCTAATTCTATTTTGACGGCCATTTTGCGTAAGCGACGCTAAATCCTAAAATATTCCATTAATAGACAAAATAACAAAAGTAACATGTAAAAAACATGATATTGTTTATATAAAACGAGCATCGTATGCACATAGATGTGGTTTACTGTGTTGATTGTTGTGTAAAATGTAGATAATACTATTTTACCTGACTAATATCTCGGGAAACGTGTCGTTTAGATAATTTTACCTAATTCTATTTTGACAGCCATTTTGCGTAAGCGATGCTAAATTTTAAATTATTCCATTAATAGACAAAATAACAAAAGCGACATGTAGAGAACATGATGTTGTTTATAATTATAAAATGCTTCATTTAAAAAGTAGGTCCACAGAATACTTAATAACTTTTTATTTTTTTGAAAAAGTTCGTAGTTTTTTAGATCTCCTGTAAAGTTAGCTCCGTGTCTCTTGGATAATTTTCCTTTCCAGCGTAGATACGTTTTTTAGCGGCACAAAGAGCCGTATCTTTTTTTTACGTTAACTTAGTAGTTCCGAATTTTATTGGGTGGGTGTAGATTTCTTGATCTGCAGATCGGTTGACATGCGGCTAACGTGTCAGCCCTACTTTAGTTTAGCGGTTGTCTGAGTTACGTAAGCTATTTGGGTTTTGGCGTTCCTTCCGCAATCGATTAATTTGATCCAAGATCGTTTCATTGCCCTCTGGCAAACATAGAGAGAAAAATTCTGAGCATTAGTCAAAAATCAAGTCCGGGCATTACGATGAGTCTAAATAAAGTTATATATTTTTTCATTAATTCAACTGTAATCCGATCATTAATATATGGCTTATAAACGATATGTAATAAAAATCTGGTTTTTATTTTATAAACGGTAAGCAATTGGAACAGAACTTATGGCCAGGCTAGTATAGGTATGTCTAGCTAGGCCCGGCGGATATGTCAATAATTACTAACGCTCATTTAGATTTAAATATGAAGTGGGAAATTTATTGATGCAAATATGTATTCTGACTATTGTATTTACATAAATAAGCCCTCATGCCAAAATTGTCACTTGCCTTCTTGGACTAGAAAATTATTGTAATTTTTGATAAAAAAAAATTTATATCATATGTCATGTACTGTACTAGTGACGCATCGAATGTGAATACTTACAATAAATATTCGTATTCGTAAATTATCGTTTTACCGAATATTACAATGGTATTCAAACGAACAATACTTGTTCTGCATTACGATATTCATATCTCTTAGGGTTGAATTAATAAAGATCATTAGACGTTATCATACTTAAATATCTGTATTATCAGATTTTTTTTACTAACCGAATATCCTAAGGTACTCTAATATTACACAGAGAAGGGCCCTAAAACCCACACCAAAAGTGTTATTTTCTGGGAATCCTGTCTGGTGTGGGCTCATGACTGAGAATATCTAAGTATCCAATTGTGTCCGGGAATGCTAAGCAATGACAATTTTTTTTGTAAGTACTTAAAATTAATAGATACCTAAATACGAAAAAAAACAGTTGAATTTAATTCTATATGAAAATGAGTGCCTTTTGTTATGTCGCATAGCGTAGTCGTGTGAAAAAACGAACTACACTCTCTTAAAATACACTTCAAACGCACGAAAACAGATTGAACCTCCGCGGGATCCGGTACTATAATAATTTTCCGTAACTAGATGGATCGCGAGAGCAAGTGACACAGCCTTCCCCTTCGACGGTTAGATTTACACTGAGCTCGCAGCCCGGGCACGGCCGCGCTCGCGTAAATTCAGTTTTTTTGATGCTTTATTAGACCGAATTTCCATTTTACTAACTTTTAAACAATACGATTAAAGATCAATGAATTGTCAATATTCTTGCGAAAGAGCCGTGTAAATACCACTTGTAGTTTAGAAGCCTTAGGGAATTGAAAATTGAAAACGACCCTATTTCAACATTATTCTTTCCATAGTAATTATTGCTTTAAAAAAAAATCCAACTATAATTTTTTAGAAGAAATAGTCAAAAATAACATATATTTTTTTCAGATTTTTCCGTTGGCTAGATTATGAGCCTTAGGACTTTAAAAATCACCATTCTACGTACGGAGTCGCCTTTCGGGTTTCGAAGGCAAAGATCTATTCAGCCAATTTTATTGCGAACTGTCATTTTGACCATCCTTACAGCATGTGGACTATCGAATAAAATAATAATTTAAGGCTTATTATTTTCGCGGCGACAGAAAAATTAAAGAGCAGCAAACTATTTGCAACTAAAATAATAACTTGTCAGCGATTAAATATTTTGGCAATCATTTATATTAAACTAGCGGCCGCCCGCGACTTCGTCCGCGTAGATTTTTGATGATGACAAAGATATTAAAATAGGTAGGTAAGGAATTTTATTCTTAGTTAATTCACCCCCTTAGGGGCAGAATTTTTCAAAACGCTGAAATCACTTTTTTGTATTTGATTAAGTAAGCGTTCTACAAAGTTTCAACTCTCTAGTTCAATAAATAAAGTTTCTCCCATATAAACATTGCACCCCTATTTAACCCCTTAAGGGGTGGAATTTTCTAAAACGCTGAAAGTACTTTTTGTGTTTTTTAATAAGTAATCTTTCTACAAAGTTTCAAGTCTTTAGCTGAAAAAAAAAAGTTCCCCATACAAACTTTTAACCCCTTTTAACCCTTTTAAAGGAAGAATTTTTGAAAACGCTGAAATTACTTTTCTTGTATTCTAATAGTGTACCTTTAAACAAAAATTCAAGTCCCGCGCTCAACAAAATACTTAATCTCCATACAAACTTTTAACCCATTTTTTACCACCTTAGGGGATGAATTTTCAACAACGCTGAAATCATTTTTCTTCCGTTTTATTTTAATACCTTTTTACAAAGTTTCAAGTCTCTAGCTCAAAAAAAAAAGTTTCCCCCATACAAACTTTGCACCCCTTTTTAACACCCTTAGGGATTGAATTTTTCAAAATCGCTTCTTAGCCCACGTTATAAAAGTAACCTACTGTGCAAAAATCAACTCTCTTACATTAGTAGTTTTGGCTGTGCGTTGATGAGTCATTAAGGGCTTCTTCTTTTATATATATATAGATTAACCCCTTAAGGGGTGGAATTTTCTAAAACGCTGAAAGTACTTTTTGTGTTTTTTAATAAGTAATCTTTTTACAAATTCAAGTCCCGCGCTCAACAAAATACTTAATCTCCATACAAACTTTTAACCCATTTTTTACCACCTTAGGAGGTGAATTTTCAAAAACGCTGAAATTACTTTTCTTTTATTTTATTTTAATACCTTTTTACAAAGTTTCAAGTCTCTAGCTCAAAAAAAAAAGTTTCCCCCATACAAACTTTGCACCCCTTTTTAACACCCTTAGGGATTGAATTTTTCAAAATCGCTTCTTAGCCCACGTTATAAAAGTAACCTACTGTGCAAAAATCAACTCTCTTACATTAGTAGTTTTGGCTGTGCGTTGATGAGTCATTAAGGGCTTCTTCTTTTATATATATATATAGATTAACTCCTTAAGGGGAGGAATTTTCTAAAACGCTGAAAGTACTTTTTGTGTTTTTCAATAAGTAATCTTTCTACAAAGTTTCAAGTCTTTAGCTGAAAAAAAAAGTTCCCCCCATACAAACTTTTAACCCCTTTTTAACCCTTTTAAAGGACGAATTTTTGAAAACGTTGAAATTACTTTTCTTGTATTCTAATAGTGTACCTTTAAACAAAAATTCAAGTCCCGCGCTCAACAAAATACTTAATCTCCATACAAACTTTTAACCCATTTTTTACCACCTTAGGGGGTGAATTTTCAAAAACGCTGAAATTATTTTTCTTCCGTTTTATTTTAATACCTTTTTACAAAGTTTCAAGCTTCTAGCTCAAAAAAAAAAGTTTCCCCCATACAAACTTTGCACCCCTTTTTAACACCCTTAGGGATTAAATTTTTCAAAATCGCTTCTTATCTCTAGCCCACGTTATAAAAGTAACCTACTGTGCAAAAATCAACTCTCTAACATTGGTAGTTTCGGCTGTGCGTTGATGAGTCAGTCAGGACTTCTTCTTTTATATATATAGATGAGCTTTAAACTAAGGATATTTTAAAATTCAAATAATGGCAGCTACTTTAAGGTAGCAGAAATAATAAACAAGATTACTGAAATCATAGGTGAGGTACTATAAATAATGACTTGGCGACTAATATTAGCAGAAGGATAACAAACTTTATATTAGTGGCAACTACAGGTCTCCATCTAAAAAAGCATTTTGGGCTTTGATTTGCTGGCAGCTTAAATATTAAAATGGGTAGTATATAAAAGTAATGGGGAGTTATTTTTTTAGTTTTCGAAACCATAATTTAATGAAAACGGCGATAAGCGTTTTTTAGGTAAAAATGTTTTGCCCATACAAAATACGCTTATTTTAGTCCGAATCTAGCTAAAACACGCTACGCTAAAATAAGCATTGCATTATCATAAGACTTGCCTCAGAACCGAAGCTGTCAACCCCGATTCCACGTGGTCTTGTCTGCCCTACCCCTAGAGTGTATATAAAAAGCCGGAGGCGCGGAGGCAGAGCAGCCCTCGCCCGCCGTGACAAAGCTCGGGAGCCGTGCGGAGCGGAGCGGCTGAGGCTGGTCGCCGAAGGCGACCAACAAGCCGAAGCTGCGGAACGGAGTACGGGCGACCGTGCTTTGCCACGCAAGGGCGGAAGGGCTGCATTTCCCGCAGCGCCGGAGCTAAGGCAGAGTCTGACACAATATCCAAAAAAATATTGTCGGTTTTAGGAGTCCATATCTCGGTAATTATTAAGTTTAGAAACAAGTTGTCCATACAAAACACGTTTATTTTAACGTATTCTATACGATAGAATCATAAAAAATGGGTGTCAATATGACATCACACCTGACGAAAAATTGACCAAAATCAGAGCCACTAAATAAAACTATAGACCAAAATTATTATTTATACATGCAATTTTCAACATTGATTAAAGCTCTTAAATTGTCGCACTAAGTATTTTTTTAAGACCTTGATTTATTTTATATGTAATCTCCATTGAACAATTAGAGTAGGCCATTTTCAACTTTTTATCCGCTGTCATGTTTCCGCTTAATTAGTTAATTCAGTCGCCAAAACAATAACTCGATGCTAGTTTATATTGAAACAAAGCCGAAAATTGATTACTTAGCTGCTACTTTTTACTTTAATAGTCTCCGCAATTAGTCGCCAACTTATTATTTTTGCTATCCCCTTTAATTTTTTATAAATCCCTAAATCTGATTAATTTGTCGCCGCGTTAAATACATGCCATAATTTAATTGTCGTCCTTTAATTGTATAATGTGTGGTTACAAAATTAGATTCAGCTTTTAAGGGTATTTCTATTGAACTGGCGCCATATGGTTCAAATGGGTCCGTAATGTTTCATATAATGTCAGATAAACTAACATACACTTAATATACAATCGATTGATATAAAGTTGTTTCATATAATGTAACGTTTCATATAATGGTTTTTTCCTATATTTTGCTTTTCTCTAATTATCGATTGATATAATAGGTTAAATGACATAATTGACAATATGCATAATTATAGTTTCCTATAACATATTTATCACATAAATTTGTTTAAAATACATACTATTTAGAATAATAGCGTTTTCATATAAATACTGCCTTAAGGTGAAATAGGTAATGTTAGGAATCGTAAGCCAAGTCGGACCTGCGCGGCTCGCTCGCTTCGCTCGCTCGTTAGGGTTGCAGTTCAACCTAACACTCCTCCTCGCTTCGCTCGTCGTCGTACCTAACCTAAGCCAAGTCGGACCTGCCTTATGGTGTAATAGGTAATGTTAGGAATCATAAGCCAAGTCGGACCTGCGCGGCTCGCTCGCTTCGCTTGCTCTTTAGGGTCGCAGTTCAACCTAACACTCCTCCTCGCTTCGCTCGTCGTCGTACCTAACCTAAGCCATGTCGGACCTGCCTTAAGGTGATATAGGGGTTGACAGCCTAATATATCCAGTCGGAACCCCGTTTTTTGGTTATAGTAAAATCAACTTATATCTTCTGTAGTTTATAGCATTGACGAATTATATCAAGTAAGTCATTATGATAAATACGTTTTATACCAAGTAATGAATATAGTAAACGTACAATATACTTAAAGTAATTATACCTATAAACCATTATATCAATTGTTACATTAGATCATTTGAAAATTATCTAAAACAATATTATACCAAACGTTACATTATACAAAGCAATGGTATATCAAACCAAAATAGATTAAGTGAAACGATTAGTAGCCCAAACGATTTTTAATATATTTTCTCTTCTTATATACAGAGCGTACATCACTGATGGAAAGTATATCCAAGACAAAATATGAAACGTCGTGGAATCCTCATGTCCTTATATACATGTAATACTCGTACATATGCACGCGTAAAGCAATAACAAGAATCAGAATCAAATATCGAGCGGAATCAGTGCGCAATAAGAATCAGCGGGCGATTTAATATGGGAGTCGGGGCGGCGCGTGCGGGTCATTTAGTGACGTCTTTTATATTTATTGATTTGAACTCACACCGATGTTTGATTGCAAACACGGCCGGGTTTGAGTGAAAGGTAGGTTTCATCAAAATATTATAAAGAAAGAAAGTGAGAAATTCATTCGGGATCAAAACATAATTACATAAATAGTGACAGACCAAAAAACATTATGAACTAATTATGAATTGCCTGGAAAAACTCAGCATAATGCTAGCTTGAGAGCCAGCGCTCATCTTCCGGTGGGATCATAGGTGGCGCCACGGAGAGCTGCACGCACGAATGCTGATCGCGTTCAGATTGCATTAACCTGAACGCAACGACAATCAAATGCTGTAACTATTAACAAAAATTAGGAATGGCAACGGTACAGAATTGGTTTAAAATTGTCGCTAATATAAATGTTGGGTAGGAAATAAGTAGCGTCAAAACAAGCAAGTTATGTAACTACATAATTCACATAACAACTGTTAAGCTATGTTAAATATTGTTTATGAAAAAGGCGATCTAAGGCCATCCGTTAATGCTCTGAATTTTTGAATGCTGTATTGAGACAAAGATGAATGCTAGTTGCGACTCTTTGTACGGTACGTGTCTGTCTATATTATTGTTTAGAGGATGTAGACCTGTATACGTGTACAATACTCGGAATATACCAGGGTGGATTTACTGTACAATAGAATCCAGGATGATGCATATCCCCGAGAGTGGTGGATCATTTAACGATTGTGCTTGCGTGTACCTACTCAACGACGTCGGGGCGAATGTGGCCCGGCGAGCGAACTAATGCTTGTCGCTAATTTACTACCAAGTATCTATGTCGCTTGAAACACGAGAATTTAGTAATGTAGCTTGTAGTAATAGTTTACATTACAACGATTATGATGTTCTGCATGCGCGCCGTGAGCGGTGAATCATGTAACAATAGTTCTTGTGTGCGCTCATCGACCCGGGAGCCGCTGAGTGAATGTGCTACCATAGAATAAAACATCTAAGATGATTATTGCTTTTGGTTCTTCACAAAAGCCTGAGAAATAAGTCCACAATGGATTTTAATGGTTATTGCGAGGTCACCCGACCTATATAGATTGTGACTATGGCGTGGCGATGCGATGCGACTGCGTGATAAACTAATAATAATAAATATTAACGGACAATCTTATACACAAATCGACCTAGTCCCAAACTAAGCAAAGTTTGTAATATGGGTACTATACGATGATATACATAAAATTAAATACATATATGTATAGATAACTCAGGAACAAATATTCGAGTTCATCTCGCAAATATTTACCCCGGCCGGGATTCGAACCCAGGACCGCCGGCTCAGTAGGCAAGTGCGTTACAAACTGTGCCACCGGCGTCGTCAAACAATGCGCGCGACTAGCTACAGTGACGAGTTGAGTTTATTTCCAACAAAAGCGTAAGGCAGTGTACCATGTTATTATACTAAGCACCATGGTGCACCGTAAAACTGTAGGTAACTATCGCGGCGCGTGGTTGTGAGCCACTCATGTTGCTACTAAGTATATTTGTAGCTTTAAACAGGAGGATTTAATAAAGTAATTTACTGGCAGTGAGCGCGGCGTCAATAGGGGTAAGTGCATTAGAAAGAAAATGTATATATATCGCGTCTCCCTCGTCTGTATAACACCGAATTTGCCACAATAGACCCATTTGTAGGGTCTAAATGTAAATTTAAAAAAGACATTTCTAAGGTTCTAGTAGAACATAAAAGTAAACTGTAAAAAAAAAAAAAGTATCCCATCGTTATCTTTTGTTACTACACTTGATGACCTTGTTTCGACTCATCTCGTATAAAATATGTGAAGCAGCAAGATGGTTAATTGATTATAAATAAATAATTAATAATTAATATAAACATATAAATTAAAATAAGGATCTAGGTACTTGTTTATGGGTGGGCGTCAGTGGCTTGGCGTCCATAGAAGTTGATTCGCACCGGCTTGCCCTGTCTGTATGTAGAATCTACCCCGGCTTCGCCTGACTTTCTTTCTTTTTGTGACGCCACGCCACTGGTAGGGTATGGTACTAGGTATGAGAATTGGATGCGATCGAATTAGCGAGTACATTATGATCGTTTTGTTTTGTTGAGTACTCTTATTACTATTATGATGTTTAATGCTATACTCATATCGCTTCGTGATAAATTAGTACGCATTTTTTTTGATTATAGTGTGTGCACGGATGCATGCATAATATGTGTAACTCGAGTTTTAGGAGTAGACAGTCTCTTTAGTGTCTGGCCCTGCAAAATATATGATGCAGCGGTCTGTTAATGTATTAATATGAAAATAGTTGTGACTGACTCCTGTTTCAAATGTATTACCAATATTGAACATCTGTTTGGAACGGACATGTTGACTGTGTCTGATTCTACTTAGTTTTAAATCTTGTTTTTTATGTAACCAATGGATAACTGTTATTGGCCCTCTGTTATGTAACTAACTTTATATCATATGTATATTTACGGCTGTTGTTATCCTGAATACCAATAAATAAATAAATAAATATATACCCAATGCATAAACAATGACAATATACGACAATCATCACTTTTTAACAGAAAATAACCGATGTCAACAAATAGAATTTTCCAAGTTCTTTCAGCCGCTTTCGACTAATCGGAGAAAAAATACATAAATAAAAATTTGGCAAGTGCGAGTCCGACTCGCTCATGAAGGGTTCCGTACCATAATCTATAACAAGTTTGTTGTATGGGAGCCCCCCTTAAATATTGATTTTATTTTATTTTTAGTATTTGTTGTTATAGCGGCAATAGAAATACATCATCTGTGAAAATTTCAACCGTCTAGCTATTACCGTTCTTGAGACAGACGGACGGACGGACAGCGAAGTCTCAGTAATAGGG
This sequence comes from Apotomis capreana, assembly GCA_947623375.1. NCBI lineage: Eukaryota > Metazoa > Arthropoda > Insecta > Lepidoptera > Tortricidae > Apotomis > Apotomis capreana. Next base: position 712,558 of record OX392501.1, read on the forward strand.
TCCCGTTTTCACCCTTCGGGTACGGAATCCTAAAAACAATAACAAACCCCGACGAACTGACAACTTGCTTCCGTTTTTCTGACGTCGGATAAAAATGCATGTAACAAATAACTGTCATCACTGCAACGAACGATACTACTAACGATATCTTGTGTGGAGTAGCAGAACTATTCGGCCGAAGTATGTGGTGTCGTACTCTGTTATAATTCCTTTCTCTATGCTGTCATCACTCAGCGTTTTCCCAGAGAAGGGTGAGACTGATAGCAAACCTTTTTGTATTATATAGCAAGCAATTTTTTAAATAAATATATTAATTATAGGTCGATAACGATGTCATTAATAGCATTCAGTTGAAATTCTGCACGAAGCCACACAGAAATGCTTCCCATTCCGTACGTACGTGAAGTTTCCAAACTTCGCGAGTTTGGCATATCGTATATCAGCACCTAACGAAGCAACACTTGCGACTAACTACGCAGCCATTATACACAACATCTCTGTTTCAGACACGGTATTCATTACTGTTCCTAATTATTGGTAATATTTGAAAAGCAGTTGGAAATTTTCGCTAGCTTGTAGCTTGCATTATTTATTTTTAATAAAGCAGTAGGTAACGCTAGCGTAAACCAAATGTTAACAATGACGCGAAAAAGTGAAAAATTGAAGTTCTACCGTAAAGGTAGAATTTCGTCGTGCCTGAACTATTTTATTTTTAAATTTTTCGCTTTATTGTAAACATTTGTTCTGTCATGAGGGTATTACCGTTCTATTTCGCACAAAATAATAGTTGAGTTTAATAAAATGGAATCAGAATGCTGAAGCATTGACTAATTACGAAAGCGGAAGAAAGGGGAGCTGGGCTTACACCCCGGCCCCTTCGAGAATCGAATATTGCAGTAGAAGTTTAATTAGCTGAAATAAGCTGATGGTTATTATGCCACCTCTCGGCGAGACCAGGAAAGCGGCTGGATATCCAAACATCTGGACATACGAAATAATTTTAGGCCAAGCTGAAACAGAGACACTTCGCCCACTCGCTCAATTAGACGGATGTAAATTTGGTTTTAAGTATATTGATTTATTTCCATGTCACGCCGATGCAATGTGGCATGCTGGCGCTATGTTTCACGTCACGTCATCGTGCCGTGATTTCTTTCTGTTGCACGATTTATGTAGATTTGTACGTGACAACGATGAAACGTGCGATTATGTTCCGATCCTAAGTTCATGGCTTCGGTATTATTTCCCAGCGTTTGACAGTATCGGCATCGATCGCCAATCAGTTTGGCTTCCGAGTGGCTTGGTTTAATTAACGAGGGCTGGGGCGGTCCGCGGAGTTTTTCTAGCACTCTTCAAAGAGTTGCCGCTCATTTGAGTCCCTTTTAAACAAAGGTAAGACTGGGAGGCGGGCGACGGCAGGTCAGTTCGGTTTTGTTTCAGCTTTGCTAATACCTGTAGGGTATAGGCCGGCGTAGGCGCTAGTCACACAGCTATTATATACAGTACGCTTTTCTGCGAGTATTAATAATAACTATCATCTGTTTCGTTAAGAATATCAAGAACATGTTTCTGAAAAAGTGACCGACTGGAGTTAAAGATGTCAGTGGAAGCGAGCGAGTTGTTATAAAGCTTGCACATTCAGCGTAAAGGAGCTCTTTTTCCGGCATTGGTCAAACTGGTGGGAACGGCGAATAAGGTGGTTGATCGCATAGAGGGACGTGAAGGCACCCTAAAGCGGATTTGCTCAAGTAGCTCCACACTGTTGTAGTGAGCTGTACATATATTGCAGAGAATCATCACATCCGAGCACTTACGCCTGGTTTCTAAGGACGATAATTTTTACTCACATAAATAATTATAAATAAATAATTATAGATGACTGATTGTTGGCGGCTTGCAGAGGAATTACCTAATATTTTATTATCTCGTTCACCTGACAGTGACAGAATCTTCATTTAAACCAAATCGTAAATACTTCTTTATAACCAGTCTACAATCCTTACGATACTTATAGGAAGGTGAATTCGTGAATGTCCCAGAGCGCTGGTCTTTGTGGCCAGAACAGGGTGAGGTTAGTCGTAGTGGGCGGAGAATCCCACACGCACATATTTTTTTATTTTGCAATAACAATCTACTCATTTTACAAAATATATCTTTTGGCCTTTGAAAGATACAACAAAGTACTATTGTATCAACGACCTTTCATCCCGGCTTCAGTACTAAATTACTAAAACAATACCCTCCATTGTGTAGCTAACAGACCGTTCCGTTACCGGCAGCGGACCTAATAAACACTTAATAGTGTTCCATTTTAAATTTAGGCTTTTAGGCGCCGTTATAATTTACTGTTACCGTTCGAAATACGCGAAGTTAAAGTTCAGCCATCAAGTATTCGTGTTAAGGGTGAAGCTAGACAAGTGTAATTTCGGTCGCGCCATACTTAGTGTGACGTGATCAGATCACTAGATCCAGGACATTTTTCGCGGTGACGTCACAATAGGGTAGTTCGGGGAGTAAACGGACCGGTGTTAATTAATACAATAAATGACATAAATTAATTAATATTATTTAGTTAATATTACTTATAGGTCAATTGTCAATTGATTTATTTATCGTCAATGTTATTTCGTTAACTGACTCTCTATATGCCACAAAATACCAAAAAATAATATTGATCAATTAATTCAATTAATTATGTAATTTTTGTCGTAAATTATTTCAATCTATAATCATATACAAAGACAAGAGCATCTAAAATATTATAGATTTTGAATTTTTATTGTTTATAACTTAATAACAAATGGAGTGTATTACTTAATAAATAATACGAAAAAATTGAATGTTAAAATTTATTGGGTTCAAAACTGTTAGTTTTTCCTTATTTATTAACACAGGTCCATTTACGCCCCAAACTACTCTATTAAATTGTCACATGACTGCGACGAAAATCCGGGGTCTAGCGATCACGTGACATGATGTATGGCGCGACGCGACCGAAATTACGCGACTCGAATTACGCTCGTCTCGCTTATTTTGACGAATACTAAACGGCGCATATTTTGACGTAGTATGCCGGGTTGCGGTCCGCGTGAGTATCTTTACCATGAGTTAACGTGACCGCACTCGCTAGCGACAGCGTTAACGAAATGGGCAATAGTACAGTGAATTTTTCAACCACTTGCTTCGACATGCCTTAGGGTGGCAACTGGTTGAAAAATTCAATGGCTCTGACATCTGATTCGGTGGTCCAATTGGGAGGACGCCCGTGTTGGCCCGGAAAGCCGTTGGAAACGCAGGTTCGAATCCTGTCCGAATCATTAAATTTTTCAATTTTCGCTTTATTTGTAAACATTTAGTTTACGTTAGCAGACGTTACTGCTTTAATAAAAACATAAGATATCATTACTGGCAAGTTTGAACGTCAGTGAACTACATGTTCTCTTTTTTAGTTTGGCAACAAAAAATACTCATCATAGGTCGTTTAGTTGCGTTTTGAACAGCCATTGTTATTTTATATTTTGTTGTATATTTTTAATATATGTAACGCGGCAAACCTCCATGGCTACATATTTATATCTTTCTTTTTAGAACATGTAAATTGCGGGTCGCCACATATGTGGTTGTTGTAGGTGCGCGCATATACGATTAGATATGTAATTATGGATTGGGCTGAAAAACAGCGCTGAAGTGTCGCTCGTCAGACGACACGATCAGCATCATGCTGACGCCCCAACCGTTTGCCACACTTAGTTTTTAAGCTGACCTCTATGCATGAAGACTTTATATCTTCTTGTTAGTTTAAGAAGGTACTTCTTACCAAGTTTGTGTAAGTTGTGGCAATAAACACATTTTCTTTCTTTTTCTATTAAGGCGGAGCCGAATACCCAGGTGTCTGCGTTAGCGCGGCTTAGGCCCGTCTTGCTGATCGCTAAACGTTACGATAGCGGTAGGTACAGGTAGGGTCTGAATAATAATAGAATATTCAACGTTCAAAATACGTGAAGTTGAAGCATTCATCCAGTATTCCGTGTCGGGCGCATATTTAATGCCGGCGGCTGCGGCCGCGCCGCACTCCGAACACCAATATTTCAGCGTTGAGAGACTTGAGAGTTCGAATGCTAACTAGAAGCCCAAAATTCGAGCTTTACTTCGTGCCTCTGCGGTTATTCAATTGCAGAGAAACTGTATATAATGTGGCGACTGCCAGGGATGTCCTCAGAGGAGGAATTTAGAGCAGAGAAAGGGCAGCGAGAGGTTTAAATGGGTTTATTGCCCGAAGGCCAGTCTAAGACTAACTACTACATTTTATTTTATTGACGGACGTCACACGTCTTATTCTAAATATTAAAACGATTTCATTTCTTAAATCAGTGGCCAGGCACCGACAGTGAAGGTACGACCTTCACATTTCCCGCCGTCTCGGGGTGAATGAGGGACATTCATCTTACTACAGAGATACTAGACAGAACTACTCCTGCCTAACACATCATAAGTCCCTACCTAAGCAGGGATACCCATACATTTATACCCAGATGGTCTCTTGCTAAGAGATAACCAGGGTCAGGACATGTGCGAACACTAGCCTATGGCATATTACGTGATCCGACATGTTGTCTGACATTGGCTTTGCCTTGACAAAAACCCCGCTAAAAAGGCAAGGCACTAACTTAACTACCCCAAGTGTCATTCGACTTAATATACTAAAACATCGACCATTCGATACAATATCAAAAATGATAGATCTTAACAATTTAATCGCCTGGAGTAAAACCGGCCTAAATAAATTGTCTCGAATGTTCGCACATTAACTGCCTGGAGTATGACATATGACACACGTCGCATGCCCCAAACAGTTGTACCGCGGTATATCACTGCCCTTATATTAGATGCTTGAAAACATTGTCTATGACACTCGCTTCAAACATCCATACAGGACTAACAAATAGTGATACCCATCTACCACTAGCTTTATATTAGAATCCTGGCGCATATATATTAAATATGCCCCAGCATTCTGTACCAATCCTAAATAAATACCTGGAATAAATATTTTTAATTTATTCCAAGTATTTGTACCAATAGAAATAAAACTGTTACCTTATAATTGATTTCACGACCATAGACAACGGCATAACACGTCATATTGACATGTCAAATGCCATGCCATTGTCAATTCATGAGATCAGTCATAAATAAATCACAAAAGTTATTCTTTATTAAAATTCCTACCTATTTCCAATTAATAATTAAAATTAATTATAATATATATTAATCTATATATATAAAAGAAGAAGTCCTGACTGACTCATCAACGCACAGCCGAAACTACTAATGTAAGAGAATTGATTTTTGCACAGTAGGTTACTTTTATAACGTGGGCTAGAGATAAGAAGCGATTTTGAAAAATTCAATCCCTAAGGGTGTTAAAAAGGGGTGCAAAGTTTGTATGGGATACAAGTTTTTTTTAAAGCTAGGAACTTGAAACTTTGTTAGAAGATATTAAAATAAAATACAAGAAAACTAATTTCAGCGTTTTTGAAAATTCATCCCCTAAGGTGGTAAAAAAGGGGTTGAAAGTTTGTATGGAGATCAAGTATTTTTTTGAGCGCAGGACTTGAATCTTTGTGTAAAAGCATACTATTAGAATACAAGAAAAGTCATTTCAGCGTTTTCAAAAATTCGACCCCTAAAAGGGTAAAAAGGGGTTTAAAGTTTGTATGGAGATCAAGTATTTTTTTGAGCGCGGGACTTGAATCTTTGTGTAAAGGCATACTATTAGAATACAAGAAAAGTTATTTCAGCGTTTTCAAAAATTCGTCCGCTAAAAGGGTTAAAAAGAGGTTGAAAGTGTGAATCCATTACAAATTCCTTGAAACTTCTTATTAAGGCATATACAATAATAACAAAATAACATTAATTTAACGTCATCAAAGATTCAACCTCTAAGGGGGTTAAAAGGGGGATGAAAGTTCGTCTTGGGGTTCAAATTTAATTTTAAGCTAGGAACTTTAAACTTCTTAAAAAGTTATGCAAATAAAATGGAACAAAAGTGATTTCAGCGTTTTGAAAAATTCATCCTCTTAGGTGGTAAAAAGGGGGTTGAAAGTTTGTATGGAGATCAAACCTTTTCTTGAGCGTGGACTTTAAACTTTGTATAAAGGCATATAATTAAAATACAAGGAAAGTATTTTCAGCGTTTTCAATAATTCATCCCCTAAAATGGTTAAAAAGGGTTGAAAGTTTGATTCCATTACAAATTCTTTGACTAAGGCATATATAATAATAACAAAATAACATTAATTTAACGTCATTATAAATTCAACCTCTAAGAGGGTTAAAAGGGGGATGAAAGATTGTCTCGGGGTTCAATTTTAATTTTAAGCTAGGAACTTGAAACTTTGTAAATAGGTATGAAAATAAAATAAAAGAAAACTGATTTAAGTGTTTTTGAAAATTCATCCCTGAAACTGGTAAATAAGGGGTTGAAACTTTGAATGGAGATCAAACCTTTTTCTGAGCGCGGGACTTTAAACTTTGTATTAGTGCATATAATTAGAATACAAGAAAAGAAATTTCAGCGTTTTTGAAAATTCAGCCCTGAAGGTGGTGAAAAGGGTTTGAAAGTTTGTATGAAGATTAAAAATTTTTTTGAGTGTGGGACTTGAAACTTTAAATAGAGGCGTATTATTAGAATACAAAAAAAGTGATTCAGCGTTTTTGAAAATATATGTAGCCCTGAAGATGGTGAAAAATTGGGCAAGTGCGAGTCCGACTCGCGCATGAAGGGTTCCGTACCTATATATATATCTATAACAAGTTTGTTGTATGGGAGCCCCCCTTAAATATGTATTTTATTTTATTTTTAGTATTTATTGTTATAGCGGCAAAAAAAATACATCATCTGTGAAAATTTCAACTGTCTAGCTATCACCGTTCTTGAGATACAGCCTGGTGACAGACGGACGGACGGACGGACGGACAGCGAAGTCTCAGTAATAGGGTCCCGTTTTTACCCTTTGGGTACGGAACCCTAAAAAGGGGTTGAATGTTTGGAATGGAATGGAGATCAAACCTTTTTTTGAGCGCCGGACTTGAAACTTTGTATAAAGGCATATAATTAGAAATCAAAAAAAGTAATTTCAGCGTTTTTGAAAATTCAACCCCTGAGGCGGTAAAAAGGAGGTTGATAGTTTGTATTGAGATCAAACATTTTTTTGAGCGCAGGACTTGAAACTTTGTATAAGGGCATATTATCAGAATACAAGAAAAGTGAATTCGTTTTTGAAAATTCAGCCCAGAAGGTGGTGAAAAAGGGGTTGAAAATTTGTTTGAAGATCAAATATTTATTTTGAGTGCGGGACTTGAAACCTGAGTTCATAATGATTCCGCGTAATTAGAGCAATTTAGCCGAAAAAAATACTAAAGAGGCCAAGAGCGAGTCGAACTCGCGTACGAAGTTCGGTACCATTTTACGTATAAAATGGCAAAAAAAAAACACGTTTATTGTATGGGAGCAGCACTTTAATATTTATTATTATTTATTTTTTGTTGAATTACAGTAACCAACATCAAAATCATCAACTTGCAAAAAAAGAAAAGTAATTTCACCATTGTTTAGATCTGAAAATAGTATAATAAAGATGTAAACTGTTCAAGATAAGATTCCACGCGGACGAAGTCGCGGGCAACAGCTAGTACATCAATAAAATAAAAATCTTCAGTCTGCAGTCGGCCCGATGCAGGCTGCATGAAGTCCTTGGCCAAGACCTCATGACCCTGCCGCCTCTGGAGGATGAATGCGCGAGGCATTCAATCACACCAGCAGCTGAAATCCCAAGGAACTGGGACAGCTATGGCCCTTGCAGTGTCGAATTACATGAAAAAGAAAATCATATTAGTATACACAAATTAAAATGCTGGAAATAAAGTATTATAAATAATTATTGGAGACCTGAGAAAGCAATAAATTAAAATTATATCAAGTAAAGGTATTGAAAGTGCAATAAATTCAAAATGCAATTAATTCAAAGTGCAATAAATTTATAGTGTAAGACATTAAAAATTGGACTTCCTATTGTAACATCTAAGTACAGTCTGCCTGGATTAAATATTGCTGAAAAATAATTGTGTTATTATTTACACCCTAGAAATATAGAACTGTTTTATATAAATTAGAATTAACGATTAAAGAATCTCTTTAATCTGTTAACATGAATTATTACATTCTTGGCACGACCATTAGGAGTGAGTCTTTGCACCACATAATTCAATGAAGACAATCGGTGGATTATCTTATAAGGTAGTAATTCAAGCAGAAAAATGATTATTTGTAGGACCTTACTAACATCTAGAAGTATTATACACCTAACATAATTATTATGGGACAATTATTTACATCCTAATAAACATATATTCTACAAATTATTATGGATCATTATTGCCTGATAGAAGCGTAGCGTTTCGTCCGGTGTCCACGGTGTCCAGCGGCGCTCTTCAGTGCTTGAGCGGCTCTCCACGCTCATGCACCCTGTTCCTGATGTTGCATCTTCTTGACGAGCACTTGGTCCGGCACAGCACATATTAATCAAATAAAATTTTACTAGCAACATATTGTATAATTAGTGATAATGGCTGAACTTGAAGGCTTCCACTCTTTAAGAACATTTGTTACATCATTTGACAACACTGAAACTGAATGTTTCTCACTGGTAAAATTCCATATTTTCACTGACAATTGCTTGTCTGATGTCAACAACGTGTGCTTCAAGCGTATAGAAACGAATTAATGATGATTCTTGCGACTTTTGCCGTCGATGATAACATCCTTGTACATGATTTCTTGGCTCGACGGGAATTCGTTGTTTAACTTTAAAATAACATCCTAAAACGATGTCTTATACTATTCTGTAATGCGGGTCCCGAACAATTAAACCGCAACCGCCATTTGTGATTATTTTATTCGTATTTTCTCACTTGGGCCATTAATTAAAAATCTCCAACGTCGGAAAAGCCATCAAAAGTACTCGTCTCCATTTTCGTATGGAATCCAAACAAATCAAATGCACAAACAGATTAAAATCGCACGAAATGAAAAATGGGTGATTAATAATTTCAATGATTGATAGACTGATTATCGCTTAATATCACCCGATCCTTTGCCACCTTCGCTTCTGTACGGCTCCTATACAAACCGCAATTGTAATACGTGCGCTTTTCCTTCTTGTGCGCTTATTCTTTATACTATATCGTCACTCGTACATTGGCAGCTCGTAATTGCAATACGTGCACTTATTCTGCTTTTTCTGCGAACAAAAATTATTGGGAGCGAGGGAACTTATTAATACTCGCGTGACTCTAGTTATAAACTTTCGCAGCTCCACCAAGTGTGGCGACTGCCAGGAGATGTCCTCAGAGGAGGAATTTAGAGCAGAGAAAGGGCAGCGAGAGGTTTAAATGGGTTTATTGCCCGAAGGCCAGTCTAAGACTAACTACTACATTTTATTTTATTGACGGACGTCACACGTCTTATCTATATATATAAAAGAAGAAGTCCTGACTGACTCATCAACGCACAGCCAAAACTACTAATGTAAGAGAGTTGATTTTTGCACAGTAGGTTACTTTTAATATAACGTGGGCTAGAGATAAGAAGCGATTTTGAAAATATCAATCCCTAAGGGTGTTAAAAAGGGGTGCAAAGTTTGTATGGGGGAAACTTTTTTTTTTGAGCTAGAGACTTGAAACTTTGTAAAAAGGTATTAAAATAAAATGGAAGAAAACTAATTTCAGCGTTTTTGAAAATTCACCCCCTAAGGTGGTAAAAAATGGGTTAAGAGTTTGTATGGTGATTAAGTATTTTATTGAGCGCGGGACTTGAATTTTTGTTTAAAGGTACACTATTAGAATACAAGAAAAGTAATTTCAGCGTTTTGAAAAATTCTTCCTTTAAAAGGGTTAAAAGGGGTTAAAAGTTTGTATGGGGGGAACTTTTTTTTTCAGTTTAAGACTTGAAACTTTTTAGAAAGATTACTTATTAAAAAACACAAAAAGTACTTTCAGCGTTTTAGAAAATTCCACCCCTTAAGGGGTTCAATAGGGGTGCAATGTTTATATGGGAGAAACTTTATTTATTGAACTAGAGCGTTGAAACTTTGTAGAACGCTTACTTAATCAAATACAAAAAGTGATTTCAGCGTTTTGAAAAATTCTGCCCCTAAGGGGGTGAATTAACTAAGAATAAAATTCCTTACCTACCTATTTTAATATCTTTGTCATCATCAAAAATCTACGTGGACGAAGTCGCGGGCGGCCGCTAGTTCTAAATATAAAAACGATTTCATTTCTTAAATCAGTGGCTAGGCACCGACAGTGAAGGTACGACCTTCACAATAACTATTTTCTAAATTCGAATTATACCCCCCCATACATGTTTGAGAAAGTTAGATCTAATAATAACCTAAAAATGTACAACACCCCCGACACAAGTAGCTGGTCATCATGAGACCCTTATTCAATGAGTGATTAGAAAATGGTACTAAAAATTAATATAACTTCAACATTTTGAATATTAGCTTTAATATTGTCTGAGATCTCGTCACTTGTTCAAATGAAAGCTGAATATATTGGAACTTGCTGGTCCTATTTCCACCAAACATGGCTAAGAACCATCTCGACGGACAAGTCTTTCGATTATAAACAAACCGCACTCAAAATGTTCCATCCGTTTGGGTGGACGGTGTCACATACAGACACATAGATACACAAATACACAGATACATATGTTAAATTATTATTATTTATTATTGTGGCTTCCGGCGTTTTTTCTTTTCTCATGTGATATTCAGAACCCCTGCTGATAGATTTGGACTAGTTTAGCCCATGTGTGACTGGTCGGTTTGCACAAACGTTTGATCGTGGTTTTAGAATTAGCATTGATATTGGAATGCAGTCCGGGCCGCGGTCGCAATGTTCCGGCCCGATACTTCAGCGTATTCATTCCGTAATTAATCGTGTTACGGTGGTTTGGTGGAGTTTAATGCTTGTTACTTAGTGACGTGCTTGATAATGTTGTAACGAGCTTAAACTAACTATACTTATGTATGGAAAGTAGGTTGTACTAGTATTAATTAAAACTAGTGTGAGACATCACAAATTAAATAAATATTAAGTGATATTATAGGGTGTGATATCTGACGATTCACCGCGCGAAACATCGAAGAAGTTCATTCATATTCGAAACATAACGGGCCATTCTTGCCATAGAACCGTGGGTAAAACAGTCATCTTTAATTTAATTAATTTATGATAAATGCTAACGAAATCAATGCTTGTATGTGATAAGTATTCTACGAGTATACACGTTCGTCACTACACGAATGCACGAAGAAGGCGACTACCGGGGAAGAATAGCTTGCCACTAACATCTGAAATGATGACCACGACCACTCTGCCTAGAGTGAAACCGACGAAGAAGATATTGTACATGTTGTTTTAACTAAAGCGCTAACAAAATATGACATAGTTTATTCCTATTCAGAATCGAAGAAAATGTGCAAATGTGTTGCACAGACAACGAGGGAGGGGGCTTAAGCACACTTTGAGAACCGATAAAATGTATTGCATTGCATGCACGGGGCTGCATTCAAATATAAATTTGCGTGTTCTCCATATTTTACGGTGCGGCATAACGTGAAAACTTTCGTAGCTCTTACAAATATTTATCTGTATGTTCTCTAGAAGTATTATGGCTTAATTTTATATGCAGTAGGTAAATAAATATGTATGTTTAAAAAAACTAATTAATACGAATTAGGATTTGTTTGTAAGATTGGACTAATATATTTATTATGAATAAAGAAATTATTATTATAATTAAAAATATGACATAGGTTCAAACAATATATATTTTTTTATTTATTTATTCAGGGCACGATTGGCGTGACGGGTTCTAATTTTTGGCACAGAGAAATTGATCTCTGCAATATGTCTTGGTTTATATTAAAAGGTGAGTCATGCAGTATATCAAGGCTGTTCCGATAGTTTCAAGTTAGTTACTTCGTGTTAAATAATATCAATATATGATATTTTGATATTAAAATGATATTTTGTGTTTACCTTTTCCTGTTAGTATATGTATAAAAAAAACAACGGCCAAACATTTTCTTATTTCATTCTTAAGTAAAATTGTGCATACTTAAAAGCTTAATAAAAAGAAAATAACAATCGTGTAACGAAAGATGGTCATACAAAATATATGGATAGCTTACGTTACACAAAGCAATCAATGGTGTTATAATTATCCTCGTAAGGCCCAAGGCAGTTTTCGTGTTACTAAAATGAATGGCTTTGGAATTTGTACATTGTAGTGTACAGTGGGAGCGAGCCCTTAACTACTCGTAAATGGGTCATTGTCAGTTCAAAAAACAAAATCTGTCCCTTCGGTGGTCAAAAGTTAAGAGCTTGTATGAATCTAGGTTATGTTGCTATTACATCGGATTAGAGAAAAGGGAACGTTCTTTATTCTCACAGGCATTTAATCAGAAAATTGAGCCCTGGAATCCTTAATTTCGCAAATGTCCACCGGAACGACGCGCACCTAAATCTGACAATGACCCAAATAGTACATGAAATAGACTCATTTAGTATTTGTGAAAGCTATGATGCTCGCGATTGAGTTTATTTAATTGTAATAAATGGATTTTTCATTCATTATTATACATTAAAATGTTGTACCGTATGATTGAGGATGTGTGCCGAGCAATGCGTGGCGATAGGCGCTTCTCCCAAAGCAGGGAAGTTGACGGACCGGCTGAAGACACCGAGCGACGAAAATCTTTTATAATTCGTGGCTCATAAATATTCAGCGCGGACTCGAGACGCATTACAGACGATAAGTCAATGTTTTTACAGAATGCAGACGCTTTTATTTTATTATTTAAGAGTCTACTGTTCAACAATGTTATTTTTTCTTTCCAAGATGAAGTGAAATGTGGGGTGTGGCACTGTAATTAAGATTAGTTAAAGATTGTTTCTAACTACCCGTGAGATCCTGTCATTGGATTCCCTGTTTTCTATTCTATTTAAGTCTACTTAAAATTGTAAAAGCTGTTGGTTTAGCCTCCCATCCATTCTTCCACTTGCTGTCCTGATAAATTTCCCACAAATCGGAGTGAAATAAGTAGTTCGTCTTGCCAGTCTGACGACGTCAAGAAGGTCTAACTTAAAAACCCTTTAATTATTATTGAAATATTAAAATAGATACGAAACGGGTTTATACATTCGAAATTTAGTGTTCGATTGGCCGCCACCGCGACTGATCAGTGCTCCTGATGATGAATTGCGAACCGATTCGAAACATGTCGAGCGATATTCGACTTCTACGACGAGGGTAAACCTGTTTCGTATTTATTTTAATATGTTTAAGACTAAGAAATCATAGAGAACTCCCCTATTATGGAATAGTCGCAGTATGAAAAACCCGTATTCTTTGTTATATTAAGTATTTTCTATTTCGCTAGGTCGATTCAATAAATAAATTAATGAATGCCTTGCCGTGTTTTTGAAGAAAGCTGTATTATTTTTCCGGGTGAAAGCGTAATAATTGTGACAAATGATGTTTTATTTCACGGGTTCGCGGAGGGCGGCCATTTTAATTAGGAGACTGAAGCGGCGCAAATTATAGGAAAGTATTTTGGGAAACTTCAAGGTTATACCGAGAAAATTAATAAAGGTACTTGCGCGTGTTGATGGCTCAAGCATGAAGGTTACGGTTTGAGGTTAAATACAATTTGTTAGTTATTAATCATAAGTACCTAATTCTTAAAAATAAGCGTGCGTATTTATTAAATACTTGGTTGTAAATACTTTTTATTGTTATGTTCGATTGACATGATACATTGTATACCAAATTTGACCGGCCATATGTACGCAGTATATAGGTATGTCGAGTTTTCGGCAAGGTGGATTAGGTGAAATTGACAAGTTGTCTCTAAAGTACATCGCTTATATTAGGATAAAGCTGATATTTCAGACTGGTGTAATAACTAAAGTAAAATGTAGTCTCCGATTAACTTTCTTTGTGTTTGATTATTACGAGTATAAAGATAACACGCACGTGTAAGTCTTTTACTAGTGATCAATGATGTGACGACTGAAAGTTTCCAGAATCGGGAAACATTTTGCACCCAAATTTCTTCGAAATATTAAAAATTTCCTATAGGAATTTCTTTTCAATTCATGTGAAAGTTTCCAGTAAGATTCAGAAATATTTTCAGTTTATTGGAAACTTTACGCAACTCGCCCATTTGTACTGATGTTACTTACAAGTGTAGTATGTCCGATCTCTAATTTAAGGTCATTTTCACTTGTGCCAGGATGACATCATTTGATCTTAGAATTCCGGATAGACTATACTAAAATGTAAACGTGATAAAGAAAAAATAGAACCGTCTAAATACTCAGAAATGGAACTGAAGGCTTTCTTAGATAAATAACACATAATAGATGTGTAAATACGAGACATTTATTATTATCTGCGGGAATAAAAGCGAGGCGACGAGGAGAGCGCGCGATGGACCCGATAGATAACCGTCCCGACGTTACTGGGTAATAGGGAAAGTCCGACCAACTATGTTATTAGGTTAACATGATTATCACAACCGACTTCAGCAAAAACAAATGTAATTTTTGCAGTAAATGCATAATTGGATAATAGGGAAAAGAAAGGATAAAATATCGGTAACAGGCGCATTCTAGTGTCAGTTCAGTCCTTAAATCTGGATATCAGTTTACTGTCATTCATTTATTTTCACCAGTCCGGACCTTCAATCCGAGAGGGTTGCACGATCATTAGCTCGTCATTTTGAGCAGACTGACCTGACACCAGATTGAGCGTGTAACTGATGTCCAAGATATTATATACCATAGATGTTCTACGAGGGCTTTGCGCTACGGAGATAGCGGGAAGACGCTGCTACGGGCTACGGCGTAGCACACGTAGCACTGCTGGGCTTAAAGTTAAGCTATAAAATGTAGAGTACCCAATTATACAACATACTGTAGTTGATATGAATACAATTTGCTCCATATGTCATGAAACAAAGAAAAAAATTCAAAGAGATTTTTTTTAAATTATGTGACTTCAAAGGTACGCAAATTTTATGTTTTCTTTTTCAAATCCAAAAGAAGTTTTGACTTTGTTTTCAGAATCCTCATAAATTATTAAGAAAATAATAATTCTATGACAACCATGAACAGTGAAAATGGCAAATTACTTATTGTCTCCATACAAATATTGGTACCGAACCCAACGGAATGACGTCAGAATATAGGTGGAATTTGTGTGGAGCGTTTTTAGCGCTCTGTAGGAATGTTGAACTTTGACGGCCATTTCTGACTTTTAGAGCAGTATAGTGTAATTAGTCATATATAGACATTTGACCAAAAAAAAACTAGAATCGATAGACATCCTCAAAAAAAAGCCTATTGTAAAAAAGCTTCAAACAACGACATGAATATTGGAAGTGAACTCGGTCGGGAACGAGTCAGATGCGAAAAATTCACTTTTTGTTAAGCCATATTTGTTTTGGAGGAATTCAGGGCGTGCCGACTCGTGCGGGCTTTTATTACGGGGCTCTAATTCGACGAAGCTTTGTGCCATCCCCAATTTACCAATATCTCGGCTAAATCCAGCCACAAATATCGATTTTTGCTGTTCGAACTGAATAAGTGACAATGAAAAGTTAACATTTTGAGGAAAATATTGCTAAATTGAGAGAAAGAGAAAGAAAGATATATTGCACGTAACTGACACTTTAGTGTACGTTATCGTGCCACGTGAAGTGGGTTACCATATTAAATTTAAAAAGAGAAAATATTTAATGCTGCCATCCAAGACCTAAAGCACAGTGAGTGAATCCAGATTAGCATTTACTTACTGTACTTTAGATTTTACACGGCAGAATTGAATAGAGTACAGCGACAAACATGACATATAGTGGCGGTATCTCGGTCACATGTTATACTGTACGTCGAATTTAGCTCTTGGGCTAAATTGCCGTGTTGCCGTTTGTTCGTTCGAAAGTTAGTTGAGTCAGTAATTTCATTTTACTTACTCGTGAGGCAACGCGCGTTTCGCTCCCGACTAGGACATACCTGAAAACAATAAAACAGTATTAATAAAAAAGTTGCCTTACAGTATTTTACAGGCAAAGATGAAAAAGTGACAGAAATGAAGATGATGCATTTGCGTGGTTATGATTATGAAGCCCATATGAGAGCACATATATGACCACAACATGCCAACACTTTGTGACATAGTTCTTGTTGTAATTCAAAAAAGTAATTGGAATATATCTGACATAGTTCTTATGGTAATTAGAAAATTATAGTCGGTATTTACCTACTATTCATTATAATATACTGCTATGTTGTTACGGTCGACATTGAAGACTGAATGATTTGGTTACTAGCTTGTGGTTTGATTGCATATTTAGACGACGCGTTTGGCTCGGTTTGTAGACACCTGCCTACTGAGTCGGCGGTCCCGGGTTCGAATCCCGGCCGGGGCAAATATTTGTTCTTGGGTCATGGATGTTATCTATATATGTATTTATATATTATGTATATCGTCGTCTAGTACCCATAGTACAAGCTTTGCTTAGTTTGGGACTAGGTCGATTTGTGTATGATTGTCCCTTAATATTTATTTATTTTATTTATTGCACCTAATATAATATTACATATATAATTATTTACATCGTCGTTAAAAAAACGCAATAAATATGCCAAAAACCAAAGTCGAGCAGTTGCAGTTGTGATAAGAAAAAAACACCCCTTGCCTTAATCGCTGATATTTTATGATCGTATTTTAGATATACGCATGCCTATAAACGATACCGACATTGTGGGCACAAAAGTGACAACGTTAAAACGAGAAAAACATATATTCTCGAAGTTTCTCTAATAGTACCAGCCCCGAGGCCGGCGCGCGCCTTCTCAGCACGCATTTGCAAATTTGTCCACATCTATGAAATATCGACGAAGTTTTCATATTTATGACCGTTAAAACCCCCGATAGTTTGGAAACGTTTGCGGGCCTTTGTTTATTTATATAGAACAAAGTTTGGGAAACTATTGCGCTGTATGAAGAAAATGTATCTTCACTGGCTGGAGCTTGATAAAACTTTCGAGGTGCTTATTTGTCGGTAGCAAAATTGCTACTGGATTTATAGTGGCAGCAAAACTATTAAAAGGTTATGGGCCTTACTTAGCGGTGAACACGCAACGCTGCGATTTTTAGTTTTCTATAATAGTTATTGTGAAATACGGATTCAAAAAACATTGTCATTGTATGTGTAACCTTATTGTGACATTATTAATTACTAGCTGCGCCTCGCGGTGTCACCCGCTCATCCCATGACAACACTAAATTTTCGGGATGAAAAGTAGCCTCTGTGTTAATCAGGGGTGTCAGCTACCTTCGTACCAAAATTTATCAAAATTCGTCTTGCAGTTTGAGCGTGAAGAAGCAACAAACATACACATAAACCCACTCACAAACTTTCGCCCTTATAATTTATATTTAAGTGTGATTTTGTGTTATTTCTTAGATTGCACGCCTGCTGCCAACTACGCGTCTTAAAAGGTTACACTTTCTCACGTTTTCAAGTGTTACGGGGCAAATCAAAGGGCACTCCTTAACTGTCAACTGTAAGGTCAATAGACCAAATCAATTCTGAGTCCGTAAACTCGGGACGTGCGGTCCTTCCACTCTGACGTCGCCAATTTATCGCCGTGACCGGCCATTGGTTGCAAGACCGTTCTCCCTTTAGTTATATAAATAAGAGTGGCGTAACTGAAGAAAGACCCATTGTGTATTAAATCGAAATGGCTCGCTTTACGTGTTTGTTTTGATTGCATTGAGATCTGGAGTAAGTTAGCGTTGGGAGCGACGGCGCTGGCGCGACCATGTCAAATGGAGGTCTGACCCGCTTTCAACGGCGATGACTTACTGCTAGGATGAAGTTTGTTTACGTGCAGTCTTTAACCTAGAACAGGGCAAGTCCAAGAGAAATGTTGATAATAAACACAAATTATAACGGGTCTAACGCGATATTTCTTATTTACCTTCATAATCTAACGTTTCGGCGGGGTTGCACACGCCGTGGTCTCAGATGTACTGGTGAAACAGCGAGATGTTACTGGAGCTGTCGGCCAAATGTAGTACTACCCGACGAAATGTCTAATAAAATGGATGGGTAGGAAAATAAATGTTCGACTACCACCCATTTATTTACTAATTATTGTCACCGGTCCGACACACAACACTCACAACATCAGCGCACAGATTCGAAGATATATCCCGCGGTTTAAACTTTTTAATCACTGGTCCCCAAGTTTGCGATAAATTAAAACCATCTTCCCGGTTGAAATTCTTTGGGTGTTTCTTGATTTCAATTGCTTCCCTTACCATCCGTGGATAATAGTGCTTTTCTGTGGAAAGAATTTTCGGTTTGTGCAACTCGATCCACCCACCCAAAGAATTTCAACCGGGAAGATGGTTTTAATTTATCGCAAACTTGGGGACCAGTGATTAAAAAGTTTAAACCGCGGTTTCACCAGTACATCTGAGACCACGGCGTGTGCAACCCCGCCGAAACGTTAGATTATGAAGGTAAATAAGAAATATCGCGTTAGACCCGTTATAATTTGTGTTTATTATGAGTACAAACCGCGAGAGTATAAAGAAATGTTGATTTTATGTGGCTGGGTTTCCGCAGCGGAGTGGCTATATTATTAGGAGAACTGTTGTTTTCATGTGTTTATTAATTGTTCTGTGACTTACTACAGGTTTTCGGTCACGTGTGTGCTGGTCAGTTCTTGAGTCGTGGTGGCCTCGTGCCAAAATTAAGGAGTTCGGAGTTTTGTCAAGAAACGCTGACGAATCTTTTGGTAAAATGCTTCATTTCATTAAAAAAAACCAATCATTTTTCTTATTTTTTCACAAGGACGTCGTATAAAAGCTACCCTAGGTTAGGCTAATGTCAACATTGACATTGACATTCCGAAAAAAATCAGTTTCAATATTATAATAATATGTCGATGGCTTCATACAATACTATAAATAGAATTTTAAAGAAACTATAGCATTAATCCAGCAATTAGTTTTCAATTGGCATTTGTGAATTGTATTATATTTAACACACATTATCAAGTCACTGCCTAACGACAAACACATTAACACGTCATGCAATGAACTCTCATAGCAGTCATAGCACTGAGTACCCAAAACGTCATGTTTGAGTTGGAAACTCCGTTCCGTTCTATTTAATGCAAGTCCAGCAAACGCCGTCTCGGCTTGACTTAACTTCGTAACAGTTTCGCAGTAGTTTAACAAAAAAGCAAGCTCCGTCTACATTGCAGTAAATAAATAAAGCTTAGAGAAAAAAACACTTAAGGAGCATAATTTATTCAGCTGCTCTCAGCGAGCGGCGCCCCGTGACGCGGATTAAGGAGCGGCGCGGGCGTCTCTTACTGGCGACATTTTATTTGTCTTGTTCGTGATTTATTAATACGTGGCTTTTCATCTACGTCTCGCATGATACTCATTTAGTAATGAGCAAATTGCAGAACATCAAACAGCTGGGGAATGTTACAAAAATCTGAGAATTTTTCCTTTTCTAATGATTGAAAATATTGAGAAAACACGGGAGAAGGAAATGTTTTATGTTTTCATTCGTGGTAAATCTTGAAAATTTATCGGGACATTTTACTCTCTGAAAGAAAGAGAACGAGTACACGATATATTGCGGTTTTAGACACAAAGAAACACGAGTTTACTCTGGCTAGCGTTGGTCCAACGAAGCAATAATGATTTTCTGGAAGAGATCGCTATTTAGCGATAAGAGCACCTGCTGCTTACCTCTATTTGTTTTTATTGTAACTCTTATATTATCTTTGTTCCTGTGTTTTTGAGGTGTGCAACAAAGAGTATTTGTATTGAATTGCATTAAAACTGACTAACTTAACAAAATACGTTTATTGAAATAAAAACCAAATTCAAAACATCATATTTATGTCATACCTAATGACACGAAAGCATGGGAACTTACATAAGTTTAAATAAAACCGGCATCTTCACAAACACACCTCAAATTTTTATTCATCATCATCATCATCAGCCCGGAGTCATCCACTGCTGGACATAGGCCTTCCCCAGTTCGCGCCACCATACCCGGTCCTCAGCTTTCCGCATCCAACCGCTTCCCGCCACTCTTTTTAGGTCGTCGGTCCACCTGGCGGGAGGCCGTCTTACAGGGCGTGTCGTTCGTGGTCTCCACTCTAGAACTCGTCTGCCCCATCGACCATCAGCACTACGACAAATATGCCCCGCCCACTGCCACTTCAACTTGCATATCTTTAGGACTATGTCGGTCACTTTGGTTCTCCGTCGCATCTCCTGGTTCCGGATTTTGTCCTTCAGAGAAACTCCGAGCATAGCCCTCTCCAAATTTTTATTGCAGACAGCAAATTCTCTTACAGTATTTTTCTTTTTGAATATTTGTGAGTACTATAATATGTAAATTTATATAAAGACACGGAGAAGCGAGTAACAGCGCGCCTCCGGCGAGCGAGTGCTTAACATACCGCATTAGCTCCCAGAACTCGCTCACTCAACTGCCGACGGCCAATTCCAGCAAACTTTTAACATGAAAATACTACTTATGACTCGCATTCCACTACCCGTCGTAGGCACTTTTATAGTTGGTTTTATGGATGTAGCTCACTTAATATTACCGCTGCCTTTAGAAACGCCGTAGACAAGAGTTAATGGTGAAACATATTTGGTTAAGATCTCTTGTGTGAAAAAGGAGGAAGCTCGCTAGATCAGTAGGCAACAGCTTGCCTGTTACACGGAATTTGAGTACCTTCTTCTATTGATTATACAGAAAAAGTTTACCAATTATGCGCTTGTTTGTCCAACAAAATGTTAGACGTCACGCAACTGATAGACAGATTACTCTCTCCAGTAAATGAAGTAGGAAAAACATATGTTTGAGTTTAAATTCTTAAGCATGCCTTTTGGGTTATGTGGCGCATCACACATTTTCAAAGAAACATCTATGTATACAGTCTCAAAACCATCGTTCGTGTGTTCATATGTTACAGACGCAAATGAACATTTATTATTCTTTTAGTACAAATATTAAAAACCTCTTGACTATTTAAATAAATGTACGCCATTGAAAAACATTTTTGGAGTGAACGTAAGGCCAAGTTCTCTTATCTTCGGTTTTAGAGAAACTGCTTTATCTAACCGACGTTACTTACACATATTATTCATGTATTCCCTTTCACTGCTCATCACTTATCGCCTTCAATTTGCGTTAGTAATATTTAATGCGTACCTTAGATAACGTAGTGACTAGTGAAAGTCTCAAACGTAGCGATATTATTACTTCGAAATTCGAATACTAAATGAATTTTGTGACAAAAGACACTAATTTCTTTGCTTAAGTACGTCCATTCAGTCTCTTTTTCGATTATATTAGGATGTCACTATATACAAACCTATGTCAAGCCATTCCACCCCAATCTACTGGATTGTACATGATTATTAGCAGTCAATGTTTTAAAATTCACATCTGTTCATCACACCTCTTCCGCTCACATCTATTCCGCTTCCAAGACTGCAGTCCAGGACATTAATTTTAATTGCGAACATTAAGTATTTCCAAGGGTATTATATATACTTCCGATAGTAGACGTTATTCGAACTCTACAAATGGTTTATTTTTGTCGTAGTTTTGAGGACGTACACTATCAGGAAAAAATATAATATGGATATCTCTGAAAAACTGAATGATCCCAATTAATCTGAGTAACCAGATTACCCCGCTTTTTCGCTGTCCCCCTCATGGCCAATGATACAGAATAACTTCTTCAAGATGATGTAACAATAGTGACCCAAACAGGATCTTAGCCTCCGAAACGAGAGTCCGCCACTTGACCTGATCCTGCGCAGTTTCTTGCCAGTTTCTTGCCAGTTTTCGGCTTGAAGCTTACGCAGATCCATCTCCACCACGTCTCCCCAGCGGTACCTGGGACGACCAACCGCTCGTCGACCGGTTGGTTACCCCAAGTATGCTCTTTTTGCCGCGCGATCCTCTTCCATTCTTTGTTGGTGACCGAGCTAACGAAATCTATAGGACTTTCTCTCTCCGATAATGTTCGGCTCGGCCACCAGCTCCTCAATCTCGGCGTTAGTTCGGATCCGCCACGTACCATCATTCCTCTTAGTAGGCCCCAGGATCTTCCGAAGCACTTTGCATTCTGCTACCAGGAGCTGACTTTCCTCTTTAAGGGTCAGTGTCCAAGCTTCACAGCAATACATGAGGATGGGTCTTATGATGGTCTTATAAATCCGTATTTTTTGTATTCTTGCTAAGAAGCTTGGACAATAAGACCTTATGGAGGGCTTCACTACACCGTAGGCAATTTTGGATGCGCATTTGGATCTCTTCCTCCCTGGTGGCCACAAAACTTAACACTTTCGACACCAGCAACCCAGTAGCCGGGCGCTCTGCTCGTAGTAAGTTTTCGCTACATACGGTTTTTCCCATGTTATCGGCTACAAGCGTAGCACGTAGCGTTACGCGGTAGTGGATGCGTTAAGTTATCTAAATTATAAAAGGTTGTTATGCACATTAGTATTCCTAAAAAAAACCCTTTTGATCACCTGCCATGACATTAAATAGGTTATCTAGAACATCCCTAACTGGACTGCCGGTTCAAATTAGTTGTAAAAAGAAAATACATGTAGCGAGACACCTGTGTCCCAGCTGGCTGAGCCAGTAATACCGGACGAGTATTGGCGCCCTGGGACGGCGGCGAATTTAGTATGGACGCCTCGGGACGCCGGCGGGTCGCCACAGCTGATACCTGTCAGTTATATTACAGTGTGAATCCGTTGCTTGTGATACGATATATTCATGAATTTTAATGTGATACTATTATATCTTTGTCAAGTTTTTTAAATCTTTTTAACATACAAACTGCCTTGACTGATTTCGACATAGCCCTTAGAGTCCATCAGTTCTAATGGATTTTTTGGTCTTTTGTAATTACATAAGGAATTAACCACTAATAGAATCTGTATAAAACAAAACACGAAATTAACAAAATCTATGTAAGTAGGTTTTTATTAAGATGGCCGAAGAAGAAACGACAAAAAGCTAAGCTAAAACAATAATTGACTGCGTATTTAAATTTGCTAAAATATTCCACGTCTAAAAACGAAGTTTGTTATTAAGTCGGTTTCCTTTGTTATGACAACAATCTTTCCACTTTTATTGAAGCTAATGAAGGACGGTGTTAGGCCGCATTACATTTAAAAATAGCACCCACGACGTCATACGTTGCCCGGCGCCTTATTAATAATGTCCGACCAAAGCCTAAACCCGTCAGCCTAAATTACAGCCCTGCCTTATCCTCAAACTAGATTTTTCTTACGGCTGTGCACGCGAGGGAATAGTAACTGTATTTAGGTCATATACAACCGAAAAACAAATCGTTTGTCCTGTGTAAGTAGGGATTAGGGTTTTTTTTGTAAGGTGGTACTGGGAAATACCCGGTACTCATATAAAAAATAATCTCGTTCCTGCCATACTAAAATTTCCCGGTACTGTAAGCCCTTATGCTGTGGTCAAAGGTTAAGTTAAGAGCTTGTTTGTATGTAAATTGTTTTTATGACTCCATAATTATAGGAGGGGACGGCGTTTACAATAATACAACTCTATTCAGAAAATTAAGCGCTAAAATCGTCCTTATTTTTGCATATGTCAACAGGAAAGGCGTGAAACTAAATCTGGATACGATCAATAATTCATGTATTTACTGGGATAAGAAGTAAATAATCCCGCATGGTGCAGTTCAGCTCAGAACTGAGCCCTGCGACTATTGCCGATCGAAAAGTATCAGCTATCTCTTTCTGTAAACTATAGTTCAAGAGAGACGGTGTGTGATTATAACCATGTTGCGAGTAACCATGCAGCCAGTTGCGGTAGGCCGGCAGACCAATTTTGTACCTTTTTTAGAAAAAACATCGATCTGTTGCTCCTTTGTTGTGTACACGAAAAATATATTTTCATAATCAATCTCTAAAACACAAAAAGCAGAGAACATGGGCAAGTCGGAGCAGAACTCTCCTATTGCCACGGCAACTGAAACTAAGCCATACTCAAAGCCGTGTTATCAACGGATAGAAATTCATCTACCTAAAACAGAGACAGTCAAACGCTACACTGCCCAATTTCGCGATCCAATGTAATCGAGCATACAATTCGGTATCATATATCACGCTCTTCGTGCCAGCATCACACGCACTCGAATGAGACCGACATGACAGCACTGTGGCATAATTTGAAGGCCCGACGACCTTATTATAAGTTAGTTCCCGTAGGTGCCTGCCTCTGTATCAGCGGGGAAAGGTAGGTCGGTGCTTGGCCTATATTCCCTTCTTCTCTTACGTATCAGCAACCCCTATTCCCATCCCTGTCGCCCGTGACGTCACCACGCAACCCCAGCGCGTTTAGATGTGTGTGTTGATTATGCTCGTCTTTGCGTTCCGGTGATTACTGAGATTATGTACGGCTGATTATTTTTCCAGAATCGGATGGATTGTATGGGATCGATCAGGTTTGAGGAAAAGCCTCAGCTTATTGTTCTGCTGATTAGAATTCTAATAATAGAAATGTGGAATTATACAGAGATATTACATGTATAGGATAATGAGTGAAATTTTGAGGGTTTATTTTTTCCAACAATGGATATAGAATTCCATGGCCGGAATAGCTGTAAAAATATTGTCAAGTGCCGTGATTAAAATATTATGATTATGAATAATAACATCTTATACAAAAGAAACGAATTATCATTAATATTCTCGAGCTTGGTACATTTATATTTCCATTTTATTTATCGAACAAAAACAGACAGAACCAATTGAATAAAATCCATCTTAATAATAGATTCCGACACCTCGTTTGGAGCATTGGAAATGTAATAAGCTAATGTGGTACAACTCGGTTATATTACATGAAAACAACCTGGATGTCTGCTCGACACGCATCCACCATTTATAGTAACCTTCTAAACTATTTATAATTATCATTAAATTATGCTCTTTATTTATTTTAGATATTAGATTCGATTATTTACAATAAACTTATATCAATAAAGAAATTACAAAATATAAATAAATACATTATAAAAAACCTAACCTAGGGTGCCGCCGCCGGTGGCTAGGGCTGCAGAGAGAGGAACCTCCTGACCCTTGATCCAGCCATCTAGGAGGGCGCCGAGCGTTAGCGACTGAACCATAGAGCGCGGGGAATGCGTAGTTAGATCGACGCGCAGCCGCCATAGTAAAAATGTATGGAGAATTAAAAGCACTTTTTGATAAGTCTGGACCTTTAATACCAAACAATAATTGAAATATTTGATGCGGACAAATTGTAATGTAAACATTCATCTTTTTTTTGAACTGAAAATCAGAATAGATTTTCTTTGTTAAAGTATAAAAAAACACTTAACACCTGCTTACGATTTTACAATTTTCATCGAACTTTACTTAGTTCTCTAGGGTAAAATATTAATAATCTTGTGATTTTTCCACGGAGAAGTTGTTAACACATTCTTCGAAGTGCTAAATATACCGGGTGTTTCCTGTAATAGGAGCGATAAATTAAAACATAGATTCTTCGCTTGAAACTGGACAACATTTGTTAAGCAACTTGTGAAAATAACGTGTATTAAATGTATTGCAAAGAAGCAATGTATTGCGAAATGTCCGATATTAGTAGAGTGACAGCTATGTCAATGCTCAGGGAATGTCAACGTTGGACGACATACATTGAAAATACTATTTGATTTGTTTGAAATAATAAAATTCTGAAAACTGACTTTTTTTTTAAGTTGCTGAACAAATGTTGTTAAATTTGAAGAGGTAAATCTATATTTTAATTTATTGCTCCTATTACAGGAAACACCTGGTATAGTTTAGAAATGGAAACAACGGCTTGTGTTTAAACGCCTACCAAATATGATTAAACGCCTACCAAATATGTTGATAAATTACTACCAATTAATTCTTAATGCTCACCAAAACGGATGAATGCTCACCAAATAGTGTATCCCAAACTATTCTATATAAAGCAAATAATTCTTTTTCTTACATCCTATAAAAATATATGAACACCATTAAAGTTAATTTCAGACCAAATAATCTAAATTACTGTTAAATGGATGTCACCAATATTTTATATTATTACTTCCATTTTAGTCATTTTTGCTGAGGCAAAAAACTAAATGCTCACCAAAATGGCTTTTTCACCAAAATTTCAAATTGGTGCTACGCGGCTAAAACTCGGTATCGGGGGGCTCTCGGGGCTCAAAAATATGAATCTGAAATCTTGTCCGAAAATTCGGTCAAATTCGGAAAATATCGAAAAAAAAACGATTCAAAATTTCAAATTGGTGCTAGGCGGCTAAAACTCGGTATCGGGGGGCTCTTGGGGCTCAAAAATATGAATCTGGAATCTTGTCCGAAAATTCGGTCAAATTCGGAAAATATCGAAAAAAAACGATTTGTACCTATGGAGAAAATTTCAAATTGATATAGCATAGCTAATGACTACCGCACATTATGGAGCGTTTTTTAGGAATATAAAAAAAAAAAAACTAACCTATCCTAACCCGGCCGAGTCGGATCTGCTCTGAAAGGTGATCAGGATTAGATGGTTACCTAGCTGAAACACTAATTTATGAAAACAATATTTGGTGAGCAAAAAATCCATTTTGGTGAGCAAAACATCCATTTTGTGATGCAAAAAGATATTTTTTGGTAATAATTTTGATGTTTTATGAAAACAATATTTGGTGAGCAAAAAATCCATTTTGGGAAGCAAAAAGATATTCTGACTCAACATAAAATTATTCTGGTGTAATGTATATCGATTTTGGAATACAAAATGATTTAATTTGGGGAGCACTGTATAGAGTGAGTTTAATTTTAATGGAAGCAATTCATTTTATTTGGAACTTAGTTTTGGGGTATAAAAGCCATTTTGGTGAGCGTTTAAATTGTTCCCTTAAAGAACTAGTGTTGACGTTGTCTAAATGTCTACTTAACGGCAACTGCCTATTTTTTCATTCGATCGGTGCAGTCTTAAGGTGTTTGTCGAGATTCTTCGCTATAAGACCGTTCGCCGAAATGACTATCGGGACAATGATCGTCAAGTCAACATCCCACATGGTGGTCACCTCGTTATATTTTTATTGTTATATATATTTGCAGTGGATCACATTACATTTTTATTTCGTGATTTACTTTTGTGTCAATATTTTATATTCTGGATATTAATCCAGACATACGAAAGAATTTTTGGCCAAGCTGAGACGGAGGTACTTCGCTCGTTCGATCAGTAAATGTCTTCTTTAAATATTTTAAATATCGTACAACCGCACACGATCCTGGCCAAATCGTCAGTCCACCTTTTTGGAGGCCTTCCCGCGCTGCGTCTTTCAGTAAGCAGTTGAGAACAAGAACATTTCTACTCAGTTTAAACTAATAAATAAATAAATAAATATCGGACCACCTCACGCAAATTGATCTAGTCCCAAAGTAAGCTCAAGAAGGCTTGAGTTATGGATACTAGACGACGATATAAGTACTTATATAGATAAATATATACTTAAATACATAGAACAACCATGACCCAATGAACCCGAAAAACCGATTAAGAATACAAAATTAATTTCAATGCGAACTTAAAGAAATTTCAAAGCTCGGTGCATAAATACGCTCGCGGTAAGAACAACGGTTTCTTCCCAGGTTTATTTTATAACCCGTTGCCTGTTTAAATACCCCCGGGCGGCTAAGTCGGCCCGGGCACTAACTTGCCTCCCTAATTTTGTATTCAAATTTATTATTGTGACTGTATACGTTTCATATAAATCCAGTTGAATTCGCCTCGTTTGTGCCATTGTGAACGAAATACGGCGGCGCGGCGTGAGGTGAACGCTGGCTTATACTAATCTCGGGTTTTGGAAGTTTTGGGTTCAGACGATTTGAGGATTCTTGCGTTTGATTACCTAAATAATAATTAGGGAAGTTATGAGTAGTTTAGCATATTTTAACTTTTTGATGGTCTGACGTTGATGCAAATATTAGCATAACTTTTGCACAAAAATGGATTAACTTTAATAATTAACTCAGCTTTCTTGACGACGCGGTTGGTACAATTGCCAACTGAGCCGACGGTCCAGGGTTCAAATTCCGGAAAGGGCAAATATTTGTGTAATGAACTCGAATATTTGTTCCCGGGTCATAGATATTTTCTATGTATTTAATTAGTATGTTTATTGTCACCTACTATATGTATATTGCCCGTAACGCAAGTATACTTGAGCTTATTGTGGGACTGGATCGTTTTGTGCTAAGTTGTCTCATATTGACCGATATATATTTCTACTAGAATGCAATCTAAATAAGTACTATTTGATTGGTAAAACGCCACGGGTCCCGCCCTACTTAGTATAATGACCAGCGACAGCATCGCGACTGTATCGCGGTCTCTTTGCATCGTGTGCGACCACCATTAATAGTCCGGCCCAAATATATGCGGGATCAAGCAACTCAGCAACTTCATGAAGTCATTACCGACATGAGTAACGTGTGGCTTTTAAACGGTGCTGATGGAACTGGATAGAGATGGATGGAAAAGATTCACTGTGACTTTGACATGCCTGTTTGTCAAGTCATGTAATAATGTTAATAGTAGGTTATCACGCGACTATTTTAGGGACTAATGATGTACGCTAAAGTACCTCATATTAACAAAAAACAAAATCAATAATATGACGATGAATATGTGTGCAGATAAAGTAGTGTATGTGACTGCCCACGTCACACATACTGAATAAGAACTTATACTCGTACATCCCTTATTCAGCTTATCACAGCTGTGTAAGGGCTGCAAGAACGCTTATACAGCCTGTGTGCTACTTGGGTGGACATCATTTTATTATGAAACTCGCCTTCGGCTCGTGTTTTAAGACCTCTGAATATGTAACAGTTGTATAAACTATTATTATATACATTCATACTGTTAAGATGTTGCACGAAGTGATAAACCCGGCACTTAACACCTTCACTGCCGACCCGCCATACCCAGTGATAATGAACGCGGGTACCATAGCTTAGGGGCTTTTGTCCAAATATGCAATTTGCTTTATTACACTTGGGGCCGTGTATACACACCCGTGGGCTAGCCCGGGGGTCAAGGGCGGGTTGTTAAGCAAACCTGCGGGTGAAGGTTACGGGATGCATGGGGAAGATTAGTAGGTTCAGTGTTGGCTTAGCCTTAAGCCATTGGCCGTGACTTATAAGGGATTCTACTTCATATCAATATTATGTGAAATATTGTCAATATGTTTGAGAGTTCGGTTGTTTATCATAAATCGGGACAGTATACTTGATTAACGACAACGCGGGCAAACCTAGCGGGTAAGTGTCTGTTGTATATAATAGATATTAATACGAGTATCTATTTGGCGGTTAAGTTTTATCAAGTACTAACTGCGCAGCGTGGTGTTACCCGCTCATCCCACGGGAAGACTACATTTTTCGGGATAAAAAGAAGCCTATGTGTTAATCCAGGATGTCAGCTATCTTCATACCAAAATTTATCAAAATTGGTCCAGCCGTTTCAGCGTGAAGAAGTAACAAACGAATAGATAAACACAATCACAAACTTTCGCCTTTATAATATTAGTGTGATAGTGTGATAAATGTGTTAATCATTTTTTCAGGCAGTGGCCCATAGATAGACAACAACGTTAAAAAAATTAAAAAGGCGACGTGTGACGTCCCCGCTTGGAGACAATTAAGCGGCCCTTGAAACAATGGAACACGACACTCTTGCGCCAGAGATCCTCCTTCATGAGGGCCGACAGTTGGGCAGTTGGCGCTCGCACCACAAACGAATTGAAGTCAACATTATGACGAGACTACGATCGCTCGTCCCTCAGGATGTAGATGGCCTTCCTTTTAAATACTCGAAGATTTGCTCGAGCTTTCATCGAGTAATGCAGGTCAATAAAGTTTCAATATGATCATATTAATATTACAAGTTTTTCTGTAAAGGTAAAAAGCCTTTAAGTATTATGAAGCATTGCTCCAATATTGTATTGTACCGCTTCTCTACTATAAAGCATTATTATCGACCAAAAACAGTTCAGCTTTATTATGTTCTTGACCCGCGCCGTTTACACTTTTTACCGAGCTCTAGCGTTTTGCTTCAAAGCCCCACAACCTGATAACGTCTCGTCGTATCTTTCATATGGTGCTATAGAAAAAACAATCATATTTACGGAACATTTGGTACAAATCCCAAAACGTTAAAAAGAGATATAAGAGGTTTTAGAAAGAAGGGTTCCGTCAAGCCCATGAGCATCGCTCCGAGTTTAATTAACTTTTAAAACGCCGGCAAAAATGTTTACAGTTTAATTACATGACAGGCGTGGCGGACGTGGGTGCTGCTTAAATTGCTTTATTTACACTAAGGACGTAATACAGATAGCTAATTTACGTGGCGAGAAAAATGTCACGGCGTGCGGTTTGTGGAGGAAAAAGAGACGTAGAGGAACCAAAGTAAACGACAGGATACTAAGATTTCATCGATTGACGCCCGGCCGCGGCCTGCAGATCGCAGATTGATGGTTGGCATGAGTTTGATGTGCGAGTAGTCTATTGGAGTTGTGAGTCGCGCAATTTCGGTCGCGCCATACAATATCAAGCGAAGTGATCACGTGACACGATATATGGCGCGACCAAAATTACAACTCACAACTCAAAAAAATACGACAGCACAAGTTCGACTGCAAGAGCCTACAAATTCTGAATACGCACATCGAGCAACACATGTATATGTGCCCGCAAACCCTCTCCGAATTAATTAGTGTAGCACAACACATCACGTGTCATCTCCTATTGTCTGCATAAACGAACAATGCCATGTCAATCAGAACATTCAGCAGCAGGGCACTAATTCAAGTGTACTTCGAGATAATCGCCAAAAAAGCGATGTCTCGGGTATGTCACCTTTAATAGTCATCAAAACACGCTTATTACGATATACGGATAAAATTACATAACACGTTGCTAACAGGTCAAATTAGGATTGCGCCTGATATCTATGCCGTCGCAAATAAATGAATCTCCGAAGTGACAGTATACTCAGTATATCTCTCCTAGATATCAGAGAGTTATAAGTATTTGGAATTAGGCCCAGCACGCCTCCGCGGCGCCGATTCGTTTATGTCACAAGTTGTGATGAATAGACATTATAGTGATAGTTTCTCAAGTCACAAACTTGTTTTCGTATCACGTAATCGGCAATAGAGTAGGTAAATAATATCCAGCGTACTTAGGACAAAGGATCTCATTGTTTATTTGTGTATCGCAATTTCAAAGCTTTGTCGTTTCACCGGAAGCCGAAATATTGCCTTTGTGTGGCCGGCAACGCCTGTAATCTCCGGATTACTTCCTCCGTCAAAGCCTTCGTGAAACACAACTTTTTTGTTTCGACGGACGACTTTTAAACGCCATAATTCGGCATTGTTCTATTGCGAACTGATACGGTTTCAGTTTGCGACTATTTGTTTTTTACTTTAGCCCCGATAGTGGATTCGCCGGAAACTTCCAAGAAGCCATGCTTATTCTTACTCATATCATAGAGGATATTAATACAAAATTTTCCCGTTATAGGCTCTTCGTTTGGGTGTTGACAAATCAGTCAGGACTTCTCTTGTAAAATATAATTTATATTTGCGTTGATCAGAGTAGCTTTATTTACGAATCCGTCCTAATCAGAAATTCTCGAATTTAGAATAAGGAATGAAGTTTGGCCGCCGGCTGGAAACCGGATTAGCCGAAGGTGGGTAATTGTGGGACGCGCGCCCTGGCGCCCTTAGATTCATATTTAAATCGTTTTAAATTTGAAAATCGTATATTAAATG
Source organism: Apotomis capreana (assembly GCA_947623375.1). Classification (NCBI taxonomy): domain Eukaryota; kingdom Metazoa; phylum Arthropoda; class Insecta; order Lepidoptera; family Tortricidae; genus Apotomis; species Apotomis capreana. The sequence continues at coordinate 744,637 of OX392501.1, forward strand.
TTAAGAGATTATGTTAATCTAGGTAAGGGCGAGAATCATCAGATCATCACTTGTATTTTCCCTATCTACTCGGGATTTTGTAAATAAATTTTCACCTAAGTAAATATTTGGGCTGGCGCAGTTTGTAGTGCAGCTGCCTTCTGAGCCGGCGGTCCTGGGTTCGAATTCCGGCAAGGAAAAGTCAGCGCTCATGAAACATGTCGCTCGGCGCTTATTTACGCGGGTTAAGTCGCTCGTTAGCCTGCTGCGGTCGGACGTCGTCGTTTGTCTCAGCGAAGCTTTTTGTTCAGTCAGATTACGTTAGGGACGCTTGCACTGGCTTGTTCTTATATAAAAATTAGCTACAAACTGTTGTAGACGTATTTGTTTTCTGTTTTAAGCTGATGACCGTGGCAAAAAAACAGAGAAAAGTTGGTTAACTACCTACAAACTGTTGTAGACGTATTTATATGACGTATTAATTTGTGTTCATTTAATGATAGATTGTAAGATTATGTATATATATTTGTTTTCTGATTTAAGCTGATGAGTGATGACCGTGGCAAAAAACAGAAAAAAGTTGGTTGGCAATAGTATAATGTTTATTTTTGTCTTAAATATTTTGTATTTTGAAGGCAATCACAAACTCAGGCTATTAAAAGTCCTCGGCCTTCCTCCTATCCCCTTCTTACCACCCTTATGTCACAATGTACTATTATTGTCTCACTATAACCAAGATGAGTTTACTACTATCCGGGAGCTGCACTGATACTCTACACAGCAGCACGTAATAAAAGTGCATCGGCTCCGCCTTCCGACTTTGTTCGGTGTGCGTCCCGCGTTGAAATATTTGACCGTTTAAGTTGGCCTAAACGAAATCGATCATCGTCGTGACATTATAAGTACAAGTACAACACTTCAAAATCTAGCACAGACTTAAGACATAAACCTAAACGACAGCAAGTACTTAACCATCGATATTCAACGTCTATTTACTTAGTATTCCAGCAGAGCCTTGTTGAAACACAAAACAAATTCAGATATCGGCGCCGACATCCGTTGACACAAGATATTACGTGCTTAAGCCCGAGTCTTCAGCTCGCGAATAATTAAAGGAAGGGAAGCCACTCGAGTATAAAGCCCTGTCAGGTGCCCGCTGTAATAGAAACTTGTGTCTCGTATTGAGTTACGAACAATGCTTATGATTTCGTACAAGTGCGGATGAAATTCTACACTTAAATCTATGTGATACACGATATCAAAGTTAATCAAGTCTGTTTATTATGTTATGTATAGTTTTTCTAACGATTTTGTGTTAATCCGACACGTTTTGAAAATTCGTATTTGTATCAAACGTTTACTATAGTGAGTTGCGCAAGACACATTTCTTGATACCTATACATGCCATTTATAAAATGCGTAACCCTTAGCATTTAACCATACGCCAACCATACACCTTATTTGCTTTGCGTTCATTTTTATTCCTTACATTGCTCTCTCAGAGTACGTTAGGGGGAGATGGCGCTACTGTGCCCACATAAACATCAGCTCTGTGAAAAACAACTAAATAAAAATATAAAAGTGATAATTTTCCAGTAAAAATAACATTCAGCTTATAAGTGAAGTGCAAACTTTAAGTGATCTTATAGTACAGACGAAGTGAAGGATATTTTCGTGAAAAAACTGACAATAAAGTGATAGAGTGAAACGTAAACAGACAATAAATTTGCGCGGTTTTATAGTATTTTGCGGACCGAAATCTTAGAACAAGGACATAAACCTTCTAAAAGGAAGTGATTTTTTTAAATATAACGAATAAACTTCAATATTACGATTAAATATAACCTAAAACAAAGTGCAAAATCATCCACATAAGTCGTAGTTCATAAAAGTTTCAATAGAGGGCGCAAAAATCAACAATAAAGTGCTGCCATCTAGAATACGGCTAAAAAACCTTTACATATAACTAAAGACTAAGACTCTTGCGCCGACGCAAAACTTCACCCGTCACACCAGATACTCAATAGAGGGCGCAAAACACAAAAAACATATATAATGGAAGGAATTACAAATTTGCTCAAAGAAATACAAGAAGATATGAAACAATTAAAGTTAGACAATAAGGAAATGGAAAACAGAATTACAAATACCATTGTCAATACACTTGAAGGTAAATTTGAGAAAATGGATCAAAAACACAAGATATTAGAAGAAAAGCTCGAAAAACAGGAAGAAAAAATTAAATATTTTGATAAGGAAGCTAGAAAGAAAAACGTTTTAATTTTCGGTGTGCCCGAAACAGAGTCAAATTACGAAAAACTTGAAAATATTGTCCTTCAGATAATAAATAGCAATATGAAAGTACATTGCATCAGATCAGAACTGGAGTCAGCTACAAGACGAGGCAAAAAACAGGAAAATAAAGTTAGACCCATCGTAGTCACCTTCACAACGTTAGGAAAAAGAATTAAAATTCTCAAGAACAAAAAATCCTTAGAGAACAGTACTTTTTATATAAAAGAGGACTTCCCCCCGGAGATTCAAGAAAAGCGTAAAAAGCTCTCAGTAGAAGTTAAAAAGCTAAGAGAGGAAGGAAAAAACGCAGTCATCAAGTACGACCAGATTGTTATCATACAGAAAAAACAGACCGCAACCCAAAACATCAATCAAAATAGTAACAAGCGAAATCTACCCGAATCCCCGGAATCCCCTAATATAACTCCAAACGTAGATCACACAAAAAGAACAAGTAAAAAAAATAAAACGAGCACTACTAGTACTCTGACGTCCTACTGGTCCCCCAAACCACCTGCCACACAGAAATCGGACATCAGCGAGGACAACATAGAGCTGGAATCACACAACCAATAGCAACTAAAAGCAAGACCCCTCTCACACAATCTTCCAATCCGGCCGGTCACCGTGGGAGATCATGACCGAAACCCTTCAGAAATGCAATGCTTACCCATTGAAAGTCAAAACCAGAACTTATGTTACATAGCCACATACAACGTAAGAACTTTATCCACACATACGCGTATGCTAGAACTCTTGGTTGCGCTAGAAAAAACAAAATTTGATATAATCGGCTTATCGGAAATAAGACGGCTAGGAAATTCGATACATGAATACCGTGATGCAATATTCCACTACATTGGCGAGACACCGGGCTTATACGGAGTTGGTTTTCTGGTAAAAAAACACTTCAAAAACAATATCGAAAGCTTCGTCGGACTATCAGAACGCGTAGCGCTGTTGAAAATTACTGTTAATGGTCTACATATATCTCTTATACAAGTCTACGCACCTACCGAAGCATCTAACGACGAGGAAATAGAGCATTTTTACAATACGATTAATAGAGCCTTAAAACTTGCTGACGAAAAAATTATAGTCATGGGCGACTTTAATGCTAAAATCGGTCAAATGACGCCAGAAGACGCCTCGATCATGAAAAACTATTGCTACGGAGAAAGAAACAAAAGAGGAGAAAGACTAGTCCAGTTTGCACACGAAAATAACCTCTGTATTATGAACACATATTTTAAAAAGAATAGCAAACAGAGATGGACCTGGAGGTCTCCGGACGGCGTAACGAAAAATGAAATCGATTACATTCTAACTAACATGAATAAGTATGTTCAGGATGTACAAACCATTAATGTGAAATTCCCGACAGACCACAGACTTGTAAGAGCAACCTTCAACTTCAAAGTACAAAAAAAGAAACGGACGAACTACAAAAATAACTTAAAAAGCTCATTAAAATCTGAGGAGGAAAAATCTAGATATTTAAACGCATTAAATAACTACCAAGAAGACCTTAACCACCAGGATGAAAATGTCAGTGTTCAAGAGTACTACGACAAAATAATATGCGCGTTGGAAAATAGCTTAAAAACAGCTCTCATGCCTAAAAAATCTGACTCATCGGGCATCATATCGGACCGCACTAGGAGATTAATCTTACGAAGAAGTGAGCTACACAAGATTAAACCGAAGACGCGCGCGATGAAAAACGAGCTAAAAGCTCTATATAAACTCGTTAGTAAATATTTGCGCCAAGACTATAAAAATCATAGGAAAAACACTTTAGTAAAGTATTTAAACTCTACAGGCAGCTTGAAAAAAGCATATAAAGAGCTAACTTATCACAGAACGTGGATCGAGGGCCTTCATGGACCAGATAAAAATAGAGTATCACACAACAGGAAAGAGATACTGCAAGTAGCTACAAACTTCTACAAAACATTATACAGTGACCTAGACAACCAAGAAATGAACACTCAATCTGTTCTAGAAGTTACGTGTGATGGTCGAGAAGTAAAGCCAGTGGACGAAATCGAAATAATTAGAGAAATAAAACGGCTCAAGACAGATAAAAGCCCGGGGCCTGATGGGTTAACAAACGAGACTGTAAAAATAGCAATTACCCTTCTCGCGACCCCTCTAGCCAAATTGTTTAATAAAATCCTTGACTGCTCTACAACACCTAAGCAATGGTCGGAATCAAATATTATATTAATCTATAAAAAAGGAGACCCAAAAGATGTGGGTAACTATAGACCGATCAGCCTCCTTCCTACGCTCTATAAGCTGTTTTCGTCGATCATAGAGAAAAGGATAACTACGACACTAGAAGCATACCAACCGATCGAACAGGCAGGATTCCGAAAAGGCTGGTCAACAGTCGACCACATCCATTCTATAGAGCTACTAATCGAGAAGTATCAAGAATTTGAAAGACCGCTCTACATGGTCTTTATAGACTATCAAAAAGCGTTTGATACGATATGTCATACATCAATTTGGCAGGCTCTACAATCACAAAACGTAGAGACGAAGTACATAAGCCTATTAAAATTCCTGTATAACAACGGCACTAGCCGTGTGAAATTGGAGACAACAGGTCCACCTATCCCAATTAAAAGAGGGGTAAGGCAAGGAGATCCATTATCACCCCGAATCTTCATAGCTGTGTTGGAGTCAATAATTGGCAAACTAAATTGGAAAACGGTCGGTCTAAATATCAATGGACAATACATCAGCCATCTGCGGTTTGCCGACGACTTAGTTTTATTTTCAGAAAACAGCGCAGAGCTACTTTATATGATAGACACGCTTCAAAAAGCAAGCAGACTAGCAGGTTTAGAAATGAATATGAGCAAAACAAAAATTATGACAAATGCAGATAAATTTCCGGTAAATCTCGGCAACGAACCACTAGAATATGTCGACTCTTACATTTACTTAGGAAAACAAATCTCTTTCCAAAAACAGAGCAACGATATAGAAATCGAAAGAAGAATTAAAGGAGTGTGGAGAAAGTACTGGAGCATGAAAGAAATATTTAAAAGTCATATGCCTGCTAAGATTAAAAAAAAAGTGATGGACACCTGCTTGTTACCCTCACTAACCTATGCCAGCCAAACATGGAAATTTACTCAACGAGTAAAGAACAAAATAATGGTCTGCCAACGAAGCATGGAAAGAAGTATGCTAAAAATTAGAAAAATTAATAAAATACGCCACTCCGCCATAAGGAAAAAAACTGGAGTAATCGACGCACAAAAACATGCCCAGAAATTAAAATGGCGGTGGGCAGGTCACGTAGCCAGGTTGAGCGATTACCGCTGGACATCGCGACTGACGTCATGGCCAGGCCCAAATGGTAAAAGAAAGAGAGGACGGCCTAAAACCAGGTGGGCAGACGAGATCATTGAAATAGCAGGCAAAAATTGGATACAAGAAGCCCAGGATAGAGAGTATTGGGCATCTCTGGAGGAGGCCTTCACCCGCAAATAAGTGGGGTTCTTGCATAATATATTTAAAAAAAATTATGTAGTCAACTTAATAATAATTTATCTTTTCTCAATATATTTCAAATCTTGCATAATGTATATTTAAAACTGTAAACTTGTACGTTGCAAGAAATAAAAGGCTTTTTTATTTTTTATTTTATTTTATTTTATTTACATTGCTCTAAATGGTTTATGAAACTGACGACTAAAGTTGCTTGATAAGTTTAAATTCATGAAACGTCGTAATTTGTGAAGCGCGAGTACCTACCTACTGTACAGTCAGACGTAATAATAAGATAGAAACTAAGTCCTCTTAGGTTGCTGTGTTCTTGCAGGGAGTGGAGAGGGAGGAGGGACATTTAACACTTAATAGTGTAACCTTTAAGTGTTAACTTATACATCTTATAAGTTATAATACATCCCATTTATTGACCGTTTATTCGTTCTACACTGCTGTAGGTAAAGTGAATCTAACCAACTTAACTTATGTTCTTGAATCACACTATTATTATAAAGTCGAATGTTTGTGAGTGTGTTTATGTGTATGTTTTTTACTTTTTCGCGCTCAAACGGCTGGACCTATTTTGATAAATTTTGGTATGAAGGTAGCTGACATCCTAGATGTTAATCTAGGGGGTACATTTCTTCGGAATTAAAATTAGCCTGTGTTAAAAATCCCGAAAAAATTATGAGTGACGAGAATGAGGGGTCAACCCCGCGTGGTGCAGCTAGTATTTCATAATTCCGAAAAATCAAAACTTTAATTAAAACAGTATTTACGAAGATTTTTTTTTATTGACAAAATGTTTTATTTCGTTTATTTTACTAACTATCAGATTTGGTCAAAATTGGCTGGAATTCTAACTTTTTCGATATTAGCACAAGCCGCATGATGGGATTCTTCGTACTTTTAAATACCTATCTATAAGAACTAACGGAAGATAAAGTCTGACCTCTCATTAACGCAGCCTCCGCGGCTCCCCCGTCCTTATCCTGGCCCGACGTCAGCCTCATCTTTCACTTCCAAACAAAACACGAGTCACAAGAGACCAAGTTACGTACGCACAGACACACGCGCGAATATCTCCGGACCGTTGGGAAATCTTATTTATACACTACTAAGTAGGTTATCCTTTATCAGGCATGTGACTGATACGGCGTTAAACAAAGGGTCAGATCAAGCGATCGCTATCGGTAATCATCCGTAAAATGAGATGCTTAAACATCCCGAGCTATTCATAAAAAGTGTGACCGCACTGCGTTCCGCCCTCGAACTCATCGCCACATTAATATGACCCCTAGACACGTATCTAATATTCGTAATCACGGATCTCTTTCGTAGCTTCATTTTCAAATGTCAAATTGACTTGCTTGACGGATCAGTATATTATGACCTGTGATCTCCGTGTATTACTATTTCTTGTATTAGGTTATATTAAGGATGAACCTGCAGGTGCGGTGATGGTGGTACGCCTTGTCCCTTAAATTATTAATACAAACAATAAAAACATCATTGTTGAGAACGCCAGCAACCACGCCGACAGCGAACCCAACGTAACGTCGTGACGTCACTTATGTACTAGGTTAAGTTAGAATAAGACTGATTAATATATTGTAAATGATCTCATAGTTATAAGTTAGACACATAAAAGCTGTCATAAGAACCTCTAGTACATAAGTAAGGTACATAAAAGATACCGACATGATCCTTATATACTTAATGACCCTTATATAAAGCACATAAAAGATGCTATAAGAACCCCAAGGTAAATCATCCAATCCTACCGGTAAATCAGTCACACCCACGGTCCATAAGGTACTGGTTAAATAAGGCGTAACAAAACCCTTATTAAACCACAGGTAAATGGGCCGGGGACGTAGCACCCCGTCGTGAAACACCCGGGGCGGTAAAAGAGCTTATGTAACTCGACCACGTGAACCGTAACAGAGCTTAACGTAAAACGTAAAAGTTTTACAATCCGGTTACATAAGGCCACCTACCGCCTCAAATACATAAGGGACAATCGAACCCTTGGTGTATAAGAGTAGACCCGAACCCCCTGTAACGAAAGTACATAATATGAACCCCTACCGTAAGCAAATGTAAGTAGGAATCAACAGGAACAATCCTGCAAGATTCCTATTCACAAAAGTTGCCCACTATACACGACGTATAGTTGAACCCTGTTACCTGAACCCTAAGGTTCAGATAGAACCTAAGAGCCCTTACTGAGCCCCGTCGAACGGGATATGTGTAATGTTAATCGGACTATAATTAGCCGAGATATGTTAATTAATAAGCAATTTTGATAAGCCAAAAAACGGCCGTTATTGTCCAGAGCCTGAAACTGAAGAACCAATCAGAGCGAGGAGCAGGTTTTAGAACATTAGAAATTAAAACTGAACACACTTGACCGAAAGGGGCGTTCCCGAGGGGAAATGAACGCTCCCTCGACTCTAATTGGTTCCCAATAAGATTATGTTGCTTACGGGAGTTATGTCTAGCGAATCGAACCTAAAATGTTACTTAAGAAGTCGAACAAAAATAAATGTATGCACTACCGAAGAACCAGTTTATTATTCACTACAAGATCCTGCCTACCTACAGTTTCAAGAGCTCCAGCCTGCACGTCGGTCCAAGTTATTCGTCGAGGTCCTGTCCGTCAGTTGAGCTCCGAATACTTGGACGCGTCCTTCGCTACGCCGTATTACATCTACGTCGTGTCTACGTCGCGTTACGTCGCGTTTACGTTGCGCATTACGTCGAGTCTACGGCAGAGCTACGTTGCGGTCTACGTCGCGCCCCGTGCATCACGCGTCCGTACCCCGCGCCCGATCTACGTCGCGTCTACGTGTACACTACGTCGCTTACGTGTGTACTACGTCGCGGCCCGTTTACGTCGCGTTTACGTGTCCATACGTTTGGACTACGTCGCGGCCCGTTTTGTCACGAACCGAACCTGAACCTGAACCTGCGAACAGAACCGAACCGATCCAGAACCGAACAAGCTGTTACAGGAAGATCCACGAACGATCATCGTATACAGTCCACTGCGAGCTGAGCCGAAGAAGCCGCCCTGTTGAGACCTGTACTCAACAGCGTTGGTCATTCGAGAGCCGGATTTTCGAGCCAGAACATCCGAACCACCATGGTGCAGACCAGGAAGCAGACGAGTGAAGCAACTTCGCACGACGACCCGCCGACCGAACCGACCCGAACCTCCGGCGAGACGTCTGCAGAGCTGCTGGGAGCACGTCCGCGAACGAGCGAGACACGCGCCCCGGGCATGCAGCCCGAGAAGAGGACATCGCCAGAGTCACCGCCACAGATGGAAGACACGCTCCAATGGCGGGCGAAACTGGACGAGCACCTGCGCAGAACCAGTCTCAACCAAAAAGAACCCGAAGAACCCACAGCCGTCGGATACTCGACACCGACCGGCGAACATTTAGCGTCCCGTCTGACGCACGCGCCGCGTACCGCCGAGACACGCGAGCCCCGCGCGGCTATGACGTCACTCGCGTACGCGGCCTTTGACCCCACGATCCGCGCACCGATCCCGCGACCCGCGACACCCGTACCGCGCGAACCCCGCACGTTCGATAGAGACCGAGCTCTCGAACAAGTGCGATTCCAAATCGACGAACGCCGCGCGTCGTCGATTACATCGAGAACCAGCAGCACTACGGAGGCGCGGAAAAAAGAAGCGGAACTACAGGATCAATGCGTGGCTTACACACCACGAGGTAAGTAACGCTGCTTACCGCGATGACCCGACGCCAGGGAGGCGTCGCACCGTCACGCCCGAGCGAGCCGAACGCGAGACCCGCACCTCCCGAGAACGATCCTCCAGCCGATCTCAGGCGATAGATCGGTTAGCCGACCATCTACAGACGATGGCCCGCCCTCCGCCGAGACAAGTGTACGAGTTGCCTGCGTACTCCGGACACCCCGCTGAGTGGTTGACCTTTTACCACAGTTTTGCGGAGTCAACAAAAAGGTACAAGTTCACGGAGTACGAGAACGTCGCCCGTCTACGAGCTGCGCTGAAAGGCGAGGCGCGAGAGTGCGTGCAGCACATGCTCGCGTCGACGTCGAACCCCGACCTAATAATTAGAGTCCTGAAAAAGAACTTCGGCAGAACCGACCTGCTAGTCGACCGAGCTCTAGAGGAGCTTAAACGCCTGCCGTCACTCGGACCGAGCGCCACCGACCTGAACACCTTCGCAATAAAGGTAATGAACATTGTATCGACATTGGTCGATCTAGACCGTCGAAACTACGGCGGCAACCCGTTACTGATACGGGAGATAACCGACAGGTTAAGCCCGCATCTACGGTCGAGGTGGTGCTCCTTCGCAAAAGACAACGTAAAAGGCGGTGAGTGCGAAATAATATTGCTAGCCGAGTTCTTAATGGACGAGAGTGACGCGGAGTTATTATACTCGCACGCGAGAGCGCCGTCACGCAGACCCGCGCATAACGCGCCCACGCAACCGCAACCTTCCCGACGAACGACTTACCCGAACCGGGGAGCGAGCGGCGCGATACAGCGAGCACAACCGACACGAGCCCAGACATTCGCCACGGAACGAGTGGAAGCGTGCTATTGCTGCGGCAATAGTCACCGAACGAACGAGTGCCGCAAACTGTTAAGTATGCCCATACGAGCGAGATGGGAATGGGCACGGGTAAATCACGTATGTTTTAAGTGCATGAACCAGAAGCATCGTCGTGATACGTGCACTGCAAAAGGCTGCAGTGTACCGGGCTGTCCACACTCACATCATGCAATACTGCACGAACCGAACCGAACTACGTCAAATGTGAGTACAGACAGCGCCGACAGTAACGCCCGCCCGCCGCAGTCGCGCGCGTCCGCCCGCGCGAGCGCGCCCTACACTGCGCCGCCCAGCGAACCGAACACAGCGCCGGCACGCCGCCGCGCAGAGCCCATACAAGAGCAAGAGACGATCGCTATGACGTCACACAATGAATCAAACAAGGTGATGTTGAAAATCATGCCCGTAATACTGCGCGGTCCCAAGAAGGAGGTACTGTGTTACGGGATGGTCGACGAGGGATCGACAATCTCTATCGTCGATCAGGAGCTAGCGAGCGAAGTGGGTCTAGAGGGACCTCAAGCGCCGCTACTAATACAAGGCGTAGGAGCGCTATGCCTGAACCAGCCGAGCCAACGAGTCGAAGCAACTGTACGAGGCGCCGACGGAGGCCCGTCGTACAGTATGCAGCTCAGAACCGTGCCGCGCTTAGGCATTAGGGAGCAGACAATGCCGCGCGACAGTATAGTGCGCCTGCCACACTTGGCCGATCTAGCCGAAGCGTGCTATACTAATGTGATACCTAAAATTTTAATAGGAGCAGATCATTGGCATCTAACACTGCCGTTAGAGGCCCGAACGGGGAAGACGAGTGAGCCGCTAGCCGTACGCAGCCGTCTAGGATGGTGCATTTACGGCTCAGCACCGAGAACGGTAAGGGCCGGTGAAGTAGTCATGCACATGACGGAGCCGGACAAGGAGCTGAACGCGATGATGAGGCGATATTTCGACATCGACGCGTTAGGGGTGAAACTGATAGATAAAGCGAGCCCCCTAGACGAACGAGCAACAAAGCTGTTTAACGAAACGGTAAGACGCATCGAAGGACCCCGGTACGAAGTAGGACAGCTGTGGAGGACCGACGAACCGAACCTGCCTCCCAGCTACAACATGGCGTACAAAAGGTTACGCAACTTGGAGCAGCGTATGGACCGGGATCCCGACTTCGCGCACGAATATACAGCACAGGTAAATAACCTAATTGAAAAAGGTTATGCCGCACTTAGGTGACCTAACGAGCCTTAAGACATGGTTTTTACCGCACTTTGCGGTAAGAAACCCGAACAAGCCCGATCGCGTCCGTCTAGTATTCGACGCGCACGCGACATCGATGGGAACCAGCTTGAACGACGAGCTGCTAGAAGGACCCGACTTACTACAGTCATTGACGGGAATACTGCTGCGTTTTCGTGAGGGTACGTACGCCGCTACGGCGGATATACAGGAGATGTTCCTGCGAATAAAGCTGAGACCCGAGGACCGCAGTTATTCCTGTGGCGGGGATCGGACCGCCAACAGCCGCCGAAGGTATATAAAACAACGAGCGTGTTGTTTGGAACGAAATCTTCGCCATTTCTAGCACATAGTGTCCGCAACCGGAACGCGGAGGACAACGCGGACACCTACCCAGCAGCCGTGTACGATATTACACATAATACATACATGGATGACCTCGTGACCTCTTACGACGATGAAGACGCGGCGGCCGAGACCGCGGTGCAAATCATCGCGTCGCACGCCCACGCCGGCTTCAACTTGCGCGGCTGGACGTCAAACTCTAAAAAGATATTAGAGCGGATACCTGTAGCGCAGAGATCCGACGAACCAAAGAACCTGGGATCTAAAGAGCAGAAAGTATTAGGTATGTTTTGGAACGCCGAAACCGACGAGTTAGGTTTCAACACGGCAATGGTACGAGTCCCGGCCGACGTGCGGAACCTGAACCGAGGGCCGACAAAAAGGGAGGCCTTGAGCGCGGTAATGTCCGTCTTCGACCCATTGGGACAAATAGCGCAATACACTGTTACCACAAAAATACAAATGCAGCGAACTTGTATCTTAAAATTAGGTTGGGACGAGCCATTGCCGGACGACGAGAAGGAGCTATTTTTACAGTGGCTCAGTAACATAGAATATGTTACGGCGCTGCGGCTACCACGGCGATGCTTGTACACGGGGGGAGGTAAGAGACACCAATTACATATATTTGTAGATGCCTCCGAGCAAGCATACGCAGCCGCAGCCTACTGGAGAACCGAGGGAGGACCTCACGAGCCGGTACGTGTGCAGTTGATCACGGCGAAGGCAAAGGTCACGCCCATTCGCCCGATATCGATACCGAGAGCCGAACTACAAGCTGCGCTTATAGGTGCGCGACTGGCGCAAACACTGCGCGAAGCGCATCGAGTAGCTGCCGAACAGATTGTGCTGTGGACAGACAGTCGAACAGTACTGCAATGGGTGCGAGACAATGCACGCCGGTACAGTACATTTGTATCACACCGACTCGGCGAGATCGCCGAGTTAACAGAGATCGAGCAATGGAGGTGGGTCCCGACCCGCCTCAACCCGTCCGACGACGCGACACGCGCGGACCCGCAGCGTATCGTAAGAAACACCGACCGCTGGTACACAGGTCCGGATTTCTTACGACTGCCGGAGGCGCAATGGCCGCAAGAGCAGCGAGATACGACGGAGATACCGCACGAAATAATCGAGGTATGTAATGTGGCACAGGTCGTCGACCCGCCACTACCGAAAATAGAGCGATTTTCGAACTTCGACCGACTGATTGGAGCTACAGCGCGAACTCTGCAGTTCATCGAACGACTAAAAAGAAAGGTGAGAGTCCCATTAGAGGTACGACACCTCAATTCAGCGGAGCACCTGTGGATGCAATGGGCGCAGAGGAGGGACTTCGCCGACGAACTACGGGCTCTCTCACGAGGGGAGCCGCTAGCCCGCAGTAGCAGGCTATACGAACTCGATCCGCAACTGCACGACGACGGATTAATGCGCATGCGGACGCGCATAAACGCAGCGCCGCCATCCGTCAACAAGCAGCCCGTCATACTAGACGGCCGCAACCCATACGTGAGACTACTGATCCTGCGCGCTCATAAGCGAGCGCACCATGCATTTAACGAAACTGTTGTTAATGATCTCAGGCAGCAATTTTGGATCTTGCACTTGCGACCATCGGTGCGGAGCGTGGCCCGGACATGCATGTATTGCGTGTTGCGGCGCGCGCGCCCGCGCGACCCGCCGCTGGGCGACTTGCCCGCGGCCCGCCTACAGCCGTTCACCCGCGCATTCCACTATTGCGCGGTGGACCTATTCGGCCCGCTAGCCGTCACTATCGGCAGGCGGACCGAGAAGCGATGGGTGGCACTGTTTACGTGCCTCACTACCCGCGCCGTGCACCTCGAGGTGGTGCATACGCTGTCAACCGACAGCGCCGTGATGGCGCTGCGCCGGCTGGGAGCCAGGCGCGGATGGCCCGCTGTCATGTACTCGGACAACGGGACGAACCTGAGAGGCTGCGACTCCGACCTGCGAGCCGCCTACGTCGAATGGCTGCCCGCCCTGCAGGAGCACGGGCAGCTACACCGCATGGACTGGAGGTTCATCGCGCCGGGAGCGCCGCGCCAAGGCGGCGCCTGGGAGCGGATGGTGCGGACCGTCAAAACCGCGCTGTCCGCCACACTGAACGCAAGATCGCCCAAGGAGGAGATTTTCAAGACGCTGCTCGCCGAGGTCGAGCACTGTGTGAACTCTCGACCTCTCACCCACGTGAGCGTCGAACCCGATGACCCCGAGGCGCTCACACCGAACCACTTCATACTGGGAGGACCGTCGGGGGTCCCTACCACTGGCCCCTGCGAAGAAAATGAAAGAAAAGCTTGGCGCGCCAGCCAAGCACTCGCCGACTCTTTCTGGCGAAGATGGCTACGCGAGTACATCCCATTGCTCGCACCCCGGGGCTCCTCAAACCCCCGGGAGACCGCCATAGCGGTCGGCGACTATGTCTTGATCGCCGACCCGAACCTGCCAAGAAACACATGGCCAAGAGGCATCGTCGAAGCAGTCTACCCGGGACCCGATGGCATCACACGCAACGTGGACGTCCGAACGAGAGGAGGCGTGTTCCGGAGGCCGACGACGAAGCTGGCTGTTCTACCCGTCTACAGGAGGTCGCCGCCATGCAGCGACCGAGGGGAGGATGTTGAGAACGCCAGCAACCACGCCGACAGCGAACCCAACGTAACGTCGTGACGTCACTTATGTACTAGGTTAAGTTAGAATAAGACTGATTAATATATTGTAAATGATCTCATAGTTATAAGTTAGACACATAAAAGCTGTCATAAGAACCTCTAGTACATAAGTAAGGTACATAAAAGATACCGACATGATCCTTATATACTTAATGACCCTTATATAAAGCACATAAAAGATGCTATAAGAACCCCAAGGTAAATCATCCAATCCTACCGGTAAATCAGTCACACCCACGGTCCATAAGGTACTGGTTAAATAAGGCGTAACAAAACCCTTATTAAACCACAGGTAAATGGGCCGGGGACGTAGCACCCCGTCGTGAAACACCCGGGGCGGTAAAAGAGCTTATGTAACTCGACCACGTGAACCGTAACAGAGCTTAACGTAAAACGTAAAAGTTTTACAATCCGGTTACATAAGGCCACCTACCGCCTCAAATACATAAGGGACAATCGAACCCTTGGTGTATAAGAGTAGACCCGAACCCCCTGTAACGAAAGTACATAATATGAACCCCTACCGTAAGCAAATGTAAGTAGGAATCAACAGGAACAATCCTGCAAGATTCCTATTCACAAAAGTTGCCCACTATACACGACGTATAGTTGAACCCTGTTACCTGAACCCTAAGGTTCAGATAGAACCTAAGAGCCCTTACTGAGCCCCGTCGAACGGGATATGTGTAATGTTAATCGGACTATAATTAGCCGAGATATGTTAATTAATAAGCAATTTTGATAAGCCAAAAAACGGCCGTTATTGTCCAGAGCCTGAAACTGAAGAACCAATCAGAGCGAGGAGCAGGTTTTAGAACATTAGAAATTAAAACTGAACACACTTGACCGAAAGGGGCGTTCCCGAGGGGAAATGAACGCTCCCTCGACTCTAATTGGTTCCCAATAAGATTATGTTGCTTACGGGAGTTATGTCTAGCGAATCGAACCTAAAATGTTACTTAAGAAGTCGAACAAAAATAAATGTATGCACTACCGAAGAACCAGTTTATTATTCACTACAAGATCCTGCCTACCTACAGTTTCAAGAGCTCCAGCCTGCACGTCGGTCCAAGTTATTCGTCGAGGTCCTGTCCGTCAGTTGAGCTCCGAATACTTGGACGCGTCCTTCGCTACGCCGTATTACATCTACGTCGTGTCTACGTCGCGTTACGCCGCGTTTACGTTGCGCATTACGTCGAGTCTACGGCAGAGCTACGTTGCGGTCTACGTCGCGCCCCGTGCATCACGCGTCCGTACCCCGCGCCCGATCTACGTCGCGTCTACGTGTACACTACGTCGCTTACGTGTGTACTACGTCGCGGCCCGTTTACGTCGCGTTTACGTGTCCATACGTTTGGACTACGTCGCGGCCCGTTTCGTCACGAACCGAACCTGAACCTGAACCTGCGAACAGAACCGAACCGATCCAGAACCGAACAAGCTGTTACAGGAAGATCCACGAACGATCATCGTATACAGTCCACTGCGAGCTGAGCCGAAGAAGCCGCCCTGTTGAGACCTGTACTCAACAATCATAATGAAAACCAAAACTCCTTTGAAGTATGATAAAAATATAGTCATACTCATAGCAAGCTGAATTCCTACATCTCATTAACTAAATCGGATAAAAGCTTAGGTATTATGGTAGAACATACGTAAATACATAAATAGATAGCTAAAACCATATCCTTTTTATTTTGTTGTAGCCGGGAAAGAATATCGAGCAACATATTAGTCCGAGAACACATAAATCGATCCGCTGCCTAGAATGGCATCTTAAGTAGGCAGAGCAGGACGAAAACTACAGGAAAACAAGTTTGTAGCAATTCAAAGTTAGTGGAGGGAGGGGGACAAACAAGGCGAAACAACCGGGCCACTTCCACTGGCTAACAACTTACAACCCAATAAGACCGGCCCACCTTTTGTAAACTATTGGTATTAGACCCGACGGCCATCTATGTACGGGAGTTCATTGTTTATGTGTGGCAAATAGGTTTAATACTCGTTGCTTAGCTTTTTATTTTGTTTAAGGTGTTAAATACAGTATAAGTCAGAACATGACACCCTGTAAGGGCACACAATAACTTAATACTAACATGCATAATTTAACTTAATATAATTCAATTTAATACAATATAATTCAATTTTATACAAATAGATTACAAGAATATAAAATGTCAATTAGAGTATGTTATTTATAATGTATTATCATTTAAAAACTGGTCTACTGTGTAATAACATTTCTCGATTAAAAGTGCCTTTAATTTATTTTTAAATATTTTGTTGTTACCTTCCTGTTTAATTGATTCCGGGACTTTATTTGCAATTAAAATACATTTATAGTGTGGACCATTTTTATACATTGCCAAGTTAGACTTTGGTAACAATAACTTATTCCTATACTGCGATCTGGTCGTCGCGACATCTTTTTTCTTTTCGAACAGGTATGAATTTTCGCGAACAAAAAGAGCTGCTTGCAATATGTAAATACATGGTAAAGTCAATAATGTATGTTGTATAAAATATGGACGGCAACTGTTAGGTATGTGGACGTTGGCCAAAATGCGGACGCATTTTTTTTGCATGACAAACAATTGCTGGGCTTCAGTACTACCTCCCCAAAGCACCACACCATATTGGAGCCACGAATGTGCATACGCATAATACGCAGATAATGCACACTCAAAGTTGGTATTTGATTTCAATACATTTAGTGCATATACAAATTTAGATAATTTGGTTTTAACATTTTGAATATGCGCTTTCCAATTTATACCAGAGTCTATTGTAATGCCTAATAATTTAAATTCGTTGACCTCTTCTATATTACTACTCGTACACGCGTCTGTTTTTAATTTTAATTCTAACGGTTTTTTTTGAATTGGTTTAAATTGTATAATTTTAGTTTTCTTTAAATTAATTTCTAAATTGTGGTCACTGAGCCATTTCTGTGTAGTTTCGAAATTGTGACTTAGCTGTAGGTTACATTCGGAACTGTTATTACAGCTTATTAACAATGATACGTCGTCAGCGAACATAACGCAGGTAGTGTTTGGGTTTAGGACTGTAGGTAGGTCGTTTATGTATGCTAAAAATAGGAGGCACCCGCATACACTCCCTTGGGGGATAGAGCACGTGATATGCCGCATTTCTGAGGATATCATTTTAACTTGCCTACATTCTTTATCGAGGTATTCAATTTCCACGGATTGTTTACGATTACTGAGATAAGATTTAAACCATTTGTGAGCCAAACCGCGGATGCCCATGCCATACAGCTTACTTAGTAAAATTTCGTGGGTAACTTTTTCGTACGCCTTAGTCATATCTAGCAACAGTCCTACACTATATGTTTTATTATTTATGTGGCCTAAGATGTTTAGAATGTACTGATAAACAGCTAGCGAGGTTGAATGGCGTTTTCTGAATCCGTATTGACTTTTGTTGAAAATGTCATATTTTTCGAAAAAGTTGTAGACGCGATTTGACATACATTTTTCGAATATTTTTGACACTGCCGGTAAAAGCGCTATAGGTCGATATTGGCTAGAATCAGTTGGAATACCACCTGGTTTAAGAATAGGTTTTATTTTCGATATTTTAAGTAAATCCGGGAACGTCCCTTCAGCAAATGATTGGTTAATTAACTTTAGCAGCGGTTGTATTAACTCCATTGAACATAGTTTTATAAGTGTGGGTGGTATTTGGTCATATCCGGTACTTTGCTTATTTTTGAGGTGTTTAATAGTTTTTATTATTTCGAGTTCGCTGACTGGTTGTAAGAATATGGAATTAGTAGCGGGGGTGTGCACACGGTGCGCGCGCGCCGGGGGCGGCGGCGCTCCCGCGCGCGGTTCGCCCACCGACGCAAAGTGTTCATTGAATGAGTTAGCTACTTGTTGGGGTGACGTAACGACCTTATCACCTAATTTTAACGTTATATTTTTATACTCCCGATCTTTCTGTTTTTTCGTTATTTTATTTATAATAGACCACATGGATTTAGTTTTATTATTATATTTTTTCATTTTATTTGTAAAATTAATTTGTTTTGATATTTTTACGCAGCGTTTTAGGGTCTTCTCGTAGGTTTTATAGTACTTGCGAATTATATCATTATTTGTTATGTTAACCATGATTTTAAGTTGCCTTTTATGTCTACATGACTTCCTTAAACCCTTTGTAAGCCAAGATTTTTGACGACACAATGGCGTTAATTTTAAGCGTCTGTGAGGTATGTGCTTATCTAATAATTTTTGTATTACATTATTGAATGAATTATAGTTGGTATTTATGTTATTTATGTCCGAGAGTATTTCATTCCAATTTATGTCATGTAAAGCTAGTCTAAAGGATGTCATATTCTTTTCATTAAATATTCGTTTGTTTATATAATAGTGGCTTTGATTTGAATGGCTTTGTGGCGTTAAGGTTTTCGTTTTATAAAAAATACTTTTATGATCGGATAAGCCGTGGTCCGCTACTTCGATAGTATAATCCTTTTTGTTTGTAAATATAAGATCTATACATGTACTAGACTTATTGACTTCCCTTGTAGATTCATTTACAATTTGTACCAAATTATATCTCAACATTAAGTCTACAAGTTTTCTAGTAATTATGTCTTTAGAGAACATGTTTATATTAAAGTCTCCGACGATAAGTATATTTTTCTTTTGTTCTACTCGTTTTATACTATGCAATATTCTATGTAAACAATTAAAAAATATATCTACGTCACGGTCCGGCCTATAAATATTGATTAAAATCGTATTTTGTTCGGGGATTTCTATTGCACAACACTCAACGATACATTCCTGCGACATATTTGCGATATCTAACCGTTCGACGTAATCAATATGTTTATGTGTTAGTATCGCCACGCCGCCTCCCTGGTGTAATTCTCGATAGAATGCTGCCGCGAAGTTGTAATCCTCGATGGTTATATAATCTTTCTGGTTAGATGCGATCCAAGTTTCTGAGATGCAAATTACTGGGATTTTTTTCTCGTGCACGAACGATTCTAAGACGTGGGTCTTATTTTTTATGCTCTGCATATTTTGGATCATTATTTGAAATTCAGCCTCGAAAGGGCTGCTTTTGATTAAAATTTTGATTACCAGAGTTTGATGGTGAAGAATGTGAAGTTGACGGGCGTACGGTTTCGATTGTCGTTTCGGTACTCGTTTCTTTTGATTTGTCAGAAACATTTTCGGGTACATTTTGAGATGTATTTTTGTCGACGGGATAGTGATTATGCTCGTTTCTGCCGTCAACTGTCAAATCAGAGCATGATTCCTTGCCATTTATGTAAAGTCTATTATTTGTTATTATTGCATGATTGCCCTCTCGGCGCGCCTTTACCAGTTTTTCTTTGAGGATTTTTCTTTGTTCCAGGGATTTTCTATCTAGGAACATAGAAACACCGTATCCCGTGTTTTTGAAGAGATGCGCGTTTTCGACGACATAAGAGGCCATCCTTTTGCTGAGTAGTTCAATTTGTACTGGACGTCGATACCCTTTTTTACCGATCCGCTTTACTCCTTCTATAAATCCATTAATATTTATATTAAGTATGTCACGAAACATATTATCTATTCGATAGCATAGTTCTGAATCAGTCTCATATCTCTGCTCGTCGAGTCCGAATAAGATGATATTTTTAGTGCTCGGAATACTTGCGTTAGGTACTTCTTGTTGTCTCGGCTCTCCTTGGTTTTTCATATAATTTTTCAACTCGCTAAGTTCAATTAGTAGTTCCTGATTTTCTTTTTTTAATTTTTCGATATTTTTGTTAGTTTTATCTAGTTCTGTTTGTAGAACATCTTGACGCGTGGCTAACTTGTTGATACTAGTGGACATTTCTTGTGTAAAATTTTGTATTATTATGGTTATTTCTGATTTTAATATACTTTTTAATTCATTAAATATTGCCATTTTATTTTTTTCTAGTTTTGAGTCAAGAAGACTGCTTATTTGCTCTAGACTGATTTGTTGATATGAATTATTGCTTTGTGCGTGGCTTTGTGGAACAAAAGTCTCGGTTTTTTTACTGGTAGGGGTTTCTATTACATGTGGCCCGCTCTCGTCGAAGTTCAGGAGGTCATCTACTGACATTGTTGTGTCGTCTAGATTCGGCATCATTCTGGAACGTATAGGAGTGTTGTCGTCATTTTTCCTAAGCGTAATGCCGCTATCGCAACTTGGGCACCGCCAGGATCGTTTTAAAATGTGGGATTTTTCTATATAGTAAGCCGTTGTTAAATTTGCGCATTTGTAGTGGTATAGTCCTTTGCAAGCTATACATACTAGCAGCTCCGAGCGAAAATCTATGTTTGTATTGCATGCTAAACAGTTCATTTTTCAATTTGTAAGCTGATAATCACTCCGGTAACAAAACGGTTAGTCGTTGCAGTGCAGCTACCGCTTCGCGCTGCAAGCGCTGCTGCACCTGCGCACTCTGTAGACCGCCGAAAAACTGCAAGCGCCGCAAACGCTGCGAGTGCGCCGTGCAGTGAATCGCCGCTACCGCCGGCTGACCGCGCGATAACGTATTGCATTCACTGATCACTGATATTATATTGTTTTTATATTCTAATAACTTTTTAACTCCGCATTCTTGTCACAAACTGATTACACTTTTGAAATTCTTTACTTTTCCACTTCACGATTGTATGTAGGAAACCTTATAAATCGGAACTTTTATATTTTAAATAATTTATATAAGCTTAGAGCAGTGTTAAGCGCTGTTGTCGTGACGGCGCGCGCGGGTATGACAATCTTTCTCTCTCTCTCCCTAGCTATTATCCCACGTGGTGGCGGGGTCAGCTTTCCTTATTTTGCTTCTTCACTTTCGCCTTGTCTTGACACTCACTCATATCGCCTATCGCATTCTGTAACCGCTATCGGTTTTGTTTCACCCACCACTGTTCCACCACCTAGGAGTAGCTCAAAAATATGTTATCGCCAAAAAATAGTACTTTACATCCTAAAGGAGGTGATTCATGAATGTCCCAGATCACAGGTCCATAAATGTGCGATCTGTGGCTTTACAAATTACCGCCCGTGGTTTGCCTAAAGTTGTACGTCTTGCATTGACCAGGAAGTGAGATTTTCTCCCTAGGGTGACGTAATAGTACATTACTGCAGACGCCGGGAAATAAGGGCTTGCCGGCTGAGTAGGTATAGACGGCCGACCCTAAGGGAGGCCGTCTAGTGATACGAAGCCGGCAAGCCCTTTTCACGGCTAAGGCATGTATAGTGCTTTTCTCAAACATATGCAATGAAATAAAAAAAATACACCACTCAAAAAAACATAATTCAGCTGTTCAGCCAGTTCATGAACACAGACGCCATGTTTAAAAAAGTATTTTTAATTTTCCCTCCAATCCCTCAATATTTTTTTTCTTTAATAAGTCCACGTGTGTAGTGTGTGAATATTAGGGCCATTATACACAACCTGATAATAAGAATCTTAGTTTCTATAATAAGTAAAATAAAGGCAGAGGATTTTTAATATTGTCTATGGTCTCTGGTGACTTACGTATAGACGGTATTTTCAGTTCGTGTGTACTAGGCATTAACACGGATATTGTTGGTCCGATGGCTGAATGGGTAGCTACTAGAAAAAAAAATATATCATCTGTTCATACACACAGATGCCATGTTTACATTAAAATTAAAAACAAATTACTTCCCGGCTTAGGCCTTCAATTTTGTATGAAATTCCTTTACAGTTCTCTCGAATTGTTCCGCCCGAAACTTGACACTTCGAAGCCTGTTCTAACGCACGTTACGACGATATTTCATTGCATGTTTGAGAAAAGTATTTTTTACGATAAACTTTTGTTGCTGACCGTATGTTATACGAACGTTAATTGCTCATCGATACCAATCAAATGAGCCCAAACACAATGGGTTTATCTTGTACTGTTTAGGAGTTCCTACCCACCAGGCCACCTTCCGTCTCCATCTTCAGATCAGCTTCATGATACGAAATGATTGTACTTTCGCGTGAACTACATATAATTCATATCGATACCATAATTAAATTACTGTACAAAAGAAAAACTTAATGTACTAAAGGTAAATTGAATGCCACGAGGCATTCCCTACCAGTCAACCAATCGAGTAGTGGGAAGATGCCATAGTAGTAATAGTAATATATGTATGTATGTACGTATGTATGTATTTTATTTATTTGATCGTATGGCAGGGTTATACGTCGAATACAGCTTATATATTAACACTTTGCACGCCGATCACGAGAACCACTCGGTACGCATTTTTTCTCTAATTCGCCGGCCATTTTAATAACTGCCATGTCTAGCTCGCCGATGACGAGTACCACTCGTGACACCTTTTTTCTTAGAGTCGCGGATAACGAATAGTACTCGTGATCAGATTTCATACTGTTTGCATTAAAATATCGAACACAGTTCGTGATCCGCTTAATAGCAACGTGTAGAAGAACGTTTAAGCTACCCACACACATACAATTTATTTAACGTGAGGGTTGGGGGAACGGCATGACGATGCGTCGCCCGCGGTGCCTCGTCAGTGCGCTGCGCGGGCTACCTAACAAATCCATGTTAGAGTTTTTATTTTTTCATAAAACGAGTTCTTTTCAGCGACAGTTTTAAAGTAAAATAAATATTATAAACACATTGTTTTATTTTTATCATTATAAAATACTAAAACACCTCTTAAATAAAAAAGAAATTATTCCTGTATCTACGCTATTATTTTTTTATAAATCTTACAATATCACCGAAAATCGCCGGCGAACCATAGGTGGTGCCTTAAAAAATGCGCGGCGTTCTTGGGAAAAAGAGCATCACGAGTGGTGCTCGTGATCAGCTGTTGGAGCGCGGTACCGATTATAACTTACGGCGTGCAAAGTGTTAAGTTTGAGACTTATTAGTCACTTGATGGCATTGTCGTATAATAGGTATGTATGACTGGTATGACTGTATGTGAACTCTTTTTTGCACATAAACACAAATTAACAAAGATATAAAAACATTAGATGTGTACAAAGGCGAACTTGTCACTGTAAGGGATTTCTTCCCGTTAACCTTTAAGCAAATAAGAGAAGTAAACATTACAGAAATAATTAACAAGTAATACATTTAAATAAATCAATTTAAACGGATTATATCGCGTATAATAATTATTTTCTCTTTTATTTGCCATTATTTTCTCATTTGCTCAAAGGTTAACTGGAAGAGATCCCTTATAGGGATACATTCGCCTTTGTACATGTCTATTATTTTTTGAAGTTTTGTAAATTGTTTTGTTTACAATAAAGTTTTTACATACATAGATACATACATTTGAGCCTCCCTGACGTTTCGGCAACTTTCCACTAGCCGTTGTCAAAGGTCGACCGAGAAAAACCGTCCATCCGTTTAAATTATTTTATTTAAATCTATGACATTCGCGGAAACCGAAGAAAATTACAAATAATAGTCATAGATAGGTAAGTCGTACCTTCAGTCGCCACAGCGACATATCCGTCGTTGGAAGTATCCAGAGATATTTTTTCCATCACACTTTACACAATACGCTATAGTGTCCTGACAAAACAAAGTAGGCACTTTTTTTTAAATATAAAAATGCTGGTATAGTATGAAATGTATAAGGAAGTGAGTGAGCGAGCATTCGCTTGTAAGGTCATGTCATTTTCATATCATTTTTAGGGTTCCGTACATCAAAAGAAAAAACTGATCCCATAATCACATTGTTGGCCGTTTTTCTTGGGAACGCGTGTAGGTATCGAGTTGAAATTAAAACGATATACTCAGGTCTACGTCCCTTAAAGCTATGAAAAAATCAAACTTCAAAGTTAACGTAAAAAAGATACGGCCTTTTATGCCGCAAGAAACGTATATTTCGACACTCTCAAGGGAATCAAAATCTATATTTTCCGTTGTCCTAGAACTATGAAATTTGGCAAGTAATACCGTACATTTGTACATAAATCATAAAAATCTGAATTATTTATAATTATGTACCTACAAATTTGTACGGAACCCTCGCTGGGTGCGTCCGTGCGTGTGTGAGTTGCACTTCTCCGGGTTTTTTGTTACTTTACAGGCGATTGCTCGCGGTTAGGATGCTCCCTAAGAGAAACACGAGCTATATGACGTCACTGCCCAGCACGGTCAAACACCTTCCTTAAATAAAATGTATTGACGAAATGATTATTTCGTGTACATTTACGAAAAAAAAATGGTTGCCTCGATTAATTTATATTGACTTCAGGAAACTACCCTACTCTTCGACATTTCACTCCACAGTTAACACCGCTTCCCATGCCACATATAACCAAACTGGGATTACCGTGGGTTTATCTGGGAGTTCTAGAATTGCACTTGAGATAGCTGCGGTTGTAAAGTCTGGCGGGGCGGCACTTTACTACTTAGTCGTCTTATCTCACACTATTATCTGTGTATTTGTATTTATTTTTATTGGTGTTTTTGAATTTAAGTTTTCTGTGAAAATATCATATCAGGTACCTACGCTTTAATATTTTAAACTTCGTGACAGACACGCGGACGGTTCATAGTAGAGCCCTGTTGGCATGTAACTTTACAAATTAACAGGCTGATACCCAATTAATTCTAAAACACTTTTTATTTGTACCTTGTTTTTTTTAATTAAGTTACCAGTTTACGTTAGCATTGCCTAAATCATTACAAATTTGACTATATGTACATCCTACAACATACTAACGAATTATATTATAATGTCTTCACTCTCATCTTTTAAGTGCACAATGGAATCGTTGCCCTGGTATGCTAGCATACCAGTGTTTACGTTTGCATTGCCGAAATCATTACAAAATTGACTATACATCTTACATTATACATACTAACGAATTATATTAAATAATGTCTTCACTATCATCTATTAAGTGCACAATGGAATCGTTGCCCTGATATGCTAGCATACCAGTGTTTACGTTTGCATTGCCGAAATCATTACAAAATTGACTATACGAATTAGGGGTCATCCATAAATTACGTCACACGAATTTCATGATTTTTTGCCCCTCCCCCCGTCCTTGTCACAGCTGGTCACATTTGTGAGACTCCCCCCCTCCCTAGTGTGACGTCACATATTTTGCAAATTTACATTTAGAAATTATTGAATGAAAACAGCGGTTCCAAAATCAGTTTTATTTCCATTTAAATATTTTTTTTTATAAATTTAAGATCAAATCAAAAATTAACAAAACAAAAAACGATGATAGTAGAGCGAGTGGTCGACAAAACAATCGGTATCTTATATTTACACAGATATAATAAATAAACTTTAATAAATAATCTTTAATCTTTAATCTTTAAATAGTTTAAAGTTCGTGTTTTAACACTTATAATAGATTTTGAAATGTGACGTCACGGAATTTAGGACCCCTCCCACCCCCTTGTCACACAATGTCACACTTCGTCGACCCCCTCCCTCCCCGTTAACGTGTGACGTAATTTATGGATGGCCCCTTATATTAAGTAATGTCTTCACTATCATCTATTAAGTGCATAGTGGAATCGTTGTCCTGGTATGATAGACACACGTTACAAAAGGCCTTACAAAATTCTTATTCAGTTCTGTATAGGTGAGGTATTTAACATACGAGTACATATTAAATCGTAAACCAAACGAGCAAGTACGAGCTTAAAACCAAATTAACAAGCTGCCCGCTCCTAAGCTAACACAGTTAGGCTTCCCGCTGCTCGAGTTACGTGCATAATGTCACACTTGTGGCGGGGCTTGTCAAAACACAACGCAAATTATACAGGGATTTACATGTTTACAAGGTGAACTTTATGTCATGTTGAGAAATTTTGTAGCTTGGGAGGCAACTGCTCAAAAATTGGGCAAATGACTGAATTTTTGGCTGCGGGGAGTTGTCAAAACGCAACGCAACTTGCAGCAGGATTTACCTACATGTTTACAAGCTAAAGCGATGTTTTTGCTGAGAATGAGCCAACAAATGTCTTATAGCAACATTAACAGGGACCCATTATTGTTGAAAATGTGATTTAGAATACTGTATGCAACCTTTGTATACCTAGCTGTATTGGCAGCTAACTAGAGAACAACGAGTTTAAGTAATTTTCAAATGGTTGTCAATATGTGTTTGAATTTCTGTTATAGTTTAAAATAAATAGTGTTGTGAATGTGATCCAGTGATTTAATTTAACAAGGTAGCATAGACTGTGATAATAATTTAAACGTGCGTACCCACTTTACGTAAAATTATAAATATTATTTTCAAATAGGTAATAAAATTTATGAGAAGAATTTTTATTAAAAAAAATTGATGGTAATAATGACGATAAACGGAAGTATCGAATGAAAATACATTAAGGGGGATGCTACGGAGTTCTTAGAAATGATACTAAACCAGCAAATACTACTGAAACTGATTGGCTGAAAAAGGAATTGAAAGCGAAAAAATATATCGTAGGTAAATAGCGTGAGCGATAGACAGTTGGCAACGATAATCTCCGAGGAAAGAGCGGCTGATATGATTAAGATATTGGATACCATGCAAAATCAAGTGCATAAAGTTTCTATGCAAACGAAGACTGTAACAATTAATAGTGGCGGATGATGACAATACTATAGAATTTTTGAATTTGTTTAAGAAAAACATAAATGAACTTAAGAATACGGGATAACAAGTATCGAAAAAAAGACAAAATGAACTATTTAATTATGTATTGTGTCTGTCACCCAGATGCGCTCATAGAATTGATATTGTTGATGCAATTCCTGAAAATTTGACTACATAAAATAGAAACTAATTCTGCAATATCAACAGAAGGAAACAAATGACACTCAAGGAAAAGTTATGGAGTCATTCAATATAAATATGCAAAAATATTACCATAAATTCTTATTTCAAAAAGTAAAACATAATCTGTAGTTGTATTTATATCTATAATAATTTTTGAAAAAATACTAAGTAAGTCCAGTTATCTTACTTGCGCTGCATGATTTACATCGAATGTTCGGGGATTGAAAGCGGTTGGCATCATAATGTCTTCCATCACTCGCAAAAAAGTGCCACTAGCTGTTACCTACTCCAAAATATCTGGTCACATTTTGAATTTTTTATGCAACAGGGGTGTTATATATACAATCCCTTTCTTCTAGAAATCTCATTCTGAGGACGAAGTTACACCTTATAGTTGTGTATATCATTTTAATCAAAAGCGAAACAGAACCGAAAAAAGGATAACAACGTTCAACAATATCCGAATAAAGACACATTCTCGTTGGCTGCGAAACCTATTGAGCTGAAACTCGTCCGCGCACCTGCTTTTTGTTTAAGTAAGACTCAATTTCTACGCTCCGCTGGCGCTGTTGGGTGCTCGAGTTCCTTGTTACTTTACGAGTATATGTACAGTCGTGCTTTTCTGGATAATACTCCTCGTTTTTAAACGTAAATTTTCTTCAAAATATTTCCCATACAAAATGAAGGATGGTTCCGAAGTATCTTGGAACTAGCCCGTTAGACAGGTGATGTTATAGTAAACTGAAAGGGATTAGGTACGATGTTTTTTTTAGAACAGGACTGGATATAGGAAGGGTTTATTTATTTACTAGCATGAAATTAAGGTTAAATGTAAAGGAACAAAATATCTATAAGATTAACAACAATGGCAGCTTGATGAAACAATGATGTATGACGTTAATACCATTTTATTAAATTTAAGAATTCAGACTAAAGGAAATTGGTGGAAAAATTGGCAATGCACTATCATCAAAGCCTCACGACTGACCACGGACACTATGCCAAGATCATAAGCCTGAAAAGAAGAAAAGTGGACCTTTACCCTGATCTGATACTTTTCATTCCAGCCAGCCATCTTTTGACCCCGCATATGCCCGCATTACCAGGTCAGATTGTCACCTGACTGGATTACTCATCTATTTGTTCTTTATCACTTGACGCTATCGCACATCGCAAACTTTTAATCTTCGCCGAAAAATTACAGCTCCCATTTGCAACGCATCCACTTGAAAACATTATTATCGGAAGCCGACAATTGGTTTTTATCGCGGGGCTACCAGTAAAAGCCGACTTTACTCATCGTTGATCTTTTCAGCACGTTTATTTGGGTATTCAACTTTATTTTGGGAGAAGTTGAGGTTGTTTTTTGGTTGATAGGGTTGGTTTAGATACGAGGTTGGGTTGTTTGGGTGTGGATGTAGTTTGGGTGCCGCCCGCTGATGGCAGATTATTCTCACGTGACGCAGTCATTGCCCGCGCTCGATGCAGCGATAGCCTACTTGCTGTTTATTATACGCTGTATGAGGGCTTTTATTCGGTGAAGCGAGCGATAACAGGCTATTGATATGAATGACATTTTAAGCGTCTTTTTGTTTTTTGGTTATTGAATTACGCGCGTGGTTTAAATGCAGTAATTGGTAAGTTTTAATATGTCTGTTATTTGATGAATACTGCCTCATTGACAAAAGATGTCCACTGCTGCATAGGTCTCCCTCAAAGAACGCCATCGCCGGCGTATGTAACCGACCCTACGCCACGCGCATCCAGCGTACTCCAGCAACCTTGACCAGGTCATCAGTTCACAAGGTCTTCCCACGCTGCGTCATCCGGTGCGTCCAGTCAGCTCCACTGGCCGTCATATCCGCATAAATGGTGACTCCTTTTCTATAATCATTAGTGACAGAAACAGATCTCACCATGGAACCACGCTGTTGACATTTAGTCACAGGAGAGACGACTTTTATTTCGACTGTGTATGACCCAGTTTTATTTAGGATTAATTAAACTGGGTATCAGCTGGCTTGATTTGCCGGGTGGCCTGTCGGAGCGATCGGACAGGACAAAGCGGATTGCAGCGGCGGCGACAAACATTTGCATGCTCAGAGCGCCCGGAGTTCTGCTCTCTCTCGAGCAACTTCAAACAGTAACAAGGACCAAAGGCGTACATGGTTCTGGTTCCCTTTTGGATTTGCACAGCAGAACTGGTGTTCGCAAGTCACTGAAATTAATTCCTTTAGTTGGAAAGCTTTTCAATTGCTTTTTTAATGAATAGCTGGAGAAATGTATATAACAAATAAAATAAAAATAAATGTATTGTTAACTTTCCGTCGGCACATTATTAAGCCAAACTGCATAAGTGTGGTGTAACCTCATTGTCCCGAAAACTGCCTAGGTCCTGATTCAGCAATACCTCAATTTGATCACAGCCATACAGCGGACTTTTCTGAATTATTGCTCTTCGAGCAGTATTAAGATATTCACGAGTTGCAATTGTAAAGGCTGTATATTGTGCCCGTGCCATGTGTGTGTAAAAGAAGAGGATTATGTGAAATATGATATGAATATGAAGGAAGTAAACGACGAGATGACGAGTAATTGGAAAGTATGGAGGAAGAAATCGTGCTGCGCCGACCCCAATTAAATGCAATGATGATGATGACTCCTGTTTTTCTGAAATATTATGATTCAAAATTCTGGAGTTTGCGCATAAAATATCGTTATGGTTATTTTGAATAGACCGCATCATTAAATTAGCTATATAGAGGTGAGATCTCGGACGTATGTCATAAGAACCGTCAAAAGTATCCCCTAGACGCAGTACCCTAATCCTGGTAGAATATTTCTGATATTGGCCTTCCGACGCGCGAGTAGAATACAAATGCTGCGGCAAATTGATTTATTACATTCCTCGGAACCCGGTGATCATTTATTACGGAGCAGTTGTTTTAGATTTTACGTGATTCGTGACCGTGACTTTGGATTCTTTTACTGGAACTTACTTACTGACTTCAAAAAAGAAGGATCTCAGTTCGTCGAGAACTGTTTAAAATTTGGCAATTTTTTTAAATGCGGAGCGAACTGACAAAACATCTATACTGTTATACAACTTTATTGAAGCTCAGGATTTGGAAAGGGGTCGCACAGCGCCATCGTCAGAATCTCTTTGTCCTCTCATCACGGCCAAATGGCTGGACGGACTTGAACTAATTGGTACGGGGATAGCTGGACATTCAAAAATGGTTATAGGATACTTTTATAACCCACTACGGCAACGAAAAAGGTTACGCTGACGAAGTTGCGGGCACCTTCCTATTGTTAAACTTCCTGTATTTCTCCTGTATATTTTATGAGGTGTGCAATAAAGAGTACTTCTATTGTATTGTTAAATACACAACCGGCAAAACCATCTATTTCTAGATAACCTTTGTGTGGCAGATAAGCTGAGTATAAGATAAGAATCTTTTCAAAACTCTTATATATATTGAGTAATGATTTCAAGAACTTGGAGTTGGAGATAATCTACTTTATCCATGATAAGGTTTTACTACCGATACGAGCACGGAGTATCTAAACACAAGAATTTAAAAACAATACATGGAAATAGTCACAAACTTTTGGCAAAAGAATATAACTTTCAAGCAAAAAAAATATATTCTCCCAAATCGGCCCAGCGGTTTTCGAGTAATCGGACCATCATAGGACCCTCCTTTCTTGTTACACGCTTTTGTTCTTGAAGTCAGTTAAAATAGGTAAAGGATAGAAACTAATCCTTTCAAGGATACCAGACACGTGGCGGCTCCAAATATCCTAATTGCCGCTGTAAATTTTCCACAGTCATGTTACCGAATTTCCCATTATGACAGCCCGTAAGGAAGGTATAGATTATGGAAATTGTATAGGTGGCGCGTAGGTATGGGTTATGAAACCCATTCCTGCGATATCATACTTACTTATAGTAAATTATTAGGCTAATTTTAGGAGAAAAAATACTGTAAGCGGAGCGGAGTGGGGCAGATAAGCCTGCTTAGCCCAACTCCACTTCAATGGAAACACTTTTAATTTTTTATTGGTATTTTCTGCTTCACTCCGCCCAGCTCCGTTTTAATGGAAACAATCCCACACCATATATGAAAGACAACAGTTCCTCTTTGTCAGTAAGGTATGTAAACAGTTAAGGTAATTTCTAGAGACGATTTCTAATGTTATTAATGCGTAATCATCGTATAAATATAATCTTACAGGAAAATCATATAAAATACTACATAGTATAAAACAAAGTCGCTTCCTGCTGTCTGTCTGTCCCTATGTATGCTTAGATCTTTAAAACTACGCAACGGATTTTGATGCGGTTCAATACATACAGTGATTCAAGAGGAAGGTTTATATATAATACATGCATAATTTATCAGCATTGCACCCGTGCGAAGCCGGGGCGGGTCGCTAATTATTTGATAAAGTTATTTGTGTTATGAACGACGTAGTAATTTTAATCAATCAATCATCAAGCAATGAAAACCGAACGGTGTACAATAATTGATCGACCATTTTCAACTCTATTTCATTATAGCATATGATTCGGAGAATAAATGATTGAGAAAGGATAAAATAAATATGCATTATGCGCACCCAAATTATTTGATACTCGAAGACCACGGTTCTTATGCAACATTCTTGTGCGTTAGGTATATACTTAGTTTAGAAAGGTAGTGTCCTTGTAGGGTGTTAAATTAATTAATTGAAAACCGACGAACCTTTTAATTTCGCCACTGAAATGTATTCGCATCCAGATCATCCCGCTTCCTCTGTTAGTTTTAATTTGCACTTAGGTATAACTACACTACAAATATTAGGTAAATTAAAATATTTTGGCTTAATTTCTGGTTACGAAGTAAAATGTTGAAATAAGTACCCTTCTCTTAGTTCCAGAACTGTACCGAATACAAAACAATGTATACATCGTAACGGGGTAGTATATTTTATTATTTTTGAGAGTATGTGGCTGTCTGACTTGCACTTTATTTCGCATGACAAGTACCTTCGCCTGCTTCCTTCACTGAATCAAGCTATTTAGGAATAATGAGTGCCTTATAGTTATTCAAAGCCTATTAAAATATCCCATTTTCCCATAATTCTAATGTAATAAGCATTTCACAAATGCTTGTCATTTAACGTGCGATATGAACTATCAATTAGAACAATATCTGTGATAATGTTATCAATATTTTATCATTCGTACTCTTAATCCATTACACTCGAAACTGGCGTAATATCAGCCATTCGTCGTCGAGAAGGTTTGAAGATGCGTGTGGTTCTAGCTCTGGTGGCCTTGGGCCTTGCCCTCGTAGCAGGTAGGCCGTATATTCTCTGTGACGTCATTCTACACTGTGTGATCTGGGATCCTTTTTTGGAATACCTTCAACACTCACCTCTTTGTTACTTTCAATTTAAGCGAAAACTTATAAACGATGTTGCACGTGATTTCAAAATTATCATTCTTTCTTTCTTTTTCTTTAACATATATCAATCAAGATATATAATCTTGTGCTCTACGTAAAAGTACAGTACTGAATTAATTTAAAATGAAAACTCACTTGCAGATTGACATCATGATCATAACTAAAATTTAATAAAACGTTAGAAATGTAATTTGAGAAATATCACTTGGTACAAAAATGTTATGAGTGAGCTAATGGGAATGTTTGAGTACGACCACGAGTAGACATCATGTAGTTTCAAACAATAATTATAATGTAATTTCTATCATCGTTTGTATATTATCCCTTTATTTCTATTTTCAGGGGTGCCCCTAAATGGGCAGAGGATCGTCGGCGGGGAGGTCACCAGCATTCAGCAGTATCCTTTCGCAGCTGCCATGATGTTCTCCTGGAACCTACTGACGTACCACCAGTCCTGCGGGGGCGCTGTCCTCAACAACAGAGCCTTCCTCTCAGCTGCTCACTGCTTTATGTAGGTCCTTCCATTTTGCTTTAGATCTATGGGGAAAAGGGAAACTCGTGAGATATAGAAATAAGGGTCCGGATGAATGGTTTTGTGAAATATACTGATGATTTCAGTGCGTGTTGGGGAATGTGAATCAATGACTTTGGGGAACTTTCATTTCCTTTTTTTATGAGTGTGATTTTCGTCGTATTTGTGTGTTTATACGTTTACTTCTTTACACTCAAACGGTTGAATCAATTTTGTGAAAATCGTTACGGAGGTAGCTGACACCCTGGATTAACACATAGACTACTTTTATCTTATAAACCGCGGGCTGCAGATAGTATTTTTATAAATAAAATGAATCAAAGCAAAATTGATGTATTCCAGTTGGTTGACTTGATATGTGCGGGATCTCCTTATTTTATAGATTTTAAACGTTTTATCGAATGTTTAATTTCATCAAATTTTCATTTCATAGACAATTATTTTCCCTGATGTTATATTTTATGTTATAAATTTGAAAATGTCATACCGATTTAAAAACATCCAATTGATAATGCTTCATAAAATTTCTAAATAGTTTATGGTTCCAGAGAAAAAAGCGCTCGATATCTTACATTCAATTTTAGTAGACCCAATGCAGGTCTAGCCAGTCACATCATCAGAGAACATTATAAACGAAGTCCATAATGATTTGTTTACGTATAGGGTCACCGTTATCGAAATCGATGAGGAGAATTATATATCTATTATAACCCATAATGCCCATAACAAGAAACTTATCTACATAACAATCTTCTTGTAGAAACTAAAGTTAAAATTACTTCATTGGTCAATGAGTGGATTGGCTGGCACTCGAAAAATGCGATCCTGGGGATGAATGCCTGTAATACTTTAAGATGCTAATTTTAAAATACTCCGCACCTGTTTTTTTTACCTTGGTTATTTAAATTTTCAGTGGTGACGCAGCCGAAAGATGGCGCGTGCGCGTCGGGTCTACCATGGCCAACAGTGGTGGTGTCGTCCACCACTTGTCCCAGATCTTCAATCACCCGGACTACCGCAACGCTGTGATCGGCGCAGACATCGCCATTTTGCACTCAGCCACGCCCATCGTTTACAACGAGTTCGTCCAGCCTATTGTCATCCCGTCTCCACGCTACAACCTCCCTGATGACGCCTCTGTCTTTGCCATTGGTTGGGGAACCACGTCTGTAAGTTCAAACCTCAAAATACTCAAGAATTTCTACTTGGATTGCACCGTCAGAAGTCACAGCAATAGCAGTATATGTCACTTCTTCTCATCTCAGAAAATAATAACGAAAGAAACTACACTATAGGTGTATATGTATATATAATACACTTCCTCATGTTCTGTCCTATTCTTATGCCAAAGCTCTACTGTAAAAGTCAGCAGACCAGGTCAACATTTATAAAATAGAAAGAAGTACTACTAGTGTTCTTTACAACAATTGGAGATGATCACAAAATGCATAAAACGCATGCATAGCGCATATTTACTCGCGGCGTTTTGTTAAATATTATGATCTGAGTTTCTTGAAATTTCATTATTTATTTTAAGAAACTTTTTTGGCCTCGTATTTAACCGGACTCATTTGCTGGCCACTAAAATTTTCAATTTTCAGGCTGGGGGTGTACAATCTGAGCAGCTCCGAGATGTGGAGGTATGGTATGTGAAGCAATCCGTCTGCCGCGTGCGTTACGCGGAGCAGGGATACTACATCAGCAACGACATGCTGTGCTCGGGCTGGCTGGACGTGGGCGGTCGCGACCAGTGCCAGGGTGACTCCGGCGGCCCGCTCGTGCACAACGGGAACGTGGTGGTCGGCGTGTGCTCGTGGGGCTTGAGCTGTGCCTTGGCGCGGTACCCCGGCGTCAACGCGCGAGTGTCAGCTTTCACTGAATGGATCCAGGAACACGCTTAGAGCAAATAGTTTTTGTAAATAATTTATGTACATTATATATTTAAATTATAATAAAAGGATAAGTTTTTAATTTTGATTTGCACGCTACAATCCCTGCACCAACACATATGTAAACAATTTTCTTGAATACTGTTGTATTGTCAATGGAACGTATACATACTAAATGTAATGTCCGCATCCTGCTCAAATTATTAGTTACAGTGCCATGCCGCTATAAGTTTTGTATGAATTGTCATACAATACTGAATATTACATTTTTAAGCCTGATACTATAAGACGTGGAAGGACTATAAATTAAACAATTGCTGCGATAATGTTATCAAACATTAATCTTTTATCAATTTTAATATCATTAATTCCGCATTACAATCAGTCGAAAATGAAAATGAAAATATTTATTTGGGTTACATTAGTTTTAACAATAAGATCATGGTTGGTATCTCCTAGTAAGCACGGAACGTACTTGTGGCAGAAGATCCCGCTCTTCCAATAATAGTTTAGGCGTAACCGAAAAGAAGTAAGTTAACAATATTAATTTTATATTTTACTTATTTCTAAACATTTGAATTATCACTCCATCCTGAGTGAATCTGTACTTAATTAAGTTAAGTGTGTGTACGAGTCGGTGTTAAGAAAGGCTCAGGTCAGGATGCGTGCCATTCTAAGTTTGGTGGCCTTTGGCCTCGCTCTGGTCGCAGTAGGCCTTTGATTCTATATGGATTCTTGTACGCTTGAACATTATCTATATATTACTGTGTAAAACTAATACGCAGCCACCGAGATAAGATAAACTATATACCCTTACCTGATTCGTCGCTTTTGTATCTTCCTCCTTTACCCTGTCATGCTATTGCTTAATAATTATTGGAATTTGCTTTTTTATTTTATTTCGATTTCTAATTAAATTTGGACTCCGCTTTGAAATTATCTCAACGGAGAAGTTAATGTGCATAAACCAACAAAATTATTATTTCAATAAAATTATAGGAGCACCTAGAAATGGGCAGAGGATCGTCGGCGGGGAGGTTACCAGCATTCAGCAGTATCCTTTCGCAGCTGCCATGGTGTACTCCTGGAACCTGCTGACGTACCACCAGTCCTGCGGGGGCGCTATCCTCAACAACAGAGCCTACCTCTCAGCTGCTCACTGCTTTATGTAATTAAAGTACCTAACTATTTCAAATACCGTTTTCTTGTGCAAAGCGTGAATAATAATGCATCTTTTTGAATTTGTTAACACATTAACCATAGTGATAAATGTAGGTACTTTAAAAAATATATGTGATTTATATTGATATAAAACACCCGTAAAAAGTATTATCATAATTCACCTGATCGAAATTCCTTATCAGTGACGTCGTAATCAGGTGATATGGTAGTAGTAATGATAGAAAAAATATCGAAATTATTTAGTTTAGATAGCGTATTTAGATAGTGTTGTTTAAATTGGAATCCAAAGGACGGATTTTTAAGTATTACAAGTTGGCATTCACTAATCAAGAAAGGGCCTCTTAGTATTTTCCTCTTTCTACGTTCCAGTGGCGAGGAACCAGCAAGATGGCGTGCACGAGTTGGCTCCACCATGGCCAACAGCGGCGGTGTCGTCCACCACTTGTCCCAGATCATCATCATCAACCATCCGGATTATAGAGCGGTCACGGCCGGTGCAGACATCGCTGTCCTGCTCTCAGCTACTCCCATCATTCACAACGAGCTGATCCAGCCCATGCTCATCCCCTCCCCCAGCTACAACCTCCCCGACGACGCCCCTGTCGTTTCCATCGGCTGGGGAACCACGTCTGTAAGTTTCAGACCCAGAAATATATTTGAACTTCCATTGGGATTGCACCGTCAGATCATTCCACATTTTCTGCATGTTCTTTCCATCCAGAAAGAGCAGTGAATGAGGAGCACTTTTTCTGGCTTCCCTGTTTAAAAACACTGTAATGCGTTTTATGCATTTTAACATTCCTGGCTTTAAAAGTTCGAAGGTTAACATCACGAGACGGACAGAGTTGGAGCTAAGGAAATCAATCGTTGAAGAGAACTTATTTCTGGTCTACTAATAAAACTCCGCTAGGATTTTGCCTCTGTTTATCTTTGGGGGGCTAAGGGCTAAATATGAATTACCTTTCTGGCCTAGTGCGGGCTAAATAAGTAAATATACGAGACAGAAAAACGTACTAAATAAGCTGAAGAGTTTTTCATGTGATATAATGAAATTACTTCTATGCGTTCTGCCCAAGGCCTGTGGTATTTTCAAGCGAAAGCTATTTTCTTATTCCTAAAAGGCAGATCAAAATTTACCGAAAGACCGGTCAATAACCGGAACGGCTGGAAGTAAAAACGCCCTGATTGTGACATTTGTTTGTAGCTTCGCAGATATGAGAGGTATGCGGATGGGCCACATGTCAAAATGGGCGTCTGTCGAAATTTTCTGCCAAAATTGAAAAAAAAAAAATTTAGCTGCCTTGGATCCAGAATTTCTCAATAACTTTTTTTTTGAGCTCTACAATAATTCTCGGGATTGAATTATGCTACAGTTTGAGCCATCCTAGGAGGCGGGTGGACAAAAAATTACGGCGGTAGCGGGTCCCTTAGGCGCGAGGTCAGAAAACAAATGGACAAACTTTATCATTAAACTTTATTTACTAACGACGTTGACATCACTAACGACATGCTGTGCTCGGGCTGGCTGGACGTGGGCGGTCGCGACCAGTGCCAGGGCGACTCTGGCGGCCCGCTCGTGCACAACGGGAACGTCGTCGTGGTCGGCGTGTGCTCGTGGGGCTCGAGCTGTGCCCTGGCGCGCTACCCTGGAGTCAACGCGCGCGTGTCTGCATTCACTGAATGGATCCGGGATAACGCTTAAGAACAAATACATTTAGAGTGATATTGAAAAGGGCGGTCTCACAGTTCTAGACTGCATGTCGACTAAGCGACTTGTTTAGTGTATTTATTGATAAATAAATAATATAAATTATTATTTGTTACATTTGTAACACCCAAACTATAGTTTTAATAAGTACAAGACACAGGTAATGACATCTCAACTCAAAACTATTCCTTACACAGTTCGATCTAAATTCACTTTGTAATTCGGACTTCGTATTGATTTAATTAATTTGGCTGGAATAAGTAAAAAAAACTAACAAGTGCGAGTCGGACTCGCCCACCGACTAGCATAATCTCGATGATTGATTACGTACTTTAAATAAAATAAATAAGAAATTGAAATATTTTTTTATTGAATATAGAAGAAATGCAAAGTGTTACTTTTCTGGGAGTAAGTTTAGATAAACATTTAGATTGGCAAGCAGATATAGGTAGAAAAAATCCGTTGTAAATTAAATCGGTTTATTTATGTGTTACGTAAGTTAACACGCAGCTCTGGATTGGAGGTCACTTTAAACGCATACCATGGTTATATCAATTCACTGGTTCACCGTAAACGGTATGTGTCTGAATGTGGAAAATACTAATATAATTCATTTTCAACTACGTAAAACTAATAGCAATAGTCTCAATGTAATGTCGAATAATGTACCCGTGCCACAAGTTAACACGGTAAAATATTTAGGATTTGTTATTGATGCGGGATTAACATGGTCACAACATATTGATGACACTTGCGATAAGCTGTCCTCGGCATCCTATGCATTGTCTAGATTAGCTCCCAGTCTATCTATTGAGAACATGAAAAAAAGCGTACTATGGATACTTTCACTCTATTCTGACATACGGTGTAGATCTGTGGGCCACTGCGGCTGACCGTGATAAGATCTTTAAAATCCAGAAACGTGCCATCCGTGTTATCGCTAGAAAACCTATTGATTACCCGGCTCAGGAACTATTTAAGGAGTACAAAATTTTAACGTTGCATAGCATTTTCATCCTTGAGGCTTGCAAGTGCGTCAGACTCAATGTAAGCTCGTACAAGACTCGCGCGCAGCAACTCGGCCGCGACGCGCGCCGCGGGCACCTGCTGCTCGCGCCGCGCGCGCGCACATCGAAGTATCGCAAATCAGTCGCCGTGTTAGGCATAAAAATTTATAACGCCCTTCCAACGGACTTCAAAAATTCACCGAGTGATGCAATCTTCCTTAATAAAGTGAGGAAATATTTATTAGACAATGCTTTTTATAGCACTGATGAATTCTTCCACAATATATCATCTCATCACTAACGCAAACAAAACATTAACAAAAATGTTTGAACAATCAAATACCTAAATATATTCTTATGTAACACAATCTTTAGATAAAATTATTAAAATGACATATCCTACTTATGGGCGAATATACAAAACTTGGGTAACTTTTCGGGACATTTTGTTTATGATAGTTTTTTAATCAAAATGCTACAAATTCGGGTATATAAGATAGCTAATGTAATGAATATATTGCTCGAGATTGGGCCAGTCACTTTTTTAAGTAGAACCGGAGAAATTTCGGTTTTTCTAAATTTGACTGCCAGGGGACTGACGAGGCTGACAAAGTACTGACAAAATACACAACTTCATAACATATGTTTGATATTTATTAACATTTTAAAATAAATCTCTTAGGTACTTATCTATCTATTAGCCAAAGACGTTCACTGCTGAACATAGGCCTCCCCATGACTCACCACAAAGTGCGATCTCATGCAGACCGCATTCATTGATTCCCCGCTACCCTCACGAGGTCATCCGTCCATCTAGTCGGGGGCCTTTCCACGCTGCGCTTTCCTATACGTGGTCGCCACTCTAGGACTTTGCTGCTCCAACAGCCGTCCATTTACCGGGCTACATGGCCTGCCCATTGCCACTTCAACCGTGCAATCCTGTGAGCTATGTCGGTTACCTTGGTTCTTCTGCGGATATCCTCATTTCTGATTATTTCGCGCACAGAAACTTCAAGCATAGCCCTTAATGAAGAACAACAGGTCTATCTCACTGCTGAGCCATGTTAATCAGCTGTTCTCCAGAGTCATTGCAAATCGTCTCGCGCACAGACGATTTCCAACCTCCCGAACAATCCGGATTCCGAAAAGCTTTAGCACCATAAACCAAATTCATACGCAGCGGCAGGTTGTACAGAAGACAAAGAGTACAACCGGCCACTATGCTTAACGTTTGTGAACTATGAAAAAGCCTTTGATTCGATCGAGACATGGGCTGTGCTTCAATCTCTCCAGCGGTGCCGTATCGACTATCGATACATCGAAGTGCTGAAGTGTTTGTACAGAAATGCCACCATGTCAGTCCCAATCCAAGACCAGAGCCTATTTAACTGCAGCGAAGAGTAAGACATGGAGACGTAATTTCTCCAAAACTGTTTACTGTTATACTGGAATATGCCTTCAAGCTACTGGATTGGAACGGACTTGGCATCAACATTAACGGCGAGTACCTCACTCACCTTCGATTTGCAGACGATAGAAACTATTTTTAGTCTTATTCTTAGTCTTCATTCACTGAAGAAACAATTGAATAAACTGTTTAACACGTAATACTGTAAGTAAGATCTATCTCCACCATTCAAACAGCTTTTTAATTGGCTTTACTACTTTGAGGTAGTTTAACAGTATACATTTTCTAAGTAAGCATCCTGTTATTTTATAAGTCACTACTTTTTTGGTATTCTCCATAATTTGTATTTGTTGTAGCTTGTTCAAACTTTTTTTAACTCTTTATGTAGTTTTATTTTAATTTAATTTAAATTACTTCTCCGAAAAGGCCCTTCTTCAATGTTTCCTTCCTTTCCTTTTAGTAATATCTTCACTCATTTTTCCAATTCTGGTTTATGGAGTTTCTTCCACAGATTTTACAACTTACTTAGACTGCCTTTTGACCTTTATATATTTTGGACGATGATTTTTCAGTCTAGTTCTCAGTTTTGAACCCATTGCTTGGTTCAATATTTTTTAATCGCCTATTTCGGGACTTTTTTTGCCTTTCGCTTCATTTACTCTTTGGTCGACGTTTATAATAGGTCATTTGTTCACCATCTATTGATGATGCTTCGTCGTCAGTAGTTCTGACGAACAAAGATATAAGTAGTATAATTCAGATTTTTTTTTTGCGTGTTGGGTGCATGGGTTTTTCCTTTTTTTTGTAGCTAATCGTTGCTCCCAAGGTTTTATTTACTTAACAAACGTCTTTGCTCCTGTTCCTAATTTTTTAAGAGGCGGCGCGATGGTTTAAACTGAAATAAGTAAAAAAATACAGCTTCAACAGGCTAAAATGTCAGTACCCTGGAGACCCGTCAGTCCTTTGGCGCAATATCACACAAAGGACTGACGCCAACGGACTGATGAAAAAGACATGAATTTGAGATTATCTTTAGAATCAACCTTTATTTTGATATTTTTGAATATCAACTAGCTACATTTTAACAAAACAAAGTTGACTGTGTATAAATTCAAGTATAACACAGATTTACAAGGAAATAACGACTTACCATAGGACTGACTTTTTGACTGGATTGGCACGTGTTCACACGACAACAACAACTCTGGTACTGGCTCAGTAATAGTGGCCGTTAAATGGCTGGACCTGCAGCTAACTTTACTATCAAGCTTGAAATTTAACGCGGATTTGAATTTGAGTCGCCGATATTTAGCGCAAAATTCCGATTCGAACAACAGACAGCGGACTGACGAATAAATCTGAACACAAAGTTTCTTATTTTTTTTACAACAACAGTGAGAATATTATATTATGAAAGTAGTGATAAACATTATTAAATACATCATAGATTGTATTGAAACAGTTAGTTTTCTTACATTAGATGTAATATTGAATACACAGCTATTTGATTGCCCACTTTTGAGGTTGTGACATGCCAAAGTACTGACTTTTAAGGATATATAGTCGAGTTTTACAAATTTGTATTTAAAATTAATAGCTGAAATTGGGTGACCAAATAAAAGGCTTTTAGTAGTATTCAAATAAAATTAAAAACATAAAAAAATATAACAAAACATAATTTTATGGCCCTATGACATCGAGTTACCCAATTTTTGTGGAATCACCCATATAATACGGTGAATAGAGACTAAAGTACTATGTGTGACCTTACAAACGGTCCGGTAGTTTTGAATTTTTGATATGTTGTCTAGGATGGTTAGTCAGTGCTTAAAATGCAAAATGCACAATTCCCCCCCCCTCCGCGCCCGACGCCATTTTGAAAAAACCGGCACTCTCTTCATATTTTTGCTCATATCTTCCTTTAGGAGCATTTTAGCTAGAAGAAAGCTTCGACAATGTTATAGAGAGTTAAATTTACTACATTCTCCAGTTTATTTTTTTTTTCTAAGACAGATAGTTACGGAGATATTCACATCTAAAAAAACGTAAAATATCGCAATTTCCTACTGAAAAACAAACTTCTGGATTATATCTTCGTTTAGGAGCATTTTAGCTACAACAAAGCTTGGGCAATGTTGTAGAGAATTAAATTTACTATAATTTACACTTCAAATTTTGTTTCAAGGACGGTTAGTTACGGAGATATGCACATTTAAAAAACAGGAAAAGTCGAATTTTCCGAAAATTTCTCAAAATTCTTGGTTTAGAACGCTGTCATTCAGTTATGGACTAGTCTAGGACAAATTAAAACATGTAGGGAATATAATTGCTTATAAAACTCATGTCCATTTTTACATACATTTTCGGAAAATGTGACTTTATTTTTTACATATCTCCGTAATTATCTGTCCTAGAAACAAAATTTGAAATGTAAATTATAGTAAATTTAATTTTCTACACAATTGCCCAAGCACTGTTCTAGCTAAAATGCTCCTAAACGAAGATATAATCCAGAAGTTTGTTTTTGAGTTGGAAATTGCAATTTCTTAAGTTTTTTTAAATGTGCATATCTCCGTAACTATCTGTTCTAGAAACAAAATATAAAATGGAAAATGTAGTAAATTTAACTCTCTATAACATTGTCGAAGCTTTCTTCTAGCTAAAATGCTCTTAAAGGAAGATATGAGCAAAAATATGAAGAGAGTGCCGGTTTTTTCAATATGGCGGCGGGCGCGGAGGGGGGGGAATTGTGCATTTTGCATTTTAAGCACTGACTAACCATCCTAGACAACATATCAAAAATTCAAAACTACCGGACCGTTTGTAAGGTCAAAATCCTTTATTCACTGAATTATTATGTATATGTAACTACTTATTGTTGACATTGACTTGTAAAATGTTTATTTTTACCAATAAAGAATCTGAATCTATGTATGTATGTATGTAAACAGTTTGTTGTACACAAACACAGGATATAAATACAATGATAACAAATATTACACGTACAAAGGCGAATTTATCATATATTAGGAATCTCTTTCTGTTACCTTTTGAGCAATTGAAGATGATATCTATTATCGAGATTTCATTAAAAACTATAAATACACTAAATCAATAACATACCTATACCTATCATAACCTATTTTATATATGTAATCTATCGATAACATACATAATAAACATAAATAAATATACAAATAACTACAGTATTCAACCAATTCACAAGTCATCGGAAAGCCACAACTTCTTCAAATTTATCTTGAGTGATGCATCAGATGGAGACT
The DNA here is from genome assembly GCA_947623375.1 of Apotomis capreana. Taxonomy (NCBI): domain Eukaryota; kingdom Metazoa; phylum Arthropoda; class Insecta; order Lepidoptera; family Tortricidae; genus Apotomis; species Apotomis capreana. Next base: position 788,591 of record OX392501.1, read on the forward strand.
TCCTGAGAGACAAAGGCAACTCATTCCACAACTTCACTGCGCTTACTGTGAAATACCTGCTGTCAGTACGGTCTTATTGGAAGGTACTTACAGCCAGAGTGAGATTGGCGCTTGACCGTAAGCGGAGTCCACCACCATCAGCCATTGTACATGAATGCTTTTATAGTTGCCGGCAAACTTTTAGAGCAAAAATGGCGGATCTGCGCATGTACATTTGTACGTAAATCGGCTACTGCGCAGTCAAGGTTATGCTCTAAAAGTTTGCCGGCAGCTGTAATGGGCAAACTGTTGACACTGAACCATATAATGTAAGACCTTTTGTACACAGTTTTGACAATAAATGCTTATCTTATCTTATCTTATCTTGTCCTAAGGTAAGGAGGAGAAGTAGGGTTGAAAAGAACTTAAATAGCAATGACAGGACTTGCACAACTCTACGCCGACGAATCGGCAACCAACCCAGCTGCACTCGAAATGAAGAAATGTGGTCATATTGTCGCAAGCCAAACGCACACATTTCGTAACACATTTGTAAGCGCTCAAGCTTTTCAAGTAGGTCCTTTGAGATCCAGTAATGCAATATCAACATACTCCAAAAGATATGAATTATGAACTTATTTTTAAAGACCTGCTGTAAGTACGCGCATACCATATTATGATAGTTAGTTATCTTACTACTTATTTTTAGCAAATGAATACCATCCATTCAATAAATTCAAAAAGTGTCAAAGCCTTTGTCGTATAATTCGTAGAGTGTACGTGGGTAAGTATAGTGCCACGTCTTTATTTATTTTTTAGTTTGCTGCAGATATGAGTGCCATAGCAACAGCTATAAAAGATTACGCCTGATCGATAACATTGCAAAATGTGGCAGGACTGAAACATGGCATGCTGATAGAAGGAGTGGTGGTATATCGAAACTAGAATCATGGGAAAAAGACTGCTACTCGTAAGTTTTGTTTTCATAACTAGCGGACTTTTTGATTTTTTGTGATCTATAAAATTAAGTCAGCATCAAAAGGATGCTTATGTCAAATTGCATAGTAAAATTTTATTTTGATGGTGACTGTACATTACCTACTTTAATTATAGTATATTTAACTGTACTGTGCTTCTCTCCACACCATTTGCAAACAATTGAAAAATTTGATTTTGCTCAGGAGATTTTAGTAGGGTACTTAACAAGAACGTCGGTTTTTAGAAAAAAAGATAATTATTTATATACCTATATGCATCTTGCATTGTGAATTTCATCATGATAAAACCTAGTATCATTCGATTTCTAGTAATTGAATGACGCATTTGTTACAAGTACCATGTTCCGATCTTGAAATGATACTTCTAAGATTATTTAACTACTTAATAGCAGTGTTTCTAATTATTTTATCAATTTGTATTATCGGCGGTATATAAGGACACTTTGACTGATTGGTGACGCTGTGCTCATCCGTGGACAAGATATGCGTCTCACTTTGATTTTGTTGGGGATCTTTGCCGCTGTTGCGGGTAAGTGTATTTTAAAATCAATATAAATACGAGTAATAAATAAATATCAGACAACCTCACACAAATCGATCTAGTCCCAAATTAAGCTCAAGAAGGCTTGTTTTATGGGTTAGTACCGAAGATATACGTACTTATATAGATAAATATATAGAACCACCATGACCCAAGTACAAATATTCGAGTTCATCAGACAAATATTTGCTCTGGCCCGGATGCGAACCCGGGACCGCCGGCTCAGTAGGCAGGTCTCTACAAACCAAGCCAACCACGTCGTCGAGAATAGAATCTACTTTATCAATTAAAACGATCAATGTATCGATTTTATCTGAAGAACTTACTTACACCTCACCAACGACTAGTTGATTGTTTGATGAAATTATTGTTCTATCTAAGTTTGGTACAGATTGAGTTATTATTTAACTAGTTTGATTTAAAAAATATCAATTTCGATAACTATGTAGGTAGAATTTACTCCAAAAATATATGCCTGGTTAAGAGGAAAGCATCGAATACTAGGTTGATAAATATTTTTAAGCTACGCTCTTGTCGGTGGAGCAATTTCCATGCATCTCGTTAAACTTCTCCATGTTTGGTCTCCTTATTTGGTCCATGTACGCTCTCCATGGTCTTCCTGTCTTTCTCCTCCCTTCAATCATATAACTTACTTTCTTTATTTTCAGCGGCTCCTAGAAATTCCCAGAGGATCGTTGGTGGTTCCACGACAACCATCGAGCAGTATCCTTTCGGAGCCGCTCTGCTGTACTCCTGGAACCTGGTGACCTACAGTCAGTCCTGCGGTGGCGCTATCCTCAACACCAGGTCCATACTCTCGGCCGCTCACTGCTACGTGTAAGTCTTTTCAGGAGTACAAAATTTTATGCACAGAGAATTTTGTGAAATCGTAATTAAAATACCGGTCATAAACATTTCAAGACTTACATAATACTACTTACTTCCTGTTAGGTCATGGAATGGTCATGTAAGCTGTAGAGAAACTTGTCCCTTACCCCCCGCCATAAGTAATTACTATGGCTGGGAGGTCAGGTTTCTCTGCAGCTTACTGTACATTCCAAACCTAGCTCGGTAAATACGTGAATGTCTGAGATCGCAAGCCTTTGTGCGATCTGGGGCTTTACAAATTACCGCCCGTGAAATGCAATTTTGTAGTTGCACTCATAGTAAAAAGATAAAAGTTGCTCAATCTACCTCTCCCGCTAAAAAAAAAAAAATGGTTGCCTGTAAAGTCGGTATACGGGCGAAAGTTTTACGTGACAACGACTTTGAGTGGTAAAATAATTTTAATGTGAATATTCATTCGTATAGTAGGAAGAAGGATGAAATAATAGTAACAATTTAAAACATTTATTTATACACACTACACAATCGTTTTACAATTAACTGGCAACGTGTAAACTTGTATGCAGGCGCCTAAGCGAAATAGAAGCGCAAGACATGAACCGGTGTGTATGCCTATCTCTCTCACTCTCTCCCTCTCACTCGCTCTCATTGTAAGCGCATAACGTGAGCGGAGCGTAACGCAGTTTCTTGAAGTGTCACCCGGCAAACCAATTTATAAGACGTTGTCACGTCAAAAATACAAAGCACACTTTTTAAAAGGTAATTCTTTTTCTTTATGATATTAGCTACACAGTCCATTTTTTTTCTTTTTATTTTATTCACCCAATCAAAAGTCCTAGGTGAAAACCCTGTCACTCCGTTTAGTGTAGGGGTTTCAGACTACCTGTAGTTGATACTCGTAGGTATTTTATTTAGTCGTCTATATCTAGTGTAATTTATGACATATTTCAGACTTTCGGTGTCTATAGTTGTAAGGAATAAGGCAGACACACCTCTGACAATAAAATGAGATGTACTTACAGCCAAGAAAATTGAAACACGTACCTTTTCAACTCTTCGCTACAGTCAATAAGGGTCAAAAAGGTACGGTTTCAGTTTCCTTTACTGTACAAAACGTATTATGAGATTGTATTTGCTTTGTTCCCTTTTGGAAACTTTTATTGGTGTGCAATAAGTATTACTGTATTGTACGCTTCGCTTTGGAAAAATACACGTAACTTATTTGCTTTGTTTTTTAGCGGTGACACAGCTAGCAGATGGCGCATCCGCACCGGATCGACCTGGGCCAACAGCGGCGGCGTCGTCCACAACACTGCCCAACTCATCATCCACCCGAGCTACAACACCAGGACCATGGATAATGATGTCGCTCTCTTGCGATCCGCTTCCACCATATACTCCAACAACCAGCAACGGCCCGGCAGCATCGCTGGAGCCAACTACAACCTTGGCGACAACCAAGCTGTGTGGGCTGTCGGATGGGGAACCACCTGTTCTGGATGTGCGGGCTCCGACCAGCTACGCCACGTTCAAATCTGGGTTGTGAACCAGAACACTTGCAGAACTCGTTATGCTGAGCTGGGTTCCTACATCACCGACAACATGTTGTGCTCCGGTTGGTTGGACGTCGGCGGTCGCGACCAGTGCCAGGGTGACTCTGGTGGTCCCCTGGTCCACAACAACGTCATCGTCGGTATATGCTCTTGGGGCCAGGGTTGTGCGCAGGCCCGCTACCCCGGCGTCAACACTCGTGTCTCCCGCTTTACTGCTTGGATCCAGGCCAACGCTTAGTTCTTAGACTCTTGAAAGACAACAAATGTAAACAAAACAAAGCCGTGTAATCGCTCTGCTCTTGCCTATTTGCATAACTATTTACCAATGTATGTGCCTACATTCCAGTTTGAACCCTATACTCTAACTGAATTACTTAAAGCATTTAAAACAATTAAACGAAAAAAATCCCAAGATGTAAACGACATGTCTACGTGCGTGCTGGATTACCTACCGCCGGTGGTCGTGTCACTACTCCTGTTATTATTCAATGAGTGCCTACTTAACGGGGTATATCCAGACATATTGAAACTTATAAAAGTACAACCTATATATAAAGGTAAGGGTGAAATGGAACTCGAGAAAAGTTTCCGTCCTATATCTCTAATACCCATTATTTCCAAAGTGTTCGAATACCTTATGAGTTCATCACTCTTGAGATACTTCATGGGGAACGGTTTACTGAATGGGCAACAGTATGCATATCAAGCGGGGCGGTCGACGACGGATGCGACGCGCGACGTCGTGGCGCGGACGCTGACTCATCTCGAGGCCGGGCGACAGGCTGCTGCTATTTTTTGCGACCTGTCGCGCGCCTTCGAAATGATCGACCATTCTTTGCTCCTTGAAAAATTATCTAGGTATGGTGTCGGAGGCCAATTTCATAATACCATACGCTCCTTCCTAAATAACCGTAAACAGAGTACATGCGTTATGAACTCTAAATCGGATTTAGAAAATATTGGCAATATTGCTGTACCCCAGGGATCGACAATGGGAAATGTCCTATTTTTAATCCTGGTAAACGACATCTCAGCGGCTAGTCCCGATTTGGAGTTCATAACGTATGCCGATGACACATGCATTCTGGTCAGTGCTGACAACCTTCAAATTTTAAATTCTAAGGTTGAAATTGCTATGCAACAAATATCTCAAGGGTTTGCTGCAAACGGAATGCTACTAAATTTAGAAAAAACCAATATCTTATATTTTCAGCTTAGACATAACATCAACAACAAATTAGTTATAAAGCTAAATGACATCGAGGTACCACAAGTTAAAGAGGTAAGATACTTAGGCTTCATCCTGGATTCTGGTCTCACGTGGTCCCCTCATATCGACCGTATGTGTGACAAACTATCTTCCGCATGCTATGCGCTTTCCAGAATAGCATCGTCCTTGTCACACGAAAATGTGATAAAAGCATACTACGGATATTTTCATTCTGTTCTTATTATGGGTGCTGACCTGTGGGCGACGGCGGCTGACCGCGAAAGGCCTTTCAAATTACAAAAACGTGCTGTTCGTATCATTAGCGGAAAGTCATATGATCATCCCGCAAAAAGTTTGTTTAAAGAGCATAAGATTCTCACTCTTCCGAGTGTTTACATATTGACCGCATGTCACCGCATGTGAGGGCAAACGTGGATCAATACGCTACCCATTCCCAGCCTCGTAGAAAAAACCGTTTAATCGTCCCCCGGTGCAGGCTTGCAAAGACCCGAAAGTCACTTGGGATCTTAGGCCCAAAATTGTATAACTTGCTACCTGAGGAAATAAAATTAGCAAAAACTGACAAAAAGTTTGACCGAAATCTTAAAACAATGTTAACTGACTTAGCATGCTACAGCGTCGACGAATTTGTTGAAACGTGCACTAACCTCTAGTAATTTAGCTACTAATATGCTAATTTGTATAAGCTACATAAATTTTATAAATTAAATGATGACCTGCTAAGCCATATGCGATCCTATTAACTACTGTCTATGAATTTGTTTTTGCTTAAATGTAATTATATTCTATTAATAATAATAAGTTTAAGTGACATATATATTACATACTCCAGACATGTGTACCTAATTACTCTAGTACCTATTAGTTGAATTATATACCTACCTGTTAACCTGACTTGTAAAACATTACCTTTTATCAATAAATGTCTTGTATCTTGTATCTTGTATCTTTTTAAAATAAATATTAATTACCTACTGTTTATTGTTTTCTAATATCAACATGCGCAGTTACTACCCACCATAGAGCGTACATTTTCAAATGGTTCATGTAATTTCTTAAACGGAGATATTGTGAACTTTAGTGCATTAACTTTTATTAGAAAGAACTGTTTAACTTTACAGAACAGCACTACTTGAGAACCACAGCTAACATTTGGTGAAAGTTGTCAGTTTATCGGTTCTCAACGTGTAGGTACTGGGATAGCATGATCGGATACCGCCATTTTTATTCTGACATCACGGTATTCTTCGTGGTTTCCGGTTCGTAAGGAACGATATGCGTCCACCTTTACGGTAGAAAGGAGTGGAACTCCCTGCCGGTGAATCTTTTCCTTGAATTAATTTTTTCTCAGAGTATTTTTAAGTCAACAGTGAATAGATATTTTGCAGGTAAACGACACTTTACCTCAGGTTATCGATGTCCAATAGTAGTAAAACAACTTGTTACAGTAAAAAATAGAAGAATAATCGTTGCTAAACGTCTGCAATGCGTATATTTGAAGAGATATGTAGACAGGAAGACAGCAAGAAGGAATTTACGACGACAACGACGGAAGGAATGAAAGTAAGATCACGTTCGAAACGTCAACCTTGATTAGATTAACACTTTCTGAACGCGATTAAATCCCATTTTTTAGGGTTCCGTAGTCAACTAGGAACCCTTATAGTTTCGCCATGTCTGTCTGTCCATCTGTCCGTCCGTCCGCGGCTTAGCTCCGTGATCATTAGTACTAAAAGAGAAGAAGCTGAAATTTGGTATAAGTATGTGTATGTATCACGCCGACAAAACGGTAAAATAAAAACTACAAAAAAAAACTTTTTTTTCGCGTACCTCTAGTACACCTGAAGTGGGGTGAATTTTTATTTTCGTTCCAATACTAGTGTGTGGGGTGTCGTTGAATAGGTCTTTCAAAAATAATAGGGGTATCCAAACATATTTTTGGATAAAGTCAGCAGTTTTGTAAATAATCGTTCCGAAAATAAAAAAAATAGCGTCCCCCCCTAACATTTCAACCACAGGTTAAAAAATTATGAAAAAAATAGTAAAAAAGGGGGCCTTATAAGTACCTACTTTCAATAAAACTATATTGAATAAAATCGGTTGAGCCGTTTTTGAGTTATCGCAAAATTTCTTAATTTTCCTTAAAATAACGTAAGCGCCGCGCGGTGTCCTTATACTTCAAATGTTACACATATTAGTTAAGTGCCATACTGTATTAAAACATTCCGCTCAATCTAACGAGTATAATCGAGAACTTCCAGAAGGCAATAGGTAAATACAGCTACTTTGGCGTTTAGGACCTTTTCTATAGAGCTTGAAATCTTTCTCGTAATTTAAACCTCGGGCTTAAAACCGCTGTTTTAAGCCCGTCTATTGTGAAAGATGGGCAACTACGGAACCCTACACTGAGCGTGGCCCGACATGCTCTTGGCCGGTTTTTAGGGTTCCGTAGCCAAATGGCAAAAAACGGAACCCTTATAGATTCGTCATGTCTGCCTGTCTGTCCGTCTGTCTGTCCGTATGTCACAGCCATTTTTTTCCGAAACTATAAGAGCTATACTGTTGAAACTTGGTAGGTAGATGTATTCTGTGAACCGCATTAAGATTTTGATGCAAAACTAAAAAAATAATAATAAATATTGGGGGCTCCCCATACTTAGAACTGAAACTCAAATTTTTTTTTTCATCAAACACATTCGTGTGGGGTATCTATGGATAGGTCTTCAAAAATGATATCGAGGTTTCTAAAATATTTTTTTTCTACACCGAACAGTTTGCGTGACAGACGCTTCCAAAGTGGAAAAAAGTTGGTCCCCCCCCCCTCTAACTTCTAAAATAAGAAAATGAAAAATCTAAAAAAAACATATGATGTACATTACTATAAAAACTACCAACGAAAATTATTTTGAACGAGATCTTGTAAGTAGTTTTTTTTTTAATACCTAACTTTGCACCTAATTTATATGGGGCGCTATACATACCAGGTGCAAACTTAACTTAACCACTTAGGAATGGAAAGTGTTTGTACGGAACCCTCGGTGCGCGAGTCCGACTCGCACTTGGCCGGTTTTTTTTTATAATAATGTGTGAAAATCGTGTAGTTTTAAATCAAGAAGTTTCTTGGAAAAAACGAAGAAGTTGAAGCTTGTGATTTAGAAGTAGAAAAGGTGGTAGCCTAGTGGTTAGGGCATGCGACTTTCAATCCGGAGGGTTCGAACCCGGCCCGTACCAATGAGTTTTTCGGAACTTATGTACGGAATGTCATTTGATATTTACCACTCGCTTTTCGGTGAAGGAAAACATCGTGAGGAAACCACTTAAGCCCAATAAGGCTTAGTTTCCCCTCTGGGTTGGAAGGTCAGATGGCAGTCGCTTGCGTAAAAACTAGAGCCTACGCCACATCTTGGGATTTAGGTAGCCGACCCCGATTGAGAATTCATTCTCTACAATATGGGACAAAGGCTAGGAGGATGGGGTCGTCTGGAGCGCAGTTCTTATACACATAGCTAAAGTACCAGAGTAAGACGGTCACAAAAAGCGTCTTACTTTGAAGCACAGCAACAAGAGAATCATATTTAATTAAATCAAGTTTGATTCATCGTAAGCAGGGTTCGGAAATTCGGATCGATATTTACCTAAACTGGCGGCGGCTTTGTTATTCGGTCGTAGGTATAGGCTGTGGTATAGGCGGCTTTGTTAAACGTATGAGTAAGCAATAATATAAGTAAAGCAATAGGATTTTGACAACTTTAGGTAAATATCGATCCGAATTTCCGAACCCTGATCGTAAGATATCATTGATTTCCAATAATTCTTTGACGCGTTAGTTATCATATATTTTAATCCAGTTTTGACGCGATTACCTTTATGATTAATTACTTAAGCTGCTGATATCTATATTTTCATTATCAGTGTGATTCGGTGGTATAAAAGGACAGTACACGTGGTAGTTGACACTGTGCACTTCAGTGACTAAAAGATGCGTTTTGCTTTGGTGTTGGTGGCCTTGGGCCTAGCTGCCGTCTCGGGTGAGTTATAATATAACTGTTTTAGGCTGGGATTTTAATTGGCCGTATTTGCCAAGTTAATGTTACCATGTCATTCATCTAACATTTATAAACAAAAGAGATGCAACTGCAACCAGCTGCATGACAAAATATTCAGCCAAGTAAGACATTCAAAAGAGTTAAGTTTTAAAAGTAAAATCACGGGTGCGTCTCAAATTAGTGATAGTCTTAGACTTAACTATTATCGCGTAATTAGCATCGGCTGTTTGTCCTAAAAAATATTACTATATTATATACTTTAAGATTTTTTTCGAGTAGGTACGGTTCGCAGCAACCCTTTTAATATCAACCGTTGTTCTGATGAATATATAGAAACTTTATTAAACGGTAAATAAGTAAAAAAATAACAACTAACTCAATTTAGATAACCTAGCTAAATCCGATGTCCCCAAGATTACGGCCCTGCAGGGTACCCATAATGCTGGCTACATTCCCGCGCTGAATAGACAAGCTAATACTTTGGTCCGAAGAACATTCCGACAGTTTTTTTTTTGATTGGATGTATCTGTGGGCGTCCGGGCTCCACGGTCCTAGGGTCTCCACTGCAACGCTGGAAATATGTAGTTATTAGTGTGATCTACATATTTGCGGCGCTCTGCCGCTTCAGCACAAACCGCTGCCCCGCCGGCTCTCAGCGAAGTACCTGGCCCAATGGGACGGAGCCAGGGTGTCCGTTGTTCTAAATATTTTAAATGGCATTTTATATTTGCCCCACACAACCAATGGTTAATTTCTAGACACTGGTGCATCTTTGCAAGTTATGTTACGATTATATCTGTAGAAGTGTAGAAATACCCTCTCTGGAGCTTGGAAATACAATTTTTTTTGTTTCTAGCGGTTCCCGAAAATCCCCAGAGGATTGTTGGTGGTTCCGTGACCACCATCGACCAGTGGCCTTTCTCTGCTGCTTTGCTGTACTCCTGGAACCTGGTGACCTACAGTCAGTCCTGCGGTGGTGCCATCCTCAACACCAGGTCCATACTCTCGGCCGCTCACTGCTTCATGTAAGTACTATGTACTGGTATGGTTTTATTGTAAAAATTATTTTCTCCATTTTGTTTTGCAATTCATTGTTAAACGGATATTTTCTCATACAACACAAAAAAGTCATGTATGTATATGTATGTGAACACTTTATTGTACACAACAACTGGTTATATATACATTAATAACAAATAAAACAAGGCGAACTTATACCTATTAGGGATCACTTCATGGTTAACTTCTGAGCAATTGAACGAATTCGAAGAAAATAAAATAGGCAAACAACACTGCGTACAAACGAGATATCTATTCATATATACTTGATAAAACTATGAGTACATAAACTAAGTAATAATAATAATACTCACATATTCATACTAATTATAATATGACATAATACATACATACATATAAATAGGTAAACAAATACAGTAGTTATGCAATCAATTCACAAGTCACCGGATAGCCACTAACCTCTTCAAGTTAATCTTAAGTGATGCAATAGATGCAGACTTCTAAGGGACAAATGCAAGTCATTCCACAACATCACTGCGCTCACCGTGAACGACTTGCTATTGGTTCGCTTCTTGTTGGACGGTACAGCCAGAGTGAGATTGGTGCTAGACCCCAAGCGGTGACCTCTGCGATCAGCCAGATAAGACTCTTTCACTAATCATCTTTTGTTTTTTTATTCAGCGGTGACGCAGCCAACAATTGGCGCGTCCGTACTGGTTCCACCTGGGCCAGCAGCGGTGGTGTCGTCCACAACACTGCCCAGATCATCAACCACGCGAGCTATAACTCCAGGACCAGGGATAACGACATTGCTATCCTCCGCTGCTCCACCACTATCGCCACCAACAACCTGCAGCGCCCTGGTAGCATTGCTGGAGCCAACTACAACCTTGCTGACAACCAACCCGTCTGGGCTATCGGATGGGGCCGGACCTGCTCATTATGTTCCACCTCTGAGCAGCTTCGCGAGGTTCAGATCTGGGTTGTGAACCAGAACACTTGTAGAACTCGCTATCTTGAGCTGGGCGAACCCGTCACCGACAACATGTTGTGCTCCGGTTGGTTGGACGTCGGTGGTCGCGACCAGTGCCAGGGTGACTCCGGCGGGCCCCTGATCCATAACAACGTAATCGTCGGTGTGTGCTCGTGGGGCGCGGGCTGCGCTCAGGCCCGCTACCCCGGTGTCAATGCTCGCGTGTCCCGTTACACCGCCTGGATCCAAGCCAATGCTTGAATTTAAGCATTATTTAATAAAAAGGGCATTGAAATTAATTGAGTTGTGTAAATGATAAGACTATGGCATCTTATATATTATACATGTTAATTATGTAAGGGTATATCCCTCGGTCAGGAATAAAACCACATGATGCACGCATAACAATTCCATTTGTATTGACTCCCATCAATAACACTTTTCATAAAAACCAGCATATTACATTAAATCAATCATTAAAAATACAATAAATCCCATCCTCTATCCTTCACGCCGCGCCAAATCTGACGTTGACGTCTGTCATCGTCCCCGCCAACAGTTCATAGACCAGTGCACCGCATGCATACAGCCTGTTTATGGCTATTATAAATTATGTTTTATATTTTATGACATTATAATGGTGCGGATTATTAAATCAAATACAACAAACAATAAGTTTGACTGTCCATACTTAACGCACCTTACAATTAGTAATTGTCTACTTTGTATATATATGACGGCGGCTGACCATAAATATGGGTCGGACAAGGGCGCCATTTTGCCCTAGCGGAACGTCTAACTGACAGCGCGCGAAGCAGTTTAAAAGACGCTAAGTTTACTTGCTTGTTTCTGTCGAGAATGCTCGCGTACGGTGTCTTTGACGAATCGCTAGTTCAATACCATACTGTTTTCCCTATCTTGTGCTTTGTAGTGACTATCATACCTAGATAATGTTTCTAATATGGTGATTTGTGGATTTGGTTACTAAACGTAAAGTGGAAGTGTTTTAAAGTGTTTTGATGTTAATAATCGCAAGTTAGTTTGCATTCCCGCGCCCGCGACATTCCAGTTTAACATGAATGATACTAAAGGCCCTCTATTGCCTATATCAGATGTGGGATCGATTAAAATGCAATCGAATGGCGAACAAGGTTTACATGGAAGCTAGTAATATTACCTACAATTTAATCCAGATGACGCAGATGCCGATTATAGAGAGTTGGTGCAAAGTGACCGAGATTATTCTAAACAGTAAACGATTAGTTTTGGTTTATTGTTAGCACTTAATAACGCGTAAAGTGCTTTAAAGGGGGCGAACTGCGGCTTGTTTGACAAAATGTGACTTTCAGATTTAACCCTGGCTTGTAATTTTCAAGACCTTAAGTTGTCCAGGATTATTTTGATGATATTATGTTATGAGGTCCCATTTAGGTGCCTAAGAAACGGCGACAGAAGGTGTAAGTAGATTATGGAACATGTTTGAGCAAATACCAAAAACGAAACGGTTGATTAAACAAAATTAAAACAATATCATCAAGACAAAGACAAATAACAAATTTACCGGTAGATATCATTAATGCCGAGAAATTATAGGCACTACTGAATATACTAAGTGTTTGAAGCGGCGTGAAGACTGGCGTCTAAGCTGAAAGAATACCTACACACGTTCACCAAAAGTGATTAAAAAAAAAATAGGAACCTCTACCTGTGTGCGTGCGTGTATGTGTGTGTTTGTGTATTTGTTTTGAGTGCGGTAAACTTGAACTTAAGTGGCAAATGGGCAGGGCACATCGCTCGTAGAACCGACGTCCGCTGGGGCCATCGAGTTCTTGGGTGGCGACCACGCACCGGCCGATGCAGCCCCCCACAAGGTGGACTGATGACCTGGTAAAGGTCGCAGGAGTCCGCTGGATGAAGGCGGCGCAGGACCGGTCATGGTGGCGTTCTCTGGGGGAGGCCTATGTTCAGCAGTGGACGTCTTTTGGCTGATGATGGTGATAATGATGAAACTTGAACATCTTCTAACAAGAAGAGCGGTATCGACGCAAGTATCCAAGACGTCAATTCTTGCAGGCATCGAGCGTCGCGAGGTCTGATGGCGTTGTCGGGTGAGACTGTATCTTTCTTATTTGAAAGCGGATCATCTTGCGTGCTACTTAGACACAGCACTTAAAACAATTTTCCGGTGTTTTTTTGGGTCTAGCTTCTTACTTTAGGAAGTTAATCTGTAGATTCAGTGGCGGATTTAGCCGTCGTCAACCCGGGCGGCCGCGGCCACCCGTGGCGCTTACTCGTCTAAGGTTCATCTTTAATCGGATCTGGGGTGCCTGGGGTGCTGCATAGCGATTGTCTAACCCGGGCCTAACCTATATGGATAGGGCTGGCTCCGCCAGGATTTACTCATGTTGTTGGACCTTTGCTTAGTAAATTTAAGGGTCAAATTAAATAGTGCGATAAGTTTAAGAATATCCGGTGGACGATAAACACGATAAAAGCACCAACGAGCAAGTACTTACCATTTTGGACCCGTGTTATAGGTAGAGCTACACATGCACGCTAGCTCTCTTGGTTTTAGAATACCTTCTCATACAAATAGAAGGTCAAGTGCTGACTAAAGTTGAGTTGCGATACTACCCTCATGAGCTCGAAGCTATGGAAAATTGGCAATTATGCATGTAGAACATCGTCAACTGCAAGTACTAACTGATCTGTGTAAATGACCCCGACCTCTCGGTCAGTCTTAGATCTAAGAAACTCTTTTTGTGACTTAATTGCTGGTATTACCACAGACTAGATAATAGTTGATATTACTATAACTGATTCATTAATCCCAAGCAGCGTCCGTCAACCTGCCTTCGTCCCTAGTTCGCTCCCTCCGCCATCTTTCTGTTGTCATAGTAACGTCATTTACGTAGATGCTAGCGCCATCTCTGCAAGGAGCGCTGGCATTTACATTTCACGTTCGCGATAGTTCACGACACCATGGATGCACGGAACAACACCACGGAAATTTAAGTTGTATGGGACAATACAATCAAGGTGGTTATTTGTCGAGCAAAAGTGTGCCAACGAAATCTCGGATACTGTAAAAAAAAAAAACAAAAAAACATTTTGTACTGAAAAAAAAAAAATAACGGATTAAAGATACCTCTTGATGCCAGTTTAATTTGTCCCTCGATATCTAATATGGTTTACGGGGAAATTTACTGTTTTATAAAATAATTGTAATCTTGGAACATAACGTCTTCCATTGATTTGGCTAGTGCTGTGTCATAGCTGACCAGAGCAGTACCTAACTTAAATACTATTGTGCATGAAATTAAATAATCCTGGCGAAATGAATTAGGTCACATTGAACTAGCACTTAGGCTTAACTCTACTGTATCAAATCTCACGAAATACTGAGATCATGATGGGTATTAAGGCCCAGTATTTAAGGATTGTTTAGTTACACCCTAATTCGTTAGATGATGAACCGAGATTGGACTCCACCGCTGTTTTAATAGTTCCTTAATCAGGGAGGACGCGTGACAAACAAACAAAATCCCTTTTTTACCCCCAAGCTTAGGTTCGTCCGTTCGTGCATGGAGTACTACATTGGGTGAGATGGCTCTGACAAGTACCAGCTAGCTGCCTTGGATTCAGTAAAACGCGATCTCTAAGAGTCATAATTGATAATGCTTTGCCAGCTGGGGGTGACTTCCAGAGCCTCGAATATCGGCGCAAATACCAGCTTGTCAGTTTTCTATCGGATATATTTTGTAGTCTGCACACGATTCAATCCCGCCGTAGCCGTTTCACCATCGGAACTCCAGGACAGGAGAGCGGAGCGCTTTATCCTAGTCTTGTAAGAATACGTTTAGCGTCATCATTTTAATACGAACCGCTAACGACTCGCTGCCATCATGTGTATTTTCTGGAAATTGTAATTTGGGTCTCTTCAAGGTAGAGGTTAGTGGGCTGTTGCTGAGCCAGCGAGCAGGGTCTTCGACTCCGTAGCCACTGCCGGGTTCTGCTGAGGTCGATCGCCGGTCAGTTTTTGTAAAAAAAAAAAAAAAGTTTATAGTCGCGATTGCGCTGTAGTAAAACCATTTTGAGAAGGTTGTCTGTATTAAAATTAGCAAACAATTTGATCTCAAACCAAACTTGACAATTTTATTTTTAAGTCGATTCATTATGACCGCTGTATTGGAAATTGAAAAACGACCATTACGAGTTAAAAGCTATTACGGGTATTAATTGTTTTCATAAATATGTACGCACAAATTTGCGTCCAGAACCATCGAACCGTGATGCTAATGATTGATCATTTATTAAACAACGAGGAGGCCGAGACGGCGTCGGATACTGAGTTAAGTGTTGATAAAAGTGAAGATCGATGTTTGACTATAGGCTCGAATGTTTTAACTGGGGGCACTGAATCTTCATCGCAAGCCCGAGTCTTTCAGTGGTAAATTCAGAAACTCTCAAGGAAACTTCGAGTTCGCCTAAAAATCACATCATCGCCAGCACGGCTGTGACGGGCGACTCTTTCTCCCGCAAGAAAATGTTGCCTACCTATTTCTGTTCAGTGCTGTCATAGAGTGGCTGGCGACGATGTGTCGCGTGACTACTTGTATTAGAAGGGCAGGCACCGCCAAATCGAGTTCAACTAAAGAAACATTTGGTATCTATTCAGAAATTACTTTTGGGGACAATATACATAGTGGAATTGAAATTTCTGTGTTCCTTGTTATTGTATTTGATAGAGATTGAGTATTAGAGTGTAGTTAGTGACGTCCGGTCTAGGTCATACTCATATGGCTAGTCGAAGGGACGCACAGGTTCATAGGAGTAGTGACGTCCGGTCCAGGTCGTGTAGCTGGTCGTAGGGGCAGTGCTAATTTCGCCATGTCCTCGTGGCTGGTTGAAAGGACGTACATGCCCGGTCCATGCTCATATTGTATGATAAGAAGTATGTGAGGGGCTCTAGTATTCTTAGCCACAGTGTCAGGTTGGACGAGCGCAATTACGATGACGACGAGACGAAATAATGAAGTTTTCTGTTCGCCCGAGGACGGTCGACTGTCAGTCTGGCCGTGACGGCGGCTGACCATAAATATGGGTTGGACAAGGGCGCCATTTTGCCCTAGCGGAACGTCTAACTGACAGCGCGCGAAGCAGTTTAAAAGACGCTAAGTTTACTTGCTTGTTTCTGTCGAGAATGCTCGCGTACGGTGTCTTTGACGAATCGCTAGTTCAATACCATACTGTTTTCCCTATCTTGTGCTTTGTAGTGACTATCATACCTAGATAATGTTTCTAATATGGTGATTTGTGGATTTGGTTACTAAACGTAAAGTGGAAGTGTTTTAAAGTGTTTTGATGTTAATAATCGCAAGTTAGTTTGCATTCCCGCGCCCGCGACATTCCAGTTTAACATGAATGATACTAAAGGCCCTCTATTGCCTATATATATATATATATTAATACACTTAGTTTACTATGGCTCAATACATAAGTATATATTATCAGAACTGCCGGGGGATCCGGACTAAACTTCATACATTACCTATATATGAATATTCTATTAAATAATTACGATGTGATTGTGCTCACAGATACATGGTTGGTCCCAGAAATATATGATGGCGAGTACATTGACCAAAGATACACAGTATTTCGTTGTGACAGAAATAGAGAATCAACACAAAAAGAAGTTGGGGGTGTGGTGCTGATTGCTGTAATGCGTAGTTTAAAACCAACAAAAATTTCACACGCTGACAATAATGCAAGTTCCTAAGACAGAAAGTACCACCATTGCCATTCCCAATATTGATACAAACAAACAACAATATAATTAGCGCAACCTACATATTAAAACGCATCACCTAAATCAACTTACGAATATCATTTTAATGAGCTTTCCGGAATTTTAAATGACACAAAAACTGATAGCTATTTCCTTTTAGGTAACTATAACATACCCACAGCAAGCTGGACACCCGACTACCACACGGGCTTACGTCTCACCGGCTCCACCGCTACATGTTCAGTACTGAGTAATTTTATGACCGTCCATGAAGCCTCGCAATTTAATTATATCACAAATCATAAAGACAGAATGGACCTCCTCTTGTCTAATAATAAATGTTCCGTATTTCCTGTAAGCATCCCATTAGTAGCGATAGATCAGCACCATCCACCATTTTACGCCTTAGTTCCAATAGAAATAAGATCAGCGTCCCCATCGAGATCTAATGTCGCAATTAAATACAACTATTATAAAGCCAACTATGATCAAATTAATAACGCAATTAATGATTTTAATTGGGACACGACGCTCCAAGACCTACCAGCAGAATTAGCGACAGAAAGCTTTTACGAAAACATATTAAGTATTGTAAAAAAACATATCCCCCAATCAAAACCTAAAAACACCCACTTCCCAATATGGTTCTCTAAAGCTCTTATACACATTTATAAAAATAAAAACAAAGCTTGGATTAAATGGAAAGTTTATGGCAATAAGTCAGACTATCAAATATTTTCTATTTACAGAGACCGGTTTAAGACTGAATGCAATATTTGTTTTACAAAGTATAAGGAGAACGTAGAGAATAGTATGCAAAATAATATAAAATATTTCTGGACATATGTCAAAAACTGTAAAAAAAAGACGGAATACCATCAGAAATGTTTTATAAAGACCACCGGTCAAACAACCCGGAGGTGATATTTATTTTATTTATTTATTATTAACCAACTTACACTTACAGCAAATTGCCACACATGAAAGTTATAGGTCACATTACAAAATAATAAAGTAATAAAAATTAGTAATAAATTAGAAATAACAAGAATAAACATTGTTGTAATTATACATTTTTGTCACACTTATCTACTGTTGTACTGTGGTGGGCCTGCTAATTGACTCCAGATAGCAGGTGGCTGTGGACAAAAATCTCGGCTCCGATTCCGTGAACAAGTCCAGAGTTGGGTCATACATCAAAATGTTGTTGATATGGTTCAAGGCTACGTACAGGGGACAGGTGCTAAGAGTTATATTCGCACGGGGGACTACAAATAGGGGCCGCAAGCGTGGACGGAATGATCCTCTTATGAGTAATGGCACTTTAAGCGATACAAATTGTAGTAATGAGGGATTGGATATTGAGCCTCGAATCAGTTTAAAAAAATAAAAAATAAAAAAAAAAACAAAAAAGCGTTCGTAATTTGACAAAACAAGATATTAGAATGACGACAAGCACACTTTAACGATAACAAATGAATTTGTCGTATTATCTCATTATACACAACTACCGTAAATTCATATGTCAATTTATCATTTACCGATAAAACTTACGTAAATTCATAAGTCAATTCATCATTTTCAGGTTGATGGACACAGCAAATAATAAGTTGACATAATTAATTATTCATAATTTATCGAAATGTATATTTCGATTTGTCAAGTTATTCTCACATCTAAGGGCTCCCCCACATCTAGCGTCTCCCGAACGTCGACGCCTCACCAACGCCCGCGCGGCGTCGACGCCGCGCTCCCGCAGCGCCGACGCGACGCTGCGGCGCCTCACGAACGTCGACGTCGCAATGACGTCCACGCGGCGTCGGCGCCGCGTTAGCGCCGCGCCTCCTCGACGTCAGTGTCGACTGTCGAGCGTCGGAGCGTCTTGTCGGCGCCCACGCAGCGTCACTGCGACGGACACAGCACGCAACCCACCGCGTCCAGGGTTGCCAGACGTACGATAATGATCGTAAATGTACGCAAAAGTACGATAATTTGCAGGTCGTCGAAGGTTGGGTTAAATTGTTCGATTATCAAATAAAAGTCATGGATTCCAACGAAGAAACACTGCGGTTAACGTTACTGTTGAAACGGAAATTACGTAAAAAGAAAATATTGTCGTCGATATTGGTAAGATCCTCTATGGAGTTCTGGAATTCATGAAAGTGACTATTTTGTGTTGTATAAACGAGTGAAAAAAATTGAAAAACACTTTTTTGAGTATTTAAAAATGCCAAGAAAAACATTTGAGGAACTTCTGCTTATAATCCAAAACGATTTAAGACATCGCGATACAAAATTCTGAATGTCAATTTCACCTGAAGAGAGACTAGTATAGCATAGACGTACGATAATTATCGTACATAGTACATATACGATAATTATCGTACGTCTGGCAACCCTGGACGCGGTGGGTTGCATGCTCTGTCCGTCGCAGTGACGGTGGTGCGTGGGCGCCGACAAGACGCTCCGACGCTCGACAGTCGACACTGACGTCGAGGAGGCGCGGCGCTAACGCGGCGCCGACGCCGCTTGGACGTCACTGCGACGACGACGTTCGAGAGGCGCTGCAGCGACGCGTCGGCGCTGCGGGAGCGCGGCGTTGACGCCGCGCGGGCGTTGGTGAGGCGTCGACGTTCGGGAGACGCTAGATGTGGGGGAGCCCTAAGTCATTTTTTCGTAAATAATACTTAAAACAATTACATCACATTAGGGTTATAACTAATTATTATTCGTGGTCCAGCAAACAAGTTATTAGTAGAATTCTTGACGCAACGAAAACAGGCAGTCGCCCTGAATCACGGCCAAACACAATTGATGGTGACATGTACCTGTTTGCTGATGACGCATGTGATGTCATAACAGCCTCCTCGGTTCCAATCTTAGAGGAACGTATAGCTGAAGATATCAGACTCACGAAAGACTGGTTCACCAAGAACGGTCTAGTTCTAAACCTAACCAAAACGCAGGTTATGCACATAAACCTAGGAGGAATACCTCCCAGACCTCTGCTTATAAATGTTGATGGCACAACCATCGTAAAAGTGCGAGATACTAAATTTCTAGGTTTAACTCTCGACTCTGCCCTGAGATGGAACAAACATATAGATGTCCTCTGTGGCAAATTGTCTGGTGCTTGTTTCGCGCTGAGAAGATTAGTCAACGTACTACCACAACAACAGCTACGCTCAAGCTACTTCTCTATGTTCCATTCCCTTATGTGCTATGGGTTGGAATTGTGGGGATCGGCCGCCGAATGGCATCGCGTCTTTGTTTTGCAAAAACGCGCTGTCAGAATAATTACAATGACTCCAGTTGGGGCACCGGCGAAACAATTGTTTATTGATACGAACATTTTCACACTTCCTTCACAGTACATTCTTAATATTGCGAAACATGTACACAACAATAAACACACATTTAACACGAGTAAACACTCGCACCCGACTAGGTAGCAAGGAACGCCTGCTGCCAGTCAGCCACAGGCTGACCAAATCCTCCAAGACTATGCATGTCGTGGGTCCCAAAATATACAATGCATTGCCAGACACAATTAAAACGTTCGAAGGCACTAATTTATTTTATATCAAACTGAAGGAATGGCTAGTCGGTCAAGCTTTTTATAATATGGACGAATTTTATAACATGCATGACAGTTAAAACTATCATAAATTTAATAAATACCTATTGTAATAAATAATAATAATGTAATTGTTAAATGTATTAAAATAATCATTTAATAGCTTTTAATATTTTGACTTGTAAAATATTGAAATTTTTATCAATAAATGAGTATGATTATGAGTATGAGTATTGTACCAGACCCAGTACATCATCAACATTCTCTCCTGAAGCTGCTTCATAAAAATATCTCCATACAATCCTGTTGGGATCTTAAATACTTATGATAAGGCTCCATTTTGTATTAAACTAAAGTTTATGGTTAAAAATCCATTTCTTGTTCATATTAAGGTTATGTTTTGTAATAAATATCTCATTTTTCATTTAACTGCAATTCTTGGTTCTTCCGAATTTAAACATACATTATATAGGAAGCCTTCTTGGCTTTATTGGCCGACAGCACAGGAATTGTGATTCTTATGAATGGATCTTGGATAATTTCCTTTGTCGGCGACTCATTAAATTCATATGATGTTGTAAAAGCATTTTTCATATTCATTGCTTAATACTGAAATGTAAACAACATATGGATTAGAACTTGTCTGTTAAGGCATCATTAATTGTAACACATAATCATATAAAAATATAACAAGATAGCATTTAGTTATTACTTGTAAAAGCAGAGATGTAGGAAATATAGGAGAACCAACGATTAGATTTGCTTAGGTACAGAAGTTAGGTTATCCAATATAGTTATCGAAAAATGGTTAGGTTATGCCATAGAAAGGATTGTGAATACTTACCAGGCAAATCTTTTATTCAAACAAGATAAGATATATTGGAATTCTATTAAATTAACTCAGATTTCTTTACAATTATAAAGAAGTATAGACAACAGTGTTTACATTCGTATCTTTTTAATATTCTATAATTTTTGGATCATTTGGGGTAGCCAGGGTTTAGCAATACATTGAGCAAAAAGATTGTCGTACTGACAGAATTAAGTATAAATTAATTTATGTAAACAATTTTAATAGAGAGTACAATTAATGCTAGTATTTATTGAATGATTGTGGTTGTTGAGAATAAGAAATGTTTTTAAAGTATGGAGGATTGACTGCAAATATTGAAGGAAATCAATATCAATAACCATAGGCAAAGCAGAGATTAGCACACCAAAAATAGTCTATGGAATATAGAATGTCGATGTTATAAAAGGTATCTCAAACATTTTATTTCAATGGAAAATATTAAAGATTAGATTTATAATGTAATATTAATCATAAAATATACCCTGATTTAAGCTTTATTTATGGGTATAAGATTTATAATTTAAAGTTCTAGTCAATCAAATTGGAATATACAAAGTCAGCAGTTTTAAAATTGGCTTGGTGACTGATTTGATGACGTGGAACCAATTTCCCGCGAATATCGAAAAGAGCCACGTAGATGGAATTATTAAAAAGTTAGAAAACGGGTATAAAGGCCCATACATTGGGTTGGAGATGCATTCAGTCATCAGCAGTGAACAGTACAGGAACTCTCTCCAGGATCTCGGGTAAGAACTCTCCCAATAATACCTGATACCAAACAGGTGACAACGAAAGTATTATTGGGCTTTATTTACTTAGAATCTATCCAATAATACCTGATCCTAACATGGTGCCAACGAAAGTATTATTGGATTTTATTCCTTATTTATTTACTTAGAATCTTTCCAATAATACCTGATCCTAACATGGTGCCAACGAAAGTATTATTGGATTTTATTCCTTATTTATTTACTTAGAATCTTTCCAATAATACCTGATCCTAACATGGTGCCAACGAAAGTATTATTGGATTTTATTCCTTATGTATTTACTTACTTTCTTCCCAATAATACCTGATCCTAACATGGTGCCAACGAAAGTATTATTGGGTTTTATTCCTTATGTATTTACTTAGAATCTTTCCAATAATACCTGATCCTAACATGGTGACAACGAAAGTATTATTGAGTTTTATTCCTTATGTATTTACTTAGGAGGGAAGATTTTAAACCAACCGGTGAAAATGACCAATCTCCTCTTCTAAGAAGGCAACTTTATCTCTGTCGGCTGAAAGACTAAACCTCACAGTTGATGTCTATCAGTCTGGACTTAGAATCCTTGCAGAAAGACAAACGTATTTCTTGCAAAAGAAAATATATTAGTCTGGACATAGTTTCCAAATCAATTAGAAGCCGGGAGATTAACTTCCCATTGCCTTGTCTTGCTATGCGAACTGTTTACTAATGCATTAATTTCTTTTGTATTGTGTTGTGCCCTATTATATGAGTTCATTCTGTTTTATGTGTTCATATCAGACTGCGTTTAATTCTGAGTTCGTCACAAAAGAATAAGTAAAAACAGACTGCTAATTGATAATATTTGTTCGGAATTTATTGTTGAAATTTCTATGTTTAGTTGTGAGGACGGAATTGGATACGGACTGATATCTCTCATGTGCTTATTTCGGTTAATATTTTACTAACGTACCTTGTTCTCCTTGTGTGTCCATTCCAGAGTTGCGTTTGGGATTTATGAGACCATTTCATAGTTTAAAGAAATACCAACTGATGTGTCGTTTATGTATTTTAACTTAGTCATATGTCGGAGCAAAGTTATGTACATAGATTGTTTAAATGTAGACTACTAATATTTATGTCATTGAGTTTGAGTATTGGGATTTTGATATGTACATAACTTTCATCCTAAGTGGTCGAAGTAACCTTTTAGGACTATTTCAACCCTACCCATGGGATAGCTTTGATTATTTGGAATTTAACTTTTACCTGGCCTAAGCAGTAAGGACTACTGCAATAATGACACTCCAATAGCCACGCGCGGTAACTAAGTAGACTTTTGATTGCTATTAGGTCAGAAACTCTGCGCTTCTTTTACTTGAACAACCAGGAATAGATTTCAGCTTGGGATTAATGCAATCAGGTTCATGGTGCCATCTCACTATTACTTCGTCAAAAGCACTGTTAACACAACCCCTGAATGCATTTAAACCCAAGTATCTACAACTGGATTGGAGTTAATCATCTTAGGACAGATGGTCCACGTGGAGTTTCTGCTAATTATTAAACTAGTGGAACCTGGCGGGTTCATGGGGATTTGCAGCAACAAAATACTATTAAAACCAATTCATTTGGGAGACTCTACGCTATCTGTTAAAATTTAACACGTAGATAACCAAAGGAAGGCATCTGCTTATGTTAAATATGGTCGGAATCCACAGCGCATTTTACAACTACCCTATTTCGTCGAAAACGCTGTTAACACAAAACTCCGAACACATTTAACTTCAGGTCACTTCAACTGGTTTTGAACTAAATATAATCAGTCTTATGGACTTAGTGGAGTCTCTCGGGGTCTGGCGGGTTCATAGGGAATTGCAATGAAATAGAACTATTAAAAACAATTCTTTGGAGACTCTATGTTTTATATTTAAATATCCATATGAAAGTTTAATCTGTGTTCAATGTAATTGGGCTAAGGCGCGTTCCCTAACTATAACATGTGAAAAGCGTCTTTGACACAGCAAGCGTCCGTATGAGCGGATTAGCTTTTAGGAGCTCAATTACATATACCACAGAACTTCAATTGGACCTTAACTTAACTATCTAGAGCCTATTGTTGCTATATGGAGTCTCTTAAGGAGTGAACTTTCCTCCTTCGGCTATACTAAGGCTTTGGCATGTCATTGTGTATCGGTCTGGGGAGTAGTATCTTTATGATATTAATGAAAATTACATGAAGACAATATATACTGAAAGGTTACTATTGTACTCTTCGTGAAATGCATTTCATGTTAGGAGATAAGTTAATCTAACCATAATGGCATTAGGCAGAGCCTTTAACGGCAATTCATAATTTATTTATCCTAAGGATATTTATTTTGGTATATTGTTTCAACACTTAGAATGTAGTACAATTTTTACATCGAAAGAGATTGAATACTCTTTACAGCAACAATTTGCACAAACCACAAATTAAACAAACATTTGCTTAATTGTTTAAAAATATAATTTGTATTAAGGCAGTCTGGGGGGTTTCTTGACGGTTCTTCCCCTACAGTAAGCCTTATAGTGAACCGTTGGTAAAGTTAAATAAAATAAACTAATAAAAGCCCTTCTGGCACTAATAATAATAATACAATCAGGCCTGACTGGCAAAAATAAAACTCATTAAATCTTAATACAATCATACAAAGATTCAATATATATACTTTTAACCAATAAGTTGTTTCATTGTAATCAAATTCCTCTACCTATAGAAGCCCTACACCTTATGCTAGCTGAGTGTTTATATTCCCACTACCAACCACTCAACTGCCTCAAAACCCTGACTATGTAGTAGAATAAGAGCAGAGTTGAAGGATTTAATAGCTAATTACAGTCAATTGGTTGGTAGTAGACGGAGAGTTAACATTCATCTCAGGCTAATTATTTAGTTCACAAATCCCTAATCTTCCTATCTCCTTACCCATTATATGTAAATGGACTTAAGCTATCTCTTAGTCAACTTAAAGAATCAGGGTAACTATGCATTAACGTATACAAGGGTCCTAGCCGCTAGAAGATCACGCCTTGGCCATTAAAGAAAGAGAAACCATATTATTATGAATTAAAAAGAATAAAAAGTTTTATAGAGGGAGGAGTTTTGTACAGTATTACATGCGTACACGTAAAAGAGATATATAGATACTCCAAATCAATGTTAGGTAGGAAAAAGTGGGCACACACCACAATTTATAAATAGACAATACAATTTATATATAATTTATAATAAGGAAAAATTCGAGAGGTTGCTTAGTTATCATATATTTTATTCCAGTTTTATTTTATTTTTATTTTAGGGATATGTTTATTCAGAAACAATACAGAGATAATAATTAACATAAAACCTTAAATAAAAATTAAAAACTAGACTTAAAAATAAACTATAGATAAAAAATTTGGCCCAAATCGCCGTCTATTGGCAGCGTGCCCAGAAGGCTGGCAGCATTGCCGCGTTGAATGGCAATGCTGATACGCTGTGCGAGATATGAACCAGCCCTCTGGTCACGCGTCAACTCGACTAACCTGCGGCTACACTCTTTAAAAACCCTGTGGGCGCTTTCACCCCAGGGCCCCAGAGTCTCGACCCCAAGAGCATTTCTCAAAAAGTTTGTACATTTACTTTACGTCTTTGTCCGGGCCGGTTCGAAGCTTGTAATAAATTAAGAGACGATATCTAATATAATCTGACCTTGAAAACTTAAAAATAAGTTTAGTATCTCTAAGATAATATTATTGTCTGAAATCATAATGCATAATATAATTTTATAAAAATATTTTAAAATATTTGGTAGGTCTCATTTGTATGGCAATGCAAATGTCCCCTTAACAAAATTGTAGTTAAATTATCGATTTTCTGTAACAAAACTTAGTGTTTCGGGTTGAGTGTTATGTTTCATTACAAAAAAGATATATCAGAATTCATAAAAAATAAGTATTGTTGTCGTTATTTAACGTATATATTTATAATAAAAGATAATAATTTGTCCTAGAAAAAGTTCCAATTTTGTTTCCGGTGTTTGTTACGCTATTTTCATAGAATTCTGGGGTTTTGTTAATTCAATTGTAGTTTTATAGGAAAGTGGTAACACTAGGGATATTTTTAAGAGTGGCCATCTTGGCATGTTGACAGTCTATCAAACGCAGCGGTAGAAACACGCTCGCCGTTGGTGGCAACCGAAAATTTGAACTCCTTGTTTGTTACGGGATAACTTGGTAAGTTTCACTTTTTCTTCAGTTTTGTTTCAACTCATCACTTAATCATATTATTACGACTAAGATACAGTACATACAATATTCGAGTTATTCATTAAATTCGGTTAAAATATTTTTTATCACGTCCGAGCATCACTTCGTTACTTTCTTTTTTGTTACTTTTGAATCGTTTCGTATGATTTTCGAAGATTTTTGAGAAAGTCATGTGTTCTAGATTGTTAGGGTTTATTGAAGCTCACAACATACTTAGTCCAAACCAGTTTGGGTTTCAAAAGGGTAAATCTACTTCTTTAGCGATGTTCAAGATTCTTATGCACATCTGGGATGAAATAAACAACAAGAGACCATGTTTTGCTCTCTTACTAGATCTCTCTAAAGCATTCGACTGCGTAGTTCACGACACAGTTTTATATCAGTTAGAAAGCATAGGCATTCGAGGTAATGCTCTTAATCTTTTTAAAACCTACTTGTGTAATAGGAAACAGGCTACAGTCATTGAATCGTTCAATAACTTTACAAAATGTATGGAACAGACGCGTTCAGATTTCAAGACCGTAAATGTTGGAGTTCCACAAGGAAGTGTGTTAGGACCACTTATTTTTCTAATCTACATTAATGAATTGCCTAAAATCGTCAATGAGTTATGTGTATTATTTGCTGATGATGCTACGCTTCTGTTTTCGGGATCTTTGTCAAACGAAGAACTTGAACAGAATATTAATAATACCCTAAGCATTGTAATTAAATGGCTAAATACCATAAACTTAAATGTCAACTTACAGAAAACCAAACTCCTGGAATTACGAAATTATAAAACAGTACCCAGGTCTGTTGCCATAACAGCGGGGTCGGCAGTTATTGAACAAGTCGATAATGCTAACTTTTTAGGTATTAAAATAGATACACATCTTAACTGGAAGTCTCACATAGCAGATTTGAACAATAAAATTGCAAAAGCCTGTTATGCTTTATCCGTACTGTCCGAAACTTGTTCTGAGAATGTCATCAAAAGTGCCTACTATGGTAATGTATATTCGTTACTTGCATATGGTATAATTTACTGGGGCGATTCCACTGACGTTGAAACCACGTTTAGGTTGCAAAAAAGATGCTTACGCACCATGTATCATTTGCACAGTCGACATTCACTCAGAAATGTTTTCAAGGAAAATAAATTACTTACGTTAACTGGGATTTACATACTGGAGCTCTGCCTCTTTGTCAAACACAATGGAGAATACTTCACTAAAAAGTCATCACTTAACAACAATTTGCGCACCCAGTACAAATACAACTATCAGATTCCGAAGGTAAACAATAAACTTATGTATAAAAGCACATTCATTGCCTCAATGCGTGTCTTCAATAATCTTCCAGTGGAATTAAAGTCACTTGAAAGTAAACAATTTAAAACCAGCTTAAAAAACTGGCTCATCGATAGGGTCTTCTATAATATGAATGAGTTTTATAGTTATAAGTAATTCATGCATGTAATAACGTGTAATATGAAATGTTAATTATTGTACGTCCGTGATGGATAAACTGTTGTAACTAAATACATTTTGTTACCATCTCTGTACACAGTTATACAATAAAATATATTCTATTCTATTCTATTCTATTCTATTCCACAAACACGATACACAAAGCCCAGGTCCGCACTACCGGGCGACTCAGAACCGTGCCTCGTCGCATGGCGCTTTCAGGCAAAAACCCACGGGTCATAGGCCCAACTTACTATGAGCATTTACCTGAAAACCTACGAAATGAGCCATCTTACGAAATATTTCGGCGTCGACTGAGAGACATTTTGTTGGAAAACCCTCTGTACTCCGTGAATGAGTACATGGAACTAAACTTCTAATTATAATTTTTATATCTGTTGTGTGCCTATTTTTATATTATTTTGTATTGCGACGATGATTTTATTTTGTATTATTAGGAGATGTCACCTGATTATTATTTTCTATTGTTTGCTTTGTTTTAGTTTAATGACAAGTTGTGATGACGATCCTTATTGGGAGATTATATTGATTATTATTATTATGGTTATCATTTCTTGTGCTTGACATTGTTATAGTTAGTTTTATTATTATATTTTTATTTTGACGATCATGATGTGAATACTTATATTTTTGAATATTTAATGCAAATGTATACAGTTATTTTCACATGAAATAAATGAATCTGAATCAGGTTCTTGTTCGCACGGTTTACTATGTCATCAATGTGTAAGTCATATGTTAGTTTCGCATCGAGAGTTACACCTAGGTCCCGTATTGAACTAACGCGCTCAATAGCCTCACCTCCGATTTTGTACTGATACAACAAAGGGTACCTAGGGACTTCGCGTGAAAGAGATCTGGGCACATTTTTTTACATTTACATTAATGCGATTAGTATAATAATAATCAGACAGGCGGTCCAAATCACTTTGCAAATCATTGCAATCGTTAATGCCGCGAATGCTTGCAAAAAATTTTTTGTCGTCGGCATACATAAGAAACTGAACATTTTAAAACGTTATATATATCATAAAGATATGCATTATAGAGCAAAGGACCTAAATGTGATCCCTGGGGGACACCTGAGGGAACGTCTACAAAGTCTGATCTGCAACCTCCTAGTACAACCGCTTGCCGGTAGTTGCAGACGTATGAGGAAACCCACCTGAAGACATCGCCACGAATACCCAACCAGTAAAGCTTGCGAAGCAGGATGACGTGGTCTACACGATCAAACGCTTTCTCAAAATCAGTATAAATCACGTCAATCTGCTTCCTTTTATCCATCCCACGGAGAACATGATTTGTAAACTCTACAAGATTAGACACAGTCGACCGACCTCTTAAAAAACCATGTTGCTGAGGCGGAATGGCTTTATTTAATACCTCATAAATATTACTTAAAATTATCTTCTCAAATGTCTTAGCAAACTGGTTTAATATAGATATGGGACGATAATTTATTATTTTAGTCTTGGGACCCTTCTTATAAATAGGTAGGGGCAAGTGCTGTACCTGTGGACGGTTTTACCTGTGGACACTACTCATACCAAGAAAACGAATAACCATAGACCAATAGCAATCACTTATTTGAAAAGCATTTTTTTCATATGGCAACACTAGCTAGTCGCCATCTTTAAGAATGGCAGAAACTGAGTGTTTTGTGGCTGCCGAAAGTTTTTGTGACAAAAAGTAAGATTTTTTCCTTCTTTTTACGTATTTTTATGGAGAATCTGCAAATGTTACGGGTGTCTTTGCAGTGGCATATTAATTTATGTGGTGTAAACGTTATTTCTACAAGATTTCGTTAGTCGTAGGTAGCATTAATAGTGACCGGTATAAATTCAAAATAAAAACCGCCGAAATTGTACCTGTGGACACCTCCGTAAATGTACCTGTGGACTGTCCATAGGTACAATTACACTGAATGTACCTGTGGACAGTAAAATTCATATTTTTGTTTTATTAAGTGCCTCGTAGTAAAACAGGGAAAAAAGAAACAAGTTATGCCCGGACAATTTGACTTCAGTAAGGAAAGACATAGAGACGTTTAAAATCCCAAATTCGATAATATTAAGGTAGGTGGAATCCACAATAGTTGAAGGTTAGTTTAATTTGAAAACTCCTTGAACATTATGGATACAAATTGGGCTGTGGCACAATGCGTTGTTGTTGCTGATGCGACGGTCTAACTTGCACGTTACAATGCAAAACCTGCAAAGACTAAAGTGAAAATAAAACGTTAAGTAAGTAAAATATTGATTCAGTAATGCTATTTAGCATCTAAATACTTGCGATATTAGCAAACAGGTTGTAAAAGAGCCTATTCACTCGTTAAAACTCTAATTTAAGCTGTATAAGGGATATAAATGTGTTGTGTGCTACTTGGGATGATTATTATTTGTACTTTCAATTGTGGTTGTATTTTCAGGGTAATCAGTACCTTCGAAGCGGGAGAATACTTTTATAAATACATGTACATAAGTAGCACGTGCGGCGGCAACATCGCACCGGCACCCTATAGTAAAATCTCCAATAACTTTGGAACTGTACAAGTTCTTGATATGCGGTTTTTTATTAATCGATCAATTAATAGTGTTATAATATACATAAGTAAAATAACGCCATACATTCATACATTTTTTTGTATGAAATTACATAAAACCCCCAAAAAGCTGCATTTTTTTTTCAAAATGTATGTTTTTTGTGTATTTATTTTTACTTTTTGCCTATTTTAATTTTAATTTTATTTTTAAAACTAATTTAAGTAATTATCTGTCGATTAGCACCTTAATTATCAAAATCGGAATATCCGTTGAGGTTTAAGATTTTTTGTAAGATTTTTTGACCCAGCGGCGCCATGTCTGTATTCTTCAATAACTTTGAAACTATACGGGCTAATGATATGCGGTTTTTTTTCGTAAATGTAAAATTAGTTGTATATTAATATAAATAAATAAAAAAAGTACCATGTACATACATTTTTACGAGTAAAATTCCAAAAAATCACAAATTTTAAATAGTTTTTTTAGAAATTATATTTTTTTGGGTATCCAAAATAAATTTTAACCTGTTTTAATTTTTTTTTATGTTAAATTGGGTAACTATCTGCCGTTTGGCACCTCTTTCGTCAAAATCGGAGTATCCGTTCAGGACTTACAATTATTTAAACTTTTTTTTAATAAGTGGCGCCATCTCTTATCCTAAGGGGTGAAACTAATTTCGCCTCGAGTGAAATCGTTTATTTTGGTCTATATTATCACTGTGAAAAACGGCTTGCTTCCATCACAAAGTGCAGCTTTTTTTCATAACAAATAGAACTAAGTTGGATACATCAACAGCGAAGTTAGAGAATATTACATGTACTCGTAGTGTGTTATTACTTTCATTTTTTGAGTAGTTAAATTGCTCTAAGTTTGCAAGAAAGAATGTTTCAATGAGTCTAAAGGCTGCATTCTGAACTTCTACTGGCCCACGCCGTGCAAATTCGGGAGTAGTATTAAGATTCCATATAATATGCGGGAGATTAAAATCGCCAGCCACAAATATAAAAGAGTTAGGTGACTCAGATATCACCTTTTAAAATAAACAATTAAAGTTTGTTATATGTTGGGTTAGCGAAGGACCAGGAGGCGCGTAAACTGAACACCATGTGCAGATCCCGGTTAGACGTCACTGGAGCCCTAGGATCGCAACGCGAGCGCAACGACTCAGCAGGAATGGTAACCCACAGACATTCGGTACCGGGACTTGCCCAGGTGGAATGATTGCGCGCGCCCAAAGTTCGCAAAACTAAAATCATTACACCACCACCGTCAGCCTTACCGCTTAATGCTCTGTCCCTATCCAACCTAAAAACATCGTATCTACTATCACATAATTTTGTATCCAAAACACCATCAAAAAGCCAAGTTTCAGTGATGACAATTACGTCATAACTATTATTCAAAATGTTTTGATAAAATTGGTGCGTTTTTGACCGTAAGCCACGTGTATTTTGATATTTTTTTTTATATTTGCTAAGAAAGTAATAATTCAATATAAACAATCAGATATAATATGAACGGATTATAAATAAAAGTAAATTCCTTCAGCATTAGCAGAATTAGCAGATTGCATTGACTGACCTTTGACCTTCACTTTGAAAGCAAAACATTCGGAGTAAATATTCCTTTTCCCCTGTATTGTGTAAATGTGTGCAAAATGTATAAAGAGCGCGTTAACACTACGACCGAGCATAATAAAACAGAAAAACATTAACAAAAATAACTTACTAAATAGCATCAACACAAGCTTAGACAATTTTGCGAAAGTCCGAGGAAGAGCGAATATGAATCAACGGAGCCTGATCTGCTTTACGTGCGTATATGTTACAGTTTTTTACCCACACGTACTCGTAACCTTTAGCCGTACATATGTTTTTACACTCCTTAAGCAATTTTTTGTTAGCCGGGGTAAGATGGTCATGCACGAACACTTTGCCGGAGTCTCCGCTAAAACCGATATTATCCGTCTTGACACCGCGGGTTCTTCGTAGACCGGAGAGAATATTATCTTTCAGCTGGCGCTGCCTCAACTTGATTACAATATTTTTTGGCCGGCCGTCTTGTGCGCGGGCGGGCTGAACTCGGTGTACAAATTCGATGTCTGTCGGTAAGGTAACCCCAGCGTGCGTAGCGATCTTGGTCGCAATACTGGTCAGTGATTCGTCCGCCAGCTCGGGTACACCAGAAATTTCTAAATTGTTCATACGCTGCCATTGTTGGTGCGCGCCGAAGTCGTTCTCGAGTTGAATCACACGTTGTTGTGAGGCGTTGAGCTTTTCCTCCAGATCTTGGATTATATTAACTTTCTCCTCCAGCATGACAATTTTTTGATTAAGGTCAACTGTTATGGCCGAGATGTGCGATGAGATCTCAGATTTAATTAAGGCCCTAATTTCCGATTTTAGCGTTTGATGGGAGGTTGATATTTAGATATAGATAGATAGATATAAGATATAAATAAGTAAGATATTAAGTCGCTTAAAAGAGTTTCCAAATCTGCAGGGAGACAAGAAATTGCTAGTTGAGGTGCAGCTTCATGCACAGGTAGAGCAGAGGGACCCGCTAGTTGCCTCGCAGCAGTCGCAGCGTCTCCGGCCGGGGCCGGCGCAGTTAGATTCGGCGCCGATTTGCTCGAGTTGGAATTAGCGCTCCCGGAAGGATTGCGTGTCGGCGTTTTAACGCTTCTCTCCTCCATTTTGCACACCGAGCATTTCTTTACTTTCCTGTTGTCTTTAGATAGCTTCTTAAAGTCCTCTAATGAGATATTCAGACATTGATAATGGTAGCATCTAGCGCAAGAAGCGCAACCCATTATTTTGCCGCTGCTACCGACAAACTTGCCACAAGCCTCACATTTAGCGGTCATACTCGTAGCGCAGCGATAAGCAACAATGTAAGTAGAAGTTCAAATCACCTTCTGAGTGAGTTTTGACGCGATTGCCTTTATGATTAATTACTTAAGCTGCTAATATCTAATATTTTCATTATCAGTGTGATTCGGTGGTATAAAAGGACAGTACACGTGGTAGTTGACACTGTGCACTTCAGTGGCTAAAAGATGCGTTTTGCTTTGGTGTTGGTGGCCTTGGGCCTAGCTGCTGTCTCGGGTGAGTTATCATATCAAGACTGTTTTAGGCTGGGATTTTACTTCGCCGTATTTGCCAAGTTAATGATACCATGTCATTCATCTAACATATATAAACAAAAGAGATGCAGATTCAACCAGATGCATGACAAAATATTCAGCCAAGAGAAGTAAGACATTCAAAAAAATTAAGTTTTGAAAGTGAAATCACGAGTGGGTCTCAAATTAGTGATAGACTTAGACTTAACTATTATCGCTTAGTTCTCATCGGCTGTTTGTCCTGAAAAAAATATTACTTTAAGGTTTTTTTTCGAGTACGGTTCGCAGCAACCCTTTAAATATTACCCGTTGTTCTAATGAATATATAGAAACTTTATTAAACGGTAAATAAGTAAAAAAACAACAATAACTAACTTAATCTAGATAACCTAGCGATATCCGATGTCCCCAAGATTACGGCCCTGCAGGGTACCCATAATGTCGGCTACATTACCGCGCTGAATAGCCAAGCTAATACTTTGGCCGAGGAATCAGCCGGCTCTGTGGTCCGAAGAACATTCCGACAGCCACTGCAACGCCGCAAATATGTAGTTATTAGTGAGATCTACATATTTGCGGCGCTTTGCCGCTTCAGCGCAAACCGCCGGCTCTCAGCGAAGTACCTGGTCAAATGGCTTTCGCTTTTCGGAGTAGTAGGGCCTCGTGCAGGGTCCGTCCGGATTGTTACTACCGTCTTGCCTGCTAACTCACCGCCAAACAGCAATGTTCGCATTGTTGTGTTCCGGTGTGGGGGTAAGATAGCCGGTGAAACTACTAGCATAGAGGCATTCTATCTTCGTCCTCCGGGTAGGCAAGCACTTGTGACTCCTCTGGTGTTGCAGGTGTTTATGGGCGACGGTAATCGCTTTCCATCAGGCGATACGTTTGCTCATTTGCCCCCTAAAAAAAAAAAAACAATGGGACCGAGCCAGGGTGTCCGTTGTTCTAAATATTTTAAAAAGGTATTTTATATTTGCCCCACACAAACAATGATGGTAGATTTCTAGACACTAGTGCATCTTTGCAAATTATGTTACGATTATGTCTGTAGAAGTGTAGAAATACCCCGTCTGGAGCTTGTCCAGCGACTTATTATTTTTTTATTATCTGACCAAACCTGTATTTTTTTTTGTTTCTAGCGGTTCCCGAAAATCCCCAGAGGATTGTTGGTGGTTCCGTGACCACCATCGACCGGTGGCCTTTCACTGCTGCTATGCTATACTCCTGGAACCTCCTGACCTACACCCAAAGTTGCGGGGGCACCATCCTCAACAATAGGTCCATCCTCTCTGCTGCTCACTGCTTCAGGTAAGTACTATATATTGCAATTCATTGCTAAACGGATATTTTCTCATACAACACAAAAAAGTCATGTACCTATGTATATGTATGTGAACACTTTATTGTACACAACAACTGGTTATATATACATTAATAACAAATAAAACAAGGCGAACCTATTAGGAATTCGAAGAAAATAGGCAAACTTCACTGCGAACAAACGAGATATCTACTTATTCATATCCTACTTAATAAAACTATGAGTACATAATTATTTTTATTGAAGCAGTAACGTCTGCTAACGTAAACCAAATGTTAACAATGAAGCCGTTGAAAAGCCGTTGGAAACGCAGGTTCGAATCCTGTCTGAACCATTAAATTTTTCAATTTTTCGCTTCATTGTAAACATATGAGTACATAAACTAAGTAATAATACACATATAGTCATACTAATTATAATATAACATAATACATACATAACATACATATAAATAGGTAAACAAATACAGTATTCCATCAATTCACAAGTCACCGGATAGCCACTAACTTCTTCAAGTTAATCTTAAGTGATGCAATACATGCAGACTCCTAAGGGACAAATGCAAGTCATTCCACAACATCACTGCGCTCACCGTGAAAGACTTGCTATTGGTTCGCTTCTTGTTAGACGGTACAGCCAGAGTGAGATTGGTGCTAGACCCCAAGCGATGACTTCTGCGATCAGCCAGATACGACTCTTTGACTAATCATCTTTTGTTTTTTTTTCCAGCGGTGGCGCAGCCAACAGATGGCGCGTCCGTACTGGTTCCACCTGGGCCAATAGCGGCGGTGTCGTCCACAACACTGCCCAGATCATCACCCACCCGAGCTATAACGCCAGGACCTATGATAACGACATGGCTATCCTCCACTGCTCCACCACTATCGCCACCAACAATCTGCAGCGCCCTGGTAGCATTGCTGGAGCCAACTACAACCTTGCTGACAACGAACCCGTCTGGGCTGTCGGATGGGGCCGGACCTGCTCAGAATGTGCCACCTCTGAGCAGCTTCGCGAGGTTCAGATCTGGGTTGTGAACCAGAACACTTGTAGAACTCGCTATCTTGAGCTGGGCGAACCCGTCACCGACAACATGTTGTGCTCCGGTTGGTTGGACGTCGGTGGTCGCGACCAGTGCATGGGTGACTCCGGCGGGCCCCTGATCCATAACAACGTAATCGTCGGTGTGTGCTCGTGGGCCGAGGGCTGCGCTCTGGCCCGCTACCCCGGTGTCAATGCTCGCGTGTCCCGGTTCACCGCCTGGATCCAAGCCAATGCTTGAAATTAAGCATTATTTAGTAAAGAGGGCATTGAAATTAATTGCTTGAGTAGTGAAAATGATAAGGTTATGGCATTTTTTAATATTATACATGTTAATGTTACCGATATTTCAATTTTTATATACAAACGTGTTAATTAGTAATTGTCTACTTTATATATATATATATTAATACACTTAATTTACTATGGCTCAATACATAAGCATATATTATCAGAACTGCCGGGGAATTCGGACTAAACTTCATACATTACCTATATATGAATATTCTATTAAATAATTACGATGTGATTATGCTCACGATGTGTGTGTTGTTGGTCCCAGAAATATATGATAGCGAGTACATTGACCAAAGATACACAGTATTTCGTTGTGACAGAAATAGAGAATCAACACAAAAAGAAGTTGGGGGCGGGGTGCTGATTGTTGTAATGCGTAGTTTAAAACCAACTTAAATTTCACACGCCGACAATAATGCAAGTAAGACAGAAAGTATCACTACTGCCATAAAGGCAAGTGTTAGGTTGAACTGCGACCCTAACGAGCGAGCGAAGCGAGCGAGCCGCGCAGGTCTGACTTGGCTTATGATTCCTAACATTACCTATTACACCATAAGGCAGGTCCGACTTGGCTTAGGTTAGGTACGACGACGAGCGAAGCGAGGAGGAGTGTTAGGTTGAATCGTGGCAATGCCATTCCCAATATTGTTACAAACAAACAACATAATATAAGTAGCGCAACCTACATTATTAAACAGTTGGGGCAGTAAGGTTCTCGAATGGAGGCCACGCACCGGCAGGCGCATTGTAGGAAGTCCAATCACAAGGTGGACAGACGGGGTGCCCGACGTTTCATATAACTTCACTTAATCTATTTTGGTTTGATATACCATTGCTTTGTATAATGTAACGAATGGTATAATATTGTTTTAGATAATTTTCAAATGGTCTAATGTAACAATTGATATAATGGTTTATAGGTATAATTACTTTTAGAATAATGTACATTTACTATATTTATGACTTGGTATAAAACGTATTTATCATAATGACTTGCTTGATATAATTCGTCCAAAGCTATAAACTACAGAAGATATAAGTTGATTTTACTATAACCAAAAAAGGTGGTTCTGACTAGATATATTAGGCTGTCACCCCTTATATCACCTTAAGGCAGGGTCCAACTTGGCTTAGGTTAGGTACGACGACGAGCGAAGCGAGGAGGAGTGTTAGGTTGAACTGCGACCCTAACGAGCGAGCGAAGCGAGTGAGCCGCGCAGGTCTGACTTGGCTTATGATTCCTAACATTACCTATTACACCATAAGGCAGGTCCGACTTGGCTTAGGTTAGGTACGACGACGAGCGAAGCGAGGAGGAGTGTTAGGTTGAACTGCGACCCTAACGAGCGAGCGAAGCGAGCGAGCCGCGCAGGTTCGTCTTGGCTTACGATTTCTAACATTACCTATTTCACGTTAAGGCAGTATTTATATATGACAACGCTATTATTCTAAATAGTATGTATGTTAAACAAATTTATGTGATAAATATGTTATACGAAAGTATAATTATGCATATTGTCAATTATGTCCTTTAGCCTATTATATCAATCGATAATTAGAGAAAAGCAAAATAAAAGGGAAGTCACTGAGGGAGGCCTATGTTCATCAGTGAAAATGGTGCCAGTCTTCTACGTCTTGTTGAATTTTAAGTAATTCATCTGTGATCCAGGGCACTCTCTTTTTTCGACGTTTATTATTGTTTTTATTGGAAAAAGTCTGCTAAAGGCGGAATCGAACTTATTTATAGTACATGTCAAAAGTATTTTCAGGATCATATTCGGAAAATATAGCCTCCCAGTCAAAAGCAAGCATCGTGTTAAGGAAGTTTTGATATTTGTGTCACTGAAGTATCGCTTTTCAATAATTGTTGAGCATGAAAGTAAAGTCCAGTTCGTCACAATCGGTTTCAAATGACTGCTAAACATGTATTTTTTGCATTAAAATACTACAAATCAAAGAATACTATTTTTTTATCTATTAAGGAATATTCATTAAGTAATATTAACGCTTAAATATGTGAATTCTTGCATTACAGCAGCCAGAAATATTTTTTTATACACTCCAAATCTTGGGACAGTGACCAAACGGAATCTCATGTGACTAACTGGAAATTGTAAGGAATAGTATACATAGATTGAATATATTGAAAGAAAATCGCAAAAATAATGTTTAATGTTGTATTATAATTATACTACCTTAATTGACATAACCTTTTGTACAGAAAAAATAATAAAAAAAAACCACCTCATGTACAAAACATCTGAATTTTCAGTTTATTACTGTAGATTTTTTTTTTATAAAATTGTGGTTCTGTTTTGCTTTGTAGTGATTTAAATATATAATTATTGTTTACCGAAACCTTCTCCAAAATGTCACAAATACTTCTCTGAAAACCGCATCAAAATAGGTTCTGCCAAATGCGAGATAATCGCGGACAAACATCCATGTGTATTACAAACATACGGGGCAAGCTAAGAAAATCCTCTTTTTAGAAGTCGGTTTAAACATCGATCAGATTCCGATTGTGTACTAAGCTTTATGGCTCCAATGAGTCACAAAATCGTTCCGGTAGTATATCACGTCACTAATCGGACGTGACGTATTCTACCTCAACAATTTAAAATCAAGATTTCAATTTGTCTGAACTAATTCAATGTGATTTTTGTTTGCTTTTGGATACTATGATAGTTTGTTAAATGTCTTATTGTGCTTAAAAAAAGACATTATCATCTACTTTATTTTTTGGGGTTCCGTAGTCAACTAGGAACCCTTATATATAGTTTCGCCATGTCCGTCTGTCCGTCCGTCCACGGCTTAGCTCCGTGATCATTAGTACTAGAAAGCTGAAATTTGGTATGAGTATAGTATGTGTATGTATCACGCCGACAAAACGGTAAAATAAAATCTAAAAAAGAATAACTTTATTTCGGGTACCTCTCGTACACCTAAATAGTGGGGGTGTTTTTTTTTTCGTTACAATGTGGGGTATCGTTGAAGAATAGATCTTTTAAAAATAATAGGAGTCTTCAAACATTATTTTTTAGATAAAGTAAGCAGTTTTTTAAATATTCGCTCCGAAAAAAAAGCGTAAGTACTTATAATAAATTTCGAGAAAATGAGGCCTTATAAGTACTTTCAATGAAAATTATATTGAATAAAATCGGTTGATATGATATTTTATATAGCTTGAAATCTTTTTCGTAATTTAAACCTCGGGCTTAAAACCGCTGTTTTAAGCCCGTGTAGTTTTAAATCAAGAAGAAATTACTTGGAAAAAACGAAGAAGTTCAAGATTGTGATTAAGAAGTGGAAAAGATTGATAAACATTGCCTTCGAATGGCATTCTGGTGGCAAAAGTGCAATTTAGATGCACTTATGTAGTTCTATTGCATTTAATACAACTACAATCGCCATCAGCTAGCTGATAACTAGAGTGCACTTCAAACTGCACCCAGTCTTTAATAAAACTGCACTTTTGCAACTAGATTGCAATACAATATCAATTCAAAGATATTTGTTGATAAATGTATTTTAAAGTTTTTAATCTTTATTGCACAAATGAAAAAACAGATCGTACAAAAGGCGAACTTAATGCCATTGGGAATTCTCTACCAGTCAACTATCGGGCAAAGCAGATAAGTTGTAAAGAAATGTATATTTTCTCATTGCTGTAGTTTTGGTTGCAATCAAAAATATTCGATTTTGTTGGACAAAATCACTAAGTAATGCTAAGCCACAGCTCTTAATAATAAAACGAAATTAGATTTGTTTCCGTCCGTCATGTACTGTATTCCCTTTTCTCTTACCTAACAACATAATTATAGTCTCTACACTTTCATTTGATAGAAGCCTGATGACCAACTTCTGCTGCTATCTTTATAAATTTATGAAACATGTAATGTCTCATTTTTTTAATGAAATGAAATGAAATTATTTATTCAGTAAGTAGGCCACAAGGGCACTTTTACAAGTCAGATTGTGAATCTACCGGCATTTCGCAAGAGTAGACCGCTGTTGAGAAGAAAGCCGAAAGAAACTCAACAGTAAGTCATTTTTTCGTAAATAATACTTAATACAATTACATGACATTAGTGTTATAACTAATTATTACATGCGTACACGTAAAGGAGATACTCGTATATAGATACCCCAAATCACAGCACAGCAACAAGAGAATCATATTTATTTAAATCAAGTTTGATTCATCGTAAGCAGGGTTCGGAAATTCGGATCGATATTTACCTAAACTTTGGCGGCGGCTTTGATATTCGGTCGTAGGTATAGGCGGCTTTTTTTGACGTATGAGTAAGATAGCAATAGGATTTTGACAACTTTAGGTAAATATCAATCCCAATTTCCGAACCCTGATCGTAAGATATCATTGATTTCCAATAATTCTTTGACGCGTTAGTTATCATATATTTTAATCCAGGGGGGGTATTCGACCAATTTTAGAGATATAATGGAGATCTCTCATTTTCATCGCTATCCGTCACTTTTGACGTGTGCCTACTTGACAAGTGGCGATATCGCAACTTCGTCAATTCGGACGCGCAAAATTTTCGTTTCCTTTGTATGTGACGGCATAAATAACAGGCGCATACTTGAAATTGACCGCGTAGTACGTGAAATTAGTCCGTTACGTTTCGTTCAAAACATAAATTTATATACATGAATAACATTTTTGACAATCATTATCGCCTTCGTATTTCCAAAATTGAGATGAGATATGTCACTTTCAAGCTCATCGCATTTAAATGACAGTTCAATGGCGATATAACTGTTATCTAATGGAGATTTGACGTTCGGCGATATCTCAAACGGCATTCTCGAATTGGGCCCCAGTTTTGACTCGATTAGCTTTATGATTAATAATTTAAGCTGCTGATATCTATATTTTCATTATCAGTGTGATTCGGTGGTATAAAAGGACAGTACATGTGGTAGTTGACACTGTGCACTTCAGTGGCTAAAAGATGCGTTTTGCTTTGGTGTTGGTGGCCTTGGGCCTAGCTGCCGTCTCGGGTGAGTTATAATATAACTGTTTTAGGCTGGGATTTTACTTGTCCGTATTTGCAAAGTTTATCATATCTTTCATCTAACATTTATAAACAAAATTAAGAGATGCAACTGCAACCAGATGCATGACAAATTATTCAGCCAAGTGAAGTAAGACATTCAAAAGAGTTAAGTTTTAAAAGTAAAATCACGAGTGGGTCTCAAATTAGTGAAACTGATAGACTTAGACTTAACTATTATCGCTTAGTTATCATCGGCTGTTTGTCCTAAAAAAAAATATTACTTTAAGGTTTTTTTCGAGTACGGTTCGCAGCAACCCTTTAAATATCACCCGTTGTTCTAATGAATATATAGAAACTTTAATAAACGGTAAATAAGTAAAAAAACAACAATAACTAACTAAATCTAGATAACCTAGCTAAATCCTATGTCCCCAAGATTACGGCCCTGCAGGGTACCCATAATGTCGGCAACATTCCCGCTTGTAGTTAAATTCATTTTTTTTTGTTTCTAGCGGTTCCCGAAAATCCCCAGAGGATTGTTGGTGGTACCGTGACCACCATCGACCGGTGGCCTTTCACTGCTGCTATGCTGTACTCCTGGAACCTGGTGACCTACAGCCACAGCTGCGGTGGCACCATCCTCAACACCAGGTCCATCCTCTCTGCTGCTCACTGCTTCATGTAAGTAGATACTGGTATGGTTTTATTGTAAAAAATATTTTCTCCATTTTATTTTGCAATTCATTGTTAAACGGATATTTTCTCATACAACACAAAAAAATATGTATATGTATGTGAACAATTTGTTGTACACAACAACTGGTTATATATACATTAATAACAAATAAAACAAGGCGAACTTATACCTATTATTT
The DNA here is from genome assembly GCA_947623375.1 of Apotomis capreana. Lineage (NCBI taxonomy): Eukaryota > Metazoa > Arthropoda > Insecta > Lepidoptera > Tortricidae > Apotomis > Apotomis capreana. Next base: position 830,720 of record OX392501.1, read on the forward strand.
AGGGATCACTTCCAGGTTAACTTTTGAGCAATTGAACGAATTCGAAGAAAATAGGCAAACTGCACTGCGTACAAACGAGATATCTATTCATATATACTTAATAAAACTATGAGTACATAAACTAAGTAATAAAAATAATACACATATATTCATACTAATTATAATATGACATAATACATACATACATATAAATATATAAATAGGTAAACAAATACAGTATTCAATCAATTCACAAGTCACCGGATAGTCACTAACCTCTTCAAGTTAATCATAAGTGATGCAATAGATGCAGACTCCTAATAAGGGACATATGCAAGTAATTCCACAACATCACTGCGCTCACCGTGAAAGACTTGCTATTGGTTCGCTTCTTGTTAGACGGTACAGCCAGAGTGAGATTGGTGCTAGACCCCAAGCGGTGACCTCTGTGATCAGCCAGATATGATCCTTTCACTAATCATCTTTTGTTTTTTTTTCAGCGGTGACGCAGCCAACAGATGGCGCGTCCGTACTGGTTCCACCTGGGGCAACAGCGGTGGTGTCGTCCACAATACTGCCCAGATCATCATCCATGCGAGCTATAACGCCAGGACCTATGATAACGACATGGCTATCCTCCGCTGCTCCACCACTATCGCCACCAACAACCTGCAGCGCCCTGGTAGCATTGCTGGAGCCAACTACAACCTTGCTGACAACCAACCCGTCTGGGCTGTCGGATGGGGCCGGACCTGCTCAGGATGTGCCACCTCTGAGCAGCTTCGCGAGGTTCAGATCTGGGTTGTGAACCAGAACGTTTGTAGAACTCGCTATCTTGAGCTGGGCGACACCGTCACCGACAACATGTTGTGCTCCGGTTGGTTGGACGTCGGTGGTCGCGACCAGTGCCAGGGTGACTCCGGCGGGCCCCTGATCCATAACAACGTAATCGTCGGTGTGTGCTCGTGGGGCGAGGGCTGCGCTCTGGCCCGCTACCCCGGTGTCAATGCTCGCGTGTCCCGTTTTACCGCCTGGATCCAAGCCAATGCTTGAATTTAAGCATTATTTAATAAAAAGGGCATTGATATTAATTGCTTGAGTAGTGAAAATGATAAAGCTATTGCATCTTATATATTATACATGTTAATTAGTAATTGTCTTTTTTATATATATATTAATACACTTAGTTTACTATGGCTCAATACAAAAGTATATATTATCAGAACTGCCGGGGGATCCGGACAAAACTTCATACATTACCTATATATGAATATTCTATTAGATAATTACGATGTGATTGTGCTCACAATGTGTGTGTTGTTGGTCCCAGAAATATATGATAGCGAGTAAATTGACCAAAGATACACAGTATTTCGTTGTGACAGAAATAGAGAATCAACACAAAAAGAAGTTGAGGGCGGGGTGCTGATTGCTGTAATGCGTAGTTTAAAACCAACTAAAATTTCACACGCCGACAATACTGCAAGTAAGACAGAAAGTATCACTATTGCCATTCCCAATATTGGTACAAACAAACAACATATAATTAGCGCAACCTACATATTAAACGTATCACCGAAATCAACTTACGAATATCATTTTAATGAGCTTACCGGCATTTTAAATGACACAAAAACTGACAGCCATTTCCTTTTAGGTGACTATAACATACCCACAGCAAGCTGGACACCCGACTACCACACGGGCTTACGTCTCAGCGGCTCCACAGCTACATGTTCTCTTGTCTCATAATAAATGTTCCGTGTTTCCTGTAAGCATCCCATTATTAGCGATAGACCAGCACCATCCACCATTTTACGCCTTAGTTCCAATAGAAATAAGATCAGCGTCCCCATTGAGATCTAATGTCGCAATTAAATAGAGAAATAATAAATCCGGCCGCAGTTTTTTTTTGGCCACTTGGTCGAACTTCTCATTTAATAACTAAGCATTGGGAAAATGAGATAACCTCTAATAAACTAATTCATCTTCTTTACAACGCCAACTAAAAATGTTAAAGAAAGCGTCAAGCATTCCACATTTTCTAGCTATGTTCAGCTTTAGTCGCATTTTCTGTATCACTTATTGAATGAGAGTCTCATGTCGGGGGCGTTTTAAATTTTTAATTCAGGTTAGGTATATAAACTTTTATAAAGTACGATAAAATCGTAATTCTAAAAGAACGAAAACAGCACATTGAGAAGCATACCTACGAAAAAAAGAAAAGGGCTCTGTCAGAATCACCAGAAGCTTCGAGACCCGAATTTGAAACTGGAAAAGAAAAACCCACGAAAATCAATAAAACGAACTGCATGGATAACTACATTTTAAGACAACCTATTCTGCAATTAACTTCCGAAAAAACATCCGCACAAGCTCAGGATCCAAGAGCTCCAACGACATCGCAATAGCAACTAACAGCTGGCCCTACTCCTCTCCCAATACGGCCTGTCACCGCGGGAGAGAACGACTGCAACCCTCCAACTCGTCAAAATATGTATATCTGTACATATAATGTAAAATCGCTAATGTCACCACAACGAATGATACTACTGAAATACTCACTGTTGAATATTAAATACGACATAATTGGATTATCGGAAATCAGAAGGAAAGGACACGAAATTATCGAGGACGAAGATCATATCTTTTGTTACACAGGAACGCTACAAGGACACTATGGGGTGGGTTTTTTAATAAAAAAGAAGTATAAAAACAATATAGAAAATTACATAGGCGTTTCAGATAGAGTCTGCCTCCTAAACATGAAAATAGACGCAGTAAAAATCTCCATGATCCAAGTTTATGCCCTGAACTCCGATGCTCCGGAAGAGGAAATGAATGTTTTTTATAATCAAATCGAACAAGCCCAAAAACTTGCAAGTGGAAAAATTATTTTAATGGGAGACTTCAATGCGAAAATAGGGCAAAGAAAATCGTCAGAAAATGCAATTATGGGACCATATTGCTATGGAGAAAGGAACCAAAGAGGAGACAAACTGCTACAGTACGCATTGACTAACAAACTTACCATTATTAACATAATATTTAAGAAAAATGTAAAGAACCTCTGGACTTGGACTACACCAGATAAACAGTATAGAAACCAAATAGATTACATTCTGTCGACCAAACCCAAGCTTTTCACGAACATGGAAATCTTAAAAAATATTACTTTTCCAAGTGACCATAGACTATTAAGAGGTACACTACAACTGCAAAACCTAAGGAAAAGAAGAGCAACTTTTAGGGAATCGAAAGCTGATTTATCAACCGACCTAAATCGACATACCTACCTCAAGGCTTTAGAAGAGAAATCGAAACTAATAAAGTGGGAAAATACAGAAGTTGTAGAGTCGTTCTATCTAAAGATAGAGACGGCCATTAAACAAAGCCTAAGTTGCACTACTTCAAAAAAACCATGCAAGGACATACTATCAGATGAAACAAAACACCAACTAGAGAAACGTATAGCACTGCAATCGAAACCATCTAAAAATAAGGAAGAGAAAAGGGAACTTTCAGCTCTATACAAAACTACAAATAAAATGTTGAAAAAGGACTACGAAAACTATAGAATGAAAATTATTGAAAAATACTTAAATACCACCGGAAGTCAGAAAAAAGCTTACAAACAATTAAATACTGAGAAAAAATGGATACCTACACTGAATAACGAGCCTACGGCTGGAAAGGTACAAACACGAAAAAACCTTATAAACGTTGCCTCAGACTTTTATCGAAATCTCTACCAGGGCGAGAACACCAATGGAAACGAATACAAAAAATATCAAATACAACCAAGCACGACCATATAACCTTTTGAGGGCAGTGAAATTATGAAAAAAATTGAAAAACTAAAGAACGAAAAAAGCCCGGGTCCCGACAACATTCCTAATGAGGCACTAAAAATTGGAAAAGATATACTAAAAGGTTCTATCACAACTCTTTTTAACAAGATTTTGGAAGCACAAGAAATACCTAAAAATTGGGGAGAATCTCGAATTATTTTGTTATACAAAAAGGGAGATCCTTCAGACATTAATAACTATAGACCTATTAGCCTGTTGCCAACCATGTATAAATTGTTCGCCATGTGTTTAGAAAAAAGGATAGCGAAAACCATAGAGGCAAGCCAACCAGTGGAGCAAGCCGGTTTCCGCCCTGGATATTCAACTATGGACCATATCTACACACTAGACCAAGTAGTGGAAAAACACTTGGAATTTAATCAACCGCTCTACCTCGCATATATCGACTACGCGAAGGCGTTCGACTCTATTTCCCACGATAGCATCTGGCAAGCTCTGATACATCAAGACGTCCCAACCATATATATTAATATTATCAAAGATATATACGAGAAAAGTATAAGTAGAGTAAAATTGGACAGACTTGGGCCTACAATCTATATTCGAAGAGGAGTGAAACAAGGGGATCCGCTGTCACCCAAAATATTCATAGCGGTCCTCCAAAATATCCTTAAGGACCTAGATTGGAGCAAGAAAGGAATACTAATTGGTACAGAGTTCCTAAGCAACCTCCGCTTTGCGGATGACATCGTACTCTTTGCAAATACATCCGAACAGCTAGAGATGATGCTGGAAGAAATAAACAGGGCTAGTCAAACTATAGGATTACAACTGAATACCTCGAAAACGAAAGTCTCTACAAATGGCTACCGACACTCTGTAACGGTAAACGGGGCTCGCATTGAGTACGTAGATGACTATATTTACCTAGGCAAGCAAATCTCCTTCAAGAAAACAAGGCACGAAGATGAAGTAGAGCGCAGAATTAGTATCACCTGGAGAAAATATTGGAGCTTCAAAGAAATTTTAAAATCAAAACTTTCACTTAAGTTGAAGAAAAAAGTCATAGACTCTTGCTTGCTTCCATGCCTTTCCTATGGTGCTCAAACTTGGATCTACACCCATAAAATTAAAAACAAAATACGTTCCTGCCAGCGTGCAATGGAGAGAAGCGTCTTAGGGATCAAGCTCAGGGATAAACAAAAAAGCGTGAATATAAGGAGAAAGACTAAAATAATAGACGCCGTGCAGCACACACAAAGGTTGAAATGGAAATGGGCTGGACATATCGCCAGGACTGCCGATAACAGATGGACAAAACGCATAACAAAGTGGAGCGGTCCATGCGGGAAAAGAAAGCCAGGAAAGCCAAAAGACCGCTGGGTCGACGATATCCAGAGAGTTGCCGGAAAAGAATGGGTACAAGAAGCAAAAAATAGAAAAGGCTGATGGAGACAGTTGGAGGAGGCCTATACCCGAGAAGGGGCCATGTCTTAAATTTATGTTATTTAGGAAAAAATTCTTTGTATTTTTATGTCTTTTAAGTCATGGAAATAAAGGCTATATTATATTATATTATTATTATTATTATATAAACTTTTAGTCAAATATCTCGGTAGCATTGCTTTTTCTATTATAGAGTTCCTATGGCCACCTTCCGGCTCCATCATCAGGTAAGCCCCATGGTACCATATTATTGTATTGTCATCAAAGTTAAGTAAGTGTGCAAAATTTCAGCTCTCGGTTGACGATATCTGCTTCAAAATTGAGTTGCAAGATTCCACCCGAACTAACATACTTTAAACATACATACAATGCAAGTTAAATAAAAGCTTGTAAAATTGTGTACCAGGTCTGACAATACAATACAATACAATACAATACAATACAATACAATACAATACAATACAATACAATACAATACAATACAATACAATACAATACAATACAATACAATACAATACAATACAATACAATACAATACAATACAATACAATACAATACAATACAATACAATACAATACAATACAATACAATACAATACAATACAATACAATACAATACAATACAATACAATACAATACAATACAATACAATACAATACAATACAATACAATACAATACAATACAATACAATACAATACAATACAATACAATACAATACAATACAATACAATACAATACAATACAATACAATACAATACAATACAATACAATACAATACAATACAATACAATACAATACAATACAATACAATACAATACAATACCATACAATACAATACAATACAATACAATACAATACAATACAATACAATACAATACAATACAATACAATACAATACAATACAATACAATACAATACAATACAATACAATACAATACAATACAATACAATACAATACAATACAATACAATACAATACAATACAATACAATACAATACAATACAATACAATACAACAATACTCTGACCTGGGAGGCAATTCGATAAATTTTAGAGAGATGATGGAGATCTCTCCATTTCATCGCCATCCGTCACTTTTGACGTGTCCCTACTTGACAAGTGGCGATATCCCTCGAACATCGCAACTTCGTCAATCCGGTCGCGCTAAATTTGCGTTTCCTTTGTATGTGACAACACAAATAACAGGCTCATACTTTAACATGACCGTGTAGTGCGTGAATTAATCGGTTACGTTTCTTTAAAAACATAAATTCATATACATGAAGAGCATTTTTGACAATTATTATCGCATTCGTATTTCCAAAATTGAGATGAGACATGTCACTTGAAGCTTTAATGACAGTTCAAAGGCGAAATCACTGTTATCTAATAGAGTTTTGACGTTTTGCGATCTCTCAAACGGCATTCTCGAATAAGTTCCCTGTGGTCTGGTTTTGGCTAAAATGCCGCCGCAAACGGACACCTAGCAAACAAACGACGCGTTTGGCTCGGTTGGTAGACACCTGCCTACTGAGTCGGCGGTCCCGGGTTCGAATCCCGGCCGGGGCAAATATTTGTGCAAATATTTGTTCTTGGGTCATGGATGTTATCTATGTATGTAATTATATATTATGTATATCGTCGTCTAGTACCCATAGTACAAGCTTTGCTTAGTTTGGGACTAGGTCGATTTGTGTAAGATTGTCCCTTAATATTTATTTATTTAATATTTATTAAATTATATGTTTTTGTGAGCAAATTCGGAACGGTCTGTTAACCTATACGAGGATTGTTTTGATCGATGTGATATTAATCTGCCATCTGTCGGGATTCCATTTCACATATCTAGTAATCTAGTAGTTTTTGTCTAAGCTCCATCAAAATGACATAGTCTGGACACCCATATGCGGTTTCATCTGACGATACTGAATAACCTATTTAAGTTAGTAAACCTATTTAAGTTAGTTGCACCGCCCACAACATATTATCTGCTTTGCCCGATGGTTGACTGGTAGAGAATGCCCAATGGCATTAAATTCGTCTTTTGTAGGATCTGTTTATAAATAATGTTGTTGGATAAAACCAGGCAAACGATACCTTAGAGCACAATCGTACTAACTTTTCGAAAAAAATCGTTGCAATTAGGACGTTAGTGCATAAATCTATGGTTTACATTTCAATAGCAAAATAATTGTAATAAGTACGAGTGTGAACTAAGGTATCTATATTGTATATTTGGAATCATTTCATGTTGCACTGGTAATACCTACCTACTTATTTTTACGATGACTGATTAACATTGTACTCAGTAATTTATTTCAGGCAATTTAAAATTTACTTTCCGCGTCCAAAGTTTATTTCTTACCCCGAAAAAGATAGTGCTAATGTGAACATTTAAGAGGAAATAAAACGATTGTTGTTTGGAAACAGTCCGGCGCAAACACTTACCAAAATGGAAACTTTTCTTATCTTTTTCCTTATAAATCTAAGTTATAAATACTTGTAAACACGAAACTCGAGCTTTGTTTTCTATTTTCAATAGATTAAGAACCTGATAGAAGCAAATAGCTGAAATACGAGGTGCGTATGTGTTCCGGGGATTCATTTGTGTTTTTGTTCTGCTGTTTTAGTTTCATGGTGCTGACAGGTAATATTTAATTTAAAAACGGGGCCTTAACCAAATTATTATGTGTTTTTTACTTTCAGCTTCAAGATTTCTGTAGAAGGAATTAAAATATTTTTATGCCGCATGGTTTTGCCGATAAATACCAATGGTTACAATCATAGGTACTTATATTTATGTATGTAGGTATGTAAACTCTTTATTGTACAACAAAAAAACAATGTAACAAAAACATAAAAGTAAGTATGTAATTATTTATTTGTAAAACACAGGGAACAATAAAGTATAGATTAGAAATATATACAAAGGCGAACTTATCCCTGTAAGGGATTAGTTAACCTTTGAGCAAATGAGAGATAATTGAAATCATCCGTGAAGATAGGCCAAAATATTAATATGCACAGAGACACTATAAATATAAATGTATAATCATAATTATAAATACTATTAGTTTCGTTTATTTTTGAAATATTAAACACTAAATGGGACCTAGCTCAAAGCAAGCCAGCGCAAACCTGAGGTGCCTTTTACCTTCTGCCTTTGATCGAGTCAGTCTTAGTCGCACCAGTGCGTATGTCAGACGATTACATTGCCAACCACCACGACCTTAAAGTTTAATTCATACTTTGTAGAAAAATAATTCGAACTTCGTATCGTGCGGGCCCGTCCATTCAAACATCGTTTGACACGAGATCGAGAAGGATAGCATGCTATGAACTACGAATTTTGAACTTTGGAGTAGTCCTTCAGTACCGCGAGCTTTGCAGAGCGTTGTACCTGGGTGTGTAATGATTGTCATAAACACAATTAGCGAATTTTCATTTTGCATGAAACGAATACCAAAGCTGTCGAGGGAAACTTTTGTCGGTCGTCCCTACCACCTCTGCGAAATGCCAATAATCTCGCCCATAGCGCTAAAGAGAAAGCCGATTTACTTGGTAATCTCTTTACCTCGAACTCGACTTTGGATGATGACGGGAGCACCGTGCCACCTATCATCCCGTATTGCGGTTACTTCATGCCGGAAATAACCTTTTCTCAAAGGGATGTCCGAAGGAAGTTGCTTAGTCTAGACATCCATAAGTCAAGTGGGACGGACGGCATACCAGCAGTGGTGCTCAAGCAGTGTGCTCCCGAGCTGTGCCCTGTGTTAAAGCTCCTTTTCGCGCTTTCTTACCGAAAAAACGCATGTCCCGTCTTCGTCTACCCACGTGCATCCTGTGCCGAAAAAGGGGGTCATCATCAGACCCATCGAACTATAGGCCTATCGCTATTACCTCCCTTCTTTCAGAGGTGATGGAGCGTGTTTATTACAATCAACACGAAGCTCCTAAGATGTTACTTGGAAGAGCACGATCTGGTCAGCGACCATCAATACGGCTTTCGCCACGGTCGCTGCACTGGTGATCTTCTAGTGAATTTTATACAACGATGGGCATCAGCCATTGAGAGTCAAGGTGAGGCCTTGGCAGTTAGCCTAGATATAGCCAAGGCAATGATCGGGTCTGGCACCGTGGGTCTTCTGGCGAAGCTGCCATCTTACGGACTACCCGAGGGCTTGTGCAAATGGGTCGCCAGCTTTTTAACCAATAGAAGCATAAAAGCCGTAGTTGACGGCAGCTGCTCTAAACACATGGTTATAAATGCTGGCGTCCCACAAGGCTCCGTGCTATCTCCAACGCTGTTTCTGATTCATATCAATGATATGTTTTATCTATTGATGACAGTCATTGCTATGCAGACGACAGCACTAGAGACGCATTCTACACAGACCGTGCTAACATCCCTCATTCCGTTGTGAAAGAAAGCCGCGAGCAACTTGTGTCTAAAATTGAGAGTACAGAGAGTCTATCTAGAGTCTTCGATCGGGGACAGGATAACTTGGTCCGGTTTAACCGCTCTAAGACACAAGTTTGCGCGTTCACTACTAAGAAAACTCCGTTTACTGTGGCCCCGCAATTCCAGAACACATCCCTCAACATCTCATTTCATTTCTTTGTGTAATCTTTATTTATATTTAGTGGTGCACAATAAAGAGCATTATTATTATTATTATCTCAAAGTGTACCTATTGGGATCCTTGGGGTTGACATCAACAGTGACGTTCAGTTCCGAAGTCATTTAGAGGATAAGGCAAAGCTGGCATCTAAAAAGCTTTGCGTACTGCACAGAGCGAAGCGGTACTTCAATCCTAGGCAAAGGCTACTGCTGTACAAAGCGGAAGTCCGACCCCACATGGAGTACTGTAGTCACCTCTGGGCAGGAGCCCCCGCATACCAGCTTAGCCCTTTTGACTCGGTACAAAGACGTGCTGTGCGCATTGTTGACAATCCTAAACTCACAGACGGAATCGAGCCTTTAAGTCCGAGGAGAGACTTTGCCTCCTTGTGTGTGTTCTACCGTCTGTATAATGGGATGTGTTCTGAGGAATTGTTTGACATGATACCCACGGCTACCTTCTACCATCGCACTGCTCGCCATCGGCGGGGTGTTCATCCTCACATACTGGAGCCGAAATGGTCGAGAACTGTCCGGTTCCAGAGGAATTTCCTACCGCGAACGCTCCGCATGTGGAATAAGCTCCTGCCGAGGTTTTCTCCGGGGGCTACAGCATGCGGTTCTTCGAGAGGGGAGTAAATAGGTTCTTAAAGGGTCGGCAGCACGCGTGTGATGCTCCTGGCGTTGCAAAGCGTCCATAGGCGGCGGTAACTGCTTAACATCAGGCGGGCCGCATGCTTGTTTGCCACCGTCGTAGCATTTAAAAAAAAAAAACATAATTTTAATTAATTAAAAACAAAATAAATAAAAACAAATTGCATAATTTCTAAAGTAATAATAGTCAAATTGCATAATTTGTATTAACATAAAAGCAAATACTACAGCTATCACTCTGTAGGTAATAATGCTTGTAATGTAGGTACTTTATTTATTAAGAAAATCTCTAATATCAAAGGCATATTATACAGTAGAGGATTATCTGACAGACAATAATGCATGGCTTGAACCAGAAACCGAGTAACTGACTCCTTAATTCGTGTTAGATTTCACCTGACTAGTTTATTTATTTATTTTTATTTTGGTATTCAGCATAACCACAGCCGTAAATATACATTATGATATAAAATTAGTTACATAACAGAGGGTCAATAACAGTTATTCATTGGTGACATAGAAAATATGATTTTAAATTAAGTAGAATTAGACAAACTCAACATGTCCGCTCCAAACAGATGGACAGGAACACAGTTCTAATAAGACCTAACGAACCTACCCAGGTTAAAACCCCTCTTTAAAGTTAAGCCTAATATAAGGTAACCCTAACAATTTGGTAACCATAACATAAGGTAACCTTTTCATTTGGTAACCCTATGTTAAGGTTACCCTATCATAACAGTTAACTACAACCTCAACACAGTTACACAGTTACGGTTAAAACCCTAACGCGTAAGGGTTATTTATAGCAGTTAACTCTAAACCCTATCGCGTTAGGGTTTGGAACTGAACGTTGAAGGATCGTTATAGATGACCGGAGTTGGCAGAATGTTTACGTATTGCCGTGTTTTTTTAGACTAGTTTTGTTTGACTTTTTGTTTTTTGTTGTTGTTATTAGATAATAAGTACTTTATCTTTGCTTTTTATATGTTTCTCCTACACTGATGTTGTTAATTAGTTGATAATTTGATGTGATTGTTCTGCTAATAAAAAAGTAATAATATCTAATATAATAATAATAATAATAAATAACTATACTTTTCATACTGTTTTTAGGGTTCCGTAGTCAACTAGGAACCCTTATAGTTTCGCCATGTCCGTCTGTCCGTCCGTCCGTCCGTCCGTCCGTCCGCGGCTTAGCTCCGTGATCATTAGTACTAGAAAGCTGAAATTTGGTATGAGTATGTGTATGTATAACGCCGACAGAACGGTAAAATATAAATTAAAAAAAAATTTTTTTCGGGTACCTCTCGAACACCTAAAGTGGGGTGATTTTTTTTTTCTTTTCAACACTAGTGTGTGGGGTGTCGTTTAATAGGTCTTGTAAAAATAATTGGGGTCTCCTAACATTATTTTTGATAAAGTCAGCAGTATTGTAATATTCGCTCCAAAAACAAAAAAATAGTGTGCCCCCCCCCACCCCTCTAACTTTTCAACCACGGGTCAAAAAAAATCGGAAAAATTCTTGTAAATGAGGCTTTATAATTACTTTCAATGAAAACTATATTGAACAAAATCGGTCGAGCTGTTTTTGAGTTATCGCCAAATTTCATATTTTTTCTTTTAAAGGACGTAAGTTGACTTTTAGAAGGTAATAAGTGATTACAGTTTCTAGGGCGTTTACGACCTTTTTATAGAGCTTGAAATCTTTCTTAACTTAAAACTCGGGCTTAAAACAGCAGTTTATTGTGAAGGATGAGCAACTACGGAACCCTACACTGAGCGTGGCCCGACATGCTCTTGGCCGGTTTTTTTTTTACTTATCGAGGAACGATCGGCAGCTTTGCTGGTAACGTTATACTTAATAACAATAAAAACCATCGTTTAAGAACAAAAGAGAGTTCGACTTGCAGCATGGTATTTTTAAGTGTGCAACGTGCTGTTTTAAAATGACAGATTAGATAAAAAATGTAAGAAAGAGATGGGATTAGTATTGTTTTGAAGCATCATGGATGCTAAGCGTTAGTTACTCGTCAGTATCCTCCAAATCGTCCAACTGGTCAGTTACAAACGGGTGCCATAAAATAACAAATATTAAAAAAAAACTTTAAAAGGTACTACAAAAAGCGCTTGCTGCCACTGCCATGCAATTTTCCCGAGAAATATAGTGACTTTGTAAATAAACTTGAAAGACAGAAGAAACTGGTAAGTTATGCATTCTTATTATATTTCAATTTTGTTTACCATTAAATCGTTGTAAATACTATCGACCTTAAAGGTACTCGATTTGATATTTTTTCCTTAATAGTATCTGCAATATGTTTTTTTTTTCAACCATATTCTAATTATATATATATATATACTTATACGTACCTATATTTATTTATTTCAACTTGATTGCACATTGCATTCCACAAAAACGTAGATAATAATGGCGGCTTTTTGCCATGAAATGAGGTGTTCTCTGCCAGACAACTTGTTTAAATGAATGTATATGTAAATATATAATATTTAATTACCATACAAATTCGGAATACCTACTACAATGACATTTCGTAAATGTGTGTTTGTGCATTTTCATTTATTATACATTTTATTCAGAATATGTTGGCACATTTAGCTAAAAATCTCAGTAGTATATCTTGAATTATTCCAATTTACTTATAATGTTCGGGTATCCTTAGAGCTGCCAGTTTAGCATTCCTAACAAAAAATAGGCCATGCATGAACGTTGTACTTTATTGGACGACGCTTACATTTCTAATATTAGTGACGTATTTCTTACTAAACTTAAAATGAAACACCAAATTAAGTATATATTTTTTTTATTTCAGACTCAAAGTGAAATCAAGAGAGGAAGGAAGGTTATGAAAAACGTAAAGAAATTTTGGCTGAATTCAAGGAATTGTAAGAAAACGTACCGGACGATAAATTGAAGGACATGTGGGCACGTGTAAAATTTATGACAGAATTGTATCATACGGCTGTTCTAAAATTACGTAAATAATAAGTAATCCATAATTTAGTATTATATTTGATATGGTCTAATTTTAAACTGATTTGATTTTTTAATTGCTGTGATTTATGTCATTGTTTTTTTTTATTATGGTGTTTTTAATGTATAGGTGTTATAAGTATTAATTGTTAAGAATAGGTAGTTATTAAAACTGACTATGCATGTTAAACTATGATGATGATATTTTTATGGTTTTAGTTAGTATAATTAAACTTACTATTTTTGTTATCTGATTAAAAATGTATATCCTAGTAAATTATTTACACACCTAAAATGTATTTTTATTTTATGAACATAGCATGATTTTAATATGGTAAATACTTTTAAAGGTATCATTATAGAAATCGCGTTTATGCTGGCAAGACGCTATTAGCTCAGATTAGGATAAACACAAAAATTGAATTCTTATTTTATTAATTAAAGAAAAAAAAAGACAAAATAATTATTATACTAATACATTTCAAATAACGTTCAATTATAATGTTACTTGGATTAATTTTATTGTACAGTCGGTTAGATTTTGTTACCTAAGTAGGTATTGTGATGAGTATTTTTTTAAACAAGCAACGCATTTGTATCAGCTTGTCCTAAAATGCTTTCATATGTCCAGATGTTCGGATTTCCGGCTGTTGTCGACTAGAGGTCCGATTCATATGAATTGTTGATTCAGTTATTCGTAATTTTTCAATATGGCGAAGATATGGGGTTTGCTAATGTAAAAAATAACAAATAACAACCATTTTGAAGTAAAGTCGCGAGGTTTACCGCTTACATAGCCACTTGTTTAGTTGTTTTAATGAATTGGTAATATGGAGACTAATGTCGTATGGTGTAGTCAGGAGTTGGATAGTGGAATTCCTTAACGGTTGCTTGTATACTTTTCGAGTGTAGGGTCTGATGGTTTGTTTTTAAGTGTACAATTGAAACTGCAATATCTCGTGTCACATCACAACTTCATTATAACTAACTGTCTACTGAAAAAACAGATTTACCGCGTACATACATTATAAGTACCGACAAGATACTAGTAAGAGTATTAACAGTAGGCAACTGAATTTTAGATCTTTTTTACTATTCCTAACAACGTATGCTATCCCTTTAATATCAGCGGAAAGCGAAAGAGATAGTAAGTTATGGCAGGTAACAAAGAACCTTTGTTACTTAATTCAAATTCAAATTTAAAATATATTAAATAAACCGATGGTCCATGATACTATGAGTTTCATACCTAAACTAATTAACATAACAATTAACTAATTTAATTGATTATTAATTTAAATTGTTTTATTTTTTCTTCCAAATGGATGAAAATTGTTTTTTTTTTAGTTTTCAAACCTCTGCCATTTCAAATGTTTTAAATAATTTTATCGACACAAATATTTAATATAATTAATTAATCTAGACTTCATAAATCGGTTGAGAAATGTGACCCCTAAGCGAGACCAGCCGGAAATCCGGACAAAATGACATCTGTCTGTGTGTAAATAATTTTCTTTTTATAGTAAAAAAATAATAATTATAGAATACATAATATAACAAAATTTACTTTGTTTCAAATAACATTTTAATTAATTACTTAAAACATTTTTTTTAATGTTGTTATAATTATTACATTTTTAACTATTAATAAAAAAAAGCATCATGATTTAATCAAGACACAGAGTACAAGAAATATTCTTATTCAAATCAATTTGAATAATAATAAGAATATCCACAGAACCATCATTAATATTGCTAATCTTTACAATTTAAGGGTGTAATTTTAATAAAATAATTTGAAGTTCGTTATTGACGCATAGGTACATCAACCTAAATAAATATATACTTAGATGAAAAGGGATGAGTGAAATGCTAAGGATTATTTTTATTTTATTGTTATCGGGGTAATGGCATTTACTGCACACTAAGACGCAAACCGTAATGAGACGCGGTATTTATTATTGTTTTAAGAATAATCAAAATGCAGTAGTGCCTTAACCCTAGAGTGCTCGCGCTATGAGCATTTTGCCGCCCGCGGAACTATATTCGTGTTATTTTCTAAACGATGCATTTGTCAAGGTCAAGCGTCCTAGTAGCTGCCCCCCCGTACCTTACCTCCTTGTTTTAGAAATTATAACAAATTCAGTGCGCAGGTGACTGCAGGAGGCAAAGATTGTCACAGGTGTGTCGCGTTTGACGGCAAACTGCTCACTGCGCGACTACTCACGTAGGTAAAGTTTATGAATCTGTTTTCTTAATATAGTTGAAATATTATGAGTTTTCATTGCGTTTAGTATTGTTTTGATATAATTATAGTATTAGTATTGATTTTTAGTTTGTTTTGTTCAGTTATTTGGCGTTGTTCTTGTTTTGTTTTGCTCAGTTTACTTTATATTATTAAGACGAACATTTCTGAAAGAAATTGCCCTGGCGATGACTAGACCACATTATCATTAGAAAATCCGACGTAAACACATTGCAGAACCAGCTGAGAAACCAAATCCCCCGATTTGTACCATCGTATCATCAAAATATAATATGCGCAGTATGTCCGTCCAAGAAAAATAGAAGTACGAAAAAAGGATGCAACAGATGTGCAAAGTTACTGTGCAACGAACATTGTATGTACATGTGTCAGGATTGTTTTGCTAAAATATATGTTGAAGATGATGAAAACGTATAATTTAACTATTAAGTTAAATTTTTCTTTTTTTTATATAAAGAAGTTGCAAAAAACCAAGAAATTTTACCTAAGATTTCCCAAAGCATTCTTTTCTTAATTGTAAGTATGAAACTTTAAAAAATGTTTCTTATTATGATAGTTTATGTTTCATTCTATCCTTTAAACATAATTATAAATTCATATAACGCCAATTTGCTAGAAAAAGTCATATTAAGTATGGGCGGCAAAATGCTCCCCACGCGATCACTCGCGTTTCACGGGAAGACGCGATCACTCTAGGGTTAACTGAATGCCGCATTAATTGTTATATTTTTTTATCGAAACAATACTTATCTGTATTACGGGGAATGAAGGAAATGATAGTTAATTGCGTTTGGGATAAACCAATATGTGATATCAATGGTGACGGCAAAAATAAATGAATGACTTTTATTTTTTCCGTCTTAGAGTTATTTGTCAAGGCCCAAAGGCAAAGATGAAATATGAAAAAAAAACAAACAACACACTGTTTTCGCCGCTCGAGCTAAGCAACGCTACCATGGTAACATAAGAAGTTTCTACACCAAAGACTTAAAGATGAATATTGACTGATTTGACGCTTTATAGCATATTGTTACAAACCTCGCAAGCCAAACATGTTTATGACTTGCAAGAGATAAGAAATTTACTGAGTTACTGTTATTCAAAAACTGACCTAATAAGACATAATTTAGGGATCATATTCGTTCGAACTCGTTCAAAAACCCTTACGTTAAGGTTATTAAGTTAGGGTTAGTAGTTATTATAACTGCTATTCAAAAACTGAACTAATAACACATTACTTAAGGATCACATTCGTTTGAACTCGGTTCAATACCCTAAAGACTCTGTTAGTGGGACGGGGTAGGTTAGTTAAGGTAGTTATTAACCGCGTTAACTGCAACAAAACAGTAACCGTATCATTGAAACAACCACATCATAGGGTTAACAATATGTAAGGGTTTTTAAAAACAACTTCTAAAATAACCTCATCAAAAACCCATGTTAAGGTAACCGGTTCCGGTCCCTGGGTTAAACTAGAGAATTTTAAACGTTTATTTTTTGTATGCGCCCACCCGAACCCGTTCCTCCAGTTTTGTTAGCTTAAGCTTGTAGGAAGTCTTTCTTTGATTCTTACTACATAAAACACAATAGGTACATTGATACACCATAAATAACTATTCTCTTGAATGCCGTTATGAACTTTAATAATTATGCATTTATGACCAAAGTATATTATACACAGTAAAATCATTATCTATCACCATTTTAACTAATGTTATTATGAGTATTGACTGTTCTGTTGGTTAATTATAATGTACGTTAAAATTATGAACTTTGAGCAAATATTTTTTTTTTTTTTTACAATGTTAAGAATATTTATTAGTAAACGAACACAAGTAAAAATTAACAGTACACAACTTAACCTAAATAAAATTAACTAACAAAACCGATGTCCCCCAGATCATGGCCCTGCGGCAGGGTACCCATGATGCCGGCTACATTCCCTCGTTGAATAGCCATGTTTATCCTTTGGCCGAGGAATGAGCCGGCTCTGTGGTCCGAAGAACATTCGGAAAGTTTTTTTTTTATTAAAGTGTAAAGTTTGTGGGCGTCCGGACTCCACGGTCCGAGTGTCTCCACTGCGATTAAGCATTTAATTGTGCATTTTGTAATTAGTTAAAAGAAAATATGCAAAAAAATATGACTATTGAACGACACCCCGTTGTACCTACCTACCTACAACCAACTTAGCGAAATGTGTCGTGAAAATGGATTTCCCTAATTATGTAGCTCTATCAAATATCGATAAAAAGATTAGTTTTACCCAAATTTATTTATTAGTTATCAGCAGTAATATATAATTATGTACTTGAAATAAATGTTAGTCATTGCTGAATCAAATGCGGCACGTCGTCGTTTACACATTATGATACATCGATTTCAACGTGGATACATGATTTAATCACATTATCAAATAATCACTTTATATAAATAACCAATTATCTTGACGTAAGCTAGCCACGGTTTAAAAAAGCCGGTCAAGTGCGAGTCAGACTCGCGCACCGAGGGTTTGGTACGAACTATAAAAGCACTGCATATTGCTCTAACCAAAAGATAAACTGTACTGTGCATCAAGCTTAACTTTATCGTTGGAAAATTGTTTTATTAACTTTAAATAAAGACAATATTTTTTATGATTTCATTACAAATATATAGTTTTCTATATACTTGTAGTATATGACGGTATTACTTGCCAATGTTCATAGTTCTAGGTGAACGGGAAATACCCTATAAATTTTGATTCCTTTAACGGTCGAAATATACGTTTTTTGCGACATAAACGACCGTATCTTTTTGTTACGTTAACCTAGAAGTTTGTTTTTTTCACAGCTTAATTCAAGGGACTATAGACTAAAGTATAGGTAAGGTTTTAATTTCAACTCAATAACTCCACGCGTTCCGAGAGAAAGGGTCTTGACAGACGTACGGGCGGACGGACGGGGGGACGGACAACAAAGTGATCATATACGGGCTCCGGTTTTAGGGTTACGTACCTCAGAAGGAAAAAAAACGGAACCCTTATTATTAACCCACTTTGTTGTCCGTTTGTCTAGGATAAGATAAGAATTGGGAAATCAAATTCATCAGCAATTTTTATAATTTTCAATATTGAACAACAATACACAAACCAATTATTTTTATGAAAACGACATCAATAATGAACAGTAATCGATACAATGACAAGAAGAAAAATTAAACAAGCTTTAACAATAATAAAATTGGCAGCACGGTATACATTTTTGAGTAGAGGAAAATAATACCGAAAAATTACGAAACGATGTCGAAGAATCAAATGACGTACCTACTCAATTTTTAATGAATTCTCGTAAATCTACATCACTTCGAGTTAATTTGCTTTTTGTTTTTCGGAATTTCCCAATTCAATATTTCATTGTCAAACCTGATCAACTTTACCGGGCCTGGGAGTCTGCTATTATAATTTTAGACTCGGACATTTATTCGGGAACATAACATAATTACATAAATAAATAGTGACAAAAAAAGAAAAAAGCTATAAACAAAGTACGCTAATTATGAAGTTATAAAGCTGTGAAACAAAAATCACAGCTTTATACTTAGTAAAGTCGTACCACCAAAAACATTTCATGTAAAATTGGCGGCCAAGACTCACAATGTGTAAGCGAAAGTGTTATGAGCATGTCATGCTCATAACACTTTCGCTGTAAAAAAACAGATCCCAGATAAAGCTAAGCCCTGACTTTACTAACCCTTTAACCCGTAAATGCATGAATTAAAAAAACACAATATTATAAAATTTTATTTTATTTCAAATAAAAGTTTCTCGTTTTCAACCAGTAATTCATTTTTGTTTATGTAAGCTGCATCTTACACCATGCATTTAAGGGTTAACTTAGTTTACAAAAGTATGGCTTCGACCGACTTCAAGTCTCGAAGCCCTCCACCTGCACTAACCCTACATTTTGTTTTCAACAGCATGGCCTGTCCGTTTCATAGATAGGAATTAAGATTAATAATATTATCACAATATAGAATTAAGATTAATAATATTATCACAAGACATAAACTGATTCTTCAATCATTCCTTGGATTTCAACACTTATCATTATCAATCATACAACCGTGGTGGAATGAAAGTAAACACCTATTCGGAATAAATATAACATTTTGTGAAATACCTGCACTGCATTTACGTATTTGGCCTTAAGAGGCCTTATTCCTTTTAACATTTATTTAGTTCATATTATGACAAATATATTGATAATTTCAACCAACTTTTTGAAGTGAATAATACTTTTCCCCGAGTTATCAACATAACCATTTCATGCTTTCATTGCGTACAGTCGAAAATACGTTGAAAAAAAACGAATTTTCCGCGTGAATTTTGTTGATTTCCAGTAGTTTTTGAAACAAAAATTATCAATAAAAAATTTAATCTGTAGATTTCAAATATATACCATTAAATCCCTATAGCCCTGTTCTAGGTAGTAACATCAATAATATTTTAGAACATGTTTGATCATAGAGAAAAATATCTAAAACAATCAGCAGTTTTTTATTTTATTTATAGTTATAAGTCTATCAATAAATTGCTCTGCTCTCTCTAACTGACGCTTCGAAAGTGCTTGCAGCTAGGCCTAGTTGAATAATAGTTATTTGTTATGCAGGGCTGCAAAGTTGTTATTTGGCGCGAGTGTTGAAATTGAAAGCTGAGCGTAGCGAGGCTTTCAAGACACGAGAAGCTAAATAATTTTGCAGCCATGCGGAACACACAACTTTTCACCTCACTACAGCGAGGAAAATGCAAGATTCAAGAAAAAAAATTAAAACATAAAAATAATCATATTTAATTTTGCCTTCTATTTAACACATCAAATTTAAAACATAACACACTCAAATCCAAACCAAATAAATACGAGAGAAGCACACATTAAAAATTAAAAGTAATATGGCCGTAATTTGTATTATCGTCGTGTATATTTTATCGTTGCGTTTTTCTTAAGCACTGTTATATTATATTTGTATTTGAAACTACTTGACACATTCGTCGTGAATGTGGGAGAATGGCATTCTGGGAAGAATTACTTGGCCACTGGGAAGTATTTTCCATAACACTTGCTTTGGAAGTTATTGGACGATGGGGTCCGAACAAGATTATTTTGGCTTTAAATCTTCCTTAAAAACGCCAATAGTTTCGGTAAATTACTTATACCAAATATTTATAAAAAATCCTTTTTCGTTTTAATGCAGGCTTTTAGCATTGAATAAATACTCCAAATTGGGCTTAACTTTCTTGTTTTCGTATAAAGTAAGACAACAGTATGTATTCTCCACAGAACTACTTTGTACATGAATTGTGAAAACTTCCAACTTTTTAATTTTTTTTTTTTTATTAACTCTTATGTTCCAACTTTTATAACGTATAAATATTAAAATTTGTGTTGTATTTAATATATTTACTAGTTAAAATATGTAAATGAAACTGAAATACTTATTATTAATATAATTATATTAACATATTCAACATAAAATAAAGTCTAGAAAAATTAAAACTTAAAAATCTGTAACCACAAACAAGGGGCCCAATTCGAGAATGCCGTTTGAGATATCGCCGAACGTCAAATCTCCATTAGATAACAGTTATATAGCCATTGAACTGTCATTTAAATGCGATGAGCTTGAAAGTGACATATCTCATCTCAATTTTGGAAATACGAAGGCGATAATGATTGTCAAAAATGTTATTGATGTATATAAATTTCTGTTTTGAACGAAACGTAATGGACTAATTTCACGTACTACGCGGTCAATTTAAAGTATGCGCCTGTTATTTATGCCGTCACATACAAAGGAAACGAAAATTTTGCGCGTCCGAATTGACGAAGTTGCGATATCGCCACTTGTCAAGTAGGCACACGTCAAAAGTGACGGATAGCGATGAAAATGAGAGATCTCCATTATATCTCTAAAATTGGTCGAATACCCCCCAAGGTTTCTGGACGTGATATTGTAGGTGTATTTTTTTTAATAGAAGTACTCAAACGTTCATAATTATGATTTTAGCCGGCCAGACCAGATCGCCCTTTAGTAGCGTGCGTTGATTGGTTATTCGAAGATTTATTTGAAATGAATGATTTGAATATAAAAAAGTTACATGCACCACAGAGAATCAAAATCGTCGTGTTCGAAATCCAAAGATTTTTTTTTGCACGCTTGCGGATAAAATAGACTTTTGCACGCAGATTTTGCCCTATAAACGGAGGTTTTCCGAGCGAGTGAGGTGAAAATAACATTTTCATGTAACTTTTTTGTATTTAAGAGGGTAATTCTCAAAATATTTGCACCGCCACCTGCCTACAGGTTTGTCTTAGAACTTTTTTTTCACAACGCATTATTTTAAAAATTAAATTATAATCACATATCAATAGACACTTTTTACATAGAGGCCAAATGGTTTTAAATAAAACTAAAGTATATTTAATAGACAAAAAATGTTTTAAAACTATGTTTTGTCGGTCACTTGTCGTGTCCCAACGCGAGGTACACATGTTTTGTTGTAATAAAAACATATATATTTCCAACTTAGCTTAGGTTGAGTACTTCATTTTATTTTCATATATGATCAAGATTTAATACTATGTATGTATGTAAAAACTTTATTGTACACAAAAGCAATTTACAAAACTTAAGAAAAAAAAGACATGTACAAAGGCGAACTTATCCCTATAAGGGATCTCTTCCAGTTAACCTTTGAGCAAATGAGAAAATAATGGGATATCCAAGAAGATAGACAAACGAACAAGTTAGTATGCACAGATACACTAGGGACTAATGTCTTAATATAATAAAATATGTATAATTCCAAAATATAATACATATAGATATAATTACATATATATCATAATATACATAAATATCATATATATGAAGTAATCACTCTAATCAACTTCGACGAGATCAGGGATCTAAAAGCCATCACTTTTTTAAGTTCTCCTTAACCGATGCCACGGATTGTGACTGCCTCACGGATACCGGTAACGCGTTCCATAATTTAACTGCGTGGACTGTGAAAGATTTCCGATAAGTGCGCGATTTACTGGGTGGAAAGGCAAGAGCGAGATTGACACTCGAACGCAGGCGGTGTGCACTGCCAGACGCCATATAGGTAAATCTTTCGGAAAAGTAGAGAGGTGACGCAGGGTTGAAATTATTCAACCCTGCAGTTCAATGTATTAACATTGTAGAGCAATGACAGGACATGCACATCTCTACGACTGCGAATCGGAAGCCAGCCGAGCTGTGCACGGTAATGAGAGACATGATCAAACTTTCTTAGACCAAAAATGAATCTTATGCATACATTTATACTAATATGTCAAATAATAATTGTATGCTTATGTACCGAATTATTTACAATTTAAGATTGTCCACGCTATTTTTGGTCGTTCACTTGTCATGAGACAAACATTACATCTGTGTGACCACTATTTCGTTTCCCCTGGCTCAACCGGCATAAATCGAGACCTTCAGTTGCCACCTAACAGTTTTCCAAGTGACACGTCGTCAGTGTGCTGCACTAAAAAATTATGATAGTACATAATACACTTAGGCGAGCGGGAGTTTGTAATGGGTATGTAGTCTATATTCTGCCTTTCATATTTTGGTTGGCGTGTGTACTATTGCATTAATTTTAATGTATAATACGTAAAGTATGGTCTATTTTCATGTGTATAAATATGCAGTTCATCTTCCAAATACTTTATTATTTTTGATGATATAACTGTCATTTTATCCATCACCTGTATGTCGTTCACTTGTCTTTAAAAAACAGGTGAACGACACATACGGCAGGCGAACGACAATTATTTAAAAACTTATACAAAACTATTTAAAAACTAGGTTTTATAGGTCACTCATGGTGTCCCAACGTGAGGTACTCATGTTTCGTTGTACTAAAAACATATATATTACGGACTTACCTTAGTTTGAGTACTCCATTTTAATTTCATGCTGTCCAAGAAATCCTTAGCAGGCGGCGCCAGCACCACATTTCGAAAGCGTCAATCCTCTGCCTGTCAGCGGCTTTGAGCATCCAGGTCTCAGCCCCAGAAATATGGAGAAGACAAGTGCACAGAAGACAGGTGCATCTTAGTCCGGTTAGGGATGTTTTTATCTTTCCATATTTTGCCAAGTTGGGTTGTTTTGTCCATTTCTATTTTGTCTGCAAATCTGCGGTTTGCTTCTGCCTCTATTTGTGACGATCAAATTAAGATACTGGAAGTGATTAAAGTTTCAAACTCTTGAAGGTTTGTGAAGCATCAAAATGGTCGACTATCATCAGGTTGGTCTTTTTTTTATTAATTTCAAGACCCATTTTGAGTCGTACCAAAACTTCGGCCACTTCTGCTTCGGTTGATGATGATTCAAGAATCACGTAGCAAAGGTTCAATATTAATATTCCTCCTATTTTAACGCCATCACTCCAACATTTAATGCATCTCCATATATGTTAAAAAGTATGGGAGATATCATGCATCTCTGCCGTACACCTTTCGGGAACTTAAAGTTCTTGCATAGGACATCGCCTGCCGTCTCCATCTAGACTCGTAAAGGCGTTATAAAGTGTTACCAGATGAGCTGGCAGCTTCAGACAATACCTCTCATTGCTTATCGCACCTAACGCAAGCGAAGAATTTCTGGTAATCAGATCTAAAGGAATTCCTCGAAGATGATGAAAACTGCATTAGTAAGAAAGAATTTTGTCAAAAGAGGCGCAATCAAGATGCAGAAACGTTATTTAAATGATTCACTGTTGAACCTTCATAAGTAATTTATAAAGTCAGCTTGACTTCTGCCTCTTTTTGCCGGTTTACACCTTTCTGGATGTATAGGCTTCAAAAAATCCCTTGAGAAACGTCTTATGAGAAAATAATAAATGATTGTTTTTTATGCAAATTACTAACACAAGGAAAAGACTAGAGAAAAAAACAAACAAACAAAAAGTACTCGTAGTCAGTTCAATGTTATTTTTATTTAAAATGTCACTTACCTGCAACCATAGTCGTTAACCTGCTAACAATATCAGTTAAATTGGAAAGTATTTGTCACCAACCTGCACCCATTGTCGATAACTTGGTAAAAAATTTCGTTTACCTGACATCGATGTCTTTCACCTGTCGACCTAAAATTTCAAACACCTGTATCTTTTAAAATATTCATTTCATCTACTTCCGTCCACGTGATATCTATTATTAGAATGTATTTCTAGGGTCTATATTGGAATCCATAATTTCCTTTGTCCTATTTGTGAATTCCATAATAACTGTGGTCATAATTATCTTTTTCCATAATAACGTTTATCCTAATGTAAATGCCATTGAATATCCTAATGATTATTTGCACTATTATCTTAAGTACTAATGATCAAGTGTCCTATCAGTTACATATCCTAATACCGGTTGCCATAATCATCATATGTCTTAAAAGTTACTTATCCTAATTATTATCACGTGTTTTAATAGGTACATATCCTAAAACATATAGTTTTCGGGGTTCAGCAAGTCTGACGCTCCGCTGTACGTGGTCACAATACAAACCTAACCTAACCTACAGTTTTCGGGGTTCAGCCAATAATCCAACCTACAGTTTTCGGGGTTCAGCAAGTCTTTTGACGCTCCGCTCACAATACAAACCTAACCTAACCTACAGTTTTCGGAGTTCAGCCAATAACCTAACCTATAGTTTTCGGGGTTCAGCAAGTCTGACGCTCCGCTCGCTTCGCTCGCTCCGCTATACGTGGTCACAATACAAACCTAACCTAACCTACAGTTTTCGGGGTTCAGCCAATAACCCAACCTACAGTTTTCAGGGTTTAGCCAATTCGATATTTGTCCAAGTCGGACCTGCCTTAAGGTGAAATAGGTAATGTAAGGAATCGTAAGCCAAGTCGGACCTGCGCGGCTCGCTCGCTTCGCTCGCTCGTTAGGGTCATAGTTCAACCTAACACTCCTCCTCGCTTCGCTCGTCGTCGTACCTAACCTAACCCAAGTCTGACCTGCGTTAAAGTAGGATATTAGGTAATGTTATTATAGCTTATGATCATTATGGCAAGTAATCATCATGGCATTTGACTTTAGGACATGGTATAATAATATACTCCGCCAGGTATTCCATTCCGAGACTCGCGAACCACGTGACTGACACAAGCCTACGTCATCATGCTGTTCACAGATTCTCAAACTTAAAAATGTGGGAGAATTTTAACCAACGGTGAAAAATATTTAAATGGCATTAATTTTAAGTTATTCATGTAGAAACATAGGTAGTACAATAAAATAATATTGAAATAATTAATTGTGATATTAGCCATAAAACCTTTTGTGTATGATATACTGGCCTAGAACTTTGTAAAACTAAATCTAGAACAGGTTGCTATTTAAAATTTGTATTAGCAACGTTTGTTTGTGTTGACTACAATGTCAGTTCTAAAATACTCTTTGAACAGTACGTGTTGTAAACAACTTGATTAATAATAAACTGCTAATTTGTATCCTGGGTCTTTTCACGTAAACTGCACTATTCTAATTTATATCCCCCACAGTGGTTATGGGCGCCTTGACGATCCAGGATCGTATTTAGTGCAAAAGGACAAATTATTAATCGTAAGTATGAGTACTGTGAAAATTGAGCAACTCGACCAGAATAACTATGAGACCTGGAGAATCCAAGTCGAAGCAATATTAATAAAGAATGACGCCTGGGGATACGTTGATGGCAGTATTGAAAAACCTGCGGAGCCTGGAGAGGCGAAACTTTGGGAGACTGCGGATGCCAAAGCTAAGTCAGACCTCATTCTATCCATAAGTCCGAGTGAATTACGACATCTACGAGGGTGTAAAACATCGCGAGATGTATGGTTGAAATTAAAGGCCATTCACGCGTCAAAAGGACCCGCAAAGAAGGCGACATTGCTCAAACAGTTATTGCTTCATAAATTGGAGGAAGGTGGTGACATAAGAGAACATGTATTACGTTTTTTCGATGTGAGGAGTCAATTAGCAGACATGGATATCGAAATGCATAATGATCTGATTTCGATTATGCTTCTGTACAGTTTACCGGCAAGTTTTAATAACTTTAGATGTGCCATAGAATCTAGAGACATATTACCAGATCCGGAAACACTCAAAATTAAAATACTAGAAGAACAACATTCCAGAGATGATAGAGAAAGTGGTGATAAGGCGTTCCTTATCAAAGGAAATAAGTATTTTAAGCCTAAGAAGAGTGGTACAGAGCAAGGGAATTCAAAATTCAGGTTCAAATGTTTTAAATGTCACCAGTACGGTCATAGAGCTTCTGAATGTTTAAAGAAGAATAAGGAACAATGTGTGGATAGTGCAAAGTGCGTGTCAAATAATAGTAGTGATATAGTAACTGTAGATACCAATTTTGTAACATTCAATTGTATTTCAGATGATAAGGCTGTTTACAACGAGAATGGAAGTTGGATCATCGACAGTGGGTGTACGTCACATTTGTGCAATGATGAAAGAAAATTTGGAAATACATTGTTACCTTTGTCTGGTAAGCTAAATTTAGCGACAAACTCGAGCACAAATGTACAAGGTAAGGGTACAGTGAGATTATTAACATGTAATAATGGTTCTAAAACCGTGGTTCAATTGCCAAACACTTTATTTGTTCCGGATTTGCGGTGTAACCTGATTTCAGTTGCAAGAATTACGGATCAAGGGTTTAGTGTCACGTTTAAGGGTGACATAGCTAGTGTAAAAGATAGTTATGGTAACACTAAACTGATCGCAAACCGTATAGGTAATTTATATTACTTGGAGGAACAGTGTGGTACTGTGTCAGCGATTTCGGAAAGAAAGGTTGATGTACGCTTGTGGCATGAACGGTTAGGACATTTAAATGCGAAAGATCTCGTCAAACTTTTGAACAAATCTGGTATGGATTATAAAATGTCAGATGTAGCCGAATTATATGATTGTGATATTTGTGCGCGTGGAAAAATGAGTATGTTACCGTTTTATAGAACGAATGGACCATGTGAAGAGACATTGAAAATTGTTCATTCTGACGTGGTCGGCCCCATGCAGCATACGGCAATAAATGGAGCGAAATTCTTCGTCACGTTCATTGACGATCATACAAGATGGTGCGAAGTATATTTGTTAAATAAGAAAAGTGAAGTTTTCAGAACTTTCAAAATATACAAGAAGCACGTCGAAAATTTCACGGGACGGAAGATCAAGTTTCTACAGAGCGATAATGGAGGCGAGTATTGTAACCGAGATTTTGATGAATTCCTGAAAAACGAGGGGATAGCGAGGAGATTAACCATTCCTGGTACACCACAGCAAAACGCAGTTGCTGAAAGGATGAACAGAACGTTGGTGGAGATGGCGAGATGCATGATTATTTCGTCAGGACTTTCTCCTGGTTTCTGGGGCGATGCGGTATTAACAGCATGTCATCTGAGAAATCGTTGTCCAACTAAAAGTCTTGATGGTGGAATACCTTTTGAGAAGTGGAGTGAACGACCGGTAAATCTAAATTACTTACACCAATTTGGATCTAAAGTTTATGTTTTGGACAAAACAATTGGGAAGGACAAGTTCGATCCACGCAGCAAAGAAGCTATCTTTGTGGGTTACCCTAGCGATAGGAAAGGTTACAAAATATGGATGCCAACGCAGAGAAAATTTATCGTTTCACGAGATGTGAAATTCTACGAAAATAAGTGTCAGGAGAATGAAACAGGGAATATTGACAAAGATCCCTTCGAAATACAAAAAGAAAGACCAGTTATTAATCAGAAGCAACCATTAACTGTTGACTTTGAGTTTCACCCCAAAAGGCCGGAAGAAAATCCAATCGTACTTATTCCTGACCTTGAGGACGAACACATTGAGCATATTTCTGAGCATGAAGAAGAGAACAGAGATCTTGGGGAGTGTGAGAGAATACCTTCTGGTGATTCTCACCAACCGATATATGATTCAGAATCGGAAGTCGTCGCTGGTCCGTCGCACCATGTGCATGTCCATCAACAAGATTATGTCCATGCTGATGGGGAGAGGGCAATAAAGAGAGGTCCAGGCCGACCGAGATTAGAGAGAGGTCATGTTGGACGGCCCAGAAAAATATATCGCATGGTTGACGTGGAACTACAGACTTCTATGGAAGAACGCGTGGCGCCAGAGATTCCAGCGGAAGAGCACGTTGAATCAGAAGTTCCATTGGAAGAAGGTATAGAGTCCACAGAGGAATACGCGGATTGTCAGGATTTCGCTGGAGTTACTGAAGTGAGTTTAAAGCAGGCTCTATCTGGAAATGAAAGCAAAGGATGGAAAGATGCAATTATTTCGGAGGTCCGTAGTCTAATTAAAAATGATACTTTCGATATAGTACATAAACCAATGGGCAAGAACGTTGTAGGCTGTCGATACATATTAACAACGAAACTCAACGTTGATAAGACTGAGAAGAAGAAAGCGAGGCTGGTGGCGAAAGGTTTTAGCCAACGCTATGGTATTGATTACCAGAATACCTTCGCACCTGTCGCGAGGCTTGATACAATAAGATTGTTAGTTGCACTTGCAGCAGAACTCGATCTTGAAATTCATCAGTTGGATATTAATACCGCCTATTTAAATGGTTTATTAGATGAGAATATATACATGAAAGTACCCGAACTTTTAGAAGAATGTTTACAGGAACTTATACGGACCGAACTGAGTGGTTCACCTATACATGAACGAGCCAGTAAGATGTTGAATGACTTGAAGGCTGGGGGCGAAGTATGTCTACTCAAGAGGTCGCTATACGGGCTCAAACAAGCCGGTCGTCAGTGGAACATCAGACTGGATGAGCAACTGAGACTAATGGGATTGGCCGCATCATCAAATGAGCCTTGTCTTTATTTTAAAGACATTGACCACGATACAAAACTCTTTGTATTAGTTTATGTTGACGATATATTGGTCGCATCGCAGAAAAGAGGTTGTATCGAAAGCTTCAAGAGAGAACTGGCCGCTGAATTTGAATTGAAAGATTATGGCGTTGCGAAATATATGCTCGGAATTGAAATTGACAGAATTGACAATGGCTTTAAATTGTCACAACAAAAATATATTGACGATATTTTAAATAAATTTAACATGAATAAGTGCAATTCAGTATGTACGCCAATGGAAGTGAAGAACCAATTATTAAAATCTAACGAGATTTGTGATGAGTGTGAACGATATCCATATCGTGAATTAATTGGTTCACTTATGTATTTGTCGACGGGAACGAGACCCGACATTACGAACAGCGTAGCAAAGTTGAGTCAATTCCTAGATAGTCCAACTAAACAGTGCTGGAATGCTGCAAAGCGCGTACTGCGTTACTTGAAGCACACAAGAATGCATGGACTTGTGTTTACGAAAACAGGTAATTCACTAAAAGGTTACTCAGACAGTGACTGGGGCGCGTGTCTTGTAGATAGACGTTCTTACTCTGGTTATGTTTTTATGTTTGGAGGCGGATGCGTGTCGTGGAAGTCCCAAAAGCAAAAATGTGTAGCAACATCCACGTGTGAAGCTGAGTATGTGAGCTTGTCGTCCTCGATG
Source organism: Apotomis capreana (assembly GCA_947623375.1). NCBI lineage: Eukaryota > Metazoa > Arthropoda > Insecta > Lepidoptera > Tortricidae > Apotomis > Apotomis capreana. Next base: position 861,113 of record OX392501.1, read on the forward strand.
AAAGAAGCGATATATCTGAACAGCTTGATGACTGAAATCGGGTTAAGTAAGTTTGCACAATTGACCTTACATGTAGATAATCAAGGGGCGTTGTGTCTTGCTGGTGATCCAATGTACCATTCTCGGAGTAAACACATAGATATCAGGTATCATTTCATAAGAAGTGTATTAAAGAACAACAAAAGTATCGAGCTGAAGTACTTGCCCACAGATTCGATGCTCGCAGATATATTAACAAAGGCTTTGCCTAAATTGAAGCATTATAGGTGCATGAGTAGTTTAGGCATTGTTAGCTAATTGTTTACTTTGTTAATTAATATTGTGTTCTTTGATATAACTTTGATTTTGTATGTGTTTTGTTTTATGTCTTTATTGAATATGCACATTAAGGGGGCGTATTGAAATTATTAATTGTGATATTAGCCATAAAACCTTTTGTGTATGATATACTGGCCTAGAACTTTGTAAAACTAAATCTAGAACAGGTTGCTATTTAAAATTTGTATTAGCAACGTTTGTTTGTGTTGACTACAATGTCAGTTCTAAAATACTCTTTGAACAGTACGTGTTGTAAACAACTTGATTAATAATAAACTGCTAATTTGTATCCTGGGTCTTTTCACGTAAACTGCACTATTCTAATTTATATCCCCCACAAATAAATCTAATGTATTAAATATTTTTTTTATTTATCTATACAAGAGAAACTTTTGAAAAACGATTCAACATCAAATCAATAAACGGTGTTCGACACTTTAAGCAATTTTCGTTTTAATTTCTTCTGGAGTTGATTACTAACGATTTTTTTTATTTAATTATTTTAGTCTTATGTAACTATGTCCTCGTTCTGACTAAGCAAAGCAAAGTATTACAGCGAATTTCTAATAAGCATTTCTATTTGAAGGTATTGTTTTTGACGTGCTTGTGTACAATATGCCGCCGCGGTTGGCTCACTTTGTAAGCACTTACCTACTGAGCCGGCGGTCCTGGGTTCAAATCCCGGCCAGGGCAAATATTTGTGTGATTAACTCGAATATTTGTGCTTGAGTCATGGATGTTATCTATATATGTATTTATATATTATGTCTATCGACGTCTAGTACCCATAGTACAAGCTTTGCTTAGTTTGGTACTAGGTCGATTTGTGTAAGATAGTCCCTTAATATTTATCTATTATTATTATTATATCAGCTAGGCTTTTAGATAAATTTTTCTATTTTCGTCCTACTTTACTTAGTTTTATCTCAACAAACCCTACAAAAATAATGACGATCCTTAGCACTAACGCAACTTTGTTACACACATGCAACGCACCAGCATATTTATCTTTGCATATTGTCCGGCCATGGTATTTCTCAAACTCATTTTCCACTGTTTGAGCGACTTTTATGAGCTCTTCACATGGATAAATCAATTTTCCCCTCGATATAAAGTTAATCCACTCACAGGAACCACTTCTAGGTTCTAAGTCAGGTTCCGAGTTAGGTTCCCAAGATGTGGGTACTTTCCCATAAATCTTGAAGCGACATAGCCGGCAATGTATTTTATTATTTTTAGTCAACAAGCAAACATAGAACTTAAGATTTTTTAATTAATAGTAATTATTGTCGATAAGTATGTATACATACCATTTTTATATGTTTTCAGCCCACAATAGCGAAGCCATTCATTGGCTACGGATTCTTTTTTAGGAAACGTATAAAATCTTATTATGCCCATTTCACTCCTACTCTTACAGTTCCGAATAGAACAGCCAACCATTTTCGTAACAAACATTAATTACCAAGTTTACGATGTGAACAGTTTGGAAAACGCTGCGATTGCTGAAAGTAAGCGAGAAGGAAATAACAATTAACACGCGTTAGACAAGGATGACGTTCAGGGACAAAATGACAGATTGTCAAATGTGACAGCACTATCCTGTGATGCCAATAGTGTAATTAGAATTACCCGAACGTCTGAAGTTTATTTCGTGCATCGGAAGATATTGCTAACGAATAATTAAAAATGACGTGTTGTTGTAAAATTTAAGATGAAATACATTTAAATGAAAATTATAGAATTATAAATATTTTTTTTAACCTAATTAACCATAGTTATAATGTACCCATATAACATGTTATGTTGAAATAAAGTGGCAATGTTATTGTGACGTAGGCTTGTGTCACTCTGGGAATGGAAGACCTTGTTTTATTAGACCATGACTTTAGGACATGTAATTTATGGTTTTGTATATTATGACTCGTAAGTTTTATGTGTTAATAGATTAGTACAAAACATATTAGGTATTTAGAGCATTAGGTAATGTAATATTATGGTTTATGATAATTAGGATGTAAGATCATTATGGTAAATAATCATTATGACAAATGATTGATATGTCAAAAGTGTTTAGAGTAAATGTGGTATGGCATTTGACTTTAGGACATACGATATTATGGATTGCGAAGGAGACCCATATTTCTAGCGATCCTATGAAAAATAAAGCGCAGCGGTGCAAATATTTTGAGAACGACCCAAGACTCCTTCAACGCGTGACTGATTTCATCAGTCGATAAATCTTCGAATAACCAATCAACGCACGCTAATTAAGGGCGATCTGGTCACGCTGGGTAAAATCATACGTACGTTTGAAAACTTCTCTAAAAAAAATATACACCTACAATATCACGTCCAGAAACCTAGTTTGTGGTTACAGTTTTTAAGTTTTTATTTTTTCTAGGTGACGCACCGACGGTGTATCGAAAACTGAAACCATGGGTTCAGACCATTATTCTGGGCTGGAAAATCGTGGAAATTTCATTGAGAAAATTCACAAATTTTCCTCGCGAGTTTTCATTTTTTCTTTATTTTTCCGTTAATCGAACTCTACCGGTAACAATTTTTCATGAAAAATCGCATGAAAATAGCATTTTCCGCAAAACACGCAATGTATCACAAACAGTATTATGTAAGCTTACGGTACAACACAGGCGCGTGGAGTGGGAAAGATAACGGTGCTGGCCGGTCATTGATCCGCCAGGCCAGTGCGCTCGCACTGATTTAATTACCAACCCGCATTAATGTTTACCTACCCGCAAATTTTATTTGCTTTACTTGCTTGAATGAAAATAATCGTTTTAGACTGTTTTAATTCAACGGTCAGTTGTTATTGGTGTTAGGTAGTACACTAGTTGTGATCTGTGGTTGCGTTGTTTTTGTGAGTGCATTTATTCATGTCATTCGATGAGCATTGGCGTAACGGTATGTTTTGCGCTGACGCGTGAGTGGAGTGGGGAGCGCGTGGACCGGTCGATGCTTGCCGCGTGCTCCCCTCCCCGCGCGTCTGCACCCGAGAGAATTGGACGCAATACATTGCGCGTCGAGTTTTATAATTTTTTTTGGAAAATCTTATCCTTGAGTTTTCCGAGAAAATGAACACTCGTTTTCAGTTCGTGATTATGGTCTAAATTCTAAAACTACAGTTTTCGTTTTCGGTACGCTGTCGGTTACACCCTGTATAATTATAGTAAGTATTTCAGATTCATTTACATATTTTGACTAGTAAATATATTAAATACAACACAAATTTTAATATTTATTTGTTATAAAAGATGGAACATAAGAGTGTAATCTCTGAACGCACCCGAGAAAAAATAAATATTTAAAAAGTTGGAAGTTTTCACAATTCACGTAAACAACGTAACTTCGTGGAGAATACATACTGTTGTCTTACTTTATAGAAATATCGTAAACAAGAAAGTTAAGCCCAATTTGGAGGATTTATTCAATGCTAAAAGCCTGCATTATAACGAAAAAGGATTTGTTATAAATATTTGGAGACGATAAGTAATTTACCGAAACTATTGGCGTTTTTAAAAGAAATAAGAAGATATCGCCGAAAGAATCTTGTCGGATCCCATCGTCTAATAACTTCCAAAGCAAGTGTTATGGAAAATAATTCCGAGTGGCCAACTAATCCTTCCCAGAATGCCATTCTCCCACATTTACAACGAATGTGTCAAGTAGTTTTAAATACAAATATAATATAACAGTGCTTAAGAGAAACTCAACGATAAAAATATACACGACCATAATTACAAATTACGGCCTTATTACTTTAAATTTTTGATATGACTGTGTGCTTCTCTCGTATTTATTTGGTTTGGATTTGAGTGTGTTATGTTTTAAATTTGATGTGTTATATAGAAGGCAAAATTAATTATGATTATTTTTATGTTTTAATTTGTTTTCTTGAATCTTGCATTTTCCTCGCTGTAGTGAGGTGAAAAATTGTGTGTTCCGCATGGCTGCAAAATTATTTAGCTTCTCGTGTCTTGAAAGCCTCGCTACGCTCAGGAATCTATCTTTGAACCATACGCTTCGCTCATGGTTCAATCTTAGATTCCTTTGCTTGCTCAGCTTTCAATTTCAACACTCGCGCCAAATAACAACTTTGCAGCCTTGCATAACAAATAACTATTTGACTTTGACTTTGCATTTTGAAAGGAGCTTCTTAATAGGGGTGGGAGGGTAAAAGTTACAAATTAATAAATTTTTATATTCTTTATTCTAGGCTCCTTAGCTAATTTGAGCTTTCGAGGACATCGGTCGAGAATATCTTATTTTACTAGTTACCCTTTACGGAGGTAGAAGGGTTATAGTTACAAATTTCTTAATTTCTATATTCTTTGTATTTATATAAACCCTAGGGTCCATGCCAAATTTCAGCTTTGTAGATCATCCGGAAGTACCCCAGAGGTGATACGTGAGCGAGTGGCGACATTGGCGTATTTTAGGTACCAATAAAACCTAAAGTGTAAAAGCTAGATCAATTAATTGCACTAAGCATTTCGTATGTTCCCTAACTGCATCTTAATCTGTAATGGGTGCTCTGATGTTAATTGGGACGAAGCTATGGGTTTGAAAATGAGACGAAACGGTTCCAGGAAAACGTAGGTAGTGCCCCGCTTCATTTCTCTTCGTCTTGGCGGGAGCACTACCGTGCCCTCACTTATTAAAGTAGTAGACTTGCATAATAGAAGGCGAACTTTGTTCACGCAGGGAAGTAAAGTAGCAGTAGGCGGTATCACATTTTTTTAAATTTACGCGTAATGTCTAAAAATTAGATACCACCACAGTTACCATTAGGAGGCAGAGCAGGTGTCATATAAGCCGCCTCAACGGAGCCCGGGCTGCGGTCTCTGCTCGAGGGGAATCAATTTGCCAGCGACGTTCCTTTGAGTCTCGGTGGAGTCTCGCGAATAGATGGCACCGAGCGTCGCAATTGGCCGCCTCTGTGCCTCTACTAGGTTAGTTCGTGGCTAGGACTTGAATTACGGTGTTAGACTGACGAGCATGTTAAATTGGTAGTCATGATGTATTTCTTATGATCAGATATCTACTAAACTTAAAGATCTAGAGGGAGGCCTAGAACGACATGGACTGTGGGGCTGAGAGACGGCTGAATATAGAGGGCTAGAAAAATGACAACATTTCATATTTTTATCTAACAGATGATAATTAATATAGAGATCGAGAGAGTTGCGTCGTGTACACGCGTAAATATTTATTTGAATTGATTTTTTTGTATGTAAACAAATATGAGAAAATTCATAAAATAACCAAAATCTACGACAACTATGGCTGGATAGAGTTGTCTATCCGCGAAAAAAATAAGCTGTAAACAACGTCAAACAAAACGTCAGTTTTTTTTTAATAGTCACCAGACGCTAAAGTACCCTTAAAGTAAAGTACCCACATCTTTTTTTAAGCGGAATTTCGGAAAAGTAATAAAATTGTAGTCTTAAAAATATGAAATTTTGTATGGGGAATTTTTATCGATCTGCGCGAGCAAAAATAAAATGGACGTCTCAGCCGATCGTTCCAATGTCTAAGGCAATTTAGACTGATATTATTTACGAAGTCAGATGTCTTTAATTTGTGAACTAATAAACGTACCCTTTTTGTGTTGTGATTTCATAAAGGAGGTTAATTTTTTTACCATAAGAGTTTTATCCAAATATCAATGACGTCATTGTACCGCCGCGTGACTTGGCGAAGCAATTAAGACCTTTACGACTTCTTTGGTGTATTTTAAGCAAGAGAACTCCTTAGTAAAGGGCACCAGTTACAGGGCTCGTAAAAGGGCACTTGCGGTGCTTCGGTTTTATGCCAATGAAACTAATAAAAGCCACTTGTTCCACAGAGCCAAAACGTCGTAACATGACTGTAAAAGGCAAATATTTTATTTCCAAAGACAATTATATTTTTCGATATGATTTTTGAATCTGGGTAAATGAACACCACATTGTTATTGGTATATAGAAATGAGGTTAAATATCTTTCAAGAATAAATAATAAATAAATAAATATCGGACAACCTCACACAAATAGATCTAGTCCCAAATTAAGCTCAAGACGGCTTGTGTTATGGGTACTAGACGACGATATACGTACTTATATAGATAAATATACTTAAAGACGTCGGACCGGTAATCCAAAGATACCAGGCTCGAGTCCCGGTGAAGACCATGTATAAGCGCAATTTTTCTTTGCTTGATGATCTTTGCATCTATATAAGACGTATCCAGAACACTACACTGCGCTCCAAAACACGTATAACTGATGTTGGAGCAAAAACCGCCAAACTCAAGTGGGACTGGGCTGGCCACGTTAGCCGCATGCACCCGGACAGATGGGCTTACATAGTCACCAAGTGGGTGCCGCAAGATGGGCGGCGACGTCAAGGCAGACCGAGACGGAGATGGCGGGACGATTAAGATGCATTCCTAATCGACTTTCCAGAAGCAATAGCTAACAGGGAGTCGTCCTTTGTCCAGCAGTGGGACACTAACGGGCTAAATAAAAAATAATCATAATAATAGGCGTGCGTACAATTTTTTTTGAGGACGTCAATCGATTCCATTTTTAATTGGGATCAAATGTCTATATGGGACTACCTACACTTAGACCGCTCTACAAGTCCGAAATTACGGTCAAAGTTCAACATTCCTACAGAGGTCTAAAATGCTCCTTAATACATTTGGCCTACCCACAGATTGAGTACCAGTATTAGTATGGAGAGAATAAGTAATTTGCCATTTTCACCGTGAAAAAGTGCGTTTAAGTTCATGGATGTCATACAATTATTGTTTTGCTAAATTATGAGGATTCTAAGGGAGGAAAATATGTTTTGGGATAAAAAAATACAAAAAAAAGTACCTGAAGTCACATTACAAAAAATATTTTTTGTGTTTTTATTTTTTTCTTTGTATCATGACATATTGAGCTAATGCATGAAATATAATTCAACATCAGTCGCATCCCCTATTGTAAAAGGCATTTAAGTCATTTTGGAAAGGCAAAGTCTCGAAGTGAGCGCCGATACGGGAGCCTCACTTCTGTGTAGGCTCTAATGGAACGTGTACGTAATTAAATAAGTTAATGGCTTGTGTTGAGAACGATATGACTGTGTACGAATTACAGGCACGATGGGTCGTAAAACTTAATTTTTATTATTTGTTTCAATATACAACCTACTACGTTACTCGAAATAAATACAGGGTGGGCCATAATGACGTACGATTTTAAATCATTTGTCAATTAATTATTAATGTCCCCGCTCTATTAGAGCCGGCGGGCATTTCAAGAAGTGACGGTAAGAGACCTGATGGGATGTCTTTGGTGCCTTGGAGTATGGGGCGGGTGCTGGTGTGGGATGCAACCTGTGTAGACACGCTAGCCCCGTCGCATCTCCAGGGTATTGCTGTAAGGGCGGCATCAGCAGCGGAGGCGGCTGAAAAGGCTAAGGTGGTGAAGTACAGTGGTCTCGGTGCCGAATATACTTTTGTTCCGTTTGGTGTCGAGACCTTAGGTCCGTGGGGCCCTGGCTCTCTGAGTCTTTTTGGTGATTTATTAAAAAGACTCAGAGAAGTTACGGGGGACCGGAAACCTGGCAGTTACCTCGCTCAACGTATTCGTCTCGCAGTTCAGCGGGGTAACGCAGCCAGCATCTTAGGTTCCATGCCACGAGGGCCTTTTTAGATTTAGGTTAGTCAACATGTACTGTATTTACGTTAATGATAGTTTTTAGGTGATTTGTATGTTTTGTTTTATTTTTAAAATTACTTATTTTGTAATTTGATTTTGACATTTTGTACGGTTTTTGAATAAATAAAGGTTATATTAATTTGCTATTGTGTTGAGTTGATCGACGAAAACTGGATGAAAAACAGCGCTGGATCGCCAGAAATGGTGGAATCTCTTACTGCAGGCCAAGACTCAATTGGGTTATTGAGTCACCGGGAGTAAGTAAGTATTTTATTTGAACGGAATCGCGCTGTGTGCCAGTGAGTTTTGCCTATTTGAGGTCCAGATTTGAGGAGCAGTTGCAGCGTGATAGAGCGCATGCATGTAGGTGAAGTAATAAAAAAAAAACCTGATTTTTATTTAAACCATGAATACAAAGATCAAAGCATAAAGAAAAATTGAAAAAGGAGCTACCTGGTGGAAGGGACCGGGAATTGAACCCGGTACCTCTGGACTGGATTACCGTTCCAGCGCGTTAGCCATTTCGCTGCCCTCGCTCAGCTCGGTTATCGGCCATTTATAAATTTGCTCTTGCACTTTTTATTAATATTTCCATGAAACGGATTCATTGCAGTTAAATATTATCCAAATACGATGGCTAAAATGATAAATGGCCAATAAATAATTCAATAAACAACTTGCATTACGATGACATTAAGTTGTCATTAGCATTTTACTCTTAAATACGACAAACTGAAAAGAAAACGCAAACATAATCGAAGAGTTCGCATACTACATTGAGAAATGCCAATTGAATGTAGAACCTGACCACACATTTGTTGATTTTTGGTAGGAATTACCGCCTGGGAAATTTTGATTTTTATGCAAGTAGTAGGCCAATGTGTAGTTAGGTGCGGGGTTCTCAAATTAAAGTCAATGAGTGCGAAAAATTAAGATATACTATTTAAAACGAATACACGACACATACAAACACGAAACGAAAAATACACGAAAAACAACTAATACTTGACCGCGCTGGTGTCGCGCGACACGAAGCAAATACACAGCAACACTGCGGGTCGCGGCAAGTTCCTGTGGCGAGGCGGCTCGCGCGCACCTCTCCCCGCAACCCGCGCTCCGTCGCTATGACAACGACGCGCTCAGGCTCATACGTAAACATTGAATACATATACACAACAAAATATATTGCGAATAGCCGCGCTTCCTAAGACAATGTGTGGCCTATTATTAGAAAAAAAAACCAGAGGTGTCACTACTTCACAGCCACATAAAAAAAATGTTAAATTTTTATGGTCTTTTTATCTTTTTTTTTATATGAAAACTAGTATTAGTTTTTTGGGTCTTGATGCATATCTAAATAAAGAACATTATTTCAAAATTTGAAACAAATCGCTTTAATAGATCCTGAAAAACGATGCATTAAAAACTTCAAAAAATCATAAGTCAAAAACTGTCACTAGTAGGATGTTGATACTCAGCATAAATATTTTTCACCATAAGAGATGCTCACAAAAAAATCCCCGACTCAAATTGATCCAAGAGCCGACTTACTATGGAAGCCCGACTATAGACTTTATTACAACAAAGCCTTCTGCAGTTTATGAGTCATTCAAAACCTTCAAAACCAAATAAGGGTATAGACTGATGTTGAATTATACAACATACTATAATTATATCAATAAAAAGAGCTCAATAATTATGTCATGAAATAAAAAGAAATTAAAATTAACGGAGCACGTTACAGCAAAATATCGCTGTAAAACGTCCAACGTAATTGACACGTAGCTAACGGGGTAAGCGTTCACAAAGTAGACTCAAAACAGACGTATACGCCACTAAAATTTAATATAGTTACGCCTTTTTAGAGCCCTGGTTTCCACTCCATACTTTTCATGAAACTCCGCGCAGACGTACTTTTGTCGTATATGCCATGACAATGAATGTAGTTTACGACGTTTTAGATCCAAGCTTTATTCTCCCATACTTTTAATGAAACCCCATTGTCCAGTCGTGACGTTGTTGAGTACATTTCGGGTCCGAATCGCACTTGATCGATCAAAGCGCTTGTTCTGCCAGCGTTTAGGGAATATTCACGTGAGGAGGTATTGACTTCCAATGGACAATTATGTACTCATTCTTTTTATATTATTTCATGATAGCTTCTATAGTAAAAAAGGGCAAGTATAGGTTAGTTTTTAGATATAATATATTACCAAAAAAATGTATAATTAGTTATAAATCTAAGATACAGAAAAATAAAACAAATGGTGTACTGCCGTTTGGCAAATAATGTTTCCCAAATATGACTTCCCAAATAACTTATCGCAACAGTTTTATTTCCCAAATGCATCTCTAGCAAAGTTACATTTCCCATTGTATTCATTTGGTCAAATCGGTTCCCCTCCGTTAGCCCGAAAAACTTTCGTCCTAATTTCATTAGCCCTAATTTTGGTAACCCTAAAATCACAAACCCGAATTTTCATTCATCCTAATTAATGAATAGCCCTAATTTCAGGATCCCGAATTTTCATAATGCCTAATTTCATCATACCGAATTTTCACTAGCCCTAATTTGCACTTAGCCGATTTTTTTAGACTACTAATATTATAATACCTAATTATGTTAAAACCTACATTTTATTATACCTAATTATCTATAAACCTAAATATGCCTTTAATGGATAATTTCAAAAATTATTTCGATTCATTCATTACCACTCGTTCATTTGCTTAAGTTGCGGAATGCGGGTATATCTAAAACATAATACATAGGTAGTTACGCTGTCGTGTATGTTTTCATAACAGTGAAGCGAAGTATTTAGTAAATATTGCGTACTTCTTTAAAATTAATTAAAGCGTTTATACTTAATCGGTATAATGTGTAGTATAATTATAAGTAGGAAAGGATGTACTAAATTAAGTATTGATGGATTCGCATTCGAGAAGAATAGGGAAAATGGAGTGAAGTTTTATTGGCGTAGAGTGAACTGTCGCTCGCGTGTTATAAGTGTCTATAATTTAGACGAAAATCGACACGATATTCAATCTCACACTGATCACAACCATGAACCTTGTGCCCAAAACTTGCCAATATCGAATATTATGCAAGATTTGAAAAATAAATCTCGTGAAGATATTCACGCTAAACCATCGCAAATTCTGCAGAGTGTATTGAAAAATGCAAGCCCTAACATAATTGCGCAGTCACCTTCAACAAGTGCGTTGAAACAAGTTGTGTATAGGGAAAAAAAAGTGACAAAAGCTCATAAATATATTGAACCCACAGATATTCTGTTTACTATTCATGAGAACAATTTACTCTTGAATGATGAATGTGTAGTAATAAAAGATGCTATATTTAAGGATACCAAAAGAGTTACCATGTTTTCCACAAACAAGTTGATGACGCGTTTAGGCAAAAGTAAAATGTGGATAATGGATGGTACGTTCAAAAGTGTGCCCAGTATATATTTATAATTATATACATTCCATGCACGGATCATAAGTGACAACTGCGAATCAGTGCCATTATTGTTCGTTTTATGTTCCCACAAGGACAAGGAGACATACAATAAAATGTATGATTTACTAATTGAATACTTTGATGAAAATAACATCATATTGGAGGTAAAATATTGTTTAATGGATTTTGAACTGGCCGCAATACAGAGTGCACGCCAAAATTTGCTGGATGTAAAAATAAAAGGATGTATGTTCCATTTAGCTCAAATTATATACAGAAAAATACAGTCAAATGGACTGACTAAATTATATGGTACTAACTACGATTTCTGTATTGAAATGAAATGCTTGCTGGCTTTGTGCTTCTTACACCATGACAAAATACCAAAATTGTTCGATGAATGGAAACAAAATATATCACAACATTGTATACCTATTGCAACATGGTTTGAACATAACTATGTTCATGGAAAAAATAATAAACCACCAAAATATCCCCCAGCGTTGTGGAGTATTTCTGAACTGAATGATTTAAACTTTCCACGCACCCAAAACAATGCTGAGGCCTGGCATAATAGATTGAATTCTATTATCAATAAAATGAACCCTGGATTTTACCATCTAGGAACAGAACTTGTCGCGGAAGCAAATATTTCAGAAGGAAAAATAGAAAAAATTCTCAACGGTGAGCCATGTGCAAAACGCAAAAAACAACAAAAATCAAAAGAAGATAAAATAAAATCAATTCTTCAAAATATCGATGAATACGAAGGTATTGAACTACTAAAAGCTCTCGGTTCCAACTTGTATCTTAAGTAATTGTTAATTCAATGGTTTGTAACCTACTCGTATTTGTAAAACACATTTTTTTTTTGAAATAAACGCCCCATTTTCTCTGTATTTTGTTTGTTCATTTAACCTATATATTGTCTGTCACTATTACCTACTGGACAATCTAATTCAAAGTTCATTATGTGACCGCTACGGCGCTGCGGGAAAAGCAGCCCTATCGCCTTAGGTAACAAGTGGCAGGCCCCCAAGCTCACCTCCGCAGCTTCGGCTCGCACGGGCGGGCATTACCATAGACTCTGGATGTACATGGGAATCTTTTGACGCTTCGCTCGCTTCGCTCGCTCCGCTATACGTGGTCACAATACAAACCTAACCTAACCTACAGTATTCGGGGTTCAGCCAATTCGATATTAGTCCTAATCTGGTTTTCTATTTTTGATGTCACGTAAGGAATTGGTTAAATAATCTTTAGTACTCTTGCTCACCTCCGCAGCTTCGGCTCGCACGGGCGGGCGCCTACCATTTGTTACAGCGGGCGACAGCTGCTCTCCCTCCGCGCCTCCGCTTTTGGAATAACACTCTAAGGGTAGGATAGACAAGACCACGTGGAGTCGGAATTGCCATAGACTCAGGATGTAAGTACAAAGTTGGCAAATTTCTAGCATTTCTTGTCATGAGCATGTCTTTTTTATATTGTGTCAGACACTGCCTTAGCTCCGGCGCTGCGGGAAGTGCAGCCCTTCCGCCCTTGCGTGACAAAGCACGGTCGCCCGTAGCTCCCGAGCTTTGTCACGGCGGGCGAGGGCTGCTCTCCCTCCGCGCCTCCGGCTTTTTATATACACTCTAGGGGTAGGGCAGACAAGACCACGTGGAATCGGGGTTGACAGCTTCGGTTCTGTGGCAAGTCTTATGATAATGCAATGCTTATTTTAGCGTAGCGTTTTTTAGCTAGATTCGGACTTTCGCTCCCTTGAAAACCATCAATCTTTGAGGGCGAATATCTCGGCCATTTTTGATTTTAGAGAAAAATTGTTGCTATAAAACATGCTTATTTTAGCGTAATATTTACGACAAAGCAATAATAAATAGGTGTTATAATAACACCAACATCCATCGAAATTTTTCTATGTCCCAGCTCCCTTGAAAACCATCAATCTTTGAGGGCGAATATCTCGGCCATTTTTGATTTTAGAGAAAAGTTGTTCCTATAAAACATGCTTATATTAGCGTAATCTTTACGATAAAACAATAATAAATAGGTGTTATAATGACACCAACTCCATCAAAAATTTTCTAAGTCCTGCGCCCCCTTTGCTTTAGTCCAACCGATTTTGACGCTCCGCTCGCATCGCTCGCTCCGCTATACATTGTCACAATAGAAACCTAACCTAACCTACAGTTTTCGGGGTTCAGCCAATTCGATATTTGTCCAAATCCGTATTTTCTGTTTTAACGTAAAAATAGGTTTAATAATCTTTAGTACTCTTGACATTTAGTGTCAGTAATGATTAGGTCTAATAATCATTAGGTTTGGTAAATTATTAGGTTATTTCATATTAGTATTGTTGATTATTAGTACAAATCATTATTAGAGTATTCGATTATTAGGTCTAACAACTAATTAGGGTATAAAAATTAGGTGATATGACATTAGGGCTAATGAAAATTAGAGCTAGCGTTGGTAGGTGTAATAATATTAGCACTTGCGTTATTAGGTCAAGTAGGGGAGTACCGGTCAAATCATCTATTCCCAAAATTTCACTTTTTCAAGATTTTATTTAGCAAATGCTTATAAAGCAAATGTTTGATTTTGTCATAAATTATTTTCCAAACAAAATTTTCCCAAATTAAGTAGTCACTTTGCAAGCTGAACTTATAGCAAAAGTCTGGTAAATTGTAAGCCCTAAGTATTCCTAAATATTACCTAATAGTAGTACGTAAGGCAGGTCCGACTTGGCTTAGGTTAGGTACGACGACGAGCGTAGCGAGGAGGAGTGTTAGGTTGAGTTGCGACCCTAACGAGCGAGCGTAGCGAGCGAGCCACGCGGCCCTATAGTGATAGCGAGTGGGCGAAACATCATAATATCACTTATTTCACCTTAAGGGAAATCCGACTTGGCTCAGGTTAGGTACGACGACGAGCGTAGCGAGGAGGAGTGTTAGGTTGAGTTGCGACCCTAACGAGCGAGCGTAGCGAGCGAGCCACGCGGCCCTATAGTGATAGCGAGTGGGCGAAACATCATAATATCACTTATTTCACCTTAAGGGAAATCCGACTTGGCTCAGGTTAGGTACGACGACGAGCGTAGCGAGGAGGAGTGGTTAGGTTGAGTTGCGACCTTAACGAGCGAGCGTAGCGAGCGAGCCACGCGGCCCTATAGTGAGTGGGCCAAACATCATAGTATTACTTATTTCAACTTATACTGGGATATAAATCGTATGCCATGCAATATTTTGGGATAAGAATGTTATGCCAAACGATATATTTGCAAAAAAAAAATTGGAAAAGTAAAACTTGACAAGTAATTATTTGCTAAGCAACCACTTGCTAAACAAAATGTTTGCAAACTGTAAATTTGCGATACGTAGTTTTGCTAATTGCACTTTTTGCCAAATAAAAATTTGGGAAACAAAATTTGCGATGTCAAACATTAGTATTCCAAAACAAATATTAAGTACTTAAAAAAATTGGGTATAGGGTCCCTTAACTTCTACCGCTGTACCAAAAAAAATTAATGTGGTACATATATATATATGATGAAATCCATAAAATAATATGGTCGATCAAGTCTTACGCTGTTGGTCACGATGAGCTGAGCAGAGTCATGATAGTATGCATCTTGAAATGTGTTGTCCCGGTTATTACACATGTTATTAACCTTTCTCTGTCTTCTGGGGTTTTTCCTTCTTTATGGCGTAATGCCTATGTTATCCCTTTGCAAAAAGTTTCCAACCCCAGTTTACTAAAAGATTTTCGTCCTATCTCCATTCTCCCTTTCTTGTCTAAAGTCTTAGAAGCAGTCGTCCACAAACAGTTATCTGCCCACATATACTCTAACCACGTGCTCTCTCCTTACCAATCTGGTTTTCGCCCTGGCCACAGTACAACAACCGCCTTGCTTAAAGTTGTTGAAGATGTGCGGCAAGGTATGGAATCAACTCGAGTGACAGTGTTGGTCTTGATCGACTTTTCAAACGCATTTAATGCGGTTAATCATGACCTTTTACTAGCTACACTTGATAAATTAAATATCTCGTCACCAGTGGCTGATTGGTTTGCCTCCTACCTTCAAGAACGCCGTCAGATGGTACGCGCTGATCGATCTACTTTTTCGGACTGGTGTGAACTCACTTCTGGTGTTCCACAAGGCGGCATTCTATCTCCACTCCTTTTCTCAATTTTTAGAAATTTAATCGCGTCTCACATCGTCTGCTCTTACCATTTGTATGCTGATGATCTGCAGCTGTACACTCAAGCTAAAATTAGTGATTTGGATCGTGCAGTCACGGATATCAATCAAGACTTGAACCACATTTCAGCGTGGTCACGCAATTTTGGGATCGCCGTGAACCCGTCTAAATGTCAGGCCATCGTGCTCGGGAGTCCCTGATTACTCTCTACAGCAGACCTGACATGCCTAGCGCCAGTCCAGTTCGAAGACGTACAAATACCATTGGTATCGCAAGTAAAAAACCTGGGTCTGATCTTGGATAGTGGTCTCTCGTGGGAGCCTCAGGTCTTAGACGTTTGTCGCAGAGTCACCAACACGCTGAGGTCGCTTTACCGGTTTAAGCACTTTCTCCCCATCAGTACTAAGACTCTCCTTATACAGGCCCTCGTGTTACCTATAGTCGACTATCCTAATGTGTGTACCACTAATCTTATTCAGACTTCATTGAGCAGACTGGATCGTCTTCTTAACAACTGCATAAGATTTATTTTCGGACTTCGTAAATATGACCATATTTCTGCTTTTCGCCGTCAACTGAACTGGCTTCCACACTATATTCTATCTTATTCAATCCAGCTGCGCCCGACTACCTAAGATCCAAATTTTCTTTTGTAATTGCCCGACCAGGCGGTAATCTTCGCACCTCACGGAATCTCAAACTCAATGTCCCCCTTCACCGCACTAGTTTCATGACGCACTCTTTCACAGCTGAAGCAGTTCGGCTTTGGAATGATCTACCGCTTCCCATCAGGCAAGCGCAAAGCAAGCTAACCTTCAAGCACATGTTGCGCAAGCATTTCTCCGATAAGCTATGTGACGAACTGTCAGCATAATGATTCACACAAGGTACATTTATTAAATAAGTAAGTATATTGTATGTCATATTTATGTACGTTTCTGTTAATATATATATATGTATTTGCATATGAGGTATATTACTTATGTGTTATTTAATTGTTTCATGTAACAGATTACATAAAAGACCCTGCAACATACAAATGCTTCTGTTTATTCCTATGTTTGACTGGTAGAGAATGCCTTATGGCATTAAGTCCGCCATTTGTACTTTTACTTGTGTATTGTCTGCAATAAAGTTTAAATAAATAAATAAATAAATAAATAAATAAATATATATGTTTCTTAAAAAGTTGCAAATAGATTCAGGCGTTTGAAACGACCGGCATTATGGCGTGCATGGCGTGACGTCAGTCTATTCCAACATATAAGAACCTCCTACTCCTACACGGATTTGAGAAAATTAAATCTCGTAGTCAGCTGCTCTCGCCGGCCACCGGTGCGCGCACGCGTCTAGACTGTGACGTTGACAAACGTCGCGTTTCAGCTGCTATGGATTTCCAACATTATTTTGCACCTTTCAATAATTTGCATCGAAAAAGAAAAAAGATGTTAAGAAATATTGATAAAAAGATACACAATACACAAACTAGGTAGTTGCCTGATCGCTTTCAGATTGAGCTTTACTCAAAATCTGTTTAATCCAAATTGAGCCAGTCTCATTAACCTCGCATGAACTGAATACCCGCTCCATTTCAGCAATTACCTTTATAAATCACCTGTTAAACTGTTGCCTACGATCGGAGAACTCGGCGACGTAGTTCCTCTGCAAGCACTTGTGTCCTTTTGTGTATAGCAAGTCGACACTCAAAGTTAAGTTGCTGATCGATGCCGCTTGGAAACTAGCGCTGCACCGGCAATTATATCGAAGTTGGCTAAACTCGGATTAACTGCATAGTTGTTGGGATTGGATAATGAGACTTTTGTCCTGTAACCGATTATAACTGGGTCACAGAATGGACAGTACGCATATAGCGGTAAAGTAATAAGTAAGAACCAAATGCTGGAAGAATAAGTGTCTGAGCTGAACATAATTTGGCGAGATGAAAGCAACAAGACTCCGTTGGCTAAAGCATCTAGAGGAAATGCCGGACGATAGGGCGACCAAACAGGCGTATATTGGACAGCCTGTAGGTCGATAACCGGTCGGCTGACCAAGGTACCGATGGAGGGATGAATTGGTGAAGGCTACGCTGTCTACTAGTAGAAAACTGTTATGAGATCGTTCAAAACAGAGCGCATTGGCGCCATTTCGTATTGGAAGCCAAGATCCACTTCAGATTGCTGCGCCAACAAACTAAGTACATACGTACTTGATGCTACTAGATGTTGAATATACTACGGGTTATCATGGCGTGATGAAGCATCAACGATTTTCCAAACGATAGGTGGCGCGTTTTTTATACTGTAGTTATAACCCATACATTTCATGTCATTTGTACATAGAGTTTTCTTGAAATCATGATTCCGGTAAGGCAATTGGATTTTGTATCTTTCTCATAGTTTAAATCACATCACGACTTAATTTTTGTTAATTACCGAATTCAGCCCCCCAAACAACAACCCATCTATGTGCAATTACGCAGCTTCGCAAGGCTAGATATGGAAGCGTTAAAACGAGATGTGCGTAATGAAGACTGGACAGCAACATTGTCAGCACCTACAGTAGACGAAGCAGTAACTACTCTCAACTCGTCGGTGTTAAACCTGTATAATACCCACGCGCCGATTCGTTCTGTCAGGCTGAGGCGACCGCCTGCGCCTTGGATAACGACAGGAGTACGTATGGCAATGAAGAGGCGGGACAAGGCGTTCCTAAAATTTAAACGTGACCGGAGTAACGAAAACTGGTCCTTATTCAAAGTTGCGAGGAATCGGTGTAACCAAATGGTGAGATCAGCTAAGCGCAAATATATTTTAGATAACATAGTATCTACATCGCCTGCTGAGACCTGGAAATTTTTGAAGACAATTGGTGTTGGTAAACCCAAAACCGAATGCTCCCTGTCATCTTTTTCTATAAATGATTTAAACTCTCATTTTGAAAAATCTTCTTCCTTAGATCCCACCACTAAAATACAAAGTCTTTCACATATAAGTACCTTGCCTTGCCTTTCTGAAACAGTATTGACCTTCAACCCGGTCACTGATGATGAGATACTTAAAGTGATCACCTATATCAAGTCCAACGCCGTTGGTCACAATGAGCTGAGCAGGCTCATGATTGTTTTCATCTTGGAATGTATTCTCCCAGTTATAACTCACGTTATTAACTTTTCAATGTCAACTGGGGTTTTTCCTTCTTTGTGGCGTAATGCCTATGTACTCCCTTTGCCGAAAGTTTCCAACCCCAGCGAACTTAAAGATTTTCGGCCCATCTCTATTCTCCCGTTCATGTCCAAGATTTTGGAAGCCATTGTTCACAAACAACTGGCTTCCCATATCTACTCTAACCGTATACTCACTCCTTACCAGTCTGGCTTTCGGCCTGGCCACAGTACATGTACAGCGTTACTCAAGGTATCGGAGGATGTGAGACTAGGTATGGAAGCTACCCAATTAACTCTGTTGGTCTTGATAGACTTCTCCAACGCATTCAATGCTGTTGATCACGACCTTCTATTGGCTATACTCAATCAGTTAAATATCTCATCATCAGTGGCTACATGGTTTGCCTCCTATCTTCACGGTCGCCGTCAGAGGGTTCACGCAGATCGATCATTTTCTGACTGGTGTGATCTCACTTCCGGTGTACCGCAAGGCGGAATTCTCTCTCCACTCTTATTCTCTCTTTTTATTAATTTAATTGTGTCTCACTTAGTATGCTCTCATCATTTGTATGCCGATGACTTGCAGCTGTATACCCAGGCCAGCGCTGACGATTTAAATCGCGCAGTTTCTGACATCAATAATGACCTGGACCGGATTTCTGCTTGGTCTCGTAGTTTTGGGATCACCGTGAACCCGTCTAAATGTCAGGCCATTGTACTCGGAAGTCCCCGTTTGCTCTCTACAACTGACATGGCTCACATAGCTCCTATCCGGTTTGAAGACAATCCTATTCCGTTGGCGTCGCAAGTAAAGAACCTGGGTCTGATTTTTGACTCCGGCCTTACGTGGGAGCCACAGGTGTCTGACGTATGTCGCAGAGTGACCAACTCACTTCGATCGCTTTACCGACTAAAACACTTTCTTCCTGTCAGCACCAAAACTCTCCTTATTCAAGCTCTTGTTCTGCCCGTATTTGATTATGCTGATGTGTGTTATTCAAATATCACTCAGGCTTCATTGAATCGTTTGGATCGTGTTCTTAATAACTGCATTAGATTCATTTTTGGACTTCGTAAATATGACCACATATCTGATTTTCGCCGTCAACTTAATTGGCTTCCCATTCGTGAACGTAGGTCATTACGAGTCTTATCCACTCTTTATTCCATTTTATTCGATCCAGCTGCACCCGAGTATCTTAGATCTAAATTTCAATTTGTATCTGCTCGACCCGGTTGCGTCCTTCGCA
Source organism: Apotomis capreana (assembly GCA_947623375.1). Lineage (NCBI taxonomy): Eukaryota > Metazoa > Arthropoda > Insecta > Lepidoptera > Tortricidae > Apotomis > Apotomis capreana. The sequence continues at coordinate 881,225 of OX392501.1, forward strand.
CTTCTCGTAAACTCATGCTCATTGTCCCTCCTCATCGCACCGGTTTTATGTCAAATTCTTTCACTGTTCAGGCAATACGGCTTTGGAACGATCTCCCACTTTCCATCAGGCAAGCACAAACAAAGCAAACCTTTAAGCACATGTTGCGCAAGCATCTCACCAGTAAGCTCCTAGACTGATTGTCGGTTATGATATTTTGCACTGGGTACAAGAATGAATGTTTATGTAAGTAAATTGTATTGCATATTTGTGTATGTTTATTTATTGTGTTATTTATATTACTGATATATAATAACTTTCTCTTTTGGTATAATGTTGATAGTTGACAGGCCCTGCACCATAAAATGTTTCTGTTTAGCCCAATGGTTGACTGGTAGAGAATGCCTTATGGCATTAAGTCCGCCATTTGTACACTTTTTGTTTTGTGCAATAAAGTTTAAATAAATAAATAAATAAATAAATATCATAATCATATTTAGTTTTAACGTTATCACAGCTCTGGAAGGGCACACCATTGGTCATCATTTCAACCGAATCACGTCGACTGTTTGCCAAGGGCTTCCCAAATTACTGGGTCATCCTTACGAGAACTTCAGTCTACCTTGTATAGGGCCTGCCCCAACTGCATTTTTTCTATGAGCACACTATAATGAAAGCCATGAAAGGTCGCATGCTACAGCACGCGCCACCTCGTAATCTATCTTCTCTATCTATCTACCTTTAACTACAAAGAGCTCTGTATGAATATTTAACTCGCTTGTCCGAGTTTTGTTCCAGCTGTTCTAATGCCAATGTCGGCGGTCGCAACCCAAGGACGCTAGTGTTGTCAGTGTACGAGTATTGCTGCTAAATATTCCATTTTGAGCGATTTACTGGCCAATTTCAATTTAATGTTAACTTTTTTGGCGCGTTTTACTCAGATGGTTTTTTTCGCTATCGTCCGTTCTTGGATCTGTTTGGTTTATGAATTATATATTTTTTTTATTCAGATGTTTAGTGTTTAAGTGAGTTCCTTACTGCCAAGTAAGAACTCACTTAAGGCACAGGCCGCTAGAAACTGCTGAGGCTGGAGCACCTGGATCGATTGTCTGCTGGAAAATGTTCGTTTTTGAACTCAATTACTCTTGACTAGAAAACGAACCACTAACGAAGCCAACTTTAGAGTGAGCATACCCGTAAGATACTAAGGCCTCTAAAATATCCGGGTTGTGATTGGTTTAATCGGAACTACAGTCAATAAATTTCACATATTTTATACGAGTAGCAGTATTTATTTGTATTTATTCACGATCCCTAAGCTTTACAAAGGTTCTTCTGAAAGATATAATAGTATACGTGACTGTATACTTTTTTTAGCTCAAAATCAGTTCTATCGTTGGCAACACCGTTTGGGCATCAGATCGATTCTTTGCTTGAACTTGCTTCCACATATGTCGACATTGAGGCTCGATTATAACAGTGATTATGGCGACCGGGGTGTTGCTTCCAGTTTACAATGCCACGGCGAGGCCGCTGAAAATTATATGTTCATTTCTATTTCAGGCTCGTACAGTTAAATATGGATACATGTCTGAGTTAAAGTTATGCATTTATAACACGTACGAGTACTTTTAAGGACTTTGTAGGTAACACAATACTCATCGTATATTTAAAAGGATTCCGTTATTTGTGTTCGATTGCGAACATTTGAACATTAATGTTAGGGCTATGGTTAATACTTTTTTTTTATTTACATACAATTCAAACGGAATTTCTTCCAACGGTGAACGTCTTATGGTTCACTATGGGTTTGAGCCCACGTGATTGGAGTGAGTATAAAAGTCATCATGATCAGAAACTAGTAATATACATCCAAGAACAAGTTGTACGACGGCCATGGACAGCTGTCCTTCACAAAAGCGTTCTCGAAAACATTTCACATAGGTACATAACGGAAAAAGTTCCATAGTTTTCACGCGAGTACCGATCGTATCAACTTAATATTTGTTTCGTTTTCCCAGACAGACACTTACATACGTAAAACACACTATGCGAAATAGAGGTTTAAATCGTAACACTAATAATATTATAAAAGCGAAAAATTGTGGAAGTATGTTTGCTACTTCTTCGCGCTGAAACGGCTAGACAGATTTCTGGAACAGAGATAGTTTATACTCTAGCTTAACACATGGATTACTTTGTATTCCGAAAAGAACATGGGCATTCCCGTAGGATATCGCGAGTGAGGCCGCGGTTAAAAGCTAATAATCACACCCGGGGTTTTCGGAGCAGGGATGATTTAACACTAGACCGACAGTGTAGGCGTCAAATCAGTCGTGCACCCAAAACCACGGGGTATGCTAATAATGAATATACGCGATATAATCTGTTGAATATGTTTTATTTAAATGTACCTACGTAGAATTAATTAAGGAAGATCACAATGATCACCGCTACCTCGGTAATGGTCAGGTTGATATGAAGTGAAGACATCAATGAAATGAAATGAAATAATTTATTTAGTAAGTACAAGGGCACTTTTACAAGTCAGATTGTGAATCTACCGGCAAGCAGCTCTGGAAAGACCACTGCGAGCAGAACGTCACTAGCTGTCCTGCTCGAGGGTGATTTATAACCCAGGGGCCCAATTCGAGAATGCCGTTGGAGATATCTCCAAACGTCAAATCTCCATTAGATAACAGTTATATCGCCATTGAACTGTCATTTAAATGCGATGAGCTTAAAAGTGACATATCTCATCTCAATTTTGGAAATACGAAGGCGACAATGATTGTCAAAAATGTTATTCATGTATATAAATTTCTGTTTTGAACGAAACGTAACGGACCAATTTCACGTACTATGCGGTCAATTTAAAGTATGCGCCTGTTATTTATGCCGTCACATACAAAGGAAACGAAAATTTTGCGCGTCCGAATTGACGAAGTTGCGATATCGCCACTTGTCAAGTAGGCACACGTCAAAAGTGACGGATGGCGATGAAAAGGAGATCTCTCCATTATATCTCTAAAATTGGTCGAATACCCCCCCTGCTCGACATTCAAATCAAATGTTTGCCGCCGACCCTCTAAGGTAAACGTTCGTTTTCGCCAAATCGTTCCTGAATATTTTCCATTGGGTTAACTTAGACCGAGTCATCTTAAAACCTTTACGTGCTGCGTATTTTTTACAGTTTCACGAAAGTTTTATATGTGAACGTTCACCCAGCGAACGCTCAGGCTATGGAATGTGCTCCCGGTTAGATAAACTGGGTCATATTCGTTTTTATACTTTATGATCATTGTAACCAACTCACTTGGGTAGCTATAATAATAATAATAATCCTTTTTTGAGGTCGAATTCACTTCACTTTGTTCTAACAAACAACGCTTAAAAGGTACTTACCTATTGTTTGCCTTATGAATTTATGAACTGTGAACACAAGCTCCAGTTATGATATGTTTCATAACAAAAATCCCTGCTATAAAACGTATCATAACTACAACAAAACAAAGAATCAGAATCAGAACTACCTGTGATACACAATAAATGACATTCTGATTCTGATTTTGATTCTGAAAGTGAATTTTGCCTTAAAAAATGGATTCCAACTATACCTAATATAATTATATTCCTTTCGGGGTCGAGACCTTAGGTCCGAGGAGTCTCAGCGCCCACAAACTTTATAGAGACCTTAGTAAAAGGTTACAACAAAACCTTAACCAGGAACCATGAGATATATTTTTAGCTCCGAAAACAGCCATCTGTCTGCTGTCGAAGGGAAGGACGCGTGTCGGGTAAATATCGACGATTTCCTGAACCGTATCCATCAAGGACCGGGCGACCTCGGCCGAGGGCCGCTGAATAATGGAACAGCGTGTAATTACTAATGACAACGTTTGACCATGCAGCCAGGGCTTCACCTTTGGTAATCCTGGGTTAATAAATTATTGGAGTTATGATGTAAATAACATTGCAAGGTTGTTGATTCAAAAGCCATAACCCATCTATAAATATGAAATGTTGCTAAGGAACAATGATAGACTACTTAACACATTTTTGAAATGGTTAATAATTATTTTGTTAGTACTGAAAATAATGTATTGTATTTTGATTGCGCTAACAAGTTAAATTGTATTACCTAATTAAAAATATACATTTTATGAGCAGACAAATACGCCATTTTTGTTTTTAGCTTATCTGATGTCAAATATTTAACATGAGTGTATTGACTGACCTATTCAAGTAAGTAGGAGTAGGGGTGGTCGTGCACTAACAATTTCTGAAGGCACGCCGCTTTTGGGGGAGTCTAAGGAGGGTATTTAAATAAGACTTCCGTGCAACTTCGTCCACGTACCTAAACCTCTTTTATTTGCCGTTATCGAGTAATAAATTATAACCAGCTATTCTTATAACATAATTGCTTAAAATCCATTGGTCCGTTCCAACGTGATGAGATATATAAGATTGTTTTACCAACAGATGACACGCTGTATGAATGGCGGCGGGGTCTACGTCATGAATGTCAAATAATAATCCCCTTATTCTTAAATTTTATTGAATGCTTTATATATTTTTTCAAAGTCATGACTCCGGTAAGGCACCTTTTATAGGTTATTATTTAGATTTCTATTTTTTTTCATTTTTTTTTTATTTATTTATTTCAAAAAAGCATGGTACACATTTCGCCAAACACGAAGTTTATTGGCGAGTATTGCACTCACTTTTTTAACATTAGTACCATTAAAATCTTAACTAGGACGCCTTTTAACGAAAACGATCCAATCCACACAAAAAAGATGACGTGAGCTTTACACTCACGGTTCAAATTTTAAATTTTGTTTTGTGCGGGTTGGATCCCTATCCTTACAAAACGTTCACTTAACCTTAGAAGTAGGTAGGTAACTATTTGCCAGACACTTTAGATTCTTTAGAATCAAACTAAGTAGGTAGGTAGTAACCATAACAGTAAGTGTTACACTAAGACAGGGCATCTAAGAGTATCTTTTTTAATCTATTCTTAAAAATACCTTTAGTGGCGCATTCATCTTCCGGAAAGATAGAATTAAATATTCTGGGTATTAAATATTCTCTTTTCCTTTTACCATAATAATTATTTGCTTTTGGTTCCGTGTAGGTATGGCGTGACGTTACTCGTAGATTTCGGGTGTACACTCGGACAGTTTTATATTCAGTTCTTTTGAATTGTTCCGTTGCTAATATATATTTAATTTTTTCGTGGATTGGAAGAATATTTAGTTTTTTATATAAGTCCATGTAGTTATTACCGGCACAGCTGTTTTTGGTCTTTTTATCAACTATATTTTTTATCAATCTAGTTTGTAGTTGTAGTATCTTATCAATAAAAGTTTTGAAAGTACGCCCATAAGCAATGATTCCGTATCCAATTACCGCGTCCGCCAGTCCATGATATAACATATGTAATATTTTCTTATTGACTACTTTTTTTAAACTAATAATTTTACATAATATTGATCTAAGTTTATTGCATACTATATCTACGTGAAGTTTCCAATTAATATTTTTATCTATAGTTAGGCCCAAGTATTTATATTTATCCACTAGTTCTATTGGTTTACATTTACAATTTAGTTTTCCGTTATGTAAGCAATCGTACGTATGTCCTATAATCCTAACTGGCGGTTGACTTGTTTTTATATATGGGGAGTTTATAAGCATAAATTTGGTTTTTTCTATATTTAACAGTATACCGTTGTCGTGCGACCATTTAAGTATGTTCTCAAGATCCTCCTGTATATTATTTTGTATGTTTGAAATATTTTTATCACCATAGACTAGGCAGGTATCATCGGCATACATGTAAGTGGAGCAATTCCGTACAACATTGGTAACGCTGTTTACATGCATGATGTACCCGACCGGGCCGTACACGGAGCCGGTCGGGACACCGGTACGTACCGCTGCCTCGTCGCCGCTGACTCCGTCCACGGTGACGCGCAGGGTTCTTCCCGTCAAATATGTACGGAACCACTCCAACACTGGACCACGAACACCACACTCGTCCATCGCCTGCAGGAGTTGTTCGTGGTCCAGTGTATCAAATGCTTTCTTAAAATCAATAAAAAGCACTCCTACATACTTTTTATTATCTAGGTTGCTATATACTTCATCAGTAAACCTAGCTAAGGCAGTAGAAGTACTTCTATTTGGCCTAAACCCATGTTGTGCATCAGAAATAACATTATTTTTTTCGAGGAACGTACTCAGCTGTTTTACAACTATTTTCTCCACAATTTTATTGATAACAGGTAAGATAGCTATAGTTAGCATAGTCTGTGTGGCTTCCTTGCTTGTAGATTGGTCTAATGAGTGACTTTTTTAGTTCGTTCGGGTATTTACCGGAATCTACGCACATATTCACAAAATTTGCTAAAATTGGACTGAGTTCCTGTTTTATATATTTTAATTTAAATCTTGTACCCTTATACCATCAGAGCCAGGTGATTTTTTACTAATATGGTCTATTATTTTTTCAACATCACATTTTGTTACTTTTTGAAACCTAAAACTGACATTACAACCTTTAACATATTTTTTTCGATCTAAAAACTTGATATTACAACTGTGTTTAATGTTATTTATTTCATCCGTGAAAGTTTTAGCAAATTTTGTGCATATGTTTGGTACAGTGTCGGATTTCTCCAGATATTTTAATATGACTGAGTCAACTGTAGGCTTAGGGCCCCCTAACCAGTTATTTATAGTAGCCCAGATTTTCCTAACATTATTTTCACAATTTTTTAATTCATTTTGCTTAAATTTTTGTTTAGTTACGTATATGTATTTATTTGTTAAATTTCTATAATTTGTGTAGTTTAATCTATTAGTAGCATTCTTTGGATTATTTTTCCATATTCTAAATAGTTCATCTCTTCTTTCTATCATATGGTAAACAGTATTATTCATCCATGGTTCGGTTTTTCTTTTTTGTTTACAACGCACAGTAGTTGTAGCATATTCGTAGATAGTATTAAAAACATGTAGCAGTTTCCTGTATAATAAAAGCGGGCAATCAATACTAATAAAATCTTTCCAGTTCACTTTGTCCAGCTGTTCTTGAACTAATTTATTATTAAGCACACGCATCGAATGTTTTCGTTCACTTTGACTATTGTAACCGGTCCCGAGCGATAAGTTAGTACCTATCATATAATGGTCAGATAGTTTACAGGTAAGTATGTGTGCGCCGATCCTCTGCGCGGGCGCTCGCACCCACACATGGTCGATGCACGACGTCACCAGCACGTTATCTAATATTTCTTCTCGCGTGCACTCGTTGATAACGCATATCAGGCCGTGTCCACACAGGGTGCTTTTGTACGCCTCCGTTGTGTTGTTTGATGTCATGATGTTGATGTTCGTGTCACCAGCCAATATTATGTGATCCGTTTTAGGGATACATTTCAATATTTGGTCAATTTCCTTTATAAACCGAAGTTTGTTAGTGTTAGGTGGTCTATATATACCTAAAATATGGGTGGAGTATTCAGGATGTTTTATTAAGGTATGTAGTATTTCAGTAGCATGTCCTAGGGTATTTTGTAGGTTTATGTCGAGGCCGTATCTAGTATACATCAGGATTCCACCACCCCTACGCTTTTCTCTAGTTATAGAATGCATATCATATCCGCTAATGAAATACATAGATAGCTCTTCTTGTTTTATATTTATCTCACTTAGTATGACTATATCAATACAGTACTTTGTTTTATTAAGTTGGCATAGTAGTTCGTTGAAGTTTTTGCGTAGTGATCGTATATTTAAGTGTATTACTTGTAACTCTTGGGCTATTTGATTAATGTAATTGCTCCATGTATTTATACTTTCAAACTTAAAGAAGTCGTAGTTATCTTTTACTTCCTCTATTAGGTCGGTGAACATAATGTAGGATAATAATCACGTAGTGTGCTCACACGCTAGCGTTCATGCTATTGTCTCGCAGCAGTCTCGTTATCTGCACATAAATGCATCGAAATATCAGTTTCGGATTTAATATTATATATCCTTGATGCATCTGTCTTCCTCACAAGTATTTTTAGGTCTTGGACCCATATATATTTGTAGGTCCCTTTTAGAGCCACTTTGGTGTTCCAAAACAGACTCCTCAACTGCCTCGTAAGGTTCTCGTTGATGTACATACGATTACTATTATCATTATCAAGAAAGTCCTTGTTGGTTAGTTTGGCCTTCTTATGCTTCAGCCAGCCGGCGCGCGCGGTTTTTGTGCGTAGTCTTACTACGATGGGCCGCGGGCGCGCCTCTTCTTGCTTTTCTCGGCCTACCCTTTTTACTGTTTCTATTTCGTTCACATCTAGTTCCAGTTTTTCTGCAAATTTTTATGATAAGACTCTTTGTATCCTCGTTCACAGTTTGTTCAACTCCTACTATTTCGACTTCATTCTCCACTTCTTTCATTTCTAATTGTGAGATTCGTTCTTCTAGTGATTCAGTTTGTTTCTTTAGATTAATATTTTTTCTCTCCAAGTCCGCTATTTTATTTTCTGCACTTTTCTTAAACTCCGACAGCAGTTGGAATTGCTCCGCATAAAAGTCCACGGTTTCCGTTAAACTCTCGACTTTTTCTTGGAGATTGTTTCCTTGCCTGTAGAGTACTTCAAGTTTTTTATTGACCTCTTCCAATAAGGTTTCAACCGTTACTTTGTTAGCATCTAATGTGATTTTCGGTGCACGCTGTCCAGCTGGGCTGCCATCCTTTTTGCAGCAGGACTCGCATATTTCGTTTTTCATAAATGCTTTATTATTTTGCACGCACTTCTTATGAAAAACACTTTCGCACGGTCCTTTACATTTTAGTATTTCATCTTTTGTCACTGACAAGAATAACTTACACTTTTTACAGTGTGTCATTTTAGCTACGGGTTATTATTATGGTACACTAATAGGGACAATGCAACGTCCGTACGCAGAGCGCATTCGCACGAGACTGATATACACTCGAGAGCGAAACAGAGTAAAGGTCGTAGGGAATTTCTACACAAAATGAATTTATTTTACTTTTGTCTGTAGTACAGATGTGATGTGTGATAAATTAAATTATCTTAATGAAATAAACGGCGAGGAGGCATTCGAAGCAACCGCCGACCTTTGTCGCCACCAGAGTTGCGCCGTAATTGGGGCTGCGACTGAGTGGACGAATATTAATTATTCAATATCCTCTTTGTTTATTCCTGAGTTTTGGAACAACTGCGGTAAAAATTACAGTATGCGCCATTGATTATTTCATGAAGTTATGCCGTTTAAACCTCAATAGGAGGTAATTTTATTTCAAAGTTTTTTGGAAAATAATTAGCCTTACTTTAGCTCATCATAACAAACGATGGCTGTTAACTACTGTTGTAGTGCTAAAAAAACCGGTCATATGCGAGTCGGACTCGCGCGCCGAGGGTTCCGAATGAACTATGAAAGCACATTGCTCTTACGATAAGATAAAACTGTCGAAATGATAGACTATGACATATATACTAAGCATGTATGGTTTCAATTTCAACTCGATACCTCCACGCGTTCCCGAGATAAAGGGTCTTGACAGACAGACAGATGGACTGACGGATAGACAACAAAGTGATCCTATAAGGGTTCCGTTTTTCCTTTTTTGTACGGAAGTCTAAAAAGTAGGTTCTTTTGTTGGAATAAATTCGAAAATTTTCATCGGAATATACTATGTTCTCCAACTACAAACACTCTGTGATCTCTCTCACACTGTAAAAAAAGATTAGTTAACATAGCCCAAATGTTAGCTGCTAAGTTACATAAATTGGATGAATGACAAACTGAGGGCTACTACAAAACAAGTTATGTAAAATTTGCATAATTTTGGTCACAATTTGGCTATTTCTCAAGATAGATTTAGATTTAGATTTATTTATTTCATAATAACAATTTACAGTATAAATTATCCTAAGTTAATCTACATGAATTTTGTCAATATAAACGTAAAATTTAATAATAATCATTCAAATAAGTCAAATACACCATCATAACATAACATAACATAACTACAACAATAAAAATAGAATCGTAAAATGCAATGTCAGATAAATCATAAAATAATGTCACTATGAGTACCTAGTTAAACTATTTGAGCTATTTTTTTTTCAGTGCGTTTTAAATTCTCCAAAACATTTAATCGGTTATACGTCGCGTTTCGACGATATTCGTCCGGAAACTAGTGTTAAAAATTCGGTTGTTAACTTTGCGGTTGGGATCGCAACTGCAATTTAGTGCCTGCTCGTTAAGGCGATAGCTTCGTGGTGCGGGTGGCGAGCGCAGGCGGAATACAATCGATCATAATTATTTTCTTCGGTTTTCGCGACTGTCACAAATTTAAACGGATTAAGATCAAGTATATTAATTTTAAGAGCTTCACTGGCGTATCGGCAACTTTAAAGTATCTACCAGCGGTTCACTATAAGGCTTGCTGAGGAGAATGTTTCATTGCATAGATCTTTATCTCTGTGAGTTGTAGACTTCGCGATAATTTTTCGAAATATCCGGATTAAATTAACCATTTTGAAAATCTACATATAATTAAAACCACACACAAAATTTTACAATAATCTGTTGAGAAAGTCTCTGCGGCCTGCAGGCGAGAACAGCCGGAAAACCGGACAAATGAACATCCGAACATCTGGACATATGAAAGAATTTTTGGCCAAGCTTCAATGGAGACGCTCGCTCGGTCGGTCAATAAAGTTTATAATTCCACGATCACGTCATCATGAAGAGATGACGTAATCTTGGAGTGACTCTAGGATTACTCCGTTGCGACGGGAAGAAAAGTGATATTATACCCCGGGGGTTACGATGCACGAATCGTTTGCCGCTTATTGTCGCTTAGTGTCAAATCATTCGTGCATCGTAAACTCCGGGGTATCTGTTATATAAAATTCAAAAATAATCTAAAACTTTGCGAAAACAGTAAAAGATTAGGAGCTTCATAAAATAATTACGATAGAAGTAGCTTAAGTACTTACTTCATTTTATTATCAAAATCATGACTAATATTATCAGATTACAGAGTTTATTACACATTTTCATTCCTAATTGAATAGAATAGCAAATATATTAAGAGCTAAGGGCTATTCTTATCTGATGTATTTACAGGTAGGTATACTCGCAATAAACGCTGCTGGGTGTAGGTATTTAGTTATCTGCATAAATAATCTCATAGATTATATAATTATGTTCATGGAACCCTCTTGAATTACTGCCTCTTCTATTTCTGAGAGAGATAATGGGCTATGGTTCTCCTTGTAAAATCGGAAAAGGTTTTAGCTTTGGGTGAGGAACGATACTCAATGCATTTCATATTAAAATCTGATTTTCGTCTTTCGCGCGCCCTTTTCCTACATTTCTGTACCCTCACCAATAATTTACGGTGACTGTACACGCTAGCAACTGCGTAAATGATTTGTTTCGAGAATTTTACTTGTACAATGCTACCGCTAGAGGCGGATACCTTTGAAATGTCGACAAACGTTTCACCGAATGCTTCATTTCGTCGACAAAAATTTACTCGTAAGTCATACATTTTTCAGACATTTTGTAAATCATAACTTTTAGATTAGGTTAGGTTAGGTTAGGTTAGTGTTATATAACATTCAAAAATATTTAATAGTTTCAGAAAAAAAATGCTTTCGATGATATGAAAATTCGATGAAACGTTTGTCGACATTTCAAGGGTAAACCCGCGAGACGCGCTGTACTATTCTCCATACAAATTGCTTGCGCAGCCGTTAGCGAGTATACACCCGGTAAGCCCTTTTTCCCGGCGTCTGCAGTAATGTAATACTATTAAAAGGAATCATCATTAGCCTTTTACATCTATAACAGATGAGTTAAGCAGCGTCTAATAAACTGCGGCACTTTCGAAGTTGGCTGGATAGCCCGATGCGAGAGCGACAGCCGCGGCCGCATAATTGACAAATAAATGTCGCGCCTATCGACGAAGGGGGAAAAGCTGCACGCTGGTGTCTCATGTCAAAGGAATAATGCCTTTTAAATTTTGGCTCCCTCTGAGCGAAATCCTGTATCCGCACTTGACTTGAGCCGGTAGTCGAGTGTAGCGCCAGTTGGTCGGTAGTTTCGTTCATGTGCTTTGTGTTCGCAACTTTACGCGTTAGCGGCCGGGAGCGGGGCGGGCGCGTTTGTTAGACAACGTCTATAGTAATCGTCGAACTGACTCTCATTCAGTGTAAGTAGTATAATATGTAATCGACCATTATCACCATGTATGTTCTCGGATGGGTAGCGTTCGGGAAGCTGAGGAATATCTTCTCGTCCCGAATACTGCAGTGTCTTAGGATGAAGGTTTTTAACCAATGTGTATTGCCAGTGATGGCATACGTCACTGAAACGTGGTCGCTCACAATGGGCCTCATAAGAAGGCTCAAAGTTACTCAAAGGGCAATGGAGCGAGCTATTCTCGGAGTTTCCTTTCGAGATCGAATCCGAAATGAGATACGCAAGAGAACCAAGGTTGTAGATAGTTATAGCTCAGACAGTCGCCAAACTAAAGTGGCAGTGGGCGGGGCACATTGTGACTCCGGCAACGGACTTGTGACTTTTCTGGTGTTGCAGCTGGTGTCTAAGGGCGACGGTTATCGCTTTCCATCAGGCGATCCGTTTGCCCCCTATGACATTGACGGCGCGGTTGGCGCAATGGTAAGTTTAAATTTAATTTAATTTAATGTAATGTAATATAATGTACTATTATTATTATATTTTATAAATTTGTAGCTACTAACATAGGTCGTGAATAAACGTGCTACTAACCAACTACGATGATGTCCGAAATAAACATTTTCGATTTCAATTTCAAAGTAGCTGCCTACTGAGCCGGCGGTCCTGGGTTCGAATCCCGGCAAGGGCAAATATTTGTGTGATGAAGTCCAATATTTCTGCCTAGGTCATTGGTGTTATTTGTACTTAAGTAAGTATGTTTATCGTCGTAGTGCCCATAACACAAGCCTACTAGAGCTTACTGTGGGACTAGATCGATTTGAGATTGTCCGATGACAAGAAAAACTTAAAAATCATTGTTATATCATATCATTTCTTAATTTGCTCAAAGGATAACTGAAAGAGACCTCATAAAGGGATAAGTTCGCCTTTGTACTTGGTGTTTTTATCACGCGTCCGTCACGTTTTGACAGAATGCGAGTGTGTGTGAAAGATGCTTTGTCATTTATGTATAGCGTGCATGATAAACGCAACCACCATAGGCCCGTTGTACGTATTCTATATGCAACCGTTTACATACATACACGAGAATATTGATTTCTGACAAAAAAAAGAAGTAAACTATCACCTACCTGCGTAACCTATATTTAAAACAAGAACTGTTACTGTCGCCAGTTTTTCAGCCGTAGCTTCGGCAAACTTCGATAACTGCGACGGAAAACTTCCAACAACTTGTTACTTAGCATTCAGATTGCAGAAACTTGGGAAATATAACATTCCAAGTCGAGTGGCATTAAATATACTGCGAAGATAAACAGGGAAACCAAGGAGCTCTGAAGATAGCGACTAACGACTTGCCGTACCGTAAAACAGGGTTACTTTAGGAAAATTTGGGGCTACTTTGATAGATTTAAAATGGTTATAAAAACGCAAATATTCATAGTGCGATTGAGCAAATGAAGTAAAAAGTTAGGTCATTGTTCAAGGTAGGCATTGCATTGCCACAGATAGTAAAAAAAATGAATATGGCGAAAAACACTTTTCCAAAGGAGCCCCTGCATTTTGAAGTACCCCGTTTTACGGTAATGTAAGCCTATAAAGCTTTTAAGATTCCGTACAGAAAAGAGGCCACTCCCTTCTTCTGAGTCCCTTCGAGTAACGTAACGTAACATCACGTTCGAAACGTCGAGGTAATTAAATAAACACACTTTGAACGCAACTTAGTCCAGGTTTTAACGCCCGACGAAAATCGGATCGTAGCTCCCAAACGGATGGACCGATTTGAGTGCAGGTTTTGTTAATCGAAAGATTAGTCCATCGAGATTGTTCCTAGCTATGTTTGGTGAAAATGGGACCAGTACTTTACAAGATCTTTAGCTTTAATTGGAACAAGTGACAAGATGTCAGCCAATTTCGAATCTAAGAATTCCAATAACATTTGTAGTTATGTTCTACAAGTTTTAGAAGCATTTTCTCTTTGAATGAGGGTCTCATGATGACCAGCTACTTGTGTCGGGGGTGTATTAATTTTTTGTATGTTGGTAATGTTATAATTATAATAAGAGTTCACTCGTCAAATACAACTGGATGGACAACGTTCCGGATGCTGGCTAATATCTTCTCACTCCAAATATCGAAGTGTCCTAAGAGAAAGGTTTTTAACAATGTGTATTGCTAGCGATGACATACCTATACGGTACTGAGACGTGGTCGCTCACATTTGGCTTCATAATAAGTTAATAAGGCTCGCTCAAAGTTACCCAAAGAGCAATAGAGTGAGCTAGGAGTTTCCTTGTGTGATCTAATCAGGAATAAGGAGATTCGCAAGAGAACCAGGCTTATCAATATAGCTCAGAGTTGGCATTACGCGAGGCATACCTCTCGTGGAACCAATCCAACTCGGGAAGATTCTTGAGTGGCGATAGTGACCGACTTGCTGAAACTTGGTAAAAAAAAATATATAACATTCCCTTCGTCTGACATGAAGATAACTTCATTTATTTATGTATTATTTTAGTAGTTCTTGTATAGATTCCATGATTACTTTTGCATCGCCTACTCATTTCTGTAATTTTTATTTAATTTCGCTACCCAAAGGTTGTCTGGAAGAGATCGCTCTTTAGCGATAATACCGCCTGTTGTTGAACTCTATTTAATGTTACGTGTTATATGTATTTATTTCCCTTTGAGGTGGGCAATAAATAATATTCTTAACTGGGGACAGCAAGGGGTTCTGGACATATCTTCTAACGAATTGCCACAATGCGCTTTACGCGTATATCTACTGGCAGTTTAGTAGAGTGCAAATATTTCTAGAATTCCGTACTGAATGGATCAATAATGGAACTATGCTGGTCTGGCTCTAATTAGAAAAGTGACAGTTGAGAGTGAAAAATAGCATAACAAAATGTTTTAAATGTTTTAATTCACTAGTATGAAACCCTCTGTACGCTTTCAATGCGTACTTTGACAAGTACTTTCCTCGTCACCATAGCAATAGAAACATCTACATTAAAAGGTGTAATTTACATAAAAAACAGCACCTACATTTTGCTGTCAAAATATTTTTGGAGGAAAAGTGACAATTCCCTTGGTCCTCTGTATTCCCGGGATATTTTAAGGTCAGACGCCGTGCCACGTCGGTAGTAAATCTTACCGTTTCTTGATGTCGGGGCCTCTCTGGTTCCTTAATTAGATGGTTTGTTGTTTGTTATTTACCTGTAACAAGAAATAAAACTAAATTGAAAAATAAAATTTAATCTCGGCTGTTAATGGAGTGAACAACATCATCATCAATTCATCAGTCTACGGCAATACACTGCTAATGCGAATACCTACGAATCTTTATTTTGCTTATTTTTCATTTGGACGAAGGCTGTTTTTAACCCCCGTCGAAAAAAGAACGGTGTTAAAAGTTTAACATGTGTATCTATGTGCCTGTGTATCTGCATATCTGTGTGTCTGTCCGAGGCATCGTAGCGCTTATACAGGTGGACCGATTTTAGGGCGTTTTTATAGAAATTTTAGCTTTGTTTGATGAAAATCGGAGTTCTCTTCTCCTAGATATTCAGCTTTTAGTGGAACAAGTGACAAATATTGCTAGGAATTCGGAATTTCTTGTTCTGTTCTAGCATTTGTGATATCACTCTTTCACAGATCACCTCCAGGGGGTTGTCTGTGCACTCATTAAAAAATGCTTTTGAAATGAAATGAAATGAAATGAAATAATTTATTCAGTAAGTAGGCCACAGGGGCACTTTTACAAGTCAGATTGTGAATCTACCGGCATTTCGCAAGAGGAGACCGCTGTTGAGAAGAAAGCCGAAAGAAACTCAACAGTAAGTCATTTTTTCGTAAATAATACTTAAAACAATTACATGATACAGTTGTGTTATAACTAATTACACTGGGTACACGTAAAGGAGATGTATAGATACTCCAAATAAAATAAAAATTTAATAAATTTAAAATATTAAATATACCCAGAGATGTATAAAGTCTCTGGGTGTCACAACATGCAATAAAATAATAATTACTTAATTAATTTAATTCCATAGAGATGTATAAGGTCTCTAGGCGTCAACGTGAGTAATTTAGAAAATAGTTATTAAACCTAAAATTCTTAGAGATGTATATGGTCTCTAGGCGTCATAACATGCAATAAAATATTTTAAAATGATTTAATTTCCTCAGAGATGTATAAAGTCTCTGAGTGTCATACTACACTAAGCTGTTTCTTAGAGATGTATACAGTCTCTAAGAGTTCAAAAAGATAAAATCAACATTGAATAACTTCAATCGAGTACAGGTGAAGTTTCTCACGTTTGCTTAATTTAACACTAGTATGCGGTTGCTACATATTTAATTAGGCCCTTGCTAGCATGAACAGACCGGACCCCACAAACGGCACCCGTTCACGAGTATGACGCATATCTCAGCCATCGCCTCCCTCAACCATATTATAGGGAAGGCTGCGACCCGATCAACGACGCCACCGTAAGCAAAGACCTTTAAGCGAGCATGACATGCTCAAGCTGCCGGGCATACTTGACTAATACTATTTGCCCGGTGAGAAACAACAAATTGTGCTCTCATGTTACATTAAAAATTACCCACCAAAATAATGCTTATTTAAAAATTTACTATTGACACACAACACTAAACTACTGGCTTAAAGGCATCACTGTCGTTTAGAAAGTCATTAACAGTATAATAAGCTTTATTCAATAAGTGACGTTTTATTTGCGCTTTAAATTTGCTACAGGGCAATTTTACTACATCAATAGGTATTTTATTGTAGAAGCGTACACAGTTCCCCACGAACGACGAGCTAACCTTACGGAGACGGTGGGCAGGTATTGCGAGCTTGTCCTTACTTCTCGTATTGTAGTGGTGAATGTCACTGTTGAGCTTGAATTCATGGAGATTTTTCCGCACATACATGATATTCTCAAGAATGTATTGAGATGCTACGGTGAGAATGTTTGTTTCCTTGAATTTCTCTCTTAGTGACGTACGACCTCCTAGTGCATAAATTGCGCGTACAGCTCGTTTTTGTAGCACAAAGATGGTTTGGATGTCCGCCGCTCTTCCCCATAATAAAATTCCATATGACATAACACTATGGAAATAACTGAAATATACAATCTTTGCCGTCTCGACGTTTGTCAGCTGCCTGATTCGCCTAACTGCATAGGCCGCGGAGCTAAGCTTACCTGCAAGAGTGGCTATATGCGCACTCCATTGCAGTTTAGAGTCTAAAGTAACACCCAGGAATACTGTTTTTTCTTCAAATTCCAGTACTTCGCCTTTCAGTTTTACCTTGGCACAATTGACTTGTTTCACATTTGGTAATGTAAATTTAATGCACTTAGTTTTCTTGGCATTTAAAAGCAAATTATTTGCAGTAAACCAATCCACAATAGAGGACAGTGCATCATTAATCACATCGAAGTTGTTTTCTTGCCTTTTTACTTTAAAAAGAAGAGATGTGTCATCTGCAAATAGTACTATATCATGTTTATCTCGCACAAGGTTTGGTAAATCGTTAATATACACTAGAAAAAGAAAGGGACCCAGAATTGAACCCTGAGGTACCCCCATAGCAACAGCTGACCCAGTCGATTGAGTCCCATTGATATCTACCCGTTGCGTTCTGCCTGAAAGATATGACGAGACAAGGTCAAGGGCATTGTTTTTGACTCCGTAGTGTTCTAGCTTACGTATTAAATTCTCATGATCAACGCAATCAAATGCTTTGGATAGATCACAAAAAACTCCAATAGCATCTTGAGCCTTCTCCCAGGCATCAAAGATATGTTTAACTAGTACCACGCCAGCGTCAGTGGTAGAGCGACCTTTAGTGAACCCGAATTGATTGCTGTGGAGTAGATTATTCCGATTGAAATGAGATATAAGTTGATTAAGAATAATCTTCTCAAAAACTTTGCTTAATGCTGGTAGTATTGATATTGGTCTAAAATTTGTGGGGTCTGATTTTGTACCTGATTTGAATAAGGGAATAATTTTGCTATGCTTCATCAAATCAGGAAATACTCCAGTATCAATACATTTATTAAAGATATCAGCTAAATATGGTGCAATAGATTCAACAATTGAATGTAACACTTTCACAGATAGGCCCCACAGATCCTCAGTCTTCTTTAAATTTAGCGATTTAAACGCTTTAATAATAGTGGTAGGGGTTACATAAATGAATTTAAAGATAGTTGTACATTCTGTTACATTCGTTTTCAAAAGTAATTCAGCAACATCGGGCGATGAATTTAAAGACTTTGTTGTGTCTACAGGTATATTGCAGAAGAATTGCTCAAAGTGATGGGCAATTTCAACATCGGAACTTATTACAGTATCGTCGATTCGAAGACTGTAATGGCGATCTTTTGGTTTCGTTTTCCCAGTTTCATCATAGATTACCTTCCAAATAGTTTTCACCTTATCACAGGAATTTGTGATCTTTTTAGACAAGTAATCAGCTTTAGCGGCGGCACACATTTGCTTAAAGGATTTGGAAAACATTTTCACGTACTCTAGGAACTCCGGTCTCTTATCGATTGTCCTTTGTTCATAAAGATCGTAGAGACGACGTCTTTTTTCATGAATATCAGATGTAGCCCAGTCGCTGAATTTAGTTTTAACCCTGTCTTGTACTTTCTTTAAATTGAAACAGGCATCAAATTCTTTTTTGATGCAGTTAAACAAGACCGAACACATACAGTTAGCATCCTCTTGAGTAAATGTAAGATAACATAGTCTCCTCTGAATGTTATGGTTAAATAAATCTAAGCGATTTTCAGAGATAGGTCTGCACATGGCGTCTTGTGGATTACTCTCAATATTTCCACTGAAGTTGAAGGAGGCATATTGTCCGCAATGGTCAGAGCTTAGTTTGTTTATGATAGATTTATCAATCGCATCAACACTACTAAATATGTTATCAATACACGTTGAACTGGTAGCTGTGATTCTGGTAGACTCAGAAAACAAATTCACTAGGCCAAAAGAATTAAAAGTGTTCAATAAACTCACACTCATAGATGATTCTTCACACAAATTAACATTAAAATCACCACACACAACCATAACCATTTTGCCTTTACGACCATATTTTCCTTTTTGTTTCCCGGATAACCCTTTTATTTCGCATTTGAGTAGGTCTACGTCAAGAATGCGTCATTAAGCATTACGTTAAATTGCGCTCCATAAAATTAATAACGTTTCGTTAATGTTTCAATGTTAATGTTCCGAGCGCTCGCAGCAGGAATTAGGTTTGAAACTGTTGATTACTAGAATGTTTAAATGGCTGAATGTAATGTTTGTGAAACACGCGTGATAAATGGAAATTATATTCATGAAGCGAGAGGATAGAATGTAGATAATATTACATTAAATAATATAGCATTTTCTGAGACAAAAATAAACCCAAATCGTTATCTGACTGTGAACAGCTGAGAAATGCCGCTTTAGTATAAATGTGACACGAGACTCTTAGTCGCGTGACAAATGCTGTCTGTCAGTTCTATTTCAATACCGTGCGAGCAAGATAGGTGATGATGTCTCGCGCGACCAGCGAAGTCCCGGCAAGATGTGCTAGCCTTGATAGATCTCCATGGATCTCCAAATACATTAAATTGGGAAGTGTATCCTTTTGAGGGAAGAGCGCGACTGCGGCTTTGCAACTAGTGATAAATAAAATCTTACGATTCTAAGTAAATAAAATACGTAACGTAATTTGAGACAATCCATATTTCACTCAAGTTGTCTAATGTAATATTATCTTGATTACAGGCCGTTGTAATGTTCAGGAAACATGCGCGGAACGAATATTACCAAGCTTGTATTCACGAGGGGCGGCCGTCAGGAACAATTAGTTTCTCGATGTCTCGCAGGTAAACAACTCGTAAAATAACCATTAGGGAGGGGCGATGGAAAATAATGACCTTTTTTAATAAACAGGAAGTATTAATTTACAGTCGATAAAATCCCGGACGTAAGGAATCAGCTCCTTAAGAATGGGGAAGATACACATGTAGTTGTAGGAATTGTGCTATAGTTATAGCATGCAATACTCATACTCATACTTATTTATTAATAAAATGTCAACATTTTACAAGTCAATACATTATAAAATAGTACATTACTGCAGACGCCGGGAAATAAGGGCTTGCCGGCTGAGTAGGTATAGACGGCCGACCGTAAGGGAGGCCGTCTAGTGATACGAAGCCGGCAAGCCCGTTTCACGGCTAAGGCATGTATAGTGCTTTTCTCAAACATATGCAATGAAATAAAAAAAAATACACCACTCAAAAAAACATAAGTCAGCTGTTCAGCCAGTTCATAAACACAGACGCCATGTTTAAAAAAAGTATTTTTTATTTTCCCTCCAATCCCTCTATTTTTTTTTCTTTAATAAGTCAACGTGTGTATTGTGCGAATATTAGGGCCATTATACACAACCTGATAATAAGAATCTTGGTTTCTATAATAAGTAAAATAAAGGCAGAGGATTTTTAATATTGTCTATGGTATCTGGTGACTTACGTATAGACGGTATTTTCAGTTCGTGTGTACTAGGCATTAACACGGATATTGTTGGTCCGATGGCTGAATGGGTAGCTACTAGAAAAAAAAAAAATCAGCTGTTCATACACACAGACGCCATGTTTACATTAAAATTAAAAACAAATTACTTCCCGGCTTAGGCCTTCAATTTTGTATGAAATTCCTTTACAGTTCTCTCGAATTGTTCCGCCCGAAACTTGACACTTCAAAGCCTGTTCTAACGCACGTAACGACGATATTTCATTGCATGTTTGAGAAAATTCTATTAAATAATACTCTATTTTAGTTACCTAATCAAGATTCACATAACTAACGATAGAATATACGTATTATGGAACCATTGTACGACCTTATAAATACCGTATATTCTAGTGAATAAATTGTCATTCATTCATCCATTAATTAATTAATTCATTCATTGTACAAGATTTATTAGATGGTTTATGGATCAGTATGTATTCCAGGCATTATCAATTCAGCACTTTATTTCTTTGCCTTAATCTTTTACAGAAATTATATAAAAATAATATGGTTGAGCTGTGGCATTATGTCCATCGTCTCTCAGATAGTCATGAAGCATTGGCTCCAAGTATCCTCGAAATGTTGCCAGAGTATTTCGTATCGGCAGCCATAGCTGAAGTTCCACTGTTCCCATCAACATAAGTCCGAACGGGATCGCTAAGTAGCAAACTTGTTGAGCACGATTAAATCAACTTCGTCGGACTAAAACTGTTTGCCCCAAACTTGTGATAGACGTTATTCGAATAATAAAAAAAAACATAATATGTATCCTCTCTCTGGAAAATAATGTTTTTTCTTTGGGACTACAATTATAATACTTTAATCGTACCGTATAAATCGATTTACAATAGTAAAACCTACAGATACAATACAACACACAGGATACAATATAAAAGAAAGGATAATTATATGTAAGTACCTACTATTGCAATTTGAGCATTCTCCCTTCTAGAGCTACGCATCACTTTCCGAATTGCCTTCCTTCACTTCTTGATCTCTCCCTGACTTCCTCAAAACCTCATGTTGTCAAATTTGGACAGTGCCCCGCGGATGCATTTTCGTATCATGATTTACTTTATTTATCATACAAAATTCGTCCGCCTAAACTTAGACCCAAAACCATATTTCAGCGTAATTTTAGTCGGATGGATGTGGATAAGCTTCGTGATGATGCGTTGAAGGCTGACTGGAGTGTCGTGTTTGCGGCTAATACTGTTGATGAGAAAATTTCATTATTCAATTCGCTTCTCACTCAGCTCTATGACGCGCATGCTCCAGTACGACCTATCAAGGTTAAACATCTTCCTGCTCCCTGGTTAACCGAGGAAATTAGATCGCTCATAGAGAAAAAGAATTTATCTAAGTCTAGGTTTAAACTTGACCCCTCTGATAAAAACAAAGCGCGTTACCACACTCTGCGGAACCGTTGTAGCACTGTATGTCGAGACGCTCAAAGGCGCCATATTCATCAGTCTGTTGAAAATGGTGACCCTGCTAAAGTGTGGAAGTTTCTTAAGTCACTCGGAGTTGGGAAAACTCAGCAAAACTCCTGTTCTAAAGATGTCGACACTGATCGGTTGAATCAGCATTTCTCCTCTTCTTCTATCTTCAGTGGCCCTACTAAAGTCAGGACCCTCAGTTATCTTTCATCTCTCCCAACTCCTGACTTCAGTCCCTTTTCTCTTACTCAATTTTCCGACAGTGATGTTAAGAAGAACGTACTATCAATTAGTTCCAACGCCGTTGGTGTCGATGATGTCAGCCGGAATATGATCCTTCCCATTCTTGACCTCCTCGTGCCTGTCATTACCAGCATCATGAATGCTTCAATTTCATCTAGTATATTTCCTGCTATTTGGAAAGATGCTGATATAATTCCCTTACCTAAAAAGTCCAATCCTACTTTTTCTGACTACCGTCCCATTTCCATTCTTCCTTTCTTATCCAAAGTCCTTGAGCGCTTGGTGTTTCAGCAGCTTTCATCTTTCCTTAATCGTAATGATCTCCTGAATCCTTACCAGTCTGGTTTCAGATCTGGTCATAGCACGACTACTGCTCTGATAAAAATTACGGATGATATTCGGTCAGGTATGAGTGATCGGAAGTTGACGGTGCTAACGTTGCTTGATTTTAGCAACGCGTTTAGTACCGTAGATTTTGACATATTATTGGCGATATTACGTTCTCTTAACATATCTCCTGCGGTTATTGATTGGTTTCATAGCTATCTAACTGGTCGTCGGCAGCGTATAAAGGTGGATACTTCCCGTTCTTCTTGGTGCAGTACGTTGGCCGGCGTTCCGCAGGGCGGCGTGTTGTCTCCATTGTTGTTTTCTATTTTCATTAATTCCATTACTAGTAATTTATCTTCTTCTTATCACCTTTATGCCGATGATCTTCAAATATATTCGCAGGGTGTACTCGGTGATCTACCATCGGTCATATCCTCGACAAATTGTGATCTGGAGCGTATTTCAGACTGGAGCAGTAGCTACGGTCTGAAAATCAACCCTGCCAAGACTCAAGTTATAATCATTGGTAGCCCTAAGATGATCGCAAAAATTGACTTCATAAACCTCCCACCTATTTTGTTCAATGGCATTCTGATTCCTTTCTCTCATCAGGTTAAAAACCTGGGTGTTATTATAGATTGCACACTTTCTTGGGTGCCACAGCTTGGTGAGGTTAGTAGGAAGGTGTTTGCCGCAGTAGGTTCTCTGAGGAGGCTTCGTTATTTCCTACCCATTGCTACTAAAATTACGCTTGCTCAGACATTACTCCTCTCTATTTTAGATTACGCTGATATTTCCTATATTGACCTTTCCGAGGAGCAGCTTAACAAACTTGAGCGTATTCAAAACATCTGCATTAGGTTCATATTTGGGTTACGCAAGTATGACCATGTTTCCAGTTTCCGTTCACAACTCAAGTGGCTCCCTATCCGTCTTCGTCGTAACTTTCACACACTTTCACTTCTCTATAATATTCTTTTTAACCCTGCAACTCCCCGCTACCTTAAACATCGTTTTAGTTACCTCACATCTGCAAGGTCCGCTCAAAATTGTATACTCACTGTTCCGGCATCAAAGTCAAAATTTTATTCTAATTCTTTTACTGTGCAAGCTATTTTACTGTGGAACTCGCTTCCGCTGGATCTTAGACAAGCTAAAACTTTGGCAATTTTTAAATATAAACTTAAAGATCACTATTTATCTCTACCGTAGCCTAATCCTTTAATAATTATATGCTGTCGTTTTTCATTATAAGTCTAATGTTGCTGTGATATTCTTTTCATTCTCCCTTTTTGTATGTATGTACGTTTATGTATGTTTATATATATAGATATTATTTGTGTATGTGTATGTCTTATCTGTCTTTAATATTTTGTTTGTCGTTTATTTATTATTTCTCAAATTACTTAAAGTTCTTATCTCACCACCTACTATTTTCTGTTTAATTTTGTTTTCTCCGCCACCTTGTTGGTTGTCTGGAAGAGATCGCTCTTTAGCGATAAGACCGCCTATTGTCTACCATTATTTAATTTATGATTTCTCATGTTATATTTTTCTTGTTGGTGTGCAATAAAGAATTGTTGTATTGTATTGTATTGTATTGCCTAAAACTAATTAGAAAATACTGTGATTTATAAAACATCGTTTTTCTTTCCAATATATCTTTGGAATTTAGTAATTTTTACCATACAAAGACATATATTTTTTTTATGTTTTAGTTTTTTTGCTCAGGTAATAAATATACATATTATAGGAATTTAGAAATACAAGCACATTTCGTAAATAAATTCATAAGTACAACGAAATTATATACGTAACTCGTTAAAATACAGAATTAACTGTCATTTCTTATTCAATACGTACAATTCATAATAAGAAAATGATAAATTCAGTATAGTACCAAGATAAGTAAATATTTTTTTTTCAATTTGTTATTTCCGTTTGTTTTGAACTGATTTACCCCATTTCTAATCCAAACTCGGAGGGATCCCCTCCAGCATCGGTTTACAACCTTTCGTAAAAATGATGACCTACTGCTCCAGTTTTTGGCCACGGTAGGATCCATTAACATTGTTTTGCCAAACCCTGTTTGAATTGGCTTAGGAATTTACATATCAACTGAAACCCTTATATAATAATAGTGTATAGTTAGGGTGCTTTTAGTATACTCTGAAGACTACTTAGGTGGGAGGAAAACATATCGAGTATCATCTGCCTCGTGTATCGCGTATGGAAAACAATGAGTTTCGTAACATGAAAAAGCTGGAAGAATGAGGTATGGTAACAATGTTTGAGATTGATACATATTTATAAAATGAGTATCAGTAATTTATTTCAAGTGCCCGCAACTTCGCCCGCGCAACAATGTTCCTTACCTTAGTCGAATAACAAGTATCCTATAACCATCTTTGGATGTCCAGTTATCCACGTACCAAAGTTGGTTAAAATCCGGCCAGCTATTTCGGCGTGATGAGGCATAATACTCGTAGTATAGATTGTACGACAAGTGCATAAAACGCATCATTTTACACGAGACGTTTATCCATCCGAGCGAGCTTGCGAGCGAGGATGAATATAAAGTCGAGATATAGTATATTGATTTACTAAAATAAAAATAAATTTAAAAAGTAATAAATGATGGTAAATAAAAATTACAAGTTTATTTCAAGAAGTTTTATTGTGTACTTTGGCTGGTCGTATTTTTGCCTTGGTCTTAGAATACTAACAAAACGAAATAAAATGAAGAGTTTATTCTATGAAGTTTTAAGTTGTTCGTGTGGCTGTTGGACCGATCGCCTTGGTATTCGACGACGATTTTACTTTATGCTCTAGAGCATAAAAAGCGACTTTATGTCGCCTACGCACAGCATAAAGTCGAGCTTTTAGAGCATGAGAAGTGAAAAATATTTTTTTACTAAAAGATGGTACTTTACTGGCACCGGGCTCCCACTCAAATCCTGTAGCGTTCATATAGCCTTAAGATTGTTCCTAAAACAATGACCTTTGGCTCCATAGAAACGTGATTTTCAATACAAATTTCTAATTTTATAACAGCGCCCTCTCTCTCTTAAGTAGTGAACATTAATGTATTCACATAGAGGTCGCTTACATGTAAAGCCTTTCAAATAAACAATGCAAAGATCGACACACAAAGCATAAGGAACAATTCGAAAGGTTAAATAGTTTGGCGTTGGTTAGATTGATCTACCACCACCACGCACAGGATTAATTATTGTTGCTGAGATATAAAAATCTAGATAAACCCATAGTTATTTCAGTAAAACGATAAAATCTCTCGTATCCTATGTTTTCTTTTTAATTACCTTGTGATATCGAGCTGTATCCATCCGGGGTCATCAGCGGGGTCTCCCCGCCGCTGTACATCGTGTATCCTTTCACTGCCCTCCACAGTCATCAATCATCACGTCACTTGATCACTTCACTTTATGAATGCAACATCTCTTTTAATGGAATAATCGGCCTAATAGCGAAAGTCGTTAGAGGGTGGAAGACGGGTTAGTCCAGAGGTCAGCCGACGCTTCGCAGGACATAATCCTACAACAAAGCGACGCTTTCCAGCTCCATTCAACAGTGCACAGACCGTGAATAGTAAGGCAACTTGAAGGAGATAGGTACTAACCTGTTACTATTACCTACTGAACCGACGGTTCTAGGTTCGAATCCGGCAAGGGCAAATATTTGTGTAATGTACTGGAATAATTGTTCCTGGGTCATGGATGTTTCTACGCATTTAAGTATATATGTATCTAAATATGCATGTATATAACGTGGTCTAGTGCCCATAACACAAACGTAGAGCATAATTTGTGACTAGGTCGATTTGTGTGAGGTTGCCTGGTATTTATTTGTTTAATTACATTTACTAATCTGGGATATCAATACCATCTAGAAAACTCGCATCGGAGATATCCAGGGAAGCCGTAGAAAAATTGTCTTCTTACTTATGTACTAAGTGGATGGAAATTGGGTTATATGGATGCTTCACTACTGGTATCTTCTAGCTGCTATTTTAGTCTAGGTTTGGTTAGTGACATCCCAAAATCCTCAGCTGTATCGATAGACAAATTAACATCTTAGACTCTAAATTAAACGCGAAAAACTTGTACTCTGAGCTACTTTAATTACTAATTACATGAGGCCACATTCTTTTTTCAAGATAGGGAGATTAAATAGTGATATTTCCTTGTTTTGTCTGCTATCTCTTCCTGCAACTATTGAATAAATGGATTCTAAGGTAACTTATTAAGTACCTACATAAGTCCTCTTCATCCTTGTTTTACTGAACAAATGGTGAGTGCCATGTGTCTGTAATCGCGAGGTATGAAAGGTTATCATCCGACAACCGGCTATTGTTTGCTTCTACAAGAAATATAAGATACGACACAACATTTCTGGAATGGTTACAAAGAGCAGCTTTAAGTTACTTATCGCATTACTCAAAAACTCGCTGCTTCACTAATACATCTGGGACCACGGCTTGTGCAACCCTACCAAACGTAAGATTATGAAGGTAAATAAGGAATATCGCGTTAGATCCGTTATAATTTGTGTTAATTTTACTCAAAAAAGTTTTGGAAACTTATACTTAGAGAAATGATAAAACAGGTTTTGCAAAACTTTACAACTATCTAACCATTTTATTTCTAGGGAAAGAATATCTGAAAGCAATTAATTATGTTGTTGGATTGTAACACCTTTAAAAAGCCCAGGTGATTTCATACTTCCGTATACTTCGTAGTTTTATTTTAAAAAAATCGATGTATGAATCACGTAAAAATTGCCGGAGTGGCCCGACATGTTTCGAACTATAGTTGTAAACCAGCGGCTTGTAAGCCGGTAGTAACCGAAAGCAGCGGCTAGAAACGAATAACGAGCCGCTTGATACCGGGTAGATACCCGACTTGAGCATCAAATAAAGAAATTATTTTTATTACATTTTTTTTTGTTAAACTCTTATTTTTGTTATACAGTAGCACTTCTTATGTTCTTTTTTAAAAAATAGACCCCGAAGACACCATTTGTACCTACTAATTTACTTAATTCAGATACGAAAAGTAAACTATGAAACAACGTTTGTGTTCAGGTGGCGGTATATGAAAATTATAAGAATAAAGGAAGCTAAATCAGTTTATTTTGGATCTAATCATCATTGTAAACCAAACGCGGGAATCTCGCGCGGCAGGATAAATGCGTGTGGGGGGCTGAGGGGTGCGCGGGGCATGCGGGGATGAGTGCGCGAGGCTCGTTGCGTTGGTGCATTATAGAAATACAACTAAATGCTTACTATTACTAGGTAACTGATAAATACCTATTTCCAATTCATCTCTCACAAATAAATTATTAAAATGGTCCTATTCCACTGCTCTTTCACATTTTGTAAGAGAATTTTGAGTTTTTAACACTTAATACAGATGCAAATGTCATTGTTTAAGTCTATTTATGTTAAATAGATCCTATAGTAAATAAATGAAAAGAAAAATAACAAAAACAAACATTGAATCATGTGAATATGTCAATGAAGTGTAAACAGCCGTTTCCAGCCGCTTGTTATCGCTAGAAATGATAATAAGCCAAATAAGCCGTTTCTAGCCGCTGGGCTAGAAATGTTAGCAACCAGCTTCGCATCTATATTTCGAACTCATATGGAGCTCTTCATCTGGGGCATCCGTGCTGCACGATAGTTTTAAAAATATTATTGATGTATGAAGCCTAAGATTACAGTACCTATACGTTCTGAGGTATATGCATAATATTTAATTTCATTTAAAGTGCAAACATTTAAAACAGAAAGAGAATCACATAATCAGTAATCTGATTGAAAACGCTGAAAATCGAAACGAAAATAGATGAAAATTTCAGGTATTAAATAAACCAATATCAATTTTGTATTAGCATGAATAATTTCAATTCAATAAAAATTCGGATGAATCCCGTTAAAAAAAATAGATTGGATAGCGTCATTATTATGGAAACATGAAAATGAATATATTCAATAATATTCATTCCTAATTGAATTATCAATATTTAATAGAACATTTCAGTTGTCAGTAATGTGCCACTGAATTTTATGTAGGTATCAATTTGCATAGGTACTCTGTGTATTTGGTATACCTAATACTATATTATTTTCGCAAACATTCAATTCCATACGCTACTATTAACAGATAGTATTTATAACTCGTAATTCACAATGCATATTCATGACTCATCCATTTAAAAACTTATCAACTCAATATAACGAGGCGGCTATCGTATTCGTGTATGTACGAATTGTACATAACTAGGTAAGCTTAAACATTTTTGGAATCATATGCACGTCACACAATTCACTCACTGCTGAACTGTCGCGGTTTGGGTCCACGCGTGGTGGCGAGCGTGGTGGTAGCACGACTGCCACCCCGTGGTGGTACCACCGCGCCCTGCGCGACCCCGACCCGACAGCCACGAAGCCATGGATGTGACATTTAAGGTCAATAGGGGAGGTTTTGAGTACGCAAATTTGTATATTGCTGGAACATAATGTAATAAGCTTAATGCAGTTTTAAGTTAAAGTTCAGATCCCACGTCATTAAAGTTTGGACTGATGTTATTGACACATTGTGCCAATCAAAGACATTCATCCAAGTAAAACCCAAACAAGTACGACCAGTTTTTTTTTACTCGATAGGTATTGAAGGCTGGACAATTAAGTCCTTTAGCAAAGAAAACTGTCATATCAAAAATTTAAACAAGTATTTAGGAAAAACAGTTTGCAGTTTGTTTCCTTAAAGCAAGGCTATGGAAAAAATAATTGTTTTAAAAATCTTTACTTACTTACCCTGGAAGAACAGCAATAGGTCTGTATGGATTATATCAAAAATTTATGTAACTATCTATATGATTATAGAATTTCGTGTAGCAATTTTTTTTTTTTTTTTTTAATGTCATAGGGGGCAAACGAGCAAACGTATCGCCTGATGGAAAGCGATTACCGTCGCCCATAAACACCTGCAACACCAGAGGAGTCACAAGTGCTTGCCTACCCGGAGGACGAAGATAGAATGCCTCTATGCTAGTAATTTCACCGGCTATCTTACCCCTTATCTTATAGCAATGTATTTAACGTAGTAAACACAGTCGGCAGCTGAATGTAGAGACAACACCAAACAGGAACATTAAGTTTTCTTGAAACCCGCCTCGCGGGCTCTGTTGAAACGCATTGGGCCGTGAACGACGCGATTCTTCCGCTGTACTTACACTCTTTGTGGAAGAATAAATGTTTGGTGTTGCAGATGTGAAAACACGGTCTTGCTTTTTAAAATGTGCTTCAAGCGTGTTTTGGTGTTGTGATAGCTTATTTTTACAGGCCCAAGCCCGCAGTCCTTTTATTTTGCATCTGTAGTATGTTTTTTTCATAGCCTGGAGGGATGTCCCACTGCTGGGCAAAGGCTTCTCTCTCCCTTACATTTCCACAGGTCCCTGTTTGATATATCTTCCGACTAGTTGCTGAGGAATGCGTTTAAGTCATCCGGCCATCTCCGTCTAGGCCTGCCCGGTCTACGTCGCCGATCTTGAGGCACCCTTTCAGTGTTATGCTACAGTATTATAATGGCTATAATTTCTTGGTTTATTAGAGTTGCAAACAAACTCTGTATTATGAAGAGATAACCTGGCTGGTTACCAGGTCAATACTCTTCATAATGGTCGATTAATCAAGTCACTTCAGCAAAAGAGAAAGGCTTTTCAATGTCATGCTTTATGGACAACTTTTCATAAACAACTGTTTGATTTTTAGGACATTTAATCAACAGATATTTATTTGTCAAGGACGCTGATAAAATGATGAAATTTCAAGAGCTTTATTTATAAAATTAGATGCAATAGCTGTTAATTGTTTTCCCTGAAGAATCCATTGAAATGCTGAAAAGAGCGGGTTGCGCCAACACCGTCGTTCGCAGTTGTTTGCTGAAAGCCGACTTAGTTTGAATCCGATCACTTTCAGACTTACTCGGTTTCTGAAGGCATCCATTACGTTGGCCCGAAAATGTTTAGTCTTATTTTATCAAGGAGTAAGTAGTTTTTCTTCACAACCTTGGTAACTATAATACTCACTTTTTAACAAAAAATAACCGACGCCAGCGAAACAAAGTTATGTTTTATCACAATGGAACCAACTGGAACCTATGCTCATTGAAACAAAAAAGTCCACAACTATGCTTCGCGACTCTTGGCCACTGGTGTGTACTGTACAGAAAGAAATAGGTAATAGAAGTGCCGAGATAAAATTCTTTAGTACAAACAGTTCGTTAAAGTTTTACAATATTTATTAAGAAGGAAACCGCTGAGAAAACTTTTAATGATTAATGACCTAATCAGCTCCAAAACTCAGGAGGGCCGACGAGACAAATTGTGGGATGTCGGTGCGCTCACATTAAAATAGCTTCAGTATTCAGTAGAATAATTCGTGATTTATAGTGGTAAATGTTGAAGAAGACTGCCCACGTAGCACACAGACTCTATATGAGCTTATATAGCCCTTATACGGGTTATTTCAGTTGTGTAAGAGCCTTATATTTTATTTTATTTTCTTTATTTGCGGCATCAACAGCAATACAATTCTTAATAATTAACAAAAGCCAATAAAAGATGTTCACAAAAATACAGTAAGTAGAACTAGTTACAACTTTACAAGAGACAGTAAACAAACATTATGGTATGCTCGATCAGGTGAGTGCGCATATCTGCGTGTGTGTGTATGTGTGTGTACCTATGTGTATAAGCCTCTAAATACAGCGTGTGTGGTACTTGGGTGTAAAAGTACACTGAACAAAACTTACTGTATAAGAAAGTAACGTTTAACTAAATGTTGATTTGGATATATTCACTTTTAAAGAAAGACCATCGATTGGCCATATTTTTTTTACAAGCATATAGAATATGAGCCGATGTGGGAGGTTTTCTCAAGTATGGAGTACTGCAAAAGGGTGTAAACAGTGAATATCGGTTTTCATAAAGTGTCGTAAACGCGCGTGATGCAATTTTATAAACGTTTGCCGGCGGTAAATAAATAAAAATAAAAAAATAACAAAAAAAAGAACCGACTTCAGTAAAACTAAAAAGCCAACAATAACCTGTTCAAGTACAGATTAGGTTTGGCACCGACTTCGAAGGGTGAGTCAAATGTAATCTGTACGTGAATGGGTTATTGTTGGCTTTTTAGTTTTACTGAAGTCGGTTCTTTTTTTTGTTAATTTTTTTTTTTTTTGCTTTTTAGTGATTCGTATGTGTGTTCATCATCAGTTTCCTTACACCAAATCCTATTTACTGAATGTAAATTCTTGACCTTATTAATAAATTACCGAAAGCGCCGTACATGTCCCTATAACATTTGAAGAGTTCCCTCGATTTCTCCAAGATTCCATCATCAGATCCCGACTTAGTGCCAACGGGACCAACACGGAGTTATACCCTTTCGATTAAAAAAAAAATTGAAAATCGGTTCACGGTTCTCGGAGATATCGGTAACATACATACAAAAAAAAAAAAAAATTAGTTCGAATTGAGAACCTCCTCCTTTTTTGAAGTCGGTTAAAAAGTAATCTTTATTGCACAAACAGTAATGATACAAGAAAATACAGTTAGAGGTAAGCAAAAGTGGTCTTATCGCATTGCATAGCTAATGAGGGATCTCTTCCAGAAAACCTTAGAGTAGTGGAGATCTTGAAACTGTATTGTGTTATTTGGTAAAAAAAACTGCATGAGATTAAATCTGGAATCTGTGAGATGTATCGTAACTACCCTAATTTTAAAGTACCTACCCAAGTAGCACAACTGGGTCTAAATAGCTCGTATATCATATCTAATTAGATACTTAAGCGAAATTTACCACCATGACTAAGTGCTATATAGGTGGCAAGAACCCTTATGCCACCAGTTTAGAACCAAAAGGAGAAAAATTGCAGCCTATTTTTGGTGCTAAATAGAATCCATAAGAGATCTCACAATTACCTTAAGTGGTAATTAGAACTATGGGTGAAAGTTATGCGTCCATAAGAAGAGATCTCACAATTACCTTAAGTGGCAATTAGAACTAAGGGTAAAAGTTATGCGCAGTGAACGAATGAAAACATTTCAGTTCGGTCAATGAGTGATAAATGAGTCGCCAAAATTATCTTTGAGTGGCGAGGCAACTGTCAAATTGTGTTTTATTAAAAGTAATACGTGATCTGCCATATTCATTTTGGATTTATACGTCTGTTTGGTGAGTGATTAAAACTTTACGTTATACAAGCATTGAAATAAGCACGAAATTCTTGCGATTTTTTTTTTACTGTGAAACTATAGTATGTTTTCTTTGTACATTTTGACGCGCCTTTCATTTGATCAGAAATATTAAAAAAGAGAGTGCTAAATTAAATAAGGAATAGAAACTGATAAGAAATAAAACTGTTAAAAACCTGACTTAATGATTGTAGGTTACGTACAATGTTAAAGTAACATCGTCACAACTATCAAAAGTCTGTGATTATGCGTGAGTGTAATAAAATTCTGGTTAAAATAATCAATTTTCATAGGCTTCCATTTGTAAACATGGCGAAACAAAAAAGATCCTACAGTGTTTATTTTCACTTATTTGTTCCTTATTTGGAACAATCAAGTCTAATAATCACTTATTTGTATCTTGCGAGTGGCAAAGCAGTGAATGATATTACCAATAGTAATTATTTGCTCTTTTGTAAACTATTAAAGAAGCAAGACTATTAAATATATTTTGACAAGGCGCAAATAGGAACAATAATAGAACTTTTAGTTCGTTAGTGGTTTGAAATAAGTGAAAATAACTGCTTTTGGTTCCAAGAACCTCCTATTGAGACCTATTTATGCGTTGGAGTGGCAATAAGGTACTTCTTAGGCCTTAAAGTTGCAATATTTTTGGTTCCAAAAGAGCGGTAAAATTATCCCTTTAGCCACTATTGGTGATATAATTCGCTATTGTACTAGTCATTTGGAACTTTTAGTTCCAAATAAGGGTATGTTCCCACTTATATGTAAAAGTTGCTTATAAGTGATTTTAAGGCCTTATATAGCACTATTGCTTCTTATTGAGTGACAATTTGAACCTGCATGCAACTTTAAGTAGCAAAATCGACTTTATCCCACCATAAGTAATAAAGTAGAAACAAAAAACGTTCCTATGCAACTACAAGTGATAGGATGAACTCATATACAGTTTTGAGTTATGTTTAAAGCTATAAGTTGTATCAAACACTGTTAAACCACTCATTTAGAACTTAAAGCTATTAGATACGCTGCAAAATTCACTAATGTGCTGCTTGGGAAGTACCTAGTAGGTAAACATTCCAAAATGGAACTGATTAAATTATAAAACCCTAAATTACTTATTATTTGTCATAAAAAATATATTTGAATTTGAGCATAAGATATAGAGGTGATCCGATTAAAATTTATCGAAGATATTATCATTTTATTTTATATTTAAGTACGTAAATGCAGTTGTTATCGAAGAATGCGGTTATCTGAAGATTTCCGGATTAATGTTCAAAAGCAATAAAATGAATATTATTAAGAAGCTGTTATTTATCTTGCAATTTAAGTATGTAATAATAATTATTATTAATAATAATTATTTTGTAATTTCTTAATTGTATTTTACTTTTATATACATACTAGACGTGCCCGCGGCTTCGCTCGCGTAAATGAAATGTGTACTTCCTATTTGTAACACTTGAACATGTAATTTGTTTTTTTTTTATTATATATACTTAATGAAAAAAGGAAACTGTCATTGCAAGTTAAATAAAAGCTTTTTAAAAGGAAACTGCGTTTAGTCCTCATATTTGTATTTCCGAAATAAAATTAATTATAAGCAAAAGGGATTCAACACATTTTATATTTGTATACTTACATGGACTGGAGAGTAATACATACATGTACAAATGTTACTCAAAGCAAATCTAAGCCTAGCAAAGCTTAATAAACAAAAGTAAAAATAATAACCATTAATAGGCAGTGCCGCTTCAGTAACAGACAAATCCGTGGGAAAAGAATCCTCTGAAAATAGGGAACAATCTCAGAGTATTTATAGCAAAGCTGGACCGATTTTAGGACTAATTTTTTTTGTTGGTTTGGGCTTAAATTAGATTGAATCTAGTAGATTACGCTAAAATAAGCATATTTTATTCTTTCAACTTTTTCTCTCGGATCGATATTTACCGAGATATTGGGGTTCAAATGCATAAACATATTTTGATGTAGGTACGTAATAATAGTAGACTATTTATGAGGGTCATGTAAGCAAGCATTTTGACGCTCCGCTCGCTACGCTCGCTCCGCTATACATGGTCACAAAACAAACCTAACCTAACCTACAGTTTTCGGTTTTCAACCCATGTACCATATTTTCAGACAGCATTTTTACCTTAAAAACCCCAATATCTCGGTAAATATTGATCTGAGAGAAAAAGTTTAAATAACAAAACATGCTTATTATAGGATGTTTTAAAGGATACTTTAATAAAAATGAGGTGTTATATTGACATAAATTTCACGACACCGAAATTTTTCTAAGTCCCAAAACTGGCCCACCTTTCCTATACCGCAACCCCTGAGGTCTTACTAACCCAACATTATCGCATCGCATTCTACGCACCGAGGTGCAGAACAATGAGTACATTGCCTTGCAAGGATATTTTTCTTGTGTTTATAATAATACATAATCTGTTAAATTCAAATTTAACAAAAATTAAACATGCCATCGCCATTCCTCCATCTCCCGAAACCGTGGTGGTCAATCTGAATAAAACCGTGATGGTCGATCAATCAAAATACAAATTAATAACATAATCACTTAATACTTTCAATTCTCGGCATTTTCATAACACTTTTTGCTTATTGCACAGAAAATTCGCTGACAATGACAATGCCGATGACATTTAGTTTGACAGAGAAAACAACAATACGTCAAGCAAAGTGCGTAGTCATTACATTTCGAGTAAAAAACTTCGATATAACGGCGTACCAACATGACGCCAAAATTTTTGGCTACTTAAACTTAAGTCATATAGCGAAAAGAAACTTTAGGCTACTTGAACCTGAGCCATAAGAGCGAGAAGAACCGAGTATCGCCGGAAATGGTCGACGGTCGCGAAATGAAGAATTTTATGAAGATTTCTTTAGCCGATTGTGAAGGTAATACGTAGTGAAAACGGTATTTTTTACGCTCTTATTCCATTCTCATATTTAGACAATAGATTTGAATAGTTTTTTCTGCGGTAACGTGCATCGTATTGGAGAAACGTGATCTAAAAGAACGTCGAGTTTTGTAAGGCGCCATCTCGCTTCCTCCCTAGTGCGTTATCCCGTTCTGGCATTTTCAATTTTATTATATAGAATATTGTAAATACCTAGCCTAAGACAGGAAATGAATAAAGAGAATAATAATTATTATTATTTATTGCATAATCATGTTGTACAATAAGATGTTAGATTAATAAGATTAAGTCCATAACATGAACCCTGTCAGGGCACAGCAATTTACTTAGTGGTGGGTGTATAATTAGGTACAATTTAGATTTAAGTAGATTATTAAAAAAAATTGTACCTATGTTTGTCCGTGGAATTTTGCAACTAAATTTTGAAACAGATATCTTCAACCGATTGAGCTGAAATTTTACATACCTACTTAACTTTGATGACAATATAATAATATGGTACCAAACAATGTTAACATTTTGTTTACGCTAGCAAACGTTACTATCTTAATAAAAATTAACCACGTAGTATGTAAGTATCAGGCTAATCTTGTAAACTGCGAAAGTTTGTGATTGTGTGTATGTGTGCATATTATTATGTTTGTTACTTCTTCACGCTCAAATGGCTGCACCAATTTTGATAAATTTTGGTATGGAGGTAGCTGACACCCTGGATTAACACATAGGCTACGTTTTATCCCGAAAAAAATTAGTGTTCCCGAAGGATGAACGGGTAGCACCGCGTGGCTCAGCTAGTAGTATATAAAATCTCAATCAAGGGGCAATCTGGCGAATCCTGCGCCAGATCAGACGACGCAACGGAGCCACGCTGTTACGTCGCCTAAATCCAACTAGATTTAAGTTTATTTTATGTATGATTTTGTAGTTCACAGTGCCTTCGTTTAATTACTGTAATACTGTGCAACTAATTAGAATAAATAAATAAATGACCCTTCTCATCAGTTTTACCTTTATAATTCCATGTACGATTGCTTCGTCCGTGACCGTGGCGCCGCGTCCTCGGCAGTGGATGTGCTTTATCGATCGTCGAGGGCTATTCTACTTTCCAACCGCCAATTTACACGTACACGTATTTTTCTCATACGTAGTATACTTACGAACCAACTGCATGTGCAGCTGTTGTTTATTACTTAAAAATGTAACACTAGTAAACTTTATGTTAGAATAATTTTGAAATTGTATGACCCATAAATCGATGAATTTAATGGTTGTCATTGTTTAACCGACTTTACATATTTAGTTATGCTATTTTACCACAGATGCCTCCGGTGGTATGGGTTTTTCACTATTTTATAATTATACTATTTTACCATAGATGCCTCCGGTGGTATATGTTTCTAACTGATTTTTATAGTTCTATTTGATACTAGAGGGCATTAGTAGTACCACATTTGTGTGATATTTTTAGTGTCAAAATATTGTTAATCAGTAGCACACCAGATGTCACTGATCCGCTCAATGGATCTGCAGAAACGCGCTATTGAGATTTTTCCTAATTTTATGACTTCGCGTAGGTGATTTGTCTAAGCAATTCCAAAAGAACCAGTGAAAAGCATTATATAACCAGTGTAAAGAGTTATTAAGGAAATAAATACCGTATGGAAATACAGTGAAGTTTCAATTTTAATCACATTGTTTAAACATACATCTGTGGGGGCCTATGATGGTTGCGTTTATCACGCGATAAATAAGTGACAAAGCATCCGTCACGTTTTGACAAACGAGTGTGAGTGACAGATGCTTTCGTCATGTGATAATCAGATGATAAACGCAACCATCACGGGCCCCCTGAATCAAAATATCTTATTTAACTCTGTGCTACCTGATTTATTTTTACTACTGCATTTGAGAGTCGATGCATGTAAATTGGCTAGCTATGTATTTATTTTTAACCCCTGACTAAAAAAGAGGGTTGTTATGAGTATATCTGTGTGTCTGTCTGTGGCATAGTAGCTCCCATCGGATGGACTAATTTGAGTGTTTAAGTGTGACTTGACTTGACTTGAATTGACTTGACTTGACTTGACAGCTTTAATTGCAAAAAGTGACAAGATCTCAGCCAATACTGAAGCTAATTCTTCCAAATTTTGTAGTTATGTTCAGTTTTAGTGGCACTTTCTATATGACTCATTGAATGAGGTTTTCATGATGACCAGCTACTTGCGTCAGGGGCGGTTTAAATGTTTAATTCAGATTCTATAAACATTCGGTCAAATATCGGTAACTAACTGTATGTATCTTTATATTGTCATTTTAAATCCTCTAGCTTGATACAGAAATATATGCCTACTCTATACTATTCGGTTCTACGATCCATAGTATGGCCCGCATTCCACTCTGCACTTAAAAGATCACAATGAAGGCATTGTAATATGATTTCTCAGTGTCGGCATTCGAGTGTGGCAAACAAATATAACATTTGCATTGAATTATTCTCGTTAAATATGACGTTATTTGACGTTCCTTGCAAGTCGTATTCGAGTTGCTAATATTAAACTGTCAAATCCCATACTAGTCTCATTAAAGGTCTCATTAGAGAATTGAAAATAGAATGGCTTATGGCCTGATAGTCCGTCGGCGAAGGGTTGCGTGTCTAAAGTGAACTCGTGTAGACTGACTGTATTTCACGACCCTACGTACCTCGTGGTGGGTGTAGGGTGTCTTTTTATAAACATCGCAGTTGCTGTTGCATTACCACAATGCTACTACTGAATATGTGGTGAAAGCAGTAATAAGTCTTTAAATTCAAATAAAACAGAAATAGTATTTTCGGAGTATCCATGCCTAGGCGTAAAAATGCTACCTATAATCTGAAAATCAGTTTCATATAGAAAAGGGTAAATATTTCAGGAAAGATCTTAACAGCGCGATAAAGCAGCGTGGCGGCAGCCGTACATCGACATCTGTTGGCATAAAAATCTTTGTCCCCACATCACGGCAAAACGGGTGAACGAATTTTAGCCAATGTTAGTGCAGAGATAGCTGGTCACCCAAAGATGGTCAGAGGATACTTTTGCCCAGTCACGTAGCAGCTTATTAAAGCTGCGTGTGTGTTTTTATTTATTTATTTATTTATTTAAACTTTATTGCACAAAACAAAAGTCAGTACAAATGGCGAACTTAATGCCTAATGGCATTCTCTACCAGTCAACCATAGGGCCAAACAGAGATGCTTCAAGTGGGTGCAGAGTTGAAAATTAATCGTTCGGAAAGCATCTAAGATACAAGTGAATAAATGTATATTATACATTTATTCTATAATGTATTTCGATAAAGCGCCTTTGAAACATATGAAAAATTGTCAATTGCAAACGAAGTCACTGGAAAGAACTAGTTAACTATAAACAGCACCCGTTTATGTCGAGTATCGCCTCGTTGTAGTGGGTACTATCGACCCTATGCAAATCAGGCGTAATTTCGCTGCAATCGTTAGCCAACCTTGCCTTTGTGTTGCCATGCCTAACCTCCCTATGCTTAACCCAGAGCTATTTTCGTGTTTTTGAATTTGGAACATTCTGTTATTCAATCTTTTTTTGTACCTACATAATTATGTACACGGGGTCTTAGGGTTTATATTAGCCGAAGAACCGTTAACCAATGGGGTAAACGTGTTTTTGAGTGGAGACCGCGGATCGGTAAGCGTAGTGTGGGACGCCCTCAGACTAGGTAGAACGATGATCTTTGCAGGGTGGCTGGCAAGAGCTGGATGAGAGTAGCCGAGGAACGTTGACAATGGCGTGCAGTTGGAGAGGCCTAGTTATGCCAGCAGTGGACAAGAATAGGCTGATGATGATGATGATGATGGTCTGAGGGTTCAATCATAGAATAATTTCTCGTCAAAGTTTTAATTTCGCCGAAAAATCATTTCGTAATAGGTAAGCATTTTTTTCTTTGCAACCGTCCACTAAGCATTTGAGATTGGTATAAACCAAACCTAACCTAACCCAATCAATGGGATTGCAAGAATTATGAAAAATGTATGACGACAGAGGAATAAAATTCTGCGAAATGATTTTTCGGCGAAATTAAACATTCGTCGAAATAAGTTTCTAGGAGTCACAAGGCTGAAAAAAAAAAAGAAAGAACAAAACGAAACCAGGTATTAGGCTAGTTTAGTTGACTCATGTCAAATTGTATAGTATTTAGCAAAGGAAACCCAAATATATATTTTTCAATTTATGAAAGTGAAATTTGGCTGAAAAAATTGGGCTAGTGCGAGTCCGACTCGCGCATGAAAAGTTCCGTACTATAATCTATAACAAGTTTGTTGTATGGGAGCCCCCTTAAATATTTATTTTATTTTTAGTAAGTATTTGTTGTTATAGCAGCAATAGAAATACATCATCTGTGAAAATTACAACTGTCTAGCTATCACGGACGGACGGACGGACAGCGAAGTCTCAGTAATAGGGTCCCGTTTTTACCCTTTGGGTACGTAACCCTAAAAATTTATTTTGAAAATATGGCTTTTAATCTGTATTTTGCAATGCTTAAAACACTGTCCGCCATTTTCGCTTATGATAGTGACGTCATCTGTCCCGTAAAGAAAACTGAAGGTCTACTCCGACGACTTCGAATAGTGCCGCCCCTCTCGATCGCTTGTCAAAGTATATTGGAGTGAGCAGTATGGCAATATACGATGATCGAATTTCGAATATTTACGCGGAATTCTACGTCACGCCACAGATTAGCAAAAAGGCGAAAATGGCGGACGGCGTTGCATTATCATTTGTGGGTTGGGTACCAATACTTGTATGGAGACAATAAGTAATTTGCCGTTTTCACCGCGAAAGTTCATGGTCTTAATACAATTATTGTTTTGTAAAATTATGCGGAATCTGATAACAAGATTTCTTTTAGATAAAAAAAAAAAAAATAAAAAAACGAAATTTGCATACCTTTGATGTCACTTTTTTTTTGTTTTTTTTTTTTGTTTCAAGACATATTGACGAGCTAATTTTATTCATTTAACTACAGTTTGTTGTATTAATTCAACATCAGTCTACACCCCTATTGCACAACAACCGCACAAAGACTGCTTGGAACAGTCGGGTTAAGGTCGATTCCTATCGCACGCACGATTATACTTAATATAAAAATTAAAATCGTGCGTGTACTACAATGTAAGCAGGACTCGAACCTGCGACCCTACCTTTCCAGCGTAGTGCTCTCCCAACTGAGCTATTAGATCGTTGCGCCAATCAAACCAAATCTTTGATTCTAATATTCTACGCTACTATCTTTGCGTCAGTTCTTTTCATATTATATGTAGAAATATAAAACAACCCTGTATATACCTACATTACCGCAACGGGCTGGATTTCTATTTCCGTTTCCCTAATGAAGACCTGTATCTGCGTTAACGAACGTGCCTGAAGGAGCAATTTTTCCAGTCTATTCAGAGAACTCCACTAATACTTACGCTATGACCCGTCTGAGATAAGTTTTAAACTTCCTTAAGTATGCATCCGTTAATAATAAGTAAGTTGAAAGCTTTGTACGAGTTGTTTTGTAATAAACTTTGCTGAATAAGAGCTATTTATGTACATGTTATGACAGATTCATAAATATCGATTTTATTGCATTGCATGAGGTTAAATGAGTGTTCAGTTCAGGGCCAAATGCGTATTTACACGAAATCATAGAAATCCCACAATTTAAACCCAGCTCTAAACTGTTTTGATTCCAAGTCTGAGTCCTTTAATAACGTTTTGATACTCGCAGACTTTAATCTGTCAATTATAATTTCACAGACAAAATCACAATAACGCACTTTTTAATCCTGTAAAAAAATTCTATACTCTATGGTACCCGCTACAGAACTTTAATATTTATAAGACATCTCTGACTCTACACAACTCTAATAATTTCAAAAAGAGAACATAAGCTTATTTGATGCTCACTGATTGGTTGTAATTACTTGTCAAAAAAAAATCACCAATCACGAGGCACCCGCCATGGCCATCGCGATCATGTTCTTTTTTAATAGGTCAGTTTTAGTTGAACGAAAAAGTTTACATCAAAAATAAATAAATCATATTGGAGAATGACGATTAAAGTAGAAATGTTTTTCTGAGTTTTGCTCGTATAAAAAGTATGCAATAGTTACTTACACAATTAGGTCTTAAAGTCTCGTACCTTACATAGGCCACTCGGCCAGCCTCGTGACCTAAACGCGGTACTCGACTTTAAGAACCTCCATTGTGCAACGATTGCATAAAATACTATTTGGCCTCTTGTGCATCTGTAGATTTTATTTCACTAATTACGACGGGCTCTTAATTCCGGGCGGTTTGCAATTAGGGTATTTGAAAATAACGAACCTTATATATTGAACATGAACACTAATAGAAACCTAGAATTTTCCACGAAAATTTGATATTTTTTTTATTCAAGGACAGAGTTATTATTTGCGCCACGTGTATCTAGACACGCGGCAGCGTGTCCAGCCAAGTTCACCGCAGGAACTGGCGAGCAGCAGCCGTGTGTTATATTACACGAACCGTTTGGAGCCACTTTTGACCCCCCCATAACTCCAAATCTATTTAACATAAAAAAATGAAATTTGGCTTATGTATTAAGATCCTTTAGAAC
Organism: Apotomis capreana; assembly: GCA_947623375.1. Classification (NCBI taxonomy): domain Eukaryota; kingdom Metazoa; phylum Arthropoda; class Insecta; order Lepidoptera; family Tortricidae; genus Apotomis; species Apotomis capreana. The sequence goes on from OX392501.1 coordinate 923,949, forward strand.
AAGTAGAACCCCAAATTTCATTAATATAGATTAAATAGTTATTGAGATATTAAAGTCCAAAAAACGGTATTTTTATCACTGACTGACTGACTCACTAGTAATCAAAAACCTAACCCACTTCCAGGTGACCTAGAAAGGTGAAATTTGGCATCCAGCTTAGTAATTGTGTGTGTATACATATAAAAATCTAAAACAGTGATTTTTTAATTTTTTTTATTATTATTATTATTGATGGTTGTTGCCTCAGAACTCTGTCATTTATAAACCGATTTGGAAAATTCTTTTTTTGTTTGAAAGATATACTAGAATAGCATACCTATACACTCACACGCACACACACATACATGCACATAAAAATCCAATACGTACTAACCGTTTTGGAAAATTCTTTGTTTATTCAAAACTTTCAAAAGATGTACTAGAATAGCACACAGAACTAATTAACAAATAATAATTAAGTAATTTACACATCATAATAATTTCTGTACAAAAAGTAATGATATCCCATCAAAAACATAAATGTAAAATGAGAGCCAAGTTCAATATCGCGTGCACTTCGCCGACAAAAGAATTGAGATCTGCAAGGGCGCCAAGTTCTTTGCCCTAAAATTTTAAGATACAAGGACATGCGACATACTCGATGCATTTATTTTACTTGGGGTGTAATTCAATATCAAGACTTGACTTGGCTAGTTTTAAAATATAAATTTATATTATAAATCAAAATCAATCAAATCATTAACCTATTTTCGTAAAGGTAAGTACGCAAGTTAGTGTACGTCTTGTTACTTATACCTACTGTTAGCTTGATAATGAACTATGACTATGTTTCTTTTATAAAATTTAGTTAGTTTGTGAAAACTAGCCAAGTCAAATCTTGATATTGAATTACACCCCAAGTAAAATAAATGCATCGAGTATGTCGCATGTCCTTGTATCTTAAAATTTTAGGGCAAAGAACTTGGCGCCCTTGCAGATCTCAATTCTTTTGTCGGCGAAGTGCACGCGATATTGAACTTGGCTCTCATTTTACATTTATGTTTTTGATGGGATTAAGTTAACCTGTCCACAAGATCTCGTTCGGAGCACTTCAGACTTATCTTCGAGTTAACAAAAGCCCATCTTCATAAATTTCGCTCGCGTAAGTGCCGTCACAAAATTTAATCTGGAGCACTCGTAAAACTTGCCTCGCCGGAGATTGACGAGGCATGAACATGCCTTCACTAAGTCGTTTCCAAGTGTATCATGCCGAGTGTACACAGTACAGGTGTAAACATTAAGTACAAATTATGTAGTGAATAATGTTTGACATCGTGTTTTGTTAGTAAAGTTCGTTTTAGCTTGCTTTCTCAATTAACTTTAGTGAAAAGTTGTGATAGAAATATGAAAATAAGAGATCCCGACAAAATACGATAGCAAAACAAAAAAAGGAAGTTTCCTGAATTCAGTGTCAATGAATCGACACGATACGTGGTTTATACTCGTACGAAACATTGTACTATAATCATTGACGTAATGTAAAAAAAATACCTTTAGTCATTTTCTGCATACTGCGCGAGCTGTCAAAATGCAATTCGCGTTGTATACCTGTCTCGCTCGCTCTTACGCGATTCAGATAAGAACCTCTCTGTTTTCACCGAAACCCGAATCGCAATCTGAGAGCTCCTGGTCTGATTTTTTTTTTTTTTTAATTAGCTAAAACAACTGCGACGGGGTGACAGCATAGTTTGTGGTTCTCTTATAATTTTCATAGAAAATGCACAGCAACGAACGTGCAGTCTATGCCCCGGTTCCGTAAAGAGCCCAGCCCTGAATGGGTGCGCCGCGAATGGTCGGGGAAACCGCACGCTATTGACTTAGCAAATTATGTAGTCATAATTCAAACTAGCCACAGTTTCACTGTCATTTAATTGTTGAATGAATATTATTAGGAAAAAAGCGTTTTCAGTAAAATCTCACAAAATTTTAGTATGATGTAGATTCAACTCTCCTGATTACTTTTTTTTTATAAAGGCACAACTCTCTCAGATGTATACTTTCTGAAATAATCAAGCATATATTTTTTTATTTACGCGACGTGTTTTCTAAAATCGACTTTCGTTACTGATGTAATAAAGTCAAAGTCGCCATTGCTGCCATCATGTGTTGTAAGTATCTTTCTTATTTTTATTTCTTTACTTGTTTATAAAAACGTAATTATCGAACATAAAATATGATCTTTGTTATGTTTCTGTCACGTTGACATTTCATCAAGTATGTATGTTACGAACGACATAACAGAGCAAAAAGTGTCACGTTTTGACAAAATGCGAATGTGAGTGGCAGATGCTTTGTCACTTATTTATCACGTGATAAACGCAGCCATCATAGGCTCCCTGGTTAAAACGAATAATATGCCCGAAAAACTTGAATCCTTTCCTGGCAGATTGTTGAGAGCAGCTTGGTGATGTTTAGTTCTCGCAAGATGGATTCGTTCGTTCTCAACGTGGTCCATGGGGTTCTGAGCATCTTTCTCCAGCACCATATCTCGAAAGCATCAACCTTGTTACTTTCCTGGCTCTTTAAACTCCAAGTTTCAGCACCGTACATAAAGATGAAAAAGACCAATGCTCGCACCAATCGCACCTTGGTTGTACGATAGATACCTCGGTTTTTCTAGTTACTTATCTAGTTTGGACATTGCACTTTTGGCTATTCTTGAACGTGGACCTTAATACTCATGAAATAGAGCCGAAAAGTGGTAGACCAAGTTTTTGGCTGACTACACTTACGTTAGGTACGTTACGTTACGTCCAGAGGGATTACTCCGATTTTCGAAATATGAACTCCGTATCAAGCAGCTCTCATCCAAATATAGTTTGACAGCTGGGTGAGACGAACGACATGGTACGAACTTTGAACGTGAACTACGGAGTAGCCCTCAAACATAAAGCACAGATATCAAATTGTCAAAATGTTAGGCTAAAGTCACTACATAGTATAAAACAAAGTCGCTTCCTTCTATTCTGTCTGTCTCTATGTATGCTTAGATCTTCAAAACTACGCAACAGATATCGATGCGGTTTTTTTTAATAGATAGAGTGATTCAAGAGGAAGGTTTATATGTATAATACATGCATAACATAGCATTGTACCCGAGCAAAGCCTAGGTATAGTATATTTAATTGAATATATCTGATATCCTACGCATGTACCCAACTAATAGGTAAAGATGTAATTGAAAATAGATCTAAACTTTTACATCTAACATTACACACCCCCGTGGGAAGACCATAATGGGTCAATGATCTCGTTAAAGTCAACAAGGCGATGGGCGCAGAAGGCGTGCGACATTACATTGTATATTATCATGAACATTTGCTAACAAAAAAAATGTTTTACTGTTTGTGGAGTTATATTATAGCTTTTAAACGTGAATGTTATTAAATGAGAGGGTTTTTATTATACTACTGATTTCTTCGCCTTAGCTTCTTAGCTACGTCGGAAAAAAATAACCATCAGCCAAAATAATTAGGTATAACCGGTTTCTCTATTCGTTATTAATTAGTAAGTATAAAAGTGAGTACGGTACGGCTGGCACGGACCCTGAGGTGTCGGTAACTAATCGCTTTTGCACTTGACATTATTTTTGTCTTATCTTTGTTTGCCAATGCTCTACTTTGGAATGGCAATATAAGGCACTGGTAGATTACTCCTGTTAATGTAATAATTAACTTTATTCTGCAAGTAGGCCACAAGGGCACTTTTACATGTCTCATGTCTTCCATTTGTAGATATTTTTAATATTGATTTATAAAATTAATACAGGTGGGAAGAATCAGGAATCTAAAACGTTATATAATAATTCATAGAAACCTAACAACATAAAAAAATAAATAATATAACACGTTATTAGTTAGGCGTCTGTTTGCGGAGGAAGTACACATTTTATAATAATTTGTGCCCCACCCATTTTTGTGCAAATTACGAGTAACATAACCATACCACTCCCGACGAAATTGTCTAATAAAATGGATGGGAACCATTTGATTAGACCTTTTGGTTGTTAATTTGCGCAAAAATTGAAACGGTCTGAAATTGAATATATTTTTTCTATTCAGTGCCTACAAGTTCGTAAAAATTGGTTAAGTTTAGGAGGAGGGAACAGGCGAGAGCGGAACTTCAATTTGTAGATACCTACGGAAAAAATAGCATTAGTATTTCCAGAGGCCTTATTCCTTTTAAAATGCTGATTGTTTAAACATTTTTCTCTATGATCTAACATGTTTCATAACATATTTTTGATGTTACTACCTAGAACAGGGCTATTGGGATTTATTGGTATATATTTGAAACCTACAGTTTGAATTTTTCATTAATAATTTTTGGTTCAAAACCTACTCGAAATTGACAAAATTCACACGGAAAATTAGTTTTTTTCAACTTATTTTCGGCTGCACGCAATGAAAGCATGAAATAGCTATGTTACTACAAAGAACTCAGGGAAAAGTATTATTCGCTCTAAAAAGTTGGTTGAAATTATCAATATATTTGTCATAATATGAAAATATAAAATTTCAAAAGGAATAAGGGGTTCACTGTTTTGGGCTTGACAAAGTCGCGGTCTGATTAGTGCATTTTCTCTGCCCTGCTTCAGTGGACAGCCTAAAAAAAACAGATAAATTTGGAGCCACCCATTTTCACGATAAATCATTTCGACCGTGATACCTAGAATCTCGCTAATGAGTTTTGACATGCTTTTAGGTATCCCGTTGACATGAGATTTGGCAAGAGCGCGTAGTTTCAATGCCAATGCAGCGTGAAAGTACAGTCGGCATGCAAAAACCAAATTTGTCGTCCGATCTGAGAGCCATCAGATATTTTTTTTGCAATGAACCCTGTTTTTGCGAAAGAACCTACCTCTCAACAATCAAATATGCACTTTTATGTGATAAATAACATCCACTATCAGACTACCACTATAAGATAAGCTAGGGTCGAACTAACATAGTTGATATATGTGTCTATATTGGGTATCAGGCTAACAGTTACATTGTCTATATTGGGTAACAGGCTAACAGTTACATTGTCTATATTGGGTAACAGGCTAACAGTTACATTGTCTATATTGGGTAACAGGCTAACAGTTACATTGTTTATATTGGGTAACAGGCTAACAGTTACATTGTCTATATTGGGTAACAGGCTAACAGTTACATTGTCTATCTATATTGGGTAACAGGCTAACAGTTACATTGTCTATATTGGGTAACAGGCTAACAAAGACTAACAGTTAGTTATTGGACTGCGGCAGTCTTACCCCACCTTACCTTACGTTTGATTGCGTAATATTGATAAAGAACAATGTTCCCTTTACCCAAAGCCAGTGAATGACGACATATGCCGTAATGATGACTCTCGTTGTCTCCTGTAAGTCATCATGAAACATCAGTTTTGAGAGTGCTTAAGTTGTCTCAATCTTTTTAATTGCTCATTGCCGGCTATTGAGCCAGCCAAACGTACGCACTTTGCTTAAGGATTGACACTTCGTTATCTTTACCTCTCTTTATCAATTAGGCTTTTGATATCTCTAGAGCCTTGGGCAAAGTCAGCGTTATTTATTATGTTGTTATTTATAACAAACCAAAGGTACTGACTATTTTCGTTTAGATTCCCGAGGATCCCGAAGTAAAAAACAAGGTACATCTATTGATCTGTTATAATTAAGAAAAAAAAAATACAAATACAAAATACAAAACAATTTATTAACAGAAAAACACAATATTTTACATAAACGAAGTTATCCGTCAGAGACCAAACTAGGCTGAGCCTGTGGTCTCTGAAGGAACATCTACTACGCGAAGCTGCAGAAAAACATTTATATTAATATAAACTTCAGCTGATACTGTCCTATACAACTGATCTAGTAAAACCACCGACAATTTATCTGATTCATTCTAAGGTTGAATGGTATGAAAATTCCCTATGGAATTCATTTTTCCATTTGCACCGTAAGATTCTGTTGTATAAAAATATTATTGCTGCTTCTTCCCAGAAACTTGCCCGACGCCAAGCGGGAGGAAAATACAGATGAGGGAAGAAAACTGAACTTTATTGGTTTAGCGTCAAAGTTTGCAATGTAACAATGTACGTTTATCACTGAAGAGGCGTGTTTACTAGATTGTCGCTTCGACTCAGCGGGAGAACCATAAATTTTTCGCACGGCGTGAGATTCTTTATCTTTCACACTTGGAGTATTTGTTAATTTATGCTTTAGCTTGGATTCCAAGCTTCCAATTCCAAGCCTTGGAGTATAAAAGCATTACAAGCAAATAAAGAGGTGCAGATGTGTTTGGAAATCCTTAGGAGATACTTATGATAAGTTAGTTCAATCAATGTTTGATAAAGATTGGTAATGATTGATAATGATAATGATCAAAAAGCGGTAACGATGTAATTGTAACGCAGCAAGCTTAAGAATTTCTAGAGCGACCTTGCTGTAATTAACACTAAATTATTCGATGTCAGTTCTTTTCTATTCCGTAAAAAAAAGAAGTTATGTCTATTAGTTGTATTCGCGTTTGTGTATCTTCAAGCAGTATCTCTCTTCATAAAGAAGAAAGCAAATAAATAAAATAAACCACCAGTAATTAGCATAACATGAACATTGAAATGCGTAACTTGGCGGACGACACCGGGAATCGAACCTGGTACCTCTGAATTACCTCTTAATGTTAACCTCTCCACGGCGTTAGGGTGCCAGATAACCTTTCGAATTTTTCCTTAAGCTTTGTGTGTCAATCTTTGGATTGTAAATTTAAAAGGAATCTCAACATTAAAAATAATAAGATATTACATATTGTGTCATAAATGCATAGTATAACAGGTTGTGTTTCACTTCTCTAGCGGTATTTTTATCTCTAGACCTATCACCATTAGAAACCATACCGGAAATAATAACGGTCCAAAATAGTAAAGGTTAGGCTCACTGGTAGTGAGAGCTAATCAGCTCAAGTATGACAAAAAAAATGTATTTATGACACTATCTAAGGATTTTATGTCCATTACCCCATAAAGTATTGTTTCCGATACCCCTTTGAGCGCCGAGCGGCAAAGCAATTCACCGTGCCACTGACGCCAAACCAAAAAAAAAAAAAGTGCTCCAAAATCAACAGAGGTTGAAAAACACAGATAGTGGTTTGAATTAGCATGTTTTTGACCACTGAAATTTTGACGTCAATAGACGTCGTTAGCGTCAGTGGCACGAATTCCCGATGACGTGATTTGCCGTCTTTGGCGGTCAAAGGGTTAAGTAAAGGATCAGGTATACAAATGTCTAACACTTGAACGAAAACCACTGAAAAATCCTATAGTTATCTTTATGATTACATATTACAATTCCAAGTGGGTGCACATGCAATACTCATCACACCATTAAATTTCCAGTGCCGTTCACGAGCATTGAAATTGGTCAAACGGGCATTTTCCAAAATAAAGAGCTTTTTTTTGTTTCCAAGTAGGTACTTAATCATTTTTTAGAAATGTCCATCCCAGATTGTCACATTTTTGTATGAACGTTTTATTTTTATTTTTATGAACGTGTAGCACACAAATTAAGAAGCGATAGAATAGAATAGAATATTCTTTATTGCGCACCTCAACGGGAAATAAGTACAAACAAATACAGCGATTATTTAATTTAAGTTATCTCTCCGCCGCCTCGCTTAACTAATACTGACTCTTTACCGTCTCGTATTTGAATTAAGCTACACCGTTCTAGAGATTAAGCTTAAATTGGTGTCGGAGAGAAGAAGGGATTAAATATTTCAGGCGCAAGGAAACTTAAACCACTTTAAAACGGTCACTGGAAATATACAGTACGGAGGGAGACCGGCCAGTAGGTGCATTATACAGTGTGTTACCGCCAAGTAGGCTTTTCTTAAAGTAGAGTAAAGTAACATAGATCTTTAACGTATCCATGACCTTAATTTAATTAATTAACTTAAATTCAGGCTTTATTAACTTTCTAACAAAATTTTAATTGCCAGTAATGTACAGTAAAGTAAATTGACAAGTGATTGTTAAATGACAGCGTGATATGAGTAACGACAATTACGCTGTACACCCACTACATTGAATGTGCGGATTTAAGAAATTTAATCGTGCAGTTAATTTACATAATTACGATTAGCTAATACATGCAAACAATTACTAATGGATCATATTATTATCAGTTTTAATAAATGCCCGCATGCCGGTAACAGGCTGTATAAAAAAAACCGATCCAGTGTGCCGACGAAAAGTTTCCAAAATTACGAAAATGTATACGTGGAAACTTCATGGTAATCTGACAAAATTTGCTTAAGGAAATTTTCTAATTGTTTTTTTTTAATTCTAGTAAGTATTCAGAAATTTCCGGAAATATTCTCAGCTTTTTAAAAGCTTTCTGTACATCCAGGATGACCCGAGTTCCAAGTAGTTAAATTCGAAAACGTGTTTGGAATCTGTGAAATGCGAATGCAAATAAATGACGTATTACGTACGTGACGACTTCGACGAATTTTTCTCGCATTTTATGAACCCTGGGAAGATATCACAATATTTGGGTTCGTGGTCTTTAACTAGATCTCGGCAGACAAATAAACCAATTGATGATTTCGCGTTTGATTTAATGGAATTCTCTCAATGTTACAGAAAAATCACAGAAATAAGTAGAACATTTTCAAAATCATGGTTACTGCTAGATTGTGGTGTCAGATAGTCGATCGAGGAAATGCCGGAACAACTCTTTTTAGACAAAACTCTTCCTATAGAATGTCTTCAGCCTTTCTAGCGATTTAAGTTGAGTATTATTAGCTCACAAACTAAGAAAAGCATATAATTGTATTCAGCACGGATGCGATAATTCAAATCATCGCTATTTTGTTTTAGCTACGCACGTTAGTAACTAATTATCTAAAATCAGTATATTAGATAGATAATAGTCAATTACGTAGAAGTGTATCGTATCATAATAGCACTTGAGATAACCGCTATCGTTTTGTGTTTTCCTTGATATTTGAGGTGTGATTAAAAGATAGAATGTTTATGTAACTTCATTGACAATTTATTAAAGTAACTGATATTACTTGTCATGAGAATATAACTTTGTAGAAATATTCGCTGAATGCGAGCCCACTCCGAATTAATAACTTACTATTGTTTGAACAAACCCCGAATAAAGTTTAAGCGAAGACCCGCAAGTAATAGACTTCGAAGAACTTTGAGACGAATCATTTATCTTAAACTAATATGGGTACAATCAACTGGAACAATTAATCAAATTCTAGAGACAGATAAATTCAGTGCTCCATCGCTCTCAGGGTTGAATTTTTAATTAATTTTTGTTTCAATTTGTGAACACCCTTTCCATTTAAAGGGTGTCGATTGAACAACACAGAATTTCTATGATGGTAACATTAAATATATCCCGCAATAGGTTAATTTATAAAGCGGATGTGACCGAGCTTAATTATTTTATTTATCGCGATAAATTTAAATTGAAAACACTTGGGCTCCTCTTTTTGCTTACGATCAGGCGAAGTGGAGTCACTATGTTGTGCTGTCCTAAAATAAAGAAATCAGACATGAAATACCTTAAATGGTACATTTTTTCGCTGTTATGTAAGTTAACTGGTAGAGATTTTTTAAAGGTATTAAGTCGCCTTTCTACATGGTTATTCTTTTAAAATGTATAAATTTCATGTTTTATGTATAATGAAGTGTTGACATTATTAAAAGGAACGAAATTCTTAAAACACACAGGTTACCCTAGGTAAGCGATTACTGTAACTTATGAACGCATGCAACCGGAGGGATCCTTCAAAATATATTTAAAATCCTTTCTTGAACCTCTTTTAAATAAAGTAAAGTTAGTAGAAAAATTACTAAACGTGTTACCTTCTGGATAGGGCCGGTCGGAAAAAGAAAGCTAGGCTAAAAACTAAAGACATGAGTTGACGAAATTTCCTGGACGCTTACAAATAAATAGCAAGACGCGGCGAAAGACAGGACGAAGTGGCTAAAACTGGGGGTGGCCTTCTACCTACTCGAAAAGAGGCGCTGCATCCATAAAAAAATAACTTCATAGAATATAAATTCATAGTAATTTTTTCTTTATTTTATACTGAAATTTATGGAATTAAGACGCATTTTTTTTATTCCTTTATTAATTATTTAAAAAGGTTCCTTTCAAATATTAGCTCGTTCGTGGGATCCAACGGGCTCGAGATACGTACAAAATGAATCAGCGGAGAGTTCAGCTCATCGCTCCTAATGATGACAGGTGACAAACAAAGGGTGACCTGAATAACGCTATGAGGTAGCCCTTTATAATGGGCACTGGAGATAGCGAAGGGCACGTAAAGAAACTTCTCGAAATGTGCTGGATTTGGGTATTAACATTGAAAATTTGTTGTCCTGATCGAGTATACGAGTAGTATAGTGCCACGATTATTAAACTGTGACATTTGCCTTTAGTTTCGCAGGTATGAGAGGTACGCGGGTGGGCCATATGTCAAAATGTACGTCTGTTGGAAGGCTTCAAAGTGCAATTTGAATTCCCGAAATCGGTCGGTAACTTTTTGAGATTTTCTAAAATTTGACAATATTTCCAAAATGTTTCGCTGACTTGGATCAAGAATTTTCAATTACTTTTTTTGAGCTCACTATTCAAGAAACTGAAAAACGAAACTCGGGATTAAAATAAGCTACAGTTTGAGTGATCTTAGGAGGCGGGTGGACAAATTATAATGTAGGCGGCAGCCCGCTCCCATACACACGAGGTTAGAAAACAAATTTGTCAAATTTTATCATGTGCTTTATTTTTAAATTACTTTTTAGGGCTCCGTACCCAAAGGGTAAAAACGGAACCCTATTACTGAGACTTCACTGTCCGTCTGTCTGTCACCAGACTGTATCTCAAGAACGGTGATAGCTAGACAGTTGAAATTTTCACAGATGATGTATTTCTATTGCCGCTATAACAACAAATACTAAAAATAAAATAAAATAAATATAAATATTTATTTTATTTTATTTTTAGTATTTGTCCCCCCCCCCCCCTTAAAAGGGGGGCTCCCATACAACAAACTTGTTTTATGGTACGGAACCCTTCATGCGCGAGTCGGACTCGCACTTGCCCAATTTTTTTCAATGCCTTTGATAGTTGCGAAAAGACCTCAGCTCGCTTCTTCACCCGCAGGCGATTTTGAATAAAATAATCGTTATTTATATTATTGAAAGGTCCAGACCCTTTCACAGCCTATTGGAATCACCATTTTTTGTATCAGACAGCTCACCGCAGTTAACTATAGCGGATTCAATAAGCGTAATCCCGAAAGGTTTTCAATAGGCCGAATGAAACTTTTCAATAGGCCGTGATCGTATTTACGTCACGAGTTATAACCGGCCGGTCGGTTTAACGCCAGGAAAATTGTTTACATAACGTATTAATTCGGTCCTTCACAATAACCGGTAACCACAATAGCCGTATTTACGGCGTAATTTTGTTGTGGTAATGTTTACGGTTACCTACACAGAAGAGGGTACGAACACGAAGAGAAGAACTTAGTGAATTTCTCTTTAAATTGCACGACAAAAACATTCGTTCTTCTTTTAATGAAATATTTTTTAAACTCATTATATTAAAGTACATAAACGGGTCTACTCACGTCGTAGAAGTCGTAGAAGTTGAGTGTTCGGTTGGCGGCCGCCGCAACTGATCGGCTCTCCTGATGATGAATCGCGTACCGATTCGAAACATGTCGAGCGATATTCGACTTCTACGACGTGAGTAAACCCGATAATGTACTTTAATATGTCTAAGACTCACGGTAGTTTTCTATACAATACAATACAACAATACTTTATTGCACACAAACAAACAAATATTACATTAGAAATCTTAAATTAAACAGTGGTAGACAATAGGCGGTCTTATCGCTAAAGAGCGATCTCTTACAGACAACCTTTGGGTAGCGGAGAAAACAAAATTAAGCAGAAAATAGTAGGTGTTGAGATAAGAACTTAAGTAATTTGAGTAATTCTACGTAAAATTCTTTAAAGTATAATACACAATAAAATAATAAACGAAAACATCCGATTGAGCGCCTCTACTACGTATTTACTGTGTTTACACAGTCTTATCTTAATATGCGCTGAATGTAGTCGACATATCTACCAAATTAGTTTTTTCTTAAGAGGTAAACTGTTATAACAGTACGTTTAGAGAAGTGTATGAGATCTTACATATATACTTATCTATTTATAGCTTTGAGTGTACAGTCATACTTATTACTACAGTCGTACGCAAATACAAGTCGACAAATTGCAAATTAAACCCTTTAGGTTGCGACACACGGGTGCGCCGACCGCCTGACAGCTTTTTTTTTTAAGACATGACCTGTACTGTATCAGGGCCGGTTAGCCCTCACTACCAGAAGTCAGACTTTGTGTGGGAGTATAACCCGCTAATGGGATTATCTCCACGCCACAGGGGTAATTTGGGTTTGGGTGACGCGGGCGCACTGGGCGCATGGACTGCGTCGTGAATAGACTGAACTGAACCGAATCAGTCTGACTTAGGGCGGGAGGAGAGGGGAAAGAGAATCGGGTTAGCCCGCCTGACAGTGTCTGAACAAAGAAACATATACGTATATATAAAGTTATATACGTATATGCTGGAAACTTCGCGGTATTGTGGGTCAACTTTATAAGGAGTAATCACACTATTATAAAGGCGATAATTGTGAGTGTGTCTACGTATTTGTGTGTTTTTATGTTTGTTACTTCTTCACGATCAAATTGCTAATTCCAATCGCCATGTGGGTAGGATAGGAACTTATCACTAGATATCCTGAAAAGCGTTCCAAAAATTATTTATGATGACCACTACATAAGTCATTTTTGGAACGCTTTTCAGGATTTATTTTTTAGGAAGGTCGTCGAAAAAACCCAAGATGTTTATTTGTTTCTGCTTCCTTTCTACAATTTTTTTGTCTAGATCATAAGCAGAACTTTTGGCAACTACTCTCATACTTTGAGGCCTCGAGGATACTCGTATGTATAGATCCCCTGGCATGATGCCCTTCATTGTCTTTGTCGCAGCATGAACAAATTGTGCATCTCTTTCCTTTCTATACTCATACTTGCAAGTGGTTAAAAATCTGAGTCGCGGAAAAAGGAAAGTCGCAGCAAGTCCGTCAGGTATCTTGTACCTACTAGGCTGACGAGTTGTCGGGATATCCGGTCGACCGTGTCATATCATCAGCAAATAAATTACCCCGCGACTACGAGGGTAAACGTTAATAATTGCGATTATTTGGGCCGGGTGACCTAGTTCAGAGCATAATTATAATGAATTCCCAATGTAGCGAGAGCCACGTTTCGCTGAGCGCGCGTGCTATAATTTCGCTGCCAATGTTTTAATTCGTCGTTAATTTTGCAATGGAAATAATATTGTATTGGTATGAGTTTAAATAAGCGGTCATTTGCAAAATGCATCCGCAATATAATGTGAATCACTCAATAAAAGTCACTACTCATGTTTAACAGAATTAAACGTTTCACATGCAAGTATGTTTTTTGGCTCTGTTTATGTTATAATAAAGGTGAGCGTTTAAAAAAAAAAGTGTACATGTGTAATACCTATAAACCTATCTGCTAAATAAATACATCCTGGGAACGAGCACCAACTGTAATGTTTACGTCTAAGGTACTTTAACTCTAAAGATATCCTGAGTCACGGGACCACCAATCATAATGTATGCTAAACCCTAAACTAAAGGTACAGGTCCTACGCCTCCTCCTCCCTCGCCTCCAGACTCTACTCCTACAACGAAGCCCAAGGAAACCCTACAACAATTACCTAAGAATATCTTAACAGCAGCTCCCAGTCTTCTATATCCTACAACTAAACAAATCTGAATATGAAAAGGATCTTTATAACAATTGAGTTTGAACTTTTCTTAATAACGTATGGCCAAAGGTGATCGGTAAAACCGTTGTGAACGTCTAGATTGGTCGGATCCTACGTTGTAGTAGTAACTCAAGCTCTTTTAAGAGAAATCTAACCGTGATGTGTCGCCAAGTGCTTCCATACCCATTCACTGTGCTATGTTACCATGTATTACCAAATAAATGTGTATTCTTTTACTTATTTAATGCAAGCTTCTCCTACCCTACTGCTACCTTGGTTCTTTGTACTAATTAAATTTCTAACTTAGTTTAATGTTATCTATCCTTAAAACATAACTTGTTACTTCCTATGTAGGCTAGCCAACAAAATACTTATAGTTCCTATAGCAAATTTCTATATGAAATATCTTAGATACTCTTATAAAAGTTGTTTATTCTGTATGAAGTATCAAATTCATTTAGACCATAGTCAGATATAGTTGAACTAAATTTCTTTATGTAACAATAAAAGTCAATATGTGATTCTATCCAAATTTTATTAGAATTCTGGAATGAAAGATAATTCAGTTCTTAAAATTGCATGTTCTTACTCCAGAATGATTAGAAAACATATGTCTATGTACAATATGGAACTACACTTCATTACCAATCTATATATATGTGGAAGTTACAAGATCTATGAGGTTTTATTATGAATTTAATTAATCTTAAGTTTTCATATTTGACAATATTAAATAAATGTTGTCATTACACCTTAATCTGAGAAGATGGTATGCTTCCCTTGAATAAACTATAGTAGAACAATCTGAAGTGGATTCTAGACCTATACAATAAATAGGAAGTAGTTATAGTCTTCACAATTAAGACCTAGTAAAACCTAGATTGTAGTAGGATGAAGAAGGTAACTTTAAGGTGTATATAAAAAAATATTTTTTAATTGGTAATGGTCCCCTACCAAACTAAGTGCGCGGAGAATGTCACTGAACGCTTTACCTATCTATTCCTAAGAAGCAAATCGAATTAAAGCGAACAGCGAGAGGATGGGGAACTCCGCTCCTAGTCTAAGCTAGACAAACCACTGTGGGATCTCATCACATCTATGCATGACGTCCTACCTAAGGCAAGTGTCAAGGATCCATCTTTTAGAGAAGCCTCTTGGCGCAAGCTTCTTAAGTTAACTACACAAGGCCTACGCTAGGTTAAGCTACCTGCCTAAACCTACAACTTGCTAAATATATGAAAAGGTTGAAAAGATTATGACATATCCAAATGATGAAGTTATAATTAAAAATTGTAAGAAGTCTAATACACTACTCTTCCCTAGTAGGTATGAACCCTTCTAATGAGTTCTAGAACTTGGTTTTCGTTTGACCATATTCATAAAATAAATGTAGTATACCCTTGAAAACATGAAGACTATTGTGCCGATCGAAGTATCTTTCAACTCTCGACTGACTCATTCTGATAAAGGAAATTACTCTCAACCCTTGTGATATAAATTACTTCAGTTCTGAGATCTGTGATGTAAATACGAGAACGAATAACTTTCATTATTGCTATCCATAAGTCCCCGGCTTTTCTTAGCAATTTACACTTCAGATACTCCACATCCAGTCTTAGGAATACTTTGTATTTTCATACTATACAACGATCCACAATTTCCTTATCAAAATTATATTAAAGATTAAATTATTTCTGCTCATTGAAAAAGCGAATATCTACAGCTAATTGACTCAACTCTGCTTCAGTGATTCCATTCTATCACTTAAGCTATATCAAGGTACATTGCTTCAACACATAATCGGTAAATTTTAATTAATTATTTCTATAATTAATGTTGGTAAGTTAAAGGTGTTAAATATCTGGATGACCTAAATACCAGATTCCCTATTCCCAATCTTTACAAACCGCTACAAGACTCTGCTTTTCCCCTACTAACTTCCCCTGGCCATAACCACTTAAGAAAATAATAATTCAACCTCTTAACCACTATACCTAACAAGGTTAAAATAATTTGGATAAATGTTATGCTAGTTAGTGACGATTGACCGATTGCTCGGTAGGTAAAGATCCCCGTCCTAATGTTCCTATCAAGGTGTACCTATCGCTAATCCCTGTTCCCTAACTAATACAAAGAACACTAGAGACCTAGGTCTCATATTTATATTTAATCGTGTATGGGCCTAGCTAAACTGAACTGTAAGTTCGGGTGATTAGCCCGAAAAGGTGACTATCATCGGTGTTTTTGAGCCCCCCCCATGTGGCTGAAGAGACGCCGGAAACATGGAGTAGCTCGCCCTGATATGTGTATATAACAGATATATAAATATATAGTTTATGAGACCGAGCCTGGAGGTCCGTTTGGCTTCAGCAAGCGCAGATTACTCCGCATGTCCATCACGTGTGGTCCTTGCGTTCACCAAACAAAACCATCCACACTCGTAGGCTATTCACTGCACTTGTATATGGCTAGTGCCCGAGTCGCCTAGCTCGGGTAAAACTAGAAGAGTCTGAAGGATATTCGTTTAACAGCCGCAAGGTTAAATATCCTTCACCTGGCAACCATGTACCAAAACACTATTTCTGGCATGTGACTAGGCTTAATAGCCTTACAGCAACAAACCCCACTAAATCTCAATAGGTAATTATAGTTCAAGAAACAAGCAATAACCCGACAGAAATTCCCCTTAGAATTAATTTTTAATACCTTAACTGCCAGAAAGTAATGTTACTCCGACGAAGTTCCAAACAAAAAGAATCCCCTTCTACTAAGCCCTTGCCTATTTATAACCAATAGCTCGAGACATTCGACAGCTTTGACAGCTTTGACAGCTTCAACAGCTTCGACAGCTTCGACAGCTTCAACAGCTTCGACAGCTTCGGGACACTCGGGACACTCCCGACACGTCACGTGACCTAGCCCCCGCCCTCTAAGCGTGGTATATGGGATTTTGATTCTTATTTAGTCTAAATAAAGCTCAACTCCTCTGTTGTCAATTTGTGAATATCAACTTGCTATTTTTAAATAGTGGTAATATGTTTAGTTATAAGAATGGTTTTACTTGCTTCCGCAAACATTCACACTGTTATTCTTACTTTGCATTTGTATTGCCTATATCTAATAAATGATAATTTTAGTATTAGCTTGATGACGTATGATGCTAATATGTCTTAAATTCGTTGATGATAATGATGATGTGAGTATCACGATGATGATATATGACTACATGATGGCGGGCACATGACGAGATCATGTGAATCGCCACACATGGCAAAATTTTAATGTCGCATAGGTACGCATACGTTATTTTTTTCACTTTACCTGTAGTATTTGGGTATATGAGTGCTATCGTTTGATTGTTACTTTGGCATGCATATCTATTATATACATTATAGTGTATAAAAGTGCGTTGAAAATAAAAAAAATACTCTATAATTTATACTCTAGTACGTATTATTTTTCTTAGCAAAAATCATGTTAAGCCTAAGCTCCATTGGAATGTGAAAGAAAAAAAAAGCAACAATAAAACATCGTTATATTTGGTGGGTGGAAAACGCAAGTTACGCATACTCAAGAAACCTAAACCTCTTCCATAAATTTTGCAATATTTTTCTTGAATCTACTTCTAAAAGCTAGGGCTATACCTGTTACAGTGTTACCCTCTAGGTATACACTAGCTCCAGACCCGGGTTCCCGCGGCAACATCCTCTCCAGTATTTATAGCAACTGTCGGAAGATTACGTTACTGCTAAGTTACCGAGATGATAAATATATTATATATATTACTCGAATATAATAGAGCTATGCTAGAAGACTATGCTGGGAGTTTCTCAGCGTGATAGAATCAGAAACGAGGATATTGGCAGAAGAACCAAAACAACGACTATAGCTCACAGGATTGCACGGTTGAAGTGGCAATGGGCGAATGGATGACCGTTGGGGCAGCTAAGTCAGTCCTGGAGTGGCGACCACGTATAGGAAAGCGGAGCGTGGGACGGCTCCCGACTAGGTGAACAGATTACCTCGATGGGGTCGCGGGAGTCGAAGAATGCCTAAGTCTGAATGCCGAAGAACGTCACTGGAGACGTCAACCCCAAGGATCCCAATACTCTTTGAGGGGTGTATCCCGGAATTGCGGGGCCACAGTAAGCGGGGTAGATGAAGATATTTGTATTGAGATATTTGTATCCATACTAATATTATAAATGCGAGTGTGTGTCTGTCTGTCTGTTACCTTTTCACGATTAAACCGCTGAATCCAATTTGATGAAATTTGGCATGGAGATAGTTTAAAATCCGAGGAAGGATATAGGATTTTCATCCTGGAAATTATCACTAAAAAGATTGAAAAGTGAGTAAGTAATTCATGATGAGATTGATGACCCTGTAGGAAATGTAATTATT
Organism: Apotomis capreana; assembly: GCA_947623375.1. NCBI lineage: Eukaryota > Metazoa > Arthropoda > Insecta > Lepidoptera > Tortricidae > Apotomis > Apotomis capreana. The sequence goes on from OX392501.1 coordinate 942,289, forward strand.
AGACCAAAAGCATAATTGCTCTTACAGTTTGCTTAGGCGCTTTTAATAATCCCTTTTATTAATTAGGGTGATTAGGTTGATATGGATATCTATCGTGGAGTACGAGGTTGCTTCCATACTTCCAAATTCCACGCGGACGTAGTCGCGGGCAAAAGCTAGTCATATGATAAAATTGAAAATACAACGAAAAGGGATTCACCGATACCCGGTAAAGCACAGAACTAATTGCACCAGTCTTATATATACTTTCCAGTACAATTTTTAACTATAGGCAATTACGACAACAGTTACGACTTATAAAGCTACTTATATAGTTACTTAATAGTAAAACGGAACAATGCCTTAAGCCATAAACTAGGTAACGCTTTACTTAACTCGACATAAACTCTAGTACAAGAGAAATACGGGTTACAAACTCCCGATTAAGTAGACCCTTATCTTGTGTAAAGTTGTCCTGAATTGTTTCAAGGACTTGTAGTGCCCCTCTGAATTATGAATGTCTTTCAAGGCCCTTACGTAAAACGACTGCGAACCAGTCGGAATATATTGTGTGCTCGTAAGGCAAAACGGCAGATTTTTAGGGTTTTTAACCCAAAGGGTAAAAATTGGGACCATTACTAAGCCTTTGCTGTCCGTCTGTCGGCCGTATCTTATGAATCGTGATAGATAGACAGCAGGTAGTAAATATTTACAGATGATGTATTTCTGTTGCCGCTATAACAACAAAATATACGATGTAGATGAAGCCGGTTTTGGTTTCATGTGTGCGTGTCTATGAACCAATCATAAAGACGTTTTGCTTGTGACATTGACGTTGTGACAGATGCGCACGCGGACGAAACTAAGCCCATGACGGACCGTGGCTAACCAAAACTGGCTTCACTTTCAAGCACTGACTAGATTTCTACGCGTATTTATTCTAAGGTATAGGAACGATAAAGGCCAAACTTCTACTTGATGAAAACAGAGTTTAATTTAAGGATAAATATGACTCAGTTACTTACGTCTATTTATAACGAATGACTAACTACCAAATACTTAACCTACTTATTGTTAATTTCATTAAAACTGTACACACTGAACCTTTTATTAAAATGAATAGCAAATACATAAAGTTCTACTAAGTAACGATGACAGAAATGCTAACCGGTGGCATATTTTCAGAGTCATGTAAATAAAGGGTTTCATTTTAAGGGAATCCTGTTTGAAATATCCTGTTTTTGGTATCTGTCCGTCTGTATATGGCAGATCTATATCATTTGAACCATAATATGTCATCCATATGAAAATCTGTACTTACTGTATTATATTCATACAAAAAACTGACCTAAGTTTTATGTCGCACATAAGGTGATACAGAACCCTCTGTTTTCGAATCCAACTCACACTTAATGGGTGTTTAATTTATTTAATGAATAATATTCATAGTGCTTGTCCTCTGGACGCATCAATTACACAAATTGAGCAAACACCAGCTTATCGCGTGCAAATTTAAAATGAAATTGCATATGAGTAACGGCCCGATCACGACTTTGGTCTTAGCGGCGAGCGGCAGCGGTGCGCGGTACATGTGTCTCGCAGCCTCTCGCTCACTCGTAAAATGGCCGCCGAGCTCGGATATCTCGCTCAACCGCTTGTCGCTGAAAGTCGTGGCATGTGCATATGGCTCAGAAGCGTTTTGACCACTCCTTGACATATTTAACGTTTTTCATGTGCTATATTAACAGTATTTTTGAAGTGACAAAGCCTTAATTATTAAGCTCACAACGGACGGTTTTTTGTGAATTGTGATGGACTTCAAAAATAAGTTAAACATAAGGGAAGGAGCAGTTAAAACACTCATGAGCCATTTTTTCTATTCACAAACTGATCGGCGATTGACCTCAGTATCACCTGATGGTAAATAACTACGGGGCCGAGAATGTAGGGGAGAGGCGTACAAAATGGCATAGGCGGGTAAAATGGCACACTTCTGTTTCTCCGAAACCACAAACATACTAGTTCTCGCAATGGCCGCTAGAGAGCCACTTAGTAACAGGTTCGTAACCTGTGAAGACGCTAGTCGCGTTCGATGGGCCGTGTGGTGCGGGCGGATGTTTGTATAATTTTGGCAGTCACAAGTTTTACGCAGATAGATTTTGTGTCTTGGTAAAAATATATATTTTTTACGTTCTTTTGTTTCTATTAGTATTAATTTATTGTAATATTACTAAAGAACGTCGAGAATGTATTGAAACCTTAAAACTCTATTTACATTTTTAGTTATTTTTTTATAATGTTGGAGGTTATGAAGTGGACAAAATGGCATACACCTTGTTCGGGTAAAATGGCATACTATGTCATTTGAATAAGAAGACCAGAAAGGTTACAAAAGCTTTGAATCTTAGTTCTGACAGTAAAAATAATTTATCTTTCTTACAGCTGAAGCCGGTGATGATGATGAAGACTGTCCTTGCATTTATTGTAACGACCTCTAGTCCAGGTCTAAGCCAAAAGAGGTCTGGCTGAAGTGTTTGAGTTGTAAAAAATGGGCTCATGCATCATGTGCAGATGTTCCGAAAAAAACAAAGCGTTTTACATGTGAACTCTGCAAGTAGGTAACCGACTGATTTTCGGTACAAATTTGGTATGCCATTTTGTCCACACCACGTATGTCATTTTACCCGCCTAGGGCGGACAAAACGGATTTTGTTCAACTTTTTTCTTTTTTTTTGTAATTCTATTGTTTTTGTTTTAAATTGATTAATCTCTATAATTTTAACTAGGTAATGAACTAAAGAATACACAGGTACCCTAAGTGTTAAATATTGCTCATAAATAAAGATTTGCTGACTGATTTTATAACTAGTATGTCATTTTGTACGCCTCTCCCCTAGCTCGTTGTGGTTCAGTAATACCTAAATATGCCTGTTCACTCTTACCTTGAAGAGACCCAAATTATAATTTTCTGGAAATATACACGATGGGAGCGAGTTCCATCCTTAGCGGTTCTTAGCAATAAATGGCCGTCATAATATTAACTTTTATTGAGAAACGACATGTGCCTGATTGGAAGATAATGTTTAATTTTTCGATCGCTGCCGGACTAGCGCAACTTGTAGCGTAAATAAATATACTCAGCATTACCAATCCTCACACAGTAGTAATAGTCCTCCTTAACGTATCCATCAACGGTGAACGTGGCTCCATGACCGTCACGGGCGTCGATCATGTTCCGGCTAAACCGAACTTGGTTGTAAAGGTACTGTTGCAAGGAGCGCCATGCAACTTTTGTTTAGGCGTTTTGTGTCGAGGTCTTGCAAGCGACGCTCCTTAAAATCAGTGACGGCCTTTTGAACAGAGCTGCGCCATACTCCTCTCTATTGAGCTCTTCCCAACTATGGCATGGGATGTCAGCAGTAGGATGGGAGGGCAGTAGTAGAGATACAGACAATATTTGTTGCACAACAATACCGCGAGCGGCAATAAATGTCAGTATCCAATAAGCGTGGACATCGCGATATGTAAATGGATATGTATAGGCCACTCCATTCGCGGAGAACCGTATAATAGAAGCGTCGCTTAAAAGTGGATACTACCGAACGGAAGGCGTTGCCTTGACGTCCAGTACAATCATGGCGGCGCACCACCGAGAGCGAACTCTTGTCGCGTGACTTCACCCGTCACTCACTCACAGTACTGTACAAAAAGAGATACGTTAATATACCTCCCGCGAGAAAGAGTCGAGTGTTAAACTTGTGCTAGAGGTACTGGAGCGAGGCCAAAAGAGTAGCTGAGGATAGGGAGGCGTGGTGCGAGCTTAAGGTTCTGTGCATCTCCGGGGCGACTTAGGACAGCACCAAAAAAAAAATGTTCTATTGTGCTGTACTGGATATACATTGTAACACGCATACCTCCTTGGATCAGTATTATGTTATTGTAGGTGCTGTAAGCGCCAGAATTCCATTGGCGATTATCGCATTTACGCTTTATGACGTCGTTTTTTTTAGCCGACAACCACACACCCAAATTAATCTAGTCCCACAGTAAGCTCTAGTAGGTTTCTGTTATGACCACTAGACGACGATAAACATACTTACTCGTATATAGATAGATACGATACATACTTAAATACTACATGGAATATTATCAAATCTGTGGGACAGACTAAGAGCTCTTGCGAAATAACCTCACTTGAGGACGGAAACTGCATTATAAACAATCCTAGTGATATTGCCAATACATTCAATAATTTTTTTATAGATGTAACTAAACAAAATATCGCGCATACTAGTCCAGGTGTGGAATTTCCATCCCCAATCCCCAATTTCGAACCCACAGACCCTTGTGAAATTTACAAAATAATAATGTCTTTAAAGAATACGAATTCTGTGGGAATAGACGATATAAATTCCAAAACGTTGAAATCTGTCTCCAAGAGCATAGCGGTACCTCTATCCCACGTCATTAACCTTTCATTAGAACATGGCAACTTTCCTGATATCTTGAAATTCACTATAATAAAGCCTATTTTTAAGAAGGGTAAAAAGACAAATGTTAACAATTATAGACCAGTTGCGCTATTGCCAATTATTTCTAAGATATTTGAAAGAGTTATGTTTGACAGGGTTATAAAATTTCTAAATAAAAATGACATTTTATGCCCAGAACAATATGGGTTCCGTCGAGGTAAATCAACAACTCATGCAGCTTTCAATTTAGTAAGACATGTACTGAGCGCTCTGGACGCTAAAGAGTTGACCATTGCTGTATTTCTAGACCTAAGTAAGGCATTTGATCACGTTGACCACTCAATTCTCCTGTGTAAAATGTATAAATATGGAATAAGAGGACCAGCTTATGCCTGGATAAAGAGCTACTTAACATCACGGAAACAAATAACCCGGGTTACCGGAACTTCGACTGAAAATAACACAGTAGAGCACTTTGATTCCTTACCGCGGGTAAATAGTGTTGGGGTTCCGCAGGGGAGTATTTTAGGACCACTCCTCTTCTTGATATATGTAAATGATTTGCCTCTTGCTATTAAACAACAGAGCGTTTTATTTGCAGACGATACGACTGTTATCGTCAGAGGCAGAAATTCAGACGTATTAAAGGAAGAAATTAATAGCACCTTGACAAATATAATCAGCTGGCTAAAAATGAACGGTTTATGTATGAACGCCTCAAAAACCAAACTCATACATTTTCTTACGAGAGCACATAAAAGCGACAAAATAAACATCGATGTTAAAATTGGTGAGGACTCTCTAGAACTAGTAAATAATACTAAATTTCTGGGCATCACTGTTGATCAATATTTGGATTGGAAGCAACATGTTAATGAGATTTGCAGTAGGGTAAATAAGTTTATATTCGCGCTTAAGAAGCTGAAAACAGTAACTTCTGCCGAAACGGCGTTACTTGTTTATCACAGCTATGTGTGCTCAGCCCTGCGTTATGGACTAGTCTTGTGGGGCAACTCATCAAATATTAAGCGGGTTTTTGTCGCTCAAAAAAAATGCCTACGAGCGATCGGAGGCTTTAAATGGACTGAACCTTGCAAGCCACTCTTTCAGAAATATAAACTTTTAACACTTCCCAGTCTTTATGTATTCGAAATGTGTAAGTTCGTGAGAAATAATATTGATCTTTTTAATATGCAATGTAACATTAATAAACGAACTGTCACACAAAAAGCACTGGTACCTCCAAAGTGCAGGTTAACACTGAGCCGTAAAAACTGTTACCATATGGCAATTACTATATATAATTCATTACCTAATTCATGGACATGTTTACCAAATAATAAATTTAATTTAATATTATATAATTTGCTGATCGAAGAATGTTTTTATTCATTGAATGAGTTTTATTCAAAATGTAATCAACTAATAACTGACATAATTTTTTGACTTAACATTATGACTAGGTATGTTGTCTTGAAAGACCGTAGAATTCAAATTATAAGATATATTTCAGTATTTGGTGCGTAATAATTTTTGTATGAACTTAATTTATAATGGAAAGTAGTATTATTGTCATTGGATTATTATTATTAGTGACTGTGCTGACTTTTCAACCATGTGTATTGCATGCCTGTAAGGTGAAATAATGTACTGTAATTTATATTTAAAATCTATGTGACCATTATTTCAAGCAATAAATGATTATGATTATACAAATAACATCCCTGACCCAGGCACAAATATTCGAGTTCACACAAATATTTGCCCTTGCTGGGACTCGAACCCAGGACCGCCAGCTCAATAGGTAGCTGCTTTACCAACCGCGTTGTCGAAATCTATTAATATTATTTAAGTTTGTCCATTCTGTTTTGTTTTAATTAAAATTGGGGTGATAATTTAAGTCTTAAAGTCAAGCAAAATTCATAGCTAGCCGCATAATAAAACTTGTTTCACTACAACGCGAGTACCTACATTGCAATCCCATCCAGTGTATCTTCGTTACCATTATTGCCGCAATACGTCTCAATACTCGTAGTCAAAGGATTACTTAGGGTGACCAGGCGTGGCCGGCTCGAGTTAATTGTCCGTCTTTGTGTACACGGGCACGAAGGACAGGCCGACAAGGGTTGGGCAGTGTGGTTACTCGAACAAAGAGTATGATAAAGTTTTAAAAGGAAGGAATGAAGAAGGAAAATTATTACTTGGAGCACACGGAAACAAACACGCTGCTTTTTGTCCTATCCTTATTAGAGAAACTTTTGATCCCATCGATCAAAATTGCGTACAAAAATTGTGGCTCTGTGTAGGGAAGCTTATTTATAACACGATTTTGTTAATGTACTTTTATTAACGATATATCAGGATTAAATACGACTCTCTGGGAATAATGTTGGCTGAAGCGACGGCAAATGCTTAAATAACCGATGAAATGTCAATTAAATAGGGTGAATAGATAAAAAAAAAGTAGGTAAATAAAATTATATTTTACCCGTCATATTATTGAAAATTGAAAGTGTGTGTAAACCACTAGAGTTTAATTAATAATTAGTTTCATCCGTTTTCATGCGAGTAAACCACTATATTAGACAGAACTCTCTTGGTTTGATCGCCCGTAAGATTGCCTCGTGGCCGTCTCGCTCGAAAGGATATATCTTGGGCGGTAATTGAGACAAGAATCTTGTTCCACATTTACGAGCAAATAACGCGAGCAACTGGGGTGTTAGGTATATGTACCTATAGAATAAGTACGCCTAGAACGAGAGTCATCATGTACCAGATTTGACATGAAGCCGCTTTCAGTTTTATTTGTGCGTGTCTATGAACTAATCAAAGAGACGTTTTGCTTGTGACATTGACGTTGTGACAGATGCGCACAGTCGCACACGGATGAGACTTAGCCCTGAACTGACTTCACTTTAAACCGCAAACTAGGTTTCATTTTCATAACTATATATATGGAGTATCATGGACTGAATTCCGCACCAACGAGTCTATACTTCGAGAACTCGGCATCGAGCGGCGTTTATCATCTTTAGTACAGTCCCGTATTCTTAGCTTCTTTGGTTATATTATGCAATGAGATTATTAATATTCATTTAAATTATTATTCATTTCAATTATTTACAAGTTTCATTTTTATTCGTATTTTAATTATAATTCTTCATTTTAATAATTATACATTTAACATTTTATCTGTTGTCCATATTATGTCCAAACATCCAAACCTCTTAAGTGAATAATGTAGGGTGTTATCTAATTTAATACACAAAAACAAGGTGTGTTGTAGATCTTATTACCTCGACATAAATTCCGCTATGCTGTAGCAAGCGAGGTCGATTAACATTAGTTTTAGTCTATGAGTGAATATTTTGTCGCTTGCAGCGTTCACGATATCACTCGGAAGTGTATTGTAAATCTTAACACCAAGGACACCGAGTGACTTCCGCGCTTTCGCGAGTCTCCGACGAGGGACGAGCAGCAGGTGCGCGCCTCGGGTGTTCCTGTCGTGGCACTGCCCGCGGCTCGTGTACTGGTCTAGGTTAGCTCTCACATATTGACAGGCTGTTAATATTATGTGTTTATTTCTATCAGAGAAGAATGGCGGCGTGTTGTGAAGCTTGCCACCAACATCTGAAATGATGACCACGACCACTCTGCCAAGAGTGAAAACGACAAAGAAGAAGAAGAATATATGTACTATCTAGCTGTAAGGTATATAAGTTTTAATGACAAAATTTACATATAGTACTCGTAGGTACAACAAAACTAATGCGTGCGCTTACATCGATAATTTTCATATGCGGCAAACTCATAGGATGTAATTGAAAGCCCCTTAATAAGCTTATATATACACTTTATAGTTCCTAGGAGCACTAACATATACCTATTATGGTAAAAGAGTATGGACAAACCTGTTACCTCATACACTGAATGGATTCCCCACTCATGTCATGGATGGTATCATAAATAACTTAAATAAACCAGGGTATATTAAACATATTGTCAAAAACATGTTAAGTAATAAAAATACAGAATCATAAATATACATAGGTGTATTTAGGATTCTGAGTACATATTACTAGGAATAGGTATGAGCCTATACCTAGTGGTATGCTTAGGCTTAGTAATATAATCTTAATAAGTTAAAGATTTTCTCTAAGCTCTGTAAAACTAAAAATAATTTTTAAGAAATAAACAGCTGAAATTTTAATTTTTAATTTTTTTTTAAGCAGCCTACGAATAAATATTATACAAGTGTTCTTTACGGGATAAGGTTCAATTTTGATTGCAGGTGATTATCAATGCAAACGCGTCTGTCTTCTTAACTATATTTATTGGAACTAACAGAGGGTAAAAATGCACATCTATAGCTAGGTATAATATGATATGTATAAGGACGAATTTCGCCAAACCATACCGCCCGCCAAAAACAATAGTTTTTAACTAACATAAGCAGACTACTTAACCTAAAACTTACGGTTGTTGTTGTTAGAATTGATGCTTCCAAACACATAATATCACAAGCACCATCATCACTACCATATGTTTTAAGTTTCATACTAACACAATCTATTGTTTTCGACACATTTTACTTAAAACTCACAATCATTAACTCTAAAATAAGTAATAACTCCAGCGACGCGGGCGCAAGCCAAACAAGATGACACTGATATAAACACTAAGTAGGTAGTTAAAGTAACTACTGCTAGATTGCATCGCAAAGATTATTCGTAAACCACGTAGGGTATCTTTTATAAATTGTATAAATACTTACTTTCTATATTGTGTATTAAATAGGTCAACCATAACAACAAATTATATTTTACTTAGCATAAACTCTAATGGACTGTATTATTGTTTGTTTTACCCGACTTTCAAAACAAGCAGGTTCTATGTTTGAAGTGTAAATCTATTTTGTTTTTATGGATGATATTAACATAAACTTTAGTACTAGGTACATATAACATTTTTAGGTAAGTGCACTGGTACGTAAACAAAATATTCTCGTATCTAGGTAAATCATGTTTTATTTTTATCTATTCTGACATTTCTAACATACACTTTTTTCTAAGATATTTTGTTGGTATACAATTTAAGGATTATTATTTTTATCTATTCTAACATTTCTAACATACACTTTTTTCTAAGATATTTTGTTGGTATAAAATTTAAGGATTATTATATTTACAGAAAAGTATAAATAACGTACCAATGTATCCTTACTCGTAGATAAATAACATAACTTTTGTCATTTAAGTTTTAGATATGAATTATAGTTTTAGGCACTGTAAATAAACGTTTGTTTCGTATTAAAAGTACATACATTGAAACAATGTTATCTTTGAAAAGATATGAACATAACTATCGTGAATCTTTGTGCTTATGTATTGGGTAGTTAAGTACCACATTTGCAAGTACAGTCGGCGAGAACTATATACTTGTAAAATTTGTGAATAAAAAATAAAATAAAATAAATTTAACCGCCCACCATAACTCTTTGTTTTTGACTCCAGATATTGAATTATACTTAAGATAATATCTTAATCTGCATGTTTTGGTAGCAATATTAATTTAGATAACGGTCTTTTTAGGATATGATCGCCCTTACACTTGACCGTTACAACACGTACTAAATTGTCAGGTCCCGCGTGCAATGCAGTTATTCTTCCCAACAGCCACTTTGCTGGTGGTAAGTCTTGTTCTTTTATAATGACAATATCTCCTATACAAGGTGACTGTACCACGTCGTACCACTTGTGTTTTTGCTGTAAGGAATTTAAATATTCAGAATGCCATTTTTTCCAGAAGTCTTGCATTTGCGATTGCACGAGTTGCCAGCGAGTCAACAAATGTATGTTTTTTGTTTCATAACTCATATCAGGAACGTTGATTAGGGCTTCACCAACAAGAAAGTGTCCTGGGGTGAGTGGGTTGAGCGTATCCAGAGTTTCATCAAGTTGACCGAGTGGTCGGGAATTTAGGCACGCCTCAACTTGTGCGAGTAAAGTTGACATTTCCTCATATGTCAATTTCGTAGTTCCGTTGACTCTCACTAGGTGGCGCTTTGCTGAACGGATTCCACTCTCCCACAGGCCCCCAAAGTTGGGTGATTTCGGTGGCACAAAGTGCCACGTCGTACCATCGTTTGCCAGAAGTTCAGCTACTTCCTTAGCAACGTTGTTTGTACTCTTGGACCAAAGATCTCGCAATTCTTTATCCCCGCCAATAAAATTAGTCCCGTTATCACTCCATAATTGCGCACAATGTCCTCTGCGAGCGACAAATCTTCTAAAAGCCGCTATAAATGCTTGACTGGTTAGGTCAGTAACTGCCTCTAAGTGTACCGCCCGTGTGCACATGCATACAAAAAGACAGATGTAACCCTTAGTGGAATTATGACCACGACCCTTTGACGTTCTTAAATACACCGGACCGGCAAAATCAACACCACTGTGGTAAAAGGCGCGATTCTGAGTAACTCTTGAACTGGGCAACTGACCCATTAGTTGCTGTCTTGTAATTGCATTGTTCTTAACGCACACCATGCATTTTCGAGTAAAATCTCGAACTGCTGATTTAAGACCAATGACCCAGTACTTGCTCCTTATGTAGGTCATCGTCTGAAGGATTGTACCATGCAATGTTTTGTTGTGTGCATCCGCTATTATTAACCTTGTAACATGTTGCTTGCTTGGTATGATAATAGGATGCTTAACATTTTCTGGCAGGTCCGCTTTACTTAACCGTCCTCCAACTCGCAACATATCATTTTCATCTAGGTACGGTGTAAGTTTTATTAATGAACTTTTGTTTCTAACTTTTCCTTTCTTTTTCAGGTCTTCAAATTCTTGGCTATATACTTGCTTCTGATAATATCTTACGCAGCTTACTTCTACTTCATCTAATTCAGCGGCGCTCAAGATATCCTTTCTTTTCTCTTTGTTTTTGTAATCTAAGAATCTCTTACATTGAGCTATTACTCTTTTCATCCTTGTCATTGACGAGAATCTTTCCCAAATAGCTGTGTCTTGCTCCTGTATAAATGTGTGAAACGACTTTTTGCTCTCAAGTTCTGTTCTTGGAATCGTAGTGGGTCTAAGTATTTCAGGATCTTTCATCTTTAGCCAGGCAGGTCCACTCCACCAAAGTTCATTATTGGATAGTTCACTTGCATTTATGCCCCTTGACGCCAGATCGGCTGGATTATCTGCAGACGTGACGTGCCTCCATCTATCGTTGTCTATTTGCTGGATTATTTCTGACACCCTGTTACCTACAAATAGCTGCCACCGACTGGGTTGAGACTGAAGCCAGGAAAGAACTACCATAGAATCTGTCCAAGCATAGATTCTAGACATGGGTATGTTCAATAAGTCAGAGATCTCGTGCAACAACTTTGCTAACAGCACCGCAGCACAAAGTTCCAACCTTGGTACTGTCAATTGTTTCAAGGGTGCGACTTTTGTTTTCGAGGCCAATATCGTAACATGAACGACATCATGCTCATCTACAACTCTCACATAGGCAACAGCAGCGAGCGCAAGTGTAGAAGCGTCAGAAAACCCGTGCAGAGACACTTCTTTGCATGTGGACGACATTTTTGTCCAACGCGGGATCTCCACAGTTTGCAGCTCCTGAAGTTCATCTCGGAAACTCATCCACTCGTCCACCAGCTCAGAAGTCAATACATCATCCCAGCCAAGATTACAAAGCCATAATTTTTGTATCATAATTTTGGCAGTTATCACGACAGGTGAGAGCCATCCAAAAGGGTCAAAAAGACTTGCGACGTCAGATAAAATCACTCTTTTTGTTACAGGTATCCTGCTTGCTGTTAAATTGACTGAAACGTGAAAGGTATCGTCTTTTCTATCCCAGGTAAGTCCCAGTATCTTTATAACTTTATCTAACTTAATATTTTTCTTATCTTTTACAGGTTCCAGAGTCTTCGTGCCATCAACCAAGTCACTTAGGAGTTCTTCAGAGTTACTAGACCATTTTTGCATTTGGAAACCGCCTGCCCTTAACAGTTCATCAATTTCTTTACAGATAGCCGTCATTTCGCTGAGATCTTCATGACCTGTCATAAGGTCATCCATGTAAAACGAATTTCTAACTACAGCTGCTCCTCGAGGATACTTATCCTGTTCATCATCAGCTAAACGTTGAAGAGTTCGTACAGCAAGATGCGGTGCGGCTGCCGTCCCAAAAGTCACGGTTAGTAACTTATAACTATCAATTTTATCAGATGTGTCGTCGCGCCACACGATGCGTTGTAAATCTGTGTGTTTGTCATTCATTCTCACTTGGCGATACATCTTTACGATGTCACCAATAACACAGATTTTGTGAGACCTCCATCTAAATATTAGGCTGCGAAGATCGGGTTGAATTGTGGGTCCTACCATCATGCTGCTGTTTAACGAGCATCCGTTTGAGCCTTTTGCTGAGGCATCAAAAACAACACGAACCTTGGATGTCTCCTTATCTTCTCTGATAACAGCATGGTGCCCAAGGTAGATGGCGCCATCTTCATCTCCTTCTTCAACCTTCTTCATGTGTCCTAACTGTAAGTACTCGTGTATAACTCTGGTGTATTCGGTTTTCAGCTGCTCATTCCGTGCGAATTTCCTCTCCAGTTGCTCTAGCCTACTTACCGCCTGATTCTTTGTATTTCCACACGCCCTTAGTGTGTCTTCAAAGTTTGTCCTTAAAGGAAGTTGTACCACATACCTTCCTGTTTCATCCCTCGTTGTTGTTTGCTGATATATTTCCTCGCACTTTTCTTCTTCTTTCGTCCACATGCTTTGCTTAGTGTACAGTTCATTCTCGATCTCCCAGAACCTTTTTAGGAGATTGTTGTCTTCTTCTATTTGTCGTGTAACATGTAGACTAGTGATGTGCTGTGAACCAGTAAATGATGAATTAGAACCACCTGACAAAATCCAACCCAGGTTTGTTTTTTGAGCTACAACGCTGCCTGGTCCTTTTATTAAACCTGACTCTATGATTTTGCCGAAAACGTCCGCACCAAGAAGAATATCAATTCGCCCTGGTGTGCTAAAGGTGGGATCAGCTAAATTTATTTCGTTAACCTGAGGCCAATAAAAGCCTCTTGGTTCCCTATCTGGCTGCTGACGGGTTACCGATTTCAATACATAAGCATTTACACTAATAGAAAAGGAAATATCGTACCTTGATTTAATTTGTAATTTTACCCAATGTTTGACACACAACTGATTGCCCTCCAGAACAGAGACTACTCCGCTGACCTTCATTTTCTTCAAACCAAGTAACTCGACCGCCCTTGCGGTGACGAAGGAAGCCTCTGATCCCTGGTCAATCAGAGCCCGAAGCACGTGAGACTGCCCTGACTCCGATGTAACGTGCACCAATGCTGTCGCCAACAAGATGACCTGACCAGGTTGTATTACTTGTGGTACACTCGCTGTGTGTGTTGCTGCTAAGGTTTGTATCTTCTCTTTATTGTTGTTATTTGTTTCTCCAGACGTATGCGTTTCCTCACTTGCTTGCTTCTTATCTCGGTGTAATAACGAATGATGCCTTCTCCTACAAATCTGGCAAGTAGTTTTTTGTTTGCACTTAAATACATTGTGGTTCGGTACAAGGCAATTAAAACAGAGATTATTTTTCTGCACAAAACTGTACCTGTCTTCTATCGACTGCTTGGAAAACTGTTTACATTGATAGATATAATGATCTTCATTACAGAATACGCACTTCAATCCACTGGGCGCCATGACATGAAACATCTTGGTTTTCACAGTTTTGTAACCTTTAGTTGCAGGTTCAACCATCTCCAGGGTACGGAACCGATTTTCCAAGAACGATTTTAATTTGTCAAAACTAGGTAAGTCATCCGTCTCATCTCTGCTTATCAACTCTTCCCACTCTTTATGTGTGCTCGAGTCCAACCTTGACACCATGGAATAGTTTACAATAGCGTCCCATTGATTCGTAGGTAAGCCTAGATGTTTAAGTGCACTCATACATTCCACTGACGTATCCAATAGTTGTCTTAAAGCGGTAGCGGATTCCTGTGTTATCGTTTTTTGTGTAAAGAATTTCTTAAAAACACAGTTTGCTATGTATCTCTTATTGGCATAACGTTTTTTCAGCACTGACCAAGCTTCTTTATAATTTTCAGCCGTTATTGGAAATTGTCGTAACAATGCCTCCGCTTCTCCTTCTAAACTGCCCTTTAGGTAATGTAGCTTTTGAACATCTTGTAAGGATTCATTGTTATGCACTAATGCCATAAATAAATCATGGAACGACTGCCATTCAGTATAGTTACCGCTAAAACTCGGTAGCGAAATCCTTGGCAATTTTACTTCACCACTATTATTATTACATGTGCCAGAAGTAGATATTGGTTTAGAATCGCACTTTATCGGAATCAAACTTTCCAACTTAGACATCATTTCGCCTTTGTATGCATAATACGATTCTTCGAACTCTTCAAACATGTTGTCGGCAAAATAATTATTAGCTTGACGCTGCTCCAAAGGAACCCATATAATTAACTTTTCATGTACGGTCTTAAACTCCTTCCAGTACGTTTCTAAGGTATCTATTCTTCCCTTTACATAACCAGCTGTAATTCTTTCCCGGGGTGATTTTTTGTAGTTAACGTACGCCCTATTCACTTTTTCTAACGTATCAGCTTGAATAACTATACTTTGTTCGATTTTATCCATCGTAGTAGTCGCTTATCACGATAAAATAAACAGTAAAAAGTCAAAATCACACCGAAACGTACGTAAGTATAAGTAAGTTCACTTCTTTGTTCTTTTTATGCGTAGGGTAAGCGAGCGCCACGAAACGGTAAAAATGTCCAGCAAATAAATACTTAAATCACGGCGGCTCACTCATGTAATATAATAAACCGTACTGTCTTGTTCGAAGTCAAGCGAACGTTATAACTCAACGATGCACTTTGTCCGTTAATCACAATTTACACGTAATAAACTTGCCAACAGTTTTTTGTAACAATGAACTGTAACTGTAGAACAAGAGTGACCATTTAAGCCGCTCCAGTGTCGCAAATCACACCTACGTAGTTATTTATACGGTTGTTCATAATTGTAGAAAGAAATCGAGATAGATATCATTGAGAGCTGAACCAGCAAAGCGAGCGTGCCAGAACAGAACTGCTACTAGTAAAGTAGGTTAGGTTAGAACTGTGACCACAACAGCGCGTGAGCGTATCGCGGCAGCACCGGCTAAGCGCCAGAGCCGAACTACAGCCAGTAGGTAAAGCAGGTTAGGTTAGAACAGTAACCACAACAGCGCGCGAGCGTATCGCGGCAGCACCGGCTAACGCCAGAACCGAACTGCTACCAGTAGGTAAAGCAGGTTAGGTTAGAACAGTGACCACAACAGCGCGCGAGCGTATCGCGGCAGCACCGGCTAACGCCAGAACCGAACTGCTACCAGTAGGTAAAGCAGGTTAGGTTAGAACAGTGACCACGACAACGCGCAAGCGTATCGCGGCAGCACCGGCTAACGCCAGAACCGAACTGCTACCAGTAGGTAAAGCAGGTTAGGTTATAACAGTGACCACGACAACGCGCAAGCGTATCGCGGCAGCACCGGCTAAGTGCCAGAACCGAACTGCTGCCAGTAGGTAAAGCAGGTTAGGTTAGAACAGTGACCACAACAGCGCGCGAGCGTATCGCGGCAGCACCGGCTAAGCCCCAGAGCCGAACTGCTAGCAGTAGGTAAAGTAAGGTTAGGTTAGAACAGTGACCACAACAGCGCGAGAGCGTATCGCGGCAGCACCGGCTAACGCCAGAACCGAACTGCTACCAGTAGGTAAAGCAGGTTAGGTTAGAACAGTGACCACAACAGCGCGCGAGCGTATCGCGGCAGCACCGGCTAACGCCACAACCGAACTGCTACCAGTAGGTAAAGCAGGTTAGGTTAGAACAGTGACCACAACAGCGCGAGAGCGTATCGCGGCAGCACCGGCTAACGCCAGAACCGAACTGCTACCAGTAGGTAAAGCAGGTTAGGTTAGAACAGTGACCACAACAGCGCGCGAGCGTATCGCAGCAGCACCGGCTAACGCCAGAACCGAACTGCTACCAGTAGGTAAAGCAGGTTAGGTTAGAACAGTGACCACAACAGCGCGAGAGCGTATCGCGGCAGCACCGGCTAACGCCAGAACCGAACTGCTACCAGTAGGTAAAGCAGGTTAGGTTAGAACAGTGACCACAACAGCGCGCAAGCGTATCGCGGCAGCGACCGGCGAAGCGCCAGAACCAGAACCGAACTGGTACCAGTTACGTAGTTACCCCAATCTTTCCCTTGATGTATTATAAAATGTATTAAATTTATTGCATTTGTAGTTGTAGTTGTATCCAATCTTAATCTGAAAGATTTTCAGTCCCGCTGCAGGATATCCGAAAGTACAATAAAAATGTCCGGAGCCAGCGGAGTATTACAGGAAATTGAAATATGGATATTGTGCGCTTCTTCCTTCGCAGCGAAATAATATGAAATATAAACCTTTCCTTCTTGCAAAACGTTTTAGTAAACAGTATTGGCCGAGTGTATTAGTCCGAGTTTAGCAATTCTGTAGCTAGATTTATCATTCAAAAAAACTGTTCTGTAAAATGCAAATTTCCCAAATTGTATGTATTTTCACAATATATGCGTTATGCTTAGGTCTTTTAATGTGTCTCGCTCTCTCATGTTACCAGGCATGAGAGTGTAGATATTTAGCCTTTATTTTAATCTTAATAGCGTGTGTTCGCATGGGCAGGCGACGTCAACCGTATAGCGCCTTCTGTCGGTAGTAGTCTAAAGCCGAACCCGGACAGACTTAGAAAACCCGGACATTTGGCGTAAATCGTATTTATCCCCGGACGTATCCGAAAACAATAATATTAAAAAAAAACAATTGCTTTATTTTCATTCACAAAGAAAGTGTCACAGGAAAAAGTTATGTCGGGACACTTTTTTGAAAACCCCCCTGGACAAATCAGGGGGAACCCTTAGGCATAATATCTAGTATCAAAAAGCTATGTCCACGTTTTTATTGCTTCTGAGTTATTTAAAAAACTAAACATTTTACGTATCTAAAATCCAAATGCCTTTACAAAAAAGGCGTAGGTACATTATATTGTATTAATTAAAAGATCTTTTAAGACTAGTAATTTTGTCATGTCACATATAAGACGTACCTATTATTTAGTTAGCATAATATTTATTTTCTCGAACATGCAATTAAATGTCGTCATAACGTGCCCGTTATAACAGGCTTCGAAGTATCACGTTTCGGGCGAAACAACTCGAGATAACTGTAAAGGAATTTCGTACGTAATAGAAGGTCTAAGCATGAACAATTGAACAGGCTAAACAGCTGAATTTTATTATTATTTTTTGTGCATTTCTTTATTTCTTTGCATATATTTGAGAAAAGGATTATACATGCCTATGCGTGGAAAGGGCTTGCTGGCTTCGTATCAATTTCCGTCTACAATAATGTACTTTTAAATAATACAGTTTCATACTATTGTGAAGTACGTACTTTCATAATTTTTACTTATTTAGGTAATACTGAAATGAAATGTTTACAAGATTTTATGTTAGGAAGCAGTCATTTCTAGTCTTAAGTATTTAGAAAAACACAAGTTTAAAAATACGTTAACTACCTAACGCGTTGTCATGCCAGTTGTCAGAATATAATGGCATGCATTTTTCAAAATATACAGACACTGGAAATAAATTGGCATTCGCCCTAGCTGGTCGGTTACCGATCCGTCAGAGTTGGAAGCCGGAAAGAAACATTTCATCTCGTGACGGATCGGGGGAGTGTAGTCTTTAATATTTTTTTCACCTTACTCGCTCAAAAAGCCTACGTTTATAGCGCGAATTCAGCGTGAAAAAGTCTGTTTTATCCGCTAGCGTGCAAAAGTCGTTTGAATTTCGAACACGATGATTGTAATTCTCTGTGATGCATGCTAAACCTTAACTTGGGAGTCGCAAATTAGTATAGTTTGCGCCAAGCTCAGCAAGGCGTGTTTTGCACTGACGAGGTTGAATCAAACACTGCAACGCGAAGCGGTCCGCTCGTGCTACTTCGCAAGCGTTCAAGCGCTGGTCCAATACGGGTTAGAACTGTGGGGCCGTGCCGCCGATTGGCAGCGCGTGTTTCGTCTCCAAAAACGCGCCGTGCGCATACTGGCTGGTGCCAGTTTCGACGACAGCGCCAAACCACACTTCATAGCCAATAGGATCCTTGCACTCCCTGCACTACTTATACTACAGGTTGCTATATATGTACGAGAGAATCTCGCATTATATCGTAGACGAGGTGAAGGCTCCACCCGGAGCTCTCGAAATGGGGACAAGCTCGCGATAATTCCACACAAATTGGCCAAAACTGGAAAAACAATCCATGTGATGGGTCCATATGACAGTGCATCGGAAGTTTCTGGGAATAGCTCCGAATCACATGCCCCTGCTTCTGGGGAGTGCTCCGAGTCACATTTTCCTGTTTCAGGAGAGTGCTCTGAGTCACAAGTTCCTGTTAATTTTTTTAATTGTCAGATTAGGCGAATCCCGCCAGATAATCGTCAGATTATGAGACAGCACGTATAGGGCATAAAGATGAACCATATACATCTTAATCTGACGCGCTTGAGTATTTCAAAATGGCGAATTTTTTTTGCACATTCTAATAATAACTGCGAGTTTGCGTCACATCCAAATCGTCAGATTATTATATAAGAGCTTTTTCTTAGGTTCACTTAACATCCCCTTAGAAAATCTGACGCGCCCGATGAAAAAATTTTTTTTTTCATTTTCAACCCTCAAGTACGACCACCCCCATCATGGAAACAATCAGTTTAACATGCGTACATCTTTAAAAATGTATAGGACATGGATGCTATCAATATCTGACGCGCTCGAGTATGTCCATGCAACAGTTTTTTTTTACATTTTTGAAAATCTGTAGCCGCTCCCCCCACCGATGAAAAGTATATCTTATATGACATTTTTTTCTTTTTATCATCTAAGCTTCGCAAACTAATAGGTCTCTATGACGCTCGAGTGAATCCCGAGTTAGCATCGTGGCGTACCCTACTAATAGGTCACCCAAACCAATAATTGAAGCCTGCAGCTTATCCAGTTTTAAATATAAATTGAAGATGTGGCTCATTGAGCAGTGTTTTTACACATTCAAAGAATGCACAGATATTAAATTAACATAAATATTGGAATATAAAATACACAAAAGTAAATAATGTTTCACAATAAATATATATGTATATAATAATAATCTAATATATTTATAGCGAATAAGTGACTTGTAATTAACCTACTCAATTACCAATAAATGATGTCTAAATATGTCTATGTCCATGTAACTTAATTTTTATTTTTAATATCTGTGCTCTTCTCTTGTTTATTTGGATTGGATTTGAGTGTGTTAAATAGGGCATAATTAAATAATAAATATAATTATTTATGTATTTTATAGATTTTCTTGCTTCTCCTATTTTCTTCGCCGTGGTGAGGTGAAAACGGCTGCAGAATTATTTGGCTTATCGAGTATATTCTTGTAGGTACTCAAAAAGGTACAGATTGTCTTACGTCTTAAATGGGCAATTACTCTACCTTGGTGATTATTCTGAACGACGAACTTCTCGACTAATGTCGGCCTTGGTTTTCAAGATATCTGCATTAATTATTTCTAAGGTAGTCATCTTAATCGAGATTGTAGGAAGAAGATTTTCTGAAGAGTCACGGTAGACATGACGCCGGCTGTTTATCATCACGATAACGCATATAATATAATTATGATTAGTACAGTTTGGTAGCACCTTTTTTCAATGTTTATACTGGAATTATGTTTCTAATCCTCCTCAATGAAGTTTGTAAATATTATGCTTTGTATGAAGAAAAATATACCGCAAGAATAAAATTAGGAGAATCAGTTGGTCACAGTGCTTCAATGCTTCGTGATGAGTGCTCAGAATAATTTAGTGACAGATAAAAAACGTGTTTTGGTGCCACCTGATGGAGGGTGGGGGTATATGATATGTGTGGCAGCTACTTTAAATTACGTAAGTATATGAGTAGATTATGATCAGGTACGAAATCTACGCTTGTTTTCATAAATTTTCATTTTCACACTTGAAGATTTTTGCGGAATGGTAAGGTTTAAATATAAAAATATACGTTTATTATTTTCCCCATAATATACGTACATAAAATTTCGCATCTTTTGTGTTGCTATGTTCCAAAATTTGTCAAATGGCCGACCCTTACTGGACAGTTGTCCAGTTGTCGGCCATGACTTGCGTCTTAGCGGCGAGATGGGCGGCAAGCATGCCACCTGATCTACCCGCACGAACCGCCGCACGCGCCGCTCCAAAATCATGGCTTTTTTTTTTAATTCAACAACAGTCTGCACCTCGATTGTCTTTATTTAGTCCGCAGTGGCAGCATTCCTGTCGTGCTATGGGATGATATTCAACGACTTCTTCCTCGAGCTGGGCATGGGTTCCACGGATGTCACGTTGCTGACGGGTGTCAACTCTGTGAGCGCTGCTTTCGCGGGTAAGTACCCGTCTTATTCTTTCGTGTCGAGGTTCCTTGTGCTGTGTTATGTAACTCAACCTGCACAAATGTAACCTATCTCCCTCATACATCGAATAAATCATTAAATTATTCATTCCTTAAATAAATTATGCTCAACATGCAGCAGAGTTGACAGCTCTGGAGGAGTCTCAAGGATTGAACTGCGAGCGGAAGTGCGGGCATAAGGATTTGATTTTATAAAATCCTTTCCACGTATTCCACCTTCTATGAAATGTTCCTCGTCTATGTTCATTTGTTTGTTATATTTAACACGCGTCACTTCTACGAATATAATGAAAAAACTTTATATTTATTACCAAATTCTTATTTAAATCTAAGTCACGCAAATGTCTTGTTTGATAAAATAATATAAAGCCTGAGCAGAAATATATGAGGATTGTCAAGAGGGCGCTATTTATAAGACTTATATGGCAACAATTTTGCAACCAATCGCAAACCTTTATAATGACATTAGTTTTAAATACCTGTCAGTTTCACTATGTTAACCTCGTAATACCATTTAATGGCATGCACTCTTTTACTGACTATTTTTCGTGTAGTCGACACATGTACACTTTATTTATAATCTTACATTGACGACTGTGAATGGTTTTCGGCATTTTCTTTGGATAATTTTAAATATTTGTCTTTTAAAGAAATAACCACGAATGACGTTGACATTGTTGACAAACCATCATAAAATCATTGCCAGTGTAAGAAATTAGTTCCAGTGAAATTCCGCAATATGGCGCATCCTCATATATTTCCGGTCAGGCTTTACATAGTTCAATTCAATCTTTCCGAGCTTTCTTTTCGTACCTTTTTCAAGACACATTGCAGTCGAGGTGTTGGCTTGTAATTATTTTCCGATCTTACCTACAAAGAAAAGAAATTAAGGTTATAAAATATTTATGTACGATCGCCACATAGATATAACAACTGCTTCGAATGAACAGAGGAGGTTCTGAGGTGTAAGGAGCGAACACTGCGAACATAATATTATTATTATCCACTCATTTAATCCACTTTCTTAGGCTAGGTATTTTTTACCATAAATTTATATAAAAAGTAAAATATAAAAAATACATTACAAATATACACATTGTAAAAAAAACCTAAGGTGCCGCCGGCAACGGGGCAGGGCCCAGGCTACCGGTGGTTAGGGCTGCAGAGAGAGGAACCTCCTGACAATGCGCGCCGTGTCCAGGAGTACCGTCTTCTGTATCTGATCCTTGATCCAGCCATCTAGCCATCCTTATTATTATTATTATAAAATGTTTACCTCCCGTATGGGCTTGTACTCTCCGTATGGCTCCATTCTTATAAGTATGGAAATTTTAACATATGTTAAAATAAAATCAGGCATTGGCTACACGACAGGATTCTTTTCGCTCTAGATTGTTTTGTAACATGAGGATGCAGAGTAGGACGAGGGAGGTGGGAGATCGTGAGGTGTGAGGTTTGATTCTGGTCTTCATTTTCGCAGGGTTACTGTCAGGCCCCCTAATGAAAGCGACGAGTATGAGGAAACTGGCATTCGTGGCCTCGGCACTCTTCACGGCGGGCTCACTTGGTACTGCATTCGTAACTACTCAGACTATGCTCATCTTCTGTCAAGGAATACTGCAGGTCAATGTGAAAACTAACTTACTTTCTGGCTGCTATTTTTACATAATTACAAATGTGGACTTGTGTTCCACCCTTATGTAGTCGACGTACCACTGATTCGTACGAAACGTTTTGGGTCTTTTTATCAGGACAGCAAAATAGTGGAAATCTCTTCTTGTGCATCTTTGCCTAAAAATATTTTAGTCGAGAGTACCTAAATATTTTATAGGCCATCATACTCTATCAGGTCAGGTGCAATCTATCAAGTGAAAGAAAGAACAAAAGAAAAAAAATAGAAGTGGAAAAGAAATTCAAGCTCATAAAATACGACAGAAGTCATAAAATCTTAAACAAAACTTATCTAAAACTATGCCTCGAAAGGCAAATGCTTGTATTAGGACAATGATAATTTTACGTACATTATCTACATTACGTAGCCGATGTACTTCATAAAGGAGTTTATCATAGACGCCAATTGTCATAGTCTCGGAGCAATTCTCACGATTTTGTGATAGACAACTGGTGGTGCCGAATTTTACGGCATCAGAAAGAGAATTAACGTTAAATTAAAACTGCGCCGATAGTTATCCGTTACAGGAAGCTTTTGGATGCAGATGATTTTAAACAACCTTCCAACATTTTCCAAAAACAAGTTTTTTTTACAGAACTTAGGATCGGGGATCATATACACACTTAGCTGTACAGCATTAAACGATTACTTCAAGAAAAGGCTATTGGTTGCTATGAGCATTGTCAATACTGTTACAGGTAATTTTCTATTTATAATTCAGAACAGTTTCGATTAAAATACCTGTTAATTCAAATTTAAACTAGGTTAATTAGAGTTTGAGTACCATTTAGCTGAATAATTTTTTTTTATATTTTTCTTACTACAGAATTTAATGTCTCATGGTTGTTATAACGAAGTTGTAAATCGAATCAAACGAAAAGACTTAAAGATAGTAAGTACTACCTTACTAAGTACAGTCAAGTTCTCAAATCTCTACTGTAACTCAACTGTGTGAAGAACTCTACTGTATTATCCTTTCTGTACAATATTATATTATTTATGGTTGATTTCTACTTTTATTCCACTTTACCATGTCTTGTGGTCTACTATATTATAAGTAGTATTCCTCTTCGTGTTCCATTTACATTTCTATGACCATTATTTAACTTATCCTATCATTATTCACAAGCCTTCTTGAGCTTAATTTGGGACTAGATTGATTTGTGTGAGATTGTTAGATATTTATTATTTATTATCCCTATCCTTTAGCCGCCGTGGCCATGGTCGCACCACTAGCCATTAAATGGACGAATGCTACTTACGGGTTCCAAGGCACCATCTACATGGTTTCAGCAATCGGAGCTCTGACGTTTGTAGGCTCTTCCTTACTGCAGCCCGTGGCGTGGCACATGAAGGAGGAGGAACAAGCAAGCGAGAATCCCGGTAAGAAAATTGACTATTATATTATAAATAATACTATATATACTTTGTCCGTAAAAGCCTCTTTTTCACCGCAGTCGGATAAAATATATGTTATACCTATTACTAAATGTTTAATTAATTTTGTGCCAAATCAGCTTAGCCATTTTGATAAGGCCGGAACTTTTTTTACAAGAAAACGAAAAAAACAGGCGTTGTAATCAGTGATCAGACGAAACAAGACACTACGTGGAATTCATCATAATTTATTTGTTTAATTTCAGAAATAAAACAACTTTTTGATAAACTTGATGAAGGAAATGCTGCAGAAACACCTGTTATAAAGTTAAAAGATCCTGAGAAATATGAGATACATGATTTATTCCCAAATCAAAATATAAATCTTATAGAAAAGAAATCAAAAATGTAAGTTCCACATCATTCTTTTATACAAACAACCCAATCAGAACCGGCTATGAAGTTTAAACTTAAAACCTCAAATGTGTTTTTAAAATTATTTGAGATCATGAATTCCGTATTGGAATTTTTTGTACTTTTTATTACTTGGCCTGCCATCTTAACTGATGCGTTCTCTGGAAAAAGCCTCACATAAGGACCATGAGTATGAACGATCCTACGTTACCCACATTCAATGACTCTTATTTATTTAATTGTATGTTGCATACACATACATAAATTAAAGATCCACATTCAGGGTCCCGAGCGACGAAAATATATCAGGTATCAAGTTGAAAAAATATTCCAGATAACCCGAGAATACAGAATACAGAAGACAGCGCAGTATGATGTGATGTGATACGGTATTAGTTAAGTTTCACAAACCTTATTTTGTGACAGAAGCAGTTGTAAAATCCCCGTCCTCAATCTGTTAACGTAGCACTACAATACTAACCCAAAAAGCTCCCTTATGAAATTGTTTTTGTTATCTTTTACAGAACACTCATCAAGACATACTTAGACTGGCCGCTCTTGAAACGTTACTTGTTAACGTTTACATGCTTCGCACTCCCAATATGCACTTTCTCCGAAATGACTTTCATGACATTTCTTCCGCAGTATTTATATTCACGGAACTGGTCCGATGTAAGTATTAACCAAACAGATTTAAAGAAGCTACCGAGAGGTTACTCTGAACTTCAAAAACTTCAAATTCGATATATTATCGCGCCAATTCTCTCCATCTCGTGTTAAATTGTATTTGTGTGAATGGGATGAGGTGACACGAGCTTTGAATTTAAAGCTTCAGAGTAACTCCTATGGTTTGGTGTATACGAAGATGGTTTTACCTTGAGACGGAAGATAGACGCAGTTTGAGATAATTCATTCAGCATATTGCTGACAATTTGAGTTTAGCTGGCGAAAGCAAATCATAAATGGCAGTTGCACTCTGTATAAACTCAGATAAAACAAGACCTTGGCGGTAAATGTTCTACTATCTTACCCCACAATGCAAAATAAAGCTAATATTCAAATTAAATTTACAATATTATTGCTTTAGGACAGTGTCGCGTGGGCGATCACCTTGCAAGGTTTTGGGGACATCACGACTAGAGTCCTGCTTATATTCTCTACCGTTGTTTTGAGAAAACTGGGCAGTCACCTTTTGTATGTTCTCGGGTTAGCCACAGGAATTGCTACAAAATTAGGTAAGATTGTTTCTTACGCTTTAAAATTTGAATTCTTTCGAACGGTTATAACTATAAAATTTTGAAGTGGGCTATCTTAGAAACAGGGCCATCTTTGGCGCAAGGACCTTAGTTTTATAATAAGCATGATAAACATTTTCGAAGACGTTTAATTTTTTTTTCTATAGTTCTCGCTGTAAACCTTACAAACCAAACGACGGATGCAAACTGCAAGTCATAAATTTTTCTTTACCATGGTTTTCGAAATCCATACTAATATTATAAATGCGAAAGTGTGTCTGTCTGTCTGTCTGTCTGTCTATTACCTCTTCACGCGTAAACCGCTGAACCGATTTAGATGAAATTTGGTATATAGATAGTTTCAGTCCCGGGGAAGGGCATAGGATACTTTTCATCCCGAATAAATTTAGTGTTCCCGTGGGATGAGCGGGTAACACCGCGGGACACAGCTAGTGCTTTTATAAATCGTCAATGACAGTTCTTAATAATAGCTTGGCTTAAGGGATCTTTGCCATCGAAATACAATAATAATAAAACTAGTCAATGAAGTTACTTTCCACAATCGTAGTTCTAGGCTAGGTTAACAAAAAATACCTTATACATTTTGATTTTCTATATAGTGTCAAAATATACCTTTTGCGGCATATCCAACTTCAAGAGACTGTAGACCTGAGTATATAGTTTTCGTTCTAGAGATAGAGGATCTGGACAGACAGACAGACGGACGGACAACAAAGTGACCTAATAAGGGTTCCGTTTTTACCTTTTGAGGTCCAGAACCCTAAAACGATTTTCGCTTCCATCCAACTTAAAGTTTATTTTGTTTAGCGTTGACGTGGATATCGGACTACAAGACAGCGTTGGCAACCATGATGCTGGGCGGCATATCGCGGTGCACCATCTCCGTGCTGTTCCCCCTGGTGGTGTCAGACACCGTCAGCCCTCAGCTGTTTCCCCTGGCCTTCGGGATGAACATGGTGATATTCGGAGTGAGCGGCATCGCCTTGGGACCACTTGTAGGTGAGTAGACTTATTAAATTGTATTGAAGCTGAAATATTTGCTTACGAAATGTGTTTTTTATAAATATTGACACAAAGGTAAATTATGAAAGAAAATGTAATTTGATCTGCTACAATGTAAGCAGGGCTCAAACCTGTGACCCTACGTTTCCGGCGTAGTGATCTCTCAACTGAGCTATAGGTGTGAACCCGTTGAACGAGCGTCGAAGGCAAGATATACGGAGATGCCACGACTTTGCGCGACAGCGGCAACGGCAGCGGTGCACGGCAAGTGCACGGTACGTGTGTCTCGCTCACTCGTATGCCCGTCGCGCTCGGATCTCTCGCTCGCCACGCCGCTGGTCGTGCAGTCCTGACATATCCATATGTCTTGTCTTTGACGGTCGATCAATGGGTTCATACTCCTATGTGTAAAAGTATCCCTGTGCAAATATGTGAATCAACTTTTTTGTGTTGTTTACCCTGTCCCCGTTGTCCAAGTGACATCTCCATACAGTTTCATTGAAAAATGCTTAGGTTGTCCGGGAGACAAATTTTGCGTAACGATAGCAACAAGGTGCACTTAAAAGTTGATTCACCCAAATAACACCTCGTTTCTTCCTCAGGCGCTCTACGCGATTCAACCGACGACTATGCGACGATGTTCTACGCACTGACGGCAATCCAAGCTCTCGCAGCCGTCGTTATGACCTACGAGGTAACACGCAAACGACAGCGACAAGCGACCAGCGACCAGCCACGATAATACGCAAATCAAATCCAATGTTAATAAAGACTGAGTTATAAACACATAACAATACTGTTTTGACACCCTTCAATAAGAAAGAAAAATTAAAGATGTAGTTATCCCTAAATAGGTGCCCTAAGGAATCCAGAGGCACAAAGGGCCTTTCAATTTTCTTGCAAACCTTCTTCTGAGAAACAAGAATATGACGCACTACGTTTAGCAACCCTTAAGTTGGGAAGGAAGCTCCAAATATTTCCAGATAGTAATATTTGCAGTTTGTATTCTTAAATTTGAAAGGTAATTTTATATCATACTTTGGGGTTTATTTGCAAAAGTTGGCAGACAAGTGAAGAGTGTTGTTGGTTGTCAGTAAAGGCTATGTTACTGGTATAAAGATGCAATGACGAGTATTTTATGCAATAGTTGTATCAGGTAAAAGGTAAAAAGTAAAATGTAAAAAGTAAAGTATAAAAAGTAGGTACTTACAATAAGTATAAAAAAAAGGTAAAAGGACAAAAGGAAAAAATAGAAAGTAAAAGTTAACAGTAAAATGTAAAAATGGATCGCCAGAGGTAAAGTGAAACTGTTGGTGACCTGACATTTATGGCGGCGCACCATAAAGAGCGAGCTGTGTCGGACTGAGCTGGAGCGGGGCCAAAATGACCGTTTCTTACGACCAGGCCACGAAAGATTTTTTATATAAATACCACAACAATGATTAATAATTAAATGACTATATTTACTATAAATATTTTAAAGTACACATCCTTAAATAAAATTCTGTAAAGTAGATTACGTAGGTGATCAACTTTAATGTGCATGATATAGTATTTTCCCTTGAGGGGATCTTATAGGAATAAACGGTACCAATTTTAAAAACAATAAACAAACACTTCGACTCCAAAGGTATAATAAAAGCTTTAAACCTATAATAATAATAAAAAAGTATTAGAGCTATAGTTGGGGCTAGTTATAATGATTCTTGCAGACCGATTTTCAAGGATTTAAACATCTTGCCACTCCCGTGCATGTACTATATCAAAGAAATGTGTGTACTAGTCAAAGAAAACGAACACTTATTCGAATTGTACATAGCCGGTGGAAAACGAAGTACAAGAAAAGATAAGTACCTATGTACACCAAGGATTAACCTTAGTATTATTAAGAAAAATGTATATTGTATGTGTATCAAGCTGTTTAATAAATTACCGCGACATTTTTATGACATGAATACCGCTAATTTAAACATATTCTTAGTTTACGGACATAATTAATTTCTAGTATTAAATTTTAATTTTAAATTGATATTTCTTCTTTGTTTAAGGAGGAATGACATTGCACGCCAATAGAGGCAGAACATGTTTATACAACCATATTGTTAAGATCTTATCTATATTTACATGTGTTCGACAATAAATATTTCATTTCATTTCATTTCATTTCATGTCATTTAAAAAACTTTAATGAAATCCAATTTACTTCGTTCTTTTTCATACTACGCACATGTAATACTAAGTGCCCTATTTCTGATCAGCCGCGATTTACTAGCCGTCTTCCGTCTCCAGGTCCTCAGCAGCTCGATGCTCCAGACGCATGTGATCCCCATCTTGATTCCGATCACGATCAGGAACACGAGCATATAGTTACCCGTCGCGTCGCGAATGGCGCCTGTGAATAGTTATTAGCAATTATATCGAGTTTAATTCAATACTATATTCACATTCCAAAACTATATGCAAACTGTACAACTCGCGATGTTGGGCGAATATGATAGTGATCGTTAGCATCTAACAAGCGATAAACTTGCCTTATTAAGCATACTTATTAAGAAAAACAATCGTTCAGCATCAGTCGTATAAAAAACTTCTTTTGCGATGGAATGAAACCATTTAAACACTTTAATGAACAGGAGGGATTGTGATAAAACCTTAACTTACTTCTTTCAACGCGTTCAAAATTTGCTCACCTATTATCGGTCCTAGTCCGATGCTAAGAAGTCCAAATATCAGCATGGAGATACCCATAGCCGAGGGGTACTCCTCGGACTTGACGGAGTCGGAGACCACGACCGGGAACAGCATGACGATGGTGCAGCGGGAGATGCCCATCACCGCGATGATTGCCAGCGTACTGATGTAGCCGCGCACCCACAATATGGCTGGGAAGCAAAAATTAATATCATAACCCTATCCTCTAAATAAACTACAGGGATTTCTTGTCAAAAAGCTTGTCTGTGTCTGTTTTAATGTACTGTCGTCAGGAAACAAACAGGCAGTCTATCTCAGACAAAATTCACTAGTAGGTATATTACAATAAGTAGGTATATTTATAGTACTGAACATATGAAGAATATTTTACAAGTTATTAGCTCTCCATATCAATATTACAAACATAAATTCAAACGGTCTCCATTCAATGTAAATGCAATGGAAGTGCATGCAGATCTGGTACCACCAACTATATTTCTCCAGTGATACTTTCGCACGGTCGACGGGTGTTTTTGCAATTTACCACTAAACGCCCACAGATGATACATTTAAAACAGTGTACTTACCTCAAGTCGTGAACAGGAGTAAGTACCTAAGCTGTAAAGACAAACATCGGTAAAGTTCGACTTTCTCACCAGATTTAGTAGTGATAGCAATTAGCAACCCGACAATATATATCAGGTGGCTGCTGATCTTCTTGAGCCATGAGCTCGTCAGTATGACGAGGAGCCTCGCTGCAATATCTCCGAAACCTAACATGAAATAAGCCCATTTCACCTGATCCTGAAAGAATACACAGCAAGATAAATAGTAAAACTTTTATTGCTTTGTTTTAGGGTCTGTATTGAAAAAAATATCTCGCGAAGATCAAAAAACAAATATCTAACTTTACCATCTTAACCCTATAACTACGGAAATAAGTTTTAATTGTACAGATATACGTTATCTTTTTAGTTAGCGTGCTTTGATATGATTATTAATTGATCCGGGCACCTGGTAGCTGTTAGCGTCGGGGATGAGAAGGATTGGGCAAAAAAGGGTATTTTCGTTTACCCTATGGTGGGTATTGTTGGATACTTAGCCTTTCAAACGAATTGGGCTTTTTAAAACCTAAATATATGATAATTCCTTTTGCATTACCCGAAAAGTATTGACAAAATAATAACAGGTTCTATTAATTACCTGTAGTACTTAAAAACTTACATTATTCCAATGGTACTCATACAAGGCGGGCGCGAGAAAATTAACAAAGGTGTAATCCGCGAATATAGAAATTGGAGCGCCGAGGCATCCGCACGTCAGCCCGAAGCGCTTCAGCAGCGGCCAGTCCAAGAAGCTCTTGACCTTAGAACTGCAATCAGAGATGTAGCATCAGGGTAACTCATTGTTAAAAGAAAGAAAGAGATCTGAATTAATTTTGAAAGTCGAACTTACATTAGGTCTTTCCCTTCTGGAAGTTTGCTATCTTTATTCTCTTTATGGGACAGATTGTTTGCGTTTTCAGTGTGAGTGCGATTCGCAACCGGTACCCGTGAACGGTCGATTTTGGGCTCTTCTGAGATCGTATCCTCCAATAGTAGTATTTTATCTGGTAATTGATAAATGTTTATTTAATTGTATTGTGATATTTTGTTACTTTCACGAAATTCACATAATAAACATTTTACTCTTTCTCATAATTCACGATAAATGGTCTACGCATTGTTTTTATTACTACATGAAAATAGCAAGTCATATTATAACATTTTGTATAAGTAATAACACACAATCTTAAAGAGACCGTTCAAAATTAAAATACGAAAGAAATCATAATAGTGATAAGCGGTCAGTCAGAAATGGCCTGACAACTCGTATGGACTTCTTCATGGGGACAGCTAATCCGTACACTACTGCTGCAACCGTCCTTGACAATATTCGCGTGAAAGTTGTAATAAGGAACCGATAGTGTTTGATACACTGAAAACACACAACTGCGTACCAGGGTCGTTAAGTTCGATCTTCCTCATGTGCCAAGCCACCGGCTGCAGCAGCGCCGCAGCGACGAAGGACTGCATACAGATGGCTGTGATGACGATCAGGGTGCCTTGAATCCCGTAGTGTTTGTTGCCATAGGCGACCAGCACTGGTGCAAGCATAGTTCCTATTGCTGCAATGAGGGGTGTAGGTTAATTTACATACTGCACGAATGGATTGTCAGATGTAAAATATGTACGTTCTAGTAACGATCTTTTTAATTCAGATCAAATCAATATTTACTTTTTTTCATTAAAAAAAAATCTTATAAAACAGACTTCAACATCATAAACTTCAACTTACCTATCATAACTAGATACTAGAAAATATTGACTATAAACACCCTCTGACAGACCTAAATTTTCGTTATACTTATTTATCTTTATTAGTTTTATTTTATAAGTAATGTTTATTGTAATCTTATAGACCTGAAGACGATACACCTCTCAAGGTAAAATGTACCCTCTATTATCATATCATTATTCTGTTTGTATGGTAACTTTTTCTACGCGTGTTTTCCAAAGCACTTTGATTTCCAAAGACTACTTACCTGCTGCTGATAGCGCAAAACTCAGGGCAAACAATCGTTTCTTCAGGAAATAATCGTTCACCGCTGAACAGCCAACGTTAAACAGGAATCCTGACCCAATACTCTATAAACACCAAAATATTTTAAGCATTTTACTTAAAAGTCCATACGTATGTTATAATTTTATAATAATATTTACTCAACCAACACAAATAGTACGCAGTTATTTCTCTTCGCATCGCGATGGAAGTCGAGCCGTCATTTCCAATATTATTTGAGATAATCGAACAAAATTTAAACTTTGAAATTTTAACATACCTTATTATAATTACCTTTAAAACACCTTGGCAGACGATGAACTCGGCCTTCGTCTTGACGAACACGGTGCCGTAGTAGCCGGCGTTGAGGAAGAGAGCGCCGACGAACGCCAGCTTGCGTCTGGTCATTATTTTCAGTAGAGGACCGGTAACATATCCTGTGACAATAAGGTGTTCCAGTTATTTTTGTTCATCATCCTCATCATTTTATCTGCCTAAGCATTATAGACGTCCACTCAAGCTTTTCCAGAACAACTGGTGTGCCGCCTTCATTGCCTTCATCCCACGGCTTTCCCCAATCTTGAGCGGTGCATCTATAAGGTTTTGCTCTATTTACTGGAAGGCCAAAAAAATTCGTACGACAAAAAAACTCAGTCCAAACGTAAGCGGAATTAAAACAAAAAAAAAACTCATTATATTTTACCCCACATATATCATATATCTGCAAGGTTGAAAATGATAATATGGAGACACTTAGCTCGTAGAACAAATAGTTACAGGGGAAATCAATCCTCGACCTATAACGATACACTGGAAAACATACCATAGACAATCTTCAACAAGGTCGACCGACATGCTAGCCTAAAATAGGTCATCCTGGAGATTAAACGTGTAACTTTTGTCATCTCTTCTCTAAATAGTAACGACGTACACCGAAAATAACAGAGAAAATAATAATGTCGATATGTTTGTCTTCTCACCCGAAACTGCCTAGCCTAAAATTGGGCATCCTGGAGATTACACGTGTAACTTTTGTCATCTTTTCTCTAAATAGTAACGACGTACACCGAAAATAACAGAGAAAATAATAATGTCGATATGTTTGTGTTCTCACCCGAGACTGCCAGTCCTAGTGCAAAGAGCCCCATCACCAAACTGATGTCGGTGGAGTTCATACCCAATGCAATGAAAACATCGTTAAATATCATTGTGAAGCACACGAAGAACATGCCCATTGAGACCTGAAATATCACCGCTACGAATTAGAAAAGTGCATCACAACGAAAATAACACCCATTCGTTGTACGAATTCAAAGCCTCAAGTTTACATTCTCAATAGGTACAGTCAGCAAAGAAAGTGGTCTACCACTTTTGGACTCTATTACATGTAAAATAGAGTCGAAAAGTGGTAGACCACATTTTTGGTTGACTGTACGTCGAGTTCATTTACATCTACACACTTACGAGAACAAAAATATCTGAACTCGATTTTATGCTCCTGACAATAGGGTCGTGTTCAGATATTGTTGTTCTCGTAAGTGTGTAGATGTAAATGAACTCGACTGTACTAACTAATACTAATAATAGGGTAATTCCGGGGTAGTTGGGCATAGTTTTTCTAAAATGCTGTTAAAAGAAAACAATGCATATTGTAATAGAAATCTTTAATTGTGATTAAATTTTAAACAATCAACTTTGGAATTATAGACACAAAAATAATAATTTCTAATTGGATGACAAAAAATATGTATATTTAAAATTCACGATTGGCCATCTCTCCCGGGGTGTCCGGGTGTGATGACCATGTTATAAGAGGTAAGATCGTAACATAGTTTTTGGTCTTATTTCCTTTTTTATTTCAAGCCTTTATTTCACTTCTTTAAATTCAGTACAATTTCCATGTACCCATAACTGGCACACCGCTCATTGAAGCCAGTCCTCGAAGAGAAGAGTTTTATAACAATTTTTTTCACACCTGCGACAATTATCTCTTTCATTTTACTTCTTTTCCTTATTCTGTTTTTTATCATGGTGAATATCACCTATAAAAGAATAAATCACATTACGATGCAAGTAATTTTGAGGGTAGTAACTGTTAGGTACTTGTACACTTTACAACCAAACCAAAAATAACCATTATTTTAAGAAACTAATATCATAACAACCTAAAACAAGAACCCTCTGATTAATATCTCCACTACACGAAACAAATAACTAGGATTTAACTTACTTTTGATTTTTTTTTCGCCAAAGAGTTGCACACACCCTTGCTTCTACGAGCGTCGCAAAGCGAACTTAACTATTACAAGTGCAAAATAGTCAACAGTTCAGGAATTATTTTGACTGGCCATCTCTCCCTTATGGCCGTCTACCCCGGAATTACCCTATACTTACCTTAAAGCCTCTGAGAAATTCTGCAATAAAACCCTGAGCGTAGTGTTGCAAAATATTGATTTCAGCTGACACGATTTATTGCACATTACTAATACATTACATGACAAATCCCGTGTTCCTTGTGATAAAGTATTACAAAAGGTTCACCCTGTTTTCGCATAATTTTGTAAGTACGAATTCTTTGTGGCACAATTTCGCATAGTTTAATTACGCAGGATAACGATAGTCCGAATAGTATAATATAGTCATATTTTTCATCTTCCTAATCATGTTGACGAATAATTAAAATGGTATAAATTTATCTTACCATACGGTAGTACCATGTTCCCTCATAAAAACATCTATAAAGGAACGTGGAAGCATCCTGATGGAGTCACGGTCAACCAAATTGATCACGTCCTAATTGACAGCCATCACAAAAGTGTAGTAGAAGACGTAAGAACATACCGCGGGGCTGATTGTGATAGCGACCACTATCTACTAGGTGTGAAACTGAAAGCTAAAATTAAAATCATGCGCGATGAGCAGAAAACGGAAAGCCAGGGAATTAATATAGAGAAACTTAAAGATAAAGATATAGTTGGACAATTTCAGATAAGTTTAAGCAACCGATTTAAAGATTTGGATCTACAGGACGACATTAATACAATTTGGGAAGATACGAAGGCAATAGTCACTGATGTAGGAACAGAAATATTAGGCAAACTTAAGCGAAAGAAACGAAGAAAGTGGTGGAATGAGGAATGCGACCTCGCGATGGCTGAAAGACGGAAGCTAAAGATTATGGCGGAGCAGGACAGCATATGGAACGACAGCTACAGGGAGGCACGGTATAGGTGTAGGAACCTGATAAGAAATCTTAAGAGGCAACATCTGGAACATCAGCTCAGAGACATAGAGACGCTTATTAGAGCTGATAAGTGTAGAAAGTTTTACCAGGAACTAGCAACTGTCAAGAAGGGATACCAGCCCGCCGCGCAATTCCTCGAGAATGACCAGGGGGATCTTATAATAGATCCGGAGGCGCTAAAAGCTGAGTGGCGACAGTACTTCATGAAGTTGCTAAACTGTCAACCAATAAACAGTCAAATAGAGATGCAGCCGACAGTAGAGAGTGTGGATATGGTGGAGGAACCCAGCTTCGAGGAAGTGAGGAAAGCGGTTATGAGACTAAAAAACAACAAAGCCCCGGGAATAGACGGTATATATGGAGAGATATGGAAGTATGGCGGGGGTGCAGTGCAGTCCAGATTGTATGAAATTATAAGTAAGATCTGGAAGGAAGAACAACAACCCGATGAGTGGAACATGAATGAATGAATGAATGAATGAATGAATGAATGAATGAATGAATGAATGAATGAATGATTTATTGCGTGTATGGTAATTCAGGTTTACAATAAGCAGATGTTATTACATAAAACAGTTTCACCGAACCCTACCTTTGCAGGTGTGCACGCTTAAAATTATACAGTATAAAACCATAATAATATTATATAATAAGATTACAAAATGATTAGTTAACTATTACAAAATTACCTTCATATATTGGAATAACATGTCAAATATAAAATACAATATCAATGTCAAATTATAATGTAAGCTCCATATATTCTTTTAAGTTATAAAAGCAAAGCACATCGGTGTGATATGCCCAATTCACAAGAAAGGCTCAAGGAAAAAGTGTAGCAACTACAGGGGGATTGCGCTGCTACCCACGGCGTACAAAGTCCTCTCATATGTCTTACTGGGTCGATTACAGCCGTATGCCGAGGACATCTTGGGCGACTATCAGTGTGGATTTCGACAGAATCGCAGCACGGTTGATCAAATATTCCTTCTCAAACAATTAATGGAAAAGAAATGGGAGTATTCACAAAGCATCCACATACTTTTCGTCGACTTTGCCAAAGCTTATGACAGTGTTGATAGAGAGACGCTGTATAAAATATTAAAACACTTTGGAGTACCAGATAAACTTGTCAGAATGGTCATTGTCGCTACTAAAGTAAGTAAAATGAGAGTTAGAGCGTGTGGAGGGCTAACTGATGAGTTTGATGTTGTCACTGGGCTGAAACAGGGAGACTCGCTTTCGCCAATGCTTTTCAACTTGGCGCTCGAATACGTCATTCGTAAAATGCTTGATTATGATGGGGGCGTTGAGTTGAACGGCAAACATAAAGTCATTGGCTACGCTGATGACCTAGGACTACTGGCGCAGAACAGGACAGCACTAGGAGTCATGGCGAGTATTGTGGGGAAGGAGGAAAAATTGGTCTCAGAATCAACCACGGAAAAACTGAATATCTCCTAATGAAGAATGAAGATACGAAAGTGAGAAGGGAAGATCTCAAAGCCGGAACTGTAACGTACAAGGGCGTAGATCACTTCAAGTACCTGGGCTGCACAGTAACTGATACCAACCGACGTGAAGAGGAGACTAACCGTCGAGTCCAAAATACCCTAAGATGCTCTGCAGCGCTCCATCGGGTCCTGGTGTCCAAGCTGATCAGTATACCGACCAAGATGCGTGTCTACAAAACTGTAATCAGGCCAATCTTGATGTATGGGTGTGAAGCTTGGGCACTGACTCAGAAAGAAGAGAGCAAGCTCTTAGTGACAGAGAGGAAAATCTGGCGGAAGATTCTGGGACCAATCCGGAATGAAGACGGGAGTTGGAGGCGGAGGAAGAACAGGGAGCTGGAGGACTTGGTGAAGATGCCGAACATAATTGGCGAAGTCAAAGCAACACGACTTCGATGGCTCGGTCATTTGGAGAGGATGGGAGACGATCGTGCAGTGAAGAGAGCGTATGTGGGCCGGCCCAGCGGAAAACGCCCGGTGGGCCGACCCAGATACCGCTGGAGCGACGAAGCCCTCAAAGATCTGACCGCCCTTGGAGTACCCGAGTGGCGTGAAGTGGCGCAGAAAAGGGAAGAGTGGCGTTCTCTCGTGTCAGAGGCCAAGATCCTCTTTGGGTCACCGAGCCAGCTTAGTAAGTAAGTAAGTAAATTTATCTTGCCGAAAACTATCGTGACAGAAATATGTATTTTCATAAGATTTGTTTGAGTGAATTATCTGATTTTGTTTGATTGATTGATTGAGTGTTTTTTCTGGTCACAGTTAGTTTTTTCGCAGGTTCTCGGTTCTGCGAGGGTCACAGTTCTAACCTAACCCACCTTTCCGGCAGGATTTCGATTCTGTGAGAGTCGCAGTTCTAACCTAACCTAACCCACCTTTCCGGAAGGATTTCGGTTCTGTGAGAGTCGCAGTTCTAGCTTAACCTAACCCACCTTTCCGGCAGGATTTCGGTTATTTTAAGGTCACAGTACTAACCTGACCCGACCTACTTTGCTGGCTTTCGTTTCGGACAATCAATAGTATGCGAACTTAATTTCGGACTTACTCATTTTCAGGATGTTATTTATTTATGCTAAATTAAGTTTCTGCCACATTACCATTCGGCGAAAACTAATTACATATGTCAAGTCTATAATGCTAAAACAGTTTCGGACAATAACGGTTATGCCGAACAGAGGGCACCCATTACAAAATTATGATTTCAACCAGGAAACCTACCTACAACTTCTGAATTTGAAACAAAGTGATTGCAATTGAATAATAAAAATACACTCACAAAAAAAACAGTAGCGGCAGCCAACACCATGTATCCATATCCACCGTCTGGTGGCTCCAGCTTGTACCTCTTCTTCGACGTTGAAGTTTTCTTTGTGGTCATGATGCAGTTCTGGTACCAGGTATGAACACGCTGAACTGATCACTGGATAGAGAAGTACAATGTACACAGTACAGTACAATGTTCTCGTAAGTGAGTAGATGTAAATGAACTCGACTGTACTTATGGTTCCTGAGCTCTCAGATTGCGATACGGGTTTGGGTGAAAACTGAGAGGGTTTTACCTGGATCGCTTTTATCTGGATCGCGTAAGAGCGAGCGAGACACGTATAAACAATGAATCGCATACCGATAGCTGACGCACTGTAGCTACAGCTGTAGGGATAACGGTTTTCCCACAGTTTCATGAGTAAGAAATTTTACTGTATTGAAAAAGTTTACCTAGACAGTAGAAAATGCTGAAACACGACACCAGCCAGTACCTGCTGGATTTAAAAAATATACAATAAATTATAATTCGAATAGATACTCCAAACATAGACAAAATCTTCCAGGTTCACTGGACTTGAATACTTATATCTATTTCTATACAATGACGAATGCGCCATCAATTCAGGCAAGAGGTTGTTAAAAGGTTGACGATCTTTATATATTTTTGACCAATTTCTGCGTTCCAGATTGATGTTTAGGATCTGCTACCCGATATTTCATTATTCCGACTTACCAGCTCTTCTTCTCCTTTTTGGATCTTGCACTTAATATTTATCTAGAACAACCATTTCCTTTTTTCATTGAATGGGTTCATCTTGTTGACGATTTTGGTCGCAGACAGATTGTGGCTTGTTCAAAACTAACTTAATTAAAAAACAGGCTAACCTTTATATTACTTAACTAGATTATAATTTATGTTGAAAAAATTTAGACATCTGATAGACGCCATATAATTATTAGTTTTTCACATACACTTTTTTTCTGAAATGAGTGATAAGCCTTTTAAAAGAAAATAAGAAATTAATAATCGTCTTGTGCGTCATGAATCCTGAATCGCGTAACTTAGGTACTAATAATAGTAATGTACTTAGCACTATTAAGAAAATTGTCGATTGTTTGACCGTTGGAGTTCGCTTTTATTACTACCGACTCGATAAATAAGTAACTTTTACTTGAGTATTTGATTTTTAACCACTTGATCTATAAAATTAAACAAACAAAATGGACCTTACTGTATGCGTAGCGATGTTGTTTTGGCTCTCAAACCTATTTGTGGGAACACGCAGTGTGCCCACTTTAATGTCCTTATATTTATTGTATTCTAAATGAAACTTTTTTTAAAAAAAGAGGACGTATTTCTTATAATTATTAGAAGATTTAAGTAATTTATTCTTTTTATTAAAGCAGTAGCGTCTGCTGACATAAACCAATTAGACTGAAGCGTAAATTGTCCTGATTTATTAAAATAATATTTCTCGTTCATCCTAAAGATTAAATATTTTTTTGTTGAAATTGTCACCGTGAAAGCAACTGAGCTAAAACTCCAACGCATCGATAATACAAAAGGTTAAGTGACCCAATCACTACTTGTTTGCACCCAAGTGACATAGTAATATATATCTTATGTTTTATGTAAATATATAATTAATTAAGACAGCGCAATATAATAACTATCATAACATTATCGTAAGAAAACATTTCTAAATGTATAAATCTTTCAACAAATTAAAATTCAATTAGGTACGTAATTGCAGCGCAAAGCAGTTTCAATGTTAATGTTTATAGACGGAGAAATCATAGCGAAATTGCAGTGAGTTAAAAAGGTATGAAACTTTTATAAACCTTTGAGTAAACGATACGCTCAACACACTCATGCTAAATGTAACTATGCCGCATGCTTGTTTGTCATCGTCGTAGTATATAAAACAAAAGTAAGTGATATGAAGTTTAAAAGTTATTTGAAAAAGTGTCCAGTGGTTAGCAGTATATAATAGTTCCAAAATGCTCCACAAGCGGCGCTGGAGTAGCTCGAGTCGAAACTGTCTGCCGTCCATAAACTGCAGCCTGCACTTTAACATTTATAGACGTCCATCAAAAAGATCACAGGGTTGTAAATAAGTGTATAAATACTTTATTATATCAGCCTGCATTGTCCCACTGCTGGGCAAATACCTCGCACTTATCATCATAATGTCGAATATATATCTGAATTACCTAATTTATAATTATTATTTTATTATTAATTATTATCTTCAAGAGAAAATAAAATATTAAAATATTTATTGTCTCGGTCTGAGTCGGTAGTAATAAACATGAACTCCATAACGGTCAAAACAATCGATAATTTTCTTAATAGTCATTGACGTATTAATTACATGGACACACAATCCGACGGAAAAAATGGCACCCTCCCAACTAATGCAAAATCACAAATCGCATTAGTTGGGCGATCAGTCTCGTTTAGACCATGACACGTGACGGGTCTCAAAAATGACTTAATTTTCAGCGAAAAATTGCAGAAATAACAGCTATAAAATAAAGAAAAAGGTCGGAATATTCTTTTTTACGCGGATTCTATTGATTAATTAACGAATCCTATGTAAAATCATAGTATATTTTAGATTAGAATTATTAACTTTGTCCCTACAAAATGCACCTCATCACAGAACAAAAATCTAAGGAGTCGCTATAGTTTTATATTTTATTAATTAATAAAGGAGTCCAATAAATAAATTATCCTATTTTTTTTATTAAAGATTCCCACGCGATCCTAAACAAAGTGAAAAATTTAGGTCACGTTTAGTAAGAGACAGACGTCAAGAATAATTTCAGCCAAATAATTCGTCTCTCGTGTGTTCGTTCGGCATAATCATATATGTTTTTTTTATGTTTAATCAAAAGAAGCGTAAAAGTCTTTCACTCAACACAGCTTTAATATCTCAATAAAAACGTAAAAAAATGACAATGTATACAAAAGAAGCGTAAAATGGTTATGTACTGTTTGTGGTAGTAGGTATCTATACATAAATAGATATAAGTACACTGTCTCAGCAGGCGCACGTCACATAGGATGCTGCGTTTAGTTACACGCGAGCCGAGGGCGAGAGTGGACGCATGACATTGCTATGTGTGCCGGCGGCGAGTGAGCCAGTGTTATGAACATATGCCTTTTACAGGCAGATCATACAGGTTACATTAATAAATTAATAAAAAAAATGCTCTGTTGTCATTGTTTTATTTTGTCTCAGAGTCTAGACACTGTCAGTTTAAACCTTTGAACGCCATGAACACCTAAAGACCATGTGTGCTGCCGTGCATACTGCGCCACCGACTTTCACGCCACGCCATCAAACTTTAAAGGGTTATAAATGTTAATATTTTGCACTTGCCTTACTCTCATTTCACATACTAGAACAAGATGAGTTGAGAAATCATAATGTAATTATTACTGTTCCCTTCTATGCAGTGTCGGGACCCTTTTATGCAGTTGTTAAATAAAAACGTAACTTAATTTGTTATTAACAATTTACGAGTTTATTTAGTTCAAACAACAAATATATTTTAATACCTAAATAAAATAATAATGAAAATATTTTTAGTATGTAAAACTATTAAAATCTGCTCCATTCGTGCCATGTTCCAAGTTTGACAAGAGACATGAGTCAGAATACGCTAAAAAAGTTAATTTACACGAAAAATATTTGTGGTAATAAGTACGTAAGCCAATTTGACACTTAAACGTTTGAGTGAAGAGTTATTTTGTACGAAGTAATTATGTTGATGTAAATTATAAATAAGCGTTATTGGCATCTACTTGAACATGACAGCAGTGCCACTTTTTTCGTCAATTTTGTTCGGGTCTGTGGCTCTATTATAAATAATACCTCAATGTTAATAGTACTACATTACTATTTTAAGTATCTAAGTTATGCGATTCAGAATTTATGACGCAAAAGACGATTATTATTTTAAAGGGCTTATCTCATTTTAGAAAAAAAAAGTATTGATGAAAAACTAATTACCTGGCGTCTATCAGATGTCTATATTTTTTCAACATAAATTACAATCTAGTTAAGATATATATAAAGGCTAGCCTGTTTTCTGATTTAGCAAGTTTTTAACAAGCCGCAATCTGCCCGTGACCAAGATCAGTCAGTAAAAAAAAGGAAATGGCTGTTCTAGATAAATATTAAGTAAAGGATCCAAAAAAGGAGAAGAACAGGTAAGTTGGAATAATCTAATACCGAGTAGCAAATCCTAAACATCAATCTACAGTGCAGAAATTGGTCAAAAATATGTAAAAATCGTCAACCTCTTAACGACCCCCTTTGCCCCAACTGACAACGCATTATCCCTTGTTTAGAAAAAATATTCAAG
The DNA here is from genome assembly GCA_947623375.1 of Apotomis capreana. Taxonomy (NCBI): domain Eukaryota; kingdom Metazoa; phylum Arthropoda; class Insecta; order Lepidoptera; family Tortricidae; genus Apotomis; species Apotomis capreana. The sequence continues at coordinate 984,774 of OX392501.1, forward strand.
TCCAGTGAGCCAGGAAAATGTGGTCTATGTTTGGAGAACATATTAAAATTATAATTTGATGTATATATGTTTAATATCCAGTCAGGATTTGGCGTAAAGACTACCTTATTAGTAGAGTTGCTAAGCCGCGAAATTGTGCGCATCGGGTTACAAGCATGAAATTTCTACCACACATAGAACGTTCCACGGTGATTATTTTCAGATGTGGAGGGAAGTCAGATTCGTCCCCTGTGTGGTGGGAGAGCGGGGTGAAGAGGAGCTTTTTCTTTTTTTTTATTACTGATCAGTTAAGGCTATTAGGGCTTGTGCGACATCGTTTTCGTGTGAAATAGATATCAGCTATTAATTTTTCATGTTATTTTAGAATAGTTTCATATAAAAATTTGGGTTTATTGCCGAAAAGGTAAAAATCACAACAAGTTTTTTTTATTCAGAACGATAAATTAGTTATCTATTCTGAATATTTACAATTTAAAAAATATTACTAAACAGCAAATTTAATGTTGTTTTTAAAAATGTATACATATTGGGCACATCTGATACAAAAAGTACCTTGAAAAAAATGTTGATGTTAAGCCTAGCCTGCGTGTTCTAGTACATTTAGCTAAGTCGCGAAATTGTGTACATCGCGATACAACCACCAAATTTCTACCACAGATCTATAGAGTATTCTGCGGTGATTATTTTCAGATGTAGAAGGAAGTCAGATTCGTCCCCTGTGCGGCGGGAAAGCGGGGTGAATAGGACAAAGGGGTCCTCTTTTTCTTTTTATATTACTGATCAGGTAACGCTAGTAGGACTTGTGTCGTATCGTTTTCGTGTAAAACAGATATTAAGAATTCATTTTTCATGCTATTTATTCATAGTACCATATAAAAATATGGTTGTATAACCGAAATTGTAAAAATCACAACAAGTTTTTTTTATTCAGGGAGATAAATTTGTTATATTTCCTGAATATTTACAACTAAAAAAAATATTGCAAAATAGCAAATTTAATCTTCTTTCTAAAAATATATAAATATTGGGCACTCTTCATACAAACAGTAACTTAAATAAATTGTTGATGTTGAGATTAGCCCGCGTGATCGTGATACATTAGCAAAAAAAAAATTGTTTTAATTACACTAATTTGTTTTTCTAGGATGTATATAGTAAATATTATATGTAAAAGCATGTTAATAATCATTATTTAATGTATTTCATGAAGCGAAATAGGATGCGTTCGGAGATTTACGTTGGTTACGTTACGCCGACGTAAAGATATATTTTCAGCTACTGTTTGTATGAGAAGTGCCCAACATTAATATATTTTTAGAAACCAGATTAAATGAACTTTTTGAAATAATAATAATAATTTGAAAATGTTCACAAAATTGAACTAATTTACCTCACTGAATAAAAAAACTTGTTGTGATTTTTACCTTTTCGGCCATTACACCCATATTTTTATATAGAACTATACGAAAGTAACATAAAAAATGAATTTCTGATATTTGTTTTACACGGAAACGATACCAAACACGTCCTGGTAGACTTAACTGACCAGCAATAAAGAAAGAAAAGAGGGATACTTGGCCGTATTCACTCCGCTCTCCCGCCTCACAGGGGACTAATCTGACTTCCCTCCACATCTGAAAATAATCACCGTGGAACACTCTATCTGTGGTAGAAATTTCATGCTTGTAACCCGATGCGCACAATTATGTTAGAAAACAGCGGACTAACAACTCTACTATATTAGTGTCGAATTTAAGCAATTTCTGCTGTCTAGGTAAACTTTTTCAATAACTACAGTAAAATTTCTTACACATGAAACAGTAGCAAAACTGTTATTTCTACAGCTGTAGCTACAGTGCTTGAGCTGTCAGAAAGCGATTCGATGTCTATACCTGTCTCGCTCGCTCTTACGCGATCCAGATAAGAACCTCTCAGTTCTCACCCAAACCCGTATCGCAATCTCAGAGCTCACGGACTGTAATGTACAGTTAGAATGTAAATATTTGTGTGGTCCTTGGTCTTCGATGTTCATGTGTGTTGGCATCGTTCTCTAGTACCTATATCACTAGTTTTGTCTACGGCAAATTCATTGTGTACATTGTACTTCTCTATCCAGTGATCAGTTCAGCGTGTTCATACCTGGTACCAGAACTGCATCATGACCACAAAGAAAACTTCAACGTCGAAGAAGAGGTACAAGCTGGAGCCACCGGACGGTGGATATGGATACATGGTGTTGGCTGCCGTTACTGTTTTTTTTGTGAGTGTATTTTTATTTCCAAATTCAAAGTGGTAGGAAGATTTCCTAGTTTGAAATCATAACTTTTTTAAACTTTATCATAAGAGACACGGGATTTTCCCTGTATATTAGTAATGTGCAAATCGTGTCAGCTGAAATCAATTGCAACACTACGCTCAGGATCTTATTCCAGAATTTCACAAAGGTTTTTTATGTTATTAGTATTAATACTGAATGTAAACTTGAAGCTTTGAATTTTTACAACGAAATATATTTTCCCCTGTGATGCACTTTTCTAATTCGTAGCGGTGATATTTCAGGCCGCAATTGGCATGTTCTACGTGTGCTTCACAATGATATTTAACGATGTTTTTATTGAACTGGGAATGAACTCCACCGACATCAGTTTGGTGATGGGGCTCTTTGCACTAGGACTGGCAGTCTCGGGTAAGAACAGAAACATTTCGACATTATTATTTTCTCTATTATTTTCGGTGTAGGTACATCGTTACTGTTAAGAGAAGAGACATTAAAGGTTAGACTTCCAATCTCTAGGATGCCCGATCTTGGGCTACCCACCCTGATCGAAAGGCTCACCATGTCAGTTGACCTTGTAGAAGATAGTTTTTCAGTTTATCGTCATTTCTCGAGGACTGTTATCCCTGTAACTATTTGTTTTACGAGTTGTGTCTCCCGATTGTCATTTCAGACTTGCAGATATTTGAGGTGAACAAATATTAAGGACTTTTATTGTTTTAATTCCGCTTACGTTGGGACAGAGATTTTTGTCGTGCTCATTTACCTCCCGGAAAATAGAGAGTAACCTTACAAGATGGACCGAATATCAGCTAAAGACTGGGGAAAGCTGTGGGATGAAGGCATTGAAGGCGGCACACCAGGTGTTCTGGAAAATGTTGAATGGATATCTTTCGGCAGATATAGTGATGAGGATAATGAACAAAATTAACTGGAACACCTTATTATCACAGGATATGTTACCGGTCCTCTACTGAAAATAATGACCAGACGCAAACTGGCGTGCGTGGGCGCACTCTTCCTCAACGCCAGCTACTACGGCACCGTGTTCGTCAAGACGAAGGCTGAGTTCGTCATCTGCCAAGGTGTTTTAAAGGTCATTATTAAGGTATATTTAAATTTTGTGAGATCATCTCAAATTAATGTTGGAAATGACGGCTTGACTTCTCTCGCGATGCGAAGTGAAATAATTGTGTTTAATTTTCTTATTACGGTTGAACATTATTTTATGTTATAACATACATATGGACTTTTTTATACAATATTATTAATATTTTGCTCTTTACAGAGTATTGGAACAGGACTGCTGTTCAACGTCGGTTGTTCAGCGGTGAACGACTATTTCCTGAAGAAACGATTGTTTGCCCTGAGTTTTGCGCTATCAGCAGCAGGTACGTCAAATTCTTTGTAAATCAAAGTTTTTATGGTAAGTTGAAGTCTATTTTAGAAGAAATAGGAATTTTGAAGAAAAAAGTAAAAAATGATTTGATCTGAATGACAAACACCGTTACCAGCACTTACATATTTTACATCTGACGTTAGCTTCCTTCGTGCCGCATGTGAATTAACCTACACCCCTCATTGCAGCAATAGGAACTATGCTTGCACCAATGCTGGTCGCCTATTGCAACAAACACTACGGGATTCAAGGCACCCTGATCGTCATCACAGCCATCTGTATGCAGACCTTCGTCGCTGCGGCGCTGCTGCAGCCGGTGGCTTGGCACATGAAGAAGGTGCAACTTAATGATAATGCCCCTGGTACGTAGTTGTGTCTTTTCAGTGTATCAAACACCATCGCTTCCCTATAAAACTTTCACGCGAATATTGTCAGGAACGGCTGCAGCACGATACGAGTTTGGAACATGTCAGGCCATTTCTGACTGACCGCTTATCATAATTATCATTACTTTCTTTTATTTTTATTTTGAACGTTCTCTTTTCAATTGTATGTTAGTTATTACTTATACAAAATTTTATATATGACTTGTAATAATATAAACAGTCTATTTACGGAATATTGTAAATTATGAGAAAGAGTAAAATGTTAATTATATGAATTTCGTAAAAGTAACAAAATATCACAATAAAGTTCAATAGACATTTATCTTTTACCAGATACAAGGCTACTATTGGAGGATACGATCTCAGAAGAGCCCAAAATCGACCATTCACACAGGTACCCTGATGCAAATCGCACTGACACTGAAAATGCAAACAATCTGTCCCATGAAGAGAATGAAAATAGCAAAATTCCAGAAGGAAAAGACCTAATGAATTTATTTTATTTTATTTTCTTTATTGGGGAAAAAAACAGACATAGACAAAAACAGTTACATAATAAGAAAATAAATCTTACGCTAGGTATAGCCTACATCCTAACACAGTTCCCACTAAGATTTTATGTAAGTAAATAAGGTGGCATTGCCATTAAAAGAACACTTGATTAACACTACTTATACTAAAACTGAGATGAAAACGTATTATACTAATACTAACTTAAGGTACCGTAAACGAAGAACCAGACAAATTCTATGTTAAACAATGCGCAATTAAACAGTACATACACATACAATTCCTGAGTAAGTGAATGACTCGTAGTTTAGAAAAGCAACTTGGACCATTGTTGGATTACAAGAGTTGGTTAGCTTTATTCTTGAAGTTAACACGTGTGTTACTAAATATATCAACCGAGACCAGGCTCCTATTATATTGCTGACACATTCTGCGCAGAGGAGCTCGAACGCCTGCGTTGGTCGCAGCCATCGGGACCGCGAATAGGGACTTGGTTCGCGTTCTATGTGGAGGGGCTCTGAAACTTATACTTTCCAATAATTTCGGACAGTCATAGTGGCCCGTACATATATTAAATAGTATCATTGCATCCTGCACTTTACGCCTACTTTCCACCTAATACCAAACATATAAAAAAAAAAAATATTATACTTTTTACCTAATGTAAGTTCCACTTTCAAAATTAACTCAGATCTCTTTCTTTCGTAAACGCGTTAGTCTGATGTTACATTTCTGATTGCAGTTCTAAGGCCAAGAGCTGCTTAGACTGGCCGCTGCTGAAGCGCTTCGGGCTGACGTGCGTATGCCTCGGCGCTCCAATCTCTATATTCGCGGATTACACCTTTATCAATTTTCTCGCGCCAGCCTTGTATGAGTACCATTGGAATAATGTAAGGTTTTAAGTATTTGATAGAACCAGGTGTTAATTTGACAATTATTTTTCGGGGAATGCAAAAGGAACGTATAGGTCTTAAAAAGCCCACTTACCTTTCAAAGACCTAGGTAAGTATTATACATTATAAACTCACCATGAGGTAAACGAAAAAAAACAGACTCTTTTTGCCCAACCGTTTTCATCCCCAACGCTGGACAGCTACCAGGTGCCCGGATCAACTAATAATGATATTGTCAAGGCACGCTAACCATAAAGATAACGTTGATCTGTACATTTAAATGTATTTTCGTAGCTATAGGGAGGGTTAAGATGATAAAGATAGAGATTAGTTTTTTGAACTTCGCAAGATTGTTTTTTCACTATCCTAATACAGAGCAATATAAGTTTTACTATTTAGCTTGCTTTGTACTTTTTTCAGGATCAGGTGAAATGGGCTTATTCCATGTTAGGTTTCGGAGATATTACAGGGAGGTTCTTCATTATACTAACGAGCACGTGGCTCAAGAAGATCAGCAGCCACCTGATATATATTGTCGGGTTGCTAATTGCTATCGCTACTAAATCTGGTGAGAAACTCGAACTTTACGGATTTTTGTCTTACCAGCTTAGGTACATACTCCTGTTCACGACTTAGGTAAGTACACTGGTTTAGATGTATCATCTGTAGGCGATTAGTCGTAAATTGCAAAAACACCCATCAGCCGTCCGAAAGTGTCACGGGAGAGATAGTTGGTGGAACCGGATTTGAATGAACTTCCACATTGAATGGAGACCGCATACAACATTTTTGCAAAAATAAACTGTATATATTGTAATATTGATATGGACAGGTAATAACAAAATTATAAATATACTTACTGTGAATTTTGTCTGAGATAGACTGCCTGTTTGTTTCCTGACGACAGTACATCAAAACAGACACAGACAGGCTTTTATTACACAATAATTCTCCTGAAGCTTATTTAGAGGATGGGGTAATGATATTAATTTCGTTACTTCCTAGCCATGTTGTGGGTGCGCGGCTACGTCAGCACGCTGGCAATCTATTTTATAAATAAATGTTTGAATTGAATTGAATTGAATCATCGCGGTGATGGGCGTCTCCCGCTGCACCATCGTCATGCTGTTCCCGGTCGTGGTCTCCGACTCCGTCAAGTCCGAGGAGTACCCCTCGGCTATGGGTATCTGCATGCTGATATTTGGACTTCTTAGCATCGGACTGGGACCGGTCATAGGTAAGCAAATTTTGAACGCCTTGAAAGCAGTAACTTAAGGTTTTAACACAATCCCTATTGTTCATTAAAGTGTTTAAAGGGTTATATTCCATCGCAAAAGAAGTTTTTTATACGACGGATACTGAACGATTATTTTTCTTAATATAAGCTCACGAAGGCAAGTTTAGCGGTTATAGATGCTAACGATGCTGCACCATCAAATTCGCCCAACATCGCGAGTAGTGTAAAGTTTGCATATATAATTGCTAGTAAATATTCACAGGCGTCATTCGCGACGCGACGGGGAACTACATGCTCGTGTTCCTGATCGTGGTCGGAGTCATGGTGGGAATCACGTGCGTCTGGAGCATCGAGCTGCTGAGGAGCTGGAGACGGAAGGTGCCCAGTGAAACGGGACTGGTCAGGAATAGGGCACTTAATATTACATGTGCGTAGTATGATAATGAACGAAGTAAATTGGATTAAATTGAAGTTTTATTTAAGTAATATTATATATGCTTTTATTATACCTTTTAAGGTATCGAAGTGGTTGTTCATTGTTTCTGCCTATAGGATTCTCTCCAGGGGAGATACTACGTATATCATACACATTAAAATTGATTACGTACGTAATCTACGTTACAGGATTTTATTTAAAATTATGTATATTATTATACTTAAAAATACAGTAAATTTATGGTCAGTTAATAAATTAATAATTGTTATGATAGTTATACAAAAAAAAACCTTTTATTTTCCAATACTTCAAATTAGGTACAAGATAATATTTTAATTTCACTTAAAAATTAAATTTTAGTTTGTTTTATTGAGACACCATGCATTTCTTGTTTAAACGATATTTGAATAGGGAAGGAGCAACTAAAGATTGATGTACCTTGCCGTTCCTTGCATCGGTGGCTACACAATCATGTGGTTGTTGTTGTGATTCTAGGGCTCCCAGAGGAACAGAAATTCCTCGCAACGCCTTCTTGACTTAACGGGCCGGCCACGACGACGTGCGACAAGCGACAGCGGCAGCGACGAAATCGATTAAACAATTAATCGTCACAACATTAATTTATCTAAAATTAGCGATTAAATTAATCGCGATAAAATTAATCGACACAGTATTCCCTTAACGACTAATTATTTGCAATTTTAATCGATTAAATTTCACGATAAATTCTCGATTAAAAGCTCGGAACACGCCCATTTGGGCACGTTACAAAAATGCAAAATCATTGTAGTGTGCTGTGTGAAATAAATAAGCTTGTTCCAGTAATACAAGGTGTTTTTTAGTGGTGTAGTACTCTAGGGTCTCTTATATAAGGGCGAGTCATAAAAAAAAAAACACATATTTCTTTGTAACATTAATCGAGAGAAAATGTAATCACAGGATATTAATCTACGATTAATTTAATTGGGATTGAATTAATCGGAACTCGTACGTTTTAATCGGTAATCGCGATTAAGTACATAAATCGTTATTTGATTACATTTTGCCCATCCCTGCCACCGACTCGGTCTTAGCGTCTTAACTCGGCTTGCTCACTCGAATGATGGTCGCCGCGCTCGGATCACTCGTTCAGAAAGCGCTCGCCGCGCCGCGCCTCGCGCATAGTCGTGGCGTCACCGTAAGAAGCAGTCCTTTTGGCCCCGCTTCACTTTACCTCTGGCGATCCCAAGTAGCACCCAAACTGTATAAGCACTTATACAAACCTTTATACAGCTTAAATTAGAGTTGTAATGCCTGTATACGCTCATATACAGCTTGTTTGCTACCTGGGGACTTTCATTGCAGTATTCGCTTCACTTTCGTATTTAAAATTTTCGATAGTGGTAGATTATATTTATGCTATGCTTGCTTAAGGTGCTGATAGACCTGAGCATTCACTAGTAATAAAACAACAGATATTATCGCTTCTCGGCTCGTTTTGTGTTACAAGCGAACGCCGCCGACGACGCCAACTGCTACCGCTGTACATTTCATTTTCCATTTTTATTTTATTTTATTTATTTATTGCAATACCATGGTTATAAACTTATAATTACAAGATGTTAAAAGATGTGTGTACATGGTTACCCTGATAGGGAGTAGCAATTTCCTAAATATACATTTATATTAAAATAATCATTGCGTCGGATAACATTATCAACATTACTTATACTTAGTCAAGAAAATAAACAATGTGCTTGCGAAACTTATTTGTCAAATTTAATACTTATACAAACAAAGAACTATAAAATTATGTAAGCATACCTCACACAATGTGAAATAATGATACTATACCGAATTGTGTGTATTGGTGTTCAGAGTAGTGTGTGTGTGTGTTGTGTCTGTGACTTATGCACTATATGTGAATCGAATCGTCTGACATAAATTGTTGAACCGAGTAATATGAATTATTAATAAGTAGTTTTTTTAGTTTGTTGCGGAATATATGGTATAAATTTATCTTCTTTTTTAATATCCATTGGTAATTTATTGTATATTTTTATACACCTATAATATGGTCCGTGTTTGTAAATGTCTAACTTAGGTGCTGGGAGCACTAATGTATTATTTCGGCGCGTGCTTTTGAAAAATTCAAAATAGTCTTGATACACGGTATATACACTATATATGTATACCTACACGGTAGTGGCAAATGTGGCAATAAACCTTTTTCATTAAAATGTGATTTACAACTCTTTTGTTGGGGAATTTTAAATATGATGCGTATGCACTTTTTTTGCAAAACAGATCGTGGACATCAGTGCTAGATCTCCCCACAAAATGATTCCATACCGCAGCCAGACATAAGCGTAGGCGTAATATGCAGTAAGTGCACATGAGCTGTTTGTGTTCCGTTTTATCACCGCTAAAGCATACACGAACCGAGAAAGTTTATTTTTCGTTTCCTTGATATGTTTTTTCCAGTTTAGGTGAGTGCCGATTTGTAAAACTAGCAAATTAAAATGGTTTACTTCTACTTTACCAATTGTATTTGACAATGACGTTAAATCAATTTGAATTTTTTGAAATTGTATGAGCATATATAATAGTAACAAAGCAATCATTTGCATTAATGGGGTCTGTATTTTTATTAATAATTAACTAAATGGGGTTAATTACAAAAAATCTATTTCAATTGTTATAATATATTTAATTTATTTTATAAAAGTTGTACTTTCACATACTTAATGATGTTTTTTTTTTTCATTTATTTACTACACAGAAAAAACAATACATTTAACAATAATGCAACGAGCAAAACCATACCCACTGAGGTTTAACTGCCGTTGAATTCACTCACATAAATAATCAAATCAGCTATTAAATAGATAGGTATTATTAATTACGATCGGACTTACATCACCTAAAGAGTACATTGCTTTGACAATTCGTTTACAGTGGTGTGGTGTTTCACACACACTCGTTAGTGTGTTGGAATCGAGTTGGTTAAGAATATTAGGTAACAGTATTCCCCCCTCCGTTTTCCGTACACATTGTTACATTTTGGCAGGACAAATTTAGGTAAGTGAGTAATCTAATTGCCTAAGATGTGCCGGTCTACTAGTTCGTATAAGATTTCCTATATTTTCTATTTCGTCACTAAGTATGAGCATTTTGATGTTGTTATGAATATTATTTTGACGACGCGTTTGGCTCGGTTTGTAGACACCTGCCTACTGAGCCGGCGGTTCCGGGTTCGAATCCCGGCCTGGGCAAATATTTGTGTGATGAACTCGAATATTTGTGCTTGGGTCATGGTTGTTCTATGTATTTAAGTTTATATTTATCTATATAAGTATGTATATCGTCGTCTAGTGCCCATAACACAAGCCTTCTTGAGCTTAATTTGGGACTAGATCGATTTGAGTGAGGTTGTCCGATATTTATTTATTTATTTATTTATATTGGTTATTTCACAATATTTAAATATGTCGATCTCGTAAGTAAACATTTTCTTCTTAACGGTTAGGTATAATTGATTTAATCAGACTTAGCTGTAATCGGTATATCCTAGCCATGTAGGTTTTATAAGTTCTGCCATAACTGCTCAGTCCATAATCTATAACATTCATTTTTCCCCATCTCTAGAGGCATTTGTTAGGTTAGGTTAGGTTAGGCTATTGTTAAGTTTCAATTTCGTAAAAATCCTAATTTGTTAATTTAATCCTAATTTGGCCCGCTTTTTGATTTATGATTTTTTTTGTGAAAATTGGTATGTACTTAGTGCCCAACGTGCCGGTCCCAAAACATGTAAGGCAACATCCAACTTGCCGTTTGCCGCTCACCACTGCCGCTGGGTCGCGCAGTTGTGGCTAATATATTGATAATTTCAACCAACTTTTTAAAGTTAATAATACTTTTCCTTGATTTCTAGAAAGCAGCATAGCTATTTCATGTTTTCATTGCGTGCAGTCGAAAATAAGTTGAAAAAAAAACAGATTGTTTAAACAAAAAATGAAAGAAAAATTCAAACTGTAGGTTTCAAATACGTATATACCAATAAATTTCAATAGCCCTGTTTGAAACATGTTTGATCATAGAGAAAAATGTCTAAAACAATCAGCATTTTTGAACGGATAAAGAGTCTTAATATCAATTCTATGTAATTTTGAGGCTTAATCTCTGTAAGTCTTATTCCAGTTTGGTTGAATACAGATAAATAGAAGATATAATATATATAGGTATCGTATCTTTAAAACAGCTGCTCAAATAATGCGCTGCCGTAATTATAATACGTCAAGATCTTTAATGGGCCATTATTTGAAGTTCTCGACTGCACAAGCATTGTGTTTGGATTATTGTTGAGTGGGAGGCGGAGTCGTCAAGCGGAGTAAAATGAAACTTTACACACATCTTTAATATGTCTTTATTTTTTATTACTTGAATTTATATTAAATTAATTGTTTTTAAATATATTCTATAAATCTTTACAGTATTATATTGCGTGGATTGCGTATACTATATCTAGAAACTGACTATAAGAATACGTTACGCAGCTCAGTATTGAAGTATTTGGGCTGCGCCATGAGCCGTCAGGAACCTTCGAAAATGACGAAGAGGTATAAGCTGGAGCCACCAGATGGTGGATATGGATATGTAGTGCTAGCTGCGTCTGCTTTGATTTTTGTGAGTAAGTATTATAATATTATTTGGACGACGCGATTGACGCAGTTTATAGGGTATACCTTCTCTTGCCAGAATTTCATATGCCCGAATTTCGTCTGCCATAATATTCAATAGTCTGAAACTTGTTTCTTATAATTATGTTTCCCATAATCAATATTTACACTATTAATCCTACGCCAGAATCTTTGTTTCCCATAATATTAATTCCAATAATCACATTTTCCATAAAGATTGTTGTTCCATAAAGATCCATAATTATCACATGCTATAATGTTATAATTTAGGTGTCTTCAAGATAAGAGTGAAAAAGCTATTCCTGAACCGGCGATCTACATCCTCGAACCCGTAGTCACTTTCCATCAGGTGATACTGAAGTCAATCGCCGGTCAAATTATGAATTAAAAAAATATATATATGTAGCTGGGTCATATTTGAGGGAAAATGTTATCGATGCTATTTAGGATTTGTATGGGCAAGCCGAACATAGACTTGATGACTTCCAGCCTCCCAAACAAGCCGGTTTCCGAAGAAGCTATATAGTACCATAGACCACATACATACGCTGCGGCAAGTTATACAGAAGACTGAAGAGTATAACTTGCCATTATGCTTAGCGTTTGTGGACTATGAGAAAGCCTTCGATTCGGTGGAAACATGGGCGGTGCTCGAGTCACTTCAGCGATGCCATATTGACTATCGGTACATTGAAGTGTTGAAGTGTTTGTATAGTAACGCCACCATGTCGGTCCGAGTTCAGGAGCAGAGCACAAAGGCCATTCCATTGAGAAGAGGCGTAAGACAGGGGGACGTTATATCCCCGAAACTGTTTACGGCCGTTATGGAAGACGCCTTCAAGTTCCTGGAATGGCAAGGACTTGGCATCAACATCAATGGCGAATACATCACTCACCTTCGGTTTGCCGACGACATCGTAGTCATGGCAAAGTCGATGGAGGAACTCAGCGTGATGCTCGATGACCTCAATCGAGTTTCTCAACGGGTGGGCTTAAAAATGAACATGGACAAGACGAAACTCATGTCAAATGCCAAGGTTGTGCCCATCCCAGTCTCTGTTGAAAACTCGGTACTCGAAGTTGTTGACTCATACATCTACCTAGGACAAGTGGTCCAATTAGGTAGGTCCAACTTCGAGAAAGAGGTCAACCGCCGAATCCAACTCAGCTGGGCAGCGTTCGGGAAACTACGCAATATCTTTTCGTCCGACATACCTCAGTGCCTCAAGACGAAAGTCTTCAACCAATGTGTGTTACCAGTGATGACTTTATGGCACCGAAACGTGGTCTTTCACTATCGGCCTAAGCTCAAAGTCACTCAACGTGCAATGGCTATGCTCGGGGTGTCTCTACGCTACGTGATCGAATCAGAAATGAGGAAATCCGTAGACGAACTAAAGTGACCGATATAGCTTACCGGATTAGCAAGTTGAAGTGGCAATGGACAGGCCACATAGCAAGCAGAGCAGATGGCCGATGGGGCCGAAAAGTGCTCGAGTGGAGACCTCGGACCAGCAAGCGCAGCGTAGGACGTCCACCTAAAAGATGGACAGATGACCTTATAAAGGTCGCCGGAAGGCGCTGGATGCAGGTCGCTTCCAACCGGTATATATGGAAGTCCAAAGGGGAGGCCTATGTTCAGCAGTAGACGTCCTCTGGCTGAGATGATGATGGGCAAGCCGCGCCAGCCGTATGGCGCCATCTCTTGGTAAATAATTCTTTGTCCGCTCATGACTGCGAAGCGGCTGGACGGATTTTAACCAATTTTGGTACAGGGATGGCTTAATATCCAAAGATTATTAAAATACACTTTTAACCAGACTATGTAAATTATAAAGTTTTACGTGTACAAAGTATCCTTTTAATGGTAAATATTTTTGTTCGCTTGTGACTGCTATAAAATTAATGATTTAAAATAATCACCTCTCTAATATTGTGATTAAAAAACCTATAAAGATTATTATTGTACCCGTAATATCCCACTGCTGGGTAAAGGCCTCCACCCTTTTCTTCCAGTGATCTCGACTTAAGAGGCCTTATTCCTTTTAAAAATCATTTTTTCATATTACGACAAATATATACTGATAATTTTAACCAACTTTTTGAAGTAAATAATACTTTTCCCCGAGTTCTAGGTAGTAACATAGCTATTTCCTGCTTTCATTGCGTGCAGTCAAAAATAAGTTGAAAAAACAAATTTTCCGCCTGAATTTTGACAATTTCGAGTAGTTTTTGTCACAAAAATTATCAATGCAAATTTCAACCTGTAGGTTTCAAATATATACCAATAAATCCCAATAGCCCTGTTATTGATAGTAACATCAATAATATGTTAAGAAACATGTTTGATCATAGAGATAAATGTCTAAACAATCAGCATTTTAAAAGGAATAAGGCCTCTTAAGGCTATTTCTGGCTAATCCTTCAAGTAGACATCCAAGTCGTCCCGCCACCACCGGCGAGGTCTGCCACGTTTCCGATTCGGGATTTTCGGCTTCCACACTGCTTCCAAAATAAATAAATTTTATTTCTAATGTTACCATGTTTCAGACTGCAATGGGCATGTTCTTCGTGTGCTTCACAATGATGTTTAACGATTTTTTCAAAACATTGGGAATGGGATCCACCGACATCAGTGTGGTCATGGGGATATATTCTATGGGCTTCGCAGTCTCAGGTAAGATGAATCCAATAAATAACTATGAACACAATTACCATTTTAACTGACAGACGATCATGAACAAAAATAATTGAAAGCGATGGAAATGTATACAAAACACAATATAGGTATATTTTTTAAGTACCTAATATGTAGAATTTTAACCAAAATGAGGTCATTGGTTGTTGCTTTGTTTAAAAGAGTAACAACGACCAAATCAGAATTAAAAACTATATATTTTTATTCGGAAACTCATCTGCCCAGTAGAATAAATGACGAGGGTAGAACGAAAACTCCCCACGGCGCAACGAAGCCGAGCAAGGCACCGTCCGTTGCCTCACCACTACAACCAACGGGCGATCGACAACGTCGTGTGTCCACACAGGGTACAAGTAAGACCACGCACACAGGCAAAGCCCCTACCGCTGCTGCCGTTGCGATAAGGAACGTTCCCCCGACCCGCGCTGACTCACCTCCAACTCCCGCGCCGACCGGTCCTCCTCCTGCATGTACTATGCCAGCTGTGCCGCCGTGTGCGCCATACGATAGCGTCACCAAGGACCCCACAGAGACGTATGAAAACCAAAACTACGGCTGGAAAGTTGTTGGCAAAAAAAAGAAAGAACGACGAAACGTAATTACGGGAAGCGGCTCAGCCGATGCCGAACTGCAAACCGTCGAACGAGTCCGAAAAATACACGCTTGTTTCTTCAAACAGGATACGACACCGGAACTAATTACTTCCTATATATGACAAAGAAGAATCCCTGTGGCCAATATGACGTTGAAAAAATTAAGCTCCACCACAACCATTACGCTTCCTTTGCAGTGACTGTACCGTCTAGCCGTTTCGAGTTTTTCATGTCAGCTGAGAACTGGCCATTAGGTACCGAAGTTAGCGAGTGGTTTCGTTCGAGCACAGGGCGCGCGCGAGGCGCGTCCACATCCACCCGCCGCCGCCTGCGCCCGCAGCGCGAGCGCCGCGACGCCGCCACCGCAGCCATCTCGTCCGGTCACCGACGGAACTCATCTTAAGCCACCATCGGCACCTTATAATAATGATTTGACCATTTGTCATCAAAATGTAAGGTGTCTTAATAATAAAACACGAAGGCTTGAAGTGCTATTGACGAGTGAGTTAAATTGTGAGGTACTAATTATGACGGAGCATTGGTTACGCACTCATCAATTGCACTCCGTGACATTACGTAATTACGACCTTATATCCGCGTATTGCAGACCTTTAGTAGCTCACGGTGGAAGTTGCATCTATGCGCGCTCCGGGGTTAAGGTTAGTAATAGACAGGACTATTGTGACTTAGCCCAAGAACAGATTTTTGACATTTGTGCAGTGCATCTCTTCAATGAAAACATCATCGTTGTTGGCATATACCATTCAAACCAAACCAGCGACGTTCAGTACTTACAATTATTTGAAAAATTGCTTAGTAAAATTACTTGTGATAAGATTAATGCCATAATTATGGGCTACTGTAATATTAACTTGTTAGAGGAATCTTCAACAAAAAAACGCCTTGTAGATCTATTAGCATCATACAACTTTAGACAACTGGTAGACTTCCCCACTCGTGTAGACGGTGATAGCAGTACACTTATCGATCATGCGTACACTAATATTCCGACGGAGCTAATTGTAAGTACAGTGGCCGTAAAAACGCAACTAAGTGACCACGGCGCTCAGCGCCTTACCGTCGCGCGCGGCCCCCCGCGCCCGACGACACCCCACCCCCCCCCCCCCTGCCGTCGCAGCTTTAACAACACAAATAGGCTCAATTTCCAAATGGCGATCGGATCAGTAGGCTGGAACACTATCTTAGAAAAATCCAAATATGACTGTAACTCGTTAGCAGAATCTCTCGTAACGATAATAGCAAATAAAATTAATATTTGCTTTCCCTTAAAGAAACAGTTAACACAGCCTTGCTCAAACAACTGGGTAGACGAGGAAGTTACAAATCTAAAACATCTCCTATTTGATGTATTTCATTTGAAATCTGTTTTCCCAAGTAATGTAGGATTAATGGAGTTTCGTCAATAAACTTTCATGTAAGTACGAGTCGCTATTGAAATATAAACGTACTCGATTTTATTCTGACCAGATTCGCGACGACCCTAACAAGTCGAAACGAATGTGGAAAGTTATTAACACGGAATTAGGCCGCGATACTCGTGATCGAATCGACTACACGGACCATATTAAGGACGCGAATGGGGAACCGTTCCGGTGTAAAAAGGACTTAGTGGACGCATTGAACGCAGAGTTCATATCGGCTGCGAGTAGCTGCGGCGCTCCCGTGGCATGCCTGCCGCGCGCCGGCGCCGCGCTCGCGACCGCGACCGGCGCACGCGCGAGCGCCGTGTCCCTGAGGGTATTACCGTTTACACCATATGAAACAGTGTATATTTTGAAAAACCACGTCGCATCTAAAACCAGCACTGATATCTATGGCCTTTCTGCCTGTATACTAAAATCGGTTGCTGAACATATGGCGGTTCCAATTTCTCACCTCTGCAATGTCTGCATTCAACAAGGAATATATCCCAATCCCAACGCCCTGAAGAAGGTAAAAATTAGTCCGTTGTATAAAGGAAAAGGTAAAAAATCGGACGCAAAATCGTACCGCCCAATATCGCTGGTCCCGGCCATTAACAAAATCCTCGAGGTCGGGCTCAACAAGAGACTGTTAAATTTTGTAACGGACCGCGACGTTCTGTCACAAAGACAGTACGCGTACCGAGCGGGCCGAGGGACAACAGATCTAGTGCGTGAAGTGGTGTGGCGCGTGCTTAGTGCACGCGAGGCGGGGCTCCGCGTGGCGCTGGTGTGCTGCGACCTTTCGCGCGCGTTCGATACCGCCAACCATTCCCTCATCGCTAAAAAGCTAGAGTTCTACGGGATTCGTGGACCAGCACTATCCTTACTCACTTCTTTTATGTCCAAAAGGACCCAAGTGGTAGTGGGAGAGGCAGGACACGTCACGTCATCAGAACTAGAAAATGTACTTGGGGTTCCTCAGGGATCCTGCCTGTCTAACACTCTTTTCAGTCTCTTGCTGAACGATCTACCCGTGACCGCCAAGGATGCTGAAATATATATGTACGCGGATGATGTCGCCGCTATAGTCACGGCTCCCTCGGATAGCTCACTCGAGGAAAAGCTGAACACAGTGGTTCAGCAACTCGAGTGGTGGTTCACAACGAACGGTCTAGCCCTGAATAGAGACAAAACTTGCTACATGGCCTTCAACTTAAATGGAAAAGTTCAAAAACCATTCAAGGTCATCGCTGGTGACACCATTCTACAACAAGTACGCTCCACTAGGTTACTGGGGTTTTTAATAGACTGTTCCCTCACCTGGGACGGCCACATAGACGAGCTGTGCTCCAAGCTAGGGCGAGCGTGCTTTGCACTGGGTAGACTAGCGAACACGGCATCGCGCGAAGTTGTTAGATCTTGCTACTTCGCGACCGTCCACAGCCTACTTACATACGGCACGGAGTTGTGGGCCCGCGCTGCAGATTCTCAACGCGCGTTTATTATGCAGAAGCGAGCAGTGCGAGCCTTAATGGGGGTTCCAAGTGACGCATCATGTAAAAGTCTTTTTAAAGACTTAGGAATCCTAACACTACCCGGCGAACTAATATATCAGGCGGCATTGTTCACTCACACTAACCTACACTTATTCAAACACCAGGGTACGAACGCGTCCCATGCGCTTCGGAAAAACAAGTACCACTACCGCCTTGTCCCGCCTACGCACAAACTGTCAAAATCTGCGAGATCAGTGTACATTATGGGACCGTCTATTTACAACAGACTACCCGCAACTATCAGAGATGCAACTTCCATCGCAGTTTTTAAAAATAAACTACGTAAGTGGCTAACAGGAATGACTTTATACAGTGTCGAAGACTTTTTCAAAATGCCACTCACCTAGCATCAATTATATGTTACATTACCTATAAACTATTATACCTAATTATAATACGAATAATGTTATTATAACTAATAACACATAATAATTGTATTACTAACTTGACATGTAACTATGGTGTTATCAATAAAATGATTTGATTTGATTTGATTTGATTTGATTTATTCGTATCACCTGATAATAATTGACCACAGAAGGACTACTCCGTATATCGAAATTCGAATTTTGTCCCGTGGCATCCCTCTCGATCTCGCGTCAAACAACATTTGAATGAGCGGGACGGAACTATATGAAGTTCGAATTTGGAACATCGCTGTAATAATCGCTGAAAATATAGCTCACTAAGTACTTTTATTAGCCCAATCAATGTAGCAAACAAGCGTCAGTCCTGTCCAGGGATAGTGGCGCTAAACAGACAGCTTTCATATGGCAATAATGAGCATATGTCATATACTTGGATTATCAAACATCAGTTGCGATTTGTCAAGGATTATTCATTACCCAAATTCAAAACATTGTTTACCGGAAAGCTGCTCAATCCTTCGTTTTTCTTGTGCTGAATCCTATTGAAGACTTTCATCACTGTGGGTAGTTTTGGCTTTATTATGCAAAAAATACTTGAAATTTGCAGAATATTTAGTCTGGTTTCCTATTTGTTTACATCAGTGACATTCACCGAGTTTCAACGTCAGTTAACAAAAAATTGTCGTTACCAGTAAAACAATAAGTACTACTAAAATCCGCAATATGGCGTTGACTGATAAACATCGGGTTGGGCTGGGCTATACAGAGGGCCACATTATAATTATCTGGAAATAAACAAAACAGGAGCGAGTTCTATTCCATATTATTTTATAATGTCAGTTATAGCCAGCTGAATTTCCACAACTCGACGTCTTACGATACATCATTGTAAGACGTCTTATTAAAAACATTCTGATATATCAGTCTACATCTAGATTTCCCTTTAAAGGTTATTTTCGCAGGGTGCATAACCGGGCCACTGCTGAAATTGATGACCAGACGCAAGCTGGCGTTCGTTGGCTGCGTCTTCCTCAACGCCGGTCACGGCGGCACCGTGTTTGTGACCAGAAAAGTCCAATTCATCGTTTGTCAAGGCTTGTTAAAGGTAATTATTGTCAATGGGGCCAAAATGGGAAAATTGGTAAACATACGAGTAAGAGACCAGTTTAAAGGAATAGGTCAGAAAGGGAAGGAAAATGGGGCTGACTCATCAACGTTCAAATCAAAACCTTGTGCCGAAAATACTATAAATGATTATTTTTAAAAAGGTGGGTATACTAAGAACGAATCTGATTTTAATCAATATTTGTCCTCTTACAGAGTGTTGGAACAGGATTCCTGTACAACGTGACTTTGTCGACGGTGAACGACTATTTTTTGAAGAAACGATTGTTTTCTGTGAGCTTTGTTCTATGGGCAGAAAGTAAGTACTTGCACATCCACCAATATTGGAAATTAGTGGTGTATGTGACTCATGAGTGCTAAAATTTAAAGGCGTATCTTTCCAGAACAGAATAGTGTTGTCAATACTGAGATGAAATCTCTGAATGGCAGCAGTGTTTGTTTTAGCGATTTTATAATATAACAAAACATTACTAACGCTATATTTACCTGGATATTGATACAAGGTTACCATTTAGAATCAAGATGGGGCTCGAATCTTTTTTTTTTTTGCTTGGCTTCACATATTATTGCAGCTATTGGAACAATGTTTGCACCGATGCTGGTGACCTGGTGCACCGAAAACTACGGATTTCACAACACACTGCTCGCCATCTGGGCCGTGACCATGCAAACCTTCGTTGGCGCGGCACTGCTTCAGCCTGTGGCGTGGCACATGAAGAAAGTCGAGGTTGCTGATGATGAACTGGGTGCGTAGGGTTGTAGAACATCTAATATTACGATTTAAGAAAAGATTTTACCTACAAGTATCACAAAAATCAGACAAAATATCTATCCGTGAGATCCTGTAATTGGCATCCCTGCTTTCTATTATATTTAAGTTTACTCAAAATTGTTAAAGCTGTTGGTTCTCCTAAATAAATAAGAAGAGGTGAATTGAAAAAGGTCTCTAATGACTTAACTTAAATTTTGTGAACACTTTAGCAAGACTATATAAATAAATCATCATCACTATCATCAGTTGTTCACTCTTTGCAGATTCAGGTCGTAGTTACGGCAATGGCGTCCTTATTTGGGTTCTCGACCTTCCTCTGTTAGACAGCTACTCTCGCCATGCATCTCTTTTTCACCCGATTGTTTGCAGAGCGAGTACACTGCAACATGGAGCTCCGTGTTTTTTTAGGGTTCCGTACCCAAAGAGTAAAAACGGGACCCTATTACTGAGACTTGGCTGTCCGTCCGTCCGTCCGTCCGTCTGTCACCAGGCTGTATCTCAACAACGGTGATAGCTAGACAGTTGAAATTTTCACAGATGATGTATTTCTATTGCCGCTATAACAACAAATACTAAAAATAAAATAAAATAAATATTTAAGGGGGGCTCCCATACAACAAATTTGTTATACATTATATATATGTATAGGTACGGAACCCTTCATGCGCGAGTCGGGCTCGCACTTGCCCAATTTTTTTAATAAGCTTTATCCAGCGAGTCTGTTATCG
Source organism: Apotomis capreana (assembly GCA_947623375.1). Taxonomy (NCBI): domain Eukaryota; kingdom Metazoa; phylum Arthropoda; class Insecta; order Lepidoptera; family Tortricidae; genus Apotomis; species Apotomis capreana. The sequence continues at coordinate 1,005,853 of OX392501.1, forward strand.
GCCTCGTCCTCTCTTGCCTTCTATCTGGCCCTGGACTAGCAATCTTTCCATGGGTTTTTTATTTCGGGAGATTCGGCCAAAGAACTTCAATTCTCGGAGTTGCACAATCGACGAGAGTATATCCTGGATCTTTTCGATCTTCCATCTATTTGAGGATATAATTGTTGGTGCGAAAAGCCGTCCAAGGGATCTTCAGAAGGCGTCTCCACACCACATCTGCATCGCGTCGATTTTTCGCCTATCTTTTAGTCTTAGAGTTCAGGTTTCAGCGCCATAAAGAAATATTGGAAAGTGAGGCACTTCATTAAACGAAGCTTTGTATTTTTTGTAATCCTTCTATCTTTCCCAACCACCCCACTGCTGGCCTTGTCGCCCCCTGCCTGCTATACGACCACATCTCAAAAAATATTTTTTTTGAGAAATCGCTTGTTAAAGTTTTGGCAGCGTAGTGCATGGTAGTAAAACGGGGCTTACTCCTTGAGTTTTGGGTCAATTCATTTTAAATTTAACCTTTTTTACTCTACATGATATAACGGTTCTCATGAATATCGTCTTTTTTTATAAAACGTGTATATTTTTTAAGATACGAGGCCTTTAAGATAGGTACTTAGAGTTGTGGCCGTATTGCAGAAACATTTTGTTGAAATTTTGAGATGCGTCCAAAACCGAACAAGAATTATTGGAAAACTAGCTGTGCCCCGCGGTGTTACCCGCTCATCCCACGGGAACACTAAATTTATTCGGGATGAAAAGTATCCTATGTCCTTTCCCGGGTCTCAAACTATCTCCATACCAAATTTCATCTAAATCGGTTCAGCGGTTTAAGCGTGAAGAGGTAACAGATAGACAGACAGACAGACAGACGACACACTTTCGCATTTATAATATTATAGTATATAGTATAGTATGGATGGTAACATGAAACTTATTATAGAAACACTAAAATAACTAAAATACCTTTATGAATCAACTTTTGTTACAGTAACAACATCACTGTAAGCGATAATCAGTGCATGCAGCTTTAATACCAACTTTCTAGATGCAGATATCATCATCATTTTGCATATAATTAATGATTATCTGGTACCTTCTCTTTAAGGCACTTGTATCTTTAATTATCGTGTTAACATGTACCATATATGGTATAATACCATAATACCATATATGATATTATACCATATGTGGTATAATACCATAATATAACATGTACATGTACAAGGAGGCCCCATAGTTTTAGGTTTTAGCGTGGACTAGGTTCCCGTTGATATTAGTGTACCTACTGTTTTCCAGAATTCTTCAACTTCTTTATAATATTACCTTTTCATAGTGCAGTATACGCTTTTCGTTTTCTACTTTTAGGTTTAGCAATACTGGATGAAGACTGGTTCGAATCAAAGTCCCAATTTATGTGACTCGGTATTTACAACGAATTTTTAGAACACCTTGGCCCAAGATATAGGACGTGGCTCAAACAGTTCTATTTAGACACCTCGGATAATATAATTCCACCTAAGTTCAACTGCTCATATATAATAGCCACACTCAATCCGGGTAAGCCAGGCAACGAACCAAAGGGTTACCGACCTCTACTACTTAGTTGCATCTACAAATTTTTGGGGAGGCTAATCTACAATCAAATCGAACCTTTTGTCGACAAAATAATTCCTGTGCAGCAGGCTTGATTCCGTAGTGGTCCAAACTACGTGGATCAGGCAAATGTCGCGCACAACGCACATAGAGGCTGAGTTTCAAAGGAGAGAGAAAACCGTGGCAGTATTTTGGACCTCTCAGCTGCATTCGATAGCGTATGTAGACAGGAGCTTATCTATAACTGAACAATGGACTAACTCAAGGATCGGTCCTGGCCCTGCTCCTGTTTAGCCCATATCGTGTGTGTATAGGTTGAACAGGAGTGGGTCAGGACCGATTCCGAAAACAGAGAGTCGGAAATATATGTATGGTGATGACATCGCCATCACAAACCAGCATGGCAAATTTAAATCCTCGAAGGAAGCTCTTACTCGCAATCTGGAATGACATTTCTGATTAGGCTGCCCCAATGCTAGTAAAACAGAAGTTGCGACATTACATCCTTGCAACAAAGAAGCAAATTATGAGCCAAATATATACTTCAGAGAGACTGCGCTTAAATTAAATCCTACACAGAAGTACTTGTGTCACTCTAGACCGCAGTCTTACCTATATGCGAAGAAGCTACAAACGCCGAATTACATACTCCACAGACTAAGGGGAACTACTTGGGGAGCAACAACTGATGTGCTACGCACTACCAGTCTTAGCCTAGTTTACTCCACAACAGAGTATTGCGCGCCAGTTTGGCTCAACAGCGCACAATGACGTTTATTTCGCTTATAAGTATTTAAAGGGATTCATCGTAATAATACTAGAATATACGTTAATTCTATGAGACGCAACTCAAAAAAAGTATTACAAATTTATGCTATACAGCCACAACTGAAAAGTGGCTGTCTTGCAGGCAGTCAACTGACAATTTTTGGTCAGATCCATAAGGCCACTTGTGGAAAAAAGGCTCTTAAGGACACTTTTTCTTATGGCTCTCGAAATAAGGTCGTAAATTAACCTATTCTGACTACGAATCTGCAATAATCCGAAAAAAAATTTTTTTTGAGATGTGGCCGTATAGCAGGCAGGGGGCGTTGTAGTGGCGCACCATCCTTTTCATTTTGACTTCGCATCCTCCAGCGTTTGAGATAGTAGAACCGAGGTAGACATAGCTTTGTACAACTTCACAGTTGGCTATGTTATGTATATCCATGCTGATTTGTTGGGTTCGATCCACTATCATCATTTTCATCTTATCTCTATTAAGGACAAGTCCAAATTGAACGCTGGTTGTCTCTAGACGTCTTAGAAGTTCTTCGATATCTTCTTTTAACTGTGCTAGAAGAGCAGTATCATCAGCTTATCGTCGATTATCGTTCACGCGCCCACCAATTGACACACCCCTGTACCATACCTCCAGAACAATTATATTCAGGTTAAGCCTTAAAAAGCAAGGAAACAGTATGCAATCCTGCCTTACAACGGATTCCTTTCTTCCTTGAAGGTTTCTGACAGGAAACATCACTCATCATCACAATCACAATCATCTACACGTGCCCTTGCTGTACCCTTCGCATTCTCTAAACTCACTAAACGGACCAGGTGATATTGTACTCCCATTTCCAAAAGTACTTCTCAGAGTCACTCCCATATTACTGTGTCAAATGCCTTCATATTTTCACAAAGCAAATAAAAGTATTAAATTATCTAGCTTTTTCGATTATTTGGCGTAGTATGAAAATTTACTCGCATGTGCCTTTTCCTTTAATAAGCCGGCTTGTTCAGGTGTTAGACAAGTAAATAAACTTTATAAATTATGTTTACACAGGTGCATATTTTTATAAAATTCTAGAGAATACGCTGCTGTTGGAGAAGGACATATCCTTTGGTGACACCAAACAAAATGATGCACAAATTCCTGCTGCGGATTTGGCTAACATTGAAAACTTAAACTATATGTCTTGTGAAGATCATACGCACGAAATAAAACCTTTAGCTGAGAACGGAGTGATGTATGTGTGTGTAAATGGATAAGTAGAAACGTGTTAAGTACTTAAATAATACTTCACATACGTGTTGTGGTTGGATGATAGACTAATTGCGACTTTCAAGAATGTGTACCTGTAATATTAATTTTGTTATTTCAGTTCAAGAGTAAAGAGCATCGTGGACTGGCCCCTTCTGAAGCGATTCGGGCTAACATGCGGATGCCTGGGGTCACCCATCTCTATATTCGCAGAATTCACCTTCATCGGTTTTCTCGCGCAGTCCTTGTATGCGTTTGAGTGGAATACTGTGAGTACCTACCTTTTTAGGGTTCCGTTGCCAAATGGCAAAAAACGGAACCCTTATAGATTCGTCATGTCTGTCTGTCTGTCTGTCTGTCCGTCTGTCCGTCCGTATGTCACAGCCATTTTTTTCCGAAAATATAAGAGCTATACCACAGTATAATAAAGAGTACTAACGTACAGTATGGACACTCCCTGCCTCCCACCGAAAGTGCCGCCCACCCGCGCTCGGTTACCTCGCAGTTACCGGCTGGCAAGGACGCGACGACGCGGTGCGCAGAGCGAAGGCCACGTATAATATTCAAATATTAAACAAATGCTTTTGTAATGGGCGTGTGTTGTGCTGTGTACGGTTGTTTAAGCTCTATAAACAACAAAACTAAAAGAAAGTTCTACAGATTCCCATTGGATGAATCAAGGCTAGTACATAGGTACCTACCCAGTTATTTTCAGTGTTTTATGTTTTAGTAGAAAACCAACTTACAATAGGTACTTATGTTTAGTATTTTTTTGCCCTATCCGTTTTCGACCTAAACCTATCAGATCACACTGAAAACAACACAATATATATATATATATGAACAAAAAATCATGTTTTCAACTTACGTAATATCTTGGTGGCCTGAATCACCTTACAAAAATTTAGTTACTTCGTTTATACTGATTCAAAATAGGAAACTATTTGTATAAATCGAGCTTAGATACCCACCTTACAGCGCAATATGATTCTTATTTCATCCTAATTCGCGCAATGAGTTTTTAGTCATTGAGGTTATCGAATTTGAACGCGGGCGGAATTAGAAATCGTAGTTTAACATTAGTTTAATTATAAGCACACAAAATTTATTCGACGCCGCTATTACAAGGTCATCTCATATTGCTGTACATTGTGTTCCCGACTCGTGCGTTCAAAATGGCGGCAACCCTAGCATGTCTTATCTCACTCATACAAGCATGGTCCGCGTTCATCTACACGAGTTTAGACTGTGTGCGAAGCAACGCGTTTCTTTCATACATTTGATCGCCATTGTCCGAGGTGTGGCTATACTGTTGAAACTTGGTAGGTAGATGTATTCTGTGAACCGCATTAAGATTTTGATGCAAAAATAAAAAAAATATGATAAATATTTGTGGCTCCCCATACTTAGAACTGAAACTCAAAAATTTTTTTTTCATCAAACACATACGTGTGGGGTATCTATGGATAGGTCTTCAAAAATGATATCGAGGTTTCTAAAATATTTTTTTTCTAAACCGAATAGTTTGCGTGACAGACGCTTCCAAAGTGGAAAAAAGTTGGTCCCCCCCCCCCTCTAACTTCTAAAATAAGAAAATGAAAAATTGGGCAAGTGCGAGTCCGACTCGCGCATGAAGGGTTCCGTACCTATACATATATATAATCTATAACAAGTTTGTTGTATGGGAGCCCCCCTTAAATATTTATTTTATTTTATTTTTAGTATTTGTTGTTATAGCGGCAATAGAAATACATCATCTGTAAAAATTTCAACTGTCTAGCTATCACCGTTCTTGAGTTACAGCCTGGTGACAGACGGACGGACGGACGGACGGACGGACGGACGGACGGACGGACGGACGGACAGCGAAGTCTCAGTAATAGGGTCCCGTTTTTACCCTTTGGGTACGGAACCCTAAAAATCTAAAAAAAACATATGTTGTACATTACTATAAAAATTGGGCAAGTGCGAGTCGGACTCGCGCACCGAGGGTTCCGTACAAACACTTCATCCTTAAGTGGTTAAGTTAAGTTTGCACCTGGTATGTATAGCGCCCCATACAAATGAGGTGCAAAGTTAACGCAACCAACCCGTTTGTTATATGGGAGCCCCCCTTAAATATTTATTTTATTTTATTTTTAGTATTTGTTGTTATAGCGGCAATAGAAATACATCATCTGTGAAAATTTCAACTGTCTAGCTATCACCGTTCTTGAGATACAGCCTGGTGACAGACGGACGGACGGACGGACGGACGGACGGACGGACGGACGGACGGACGGACGGACGGACAGCGAAGTCTCAGTAATAGGGTCCCGTTTTTACCCTTTGGGTACGGAACCCTAAAAACTACCAACGAAAATTGTTTTGAACGAGATCTAGTAAGTAGTTTTTTTTTATATTTTAATACTTAACTTTGCACCTAATTTATATGGGGCGCTATACATACCAGGTGCAAACTTAACATAACCACTTAGGGATGGAAAGTGTTTGTACGGAACCCTCGGTTCGCGAGTCTGACTCGCACTTGGGCTTTTAAATATTTTTGTTTTATTTCCGATGATGTGTTCAGATAATTCATTATTTTAAATTTATTTTAGAGTATAAATTCTCAAACTTGTCTGCATTGTTAGCAGTGGTTTTATTTTGTTTCACAGGACCAGGTAAAATGGGCTTATTCCTTGTTTGGTTTCGGAGACATTGTAGCAAGGCTCCTCATTATACTGACTAGCTCATGGCTCAAGAAGATCAGCAGCCACTTGATATATATCATCGGATTACTAATTTCAGTTACGACTAAAGTAGGTAAGATTTAATCATTATTTAATGTTTAAGCATATAAATGATATACATATTTTTATCCAGATATTTATTTATTTTTACAGAATCCCAATTCTCTCTACTACAATAAAATTACCACTTTAACTGACTGACAAACCACAAACAACTCAAACCTTTATCTATAGAAAGAAGGATCATGTAATTTATATAAGTAAACAAGCCTTTATGCGCAGTATCCTATAAATGTCCTCTAAATATCCTGTGCAAATCTATCATTTGATCTAAATCCATTTGTCCTTCACACATTTTCTCATCATCTATATATATATTACGCGAGGCCGATTTTTGTACATCCCATCAGATCTACAGTTATGGTCCGATTTTGATAAATGATATGTCATTAGATTCGTCTCATGCTGGAGAGGTGCATAAAACTCTTGGAATTTTAATTTTTTCCTGAAAAGGTACTGAAAAATGGATTTGAAAAAACTACTGTGCGCTAACCACGTGACTTTGACCACGTGACCTGTGATCCCTATTTTGACATAAGATGACCAAATAATAATAAGCATGATTTGCTCACAAACCTGTAGTAAGTTGTTCAGCATGATGAAATATTATTTTTGAGTCGGCAACATAATATCCGCAACACTTAAAACATGTACAAATATGCAAAAATAATTTTACAGTTTGTTGACAATGAATGACAGTAGCCATATTCTGACAACTTTTAATGTCTTTTTTATTGGGGGCTATTATGTCAATGCTCTAAATTGCCAGGTTGTTTTTTTTTTTAAATGTTGTTATGGAAACTTATTTCGCATACCTGTTAAAAATGTGGAGAAAAAAGCCGGTCAAGTGTGAGTTGGACTGGTGCTCGAAAGACTAGAAAAACTGACCGTCATTCAAGAATAGATTATTTCTATAGGCGAGTTTTACTAAATCTAAATCAAAGCAGAAAAAAAATAGTAAAACTAATTTAAACGTCATTCAAATATGTAAATTTATGGTAGATAGCTGTTGCCCGCGACTTCGTCCGCGTGGAATCTTATCTTGAACAGTACATCTTTATTATATTATTTTCAGATCTAAACAATGTTGAAATTACTTTTCTTTTTTAGTAAGTTGATGTTTTGGATGTTGGTTACTGTAATTCAACAAAAAATAAATAATAATAAATATTGAAGTGCTGCTCCCATACAACAAACGTGTTTTTTTTTTTGCCATTTTATACGTAATGGTATCGAACTTCGTACGCGAGTTCGACTCGCTCTTGGCCTCTTTTTAGTTTCTTTTTCGGCTAAATTGCTCTAATTACGCGGAATCATTATGAACTCAGGATTCAAGTCTCGCACTCAAAATAAATATTTGATCTTCAAACAAATTTTCAACCCCTTTTTCACCACCTTCTGGGGAATTTTCAAAAACGAATTCACTTTTCTTGTATTCTGATAATAGATATGCCCTTATACAAAGTTTCAAGTCCCGCGCTCAAAAAAATGTTTGATCTCAATACAAACTATCAACCTCCTTTTTACCGCCTCAGGGGTTGAATTTTCAAAAACGCTGAAATTACTTTTTTGATTTCTAATTATATGCTTTTATACAAAGTTTCAAGTCCCGCGCTCAAAAAAATGATTGATCTCCAAACAAACTTTAAGCCCCTTTTTTACCCTTTTAGGGGTCGAATTTTTGAAAACGCTGAAATTACTTTTCTTGTATTTTAATTATATGCACTACTATAAAGTTTAAACTCCCGCGCTCAGAAAAAGGTTTGATCTCCATACAAACTTTCAACCCCTTTTTAACCCTTTTAGGGGACGAATTTTTGAAAACGCTGAAATTAGTTTTCTTTTATTTTATTTTTATATCTTTTAACAAAGTTTCAAGTTCCTAGCTTTAAAAAAAACTTGTATCCCATACAAACTTTGCACCCCTTTTTAACACCCTTAGGGATTGAATTTTTCAAAATCGCTTCTTATCTCTAGCCCACGTTATAAAAGTAACCTACTGTGCAAAAATCAACTCTCTAACATTGGTAGTTTCGGCTGTGCGTTGATGAGTCAGTCAGGACTTCTTCTTTTATATATATAGATTATTATAAATATGAATATATAAGTCCATCAAAAAAATAATTCCAAGGAAAATGGCATGAGTTATGGTAAATTAAATGGTATTTTACAAGAAGAAACTTAGTCCTTCCGCTTGCATGTCGACGGGATGGGAAATGTGGCCGAGTTGAGAATATGGACGACTTGACAATGTAGATAAGTTGGGAATGTATCTTCATTGGTAATATGGATGAGTTGGTAAAATGGACGAGTTGGAAATGTGGACGAGTTGGGAATATGGACGAGTTGGGAATATGGACGAGTTGGGAATGTGGATGAGTGGGCAAAGTAAACAAGTTGGGAATACGGACGAGTGGGCAATGTGGACGAGTTGGAAATGTGGATGAGTTGGCAAAATAAACAAGTTGGGAACACGGACGAGTGGGCAATGTGGACGAGTTGAGAATATGGACGAGTTGGCAATGAAGACGACTTGGTAATACGGACGAGTTGTAGATATGGAAGATTTCGCAATAAAGACGAGCTGATAAAAAGGACAAGTTGGTATTGTAGACGAGTTGGGTGTATCGTCGAGTTGGGAATATGGACGAGTTGGAAATGGGGATGAATTGGCAATGTGGATGAGTTGGTAAAATTGACAAGTTGGGAAAATGGACAAGTGGGCACTATGGACGAGTTCGCATTATGGACGAGTTGGCAGTGAAGACGAGTTGGTAATACGGATAAGTTGGCAATGAAGACGACTTGGTAATACGGACGAGTTGGTGATATGGAAGATTTGGCAATAAAGACGAGCTGATAATAAGGACAAGTTGGTATTGTAGACAAGTTGGGTGTATCGTCGAGTTGGGAATATGGACGAGTTGGAAATGTGGATGAGTTGGCAATATGAATGAGTTGGTAAAATTGACAAGTTGAGAACATGGACAAGGGGGCAATGTGGACGAGTTCGTATTATGGACGAGTTGGCAATGAAGACGAGTTGGTAATACGGACAAGTTGGTATTATGGACGAGTTGTGAATATGGACGAGTTGGGAATGTGGATGAGTTGGCATGAACAAGTTGGGAACACGGACGAGTGGGCAATGAAGACGACTTGGTAATACGGACGAGTTGTCAACGTGGACAAGTTAAGAATATGGATGAGTTGGAAATGTGGATGAGTTGGCAAAATGAACAAGTTGGGAATATGGACGAGTTGGCAATAAAGACGAGCTGATAATAAGGACGAGTTTGTATTGTAGACGAGTTGGGTGTATCATCGAGTTGGGAATATGGACGAGTTAGAAATGTGGATGAGTTGGCAATGTGGACGACTTGGAATTGTGGACGAGGTGGGAATATGGACGAGTTGGAAATGTGGACGAGTTGTATTTGTGGACGAGTTGGCATTGTGGACGAGCAAGTAATATGGACGCGTTGGCATTGTGGATGAGTTGGGAATATAAACGAGTTGGCAATGAAGACGAGTTGCTAATACGGACGAGTTAATAATATGGACGAGATTGGCAATAAAGATGAGTTAATAATAAGGACGAGTTGGTATTGTAGACGAGTTGGGTGTATGGACGAGTTGGAAATGTGGACGAGTTAGCAATATGGATGAGTTGGCATTGTGGACGAGTTGGGAATATAGATGAGTTGGCAATAAAGACGAGTTGGTAATATGAACGAGTTGGCAATGTAGATGAGTTGGGTGTATGGGCGAGTGGGCAATATGAACGATTTGGCATTGTGTACGAGTTGAGAATGTGGACGAGTTGTATTTGTGGACGAGTTGGCATTGTGGACGAGTAAGCAATATGGACGCGTTGGAATTGTGGACGAGTTGGTAATATGGACGAGGTGGCATTATGGACGAATTGGGAATATGGACGAGTTGCCAATGGAGACGAATTGGTAATATAGACGAGTTTGCAATGCAGATGAGTTGGGTGTATGAACGAGTTGGCAATGTAGACGTGTTGGGTGTATGGACAAGTTGGCATTGTGACCCACATGGGAATATAGACGAGCTGACATTGTGGACGAGTTGGCAATGTGGAATAATTAACATGTTACGCTAACATGCGAAACTTGATGGAGAAATAACCTACATATGATGCAAATTTCAAAAAATCGACGCGCTCAAGAATAAATCATATTTGAATTAATGACGTCTGGCTGATCATTCTTATTCTCATTCAAAATAAAAATTGACAAATTCTGCGGTCAACAAAACAAATTGATTTTATAAGGTTTCCGTTTTTACCGAATATGGTAAGGAACCCTAAAATTAGGTTTATATTATAGGCTTGAGAGTCTTTAGCATCTCCCTCACTCTTCTGTCAGACACAATTTCAATGAGAGGAAAGACACGAAAGTTTGAATTATTCTTTTTTCAAACATGTTTAGCTGTTTTATATATTGTTTTTTCTTATTACACATATTTGACACATTCTTTTTTTTATGGTGGAGTATTGTTGGTCAGTAATTTATTTAGATTAGTAAGTAGGGTTTGATTAAGTATAACTAGCGTAAGAATTTCAAACACAATGTGTAATTGTTATTGAATAAATGATTGATGATGATGACATGGCAGCACCCATATTAAGAAAACTTGCACGATCTAATGAATTTCATAAAAAAAAACAAGCATTGATAATAGTGGTTTTTCGTGTATCTATAAACGTTTTTTACTCTCTATTTCATACAATTGAGTTTTTGTAACATTTTTTATTATTAATATTGTGAAATATTTACGATTATAAATGAATACATAAACAGTTACGCACTCCATGATTTCCTGTTTCCTCAAATCTGTCGTTTCGATTCATGTGCTATTTCTGGAAATTGATAGAAATCGATCAAATCGATAAATTTATGTCCTGAAGAAAGAACAACAAATTAAAATTCTACCAATCTTATGTTCGGTCCTATGAAAATATGTCAATTATATTTTTAAGATATGGGACTATTGTCATGAATATATTTTTCCATAAATCGAATAATATGCATTTTATTTGTGAAACAGATCAGCAGATCACATGTCATGCACAAGTTATTTTTACAAAAGAGTTGAATAAATTGTCACGATGAAGCTGGCAGTTGGCTATCAGGCCTGCCTCTAGCCTGGCATGTTTTAACGTTTTTAAAACATAATTTTAATGTGTTTTTTTACAGTATTAATTTATTCTTCATTCCCTAAAAACTTCTTATCGATAAAGTAGTTATTTTCTGTAACACTACCGGATTTCCATATTCTAGCGGCGGTTCGACGCCGCAACGGGTCTCTAGTGATACTTATTATAGTAAAGTATACTTCTGCAAATATTGAACAGCATACTGTAGTTTGCCCACTTTCCAGCCTTGTTATGGGTGCGTGACTACATCAGCACCCTGGTGATCATCACAGTGATGGGCATCTCCCACTGCACCACCATGATGCTGTTCCCGGTCGTGGTAGCCGATTCCGTCGCACAGCAGGAGTACTCCACAGCCATCGGCATTTGCATGCTGATCTTTGGATTCCTCAGCGTCACAATAGAACCAATTATAGGTAAGCTTGCCATTATTTTTAATTGAAATGGTTTTAGGATTTTGTCTACCATGATTCTAAATAGCAAAATTTTCTTATTTACTCAGATCCAAAAAAGGCAAGGTTATTGACAAAAAAAAAACAATATTTGACTCGTCGCAGTCCATTTTTAAACGTGGTGGTTATGGTGGAAAAGCCTTATGGCAACATGAAACATTATCCGTACGGAGGTGGCAAACAAGCGTACGGTGCCTATTGTTTAGCGGTTACCGCAGCCTATGAACGCTTGCAACTCCAAGGGATTCGCATGCATCTTGCTGACTCTTTAAAAATCTGTACACTCCTTCTTTGAAGAACTCGATACTGTAGAGTGTAGTCCTCTGGAAAACCTTGGCTCATTCCATAAAAAAAATCCCTCGGAACCGTACCGTATGCGACCATTTTTTGTTATTACCGACAACTTTACTAAGACTTGCTTGTCATATCAGATAAGTCTCAATTCTTTTCCACAGGCGCTATACGTGACGCAACCGGCAACTACACAATAGTGTCTTTGATCATCATTGGTATAACGGTGGCCATCACCTGCATCTGGAGCATCGAGCTGCTGAGGAGTTGGAGGCGGAAGACCAGATAAATTCCCACGGATGATAAAAAACAGAGCACTCAGTATTACATGCATGTCGTCATGTTACTGCCACGTTGCTGATGCTCGTGATTCTTGATCAGTAAGATCTACTATCGACATCGATATACTTTAATTAATAATAATATAAAAAAACTAAATAAACTGGACTGGAATACAGTTGCTTGTTTATTTTAACATGGGCTAACATTGGTCCTCCTACGATTATACTCTTATTTAGTAGTAGCATCAGCCCAACTTGGTTGCGAAGAAACAGCACAAACTTTCACATTAGCGTACTTTTTGTATTTATAGTACTAAAAGCAATGGTCTGAAATGTATTGCCGTTTTTTATTAATGGGTCCTTGGATTTATGATTGATTTCCTAGGGGTCCGTGCACAGAAAAGATTAAGAAACGCCGAAAAAAATAATGCAAAGATCGACACATTAAGCATGGCGCATGGGTGTAAGCGGTGGCTAGATCACTGTGTGGTGACAAGCGCTGCACATTCATGCGTTATTGATGCATATGTCAAATATGGTGTGTACTGGTCGGATCATTTTCCTCTCGTTATGAATTGTAATGTTAATGTAATTACGCAGAAAATCGTCCTTAATAATTTCACTCTAAATAAGGTTCGCTGGGGAGAAAGAGATGATGAACAAATTAGTGAGTATCAGCAATTATGTGAAAGTGAATTAAAATGTATAGATTTTCCTTTAGAGCTTGTTCATTGTTGTGGTCATAACTGCAATGATGATAGTCATAAGAATATTATTGATAAAATGTACATACATATACAAACTATTTTGTGTCAGGCTGCGAGTCGCACTCACGGGTCCTCAAGATTAAGAGACCGTAAAAAGCATTTAATTGGCTGGAACAGACACGTGAGTGAGGCTCACGCGAGTGCCAGGTTGCATTTTAAGACGTGGATATGGCTGGGTAAGCCGTGTAGTGGTCCAGATTATAATCGCATGATTGAGTCACGGAATTTTTTTAAGGGAAAGTTAAAGTGGTGTCAAAACCACCAAGAACAAATAAAAAACCGGCCAAGTGCGAGTCGGACTCGCGCACTGAGGGTTCCGTACAAACACTTTCCATCCCTAAGTGGTTAAGTTAAGTTTGCACCTGGTATGTATAGCGCCCCATATAAATTAGGTGCAAAGTTAGGTATTAAAAATTTTTTTTATGGTTTTCGTAATTATTCCTTTATCTACGCTATAAGACGTTGCTTCGTACCAAATTTCAAGATTCTGAGTTCACGGGAAGCACCCTGTAGGTTTTGATTCCCTTGCAAGTGTCGAAAATATGCAAATTAGGTGCAGTTAGGTATTAAAAAAAAAAATTATGGTTTTCGTAATTATTCCTTTATCTATGCTATAAGACGTTGCTTCGTACCAAATTTCAAGATTCTGAGTTCACGGGAAGCACCCTGTAGGTTTTGATTCCCTTGCAAGTGTCGAAAATTTGCGGCATAAACGGCTGTATCTTTTGATTGCGTTGGCTTAGAAGTTTGATTTTTTCACAGCTTTAAGGGACAGTAGACCTGAGTAATTGATATAAATTTCAGCTTCATACGTCCACGCGTTCCTGAGAAAAAGGGTCTTGACAGACGGACGGACAGACGGACAACAAAGTGATCCTATAAGGGTTCCGTTTTTTCCTTTTGAGGTACGGAACCCTAAAAATGGACGTGTTGGCGACTCATCACTCTAAATCAGATTTTAAAAAGTTCTGGAAGTGCACCGGTAGGTTTCATGGTAAGCCTGGCACTCCCGTGAGTGTTGCTGGTGTCTCTAACCCGAGCGAGATAGCGAACATATTTTTGAATCACTTTAAAGTGACGTCACCACTGGGACCGCCAAGTAGGCTGCTCGATACTGAGGACATAGGCAAGACAACTGTCCTGATCCTTACGAAGGATGTCAAATTAGCCATCAAGAAGATGTCAAAGGGCAAATCTCCAGGAGACGATGGCCTCAGTATCGAGCACCTGCGATACGCGGGTACTCATATGCCAAGAGTACTTGCTCTGTTCTATAACCTGTGCATGAACCATTCGTACCTTCCGCAGGACATGCTCAAGACTCTGGTGGTACCTATTGTGAAGAGCAAGACAGGGGATGGGTCGGATAAGTCAAACTATCGACCCATATCTCTGGCTACGATAATAGCGAAGGTGCTTGACAGTGTGCTTAATTCGTACTTGAGAAGGCATGTTAAGTTACACGACGCTCAGTTTGGGTTTGTTCCCGGAATGTCTACCGAGTCTGCCATACTCGCTGTAAAGCACACTGTCAAGTATTATACTGACAGAGATACGCCGGTTTATGCATGCTTCATGGATCTGTCGAAAGCATTTGACACCGTATGCTATGATATTCTTTGGCGTAAACTGAAAAATATTGGGCTACCCCCCGAGTTGATCTCGCTTTTTAAATATTGGTATTTAAATCAGGAGAATCGTGTGAAATGGGCGGGTGTGCTGTCAGATCCATGCAGGCCGGACTGCGGCGTTAGGCAAGGAGGGTTGAGTTCGCCCTTGCTATTTAGTTTGTATGTGAATGCACTGATCGAGGAGCTCAGTAGCATGCATGTCGGGTGCTTTGTGGACGGGATCTGCATCAATAATGTCAGCTACGCGGACGACATGGTGTTGTTGGCCCCCTCGGTCAGTGCGTTGCGTCAGCTGATCGCTACCTGTGAAGCGTATGCGGCATCGCATGGCTTGACTTATAACGTAAAAAAGACCGAGTACATGATCTTTAAAGCGGGAAGCAAGTGTCCTTTTTATTTTCCCCCTATTAAGTTGAATGGTGTTCCCCTTAGGAGAGTGAACCAATTTAAATACCTAGGACATTTGTTGACTGATGACTTGAAGGATGATGTAGACATGGAGAGGGAGCGGAGGGCGTTGTCAGTTCGTGCTAACATGCTGGCCCGCAGATTTGGTCGATGTACTGAAGCAGTTAAGGTTACATTGTTTAAGGCCTACTGCACATCGTTGTACTCATCAAGTCTGTGGACCAGTTTTACGCAACGGGCTTACAATGCTCTCCGGGTCCAATATAATAACGCATTTAGGGTGCTGTTGCGAAGACCGAGGTTTTGTAGTGCATCGAAAATGTTCGTGGAGGCGCGCACAGACAGTTTCGATGCTGTCTGGCGCAAGAAAACTGCCTCACTACTGGAAAGGGTACGGAGAAGTAGTAACAGCATCCTAAATATGATAGCGGCTAAGGTTAACTGTCCTATAATGTGGAATCTCAGTCAGAGGACTAAATCCATGTTAATTATTAATTATTAAGTACTAATATAGTTTTCCTAAGTTTACTAACACAGAATGGACCGTTATAGTTGTCTGATTTAAATAAATAAAATAAAATAAGAACAAATTTGAAAAGTTATCTGGCTATAGGGTGGTGGAGAGGTTGACACGTTGAACCAGTAATCTAGAGGTACTGGGTTCGATTCCCGGTCCCTTCTGCCAGGCATTTAATTTTTTCTTTGTGCTTTAATCTTTGTATCAATGATTCAATATAATATTCATTTTTAACTTAATCTGTTGAATTCAACGATTTTAATTATATTTTCAAATATCATTCTATATTACGCTAATGGACCAATAATTTTATGGCCGGTGACACCGAATAACGATAATAATTTAAAAACGATTTAAGCAATTTTCTAATTAATATCACTACTAAGATCTCTTTCGCGTGTTCAGACAATTGAGTCTTATAGCACTTTAAGCCAAAGTAAACAGTTATAATTTGAATCAACGCTAGCATTTTTTATCTAAAATCAACAGAATTTAAACGTTTGCTAAAAGTTGTCTCATTTCAAGTCGCCCAGTGCACCAGAGGGGACAGGATTCGGACTGTGTACGAGATGACTGTCAAGGAAGCCAGTGCGATGAAGAAACGGTACGAGTTGGTGCCACCGGACGGCGGATATGGATACATCGTGTTGTTTGCCGCCACCGTTATTTTTGTAAGTGCGTTTTCATCAACAGTGATATTTAAAGTCAGAATGAGAGACAATATTTATGATATAATTACCAAACATACTTTAACTCCCTTGCCGATTTCGTTTACAGTGACTGCTAGGTACTACTCCATTATTTAGGGGCTCTGGTGATTAGCCCTTACAATTTCATTAAGATGAAATGGAATTTGCGGAGGATTTATTTGACATTTTATGAGTTCCAATGAAGTTATAAAATCAATCGCAGATATGCAACTAATGATCTGGTAAAACAATTAAACAAAGTACTTAAGGTAAGGTGGTGTAATACTAGTTAACAAAGTTTATTGGCTAATGGGTTAATCTAATTATTGGACTGCGGCAGTCTTCCCTCACTGATAGTCTCTGAAAAAAACATGTACCTATTTCCTCAATATACGCGAGCGGAAAATTTGAGACCCCGCGATAAACTTGAAAGACCTATGTCAAAACTGCAAATGGTACACTCTGGCCCATTTGCGATGTGTGTAAAAAATTTCAATAAAATACCGGAATCATTTAAACTCGAACCAAATTTCCAAAAATTTAAACAGGATTTGAGGGCCCTCCTAGTTCAGAAATGTTACTATAGTACACAAGATTTCCTGCTAAAAGCCTAGAAAGGGTATAGCCGTGTTTGTATGGGGCATCGGCCCCAGAAGCCAAATCGATTGCCGTTTTGCTAATATATTAGCCCAAATGTAAGATGCTATTTTACAAAAAAAAAGACCCTGGAAATACTTCAGGTTTTTGAGAAAATTAAAAAAAAACGAAAATTGGTTTTTATTTTCTTTTATCTAAACTACTCAATAGATTTTTTTGTAACTTATACACATTATGTAGGTAATAAAGATGTATTAGTAAAAAAAAATGAATTTCCAAATATCCTTATAAGTAGTGAAATTTTCAGTTCAAATATTTCAATAATTTTTTTTTTTATATTTTCGAGATAGGGACACCCACCAATTTTGGCTATAACATGTATAAACTAATATTCTATAATATATATTTTTTTCAAAAACATTCACTTGGATCAACATATTCAAAATGAAACAAACTTATCGCCTGGTGTCAATTTTTCAGACAGTTATTTCCAAAACCTCGTATCTAGTTTGTTGATTGATACTGAGATACGAGCTTTATTTTAAGTAGGTATTTGTTACTTAGTTTTGGTTGTCAACTGACGTTATGGTATACCATACATTTGTTGAACTTAATATGCCTAACTACTCGTACAAGAATCGAATAAAAATAACATATAAGAGCATCGTCAAGCGGTGGTAGCCTAGTGGAAGCGGTGGTAGCCTAGTGGTTAGGGCATGCGAGTTTCAATCCGGAGGTCGCGGGTTCGAACCCGGCCCGTACCAATGAGTTTTTCGGAACTTACTCGTATGTACGGAATGTCATTTGATATTTACCACTCGCTTTTCGGTGAAGGAAAACATCGTGAGGAAACCACCTAAGCCCAATAAGGCCAAGTTTCCCCTCTGGGTTGGAAGGTCAGATGGCAGTCGCTTGCGTAAAAACTAGTGCCTACGCCACATATTGGGATTTAGGTAGCCGACCCCGATTGAGAATTTATTCTCAAAAAATGGGACAAAGGCTAGGAGGATGATATAAGAGCATCGTCAAAATAAAATTTCTTTACAAAGAAAGCTTATTTTACAGAGAAAGCTCCAGTGAGTCCCACGGCTCGTAGCTCAAAAAATATTGATTTACACAAAACATGCAGATTCGAAAAAAAAGTTCGTCGACAAAATCGATTCGATCAATCGTTAGATCACTACAAACATCAACAGAGAAGTGTGAAATGGATGATTAAAAATAAATCAGACTGTAACTGGCCATCAGTAGGCCTTATGTCAATGTTCATAAGGTCTACCGATGGTCAGTTAGATGCGCTTCTGTTTGTACTACATAAAGACATTTTATTTCGAAGACACTCTTATGTTATTTTTATTCGATTCTTGTACGAGTAGTTAGGCATATTAAGTCCAACAAATGTATGGTATACCATAACGTCAGTTGACAACCAAAACTAAGTAACAAATACCTACTTAAAATAAAGCTCGTATCTCAGTATCAATCAACCAACTAGATACGAGGTTTTGGAAATAACTGTCTGAAAAATTGACACCAGGCGATAAGTTTGTTTCATTTTGAATATGTTGATCCAAGTGAATGTTTTTGAAAAAAATATATATTATAGAATATTAGTTTATACATAATATAGCCAAAATTGGTGGGTGTCCCTATCTCGAAAATATAAAAAAAAAAAGTGTGTGTGTCAGCTCCGACGCACGACTGGAGTTTACTCTTCAGGCCAGGCGCGCACCACGATTTTTTTTTAGTCGCGCGATAATTTTGTCGCAGAAATAAGCGTACTTCTGGGTTTATGAAAATCGTGGTGCGCGCACTCTCATATAAACCCATATCTTGCATTTATGCGACAAAATTATCGCGCGACTAAAATCGTGGTGCGCGCCTGGCCTTAAGACCGATTATAAAATATATACTCAATACTCAATACGTTTATTGCACATAATGATTAGTAAATAGTTTAAGTATCACATTATGTACCCTGTTGGGTGCTGCAAACAAGAACGAGAAGGTAGGCACTTACATAATATTAATATACGAGTATAATATACAGCAAAATTACAATATTTTACAAGGAAAATTTACTTCCGATTCATTTTTAACAAATTGGAGAGATCATGAGTAGTAACTAAATAAGGAAGCGTGATGTAAAGCGCCCTCGAGCGGCTAGTTTAGTTACTACAGTCTGCAGTGCTACGGAAAAAAACCGTATCTTACTATGAAATCCATACAAAGATACGACCTTTCTACCGTAGTATCGCAATACTTTTTTTTTTTATCTATTAATTAAGGAACTTTGATCATTTTTATGAACATGCCAGCTCCAGCAGGCCTAATACACAACATCATTCATCTAAAAGACATAGATAAATAAAAACATAAACCGTATAAACTTAAAAATAACATGTACACGAAAACAACTAAATTTGTATACACTATTTACATAAAAAAAACTGTATACAAATTTAGCCGATTCCGATAAGGGTTCCGCCAATATTGAATTGAACATTACATTCAAGAAAGATCTGGTCTTAGACCTAGCCATTTACATTAGACAAAAACAAACGTACAAAATCACCTTCCTTAAAAAAAATCCTTAAATAAATCCAAAATCTCCTTAACAACAACTCCAAACAGCGTTTTGAACTTCTCCTCCCAACTTTCGGTAGAAAACAAAATATCCTTCGTCTTCTCAACCAGCCTTTCAAAAGTAATACGTCTCTTCTTCTTGTCCTTATTTTGTCTTTGATCTTCCATATCAGCCCGCTCAATAGTAGGCTGATTGACCAATAGACACTCGGACTTCTTCACATCTGTTACTTTTTTCGACTTCCGCGGCTTACGAACCTCTTGTTGTGGCTTGCTCTCTAATCTGTACTGACTTACTGATCGCTGGCCCTCAGCCTGACGGACGGAATCTTCAGACTCTTTAGATTGTAACGGCTTCGACAAAACAGCATCTCTATATGACTTTCCAAAACTTAAGTCATTCTCAAAAACAGATGGCGCATCCTGACTACAAACATCCGTATCCCTTTTTTCCTTATTTTGCATATACAACCAAAAAGCCCGTTTATAATATATATACATCCCTCAGCAGACATAATCCTGCGAATTTCTTACTCCTTCACAAAAACCGGGCACGACTTATCTAAGGCCATATGGCTGCCTTTACAATTAATGCATCTTAAAATAGTCGTTTCGCAATTGGCATGCTCCCCGCCGCATTTCGGACAAGTTACTTTAGTAGTAGGACAAAACCTGCTCAGATGACCGAACTTCCAACATCTTGAACATTGGGTAACCGGGAAAGTGTACTGATTTACCTTAAATCGGCAACCGTAGGCATAAACATATGGCGGTAAAGAAGTTCCCTTAAAACACAGACGAATAGCTTCAGCCTTAACCCAACGCCCATCATGATCCAAACGGTTCAGTCTACATATTGACAAAATGTCTTCAGACCCTTCAATATTCTTTAAAAATTCGTCTTCCTCAACCTCCAACTCAACCTGCCTTATAATTCCATAAGTGCAGCATGCCATATTAGACCAATAAGAACGTCTCGTCTCATTGTTAAACTCCTGAGAAGCCAGAAGCTTCTCCGCATCATCCTTAGAGTTAAACTGTATGCGAACTTTACGTGGACCCATAAACTTGACGGATAAAATTCCTTTTATACCCTTAAATTGCAGCAACTTTGCCAAACCAATCTGTTTCGGTAAATCTTCTTTTGACACTATATAAACTTCAAATAGCTTGTCAGGCACACCGTCCAGCTCCAGCTGCGTTTTGGCGGTTGCTAAAACCCGCAAGCGTTTAGGTTTCCTGCCTATTGTGATAAAACTATCACTACAACCACAGATTTCGTCGCTCAGACCACAAGCACTCATCACCGCTATATGCCGCACATCCGACATGGACTCAGCGTCCGATACAATATCCGATTGACTCGGCCCTGCCTTATTATCAAACTCCACTTCAGATAGCCACGACGGAGCTGCCCGCTGCCCACATTCTAAAAGTGACGTATCACTCACGACACCTCGACTTGACTCACTCATCGCAAAAACAGCGAAAAGGACTCTAAAACTGAATTAACTTATAAATAAAATGAAATTTGATAAAATTTTCAACCGTCGCCTTTGACAACCAAACGTCAATCCTCGCAATACTTATATTTTTGGAACGTATCTGCCGTGCTAATTTAAAAAGTCGTATCTCAGTATACGATCGGGGTAAAAATACGACTTCTTAATTTAGCAGGTTATGCGTTAAGCGTTATAGACTAAGCTCCCGATATAAAATGACCTTCACAGAGATGTTTATTTGATGAAATGTATTTTATATTTAGTTTAAAATGTCAATAAATATATTGCAAATGGGTTGCCTAACAAATTTTAGTCCAGGGTATGTTTAGTTTAAAATTAAAAAAATTTTTTTTTTACATTTCACCGATTCGATTATTAGATAAATTCATAATTAAATAATCTTTAATTTTATTTAATTTCAATTCATCAATCAGACCTTTGCAAAATGCTAGTAGGTATAGATTTACCTGTTTATACCTGGCTACCCAATAGTTGTGACGGGAAAAGAATAGGCAACCTAACGTTTGCATATTCTAATATGGGCTTCATACTTTCGATTGGTATAGAATTTATCTAATATTAATCAAACCGGTGAAATGTTTAAAACAATTTTTTTTTATTATTAATTAAACATACCCTGGACTAAAATTTGTTAGGCAACCCATATGCAATATAATTATTGACATATTAAATTAAATATAAAATACATTTCATCAAATAAACATCTCGGTGAAGGTTATTTTATATCGGGATCTTAGTCTATAACGCGTAACGCATAACCTGCTAAATTACGAACTCGTATTTTTACCCCGATCGTATACTGAGATACGACTTTTTAAATTAGCACGGCAGATACGTTCGATTTTACACCCCATATTTTTCATACCCCGGGCTTATATATGAAAATCGATTCTTAAGGAGTAAACTCCAAAAAATATTGAAATATTTGAACTGAAAATTTCACTACTTATAAGGATATTTGGAAATTCATTTTTTTTTACTAATACATCTTTATTACCTACATAATGTGTATAAGTTACAAAAAAATCTATTGAGTAGTTTAGACAAAAGAATATAAAAACCAATTTTCGTTTTTTTTAATTTTCTCAAAAACCTGAAGTATTTCAGGGTTTTTTTTTTTGTAAAATAGCATCTTACATCTGGGCTAATATATTAGCAAAACGGCAATCGATTTGGCTTCTGGGGCCGATGCCCCTTACAAACACGGCTATACCCTTTGTATAAAACTAAACGACTAACTTTTTTTTCTCAATTACTGTAATATACTGTAAAACTTGTCATTTCTCATGATACTGTAATTGTTACAACAACAATTTTCAAGTCAAATCTAGGCTATGTAAAATACTGTATCATTAGAAATTATTATCATACCTCGTATCTTCTATATTTTTTGCTGTAATTTTAATGTTAAACTCCAATTTAATATTCTAATTCTAATATTTAATGACTGAATTGTAACCCATATTTATAAGATTGCTGTGCCCTTGCAGGGTTCATGTTCCTGGACCTATCAATAATATAAGACCTTATTGTACAACATGAAACGCAATAAACAAATTGAATTTGAATTTGAATTTGAATAGTCTTAAACCACCTTACCTGAATACCTACATATTTGTAACATTCTTAGAATGCAAGTTCTCCGCTCCGAATTTGTTATCTGATGCCTAAAGATGCTATTTTAGATTTCTACTGGTATGTTTGCTGTATGCTTTGGGATGATATTTAACGACTTCTTCAAGAAACTGGGAATGGGCTCCACCGATATCAGTTTGATGACGGGAATCAGCGCGATGTGTATCGCGCTCTCAGGTAAAAACAAAAGCATTGAATTTGTACTGTTGGTATAGAGAAACTACTGAAACTATTCTGCAGATACAAATTTTTTTGTTCATAATTTGGTTAATTGAACTTTACTCTAACATCTCTATCAAACCTGTATTTTTTTCTAAAGGCTGGTAGCCGAGTTATTATTGCATATACAATTTCAATATATTTAAAATTTTAATTAATTCCTGTACGCGCAACATTTATTATTGCTGGCGAAAATTCATTAGCCTTCTGAGCTTCATATTAATTATATGTTGCCCTGTTATGTACGCAGGATTCCTAACGGGACCTCTGCTTAAGGTCATAAGCATGCGCAAACTCGCCTTCGTCGGCTCCGCCTTCTACAACGCCGGCATTTTTGGTACCGTGTTCGTCAACACGCAGGTGCAGTTAATTATTTGTCAAGGTTTATTCCAGGTAATGAAATCATCTCAACATCCTTACAATATTTTTCATGAATATTAAGCAAAATCATCGTTTCCTTGCCCTTATCGTTTAATTTGGAGTCAGCGCACCATATTTTTTCTTCCGCCCTTCCCTATCATCCGTCCTTTTGTCATTTGATTCCGTCTTATCTATGTCATCTTTCACATAATCAAGTTATTTTATCTACGAGCTTCCCCTACTTTTAGAAATATATGAAATAATACCTTATATATATTTCAGAGTTTTGGTTTGGGGTTCTTGTACAACGTTTCCTGTTCGACGCTGAACGACTATTTTGTTACTAAACGATTATTCTCCGTCACTTTTTCTCAAACTGTGGGAGGTGGGTACCATTTGACATTTTTTTATTAACTATTTATTTTATTATTTTTCTCTCCAATTTCACGTTGCTTTGTTAGGTTTAAATGTCTGATTCAACCGTTCAACTGGTTGACATTAGTATCAATAGGCCATAAAGAAATAACATAAAATGGTGAAATTGGGCTTCAGAAGAGTAGGTACAGTCAACCAATTTGATTCGTAGGCCATTTCGTACCTTGTCACAGTGAACGTCAATATGAAAGCCGCTTGAAATCTCATATCATTGTCATTGTGACCAGGTTCTATAGTGGCCTAGAAATCAAATTGGTTGATTGCACATCTAAAATAAATGATCATTTGCTACGCGAATTTTGACGACGTGGTTGGCGCAGTGGTTAAGCAACTGCCTACTGAGCCGACGGTCCCGGGCTCGAATCCCGGCAAGGGCAAATATTTGTGTGATGAACACGAATATTTGTGCCTGGGTCATGGATGTTCTATGTATTTAAGTATTTATTTATCTATATAAGTATGTATATCGTCGCCTAGTAACCATAACACAAGCCTTGTTGATTTGTGTGAGGTTTTCTGATATTTATTTATTTATTTATTTTTTATTTATTTGCTTAGATTTTTTTTTTTAGATGTACACCCATAATTATGGGTTTGCCCTCCCCGCATTTGTTTTGATTATTTATTAATACACAAAGGCCTAGCTATTTAACCAACTCAATTTGAAATCAAATTCTAAACAATGGACGTATTTATGTAGGAAATATGTATAAAGCATTAAAACTTGAGATAAGACAAAAGTTTTATCACTACCTACTCTACTTTTACGTCTTGAAGCTCTTAATTTCAATAAACTTCAGAATGTAATGTTTAAATGTAATGTTATGTGATGTGAAAACTGTAAATGAATGTAAGAAGACGTTGGCTTGGTTTGTAGTGCAGATGCCTTTTGACTCGGCGGTCCTGGGTTCGAATCCCGGCCAGGGCAAATATCCATGCATAGCTTTGCTTAGTTTGGAACTAGTTCGATTTGTGAAAAAAAAAATGTTAATTAAATGGCATGTAGATAATGCTAAGGAAAATGGTATGATTCCAGCTGCGTCAGCAATGCTGGCACCGATGGTGGTGACATGGTCCATGGAGCAGCTCGGTTTCCGCGGCACCCTGCTCCTCATATCAGCAGTTAGCGTGCAGACATTCGTTGCATCAGCGCTGCTGCAGCCAGTGGCTTGGCATATGAAGAAGGTCGAACTTGCTGAAGTTGTCCCAGGTATGTACTGGTCATCTTCTTCATTTAATTGTGGTGATAAATATAGTACATACTCAGCAGGGGGTTTGGTGTTGTTGTTGCTTGCTCAGTGATGTTTAATCTTGACGATCACATCAAACTACCATATGAGTAACCGTATAAGTGACCCGTTTTGTCATGTGGTCTAGCCTTTTCCGGACGATTGAATACGACGCGGGCAAATAAATGTGAAAATGGCTAGCCTTTTCCATATTTTGAAAGAATATAAACTAAAGAAAAATGCTATTAAATGATACATATCAAAAATCAAGTTTCTAGCTCAAAAAATTATATTAATATATTAGTCTAACAGTCACTAGTTATTAATATTCCAAGAAGCTGAAATTTTTACATTTAAATACAAAGTAAACAAACAGATTTAATATGACGTTCATTTAATACCTATATTATATTAGGGCTTTGCCCTAAGGTTGACTGGTAGAGAATGCCTCATGGCATTAAGTCCGCCTTTTGTACGATAAGTTTTCTTTTGTGCAATAAAGATTAAATAAATAAATAAATAAATTATTTTTACTCGCAATGTTGAATCATAACGCATTTTAGTTTAGTAAATATTATCTCTGAGATTGTTACAAAACCAATTATTTGCAAAGTAATTATCTATATCCAAATAAAAATGGGCGTCAAGTCGTAGAAAGAATATGTTGAATTTAAGATATTTGTTGTTGAGACCGGTAGATTAAATTTTTCGATGATTGTGTGCGTCTTTACGTATGTATTTTCTCAGCCACAGAACGTGAATACGGCTAAGTAAATATGGTCGGAAAGAATAGGGATAGGGAAAAAAACTGAGGGTGTGCAGTCCCCGGAAAAAATTGTACGAAAACCCAAAAATTCCCGCTACCGACAGCAATAATTTACAATTAAGAATTTATATCTGTTTGCAGAAAAGAAGCTGCTGTTGCAGACAGAGAACATTCTCGATGAGATGAACAACAAGCCCCTACCGACTCCTATCGTGAAACTTACTGACATTGAAAACGCAGACAGTTTATTTCCTGAGAAAAGCGATAAACCTACGTTCGCAAAGGGTGTGCTGTAAGTATTACTTAAAAAGTAACTAGAAATATTTTCTAGATGTCATAACCATTTTATTAGCATAGTTAAGTAAAATTTTATATAATGTAACTGTCCTTAGAAGTGTTACTAAACCGGTACCATATTTATTTTCTCAGTTTTTGATTAGTACTTGGGTATTTAAAACAATTGTACAATAGTGGTTCATTTCTGTGTTGCTAACTTTAGCAAAACATAAATAAACATACGAAGAAGCAATATAAGGCATATCTTATTGTAATAGCGGAGTATTTTTTAACTTTTGAATTAAGCTCTATTAGTAAAAATCGATATCATAGTCGCATGGCCTCGATAAGGCAGAGATATTGCTGATTTGGGAATATCGCACTGTCTCGTCGACCTTAGGCCCTGATCCTTGGCTCTTGTTACAGCACCAAGTTCAAGATTTTCCTAAACTGGCCACTGCTGAAGAGGTTTGCACTAACTTGCGGCTGCCTCGGAGCCCCTGTATCCATATTCGCCGACTTGATGTTCGTCTACTTCCTCGCGCAGGCCTTATACGACTGGCAATGGGATAGCGTGAGTATTTATTGTTCAATATTATTCTTCTAAGAGTCTTCTTCTTCTTCTTCATAAGTAATTTTCATAAGAATAATCTCACTTATGAAGATGGACCAAACTGGACGGCTAAATATTATTTCTTATTGCGGTATTAACCCTACTATTTATAAGCCGGGTAGGTATATTTCGTAGTGGCACTAAAACCTAATTTGTGTATTTTTAGATACTAATATTCCTCAAGGTGTTCGCAGGCTATCAAAACTCCATACACCCTTATTAAAGAATAACGTAGATTTCTAATAAGTAATTCTGTTTTAAGTCTACGGCAGCTACAGGCCACTGAGAGGGCCCATTCGTAAGATGGGGCATATGCCCAGCAGTGGGATATAGGCTGATGATGATGGTGATTATAATAAATTTTGTTCTTTTTCCAGGACCACGTAAAGTGGGCATTCGCCTTGTTAGGTTTCGGAGACATAGCAGTGAGAATCCTGATGATATTCTCCAGTACCTGGCTGAACAAAGTGGGCAGCCACTTGATCTATGTTATTGGATTGGTAGTTGCCATTGTAACGAAACTAGGTAAAAACAGATTTCAATATTATACCTACTTAAAAAAGACAATTGATAAAAACAAATAGAGACATTTGTTAGTGTTAAAAATACTAAAATAACGTTACGGACTTCATAAAGACTCCATCGACATGCTAATTTTGGTCTTACTATACACCCACATAATTTTCTTGGAGCTGTTGTGGCTCTCTCTCCATACGACAAAATTCGGAATATAGGTACAGACATAGGAGCTTTAGGACTCTGACATCTCTCCGTGTTTGTCCAGCTATGCTGTGGGTGCGGGACTACACCAGTATGCTGGCGATCATCACTGTAGCGGGAGCCTCTCGGTGCACCGTCACGGTACTGTTCCCGATGGTGGTCTCCGACGCCGTGAAGCCCGAGGAATTCCCCGCCGCCATGGGTATCAGCATGATGATGTTCGGGATCATCAGCTTCGTCATGGGACCGATAATTGGTAAACATTAATTATTTCTTAATTCTTCTGTACTTTTATATCAGTGAGGAAACCATGGAACAGTTGATTCTTTCGGTTCCCTGTCAACGTGTTGTTCCCGATGGTAGTCTGCGACGCCGTGTTGCCCGAGGGGATTTTCTCTGCTATGGGCATCAGTACGATGATGTTCGGGATCATCAGAATCGTGTCACGGCCCCCACCATTGGTAAACCATATTGTGTTAATATCTTTTATTTTTTTGTTCAATGACGTTCAGTCAGATCTGCGTGTAATACGGGATATATGGCATAAGCTCAAGTCAGAGGCCTAGACATGAGCTTTCCTTGTTAATAAGTGAATACCTATAATAAGAATAATATACGTCCATATAAGGAATATGTGTCACTAATTTCTGAGTAAGTCAGTATAAAGAAGACAAAGAAAAGCAACACCTCTACCATGAAAACAAACGGTGAAAATGATAAAAATCCTTTTTTCGTAATGTTTGTCCTCAAAACTCGTAAGTCATCAAAACAATGTACGTAACGAACAATCGCGATGCAACAATAGTAACGTGATAACGCCTGTCGGGACTATCTAAGAGATATGCGTTTTAATAAGATTAGTAATAATATTATTCTAAATCACAGGTGCCATTCGCGACGGAACAGGCAACTACACGACGATGTTCCTGATCCTCATTGGGTTTCTGGTGGCTGTGACCATCGCCTGGACCCTGGAACTGCTCTTAAAATGGAGACGAAGAAACTCAAGCAATATACCAAAGATTTAAATAAACTGAAACGTATGAACTTCTGTTTTATTTTTCTGTAAACAATTTACATGAATATCAAAACGTGAAAAATTATGTTTTGTAACCAATATACATCACCACTAGAACTGCGCAAGAGTGACCACTACTAACTCCATCCAACGGCAGGTAGCGGAACTATTTTAGTTACCCGATCGCCGCTAGATGGCGATGGCGTCGAGTTAGATCGCGCTAACGTTTGTCTGTCTTGGAATCCACAAGTAATTTTAAGAATATTTGTACGATATCTCATTTCACTTCCTGGTATGAGTACCAATTGGTTTCGGATCACCGAACTAACTTGGAGCCATATCTTGGACGTTCTAAGGAAACTTCACTTCCTGGTATGAGTACCAATTGGTCTCGGATCACCGAACTAACTTGGAGCCATATCTTGGATGTTCTAAGGAAACTATTGTAACCATAACGTTGCCAATAAAGTCGATTTTCCTTTACTTCTTCGTTTACCTGACGACGCCCGAGTCCCCGAAGCTACACTGGCAGCCCAACGTTCGGCAATTTCGGACATCGACGCGACGGGGGAACTTATGACGTCACTCGGTTCACAAGTAAAGGCTGAATCTTCGACACCAATTTCGTCTCTAAAATCAAGAAGGAAGAATTCTGGACCCAAACTGGTTGTGTCAGCTGGAAAACGCGCTGCACCTAAACCCCGGAAACCCCGAAAAAGCGACGCAATGGTTACCCTAAGCCAATTTGAGCATATGGCAGCTGCTATGTCACCTAAAAGTGGTTCCTTTACCACTTGCAATATCACCTATGATGGTCGAAAGGACTCCACCGAACTTGAATCTTTCCTGGCAGCCATTAATATCTTCAAGAGAGCCGAGAGAATCAGCGATCAGGATGCGTTAGATGGACTTCCTCTTCTATTCACGGACCAAGCAAAGATTTGGTGGCAGGGCATAAAGAGCAGAATAACGACCTGGGACGAGTTTCAGTCACGCATCAGGAAAACCTTTGCTCCGAAGAAACCAGCCTACATAATATACCAAGAAATTATGTTATCCACGCAGAAGCCCGGTATTACAACGGAATCTTTTGTAGCTGAGAAGCGCATGCTTTTTTCATTGCTGCCCAGCCCAGAGCCTTTGGAATTCCAGCAACTGGACATGATATTCGGACTGCTTAGCCTAAATATCCGTGAAAGGGTATCGCGGTCTTCGTTCACCACCTATGACGGCCTGTTGGAAGCTGCTGAAGAGGCAGAGCAACTGCTGAGGGATCGGATTACCGCTACAACCTTGTCTGCTGCCTCAAGTACATCGACATCAGCTGAACCAATGGATAAACCAACAAAAGTCAGGTGCAAGTACTGCAGATTAATGAACCACACTATTGAAAATTGTAGAAAGAAGGCCAGTGCAGATTTGAAGCGCCCTAAGCAGCAATTTCAACAACCTGCAACGGAAGCATTAGCACCTAAAGCAACACAATCTTCCAGTCAAGAGCATAAGTTCTCGTGCTATGGCTGTGGTGCTCCTGGTGTGGTGCGGAGCAACTGTCCTACGTGTTTTAAAACCAGAAGAACCGACGGAGTACCAAAGGAAATTGGCTTCTGTGCCCTTGGTATTAAAAGCGATGCAAGGTCTAGGCCAGTAGTATACATCAGCACCGAAGGACAAGTTGGAACGGCATTCATCGATACTGGTGCCAAATCAAATGTTGCTTCGTATGACCTGTACCTCCACCTACGTGCGGCTGGATGCACCTTCGGACAAGAGCGCGTCATAGTAACCTTGGCGGATGGGATCCGACGAAATCAAAAGGTGTACACGACGGTTGCTAACGTCACCATTTGCGAACGCACCGTGCGCACAACATTTATAGTTCTACCGGATTCCCGAGAGAATAGAACCCTCCTCGGCGTTGGATTCATCCAAGACGCACACATGATACTTAACTTACCTCAGTATACGTGGCACTTCCTTGGTGATGAAGATAACATCCAAGAACTGTATAGGGAGGACTTCAGTTGTTTCGAGAGAAGAGGGGATGAAACGGCCTCTAGACAAAACAAAAAACCTAGCTATGGCCCACTATACCGTGCAGCTCTCTCACCAGCAAAACGTAAGGATCTACTTGATGGTGACATGCCTACCTACTTGGATTTCATGTTCCAGGATGCTTGCGAAGCTATCGACAAGGAACAAATCCAGCTAGACCCAAAGCAAGAAAGCTTATTTCCGGACAGCAGTGGAGTAACGATTGGCATAAGTGCAATAAATATTGAGACGGAATCAGCAAACGAGGTGATTGAAAAGCTGCTGCAAGCCAACGAAACTGTCTTCATCTCCAACGGCCAACCGACCACACAAGCTGAACACACAATCGATACTGGCAATCATCAACCTATAGCGGTTCCCCCATATCGATTGTCTCCTGTTAAAAAAGAGATCTTACAGAACGAGGTGACCAAGATGTTAGCGGAAGGTATAATCGAACCTTGCATCTCACCCTGGGCAGCGCCTACCGTTCTCGTGCCAAAGAAAGATGGCACTACTCGCGTCTGCATAGACTATCGGCGACTGAACGCTATCACCACTCCAGATGTGTATCCACTGCCCCGAATTGACGATCTGCTTCACAATGCAAGGCGAACTCCTTACATGACGACCCTTGACCTCCAAGCCGGATACTGGCAAATCAAAGTCAAGGATGAGGACCAGTTGAAGACCGCTTTTGTTACGCCGTTCGGAATGTTTTCCTTCCGAAGGAGGCCCTTTGGCTTGCGAAACGCCCCGGCCACATTTCAGCGCTTAATGGACCGTTTCCGGATTCGATTGAGTCACATCAAGCTGGTAGTCTACTTAGATGACCTGGTCATCCTGTCCAGCAGCCTGGAAAGACATCTAGAGGATTTACAAGAGGTCTTCGACCTGCTAAAAGAATTTAACCTCACCATAAACAAGACGAAATGCAGGTTCTGCTGTGCTAAAATTAAATATTTAGGCCATTACATAACTCCTGATGGCCTAGAAATGGACCCAGAGAAGGTGAGCGCAATAAACAACATGTCTCAGCCGACTAATGTCAAGCATCTGCTCTCATTCCTCCAAATGTGCTCTTGGTATCGGAGGTTTATACCTGACTTCGCCAGAGTAGCTGAGCCCCTCACACGACTCACGAAGAAGTCCATGAAATGGGAATGGAAGGACGAACAAACTTCTGCATACAATAAGCTACGAGAGCTCCTGGTATCCGCACCTGTCCTAGCCCAAGCTGATGAGACAAAACCCTACGTAATAAAAGCTGACGCCAGCAGTTACGCCATCGGGGCTGTTTTAGTGCAGGGGGAGAAAGAGAATGAGCATCCTGTGGAATATGCCAGCCGCTTATTGAAGCCCGCAGAACAAAACTACTCGACAACAGAGCGCGAGGCATTAGCAGTGGTCTGGGCAGTGAACAAATTTCGCGGTTACATAGAAGGAACCCCTGTAACCGTGCTGACTGATCATCAGTCCAGTCATAGTCAGTCCAGTCGTCATACGTATCGGACGTGTCAATTAATAAAATAAATAATCATTTTAAATCGTGCGTGACCTAGCTCTGTACATAACGCGGAAGCAAGTATCTATGTCAATGCATAGTGCTTGCTAGTGAGAATGTTTAGAGTATAATAATTTACATACTTTGAACGGATTTTATGGAAAATGGACGGAAGCAGTCCATTTAACCGGAGTGGACTCACGCGCCGCAGCCCACCGCCCTCGCCCTTACCGCCGCCCGACCAGCCCGCCCCGCCCGAGCCCCGCCAACAGGATGAGCTCGAGCCCCTGGCCGTCGTCTCCTCCAAGGACCTTCAAAACTGGATGAAGACCATTGAAAACTACCTCAATGAAGTATGCACCATATCTACAGAAGGTAAACTTAACTCGGACCAAAAATCAAGGATTAGCACCCTATGCCGCAAAGTGGGTCATTGTTCGTCACAAATGGCTATCGAGTACCAGTCCCTGAAACAAAAAACAACTCAGGCCTATAACTCCCATAAGACACTTAAGGAAAAAGTAGATCTCTCCCGTCGCTTCCAGGAACTCAAGCAATGCATCCAGGAGTCCTCTATAGCTAATCCCGGCCAAGTATCTTTTGCCGACGTACTGAAGAACAATACTACTAGTCGCATCCAACCCTCTAACATCAGCTCGGTAGCAATTTACCCGACTGACAAATCGAAGTCGAGCGAGGAAACAAAATCCCTTGTTCAAAAAATCATTAGGCCCGATGAAATGAAATTGCACGTGAGAGGATTGCGCAGAATCAAAAACGGCGGCGTTGTTATCAGCACCGACTCCAAGGAGGACATCGCGAAACTGAAGCAGTTGCAGCAGCTAACGACGTCAGGCCTCACTGTGGATGAAACACAAAAACGAAAGCCCAGAGTAGTAATTGTCGGAGTGCCCGCGGATATGCAAGAAGCGGAAGTCTTTAAGTGTATCTTTCAACAAAACCTAGCCGACAAACTACAAGACCTGACCCTAGAAAAGTTTTTGTCCTCGTCAAGATTGAGCCATAAATCGGGAAGGAAGAAAGCCGAGACCTGCAATTATATTATTGAAGTTCCAGCTCTAATTCGCAAGGTACTAGTCACAAATGACAGAGTTTTCGTGAACTGGTCGTCTTGCCCTGTAAGAGATTTTACTCTGGTCACAAGGTGCTATAAATGCCAGCAGTACGGGCATGCGGCGAAGACATGTAAGATGGAAGTTAACATCTGTGGGCATTGCGGAGAGGTAGGGCACGCAATAAAGGACTGCACCAAGAAGACCGAACCACCAAAGTGCGCGACATGCATGCACTATAAGAAACCGTGTAATCACGAAACTGGCACTGCCGAATGCCCAGCAAGAAAACTAGCCGAAAAAAGGTTCCAAAACTCTATAGACTACGAAGGCGCCTATATAAGAGCGCCTTTTTAGATTATAAGAAGTCCATTTTCAGTTTTAGTATTACTCAAAACATTCTCGACTCATTATTTCCTATATTTCATAACCGCGTAACTTCTTATTATTAAATATTGTTCTGATTTGTAATATACCTAAACAAATTAAACAAGCTGACGATTCATGCAATTCCGACTGTCCTAGTTTCAATTTGTGCTAACGGTGACAATGCAATGTCCTACATAGTTGAACATATCTTAATTAAGCAATATCAAAAAAAATATATAGTTTTATAGTATTATTATATTATGAATTCAATAAGTAGTATTGTATTAATAGTAAATGATTATTATTTTTGTACTTAGAGTATATTTTGAACTCTCAAAGCCTGAGATACAGGATTCTCCTAGTTCAGGCACCAGTATTAAGAATGCTCTGTATTGCTCTGTATAGATCTAAGACCTTTTATGCCATTTGTTATTACTATGATTTCATGAATAAAGATTTTATTATTATTATTATTATTATTATCAAGCACTCAGATGGCTGATGACCCTGAAATCCCCGACAGGACGACTTGCACGATGGGCCTTACAACTGCAGGCTTATGACATCAAGATTAAATACATCACTGGACGGACCAATGTCGTAGCGGATGCCCTGTCACGACCCAACTGCGACTCAAAGACTATAGAAACGTGTGGGGTCTGCTCGGTCACAGTTGACATGCCTGTTGTTGCCCCAGAGCAAATCCGAAGTAAGCAGTTAGCCGATGATGACATCAAGCGGATAGTCAATGACTTAGAGGGGAACAATGAGGAGAACGCAACCTACTGGAGTAAGAAAGGGTACCTCATGAACAATGGGTTGTTGTACCGTTATGATTCTAAGGAAGACAATGACGATAGTAGATTGGTTGTACCTAAATCGGAGCAGATCGCAATCATCTCTACCTACCATGATGAACCAACAGCAGGCCATTATGGAGCTCAGATAACCTTGGACCGCATAGTTAAGCGATATTATTGGAAAGGAATGAGAACGCAGATTGAAGCCTATGTCCGATGTTGCGTGAAATGCCAGAGGTACAAACCCACGAACACGAAGCCTGCTGGACTATTGCAAACTACTGCAACAAGACAACGCTTCGAGATAATCTCCTTCGACCTGTTTGGCCCTTTGCCCCAAACCAAAGATGGATTAAATTGGATTTTTGTGGTGGAAGACATAGCCTCAAGATGGGTAGAGCTATTCCCTTTGAAACAAGCAAGCGCAGAGGAATGCGTCACAGTTCTGATGAACGAGATCATCTTGCGATATGGCACACCCCGTCGATTGATAAGCGATAATGGGAGCCAATTTGTAAGCAGTGTGATGCAAAAGCTCACCTACTGTCTGAACATAAACCACGGTTTTACACCCGTTTATCATCCGGAAACCAACCCCGTCGAACGGAAGAACCGGGATCTAAAGGTGCAACTAGCCATGTTGGTTGAGCAAGACCACACTACCTGGGCAAAAATGTTACCAAGTATACGCTTTGCGATGAATACGGCTGTCTCCAGTGCAACTAGCTTTACCCCAGCCTACCTAACCTTTGGACGAGAGCTACGCACTCCGGATGACGTACAGCATGATTTGAGGGAAGTTATACAAAGTGAGACCTTTATACCCGAAATCACTCCCAAACTGCTGCTAATGGCTGACACCCTCGCACAAGCTAAGGAAGTACAAGAGATGACAGAGGAAAAACGCAAGATCTACGTAGACAAGAAGCGAAAACCCTGTCCCACCTATAAGCCTGGAGATTTGGTGATGGTGGACTCACACTCACTGAGTAAAGCTAGTAGTGGGTACAGTGCCAAGTTCGCACCAAGGCGAGATGGCCCTTATGCTATCAAGGAAAAGCATGGACCAAGCTCCTACCTGATTGCTGAACAGAAACGGCAAGACAAGGTAGTCGGCGTATACCATGCGTCAGCATTGAAGCCATACCACGGAACCGGCACATCCCTTCCAGTCCCAGTACGGCCAATAAGGAAAAGAGGCAGACCGCGCAAGACACCACAGCCAAGTGAATAAACTGTCCTCTTCGCCGAGACGTCATCAGGGACAGAGGGGGAGACTGTAACCAATATACATCACCACTAGAACTGCGCAAGAGTGACCACTACTAACTCCATCCAACGGCAGGTAGCGGAACTATTTTAGTTACCCGATCGCCGCTAGATGGCGATGGCGTCGAGTTAGATCGCGCTAACGTTTGTCTGTCTTGGAATCCACAAGTAATTTTAAGAATATTTGTACGATATCTCATTTCACTTCCTGGTATGAGTACCAATTGGTTTCGGATCACCGAACTAACTTGGAGCCATATCTTGGACGTTCTAAGGAAACTTCACTTCCTGGTATGAGTACCAATTGGTCTCGGATCACCGAACTAACTTGGAGCCATATCTTGGATGTTCTAAGGAAACTATTGTAACCATAACGTTGCCAATAAAGTCGATTTTCCTTTACTTCTTCGTTTACCTGACGACGCCCGAGTCCCCGAAGCTACAGTTTGTATTTTGATATGGTAAGTCCAAGAACCAAATACTTTCAAATGAAACAAGAGCAAAGAAATAATTAAATATTTAGACCTCAGGATTTCTTATTGTATTGTCATCAAAATCATTTTTCGCAAAACATTCACTAATCGACATAGGCTACAAACAATCAGGAACAACAAACAAACAATTAGAAGGTTTTGTGCACCCTCCATCCAGCATGCACTCGCAATACGCATGTGCAATTAAATAAATAAATAATAAATATCGGACAACCTCACACAAATCGATCTAATCCCAAATTAAGCTCAAGAAGGCTTGTGTTATGGGTACTAGACGACGATATACGTACTTATATCGATAAATAATTAGGATCATATAATACATACCATCTACAAATCATCCAAAAGTTTGAGAAATATGACCTACACAATTAGATATCTGAACAAAAACTTGTAAAAACTATATTCCTCGACAAACGAATGAAAAATTAGACAAGTACTATAAAAAATCTTGAGCGTTTGAAATTAAAATTATGTTTGAGATTTAAACTACAAATGAAATGTCGTAAACGTAACAAGCTTGTTATACTGGTTTAGAGCCCTTTTGTTTCCTGGATACTTATTTTGTAGAATGTTTGATTTTGCCGACAAATCATTTCGCAGAGTTATTGTTCCTCTGTCATAAATTATTCATCATCCTATTCATTAGGTCAGGTTTGTTTTATAACAGTCTCAAGTAGTTTAGTTGCAAAGAAAAATGCTTTCTACTAAATGTTTTATAGCGGAATGAAACATTCGACGAAAAATAGTTCTAGGATTCAAGAAATTTTCCTTATAGTATAGTCAAGTAGTGTTTTAACTCTTTGCTTTTTACTTCAGTCAGGCGTTTTTAATTTTGAGTCAAATTTTCAATTTATCGACGATAAATTTATATGAGCGATGACAAACTCCATACACAAGGGGCACATTCTATATATAGAATACCACTGAAAATTAAGAAAATGAAGAATTAACCCCCGGGCCCCGATTAAAAAAGAGGGGTGTTAATAAGTTTAACATATTGTGTATCTGTGTGTCTGTTTGAGGCATCCTAGCTACCAAACGGACGGACTAATTTGAGTGCGGGCTCTTCTAATTGAAAAACTTGTGCGTCGAGATGGTTCTTAGCTAAATTTGGTGGAAATAGGTCCACTAGTTTCCAAGATATTCAGCTTTAATTGGAACAAGTGACAAGATCTCAGCCAATATTGCAGCTAAGAATTTCAAATTTTGTAGTTATGTTCAGTATTAGTAGCATTTTTTATATTACTCATTGAATAAGGGTCTTATGATGACCAGCTTCTTGTGTCGGAGGTGTTTTTCTTTTGAAATTCTTTTATATCTCCGCGTGTTCAGACATTTGAGTCTTATAGCACTTTCAGCCATAGTAAACATTTATAATCTTAATCAACACTTGTGTTACGGACAGCCCTGCAAAACGTCTAATTTTAAGAAGAAAGAAGATTACCCCGCGAGACGAGCGGGCTGTCACAATCTTCAACAACACAGTACGGCGAGTCGACGGCCCACGCTATGAAGTCGGGCAGTTATGGCGCGACGACAACCCTAACATGCCGCCGACGTACAACATGGCCCTACAGCGGTTACAAGGCATCGAGAAGAAGATGGACCGCGACCCGCAGTTTGCTGAAGCCTATACAAAAGAGATTGAAAATTTGATTGAGAAGAAATACGCCGAGCGGACGGTGCCGGCGCCAAGCAGCACTACATGGTTCCTGCCACACTTCGCGGTTACGAAGCCGAATAAGCCTGGACGCATCCGGCTTGTATTCGACGCTGCGGCCACCTCACAAGGCCGCAGCTTGAATGACTACATACTGGAGGGACCCGACAAGCTGCGCTCAATACTGGGCATACTATACCGCTTCAGAGAAGGAGCCTACGCCGTGACGGCCGACATCGCGGAGACGTTCCTACAAATCAAGCTGAGAGAAGAGGACCGGCCGTCACAGATGTTTCTATGGAGAGGCGCCGACAGATCGCGACCTCCGACCGTGTACCAGCTGACGTCGATTTTCTTCGGTGCGGCGAGCAGTCCGTTCCTGGCCCACAGCGTGCGGGATCATAACGCCGAAGAGAACGCGCAGACACACCCGTTGGCTGTACGTGAGATCACTGAAAACCACTACATGGATGACTTCGTCTCGAGCTTTCAAACTGAAGAGGAGGCCTGCGAAAAATCCCTAGAAGTCGCCGCCTCACACAGACTGGGCGGATTCTTGCTGCGCGGATGGAGCTCCAACGCGACTAAACTTATACAGTCGCTACCTACGGAGCTCCGAGCCACAACGCCCGCGCAGCTAGGCGGCGACAAGAGCCAGAAGATACTCGGGCTGATGTGGGACCCGAACTCAGACACACTCGGCTTCAACACGAGAATGATTCGGGTCCCCGCGGAGGCGCGTGAGCTACGCCGCACTCCGACGAAGCGAGAAATGCTGAGCGCCGTCATGAGTATCTACGATCCAATCGGACTCTTGGCGCACTACACCGTGACGGCGAAGATACAACATCAGAGGCTGTGGGAGCTCAAACTCGACTGGGACTCTACGCTGCCGCCTGAAGAAGCCGCCGAGTTCGCTACGTGGCTAATACGCGGACTGGAGTCCGTAGCAGCGCTACGCCTACCCCGCCCGTACACTCTAACGGAGGGAGCCACGAGACGCGAGCTACACGTCTTCGTGGACGCCAGCTCGCAAGCCTACGCAGCCGTCACTTACTGGCGAATAGAAGCAAACGAAGACACACACGTCAGCCTCGTAGCAGCCAAGGCGAAAGTGGCGCCGACCCGACAGCAGAGCATCCCACGACTCGAGCTACAATCGGCGCTAATTGGGGCGAGGCTGGCAAAAAGCATCGCGCACGAGCACCGAGTCACCATCGACGCGACGGTCCTATGGACAGACAGTCGGACCGTCCTACATTGGGTGCGCGACGACGCACGCCGCTACAGCACCTACGTCACGCACCGACTCGGTGAAATCGCTGAAATCACTGAAACGGAGCAATGGAGATGGGTGCCTACAAATAAAAATCCCGCCGACGACGCTACGAGAGCAGACAGCGCGCGTCGCCTGGACATAGGCGCCCGATGGTACGCCGGACCCGAATTCCTGTGGCAACCTGAAGCGGAATGGCCACAGGAAACGCCGGCGCTGCCCACAGAAGAAACGATGGAAGCCCAACCGCATCAAGTCGCAGCTACAAGCGTGTGGACATCACCGCTGCCTGACATCAGCCGGTTCTCCCAATACAACCGGCTGACAGGCGCGACGGCGCCACTGCTTCAGTTCGCGGAGCGCCTGAAGACGAAGCGGCCCACGGGACTACAGCTGAAACACATGAAGCAAGCCGAGCACATGTGGCTTCAGCAGTCGCAACGCGAAGCCTTCCCGGAGGAGCTACGGGCGCTATCCCGAGGCGAGCCCATCACTCGACGCAGCCGTCTGTACAAGCTCGATCCCTTCATCGACGCAGACGGCCTTATAAAGATGCGCGGGCGAATCAACGCCGCGCCCGCCTACATCAACAAGACGCCGGCCATACTCGACGGCCGCAACCCGTTCGTGCGGCTGTGGCTGCAGCGTGAGCACGAGAGGGCCGCGCACGCCAACAACGAGCGCGTCGTGAACGACGTCCGGCAACAACACTGGGTGCTGAAGCTGCGGCCGACGGTACGAGCCGTCGCGAACGCCTGCCGGACGTGCATCCTGCGCCGCGCACAACCCCGAGTACCGGCACTGGGGGACCTGCCGCCAGCCCGCGTCGAGCCACACCATCGGCCGTTCACCTACGCGGCGACCGACTACTTCGGTCTCGTGTGGGTCACCATCGGCCGCCGCCGCGAGAAGCGATGGGTGGCGCTATTTACCTGCCTGACCACCCGCGCCGTGCACTTGGAGAAAGTGCATACGCTGTCGACGGACTCCGCGATCATGGCGCTACGACGACTGGCGGCGAGGCGCGGCTGGCCGCGCCAATTGTGGAGCGACAACGTTACATGTTTCCGGGCCGCAGACATCGAGCTTCGGGCGGCCTACAAAGAATGGCTGCCCGAACTCCAGAGCTACGGACTACAGCGCGGCCTGGAGTGGCGCTTCATCGCGCCCGGCGCGCCGAATCAAGGAGGCGCCTGGGAGCGGCTAGTGCGGTCGATCAAGACCGCGCTCACGACAACGCGGCACACCAAGGCGCCTAAAGAAGAGGTGCTGATGACGCTGCTCGCCGAGGCCGAGGCGACCGTCAACGCCCGGCCGCTCACGCACGTCTCCGTGGACCCGAGGGATGAGGAGGCGCTTACGCCCAACCACTTTCTGTTGGGCGGACCGACGGCGACACCCATCATCGGCCCATGCCTGGAGGCCGAGCGCTGCACTTGGCGGGCCAGCCAGGCGCTCGCCGATCAATTCTGGGCGCGGTGGATACGGGAGTATCTGCCGACACTCGCGCCCAGGCAATCATCGCCGTCGGGAACAGAGCGACGGATCCAGCCAGGCGACTGCGTGGTCATAGCCGATCACACGCTGCCGCGCAACGTCTGGCCACGAGGGATCGTCGAGGCAACGCATCCGGGTCCTGACGGCGAGGTGCGGAACGCGGACGTGCGCACCAAGGGCGGCGTGTTTCGGCGCCCTGTACGGAAGCTGGCTGTCCTCCCCATGCAACCCGAGTCTACGCGGCAGCTCGACGGGGGGAGTTTGTTACGGACAGCCCTGCAAAACGTCTAATTTTAAGAGAATAAATACGTAAATGAATAATTCGATTATATTAGATATAAGATTTTCGCCCATACAAGTGGCAAACTTATTAAAGTATGTGTAAAATCACTTATTATACCGAGCTCCCGTCATGTCTTAATAAAGACTAACTTACAGACTTAGAATCAAAACAAAGGTGACTCATCGAAAACTTTCCACTCCTAGTCGAAAACAGATGAGTCATCTTTGTTTACACTCGATGCAAAATATAAGGAAATTTTTATATAAATTCAGGACTTTGTTAAAATCATTGATTATGTTTTAATTAAAGTAAATTCATTTAATTTATCCCGGCCGCAACCGTCTGAGAGCACCACAACGCCGAAAATAAGCGAACGCGCAGCGCGCAGCGCCATAAGAGAGATAAGGCAGGTGTATATCTCGGACGGTGCGAGCGAGACGGCCTCTTGCCGGGGACAAAGAAACGATAGGTATTTTCGCATCTCACAGTCTGACGGGAGCTCCCACGACGCAAACATGTATTGAATTTTGTGTATCTAAACAGCGTCAATCCATAACATAAGTTATTTTTAAGCTAAATCATGTAAAACGTTAGTAAATTAATATAATAAGACAGGGCGGGCGTCCCCCTGGACCTAGAGGCAAATTATATAAAAGGACGGCCATTTTT
Organism: Apotomis capreana; assembly: GCA_947623375.1. NCBI lineage: Eukaryota > Metazoa > Arthropoda > Insecta > Lepidoptera > Tortricidae > Apotomis > Apotomis capreana. The sequence continues at coordinate 1,047,384 of OX392501.1, forward strand.
GTATAGAATCACTTCCAGTTCTTGCTCTCTTGCATTAACCATCTTGTCAGTGTAGCGTAGTACCATCGGTCCGCGAGTTAGTTGTTAGTATAGCGTAGTACCATCGGTCCGAGATTTAGTTTAAATTCAGTAGACAGAGACTATATTAGTTAAGTGTTAATTTAAGTGTTTCCGATCCGTTGTTGTTTTTTGTTAATTTTCTGTGTAAATATATACCGTTGATTTTTAGTTTGCGTTTTCGTTTCGTCCGATCGTTTACCTTAGCCTACAGTCCACTTCGCTCTATAACTCATCCCCGAGTTTCGGAGTGCCCTTGTAGCCGATAGCCGACGGACGCGATTGTCGTCTACAACTTGCATTCTTTATCTAAAATCAACACAATGTATACGTTTGCTAAAAGTTGTCTCATTTCAAATCGCCCAGTGCACCAGAGGAGACAGGATTCGGGCTGTGTGTGTGAGATGACTGTCAAGGAAACCAGTGCGATGCAAGAGAAGAAGAAACAGTATGAGTTGGTGCCACCGGACGGCGGATATGGATACACTGTATTGTTTGCCGCCACCGTTATTTTTGTAAGTGAATTTTCAGCAACAGCAATGTTTGAAGTCATAATGACAGATAAATCGTCTTTTAATTTCCCAAACATACAGTTTCGTTAAGATGGAATAAGTTTTGTAGAGCATTTAATTCGATAAAGGAAAATTTTATGAGTTGCAATGATAAATCAGTCGCAGGTATGGAACTTATAAACTCGTAAAACAATTAAACAATAAAGTACTTAATATTTGTAATAATATTAGCATGCAAGTACTCTTCTCCGCTCTGAATTTGTTATCTGATGCCTAAAGATGCTGTTTCAGATTTCAACTCGTATGTTTGTTTTATGCTTTGGGATGTTATTTAATGACTTCGTCAAAGAATTGGGAATGGGCTCCGCCGACATCAGTTTGATGACGGGAATCAGCGCAATGTGTGTCGCAATCGCAGGTAAAATATAAAAAACATTCAATTTGTATTGTTGGCAAAGATAAACTCTATTGAAACTATTTTGCAGATTACTCTATCCTCAATACTGAACTACTATCAAACCTGTGACGTTATTATTGTATAGAATTATTATTGCATAATATAAAATTTCAACATTCACTTTTGCTTGAATCGCGAATATTTATTAGACTTCTGAGCTTAATATTAACTATATTATGTCATGTTATATACTCAGGATTCCTAACGGGACCTCTGCTAAAGGTTATGAGCTTGCGCAAACTCGCCTTCGTCGGTTCCGTCTTCTACAACGCCGGAATTTTGGGTACCGTGTTCGTAAACACGCAGGCGCAGTTCATACTTTGTCAAGGCTTATTAAAGGTAATTACTCGTAAATCAACTAAACATCCTCATAAATTTGTTCAGTTATAATATCACATAACAAGTCATCGTCAATTCCTTGCCCTTATCGTATTATTTGGGCTGGCGCAGCCATGGCGCAGCAATTTTTTTCTTCCACCTTTCCCGAAATGGGTAAACTGTTGGACTTTTTTATGTCATAATGTACACGGTTTTGACGATAAATTAATCTTTATCTTTAACACCCATCATTCCGTCATTTAATTCCGTATTTACCTGTATCTTTCTCACAATCCATTTCTTTTATCTTTGAGCTTACCCTACATTAAGTGCCTTATATCAAAATATTATATTTTTCAGAGTTTTGGTTTGGGTTTCTTGTACAACGTTTCGTGTTCGACGTTGAACAACTATTTTGTTAATAAACGATTATTCTCCGTCACTTTTTCGCAAACTGTGGGAGGTGAGTAGGTACCATATTGTTCTTATTTCCAATTTCACCTTGCTTTGTTAGTGAAATAATTGTATTAATAGGCCATAACTAAATGACGGGAAATGGTGACTTTGAACTTCAGAAAATTACATCTAAATGGTTGAAGGTGGCATTTCCATTTACGGCTTTGCATTCAGCGCATTTATTCTAATTATTTATTAATTAAAACTTGCTTGAGTTAGTTGCACCGCCCACAATTTATCTGCTTTGCCCAAAGGTTGACTGGTAGAGAATGCCTCATGGCATTAAGTCCGCCTTTTGTACGATAACTTTTCTTTTGTGCAATAAAGATTAAATAAATAAATAAAAATACACAAAAATGTAGCTATTTAATCTAATCAATTTTCAATTCTAGATCATGAAAGTATGAATGTATGTAATACGAGTATGTATTATTTAGAGCATTAAAACGTGAGATATAACAAATAGTCTCATCACTATCTACTCAACTTTTACGATTTTCACTAAACATCAGGATAAAATGTGTAATTGTTAACTAAATGGCAAGTAGATAATGCTTAAGAAAATGGTATGATTCCATCCAGCTGCTTCAGCAATGCTGGCACCGATGGTGGTGACATGGTCCATGGAGCAGCTCGGTTTCCGCGGCACCCTGCTCCTCATATCAGCAGTTAGTGTGCAGACATTCGTTGCATCAGCGCTGCTGCAGCCAGTGGCTTGGCATATGAAGAAGGTCGAACTTGCTGAAGTTGTCCCAGGTATGAACTGGTCTTCTTCTTCCTTTCCACAGTGATCAGCATGAGGTTGTGTGTTGAAAAGGAAAAAAGGTGTATAAAGAATGCCCTAGTATGTATCTTATTCATCTTCTTTCTGTTCGTAAACCTTAGCGATAATGTGTGCCTATAGTTGTAAACCAGCGGCTTGTAAGCCGGTAGTAACCGAAAGCAGCGGCTAGAAACGAATAACCAGCCGCTTGATACCGGGTAGATACCCGACTTGAGCATCAAATAAAGAAATGATTTTTATTTCATTTTTTTTGTTAAACTCTTATTTTTGTTATACAGTAGCACTTATTATGATCTTTTTTTTTTAAATAGACCCCGAAGACACCATTTGTACCTACTAATTTACTTAATTCAGATATTACGAAAAGTAAACTATGAAACAACGTTTGTGTTCAGGTGGCGGTGTATGAAAATTATAAGAATAAAGGTAGCTAAATCAGTTTATTTTGGATCTAATCATCATTGTAAACCAAACGCGGGAATCTCGCGCGGCAGGATAAATGCGTGTGGGGGGCTGAGGGGTGCGCGGGGCATGCGGGGATGAGTGCGCGAGGCTCGTTGCGGGGCGCCCGCCGCTCGCCGGTTAGTCAGTGTAAGTACTTTTGGTTTTGGTGCATTATAGAAATACAACTAAATGCTTACTATTACTAGGTAACTGATAAATACCTATTTCCAATTCATCTCTCACAAATAAATTATTAAAATAGTCCTATTCCACTGCTCTTTCACATTTTGTAAGAGAATTTTGAGTTTTTAACACTTAATACAGATGCAAATGTCATTGTTTATGTCTATTTATGTTAAATAGATCCTATAGTAAATAAATGAAAAGAAAAATAACAAAAACAAACATTGAATCATGTGAATATGTCAATGAAATGTAAGCAGCCGTTTCCAGCCGCTTGTTATCGCTAGAAATGATAATAAGCCAAATAAGCCGTTTCAAGCCGCTGGGCTAGAAATGTTAGCAACCAGCTTCGCATCTATATGTGTGCCCATGCCTGGGGCTTAATGTCAGGTGCAAACTGTCTGATGACCCGATCCAGACATAAAAATGTCCCACATATTGCCTAACTAGCAAAGTAGTGATAAAATAAAATGTTTTAACACTAAATAATGATATAAAAGTCATAAAATAGCAACTCGGAGCTGCTATGTTGTTTATTGGCGACTTGTATCATCATCTAGCTGTATAATTTTATACAGCTATATCGTGATAAGAATTGATGACATAAACGTTTACTGGACTTCTTAATACGGCACATATAACACAGCTGCACAACAGTATCCCTAACTGTGATTTAGAGCAATTTCGTTGCATATCAGATATATACAGTGCCTGTATACAGCTAAGTAACTCTATTGTGGCTTTTAATGCGCTGCAATATCGCTGGTGATATATCAGTGCACCAATGGAGCTAACTCGAGATATATAAGAACATAACGCAGCTGATATGCGTCTAAAGTATCATATAATGGCGTTTCCTTAACACCAGCAGCATAAAGTTGGTTAAAGATCTACATTAACACTAAACAGTTGCAAATACACTTTTTAAGACCTTTTATATCATCAGTGACATATAAACATTATTGTTACTAATATATAGCTAAATAAATGTACATATCAGCTGTTGTAACCTCATTTATAGGATCTTTATGATAGTCAAACCAGCGTCGAGAATTCGGAAGTTGGTTCCGTAGATACAAAAAATGAAATCTTAACAGAACCTTGTTCAGGATACCAAGATGACTGTTTGCGACTGACAATTTTGATGACAATGGAGAAGATGAAAACATATTCTTCCACAGCCATTCAAATCTGTTGAGTTTTATGAAATTACTTCTGCTTGAAAAACAGTAATTGACAAAAAATACCTATAACCACTTTCATTTCACGCAAATGAGTTGAACAATATTGAAGATACTTTATTTATTACCTAAAGGTAGGGACAGTAGGGGGTTTTACTAGTTTTATTAAGGAACCCGAAAGTGTTTGGTAATGGCGGTGGGAAACTGTAAATTTGTGATATATCAGTAACCAGAACACATTTTAGATACATATTGGTGACTTTAAATAATTTGCTATTTTAAATATTTTTTATTTAATTAAATATTTAATATTTAAAAGGGGCATGAAAAAAACACAAATAATATGCTATTATTTCATCAATAAAATTTTGAGCGCATGATAAATTACCCGTTATGCACGTACCTAAATGCAACTTGACACTACTTACTAACACAAAAATAGTTTGCTATTTTATTATACTTACAAAACTGTTAATTGTTAGGACATTTTTTTTCATACAACTTTATTTACACATAACACACAGTATTTAGCACTAACGATATGCGACATAAAAGAATCGCTAATAACAATATAACAACAAACAGCTCTATATCAGAATTGCTGTTACTTTCTTATCATATTTTAGTGATATAGTGACTCAGGCGTTATTGGTGTAACGCTAAAGAGATTCATAAAACATTGTAGTATCATGGATATACATCAAAGTAGTGACGTGCGGTGCCAAAATACACATGATATATCATCAAATAGCTGTAAAACTGGGGCCACTTCCCAGTGATAGAGATGTTTCTATCACGGATATAAAACTGCGTCTGTCACTGATTTACAGCTAAATTTGGTTCAGTTTTGGTAGTTGGGTGGTGATTGATTTTTTATTTTATTTCGGCTAATGGGAATTTATATCTGTTTGCAGAAAATAAACTCCTGTTGCAGACCGAGAACATTCTCGATGAGATGAACAAAGCCCTACAGACTCCTATCGTGAAGCTTACTGACATTGAAAACGCAGACAGTCTGTTTTCTGATGAGAAGAGCGATAAACCAGCGGATGCGTTCGCAAAAGGTGTGCTGTAAGTATAACAAAGTAATTGTAAATATTTTCCAGAAGCCATACCCGTTTTATTAGCATCCTATTTAACTGTCGTGGATGTTTACTAAACCGGTATCAAATATAATTAATTTCTCAGTTCTTGACAAGCAGTTTTGGCGTGATAAATAAACAGCATGATGAGTACTTAAATATTAGTTATTTAAAATAGTTGCACCATACTGGTATATTTCCATATTAAGTGCATAAGCGTAAAAAAAATACAAATCTAATTGTAATAGGCTAATGCCTATTTATTATTGATTGATTGGTAATTCAGCTGAATTCGCGAAATAATAAAATTATTATTACCAAAACTCGATATTAACATTACAGGGTCGTGAAAAAGTGGAGATATTGCTAAATCGGGAATATCGTACTGTCTTGTCGAGACTCTGATCGTTGAATCGGTTCTTATTTTATTACAGTACCAGGGTCAAGACCTTCCTGAACTGGCCACTGCTGAGGAGGTTCGCATTAACGTGCAGTTGCCTCGGAGCCCCTGTGTCCATATTTGCCGACACGATGTTCGTTTACTTCCTCGCGCAGGCCTTATACGACTGGCAATGGGATTGTGTGAGTACATTGTTCAATATTATTCTTCCACTAGTCTTCTTCTTCTTCTTCATAAGTCATTTTCAAAAGAATAATCTCAATTAGGAAGACGGACCAAACTGGACAACCAAATATTATTTCTTATTTCCGTTTTAACCCTAAATAAGCCAAACTGGACAACCAAATATTATTTCTTATTTCCGTTTTAACCCTAAATAAGCCCGGGTCGCAGTGGCATTAAAAACATTATTTGTTTGAAGAATAACATTTATTTATGTTAAAATTTCTTATTACTAATTTTGTTTTAAGTCTGCACTAGCTAGAGCCCACTCCCTCTCATTCGTGAGAGGGGGTATATACCCCCTCCCATTGCTGGGTACGAGTATATGCTCAGCAGTGGGACCAATATAGGCTGATGATGGTGATTATAATGAATTTTGTTCTTTTTCCAGGACCACGTAAAGTGGGCATTTGCCTTGTTAGGTTTCGGAGACATAGCAGTGAGAATCATGATGATATTCTCCAGTACCTGGCTCAACAAAGTGGGCAGTCACCTGATCTACGTTATCGGATTGGTAGTTGCCATTGTAACGAAATTAGGTAATAACGGATTTCAATATAACACATCGAGACACTTGATAGTAGTAAAAAATATGAATATAACGCAACAGTCTTCATATGAAGACCCCATCGGCATGATGACTATTAATGGTCTTACAATATACAAACATAATTTGCTTGGAGCTTTTGTGGCTCTCTCCCTAAACCACAAAATTCTGATTATAAGTACAGACATAGGAGCTTTAGAACTCTGTCATCTCACCTCGTTTATTCAATGTTCAGCTATGCTGTGGGTGCGGGACTACACCAGTATGCTGGCGATCATCACTGTGTCAGGAGCCTCTCGGTGCACCGTCACCGTGCTGCTTCCGATGGTGGTGTCCGATGCCGTGACGCCCGAGGAATTCCCCGCCGCCATGGGCATCAGTATCATGATGTACGGGATCATCAGCATCGTCATGGGACCGATCATTGGTAAACAGTATTTATTCATTAATTCTTCTGTATTTCAGTGAGGAACCCATAGAACAGTGGGTTCTTTTGGTACACTGTCATCGTGTTGTTCCATATGGTGGTCTGCGACCAGGTGTTTTTCTGACCCGAGGGGTTTTTCTCTGCTATGGGCACCAGCATGATGTTCGGGATCATCAGAATCGTCAAGGCTCCGATTATTGGTAAACCATATTGTGTTAATATATATTTTTTCTTTTTTCGATAACGTTGAGTCAGATCTGCGTGTAATTCAATCAATTAACTGGCAGAAAACGGGATAAGTGGCATAAACTTAAGTCAGATGCCAAGATTTTTGCGCAGATATTTTTGTTCCGAGACAAGAGCTTTCCTTGCTAAAAAGTGAATACCTAATCGGACACATTGTTTAAACACGTCCATGTGTCACAAATTTGTTTGTAATTCCGTATAAAGAAGACAAAGAAAAACAACATCTCAAATTATTAGTCTATTTTTCTACCACGAAAACAAACGGCAAATGTGATTGTTTAATCCTTTTTTTCTTAGATTTTTTTGTCTTCAAAACTCATTGGTCCTCAAAACAATGTTTGGCGTGACAAGCAATAATAGTAATGTGATGGACACAAGTGATAACGCTAGTGGCAACTATGTTAAAGATATGCATTAAATAAGATTAAGTAACAATATTATTTGAAACCACAGGCGCCATTCGCGACGCGACCGGCAACTACACGACGATGTTCCTGATTCTCATCGGGTTTATGGCGGCTGTGACCATCGCCTGGACCCTGGAACTGCTCCACAAATGGAGGCGAAGAAACTCAAACAATGTACCAAAGAATGAAATAAACTGAAACGCCTGAACCTCTGTTTTATTTTTCTCTAAACCGATTTCATGAATATCAAAACGTGAAATTGTTATCCGTACTAAGTTCTGTATTATGAAAATGGTTAATGCCAAAACGGATGGATCAGTCTAGAAGCAAATCCTTTCAAATGAAACAAAACAGAGCGATGACTAACTAAAATATAAACATAAATAAATATACCTCAGGATTTCTTATTGTATTGTCATCAGAACTATATCGTAAGAATTTTCCGCAAAACATTCACTAATGGACATATACTTACTCACTTTGGGCCCAGTGGCCCAAAGTGAAACCTTACCTTAATATTTGGGAAGGTAATGCTCTGTACCGGACCGTTTAGATTTGTGCGTTTCCTATTATGGCGTACTAGGCGTCTGTTTTTGGCCTAAATTCCGCTGCAAACGGCAGCCTATTACACAAATTCTATAATCATTCGCGAATAAATTCAATTCCTTAAATTTCGTAAAGATTGGTCCAGTTTCGGTGGAGGACACAGACGAGAACGAAACCTCGTTTTGTATAGCCCGGCTACGTTAAGTTTGGGCCTCATTTGTATGCGACACCATAGTTACCAGGTGCAAACTTAAAGCAAACTGATATTCTGAGGAAAGGAGCTGTGACATATCCTCTTAAGATTTACGCGCCCGATTTTTGTCACTTCGCTTACTTCGTGAAGATATTGTTTGGTACATAATACCAAATACAAATCTTTTTTATGAAACGATAAAATAAAAATTTTCGTATTACTATTGTCACAGCGTGACTGTTAGAACAATAAAGTACTTTACGATTGTTATATGGTATGGAAGTATATTTTTAGGGTTCCGTACCGCAATCGGAAAAAACGGAACCCAGGATCACTTTGTTGTCCTTCCGTCCGTCCGTCTGTCTAAAAGCAAGACCGTTTATCTCGAGAACGCGTGGAGGTATCGAGTTGAAATTAACCATATATTTATATACTTAAATTTCGTAAAGATTGGTCCAGTTTCGGTGGAGGACACAGACGAGAACGAAACCTCGTTTTGTATAGCCCGGCTACGTTAAGTTTGGGCCTCATTTGTATGCGACACCATAGTTACCAGGTGCAAACTTAAAGCAAACTGATATTCTGAGGAAAGGAGCTGTGACATATCCTCTTAAGATTTACGCGCCCGATTTTTGACAATTCGCTTACTTCGTGAAGATATTGTTTGGTGCATAATACCAAATACAAATCGTTTTTATGAAACGATAAAAAAAAATTTTTCGTATTACTATTGTCACAGCGTGACTGTTAGAACAATAAAGTACTTTACGATTGTTATATGGTATGGAAGTATATTTTTAGGGTTCCGTACCGCAATCGGAAAAAACGGAACCCAGGATCACTTTGTTGTCCTTCCGTCCGTCCGTCTGTCTATCAAGCAAGACCGTTTATCTCGAGAACGCGTGGAGGTATCGAGTTGAAATTAACACCATACATATACTCAAGTCTACGGTCCCTTGAAGCAGTGATCAAACTTTTACGTTTTTTGCGACACTCGAGGAAATCAAAATGATAGGGTACTTCCCGCGTTGACCTAGAACTATGAAGTTTGGCAAGTAATATCGTCACATATACTGCAAATACTTATAAAAATCTGAAAACGATACATTTGTTATAAAATCATAAAAAATATAGTCCTTTTCAAACATCATATTGGGAGAACTCGTTTGCGTTAAGTTTGCACCTCATTTGTATGCGGCGCCATACATTTCAGGTGCAAACTTAACTCAACCAAGCCAATTAAGATGGGATAGGTGAAAGTTTGTACGGAACCTTCGGTGCGCCAGTCAGACTCGCAATTGGCCGTTTTTTTTAAACTACATTTGGTCGGCCCTGGCTAGCAATCGTGCTAGGGCAGTGATTAAAAATAATTCAGTGCGATTGCACTGAGTTTCAGAGTGTAAAAGCGAGGACATATTTTTCTGCTTCTTTTTTGTCATATACGCTTAGCAGGACAGTCGCTAGTTACGCAGCACGTCGAACGACTCTGCGTCAGATATCCTTAGCTTTTGCTTCTCTGGCGCATGTGGCGAGGAAGGTAACATTAAAGTTGGCATTCAAACTTTGATGATCGTGATCGTGACACGAAACCGTGCAGCCACCGTATCCCTGCCTTTTGTGGATTAGGTTTTGTGTTCGGAGGAAGTGTGGCGACTTACCTATTCGAATCATTATCGTTTTGCAAAAGCAATTCAGCAAAAGTCAGTTTGTGTCGCCGGTTAGCCCCACTTTGATTGTGTTGATCCGTAAACTATAAAAGGACCACTTGGTCTCTGGAAATTCACGGTTGCCAGAATCGAAATGTTATCTTCAGTTTTTGTTTGGTCAGATGGTTATGTTCTTTATCCAAAGACGTTAAAATTCATCAACAAACATCACATGACTAGCGCCACTTAACTTCTTATGAGCAGCATCACCCGTCTTGTTCGAACAATATTGAAAGAAAATGGACTGACAATATTCATCGCTCAACAAAGCGTCGTTTGTCCCAGTTGTTGTGCTAAAGATGGAGGAGCAGAACGTAGTGATGGTTGATGATAAAGATGTTATTAAAGCAAAGAAACAATTTGAGCTAGTGCCTCCAGACGACGGATGGGCTTACATGATTTGGATTGCGTTGATAATAAATTTTGTAAGTACATGTTTCATTTTGTAAGGAGGAACTTTAATCTAATTGCAGAAAGAACTAACTACATGACATGTATGTATACTACACTTATCATTTATATTCTTCAATTGTGATTGGTTAAACAGGGTCCGCTCCACGTCAATGGAAACACACCCTTAACCTGTTTATCTGCTTCTTTCAGTCGGCGACTTCGATGTTCATACCCAGCATGGGAATGATACTCAACTACTTCTACATTATGCTAGGACTGGGATCCATGGACATACAAGTTGTCAACGGCATCAATTCTATGTCCGTCGCCCTTGGAAGTAAGTGAAACGAAAATCTACTCAAAAGTTGAAATCATCGTCATCATAATTATTATCATTATCATCAACCAAAGAATGCCAAAATGACCGTTTTACAAAGCCGCATTCATTGGACTCCATCGACCGAAAGCAGGTCATCCATTTATTATGTGGAATTCTACCTACGCTGCATCTTCCGGTGCACGGTCACCACTCAAGAACGCACACACTTTTCTTCTAGTGGGGAGTAGTGTTCTAGTTTTCTAAGGTCCTTTCTGTAAATTGTGTTTTCTTAAATAAATATTATTATTATTATTATTATTAGTGTCATTCGGCCGATGTGATAATGGTGGAGTAATTTAAGTTTACTATTTACTTGTAAACTTTTGAGCTCTTGGTCTCATAGACTTTGTTTTCATGCACTTTGTTTTTGTATATTTTCCAGGCTTCGCTACAGGACCTATGATGAAAATTATGAGCATACGCAAGTTGTCGTTCATTGGCTCGGCCTGTGTCAGTGCGGGCGTGTTCGGCATCGCGTTCGTCAAGTCCTACGCGATGTTTGTCCTGACCCAAGGTGTACTTATGGTAATTTTTAAACCAAATCACAAAAACCTTTTATCAAAACGAAGGTGGACTCAATCGCGGATATATTACATTGCGAATCTGGATTTACCTGGATTATTGTGCTCGTGCAATTGAACTGTACTTGTAGGGTATACGATTTTTATGGTTTCCCCGTGATCTTCCGAGAGAGCAAGCGAAACACGGATATGAAATAGTCCTATTAGAAGAGTCTTTGAGGATATTTTACCGGTCTTGCTCCCTCTCTTACGGTTGAGATTTGAACCTCTCATCTCTAGATTAATTCTAATTTGAAGGTTCTTCGAGGAGTTCACTGAGTGTAAACTAGCCTTGTGTTAGTCCGAGTCATCATTCATCATCATCATTATTGGCCTTTTTCCTCTATAAAAGATGATTTAAGCAGCGTCCATGATAATTTTACGCAGCTCTTCATCGATAGGCGCAACATTTTTATGTCAAATATGCGGCCTAGGCTGTCACATTCACGTTCGTAAGTAAGTGCTAAACACTTTGGCTAGACCTAGTACTACTAACTCATGTGTTCATTTCAGGGTGGTGGAGTCGGTATGTTGTACAATGTATCTTGTACTTCTTTGAATAATTATTTTCTGGAGAAAAGGTTTATCATCACCAGTCTCGCACACACTATTGCCGGTAATTTAATTGCAATATTATAATTTGCTAAGTGCTTGTGTTTGTGTTGTAGTATCACCAAAAGTATCTCATTGTGATGACACCGTTAAGCTTTGTGTTGTTTACAAAGGCAGCAAATAGCAATCCTCTAGGTATTCCAGCAAGGGCAAGTTGTGTGATGAGTTCAATTGGTACTTAATACAAATAACAGGTGTTTTCTGGGTTCATGTTTGAGTAGATTTTACCCGCGACTTCAGCTGTGTAGAATTAGTACCCATACAAGCTTCCATTATTCTATCAACTTTTCCGGGACTGAACTATCTCCATACCAAATTTCAGCTAAATTGATTCAGCAACAGACAGACACACTTTCGGATTTATTATATTAGTAGTAATATGGATATATCGTGGTCTGCCAGTAATAAATAATAGAACCATTGCTTAGATTGGGACTGTTGTGTACCATTATCTTTTAATATTTATTTCTTTACTTGTGGTAGCCGCAGCTACCATGGTGGTACCGTTGGCGGTGCACTGGACAACTGAACATTACGGGTTTCGGGGCACAATCTTGTTTATGGCGGCGGTGTACATACAGACCCTGGTTGGATCCAGTCTACAGCAGCCTGTCAAATGGCATTTGAAGAAAGTCCCAATTAATCCCGGTTTGTAATCTTGCAAGGCTTGTGACTGTTTATAAGTAACCTTGCTACGTACCTAGACTAGTAAAAGAGAGAACTTTTAGAAAAACTATTTTTTTTTTCAAAATATATCTACAATTGGCGACAGCAGGAATGATATTGAAATATTTATATTATTTTACAGTTACTGAAGAATTATTGGAGAACGAAAATATTAGTGTTGTAACAAACTTACAGTCATTTCAAGTTGTCGATATAAATATTGATCAGATAGCACCAGAGAAAAGCAACAGTGTTCTGTAAGTATGGTTAAACATTTCTCTGAAGTAAACTTGTAAGTACGTACAGTTTATCGGAAAATGATCGAAATTCAATTAAATGTTCATATTCGCCAAAAGCAGTTCATGGCTATTTATAAGAAACTTTTGTCTGATGAACTCTGAGCATTAAGATGAAAGAAGATTCCTAGTTTGCTTGACATTTTAGGTATATTATTTGCATTGTAATTTGCGAGATCAAATTAGATAATAACCAAACTAGTGACATCCTCAATGGCCCAACCAGACAAGAAACATTTGTCTAAGGTGAGTCGGGGCTATTGTAGCTATGGGGTTATTGTATCTTGGTCTATAATGGTCTTTGACCCTTAAAATGGTCTGTGTATATATAGGATTGTGTATATATACCATTGGTCTGTGTATCCTATATATACACAGACCATTATAATGGTAATAAGATACAATAACCCCATAGCTACAATAGCCCCGACTCACCTTACTTGTATTTGGTGCTTTGGGACATAAGACATAATAAGTTAGTGTATCGTTGTGATAGTGTGGTGACCATCTAGGTATTACGCTCACTGCCTTATCCCTTAATTTTGACCGTAATATTCTTTGGACATTTGTTTTTGTTTATATTTTATATGTAACCTCCATTAGACTAGCTTTTTATATAGTATACATAATATTTATAATATTGGACACAGTTGCTGCAGAAAGATTTATCTGTCTAGTAGTATTTCTTCCTTGCAGAACTAAGTTTATGAATTATGAATGAATAAATCATTTAATGTGTTATACTTATGACATTCTAAATGATTTATTAATCGTATTAGTTTTTGACGAAGGTAAAGTAATACTTCATATTATTTAATTTAAATTATCAGTTATTGCATGGAATATATAATATATATCACTTAATTTACTTTTAACGAAGCAATACCGCGAAAATATTGCTATGGTTTGGTAAATGTTGTGTACCTAATAGTGTTTTAATGATTATTACTATTGTATACATTAATGTTATAAATAATTGAAACTAAATATCGATGCAGAAATGGTTCCAGTGAATCCTAATCGAATAAAAGATATTTTTTCTTAATATTTTTATCAAAATGATATTCTTTTTATATAAAAAAGTGTTTAATTTAAAAGGTTTATACTGCACCTAATGTAATTTATATTTTGGAGTGGATCTAGAAATCCTGTATTATTATAATTTGCAGAGCATATATCGCGAGCGCCTTCGACTGGCAGTTCATCAAGCACTTCCTGAGAACGTGCGCCTGCGTCGGTGCGCCGCTGAGTTTGGCGTCCGACGTCATGTTCACTCTCTTTGTGCCGCAGGCGCTTTATGCTCACGACTGGAAGGAAGCAAGTCATTCTATGCAAATTTTATTTATTTGAGAGAACCAACAGCTTTACAATTTTTAGGGGACTTATAATAAAAAACAGGGAAGCCAATTACAGGACCTCACAAGTAGATGATTTTTAGGGTTCCGTACCCAAAGGGTAAAAACGGGACCCTATTACTGAGACTTCGCTGTCCGTCCGTCCGTCCGTCCGTCTGTCACCAGGCTCTATCTCAAGAACGGTGACAGCTAGACAGTTGAAATTTTCACAGATGATATATTTCTAGTGCCGCTATAACAACAAATACCAAAAATAAAATAAAATAAATATTTAAGGGGGGCTCCTATACAACAAACTTGTTATAGATTATGGTACGGAACCCTTCATGCGCGAGTCGGACTCGCACTTGCCCAATTTTTATATTACTTTCTTTACTAATGTGACTCAGTGACCCAAAAGATCTTCGCCTCTGACACATGAGAACGCAAACGCCAGAGAATTTTATCCAAAACTATGGTAGAAAACCCCAGCTCCGAATTATAACAGGGTTTTTACAGGTCACTTTGGGGTCAAAAGACTATTTTTGACGATGCAATTGTTTGGCGAGGAAGTAGAGGCAGTTAAGCACTATTGTGTAGATGTCCTGACCTCGTGAAACTCAAACTTATGGAGTTGAGTAATGGCTACCCAAAACCGAAGGAATTCCAGGCATTGTAATTGGTTTTATCAGACAGATTAATAGTAACATTGTATACTAGAGAAGCATTTTAAAACCACGCCATTGCCTATTCCAATCCAGAGACACGACTGTGGCTCTATAACTTCACTAAGATAGTCATCAATCATCATAACAGCTCTTCTACTAACTCTATTTAGCTATCCTTTATTCTCTCCACTCGTAACATCCATGTCTATATCAGTACGTCTAGAGGCGTGACAAAGACAGCCTGTCACCCTGTTCCTTTCAATACCGTGCGATTAAGACAGGTGACGCTGAGTCCCACGACAAGCAAAGTCTCGGCAAGATATGCTAGCCCTGCAGGTTAATCAAATGACCATTGCAACAGTTACGGTTTTCTCAGTCTGTAAGCACCTGCCTTCTAAGCCGGCGGTCCCGGGTTCGAATCCCAGCCTGGGATAATATTTGTGTGATGAACTCGAATATTTGTGCTTGGGTTGGGTCATGGTTGTTTTATGTGTTTAATTGTATTATTATTTCTATAAGTATATACCTACATACTTATATTTATATCGTCGTCTAGTACCTACCCATAACACAAGCCTTCTTGAGCTTAATTTGGTACTAGATCGATTCGTGTGAGGTTTTCTGATATTTATGTATTATTATTTATTTTATTTATAACGTCCTTATATATGTTTTAGGGCGAGGTAGCGTGGGCACTGTCACTTTTGGGTTTCGGAGATATTGCGACGAGGGTTTTTCTAATTGTGGCCAGCGCTTGGTTGAAGAAAGTAGGAAGCCATGTTCTCTTTGTCATTGGAATGATAGTGGACATAATTACAAAGTTGGGCAAGTATGATAAATACATTTTTGTAATTTACATAAACAGCTGTTGCGTCAACCTGTGGAGGCGGTGGGACAATTTTGTCGCGTTCCTCAACAATAACCATCTTTACTCACCTCACCAGTGGAGACACGCAAAGACCGATAAAGTTGTTAGTTAAACTCCGAAGATATCAACGGCATGGCTCAACTATAGACACATGTGCAACAAGTAATAATGATTTAAGTGCTGAATAGGAGAGAGAAAATGTTAGGCTTCCTTATACGACATGATGTTTTTATAAATAACATCATAGAAAGAATGGTTGAGGGGAAGCGAGAAAGAGGAAGGCCAAGAATAAGTTACATTAAATAAATAAAAGGGTCATGTCATATAGGGAAGTCAAGGAAGTGGCTAATGGACAGATTAGGTGAAGAAAACGACAAGAGTTTGACCCTTCAATTTATAATAAAGTGCTAAATCATGGTTTGCTTTCAGTATTCCTATGGTTTCCGCACCCAACGGTAACCTATGTGACCCTGACAATATCCGGGTGCTCCAGATGCATGCTCATCGTGCTGTTTTCTCTGGTGATATCAGAGGCTGCCCCGCCTGACAAATACGCCACAGCATTTGGCGTTGCCATTCTGATATACGGGACTATTAGCATAACTATGGGCCCTGCTATAGGTTAGTATTGGTTTACAAACTCAATGGTAACGAACGTAACCCTAACTCTGAGTTAGGAACTTTGAAGGGGGTATTTAACTGGTAATATTATGGGTTATTTCGGGGAACTAAAAGCTCCTTACAAATAAGAGCGACAATCTGGATCAAGATCTGTTTAAAGAAAGTGTTGGGAACGAACTAGCCGTTATTAATATTGTCATTCTTGAAACCGCAATTGAAGTCTTTGTATAGTTATGCAGGATGTATTTCGGATAGCTAATTTTTCTCCAGTTCTTCAGTAACTAGTGTATTTTATAACGTCTTTTTTAAATTGTTTTGGATCCATTGTGATCTTCCGTATATATATTTATCTTTCTTACTTTTGCAGGCGCGGCGCGTGACGCAACGGGCGACTACACGGTGATGTTTTACCTACTCATCGCCGTGATGGCAGCCGTCACCATCGCCTGGTGCATTGAGATCTATCGTGACAGACACAAAAACACGCATAACAAATCCCTTTGAGTCGTAACTCGTAACTAGTGACACTTCCATTCCATAAAATCATATTACGGTTATAGTACCCGGTACCCGTAATTGCTAGGCAATATTTCATTTAATAAATATATATGATGGGTGCTATAACTCTTTGCTTTTTAATTCAGTCAGGCGCTCCAATTTAAAGTCAACTTGATAAATTGAAATATCGACGAAAATATATATACAAGGGGCATATTCTACATAATTTATACCACAGAAAATTAAGAACCTTCTATCGACCACTTTGTACTCACGCTGGCTCCTCCAATAGTACTTGTAAAACGTGGTGAGACATGAGCTATGTTCATAGCTTGAAAGAGCATTGTTGTTGTTCTCGTAGAAGGCAAAAGGGAACGTCATCAACCATATGGGATAAAGGAATTAAAGAAACGCGCCAGAATGAATAAACGAGGTATAAGAGAACCTATGCACTATGGTATTATATCGTTAAAATAGAAATTAACCCTTCCGTTGATGCTACTTACTACCACTTAGGCAATGAAAATCGGTTTTATTTATTTGAAGAACCGGTTTTCATTCCTTAGATAACAACGGTACTTGCAGTTATTAATTTTTACTTTTTAGTGTTAAGTATAGTATATAAGTAGATTCATTTGCCTAATGTTTGTGTTTGTACAGGTATTTACCTACTATTTATCTCGCATGTATACAAATTGTGTCATTGGGGTGAGATTGTTTATTGCAATAAGGAACAATGCAAATAAAGACTAAGAGGAGAATTTGACGACGCGGTTGGCGCAGTTTTTACTACACCTGCCTACTGAGCCGGCGGTCCTGGGTTCGAATCCCAGCCAGGGAAAATATTTGTGTGATGAACTCGAATATTTGTTCCTGGGTCATGGATGTTATCTATATAATGTATATCGTCGTCTAGTACCCATAGTACAAGCTTTGCTTAGTTTGGAAATAGGTCGATTTGTGTAAGATTGTTCCATAATTTTTATTTATTTATTTATTTAAAGTACTTATTGGGCAAAATGTAGGTATCAGACAGGACTTCGTATAACTTGGGACCCTTCAAACGAAGCGTGAAGAAGCATCTCTCGGGCCAGCATGGCAGTGTTAACTGACTTCCCCCTTTTGCTTACCATCAGGCGAAGTGGAGACTCTATATTATGCCGTTATATAAAAAAAATATTGGTTTTAGGACTCGTGACACAATGACACCAACGCGAAGTTTTCGTTATTAAAATTGAGAGTCATTAGTCAAGTGTAATGTACCCAAGTATTATTTACTTTAAGATTAAATACTGCGTAATCTTAAGTGTCGGATGTGTCGGATTTTTTTTATAATAAACATTATTAGTTAGCACCTAAGTATAATTAATTACCTTGATAAAATAACCTGTTAAGAACAATACTTACTACTTTTACAATTGTGTTTTGTGTAACTATAGTCATTGCATAGGTACAATAGAATTAAATTACAATCACTCACGTGAGTATACTCACTCTCACTGATGAATTAAAGTGAGTGAAAACAACAGAGGTAACATAAAACAGATAAGAGCTCATAAGAACGTATACAGATACTTACTTATTTATAATACAATTTTACCTTAAACTAAACGCAAATTTTAGAGCACACACGTCACACACACTGTTGAGTGCATGACGTATAATATTAGGATTGACATAAGAAAATATATTTTATCAGATCGTAGTTTTCGCTGTAATGAAGATTAGAAGAATTATGTCTGAATGTCGGAAGAATTACAGATAAAAGTCGGAATTATGTAGCTGTAGCCGAGTCTATTACCCGGTTGCTGCAAGGACTCACCATGATACGGATTCAAATGATGCAATATCTGTCCAGGGTTACTAGTTCGAAATTGGAGCTTCGTATTACGATACGTCCCCGTCCGTCCCGCTCATTTCAATATTGTTTGACGCGAGATCGAGAGAGGTGGCACGATACAAACTTCTAATTTCGATCTTTGGTACTTCCAGCTTCCTTTTGTGCAGATGGTGGTGGACGCTTACCTTTAGCCCTTTTTCGTACCTGCATAATAAAACAAATGAAAGTTAGTGAAATCTTTAATTTGATGAAACATTAATATACTATAATTTTCATCACATTTCACTATATTTTTCATCTTTGTAGCTGGGTGTGGTCGCGAAACGTTTCAACTTACTGCCCTTTTCGCGTATGTTACCAATTCATATTTACGATTTAAAAAAATGCATAATTTTTTGAAGAAAATTTAATTTTTAGGTACTCGTTGTCGTACATATGAATAGAAAGGGCGTTGGAAACTCTCCGTGGTCATACCTAGCTATCATCTGCGGCTAGAAATAGTTCCTTAGCATTGGAAAGTTGTGAGCTATCTCCAGAGCAGAACAACAACAACGATAACAATGTTGCCCCCACTCGTGGGTCGCAATCCATCACTCATTAATTTACGCACTAAAAATATCCATGTTGATATAATGAATGGAATGAGCATATTGTAAACAGTGCTCTCACAGTTATGTAGAAAAAGATTACAAAGATAAAACAATTCCATACCAGGGGCTTACCCACCGCCATATCAATGATTGTACCCCGTCACACAGGGGCTCCGACATGATGTGCCTTCGTCAGTCGTCGGGGCCCCCGAACTATTTTGATCTATATAATATGGCCACGTAACAAAAGCCAACATCCAATAAAATAATATATATTATATTGTACAGGACACTTGGCACTACAACGTCTGACAACTTTCCATCGCTGGTCAATGGGTCCGTGACCCCTAACAAGGAAGAGAAATGTAAGGTACTTGCCCTAAAGATGGCCGATGGCGGTTCCTAAGATAGCCCACTGCAAAATTTTATAGTTATGACCGTTCGAACGAATTCAAATCTCGCGCCCATGTTCTGTTCCTACCGGGCCATCTTTGGCGCAAGTACCTTAGTGCTTAAGGATATGATTAAGATTCAAGCATCTGAAGACGATGAACGAATGTAGAACAATGCGAAGAGGGGGCAATAGAATATATTTTTGGCTTCGGCCGTAAATGTACAACGAATAAATAAAAATGTAAATGTACAATGTATTTACGAGTATACACAAAATGTTTTCTTAAGTGCCTAGAGTGTCCATCTGCTGGGTAAAGGCCTCACTGTTATTCTTCCACGTGCCCCGGTCCTGAGAAATTTCCCACCAGTCTTGGTGAAAGGCATCAAGTTCGTCTCGCCATCTCCTTCGATGTCACGATGCCGGATGCTATTTTGTGGGACCCACGTGGTAGTAACTTTAGCCCACGATTCGTCCGGCATCCGAGATACGTGTCCAGACCATTCCCGTTTCAACTACGACTAGTTAAAATGGACATCATGAAAAATGTACAGTACGCGGAATGTACCTACAAAGTGTAGGTACTCTACGCAATAGTGGCAAAATATGTAAAGTTGATAGGGAGTAAAGTAGATATCGTGTACTATACATTTTGTCATGATGTACAATCAACCAATTTGATTCCTAGGCCATTTCGTACCTTGTTACAGTCAACGTCAATATGAAAGCTGCTTGAAATCTCATATCATTGTCATTGTGACAAGGTTCTATAGTAGCCTAGAAATCAAATTGGTTGACTGTACATTCTAGTCCACGTACTTACCTACATTTTGCGTATACACCTTTTGCGTGTTGTACATTTTCAGCCGAAACTGTTTTTACCATTAAAATGTTATACGTTCTGATGTTCACAAACTCTTTCTATTCGAATAAATGATGTTGGTTTGTTTTCACTTTCTTATTTGAGTTTAATTTATTTTACCTGCTGACTGTTTGGAAAACTAGTTTTGAGCGGTTTGTTTTTGTTTATGGAAGATACTAAGTGGAAGGTTTCCACGGCGGAAGGCCAATCAATTCCATCAAATGTAGGCTGCAACAACAAATTAGCAATGTATAATTATGATTGACCCTTGCGCAACATGATATTTTTACCACCCATTTTTTAAGTGGAATTCTGCGTTTTTTTTGCCACCATAATAGAAGTGCATTTTGGTAGGTTTTTTGCCTGATGGATGGCTGGCGTACAATTTTTTTGAAAGAGAGGAAGTAATCATACAAATCTCAATAAAAAATACTATTTACTCAAACTATTATTTGTCACATATGTAATTTTCATTATAGGTTTTATATCAGAATTCAGAATATAAAATGTATATTTGCAACAACCAGCATTTTTTGTAGCGGCAACCTTTCTTAATTAAGACAGTGTTTTTTTTTTTTAAATTATATTATTCCTCTAAAAGTTTTTTTTTAGGGACTGCTTTAATCGTGGTTGTTAATTTATTTAATAGCACAGGTAAG
Organism: Apotomis capreana; assembly: GCA_947623375.1. Taxonomy (NCBI): domain Eukaryota; kingdom Metazoa; phylum Arthropoda; class Insecta; order Lepidoptera; family Tortricidae; genus Apotomis; species Apotomis capreana. Next base: position 1,068,789 of record OX392501.1, read on the forward strand.
TATTTTTTACATCCGCATTTAGTTACACAAATTATGTAACACTGGTCTCGGTTATCGAATAATTACGTAAATATACTATAAAGTCTTAGAAGTCATTGCATTTAATTTAGTTTACGATAATATGTGACCTCAACATAGACGTACAAAAAGTGAAATAAAATTAAGATTTACTACATTAGGTTTGTAAGCATAGCCGCATAACTTACATTCAGATCAAATGTAAGCAAAAACTGAGTATGTGACTTACTTAACAGAGTTCAAAATGTAATAAAAATATGCTTGAGATTCACAAAATATTGGCGTCTACTCGTAATAAAACAGTAATTTGAGATACTTTTTTACGGCGTCAAAAAATCTAGCTGGTACTAGTTCTTGAGATGTCTTTTTTTTGTAAGACAGAATTATCTAGTATATGTACCGGATGATGATAAAACTAAGTTGTGGTGTAAATGTGATGATTCGAATAATAATTGACAAAGAGGAAGACCGACCTTGCGGTGAGAGGTTCCGTATATAAAAAAGTTGAAAACAGGCTATATAATAAGCTTAAACAGCCATAATAACTCTAATTTAAGCTGTATAAGGCCTGTATAAGTTCTTTTGCAGACTGTGTGCCACTTGGGAAGCTGCACCGGTAAAGTTAGTGGGATATTTATGTATGGATCTTTCTTCCTACGTATATCTCGAGAATTAGGTATTATAAGGCAAAATTTAATATACGCGGTTACAGAATCAGGGAGCTACATCTTCGTTCCTCTTACCATTAGGTATTTGTCATTGGGGTCAATATATGGTCAGTTTATAAATAATAAAAATGGTTCCACTTTCGTATCATTTGCCAGAGTTTGTAATAAAAACAGAGAAATGGACGCATGCATAATTTATCTTATAAACAAGTTTCGTTTCTCCTTATTCAGACGCAACCCTGAATTGGTAGACCGTTTTTTGAATAGTGTAACTTTTTGTGACTTGTTCTTATGTATTTTTTTAAGATTATTATCTTACATATGGTTTAACTTAACAACATCCTAATTCTAATTTTGGATTCCATGGTCAGTTCCATTAGGCATTAGAATGGATCAACAAAGACCATAGTCAACATCAATCGCGTGGTACTATTTTTGACATCAATTCTGACATCTCACAATCTATCCTGCATCTGACATACTTCTGACATACATTCTGACAGTACGGGTGCGTGACCCATACACCAACATCGTAGAGTATCTGTAGGGATTGTATTAAATAGCCACGATTTCACAGTCATGACAGACAATGACATTGTATTTCATATTAAACCATTGATACAAAGATCAAAGCTCAAAGAAAAATTGAAATGCGTTACCTGGTGGAAGAGACCGGGAACCGAACCCGGTATCTCTGGATTGCCGGTCCAGCGCGTTAACCTTTCCGCCACCCTAACGCCCAAACAACATTTCGAAGTTTTCCTTGTGCTTTGTGTGTCGATCTTTGCATTGTTTATTTGAAAGGCTTTACACCTTAGCGACGTCTATGCGAATACGTTAATATTCACATCTTATCGCACTACTTTAAAGCAGTGAACGAGCAAGCGAGCGAGGGCGCTGTTATTTATAAATTTTTGAAACATGTAATGTCTCATTTTTTTATGTGGGTTCACACCACAAAAATGAGACATTATTACATGTTTGAACAGCCTGACATGTTTTGAACTCGTAGAGCTCTTCATCAGGGACCCATACAGTAGAGTGACGAACTGTCCACTCAGTAACTCAATAGCTGGCCCTAATGAAGAGCTCCATACGAGTTCGAAACATTCCGGACAATTATTACGTAATTTCAAGCCGTAATAATTAAAATCTGAAGAATTCCCTTGAACCAAGTTATGGAACTATTCTAGTATTATTATGATAACCCAATTTCGAGTGGTCACGAAACGTTTACTTAGGAATGTGTTTAGATAAAGTATGCAGTCCTAGATAAATTTACCTTGGTCTATTAACTATTAGGCAACCATTTCTACCCGCACTATTCCCCAGCATCAAACCCAGTGCCCTTAACCGATCTAAATTCTATACGATAAAGCTTTAAAAATAAATGTATGTACGAATTTTACATATAAAACTACCGTTAGTCTCAGACATGTTACCTCGATTACCATCTTACCTTAGTATTTCAAAGGATTTGGGAACTTTATTTTAACGCTTTGGGAGAAAAAAATAAGCCAAATCTGTTCCGACTTCACTAAGAATATGCTTCACGTCACGACACCTCTAGTGTAACTGTGAGGCAACTCTTTCTTGCGCGAGAAATATTACCTATCTCTTTCTTCGCTGTACTGTGACGGATGATGCTATGTCGCGCGACAAGAGTCGAATGCACATTAAATAGTCCTATTCAACCACTGGAACAGGACCCTTTAGCGCAACTGCACCTCTAGCACAACCGTGACACGCGACTCTCTCGCACGAGAAATATTACCTATCTCTTTCTTCGCTGTACTGAGAGAGTGACGGGCGATGCTATGTCGCGCGACAACACTCGCGAAGCCCAATTGTGCTAGACGGGCTGGACCCTTATTGGCGCGACTTCGCGCCCTAGTTGTAAACACTTTTAGTCGCTTAAGGGTCCAGTGGACCCTGGCTATGTTCTGACGACATAATAAAAACTATTGAAAATGCTCTCTTTAATTTTAAACAAAGAAGTGGTTTAAATTTGATATTCCTTTTAGCTTTGTTTTATAATAATTTACATAATTGATCCGAAGCTATTCAAACCGCACAAATAGCTTCATGACACATTTACATTCCATTAAGTCAACATTCTAATTGGGTAATTTAAAGTAATGTTGTGAAATATATAATTACAAGCTTGAGTTAAAAATAAACGCGTCAAAAGGCAGTGTCTAATAACGTTGAAAAAAATACTTAATATAAACTCGCTCAAACTTTAAATAAATCATTTGCCATATATTTTAAATCATAAAAGTAAAGTCACATATTATTTTTTATAAAAAAAAAACGTTATGTAAGAATAAACTTTAAGATTGGGTTGAGTATAATCTTAAAATTGAACCTTTAACCGAATCTGCTGTCTGGTGCATTGATTAAATTAGTTGTTTTATTTAAATTAGTTCTATTATACACTTAGTTTGTAGTCACAGGTAGTTGCGATGTTGTGCATTGTGCGAGCACTTTATTTTTGTAAGAAATGTCATTACCGGTGGGAACCTGTAATTGGCTTTCCATTAAGAGGGAAGTAGTACGCACTCGCCCATACAAAAAGAGAAAACGTTTTTCCACTTTTAAATATTTTCCAATCTCCATCATTTTTTAGTATGTTATTGACACAGTGACAAACTAGGTTTATAGGTTTTCCTTTTTTCAAAATTTGCTATAGATTCTAATTTAAAGGTAGTTGAAAAACCAAATTTTTGTGATTAAAACGTTTTGAATGAAACCGTTTGTATTATTAAAACAATGCACTTTTAAAAAAAAAGCGAAACCTATAAACCTATATTATATTATGCTGAAGCGATCGACATCAAAATCGAAGTGATTTGCTAAGATTTAGTTCGTGGAAAACGTTTTCTCCCGTAACGCAAATTTCATCAAAAAAGTACCTATTGTCAGTCGCAAGCTGCAACGCTCTCTATCGCACGATTGCGGGTCGGGGGAGGAAGTAAAGTATCACGTATTTACAAGGATCTTAATGAAAAAGTAAAAAGGATCCTAGCCCGCGTAATCGATATCTAAATCTGTTTCAAAAATGATGGGAGTAGAGTAGGAACTTCTACTAACACTAGTTGGGTTTCAAGAAAAAGATCGATCGGTTGATTATCATTATATTACAATTTAATTAAAAAAATCGGCCAAGTGTGAGCCACCCACGCACGAGGGTTCCGTACAAATTTTCACTTATGCCATCTTAACTGGCCTGGTTAAGTTTGCACCTGATGCGTATGGCGCTGTATACAAATGAGGTGCAAACTTAATATAACCAGGTTCACCAAACATGATATTTGAAAAGGACTATATTTTTTATGATTATATTACAAATGTATAGTTTCAGGGTGAATTGCAACAAGCTTAAAAATTACCTAATTTTGGTGGCTTTTTTTATTTTTAATTTAGAGTCAAAATTATATACATATCAATAATACGAATAAAGTCATAACCAATATTGTGTAGTAATGGCCCTTTGTTATACATAATAGTTATAAAGTTATTATTATTTTAGTAATTTTGCCTGCCACCAAAATTTCTTGTGCCCACAAATATTAGATTTTATGGCCACCAAAATTGTACATCTACACCAAAATTAGTTACTTGTGCTAAAAAATAATATTTATAATAAATAATAATAATAAATATCGGACAACCTCACACAAATCGATCTACTCCCGAATTAAGCTCAAGAAGGCTTGTGTTATGGGTACTAGACGATGATAATACGTACTTATATAGATCAATATATACTTAAATACATAGAACAACCATGACCCAAGCACAAATATTCGAGTTCATCACACAAATATTTGCCCTGGCCGGGATTCGAACCCGGGACCGCCCGCTCAGTAGGCAGGTGTCTACAAACCGAGCCAAACGCGTCGTCAAAAAATGTTGATGAAATTGCCTACTGGAAATTAAAAGAAAGTAAATGTTTTATTAATCATTTTAGTTATACCAAAATATCTGAAAATACAATCACTAACTCGTTTGTAACAACAATATATTTTTTTCTTTTCGAGGACTTCTTCTCTTGATTGTTTTTTTATTGCGATTAGCCATCCTTAAAAATAAATAAATTATGAATAGCAAAAGTAATAATTTAGATTAAATGTTTTGCATGTAATGTATCTAAACACTTTATTGTACACAATAGCAAGAAATACATTGCAAAAAATAAGCATGTACAAAAGCGAACCTATCCCTCTAAGGGATTTCTTCCAATTAACCTTCAAGTGAATGAGTATTAAACACAAGTAAATGGTAGACAAACCAAGCAACATGTACAATACGATAACTTTACAATAGTACACATGAAAATGCAAAAACCAAATGAGAGAGAGATAGGCAAACATTCAATGTAATACATATTACGTAATATCTATATAAATACATATAACATAAATATAATCATAATTATAACAAAAACAGCAACCTAATCAAGTAATCATTCGTTCGACGGCCACAATTTCTGTAACTTCCCCTTGAGTGATGCTACGAACTGCGTGTACCTTAGGGCGGGAGACAATTTATTCCATAATTTCACGGCGCGCACAGAAAAAAACACATCGTAAACATGAGATCTATGCAGAGGAATAGATAGATTCAGATTCGCACTTGACCGCAGGCGATGGCCACTACCATCCACCATGTAAAAGAACTTCTCTGCAAGGTAAGGAGGAGAAGAAGGAATGACAAGGACATTATACAAAAGACAAAGAACATAGTATCTGCGCTGACGGATCGGGAGCCATTTAAGTTGAGCGCGGTATTGAGACACATGATCAAACTTGTGGAGACCAAAGCAAAAGTGAGCGGGCAAGCATGATCTTCGTATGAAGAGGAAGGAAATTTTGCAGACACCTCAATGAATGAAGGGACGCGAAAAGTTTCCTACTGATCTCAGATCCTACTCATGACAAAGTTTGATCCATGGCAATGCCAATTTTTTTTACAGTAGAAGAGCAAGGTATAGGCGTACCATCAAAGAAAATAACTGGCTTAGCTTGATCTGAAAGCTTGGAAATAAAATGTGGGCTTCCAACGACAATAGCCTGCGACTTCTTAGCATTCTTCACCAAACCAAAGGATCAAGCCCAAGCACTGATTGATTCTAGGTCTGAATTGATTTGCGAAACCAAGGAGCCAAAATCCTCAATGCTGGTCGCCGCATAAAGCTGCAAATCGTCTGTATAGAGATGGAACGAAGAGGAGAGTGTCTTGGTGATTCCGATGGAGAGAGTATGCCCCCTTGGGGGACACCAGCAGACGGTTCACACCAGCTAGAAAATCGGTCATCAACTCAAACCCACTGGGAACAGAGGTAATCACGAAACCAGGACAGTGAAGTTGAAGATATATTTAAAGTACTAAGTAAACTGAGAAGTATATCAACAGTGTTAAAAGGACTACTAAAATCAAGGAGCACCAATATAGTCAATTTTCTATATTCTATATTAAGACGAATGTCGTCGGTGATCTTAACCAATGCGGTGGTTGTGCTAAAGAATTAAACAAGTTAAGTCTATTTAGATGTGATGAGAGACGTCGATTTACAAAGGATTCAATGATTTTAGATAAGACGGGAAGAATGGACATAGGACGATACTGCGAAAAGTACGACGGATTAGGGGTTTTAGGGAGAGGAATCACATGGGCGCATTTCCAAATTGTAGGAAACGTGCCAGAGGAGAAAGAAAAAATAGTAATATAGGAAAGGATAGGAGCTATAAAATCCGCTACCAGCATAATATCTAAGCTAAGATTACCCTCACCGACAGCTTGTTATATTAGATGTACAGTGAAACCTGGATAACTGGGACTTGAAGGGACCAGCAAATTTGTCTCACTTAAAGAGGTATTCCACTTACCCCGTGTCTCTGATATACAGGTATAGATTAATGTCTGTCCCATTTAGATAGGGTTCCATTAATAGAGGTAAAAAAGAGGATATTCCAGTTATAGAGGTGCGATTATTAAATAAAATAGGTAGATAGGTGGTGTATTTCATAATGATTATACATGAATTATAATCGTTGGCAGAAATAAAAAGGTACCTCATAAACAAGAAATATTAACACTTTTTTATAAACAGTACAAAAATACAAATTAAATAAATCTGACATTTTATATTGTCCTTTTTTAGGGGTCAGCTATTAAGATATTATTTTTAACTAGCATTAACCCGCGGCTTCGCCCGCGTTCCTATACAATATACATTATCCTACGGGAACGATGCTCTTTTTTTCAGGTTAAAAAATAGGCTATTTGTTAAAGTTAGGGTATTATCTGCTTATCCCTCATGCATATCCGTCTAGCCGTTTTATTGTTGAAAAGCTTGAATGCATTTATTACGGCTGCAGGAAGTTTCCCGATGACTACTCCTCCAGTCCCGCCGCGCCGCCCGCACTGGCCTTGACGACAATCGAGATGGCACCAAATACAAATTTAAACATCTATTAGGTTTAAGTTTAGGTCGTAACTCTCATATTCTTGCTCTTCTTTATAGTATACTTTTCATCCTGCAACTTCCCGCTATCTCAAAGAGCGTTTCACTTATCTCACTTCTGCTCGATCTGCCCAAAATTTGCTCCTTGCCGTACCTTGTTCCGTCTCAAAATTTTATAATAATTCGTTTACTTTTAAAGCTGTCTGTTTATGGAACCCCTTGCCTGTTAGCTTAAGGCGCGCCAAACCTCTTGTTTCTTTCAAAGCTCAACTGAAAGAACACTATCTATCCCTTTCATAATTCGTATTTTATTCATATTATCTGTTGGCTGAATGTATGTATGTATTTTTGTATTTATTGTTTATTATATTTATGTACATATTTATTTGTTTTTTATGTGTATATTATTATTATTAATATACGTTTTTTGCACCGCCTAATAACAAAATCTTATTTTTTCAAGTTCTCCACTACCGGTTGACTGGAAGAGATCGCTCTTTACCGATAAGACCGCCTGTTGTTTACCTCTAATTGTAATGTCTTGCATTGTATTTCTCCTGTATATTTTATGAGGTGTGCAATAAAGAGTACTTGTAGGTTTACTCATTTATTGTTAGAAATACTCCTGTGAAGTTTCGAATATAAATAGTCTAATCTTGTTTTCCCATACAAATTTTTGATCTCCTTATTTCACCCCCTTTAGAAAAATCGTTTATTAGTACGTATAAGGAACCTAACGTTCCAAATTTGGACTCTTTAAAATCAGCGGTTTTGGGCTGTACGTTTAAAAACGACACCTATATTTTTAGACATTATTTAGACATTTCTACCCCGTCGCGCCCTAACATGAGAGATGGTATTACACGTCCGCCACGTTGAATTTTAAAATCATTCTTTTTTTAAGTAATCGGCGACCCGATAATCCATAGAAACCAACTATTCCCTCTCCCCTCTCCCCTCTCCCCTCTCCCCTCTCCCCTCTCCCCTCTCCCCTCTTTCCTCTTCCCTCTTCCCTCTTCCCTCTTCCCTCTTCCCTCTTCCCTCTTCCCTCTTCACTCTTCCCTCTTCCCTCTTCCCTCTTCCCTTTTCCCTCTTCCCTCTTCCCTCTTCCCTCTTCCCTCTTCCCTCTTCCCTCTTCCCTCTTCCCTCTTCCCTCTTCCCTCTTCCCTCTTCCCTCTTCCCTCTTCCCTCTTCCCTCTTCCCTCTTCCCTCTTCCCTCTTCCCTCTTCCCTCTTCCCTCTTCCCTCTTCCCTCTTCCCTCTTCCCTCTTCCCTCTTCCCTCTTCCCTCTTCCCTCTTCCCTCTTCCCTCTTCCCTCTTCCCTCTTCCCTCTTCCCTCTTCCCTCTTCCCTCTTCCCTCTTCCCTCTTCCCTCTTCCCTCTTCCCTCTTCCCTCTTCCCTCTTCCCTCTTCCCTCTTCCCTCTTCCCTCTTCCCTCTTCCCTCTTCCCTCTTCCGGGATACAGCGACCCGATAAACCATAATAACAATACCCATCTTGATTTTCAGATTTTGTCCAGAAAAAACACGTGTTTTCTCATTTATTGTAAGAAGTACTCCTGTGCACCCCTACACCTTATAAGGAACCTACGTGCCAAATTTGTACTCTCTAGAACCAGCGGTTTAGTATTTAGACATTTCAACCCCATTTCACCCCAACAGGGGAGATGGTAACTCACGTCCGCAACGTTGGATTTTAAAATCGTTGCGGTTTTTGTAATCAGCGACCCGATAAACCATAAAAACAATACCCATGTTGATTTTCAGACTTTGTCACCACATTTCTCCCTATTAGGGGTTGAATTTTCAAAAAACCTGAAATACGTGTTTACTCATTTATCGTTAGAAATACTCCTGTGAAGTTTTGAATAAAATAGTCTAACTAATCTTGTTTCCCCATACAAACTTTGGGCCCCCATTTCACCCCTTTAGGGGGTGAATTTTGAAAAATCCTTTCTCAGTGCACCTTTACACCTTATAAGAAACCTACGTGCCAAATTTGGACTCTAGAACCAGCGGTTTAGTATTTTGACATTTCAACCCTATTTCACCCCAACAGGGGAGATGATAATTCACGTCCGCCACGTTGGATTTTAAAATCGTTGCGGTTTTTGTAATCAGCGACCCGATAAACCATAAAAACAATACCCATGTTGATTTTCAGACTTTGTCACCACATTTCTCCCTATTAGGGATTGAATTTTCAAAAAACCTGAAATACGTGTTCACTCATTTATCGTTAGAAATACTCCTGTGAAGTTTCGAATAAAATAGTCTAACTAATCTTGTTTCCCCATACAAACTTTGGGCCCCCATTTCACCCCTTTAGGGGGTGAATTTTGAAAAATCCTTTCTTAGTGCACCTTTACACCTTATAAGAAACCTACGTGCCAAATTTGGACTCTCTAGAACCAGCGGTTTGGGCTGTGCGTTGATATGTCAGTCAGTCAGTCAGTCAGTTTCTTCTTTTATATATTTAGATTAATATAAATTTAATCTTAGGTATAATGTTGATATTTCAACATTGGTGTGCAAAAGAATAGTGCTTTTACTGTCTCGCGTTTTGAAATAAAATGAAGTCCCAGTTAGAGAGGTAATGGATTGACATTATCGCAGTTATAGAGGTCGAAATCTTTAAATTCAAAGATAACCATTTATTAAAAGTATTTAACTTAAAATTTAGTCTCAATAATAGAGGTTAAATACGCCCGCTGTCTCAGTTATGGAGGTAATTATGAAGACATAATCGAAAAAACGAATCCCAGTTATAGAGGTCTGTTTTGTCCCACTAACAGAGGTAATTCAGTAGTAAAGTGTGGGGACAGCAGATGAGTTCCAGCTATGGAGGTTTCTCACTTATCCAGGTCCCACTTATACAAGTTTCACTGTATTTTGTTTATTCTTGACTTCAAATAAATTCACCGAGTCAAAAGTTTTGGAAATGCGAAAAAGACGATAAAAATTGTGAAATGATATACAAAATTAACAATTCTGGTGGCATCAAGCAATTTTGGTGACGCGAGCGTTTTCGTAAATACCTATTTCGTTAGGATCGCGAAGCTATACTGTAGTCTTAACTATTTCTAAGAGCAATGTATTGTTTGTAGCTGTTGGTTCTCCTAATAAACAAATAAATAATAAATAAAATGTTTGATTATGATACATTTTTTGCCGTTAATCCATCGGCAATTTTAATATTTATTATTATACGATTTGGTGCAAAGTCAAGGAGAATTGAAAATTTCTTTACTGAGAATTGCGCGATGGCTGCCAATATTTGTTAATCATAATGGTATTCGGACTGGGCAGTGGCAAATGAGATAAAATATGAGTTTTTAAGACGAACCATTAAGAACAATTAAGCAGATTGTTCTTATCATATTAACGTATTAATTTGAGAACAGCTAATTGTCGTTGCAGTAATATATTACGTTAATATTCTTAATTAATGGTGCTTTTGACGCCGAAATTGTCTGTTTTAGTATTCAAAAAAAATGTTGGACTTGTAACAACCTTCGAAATCACTTATTTATTGCAGGAAGCTCCCGTCTTTATGTAAAATCATAACAAAGATGACTCATCATAGACTTTCCTAGACAAAAACAAATGAGTCATCTTTGTTTACATCTCGTGCAAAATTTTAGGATTTTTTTAGATTAATTGTTAATTAACTACTGGTATTATATCCAAATCATTCACCGTTCGAGTGTCCCGCCTCTGGAATCGCCTTCCCCTCAAGATCAAGCAAGCACCGAACAAATGCGCTTTCAAAAAAGATTTGCGTGACCTCTACGCTAGCACTTAGCTACATTCAATGGCAGTTAAACCTTAGTATGGTTTTGCTCGTTGTATTATTGTTAAATGTATTGTTTTTTCTGTATGATAAATAAATGAAAAAAAAAACTTAAGCTAAGAAGTGTGGTATATATATGTGTATTTATTTATTAAAATTTGCTTGAGCTAGTTGCGCACCGCCCATAATTTATCTGCTTTGCCCAAAGGTTGACTGGTAGAGAATGTCTCTTGGCATTAAGTCCGCCTTCTTTACTATAAGTTTTCTTTTGTGCAATAAAGATTAAATAAATAAATAAAAGTTCTGCGACTCACACAGCCATTAGTTTGTACTGACAACAGAAATCTATTTGTAAACTATAATTTAGATCATCATCATCATTATCAACAACATCATCATCATCATCATCAACCTGCCAGCGCAGGGATCCGCCTTCCGTATCTGCACCTTCCACTTTGCCCGGTCTTTTGCATCCTCAATAGCGAGATCATTGGCACTCAGGCCTTCTTTCACGACATCAAGCCACTGCTTTTTCGGTCTCCTGCGAGATCTTGCTCCAGCAAATAATAGGACAAGACATTTATTCCCACCCAACACACTCTTTTGGTCTACGAGCGACATGTCAACCGAAAGGAAGACTAATGAAATTGTAGTTGTAAACTGTAATTTAGATTATATTTTATATTCAGTGCCAAAAATAGCGTCATAAAATACTACTTTTTTGAGCAATATGTCACTGATAATATTAGTGAATGACATACCACATTAGAAACTAGATTTTATGATACCACGTAGCAGGTATCTTTTAAATTGCACGGGATTAGCTATCCGCAAAATATATCGTGATAACTTCGAAGTTTTCAATTCAAAAGGCGAAAACAGAGTTATTTGCATTTTATTATGTAAGATAACATGATAATGCTGATAACAAGGAGAAAAGGAGTGAGTTTGTATGATATTCATTGGCAGTTACTCTTTATTTCTGCTTAATGTGTTTTTGTGAATTATTGTGCTTATAACGAGGAAATGAGGAGGTTGGAATGAATTTACTATTACAAATAGTTACTGGCCGAGCGTAATGAGGCAGTTATTAGGTAATTTATGACATGAATATAACTATTACGTATACGTATGTATACTTGAAGATGTCGAATTTAAAGATGATGGTAGTTCAGGTTATTAAATAAATTAATATTACTACAAGTTTCTATATGTAACATAATCTGAATAAGTCTCGACCAAAATGTCATTTATGTGACAAGCTTTTATAGCCGACTGTGTATTTAAAATCCGTCAATTGCTCACTCCAAAAACGCGGTAGGATTGTTTTATATATTTCAGAGTTTCGAGGGCCACCTTTTGGCTCCATCATCAGACCAGCCCCATGGTACCATATATTATTGTCATCAAAGTTAAGTAGTTACCGCAAAAATTCAGCTAAATCGGTTGAAGATATCTGCTTCAAAATTAAGTTGCAAGATTCCACCCGAACAAATATAGTAACATACATAAATAGCAAGTTAAATAAAAGCTTGTAAAAAGGACCCACAAAAGGTTATTTAAAGATACTTACAACTTTCTGTGGTATTCACGCGATCGAAGCGAGTCTTGAGCCGAAGGAAGTGTACAACTTATTAATTATTACAAAACATATATTTATCTATCCTCTTTATTGTACCTATGTACGGGAAAACGATCACTTCCTGTAATTATAGGTACAGCTATTATGACTCTATAGAAAAAAAGTCACGGTGATTAGACTAATGAAAAGTCAATGCGGCAATTTATGATCGTCAAGAGTTATTAACAGTTGCAGTACAATGCCAATTCCATTGCTAAACCTTTATGAGTGCTAATTTAATACTTTGTTGCCAAAGAGTTAAATAAAGACATCATTAATACCTACATTTTGTTGCCAGAGAGTTAAATAGAGGCATCATTAATACAAATCTAAATAACAATAATTTTTATATTGTTTCAATAAATCAATAACATATGATATTTATCCTCATAAAAGTTTAAAGTTATCACGAGTCTTTCATGATATCGGGTATTCATATTCAATGTACAATTTTAGTAGCCGACAAATATCTACTGCCGGACGTACTCATAAGGCATTGACCTGCCCGAAAGAAAGTGACCCCAGTACCCTTACCGTGAGTAAACGTGACAGTACTCGCTGTCAACTGCGTAAACGATTACGACTGGTCTCTACATCGCTTGCATGCAAGCATATGAGTATTATCTTCATTGACTAATCGACGCACAGAGCAAGCCTCAGACCTATTAAGTAAGGGAGATTAGCTTTTTTTGTATGTACAATGAGTTATTTTTGGTCTATATCGGCAGACTATGGAGCTTGGAAAATCTATCGCACAATGTAACGGAATGTTCCCAAACGCGACAAACAGTGACAATGGGAGAAACGTTGCAAGAGCAGTGACTGGCACCAAACAGTGCAAAACACCCAGAAAGGGTGCCCAACTGTGAGGAGGAACATATTATGTACTCGTATATACTACGTTGGTTCCTGGATCTAAGGTATCCAAAGCCAGAGGCGCCACTAGTCCCAGCCGAGTCCAGAACACCTATAAAGTCCACGAGAATACCCACGGGAAATGTAAATTCTAGTTTTCATTCTTCAGACTAGTTCAAGCGATTTAATAATGGTTCTAATTTCTAGAAACGCAAAATTTATACTAGCTGTTTGGGGCTATTCTTAGAATAAGTACGCCTAGAAGACTTCATACAAAAAAAAACGCAAGATGAAGCCGCTTTAGGTTTTGTGTGTGGGTGTCTACGAGCCAAATAGAGAAATTTTGCTTGAGACATTGACGTTGTGACAGATACGGCTGAAACTAAGCCTGCGGCTACAAAACTGGATTCACTTTCAAGCGCTAACTAGGTTTCAAGGCCTGCTATTCTACTTTATTTTTTTCTACGCGGTGGGGCTATCGCGATACGGACGGACAAAATATCGCGATAGACCCATTATAATTAAAGTTCTATTTTCTTTAATATTTATCAGGTTTGCCAACTGGTTCAATACTTGCACAATAAGCAGGTAGGTGCTAAACATAATTATTGATATTAGAATATTTACCTAATTGCAGGCAAACACGACATGCGTTATAGACAAAATTTTAGGATCACATGTTTTGAAAAATTTAGAAGAACTGAATCGACTAAAACAATCGATGTAATTATTGAACCATTTCGAAAAATTACACGAAAATCGGGCGAGAAATGCGACCTGTAGGCGAGAACAGCCCAATATCCTGAATTCAAATTATTGGCCAAGCTGAAAATTGACTAAGCTCGCTCGGGCTAGTGTTAATTAATGTAATATAAATAAACCATTTAAAAACAACTATACATTAAATACTACTGCAGGATGGACAAACACACGGCAATTTAACCTAAATTAAGTAGGCAAAACGGAACGATTGTGTGCAAAGGATTTAAAGGTATTGTTTGTTTCGTCACGATGCTTGGGTTTTCCACCCGCTGGCAGAATTACGTTGAATAAACGCGAAAATCCGCATCTTATGTGTGTACGTGATAAAACTAAACAAATGTTACTGTAATGTTAATTGACATGAGAGTAACCATGTAGTATTAATGAATGCTTTTGATTAACTTTGATTGTTAACTATTCAACAGAGCTTTAGTTACATAGAAAGAGAGAATATGCATACAATTATTCAAGTGCAAAGGTAGTTAGAATACAAAAAAAAAATAGAAATTACAATAAACGAAACTAAAACTATGCTCCGAAAGGGTCCCCCCTCACACCTCAGTATGATGCTAGCTCGGAGGCTAGCGCTGATCTTCCGGTGGGACTATAGGTGACGCCACGTCTTCGGTTTATCAATATCTTTGTCATTATATAAGAAATACATTGACAATGTTAGCAAACATAAACTTAAAAATTTGCTCGAACTATATAGACATGCATGCATGGAATAGGGGGACATCCCATTCAACCGTATTAATTTTTATAACAAGTTACCTGATCATGTTTTATAGTAGCCTCTCCATCTCTCATAAATTATTAAAAAAATATCTCTAATGTCAAAGGCATATAATACAGTAGAGGACTATCTGACAGAAAAAAATGCACGACCTCAACCAGAAAGCAAGTAACTATATTATAACTCTTTAATTCGTGTTAGATTGTACCTGACAAATTTAAGGGACACAGTTCTAATAAGAAAGCATATCAAACTTACACAAATTGTGATGAACCGTCATACTTTCTTGTAGTTTCAATTTTATTCTTAATTTTTTCCTTATTTATATCTTAAAATACATTTTTAATATGTTTTCGTCGAGGACTACGTATAGGTACGCCTAAATTCTTAAGATAGGTACAAATTAAGTTGAGTTCATATTACTGTAATAATTAAGTAGGTACTTATCCTTTCTGAAAAAAATACTGAATGTTGAGTTTCAGTCGGCGTTTCTTCTCAAAAGTGGTCTCCTCTTGTGAAATACCGGTAAACTCAGACATGTAAAATAAAAGTGCCCTTGTGGCCTACTTGCAGAATAAAGTTCATTATTTTATTATATATTTCATTAACCCACCCGCAGAACTCGTAGGGAAAAATGCTATGCCAGTTGAACAGAATCTTCGCACACGTGAAAAGTGGAGTCATCATAGGTGAGATGTGTCAACTGGATGAAACTGGTGTTTTACCCTCAAGATTGCAACGATCTCTGCGGAGTGTGCTGCCAAGTCATCTTGGAATTTACGGGAAAAAAGCAGCCTCGCCCTCCTGGGCTCTCAATACCTATTTTATATTCTCTTTTTGCTTCATTGTGCAGCAGCAGTGTGGAGAGCTTGCGGTAAAAACGATACGGATAAGACAAGTCACTGCTTAAAACGATACCGTTTTGTGAGCGGCGGTGTGGTCGCACCTTTAATCACATACAATTGGTGAAAATCTAAACAGCCTTAATCTCGTCTGTTTATGAAAACGTGCCCGACACGTGAGCCAAGAGAGCTTAAGTCACAAAACCACGCTATCTTTTACGAGTTTATTTCCGACAAAATGTCAAATAATCGCTAGCTATAATAAATTATAGTAGCCGATATGCTGGTCAATTGGTGGTATAAATAAAGTGGTTTTGCATGTATTTATTTTTATCGCATTATATGTAAATAACTACCAAATATTATCACTTTTTTAATTTATTTATACTTTCATGACTGTTTTTATTCAATTTATGGAATTAATTACATAAATAAGTATATTCACAGATATATTTGCCAACGTTATCATAATTCAGATTACCTATTTTATTTACATTTTTATATTATGCACCTAAATTATTGATGCGCCACAAAGTCGATCAGTGCGTAATCGGATACGTTTCATAACGGACTTATTAACGTGACAAATGTTTACACAAAACGGTCTCAAGTCGCCACTCGCCACGAATCAAAAGCTAGCGTTGACCAAACCGAACCTATAAACAAACAACATAGAAACAAACACGATAAACAAACGATAAACAAGTTATAAATCACATCGACAAAGTAACTATCGGCAGTATAGAAGAGGTTAATTGTCCATGGATCGCCAGTCCCCGCCGCGCCATCACCGAGTTACTATCTGTACTTGTTTGCAGCTTGGGAATACCGAGGGTCTATCATATTTGTCCTAACTCAATTGCCACAATAAAACTAAAGCCTTAACAAACAGTGCTGCCTGACAAAACATTTGGTTTATAAGACCACCAGCGAATATAAGAAGCAGGTGTGGCGGCAAGCGAGCATTTGGTAGTGAATTCGGTCGTGAAAATGAGTGTGAAGGAGAAATACAGCATCTGCAGTAGTAATAGCGATGAAGAGAAGTATGAGATGGTGCCACCGGAGGGGGGGTGGGGGTACCTCGTGTGCATCGGGCTTTCCCTTATTTTTGTGAGTTTTTTTTATTTGTGTTTTAAGCAAAGCTTCTACTTGAATTTGTAATTGAATATTCTGAAACGGTCGAATTTAATTTTATATAAAAGTGGTGTTTATTAATTTATGTATTTTTCAACATAGGTATGTTTACAGCACTAGGCCTAAACACATACCTACGCAATGAATATACAGAAATAATACAATTTAAATAATGATTATAAATACACAATTAGAATAAAAAATAATTATTATCAGAATACAAAAATAATGAATAAAAAATACAATAAATTACAAAATAAAATTGAACATAAAGCATAAAATTAGTGCCAAAATTAAATATGTTGAAAAAAAATTATGTAACAATTAATTTTGAAATAAATAGTTATTAAGCACAATTATTATTCTCGTGGTAAAAAATAACTAATGAAATTTATCGTAATGTGAAAATTACACAATAATACGAGTATTGCACGATAAATTATATTATTATTATCACTATTATCAGTGCCACATCTTGGGATTTAGGTAGCCGACCCCGATTGAGAAGTCATTCTCAAAAATGGGACAAAGGCTAGGAGGATGATGATTATCAGTGCTTTCTTTTATGTAAGTTTCTATTTGATATAACATACTTTTATTTTCGTACGTTTATATGCATAATATATACAAATAATAAAACAGTATTACAAATACATAAAATACTGTTTCCATCAGGTGACCTGTATATGTCATTGTTTCCAATTAAAATAGCATAATTTGACTTCTTCTTTATTAATCCTGTTCCGAAAATACGGTATTTGATGACAGCTTAAATTAGTATGAAGCTTCTATGACAGGCATGTGACGTCATAAAAAGTAGTAGTCAAAACACGTCTTCTTTTTAGTTATTGTACAATTGACAACATTTCATATTTATAACAGGTGGAAATTAATATAGAGATCGACAGGGCTTTATGTCGTGTACCTTAAAAAAAAATCTTTGAATTTATTCTTCTGTATTTAAAGAAATATAAGAAAATACATCAAATAACTGCAATCTACGACAATACGGGCTGAATAGCGTTGTTGTCTAAACCAAAGAGCGAAAAAATATATTTTTTTTTTATTTGACGTTGACAGATGACGGATGCATACCGAGTTTTATTAAGTTTTTTTTTAATAAAAAACCGACTAAACTAACCGTTCCATTAAGTTCTGGTTTTGGTGTTACCACATTTTAAAATAAGTATGTTTTTATAAATTAATAATAAAATAAATAATCATCTCAGAAAATAAATAAAAACAGAGATTACTTCATCTTTTTAAGCAGATATCAGAAAAGTAATAAAATGATAGTCTTAAAAATATGAAATGTTGTCAATTAAAAATAGTATAATGGCCAAAAGTTAGTGTTTGTTTATTTGGTGCCGCGTATTTTTTAATGTGTGTTTAGTGGTTTCAATGCCACAATTTATATTTAGGTACTATAGTCAAATACCGTATTATAGAAATGAGTGTAATTTAAAATTGTAAGCCTGACCAGGAATATATGAGGATTGTCAAGAGGGCGTAATTTACAAGATTTATATGGCAACAGTTTTGCAACCAATCGCAACAACCAACTATAATGACATTAGTTGACATACCTGTCAGTTCCACTATTTTAACCTCATAATATCTTTATTTGACTTCCGGTTCGTGTCCCAAGATTCCCGCATGCGTTTAAGTTTAGTTGTTCATTATTTATTCATTTTAGTTGTTCAATGTGTAGTATTGATAGCGTATTGTGCAGTGATCTAACGTATGAGTGAATAGCTAGTGAAGAATTCAACTTGAAGCGTTCATAGCCCTTCCTGGGTCAAGGCCCGATAGTCCGCGTGGTTTTTTGTAAATCGCTATCACTTTACAAAAAGCACGATTTTTTCAACTCACCGTACAACGTGGTATCAATCCTATATCTAGTCGCCTAGTGCGATTGGCAACGAGACATTGGCAGTAATGGTCGCTTAACTGTGACCGGTTGCCATTTTTAAAAAGAATAGAATAGAATATCTTTATTGGGACTTCCGGTTCGTGTCCCAAGATGGCCGCATGCGTTTAAGTTTAGTTGTTCATTATTTATTCATTTTAGTTGTTCAATGTGTAGTATTGATAGCGTATTGTGCAGTGATCTAACGTATGAGTGAATAGCTAATGAAGAATTCAACTTGAAGCGTTCATAGCCCTTCCTGGGTCAAGGCCCGATAGTCCGCGTGGTTTTTTGTAAATCGCTATCACTTTACAAAAAGCACGATTTTTTCAACTCACCGTACAACGTGGTATCAATCCTCTATCTAGTCGCCTAGTGCGATTGGCAACGAGACATTGGCAGTAATGGTCGCTTAACTGTGACCGGTTGCCATTTTTAAAAAAATAGAATAGAATATCTATATTAGTCGAACGAATGCACTCTTTTCTTGACTGTTTTTCGTGTAGTAAGTACTAAACACGTGTACACTTTATTTATAATCTTACGTTCACGACTGTGAATGGTTTTCGGCATTTTCTTTGGATAATTTAACATATTTGTCTTTTAAATAAACTATCACGAATGATATTGACATTGTTGACAAACCATCATAAAATCATTGCCAGTGTAAGAAATTAGTTTCAGTGAAAATTCGCAATATGGCGCACCCTCATATATTACTGGTCAGGCTTTAATACTTTTTATGACCAATACTTGGTATATTGCAACGTATATAATTGTTATTTTCGACGAATGAACGACGCGTTGGCACAGTTTGTAGTGCAGGTGCCTACTGAACCGACGGTCCTGGGTTCGAATCCCAGCAAGGACAAAGTATAGGTAACATATCGTACAAAAAAACGGACTTAGTGCTATGAGGCATTCTCTACTAGTCAACCTTCGGTCACAGCAGATAGATTGATATTTGTTCCTGGGTCACGGATAGTATCTATATGTGTATTTATATATTATGTATATCGTCGTCTAACTAGTACTCATACTACACGCATTGCTTAGTTTGGGACTAGGTCGATTTGTATAAGATTGCCCCATAATATTCATGTATGTATTTTTATTTTATTAATTACTTAACGCCAGCCAGGAAACGGTAGTAATTAACCAATATGTTTGTTAGCGTATACATCCATTTGCTTAATCATGTAATCATTGCATTACACTAATTTGCTTCTGCCAAATAAATATACAACTAATGACATAATTGACTGTGAAGGAAATAGTGACAGCGGCCATCAATGTTAATTTAATTAATAACACAGATTAACGTATTGCTTTTTTATATAAACAAATGATACACGCTTCAGTATATAGTGTAAAAATGTATATACCTACATATATACATTATAATAAATATCACACAACCTCACACAAATCGATATAGTCCCAAATTAAGTTCAAGAAGGCTTGTGTTATGTATACTAGACGACGATGTATATCTATACTTATATAGATAAATATGTACTTAAATAAATACATAGAATGAATGAATGAATGAATGAATAAATGAATGAATGAATTGTTTCTTTTGTTATCTGAAATAACATGCCATACGAATAATAATAATAATACATAGAACAAACCATGACCCAAACAGAAATATTCGAGTTCATCACACAAATATTTGCCCTGGCCGGGATTCAAACCCAGCACCGCCGGCTCAGTAGGCATGTGCTTACAAACTGAGCCAACCGCGTCGTAAAAAAATATATTTGATCATTTAAAAAATAGTGTACAGTCGAGTTCATTAATTTACGAGCAAGAATTTTCTCAAAGATATGTGCAATCGCCCCTCATTTGTTGTCTCAGGTCATGAACTTTTTTGACTAATTTAACTCAAAATCAAGAGCAACTAACGTTTTCACAAAAATAATACCCTAAAATTATATGAAATATAAGGGTTCCGTTTTTTGCCATTTGGCTACGGAACCCTAAAAATAGACAGTTTTGTGACACTCAAATTGTACCCACTGAAACATTTTTGCCCTACTGTAATTTTTTCGCACACGTTTTTTATTTATCAACATCAATTGTATAATTTTATTGATTACGTACAAAACAAACCCAAAAATTACATAATCTGAGACAGTAAAAGGGGCGTGTGCGCATATTTTTAATACCACTTTTATGCGGAAATCCGTTCAAAAATGGGTTTTTTAAAGATCTCGAATGTCATCATGATTTATTATTCATGTCGTGTTACGGGACTTCGCACGGATGCAATGCTGATAACTTATGCAAATTTTATACATGTAAACCTTTTTCTTTAATCACTCTATCTATTAAAAAAAAACACATCAAAATCCGTTGCGTAGTTTTAAAGATCTAAGCATTCATAAGGACCGACAGACAGGAAGCGACTTTAATTTATACTATGTAGTAATGCTGCTCAAATGATTTGAGCAAATAAGCTGGAATCAGTGTCTGAAAAAGTCACCGCTATGTTGTTAAATCACAACGTAGCTTTAAATTGAAATTGAAACCCATTTAACTTGCACCGTCCACTCGTCACCGCCCATTCGAATAAACTGACCGAACTAAAATATGGCGGACACATTTCACACAAAGGACGCTACGAAAGTACGCTTTTGGACTCGTATATACAGCGTGTATATTTGATATAACCGCAAACTCCATTAAAAATAATTCAGCACGCAATGTATTTGTTTGTTGTTGTTTGTTGACACTGAACATCGTGATGTGACAACTGTCACTAGTAATAACTAAGCCATACATTGCTGCTCAGAAAGTTTTCAAAAATTAATTACGGTATGGCAGTTAACGCTAAATTAATAATTGTTATAAATATCAGATTATAGCACTAAAATCTCCGTCTGGCTACAATTTGCGGTTAAGTATATCAAATATACACGCTGTACAGACTGTTATTAAACTATGGAACGCCTGCGGTGACGTGGATATAAAAAGTGAAATAGGAAATCTGTACCTAATACTAATATGGAGCTATTAAAGTAAACTTTTTTGGCTTGGACAATTTTTGAATGTCATGTAGAAATAAAAATCAATCATCTAAAAATGTTCAAGATTTACTTTAATCGCTCAATTTATGACCTTTTTCTGTAAGTATGTCATGTTGAAAGAAATAAAAAATGACATACTGAGAAAGGTCATAAAAAACTATAGACAACTTTTTCTAATACCTAGGTACGGGATTCGAGTAGCTAATTAGCTATATGACCCTGTAATCAAAACCCATTCTAAAAGCTGTACACATATTTTGAAAAGAAAATACAACTAAGTATAATAACAAAATATATTGTTAAATTTCAATATACAGCCTAGGAAATTTAAATCCATTTAACATTTAGTTGCGGATAAACTGACCAAACTAAAATATAGCGGACACATTTCACACAAAGGATTAATACGCCTTCGGACTCGTATATAGACTTTAATTAAATTATACGCTCAGCATGCTCGGCTCGGATTTACATTGAGGGAAAAGTTAAATAGGAATTCGAGTTTAATGAATGGGGAGTGGGTAATATTTATACACGTATGCTGGCGAGCTATGTGTAAATATTGTTTCACAATATAATGAATGAGTCACGTCATCGTAAGGTTCTCTTTAACATTTTACTAGGCCGCATTTTTTTCGTATAAATTTCCGCATTCAAGCTATGTTGTAAGAAACGTATCACATTTTGTGATATTTTCCAGGGATCATCATTCGCCGAACGGGGACATAAAAATAGAAAGTAACACGTTTCGATCAATTTCACTTGTTTAATTATGTAAAATTGTTAAAGCACATAGTACATTACTGCAGACACCGGAAAAAAAACGGCTTGCTGGGTGAGTAGGGGGGCCGGATAGTGTTACGAAGCCGGCAAGCCCTTTTCACGGCTAAGGCATGTATAGTGTTTTTTTCTCAAATATTTGTAATAAAATAAAACAATCCACTAAAAAATATATATATATAATATAACTCAGCTGCTTAACCAGTTAATGAACACAGGCGCCATGTTTAAAAAAAATACTTCCCGGCCTAGGCATGAAATTCCTTTACAGTTCTCTTGAGTTCTTCCGCCCGAAACGTGATACTTCGAAGCCTGTTATAACACACGTTATGACGGCATTTCATTAGGTACATGTTTGAGAAAAATAATTTAATTGTTGATTTAAACCTTTACCGCATACGAAGCCATATATGGCAGATATGAACTTGGACCTTATTGGCACAGGTTAAGGTTCAAATTCAAACAACTATTTTTTTTGTATATGCGGTAAAGGGTTAACCCTCACTTTAATTAGAAACGTTGGAATGTCCCTCCCTTTGGCTCGAGAGAAGATCCTAGTTGCATTTTCACAAATTTTCCTTTAAGTAGAAACATTCTTATGTATATAAACATTGTTATGACGGAGTTCAGTAAAAGGTCCCATTGTGCGGCTTCACTCCTGTGGCGTATAGACATTCACGTTAGTGGTACATATATACTCCCACACAAAGTCCGACTCATTGACAGTGAGGGCTATAACCAGCCCTGAGCGAGATGCTTCTTATTTAGTATTCGACTTACAGATAAGTCCATAACAAGACGATAACAATAAGACAACAATACAATACGATTGGAAGATCACTCAAAACCGGATTCGAAGACATGCCCTGATATAGAATGTTCATGTCATGTCTAATAAAAGGGACCTTTCCTTGTTCAGTGGCACTTTAGTATATATCCAGATTTTTTCTAGTGCGGGAGCCTAATATTATAGGAGAGACCAAGGCGTCCTGACTCCGCTGGCTCGGGCACGTTGAGAGAATGGGAGAGGATCGTGCCGCAAAAACCGCTTATTTGTAGTTGTAGTTATATTATGAGTCTATATTTAACTTAATTGAATGATTTTTATCTTATTATATGTTTTTATTGACGATCATAATATCAAGATTCATGTAAATTAACTTAGGATAATTTATAATGTAATTTGTTATTATGAAATAAATAAATTTAATCTAATCTAATCTTTGCGACGACCGAGTGGTCGCAGACCCGTAGGACGGACTAGATATCGCTGGAGTGCTGAAGTCCAAAAATATCTCAGGGACCTAGGCATCCTTGACTGGCGAGAACTGGCTCAGGATCATGGAGCGTGGCGTGATCTGGTATCGCAGGCCAAGATCCACTTTGGGTCGTTGCGCTCAGTTAGTTAGTTAGTTAGATTTTTTATAGAAATTCAAAATCCGGATACTGGTGTCGTGACTTTTGACCATAGAGCATATCAAATATTCTTTAGTAATAATTCAAAGTGCAGAACGACTCGTGTCTCGTGTTTGATAAGCCCTTATCAATGTGACCTGTACCTTTCGGATACGCAATACTGGTTCATTCCGGATCTTTCTAATCCGGTCTACATTTTACATGTTCACCAAAAATCTGGCACTGGTCTAAGAAACTTCTTATCTCGCTATACATTTGACACTGATATACGAGTTTATACTAGCTAAGGTATTTGGTATGGTTTTCGATCACTCCTCTGGCGCGGAGATAATCCCATTATCTAATAGGGTGCGTCTCCACTGACACGGAGCGGAGACGTGCGGAATCGACCAATGATAAAAGGGAAGCAGAGCTGTGATGCAGATTTCAACTCAGGTAAGATAAGATAAGATAAGATAAAAGGTGACGATCTATTCTATATCTCCGTGCCGCCTCGCTTCAATGAAGACGCACCCTTAGAGCTGTGCTTAGAGTCATCTTCGGCGCGTGCCATACCTACTGAATTACTTTGGACCCAACCAAATAATTATAAGCAATGCCTTATCAATTAATTTTGGTATCACGAATGTTCAATGTGACGTGACAATATTTATTTTATTATAATTAATTAGGTCATCTAAACAAATTGCGGTACCAACTTAAATAACGTAATCTTGTAGGGTACAGGACACTTTCACTTTTCATGTATAGGATTTTTTTCTTTGATATTTGGAGATCAGAAGGCCTATGGTTGCGTTTATCACGCGATAAATAAAGTGACAAAGCATCTGTCACTCACACTTTCGCATTTTGTCACAACATGATGGATACTTTGTTGCTTATTAATCGCGTGATAAAAACCACCATCTTAGTCCCCCAGATCGGATCGGATGTCATTGCAAGTAAAGACACTCGTATATGTTCAATGTATGTATGACTGTTACGACCCTTAATTTGTTTTTTGTTTTTTACTAACATTCATGGATCACTGATCCGAAATATATAATAATTTAACATTGAATTTGAAATGTGAAATTGTAATAAAAACGAGCTTGCTTATCTAATTTAGATCCGATTGATTCTAAGTTACGTTCTCACGCGGATTTCCGAAACTCAACGTCTTAGTTGCGCTTCCAAGAGATTGGGTCTGTTTATTTATACTGACTAGGGGCAACGACCGTAATATCACCTGATAATAACGGCTAATTATTTAACAGCCAGTTCACTGTTGCTTGAGGGGACATCTACGTAGTAATAACAACAAGAATAATGAGTTCTGTCAGGCGTAATTACATGCATAAATATACCGGCTATCTCATACCAGCCTGGTATGAGATAGCAGGTACTTCACTCCTGGTCAAAGGCTACTGCTGTACAAAGCGCAAGTCCGACCCCACATGGAGTACTGTAGTCACCTCTGGGCAGGAGCCCCCGCATACCAGCTTAGCCCTTTTGACTCGGTACAAAGACGTGCTGTGCGAATTGTTGACAATCCTGAACTCACAGACGGAATCGAGCCTTTAAGTCTGAGGAGAGACTTTGCCTCCTTGTGTGTGTTCTACCGTCTGTATAATGGGATGTGTTCTGAGGAATTGTTTGACATGATGCCCACGGCTACCTTCTACCACCGCACTGCTCGCCATCGGCAGGGTGTTCATCCTCACATGCTAGAGCCTAAATGGTCGAGAACTGTCCGGTTCCAGAGGAACTTCCTACCGCGAACGCTTCGCATGTGGAATGAGCTCCCTGCCGAGGTTTTCCCCGGGGGCTACAGTATGCGGTTCTTCAAGAGGGGAGTAAATAGGTTCTTAAAGGGTCGGCAACGCGCGCGTGATGCTCCTGGCGTTGCAAGCGTTCATATTAGGCGGCGGTAACTGCTTAACATCAGGCGGGCCGCATGCTTGTTTGCCACCGTCGTAGTATAAAAAAAAAAAAAAGCAGGGCTTGCACATATCTTCGCGACTTCACAAGTCGCTCGACAGTATCACCCGTCTTTCTCGCCCTCTATTGAAAGGAAAGAGATAGACATTTAGGTTTTTTACGCGCAACAAAGATTCGCGTGTCAGCTGTGCTAGAGAGTATATAGAGGTGCAGAGGCTGTTGAGTATAGTCATATCATCATCACCATCACCAAAGTTATCCACAACGATCAATCTTGCATCAGATTTTTGCCTGCGATCCTAACTAGGTCTTCGGTCCACCTTGTTGGGGACCTTCCCACGTTGCGTCTTCCGGTCCGTAGTCGCCACTCAAGAACCTTTCTGTCATAGTCATATAAGAAAAGCATATTATGCGCAATGCAACAATATCACTTTTTGACGATCGTAATGGTTTATATATATGATAGCGAGGGGCTCGCAGGCTGTTAAGCCTCTCTTTAAAAAGTACTAAAAGTAGTGCCTTTGTTCACTAGTATTTATACCGATTGTTTGCAGAGTTGCGTCGTTTCCTTGGAACTGAAAAAGGTTTAGAGAATTTTCGGGACATTACTTTGTTTTGTGTTACTGAACTAGTTATTCACTAACAATATAATGACTACAGCTCCTTCGTCCACAGATAGCTGGCACGGCGCACCAACCTGTGTTCGGTTTCATCTACAATGAGTTCCTCGATGACCTGGGCGTGGGCACCGGCGCCGTGACCGTTGTCTACGGCGTCTTCCAAGTCACATTAGCTATAGCTGGTAAGTCACAAGTTCCGTATTTACCCCTAGGCCCACAAGACCAGGCCTAGAAGCCTAGAGGTCCTGATCCCAGAAGCAGGACTTTCACCGTACTTATGTCCTCCTTATTTATCACTTGAAATACTACTACTATTTAATTTGCTGAACACCGTTTCGAGATATTGGTGGTGGCCCCAAATGTCAAGTGCCTAGGGGCCCTCTAAGTCCGAGCTTGGTCACGAGACCTGGATATATCCACGTCGGAAGAAATCCAGTGTCTATGTATATTCAGTCGGTAAACTGCCTGTGAATTTGAGTACATTAATAACAATATCTCTTAAAGCTCTGGCCTACTACCTATCCCCGTAGCACACATGCTGCATAAGAGCTTATACAACCATTATCAGCGTATTACAGCTGTGTAAGGGCTGTATAAACGTACAACATGTATGCTACTTGGGTATGCCATGGCGTCTTCGTCGGCTCGGTATCCCATATCAAAAATAATATGGTAACCTACAGCGACTTGGGGTTAAACAAAAACTATGGGAAGCCAAACTGGGTCATAATAAATGCTGTTCAATTTGAAGAGTAGAATCTATGTTTTAATTTATCGCCTCTATCATAGACCACAATTGGTATAGTTGAAATTTTCTAAGACGTCAAAATGGTCATAAAGACCTTATCTTGTAAACATGACTCTAGAAAGCCATTGTCTTAATATGTAAGTGTAAAGAAAAGTTCACTAGAGAAATAACAAAAAAATATCACATTTTTTTTGTCACAAGGTTGAAGTTCTAAATAACATAGCTCTTGGGAAGCGGAACTTAGCTACATTTTCGACTGGTATGGCTTCAGTCTCATAGTACCCTGTTAGTAGTCATATTCCAATGAGTTAGGATATTGCAGTTTCAACCTTGTTACTTAGAAAAGTCATTTGAAACAAGAAGATATTTGTTTGCGTCTTTTTACTTGTTTCCAATTGACAATGAGTGAGTAAAACAATGGCTTTGTGGAGTCATGTTTACAATATAAGGTCTCAAGCGGAATTCGCGCGGTTCTAAAAATTTCGACTCATAAGTACATTAATCACAAAATATTGTATCATGCGTCATCTTAGTCGGGTTTTTAAAATGTTTAAGGCTCCTTATGCGTTCAAAAAGGTTGATTGTTTTAGACATGTTTCTCTATGATCAAACATGTTTCTTAACATATTATCAATGTTACTACATAGAACAGGGTGTATTGCAATTTATTGATATATATTTAAAACCTAAAGTTTGAATTTTTCATTAATAATTCTTGTTTCAAAAACTACTCGATATTGACAAAATTCACGCAAAATTCTGTTTTTTCAACTTATTTTCACCTGCGCGCAATGAAAGCATGAAATAGCTACGTTACTCTCTAGACTCCGGGGAAAAGTATTATTCACTTTAAAAAGATGGTTGAAATTATCAATATATATTTGTCATAATCATAATATGAAAAAATATTTTTTTTAAAGGAATAAGCCATCCTGATACCTGCAAGTTCACGGCCATGCATAATGATAATGATAAAATGAAATCCACAAATTTCAATACATAATGTTGACTTGGACGTCCCAACGTCATAATTTTCGAATAACTTACGCGAAAAATGTTGAAAATCATCCATTAACATGTGCCAAATGTGTGCATTATCAAAATGCAAAACGAAAATATTTTATTCATTATTTAAATAAGGAGACCATTTGGGAATATGCATACAATAAGAGTTGACTTTTGCAAATATGCGTTCAATAATTTATAAAATCAACTTATTATTAAATAACACATACATACACATACACCTATATAACAACATGAAACAATAAAATTAGACCTTAAAATAAAGCTTGAAGTAAAAAAGTTGCGTTCTATAATTTGGTAATAAGAAAATTAACATAATATTTCATGCAAATTCAGGATATTATGATATTTTATAGTTTGTTTTAAGTCTGTAGTAATGTTTAGTTCCTATGACATTTCAATGTAATTGTAATATAGGGCTTTTGTTTATACGTGGATGTCAATTAGAAATTTTGTGCGCAGTGATTAATGATTACGTATTCAAATTCTAGAAGTACCTTACATTAAATTCCTAAATTAATTAAATTGCAACTCTATAAATAATTATTAATTACATTATAAAGGAAACCCACCTAAGATTAGGTCAGAAACATTGTAGTAAACCTGACAAATTACTTTCAAAGTAGTTTTTAATTGAAACTTAGGTTAATGAAAAAAGTAAATAGTTTACTGATTCAAATTAAATGTGTTACTTCCTGTCAATTAGCTCGAAATTATAAAGTCTAGTTGATAATAAAATCCTATTACGATTAGTTTATAGATAGCTTTATTGGTTTTATCATTTCAGGATTTTCGGCAAACATCGCATTGAAAAGGTTATCGCTAAGACAAGTCGGGCTGATTGGCGCGTTCATATACACCTTGGCATCGTTCCTAGCGATCTTCGTCACATCTACGACACAACTCATCGTAACAAATGGATTCCTCCAAGGCTTGGGAATGGGTCTGCTCATTCCTGTCTCATATACGAGCTTCAACAGTTACTTTACAAAGAAGAAGGTGCTGTATCTGAGCCTGTGTAAGGCTTCTATAGGACTAGCCACAATGGTGTACCCACTGTTCATTAAATTCACGATCACGGAGTACGGATTCAGAGGGACTCTGGCCATTTTGTGCGCGATATCCGCTCACAGTATTTTCGGAGCCGTTGTGATGCACCCGGTCGAGTCGCATATGGTCAAGCAATTGAAACCGTGTGAGAAAATTGTTTGTAAGTACTTTGAGAACAATTTGCAGTCATACATAATTTTGTTTAATGTATTTTTGGTACATATTTTTTTTATCAATGATATTACATTTTATGGTATTCATTGGGTAAAGCCGTTGGAAACGTGGGTTGGAACCCCGCTCGACATTTTTTTAGCTTGTTTTTTTTACAAAAATTTTTTTTTTTTTGTTTTTCGTCATTTTAACATGTTATCAAAGTTTAATTCAACTAAACATTGATCGTAACGTAAAAACCGACCGTTGATACAACATAATGAAATTGTGTATGACAACCAAAACTTTTTTAAAGCCATCGATGACTACCTACTTAGCTTACTTAACTTTATTTTAGTACACTATAATGTTTTATTTTTCTCATGTGCTTAATTAAACTAATGTTATTAATTTTGAGAAAGAAAGACAGTTTAAACCGATGTAGCAATATGTCGCTGTCACAATGCAAATAAAAGAAACTCTGAACAAACGTTTAATGAAAATCTCGATTGTTCCAGTAATCCCGCCGACCCCGGCGGTGGAGAAAGACTCCCAATTTGAATTCATCAAAAACAACAACAGTCTAAGTCT
The DNA here is from genome assembly GCA_947623375.1 of Apotomis capreana. Classification (NCBI taxonomy): domain Eukaryota; kingdom Metazoa; phylum Arthropoda; class Insecta; order Lepidoptera; family Tortricidae; genus Apotomis; species Apotomis capreana. The sequence continues at coordinate 1,098,929 of OX392501.1, forward strand.
CGCCTCGCATACAAATACCGCAAAATCCGTGGAAAATTTATACATCCACCAGCAGACGCGGAAAGCATCGGATTTCCTGTTCGTCCCGAAATTAACAGATTCGAGAAGATTAAGTATTCCCGTGGTTCTAATTCCTGAGGACGGGAAGAGTGATAGCAGATTCAATTCCTCTGACAACGTGTATTTGGAGAATTTGTACAAGGCTGCGTCGGTTTCGAGTTTGGGCAATTTTGGGAATATCTCGGCGGCACCTATGCCGATTATCAAGAACAAAGAGGGGAAATGGTAAATATTTATTTTTAGTAAATTTGCAACAAAAACCACTTCATTCAGTGGTCTAAAACTTAAGAGGCCTTTTCAAATGCTCATTGTTTTATAAATTTCTCATATTATGGCCTCTTAATTATGGTCTATGAATCTTAAAATCATTACGATTTCCTATTTTCCCACCTATCTACACACCACACACACAACACAATCAATTTTTTTTTAGACAAATCAATACTGCCTTGAAATTTCCGAATATGTGAAACGAACAATTACGAAAAACTTACATTGTAATAGCAATATTGCTATCTGTTTATCATTGCTTTAATATTATTTCAGGCAAACGGTAGCGGAGTTCCTAGACCTGACGCTGCTCAAAGACTGGATCTACGACAACATAGCCTTCGGCATGGCGCTGGCGTTCTTCGCCGACCTCACGTTTTTCACCTTAGAACCCATGTTTTTGGACAAAAATGGCCTCAGCCGGGTAAGAAAATAGCACATTGTGTCGCAAGGGAGCAAAGTAGTATATATTATGGACGTGACGGGAATATTCACAGTGTAGTGGCTGTAGTGTCGGATATTAAGGTCAGAAGGTAGCGTCCGGCACATTTGTATTTCTGTTTTCGAGATCTAATGCTTGCTCTGTCTTTTACTAACGGTTGATGACTAAGAACAACCCGGTTTGTCTTTAAACATTTTTTGTCTTGGACCGCGAAAAAAATCTTAGTAATATAAACACTTTACTGCCGATATTAATATTAGTTGCACCTAATTTACATATGTAGAAGACTGGTTAAAGTTTTTCTAGAATACCTGTTAAGATAAATCTAGCTTTTGTGATGTAAATTCAATATAAAAATGTAGATAAAAAGCGAATTAATGATATTTATGGTTCACGTGTAAATATAATTCTTTAGGCGACAGTCTATTATACAAAAAACGGCACATAAGTATTCAGTGGTCCTATTGAATTAGATAAAAAATATTATAAGCTGTGAATTAAACATGACTGTGTGTATCTTAATTTTGAATCAATTTTTTAGACAGATTTATTTCCAAGTGACGTCAACGTACATTGATGCAACATTCTCGTGAAACCAATTTAGCCCTAGCGAGTAAATGTCCCCATTGACGAAAATGCGAGCAAAAATGATCGAATTATTACCATTAGCAAATAGATGAAGGTATTTGTATTTAGTTAAAAAAGTGAAACCTTAACCTGTTTCAACATATGTTTAAAACCGCGGAGGCATTTACCCGCTAGGGCAAAATTGGACGGTATACACACGTCACGTTATCATGCCGTGAATTATTACGTTCCGTGACGTTGGTCTAGTCCTTTAGCTGTAAACCGGAATTTATGACTTGCCATAAATCGATGAATTTCAACTTAAAAAGATCATAAGATTTCTAAGATTTATAACCGTGAGATAATGAGATATGATCGATCCGATACTTCAAGAGTTTAACTGGCACAAGTGAATAATGATCTCACTTTTATGAGCGTTGGTCATTTTGGATATACTATAAATATATGTACATCTTTTTTTAAGTACGTAAATGCATTGGTTTCGCTTCACCTGAAGGGCTCCGTAGAGAAGGAACATTCAAAGGAAGCCATTATAATTTCGCCATATCTCTCCGACCGTCCTTCCGTCCGCACCTTAGCTTAGAGATTGTTAGTGTTAGAAAGTCTGTAATGTTGCATGGGTTTATTAACTGATATAAGCACATCGTTTTAACAGGGTGAGATAGCAAACATCATCGCTTTAGGCGGAGCGACAGATATGACAGCGAGGCTACTGCTCGGGGTAACGGGCCACTTCTTCACCATGAACAGCCGATACATGTACTACGCTGGAGCACTCTTCACGGCTATATTCCGAACAGGTAAGTCACTTTTTCAATTTACTAGCGACCCGCCCCGGCGTCGCACGGGTGCTATTTATAGGCACGCGCCGCCGGCCGGTACCGCCGCAACCGTTATGTCCCTGCATTTTAAATCTGTAATATCTTCGAAAATATTCATTTAAATTACATGCTGTAAAGGGCCATATTATATAGATAAAAAGTATGACTTAAACGGCGAGTGCAAGCGAGAAGTCCGAGTGCTGATTTATGACTTCTGCTTATGACGTTGAGCCCAACGATACACCCATTGCCTCAACGCTCATGGTTGTATCTCAAACAACTGCCCTTAATTACGTACAAACTAAGTACTTCGTAACGTAAGTTATCTGTGAGCCCTTCAATATATGCGAGCAATGTTTTCAATCAGAAAGTGATTAGTAGTATCAAATTGTATCCACTACGGGTTTCATCTAACCTGATCGAACCAAAATTCGAAGAGCCGAATCACTTAAATAAAATAAAATAAATAAAAATTAAATTAGCATATGCTTCCTATTGAACTAGTATGTTCATTCCATAGAGAGATAAAACCGGTTGAGTGATTCACGCTCGAGTTCAATTACGATCCGAGACTGTTGCACCCGGAATCATTTCTGTTTTTTGAGAGTTACACAATTATCGAGTTTTAAATTGGGCGTTTTTTACACATTTTAAACAAATTTCCAAACGGATGAAGTGTATTTGTATAGATACCCCAAATGTGATTTATTGTTATTATAGTTACACCTGAGGAAGCGCCTATCACCTCGTGGCGGTCAAATGGGGTAAAATGTAACGCGCTGATTTAGTAAAACCTTAAAACTTCTGCTTTTGCTTCTAAAGGGAAAAAATGTGAACTTACAATTGAAAAACAAATTAACAACCGCAACCAATGGATTTCGCCCTAGACTTATACCGGAGTTCTTTCAACACTTAGGCAGTTTTGTTCAATAAAAAAAACTGTAAACTGTTAAGAAATGTCAAAAAAGGAGCCGTCTATTGAGCGTTAAATGCCCCATACTTACATAATGCTCATGTAGTAGAGTTGCTAAGCCGCGAAATTGTGCGCATCGGGTTACAAGATTGAAATTTCTACCACACATAGAGCGTTCCACGGTGATTATTTTCAGATGTGGAGGGAAGTCAGATTCGTCCCCTGTGTGGTGGTAGAGCGGCGTGAAGAGGCCCAAGTACTGCTCTTTTTCTTTTTTTTATTACTGATCAGTTAAGGCTATTAGGGCTTGTGCGACATCGTTTTCGTGTAAAATATATATCAGCTATTAATTTTTTATCTTATTTAAGAATAGTTTCATATTAAAATTTGGGTTTATTGCCGAAAAGGTAAAAATCACAACAAGTTTTTTTTATTCAGGGAGATAAATTAGTTATATTTCCTGAATATTTACAATTTAAAAAATATTACTAAACAGCAAATTTAATCTTGTTTTTAAAAAAGTATACATATTGGGCACATCTAATACAAAAAGTACCTTGAAAAAAATGTTGATGTTAAGCTTAGCCTGCGTGTTCTAGTACATTTTGCTAAGTCGCGAAATTGTGTACATCGGGATACAACCACGAAATTTCTACCATAGATAGAGTATTTTGCGGTGATTATTTTCAGATGTGGAGGGAAGTCAGATTCGTCCCCTGTGTGGCGGGAAAGCGGGGTGAATAGGACAAAGGAGTCCTCTTTTTCTTTTTATATTACTGATCAGATAACGCTACTAGGACTTGTGTGGTGTCGTTTTCGTGTAAAACAGATATCAGCAATTTATTTTTCATGTTATTTATTCATAGTATCATATAAAAATATGGTTGTATTTCCGAAATTGTAAAAATCACAACAAGTTTTTTTATTCAGGGAGATAAATTAGTTATATTTCCTGAATATTTACAACTAAGAACAAACAGAAAAGAATGACGACGCGTTTGGCTCGGTTGGTAGACACCTGCCTACTGAGTCGGCGGTTTCGGGTTCGAATCCCGGCCGGGGCAAATATTTGTGCAAAATATTTGTTCTTGGGTCATGGATGTTATCTATATATGTATTTATATATTATGTATATCGTCGTCTAGTACCCATAGTACAAGCTTTGCTTAGTTTGGGACTAGGTCGATTTGTGTATGATTGTCCCTTAGTATTTATTATTTATTAAGAAAAATACTGCAAAATAGAAAATTTCATCTTGTTTCTAAAAATATATACATATTGGGCACTTTTCATACAAACAGTAACTTAAATATATTGTTGATGTTGAGATTAGCCCGTGTGCTCGTGATACATTAGCAAAAAAATATTTTGTTTTAATTACATTAATTTGTTTTTCTAGGACGTATATAGTAAATATTATATGTCAAAACATGTTAATAATCATTATTTATTGTATTTAATGAAGCGAAATAGGATGCGTTCGGAGATTTACGTTGGTTACGCCGACGTAAAGATATATTTTAAGCTACTGTGTGTATGAGAAGTGCCCAACATGCATATATTTAGAAACCAGATTAAATGAGATTTTTGAAATAATAATAATAATAATTTGAAAATGTTCACGAAATTAAACTAATTTACCTCACTGAATAAAAAAACTTGTTGTGATTTTTACCTTTTCGGCCATTACACCCATATTTTTATATAGAACTATACAAAACTAACATAAAAAAATAATTTCTGATATTTGTTTTACACGGAAACGATACCAAACACGTCCTGGTAGACTTAACTGACCAGCAATAAAGAAATAAAAGAGGGATACTTGGCCGTATTCACTCCGCTCTCCCGCCTCACAGGGGACGAATCTGACTTCCCTCCACATCTGAATATAATCACCGTGAAACACTCTATCTGTGGTAGAAATTTCATGCTTGTAACCCGATGCGCACAATTATGTTAGAAAACAGCGGACTAACAACTCTACTAATGGTCAACGCAACTCTCGAAATAAAAATAATCCGGCAGTCTGATAGTAATAGTAATAAATATGAACCATTTTGAAAAGAAGCACACGAGGAAGGACTCGTTATGCAAATAGTAAACAAAAATAAACGGTTCCAATAAATGTGCGTCATCCCTGGCGGTGCGAATGACGTTCGAATCTAATTTTTGGAATGTGAGAAGAATGTAGAAACTTATCTGAGACCGATCGAAGGCGAACAGCTGTCGGCTTATTTCCAAATCATTGCCTTGCAAAACCAAGTCCAGTCTCAAGGTGTTCAAAGATATTTAAATTTGATCCTTTTTGACAACTATCAAGTTTAAAAATATAATCCATACTAATATTAAAATGCGACAGTGTGTCTGTCTGTCTGTTACCTCTTCACGTTTAAACCGCTTAATTTATTTTGATGAAATTTGGCATGGAGATAGTTTAAGATCCGAGGAAGGACATAGGATAGTTTTCATCCTGGAAATTATCCCTAAAAAGATTGAAAAGTGAGTAAGTAATTCATGACGACATTGATGACCCTGTACGAAATGTTATGATTAGACCAAAAGCACAATTGCTCTTACATTTGCTTAGGCGCTTTTAATAATCCCTTTTATTAATAAAAGTGATTAGGTGGATATCTATCGTGTTGTACGAGGTTGCTTCCATACTTCCAAGTTCCACGCGGACGTAGTCGCGGGCAAAAGCTAGTATAATATAAAACAGTAACTGATATAAGTAGAAACGTACTTTTTGAACGGATTGTAAGAGACACTTTAGTCATCTCATGTTGTTTGTCGTCAAAACTCGAATAAACTCTCGTGTTAAATACTTGTTTGGGATGACTGGGAACACCTCGATCCCAATAAACTTGTTCGGCTTTTACTAGTCTTCTTCTACGGAAACTTCTACAAAGAAAGATCCTACCTCCTTGTCATATTATTTATTCGTGTCAGTTATGTTTTCAATCACCCAAAATCGGTTATGATTTCTGAGTTAATCTGCTCGTTGTATCAATAACTCTGCTGGCTCCAAATTAAAAAATCTACAGATCTTAAATTAAGTTACTATTGCTGATTGTATTACACTTGTTGACAATGTATGATTTAAACTGAATAAATGGATACGGATATATGGAAATGGATACACTACGCGCAACTATCAAATGAACTTTAAAACCCTCCGGCAGACGCACATTTTGACATATATGACGTGCATTTGACCCATCCGCGCACATCTCATATCTGCAAAACTACTACGGGAAATATGTCACATATCATAAATCGGTGCACTTTACTCGATCAGGAAAACAAGGTGATCCTCTTCGTCCCCTTCTTTTTTGCCTGGCCATTCAAAACCTGGCAACTTCTTTAGACTCCTCATTGACTCTCTGGTATTTGGATGATGGCACGTTGGGAGGAACTCCGGATGTGGTTTTGAGTGATATCAAGAAGCTCGTAGCAGCGTTGTCAGCCATTGGTTTAGTTATCAATGCTGATAAATGTAAGTTCTTTCCCTGTAGTCCTGACAGTATGACATCTATATCAGACTTCGAAGCCGTCTTACCAGGTTTAAAAGTGGTCAATAGGTCGTCTTTGACACTCCTTGTTCTGTTGTCCTTATTCCACATCACTGTCTGTCAATGATACATAAGTCATCATAATTTTTATACTTTTCAGTTCTCACCCAGTGCAGCACCTACATACCACTCCTGATCCTGACGGGGATCCTGGGCTCCCTGCGGTCTCTGCTGCACATAGCTCAGCCCATCGTGATGGCGGAACACGTGCCCATCGACCGGTATCCTTCAGCATATGGGCTGTACATGCTGCTTACTGGAGCCTTGAGCTTGAATGTCGGTCCCGTGATAGGTAAGAACATTATGTGGTTTTGGAAGTTTACAGTAACTTAATGCATACCTATTCATTCCAAAGTGAAAAAATGTTATCACATCTGAATCATTTGTAGCATGTACACTTGTGCAGTAGTTATAATTCTAGATTGAGCGTTATAAAAACTGTATATTTTATAGCGAAAGTGTGAAAGTGTGTTAGTTTTTTTTTTACATACTTAACGGTGAGAACCCATCCGCCATTACTATTTTAGCAATAAAGGACCAACTTTACTATGCTTAGACACTCAAATAATTACCGATGAAAATGGTAGAATTTAGCATGTCAAAGTACGATAACGATTTGAAGAATTGCATTTAAAACTTTTTAATTAAAACAGGCTTAGTATGTCCTTTAAAATCAAGATGTATTAAAATAAGTTGAACCAAATTCTATTCAAATATATACGAGCAGAATGCTGGTTGAATATCAGCTTTGTGTTAATTTTAGAAATACGGGAAATAAAGAACAGAAATACGAGCACATTCCTGGAACAAGAAATAAAGGTCTGGCATTTAAAATAAGTGTGAGATATTTTCGCTCGCGAGCCAACTTCAAGTTTCGCACTTTAATAATCGTAACTTTTTCTTAGAACTTTGTTTTTGCCGGTCTAGTTGGCAATAGGAAGCCAGGAAATAACTTTCTGACTTAGGTAGGTAAATCCACAAAAGCGGAGCGAAAAACATGAACCAATCAGGATGTGTCTTGCTGAAGCCCAAAAGAAGTGCATTTAAATCTGAGTAACGTGATTGGTCCATTTACAAATCTCCGCTCCGCTTCAGTGCAGAGGCAGCCTTTTTCTGCATGACGAAAGAACAAAATGAAGTAGTTTGTTTCACCGGAAATAGTCAATCTTAAAATGTATGAGATGATATTCCAAAGTTTATTTCTAGCCTCAGGAGCACGTTTCCGATCGAAAATAGGCGAACATTTCCCAACTCCGCTCCGACATCAAACACAGTCAAATAAATACGTTATTTCCTATCGAATCCGAATTGGATTTGTCGCGTACCTAACGCAAGCAATGAAATCTTTGAGGCTGGTGAATTTAGGTCCTATTCCGACGAGTAAGTACGCGAAAGTATACCTGATTTTTTGATTATTTTCAGGATTCGTCAGGGATTATACAGACAGCTATGCAATAGCTTTCTACATGCTGACAGTCTGCAATCTCTGCTGCGTGGTCCCGTGGACCATCGAAGCTATCATCAGGTTCTACAGCAGGAAAGATACTACGTTAGAAACGTGAAGAGTCTGTTTTGATGCGAGAAGAAATTCAGAGCCGCCCGTTTTGAGTAGGGCGAGGATTTACATTTTCTTTAGGAAATTATCTTACCTTTGAGAGGCTAAATCTGGTGACATGCTTCAAGTTAATTGAAATGACTCAGGCGACAGACTGGTTTGCTTAGCAATCAACGAGCGTTGAATTATGATATTATCTAGTTTATTAGCAAAATTATTTGTGGTGAATAAGGTAACGATAATCTCCTACTCTAAAAGACACTTGTGGCATAGTAAAAGCCATAATGAATTTTATTTTACAAGAGCATTGCCCTGCCCACATGCCCTGAAGCAAGCTATATTGGTTTCCAATCAAACAGTCACTTCAATTAGCTGAGAAGCGCGGTATACCAGATTAAAGTAGATTTATATTAGTGGGGTATCTTAAGTGTAAGTTAGGTCGGGCCCTTGACCTCATCTTCTATTAATACGACCCGATAAGCCGAGAAACTGCTCGTGATATCAACGATGTACGGGGTTCCGATAACCCAGCATCGGGAAATGAGGTTCGAGTAACTCTTGATAAGGAAGACTTAAAGAAAATTGAGGGAATATGTACAATAATAAAACTGATAACACTGGTTGACACTTTGGAATATTTTTGCTGAGGGCAAATGTCAATTAGGGTAGTATAGATATATCTTAGAATTGTGTTGTGCAATGAGTTTCGTTCGGTAGAACATTTTCCGAAAACGAGTGCAATAACAAAATCAATTACACTATACTACACTTGAATAGGAGGACTTTTGCTAGAAGAATGCGTCAACCAGTATAAAACAGATTAATATTATAGTAAACAAATTTTTAATTAAAGTTATAGTTAATTTTGATGGAGTAGGGGGTCGATGATAACGTCTTAACGAGAAAGTTGTGTATGTAAGAAAATATTATGTATAGTAAGTTTAGAGGGAAATTTGCAATAAGAAATGTGATAATGATAGCTGATTGATACTTAGATTTATTTTCTGAGACCAAGTGTTAACTAGTCTAGTTATAAGTTTGTTTTGTAACACATAACAAGCTGTGACCGTAAGTATATATAAATGGATATTATTATACTCATTTAGTTCTTAATTCTGTAAATATGTGTAAATAATATGAAAATGAAATTATATTTGAAATAGTTTTCAATGCCAATTAAATATAAGACTAAGACTTATTTTAATTGCTTATTGTTTATTTAGTTGTGAAATAAATATTGTGTCTACCATTAAATATAATCAAGAATATGTTGAATAGTGACTTGAATTCATAGGACTTGAAGACAATAATTATAATAATTTAAATTAAATATAATTATCTCATAAGTTTACCGTAATATTGCTGCCATATTGGTATTGTAGTCAGACATAGATTTAATAACATTAATAAACAAACATCACTAGCATTAAAAACTAGTCTCTGTGGTCTGTAGTAGTAGTACATGATTTCGAATAATCAAATTACTATTCTGACAAACACGTCGGTACTTACGGATCCGATTGAAGATTTACCTGTAAACAAAAAAAAACAATAAGTACTATGCCCAATCTACAGACAAGGCAAAATCAGTGAATGCTATTTTAACGTTAAGAGTGGATAATTTTACGAAGCTTACCAAATGTGTGTCGTAATTTGTTGTACGTACAAGATCTCGATATTATGTAAAACCTTGAATTTTAAGTAAAGGCTCATTATATTTTGTTAATTATGGTATTGATTTCACATTAGAATAAGTTACATGACGAACCTTATTAGATATAAATGTGTTAAAGAGAAGGTTAAAAATAAAATTCTAATATATTGACTTCACAGAAAAAGCCATGCTAATATCTTGTTTTTAATTTATAGCACCTCTCTTTCATAAAACATTGCTGACAATTTATTTCTTACGTCATCGTAAAATTTACCCTACTTATTTTTTTGTGTCCAAATCAACTATTTTCTTGTGTATTGCGTAAAAAGCATTAACAAAATAGGAATGAATTCAACCTAACACTTTAAGAGTAAAACATGTTTCACCAAAGTATCCAAATGCACCTGTCAACCTTATCATTTGCATTCGTTATAGGTGTTTAGCATGTATCTTTGATCAGACCCAAACCGCCGACACTCCATACATTAATTAAATAGAAAGCTGGATATATCCAGCTGCAGTTTGAAATATATGGTCTCCTCTACGACCGCATGCACGATTTCCAGTGACCTTAACCAGGTCGTCGGTCCCTATTGTAAGAAGTATATTCGCAATACAGTTTTCGGATAGTAGTCTCCTTTCGAGAACCTTTACACCCTATAGGCCGTCTGTCATTCATGGCAAGCCCGTTGCCATTTCAACTTTTTTACTTTGATAGCTATATCGATTAACCTTATTATTTGGAACCAAATTCTCCATATCTAATTTGATCAAGTACCTAAAACAATTCCGAGCATTTATGGTCCCGAAAGTTTATTAATAATTGATTAAGAAGCAAACGATGCATCGATAAAAGTAAATTTTCTGTCGCAGTAACCAAAACACGAAGAAATTGATTACCGGTTCTATTTCGGAGTGTTTCATGTACTGGAATTTCGGTGACTGCATGAATGTTGTCTTCCGTTACAGATTCAAATATTTTAGGATATTATAGACGGACCTCATTTGTAGTATTAAAATTACTCAATCTCTCATAGTACTCCACCGTAACTGATATAGTCTGAAACACCCTGATATTGAACCTACCCATTGATTGAGCTATTCAAAGTGACAAGAAAAGCACTCTTCGTGAGCGTGAACGTGAGCCTATGGTAATAGGTAAATAACTCGTATGTAAAGTAGGAATAGAAACGTGTTTCTGGACTAGAGCTAGACAAATCAAATAAACCAGTCTGGTCGTGGCGACGTATGGAGTCCGGAAGACTTGGGTTACCTTCCGAACACCATATCAGACTGACTATTTCGGTTGAAAAATGGGTTTGAATCTATTGGTAATATGGTTGATTTTTCCGTAGAACGCTTGGCGATAAAATGCTGATTTGATAGAAGTATTTCGATAGCATGTCGTTACAAGTTTTGGAAAATAATGACCCTGTGGAAGCGGTTAACGACTGTTTGATGTTAAAGTCGTATATTAATCAAACGTCAGTCTAATTAAAATTTAAGGGTCACGTTATTTTTAACACGTTGTTTGGAAATAGATACAAGGGCAGTCTATTTTAGTTCCGTTAACTTCATTACCGGGGATAAATTAGCCGATAAGGCTACGTTTGTTACTGTACGAGCGGGTAACACCGCTTAGTGCATCTAGTAAGTAGTACCTACTCTATTATATGTATTGGCACTTAAGTTTGCATTATATTAACCATTGATACAAACAAAGATTAAAGCTCAAAGAATTGAAATGCGTAACCTGGTGGAAGAGACCCAATCAATTCAATTCTTTGAGCTTTGATTTTTGTATCAATGGTTAATATAAAAATTGTGGTGACATTAAGAAAATGAGACATTACATGTTTCATAAATTTATTTGCATAATATGTTTAAAAAAACACAAGAAAGTAATACCTAATTTGCGTAACAATTAAATAAATAAATGTCGGACAACCTCACACAAATCAATCTAGTCCCACAGTAAGCTCTAGTAGGCTTGTGTTATGGACACTAGACGACGATTAACATACTTATATAGATAAATACATAGTTAAATACAAATAACATTCATAACCCAGGCACAAATATTCGAGTTCATCACACAAATATTTGATACTAGCTGTGCCCCGCGGTGTTACCCGCTCATCCCACGGGAACACTAAATTTATTCGAGATGAAAAGTATCCTTTGTCCTTTCCCGGGTCTCAAACTATCTCCATACCAAATTTCATCTAAGTCGGTTCAGCGGTTGAAGCGTGAAGAGGCAACAGACAGACAGACACACTTTCGCATTTATAATATTAGTATGGATTTGCCCTTGCCGGGATTCGAACCCAGGACCGTCGGCTCAGTAGGTAGTTGCTTAACCACTGCGCCAACCGCGTCGTCAAATTACCGTGGAATTCAGCACCCAAAAAAACTTAAGGGCCTTATTTCAAGAATATTCTGGGATTTCTGGGTAGTTTCATTTTAACGGCGTTCTTATATGTTGAACGGGTTTGGTAAGTGGTTTTGTGTGTTTTTAGCGTTACATAAAAACAGTTTCGTTATTTACACACAGAGATGATTATAATAATATGCTACCATTATCCAGGTCTTGATCTTAATTATACTTATTTTCACAGACAACACCAAAATTAATGGAACTGGGCGCATTATTTGATCTGAGTATCATAAGTCTTACCTGACGTAGTTCATTATTTTTTGAAAATACAACTATAAAGAGCGTTAAGGTGCGCCTCCACTGAAGCGAAGACTTGCGGAATCGACCAACCACTTGAGGTGAATCTGAATCTCGGCTCCACTTCACTTGTGATTCGTCCATTCCGCACGTCTCCGCACGTCTCCGCACGTCTCCGCACGTCTCCACACGTCTCTGCACGTCTCCGCACGTCTCCGCACGTCTCCGCACCGCTCCGCTTCAGTGGAGACGCGCCCTTAGGCGGTTGTCACACTGCTCCGCACATCGGAGCGGCGTCCAGTGCTGCGGTTTTTTACTTTGTACTGTAGAATCTTGATTTGTACACGAAAACCGCAGGGTATAACACACTGACACCGCATTTCCGCTCAAACTAAAAATCCGCAACCCCGCTCGTCCGTCCGGATTCCGTCGCAGTGTGACAACCGCCTTATAGTTGTTACGTAGGCGGTTAGTATGGACGACAGCAGTAAAACTCTTAATTTTTGGGAACTTGTATTGCGGCCATGAAGGACTATCACCCAGAGGAGGCCATGTTAATCATAGACAAGTGTAGACGTTTTAGATAAACATGAACTAAAGATAGTAAAATAAAATAGCACCAACTTATAAAATGTAACAAAATAAATAATATATTGTTGGAGTTCCCAACAATAGTTAAACAAACACAGCTAGCTTTAGATATCATCTTATTCGTACCAATTTGATTAGACGTGTTTACAAGTTATTAATTATAAATTAGCAGGTTTCGTTTTTGCGCTATACATATTTCGCAACCATTTTTTATGTGAATAACCGCTATTCATTTTGATAGGTTATTAACTTATTAAATTAATCAAATAACATTAGCAACACGATTTATCCACGTGCTGATTCAAACTTCAGAGCTTAGTAGAATAGGTTCCGTACTTTACACTAATGTGACTTAATGTGGTATTAATGAAACTATGAAAGCATTGGAAAACTGTTGTCACCATATACCATAATTATCATCAAATAATCAAGCAAATAAGTCTGTAGTCACAAAATAGTAATATATGAATTATTGTAATGTAACTTAACCTTTTTACCTTCCTATTAAGTTGCCAAAATTTCGTGACAATTAGTTAAGTTTTGGACGTGGAAACAGTGGTGAATGAAACCTCAATTTCATCAACCCAGTTACCCAAAGTTTGAACCTCATTTGTATGCGACGCCATAGTTACCTTAAGGCATCTTCCAAGCCAACAAGGTTTTTATGAAGATTGCGGAAAGTCGCTGGATGCACGTACCTCAAGAGTGGTCATCATGAAGATCCTTGGGGAAGGCCTTTGCACTACAGTGAGCTACTTTCCACTAAAACGTTAATATACATACAAACAGATGAACGACGATGCAGTTGGCGCAGTCTGTGGTGCACCTGCCTACTGAACCGGCGGTCCTGGGATCGAATCCCGGTCAGGGCAAATTATTTTGTGTGATGAACTGGAATATTGGTTCCTGGGTCATCGATGTTATCTATATATGTTTTTTATATATTATGTATATCGTCGTCTAGTTCCCATAGTACAAGCTTTGCTTATTTAGTTTGGGACTAGGTCGATTTGTGTAAAAAAATAATTGTCCCTTAATGAAAAAAAATAGATCAAAGGTTAACTGGAAGAGATCCCTTATAGGGATAAGTTCGCCTTTGTACCTGTTTTATTTGTTATGAATGTATTTATAACCAATTGCTGTACACAATATTGTTTACATACGTACAATAGAAATATGCTTAAGTATTGTGAAACAATACGAATGCCCTGTCTATATACTTAATGACATGACACAAATTCACGTCACAACGTAAATAGCCGCGAACAAAGCCCTAAGCTTGTTTATCGTCTGAGTCGATTGTTATCCAGAGTTTATAGATATCAGGAGCATCCTGCAGTGCGCGCGCGCAGCTCGGGCCGACACGATGGCCGACAATAATGGGAGTGGTAGAGACAAGTGGGGATACGCTGTCTGCTTCGGTACAATCATCACTTTTGTGAGTACGTTTTACATTATATTTTTACTGGTTAGAATAGAATAGAATATGATAGAATACTCTTTATTGCACACCTCTTGCGAAATACCTGTAGACTAACTTGAACAAGACACAGCCCACAAGCGTGTGGTACCTATAAATAATTACAGAATAATTATGTACTTTGAAATATTGGTAGTTTCTAGGGATATAAATATAATTTTTTTGTCTATTCGAAGAAAAGTAAGTTTTATACCTAGATATAGTTGTAGAGAACGTCTTTTGTAAGTTACTATGGTCGCCTATAAATAATTTTAATTGAAGAATTACCTGTACATTCTAGGAGTAGTAAAGTTAATCATTGTAAGGATTGCGGTCAATCCATACTTAATATTATAAATGCGAAAGTGTGTCTATCTGTCTGTCTGTCTGTCTGTCTGTCTGTCTGTTACCTCTTCACGCTTAAACCGCTGAATCGATTTTGATGAAATTTGGCATGGAGATACTTTAAGATCCGAGGAAGGACATAGGCTAGTTTTCATCCTGGAAATTATCCCTAAAAAGATTGAAAAGTGAGTAAGTAATTCATGATGACATTGATGACCCTGTAGAAAAAGTAACGATTAGACCAAAAGGACAATTGCTCTTACATTTGCTTAGGCGCTTTGGTGGATATCTATCGTGTTGTACGAGGTTACTTCCATACTTCCAAATTCCACGCGGTCGTAGTCGCGGGCAAAAGCTAGTTTTACAATAATTATTGATTAAGGGCCGATTTTTCAATCACCAGATAAAACATATCTGTCAGATAAATGTTGGCTGGCACTTTCCTTTTATATGACGGGAGAAAAGGATAGCAATAATTTTAACTGGCAGATAAATTTATCTGGTGATTGAACAATCGGCCCTAAAACAATAATATTGCATAGTTAATCTGCTATAAAATAACGGAAATAGAAAAATAAATACGCAAATAAAAGTTTTTTTTTTCTGTGGGTAATTGGTAACATTAAATACAAGAATGCATGAAAAAAGTACGCAAGTGTAACGGTTTAGCATCAGCACGTTATTATATCGCGGATAAGTAAAGCAATACGAGTATTATAGTTTTAATAGAAACGGATTACCGCAAAAAAACGCCTGATTCAATTTATAACCGATGTATGATTATAACATATTGCTTTGTCTTTTATTTATTATATATGAAGTTTCAAAAATTCATTGTGTTTCTCAATCGTCAGTTTTGACGTGACAACGTCTTATAAATTGGTTTGCCGGGTGACACTTCAAGAAACTGCGTTACGCTCCGCTCACGTTATGCGCTCACAATGAGAGCGAGTGAGAGGGAGAGAGTGAGAGAGATAGGCATACACACCGGTTCATGTCTTGCGCTTCTATTTAGAAAGAAAGAAAGAAAGAAAGAAAAAATGTTTATTCCAATAAAAGCACACACAGGCAGGACATTATCGACATAACAGTGTTCAATTAATTATCGTATGCGGATTAGAGATGTTTACAATAAGTCCAGCAATGTGTGCGTTAAAGAAAAAGGCTTTAACTCAGCATGGTGCTGCAATTCGCAAACAAAGCAAACGGCAACGCTGTTATTCTGTCAAAGCCCAACAGGGAGCCCGATTTAAAACAAGGCAACGCTACAAAACACAGCGACAGTTAGAAAACAAACAAATATATAAATAATCATAATATCATTATAAAACAAAAATATATACGTACATGCGATAATAATAGTAGTAGTATAGTATACCTACATATAGGTGTAGTGCGTGTGTATGGCAAGAAAAAGCAAAAAAACAAAGCAGACCAGGCATAATGAAACTTCCCGCATATGAAATTATAAACTACACAGTCCCTCAGTCTCAGTCCCAGATTCCAGGGCTTGGCTAGCCAACAACAAGGCTCGTAGTTTCCGCTGGAAAGTAAATTTAGAGGCACATTTCCTCAAAGGAGGCGGCAAGTCATTCCAGCATTTAGTAGCCTGGAACCGGAAACTACCGCGAAATGCTGCACATTTGTACCGGGGAATGATGAGCGGTTTATATTTGGCTTTTTGTCGCTCAACTCTCTGCTGCTGTCGCCAAATAAGTTTGGATAGCAAATAAGATGGTTTACCGGACTTAATGACACCGAAAAGAAGACAGGCAAAGTGAAGTTGTTGTCTTTGTTTCATTTTCAGCAGCTTCGCGTTGGTTAGGTAAGGTGACACTGATGTACGTGGAGGGATGGAAAAACAAAAACGGGCACAAGCATTTTGCACCTTTTGAATTAAGTTTTGAGTTTTTTTGAAGAGACAGGGACCGAGAACAGTATCGCAATAATTAAATTTGGAGAGGATGAGAGATTCGCAGAGTTTAATTCTAAGGTCTATTGAAATAAATTGACGTATATTGTATTTCGCTTAGGCGCCTGCATACAAGTTTACACGTTGCCAGTTAATTGTAAAACGATTGTGTAGTGTGTATAAATAAATGTTTTAAATTGTTACTATTATTTGACCATAGTTGTGCAGAAAGCGACCAAAGACTTTTTTTCATAATGCAAAAAGCGACCAAACTCATTTATTGATTAAGAATTAAGTCACTTTGACAAAAAATCTACGCTGGTCGCTTTCTGCATAACAATGGTCATTTCATCCTTCTTCCTACTATACGAATGAATATTCACATTAAAATTATTTTACCACTCAAAGTCGTTGTCACGTAAAACTTTCGCCCGTATACCGACTTTACAGGCAACCAATTTTTTTTTTTTTTAATAGAAAATATGGTAATGGCAATGAAAAGGGGTCGTAAAAGTAAGAGTCCCTAGGCTAGAAAATAGACATTATGAGTGTTACCGCAAATTACTTTAGCGACATGAAATAAGCAGAGCTCACGATTCAGCAATTTTACATATATAGAGATAATAGCATTTTTATCGTCTTGAAATATATTATCTATACTGTTTTACGATCGACATGAGTTATTTATAGTGGTTAGATATTGATGGATAGCATTATTCAAAGTTCAATTAATTATGTAAATATTTAAATTATTTATGAAAACATAAAGAATGTATTCCAGCTCAAACCAGCTTCATACCAGTTCCTTGGAGGTCACATGTACCATATAATAACTTTGTTTAATTTTTATATAATTTGTTGTATTGTAAAGTTTCTGGTTTCATACCCAAGTCAGTAGTAAAGAAACCCTCATAAGATTAAGATATTAGTGTTTGTCTTTCTATGGCTATCATAAACGGCTTTTGTTCAGGGAGCATACTCGTACATATACGTAGAAATAAAAAATATGCTGGATATTAAACTCTATGGCGTATTTAAGTTATAAAAATACTTCTTAGTCAAACCGATCCAAAGATATTGCACCGTTGTTGATACTTTCTTCGGACGTATCACACGTAGAGAAGTCACTTCTGTGGATCGACTTGTGACGACCGACCAAGTCAAAACCACTCAATGGTCCACTCCACGAATGCACAAGAAGCTTGTAGCAACCCCCCATGGGAGGAATAGCGACTTTCTTGCTTGGGGCTAGTTCCATTTGTGTAATCTAGTGCTTGATGGTATTTCTTGCCTAATTACAGATCGCGGGCATCGGGCACGTTAACTCGTTCGGCCTCATCTACAATGACTTCATCAATGAGACCAACTCGACGGCGAAGTCGCTGACGACGGCGCACGGCGTGTTTGCCGTCATGCTGGCTATCGGAGGTGGGTATACGAGTAGGTTCATCATATGAGCCAAAAAACATTCACTCTACCCCAAAGTTCTCTGCAACAATCGATCGTGCGCCGCCCTCATCTTCCCTCGGCTTCCCGTGATCTTGATCAGAAACCTTCCCGCCACAACGGCTATCAGTTTTACGGATAATGTGCCCTTCCCACTGCCGATTTATATTTAGCGAATGTCTACACTATTTCTGTGGTTTTGCTATAGGTAGAGGTATACCCATGTTGCGTACTTACTGCTAAAGCAAAGTTCTATGCTCTGCCTTGTTGGGTCAGTGAGCTGGGTAAACGCAATGCTAACAATTCATGCCTATCTACAGTGAGCTCGGTAAAAGAAACTGTGTTGTAACCTAGATAGATTACAAGTTATCATACTAAATATAAATGTACATATATAAACTCAACAATTTTGTTTTATTATAAACTTATTCACCAACGATGGTGTCAAGTTTAGATACGTTTTCATATTAACTTTATAAAACTCTTCATCCCATTTTTCTCATAAAATCACTTACCAAAACCTTACTAAATTTTCAGGTTTAATTCTCAATTTGGTATCGAAGAAGCACTCTCTAAGGTTCGGAGGTTTCCTTGGAGCCGCAACGTTCACTGTCGGCTCCTTCACCACCATCTTCATCTCCAGCACCAACCAGCTGCCTCTCACCTTCGGCATACTCCAAGGAATCGGCTTCGGAATGATGGTACCAGTCTGCTACTCTACTCTCAACTTTTACTTTGAAAAAAAGAGAAGAACAACGGTCATGAGTATCTGCAAAGCTATACAAGGATTAATACTAATGGGCTATCCTCAGCTGATCAGGAAATTCATTACGACATACGGATTCAGAGGGACCTTACTAATCATAAGCGGAATATCTATGCACGCGGTTCCTGGCATGGCTATCATGAGGACTAATGACAAGAGGATTTTGGGAACTGAAGAGCAAGAAGCAAAGACAGCAAGTATTCTTCCTTTTGATAATGAACGATATCTGTTTGGGAGATTGGAAATAATAACATAAATATTTCCAGATCACGTAGAGGATGGAAGAAATAAAGAAAACCTGAAATTGTTAAATGTTGCACAATATCAGCACGTTGCTGACGTACCTCGGGAGTCTCGAGACGACTCCAATAAAATCAGGTAGGCATTTACAATTTAATAACACTATTGACCATTTGTGACAAACATGTCATGATCATAAATATTTTAATTAGAGTTGGATAAGAAGAGACAAACCGATTTAGAAATGGACGCACAACCAACTTATGTTTACAAACTTTACAAGAGTTTATATTGGAAAAAATGTTTTTAGCGGGATTTTTTACAAATAAATGTCTCCACTTCCAGGCCAGACGAGTAAACTACCAATCGTTCTAGTAAAACTACTGGTTCAAGCATCGAATTTTCAACCAGTTGCCTCATTTCTTGTATGTAAATATGAGTGGCATCTTAGTGCTACGATAGAACAATTAAAAGTTCAGCAACAAATCCCGCTCTTTTTTAAATGTTTTCGCTTCACTATAAACATTTGGTTAACTTTAGCAAATTTATAATAATTATAGCAAGATCTTTAGATATAAATTATAAGATGACTTTATAGACGTGTTATTTTTACTTTTGTTTATCTAGCTAATGTAACAATTCAAATACTTGTATGCGTAGCTTGAATAACTTAATGAATTGCTTATACGTGAACAGTTTGTTGTATCTTCGCACTGAACGAGTTTATGTTTCAGATCGCGAATAGCAGAATTGCTCAATTTGAAAGTACTGAGGGATCCAATTTTCTTGAACATTTGTCTGGGGCAAAGTTTCGTCAATTTCTCAGACATAACTTTCTTTGTCTTCCAACCAATGCTTTTGTTCCAGTACGGCTATGATGAAGTAAGTGTTCCGTCACAAGTTAGGGCAACTTTCGCTCTCATTGACACAGTTTGCAGTACTTACTTACAATAAGAAATTCAAGAATACAAGTAGGTCGTAAATAAAGTTCATGCCTATTTTGTTTTAAAAGGAAAGAGCTAGATGTTGTTCAAATTAATTTCAGTTTATTTATGAATGGCGTTGTTGATTACTTGTTCATTTATAGAAACCAGTAAATAGATTGAAGATCATCTATTTATACAAGCTCATTTACGTGTTTAAGTAGATTATCTCATTTGCTACTTTGCCGTACATTCATTAGGTAAATGGTGAATAACAAGGTAGAAATTTCTTATTCATCAAGCTGTTTAAAGCGTCTCAGTTTTCAGTCACCGTCAGCCTGATAGTTTTATTCAAGTGAACACCGATTTTGATTCCAGAGTGAAGTAGCGTCATGTATCTCAATCCTGGCCGGCTCAGACGTGGCTGGCCGCTGTGTGCTGGTCGTGGTGAGCAGCCTGATCCCTGTGAACAATAGACTGCTGTTCTATGTCGCTGCGTTTCTGACACTCTTCAGTAGAATAGGTGAGTGTCATCACTGTTATTTCTAGACTGAAGTGGTATGATCTCAATCTTGTTTTGTTGAATTATGAAAATTCTGAAAAAGATTTAAAATTTCCTTTTGTATTTAAAAAAAATCTCATCTCATCATCTTTGCGTACCTTTGAAATCTCGTATTTCAAAATCCTTCATTTGTATTCTTATTTTCATGATATATTTTGCTATTTGTATTCATACGACTGCAGTATCATCTTCCCTACGTATGTATTATCTAACACCTCTAAATTGTAAATAACGCCATGTTGTTTTTTCTATATTAAGACAAAGAAATGCGTAAATACTGAGTTTATAGATAAAGGAAATAATATTATGCCACAAGCACAGTCCTTTATTATAATTCTTACATATCTTATCTTCTTTACCCTCTCACAACATATTAAGTATATTGTACATTTTGTTTATGATACAGGATCAACAGCGTACGTATTGATGGTGTTTAGTAAAAAGTCCCATTGTTAGGGTTTCCACAGAGACAGAATTTGTTTGCATCTCTATAGAAATGACTTGTCAACGCGTTCTTATCGACCAGAATAATTGCACCGTCTGCTAAACACTGTCACATATGTATATTAGAAGTCCTGTATGTATCAACTCTCAGACTGAATAAAGGTTTCTTTTATGAAAAATTATGAAATTAAAGAAAAAAGTTTTTTGACCTTTTGACAATGATAAACAACGTTTGAAGTTTGAACTCCATGCACGTCTACCAAATGCTCCATGCTTTGAAATGCAAATAATTATATTCATGAATAAACTAAATAGGTACTTCTAGTGAGCTCAATTTTATTGCCA
This sequence comes from Apotomis capreana, assembly GCA_947623375.1. Classification (NCBI taxonomy): domain Eukaryota; kingdom Metazoa; phylum Arthropoda; class Insecta; order Lepidoptera; family Tortricidae; genus Apotomis; species Apotomis capreana. The sequence goes on from OX392501.1 coordinate 1,120,514, forward strand.
TCATAATGATTCTTGGTATTAAGCCTCTTTCTGCAGTATATGCTACTTGACTGAAATGATGATGATTATGAAACAAAAAAACTACTACGAGATAAAAGTCTCCTTCAGTCTCATTTGGGCCTCATATTTGAGTCAATCTATTTAAGATGATCCCATATATTTTTATAAAATATATAACTTATTGCCCTATACGCGATACAACAAATCCTATCAATTGTTTTCAGTTGTTCTTCAAATCCGCTCGTTCGCCTGGATGTGTGTGATCACCGGCACGCTGGGCGTGCTGCGCGCCTGGCTCCACGTCACCAGCCCGCTGGTGGTGGCCGACCACGTCCCCCACTCCTCGTTCCCAGGGGCCTACGCGCTCTTCATGCTATCTACGGGCTTGGTCAACGTTGTCTGCGCTCCTGTAATAGGTAAAGTCACGGCTGGCGGGGCTCCTGCCAGCTAGTAGTCGCAGACCACGTCCCCCACGCTGCTTTTCCGGCGCCATTGCGGTCTTTATGCTACCGACTGGCCTGGTCAACGTTGTCTGCGCTCCTGTAATAGGTACAGTGACGACACGCATACCAGGTTTCCCGGGGCTTACGCGCTCTTCATGCCGAGTACTGGCCTGTTCAACGTGCTGTGAGCTCCGTCCTGTGAGGTCACAGGTATAGTCACAGCACGCGGAGCTCCTGCCCGCTAGTGGCCCAACATGTCGCCCACTGACTCCGCCTTCCTCGACGCATCTTCATGCTGTCTATTGACTAGGTCAACGTTATTTGCTCTCATGTTGTTGAGAGAAGTTTCACGGATAATGTGTATTTTGATGCAGTGATTCTACTCCAAGTCAGTTCAGCCATTTTTAGCGATAGTCGATAAAATAACAACGGTCCTAACCTATTAGCATCTCAACTTTAGATTCTAAAGAATGTCTACGAAGTCAGTGAATGCAGACACGTTTAGATGTCCTAGTTATAATGCACACAAGGTTTGAAAGCTTCATGCACATGGCTTACAAGTGAAGTATAAACGATTTGCGAAATATTAGGACTGTTAAACGCTTGAAGTTATCAAACGTTTGTTTCTAATTCGCAAAAACTTGGGAATAGTCAAAATGGAAAATGTAAGAAAGTAAAATTAAATAAATAATAACACCCAACACTCATTTTTATAATTAGGTAAATTAAATCAAAGGAATAATATATTTTTAGGCATCTAGATTTCTTGAATAATTTGAAAGTTCTGTTCAACTTTGACATTCATAACGGAAGATTTATCCCTCAGATTCAATTTGTACTCTGTAGATATTTAATTGGGTTATTCGTTAAATTGTATTTGGTCGGAATTAAACGCGTATTTTATCATATAAGGCCTGTCCGTCAGCGTCCAATTTAAAATCACAGCTCCGGTTTTTTTTTCCAATAACTTTATAGTAAAATAAGGGTACAATTTAAATGCTCACCAAAATGGCTTTTATACCCCCAAAACTAAATACCAAATAAATTGAATTGCCTCCATTTAATATAAATTCACTCTATACAGTGCTCCCCAAATTAAATCATTTTGGGTCGTTCTCAAAATATTTGCACCGCCACCTGTCAACAGGTTTGTCTTAAAAGAAGTTTTTTACACCGCATTATTTGAAATATCCAATTATCAACACATATTAATAGACACTTTTTACATAGAGGCCAAATGATTTTAATTAAAACTAAAGTATATTAATAGACAAAAAAACGATTTAAAACTAGGTTTTGTCGGTCACTTGCCGTGTCCCAACGCGAGGTACTCATGTTTCGTTGTAATAAAAACATATACATTACGGACTTAGCTTAAGTTCAGTACTCCATTTTATTTTCATATATGATGAGGATTGAATACTACCATATCGAATAATAATACTATGCTTATGTTGCGAATTATTTGCAATTTAAGTTTGTCCACGCCATTTTTTGTCGTTCACTTGTCATGAGACAAACATTACAATTGTGCGACTACTATTTCGTTTCCCCTGCCTCACCCCGCATAAATCGAGACCTTCAGTTGCCACCTAACGCTGTCCCGAGTGACACGTCGTCAGTGTGCTCCACTAAAAAAATATGATACATACACTTACGCGAGCGGGAGTTTGTAATGGGTATGTAGTCTATATTCTGCCTTCCATATTTTGGTTGACGTGTGTACTATCGCATTCATTTTAACTTATAATGCGTAAAGTATGGTCTACTTTTATGTGTATAAATATGCAGTTCATCAACGAAATATTTTATTTGTTTTGATGACATAACTGTCATTTTGTCCATCTCCTGTATGTCGTTCACTTGTCTATAAAAAAACAGGTGAACGACACATACGGCAGGCGAACGACAATTATTTAAACACTTATACAAAATTATTTAAAAACCAGGTTTTATCGGTCACTCGCCGTGTCTCAACTCATGTTTCGTTGTTATAAAAACATATATAATTACCGAAATAGCTTAGTTTGAGTATTCCATTTTACTTTCAAGCTGTCTGAGGAATCGTTAGCAGGCGGCGCCCGCACCAGATTTCGAAAGCATCAATCCTCTGCCTGTCAGCGGCTTTGAGCGTCTAGGTCTCAGCCCCATAAAGAAATATGGAGAAGACAAGTGTACAGACGAGGTGCATGTTAGTCCGGTTAGGGATGTTTCTATTTTTCTATATTTTGGCCGAGTTGGTTCATCGCTGTTTTTGCCATTCCGATTCGTCTGCGAATCTCTGGTTTACATGTGCCTCTACTTGTGACAATGGAGCCAAGGTACTGGAAGTGATCAACAGTTTCGAACTCTTGAACCAGGTTAGTACTTTGTCGACTAGTAAATGGTCGGCTATCATCAGCTCGGTCTTTTTTTTTTATTAATATCGATACCCATTCTGAGGCTGGTTGTTTTGACTCATTCCAAAAGTTGGGCCACTTCTGCTTCGGGTGTGCAAAATAGGCGATGTCTACCACGTACCTTCAAGGGCTCCATATCTGTTAAATAGTATTGGGGATATGATGCATCCCTGTCGTACGCCTTTCAGGAACTTTAAGTTCTTGTATGTGACATCTCCTACCGTCACCATTCCGTATCCAGACTCGTAAAGGCTTTATAAAGTGTAACCAAATGTGCTGGCACCTAACGCAGCCGAAGGCTTTCTGGTAATCAGATGTGAAGGAATTCCTCGAAGATGACGAAAACAGTAGTAGGAAAATCAGCGGGTAAGATACAATATCTCAAAAGAGGCAGCATTAGGATGCAGAAACGTTATTTAAATGATTTGCTGTTGACCCTTCATAAGAGATTTATAAAATCACGTGGGTATGCTTGAGATTTGCATCTTTTTGCCGGTTATGACCTTTCTGGATTGTACAGGCTTCAAAAAAACCTCCTGAGAAATGTCCTATGAGATGAGAATTAAATGCTTGTTTTCTTTATGCAAATTACTAACATAAAGAAAAAATATAAATAAAAAACAATCAAAAAAGCACTAGTTGACAGTTCAACGTAGGTTTTATTTAAAATGTCATTTACCTGCAACCGTCGTCGTTAACCTGCTAACAAATTCAGTTAAGTTGGAACATATTTGTCGCAAACCTGCACCCATTGTCAATAACCTGGTAACAAAATGTCGTTTACCTGACATCGATGTCTTTCACCTGTCGACCTAAAATTTCAAACACCTATATCTTCTAAGTTATTCAATTTAACTACTTCCCTCATCAATTGTCTGAATATATTTCTAGCGATCCTATGAAAAATAAAAGAAGAAATCGCAACTTTAAAAAAAAATGCAAAATTAACGCAGCGGTGCAAATATTTTGAGAACGACCCTTTTGTATACCAAAATCGATATACATTACACCAGAATAATTTTATGTTGAGTCAGAATATCTTTTTGCTTCCCAAAATGGATTTTTGCTCACCAAATATTGTTTTCATAAAACATCAAAATGATTACCAAAAAATATCTTTTTGCTTCCCAAAATGGATGTTTTGCTCACCAAAATGGATGTTTTGCTCACCAAATATTGTTTTCATAAATTAGTGTTTCAGCTAGGTAACCATCTAATCCTGATCACCTTTCAGAGCAGATCCGACTCGGCCGGGTTAGGTTAGGTTAGTTTTTTTTTTTATATCCCTAAAAAACGCTCCATAATGTGCGGTAGTCATTATTGGCTATGCTATATCAATTTGAAATTTTCTCCATACAAATAGTTTTTTTTTTCGATATTTTCCGAATTTGACCGAATTTTCGGACAAGATTTCAGATTCATATTTTCGAGCCCCGAGAGCCCCCCGATACCGAGTTTTAGCCGCCTAGCACCAATTTGAAATTTTGAATCGTTTTTTTGTTCGATATTTTCCGAATTTGACCGAATTTTCGGACAAGATTTCAGATTCGTATTTTTGAGCCCCGAGAGCCCCCCGATACCGAGTTTTAGCCGCCTAGCACCAATTTGAAATTTTGAATCGTTTTTTTTTTCAATATTTTCCGAATTTGACCGAATTTTCGGACTAGATTTCAGATTCATATTTTTGAGCCCCGAGAGCACCCCGATACCGAGTTTTAGCCGCCTAGCACCAATTTGAAATTTTGGTGAAAAAAGCCATTTTGGTGAGCATTTAGTTTTTTGCCTCAGCAAAAATGACTAAAATGGAAGTAATAATATAAAATGGAAACTGAGGAAACTGACTCGTATAGGATTTTCTCCCAAGTTAGTGAAATTCTTCAGCGATTATCTACGCGACAGACGGCAGTACGTGCAACACGGATGCTTCATCTCCGAATCCTACCACACCCGTTCAGGAGTCAGCCAGGGTTCAATTCTGGGACCAATGCTGTTTGGTATAATGATTAATGACCTGGCTTTGGTCCCGAACAATGCCAGATGCCTGCTCTATGCCGATGACTTGAAGCTGGTGTATGGAGTGCATCAGCTTTCGGATTGCGTATCACTTCAGGAGGATATTGATCGTCTTTATAGGTGGAGCACTGACAATAAGCTTTTATTTAATATAGAAAAATGCTCAGTTATGACCTTTGGGCGTAGTCATAATCCCCTGCAGGTTGAATACACACTTGGGTCAGTACCCTTGACTCGCACGGATACTGTCAAGGACTTAGGAGTCACTTTTGATTCACGCCTCTCTTTTCATGACCATATAAAAGACCTGGCCAAAAATTGTTTCCGGAGGTTGGGGTTCGTGATCCGAAATACCCGTGACTTCTTTAGTCCGACAGTCATACAACTGGTGTTCACTGCCCTAGTTAGAAGCAAGCTGGAAACAGCTTCCATTGTCTGGAATCCGCATGAGGCTTCATATATTTTGTTATTGGAGAAAATCCAAAAAGCCTTCTTGCGTTTTCTTTACAAGAAGAGATTTGGATATTATCCATTTTTATATCCGACTAAATTTTTATTAGGAGTATTAGGTTTTAATTCGCTTGAAGTTAGGCGTAATAACATCTTACTAAAAAACGTTTGCAAGATCATGCGAGGACAGTCAGACTGCCCAGAATTGATTGGTCAAGTGGTGCGTCTGTTCGTTCCGTCTGTGCCGAGAATCACTCTTCGCCCGCGCAACCGGCTATTGTTTGCTGCTCCTGAAGCACGCACCGTTTCGCGGAAGCAGTCTCCCCTTGTTCGAGCTTTGCACAGGCTTAATGAGCTTCTCGCATCAGCACCAGATTTGGATGTTTTTGCAAGTGATTGGCGAACGGTGTGTCGTGAATGTCTACGGTATTGTGAGGCGATGGATAGTAGTAAGTCTAGTATTGTCTATTAGTTTGTACCTACCTTATTTAAAAATTGTATCTGTAATGCACAGTGATTTGGTATTAACTGTTATGCTGTGTTTTATGTGGAAATAAAATAAATTAAAATAAAAAAATATTGGTGACATCCATTTAACAGTAATTTAGATTATTTGGTCTGAAATTAACTTTTTAGGTGTGCATATATTTTTATAGGATGTAAGAAAAAGAATTATTTGCTTTATTTATAGAATAGTTTGGGGTACACTATTTGGTGAGCATTCATCCGTTTTGGTGAGCATTAAGAATTTATTGGTAGTAATTTATCAATATATTTGGTAGGCGTTTAATCATATTTGGTAGGCGTTTAAACCAAAGCCGTAAAATAAGCGAGTACGCGGAGTTGCTAGTGATGGTGTGTTTAACAAGCTTTTATTTCGAATTACGACACTGAAACTTTGTTGCTCCGAAACTATAGTAAATACAAATATTTACACTATGTATCAGTTAACTATACCAAGGGTCAAACAGAGGTAGGTAATAATATGATTTGATACCGTGAGGACAATGAAACTGTACTGAAATTTAAAAAAAAAATGTGCTAGCGATAAAACTGTGCTATCTTGAAAATAGCAACGTCCCGGTTTTGTGGCAAAGATGCGATATATCTATTTGTCACTAATTACATGAACATTATATTAACGGTATGATGAAGAAATAGGTAAGGTGCCTATTTCAATCACGTCTTCTATAAAGAAAGAAAATAATTAATGTATCGACTGTACTAATTGGATTTTTCCTAATGGCATATTTTTATCAATATTTTTACGTTGAATGTGAATATGAAGCTTACGGCTACCTGTGCACTGGACCAGATCTGATCAAAATTAACCAATCAAGTGCATATTTGTGAAGCCTAAAACAAGTGCATTTAAATCTAAGATATGATTGGTCCATTTTGACCAGCTCTGCTCCAGTGCACAGGCATCCTAAAATAAGACAAAATATTTTTTTTATACATAAATTCTTATTTTATAATTTCAGGGCTTCTCAAAGACGTGTACTCCGACTACGTGCCGGCGTTCTACGTGCTGGCGGCCTGCTGTGGCCCCTGTCTGCTTCTGTGGCCCGTGGAGTACCTCGTCAGGAGAAGGAACAGTTCTTCAGCAGTGGAAGAAGAATAGAACTTATCGACTGAGCGAGCGAAGCATCTGTTTTAGCTTCGCCAACATTTGTATCGTAAGTCCGGATGTGGGATGTTCGCAATGCTCGCCTTTAGGCCACTTTTCTAGACAGATTCTCATGAAATTTAATCAGTAAGTTTGATAAGTAGTAGATTATTTTGTCAATGCCGGAGATATACGTACTAAGTTATTTCTAGATAGAATTACCATTTTACTATATTCCTGTTTTTTTTTTTTTATTTATCAGTTTAGAATAAATTGAATCAGTTTACTTAAATAGTTCAATTGTAACAAAAACTTTTTTTCTGTAACTTATTCCATTCTGCCTGCTGTTACACTGTTCCTACTCGTTTGTTCAAGATGCTGAATGTCGGACGAACTCAAGCCCCTATGGCACAGGTATATATTACCTAGTTTAGGGGACGGAAATTTAACCATATTTTTATATGACCTATTTTGTACAAACTGTTCATAGCTCTACAACTAAAAAAAACAACCCGTCAAAAATGACAAATTTCGAAACAAGCTCACCACGCCACTAGTTTTAAAACCCAATATTACGTTAAACAAGAAAGTGACATATTAAGGTGAGTAAAGATGAAGTTCCCTCGGCACATGTCACAAAACTCGTGATTAAATCGTGCCATGATGATGCTCTTCCGTGGATCAAGATGTGTGTAAAACAGTTCAAAATAACTAGAAATCGAATGTTTTAATAGACGCCTTGTCAGGTTTTTTCAACATTAGTGCGATAGCACTACTTTTACCTCATACTAGTTATAGGTATAATTATTTGTGAAGTATACTGTTTTATGAAAAAGTAGTTTTTTTTATTTATAACTTCATTCTTTAGCCCTGGCGTTGTAGTCACAAAGACCCATACACATTATGCAAACCTACTTTATCTTACAGATCAGCATATAACAATGTATGTATAGATACTTCGGTTCATGAAAAAAAGCGTCTGCTTTTTGTTGTCAAATCCCGAATCCTCAACTTCTTTGGACACGTGTCTCGGTGAGTCACAACGTCCATAGAATGCCTCATGTTCAAGGGAAAGTGAAAGGTGTCAGAGCTAGAGGAAGACGGACACGATATGGAAGGAAATAAACATGGATGCTTTTAATTGATCAGTTGTTACGGCTGTGTTCGGTCTCCGGAAAAGGTTGATGGACACAATAAATGTGGTAAAAGAAAACCTTTAACGCCACCGGAAGATGTACATAAAGCGGAGTTTGGGTGCTAGTACAGAAAAGAGTTCTAGCATTTAACACATAGCCATTTAAGCGATAAATATTTAGATTTTTGCGATTTGAACTGCATGAAACAACATAATATAAAGCTGCTTTTTCGTAATGTTTTGGAGAAAAGAGACTAGCCGAAGATATCAGTCAGAGTCCAATGTATATTGAACATTCATAGCTATAAACTATCAGTTGAACACGTCTATAGAAATGCTTTTTGATATTATATATTTAACGTCTAAGTCTGAGTTGTAATGAGTGTTATACCATATTCTCAAAATGGCGACCGTGAACAAATCCGTAAAAAAATTGTAAGCAAAAAGAAACGATAAAACAATACATAGATATTTTACTTTACAAATCATGTATGCAGTGCGCGTAGTATGATATTTCTTTTGTAGTAGGTATAACAACGTCTCGAAAAGATTGGGTAGATTGTAACGAAACCAGATGCTTCTCGTATAGTTACCAGGATGAAATGTGTTCGCCATTAAAACGCATGTGAAATTTTAATGTAAAGAATACTTTTTTAAGGAAATATGGCTAGGTAATGTCCTTATACTTACCGATACAGTGTTTCCAGCAATTCCGAAGCAAACTAGCGAGGTCTACAACTCACACAGGCATACAAACACAACCAAAACAAAAATCCTCCCCGTCGAAGACTTCCTGCATTACAATATTAAGGGACTCCCATTACCGCCGGGCCGCCCGTCAATCCGGTGACCCGTGCCGGTATTGGCGGATACCTCCATTACGAAGAAAAATAAGAAAACAAACGTTGTATTACTATTAATTGATCAGGCACTTAATTCGACGAGACTTGGAAAAGCTTATCACTATCGAACTCTGCAATAAGCGATAAAGGCAAGTCACATCGGAGATATACTCGTAGCTCAATATATCAAAATTGGATATGTCGTTTGCATTTACAGAGCATTGCATTTATTCCTCTCTGATATCTCAGAGAGATCTCCGAAGTGGCGATACACCTAATAATGATTTATATATCTCACCAGTTCGCCAACCTGGCCGCGTTAAGTTTGCACCGCTTTTATATCTGGCGCTATAGATCTGGTGCAAACTTAATTTGACCTGGTAGTAAAGTGAAATGTGACTTTAAGCAACTCGAATTGCAAACCTCGCGTTATAATGAAAGTTGGCGATATACCAGGGACATCGCTTATTTGGCGATATCCAAAAGTACACTTGAGTTACGTTTGCTTGTTTGATCTCCGGCAAGAAAAAAGCCAATTGACAAATTACCTAAATGTAAGTAGAAAAGATCTTAAGTTGTGACCAGAATACGCAGCGTAGAAAAAGACTAACAGTCTTGGCTTGGTAACTCGCATATTTGTCAGTCAGTTGCTTAGTCAGGTGTCATTTATGAAAATATAAATATCTAAAAAAGTATTTTTAATAAGATGATGAGTGAAATATTTCAAGAAAAATCTTAAAATTTTCCCTTCCTTCATCGCGTCAAAAAGGCGGGATAGATTTTAACCAATTTCAATGTAGGATACATTTTTCTGCGGAACATGTTTCGAGCACCTTCTAGTACTTAAGTAAATAATAAGAAAGTAACACAAATAGTTTAGACGGAATTCCGAACCAATGAGTCCATTCTTCGAGAGCTAGACGTCAGACAGAGGCTATCAAGCATAGTACAGTTGCCGAGAAACTTCTTGAGCCTAACCTTGACTGCGCAGTAGCCGATTTACGTACAAATATGCATGCGCAGATCCGCCATTTTGGGTCAAGAAGTTTCTCGGCAACTGTACAAGCTCGAATCCTCACTTTCTTTGGACACGTATCGCGGGGCGGATGCGAATCTATCGAGCGCCTGGTGGTACAAGGCAAAGTCGAGGGAACCAGACCACGCGGAAGATCACCGATGAGGTGGACGGATCAAGTAAAAACCGCCGTCAACGGTCCTCTACACGAATGTACCAGGAGGGCTGCAGTACGAGAAGAATGGCGTCGCATTGTAAAGCAGGCCACAAAATCAACGACGTGACGGCCACGACCACTCTGGCAAGAGTGTACCGCCAAAGAAGAAGAACACAAATAGTGAAGGTCAATCAATTGGGTCCTTTTGCTACAGAACTCTAAAAACATAAAAAAAAATACGTAGAAACTTGCTGATTTGTCTCAGCGCTCTTTAATACTTCAAAATCCATCGGGAGTTTTCAGATCCATTTGGATATTAAAAGCCCGAGTCCAACTTAACTTCCCCGATTTGTTTCTATCACTGTTCAATTAATTCGCATTATTATTCATTCATTACGAATCCAGGCCGTGCGACGTTTAAAAACTTTTGAAATGTTTTCGTTGGCAAATCGAGTTGATTTTAATTTCGAATGGAAAACAAATGGTCAAAAATAAACAAAAAACTTTTAACTAAGGCTTTATTTAGTAGGTAATTAGGTAGTTTCAGTTTGACAATTAGTATGTACACCTAACTAAAAATACTTTAATACAACACCTGCAAAAGGAAGAAATAATAATTATAAATTCTCCTGTTGAAATAAATGAGATAGGTACCTACCCAAAAAATAATGTCATAAATCTATATGTATAGATAGGGTGCCCAACGTTTGATGTATCGTTTTGATGTAGCCTAATGAAACGTTTCATATAATTAAAAAACATAAAAAAAAACTGTTCAAACTCATAAAAATTGCCAGGAACGGCCCTCGGAATATCTCACGATAGTTTTAATAGTATGATTATTTCATATAATTTAATGTTTGGTCCAACGCGTTTTCGCCTTAACTTACATTTTCATTTAAATCAACGAACATGTAAATTGTTAGTTAGGTTAGGTTAGAAACATAAATAATTTTAGAAAACATGTTATATGAAACAAAAAATTATGTCAAAAATTGCATTAGATAAAAATAATTATATTAAACATTAATGATCAGTAGGTATAGATAGTTCGTAAAAATGATAAAAATAGCAAAAGCTGGAAAATCCCTTAAAACCGTTGGCCGCTTGAAACGACGAGTTTAAATAAGTTACGCATGCACACCAGAAAACGCAGCATAGGTAGGCCTAAAACTTATGTACAGCATTTGATTGTGAGTGTGAGTGATGAGTGAACATTCGCTACTTAACAAAAAATTATATTGCGAAAATGATCCGTCAATGCTAATTTGCTTTGTTCCGCATTTCCGCATACATGTTAATAAGTGTCATTATTAACGTCACTCAATTGCGTCAGGAACGTCAATATTACTGGCCGTGTGCGGTAATATCTTCCTGCCTCATAATCCGACGAGGCAAGCCAAACATGTCGATATTATTGGCAGCGTGCGGTCCTCGATAATTACATTGACAGCAACATGACTTTGTGTTAGATTAAACGTTTAACATGAATGATGAAAAGTGCCCTTGTAGAATTTTGAATATTGATGTAAAATCTAGGCCTTAAGTGGGATTTTTATTTTTTTGTCCGGTTTCTGCCTGAAGGCCATAAATATGTGATCTAGGGCTTTACGAATTACCGCCCGTCGTTTGTCTAAAAATTAACGTCTTGCCTTGGCAAATTAACTAACAATACAAATATTCATAAATTTAACCCTTAAATAGCCAAAAAAACGAAGGTCGATAGTTCAAGTCTCGTTAAGGTTGCATAGAGCAATCAATTCTTGTTCGAAAAAAATAGAAAAAGATGGTCAACGAGTTCGTACATTGCCAAGGGTTCCAACATTACTGATTTACCAGTCTAAGTAACTTAACTGCAAGAAGGCGACTGAACTTTGCAATACTTGTGTTGGAAGTCCGGGTGCGGGCTAGGCCGTGGCCGTTCTAGATCTGGGCCCAGCCGGCAGCTGTATCGATCCGTGCCTACATTGCCTACCGTCGTGCCAATCCACTCGGATAACAATACTCTCATAACCCCCGTGCAACACCGTGGATTTCCTATTAGTAAAGAAGTATTGAATGAATATTGATGTAAAATCTAGGCCTTAAGTGGGATTTTTATTTTTTTGTCCGGTTTCTGCCTGAAGGCCATAAATATGTGATCTAGGGCTTTACGAATTACCGCCCGTCGTTTGTCTAAAAATTAACGTCTTGCCTTGGCAAATTAACTAACAATACAAATATTCATAAATTTAACCCTTAAATAGCCAAAAAAACGAAGGTCGATAGTTCAAGTCTCGTTAAGGTTGCATAGAGCAATCAATTCTTGTTCGAAAAAAATAGAAAAAGATGGTCAACGAGTTCGTACATTGCCAAGGGTTCCAACATTACTGATTTACCAGTCTAAGTAACTTAACTGCAAGAAGGCGACTGAACTTTGCAATACTTGTGTTGGAAGTCCGGGTGCGGGCTAGGCCGTGGCCGTTCTAGATCTGGGCCCAGCCGGCAGCTGTATCGATCCGTGCCTACATTGCCTACCGTCGTGCCAATCCACTCGGATAACAATACTCTCATAACCCCCGTGCAACACCGTGGATTTCCTATTAGTCAAGAAGTATTGAAATATAATACTGTTAAATTTATATCTATTACAATCATGTTCGTATTTTTTTTACGCCGAATACCGCGATGCCGCACGGGCCGTGCCGATCCACTGCTCATAACAGCAGTTGTGTCGCTTAAATCAGACTAGTTTTAAGTTTTTTCAGACGTATGTCCCCGATGTGCCATTTTAATTGACCGAATACACATACGATGACGTGTCTGCCAGCATGTAATGGACAAACCTAACACTTCAATCCTTGCCAGAGAGAAACGATATTTTCCCAGAATTTTGCGCGAGGCTATTGAAATAAAAAAATATGCCAATAGAGAAGTTTGTCATTACCACCGGCTTGGGATCCTGTTGTACATCTTATTAAGGATCAAGCAAGACACAAGACATGAAACCTGGGGCCCCGAACGGTGTAAAACAGATTAGTTTTTAAAAGTAGTATATGTAATTGTATTTGTCTTGTTTCCTTTTGTAAACTTTTATTGGTGTGCAATAAAGTATTGTTGTATTGTATTGTAGTTTTCGTTTAAAAGTATATCATAGTAATAAGTAAGGCAATCTGGGAGTTTTCTTTCGGTGGTTCTTTCTCCTTAGTAAGCCTTATAGTGAACCGCTGGTAGATATTTTAAATAAAATAATAAATGCCCTTCTGGCACATGTGTAACTGTCTTTACACATAGGCCCATCTGACATGTATGAATACCTTTATTTAAAATTAATATTTATAAAATGGGTAGTTTGCACAAATGTAACTTTGACAGAGAAAAATTGTGTTTTCTCAGTCAACCTTTGACAACGGTATCTGTAAAGGTACCGAAACGTCAGGCAGGCTCAAATAATTAATATACGCGATATAATCCGTTTAAATTGTTTTATTTAAATTACGAGTACTTTTTAAAACGGTTTTTAAATCCTACGGTAGTAGGTTTCAAATATAAACCAATAAATCTCAATAGCTCTGTTCTAAGTAGTAACATCGACAATATGTTAGAAACATGTTTAATCATAGAGAAAAATACCAAAACAATCAGCATTTTTGAACGGATAAGGAGCCTTAATGTCGAGAAATGTAAAATTGACACCTCTGGAAAACTTAATGTTCCCAATACGGTATTTAATGACAGCTCAAATCAGCTACTCTTTAAAACTTCTAAAACGATCTGTCAGTATGAAGTTTAAGTGAAGATACTGGTTTGTGACGTCATAAAAACCAGTAGTCAAACCGCGTCTTTTTTTTAGTTTTTGTCCAATTAAAAATAGTATAATGTCCAAAAGTAAGCGGTAGTTTATTTGGTTTCGTGTATTTTTGAATGTGTTTTTAGTGGTTTCAATGATACATTTTATTATCACTTTATTCAAATACCGTACTCATCCGTAAACCAGCCAAATCCGTAACCAATTGATGAAAATTGATATTAATATTCAAACTCTAAGTCCAAACATCATTTATCAACATAAGGTATTCCCACATGGCCGCATAATCCCACGGACTAGTTCCGAATAAAATATGGCGTCCAGGCGATGACTACGTAGAGGGCTGTTCACGGTTTTTGTTTCAACTAAACGAAATTTACATAATAACTAATATTAACTAATTGAAAAAGAAGTTAATTTCTTCAACGGTTGAGGATTAATATAAAATATATTTTGATATAAGCCTTCAACATATGCAGTCGATTCGCAACAAATTTCAAAAAAAGTGTGAGGTAGTTCGTTGGTTTTTGTATCTTTACTTATCTTTTGTAGCGCGGTGATGTAACGTGAGTGTAGACTGTATGAAAACAAACGTTTTTTTGACATAATTATGTCAGGGTGCCGTTTGTGGGGTCCGGTCTGTCCATGCTAGCAAGGGCCAAATTAAATATGTAGGAACCGCATACTAGTGTTAAATTAAGCAAACGTGAGAAACTTCATCCTGTACTCGAATGAAGTTATTCAATGTTGATTTTAACTTTTTGAACTCTTAGAGACTGTATACATCTCTAAAAAACAGCTTAGTGTAGTATGACACTCAGAGACTTTATACATCTCTGAGGAAATTAAATAGTTTTAAAATATTTTATTGCATGTTATGACGCCTAGAGACCATATACATCTCTAAGAAATTTAGGTTTAATGATTATTTTCTATTGTAAATTATTCACGTTGACGCCTAGAGACCTTATACATCTCTGTGGAATTAAATTAGTTAATTATTTATTGCATGTTGTGACACCCAGAGACTATACATCTCTGGGTATATTTAATATTTTAATTGATTTGGAGTATCTATACATCTCTTTTACGTGTACCAGTGTAATTAGTTATAACAAAAATGTATAATGTAATTGTTTTCAGTATTATTTACGAAAAAATGACTTACTGTTGAGTTTCCTTCGGCTTTCTTCTCAACAGCGGTCTCCTCTTGCGAAATGCCGGTAGATTCACAATCTGACTTGTAAAAGTGCCCCTGTGGCCTACTTACTGAATAATTTTTTTCATAATTATCATTTCATTTCAGAATTTCTAAGAGCGAGGGAATACGCACTATGTGAAACTGTATGAAAAAAACATTCCTATCACGCTGTCTATAACAGGCCTGTGGAACGCGAATTTGCATTGCAATTAGCATTAGCAATTTTCTTTAATTGACGACCATTTCTGTGACTGAATTAAGACTCAGCAAAAAAATCTACAACAAATACATATTTATTATAGATGTGAACTGAAAGTTAACTTATTTTGTCATGACTGTACCACTCTGTTTTTTATTTACCTATTTTTTTTCTTATCCAACAAATGTACAAAAATCGATCTGGTCCCACAGTAAGTTCTAATAAGGGGTGTTATGGGCACTAAAAGTCTAAAACGTTAAAACAACGAACGTTAAAACGTTATTAAAGCTGATTAATTCAGTTAGCTAGTTCGTCGAATCGCCCATCTCTAGTGTACTTTAGATCCCAATCCGCAAACTAAGTTGAAGCCAATGAATAAATTGAGCCCCGCTTTTAGCCGATGCCTCGCATTTCAAAAGTGTACGGGCGTTCTTCGGGAAGTATGGCTGATTCGATTCGCGATCGAATTATAATGCAAATGTTGGTAAGTGCTGGTTGGTGTGCATTTGAGGTTTTTAAATACTTCTGTATGTTTACTTATGTTGTCGGTATACCTCTTCGAAACGCTTTGCGTCTACTTTTCTTATAAGACCAGCAAGAGTCGGAGACTTTTCCTGCGTCTTCTTCTTTTTCAAGTAGAGAGTGAATAGACATCGTCTAGGCAAGCATGCCCCATTTACCTATCTGTTTACCTTTTAAACGAAAACTTCCAATGTTACTCACTCATATCATTTGTATAATTGGAGCGGAGCGAGCGAAGCTCCCATGGATCGACTCGAATGGACTTTGTAACAATGCACAGATCTCAGCGAGTTCTCAACCGATTTTAGAAATTTTTGTTTTAAAATGCACAAATTAAATTTCGCTAGGTCGTGACGAAGAGAAAATTTCGAAAAAAAAAAAAAAAACTCCGCTCCAATCTATGGTGCAAGCTTGGCCGGTGGCTGACTCTGCATCGACCTAGTGTAATATTACGGGGTTGAGATAAATAAACTACTTAAATATTGGAAAACCCAACGTGAGGTCACCCTAAATTGGCCAAAGCGTTGCGGCGCGACTTAAATTAAATAATATGGAGGGGTCGAATTCGAGTTGACAGTGAGATCTATTATAGTGATTTGTGATTTGTGTGATATATATCTGTCATAACTAGTGATGGGTTGCGGGAATATTCCCGTTCCCGGAAATATTTCCCTGGAGATGATCCCGTACCATTAGCGGCTGAGTAAGCCGTATGTCGTTTGTTTGTGTAATTACGCTTAGAGCGGATTATTTTGATAGAAGATATAATATATTTTGAGAAATTTTCTTATTTTTCGCTGTATAGAAAATTACACGTGATGTCTTTTCGAACCTCAACCATCGTCATCATTCGTGTTATTCTGACCTCCACTCATCCTATAAACGATCACATGATTTCCGGATGAGCTCCAGGAGATGTTTTGCGATTGCAAGTCAGAACGGTAATCCAACGAATGCAGTAGAAATCGGTGTGTCTTCTCTTTGGGAGGTTTCAAATCTACTGACAGGTCAAACGAAGTTATTGGCCAGCCGGTAGGATCTCGCTGTATCTACAAAGATCGTTGAAACTAGAGAGCCCAGAATCCTGGAGCCTAGAATCTGTAAAGGCGTCAAGCCGCGCGATACGCAGCCAGCAGGATTTTCAGCTCCAGAAATTAATCCAGCTCCAGCACAAAGTTGAGAACGGCGAGGACTTACTATTTGAAAGCGACAGCCTTCATCAACGCGGTCTCCTACGATAGCTCAACGTTCTGTAAAAGTTCTGATCGGATCGGCTCAAAAATCAACGTAAACCTAGCTAAACTACGTAACCTAAATAACCTAACACGTAGCCTAACTTATACTCGAAGGACCATTGAAAACTAATTAACACGAAATACTGACGATAATTAACTGATAAAACTAACGAATTTACTGAGGACTAGATATAGGGGATCTGCCTCGCAACCTACAAATAAACTGCCTAAACTAATTATGACGACGTAACACAACTTATACTGAACTTAAGAAATAAGGTTACTGGGTAGGAAGGTAACTGGGATATACTTGGATCACGTAATAAAACTTCTTCGCTTGAGATCTGGAACTGTACTGTGCTGAATTTACACTTATTAACTTAACAAAACTATACTGACATAATAACAACTTAACTACGCGGGATCTTGAACTGTACTGTGTTTTAATGGCTCGGTTCTACGCCTAATAAGCTATTTCTTATTTCTAACTTAGTCTATCTATCCACAAGCTATGAAATTACAAATTATTATCCAATAGGAACGCGTATTAGGCAAGACAAAGGATCTTTCGACCGTTTTTGGCCGTTATTTGGCGAGAGCAGGATCGGAAGTCCCTTACATAAATCATTGGTTCTGATTGGTTGACCACTTTTGGCTTGTTACAATTTTCCGGCTAATTTTCACTTCGAAAATCACCTTCACACATTTCTCTAAAATATATCGTTAATGGGATTGCAACAAGATTCTTATACATTATAAGGTTCAACTCTAGGTTTGAGATCACATAAATTTTAAGTACATAAGTTAGTCAACAAATAAATTATAACGTAATTAATAACAAACTTTGGCAAAATCTCTAATAATGGGTTCACAATTTTTACGACTACATTTAAAGTTTACGTTCAATTTTAATAAAAGTTACATATTTCGATAGGGTTCGGTTCAAGCTATTTTTTGACAATACTTTTATTAGGATCTATTATCATCTGATAATTGCGATATCAATTTAATCGCGTGACCAATAAAACTCGGCTCGGCGCGCAGGTAAGGGCGCCGTATATAGTCGCTAACATTTTTATGGCGGCGCCAGTCTATTGTCCGCTGCCGAGCAGATAAGCCGCTACGCGGCGCCGGCGCCATCTCATTGTGTGCAGGAATTTATGGCCTAGGGTCTTATCTACTCGGTTAGTGGGTCAGCGCCTCAGTTGCGCAATTAGAGCAATTACAATGGGTTCGGTCAGTGTGTCAGAGCACAATGAACTGGGTTTTTACCTGTTTTTGGGTCGTTTTTATAGACCGTTTGTTTTCAAACTTAATAACAAGGTTGAGCTCGACATGCTCTGTCTATTTATAGAAAAATATCCGTTATAATGTTAATGGTTATCTTGCTAGGCGATCTCTTTTATGGATCAGATAGTACAAATTACATTCACGGATCATAACTCAATAAATTATATCTAGGATCTCTTTTTGGATCAAAACTTAATAATTGTACCTAAGATCGCTTTTTTGGATCGAAACTTATTATCTATGAGATCAATTTACAATTAAATGATTCGATACAAATCAAACTTAAAATTAGACGTGCAGCTTGTCCTCCTTGGTCATCGCGCGTCATGGGCAGCAATGTGGCGGCGATCTTCAACATCCTCCCCCCGCTGTTGCGTCGGCGACAGCAGGCTGGATCGGCAAGATCGCCAACTTGCTGACAGGGCGCCGCATCAGTCCGCCCTTGGTGCGGACGTCGGCGCTGCGGATGCCGCCGTCTGGTCCCGGGAAGACTCGTGCGACGACACCTCGCGGCCACGTGTTGCGTGGCGCGGCGGGGTCGACGACCAGCACGTAGTCGTCCACAGCAATGGGCCGGCCATGGCCCGCAGAGGATCCGCGGGGCGCGAGAGTTGGTAGGTACTCTCGCACCCATCTGGACCAGAAGTGGTCCGCAAGCGCCTGGCTAGCGCGCCAGGTGCGGCGGTCGGCGTCGTCGCAGCGTCCAGTGAAAGGGACGCACGCCGGACCGCCCAGCAGAAAATGGTTCGGTGTCAACGCCTCGTCATCTCGCGGATCGACCGAGATGTGGGTCAATGGGCGAGCGTTGACGCTGTATTCGGCCTCGGCGAGGAGAGTCGCAAGCACCTCTTCCTTGGGCGCTCGCGACTTGAGGGTGACGGCCAGGGCGTTCTTCACAGAGCGTATGAGGCGCTCCCAGGCGCCACCCATGTTCGGAGATAGCGGCGGAATGAACCGCCACGCCATTTTGTGTTGCAGCCCGTACTCGCGCAGCTCGGGCAGCCACTCGGTGTAGGCGGCGCGCAGCTCGACGTCGCCGCCCTTGAAGCACGTTGCGTTGTCGGACCACATGACTCGGGGCCACCCGCGTCGCGCGGCCATACGACGTAGGCTCATTAGGGCGGAGCTGGTAGTTAGAGTGTGTACCAGCTCCAAATGAATTGCTCGGGTTGACATGCATGTATACAATGCCACCCATCGCTTTTCATGGCGTCGACCAATGGTGACTGTGACGGGCCCGTAGTAGTCGAGCCCGCAGTTTTCGAACGGCCTTGTGTGTGGCTCAATTCGAGACAGCGGCAGGTTCCCCATTGGCGGCGTGTTCGGCTTGGCTCGGCGTAGTGCGCAGAGGCGGCAGCTGTGCGCGATTGCGCGCACCGTTGGCCGCAGGCGCAGGATCCAGTATTCTTGCTTCATATCGTTGATCACGCGCTCGTTGCTGGCGTGATGTGCCCGCTTGTGCGCCCGTTGCAGCAGGAGGCGCACAAAAGGGTTGCGCCCGTCCAAGATCGGCGGCCGCTTGTTGATGGCCGCGGGCGTGGCGTCAATCCGCCCGCGCAGCCGCAGCACGCCGTCCTCGCCCAGCACTGGGTCGAGCTTGAACAGGCGGCTCCCGTGGTCTAGTGGCTCCCCCCGTGAGAGCTGCCGCAGCTCCTCCGGGAAATCATGGCGTTGGGCCCACTGTAACCACAAATTTTCAGCAGCAAGAATATGTTCAATGTTGATGTTCTTTTTGGTCTTACTTTTCACGATGTCAATAAACAGTAACATTCGCGCTGTGGCGCCTATAAGGCGATCATAATTAGAGAAGCGCTGAATGTCGGGCAGCGGCGCGTGTTTTTCTGTCGTTGCTCGGCACGCCGCTTTCTCAGACTTCTCCTCCAGTTCGGCTGGCTCGGGGGCAGGCGTATCGGGTTCTCTCGGCCATCGTTCGGGATCTAATTTTAAAAAATCTGGACCCGTATACCACCTGCCCGCTATGTCGACTTTTCTTGTTGGATCGGCTCGTGTCCCTTCGTCGGCGGAATTTTCGTGCGTCGGCACCCAACGCCACATCGTCACGTCTGTTGTTTCAGCTATTTCCGCGAGACGATGTGAAACATATGCATTATACCTTCTTGCGTCGGTTCGCACCCACTGCAGAACGGTTTTGCTGTCCGTCCACAGGGTGACTTGTTCGGGCTGCACTCGATGACCGCTCCTTATCGCGGTCATTAACCTCGTCGCGATTAATGCGGCTTGCAGCTCGTGGCGGGGCACGCTGAGAGGCTTGAGAGGGCTTACCTTGCTTTTTCCCGCGACCAAGCTGACCTCCACTCCATCGGGGCCTTCTGTGCGCCAATAGGCTACCGCCGAGAAGGCCTGTGTGCTTGCGTCCGCAAATATGTGCAGAGTTAATCGGGTTCGGGTCGCGGGAAAATAGTGCCTCGGTATTCGCAGTCGTGCGACGTGTTGCAGCGCGTTCATCCACTCGGCGAACGCGGCGGCCTCGTCGTCGGGTAAAGGCTCGTCCCAACCTATCGCCGCCGCCCACACGCGCTGCATCTGTATTTTCGCCGAGACCGTGTAGTGCGATAACATGCCGAGCGGGTCATACACGGACATAATGGCGCTCAGCGCCTCCCGCTTCGTGGGAGCGCGCGCCATGTCCCGTACCGCCGCAGGGACCCGCAGCATCGACGTGTTGAAGCCGATGGTATCAGACTCGGCGTTCCAGTACATACCTAATATTTTATTATCTTTGTCGCCTAACGGTGTGTCAGCGTTAGAGCGGTGTTCCTGCGGGATCTGGGCTAGCAAGCGGCGCGAATTGCTAGCCCACGCGCGTAGCTCGAAGCCTGCTTCTTTGTTGCTAGCCGCGACCTCTGTGGCTAGCTGCATCGCCTCCTGCTCCGAGTCCACGCTACTTACGTAGTCATCCATATACATATTGTTCTTGATCTCGATTTCCGCTCTGCCGTAAGCGTCCCGGTTCAGTTCGGCGTTCTTGTTGCGGACGCTGTGGGCTAGAAATGGCGAGCTGCGCACCCCGAACGACATACTCGACATTACATAGACCTGCGGCGGTCCCGACCGGTCCATCGCACGCCACAGAAACATCTGCGAAGGCTGATCTTGCTCTCTTATTTTCACCTGAAGAAACATCTCCCTGATGTCGCTCGTCATCGCGTAGGCGCCTTCGCGAAATCTAAATAAGATCCCGGGCAGGGATTGCAGTAGGTCGGGTCCGTCTAAAATAAAATCGTTCAGGCTCTGACGGCCCGCCTTTGCTGCGCAGTCGAATACAACTCTTATTTTCTTGTCCGGCTTGTTTATGTTTCTCACCGCGAAGTGAGGCAGGTACCACTGCTTTCCCGGCATCGGCTCGTCTAATTTGTGGGCGTATCCTTTTTCTAATAGGTTATCGATCTGCTTACCGTACTCCGCGGCAAATTCCGCGTCGCGGTCCATTTTTCGTTCGATGCCGCGGAGTCGGTTCAACGCCATGCCGTATGATGCCGGGAACTCGGGATCGTCTGTGGCCCATAACTGTCCTACCTCAAATCGCGGTCCGGGGATCTTTCTTACTGTTTCTTGAAATATCCGCTCCGCCCGCTGCTCCGCCGGACAGACGTTATCTTGCAGCTTGATGCCGAGCGCGTCGACGTCGAAATGCTTTTTTATAAGCTGATGAAACGCATCGTTCGGTTCGTAACAGTGCATCGTTACCTCGTTCGTTCTTACGGTTCGTGGTGCGGATCCGAAAATAGCCCATCCGATGGCGGTGCAGACAGCGGCGGGTTCATTTCGACCTCCCAATCGCATTTCCTGTGGCAGCATTAAATGCCACTGATCCGCGCCAATTAGTACTTTAGGTTCTGCTAGACTGTAGCACGCGTTCGATAGGTCAGCTAAGTGTCTATGCTTCAGTACCTGCTCACGGTTCATACGTTGTCTTCGCAGGTTCAGATGCTCCACGGTTCTGAAGACAACTTCATGAGGCGACCCTCCGTCGCAACCGCGCACGGTTGCATTTACCTTTCGAGACGGCCGGGTTGTTTCCATGTCTCCCACGCCTTGTATGCAGAGGGCCGCCTCCGGCCCCGTTGCTCCGATCTGTTCTGCCAAATCTCTGTCGATTAGGCTAATAGTGCTGCCCTCGTCCAAGAGGCAGAACGTCACTATTTCTCCTTTGGGGCCGCCTAAAATAATTGGAAGTACCTTGAGTATTACTTCGGATCTGCCTGACGTTCCTGTGTTTGATGTAAACTCGCGCATCTGCGCAGGCGCGTGAGACTGGTTCGGTTCGGCGCCGCCGGGCGCATGCGCGGCAGGCGCGGGTAGCGGGGCGGGAGCGGCCGCATGACTTGGCCGGCGCGCGACCGCGTGGGTTAGTACCTGCCGGTCCGCCGCGCCGTTCGCAGGCACGCTCTGTGCCGTTTCGTGAAGCATTCGGTGGTGCGAGTGTGGGCAGCCGTCGATGCCGCAAGCCTGCGTCTTGCACAGCTCGCGGCGATGCTTGCTGTTGAGACACTTGAAACATACCCGATTTTCTTTTGCCCATGTCCAACGGGCGCTCACTCGCATGCCCTGTAGCTTGTTGCACGCTGGGGTTCGGTGCATGCCGCCACAGCATAGACAGGCCTCTCCGCGATCTGTTGCGTAGGACTGATATCGGCTCGGCTGTGGTCGGCGGATCGCCCCGCCGCCGGCGGGGGCTCCAGCCGCGTAATTGTTACGCGGCTCCGGTCGGCGGGGTGGGTTCTTCGGTTCGGTGAAGGTTCGCTTCGTGGGGGCCCGGGCGTGAGAGTACTGGAGCTCTTGGTCCGACTCGTCCAGCAAAAATTCGGCCATTAACATTAATTCATTGCTGGAGAGTCGGTTGGCCTTCGCATACGAACACCAGCGGGATCGGAGGTGTGGACTCAGACGTTCCGTTATCTCGCGGATCAAGAGGGGGTTTGTCGCGTAACTGTTTTTGTCCAAGTCCACTAATGTCGACACTATATTTACGATTTTTATTGCGAACGTGTTCAGGTCCGTTGCGCTGGGCCCCACGGGTGGCAGGCGTCGGAGGTCCTCGATGGCACGGTCGATAAGGAGATCTGAGCGACCGGAAATTCTTCTGTAATATGCGCAGAATCATGTCCGGCCGCGTCGATGTAGCGATCAAGTGCTTAACACATTGTTGCGCTTCGCCGCTCAGGGCTTGACGCAGCCGAGCTACGTTCTCGTAATTACTGAATTTGTACCTGGTAGTCGACTGCGTGTATGCGTGATAAAACGTCTGCCACTCGCCGATATCGCCACTGAATTTGGGAAGCTCGTACACTTGCCGCGGTGGCGGGCGCATCATTGTTTCTAGACTCTCGGCCAGCCGTTCTATACCTCGGGATCTGCTGGCCGACCTGTCTCTCGGCGTCGAGTGTACGGTTCGGTCGGCGGCTGAAGGCGACGGGGCTCCGCGACGATGTGGTGACGTCGCTCGCTCTTCAGTACGCCGGGAGTTGTCGAGCCAATTTTTAACCTTTTCGCGTCCGTCGACGACGGACCCTCCGGCTCGGGAACCCTCCTCCTCGATGCGGTTGATCGTAGCTGCCAGGCGCTTCTTGACCAGCTCCTGCTCGATCTGCAGCTCTTTTTTGCGGATCTCCGCCAACTTCTCGGCCGCCTCCAACTCGGCCTGCCTCTTACGGGCCTCGGTCGTGCTGCTGGCTCGGGAACGGACTGATGCGGGCGGCGCGGGTACGCTATCGGCGAACATGACCTCACGGTCCGCCGAGCGCCCCTGAGTGTACTCACGTTTGTTCATCGTGGATAGTAGCGCCTCTGCCCTGTCTCCTGCTGACCTCATCGCCGCGGCGGCGATCGTTACGTCCACTTGCTCGTGTCGCAGTTGGGCGTCGAGCGAGCCCTGCCAGCCTGTTGTGTCCGTGGGCGACCTCGGCGGGTCGCGGAACTCGGTTCTGGTGATGTCCAGCCTCGGGTCGTAGAAGTGGACGGCGCCGCTCTGCTCGGGTCTCACTGCCGGGTTCGGGTTCGGGTTCGGGTTCGTGGGTTCTGGCTGTGACGACGGTTCGGGGTTCTCGGCGGCGCTGCCGTGGCGACTCTGGTTGCGCGTGTTAACCATTGTCGCGACAGTACAGTTCGGTTCGGTTCGGATCGGGATCGGTTCGTTCGCGCACTGATTTTAAATCCGGCTCGAGCTAGGACCAAACAATGAAAGCGACAGCCTTCATCAACGCGGTCTCCTACGATAGCTCAACGTTCTGTAAAAGTTCTGATCGGATCGGCTCAAAAATCAACGTAAACCTAGCTAAACTACGTAACCTAAATAACCTAACACGTAGCCTAACTTATACTCGAAGGACCATTGAAAACTAATTAACACGAAATACTGACGATAATTAACTGATAAAACTAACGAATTTACTGAGGACTAGATATAGGGGATCTGCCTCGCAACCTACAAATAAACTGCCTAAACTAATTATGACGACGTAACACAACTTATACTGAACTTAAGAAATAAGGTTACTGGGTAGGAAGGTAACTGGGATATACTTGGATCACGTAATAAAACTTCTTCGCTTGAGATCTGGAACTGTACTGTGCTGAATTTACACTTATTAACTTAACAAAACTATACTGACATAATAACAACTTAACTACGCGGGATCTTGAACTGTACTGTGTTTTAATGGCTCGGTTCTACGCCTAATAAGCTATTTCTTATTTCTAACTTAGTCTATCTATCCACAAGCTATGAAATTACAAATTATTATCCAATAGGAACGCGTATTAGGCAAGACAAAGGATCTTTCGACCGTTTTTGGCCGTTATTTGGCGAGAGCAGGATCGGAAGTCCCTTACATAAATCATTGGTTCTGATTGGTTGACCACTTTTGGCTTGTTACAATTTTCCGGCTAATTTTCACTTCGAAAATCACCTTCACACATTTCTCTAAAATATATCGTTAATGGGATTGCAACAAGATTCTTATACATTATAAGGTTCAACTCTAGGTTTGAGATCACATAAATTTTAAGTACATAAGTTAGTCAACAAATAAATTATAACGTAATTAATAACAAACTTTGGCAAAATCTCTAATAATGGGTTCACAATTTTTACGACTACATTTAAAGTTTACGTTCAATTTTAATAAAAGTTACATATTTCGATAGGGTTCGGTTCAAGCTATTTTTTGACAATACTTTTATTAGGATCTATTATCATCTGATAATTGCGATATCAATTTAATCGCGTGACCAATAAAACTCGGCTCGGCGCGCAGGTAAGGGCGCCGTATATAGTCGCTAACATTTTTATGGCGGCGCCAGTCTATTGTCCGCTGCCGAGCAGATAAGCCGCTACGCGGCGCCGGCGCCATCTCATTGTGTGCAGGAATTTATGGCCTAGGGTCTTATCTACTCGGTTAGTGGGTCAGCGCCTCAGTTGCGCAATTAGAGCAATTACAATGGGTTCGGTCAGTGTGTCAGAGCACAATGAACTGGGTTTTTACCTGTTTTTGGGTCGTTTTTATAGACCGTTTGTTTTCAAACTTAATAACAAGGTTGAGCTCGACATGCTCTGTCTATTTATAGAAAAATATCCGTTATAATGTTAATGGTTATCTTGCTAGGCGATCTCTTTTATGGATCAGATACTTAGTACAAATTACATTCACGGATCATAACTCAATAAATTATATCTAGGATCTCTTTTTGGATCAAAACTTAATAATTGTACCTAAGATCGCTTTTTTGGATCGAAACTTATTATCTATGAGATCAATTTACAATTAAATGATTCGATACAAATCAAACTTAAAATTAGACGTGCAGCTTGTCCTCCTTGGTCATCGCGCGTCATGGGCAGCAATGTGGCGGCGATCTTCAACACTATTGTTATCACTTTTTAAATTAGGAATTTCGAAAAGTGCAATGTTATTGTTATACCGCATTCCCCTAGCGGGGAATATTTCCGGCTGGGGCATGCTCCAATGACGTATGTGTCACGAGACACGAGACTATAAAAAGAGGAAATAATCATTTCAGAACCACAAGTACTCAAACAGCGACGCCAGCCTATACTATCTTTGCTAACTCCACGGTTATGTAAGTATTTCCTTTTACTAAAATATCTATTATTTTGCGAGGATATTCTTCTTTCAGTTTTTTTTAGGGTTCCGTAGTCAACTAGGAACCCTTATAGTTTCGCCATGTCCGTTTGTCCGTCTATCTGTCTGTCCGTCTGTCTGTCTGTCTGTCTGTCTGTCTGTCTGTCTCTCTGTCTGTCTGTCCGTCCGCGGCTTAGCTCTGTGATCATTAGTACTAGAAAGCTCAAATTTAGTATGTGTATGTCGTCGTTCTTTTTTTTCAGTGCCCTTCGGTTCGCAGCGTCATAAAAGCAAGATCCGTGACTTCTGCACTCCCAAAAATGCTATTGAAACGCATAATTTGTATTACACTGATCTGTGTTCCGTTAATCTCCGCCGATTGTTGCAACAAGACGACGTCGCTGCAATTTAGAATTCCTTCCTACGCATATTGCAGTGAGGTTGAATCTGCAAGTAAGGTGCTTTTCTATCTAAATACTTGCAGTTTATCCGTGTGTGGAGACGGAAAAGTGCATTCGGGTACTTACTGCAGCAATGGGCCTTGCAACATGTTCGGCTGTGAGTGTGGCGGAGGGTGCATAGAAGGAAACGCGGTGGAGAATTTCCAATCTTTGAATCCAGTTGTAGTGGAAGTTTATGATTAGTTAGTAAACATGATGACAAAAGGGCTGGCAGTTTCTCGCTCAGCGTCTTAATATAGCAATACAGCGAGATAATGCTGCCATCTTGATTTTGAGACACTGTTTAGTTTCAGATTTAGTTCAATGATTGTACCTACAATATACATTATATATATTTGGCATGTATTTAAATCGATATCTGTATATTCCCTTTTTTCGATCAAAATATTTGAGTTTCACCAAAAATACTGACTTGCACACTAATTATGCACACTAAATAATGCGAATTCAATATACTATTTAAAGGTATTTGCAAAACTGTTTTACTGGATATAAATAAATAAATAATAAATAAATAATAAATAAATAAATAAATATCAGACAACCTCACACAAATCGATCTAGTCCCAAATTAAGCTCAAGAAGGCTTGTGTTATGGGTACTAGACGACGATATATATACTTATATAGATAAATATATACTTAAATACATAGGAACAACCATGACCCAAGCACAAATATTCGAGTTCATCACACAAATATTTGCCCTGGCCGGGATTCGAACCCGGGACCGCTGCTCAGTAGGCAAGTGCTTGCAAACTGAGCCAACCGCGTCGTCATAAAAATATAAAAAAAAAACTAACCTAACCTTACCCGGCCGAGTCGGATCTTAGTGTGCAGTGCGAGGATAATTAGTGCGCGAGTCAGTATTTTTGGTGAAACTTTCAAATATATCTGATGTACAAACCATATTTTTGGTGTGAATTCGTTTAAAAAGGTCATCTCGTTTTGTATGATGTTTAAGTTTTTTTGAAGGACATGTTCAGTTAATCAATTGTTTTTTTTGCACAGCATAAGTTTTTCTGGTATGCATACAGTTAATTAGTTGGGTTACCTAGTGTACTGAAAAAATATTATAGATGTGCAATTAAATATATCCCTATATATTTAGATGTATTTTAATGAATTATTGTTAATCTATTGTGTTGTGTAAATAGGTTTCCAACTATAAACATGCAATTTGAAATGATTCTGGTTCTTATGAGGCCTTATTCCCATTAAAAAATATTTTTACATATTATGACCAATATATTGATAATTTCAACCAACTTGTTAAGTGAAATACTTTTCCCTGAGTTCTAGTAAGATAGCTATTTCATGCTTTCATTGCGTTCAGTCGAAAATAATTTGAAAAAACCAGCTTTCTGCGTGAATTTTGTCAATTTCGAGTAGTTTTTGAAACAAAAATTATCAATGAAAAATTCAAACTGTTGGTTTCAAATATACAGGGTGGCCCATTTAGATCGGTCAGTATGGGAAAGTCTCAAAGTTTTTTCAAAACGTCCGGGTTCAATTCTCGAGCTGTATACAGGTTTTTTTTTAATGTGTGAATGCATTTTTTCTTGTTTTTAAAATCGATGACATGGTTCCTAAGAATAGATCGATCTTCGTATGTCTTATAGTTTCAGACTTTCCCATACTGACCGATCTAAATAGGCCACCCTGTATAGCTTTCGTTTACTCATCACTGAAAAGATGAAACTGTAATCCTCCTCCCACCTCCCCTCCCCCACTTCACTTCCATTAATTGTGCTTCCTACAGTTTTTGCGACGTTTCTAATTCGCAATCACCTCGCGTTTTTACAAATTTTCTAATTAAATCATTATTTCGTAATGAACTGTTGAGATGTTTCTAAGCGCTTTGGAAAATAATTTATTAAAGTGTCACTTTGGAACCACGAAAGGAAAATTTACAAGTTCTGACCCGCAACGCAGGCTTCGTCAGGTGAGTTACAACACAACACATCAGCAACAGGCTTCGTCACACACAAATCAATGATATAATCCACAACAAGCTTAGTCAAATTTGAATTCAGAGATTCTCTTGAAATTTGATTTCGGTTCTTATCTTATATCTCAATGAAAATAGTCGAGGTTTATACATATCAGATAAGTCGGGCAAGTGCTCCACGGGGCAAGCATACCTACATAATATGAGTATCCAAAATAACAGATGTTTTGCTACGCCATCTTACTTTTGACAATTAAGGTCCGTTGGGATAATTTGGAAAACAGGGTAAGATAAAAAATCGTTCATAACTTCCCTATTTCGTGCACATTTATTGTTCCTGGTAACTTTATTGAGAATGATATTTTGTTGGTGGGGGCTGCCGTTCGCTCAGTGAGTGTGATTGTGAGTTATTGGCAATTTTCGAGAAGGTGTGTTCTTACGCTCTAATCACGGTTTTTCATCTTATCCCATGTTTTGTAACTTCTTTTACAGTGACGCTAGAGACATTTTGTGTTGATACAATCGCTTGTTATTGTTATCTTAGTTAGTAACGTCATCGTTTTAGTTTAAATATAAAGATTAATATTTTCTCCTTACTAAAAACATAGATTCCTTTACCTAATCTTCATATTATTGTCACAATATAACTTAAAAAAAACACTGCTCATCTCGTGTAAAAACCGTTCGATCTTACCCCAATGCACCTTATAATACCTTATACCTATAATTGCATGACCTTACCTCTTTGGCTTTGGTCACAACGAAATTAAGGGTAATAAGAGTACGCGTTCAGTTTCAGTTAAATACACCAGCGGAGCTAGCATATCTGGAAGTGACTTCGCTTGTCGCGTGACTTAGCGTCACGTCACCTTGTCTTACTCGCACAGTATTGACAAGAAAGTGACTGAGAGATAGTTATTGTCGCGCAACAAAGAGTAACAGTTATGCTAGACGCACGTCTTTTGGCATATTGTAAAGTAACCTATTGAAAATATGTAGACCAAACCACTATATTAAAGGGATATTATTAATGGCACAGCAAACAAATAATCGCCTATCAATTTATTTTCATCAATTATATACTTCTTACATCAAATTAATTATTGCACACCAAATAAAATAAATGCCTAGCAAAAATTGTACTGCAGATAATTAGAAAATACACATCAGCACGACATTACTTTCATCTTTTTAAAGAACCCAGTAGGTTAGGTTAGGTTTGTTTCATAATTATTCTGAAAAATAAACAGTTTTTGAAAAAAATGGCTTTCGGACAAATGAAAATTTGGCTAAACGTTACAGATGGGAAACAAAAATAAGTGTTTCAGATAGGTAACCATCTAATCCTGATCACCTTTCAGAGCAGATCCGACTCGGCCGGGTTAGGTTAGGTTAGTTTTTTTTGGAGTTTACTCCTTAAGAATCGATTTTCATATATAAGCCCGGGGTATGAAAATTATGGGGTATAAAATCGAACGTATCTGCCGTGCTAATTTAAAAAGTCGTATCTCAGTATACGATCGGGGTAAAAATACGACTTCTTAATTTAGCAGGTTATGCGTTACGTTAAGCGTTATAGACTAAGATCCCTATATAAAATGACCTTCACCGAGATGTTTATTTCATGAAATGTATTTTAAATGTACTTAGCAACGGGAAAACATGGCTCCCGTTAGAGAAAATTAATATTAATTGTTCTCTGCCATTTATTTATTTTAAATTACCACAAGAGGCTTAACAAAAAAAGTGTGTGTGTCAGCTCCGACACACGACTGGAGTTTACTCTTCAGGCCAGGCGCGCACCACGATTTTTTTTAGTCGCGCGATAATTTTGTCGCAGAAATAAGCTTACTTATGGGTTTATGAAAATCGTGGTGCGCGCACTCTCATATAAATAAACCCATAGACGCTGACGGAACAATTCTACGGGTATGGCTACGCCGGGATTAAGAGCCGTCCAGGCCGTCAAAGCATCGGAGGCGTAAGGAATGATAGCCTTGTCACCATCAAAAGATAAAATTTGAGTGACAAGGTCCACCACCCCACACGCCGAAGCCAGGAAGGCCGGGAGGCTCACATCTCGCGCGCGACGCACGCCCAAACCACCAGTTCGAATCGGCAGAGAAACCTCGTCCCATTGACCTTGGTTAAGGGAGACGTTCAGCACCTTTTCCAAACTCTCCTTCAACACGAAGTCAAAGGAGTCTGTCTGGACAGGGTGCAGCCAGGCTGGCACGGTGCACAAGAAATATGTCAGCTTAGGCACGGCAAAGCAAACTCGCAACATAACGAGGGCTACGTGAGCTGAAAGTTCATTCAACCTCTGCGCAGCCATCAGCAGAAGCAGCTTTCTCTCCTCGAAGGCTTCAGGAATGGCTTCTGGGAATATTGGGGACCCCAAGAGGTTGAAAGATCTCGCCGACAACACTTTCAGTCCGGGGAGCAGAGCACTGAATAAGGGGAAAGAATCGTGTGAGTTGGTACTGCAGGGGAAAAATTCGCATTTGCTGAAATTAATATCTAAACCCAGAGCTTTTAAACGAGGCAGGAGCATGAGCAAGTCTTGTTCCACTTCTTCAGGTTTACCACCTAGGGTACCGTCATCTAGGTACCAGATATTCAATGGGGATTTAACCTCTGAAATTACCTTTTGTATGGCCAGACAGAAAACTAAAGGGCCTAGCGGATCCCCCTGCTGTGCACCAACTTGGGAAAGAACAAGAGGACCATTGTAGAAAAGATTAGAAGCGGAAGAATATACTTGGAAAATGAAGGGGTAGAGTGATGGCACTTTATCCTTCACTTCGGACAGTAAAACATCACGCTCCACTGAGTTAAACACGTTTTTTAAATCAATTTTAATTAATAATAATAAAAATGAAATAATGAACTTTATTCTGCAAGTAGGCCACAAGGGCACTTTTACATGTCTGAGTCTACCGGCATTTCACAAGAGGAGACCACTGTTGAGAAGAAACGCCGAAAGAAACTCAACAGTCAGTCATTTTTTCAGAAAGCATAAGTACTTAACTATTACAATGATATGAACTTAACTATACGTATTAAAACGGATTCTAAGTTTTTGCTATCTACCGAAAAAGCCCGCGTAGCGTGAATTGCAGCCTCGCAGCCCAATCTTGTGCCAAACCCTAATTGGCAAGGTTGCAGATAAGCTGCCATTTCTTCTCTCACTGCACGGCATCCTAGCTTTGCCGTTAAGCGGCGGAAAGCGCTGCCTATGGCAATGGGTCTTATACCACCGTATTTTTTTGACAGCGCACATAAGGAAGCACCATAAATATAGGAGCAAACTTCAGGGTTTAATTGACCACTGAGCAAAAAATTACAAAGCTTGGCCAGATGTTCCAGGAGCCGAAAATCGGCGTCTCCCGCAGATGCAGACGTAAGCTCCTTAAGATGAACAGGGCGGATACCATCCAAACCGGCGGCCGAACTATTGTTGAAAGAGCTGAGTGCCTGCACCACTTCCTCCGGCTTAACAGTTAAGGCAGAAATAGATATGTCAGGTTCCGGTGGAAGTACCAGCGGCCGGGACGGGGCTGGATGCTTCGACTGCAGCGTAGCTAAAGTCTCAGGGCTCGACGGCGCCACGCCCTCATCCGACATAAGCACTCGCACTGCACCTGAGATCCCCTTCATGTACTTTACGCTCAATTGTCTTCAGTATGGAGTGTGATCTCAAAGGCGTGGCCTCTGCACCGATGTTCCCACTGATATCAAAAGAAGCAGAGTTAATATTTCTCTTAACTTTCGTGGTTAAATTGCCCGTGGCCGACGCTTCAGGCGATTTGAGTGCGGAATAGGCAAAAGACAGTAAACTAAACCATTCGAGAGTGCCATTGGAGTCGATACACTTATCAATGAGGTCGCTCAATTTGGCCGCTGCCAAGTTTCGCGCCCCTTTGGGGATATGCCGTAACACACGTACTGACTGCTTTAACGTAGCTAGATCACCAAAATCTAGATGAATGGGGTTGTTACCATGAGCTTGCTGTGAAACCGACAGTCTAGGGTTGGAGGGGATGACTTGGGGAAAATGTTTATGCATGTGCCCTATATGCACTTTAAGTCCATGAGGGGTAAAAGTTCGAGTTGAATTGGGACAATGGGGACAGCGCAAGGATGAAGAAGGATCACTCATATTTATAACTAACACTTACAAATAAAAGTAAAAATACAAGCAATTATAATAAAAAAAGATACAATTTAAAAGCCAACATCAAAAACATAACAATTTCGATTTAAACTTCATAGCTTCTTGTCGGTCGGCAGGACTCCCGTCTAGAAAATGAATGGCTCGGTTGTGTTGGATCCTTGATTTATGTATGTATTTATCCTGGAAAGTTTCACGAAATCAAAACCATTCTGCGGCTGAATGCAGGAAAATGAGAGCAGTGGTGATGGAAAAGTATTCACGCCTTCTCTATTTCTAAGCTTAAAGCTGAGTCACAATTAAAGCGGTCTCTCTCTCTACAGCAAGACGTCTTCTTCGATCTTAGCACCATACAAGCACGGCTTAAACACCAAGAAAACACGGTCTTTGCATTGCACGTTATAAAAGTTGTAATCTTGGATATCACAAAAATTCGTTAGGTTTGTTTGGGAGCTGAAACGAACACGTATCTTTTAGCCGATTGTGTGACGGGCGCTATTGTTTCAAAAGCAGCACATTTTACCCGTTAAGCGTAGATTTGATTAAATTTTATTTTATTTATAAAATTTTGTTGACACTCGACATGAAGTTGACATTGACAATTTTATAGTTTGTTTATGTGAACATAATGGTAGTTTAAAAAGTCGTATCTCAGTATACGATCGGGGTAAAAATACGACTTCTTAATTTAGCAGGTTATGCGTTAAGCGTTATAGACTAAGATGCCGATATAAAACGACATTCACCGAGATGTTTATTTGATGAATGTATTTTATATTTAGTTTAATATGTCAATAAATATATTGCATATGGGTTGCCTAACAATTTTTGGAGTTTACTCCTTAAGAATCGATTTTCATATATAAGCCCGGGGTATGAAAAATATGGGGTATAAAATCGAACGTATCTGCCGTGCTAATTTAAAAAGTTGTATCTCAGTATACGATCGGGGTAAAAATACGACTTCTTAATTTAGCAGGTTATGCGTTACGTTAAGCGTTATAGACTAAGATCCCGATATAAAATGACCTTCACCGAGATGTTTATTTGATGAAATGTATTTTATAATCAATTTAATATGTCAATAAATATATTGCATATGGGTTGCCTAACAAATTTTAGTCCAGGGTATGTTTAATTATTAATAAAAAAAATGTTTTAAACATTTCACCGGTTTGATTAATATTAGATAAATTCTATACCAATCGAAAGTATGAAGCCCATAGAATATGCAAACGTTAGGTTGCCTATTCTTTTCCCGTCACAACTATCGGGTAGCCAGGTATAAACAGGTAAATCTATACCTACTAGCATTTTGCAACGGTCTGATTATTGAATTGAAACTGAATAAAATTAAAGATTATTTAATTATGAATTTATCTAATAATCAAATCGGTGAAATGTTAAAAAAAAATATTTTTATTTTTGACTAAACATACCCTGGACTAAAAATTGTTAGGCAATGGGTATATGCAATATATTTATTGACATATTAAACTAAATATAAAATACATTCATCAAATAAACATCTCGGTGAAGGTCGTTTTATATCGGGATCTTAGTCTATAACGCTTAACGCATAACCTGCTAAATTAAGAAGTCGTATTTTTACCCCGATCGTATACTGAGATACGACTTTTGAAACTACCATTATGTTCACATAAACAAACTATAAAATTGTCAATGTCAACTGAGGAAAATGTCGAGTGTCAACAAAATTTTATAGATAAAATAAAATTTAATAAAATCCACGCTTAACGGGTAAAATGTGCTGCTTTTGAAACAATAGCGCCCGTCACACAACCGGCTAAAAGATACGTGTTCGTTTCAGCTCCCAAACAAACCTAACGAAATTTTGTGATATCCAAGATTACAACTTTTATAACGTGCAATGCAAACACCGTGTTTTCTTGGTGTTTAAGCCGTGCTTGTATGGTGCTAAGATCGAAGAAGACGTCTTGCTGTAGAGAGAGAGACCGCTTTAATTGTGACTCAGCTTTAAGCTTAGAAATAGAGAAGGCGTGAATACTTTCCCATCACCACTGCTCTCATTTTCCTGAATTCAGCCGCAGAATGGTTTTGATTTCGTGAAACTTTCCAGGATAAATACATACATAAATCAAGGATCCAACACAACCGAGCCATTCATTTTCTAGACGGGAGTCTTGCCGACCGACAAGAAGCTATGAAGTTTAAATCGAAATTGTTATGTTTTTGATGTTGGCTTTTAAATTGTATCTTTTTTTATTATAATTGCTTGTATTTTTTACTTTTATTTGTAAGTGTTAGTTATAAATATGAGTGATCCTTCTTCATCCTTGCGCTGTCCCCATTGTCCCAACTCAACTCGAACTTTTACCCCTCATGGACTTAAAGTGCATATAGGGCACATGCATAAACATTTTCCCCAAGTCATCCCCTCCAACCCTAGACTGTCGGTTTCACAGCAAGCTCATGGTAACAACCCCATTCATCTAGATTTTGGTGATCTAGCTACGTTAAAGCAGTCAGTACGTGTGTTACGGCATATCCCCAAAGGGGCGCGAAACTTGGCAGCGGCCAAATTGAGCGACCTCATTGATAAGTGTATCGACTCCAATGGCACTCTCGAATGGTTTAGTTTACTGTCTTTTGCCTATTCCGCACTCAAATCGCCTGAAGCGTCGGCCACGGGCAATTTAACCACGAAAGTTAAGAGAAATATAAACTCTGCTTCTTTTGATATCAGTGGGAACATCGATGCAGAGACCACGCCTTTGAGATCACACTCCATACTGAAGACAATTGAGCGTAAAGTACATGAAGGGGATCTCTTAGGTGCAGTGCGAGTGCTTATGTCGGATGAAGGCGTGGCGCCGTCGAGCCCTGAGACTTTAGCTACCGTCCCGGCCGCTGGTACTTCCACCGGAACCTGACATATCTATTTCTGCCTTAACTGTTAAGCCGGAGGAAGTGCTGCAGGCACTCAGCTCTTTCAACAATAGTTCGGCCGCCGGTTTGGATGGTATCCGCCCTGTTCATCTTAAGGAGCTTACGTTTGCATCTGCGGGAGACGCCGGTTTTCGGCTCCTGGAACATCTGGCCAAGCTTTGTAATTTTTTGCTCAGTGGTCAATTAAACCCTGAAGTTTGCCCCTATATTTATGGTGCTTCCTTATGTGCGCTGTCAAAAAAAGACGGTGGTATAAGACCCATTGCCATAGGCAGCGCTTTCCGCCGCTTAACGGCAAAGCTAGGATGCCGTGCAGTGAGAGAAGAAATGGCAGCTTATCTGCAACCTTGCCAATTAGGGTTTGGCACAAGATTGGGCTGCGAGGCTGCAATTCACGCTACGCGGGCTTTTTCGGTAGATAACAAAAACTCAGAATCCGTTTTAATTAAAATTGATTTAAAAAACGCATTTAACTCAGTGGAGCGTGATGTTTTACTGTCCGAAGTGAAGGATAAAGTGCCATCACTCTACCCCTTCCTTTTCCAAGTATATTCTTCCGCTTCTAATCTTTTCTACAATGGTCCTCTTGTTCTTTCCCAAGTTGGTGCACAGCAGGGGGATCCGCTAGGCCCTTTAGTTTTCTGTCTGGCCATACAAAAGGTAATTTCAGAGGTTAAATCCCCATTGAATATCTGGTACCTAGATGACGGTACCCTAGGTGGTAAACCTGAAGAAGTGGAACAAGACTTGCTCATGCTCCTGCCTCGTTTAAAAGCTCTGGGTTTAGATATTAATTTCAGCAAATGCGAATTTTTCCCCTGCAGTACCAACTCACACGATTCTTTCCCCTTATTCAGTGCTCTGCTCCCCGGACTGAAAGTGTTGTCGGCGAGATCTTTCAACCTCTTGGGGTCCCCAATATTCCCAGAATCCATTCCTGAAGCCTTCGAGGAGAGAAAGCTGCTTCTGCTGATGGCTGCGCAGAGGTTGAATGAACTTTCGGCTCACGTAGCCCTCGTTATGTTGCGAGTTTGCTTTGCCGTGCCTAAGCTGACATATTTCTTGCGCACCGTGCCAGCCTGGCTGCACCCTGTCCAGACAGACTCCTTTGACTTCGTGTTGAAGGAGAGTTTGGAAAAGGTGCTGAACGTCTCCCTTAACCAAGGTCAATGGGACGAGGTTTCTCTGCCGATTCGAACTGGTGGTTTGGGCGTGCGTCGCGCGCGAGATGTGAGCCTCCCGGCCTTCCTGGCTTCGGCGTGTGGGGTGGTGGACCTTGTCACTCAAATTTTATCTTTTGATGGTGACAAGGCTATCATTCCTTACGCCTCCGATGCTTTGACGGCCTGGACGGCTCATAATCCCGGCGTAGCCATACGAATTGTTCCGTCAGCGTCTATGGGTTTATTTATATGAGAGTGCGCGCACCACGATTTTCATAAACCCATAAGTACGCTTATTTCTGCGACAAAATTATCGCGCGACTAAAAAAAATCGTGGTGCGCGCCTGGCCTGAAGAGTAAACTCCAGTCGTGCGTCGGAGCTGACACACACACTTTTTTTTTTTAGTCCAGGGTATGTTTAGTAAAAAATAAAAATATATATTTTTTTAACATTTCACCGATTTGATTATTAGATAAATTCATAATTAAATAATCTTTAATTTTATTCAGTTTCAATTCAATAATCAGACCGTTGCAAAATGCTAGTAGGTATAGATTTACCTGTTTACACCTGGCTACCCGATAGTTGTGACGGGAAAAGAATAGGTAACCTAACGTTTGCATATTCTATGGGCTTCATACTTTCGATTGGTATAGAATTTATCTAATATTAATCAAACCGGTGAAATGTTTAAAACATTTTTTTTTATTATTAATTAAACATACCCTGGACTAAAATTTGTTAGGCAACCCATATGCAATATATTTATTGACATATTAAATTGATTATAAAATACATTTCATAAAATAAACATCTCGGTGAAGGTCATTTTATATCGGGATCTTAGCCTATAACGCGTAACGCATAACCTGCTAAATTAAGAAGTCGTATTTTTACTCCGATCGTATACTGAGATACGACTTTTTAAATTAGCACGGCAGATACGTTCGATTTTATACCCCATATTTTTCATACCCCGGGCTTATATATGAAAATCGATTCTTAAGGAAGAGTAAACTCCAATAAACTCCAATAAACTCCAATAAACTCCAATAACATAGACAAGAAACATATTCATAATTTCTCCGCGGAGACTGCGGCGGCGGCTGGCGGCCTACACGGCGCGTTGCTGCGCAAGTGCGCATCGGGCAGCTTGACTGACAGTTGTCAATCTACAACAGCTGAGAAATGTGTTTTTATTTTCAAGTTTTTGCTAATATTTTGCGTGAATCTCTACCATGTTACGAGTGTGATTGCTATCAGTGCATGAGGACTATCTAGTTATATGTGCAATTATAAACCACCGCTTCCCCCAGGAACTTTATGGGGCAATTTGTATGCCGAAACTTGGAGCGGTTTTTTTAAATACTTTATTTGTTATCGTAGCCGTAAGTTTTTATCTATTGCGTTTTTTAATAGTTTACTTGATGAATCCTAATAGCACGGGCTCCTCTCAGAATTTCGCTTCCAGGTCTGTGTCGCTGTCGCTGGAGAATTCCGTACAGTGCCCACTGCCCACATTGCTCCCAGATTCGTTTCTTTAAAGGTCAGAAAGGACTTAATATACACATCAGTAGAACCCATGGCATTCGTGCTGGCGCAATTACGTCGCCACCAGGCAAACAATTCACAACCAAGTCAGATCAGGCCTTTTTCTGAAAAAATCAGTGAGCTTAAACATTCAATTCCAGTGGTCAAACGAATTCCTTGCAGCGCTCGAATTCAGGTTGCACAAAAAGTGTGCCTACCTTTTCGTTCTTGTTTGCAGCGCCCAACAGGGTACATAATGTGATACTTAAACTATTTACTTTCACCTGTATAATCATTATGTGCAATAAACGTATTGAGTATTGAGTATATATTTTATAAACGTTCTTAAGGCCAGGCGCGCACCAAGATTTTAGTCGCACGATAATTTTGTCGAATAAATGCAAGATATGGGTTTATATGAGAGTGCGCGCACCACGATTTTCATAAACCCATAAGTACGCTTATTTCTGCGACAAAAAAGTGGTGCGCGCCTGGCCTGAAGAGTAAACTCCAGTCGTGCGTCGGAGCTGACACACACACTTTTTTTTTTATATCCCTAAAAACGCTCCATAATGTGCGGTAGTCATTATTAGCTATGCATTACTTAAATATGCTTTACTTTTAAATAAATAGATGCACGCCACAAATATAAATTGTAGTATACTTAGTAACATTTTGAGTGCAATATTTGCTGTGCAATCAGTAATTTTGATATAAATTTTGATTATTTTTGCATAGAAAATGGTTTTTTTTTTATGTGCGTTTAAATACTACCCTATATTAAATATATTGGGACGCTACAATTAAGATGTATACTTATCTTTTAAAAGTTATCTTAACGAGTCACGGGAACTCATGTATTTTTTTTCCATAAAAGTATTATACACTAAATATTTTCTATTCTATTCTTTTCTATTTTAAAATTCTCACAGGAGATGAGTGAAAATAGAGCGAATTACACCCTTAGAGCCGAAACGAAGTATTACTCTCTGATCACTGAGTACACTTGCAAGTCTTTCAACCGTTGTAGTACCACTTGTTTGCTTGGGTTTGCTAATGCATTGAAAGTGGCGGGCTTTTATGCTCCAAATTGAGATCCCCTGCAATACTTGTGTTTCACAGTGCCCATTATACACTGTTAATGATGGAGTACATACACTGTATTAGGTACCTATACACTGTATGTAAAATAAGTAATAAAGATAATTGATCCAGCGGCTGCAATGGATCCACGCTCCCTTTGTGTCGGTGGCAAATTTAATTGCTATCAAATCCGCTATGTTTTTTTTTCATGCAGCTACGCTTTTACCTCCCGCGGTTACCTTTTGCTTTGTTTTAATTTGCACGTGCCAAAAATGTTGTTGACAATTCTTTTTCAACTTTAATAATACATGAAAAAACCTCGTTTATTTCTATTAAATTAGTAATGTTTAAGAGGAGACTAACTTATTGTCGATCGAAGTATCGCCTGTCCCGATAAAAGATGGTCCAACCGCAAAATTGTGGGTTTACCTGAAAACGGAATTATTACTGTATTAAATTATATTTCTTGCATTTTATATTTGAAAGGTAAGAGTATAAAAACAGAGATAAGTGAGTACACAGTACAGGAATGACGTCCGACAAGGGATCTCATCTTCTCATCGTCTTTTCTGTAATATTAAAGTTTTACAACATTTATTTGACAATAGTAAATACTTGTATTGTATTCGTATCATAAAAATAATCCAATCTCAGTTGAATATTATACTTTAACATTTCAGAAAAGACAATATTATGAGATCTCTTGTCGAACGTCATTCCTGTACTCACTTCACAAAAGGCACAAAACAAACAGGACATATATAATGCAAGAAATATTAAATAGTATTTTAGCATTGTAAACTTGGATTAAAGACAAATGTCTTCTTTCTACTGCTCGCTGCGTTTTTACACACCTTTATTTGGGATTTTGGGGCAACTGTCCGTCAGTGAAGGAGAAAAAATATGTTAGGTCGTCGTTCATACGTCACAATAACTGAATCAAGGTAATAATAGAAGGAAAAGTAAATGGGTAAAGGAAAAGAGAAAGAACAAGACGGACATAACGGAGCAAATAAAAGCAAAAATAAATGATTAATCATATAAAGAAGCAAAAGAAAAAGCGGAGTGTAGAATGAGCCGGAAATTACTCCACCGTAGTCGGTTCATGTGAGCTAGGCTCTTGTGAGGCTCTTGTGAGCCTAGCTCTTAATTAGATGATGATGATGATGATGATGTCCGTCAGTGTATGTATGTCAGTGTGTCGGTGTTCGCTTGATTCAACTTGACGAGCAATTGACGTTTGTACTACAAAGCTTATCACAAAAAATGTGTATTTTGTTGAAAAGCATGTTAAAACATTTTGACGACATTCTACAAAAACACTTTTATGTTAACATCCTAATTCTATTTAAGATGAAAAGTGTCATAACATTCATAACATAATATAGTGTAACTTGTACTAAAATAACAGTGGGCGCGAAAAGAGGAGTATCGTTTGGAGGGCCGCGTCGAGGGCCCTCCGATCCGGGCTGGTCGGCATTGACCTACTGCACTCCGGAATCGAGGCTCAATAGCAACAACCAACCTTCTAATGACGTGGTTGGCGCAGTTTGTAATGCACCTGGGGCTTGTGCAGATGGGCACAAATCACGTGAGAATTTTCGGCTGTTTTTTGACCCCATTTTAATGACCATTTTAACTGTCTAGCTATCACAGTTCACGAGATACAGCTTGGTGACAGACATATAGATAGTCGCCACTATCTTAAGTAATAGGGTCCCGTATTTACCCTTTGGGTACAAAACCATAAAAATAAAAAAATGCAAACATATTGACTGGTAGAGAATGCCTAAAGGCATTAAGTCCGCCATTTGTACTTTTACTTATGTATTTTGTGCAATAAAGTTTAAATAAATAAATTAAATTGAGCAATTGAGAACGTTAAAATGGACGTTACGGACGGGTGCCATTTTTGACGACGCGTTTGGCTCGGTTGGTAGACACCTGCCTACTGAGTCGGCGGTCCCGGGTTCGAATCCCGGCCGGGGCAAATATTTGTGCAAAATATTTGTACTTGGGTCATGGATGTTA
The DNA here is from genome assembly GCA_947623375.1 of Apotomis capreana. Taxonomy (NCBI): domain Eukaryota; kingdom Metazoa; phylum Arthropoda; class Insecta; order Lepidoptera; family Tortricidae; genus Apotomis; species Apotomis capreana. The sequence goes on from OX392501.1 coordinate 1,162,237, forward strand.
TCTATGTATGTATTTATATATTATGTATATCGTCGTCTAGTACCCATAGTACAAGCTTTGCTTAGTTTGGGACTAGGTCGATTTGTGTATGATTGTCCCTTAATATTTATTTTCATATTTATATTTAACCATAACTCTGAAATTATTAACTTTACAAGAGTTTTGAGAGTAAAACCCATTAGCTTAGGTCAGCTTTGTATTATAATTTACAAAAATCCTGAAAATCTATTTGTTTCATAGTAAAGTAGAAATGCCAATATGGACCCTTTACGGACACCTATTTTCTAAATACTAAACAGATATCCAATTTCCTGGTTCCCAAACAAAACAACATCGGTTATTCCACACGGCAATCACAACAAGGCATCAGCCTAATCGCACCGCCGCATCGAAATTGCTAACAAATTCGTTCCCCGAATGAAAACATAACTCGTAGAAGAACGCACCCGCGACCCAAATTGCCAAAAGCATTCCTTTGTTTCGTAAAACGCTGCCCATTGGGGCGCCGTCCACCGACGATGGCCGAGGAGCGAGGAATACCTTATTAATACGGTAGCTGTTTTTAGGGTTCCGTACCCAAAGGGTAAAACCGGGACCCTATTACTGAGACGTCGCTGTCCGTCCGTCCGTCCGTCCGTCCGTCCGTCCGTCCGTCCGTCCATCTGTCACCAGGCTGTATCTCAAGAACGGTGATAGCTAGACAGTTGAAATTTTCACAGATGATGCATTTCTATTGCCGCTATACCAACAAATACTAAAAATAAAATATAATAAATATTTAAGGGGGGCTCCCATACAACAAACTTGTTCAAAACCCTTCATGCGCAAGTCGGACTCGCACTTGCCCAGTTTTAGGGTTCCGTAGCCAAATGGCAAAAAACGGAACCCTTATAGATTCGTCATGTCTGTCTGTCTGTCTGTCTGTCTGTCCGTCTGTCCGTCCGTATGTCACAGCCATTTTATTCCGAAACTATAAGAGCTATACTGTTGAAACTTGGTAGATAGATGTATTCTGTGAACCGCAATAAGATTTTGATGCAAAAATAAAAAAATAATAATAAATATTGGGGGCTCCCCATACTTAGAACTGAAACTCAAAATTTTTTTTTTCATCAAACACATACGTGTTGGGTATCTATGGATAGGTCTTCAAAAATGATATCGAGGTTTCTAAAATATTTTTTTTCTAAACAGAATAGTTTGCGTGACAGACGCTTCCAAAGTGGAAAAAAGTTGGTCCCCCCCCCTCTAACTTCTAAAATAAGAAAATGAAAAATCTAAAAAAAACATATGATGTACAGTACTATAAAAACTACCAACGAAAATTGTTTTGAACGAGATCTAGTTAGTAGTTTTTTTTTTATAATTTAATACCTAACTTTGCACCTAATTTATATGGGGCGCTATACATACCAGGTGCAAACTTAACTTAACCACTTAGGGATGGAAAGTGTTTGTACGGAACCCTCGGTGCGCGAGTCCGACTCGCACTTGGCCGGTTTTTTTTTATAATGGCACAACATAGTCTTGACATTCCTACGCCTTCTGCTGCACCTACTCTATATTAAGTTAGGAACGTTTCGTTACCTTGGAAGTCTATTGCGGAGCGACAACCGTCTCGAGTCTGAAATTTCTTCTAGGATCGCAAAAGCCGCTGCAGCCTTTGGCGGACTAAGCCAACGAGTATGGAAATCGCACGACATCAGGTTACACACAAAAGTTGCCGTATATAGGGCAATTATTCTGCCTCTTTTGCTCTATGCCTCGGAAACCTGGTGTCTGTACAAAACGGACATCAAACGTCTTGACGCCTTTCACTTGAAGTGTCTCCGGGCAATTCTTCGTCTGAGATGGCAAGATCGTGTACCAAACTCGGAGGTTCTACGTCGTACTAATTTGCCTGGTATGGAGTGTCTTCTCATGAAGGGTCAACTGCGTTGGTGTGGGCACCTTGTACGTATGGAGCCCACCAGGCTGCCCAAAACTATCTTTTACTCTGAGCTAGCCTCAGGTAAACGTAAAGCTGGAGGTCAATACCTGCGTTATAGGGACGTCGTGAAACGTCATTTGTCTGTAGTGAGCATACCATGTGAGTCGTGGGAGGAGCTGGCTGCTCACAGATTGGATTGGCGAAATGCTGTCAATGCGTGTCTTGATAACTTTGAGCGCATCCGTCTTGAAGACCTTGACGCCAAACGTCAACTCCGTAAAACTCAGCCCAAGCCCTCCTACCACTACACTTATAACACAGATGGGATCCTGTACTGTGCTACATGCTGCCGCACTTTCAAAACCAAATTCGGGTTTGCTAGTCATGCCCGCGCTCACGCGCGTAGGCAAACGTAAAATACGTTCTTGTTAGGTTGTCGCCGTCGACGGATACGTCTGGGAGGACATCATCATCATCATCATATTAAGTTTAATTTTTCATCAATTTTACTAGCCAAATGTAGTCTGGAAGAGATCGCTTTTTAGCGATAAGACCGCCTGTTGTCTACGGTTATTTATAAATTGTATTTGTCTTGTTTCCTAGTGTAAACATTTATTGGTGTGCAATAAAACATGTGGCTCCACTTCGCCTGATGGTCGGCAAAAAGGGGAGCCCAAGTCGCAATGACAAGACACCAACGGTGCCATGTCAGTTGACACTGCCATGCTGGCCTGAGAGATGCTTCTTCACGCTTCGTTTGAAGAGTCCCATGTTTTAAGAAGGCAGAAACACATTAGCCGGCAAAGAGTTCTATTTTTTTATAGTTCAGCAGATTAAGGAATCGCCAAACTTCTTAGTAGTTACAAATAGTGGGATTTAACCAAGACAGGCCCGTCTAGCACAACTCCGCTTTCATTCATGTCATCCATACTCTCAACTCGACCACCCAATATGCTCATCCCGTCCACATGCAAGTGGATTGCCTAAATTTTGCCTAGGGTGACGAAAATGTATAAAGACACACAATAAGCTTGATAGTTTGAAGTTCTAGCAATGGACAGTCGCCCTACGCCCGACGGGTTGGGCCTATCGTAAATTTTACGCATCTATTACTATAAAAGAGAATCGTAAAGAATCGTTGATAAGCGGAAAAGGAATTGATTATGATTTGATTTATATTAACGACCTTCGTAACATTATGGAAAATGTAACAGATACCTGGAAAACAAAGAAGAGAGGTTTATTTGACTCTCAAGTAGAAAGTTCACCGCAACATCGTCAGCGGAAGAAAAAAAAGGCATAACCTATGTTCTTTTATGTAGTTGCGTAGAGTTGTATAGGTAATACACGTCTGTGCATCGCTAATACGTAAGTAACGCATCATTCTCAATTCAACGATTGTATCGAAAAGGGCAAATACTCTATTTTTTAATAGGGTGGCAACTCTATTGCTTACCATACTCCTTGAGCTGAGCGATAGAAAATTTAAATCGGAATTCGTAAGAACCATCTCGAGAAGGCTTTCGATTTAGAAAAACCGGCCAAGTGCGAGTCCCGATTACCGAGGGTTCTGTACAACTAAATAATTGTTAATTCATTTTTTGTTTTCTATATTTGTTGTTAAAGCGACAACAGAAATACATCGTCTGCGAAAATGTCAACTGTCTAGTAGTGTCTAGTTGTGACATGTGTGTTCATGACATACAGCCTGGTGACAGACGGACAGACGGACAGACAGACGAACAGCGCTGCGGAGACTTAGTAACAGGGTCCCGTATGCAGTACGGAACCCTAATAAACCGCATTCAAATTGGACTATCCGTATTGGGAGCTACAACGCCACAGAATCTTATAACACCCCTCTTTTTTGTCGGGGTTTAAAAACAACATGAATAGCTAATAAAATAGCAACAATAAATCAGCAGAAACGCGTTTATCCTCAAACTTTCAAACGATCCTCAAAACAAATCGCTCACTTCGCTCATTCCCAAACTCGAAACACCTGTCCCTCGAACAGGCATCATTTGTTTGAAACAAACCACATCTTCGTTTCCATTTGCAACATTCAAGAATGATCGCGTCTGTTCAAAAATCGCTTCGGCGTTCTTATTTCCCATTCGAATTTCGTAGCGGGTAGAAAATTTGATGATCCAAACTCGGCGGTTGGAAGGGTGCCAAAGTGTCGCCCGTATCTGTTTATCTAGGTATTGGTGGATAAAATTGAAGATAAACCAAGATCGTTACTCGGTTTTTCTTGAGGTCATATAATAATAATAAATAATAAATATCGGACAATCTCACACACATCAATCTAGTCCCAAATTAAGCTCAAATAATAAATAAGGCTTGTGTTATGGGTACTAGACGACGATATACGTACTTATATATAGATAGATATTATTATAAACTTAAATACATAGAACAACCATGACCCAAGCACAAATATTCGAGTTCATCACACAAATATTTGCCCTGACCGGGATTCGAACCCGGGACCGCCGGCTCAGTAGGCAGATGTCTATACAAACCGAGCCAAACGTGTCGTCAAGTAATGTTCGTGTCGTCATATAAGGTCATTATCATAGTCTAGTATTATATGATCTGTGTCATAGTATAATAAAATAAAGTATGCTACTCCGGAATGGCAGGCCAGACTTTCGACGTCATCACGCTATGATTGGTCGGTTGGTTCTGTCAATCCGTTTCTGTGTTGCCAGTGGTGTATCATGATACTCTCCGATTCCATTGTTACCTGTATGAATCTCATAAAATCGTGAGTCTTTTAAATCATTGACTACGACAAAATAAAACTTAGTCAAAGAAGATGACAGTTGTAGCAATACCTTATTTTCTTATATCGTGGGTCATATAATGTAGTCAGCACCGAGAAGTTGATACTCCATCATCCATCACCATTTCAGTCATAGGACGTCTACTATTGGACACAGGCCTCCTCAGTAGATTTCCATATGGGCCGGATAGAAGCGAGCCGCATCTACTGAGTCAACGCATCTCTAACCAGGTTGTTTGACCATTTGCGGGTGGCCTACACTGCGCTTGCAGGTAGGTACGTGGTCTCCACTCGAGAAAGTTTCTGCCTCAACAGCCATCGGTTCTTCGAGCTACGTGCCCCGCCCATTGCCACTTATATTCATTTATTTATAAATTATTCTGCCAATTTATATGTCACATGTATATACAATTATCAAATTATATTAGATTATATTACATTTTTATTTTAAATGTCACATAAATTAATATAAACACATGTCACATTATCATATTCAATTATCAAATTTACATAAGAAACTAAAATAATTGGGTATTTAATTTGTTTACATTGCGAATTGCGATAAAGCTAGAGAAACTATCGGTATCATCATGTGCTGGTTTTGTTTCCTTTTTATATCCATAATGTTAAAACAGTTTCTAATTCTAACTTAACTTATTTGATCAGTTGTAAACATAATATAATACAACTAAAACTTACAATATCATCATAATATTCCTCAAAACCTCCCAAAACATTTAACACGTTCCCTGTGTATGCATCATATCTGTAGCATTTTAGGGTATATATGATACGTGCATGCATCACTGATGATGCACGACCCCTTGTAAACTTAAGGCATTGCAAAAATTGACACGTGTGAGCTACGTCTTTTTCATTTGCGTGCACATACCGGCTACGAAAATGTTGGCAAAAAACACGTGCGTCCGGATGACATTTATATAATGTTGCCAGATTATGGTTGTTACGAATAAAACGCAGAAATATATTTTATTTCAAAAGGTTTTTATTCGAAATAATAAGACAATACTAATTACTTGCACTTACTGCACATCATGATAAAAACAAAAGATTAATCAAATAAAATTTGCAAAACAAAACGTAAAAAAAACTGGTGGAGTTTTTTAATGGCAAGCTAGCCTTGTAGCATCGAAGACACAATGTTGTTTTGCACATCAAGCATTCAGTGTCTGTTTGCTTCGCATTTTTTCGAGCTTCTGTAGGTGTGCTACCCTGTTCGGTCATTAATTTATAGCATACAACGCAACGTTTTCGAAAACTTTTATTTCTCAAACATCCAATGAAATATTGTCTTTACGTTCCTTAAAATAGGCTCGGAAGTATCGCTTTTTGGGCGCAACAACTCGAGAGGACTGTAAAGGGATTTCATACTGCTTTTCAGGCCTAGGCCTGCAAAGTAACTTTTTTTTTGTTTCAACAACAAGGTCATTCAGACAGCTGGCTGGTTTGACAAAAAGCAGGTTTTGTTTTTAAAGGTTGGTTGTTAGACACTTGTGGAAAAAAAATTCAAGATGGCGACTTTTTTTTTTCAAAATTTCAAATTGGTGCTAGGCGGCTAAAACTCGGTATCGAGGGGCTCTCGGGGCTCAAAAATATGAATCTGAAATCTTGTCCGAAAATTCGGTCAAATTCGGAAAATATCGAAAAAAAAACAATTTGTATGGACAAAATTTCAAATTGGTCCTAGGAGGCTGAAATTCGGTATCCGGGGGTTTTTGGGCTCCTGAGTCAGAATCTGAAATCGAATTTTTAAAATTCGGTCAAATTCGGAAAATATCGGACAAACAATATTAAGTGTTATTCTTGGAAGTATATTTTTTTATTTCATTGTATGTTTGAGAAAAGCACTATACATGCCTCGTCGTGAAAACGGATTCCCGGCCTCGTATCACTATCCGGCCTCTCTCGCACGCTCGCTCGGCCGTATATACCTACTTGGCCGGAAATCCTCATTTTCCCGGCCTCTGATGTAATGTACTATTATTACGGCCTAGAATTTTGATCAGTTCACGGCGGCGGGGTAAGGGAGTCTGTATTACTGAAATAGTCTGAAAATTACCACTAAACGAAGTACTGACAAATTTCGAGCGTTTATATGACATCGACTAACGTAAACCACAGATATACGATTAAGAGAAACGTCAAACTGTCTTAAAAACGTGCATGTGATTCACTGCGCAGTGAGCTAGTACGTGCATGCATCACATTGTGGGCACCAGTTTGATAGCTCATACGTGCATGCATCACATGTGGGGCACTCGGAAAAATGGGAAAATAGGAAAAACTATCTTCATGAATGATGTTTTTATGCATAAATGTAATAATATGAACTATATAAAATTAATTTACAAAAAAATAAAATTGCACGCGAGGAGACGATTTCTGGTTCCTAGTTACACAGGGAACGTGTAACTAACTCCACCCGCCATCTAACGAAATTTCCACTAACTAAGTAATACTGCCATCTAACGGAAATTTCTAAAATGTATACGTATCAGGTGAACGTCGCGACGGAACAGCTTCAGTTCAGTTTGCTACCGGACCTTCTAGTTTTGAATAAACGTAACAGATGGCGCTGGTGAGAAATTAAAAGCGAACAACCTTATTTAGACAATCTCTTAAACTGATAGATGTCGCTTTTACTACTCGTAAGTACAATTAAAAATAATACAAGGCCCAAGTATTTTTCTAGTATGTACTCCAAAATGCATGACAAACAATGTGAATGCGACCCTTATTTTTTTTTTGAGCGGTGTACCTACTTACAAATGAAAATTTCATGATCATAATTATTAACATAGGTAAGGTGAGTCGGGGCTATTGTAGCTATGGGGTTATTGTATCTTCTTACCATTATAATGGTCTGTGACCCTTAAAATGGTCTGTGTATATATAGGATTGTGTATATATACCATTGGTCTGTGTATCCTATATATACACAGACCATTATAATGGTCACAGACCATTATAATGGTAAGAAGATACAATAACCCCATAGCTACAATAGCCCCGACTCACCTTAACATAAAATTAATGGTAGGTATGATAAAAATTGTAAACATTTACTAATCACGCTCAAGCTTAAGTATCGCAGTAAATGGTCCAATGGAAGAAATTAAAGTAGATTTTTAGGAAAGCGAATTAATCTTTAAGAACAAAAAAATTATAAGTACTTACCTAGAATATCAGGCAGTCATTTTATTACTCCGTAAGAATAAGAACTGTTGAAGGCAAGTTTCGATGACTAGAAATTAATGGGCAGGTAATAAGAGTTTTTTTTTCGTAATTATGGAAATACAAAAATAAAAAAGGTTCTGAGTTCCAACTATTTCGCTCGGACCTCGGACTAAATCACACTAATATAATAAGGGTGCAAGTTTGTGAGTGTGTTTATGTGTATGTTTGCTACTTCTTCACGCTTTAACGGTGGGACCAGATTTGATTTTGAAATTTTGGTATTAAGGTAGCTTGCCACTAGGATGAGCGCGTAATACCGGGCGGCGTAGCAGCGTGCTGTCTGTCCTTATGTGTGCTTAGATCTTTTTAAAACTACGCAACAGCTTTTGATGCGGCTTTTTTTAATAGGTAGAGTGACACAAGAGAAAGGTTGATATTTACATACATGCATGCATAATATAGTAGAGAAAAACTTTTCATTTAGTATCGGTATAGCATCTGTGCGAAGCCGGGGCGGATCGCTAGTATTATATAAATTGATATAAGTAGTCGTAGCGATAAGACCGCCTATTGTCTACCATTATTTAATTTATGATTTCTCATGTAATATTTTTCTTGTTGGTGTGCAATAAAGTATTGTTGTATTGTATTGTATTGTAGTAATCAGCGTCGTGTCAATGGTCCACTAGGTGGGTCAATCAGGCAATATCCGGCACAGGAGTGATTTCCGCTGCTGCCGCCGGCGACGAACGAGCTAACTGGCTTGCTTACTACATATACTTACAGCTAACTTGCTTACTTACTATACTTACCTATACGCAGATGCCACGACTTTTGTTTATGTAATTTTTTGTTGTAATGTTTAGTTTTTATCAGAAATACACCAAAAAACGAGCTCATATAAAATAACCGGGAATTTTTCCTGGTTTTTCATCACTAGTCGCTATCGCTACATACGCGATTTCCAAAGTTGTTTAAGAATCAGCAACAAGCGCAGCGCAACAAAATATTATCAGGAATAGTGTACGGTCCACATACCGCACATTGCCATCTCAGCGAAATAACCAACAATCGCGTAAAGCATTGACATACGCGTCAGTACACGTTCACATTAGACAACAACCACACGTGTCCTCATTAGCATTATCATTCATAATATCGCGCTTTTATAGTTTACTTTGACTTTATAATTAAAGAGTGTATTTTCGACTATATTAGTGAGTTATTATTACATCCAGCAAATAACATTTCATAATTGGTGTATGTGACACTAGCAGCCCGTACATCAATTTGGTCCTTCGAGCCGGATATTCATTATCTGTTATTACCATTATTTTCCATAATCATATTAGCCATTATTTCGCCGTCGTATAACAGTCCCAAAAGGTTGCCAAATCCCACAAACGTTACAGTTTAGAGCGGTCACGCCCGGGAAACGTGACGCGTCGCGATTCTACAAGTGGTCGCTGACACGCTGACGGGGAAGGCCAGACAACCTTTTGGTAAGTAGTGAAATTGATGAAAAATTTAATAAGTCTCATTCGTTGTAGAATAAGTTTTTCGTTGGATTCTATATCAATAAAAAAGCCGGCCGTATAAAGTATTGTCAGAAATATTGATAATATTACACTACGAATTATTCATAATATAATATTAATCATTATTTTCCTTAAGCATATTTCTTTTGCAAAGAAGGCCTGCAGACTACATCGGCCAAAAGGCTTTAAATTTGTCCATCCTAGGGTCCAAAACCAGAGGTAGACCGAAGAGGCGATGGACAGATCTCATAAAGCTGGACCTCAGTTCTTGCGACGTATCGGCAGATGATGCGTTGGATAGGGAGAAGTGGAAGAAGAAGACGAAGAAAGCAGACCCCACAACCAGATGGGAATAATAATTGCTCAGGAGGGAGAGAGATTTTCCTTAAGCATATTAGGCATCGTTTCGCCGACGCATCAATACCAAAAGGTTGCCAAGCCCCACAAACGGTACCGTTTAGTTTAGAGCGGTCACGTCCAGGAAACGTGACACGTCGCGATTCTACAAGTGGTCGCTGGCGGGCAAGGCCGCAGTTACATAAAAAGGAGTCTCATTCGTTGTAGAATAAGTTTTTCGTTGGATTCTAGAACAATAAAAAAAGAAGTATTTTTTCAAACATGTAATGAAATGTCGTCATAACCTGCCGGGCTTCGAAATGTCACGTTTCGGGCGGAACAACTAGAGAGAACTGTAAAGGAATTCCATACAAAATTGAAAGCCTAAGCTAGGAAGTATTTTTTTTTAAACATGGAACACAACTACATCATTTATTTCTGTTGCCGCTTTAATATTACAAAACAGAATAAAATCAATATTTAAGGGGGCTCCCATACAGTAAACAGTGATCGGTTGCGTTAACTCTGCACCCGGCATTTGTGTCCGGCGCCGTACATACCTACCAGGTGCAAACTTAACTTAACCCGGCCAGTTAGGATGGAATAAGAATGTGTACGGAACCCTCGGTGCGCGAGTCAGACTTGCACTTGTCCTGTTTTTATGATATTAATCATCTTCCTGGCGGGGCATCGTCATGAATCGACTGTCCCGCCAGGGTTGCTAATGATTAATTGAAAGCCACGGACAGGTGCAATAAAAATAGTCAGGTCAGGGGCGCCGCCGTCCAAGGCCCAAGGTCGGCGCAAATAGATCCGCGATTTCTGTCTCCGCTCGAGCTTGATTAGTTTTCAATTCGGCTCGAGATGTGACTTGTTTCGAATTTCACATAACTGCATTTGTCAGACTCGATTTCGTGCGGTTATTTGAACTTAGATCAACGCTGGTAACCTATTAGTCTGTTAAGATTCCACATGTATGATAATACGTACCCATACAAACCGGGAATACAAATACAAGGAAATACCTAAACAATAAAGTCACAATATTTTTATGATAGTCGTTAATTGCCTATAAGCTCCTTTCAAGATTATCATATTATTGAATCCAAATAGATACATTTAATTTATTCATTACTAATGTTCCGAAACGCTTCAAAATTGTACAGAATGTTTAACCCTTTTTCAATTTAATTCGTTCAATGTTAAACGTATTCACTGATTTAAAAATCAAATAATAATTAATCAAATTCGAGACAGTTATGAAATCTTCTCATGGTCCTTCGAGTCGGATATGGATACTACTTTCTAATGACGGCACTATTTACTTGAGTTATTCTGCAAAACGACAAGGACAAGTAGAAGTCCCAAATTTAAATATAAAATAACTTTTCACGGGGGTCATATTGCCACAAACTACGTAATTGTTTATTGCGGTGATAGCCTTATTCCCAGAAATTAGGCGGTGCTTATAAAGAAAAAAGAAAAAAGAAGTGCGTTCCTTTGAACTTAAACAAAGTTCCGCCTCGGGTCCGGCGAGATGAGATCGTCTGTCGGATGGGGTCAGTTTAAAAAGACGGACACTTCTATAAAGCAGCTGTCAAAGAAAGTTATCCAGCAGTAAAGTTAGAATAGCGCTTGTGCCATGCCATAGAGCAAATAGAACGAGGAAACAACTGTGATGAGAAAACATCTTAACTCGGGAACAAACCTTCGAAAAAAAAGTGCGAGATTTTTGTCACTATTTTGCGTGTTTTTGTCATGGAATATAAACGGAAGAGTAAGAAGCCATTTTTTATGTAAAAAACATTTGAAGTCACGCACTGTATTTGTCCAATCAAAGCCCGGTCGTCAATTGATAGCCTTTCATCATCTTCAAAGCAGTCGAAAGAGGTCCATTGCCAGCGCACTCCCAACGATCTTTACGGTGAATTATCCAACAACGGATACTACCTACTATCTTAACCAGATGGGCAGTTCACCTTGTCAAAGGATGTCTCCTCGCTTGTAACGTAGTCACCATTCCAGAACCTTTTTATCTCAATATTTGTCTTCTTTCTTGGTTTAACCCAAAAGTCTTTGTGGGATATTACTTGTTCATGAACAGAAAGTTTTATTTTATTTTTCTTGCTTATGGCCATAATGTAAACTGGCCACATTTATTTTATTTATTTATTTATTTATTCAAAATTTGAATAAATAAATAGTTATTGTGATGTGCCGTCAGGAAATTTCACGTTCTCGGGAATTCTTACCATCGGAAATTACCGTAACTTTTCCGTAATTCTCGACAACTTTACCAGTAAGTAACATTTTTAGAAATGTTGAAGATTAAGTAAAGTTATTGGTTTATTTCTAGTGATCGTTTTAATTGATAAACTGATTTGCAACGTGGTGATTGTTTATTAAAATTATTTGAAAAAGTGATGTTCACTAGTAGCAGGTAAAAAAAACGAGATAAACGAGCTTTGTAATCTAAGTGCACCAGTTCTTTGCAGGTTCCCTTCCCAGGTATACAGGTAAACCACAATTATGAACATGTGGTATTTAATTAGCGAATCAGAGACCAAGTTTCATAAACCTATGTTTCCTGATTGGTACTCAGTTTTTTTTATGGCATTGGGTAATAGAGAGTAATACACTTTCTGGCAGGCTGGCGATGAACAAAAAGAAGTACGCCGTGATCGCGCTACTGGACATGGAGAAGGCCTTCGACAGGGTGTGGCATGAGGGGCTCCTCCACAAACTGTCGGAGACCACCACTCCAAAACGAATCGCCATGGTCATCCGCTCCTTCCTCACCGGGCGAAAATACCAAGTGGCGGTAGAAGACGCCCTTTTCGAAGAGAAGCCTATCAGGGCGGGGGTGCCGCAGGGCAGTTGCCTGTCGCCGGCCTGCTACGCCCTGTATACGGACGACATCCCAGTGGCCGCAGGGGTCGAGTTGGGACTGTTCGCCGACGATGCTGCTTTCTTCACCGCCTCAATCAGCCAAGCTCACGCGGCCAAGAAGATTCAGGCACAACTCGACTCCCTACTCCCATGGCTTGGGAAATGGAGAATGTCGGCCAATGCAGGGAAGACACAAGCCATGGTTACAGGCAGCCAACGACCGCCACCGCTCCTGAACATGAACGGGCAGAGGGTGGAGTGGCAGCACACTGTGAAGTACCTCGGGGTGAGGATCGACCGTGGACTCGCAATGAAGCATCACGTACTGGAGGTGATAACGAGGGCCAAGGCGGCCCGATCGAAGTTGCGTCCAGTCCTCAGAAGCAGCCTTCCGATCCGCACAAAACTGGGGATCTACAAGACGTACGTGAGATCCAGGCTCACGTACGCAGCACCAGCATGGTTCGCCCTACTGGCTGCCTCCAATCAAAAGAAGATCCAAGCTCAGGAAAACCTGGCACTGAGAACAATAACAAAAGTCCCCAGATGTGTGCGGAACCAGGACATCAAGAAGACACTAGAATGGGAGGATCTGGACGCCTTCGTAAGAAGACTGGCCAGAAGAATGATCGCCCAGGCGGACAACTCCCTGTATGTGCATCTGCAGGGCATAGCGCCCCTTCACGCGAGACCCCCGGAAGGACGATCCCGGCCGCTCCCGAGGGAACTTCTCGCCGAGCCACCCAGCGACCCAGTGAACGATGCCAGCCAAGGCTAGCCTAGCTGCGCACACACCTACATGATACCAAGCAAGAAAAGACCGACAAAACCATGAAGAAGAAGACCAACTACCAGGGCAGCAGCGCCCCACTTGAGTGTCAGTGATCACACAGACGCCAAGAAGGCAAGCTGACACCCACGACGCCATAAGTCTCCCTTAAAAAGGGGACAAGACAGACCGGTCCGTCGTTACGGACCGCGCAAATCGCAACAGCCTAAGTGAGCAATGCTCAGAAAAGGCCTCCCCACACTCCCAAGAAATGGGAGAGTGAGATGACGAAGGACTGGTCTGTTGCAAATTGCTCAAACTGTATAATGCGTTTAAAACAAGTGACTGTTATTAATTGAAATAATGAAGCCCAACTCCAAAGTTCTGCAATATTTTAATGTAATAGAAACCGAAAACTTGTAACGCGGCAAACCTCCATGGTGCAGCACTGGCCGCTTACAAACGCCATTAAAAAAAGACAGGCGTTCCACGCTCGTCTTTTGTCTTTTTTCTCAGACACGCTTGGACTTGTGCTGAACGAACTGGTGTCTGAATGGCTATTACTTGTATATTTTAAAAATTAAATGTAATACTGAGATTGCTTATGTATTGTGGTGTTACGAGTTTTACGTAATTGTGCATAATTACTGTAAATATAACGCTGTATCATATATTGCTGATAGTTCTAACACTTGTAAGGGCTGCCGCTTTGCAGGTAATATTTGTATATACTTATTTTTCTTTGTTTTCCTTTTATTTATATTGTTAAACTCAATCCAAGTCTTATTTCGTTCTCACTGGTCTTGACAAATACGAAATAAGGCATCGATTGGTTTGGTGTCACCAACTAAGTGAGATGTTGTTCCAGCCCTTTTTACTTGGCTGAAGATTGCGTGCTGTGGTAAACGCACCTCTACCGGCGGTTGTTCCTGCTTGATGTGCGTGGAAGCTGGAGATACGCGGACCCTTGAAACCCTGTTTTTCCTACCTACCATCCTGCCCAGCTCCATTAAGGCCAGTGTTTCCCGTTAGTGCCGCGTACTGACTGAATACCGTCATCTTTATATTGTATATAGTTTTATTCTTTATTATATATTTTCACACTACCACGGCTCGTCTTTTATTCCCGACGACTAGTCGGGCTACATTGGCGCCCAAGGGTTTATTCAGTCAGTACGTGGGTTTTTTTAGACTTGGATTGGGTTATGTACATACTTGTAAATATTATACGTGTTTGTACATAGCTAAGGTTGTTAAATTTTCTGTCATTTTGGTTTTATTGTGTTATTTTTTCTTGTGTATAGGTAAAGTTAGGCTAGATCTGTTTTACTTGGTAGGTTGACCTGCATCGGTTACAGGCTGCAGCTTTCACTTTACGTTACTTTTTCACTACAGAAGGTGTTTGTTATGTACATGTTTGTGTGTATGTATGTTTTGTAAATAGACATTTTTTTTTGCGGTGTACAAAGGTTCTAGTAGGTAGTAAATATGGAGTTTTCATTCGTTAGTGTAAATATGTTAAATAAAAATGAACTTGCTTACGAAGTAAGTATTAGGCATGAAAAGCCTCGCGATACGGTTGCGGAGCTCCGACAGCAGTTGAGTGACTTGTTGGGTAAATATGTAGCTGAGGATTTGCCGACTGGCTTTTCAGTTGCCGATGACTTGGCCGGCACTGAAAAATCTATGTATTTTATAGAGGATAAAATCGTTCTGTATGAAAGTTCCTGTGACTCGAAACTTGTAAATAAAATTCAATCATTTCTTGTACATATATACTTACGTCTTCAGCGAATAGACATCTCGGATGATGACGATCACCGTGCTATGTACAAAAATCTTGTTACAAAATTTAGCGCGTTGAAGACGCGTTTTGATTTGAAAAATAACAGTTCTATTAATAGTTCAGCCGCTTCATTTGTAACAGCGAACTCTGAAAGATGCACAGAGAATAAAGTCGTTGTACAGTGTGACCGTGCGGTGACCAGTGAGTTTCGAAAATTCTCGTACTCGGGTAAAGGCTGTCCGCGTAGCTTTGTACAAAAGGTTGAGGAGTTTGCCTTGTCTAGGAATTTGCCAACAAGCACCTTGCTAACTCATTGTTATGAGATATTCACGGACGCAGCACTTCATTGGTTTCGTGCTTATAAAGACGGTTTTACCACGTGGGATAGCTTAAAAGTAAAACTGTTTGATGATTTTGGTATTGTTGATTACGACTATAAATTACTTCAAGAAATACAAGACCGCACACAAGGCAAGGAAGAGTCAATTGTAGCGTATTTTGCTGTTATGTATGGTTTATTTGCTAAACTTACCTACACTATGTCTGAAGCGGATAAATTACAAATTTTACTTAGAAACATTCGTCCTGAATACGATATTATGGTAGCACAGGCTGATATTAAGTCTATTGAAGGTTTGAAGGCTGTGTGTCAGAAGTATGAGGTGTGCCTTGATAGGTCGCGGAACTTTAAAGAACCTCCTACCCACAGCTCATCTTCATTAACTGAAGATTTTGTATATAAGCCTGTAAATACTAAGTCTGTAAATATAGTTAGTTCTAGTAAACAATTTTGTGTTCGCTGTAGAGTGAACGGACACAGTTTACGCATGTGCAAAGAGCCACGCTCTCTAGTGTGCTTTAAATGCGGTTTATCTGGCTACCGTAGCACGAATTGCCCTAAGTGCAATAAAGCAGATCCTGAAACTAAGACTTTTTCAAAAAACGCGTAAATGAGGATCAAAGACTTACTGTACATAAAAATTGTAATTTTTCGAGTGATGAGTGGAATGACTGGCTGTCAGTTGTACGTCTGTTCATGTTGTCTTTCAAAACGTCATTGATCCTCTTCGACGATCAAAATGATAATGAACGTCCTTATGTAAATATTAATGTAAATAATTTGACACTCTGTGGCTTACTCGATAGCGGTAGTTCTATTACAATACTTGGTAATAATTCTCAAAACGCTCTACTAGATCGGGGATTTGTACTTAACTCGTCGTACAAAATTTCCGTGCGAGCTGCTAATGGGCAGCCTGTTTATTCTATTGGCTACGTGGAATTACCTGTACAATTTAACGGTAAATGTCTTTACATTACTGCACATGTAATTCCAGACATTTCTTCTTATTTAATTCTGGGTATAGACTTTTGGAAAAGCTTCAATCTGTTGCCTAATTGTCTCAAAAACGCTGAACTGAGAAAACCTTCCAATTGTACTTCCTTAACTATTAATGACACTTTAAAACAAGTTCTTCCCTTTGAAGACTTGTCCGCGGAACAGCAGTCTCAGGCCAATAATATTATATCTCGGTTTCGCGAAGCTTCCACGGAATCTAGTCCTCTTGGTCGCACACACTTGGTCGAGCATCGTATTGACACCGGTGACCATGCACCTATTAGGCAACGGTGTTACAGGCTCTCTCCTGAAAAACAAAAGGTGCTGGTGGAAGAAGTGGACAAGATGCTTGATATGGACATCATAGAGCCTTGCGAAAGTCCGTGGTTAAGTCCTGTTCTCGTTACTCCCAAAAAAGACGGTACTTGGAGATTCTGTTTGGATAGTAGGAAGCTTAATTCTGTCACTAAAAAGGATGCTTATAAATTACCTTACATAAATGAGATCCTTGACAATTTGCGTGATGCTAAGTTCTTGTCTAGTATCGACATCGCTAAGGCATTTTGGGAAATACCATTATGTGAGGGAGATAGGGACAAAACCGCTTTTTACGTTCCAGGACGTGGAATGCTAAGATTTAAAGTGACCCCATTTGGATTGACCAATGCACCGGCCACGCAGCAGCGTTTAATGGACGTGTTGTTTACACCTGAATTCGAAAACCGTGTTTTTTGGTATTTAGATGATATAATAGTAATATCGAGTACGTTTGAAGATCACATCAGTTTGTTATCTAGAGTACTGGAAAAACTGAAATACGCGCGTCTTACCATTAACTTTGAAAAATCTACTTTTTTCCGACGCGAACTAAAGTACCTCGGTTATATTGTAGATCACCAAGGCTTGCGCACAGATCCTGATAAGGTGCAAGCGATACTTGACATTCCTGTGCCAACTACTAGACGTGAGTTAAAAGGATTTCTAGGTACAGCTAGCTGGTACAGACGTTTTGTACCTAACTTTAGTACATTAGCCGCGCCTCTTAATTCTTTAACATCTACTGGTAAGAAGGCTCCTCCATTCAAGTGGAATGAGGAGGCTGACGTTGCCTTTAATAAAATAAAGGAAACGCTTATAAGTAGTCCTGTATTAACTTGCCCGGATTTTTCAAAAACTTTTTCAGTGCATTGCGATGCATCTAATTTTGGAATCGGGGCTATGTTAACTCAAGAAGAGAACGGTGTGGAACGACCTATTGCCTATTTTAGCCGTTCTTTATCTAAACAACAGCAACATTACTCGATTACTGAACGTGAACTATTAAGTCTCATTTTCTCCTTGGAACATTGGCAATGCTACTTAGATAATGGCCAAAAATTTGTTGTATATACCGACCACGCGGCCATCAAGTGGTTTTTAAATTTGGATAACCCGACAGGTCGATTAGCTCGATGGAGTGTTCGTTTGTCCGCGTTCAACTTCGAAATTAGACATAAACGAGGCAAGGACCACGTTGTACCTGACATTTTGTCACGTTCGGTACCAGTTGACCTTATTTATGTTGATTCTGATGATGAATGGTTTAACAACATCTTTAAAGGTTATCAGGATAATCCTGCTGCATTTCCTGACTATAAAATTGTAAATAATAACTTGTATAGACTAAAAAGAACTAGTTCTTTCCTGACTTCTGATTATGATTGGAAACTAGTAATTCCAAAGGAAATGAGAGAAAAGATTATACATGACAACCATTCCCAGACAACTGCTGGTCATTTTGGCATATTTAAAACTCACAAAAGAATAGCTTTGCGCTATTTTTGGCCGGGTATCTACAGGGACGTTTGTAAATATATAGCTAATTGCGAGACCTGTTTAGCATACAAGTATCAAAATCATCAAACTCTAGGAATAATGGGTAAACCTAAGGAATGTTCTAGGCCATTTCAGTGTATTTCAATCGATCTTGTTGGCACATTACCTATGACACGTAAACAGAACCGTTATATATTAGTCGTCAACTGTTGTTTCTCAAAGTACTGTTTGATATTTCCTATAAAAAAGGCGACTTCTAATATAATATGTAAGATCCTAGAAGACTTCATATTCTTGGTACATGGCTTTCCAAGAACTATTATAATGGATAACGGTACGCAGTTTATCAGCAACGAATTACAGGAACTTTTTACTAAATATCAGATCCCACAGGTACATTTTACTCCCAAATACTGCCCGCAAGTAAACTCTGTCGAGCGCTACAACCGTACTATTATGACTGCAATTAGTTCGTTTGTTGAAAACGACCATAGAAATTGGGATCTCAATATTCCGCAGATCCAGTTCGCTATAAATACCAGCGTTAATGAAGTGACGGGGTTTAGCCCTGCCTTCCTGGTTTTTGGCAGAGAACTCGTTCCGTGCGGGTCGTTCTATGGTGTCGCTGACTCTAATGACGTCGATTATGACGACCTTATATTTGCGCCGCGTGATATTTACGCTGAAAACTTAGGCCACTTGTCGCCTATTTTAGATAAAGTGCAGGCTGCAATTTGGGATGCTCATGTAAAAAATTGTAAATATTATAACTTAAGGCGTAAACAGGCCGAGTTTGATGAAGGTGATATTGTATGGCGTCGTAATTACCAATTAAGTGACGCTGGTAAATATTTTACTGCAAAACTAGCTCCTAAATTTGTAAAGTGTACAGTATTGAAAAAATTGTCACCTCTCGTGTACGAACTGGCCGATGACCATGGCCGTGCCATTGGTAAATGGCACATCAAAGATTTAAAATTGTAAATATAGGTTAGAACTTTAAGCTAGTTGTATGTATCTCCTTTTTTTTTATCTTAATCTCTTTTGTTGGAATTTTCCTGCGTTTTCTCTTTTGGAAAATTCTCCTGGGCGCGCGGGGTACTGTAACGCGGCAAACCTCCATGGTGCAGCACTGGCCGCTTACAAACGCCATTAAAAAAAGACAGGCGTTCCACGCTCGTCTTTTGTCTTTTTTCTCAGACACGCTTGGACTTGTGCTGAACGAACTGGTGTCTGAATGGCTATTACTTGTATATTTTAAAAATTAAATGTAATACTGAGATTGCTTATGTATTGTGATGTTACGAGTTTTACGTAATTGTGCATAATTACTGTAAATATAACGCTGTATCATATATTGCTGATAGTTCTAACACTTGTAAGGGCTGCCGCTTTGCAGGTAATATTTGTATATACTTATTTTTCTTTGTTTTCCTTTTATTTATATTGTTAAACTCAATCCAAGTCTTATTTCGTTCTCACTGGTCTTGACAAATACGAAATAAGGCATGGATTGGTTTGGTGTCACCAACTAAGTGAGATGTTGTTCCAGCCCTTTTTACTTGGCTGAAGATTGCGTGCTGTGGTAAACGCACCTCTACCGGCGGTTGTTCCTGCTTGATGTGCGTGGAAGCTGGAGATACGCGGACCCTTGAAACCCTGTTTTTCCTACCTACCATCCTGCCCAGCTCCATTAAGGCCAGTGTTTCCCGTTAGTGCCGCGTACTGACTGAATACCGTCATCTTTATATTGTATATAGTTTTATTCTTTATTATATATTTTCACACTACCACGGCTCGTCTTTTATTCCCGACGACTAGTCGGGCTACAAACTGACGAACCAAGTACATTTGTTTGTTTTGTGATCATGTGTATATGGCAAAAAATGACACTCGGTTTGCCCAACATCTGGTAAAAAATAGCCAAAAGTGTCGTACAATCTGGTTTCAAAAAAGAAGAAGTACAAAGCGGCAGTGGCTACAATACTGCACCAACAATCAGTTTTGCACCCGCTGATCAATTTGGAAATGCAACGGCTGATGAGGTGAGTGACACGAACATACCAACCAATTTAATACATACTGAATAGTAGTTTACTTAATTATTAGTGATTTCAAATCACTAATAAAGGACTTGAAATACGCTAAAAATATTCTAATAAAAATATATCAAACAATTTTCTCGGTAATTTCCACCCGTAAATTTCGGTAACTTTACGAGAAAGTTGGTAAAGTATGGAAAAGTATGTGATCCTTTTATCTAATAATTGTGAAAACTTTACTGCAATTTATTATGGTCATTTGAAATAGCTTTGTACAAATTAAAGAAAAAAATAAATACAATTTAAACTACTTTCTCGATAATTACCGCTACGGAGAACGTTACGTAGAACTTTACCCGAACTTTCTCTCTGTTACCGTAATTTACGGTAACGGCACATCACTCTTGATGATTGAAGTTATTCAATGTTGATTTTAACTTTTTGAACTCTTAGAGACTGTATACATCTCTAAGAAACAGCTTAGTGTAGTATGAAACTCAGAGACTTTATACATCTCTGAGGAAATTAAATAATTTTAAAATATTTTATTGCATGTTATGACGCCTAGAGACCATATACATCTCTAAGAAATTTAGGTTTAATAATTATTTTCTAAATTATTCACGTTGACGCCTAGAGACCTTATACATCTCTATGGAATTAAATTAATTAGTAATTATATTTTATTGCATGTTGTGACACCCAGAGACTTTATACATCTCTGGGTATATTTAATATTTTCAATTTATTAAATTTTTATTTTAATGTTCCTACTTAACATTGATTTGGAGTATCTAACATCTCCATTACGTGTACCAGTGTAATTAGTTATAACACAAATGTATCATGTAATCGTTTTAAGTATTATTTACGAAAAAATGACTTACTGTTGAGTTTCTTTCGGCTTTCTTCTCAACAGCGGTCTCCTCTTGCGAAATGCCGGTAGATTCACATCTGACTTGTAAAAGTGCCCCTGTGGCCTACTTACTGAATAAATTATTTCATTTCATTTCATTTCTTGCACAGCATTACAGTAATTAAACTAAGGCACTGTGAACTACAAAATTATACATAAAATAAACTTAGATTTACGCGACGTAATAGCGTGGCTCCGTTGCGTCGTCTGATCTAGCGCAGGATTCGGCAGATTGCCCCGCATTGCAAAATTTCTTCCTTCTTGTCTCAACTACGGCCACAGCGTGTTGTACTAGTTGTAATAATTAATATTTTGGTGTCGATATGTAAGTACATCTTACAGTTAAAAGCGTGTTTAATTTCTCCAACATTCTACTTCTAAGGCAAAAAAACCTCTGATCAAATGCAAATCTTATTAGTGTTTGCTATAATCATGCACTAGGTACCTGGGTTTCCCGTATGTCCTGGGTTTCCCGTCGAGCGTCATCAGGATCGATAAGGGTGGCGACAGCAACCTGTGTTGTGCCTAATAGTTACCATATTATGCTAATTGTATGATGATAGACCGTTGGTTACTCCTTTTGCAGTTTGTGTATGTTGAGTTTCGTAGTAAAAAACTTTTAAAGAACAGTTGGACGTTTTTATACAGAAAGTAACCAACCCACATGTAGAGCCCTTTACAATGAACCCTCACACTAACATAAAGTATAACCGTTTAATGTGAGTAGGTCTCTTTCTGCATAAATATACCTAAATATCTGAGTCATGCGGTGTTACCCGCTCATCCCACGGGAACACTAAATTTTTCGGGATAAAAAGTACCTAACGTATGTGTTAATCCAGGGTGTCAGCGACCTTCATACCAAAATTTATCCAAATTAGCCAGCCGTTTGAGCGTGAAGAAGTAACAAATATACATATTAATACACAAACACAGTCACAAACTTTCGCCTTTATAATATTGGTGCCATTATCACTAAGATGCGCCTTTTTTTATTTGTGACTCGAACTTCAACTAGACAGTCTTTTGGAATCTATTTTTTTTTCTCTGTATTGTTTAGGGGTTTTTATAATCCTTAATGATTATGTCAGCCCCATCGTTACTTAACCTACTTGTACTTCCCTTACAATTTACGGGTTATCCGCGTACTAACTTAAATAATTTCTTATCAGCGATGGCTTAAGTTCACACAATGAATATCGGACGAGTGCCGTCCATGTTAAATAAAAGCTTGTAAAAACTGCGCCGTCGTCGGCTCACTTGCAGCACGGACAGAAAATCCTTTTTACTCTCTCCTAAGCCGTATTGGATGGGCTTGTAATTAAATTGTATGAGAATAATGAGATTCTGCTAGACGCGATGGCACTTTTAAATGCTTTTGTGGGCCTTTGTGTGAAAAACTGTGCTTTTTCCAGGATTAAGAGGCCTTACATTTTAAAATACATCCGAAAATAAGTTGTAAAATACCGTTTTCTTCGTAAATTTTGGCATTTTCGAGTAGTTTATGAAACAAAAATTATCAATGAAAAATTCTAACTATAGGTTTCAAATATATACCTACCAATAAATCGCAACAGCCTTGTTCTAATTCTAACTAGTATCATTGAAAATAATTTTGTTAAGAAACATGTTTGACCATAGAGAAAAATGTTCTTCAGACAAATCACACGTTGAGCGAGTCTTCTGTGGAGAGACTTGTGTTGCAGGTAGGGTTGCCAGGTAACCGGAAAATCCGGGAAAGTCCCGGAATTTGCCGTCTCGTTCCGTGTCCAGTAATTACAGTTTTTGTCACGGAGTCCCTGAATACCAGTTTTTTCATAATAACGATAACTTCACCTATGAGATAGGTGTACCTATGAGATCAAGTCAAGCATGGCGTACTCGCGACGAAAGATGGAGCCGATGGAGGCGAATGAAGTGTGGGCGGCGGGGGCGGACGGTAACTTTTTTTTTGTTTTACCTTTATAAATACTAGAAATAAATTAGTAATTTTAATGATATGTATTTCTCTACTAAAAATGTAATAAATAAATTGATCAAACCTAAGTACTCACGAAATATCACAAGAATCGGTTGCGAAATGCGACCTCTAGGCTAGAACAGCCCAAAATCCAGACATCGAAAGAAACGATTTTTTTTGGGCCAAGCTGAAACGAACACGCTACGCTCGCTAGGTGCATTTACGCCTCTTGAACAATCTCCTCGCATCAGCCCCGGAGTGTGACGTATTTGTGAGCAGATGGGCATTATTGTGTGATGAATTTTTGAAGTTCTGTGAGGGGATGGATGCCCGTCTGTCTTCAGTTTGAATTTGTAATGTATAATAAAGTAATTATTACGACAACATTAATCCTAGTCAAAGAACATGACAATCGTAATGCATAATTATTATTTATTGTACGATTGGCGGCAAACATTATTTTTCGTATAATTATTTTTTTAACATAAAGCGACAACTATATAATCAGTGGTGTTAGAAAGCTCACCGGATTAGCAAGTTGAAGTGGCAATGGGCAGGCCACACAGCACGCAGAGCAGATGGCCGATGGGGCCGAAAAGTGCTCGAGTGGAGACCTCGGACCAGCAAGCGCAGCGTAGGACGTCCACCTACAAGATGGACAGATGACCTTATAAAGGTCGCCGGAAGGCGCTGGATGCAGGTCGCTTCCAACCGGTATATATGGAAGTCCCAAGGAGAGGCCTATGTTCAACAGTGGACGTCCTATGGCTTAGATGATGATGATGATGATGAGAAAGTTTCACTAGCCGGGGGGTCATACCATGATTGCACGGAGACTCAAGACCTGTGGGCGGTATAAACAAAATATACCTACTGTAGCTAACTTTTTCTGACCTTGGTAGGTATTACAGAGTGTACGAATTAGACTAGGTATAGCGTATAAATCACTCGTTGTGACGTGCTATGACAAAGGATTATTCAATTTTCATGAAACAATTTTCTCGTAATGGGAGCATCAGTCATTATTATCATTAAGCATTGACACGTCAAGGCCATATTGTCGTGAACTTTGAAATAACCAATATTTAGGTTAATCGGTTAAACTGTCTGTAGTTAATCGTAAAGCACGTTAAAATCCTATAGCAGACAGTAGGCTTCGTCAAGGGCCGGCCAGCCGAAGGCATGCAGGCAGAATTGTGGTACAGCCTTGCTAGAGGATAGGAAGCTTCACCAAACACGTATAAATACAGATGAAAATGGCCCACTGTTCACCACAATTATATTTATTACATCTTGATGCAATAATGAAAACGTCCACTTCCTTCAGCCAGCACATTAATTAGCCGATGATTGGACCTGAAAAAACTTAGTTCAATTTAAATATGGTCCATTGTTCCATTGTGGACTCTCACCATTGAGTCTATTGTCTCCGTCTGTACCTCTACCATGAGTTGCTTTCGAAAACTGTCGACACGCTGACTATCCTCGCTAGCGAGGAAACGCAATTCGAATAGAGTTACTCCTACACACGTAAATTGCGGTAGTGTGAGTGTATGAGACACTCGCCAACGTTTGTTCTAACTTCACACCGAATCAATCTGTCTCTTTCTAACTAAACTTAAGAGAATGAGGAAGATTCATAGCGGCCAAAATAAAACATGGCGGATTTACGGTAGCGAGTATCGTTTACGTGACATGACAATGTCGGCACCATGAGATTCAAATTTGACAGGTTCTCCTCGAAACTATCGAAAATTACGCTCACGACTGTAGTTAAAACTCTCACTGCCAAATCGAAGGGTGAAATCGTATTAGATTTTTTGTTTTATAATGTTTTTCAATTATTAGTGATCCAAATAATGTCTGCAAGACATTTTTAGAGTAAAAATATGTCAGCGAAGCCTATAATAATATGAAGAATAACCACGCTGCAAGTTATGTACACAGTGTAAATCCGCTATGTGAAAAGTGACCGTTTTAGTGAAAGATGTGCCCCGAACACCCGAATACAATGTGACTGATTGTCAACGAATGTGAAGGCGAAATTTCGGCTTGAGGATGCAAGCATACAGTTGCTTTTTGGATGTGGGTCCGTCGTCGGTCCGAGGAGCCTTCGTGCACTTCTATACAGTGCTACTGGAAAAGGTTTACTCTGTCTACAGTGATAGCTGTGAAAGTACAGGGATTACTCAGCAAAACATTAAAGGGACTTACTTCCCTTACAGTACAGACCAAGTTTATCTGCATTATATATATATTATTATTATGAATTCATTTCAGAAGCAAAAATGAGGACAATTGAAAACTGCAAATTGAATCAACATGATTACAAACATACTGGTATAATGCAATATTGATTGCACTGCTTTATCATTGATTAACAAAAATAAGCCAAAGTAGTGTTAAAAGAAGTGTATTCAGTCTTTCTCCTAGAGTGCACAAGTCATTTGTATTTTGAACACAATGATTGTGATTCTCTGTAATGCATGTACATTTTTAATATGTATACTTTACTCTTGTTTATATGGTTTGGATTTGAGTGTCTTGAGTGTGACTGCACAAACATTGGTGCGGTGCTCTTAAAACAAAAAAAGCCCTCCGATTTCTTACGGGGTGTCCACATGTATACCTGTTACTCACAGATCCATGTTTGTAGAACACAAAATTATGACTGTTCTTTCCTTATATTTGTACTGTGTCTGCTTGTATGTATTTAGAAATAAAGACCAACTAAAAGTCTCTAGACAAAACACATACAAACTCCTAAGAAATAAAAATGAATTTTTAGTGCCCAAGAGTAATTTTAAATATTTTGACAAAACTTTAAGCAGTACTGCAATTAGAGCTTACAATTAGAGCTTATAATAAATTGGACATTAGTATTAAGGAATGTAGTAGCTACAGAATATTTGAACGAAAATTAAGAGATTATTTTACAAGTCGACCATTCTATTCAATTAATGAAGTTTATGCTAGAGCGCTAGATTAATTTTAAATAAGTAGCCAATATCATTATTTTAATTTTTATTTATTTTTCATTCAAATACGACATATGTATAATTAAATTTATTTTGTTATCAATAATGAATTGATTTTACTTGACATTGTATTTATTTTAATTGAGCATTTTTTTTACTTTTACTTCTATTTTATACTTGTATTTGCACGCATTTAAGTAAGTTTTATTGCAAATAAATGATTGATTGATTGTTATCTTAATTTAATATGTTAAGAGGTCTTATACATTATTAAATGTACAATTTTTCATATAACAAATTGAATTGATAATTTCAACCAACTATTTAAAGTCAATAACTTTTCCCTGAGTTCTAGATAGTAACAAAGCTATTTCACATTTTTATTGTATAAAGTCGAATATAAGTTGAAAACACCACTTTGCTATATGAATTTTGGCAATCTTGAGTTCTTTTTGGGAAAAAAATATCAATGATAAATTCAAACTGTATGTTTCAAATATATCAGTTCTACCTAAGTAATAACATCAATATATTAAGAAACATATTTGATCATAGCAAAAAAGTCTTAAATAGAGGGCAAAATCAAATCTGATTTTAATTGTTTTACCTCGCTGTAGTATGCTCTACTCGCTCAGCTTTCAATTTCAACACTAAAAACAACTTTTCAGGCTTGCATGTCAATAACTATTACTCATTAAGTCCATGTCTTTTAATTTTTTATAATGAACCTTTTGAACGCCAAGCTGTGAAACTATTTAACGTGCCACTGAAGTCAAAACATAACATAAGGAAGTGCTCCAAAAGTAGTTGCAGCCTTTATAATTACAAAGTTTTTGATTGAAATTTGGACGACTGTGGCCGACATGGCGTCAGTGGCACGACTTGTAATTGACAGCCACAGCCGTCTTTCACAGGCTATATATAAAATGTGTATGTACAGTCGCCATCAGATATATCGCTGCATACAAGGCGTTCATAAATATGTGAACATGTACTGTAACACCCAGTCAATAAGGGTCGTGTTCACTCTTTGTGTCGATCTCAATTCAGTGTGATTTCGTAACACACCACACAAATCCTCAAAAGCACCTTTACTTAGTCTATATTCCTTGACAAAATTATTGTCGCTTAGGTACTCAAGAGGATTTAACGTAGCATTTCTCATGGCGGCTTGAAATGCACTTTGAATTCGCCTTTCATCTTCATATGTTGCCTTTTGCAACATATTCCAAGCTAAAAAATGTCTTCCCGACATTATTAGAATTACTATTGTTTGATTAAAATAAGTATACGTATTTATTATAATGGAGACGAGGACGAGGTACGTTATTCGAAATAAGAAACTCGATAACGTATAAATTGACAAAACGTTGTGTAGCTGTCAAGTTTGATATACTTTTTTAAGTTATTGTAGGCATAGGCAACACGGCTATCAGCTTAATAGCGGCAGTACACTACTCGCGAAGTTGGGCGAATACGTCAGTCTAGACGGTTACTTCGGCCAACTTTACCTCGCCTCGGCCGACTTCGTGTGCGCACTTCGGGCAACTTCGGATCCTTTGACTCGGGTACAAAAACCGACAACAATCGGAAGTCAACCGAGGCGAGGTAAAGTTGGCCGAAGTAAGACGAAGTGACCGTCTACACTGACGTATTCGCCCAACTTCGGTCAACTTCGCGAGCAGTGTACTGCCGCTATGGTTTCTGTAAAAGAGTTGTCCCGTTCCCTCCTGGTATTATTATTCCCTTGTCATGTCCAGAGATACTTGGTCCATGGGCGACGCGCGACGGGTAATGCGAAACTAGCGTCACTTTTGATGTTTTTTCTTCTACCTTCATAATCAGATAGTTTTTTAGAAATGACTGGAGTTTAGGAGGTAGCAAAACACCTTTTAATATTTCCTTAAATCACTGAATATAATTTGTACACTATAGTTTGCACATAAGGTGTTATTTCTATTAACTAAAACCTTACAAATAATTGGACAGAAATAGCATCATACAGGGAGTTGTGGAAATCGATGGGAAATGCCTTTGCCCAGCCGTAGGACACAAACGCAAGCAATTAAAATAATAAAATCTTACAAATATCAGTTTAGTTAAACCCGTTCCAGACCTTCCGATCCGATGCGATTCGATCGGATCGGATCGAATCGGAAGGCCTGGAACGGGTTTTAACGACGTCAGTCATGTATTTTGGCCAATATTATTCTTACTCAGCCATGTCAATATAGTTAGAAAGAGACGGATTCATTTGATGTGAAGTTAGGTGTATTTGCGTGACGTATTTACTACACGCACTTTCGAATCGAGTTAACGTTAGCGTGCAAATACAACTTATGGTGCCGACCACTTCTGGTAGTTCTATACGTATCCGCTAGAGGCGCTGTAAAAAATCTCCATACAAATCCGTTACGTAGTCGCAATCGAGTACGGTATTTGTAAACTCATGGTAGAGCTACTGAAAGCCTGAAATACCTAAATATACTCCAAATTAACCGAAGCTTTTATTTGCTTTCTATTTCCACTAATTGGTATTCTTTGAATTATATTTATTTACCTAAAATAATGCTGGAAATACTGATACGAGCGTAGAATTCCGCAAGTCGAGTGTTCACAAGATTAATGAGGTAGCCAAGCGCTTTGTGCGGCAAGGTATTACAATTAAATACCTACCTTTCCGCGCAAAGCGCCAGTAATGTTGTCCATTTCATTGTCAGAAATGCATTCGATTCGTTTTTTGTAAACTTCACTTGCACTAAGTCTAAATAAATTGAATAAAAAAAGAGAAAGGTTAACAATTCATTTTCTTTTAATCTTCAATTAAGAAAAAAAGAATGAATAACAATGTACTCTCTATTTTATTGAATTTAGACTCAGTGCAAGTTTGTTTTAACCCCTCGTATGCGATGTCAAAAATTTACTAATGTTTGATCGCATACGAGATGTTTTGTCCGCACGGATCCGTGCATACGAAGGGTTAAGTGAAGTTTGTAAAAAAACCACTAGAATGCATTTGTGACTAAAATGTGGATAACGTAAACTCGATCGAGGTGTTCTGTTACGTTGATAACTTATACTCCAGGGTCGGTCATGCACTTTAAGAAAAACAGAGAAAATATCAGATTCCAATGCCTACGGTGTTTTCCTACTGTGTCAGCTTAAGAGACGAAAATATTTTTCAGCCTAAAAAGCGCCCGTGTCCATTGTGAATAGTTCTATAGTAAAGGAAGCTTGACAAATGACCGCTATTATTGGAGAGGTTACTCGCCGGTGAACTTTGGAAATTTTGAATCTGTTAATAAACAAACAAATGCATTTTAGGTGTGACAGGGACAAAATAATCCAGACTGGGTCTTTGTGAAGCCCAGAAGAAGATCATTTAAATCTGAGGAATGTGATTGGTCAATTTTACACAGTTCCACTCTATTGAACAGATAGCCTTAGCCTTAAATCTGATATCAGACGAGTTGCATCAACATTTTTAACTTCCTACGGCAGCCTTGAATTTATAACTTTCGTCCAGAAGAGGAAAATAATATGAAGCGTTTATCGGTAAAAATTTCCAGCTGAAGACACCGCGCAGTCTGCGCACTCAATTGTAGAGTGCGCTCTATAGAGAAGAGACGCAACGAACTTGACAAATGGACGCTATTGAATGTTATCTTAACGGAAAAGCTTGGACGTTATAAATTTGTTAAGAAATACGGATGCAACTGAATCAAACATATAATTATGAAGATACACATGGAAGACCTTTCAAAGTGTTGAAATAAACCACCTTTTGTTTGGTTTACTCTAAAAAGTAAACTTAACCAATCAGCCACGTATGTGGTATGTGGACTTTCATATATGTATCATACAACAGCAACCGTCAATCTTAACAAGTTCAAGTCCCTGTGTAAACCATGAGATGTGCGCAATTTATTGTTTATTTGTGCGCATCACAAAATATGGACGAATTGTGGCCGAAACCAGGACGAATAGAGAAAATAATAGATGCAATTTTATTTGTGTATGTAGGTAATCTGTAGTACTTGACTTTTAAGAGTAAAAACATGTATACTTAAAGCTAGCATCTGACCAAAATAAACGGTAAAAATACCACCTGCGCCTTATTGTATTTAGACCACTTAGACAGATGTAAAGATGCCTTAAAGTTGAGAAATTGACGTTATTTTGCCGGAGAGGTTTTGAAGAAGAAAAACGCACTCCATTCAGGTATGGAGCAAACAAATGTACGCTATGATTGACAGGGTGAGTGGTGATTTTCTCTCCCTTTCAGAGAGACAGTGCGTAAGGAAAAATATATAGTACAAAAGATGCTTTTGTAAAAGACTGGAATACATATGAACCAAGAGACAGACTTGGAACAAAAATATATCAATATGTGTTGACAAAAATATCACTTAGGTACTTACAACTACAGTAACTTTTACATTTCATTGAGAAATAAAGACTATTTTGTTTAATTTATCAACGAAACAAGAAATTTATTTGAGTTACCTATCCTTTCGCAAGCATTTTGTATTATAGCGTGTATTTTTTAGAATTCTTTCATCACTTTAAAGTAAAAATGTGAGTATTATTTACTGAAAGCGAGCGTTTCGTACAAACAAACACCCCGCCCTATTGTGAACTGCTCTATAGAGACGCAGGAAGCTTGACAAATGGACGCTATTGAAGGCGAGGTTATCTCACAGGCAACGTTTGGACGTTTTAAAGCTGCTGATAAAAAAATGGAGTGTTTTGTGAACTGCATTTAGAAATGTTGCTATTGTAACACGATTTCGACGTTCCACGACACGATAATGACTGTTTTGTTATACAATGTTGATTGCCACGACACGACGCCAGGACGGAACAGGTTGTCGGAATGTTTCTCGCAGAGAAATCAAGCAGAGTACTTAACATAGTAAAAACAATAATAATAAGTTCCACTCCCTGCAGCCCTAACCACCGGTAGCCTGGGCCCCGCCCCGCTGCTGGCGGCACCCTAGGTTAGGTGTTTTTATAATGTTTTTATATTTTGTTATTACTTTATTGTATTTTACTTTTTACATAAATTTATTGTAAACTTAACCTAAGAGATCAAATGAATATACGAAATAATAATAATAGGACTTAAGAATTCAGATGAATAAAGGAGACAATAATATATTTTATTATACACTGCATGAAATAGATGATTGACAAAGAAATAAAGCCACGTTAAACAGGGTAACACTCGTATGTTATGGGCAAAATGATAAATGTTCTAATACTTTCAGGACCAAGTGACAAATTAGGCATTTTTCATAATGCCTAAAGACCGACCTAGCCTAGCCGACCTAAGTAACATGTCATAAGCATGGAACAAGGTCGGTATCAGCGGGCAAATTTGAGGTGCCAAGGGTCAGGAACTACTATGGAGATAGAACATTGAGCAAAAGAATTCCCTACATACTCAATAGTTTGCCCGAGAATATCCGACATGAGCCAAATAAGTCCAAATTTAAAAAATGCTTAAACATGCATCTGTTACAGACACTTGAGTGATAAAGTTGTGTATTCAAACTATCACTCAAGTGTTTAGCAATAAATAAACTTTGTTGAAATTATTATATAGAGACTCACACCTGCAGACAGACTGTACAAACAGT
The DNA here is from genome assembly GCA_947623375.1 of Apotomis capreana. Lineage (NCBI taxonomy): Eukaryota > Metazoa > Arthropoda > Insecta > Lepidoptera > Tortricidae > Apotomis > Apotomis capreana. Next base: position 1,194,166 of record OX392501.1, read on the forward strand.
TTTGCAGGAAACTGTATATATTTATTCACGCACTTCCCTCAGTTAATTTCGGTACTTTATTAGATGACAATTCTTTCAGGGTGGCTGTTGGCCTTCGTCTAGGCCTAGACATCGTCGTTCCACACCAATGTCGTTGCGGATACCAGGTAGATCGTTTAGGTCACCACGGCCTTAGCTGCCCCAAAAGCGCCGGCAGACTCTCCCGCCACGCTTGTCTAAACGATATCATACGTCGGGCTCTTGTCAGCGTCAACGTGCCTGCGGTACTCGAACCAAATGGCCTCGCACGAGATGATGGCAAGAGACCCGACGGCATGACGTTAGTACCGTGGCGGTTGGGGCGGCCCTTAGTGTGGGACTCCACCTGTGTGGACACTTTGGCACCGTCACACATTGCAACAACGTGCCAAAATCCAGGTGGGGCGGCCACAAACGCGGAGGCGGCTAAACGCCGAAAATATACGTGTTTGGGTGACAACTATATTTTCGTGCCGTTTGCGGTAGAGACTCTAGGCCCATGGGGCCCAGCCGCTCATAATTTGTTTGATTCCCTTAAAAAAAAACTAATACGAACTACCTGTGATCCCAGAGCTGGCGCGTTTCTCGGACAAAGGCTCAGTATTGCTGTGCAGCGGGGAAACGCCGCCAGCATCTTGGGATCATTTCCGCCAATGACCGACCTTGGCTAGAGTTAGGTTAGTGTAGATTTTAGGTTTTTAAATAGTTTTACCACTTAATTCGAATGTTTTTTTTTAATAAAGTTTTTCATTTCAACCAAATTGAAATGAATGATACTTTTAAGTGGTATACTTTAATTAATAAACAACAATAATAAAAAATATATATATATATTTATAAAGCCCAGGCATTTTGAAAAATGCCTTATTTATTACAAGTGGTAACCTAGACTAAACATCATGTAACATGACGTATAAGATATGATTCAAGCCTTATGAACTTGATCTGAATAGATATTTGAGCAAAACATACAAAATTTCCTGTTACCAGTAAATTTAATTTTACAAGTTTTCTGTTACGCCCAATTATGCCCACTTTGCAAATTATAGGACGATAATTTGCATAGTGGACATAATTGGGGGTAACAAAAAACTTGTATAATTTAATTTACTTTGAGTTCTCCACGAATTCAAAGGGCATAATTAAATTTTCAGTAATATTTGCCTTTCGTGACAGCAATTTATTTATAATAAAATTACTTACACCGAACACAGAAACAAGTTTAGGGTAGGTGGTTTAGAAAGTGTTAAATTTCTATGATATAATAGAAGACATATTTACCAATACAAATACTCTTTATTGCACACCTCAAACATCAAAGAATAGACAACACAGCATGAGATACATTAAAATAACAGGCAGAGGTAAACAACAGGCGGTCTTATCGCTAGATTGCCTTCTCTTCCAGCCAACCTTTAGGTAGCGGAATAGTTAAAATTAACTTTTGAATTTAGTTAGGTGGTGCAGAATAATAATAGGATTAAATAAACGACATCCATAAAAATCAAAAGTGGTAAACATACATAAATAAGACTATACAGATATGCTTACATAAATATTAGACACAATCCATACTATCCATACTAATATTATAAATGCGAAAGTGTGTCTGTCTGTCTGTTACCTCTTCAAGTCTTCACGCTTAAACCACTGAATCGATTTTGATGAAATTTGGCATAGAGATAGTATAAGATACGAGGAAGGACATAGGATAGTTTTCATCCTAGAAATTATACCTAAAAGTTTGAAAAGTGAGTGAACATTTCTGTTGGGGTGCGGTGACCCTGTAGGAAATGTAATTATTAGACTTAAAGCACAATTGGTCTTAAATTTGCTTAGGCGCTTTTAATAATCCCTTTTATCAAGTTCCACGCGCACGTAGTCGCGGGCAAAAGCTAGTAAGTAAATAAATAGACATAAAGTAAAAAATAAAACAAAATCAGTTTGAGCCACAAAAATAAAGGAGCGATTATTATTGCAGAGTACTAAGGCAGAGACAAAATAATGTTTTTTGACGAGGGTTATTTATCTTACATATATAATTAATGTTTACGTGCCTTGTTCAAAGTTGTTGTTAGGTAAATACTCGTAGCCCGTAGTGCCAGTAATTGGCGGCAGAAAACTGGTATAATATAGTTTGCATTCGGCGCGAGTTCAAAGGGCACGTTATTGTTCGACTCGTTTAATATTTTCAGTCTATTTGCTTGAGTAAAGGAAACTTTTATTCGCTTGCAATTGGCTGGTTTGTATGGTAATTTTATGTTATTTAGTTTTTGTTGTGCTCTTTCAATATGATCTAAATGAAAATTTCATTGAATTACTCAAATGAACAAATGGAAAATTGTAATATGTGACATCTATGCTAATGTTTTTAGGGTTCCGTACCCAAAGGGTAAAAACGGGACCCTATTACTGAGACTTCGCTGTCCGTCCGTCCGTCCGTCCGTCTGTCACCAGGCTGTATCTCAACAACGGTGATAGCTAGACAGTTGAAATTTTCACAGATGATGTATTCCTATTGCCGCTATAACAAAAAATACTAAAAATAAAATAAAATTAATATTTAACGGACCATACAACAAACTTGTTATAGATTATATATATGTATAGGTACGGATACGGAACCCTTCATGCGCGAGTCGGGCTCGCACTTGCCCAATTTCTTTTTTAATCCAAAAGTAAACTGAAATCGTGTTCATAATCAAATATTGAGAATGAAGCGAACAATTGAATTGGCTTACTCTGGCAGATATTACTGGTTTAATAAAATTAATTCGTTTTCATAATCCTGATGATTCAACAAAGCAACAATTTACTTAAACGCACAATTTCATGGCCAAAATGGCAAATTAGTTGTTTTTCCATACATATACTACCTTTTGCTGTTGGTACCTTTATCTGACGACGCCGTCACGGCACGGTGGCCATTTATAAGGAGCGTTTTGACCACTCCGTAGGAACGTCGAACTTTAACGTGCTTTTCTGACTGCGCTCGATAGTTAATCGATCATATTTTATATATGGGACAAGATATTGTCATGCTCAAATAACCTTCATTCAAGATTTAAAAAAAGCCGTTAGCCCAACCAAACATAGCTAAGAACCATCTCGACAGAGAAGGCTTTTGATTTAAAAGAAACCGCATTCGAATCGGATTATCCCTTTGGGAGCTACGATGCCACAGACAGACACACAAATACACAGATACACATGTAAAACTTATATTAACACCCCTTTTTTACGTCGGGGGTTATGTAAAAGTGCCATCATGCCCACTTTATTTATTCTGGCCTCAGTAATGTTTACTAATTAACTCTTTGTACTAGTTATATGATACCTGAGTCGAGTACCTAAATATGTAATCAAGTATAACATAGACTATTTCTAAAACTTTTTTTTTTTTCTTGAAACGTGTCCGTATTGTGATAATACATTGGGTTTCCAAATCATTAGTCATGTATATGAGGTCAAAATGCATTGTGTAAACGCCATAACTTAATGTAAACTAATGGTATAAAGGAAACAGCATTAAACGTCATAACGTCATAATCGCTGGTCGCTCATTTCCGTCATCGCGATCATCCATCTTACTGTCCGACTATGCTATGACTTTCGGAATCATTTACCCTAAATGATGAATAAATTAGTCTTCTTGATTACTTTTAAATAAAAGGGTTTTAAAGGATAATTTGTTTAAATCCTTTTATTTAAATGTGTGACAGTTGCGGATACCGAAGAAAATATAATTTTTTGGTTACTTTTTGAATCGCCTATACTATACTCATCTCATTTCATTTCATTTATTAACCCGCTACCCAAAGATTGTCTAGAAGAGCTCTTTAGCGATAAGATCACCTATTGTTTACCTCTATTGTAATAATAATTGTTAACTGTATTTCTCTCTTTCTTGTGCAACAAAGATAACTCTATTCTATTATATTCTAAATTGAAATAACCACATTTAAAAGAATAGCGAAAAAAGAGGGAATTATACCGTCATAACATAACTCCATCGCGGTCGGTGGAGGCGTCCATTTCCGTCGAAAGCTCATCCATCTTTCTGTCGAACACTTCTTTGAGTCGGACCTTCCCCTCCAACAGCTTTGCGTAATGGCTTAACGGAGCTAGCTACATGCAGTTGTTACTCCTGGCCGTTTATAATGCAAACAGACATATGTTATTGAACTAGCTTCAATAAATCTTTATTTTAGACAAACGTTTCATCAAATTTTCATTTCATAGAAAATTCATTTCATGGAAAGCATTTTTCTGAAATCATTTATTTATGATTAAAATAATCACATAGTATTACAGTTTGACACTAAGGCACTGTGAAATTCATAATATATAACAAAACAACACACTGGTATAGCACAACAGATAAAACATTAAATAAATAAATAAATAAATATCGGACAACCTAACACAAATCGATCTAGTCCCAAATTAAGCTCAAGAAGGCTTGTGTTATGGGTACTAGACGACGATATACGTACTTATATAGATAAATATATACTTAAATACATATAACAACCGTGACCCAAGCACAAATATTCGAGTTCATCACGCAAATATTTGCCCTGGCCGGGATTCGAACCCGGGACCGCCGAACATCACCTCACAGAACCTCATACATACATCACATCGATACCTCCTACGTATACTGCTACAAGTGCAAAATCACGATTTTACAGGACGGCTGTTCAAGGGTATGAAGTGCCATAACTAACTCATACGTTGAAATAATGTAATGAAAATTTCAAATACTTTTAATGAATATATTTTCCTTAAATCTACATATTTACTATTTCAAAATTAATTGTACTTTTAGTAAAAAAGGTAGTTATACCAGTATACGTGAAATTTACTAGTTCTAAGTTTTTGGTATACTGATACAACTACCACTTGATCCAGTATACGTCGTAAACTATGATTAGATGAATATGGATAATTATATTATTATTATGCCTATTATGGACATGTATCATTTATTAGATATACAAACTAGCAGTAATTTTGTCATGAAAATTTTATAGCATGTAGATATAAGTATTTTGATCTTAAATATGCAAAAAAACGAAAATCGTAAAAACGTCAGTTGCATCAGTATACGTAGGAGGTATCGACATATCATCCAGCTATACATGCAAAAATATCACAGTCGGGTGCTGATGCGAGGAGCTCGTTCAGGCATTGTAAAGCGCGAACAAGGGGCGATTTCCTGTACGATAACGTACGCGCTTTAGGAACCGCCTGTAAATCGCGGGTTCGTGGCCTAAAATTTAACTTGGACTGAGACAGTGAAGGCACGAGAAGGCGTACCAATTGTGACACCAATTCAGGACAGCCCGACTCTCCACGCAATATTCGACACGCCCCAGTCAAAAGGAAGTAATTTCGCCTCGTTTCCAAAGAATTGAAACCTAAGGTACCAAGCAGAAACTTTGTAAGATAGAGAAGAGGATAGTTATCCGTACATTTTCTTATAACGAAATCGCAGAAATGCCTTTTGAACTTTCTCGATCAGCAAGGCGAAAGTGACCTCGTGCGGGTTCCACGCGATTGTTGAATTTGACCTCCTTAAATATACAAAAATTAATCTGTATTCACTATTTATATTTTTACACTGGCAATTCTCTCGCTACCCATCATTCATGTCAAATGGACGTATTGCTTCCTTGTGGTATTAAAACGATTAAATGAAATCGGTTTATTATAAATATCAACTCATTAGTTTAATTTCACAGTCCTCAACTTCCTACAGGTTATGGACTCAGTCACGTTATGAAATAATTTGTGAATATACAGTAAGATCGAATCAGTGAAATAGTGCCGTTATAAAATCAATTTTTTGAATTCCGTTGCTATGGACATCTTCAAGCAAAAATGGAACATTAGGCCGTTTGACGGTGAAAAATACAGCATATAAAAATTTCGAATATGATTCTTACTGAGTGAGTTAGATGTGTTTAATGCTGTTGATGGCGAAATTCCAGAAAATCGAACTGAGGACTGGAAATACTGAAGTGTTTTGAACAAGCGTAAAAGCATAGCTATGTAATTGGCTTGATAAAAAAAATAGGATTATAGCTGCAAGTTGACATATCTCATGTCAAACAATTCACCATTCACCATATTTGATGATTTAATCACGGAATTGTCGGCGGCCGGGACAAGAGTGGACGAGACATAAGTTTGCGCATTTTTTGCTAACATTACGAGGTATAAATGCCATAAAAGCATTATCTAAAGACAGTTTAATTTTGGTATTTGTCAAGACGCGATTATTGGGTCATGAAGTTAAATTGAAGAATGAGGGTTGTGATTCTAGCACAAAGTCGAAAATAGTTTAGAATCAAATCACAAACGGACATTCTACGATGGATAAATAAACCAAAACTACCCACATAAAATAATAAGAAGTTGAAAAGCAAATCAAAGACAAATTCCATAAAATGCCGTCATTGCTGCTGCAAAGGACACACTAAAAGGGAATGCTACTATTTCAAGAGGACGAATAGTCAGAAAGATAACCCAGAGAGGATGAGAACAATTCAATCTGTTTACCTGAAAGAAGCATCACCGTCTGACGATTTTTCAGACTATGCATTTATGACCGGCGAGTACCAGCAAGAAAATGACAAAATAAACTCGTTTTATTGAATTGCAGAGCATTGGATCATATAATAAACAGGGAAGATCTTTTCTGTAAATATGAAAACATTATTACACTTTTTAAAATATCTGTTGCTAAAAATTTAAATTACATTTCAGCTACCAAATGAGTTCACATCAATGTCATCACTTCGTCAGCAACACCGGCGTGTTGGAGAACGTGCTGTTCTGCCGCGAGGTGCCATACAAATTGCTGTCGGTTTCTAAGATGCAACAGGCGTGCTTGACGGTAATATTTGATCAGGAAGGAGCTCACGTCATAAGTGAAGGTACAAATATCATGCCAGGTAAATAGTCGCGCAATTTTATTGTTTTAAAAATTGTACTACCTGTAAAAATACGTCAGTCTGTTTCTCAAGTATGTCAAAGCATAGATTACAAACTATGGTGTGAACATATAGGCTATATGAGCAAAAGTAAATTCATGGAATTAAAGAGAAATAACATCCCAACTAGCACACAAGCGAATTATACAGCCATTGTGCAGCCTGGTAGTTGTATAGGAGTCGTTCAAGTGCTGTACAATATTCCTTAAGACGTACAGTAGCATTTTGGAAAACCCTTTAACAGTAGGTGGTACTGTAGCCGATTAATAGCAATGAAATAGCTTATGGTGGTATAAGAGCATTCAGTACCGCAGAAAGACAGCCATGAGAAGTATTATGGAGTTCATGTAAACCATTGTGCCACCATAAGACGTAAAGGAGTGATTTAGTAGGCAAAAGAGTTTAAAAAGAGTTATAAGTAAGTACAGAGACATTTTACAAAGCCAGAGGTTCTTGAACGGAGTTGTGTTCGGCTGTTGTAACACTTATTTATAACAGAGTTAAGTAGCGCTAGAATAGCGCCTTAAGCGCTATTTGTGAGAATTATATGGCTACTGTACGGCTTGTAGTCGTATAAAGAACCATACGAAGTATTTTATACAGGCGTGGGAGTTACAGAATAGTCTTATGGCACCTTAAGTGTTTTAATAAAATCCATTAGCGCTCTTGTAACTACGTATCTACAAAGGAGGAACATAGCTTCATATTAGAGCTGGAAGCGCTATATTAGAGATTTATAGCACGGAATTGTGACGTCAAGCTGTAAAACGTTAGGTATATGTTGCTTTATGCAGCCCAAGGCGGAGGAATGAACCTTACTGGCACTTTTATGTCGTTTACAGACGTATAGTAGAGTCATTATTATACCTACAGCCAATAACTGATCTCTCAGTTCAGTCTTACTAGTCTCAGTTTTGTCTTAAAATTTAGTGAGTGAGCCAATTTGGAGCGGTGACTCACTCGGTCAACAGGTAATTTTAACATTGAATTCATACTTGAATTGACTTTCAAACTTTTTAATATTCAACGATAGACCCCTAAAATAGTTTTATAAAAGGATACCTTGAACACCATTATACAACTTTAGGTTCTTAATATTAATCGCAAAAACCTGCTGTGCCACCTAAATAGTTGAATAGCACTACTGTAATACTACTGTTAAACCTAGAAGTCTACAACAGCAATCACTACAGCCGTTGTACGACTCAAACCTGCATAATAGATATACACAACACTGAAAGCTGCATGATTGAGACGCCATTAATTTGTTTAGTAAATGTGTTTTTTTTAAGGTTATGATGAAGTTTTGGACATCGTATATATGCGTAATTTGTAACTATTAATGTAATTAAAGTCAGTGCTTTTCACACATCAAACCGTACAAAACTGTTTGTAACCTTAAAAGTCTTCTTTTTGCTCAAACACAATTTTGTAAACAACGCAGAAATATATTTTATGCATTAAAAACTAAATATTACGAGGGCGCATGAAAATTTTGACTAGAATATACGTATACATTGACAGTAAACTAGCACTCGCACGGATATTTAACGGCACGTCGAAGTAAAACAATGCTAAACTTTGTTATTGTATCATCCACAAATCCCATTCGTATCGTTCCTTTCACTTCAATTGTCACTGCACTTCACTTTCTTTGATTTTATGAAAATATATTTTGTGTTTCCCACAGTAGACCTACTAAATTACTAACTTAGAACCCAGAGATTTAATATAGCGGTATTAGCGGTACAAATTTAGGTAAAGGTGGCGTTACGGCGCTACAAGCATTTTTTCTAAATCTCATAGCGCTGATCATCCCTTTTAAACCTCTTCTGTAGAGCCATTATAACATACATATCCGACCACTGTAGAGCTATTGTAGAACTATAAGCTGTATAATTTGGGGCCTAATTGGCGCTACAAGAGATCTATATCTGGATATAGAACCACTATAGCACTTATTTAGGAGCCTAAGGAGTTATCAAAATCCTTTATCCGGCTACTATACGGCTTCTTATAGCGCTTGTGTGCTAGTTGGGATGATTGCGCTTATACAACAAGTTGAGAATGTTGTTCTGAATTATAGCTTATGTGAGGCCTGCATAAAATGCGAAACAGACTCGCCTACTCTTTAATACATCTAAGTATAAAAATGATGTTAAGCGACTGCTACTTATAATGCACTCTGACGTATGTGACCCCATCACACCTACAACAACTGAAAACAGAAACTATTTTGTATTGTTTGTTGATCAGTTTTCACATTATTGTGTTGTGTGTCCACTGACATATAAATCAGATGTATTTTCAATTTTCAAGGTTTTGTCGTAAAAAGTGAAGCTAAATTGAATTTTAAATTAGTAAACTTTATACTGTGTTAACAGTGGATAATATTCATCTACCGACAGGAAGATTACTGCATACAGAAAGGTATCCCGTATCATTTATCAGTACCTAGGTCTCCACAGTTATATGGTGTATCAAAACGCATGGTGTGAATAATAACTGAAAAGGCTCGTACTATGTTGACTAGTACTAAATTGAATAAATGTCTCTGAGGCGAAGCAGTCCAAACTGCTGTATATTTCAATATAACACCAACAAGAGCTTTAAAACACTTAAAACACCATTTGAAATGTGGCACGACCGAAAAACCTATGTATAAAAACTCTTAAGGTACCTATTTGGTTCAACTGTGTACATATACATACATGATAAAACCTGTAGAACAAAAATAGACAAAAAGTCACGGAAAGGTATATTGGTAGGCTACGAGCCAAACGGTTACAAATAAAGTATGGAACACAGAATGCGAAAAATAAAGCTTTCAGGGATGTCGTCGTTGATGAGACAAATTTTCTTGAATCCAGGCCTTTATCAAAGCCTGAAGGGAGTAATGTGGAATATTCCCAGGATTAAACTGATACTTAGTGCCTGTGGGCCGAAATCAGTACCTAAAGTCTCAATGTTTCGAGTATCCCTAAATCAACGAGTTCATAAGTTGATGTACAAGGCAGTGCTAGTAAAATTCGCAAATAAGATTAAAAGAGTAACGTCCGTGTCACCTGACTCTGAAAAATAATCTGATGTATTATCTGTATGTATTGTAAATAGTGATGATTGTAACAAATCCAACCTAGAGGCACCTAGGAGAAGTGATAGGCTAAAGAGGTCTTAACCTTGTGTATAAGAAATATTATGATGCATTACAGTCGATAACTAAGTCTAGCATACCTAAGTTGTGTGACGAAATTAAAACACTAGCAGAGAGGGCTTAGTGGGAGAAAGCAGTAAGGGATGGATAAACTCTCTTAAAACAATAATACCTACATGGACTCTGATTCTTAGATCTAAAAATAAAAATATCGTATGATTTTAAATACGTATGATTTTTATGATAAAAAAAAATTAGGGGTTTAGAAATCCTTTAATATATACGTATACGTTTATTATTATTAGAAGTTTCAGCCAAGAATATTGTATAAATTATAACTTAACTTTCACACCACTTTTGCGTCGATAGCAAGTTTTCGTTTTATTACTAGTTTTGACAGTCAACATAATTTATTAATCATATGGATGTTAAAACAGCAAAAGAAATATGTATATACAAGTTCCTGATGGTGTTTTAAATTATGTATGCAAATTAAACAAAGCTTAATACGGGCTAAAACAGATTGCAATATGTTACCTTGATGTCTTTGAACGGTCACTAAAAGAAAAATGTTTCCAAAAGTCGTCGATTGGTCAATGTATATTTATTTATATTAGACAAAGGATATATAAGCAAAAATATATACATAGTAGATACTATACATTGATGATTTGGTTATTGCAAGCGCTGACATTAAAACAATGAATGATTTTAAAACATATTTAAAAAGTAAATTTGAGATGACAGACCTGAAAGACATGTTATCTTGGTATTTGAATTAGTCTAAATATTGAAACAGTATTAAATAAGTTGAATATGAGAGAACGTAACCCTGCGGCTACCCCCACTGAAGCTAGATAAAACTATGAGGCATTAAATTCGATAACAAGTTATGTTATGATGCGCCATGTCGTAACCTCATAGGATGTTTAATGTGTGTTATTTTGTGTACAAGACCTAAGCGCATCTATTAATATTTTAAGTCGTTATACCAACTACAACACTCATGAATTGTAGAAACGTTTAAAGAGAGTAATTCTAAAAGGTACTATGTATTTAAAATTAACCGACAAAGGGGGTAACTATGAAAATCTCCTAAGTAGTTATGCCGATTCTGATTGGGGCGGCCATGATATTTAGTAGTGACAGGAAAAGTACCACTGGTTATCTGTTCAAGCTATTTTACCGATGCACAATCATTTGGTATACAAAGAGGCAAACTTTAGTTGCCGCGCCGCCTAACTGAGGCTCAGGCTTTGTATGAAGCCGTTAAATAAGCATTGTCGTTTAAATCTCTAGCACATATATCATCAATCTAAAATAACTGACCCTATTGTTGTATCTGCGGATAAAAACGGATGCATAAGCATAGCCAATAATTCAAATTGTCATAAAAGGTCAAAGCAAGTTTAGAAAAGCGTAGTAAAGTTAAACTATGTCCCCACAGGCGAACAGCTAGCTGATGTTTTGACCAAGCCGTTGAGAAGCAAGATGGGTCTGAAATAAGTTACGTGCTTCTGTATGATTGCACTAAATGTGTTGATGATTGTAACTAGGTATTTGTATATATCTGAGTTAAATGATCTGATTAGGTTTTTCTGGGTTTTCCCTAATCCTTGCAACGAATGTTGGATCATTATTGTATATCTCCCAGCAAACACTTGGAAGTAATATATTGTCCTTAAAATATTATTATTTTGATGTATAGAGTTGGTGATTAATTTTTGAGGGGGCGTGTTGAATTTGACCTCCTTAAATATACAAAAATTAATCTGTATTCACTATTTATATTTTTACACTGGCAATTCTCTCGCTACCCATCATTCATGTCAAATGGACGTATTGCTTCCTTGTGGTATTAAAACGATTAAATGAAATCGGTTTATTATAAATATCAACTCATTAGTTTAATTTCACAGTCCTCAACTTCCTACAGCGATAGACGCTGCCTCGAGTTTGCTCCTAACTAGAGCGGTGTATCATAATATATTTTGGAATGTTACAGCACAAACGTAACATAATGTAACCTAATCTATTTGAAATAAGGCATTTGGTGAAGCGTTTTTCTTTAAAATAAGTGGATCCCCATTATTTCTAATAAAAAAATAATACGAATACGACAAAAGATAATTTGACCAACATAGATAAGGTTCATTCTTAAAATTAATGTCAAATTTATAAAAAGCAATTGTGTGTCTTAATCTCAAAGTAACTTCAGTTTGGTTGAATCGAGCCTAAGGCTGGATTTGACCTTTGACCAAGCATTTATACCAAGAAAACATTACTCCTGTGGCGCGGAGATAATCCCATTAGCGGGTTATACTCTCACAGAAAGTCTCTTAGCCCTTTTAGTGAGTAATAAGTAGTATATAATAGAATAGAATAGAATGGTTTATTTGCAGGAATACTTAAGTTTAGTTTAGTGAGGGCTAAACAGCCCTAATACAGTTCAGGTCATGTTAAAATAAGTTTACCTACTCTCGGATAGTAATTTCAAAACACCATAATATTTTGAAGTTACTATCCGAGAGAGAGCGTTATTCGTGGGATAAAAGTTAGTTTGAATCTAGCCTTAAGAGACGGCCAATCCAATCATGTAAATTTTTAACAAACCTTTATATCACAAATTAGGCGCAATGTACCAATCATTTGTGTTGATTTTTAAATGACCCTTTGGGCGTCCAACACGTCGACAGAAATTTGTGCTCCAGGCTCTAAGCGTGCCAAAATTTAATCGATTTTGGCGTCTGGAGCACATGATTTTGGCGACCGGACGGGTCAAGTCGACCAATTTTTAAGATATCAGCATTTAATCTCCGTTATATCGCCATCTGTCGCTTTTGACGTGCCAAATGGCGAGATGTGGCGATGTTTTTATAAAACCGCATTTTCGCTAACCCGGTCGCATTAAGAGTGCGTCTCCTTTGTATGTGACAGCATAGATATCAGGCAAATACTTGAAATTAAACAGTTGCGTGTTTGATATTCAAGGACTTAATATGAGTGAATACACGTCAGAAATTGTGTCATTGCATGTTTGAATGTTGACATAACACCGACAAAAACGACGACCTTATCCATTGTAGCCAACTTCAGCGTGCTCGGCTGACCCGTTCCCTTTATTTACCTGGAACAAAAACATTCAGTTCAAGTCATAAATCAAGCCTCCCTGAAGGATGATCGCGACCGTTCACAAACTTGTCAGTGACGGCGTCTGAAAAACCGGTAAATAGGGAGGGTTCGGTACAATACCCTTACCATGAGTGAACCTGACCGTACTCGCTTGCGTACGCGTAAAGGATTTGTATGATATATGGTTACTTAGTAGAACTACAATTAAGTTGCAAGCGAGTTGCGGTCACTGTAAACTCATGGTAGATAGGTACACCATTTTACAGTTTGCCTAGCCTTGTTGCCAAGCAATTTGTTTGTCGATTCAGGTTTTCCAATTTTTTAAATGGCGTAGACATGGTGGCTGATAATGATAACGTAAGAAAAAAACTGCTTTATCATAAAACGGACAGGAACGTAGGACTTGGACAGAATTTACATAATAACTTCTTTCCTCTCTGATGGTATATTGCGATCCACGCCGTAGGTACCTACCTAAATAAAAAAATAAAAACACACCCGTCACAAGTCATCATGAGAGCCTCAATCAATGAATAATATAGAAAATACTATTAAAACTGAACATAACTACAAAATTGGAATTCTTATACCTTCAATATTTCAATTAATAATATTTCCAAAATATTTATTTCTACCTCTAAACTTTAGAGTAAGTTAGTAAGTAGTTAATTATGAAATATTGGAAAAAAAAAATTCATTATTTTTCCTTCTCTTCTCTAGATCTTGTCACTTGTTCCTATTGAATCTCAATGTCTTGGAAACTACCGGTCCTATTTCCACCAAACATAGCTAAGAACCATCTCAACTGCATGTCTTTCGACTAAATCCCTCGACATCCCTTTGGGGGGCTACCATGCCACAGACAGACACACAGATACACAAATCCCAAATCCCTCCCCCTTTTTTCCTCTTAACCCTTAACCCCTATTTTTGTCTGGGTTTGAAAATTGATTCCAGTGTTTGAAAGCCGGCTTCTGTGCACGATGTATACACTGCGCACTATGTGTGGTATGAAGCACACTGAATACATTGATGTGTAGTGTAGTGCTTTATTGAATTCATGCACTCAGGCCGCACATAAACTTAGCATCATTCCGTTCCTCACAGCGCCTAGGAAATTGGTTCCGCAACCTGATTGAGAACGCCATACTACGTACCATACTCCCATCAAATGAAAGTGAAATCAGGAGTCTTTTATTTATTTACTAGCATTAACCCGCGGCTTCGCCCGCGTTCCTATACAATATACATTATCCTACGGGAACGATGCTCTTTTTTTCAGGTTAAAAATTAGGCTATTTGATAAAGTTAGGGTATTATCTGCTTATCCCTCATGCATAATTGCATATCCGTCTAGCCGTTTTATTGTTGAAAAGCTTGAATGCATTTATTACGGCTGCAGGAAGTTTCCCGATGACTACTCCTCCAGTCCCGCCGCGCCGCCCGCACTGGCCTTGACGACAATCGAGATGGCACCAAATACAAATTTAAACATCTATTAGGTTTAAGTTTAGGTCATAACTCTCATATTCTTGCTCTTCTTTATAGTATACTTTTTCATTCTGCATCTCCCCGCTATCTCAAAGAGCGTTTCACTTATCTCACTTCTGCTCGATCTGCCCAAAATTTGCTCCTTGCCGTACCTTCTTCCGTCTCAAAATTTTATAATAATTCGTTTACTTTTAAAGCTGTCTGTTTATGGAACTCCTTGCCTGTTAGCTTAAGGCGCGCTAAATCTCTTGTTTCTTTCAAAGCTCAACTGAAAGAACACTATCTCTATCCCTTTCATAATTCGTATTTTATTCAAAATGGTCCTATTATCTGTTGGCTGAATGTATATATGTATTTATGTATTTATTTTTTATTATATTTATGTATTTATTTGTTTTTTATGTATATATTATTATTATTACTATCCGATTTTTGCACCGCCTAATAACAAAATCTTATTTTTTCAAGTTCTCCACTACCCAAAGGTTGTCTGGAAGAGATCGCTCTGTAGCGATAAGACCGCCTGTTCTTTATCTCTAATTGTAATGTCTTGCATTGTATTTCTCCTGTATATTTTATGAGGTGTGCAATAAAGAGTACTTGTAGGTTTACTCATTTATTGTTAGAAATACTCCTGTGAAGTTTCGAATATAAATAGTCTAATCTTGTTTTCCCATACAAACTTTGGATCTCTCTATTTCACCCCCTTTAGAAAAATCGTTTATTAGTGCGCCCCTAGACCTTATAAGGAACCTACGTTCCAAATTTGGACTCTTTAAAATCAGCGGTTTTGGGCTGTGCGTTTAAAAACGACACCCATATTTTTAGACATTATTTAGACATTTCTACCCCATCGCGCCCACATGAGAGATGGTATTACACGTCCGCCACGTTGAATTTTAAAATCATTCTTTTTTTAGTAATCAGCGACCCGATAATCCATAGAAACCAACTCTTCCCTCTTCCCTCTTCCCTCTTCCCTCTTCCCTCTTCCCTCTTCCCTCTTCCCTCTTCCCTCTTCCCTCTTCCCTCTTCCCTCTTCCCTCTTCCCTCTTCCCTCTTCCCTCTTCCCTCTTCCCTCTTCCCTCTTCCCTCTTCCCTCTTCCCTCTTCCCTCTTCCCTCTTCCCTCTTCCCTCTTCCCTCTTCCCTCTTCCCTCTTCCCTCTTCCCTCTTCCCTCTTCCCTCTTCCCTCTTCCCTCTTCCCTCTTCCCTCTTCCCTCTTCCCTCTTCCCTCTTCCCTCTTCCCTCTTCCCTCTTCCCTCTTCCCTCTTCCCTCTTCCCTCTTCCCTCTTCCCTCTTCCCTCTTCCCTCTTCCCTCTTCCCTCTTCCCTCTTCCCTCTTCCCTCTTCCCTCTTCCCTCTTCCCTCTTCCCTCTTCCCTCTTCCCTCTTCCCTCTTCCCTCTTCCCTCTTCCCTCTTCCCTCTTCCCTCTTCCCTCTTCCCTCTTCCCTCTTCCCTCTTCCCTCTTCCCTCTTCCCTCTTCCCTCTTCCCTCTTCCCTCTTCCCTCTTCCTTCCGGGATACAGCGACCCGATAAACCATAAAAACAATACCCACGTTGATTTTCAGACTTTGTCACCACATTTCTCCCTTTTAGGGGTTGAATTTTCAAAAAACCTGAAACATGTGTTTACTAATTTATCGTTAGAAATACTCCTGTGAAGTTTCGAATAAAATAGTCTAACTAATCTTGTTTCCCCATACAGACTTTAGACCACCATTTTACCCCTTTAGGGGTTAATGTTGAAAAATCCTTTCTTAGTGCACCTTATACACCTTATAAGGAACCTATGTGCCAAATTTGGACTCTCTAGAACCAGTGGTTTAGTATTTAGACATTTCAACCGTATTTCACCCCAACAGGGGAGATGATAATTCACGTCCGCCACGTTGGATCTTAAAATCGTTGCGGTTTTCGTAATCAGCGACCCGATAAACCATAAAAACAATACCCATGTTGATTTTCAGACTGTCACCACATTTCTCCCTTTTAGGGGTTGAATTTTCAAAAACCCTGAAACACGTGTTTACTCATTCATTGTTGGAAATACTCCTGTGAAGTTTCGAATAAAATAGTCTAACTAATCTTGTTTCCCCATACAAACTTTGGACCCCCATTTCACCCCTTTAGGGGGTGAATTTTGAAAAATCCTTTCTTAGTGCACCCCTACATCTTATAAGGAACCTACGTGCCAAATTTGGACTCTCTAGAACCAATGGTTTGGGCTGTGCGTTGATATGTCAGTCAGTCAGTCAGTCAGTCAGTTTCTTCTTTTATATATTTAGAAGACTAGCTGCGCCCCGCGGTGCTACCCGCTCATCCGACGGGAATACTACATTATTTCGGGATCAAAAGTAGCCAATGTGTTAATGCAAGGTGTCAGCTACCAATATACCAAATTTTATCCAAATTGGTCAAGGCGTTTGAGCGTGAAGAAGTAACAAACATACACATAAACACACCCTCAAACTTTCGCCTTTATAATACTATCAAGTGTGGTTTACACTTTATTGCCCAGAAAAGGTGAACTGAATGCATTCTCTACAAGTCAAACCAAGTTCTTTTAAAGCTCCTGAGATCACATCTCCTATTATAAAGACTAAATTTTAATAGTGTGACTTGTATTTTTTTTTCCTACCAAATTTGAAATCTGATTCAGAGTAAGTACAACGTTAGAGCATGTCATTGTTAAAAATCTAGTCATTTCGGACAAGTGTATCGAAATTAAAGAGGTGATTAGAGTGATGTTCAGATCAATCAAGTAGAGAAATTGTAAAAAACTTGCCAAGTCGCTCTTTTGAGTCGCAAATAACATAACAAATCATTATAATAGGAGCTGTGAGCTAAGGAGCTTTTTATAAGAACTTGGTTTCTAGTCTATCTAATTATTTCATTTAAAATGCCTAGTTGGTATTTTTTCACATATGTTTTTGGTGGGATAGTATATACACGTAGGGAACGTAGGCACTACGCGTGGGGTAGTACAAAGCCTGCCTGATGAAAGGATGCGTAGCGCTCTATTGGCGCTGATACAATAAAGTCGATCGTAGCTCGCTTTTATAGCTCGCTCCGATTTACGGCCTAGTGCTTTGTCAGTGTGTATTACTCCAATACAAATAACAGTTTTCGAAGCTAGGGCTAAATTCGACACAACGACGTGACATCTGGATTTGAAGTAATCGTAACAACATACATAAATATCTTGTAGACCGCCTCATGCCAAAATGGCTTCAAATATATACAAATACATATTGTCGGGGATAGTGTCGATAAAGTTCTCATTTCAATCAAATACTTAGCATTTGTTTGAATATTGATTTGTATCTACACTCGTTACTTACGCGGTATTGCACTATCCCCGACGATATGTATAGATACAAATGTTGGTAGTAATAATTATAATAGCTAATTACCACAGTAAAAAATGCGTTAAAAAGTTGGTATTTGTGCGAAAATTTGTGTGTATTATAATAAATGCGAAAGTTTGTGAGTGTGTTTTGTTTGTTTGTTACTTCTTCACACTACGCGGCTGGACCAATTTTGATAAATTTTGGTATGAAGGTAGCTGACACTGGATTAACACAAAGGGTACTTTTTACTCCGACAAAATTTAGTGGGTTGAGCCGGTAGGTTAAAACCTTTAACCTTTACAAGGTTATTGCGGGCTAGTTTTCCGCAACTCGACGTCTTACAATCCGCCTATTTTGCGTGACATATTAATCTGTGGTGACGGGATGAGCGAGTAACACCGCGCGGTGCAGCTAGTACATAATAAATGATTCAGTCCTTGTCTAACACTTGCGTTTGACGGTTAACCCTGGTCTTCCCAACAGGGATACTTTCGTTTTGTCTTCCCAACAATAATTATTAATTTCATCCCCATGGATGTATTTGCACCTCCTAGTGAAGTTATCTCTTTATTCCTTTTGCTGGCAGATTGATATATTCAATAAAAATAACTCACGTTCGTATACACATAAATTTACCATCCCGCATTCTTCAGCTTTCAATCGTTCGGCTTAGGGCCTTGTCACGTTATTGAAGGAAATATTATTTGCACTCAAACATACGACATAGCGTTAGCATTCGATAAACATTCAGGGCTTTTCAGCTTGCAAACGCGTTTTTGTGACGATAAAATGGCTTACTTCTCTACTTAAATTCATTTTTAGGGTTCCGTAACTAAAGGAATAAAAAACGGGACCCTATTACTAAGATTCTGCTATTCGTCTGTCACCAGGCCTTGCTGTTGCCGCTATAACAAAAAATACTAAAAACAGAATAAAATAAATATTGAAGTGGGTCTCCCATACAACAAACGTGATCTTTAGAAAGTTTATTGTACCTACCCTACTATTATTGTCTTACATAAAAAAAAAAAGTTGCGTTAAATTTGCATCTCATTTGTATGCGGCGCCATGCTGCTAGGTGCAAACATAACCTAACCCTGCCAGTTAAGATGGAAAAAGTTTGTACGGAACCCTCGGTGCGCGAGTCTGGCTCGCACTTAGCCGGATTTTTCTTCACTGTAATTTCGCAATGAGAAACATAGTGGCTAAGGGATTGGTAAAAGCTGTGATATTGTACAGAATCAATGTTTTTGTAGCTTCTTTAATTTTGGTTTCTTATTTATTCTTTGTATCTATAAGCTGTGAAGTTAAAGACTTTCATGTGTAAGCATAATATTATCTTTTAAGCAGATTGAATTGAGTAAGTATACAACGTGTCGTATTTTTAGGGTTCCGTAGCCAAATGGCAAAAAACGGAACCCTTATAGATTCGTCATGTCTGTCTGTCCGTCTGTCTGTCCGTCCGTATGTCACAGCCATTTTTTTCCGAAACTATAAGAGCTATACTGTTGAAACTTGGTAGGTAGATGTATTCTGTGAACCGCATTAAGATTTTGATGCAAAAATAAAAAAATAATAATAAATATTGGGGGCGCCCCATACTTAGAACTGAAACTCAAAATTTTTTTTTTTTATCAAACACATACGTGTGGGGTGTCTATGGATAGGTCTTCAAAAATGATATCGAGAGGTTTCTAAAATATTTTTTTTCTAAACCGAATAGTTTGCGTGACAGACGCTTCCAAAGTGGAAAAAAGTTGGTCCCCCCTCTAACTTCTAAAATAAGAAAATGAAAAATGTAAAAAAAAACATATGATGTACATTTATTACTATAAAAACTAGGTACCAACGAAAATTGTTTTGAACGAGATCTAGTAAGTATTTTTTTTTAATACCTAACTTTGCACCTAATTTATATGGGGCGCTATACATACCAGGTGCAAACTTAACTTAACCACTTAGGGATGGAAAGTGTTTGTACGGAACCATCGGTGCGCGAGTCCGACTCGCACTTGGCCGATTTTTTTTATATTATACATTATGTGCATAAAAATATTCAATAAACTGCCTGACTCAATAAAGGACCTTAAATTTGTACCATTTAATCGAGCTCTTAAAAAGTGGCTGGCCGAAAAGAGTTTTTATAGTGTTCAGGAGTTTTTAGACTATAAGTAGATTATAAGTAGGTTTACGTGCGTAGTGCCTACGCTGTTCAATTTCACATGCCATGTATGGTAGATTTTAGTGATACGAATATTATTATTTAAGATCTTAATTGTACCTAAAATTATGTGAAATAAATTATTTGTATTTTGTATTTTGTAAAAAAGCATTAACAGTCTTCCCTTCAAGAAGGCACTGAGGCCCTTTTTCGATTAAGCTGCAGATTTAAGCCATCAATCACCTTGGAAAAACTACTTGAGCATAAAGTAAGGGTAGGCGCCGTTGGCAGATGTTCTCAGCAGCACACAATATGATGGTCTAAGTATATATACCTATTAGGTTTTTATATTGAACGCCCGAATACATATACAGTATGGAAAAAATAATGAGCCCTGGAAGGAAATATCTTAAATCCTTAAGTTAGCTCATTTTACTTAAGGGAAACATCGTTTTATTTTTAATAAGAAACAAAACTGCATTCAAAGATTTTATATATATTTTTTTATATAAGCCCAATTAAAATATGGCAAGTGCGAGCCCGACTCGCGCATGAAGGGTTCCGTACCATAAAACAAGTTTGTTGTATGGGAGCCCCTTTAAATATTTATTTAATTTTATTTTTAGGGTTCCGTACCCAAAGGGTAAAAACGGGACCCTATTACTGAGACTTCGCTGTCCGTCCGTCCGTCCGTCCATCCGTCCGTCTGTCACCAGGCTGTATCTCAAGAACGGTGATAGCTAGACAGTTGAAATTTTCACAGATGATGTATTTCTATTGCCGCTATAACAACAAATACTAAAAATAAATTAAAATTAATATTTAAGGGGGGCTCCCATACAACAAACTTGTCATACCTATATATATATATATATATATATATATAGGTACGGAACCCTTCATGCGCGAGTCGGACTCGCACTTGCCCAATTTTTAGTATTTGTTGTTATAGCGGCAATAGAAATACATCATCTGTGAAAATGTCAACTGTCTAACTATCACCGTTCTTGAGGTACAGCCTGGTGACAGACGGACGGACGGACGGACGGACAGCGAAGTCTCAGTAATAGGATCCCGTTTTTACCCTTAGGGTACGGAACCCTGATTTTTAGGGTTCCTTACCCAAAGGGTAAATACCGGCCAAGTGCGAGTCGGATTCGCGCACCGAGGGTTCCGTACAAACACTCCATCCCCAAGTGGTTAAGTTAAGTTTGCACCTGGTATGTATAGCGCCCCATATAAATTAGGTGCAAAGTTAGGTATTAAAAAAAAACTACTTACTAGATCTCGTTCAAAACAATTTTCCTTGGTAGTTTTTATAGTAATGTACATGATATGTTTTTTTTAGATTTTTCATTGTCTTATTTTAGAAGTTAGGCGGGGGGGGGACCAACTTTTTTCCACTTTGGAAGCGTCTGTCACGCAAACTATTCGGTTTAGAAAAAAAATATTTTAGAAACCTCGATATCATTTTTGAAGACCTATCCATAAATACCCCACACGTATGTGTTTGATGAAAAAAACATTTTTGAGTTTCAATTCAAAGTATGGGGAGCCCCCAATATTTTTTTTTTTTTTTTGCATCAAAATCTTAATGCGGTTCACAGAATACATCTACCTACCAAGTTTGAACAGTATAGCTCTTATAGTTTCGGAAAAAAATGGCTGTGACATACGGACGGACAGACAGACGGACAGACGGACAGAGAGACATGACGAATCTATAAGGGTTCCGTTTTTTGCCATTTGGCTACGGAACCCTAAAAACGGTTTTGGTTCCTAGCTGAAATGGCAACATTATTAACGCTAATCAAATTTAGTCCCAGCTCGTATAGTTCGTGGCATCAGTTGACAAAGCACACAATATTTACCTCTCAACAGTATCAGTGAAAGCAGTCCCCAGTCGATTGTGGGACTGTGGGTCCGAGTGCCAGTCGTGTGTAAAATGCTCTTTTTATCGTCGTTTCGGGCCAAATGGACTCTTTGACATCTGCCCTTTTGGCGGCTCGTCGTCCCAATTTGGTCTGAATGTTCTGATACTATTCGGTGGTTGAAAATGTCTGTGCCGCAAAATTGTTACCTCGCCTTTGTTATAATTGCGAAAGTATTTATTGAACACAAGCAAAGTGGAAAGTTCGTAAATCGTACATTTTTAGTTACATAATTACAACTCAAGTGGGATTGGGCAGGCCACGTCTGCCGTATGCACCCGGATAAATGGGCCAGCAATTTACAACTAAATGGGTGCCTCAAGATCGGCGACGCAGACGGGGCAGGCCGAGACGGAGATGGCGGGATGACTTGGACGCATTCCTTAGCAACTGGTCGGACGAGACATCAAACCGGGACCTGTGGAAATCTAAGGAAGAGGCCTTTGCCCAGCAGTGGGACACACCAATAGGTTAAACCGCTGTTTTAACCGGGCTTACAACAGCGGTTTTAAGCCCGTCTATTGTGAAGAATGGGCAACTACGGAACCCTACACTGAGCGTGGCCCGACATGCTCTTGGCCGGTTTTTGTATGAATTCCTTTACAGTCCTCTCGAGTTGTTCTGCCCGAAACGTGATACTTCGAAGCCTGTTATAACACACGTTATACCTATGATGACATTTTATTGCATTTTTGAGAAAAAAACAATAAATTTTGCTCATAGCTGTGTCAGCGAAAACCACGCTTAAATTGCGACATTTTAGTAAAACAGGGATGATTCATTCGCGCCGTCGTCGTGATAATAAATTATTCGAAAGATGGATTATTTTCATATTTTAACGTATTTAATATTGCTATTAAACTAATTTGAGTATTGCTCATCCTTTATCTCTGGTATATTCAAATATTATGTTATGTTATATATATGTTATTTATTCATAATTGTCGAAGTGGGATATTTTGCGAACACAGATCGATTTGTGTAAGATTGTCCCTTAACATTTATTTATTTCAATAATTATGTATTCAGGGAGACGTCAGAGACTCAAATAATAATACGCGATATAATACGTTTAAATTGTTTTATTTGAATGTGTGACAGTCGCGGAAACTAAATAATAAAAAAATTGGGCAAGTGCGAGTCCGACTCGCGCATGAAGGGTTCCGTACCATAATCTATAACAAGTTTGTTGTATGGGAGCCCCCTTAAATATTTATTTTATTTCATTTTTAGTATTTGTTGTTATAGCGGCAATAGAAATACATCATCTGTGAAAATTTCAACTGTCGATCACCGTTCTTGAGATACAGCCCGGTGACGGACGGACGGACGGACTAATAGGGTCCCGTTTTTACCCTTTGGGTACAGAACCCTAAAAACAACTAAACCAGTTATACTTATAATGATTTAAACTTTACGATTTTCACACATTTTTATAGCAAAACGAGACTTGATCGAGTTCGAAATAGTGTTTAATGATCAGTTTTTCGCCTTACATAGTTTCAGAGTTGTACCAAGACAGCACAATAGATGTGTCGGTTGAAATCTAATCAAACCGCAATAGCAGTGCTCCAGAGACAATCAAGCCTCCGTCTCGGGTCATTACGTCCTCATCTACGATCCGGAGCTCAACGGGAAATTTAACGCTCATTTCATCGATAAGTTCAAGGTAGGATCTAAATTTAGGAGAATATTTCCACGCGTACCAAGAAGTTTGCCAATTCCTTCGTCTTTAATTATAAAAACGGTTTAAACTGACGTAAAAATTGTCAGGAACGGCCCGAAATGTTTCGAACTCATATGGAGCTTCAGGGGCAGCTATCCGTGTTACTATGCGACTCGCGGCCCACTGCACTGGTTATCGCTCTCCTCACCGCCCTCTATCAGCGCCCGCGTAGATAGCGCGGCGGCAGGAAGGAAGGGCTCTTGCACTGTCACTACTGGACTGTCTGTCACTGTATTTTCACTACTACCCACCGATACTACGCACACTTGACTTATTGTATCTAGTGTTATATGAGTCCTTCATCTGCCGAACTATTAACTTAAGTGGAACTCTTTGCCGGCACATGTGTTTCCTCCTTCTTACGATGGACCCTCCAAACGAAGCGTGAAGAAGCTTCCCTCGAGCCAGCATGGCAGTGTCAACTGACATGGCACCGATGGTTTTTTGGCAGTTGCCATTGCGACTTGGGCTCCTCTTTTCGCTTACCATCAGGCGAAATGGAGCCACTATGTTGAGACAATATAAAAAAACCGGCCACGTGCAAGTCTGACTCGCGCACCGAGGGTTCCTTACAAACTTTCACTTATCCCATCTTAATTGGCCTGGTTGAGTAAAGTTTGCACCTGAAATGTATGGTGCCGTATACAAACGAGGTGCAAACACGGTTGCGTTGAGTTCTGCAAATATGATGTTTGAAAAGGACTATATTTTTTTTGATTTTATTACCAATGTATATTTTTAGATTTTGTATAAGTATTTGTAGTATGTGACGATATTAATTGCCAATGGGTATAGCCGTGTTTGTATGGGGCATCGGCCCCAGAAGCCAAATCGATTGCCGTTTTGCTAATATATTAGTCCAGATGTAAGATGCTATTTTACAAAAAAAGGACCCTGAAATACTTCAGGTTTTTGAGAAAATTAAAAAAAACGAAAATTGGTTTTTATTTTCTTTTATCTAAACTACTCAATAGATTTTTTTGTAACTTATACACATTATGTAATAAATAAAGATGTATTATTAAAAAAAAATGGATTTCCAAATATCCTTATAAGTAGTGAAATTTTCACTTTAAATTTTTCAATAACTTTTTTTTATATTTTCGAGATAGGGACACCCACCAATTTTGGCTATATTATGTATAAACTAATATTCTATAATATATATTTTTTTCAAAAACATTCACTTGGATCAACATATCCAAAATCAAACAAACTTATCGCCTGGTGACAATTTTTCAGACAGTTATTTTCAAAACCTCGTATCTAGTTTGTTGATTGATACTGAGATACGAGCTTTATTTTAAGTAGGTATTTGTTACTTAGTTTTGGTTGTCAAAACTGACGTTATGGTATACCATACATTTGTTGGACTTAATATGCCTAACTACTCGTACAAGAATCGAATAAAAATAACATAAGAGCATCAAAGTGAATGTTTTTGAAAAAAATATATATTATAGAATATTAGTTTATACATAATATAGTTAAAATTGGGGGGTGTCCCTATCTCGAAAATATAAAAAAAAAATTATTGAAAAATTTAAAGTGAAAATTTCACTACTTATAAGGATATTTGGAAATCCATTTTTTTTAAAATAATACTTTTATTACTTACATAATGTGTATAAGTTACAAAAAATCTATTGAGTAGTTTAGATAAAAGAAAATAAAAACCAATTTTCGTTCTTTTTAATTTTCTCAAAAACCTGAAGTATTTCAGGGTCTTTTTTTTGTAAAAAAGCATCTTACATCTGGGCTAATATATTAGCAAAACGGCAATCGATTTGGCTTCTGGGGCCGATGCCCCATACAAAACATACGGCTATACCCTTTCATAGTTCTAGGTCACCGGGAAGTTCCCTATCATTTTGATTCCCTTAAGAGTGTACGTTTTTTGGCCACATAAACGGCCGTATTTTTTTTTCACGTTGACGTAGAAATTTCATTACTTGAGTATATGGTGTTAATTTCAACTCAATACTACGCATTCTCGAGATAAAGGGTCTTGACAGACAGACAAACGGAAGGACAACAAAGTGATCCTATAAGGGTTTCCTTTTTTTCCGATTGAGGTATTTATCACGAAAAAGACATCGATTACGTGTACCTATTCATTTATTCGGTCATGTGACGATAATATACTGGTCAATACACGGTCCTTATTAGATGCCTTACGACAAAAGTAGGTAAAATACGTACAAAAAAGTCAGAAACCACTCACGTTTTTTGCCAGTATCCTCACAATTTCAATAAACCACCGAATTCGCGAAAATAATTGTTTTTTAGATCCCTCTTCGGTAAATTCACGCTGACTGACAGCGGAGCTCAAAGTTCAGAAACGCCATTAAGTATACGTCTGGAGAGCCACTTTTAATTTTGAAAGTATTTTATAAAAAACCATATTAGGTATATGTATCAGTAATTTGATTATTTTTTAAAGAAATTAACCTCGAAAATTTTCAAATTAATAAACGTAATTTGATAAAATGTATAATTAGATAGAGAAAAATACAATTTATTCCTGAATGTTTTCTTTACAGTTACATATATAAATAAATATTAAGGGGCGATCTTACAGAAATCGGCCTAGTCCCAAACTAAGCACAGCTTGTACTAATGGTACTATATACGACGATATACATAATATATAAATACATATATAGATAACATCCATCACCCAGGATCAAATATTTAACCTAGCCGGGATTAGAACCCAGGATCTAGGCAAGTTAAATTATACTAGCTGCGCTCTTCCCACGGGAACAAATCTTTATAAACACATTCACAAACTTTCGCCTTTATAATTTTAGTTTGATATATCGTCGTGTAATACCCATTGTCTTATCTAGACAAGATCGATTCATAAAAGATTTTCCATGAATATTCCCTAATTGCTTTTTATGTATGGCACTCCTAAAGTAGAACGGTCCAGCCACTGATATTGGTCAAAATTTATGGGTGCAGGATTCTTATTACACGCCACTTTTGTTACGAGGATAACGTAATAACAAAGTTAGCCCGGACCTTCGGGACCGAGTAAATTTAATAACACGTGCGGGGGAATCGTTACGCTTCACATCGCATACAGAAGTTTTATTCTTAGATTAAGAATGAAGCGTAGAACTGTTAAAAACAATGGCTATAACCAATTGTGAACGATTACAGCGCCACATTGCGTTCATGCCTATGCGTGTTTTTTGTTTAAAAAAATGATTGGATTAGATTAGATTAGATTTATTAATTCGTAACATAAAATGTCAGTTTAAATAACGCTAAGACAATTTACATGCATTTATGTTATGGTCGTCATAAAAATAAAAAATAGTTATAATAATAGTAAAACCATAGCAATTGATTGGAGCAACAAATATATAAATATATATCATCATTCAGTTAAATGTGCATATAAACCTCTTTTTTCAAATTGATTTTGTAGGCGAATAAAACTCAGTATAGCTTTGTACATTCAAATCCCATACAAGGAAAAAGTGTGCCAAAACTCCTATTCCAGATTGTCACGATAATTGTGTTTTTTTTTTCTATTTATTGAATAGTATTTTTAACAGTAATCCTAAGACATAAAATAAATATTCAAAGTGAAGCCAGTTTTGGATACCACGGGCTAATTTTCGTCCGTGTGCGCATCTGTCACAAGCAAAACGACTTTATGATCGGTTCGTAGACACGCACACATAAAACCAAAAGCGGCATTTTTCGCAAATCTGTTATGAAGACTCGTTCCAGGCGTACTTATTGTAAGACTCGTTAATTTACCCCCAACATTCACACATTTAATACCTAACATAAATTAAACACCTTAATGACATCGTATCGTATCTTAATCAAAATTCTACTGCTCTCATCCTATAAAGCTTAACATAATACACACATAGTCTGAGCACCCACGCCGAAACTATGTAATAACTGGAACTATTTGCCTGGAATAATTCTCATGCGAACTATATTGCCGCGGTACTAAACTAATATATATTTAGATAGTACTCTAGCACAAACCAGGTAAGGTTAATGTGATGTTGATTTTAAATGGAAGACTAATTTATACAAGTATAGAGATAGCTCTAAATTAAAAATGAACTTCTATTTTACGTAATTTTATGTTTTTATGTAACATTCAATGTATTGTTTCATTTGATATAACAACAATAAGTATTATTTCATAGAGTATAATTTCCATTAGTACAAAATGCATTTGATAGAACCATTTAACGTTTATATTGACAAGATAACCTAACACTCCTCCTCGCTTTTGCTCGTCGTCGTAACTAACTATGACTATGGCAGTTTAACTTTTTTGTTTGAGCAGTTTAAGTGTGTTAAGAGCCTTTAAACGTATATAAAAAAATAAATTATACTAAATGATAATATTTTCTTCGGTTTCCGCGACTGTCACACAATTAAATAACACAATTTAAACGGATTAAATCGCGTTTATTAATTGTTTGAGCCTCCCCGACGTTTCAGTAACTTTACAGATAGATACCGTTGTCAAAGGTTGACTGAGAAAAACACAATTTTTCTCTGTCAAAGTTGCATTTGTGCAAACTACCCATTTTATAAATATTTATTTAAAATACATGCCAGATGGGCCTAATGTGGAAAGACAATTACACATGTGCCAGAAGGGCATTTATTATTTTATTTAAAATATCTACCACCGGTTCACGGTATGAAATTATACCAATTGTTATTAGATTAGTTTACTATTTCACTTGATAAACTTTACAAAAGAAAATGGTTTTAAATATCGGAATCTAGACGGAAAAGCTAACAAACTGTCTCAACTAGTGACCGATCTCGAACTTAAATTAAGGTCAAAATGTCCCGTGGTCAGGTAAATATCGCCAACAGTATTACGTAACCATTCAGTAATTATATTTCCGTTATTACAGATGTAAATTTGGCAATTCATACTCGCAGGATGAGTGCTCGGCGATGCTAATTGGGCCATGAAATGGAATATCGATCAAAGCTCGTGTCAGGTTATGGAGTGGATACTGAAGTGTAGTTGGCCATTTATAAAAAATTGGGCAAGTGCGAGCCCGACTCGCGCATGAAGGGTTCCGTACCTATACATATATATAACCTTTAACAAGTTTGTTGTATGGGAGCCCCCCTTAAATATTTATTTTATTTTATTTTTAGTATTTGCTGTTATAGCGGCAATAGAAGTACATAATCTGTGAAAATTTCAACTGTCTAGCTATCACCGTTGTTGAAATACAGCCTGGTGACAGACGGACGGACGGACGGACGGACGGACGGACGGACGGACGGAAGGACGGAAGGACGGACGGACGGACGGACGGACGGACAGCGAAGTCTCAGTAATAGGGTCCCGTTTTTACCCTTTGGGTACGGAACCCTAAAAAGGCCAAAAGTGCCCGCAACTTTATTCACCGATAACGAGGCATAGTTATTGTATTAAGATTAAGCTATTCACACTCACGTGAAGTTGTCAAGAGCGGCCATGTTTCTAACTCGTATGCAGCTCATCATCAGGGACTGCTACAGGGAATCCTACACAGAGGCGTGGTAACGTCGTCAATTTCACGTGAGTGTGATGTCTCACAAAAGTCTTAATAATATTAACGAGGCAAAGCATTACTCTTTTTGTGCCTCAGTCAAATCGGGTATGTTTTTATCATACTTAGGTATCCTACTAACTGCTACTTACTACCTCTGTACCGTCTTGACAAAGTTTGGTTTTACGAGTCACAATTAGAGCCTTTCATAACCCGGACAAAAATAATTGACGGAGTCGCTGTCGGACACGGCGAAGAGTACTACCTCTGTACTGAATTTATCGTAGTAGTTGTTTCGGTATTCTGAGGAGGCTCAGTGATATTCCGAACAATAGATGTGATGGGGTTCTATTTGCAACCACTATTACTTTAAAATACTTTTGAAACGGAAATATACTTAGCTCGTGTAAGTCGAATATTTCTAGACATGTTTCGAATCAGTTCGCGATTAATTTTTAGGAGATCTGAACAGTGAGACGGGAGTTTTCTATGTTGAAAAAAGTTATAAGATCTTTATTTTTCATTTCATTAAGCATCTGCCTACACAAAGTGACTACTTTTAGCTTTGTCAGCTACGCAATTTAATTATAACTTAAAAAACAAGATCCCATAACGTGGGACGGTAGGTAAGTCTTCCTCAAAATCTTTTTTGTTATACTGTTTTAGAAAAGGTTCTTAAATTTTATTGAGTACCAGAAATATTCTGGTATTCGAGTTCATAAACTAGTAATAATTCAATTAAATCAATTGTTCAACTTCTCAGACCAAACTAACCCGAATCCTGAATTTCATCAACGCATTTCCACATGAGCGATTTCATCCATCAGATACTTTTGAAAGGAACTTTGACCCTTCCCATAACAACATATCCTGGGTATTTGACGGAGCTTTGCGATTTATACAATGGATATTGGATGAAATTCTCTAAAAATCTTATTTGTTTTGTTTATAAGTAGGTAGGAATAACCCTCATTTCTAGAAAAAAGTTACAGGCTGTAGCTAAAAAAAAATTGGGCAAGTGCGAGTCCGACTCGCGCACGAAGGGTTCCGTACCATAATCTATAACAAGTTTGTTGTATGGGAGCCCCCTTAAATATTTATTTAATTAATTTTTTTGTATTTGTTGTCATAGCGGCAATAGAAATACATCATCTGTGAAAATTTCAACTGTCTAGCTATCACCTTTCTTGATTTACAGCCTGGTGACAGACGGACGGACGGACGGACGGAGGGACGGACAGCGAAGTCTCAGTAATAGGGTCCCGTTTTTACCCTTTGGGTACGGAACCCTAATAAAAAAGATGATAATGTTTATTTGGAAAGCAATAACATTCTAGATCTAGAGGAACCTAACCTGGGTGCTAATTTTTGACTTGGTAGGGGTGCTGTCGTGCTCCTAGATAATATATTTAATCGGGGGGCACGGCAGTGCCCCCGCCAAGTCGAGCGCGAAGCAAACACTGCCGTACCATCCTTTACTGGAACCATTTCGCCGCATTTTCAGGCCCCTATTTGAGTACCTCTGGATAAGACCAGAACGCAGAAATTTTCGTCATCCAGTAAGCTATAATCACATACTTAAAATCCAAAATTTCAAGTCTGTAGGTCATTTAGTTCCGAAGTTAAGCGAAAGCAAAGTTTCGCATTTACGACACTCATTCACTCACTCACTCACTCATGATCATCAGTAAAGAAGTAGTACTTCCCATAAATTCAGAGAGCTGAAATTTGGTACAGAGTTAGGGTTTAATGGCCACATAAAGCGAAAACTATAAAAATTGGCCAAGTGCGAGTCCGACTCGCGCATGAAGGGTTCCGTACCATAAAACAAGTTTGTTGTATGGGAGCCCTTAAATGTTTATTTTATTTTATTTTTAGTATTTGTTGTTATAGCGGTAATAGAAATAGATCATATGTGAAAATTTCAACTGTCTAGCTATCACCGTTCTTGATATACAGCCTGGTGACAGACGGACGGACAGACGGACGGACGGACGGACGAACAGCGAAGTCTCAGTAATAGGGTCTCGTTTTTACCCTTTGGGTACGGAACCCTAAAAACTAGGATAATCGAAGATCTGGAGTACTCTGATTAGAAAACACAAGAACCCAACCAAACTATTAGAGATCGACATACCGCCTTTACAAAAAATATTCAACTTGTTGTGTTCGGTTGGCCGCCGTCGCGACTGATCGTCTCTCCTGATGATGGATCGCGTACCGATTCGAAACATGTCGAGCGTTATTCGATTTCTACGACGTGAGTAAAGCCGTTTAAGTATTTTAATATTCAACTTGGTGGGCCGCTTCATTTGTTGTCAAAAATCCAAGGTCTGAAGTATTTTGACGACGCGTTTGGCTCGGTTTGTAAACACCTGCCTACTGAGCCGGCGGTCCCGGGTTCGAGTCCCGGCCAGGGCAAATATTTGTTTGATGAACTCGAATATTTGTGCTTGGGTCATGGTTGTTCTATGTATTTAAGTATATATCTATACTATTATAAAATCCTAAATTTGTATTGAAAATACATTTTCTATGGAGGGAGGTCATGATTTCAGGAAAAGTCTCGATAGCGTGATGCAGCTTGATAGTTGTTTTGTATGGACACGCATCGCCTTGCCAACCTGGCGCCATCTGTTTTCAAAAAAACCTTTGTCCTCGAATCACGCTGAAACGGCTAGATAAAAAGTTACCAATTTTGGTACAGGAATAGCTGAACATCCAAAGATGGTTAGTATAGGATACTTTTTATTATGATTAACATTTATCTCTGAAAACATAAATACTATGAAATATTTTCCTATTGTGTGGGTGGGCGGCTTCCTCGGGACGCTCCGCACCTTCGGTGCTACGCGGAGCTCGGCCTGCGGCCTAGCGTTAAGTTGCTTCAACTTATATTAAGGTGGGCGGTTTCCTTGGGACGCTCCGCACATAACGGTGCTACGCGGAGCTCAGCCTTCGGCCTCGCATTAAGTTACTTCAACTTATATTAAGTGGGTGGGCGGCTTCCTCGGGACGCTCCGCACCTTCGGTGCTACGTGGAGCTCGGTCTGCGGCCTCGCATTAAGTTACTTCAACTTATATTAAGTGGGTGGGTGGCTTCCTTGGGTCGCTCCGCACCTTTGGTGCTACGCGGAGCTCGGCCTCCGGCCTCACATTAAATTACTTCAACTTATTTTAAGTGGGTGGGTGGCTTCCTCGGGACGCTCCGCACCTTCGGTGCTACGCGGAGCTTGGCCTGCGGCCTCGCGTTAAGTTGCTTCAACTTATATTAAGGTGGGCGGTTTCTTTGGGACGCTCCGCACATTACGGTGCTACGCGGAGCTCGGCCTTCGGCCTGACATTAAATGACTTCAACTTATATTAAGTGGGTGGGCGGTTTCCTTGAGACGCTCCGCACCTTCGGTGCTACGCGGAGCTCGGCCTGCGGCCTCGCATTAAGTTGCTTCAACTTATATTAAGTGGGTGGGTGGCTTCCTTGGGTCGCTTCGCACCTTTGGTGCTACGCGGAGCTCGGCCTGCGGCCTCACATTAAGTTACTTCAACTTATATTAAGTGGGTGGGCGGTTTCCTCGGGACGCTCCGCACCTTCGGTGCTACGCGGTGCTACGCGGAGCTCGGCCTCCGGCCTCACATTAAATTACTTCAACTTATTTTAAGTGGGTGGGTGGCTTCCTCGGGACGCTCCGCACCTTCGGTGCTACGCGGAGCTTGGCCTGCGGCCTCGCGTTAAGTTGCTTCAACTTATATTAAGGTGGGCGGTTTCTTTGGGACGCTCCGCACATAACGGTGCTACGCGGAGCTCGGCCTTCGGCCTCACATTAAATGACTTCAACTTATATTAAGTGGGTGGGCGGTTTCCTTGAGACGCGCCGCACCTTCGGTGCTACGCGGAGCTCGGCCTGCGGCCTCGCATTAAGTTGCTTCAACTTATATTAAGTGGGTGGGCGGCTTCCTTGGGACGCTCCGCACCTTCGGTGCTACGCGGATTATGTAAGTATGTATGTATGTAAACACTTTATTGCACATAAAACAATATTGACAAAAACTCAAAAACAATACAAGTGCGAACTTATCCCTTGGGATAAGGGAATAATTCCTTAGGGCTTATGTGTAGTGAACGTGTAATATTTGTTTACGCGTGCGAAGCCGCGGGCAAAAGCTAGTTTATCTATATAAGTATGTATATCGTCGTCTAGTACCCATAACACAAGCCTTCTAGAGCTTAATTTGGGACTAGATCGATTTGTGTGAGGTTGTCCGATATTTATTTATTTATTATTTATTTGATGAAGAACCCTCAGCTGGTCTCAGCTGTATTAGAGATATGGTAATGCCCCTGTTTAGTATTAACCTTTATACTGATTCATTTATAAATGGCGGGGACACTGGCCGCTTTGCTGCCCTCTGTATAAAAATGTAACTAGACTTCAGTGTCAAAATTAGTGTCTGCGAAAACAACAAGAATTACAGCCAAACATTATTTATTTAAACCGTGTGATCAAAAAGGAAGCTGACGGAGGCCTCCGAAACAGAACGGGCACATCAGCAACGGTAAGTCCTTGATATTTATTTTTGGATCAGTATAGAGTATTTTTCCTGACTCCACACCAAGATCCTCCCTTCATTACCTACAGTCCGCTAACGGCTTTACGCCACATTTTCTGGTCCTTCGAGCCGGATTTTCAAAATTTTGAACCGACCTATTTTTTTTTTTTGTTTAATTCCCCAAATTATAATCTATAATATAACCGTTGCTTCCGTCGCGAATCGTATTCGCTATAAAGCTATTCCCTGTTCTCACAGATTTTCAAAAATATAATTCAACCAATTCGTCATATTTTTGTCCGTGACAAAAATGGCGGAAGGCGAGGTGCAATCTTTATTGCAAATTAGCACTTTGACAATTAAAAAAGAATATTTGTTCAATAAATTACAAAAGGCGTATGATGTATCCAAAACTGTTAAATTGGATAGTCTAGACTCGGTACAGAATTACATGGTACAGTTTTCAGAACTTGATGACGCTCGTAGCGATTTCGAAAAAATTGTCATGGAAATTATCATGCTTGAAATGCAGTCAAACCCCAAGGCTAAACCTTCAATAAGCGCGTTAGAAAGCTTCGACGAATTATATTATGTTTGCAAAAAGGTAGCTTTGAACTGCACGCGTATAGTCCAGGAGCCAACCGAAAAATATTCAACTGTAACCAAGGATGATTGTCTAGCTAGGCCGGTCTTACCGAAGCTAACGTTATTTGAATTTGACGGGCAGGTAGAGAACTGGACTACATTCCATGATACCTTCGTGTCTTTGGTTCACAATCGCAAGTTCGAGAACATAGATAAATTTCATTATCTCCTATCTTGCGTCAAAGGTCCAGCACTGAGCATTGTCAGAAGTCTTCCGATCACGTCATTCAATTACCCACTTGTTTGGCAAAGCTTACTTGATAAATACCAAGACGTTAGGGCGTTGACCGGCAGATATCTGGACAAAATGCTGAACTTTTCGCCTTTGACAAAAGACAGCGTAGCGAATTTAACCTCGTTCGTGGAGACTTTTGATCATTCGTTGAAAGCGATTCACGCCTTGCAGATTGAGAACTTGGACGACTATCTATTTTGTCATTTGGCATTACGTGGGTTAGACAGTCATACTAGGAAATTGTTTGAAGAAAGCCGCGATCAAAATAAATTACCGATTTTCGCGGATTTAATAAATTTCGTGAACAAACAAATTAAAGTTTTGGAACATACATTTCCTAGTGCCGGCTCCCGGACTATAAACAATCAACAAGTCAAAGTGAAGTCATCTGTCAACTTCGCACAACCGAGTCATAAACCGGCCAATTTCAAATATTCGAACGCAACTTCGTCTTCACAAAAGGTTGGATTAGCTGTTTCGCGTTTTGATACTCAAAATAATTCGAACCAAAACAAACTGACTTGCGTGCATTGCAACTCAAATCATCTGATTTATCGTTGCGAACAGTTTCGTAAACTGTTAGTTCAAGACAGGATTGACCGTGTCAATGCCTTGAAACTATGCACCAACTGTTTAAAAAGTGGTCATGAAACGTCAAGTTGTAAGAGCAACATGACTTGTGGAGTTTGCTCTCGGCCTCACCACTATTTACTACATCGGGATGCAAGTGTTCTGCAGGCAACGGCCGTGCCGACGCCGCAGACGCCCCGTGCTGCCGTGCATGCAGCGGGGCCTTCACTACCGCGCTCCGTGAGTGTGGCTGTGACACCCGATCCAACCGTTACTGAGAATCTCCATTCCGTGACTGAAAATTCCAGTTCTTACGGTATAGTACTGGGGACTACGAGGACTCTAGTCGTTGACATCACTGGTCAATATCAGAACTGCCGTGCCGTTCTTGATTCTGGAGCTCAAAGCTCATTCATTACTTTGAACTGTGCTCAACGTTTGGGTCTACCTCGCAACAAATGCCCTTACACGGTATCAGGGCTAGGAGGTGAACTAGTCAAAAACTTTGGCATGGTGACATGCGACTTAAAGCCGTGTAAATCGGACGTTCCGAGTTTCCGGCTAGAACTGGTCGTAGTAGAGAAAGTTTCATCCGAAATGCCAAATGTTTCGTTTCCACCGGAAGTCGTGGAAGAATACAAGAATTTCGATTTGGCTGACCCATTGTTCTACGAAAAGTCATCGGTAGATATTCTGTTGGACAACGGTGTCGTGTCTGATTTGATGTTGGACAAGCCGACTAATGTCAAGCCGAACATACCCAAGGTGATTGAGACGGTTTTCGGTTATGTCGTAAGTGGAAGATTATACAACGAAAGTAATCAACTGTCATTAAATTTACATCTGTCGATTTCTGAAGAGAAGACTTTGGACAAAACGCTGCGTGACTTCTGGGAAGTAGAGGAATTGCCGTGCAAACCTGTACTCAGCCCTCAAGATCAGCTGGCTGAAGATATATTCGTGCGTGATCACTCCCGTGATGAGGGGGGGAGATACATCGTGCCGCTGCCTTTTGTGACTGATACGCCGACACTTGGAGACTCTCGAGTTGCCGCCGAACGACGATTGCTGGCAACAGAGCGCAAACTTGCGCGTTCACCAGTGCTGCAGCAAGCATACAACGACTTCATGCTCGAGTATGAGAAACTTGACCACATGGAATTGTACACTGGTAGCGAGTCAAGCAAGTATCTGATTCCACATCACAGCATTTTAAGGCCGAGCAGTACGTCAACACCCTTGCGCGTCGTATTCGATGCTAGTGCGAAAATGTCTACAAACATCTCTCTCAACGATACTCAGTTGACAGGACCAAACCTGTACCGTGATATAGGTTCCATTATAACCAATTTTCGATTATTCGAATACTGTTTCGCAAGTAATATTTGCAAGATGTATCGTGCAATCCTTGTGCGTGAATGTGATAGAAAATATCAACACATATTATATCGGTCGTCCGTAGACGAGCCGATAAAAGTCTATGAATTAAAAACGATTACATACGGCGTAAGTTCGAGTCCATTTCTGGCCATTCGTACTTTGCTACAATTAGCCAGTGATGAAGGTGAACGTTTCCCTTCAGCTGCTAATGTCGTGCGACAAGGTATCTATATGGATGACATTTTATGGTCATGCGCAACCTTCTCCCAAGCCTGTGCATTGCAGGACGAGTTAATTAATATGCTACAGTGCGGAGGACTTGTGCTAAAGAAGTGGTCTAGCAACTGTGAAGAATTATTCGAGCGCGTTCCAGTTGAACATCGTGAAACTACTGTCACTTTTCAAAAGGATCGGGATGACGTTTCGATTAAGCTTCTGGGCTTGAAATGGTCTCCGGTGTTTGACGCGTTCAGCTTCTCTTTGAACAAGCAAGATACCGTCAATACCAAGAGATCTGTACTAAAGACTCTAGCATCTATTTATGATCCCGTTGGATATATTTCTCCTTGCACATTTGTTGCAAAGTGCATCCTTCAGGATCTTTGGAAGGTGGGTCTCGGTTGGGGTGATCCTCTGCCTCAAGAAGTGTGTGAGCAGTGGTTGACATTCATCACCGAACTACCTCGCCTATCTGAGTTGCAAATCCAACGGCACATATTGCTTCCAGATGTAACAGAATGCGAGCTGGTTGGATTTAGTGATGCATCATCTCGTGGGTACGCTGCCTGCATTTACGTCATATCACAAAGTCAGTCGGATGTGAAGTGCAGATTGCTAATGGCGAAATCGAAGGTCGCACCTGTCAAGGCTCAGACGATCCCTAGAATGGAACTTATGGCCGCGGCTCTTCTTGAAAAACTTATGAAGTACGCATGCGAATGCATAACTCGAGTTGATGTGACTAGAATCACAGCGTTAACAGATTCGTCCATAGTTTTGGCGTGGCTGCAAATTGACGCCTATAAATTAAAGACATTTGTATGTAACCGTGTTACACAAATAATAGAGTCAATACCACCCCATGCGTGGCGTCATGTTAAAAGCGAGTACAATATGGCAGACGTAGCTTCCCGAGGTGTATCTCCGTCGCAATTCATGCTTGATAGCTCTCAGTGGTTTGAGGGTCCTACCTGGATGTACGAGGATCGTGAAACTTGGCCTGTATCAACGTACACAAATAAAAGTGAAACTCAAATTCTTGAGATGAAATCAAACTCGAATACGTTCAGTTTGATAGCTCGAAAGACTGAAGAAGAAGATAAACTAGAGTTTGTTGAGCGAGTCTGTAACCGGTTCTCTTCTTTTTCAAGAATGCAAAGAAGCATCGCCTGGATTTTACGTTTACTTCGACGATCCCGCGATGACGTTTCAATTCGCCACCAAGTCTTAACGACTGAAGACTTGAACGCAGCCCACGATAGTCTTATAAAGCTAGTGCAAGCTGCATATTTTAAAGAGCAAATTGAAACACTGAAGAGGGGCGAGACGTACATTCCTTCGTTAAGGAAACTTGCACCCTTTCTTGATGCTCGTGGCTTCCTCAGGGTGGGGGGTCGTATCCCGCACTCTGATTTGCCATACAATGCAAAGCATCCCTTATTGTTGCCGAAGCAGAGTAGGTTTACAAAGCTCTTGGTTGAATATTTTCATAAAAAATATTTGCACACAGGTCCGCAAACCTTGCAAAATATTATCAACCAAAGATATTGGATCTTGTCGGCTCGTAGCCTCATTCGATCAATTCACGGGAAATGTAAGAACTGCTTCAAATGTAAACCGACGCTGCTTCAGCCTAAAATGGGTGATCTTCCCTCAACTCGGCTGTTGCCTAATAAAGTGTTCGAGAATGTAGGTGTAGACCTAGCCGGACCTTTCTACATAAAGGAAAGTTTACGGCGTAATGCAAAGATAGAGAAGGCTTATTTAGCGGTCTTCGTGTGTTTTTCCACAAAAGCCGTGCATTTGGAAACACTTTCTTCTCTATCTGCGGATTGCTTTCTGGCTACCCTTGATAGATTCGTATCCCGTCGTGGTCTCTCGGCATGTTTTTATTCGGACTGCGGAACGAATTTCATAGCAGCCAGTAAACATCTTGCTGATGTTCAGAAATTCATGTTTGATAACAGCACCCGGCAGGATATTTTGAACGGCTGCGCTCAGCGCTTAATTAACTGGCAGTTCAACCCTCCTAGTGCTCCTCATATGGGCGGTTTATGGGAGAGCTGCGTTCGAATTGCGAAATATCATCTTGTGCGTACTGTCGGTGACAAAGCTTTGACTTTTGAGGAACTGTCAACTGTTTTCTGTAAAATAGAAGCCATAATGAATTCAAGGCCATTATGCGCTCTACCGGCTAGTGATAATCCTCATGAGTTTAATGTGTTAACACCAGGACACTTCTTAGTAGGCAAGAGTCTGACAACTGTACCAGAGTATGATTTACAGTCCGTACCCGTAAACCATTTAACGCGTTGGCAATATTTACAAAATTGCTCCCAACTGTTTTGGAAGAAATGGAGCCAAGATTATTTAAACACCTTACAGCAAAGGTCAAAATGGTTCACCTCGCCTCCCAATATCAAAGTAGGAGACTTAGTATTGGTGAAGGATGATCGGATTTCTCCATGCAGTTGGCCACTTGCAATTGTCGAACAGACACATCCCGGTTTGGACGGCATTGTGCGCAAGGTTACCCTGCGTACAAGAGCTAATAATTCTTTATCAAGACCAGTTAACAAACTGTGTCCTCTTCCTTACACTTACTAAATTCCCTTCCTCTTTCTTCAATTATGAAGATTTTATTTTCTAGCGCCTCAGTGAGCGCATTTTTCGTTTTATTCCTTTTCCCTATATTTTATGAAAGCCACATAGTGCTTTCGGTGGGGGGTGTTTAGTATTAACCTTTATACTGATTCATTTATAAATGGCGGGGACACTGGCCGCTTTGCTGCCCTCTGTATAAAAATGTAACTAGACTTCAGTGTCAAAATTAGTGTCTGCGAAAACAACAAGAATTACAGCCAAACATTATTTATTTAAACCGTGTGATCAAAAAGGAAGCTGACGGAGGCCTCCGAAACAGAACGGGCACATCAGCAACGGTAAGTCCTTGATATTTATTTTTGGATCAGTATAGAGTATTTTTCCTGACTCCACACCAAGATCCTCCCTTCATTACCTACAGTCCGCTAACGGCTTTACGCCACAGCCCCCTTCTACTATTGGTACATAAAAAAATCGACTGTCATTGCAAAAATCCAGCGTAGTGGGATACATCTAATTTAATCTAGCCTATAGCGTCCCACAGCTGGGCGGGCTACGTATTAAAATCCCGAAAGTTCATAATACCTACGAAATACCAATGGTCAAAATACCGAAAGTTCAAAAAGCCGATAGCCAATATTCGATAAACCGAAGCTCAAATTACCTATTTTCAGAAAATCGAAAGTTGAAAATCTCCAAATTTCATAATCCCGAAATTTATAAAATCTCGAAATTTTATAATCCCGAAAGTCAATGAGCACTTTAAAAGTGTCAGGACACTAAACTAATCCGTTTTTTCCGTGGAACCGATCTGCTCCGGTGCTGCGGGATGTTCAGCCCCTCCGCCCTAGCGTAAGAAAGTGCGGCACCTACGCTCGCCTCCGGGCTTTTATATACACTCTAGGGGTAGGGCAGACAAGACCACGTGGAATCGGGGTTGACAGCTTCGGTTCTTTGGCAAGTCGATTAAGAAAAGGAAAGAGTCCGGGAAAGTGGGAAATTAAGTATGACACTAAATATTCGATATTATGATAAAATATTCTGTCATGGACTGCCAACCGAACCGAACTTGTCTGGAACCGAAGCTGTCAACGCTCGCCTCCGCAGCTTCGGCTTTTTAGTCACCTTCGGCGACCAGCCTCATCCGCTGCGACTCGCTTGATGCCCGCACTTTCTTACGCTAGGGCCACAGTATAATAAAGAGTACTAACGTACCAGGGCGGAGGGGCAGCACATCCCACAGCGCCGGAGCAGATCGGTTCCACAGAAGAGTTCACTTATAAATAGTAAGTATAGTAGTAGGCAAGTAGGTTACGTAATTTAGGTTAATATTCTTTGTATAAAATAAACATTAGAATCTGTAAGACTACAGAAATACGAGATAATTCTCGAGAGTTTAAATAATATTCCGGATTACAACCTTCAGGCAGGATCATAGTCTTCGGGATTACAGTCTTCGGGATTACATTCTTCGGGATTACAGTCTTCGGGATTATAATATTCGGTATTTCATCCTTTCGATCAAACGTTCTTTCGGGATTTTAAACTTTCGGTCAAATAAACATTCGACATTTTAATTTTCGGCCTTCCGTCCATAGGTCTTATGATATTCGGTATTTTGAACTTCGGCATTTTAATACGTACCCGCTGGGCGAATGCCTCTCCTTCTGCTTTTAATACGCAAATAAATAAAATTAAAGGAAAACTTTGGACAAGACTAGACTGGCTTTAATACTTATACTTACAAGTTTACAAGAAGAAATAGTCGAACGATTAACTTTATTCTACTCGAACATTGCACAAATTAAATAAACAAATTACACCAAAATATTAATTTCGCTAAAAATTTGGTCAAAATATAATGCATTGGACTAAGAGTGGCGGTGATACCCGCACACGTGGCTAGATGGCGCTGACTGTATTTTAAAACGTGCCGTCGTTTGTTTTTCCGATAATCTTATATGGCGAAGTCGCGACCGGCCGCGTTACAGTCGTTTACGACATTCTTCTACTGCGCTTGGAAACGTTTGCTAGGGATTAGGAGGGATTATTTGCATTTCGTTGATTTCGCTTATTATTTCGTGAGGTTTGCTAAAGTTAATTAGCAGGTTGTTATAAAACAATATGCCCACGTTTC
This sequence comes from Apotomis capreana, assembly GCA_947623375.1. Taxonomy (NCBI): domain Eukaryota; kingdom Metazoa; phylum Arthropoda; class Insecta; order Lepidoptera; family Tortricidae; genus Apotomis; species Apotomis capreana. The sequence goes on from OX392501.1 coordinate 1,236,014, forward strand.
TACAAAAAGAAGTGAAATCCCACCAAAAACATTCTGTATAAAACTAGCCAAGTCTCGATGGAGCTGCTTGTTTATCTCTAAAAAGTAATGAAATCTAGACAAAGTCATACCAAGTCTAAGGTTCCTTACTGCGATTTCTTTATTATTATAGTTAATGTTGTGTGACTTGGCCGTTGAAGGGTACACAAGGGTACAAAACCAGGTGCTCCATGACACCATTGCACCAATCTGTGGCCAGAACCGCTATAAGTCAATTTTGTTCACACGTAATGTTATATCTGTTGTAACTACCTATGTTTGTTAAGCGAGATAATAGACCATACTGGTGTACCCTTCAACGGCCTAGTCACACAGCATTAACTATAATAATAAAGAAATCGCAGTAAGGAACCTTAGACTTGGTATGACTTTGTCTAGATTTCATTACTTTTTAGAGATAAACAAGCAGCTCCATCGAGACTTGGCTAGTTTTTTACAGAATGTTTTTGGTGGGATATACATTACAATTACTAAGCTAATTTAACTGTTCTTATAATTGTCCTTTATTTATACATCTTAAATAGTTATTGCATGGGGGCATCCCTGCCGTGGCGAAATAATGAGCACCCAGGTAAGTTTTTAGGGTTCCGTACCCAAAGGGTAAAAATGGGACCCTATTACTGAGACTTCGCTGTTCGTCCGTCCGTCCGTCTGTCACCAGGCTGTATCTCAAGAACGGTGATAGCTATTAGACAGTTGAAATTTTCACAGATGATGTATTTCTAATAGAAATACATCATCTGTATTTCTTGCTATAGCGGCAATAGAAATTTTCTATTGCCGCTATAGCAAAAAATACTAAAAATAAAATAAAATAAATATTTAACGGGGCTCCAATACAACAAACTTGTTATAGATTATGGTACGGAACCCTTCATGCGCGAGTCGGATTCGCACTTGCCCAATTTTTCTAAGATGAAGGCGGGAAAAATATCTTCATCTTTTTTGTAACTGTAATCAAATTTTGGAAGTAAATTTTACCCTTCCACTAATTAATTATTGTGGTATCGAAATGAAACATTGCATGTTTAAAAAGTCGCATAACTAAGTTACACGTTAAATACTTACGTATACGTATAAGTGAACCTTGGACCCTTCCATAACACCATTGCCTGATAACAGTCCGTTTGGGCAACAGATTGAATTTTCAAAAGATAATTCGCTGGTGGCATGTTCCGAGGGACGGAAAAGTTGTTGTGACGGCCTAGAGCGGCAAGCGAATCTTTTCGAGTGTTTTTTCAGAGTTTTATCGCACTCAACATCCATTGACGTACTATAAACATTGAGAGAATTAGGTTAAAACGTATTGATACAGTTTTTTTGCAAGCAATGTTTTTTTTATTGTATGTCTCTTAGTTTAACCATGCTGGTCTTATCTACGAGTAGCAGTTAAACTAGGTCGGATAATTAAGTAAAATATAACTTGTGTAGGTAGATAAACATGACCCTTCCATAACATAATTTCCTTATAACAGTCCGTTCGCACAACAGATTGAATTTTCTAAAGATAATTCGCTTGTGGAGAATTCCGAAAGACGGTAAAGTTGTTTTGAGGGTCTAGAGCGGCAAACGAATCTTTCCGTGTATTTTTTTCACATTTTTATCGTACGAGTATTTGACATTCGATAGTGTAAATATGGATTAGGTTAAAACTCTTTTTCTTCGTCAAAGTGGTCTTATGTTTTTTTTCGGATTTTAACAATATTTTGTTTATTATTTACCCGACTAAGATAAAGAAAAACGTTTTATCCGAACGAAGTTGTTTGGTGTGGAGGTGTGTTCTCTAGCGTAATTAAGAGGAACATCTTCATTGTTGGTAAAAAAGGACGAACTTTTCAATTATCAGTATTTATAGGTATGCTTAGATTAAATTTACCTAATATTCCATAATATACCTAGAATAGCAATATAAATTTCATTTTCCGAATTAATGTCAAAAGTCAATTATGCAAATTTCAAAAATTAATAATTATAAGGCTCGGGATATTATTTAAAATTTAATTAAAGCGGTCGCTTACGATTCGGGTAACGTAAGCGTATGAAAATGATATGCGCAGCCGACGGTTTATGAAGCTCAGGAATATAAGTGAGTTACCAGATTTTTACAAGCTTTTATTTAGCTTGCATGGTATGTTTAAAGTATGTTTGTTTGGGTGAAATCTTGCAACTCAATTTTGAAGCAGATATCGTCAACCGATAGAGCCGAAATTTTGCACACTTACTTATCTTTGATGACAATACAATAATATGGTTTCATGGGGCTGATCTGATGATGGAGCCGGAAGGTGGCCATAGGAACTCTATAATAGAAAAAGCAATCCTACCGAGCTTGGGCTCTTTAGAATCGTCTCAGTGAGCATTTGATGAATATCCAAATAGAAGTACAGTCGGCTATAAAAGCTTGCCACTAAAATGTAATTTTTGACAGCAACTTATTACGTTTCATACCTCAAAAAATATTTGAAACCTGGTCCTGCCTTCAATATTACTAACTAGCTGCGCCGCGCGGTGTTACATCCCACGGGGACACGACATTCTTTCGGAAAAAAAAGTAGCTTACGTGTTAATCGAGGGTGTCAGCTACCTTCATACCAAAATTTATCAAAATTGGTCTAGCCGTTTGAGCGTGAAGAAACAAACATACACATAAACACACACAAACTTTCGCCTTTATAATATTAGTGTGCTGTATGCTGGTTTTTAGCTATGGACCACAGTTGCCTGTAAATAAATGATGATATTGTACGATTTGTACGGCTGGTGCCCCGTACCGATCATGCATCGCGAGGTTAAGATTTTTCTAGAAATCATGACCTCTCTCCATATTAACTGATTTTTAATACAATTCTAGAATTTTATAATAAACATCTTCTTCTATTTCCGCGACTGTCACACATTTAAATAAAACAATTTCCCTTCGGCCGCTTACGAAACCAAAGTTCGAAACCAGTTCATAAATAAGATTTGTTTAAATTGTTTTATTTAATAAACATTTCTTTTGTCATGGCCGGAGGTGTCGTGGCCGAAACATCTGGACGGATTTAACAATTTTTCTTCTGTTACCAAAAAAGTTATACGTGGACGAATTTGTGGGCATTTGTAGTAAATGATAAAAGATCCATCACTCTCGCTTCCACAATCCACATACTTGTCAAAAAGAGACAGTTGCTTTAACATTTATATTTTATCGCGTTATAACGGCTCATCATAGCCCCACTACCATAGATATATATATTAATACTTCGTAAAGATAGGCCCAACGCTCAAGAGTAATTCGTCCAATGCGGTGGTCCTAAAATGGCAATTTAGCACCACCGTGCCCTTAGTCTGTGACAGGACGCCGTACCGTTCAGTTGTCAGTGTGCCAGAGCCGACTGTCTCAAAATGCCCAGTTGCTCAGTAAAAGGCTGCTAAAATTATATATATATAAAAACATGGGATATCGTATCATCGGAAAGTATCGTCCGTTTTTTTTTATCGCTTAGTAACACATTTTCGAAATATTTATTTTGTTACCTAGCGCCATTGCGTTTTGTCAGTTCGCAGCCGCTAGTCAATCAGAAGTAACCTTGTAAGGGCGTCATTTTTATACTGGTGTATGAACTATGAACCAATGACTATGGACATTGTTTGATAATATATGTATAACTAGATACATTTCATTATTTATGTTTCTTATATTTTATTATAATAATAATTACCTTTAGAAAAGTACTTTGGTTTGGAATAGCTATGTTTTTTTACTAACTTGTGTGGGTCCAATCATGCAATTAAATTTTGAACTAGTTATCTCCAGTTAACCGACATCAATTGTTAAATACTTAAGTATGTATGTATAGTATATGTATGTTTGGTGACTTCGGATTATTACGATACCCTGACGACGATACCCTGCTGTTAACGATGGAGCTAGAAGATAAATAAATAAATATAATGGGACAATCATACACAAATCGACCCAGTCCCAAACAAAGCAAAGCTTGTACTATGGGTACTTGACGACGATATACCTACATAATATATAAATACATATATAGATAACATCCATGACCCAAGAAAAAATATTCGAGTTCATCACACAAATATTTGCCCCGGCCGGGATTCGAACCCGGGACCGCCGGCTCAGTAGGAAGGTGTCTGCAAACTGCGCCGACCGCGTCGTCGAACAGATGACAGATGGAGGTAGAGTAAAGAGACACATAATGTCATGTTATTTGGCGCTTATTCTATCATTTGCTACATTGTAAAGTGTTGTGTATTAAAATCTTACATTCGTTACGGAAAAATCCTCTACCCCATCCCTGACAAAATTTCGTGAGGAACCGTTCAGTAGCTGAGCCGTAAAAGTAAATAAATATACAAACTCCCTTCACATTTATACAAATACAAATACTCTTTATTGCACACCTCAAACATCAAGGAATATACAACACAACATGAGATACATTAAAATAACAGGCAGAGGTAAACAACAGGCGGTCTTATCGTTAAATAGCGATCTCTTCCAGACAACCTTTAGGTAATTATAATTACTTATTTATTACATAGGTATGTACCACTATCTCTATGTAAACATCAGTCTGTATCAACCACTGTCAGCCACTTCATTAATATTGAGAAAAGTCGCCCTTACAAGGTTACTCCGGCCACCCAAACGTGTGGTACGCAGTCCGTACAACAGATGGCGCCACTCTTTTCCATTATGAACAGATGTCAAGCGAATTGTTCGGACACACGTATCTTTACTTTCGATATCATTGCCCACTACGCTGTTCATGTAGTTTATCTGAAACTAAAATTTATTAGACACATACAAAATGTAGGGCATCGGTTGGTATCGAGCAATTTAGCGAAACTGGAGTTAGTGGACCGACCTGATTGGGGCCGGGCAAATAAATATGGAGTGTTTGCGCTATTCCTTGTCGACACTAAACCGCGAAGATTGTCCAACTTTAAGGAGTCCCAGGGTAAGCACATTGGTATCGATAATTTTAACCCACATAAATTACGCCGAAAAATAAATATACTTAGGTTAAAAATATGCGGTTCATTTAAATATTAATTTGACTTGTTAGAAATGTATGTTATATTTTCCTATGTGGTTTTTTATTGCTATTATTTAATTTTATTTTATATGATAAAAACTGCGAAATTCGCTAATTGTTTATATTTTTAGGGTTCCGTACCCAAAGGGGAAAAACGGGACCGTATTACTGAGACATCGCTGTCCGTCCGTCTGTCACCAGGCTGTATCTCAAGAACGGTGATAGCGAGACAGTTGAAATTTTCACAGATGATATATTTCTATTGCCGCTATAACAAAAAACACTAAAAATAAAATAAAATAAATATTTAATGGGGGCTGCCATACAACAAACTTGTTATACCTAGATTATGGTACGGAACCCTTCATGCACGAGTCGGACTCGCCCTTGCCCAATTTTTTCAATGATTGAATGATGTGTGGTGTGTCATGTGTAATATTAATGTTGATATTGCAACAAAGGAAAGTTGCTTTCCCGGCGAGGTGCCTGAAATGTTGGTTGAAAAATAATTACATGCTAGCACTTCCAAGCCATTTATAAGTACATATACGACAATATTTACATTGCATGTTTGAGAAAAGTTACTTTCCTGTCAGGAGTATCATAATTTATAGTGTATTTCACATTAAGCACCATTGAGTATTTCGTCTTCACCTTAACACGCTATAAAAAGTGTACACTCAGATAGCTCAGAACTAATTTTATTTTAGCAATTTATATAGGCTATATCCATCCAGCTGTTTTCGCCGTAAATATTTAAAAAAATATGTCAATTTTGAAAATCATTTTCATTCGGTGTCATTAATACATTATTATACTTATAACAGTTATTGAAGTATTTTATTAGCATACACGATTATGAAAATGTGCGCGAATCATGGAGCGGGTGACAGTTGACGATAACCTTAGTACGTCATTTGTCGGCTATTCATTAATTATTCTATTTATTATTATTTATGATATTAGGGTCAATAGTTTGTAAAATTATTATCAAGAGTGATATCGTCAGTTGTGAGTTGAAATTTCCCCCGCGAACACTCGTGAAGCGTGATTATCATAAGTGTACACTTTGGAATGGACGACCTTCTTGCATCAGATTCTGTCGGTCAACCGTACTAAGCCGTACTAACCGACTAAGCTCTGAATAATAAACAGCTCATCCAGCACTGGCCAATAAACTGTCAACCGCCTGTTTGGTTTAAAAACTGAACTTTAGTGTGGATTTACTAGACACAACAGCAAGCACAAAAGAACGTTATGGGTGTAATGGGGCTTTGTGTACCTGGATTTCATAGGACTGTACAAGTGCGAGAGAGAAGGCATTATCTTAGTCGTGCTCGGATATTATGATGTCTTTATATAGTTGTTTGCGTTGAACAGGACTACACGTGTGAATTGAGACTCTTCATCGCACAAGTCTCACGTCTTTACCTGTGTCCACTGTGTCTGGTTTAGCTCCCTACGAACTAAAGTGACTGGTGTAACTGGTTTCGCTAACCTTACCGGTATTATTCTTTCTGCGATGTATCGTGTGATTTCTCAGTGTAATGTGTTGTAGGTCAAGTTACTGTGCATAATAATATTGAGGACTGTACGTTATATTTTTCGTTGTAATGTCAGAATCATATGAAAAAGTGTTGCTGAGTATCCGATTCGTGGATGGACTTATTAAATCGTGCACAAGCGTCTCTTTCTATGAGTTGGTCAAAAGTATAAGTCAAAAAGAATACGGGAACTCGATCAAACTTAAGTCTGTACTAGACAACGTCCATGACTCGCTTTACGTGGTGGCTACACTGTTTGTCTCGTGGCTGATCTCCAAAAGCAGAGCCAGGTCATGGATAAAATTGGAGTATATGATTTGGGTGCCGCTGTTGAACTCGATGTTGTTGCTAGCACTGCAGGTGTACAGTGAGAACTGCGGAATCGACGCCACCAGATACATCATATTGTCCTGTGGAGTTGCATTCACGTCGAGTACTCTATGGATCGACAATGTCGCTGTGGAGCTTATCAATTCAAGAAGCAACAACAGGGTGAGCATGTATCTCTACCTGAAGGGTTCCGGGATCTTATCCAACGCAATCAACGTCATATTCGCGCTCACACTCACTGAACACAATATGGTGTACATTGCCGCACCAGTTTTGATAGTCATGAAATCGATCCTGGTGCTGGCATTCACATTACTGCTGAAGAGGTGTAAAAAAAGTGAACATCACGTGAAAGATAAAGGAGTTAATGAAACATTTACTGAGGAGAAACCTAAAATCAATCATTTCCTTTGGATGACGGCATTGTTTGCGTGGGCGCTGTTCTATACACAAAGATGCGAATACTTCTACACATACCTTTTCATCACAACTAAATTGGACATGGAAACAAAATGGTGGAGAGTTTGCCAGAATTTGCAGTACCTAAGCTTCGCGTTTACTCTTTACGGCTCCGGGAAAATGTTGGAACGTGGAGTATCAGCGTATACGATCCTCTTGTTAACATTGGCTTGCAGTATTCTCGCCAGAGGTGCCCAAGTTACGTCATGGCATATGGTCAGCCTCGGAATTTTTATTGTATCATTAGTTCTGTCCAGTATATGCCCGCCTGCGGGAGAAATCTTGAAATCTAACATGCTGGCTTCGTTGAAGGACTCGCCTTACACCCTGGTTCTGATGAGTATGACCCTGTATTTGAGTCAAGTACTATTCACGTGGATCTACTATTATGTGGATATGGCGATGGTATCTCCGTTTGTGGTCACGATGTGTTTAATGATCTCTGTGTTGATGTTGTCATCGACTCGACAAATGAGAGTGTTGACGAAGAAGTTTAATAAAAAGTAAAACATTATTTTAGTTAGTTTCAATTTTCATTTCACCTTCTTACCTTGTTTTTATATTTGTGATTGTTACATAGATACAACAAAGGCCCAGATCCGTATAATAATAATAATTACCTATAAGCAGATATCCGTAATTATTGTGAAATATAGGTACGACAAAGTCTAGATATTTTTACTATAGCACATCCTTAGACTGCCCAAGAAAATGGTATTTGGGGTAGATTTCAAGGTTTGCTACTTGATATTAAAAGAGTTTGATTCAATATAAGCTACCGATGTCTAATTAAAAGTAAGTGAAAATTGTTTCCAAATTGTCGCAGGCCAAAATAAGTATAACTTTATTACGATGTTACGTCGTATATTAAATTAACATCGGGAATACACGCGCCTGTCAAGTTTCAAGTGAGTTGGAGAAGTAAAAGTGGGCATTGGAGGAGTAAAGTATAAACCAATTACAACTTTGAATTAAGAAATCGTTACAAGGAGTTAAGTATGAGCGAAATCCGCATATTGATTCCGTGGCAGTTGTGCAAGTGTTTCGCACTTACGTATACGTATAAAATAGTTCCTTGTAGGTAAGGATTTTTTCATTTTGTTGAAGGACACGAAAAAACGTCCATGTATTTTAATTAAATATTAGGGATCTTTTTTCTAAATTGCCAGCAGTGATATTTTTTTTAAAAGAACTAGTTTATTCAAGTTACATTTTGTTTACTTATTTTTACGTGCTGTACACGAAGACAATGAAAAAAAAATGTGTTTCTAATTTTTGTAAAAGATAGTAGGTGCCATTTTAGTTTTGCAAGTAAAGGTGGTCGTCCATTAGGGTAGGTACTAATCCGACCCTTCAGCGCACTCACCTCCAGGAGGGACCGAAATGGACAAACATTTGTTTAGGACTTAGCTTGTTGCAAATAACCTCCATTTCCTTTACCTTTATAAGAGCATTATATTTTACGATTCACATTATAGTTGAAAGTAGTAAGAAGAATACTATCATAAAACTCTTAAATTGTACTGAAATTCCGTTTTCTATGGAGAGGGATATGGTAATTTTTTTTTGTTCTCCCATCACGCCGGAACGGCCGAACGGATTTTAACCAATAGGTACCTACATGGATAACTGTATATCCAAGGATGGTTACAGGATAATGTTAACCCAACTACGGTAAACAAGAATGTTTTAGGCGAACGAAGCCCTTCTGGTAACTAATAATTGGCAACTGGGTGCTCGGCCTTTCGCCTTTCTTTTTATAGTTGGCGCATGTTCGTAGCCAATCGTTGCGGCGCCCACGCTTCGGTAAACTGACTTGAATGATCAATTGATCATGCCGCCACGCGCTACGAGCTCTAAGACCGATTACGTCATATTTTACACAATCAGGTATTAAGACGCAGTTATCAGACGGAATCTCACATGAATCCCTTTTTTCTTCAATAGCAGGCGTCAGGGGAATTAAATTACTCACAAATAATTTTAAAACAGTTTTTTACAAATAGGTATTTTTTGGGATGGCACCATCAAAAGTATTTCATAAACTGCTGATATGATATATAGATATTTTTAAAGTTAGAAAACATAACTAAGTCTAAGGCCTTTCAGGTGAAAATTACACAATTCAGGAATATTTAAATGACCCTCATACTACATACTTACTCGTACATAATTTATGCATGTATATGTATACACACATAGAACTTAAGATTTGCACGTCACTGTGACAAACAAAGATTTAAGACCATTTTCTGTATATACCATGACTGTTAAAGCAAATAAATGACAAATTCTGATTTCCCTGACAAAAAGAAATCCTAGAAAAGATATACATTTCCAAAGACTGGGGTGACAGGATAGTGTCATCTGAGTGATCTACAATCGACCTATTATAATTGAAAAGTAATAAAAAGACATTCAAATAAAATATTTTAATCTCTGTATACTAGACTAGTATATCATCATCCTCCTAGCCTTTGTCCCATTTTTTGAGAATTAATTCTCAATCGGGGTCGGCTACCTAAATCCCAAGATGTGGCGTAGGCACTAGTTTTTACGCAAGCGACTGCCATCTGACCTTCCAACCCAGAGGGGAAACTAGGCCTTATTGGGCTTAGGTGGTTTCCTCACGGTGTTTTTCCTTCACCGAAAAGCGAGTGGTAATTATCACATGACATTCCGTACATAAGTTCCGAAAAACTCATTGGTACGGGCCGGGTTCGAACCCGCGACCTCCGGATTGAAAGTCGCATGCCCTAACCACTAGGCTACCACTAGACTAGTATATCAGATGATTATTTTATGTTATTTTAAGGAAACTCTTAAAGCTGTAACAACCAATGGTTAACTCGATATTCAAATGGATCATAAACATAAATGACAACACGGTAACAACACAATTTACAGTTATTCACCAGAACGTACGATCGATTTGTGGGAAAACGTCACTGTTAGATTTATTATGTAGCACTCAAAGTCCACATGTATTAGGATTAAGTGAAATATGGTGCCGAAAAAGTGAATTAGATCGTGTGAGGTTATGTGGGTACGCGCTCGCGAACGGGTACTGCCGTGCGCGCGCCGACGCACATGGTGGGGTGGCGCTGTTCGTCCGGGACGGCGTACAGTATAAACAGCGTAATGACCTGCATAGCCTCTGCGTTCCGTATCATTTCGAAATTACGGCTATTGAAATAGCATCTATAAATTTAATTATCATTGTAGTATTTGTAGTATAGAACGGGAAATGGCGAGTTTGACATTTACTTGGAAAAATTGGAATTATTATTGTATAAATTAAATGACGAAGATAAAGGGTTTCTCATAATAGGCGACCAAAACGTTGATTATTCCACGACTAACTGTTTAAGACGGCGGGTTGACGACATACTTCGCAGCAATGGCTGCAAAAATACTGTGAATTTTCCCACCCGCGTCACTGCGGATTCTGCCTCATGCATTGACTGCGGCATAGCGAACTATATTCGCGATTCCCTTACCGTGTCGGCAGTGGACACCGCAATCAGCGATCACAATGCGCAGAGGTACGAATTCGCAGTGGAACATAGTGGCGGCCACAGTAATACCACGGAACATGTTGTAAAACGTCGGATATTCAACCATGAATCTATTCGTTTATTTTATTTTGACATAGCAAATTATGATTTTAGTTTTATTGACAATGATACTCATGACATTAATTCTAAATTTAGTAAATTATTTAATATATTGACATTCTACATTGATATACATTTCCCAGTAAAATCGTTGAAACACAAAAATAATAAGAATACTGTATCCTGGATGAATGACGAGCTGTCCGAGTACATACGCAAACACAATGACCTCCAAGAAATACGACGCCAATACCCTGACTGCACCATAATATCAGAGTGTATTGCCCACTATTCTCAGCTGATCAAAACCGCAACTTTGCAGGCACGGCAGGAGCACATAGAACAGAAGCTAAGAGAAAGCAAAAATCCAGTTAAAGAAATTTGGAGGGTCATAAATGATGAAATTGGTACTAAAACAAAGTCCCAACAAATATGCCTAAACGACCCAATTTCAAATACCAAACTGCCAGACAGCGAAGTCCCTAACAAATTTAATTCCCATTTTTTGAATATTGTTGCTAAATATGTCATACCGAGTGATGAGTCGATTTCCACGCAATACTTGCGACAGCACCTCTGTGGATCGGATATGCCAACATTTACTCTCCCAAAAATAACACATGAACTCCTAAACACAACAATTCAATCAATGTTAAAAACGCGCACAACCGTGGATGCATATGATATCTCGCTAAACATAATCTTATGTATCTGGCCAGTCGTTTCTAACATTTTGATTGTATTAATAAATGAGATGTTCACTGCTGGTATATACCCTGACGTGCTTAAGAGTACTAGGGTATGTCCTGTCTACAAGGGGAAGGGCGATAGGACAGATGTAAACAACTACAGGCCCATAACCATAGTACCGACAATCTCTAAAATAGTTGAATCGTTGTTATCATCTAGCTTAATGACACACCTAGAGGCGAACGACCTGTTAACACCAAATCAGTTTGCATATCGGCGGAACATGTCTACGACAACTGCAGCGCACAAGATTTTTGATTGTATCCTTACAGGTCTTGATGACAGACACAAGATGGCCGGCATTATGTGCGACTTATCGAAAGCTTTTGATATAATAAGTCACAAACTGCTTTTGAACAAATTGCGTCATTATGGTGTAGGGGACCCAGCCCATCGGTTGTTTACGTCATTTTTGTCGGGCCGTAGACAAGTGGTAAAACTGTCCACAAATGGCGAAAAATTCGAGTCTGACGTTGGCCATATCACATCAGGAATCCCCCAAGGATCAGCCCTGGGAAATACGTTGTTTCTGACCTTCGTTAACGATCTCCCGTCCGCCATAACAACTGGTTTGTCCGTGCTGTTCGCAGATGACACGACGGTCATAGTTAGTGCGCGAACGTACGAGCAGCTCGGCGATGGCATAAGCGAGGTGTGTAGACAGTTACAACGGTGGTTTTCCGCAAATGGGTTGCTCCTAAATGTAACAAAATCCAACATAATGGTTTTTTAGGGACGGCATATCTCATTGCCTCCTTGTTTATCTGATCTCCCGATGCCGTTATGCAACGAAACCAGGTTTCTAGGTTTTATGTTAGACTCTAATCTTAACTGGAAGTGCCATGTCGATTCGCTGTGCGACAGACTGAGTGGTGCGGCTTTTGCGTTGCGGAAACTAAAACCCCTAATATCGGTAGTTTCATTAAGATCGGTTTATTTTGCTCACTTCCACTCCTTAATGTCATATGGTATACTCCTTTTGGGAAACTCTACGGATGCCAATCGAGTATTTATCATACAGAAGCGAGCATTACGTACTCTAGCCGGTGTGCAACCACGACATCCATGCAGGGACCTTTTCGTAACGCATCGAATTATGACGCACTACTCAGTATACATGTTTGAAGTGTTGCTGTTCGTAAGAAACAATCTGCCAATGTTTAAGCGTGTCGAGGTTTGTGGTAAGCAGATTCGATCGACGGGGAGACTTCGAACCGTCCCGCGACGAATGGCACTTGCAGGTAAGAACCCGCGAGTCATCGGTCCGACCTACTATGAACGCTTACCCGCCGATCTTCGGAATGAACCATCTGACATGGTATTCAAGTGTAAATTGAGAAACCTTTTATTGGAAAATCCTTTGTACTCAGTTAAAGATTATCTTGACATATTTAGATAAAATGTTTTGTATTTTAGTGTAGGCGACGATCCTTTGTGGTGACTGTTGACATTTAATATGTATATTAAGTGAATTTATTGACATATTTATTCGACATTATTTAAATTGGTATATTGTTTTTAATTTCTGACATTGTTTTTTCTTAATTATCTAATGAATTATGACCTGCTGAATTTGTTTAATTTGTTTATTATGTTGACGATCACCGTGTAGATTCGTGTAAATTGACTATGTGTAATTTATAATGTATCCCTATATGTGTGAAATAAATATAATCTAATAATCTAATCAAAAACACGGGCACGAGACTGTTCTAGAACAAATAAAATAAGCCCGAGTACTTTGTCGAAGCAATAACAGCCGGGATTAGTTCCGAGTTTAAGAGCTTTCATTGACTAGAGTTTGCCCGCGACATGGTTTGCGAAGGAAACATGTGAAGAAGTGTGCTAGACAACAAAAACGAGACTTTTATTGCATATACGTGTATAATTGATTGTTGCGTTGGTTTATTCAAATTCCAACCGCGTTTAGCCGTAATAACAAATAAAAGATGCAGGCCGCAATTTCCGCAAATATAAGTGATCAATATTAATGTGAGATCAATTTTCCTACTCATTATTAGGGTACGGAACCTTGAATCGTCAGAAACGGAACACAGTGTATCTGGAGCATTTTTTACAGGAACCCGTAGAAAACCCGTGGCGGTTTCAATCTCTCTAATCAGTGACAAATCAAACTTTGAAATCAGCATCTTGTTGCTTTACATAGAAAACTACCGCGACTCTCAGACATATTAATAAAATAGATAAACGGCTTTACTCACGTCGCAGGAGTCGAATAACGCTCGACATGTTTCGAATCGGTACGCGATTCATCATCAGGAGAGGTATTCGACTTCTACGACGTGAGTAAACCCGTTTATTCATTTTAAAACATCTTGCTGCTTGTGTTGACGCTCGCGAGGGAATCAAAACCTATAGCGCCTATCCCGTTGGCCTAAAATCATGTTTGGCAAGACACATTAAGTAAATTAAAACGTTCTGGAGAAACCGTAAATTTTGAGTCACTTTACAATGCATACTATTATATTTCTTGTGAAATATTACAAGCTTATCTGCAGTTAGTAAACTTACCCCGACCTATGACAAAAGTTTGCTTACGGCAGTTCAGTTTGTTCCTCAATTCAGCAATATTTTTGTTAGATCAATAGTCAATGCTTACATGATTTGTTGTGGCCCTTAATGGGCCCTCAACTGGCTTTTTCATTTCATGAATTGTACAAACGCAGCCTTACATTTTAATCTGTTTCAATTCAATATTATATTTAATTTGTTAGACGTTGTGAAACAAATTCAAAGAAGCCCGTTACCTTAACAATATATAAACGAATCCCCAGTGATTCTGCACTTATTTCAGCATAGGCAATTATTCTAATTCAATTTTTGCTCAAAAGGTCGGCATCCACCTCGTCCGCCGCGGCGAATAGGATTTTAACCCGATTTTTCTCTCGGGCCGCCGGGGACGTCTGAATACTTGTTTTACTAGCAGATTTTACCGGTTTACACGAGGTGATAGTAAAGAGTCGTCTTTTATTGCTTCAATTAATCTTAGGTGTTTAGGTGTTTTATACCTAGTAAATACGTACTAATAGTGTGTCTAGTAAAAGTGTCGTGACAATCATGATTAATTCGAATATTGCTATACTAACCGACCCGACAGACGTCGTTCTATCATGAGCTATAAACGAATCCCCAGTGATTCTGCACTTATTTCGGTATAGGCAATAATTCTAAATTATATTTTTGCTCAAAAGGTCGGCATCCACCTCGTCCGCGCCGCGGCGAATAGGATTTTACCCCGATTTTTCTCTCGGGCCATCGGGACCGTCTGAATATTTGTTTTACGAGCAGATTTTACCAGTTTACACGAGGTGATGGTAAAGGGTCGTCTGCTTTTATTACATCAATGAATCTTAGTAAATACTTACTAATAGTACGTATGTCGTAAAAGTGTTGTGATAATCTTGATTAAGTCGAATTACTAAAGATAGGAGAATTGAAAAATATTGCTATACTAACCGACCCGACAGACGTCGTTCTATCAAAAGTTGAATCTGGTGGTTTATCTAGACGCAAGAACTTGCGTCTAGATAAACACTCGGGAACAGGTGAACCAATTGAGCATTTCTTTTTAATTTCCCTAAAGTTCGAGTAACGATCTTATGAAGAAATGGAATAATCCCTCTTTACTTATTTAAGTAAATGCTCAATTGGTTCACCTGTTCCCGAGTGTTGCGCTTAGCAACACATTTAGCGATAAAAAAGTGATAGTTTGTATATTACTTACTAATCTTTCTATACCTACTCGTGCATAAAGTGAAAAAACGAAGGTTTCAGTTTTTTCAAGAACATCTTCTACTATTATTATATAGTGGCCCGGTTGGCATTGTGTACGATCCCATTAAAGAGAACAGTACCATTGTGCGGCTTGTACTTCATACATACTGTTGTTACATACTGTTTTCTTTAATGAGATCGTACACAGCGACCACAGAAGGACTGTCCTACATCGTAAGTGGAGGCCGAAGGGTGTCGTTTTGGCAGTTCCATGGCAATATGGCGTATTCTACGCCAGGGGGCCTATGATGGTTGCGTTTATCACGTGATAAACAAGTGACAAAGTCTGTCACTCACACTCACATTTTGTCACAACGTGACAGATGCTTTTATCAGACGACGCACCAGAGCCTCGCGGTTGTATCGCCTAAATCTAACTAGTTTTAAGTCTTTGTTGAAGTACATGTATTTTTGTAGTTGACAGTTGTTTTTGCCGTAATGTTGTATAACTTATTTGAATAATAAATAAATAAAAACACTCCTATCGTTATAGATATGCTTACGCAATAGTGATTAATGGTCCAGTTCTTCAGCGAATAGATTGGGAACCTTGAGGCGAGTAGGTAATCCTCGACTTGAATACTGAGCCGGCCACGTCTGGCCCTCGTCAGGCAAAAGGCTAGTGTCTGTGTGCTACCTTTGTTGTCTCATTAACTAGGTTAATTTGATTCTATTAATACTAATTTACTTAGGTTCTAGTAATCGAGCGAGCGAAGTAAGTGTTTCTGTTTTAGCTTCAGTAAACATTTTTCGATTGTCCGTTTGTTCAGATTTCCAACTTTTCTCGCCTACAAGTCGTGTTTATCTTTCTCGTAAGTGATATAGATAGACTTTTTTGTCATTTAAATTTTAGAAAATTATAGAAATCGTAAGCCCTATTGTAATGCTAAGTGTTAATCTGTATTTGTATTTCTTTCTTGTTGAAGTCTGCAATAAAGAATATTCTATTCTTTTCTATTTCAAAATGACTGAGATATGGGCAATAATTTGTTTACCATATCGACAACGACGCGGTTGGCGCAGTGTGCAGACACCTGCCTACTGAGCCGGCGGTCCCTAGTTCGAATCCCGGCCGGGGCAAATATTTGTGTGATGAACGCGAGTATTTGTTCTTGGGTCATGGATGTTGTCTATATTTGTATTTATATATTATGTATATCGTCGTCTAGTACCCATAGTACAAGCTTTGCTTAGTTTGGGACTAGGTCGACTTGTGTATGATTATCCCATAATATTTATTATTATTATTTATAAACAAACCCGCAAGCTATACAACTCGCAGAACAACTAGTATTTAAAATAGTTTTTTTAAAGGCTATGTTTGACCCCATTGAATCTTATCGTTGTGGAGTCCAGCTGCGATGGAATAATTGCCAAATTGTCAGTTGCCAGTCTGCGGTCACGGACAAACTCTGATTGGGATTCCGAGATATATCCTAACGTAACTAACTACACACGTATTTTGACGAACTATCTTATTTATTGACCTACGGATTTTCATAAAAATAAATAGAACCAAATAGAACTAAGAATATATAAAATTATTTCAAGCTAAAATTATGTTCATGGGAGTCGTATCGCGCACGAAGGGTTCCGTACCACGATTTTTTTTTGTATTTTAATTATTTGGTATTTCAGTGACCATAGTTGTAAAAACCTTGTTCTATGAAAATCTTTAGAGCAAAAATCGCAGAAACCCCTTAAAACATGCTTTTTGTGTCCCTATATTCCTTTAATTTATTAGATACCTTTTCTATTTTCAATAAAGATGACGTGTTGTTATAGCGGTTATAGTACCTAATAAACATTATGCGAAAATTTTAAGTATCTACGTAAGTATTATAATTTTAGTCCTATTGGAAAGATACAGCCTTGTGACAGACAGACAGCGGAGGCTTAGTAATAGGGTTCCGTAAGCAAAGTAGGATGCGGAATCCTAAAAAATAAATATACTAAATTACTTATATGAATAAGCGAGACATGGATATGGACAAGTGAGAGACGCTTAATTTGTGTGTCGATGAGTTTTCTGTTAGCAATTATGTCTCTCTGCACATCATATAACATGTAATACGTGCAGGCGTTTACAATTTGATACAATATTATATTATATCGTGATAATGGTCTTCTATGACACAAAATAACTCAACGATACATCCAATCCCTCTATTTCCCGTCTAGCTACTTCAAAAACATGTGTTTACTTTCCAACATATTCGTATTTTCGCACGAACGCTAAAACGCTACGCGTTCAATACGATTCACATAAAGAATGTATACTCGTAAGGTATGAAAGCACATAAGTCTCTTTTAATTCGGCTGTCCGGCATCAAATCCGAAGTGCATTAAGCATGTATGAACTAAAGCGGCACATACGTCTTTCTGTAACGTGTCAGTTGCGTCATGTGTGAGCGATTTATTGCACGCGTGATATTAACATTCTTACAATAGGGGTTGTAGCTAACAGCTATGTGACAAGCGGGTGGGTAAACGGGGTAGGGTTCGGTATTTGGCAACAGCCTATTTAATGGTTGCTTACGAGGCATTAATCCTTTCAAATTATATATTATGATATTATTAAATAAATTTATAATTTCAACCAACTCTTTGAAGTGAATAATACTTTTCCCTGGGTTTTCGATGGTAACATAGCTATTTCATGCTTTCATTGTGTGCAGAATTGTTTTTTTTTCAACTTATTTTCGATTGCACGCAATGACTGAACCGGTTTTTTTTAACTTGTTTTCTTCGTAAATTTTGACAATTTCGAGTAGCTTTTAATACAAAAATTATCGATAAAAAATTCAAACTGTAGATTTTAAAAATATATCAATAAATTAACAAATATATACCAATAAATCGCAATGGCCCTGTTCTAAGTAGTAATATGTTAAGAAACATGTTTGATCATAGGTTACTTAGGTACTTAGCGGTCCCCCGAACGCAACGAAGCTTGGATTATTTTTCTACTGTTCATTGTATAGGCACATTTCGTAGATTTTATTTCTTTCTTTTTATTGGTTGCCATGTCGGGGGTTTTTTTAATTTTTTTTTTATTTCATATTTTTTATACAAACAAAAGTTTCGTCCCGGAATTTTGTTCTTTTGACACTATTTTTGTTTAAGGTCCAGGGTTTCCAATCTTTCGTCGAGCTTGATCCTTGACTATTTAGGTACAACAGGATCCCAAGCCAGTGGTAATGAATGCCGTCTTCTCTAAGATTGAAGTAAGGATATAATTATATTAGGGGGGTTAAAAATGTAATTGCCTGATATGAATTAAACACAAACTTACTAGGAAACACATTCCTAATTATAAATTCGGATCCATGAAACGCAAATATCATTCCTATGACGTGCTCGAAACCGCTTTATTGATGCAGGAGTAAACACAAACAGTGCATGTTATTGGATACAGTTGTAAATCTCCAAAAGAGCTTAACATCATAGTAGGATTAACTCAGATAAGTCAATTTTATTAAGAACCAAAAATTGCTATGAATCAGCATATCGAGCTATGAACCATTAACTACAAAATGTTATATTTCAGATGAACAGATAAAATAAAGCTACAGTGCGCAGTTGAATAATGGTCCTCACTTGAAAAAATTATTCATTGGACATAATGTAATGACATTTTAAACAGAATAATACGGAGGACGCTTTTAAAAACGCAATGAGAAGGCATTATTTCACGCTATCGATGTAGCGGTCCAATAGCTCAGTGGTGAGAGCACTGCTCCGGTCAAGCAAAGTTCGTTAGTTCGATCCCCACTTGCACTTGGTGGATTGCGTAAAATCTTGGCTTCTTGTTTATCCTTTGTATTTATATTAATAAGAAATGTAGTCATCATCCTCCTAGCCTTTGTCCCATTTTTTGAGAATGAATCTCAATCGGGGTCGGCTACCTAAATCCCAAGATGTGGCGTAGGCACTAGTTTTTAGTAAGAAATGTAGTATCACCCCATAAAAAATGGGATTAAAATTGATTCTGTTCAATATTCAATTGTAATGTTTTAGGAGAAGTCGAAGGCCCCAAACTACGAGGAAGATCATATATGAGATGGAAAGAACCGATTTAAATTGAAGTAGATGGGGAACCATCTAAGGTTCATGTAAGGAATTACATGAACATAAATAAGAGAAATGGGCGGACGTCAACTCATAACCAAAACTGAAGTGACGGGACTCGGCAAAGAGTGATTTGGGAATCCTATCTTATGGCATTTTTGATCTCTGGAACATTTCCAAGTAGCAAACAGGCTGTAGGGGCCTATACAGCTATTACAACTCTAATTTAAGCTGTATAAGGGCTGTCAAGTGCTGTTACAACCTGTGTGTTATTTGGGTTGTACCCATCATCAAAGACTACAGCAAACACGGTGCATCAAACGCCCATCCATTTGTTTGCTTGTTAACGTTTGTTTACAGAGCTGTTCGCGACACGACATCTGTGTTATCAGCCGCTGCAGTTGAATGATGTCAAATATGTCTGTCCAAAAACTGATTGTCATATAGTACCTACATCATTGAAAAGACAAACAGTCTAGTTCTTATTTACCATCATCATCCAACGAGTCCAATCAATATCCAATCGCGATTACTTAGACTGGTGAATCAGCGTGCTGTTACTATTTTTAGGGTACCGTACCACAGCACAGTCCGCAAACGGATTAGACACGTTTTTAGGATCACTCTGTTTTCCGTCTGTCCACCTGTCTATACTCATTTTCTCAGGAACACGTGAAGTTATCAAGTTGAATCTGTTGAAAAACAATGAGTTTAATTATTTCTTACAATTAAATTGTAGGAGTGCATAGCTGTGGTAATTTTATTTATTCGCATTTTTATAGAGCTTTTTAAGATGATATATCACTATAAAAAATAAAAAATAAAATTCATTTATTTCGAGCAAAATAGACTCATATACAGTAAGGATAAAATGTCAGTATAAGATTATTAAGAGAATTAAAATTTTGATCAGAATTAAAAATACCAGCATTACAAAATAATAAATATAACCATACAATTAAATAATTAAGAAAATTAAAATGTCAAGGAGCTTAAAAATTAAATAAAAATATTAATCTTATACCACATATCACTGCTACTCTTCTCAGACTATCAGTTTACGTTCAGTTTGCCTGGTAACTATGACATCGTATACAAACGAGTTCCATACTTAACGTTACCGGCTTATACAAATCGAGGTTTCGTTCTCGTCAGTTCCCTCCTCCAAAACTTAACCAATGTTTATGAAATTTTAGGACCTGAATAGGAGGAAAATTTCCCGTGTTGGACCGTTTCAATTTTTGCGAAAATGATTATATAATGTATGTACTAAGCGGCCGTTTGCGGTGGAATTTCGTCCAAAAATAGACGCCTAGTACACAAATTATATAGGTAATCATTTATGCAAAAATCCAAACAATCCGACATTTATGTATGTAATTATAAAAC
This sequence comes from Apotomis capreana, assembly GCA_947623375.1. Lineage (NCBI taxonomy): Eukaryota > Metazoa > Arthropoda > Insecta > Lepidoptera > Tortricidae > Apotomis > Apotomis capreana. The sequence continues at coordinate 1,257,053 of OX392501.1, forward strand.
ATTTCCTTCTCATTCAGTTTCTAAACTTTCGTAAAAATTGGTTTTGAAGGAGGAAACAGCAACACTTCTATTTGTATAAAAAAATGCGCCGTGGTATTTCCTCTTAAATATGGGTTTAATAGCAATCATTGTACTATAATTAAATGATTAAGTAGCTGCCTGTTTTTGTTAATTAAATAGTTGAATATAAACACCGCATGCTTTATCATCGAGGATCGTAAAATGCGAGCAAAAGCAATTGAAATGTCGTGTGATAACTAACACTTGAATGAATTTTGCTCACATTTTACGAACCCTGTTTGTTTACCATTTATTGTATCATGTTATAAATATATTACCAATAAAGTGTCTAGAAATTAGATTGCAGCGAGATCTAATAACTCCAATAATAATAACTCTACGGAATTGCGCCATTGGGATTCATGAGTCTCAACCAATAATTGAATCAGTTCCCGTAGTTTTCTTGGAACTTTCTCATATCAAAAATATTCATTTCCTCAGGGAAAAGCGTTAAAAGTCCATGTTTTTAAATCACTTTCGATCAAAATCGGAAACGAGTTTAGCTGGCGGCCAGCTGTCGAAGACTTTTCTTTGGAGTAAGACAAAAGATAAGTTTGAATCCGTGAACTCTTTTAGCTTAGAGATTGAATACGTTTAGGGAACGTGAAATTTCTGACAATGGACCCCAATTCAGTGAGACATTGCAATATCCCTAATCTGACAATATCACGGTTTTATCATGGATATATATTTGATACGTTTACAAAGATTTTACAGTCAATTAATGTTGATAATTTAACGTTGTAAAAGAGATAAGAGATAACATTACCAAAATGACATTGCATTGCTTGCGCGTGTAATTTACACTTTAGCGATTCGAATAATAAAACGATTAATAAAAAATAAATACATAAAAGGAAAAAAACATATTTTAAGTGACCTACTTCAAATAGAGCACCGTAAAACTACCCAACTATAGTCCAATCATCCAATTATGGTCCAAAACAATACTCTATCAGTGGTTTTATACGTTTTTATTTAAGTTTGTTTAATTATGTTGTTCACCTTAGAGTTTATTCGTGATAATTGTCATAATATTAACGATAAATTTTCGGATTAAATTGGACCATAGATGGGTGGACTGGACTATTAGTTGGGTAGTTTTAAGGCACATCACGAGAATGATATCTGCCACACACGGTGTTAAGAACTTTGACTGTATAGTTGTTTTAAAAACATTTCTGTACTGTTATAAAATGCTGAAATTGTATTGAAAATGCATTTTCAATCGAGAGCGGTTATTATTTCGGGAAAAATCATCGCGGAGCTGGATTTGAATGAGTTCGCGGCGCCATCTGTTGGTTTGTTCGTTCATTACGCCGAAACGGCAAGACGGATTTGGACTAATTTTCGTACTGGGATGGCTGGACATCTAAAGATTATTATAGGATACATTTTACCCGACTACGGTAAACAAAAAAGGTTAACGCGGACGAAGTTGCGAGCACCAACTAGTATTTACCTAAATAAAACCATCAATGTAAAGTCATAACTTTTCATTTGAATACTACTATTTTCTGTATCCATAATACAGTAAGCAGTCTGCAACTTTGAGTTCAAAGGCATAATTCCTGTAAGAAGCTTTACTTAAGTACAATTTCTGTTACTTTGCTGCCAGGTCGACAATAATGCCTTTTGCCGCGACTGCAGTAAAACGCTTTCCGTTAAAATAGTTACAGCTATTCCAAGTATTTCAAACTTTGTGCATTCGCTTTTATATAAATTGCGGAAACTAATGCCAATTATGACAGCGCATTATGGTGAATGCTATTGAGAAGACTTAGTAATATTGAAGCTGAGTTTCTTGAATACCTGAGGCATTTATGTCGAACCTCTGAGCTATTCCGAGTGGACTTTGCTCCTCAAATGGAGACAAAGCCTGATTCGGAGGTCCTCAAAGGGAGACAATGCCTGACTCGGAGGTCCTCAAATGGAGACAAAGCCTGACTCGGAGGTCCTCAAATGGAGACAAATCCTAATTCAGAGGTCCTCAAATGGGGACAAAGCCTGATTCGGAGGTCCTCGAATGGAGACAAAGCCTAAGATTTGGAGTAGAGTAACTTGTAAAGTATTTTGACGGATTTCGAAAAGAAGAGGTAGGCAGACATATTTATTGAAAGATTAGGGCCACACTGGATGGTAAAAGGTAGAGACAGGGAGCTTTGGAAGAAATTGGGGTAGGCCTATGCCAGAGGCGACTACTGCACAATAAATAAATGTAAAATTAACTGATTCTAATAGTTTAATATACTTAGTAGAATAAGGGGCTATTTTATTTTATTTATAATTTGTAAAGTCACAGAGTATTTGCAGCGTTAAAATTCTGTGGTCAAATCCTTGTCTGTCTGAAATGATAAAATAAAATAGTTAGTAACAGAGTGTAATGTGAGAAAATTCAAAGTCAAAGACAAATTGTTATTTTGTAAAACATAGGTAAATCTCAGGCGGAAAAACAGCATGAGGGTAGCATTATATTTTGCCAGTTGCCGTAAAAAAACACCCAGTTTTTTTTTAAATAAGATAAATGGATTTAAGTTATCCAATTATATAAATAAGAAGGTACCTGTACAAAAATGAGTTATCGAGCACCCCAGATACTGCCTTATAAAAACGTAGAAGTAAGGTGCGTCTACGCTAGGCGAGCCGAGCACGAGCCGAGCACGAGCCGAACACAATTCGTCTAATGTGGACCGACTTACAAGCCTCGAACGAGCGCGCTGCGAGCGTTTCGTTCGTGGTCGTTTGCGTTCCGCCGGTTGTTGCTTTTTGACGAACACAAAGGGATTTGCTTCGCGGGTTCGCGCTCGCAGTGCGCTCGTGGACGTGTTTAGTGACAGACGTCGGTCGCTCGAGCCGAGCATCATGGAAACGTGGACCGAAGATGCTTCCTTGCAATTAATTGAATTATGCGTAGCGTAGTAAATTCTCAAAGTTTGTCGATGTCATTCGAAGAAAGTTCTTAAATTGGCCAGTTGCTTCTAGACCTCTCAAAATGGTTAGCAAATCTAAATTTTGTTGCTTGGATCTCATTTTATATAGATTTGTAGATCCCCATCGTCTTGGCCTTTTTCCTTTTTTGCTGACTGCTATAATAATCGCTGCAACAGCAGCGGCTGCCGCAATATTATTAATATCGTCCATATTCGCCAAGTGCCGCGAGCACACTGCGGAAATCTACGTTCGAGGGAAGTAATCGTTGCAGGTTCGTTGTACGTCCACACTTGACGCCGCGAACGACGAAGCCGAGAACGGCTCCGCTCGTGCTTCGCTCGTGCTCGGTTCGTCTAGCGTAGACCCACCTTAAAGGTGGGTCGAGCACGATAAATCTTAACCTTGAAGGTTTTCAAAACAATTGTTTGCGCAACTTACGATGAAAGATAAATTTACTTAAGAGTTTTCTTATTCTGGGCTTCATTAATCACAAGACGCTTGGCCTCTCTTAGCAATGATAAATTTAAAATATTTTCTATGGATAATGATAATGACAACTTAAGGTAAAAGTGAGCTACTAGTGAACTGGCAAGCAGTAGCATGGTGTCGATAAAACCTGATTCCCACCGGCTTGCCCACTTCAAGACGATAGAGCACCATTCTCTATATCGCTACTGAAGAAAATTAAGCGAAATCTGCACGCATCGGTTTGCACTGAGTTTTTGTTTGCGCCACGTCACTGCCAGCAAATTACATCTTCTCGCTAAAGCTTACGGAGATGCCTCGACTTTGCGCGACAGCGGCAGCGGTGTAGGTACGTGTGTCTCGCTCACTCTTACGGCCACCGTGCTCGGATCTCTCGCTCAACTTAAAAAAAAAAAAACATTTTTTATTTTTATGTATAATGATAATGACACAAAGGTAAATTAGGAAAGATAAATTGAATGCGATCTACTACAATCTAAGCAGGATGGGTTAGGTTCGTAAGGACTAAATAGATTGCATAACGACTCTATAAGCAAAACGTCTTAGTTGCATAAGGTCTTGGTAGCTAAATGTCTAGTTGTACCTACAAACGTCTTAATAGTAGAATGCCCGGGTTTAAGATTTGTTTGTATAACGACCTAATATCAAAATGTTGTAATAGCAAAACGACTAGGTAGGCATATCGTCAAACATTAATAACGTCTAAATGGCATAACGACTAGATGGTTGAATGACAAGAAAAACTCAAACGTAGTTTGTGAAGGAACTCTTTGATAAAGAAACTTCAAAGTCGAGTTGCTGGCCACTTAAAATCAAAGATAATGTACTTATTGTTCAACAATCTTAACTGTCAATTGAGTTTGATCTTTCAATAATATTATTAAAGTAAATAATGTGTTTATCGAATAGCCGGTATGCAATCATGACGTTTTGCTACCAAGACCATATGCTATCCAGACACTTTTCCTTAGATAGATAGATAGATAGATTTTTTATTTGTAATAATCATACATTGTCAATTAATCTAAGCTATTACACAATCATAGCCATTATTATTATTACATATAGAATAAATTAAATTCAGTATTCTTATTTTACATTTGGTATACATATATGTCGAGTACCAACAAGTCAAGTGTTACAAATAATTTAATTTATATTAATAATTGAGATTAAGTAGTTAATTTTATTGAATAAGATGTCAAAATGATGGTAAGATTTTAAAATTAAAAATTAGAAAATAATTATTATAAAATTTCAATAAAAAATATTATTATTTAGTCATCCAAGAACTCATTTATAGAGTAATAAGCCTTCTTAGTGCATAACATTTTGAGTTTATGGGTGAACGCGCGCTCATTTGGTGAAGCTCTAATCTCTTCAGGCAGTTTGTTATAAATACGCGCTCCCATAATGCCCAGGGATTTACCTGTCTTTTGTAGTCTATGTGCAGGAACGGCGAGCGCTGGTTTCCTTCTGGCAGAGTAGCTCTTGCTGATAGGGAATTCGCTCAAGTTCTTCCTCACATATTTACTGACTTCAAATATGTAGAGAGAAGGCACTGTCATCACCCCCAGGTCAACAAAGAGCGCGTTATGCGTCGTTTTACAATCAAGACTTATTATTAACTTGGATGTAAACTCTATTAGTCATTTTGCAACTTCGGGCGTTATGCTATAGCTGTCGATCGAACAACTAAGACATTCTACTCACTAGGGCATTCTGCAAAAAAGACATTGTGCTTACCAAGGTCTTATGCAACTACTAGACGTTTTGCTTATAGAGTCGTTATGCAATCTAGTCCTTACGAACCTAACCCAGCAGGATTTGATTTTGAACCTGCGACCTCTACGTTTCCGGCGTATTGCTTTCCCAACTGAGCTATTAGATCGCTACGTCAATCACACCAAATCTTTCATTCCATAATTCTTACGCGTCTGGAGCGCCCTCTGCGTCATATATGTTTGAAATGCTTTATGCGCATTAGCAATACCCTAGGATTTGTGTCATTATTTATAAAAACAAATAATGTGGTATTTCCACATACACAGTCAGTACACTGAGTGTACACATACACTCAGTGTTTAGTCAGGTCTCCGTCGAAAATATCGGCAAACGCCCAACATTAATCAGTCGAACTTTTGTGGACAATCCCATCAACGTCGGTCACGTTCATACGTCGGATTAAAAATGGCGCCAATTTCTCCCAAGCAGCTATCGGCGATAAACAGACGGATTGTGCGATCCTGTTGAATGATTTATGCGCCGACCGGGTGGAATATTGATGGGTGCTCGGAAAAGCCAGACGATAAATAAATAAGACATTAATCATTAACGGTTTTTGTTCTACCGAATAAGCTGAATGTTACACACGCACGCATTTATTTGTTCCATTTTTAAAAATGCTTGAATATTCCACGCAGGGGAGGAATCATATTAAATTCTTCAAAGTCGCAATAAATCTTGCTGGATGAATCAAAAAACGAACCACTACTAAATAAATTAAGAACAGCGTGCATTATCAAAATATTCTTCTTTCCATGACTAATTGACCATACCGGCTAGCAGTACCTACTTTCAAATTAACATTGAAATATTAGGTAAGTATATGTATTATAATTCCCTGGTTAATAATTTCATTTAAATGACTTAAAAAGGACGTATATGAAGTAAGAAAAATCGGATACATCCAGCATCAATCAAGTCCTACTTGGCTTTTGTGGACAGCACTCTCAACGTCGGTCACGTTCAGTCGTTCATGCGTAGGATTAAAAATGGCGTCGATTTCTCCCAAGCCGCGATCGGCAATAATCAGTCGGATTGTGCTATCCTGTTGAATGATGTATATGAAAACCGGGCGGAATAATGATGAGAGCTCGGAAAAGCCAGGCGATAAATAAATAAGACATAAATCATGAACGGTTTTTGCTTGACTTAATAAGCCAACTACGTTTGCATTCATTTAGATACTCAATCCGATTCGATTTCAGATTTTCTGTCATCCAACAAGAACTATTCAAACAAAAGAAATGTATGGACTATGATGGTTACTTTTATCACGCGCTAAATAAGTGACAAAGCAGCCGTCACGTTTTGACAAAATGCGAGTGTGAGTGACAGATGCTTTGTCACTTATTATCACGTGTGCGCACCATCATAGGCCCGTCATAGGTAAAAAAGCACCGCCTAAATAGTCAAAAGGTTGTCATTTGTATGGCCATAGGTAGCATCTCGCAGCAACTTGAGTTCTGTATTTGCTTCTTCATAATGTAACCTTATAAAAGCGGCGTCTAATTCTTCTAAGCCGCGAGCGGCGAGAAACAGAAGTATTGTGGGATCCTGTTGAATGATTCATGCGTTGGTCGGGTAGAATTTTGATGAATGCTTTAAGAGGCTATTAAAAAATAAGACTAATAATGGACGATTTATGTTTAATACGGCTAATTTCTCGCTAGATGGCGTAGGCAAAAATTGACATGATGTTGTTCTTTCTTTGACTATACCGGCAGCAACTTACACCTTCATAATGCGTTAATTCTTCGACCTTTTAAAAAGCATTTCTTCGATTCAATTGGCGATAAATAGACGGATTGTACAATCCGTCTATCGAGTACGATCCAGTAAAATGATTCATTCGTCAACCAGGTAGAACTTTGACGAGTGCTTGGAAAAGCCAGACTATAAATAAATACGACAAATAATGAATGATTTATGTCAGATCCGGTTAATTTCTAGCTAGATGGCGTAGAATCAGACAAGAAATACAATAGTTTTAGATCTTTCTATGACTATACCGGTAACAACTTACACCTTCACAATGCAAGTTATTCTTCAACCTCATAAAAGGCACTTCTTCTAAGCCGCAATTGGCGATAAATAGACGGATCGTATGATTTATTCTGCGTCGAGCACTGAACAGAATACTGATGAGTCGTGCTTGGAAAAGAAGAACTATTTATAAATAAGACATAAATCATGAACGGTTTTTGTTTTACTGAATAGGTAAGCCGTGTAGTTACGCAGTTAATTTATATATTTTTTTTTGTATCTTATCCATCAGGGTCGCTGGGAGTTAATCGTTTTTGGATCTGATACGAAAGACAATCCCCGACACCATTTGCATCTTCAAGCAGGTCATCTTCCTGTGTTCCTGTAAGTGTACCGACAGCATCTTAGCTTTTTAAATAATAAGGTTGGCATTACTGCTTGTTGCGTCGTCGTCTAGTACCCATAACACAAGCCTTTTTGAGCTTAATTTGGGACTAGATCAATTTTTATGAGGTTGTCTGATTTTTTTTATGTATCACTAAGCTTTTAAAGGCTCTAATTCATCCCAAGCCGCGATGCTTTTCAATGATTTATCCTCGATACAGAATAAAATGTAATAATTTATTCAATACTAGCTTTTGCATCGCTCGAAAATCCTTCCCATGGGAATTTCAAGAACTCGCCTATATTCTCAGTTAAAATCTTGAAAAGAAGATTTTTTTTTTTAAATGTCTGCTTTCAAGACTGAATAACTATTTGTTTTTTTTATAGGTGCAATATATTTACACGATGCAAAATGTATCTTTATAAATAAAGCGATGTTGTCAGGCCGCGCGAAACTATTCTACTAAAGGTTGGCACACCGCTTTTCAAAAAGCGCTTTCGCAGTGACATCTCGTGTAAGCTCTATACTCGACGCCACGTAGCTTGGCAATAGCGACCAATGACTCCTCCTACCATGAAACTCAATTTCTAATGACGACACTTTTTTTTGATCCCCGTAACGACCATTTTTACTTTTATTGCTACACCGTGGTAGAGGGTGTCTGGGCGTGGAGTGGAAGGAGCGGAGTGGAAGGAGGAGTCATTGGTCGCTATTGCCAAGCTACGTGGCGTCGAGTATATCCATACCGCTGTTTAAAAATAACGGCGACGCACCTATTGTTTACGATACATTTGATGAAAATGTATGAACAAGAAGAGGCGCGTGACGTTCGCGTTACGTCATTCGAAACCCTTACATTATTGGGGTGTTATAAAAGTCTGTCTGTGGCATTGTAACTGCAAACGGATGGTATTGTCACATTTTAATGCGTTTTTTTTTTATCGAAAGCCTTATATGAGACGGTTCTTAGCTATGTTTTATTGGATCAGGGGTTTTTGAAATTTTAGATTTAGGTTATTTGACTGCGTTTGCTGGCGTATTTTGAGCAGCATATTTACGCCAAGTAAATGATATGAAACCTCAATTTATTCAACGCCATCATCATTTAATATAAATGACTAAAACCTTAAAAAATATAAGTAGCAATTGACTTTGAATAGTGTACCAGACATCAAGTGGGGCCACAATACAATAATAAAATTCCGAGCCAGACTTATTTGACAGTAGGGGAATTTAATATGCTCTCACAATTGTCATTCTGACATAAATGACAGCGTGCTGTCTTTGTTTGCTTTAAGTAAAGGAGTCTGGGTCTGGTTCTGGATTCTTAGATGTATTCCCTTTTAATAACAGACTATCATTTCGCATAGAGTTCAGTGCTAACTTGATATATACGTAATAGCGTTAATTAAATGGCCTGGTATATTTTATAAATAAGACTTATCTTTTCTAGAGTGAGAAAAGGGACAGAACCAGTGCTGCATAGACGCCTGGTTGTCGCAGCACATGCTGAGTCCGCTCCTTTTGTCACACGGAATAATTGGGTCGACAATGTACTGACAATGCTGCGCTGCTGTTCTTGCTACCATGTACTACCTGTATTATTATTTGGTGTGGCAATAAATGTTTCTTTCTTTTCCTTTTAATGGATCCCAGCACCTTTTAGCAAAACTGCCACAATCGGCTATTTCTCGCGCGAGATAATTGCCTGTCTCTTTCTGTGCAGTTATGTGAGAGAGTGACGGGTAGCGCTATGTCGCGCGACAAGATACGCGGAGCATAGTAGTGCAAGACGTGCTGGACGGCTAGCGTATCTTGCCGCTACTTCGCTTGTTGCGCGACTCATCGTCTCCTATCTTGCTCGCACGGTACAGAAAAAAAGTGACAGGTTCCAAGCAGCACATTAGTGAATTTTGCAGCTTATCTTATAGCTTTAAGTTCTAAATGAGTGGTTTAACAGTGTTTGATACAACTTATAGCTTTAAATTTAAAATTTTTAAATTTTTTTGTGTGTGCCAATAAAGTTATTTTTTACTTTACTTTTTTTACTTTTTACTAAATACAACTCAAAACTGTATATGAGTTCATCCTATCACTTGTAGTTGCATAGGAACGTTTTTTGTTTCTACTTTATTACTTATGGTGGGATAAAGTCGATTTTGCTACTTAAAGTTGCATGCAGGTTCAAATTGTAACTCAATAAGAAGCAATAGTGCTATAAAAGGCCTTAAATTCACTTGTAAGCAACTTTTACATATAAGTGGGAACATACCCTTATTTGGAACTAAAAGTTCCAAATGACTAGTACAATAGCGAATTATATCACCAATAGTGGCTAAAGGGATAATTTTACGGCTCTTTTGGAACCAAAAAATATTGCTACAGACCTATTTCTCTTCTACCAACGTTATCCAAATTGCTAGAAAGACTCATGAAGAATAGGCTCATGAGGCACCTTGATGCTAATAATATTTTAAGTGCACGACAGTACTGTCCAAACCAACCAGGTTACCAAAAAAGCAGAGGCACGAATGATGCGATTACCACACTGATCGATGACATAGTGTGCCAACTTAATAGTAAAAAGAGAGTGGCGGGGTTATTCCTTGATCTCAGCTCCGCATTTGACACCATCGATCACCAAGTTCTGCTAGCAAAGCTGGAACACTACGGTGTAAGAGGTAGCGTGCTTAATCTTTTCCGGTCTTACTTATCTAATCGAAAACAATTTGTTGAACTGAAATGGATACAAGATAGCAATGAAACCGTACATAGATCAAGAGTGGCTAAATTGGAAAGAGGAGTTCCTCAAGGGTCAATCTTAGGTCCTATCTTTTTCATAGTTTTTATCAATGATTTAGTGGCTTACATTAACAGTTCTACTCAAAACACAAAATTAGTGGTATTTGCGGATGATACGAATGCGGTCGTATCAGCAGATAATCTCATACAGCTAAATGACCGAGTCAATTCTGCTTTGATAGCTCTAAATACCTGGTTTAGCACAAATAACTTGAAGCTGAACTGCGCGAAGACCAAGGCCCTGTTGTTCAAAACCACTTCGAGAAACAAAGATAGCTTAGAAATTTCGTCAAATGGTGTCACAATTCAACAGGTGAATTCTGTAAAATTTCTCGGTGTCTGGATTGATTCGAGTCTGAACTGGAAAGATGAGCTGTTTTCGCTTGTCAACTCAATCAGTTCAGCCTGTTACGCGTTAAGAAGTCTTAGGGATGAAGTAAAGGTGTCTCAACTTAAGATAGTATACTACGCCTTGGTTGAGTCAAAAATAAGGTACAGTATTAAATTTTGGGGCAACAGTTACCTTTATAACATAAAATCAGCCTTTGTAGCCCAGAAAAGGGCTATCAGAACCATGGCCAGAATATCACAGACCACATCGTGTAAACCATATTTTAGTGAGTTCGAAATCTTAACAGTACCTAGCTTATATATTCTCGTAATACTTGGTGATTTAATGAAGGGTCTAAATGTCATCGAAACGTTTTGGAAGAACGACAAAAGCGCTTGGCAACACGAAGGAAGGACTTACCACAAACAATGATAAGTAAACTTAAGGTGGTCCAGCATTCTTCGAGTTACCAGGCAATTGTACTCTTTAATAAGTTACCATCTGAATTGAAATCCGTCACAACTACAAACAAATTTAAAAAGGGCCTAAAAGCTTTTTTGCTAAGGAAGTGTTTTTACTCCGTAGAGGAGTTCCGAAAGCACAGCGCCAATTAGGTAATTTATTTCCTGGCAAATGTAGGTAGTTTACTTTTTATTATAATTATTTAAATGTTAGATTCCCTTTTTTTGTGAAAGTTGACATAATTATGAATAGTTGTTTTTTTTTTGTAACAGTATTAGGTATGTAATATTATCAAAGTAACTTAATTAGTATGTTATTAAGCTTGACATTGGTGCTACGAATTTAAATTTTATAGATTGTTATTATTTATTTATCAATTTGTAATAGAATAGTATATTATAAGGATTTCTAACACAATGTATATTGTTAAAGAATAAATGACTAATGACTAATGCAACTTTAAGGCCTAAGAAGTACCTTATTGCCACTCCAACGCATAAATAGGTCTCAATAGGAGGTTCTTGGAACCAAAAGCAGTTATTTTCACTTATTTCAAACCACTAACGAACTAAAAGTTCTATTATTGTTCCTATTTGCGCCTTGTCAAAATATATTTAATAGTCTTGCTTGTTTAATAGTCTACAAAAGAGCAAATAATTACTATTGGTAATATCATTCACTGCTTTGCCACTCGCAAGATACAAATAAGTGACTATTAGACTTGATAGTTCCAAATAAGGAACAAATAAGTGAAAATAAACACTGTAGGATCTTTTTTGTTTCGCCATGTTTACAAATGGAAGCCTATGAAAATTTATTATTTTAACCAGAATTTTATCACACTCACGCATAATCACAGATTTTTGATAGTTGTGACGATGTTACTTTAACATTGTACGTAACCTACAATCATTAGGTCAGGTTTTTAACAGTTTTATTTCGTATCAGTATCTATTCCTTATTTAATTTAGCACTCTCTTTTTTAATATTCCTGATCAAATGAAAGGCGCGTCGAAATTTACAAAGAAAACATACTATAGTTTCACAGTAACAAAAAAATCGCAAGAATTTCGTGCTTATTTCAATGCTTGTATAACGTAAAGTTTTAATCATTCACCAAACAGACGTATAAATCCAAAATAAATATGGCAGATCACGTATTACTTTTAATAAAACACAATTTGACAGTTGCCTCGCCACTCAAAGATAATTGACAACATTTCATATTTATAACAGGTGGAAATTAATATAGAGATCGACAGGGCTTTATGTCGTGTACCTTAAAAAAAAATCTTGGAATTTATTCTTCTGTATTTAAGGAAATATAAGAAAATACATCAAATAACTGCAATCTAAGACAATACGGGCTGAATAGGGTTGTTGTCTAAACCAAAGAGCGAAAACATAGAATTTTTTTTTATTTGACGTTGACAGATGACAGCTGCATACCGAGTTTTATTAAGTTTTTTTTTTAATAAGAAAACCGACTAAAGTAACCGTTCCATTAAGTTCTGGTTTTGGTGTTGCCACATTTTAAAATGAGTATGTTTTTATAAATTAATAATAAAATAAATAATCATCTCAGAAAATAAATAAAAACAGAGATTACTTTATCTTTTTAAGCATAATTCAGAAAAGTAATAAAATGATAGTCTTAAAAATATGAAATGTTGTCAATTTTTGCGACTCATTTATCACTCATTGACCGAACTGAAATGTTTTGATTCGTTCACTGCGCATACCTTTTACCCTTAGTTCTAATTGCCACTTAAGGTAATTGAGAGATCTCTTATGGACGCATAACTTTCACCCATAGTTCTAATTACCACTTAAGGTAATTGTGAGATCTCTTATGGATTCTATTTAGCACCAAAAATAGGCTGCAATTTTTCTCCTTTTGGTTCTATACTGGTGGCATAGGGGTTCTTGCCACCTATATAGCACTTAGTCATGGTGGTAAATTTCACTTGAGCATCTAATTAGATATGATATACGAGCTATTTAGACCCAGTTGTGCTACTTGGGGTATTTCTTCTTACTTTCTTCGCTGGCATAGAAATATGTTTTCAGTAACCGATTTCATATTTTTTTAACCTTAACTATGTAGTAGGAAGCATAGGGAATTAAACAGGCTTTAAAGGTGACCATTGAATAAGAACGTAAACAAAACACAAGCATATTTATTTTTTCAATAAAACTGTCATGCATTTTGCGGCGATCGAAAGACAAAACCTTCCATTGTATTTTAATCTCTGATGAAATTAACACACGTACGCAAGGAAAAGTGACTGTAGAGTGCGAAAGTACATTAGTTAAAATTAATAAGCTGTGAAGATTTAAATTAAAATGAACCGTCGTGTGCTCGGCTGCTCGCGGCATTATTGCTAACGGCCGTAGAATTGCCGCCGATTCGGATAATGCGCGTACATTTACAAAATGGCGCCGAGGCTTACACAGTAAGAGGCAGGAGGTTTGTGTAGCAGGTTGCATTCTGAATTAGGAACAGGTGACAATTCTGCCACCGTGACGAAAAGGGGCACGAATACCATAGATCGGACTAATCATAGCAAAACAAGGGTTAAGAAAAAAATAACGATATTTCCGTTATTTTTTTTAATTGGTTCAAAAATATAATTCATATCTACATTTATAATGAAACCCAAAATTGGCCAAAAGTTTGTGAGTCTCCCTGAATTCTTTTCTAAACTTCTTCTTCTTGTTTTGCTATGATTAGTCCTATGGTATGTTATACGAGCTGTTCTACGAGCAATAATTCCTATTTAGAATAATTAAATAAGCACTCACGTATTCACTATATATTACGGGTTTAATCTTACATAAAAAGGTCCCAGATTATTCCTAGCTTCAATAAATTTGGCTTAGGCTAGCATTTAATATGATTTAAATATAAAACGGTGTTTCGAATACCAAATTATAATAACAAGGCTGGCCATCATTGGCAAATCCCTACTTAAAAAGTCTTTATAACGTTAATTTTGTATTCTGTAGACGGCTATACAATAATTTAAGATATACGAGATTATAGTATCAAAGTGAACGGAAAACTAATTAAAAACGTAAACAAAACGGACACGGCCCCCCATGGACCTTGAAATATAAATACCAGTCTCATGAAACAACGTATCTACGGGCTAGTCTGCGTCTTCTACGGATTTCTGTGTTTCCTATTTGATATCGCATAGAAACTGCGGGTACAGCCCTCTTCATTGCCCTTACCTTGAGCCTTCTTATAAGGTCCGTCGTGAGCGACCAGGTTTCAATACCATAAGGTCAAAAACTTTCGTCTTGAGACACTACTGTACCTACTTTTTAACTGTAAGCATGTATAATTTCAAAAAAAATTGTATTTTTCTAAGTACAGTATATTTGAGATTAGCTATTACCTACTACGCAGTGATAATACAAGTTACGGCACACGATCACAACACAATTTCTATTCCAGTTAATTTTATAAAAGCACAAGCGCCCGAATATTTTACCGAGGCGTGTTGAAAATTATTTACTAAATGGAACTCTCCTAATGGATATCGCTTTGTTTTATCCCTGAATGTGTTAGGATTAAAACGACACGGAAAACAATTCCGCTTGTCCCGATGGAATGTGAAATGGATAGGAAAGCGTTTAATTTTGTTCCATGTGCGATGAGGTATTTACTGTACAAATGAAGACTGATAACTGCACATTTGTAAACTAATATAAACCTTAGAACAACGTGTTAAGGTCTATGGGTGTATAGTTCGTTTGTACCTATTATAATTAATTCTCAGTCTTTGGTTTCGATTTTCGATTGTAACAGGAAACGTTAAGTACATCTTTTTAATTAAAATCCTAGGAATGACTCTTACAGGGGCCGTCGACGATTTCATTGACAAATATTGGAAATATCGTTGCAGAATATTTACTTTAACTACTTATTTGATTTATCCACTCTAAATGTAAACTCGTCGGTATCACATTGCAGTAACAGAAATTAAAATATATTAGTCATATCACAACATAACTTGAACATTACTTGTCTCTCCTTTAATACTTTGGCATTGTGACTGACATAATCTGTGGTTCGTTACACAAAATATTATTTTAAATATAAGGTTTAAGTAAGTTTATTTATGAGTATGTATTTAGTTACATATTTATTTATGTATATTTGCATGTATGTTTATGTATCAATATTATATTATTATAGGTTTTAGACTTTTAGTACATTTTAATATTTTTTAGTAGTTTTCTTGATTACTTTTTGCATCGCCTACTCATCCCATTTCATTTTAATCCACTACCCAAAGGTTTTCTGGAATAGATCGCTTTTTAGCGATAAGATCGTTTATTGTTTACCTCTATTGTAATGAAAAGTGTTATCTATATTTGTATTTCTTTCTTCTTGAGGTGTGCAATAGGTAAATAAAGAGTATTCTATTCTATTCCATCACGGCTAGTCAGTAATATGTGTCCGTGATATGACCGTATTTGGGCTATGGCAAGGGCAACCACAGAAGCAAAGTGAATATTTGTAAATGGACCAATCACGTTCCTCAGATTTAAATGCACTTCTTTTTGGCTTTAGAAAGACGGGGCCTGATTGGTTTATTTCCGCCGCTCCCTTCTGTTGACATGCAAAGTCTAATTAAGTCCCAATCCTCACGTTGCATAGTCGCAATCGAAGTACCTACTCGTAGGTAAGTGATTCGACTGCCTTTTTCTGAGGCAATAGGGGTGTAAACTGATGAATTATACAACATACTGTAGTGAAACAAAGAAAAAAACTCAAAAAAAAAAATTTTTTTTTTAATTTGTGATACAAATATTGGAACCCAACCCGCAAATGACGTCACATGTAGGTGGGCATTTGTATTAAGCGTTGTGAGCGCTCCGTAGAAATGTTGAACTTTGACGGTCATTTCTGACTTTTGGAGCAGTCGCATATAGTTAATCTCATATAGACATTTGATCCCAATAAAAAATGGAATCGATAGACAACCTCAAAAAAATAATATATCTGCAGCTGCACGCCTATTATACCTACTTATTTATAGCTTGCTGGTATACAAAGCTTATATAAATTATAAATCAATACAAAGGTTCAAAGCGTACCCCAGGTCGGTACCGCCTGCACAAAAACCGGGACAATTAGAAAGGACGCAAAAAAGTATTTGGGTCAGGAGTATCGGAACTAGTTTCCGAACTACACCGCTTCTGGCACCTGCCCGCTGGCAGTGACGGGGTGTTGTTGCTGCTACCCTAATCAAAGAGTCCGTTGACGTACGTAGTGGTTTAATATCGCTTTCCGAGCAAAAAGATTCTCTAAGTAACATACTTACTCTGATGATTCAGTGACCCAAAACGAGTCTTGGCCTCAGGTCGCCACTTCTGGCGATCTAGCGCCATCTCCAGACAGTTTTCGGCGTTCAGCTCGCCGGATCTGGCTCCATTGCATCTCGCCAGCAATACCCTGGATCGCTATTCGGCGGAGGACTGTAGCTGGCATCATGGGTGCCCCCCTGCCGCAGCGCTGTGATTTTAGGGACGTCGGTTTTAGGTGGGTTCTCTTATTATAGATTAAGTCGCCTATTGATGTTCTTTACTTGTTTATCGTTTAGTAAAGATTATCCTGGTATTATGAAATTATAAATAGCAGTCAACCGTTCTATATCCTAGGCTACGAATGTTTTTGTGAATAGCCTAGAGCTCATCATCATCTCAGGCAAAGGACGCCAACATTATTGTACAGAAATTCCCCAGGAGGAACTACCCCGTAGTATGTCAAGAACATCTGACCACCTTTTATCATAGGGATTTTGGTTTAAGTACCCTTACCCCCAGTTTTGCTGTTGCTGCGTTAGTAGAGTTATTTTTGGGACTTAATACTTTACTGTTTCTGATGAGAAATGCTTAAGTATATTATACTACACATAGTTTCCCAAAAAACGTAGAGGTAAACATTTCTCTTTTATAAAACTCCTATTTCGTGGAATATAACGTTGGAGTCGCGGAGATAAGCGCACATCAAAACTTGGGGCTCGCGACTCGCCGCTCGCAAATAGCTTTTGGATGTCTTTCGGATTATGTGGAGTGTGTATTAGAGATATTGTATTTGTTTGATAACAATATCAAAGGTAATACCTGACATTACATTGACTTTAATTATATTTTAGTTACTGGCAAAAACAGACATATACAAAATATGAAATAGGTCTATGTAATCAACGTATTTATGTAATTTTACATTGAAGACCCCCCCAGCTAGAGAACGGTTTTGGATACTGCATCGGTGATTAGTGTAGATGAGACTTTAGTAAGTGACGTAATGAGTGTTGTGTGCAACCCGACAATTGACTTTGTTATGATGATGAGGGTAGATTCTCGCCTCGTCGGTGACGCCCGCGTCAGTATAGCTGCCACGCCGCCGCTGCGACTGATCGGAGCTCCTGATGATGAATCGCGTACCGATTCGAAACATGTCGAGCAATATACGACTTACTCGACGTGAGATGTGTGTAAACCCGTTTCATATGAATTTGAATAAACGTGATGCCTAAGTAAAACGAAAATTGAACAATGTTATATTTCAAGTGAAATCATCTCCCCAGAAAACATAAAAATCTTTAATTTTCGCATTAGATTTTAACGTTTCAGTCTAAAAAAAACGAAATTGAAGTAAATTCCGTGCCATTTAAATAAAAAACATGATGCTGAGTGCTCAAGTTGTCGAAGCAGAAAAAGTAGGTTTTAATGAACTAGTACTGAACGGAATTTCTTACGAAGGAATGCAAAAGAAGGTAGACCAATATTTGCAATAAGTTGCAGCGAAGACTGTGAGCTACGACAGTTTACTAAAATGCGAAAACTGTTCGTTATTTTACATTTTACCTTTAGAAAAAAACGGGTGACGAAAAAGGCTACTAAAAGTCGACATATAAGTATCATGAAGGTATAACATGGAGGATAGTTGAATGTTTCGATTTTCTTTGTGCATCTCACCAAGTCTCAATTGCGAAGCGCTTCAAGGAACTATAAATAAATAATAAAATAAAATAAAAAGCCTTTATTAATTCCTTACATTACTACATTACATCTAATAAAGTAAAATACATTTTTTTTTAATTAACTTAATATTATGTAAGGACCCCTCTTCGGGTGAAGGCCTCCTCTAGATCAAGCCATTGTTTTCTTTCTTCGGCTTTCTCTCGCCAGTTTTTGCCAGCTGCAGCTACAATTTCATCTATCCACCTTTCTTTAGCTTCAAGGAACTACGAAGGAATTACTCAGGTCATCAAAAATATTAAAACATTAAACTCGACACAGTTCACTCCTTTTAAACCTCTAAATCTTTCATACTATCCTGTTACAGAGTGATTTCACTCCGCACTAGTTTTGAGACTCTGAGCGCCATCTGTTGACAACACGTACGCACTGTAACTGACTAGCTCGGTGCACTTCAACTAGTGTGGATAGAGAAGCGTTCCTGCCAAGGTTTTTTTAACATGACTTGAATTGACAACATTTCATATTTATAACAGGTGGAAATTAATATAGAGGGCTGTATAACGTGTACCTTAAAAAAAATCTTTGAATTTATTCTTCTGTATTTAAAGAAATATAAGAAAATACATCAACTAACTGCAATCTAAGACAATACGGGCTGAATAGGGTTGTTGTCTAAACCAAAGAGCGAATAAATATATATATTTTTTATTTGACGTTGTCAGATGACAGATGCATACCGAGTTTTATTAAGTTTTTTAAATAAGAAAACCGACTAAAGTAACCGTTCCATTAAGTTCTGGTTTTGATGTTGCCACATTTTAAAATGAGTAAGGTTTTATAAATTAATAATAAAATAAATAATCATCTCAGAAAATAAATAAAAACAGAGATTACTTCATCTTTAATAAAATATAAAAGTAATAGTTCTTAAAAATATGAAATGTTGTCAATTGTATCAGGGCTAGTTAGCCCTCACTTCACTACCAGTAGTCGGACTTTGTGTGGGAGTATAACCCGCTATTGGGATTATCTCCATGCCACAAGAGTAATTTGGGAAGGTCGACGCGGGCGCACTGGGCGCATGGACTGCAAGATACAAGATACAACATACAAGACATCCAACACGATTTCTACAGGGGCATTTGGACTACGATTCGTTGGAGTTGCGTAGAAATTTAGGATTAGTAAATTTTGTACTTAACATCCTGAGGAACAAGGTGGACAGTATCGGTCTTTCGGAACGGTTCCTAAAGCTGTCCGTACCCGATGAGTACTGCAGCAGACGGCGCCGCCCGCCGCTGCTGGCCGTGGAGCACCCGCGCACGCGCCTGCGCCTGCACCCGTCCGTTCCGCGCGCGACCGCGCTCATCAACTCCCTACTCTTAGCACAATCTGAATGTGATTTGTTTGCGGATGGGATAGCGAGATTGATGACCGAATGGAAGAGAGTGCTAGAGAAAGAGCAAGATAATTATCTTGTAGTTGTAAGTTAGTTAGGTTTTAGTTAAGTATTTAAGCTTAAGAATCCATGTAACGCTTTGGTGTAAAGTGTCATGTTATATTTTTATATTACCAAGTAGCTAATATTATTTACCAAAGACTTGCCCGCCAATTTAATTTAATTACCTCCACAGAACCATATTACAAATACAAACCCGAAAGTGTATTAGACAACCACACCATAAAGCTGTATTTTGACCGAGCCATCCTTACAGACCGAACGACCCACTACAATAGACCAGACATAACATTACTAAATAAAACAGACAGAACTGCCTTTTTAATAGATATAGCTGTCCCTAACACACATAATTTACAGACTACAATCGCTGAAAAACTTTCTAAGTACATAGAACTGAAAGACGAAATTACACTGCTTTGGCACCTACAAAAAGTAACTATAGTACCGATTGTACTCTCATCTACCGGCGTGATACCAAAACAGTTACACCAATCGTTAAAAACATTAAATCTTCCACCATACACATACAACCCACTCCAAAAAGCTGTTATTCTCAATACTTGCCGAATAGTAAGAAAATTCTTGCAAACTGATCAAGAACAGTCCACCATTCAAACAACAGCGCATCCTAACAATACATAAAATGCCTGTTGACTCTATCACTCAACCAGTGATATTACTTTAAACAATTACCTGGTATGCACTTGGCTTCGGCCCGCGCATAACAGAACACCGGTGAAAGCCGAGAAAAAAAATAAAAATGAACAAAATAATAATAATAAAGACATTTATTGATTAAAGTTAATGTTTTACAAGTCAGGTTAACAGGTAGGTATATAATTCAACTAATAGGTACTAGTAATTAGGTACACATTTCTGAAGTGTCGTCTGACTGCGTCGTGAATAGACTGAAACGAATCAATCTGACTGGCGGGAGGAGAGGGGAAAGAGAATCGGGCTATTCCTATAAAGGTACTTTCACACATAGGTAATGGTATGACTATCACTGTCATAGTCCACAATAAAACACAGTTCTCATGTTACAATCTTGCTATTCCAGCGCAATTGCGCACGGCATTGTAACTATTATTTACTAAGTATTCCAACCAAGTAGTAGTTTCAAAAATATTTGAAAAAGTGATGGCTTCTAAAGTAAATACGTTTCTTGCTAAACATAATGTCCTCAAAACTGAGCAATATGGCTTTCAACATGGAAAATCCACGTCACTGGCATGTTTTTCTTTAATTAAGTTAGTAACTGAATGCATAGATAACAGAATTCCTGTAGTTGCGGTGTTTTTGGATATGTCAAAAGCATTTGACTACGTAAATCACCAGATACTAATGAAAACATTATTTGACTATGGAATTCGAGGAAAGGCTTACGATTGGTTTGTCAGCTATCTAGGAAACCGACAACAGTGCACAGAAATTTCGAAGAAAGTTGAGGGCGAAAAAGTGTTGGCTCGCTCCAAATTTAACCTAATTGAATGTGGCGTCCCACAGGGTAGCATCCTGGGGCCCTTATTGTTTCTCCTGTATATAAATGATCTTCCAGATATAACTTCACATAAATGTATATTATTCGCAGACGACACAACTATATTATTTAAATGTGAAAATAAGATTAATTTTGAAAATAACATTAATAATACACTTAGAGATATAGTTAAATGGATGGACATAAATAATTTAAAAATTAATTTAATAAAGACCAAAGCAATTCAATTTAAAACTTATAAAGGTCAAAGACTGAGTCTAAATTTGAATTATGAGGGCCAACAAATAGAATTAATAGACTCAACAGTATTCTTAGGCATAACATTGGATGAAAACTGTAATTGGAAGAACCACATTGACCGGATATGTAAAAAGATAAATAAATTTGTATATGCACTTTACAAAATTAGAAAGATTGCATCTTTACAGACAGCACTGCAAGCCTATCATGGCTATATCTCGTCCGTACTACGGTATGGCATAATTATATGGGGCAACTCAGTTTCCCTAGACAGAGCATTTAAAGCTCAAAAAAAATGTATACGAGCTCTTTGTAACCTAAGGAAAAGAGATTCATGTAGGCCAATGTTCAAAACCCTTAATATTCTTCCCTTACCCTGCATCTATATTGCTGAGATCTGCCAGTTTGTGAAAAAACAACCGCACTTCTTTAAGACCATAGGCCAGAGCAAACCTCATGCTCGAACTAATCGGCTAAACAAGCTAATTGTACGTCAGAACAACTCAGCACTATATCGTAATAATGCAATGGGTATGGCAGTCCAAATTTACAATAAGATTCCATCACATATAGCTGATCTTCCACAAAGAAATTTCTCTAATGCTCTACTAAAGTGGCTGGGTGAGCAAAATTTTTACTCTGTCCAAGAATTTCTAGCCCATACTTAGACTAAGAATTTAAGCAAGTTAATTGTATAGTATTTATTATTATTGAATTATAAAGATATTAAATTGTTATACTACGTTCATTTGACATACGATTGACTTAATAAATATGAATGGCCGTTTCCGATTAAGGGAAGAAAATATGCCCTTTCGTGATAATGGGCAGATTTTTTTTTCTACAGTCAGTTACGTCTAGTAGAGTAGCTGTGTCAAGTTTGGTTAAAAAATTATTTGTGGTTCCGCAGAAAAAAAATAAAAACGGAAATAATGAAATATGGTTTTTCTCCAAAACTATTTAACTTTAATGTACTATTATTTTTTCATTCTGTAAAGCTTAGTCATCTTCACGTTTTAAGTGAAAATGGTATCTCTATATCTAACGATTATGTAAAAAAATAGGTAAGTCAAAATTTTAATATATATTTTTTTTTACTTTTGTGAGAGATACCACTCTAATTGACATTTCTAAATAAACCTTAGTTAACGTCCTGTAACACATATTAATTTGATGGATAAAATCGGAAAGCAACTGTGTCAAAATGAAATAAATAACTGGGCTGGAATTCATTACTATTTAATGAGTAAACTTCTCTAACACTGCTAAATAACCAAAACATAATATCCTCTTTACAAATAACCAAGATTTGACAGTTACAGTGACATTTGCTAGAAAATGACACCTTTTTAGTTACGTAATGAAAAAAAATACACTTATTCTAATCCTCATCGCTATCTTCATTGACAGTAACGTGAATTCCGTGATTCAAAAAAAGTCCGCTTAAAGTTTCAGCAGGCCGAACGATTTTGGACAAATATCTTGCTTGCGATAAATAATAAACAATAGCAACAATCTGTGAACAACACACTACTGTTCGCATTCCGTTGGCACATCCACAATAATGCCGCCTTATGGATCCAACACCAATGCTCTTTGGGACATATTCGATAAAGCATCTGTAAATATTTTTTTTGAAATATGGCGAGATTGGACTTCCAGTTTCAGTATATTAGAATTTTCCTTCACATATTCCAAATTCAACGAACCATCTTCATTAAGTATTTCTGATAGATACGAAATCGCTACTTATATCATTGCGAGGTGATTATAATGATGTAGGTTTCTTTCTTAATATTTTTTTGATTACATTCGCTTTAGAATTCATTTTGTAAAGACGAGTTATCTTTCTAATGTCCCTGAAAAGTCATGTTACATTTAAAAAAACAATTCATTTTTATTACTGTCATAATATGTATTTATTTTAATTTCGATAGAAAGAGGATTATTGCGTGGCGAAAAAAGAATAGTTTGTAATTACAATTTCAAGATAATGAAGTCATACCCGAAAAGTCTTTTAAATTCCATTTTACAGTTAGTGTCCGATTAAAACCTTTAAATTGATAATCTGGTATACTGTTAAGTAAAGCTTATATACCGAATAGCAAAAATGATTAATATATGCATAGTTTTTGTGTTATTACAAAAATAATGACATTTTCAATAACAATAAAAGGCAAATGTCACTAACTGTCAAATCTTGTTCATTTGTAAAGAGGATGTATGTTTTGGTTATTTGGAAGTGTTAGAATAGCTTACTAATAAAATGTAATAAAATCCAACCCAGTTATTTATTTCATTTTGACATAGTTGCTTTCCGATTTTATCCATCAAATTAATATGTGTTACAGGACGTTAACCAAGGCTTATTTAGAAATGTCAATTAGAGTGGTATCTCTCACAAAAGTAAAAAAATATATATATTAAAATTTTGACTTACCTACTTTTTACATAATCGTTAGATATAGAGATACCATTTTCACTTAAAACATGAACTTGACTAAGCTTTACAGAATGAAAAAATAATAGTACATTAAAGTTAAATAGTTTTGGAGAAAAACCATATTTCATTATTTCCGTTTTTATTTTTTTTCTGCGGAACCACAAAGAATTTTTCAACCAAACTTGACGCAGTTACTCTACTAGACGTAACTGACTGTAGAAAAAAAAACCAAGTCATAATATTAAAGGGCATTTTTGCTTCCCTTAATCGGAAACGGCCTTTGCATGCCTAATATAAGGTACAAACATTACTGAGACTGTTGACTAATGCGATCCATCTGTATACATTTACGTATTGTTTAGCAAATAAAATATTTCATTTCATTTCATTTCATTTCATTTCAAGGAGCTGAGAGAATCGAACATCCACACTTTTAATTTTGAATTTCGATTAGAAATTTAATATTAGAATAAATAGGAGCAAGCCAAAATGTATGGAGAAAACAGTGTTAGACAGATTCTTGAAACTGTAACTTTTTACGGAATATCGATGTCCAATCTAACTTCGGAATCGGATTTCCCGTTCATTCTTGGAAGAAAGTTAATTTGCAGAGATAAATATAGACTGCCACGTGTAGACCGATTTGAATTTCTAGTGAAAATACGGGTATTCTTAGATTAAATGTTTATATAGAAGCGAAAAATGTTTTTATTTTCCTTTGAGCGCGATTTGTACACGTCCCCACGGCTAGACCGGTGCATTACCAATTATGCTATCAAAGCCTCTAGTCAAAGCATCTTCTTACAGTTACTTCATTTCTACATGCCTTAGGGCGCCGGTAGATAGGTACCGTTCTATATTAAACACAAGCTGTGCCCCGCGGTGTTACCCGCTCATCCCACGGGAACACTACATTTAATCGGAATGAAAAGTATCCTATGTCCTTGCCCGGGTCTCAAACTATCTCCATACCAAATTTCATCTGAGTTGGTTCAGCGGTTTAGGCGTGAAGAGGTAAACAGACAGACAGACACACTTTCGCATTTTTAATATTAAACATTTAGTTTACTGCTTTAATAAAAAAAAAAACTATTCTTAGATTCATTAAGATTACGTGTCAGTAGTAGGTATCATTAAGATAAATCACTGCTCCTTTTTGTGAAGTTTAGTTTGACTCTAGGATGTATGGCGCCGGATACGAATGAGGTCCGTATCCGGCGCCGTTACGTAACCGGGTTATACAATGTTATTATAAAATTTGTCTACTAGGCGTCTGTTTTTGGCCAAAATTCTGCCGCAAATGGACGCCTCTAGTACAGTCGCCATCAGATATATCGCAGCATATAAGGCGTTCATAAATATGTGAACACAACTCTTATTGACTGGGCGTTACAGTACATGTTCATATATTTATGAACGCCTTATATGCTGCGATATGTCTAATGGCGACTGTACACAAATTCTATTAATTACCTATATAAAAGAATAAATTCTTTTATATATATTATTATTTTATAATTAATAGGATTTGCGTACCTACTTGGCATCCAATTTCACTATTTACATTAATTCAAAACAATTGTCCAGACAAGCGTTTCATGACATCGTTTGCATATTATAAATTTAGTGAATAAAATAAATGCTATAAAGTTTGCGATATAACAACATATCATGAGCGAAGGGAACTCCAATTATGACGTCAGAGCCGGGATAGTTGCAAACTGCTATTAATCTTGCCCTAAAGTATTTAGGAATTTGTTGTTACGCTGTGTATAAAGTTATTTGTTTTTGTCCTTTTTACCATTTTGGTGGTCCAGTAGTCATACAGATTATGTGTGGAAAGAGAAGAGTCATAGGGTTAAAAATACCTGATTCCCCGCTCGCTCCAAGGAAGGCCAGATCCTACGACCTGATTGAGTCTACAATAGCCGTGAGCAATTTAATTAAATTTAATCTAACCTACCTAATTTAGTGTAGCCCTTTTCCCTTACACTACGGGCAGCATTACAAGTTTTTGCTATGCTGACAACACTGCCACTCTTTGCCGATGACCTATCCGTGCGTCTGTCCGTCTGTCACCAGGCTGTATCTCAGGAATGATAAGATATGATATGAGATCTCTGTGATAGCTATACAGTTGAAATTTTCATAGGCGACGTATATCTTATAATGTTACAACAGCAAATGCTACAAAAATAATAAAATAAAAAATATTTAAGTGAGGCCCCCATACAATGAACGGGTTATATTAACTTTGTACATCATTTGTATGCGGTATCATAGCCATACTAGGTGCAAACTTAACTTGACCGGCCAGGTAAAATGGGGTAGGTGTTTGTACGGAACCGATTCCGACTCGCACTTGGTCGGTTTTTGTATAAGACAGGTGTCTAAGGTTCGATTGCCACGTGAAATTCATAATGTTAGTTCCCGTTTCTGTCCCGACTCTTCTCTTTCCGCACACACTAACTGGTGGTTGAATGTTACTTAATGCAGCTCAAAAAGCCAGAATATAACTATGCCTATTAAATGGCTGTAAGTAATGCCAATGTCAATCTAATAAGACTACACGTACTATTACTACGTATATTCGTTTTTTTAATGTCATAGGGGGCAAACGAGAAAACGGATTGCCTGATGGAAAGCGATTAACGTTGCCCATCAGATATGCAACACCAGAGGAGTCACAAGTGCGTTTTCGGTCTTTCAGGTGGGAGTACGTTCTTTTCTTGAAGGTTTGAAGGTCGTATCGGTCCGGAAATACCGAAAGCGACAATTCATTTAACAATTCATTCGCAAAAAGAAGGACTTACTTGCATCTTTGTGACTGCATTTTCAGTTGACATGTATGTACATAATAATTACCTGAAATCAAACAAACATACGTTGAACAAGTTTCACTTTATCGTCGTCTAGTATCCATAGTGCAAGCTTCGCTTAGTTTGGGACTAGGTCTATTTGTGTAAGATTGTCCCTTAATATTTATTTAAACAAACAGACATACGTTACACATAGGTTACGCATTTAAATTTTTCTTTAAGCTTTGAGCTTCGTATCAATATATGTACCCACATTAAAAAAATTAGACATTACACGTTTCGTTTCATAAATTTGTAAACAGACATAGTTACATACAATGTGCAGACCAGTGTGAAGATCATACCTCTAAGTTAGTCTGCGTCCTGATTTGATGCAAGTTCTCACACGAGCTGACTAGAGTACAGTGAATTTTCATTTTCAAAAACAACATAAGTGCCTATATAAATAATGACACAAAAGTAAATGAAGAAAGAAAAAAATGGGCAAGTGCGAGTCCGACTCGCGCATGAAGGGTTCCGTACCTATATATATATAATCTATAACAAGTTTGTTGTATGGGAGCCCCCCTTAAATATAGATTTTATTTTATTTTTAGTATTTGTTGTTATAGCGGCAATAGAAATACATCTTCTGTGAAAATTTCAAGTGTCTAGCTATCACCGTTGTTGAGATACAGCCTGGTGACAGACGGACGGACGGACGGACGGACGGACGGACGGACGGACAGCGAAGTCTCAGTAATAGGGTCCCGTTTTTACCCTTTGGGTACGGAACCCTAAAAATTGAATGCCTCTATCTACCACAATTGAAGCAGGACTTGAACCTTGCCTTGCAAGTGCCTTTGTCATTAGGAGTTTACTGACATTGTACGTAACCCAAGTAGCACAATTGGGTCTAAATAGCTCGTATATCATATCTAATTAGATGCTTAAGTGAAATTTACCACCATGACTAAGTGCTATATAGGTGGCAAGAACCCTTATGCCACCAGTATAGAACCAAAAGGAGAAAAATTGCAGCCTATTTTTGGTGCTAAATAGAATCCATAAGAGATCTCACAATAACCTTAAGTGGAAATTAGAACTATGGGTGAAAGTTATGCGTCCATAAGAGATCTCACAATAACCTTAAGTGGCAATTAGAACTAAGGGTAAAAGTTATGCGCAGTGAACGAATGAAAACATTTCAGTTCGGTCAATGAGTGATAAATGAGTCGCCAAAATTATCTTTGAGTGGCGAGGCAACTGTCAAATTGAAGTAATACGTGATCTGCCATATTCATTTTGGATTTATATGTCTGTTTGATGAGTGATTAAAACTTTACGTTATACAAGCATCGAAATAAGCACGAAATTCTTGCGAATTTTTTTTTACTGTGAAACTATAGTATGTTTTCTTTGTAAATTTCGACGCGCCCTTCATTTGCTCAGGAATATTAAAAAAGAGAGTGCTAAATTAAATAAGGAATAGATACTGATAAGAAATAAAACTGTTAAAAACCTGACCTAATGATTGTAGGTTACGTACAATGTTAAAGTAACATCGTCACAACTATCAAAAGTCTGTGATTATGCGTCAGTGTGATAAAATTCTGGTTAAAATAATCAATTTTCATAGGCTTCCATTTGTAAACATGGCGAAACAAAAACCGTCCAAGAGCATGTCGGGCCACGCTCAGTGTAGGGTTCCGTAGTTGGCCATCCTTCACAATAGACAATAAAATCGAATTTAAATTACGAGAAAGATTTCAAGCTCTATAAAAGGTCGTAAACGCCAAAGTAACTGTAATTACTTATTACCTTCTAGAAGTTATCGATTATACGCACCAGATTGAGCGAAATGTTTTAATGCAGTATGGCACTTAACTAATATGTGTAACGTTCGAAGTATAAGAACACCGCGGGGCACTTACGTCATTTAAAAGAAAATTATGAATTTTTACGATAACTCAAAAACGGCTCGACCGATTTTATTCAATATAGTTTTCATTGAAAGTACTAATAGGGCCTTATTTTCATGAATTTTTCCATAATTTTTTGACCCGTGGTTGAGAAGTTAGAGGGGGGGGACACTATTTTTTGGATTTACCGAGCGAATATTTACAAAACTGCTGACTTTATCAAAAAATGATCTTTGAAGGCTCCTATTGTTTTTAAAAGACCTATTCAACGACACCCCACACGCTAGTGTTAGAACGAAAAAAAAAATCACCCCCACTTTAGGTGTATGGGAGGTACCCGAAAAAAAGTTATTTTTTTAGTTTTTATTTTACCGTTATGTCGGCGTGATACATACACATACCAAACTTCAGCTTTCTAGCACTTATGATCACGGAGCTAAGCCGCGGACGGACAGACGGACAGACGGACATGGCGAAACTATAAGGGTTCCTAGTTGACTACGGAACCCTAAAAAAGATCCTACAGTGTTTATTTTCACTTATTTGTTCCTTATTTGGAACTATCAAGTCTAATAATCACTTATTTGTATCTTGCGAGTGGCAAAGCAGTGAATGATATTACCAATAGTAATTATTTGCTCTTTTGTAGACTATTAAACAAGCAAGACTATTAAATATATTTTGACAAGGCGCAAATAGGAACAATAATAGAACTTTTAGTTCGTTAGTGGTTCGAAATAAGTGAAAATAACTGCTTTTGGTTCCAAGAACCTCCTACTGACACCTATTTATGCGTTGGAGTGGCAATAAGGTACTTCTTAGGCCTTAAAGTTGCAATATTTTTTGGTTCCAAAAGAGCCGTAAAATTATCCCTTTAGCCACTATTGGTGATATAATTCGCTATTGTACTAGTCATTTGGAACTTTTAGTTCCAAATAAGGGTATGTTCCCACTTATATGTAAAAGTTGCTTATAAGTGATTTTAAGGCCTTATATAGCACTATTGCTTCTTATTGAGTGACAATTTGAACCTGCATGCAACTTTAAGTAGCAAAATCGACTTTATCCCACCATAAGTAATAAAGTAGAAACAAAAAACGTTCCTATGCAACTACAAGTGATAGGATGAACTCATATACAGTTTTGAGTGGTGTTTAAAGCTATAAGTTGTATCAAACACTGTTAAACCACTCATTTAGAACTTAAAGCTATAAGATAAGCTGCAAAATTCACTAATGTGCTGCTTGGGAAACGGCAGTGCGTCGTCATAGCCTAGGTGCAGCAAGAGGTACGTCAGAGTTACTTAAGGCGTACCAAAACACGAGAGGCCTTCCTCAAGGTGTGTCAACGATCTGGTCAAGATTGCAAGAGGTTGTAGTATTTGAATTGAATAAAAATATAGACTTGTCTCTTGCTTATACTATGTCGCTCAGTTCTATTGTAGATAGAATTGCATCTCAACTTTGGACGCAAGCATTGAATAGTCCTGAGAACGCCCGGCACCCAACTTAGGGACTTTGATGTTTAGCCCCCTCGACCGCATTTAAAACAATATAAACGCCATGCTTTTCCTATCATCATACGTCGTTTTGTAGTTCGGTTATTCCTATCTGGAAGCCTGGAACTGTCAACCCCAAACAAGCCTGTCAGTGATTCCATTGAATTTTAAGCTCGTGCGGTCTTTGTCACTCGATAGTTTTGTAGTAGGGGTGTGAGGGGGAGAGGGTGAGTGGCTGCTGGACAGAGCGATAACGACGCTTGGAATATTAATGCGGCTTGAGCCGAGTGCACTTGTTGCGATGCGCAGCCTCAGCCAAAGAACGACGTGCAATGCACGGAGATTTAGTCTGGTTTCAGGTTAGGTAGAGATAGGCCGAATATTCGGCAAATTCGGCAAGTATTTCAATATTCGTATTCGGTCGAAAAGTTCGGTTAGATTGCCTAATATTTACCAATTAAACAAAGTAAATAACGAGCGTAGATTGTTTCATTCGTATTTCATCGGATTGAGATCCTATTTCAGCATTTTAAGTAACTGCTCAATAATAAATACAATTATTTTGCAAAAAACCGTAGCTTAGATAAGAAAAACCAGAGTTGTTTTAATTACCGCTAAGTAAACAAACACGACAAGTCAAATGGCGCGAGCGCGAAGGGTCCGAAACACGTGCTGGGCGCTGAGTTATTTTGGGCGAATATTCGGTTCGGTAAGAGCTGAACCAAATGTTCGGCCGAATATTCGTATTCGGCAAAGTCCGTATTCGGCCCATCTCTAGGTTAGATCAGGTTTCAGGTTTGCGTAAGCAAGCTTGTACCACCCATGATGCAACTCAATATCATAAGTTCTCTGATATTTATCTTTTTAAGTACAGTTTACGCATTAATCAAGATAGTAGAAATTACGGATTTAATACCTAAAGTATCCTTTATCACCATGCCATTTGGGTCAAGCGGAAACATATAGTTCGAGTGGGTTCTATAATGGTTGAAAACAAATTCAACAAACAATTTATTTATTTATTTACACATAAATTAATTTAAAATTTGGAAAGGAAAACATAATGCAGTACCGACAATTTATCTTAAAGATAAATCCATAGATAGTTTTACCTACTCGTATGACATGTATGACTTGCGCTTAAAGATTGGTTAACTTTATGCTTGACCGATGGCGGATAGCGATGAGAAATAAAATAGTGACGGTAAATGGACTTACCAGGGTTCTACATTTATCACAAAATGGAGGACACGTTCAGATCGGTTGGGTTTTTACCTAATCGTAGAACATTAATCAGTCATTTATTTATTTAATCGTATGGCATAAAAAACATTACAAGAAATCGAAATATATACAACAGTTGACAGTTATGTCAAAAAATCATTAATAATTATACTTAAATTATCAGGAACGGCTCCACATGTTTCGAACTCATACACATATTGTTGGTACTTGACATATATGTAGGTATACCAAATGTAAAATAAGAATACTGAATTTAATTTATTCTATATGTAATAATAATAATGGCTATGATTGTGTTATAGCTTAGATTAATTGACAAGGTATGATTATTACAAATAAAAAATCTATCTATCTTTCTATCTATACTTCAGTGAGTGGGCCACGAGGCGCATAGCAGCACGGATAGCTGCCCCTGATGAAGAACTCCATATCAGTTCGAAATATGTCGAACGGTTTCTGACAACTTTTACGTGACTGTAAATCGTTTTTATAATTATGAAATATGTCTTACGATAGTTTTAATAATATTAATAATCATTCATGTTGTTAATGTAAACGTTAATATATTATGATGGGTTTTAAATTTACCAATTACAACGTATTAACTGCGAGGGCAGCTTTGGTTACACTCCGCCCGACGAGCAATCCGACACTTTTCTAATATCTCGCCGTGGGCCCCTGCAACCGATACCGATACCAAACGCGAAACAGATAATTTTTATTGAACTTACAAGGAAAATCCAGTGCCAAATATACGATACCACGGGACGGGCGGTACCGATGACGCAGGTTCGAACCCCGCCTGAAGCCTGGACCATCAATTTTTTCACCTTTTCGTCAAATAGACGATGCGCAAACGATTCTTCCATGGAAATCAACAATTTTTATAATATTTAAAAATAAATAATCATAAGAAGAAATTAAAAGACTATCTGTCCCTCCCATAGTTTATTTTTTTTTTATTATACACACACATGTGTGTTTTCTTCTCTTTTCTCAGACATTAAAATACATACGAAACGTGTGCTCTTGTTTTTTTATGATTACATATACATTGTATCATAGTTTTGGAGTTAGTACATTTTAGAATTAGCTAATCTTAATATATTAATAATACAATAATTAGTAATCTCAGGAAAAATATAAAAACAGTGATTAACTCCTGTTTCTAAGCGGTAATAAAATTAAGTAAGCAAAAAGTAATAAAACTGTAGTACTAAAAATATTAAATGTTGGCAATTAGTGTTTTAACCCGAGGTATTTTTTGTGTCAAATAAGTATATGGCGTTAATATCAAAGATAATATTGCAGTTTGGCGGTAATATAAGAGAGTGCAATTGCATTAACATCGAGGCGCAACCAGGTCAGTGATTCCGAAATATTCGCTCAAAAATCTTCGGTGAATATGAAACTTGTGTGTGTACAATAGATACAAATATTAAAATACCGTACAATGACATGACAATGAGAATTTTCGTATTTTTTTCATACTTAATCACGACTAACCCCGTCACGCGGACACGGGACATAGTACTCTGAACAAATACCTCTTTAATTTAGGTATGACAGACAGCCCCGTATACATGAAGGCAGAAGAAACCACCAGACATATTCTACTAGACTGCAAACAGGTAGAAGCATACAGGATGAACTGCTTAGGGTCTCCAAGCACCCTACACGAAGCTATAAGCAATACGAGTATAAAGGCTTTGCTGAATCGTGGAGGTGTTGGTTCGGCTAGAGTAGCGCTACCCTTTTCACGCAAAACAGGCACGTTGGATGTCGACTTGCGGAAAATGCCCAGCGCAACTATACCCTGTCACGTCAAGTCATTTCTAAACATACATATGGCGGGAAACATAGATAGGGTCACTTAAGAGAGCGTTGTAATTGCACAGCTGCTCAGCATCAGGTAAACATGCCACGTGCACCGTATGGATGCCTCTAGCTTGCCAAGACGCTCCACTCTTAGATAACGTGCGTAGCAAAGGGAGAGCGTCTTTAACCGAAGGCTGCAACTCATCATGAAAGTTGGTTTCTGGCTCTAGCTGTAAAATGTGATCCCACCAAAAACATTCTGTAAAAACTAGCCAAGTCTCGATGGAGCTGCTTGTTTATCTCTAAAAAGTAATGAAATCTAGACAAAGTCGTACCAAGTCTAAGGTTCCTTACTGCGATTTCTTTATTATTATAGTTAATGTTGTGTGACTTGGCCGTTGAAGGGTAAACAACCAGGTGCTCCATGACACCATTGCACCAATCTGTCCCCAGAACCGCTACAAGTAAATTTTGTTTACACGTAATGTTATATCTGTTGTAACTACCTATGTTCGTTAAGCGAGATAATAGCCCATACTGGTATTGGTAATTTGACGCTAGTGTCTCATTTTAGGCTGTTATTGATTGTGCAACACATGCATTCAGCATTGACAATGCTGACTTCTGCTATCTTCTTTTTGGAGCGTCAAATCGACCACCGATCTAACATAAAATAGACGTACAGACGGAGTTCTATCAATGATTAGAGGTCCGTCTGTACTAGAAATATTTTTTACTGTTTGTTTCAGGCTCGCCTATACATAAGTTTTATTGAAATACGCAGCTTTATCAAGCCTACAATTGACTGGTTATTGAATCAACGTTTTCCAAGTGGAAATTTTCCATCGTCAATGGGTAGCGGTTCTGGCGACAGATTGGTGCAATGGTGTCATGGAACACCTGGTTTTGTACCCTTGTGTACCCTTCAACGGCCAAGTCACACAACATTAACTATAATAATAAAGAAATCGCAGTAAGGAACCTTAGACTTGGTACGACTTTGTCTAGATTTCATTACTTTTTAGAGATAAACAAGCAGCTCCATCGAGACTTGGCTAGTTTTTACAGAATGTTTTTGGTGGGATTTCACTTCTTTTTGTAGAAACGTGGGCATATTGTTTTATAACAACCTGCTAATTCACTTTAGCAAACCTCACGAAATAATAAGCGAAATCAACGAAATGCAAATAATCCCTCCTAATCCCTAGCAAACGCTTCCAAGCGCAGTAGAAGAATGTCGTAAACGACTGTAACGCAGCCGGTTGCCAACTTAACTAGCAAAATTACCTTATAAAGAAAGGCCTACGTGGCCATAACTCTTATAGTCGTCATTTAAAGGCATTGTTTATGTCAAAATATCGTATAAATGCACTTTACAAGAGGGTTCAGCTAATATGGCTACTGACTTTATAATTTGGTTAGGTAAACGTCAACAAACCTAAATAATATGGCTACTATAAAACCTTTAGTTAATAAGGTTACAACCTTTATAATTCGGTTAGGTAAACGACAACAAAACGAAATAATATGGCTACTATAAGCCTAAAATTATGAATTATCTTATAATGGCTAATTATACGGGCTTTTAGCCAAATAATAGTAGAAGCCATATAAAGGCTAGCATGAAGGCTATTTGATCTTGTAAAGAAAATACACAGGATTGTTATAAAGCATTTTATCTTATAGAAGTCAGAATTTTTACGTTTATATAGCAATGGTATACATGTCATTTTACGTGAATTTTAAAAGGGTTGAAGTCTTGGTTAGTTTGCTATATAGTAATTATAAGTGTGTAATTCTTATGATTGTCATGTACTTTTGTTTATATAACAAAGTCAGCCATTATACGAATAAAAGTTTGTTTGCGTAAGTGAAATTACAAATGATGGATTTGGAAGAGTGGAAAAAGTTCAAGAGAAGTGGTGGTTACAAGAGGAAAGTGAAAAGCATGTACGAAAAAATGAAAAATGACGTTAATAAACCTACAACCTCTACCGATGTCAACAACACTTCTTTTGTCAAGGACAACACATCCGAAAGTGCAAGTGGTTCCGTACAAAATTATAACTTAGAGCAGACTTAATGCAGTGAAAATTTGGAATATGACAGTGGGGAACAGAGTAGTGATTACGATGTGGACGGAAGTATAATTGTTGAGTTAAAAAAAGACAACTTACGTAAGAACATAATAATTGAATTTGGTCAAAAATTTTATTGTCACAAAAAAGACCATATGAAATATAACAATAAATTAAATTAAACAATAAAACTAATTACTAATTTTGCTTTTTTTTTTTTTTTATTTGAAACAATTTATTCAGTTTGTTAGTTAAACAGTTCTGTATGCATCACTGGTACTATTGAATTACTAATTAATTTGGTTACGATTAATAAAGAAATGTGATGTCATGTGGGTCGAAGTAATACGTTTGCAATTATAACAATTGTCTCTCTTTACAAAATGTGTCATTTGCCAAGGCCATATTGAACGATGAACAAGAAATATAAATCTTCTCTTCTAAGAAACCGGTCCACATCAATAAAAATTACTATAGTATTCAGTTCGGCAAATCTAGGAAAGAAGTGTCTTTAATTAATTACGTCATTACGGAACCCTAAAATGTATCAAGATGGAGAATACTTAGGACAAAACATAACCTCTATAAATGTTTTTTTCTTATAAACACCTTGTAGAGTTTATGTAATTTGCTTAAAGACTTATAGCAACAATAACGAAGGAATTACAAAAAATCCAAAGTATTTTCATCACAAATCATTGTCAATTCATGGGGGCGTTGAAAATGAATTGAAAACCATACCCCATATCCTCATAAAAATGAGTTTCCACTTAGTTTCGATTATTAAAGACACAGAAGTAACATCAGAAAAATGGACACAGACTATATTACCTTTTTCAAAATGGTTGACGAATAAAAGATCTTTTATTTATTCATCGATGTCACACGCACGATAATTCTTGTTGTATGATTGCTGCGACGTTTATGAGTTGGATTACCTTTTAAACGATCCTTACATAGCGGTTACAAGAACACGCTTCTTACGACTGGAGTTTACATAGCAATTATAAGTTAATCCTTTTTATGCAAGCTTTATAAATTTCTATTATAAGGACTATGAACATATAAACGGATTACAATTGGCAATTACAAGGGAATTACACTTATTGCTAACCGTAACACATCTGGTATCAGATAAGTAGCAAATAATAAATCTGGAATATGGTAATTATAAGGTTCAATATCTTATAATTTGGGCCCAATGCCACCCTTATTAACGTTTATATGGCTTGTATAAGAATAATTATTTTATCTTTATAAATCTTTATATAACATATTTTTGCTACTTGGGTAATTGCCACTTCGCCATATAAGATTATCGGAAAAACAAACGTAGGCACGTTTTAAAATACAGTCAGCGCCATCTAGCGACGTGTGCCGCCACTCTTAGTCCAATGCATTATATTTTGACCAAATTTTGAGCGAAATTAATATTTTGGTGTAATTTGTTTATTTAATTTGTGTAATGTTCGAGTAGAATAAAGTTAATCGTTCGACTATTTCTTCTTGTAAACTTGTAAGTATACGTATAAAAGCCAGTCTAGTCTTATCCAGAGTTTTCTTTTAATTTTATTTATATGCGTATTAAAAGCAGAAGGGGAGGCATTCGCCCAGCTGTGGGACGCTATAGGCTAGATTAAATTAGAAGATGTGTCCCACTACGCTGGATTTTTGCAAAGACAGTCGATTTTTTTATGTACCAATAGTAGAAGGGGGCATTACCATATCTCTAATACAGCTGAGACCAGCTGAGGGTTCTTCATCAAATAAATAATAAATAAATAAATATCGGACAACCTCACACAAATCGATCTAGTCCCAAATTAAGCTCTAGAAGGCTTGTGTTATGTTATGGGTACTAGACGACGATATACATACTTATATAGATAAATATATACTTAAATACATAGAACAACCATGACCCAAGCACAAATATTCGAGTTCATCACACAAATATTTGCCCTGGCTGGGACTCGAACCCGGGACCGCCGGCTCAGTAGGCAGGTGTCTACAAACCGAGCCAAACGCGTAGTCAAAATACTTCAGACCTTGGATTTTTGACATCAAATGAAGCGGCCCACCAAGTTGAATATTAAAATACTTAAACGGGTTTACTCACGTCGTAGAAGTCGAATAACGCTCGACATGTTTCGAATCGGTACGCGATCCATCATCAGGAGAGACGATCAGTCGCGACGGCGGCCAACCGAACACAACAACAAGTTGAATATTTTTCGGTATGTCGATCTCTAATAGTTTGGTTGGGCTCTTGTGTTTTCTAATCAGTGTACTCCAGATCTTCGATTATCCTAGTTTTTAGGGTTCCGTACCCAAGGGGTAAAAACGAGACCATATTACTGAGACTTCGCTGTCCGTCCGTCCGTCCGTCCGTCTGTCACCAGGCTGTATATCAAGAACGGTGATAGCTAGACAGTTGAAATTTTCACAGATGATGTATTTCTATTGCCGCTATAACAACAAATACTAAAAATAAAATAAAATAAATATTTAAGGACTCCCATACAACAAACTTGTTTTATGGTACGGAACCCTTCATGCGCGAGTCGGACTCGCACTTGGCCAATTTTTATAGTTTTCGCTTTATGTGGCCATTAAACCCTAACTCTGTTCCAAATTTCAGCTCTCTGAATTTATGGGAAGTACTAGTTCTTTACTGATGATCATGAGTGAGTGAGTGTCATAAATGCGAAACTTTGCTTTCGCTTAACTTCGGAACTAAATGACCTACAGACTTGAAATTTCGGATTTTAAGTATGTGATTATAGCTTACTGGATGACGAAAATTTCTGCGTTCTGGTCTTATCCAGAGGTGCTCAAATAGGGGCCTGAAAATGCGGCGAAATGGTTCCAGTAAAGGATGGTACGGCAGTGTTTGCTTCGCGCTTGACTTGGCGGGGGCACTGCCGTGCCCCCCGATAGGGTGTCTCCCTTCTTGTCAAATACTGCTAATTTTTCTATACAAATCGAGGTTTCGTTTTTGCTTGTTTCCTACTCCAAAACTTTACCAATCTTTACAAAATTTTAGTACCTGAATCGGAAGAATACGTTTTTTGTCGGACCGTTTCAATTTTTGCGCTTGTTATGATACATTTTCTTCTTTCCATTCTGTTCTTTCTCTTTCTCATTCTATTCCTAAGATTTCGTAAATTGGTTAAGTTTTGGAGGAGGAAACAGACAAAAACGAACCTCTATTTATCCAGTTACATTAAATTTGGTTCTCATTTCATTTGTTTGCGACGCCACAGTCACCAGGTGCAAACTTAACGTAAACTGATAGTCTGGTAAAAAGAGCAGAGCACGTTTATTTTATACTAACCACGCAAAATGGTAATTTCTATCACTTTAAACAGGAAGTTTATGTTTTGCTTGTTAGTTTGTTTATTTATGTATATCATAAAGTAAATCGGTCCCACAAACTTGGTTTATATGAGTTCAAGTATGTGGTTTTGAATTCAACATTCATCTACGT
Organism: Apotomis capreana; assembly: GCA_947623375.1. Lineage (NCBI taxonomy): Eukaryota > Metazoa > Arthropoda > Insecta > Lepidoptera > Tortricidae > Apotomis > Apotomis capreana. The sequence goes on from OX392501.1 coordinate 1,295,778, forward strand.
GGATATCATAAATCACCTAGATAGTAGGTAGATATTAATATCATAATTTAAGTGGTTTATTTCAATAATTTGTTTTGTTTTGTTAGTGTTATACTGTCCACTGTAAGTTCTCATTAAGTGAAATGTTAAATTTCTGTTGATAATGAAATTCTTTAAACCTAAAATGAAAGGATGATCGCTTTACCAATTCAATCATCAGTCGACCCTCTATAGAAATGCCAACCTCGCGTACGTCCTTGTCGCAGCATCAAACTCTATAGCCATCAATCAATGCCACACCTAATAAAGATGATAAAGTTTATGATGATGATGATGATCAACAGACTACGCAGTCTGGAAGATTACTTGACAATTTAACAGCAAACACCCTATGAAATATGTATGTGTAATATAAATATATTTATATTTATAAATAATCCATACTATCCATACTAGTCCATACTATACATATACTATATACTATTACTATATAATTACTATATCCATACTAATCCATACTAATATTATAAATGCGAAAGTGTGTCTGTCTGTCTGTCTGTCTGTCTGTTACCTCTTCACGCTTAAACCGCTGAATCGATTTTGATGAAATTTGGCATGGAGATAGTTTAAGATCCGAGGAAGGACATATGATAGTTTTCATCCTGGAAATTATCCCTAAAAAGATTGGAAAGTGAGTAAGTAATTCATGATGACATTGATGACCCTGTCGGAAATGTAATGATAAGACCAAAAGCACAATTGCTCTTACATTTGCTTAGGCGCTTTAAATAATCCCTTTTATTAACTAAGGTGATTAGGTGGATATCTATCGTGTTGTACGAGGTTGCTTCCATACTTCCAAGTTCCACGCGGACGTAGTCGCGGGCAAAAGCTAGTAATTACTATACAACTGCAAATAACAGGAAGAAATTGTGCACACTAAATAGCCTTTTCGTTGCGTTATGGACAAACGGCATTTTTGAGAGAATTAAATGAATATTGTTTTGATGTTTGCGGTTGTTACACGTATTTTTTCCACTTTCAACGTGTACAGTACGAACAGTGTGAAATTATCTACCCATACTTTTTAACCCCTATAGATACTAGCTCAATACCCTAAACAACGATTTAAGGATTGCTGGTGCGTCAAAGCACAGTTGCATAATACCATTTAACCGTATCAAACAAGCACTGTGCTATTTGCCGTACATGCCAAGCAATATAATTCTCCCAACCAAAGGAATAGAAGCTTCAGTATTTCCTAGTATTAGAAGACCAGTGGCTATGGTTGCTTTAGTTTTAGGGCGAGGGCCCACAGCACAAGCTGTGCAGATGCACGAAGATTTAGTTTGTTTAAAATATAGGTGGACCCTTTTAACACATGAAGAGAATACCCAAGAAATTACGACACTAACTTCGGGCTATTTGATTCGAGGGTGTTCATACGATATATAAAGGTTCACTTGAGCGACATTCACACTGGTCAAGCGTCAGCGCTACTTACGTAGTACAAATCTTCGCAGTAGACCGGTGCAATGTGTTGTACCGGGCTGGGCGTGTTTTTTATACAAACGGAAATAACCGCATGAAATCTCAAACCAGGTGCCTAGTTCTAGACGTTGCGGCATTCTGCTATTGTGAAAGCTGCCTTACAGGGCTACACTGCAACTTGATCTGCACGAGTATAATGATAATGGCGCTGGTAGATTACAGTTAATTTGCGCAGTTGGATAAAGAGATCTTAGTAGACTAACGTGTTGCTATGAATGCTAATAAAGACCTATTAAATCAATCTACGTAATTTTTCTGTACCTAGCCTGCACAGTAGTGGACTTTCGCCTTCGAATCTGCCTGTGAAAGCTTTTTAAGCTTCAGCAAGGTGGGGGATTTCAATTTGCGGAGATGCCATTTGGTCTATAAAATGCGCCGATGCTCTTCTGCACGCGTATGTTGCTAAAGGCTATTTGATAGCGTGTGTGGAGCTACTGTTTTTGGTTGATCGTTTATTGGAAGCACAGTCAATTGGAAAACAAAAAGATGACTGCAGTTCGGAGTAGTTTGGGACTAGCATAGGGAGACTACAATGCTGAAGTAGGTTCCAAATTAATGTCATAAGGACAGACGGACCAACGATGATCAATTGATCCTATAAGAGTTTCGTTGATATACAAAGCCCTAAAGTTGAGAGTAATCTTGTATCCTTTGCTCTTAATCCCCATTTATGACATATAATATCGCCTTCAAATGCTTGTAAAATTGTATTTAGTGTCTTTTTTTATTTCGGAATATTAATCGAACATAATACTAGCAGATACATTTCTGGAACTTCGCACCAGTTAAAACCTTTTTTATACAATACATCGCGGACTCAGAGAGTGCGAAGCGGCATTGTCTCACTTACTCGACCCATTTCGTTAGTTAGCAGCCGCTACAGCTCTAGTGCCGCTCTTATATAACTCTAGTGAGTTTAAATGGGAGCAAGATTCAGAAAAAGGTGTTCCGGTCTGCTAGAATACTGTTGATAGTGCCACGGACAGAATTTTTATAGAATACTTAGATAAATAAAATAAAATAAAATAAAATAAATAAATATTAAGGGACAATCATACACAAATCGACCTAGTCCCAAACTAAGCAAAGCTTGTACTATGGGTACTAGACGACGATATACATAATATATAAATACATATATAGATAACATCCATGACCCAAATCATCATGATCACTAATTCATCGGGGCTTTGCTTTATCTTCAATTTAACACTAATCTGAAATATATGAATTTTAAGAGAATTATTGTACAGACATTACGGTAACGGTCAAACAGCACATATAACTCAAAAGAAATAAAATGATAAATATATTGCATCTTCCGAAAAAAAATGAGAAAGCTACTAAGGTATCGATGAAGCGTCGAAACGTTATCATTAATTATACATTTAACCGTTGATACCTATTTATATCCTCTTAGTTTACAGAGCACCTTCGCGGCAACCAATTACGTTGATTGGAATCGACTTACAAATATCTAGCCCAAGTAAATACCTATGTCAAACACCCGGCTAAATACGCCTCAGCACCTTACCGAATAGACGAGCAAAACGCTTTGGGTTTGCTCGTTCAGTTTCCTTTACATAAATAAAATTTGAACCTTATGAAGTTACTGTGTCACCAAACATTGAATTAGCATTCGTTATTGACCGAGGATCGATAAACGATGACTTAATAGGCGTATAATTTTAGCGAATGAATGAGTGAAATTTACCTGGCTAGTATTTATTACAACATCCTAATGGGTCCACAATTAGGGTGTGCGTTTCGGGCGACATTACGTCGGCCCGCGTTCATTAGCCGGAGCTGTTCTGATATCAATTTACCCTTATCAATTAGGGAGATAGACTCGCGAGGTGCTTCAATTTAAATATAATTCTTCTATAATATTTTGAATAACAAGGTGAAATATTAATGACCGTTCATACATTTCTCAGGCATTAGGTATCAATAAAAGAAAAATCATAGGTAAAACATCTGCTATCCGAATAAATAATTAGTAAGTAATCAGTGTGGGTAATCAGAAACTGAGTGACGCTCGGAGTCAGCCGGGTGAGGGGAGGGGTGCACTCACCTTCTATCGACAAATGCAAAGTGCAATTAGTAACACGAGCATCTCCGCGTGCACTTCCTTGTAGCATATCTCGTAAAGACGCGCGATCGCAAAACGAAGCGAACGCAACATTGCAGTATGAAGGATGAAACATGTTTTTTTTTACTGGCTTTTGTTAAAAATCTGGGTTTCGACGCGTAAGTTCGTCTCAACTACTCCACAGGCACAGCGTACTAATGCTGTATGGGAACGCATGTTTTTTTAAGGAGATCTTTCAGTTGCTGTCTCAATATTTAATATTTAAAGCTACTGAAAGAAAAAAACACGTATTCGTTATTTTTGCTAAGGAATCCACTGTGAAGATTTTAAACGGTCAGTATTATTTCACCCATGGCCGATGTCTGTCATAATATCCATTTCAGTGTCCATACTAAAATTTGTATTTCAAAAGTTCGTAACGAATGGTAAGGATAGTGTCGTTACAGATATTCTTCAAATGATCTAATGTAAAAAATAAGTAAGTTAGGTGTTAAAGAGCTATTATCCCTTCAAGGTAGCACTAGTATGTCTAGTGAAGTTCGTTAGTTATCTTGTCTCAGAGCGGAAATAGAAGCCCCGCGAAATCTGGATTTTAAATATTAAATCTATTCACGCACTGGTTGTCTTCTGCAACAATGACAGTGACAGTACATGAGAAAAATACTCCATTATACGCGTTGACATCTGTCATTTCCATGTGAATATTAAACAGTTCCCGACACTGCATATAACCTTACTTATTAGCAGCATGCTATCAAAAACGGATCGATCGGAATTCGTCCGGCTCTCCTAGCTGATATTATTATGAGTAGCAACTTTATGACATCTTTACAAGATTCGTAGTACATACTTTATAACAGTGTACAACTTTGAGCGAGAGTAAATAAATTAAAAATTTAAAGAGCCCGTCACAACTAGTCAAATATCTTGGACGCCACTATAGCTAAGAACCATTTCTACAGACTAGAATTTGAGATAAAAAAAACCTCAAATGGGATCATGCGTTTACACGCAACGATGCCACAGACAGACAAAGAGATACACACCCACTGTTAACTTATAATTATAACACCCGCACCCCTCTTTTTAACCGGGAGTTAACAAGGAACAGAGACTAAGCTTCTAAAGAGCGTAGTAACTGATGAGAACTTATGTGTTCATGTTCCTGAATATCTATTATCGTCTTATACTAGCGCGCTTAGTTTCAGATTTCCAATGCAATGAGGTAAAGTTACATGTTTCCCTTAAGGAAAATATCTCTCATCGAGTGACTGATTCCGTCTGATGGGCCAGCAAATAGGCCATTGCGTCTAAACGAAAAATGTCATGTCGAATGCCAGTAAAGAGTAATTGACACGTTTTCCCACTCCAGCCCTCATTACATCCACTGCTGTTAGATGGCACTCCACAACCTTATCCCGAAGGATAAAAACGTGTTTTCCGTTAGTGTAAGCGTATTGGAGAAGTAATGGTGGCATATTTCCTTACTGTTTCTTTGGTCGATGCGTGGTCTTTTAGACTATAAATTGAACTAGGAGTTAATACGGAATCTAATCATGTTCCGGAGTAAAGTACTCTAGAGTTTTGTTTAATTTTATTCATACCAATTTTGGGAATACATTTTTTTTTAGACTGATCCCCTTTTAAATTCTGATAGTCGCCGGGATTGAGATGGGATGGCATCTTTTGAAGAAGCGATAAAAGTTTCTCTATTTTGCTAGGCATAATTTATATTAGGCATAAAATTTGGATGTCTGCTCTCAAAATTTGTGAAATAAGGATTTGCTTTTGTTGAACTCTGCTATTTTAAATAAAGTTAGATAATAACTACATTGTTGCTATATGCGTCTTAACCGGTCTCGTCACCAATCCAATTATAGAATTAGCGACATTAAAGTGGGGTGAAGTGAACCGGCGCGGCGCACGACACTGTCTCCATGTCGGTCAAGGGACAAATCAATTCGCCATTTGTCAGGGAAACAACGGAGGATAATTAATAATAGGTCTCTTCACAATAATGCGTGAAAACGGGCTAACAAAAGATGTCCAGGATCGTGCAAAGTAAAGAAAAGCTAGTAAGTATGAAAGCGAACCCTGTCAAGAACCTGGATAACGCTAGGTAAAAGAAGAAGAGGTCTCTTCACAATCTTTGGGAGTTTGGATAGCACCATCGAAGGTAAGACAGGGTGACAGGGGTTACTGAGTGGTAACGTGGAAATACCAATGACAAAGGCGAAGCGGAGTTGAAATAGGCATTTCAACCCACTTGATTGGTCGATTGCGCACGTCTTCTGTGCATGAAGATGCGTTCTCAGTTTTATTTCATTTTCAGTACTATTTTGAAGTTCAACTTAAAATAATAATTATAACTACACTAGTTATATGAATAGGTACATATTGTATTTTATTTGGATCTTATTCATATTAATGTTTGAATCACACTAAAATTAAAAAGGCGAAAATGTGTTAGGTTCCTCATGCAGACGTCATCAAATCTGTGACACAATGCGGCGTAAACGAGGATTCTCACTCCGCCGAAAACCAAAATGGCGGTGCATCACGAGAAAAGCTGTGGAAAAAGAATGAACCTAACCATGACCACAACCTCTACCAAGAGTGCACGACTACGAAGAGAGAGTTTGTATGTTTGTTACTTCTCACACTCAAACGGCTGGAACAATTTTGATATAACTTGGTATGGTAGTAGCTGATACCCTGGATTCTTTCTTAGTCGGTATCTTCATTGCTGAAGAATTTTCCATGTGTTTCTGTCCTCGGAGGTCGTTATAGCAATAGGTATTGGCAGGCCAGTGAGCGTCTTTATAAGATCTGACCAATAGTTAGGCTGGATTCACACATAGGCAACTTTTTAGACAAGACAAAATGTAGTCTCCCCGTTGGAAAATCGGGTATCACCGCAGGAAGGTGCAAGTATGACATTTTTCGCCATTCTAGTTAAAAATAGGTTAATTGCAGGAAGCGCGGCGGTGTGTCGGCTCGACAGGAGAGACGCCGTTTTTTGTTCAAAATGGCGGTTTACCGATATTTTTGCTGAACTAAATACCGGTTTCACGCTCCCCATAGTGACCCGCTGCATCGACTTACAGCTTACCAAAATATTGCAAAACTGGCGTCAAAACAAGCAGAATACCTAAAAGTGTCCATTTCTAAAACTGTAATTTAAAAGAAGGTAAGTAGGTACTTTGTGCTAGGATAGTGTTTATTTACAATCATGAAACCATAAAAGTAGTACGAGGTTATCTAGAAGAGATCGCTATGCGGCGATAAGACCACCTGTTGTTTATATAGGTCGATTCACGTGGGGGAGGATTGTGTAATAATAATAACACTACTGTAACGCTCTGAGAGTAAACCTCGCGATAATTTTTCGGAATGTCTAATAATGTTCTTTTTTTACGTTAACAATAACCCCCATATGTCAGCCATTTTGAAAAACGAAAAACTGAATCGACAAATATAATATTATATAAATTTTATCGAACCTACTCACAAAATTTCCTCAGGATCGTTTGAGAAATGTGACCTGACGGTGAGAACAGCGGGATATCCGGACATCCGAACATCCGGATCCGGATATACGAATCAATTTTGGCCAAGATGAAAGGGAGACACATCGCTCGTTCAGTCTAGTTCTATAATATCTATTGCAGTTAACAAGTATAACGCTATTTCTATTGCAGTTTCACACATGGTATCAATGTCACAGAATTAAGACACTACCAAAGTGTACATTACTAGCTTTGAATGACTGAACCGCATTCTATTTCTAATTTAATAAACATTATAACAATGATGTGTATACCTTTATATAATAAAGTGTCCCCGCCACCTGCTCGCTGCCGCCATTACATGACAGACGTCAACGGGAGCGGGCAGGTCGTGGTCTAGTAAACCCGTTTACGTTGTTTTGTTGAACCTATTCCGTGGAACCCCTGGACGTCACAACTAGTTATTCTGGAAATAGTACATTACGTACTAGGGCGGTGAATTTGTAAATATCCTAGATCGTAGGTGTTTGTGCCTCGAAACGAAGGTGAGGGCTATAAATACGCGATCTCGGGACTTACGACTTAATGCCCGCGGTTTGTCTAAGGTTTTACGTCTTGTCTTAGCCATGAAGTCAGATTTTCTTCCCACTTACGGCCTAGTGTACAGTCCGACGAAAAAGAGTAGAAATTAAGAAGTGGCAATACTGTAGTGTCGTCCCTGTTTTCTTATTTTGATTAGAAAGGGAGGACACTACAGTATTGCCACTTTTTAATTTCACCTCTTTTTGGTCGGACTGTATCTTAGCTCTCCTTCACTTTTATGATTGGTCGATTCCGCTCCTCTCCGCTCCGCTCCGCTTGCCTGGAGACGCACCCAAAAAGTATAAATGAACGCAAGGCGTTCCGCGAAGACTTCGCATCGTTTGTGTACGCCTAGTCTCTCACCGCTGGTAACAATTTCCTGGGGCGAAATTTTTATTTCGTTCAAGGAAATTTGTTTAGGAAATGTATTCCACGGCTTTACTGCGTACTCTAATAAAATCAGTGGGTAGTTCTCATAACCTCTAATTGACCAAACGAGTGAAGCGTTTATGTTTCAACTTGACCAACAATACTCTCGTATGTCGGAATTATCTCCGCATTTTGCTTAACCAGTTTTCAAGGAATTGTGTGAACAGGTTCGATACCTAATTATAGACATTACAGATCCACTTTTGCGTAAGTTACATAATAAAAGTAGTACCTGAGACGAATCCTATCCCCCCTTCTCTTCTGTCTCGAATGGTGGTGGGATTTGAATTACCTGGAACAAAATAAGTACATTAAAAAATTGTCAAACAATTTCGACACAGTCACGACAACTTTATTCTAGACACTAATACTAACGCTCAAATATTTAGTCTTCTGCTCACTCCTCTTAGGTTGAATGGTTTTCAATAAGATGAGTATACTCTAAAGGCAATTATAATACCCTGTACAAAGAAATTAGGCGTACAATTGAAAAGGGTAACGCATGTTGCGACAAATCATACCTATACCTAGGTACAATAAACGATTTGGGAATTAATTTATATTAAAAACACAAAAAGCTTAACCTCTTCTGATGATTAAAACATTTATTTAATGTGATCTCAAGTCGAGGTCATTAAATCTCTCACATTATTCAGATTCAGCAGCCCTAGCACAACCGTGACATGCAACGCTTTCTCACGCGAGATATACTACCTATCTCTTTCTGTACAGTACTGTGAGAGAGTGACGGGTGATACTATGTCGCGCACAAGTCGCGATGCATAGTTGTGCTAGACGGACGGCAGGACTAGCATATCTTGTCGTGACTTAGTTTGTCACGCGAGTCGGCATCTCTTGTCTTGCTCGCACGGTATTGAAAGGAAAGTGACAGACAAAGAGCCGCATGTCAAAGTTATGCTAGCCGTACAGGAGTGAAAGAAAACTTAGATCGAACATCCCTATAGAATCAAGGACCTGTCATTGTTATTTAGTTCGAGAAAGTTCCGTATTTCTGTTAAACAAAGTTAGTGACACCAAACAGAAGTTGTTTTCAACAACAACACTGTCTCCTTTGTCGATATTTAACAATACGAAACTTGATTAAGGTAAGACGTCTTGTTGTTACCCTAATGTCAATCAAACAAAAACTGAAACGCAATTTACGTAGGAATTTACCGTAAATCTCAGTCAAAATCGGCTCTCCTGATGATGACTCACGTACCGATTCGGAACATGTCGAGCGATACTCGACTTCTACGACGTGAGTAAAGCCGTTTATGTATTCTAATATTAAACTCATTATTTTTCAGGACAACAAGATTAACCCAAAATTAGATTAAAATCTCACTTCACGCCGATGTGACGTGATCGTGACGTTCCACGTCATTTTATCATGTATATTTATTTATAGCATTTTATACCGAGGGTCGGCGAATATGACCACCTCGATGTCACATCAACATTTTAGTAAGTCACATTTTTTTTTATAAAAACATCGCATACAATATTATTAGAAAATTATCACATTTTGTATAGTTTCCCAGGGATCGTCATTCGCCGACCAAACAAGAGTTTTAAGTCGTCGCAACGTGTTACATCATGACCATGTAATGTAGGAACTACAATGGAATGTAGGAACCTTCAAACGAAGCGTGAAGAAGCATCTCTCGGACCAGCATGGCAGTATCCACTGACATGGCACCGTTGGTTTCTTGTCAGTTGCGATTGTGACTTGTGGGCTCCCCTTTATGCTTATCATCAGGCGAAGTGGAGCCACTATACTATGCCAAAAAAAGAGGTAGGTATAAAATAACGTGGGATTTTGTTTTGGCCCAAAATCGACAACAATTGGCTCGATTTTTGGATGCTTGTCACGACAGATAAATATGCTGACTAATGGACCAGTGCCGACCATTGGATTATTTACCTTAACTATACAATACAATCAATAAAGGCAATATACATCCAACTAAACGACGAAATCAGACGACAGCAAAATAATTTATACGGTTTCTCGTACGGAGGCATCTTCAGTCGGATTCAATTTACAAATCTAATTTCTTACGCCTACATTTTCATTCCATTTGTTGTAAATTAGGCTGTTCAATTTGATGTATGTACACAATAAGCAATCCTATTTGCGCTGGCAGGCACGTCTTTCCCATCGACAATGTAATGAGGTAGGTTATGTATACATAATATCTGCTTCGTTTATAATGTACTCGAAATAGACAACCTTTGGTCTAGATATAGCGTATTTCAGGCTTCCTTCAGGATTTGACGGCGCGTGCGCGTGCAGTTTGTAGTGCACCTGCCTGCTGAGCAGGCGGTCCTGGGTTCGAATCCCGGCCGGGGCAAATATTTGTGGGATGAACTCGAATATTTGTTCCTGGGTCATGATGTCCTGTACATCGTCCTGTAGTACCCATAGTACAAGCATGGGTCTCGATCAATTTTTGTAAGATTGTCCCTTAATGTGTTTTATTGAAATTCCGGTAGACTCAGATAATGTAAACATTTAGTGTACAGAATAGTTAATTATATCAAAAAACTCAATCACACTTGCTAGTTGTGAGCGTGTTTTCTATATGTACACCTACAAATATCAATCGCTGTGTGATCGTCATACAAAATTCGCTCGCTAATCGCATTTAGGAAAAATTCGATAGGTTGCTTGTGAGTTAGGGTGGCGAAATAATTAACGCGCTAAACCTGCAATCCAGAGGTGCCGGGTTCGATTCCCGGTGTCTTCCACCGGGTAACTCATTTCAATTTCCCTTTAAGCTTTGATCTTTGTATCTATGGTTTAATCTTTGAAGTAAATCGAAGATATTCGACGTCACCACCGCCTTCTAAACATAACTCGTTCATCCGCGGCCTTCACACATATTGCGGCGGGTGAGAAATCAAATGTCGTGACGGAACCCGCCCTAGGGCTTCGCGACGTGTCGAGGCTAATTACATGGTTATAGTTATGTTTCTGCTCGATAAAGCGGTTTACCCTCGTTGGATCGATAGACATTCCATCGAAGATTTCCTTTCATTGGCAAGTTTCATCACAATTCTCTCACATTTCTCTCTCAAACCCTCTCACTATTTAGAACGATTTCTTTTGTTTACGCATAATCACTATAGATAGGCCATACGACAGATTTGCGAAGGTTTTATATGTGCGTGTCTACGAACCAATCATAGAGACGTTTTGCTTGTGATATAGACGTTGTGACTGATGCGTAATAGGTACGCGGACAAAATTGAGCCCGTGACAGGTCGTGGCTTAGTAAAACAGGCTTCACTTTCAAGGGTTGACTAGGTTTCTAGGTGTATTACTAAGAGATAGGCATAATTGTCTATAACCATAATTTCATTACGCCGGATTCTTAGTGTGGAAACCCTACTTCCCAACAAACAAAATAACCTCATAAAATTAAATCTATAAGAACTAAAGTCTCATAGTTGTTATAAAATGGCATTCATTACAACAATGTACCTTTTAACGGCTTTTTATAAGACAATTTGGCTAAAATTACCTTTGTTCTTATAATTTGGTTATGTTAACGTTAATAAAACCAATTAATATGGCTACAATAAGGGTTAATTTTTTTATGTTCTTATAGAAGCTAGCTACATTGCGTTTTAGCTGTATAATATTGAAAGCCTTGTAAAGGCGTTTTATATGGCCAATCATTCTTATAAAAGTAATGCACAAGGTACCTATAAAGCTTTTCGGCTTATAGGAAGCTTTTTATAAGATGTTTACCCAACGAATGAATTATAGCATTTTATATAGTCTTAATAAGAATTAAAGCAATCCATATTCACTTATATAATACTAATAAGGGCTATGTTCTCTATAGTGTTATATTAAAAGGTTTTATATGGTTACGCCTAATACTTCTGTAAATCTACAAAATGACCAATCTGGTACCGAGGTAGCAGCCGGTGGTTCCGTAGAAGATTATTTTATGGAACATGAGAGTGAGCGGGAAAGCACTGAGGAATACATTTGTAGCGGCAGTGACAGTCATTACAGACATATCGTCAAATGAGGAATTGAAAAAAACTTCGAAATAAACTAGTAATTAATAAAAAATGGCGGGGTTATTTGTAAACCGCGCTTGACATCTACTACTGCGCATGTGCAAAAGCATTTTTTTAATATTCGTCTTATGTCAGAATGGCACAAGCGCGTGTACATTCCGCCAAATATATTTAATGAATAACAATTTTAAGTTCGTTTATTAATCAAATTTTATATCTAATGTAATTAATGACGTGTTAAATGAATGAATTCATGAAGTATTTGGTTTTATTGTACTTTTATATGTAATAATAATCGGTATTTGACTAATTTATCAAACTTTTTTAAATATTAAATTTATACTTACTCGTCCGATTAATAATAAGTGTCAATGTTTACTTAGAAATATTGTTACTATTGAAATTACGGATTACAATATTCGCATTCATCTGCAATAAAATGGTCGTACCTATATCAAATACGCTTTACAATTTTGACAGAAAATTAAAGTGAATTGTTGCAAAACTTCTATATATTCACGACGTATGACAAAGTGTGATGGTAAATTTGGATGAGTCGGATATCTACAGTTATAACATTTCTTACTTAGTTACTTAGTAGATAAGGGACTTCACTTGTGAGAAAGGAACCCTAACGACATATAAAATGGCGAATCATAAGCAACACCTATTGCTAATGATAGATTTTTAATCTCATAGTGTATTTGTAGATGATGTGCAAATTTCTTTCGCTCTTATAATGGCCTTTTATAAAACATGACTAAATAATTAACTACATTTTCAGTACAAAACCGCAATAATACAAAGGCGCGTTGATAACACATCATGTTTTATACCATAATCTATCACAAATTTAAATTCCCACACAGTTTTCACTATAAATTTGCATTTTTCGGGTACTCTAACATAGAATAAAAAAAATAACTTAGGTACCGTTTACTATTAATCATGAAGATTATTTTTCGTCAAACTATTACAAAAAAGAAAATAAACTTATTGCACAGTCATAAACATACAGTTATAAGAGCCAAATACCTTATTAGGGGCATTTGTTTTGCCGTTATGAATTTTACGCCCTTAAATCGGACCATAACAAAACGCGTATAAGGACGATCGCCCTTATAAACGCTTTAAATATAGTTCTTATAAGTATATTAACCTTTTTAGTGCATTTTCCATGCCATTATAAGTTTGACTACCTTGTTGCTTGTCACAATAAAGCACTTACAAGATAAATAAAGCAAATAATAAAGCAACTATAAGTTGAGTATAAGGTTATTGTATTTATAATTTGTGCCCAAATCCACCCTTATTAGCGATAATATGGCTTTTACAAGAATAATATTTTTGGCTATATAAGCCACTACAAGAGGATTTTTTGTTTGTTGGGTTTTCTAGCAACAGTTATCTTCTATGCGGAATCGCATTTTAACCTAACCTACTCTCTTCTGAGTTCTTACTGTGAGGTCAAGTTAACAGAAAAATAAAATTTGGCTTTGCTTAGCACCTGAACGCATTCAAGCCCATACATAACATTTTTGGGTATCCCCTTCTTTTATTATAGAAATGCAACGTTTGTTCATCGAATGATTCATTTCATCAAATTTAAATTTCCTCAACATGTTTCCCTTGAAGTCATACATCTTCCATAAATGTTGAAAATATCCTACAATTTTTATTTAGATTAGGTTTGTTTTGTAACAATTTAAAATACTTAATGGTTTTAGAGAAAAATGCATTCGTTAAAATGAAACATTTATCGATGAAACAAGAGTTAACCCATTTTTCGCTTTTAATTAGGCCACATGAGAGCATTTCAATGAAACTCGTTGCTGGCCACCGCAACCAATTGCCAATCGCACCACGGATGGCCGCGCTGAATCGTGCACAGTTTAATGGAGACCAACATGTTTGTTCGACTGTACACGTGCTGTTATTAAAAGTAAACAACGCAGTGTCGAAATAACGAATGATCCTTAGGGAATATGTGCCGTGAATTTTATTAATAAAGCAGCGCGTGTTGACGAAACCTAAATGTATACTACATGCTTACAGTTATCCGGGCAAGGGCGTCGCAATACATACTAGCGGAGGTATAACTCGTCGACTCTTTGCAGCATTGAAAAAAAAATACAAATTTTCTTTACTGACGGTGAACATACGTGCCGACAGTGTGCGCGGAAACTCACCGCGAAGATCGGCTACATAGGTCATCTTCGGGCACATGAACGCCAAGTCAAAAGTGGAAGTGGTCGCCATGGCACATGCTTCGTCTTAGGCATAAGCCGCGCAGTATGTTATCCCACGAAACCGTCTAGGCTCCATAAAATATCAGCAAAATTGGCATTGCTCCTAGCAAAGCCAACATTGCTGAGTGGAGACCATTTCAGGTGCACATCTCTAATAATAAGTAGTATACAAATTCTCTTTTTATTATATTGAACTAGAATTGTAATGATGCGTTTTCCCGAATAAAATTTCTCAATCTATCTATCCATGATCGTAATCGTTCGGAGAGAGATGATGATATTGATAAGGATAATGATTGGTAGATAAACAAGATATGTAGACGGTAATAAATATGTCTGGTAAAATTCGTACCCATATCTCGAAAGTTCGTGAAGAGGTTAGGGTATTCGGTAAAGGTTTGGACTGTAAAAACTAGGTATATATCGACAGCAAAAAGCGGAAACGCTGTAAACGTCAAGGGAATTCACTGGCGTTTACAGCGTAGCCTAGGTAATCATAAATACCTAGGTTTTACAGTCCGACCTAAGAAGCTTATTTAATATAAAATAAAAATCCTATCCAGCACACACGGCTAGTTATTAATTGAAAAAATAGTCCCTAACTACAATAGGGAAGTGAAACTTCATCAAATTACTATCGCAGGTAAAAAGTCGGCGCTCATAAAGTACACACCGTTCATTGTGTCGGCTCTCGATGAACAAGACTTTTCTCCACTTTTAATTAACTGATACGACACAGTGCAGTGTTTTTGTTCCGAGGAAAGCTGTGGAAAAGGCACTTGGTAGCTGTGAAATATACATCAATTGCAAATTCTGAACATTTGGCACAATAAAACTGCATATAATGATGAACTCCGATTTGGACCAACTGCTGCCAAATGAATTTGCTGTTTGTCCAGATTTTATTGACAGCGACTAGGACTAAACAGGTATAGGACCAACGACTAACAAATCGATCCAACTAAATATCTTGTCACTGCGTAACATGCAAAGTTTAAGCAATCCTCATAAAAAAAAAAAAGTGTGTGTGTCAGCTCCGACGCACGACTGGAGTTTACTCTTCAGGCCAGGCGCGCACCACGATTTTTTTTAGTCGCGCGATAATTTTGTCGCAGAAATAAGCTTACTTATGGGTTTATGAAAATCGTGGTGCGCGCACTCTCATATAAATAAACCCATAGACGCTGACGGAACAATTCTACGGGTATGGCTACGCCGGGATTAAGAGCCGTCCAGGCCGTCAAAGCATCGGAGGCGTAAGGAATGATAGCCTTGTCACCATCAAAAGATAAAATTTGAGTGACAAGGTCCACCACCCCACACGCCGAAGCCAGGAATGCCGGGAGGCTCACATCTCGCGCGCGACGCACGCCCAAAACACGAGTTCGAATCGGCAGAGAAGCCTGGTCCCATTGACCTTGGTTAAGGGAGACGTTCAGCACCTTTTCCAAACTCTCCTTCAACACGAAGTCAAAGGAGTCTGTCTGGACAGGGTGCAGCCAGGCTGGCACGGTGCACAAGAAATATGTCAGCTTAGGCACGGCAAAGCAAACTCGCAACATAACGAGGGCTACGAGAGCCGAAAGTTCATTCAACCTCTGCGCAGCCATCAGCAGAAGCAGCTTTCTCTCCTCGAAGGCTTCAGGAATGGCTTCTGGGAATATTGGGGACCCCAAGAGGTTGAAAGATCTCGCCGACAACACTTTCAGTCCGGGGAGCAGAGCACTGAATAAGGGGAAAGAATCGTGTGAGTTGGTACTGCAGGGGAAAAATTCGCATTTGCTGAAATTAATATCTAAACCCAGAGCTTTTAAACGAGGCAGGAGCATGAGCAAGTCTTGTTCCACTTCTTCAGGTTTACCACCTAGGGTACCGTCATCTAGGTACCAGATATTCAATGGGGATTTAACCTCTGAAATTACCTTTTGTATGGCCAGACAGAAAACTAAAGGGCCTAGCGGATCCCCCTGCTGTGCACCAACTTGGGAAAGAACAAGAGGACCATTGTAGAAAAGATTAGAAGCGGAAGAATATACTTGGAAAATGAAGGGGTAGAGTGATGGCACTTTATCCTTCACTTCGGACAGTAAAACATCACGCTCCACTGAGTTAAACGCGTTTTTTAAATCAATTTTAATTAATAATAATAATAATGAAATAATGAACTTTATTCTGCAAGTAGGCCACAAGGGCACTTTTACATGTCTGAGTCTACCGGCATTTCACAAGAGGAGACCACTGTTGAGAAGAAACGCCGAAAGAAACTCAACAGTCAGTCATTTTTTCAGAAAGCATAAGTACTTAACTATTACAATGATATGAACTTAACTATACGTATTAAAACGGATTCTAAGTTTTTGCTATCTACCGAAAAAGCCCGCGTAGCGTGAATTGCAGCCTCGCAGCCCAATCTTGTGCCAAACCCTAATTGGCAAGGTTGCAGATAAGCTGCCATTTCTTCTCTCACTGCACGGCATCCTAGCTTTGCCGTTAAGCGGCGGAAAGCGCTGCCTATGGCAATGGGTCTTATACCACCGTCTTTTTTTGACAGCGCACATAAGGAAGCACCATAAATATAGGAGCAAACTTCAGGGTTTAATTGACCACTGAGCAAAAAATTACAAAGCTTGGCCAGATGTTCCAGGAGCCGAAAATCGGCGTCTCCCGCAGATGCAGACGTAAGCTCCTTAAGATGAACAGGGCGGATACCATCCAAACCGGCGGCCGAACTATTGTTGAAAGAGCTGAGTGCCTGCACCACTTCCTCCGGCTTAACAGTTAAGGCAGAAATAGATATGTCAGGTTCCGGTGGAAGTACCAGCGGCCGGGACGGGGCTGGATGCTTCGACTGCAGCGTAGCTAAAGTCTCAGGGCTCGACGGCGCCACGCCCTCATCCGACATAAGCACTCGCACTGCACCTGAGATCCCCTTCATGTACTTTACGCTCAATTGTCTTCAGTATGGAGTGTGATCTCAAAGGCGTGGTCTCTGCACCGATGTTCCCACTGATATCAAAAGAAGCAGAGTTAATATTTCTCTTAACTTTCGTGGTTAAATTGCCCGTGGCCGACGCTTCAGGCGATTTGAGTGCGGAATAGGCAAAAGACAGTAAACTAAACCATTCGAGAGTGCCATTGGAGTCGATACACTTATCAATGAGGTCGCTCAATTTGGCCGCTGCCAAGTTTCGCGCCCCTTTGGGGATATGCCGTAACACACGTACTGACTGCTTTAACGTAGCTAGATCACCAAAATCTAGATGAATGGGGTTGTTACCATGAGCTTGCTGTGAAACCGACAGTCTAGGGTTGGAGGGGATGACTTGGGGAAAATGTTTATGCATGTGCCCTATATGCACTTTAAGTCCATGAGGGGTAAAAGTTCGAGTTGAGTTGGGACAATGGGGACAGCGCAAGGATGAAGAAGGATCACTCATATTTATAACTAACACTTACAAATAAAAGTAAACATACAAGCAATTATAATAAAAAAAAGATACAATTTAAAAGCCAACATCAAAAACATAACAATTTCGATTTAAACTTCAATAGCTTCTTGTCGGTCGGCAAGACTCCCGTCTAGAAAATGAATGGCTCGGTTGTGTTGGATCCTTGATTTATGTATGTATTTATCCTGGAAAGTTTCACGAAATCAAAACCATTCTGCGGCTGAATGCAGGAAAAAGCAGTGGTGATGGAAAAGTATTCACGCCTTACCTATTTCTAAGCTTAAAGCTGAGTCACAATTAAAGCGGTCTCTCTCTCTACAGCAAGACGTCTTCTTCGATCTTAGCACCATACAAGCACGGCTTAAACACCAAGAAAACACGGTCATTGCATTGCACGTTATAAAAGTTGTAATCTTGGATATCACAAAAAATCGTTAGGTTTGTTTGGGAGCTGAAACGAACACGTATCTTTTAGCCGATTGTGTGACGGGCGCTATTGTTTCAAAAGCAGCACATTTTACCCGTTAAGCGTAGATTTGATTAAATTTTATTTTATTTATAAAATTTTGTTGACACTCGACATGAAGTTGACATTGACAATTTTATAGTTTGTTTATGTGAACATAATGGTAGTTTAAAAAGTCGTATCTCAGTATACGATCGGGGTAAAAATACGACTTCTTAATTTAGCAGGTTATGCGTTAAGCGTTATAGACTAAGATCCCGATATAAAACGACCTTCACCGAGATGTTTATTTGATGAATGTATTTTATATTTAGTTTAATATGTCAATAAATATATTGCATATGGGTTGCCTAACAATTTTTAGTCCAGGGTATGTTTAGTAAAAAATAAAAATATATATTTTTTTTACATTTCACCGATTTGATTATTAGATAAATTCATAATTAAATAATCTTTAATTTTATTCAGTTTCAATTCAATAATCAGACCGTTGCAAAATGCTAGTAGGTATAGATTTACCTGTTTATACCTGGCTACCCGATAGTTGTGACGGGAAAAGAATAGGTAACCTAACGTTTGCATATTCTATGGGCTTCATACTTTCGATTGGTATAGAATTTATCTAATATTAATCAAACCGGTGAAATGTTTAAAACATTTTTTTTTTATTAATTAAACATACCCTGGACTAAAATTTGTTAGGCAACCCATATGCAATATATTTATTGACATATTAAATTGATTATAAAATACATTTCATAAAATAAACATCTCGGTGAAGGTCATTTTATATCGGGATCTTAGCCTATAACGCGTAACGCATAACCTGCTAAATTAAGAAGTCGTATTTTTACTCCGATCGTATACTGAGATACGACTTTTTAAATTAGCACGGCAGATACGTTCGATTTTATACCCCATATTTTTCATACCCCGGGCTTATATATGAAAATCGATTCTTAAGGAGTAAACTCCAAAAACGGAATCGACAACAAGACTACATACCCATCAAATTTCACAAAACGTCATGGAAATCGGTTGAGAAATGCGACCTCTAGACGAGAACAGTCGGTAAACATCTAGAGATCCAAATATCCGGACATACGAAATAATTTTGGAACACCACATGCATGCAGGTTGAATATGATGTACCTACTTTCGCTTTAAGATCATATCATATTACCATATTCTGGCAAATAAGGAAAGATTTTTTGACGACGCGGTTGGCGAAGTTTGCAGACACCTACCTACTGAGCCGGCGGTGTTCGAATCCCGGCCGGGGCAAATATTTGTGTGATGCACTCGAATATTCGTCCTTAGGTCATGGATGTTATCTGTACTCGTATATGCATTTATATTATGTATATCGTCGTCTAGTACCCATAGTACAAGCTTTGCTTAGTTTGGGAGTAGGTCGATTTCTGTATGATTGTCCCATAATATTTACTTATATTTATTTTATTTATTTATTTTGATACTAGCTTTTGCCCGTGACTACGTCTGCGTGCAACTTGGAAGTATGGAAGCAACCTCGTACAACACGATAGATATCCACCTAATCACCTTAATTAATAAAAGGGATTATTAAAAGCGCCTAAGCAAATGTTAGAGCAATTGTGCTTTTGGTCTTATCATTACATTTCCTACAGGGTCATCAATGTCATCATGAATTACTTACTTCACTCTTCAATCTTTTTAGGGATAATGTCCTTCCTCGGATCTTAAACTATCTCCATGCCAAATTTTATCAAAATCGATCCAGCGGTTTAAGCGTGAAGAGGTAACAGACAGACAGACACACTTTCGCATTTATAAAATTTGTATGGAGGTATGGATTCTGAAAAATAAGGAAAGATTTTGAATTTTGGGCCAAGTTGAAATGGAGACGCTTCACTCGCTCAGCCAATAAATGTCAGCATCAATCACGTTTCACAGTAACTATGTGAGCGACGGCATTCAGGTCTTGAAGGCACGCCACCGCAAGTAACCGACAGTTTATTGCCTCCGTACCGAAAACGGGCGAAGGTCAGGGCTACGTGGTTACTAGGCCAGGACTTGCGTGTCTGTCTGAAAAACTTAGGTATTTATACGATAGTTTCGTTCTTTGTATTAACTATAATATTATGTAGAGGTACCTACATAATATTATAGTTAATATTATGTAGGTACCTCTACCTACGTGTACGTATATCAAGCGTGTAGAATTTCTTCAAGTTGTCAATCGATCATTAGGGTTCCGTACCCAAAGGGTAAAAACGGGACCCTATTACTGAGACTTCGCTGTCCGTCCGTCCGTCCGTCTGTCACCAGGCTGTATCTCAAGAACGGTTATAGCTAGACAGTTGAAATTTTCACAGATGATGCATTTCTATTGCCGCTATAACAACAAATACTAAAAATAAAATAAAATAAATATTTAAGAGGGCTCCCATACAACAAACTTGTTATAGATTATGGTACGGAACCCTTCATGCGCGATTAGGACTCGCACTTGCCCAATTTTTATTTTTTTATTGAAATCAAATGCCAAATACGAGACTAAGAGTATTTTATGCAATCGTTGCACAATGATGGTTCTTAAAGATGAGTACCGCGTTTAGGCCACGAGGCTTGCCAAGTAGCCTAAGTAAGGTAAAATATTTATTTAAATACGTAACTATCACAAGTTATAAGTTATAAACGCTTGAAATAATAGACGCTCAGCATAATTACAGCACTGAGCTGAATTGCTCAGTAGACTGTTCTCGATGTTACTCGAGTTTATTCATTCGAATAAAGTCGCTATCATGAAATTATCGTTACTGAATGCCTGAAGCTTTTCAGAAAACAGAGCAGCACGCTAAGGATGTGTTTTGCAGAAAGCTTTGTATCCAATATATTTTTTTTGTACTTAATATTGATAAAGACACAAACTGACAATGATAAAGCATCTGTCAGTCACACTCTCATTTTGTCAAAACGGATGCTTTGTCACTTATTTTTAAACATGGCAAACTAATAAATATTGACGACACGGTTGACGCAGTTTGTGGCGCACCTGCCTACTGAGCCAGCGGTCCTGGGTTCGAATCCCAATAAGGACAAATATGTGTGATGAACTCGAATATTTGTTCCTGAGTTATAGATGTTATCTATACATGTATTAATATTTATGTATATCGTCGTCTAGTACCCATATCCATAGTACAAGCTTTGCTTAGTTTGGGATTAGGTAGGTAAATTTGTGTAAGATTGTTATAAAAGCTACCATCATAGCTCGATTGACCTAGCTGATATTATTAAGAATATAAACAAACCTCGTAAAAGTAAGTAATCAATTTAATTTACGTTACAACTATAATTGGTGCACGTGAAGGAGATAGATTCACCAAATCAATGTTAAGATATACAGGGTGTAACCGACGGTGTACCGAAAACTGAAACCATGGCTTCAGACCATTATTCTGGGCTGGAAAATCGTGGAAATTTCTTTGAGAAAATTCACAAATTTTCTTCGCATGTTTTCATTTTTTCTTTATTTTTCCGTTAATCGAACTCTACCAGTAACAATTTTTCATGAAAAATCGCATGAAAATAGCATTTTCCGCAAAACACGCAATGTATCACAAACAGTATTATGTAAGCTTTGCGGTGCAAAACAGAGCGCGTGGAGTGGGAAAGATAACGGTACTGGCCGGTCATTGATCCGCTAGGCCAGTGCGCTCGCACTGTTTTAATTACCTACCCGCATTAATGTTTACCTACCCGCACATTTTATTTGCTTTACTTGCTTGAATGAAAATAATCTTGTTAGACTGTTTTAATTTATCGGTCAGTTGTTATTGGTGTTAGGTAGTACACTAGTGGTGATCTGTGGTTGCGTTGTTTTTGTGTTTGCATTCATTCATGTCATTCGATGCGCATTGGCGTAACGGTATGTTTTACGCTGACGCGTGAGTGGAGTGGGGAGCGCTGCTTGCCGCGTGCTCCCCTCCCCGCGCGTCTGCATCCGAGAGAATTGGACGCAATAGCAATACATTGCGCGTCGAGTTTTATAATTTATTTTGGAAAATCTTATACTTGTGTTTTCCGAGGAAATGAACACTCGTTTTCAGTTCGTGATTATGGTCTAAAACTACAGTTTTTATTTTCGGTACGCTGTCGGTTACACCCTGTATTAAGGATACTCTGTAATAATTAAGTCATTATTATCTATATGTATAAGTGAAAACACAGGGGAATTTATAACAAACACTACCGTTAAACTACCCAAATATATATAGTCCAGTCCACACAACTATGGTCCATATTTATCCGAAAATTACTCGTTAATATAATGACAATTATAACGAACAAACTCTGAAATGAACAACATAATTAAACAAACTTAAATAAAAACGTATAAAATTACTGATAGAATATAGATTTTTATAAAAATAAACGAGTTTTGTTTTGGACCATATAGTTGGATGATTGGACTATACTCGTAGTTGTGTAGTTCTACGGTAGGTACTCATTATTTTCTGCGCAGATAGCACCGAGTTGAAATCAGAACAGTGTAGTATTTCCGAGCGATCCCCAGGGCGACCGTGATGAGAGCGAAATTAAATGCAACACAAGCAACTGGTATTGAATTTTGCTGACGTCATTTGAGATCGCTTGGTGCTCCGGGAGGCTGTCACGAAATAGATCAAATTAACGAAGTTTATTTACAGAATAGCGCAATTTCCTTGTAATTAAGAGGCCTTACACCTACATTTTAAAATATATTATTTTCAAATATATTGATGATTTCAATCAATAACTTTTTAAAGTGAATAAAACGTTTCCCTAAGTTATACATAGTAACACGGCTATCCCATGCTTTCATTGCGTGCAGTCGAAAGTAAGTTCAAAACTGCGTGAATTTTGTCGTTTTCGTTAGTATAAAAAAAAAACGATGATAATTAAAACTGTAGGTTTCAGTATATACCGCAATCGCAATAGCTCTGTTCTAAGTCGTAGCATTGATAACATGTTCAGAAACATAATATTTGACCATAGAGAAAAACGTCTAAAACAATCAGCATTTTTGAACGGATAAGAAACCGTATAAAGTTTCAACTGATCTTGGTTCACGTCTTTTTTACCAAGGTTTTTTTAAGATTCCTTTATTTTTAAATAGCCTTATTTCTTCTTTATCCTATACGAATGTGATAAGAACATAATTATTATCGATACAAGCTGTTTCCTATTACCCACAGGAGTGATGATTATAGTTTTTCTACATTAATGACTTTTAATTATTTGTCTTCTATTTTTGTGCCAAAACGTATAATGCAAGGCAAATAACTGAACCACCCGCAGCCGCAGTAACCGGCTTCTAAAAACTTGCATAGCGTCGAAGTTATGTGATTATTTATTACATTACTTTTATATATACGAGACATTTCCTAAAATGTAATTTAGCACGTAAAGTGGCACCAATGAATCTTGATAAAACTAATGTTTCGAGTTGTAATCGTAATTTAGCAGTTTGTTAACACAACAAAAATGGAGGTTACATACACTACATTTTTATTGTTAAAAAGTCCATCAAATATACTTAGCTAAAACAACCCGCTCCGCTCCACGCTTCTCCGTGATTTGGACCTAGTGAAAGTAAAATACTATTTAGGTAAAATGAGGAAGACAAAATATAGCAATTTTTTTTATTCAAATTGAAATTTGTACATACGCTTATTTCTACACAGTGTAATTAAATAAAATAGGTAAGCAAGAGCCGTATAAGGTATCTCGGAATCTAAAAGTATAAGGAACATTACAGAATAATTATCTGTCTTTCCTTCCATCCTTCCGTCTGTCTGTCCGTCCATTCGTTTGTCTATTTATTTGTCTGTCTTATATCTGTCTGCTTGCCTGTCTTCTGTCTGTCTGTCTGTCAATATATCTGTATGTATGTCTGTCTATGAAAAAAAGATTTACTTGAACAATTTAAAATTGCGCGCCATGCCGTGTTTCATAATTTCAAATTTTGTCGATGCCGCGTGGTTCAAAATTTGCCCGCGCTCCGACCGCGCGCGCCTACGCCGGTCGCTTGCTCGCCGATCGATGTCACCGCTAGTCATCTCCCTCGCACGCGTTGGCTTGCAATTGGACTTCATACCGTCCACTCTAACACATGGAAATATCCTATGTATCAACATAACTAAGAAGTTAGATACGGATCGGCCACTTGCAAATTTCGTGCGCACGCGCGTAAACAGGAGTGATTTAACTTCGCGTTGTTTAGAAATGTTTAGTTAGTGTAGTGTTTGTTTGAGCGAAAAGTAGGTACCTAATATTAGAGTGTTAGTGTTTTGAATTTGGTCATTGTTGTGATTACTGTTGCTTTAAACAATGGAAGGAGTTGTTCCGTGCGATTGTGATGAGTTAAAGTGTGCAGGTCTTATAATAGGCGAAGGAAAGGTAGGCACTCTAACTTTCGCCCAGAAAAAACCGCTCATATTTTCCCAAAACCTACGCCCGACCTGTGTATTATTGAAATTTTACATTGAACAGTAATGCAGCAATAAAATGGATTTACCTACAAAAAAATTACCAAAACATATCCCTGGCCTTGCCCTCTCCTGTAAGCCTAGGCACGCCACTGATTGCATTACTTTTTTCAAACACCGTATATAAATTAGTCATATGACATAACACCATCCCTATACAAAATCTGTTCCGTAAAATAAATTAAATTAATATGTGTAAGGCTTTACTTACGTATGAAAACTGATACCATCTTTTTTTTTGTGTTTTCCTGAGTGATTAATACACCATTTCACTGAACAGTACGGCATATTTTCTTACTTTGAGACTTCACATATTTCACGTAATGCAACTGTTCGGCGGCGACGCCATTTGCAAACTAGACAGCCGTTTGACACAAAATTGACGCCCCGCCTTATTTGACTCAAAATCCGTGGGGCCATTTTCCGGCGCTAGTTAGGCTTCTATGTTTTATTCGTTCGCTGGATTTAGACAAAAGTGTCTGACGTCTGACATCAATGTCTATTCTATCATTTCACTCCAATTGTGGATTTACGTCGTTCACACAAACTTCAACGCTAAGGGCACTGTACGCTGTATTATTCTCCATACAGCTCGTATACGCAGCCGTTGGCGAGTACGCTCACTGTAAACTCATGTTAAGGGTACTTCGCGCTCGTGGTCATCAGTCTGGTCAGAATGACGAGTTGATGACATTGACTGTTTGTTGATTTACCCAAATAAATGAAAAAAATTGGGCAAGTGCGAGCCCGACTCGCGCATGAAGGGTTCCGTGCCTATACATATATATAATCTATAACAAGTTTGTTGTATGGGAGCCCCCCTTAAATATTTATTTTATTTTATTTTTAGTATCTGTTGTTATAGCGGCAATAGAAATACATCATCTGTGAAAATTTCAACTGTCTAGCTATCACCGTTGTTGAGATACAGCCTGGTGCCAGACGGACGGACGGACGGACGGACGGACGGACAGCGAAGTCTCAGTAATAGGGTCCCGTTTTTACCCTTTGGGTACGGAACCCTAAAAAGATTGTGTAACCTCGAACTGACAGACTGACGACTGACGTTTCGGATTGGTGAACTGAACTGAACTGACTCCAGAATGTGCGTGTAACCGATGTATAGGTATTGTATTCGTACGTATTCAATGCTACGATACGAGTTTTCAACAATCAATATTAGACAGACGGCCCACAGTGCGATGAAACCCCGATCTAGGTGGACAAAAAGGGTCACGCTATTTCATTATCTGTGGTGGCTATAGCGATAGCCAACATCCTAGAAGGAATGATTCCAGTAATAGTTTTGTCCTACTACCCTCATAAAATTAATAAATAATGTCGAAGCGAACCGAAACACTGTCATCGATAGTGAAATCGTGCGTTTTACTGCTCTTCGCTTATCAATATTTTATAATAATTATCAATCAGATCGTGCTACTTCTAGCCATGGATCGTGAAGTAAATGGTAAGGACTACATTTTAAAATATTAATTGTTAAAAACGGATATTCCTTTGCCAATAAAAATTTCCAATTTTTTGGCATGAGTTTCGTGTTTCATAGACAAGGAAAAGGATGCCCCCCCCCTTGCCCCCGGGCTGGATTTTTTTTTAATGATAGAGTTTTTAATATTCTTTCGTTAGATGCATGTTAGAAACTGCGATCTGATGCGAGTCTTTGACTTTTTTTTAGAAATCGAACTATCCGTACCTAGGAGGGAGTTTTATGAAGAATGGTTAAAACACGCTAAAAAGGATAAAAATAACCGTCTTTTCGATTATTTTTCAATTAAATTTGATTTGAGCAGAGTCACGCCAGATTCACTAAGAAATTTCAAAAGAAATATAGCTCGTATTTCCGGGAAATTATTAGAAAAGTGGGTTGTTTGCGGGAGAAAACAAGAAGTATTCGAAGCACTACCATTTGGTATTGGATGGCTTTTATTTACTTTATAGTGCTGTGAAAAATAATATGAATATAAAATGTGTGTCAAAAACTACATTTATACTGCCTAAAACAATGACCAATATAAATTGGCCTTCACGCGTGTAGTAGTTCTTAGTACCAATAGGTCAGCTTATACTGGTTTAATTTTAATGTGATTTTGTAATTTCTTTCATTTCATTTCAAATTCAAATTCAAATTCAAATTAGCTTTATTGACACAACATTAAAACACAATATTAACAATATAAGTATACATACAGAAGCGGAGAAAAAAAAGTACTATAGGTCTATGCGTATACAATATTATCTACAAAAAAAACACAATAATGTTGGCCAAGGGTACCAAGCTCAGCATATGCTGGCCGTTGGACGACCAGCGCTGATTTTCAGCATGGCCCCTTTATGCTCGAGGTCGTAACTGATATATTTATTTATTTAATCAACAGAAGCACTATGCCTATTGAAAAAATAAATAATATGTATTTATACGAAGATGGAGAATTACGGATGTTTAAGTGTAGTGCGCCATTTATATAACAATATACTTAACAATATTTGCGTAGATTATTATGTGACGATTAGTATGTGTTTGCCCTATGTATAAGAATGTGTGTGTGTGTGTGTGTGTGTGTGTGTGTGTGGTTATGTACTGTGGATGGTTGTGTATTTTTGAGAGTGATTTGGTTGCATCAATTGGTGTGATAATTATGCTTTGTTATGATATACGGGTAAAAAAAGGGATTAAGTATGTGAATATCATGGTAACTAGTCAATTAGTCAATTTTGTCTTTGTATTTCATGTAAATGCTTTCGGAGTAATTTTTTGTATTTTGCCAAAGGCATCGGTTCTCGTAGTGGAGGGGGTAAGTCGTTCCATATTTTCGCGGCGGCAAATTTAAAACAACCTTTAAACAGCGCGGTTTTGTGTCGCGGTATCACTAAATCTGTTTCCCTACTGCTCCTGAGTGGCTTTGTGCGTCCATCCTTGACCCACTTTAGCTCTTTGTAGAGGTACCCTGGTTTCCCGAATTCCATAACCTTGCGAATTGTGAATGCTATGTGTAGGTGTCTTCTGTTCTTCATGTTTAGGATTCCTCTGCTGTTTAGATAGGGGGTGATGTGCGCTCGTCTTGGAGTGTCGTAACAGAAACGTATACAAGCATTTTGCACTCGTTGTATGGATCTTTTAGTTTTATCTAAGAGTCTCGGACCATAAACGATGTCACCATAATTAAAGAGCGAAAGCACTAACGATTCTACTAGAATTTCTCTAATATCCTCGGATAGGTATTTCCGAATATGGTACAGAGTTTTGATTTTGTAGAAGGCATTTCGTATTTTAGTATTTATATGATCGACGTATCTCATTTCTCCATCCATTAGCATACCCAAGTTCCTTGCATTCTCAACCCTACATATAGATTCTGTTCCTATACATACCCTTGGATTGTTCTCGATGATGCTACTACGCTGCCATTTGTTACCCATAACTATAAACTGTGATTTAGATGGGTTCAGTACTAAATTATTTCTTCCAGACCAGTCCGCTATGATTTCAAGATCCTCGTTAATTTTAATAGCTGCAAGTTGAATTTCATGTGGGTTAAACGAATAGTACAGCTGCGTGTCATCCGCGTACAAGTGAACCTTGCAATACTTTAGCTTATTCACCAGATCTGCTGTGTAGAGAATAAATAGTAATGGGCTTAAAATAGAACCTTGTGGAGTACCTCGACTGATATGTTGCAGTTCGGAACTAGCTAGTGTACCCTGTGGACTTGTTAGTTCTACATATTGCTGTCGATTGTTCAGGAACGATTTAAACCATTTTCGTGACGGTGCGGACACTCCGTAGTAAGCCATTTTCGACAATAGCAACGTCGTGTTGAGACAGTCGAAGGCGCGAGAAAAATCTAACAGAACCAATATAGTACTATTTCTATTTTGACATCATAATATGACCTACTAGAGTCGGTTTTGAGGCTTAAATAATATTGTCCACCTAGATCGGGGTTTCATCGCACTGTGCGGCCACCGCGTCTGACCGGCTCTCCTGATGATGAATCGCGTACCGATTCGAAACACGTCGAACGATATTCAACTTCTACGACGTGAGTAAACCCATTTATGTAATTTAATAGATCAATAATATTAGATACGTTTTTTTTATCTAAGTATGTACTGTAAAAACATTGTTACAAAATTTATTAAGATAAGTTGTGTAGTATTTATATCGTGTTTGATCATGATCACGTACTTCATATACATACGTAGGTGCTACGCATCAAATTTCCAAGCAACCGGTGAACTATAAGAGTCAATATTACCCCAAAGGAGTTGACCTAAACAAACAAAAGCATTGTTACAAAAACAATCCCCAAAAGGTTAATAAAAGTGTGGTAAAAATCAAAATATGTAGCTGAGCGTTTTATTTTTTAAAAACGAATCCTTGTTTCTTGTAGAACCTAACTTTTTTGACTTCATTTTACTCAGAATTGATAGTATTTTCAAAGGGAATAATAAAAAAAGTGTCCCGAATTTGTCCATTCCACTACGTCGCGTTTGAATATGAACTTTTTTCTATTTGCACGAGCGTTACGTAGTGGAAACTAAAAATCTCATACAAATTTTGGGACACTTTTTTTTTGTTCTCCATATGTCTCCATATCTAAAATGCCACATTGAAAAGAAAACTAAAGATTTTTTTGGAAAACGCCCAGTGACGAGACCTGTTTTCATATCATTTTAATCTCGAAAAATGAGTTGCCCAAACAGCACATGTAAAACTTAAGGAACTTAGTTTAATAATTTAATAGATAGATGGCGTAATCTGGTATATGGCCCTAATACTTGTATTTATGATACAAGTAGATTTACTCATAATATACTGGTTTAATTTAAATAATAGATTCTGCGATATAAATTCTGCATGTAATGAATATACTTACCAAGAACCGGATTAGAGTGCATTATAACGTACTAGTACTATGACATAATATATTAAATTCATACGTATCAGTACAGTCATCTGCAAATATATCTAAACCGTAAGTTGAGGCTATTTCGAATCCAAGGGTCAATTAGGTACTAAGCAAAAATGTTTCATTAAGCCTGGTGTTTTTTACAAATGATAGCTTATTAGGAGCATGCATGTTTTAGGTATAAGGTATTTTGTTCCAAGTATTGCTATGGGAATATATTAAGGCCCTAACCTAATCTGCATATTAGAGCCCTAATCTTTCCGCCATCGTTCTATACGACAATTCTTTCATACTCACCACACTTAGACAGTTGGCAATCCACAACCTCTGCGTTGTTCTAGAAACTTCCGGCTTCTCACGTCTGCATTATGGAATGATATGTCGCTTGCGGTATTTCCGATCCGATACGACCTTCAAACCTTCAAAAAAAGAGCGTTCTTCCACCTAAAAGGCCGGCAACGCACTTGCGTATGATGTCTATGGGCGACGCGACGACGCGATTGGTCTCACTTTGTAGAGACCCCTGCCTACTGAGCCGGCGGTCCCGGATTCAAATCCTGGCCAGGGCAAATATTTGTGTGATGAGTTCGAATATTTGTGCTTGGGTCATGGTTGTTCTATGTATTTAAGCATATATTTATCTATATAAGTAATGTATATCGTCGTCTAGTACCCATAACACGAGCCTTCTTGAGCTTAATTTGGGACTAGATCGATTTGTGCGAGGTTGTCTGATATTTATTTATTTATTTATGGGCAACGGCATTCGCTTTCTAGGCGACCCGTTTGCTCGTTTGCCCCCACTTTGCCCCTGACATAAGAAAACCCATGAAAATTAAAATGCCGAACAGCCCGTGCCTATGTATATCTTCACAAACATGCATGTACTGCAAGTTCGCCAGAATAACGCTACGTGTCGGCCTTATGTAGCACATGTCATCTGAGCTAAGCCAGGTACCTATTATATAGGTCTAAGGACTGAGACCCGTTTCTCACGGGAAGGATTATACTGGTCTGTTAATCTTGGATATACCCTAATCAACAAGGCACCTGTGAACAAACGCCTCAGAACTGTCAACAAGAAAAACAGCTTTTCTCCAAGAGTTTAATAATTATAAGAATTCCGCGCTTTAAAAAATCACGTAACTGTGTTTCGTAAAAAAATGGTAACGAACTATTGACCAAAAATCTGTATAATGCCAACCAATATCTTACAATTGTTTTTATTTTTTCAGTTTAACGGATTAATATTTAGTTAGTTAGTTGCGCTGGGCATTTTCCGCAAGTCGACATCCAACGTGCCTATTCTGCCTGAAAGGGGGGTAGCGCTACTCCAACCACCCCAACTCCTCCATGAACCTAAGCAAAGCCTTTATGTTGCTTATGGCTTCGTGTACGGTACTTGGAGATCCTAGGTATTTCATCCTGTATCCTTCTACCTGTTTGCAATCTAGTAGAATATGATTGGTGGTTTCTTCTGCCTCCATGCATGCTCTACATACTGGGCTGTCTGTTATACCTAAACTGAAAAGGTGTTTCTTCAGAGTATTATGTTCCGTTATTATTCCTACTATCTTGCGTAGTTGGTTCCTGTCGATTCTCAGTAATATGGTGGTGAGAACGGATTAATATATAAAACAAGATAACTAATGTTACAGTTAGGAAGTGATGGAATATGGAATGTTTATTTTTAGTCGAGTTTTTAGAATTCGGATAAAAACGGGACTTTATTGCGTTCAAAACGTGTTTATTTTAATTTCCCCGTCGTATCGAACGAAACAATTATTATTTTTTTACCTTTCATGTAACTGTTTAAATAATAATTTAAGTTATAGATTATTCTAATTCTCGCGTGATAATGATAATATTTAACTTATTTACAGATCAATTCAAATAGCATTTATTTCACTGACGCTGATCATACAGGCGGTGTGATTATTGTAAGCAGTACGAGCTTTACGGTCCGGGACTGTTTCGCGCGACCAGCAGCGGCCATAGAAGTGAGCAAGACACCACGCAAGTCGTGTAACAGCTCCGTTAAGGGGGTGATACCGGGTGGGCGCCTGGAGCACTGGCTCCTAAAGAGCGTTTTTCTAACCTGGTCTAGGGTGCCTAGATCTGCACCTCACCCACATAATGACATAATGAACGGCTAGGACGCCTGTATAGCTAAGGTCAGGCTTGATTGCTCGACGGTAGCCCCGTCGACTGGTCTACCCAAGCCACATCCACCCCTCACGTCCGCTATTGTTTCACCTCATTTTATTCGATTTTACTGACGTTGATACATACTAGTTTACCTTATTTTATTTGATTTAACTGATGCTGATACAGACTAATAGTTTCACCTTATTTTATTTTATTTCACAGACGCTGATGCAGACGGTGTGATTATTCCTCGGGTCAGCTGCCCCGTCGACTGGTCTACCGAAGCCACATCCACCCCTCACGTCCGCTATTGTTTCACCTGCGGCTTTGTTCGCGACTGCGCCATCTCTCAGGCTATTAATCCTGTTAATATTAATTAAACTTACTTATCCGCGTCCTGAGGGATTATTATTATCTTCAACTATGTTTGCTGACGAATTTACCGTATGACTTTATTTGAAATATATAAATGTTTCTTGCGTTATTCATATGATGAAAAGACAAGGTCCATTATAGTCTCTTACCGATGCCACTTTGAAAACATCAACATGATTGTAAAAACGGTTTAAACTCACGTAACAGCCACTGCAGTGGGTCGCGAGTCGCGTAGCAGCACGGATAGCTGTCCCTGATGAAGAGCTGCATATTAGTTCGAAACAAGTCGGGCCATGCCTGACAATTTTTACGTTAGTTTAAGCCGTTTTTATGATTATTAAAGATGTCTCACGACAGTTTTAATAATATTATAACATCACTATGTCTATAATTGTAGTAAATCTAAAAGTAATTTCAAACGTTTGAAACGACCGAGGTACTTACATAAAAAAAACAAAAAAAAGTCGGACGACCCCACTTTTCCCCTCATCCCGCTTTTGGGCGGTTTTCAAAAATATCCCGAATCCCTGTTTCTCCCAGAACTTGACGTTTTCGGGTTCATCTCACTCAGAATCGATAGCATTTTCAATGTGAAGAATAAAAAAAAGCATCCTAAATTCCGTTCCATTACGTCACGTCACGTTTGAATATATTGTTTTACTAGCTTTTGCCCGCGACTACGTCCGCGTGGAACTTGGAAGTATGGAAGCAACCTCCCACACCTCACCTACAACACGATAGATATCCACCTAATCATCTTTATTAATAAAAGGGATTATTAAAAGCGCCTAAACAAATGTAAGAGCAATTGTGCTTTTGGTCTAATCATTACATTTCCTACAGGGTCACCACACCACAACAGAAATGTTCACTCACTTTTCAATATTTTTAGGTATAATTTCCAGGATTAAAACTATCCTATGTCCTTCCTCGGATCTTAAACTATCTCTATGCCAAATTTCATCAAAATCGATTTAGCGGTTTAAGCGAGAAGAGGTTTCAGACAGACAGACACACTTTCGAATTTACAATATTAATAGTATAATAGTATATAGTATAGTAAGTATAGTATAGTATGGATGGATTTGCACGAGCATAACGTAGTGGAAACTAAATTTCCCATACAAATTTTGGGACACTTTTTCTTATTCTTCACATTGAAAATGCTATCGAAAGAGTAGGATGAACCCAAAAACGTTAAGTTCTGGAAGAAACAGAGATTCGGATTTTTTAAATACGTTCTTTTACAGGTCTATTAAAATAAAACTTAACCGCAAATAAATTTTATATCTACAATAAATGGTACTTTTGTAAATATTCAAAAAGCTTTTATAATCCACAAAAAACAGAATAGGTCACAGATATTCTACGCAGTACCTCACCTATCCACGAAATCTTATTTTCTAAATCCACTCATAGAATACGGTTCGCTGAACATTTTCCCCGACTCAATTATGGAAATATTATATTGAGATAATATAAAATTGTAAAAATATTGTGTACACGTTGAAGATATTTTACTAAAACTAGGTAGGTAAGTTAGTTATCCCGACTAAAACTTCTCTGCTCTGCCCTAAGATTGACTGGTAGAGATTGGCTCATGTCATTAAGCACGCCTTCTGCTTAATAAGTATTATTTTGTGCCATCAATCACGCTACGGAACCTTTCGTGCGCAAGTCCAACTCGCACTTGGCCCGTTTTTCCACACTGTATTGCATAACGAAAAGGGCTAGCATACCTTGCCGCGACTTCACTAGTCGCGCGAGTTAGTATCTTCCTCGCACCGTATTGAATGAAAAATGACAGGTAGTATTTCTCGCGCGACAAAGAGTCGCGTGTCAAAGTTATGCTAGACGCACAACTACGATAAAGAAACATAGTGGGTTGCATCACAAAGTTGTGTCTACACACAAAATTGGGCTATAGCAACAGGGGGTTTTATAATCATACCCCACGCCATGATGCGGATTTTAGTGGTACTAATTTATCTAACTGGCAACGTCAAATTTTTGGTAACTGACCTTGAAAGTCGGTGAATGTCACTGATGCAAACAAAGAGGAGTCTAAATATTCCGCAAATTTCAAGTAACTTTTGCATAATAAAGCCAAAACCATCCACAGAGACGAAAGTCAAGTTATTTCAATAGGATTCAGTATTTATTTCGCACGAAAAACAATGTTTTTAATTTGGTTAGTGACCTGAATCCTTGAAAAATCGCTATTGACGTTTAATAATGCAAATATACGACGTATGCTCATTATTGCCATATGAAAGCTGTTTGTAGCGCCACTATCACAGGACAGGACCGACACTTTATTATTAGGCTATACATGTTCCGTCTTTAATAGACAATCCCAATTTAGTTTGATATGAAAGCAAATTCTGTGTGTGATAGAGCAGCGTTTTGTAAAAGCATTAGGGACTAATCCGGCTTGAGGTTATGGCTTCGCTCAACTGGGTCACCCGGCGTCCTGTTTTGGTACAAGCTGACAATTAATAAGTGGGGGCATCAACTTGTTGTTATTCTGTCCAGGGGACAATTAATAATAATAATAATAAATAAATATCAGACATCCTCACACAAATCAACCTAGTTCCTGTCCCTAGTTCTTAATTAAGCTCAAGAAGGCTAGTGTTATGGGTACTAGGCGACGATATATGTACATACTTACATAGATAAATAAATACTTAAATCCATAGAACATCCATGACCCAGGCACTTATATCCGTATTCATCACACAAATATTTATCCTTGCCGGGATTCGAACCCAGGGCCGCTGGCTCAGTAGGCTTTACCACTACGCCAACCGCGCCGTCTCATATCTAATAAATAAAAATTTAGGGGACAATCTTATACAAATCGATCTAGTCCCAAACGTAGCAAAGCTTGTACGATGGGTACTAAACGACGATATACAAAATAATGATTACATTCATGAACCAGGAGCAAATTTTCGAGTTCGTCACACAAATATCTGCCCTGGCCGGGACTCGAACCCAGGACCGCCAGCTCAGTAGGCAAGTGCACTACAGACTATGCCAACCGCGTGAACCGCGTCATCAAATAGTGATCAAGCTTCCTACCCTGGCTCTACAATTACTCGCGTTGACTGAAGTTGGCCGAGGCGAAGTTGGCCGAGGCGAAGTTGGCCGGAAGTATGAGTTTCTGCAGATACAGTCCGACCAAAAAGAGTAGAAATTAAAAAGTGACAATACTGTAGTGTCCTCCCTTTCTAATCAATATAAGAAAACGGGGACGACACTACAGTATTGCCACTTTTTAATTTCTACTCTTTTTGGTCGGACTGTAAGTGCCTCTCCACACATATCATATTCGCCCAACTTCGGTCTACTTCGCGAGTAGTGTGGAGCTGCGATTATAAGTGTCGATAATTTATATTACTGGAATTGTCAGGAGACAGCCTACACTTATGTAGGCTGTCTCCTGACAATTCCAGTGTGATTGCAACAGTTAAGCCCATTCTTAAATGGGCTTAACTGTTGCAATCACACAGTTTTTAGTAAATATAACCGCCGAATTCGTAATTATAAGAGTGAGCATGGACATCACCATGGCAACGAGGAACAGGAAAAAGTTGATTGACACGTTAATTATGACAACAATAACAATACTTATTGCGCTGATAAACAGGCCTCGGAGTTTTGGTAGCACACGACGTAAGAGAGCTGTGGAGCGGACAGTAACATTAAAATGTAATTTGTTCTATTCTTTTTGTGCACTGTATGGTGGTGAAAAGTATGTTTTAAATCTGACCATCTTTTTAACCCTACAAACAACACATACACACATAATTATTGTTGTTTTTTTTCCTAGAGGTACTGGTCAAATTTACATCATAGCATACCGTCGGGGATAGTGCAATACCGCGTAAATAACAGCTGTCGATAAAGTTCTCATTTCAATAAAATACTTAGCATTTATAACACAACACAAGCCTTCTTGAGCTTAATTTGGGATTAGGTTGATTTGTGTGAGGTTGTCTGATATTTATTTATTATTTATTTGTTTGGATATTGATTCGTATCTACACTTGTTACTTACGCGGTAATTGCACTATCCCGACGATACGTAATCTATGTTAAGACATTTCATTTAGAAAAGATTTGTGCTAACGCATATTTAAATTCCAAATTCAGAAACCAAATCGTATTGTAAAGCCTTAACCTGTTGATACAGTGCAAGCAAATATCCTCTGGCACGAAGCCAGGGGAGATAAGGCTGCGGCAACTCCGGTGTGGGAGCGGGGCGGAGGCTGCAGATTTTGGCGGGCTACCAGTGGACTTATCACCGCGTTTATCGAGCGATAAATAAATGACAAGCATCCACTAATTTGTAACCATAGTGTAGTATCACAAAGTCGTGCTCTTCACTATGAAAAGGTAATTTTTTTATACCAGAAGATGCACGCAAAACCTGGGGTCAATGTCCCCTGGCATCAAACCATAAGGCCGCAGTGACACATGGAGCGGGGTTAAAAATTTGGCGAGGTAACAGGAGGATAATGAGATGTTAGTTTACAGCCAAGCCTGTCATTATCTACATCGTGCGATAAATGGCAAAAATAAACATATTTTTGTGACAAGCACCAGGGTGATTGAAGTTTATTTATTAGATAAGGCGCAACCGTCATAGACTCACTGGTTATTTTTTTATTCAAGAACTGACCGGCCATTGATCTCAGTAACACCTGATGGTAAGTGACGTGGTCGGGGGTGTTGTAGCTCGCCGGTTCAGTAATAGACACAAAAAACTAATACACATGATGGCAACGATTTCCATCTTAAACCAGAATAAATTCTTATAGAATGATTTATGTACGATAAGTTTTCCACTGTGCAATGAAAATGAAATAAATGACGAAATATATCAAATGTCAAAATGCAGATAAGATAAATTACACACGTACTTTTCGCTCTAGTCGCAATGACAATAAGGGTAGAAAAGTTGTTTTGTAAAATGCTATTTTATTTGACCGGTTAAGGTCATTCTGCTTTTTCAAAGTCGAGGTTATTAGTTATGTCACGAAGTGAAGGTCCTTGCTAAACTTTAGCTCTATAGAGGTAATATAATAATTAAAGGCAACTTATAACAAACAAGAAGAAACTAAGATTAACTCATAAATGCTTCATTGAATCAAAGTTCGCAACAGAAGTCTAAACGATAAAATAATATTGTAAACGTAAAAATATGGGTTATAATTATACAACACAACACTAATATAATAACTAAAGTAAGATTAAAAAATATACTTTAATAAAATATACTGAAATAACGGGTAAATGGTAGGAAGCTATATTTTTCTTTTGGCCTCGGCTCTAATTCCACGTGACTTTGATATTTAACAATACCTCGAAATTATAATACGAGTATATGTAATACCGATTTTTGCTATTCGTGCTGCAATAAGTAACATAAATACATATTTATAGATAACATCCATGACCCAGGACCAAATATTCGAGTTCATCACACAAATATTTGCCCAGGCCGGGATTCGAACCCAGGACCGCCAGCTCAGTAGGCAGGTGTCTACAAACCGAGCCAACCGCGTCGTCAAATATATAACTATAACTCTAATTTAAGCTGTATAAAGGCAGTATAAGTAATATATAGTCTACTAGCTTTTGCCCGCGACTACGTACGCGTGGAACTTGATAAAAGGGATTATTAAAAGCGCCTAAGCAAATGTAATAGCAATTGTGCTTTCGGTATAATAATTACTTTTCTTACAGGGTCACCGCACCCCAACAGAAATGTTCACTCACTTTTCAATCTTTTTAGGTATAATCTCCAGGATAAAAACTATCCTATGTCCTTCCTCGGATCTTGAACTATCTCTATGCCAAATTTCATCGAAATCGATTCAGCGGTTTAAGCGTGAAGAGGTAACAGACAGACAGACAGACAGACAGACACACTTTCGCATTTATAATATTAGTATGGATGTGCAACTTGGGCTGTTATTTGTTTATTTTACTCCTATCAAAATAATGTTTATTCACCTCAATAAGAAAAAAAACATCACATCATTGGTTACTTCAAATAGAGTGTCATTAGAGACGCTGAATAGCCCTGGAATGGCCCCATCACTTAACCGTCTTAAATGAGGCATTGTTTGCGCCCCTCGAATTTGAAATTGGAATCATTCCCGGTCGGAGACCGAGTGTCCGAGCCGATAGGGCATTTATCGTGTCGAGTCGATTCGTTTCAACAAAACGTTGACGTTAATGTTAAATTTATATTACCGTCGATTTTTAATAATATCCTGCCAATCCAAGTTCCATGAACGAAACCAACGACCACATCTTGATGTAGTCGCTTCTTCTTATCTTAATTAGTAGTTATAGTCAGTCCAATCTCTAAGATCAAATGAAAAAATCACTTTGGCACAAGGTGCAAACGACCTTAAACGTGTAAATTTAAGCTTTTTATTCACTTGTGCAAGGTTGACATAATTTGATCTTAAAATTCCGAATACACTATAATTATTCTTCGGCCACAGCATTTCATCATCTAATTATCTGAATTTATTTTTCAACATCCGTCAAGTAAAAATTCCGTATGAGCAAAGGAGCAAAATTAAACCGGTTCGAACCCCATCACTAAATCTGAAGGCATCTTACGTATTATTTGCACCCCTCAAATTTAAAATTGGTTCCTGGTCGACGACGTCTGAGTGTAGGATCTTATAGGGACGTTGAGCTGGTGAGCTGAGTTTCGACGAATTGAAACGTATATTTATAACCTTTCACTTAAACGGAAACTCAAAGACATATGTATTCTGTCTGTCCTAACCTACGGTCCCCAAACATGGTCTCTTACTGAGTACCAAAAGTCCAAATTGAAGGTTTGCCAAACGGGCCATGGAGCGCGGCGTTTTAGGGGTGAATAGGACGGGTCGTGTCCAAAACACCACGCTGCGCTCCAAAACACGTATAGCTGACGTAGACAACAAAACAGCCAGGCTCTAGTGGGATTGGGCGCAACGTCTGCCGTATGAACCCGGAAAAATGGGCCAGCATAGCCACCTAGCTCAAAATGGGCGACATAGACAGAGCCGGCCCAGACGGAGATGGCGGGATGACATAGACGTATTCTTTAGCAACTGGTCGGAGGAAGCGTCAGACAGGGACCTGTGCAAATCAAAATCAAAATCCTTTGCCCAGCATTGAGACACTTCTATAGGCTAGCTACAAAAAAAACGATGTTGTGACCTCGTCATAGAAATTCTGTATCTAAACTGATACAGGGTACTTTTATCAGTTAGTAGTTACAAATAGTGGCAACTAATTAACGGCATTAATAAGTTTCAACAAATAACGTTAATTTGATGTGAATTTTCGACTTGTCAAGAAAGGAAAGAAGAAAATGTGTATCTTATGTTTGGCTTTAAAACGACCACAATATATTTTGTAACCCTTATGTGTTTATTGCCACACAATTACTAGTCGACAAACCGTTGATACGTTGACAAAATAAACGGTTAAACAACTAGTTGCATCAAACTAACCCCAACATTTATAAACTGCGCCGCTAACGCGAACCCTATTTCTCAGGAGATTTTTAGTTCCTTGCAGTAAATCAACCGAAGAGAGAGGTTTTCTCTGTAGCCGACTGTACTACAAAACGAGGTCACATTTGCTGAGCAACCGAAGGGCGAGTCCAGATGTTTACTATTGGAATGCGATCGGTATTCCCCTCTAACTTGTTTCATTTGTTTGTGGTCCTCTTTAGTTGGAGCTTTCTGGAATGCTCACTTTTATTTATATCCTAGTTTGGACTTATATTGAGTCGAAAAGCTTATTGGGCTGTGACGGTCATAATAGGGTATAACATTCCTATTGGAAGTGTCTCAATTAGATTCTTTGGTGCTCATCAAATCCATTTTAAGAAAATCGATAAGTGCCATGAAAATGTATTAAAATTTTACATTTTCCAATTTCACTTGGACGTAGTGGACACCATATTGTTGTCCGGTCATGACGTTACTTGTATGACAGTTGATAATTGTTTAACTTAATAATTAGTTATTTTATTATTCTACTTATCGTTGATGTGCTCTTCCCGAATGAAATAATATGAATAGTTGTACATGTACAACTCGATAACTTTCACCGCTGAGCTATAGGACCTTTAGCTCAGTAGGAGCTCAGTCGTGGGAGCACAGAGCACTGCTCCGGTCAAGCAGAGTTCGTGGGTTCGATCACTTGTACTTCACTCGATTGCGTGACATTTTGGCTTTTTATATTTATCCTTTATATATTTGTATAAATAAGACAAATGTATGCTACCACTACAAAAATAGGATCAATATTGGTTCTGTTCAATATTTAACATTTTCCGATTTTTGCCTAAGTTATGTCAGAAATATATTTTTAGATTTTTACTTTATGGAGTAAAATACCCTATTTTTTAAATGATTGCTAAATATCTCGTAATGCCAGAGCTCCGAGTAGATTTGAATGACGTAAATGGTAATTTCGAGCGTATTAGTTTTTCTAAATAAAATGATTTGCGATAAATAAATGCATGTTACTGGTTATTGTTGTATTGAATGTTTTCTTGTTAATTCAGATAAAGTAACCACAGAATTTTACTATCCTGTAGGTATTTGACGCTGCTGGTTTAAAATATTCTCCTTACTTATATGCCATTGTTAAATTTATACAGAGTGAAAACAACACTTTACCTCTTTATGCTAAAATAAGTAAGAAATAAGAAAAATATATTAAATTATTGGATAATCCACTATAAGTACTCGGAAATGAGTACATGGATAATGGATATGTATTTTTTTTTTAATTGTTTATGCTTTCTTGTAGTTAGTACATATTCAGGCAATCCTCTAAGGGCATGTGCAAAAAGTAGCCGATAAAACCTCACGTGATTTGTACACAAGCCCTAAGGAGATAATTTTGATACATGTAATTTATTGCTGTACCTATATTTAACATTGCGTTTGTTGTAGGTAGTATAGATTTTTATAATTTTGACAATCCTTTAACTGAATATTATGATATAATATAAATATCTGTTGTGCAATCAATTGTTATGTTTTTGTACTATTATTATATCTCATTTTTAGGGTTCCGTAGTCAACTAGGAACCCTTATAGTTTCGCCATGTCCGTCTGTCCGTCTTTATATATTTGTATAAATAAGACAAATGTATGCTACCACTACAAAAATAGGATCAATATTGGTTCTGTTCAATATTTAACATTTTCCGATTTTTGCCTAAGTTATGTCAGAAATATATTTTTAGATTTTTACTTTATGGAGTAAAATACCCTATTTTTTAAATGATTGCTAAATATCTCGTAATGCCAGAGCTCCGAGTAGATTTGAATGACGTAAATGGTAATTTCGAGCGTATTAGTTTTTCTAAATAAAATGATTTGCGATAAATAAATGCATGTTACTGGTTATTGTTGTATTGAATGTTTTCTTGTTAATTCAGATAAAGTAACCACAGAATTTTACTATCCTGTAGGTATTTGACGCTGCTGGTTTAAAATATTCTCCTTACTTATATGCCATTGTTAAATTTATACAGAGTGAAAACAACACTTTACCTCTTTATGCTAAAATAAGTAAGAAATAAGAAAAATATATTAAATTATTGGATAATCC
Source organism: Apotomis capreana (assembly GCA_947623375.1). Lineage (NCBI taxonomy): Eukaryota > Metazoa > Arthropoda > Insecta > Lepidoptera > Tortricidae > Apotomis > Apotomis capreana. Next base: position 1,337,748 of record OX392501.1, read on the forward strand.
ACTATAAGTACTCGGAAATGAGTACATGGATAATGGATATGTAATTTTTTTTTAATTGTTTATGCTTTCTTGTAGTTAGTACATATTCAGGCAATCCTCTAAGGGCATGTGCAAAAAGTAGCCGAAAAAACCTCACGTGATTTGTACACAAGCCCTAAGGAGATAATTTTGATACATGTAATTTATTGCTGTACCTATATTTAACATTGCGTTTGTTGTAGGTAGTATAGATTTTTATAATTTTGACAATCCTTTAACTGAATATTATGATATAATATAAATATCTGTTGTGCAATCAATTGTTATGTTTTTGTACTATTATTATATCTCATTTTTAGGGTTCCGTAGTCAACTAGGAACCCTTATAGTTTCGCCATGTCCGTCTGTCCGTCTGTCCGTCCGTCCGTCCGTCCGTCCGCGGCTTAGCTCCGTGATCATTAGTACTAGAAAGCTGAAATTTGGTATAAGTATGTGTATGTATAACGCCGACAGAACGGTAAAATAAAAATTCAAAATTTTTATTTTTTTCGGGTACCTCTCGATCACCTAAAGTGGGGGTGAATTTTTTTTTCTTTTCAACACTGGTGTGTGGGGTGTCGTTGAATAGGTCTTGTAAAAATAATAGGGGTCTCCTAAAATTATTTTTTGATAAAGTCAGCAGTTTTGTAAATATTCGCTCCGAAAACAAAAAAAATAGTGTCCCCCCCCTCTAACTTTTCAACCACGGGTCAAAAAAAATCGGAAAAATTCATGTAAATGAAACCTTATCAGTACTTTCAATGAAAACTATATTGAACAAAATCGGTCGAGCCGTTTTTGAGTAATCGCCAAATTTCATATTTTTTCTTTAGAAGGATGTAAATTGACTTCCAGAAGGTAATAAGTGATTACAGTTTCTAGGGCGTTTACGACCTTTTTATAGAGCTTAAAATCTTTCTTAACTTAAACCTTGGGATTAAAACAGCAATTTATTGCGAAGGATGAGCAATTACGGAACCCTACACTGAGCGTGGCCCGACATGCTCTTGGCCGGTTTTTATTTTTATGACGATCATAGTATAAATGGGTGGTTCTACTCAGGAGGGACGAAAATGAAGTGATTTGCGGCACACCATTTTTTTAGCATCTAAGGCACATCTAAGGTCAGAAAAGTAGCTTAACGCCTAGCGGAGGTCGTTCTTTTACTGATCTCAAACGGGCCAGTAAAAAAAAAATATACCAAATTTATGACCATTTAAAAAACAATATATGGGCCCAGGAGACTGAGGACAGGATACTGAGATTATTGTAAGTTTTTAGCCAATAACTACGTTAATGCAACATTTAATATTAAAATCATGCAGTTCTGTACTCTAATGCAACGAATTTACGACCTATGAATGCAAAAAAAGTGTATAGAAAACAATGGATTTTAAATAAATACGGGCCAGGATACTGTTAAGCTGACTGGCCGTAGCACAACTTCACTTACACAACTCGCCGTAGCGAGTAGCGACTAAGCCAACCGCGAACCGAGACAAACGCGATCATTTATATGCTAACTTCACTTCGATCTTTCACTCAGACCGAACAGCAACGCGCTAGACGTGGTAACTCAAACTGATTTTAACGTGTTTTGATGTAGCAGGAGACTGAGGTAAAAAACGAGGGACAAAATATAATGCACTTTTTTAATAAGTTTCGCATTTAAGGTAAAATTAGACAAACACATTGAAACTACATATATTATAGATTTCTATTTTAGCGAAAATATTACGTACGTACTCAAAATGCAGTTATGATGCTGCCATTAAGCTTTCATTTCGTCCGAGAGACATGCCTGGAGACTGAGAATTTGGCACTTTAAAGTACAATTTTTGAGAGATATATATTTAGGGCTTAGCTAATTTTCAGTGTCATACTAGAAACCATTTAGTTGTACAGTTTCGATCGTAAATCAATATAATTTGCCTACAAAAACTATACAAAATAAGGTGAGCCGCGGAAAATTCCCTTGTGAGTAGAACCACCCAAATGCATATAAATTGTCTTAGCGAAATTTATACTGACAATTTATATTTTAAAATAAATAAATATTATCTAATCTATTTGTTCAGTTAAGGTTTGATGAACATGCTGGTGATGCATTTAATTCTTGTCAGTTATCATCCCCATAATCCCGAGGGTCATGAGTGACATTATCACCTTTGCTCACGCAAAGGATACAGTTAATGTTTTCCTTAAAAATCGAGCGTGTGATCTCCAAATTCCCAATAAATTGATGCTGTTCACCCTACAAGAAACATCGTATATACGGCGGATTAACCACACAAAGTCCTTGAGAACACAAAGACTTTGTGTCCTTGTTCCTCTGAGTGTGTGTTACTCGTACAAAAAGGCGAAGCAACTACGCGTGTTTTTTCAAAGAAAAGATTACTAGCGGAGAGCTAGGGTTGTCAGATAGGATAAGAAAACATGAAAATAACGGGACTAATAATTATATTAATATTGTTTTGTAAAACCTTATTTCCATTGCCTAAGGTAAACGCAGGTATTACCGACCCCTTAAGGCAATTTCAAAATGAACCATAATTTTTAAGGATGCTGATTGCTCTCAGATTCACGTTTTTATTTTTTTACGTTTGTATTATGTGTAAATTCTATATTTTCTATGTTAAAGGCTACTGAATAAAGGTCTATACTGTATAAAATAATTTATATAACGACGAAGTCGATTGTTGCTAATACCGACTCACAAAAATGCCTGTGAAGCTATTAACGATTTTTATGCAGCTATCACCGATCGTAAAAATCTATATACGATCGGTAATAGCTTCTTACTGTTGCTACTACCGACCCCTATGGATCGCTAATACAATTTGTTAGTGCAAACATATAATTTATCAGCGACTCATAAAAAGTAGGTATTTTTTATTAAGTTACACCTTCTGACTTTAAAACAGATTGTAATTAATTAATATAACATGAAATTTGAACCCATGCACACAGTTTTAAACAAAAAACAATAATTTTTAATGTAACAATTCAAGAATCGACCTTCCAAAAATATGTCATTATTAGTTCAATTAACAACGTGATAAAAAAGAAAGTAGAGAATAATACGTATGTCGCTAATATATTTTTACAACGAACCGATGTTTTTATTTAAATTGGGCTATTAAAGTACCTGTGTTATTGTCATATAATGGCATAATAGAGAAAAAAACAAAACTCTATTCTGAGGCCATTAACGACTTATGGGTCGGTAATAAAATTTGTAAGTGCAAACATATGATGTATTAGCGACTCATAAAAAGTAGGTATTTATTATTAAGTTACACCTTCTGACTATAAATCAGATCGTAATGAATAAATATAACAAGAAATATGTACCCATGCATACAGTTTTAAACAAAAAACAAAGAAAGTGTCCGGTCACAAAGTAGGTGAGATATACAATAATCTATATACGATCGGTAATAGCTTCTTACTGTTGCTACTACCGACCCCTATGGATCGCTAATACAATTTGTTAGTGCAAACATATAATTTATCAGCGACTCATAAAAAGTAGGTATTTTTTATTAAGTTACACCTTCTGACTTTAAAACAGATTGTAATTAATTAATATAACATGAAATATGAACCCATGCACACAGTTTTAAACAAAAAACAATAATTTTTAATGTAACAATTCAAGAATCGACCTTCCAAAAATATGTCATTATTAGTTCAATTAACAACGTGATAACAAAGAAAGTAGAGAACAATACGTATGTCGCTAATATATTTTTACAAAGAACCGATGTTTTTATTTAAATTGGGTTATTAAAGTACCTGTGTTATTGTCATATAATGACATAATAGAGAAAAAAACAAAAATCTATTCTGAGGCCATTAACGACTTATGGGTCGGTAATAAAATTTGTAAGTGCAAACATATGATGTATTAGCGACTCATAAAAAGTAGGTATTTATTATTAAGTTACACCTTCTGACTATAAATCAGATCGTAATGAATAAATATAACAAGAAATATGTACCCATGCATACAGTTTTAAACAAAAAACAAATATTTATAAATGTAACGATGCATGAGTCGACCTTCCAAAAATATGTTAATATTGGTTAAAATAAAAGCGTAATAAAAAAGAAAGTAGACAACAATACGTAGGTCGCTAATACATTTTGACAAAGAACAGATGTTTGAATTTCAATTGGTCTATTGAACTACCTGTGTTATTGTCATATAATAACACAATATAGAAAAAACCGAAACACTATGCTGAGGCCATTAACGACTTATGACTCGGCGATAGCTGTCACAGCTAAAACTGATGAAGCTAAGACCGTCCTATTTTATTTTAAGGTTTTATCGTTTCAAATAGTTTTTTTTTTCAATAAAATGTGGTATGAAATCCAGAACTGACACTCAACGGAACATATTTAATAACACAACAAAAAGTATAGCACTCACTTATTCGAATAAATCGCTTAAGTAGAAAAGTCACGTGCTTACCTGATGGATTAAGGCCTAGTACGACGTGAACTGCGCCCACGCTGTCTCCGCACAAACTGGGTTATTTTGTCCCTTTTTTGCACTTTCACACACACTAACGCAAAAGTAAATGATGGTCTAGGAACCAACGTGTGCGTAGCTTCAGCTATCTATAGCTAGAATAGTACAGGAAGGGTAGAAATTGACTTTCAATTTATAGGTCGGTATTACCTGCAGATTTTCGATGGGTCGTTGATACCTGCGTTTACCTTAATGCCTTCTTTTTTTCAGTTGTAATAAATTTATTAATCAATCATTCAGCATGTGCTCCATATAATTTATGTTCACATATTTGCGGAAAGCCGTTGCAAATATTTTATATTGTGCCATGGGCTACGTAATTTAACTTGATCTCTTAGGAAATTTGTTCCAATTCTGTAGGTCGATTCTATGACATTTGAATAATAAAGCTCCCGTCACTATCACACTCATATACGTGTCGGACAAGAACAGATGTTTTATCATTTATCTATTACGCGACAACTAAGCTACCTACGTATCTAATCGGTGCGCAACTAGCTATAATAAACTGCACCAAGTGGCTCTAGGAGATCCTATTGGTGGATTTTAATGGCCCTCTGTCCATCAGGCTGGTACCAACCCTAGCAGCGGTCGCAGGATGCCGGACAAAGCGACAGGGACCCTTTGAAATCGCAAATGAATGGACCGCATTATTTTACCGAAACAACTTTAGGGAAGTGAATCGACTGTACCTCTCCAAATTCAGAAGTATCGTCATTTGTCATTTGTCATTAGTCATTTGGTACAAATAGAAGATTTTGCTTCTTCTGCCATATTTTTATCAATCAGGTGAACTACTGCATCTGCGCTGACTACTTTGGCTTTCCTAAGTCAAGTTTGATAATTCTTCCCGGAAAAATAATCAATGAGTGATATTGAAAATGCTACTAACACTGAAAATAACAACAACATTTGGAATTCTTAGCTCCAATATGTGACTGACACTTGTCAAACTGTCACTTGTTCCAATATAAGCTGAATATCTTGGAAAGTACTGGTCCTCTTTCCACCAAATATAGCTAATAACCATCTCGACGGATGTCTTTCGATTAAAAGAAATCGCACTCCAATTGGTCCATCCGTTTAAAGTTACGATCCCACAGAGAGACACACAGATACACACATTAAACTTGAAATACCCTTCTTTTTTTCGGGGGTTAAAAACTTTGAGAACACAAAATAATAACTGAGATAAAACTGCAATAAATTTTATTTTCAGTTACTTTGATACTGAAAAAAGTCTAAAGGTTTTGTTTTCAAGAAACAGCACGAAAGATAGAAAAGCCTTAACTAAGAACAATAAACAACTTTTTTATCTCTGATTAGTTTCAGCAGGATTCAATGAAAAACATTCAATGCAATGAGCTATTTTTGACAGAAAATATTTGCGTAGTAATTCGCAAGACAAATCAATAAAATTGTCTACCGTTCAACCGACGAGAATCATTGTCAGTGACTTCGTCAAGCGAAAATCTATAACACGTCTCTTTAGTTACTTTACTAACAATAAGTGAAAAGACGACGCGGTTGGCGCAGTTTGCAGACACCTGCCTACTGAGCCGGCGGTCCCGGGTACGATCCCGGCCGGGCCAAATGTTTGTGTGATGAACTCGAATATTTGTTCTTGGGTCATGGATGTTATCTATATATGTATTTATATATTATGTTTATCATCGTCTAGTACTATAAGTACCCATATCACAAGCTTTGCTTAGTTTGGGACTACGTCGATTTGTGTATGATTGTCCCATAATATTTAATTATTATTTATAGCACGTCTAGCAAGACTGACACGCGATTCTTTCTCGCGCGACAAATACTATCTGTCACTTTCCTTTCAATACCGTGCGAGCGGTGATGCTGAGTCGTGCGACAAAAGAAGTCGCGGCAAGATAATTATGATAGCCCTGCAGGTAATATTTCATCAATGGCCGTCCAATTTTTTGCAATAGGCTGATTATACATAGATCTGAAGATTTTACAGAGGGTTGACGCGTATTCGATTGGCCGCAGTCGCAACCGATAGAAGCTCTTGAAAATGAATCGCGAACCGATCCGAAAAATGTCAAGCGATATTAGACTTGTACGACGTAAATAAATCCTCATATGTTATTCATAGGCTGATGATGATAATGATGAGATATATCCTATTGATGACATACGACACTGAAACGTGGTCGATGACAATGGACCTCATAAGAAAGTTCAGTTACTCAAAGGAGCGAGCTATGCTCGGAGTTTCCTTGCGAGATTGAATTTGAAATGATGAGATACGCAAGAGTCGCCAGACAGTCAGACAGTCGCCAAACTTAAGTGGCAGTGGGCGGGGCACACTGCTCGTAGCACCGATGGCCATTGGGGCAGAAAGGTTCTTGAGTGGCGACCGCGGATCGGAAGACGCAGCGTGGGAAGGCTTCCAACAATTGGACTAACGACCTGATTAGGATCGCGAACAGAAATTGGATGAGGACGGCGCAAGACCGATCGTTGTGGGGAACTTTGGGAGAGGCCTTTGTCCAGCAGTGGACGTCTATCGACGGATATGATGATGATGATGATGAGATGTTCCTATTGAAATGCCACTAATAAATAATGAAAGACCCGTGTTGCGGTCGACGTGCAGTAAGTTTTAAAATATGATCAAATATAACAATTTTATATCTCTCTGACCCATTGTAATCTCAAATGTGCCATTGCCATCGATCAAATCCAATCCCATCTATACTAATTGTATAAGTTAGTAAATTCATTACAATCGAATCAAATGTTTGAGCCATTTGTACAAACATTACGTGTGGTTTATGCAAATGTTGTTTATAGAACCAGTACATTGCCTCCATATAAAACCAGCACATATGATCTCTCAGTATATATAGGCTAGCTACATTGTACAGGTCAATGTGTTCTGGTATCGGAAAAGTCACATGACTTCGGATGTTGTAGACATTGTTAATAAACCTCGTGATTATGACGAAACTAAGCTAAAAGCTATTAAAATGCGGAGTCTGGTTTAGCCGGTGTTTGGCATGTAAAGGTGGATTTGTAGGACACAGGCCTTTGCCAACCGTCACGTGAGTACCTCAAGATATGCATACACATAAATATACATAAGTAAGGTAGCAACTGTTTCATTCGAACAGGAGGGCCAGCAGTAACCTCATTTGGCGGCAATGATAGGATGAGCTTAGTAAAAAAGGAAAGAACTAAATAAGTCAAAAAAGACGAGAAAAGAGTGGACGCGCGGAATGTTCCAGCGTACTGGCCCTAAATACAGTAAAAATACCAGTGATTCAAATAAAGTAAATATTTTCATGTCATGTCAGTAACACACTCACCTACTGAAGGATAAACCAAGTCACTATATCAGTATACAGTGTGGCTGTGGAACATTTCTAAAGACTCGGTTGACAGGATAGTGTCATCCGAGTGATCTACAATCGACATAAATAAAATTGTAAAGCTGGATTTAAAAGTAAAAAAAGTCATCAAAATAAAATATTTTAATATCAGTGCCAACCATACTAATTCAAAGGTTTTATTTATATTTTAAATTGACACCTGTTTTCAACTTAAGCGATGTTCAAAAGATGCTAGGGTTGATATGTACAGATTGTTACACTAATGTTTAACAAACTTTATCTCAAAAATGGATAGAAATATTTACATAGTTCATTGGTGAAAAATGAAGTACTCAGTCTGAACAATTCTCTGTTTGCTCAAAAGTCCCTCAATCTGTTTCCACCCTGTATTATCTTTCGTTCTCAACCACTCACCACTCAATTATGAACTGAACGATGCCGTTTGACATAATGAAGTTGTAGCTATAAATAAATAAAATAGTAACATTAGGAATATAACGTTAAATGCAATTGTAGTTACTCAATGTTGGTCTGTATAGGAACATTATTATTTACAGAGTAAGATATTTAAATAATATTTTAGTTTCATTTATTTCAGGTTTCATTCTTTAGGCAACGCCAGAAATAAAACTCCGTGCAAATAGGCGAAGATAAATCTTCAGGGCTTAATCATCAACTAAACTTAGGCAGCTGAAAAACGATCAAAATGGCATATTTTGCAAGCAAAACTTCAGTGACTGACACTTAACGTCTAATAAATGTGTATTTGATTATAAAAGGCACAATTAAGGTATTAATGTGACTAAGTTGAACCTATTAAAATGTCTCCTAAGCTCTTAAATTATTATTGAAGTGCATATCAATCAGGGGCCTAGAATGTAATCTATGGGTGTATCTACGGGTATGTAGGTACCTAAACGAACAGTGAGGTATTGTGACGCTATCAGGGCTCGTACTCACCGTGTTACTCGATACTGTTAATGGCAATGAACGCGCAATGGTACGTTACTGCCACAGTCCTCAGGCGCAGTCCCATTTGAAACAAAAGCAACTTGTTTAAAATGCTTCATTTTACAAGCTTTTATTTAGCTTGCATGGTAGGTATGTTTAAAGTATGTTTGTTCGGGTGAAATCTTGCAACTCAATTTTGAAGCAGATATCGTCAACCGATTGAGCTGAAATTTTGCATACTTACTTAACTTTGATGACAATACAATAATATGGTACCATGGGGCTGATCTGATGATGGAGCCGGACGGTGGCCATAGGAACTCTATAATAGAAAAAGCAATCCTACCCAGCTTGGGCTCTTTAGAATCGTCTCAGTGAGCATTTGATGGATATCCAAAGAAAAGTACAGTCGGCTATAAAAGCTTGCCACTAAAATGTCATTTTTGACAGAAACTTATTTCAGTTAAATTGTGACAGACAAACACTCTGTCATTCTCATACTGATTGTGTACCTACGTGAAACTTGTAAGGCTAGGTTTCCCTTAGGGTTAGCTAGCTAAGATTATTTAGTAAACTCATAATTTATGGTGGTAGGTTGTCTGGAAGAGATCGCTCTTTAGCGATAAGACCGCCTATTGTCTACCATTGTTTAATTTAAGATTTCTCATGTAATATATTTCTTGTTGGTGTGCAATAAAGCTTTCTTCTTCTTCGCTACGTAGTAGAATTCTAGTAATAAAGCAGCCTAAAGGTGCGTCTCCACTGGGGCGAGGCGGAGCGAAGATAATGTAAAACAGATCAATCACATTCACCAGCTTTATATGTAATTCTTTTGGGCTACACAAAGACGCGGCCTGATTGGTTAATATTTCCGCTCCGCTTTAGTGGACATGCAACCTAACACCTTTGTTTAACCGACTCAAGACGAGGATGAAGAAAACCACCCACTAGGTATGACTATATTAAAAAAAACATGAAAGATGCTATCTTAGACGCTGGAAAATAATCAAAATTTGTATCCAATAAAAAGAAGAAACAGCAAGTATAACTAAATGATAAATTGGTCGAGAAATATGAACATCAACATATACCTAGTTAAATAAAATCACTAAGAATCACTTTGTCAATTCAGAATAAACGCAGTGTTTTAATGTACCGCATAATGACACGCTATTAGCTGAAACTGTTTGCAAGCTGCTTAATCATGCAAAGAATGAGTGACATAATGCACCATAGAATTCTCTTTGCCATTTATTACGAACAGTCTGGATTTCACGTAGCACGTTTGAGCTGTAATAGAGACTTATTTATCGACATCGTATATCGATATAAGGATTTATAGTATTAAAATATTGATAGCAACTAAATGAGTCATATGCAGTGGCCAATGATATAATCTCGATATTTAACTATGTCTTAATTTACAAGCATTTAATCAAAACACCTAGCAAGTTAAATTCATACCTACTTCCCGATTTACGATTGAGCTGAAACTTTGCATGTAAGTAAATCAGATGACAATACAATATGATTATAGCATGGAGCTGATCTTATTGATCTTAATGAAACGACGTAACCAGATCGAGTTTGAGCTTATTTAATTTGCAGTAGCGACCTTTGTGTAGGTACACAATAAAAAAAATGTTTTTTGGATAACAACATGGTTATATAGGTACCTCGAAACGTCCAATCGTTATAAAATAATCAATCAATAATATCGCTTTTGAGGTGAAAAAATATTCCAAAAAGAAGTTATAGAGCTAAGAAAAGGTTACAAAAAGGGATTCGGTATTTAATTCTAATATTTAATACGTAATAAGACTAGAAGTTCCTTTAACTGGTCTTATTAATTTGATGATTATTTTCATCAGGCAAGCGTATGCCTGATTTAAATTATCATCAAGTGCTTGGGTATGCGACTAATGTAATCATACCAGGGCTGTATGAATAATAATTGCTATATTTTTAGAATATGCATAATTTATGCGTGCTATAAACAGACGCAAAGTCATATGTTGCTATACGCGATTGAATCGGAAATGGGGAAGCTCGTACCAGAACCAAGAAGTGACGAGAGGCAGGCCATTCTTTTCTTTTTATGATAGCTACTACTACTGATACGGCTAGATCCTCTTAAGTCAAAATAAAGATAGGGTGTTTTAAAAAAAAGTAAGAATTTTTCAAAAAAAAATGTATTTAGGCTCATCTTACTCAAAATAGTTTGTATACGGTCTACCTATTACAAGAAAAACGACCCCAAAAGTTTTCACTTTCTATGAATGTTTTTTTTTTCCTCTGAACTGGACGCACTGGAAAAATATTTTTTCATGCTAAATTTTAAAAACACTTTCTTTCCCACACGCAATTGAATATATGGTAGATGCATATATATTTTGTAAATCGATATATTTATAATAAATATTGTTGTGTGCCTGTCGCATTAATATTGCACACCAAAATGCATTTACCCAAGAAATCGAATACGAAATTAAAAAACGGTGGACAAGAGGCGTCTTATCGCGTAAAGATCGATGCTTAAAATCACATTGTGAGTAAGAGATGCAAAAGTCGAATGGGACACGTTGTAGGATCATAAATTGATTTTACATTTGACATTGAATTGAAATGCGGTTTCGGTAGCCGCGGACTGTTAGCTTTCGCGTGCATCATTAATAATTACATCCGTTAATTGTCAGTCAACGTTAATTGCCGGTGATTAACACGGCCACCATACAACTATTAAACTGACAAAGTAGGGAAATTCACTGAACGCTAATATTAGTGTTCAAGACATAATGTTTCCTAGAACCAAAGATTTTTACCTCATCAATATCATTTAAGCCTTAGAATAAATACGCCTAGAAGAGAAGAAACCTAGTTAGCGCTTGAAAGTGAAACCTGGGACCTAATTCGAGATTGACATTTGAGTGATCGCCAAACGTCAAATCTCTATTAGATAACAGTTATATCGCCATTGAACTGTCATTTAAATGCGATGAGCTTAAAAGTGACATATCTCATCTCAATTTTGGAAATACGAAGGCGATAATGATTGTCAAAAATGTTATTCATGTATATAAATTTCAGTTTTGAACGAAACGTAACGGACTAATTTCACGTACTACGCGGTCAATTATTTATGCCGTCAAAGGAAACGAAAATTTTGCGCGTCCGAATTGACGAAGTTGCGATATTCTAGGGATATCGCCACTTGTCAATTAGGCACACGTCAAAAGTGACGGATGGCGATGAAAAGGAGAGATCTCCATTATATCTCTAAAATTGGTCGAATACCCCCCCCCCTGTTTTGGTTAGCTACGGGTTAAGTTTCGTCCGTTGGCGCACCTGTCACAACGTCAATGTCAAATGTAACCCTCCTTGCGAATTTGGCTTGAGTTGACCGAATATGATAGTGTACCCATACTTTGGCCAACTTCGCCTCGGCCAAATTCGGTCAACCTCGAGAGTAGTGTGGAGCTGGGGTAAAACGTCTCTGTAGACGCGCACACATAAAACCAAAAGCGACTTCATCTTTTCACAAATTCGTTATATGAAGACTCACGTTCTAGGCATATTTTATTCTAAGATTCAAATATGTTATAAGTAGGATGCATGAATGGTACATTTGAAATGTGGTGCTGGCGAAGAATGGAGAAGATCAGTTAGACACAACAAGTACTTAAAATAGTGGAAGAAAAAAGGAATTTGCTAAAAAATATAGAGAATAGGAGAGGGAAAATGTTGGGTCACCTTACATGACATGATGCTTTTGTAAATAACGAAAAAGAAGTTGAAGGGAAGCTAGGAAATGTAAGGCCAAGAATAAATGACATTAAACAAATGAAACAGAAAGTAGGTAGAGTACCGCTAGAGATCGACACTAATTTTTATGATGATGATGATGATGAATGGTTTCTTTAATAAATCGTTACAATTATACTTAGCTATTATGTAAGTAGATTAGTAGTAGCTACAGCTACTAGCTATCCGTTGGTAAAATTTTGTAAAATAGGGTTAACTGTCTTATAAGTGAATTAATAAAATCGGCCTACAATTCAACACACTCTTGACATTTTGTGAAGGTCGTCTGTGAAACTAAGTATTCCGATTTATTTAAATGCGGTTTCAAGAAAAAGGCCCGACATTCTTTGCATAATATATTACACTCGTAAAAAAGTTTTAGTATTTTTGTACGTGCCTACTAGCTGTGCTACTAGTTTGTTTCACGCAGTAAAATATGTCATTTGTTAAACGTTGTTCATCTGTAATGTTACAAAGATAAATATAAAACACGTTAAATGCCCTCTAAAGTCAAGCCCTTCATTTGCTTTCATTGAGCGTAATTGGAATATAAGTTAGAAATAGCACTTGTAACTCCTCTGGTGTTGCAGGTGTTTATGGGCGACGGTAATCGCTTTCCATCAGGCGATACGTTTGCTCGTTTGCCCCCTATGACATAAAAAAAAAAAAAAAAAAAAATACAAAAGTCAATTTGATAATTATGTTTTGATGATAAAATTGATCCCTTGCATTCTTAGTCAACTGGCCGGAAGCAGCGGCTAATAGGGAATTGTGGGGATCTAATCGACAGGCCTTTGCCCAGCAGTGGCACTGACACTCAAACAGGCTAAATAAATAAAATTTGTTAAGTAGGTACCTGAGTTTTTCTTGTATTCGTTTATTTGAGACAGTCGAAGGTAATTCGAAAATAAACGATTTTTGTTTCAGATTTCCATAGCGTTGTAATTTCTACATTACACCGTACACTGTTAACAAACAGCTACATACCCCAGCGCAGCGTGATAGCATACTTCAGTAGATAATGATATCAGAGTCGGCGAATCCTACTTGTTGAGCATCAATAACCTGCGCTTCACATACTTACAGTCATACGTTAAATAGATAGCGTAAGTATTAAAGTAATTGCCTCTTGTATCCATAAAAGATAATTTAAACAGCGTCCATTGTTTACCATCATCCATGAAAAAATTGGACTGGGATGATATTTCGTTTATGTTTTCAAGTTAATTGATAAAATGTTCAGTGGGGCATATGAGTCCTTTAAAAATATATAAACACAGTTAAAAGCTCAATAAAAACGAAACTAAGATCTCATCCTTTGTGAAACGAAAGTTAGTCATACAAAAGATACGGGCAACTTTTTTTGTTTAGAGCCCTTAAGACTCCTTATCCGTTCAAAAATCCTGATTGTTTTAGACATTTTTCTTCATGGCGAATCGTTTTTCTTTAACATTATTATCAATGTTACTACTTAGAACAGGGTAATCTACTGGAAAGTGACAAAATTCAAGCAAAAAACTAGTTTTTTCAACTTATTTTCGAATGCACGCAATAAAAGCATGAACTAACTTGTAGTACTATCTAGGACTCAGGGGAAAAAAATACTTTAAAAAGTTGGTTAACATTATGTGATCATGATGACTGTGTTTTTTTTATTTTAAGGAATATTAAGGCCTCCTAAGCTACAATTTCAAAGCCAGCCGGGCGGTAAATCTGTGTGTAAACAGCTACACTACATACCTCAGCGCAGCTTGATAGCATACTTCAGTAGATAAGGATATCAGAGCGAACGGAGCCTGCCTGCTGAACTTCACTGCGTTTCCCATTCTCACAATCATAATTTAGATATGAGAAGGTGCCCGCAATTCTTGGATAAAATGTATCCTATAATCATCTTTGGATGCCCAGCTTTCCCCGTACCAGTTCATTAAATCTTTTCAACCGCTCCAAAGATTTTTTTTCCAAGAGATGGTGATGTACGGTTCGCGCCGCGCCTATAAAAATGCAAATGCATCGCGATGTTAAGATTTTTCCTAAAATATTGACACCTTTCCATGTAAAACTCATTTACAATTACCTTTTTTTGAATTAGTATTAGGTTGCTTACGTATTTTGAAGGATAAGTTCACGATTAAGTGGTTCTCTCAATAAGCTACAATGTAATAAGAGAAGGGCATAATTTAAATACGAGCTTCTCCGGCAAAACACGAGGCTAAACGTTACTAGGCTTAGCCTTTGCCTTGAGTCATAAAAAATATATAAATAATACGAAATATCTAGATTTTTGATTTCAAAATGATAAGGTCCCAAGTACGCTCGAAATTTTCATGGGCATCAATACATAGGTCATGAAACTCAACTAATAAGTCATTAATCACTATACTAGTTAGATCTGCTGAGGCCGCCGCAGAATGTGCGGCAAAACTCAAACACACCAAGTACTCTGCCCTGGAACCAATGTATGATTTTGTGCCAGTGGCAGTGGAGACTGCGGGACCGTGGGGTACTGAGGCCAGGGACTTTATAAGGGAGGTGGGTCGCAGGCTCAGAGACAGAGGGTGCGATCCTCGCTCTGGGTCGTATCTGGTTCAACAGATTTCGTTGGCCATACAACGTGGGAACGCTGCCAGTGTAATGGGAACGTTTGGGCCAGGTGCGACTCGGGGCGAGCCTTTTGACGTGACAACGTCTTAAATTAGGTTGCGCTCGGAGTCACTCATGAAAAAGTGTAACGCCCGCTCACGTCTGTTACGAGGGCCGGTTGTCCCGCTAAAACTCGAGAACGGCTGAACCGATTTGGTTAATTTTAGTATTGAAATATTCGTGGAAGTCAAGGGAAGGTTTAAACGGTGAGAAAATATTGAATAAATGAGTGGAAAATAATAAAAACGATAATTATATATTCCCATACAAATACAAACAGTTCGTACTTACCTGTCAAACATATGATGTTTGTTCCGTCGGTTCGGTATTTTTAGAATAAATACATGTAGATCTAGACTAAATAAGGGTTTGGAATCGACAACATACATGCATAATAGTCTGATTATCGCATATTTACATTTAAAACATGTAAAATAATGACACTATAATGACATTAATGACACATGTGATGGGTGCGTTCAGAAAGTAACACTTAAAATGTTGTTAGGGAAATTGTGAATGGATATGATACAAATAAATATTCTACCGAGAAAAAGACGTTGTCACGTAAAATCTTCCTTCGCCCGTAAAACCGACTTTACAGGCAACCATTTTTTTTAAGTCCTTCTTCACCTTCCAAGATCAAGATGTTATCGATCCACAACTTTGACGAAGCCTGTTGCGGATGTCACGTTAGTGGAGTGTTGTTTGACGAAGCCTGTCGCTGATAGATTTTGTATTCTCTCTGACGATGCCTGCGTTGCGGATTTAACTTTTAGACTTAGATTTATGCATTATCTACTGTTGACTAAATTATTATTAATCACTATACGCTACGCTTCCTTCTTTATTTATAAGTCTTACAGTCGACAACAAAAGTAGCTGTCAATTTTACTACTAGCGTATGTACAATTTTATATTACAATTATCAACCACCTTTGACGCTGTCTGTAGTCTGTACCGTGCTGCTATGATTTATATTTGAATGTCTATCTATATTATACACGACCTTATAACTAATTTTAGCTGGTAAATAAATAAGTCATGGCGGCGAAAATAGCTTTTCGATTTCCCGTTTGATAAACAACGACCAAGATATGCATGCTATTAAAAGTTTAAAGCAAGTAAAATATACAATTACGTCTAATCTAAAGATACCTACGTATTAGAAACGATATTCACCCATCTGTTTGATGGATGTAAAAGTATTTTCTATCAAAGTATGCTAAAAAATATAGCGAATGGGTTGCCTAAAAAATCTGACAAGGTAATGATTAATTTAGTTACATATTAGATGGGAAACATATTGGAATTTTTTGCCTTGAGTCATTCTGTTATGAAATGAAAAGAAATAAAATGAAATGAAATTTATTGAAACTGCTACAAAGTGTGAACTTTTTTAGTATTCAAACACTGATAATTAATATTCAACTACTAATACTGATGATCGATAGTTAGATATAAGCAGAGATGGGATGGATGGATGGACACACGGTATCCTGTATTTAATGGACATATGTACTTCCTAAACGCCGATAATATGTATATGATTCGAATGTACTTACTTCACTCTAAATGTGCTCGGTCACCGCGATTATTCGCCTGTAATAACTAAAACTAAAAACTATCGGAGTTTAGACGGTTGTCCACTAAATACAGGACACCGTGTATGATGACGCCCATTGGTCTGATCTCTGGATATAGTACACTTATTCGACTCTAATTGGCAAAACAGTCATAGATTTTGATCTTTTCGATATCAAAAAATAATGTTAAAGAAAACTTTCGTTAATGTAGGTACAAACAGTAATAAGGAACAGTAAAACGTTTGAGTCCACATAGCGACATGCAGTTTCTATTTAATCGTTCAGGAAACTAGAATATATTATTATAATGGGGCAGCAGTATGGAGCAATCGATATTCCATTCCATGCCATTTCATTAATATTAATCACATTTATTGCCCGCATTTTATAGACCGAGTGAGTGAAGCGTCTTCATTTCAGATTGGACAAAAATGCTTTCGTGTGTCCAGCGGGCTTATGATGGTCGCGTTTATCACGTGATAAATAAGTGACAAAGCATCTGTCCCTTGCACTCGCAATTGGTCAAAACGTGACGGATGCTTTGACACTTATTTATCACGTGATAAACGCAACCATCATAGGCCTACTGATGTCCTGATTTTCGGCTGTTCTCATGTACAGGTCACATTTTCAATAGATTTTCGTGAAATTGTATGAGCGGGTTCGATTATTACTCGATTAATGTCTTTTTTGTCGATTCAGTTTTTCGAAATTTTCCAATATGTTGGAGATATGGGGTTTGAAAACGTTCAAGTACATAATTATTTCAGCCATTTTAAATCAGACTCGCGAGGTCTTTAGCTCTAGTGTTTATGAATTATTAATAAAATGAATTCTTTTAAATAGTACTTGGCCGTGGGGTGTGAGTCGCGTAGCAGCACGGATAGCTGTCCCTAATGAAGAGCTCCATATGAGTTCGAAACATGTCGGGCCGTTCTTGACAATTTTTACGTGACTAAAACCGTTTTTACAATTATTAGATATGTCTCACGATAATTTTAATAAGAATCACAACAACAAACTTTATTTAATGTAAAAAAAATGCATTTAAAGTCGTCCATATGCATGTAAAGGCCTTCATGGCCGTGATGGCAGCAATACATCATGGCCTCGTAAGTTTTGCTCAAAGTAAATAGCTTAGTTGTAAAAAAAGTAATGAAGTTACCTATACACTAGGGTCCACTTTTATTCCACGGCTCTTAGCTGCACATCCTAAACTAAAAGGGCGCATAGTGGTAGTAAAATCAGGTCAGTTACGTCTCTCTGACACCGGGGAAGTTTTACCGAGTGCTCGATAAAATCAGACGTTTCGCGAATGCTACAAACTCAACGATCTTGTAATAAAGTTTACAGAGACTGCGACCAGGGGATCAGTGAAGTTGCACCGACGTCGTGATATTCATGATAGGTAAGCTTTGCAGGGAGAACAATAGGCAGTTTATTTATTGAAAACGACATGTTTAGAATCGGTACGCGATTCATCATCAGGAGAGTCGATCAGACGCGGCGGCGGCCAACTGAGAGCCGAGCGTGCTCGGTTGGCCGCCCCCGATGCTAACTAGGTCGATGCAGAGTCAGCCACCGGCTAAGCTTGCACCATAGATTGGAGCGGAGTTGTGCGATCTTCGATTTGTATAACGCAGTAACTACAAAATAAACTACAACAGAAAGTTGAAAGAAATAATAATTTATTTAGAAAAGTTCATGGAAAATATTAATATAGAAATTAATTTTTGATGATGATTTGACTGGCGTTCAGATAGCTCTACCAAACGATTCAGCTCTGTGCGCTTTTCAGCCAATTTCTTCTTTTCGTTGATTTTTTTGATTCGTGCGAAAGGAAATCCAGGCTCGAAGAATAAACCATTGATGTTTCGGACTCTGGAAAGCGCAACATAAGACATGCCTAATGCAAATTCAGTGTCTCCAATGTTTACAACTGCTTGATCTAGAGTTAAGCCTTGAGAACGGTGAATGCTTATTGCATATGCAATCTGTATGGGAAATTGCTTCCTTGAGAACGTTGTTGAGCCTTTCCTGAATGAAACTGTCACTGGTGGTATTGGCAATATGTTGCAGTTCTGGAGTTGCGGACCTGAATATGATGCAAATTCCACCATAATGCAAATTGGAAAATCGTCACTGAAACGGTTGTCTTCGCGGTGATTGTACACAATGTCTACAAGTTGCGCGCGCTTTTCACTTACAAAGTCCATTCGAGTCGATCCATGGGAGCTTTTTGTTTTTTTATCATAACTTTTTAATTAAGAAAAATTTCAAAATTTTCTCTTCGTCACGACCTAGCGAAATTTAATTTGTGCATTTTAAAACAAAAAATTCCAAAATCGGTTGAGAACTCGCTGAGATCTGCGCATTGTTACAAAGTCCATTCGAGTCGATCCATGGGAGCTTTTTGTTTTTTTATCATAACTTTTTAATTAAGAACAATTTCAAAATTTTCTCTTCGTCACGACCTAGCGAAATTTAATTTGTGCGTTTTAAAACAAAAATTTCCAAAATCGGTTGAGAACTCGCTGAGATCTGCGCATTGTTACAAAGTCCATTCGAGTCGATCCATGGGAGCTTCGCTCGCTTCGCTCGCTCCGCTCCAATGATGAATCTCGTACCAATTCAAAACAAGTCGAGCAATATTCGACGACCCGTTTCGCGTTTGGCTCGGTTTGTAGACACCTGCCTACTGAGTCGGCGGTCCCGGGTTCGAATCCCGGCCGGGGCAAATATTTGTTCTTGGGTCATGGATGTTATCTATATATGTATTTATATATTATGTATATCGTCGTCTAGTACCCATAGTACAAGCTTTGCTTAGTTTGGGACTAGGTCGATTTGTGTATGATTGTCCCTTAATATTTATTTATTTATTTATTATTCGACTTAAATGACGTGAGTAAACCTGTATTGTAAGTATTTTATTAGTTTATTTATTGCTTTTTTTATTTTTATAAACTAACCAGCGACTGTTCTCAGTAACGCCTGATGGTAAGTAACTACGGGGTCTAAGACGTAGCTCGCTGGCTCAACTACAGCCTATTCACTCTTGTCTTGAAGAGACCCAAGCTATCATTATCAGGAAATACACACGATGGGAGCGCGGGAATATTGATTTCAATTCAGATTCTGTCACTGTCAAGGAAATGTTTTATATTATAATTAAATATTGTGCCACTTTCCTGCAGCCACCAAATAAAATAACTGTAATTGTATTTTGATCTCAAATATAATCAAAACTAAAAAGTAATGTATTTGAGTAGGGATCACTACCAATACTGTACACTTTCCATCATGAGATAACGTGACCATACTAGCCAGCGACAGCGTAAACGATCCGTATGCAGAATAGCACAGTGCCCCTAGCGGATACTTCGTAAAACTACAATTCTCTTCTACAGTCACTAGCAAGTACGATCACTGTAAACCCATGGTAACGGCACTGAATAGAATAGTATAGAATAGAATAGAATACTCTTTACTGCGCACCTCAGGAAGAAAGAAATACAAATACAGATGACACTTTTTTTCTCTGTGGCTTTGACTTCTTGCTGGGTTAACAAGATGTATTTTGCCAATGTCGACGTGAAGACATAGCACACGATAGGAGAATGGTCGGTATTTATAATTTCGTGTTTTTGTGGGAGGATAGGTGTGGAACCTAAAACAAACAACATTATAATTATGTTATGGACGGCACAGACAACACAAGACGTTTGTACAGTTATTAAGAAAAAGAGCGGGAAGATGGTGACAGTAAGTAAGGCATGCCAACATAGGAAAATTAGGAAAGATCATCAAAGTAAATATCTAATTAAATTAAAGAAAATTGTACTCTACATCCTGATGTTATTGTCAAGTAAATATTTGATAAGAATAGCAGTGAGAGGAGCATCCATAAAAGTTAACAAAGAAGGAAAATCGATAGGACGAGGGATATTTCGCGGTAATACATCGTACAGGGAGTATGGGAACCTAGTGCAATTGAAAAAAATGTGATCCCAGATAACACTTATCATTACAATAGACACTGAAATACCTGACGTTTAGCAATGACATCCGTTCATATGAAGGTACCCCGCGTTCGCAAATAAAATTCATACGTGATAGCGGAACTCAATTTGCCTCTGCACATTCTATAAAGTCACGAATCCTGCTCCTTTGAGAGTACGTAGCTGGCGCTTCACTTCGGAGGCGATGACAGCTCACATCCCGCGTTTGAATCCCAGTGCATTTGTAGTTGCATCCATGCTTGTAGAAGGCACGAGGTAGGAACATTTGAATTATTTAGTAGGTGTTTAAAAAATTTAACACTAGAGGAGCACCAGTTGGTCGTCCTAGGTACCGCTGGGGAGACAAAATACAAAAAATACAAATACTCTTTATTGCACACCTCCAACATCAAGGAATATACAACACAACATGAGATACATTCATATAACAGGCAGAGGTAAACAACAGGCGGTCTTATCGCTAAATAGCGATCTCTTCCAGACAACTTTTAGGTAGCGGAGTAGTTGAAAAATAAATGTTTGATATTAGTAGGTGGTGCATAATAATTAAAGGACTAAATGAACGACTACCATAAAAGACAAAGGTAATAAACATACATAAGACATGGTGGAGGTGGATCTGCGTAAGCTTCAAGCCGGAAATCGGCAAGAAACTGCGCAGGATCGGGATAAGTGGCGTACTCTCGTTTCGAATAGAATATAATAGAATAGAATCATTTATTGCATATCACATTATAACATATAGATGGAATTATAAGAAATAGTGAGACATGTGACACCCTGCAAGGGCACAGCAATATCAGTGTCAGAGGGCACTTAATTATTTTACATGCTACGGATCAAATACACATGCATATTTACACAAAACAAAACATTACGGTTACATTATTCACTCAATTATCATTATAAAAACATTTATTTATAAGGAATAAGGTTTCGCAGGCTATGATCCTGTTTGGGTCACTGAGCCAAAATAATTAGTTAGTTAGTTAGAAGGGCATTTTCGTTCGTGGAGGAGAGAAAATGCAGAAACACAAACCTCGTTATCCTTTAGCGCAGTCCCGTAAAAGTGTTATAACAATCTTTAGATATCTTCTTAATCTAAAATTTACAAAATCTCTCCCATTCTTTAATCGGTTTTAGCGTGATGATACGCAACAAAAATCTTACCAATAGAGCGCGTTATGGTGGGAACCGCAATCAATCCCCATATAATTTTTAATATTACATCGCGGTCTTCGAATTTTTTTATCATGGTAAGGCAACTAGATTTCACAGTTTTATTATCGTGCTCACAAATCTGAGATTTATTATTTATCTCAGTTAATGCTTTCAACTTCGACACTGCGTTTTCCCTACACGACAATACTTTGTTTACAGTCGTCGCAAAACATGAAACTATTCCTGAACAAAACTACAAGGTAATAGTCAGCAATAAACGTAATCGATCCTCAATACATGTTTCACAAACACGACACGGTTATTTAAATTTTAAATTGTGCACATGTAAAGCTTGCAACACACTTAACGCTGTCACGGTACGGTGTAAGTTGGGACGTAGTCGGTACCCCCTTTATAAACCAACTACAGCAAAACCAGAAGGAACCGTTATTTTAATACACACCTGATATTTAATAGTTTTCTGACACTGGACGTGTTCTGTGTCTTATGGTTTGGATACTGATAACAGTACTACGTCAAATTTTGGTCAAAAGTCACCATGGCGTGGTTGAAGTGCGTTCAAAATGAAAATGAAGTCAGTATATTATATTGATACACTAGCTGTGCCCGCGGCTCCGCACGCGTGGAAATCGGTCTATGTCAGTTTTGCTTTATCACAGTTTCTTGATGCCCCGCATATTAATTTCAGAGCCATCTGTTAGTTTCTCAGGGTAGCACATGTTTGAAAAAAGTTTGCCTCATTCCTAAGTAGCGCCATAAGATTCAGGTGCAACCTTAACTCAATCATGTATGGTGGCTCTCCCTCCTTTTATTGGTAATTTTTTTATAGCCTATAATATGGCCGGGAATTTTCTCGACAGATTAATGAACTTTTCATCAAAATCCGTCCAGCTGTTTTCACGTGATGCGCGGTCAAATAAACAGATAAACAGACAAAAATTCTAAAAACGTTTGGAACATGTTCTGTTATTGATTCTAAGTATCCCCCGCCAACTTTTTTTCGAATATGTTCCATGTACAGACTATCGAACCTCTTCAGCTTTTTTATATGTATAGATTACTTGCCTAGGGCGGTGAATTCGTGAATGTCCCAAATTGCAGGTAAAGGCGCGAGCGAAGGAGCCATCCTCACGGAAATATGTGGGAACACCAGGGACGATATGTGTCCCCAGACGAAAATTACATGTATGAAGAATTGAAGACGAAACCTGCCGTACCTTATACCGAAGTAGGTTGGGCCCGGCCGAGCCGCCGTGCGCTGGTTCTCTTCCTTTTTCACCACTTAGTACATTTCGTTTTATCGAGCGGTAACGAGGCTTTTTATATATTTTTATGGCGAGAGTTTTGTAATAATGCTACGCGACAGACGTCAATTTCCGATTATTTTTTATTTTTATTTTTCTTTGGATATGGCAGGCGTGCGAGTGACATGAGGAGGAGGAGGTTATTAATGTTGTGAGGTAAATTAAGGAAAAATGCGAAAGAAAGACGGCGAAAACAGCGAGTGTTTGTGCATAAATATGACTTACCGCGCGTAGTATGTCTAAAATTTTACATCTTCCTTGGCCAGGAAGTGAAATTTCCTCCCCGCGTGGCGGGCAGAAAATCCCACTTGTAGCAGCGGTATTGGACTCCTTTTCTGACCCGCGTTAGGTGTGACGTGGGCCTAATCCTTTAAGCGTTAGCTCTTCGGGTAAACACAAGATTATCGTCGATACACACGTCTTATTGACACACTACCACTCAGACATCACGTGCGATGCCCCGCACCACAGAATATGCTCGTGTAGTCAATGAATGAGAATAGTGTCACATTTAAGAAATGAATTTCATTTTTAACCGACTTCTATAAAGCAGGAGGTTCTCAAATCGACTATATGTGTGGTTTTTAAAGTTATTGAGGTTTTTGCGTCTGGTAGTCATTATCTCATTAAGGGTTAGGTGGTAGGGGATAATTCTTTAAATATTACAGGTAGGTTAATACCGTTAGTTGTATTTATTATGGTAGCTCGTTCGGTTGTTCTCGTAAATACAATTTCTTCTCGTTGAAGTCGGTCTTTTTTGTGAAACAGTGATTATTAAAGTCTATTCCATTAAGTATGATAATTAAAGAATCTAGAACGTGTCTACAACATCCCCTATGACTATGAGAAATAAAGTTAGATCTTGTTTTATCAAAGTCGGATAAAGGTATCTACACTGTACTATTTATTCCAAAGGAGCCGAACCAAAATCATGAAATGCTCAATGGCTCAGCGACCAAACAAGTCTCCAACACAAGTTTGCGCCTCTTTTCCATGTCTTGCACCATTTCCCCATATTAAGTTTACGCAGATCTCCCTCGAGGAATAAACTCCAAAAATAAATTCTAAAACTAATCGCGAACAGCACAAAATTTGTATTCTAACTGTTGAAGTTCTTAAACCTATTCCTAGAAATACTTCTTGAATACTTTGGGAAAAATCGGTACTTTTCAATTTGAATCCTAGGTCACTGCCATTGTAAGTAGAACTCTTGCACACAAGGACAGCTGAAGTCAGGACATCGTTTCTAACGTCAACATGAATTAATTCTGCTGCTGTAAGGTTCTATGGTCACCTACGTAGCAAATGGTTGGCTAAAATGAAAAGAACAACTTTCACAGTTCAGTTTTAAGGATCGGGTACGTACAGAAAGGTGGCTTCTAATCCTGTTGGTAAATATGACATAGGCACACGTTATAAAGTAAAGTATTGTCGTTTAGTTTCTTTGTTGGAAATTATAGCCTCCAATAGAAGTAATTAGGTCGAGTTTTCTGCATCAAAGTTAAGGAGGATTTTGTAGTCAAAATTAGTCTTCGGGAGTACGTACTTAACATGTTTACCATGTACTTATATAAGCGAATATTTTGGTTTGTACAGATAATAAAGACTGTTTAATAAAAATCTTCTCCATGACGTCAATTATACATAACAGCTCATATAAATTTATGAAACATGTAATGTCTCATTTTTTAATGTGGGTACACCACAATTTTTTTATTTAAACCATGAATACACAAATCAAAGCTTAAAGAAAAATTGAAAAAGAAGCTACCTGGTGGAAGGGACCGGGAATCGAACCCGGTACCTCTGGATTACCGGTCCAGGTAGCTCCTTTTTCAATTTTTCTTTAAGCTTTGATCTTTGTATTCATGGTTTTCATAATAGTTCAGTCAAATTAGACCCATGAACGGCGTTTTGTTGAATTAATTTCCAGTAATATTTTCATTGGTTTTCACGACTCACATATTTAAATGAAATAATTCATTATTTGAGCCTCCCTGACGTTTCGGTGACTTTCTTCAGGCTCTTTCGTCAGGGAGGCTCAAATAATATACGTGATATATCCGTTTAAATCGTTTTATTTAATTTACAGTTGCCTGGAAAATTAATTCTTCGAAAAAATCTCATTTGATTGGTCTCAATATGCATGAAATATTTCGGTATTTTTCTTTGTCATGTGTATCTTTCTACGTTTTTTGAAAATATTCCCCGTAATTTTCAGGAAATAACCAAAACCACTTATAAATGCAGCCGTGAATGCTGTAAAACTAGTTATAAGTACGGCAAGGAACTTATTTCGCGTTCCTTCAAGCGCCGCTTCTACACAAGCTTTGCTTTCAACGCTCCACTCACCGCGGAAAGTAGAAAACGGTAGGAAAAGTGGAATTATGCTGCGACGCGAAAACTGCCGAGTTGACCAAAGTCGCTCGCAAGCACGCTATTATAAATCGTGCTATTAGGTACCTACAATAAAATAATAAATAAATATCAGATAACTTCACAAAAATCGATCTAGTCCCTAATTAAGCTCAAGAAGGCTTGTGTTATGGGTACTAGACGACGATATACATACTTATATAGATAAATACATATATACATATACATAGAACAACCATGACCCAAGCACAAATATTCAAGTTCATCACACAAATATTTGCCCTGGCCGGGATTCGAACCCAGGACCGCCGGCTCAGTAGGCAGGTGCTTACCAACTGATCCAACTATTGCGTTGGGAATGTATACGTTAATTTACATTTTACCAAAAA
The DNA here is from genome assembly GCA_947623375.1 of Apotomis capreana. Lineage (NCBI taxonomy): Eukaryota > Metazoa > Arthropoda > Insecta > Lepidoptera > Tortricidae > Apotomis > Apotomis capreana. The sequence continues at coordinate 1,363,919 of OX392501.1, forward strand.
ACCCCTTGGGTTCCATATAGCCTCACCTTACGGTGCCTAACTCTCTGATTTCGTGATTAACCGTTACTTACCTAACAAGTGTCAGTCCTGCCCAGGGCTAGTGGCGCTACCGCGTTATCAAACGCCAGTAGCGATTTGTCAACGATTTGTCATCAACCAAATAAAAACATTGTTTACCGGAAAGCTGCTCAATCCTTGGTACTTCTTGCGAAATAAATACTGAACCCTATTGAAAAATAACTTGACTTTCATCACTGGGGATAAATATTTTTGGCTTTATTATACAAAAATTACTCGAAATTTGTGGAATATGAGTCCTGTTTCCTTTTTGTTTACATCAGTGACATTCACCGATTTTCAACGTCAGTTACCATGGTAACATGGTATGAAAAATTTGTTGTTACCAGTAAAATAAATTAGTACCACTGAAAATCCGTAATATGCCGGGGGCTGAAAGACATCCTGTGGGGCTAATAAGACTGTCAATTAATTAGTGAGGTAAATTAGTAAAATATAGTAAGAAATTAAATGCCGCCATGCGAAAATCGTATTATCCTCGATGCATATATTATGCATGGTGTGGTGGTACGGAAACCCAGGAAATGGTATGGATTTATGAAATAATATTTATACGAAATACTTATTATAAGTTCGCATTTGCCTACAATGTGACAAAAAAACAAACTTTTTTTTTTCTTACATCACTGGCGAATGTCTGCGGCGAGTACATAACCAGACCACGACTGGTAATTTGTATGGAAAGAAGACATCAAATGTACGAAACCTTCCGAAAATATCATTATTTTACTGAACAAAATAGAGCGACCTTAAAAGTGTCTAAAAACGGAAGAGGACTACTTAAATAATAAAAAGGATCAGGTTCTCGTATTCTTTTTATTTCAACGTAATCTCTTCAATATAAGCATTGGTATTCTGTTCTTCATCGACATCTACTGTTTACATTATCTTTAGAAAGGAATGTTTTATCGAAATGCGTTTTCGGATTAGGAAGTAATTTCGCTGCACGCAAATTGTCAACATTAATGGGTCTCTATAAAAGATTTAGATTTATTGTTGTCTTTTCCATAAGTCTTTTATAAATACCGAAAGAAAATTCGATACCGGGATAGTGGGTTTTTCAATTTAATGTCAAAATGTCCCGATATCACATATTATTTCATCATTCGCCTGCCCCTATCCTATTTATTTGGGGTCGGCGCAGCATGTTTTTTCCTTCCACTTTTACCCTATACGTGTCATCTCGTCGTTTACTTCCTTCTTATTTCTATAATTTTTCGCACAATCCATCCAAGCTTATTAATTTGTTATGTTATTTATTTGTACTATTCATATTTTATTCGATGGTACGCTAAGAGCATCTACCACAAATCTGAATTATTACCATTTCATAGAGATATCAAACAGTTCTCCATAATTAACATTATAAAATGGAATAAAAAAATCCAATTTGGACGCAGAGCCATATAACCGTAACGCAAGTTGCCATTTCATTGCGTTCTTTTATTTATGGTGCTAATTTACTATCTCTAAAAAAGTGTTTCTGATTTGTATTGCATGTGTATGTAACGCGCACTAACACGAAATGTAATAACCATAATATAAACCAGAAATGAACGGGCCTTCGCCGGGGTCGGTTGATTTACTATCTATCCTGTATATATCCTGTAAATACTATGTATCCTGTTTGTACAAAAAATTACATGGTGACAATTGTACGATAATTTGCAAAATTACATGGCCCATTTATGAATGAGTCTATTCATAAATGGGCCATGCATTTGTGCAGCCTATAGTGCATAGTTAAATTCTGCTACTGACTATATGACTACATAGTAAACAGAATCAAAACATCGCCAATCTCCTTTCAGAATATGAAAAGCATTAATATTTAGAATCGCTGAAAACGTTCATTAATTAAAGTGCGTCGAATACCTGTGGCAAGGTGCAGAGAGCTATTTTAAGCAGGATTCCAGAACATTCCGGCCCGCTTTGTGGGCTAAGACTGAACGCTCTACCACATTGTCTCTAGAAAACACTTTAAAGTGTTTGTTTACAATTCTGAGTTGTTATGTAGTAGATTTTAAAGGAAGGTAAAGCTATAAGTTAAGTTTGAGACGTTACGGGTGTGATGATTTTTGCTAAATGTAGGGTAGAACTATATATAGTTTTAATACATTGTGTAAAGGTTTTTGTATTTGTAAATGCAGCGTAAATACTTCTTTTAAACATTATACTTACATTATTTTGTGTTGGCCACACTGTCGAGTGACAAGACTGGGGAGAGGAAAAAAGTTAGAACTGTCACATTGGTTTTAACGCGGGATTGAAAAGAAACATTGTAAAACGATTAGAAATTAGAGAATTAAGCATTGAAAGAGATTGTACTTATGAATATAAATAAATATTATTGTATCCTGTTTCTAACTGTTTCGTTTTATCAAACGGGTAAGTTTGACACTGACATGTGTAACAATTTCAACGGTTTGACAAGTACCGACCATTGACTATTTTTTATTTGTTTTTGGTTTGAAGACAGACTTGAGAGCCCTTCAGCCCAAAAGAAAAAAAAATTGTCATGATGAAAAAAGAACCGATAGGTACTGGAAAAATTTAAGAGCTGCAGTTTGTAAATCGTTATTATAGCAAGGACTATCGGGAAAATAAATAATTTAATGGGGATCGTCTTCTTTTATACAAAAAAAAAAATTACGGAATGCTTCATTTCATAGAATTTTCATATCTTTCTTCTTCATTAAAGTGCATAAGTAACATTTTATTGGTGTAATAAACTGAAATGAAATGAAATGAAATGAAATAAGTAGTTCAGTAAGTAGGCCACAAGGGCACTTTTACAAGTTAGATTGTGAATCTACCGGCATTTCGCAAGAGGAGACCGCTGTTGAGAAGAAAGCCGAAAGAAACTCAACAGTAAGTCAATTTTTCGTAAATAATACTTAAAACAATTACATAATACATTTGTGTTATCTAGACACGCGGCAGCGTGTCCAGCCAAGTTCACCGCAGGAACTGGCGAGCAGCAGCCGTGTGTTATATTACACGAACCGTTTGGAGCCACTTTTGACCCCTCAATAACTCCAAATCTATTCAACAGAAAAAAATGAAATTTGGCTTATGTATTTAGGTCCCTGAGAACAACTAGAACCACAAATTTCATAAATGTAGATGAAATAGTTATTGAGATATTGACGTCCAAAAAACGGCATTTTTATCACTGACTGACTGACTGACTCACTAGTAATCAAAAACCTAACCCACTTCCAGGTGACCTAGAAAGATGAAATTTGGCATTCAGCTTGGTAATTGTGTGTGTACACATATAAAAATCAAAAACAGTGATATTTTTTAGTTTTATTATTATTATTATTATTTATGCTTGTTGCCTCAGAACTCCGTCATTTATTAACCGATTTGGAAAATTCTTTCTTTGTTTGTAAGATGGCACTCTCTCTCTCACACACACACCACACACACACACACACACACACACACACACACACACACACACACACACACAGAGAAGGTTAATAAATTGCCGTGGCGCGGGGACGGATAGCGAAGCGCGGGAGCGCGGCGTGGCGAGGAGCGGTCCGGCCCCTCCCTCTACCCCGCGTCACTCTAGTCAAGACAGGTGGGGCGTCAATTCAAATTTCTGTACAAAAAGTAATGATATCCCATCAAAAACATAAATGTTAAATTAGAGCCAAGTTCTCGCATGCAACGTTGTCGACTTCGCCGACAAAAGAATTGAGATCTATATGGGCGCCAAGTTCTTTGCCCTAAATTTTTTAGATACAAGGACATGCGACATACTCAATGCATTTATTTTACTTGGGGTGTAATTCAATATCAAGATTTGACTTGGCTAGTTTTCACAAACTGACTTAATTTTATCAAAGTAACATAGTATTATTATCAAGCTAACAGTATAAGTAACAGGACGTACACTAACTTGCGTACATACCTTTACGAAAATAGGTTAATGATTAGACAAATGTAATATACATTTATATGTAAAAACTAGCCAAGTCCAGTCTTGATATTGAATTACACCCCAAGTAAAATAAATGCATTGAGTATGTCGCATGTCCTTGTATCTAAAAAATTTAGGGCAAAGAACTTGGCGCCCATATAGATCTCAATTCTTTTGTCGGCGAAGTCGACAACGTTGCATGCGAGAACTTGGCTCTAATTTAACATTTATGTTTTTGATGGGATTACTAATTACACGGGTACACGTAAAGGAGATGTATGGATAAAATCGGGGCATCTATCCCACAGCGACATCTATCCCGGGTTTTCTATATTGTGAATCGCAAGCAATGCAATCGAACCAAACACCACACTAAATAATAAACAATAATAGTCCGCCACGGTCTATCCAAATTCGCTCTTTCACTATAAGTAGGTACGCATTCGCTCCGACATAGTTAACGCATAGTAACAAAGATATTACAAAACATTAATAAAAGACGTAAGCGCCGTAGTTATGTAATGACAATACGCCTCTTTGTGTACCAATTACAGCTTCATTATCACCAGTACTAAAACAAAAGAAGTCCGAATCAGCTGTCGAGCAACGGCCATTTTGAATTCAATAGCAATAGTTTGAAGATTTGAATTTGTATGGGCTGTGTTTTGGCTTAATTTGTGTTGGCTTTGAGTTTCGATTTGTTTTAAAACAAGCGAATAATTACGCAAATTGCCACAGCGTGGATCGTCACATGACTGCTGATAACCCGAGTGACCCGAACAGCTGGCTTTCACTCATGTGACCGGCGTTTACAATGTTTTAATATCGATATCGATACGAGATATCGTTTATTAACCCCTTTACTACGAGTGTTATGTTATGATAAGTTAATGATAAGTTTATTACATAGTTTTTGCATAATATAATAGCTAATCTACGTTGGAAATGTTTTAAATATGAACCGATAGCATTTCACATAATTTATTCAGACGTAGGTGAAGAACAGACTTTCAATACAGTTTCAGACTTTTACAATGATAATATAGATGATTATGTACAATACAAGTTGGGAATGTAGACGAAATGAAGATGTAAAATTAACAAACAGCAATAACTCACGTTGGGTGTAGAGTGTAACTGAGTCATGTGAGGCAAGTGTAAGTAAATAAATATCGGACAACCTCACACAAATTTAATCAATCTAGTCCCACAGTAAGCTCTAGTAGGCTTGCGTTATGGGCACTAGACGACAATAAACATACTTATATCGATAAATACATACTAAAACACAAATAACATTAATGACCCTCGCATAATTCATCACACAAATATTTTCCCTTGCCGGGATTCGAACCCGGGACCGTCGGCTTAGTAGGCAGCTGCTTTACCACACCCCCAACCGTATCGTCGGTGTAAGTCCGCGAAGCCTCGTATTTCAGTCCGAAATGTATTGTTTGCGAACATTTACCCGATGCATACACTAGCCTCCAATTACTCTATGTACTATACGTACATGTAAATATGCTAGCGCGCTCACGTCGTTAGCGCCCGTTTCTAAAAATCTATTCACGGTGGAACGGAACGAGAGACTTTCCTGCACATGTGGCATTGTATCGCCTTAGAACATTAATTTATTCACATAAACTTAAGCTATGTTAATGTATATGATCGTTAACAAGTTAAAGCTTGTTACACGTTTATGCAAAAAACTGCGTGTTTCATCCCTATTCAATGAATTACTCACATGTTATCTGTCATTTTGAAATAACAACAATAAGGGCCTGTTCACACTTGAGCGATTTGCCAGCGATTTCTACACAAAATTCGAACGCGGCGATCTCGCGGCGTGATCGCCGCGATCGAATTTGTATAGAAATCGCTGGCAAATCGCTCAAGTGTGAACAGGCCCTAAGTTTAGAAGCAGAAGGGTTATAAAAAATACAATAAAAATATGATAATTTTGTTTATTTATTATTGCAAGCATTTAACGGTTTCAGGTTTAATTTTAAATTGAATAAATGATAATATATTTTCAAAAAAGACCCTTATTCCGTTCCACCTATACCTAGTGCACTTTGAATCCCAGCCGACTTGCGTTGAACATGTGAATGCTTCAGTTTACGCGCTGGTAGAAAGTCGTGACCTTTTTCATTGCGCTTTTTAATAAGTTGTATTCAGTATGAGGAGTACATGCCCTCGGATTTCGTTGAGTGCGTTTTACATTACAAATGTACGTAGTTATTTACTTTTATAGTAAACACTGCAACTGCTACTGAGACTTCTTTTAAACAAACTATTAATTGACTAACTAGTAATAATCTTATATGATTTTCCAGATTTAGCGAATAAGACTTATTAATGTCTTGAGTCGAGCCGGATGTAATACGCGCCGCAAGTCGCTCTAATAGCCTATCACAGCGCACACCAGTACCCCAGCTACTCCTTCTTTTATTTGGGTAAATTTGGAACGCGTTCGTAGCCACTCCCAGTCGCGCCAGGCGTCGGTTTAGTGGCGTCGTTACGACCAATTGCGTCCTATTTTACACAAATAACTTATCATCATCACTACATAGTATAAAACAAAGTCGCTTTCTCTGTCCCTATGTCCCTTTGTATGCTTAAATCTTTAAAACTACGCAACGGATTTTGATGCGGTTTGTTTTAATAGATAGAGTGACTCAAGAGGAAGGTTTATATGTATAATACATGCATAATTTATCAGCATTGCACCCGTGCGAAGCCGGGGCGGGTCGCTAGTATAATTATAATATTATAGTCCACGGCCACGGGCGGCTTTTTAGAAGATAGAAAGAGAGCCTTCTGTTGTTTTATTCCACGGTAGAGTGTAGGTATACTTTATGTAAATCGGATGGCCTGTTTCTAAAAACCTGTAACGAAATTAAATTCTATTTCAAGTACAGCACAAGTTTCTGACTTCATTTGTATTTGTATATAGTGCAATTTTAATTCCTGCCCGCCTTGCGTTGTGCAAAGTCAGAACGTTTTCATAGCGCACTTTAAAAGCTGTTTTCTGAGTCGCATACGCTCTCGGTTTTAAGTTGAGTGCGTTTAAATCCTGTATGTATTTTAATTAGTAAACGTTGCAAGTATTTACGACAGAGATCGAGACTTTTTATACACCTATTGTTAATTTACCTGGTAATTACTAACTAATATACCAATTGTTACGGACAGCTAGGCGTATTTAGAGTAAATAAATAAATAGTATATATTTTGTAAACAGTTAGGCAAAATTAGAATTAAGGCGAAATAAATAATTTATTCCTATTTACCTAATGCCCTAAAAAGCGGCCATATTATATGTGTATAACACTTATTTTTTCCTGAAGACATTATTGTAGAAAGCTCCCGAAATATAACTAAGTAAAATAGTTAAAAGACCACGGAGTCTTAAAAGTAAACAAGTATGACACATCCTGGTAACTTTCCACTCACAGTCTAAGACAAAGGAGTCATGTTGTTTACATTGGATGTAAAACTTAAGGATAAATATTAGAAAATCCTGAAACTTTGTAGTAATGTTCCTTATGAACATATAAGTAAATTCTCTTAATATTATACCGGCCGCAACCTGCTGCGAGCACGGCAGACATGAAAATAACACGGCACGCTGCGCGCGCCGCGATAAGAGGGACTAGGAAGGTGTATATCTCGACCCGTGTGAGCGAGACGGACTCTGAGTCCGAACAAAGGAATAATGTACATTTCATATAATTATGATTAAATGGGAGCTCTCACATCAAAACCACATATAGATTTGTGTTCTATAAGTAAGCCTTGATATTAACTATAAGTTGAATTTAAGATGAGAATTATATTATAAGCAAGAAATGAATAAATGTAACGGAGCGGGCGTCCCTCTAGACATGTAAACAAACCTTGAACAGATCAAATAAAAGGACGCTCGTTTTCCGCAAAATTTGTAGTACAACTTTAGCCTGCGTAGAGTTACGACTCCGTAGTAGTACAACTTCAGTCAACATCGAGTCATCACTCGTTACTCAAGTGCGTAGATCAACGATCCGCTAGTACTTCCGCCCAGTCTCTTACTCACGTGTATACCATCTTGTTAGTTAATTAGTGCGTAGTGAAAGATAAAGGACTTCATTAGTTAAGATTTAGTTTAAATTCGCGGTTTAATTTGCGTGTTAATTTTCTGTGTTAGTTTACGCTCCGATCTTTAATTGTGTTAATTTGTTTTTGTGTTTAAATATATATCGTTTTCGTTTACCCTTGTGTTTCTTTATATCGTTCTACTACTGAGCTATCGTAGATGTCAATGTGAGGACCCGGCCGACGAGGCATTCCTTACACCAATCGTGTAATGTGTCAATAACTTATCGTTAGGCGATCATAATATTATCAGTCTGTTACGACAGTAACTTCGAATTAGAGATTTTATTAAATTTTTCATATATTTGATAAATTTAAAAGGCAAAAAAATAACTAATGTTATTATAGAATCCAGTCACAAAATTACACTCGCGTGCATATAAAAAGCGATTAGTGGGCGAAAACAGCCTGAAAAAAAACTAAAGCCTGAAACTCTAAAGTATACGCTTACTTTTTGTCTGATAACGGTATAGATGCAGAGAGACACTTTATACTTAGACAGACACTGAGTAATAGTTTTATCAGTTTTATCTCCTGGAATGCATAATGTAAATCTTAGACATACAATTACAACTCACGTCGAATACAAAATACCCTCCAAATGTTTAACACAAACATAGGGCATGTTCTGTTTCAAGCTCTTCTGTTTATCGAGTCACGTTCTCGACACAGACGCATTTTAACGGTACGTGTATTCATCTACTCATACTTAACTGGTGTAAAGTATTTCGTTGAAAAAATCCATATTCCACTTTGAGCCAAAGCTAGGGAATAGACACGACGACAGTTGTTTTGAGGATGATCGATCCTATTTTTATTGGGATACCTACTACACTTACTAATCTAAAAGACAGCGTAATCGTTAAAGTAAGTACAACATTCATATGAAGCGCAGAAAACGCTCCGTACACAATGGTGTCCAAACAGTGAAGTCTTTGTCGACTAGAGGTAAAGTTTATTTTTCAATAAAGACCAACTGCTTCATGGAAATAGAACTAATTTGCCATTTTGCCCGTGAAAATTTTTTTTTGTTAAATTTTGAGAAATTAGTATGCAAATTTGCTTTTTAATTTAAAGGAATAACTTATCAACTTTGTTTACTTTTTGGTTTTGTTTTTTTTATTCTTACCTTTCTATTCATATCAACTCATATATAGCATATTGTAGAATTCAATATCAGTCATAATTACTATTAGTCCCTCTCCATATGGATATATTATGTATTTGATTGCATTGAAAACTAAAAAAGCCGAGAATAACTCATCTTAGACATTTGCTTTTTCGCTGTTTAATTATATCTTCTGGTGCTCTCAAAAACATTACTTTAGTTCAAGTGGAGTCAATTGATTGGCTGAAGTATTTTCAATATGATCAGCTATTTATAGCTGTATCGATTCGGGACACAATTTGAGGCTCTAAATTGGTACTCCGAGATAAACAATTACAAAATAAACGCGCCGTCAAATGCTTTTAAACGTACGTTCTTAAAATAACAGAACAATGTACATTGAACATCACAAATATATACAGTGTAAAGTTTAAACTAATTTCATTACTTCATTATCAAAGAACCCCAAACCATTATTTTTATTTAATATAAAATATAAAAAAGGTGAAAGCAGCGTCGTCCAAGAGTCAACACTCGAGTGATATCACCTTGTGGATAAATTGACAGTCCACCTACAAAAAGAACTAGTGGTACAATTTTCATACTAAATCCGTCTTAGTAATAGTCCGACTGTATGATTCACTGCGCTGTGTCCAATTACTTGCCGCCTTACGCTCTTATGAGGAGCTTTTGAAATAGATTTTTAATCACAAAATTAGGAATTTATTGAAAATTTAAAATCGTGGTTATACTAAATTGTTCATCCTTCATAAAATTCCATGATGTCAAATTTACAACTGGCATGCCTAGGTCAAATGTGGACGAAATTACAAAGGCAATGACCCACATTTTGGCAGACAAAGCCTGCGGAGAAGACGAGATCTTCCCTGAGTTCCTTATCAACAGCGGACCGAGGACACGAGCTTGGCTGGCGAGGTTTTATTATAATAAAACTTTTATAGCGCTATAATTGACTCTGGCCAGGTGCCCACTGCGCTCAAACGGTCTAAAGTAATTGCCATCCTCAAACCGGGAAAACCTAACGACAGAGCTGATAGTTTTAGACCGATCGCCCTCTTAAGTGTTGTTTATAAATTACTGGAGAGACTCGTATACAACCGCATCCAAGACACCGTCAATGCAGTTATCCCTCCAGAACAGGCCGGATTCAGGCCCAACCGTAGCTGCTGTGATCAGGTCCTTGCACTTACGACACACATAGAGAACGGATTCAACAAAAGACTTAAATCTTCTGCTGCCTTCATCGATCTCACTGCCGCATATGATACAGTCTGGCGCCAGGGACTGCTGTATAAGCTCTTGAAAGCAATTCCCTGCATGAAGATCTTCAGACTTATCGAAAACACTCTCACCAAGAGGCCTGTGCAAGTTTTCCTCGGAGACGAATCCAGCAGCGTCAGGGTTCTGAATAACGGTCTTCCCCAGGGCTCAGTCCTGGCGCCCTTACTTTTTAACCTTTATATTCATGACCTCCCGGCCACAACCTCGCGCAAGTTTGGATACGCCGACGACCTGGCCCTCATCACCCAGCACCAATGCATGGAAGCCACGGAACCAATCCTAGAAAAAGACCTGTCCATCCTGGATGACTACTTTTCCCGATGGCGCTTGTGCCCAAACCCCACAAAGACCGAAGTGTGTTGTTTCCACCTCAATAACAAGCTTGCGGAAAAGTCACTGGCTGTCTTGTTTAGGGGCTCTCTCTTAACGCACAACACCAGCCCTAAGTACCTGGGAGTCACACTTGACAGGAGCCTAACCTTCAAATTCCACCTAAAGAAGGTAGCAGCCAAACTAAAGACCAGGAACAACCTTGTTCAGAAGCTCACAGGTACTAGCTGGGGAGCTACCGCCTCTTGCCTTCGAACTACAGCTTTGGCACTGGTGTTTTCAACGGCTGAGTACTGCGCTCCTGTGTGGATGAAAAGTGCCCACGTCCCAGCCGTTGACAGGCAACTTAACCACACTCTCCGACTCATATCCGGCTGTCTTAAACCCACCCCCTCCCACTGGCTCCCGGTCCTCAGCAACATAGCTCCAGCACACCTGAGAAGAGAAAGATGTCTTCACCGAGAAGCCTCTAAAACTCACTGCAGCCACACCCTACCCATACATGAAGACCTCGCAGACTTCGGGCCGAAAAGGTTAAGGTCTAGGAACCCTCCAGCACTGCTGATGCCTGACATACAGGACTCCTGGAGCTTAGACGAGGCTTGGGTTGAAGAATGGGAACCTCATAAAGATTCCTCAAACCCCTTCTCTTTCACTCCTCAAGAACCTCCTGCTGGATTCAAGGAACCCCGCCGGCTCTGGACCGCCCTAAACCGACTGAGGACGGGAGTGGGAAATTGTGCCTACCACTGGCACAATCAGGCGACTTCGAGATCATCTCCAACGCGGCAGCTGTCTACCTGAAACGGGCTAAATTCTAATAATAGGTTTTCTCTTTTTATATATATAATTTGATTGTTTTTTTACTGATCCAGTGTTTTGTTATGCCATACGATAAATAAAATAAATAGGTCAAATGTCATTCGTCTATATATACACTGTTAATGCTATGTGATTACTCATACGCGATTTATATTTATACTGTAATACACTGTTAAAGAAATAATACACAGGATACAGAAATTTCAAAGAGCCATCGAGAGAAGTCTTCTAGGTATAAAATTGAAGGACAAAAAAAAAACTCGGACATTCGTAAAACTACAAAAATAATAGATGCCGCTGAAATGGCTTGCCGCCTTAAATGGAGTTGGGCCGGACATACAGCAAGGACGAAAGACGGCAGATGGAGTGAAAGAGTGATGCACTGGTATCCGCGGGACGCGGAACGACCGCGAGGTCGGCCGCGCCGCCGCTGGCGAGACGACATCACCGAAGAGGCAGGCATGGTCTGGACTAGACTAGCTGCCGACAGACAACTGTGGGGTGAAATGGAGGAGGCCTATGTCCAAAAATGGACAAACCCAAAATCTTAACATATATATAGTTATATTTTTCTTTTTTTATGTTAACCTGTTTTTTATCTTTTTACTTTGTACTCTTGTATTATTTTTTTTGGGAAATAAATGGCTTTTATTATTATTATTATTACACTGTTAAACACGGCATCCTACTTGCCCTGCGCACACTCCCCACCGATCAGAGTGACACTGGTTGTTTCTACTTCCCTGTGCCCGTTGTCTTCAATGGCCAATGCGATACTACCATCGCTGCCGTGGCCGCATTCAACAGGTGCTTGGCACAGGTAAGCTTTAATACAAAAGGCTGGCCTGGGCACGTGCCCAGAGTGCCTAGTGGTAATGAGGGGCCCAGTAGGCCTATCACAGCTGTGCAGTGTGCAAGAGCTATAGAAGCGCTTATACAGCCTGTGTGCTACTACTGGGGTTGAGGGTATTAAAGAAGTCATCTGGGTTTTTCGGGTGTTGTCAGGACCAACCTCGTGTGATTGGAGGCCCTCGTGAGGCTGGTAAGGCACGTGCCCAGAGTGCTAAAGAGGGGCCTTAGACGGGGCAGTAGGCTCACCTGAATCTGACAGCAGTTTCCCCTTCAACTCGACGTCGCTCTCCGCCGAAGTAGCGCCGTAGTTCTTATAGGTCTTCCCCGCCGGCTCCTCGAACTTGGTCACCTTGAACCGTTCCGACATCTTCACTACACACTAGTTACACTACACTGATATGAGACGATATGTACACTTGTCAACACTGTATGTTTCCCTAGACTTTACACTTATGGTTAACCTACACTTGAAATTTGTACACTTACGATATGTGTACCTACACTTAAGTTCACTTAAGATACTTTTACCAACACTTAAAATTTGTACACTTTCGATATGTGCAACCACATTTACGATATGTTACGTAATATTTGTACACTCACGATATGTACACTGTATTATGATATGTTAACACTTTACTGGACGCGGTCACTCTCAGCCGTTGGTCGCCGACGAGTTTAGTCATCCATTTTCCTGAAAAAGAAATAATTGTGAGTCAATAAATAAACATGCTACCTTAATCTACAAAACTATAGCTGAACTACTATAGGGTAAACTCGACGAATTAATTACAGTGCTAATTATTCAAGTTTCATGCTACAGCTGACCGTGATTTTCGGGGATTAAGCGCCGATACAGACATTTCTTTATTACTCTTCCACTAAACTCCTAAATCTTTTATCACGTGACTAATCATAATCATAATCATAATCATAATTTATTGATAATATAAAATTACATGTCAAGTACAATATTATTGTATAATAATCAATTCTTCAACGATCAAATAGTTCCTTGTGATCGTAGAACGTCTGCTCGAGAAGCCAGTTTTTGAGTTTTAATTTAAATATGGATGCACTTTGTGCAGTAACAATGTCCCTTGGGAGGTGGTTGTACACTTTGCGACCCATGATGTGTGCTAGTTTATTAGACTTCGCGAGTCTATGGGGCACGGGGGGTAACTTTCCGACGCGAGCGCCGCGGGTCTCATATCTTCGCGGGGTGTTATCCTTAGGATTTGCATCCACCTCCTCTCGTGCGATTACTGCCACCTGCAGAATCAACAGCGAAGGCAGTGTCAGGATTCCAAGTGATTGAAAAAGTGGTCGCGCAGAGTTGGTTTGAGGAACGCGCGCTATCGCACGTACGGCACGTTTCTGGAGGCGAAAGGCCCTCTCCCAATCGGCGGCTCCCGCCCACAGCTCGACGCCGTACTGCAGGTGCGCGTGCACTGATGCAAAGTAGCATGCTCGGACCATATCTGCTGGTAATATCCGCGCTAGACGCTTTAGGGCGAAACATGCGGTTGCCAGTTTGTTGCACATTTTATCGATATGACCGCTCCATGTGAGGCCTCTGTCTAGCTCAAAACCGAGAAATGTTGAGCTAGCGACCTGATTGATAGTTGTTCCATTGGTCATTACCGCTAATGGCGTCATTTGCCGTCCAGAGAGGTCAAAGCTGATGTGGTGTGTTTTGGAGGTGTTTAAAATGAGGCCATTAATTTTAAACCAGTTCGATACTGATGTGGCGGTCGAGTTTAGTTTTTTATCGAGCTCTTCATATGTCGGGGCACACACGACAATTGCCACATCATCGGCATACATGAACGTCTCGCCATCACTGATCGCTTCCGGGAGATCGTTCAACAATAGAGAGAACAGGATGTTGGAAACGGAGGATCCCTGTGCGACACCCATACAGGAAGTCACGGCGTCAGATCGAACCCGACCGCCATCAGCAACCACAACCTGCTTTCTGTTCCGCAATAGGTCCGCCAACAATGCCAGCGCAGGTCCATCGAAGCCATAGTGACGGAGTTTTTTGGTCAGAAGTTCGTGATCTGCGACATCGAAAGCCTTTGACAAGTCGCAGCACAGGACTGCGACTTGTTGTTTGCGCTCACGGGCCTCTACTATCTGCCGAACTATGGTGCGCGCCAATGACGCAGTTGAACGGCCCTTGCGGTATGCGTATTGCCGCTCAGATAGAGCACTGGTGGAACTTAAAAAATTGGATATCCTCGAACTTAAGCCATGCTCGAATATCTTCGCTATCACTGGAATAATCGCTACAGGTCTGTACGCGTCGATGTCGTTTCTCATACCCTTGCCCTTGAATAGTGGAGAAATTCGACTTTCCTTCAGTGGATCGGGAAACACACCGTCACGCAAGCACCTGTTGTAGACAAAGGCGAGTATTGGAGACAGTTCTAATGCAGCGGAGTGGACCAGCATCACGGAAATATCAAAAATATCTTTGGTTGTTTTTTTGGCTACTTTAGTAGTAATGATACGGAAAACCTCGTCGGGTGTAAATGGCTCGAACCTAACGCTGCGGTCGGCGGGCGAGCGCGCGGCGAGCAGCGCGGCGAGCGCGCGCGGCATCTCGGCAGGCGCGGCGCCGCACGCGGCGGCCGCGCCGACGAACCGACAGTTCATAGCATCCGCTGCAGCTTTTTTGGATTTAAATTTGGTGCCATCTGAGTCAGTGATCACGTCCGTAAAATCCACTTGGTCGTGGCTCGTCCTGCCCTTTTCGTGATTTATTACAGACCACATTGCCCCGACAGTGTTAGTGCTGACATTATTTTTTTTGCTATAGAAATCCGCTTTTCTACTATTAAGAAGCTTGGTGTACTTATTATTCATGCTGTTTATTAAATTAATTATGTTATCGTTATCAGGAAAGCATTTTCCGAGGTCTATAATTTCAAATAATAAAGTTTTTAAGTCGTATATGTCACTAGTTACCCACGTTTCTCTTTTTTATTGTTAACTGTTTTGATTGGAAAGCAAATTTCAAATTTATTTCTGAGGGTGTTCATTACAGACAATATTAGTTGTGCGGCAGAATGAGTATTCCGGTCTATTACATCGGGCCAGTCTACACTCTGTAGCGCGCGCCGAAATTCATTGTAGTTTCGCGTGGAGTAAATCCTTGCGAGACGAGTGAGGGGCGTGGGCGGGGCTAAGTCATAAAGGTATAAAAAAAGAAGTAAAAATCTATTTATTTGTCATAATTATGTCATTACAAAACACTAGATCAGTAAAAAAAATTACCACAAATATTTGCCCATTTCGGACCGGCATCGCCTAAATATGTATTTATGTAGTTAGAAGTCACTCCCAGACCATATGGTCGAGGACTGTTCTGGGTGTCCGGTGTCGTAAGCTGGGGACAGGCTCCAACCCCATTTGTGCCAGTGTTAGCAGTTTTAAAGCCAGTGTGACAGCTACCGTCAATAAATGCTCACGGAAAGCGGCTCTGCAGGCCGAGTGGTGACGTGTCGTCAAACGGGTCACTCAGAACTCCACAAATACATAAGAAGAAGAAGAAGCAGTTTCCTACTCCCATCTTCAATCGGTTTAGGAAGGTCCAGAGACGAGTTTCTTTGAATAAAGCTGAAGGCTTTTGAGGTATGAATGTGAAAGGGGTTGAAGAGTCTTTGTAAGATTTCATCAACCCAAAGCTTTCTCTAAGCTCCAGAGGTCCTATATGTCAGGTATCAGCAGTGCTGGAGGATTCGTGGACTAACCTTTTATGCCCAAAAAGAGGAAGAATAAGGCAAGGAATACTCCAAATCAATGTTAATTAAATACTCACTCTTTTATAATTGTTAATTAACGTCGTCATATTTGTAATAGAAGCGTCCCCAAATAGAAATAACAAGGTAAACTAAACAGCAGGTTTGTATTCTTTTTATTATGCCCGCATGTGTACAGGCCTGTGTAAACATAACGGTTCCGTTCGCTGTCGCTGTATTTGCCTAGTAGGGCTTAAGGGCACGACACACAGACGGGCGGGGTAGTGGGACTTCTAACACAGTGGCGTTTATTAGATTAAAAACTCGGATCTTTCGTGGAAAGTCTAGTAATTCACAAATTCTTCTAAGAACTTTTTCTAGATTTCCAAAAAGCTGAGTCAAATTTCTTGGAAAAAATGTGGAAACTACCTAATAATTCACCAATTCTTCTAAGAACTTACTCCCTTCTTTCTGGAAGAAATTCATAATAATTCGCGGCCCCGAGGAGGCTTTCCATAGATGTGGAGATATAGAATTCCTGCCGATGATTTGCCGGAAGTTTTTTTAATGAATTTCCTCCAGATAGAAGTGAGTAAGTTCTTAAAAGAATTTGTGAATTATTACTAATCATTTATTAGTTTAAACAATTTTTTCAAGAAATTTGACTCAGATTTTTGGACATCTTCCGCAACTTGCCCATCTGTACATTTCTGGGGGGGTAAGTATACTAATGCGTTTAAGTTAGGAACGATTTCTTCAAGTCTGGGTTAAGTCAGAGAATGAGATAATAGAGAAGTTTTTTTCTCTCTTGTGATCTTCACGAAAGCCGCTTGTGTGACAACATTTCAAATTTCGAGTGCTTAAGTCTAAACTAATCTCATTAATTGATTGTCACACAAGCCTAAACGATTATTTTTATTGATTATATATTATATACCGACTAGTTTTGAAAATTTTCAAAAATAAGGTGTAAGCAGCGTCGCTACACAGCACTCAAATGACGTCATCTCGTGAAAAAGTTGACAGTCACAACTTACAAAACAACAGCGGCACAATTTCCATATTTAATCCGCCTCAGTAATTCCGACTGTATGACTTACTGCGCTGTGACCAATTTACTTGTCGCCCATGGCTCGTTAAAAATGAGGATCTTTTGAAATGGATTTTGAAATCATAACTTTAAATAATGAAAAAAGTGGCAATTTTAAATTTTGTACCCTTTCTTAAATATATAAAAAAGCCTAGGTAAAAAAATATTGTCAATTGCGACGCTATTGGACGTAAGACGTGCTGACGATAAGCCGGTACGACTCCTGATCGAATCAAAATGGGAAGCCGAGCTGAGCATACTGGTCCCTTATCAAATAAACAGTTAACAGAAACCTCTAATAACATAACTTTTCACAAGAAAACAATACGAGCGGCTTACGAAACTTTTCTTAAGCAAAGTAAACGTTTTTGTTCCCTACATCCATCATAATCAGTTTCCAATCCATCAAACTTTTTAGCACTTAGTCTTAATACAAACTTGAGGTAAAGAGCTAAGTTAGCGATGTAACTTTACCTTCCCGCGGGAGGAAAAGTGTTATTCCTAGGTTTCATTCAACTTTATCAATTAGCAAGTTTGGAACCGACATCTAGATATTCTAATTTCCGTTGTGACTTGCTACGCAGAAAAGTAATTAATGATGAATAATCGGTTTATTTATGCAAGTATGTAAAGTAATGAATAAGTTTCATCCCTTATTGTTCCCTTAGGATAGGATAGGATAGGATAGGATAGAAGAATGAACTTAAGATAGCCTCATGATAATCTGGGCACGTCCATACTGTCCATAGTTAGATCCTACTTATAAATAGACAAGTATGTTACTCTGATATGTTATAATGTTTGTCAGAATAAAACAAAAATGAGCCCAACTATGACCGGTTTATGATTAATAGGAAATGCTATAAATACCTGCCTTCTCCAACGACAAATTAGCTCAAAGATGCCATAATATTTATATATATAAATATCTCAATCTCAATTTTCCAGACAATCTTACAACAAGACACCTGTGTTACAGATACCAACAAATTGTTGAAAGATGTTTTACATGAAGCCTATTTTAGTTACAAACGATAAGTCACAGAAAAATATCCGCAATATTTAGTACCGCTGGTCACTTGATACATAAAGTAATTTCTCACCGGACCGCGGCCGCAATATGTAATTGCTTCACTGCAGTAGGTAATTTGGTTTGCATTTGAAGAAATTACGGCTGTCGGCCGAAGCTTGATCCAGCGTGCTTTAGCTTCCATTTTAATGTATTAATAGAAGGTTGTATATTTTTTGGGAGTCCTTTGTTTTCTTCCTCTACTTATTTCATCGAATGTTTAATTGCGCCGAAAAATCATTTCGCAGAATTTTTATTCCTCTTTAGTCATATACATTTTTGATAATTCTTCAAATATCATCCTAATGATTAGGTTAGGTTTTTTTATAAAAATCCCAGATAGTTTACGTCTGCAAAAAAAATTGCTTTCTAAGAAATGACTATTTTTTCGGCGACCAAAACTAAAATTTGGAAGCGTCTCTCCTAAACTTAAATGAAAACATCGTAAACCAGTTCACAATTTCCATGAAAAAAAAAAACAATATTTTAAAGATGCTTGAGCAAAATATGCACCGGAACTGTGACTGGCTTAGCTATGCAACTGTTTTATTCTAAAAAGGCTTATGTAGTGATTCTAGCCTTGTGTAGTTATGTTCTTTCAAAGTTATTTATTACGGTCATAACATAACTCGTAGCAAAACCAAACGACTTGACCATAAAACGGCAATAAAACTAGTGACAAGCTAAAATGACGTTTGGTGCCATTTTCAATTTTAATTACACTTCCATTTTGAAGACGCGGTTGGCGCAGTGGTTATAAGCAACTGCCTAATGAGCCGACGGTCCCGGGTTTGAATCCCGGCAAGGGCAAATATTTGTATGATGAACACGATTTGTAATACGATGAATAAATATCAGATAACCTCACACAAATCAACCTAGTCCCAAATTAAGCTCAAGAAGTCTTGTGGTACTAGGCGACGATATACATACATACATATATAGATAAAAATAAATACTTAAATACATAGAACATCCATGACCCAGGCACAAATATTCGTGTTCATCACACAAATATTTGCCCTGGCCGGAAATCGAACCCGGGACCGCCGGCTCAGTAGGCAGTTGTCTGCAAACTGCGCCAACCGCGCGTTTAACTCTGTGCCATGACTACCAGTTAGCATTCATAAGCCCGTTCCTTACTGATGTGCTAACGGAAAGTTTCTAAAATTGTAAAACTTTTGACATGGCTCGAATTTAATTTAAACATTCGGACAAACTGAGAATTTCGTCCCTTTTTTGGAGTCGGTTAAAGAAAGATATTTAGTAGGCATGGTAGGACATTGCCCAGTCATGGTCTGGCAGCCCTAAGCTCAGGCTCGTTTGGTCCATCTCCTAAAATGACTGCTTCTCAAACTGGTCTTCTTCCTTGAAATTACTCTTTCCTGTAATGTCAGCAAAATGGTTTCCTATGATGCCACAGTCAGAATAAACGTTTCCTCTTATGTCCGCTTCGAAAATTTACCATTTCATTCACCATTTCATACATTTCTACATTTTAGGAGACAGACAGTATCAAAACGATTACTTTTTATAAGAACTAGACATTATATAAAGCGTCAATGTGGGAAGAAGGCCATTTTGACAAGCAGGCATTTTAGGAAACAGACACTTTCGAAAGTAGACATCATACACTGACACTGACAATGTGGTAAGAAGACCAGTTTGAGTTGCAGACATTTTAGGAAACGGACCGAACCAACCGACCTGAGCCCCTACGCCCACCTTTCCCGACCTAAAACCCAGTGCATACTGCCTCATGCACAAAGAATTCATATAATAATCGATCGGGTATCAGCCAACCGACACCAACTCGATCCAGTATGCGCGCGGGCAATCGGCTGGCAATTGATATGTATTGGTTGGAGCCACCCATTGGACATGCTGATATCGGCAATTGATTAGCTGGCTCGCGTGCTAACGAGACAATTAGGGCAATACATTGCCTAACTGTTGGGTTAATGGGCACTGGTACTAATGATTGCTGCTGAGGGCCGATGGATAGGTAGGTCAGTGTCCCGTTTTATTTTTTGGTTGGCTCGACAAAGGCACCGTGCCCCCCGATTGGCAACTACTTTGACACAAATACCACAAAAAATACTACTTAGAGTGCATTCAAACAGGCTTCGTCGTCGGGATTTACATTTAATTGAAATATTTGAATAACTTACATATGAAAATTCTTTGGATACTTATATTTAAGATTGTCCTAATTAAAAATTGAATTAGTTTATTTAAAATACCACTTACAGTAAGTACAACATAAAATAGTAGAAATTAAAAAATGGCAATACCTTCTACCTAATGTCGACCGTTTCTAATCAATGTAAGAAAACGGGACGATACTACAGTATTGACACTTTTTTTGTTGGACTGTAATTGTATATTATTATATTTGCATTAACCTAGGCAGTTAATGCATACATAATACTATTTATTTTTAACTAAAATAAGTCGCAGAACGTATTAATGAAGAAACAAGCCAACACAATGAAATGTATTTTAATTTTTTGTGACTTTTCTTCACTGCAAGGAAAATTCATTACGTACAATTTCGCAAAACCCGCTTCTCGCAGCGACAGCACTAGTGATGTGCAAAGTATTGTAAACAACCATTGGTTTCGGTAAAACTACCGGGGAGAAAAGTCATCTCCAGGCAATATTACTGAGGCAACTAAACTTATATTATAATGCACATGAAAAAAATAGGTGACCGCCACTTCTTTAACGGATGAAAAATATTAAGTTTAACGTAACCCTCTTTCTCGCTTCAGCGTAGCTTGAATAAAAAAAAATTACAAAGCGTATTCAGCCGATTTTGCAACTATATGCCGACCAGTGACGTTATGGTCTAAACCGCTATAAATCTCCATCCATGTGTACACCCCGCTGGTAACTGCTAAGATACTCTCGATCAACAATCATGAACCTAATTATTCGTAATCTGAAATTTTACGGACTTGCTTGTAATATGCTATAGGGTGCGAAAACTTGTAATTTAACTACCTATGCTCACCCATTTTTGTAAATTTAACGTAGTTAATGTCTAAATTTTCTCGGTTACACGTATTATTTCGATATGGCTCAGTAGGAGTAGTACTTTCTATTACTACTGATATAACAAAAAACAAATTGCAGTATCGGCTACGTTGCGGTAAAAATCACACATCACTAGACGGAGTCGAGGCGACAGTTTTCTTGCCAAAAAGACTTGTTGATACAAGTCACACTCAAACTGGGAACAGAGGGAACTCTTCTAAGATGCCGCAGTCTGACAAGTTAAATTTGATTCTTCTTGTATAATGTAAATTAAACAATTGTACCTATTTGCATTCCGTGCTGCATTGTGTGTACCTTTTTTCGTTTTTCCTCTTACCTTCGGCAAGTGCTATTTAATGTAGAAAAGAATACAATATACTCAAAGGAACCAATTTATCGGGCTGAGTACCACGAAAAATAATACTATTAAAACTATCGTGAGACATCTGTACCCGTTTGACGTTTACCCACAGTGGGTCGCGAAACGCGCAGCAGCACGGGTAGCTGCCCCTGATGAAGAGCTCCAAATGAGTTCGAAACATGTCGGGCCGTTCCTGACAATATTTACGTGAGTTTACCGTTTTTACAATTACCACAAAACATTTTTTTTTATTCAATTGAACTGGAAAGGACCTGGTTGCTCTCATCCAGTGAGTCGACCTTAGTGTGGGAGTACCCACAAACCCACTAACGAGAACGTGAACACAGGAGTGAGGACGCTACAATTGGTGTGCCCGCCCACTCACTTTAATCAATTACATGGGTTTGTGGCTTAGTCAATTACATTGGTTTTCCAGTGGATTTTATTTTATTATTTCTCGCAGGTAAACTCCAAGTAAGTAAACCCTCTCCATTGCTCTTTGTGATAAAGTACGTAATTTTTTAAACATACCGTCTGATTTAGTCCAAACCTGTTCTTGCACATCTCGTCCCTTATCTTACCGCATCGTTTGTGCTCGGTCCTCCCCTTATACGTGAGCACACAGTGTTTACAATTATCTCACACACTTTTTGGATAATTTTCTTTTTACTCCGATCTGTAACTTCTAGAAACATGTTCCAATATATAGGGTCAATGTAACACTCCGCTGTCTAGTGTCTCAAGATACTTAACATTTCTATAAAGCAAACAATCATTACAATTATAAAAAAAAATGAAAAATATATGAAACATTTTAACTACACCCACACCCACAATACATTTTTATTTCTCCCTACAGTTGGCTGGCAAATAATGCCATGAAACGTGAACTCCATTTGTGCTTACATTTTGCAAAAAAAATACGGTTCATAAAAAACAAAAAAAACATCACGCTAAAGACTATCTTCTGTACTATACGGAGCCCTCTTTATTTTAACATTGAAAATGTTTATGTTTTCCTGAGAGAGTATTGTAGATTTATGAAAATGTGACATTAGCCTGTAGTTTCGCGGATATGAGAGGTACGCGGATGGGCCATGTGTCAAAATGTGCGTCTGTCGTAGAGCTTCTAAGTGCAATTTGAATGTCCGAAATCGATCGATAACTTTTTGAGATTTTCTAAAATTTCATTTTTTTTCTCTGACATCAATCGAGCATTTCTCAATAAAAAACCGGCCAAGTGCAAGTCGGACTCGCGCACCGAGGGTTCCGTACAAACACTTTCCATCCCTAAGTGTTTAAGTTAAGTTTGCACCTGGTATGTATAGCGCCCCATATAAATTAGGTGCAAACTTGCAAAGTTAGGTATTAAAAAAAAACTACTTACTAGATCTCGTTCAAAACAATTTTCGTTGGTAGTTTTTATAGTAATGTACATCATATGTTTTTTTTAGATTTTTCATTTTCTTATTTTAGAAGTTAGAGGGGGGGGGACCAACTTTTTTCCACTTTGGAAGCGTCTGTCACGCAAACTATTCGGTTTAGAAAAAAAATGTTTTAGAAACCTCGATATCATTTTTGAAGACCTATCCATAGATACCCCACACGTATGTGTTTGATGAAAAAAAAAATTTTGAGTTTCAGTTCTAAGTATGGGGAGCCCCCAATATTTATTATTATTTTTTTATTTTTGCATCAAAATCTTAATGCGGTTCACAGAATACATCTACCTACCAAGTTTCAACAGTATAGCTCTTATAGTTTCGGAAAAAAATGGCTGTGACATACGGACGGACAGACGGACAGACGGACAGACAGACAGACATGACGAATCTATAAGGGTTCCGTTTTTTGCCATTTGGCTACGGAACCCTAAAAATGGATCTCGGGATTGAATTACTACAGTTTGAGCCATCTTAGGAGGCGGGCGGAAAAAATAGGCGGTAGCGGGTCCTTTAGGGCTTGTGCACAAATCACGCGAGGTTCAGAGGGGGGGGTGGGGGTCACGAAAAAATCACGATAAATCACGTTGGGAGAGGGAGAGGTATAAGGAGACCTCACGTGTGTTCTACAGTGAATTCGCTAAAAAAAAAGTATGTATACTAACGTTTTCTCGGTTTCGTTAAAAATAGATCTTAACTTGTTAAATACTTCAAAATTGCGAGTCTATATTTTACGAATTTCTGGCGAAAAAAAATACGCTTGAGGTTGTGAAGGGGAGGGAGTGGGGGACAAAAAACCTCATCAAATATCACCAGAGGGGAGGGAGGGGTCAAAAAGTAGTCAAAAAACCTCACGTGATTTGTACACAAGCCCTTACGCGAGAGGTCAGAAAACAAATTTTATCATAGTGATTCATTTCTAAATTACATTTTCAATGTCTTTCATAGTTGCGCGTAGTCTGAGATCTGTAGATTTTTTTCTTACATCGTATCGTATTACCACCGTACCAGTTTCTGGTGCAATGCAACGGTAAGCTGCGTTTTAAGTGTTTCGGTTTTTAGTCGACCTCCACTTTGTTTTATTCGAGGATCATTGACTGCCTCTTGACAGTCCCGCTCGAAACATTCCACTTTAAGCCAATCATCAACAAAAAAAGTAACATACAATACAATACAACAACACTTTATTGCACACCAACAAGAAAAATATTACATGAGAAATCTTAAATTAAACAATGGTAGACAATAGGCGGTTTTATCGCTAAAGAGCGATCTCTTCCAGACAACCTTTGGGTAGCGGAGAAAACAAAAACATGAAAAACATAAAAATTTAATTTGGAGGTGATTTTTTATTTTATTTGTAAGAATTTCAATGCTTCACTGGCATACGCGATCAACTACAATCAAAATTAATAAAAATAAAAAATAAATAGTATTCGATGCGACTTTTTGAAATAATTAATTTGAAACCCTAGGAATTATCAAAGATTCTTATCGTCGGTCGCTAGTTTGAAATAATTCGTATACAATTTTGCAGAAAAAAAATCGCTAATAGAATACAGTCACAACGTGATAATTATTTAGAAATATATTTTTAATTCAAATAATACATACAAGAAATAGGTACTAAATGTACAGACATGTAGTTTTATTAAATATTTAGATTAATGTAGTCCGAATTATCGAATATAACTTTTTTCAAATTCAATGTTTTACTTTACAACTAGTTATAATAGCACCTGCAATACCATGGTTGCTGTAAATAAATAAAATAAAATAAAATATCATCGTGCAGGGACTCACAATCTGATAAACCTTGTATGCCATGAACAAGCTACTTTCCGTCCATCTGTCACATGTATTTCGCAGTTTGTAGACACCTGCCTACTGAGCCGGTGGTCCCGGGTTCGAATCCCGGCCGGGGCAATTTTTTTTGTGATGAACTCGAATATTTTGTGCTTATATTTATCTATATACGTATATCGTCGTCTAGTACCCATAACACAAGCCTTTTTGAGCTTAATTTGGGACTAGATCGATTTGAGTGAGGTGGTCTAATATTTATTTAATAGGTACAGGATATTTAAGTGGGGCTCCCATACAACAAAAGTCATTGGTTGCGTTAATTTTGTACCTTATTTGTATGCAATGCCATACATACCAGGTGCAAAAATAACTTAACCCGGCCAGTTAAGATGGGATACGTGTGTGTACGGAACCATCGGTGCGAGAGTCCGACTCGCACTGGCCGGTTTTTTATATAAATATCATAAAATATTATCACAAGTGAATCTGAACTTATCGCGTATAAATAGAATTACTTACATCGAAACCATACCGGAAAATTACAAGGGGCAGATATTTATACGCGATAAGTCTCGTTTTTCTTGTGATGAACTGCAAATAGCGTGTAATTTTCCAACCCACATATATAAGAGGAGACATTATTTTTATCTAGTGTCTAGTCACTTCATTAGCTGAGGTTAATCGCGGGTCAGTAAAGGAACAAAAAATGTAAAAATGTACAAACATCCAATAACTTGAATCTTGTAGTCAGAAGTGATTAAGATGCAGTAGCAGCAATTTAATAATGGAGTTTGCACGCGGACTCAGAGTTCGCCCTAGTTGCAGCTCAAGTGCCATCGCCACGACGACTTGGATAAACTTGGATGGCGTATATACAGGGATCAAAGACATTGAGGTTCAGGTTTTTCCTGTGGACATATGAAAACTTAATGCTTAAGGGTTTCGAGGCCAAAATTTTTCATAAAAGCTTTCCATCTTTGATAATCTAATGTTAACTAAAAGACCAGCAGTTGAACGATAGAGTTTGCATGCGGAGTTCAGCCCTAGGAGAGTAGAGTAGTATACACGGTTTACATTCACGTGAAATTATCAGGAACGGCCCGAAATGTTTCGAATGCTATCCGTATACCGGCGCGGACTGACAAAGTTGCCGGTGTAAGAGTAGCAGTCCCTAATGAAGAGTTCCGTACGAGTTCGAAACATGTCGTTCCTGACAATTGCACGTGAGTGTAAACCGCGTAATACAATAATTAAATAATTGAATACGAACCAAGAACTCTCGTAATAAACATGAACAAAACAATTGATGAAATTTGGATGGACTATATAAGATAATTAGTACCCGAAGTTCTGAAATCACAGTGCAAGCAGTCATGGACATATAGCACATTTTGGTTCTGTTACCGGCGATTTTCGTCTTGAATTTGGATACCAAGAAGAAGATAATTGGCGGGTTCGTGATAACACTACCCAATATCGGAGAGCCCAAGGCTGGAAGCAAGAACTAGGATTTTTTTATTCAAAATAGCCATGCATTTAACCCTCGATCGCACCTGATGTTAAGTAACAAGAAGGCCTAAGATGGAGCATGCTTGGCTAGAAGATGCCTATTCACTCTCGACTTGAAGAGATCCAAGTTATATTTTTCAGGGAACAAGTGCGCAGGAAGAGAGTTCCATTTCTTGGCTGTCCTCATAAGGTAAGTAGACGCAAAGCGTTTCGTACGAATCAGTGGTATATCGACAACATAAGAGTGGAATCCAAGTCCGCGCCGAGTGTTATAATGCTTGAACGGAAATTAGTGCTAGATTTCCACCTAGGCCACTTTTGGCAGAGCTACTTCAAAAATTAGGTTCTCAAATCAGATGTACTGCGTTGTACTAATGCGCGGTAATTATTCTAATAAGCCACACTTGAGTATTAGTCGGCGACATACAGTCGTGGAATGAAAAAGATTCGTCATGATCATGATAAATCATGTTCATCAAAAAAACACATGCCGTAGCCGGAATTCGAACCCCCAGATCACTAAATATCATTGCATGTTGAACTTTGCTTTGCTAAACGTGTTACGGACTTTGGAGGAGAGCTCGCCCTAGTTGCACAAGCCTAGGTGACACAAGTTTAGTGCGCGTCGTGCTAGACTTGAAGCAGTAGTTAGTTGGGCACACTTAGAGCATATACAAGCAGAGTTAGTGGCCAGACTCAGTATCAGAAATCAAGTCAAGACGAGATAATCATAAGTGCATCTACCATATCAAAATATCGTTTTTCTTTTTTTACCAGAGTGTGCTCTATTCAACCTGAAAGAGGCTTGAACTATCGACCTTCGTTTTTTTTGGCAAGTTTAAAATAAACCTTGAATTGCCGATTTAGAGACAATTTCAATTAGTATTTTCCATTCCTTTGCTATGTAATAATAAAGAATGTCAATTAACGAAAGCAATGCGTAAAAATACAACAAAAACACAATAATAATAATAAATTGAGAGTTTTTCCTGAATCCTTTTCTCTACAAAGCGACAAATAAATTAATTGTTCCTTTACAACTGAAGAACTTTAAAAGAACCAGCGTAAAAACTTTTACGAAACCTCGAAAGTGAAATAACATTGCCGACAAATTACTGGAGTTGAAATTAAAAATAAAAACGCAGTACTTTGGGTTCATATACATATTAAGGCGCTACAACACCGCTGCTCCAAATACGCTGACAATGGGATTACGCAGTGATATTTCGTGTGCGTCACGTTTTAATGCAAACTGTTTAAACCGATGCTTTTCGTTGCGGATACGCTGCGATGGGTCGTTGGTATCGTCTTATTTCATTTGACTATCAGCGTTTTCAGTACTACGGCGGACAGTAAGGATGAAGCCAGGCGAGCGTACTTTTTCGAGTGTTGTCGCGTAATTTCGGTCGCGCCATTCATCATGTCACGTGATCTCGTCACACTAAGTATGGCGCGACTGAAAATACGCGCCTCAAAACTCAAAAATTACACTCGCCTGGCTGCACCCTAAGCGTGAAAAACGTGACACATACGACACGTCGTCGCTGCGTAAACGCACCGTTTGCGTATTTTAATCAGGTAAAGGTAAAGGAGCCACGTATCCAACCTTGTGGTTGTGGGGAATTGGTGGAATCCTGTAATAACAGATAACACGATCAACTGACGGCCCAAGAGCATTACAAGTTGGAAATTACAGAAATTCAACAAAGTTGAAGGGATTCAGGTTAGCGGTGAGTGTCAAAATGTTTCATTTGCGTAGATCTTAGGCTGATACTTGGGGACTTGGAGACTTACGTTTTCATTAAACTTAGTTGAAACTAGGGCACTATTTCAACGTGACATTGCGTAACCCCAATTTAGCAATACCTCGGTCGCTCAATTTCTCTTATTCAAGCTGCAAAAAGTGGCATCCTGTCGTTTACACATCACCAATATGACCTGATCCATCCGATCGGACACCGGGCACTCAGGCACCATCGCGATTATGTAATTTTAGTACATGTAAAGCCTGACCAGAAATATATGAGGATTGTCAAGAGGGCGCTATTTGTAAGCTTTATATGGCAACAATTTTGCAACCAATCGCAACCGCACTGTAATGACATTAGTTTAAATACCTTTCAGTTCCTATGGTAACCTCGTAATATCATTTAATGGAATGCACTCTTTTCCTGACTGTTTTTTGTGTTGTAAACACGTGTACACTTTATTTATAATATGACGTACAAGACTGTTAATGGTTTTCGGTAATTCCTTTGGATATTTTTAAATATTTGCCTTTTAAAGAAATTACCACGAATGACATTGTCATTTTTGACAAATCATCATAAAATCATTGCCAGTGTAAGAAATTAGTTCCAGTGAAATTCCGCAATATGGCGCATCCTCATATATTTCTGGTCAGGCTTTAAGTGAGATTTTCTAACGCTACGCGGAGATAGAACCTTGCTTCCTGGGCATGAAAAGATTTAAAACTTTAGACAAACTACGGGCGGTAATTCGTTAAGTCCCAGATCGCATAACACCTGCGAAATGGGACGTTCACGAATTGACCGCCGTAGCCATGTAATGTCACTAGAACTATATTGTTTTAAATGAAAGAGAACATACATATATCTTCATCCAATACAACATAAATATACAGCGTGTAAAGATGTAACCACAAACTTTACGGGGTCTTTAGTATAGGATAGGCACTTATGTATTGATCAGTAAATTATTAAAAAAATCGAAAAAAAACCCATATAAAATAATTCAGCACGCAATGTATTTGTATTTATGTATGTATGTATGTAAACGCTTTATTGTACACAACGACTGGTTATAAATACATTGATAACAAATGAAATATGTACAAAGGCGAACTTATTCATTTGTTTGTTGACACTTAACATCGTGATGTCAGAACTGTCACTTAGTAATAACTACGCCATACATTGCTGCACAGAAAATTTTCAAAAATTAATTACGATATGGCAGTTAACGCTAAATTAATATTTTTTATAAATATCAGATTATAGCTCTAAAATCTCCGTCTGGCTTCAATTCGCGGTTATATCAAATATACACGCTGTATAACTAAAATAGATTAAACGTCGATCTTAGCTTTTTAATTATTTAAATTTAACCTTTAAGAGCGTGACCAAGCTTCATTTACCCACAATTGTAGTCCCCTGTTTTCTTACAGAATAATATCTAGACTAATCCAAACATTCATGTTTTAAAACCTAGGCTGACAGTAGCCATGCCACCGTCGTATTCTTTTTTCTAAAAAATGATTATTAAAAAAAACTATATTTAGAAAAATACCTAATGAAATGCACAAATTTTACCGCCATTTTAGAAGCCTGCCAGATCAATTTGAAACATTTCTACGAATAATTTTTACAATTCAAAATTGTACAATTAATATTGTATTGATTTACTTATTATTTTATCTATCCAAATATCATAAACCCTCCATGATGCGTTCAAGAACCTCACATTATGACCAACATAAAGATAAACTGTTTTCTTATCTGTAAAAATGTTATTATTGTTAAATAATAACATCGATTTCGATGATATTATTTATTCAAATTTCGAAAATATCTGAAAAACAAAGAAATCTGATTTGACTTCTATTCTAATATCAGTCGAGATGACGTTTAGTTCGAAATTAATTGTCAATTTGCAATCAAATTAGACAAAAATGTCGCACGTAAGTAAGATATCGAACGATATGATATGATAGTTGGGCCCGACTCTAGTTTGTCTCTGAATTAAAAAAAATAGTAAGACAGCTGCCTGAAAACTTTATAACCGCCATTACCGGGTAATATTTGTGATAATGTGCGACTTCTGAATGCATCATGGATATGATGTGGCTAGATAAAGTAGTGTATGTAACTGTACATAATTAGGCATTAAAACACTCGTGTGATGTTATTGTGAAACTTGCCTTCGGCTCGTTTCATAAACCCACACTCGTGTTTAATACCCTTCATTATGTACATTCAAGCTGGCTCTTGGGCTAGCATTATGCTGAGGTGAGACAATTTCGCGGCACAGCCATAGTAGTATATTTTCTTATTGTTTTATTTCATTTGTCATTTTTGACACTATTTGTAATTATGTTCTATGGTCATGTCATGATGTAATTCTATTTGTAAATGTATTTCTTCCTTTCTTTGAAAGCCTCCTCCAAAGGTGTCAATAATTTCCTGTCTTTGCCTATTCTAGTTGTGTGTTTTGCTCTTTCTCTCTCTTTAATACCGACGACGTACTTCGTGCTGTGGTAGTGCAACTGCCTGCTGAGCCGGCGGTCCCGGGTTCGAATCGCGGCAAGGGCAAAAACATTTGTGTGATGTACCGAACACTGTCGTATATTTGGTTCCTGGGTTATGGATGTTATCTGTGTATATTATTATTATTTTGTATATATAACGTAACAACGTCTTAAATTAGGTTGCGGCTCAGAGTCACTCATGAAAAAGTGTAACGCCCGCTCACGTTACGAGGGCCGGTTGTCCCGCTAAAACTCGAGAACGGCTGAACAGATTTGGCTAATTTTAGTATTGAAATATTCGTGGAAGTCAAGGGAAGGTTTAAACGGTGAGAAAATATTGAATAAATGAGTGGAAAATAATAAAAACGATAATTATATATTCCCATACAAATACAAACTGTTCGTACTTACCTGTCAAACATATGATGTTTGTTCCGTCGGTTCGGTATTTTTAGAATAATTACATGTAGATCTAGACTAAATAAGGGTTTGGAATCGACAACATACATGCATAATAGTCTGATTATCGCATATTTACATTTAAAACATGTAAAATAATGACACTATAATGACATTAATGACACATGTGATGGGTGCGTTCAGAAAGTAACACTTAAAATGTTGTTAGGGAAATTGTGAATGGATATGATACAAATAAATATTCTACCGAGAAAAAGACGTTGTCACGTAAAATCTTCCTTCGCCCGTAAAACCGACTTTACAGGCAACCATTTTTTATCAAATACCGGGTCCATTTAAATAAGATTTTCCCTTAATATTTATTTAGGAATTTAGATGAATACCAAAATTCTACTTATATTGACCATATTCCACCTATATACGTCAATAACGACTAAATTGCGCCCTCAACCCAGTGTTATATACATTATCCGTATATATAATTATACAACAGTGGAGTATTTAATCGAAAACAGTTTCCAAGTTTCTTAGCTCGATGGCGGGGTCGAGTGCAAGCTGACGGCGACGTAGCGCAAACTAACTAGGTACATTTCTTTTCTAAAATATTGAATTATTTAGGGTTTATACAGAATAAAGCCTGACATTAAAAAAGTTATTACACTAATATTATAAAGGCGAAAGTTTGTGAGTATGTTTAATGTTTATGTGTATGTTTGTTACTTCTTCACTATCAAACGGCTGGACCAATTTTGATAAATTTTGGCATGGAGGTTGTTCTAAGTGTATATGCTATGTGTTAATCTAGGGTATTAGCCTAGATTAACACATAGATTAGATTTGCTACTCGAAATTGACAAAACTCTTGCAATCTATTTATTTTTTAATTTTTTTTCGACTGCACGCAATGAGAGCATGAAATAGCTATGTTACTATCAATAACTCAGGAAAAAGTATTATTCACTTTAAAACGTTGGTGAAAATGCTCAATATGTTCATATTCATTTATTGCTGTCATGAGTAGGTACAGTAGGGTGTTTATATATTTGGCAGTCAATACATGACGCCCTGTCAGGGCATTGCAATTATCTTAGAAACTGAACTATATTAGATTTTACATATCAGTTTTATATTAGGTAAATAATTAAGTACAAAATAAAAAAAAACCTCGTATACCTACAGGTCAAGTGAATAAAATTAAATCAAAATAAATAACAGGATGAATGGCGCACAATTATGTCCGATACCTACTTAAAACTAGGTTGTATAAATTTTGGTACAAAACTGTAATCGTTCCTAACAAATAACAATATGTGTGTCTAAATTACATCATTGGTCAGATTAAAAAAAATATATATAAGTCTGTGTAAAATAAAATAGATCAGTTCGAATACAATGTCATTTCTGCCAGATGATGCCAGATAACCCCACGTAGTGTACTCTTTGAGTGCATTTTTAGTCGAGACGATGGCAGAATGAGCCGGTTTTTTATGTCGCAGAGATTGAGTTGTAGGTAGTTCTTCCCTTGTCTCAAATATTTTTGAGTTTTGTCATACAAACTTACATATTTCTGAAATATAAATGCAATACCCATGCAATTTTTATCATATAATGAAAAAAAATGGATAAGGTCTCGTAACAACGAATCACTCGCTCGAACAAATGACAACTGGAGTGTGTAATCGTGGGAAAATGCTAGTTGAACAAACGCAATGATGCACGCAATGCAGGCTGGTTAGAGCCGTCTTCTCGGATGATCACTTCTGGTGTTGTATGCACAAAACTTTAAATACACAACCTCA
Source organism: Apotomis capreana (assembly GCA_947623375.1). Lineage (NCBI taxonomy): Eukaryota > Metazoa > Arthropoda > Insecta > Lepidoptera > Tortricidae > Apotomis > Apotomis capreana. The sequence continues at coordinate 1,397,027 of OX392501.1, forward strand.
CACAATCAACCTAGTCGCAAAGTAAGCTCTAGTAGGCTTGTGCCATCGGCATAAGACGACGATATACAAGCACATAGTATTATATTTGTATATAAATACATAAATACCGAGAAAGCATCCATGATCCAAGAACGAGTATTCGAGTTCATTACAAAATATTTGCGCTTGCCGGAATTAGAACGCAGGACGTCGGCTCAGAAGGCAAATCTACCACTCTGCGCCAACCGCGTCGGCCAAATAAAATAAAAAAATATTATGCTATTATAATCCAACCGGTATTAACAGTTTTATTAAAAATTCAGACCTATATTCTGCATCTATATCTCATTTATGTCTGACTTCCCTTTTATTATTTAAACGCAATCAATCATTACAAATTACAATCACCTACTTACGCATTTAGAGTTTTCATTTAGAGTCATTTTCATTCAGGTTAAGTTTCTACAGTATTTTTGTTCTTGTTGGTACTCATACTATGTATTAAATACTATTTGACAGTCCACACTCGCAGCTATAACATTGTGTATAGTTCACACGAGGGATTGAAATCACTTAAAACTATCGGCTAGCCGGGTGACCTGAATTTGCACTTGGCATCTAAGACGTTGAATACAAACTAGGTGCAAACTAAACTTCACACACACAAACACACACACACATGTCCAAAAAAATAGTGTGATGTCCAAAAGTTAGTGGTAGCTTATTTAGTTCCATGTATTTTTGAATGTGTTTTCCGTGGTTTCAATGATACAATATGTTTTTACTATACATAGTCAAACACCATATTAAAGTGATTGCTTGTCTTATATTTACAACTAAAATAATGCCACTTTCATTAATACTCATACCTTATCATTTATCAACTACAATAATTACAATTACAAGTAGTTACGTAATAATTATACCATTACATGATGCAATCACCGTCCATAATATATTATGCTCGGTATTTAAACTGCTCTATCAATATTCATAACAAAATACTTAGTTCGTGGCAATATTTTAATAGGCAATGATCTTTTATAAGAAGATATACACTAACATAACAGCTGCAATATTTACCTTCCGTCACTCGGTCCTATATGTCATTTTCAGGAGATCAACTAAAGCATTGCCATAGAGATAAACTACTAACTCGTATTAAGAGGATAATTATATTACCCTTTCCCCATACTCATATCGTACAGTCGAATTCATTTACATCTACACACTTACGAGAACAAAAATATCTGAACACGACCCTATTGTCAGGAGCATAAAATCGTGTTCAGATATTTTTGTTCTCAAAAGTGTGTAGATGTAAATGAACTCGACTGTACATAGTTTACGTTAAGTTTTCACCTGGCAACTATGGCGTCGCATCCAAATGAGGTTCAAACTTAACGTAGCCGGGCTATACAAATCGAGGTTTCGTTCTCGACTGTTTCCTTCTCCAAAGCTTAACCATCTTTACGACATTTCAGAGATAGAATGGGAAATAAACTTTTTGTGTCGGACCGTGTTGATTTTGGGGTTCAAAAAGTATTTACAATGAAGCGAAAAATTTAAAAATTTAACGGTTCAGGCAGGATTCGAACCTGTGTCTCCAACGGCTTTCCGGGCAAACATTTGGTTTACGTTAGCAGACTTTACTGATTTAATAAAAATAATTATTCAAAAAGTATTTATTTAATCCCTCTAACATAACATTTATTTTATTTGTTTATTAATTTATTTATTTCAAACAGATTACACAGCTTAACAGTGAGATACCAAGGCGCTGTGAAATGTATAGGTACAATGTTAATCTTAAATACTAACATTAAATTTTATATTATTTGTATATTTATTAGTTTATGTTTAATACAATATATATGTTTGTAATTATATATATATTTATTTATCTTAAGGTTATATACATTTAGTATATGTATTTGCACGTTTTAGTTTGTTCGTTTGTCTATCACTTCAATGTCTAGTTTTCTGTCTCATTTGCTCAAAGGTTAACTGGAAGAAATCCCTAACAGGGATAAGTTCGCCCTTGTACACATGTATTGTTTTTGAGTTTTTGTCAATATTGTTTTATGTGCAATAAAGTGTTTACATACATACATAAATTGTTTTAAACACTACATCAATAACATTATTTTATATCACAACCTTTGATTATTGCGCAAATTATTATAGAATTTGTGTATTAGGCGTCCTTTGGGGGCGGAAATTTGGCCAAAAGCAGACGCCTACTAGATAAATTGATTTAATAATATGAGCGCAAAACTCGAAACGGTTTGACACAACATGTCCTTCTCATTCAGTTCCTAACATTTCGTAAAGATTGGTCAAATTTTGGAGCAGGAAACAGACGAGACCGAGATCTCAATTTGTATGAAAATGAGTAGTACCTAGTATTCCTCTTTAGGGCATTTGGACCGCTAGTAACCTTCTTATAAAATATCATTGTTCATAGATATGTACATATTTAACCTTCTGCTTTCAAACAATCCTTTAAAAATGTGCCTAACCTTCACAAGCGGTTAATACGAACACTATTTAGTGTTTTATGCGATGTTACTTTTTATGTTAATTTTCGTCGCTTGTTCACTACGTACATAATTAGTGAGGCCACTTGAGAAATTGAAAACCACATTGTTTATTCAAACTGTTCCATGTTTATACAGCTAAGTCTATTGATAGCCCGGGTTATATTATATAAGACCGATATTCGGCGGAAAGCGACTGGTTTCATGCATTTTCACGGTTGATCAGTACCCTTACTATGAGTTTACAGTGACCGTACTCATTAGCGACTGCGTAAATTGTATGGAGAATTGTAGTTCTAGCGCTGTGCTATTCTCCAAATAAATCGTTTACGGAGTGGCTAGCAAGTTACGGTCGAGGTAACTCATAGGGGCCTATGATGGTAGCGTTTATCACGTGATAAATAAGTGACAAAGCATCTGTCACTCACACTCGCATCTTGTCAAAACGTGGCGGATGCTTTGTCACTTATTTATCGCGTGATCAAGGCAACCATCATAGGCCCGATGGTAAGGGTACAACTAAGTACACTTTGTGACGATCTTGTAACAGTAAACGATAATGCTACGGAGCGGCATGTTTGGCAATGAGTAAGGTATGCGTGGATGATATACCTATGTACCTATAGTTAGCGAAGATAACACGAAGATTCTCTGTTTAAACCACTTCAAAGAAAGATGCTCTTTTTAGCCGACTTCAAAATAAGAGATTCTAAGTTTGTCGGCATCTTTGTTTCTTTTATCGACTATTTTATTTCGGAAAGTAGGTGTAATTTAATGTCTTAGAAGAGATGATGGATACAATAGAAGCTACCATGAGCTGAGCGCTCAATAGTATTCTATATTATGTATCGATACTATAACTTCAATATTATTATACCTATATGTATGGAGAATACAAAATTGAACTAATGATAGAGTAGTTTCTACAGGATCTCAACATTGGTCAAATCTGTGTTATTTTGCTAAATATACTTCACTTAAGAAGGTTAAAGGCGATTTTATTCAACCATTTTGCCACATATGACTTGGAACGCTTCAAGCCGAGAATAGGCACTATCTAGATAAGTGTGCTTCTTCGTCACTTTCAAGTATCAATTGAGATTAACGTCGAATTCTTGCACATCGTACACAATTAAAACTAATCGACAATTCCACGCACTGTCATTAATTGTGACAAATACACTCGTATGTATTACAATTACAAACTTAATGAGTCATAGGAGGACTTATCATTTGAACTCGACCCAGACTGAAGCGATAAAAAACGGCATAACTTTTATCTGAAGGCCACGCAGTATCGAATTCACGGACTCTTGCGCATCACAGTTTACATATCGTACCGTTACTTTCTTAACCTCGTATGTAGCTGAACGGTTGAGTAGGAAAAGCAGTCATGTTCCAAGAAGATAAAGATTACTGTTCTATTAAACTACTCGGCAGATAACAGGCTGAGATAGTAAAGGGACGTTATTTGTTCTGGACCCACAGATACACACATAGCTTTGTTAGTATTGCTTTTTGACAAACTTATAATAGGCTGATTCAAGTTTTGACTCATAGTAAAGTTAATAAAGTATACTCCTGGTAGGTACTGACAAACTAGTTTTAAAAATTGTCCAAACACCAACTACATCTGATTTTTTACTGGACTTCCATGTAAATACGGCATAATTTATCCTATTATAATTTAGATGAATTTATAATATGTATTTATAACATAATAATACATCAAATAATCAAATATTTGTAAGTTTATACTACTAATAATGTTAAAAATATATGATTTTTGGAGTACTGTTTTTAGTGTGAAACGAAAAAATATATTCTAATTCTAATTCTAATTTTAAAATATGTCTTCCATCAAAGTTAATGATGATTTCGCCAATTTCGAGTTTGCTCGTAGAGCATGCCGTTGTTCGGTGAGGTTTTGCTTTTTGTAAAGTGATAGCGATTTACAAAAAACCACGCGGACTATCGGGCCTTGACCCAGGAAGGGCTATGAACGCTTCAAGTTGAATTCTTCATTAGCTATTCACTCATACGTTAGATCACTGCACAATACGCTATCAATACTACACATTGAAAAACTAAAATGAATAAATAATGAACAACTAAACTTAAACGCATGCGGCCATCTTGGGACACGAACCGGAAGATCGAAAAAATATATAAAAATTTCACTGTCAGCGATTGACATTTTATATTTTTTTTGGAAAACACAAACCAAAAAAAATAATGATAGATCTAACTCAATTATTAAATAAAGGTAAAGTAAAACTATTTATCCAAAGACAAAATGAGATTAACGGTTTTATTTAATAATATTCTCAATCGGATAAAACTTTATGATTAGCGCTAAACGACGCATGGTATTTGTACATCAACAAGTGATAAATTAGCACGCAACCTAATCTAATAGGAAGGCAAAAAATACAGCTATACAATACAGCTGCCTCAAACAAGAAAGTTTGCAGATGCATTTTAAATCGAAGTACTCAAATGTAATCCTTATTGCCTGTAATGAAATATTAGCTAATTTACTCTTTAAATGGAATCATAACAATACAATGTATCTTATCGCAAAAGAGCGATATTTTAGCAACACTTATGCAGTCGGTAATTATGTACTGATGTTATCTTAAACAACGCAAATTGCAGAAAAACTATGTACTTATCTTACTGAAAAAAAAAGATTTGTGAAGAGTACCTCAAATACAAACCAAAATGTGTAAAATTAGCATAAGTACATTTTGGCTATTTCTCAAGTAGTTAAACTAGTTGAGCTATTTATTTATCTCAGTGCTCACACAATAGTCGAAGGATAGTGATAACAGTGCGAGCATCGATCGCCTGCGACCTTCGCGCTGCATATGAATGAACCATCAAACACATGCACTACAGCTTACCTAATCGAGTTATCCGCGTCACACACCGGTGAAAAAGTTCAACAAACTTAACCAAACTATTTATACAACTTTGATCCCTTTTCAATCCCAAACAGTACACGAGAAATCTTTGTTTTGTTTTATTCACTTGTTTTTGATCATTGTTTTGAGTGTTGTTTTTGTTTTCAGTGATTGTTTTGCGTGAGCGAGCGCGCGCGGCGGAGGGCGAGACGTTCGTCTCGCAGCGTAGCCCGGAGTAGTCTGACTCTGAAGTGCTGAAGTGAGCACGATACGCGCCGTTGCCCTGCGCACGGACAGCTCAAAACCAAAAGGCATTAACGACATACTATACTAATACTGAGTTAAGACCTTGTTGGGACACTATTTAGGAGAGTTTATGGAATTAAAACGCGCAGAGAACTTAACTACGGTTTATTAAGATTCGCCATATTTTTTTCTCTCTGGCGCTCGCGGCCTCCCATTGGCTGTCGCTAGAACGCGCGCCATTGGGAGAGCGCAGACGCAGAGTTTTCTGTTGTGGCAACACGCCACACCACCCCCCCACGGAGAAAAATAAGTATACAATACAATATACCACTGAGAAAATTAACATACTTAAATTACATATACTTACATTATATATACTTACATGATTATAACAGTACATGAAAAGAAAGAACTACAGAACCCGTCATAGGTCAAAAGGAGTCTTAATGCGAACTCTTCGCCCAGAGCGCGTAGTTACAGGTTTCTCAGATTTCTCCTGGTCAGGTGGCACAATCGGAACAACGGGCACCACAGGTGGAGTTTGCGGAGACATCGGCAAGGCTTGATTTGCACGGTCAGGAGCCCGATTGGTCGATGAGTATGTTGAATCATCTTTAGTATAATAGGCCGGTTTTACTCGGTCCAGACTGACAGTTACATTTCGGCTTCCTACCATAATGGTAACTGTTTTGTCATTAATATTCACGACTTTAAATGGTCCCGTGTAAGGTGGCTTTAAAGACGTCCTTACGGAGTCATCTCTTAAAAATACATGAGATGAAGATGCCAGGTCCTTAAACACGAATGTAGAACGATGATTATGACGTGATGCAGGAATAGGTCGTAATTGGGACATTCGTCGGCTAAGTTGGGTAGCTAGATTTGAAGTATCTTCGACGCGATCCGTAGGCGGAGGTGCAACTATAAATTCGCCGGGTAGGCACAGGGGTTCTCCGTACACTAACTCGGCAGAAGAGGTCTGCAAATCTTCCTTAACAGCGGAACGCATGCCGAGGAGTACAACTGGTAACGTTTTATGCCAGGTTTCTTGGTGACACATCAGGGCAGCCTTAAGCTGTCGATGCATACGCTCAACCATGCCGTTGGCACACGGGTGATAACTCGTGGTGCGAACGCGTTTGCAAGAGCAGAGATCCATGAGGGCTTTGAATAGTGCTGCTTCAAATTGACGCCCTTGGTCCGTTGTCACCAGGGAAGGTACACCGAAACGAGCTATCCATTCTCTGAAGAATGTCTCAGCAACTTCTTCCGCCGTTATGCCCACCATAGGCCAAGCCTCTGGCCATCGGGTGAAACGGTCCACAGCAGTGAGGCAATATTGAAAACCTCTGCTATGTGGGAGAGGGCCCACAATGTCAAGGTGGATGTGGCGGAAACGTTTCGTCGGATTGTTGAAATGGCCAAGGGGAGTAGACGTATGTCGGGTTACCTTGCTGCGTTGACAAGGGGTGCAAGAACGTGCCCAATCCCGACAATCTTTTTGTACGCCAGGCCAAACAAAACGTTCCGAAACTAGTTTGGCAGATGCTCGTGAACCAGGATGGCTTAGGTTGTGTAACTTTTTAAAGACAGCATGACGGAATGACGGGGTTACGTATGGGCGTGGTTTACCTGTAGAAATATCACAGAAAAGATCGACGTCAGTGCCCGGAATTCGGACCTTCTCTAATTTTAGAGAAGAGTCAGACTTCAACTTATGTAACTCCTGATCCGTTGCTTGTTCTTGTGCCAGAGCGGCATAATTATCCTCAATGCGGATGGCCTCTACACGAGACATAGCATCAGCCACGACATTTTCCTTGCCCTGGACGTGTACGATGTCTGTTGTAAATTGTGAAATAAAAGACAGCTGGTTAAGCTGTACTGGAGGCAGTTTCTCACGCCGTTGAGTAAACGCATAAATCAGCGGTTTATGGTCTGTATAAATGGTTGCATGTTGAGCTTCCAGAATATGCCTAAAATGTTGGACCGCTTCGTAAATTGCTAATAGCTCCCTATAATATGCCGGCGAGATAGCCTGCCGAGCAGTTAGTTTCTTACTGAAAAATGCTAGGGGCTGCCAGTCCTTGCCGATGCGCTGTTGCAAGCATGCACCGACATGGCTGGACGAGGCGTCCGTGAACAAACCTAGGTCTGCGTTAGGTAGTGGATGGCTCAAGGTTGTTGCTTCAGCGAGATGATCTTTGCATCGCTGAAATGCAACTTCCAAATCTGTGGTCCATGGTACTGGTTTTGCGCCTTTGAGCTGCGACGAGGCTAGAACGTTGTTCAGTGGAGCCTGAAGTTCAGCAGCATTTGGGAGAAAACGGCGGTAAAAATTAACCATGCCTAAAAATCTGCGGAGACCTTCGACCGTTTTTGGTAAAGGGAAATCTCGCAGAGCTGATATTCTCTCAGGAGGCGGACGAGTACCATCTTTAGAAATACGGTAGCCTAAGAACGTGACCTCTTCGGCACCAAACACACACTTTGTTGGATTGACTACTACACCGTATTCCGATAGACGCTGAAAAAGAACACGCAGATGTTCGGCGTGTTCCTCGGCGGAACGGGAGAAAATTAAAATGTCATCAACATAGGGGTAACAAAAATCTAAGCCGGTCACGACCTCGTCAATAAAACGCTGGAAGGTTTGGCCAGCGTTTCGAAGTCCATAACTCATATATGGAAACTCGAAGAGCCCGAACGGCGTGGTAATGGCTGTTTTATTGATATCGTCAGAATTAACCGGAATCTGTTGGTAAGCTTTTACTAAGTCTATAGTGCTAAAAATATTACAGCCGGACAGGTTGTACGAAAAATCTGCTATGTGACGGACAGGGTATCGATCGGGTATGGTTCTGGCGTTTAAGGCGCGATAGTCGCCACAAGGACGCCAGCCATTCTCTCCCTTACGAACCATATGCAGAGGACAAGCCCAAGAACTGCTCGACGGTCGTGCAGTGCCACATTTGACCATATCCTCAAACTCTTTCTTTGCCGCCAGTAATTTTTGGGGGGCAAGACGGCGAGGACGGCACGAGACCGGAGGACCATCCGTGGTGGTAATAAAATGCACGGTGGAATGCTTGATAGTCCTTGCAATACCAGGTGGCTTCGTCACTTCTGCAAATTCATTAAGGATTTTCTCCCATTGGGAGTTGCCAAGTAAAATGGTCTTTACACTGGGTTGGTTTATCTCAGCTACCGTTGCGGTTGCCCGAAGATTGGTAGTGCCGTCGATCAAACGTAGGTTGCGGCAATCCGGTAACAGGTGATAGTAGGCTAAGAAATCAGAACCAATGATTGCAGAACCTACATCCGCGATAACAAAATTCCACCTGAAGTCCCGGCGCAACCCGAGGTTAAGAGTTAGAGTAATGTGGCCGTAAGTAGTAATCGTACTGCCGTTCGCGGCCCGCAGCTCAAAACCAGAAGGGTACTGCTTGGCTTTAATAAGGCTGCGAGGATAACAACATAGATCAGAACCGGTGTCGATCAAAAATCTACGTCCAGTTCCACGATCTGTAACGAACAAACGGCGGCCGGGGTTGTCACAATCAGTAGCCGCCTCTACTGACCGTCCTTGGCGTTTCCCTCCTTATTGGGAACCCAGCTGCACGGGCTGATGCATTTGCTCGCTTTCTTGGCATAATTCTTATGATACCAGCACATGCGTGGGCCAGAACGAGACGCCGACCTTGATCTTGGACGCGAGGCGGACCTGGATGAGCGCGAGCGATTATTGCTCAAGGAATCCACCTTCTTGGACAACTCCTCCAGACGGTGCATTATTTTATTTAAGTCAGGCGAGGAACGAGCTCCAGCTTCACATACGGCGGCCGGAGTATGAGGTAAGGTATCCATAATGTTATCGGCAATTTCAGCCACCTTCTCTAAGGGCAAGTCTTCCTGCGCCATCAGAATACGCTGGACTTCAGCTGGCAACCGACGCATCCACAGCTCGCGAATGATGTCGTCGTCCCCTTTAGGTCCTGCCAAGGAGCGCAGGTGCCGAAGAAATGCCGTAGGCTTCCGGTCGCCTCGTTGCTCCTCACTGAGCAATTGTCGCGTGCGTTGCTTTTTGGACGTTGAAAAACGTTTAATGAGCTCCGACTTAAGGTGCTCGTATTTGTCTTTACTAGGTGGGTTGGCAAGGATGTCCTCCACCTCGTCGGCTAAATGGGCATCCAATTTGGACAAGACGTGTCCATATTTTGTCGAGTCAGACGTAATACCTGCTATCTCGAATTGTGCCTCTGCCTGCGTGAACCATATTTTCGGATTATCACGCCAAAATTCCGATAATTTAACTGAGACACCCATAACTTGCGGCTCCGGGGTAGTTTGTCTTTGGAGCTGAAGGCTTGCGGTTTGTAACATGGCTATTTGTTTTTGTAATTCTGTGACCTGTTTCTGCAGTTCTTCCTCTTTGGACGACATTGCGAAATATGAAAATAGTTCAATTCGAAAGCGAAACAAGTCAAATTAAAGAGAATTATTGAAAACAATAAAACACTTAAAATATCTTAAGTGAGTAACAGGTGAATAACAAGTGAGAACCTGTAGTAGTAACCGTGCACAAATATTCAAAATTATTTTACCAATGCAACGTAATTCTACTTAATATAACAAGTTAAGCCTGTACAATACACTCATATGCCTATTAAATTAAACATCTAGTACTAAAATAACCTCGGTTAAACATAAACATCACATAGAAATAACCTGATACCGCGTCCGTAATTTAAAACTCAAAGCTGTCGCGCGAACATGAACAATACGGCTCTAAGTAATAGCACAAAATAAAGACACGTAATAGTAACGCTAACAATAACAAATGAGAAATGACGCGTCGGGTTATAGAATAAGCTTATAAGTATTCCCAAAATATGTTTAACATAGTATGTATGGGTACATATAACTAATGCGATACCTAACCGAAAGAAATGAAATTATATTTACATGTTATATGAACATAGTTATTCAAACTGGCTTCGTTTTTCTAAAGCAAGATAGGTTATGATAATTATATTACACAAAATTACTCAAAATGCAGTATAGGTGCAAAACAAAATCTATGTCTACTTATAGGTACTTAATTTAACGCGAAATAGTTCGTGAAAAACGATACGCGAATGAGTTCGTAAATAAATACGCGCGCACTTCACTGACGACACTACACAACGTAAATAACACAACCGAGAGTTGAATCTAAAACCAAAAGTCTCGTCGTTTTTGGAAACGTTGGTAGGTAAATGAAATTGGGCTTAGCTGAAAACTCCTGCGGCGGCGGCGACAGCGGCGGCGGCAACAGCCCGGCGGCGCGGGCAGCAGGAGGCGGCAAAGCTGGGCGCTGGACCCCAACAGGCATAAATCAGGGTCGGCTCCAGTCATCGCCCACACCCAGGGGCGATTGCCTTCAGCAAGCGGAACACTGCAGGACGGCAGTGAAGGACGGCCACGGCGAAATGTCGCGGTCGGCGGCATCAAAGGAAAACCGCGCCCGGCGATGTAGTTGCATATAATACGTTTAAAGCAAGGTGTGCCATTGGCAAAACTATGCAACTATACACGCTAGTGTCCCTGGGCACGGTAAATTTAGCCGCACGCACCATTCGCACGATAAAATAAAGTTTTTATATCGAAACTTCGCACTTTCGTTGTACTCGCGAAAAGTTCATTGTACACAAGTGTTTTTTACAGCGAAAACTGTCGCATTCTTGTAGCACTCGCGAAATGTTCATTTAGAACGGGGTCACCACTGTTGGGACACTATTTAGGAGAGTTTATGGAATTAAAACGCGCAGAGAACTTAACTACGGTTTATTAAGATTCGCCATATTTTTTTCTCTCTGGCGCTCGCGGCCTCCCATTGGCTGTCGCTAGAACGCGCGCCATTGGGAGAGCGCAGACGCAGAGTTTTCTGTTGTGGCAACACGCCACACCCTTTTCTTGGCCAACTAGTACTCGATAACGTTACAAATTTAAAATTAAAATTTTTATGGCATGAGGAAAATATTTACTTGTAACAATGCAGGATAATAGTTATGTTAGTCATTGTCAATTCATGGATCGTTTATTTATATGATTGGAACGAAAATAAATATAATTATATCGTTGGAATGTCAGAATTATCGGATACATTTATTTCAGCCAATTCAGAGATTATCACACTAATTAAAGGGGAAAGATTGTGAGTGTGTTTGTGTATATGTTTGTTACTTCTTCACACTCAAACGGCTCGACCAATTTTGATAAAATTTGGTATGAAGGTAGCTTACACCTTGGATTAACACAGCTACTTATATCCCGAAAAAGTGTTTCCGGGGGATGAGAAAGAAAAAGAGCTTCGCGTGACATAGCTTGTTCTCATATAAACTTATATCCTTACATGTAAATACATTCAGACATGTAAACATGTCCATGGCCTACACATACACAACAACAATGAATAATTATTTCATTATTCAATAATTGTTTGCGAAGTGAAACTGTATTCTTCAGTTTGGTGTACGGTAACCTTTAAGATGTTGGTCGACTCTACGACCAAACATTATTGAATTAGGTATTAAATTAATAAAAAAAATCAAATTAAACATTTAAAAAACCCCCGACATGACAACCTGTAAAAAGAAAGAAATAAATAAAATCTACGAAATGTGCCTTTACAATGAACAGTACAAAAAGAATCCAAGCTTCGTTGCGTTCGGGGGACCGCTAAGTACCTAAGTGAAATGAAATATATTTTTTCAACACAAAATTGTAAGTACCTATGCATTTATTTGGGGCTTCCCACTTTAGGATTTTCAGTACATTGCATTTCATTTACTTAGCGGTCCCCCGACGCAACGAAGCTTGGATTCTTTTTCTACTGTTCATTGTAAAGGCACATTTCGTAGATTTTATTTATTTCTTTCTTTTTACAGGTTGTCATGTCGGGGGTTTTTTAAATTTTTAATTTGATTTTTATTTCATATTTTTTAAACAAACAGAAGTTTCGTCCCGGAATTTTCTACATCTAACACTGTCTTGGTTTTACACCGTTTAAGCACAGATTAATATAATAGTTCTTCGAACAGATACTCATGTCTGAATAAAAAGGCAAATACCTACCGCTTTTTATGCCTACTCAATTTAACAATGGAGCGACCTTGAACGCGCGGGTCGTTGGCCGCACGTGCCGGCAAAACGAGGCTAGGGTTGACACCGCTTAGAAATGATTTCATAAAAAGTCAAGATAAATGAAAATACGATTGATTTATTTAAATTTATTAGTCAAATTTAATTATCATAAGGTACCTACTAGAAATAGGTATTCACATGCGCTGCGGCACACCATCAAAATCGTTTAAATTTCCGAGTAGGTATATTGGAATCTTACCTAGGTACCTATTCTATCTGAACATACCAGAAACCTGAAACAAAAACAACTATCTGTGTAGGTGCCTAAGTAACCTAAATTATATCCCGATGACAGTAGGTACTTCCTAAATAAAGTTTGGTAGGTGCCTATATATAATGTGTTACATATTGTATAATACTAGCATGACAAGCTTCGAAACAGTCACTAGGTACAAGTTGTTTTATAATACACGATCACGCGTTTCATCTTTGCGAATGCATTCCTTGCAAAAGGTCTTAAGTGTCAAGAACAACGCCGACGTTTACGCCCTTTTTAGGCCGTCCAATGCACTCTCCCGCTCCCGCCACACACACTAAACTGATTTGGTAAATCTTAGTGAGTAAATTATTGTCACTTGTTGATATAAGTAGTGGATGTTTTTTATGAATTTAAATATATTAAGTAGGTAGGTTTATTTATTCAACATTACATGTATCTATTATAACAGTGTATGCAATGCGTTTAGGTAGGTGTTTATTAAGTTCTAAGAATTTTTAGTAACATTTCATCGTCTGTCGGCAAAGAAAAAAAGGATAAATGTCTGTTGCTTTTATGTTTTTACACCCCGCAACAGTGCAGCGCGTTGGTCTCATTCGCGACAAAGCCATTTTTTTGGTGATTTTATAGCGCGACCGGCGGCGTCCTGCCGTGAGCGCGTATGGCAACCGAAAACATTCAATATACTCTATGCCGACTGGCTAAGCGTGTCGGCCACGACAGGCGATGTGTAGGTATCGTTCTGGGTTCCCACGGTACAGATGGGGGGCACTGGTTTAAGGTCCATAGTTTCCAGTCTTTCCTCGAGCTTGAGCCTTAACTATGTTTAGTTAAAACAGGATCTCAAGCCAGGTGGTAATGAACGCCGTCTTCTCTAAAATTGCTTATAATGACAAAATGGCTAAGTTATTAGCCAAGATAATCAAAATATATACTTTAAATGCACTGGTTGAGTTGAAAGAACCTGTTAATTATGGCCTAAAACAGAACCAGGTTTCCATTCTACAGGATCCAAATAGTACGGATAGCTTACTTAGCTCCATAAAAATTGCAGTTGATGCTAGGTAACTTGACTTAGTTTTGAAAGACCTAATCATCGATATCGATCACCATGGAATAAACCGATAAAAATAATTACATCCCCACTTTTTTTACGTGTAGGGCAGGTAAACAAAAAAAAGTTTTTAAAAATGTAGATATTATAACACCATGTCTCTGAGCTAAGCTGTAGACAGACGGACGGATGGAGATGGTGAAACTATAAGGGTTCCTTGTTGACTACAGAATCCTAAAAAGCTGTTATTTATTCACTTAGGCAAGAGTACTTTTGCTAAAGCTTACGTGTCCTTTAGTCGTGTTAAAATCTTGCAGGGTGTTGCTATTTCTGACCTCAATCAAAGGAACCTGTTCAATAGTCCTAATGAAAATTCAGCTTTAGGAGAATTGCAAAACTTAGAAACAGTAACCCAGTATTGTGACAGAGATTAAAAAAGTTTTTCTGAGACTCGGTTTTATTATCGACTGTACTTTCTTACACAAACGTTGAATGATCATTAAGAACAATCAGCCAGCAACGAGCCCAAACACTATGGGTTTATTCTGTGCTATTAAGGAGTTCCTACGGCCATCTTCAGCTCCATGGTACCAAATTATTGTACTGTCAAAATTTTATGAAATTGTTGATTAAGCTAATAAAACTTAACATTTAACCAACATTTGAAATTTTTGGCTTAGATCCTTTCACAACTGGCAGGGCCATATTTATCCCTAGGCCCACAAGGCCCGGGCCTAGGAGCCCAGCCAGTCTAGGGACCCAGTCCCAGACGCAGGACTTGTACCATAATAATGTTCTCCTTATAGGGGAGGGAGCCCCAAGTGCCTAGGGGCCCTGGCCCTCTTAGTCCAGCCCTGCTAGATGATTATCATGCGATCTTTACTTAGTGAGTGATAAGGAAAATGCTAATAAAACTTAACATTTATCCAGCGTTTGGAATTATTGGCTTCAATGTTGGCTGAGATCCATTAACAACTACCTGATCATCATGAGACCTTCATTTAGTAAGTGATATAGAAAATGCTAATAATACTTAACATTTAACCAAAATGTGGAATCCTTAGCTTCATCATGGGCTGAGATCCATTAACAACTAGCTGGTCATCATGAGACCTTCATTTAGTAAGTGATATAGAAAATGCTAATAATACTTAACATTTAATCAAAATGTGGAATCCTTAGCTTCATCATGGGCTGAGATCCATTAACAACTAGCTGGTCATCATGAGACCTTCATTTAGTAAGTGATATAGAAAATGCTAGTATTTACATGACATTTAACCAAAATGTGGAATCCTTGGCTTGAATGTTGGCTGAGACCCATTAACAACTAGCTGGTCATCATGAGACCTTAATTTAGTAAGTGATATAGAAACTGCTAATAATACTTAACATTTAACCAAAATTTGGAATCCTTGGCTTCAATGTTGGCTGAGATCTATTAACAACTACCTGGTCATCATGAGACCTTCATCTAGTAAGCGATATAGAAAATGCTAATAATACTTAACATTTAACCAAAATTTGGAATCCTTGGCTTGAATGTTGGCTGAGATCCATTAACAACTAGCTGGTCATCATGAGACCTTCATTTAGTGAGTGATATAGAAAATGCTAATAATACTTAACATTTAACCAAAATTTGGAATCCTTGGCTTTAATGTTGGCTGAGGTCTATTAACAACTACCTGGTCATCATGAGACCCTCAATTAGTGAGTCATATAGAAAATGCTAGTAAAACTTAACATTTAGGCAATATTTCGAATAATTGACTTCAATATTGGCTGAGATCTTGTCACTTGTTCCAATTAAAGCTGAATATCTTGGAAACTACGGGTCCTACTTCCACCAAACATAGCTAAGAACCATCTCGCCGGAAAAGTCTTTCGATTAAAAAAAACCGCACTTTAATTGGTCCATCCGCTTGGGCGCTACGATGCCACAGACAGATACACAGATACACAGATACACATGTTAAACTTATAACACCCCTCTTTTTTCGTCGGGGGTTAATAAGAACAAATACTGCCAAACATTTTGATGAGTTATATGCGTACACCTTGATTTATCTGTGGCAATTACGTAATTAAAGCAGATACGAACTTGAAAATAAAAAGCGACCAGAATTATACCGAGATTCGTAATTACAATTAACGTTCTAAGATTAAGTTAAAAAAGACATCAATTTATAGGAAAATCGCGGCAGTTACGGCGTTTTAACAAGGAGGCGAATTCACTCCTTTCAAGTTTTTCTTAGGCTGCTTATAGACCTTCAATACAATTGCGCAATAATATTTATATTTATAGTATAGGATCCCGATATAAAACGACCTTTACCGAGATGTTTATTTGATGAAATGTATTTAATATTTAATTTAATATGTCAATAAATAAATTGCATATGGGTGGCCTAACAAATTTAAGTCCAGGGTATGTTTTTTTTTAAATAAAAATTTTTTTTTAATCAAATCACCAGTTTGATTATTAGATAAATTCATAATAAAATAATCTTTAATTTTATTTAATTTTAATTCAATAATCAGACCGTTGCAAAATGCTAGTAGGTATAGATTTACCTGTTTATACCTGGCTACCCGATAGTTGTGACGGGAAAAGAATAGGCAACCTAACGTTTGCATATTCTATGGGCTTCATACTTTCGATTGGTATAGAATTTATGTAATACTAGCTGTGCCCCGCGGTGTTACCCGCTCATCCCACGGGAACACTACATTTAAACGGGATGAAAAGTATCCTATGTCCTTCCCCGGGACTAAAACTATCTATATACCAAATTTCATCTAAATCGGTTCAGCGATTTAAGCGTGAAGAGGTAACAGACAGACAGACAGACAGACACACTTTCGCATTTATAATATTAGTATGGATTAATCAAACCGGTGAAATGTTATTTTCTTTTTTTTTATTATTAATTACACATACCCTGGACTAAAATTTGTTAGGCAACCCATATGCAATATATTTATTGACATTAAATTTAATATAAAATACATTTCATCAAATAAACATCTCGGTGAAGGTCTTTTTATATCGGGATCTTAGACTATTAAAACCTGCCCTGCCTCAGCGAAATCTTTTAACAACTTTGTAATTATAACAAGGTGTGCTAAATATAGGTCTCCTCATCCTCAATTTTACGCATCTGGGCACAGCCGCTGCCCTATAAATATTAATTAATAGGTATAACAAAAGAAGTTATATACTTTATTTTTCTTTTTTTACAGTACCTAATCTTCGTTGCACCTGTACCTACTGCTAATATATCGCCTTAAACCAACCTTAAACGAATGAATACCTGAACCGTTTTAATAATATTTGTAAATAAATATTAAGTACCTACACTATATGATAAGACGCTACGTTATAAGTGCAATAAAATGTTAACTCAGACCTTTCCTAAACCCATTCACAATATTGCACAATAATATTGAAAGCCTAGAGCCCTAATCCGGTTTGAAGCACCTTTTCTCCTCCTCACCTTCAAAAGGTCGCAAGAGACGCTAACAAGCTAATAAAATATACCTTTTTGTGCATAATCAGGGGGATCTTTTGATTCGAGAAATGCCGACCTTCGGCTGCTGCCGCTTTATTAAGTGGCTATTTTATTTTCCATGAATGTAAATTTCGGGGTGGTTGAGGAACGGATCAAGGTGGGACCAAATTATCTTTTCGTGGCGGTCGGTCGTACGATAGAAGGTAGTAATCGCTGAAAATTTAATAAAAAACCGGCCAAGTGCGAGTCGGACTCGCGCACCGAGGCTTTCGTACAAACAATTATCCCATTTTAAATGGCCGGCTTCAGTTAATTTGGCACCTGGTAGGTATGGCGCCGGATACAAATGAGGTGCAAACTTAATGCATTTGTTGTATGGGAGCCCCAAATAATAATTATTTTTATCTAATACAATTTTTAGTATTAGTTGTTGTAGTGGCAACAGAAATACATCATCTTGTCTGAAAATTTCAACTGTCTACCTACACGGTTCATGAGATCCAGCCTGGTGACAGTATCGACAGAAAAAAACGACAGAAAATCAGGTATGGTATGTTGTATTCCCATACAACAAATCTGTTTTTATTTTGCCGTTTTTTTAGCCCCACTTAAATATTTATTTTATTCTGTTTTATTTGTTGTTACTTATAGCGGCAACAGAAACACATCATCTGTGAAATTCTCAACTGTCTTGCTGCCACGGTTCATGAGATACAGCCTGGTGACAGACGGACACACGGACGGACAGCGGAGGCTTAGTAATGGGGCCTTTTTACCCTTCAGCTACGGAACCCTAAAATCCAGGCACGCCTGAAAGAAAAACTGAGGCTTCATTAATATCGAAAGCTTTCGATTAAGTCATTATTCGAATTTAAGCCTTGATCTCCTTCAGTGTGCAGCAATTTTTTTGCTATCATTTTGGTCTATCAAATCAATGTTATAGAAGTACGGAATCCTCGGTGCACGAGTCGCATTTAAGTCGTTTCTATTTTGTTCGAAAGGCAATTTAGTTAATACGTTGAGTTGTTTGAAGATCATCGACTTTTTCCAGATGCGTCAGGGTTTTCTGATCGTTTCAGCAATTGTTTGCCATTTAATCAAGTAATTGTTTCAGGTATCTTCACGTAATATGGGCGTAAAAATAAACTAGATCAAGGATTCTCAAACTGAGCCGTATGCGGCAGTACGATATAGCATCTTCAGGAAAGATGAACTAGGAGAGGAAGAGCTAAAGGACATTAACCTTAAAATGTCCTTTCTTTCTGCAGGAGAATAAGATGATTTGAGGAAGAGGACTATGTGGGAGCGCCGCCGGAACAGTAACTGTTGGCTCCAACTGGGAACTGGGCTGAATGAACGCAGTCAGGCGATCGACAGCCCGTCTGTCTCCGGCCAGGCGCCCCTACACCAAATCATCATCATCATGTGCCGTAGAGAGTAAATATAAGCGTTGTGAAGCGATCCGGTCTACACATCTCCGGGAATTTGAAACCATCAAGAGTACATATACTCCCACCTGAAAGGCTGGTGACGCACTTGTGACTCCTCTGGTGTTGCGATTGTTCATAGGCGACGAAACCTGGCGGTAAGCGATTATACCATCAGGTTCCCGGATACCTTCACATGCCCGGATTTAATTGGCGATAAATGTAAGACTTGCCACAACTTCAATTTGCCATTAACTTTTTATTTCGTAGACCTTAAACTCGACAGTACTTTACAGATTTTATTCAAGTCAGGGTAGGTTTGTTTTATTACACTCCCAAAAAATTTTAGCTTACAGAAACAAAACATTTATAGCGAATTAATATTAATAACTAGAACTATCAATATTAATTAACTAGTAAAAAAATATGGCACACGAAATTCATGCAGACGGGGAACCTCTCCAGCTCCGTTTACTTGTTCGCATTTATATATTTAAAAAAATAAGCTACGCTACTTTGACGACGCGGTTGTTGCAGTTTGTAGTGCACTTGCCTACTGAGGAGCCGGCGGTCCCGGGTTCGAATCCTGGCCAGGGCAAATATTTGTGTGATGAACTCGAATATTTTTGCTTGGAATGCTTGGGTCATGGTTGTCCTATGTATTTAAGTATAATATTTATCTATATAAGTATATGTACTTATATCGTCGTCTAGTACTCATAACACAAGCCTTCTTAAGCTTAATTTGGGACTAGATCGATTTGTGTGAGATTGTCTGATATTTATTTAACAAGCTATGGCGCCGAGCTTAAAAAGTTTGGGAACCCCAACTAGATAATCCCTACGAAAAATATATAATGCGTTCACATTGTCGGCCTTGCCGCGCCTCCAACGATAAAATGTCTGAAAACAATACCTATATTTATTTGGTAAACGAGCCCAAATACAGTGTGACCAAAAGGAGTAGAAATTAAAACTTTCTCAAAAATTGTATTGTAACTTATATTATATTTCAAACACAATGTACATTGTTTATGAATAAATAACTATCACTATCACTATCTACACGGATTACAAGCCATTTATAGTGAACGTGTAGCCACAGATAACATAGGATATTTTTTAGCCGACTACGAAGAAACAAAAAAGAAGATTATCATATTTTCTACCTACACCTTTTAGTAACTTAATATAAATTTTGGGGATATAACTTGTGTAGTTCAGCACTCGTGTAAAATTTAAGGAAAATTAAACTCTATTTATTACTGTCATTGTTAAATTAGCGTTGTTACCTAGCAATCTTCCACAATTAAAAATAGGCCTACGATGCTATAGAACTATCCCTAGTCTACTCTGAGGATATATTAAAGAAAGTGCGAGTTCGTAATTAAAACTAAATTTTGAGACGGATTTTGCAAATAGCATAAATCATTAAAAGTAACTTTCTGTAGTGTTTTATTGGGCCCATCTTTTATTCCATTACTCACTACTGTATTTATCATATAAGCCACATCAATTGCTTAGTCTCATTCTCAATATATCCCAACAAAACTACACAAAATACTCAAAAACCGTCACTAAACGCATTCACAAAGGTTCGAATCTAAGTATAATATCATGTGAAGAGAACCGATTTGCCGCGGCTAAGGGTGACAACAAAAGATCGGTTAAGACCAATATAAGAGCTGCCATGAGAAACGCTTGGTAGTGGAAACCAGTGGAAACGACGTATGAACCTTTCAAAGTCTTCTAGAGTATTAGCTGTGCCCGCGGCTCCGCACGCGTGGAAATCGGTCTGTGTCAGAAAAAAAGTTTTCACTTCGTTCCTAAGTAGCGCCATCAAGTGCAATACAAACTTAACTCAATCGAGAGTGTAATGGCTACCCCCCTTTTATTGGTAAATTTTTTACAGCCTTTAATATGGCCGGGGATTTTCTCGACAGATTAATGAAGTTTTTATCAAAATCCGTTCAGCCGTTTTCAAATAAACAGCCAACAAATAAACAGATAAACAGACAAAAATCTAAAAACTGTTGGAACGTGTTCTGTTATCGATAGTATCCCCCGCCAACTTTTTTTCGAATATCTTCCATGTACAGACTTTCGACCCTCTTCAGATTTATTATATGTATAGAGGTTATATGTATACCTTTTTATTCAGAAACAATACAGAGATAATAATTAACATAAAACCTTAAATAAAAATTAAAAACTAGACTTAAAAATTAACTATAGATAAATAAAAAGGTGTGTGTGTCAGCTCCGACGCACGACTGGAGTTTACTCTTCAGGCCAGGCGCGCACCACTTTTTTGTCGCAGAAATAAGCGTACTTATGGGTTTATGAAAATCGTGGTGCGCGCTCTCATATAAACCCATATCTTGCATTTATGCGACAAAATTATCGTGCGACTAAAATCTTGGTGCGCGCCTGGCCTTAAGAACGTTTATAAAATATATACTCAATACTCAATACGTTTATTGCACATAATGATTATACAGGTGAAAGTAAATAGTTTAAGTATCACATTATGTACCCTGTTGGGCGCTGCAAACAAGAACGAAAAGGTAGGCACACTTTTTGTGCAACCTGAATTCGAGCGCTGCGAGGAATTCGTTTGACCACTGGAATTGAATGTTTAAGCTCACTGATTTTTTCAGAAAAAAGGCCTGATCTGACTTGGTTGTGAATTGTTTGCCTGGTGGCGATGTAATTGCGCCAGCACGAATGCCATGGGTTCTACTGATGTGTATATTAAGTCCTTTCTGACCTTTAAAGAAACGAATCTGGGAGCAATGTGGGCACTGTACGGAATTCTCCAGCGACAGCGACACAGACCTGGAAGCGACATTCTGAGAGGAGCCCGTGCTATTAGGATTCATCAAGTAAACTATTAAAAAACGCAATAGTAAAAACTTACGGCTGCGATAACAAATAAAGTATTTAAAAAAACCGCTCCAAGTTTCGGCATATACAAATTGCCCCATAAAGTTCCTGGGGGAAGCGGTGGTTTATAATTGCACATATAACTAGATAGTACTCATGTACTGATAGCAATCACACTCGTAACATGATAGAGATTCACGCAAAATATTAGCAAAAACTTGAAAACAAAAACACATTTCTCAGCTGTTGTAGATTGACAACTGTCAGTCAAGCTGCCCGATGCGCACTTGCGCCGGCCGCCGCCGCAGTCTCCGCGGAGAAATTATGAATATGTTTCTTGTCTATGTTATTTGTTAAGCCTCTTGTGGTAATTTAAAATAAATAAATGGCAGAGAACAATTAATATTAATTTTCTCTAACGGGAGCCATGTTTTCCCGTTGCTAAGTACATTTAAAATACATTTCATGAAATAAACATCTCGGTGAAGGTCATTTTATATAGGGATCTTAGTCTATAACGCTTAACGTAACGCATAACCTGCTAAATTGAGAAGTCGTATTTTTACCCCGATCGTATACTGAGATACGACTTTTTAAATTAGCACGGCAAATTACGTTCGATTTTATACCCCATAATTTTCATACCCCGGGCTTATATATGAAAATCGATTCTTAAGGAGTAAACTCCAAAAATTTGGCCCAAATCGCCGTCTATTGGCAGCGTGCCCAGAAGGCTGGCAGCATTGCCGCGTTGAATGGCAATGCTGATACGCTGTGCGAGATATGAACCAGCCCTCTGGTCACGCGTATACCTTTTTGCCATAGAATGGAAGAGGGGACACTGGAGAGAGGAACCGGACTGACAGATACAAAAATAAACTTTATACTATGCCATTGAGCTTTAGGGTAAGCAACTCCACTGTTGGCATTCTATATTTGTCTGTAGTCAAGTTAATAGTCATACTTATAATAAATGGTTTGTCCTTTTGTTATGATAAAATGGAGACATTACATAGACTCCTTCTTTATTCAGAACAATGGAAAAAGGATTGTCGTAGGATAAGGAAAATATGTCTGTGCTTTCAATGTCATTGTGAGATGCGACTATTTAGTTTAGTAACAAAAAAATCTGATAACTTATAATGACAAGACAATATTAGGCGAATGCGCGCGGTGACCCTTTGATTAATGAAGTAATTTTTTTAGAGTCTGTGCGGAAAGAGAAGAGTCGTAGGATTTGAGGGTTAGCCAGTGCTATTTTATAGTTTTTGCTATGTACATAACACCTTCAATCTTTGTCAGTTACTTTAAGATCAAGCATAATTTATATGTAAGTGAAAAGGCATTAGGTATCAGGTGAATGCTCTCGGTGACCCTTTGATTAATGAAGTAAATTTGTTTAGTCTGTGCAGAAAGAGACTCTTTCTCTTTTGACGACCTGCCTACTGAGCCGGCGATCCCGGGTTCGAATCCCGGCCGGGGTAAATATTTATGTGATGACTCGTATATTTGTTTTTGGGTCATGGATGTTATCTATATATTATGTATATCGTCGTCTAGTACAAGCTTTGCTTAGTTTGGGACTAGGTCGATTTGTGTATGATTTTCCCATAATATTTATTTATGTAAATTGATATATTTTGAATGAATATACTTACCGATATTGTGTCGGAGACTAATAATTTAGGGGGACTATTAAATACGTAATAATTTAATATTAAATACAACATAACATACCTGCCATAGCGTACTTGTAGTGGCGCGTTTTAATTCTGCTTGATTATTATTATTAATAATCTGTTTATGGCGGCTCGAAGCTTGTGCCACAGTATCAGTTTTTTTGGTTTATAACCAATGCAATGACTTCCGTGTTAAATGTAAATAAAACTTATCAAAAATAAAACATCATAACATTCTGCTTGATGTCAAGTTTTGAAAAAAACAAGAATATTAATTTATGTAAGTAAACAACACAAAACGGCCAATAGGTAAACACATCAGAATGTTGTTATCAGAATACTTATAATCAGTACATTTAGTGACATATCAACGACATTAAGTTTTTTTTATTCATGGAGCTATTATTTAAGTTTTTATTTTTTACAAGACAGGTGTCTTAGGTTAAAAGTTCCTGTTTCTGACATGACTCTTCTCTTTCCGCACAGACTCCATGTAATTTTGGATACAACTTGTTCAAATACCATCAACAAAATCAGCTTAAGGTAACTATTTAGAAATTAGTCTTCTACTTAGACTGGTATATTTAATTTGAGTAAGTTAACAGTTCAAACATAGCACATAATATGTAGTAGTGATCAGTTCCTCCAGCTGCCTTTCAATTACGAGTAACTCCTGATACTATTTGCTAAGTAACTTGGACACGAAACATGGGGTGTTCCAAAAAAGGAATAAACAGGGAACTCAAACTACTCCGACCGGCCGACCAACCGGTCACTTAGGTATTACGTATATATATTTTTTTAAATGTCGGACAACATCATTACACACCCCTCGTCGAAGATTATCTTCAAATTACAATAGCTATTACTGAATCAACTGTAAGCGCAATGTGCACACCATTCATGTATTCAAACCCCAATCTGTGCCTTGTGCCTATGCACAAGGCAGGTCATTTACGGGCATATTACGAGTAATTCGATAGGGCATTGCCACTGCCGTGCCGTCGTGTCGTGTCGCACGGCAATTTTATAACAGCCTGGCAAATATTACAATTAGAGATGGGCCGAATACGAATATTCGGCCGAACATTCGGTTTAGCCCTTAACGAACCGAATATTCGGTTGCGCCGAATCGTTAGAAACAGGTTTTGACAGGTCTGCGCTCAGTGCTCTGTACCCTTACCCATGAGTTAACGTGACCGTACCGTTGTAGTTCTACAAAGTAACCGCTAGGGCGCTGAGCAATTCTCCATATAAATGCTATTCTCCATTCGACGACGCGGTTGTCGCAGTGGTTAAGCCACTGCCTACTGAGCCGACGGTCCCGGGTTCAAATCCCGGCAAGGTCAAATATTTGTGTGATGAACACGAATATTTGTGCCTGGGTCATGGATGTTCTATGTATTTAAGTATTTATTTACACAAGCCTTCTTGAGCTTAATTTGGGACTAGGTTGATTTGTGTGAGGTTGTCTGATATTTATATTTATTACTAGATTTACGTACGTACGCGTGGAACTTGATAAAAGGGATTATTAAAAGCGCCTAAGCAAATGTAAGAGCAATTGTGCTTTTGGTCTAATAACTATATTTCCTACAGGGTCACCGCACCCCAACAGAAATGTTCACTCACTTTTCAATCTTTTTAGGTACAATTTCCAGGATGAAAACTATCCTTTGTCCTTCCTCGTATCTTAAACTATCTCTATGCCAAATTTCATCAAAGTCGATTCAGCGGTTTAAGCGTGAAGAGGTAACAGACAGACAGACACACTTTCGCATTTATAATATTACTAGCTTTTGCCCGCGACTACGTCCGCGTGGAACTTGGAAGTGTGGAAGCAACCTCGTACAACACGATAGATATCCACCTAATCACCTTAATTAATAAAAGGAATTATTTAAAGCGCCTAAGCAAATGTAAGAGCAATTGTGCTTTTGGTCTAATAATGACTTTTCCTACAGGGTCACCGCACCCCAACAGAAATGTTCACTCACTTTTCAATCTTTTTAGGTATAATTTCACGGATGAAAACTATCCTATGTCCTTCCTCGTATCTTAAACTATCTCTATGCCAAATTTCATCAAAGTCGATTCAGCGGTTTAAGCGTGAAGAGGTAACAGACAGGCAGACACACATTCGCATTTATAATATTATAGTATATAGTATACTAGCTTTTGCCCGCGACTACGTCCGCGTAGAACTTGGAAGTATGGAAGCAACCTCGTACAACACGATAGATATCCACCTAATCACCTTAATTAATAAAAGGGATTATTATAAGCGCCTAAGCAAATGTAAGAGCAATTGTGCTTTTGGTCTAATAATGACTTTTCCTACAGGGTCACCGCACCCCAACAGAAATGTTCACTCACTTTTCAATCTTTTTAGGTATAATTTCACGGATGAAAACTATCCTATGTCCTTCCTCGTATCTTAAACTATCTCTATGCCAAATTTCATCAAAGTCGATTCAGCGGTTTAAGCGTGAAGAGGTAACAGACAGACAGACACACTTTCGCATTTATAATATTACTAGCTGTGCCCCGCAGTGTTACCCGCTCATCCCACGGGAACACTAAATTTATTCGGGATGAAAAGTATCCTATGTCCTTTCCCGGGTCTCATACTATCTCCATACCAAATTTCATCTAAGTCGGTTCAGCGGTTTAAGCGGGAAGAGGTAACAGACAGACAGACAGACACACTTTCGCACTTATAATATTAGTATGGATAGTATGGATTATTTATAAATCATTTTCGCTGTCGTTAGCGAGTACGGTCACGTTAACTCACGGCAAGGGCCATTTGTCTTATTGTTTACGTTTTAGCTTTAATTACTTAAGTAAGAAAAACCAGACTTGTTTTAAATTTTCTACGACTTTTTGCTACATAATTGTTTATATTTTGACTATCTCTTTTTGGCAGTTGCTTGGAATACTGAAATCGGATCTCAATCTGACGAATTACGAAACAACCCACGCTCGTTATTTACTTTGTTTATTCGGTAAATATTCAACAATGTAACCGAGCTATTCGAATAAATAAATAAATAAATAAATAAATATTAAGGGACAATCATACACAAATCGACCTAGTCCCAAACTAAGCAAAGCTTGTAGTATGGGTACTAGACGACGATATACATAATATATAAATACATATATAGATAACATCCATGACCCGAGAACAAATATTTTGCACAAATATTTGCCCCGGCCGGGATTCGAACCCGGGACCGCCGACTCAGTAGGCAGGTGTCTACCAACCGAGCCAAGCGCGTCGTCGAATGAATATGAACATTGAATTTTTTTCCGAATATGCCGAATACCGAATATTCGGCCCATCTCTAATTACAATAAAACCAGTGAAATTCGAAATAAAATTCTTAGAAGTGGATTTGTTTTATCCAGGCTGTACTGCAAGGTAAATTACTTCAAATACCACGCTAGAACCTTGTCGCAACGACCAGCCTCTTTTATTCACACTCGGTTGATAGACGCGTTATTTTGTCAAAGTTCTACGGTGGTACAGTCAGGAGTAGGTTCAATGCAATCGAAGTGAATAACACAACTCTTTACAAAACTTATCTTGTTCATTTTAAGCATGATATTCTACACTTAGGTACTGTAGATTAAGTTAGACATATATAAGTATAATTTCAATCACAATATATATTTCAGCGCATGCCATATTGTGGATTTTACTATACTCATTTATTTTACTTGCAACATTGAGGTATTATTTATAATAGAGCCACAGACCCGAACAAAATTGTCGAAAAAAGTGGCACTGCTGTCATGTTCAAGTAGATGCCAATAACGCTTATTTATAATTTACAACAACATAATTACTTCGTACAAAATAACTCTTTACTCAAACGCTTAAGTGTCAAATTGGCTTACGTACTTATTACCACAAATATTTTTTGTGTAAATTTACTTTTTTAGCGTATTCTGACTCATGTCCCTTGTCAAACTTGGAACATGGCACGAATGGAGCAGATTTTAATAGTTTTACATACTAAAAATATTCTCATTATTATTTTATTTAGGTATTAAAATATATTTGTTGTTTGAACTAAATAATCTCGTAAATTGTTAATAACAAATTAAGTTACGTTTTTATTTAAGTAACAACTGCATAAAAGGGTCCCGACACTGCATAGAAGGGCTCAGTAATAATGACATTATGATTTCTCAACTCATCTTGTTCTAGTATGTGAAATGAGAGTAAGGCAAGTGCAAAATATTAACATTTTTAACCCTTTAAAGTTTAAGGCGACTCCGTACGTGGAATGGTGATTTTTAAAGTCCTAAGGCTCGTAATCTAGCCAAAGGAAAAATCTGAAAAAAATATATGTTATTTTTTACTATTTCTTCTAAAACATTATAGTTGGATTTTTGGAGTTTACTCCTTAAGAATCGATTTTCATATATAAGCCCGGGGTATGAAAAATATGGGGTATAAAATCGAACGTATCTGCCGTGCTAATTTAAAAAGTCGTATCTCAGTATACGATCGGAGTAAAAATACGACTTCTTAATTTAGCAGGTTATGCGTTACGCGTTATAGGCTAAGATCCCGATATAAAATGACCTTCACCGAGATGTTTATTTTATGAAATGTATTTTATAATCAATTTAATATGTCAATAAATATATTGCATATGGGTTGCCTAACAAATTTTAGTCCAGGGTATGTTTAATTAATAATAAAAAAAAATGTTTTAAACATTTCACCGGTTTGATTAATATTAGATAAATTCTATACCAATCGAAAGTATGAAGCCCATAGAATATGCAAACGTTAGGTTACCTATTCTTTTCCCGTCACAACTATCGGGTAGCCAGGTATAAACAGGTAAATCTATACCTACTAGCATTTTGCAACGGTCTGATTATTGAATTGAAACTGAATAAAATTAAAGATTATTTAATTATGAATTTATCTAATAATCAAATCGGTGAAATGTTAAAAAAATATATATTTTTATTTTTTACTAAACATACCCTGGACTAAAAATTGTTAGGCAACCCATATGCAATATATTTATTGACATATTAAACTAAATATAAAATACATTCATCAAATAAATATCTCGGTGAAGGTCGTTTTATATCGGGATCTTAGTCTATAACGCTTAACGCATAACCTGCTAAATTAAGAAGTCGTATTTTTACCCCGATCGTATACTGAGATACGACTTTTTAAACTACCATTATGTTCACATAAACAAACTATAAAATTGTCAATGTCAACTTCATGTCGAGTGTCAACAAAATTTTATAAATAAAATAAAATTTAATAAAATCTACGCTTAACGGGTAAAATGTGCTGCTTTTGAAACAATAGCGCCCGTCACACAATCGGCTAAAAGATACGTGTTCGTTTCAGCTCCCAAACAAACCTAACGAATTTTTGTGATATCCAAGATTACAACTTTTATAACGTGCAATGCAAATACCGTGTTTTCTTGGTGTTTAAGCCGTGCTTGTATGGTGCTAAGATCGAAGAAGACGTCTTGCTGTAGAGAGAGAGACCGCTTTAATGTGACTCAGCTTTAAGCTTAGAAATAGAGAAGGCGTGAATACTTTTCCATCACCACTGCTCTCATTTTCCTGCAGTCAGCCGCAGAATGGTTTTGATTTCGTGAAACTTTCCAGGATAAATACATACATAAATCAAGGATCCAACACAACCGAGCCATTCATTTTCTAGACGGGAGTCTTGCCGACCGACAAGAAGCTATGAAGTTTAAATCGAAATTGTTATGTTTTTGATGTTGGCTTTTAAATTGTATCTTTTTTTATTATAATTGCTTGTATTTTTACTTTTATTTGTAAGTGTTAGTTATAAATATGAGTGATCCTTCTTCATCCTTGCGCTGTCCCCATTGTCCCAACTCAACTCGAACTTTTACCCCTCATGGACTTAAAGTGCATATAGGGCACATGCATAAACATTTTCCCCAAGTCATCCCCTCCAACCCTAGACTGTCGGTTTCACAGCAAGCTCATGGTAACAACCCCATTCATCTAGATTTTGGTGATCTAGCTACGTTAAAGCAGTCAGTACGTGTGTTACGGCATATCCCCAAAGGGGCGCGAAACTTGGCAGCGGCCAAATTGAGCGACCTCATTGATAAGTGTATCGACTCCAATGGCACTCTCGAATGGTTTAGTTTACTGTCTTTTGCCTATTCCGCACTCAAATCGCCTGAAGCGTCAGCCACGGGCAATTTAACCACGAAAGTTAAGAGAAATATTAACTCTGCTTCTTTTGATATCAGTGGGAACATCGGTGCAGAGACCACGCCTTTGAGATCACACTCCATACTGAAGACAATTGAGCGTAAAGTACATGAAGGGGATCTCAGGTGCAGTGCGAGTGCTTATGTCGGATGAGGGCGTGGCGCCGTCGAGCCCTGAGACTTTAGCTACGCTGCAGTCGAAGCATCCAGCCCCGTCCCGGCCGCTGGTACTTCCACCGGAACCTGACATATCTATTTCTGCCTTAACTGTTAAGCCGGAGGAAGTGGAGCAGGCACTCAGCTCTTTCAACAATAGTTCGGCCGCCGGTTTGGATGGTATCCGCCCTGTTCATCTTAAGGAGCTTACGTCTGCATCTGCGGGAGACGCCGATTTTCGGCTCCTGGAACATCTGGCCAAGCTTTGTAATTTTTTGCTCAGTGGTCAATTAAAAACCCTGAAGTTTGCTCCTATATTTATGGTGCTTCCTTATGTGCGCTGTCAAAAAAAGACGGTGGTATAAGACCCATTGCCATAGGCAGCGCTTTCCGCCGCTTAACGGCAAAGCTAGGATGCCGTGCAGTGAGAGAAGAAATGGCAGCTTATCTGCAACCTTGCCAATTAGGGTTTGGCACAAGATTGGGCTGCGAGGCTGCAATTCACGCTACGCGGGCTTTTTCGGTAGATAGCAAAAACTTAGAATCCGTTTTAATACGTATAGTTAAGTTCATATCATTGTAACAGTTAAGTACTTATGCTTTCTGAAAAAATGACTGACTGTTGAGTTTCTTTCGGCGTTTCTTCTCAACAGTGGTCTCCTCTTGTGAAATTCCGGTAGACTCAGACATGTAAAAGTGCCCTTGTGGCCTACTTGCAGAATAAAGTTCATTATTTCATTATTATTATTATTAATTAAAATTGATTTAAAAAACGCGTTTAACTCAGTGGAGCGTGATGTTTTACTGTCCGAAGTGAAGGATAAAGTGCCATCACTCTACCCCTTCATTTTCCAAGTATATTCTTCCGCTTCTAATCTTTTCTACAATGGTCCTCTTGTTCTTTCCCAAGTTGGTGCACAGCAGGGGGATCCGCTAGGCCCTTTAGTTTTCTGTCTGGCCATACAAAAGGTAATTTCAGAGGTTAAATCCCCATTGAATATCTGGTACCTAGATGACGGTACCCTAGGTGGTAAACCTGAAGAAGTGGAACAAGACTTGCTCATGCTCCTGCCTCGTTTAAAAGCTCTGGGTTTAGATATTAATTTCAGCAAATGCGAATTTTTCCCCTGCAGTACCAACTCACACGATTCTTTCCCCTTATTCAGTGCTCTGCTCCCCGGACTGAAAGTGTTGTCGGCGAGATCTTTCAACCTCTTGGGGTCCCCAATATTCCCAGAAGCCATTCCTGAAGCCTTCGAGGAGAGAAAGCTGCTTCTGCTGATGGCTGCGCAGAGGTTGAATGAACTTTCGGCTCACGTAGCCCTCGTTATGTTGCGAGTTTGCTTTGCCGTGCCTAAGCTGACATATTTCTTGTGCACCGTGCCAGCCTGGCTGCACCCTGTCCAGACAGACTCCTTTGACTTCATGTTGAAGGAGAGTTTGGAAAAGGTGCTGAACGTCTCCCTTAACCAAGGTCAATGGGACCAGGTTTCTCTGCCGATTCGAACTGGTGGTTTGGGCGTGCGTCGCGCGCGAGATGTGAGCCTCCCGGCCTTCCTGACTTCGGCGTGTGGGGTGGTGGACCTTGTCACTCAAATTTTATCTTTTGATGGTGACAAGGCTATCATTCCTTACGCCTCCGATGCTTTGACGGCCTGGACGGCTCTTAATCCCGGCGTAGCCATACCCGTAGAATTGTTCCGTCAGCGTCTATGGGTTTATTTATATGAGAGTGCGCGCACCACGATTTTCATAAACCCATAAGTAAGCTTATTTCTGCGACAAAATTATCGCGCGACTAAAAAAAATCGTGGTGCGCGCCTGGCCTGAAGAGTAAACTCCAGTCGTGCGTCGGAGCTGACACACACACTTTTTTTTTTAAAGCAATAATTACTATGGAAGAAATTATGTTGAAATAGGGTCGTTTTCAATTTTCAATTCCCTAAGGCTTCTAAACTACAAGTGATATTTACACGGCTCTTTCGCAAGAACATTGAAAATTCATTGATCTTTAATCGTATTGTTTAAAAGTTAGTAAAATGGAAATTCGGTCTAATAAAGCATCAAAAAAACTGAATTTCCGCGAGCGCGGCCGTGCCCGGGCTGCGAGCTCAGTGTAAATCTAACCGTCGAAGGGGAAGGCTGTGTCACTTGCTCTCGCGATCCATCTAGTTAAGGAAAATTGTTATAGTACCGGATACCGCGGAGGTTCGATCTGTCTTCGTGCGTTTGAAGTGTATTTTAAGAGTGTAGTTCGTTTTTTACGACTACGCTATGGGACATAACAAAAAGCACTCATTTTCATATAGAATTAAATGTAACTGTTTTTTTCGTATTTAGGTATCTAGTAATTTTAAGTACTTATAAAAAAAATTGTCATAGCTTAGCATTCCCGGACACATTTGGATACTTAGATATTCTCAGTCATGGGCCCACACCAGACAGGATTCCCAGAAAATAACACTTTTGGTGTGGGTTTTAGGGCCCTTCTCTGTGTAATATTAGAGTACCAGAGGTATTTCGGTTAGTAAAAAAATCTGATAATACAGATATTTAAGTATGATAACGTCTAATGATCTTTATTAATTCAATCCTAAGAGATATGAATATCGTAATGCAGAACAAGTATTGTTCGTTTGAATACCATTGTAATATTCGGTAAAACGCTAATTTACGAATTCGAATATTTATTGTAAGTATTCAGTACATGACATATGATATAAAAATACATTATCAAAAATTACAATAATTTTCTAGTTCAAGAAGGCAAGTGACAATTTTGGCATGAGGGCTTATTTATGTAAATACAATAGTCAGAATACATATTTGCATCAATAAATTTCCCACTTCATATTTAAATTTAAATGAGCGTTAGTAATTATTGACATATCCGCCGGGCCTAGCTAGACATACCTAGCCTGGCCATAACATAAGTTCTGTTCCAATTGTTTACCGTTTATAAAATAAAAACCTGATTTTTATGACATATCGTTTAAAAGCCATATATTAATGATCGGATTACAGTTGAATTAATGAAAAAATATATAACTTTATTTAGACTCATCGTAATGCCCAGACTTGATTTTTGACTAATGCTCAGAATTTTTCTCTCTATGTTTGCCAGAGGGCAATGAAACGATCTTGGATCAAATTAATCGATCGCGGAAGGAACGTCAAAACCCAAATAGCTTACGTAATGCAGACAACCGCTAAACTAAAGTAGGGCTGACACGTTTGCCGCATGTCAACCGATCTGCAGATCAAGAAATCTACACCCACCCAATAAAATTCGGAACTTCTAAGTTAACGTAAAAAAAAAGATACGGCTCTTTATGCCGCAAAAAAAACGTATCTACGCTGGAAAGGAAAATTATCCAAGAGACACGGAGCTAACTTTACAGGACATCTAAAAAACTACGAACTTTTTAAAGAAAATAAAAAGTTTTAAATATTCTGTGGACCTACTTTTTAAATGAAGCATTTATAATTATAAACAACATCATGTTCTCTACATGTCACTTTTGTTATTTTGTCTATTAATGGAATAATTTAAAATTTAGCATCGCTTACGCAAAATGGCTGTCAAAATAGAATTAGGTAAAATTATCTAAGCGACACGTTTCCCGAGATATTAGTCAGGTAAAATAGTATAATCTACATTTTACACAACAATCAACACAATAAACAATATCTATGTGCATACGATGCTCATTTTATATAAACAATATCATGTTTTTTACATGTTGCTTTTGTTATTTTGTCTATTAATGGAATATTTTAGGATTTAGCGTCGCTTACGCAAAATGGCCGTCAAAATAGAATTAGGTAAAATTATCTAAACGACACGTTTCCCGAGAAATTAGTCAGGTAAAATAGTATAATCTATTACACAACAATCAACACAGTTAACAATATATATGTGCATGCTCATTTTATAGTCAGGTAAATATATAAATGTGCATAAATCAGCATGAAATAAATCAAGAAAAATTATCGAATCGCCTTTGTAGGAAATATTTCAGACATGAAAAGCTATTTATCGTACAATAAAACCTCACGATTAATGTTTTAATTAGAGAAAAATATTTATTTTCAAACATTAAAATTAATGAAGTGACATTTAAAGTTCTCTAAGACAAAAACTTATGTTCCAACTACGCAAATACAAAAAAAACTGCTTTAGGAATGTTAAAGATTTATTCATCAGATATCACGTGAAATTTCAATTTTATACATTTTTATGTGTGATCTGCTGAAAGATTTCCAGTAGTTCTAGATCAATGTATGGTAGCAAACGATAGCTATGACTAATAACAGCACAAGAGTTCTCAAGACTACAGTCACTCGGTACTCATTAAGGAATTTTAAATCACGATCTACGTGAAATTTCAAGTTTTACAATTGCAATGAGATAATATCCTACCCTAAGAAGAATAACAAAACTACCTACAACTCTGTGTGGTATAAGTGACGTCTCGTAAGACACTGTTTGAGTGAGATGGCGTTTGGGTCCATCAAGCGAGTCCAAAGTAATGCCTTAGCGCCACAGACACAGATTTACGCCGCAGATGGGCCTAACGGCCTTTATAAATATATTGAATTACTACTAAATGTGTGATAGTTTATAAAACAGAACCGGTAAAGTTGTCTAACTACCAATTTAACGAAAATATTTGTTTTTTAGTACATTCTATGCGACAAATACGACTCAATTGTCATTCAAGCAATTCAAGATAAGCGACAGTAGTCGATCAAAGTCATATTAGGTAAAAAAGGATAAGCGACAATGGTTTCATAGTATCAAAGCAGGTAAATTTGGATAAACGCCAATAGTTAAGATAGTTAAGATAGACAATCAGGTAATTTATCTAACTATGTTATTTTTTTTAAAGAATCTTATGTCGATTCTGTTTAATAATGTGGAAATACCACATTTTTACTTTTTGGCTAATGCGCATAAGCATTTTAAACACACATGACATGACACAGAGGGCGCTCCAGTAGCGAAGAATTATGGAATCAAAGATTTAGTGTGATTGACGTAACGATATGATAGCTCAGTTGGTAGAGCACTACGCCGGAAACTTAGGGTCGCAGGTTCGAGTCCTGCTTACATTGCAGTGGATCATATTCAATTTTTCTTTCATAGTTTACCTTTATGTTAATTTTATCATAAAGACATAGGTGAAATGCCTCAAACGACATTAAAATATATTTTACGATCAGGTAAAAACAGTTAACCAACAAGTGCAAGGTTAGTTGGACTAAAGAAAATTATCCAAGTTGTTTGATCTGTTTTGACAAATAAGTAAAAAAGCTCTAAGGTTCATTATTATGCAAAAAACTTTTTATGTTATCTCCATTTTGCTAAAAAAACCTCAAAAATCAAGTCGTTTAGTAGAAAAAAAAGTAGAGATTCTCTAAATCACCGACGGGATAAGCGACACAAAAGTCGTCAGACAGATGTATACGAGACCCAACCCATTCGATGCAGAAAAATCTGCCGATCCCAACAGTGTGTATAACTCAATACCCCCAAAAATGTCGCTTAGATAAGTTCTCCTTTCCAGCATCGGCATATTTTGACACTCAAGTAAATTAACATTTATAGGGTATCCATTGACCTTGAACATTGAAATTAGCCAAAAAATTCGTCTAGTAAAATATCGTCAATATCAACAAGTATAGGGGAAAATCTGAGAACATTACTAATGTAGTCATAAAAAACTATCACTGTTTATAAGTAGGTAAAGGACGTAAATCCGTTTCCAACGGTAAAGTTGAGTTTGTCGCTCTATTATTTATAGTTTATTTTTTCATTAGAGCAGCATGACCCGGGGGATAAAGCTGTACCTCCGTACTATGTTAAAATATCGGTTCATCCGCTGGGTCACGACATGATTTATTTATTAAAAAACGATATTTTTTATTTCTGCATGATTTTACACGTATAATCAAGAATCTTGTCGGCATTTTAACTATTTTTGGTGGGTACCTACACATACAAAACAAACTAAAAAGTATTTTTCGATGCGAGACTTCCAAATGGCCAATTTCACTTATTTTTTTGGAAAATAGCTTTAACGCATTTTATTTTTAATATTCTACTGTAGTGGGTAAATAGATATTTAGTAATCCGCAATAATTATATCATTGTTTAAATGATTTATTTTACTTCGAGATTTTTCAATGCCTTTAAATATTATACCTATAAGGTTTGTTGATCTTCAACTCTCGCTCGGACTATGCGAGTGTATGAAGCTGCTTGGACGCCACTCAACGAGATTATGAACGAAGTAATGTTCCGGGGGCGCACGGTCGGCGGGGGGAATAACGTTAG
The DNA here is from genome assembly GCA_947623375.1 of Apotomis capreana. Lineage (NCBI taxonomy): Eukaryota > Metazoa > Arthropoda > Insecta > Lepidoptera > Tortricidae > Apotomis > Apotomis capreana. The sequence goes on from OX392501.1 coordinate 1,433,411, forward strand.
GCTCCGCCCAGATCCTCAAGGACGTTGGGATTAGGAGTCGCCTTAATGGCGTGGCATGAAAGTCGGTGGCGTAGTATGCACGGCAGCACACATTGTCTTTAGGTGTTCTTGGCGTTCAAAGGTTTAAACTGACAGTGTCTAGACTCTGAGACAAAATAAAACAATGACAACAGAGCAATTTTTTTTATTAATTTATTAATGCAATCTGCCTGTAAAAGGCATATGTTCATAACACTGGCTCACTCGCCGCCGCACACATAGCAATGTCATGCGTCCACTCTCGCCCTAAACTCGCGTGTAACTAAACGCAGCATCCTATGTGACGTGCGCCTGAGACAGTGTATATCTATTTATGTATAGATACCTACTACCACAAACACTACATAACCATTTTACGCTTCTTTTGTATACATTGACATTTTTTAACGTTTTTATTCAGATATTAAAGCTGTGTTGAGTGAAAGACTTTTACGCTTCTTTTGATTAAACATAAAAAAATATAAATATGATTATGCCGAACGAATACACGAGAGACGAATTATTTGGCTGAAATTATTCTTGATGTCTGTCTCTTACTAAACGTGACCTCAATTTTTCACGTTGTTTAAGATCGCGTGGGAATCTAAATAAAAAAATAGGATGATTATTTATTGCACTTCTTTATTAATTAATAAAATATATAACTATAGCGACTCCTTAGATTTTTGTTCTGTGATGAGGTGCATTTTGTAGGGACAAAGTTAATAATTCTAATCTAAAATATGCTATGATTTTACATAGGATTCGTTAATTAAAAAAATAGAATCTGCGTAAAAAAGAATATTTCGACCTTTTTCTTTATTTTATAGCTGTTATTTCTGCAATTTTTCACTGAAAGTTAAGTCATTTTTGAGACCCGTCACGTGTCATGGTCTAAACGAGACTGATCGCCCAACTAATGCGATTTGTGATTTTGCATTAGTTGGGAGGGTGCCATTTTTTCCGTCGGATTGTGTGTCCATGTAATTAATACGTCAATGACTTGCAACGACAAATTTTTGGTAACTGAAGTTGCAAGTCCGTGAATGTCACTGATGTAAACAAAGAAAGAACAGGACTAAATATTCCGCAAATTTCAAGTATTTTTTTAATTATAAAGCCAAAACCAGTGATGAAAATAAAGTTTTTTTTTTTTAATTGGATTCAGTATTTATTGCGCAAGAAGAACGAAGTACCAGAGCAGCAATCCGGTAAGCAATGTTTTGAATTTAGTTAATCCTTGATAAATCGCTACTGACTTTTAATCATGGACCTAGCATGTACTGAGTACATAATGGTTTACATAATAGCTCCATACTTTTAATAATGCAAATATAATGTATGACGTATGCTCTTTATTGCCATATGAAAACCGTTTGTAGCGCAAAGCGCAAGTGGCCCCTACCCCTGTGCCGGACCGAGCTTAGAGCATAAGGGACACACCGACACCTTGTAGGCTATATAAATCAAACACAATAAATAAATCAATTAATCATTATATAAATAAATAAACGAGTTCGACTTGCGCATGAAGGGTTCCGTACCATAATCTATAACAAGTTTGTTGTATGGGAGCCCCCTTAAATATTTATTTTATTTTATTTTTAGTATTTTTTGTTATAGCGGCAATAGAAATACATCATCTGTGAAAATTTCAACTGTCTAGCTATCACCGTTCTTGAGATACAGCCTGGTGACAGACGGACGGACGGTCGGACGGTCGGACGGACGGACGGATGGACGGACGGACAGCGAAGTCTCAGTAATAGGGTCCCGCTTTTACCCTTTGGGTACGGAACCCTAAAAATGTAGGCTAGCATATTTTGACGCGACTTCGCTTGTCGAGCGACTTAGCATCACCTGTCTTGCTCGCACAGTATTGAGAGGAAAGTGACAGGTAGTATTTGCCGCGCGCCAATGCGCGTGTTTCATTTTCCGTAAAGTAAAATCCATAGCATCATTTTATTCGACCTCTTTGCATTCATAAAAACATTTCGAATTCGGAATGACATTAGCTTATCAAATTCCAGTGTAGCTGTCACCGCGTGCGTGTTTTGTGTTCATTTTATTTTGTAATTTAATTTAAGGGCCAAAAATGTCTACCGACGCACCCTCCGAGATGGAAGTCTCGGGGGACATCAATATCACTCTGATGACATTGCGGAAACCTACAGATTTGAAGAAGATCATAGACTCTGTGCCGAAACCGGTACGAGCGGTACCGAAGAATGGTCTGCCGCAGTGGTACCGGCTTGGGTTGGAGTCTAAGTTACCGGTACCGAAAATACCGGTAGGGAAGATCACGTTCTCGCGCGGGAAATTGGGAGAAGATGTGAGTACTTCTTTTAACACGCCTTTAACTATTAGCTTCACTTGTAACTACAAGTTTGTTTGTTTATCTGTTTGCATGTAACAATGTTATAATATCTTGGAAGTCAGTTTCAACTTACTTCTTATTGTCGTATAGAAATAAACTTTTTATAATCACACTAATAATACAAAGGCGTAAGTTTGTGAGTGTGTATGTTTGTTACTTCTTCACGCTCAAACGGCTGTACCAATCTATTTAAATCTTGGTATGAAGGTATCTGACACCTTGGATTAACACATAGGCTTCTTTTTACCATCGAAAAAAATGTAGTGTTCCCGTGGGATGCAGTTAGTATTATATTTTATGTAGCTCACGTGAGCTGGTACTGATGGAGACGGAAGGTGGCCATAGGAACTCCTAAACAGCACAAGTTAAACCCATCGTGCTTGACCTCATTTAAAAAGAAATTAACGTTTATGTAAGATAGTACAGTCGACAGTTAATGCGAGCGATGTTTTTTAACCCTCGTCTAAAAAGAGGGGTGTTATACGTTTAACATGTGTATCTGTGTGTCTCTCTGTGGCATCGTAGCTCCCGAACGGATGGACCAATTTCAGTACGTTTTTTTAGGGTTCCGTACCCAAAGGGTAAAAACGGGACCCTATTACTGAGACTTCGCTGTCCGTCCGTCCGTCCGTCCGTCTGTCACCAGGCTGTATCTCAAGAACGGTGATAGCTAGACAGTTGAAATTTTCACAGATGATGTATTTCTATTGCCGCTATAACAACAAATACTAAAAATAAAATAAAATAAATATTTAAGGGGGGCTCCCATACAACAAACTTGTTTTATTGTACGGAACCCTTCATGCGCGAGTCGGACTCGCACTTGCCCAATTTTTTTTTATCTAACGACTTGTCCGTCGTGATGGTTCTCAGCTATGTTTGGTGGAAATAGAAGCAGAAGTCTCCAAGATATTCAGCTTTATTTAATTGGAATAAGTGACAAGAGTAAATTTTTGTTTTGGGAAACAGTTGACATTGCCATATGTTCACCTTAGTCTCAATACCTCCACGCGCTCCCGAACTAAAGAGTCTCTACATATAGATCGACCGACGGACAACAAAGGCGAACATTTGTGTGTGTTTGTTACTTCTGAAAATACCGGATTATCCGATATTACCCATACCAACCAATTCCGAAATTGCAAGCCCTAGAAACGGACTACAAGAGATCAGCCAATATTGAAGCTAAGAATTCCAAATTTTGTAGCTATGTTCACTTTTAGTAGCATTTTATCCATCACTCATTGAATGAGGCTCTCATGGGTTCACTAATATGTTGCATAAAATTGATACTCATAATTTCATTTAGCATAACAACCTTTGACAGAAACATTATTTCTCCGAATTTTATTTTGCATAATTTTTTTCTCATATTGTGATGTACATAATTTTTTTTATCAGAACATTCATGTGGCAGAATATGAATAAGCATAATACTTACATGTCCGAATAGTTATTTCGAAGAAATTTATATCTCATAATATTTATAGTTCAATCCTGTTATGGTCGCAGTTCTAACCTAACCTAACCCATTAAGTTCGGTTCTAACCTAACCTACTTTACTGGCAGCAGTTCGGTTCTGTTGTGGTCACAGTTCTAACCTAACCCATTAAGTTAAAAAAAAAAAAACTAACATAACCTAACCCGTTAAGTTCGGTTCTAACCTAACAGCAGTAGCCTGGCAGCAGTTCGGTTCTGTTGTGGTCATAGTTCTAACCTAACCTAACCGATTTTACTGGTATCAGTTTAGTTATTAATCGCCTAATCTAACCTAAAACCTAAACTAGTTTCAGCACTCGTCTGTTCCGTAAACTATGTCTTTATGCCATAATAAATTCGGCGATATTAATGTTCTGCTATATAAAATTATGACAAATAAAAGTCGGTGATACTAGTGTTCTGCCATTTAAAATTATGCTAAATGAATAGTATGCCAACTGACAATTATGATACTAAATGATTATGCTAAAGAATCATTCGGCTAAAAATGTTTCGGTGATAGCTGTTATGCGAAATGAAATTCGGAGAATCGATATTATGCAAGATAAAGGGAACCCGCTCTCATGATTATCAGCTTCTTGTGTCGGCGGTGTTTTACATTTTTAATTTAGGTTATTTGACATGAACTTACACTTTAATGACAATAAAAGCTTGTCTCATGTCTCACAAGAACTTATTACATGTTAAAAGGAGACTAAATAAGTGTAAGACCCTCTTGGCTCTAATACTCTTGTCTTCTGACATACTTCTCCGCCTTCATCGGGCTCTTCCAAAATCAATGAATTCAATTCCATACAATTCAAAGCGATCACCGCAGCTTTGTGCTCTTTGAAGTGCCATTTTGTCGACACTTAAGAACCTCTCTACTGAGGACTCCTTAAAACGAAAAGTCATTAAAAAGTGCGTTTAATAGGGTTCGGAACTAAAACTTGAACCTATTTGATTGGATAGTAAGTGCTCCTGTCAAAAATTGTTTCCAATGAGATTTCATTTGAGTGCCTCGCTGGCACAGAATAGATAATAGTACAACCTCTGGCCGCAACCTGCCTATTGTGACTACTTTATTATGTCTATTCTTTCACAATACCATAATACCTAATAGGCGTCTTAAAGAGTACGTTATCCTTACTACCCCAAAATATTAATATATTCCTTCAATTATTAACTAATTAATTCACGAATGAAAAATTTGGGGTAAAGTGCTCATAGAAGGCTATCTTGCTTGCTTTTGTTTGTTTATTCTGAACTGAACCGACCTACTTACCGTATATTAACGCTGGTAACGACAGAGATTAAGGCATTATAAAGGCGTCTACACACATGCCTCATCACTTCCATGCCAAATGGATTTCCTTTCTCTGTCGTCGGTGTGAACACCGTAAGCCTTACTTAGCATTTACTTTTCCAACATCTTATGACACAATCCTTTTATGAAAATGGAATCTTTATTTTACTGGAAATACGGATGATTTCGGATTTAACTACTTCTGTAAGCTACGAGATATATATACAACTTCTGTAGCTTTAAAACAGAGTATTTCGTCGGATTTCTACGGTTCTAATGCAAATTCGAGACTGTATTAAGACACGTGAATTACGAATTAAAATGAAGGCTTTGTGACGTTCGAAGTGTAATTTAGTTAAGCTCTGACGACGAAATAATTTAGGTAGAAGTAGACTTTAAACCTCAACTCTTGAATGCAAACTCCTCTGTTCTATACGAAATATCTAATTTCATAATATTTCTTGTGCACAGTCGCCATCAGATATTATAAACTTTTAAACATAGGACTACATGGCGGCGCATCACGAGAGAAGCGGTGGCGAAAGAATCGACCCAACCATGACCACGACCACTCTGCCAAGAGTGCACGACTACGAAAAAGATAATGTTCTGCCCTTGGAAATTCCTGATTTGGACATTTTTCACGATTCTTTACCTGTTCTTAGGCGTAAGATGCTAAAATCAGCTGAATAAAAATATTATATTAGTTATTTCAAAAAGCAGAAAACGACTAAATTAATAGAAAATGTAATTGTTTTCTATTTATTTCTATTTACTCCTTCCGTTTAAATGCCCTCGAATTATTATAATCACATTTTGAATCTTGTGTTTTAGTTTAGTTTAATAATATTAATTAATGTTATAGGTTAGTGTGCCCTTAGGGCTCCCCCACATCTAGCGTCTCCCAAACGTCGACGCCTCACCAACGCCCGCGCGGCGTCGACGCCGCGCTCCCGCAGCGCCGACGCGACGCTGCGGCGCCTCTCGAACGTCGACGTCGCAGTGACGTCCACGCGGCGTCGGCGCCGCGTTAGCGCCGCGCCTCCTCGACGTCAGTGTCGACTGTCGAACGTCGGAGCGTCTTGTCGGCGCCCACGCAGCGTCACTGCGACGGACAGAGCACGCAACAAAGTCCAGGGTTTCCAGACGTACGATAATTATCGTACATGTACGATAATTTGGCCTCCAGTACGATGTACAATATAATGAGTACTATCGTACGCAAAAGTACGATAATTTGCAGGTCGTCGAAGGTTGGATTAAATTGTCCGATTATCAAATAAAAGTCATGGATTCCGACGAAGAAACACTGCTGTTAACGTTACTGTTGAAACGAAAATTACGTAAAAAGAAGAGAAAATATTGTCGTCGATATTGGCAAGATCCTCTATGGAGTTCTGGAATTCATGAGTGACTATTTTGTGTTGTATAAACGAGTGAAAAAAAATGAAAAACACTTTTTTGAGTATTTAAGAATGCCAAGAAAAACATTTGAGGAACTTCTGCTTATAATCCAAAACGATTTAAGACATCGCGATATAAAATTCAGAATGTCAATTTCACCTGAAGAGAGACTAATATAGCATAGACAACATGACGCGAGCTGTGAGAATAACCTAAAAATAGCTCACGAGGATTGTTAATTGTTCAGCATATTTTGAATAAATGATTCACAAATTACTTAACTGTAATTTTCTTTCATAAAACACTGACATTGGCATCCCTGCTAATGGCGACCAAACAGTGAAAAATTTTGACGATCTGATCAGGTTGGCAGTCATTTCTGACCAGTTGGACGTTTATTTCGATTCAAGGTCACTCCAGTGAGTGCGTTTTCATATAATGTTATTAAAAAACCCTAGAATTTAACCCAACCTTCGACGATCTGCAAATTATCGTACTTTTGCGTACGATAGTACTCATTCTATCGTACATCGTACCGGAGGCCAAATTATCGTACATGTACGATAATTATCGTACGTCTGGCAACCCTGGACGCGGTGGGTTGCGTGCTCTGTCCGTCGCAGTGACGCTGCGTGGGCGCCGACAAGACGCTCCGACGCTCGTCAGTCGACACTGACGTCGAGGAGGCGCGGCGCTAACGCGGCCACGACGCCGCGTGGACGTCACTGCGACGTCGACGTTCGAGAGACGCCGCAGCGTCGCGTCGGCGCTGCGGAAGCGCGGCGTCGACGCCGCGCGGGCGTTGGTGAGGCGTCGACGTTCGGGAGACGCTAGATGTGGGGGAGCCCTTAGTCAACTTGAATGCTGTTGCACACCTGTCATTGGTTTATAAACAGGTTTTTGTGTCTGTGTATTTTATACTATTTACTTGTTTTTGTTTATGTAGGTACTGTTGGTGTGTCATATAAATAGATTAGATTAGATTAGATTATTTATTTCACGATAAAAAATACATTACAAATTTGCTTAATGTCAAAATTATACGAATTAATATCATGATCGTCAAAAATAAGGCAAGATTAATAATACGATAAAATGTTTACAATGTCAAAATAAGTAATAAAAGGGAAAGTCAACAGGTAAATAAAATATAAATAAATAAATAACTAGTACATCGTTGGATAGAGAAAAATAATAACCAAGTCCAATTCTTCAAGCTGACTCGATTTAAAGCGCAATTTGTTTGTAAAAGAGATAACGCTAAGGATTTAATACTCAACTTATCTTCCAGAGACTTGTTTATATCGCATAGGGATTAACATGAGCCTCTAGTGAGACAAGGGATTATCTGACTAAAATGTTTATTATAGTTAGATAAAACCTTGTTCTACTACGGGTATATGCTTCAGCAATGATCTCACTGTGTAAAGGTAATAAAAGTGCATCATTCTTTAAGGTCGATTGGAATTTTAGTTCTAAAAAGGTTTAAGAGCCCTTACTCCTTTTCAATTTTATCTTTTTCGTATTATGACAAATGTATTGATAATTTCAACCAACTTTTCAAAGTGAATAATACTTTTCTCTGAATTCTAGAAAGTAACATAGCTATTTCGAGTAGTGTTTGAAACAAATATTATCAATGAAAAGTTCAAACTGTAGATTTTAAATATATACCACGATTTTGACGACGCGGTTGGCGCAGTGGTTAAGCAACCGCCTACTGAGCCGACGGTCCCGGGTTCGAATCCCGGCAAGGGCAAATATTTGTGCGATGAACACGAATATTTGTGCCTGGGTCATGGATGTTCTATGTATTTAAGTATTTATTTATCTTTATAAGTATGTATATCGTCGCCTAGTACCCATAACACAAGCCTTTTTGAGCTTAATTTGGGATTAGGTTGATTTGTGTGAGGTGGTCAGATATTTATTTATTATTTTATTTATACCAATAAATCTCAATAGCCCTGTTCTAAGTAATAACATTGATAATATGTTAAGAAACATATTTTATTATAGAAAACATGTCTAAAACAATCAGCCTTTCTGAACGAAGGAGCCACCATTTGTACAGATTCACACATGTGTTCATCGGAAGTGTTCAGACGACGCGGTTGGCTCAGTTTGTGAGCACTTGCCTACTGAGCTGGCGGTCCCGGGTTCGAATCCTGGCCAGGGCAAATACTTGTGTGATTTGTATGAAGTTGTTTCAGGTCGCCGCTGCCAGTGAATGGTTCGGAGTCCCTTTAAGGGGCTACATCAAGATAATGAGTCCTATTCACGTGTAGGCTTTTCTGATAAAACTCGAGCCCGCATACAAGGCTGTGCAACAACAGAACGGGGTATCTGTTTTTTTTAGATTAAAATTCGTATAGAATAGAATAGAAATATAATAGTCTAAGATCCCTTTAAGAACGACCTTCACCGAGATGTTTATTTGATGAAATGTATTTTATATTTAATTTAATATGTCAATAAATATATTGCATATGGGTTGCCTAACAAATTTTAGTCCAGGGTATGTTTAATTAATGATTAAAAAAAATTTTTTTTTTAACATTTGATTATTAGATAAATTCTATACCAATCGAAAGTATGAAGCCCATAGAATATGCAAACGTTAGGTTGCCTATTCTTTTCCCGTCACAACTATCGGGTAGCCAGGTTTAAACTCGTAAATCTATACTAGCATTTTGCAACGGTCTTATTATTGAATTGAAATTAAATAACATTAAAGATTATTTTATTATGAACACGGTGGTATACGAGTAGGGTTGCCTGCGAAAAATCAGTCCAGAATTCCGGTTGTCAAATTTTGAAAAGTAAAATATTGCAGCGAGTGAATGTGTGCGACTGAGAGGTCCCAACCAAAACCATCCCATACGATAGAAGAGGACACAGCATAGCAGCTGTTTGAAGTCCGCCCATTTAAAAAAAGAGAGTGCGCATGCTATTTGTGCTTGAAAATGAAAAGCATAGCGATAGACTCGTATATGCTGTGCATTATTTTGGAGTAGTTTATTATTAAAATAGAGAAATAGTTATTTAACTTTTTTTTTAATCAATTAATAAATGAAATAATGATCTTTATTCTGCAAGTAGGCCACAAGGGCACTTTTACATGTCTGAGTCTATCGACATTTCACAAGAGGTGACCACTGTTGAGAAGAAACTCCGAAAGATTAGATACATTACATTTGTTTTATTCTACTACCTATGTTTCTACTTGAATCACTTAAAATTAATGCCGTTTAAACACTTTTCACCGTTGGTTAAAATTCTCCAACATTTAAAAGTATGAGAATCACTGAACACCATGATGACGTAGGCTTGTGTCAGTCACGTGGTTCGCGAGTCTCGGAAGAGAGTACCAGGCGGAGTATATTATTATACCATGCATTTTATTGTATCTATAGCGACACTCTACTCCAAAATAATGCACAGCATATACGAGTCTATCGCTATGCTTTTCATTTTCAAGCACAAATAGCATGCGCACTCTCTTTTTTTAAATGGGCGGACTTCAAACAGCTGCTATGTTGTGTCCTCTTCTATCGTATGGGATGGTTTTGGTTGGGACCTCTCAGTCGCACACATTCACTCGCTGCAATATTTTACTTTTCAAAATTCGACAACCGGAATTCTGGACTGATTTTTCGCAGGCAACCCTATACCACCGTGTTCATAATAAAATAATCTTTAATGTTATTTAATTTCAATTCAATAATCAGACCGTTGCAAAATGCTAGTATAGATTTACCAGTTTAAACCTGGCTACCCGATAGTTGTGACGGGAAAAGAATAGGCAACCTAACGTTTGCATATTCTATGGGCTTCATACTTTCGATTGGTATAGAATTTATCTAATAATCAAATGTTTAAAAAAAATTTTTTTTTCATCATTAATTAAACATACCCTGGACTAAAATTTGTTAGGCAACCCATATGCAATATATTTATTGACATATTAAATTAAATATAAAATACATTTAATCAAATAAACATCTCGGTGAAGGTCGTTCTTAAAGGGATCCTCTACTATAATAGAATGTATTTATTTGCCAGAATACGTAAGGTACAAGATGACACAGGATGTTTGAATGTATCAGTATTCAGTCGAAAACACGACATGCAAATCATTCGGAAATTAAAAATTTCACAATAAATGATAATTATACTAGGTTATAATAGTTAATGTTTTCAATAAATTATAATTTGACATGTACAAAAAAGGAAAAACTAAAATTTACAAGTTATAATAAAATTCACATTAAGGGGATTATAAATTGGATGTCATACATTGTTTTACATAAATGTATAATTTTAATTAATTAAAATGTCCAGTAAGAATAAAAATACTTATGCTACTTTTCTAAATAGGTTCATAATATACACGATTTTTACACATCATTAACAAAACGGGATTTAATCGCGTTCACAAAAAGTGTTTATTTAATTACCTCGACGTTTCAGCCGTGATGTTACGTCCATGGTCTTGAAGCTCCCCCTGCCCTGGGTCCAATCCAGACCATTAACTTTTACATTAAATTTAACAGAACACCCCTGATTGGTCGATATAAATCAGAAAGTTTTAAGACTTAAATGACAATGGAAGTGACACATAGCTTGTATAATTGATGGCTTAGCCTCGAAATACATGATTTTTAGTTTTTTTCTTTGCCGATAAGTGTTAAATTCCAATAATCCAATAACTTGATAATGGCGTAAAGGAGTGAAAATGTTGCAAAGATAAGCAATTTTCCCACTGAGGAGTACTTTTCATATGAAATAACGAATACAAATCTTTAAACTTTACTAAGAGTGTTTTTTTTATTCAGAGAGAGACTAAACTATACTATACAAACTATACAAAGCAAACCAAACATATTCGTAATTAAATACAAATGTTAACTGGACTCGGACGTCTTAGTGTAGTGAAAGGATATTTAAAAAAATAGTCGTGTGTTGGGTATTAAGGGTATTTATTTAAAAGGGTTCCGATGGTTATTAAATACTACTAAAGTACTGCCACACGGACTTCACACTCATATTAGAGTCGGTTTCAGAAAATATCTACTTAAATTAAGGGCTATACTCAAAACAAAACTTAATTGATGCCTTTGTGTAACGATAGTTATCCAATATCTTTTTTATGACTAACTTTCGTTGCACAAAGGATACGACCGTAGTTTTATTAATACAATACAATACAAGTACTCTTTATTGCACACCTCATAAAATATACAGGAGAAAATACAATACAAGAAATTACAATTAGAGGTAAACAACAGGCGGTTTTATCGCTAAAGAGCGATCTCTTTCAGACAACCTTTGGGTAGTGGAGAACTTGAAAAAATAAGATTTTGTTATTAGGCGGTGCAAAAATCGGAAATTTATAATAATAATTATACATAAAAAAAAACAAATAAATATAATAAACAATAAATACATAAATACATACATACATTCAGCCAACAGATAATAGGACCATTTTGAATAAAATATGAATTATGAAAGGGATAGATAATGTTCTTTCAGTTGAGTTTTGAAAGAAACAAGCGATTTTTATTTAGGATTTAACTATGTATTTTTTATGATTTGTATTTTATTTCTTTGTAAAATAGGCAAATACTACGTTTTGAAACCATCCATCGTATTTTCAACAGATGTGGTTTGGAAGGGCGGAAATTTTGTGTTGGTACATCGACTGCTTACTTTATTAACCTCGTATCTCACCCTTCAGAAAAAATATCTATATGTTCACGAAATATGGTTCCTTTTTGTTTATTTAAGTTTCTGTAATACGAGATGGTGAAAGAAATGAAGTGATGCCGTTCGAGGAGATTATCATGTGTATTGTATCGTATTTTCGATTTTGTTTGAGGAAATATACAAAATGTATGGATATTGTGAGTAAATCGTTTGATGCGTGAATGGAATGGATTAGAAAGGGATTATTCTTTCATGGTTATTCAGTATTGGAGAGAATCGGATAACGAATATAGACTTGTTTGTAACCAAATTTGTTTCCATGACGTTTGAAGAGGTTATTCGGTTTCCTTTCTTTGAATTACTCCTATAAGTGTTTGTGTGCAAGGTGCAATCCATACTAATATTATAAATGCGAGAGTGTGTCTGTCTGTCTGTTACCTCTTCACGCTGATCCGAGGAAGGACAAAGGATAGTTTTCATCCTGGAAATTATCCGTAAAAAGATTGAAAACTGAGTATGTAATTCATGATGACATTGATGACCCTGTAGGAAATGTAATTATTAGACCAAAAGCACAATTACTCATTACATTTCCGCCTATAATATTGTCTACCATTATTTAATTTATGATTTCTCATGTAATATTTTTCTTGTTGGTGTGCAATAAAGTATTGTTGTATTGTATTGTATTGTATTGTACATTTGCTTAGGCGCTTTTAATAATCCCTTTTATTAATTAAGGTGATTAGGTGGATATCTATCGTTTTGTACGAGGTTGCTTCCATACTTCCAAGTTCCACGCGGACGTAGTCGCGGGCAAAAGCTAGTCACATTATAAATGTGAAAGTGTGAAGGACGACAACTTTCATACAAACTAATTCTTGTAGGGAGATAAATACAATCTTATTGTGGCTCCACACTATTTGCGAAGTTGAAGTTGGGCGAATATGATAGTGAACTTCGCCTCGGCCACAGAATAAAGACACTACAGAAGCCGCACTCATTTGCTATATGCCGCTTTTGCAAAATAATTAGCCTACTAGTATCTGATTGGTAATTTTGAATGACGTACAACATCGTTGGTTGTAGCACGTTGTCTATGGCTGCCTACAACAACTAATACGTCTCGGTAATTGTACAGTACGTCCACGCGTTTCCAACATAAATGGTCTTAACAGACAAACGGACGGAAGGACAGCCGGATGGACGGACTGACAGACAGACGGACGGACGGACGGACCAGTGATCTTATAAGGATTCAGTTTTTTTCTTTTCAAATCAAATCAAATCATTTATTTCACATAATTTTAGGTACAATTAAGATCTTAAATAATAATATTCGTATCACTAAAATCTACCATACATGGCATGTGAAATTGAACAGCGTAGGCACTACGCACGTAAACCTACTTATAATCTACTTATAGTCTAAAAACTCCTGAACACTATAAAAACTCTTTTCGGCCAGCCACTTTTTAAGAGCTCGATTAAATGGTACAAATTTAAGGTCCTTTATTGAGTCAGGCAGTTTATTGAATATTTTTATGCACATAATGTAACTATTTTTAGCAACTAATGATAATTTTGACTGCGGTATAAACAATTTATTGCGATATTGCGAGCGTGAAGGATTCTTAAACATTTCTTTAGCGTAGTCAAACACATGCTCATTTTTATACACAAATAAACACGCATCTAAAATGTACAGACAAGGTAGTGTTAGAATTTTGTATTTTTTAAAGTAGGGTCTGCATGAATCTATTTGCTTTAATTCAAACATTGCTCTTACACATTTTTTTTGCATTAAAAAAACTGAATCTATATTTGAACACCTACCCCACAGAGTTATACCGTAGCGCAGGATAGAGTGTATGTAACCGTAATAGGCTGTAAGAGCTGCTTCTCTGGATACTACTTGACTTATTTTCCTCAAAGCAAGTACAAAACGGTTAATTCTGGTGGCCAAAATCTCTACATGATCGTTCCATTCACAAAAACTGTCAAGAGTCACACCTAAGAATTTAAAATTGTTAACTTGATCTATTTTAGTTCCATTAAATTGAATATCTAGCGACAATGGTGTACTTTTACGAGTGTGAAATTGCATTAATTTAGTTTTTGATAGATTAACGTTAAGATTATTTAGCTTCAACCATTTTATCGTCTCATTTAACACTATATTGATATCATCATATCAGACTCATAGGATGACCGATTATTACATTTTATTACAATTGTAGTATCATCTGCAAATAAAAAACATTTTTAGGTGATTGCTTTGGGTAAGTCATTGATGTAGAGTAGGAATAATAAAGGTCCCAAAATGCTGCCCTGAGGCACGCCATATTTGTTTGCAATGAATGCAGATCTGTATTTAAGGGTACTTCTCTTATCCGAACAGTATTTTGACACCTCTACACATTGTTCTCTATTAGATAAATATGAGCGGATCCAGTCCACCACCATACCTGTAAATCTTTTGTAACAATCTCTCATGGCAAACGAAATCAAAGGCCTTGCTCATATCCATAAATAGGACAGAGACGGGCACTTTTTCATTCAAACAGTCGGTTACAGTTTTTTTGAGGTACGGAACCCTAAACAACACAAAGACTGATTCGCCCTTGTCATAATTCAAGCTGGACCACTGATTCTTAAGTTGTTGTGCAACCAACTTAGCTCGACCTGACGTCTTATTACTCGTAAATGCATACCACACCTGTTGACCAATGGAACTTTATAAAACGGCTTGCTTTCAGACAATTTTCAAAGCGGTTAAAATCTTTTATCGACTATATCACGTTACAGTCATGCCTTTAGGAGAAAAACGTAGTAAAGTCATATGAAACTCATGCATTCTTAATGTCGTTGTCAAGTGAGGTCGCTTTAAACTCCGGTGCAACCTTTTAGTGTCACTTAGTTGGCTTCCGGAGTTCCGATAACCTTCTAAATAGCAATTTGAGTTCACTTCGTGAGGGGTTGGAGCTCATGTATCGGGATACTGTGACCTTTCGAGACTGTTTCGTAGATTATCCTGAACTTTTGGTGACTTCTAGATAGTTAACTTCTGACTTTGGTGTGTAAATTACATAAGTACAGATTTTGCATAGCCACTCACTTGCTTCGAAATTCGAGTTGAACTGTATTTATATAATAAAGTAAACAGCGTTGAGTGATGGCTATATAATGCAATACCACGCAATACAATACAATAATGCTTTATTGCACACCAAAAAGAGTGGACATGAAAATATTTGTATATTTATTTATTTTTAGTCTGTGCTGTCCCACTACTGGGCAAAGGCCTCCCTCTCTTTCTTCCAGTCGTCTCTGTTTAACCCACTTTCACCTAAACGCACTTTTTGGAACCTGGGTAAATTTTGCGATGCCTGAAATCGCAACAAGCGAGAGAGAGAGTAAATTATTTAAAAAAAAATGAGAGGTGTTATAACACCTGGTCGGGCTATCTGGGTTAAGGCTGTAACAGACTAATATTTTCGGAAAGAATTCCGAAGCGACAGATAAAATGCTACATATACATTTATAATAACGGTAGTCAACAGAGCGATCTCTTCCAGACAACCCCAAGGTTGGGTTAGTAAAATTGGTGAGAATTAAAATAGATATAGAGTGGGCAAAAGGCGATGCAAACACTAATAAATTCCAACAGAACATAAAAATGCCTATACAGTTCCATGCGAAATTCACTTGTATGTCGATTCTTGTTAATCGTAGCGACATGATACGTTGCCGCAACGTTCCACGTTACGTTATCGCGCCGTGAATTTTTGCGTTGCACGATGTAGATTTTATATGAGACGATAAACAACGCAATTTCACACGTAACCCAATGCAATGGTCCATGTGACGACGCAACTTATTAGTTTGTTTCATCTCGTCGTTTGACATTCATCAATCATCATTGTATACTTTAAGCCATATCTTCGTAATATATTATAATATTTATAATATATTATCCGGCGACAGCCACTCCGTCAATTATTCTTGTTCGGCTTATGAAAGGCTCTAATGTAGAGGTGTCTCGTTCGCGAGTGAGTGATTCAAATGAAGTATATGTTTTCATTAATGAGAGTAACTGACTCGTCACTGAAGGACAGACCAACTCACTATAATCAGTATCTTTCGTTCGCAACCACTTACGACTCAATAATAACTGAACTATATGATGCTATTTAACATTGTAAAGTCATACTTAAAATAAATTAACAACGTCGATTATTTTGAGATGATGATATAACTTTTTCCAATAGCTACGTATTAATTCTGTATACCTACCTTCTTAATACTTCTTACGACGCATCATTCAAATGAACCGCTGAACGAAATTAAAGACATTAAGGAAATGAGTATAATGTGATGATATGATGGAGCCTCTGACCAAGAAAAAAAGATAGACATGACAGCACGAACAATCTAATGAAGCCATTTTATACTATGCCACATTAGTACTTACATGGCTCACGCACACAAATACAATCAAAAGTACGTTAACTGCTCCTCAGTACGCGGCGCGCAGCGGTGAAACTGACATGTTGAAAAAATGGTCTCCTGCGTTGTAAAAGGGTGTACAAAACACAGTGCGTCAACCAAAAAGTCGGACGGAGTAACTTATTACGTATAGGTATCAAAATAACATCTTAAAAACATTTTTAATAAACACTGAAAACCCCAACGGTCTGTCGAAGTGACAAAGCATGAGTGTTACCAGAGTAAGATTTCTAATTACCCCAAACGATTACAGACCTTACATGAAGTCGTTGTCAGCGCCATATATACTTAGCTCTTTGATTTGCTATCTCTGTACCTACTAATAATTGTTTATGTTTTAAACATTTAAGGTTCCCAACTAATATTAAAAGAAAGAATATTTGGATAGATTTTGTTAGAAAGAGCCAAAACGAACCAATGGCAACCAAATAAAAAAAACGCCGTTTGTTCGAATCGTTTTGATAATAACGATTTATACACAACAAATCGAGGACTTCGCCGTGTGATCAGAACCGGATATCCTAAAAAGGTTTATTTTAACTAATTTTGTCCTTTTAATGAATTAAAATGTGTACAATGCAATGAGTACAGAGCATCATGAAAGAGCAGAAATAAAATAAAATGCAACTAAACATTTTTCATAGTACTTCATTGTTGCGATATTTAAGCATTTTACGTCAAAAACGTTACGAAGAAAGTGGCGTTCGAAGATTATGAAAAACATATACTTATATCATACTTAAAGATCTTGCGATTATAAAATCGTTTCCAGCAACATATTTCGTTGGAGCATGTCACCTGCTTGCGACTGCGGACATCCAGTTCAGATCATCGAACATATAGTCATGGAGTGCCCTCTCACAAGGTTCAAGGGTAACTTAGATAACATCGTAAACATCTCCGATGAAGCGGCTGCCTACTTGAAACGGGCAAAATTTTAATTTTAGTTATTATCTTGATTATCCAGTGACCTATAATAATGCCATACGATAAATAAATAAATAGTGAGATTAAATATGTAATTATAAAACACAATTACGAAATTGCAAAAATAAATTACAAATTAATTTGCAATACTCTCGCATAGTTTCAGTCACTCTCTTTCAACAGCCGCCATCCATCCGCAAACAAATCGTAGGAGTGAACTAGTTAAGGGCGTTAAAGAAGAAATCATAGACAAGATAGAGAACTCTTTAGAGAACTTTTAACATCTCACCCAAATTACAGGGAGCTTTTCTTTCAGGTGGCAACACTTACCCGCACACACCTTTAAAAAAGTGGCTTCATTAGATTGTTCGTGCTGTCATGTCTTTCTTTTTTTCTTGGTCTGAGGATGGAGCAGTCTTGAGTTTATACATCCACTGAACGAAATGAACTAAATGAGTGATATATAAAGAGAGAGAGAGATAAATAAAGACATGAATCGGTCTCCATCATTTGAGTGATATGATTTACGCATCTCTAGACCTGTTTTACTTGTCATTTCTCATTTAATTTCGCATCTCTACTCTAATGTGACGCGCAACACCAAACTTTATTTTGAAGATGCGATTACAAGGAGCCATCATAACTGACGTAATAAAGGGTAAAAGATGACGTATAGTGATCGCAGCCTCAACAATATAGCGCTGTGTTACGGATCCGTCCTGATGGGCCGGTATAAATCACCAGCCATTTGACCCGTGTGCGGGAAACAGTATATTTCACTTCTGGCGACACTTTTTCTTGCACGTTGACTTAATTAATGGAAGTTGGTAGTTTGGGAGCAAATGCTTGGTGCTATGGAAATTGCTTTTTGGTGTTTCTTTGTTTCTGTTTGACCTTTTAGGCCAAAAGATAAGGTTCTCTTACTCAAAATAAAATTATTGAATACTAGTAGGCCGCGTTATCTTTTTGCTACCATAGTAGAGTAAAAAATGTATTTTTGGATGGTCATATAAAGATACTTATTACTAGTCCGTTATCACCGCATCAAAGTTGGTTCCAATCCGGCTAGGCAAGCTAGTCAATATCATAACCTCATCATCACTCTCCTAGAGAATTTTCACGACTTTTGTAAAAAATCGCTAAAATTGTTTTAAACTGTCTATGCAAAATAACTTATTTGTAAAATGAAATTAACACTTAAACGGATTTTAAAATAAAACAAAACCATAATTTGATATGTATTTATCAATCAAATAAGTTACATGCCAGTAACACAGTTACAGTAACTAATAAAACCAAAACACTGTAAATAAAACTACATAAATAGAATTCTCCAAATTGTTAGTAACAACAAACTTTTAAAACTGCCAATTTAATTATTTCATAATACATTTTAGAATTGTAAGCGTTAAAACGTAATGAATTAACGAAAAGATGAGCAAACGTGTTACCGGATTGTTCTGAGCCACCATCTGTTGGCCGGGGGCGAACTTTCAATTAATTTTGAGCAGCTATCGTGATCGCAAATAGGATTATACAGGGGCCTGTTTAGCTTATAAATATTTGTTTTTGCTGTAGATAGTTCAGGGCAACGGGGAGAATATTGGGTTTGTAGGAACGAATCAGGATAATGTGTAATTTGTTTGTTCACTCATCCGTCTGATTATGAGATTGTGTGTTGTATGCGTGAGTACGCATTTTGTCTTTATAATCCATATTAACCGCAAATGAAAGGCCTTTATACCTTTCAACCCTGTGGTTGAAAGAAAGGTATGGGTGCGGTAAACAAATGCCGAGCTAATAATGTCTTTTGCCACGTTTGTTTGCGAGCACGGAAGATAGGTTGCGAGTGTTTCGAACCATACCTCATAGCTATTTGCATCATGGATGCCATGGATCAACTATGCCCTCATGCATGGTTGATCCATGGCATCTTATCTATGATTGGATTTGGGTACCTTCAATCCTTCTTTTGAGGCCTCTTAGTAACGCGACCAAAAACTATGTTCCGCCGTCAGTTACAGGGGTAGAAGACTTGAAAAACTGAGTTATATGGAAAATAATATTATATTAGTTTTTTTTACTTTTGTTGCTGTTTTCTAAACCCAGCTAATTCTCTAACAGATTGCTTTTTCCCAGCTACGCTCCGCGCTTTATAGAAAGGCGTCGTCTGCTGCGTCTATAGATAAGTTAATCTCCCAGGGTTCTGGCAAGCCTTGCAATTTACAGCCGACCTAACAGGGATTTATGGCTACTAGCGTTGTGCGCTATAACACCAGGTGTTAATGTGATTTAGATACATCCTGTGTAGCGTAAATACCCTTCTTGAAAAAACAAAGTCACTTGTTCTGTTCGATGAACCCCACGTATTATAGTGAAATAATAATGTATCCAGATACAATTTGGTCCACATTCACATAGCAAGCTAATTTGAGAAGATGGAAAAAGAATAACAAATAACAAAAATATCATATATATCTCAATTCGGATACCATGGATTTCTACAACTGCGTATAGCTTTCGTGTCGGTTCGTAGAATTAGGTCATCTGGTGTAGTCTTACCTAGGGTTCCCGAGTGACGAGCTTATACCGGAAGGCCCCAAATGTGTGCCGATAATCTCGTAAAATTGAGAAAATTGTCCGAAGAATGCAGTGCACCAGAAACTGTTTTCGAGGATACCGATTTAAATATACATACATAACTTTATTTTCTAAATCATGTCCTTAAACAGTAAGGTATTATTTAGTCCACCAGTCCTTTGGTTAATATGATGATGTTAAACTTCAGCTTATCGGCTTGCTTGATAAACCTCCAAACACACTGCTTTATAACTGTCGTTGTTTCTTCCAGGTGCGACGCGTAGGCCTGGGCAGCGGCCAGCAGACCTTCGACCTGACGGACCCATACTGCCACAACGTCTCCTATGACTATGTGCCCATGCACGACCCCCACCTGGCGAACTACTACGCGCAGAAAGCGGCCAGGAAGAGGATGAAACAGCTGGGACTCTGCACAATGGACGGAAGGGCTGTTTGCTCGTTGAAGGAGTTTAATCAGTACAGGAAGTATCTGTACAATCAGTTCATGGATCAGATTCACCAAGTTATGAAGATTAGGGTTAGTTGCATTGCTATCTTGTTTGATATGTAATTCATTAAAGCAGCGTTAACCAAATGTTTATATAAGGTGGGCAAACAACCAAATTGTTCTATCGAACCACTAGCAAAAGCATCAACGTTTTCAACCAGAAGACATCTTTTATATGCCTTAGGTTGGCATCACAATGTCATAATGATAATTATGTTCATTTAAAATGGAATGTGGAGGTGTTATAATCAAAACAACAGAAGAAGAGTGGCTTAAAAATGTGGGGCTTTGTTTATTTTTTTATGGTTGACAGGCTTGCGTGTGATCTAATTTAACACGGTCATGTAATTTTACTAACATTCTTATGAAGGTGGATTTTTTCATCACGATGCTATTTTCGTTATGGTGAAATTATTGAATCTCTTCAATTCTTAAATTAAATTCTCAGGATGAGCATTACCGCGATAACCTGACGCTGAAGCGCGTGGACGTGGACGTGGCGCGGCGTCAGCAGATCTTCACCAAGTCGGAGCGTGCGAGGCAGCATCTCGAGAAAGTCGCTAAGGAACATGCTGATGAGTGGGAAGAGAAGAAAAGACAGTACGTGTTTACCTATCTACCTTCCTTCTTTCAAACCGGCGGATGTAGCGCGCCAGCAGCTAATCTTTGCTAGATCGGAGCGAGCGAAACAGCATCTCGAGAAGGTTGCCAAGGAACAAATAAACACGTCAAGTGTTTACATAGCTAAGTCTAAGTGTTTATATACTAAGTTGCCTTTGATGCTTACTGTACCAAGTAAGAGCAAGAGAAAAAACGTGTGAAGACTGCCACCAAAAAACATGCCAATGAGGAAGTATAACATTTAATATCATTAGTAAAGGTAAAAATAAGGTAAGTAATTCCTAAGGCAAAGTTATATATGTGAAAAGCTTATTAAGAACATCAAAGTGAATGGTTTGGTTATTCTCAGAAGTATTTACAAGATTTTTCACATACGTTTTACTCAGATAATTGAAACCGCAGACTCTCCCGAGAATATGAGGTAGTTTTAGAAACATACACCGACCGCTCGCACTATACTGCTCGCACATCATTAAAATTCACTGACTGTGAAAGTTTGTAACAATCCCTTGCACGGTATTAACTAAAACTATCCCCTGCAAACGGTCCAACTGAAACTAGCCGTTGCATGGTCTGTTACTGCGGTGTAAATCAGAAATATGTTAAGACCAAGGCACCTCCCGAGGTAAATGTTCTGGAAATCGCTACCTATTCTTTGCATACATCACATGAGAAATATATATTTTTAAACTGCTTTTTTCCCATAGCCAAAAAACCCATAACCTCTAAACTATACATTTTTGTACCTCAGATACACCACATTATTTGTGAGGGCCAGGGCTACACATTATCGATACAAAAAGTTCGGTGCGGTGTAGATGTATAATCACTAATTGATATCGGCTCTAACGTGCTGTGAGAAGTCCGACGCCTAGCATTATCATAATATTGGAATTGGCGACATTAGTTGTTGGTAGTTCTAAATCCGGTCGCTATAAATACGGAAATTAACAACGAATGGCGTTGAAAGGGATGACATAGTACTAGTATCGTCCAGTCGCAACATTATAAACGTTCCCGGAATGTTTCAAGTAACAAATATCACGATGAAGTAATATAAAATTTTCTCATATAATTTATTACTAGTCGTCATTTAATTATGTATCTCTTTTATTACTAATCGTCCTTCAATCGTGTACCTATTTCTGAAACCCTATACATTAGAATCTTCAATTTAGCTCGTATTTTATCCAAATCATAATTATATTTATTCGCTAGACGAGCTTAGGCCGCTAACGAAGCGCGGACGTGCACCGCCGCGGCTGATTAATGTTGAGGGTTTATTTCCAATTAGTTTCCACGCAATCCCCCCTTTCGTGAACATTCGGACAAAGTATAAGAGAAGGTGTAGGAACAGCACAGCAATAGGTGTTTTTTTAGGACGTCCATCGATTTTATTTTTTATGGGGATTAAATGTCTATATGGGACTGCATACACTTAGACTGCACTAAAAGTCAGGAATGACCGTCAAAGTTCAACATTCCTACAGAGCGCTAAAAACGCTCCATACGAATGGCGTGGGTTGGTTGGGTACCAATATTTGTATGGAGACAATAAGTAGGTAATTTGCCATTTCCACCCTGAAAAATTGCGTTTAAGTTCATGGTTGTCATATACGTAATTTCATCAAAATTTCTTTCGGAAAAAAAAACATAAAATGCATACCTTACCTTTGAAGTCGCATATTTAAAAAAAAGTTTTTTTTTTCTTTGTTTAATGACATCTTTAGCTAATTTTATTAATATTATTACACTATCCATACTAATATTATAAATGCGAAAGGGTGTCTGTCTGTCTGTTACCTCTTCACGCTTAAACCGCTGAATCGATTTTGATGAAATTTGGCATAGAGATAGTTTAAAATCCGAGGAAGGACAGGATAGTTTTCATCCTGGAAATTATACCTAAAAAGATTGAAAAGTGGGTGAACATTTCTGTTGGGGTGCGGTGACCCTGTAGGTAATGTAATTATTAGACCAAAAGCACAATTGCTCTTACATTTGCTTAGGCGCTTTTAATAATCCCTTTTATCAAGTTCCACGCGTACGTAGTCGCGGGCAAAAGCTAGTGTTGTATAATTCAACATCAGCCGCATCCCCTATTATTGCATAATTTGCATCTTAACTTTGACAGTGAGGACAGTGACATGCTGAGGTGGGACCTTTTCGAGACGATTCGTAGTTTAATGTTGTTTTATAAATTCGTAACAGTTCAGTTTTAATTATTATTATTATTTTTTGTTTGTCTCTATTTATGTAATTATGTTTTATTCCCGAAGAAATGTTTGTCTTCTTCTTCTTCTATTCAAGTCAATATCAAAGTATTGACAAGATAACCACCGGACACCAGTTGGCCGTACCTTCGTTGTCGACGTTACCTCCTTGATAGGACGGAATGATGAAGAATCCATCAGACTCTAACACACTAAGAACTAGTCACCCCGCCCCACGACCAATTGCGTTGCAGTTTACACAAATAACCAATAAAATACAACTCAGGCGGGCTTAACGAAGATCAAAGGGGAAAACCCTAACGATCGTTTATGCGCCGCCCTCATCCAATGGCTTCTCACAATCCTGAACAGATCGTCGGCCGATCTCGTTGTGAGCCTCCTACGCTGCGTCTTCCGGTACGCGGTCGCCCCACAAGAATCTTTCAGCCCCAACATTATCCAAATTAAATATGTATGCTCGGGCTTACCGTCGGTACGAGCAACGAAGCGCGAACAGCCCGCAACAGCTGATTAATGACGACGCTTTATTTCCATTTAGTTCCCACGCAATGCCTCCTTTTGGGTACAGTCGGCCAAAAAGGTGGGTAAAATAATTGTGGGTAAGGTTATTGACATGAGTTATGAGTCGTTTTCAAAAAACATGTACTTAGTTAGGCTATAATTAAAACAAAACTTAATTGATCCCTTCGTGTAACGACAGTTATACTTACCCATATCTTTTGTATGACTAACTTTCGTTACACAAAAGACGCGATCGTAATTTTGTTTTTATTAAGCCTTTAACTATGTACATGTGTTTTGAAAACGACTCTAATGGAATAACATTTGTTGTGATGTGCCTAAATGAATACCAAGATTAACGTGCAAGGTAAAATTTGATTGTACTAAGCTGTAGTCTGAGGCCTCCCCCAAGGAACTTTTGGGGAAGCCTTTGTCCAGCAGTGGATGTCTATCGGCTAATATCATGATGATAATGATGAAGCTGTAGTCCGTACGAAGAATCTAGTACTTAATGGTACAAGAATATGGTACCTATATACCTTTATGTTGCCGTGCCGATCCAACATCCTCTATTTGATCAGAGATAATGAGCCGTATAGTTCCAATTCTCCCTCCCCACGTATCTTGCTTTCATCCCTATTCTTACCTATTCTTATTGGCATCAAAATGTTTTTACTGTGACTACAAAAATAATCATCCTGTTTTTACGCCTTTACCTTATGGAAAAGCTGCAAAAAATAGTTGAATTCATTCGATAAAATAAATACTATATGTATTTTTTACCACCGTAGGATATTTTTCTCGTCAGCTAACTGTACCTATACCAACGACAACTACGTACTCTTATTTATCACCCGATTTGGAGCCCTATCACAAAGGCACAGAGCTCTGCGCTGCAAGCTGACCTGTCACCGTATTCCCGTACAGTCCGCACCATAATTCTCCATTCAGTAGTAATTAGTAATTTGGTCGGGGTTTATAAATATCGCCCCCTTACTTTTCCAACCTCGAATACACTGGGATCATTCGATGGGAATATAGATCTTATTTGACGCGTAATACGGTACTTTTCCCATTTAATGCTTGTATTAGATACAGGTCTGGGATAAGCAGTTTTAATTTCTTTGCCGAAATGGTTCCTTTCGCAATTTTGTTTTAAGTGGTTGTTGGTATTTTTCATAAGTAGCTCCTTTAAATGGAAGTTATTGTCGCTTTGATAATATTCGTTTGGTTAAAGCTCATGCCATTTCATTATATTTTTTATTTCATTATTTTCATTCTTTTATTTTGTTTGCATGCCTTTTTGGTAGAACATAAGCAACACTGTATATACCTTTATCACCTAATTTATTACTATGTTCATGCAATAAACGAATATGAATTTGAATTTGAATTAATAATTTGTCTATTCTCAGTGTTATTTTTACAGTTTCAGTTTCAGTTTATTTATTCAGTCACAATGTACATTGTATGTGAATATATCAAACATAAAAATAATAATAATAAAGCCTAATACATAACTTAATACTAAAATACTGCACAATTGACAACATTTCATATTCATAACAGGTGGAAATGAATATAGAGATCGACAGGGCTTTATGTCGTGTACCTTAAAAAAAAATCTTTGAATTTATTCTTCTGTATTTAAAGAAATATAAGAAAATACATCAAATAACTGCAATCTAAGACAATACGGGCTGAATAGGGTTGTTGTCTAAACCAAAGAGCGAAAAAATATATTTTTGTTTTATTTGACGTTGACAGATGACAGATGCATACCTACCGAGTTTTATTAAGTTTTTTTTTAATAAGAAAACCGACTAAAGTAACCGTTCCATTAAGTTCTGGTTTTGGTGTTGCCACATTTTAAAATGAGTATGTTTTTATAAATTAATAATAAAATAAATAATCATCTCAGAAAATAAATAAAAACAGAGATTACTTCATCTTTTTAAGCAGAATTCAGAAAAGTAATAAAATGATAGTCTTAAAAATATGAAATGTTGTCAATTGGTTTATAGATAGATTAAAATAGTTAAATACATGTCAGTTTCAATTCAAATTAAATAGGTAATAATAATACTATCGATACATTCATAATAAATATTCAATTAATTATTACAATCATTTATGAAATCTAACACAGAATAATAACACTTTTCCAACAAAAGATCTTTGAGTCTTGCATTAAAAATGCGACTGTTAATTATTGTTTTTAGATGTATTGGTAGTTTATTAAAAAGCTGGATAGCCTGGTAGCAAGCGGCGTGTTTAGCAATTTGCAGTCTTGGAACGATTTTTGTCGTCATGTCTTTCCTTCTGGATGAAAGTCTAATTTCCCGTTCATTATGACTTTCATACTGATTTAAATGCATGATTAAGTCTGAGAGCAGTACAAGAATATACAAACATGGCACTGTCAGAATTCCGAGTTTGATGAAATGTTCTCTACATGATTCTCGTTGAGGGATACGGACGATTGTTCTTATAGCCCTTTTTTGCATCCTGAAGGCCGCTTCCACATTATATTTGTAACCATTCCCCCAGAGTTTAATGCTATACCTTAGCTTTGATTCCACCAAAGCATGATAAACCATCTTGAGTTGGTTTGTGTGAACCTCGTCCCTCAAGCTGCGGAGTGCATAACAAGCTGAGCTTATTGAGTTGCTTAGTCCTTGTATTTCGTGCTTTCAATTAAGATTGGAGTCTATGTGTATTCCTAAGAACTTGACCACATCAACTTGATGTACAGGCACTCCGTCTAATTTAATGTCTAAGGTATCTGTCTTCTTGGTAGTGGCCGAAAATGAAATAGCGTTTGTTTTGGAAGCATTTAGCGTCAAGTTGTTGGTCTGAAACCATACATTAAATACTGTTAAAGCTGCATTCACCGCTTTGTTTAGCTCAGTCATGTTGTTTGCTGAAATTACGGCGTTAGTGTCATCAGCAAAAACTACAATATTTGCATTGGGCACAACTTCATTTATGTAAAAAATTAAATCATTAATAAATATTATAAAGAATAAAGGACCCAAAATAGTCGGTTTCTATTTCAATGTACTGTTTTCTGTTACAGAGGTATGACTTATAAAGTTCCAACACTTTGCCTCTTACGCCGTAGTGCTCTAATTTGTGTAGCAGTATTTTATGATCAACAGTATCGAAGGCAGAGCTGAGATCTAGGAATAAACCAGCAACTTTAAGTTTGTCATTAATACTAGTCACTATATCATTGACTAAAGTGTCTGTAGCTTCACGAGTGCCAACTCCTATGCGGTATCCAAATTGCCTGCAACTTAAAGCATTACAAAAATTTAGATGTCTTTGTAACCGCAGCTTCATAATTTTTTCGAGGATTTTGGATAGAGACGGTAACAGCGATATTGGCCTATAATTTTTGGGATCACTTTTACTTCCTTTTTTATAAATTGGCAACACCCTTGCTATCTTAAGTAAATCTGGAAAAGTACCTAGCTGAAAACATTTGTTAAAGAGATTCGCAAGAGTTTCGGCTAACAAGTCCATATTTTCTTTAATGACTATAATAGAAGAAGAAAGAAAGAAAAAACATTTATTCGGGGACAAAACATAATTGCGCAGAAAAGTGACAAACAAAGAAAAAAAAAAGTATAACTAAGTACTTAAGCTAATTATGAGTGCCTCGAAACGGTCTAACGGTAATAGACATTTCATCGTGTCCAGTAGACGATTTGGGTACCATTTCTCTAATCAATTTCAAGACTTCATGAGGCGAAACGCTTTCGTATTCCATGCTCCTTTCGACTCTTTCAGAACATTCGTTTAGCAATTTGAAAGCTTCACTGGAGTTTCCAGTACTGTGTTTTTCGCTGTGATCAAAAATTTTCGCAAATGTATCTACCTGTTCCTGCGGTTCAGTTATGACTCTATCTGTTCGGAGTACTAGAGCTTCACGAGATTTTAATTGTGATTTATTTCGGTGCCTATTTACAACCTTCCAAATTGATTTGCTAGAATTATCGGCTCTGTTAACTTCTTTTTGAACCGCTAACCTTTTGGCGTTTCTAATTACCCTTCTGTAGATTGTGATGTATTTTGAGCGGTAGTTCTCGATAGATTTGTCACAATTATCTTTATTATGTGTATTTAGGAAACGTTTCATGTTGCTCGCAACCTTAATGCCTTTTGAAATCCAGCTAAAGTTTACCTTGTGGTTATTGACTTTCATTTTCTTTTTTCTAAAGCTACGTTTGTAAAGAACTGAGATTTTCTGAATAAATGTGTTGATACCTATATTATTCCATGATTGATTTTCAAGTTCTTGTCTGAATGCTGCCTTATTTATATTGTTCAACACTCGTTGTTCGGTATATACATCGGTATTTGTCTTCTCTTGAAATGTGTCCAGGGTGGTTTCACATAGCAGCCCTGCGTGACCATCGGCTAGCTTATTATGATCGATCGTCATGTTAGTAATAGAATCATGTGATAAATTTGATAAAACATTGTCGATGCAAGACCCATGCTCATTTCTTTTAAAAGTTATATCAGTCACAAGCGGCTGATAATTATAACGTTTTAAGAGTGAAATAAATTCAGTTGCCTTTTTGTCACCTTTCGTCAAATCTATATTAAAATCGCCACATATGATACATTTTTTACAGTGTTATATAATTATTGTATTTTGATAATCCTTTAAGCTCCTTTGACATTTTCATATCAATATGTTTAAATTTTTACATGTAAATAATTTTATCAGTGTTGTAATCAATTTCGCAGTTTTCTTTATTGTCATATATTATCTTTATCTATTAGTATTAATGTATGTGACGATCATAGTATAAGTGCATATGAATTGACTTAGCGTAATTTGAAATAAAGAAATCTAATCTAATCTATTTGATACAAGTAACAAAAATCCGTAAGAAACCGTAGATGCTCCGTAGAATCCGTAAGATGTTGGGACTGTGGACCAAATAGCACTGCGGTCGATATAGGAATGTAGACAAAATAAGATATGTACGATATAAGAATGTGGACGAGTTAGGAAGGTGAAGATTAAGGAATTGTATGCTGACGACGTAGCATCGTGGACGATTTAGGAAGCTGAACGAGGAATTACAAACGAGTGTCTATTAGAAGCCTAAAGCCGAAGGCGAGGGCTTTCATGACACGAGTTAGGAATTGCTTTACCACCAGAGTCACGTACGACGTTTTTCATCACACTTTGGAAGAAATAAAACAAAAGTAGTAGTAGTCAATACCAAAATTACTTACCGCCCTAGGGCGTAATATACGACACCACCCTAGGGCGTAGTATACGATTTACCGCCCGGTTTTCTAGCATGTAAACCCTTAAACTGTGATAAAAATAACTTACCATCCTAGGGCGTAATTTACGACTTACCACCCGCTTTTCTAGCATGTAAACCCTTGTTTACGAGCAAGTGTGATGAAAAATAAATAAATACATTTATTGAACCAACATAATATACAGAGGTACGGCTAAATTCTATAATACACAATACAATTCAAATTGTAAGTAACCTGAACTAGGGTTCTCCGTGTGTTTCAGGAAAAAGGAAAGCCTAATATCATTTAATGAACATTAATTAATATTCATCTTTATCACATAATACTGACTGCAGAGTTTTTTACGGCGTTTCTTCTCAACAGTGGTCTCTTGTGAAATTCTGGTAGACTCAGATATGTAACTGTCCTTGTGGCGTAATTACAGAATAAAGTTCATTATTTAATTTCTTTATTTCGCAATATGGCACATCTTTAGTGGAACATCTGCCTTAGTCGGGTAGCTGTCTAGATTCCGGATGTAATTAGTTTTCCGATATTACGTTCCCGACACTCACATTAATTGCTTTTTAGGATCGAGAATCTTATTAGCGAAGTTCTTGAGACAGATGATTTTAATGATTATTATACATCATCGCTACCTGGAGAGACCGTAGATTTTATTACACCCATTTGGGTTTATTTTACTTGAGTACCAGTGAAATGGCTCAATAAAACAGGGCAAATCCGTTACTTTTAACATAATAAATCTTCCTTCAGACTTTTATAATACCCCGAAATGTCCTCTTTTCAGCATTATCGTAAAATAACTAAACAGGTATGCATTTTAAATAGAGGGGTAGACGGATGTTGAATTATACAACATGCTATAATTGTATACATAAAAATTGCTCAATATATCATAACTTAAAGAAAAAAAATACAAAAAACGGCTTTAAGTTATGTGACTTTCAACTGTACGCAAATTGTATGATTCTTTTTTAAGTCCAAAAGCTAATTTGAAATTTTTATCAGAATCAATACACGAAACAATAATTGTATAACAAACATGTAGATTTTTCCCCCTTTTTGTAATTTTTTTCCACTTTCTTTCCAGTGTTTGAGTCAAATCTTAGCAGTTAATTGACACCAGAAAGCATTACAAAAAACGTTTATTTCGAGCAACACAGAATCGAAAACCTTATATTATAAGGTTTTCGATACAAAAATAGAAAATAACACATTAAATTACTTTCAAAATACATAACAAATTACAGCTTAAGCAATAGCAATCAGCTTATTAAAAGCATACGTAACTAATGGACTTTATAAAAAAAAACTAGGTATATCAACGTAGTGATTGGTGTCAAAATGCATCTATGCTTGTTTATAGTTTGCTTATGTTGGTGTTCTTCCTACTACGTCTTCCAGTATGATTATTTAACTGCATATTTATATCAGCTACTTACTTTCCCTCAAACTACTATCCTTGTTCAAATAGTCATACTCATAAGTACTTTGTTTAACACAGTGCGCGTGCAAAGGCGCTTTTTAAATCTCCAGCCTCACAAGAAACGTAATACAGAAACCACAGTACTGTTGTAAAATTTAATAATGTCGAAGCAAACAGCAGTCCGGGAACAATCGAGTTACGTACACAACCATATTAAACTATATTTATCTACCAATCGAGCACAAAATTCAGTTTTCTTCCCTTGGTATAAGGTCTGAAATGTTTCGATTTGAGGACATATTGGAAACAAGAACGCGCGCTATCAGCGGGGATTGATTCCAGTGCAGACTTAGAAACGTTATGGATCATACATCTTTGATATAGGGTCTCATCTTTAGTGTATAAAAAAATTAGGATATTCAGTGGAAGGTAGCTTTAATGAATCATTTGAAAAAAGTTATAAGTACATTACATTTTATTCTAAAAGATTTGTGTCGAAGTCGAAAGGGGGTTAGCCTTGAATTTGAGTTAGAAGCATACATGTAAGTTTTAGTAATTTTAGCTGTTTTCCGTGTTAGGGAGGGATTGAGATTTTTGTTAAAACCGGCGCGTTTAGTTTCGATTACGATAGGAATATTTATGCCACGTTTTTACTGCTCTAGAGGCACCAAAACCACAATCCGTATTGATTAATTTCATTCATCGAATTCAATCATTTGTTATTGGGTAAAACAAAGTATGCGGTTTTCTGGTTAGGTTTATTGTTTATTTCTATTGTGTCATATATATTTCCTTGTTGTTCCATCTAATTTTATCTTTGTTTTTTTCCGTTCTATTATGTTGTAATATAAATGTATGTTTATCATTTGTCGGTTGTCGGTAGCATGATCGAACAATATCAGCCTGAGGTCGTAGCTGCATATTCTATTTTACAGTTTCTAGACATGGTCAATGCACTTATATGTTAAATCATATTCATCAAGCATGCTCCAACACGTGCCAAATCCGTTTATCGCCTATAAATGCCCGCTATTAAACACTATTTGGCATTATGTGACTGGACGTGAAGAGTTAACAAAACGCACAGTTTGCGTGTCAACCGTGCTCGAACTTTTAAATTGAGAGTATCGAACTTACAATGTCACTGAAGATATTGTTAAATACTACCCTAAAAATACTTGTTACTGCCCAACAAGACAGTGTTCGTTATTTCTTAATAGGGAGAGTGACAGAAAGTAAAAAGACTTTCGTGCTAAGACAAAGGAAAGTGAGCTCCTTATATAACAGTTACTTGAGAGGGCACAGGAACGAGTATGTGGATTGTGGAAGAAGTCGCCCTGAACCGCCTAGTTACACAAATGCTCATGAATAAGTTGGTTGCTAACGTATTTAACAAACTATAAAATTAATGTTTTCAGACTAATAAATAAAATGAAAAACAACATGAACAGAAAATGCACGCAACTGAAATGATGATGTTGCAATGTAAAATCGTCTCTGTTTTGAACAAAATGCGTGAAAGTCGCATGCGATGGTTTGGGCACGTGATGCGGCGGGATGAGGAGTACGTTGTGAGAAAAGTCTTGGCTGTGCCAAAGAAGAGGGGCACAGAGCAACCACAGGACACGTGGTAGAAAACCGATGCCAAGGACATGGCACGGGCACAAATCGAAGGAAAGGTAACTCAAGATAGTATCTTGGCACCCTAATTAATAAAAGAGTTAAGGCACGGAAGGAAGAAGAAACTAATAAGAAAAAATGGTTAACCTCAAATTAATAATTCTGGCTGACAAGGGGATCAGCAAGAAACCTTCGTTTCATTTTATCAAGAATGAATCTAGATACTAAATGATGCCTGTTTTTGAGAAACTCCTGGTCGTTCCGTCTGTCCGTGCCCTCACCCGTAATCAGCTGATGGTTTGTGCAATGTTGGATCACCCGGCGGGCACGTGTTGACCAGGCTCGTCAATCTAGCCCGGAATTAGCATAACCTATTTAGTGCCGTCAGTCGGCAGTCCCACAGCGCGGTGATTTGGTAAAGGATAGATTGGGGTTGAGTTGCACAACGGTTGCCCGTTCTATACTACTTCAAACTGCAAGTGAGCAATAGGAAAGAGGAGTGTTAAATTATAAGTTGATACTTGATTTTTTCTGAGTCTCCGTCCATAATCGCTACTAAAAAGAGATGTGCCTTTTCTTTTTGTATGGGAAAGGAAGATACTTTTCGGAAATTTTCGGAAACGGTACATCTCTACTCCTAAACATATTATTTAAAAGGGGACTTTTTCAAAAGGAGTTATTAGTCATTAGTTTGTTGAGATTTCTCTCAGTCTTGCGTGAAAATAGTACAAACCAATAATATAGTCAAGCGGTCGGCCGACCGATATACCCTGGAGAGGGATCATGTAGCAAAGAACCTGTACAAGCAGAAAACTTGGAGGAGATCGCTCAAAACAAGGCACCATCTCGTATTGGAAGCCAAGATCCACTTCGGGGAGCTAAGTAAATTATTAATATCATTTAAATTGCAATAAGTAGCGGCAAAGTTCTAAAATCGCCGTATCTACACGAAAATGGATTGAAACCTCGTGTGCAACTATTTCAATATGCTAAACTGCAACCGATATCACAGAGCCGGCGTGAGCGATGTAGTAATTAAGGCTTTGTGGTAATCAGCTGTTGCTCGGGTTAATTAACCTTTAACGTTTATTGTTACTTTAAAATACATACAAAATATTCCTTAAGATAAAATATTCTTATATACTATTTCCATCAATGATACCTTAGAGCACAATCGTACAAAGTTTTCGGAAGTAGAAGTTGCAATTAGGCCGTTGGTGTACAAGTCTACGTGGTTTAAACATCATTGGCAAAATAGTTGCAATCAGTACGAGTGTGAACTAAGGTATCGATATATCAAATATTTGATTTATTCTCTCCCTTACAATCCGTTAATTTTCACTACTGAATCAATAAATCAAATGGTTTTTCGTTCAGTTTCTAACACATTGTTGCGTTTAAACAGTATTAGGAAAGAGGAGTTTTTTCATGGCAGGAAGTAAACGCTGTACACCAAAACAGTTAAAAATACATCAATTACAAATAACATAGGCACAAAGGCGAAGATCCCTATAAGGCATCTCTCCGGTTAATCTGTGAGCAATCGAGTGAGTACGAGAAGGAGATAGACAAAGTTTAGTATTGAAAGTTTGTCTGTTTTATCATCATCATCATCATCATCGTATTTCTCGGAAAAAAGCAACCTACAGAAGACTCAGAAATACATGCTATTGTTATGCTGGCCGAATTGGAAAACCACCGTGATGGCTTAAAATTAAGGTTTAAATTATAAAAAAGGTCAAGTGTGAGTCGGACTCGCGCACAGAAGGTCCCTACGAACTATGAAAGTATATTGCTCTAACGAAAAGATAAACAGTACTTAGCAACAAACTTGTCTTTACCGTTGAGAGAAAACTGTTTAACGTACTTTAAATAAAGACTATTTTTATAATACCTGTATAGTTTTCTGATTTTCCCCCATACTTGTAGTATAAGAAAGTATTATTTGCCAAATTTCATAGTTCTAGATCAACGGAAAATACCCTTTTGATTCCCTTGAGAGTGTCGAGTTCACAGCTTCAAAGGACTGTAGACTAGAGTATATAGTTTTAATTTCAACTCGATACCTCCTCGCATTCTACAACAGTCTACAACAAGTTACCTACCAGTGGCAATTACCTCAGCTCCCTCTCTAGGTTGTTTTAAAAATAGACTAAAAAGTTGGCTTCTCGAGCACACATTCTATAGCTTTAATGCATTTTTGGATGTTAAATTATATAATAATATTACTTTTATACGGATTTGAAATTCTATTTAAAGTTGGTTCAAAACTAGTTTTAGCAAGTTGGCTGAATTTAGAGGCCGCGCCGCAAAACGCCTTAACGGATTGCAAATGAAAAGCGAGGCCGTTCTAATTAAAAGAAACGCGAAGAAGTCAAAGCGCGCTGAAAAACCAAGATTTTCCTCTCAAAGCGTAAAAAGGCGTATACGTAATGAAACTGCGAATACATAACACTTTTTATTAGTGAATGCGCCACGGAATATGCATTGCACTAACTCGGAGCTCGGTGCGAAGGATTTTTTCATTAATTTTAATGACTATCGGAAAATACACCGACTTCGTTCGGTTGGAATTACCGCTCACTGCATTTGGAGTTATCCTGGATATTTTATGGAAAAAATGTTGATTGATCATGTGCCAGTAATTACAGTAAAGAAATAAACTGCGCGTTATATTTTTACATATTTATACGCTATATGTACGTATAGCCCCTCAGCTCTTTAAATAACGAATGGATAATTTGACAAATTATATCTTTACAGTTTGGTTATGTCAGAAAATCCAACCAGCTTCGGTAATAATTTTACCACGCTATGCGACTGTTAAAACCGGGTAATGTCTTTTCAAGCTTTTGTTTACCTTGAAATGTTCGTATGAGACTAAAAAAGCTATCCTTGAAGTTTACAAACATTTTATAAACCAGTTTCCATATAAAGTCAGTCAGATTCAAAT
Organism: Apotomis capreana; assembly: GCA_947623375.1. Classification (NCBI taxonomy): domain Eukaryota; kingdom Metazoa; phylum Arthropoda; class Insecta; order Lepidoptera; family Tortricidae; genus Apotomis; species Apotomis capreana. Next base: position 1,468,884 of record OX392501.1, read on the forward strand.
TAAATAAATACTGTTCAATTAAGATGAAAATTAAATACTTCAATATATTCGGTGACAAAGCCATAATATAACCATAACCTTAACATGATGGAGACGAAAGTTGACCATCAGATTTTCGTTATACTATACGTTGGCAATAAAAGCTTGTCTAAAAAAATACAGTATTTTTTTTATAAAATAACATGTTTCACTATTCTCATTGCTTTCAGAGCGAAAGAACAAGAGCTGAAGATCCAAATGCGCATGAACTATCTTGCGGAGTACAACGAACGTATGCGCAAGGAGCGAGCGGCGCGGGCTCGTGAGAAGGAGAACCGCATCCAGCAGCGCGTCCAGGCTGCTGCGGAGCTGGAGCTGAAGAGGAAAATCACCATGGTGCGGATGTGGAGGATCAATGAGAAGAACCGGTTGAAGAGACTGAGGCAGGAGAAGGAGGCGAAAGCCAGGTTCTTGGAAAATGAGGTGAGGTTCCAATGCGTTTGCTACTCCATCGTAACCAACGGATTGTATAGGTATAGAGCCACCGTGAAGGTGGACAATATGCTGCGGAGTTGGAATTGAAGAGAAGGATCACCATGGTGTGGATGTGGAGAATCAATGAGAAGAACCGGTTGAAGAGACTTAGGCAGGAGAAGGAGGCGAAAGCAAAGTTTCTGGAAATGAGGTTGGTGTTCAATGCGTTTGGTACGTCATAACATAACCAGCGGTTTATATAGGTATAGAATCACCTTGAAGGTGAACTGGTTTCTGAGGAGTTGGAATTGAAGAGGAGGATTGCCATAGTGGGACAGTGGAGGATCAATGAAAGAAAGAAAGAAAGAAATACATTTATTCGCGACGAGACACAAAACATAATTACATAAATGGTGTGACAGAAATTATTACAAGATAAAATAAAACAAAACAAATAGCAACTATTTTTATGGCTGTGCCACGAAAAGGTCCCACCTCAGCAAGATGCTAGCTCGAGAGCCAGCGCTGATCTTCCGGTGGGACCATTGAGACCAATGAGAAGAACCACTTGCGGAAACTAGGGCAGGAGCGAGCGGCGAACGTGAGGTTCGTGGAAAATGAGATTTCGAGTAGTGTTTGTTGCGAAGTTTCAGTACCAGGAGAAACCATTAAAACCTTTTTTTTATTTTGAATTTAGATTATGTTTATGTAAAGCCTGACCAGAAATATTATGAGGATTGTCAAGAGGGCACTATTTAGAAGATTTATATGGCAACAATTTGGCAACCAATCGCTACTGCACTATAATGGCATTCGTTTAAATACCTGTCAGTTCCTATGGTAACCTCGTAATATCATTTAATTGAATGCACTCTTTTCCTGACTGTTTTTCGTGTAGTAAACACGTGTACACTTTATTTATATATGCACGATTATATATTCACATAAATATCGGACAACCTCACACAAATCGATCTAGTCCCAAATTACGCTCAAGAAGGCTTGTGTTATGGGTACTAGACGACGATATACGTACTTATATAGATAAATATATACTTAAATACATAGAAAAACCATGACCCAAGCACAAATATTCGAGTTCATCACACAAATATTTGCCCTGGTCGGGATTCGAACCCGGGACCGCCGGCTCAGTAGGCAGGTGTCTACAAACCGAGCCAAACGCGTCGTCAAAACTGTGAATGTGAAGTGTGACTGTGAATGGTTTTCGGCATTTTCTTTGGATATTTTTAAAAAGAAACCACCACGAATGATATTGACATTGTTGACAAACCATCATAAAATCATTGCCAGTGTAAGAAATTAGTTCGAGTGAAATTTCGATAAATGGCGCATCCTCATATATTTCTGGTTAGGCTTTAAAACTCATAATCATAATGTAACAATAAATTATTTGAATATGAATTCCCAATTCTTTCATTGGGTATGCCTATTATCTATCCAAGTTCAGGTATTCAAAATTACCTCCGACCCATTTTAATTTCCACGTCGTCTGACATGTCTCGGGCGTCCCGTGTCGTCTAATCGTATTAGCGCTTTTAATAGCCCAATAACTCTCCGAGCGATCGGGCAATCAAATTACAGATATTACGTGCAATTTCACGGATGCTGTGAAAGGAAGCGAATAATTTAGGTTCCGGTTTGAATCCTACAGTATATAAATTCGCACTAGCCGTGTCTTACGAAAAACACACAATACTTTTTGCATTACCATGTCGGATAAAAGGTATTTAAAGCTCTGGTTTCCTAGGATGGCGGTGCCGTCACATAGCGGCCGTGGCTAAACGTGGGCTAGTCATATTCGCTTAGATTCAAATCACAATCATATCAAATCCCATTTTAGTGACCGTGACTAGGTATACATTTTTCAACCGACTTCAAAAACGGAGAAGGTTCTCAATTGGACTGTTTTTTTTTGTATATATGTTAAGCGATCATTCCGCCAATTATGAATCTATTATTTTTTGTTTGGTAGGTCGTACTTCAGAGGTGGTCCCATATAAATATACATTCAATAGAAATATATTTACTTAGCACATATGTATTACAGTAACTTGTTCAGCTGTTATTGGAAATACAATTTCTTCTTGTCGAACTCAGTTATTTTTCGTGAAAATGTGATTATCCAAATTCAATGGAATTTCGAAAGCTCTGTGAAGCCCAAAAGAAGAGCATTTAAATCTGAGGAATCTGATTGTTCCATTTTAAACATCTCCGCTCCAGTGGACAGGCAGTCTTAGGGTGCGTTTACACTGAAGCGGAACGGAGTGGAGTCGTGGGGAATCGACCAATCACAAAAGCGAAGCGGATCTGAGATACAGACTTCAACTCCGGTGATTGGTCTATTCCGTACGTCTCCGCCCCGCCTCGCTTCAATGTAGACGCACCTTTACGGTGCTAAATAGATACTTGTATTGTGTTGGTGTAATGATAGTTTATGAATAATGACATTTTGAAACGCTTGACCAGGCTAACAGGAAATGGGACGAGCGTGTGCGAGCGCAGAACGCGAAAATACAAGAGGAAGCGCATCTCCTCAAGATATACACGGAGGACATGAACGCCGGCGCACAGAGGAGGATCAAGTAAGACGGTTTATTCATATGTAACAAGGTGCGTCGCGCGGTGTTACCTGCTCATCCCACAGGAACAGTATTTTTTTTTTAATCTTATTTATTTTATAAGCCATACATCTTATGATAAAGTCGGCTTAAAAATAATAACAATGTTACTTAAACTGGTGTTACATTAAACATTGGGAATTTTTTTCAGGATAAAAAGTAGCCCATGTGTAAAGAGCCCACATATGCAAAATTTGCCATCTGCGTCGACCTAAATCTGAATAATATCTGTTTTTTTTTTAATATTAAACGTTAATTGTTTTTCTTCAATTTGTTGAATGTGAAAACACGATTGGTAATCATTTTCTCAATGTTTTTGGTTGCATCCCTAACATCATGCCATCTTTACGCAAAGTTTGAGTAAGTTTTCTGCTTATGGTGGTGGTTTGACAGGTTTGTTATATTTATTTTTCGCGTTGGGAGGGTCAGACATTAAATGCATGTAAAACTACTGTACAAAAAGCGTTAGGCAAGTAATACGAGCATATCACAGTATTCACTTCAACTCGCGTAACTCGCGTTTTACTATCGGCCCTTTATTGCCATTCCATTCAATTTGAATTTAATTTGATTTAATCAGATTTTTGTCTTCTTTAATGACTTTACTAAGTCGTCACTATATTGTTGTTATCTACCACATCAGGAGAGCAGAGCAGTACGCGTACAGCACAGACCTTGAGCTGCAGTGCATCAGGCTGGCCAACTTGAAGAGCATCCACGGTGGCACAGCCAAAGCGGCGCAGCTAATAAGGAAGATGGGCGTCGAGTTTGAAAAGGTAATCCTTGAGTTCTGACTATTCGGGGACTGACCATCCACAGTAGCACCATCAGGAGAGCAGAGCAGTGTGCGTACAACACGAACCTACACTTGAAGCATCAGGCTGGCCAACTTGAAGAGCATCGAAGGAACGGTCAAAGCGGCGTAGCTGATAAGGAAGATGGGCGTCGAGTTTGAAAAGGTAACCCTTGAGTTCTGACTATTCGGGATCTATCCATCCACAGTAGCACCATCAGGAGAGCAGAGCAGTGTGCGTACAACACGAACCTACAGTTGAAGCATCAGGCTGGCCAACTTGAAGAGCATCGAAGGAACGGCCAAAGCGGCGTAGCTGATAAGGAAGATGGGCGTCGAGTTTGAAAAGGTAACCCTTGAGTTCTGACTATTCGGGGACTGACCATCTACAGTAGCACCACCAGGAGAGCAGAGCAGATCACGTGCAGTATGAACCTGGAGCTGAAGCATCAGACTGGCCAACTTGAAGACGGCACGGCCAAAGCAGCGCAACTGATAAGGAAGATGGGCGTCGAGTTTGAAAAGGTAACCCTTTGTTCTTTGTTTCACTATTCCAGGACTGCACATTTCACAGTAGCATCACCAGGAAAACAGTACAACACGTACCTAGAGCTGAAGCGTATCAGGCTAGCCAACTTGAAGAGCATTTATGACTGCACGGCTTTGGCCGTGGCCGCGGCTCAGCTCATCAAGAATATGGATTTCATGTTTGAAAAAATATAATTGACAACATTTCATATTTTTAAGACTATCATTTTATTACTTTTCTGAATTCTGCTTAAAAAGATGAAGTAAACTCTGTTGTTATTTATTTTCTGAGATGATTATTTATTTTATTATTAATTTATAAAAACATACTCATTTTAAAATGTGGCAACACCAAAACCAGAACTTAATGGAACGGTTACTTTAGTCGGTTTTCTTATAAAAAAAAAACTTAATAAAATATAATTATAACAATGTCAACGTCAAATAAAAAAAACATATTTTTTCGCTCTTTGGTTTAGACAACAACCCTATTCAGACCGTATTGTCTTAGATTGCAGTTATTTTATGTATTTTCTTATATTTCTTTAAATACAGAAAAATAAATTCAAAGATTTTTTTAAGGTACACGACATAAAGCCCTGTCGATCTCTATATTAATTTCCACCTGTTATAAATATGAAATGTTGTCAATTCCGCGAATTTTGATTTTAGGAGAAAATAAGTTTCTCTCTCTCCGTCTCTCTTTCACTTTCATGATTTCTTACTTTTATATATTCTTTCTTATATTTTTTATGTAGTCATTCCTAGCTCATTTTCTATACAAAATGGGGAAAGATTCCGGAAATTTTCTGAAACAGCACATCTTTAGTCATTCCTTGGTTTTGGGTCCACACCTACCGTTATTGTTTTATTTTGGTCCAATTTTAACGGTATGTTTATTTCAGTCGAAACGAGGAACGAAAGGCATGAGTCCGGAGTACGCTCAAGAGGCAGCTATCGAGGCAATGAACACGGCCATGTCGACGACTGGAGACGCGCTGATGACCCTGGGCCAGGCTCGCATCCGCATGGACACCGGGGTGGTCCTGCCGTCGGCGCCGGTCAAAGTGCTGGAAGAGGTAAGACCCACCAAAAATGTCTGTCTTTACCACCGTTATTAGGCCTTATTCCTATATATCCTTTTCAAATTTATTTTTTTATATTATATATGACAACTATATTGATAATTTCAACCAACATTTTGAAGTGAATAATACTTTTCCTGAGTTCTAGATAGTAACATAGCTATTTGAGAACAAGTTGAAAAAAACAGTTTTATCCGTGTATTTTGTCAATTCTGAGTAGTTTTTAAAATTATCATTATTATCAATAAAAAAATTCAACTGTAGGTTTCAAATATATACCTACCAATAAATTGCAATGTCCCTGGTCAGTAGTAACATCGATGATTTTACCATAGAGAAAAATGTCTAAAACAATCTGCATTTTTGAACTGATAAGGAGCCTTAATTTTTTTTTTTTTATTAAATTAATAATAATAAAAAAATATTACTAATATGCTATGATTTTTTTGTTATGCGCCAGAGATGCCGACGTCATGAAATCCCACGCCCTTGATGTCGGAAAGCCACTAACTGTAGTCCGCCATTTTGGCAAATATCCATCCGGTGCTCATAAATAGTGAATCGGAACATTGTTTTCGTAAATACAGGACTTTACTGTAACGAAGTTCTAATCTTCAACGTATACGCACAGATCCTGGAGACGGTAGTTATGGAGTTTGCGCGCCGGCGCACGCACGCGCTGATGCGTGACATCGAGCGCACGGTGCGCGCCCAGTCCGCCCTCATCTTCTTCCAGGACTACAACCCGCCACAGAAGAAGAGGTGAAGACTAATTGGGAACTTATGTAGCATACAGACTAGTGTTGTAAAGGAGTCTAGTTCTGGGAATCCTTTTTGGTAGGACTCGGAACTCAAATAACGAGACTCCAGGTAGCAGGTCTAGTGACGCAGTCTACATGACGACCTGGACCCAGGATTAGGTCACCGGAAGGTCTTCCTAGGTGGATCTGGTTAAGATGTCTTGGTGAAGGTCACCAGTAGGTCTCCTTAAGCTGTAGGGACTCCCTTTTAGCTAAGCTGTTACCTTTTCCACAAGGGTTACCCAGTCCTTTACAACACTAATACAGACCAGTTATAGAAGTAAGTACTTAAAATCCTGGACTGGAAGATATTTTAGCCTCGTACATGATCAATTTGTAATCGGGGATTTCTCCTCCCTTGTAAGATTCACATTGCACTCATAAAACATTAGGAAGGGTAGATTTGTTGGGTGACTTCAGGTGCCCAAAGGATACCCAGCTGGAAAAAGGAGCCCCATGTACCAGAACTTCGTCTAAATAAGGAAAATAATGGTCGCTACTAGACTCAATCAAATAAGAAATATCCTTGACCTTCAGGTATCAGAAGCACCCAACGTGCCTAGGTAGCCGAAGGTTTTTAGCAAAAAAAAAATCAGTAGCAACTGGATTAAACCTTTTTACCTGTGATACCATGTACGTAACATCAAATCTGAAACGTCAAGGTCACCAAAACCACCTTTTTGAACGCGATGAATTCCCATTTTCTTGTAACAATAATAACTTTTTAACAATAAAATTACCGATGACGTCAACGAAACGAAGTGAAGTTATGTTATAGGACAGTGAGACAACTAAAAACTATGCTCTTTTATACACAAAAATAACTTTCCAAATCAGTCCAGCCGTTATTGAGTAATCCGGAATCATACTTAAAAAAAAACACCCCGACGAACTGACAACCTTATACTCTGTTTTTGACGTCAGTTGATGATTGGAATTTGTCCACACCACACTTTCTCTTCTCAACCACAATGTTTCTCATTGAAGGGGCTCGAAAGAGGCTCGCTGGAAAGCGTTGGAGACAGAGCTGACGAAGTACCAGGCGAAGGGCGCTCGCAACTCCATCCAGTTCGGCAAGGTGACCGACATCGTGCCGGACACCACCACCGACCAGGAGATGAAGAGTGTCCGAAACAGACCCCCGACGCCTGTGGTACGAAGTATTCATATCTTTCTTGTTGACTGCAGAGTGAAGATCATTCTTTTTTCTTCAAGCCACTTTAATCAATTTGTCAAATTCAAGCTATGCAAACCACCAGAGAGGTTTTTAAGCAAACGTGTGGTATAAGAAAATAAGGTATGGCACTCCAGCTATTGAGACTTTCTACGTCATTGATTAGTTGCCGCAACATGGTAATAAAATAATAATAAGGAATTTATTTTTTGCCACCAGTCCTATAAAAAAAATGCATTTATGCATTACGATTGTCCATGTTCTTTGACTAGTTGTCCATGGTTTTGAGATTCATACAGGTAGCACGGGAATCGGGGAGTATTATGATATGATACACCACTGGCAACACAGAAACGGATTGACAGAACCAACCAACCCATCATAGCGTGATACCTTATTTTCTTACCATGGGCAAACGGAGGTACCTACTCAATTGATTAAAATTATTCAAACCTTTGGTAAACTAGTTTTTACAATTCCAACGCTTCGTCACTATTGAATATCCAGCTGCTATAAGATGTTTGTTACCCAGATCGGTCGAGGACTTCATCTTGATCGATTTCACCATCATCAAATCCTATAAATTAAATGTTTAAGCGGTTGAACAGTTTAGATTAAATGATTGATTAAATTAATGATTAAATGTAATACTTCTGGGAACCCTAAATGTTGTTAGTCAACGTGATACCATCGTTACATCCTGATTGTGTGATCGTATAAGGCTGGCTTTAGTGTCACGCGGACCGCACGCGGACCGTCCGCGCGGATCACGTACGATGTATTAGGGAGCGTTTTAGAGTAATGCGGACGGGTCCGCGCGGACGCGCCATACATATTGCTCCGCGCGGAGCGATCCGCGCGACGGTCCGCGTGACACTAAAACCAGCCTAAGATTCTTATTGCTATACTAGGTGCCCGCAACTTTGTACGCGTAGTCTGGTAAAAAGTATCCTATACCTAACCATCGTTGGCTATCCAGCTATCCCTGTACCAAAATTGGTTAAGATCCGTCCACTCGTGTCGGCGTGATGAAGGGAGTAAGATTTTTTTACCAACAGATGGCGCTGTACGGCTGGCGCCGTCTAAACAAAGCCTGCCCGTCTAGCACAACTATGCTTCGCGACTCTTGTCGCGCGCCATGTCGTTACCCGTCAGTCTCTCTCATTACTGCAGAGTAAGAGACGGGTAATTATCTCGCGCGAGAAATTGACGCGTATGACAGTTATGCTAGAAGGTCTGCATCGTGTTCTATATTATTTTTCCTGATATAATGACCCCTCTCCATAGAAAACTACTGGCACAAAACAGATAGGTACAGAAATCAATCTACATACAAGCGCGCTCGGGCAAACGCACACATTAAACATTGCTCACGGACACGTCAAGCGGATGGCACTCGCGCTCGCACTGGTCTGAACTGGTCCGAGATATCCTGTCCATGAGCAATGTCTATGTGTGCGTTTGCTCGAGCGCGCTTGTATGTAGATTGATTTCTGTACCTATCTGTTTTGTACTACTGGATACTATTTTACAATTGTATAATGGTATAGATGCTTGTTTTCAGCCATCCCTGACGAAGCTGGCGGAGCTGACCTTCACGGACAAGGCGGACGACCTCCCGGACCCCGTGGCCATCGGCCAGTACCTGCCGGAGCGGCTGAGGCTGCTTGAGGTGAGTTTGTGCCGATGGAAAGTTTCCAAAAAAGCGAAATGACGATGTCTTTGTACCTGCTATTCCAACTTTTCATAGAGGGAATTGACAGGAAAACATTATTTAGTATTGTGAACATTTTCTGACAATAGGAACATTTAATATCGGATGAAGATAATTAATTAAATGGTGAACAATAACATCAATTCAGCTTTAAATATCTGACAAAGTGTTTTAAAATTATGCATACTAAGTACGTCCGAGAGTAGCCGACTTTATTTGCAATGAAACAAACGCTCTGCTCGACAAAAGTTCATAATATCAGCTTTGATTGAACTGTCGCAGCCATGAACACGTTATGTGCTCGTTTGAGACTTGCGTGTTATTCTGAGTTGTTATTACTTTTACAAACTACGCCAGAACTAAATTCTAACATCCACTTTAGTTATATATGTACTTACTTTAAAGCTTCCTTGTCTTTGTAATGCAATTAGCTTAATAATGCAATCGGTCGTATGCTGCCCTCATCTAACGAAATCCTCCGATCGTCGACTGTTCGTCTTATTCGGGTTAGAATGGTGGTCAATTTCCATAGATCCCCTGCCTCACACGATATTTATGGTTCTGTTCTGACGTGTGTGTTGGCCGCAGATGGTGAACGTTGCAGCGAAGCTCATGACCCGATCGGTGACCCAGACCGTCGAGAAACGCATGGATCTCAAAGTCGGCAATGTCACTCTGCCATGCATGAGACATCCCAGTAAGTATTGTATTCGTGAGAATTGATAACATTATTGTAGGCAGTGTACACGTGGAAAGACACCACATAGAATACGCTGCCAATAAAATTGTTACAAATGTTTAGAAACGTGATATAAAACCAAAGATGATACTTGCAGAGAAACTACCTATTCCATCGACTTGAAGAGATCCAAGTTAGTCAAGTTTGTCGTAACGGAAGTTCACTCTTTTATTTTAATCATACAAATCCTGCCGCCTAGCACAACTAAGTATGCTTCACAAATCTTGTCGCGCCACAGCGTCACCCGTCAATCTCTCACAGTACTGTATAGAAAGAGATTGCAAGTATAATCTTGCGCGACAAAGAGTTACTGAGGTGTGAGCTAGGCCTGTTTGACAAGATGTTTTACCTAACACGCGATAAACGCATCTCAGGAAGGATGGTAAATTTTCCATCTTAAAAAATGTAGGTAGCTTTAAAAGATGACATTTGTCTTTTTATCTTTTATTAAAATAGTAACGGAAATAAAATGTTTAGAATGAAGCGTTTTTTTTATGATTTAGCCAGTAGCTTTGATAGTTAGAACAGTTGATCCTTCTCCCGTCTTGCATAGGTAACTGTGACACACACAGACCATAAGAATACTATAGACTGGGTATTGGGCGGGGCACGCGTAACCGAGCTTATGCCCAAATACCCAAAGATATGTCAACGTGATGTCAACAGTCACTTAGTTACCGTACGAACGTGCTTGAGGTATTATGTGCCAAAAAATTAGAAATATGCCGAATTGTGCCATTATAATCGTCACAGGCGAGATCTGCATACTCAAAAAGATACCTGATACCGTTTAATTTCACTGGAAAGTAATAAAATTCGGTATTTTGTAATATTTCGTAAAATATTGCAGTGCATTATGACAATTATACATTACTAGCTTGACATGGCAACTATTCACGCAACATCTTTAGGAGCACGCAATGTATACGTCCGTCTGACAATTTAGTGCGGGGGAACAAGTCTAAACCATAAATTGTCGATATTCTGTATGGAGGTTTTAATGTGAGCCGCTCGTGTTTCATACTAACTTGTCCATTTTAATAATATAATTTACACTTTATCACCTTGTTTTTTAGGGTTCCATAACTCTATCGGAAAAACGGAAATCTTATGGGATCACTTTGTTTCCCGTCCAAGACCCTTTATCTCGAGAACGCGTGGAGGTATCGAGTTGAAATTAACACTATATCGTCGGCCGTAGGTTCAATTGGGGTAAGGGACAAAATACGCAAAATGAGTTGAATATACAGTTTTGTTCAGAATTTTCTGCTCTATCGAATGGTGTATATAAAAAAAATCTAGCTTAAAAAAAGTGTTCCTTACACTACTGATTTTTGTGGGTTCAAAATCAAATCTGTCCCACAAAAACCATGTATCTGTTTTTTATTTTAATAAAGCAACATCAAATAGGGTAACTACTGCCACCAATCCACTTTGAATAAGGTAAAGGTCTTTCCAATTAAGGAATTACCTTTACATGACTTATTTTTAAGGACAATCTTATGGAACTGGCTTTTACACTAATGCTTTTTTTTGGTTCATGAATAAATAACACCCATACCTTAAAATGATTGCACGAGCTTTGAAAAAAATGCTCCTTACCCCAATTTGCCATCTTATATTTTTAACAGTGTGAACCTTACACCAATTTAGTTAAGACGATATTTGGGTTTGATTCGATTTATAGTTAGATTCCGTGTCCGTTACGCGAATTTTCTCGTGAGAATCAATGAATACTTATCCCTGTTACCTTTATATACAAACACATCTAACTTCATATTACTTTAATCTATTGACAATAAAGAAAGTGTTATGTTGCAATAAAAACACCTTCATCAATTTTATAACCTTTGTTTATACGGGTATCTGTGTAAACTGGATGTTAATTTTTGGCTTTACTAAGTCATTGAAACTACGCTAAGTTTGACTTATTTACATGCAAACTTTCACGATAAATGAAGGTATACAAATAAATTTGGTAAGAAAATTTCAAAAATTAGTAATTAATCCACCCAGAAATGTAAGTGTCTATTTATAGTATAATTCGTCAGTTCGGCGTCTCTGAACGACAGTAAGTACTGAAATCTTTGTCGACAGCTCGTGAGTCGTGATTGTTATTCTACCCGTGAAGTGTTTTGTTAAGCGGATAGTTAAAAAAAGTGGGCTAAGATTGTTGAAAAAAACAATAACCAATGGAATACCGGAGGAAGTATTAACTTAGGTAGTAATAATTAAGTTTTTAATTAATTTAACACATTGTATGTTTAAAAATATCAAAATATCTCAAGGAAGATTAGATTAACTTTCCGAGGACTAGCTGAGTTGAAATTAGGTATATGAGGCCGGATAGTCGACATGGGTAAAACTTTATAGATAACGATAAGGTAATCCTACTGAGATTGGGCTTCTTAAAATCGTCTCGGTACTTGATGAATTGCAAAGGAAAATTTTCACTGTCAATTAAAAGGCATTCCTAAGTATGACACACTTTAATAGTCATTATATTTTATTTTATTTTATTTTATTTTATTTATTCAATATATGGAATTACGCTGCCGATAGGTGTTGAGAAATCAAAGGATCTAACTAGAGCTCTTGCTATTCATTGACTGACATATTGATGTTGATATTGATTATGTTTCATAGCTACTATAAACAAGAACTTTTCATTTCATTGATGTTTTTCAAGTACATTACTTTTATGGTCATTTTATTATACAGCCTCATTTGACTCCTTAGGTAACAAGTTTCAAGTTTGACAAAGTAGTATAATTTTTAAAATACCCATAATAAGTAGTAGAATAAGTTGTTTCGTTTCATTTATGCATGTCGTTCACACAGGTATAAGTCGTATTCTTTCGTTTATGCACGTCGTTCATAAGGATAAAATTGGTGCAAATAAATTAAGTTATGTCTAAATACTCGCGAACAACAAGCTTAAACAGTTTCTAGGGTCAACGCATTAGTTCTATATTTATAAAATGAAAGCCTAACACTATAGCTTGTATAAAAATGCTTAAAAAGTTCAAGTTCTAAATATCTACTATTGAAAAATTGTGTTTTGTCTCTTCTGAAAAGTGCCGTTTTTGAGTTATCCCTTATTAACTGAGGGCACTACTATGTTATCTAACAGAACTCCTAAAAAAGTACAAATGTAAATTGATTATTTCTGAATCGTATTTAATTCTGTAACTTTTATCGTTCAACACAAGCCCTAAACTTTTAATAATTTTGCTGTATAAATTACATTGGTTGTTTAGTTCAGTAGTTGATCATAGAGGCTGAGAAATAATTAATGTGATTAGAATAAAAAAATAATCATAAATTAAAATGTGGGTTATTCCACTCGATAGAAGCGTTACGTGTAACGATACAAATATTGCATGTAACGGACACACAAAAAATGCTCACACAGTTTCAATACATTTATATACCTCTTACATTAATGTTTTAAAGGTTTCCGGTGTTAAAGATCGCCTTACGTCAAAAGTATGTACTTATTTATTTTAAGAATAAGCCCTTTACGCTTTTTTTTCTTTCACACATAATCTGAACTAGTCCCTTACGCCATTACTTCATCAATATAGTAGATACAATGAATAGGTAAATTTAAGGTAAGGGACGAGACTACAGAATACTCTGTCTGTAAGGGACATCAGCAGCGAAATAAGTTGGTGTAAGGGACATGTCATTTTCTATAATATCTAAATTATTAAAATGAGCACTACATAGATAGACAGAACACTAAAATACAAGATTATGTATGAAATCAGGTCCAAAAAAGGTTCACTACAAAAAAAGTTATGAACGATTTTGTTAAAAAAAAAACTTTGACAGCCTCTCCTGAAAAATCGTATTTTGTCCCTTACCCCAATTGAACGTACGGTCGACGATATGTATATATACTCAGGTCTAGGGTCCCTTAAAGCTGTGAAAAAAAATAAAGCTTCTATGTTAACGTGAAAAAAGATACGGCCGTTTCTGTCGCCAAAAACGCACTCGTCACTCAAGGGAATCAAAGTGATAGAGTACTTCCCGATGACCTAGAACTATGAAATTTGGCAAGTACTACAAATACTTATAAAAATCTGAAATCGTCACATACTTACTACAAATACTAATAAAAATCTTAAAAAATATAGTCCTTTTCAAACATCAAATCCACCTTTTGTACGATACTTTTTCTTTTGTGCAATAAAGATTAATTAAATAAATAAATAGGTAAATCATATTTGGAGAACTTGGTTGCGTTAAGTTTGATTCAAATTCAAATTCGTTTATTGCAAGAACATAGTAATAAATTAGGTGATACTGGTATATACAGTGTTGCTTATGTTCTACCAAAAAGGCATACAAACCAAATAAAACAATATTCAAATACTTTATTGTTACATATTTCAATTTGTTACTTATGTCAAAAATAATTACTAAAACTCAGAATTTGCAGATTAAATTACATTAATTATTACATTATTTTTATAAGTATTTGCACCTGGTTTGTTTGCGGCGCCATACATTTCAGATGCAAACTTAACTCAACCAGGCCAATTAAGATGGGATAAGTGAAATTTTGTACGGAACCCTCGGTGCGCGAGTCAGAATCGCACCTGGCCGGTTTTTTTTTTATTCAGACAAGTAATTTTATTACAGCGAAATCAATAGCAGTGGGTGACTAAATCATTAGATTAAAACAGTATTATTGTTTTGCTAATCCACAATGTAATACGTGCTAGTCAGTTGACGACGAGGTTGGCGCAGTTTTAATGCATCTGCCTACTGAGCCGGCGGTCCTGGGTTCGAATCTCGGCAAGGGCAAATATTTGTGTGATGAACTCGAATATTTGTTCCTGGGTCATGGATGTTATCTATATATATTGTTTATATCGTCGTCTACTATTGGTTAGTATAAGGCCAGGTCGAGTTGTGTACGATTGTCCCTTAATTATTTTGTTTACATTTTATATGATGAAATAAATAAATCTACTCCGTTTATAATTTACCCACTACCTGTTCCAAATGTTGTAAGGTGATGTTTTTATTATTCATATATCACTATATGTAAAGTAAACATTCTGAACGATAGAGAGATTGAGATGGACGCTTCCATTTGATTTCGTCGCCAGAAATTAAAAGGTCTGATCATTTAATTTACGACGTTTACGACCATACAAAATAAATATTTTCAACATGCATTATACATATTATAAGCCTATACATATTATTATTTTATCGATATCGACTATTTTGATTTGATCACGCCCTTAACCTTTAGAATCATTAGATGCATACCGCTGGCAGAGCTTACATTACATTTTCTGGGTCGTTAAAATTAGACCCCGTGTTACAAGGATAGGGTTCAATTTTAAATGTTTTAAAATTGTAACATAAAACCTTGCGATATTTAGCCAGCGTTAATATCAAAAGTGACACTACTGAATTGACGGAAGTAGAAATCAATTTCTTGTCAATTCGAGGCTTTGACGTACTGAATCACAAGGTCTCATTTGCCTTTTATTTTATTTCTATTTAAGTTATAATAAAAATAAAGACATTGTCTGATATGCATATAAGGACTAAAATTCTCGATACATTGATCGTAGTAGTGTATGACCACGTAATACGCACACATTAGCTCAGCCAATGTCAACTCACTTCTGTTTGTTGTAAAACCTTATTTTTATACGAATATAATTGTGTGCGTGTAAAAGTCGGCTACAGCGGTGCTAGAACAAACTGCGCTGAATGCCATCTCCATATACTCCGTGGTGACACACGACTCTTTGTCGCGCTTCATATACTACCCGTCACTTTCCTTTCAATATCGTGCGAGAATGACAGATGATGCTGAGTCGCCTGACTAGCGAACTTGCGGCAAGGTATAGCATTTGATAATATATACACATGTTTCTTGCAGTGGAGTGGGGCGAGGCGGTGGAGGGACTGGCGTCCGCGGTGGTGGACAACAGGGTGAACGTGGACAACGCCGACGTCCGTCGGTGCAGCGAGTTCCTCGCGTACAGGATCCTCAACTCGCTGCAGAAGGAGATGAAGCAGAGAAAGGCAAGCTTGGTAAGCAATATGTCCCTTTGATGGGACAAAAGGCTTCCAGGATGCGTCGCCATCTAGATCGCTCTTGATTGTAAAAAACGAGAACAGTAATTAGTCAACTTCAAAATATTATTAACAGTGGCGACCAAGGATTTCGTAGCGCTACGCGTGTAGCCGATAACATGGGGAAATGCGTATGTAGCGAAAACTCGCTACGAGCACAGTGCCCACGGAGCGGGTTCCCGGTGTTCAAAGTGTTGGTTAATCGGGACGAGTGCACCTGCGGGGCAAGCGCTTACATCTATCGAAAATAACAGACTTTATACTACTTACGCTACCTTACAACTAACTATACATACTGGCGTGGTTGTAAGATGGCATTAGTAATATAACGTTTGTCTTTTTTGATATTTCGATAGCGTAGGTACGCTTGTCCCACTGGCCTACGTACTTGCCCCAACTGACTCAATATTAATATGCGATTAACCTGTTTAAATTATTAGAGATGTCTCGAGAAAGTTTTAATAAGATTATTTAAGTAGTTACTCAAACAAGTATCGACACCTGAAAAACAATTTCTTAAATGAAGCCGTTTTGAGGCTAAAGCGTTTCCACTAACAGTAAACTCAAGCCACTATAGGTATTTTCCTAGAAATAATGGTGGATTTAAAATTATTTCAGCCTTTACCTTAGATTTTGTGGATGCACCCACGAAACTAAACAAACTTCATTCACTTACCTAAAAATACCTAGCTTGGTCGTTCGGCTCGTGGTTCTAGATTCTGCATAAATTATTCCCGCTTGTTTGCCTTTGGTACCGAACTAGTTATAAAACGAAGTTCCAGCGCAACACTGTTTGGAAGTGAAGTGATGCAGGGAAAGTTTCTGGATAGTTTCAAACCTGTTTACACTCCAATCATATGATATGATATCATCAAAAGACACATTTGTCTCATAGTCGGAATTGCCTGGGGTGATGTGATATTTGGTGAAAATTCAAAGATTTTTTTTTATTTTTCAGAAAATGGCATTGGAAGGTCATGGAGATCACGAAGATGGTCAAAAGGATTTCTACGACCCGGATCAGGTGAAGAAAGAAAACTAAAGGTGTACCAACAATTTTCGAAGAGATATAACACTATCGCATGCCATTTGCCACTAGTTGAATGTGATAAGAAACAATGGTTTAACGCATTCACCACCAAGGGGGCGTGGCCTATGAACAAACTTGTAAGACGGTGAACGAACATATCAGTTAGGGTGCGTCCCCACTGAAGTGGAGCGGCGACGTGCGGAATCAACCAATCACAAAAGTGAAGCGGGGCTGAGATTTCAATTAAGAGGGCGCCAACGCGTTGGCTAGCTCTCTCTCACTGAGCGTAAGTGTGAGTGAGATGGAAGTTCATGCTCCGAAGCGCGGAAATCATGTTTTTTGAGTTGTGTCATAAACGTGTGCATTTTATATTGAAATTAGTTTTACAGTTTTTGAGAACTTAATTGTGCATCTATTAAGCTTAAAAACATTGTTAAAAACGGAAGGGTTTTAAAGATCCAACCGAAAATATCTAAAAAAAGGGTTGTGTTTGAGAGATAAAAGTATCGAGAAAATTATTACCAATCGTGTTTTCACGTTGACAATATTGAAGAAAAACTGTTTAAGTTTCTTATTTCCAAGGGACAGATTTTTAATCACTATGGATGGTGAGATCTAGGATCATTCACCTGACGAATTTTGCATGGGTGGGCTCTTAAGGTGATTGGTCTGTTCCGTTCGTCTCCGCGGCGCTCCCCTACAGTGGGAACGCACCCTTAATGGCAGTGAATGCGTTAATGTGCACGCGTCCAACCTCCGGCTAAAAGTGTTTGACATTCGGCAATGGAACTGTTGTGGTGTTGGCTTCCAAGTTTGGAAAGCTTTTTTTATATTTTTTAGTACCTACTTATTGATTTCTAAAATTTGATTAAAGTTGATGTATTTCTTGTGGCAAAAAAATACTTGGTTGTTTTATTGTAGGTTCAATTGTCTGTAAATGTATAATAAGGGAGGCTTAATAGTGTTAGTTACTGCATTTTTATTACAGGAGGGGCAGCGATCATGTTCTTTTTTAATAAGTCAGTTTTAGTTAAACGAAAGAGGTTAAGTACATCAAAAATTTAAATTCATAGTGGGGAATGACGATTAAAGTAAAAATAAAAACAGTGTTTTGCTCGTATAAAAAGTAATAGTTACACAATTAGGTCTTAAAATTTCGTACCTTACTTCGGCCACTCGGTAAGCCTCGTGACCTAAACGCGGTACTCGACTTTAAGAACCTTCATTGTACAACGATTGCATAAAATACTATTAATAAGCAAAATTAATTCATTAGCTCTATATAGTCTAAAAAAATCCTAAACACATAAAACGCCAAGGAAACTCCTTGACAATAACTTCCAGCCTTAATTTAGGCCACTCGGGAGGTCCTGAGGGCCGCTCAAGTGTGCCTACGTGACCGGCGTGCGATATGCCAGCCCTATAGATAAATAGACACTCGATATTAACGGACCCTATGGTTTAAGCCGTTTAAGTCACGTGGGCTTGGAAAGAAAAAAGAAAATACCCTTTTGTATAAAAATATCGAGGGAACGGAAAATTTGCCTCTGAGAGAAATTTGTGTCTCTTTGGGATGAAAGTGAATCTGAATACTGCCGTGCAAAACCTTTAGTAGGTACTTACAATAAGTTCATTGAGAAACATGCAGGGTGTAACCGACGGTGTACCGAAAACTGAAACCATGGCTTCAGACCATTATTCTGGGCTGGAAAATCGTGGAAATTTCTTAGAGAAAATTCACAAATTTTCCTCGCGAGTGTTAATTTTTTCTTTATTTTTCCGTTAATCGAACTCTACCGGTAACAATTTTTTATGAAAAATCGCATGAAAATAGCATTTTCCGCAAAACACGCAATGTATCACAAGCAGTATTATGTAAGGTTTACGGTACAACACAGAGCGCATAGAGTGGGACCCTAGATCGTTTTCGGTACGCTGTCGGTTACACCCTGTAATCCCTGTATTGTACTTATAAGTACCTACTTTAGGTTTTGCACGGCAGAATCCTCTAGGAACGGACCGGATAGGTATATGGCAGCCAAATACTTGCCTACATCGAAATTAACGACAACGACTTGGCTACAACAATTAAAAGAATGAAAAAATAGTGAGAGTCAGAATGGCGGGTGTACCATCACGGATTTGTAAAACAATTATACCAAAAAAATGTACTCAAAATGTACTATTTTGTACCAACTTTAAAAAAAATTGTACCTCTCCGTACAAAAAGTTATTACAATGTTTAGGTACACCCGCCATTCTGACTGTCAGGATGGCGGGTGTATCGCTGTTTACCATGAAGCCCTTGTTTATTGAGAAATGTTATTACTCTAAAAAAATGTACCAAAATTGTACTCCAAGATACAGTTAAAATATTTGCAATCGGATGTGTAACTTGCGAGTTATACACAAATTAAATTTTGTTCGTAGTAAGTGAAGGGCCAAGGGGAAGAACTGGGTAAGTCACATTTAGCAAAATTTTACATTATTGCTGAAGCATTACGGCTTCAGTAATAATATAGCAAAAGAAACCGACCAAGTGCGAGTCTGACTCGCGCACCGAGGGTTCCGTACAAACACTTATCTTAACTGGCCGGTTAAGTTTGCGCCGGATACAAATGAGGAGCAACCTTTGAAATAACGTTTTTTGCTGCTTAAACGGCCGCATCTTTTTTTTAAGTTAACTTAGAAGTTGGTGTTTTTCACAGCTTCAAGGCCTTTAAGGGACTGTAGAGTGTAGACCTGTTAAAAGACCTGATTTAAGATTACGACTTAAGTTTTAATTTCAATTCGATACTTCCACGCGTTCCCGAGAAGGGTTTTGACGGACGGACGGACGGACAACGAAGTGATCTTATAATGGTTTTCCTTTGTGGACCGATTCTCAAAATTCTTATGTATTTGAATGAGCATCCTCCTGATGTGGTCCCATCATTATCATTTCGAGATCTGGTGATGGCATCTCAGGGAAATCGATTTTATAAAGTTATTCAGGTTTTGCATCTGGTATGGAAAAAACAACTCTTTAATAGTTGAAAGTTAGGGGATAATTCTTTTAAATATTATAGGGTTAAAATTTTGGGCTTGCTGGGGAGATGTTCTACAGCAACTCCGAATTCAGTTTATTGTACTCTCGATCTATAGAGGTACAATTTTTTTTTAAGTATGTACTAATTCAGTACATATTGTGTACATCAGTAATAAATCACAAAACAGAGAGTGGGGTTTCCAGGGAGCATGACGTAGTAATATCGGTCAATGTTACTAAAACCAACATGTCTAGTAATTAAAGTAGCAATATACAAATGTCTTACTAGTTCCATTGATGGTTACCCAACTAGCAAAAATATGTTGTACAAGTGTTCTACAAACGTTTTTGATAAAACTTAATGGTATGCAATTTAAGGTATATAAACGTTTATAAAATGCGATTTTGGCGCAGTTTTTAAGACAAAATAGTCGTACAGTGATCACACAATGGTCATAAGCAAACACATTTAGTCACACGGCTGTCATAAAATAGATATTAAACAACGATTTCGTCAGAAAAGTATCGTAAGTCCTCGCTTCCTAAGAGCAATTGGTTGTAGAGTTATCATAACGCAGACGTTTGTATGACAAATAAGTCTGTTAAATGCAACAGCGAAGCGGTTTTAATTATAACAACATGCAACGTTTGTGAGTGATATTATTATCGTGCAAATAATATCTGAAAACAGTAAGTATTACACTTTAATATATTTACTTTACCGTTTTAAGTAACAGACTCGACATCAGATCTACAAGTGTGAATGAAATGCGAACATTACTTTATCGATCAATTTGCAAGGTTATTGAGTATATTTTAAAAGCCCCCTTTAAATATTGTTGATTTCATTATATTTTAATAAATTAAAATAATTTAGGTTTTAGTCTCTGTGTAAATATGACTTGTTAAAACTTATTGTACTTAAAAACGCTGCCTTATGACTTAGAATAACACTTTGCCGACGCCATCACTACCTAGTTAGGGTTCCCTACTACTGGGGCCTAAACCTTGTGGGACACAGTCATGTACTTGTGATATTATGTATTTGAATAATAGTAATAAGACATTTTGACTTTGACGCTGCCATATTAATTACCTCTGTGGTGACATAATTTATTATTCATTATTATTAATTTTAGTTGCTGAAAAAAATTGTGCTTTTAATTTTCAAACACGTAATTCGTATTTTTTTGTAGATCGTATGATACAAATATGGCCTTTTTGGATGTGGACACTTTTCTTAAGAAAGGTGACTCGAAGAGCTGTCACACCGATTTTCTATAAAAAAAATATCTACGGAACCTTCCCTCTCTGGCATGTTTATTTCTTTCGGCTGTTTTCCGTTCGTTCACTGTCCGAGTTGAAGATGTTATGAAACATTTAAGTCGTAAGATCTATCTTTTTATCATAAGACGGCTGTGTATATGACTGTCATATGTCATTTTAACAGTATTAAAGTTGTAAAAAGTTAAAATTATGATTAGTCGTACAGTAGTCACTCTAAAAGCTTTTATATGAACAATCTGCTGTAAAATGTCATATTAATGTTGTAAAACCGGGGAAATGTCACGGCTAAAACTTTTGTACGACAAAGATTAAAGTTGCTGTAGTACTGTGTCATACAAACGTGTGTACAACTGTGTTTTATGAACAAATTGCTTTTAAACTAAAATGCTGTATAAATGACAGTTACATAACGTCACGTTTTAAAACTTGCTTATTTACGACGTATCTACGATGAAATAGTCATATAATGTTGAGATTTTATAACCATTTTGTTAGTTGGGTACTATCCAATGGCACTACAGTAATAAAGGGGTTACTCAAACCAACATGTGTCTCTAGATCCATCGATGGAACTAGCAATATACAAGTGTGTCAGTAGTTCAATTGATGCTACTGTCCAATGGTACTACAGTAAAGGAGTCGGTCCGCACTTCGCAGCCGACGTCCGTCGTCTTCTGTTGCTGTCTGCAGTCGGCTACGAACCGCCACCGTAAGAGAGAGCTTTCGGCTTCAAAAAATATGCCATTATAATTCGTTATATTGCCATACTTAGTGGATATAGACTGGTGCTTGGTACTTCCTGTCCTGGCATAACCGTTTATTTCGACACACACTCTCAAGGTACCTATTCAAAATTTATAGGGTATTTTTCGTTGATCTGGAACTGAAATTTACAAGTTATATCGTCTTATACTACAAGTATAGGGAAAGCTCAGAAAACTATTCATTTGTAGGTAAATCATAAAAAATATTGTCCATTTCGAAAATCATATTTGGAGAACTCAGTTGCCTTAACATTGCACCTCATTTGTATCCGGCGCAAACTTAACCGGCCAGTTAAGATAAGTGTTTGTACGGAACCCTCGGTTCGCGAGTCAGACTCGCACTTGGCCGGTTTTTTTGCTTTATTATTACTGAAGCCATACAGCCATCAAAGGATTAGCCAACCTCAATCTTCAGTACCGTAAAATTTTGCTAAATGTGACTTACCCAGTTCTTCCCCTTGGCCCTTCACTTACTACGAACAAAATTTAATTTGTGTATAACTCGCAAGTTACACATCCGATTGCAAATATTTTAACTGTATCTTGGAGTACAATTTTGGTACATTTTTTTAGAGTAATAACATTTCTCAATAAACAAGGGCTTCATGGTAAACAGCGATACACCCGCCATCCTGACAGTCAGAATGGCGGGTGTACCTAAACATTGTAATAACTTTTTGTACGGAGAGGTACAATTTTTTTTAAATTTGGTACAAAGTAGTACATTTTGAGTACATTTTTTTGATATAATTGTTTTACAAATCCGTGATGGTACACCCGCCATTCTAACTCTCACGAAAAAATAAGCTTAATTTAGGCTTATTGGACTTCAGTTTTACCAATTTAAATACAGTTGCTTTCATAAATAAAGGCAAATAAAAAAATTAAATTTTAAATTTTGTATTCAGGTAACCCGGCCTAATTTTATATTAAACGTTAAATATGTAGATAAGTTCGGTGTACCCAAGATCCGATAAACATGATAGGTAGACTTAATGTAATATTTGTTTATACCATCGAAAACTCCGCATCAGTATTTTCCTCAGACACAATTGAATGTGTCAGTATCGTAAAAAAACAAACCTAACCTAACAGATTCTACTACATAATTATTACAAAAATCCTGTAAATTAATTGGATTCAAGGATCTGTGTCTGGCTGTACTAATATTTTCATCTCGTAACCAAGGGTTTATATGCTAGAAAAGCGGGCACTAAATCGTTTATTGCGCCCTAGGGCGGTAAGTAATTTTGGTATTGACTACCTACTATTTATTACTTTTGTTTTATTTCCTCCAAAGTGTGATGAAAAACGTCTTACGCGACTCTGGTGGTAAAGGAATTCCAAACTCGTGTCATTAAAGCCCTCGTCTTCGGCTTCGGGCTTCTACTAGACACTCGTTTGTAATCCCTCGTTTACCACCCTTGTTACGTAATATTACAAGCATAAGGTAAATACGAAGTAAGTATTTTCTTCAGGAGTGAAAACACGTTCCCAAGAGCCGTAAGTTGATTACAAGAGTAACCAGAAGCGACGAGTAATATGAATTTAGTTGCACGACTTGCACGACTCCATTACTCGCGCTTGATTGGATCTAGAACAAACTCTCAGTTTACTTTACTCCTTGGTTACTTGGACCATAACTAGAATCATATACAGGGTGGAACAGATCGAAGGAATTTTAAGCAAACAAGAAATTGTTCAGACTGAGTACTTCATTTTTCACCAATGAACTATGTAAATATGACTAAATATTTTTATTCATAATTCAAAAAGCGACCAAACTCATTAATTGATTAAGACTTAAGTCACTTTGACAAAAAATCTACGCTGGTCGCTTTCTGCATAACTATGGTCATATTTCTATCCATTTTTGAGAAACAGTTTGTTAAACATAAGTGTAAAAATCAGCACATATCCACCCTAGCAGCTTTCGAACATCGCTTTTAAGTTAAAGACGGGTGTCAATTTAAAATGTAAATAAAACCTTTGAATAAGTAGGGTTGTCACTAATATTGAAATATTTTATTTTGATGACTTTTTTATTTTTAAATCCAGCTTTACAAATTATATTAGGTCGATTGTAGATCACTCAGGTGACACTATCCTGTCCGCTCAGACTTTACAAATGGTCCATCCTGTATATATATTACTGTTAGGGCTTCTTAGGAATAGCCTACGTCAACAACTTCCAATGACGACGTAAGTATCAGACAGTATCAGACAATATCAGACAACCTCACACAAATCAACCTAGTCCCAAATTAAGCTGAAGAAGGCTTGTGTTATGGGTACTAGGCGCCGATATACAATACTTATATTCTATATATATAAAACTCAAAGGTGACTGACTGACTGACATAGTGATCTATCAACGCACAGCCCAAACCACTGGACGGATCGGGCTGAAATTTGGCATGCAGGTAGATGTTATGACGTAAGCATCCGCTAAGAAAGGATTTTTCAAAACTCACCCCCTAAAGGGGTGAAATGGGGTTCCAAAGTTTGTATGGGGAAACAAGATTAGTTAGACTATTTTATTCGAAACTTCACAGGAGTATTCCTAACGATAAATGAGTAAACATGGTGTTTCAGGTTTTTTGAAAATTCAACCCCTAAAAGGGAGAAATGTGGTGACAAAGTCTGAAAATCAGCATGGGTATTGTTTTTATGGTTTATCGGGTCGCTGATTACGAAAACCGCAACGATTTTAAAATCCAATGTGGCGGACTTGAGTTACCATCTCCCCTGTTGGGGTGAAATGGGGTTGAAATGTCTAAATACTAAACCGCTGGTTCTAGAGAGTTCAAATTTGGCACGTAGGTTCCTTATAAGGTGTAGGGGTGCACTAAGAAAGAATTTTTCAAAATTTACCCCCTAAAGGGGTGAAATAGGGGTTCAAAGTTTGTAGTTAGACTAATTTATACGAAACTTTACAGGAGTATTTCTAACGATAAATGAGTAAACACATGTTTCAGGTTTTTTGAAAATTCAACCCCTGTAAGGGAGAAATGTGGTGACAAAGTCTGAAAATCCATTGGTAATGCTTTTATGGTTTATCGGGTCGCTGATTACGAAAACCGCAACGATTTTTAAATCCAACGTGGCGGACGTGAATTAACATCTTCCCTGTTGGGGTGAAATGGGGTTGAAATGTCTAAATACTAAGCCGCTGGTTCTAGAGAGTCCATATTTGGAACCTACGTGTCCTTATAAAGTCTAGGGGTGCAATAAAAGAAGCATTTGTCAAAAGTCACCCCCCCGAAGGGGTGAAATGGGGGTCGTAAGTTTGTATAGGCAAAAAATATTAGTTAGACTATTTTATTGAAAATTTCCAAGGAGTATTTCTAACGATAAATGAGTAAGCACGTGTTTCATGTTTTTTGAGAATTCAACCCCTAAAGGAGGAGAATATGGTGACAAAGTCTGAAAATCAACAAGGGTAATGTTTCTATGGTTTATCGGGTCGCTGATTACCAAAACAACAACGATTTAAAAAAAAAACAAACGTGGTGGACGTGAAATACCGTCTCGCCTGTTGGGGTGCGATGGGGTTGAAATGACTAAATATGAGTATGGGTGTAATTTTTATGGTTTGTTGGGACGTTAATTACGAAAATGCCACCGATTTTGAAATTTTATTTGTGGTCATGAAAATTCTTGAAAGCATTTGCGCCAAATTGCAATTTAATCGGTCCAGTTGTTTTGCAGCAAATCGGTTGTAACAGACGGGCTGACAGACAGCTACACGTGATCCTATAAGGGGGTTCTGTTTTTGCTTTTGAGGTATGGATAGAGACCCACGTTATCCTAATAGATTAAAAAAATAAATAGTATTTGGTGGCATCTCGATCGTCGTCAATCGGTACCTATAGGCGGGCGGCGCGTTGGGACGGGAGGAGTAATGATCGGGAAACTTCCTGCATCCGTAATAAATACATTCAAGCTTTTCAATAATTATGTTAAGTCATTTCAGAATTCTGAATTACGTTTATCTGGCTCAGAATAATACATTTTTAATTCATCAACGAAGAGAACCTCAATATCTTACAATAGAACATGACGTACCGTGAAACATGCCAACTTTGCCCGCTTTTTTCGTATAAACCCGAATTTCTCTCTTTTTTTCTATGACGGGATAAAGTTATTTTTTGTCTAACGCATCCATCGTATTCATATGCACGCGTTTATTACGAGAAACAATTTTTAAATCTACATTTAACCAACTTTTTTACCAATTTTCACCTCGGGTAAAGTTATCTAAACTTTTGCAAACATTGCCCAAATCCATTATTTTCGTAACTATAGCCCCTACAACGTTAAGATAAGGATCACTATAAAATCTGGGGTAATAATGGCGTTCCACGTAAATATCTTGGTCGTAACTGTACAAACACGTGTGCAATATGGGTGGGCAATGTTACATAGGTATTTTGTTTTACTCCATACAAGCCGAATCAAGCAGTTTGAAATTGTCAGGGTTGTCACTTTTGGTTGAGTAAACCATCTTTACCAGTACCATTATCAAAATGAAAAATGTATTGCTTAATATTGGATACTAGTAGTTAGGCGGTTATTTTGTTACTTCGCGTTAGAATAATCTAAATAAAAATTTACATAATTGAATATTCTATGTTTTTTTTGTTTCATGGACATGACATGACATGACATGCAGCTACTGCTAAAAGTACAACGGCTTAATAGAAATATAATTTACCTTACCTTAAATACATAACCCTCCTTTATTTACGCAGTCAGGTAAAATTACGACAAGGTGACAACCCTAACCCTTTTTTTAGTCTGGGCAATGTTGGCATTCATAGGTTAGCAAGTTACTGGATAACATTGCCCACCATCATAACTCCGGTTTTAATAAGTATTTTTAGTACAAACTACAATAAAAATGATCTACAGTTCTTATTTTATAACAAGCAATAAGATACATTCACCTGAGGCTTCCCCATTCTGTAAAAAATACACCAGAACTTCACCTAGAATTGGCCCGCCAAATCACGCACCTTATTCAACTAGTCCCAACACGTTACGGAATGAAGTTGCACGCAAATGTGATTCCCAGTGATACCACAGATATAATCTATTTTCCACTAAAAATAGTAGTGTTGCCATAATCATGTTGAAATTGTCTACAGTAACGTTTCTTTTTTTAAGTAGCGTTTTGGGCAAAGTTCCGTGTGGAGGCAAAGTTGGCGTATTTCACGGTAACTTAGAACATGGCTTAAAATCATTAAACCAATCTCGAATATCCCAAGTCGATAAGCGGAGGCTCGGGACATTATAAAAGCTTTATACAAATAAAATGCACACATATCCCGGTGTCTTTGCTTCACTTCGAGTTATGAATTTTGAAGTGAACTTTATTTGGTACAGTAAAAGCTGAGATCGCTTGATTTGTGAGTGCTTGAGTTTTCGGTTTGATTTGATAAAGTGGAGTTATGATAAAATAAAAAGTATTTCCCAGTAATATTAGAAAAGCGAAAGTCTGTGTATGTTTTGTTACTTCTTCACGCTAAAACGGCTGGACGGATATGCATGAGGGAAATGCAGATTGCAGATTATACCCTAACTTAAGAAATAGCCCACTTTTAATCCTGAAAAAAAAAAGAGCCTTGTTCCCGTAGGATGATGTATATTACATAGGCACGCGAGCGAAGCCGCGGGTTAATGCTAGTAGATAAATAAATACTTAAATACATAGAACATCAATGACCCAGGCACAAATATTCGTGTTCATCACACAAATATTTGCCCTTGCCGGGATTTGAACCCGGGACCGTCGGCTCAGTAGGCAGTTGCTTAACCACTGCGCCAACCGCGTCGTCAAAAAGTATGTAACTATTAGGTACCTACTATGGGCCTAAATGCATGGCCTTATGAATGAATTCATTCATAAATGGGCCATGCAATTATGTAGCTGTACGTACACAAGTTTTCTTCAAAATTGTCTAGCCATTTTCAAGACCAAGATCCTACGGAGCTGAAATTTGGGAAAAGTCGAGAATAACTATAACAATGACAACTAATAATATAATAACGGTAAAAGAAACTTAAAATTAACGACTTAAAATCCATACATAGAATTTGCGTCCGCCTCAGGGTTCGTCAATAATATTGCTAGAAGCTTCATCAAATATTTACCTACATTGAAAATCATCCACAACACGCTTCGTCGTTATACATATTAATAAAAATACAAAAAAAGGATAATGAGCACCACACAAAATTATGTCCTTTTCCGAAATGTACCCGGCTCAAACGTCCCAAGAATACCCGCCGCATTCCCACGTTGAATAGCCAAAGAAATACGCTGGACCAGGTATGATCCAGACTTCGGATCACTTCCTCGATCTCTCAAACGCTTTCCCAGAGCTCGCACAAATTGTTTCGCTTCAGAATTATAACAATGATTTATTTAATTGAAGGGTCGATTGCAAAAAAAATGTACATGGTTAAAATCACGATCGCTTTCGTCACACAAAGGAATCAATTAGGTAAGTTTTGTTTTAATTAAAGCCCTTAACTATGTACAATCGTTTTGCAATCGACCCTGAACTGAATCAATGTTGATACTATATTTTTTGTGGTGATATAAAAGGGTGAATAAGAAGCCAACTCCACAAAAGTCCCAGTGGGTTCGAACCCACGACCTCTGCTTGACCGGAGTAGTGCTCTGAGCACTGAGCTATAGGACTGCTATGAGGATAGCATTTGATAGCATGAAATAATGATTTCTTATTCCGTTTTTTAAGCACACTGATTTATTAGGGTGTCTATCACTTTATCGAAATTTCTTTCATCGATTTTCATTTCATCGAAAACTATTCCACGAATGTCTTTTCATTTTTTTTTCTATTCACATAATCATCAATTCATCGCTTTTCGAATCATCGACCAACTATTCAACGTAAATTGTTTCGAATTTGTCTCAAATCGCAGCTTAACTATTCATCGAATTTACCTTTAATCGAAACATGATTCACAGATGGCACGTCCCATTTATACAAAAAAATAACCTAAACCTAACCCAACCAGGTCGGATCTAGCCAAGTCGGGTTTCAGGTCATAAAAAAAAAAAACCTAAACCTAACCCAACCAGGTCGGATCTAGCCAAGTCGGGTTCCAGGTCATAAAAAAAAAATAACCTAAACCTAACCCAACCAGGTCGGACCTAGCCAAGTCGGGTTTCAGGTCATAAAAAAAATAACCTAAACCTAACCTAACCAGGTCGGATCTAGCCAAGTCGGGTTTCAGGTCATAAAAAAAAATAACCTAAACCTAACCCAACCAAAAAATTATAGTAAAAGCGATTCGATGAACGACTACGTCGATGAACAGATAAAATAATGAAGTGAAATTCGATGAATCGATTCTTGTGTGAAAGGTAATTCGAGCAAATGTACAAGCGATGTAACGAAGTTCGATGAATGATTCCTAAGTTGTAACAAAATTCTGCGAATAGTGTTATGGGAAACGATAATCGATGAAACGTTTTTCGATAAAGTGATGGATTACTGATTTATTATGTTTAAAATGCTAAGCGCATTTTACCAAGCTCCATAACGTGCGCTTTCACGTACGAAACGAACTCTGTCCTACCGCTGTCCAGCAAGTGTTAGAACAGCGAGAGAGATGGCGCTATTTCCAATATTGAACAGAATCAACGTTGGCTTCAATGTCTTCATAAGCATAACTGTGAAACGCGATACATTGTCGCGGGACAAATACTAACTGTCACTTTCTTTTCAATATAGTGCGAGCGTGCAGGTGACGCTAAGTAGCGCGACAAGCAAACTCACAGCAAGCTACGCTAGCCCCGCAATGACATGGTCAACTGGTATTTTTTTACCTCCTCTAATGTGATTAAAACCTTTGCACACGCATCATTTGTGAAAACCCACCTGAAAAGCCGAAACTTAATGCGTTTGAAAATCGAACTGCCAAGTCAGTGTCAAAATCGATCCAGTGAAAATGTGATTGCTTAAAAACATAAACACTCAATACCATCAATTTACGACATTAAATTACCACCAAAAACAAAGAAATGCAGTTGTTGGACGTCCACGCGGCCGCGCCCGCTTGCGAGAAGCTTAAGGATGAATTGGATATCAAAGAGAAGAAGTCTTCGAATGCTTCGTTGCTTGTGATGAATCCTGTGGCCAGCGGGGATAATGTGGCTTTGGGATTAGCTTCAGGACACAGGGTGAAGGAGGAATTGCCACCGCTGGTGCCTTGCTGCGAAGGGAAGGAGCTTCGGGTAAGTTTCGGCGTGCCTCTACCATCGTAGACTTTATGGCAGAGGCACATCTTTATTACATAGTTTTTATATAGCGTTCTTGTGGCAGTGTTTATAGATCCATAGGTTCGAACGACGGAACGACTAAAACGACGGAACATCCGCAAGATAGGAATTTCAGTCGCTAGCAGGGTCGTTAGGTTGGGGGCGTTGAGTTGGGGATACATATCGCATCAGCACCATTACCATGAGTTAACGTGACTGCACTCGCTAGCGACTTTGTAAACGATTTATATGGAGGATTGTAGTTCTACAAAGTAACCGCTGGCGCTGTACTATTCTGCATAAAAATCCTTTACGCTGTTGCTAGCGAGTACGGTCACTTTATCTTACCACATGGTATGGTAAGGGTACTGTATATAATGTATTGAGATACTCGAATGCCGGCTAGAGTGTTGAACCACTTAAGTGTAAGAATTACAGCCTTTAGGTAAACTGTAATCTTCGCTAAATAATAATAATACAAATACGCAGGGCAGCTTATGGCGAGCTGTTGGGGGGTAGCGACCCCACGTACCTGAGTGCTCCTGGGGGATCCTGACGGGGGGTGATGGGTCGGGGCCTCCGCCTCTGTCTTGCCTTAGCCGGCCGGCCAGAGTAGAGTCGCGAGAGTTGCGGCTCGGGGGTGGATGTGGAAACGTAAGGGGTTAGTTGGCTTCGGTTTAAAGCCCAGTATTACACCTCTCTGCCCTTAGCCTTCCGCATTGGTGTTGCCCTTAGGCCACTCTATGTGTCGCTTTTTATGGGGGCCCATCTAGCGGGAGGCGAGTCATCGTCTACCAGTTTTTTTGCTATGAGACACTTTTCTTGGTAGACGTCCGGCAGTCTCAAACAATAGCCCAGTAGTTAGTCCATCGCATTTCATGTAATAGCCTAGTACCATGTTTAGACTCCATACAACCACAATAGTTCTTACATCTAGCGGGTGCTGTCTCTGTGTGCGTCCCATGACACAGGCAGGGGGAGCATCCGCATGGTGTACCCCTTACATTTCATTAAATTGTCGAAAGGGCCTCTGCTCGTTGGCTTCGGCTCCGTGCACGCCTCCCAAAGGTCCGGGACACTATTGTCCCGTGAGCGGGTGCGACATACAAATAAATAATAATAATACACTACAACCGAAAAAAAATGCAACATCGTCAATTTTATTAAAAAAAGAAGGAGGGATGAAGTCATGATGTTTCTTAGCATATTTTTTTAAGATACACCGTATAAAATAATAATAAGCAGGCAATTTTCCGCCAGCTTTTCTAAAAACAAAAGGTTCAAAAGTCATACAAACATGAAACCAATGTATGCCTTTTTGGTTCCGTGAAAAAGTCCATCATAAAGGTCGGCCAGACCGTTCCCTGATTGATATGATGACGATATGCGGGTCAAGTTTTGTCCGCCAAAACGGTTTATTGAAAACGGACACTGATTAAATTTGGGCTCTTCATTCATAAGCCAAATTTGTAGGGACTTGTCGGATATAATAGGGATTTTAGCTGACGAGATGTATGAATGAAGTCGTGTATTGGTTTGGGATCTAATCTAATCTAATACTTGCCGAGAAAGGTTACCCCTAAGAAGACTACCTTTTTGAATAATTGGTCGCGAACATTTTAATTATGTTAAACCATCTTGATACAAAGATCAAAGCTCAAAGGAAAATTGAATTGCGCCTGGTTAGGGTGGCGGAATGGTTATCGCACTGGACCGGCAATTCAGAGGTACCGGGTTCGATTCCCGGTCTCTTCCACCAGGTTACGCATTTCAATTTTTCTTCGAGCTTTGATCTTTGTATCAATGGTTTAATATAAAAAATAGTGGCGCATAAAAAAATGAGTCCCTACACGTTTCATAAATTTTATCTTATCTTAAATATTCTATGTATTTACGTGCACCCGCTATTATAGATAAATGAAGACCTGGTGCGAAGTGGCCTGTCAGCCATCTCCGTGAAGCACGACAACGTCATCCAGTGCATCAGCTCATCCAGAACCTGTGAGAGGAGTCCTGCTCTAGGACTTGTCAAGGTATACTAGGACTACATAGAAAATAACACTTCGGCATTTGATGAATTCTATTAGCGGTTTACTTTCAGCGTTTCTGCTTCTTGCGATCAAAATTTTATCAACATGATCTGGTGCGTTCGTAATCACTCTTCTCCTTCTTCTTTGTCGTTACACTCTTGGCAGAGTGGTCGTGGCTGTCATTCCTTGTGTGGCAAGAACGTCGTAATCACTACATTAGTTTAAAACAGTCTCTTCCTGCTGTCTGTCTGTCTGTCCATAGGTATGTATGTTTAGATCTTTCAAACTACGCAACGGATTCTAATGCGGTTTTTTTATTAGATAGAGTGATTCAAGAGGAAGGTTTAAATGGATAATACATGTATAATTTATCACCATTGCACCCGTGCAAAGCCGAGGCGGGTCGCCAGTTTTCGTTCAGTCGGATGCCCTAAACGCAGGGCATATTAAACTGTTGCGCTTGCATAAATTCCAAAATCGCCCACTAGGAGACAAACACAACGATACACACCGACGACGACAAAATACACACAACGACGTCGTAAAATGGCACGTCGTCGTGACTCCACGTCACGTTGGAATCGTGTTTAGGCTTATATTCTAAAACAAGCATCCTCCGTGTATTAAGATATCGGCCGCGTTAAAAGTATGAACCTCGACAACAAAGCAACAATGAAATACAAAGCACACCCCCCGTGCCATTGTGGCCGCTCTTCGGGGCTTAAATAGGCACTCTTTTGTGCTCCGTCGTTAAAGAAGCAACGTTTTATTTTTAAACCTACAGTTTATAAGTATAGGTAGTGCTTTATTACCAGTTTTTATTTAGTTTCACCTGTCCCAGTGTACATTTATTTACTGCTATTGACATTTACAAGTTAAATTTAACCCTCTTTAATTCATAGAGATTAGAATTTCTTAATTTGTCAAAACTTGATGAGCAATTCACATTTGTACAAAAAAGTACGAATGCTTCGTTCAATATACATTCTGTGGGTCAAGTGAGAAGGGGTGTAACTCACATTTGGAGCAGAAACAAAATGTCATAACTCTGTTGTAGGTTTATTGTATTTCACTAGACACACACTACACAGCATTATTTTAAACTTTAGGTAACATGATGTACTTACCAATCATATTTCACTAGACACACAGCGTTACTTTAAACTGGATTTTGGTTTTTTATATCGCTAATAGGCATTAGAAGTCCTGAGAACCGTTTGGGACACCATACGGAGCGGACGCGTTTTCTTAGCCTCTGCCGATCTGTATTGGCATCGTAAAAACCCGGCCAAAACAATAGTCACGAGACAAAAACAAGGCTCGACCAGATGTTTGCATAGTCGCCTGTTAAATTTTTACCGCGTGTAAACGAATTCACCGCGCTATACCTTTCCTTCTGTCTTTCTTTCAAATATTTAGTGACTAAGACGATAGCATAGTATTTGGTGCGTCTATATTACTCGGCCTATCTGTGAGTGTTGATCAAGTGTGTGTTCCGAGTCTGCAGTACCCCTCCGCCGCGCCGGCCACACCACAGCAGCTTAATTTGGTGAGACCGTTCCATTTTCTAATGCCAATTGCAATAATATTATATATCTCCTTGTCTACGACCTGGCTATGCCGGCCCGCCACAAGAAAAGCTAAGAAAGGATACGGCTTAAGAGTTTAAGCTAAAACCAGTACCAAGTTTAGATGGGCATAGGGCCAAGCACGACCCGTATAGTAACACTCTTTAACTAACGTCAATTATGCACCTTTTCTTGGAAATCAGGCCACACTTCATCAACCTCTACCTGTGGAGCAGCGTAATATAGGTAGTACGACCCAGCCGTCTCACGGTATTCGTCAGAATAATTATATCTTTAGTTATTTTAAGTTGCAAATAAACGGTACTCGCAACAACATCGGGAGTTGTTGTAAAATATATACAATATTTGTCATTTAATACATTTTAATACTAGCAAACATTCAATAAAATATTAGTAATAATTTAAATAAATAGGCCAGTTAGTT
Source organism: Apotomis capreana (assembly GCA_947623375.1). Lineage (NCBI taxonomy): Eukaryota > Metazoa > Arthropoda > Insecta > Lepidoptera > Tortricidae > Apotomis > Apotomis capreana. Next base: position 1,503,371 of record OX392501.1, read on the forward strand.
TTAAATCCAGGCTTTATTTATTGGAATCGTTATTAATGTAGTTTTAGGTTTTATTCGCTGTAATTTTCATTACTTAAGTACTTTTCCTACCCGAGGGACTTTCCCTCACTTCAGTACTTGTACTACTTTCCCATAAAATTTATATTTCTAACCGTAATTAAATTATATTAGGTTTAGTAGATGATTGTGGACAGTTTGTAATTCATCTAGTGAAATAATAAACTAACCTAACCTACCCGTCAGTTTACAATGTCACTGGTTAGATTACAAACGGATGGTATATTAGTCATAATTACTGTACGTTTTTGTTTTTTCCTTTTATGTTTTACAACCATAATCGAAAGATACCGGCGTGCGCGTTTTCTTGCTGATATAACCTACTTCGGTTCGATGGTGTACCTAATTAATGCCTTGTAATTTTGTAAGGGACGAAGAGGTGAACGGCCAGCTAAATAATTATTCGCTTATATTTTTGTTTTAGTGTCTTTTTTGTATATTACACAAATAATTATGCTCGTTACATTATGTAATACCAAAATTATACTAAAAGTCCTGCCTTAAATCGAATATTAACCTAGTGTGGTGTATGATACACATCTATATTTTTTGCCGTAGGACTCAAATAGCATAGTTTGGGTAATTTACGAATATATATTAACCGTTCAACAGTAATAATTTCGTTAGAGGCTACGTAATCAAGAAATGCAACAGCTTGCAAGCAATAACTTCCTAGAACAAAGAGGTCCCTTTTTTCATTGCTCTTAAAGGCCAGCTCACTTTGTCCCGAACACGTGCGGACACCGCCAGCTAGCAACAATTGGACATCGTCAAAAAAAGGGGACTAACATAAATAAGTGCATCGCCGGCTCATCCATAACATTAAACTCGACTGTCTTCATTTATCACGATGGAAATTTTACCAATTCCCAAGGGAGGCAATTGTCTGTACACCTATAAGGGCGATAGCGAACCAGTTGAAAATCGTGTTGATACCAATTTCGACCATCGATGGAGTTTCGAGGATTGCTCGCTAATCACTTGTCCGACGAGAAAAATAACAGGCAAATCCAATTAGACATTAATGGCAGTGTTTCAGACTTAATGTCTCCCGGTTACAATGCTTCTCCCTTCGCGGAACAAATTGATAACACATTCGGAACCAGTTTAGAAACGGTTTTCAGGGTGGATAAAATATGATTATATTTGCCGCCGTGAGTTGCTCTACGGTAAATATCTATGTGCATATGAATCACCAGCGATCACTACAATATAGGACACCCCATATACCTAGAAATACCGCAATGCCAAATCTTCGTGTCTTCTACGACTTCGCGGAGCTCCGTCCACTTCAACAGTCCTGACACTGAAGCATCATTGATTCAACAATCCAGCCAAACCAGGACCAAACCACGACCGATGTAATACGCCGCTACCGATTAATTGACGCACAACCTAAAATAAACTAAAAACGCATGCTATCACGCTACCTCACAATAACAGCTATGGTAAAGAAATATCAAAAGGAATCGAACCGTCACCAAACGGCCATAATCACGATGTCACAAGGTGAAGAAGAACGTGTCTAATAAGAACCCAACCTGGGGCGAATCCAACGAGATCTCATACAGACATCAAATAAGACCCCGCCATAGAACTTGATTTGGCTCGCGACCGCCTCTCTTCAGTTATCACTAAATAAACTTCAAGAAGTTACCTACAAAGACGCCCACACACACGCAATATTATCTGAACTGGAGTTGACGGAAAGCACAAGCAAATTTTATTCACTAGAGTAATCATCCAGAACGAGAATACTATCCCCAGAACATGGACCCAACACGGCCACTTGTAGTGTGCATGGAAAATCTAAAATAGATAAAAACAGACACAGAATCAAAACCGGAGGACAATTACACACAAATAGCGACGGCTCAGCGACATAAACCTACAACACAAGAACTTATCCTACGTTGTAACCGGAAACTTTGGACGACGAGACGCAGTCTACTATCCTTCCCTGTATATATTTACACAACTATCTGTCTATTTCCTTTCTGGCTCGATGCTGGTATTCTTGTCGGATCTCTCCCGTCGGTCCTCATCCTGACTGCAAAATAACCTACACTCCCAACCTGTAAACTTTTGGCTCCCCGGTGCCTCGGATAGGAGGGCCAGTTGATCTTACCGGAGCGGCAAAAGACGGAGGGGAACACGAGAGGACCCGGATACGTGCCCTGTCTCAGAACCGAAAGCTCCGGCCAGGGAATGTTAAGGTTTCTATACTACCCTGAACGACTTTCGGTATTGTGCCAGTATGCGCTTCTGAGTCATTTCGTTGAGCTCCTTTGTCTTTCCCTCTCTTGCATGCTCAACGCCTCCGCGTCCTTGCAGCAGAACTGCTGGCTGGGTGTAGTCACCGAAACGAAACGAAACGAAACGCTAATAGGCATTAGAAGTCCTCTTTAATGATTAGTTCATGCCAACATGACCTTAAAACAAATTTATAAACTCTTCGAGATGTGTTCGTGTTTACAGCACCGCAACTCCTACCGCTGCCTGCACCGCCCGGACCTGAAGCGGGTCCCGTACCTGCGCATGCTAACGCCGGACGAGCTCGAGATGATGTTCAGAGGCCACTCTGACTTCCCCAGGACTCTGTGGAGCGGTAAGAACCAACATGTAGCAATATATCTAGAATACCAGTAAATCCTTATCAAGACCAGGCAAACGAAAGACACCTTGGCTCTGAAACCTTCGAGAATAATTAGAGATGTGTAGAGGCCACTCTGACTTCCCCAGGACTCAGTGGAGCGGTGAATGCTTGACATCATTAAGCTTACAGCACTGAAGCTGTCTACACCACCCCGACCTGAAGCGAGTCCCGTACCTGCGCATTCTGATGCCGAAAACGGTTGTTCAGAGGCCACTCTGCTCTCCCCAGGACTCTAAAAATACGTCCTGACGAGTTACCTAGTTACCTACCCCGGTTCAAATCCCACTACACTATCTGACCTTAGGACTAACATAGTAAGTAGCTAGGCGTCTAATAAATGCTAACATTATTGTTACAGACAATCAAGACAATATGTCAAGAAGTTTATCTCTTGACGAAAGTATTCGCAACAGAGATCTGAGGACAAAAGAAAACACCCTGACTGACGGTTAGTCATTGATATTTTAAGCAGTGGATATATTCAGAATCAGTGGTTACAGAGTACCTGTGTTTTATGCTGTCGTGAACATTTTTGATTTTTCTCATTCCCACTTTGTGAATATTAGGAGCCTAATATTTTCATAAACGCAGTAGTATAGATAAATAGGAGTAAGTTTAATAATGTAAAATTATAGAAATAGTTACGCTATTGTCTTAGGTTTGTCCTGTAAAAATAGCTGTAGGTAAGTGTGGATAAATAAATAAATAAATAATTATATCACTACTACTGCCAAGACTAAGTAAGTATTACAGTATTCGCTCAAAGTTCATAGATATTCATTATCATTAAAATTCGTTCTTTACCAGGGAGATACGCCGTTAACGTGACATAGTAGCTAATTTAATTAAGTCGGGTGGATCAGTTACAAATCAGGTCAGATCAGGTGGCAAATATGTACTTGGTGAATTGTATTGCTTTGCCTTTACCCGTTGCATAAATAAACTAACTTAAACCATTGCACTGTATTATTGAAGGGTGTGACGTAATCACGTGGCATGATGTATGGCGCCACCGAAATTACGCCACTCAAATTACGCTTGTCTGGCTTCACCCGAAATTACGACGGTGTGAATAGTTCCGGCAAATGTCCGAAATAGGAAATTTCCACTTTGTTATCTTTGTAACATTTCCCGTCGTTAAAATGTGACACGATGACCTAGTTTCGGCAACTGGATAGTTGGATACTGGATAGCCTGCTTTACGTCTTCATAAAACTCAGTAGGTAAACGCCTGTGCAATGCCTGTGAATACGACATTAAGTTTGATATTCAAACTCATGTTCTAGAACGGAGTTTGAAAGTGGGCCTTGATTTCGTCCCTAGTTCAACAAGACCGGTCTCAACAAATTATGGAAAGTAATATTACTGTACAAATTGGAACTGTAGGTATTTACAAAATGTTTACTCACAATCCGTGGGCAATTTTTTCGTCGTTGGCAATGGCAAATTCTTTCAAAGAGATCTCGATTAAACCCTAGAAGTAGGCTGTTGGGACTTGGGAGTCTTTTTAATTCAGGAACCACTTTTTACAAAAAGCCCACACTTTAACGAGAAATATCGTATGTTCGTTCGTCGTAAAATCGTTCAATTTGAGAACAACTGAAAGAGTTACTGTTACTGAACTTACCTACCTCTATAAAAAGCAGCGATCTAAATCGATATAGATGTGCCTACAATCATCACATCTTCATCAATATCTGAATGAGACCAATGTGGAGATTTGGAGATGCCTATTCTCGATCAAAAAATAACTTCCCTAATTGTTTTATAAATTACGGAGTGGAAACGAAACATTTAAAAAAATAACCGAATCGAAAACCTCTTCTTTTTATATGTCTGTTGAAAAACGAAGTTCATATTATGCCATTCAGTTCACTCTTCTATTACATTGGATGCCATACCTCTGAGGGAGGGCATGCCATCTCCTCTTTACACCTAACCAATACGAATTTCAAACGAAGAACTTAGGAATATTAAAGCCGAATGGCCCCGGTCGTAACTTCAGCCTATAGGTAGAGTCGTTACCTACTTAATTACAGCTTATCTTATAACGGGCGGTAATGACTTAATTAATCACCCCTCGCAGACCTGTCGGCTATTCATTAAATTTGACCGGTGGAAAGTGGGAAATTCTTAGTAATTTGTCTCCAGTTACCTTCCGTTTCAGATTGAAATATTTTCTTAACCTATTGACCGCCAAGCGGTCTAGCAATTTACCGTGCCACTGACGCCAGAGTAAAAAAAAAAGATGTGCCCCAAATTCAACAGGGATTGAAAAATACTTGTAGCGGTTAGAATTACAAAGTTTTTGATCATTGAAATTTGGACGGCTGTGGCCGACGTGGCGTCAGGGGCACGATTTTTTGTTGACGGCCACAGCCGACTGTGGCGGTCAAAAGGTTAAACGTAAGTCACTCTGCCTAAATCATTTTTTCGATCATTTAGTATATTAAAATAGTTACCGCCTCATTTTCTGCTTTTAAGTATGTTTTCTTTTGGCTAAAATTGTCAGCTACTTACTTTTGATGCTGAAAATGGCAAATTACTTATTGTCTCCATACAAATATTGGTACCAAACCCACAGAATAACGTCACAATGTAGGTGGCCATTCGTATGGAGCGTTTTTAGGAATCTCGCTCTGGAGAAATGTTGAACTTTGACGGTCATTTCTGACTTTTAGAGCAGTCTAAGTGTAGTTAGTCTCATACACACGTTCGATCCCAATAAAAAAAAATTGACATCCTAAAAAAAGTCTACACGCCTAACTATTTATTTCACGTTGAAAACGCTCATAAATCACTGGTCTACAGAGAACGGTGTACCCCTCCATCCGATCCCCGAGCGGTCCGGCGTGGAGGACCTCCCTGCCGGAATGCGGCTGCACGGCACCCGGGGCCGACTGTACACATCCGTGCGGCCCGGGGCGAGGGCGGAGGACCATCCCACGTGAGTATACCGTTGCCAGCAGTTAATCTCACACATCAATCCATAGCTCCAATTGGCTGGATAACATTTATGGCTCAGTTTGATTGGTCGAGTCAAACCACGATCTCTTCTAAGCAAATGAACTGTCAAAGTGAGTCTGTTTGTATGGTTTGACAGTTCATTTGCTCGGAAGAGTTAGCGTGGTTTGACTCTAGCGGTGACTACTCACAGACAGAATAGCGACCAGTGAAACTCAAATTCTGACCCTATGGCAAGCGTTATGTACGTATGAAAATCTCGCACGTCCAATGAAACTGAGCCATTAGGCAATTACGTACCTCCATTTTTTAGAACTCCGTTTAAATACTTCTACTATAATGTAAATCTTGCTAGGAATTTAATAAACTTCGAAGACTTAGTATTATTCGACTGCGCAATGCAGGATCTTAAAATAATACTTTCTTTGAAGTCTGAGGTTTAATGAAGTACTTACCTAGTGAGTACCTACGCGTTGTAAAACATAATATGAATAATGACGCAAGTGAAGCCAAGGGGTATGGAGCAATTCCCTGTACCTACCCCAGACGCCATAGCAAAAAAACGAGTGCTTTAAAATCAACAGGGATTGAATAATAGCGCTTTGAATTACGAAGCTTTTGGACATTGAAATTTTCACGTTATTAGGCGACGGTGACGCCAGTGGCACAATTTTCCGATGACTTGATTTGCCGTCTTAGCGTGTCGGGTATTCCAGTTTAAGGTGAACTCACACCAGAGAAATAAATACCCTGAGGCATCGATGGGTTTCTTATCCGTTTATTTTATTAATTACAGTAGCGATTCACACGATGACCACGCGGTCCCAGAGGATATCGTGCCCGAAGTCGAGGTCCAGCTCACCGGTGACCTTCAGATCATCCTCCCCCCTCGGTGCAACGACGCCACAACCGATTTCTTGGCCACCAGCATTGCTACCACAAGCAGCACCAGTTGATAAGTCACCAGTAACCAACACACTGCTGACCAATTTCATCAGGCTGCTTATTAACAGCCGTTTAAAATAACAAAACGCAGCCTCTATCATATGTTCAATTTAGAATCTTATGGAAATTTAACATTTAGTTTTTTGTATTATTTGGCTGGCTCTATAGTAGGTATTGGGTTCAGTGGAGCTTTAAAATACGTTTGTCAAATCGTCGATATTGACAGACGACATTAATTAAGAGAGCTTAGCTAAATTGGACTGAGGGTGGCAAGATAATCAGAATCAAAATTTGCATCTCTTCAATTTTAGAAAGAGATAAAATATGTATTGTTTCTGCTTGTAGCTAATATCAGTTTTTGCTTTTTATAAGATAAAAATCTTAGTGAAAGCGAGTGAGTTTCACAATTGCAACCTTCAGCGTATTTTTGACAATATTTTGACATTAATAAATGAACACCTAAATCTTATAACCTTACATAACCTCAAAATTACAATTCCAGTTCCAGTTGACAATAACGGCAACTATTTTAAACACACGCGGGGTGATATCGCTTTGGCATCAAGCGGTACTCATAGACAAGAGATTTATTTTGTTTTTAATGGTTAGGATAGTGAAATGTAAAGAACGTGATTGGGAAACGTAATGTGGGGAAGGGATTATTTACGGTTTAATTACATGAAATTGACACTCTTTCGAGTTTTATTTTACCGCCGGAAACTATTTTGGTTCGTACGATAAAGGGCCCTGAAACGCATCCAAATTTTAGTGAGAGTCAGAATGGCGGGTGTACCATCACGGATTTGTAAAACAATTATACCAAAAAAATGTACTCAAAATGTACTATTTTGTACCTACTTTAAAAAAAAATTGTACCTCTCCGTACAAAAAGTTATTACAATGTTGAGGTACACCCGCCATTCTGACTGTCAGGATGGCGGGTGTATCGCAGTTTACCATGAAGCCCTTGATTATTGAGAAATGTTATTACACTAAAAAAATGTACCAAAATTGTACTCCAAGATACAGTTAAAATATTTGCAATCCGATGTGTAGTTTGCGAATTATAAACACATTAAGTTTTGTTCGTAGTAAGTGAAGGGCGAAGGGGAGAACTGGGTAAGTCACAATTGCAAATTTTTACAGTACAGAAAATTGAGGTTCCTAATCCTTTGATGGCTGTATGCCTTAAGTAATAATGTAGCAAAAAACCGGCCAATCGCGAGTCTGACTCGCGCACCGAGGGTTCTGTACAAACACTTATCTTAACGGGCCGGGTTGAGTTTGCACTTATTTTCTTAGCGTGTCTTAGTTTAACCTTCACTACCTCAATGTCTGCTCACACTTATAAGCAATATTTAATATAATTCAATGGATGTCAGTTTCGATAGTTTATGTATTATGTTAATTATTCAGCAAAACATATTCCGTAAAATACTAAAATAGTGAAAGAACGAATGCACTATTTTAAACAACTACTGAAAGATAAATCGTGTCTCCATAGTCGATCCATAAATATGTATAACACAGATATGCAATAACATCATAGATATACAGGATGGAACAATTACGACAGTAAAGAAATCAACTTTTAGTATATGGACAAAGTCGAAAACATACTAACAAGTTACTTATAAATACAAAAATTTAAACTCCAATGATGTCGGTGTGGACTGTATTCTATGCGTGTGGGGTAAATTTTTTAAAGATTTCGGTGTTGGTCTCTAGACCCGCGTTTCGTTCCACCCTGTATGAAAATACTATGAAAGGTGCATATTTTTATCATTTTAATTTTGTACTTTACATTTAATCATTTTGAAGGCAGAATAAAAGTAATAATAATAATAAAAGTAACATTGGTTTCATATGTTACGATTCTTAATATATAAAGCATGGTTGAAAATCATAGGCACGTCATACGTAGACCTAGCTAGGTACAGAGGTACTTATAATAAATATCGAACAATCCAATATGAATTAGTTAAACATTTATTACATCTTCCTTTTTCGAATGATCAACATTTAACCGTGAATTGCCTGTTTATTTCTGAAGAAATATATTTGATCTGGGATATGTGTTAATGAAATGTGCTCAAAAGTACACATTAGAGGATTATAATTGTTTTCCCTCTTTTTACTGAAAATAATGAACTTTGATAATTAATACCAATTTAACGTAATGCATATTTTACATGTTTATTGTCTTCATGGCATCAAGAGTTAAAAACATTGTTGTTTCTGATATTATTTCTATTTGAATCGCACTGTGAAGCCTATTGTTAATCCAATTTTCAATGATTATATAAAGTTGTAATGCAAACATCGATAACTATTGTACTATTTGTGGCAAAATTTATTGGAAATACCCGAGATCTGTCATCAATTCCATAATTACGCGCGACAATCTCTAGGCATTGCCAAATATATTCCTAGAGGATTCTGGGAATTGAACAACAGTTAGGGGTAATCGGGATAAATACATCTGTAGAGGCAAATGCGTCCTTAGATGATATCGTAAACGCAACACTTTGTAACTACCCTTTCACTTTCTTAGTTGTATATAAAACGCGGTGACATCCCTTATCACCCCTCATTCCCTATCCGTAATAAGAATAGACTCGTTCCACCGCCCGCCCAACTGAAACTGCTATCCTCAGCACCATTACTAATGTCGATTAACATTTATAATAACTTACCTGACTCTATGAAACAAGATGAAAACGATAAAAAGTAAATAAATAAAATAAAGCATTTACTACTAACTAAATCCTATTACACGCTAAATTAATATTTTGAAGATAAATTGTAAACACTTAGTAAGTCCTCCTCTCCCTAACATTCTCCACGCGGAACGTACACAAAGCAAAAAGTACATTCGCAAAATGTACATATGTATATCGGAAAATGATAAATTAAAAAAGTAAAGTTTTTTTTTTGCATGGGGTACATTGTGCGGATTGTACATTTTGCTGTTGGATACTTTTTGCGTTTTGTGCATTTTGCTCCGAAGGCAACTCTTTCGACCAGTACAATTCGAAAATGGGATGGAGTGAACTGACCTGCAAAATAAAACAAATCCATATAAGTGTGAATTTATATTGAATAACTTTCTACAATATTATACAGCAGACTGTAATTCGTAGCCACACTTTCGCTTCCCGGTAATATAACATAACGCACCAATGCTGTTCTGTTCAATTTAAACTAAATAATTTTATATTAAACTCAATTTATACATCACAAGTGCATTACAATTACTAATTTAATTGCACTTTAATTAAAGCGAAACATTTTGTGTATTTTATTATCGGCGTAGATATTTGTAGTAACAGATATTGGCTGGACTTTGCACTTTTTATTATAATCGTAGAAATATATCTGTTCTATAATTATCTAAGCCGTAAGTTTAGTCTATCCGTAAGTATTTTCTTGGCTAATTTGATGAACAAGATTCTAACATCAAAATTGACATTTGCTGGCGAAACCAACAGCAGGTCTGCGGCGAGCCAGTGACTTGACTGAAAGAAAAGATAGCCAGTATCTCCTGTCTTGGTCACACGGTATTGGAAGGAAAGTGACAGTATTTGTCGCTCGACAGAGTCGCGTGTCAAAGTTATGCTAGACGTGCATCACCTCTAGCATAACTTTGACACGCAACTATTTCTCGCGCGAGATAATTACCAGTCTCTTTCTGTGCAGTAATGTGAGAGTGACGGGTAGCGCTATCTCGCGCGACAAAAGTCGCGAAGCATAGTTGTGCTAGACGGACTGGGCTAGTACCTATATCATGACGCGACTCTGCGTCACATGTCTTGCTCGCACGGCATTGAAAGGAAAGTGACAGGTAATATTTGTCGCGCGGCAGAGTCTAGTGTCACAGTTATGCTAGACGTGAGTACTAGCATATCTTACCACGATTTAGCATCAGCTGACATGCTCGCACCGTATTGTAAGGAGAGAGAAAGGCAGGTAGCACTTGTCGCGCGACAGAGTCTTTTCTGACAATATACGATGGCAAAACATTATTCCCTACTGTACTTAGTGTTAGAATCTTGTTCACAAAATTGGACATGTAAAATAGACTTTAGTAACCAGTGACAGGCTATTCTTCGATCTAGGAACGTGCAGGATAATTTTACACCAAATTTGGCCGCAATATTCTAAAATAAGCGAAGTTAAATATTGTCATGTCATTGTTACTAATTCAGAGTATTAACCAATCGTACAGGGAACTGGCAATTATAATCATATCACATAAAACTGTCCGTGTAACAGAAATATAACAACAGGTATGCAATTTGTGTAATCCACGGGCACACTCAAACATTCCAAAGCTTCATTTATCCGAACAACATTATCAAACATTTTCATTGTTCTAAATTCTCCGAACGAAACGATAATTTAGCTGTAGACGTAGATCTTAAGAGGCCTTATTCCTTTTAAAATGCTTATTGTTTTAGTCATTTTTAGGGTTCCGTACCCAAAGGGTAAAATCGGGACCCTATTACTAAGACTTCGCTGTCCGTCCGTCTGTCACCAGGCTGTATCTCATGAACGGTGATAGCTAGACAGTTGAAATTTTCACAGATGATGTATTTCTATTGCCGCTAGAAAAACAAATAATAAAAATAAAATAAAATAAAAATTACGGGGGGCTCCCATACAACAAACTTGTTATAGATTATGGTACGGAACCCTTCATGCGCGACTTTCAGTCGGACTCGCACTTGCCCAATTTTTCTCTATGATCAAACATGTTTCTTAACATATTATTGATGTTACTACCTAGAACATGGCTATTGGGATTTATTGGTATATATTTGAAACCTACTGATTGAATTTTTCATTGATAATTTTTGTTTCAAAAACTACTCGAAATTGACAGTACTATTCACGCGGAAAATTAGATTTTTCTACTTATTTATGACTACACGCAATAAAACCATGAAATACTAACTAGAACTCGGTGAAAAGTGTTATTCACTTCAAAAAGTTGGTTTAAATTATCAATATATTTGTCATAATATTTTTTTTTTTTTTTAAAGGAATAAGGCCTCTTAATTAACATTGCTTTCAGACAAATTAAACTTTGAAACTGGTGTATCCTAAGGGTTCGTTTAGATGATAAACGCTCAACGCGCATTCTGCTGATGCGCGTTCACTATGTACATGCGTTTTAATTAAGGTGTACACATGGTAACGCTCGTTTTGTATGTACATGTATAGTTGTCATTTTCTAAGCTGTCCGTTTCCACTTGAGGGCTTATCTCGTAAACATTGCCGCACAATGGCTTTGTCTTACAATACAATACAATACAAGTACTCTTTATTGCACACCTCATAAAACATACCTGAGAAATACAATGCAAGAAATTACAATTAGAGGTAAACAACAGGCGTTCTTATCGCTAAAGAGCGATCTCTTCCAGACAACCTTTGGGTAGTGGAGAAATTTAAAAAATATTATGTCTTAGTCGTGTAAAGAAGCTCACTTTACAACAAAGCTCAAAGGGACGCATATTTTGTATCATCTTTTCTAAGTCACAAAGTTGAAATGGCAATAGCATAGCTATTTCTAATATAATACTTGAACATGGGAAGCGGTCACAGTTAAGTCCAGCCCGTGTAACATCGCTGTTTTCAGCGTAAAAAAAATACGAACATTTAACAATAATTATATTACACTAAATAAAACATGTTTTTTTTTTTCATCAAGATCACGGGATTTTATTTGTTCAAATAAAAAAATCTATACGAAACCCGCGGTTTTGCACGGACCGTGCCGATCACTGATATTCCAATGAGTTAGGATCTGTTATTGAGTTATTTTGCTTCAATTTATTGTAGTTATCTTCATCAATACGCGATTAAGACAACGGAATTATGCAGCAATTTCCACAAGTTAAGCTCTCAAGTGGACCCGGCCAGCTTAAACAATCCCAACTATAACTAGTTAGCAAAACGCGCATGCGCTTATCTGATCGTACGTTAAATCAACATAAGGCAAGAGAACAAGTCACATCCGCTGGTCCCCGACTGCCTCGATACACCAAAAGCTACAAGCACAAACATCGTCGCGTACTAAACAAAATAATCGTGATAAAAATTATAAACAAAACTCAAGCAGACACAACATGATTAGTATAACTTAGTAACTTGTAAATTTCGTTATTGCTTATGAGTTTATATTAATTTAAATGGTTTTTACTAGAGAATAATGAAAATGTTACACTTTGAGTAACATTTTAGAGCGCCTTAACAACTAGGTATTGTAGCACCAAAATTAACGAGCCCATAGTGTCACAAATAGTTCAGTCGACCCTCTCGCTCGCACTTGTAACTTCTGCTATAAGAGCGTGTGAAACATTTGGCCTAATTTTTATGACTCCACTAGCATGTTTATTTTGGGCAGACAATAATCCACAGACGCTATTTTAATCCTGCTCAAAATAGATCATTAATAAAGTATGACTTTAGTAAAAACATTTGATTTTATTTAGCAGATATTTCTGCTTTAATAAAATTACATTAATTTCATAGTATTATGTACAACACTTACTTTGAACGGACCTAGGCTCCTTTAACTAAACGCGTCGCTTGCTCAATTCTAGTTGTCATCTCCAAGAAATTTATTTATAATTCTTACACTAACTCCTGGCTATTACAACTTTGCATACAAAATTCATAAACATCAAATCAAAAGATGATACATATAAGATAATCTTCGTTATGTACATACGTGTAAAACATCAATATGTACACTGATTTACAACAATTCTGAAATTGTACCTTGACTGTTACGGTCTAACGTTAAAATGGACGATCATACATTCGATAGCATAACTACTTTACATAAAATATAATTTAGTTAGTGTTAGTTTGGTGTTAACCACAATCTTTAGTTAATTATATAGGGAGAGTGTAATACTGTATAGGGTGGAAACAGTCAAGATACAAAAACATCTAGAACTTTCTTGCGCAGGCGTGCATAGCTATTACTTAAGTAATACACATATTGCGTCCACTCACTTCATTCAATTGATTACTATTAATGCATTAAAAACTTCAAATTTCTACCTTACTATCATACAAAATTGGAGGTACACATTAAATTATATTATAATAAAAAAATCTTTACTCTAAGTAATCTTTTAAATAAACATACAAAAAAATAAATCAATCGATACAACAAACCTCTAATTTTTTAATTAAATAATGGAATAATTGATTTCTCATTAGTGAGTCTTGTTCACGAACGTTCCTATCTAATAATTGAACAGTCCGAGGTGTCGCGACGCGGACTCACTGGCACCGCACTAGTGTTTGCTCGCACAATCGACACTGCTCCACACGTTATTACAAGATTCGACGGCACGGCGCAGCTTACTTAAATTAAATGGCATCGAAATCCTCACCTGGAATACAGAAATCAATATTTAAAACACTTTTACAAGCAGGCAAAAACGTTTAGTCGAGTTTGTTCACAGCTACATGTCACTATTGTACACTTTCAATTTTCATTTATTTCTCTGAGTTGTTGTAGTCCACTGCCCTAATTTTTTTCTTTTAAGATTTTACGTTACCCTAGGCCGTAAGTGGGATTTTTTGCCCACTAAACGGGGAGAAAATCCACTTCCTGGCCAAGGCAAGACGTATAATTTTAGACAAACCATGAGCGGTAATTCGTAAAACCCCAGATCTGATATTTATGGCAAACACCTGCGATCTGAGACATTGACGAACTCACCGCCCATGGTATGTATGTATTATGTAACGTACTATAACAGGGCTATGTTTTACGGGGCATTCAGATGTTCATTGTCAACAAGTGTAATACATTCAGCAATAGTAACTAAGTTTAACAAGTAAAATATATAAACTCATTAGATCGCAAGCACTTTTTTTAAAAGGAAACTGCTCGAGCTGATGCACCTGTAGATTTTTTAGTCCTCAGGGCAGTCACTTAATCTAGGTATTTAACCCTTTGACCGCCAAAGACGGCAAATCACGTCATCGGGAATTCGTGCCACTGACGCCAACGACGCCTATTGACGTCAAAAATTTCAGTGGCCAAAACATGCTAATTCAAACCACTATCTGTGTTTTTCAACCTCTGTTGATTTTGGAGCACTTTTTTTTTTTTGTTTGGCGTCAGTGGCACGGTTAATTGCTTTGCCGCTCGGCGCTCAAAGGGTTAAATTACCATGCACTAAGCCTAGCTTACATAAAGTACCGGGTACTGACCGGTGTCGGCGACGCCGGGCCGCCTACTCCGCAGCTCATAACTTGTGGTTGCTGGTGAGCCAGGTGAGCCCCTCGTACAGCCCGTCGCCCGACGTGGCGCACGACGGCTGCACGTACCAGTTGCGGTCGCGGATGCGCGTCAGGCCGAGCTTCTCTTGGATCTCGTGTGGCTTCATTGCTGGAATTGAGAAACATTTAGAGGTTATTAAACAAGCAGTGATACTGTAAGTTCCTAATTGTCGACGTGTCAAAAGACTAAGAAGCGAAGGACTCGAGAAGCATCTGAACCGATCACAGTAGAATCATTAGGAGGGAATATTTATACGCAAATTAGTAGCCTAACACGATGTTTAATATGATTGTAATGTTTACAGTGGATAAGCTACTCGCATACTTATTATGAAGACGTCTTTGGATGCTAGCGTTCCACGTTCTATTGATGCGGACGATAATTATTTACCAGAAACTGTATAAAAAGAACGTGAATAGGAAACTAGAAGGTCTGCTTATCATCGGGCTAGACCTGTTTGTTAACGATGATGGGCGCAGTCAGAAAGAGCAGAGCTGAGATGAAAGACGACTAATCCAAGTGAAGGGTGATAGTGATAGGTTAGCTCACCGTCAGACAAGTCCTGCTTGTTGGCGAAGATGAGTATGATGGCGTCGCCCATCCTGCAATCGCTGATGATCTAGTGCGGCTCCTGACGTGCCTCGTCGATGTGATACGATAGGCGCAGTCTGTAGGTTAAGACGAAGGAAGACGCATGATCCAAGTGCAAGGTAAGATAGGTTAGCTCACCGTCAGGCAAGTCCTGCTTGTTGGCGAAGATGAGTATGATGGCGTCGCGCATCTCGCGGTCGTTGATGATCCGGTGGAGCTCCTGACGCGCCTCGTCGATGCGATGCGATAGGCGCAGTCTGTAGGTTAAGACGAAGGAAGACGCATGATCCAAGTGAAAGGTAAGATAGGTTAGCTCACAGTCGGGCAAATCCTGCTTGTTGGCGAAGATGAGTATGATGGCGTCGCCCATCCTGCAATCGCTGATGATCTAGTGCAGCTCCTGACGTGCCTCGTCGATGCGATACGATAGGCGCAGTCTGCAGGTCAAGACGAAGGAAGACCCATGATCCAAGTGAAAGGTAAGATAGGTAAGCTCACCGTCGGGCAAATCCTGCTTGTTGGCGAAGATGAGTATGATTGCGTCGCGCATCTCGCGGTCGTTGATGATCCGGTGGAGCTCCTGACGCGCCTCGTCGATGCGGTCGCGGTCGGCGCAGTCCACCACGAATATTAGACCCTGAGTGCCTGGAATGCGGGGGAAGAAACGCGTTAAATATGCAAGAAAGAAAAGTGTTTGTACATGGCAGTAGCTTGCCTTTCGTAGAACCCAATTCAAGGAGACTTTTTTTTAGAGCATTCGGATACCTTAGTCTATTATGTTTGAAACAACGTGTTATTTAATAATTCCGTACCTACAAGCATAATACATGTAAGTGCCTCCGTACTTGATATGTATAAACAGTAAGTTTATGTATTTAACATATCACTTACAGAATTATACTTCTCAGGTAAGGAATTTAATTAGATAATGAGTATCGATTGCAAATTACCATTCGGGCTTTTCACTATCCCCGACGATATGTAGATAATCATGCGAGAGATATGCAGGTCACCACTAGTGACCTACACTCGGTGGTACCGTTTAACTTTAAAAGACCCACCATACCCCCAGGGGTATGGCCAGGGGTACGGTGGGTCTGAAGGGCATTTTCTCCCCGACTTTCTCACCAACGACCTCCTACATATACTATCAACAACTTTTCAAAGGAAACTTCTACATAAAACTCATGAATTGGAGACTTTTTCAAGCTACAAACAAGCAGTTACTAAGAATAGAAAGGTAATGGCTATAAGGCTACACCATAGCTGTAAATCGGAAAACATTGTAAAGGCGCCCGCTGGTTTTAATCCGCTTACTAAGTCAAGGAATTGAAAAGTATTGACCGACGGCGGTTTAGTACAGGTTGGCACGGCACGACAAATAAATAAATAATGCGACACACACAGCCAATATACAAAACGAATGTTGGTTAAGGCTTTTGAACCGTGGATTAGTTCTGTGATGATTTGGACGCTTGCTATGAGATATTTGACAATTGTGCAAACACTGACAATTGAAACTTATATTTACAGGCCCTATTTTAGCAACTAAATAGGTGACTTGTGTTAACGGTGAATTAAACTAATCGATGTAGTCCATTTGGTAGACGA
Source organism: Apotomis capreana (assembly GCA_947623375.1). Taxonomy (NCBI): domain Eukaryota; kingdom Metazoa; phylum Arthropoda; class Insecta; order Lepidoptera; family Tortricidae; genus Apotomis; species Apotomis capreana. The sequence continues at coordinate 1,520,509 of OX392501.1, forward strand.
AATCTGCCGTTAGTAACTAATCAGCTTGACAGTTAACCGTTAACCTAGTTAATAATGGAGAAATTATGAGCCCAACAACTTTTTTGATAATCTAAAACCATGATACAAAACTAATACGTATAGCTGTGGTATACAAATTTATATCATATACATTATTAATATTATCATAAAACATTCAGCGAGACTCACATTTTTAATAACGATATTTGATATAATATTTATGAAGCAATATATCTATCAGTAAGTAGCAATATATATATCCGAGGTAGAGAAAGTCAGAAAAGAGAAATTCATAGTGTTAAAAAGAACTGGCAAGAAATGGTAGTATTTCGACTACAACGATTTATTTTTAGCGTTCTGAGCATTTTAATCTCTTGATTCATTCAGAGCAGGTGCTGCGGATAAATCTAGGGAAGTGACATCAGGAGCAGGAAGTATCTCCGCATATTATTATAAACACCGCACCGCATATGTATGTCTCCGGCCGCGGGAAACTTCTTTGTGTGAAAATGCAATTCACTAATAGGAGAAGAGGGCGTTTTCTTTTTCTAGTTTTTATTAATATATTTTTTCAGAAGATTGATTTTAGGCTCACATCATTCTCAAAACGGTTCGTAGATTCTAAATTCAAACAAGAAAAGTTCATGTACAATTTCTCTGAGAAACGCTCAGGATGTCTCCTCACCACAGACGGAATGATCGGTGCGTTTTCGTCGAAAAATCCGACCTTTGAAGACGACGAAAGATTGACACTTCTCGAGTCTTCAAGTTTTCTCGTTAGCAACTCTGCAGGGCTAGCATATCTTGCCACGACTTCACCTGTCGCGCGATTCGGTATCACCTGTATTGCTTGCACGGCATTGATTGGAAAGCGGGTAGTATTTGTCGCGCGACAAAGAGTCGCGTGTCTCAGGTATACTAGACGTGCTGGATAGATTTTATTGATATACATTTACGCTCTCGAAGTGAGAAAAAGAGAGGTACTGTGGCGGCCACTAGAAGCCGTAGTGTGCGGAAAGCGTTAGATCTAATATTTTCCAAATAGTTCGTTTTCTATTGGGAAACAGTATGACATTTTGCAGTACAGCAATGCCATTTGGTACGGGTATTATACATGTCTACCTGAGCTGAAAACGCTCGGTAGCCAATTTGTACTCCGCGACAGGTGGGGGTAGCGGGGGTCAAAGTACAGCGCTCCCGTCGCTCAGGAAAAAAAATCTGGCGTATTAGTTTGGAACTTTGAATCAAGTTTGGTGTCGTTATCGAGTAACTAGACAATGCCTAATTCATTCCCCATGCCAGTTTTAGTAATTACTAAAATTTTATTATTTTATGTATTGCGTCAAATTTTGCTACGGAACCCTACAAAACTGGCATGGGGAATGAATTAGGCATTGTCTAGTTACTCGATAGCGACACCAAACTTGATTCAAAGTTCCAAACTAATACGCCAGATTTTTTTTCCTGAGCGACGGGAGCCCTGTACTTTGACCCCCCCTACCCCCCACCTGTCGCGGAGTACAAACAGTCTACCGAGCGTTTTCGGCTCAGGTGGACATGTATAATACCCGTACCAAATGGCATTGCTGTACTCAAAATTGTATACCTCTCCATACAAGCATGCCCAATAGAAAACGGACTAAAACTACGTCTATGTGTTTGACGTCTTCACATAGTACAAGAACACTTTCTAAGTAAAATGTGAGCGCCGTGTATATACTCGCAATTCGGACCGAACTAAGCAGGGATAAAACGAAATGGCCACTTGGCTCGTATTAATTCAGCAAAGTAGTGGCTCACCTAATTAGAAAGGTACGAGACGCTTCAAGGCTCGCTATAACGAGATGAAGAAGCGAATTTCATACGCCAAGGTCTAAGAAATTATTAAACGTTACTAGTATAGAGGTGTTGAGATTATATGCATGAATAATTATTAGTAAAACTGTGAGCTACATAGCAAATGTTTACGCCACTCTAAATTTAAAAATAAAAACGAAATATTTAAATTCTTTGGTGGATATATTTCTGAAGGCTCAATTTACAAATTAAACTTTATGAAACCTCCAAAAACTTTTTTGGTGCCAAATACCACGGACGAATAATTGAAGAGATTTACTTATGCTACTCAGGCTTGAATAGAATAGAATATTCTTTATTGCACAGTTGCACACCTCAACAGGAAATAAATACAAACAAATTCGGATTACACGTAACATTCAATAGAGGTAAACAACAGGCGGTCTTATCGCTAAAGAGCGATCTCTTCTTCTTTGGCTTGTTAATGTTCCGTTCTCGAGAAAGGTTCCCGATTTGTATAGGGAAAGAACTTTCTCGAGAACGTTCTTTCCCCCACGAGAATAGCACATCTTTAATAATAGCCCAATATAACGCGCATTTGTAGACATGAGCAGTCTTGAATTATTATCATAAGTCGTTATAAGGTAAATAAATAAAAAAAGTACATATAAGAATCTCACCTGTATAGTAATGCCTCCACAGCGGCCGTATCTTGTCCTGCCCCCCGACGTCCCACACGTTGAATTTGACGTTCTTATACGTGACCGTCTCCACGTTGAAGCCCACCGTGGGTATCGTTGTGACCGACTGTCCTAATTTTAATTTATATAAAATAGCTGGTACACGTTAAGGATGTCTTATTAAGGATATATTGTTGTATGACATAATAACTTAAAGTCCGTCGGAATCCCATGGATTCAAAGACGTGCGACTGTTCGGTAATAGAAATATATTCAGCAGTATAATGATCACTACGATTTTGTAGAGATCAGTTAAAGGAGGTACTTAACCTCTTCACTGCCTAGCTTGTTGACGGAAAACTGTGTCCCCGACGTCAAGCTGCCAGCAGATAGTATGGCATGGGTACAGCGGCAAATGACGTCGTGGCGTCTGGGGTACAGCTTTCCGTCGACGTGATTTGCCGTTTTTTGCGCTCAAAGTGTTAAATAGTATGCTTAAACTGATAGTGTGTGTTATGGGTACTAGACGACGATATACTTACAGAAAATAATACTATTGTGTTGTTTTGTACCTCATTATCGTCCGTAATGACGTTTACCTGACTACCTGAGAATCAAACAAATGCCGATTAAACGTCATTTTTATTAAAGCAATTTTAACTCTCGAGAAAGGCCTTAGAGTAGATAGTCCACCAAAATGACAATGCACGGAATCCTTATCTACTTAGCACGCTTCTGTTTTATGACGGACGATGAGGTGCAAAACCACACAACAGTATTGTTTTCCTTAGGCCAACCTACGCCAACTGAAGGACTAGTAAAGCATTCAATCCAATATTATGTGTACCACTAGCGACCCACGGCAAAAAAACAGTAAAAAAAACATGGCTTCCAAACAACGCATTCTACATTAACACAAATATCATTGCATTGTGCCTCATCGCATTGTGTACTGCAGTTGCAACCAACCGAGCGTGAAATTATCCAACGCAACGGATCCGTATTAATTACTACGTGTAAGTGTATCACTTCGGGATAATTATTCACCTGGTAAATGGGCCGCTTGAGGTTATCGCGGAATATGCATGGGGTTTGTGTTTACGAAACAATTGCTGATGAAGCTTAATTATAATAATAGGCTTATTGAAATCGATCAGAGAACTATTAAAACAGCGTATCACATTTTACTCTGCGCGAGAGAAAATCCCACTTAATGGCCAAGGCAAGACGGAAAACTTTAGTCAAACTACGGGCGGTAATCCATAAAGCCTCAGATCGCAGGTGTTTGTGACCGGAACCGATAGTCCTCACCTTAATTTCATTCACGAATTCACCGCCCTCTCTGTATGTAACGTATTATAACGTCCTTCGTCTTCATATATAGAAGCTGAAATACGCCGCGTTCTGACATCTTATAACTTCTTCGCAATTCGTCGAAATTCGTTTACGTCTGTCTGTACGGTCAAAAACTTAAATTTAGTACCCATCTTAAACCATGTGACATTGTGAAAAGGTTCAAAGTGGGGACTAAATCGAAGTTCTCGGCTGTTCGTTGATTTTCAATGTCACTAAGACCCAACAAAATTAAGAAGAAACACTATCGACCTTAACAGATGCTTCATGTTTAAGGTATATGCATATCGAAAGAAGGCTTTCCCAGTGCAAAATCCCTCTACATATATAACAGTGCTACGAAACAAATTATTTTTAAGTGTTCAGAACAGAATACTATTCTCAATTTCTATTATTGAACAGAATTAAAATTCATCCTGTTGTTGTAGTGATACCACATTCATTATTTTGTATATAGATACAAAGAATAAATAAGAAGCTGAAACGTGAGATCCAGTGCAATCCAAGTGTGCAACACTCGACCTGTGTTTAACACGTTTGCTGCTGTTCTAGAGACCCCTTACCGTAAAGATTGTGTTGAACGTGTTTAAAAAATAAAATGTTAAAGTTCAGCTATACAACATTACGTACACTTAATTTGCTTCTTCATCGGAAGCTTCGCTACCTACACAGTAAACTACTATTATCTTGATATCCACGAATGCAGGTATATAATGCAAAGCGGAATGCCTTCGGCGGGAGTCCGGGCAAACGGCCAAATAAAGATGTCTAACTTTATATCTACTTATTTACGGTGCCGATCCACTCTAGATGTTGATGTTTTTCCGGATCCTGGCGGTTTCTTGGCTACAACCAAGTGCTGCCGTTACATTGCATACTTTTTTAAAGAATAAAAGAAGAATAAAGGAGAGAAAGACTAGAAAGCCACATTTCTTTGTATACTTAACGGGTTTTTACAATTTTATGAAAGCATAGCAGAATTAGCAGTACGAAGAAGGCGCAGTTGTATTGTAGACTTGTTTGTAAATTGAAATTTCTACGCATTTTTAGTTCGCACCTAGGCAGCCATAAAGTTACATTATGTCCCGGCCCTTAAAACTTAACTTTCCTCAAACGATCGTCGAAAAGCCTACCCATCCATTCAAGCCATTGTACTAATTCTATTGAAACCTCGGCTAAGACGAGGCGAAATGTAAGTGTCCTCTTATACGAAACGACGTAACCGACAGCGTTTTCCTTCTAAAATAAACCTTTTTGTGTAAGCAAGATAGAAGTGCCCAAGCATTAAGCCTTCCTCGGCGATTAACGGTCTGAGCGCCTCCGTACTTAGTGCTAAGAAGTATAAATATTGGATTTTAAATAAGCCTTTAAAACTAAGCACTTGTGGGCCCTAGGAACAGGGTTATCAAGTATTCAACTCAATCATTACGGTCGGAGTTTACAAGAGGTTACTTGAAATGAAATAAATAAATAAATAAATACTAAGGGACAATCTTACACAAATCGAAACTAATGTTAGCAAACTCGCATCGTATATAAAAGGCATTTTGAAAACTATAGCAAAATTGTATAAAGTAAACGAGAAGCCAAGAAAATATAACTTCTTCAACAATTTGCCGTAAACTTTCGCGGTCATAACCAAAACCACAAGTATACTTAAACATGTGTCAACTCTTGCTGAGGATCGAAGCTACTTTTTTAGATTCGTAGTCCAATTGGGTGATACAAAACACTTACGTGATACAAAATACGTGGTAAAACATACATGTAGTGTTTGTAAAGGATACTAGTTTTTCCTGCCGCGTCGAGGCCCAGCATCAATATCCTCATCTCCTTGTTGCCGAAGATTTTTGATAATAGCTTCCCCATCTTGTCTGATCGCCACAGCCGCTCAACTGAAATTAAATAAAATGTCACATTATTATGAGAAGAACTAAAACTTTAATGTGTTTTAGCTAAGGGCTTGTGCACAAATCACGTGAGGTTTTTTCGGCTACTTTTTGACCCCCCCTCCCCAATGGTGATATTTGGTGAGGTTCTTTGCTAACCCCCCCTCCCCCTCACTACCTCACGTGTATTTTTTTTCCGCCAAAATTTCGTAAAATAGACTCGCTATTTTGAGGTATTTAACAAGTCAAGACTTATTTTTAACAAAACCGAGAAAAAAATATCGACTTTTTCTTGGTTCGTTCACTGTAGAAAAAATACACGTGAGGTTTCCTATTCAGTGAGAATTTTTAAGTATTTTGCGCTCATAATGACTTGAGCAGTCGCCCGATCATTACCGGAGATACCACGAATTTTGCGCGACCGCGGTAGCGGTGCGCGGTACGTGTATCTCGTTCACTCGTATGGCCGCGCTCGAATCTCTCACTCAACCGCTCGCTGGTCGCGCCAAGTCGTGGCATCTCCGTAAGTATATTAAAAGCGGCGGCTAATTCCAACTTATCTCATTAAACTTGGTGGCGCACGCTTCTATCGATCTGCCACTTTCGACAAATATCCCCAATGTTGTGTACTTTCTAGTTTGGCACCGATAAGGTTGTTAGCCAGGTGGCTGGCTGGTCAGTGTGCTCTTTGAACTTTATGGGTTAATTTAATTGGCTGGTCGAAGCTTGACTGAGAGGTCGCAAGGGCGATTTAAGGCGAAAATACACCTCTCTTTTAATTGGGGGTAATTACGCCTCATGTTGATTATTGAAGTCAGCAAGATTGAAACTTGTTTTAATCGATTAGTAAGTATCAATTGCCGTGAGTTTTATTGTAAATATAGTTGGTATTTTTGTAAGTCAGACCGAATCGATTTCGTTCGGTAAATTAAGGTCAGTCGGGTTAAGTGCGCTAGCGGGATAAGAGCATCTACTATACTATATCGAAAATTACAGATGTTATACTGCAATACAATACAAGTACCTTTTATTGCACAACTCATAAAACATACAGGAGAAATACAACGCAAGAAAATACAATATACTATAAACGCCAACAAAAACAAATAGTTGCGTGGTTGAATGTTGGCGTTAGTAGTATAACATAATATATGTACTTTTCGATATGGTATGGTAGATGCACTTGCCCCGCTTTCGCATTTGGCCTGACTGACATTACCTAAACTCTGATTTCTAATTCTAATTCTAATTTTAAAATATGGCTTCCATCAGTTAATGATGATTTCGCCAATTTCAAGTTTGCTCGTAGAGCTTGCCGTTGTTCGGTGAGGTTTTGCTTTTTGTAAAGTGATAGCGATTTACAAAAAACCACGCGGGATATCGGGCCTTGACCCAGGAAGGGCTATGAACGCTTCAAGTTGAATTCTTCATTAGCTATTCACTCATACGTTAGATCACTGCACAATACGCTATCAATACTACACATTGAACAACAAAAATGAATAAATAATGAACAACGCAACTTAAACGCATGCGGCCATCTTGAGACACGAACCGGAAGCCGATTTCTAATTCAAGACCAAAAAAACTACGACACTGTCAAAATTGACAACATTTAAATGACATCTGAGTTTGTATCTTGGCTTGCACCAAATGCACAATGTTACAAGTGCAATACCAGATTTTGTACCAAAAATCTCCGATGTTTAAATTTTTATTATCTCCTCTCGTAATTATGTAATAATAAATATTTATAGTTATTTTGTTAACATAGAGTTAAATTTACCAATAAATAAATTATTTTAGCGTGCTTAAAAAAGAAAAAGGAATTTACTATTGTAAAAATATTTTATTGTAGTGGCAACCTCGTGGTAGTTTTTTTGGTCTTGAATTAGAAATCGTAGTATAAAATATTTATAAACATTATAAGGCAACTATGTAGGTAATCATTTCATAATATATATATTAACTAATATCTTAAGTTGGGTTCATCATCAATCATGAAATAATAAAGGAAACTGATTTATATCAAAAATACCAGGTGAACTTTTATCGCTCATAGAAATATTACTCTTATTATAGAAGCATACATTGCTGACTAGCACAATTAAATTTAAAAATGACTGACGTCAACTTTGAACCAGATATATTTAATGCCGAATCGCAGGTCAGTTTTATTAATATCGCTTGACAAAAACCCACATTGAATACCTATATCAAGTGAAATTAAACGGACGACAGACGAAACATTCATTGGCCTATAGTATCGAATAAATCGAAAGGATTGCGTCTACAATCGATGCCGTCATCAATCAGAGCTCGATTGAAGCTGGTAATTGGAACAGATGGATTGCGTAGGCGAATAATCGAATATATTCTGTATACCTATAATATACAAGTCCTATTAGCTAAAGCGGTAGGCGACGTAGTTGAATCGCATTACATTTATCTCTTATGTATACACGTAATGCGATTTAACCGTATCGAAAGAGGCGTTATATTAGCGAGTTATGTTTAGGGAATATGCCCCATATGATTTGCGCGAAGGCTGTCAGATATTAAGACTACACCTGTTTTCATCAGACCGACGATCTGAAAAGATCGCGAAGATTAGATGGACGCACTAATTACGCACGCACTATTGTCATTTTTCGGCTGATAAAATAATGACCAATGTACCTTGGCCTGAACTTGCCCCAATATTAGAGACATTACACATAGCTGCGTTTGTTTCCTAACTGAAAAATCAACGTAAAACAAAATGAGTTTTTCCACATCAGCCACCGCTCTTTACAGGCAAACTATGTGGAAATCTCATTAAGTGCTGGCACGTGATGCAAATTAGACCTCCGTAAACGTTTCCCGCTGTCGGCTGGTGCATCCGATATTGGTTTCGCAATAAGGTCAAACAGGCTTGATAAAATAAAGCACGTGACTGTGTTTAAACCTAATAGTGAAATGTTACACATTAAATATCATCAGGTTTATGTCCCAATAAAGGAAACCTTCGGATATATATACAACGCTTGATGACTAATTAGCATATCACTTATACACTCACTTTGGTCACAATGTGGTGAGGAGAATGCTCGTTTAGAACAGCTGTTCTGACGGTTACTATAAATAAATAAAAGGTCGTAGCTTTATACGGATGTCATAGTAAGATACGTCCTTTTACTGTAGCATGGCAGAGTTACACGCTCAGTTTAGCCTCAGTTCAATTAGGCCAGAATAACGACAGAAAGATCGTGTATTCCTCTCGGACTGTCGGTTCGGACTCGTGAAAATGGATGAAAGACAATGAAAAAACTGATACTCCAGAACATAGTAGATAGTAACCAAAAGTAGTGCAATGCCACCGTCGCGGATTTCCACAAAATGAAATTCCCTAAATAAACCCAAAATGTTCCTCGCTCTTGTCTATTTCAGGGTGATTGAGCATCATTTCCATTTCATTTTCCATTAGTCTTCAAGAAGAAATAAGCATAATCTACTTCGGCTTGGCAATGTCCAGGGATACCGCCACGCCACAGCGACCACAGCTTATCTGATTAGTACAAAGCGTTAGAAATGCTCAATATTGGGGTTAGATACCCATTGCCCTTACATCACGGAATCTAAAAGCACAATAAAGATTTAGTTCTTCGTCCAAAGACTGTGCTAACATTGGAAAAAATATTTATCGTGCTTTTATGTAGGTAATATTATGCTTAGACACGCGTTAAGTTTACTAGGGACGAAAGCGATAAATGTAACGGTATTTCAAACGTTAGGCTACAGCTGTACAGAATATATAGTATCTACCTAAGGACCGGACAATTTATACGGATGTCTGGCACATTCATTTATGTGAGTAGCTTGACCTTTACTCCAACAACCGTAATAAACGCGTGAACTTTATTTTTTATTTTTAACGCAGTGTATAAATAAGCAAGCACATTGATCCTATACAGCTTTGTTTGTCGTGAATCTGCGACAGTTCAGACTAACTGGTTCAACGCACAAGTCGAACAACCTGAGTACCTTAGATTTAAAGTTTGCATAAAGATTTTACAACGTACTGAAAATATGTAATCAACTCTTTTAATTCTTATTTGTAAAATATTATTCCTCTGTATATGTCTGTAAATACATGAATCTCAGTTACTTGATATAATCGAATTAATATTTACTATAGAAGTCCATGAATTTCGGTTTCGTCTCACAAAAGAACACAAGTAGTATGTAAATAAATATAAAAATAAAATTAAAAATTTGAAAAACCCCCGACATGACCACCTGTAAAAAGAAAGAAATAAAATGTACGAAATTTGACTTTAAAATGAACAGTAGAAAAAGAATCCAAGCTTCGTTGCGTTTGGGGGACCGCTAAGTACCTAAATGAAAAGAAATATATTTATCAAAGCAAAATTGCAACTAGGTACCTATGCATTTGGGCTTCCCACTTACGATTTTCAGTACATTGCATTTCATTTACTTAGCGGTCCCCCGACGCAACGAAGCTTGGATTCTTTTTCTACTGTTCATTTTAAAGGCAAATTTCGTACATTTTATTTCTTTATTTTTACAGGTGGTCATGTCGGGGGTTTTTCAAATTTTTAATTTTATTTTTATTTCATATTTTTTAAACAAACAGAAGTTTCGCCCCGGAATTTTCTTCTTTTAACACTATTTTTGTTTTATACCGTTTAAGGTCCAGGGTTTCCATTCTTTCGTTGAGCTTGATCCTTGACTATATGTAGGTAGGTACAACAGGATCCCAAGCCAGTGGTAACGAATGCCGTCTTCTCTATGATTGAAATTAGGATATATTTTAATTGCAATAGCCTTAAGCAAGATTCTTGGAAAAAATAGTTACAGTCAAACTAATTAATGCTTACTTATAATAACAAAAAGGCGAAGTTATAAGCCAAGACAATCAAAATATATACTTTAAATGCACTGGATGAGTCGAAAGAACCTGCTACTATGGCCTAAAACAAAACCAAGTTTCTATTCTACAGGATCCAAATAGTATTTATGGGTGGCTTACTTAGCTCCATAATAATTGCAGTTGATGCTAGGTAACTTGACTTAGTTTTGAAATACCTAATCACCCTACACCATGGGATATTCCGATAAAAATATTACATCCCCACTTATTTTACGTGTAGAGAAGGTACACAAAAAAGTATTTTAACATTTATTCTACCACTTTGTCTCTGGGCTAAGCTGTTGACAGACGTACAGACGGACGGACAGACATGGTGAAGCTATAAGGTTTCCTTGTTGACTACATAATCCTAAAAAGCTGTTATTCACTTAGGCAAGAGTACATACTTTTGCTAATGCTTACGTGTCCTTTAGTCGCGTTAAAATCTCGCAGGGTCAATCAAAGGAACCTGTTCAATAGTCCTAATGACACTTCAGCTTTAGCAGAATTGCGAAACTTAGAAACAGTGACCCAGTACTGTGACAGAAATTATAATATGTTTTTTTTTTGTCAAAAAAGTTTTTCTGAGACTCAGTTTTATTATCGACTGTACTTTCGTACACAAACGATAATTGCTCATCAAGAACAATCAGACGAGCCTAAACACCATGGTTTTATCTTGTGCTGTTTAGGAGTTCCTCCCATCTTCAGCTCCAAGGTAGCAAATGATTGTACTGTAAAAATTGTATTAAATTGTTGATTACGCTAATAAAACTTTACTTTTAACCAATATTTGAAATGCTTGGCTAAGATTCATTCACAATTAGATGGTTATCATGAGATCTTCATTCAGAGAGCGATATAGAAAATGCTAATAATACTTAACATTGAAACAAAATTTGGAATCCTTAGCTTCAATATTGGCTGAGATCCATTAACAACTACCTAGTCATCATGAAACTTTCATTTAGTAAGTGATATAGAAAATGCTAATAATGCTTAACATTTAACCAACATTTGGAATCCTTAGCTTCAATATTGGCTGAGATCCATTAAAAACTAACTGGTCATCATGAGACCTTCATTTAGTAAATGACATAGAAAATGCTAATAATACTTAACATTTAACCAAAATTTGAAATCCCTAGCTTCAATATTGGCTTAGATCCATTTACAACTAGCTGGTCATCCTGAGACCTTCATTTAGTAAGTGATATAGAAAATGCTAATAATACTTAACATTTAACAAAAATTTTGAATCCTTAGCTTCAATATTGGCTGAGATCCATTAACAACTAACTGGTCATCATGAGACCTTCATTTAGTAAGTGACATAGAAAATGCTAATAATACTTAACATTTAACCAAAATTTGAAATCCCTAGCTTCGATATTGGCTTAGATCCATTTACAACTAGCTGGTCATCCTGAGACCTTCATTTAGTAAGTGATATAGAAAATGCTAATAATACTTAACATTTAACAAAAATTTTGAATCCTTAGCTTCAATATTGGCTGAGATCCATTAACAACTAACTGGTCATCATGAGACCTTCATTTAGTAAGTGACATAGAAAATGCTAATAATACTTAACATTTAACCAAAATTTGGAATCCCTAGCTTCAATATTGGCTTAGATCCATTTACAACTACCTGGTCATCATGAGACCTTCATTTAGTAAGTGATATAGAAAATGCTAATAATACTTAACATTTAACCAAAATTTGAAATCCTTAGCTTCAATATTGGCTGAGATCTTGTCACTTGTTCCAATGAAAGCTGAATATCTTGGAAAATATTGGTCCTATTTCCACCAAACATAGCTAAGAACCATCTCGACGGAAAAATCTTTCGATTAAAAAAAACCGCACTTAAATTGGTCCATCCGCTTGGGCGCTACGATGCCACAGACAGATACACAGATACACAGATACACATGTTAAACTTATAACACCCCTCTTTTTTCGTCGGGGGTTAAAAATAAATAAATATCGGACAACCTCACACATCGATCTAGTCCCAAATTAAGCTCAAGAAGGCTTGTGTTATGGGTACTAGACGATGATATACGTATGTGTGCACTATGAATGTTTTCCTTCCACGCTGAACATCGTGGCAAGTGGAGGCGCATTGCGAGAGCTGCATTATCAACAATAGGTATGTCTCATCATACAACCACGACCACTCTGTCGAAGTGAACGACTGAGGAGTACGATAAATACCTCGTCGATGTCAAGTTTTTACTTCAGCCATTGACATGACAGATTACATAACAAGAATCAAGCTGACATTATTGTCACGTTAACGTCAACACATCTACCGACTTTGTGCGATATCTATAAATGGTAGATTAACAAATATGTTTGGTTTTTAATATAACTAACTCCGTTATCCATAATAAGGACTCATGGCTTCGAGTGGTTATTTAAGGCGATTTATATAATGCGAAACTAAAACTAGCTAAAGCTGGACTTTCATGGCTAGCGGCCGATGCGACTGTCGCGCGCGGCTGACGCTCAGCGACAGTCGCCTGGCCTCGCGTCAGTAATAGTTACTAACTATATGGCGCCACTTTCGAGGCTAGCGGCTCGAGCCGCGCGCGGCTCGCGTCAGTAGCGACAGTCGCGGGCCGCGCGCGGCCGTGTTCGGTTGGTCTTCTACTGACGCGTGACGCGCGGTAAAAATGGCGAATATTGTAACATTTATAGCATAAAAGAAGAAATTCTTATTAATTTTGTTATATGATCGTAGTTTACCGGACTATAGAAATTCTTATAAGAGGGACAAAGTGTGCGAAGAACTTGCTTGTAATAATATAGCAATAGCAAATCGTCATCCTCTTCTAGCATTGCTAGCAAAATATATATTTTTAGAAGCCATAGAGATCACACACAACTGCACTGGACGGACACATCAATATGGCGCGGTGTGCCAGCGGCCGCTACCCACGAAAGTTGAACCGGACGCGTCAGCCGCGCGCGACAGTCTCACGCGCGCGACTGTCGCATCGGCCGCTAGCCATGAAAGTCCAGCATAAAACGGACACCTTCGTTTTGGACAAGTTTTTAAGAACAACTACAGAACGACAAATGGTGTTCAGTGATTTAATAAATATTAAAGGTGTTTGCTTAGTGCCTTTGCCTTTTGCACTTACTGAACACTCATCTGATTTGGAATATATCGTACAAACATCTGAAGTGGTGGTATTGTCAATTCATATGTCGCCTTAGGGAACTGTTAACAAACTACAAACATTTTCGGCCGTGTCCCGGTTTCGAGATATTATTTATTGACATTAGTCAATTGACCTGACACAGGTCTGAGGCGTATTGGGGAGATTCCGTTTCAGACGATCAAACAGCGAGGAAAGTATCTTGGCATATTTTCTTCAAAGATTGGATATTCAATTTACCTTTGATGTTTCTCGTTTGTTTTTTTTTTGTAGATATTTTTTTATTTGAGTGTTTTCCGTTAGACCAATTATTTTTATCAACCTCAACTCCTTAGGTAGGTAATTACGAAATCGTTATGTTCTACCGTGATTTAATGCTGTAACACGGCAACGGATTGAAGGGGCTTTTCCATGAAAAGATAAAAAAAAAAACAGTTTTAAAAAGGAGGAGTAGCTCCAAGGGTGGTAGCGTTTTAATCACAACGAGGTTTCAAACCGTTGCACAATCTGCACAAATAGTTTAGTTTGTGATAACTAATCTGACTAACTAAGCAATGATCACGTACAACCTACCGACAAACTAAAGATATTGGGTTAGATTTAGCAATCTCAACATTGGTAACAATCGAATATTCCTTGTCTTCTTTGTATCAATATTGCATTGAGAATACCATATTGCCCATTGTTACGAGTCTTACATAAAACGCATAACCCGTCCATATCTCCAACGTGCACTGAATACCATCACACCTAGTAATATAATTACCAATAAGGAAATCCGCCATTGTCTAAACATCCCACATACCACGCCTACCTTTAGTCCAGACTACGAGTTATATCAAATTATTTCTTCATTTCTCGTAATGTTACTTGAGTTATTTCATAAAATATACGTTTGAGCACAACATAAGTAACAAAATATTACATGAGATGGGAGTCAGATGAAGACCACCTAAAACTAAGCTTTAGGAATGAGCAAGACAAAAAAAAATCTTTATTTTCATATCATAACATAACACAATTAAAAGTATCCTATAATGAGGTAGTATGATTGCAAGCACAGAGGTCCAAGCTCAGTACGTGTTACAGTTTGAAGGCCGCAACGCTGATATTAAGCCCTAATAACCCTTGTGGCTCAGTTTCATTGGTCGATAGGGCCCGCATGCGGGATGCGGTAGATTTCCATAACGCATGCGATTATGAGTTTCACTGGTCGTTATACCGTCTGCGGGAGTCCCCGCATGCCGTATGTCGACCGAGTTATCGACTTGTGAGTTTCACTAGTTGTTATACCGTCTGCGGGAAGTCCCCGCATGCCGTATATCGACCGAGTTATCGACCAATGAAACTGAGCCATTGTTGATGACAAACGATCATCTGGAGAGGATATCAAGCCAGCAAGATTTTTAATGAACCCTGGAATATAAACTCTTCTAACAGCTGTCTTGTTTTACATTCAGAGCACGATTCGAGTAGTTAAGAGTTGTATTTGGCACGAAAACTGTGCGTTGAATTATACAGCAAGAACGGTAGAGTTGCTATAAGGTCTCAACACCTCGTTGATCGGAGTGCCTGTCAACCGACGCCCTAGATACAACTGGTCTAAATATAGAAGGAAGACTATCAAGTGGGGAAACTGTAGACGATGTAATCGACACTATCGGTTGGGTTAAGAAAGCTGGAGAGATTATGAGAGCGGTGTAAAATTCTCCGGTGTAAAATTCTCCGGAGTAAAATTAACTTACCATATTTAAAGTCTGTGTTATTTTAGTGACATTAAATCAAAATTTTGACATTTACTTTGCCAATCCAACGCATGAGTAACCTACGACGTGGTTTGGTGTATTCTCCCTCTACTCCCTGTACAAACACTACCCAATTTCAAACGACAAGGTGACAAAGTATTCAATATGCTGACACAGACTGCGCAATCTTGATTGCTTTCGGATCGGAAAAAATATTAATTTCTTCCTTGTAATTTGATTTGACTGCTTCTTTTTAAATACCTAGTTTTTGATTAATGATGTTGTAATTTGACATTGCGACTGCTCCTTCGCCGCCCACGTAAACGTTTTGCGATAAGCCTGGCTGTTGCTTTTTCTAACATCTTATCTACATTTTTGTACTGCGTTGTGTTATGCGACTTTCAGCTGTGTCACGGAATTTATTCTCACATGATTATAAAGTTTATCTTACTAGATACGACCCGCGGTGTTACCCGCTCATAAGACCGGAACACTGATTTTTCCGGTATAAAAAGTGGCCTATATGTTAATCCACTGTGTCAGCTACTTCCATACTGAATCTAATCAAAATTGGTCTAGACGTTTAAGCGTGAAGACTTCTTCACGAATAAACATACTCACAAACGTTCGCTTTTATAATACTAGTGTGATTTACCAATGGTAACCCAGTTGCCCACAGGAGTCAAAATATGGTCCGTGAACAGTTTCGACTTCGCGTAGGATACTGATACTGATACATCGCCGGAGTCTGCCGGATGAGGAGAATTTGTTTACATTTGGTCTCTGGTCAAGAAAAGGTTGGGACCCACTGTAATAAACCGAGGAAACCTCTCCCTACCGCACTAATGTCCTTCTTGGCTCTTATCGCTACATTAAATTTATCTCCTTTAACAAGTCGTTCATCAGTATGGCATATAAAATAATAGAAAAGGGGTTTAGCCTATTACGAAACTGACTTAGTAATAAAATAACTAACATAATAGGCGCGTCACAGTTACAGTAGAATACAGGTCAATCTCGAACTGTCACTCTGAATCCGCTGTAGATCACGTCCCTGCTCCGTGTAGGGACACGTGACGAATGTTGCCCTTGTGCCATCTATCAAACAATTCTGCCTATTTGTCTCTCGTTACGATGTTCCCAATGCAGTGGTACCTAAAGGATCTCCTTTACGCGGCGACATCTCAAGTGCAGAGATGCGTATTCCTTATTTTTATGGGATTGTATTAGTATAATTTGAGCGACTCGTGCACAAAATAGTGGCTAAAGTTCGACCTCGTACTCAAGAACCGACATAATACGAGTATATGTTTGACGCCACGCTACTTTTATTTCCTACGATGAAAAAGTGTTATAATAGTAACAGTGTAAATAAGAGAAGCAGAATTTTCTTACCTCTTCTCTAAGAGCACAGAAGAGGATCGTGCTCTACTCTTTCGATCATCGTAAAAACCCTTTGAGAGCTTAATTCATTGGGAGTTTGTGTAAACGCGATTCGATTGGTAAATAGTATTGCTATTGGTACTGCTACGACTAGCTACGAAAGTGCGCCGATTTTGCTAGAACAAAGGCACGTGTGGTGTGCGCTGATGCGCAGGTGCATGAACTGTAGATGTAGTGACCCCGTCTTACCGCACCCAACGACGTCTGACAGATGAATGAAACGAATAAACACCATCGCGCAAAACATTGTTTGACACGTAATACCAATCAGCATACCAAGTTTAACATATTGAATACGCGCACGAAACATTAGCATTACGTCCCGAGATCGATAACGAGTTATTTTCGGAGTTACGCACGAGTAACAAGATCATGTTAGCGAAATTACCCAACCGACGAGGTGTTGAGCGCCAGATGTAAATCAGCTTACAAACAATGTAACGCGAGGAATGTTTACAGTTTACTCTACTACGCTATTATCAATCGGAGTGTATTCATTAACCTAGAAGCTAGAGAGGTATTCAAGGTTACTGAATCGTTTTCCCCCGCAAGCTATTTCACTCACCCTTCGAGAGTTATGAAAATTTTCGAGACAAAAAGTAGCTAATATCACCCTTCGAATTATTTTCTATCGATACCATATAACAGATGCCATTGGAAGTGAGTATATTGGGTCGGTAGCAGCAGATCTGGCATATTAGATTTTATATGAAAGTACATATAATTGGATATTCTAATTATGACCGTCTCTGTCACACACCAAAAGGGCTTTCGGGAATGGGCTACGATATTAAACAGTTGTAAAGACCCAATATAAAATATAAAAATTAAATCAATTTCCTTTATATAATTACCACTACCCCCGCTACACTTGGTGTAGGTGCGGGTAGGTAATTCATTCGTTTCTAATATTAGACTATACTTAGCTGGAAATCAAAAAGAATAAAGTACGCAAAAGCCATAGACGTCCCACACACAACGCTATTAAAGACGGCAATAATCAATGGAAGACAGAAGAGAAGGCGCCGTAGGTACCTATACTTACCTAGGTTTACCGTAGACGGAATGCTTCACATTATCTCTACTATTTTGTTTTTATCATGACTATGCGTATATAAGCTCATTCATTAACTATTCCGCATCACGCACGAAAATAGAGCGAAAGACATTAAAGGTTCATTGTCCATAAAAGTGAAAGATCGGTGTCAAATATCTGATACATTTGCGGCGATAAAAATAAAGCTTTAACGTGCCAGGGAGCTATAAAATGTGAGAAGGGAACGTTACGTCAGCGTTAAAGGAACCCTGAATTAGGTCGGGTTCCGGACGCGACCTAATCTCAGCGTTACTTCAGAAATAACACCGAGTCCAAACCTGATTTTGACCTTACCTGATTGACCTATAGATAAACGTATGACCGGTAAATTAAGGAATTGACCGGTGGTGAAAATACTGGATTAGGACATTTGCACCAACAGTTTTATTTTGATATGCAAAGGACACGCGTAACTGCGCTGTCAGCTAATTTTAAAACATCGTGAGCAAAGGCCCTTACAATTTTCGGCTAGAAGGAAGACCTAAGGACTAAAACATATTACAAGACACGATACCATGCCACGATGCGATCTCGAATCTTGTAATCAAGCTTGGCCCTTAGGTAGGTCAATTGTTGGTTCAGTTGACATCATCCAGAGGGTAATGAGACGAGGGATTGCAGCAAGTTCTGTTATTGTGTAATTTAAAAACTCACATAATTAACTAGGACGTCTTTAAGTCTCATGTTAAAAGGGTATTTGGACGTTTGAGCGAAATGATAAATGAACACTGAACCAAGAATTAATCGGTAATTGTGGTAGAATCAGGTCTATAATGCATTCAATTTCATGTCACCAAGGCCACCTCGCCCGCGTTTTCCGCCGACAATGACAAAACGAAAGCTGGCATTGGGCTCGATCAAACTGCATCAGCAGTCGCTGTGCAAAGACTAGGTCAATTTCCTTTTATCTATCCTAAAAATGAATTTCTATATATGGTTCTAAGCGAAAAACACGTGGAAAAGCTGGACGAATTTAGCTAATTATTTTATGAAGTATTCCTTGAAATTCGGGTAAGTTTCTTATGAAGAGAAAATTTCGCTTTGGTTTTTCCCATACTAACTACTTAGCTTTTGATAAAATGACGCCCGTCGGGTCAGCTAGAAGATAATAAATATGACACGAGCGGAAATAGGAAACCGGCTTATAATGGTTGCTTTTTATCCGTGGATAAAGCATCAGTCACTCTCGTACGTACATACACACTATGTGTACCTATGTAAATAGTAATAATGCTCCATCATTTCTTGTCGGAAAAGATAGTTTTAACATGCTTTCCCTATCAACTTTAGTGAACAAGTTGAGATGAAAATATAAAAAAAAAACATTATGAATTATATCTGTTACGTTTAAGGTTTCAGTAATGTTTTGCCCATTGATAAAATGCAACCATCGTAAGCGTCTGGTGAAAAGCAACGCCACAAGAATCTAACCAGTTTG
This sequence comes from Apotomis capreana, assembly GCA_947623375.1. Lineage (NCBI taxonomy): Eukaryota > Metazoa > Arthropoda > Insecta > Lepidoptera > Tortricidae > Apotomis > Apotomis capreana. The sequence continues at coordinate 1,540,035 of OX392501.1, forward strand.
TCCATGTTCAAATCATAAAACATTTGCAATAACAATATGTGATATAAGTCATGATAATGCATCAGATAAGTATAACTGAGCATTCTTTATTGAGAAAAGTATATTGTTTCCAGGTCCATTACAAATATTACAATACGTAACCATAGATTTTAATGCCTTAGAACTACCTATTTATTTATAGGTAGGTACATTTAAATGTGGTAAAAATAAGATTTTACATTGTTTGCTTCTCTCACAGCAATCAACGCTTCCTTGATAGCTATGTAGGTATAGTAGTTACTACATGATGTGCATACAAGGTCGCAAACTCCTAATGTTACAGTACAAACTCGCATAGCAACCGGCTGCAATGATAAGCGAAATAACGATGACGTAACGCCTTTAAATATACTCCGGACTGTGCCGCCGTCCTAAGAAACGGAGGCACTAAAGTGCAGTTTACGCTTTAAACTTTCCAACAATAAGTCTATAACATAAGCTATACCACGCTATACGATAACAGAAAACCTAAACTGCTGGTGATAACAATTGCGCGGGTTCAGAATTAAATATTGTATGAAAAGTCTAAAAATCAAGATGGATGATGCTATCAGTCTATTTTGTCACACACAGTCCACACAAGTAATCTGTCATTATTTTTTATCAAGATAGTCTTTCGGCTGAGTCTCAAATTGTACTGATTCCTTAGAATAAGAAATTCCTTTGCCTGAGGCTCCTTTATTTATAGCTTTTACCTGCGGCTTCGCTCGCGTTGAAGTCGGGGTAGACTACGGGAATCAGGCCTTTTTACGGGATTGAAAGTACCCTATGTGTTAAGTTAGGGTATAAACAATCGCTTTAAACTCGTGTGTATAATAGGTATTAGTGCGATTTTGAGACAAACGGATACTTTATCAATGATGCTCGTGAAGTCATGTCATACATACTGCATTTTGCTTTAAGGCGGCACAAGCCTCGGTCCCAGACAATTATTAAACCATTAACCAGTTAAGAACTATAAACTGGCAAAGTTAGGAACTCCAGACACTAATGGTCTCACAGGATTTACCGATAACACGAATAATGGTGAACAATGCAAAACTAGTGCTCCAGTGTTGATACATTGAGCCATAAAACTGTAGTCAGGAAGTATGAATAAATGTCGACCTGCACCTATAGCATAACTGTCATATGCGTCTATTTCTCGAACAAGATAATTACCCGTCTCTTTCTGTGCAATAATGTGAGAGAGGGACGGGTAGCGCTATGTCACGCGAGAAGACTCGCGAAAGTCGCGAAGCATCGATGCGCTCTAGACGGGCTGGCTTTTGTCGGCTGGTAAATTAAACCATGAACCTTGTATCTTAAGCTCGACAAGCTTGGATAATTACAGCGGAAACAGTTTCATTAGTATTAGTATTACCTTAAACTTAGATAACATTCAAATGGTTTTGTTATCCAACGAGTGTAGGAAGAGCGGGGCTTTCCGATACAAGCATCTATATGCTTAATGGAAGGTTCCAACCTTATATCTAGCTAAAAACATTGTAAAAAACCAAATAAACTTTTTGAATTTTTGAATTTTGAAATAATAAACCTTGCGGAAAAAAAACAAAATGAGCGAATATTTATCAAAAACACATTCTATAATAGTGTTATTTAAGTTACTAAGTCTTTCTGAGAATTTAACGAATTAGTGGCTTATCTTATTATGTCGCACCCGTTCACGGGACAATGGTGTCCCGGACCTTTAGGAGTGGGCGGAGTCGAAGCCAACGTGCAGAGGAGGCCCTTTTGAGAATTTAATGAAATGTAAGGGGTACACTAATCTACTTTTATGATTATTACACAGGTGCGACACGAAATAAAAGTTTGTTCATAAATTATATATTTATTATGACATAAAATGGATCGAATGTGTCCCACATGTGTCCCACATGTGTCCTTTTTTTCAAAAAGAGAAAAATTGAAGTGTCCCCAGGAAATTGTTGAAAACTCATAAAATCAAAGCTAATAGGCCTGCGGGGCCTACCAATAGGGTTACAATGTAATTTAGTTGCATATATGTATATATGTGCAGTTCCTTCCAAAGAGCACGATCGATCCTCCCCCTAATCGTCGGTAAGGCGGTACTGGCCATCAGCGCGAGACCTCCGCGGGGTCACCCTTCTATTTCCGTCAGGTCAGCCCCAGGGCGTTAACCATTTCCCTCTTCGAGCTAATTTAAAGGGCAAAAATTCGTGCAAATATGAGTTAGATAAATGGATATAGTTCTGAAGGCAGCGTTGGTTTAAATGCTAGGTAAACGCATTTGATAATTCTATTGCACAGCAACTGTTAATTAAGTAACTGATCATGTTTAGTACCTTTTTCATGTATATCACGTCGATCACTTGCCTTTAACTGTACGTGTCCTTGTACCCTTTGCATGTGACCGTACTCACGACCCACTGCGTAAAAAAAATTAGTTCGATAAACGCTGCTGTACTATTCTCCATACAAATCGTTGACGCTGTCGCCAGCGAGTACGGTCACGTTAAGTACGTTAACTAATGGTAAGGTTGCTGTATCCTACAGTGACTATCGTTGTCAGTCACCCAGATCTGATAAATAAGATAATTTAATTCAAGAGTGGTCACCACAGACAGACATTAGGTGTCAAATATGCTTCGATCTGTGTTGCGGTTAAACAGCAGCAACGTGCGATTGAATAAAGCAACTTGACCAGTATAAACTAAGTATAATGAAACCATACTCAGTAACTACAAAGGCGAATCTTGGCTCCCTCACAACATTAATTTGCTACAAGAAACCTCCTTTAATACTCGAAAATCAAATAAATATTACTTCCGCGAATAATCTAAAATTATCAGCAAAGCTTTGAGCATGATGGGTAGTTAATTTAGCCCCTGAATCCATCGGCAAAGGTCGGATTGCGTAGGCACGGAGCCCCTACGCCCACGGCGATTGGATCATTTGGACCGATGCCAATCACAACACAGCCACTCATTCATCCAGGCGAGACGTGGATTTGTAAGGCTTTAACTGGCTAGATTTTCCATGACAAATATGCATAGGTCTTAATAGGGGTGTAGACTGATGTTGAATTATACAACATATTGTAGTTATATGAATAAAATTAGCTCAATATGTGACAAAAAACCCAAACTTTATTTTTGAAATATGTGACTTCAAAGGTGCTTACGCAAATTTTACGATTTATATTTAATCTCAAAGAAATGTTTAAATTGTTTTCAGAAACCTCATTATTTAACGATACAATAATTGTATGGCAACCATGAACTTAAACGCATTTTCACTGTGAAAATTACACTTAATGTCTCTCAAACAAGAAATGATGTCACATGTATGGAGCCGAGCGGAGGTGGCCATTTGTATGGAGCGTTTTTAGCGCTACGTAGGAATGCTGAACTTTGACGGACATTCCGAATTCTAGAGCAGTCTACGTGTAGTTAGTGGCATATAGACATATGATTCCAATAAAACAAAGAATCGATTGACATCCTCGAAACGTGGGAACATCCATTAAAGTTCGAAGAAGCTGGGGAAAATAGAAGTAGTAAATTTTAATCTACAAATAGCGGTTTAATACCACTTCGCAGATGGAAAGCCCGGCGCCACAATGGCTGGAGTACGACGCACCATCTAGAAATTTGGCTATCTTGAGCTAAAGGACGTGCATGGGTTGTTGGGAAAATGCAGGCGGTTAAGCCCTTCTTTGTATAACGAAAGTCTAGGTACGTTTGCACTGCGTCGATGAAATGCAGTGCCATTCCAAAAACGTAATTGTTGACTATCAGTGTATCCATACTAATATTATAAATGCGAAAGTGTGTCTGTCTGTCTGTCTGTTACCTCTTCACGCTTAAACCGCTGAACCGATTTAGATGAATACTTGAATACTAATATTATAAATGCGAAAGTGTGTCTGTCTGTCTGTTACCTCTTCACGCTTAAACCGCTGAACCGATTTAGATGAAATTTGGTAAATAGATAGTTTAAGTCCCGGAGAAGGACATAGGATACTTCTCATCCCGAATAAATGTAGTGTTCCCATGGGATGAGCGGGTAACACCGCGGGGCACAGCTAGTAAATTTTATAAATAGTATCTTATGTAGGGATATGTCTCTGTGGTCATAGGAATATAATGTTATTTAGTAATTATTTATAATTATAGCAGAAGAGAAGGATAATAAAACCAAATGATTCGCCCTAAGCAGAACACCAGAAAATGTTCTTGCTCGAAAACTGGCTATAATTTACCTCTTTGTATTTATCACAGGGCGGTAATACAGTGCAACTTGTAAGTAGGTATTTTGGCACTAGTAAGTTTTCGGTACACAATTCATTTAATATTGTACTGGTAATTTGTGTAATATATAGTAAGACGTGGACGCACCTTATAGGCCATGAATTCACAAAGAAAACCGATAAAAGAAAAATTCATCCTAAAATAACATAACGAAATATAAATAGCAGCTCAATCGAATAAGGAAATCAAGTCACTCCTAATGAGTTGGTAACACATTCCTGACAAAAGTAGCTCAACTCATTATAACCGTCTAAAATAACTTTGATGTAGAGTTTATTCAGATATAATAACACATATAAAACATAGTAAGCAATTTCTAAGCCGCAAAGTGAAATCAACGCAGCCTGGCATCAATCGGCGCCAGTTAGGGTTATCAGCTTTTACTTAATACATATAAATTATCTGACAGTGATAATTAGATAGTTTAAAAAGATCACGCTACATTTGCTGCATATAGTATTAAAGCACTAAAAGTATTATCATTACAGTAAAGGTGCACGCTCGTGACGCATACAAACTGCGTGCCCGACCCATCTGTCTTGTACCTTTAATTTATCCAATGATGAGTGATTTCGGAGTTGTGATGAGTTACATCCCGTCTGTAACGTTTCGCCCAATTTTAATTTAGCTCAAATATCCGTTAAAATAGTTTCATTTATCCGAAAGTATTTTTTTTTCTGAAACCCGTAATATTTTAAGGATTTTACAAACATCGTTTTAAGTTAGGTTAGGTTTGTTTTATAACAATTTTGAAAAAAAAAAAACAAAAATTTGTAAAAAATATGGTTTATTAACAAATGAAAATTTGGTGAAACGTTACAGATGGGAAACAAAAATTAGTGTTTCAGATAGGTAACCGTGGACGATGATATAAGCCCTAAAAGAAACGGCGATGGATAGAGAAGCCGGTCTTTACTGTCGGCGGCCAAGATCAATCACAAGTTAGTTAGTGTTGGTGACAACCCTAACGCCAATAGAACGTGTCTTGTAATAACTCCTTAGTAGGTTAGTGAGAAAAAAGCAGCATTTGCCGTGACCGCTGTCGCGTCCGTTAACGGTGCAAGCTTGTTAGACTGGCTGGCTCTATTGGAGTTTAATAGAGGTATTAAAGACAAATCTACTGAGGAAACGACGGGTTTATTAGTAAGAGTAGAAATAAGGAAAAAAAGGTACAATGTTTAATTTTAATATATTTTGTTTTGTCATTTATTATTTGATTTCTCATATTTGTCTCCGATTATTAATTCTCATGGCGTGTATTCAAAATGTTTTCATTTATACGAGAACATTTATTTATAACGGTCACAGCACAACATGTCATGTTAATTCGATCGAATGTATACTAGGTGCTATATCTATACAATTATAAAGTTCAAAAATTGTATTCAAAATTAGTTTTCTACGAGGGGCTTCTATTTTTATTTCAGGATAAATCCTTAAATACAGCGCCATGCAGGATTTGGGCCGTGCAGTGCCATCTGGTGGTAAAAATGAATTTGTTCGCTCATCTCGTTGAAAGGGGATATCTGGACATCCAAAGATGGTTATATGATACTTTTTACCCGACTACAACAAAGAAAAGGGGAAGATTACGCGGTCGAAGTCTCGGGCACCTTCTATGGTGAAATATAAAACCTCCCTACATAAGCGCAATTTTCTGTCATTTTAATGTCAATGAGTTGATCAAAATGCACAAATAATGTATTATTTCATTTATACGGAAGCTAACAAAATTACGAATACATACGTCCCAACATTCGTTTGGTTATTCGTTAGGTTTCATTTATTTCAGCCGATCGAGTTCACTCCACGAAGCAATCACAAGTAAATATTGATTTACCAAAAAAAACTCTTTTCAGCAGTCACGGAATAAAACAAAAACGGACGAGTATGCACGGCTTCGAAAATCCACAAAGCTGGCATACGCTATGCCTCGCCTGCTCTGTGGGCAAAAGGACGAAACTATCAAGTACTTCCTAGAGTTCCTAGTGATACGGGGTGATTTTGGAGACTGGGCATGTCGCAATGTTCCACTAGTTATTGAAAACAAGACGAGTAAAGTAACTATTTTCTAACAAGGATAAACATTATGTAAAGACTGTTTAACTACAGCTTCCACGAAAATTACTCTGAGAACATTGCTAAACACAAAATGGGAGTAAGTAATTTCCATTTTAATCCCGAGAACGTGGAGAAATGTTAGCCGTGGTTGCAGATTGCTATGGTTACTTGACAACAAACATCGCCAACCTTGTTACGAATTAGGCTATCTACATATTATTTAGCGTACTGAATAACTCAAAAAGCAAACACGTCACATAGTTATAACGCACGAAATGTGCAAACATCAATTAGTTTTTTTGTTATTAAATTGTCTTCGATAGACACATTTGATAGCTTCTGGCGGAGCAGCGTTTCGTGTCACATTTCCCAGAACGCTAAGTGTGCACGGTCTTAAAATCCACCCTGTATGCGCTTATGTAAGCAGTACTCCAATCGGGTACAGTCAACCAAAAATGTGGTCTACCACTTTTCGACTCTATTTTACATGTAATAGAGTCCAAAAGTGGTAGACCACTTTCTTTGCTGACTGTACGAAAGAAACTAAAAACAATGGGGCTTAAGCCGATGGAATCGGACGAGGCCGGGAAACCCGTAATGGGATGATTCGAGAGAGAGCACAGGAGTGATGGCTAATTGCAGGCCGCTAGTTGCAGAATGAAGCCGTTAAAGAGCTTATCGCTCGATCTGTAAGGTTATTCCGATTTTCGAAATTCGAATTTTGAATCGTGCCTTCCCGAGCATACATTGCTTGAGAGAGGGAGACAAACTACGATTTCGTAGTGGCCCTCTGAATCCGAGAAAATGCGATCGGAAAAGTATAGAGTGAAGAGTGTAGCAGATATTTAGATAATGTCATGGGTGCACCAAACAGGCGCCCACTTTCTCAATCCCTGAGAAATTTGTGAACAGTTAGTAGTCTTTATAAATTTATAGCAGACTTTGGCAGTTTAAAAATTTAAATTTGTTTGCGGTCGAAATGGTAAACACCATCCACTGGAAGAAATAAACAAACCCCGAAGATGTAAGGATGCAAAACTTGCTATCAAAATGTTTTGGTATAATCTCCATCATACCTCGAACTTAACCAAACTTTTGCCAAGTTATGTTAGGCTAGTTCGAACTCGGACTACTTTAGTTAATTTTGAGGATAGTTCAGTTACTTTAGTTAGTTTTGCGACGTTTGACTAACGCTCATAAATCTTATGTAACTATACACATCCTGAATATTCCGAAAACTAAATAAGGTCAACATCATATACTTCGAAGCAGTCAATGTGTCTACATCTTAACGCGTTAGGTTGCTATACAAATAAGAACCTATCCGATATTGTTGCCTACGTTTTGGTCGCTACTAACTATTGAATACTGACTGTCTACCTACTTGTCCGTGAGCTCTTAGATTGGGATTCGGGTTTAGGTCAAAACTGAGAAGTTAATCTGTATCCCGTAAGAGCGAGAAAGACAGCTACACATTGTCAGCTTTGTCTTTGTTTTCAATGAAACTTGGTATTCGATACATTTAGAGGCAGAATGAAGCAATATCGCGAGTAAATCCCGGAAAAGCAAACAGAATTCAGAGAACTTAATTAGATTCACGATTCAGAGCTGAACTCGAGCGTAACCTAAAACATTTACACAATAAACAGGCCCGCCCTAAGGTTACGTGGAAAGAGTAAAGTTCGCTTCCACATCTGTACCCTTGGTAAGACAATGATTCATCTCGCTACCAGCATTATGGTGAGTTACGACTTTGTCTTAGCAAGGTGATCTCAGTGCGCCTGAGAAGTTTCCTTAATATCAAGTTCTGTTTGATGCCAAGGTTTAATTAAACTCGCTAGATAAAGCCTCTTAGCATTTACCTTAAAGTTTGTATAAAAAGATATTTCTGTACGGCACAATGAGGAAATTTTAGAAGTACTTACTTAAGTCAAAAATAGGACACGCAAGAAGTTTCATTGTGAAGCGTTTAGATTAAAAAACATACCTTATTTTTTCTAGATACAAATATTTTATATTCTTTATTGGCTTCCTGTTTATTGATAGAAACCGCCCAAATCCAAATAAGCGTAAGTATATCTATTTAACTAGGCTACTAAGGCCAGGCTACTAAGGTATCTACTATTATAAATTGACACATGGACACTGATTGATATGGAATATTTAGACACGTTACGCTTTATACGTATTTATGTCGAAATCTTCGTCAACGTAACGAACGATGACGAAGATTTCAAATACGACACTACTGAAATGAACGTGCCTTCCACTACTATTACCGAAAAGTTAAAAAAGCTTGAAATGAATTTGCCAAACGTTGACGCTACCATCTCGTTTAATGATATTAAATGAAATGCAACGTACTTTGTTAACGTATACCAATGGATCTACGCATCTCGGCAGCGTTGCTTTAACTGTATGGGAAAATAAAACCACTTACTTTTCATGCCGGAAAGTGGCCCGATTCCCGAGTGATAAGGAAAATGCTTTTGTATAAAACGTAAGAGATCCACGCACTTCAGCCATCAGATTATGTTTCCAAACAAGTGTAGATTCAACAACGCAAAAAAGGTCGTATAAAAAAGGGTTACAATGTTTTCCGTAATCAAGAACTCTGAGGTCAAGGTCAATGTCAAGATTACAATCGCACGACTGTCACCAGTCGACCTAAGGCCAGTTTGCACGGCTAAAGTTGAAAAGTTAGTGACGAGACGTCTATAAAAATTCTCATCGGCTTGTTTGAGCACTATTGTGTATTGGTCTTAGTGAAAATGTAAGGTAATTCTGCTCCAGCTTGTTTGGGTATTTCTCTGACAACATGCCAATCACAAAAATAAAAATACAATACACAAAACAAAAATAAAACCATATAATATCTCTCACACAATACTCTATTCGCACATAGCTGAAATTAAGTTGCTTATAATCTTAAACTGATGAAATGTTTTTTTTCTCTCTCGTCTTTGCATGACTTCATTTTATTCAACTAAATACGTGTAGTCATGCTTGTATTGCTTTTTAGCAAGTCGACTAACGAAATGAAATAATTTATTCAGTAAGTTGACCACAAGGGCACTTTTACAAGTCAGATTGTGAATCTACCGGCATTTCCCAAGAGGCCGCTGTTGAGAAGAAAACCGAAAGAAACTCAACAGTTATTCATGTTTTCGTAATTCATACTCAAATCAATTAGAACAATAATTTTTCAACTAAATACGCGTAAACCAGCCAGTATTGATTTTTAGCAAGTCTTCTAACTTCGACATCGTAAGAGGGTAGAGCTAAGGAAGTGACAATATTTTATGATGCAAGTCTCGTAAGTGCAGAGATTGCCCCAAGAGTGTGTTTATATTGTATGTTGCAGTCACGGAAACTTTGTAGTCATTTTATATAAAGGCTTATAATTTATAGAACAAAATTTTTAAACTAAATACGTTTAACTGTTTACCAACCAATATTCGTCTCGTAACTGCAGAGATTGCGGCAAGCGTGTCTACTATAGTCGTGTTGAAGTCAATAAATAAGTTATAAGCAATATTGTATCGTTGGTTTATATAATAGTATTTATAGTAATACACAACCAAAATTTTACAACTAAATACGTGCAAACCTGCCAATATAGATTTTTAGCCATTCATCCAATATTGATTTTAAGCAAGTCGTCTAACTTCGGCATCGTAAGAGGGGGAACTAAGGAAGTGACAATATTTTATGATGCAAGTTTCGTAACTGCAGAGATTAGGCCAGACGCGAGTTTATCTATAGCTGTATTGAAGTCAATAAAGCTAAAAGCAATATTGTATGTCGCAGTATTTTATGTAACTTAACTTTGTAACAAGGCTTTTAACTTATAATAGAATAAAACGACGATTTTTCAACTAAATACGTGTTGCCAACTAATATTGGCTTTTAGCAAGTCGACTAATTTTGGTGCCGCATTGTGGAGAACTACTTAAGAAAGTAACAATGGTTTATAATGTAAGTCTCGTAACTAACAATATTCTGACAACGCGTCATCATGGTAAGCGACAAAGTGGTACCTTTGCTTGAAAGCGTAATAGCGGCTCCACACTACACGTAAAGTTGACAGAAGTTGGGCGAATATGATAGTGTGGGGGCACTTCAATGCGGAAACCCTTACTTCGGTCAACTTCGCCTCAGCCAACTTCGGTCGAATCCACGAGTAGTGTAAATCTAGGGTCACATTCACATGTATTAAGCGGTTTACACTCACGCGAAATTGTCAGGAACGGCCCGACATGTTTCGAACTCGTATGGAGCTCTTCATCAGGGACGGCTGCCCGTACACCGCCGCGGCAACCTACTACGAGTGTAAACCGCTTAATACAATAATGAAATATTTCTCACGAAAGTTTTAATAAGATTACATTCACATGTATGTAAATAGTAACGGTACATCGTTTTATAGGTTAACTCCTAATTTACCGTCAACCGTTGAATCATGTTTTAGTTCATCCACACATAATTTCATAGGAATTTCTTCATAGGATTCTTAATTATTTGGGACTGGGTAACTGTTTGGGATTTATGAAACAAACCTAGCTTAACCTAATAGCTGACTCTATGATGACATTTTCAAAAATCACACTTCATCGCTTTAAGTAAAAAGTTTTCCAGGAAGCTTCTACGAAATGTAAAAACGCTAATTTCATTATTCCCGTATATATCCCACTGTTTCCATCTAAACCACAATGACTGGTATGTTTAGGTAAACATGAAGGCTCAGCGGAGTTCCGCGACCTTCGGGTACACGCTAACTGCTATAATAAGTGCAGGGTGCGAATGACTCATTATTTCCAATAAAACACGATTTACTGCAGATTTAAGTGCACTAATTGAGACGATGGCCAGCGGGTACATAAGATTGAAGTGTGAATTTTAGGCAAAAAAACGCTTATGTTGGAAACTTACACTTGAAGCGCAGACTTGTGAATGACAGCCCCTCTAGCACAAATGTGAGAAGTTGCAGGTTATCAGTATGATAACTGACTGCAATTATACGAGTTCGCGCTAGTGATATTGTACCTATAGAAGACACGCTCGCAACTCGCAAGTGTGATAAGGCCCTAAGTTCAGTCGGTACAAGCGCGCTACACAGGATAACCTTAAACTATCGAAAATTGCCGACGCAACTAGATAAGTTGCATGGTTGTATAATGTGGCGTATAGATATCTTTATATGATAAAGTGTCCCCGCCACCTGCCCGCTGCGGCCATTACTATGACGCCAACGGGAGCCTGCAGGTCGTGTCGTGGTCCACGGTAAACCCATTTACGTGTTTTATTGAATCTATCCCCGCCCTGACTCCTTAGACGTCACATATAACATACCATCTGTACTTTTCGATAGTTTTAAGGTAGATGCGCTAACTTGGCCCGACTGACCTTAGTTATACGTCCATAAGCAACTAAGTAAGTCATACACTTAACCTCAAACACTTGAATCAGACACGGTTTCACGCCACAAAATCAGGGGGAATCGACTTGTTTTTTATGGTTCCGCCCCTCCAAACGTCATCCCCGGTATCTCTGCCAAATTTATTAACACAGGGGGGAAGATTTAGAAGATATCGGATCCTACGAAAAGGAAGTCTGCTGACTTGATGACGTAAACTTTATGGGTGGGAATTTATTGAACTTCATTACGTTACGAGGTGGGTATTTAACTCAGCGATTTGAAGTTCATTGGCTGGATCAGCGTAACTCTGTCTTCCTTCTAGGAAATATCTTAGTCCTTTGGTTTTTCAGTTTGTGGATAGAAAACTGCGAACTCAAACAGCAAATAGCGGCTGTTTTTGGGATTCATTAACCCTATGAATCTAGGCACGCGGCAGCCAAGTTCACCGCAGGAACTGGCGAGCAGCAGCCGTGTGTTAAATTACACGAACCGTTTGGAGCCACTTTTGACCCCTCAATAACTCCAAATCTATTTAACATAAAAAAATGAAATTTGACTTATGTATTAAGAACAACTAAAACCCTAAATTTCATAAATATAGATGAAATGGTTATTGAGATATTAAAGTCCAAAAAACGGTATTTTTATCACTGACTGACTACTAGTAGTAGCAAAGTCAAGTTTTGATATTGAATTACACCCCAAGTAAAATAAATGCATTGAGTAAATAATTGTTTGTTATAATTTAAGAATTTATATTAACTATTAAGTAGCAAATGTGCAGCAAGCTCAATTCTTTTGTCGGCGATGTCGACAGCATTGCACGCGATATTGAACTTGGCTTTTATTTAACATTTATGTTTTTGATGGGATCCCAATTATCCCAAACAATCAGTCTATCAATCAATTCCACACCCAAAGATTCGAAAGGCCACATTTTATTATAATTTTAAAAGTAAATGAAAGGTGTTCTTGTGAAAGATTGTTAAAGAAAAGGATTTCATACCTACTTTCGCTTCGAAAATTCAATTCAAACGTATGTTATGAATAAGTGAAAATGTACATTTGCGGTAAATTACGTAAATATAAATTTTACAGTGCAAATGTAATTAAATTAATGATGTGTGGTTTAAGTAAAAATAAATATCATGTATGAACGCGGACAAATATAATTAACTTAATTATTTAAATTTAGCCTTTACAATGTCTACACGAAAATCGATTGCAATTTAGTAAAACTTGAACGTTGGATATACTGTTTGAGTTTTTTTTAAATATGAAAAACGGCATTAATATACTATCTGACTCATAATTTGTACTGTACGCAAGAGCCAGATTGTTTTTGTCTCGACAAACATTTGATAAACGTGCAAAAACAAGTTTCCAAAACATGATGTATCTGCAAGCAACGTTGCTGTCATACGAAGCCCATATTTTTAGGTATCACGAAGCTCCTTAAATAAAACCCTTAATTAAATTCAACTTAGTTATTTACCGTAGTCGTTAAGAACGCAAACGGAAGACTTGGGCTTTGCCATGCACCGCTGCAGTTCGAGATAACATTCACGAAGTTTCAGGTTACGTAACTGTTAACTCGCAAAAACTGTAAGGAAGTCTCTGCCCTGCTTATATTAGACTTCGCTTCGCTCGGAGAAAACGGCGTATGTTGGTGGAAGGTTTGTGTCGGTTAAGCTGCTCTGTAGAGTAGAGCTGACGTTTTTGCGCGGCTAGAGAAACGAGTCTTTTTATGCTTTTTATTCTTCGGTTGATGAACTAATGATGGAAATCTTAGCTGCTTATAGTGCTAATTCTAGCCAAGTAGCTTTCTTTGTAATATTCCGATAAGGAAGGTAGATTTGAAGTTAAATAGCATCACCGGTTCTGAAATGTTCTCCTCTAGGATGCCAACAGCGTTCTTACAACATAGGGCAAGGTATGTATGAGACGTGTTTTTCATGGAAAGTAGGTATGCGTCTTACTCAGGCTACACATCAACCAAACACGGATACAGTACCGGCACGTGCGCAGGGCCCCCAGTCTCACGAGGGCTCCAAATCTCACGTGGGGGTGGTCCCAACAACTCCCGCAAAAACATACCCAGATGACGTTTTTTTGAGGCCCCTAATTACGGAGGGGCCAGGGCCCCGAGATGCTTTAAGGCGGCCTTGAGCGAAGTGGTGGAAGGATGTAATAAGGGTTCCTAGTTGACTACGGAACCCTAAAAAAAGATGTGCGATTCTTACCATAAATGTGCAAGGAAACACAGTGGTACGAGGATGTGTAGCATGCAGAGTTTGCAACTAAGTCACCATATTTTGTATCCACAAAGAAACGCGTCACATAAATTCCGTGCTCAACCCACAGAGCAGGAAGAAATGAATTACATGCGTGTTCCGATAGGGGACGTTCCGCACCGCGATTGGGGTAAATATTGCTGGAAATGTAATACAAGTTTTTGCTCCAATGACTTGGGGGAAGCCGTTGTTTATGCGCGGGGTCGCGTGGATTACATGATATAACTTAACACTTGTAAACGGTTATTTGTCTGTCGTTTTTATTACTTAATTTTATAGATTGGTTATTAAGTAATTTTATGAAATCCATTATATTTTAAAAGTTACTATTTTTGTTGGAAATTTGTTCACCTAGTTGATTTTCCCCGCATCAATTCGTTATTCGTTATTGTTGTTTCTTATTGCCTTATGAATGTGTCTGTGTATCATACATATTATTAGTGTTTGAGCTACGAATAAACACAATCGCTGTAGGTTTTTAGCTAGATGCCGGGGTTTTTTATTGTTTCAGCGTAACATTCAACTGACTATGCAATTCCGTGCATTGACACAGCTACGGGGCCGGCGCCCACACCCCGCCGTAATGGGCAGCCCAGATGTACAGTTATGTAATCAGATTAAGGAATTTATTTATGTCACGATGTTAGTAGCTGTTCTCTTTCATAAAACCTTTGATTCGATGGGCTCGGTCTGGTTCGTTTGGTTTCACTTTCGTCCACAATACCATTTTATCAAATTTCTAGCTCGCATTCCTACTTCACACAGTCCTTTCACAAAATGGTCAACTTCCTATCCCGTTCTCATTCTCAAATAGTCTACTTCCTAACCACATTGCCAAAATATCCACATTCCCAGCCACTTCCTCGTAACAAAAGGCCGATATTATAGTTTCAGTTAATCGATTATTCATTTTAACCTACATTTCTTTATTTTTTTTATTTATTTGCTACGCGATAACTTTTAAATAAAATGTTTACAACTAAACGAAATAGTCAGTCAATCAACGAGTTTGGATTGGGACGAGTTAGTAATTAGGACAAAATGAGATAGAAGGTAGTAGTGATAAGAAATAGCCCTATTAAGATATGAAGTGAACGATATGGGAATGTAGATGAGGTGTGTCTTTTCAAAAGGATTCTTTTTTTGTAGACACACACACCTCAGATGATATATGACACTAGGATAGGATGATATAGGAATTTTGACTAGCTAGAAACTTGGCGAAAAGCGAATATAGACCAAGAAAATTCGCCTGTAATGTCATGTCAAAAGTTCTATAAGGCGTGGGATGTTTAACGCTGGGTTTCGTCAGAGTAGTCTCTTTTATTGGCGACCTCCTTTAGGATCGTAAAGCAAGCTCGGATTCGTTTATAGCGGTGTTTGGTTGGACAGTCCTACTAATTATTTCCTGGAGCGTTAGTAAAACTGAGATTGTAAGGGCGTTCCGTTCATTATAGTGGTTTTGCTGATTGTTGGAATGTACAACAAACTTACACTTCTCTTTTAGCAGTGTTCTCGATTTCTTTATATGTATTAGTTTTCTTGCCTTTTACTGGCAATCACCAGAAGGAACATTCTGGGTAGCTTTGAGGGCAAATGGACCAGCTGAAAAACTTCGACAAGATTGATAGACCATGAGAAAAGTTCATCAACTGCATCATATGGAACGACATTTCAGTTGGGCATGATCCTGAGCTTTGCGAAAGCACAAAGATATCAGTGCTCTGTATCTAAAGTTTATACAGTTACTAACTGTAATATTTATAATGGTGAAGAAACTAATTTGCCCAAAAAAAACAAATAAACCAACCAAATTTTAATTAGGTAATGTATGGACTGATAGTTTATCTCATTCGGTTAACCTTTATGCCTTTAAAGCTGCCAATATTGACCGCACGCAGTTCTTATCACTTTGCATAATAAAAACATGGCATCCGTTTCAGATAACCCTTTCCTCTTTATAAAAAAGTATGTTATTCACGGAAGAGTTACGATTTTGAGAACTGCATTAAATCATGTTTTAATGTTGTCAATGAAAACTTCGACGTCGGACAAGTGTTACATACAAAACCGAGCATAAGTATATACAGCAACAGACTGAGTGCTGTTCGTAATTTTATCAACATTTATTTGTTTAATCGTGGGTAAACCTATAACAGAAAAACCGCCAAGGAGTAATCTTCGGAATTACGATCTTTAACATTTCTTAGAAGACGAGAAGTCTGCCTCTTTATTATGTTTATTAGCGATTATTGCGTTTAGGTAAAATAAGATTTTATCTTTCAATATTAAACCCTTACAGTCTCGTACCTTACTAGTATGTTTATCCACAACTTTAGGTTTTTTTTTGTTGTATATGAAAACATTTTAAACCGGCTTTAGTGTTTAGCGCAATACAAGCATACACTTTTATAGGTAATGAAAAGTTAATGGCGGCCAAAACCAGAGCGTTAAGTGCATTACTCTTCCCTGGGAGCCATAAAAAGATTCATTTTCGATTACTTCGGTTATCCAATTTAAACCTACGCTTAACATAATGGTCAAACGATTGAGTGTCTGTTATTGATTCGTTATATAACTTTCACAGTTCGATGATGGATTGATTGCAGGCGATGTGAAAATTGAAATGCTGATGTTAAAGCGTGATGCGTAGTGTGGTGCAAAATACGCGGTTTAACTGTGTTGTGCAAATATGTTGTTGTTACTTGTAAATACTCCGTTATAAAAGCTGATTTTAGTAATGAGATACTATTCTTTACATAATATAGCAAAAAACTGGCCAACGAACCATTGAAAAAAAGGTGTCAGCACAGCAGATGCTGAGCGCGAAAATCGATGAAATTATGGGGAAGACGAGCCTTTGCCAGCAGTGGGATTACCAAATATAGAATATAAGAAAGAAAACCTTTGAACTGATCAAGATAAAGTCGTGGCATACATTGTATTAATTTGTTACAATGTCACTATGTAAGTATGGTAAACATAGATAGTATGACGGTTAGTATTTAATGACTAACAATACGCGCAAAGGTCGGATTACTAACAATTACTACGGAAATTATATGACACCATTGTGCAGCAAAATGGCATAATTTAATAGGATTTTCTCGACGTTTAAGCCTATTTTCCTTGGAAGGCAGGGGCACGGTCGTCGATTGGATTTTCCATTCAATAACACGGCAAGCAACCCTTTATAGGGACGGTGCACGCTTTTCATCTTCGGTATACTTGGCGTGGTCATTTGAAATTTTAATAAGGACGCCTCCTACCGAAGCTTTCCTTTAAAATGTTTGCTTAATATAAAAAGGGTTTTCTAGAGGTATTTAAAGATTGTAATAACGTTGCACCGTTTATAGGTCACGCTGAATTGGCCAAGGGAAAATCTCAATAGAAACGGGAAAGATCGCATTCCCTATTGAGAATATTTTCCCATTTCATCTATTTTGAATAAAAGGGCCGAATTCCTTACAGATTGCAAATGATCGTCTCCTTCAGTTTGAATAGTAAAGCAAACGGTTGGGTTGTTT
This sequence comes from Apotomis capreana, assembly GCA_947623375.1. Taxonomy (NCBI): domain Eukaryota; kingdom Metazoa; phylum Arthropoda; class Insecta; order Lepidoptera; family Tortricidae; genus Apotomis; species Apotomis capreana. Next base: position 1,557,649 of record OX392501.1, read on the forward strand.
AATCATTTCGATTAAATCCTTATTTATGAGTACGAATTAATTTAAACAGTAGAAACGTTTCTTTTTTTATCAGGAAATTGATTTAAATTAAGTTCGAGGCGATTACACCACGTTTCCAAGCTATTTTTTTTTGTCATTTCAGGGATACCTAAGCAAATCACCAAATAAAGTGTAACCCAGTGCTATTGCAGATAATTAGTCGGTCTGAGTCGGAATTCACCCCGTGACCGCACTCCGAAGCGGGTTACCGCAAAAATCCATTCCACGCCAAGCCCGAGCTTGGGAATCTGAATTCTCAAAGCGATCCAGTCACAAGTGTACGGCCAGAGCGGACGCTACGGCATGAGCGTTTGGTGGGGCGGGCAGTTAACGAGCAAGGACAAATAGCGTGAACAGCGTGCACTCAGAACTAGAGGATACAGTTTGCTCTCCATACTAAACTTTTCCGGGGCTACAAACCCTAATCAGGACGCTTGCATCGATTGGTTTAATATGAACACCACACGCCCAGCTGCACGCTTAACTCGAGGCCTTAGACTAAGGAAGTCTACGGATTAATCAAAGCTATGATTGCTACTTTCCGTTGTCTCAGTCTTTTATGTAGACTAATTAGTTGTAACCTTGCTCCAGATTCCGGAGCGTCATTGTTTTATGGAGTTTAATTAGATTTTTACGATGTAAAGTGTGTCTCGCGTGTGATGGGTTTCGAAATAGGCGTATGATGTCGCTATTATAATCTTAGATAAAGATGGACGAAGTAGAGTTTCTGCGTGATAAACTGATAATTACGACTCTTTCATAGCTCGCAGGTGATTTAAAGATAGAAATTGTACTACATTAACAGAACTTATGGATGTATGGAAATATTTGTCACTTATAAACATTTTTAATTAGCGTGTTAAGCAGTCTACATACTTTCTTTATCTGGTGTGAAAACCTTTTCGTTATTTGAATGCTGTGAACTGGAACTATTCTCCAGTCATGATTGTATGCTAATTCTATCACAATACCCCGCGCACAAAAGACTTAACTACCAAACATTTCCAACTAAGAAAAGTCGTTTCATCAATGCTATACAGAATACATAGAACGTAGACATTCTTAGCTTATCTGATTACACTGTTGACAGAAATGAATGTTCTATTACAATTGAAATACAGATGCCTTTGCAATCAAAACTTCTGTTATATACGACTTTCAGAAATAAAACAGGCGACATACCACGAATAACTGCATAATTGGCGAAGTGAATATATTCATATCGTTTTAATGGAAATCTAGTTAGTTGAATTGAATTGACACATTCCCCGTCTATCAGCTCAGTTAGAGCTGTGGAGATTTGACTGGAATGTGGAGTTTATTATAATTCGGAAGGAAGCTATGAACTTAAGATTACGGTTTGATGAAAATGTGCAAATGATGCAAATCTGAAGAGTGTATCTTACGGCGCCACTAGACTTGACCTACCTACTATACCTATATGTCTTTTTCATTTGGAAAATTGCAACGTCGTCAAACATTGAGCCACTTGATAAATCAAACAACACTAACATAAGTTGTAATGAATTTAGTACCTATGAGTGGGTACATAAAATTATAACTAAACCATATACATAATACCACGACCACGCCAAGGGCATCGGCACTTTAAAACAAAATAAAGACATAATATGTGTATCCGTCATTTAACTTTAATATCCGTTGCAAATGTGTGAGGTGAACAAACTTTACTGTAAGCGTCCCCCAAAGCGTTCAGCTGATGTAAACAGCACTCTAGTAGGGTTGACGTTTATCGGGGTTAAAAATAACCGGCTGTGTCCAGCGAAATTAACGTTTCATAGTTAGTTTACAGTTAGAATTTTTAGTTAGGAGACCTCGCTGAAAATCAACGCACCGTTTGTTGTGTGTGAGGTTGTTTTTGTGCTCTCTAATAGAATTAATTATCTATTTTTATGAAATTCAATTTTTTTATTGAACTGAGTTCTATTTTGCAACTACCATTCACTACTACATTCTGTCTGGGAATTATTCGTATAAACACGATAATCTTTCATGAATAAATTACAAGGTATTGTTATCAAACTTATTATAATATCATTATTTCATGTTGTCCAAGAATATCAGAAAACAGATCGAAAAGTAATCCCAACGATTTAATCATTACAGGGAAGACTCAACAAGTCAACACAAAAATATTTACTTTATCAAGTTAACGAATTCCGTGAAAGGTTAATGAATTGGATCTCCAGAGAGACGGTCAATAAATAAAAATAGACTACAAATTGGTTTCCAAGTTTAATTAATGAATTCTCCGTACCAGCCCTAGTGATTCACGACTCTTGTCAACAGAGTCGGATCTACAGCGGATCCCGAATGGCGCAAGCTGGCGCCACGGACCCGTTTGTCTCTTCATTACAGAGAATAGTTACATAAAAATATGTGGTATTGTATAAAAAGTTTCGGGTTTTTACAACACAAACAGGTCACAATTGACGGACAAAAGGCCAAAGTAAAAAGATTCGAAACATAAAAAAATTCAACGCATTCGCTTTGATGATTCAGCTGACTGATGTTATCAAGAGCTGATTTTGATTATAGATGTATAGCCGTACTTCTATAATAATATACTTGCACGTAACTATAAATCACAGGTTCTTGGAAAACCGCGGCGTGTAACAGCGCCTTTTATCACTACCATTATTGTCATTTATTGGCATCATTATCCTCGGCTCGAATTTCACACCTACACGACTTGACCTTTGATGTTCCAACCGTCCATAACGTGGCGGAAAACGTTATAGTTTCCTATTACAGTTTCTGGGAACATCTGCTGTTAATTGTAGAATATGATGATAATATTACTCCCTCAGACTCCATAGGTTGATAACAAGGATAAAACGTGCTGTGAAGTGTTAACATCTTTGTATCAAAAATTACTAAAACTGATCAATCAGCCGTTCTCTACTCCAGTCAGTCTCTCCCGTCTCTCTCTGCACATGGTGGAAAGGATTGAAACGTTGAGTATTGATTCTCAAATGTACTAGAAATTCAACCATTTGTGGCTCTAATCGGTTGATCACAAGGATAAAACGTGCTGAGAAGTGTGAACGTCTTTGTATCAAAAAATTACTAAAAATGCTCAATCAACCGTTCTCCAATCCAGCCCGTCACTCCGGGCACATAGTGGAAAGGATTGAAGGGTTGAGTAAAGATTCTTAAATGTACTTTTAGACCTCCAATCATTCCTCGCTCTAGATTCATCATGGATGTCGTCTTTTTTAATATCGAGGTTCGAAAACATATAATAAATAGCTAGCTCATTAAGTAGTAAATAAAGCTAAACGCACCGGCTGCGAACTAGAGCGATGCCTGTGGACCGAAAGGGACTGTGTCGCTGACAACAACTCACTTAATTAACTCTGGATGACCTGTCGACACGTCACACAGGGGCATCGCTCTGCGTGCGATTCATGTAGCAAATGACCTAGTATAATGAACAAGTTTCATTTTAAATTAAATTAGAAAACATTTGAAGAAAAATCTGAAAAGGAAGTTCTAATTTGTTAAATTACTGTTAATGAATATTACGCTACTTCTATATGAAGAAAATATAAATAAGCATCTTAGCCGTTTTCTTCACCAGCCTTTCTGTGAAATAAACTGACGCAATGGAAATATGTTGCCCGGTAAAACCATAATTATAGCTCAGATACTTTAAATATTCCAAAAGGAAATAAGGCAAACCATCTGATCTAAACGCAATTTCAGCTAAGTCGGATTCAAGTTGAGGTATGAGTAATAAAGATATGATGATCCAGATTTGATGTTGCAACTCACCTCGCCTCGCCGTAAATCAACTCACCTCAGACTGATATTTTCAAATTCTACATTCGAATGTGGAAAGTTCTACAACTCCGATCGAATTTTGAATTGGGATGCCATTTTGATAGCTCTAACGGTTAGGAGTTCGGCGATATGAAAACTTTAAGCAAACACGTGGCTTGGAATGGGAAATAGGATAATTTATGAAACGGAGAAGGTATAAGACTGATTACTAACTTTCCTGTAACACTTAGGTAATTGGAACACCTACGGTCTAGATAGACAGGGAATGTTAAGTAGAAATCCCTGTTGACGAGCGTGGGATACTCTGTTATAATTCAACGCTCTATAAATGAAAAATTTTCAAAGGAAGATGTTTGCGGTTTGCATCCTGAGGTTTTCATCGTTTGCATGGAGCCTTTTTCATGCCTACCTACGCCAATGGTATTTCTTTTTTCTTAACGTTATCGTCTAATGTTTACAATTGACATTGTATTTTGTTTGGCAACGAAGATTTACTATTCGTCATATTATGTGTAGGACATTAAATCAATCCTTTAACTGAACTAAATCCCATTAAGTTTAATAGAAGCAATACTGTGTGATACTTGGTTATTCGATTTTCTTCGCCAATGAGAGCAAATTGAGTTGGGATTTCAGGATGTGGGAATTCCACAACTCACATATGGAATTATGGATATGGGATCCTATTAAAGTAGCTATTGTACTAGGACTACACCGGTGCTTGACTCGTTTGGAAAGTGACATTGATGGATAGTAACTTCATAAGTCAAACAAATTTAAGTGTTGAAAAACAAAGGTGTATTTAAAAACTCGTTGCCAAGGGCGTGACATCGTATATTGAAAATCAGCGTAGAAATTAACGGCAGTTCAGTACCTAAAGTAAATAAAGCATGAGGCAATACTACCTAATAGGTGTTATTTATACACTATACACATAAGTCTTGCATACACGAGTCTTCTATTACGTGTAGAAGGCGCATTATAAACACCTCATAAGTACTACGTCCTGTGAATAGATTTGGATAAGACATTACAATTTATTTCTGTCCATAAAACTTAATATTACTCCTTCCCGCCATCAGTTTCTTAAAACACATTTCGTGCATTCTGCAGTTTCAAACAAACTGCAACTCTCTTTTCTAATAATAACCTCCGCTAATCTTCTTTAAACCGATGTCATACGATGTTCTCATAACACGCACTCGGGTATAAGGTGTTTTGCACACCAGGCGGACACGTGGCATGAATATAAATAGGATTTGTCTGTTAGGACAATCGCTTTCCATATCCCGGAAACCCTTTCTGCCATGTTTACCGGTGACCCCGTATTTGAAGCGGGATTTTAATAGAAACTGGGACCGGTCACGATATACTTACAGTGAACCTTTAATAAGCAACCTGATTGATCTCATTCTTCTCTACCGTCTCACGGCAAAAGAACGTCGTACGATCGTTGGACCTTCAAAAATGTTTCTTAAGAGTTGGTTTCGCTTACAAGTATTAGAATACGAAACCATATTTTAGCTTCCCAGGCAAAAGATAGTTGTATATAGGAGGTTAATATGAATCCCACGTTTCACATCTGGCTTTTAGGTATTAAACTTCACAATAACTCTCGTCTGTCATCATTCTCATCTCAGCCCTATTTGCACTTCACCCACATTCGCGTAGTTTACCACATTATTTAGCCGAAAATACAGCACCGCTACTTCCAATTTCGCCTCTGGCTGGTATCGAACCGCTTGCTGGCATGAATTGTTAAATGCCCGTATCCATACCGTATACGTGCGAAGACTCGATACACTGTATTTTGGAAATATGAGTTCTTGTGTCTTGACGTAAGTTTTTTTAAATCAGGGTTTTATCGATATGATAAGTGACGACGCGGTTGGCAGTGTGGTAGTGCAGCTGCCTAATTCAGAACCAGGCTCTAATTCAGGTTCAGGTACATAATACTTAGGTAATAGTACTACATACAGAATGGACAGGCACACCCCCGCACCGAATTGAGTTACCTCACCCCGCAGGGGCATTGAGTTGGAAACGTCCTGACTTCGTAGATAATTTTAAAATGGTTGTGTGTATTGGTGATGGTAATGGTGATGATGATGGCGGTGGTAATGGTGTTGGTGATGGGTGATGATGATCACCAATTCACCACCACTACTAAGTCCTAAGATACCTATAGCTCGCTGGTTTATTTCTATTTGCTTTTATTAAAAGCTGCCTTAGACCTAAATTATATTTGTAAAGAAATACGTCTACAGGGAGAGAGTTTATTAACTTCTGAGATATTTAATCTAGTGTCGGATCGACATTTTGTGTTTGAAAATGAAACACTATTTTCGAAATTTTAGGGAATCGAAAGTGATAGGAAATATACCTATTATAATCACAATTTTCTTTTCTTCTCTTTGGCTTTTCCGAAATGTAGTGAGAATCTTCACAGCGCGATAAATATTTCCCTCGCAGTGCATACAGACATACAGAACAACAAGCGCCAAAAAGTTGTGGATAAATTCTGGTATACAGGACCTCAAGTGTAAGTTCGCAACGCAACGATGGCCTTTGCGTTTTCGATGTGAATCTACCTAAGAATGTGAATCTATCTCCAGCCGATTTCAGCCATGACGACCACTTCCTCCTCTCTTTCTCCTCCTAATTGGCTTGACCGATAGGTACTCATGCGCTCGATGTAGTCGATCTTCGCAGTGAATTTATCACAAAAATGCGGTCGAAAGACTTTTGCGTTAACACTTACACTAGAACCTTTGATAATAACATGTTGGTAAATGTCGTTAACCGCAGTTTTGCAACTCCAAAAGTTGGACAAGATTTATGCGGCAAGTTGCAGCAACAGAAGATATTTGAATACTTACAACGGCTTATTCTATTAGTAGGCGTACGCGAATCGTGAGGTAAACCAATTAGTATTCGACGTACATTCCGAGACTGGATAAGTTGTGTCGCGTTTGCTGGGGAATTATTTTAAGCTGTAACGCCAGTTGGGAATAATATCCATAGCAATACAAATTAGACCGCGAATCGGTTATTCCGCCAGAGACAACTCATGCGAATCAGTTATACCCTCTGATAAAAAATCATGGCGTGTCGTATCGATAAGTCAATGAACTTGCATGAAATAAACCTTTTTGGTTTGGAGAGAATTGCAACGACATTTTTATATAATATAACTTAATAACAGTAATGCACGTAAAACAAACAAGTTGGAAAAACAATAACAAAAAAGTGGCTGAGGGCGTTATGTTGCGGTAGCTCGGGGTCAGAACACTACTACGGATAAGTAGAGGTCATGAGTTCGATCCCAGCCTGCAATATTGTATTTCGCGTTCAATTTTGTATTTATATACATATCTTCTGTATCTGTATCAATATTCATAAAAAGGATAAAGCATGTCTCACTTCACAATCAATTAGATAGGTAAAGAGTTCTAAATTACTGACTGACTATCAAAATTATACACCATTGAATGTATTTATATACATATCTTCTGTATCTCTATCAATATTCATAAAAAGGATAAAGCATGTCTCACTTCACAAACAATTAGATAGGTAAAGAGTTCTAAATTACTGACTGACTATCAAAATTATACACCATTGAATGTAGGTAAATCGTTGGCGATTTGCATAGTTCCTTTAAGATGTTAACCTAGTATGAATACGTGTTAAACCACTGGTGAAAGCTAGTGTAACTTGAAGACGTAAATAACCAGTTTATCGGTGAAGATCGATCATTTCTAAACACGAGTCTCAGGAACTCCCTCAGTCCTGAATTAGCCTCACATTTGCTCGAAGATTCTATAAATTTGCGACTTATATTTTCTAATTTATACCATGTATTGTATTTATTACTAATTATATTTCCCCTTTTCGTTTTATTTGCATGGTTGCATGTGTAGGTATAGCAAACAAATAAAGTCTTATTTATTTATGTCATTGTCATGGGTGTGTAATAATTCATAGAACAACAAATGGTATAACGTTCATCACATCGAATAACATGTAATATAATTTCAACACATAGAATCGATCAATTGATAGAATTATCATTTCGTAGAAAATCAGTTCATATATTTTCATTTCTTATAACAACACTTGATATATTTTTTGTTTCGTATATAAACACTAAAAATAATGAACACTTAATATAATGAACATTTAATATAATGAACATTTAATATAATAAACATTTAATAGAATAAACAAATGACATAATACATACTTAATATAATGAACATTTCATACAATAAACATTTAATAGAATAAACAAATATGTAACATAATACACACTTAATAGTTTTTTGTCAAGAGAGAGTGACTATTTTGTATCATTTACGCGCTTATGAATTCAAATGTATAAAATTCAATTACTTGTCTTTTTTTGCCAGTACTCCGCCTTAGCTCCGAACTTAATACTTTCCTGGAAGTGGTTGGTTGGATTGTTCTTGTATGTAAACAGTATGAACATACAATCAAAACTTTTTTCGGTACGCAAAAAAAAATAACCTCGAAGGCCAGGCGAGAGCTCGCTACGCTTCGCTCCCGCCTGACCTTCTAACCTAACCCGGCCACGTCGGATCTGCTCTAAAACGTTTTGCTCGCTCGCTTCGCTCGCTCGCTCGTATGTTTTTTTTTGCCAGTACTCCGCCTTAGCTCCGAACTTAATACTTTCCTGGAAGTGGTTGGGTGGATTTGTTCTTGTATGTAAACAGTATGAATACAAGCAAAACTTTTTCCGGTACGCAAAAAAAAATAACCTCGAAGGCCAGGCGGGAGCTCGCTACGCTTCGCTCCCGCCTGACCTTCTAACCTAACCCGGCCACGTCGGATCTGCTCTGAAAGGTTTTGCTCGCTCGCTTCGCTCGCTCGCTCGTATTTTTTTTTTTGCCAGTACTCCGCCTTAGCTCCGAACTTAATACTTTCCTGGAAGTGGTTGGGTGGATTTGTTCTTGTATGTAAACAGTCGGTATGAATACAAGCAAAACTTTTTCGGTACGCAAAAAAAAATAACCTCGAAGGCCAGGCGGGAGCTCGCTACGCTTCGCTCCCGCCTGACCTTCTAACCTAACCCGGCCACGTCGGATCTGCTCTAAATTTTTTAATTTATGAATTCGAAAGTATATTATACGAAAAATACATTCTATTAAACGTACATTCTATTAAACGTACATTCTGTGAAATTATTGTTATAAGAAAAGTGCATTATATTAAACATGCATTCTATCAAATGATTGTTATTAGAAATGACTTTCTATCAATTGTGCTTCTACGAAATAACGATATATTAAATAAACATTCTATGAAACGTTGTTATACAATCTGAAAATTCTACAAAACGTATGTTCGGTCATATGAAAATATGTTAATTGTTTTTCTATGAAATGAGACGCACCCCATTGGGGTGTGTAATAATTCATAGAACAACAAATGGTATAACGTTCATCACATCGAATAACATGTAATATAATTTCAACACATAGAATCGATCAATTGATAGAATTATCATTTCGTAGAAAATCAGTTCATATATTTTCATTTCTTATAACAACACTTGATATATTTTTTGTTTCGTATATAAACACTAAAAATAATGAACACTTAATATAATGAACATTTAATATAATGAACATTTAATATAATAAACATTTAATAGAATAAACAAATGACATAATACATACTTAATATAATGAACATTTCATACAATAAACATTTAATAGAATAAACAAATATGTAACATAATACACACTTAATAGTTTTTTGTCAAGAGAGAGTGACTATTTTGTATCATTTACGCGCTTATGAATTCAAATGTATAAAATTCAATTACTTGTCTTTTTTTGCCAGTACTCCGCCTTAGCTCCGAACTTAATACTTTCCTGGAAGTGGTTGGTTGGATTGTTCTTGTATGTAAACAGTATGAACATACAATCAAAACTTTTTTCGGTACGCAAAAAAAAATAACCTCGAAGGCCAGGCGAGAGCTCGCTACGCTTCGCTCCCGCCTGACCTTCTAACCTAACCCGGCCACGTCGGATCTGCTCTAAATTTTTTAATTTATGAATTCGAAAGTATATTATACGAAAAATACATTCTATTAAACGTACATTCTATTAAACGTACATTCTGTGAAATTATTGTTATAAGAAAAGTGCATTATATTAAACATGCATTCTATCAAATGATTGTTATTAGAAATGACTTTCTATCAATTGTGCTTCTACGAAATAACGATATATTAAATAAACATTCTATGAAACGTTGTTATACAATCTGAAAATTCTACCAAACGTATGTTCGGTCATATGAAAATATGTTAATTGTTTTTCTATGAAATGAGACGCACCCCATTGTCATTTATGCGACAGAGGGTAAAACACAATCTATATATCCTTGGATTTACGCTTACGATCTCCGCACATTATGTATGTTTTCCGAGGCCATTGAAACGTACGAAAGCGCGATTGAAACCAGTGTGAAAGTTATCACAAGGTAATAAGACAATATTTATAAGCGATAAGCCCCTTTTGTAATGTATTAGCCCTTTGCATAACAAAACTAAACACGAATGATTGAAAAAAAGCCTTACGACGACATAACTTTTCTCTGTTATTTCGGCAAATGACATTGAACACACACAAAGAGGTCAGCGAGCGAGAGTGGCACGACGACTTTTTTCGATCACAATGTCAAAGTCATGATCAATTTCGTCATATCGCCGTCTGCGCATATATTGCATTGAATACAAAATAAACAGGAATGTTTAAAAAGACTTCTTAACAACGTAACATTTTTTCTCGTGTGTTATGCCTGAGGGGCCATTGAATGCACGCAAGGAGGTCAGCGAGAGTGGCACGGCGATCACCGCCATTTTTCGGTCACAATGTTAAAGTCATGATCATTTTCGTCATATCGCCGTCTGCAAAGTGAATCCCTTCCAATGAACACAAAGTAAACAGGAAAAAGAAGGAAGAAACTTCCTTACGCGACAGCATCACTTATCTTGGTGTTATTTCGGTAAGGCGTCATTGAACGCACGCAAGGAGGTCAGCAAAAGTGTCACGGCGATCATCGCCTTTTTTCGGTCACAATGTCAAAGTCATGATTAATTTCGTCATATCGCCGTCTGCGACGTGACAAACCCTTGTATTGAACATAAATTAAACAGGAAAAATAAAGAAACCTCGTTACGCGATATCATAATTTATCTCAGTGTTATTTCGGTTAGGCGTCATTTACCGCACGCAAGGTCAGCGAGAGTGGCACGGCGATCATCGCCTTTTTTCGGTCAGAATGTCAGAGGTATGATCATTTTCGTCATATCGCCGTCTGCGAATCACGACATGGTAACCGCGTTATCTAAATTGAATAAGTTCTGAGATAAGAGCGAAATTGATGAGTCAGGTATGGCAATCGCCATCATCGGTTAGATGAATTTGAATGTATATGCCGACGATAAAGTCTAAATCTTTACGGTAGATGGCGCTACGATGCCACCCTAAGGCATGTCGAAGCAACTGGTTGAAAAATTCAATGGCTCTGACATCTGATTCGGTGGTCCAATTGGGAGGACGCCCGTGTTGGCCCGGAAAGCCGTTGGAAACGCAGGTTCGAATCCTGTCCGAATCATTAAAAAAAAAATCAATTTTCGCTTCATTTGTAAACATTTAGTTTACGTTAGCAGACGTTACTGCTTTAATAAAAAAAAAAAAATAAGTAATTCGGGTGTAGCACATCGTTACTATCGGTTCTCAACAAATTTGAGACGATGGTGCCGACGATAAAGTCTAAATCTTTACGGTAGATGGCGATACGATGCCACCCTAAGGCATGTCGAAGCAACTGGTTGAAAAATTCAATGGCTCTGACATCTGATTCGGTGGTCCAATTGGGAGGACGCCCGTGTTGGCCCGGAAAGCCGTTGGAAACGCAGGTTCGAATCCTGTCCGAATCATTAAATTTTTCAATTTTCGCTTCATTTGTAAACATTTAGTTTACGTTAGCAGACGTTACTGCTTTAATAAAAATGAATGTATATTTTTAGTTATTTAATATTAAGTTGATTTAAGTAATTTACTCTCATAAAGTTTTCAATGAAATGAAAAATGTTACATTTTGATCAGTGCGTTTTTGATAGTCTACATACAACGTTTGCCTGTTTTCATTGTATGCAACCGTTTAAACTTTGTTAATGGAGTTAGGTCCCTCGGGAGATAACTAAGCAGAAGGCGAGTATTTCCCGCCTATTTCAGGCTAAACCGCAAGAGAACATCCGGAATAAGCATCTATTATAATATCACATAACTTTACATAAATATTTCGGCAAAGAATTCTTAAAATAAAAACTATCAAATTCAGACCCTCTTGCTTCTTGAAGTCGGTTGAAATGGTCCTTATCTCTGTATATTTTTAGACTACCTCCGCTGATGGTTCGTCTAATTGATTGATTTCTTTCCTTTCACGTATTTTTTGAATGATGAGCTTGATTTATTTCTGTTTCTCTGTACCTGATATCTTCAGTATTTTGTACGTATTTTACAGTTTTTTTTGTCGAATAAGGAGACCCGCGATTGTAGGTACCATTTGATTTTTTCCCCGGCTGCGCGAGAGCGAAGACCAGGTTATGAATTTTAAATGTACGTATGTATTTTTAATTAAATAGCTAGGTATATACGTATATATATGAATTACTCACATTAAAACCACGCTGCCGTCACCCTGGCACCATTCCACAGTGTTAGACCGTTGCAACCCTATCACAGCACCGATTGCTTATCTAACGTTACGCACACATATCCTGAAACAATGGAAACACCAGTAATAATTATATAGAAACACTTCAATGGCTTCCTAGTCGAGAAAATTGGCAATTTAGAACATAATATAAAAGAGCACAAGACGCTAGGTCAAATTCAGCGTGCCAAAAGAGTCATAAATATAAAGACTAAGCCCCCTCGCACTTTAGAATAATAAGAGCGTGCGAAAGAGAGGACCAGCTTAATGTCTGTGACTCCATTAAGACGGTGATTTTAGCTACGCTTAATAAGCTTGTACTATGGGTACTAGACGACGATATACATAATATATAAATACATATATAGATAACATCCATGACCCAAGAACAAATATTCATTATTAGAATACCTGAAAGACAATTGTATTCTCGTACTCTAACACTTAGCCACGAATGAAATAGGGAAGCAACAAGATAAAATGACCAGCATCAAACACGAGTTGGCCGCACTATATAAAGTCCGTTGCCAAAATTGTCATAGCAGTTACATAATTCAGAATTCGCAACTATGGACAGATAGAAAAGTCCTAAGCGTGATTGTAAAGATTTTATCCCAGTTTCGTAGCACCAAGATGGGCAAGGGCCATAACACAATTTACAAGCACGATGTCGCATACGATGCGACATCGCGCCACGACACGACGTCGTGAGATATAAAACTGAATTTTAATTTTGAATCTTGTTACAAGAAAATAAACTTGGTTTTTCGATTCATGTATACGTCGCATCGACGCACGATGGCGCGTCTGTCTCGACTCCGACTTACCGCGCTCTTGTTCAGTTAAAAAAGCAAACATTCGTAGCCAGTCGCACGCGTAGATAGATCCCGTGACGACTATCTAAGGCTAACCAGCATTAGAATGTTTGTACATAGACATTTACTTTGTGGTGTCCACAAGAAAATAGTATGGTAAAAACGTACTTACATTTAAAATTAAATAATTAAAGGCTACATAAATACTGTATTATGTTTACATGGTATGTTCCGTTATCTTTTGCTGAGGACACTGTGTGATTAATTCTGGTAAAAAAAGCTGTTTACATATCGCGATAAATTTTGTCGGTATATAATGGCCTATTAATGTTCGCATGCGAAACAAAATGGTGACATCATCACACGTTCGCACGCGTGGCAAGTTATTGTTGAATTATCGATCTACAATATGTGTAGTAGGTTACACTGGAAAACCAGTTTCGTGCTTAGGTATATTCTATAACTTGGTGTCATGCTATAAGACCAGCAACTCTAGCATAACTGTCATACGTGACTACCTATTTCTCGCGCGATATAACCCGTCTTTTTTCTGTGCAGTAATGAGATTGGTGGGAAGCGCTATGTCGCGCGGCAAGAGTCGGGAAGCATAATTGTGCTAGAAGGGCTGCAGGGTAACAGGACAAGCCTTGCCTGTTGGGTTGGAACTAGTGGTGAACGCGTCACAGACTAATTTCGTGGCGCACAGCTTGAAAAGAAGAGTAAAAGACTAAAAGTGCACTTATACCTGAACTACATAATCTCCATCCAGGCTCGACATGATATGGAGATCGCAAAATGTATCGTGATTAGGAGGAGCTATTGGCCCCTGAACGAGCACATACAGGGAAACCTTGTCATTAAAACTGAGATTCATGGACACGCTACTTCAAATACAGTCCTGACTTATACTGTATAGAGAACAGATGTGGTTTGTCACGATTCGAGTCACTGATGACCCAAACCGTTCACTATGCAGCTTTTAAGTAGATTTTTGATTCATCGTAATCGGCTGGCCGGAAGAGGTATCTGATCGGGAGTCGTGGAAATCGAGAGCCATTTGTCCTGCATGGGGACACTCATATAGGCTAACTAAAAGAATTCTCATAGACTGCAATATCTTTAAAAACGCTGTGATCAATAAATCCATAACATGTAAGAATTGCCGAGCCGTCAAACTAGAACAAAGGTTGCATCGCTCAAAACTGGGGCGTGTCCAAATATACCCTTTACATTCCCGAGACTGGGTATTTCAAGAAATACGTTTTAGGTAAACGATATAGATCTCTAGTATCTGTACTTTTGGTTACACCCATTACAACAGTACCTACATGTTCATCAATATCATAATTTTTTGTCATCCATCATCATCTCAAGCCATACATCTCCATTACCTGTCATATACCCAGAAATAAAGGAAATCTGAAATTTAATATTAACACACGTCGATTTAATCCCACAGTAAGCTCTAGTAGGCTTGTGTTTTGGGCACTAGACAAAAACATACAAAACATCCATGACTCAGGAACAAATTTTCGAGTTCATCAGACTTGCCATCCCCGAGCGAGATTCGAACCCAGATCCGTAGGTTCAATAGGCAACTGCACTACCACAACGCCAACCACGTCGTGAAATAATCAAGAGAACCAAGGATACCGATAAGTTGAAATAGCAATGGGTTGGACTTACAGCGCAAAGCATCGATGACCAATGAGGTGTAAAGAAAGAATGGAAACCAACAAACCGCAAGACGCAGAGAAGGGATCCTGGTAGGCCAAGATGGATCGAAATCGACGGAAAGATTTCATGGATTCTAGAGAAATATGTTTCCAAAATGTTTTAAGCCCGCCACACACGAAGCGATAATATATATTAATATACCGATCGATATCTTATGACAAGGTATGTTATGATATATTTTGCCTACTATTTAGCAGAGTCCCCACACGGAGCGATAATATACATAGTACAGTTTTAGATATCTTAAGGCTACGAGCATAAATGGCGGCAGAAGTATATATTTTGGTATCCTTGTCGTGTGAGGGGCTCAGCGATCCTACTGTGAGATATCTGTCGGTATATTCATATGTGCTCCGTGTGTGATAGGCTTTTGTCGGGTAGTACCTAATTAGTAAAAAGACATCGCTTATAATATAGGTACCATTTCATTGAGATGGCTATTCTTGATTTGAATGTAACAAGATTGGCATTTATTAAACATCTCAAAAACAACAACAGCTCGACCTGTGTAACACAGGTTTGTTAGCAACTCAGTTTGTTATGAGAACCTTTCTATGTGAGTCGTGATATTGAGAAGAAAAGAAATAACAAGGAAACTTCACGACTACGGTAAATAAGCCGTCCACTTATGAGCGAGTTTGTAAGCCCGAAATTGTTTTATCAAGAGGAAAAGGCAGATGAATGAGGGAATTAGCATAACAGAATCATATATTAGGTACCTACACGTTGGGAAAAATCTACGGTGAATTCTCCTTAGGTTTTCCTTGGTAAATAAAAAGAAAAAGTAAATGCTTGTATATGATATACAGAATGGAACAGATCGAAGGACCTTTAAGCAAACAGGGAATTGTTCAGACTGAGTACTTAATTTTTCACAAATGAACTATGCAAATACTTATATCCATTTTTGAGATACAGTTTGTTAAACATTAGTGTAAATATCTGCACATATCATATCAACCCTAGCATCTTTTGAACATTTAAGTTAAGACAGGTGTCAATTTAAAATGTAAATAAAACCTTTCGATTTAAACGGCATTCAAATTGGTCCATCCATTATGGAGCGCCACCAGATACACAAATACACATGTTAAACTTATAACACCCTTCTTTTTTTGTCGGGAGTTAAAAGTTAAAACATGCGGCCAAAATTGCCAACGTTTAAATAACTTGAGCTTTGTCGCCAATGATCAAATTTTAACTGGCGTACTGGTGCTAGGGATACAATGATCCTAATTTCATGATTCCCTACCGTCCCTGTGCACAATAGGTAATATTTCATACCCTGTTAGGTAAGAGATACAGCGAACACTGCTAAGTGCCACCGAAAAACGATTCCCAGCTTCATACGAATCAGCGAACAGTAAAATTGAATTCCTTGCTTTATACCGGTCTTACTTTTGGCGGTAATGAAATTGCGATGAAACCAAATGAAACAAGTTGAAATTATTGTTTTTTATGGTAAACGAAAAATATACGCCTTAAACTGCTCAAAGCAAGACTAAAAATAGACGTTTCTGGTGTCGTTACTGCATAGCAGAAGATCGTGATTTAGGAAGTCTTAGGGTGCATCTCGGGAGCGGAGACGGGCGGAATAGACCAAACACCTGCACCTTTAGCATAACTATCATACGCGACCATTTCTCGCGCGAGATTATTACCCGTCTCTTTCTGTGCAGTAATGTGAGAGAGTGACGGGTAGCGCTATCTCGCGCGACACGAGTCGCGAAGCATAGTTGTGCTAGACGGGCTGAGTTGAAATCTGTATCTCAGCACCGCTTCACTTTTGTGGTTGGTCGACTCCGCACGACTCCGTTCCGTTCCGCTTCAGTGGAACCCCCACGCACCAGTGGACGCACCCTTAAGCTGCCTGTCCACAGAGCGGAGATGTGTCAAATGGACGAATCACTTCCTTCAGATTTCAATGCACTTCTTTTGGGCTTCGCAAACTGATTGGTACATTTTCTCCGCTCCGATTGGTGGAGGCAGCCTTATTTTTGGAAAGGACTATTTGCTTCCATCGTATCAGTCACAGCTGTGACGACCCAATACGCCTTTTGCATTGCAACTTCAGATTAAAAAACCACAAGGTAAAAAAAGAGGGTGCCCAAGGCGCATCCCGCTGACGAAGTTATATTAGAATCAGAACTTTCATCCCTCGTGTCAACCTCTCCTTTGCTATTCGACTTTTGAACAAATCCTAACGCGCGGAAAGCAATGCCATTAAAATTAAAACGCACGATTTTTTGGGAATAGCATAATCTTTACGAATTACGATTCATAGAAAATCGTTGAGTAACCAGTCGGACGTGACGATTGATTTAAATCTTTTCAATAGGAATTTACACCACTTCCTTCCTAGCTAATGCGAGTACCATACCTACTTTACACTATCCTCATATGAAGTACGATCGTTATGCGATGTGCATATGAAATGCTTTACACCGAACGCAACTGCGGCGGGTGGTCAAAGATTATTAAAAAATAATGTAATTTTGATTGACGTTATAAGTTGTAAATACAATTATCCAAAATTATTCATTGATATTTCATAATTATCGTAATTCGTAATTGATAGGGTTTTTTTAAATAAAAGATTTATAACCTAGTAAATAATACATGACAACTTCAGCCGCATGGATTTTAGTAGTACGAAACGACAATGACAAAGAAAAGTAAAAAATTAAAATGCAAAATGTATCGAAAATTTCTCGCAGTAAATCGTTCTGCTAAAAACACCCTACTTTGTTCAAAATTGGTTGAATACAAATATCGGAACGATTAAAACGAAAGAACGCTAAAATGCCATTAACACAAGTTTAACCGTAGCTACCAAAAGCAAAAATTACTCATCACAATCTATTGTAGCGTCCAATGTGATTCACGCTCTGATTCATTAACCAATTGGGCTAATTACCCCGTAGCAACTCAGATAAAGGGACAATTAGAGGCCTGTAACGTTACCATAAGTGAAGGTGTTCGTACTCGATAGCGACGACGGCTTTAACGATTTGAATGGAGAATGGTACAGCGTCAAAAGCGGTTACTTTGTATAACTACAATTCTCCATAACGTTTACGCTATCGCCAACGAGTACGGTCACTGTAAACCCATGGTTAGGGTAAAGCCTCACCACAAATATATGCGCAATAGGATGCGCCATGTTGCGGAATTTAAAGTTTATGCTCACGGTTATTTCTGCACTAAAATTCTGTAACTGGGTCGTTCTTCTTTTTTACCTACAATAGTCCGTCCTTCGTCTTATTATGGCATCTCAGAGTAATCATATTCGGTTTTATAATGTTCGAAAAATCATCCATATTTTTCTATCTATCAATATTATGTAATCTGTCAGTTTCTCTAACCAGCATGTTTTTTTCAAACGTTTGTTTATTATTTCGTAAAATGGCGTGACAGAGTGGTAAGCTAAAACGCGGTCTCCCCTTAAAAGGACCACTCTGTCACGCTATAAAAAAAAACACAATAAAAAAACTGAATGGGCTGTAAAATAAATTTTAATTAGGTAATAGTCCTAATAATAAAACAAATGCATTTTTTTTTTAATTCTACTCTGAAACCTCAATTATCGATAGTTCAAAAGCCCAAAAAACGGAAAACCTTCGATTTAATGTAGATAAAAAAGAAGAACGACCCAACTAGCGAAAACCAAAAGAAGGAAGGGTAAATGAGGAAATTTGACCATGCAAAAGGATTATGACATATTTAGTATTTCCTTATTTATTTCCGTACCCAAAAGAATCCTACTTAAATCATTACTGAAATGCAAATGACATCATAATGGCGTAAGTAATCATCTTTTAATAGAAAACACTCCAAGTTATTATATTGTTTTGTAAAATATTTGCCGAATAGTCCATAGAAACCGATTCCAGTCGGCTTACACTTACAGTCCAGGAGTTGATAAAATGACATCTGGGTTTGGGTACATGCAATAAAAAATTTAGATTTGGACCCCTCGGATTTCACACGAACCCTTATCGCAATGTACTCACGGACTGTACCAACAATCTAAGCATTTTGATCGTTAATTGCTCCAAAAGAAACAGCGGAGTTTAGGCAAAGAAGTTTATAAAAATGCCGCATCTGATTGCCGGTGATCTATGCCGCGCATAATTTGCCTGCGCCGGGGCACGCGAGGCTTCCGCCGTAACGTATACGTGGTTACGGGTACAGTGAGCCAACCAACTGGTCTACCACTTTTAAACCTTACCTTAATTCACATGAAATATAGTCGAAAAGAGTACTTGGCTGATTGTACAACCCGCTTGTGCGACTGTCGAGGTTTAGATGAGACTCTCTCCTTTCTTTTACTCCACTTAATATCAATAGAAGTTACAGACGGGGTATCAAACGTTAAAATTAGGATCTGACTCCTGTATTGGAAGCAAAATAATTCCATAGAAAGTTACGAAATTGGTTTCTTCACACAATAAGATCCTAAATACTTTTGAAAATGACTGTCAGGAACGGCCCGACATCCTTCTCGAATGAACTCGATATGAGTTCAGTATCGGGCCGTCTTTTTCAATGTCTTACCGTTACCGATAAAGCCATAAGATTTGTCGTCTTCCTTTTCTGAGAAACTAACGCCAAACTAATTTGCGTCAATCTCAGATCCTTCAGAATCTTCATCCAAACAATATGATCTTTGTTGACCAACAATAACATGAGTTATTGTGCCTGATTCGCCACGGGCGCCAACAAGCGATACATCTGTACCTACTACCTACGCACCAACACGCGACATGTTTGCTCATCAAGAAACGCTGCTCACCAATCGTGTCAGTCACTAAACTTCTTCGATAGACCCTTCAGAATTCTCATCAAAACAATGATCTTTGCTGACCAGCAATAACATGAGGTCTTGTTGTGCCTGATTCGCCGCGGGCGGCGCAAACGAGGCCAAAACCGATACCGACACGCGATATGTTTGCTCATCATGGAATGCTGCTCACAAATCGTGTCAGTCACTAAATTTCCATTCTCGACACTCGACCTAGTTGGCGGTCTTCTTTGGTCGATATCAGACCTACTGACATGTGCGGTCAAGTGACAGAATCATTTTTAGGGGACAGATGTCTCAATAGAGCTTGGTTCCTAGCGACTTGCCTATGAATGACTAACGTATTTGAGTTACAATTGAATGGAGCCAAATCGTATCCAGCTTACACGGGAATAATTACACATGCCTGGTATCAATCAGAATCCAGGTAAACACTTAAGGAATGATCCCTCTTACATGTGTGGAGTTATGAGTGAGTGTTTGGCGACGCGTTTGGCTCGGTTGGTAGACACCTGCCTACTGAGTCGGCGGTCCCGGGTTCGAATCCCGGCCGGGGCAAATATTTGTGCAAAATATTTGTTCTTGGGTCATGGATGTTATCTATATATGTATTTATATATTATGTATATCGTCGTCTAGTACCCATAGTACAAGCTTTGCTTAGTTTGGGACTAGGTCGATTTGTGTACGATTGTCCCTTAATATTTATTTTTTTATTTATGTGTGCACGAATATGAACAATCAACATAGGTAGTTATAGCGGCTGTATCATGGTTTATGGCCAATATGGTCATGAAACACTGACATACATCGCTCAAATGTCAATGAAAATAGACACAGACTTACACAAACGTAGACGAAAAGTAGAAAGCTGAAATTTTGCAACAGTGTCTTTATCGGAAACTTTTTCATCACGTTAGAATTTTTCACTGAACTAGCAGACAAAACTTTGTAGACAACGTAGCATCGCTATCTTGTAAACATGTATATGAGAGAGTAACGTTTATGTCTGCGATAAAATGTTACCACGTGAACCTAGACGTACAATGTTGTAGGTTATATCCATTGGCGTAACAATATCTCCGGAGGTAAGCCGTAATAAATGGCTTGCCTTTATTAAGGTGCAGCCAGTTAAGGTT
The DNA here is from genome assembly GCA_947623375.1 of Apotomis capreana. Classification (NCBI taxonomy): domain Eukaryota; kingdom Metazoa; phylum Arthropoda; class Insecta; order Lepidoptera; family Tortricidae; genus Apotomis; species Apotomis capreana. The sequence goes on from OX392501.1 coordinate 1,578,744, forward strand.
CCTATAACGCTAGTAAGTAAAGATACGAACATAAAGACGGTGAGCATCGCTATTCGCTAGACTACGCTAATACAGTCGCCATCAGATATATCGCAGCATATAAGGCGTTCATAAATATCTGAACACGACTCATATTGACTGGGCGTTACAGTACATGTTCACATATTTATGAACGCCTTATATGCTGCGATATGTCTGATGGCGACTGTACTAACCGCACATAAAGCCTTAGGTATGTGTTCCAACATTTTTCTGAAGATCAATTATAAAAAGTGCTACACGCATAACCGTCGATAAAAACATAACTTTTCTTGTGTACCTTGTAATTTGTAGGCCTCTGTTGTCCACGATTCACTTCAATTCGCTACCATATTGCGGAAAAAATACCAAAAATTAATCCACAAAAACGATTGAAAGTATTTATATAACATCTACCTCAGTAGTACACAGGCTGCGTAGCCGCTTACACAGCCCCATACAACTTAAACTAGAGTTTTAACGGAGTATGATCAGGATCAACAGATATCCTAGTGATTCTGTCCTATTTCTGCAACTGCAATTTTCCCTTGATTAAAGATAATCTCGCTTGCGCAGAATCCTATCTAATGCTTAAGAACGGGAACGTGGTTTAATTAATTTCTGCATGAAGAATAAAAAAAAAATTAATCGACGAGGGCAAAATTGCAGAAAATGATAGTGTGATACAAGATTTTTGTGGACTTGTAGCATTCCTTCCAAATTCTCCCAAACCGGTACCTAAAACATACTATAAAAACTGATAACAATTTGACTTTGGGGCAGACACTATCTACCAGGTAATGTGTGTTGATAAGACTTCATTAACTTTAATATTCATTACTTTGTGTTATCACTGATAGTGCTCTGGGCATGTTTACATGAGATAACCATCAGGTGTACAGACAGATATGGTAGTTATGTGGCCATGGTTAACCTTTAAAATGTATACTGGCATCAGCTTCACCATGCAGGTTATTGGGCTTCTAAACGGGCCTTAATTTGTGGCCAGCAACCATGGCCATCCTTCTCTGACGACACATTACACTAAAGCAAGATGAAAATATTTAACGACATGTTGGAACAGTTTGCAGACACCTACCTACTAAGCCTGCGGTCCCGGGTTCGAATCCCGGCCCAGGCAAATATTTGAGTGATGAACTCGAATTTTTGTTCTTGGGTCATGGATGTTATCTATGTATGTATTTATATATTATATATATCGTCGTCTAGTACCCATAGTACAAGCTTTGCTTAGTTTGGGACTATGTCGATTTGTGTATGATTGTCCCCTAATATTCATTTATTTACTTTTATTTATTTATTTAATAATGGCCGACCACAAATTACAGCAAAACATAGCCTGTTTAGTAGCTCTTTACGGGGGGGGGGGGGGGGGGGGGGCTAATATTTATTTAATACTATATATAGCTTATAGCTGATGCCTGCATATCACTGTTCACTTGTGTTCTGTGTTTGTAAATGTTTGTCAAGTCTATTTTTGAAAGAGTTCACTGAGGGTGCACTAATCACGGATTCAGGTAAACTGTTCCACACTTTGACCACGCGATTGGCTAGAAAGTGACGCCTAGGGTTGCTAGTACTGGCCGTTAATACCAATTTCAAAGCGTGTCCTCTCAGTCGCTCGTTCGTATTTCTTGTGTAGATGTCGCTCATCGCAGAAACATTGTACACTCCTGTGAGTATTTTATATGTTTCAATCAGATCACCGCGTTGTCTTCTCTGTTCTAGCGTTGTTAAATATATTATGTATTCATGACTTGCAGGCCTATACTATATACTATTCCTCCTTCATCATCATCATCATCATCATCATCATCATCATCTCAGCCATAGGACGTCCACTGCTGAACATAGGCCTCCCCTTTGGACTTCCATATATACCGGTTGGAAGCGACCTGCATCCAGCGCCTTCCGGCGACCTTTATAAGGTCATCTGTCCATCTTGTAGGTGGACGTCCTACACTGCGCTTGCTGGTCCGAGGTCTCCACTTGAGCACTTTTCGGCCCCATCGGCCATCTGCTCTGCGTGCTATGTGGCCTGCCCATTGCCACTTCAACTTGCTAATCCGGTGATTTGATCACGTAGAGACACCCCGAGCATAGCCCTCTCCATTGCTCGTTGAGCGACTTTGAGCTTTGAGATGAGGCCGATAGTGAAAGACCATGTTTCGGTGCCGTAAGTCACCTCCTCCTTATCCTATACTAATAGAGGGTTATTAAATTTTTCTTTCATAATAAACCATTGTTCTGATAACATATTATTAATAAAGTGTACATGCCTCTGATTCAACATTTTTAATTGACATTGTCAGACTGATTCATAATACTGGAAAATTGAACATGTCAAAAATCTAGTTAAAAATCGCATTTGTTTTAGGTACGCATAGCAAAGTAGAATATTCTTATTGGAGTTAGTTGTTAGTTTAGGTACCTACATGGCAGGCAACTTGGATATTATATTGCATTTAATACTGTTAAGAAAATTACAATTAGTCAAAATATGATTAAGGTTCAAGAGTTACCTACAATTAAAAAAAAAAAAAAAAAAATATTAAGGGACAATCATACACAAATCGACCTAGTCCCAAACTAAGCAAAGCTTGTACTATGGGTACTAGACGACGATATACATAATATATAAATACATATATAGATAACATCCATGACCCAGGAACAAATATTTTGCACAAATATTTGCCCCGGCCGGGATTCGAACCCGGGACCGCCGACTCAGTAGGCAGGTGTCTACCAACCGAGCCAAACGCGTCGACAATTACATATTAATTTTATCCTTAAGACATTTATGCCAGGACCACGTGTTTCAATGGTTTTTAACTGAAGTATAATAAAATACTAGTAAGATTCAGAAGGTATTTGGTTTGGTTACAAGCAGCAGCTTTGCTATTGGATATATGTAAAAGTAAAAAACTGTTAGTTTCCTATTATAACCCTTCAAAAATCATTCTCGTAAAAACGGTAGGTTTCAGAGCCCCGACAAGACTAGATAAATAGATTAATCGGTAAGAATCACGGTTAATTCTAGCCACGTATTTCATAATTAAGATTAACATAACAACCGGCAGTCTCACACGACATTGACAGAAAGAATGCCCAGTAGCAATTGATGTTTCCAAGTCGTTTCCGAGCAATCTATCTATTATCTTGCTATGCATACGCGCATAATTACTCAAGCCAGCGTCAAGAGGAATTATTAGCGTGGAAAAAATAAATGATTTAAATTATCGCATCGTGACGTGAATCATCACTGAGCCGAGGCGGCAACATCACTTTGCAAAAGTTTAAAGTTAACTCAACTGGGATTAATACTCAAAAACTTTTATAATTCTATATGGTAGCATTCAAAATCTACCAAATATAACCTAAATTACTCGATAAATACTGCGGTAAATGCTGCGCTATTTGGAAAAAGGCGGAGTCGTCGGTAGCTTGGGCGATGGCGGTCAAATAACGGCTGATGACAGCCACTCAATGTATGGCGGCTGGACTTTCCTATTGGTTTCACTTCAGAATAAAAACGTAAATTATGCAAATAAATAGTGCAAACTGAAGAGAAACTTACCACATAACAGCGGCAGTAGGCAATAATTTTCCACGACCCACAAGCACCATTCACTCACAACACAAAACACTCCACATTCACGCACGAATCCGCACGATTGACAATTTGACAATCTTGTTTGGAATGGATGGAACACTAGCGCCACGTGTTTGGAAATGCGTTACGCGCAGCGTTTTGAAGTTGCATGTTACAATAACGACAACATAACGGGTAAAAACCATAGAGGTACAAAATTGTTGCCATTGTCATAAGAGTACAGTTTCATTAATTTCTTTACGCTAGCGTTACACTACTCGCGAAGTTGCCCGAATATGATTGTGTAAAGGGTCGCCCAACCTCGGCCAACTTCGAGAGTAATGTGGAGGCACAATCACACAACTTGCAGTGGTTGCAGTAGCTACATATATTATTCATCTGTGGTTGCAGTGACACGAGTGACACTGTGAGTTGACATCATGGACCTAGTAATTACTATAGTATACCTGGACTGCTCATTGCTTCGTTCGAACGAGCCAAGTAAGAAAGCCGCCAAGGGGGCAGTTTATCCCACTCTGCTGGGGTAACCTAATATTTAGCAATAAAGAGGGACTCATCCTTACTCCATTTTATTACAAGTTTGGCTCGGTTTGTAGACACCTGCCTACTGAGCCGGCGGTCCCGGGTGCGACTCCCGGCCGGGGCAAATATTTGTATGATGAACTCGAATATTTGTGCTTGGGTGATGGTTGTTCTATGTATTTAAGTATATATTTATCTATATAGGTACGTATATCGTCGTCTAGTATAACACAAGCCTTCTTGAGCTTAACCTATTGACCGCCAAGCGGTCTAGCAATTTACCGTGCAACTGACGCCAGAGTAAAAAAAAAAGATGTGCCCCAAAATCAACAGGGATTGAAAAATACTTGTAGTGGTTAGAATTACAAAGTTTTTGATCATTGAAATTTGGACGGCTGTGGCCGACGTGGCGTCAGGGGCACGATTTTTTGTTGACTGTGGGGACTGTGGGGACTGTGGCGCTCAAAAGGTTAATTTGGGACTAGATTGATTTGTGTGAGGTTGTCCGATATTTATAAAAAAAAAATGAAAAAATTAAAGTCTAAAAATGTATATTGGCTGGCACTGTAGCTAGAATTTATTTTATATATACCTATGGAAACTCATAAATAAATATAGTGAATGTTAGCTACTATGCCAGCAATAACACAATTTTGGCTCCTGTTATTTTAACAGAACGCAGCAATCCCGTAACTGTTAATTTGATTTGATAAATGACAAACTCCGTTAAGTCATACTTAAAAACAAAACAAACAAAAAACATATTCTGATGTACGTGGTCATGAACTCATTTATGAGGATATAAAAAAAAGTGGTTATTTGTAGGGTACTTACCATAAATTAATTAGGGAGGTAAAACTGTAAGTATACCGTTATTTTATAAACTACCTGTATAACTCTGTTTTACCAATGCAAGACTACGCAATACTTTTTATTACTGTACTAACGGTTACTAAGTATATGGCGAAATAAAAGGCAAAAAAAAACCGACTTCAAAAAAAACTAAAAAGCTAAAAATAACCCGTTTAAGTACAGATTACGTTTGAATCACGTTTTGAAGACGATGCCAAACCACTCATTTATTATATTTTTATATTATTTAAGTATATTTTTTTGTTTTTAGTGATTCATAATATAAAATACTTATGGCGGGGTGATCTGGGAGGTCTTAGAGGCATACATCTCGTTTGAGTTATCTCCTAACTTCGGTTCTACGATTTTATATTCTACTCGACTTTATATTCATCCTCGCTCGCAATCTCGCTCGGATGGATAAACGTCTCGTGTAAAATGATGCGTTTTATGCACTTGTCGTACAATCTACTATTATGTATCTATACTAAGATTTAATTTTGTGTGAACACTTATTCTAAGTTCGCACTCCTGTTGTCTTAAATATAAGCTCCTTGGTTGACATCTATTGATCATTCTGATCTGACAAATGACAGTTGAAGTTGACAGTGACACTTAACTCCTAGACTATTGACATTATTCTATTCTATTCTATTTATTACCCGTCCGATCAAAAAATTTGAGCAAGAGTGAAAATGTTTACTAGAAAATGTATAAAAATTGCAAGTGTTTCTTCCAGAGCGCTTTTATTCAGAAAATATTTGATTCATGGAAAGCTTTTCTCCGTACCGTGTCCATGTCAATGCAACTTTAGTAAAGCTAGGTTATGTTTGGTTTATTATTGTACTATTTTAATAATATTTGCACGCTGCAGTTGCTAATATTAAATAATTCTCTTGTAGATCTATCGCAACTACACTATCGAGTACCTTAGACAACACAGCAAATGAATCACAAGTGTCTACGCTGACCAAAAATGCAAACTCTGTTACATCTCAAATTAAAGGAAATTCAGAAGAACTACTTGAGAAAATGATAGCAGGTTTATCATCGGACATTCACCAGAAAAACAGAGTTTATAAGAATGGTTTGTCTAGAGTAATAGGCAAAGTTAAAGAGTTAAACTTTTCAACTAAACGGCAAGGTCTGCTTCTGCTGCAATGTTGTACGGAGCTGCTTCCTGATGAGACAGCCGGTGTGAGGATGGCTCTTGCGGAAGAGGTGTGGACAGCTATTAAGTAAGCTGAAGCATTTACTTAGCTAATATTAACCCTTTGAGCGCTAAAGACGGATGGAGACGGACGGAAGATCACATTGACAGAAAGATCTGCTCAAGGCGCCACGACTTTGAGTTTCAGACGCCTTTTCTCTGTCCCTTTTTGTCTCAATTCTGCAACCTTTTAAACGCTAAACAGTGAAGCAATGATAAATTTAATCCTGTTACAACCAGTTGTATAATCACAATTATAAGTTTTAGTAACAATGCAACTACAATTACGTTCTAGGCCTCATACAAACTTCACAGTGGACCATTACAATGAGCTTCTCAGAGTGTACATTGCCAACGGAAGAACTGTCAAAACCAGCACATTCATTGACTTCATGGCACCTGTGAAACCAAACATCACGACTTATGAATTAATATTAAAAGCCCTTGGGGAAGTAAGTACCTAGTTATCTCTGTAGATTCTATTTATCAGCCACAAACGACCACTGTTGAACCGTAGGCCTCCCACATAGCTAGAGATGTGCCATTCCTGAAAATATCTGCAAATTTTCCTCTTTTCCCATAAAAGATAATTGTGTAATCTGGTAATTTTCAGAAAAGTTATATCTCTACCCATAGCTCGCCACAAGGTGCGATCCTGTGCATTCTAATAATAATTTGTTATACATATACTGGTATTTATTGCTACAGTTTTATAAATAACTGAACCGAATGTAGACAAAGTATTTAAAAATTCATTTTGATTCCATGTTTTTGGTATTAATCATATTTTCATGTCAATGATTTCAGGCAGGTGACATTAACCAGGCTACAGAAGTATTAGCAAATATGAAGAGTCTGGGTTTTCCTGCCACGGAAAGTGTATTTAACTCGCTTATAATCTGTCAGGGCAAAGTGGGGTAAGTTTCAATTCACTTCAACATGTATATTAAATGAAATATTACCACATTTTTACATTTACAAAAAAATCCGCATTAGTGATAAAAAAAGTCCTCATTGTGAAAGAGTGAAGGCGTCAAGTGATTGGTCACAGCGCAGAAAATATTCTAGTCGGACTATTACTAAGACGGATTTAGCATGGAAATTGTACCACTGTTCTTTTTGTTGTTTGTCTGACTGTCTTTTTTTCACTGTTACACGACTCTGCTTTCACCTTTTTTTTTTCAATATTTTCAAAGCTAGTCCGTATAACCGAATAAAAATAATAGTTTTGGGTTCTATGATAAGTAACGAAATTAGTTCAGACTTGCACTATTTGAAATGTTGTCAATTTCAATTTTTTATTTTTTTATACTACAATGGTGGCAAACAAGCATGTGACCCTGATGTTAAGCAGTTGTTTTACTGCAATCCCACTAATGATAATATTTAAAACCAATACTCACTTTCTCCACAGAAACGACGGAAACATCCAAGAAGTCCTCACAATGATGAAATCCCTCAAGTTCGACATGACCGTAGGCACCCACACAGCCATCGCGAGGGTCCTAGCATTCACCAAGCAAGGTAGCGGGCTGATGCAGGAACTGGAGAAGGCCAGAGCCAACGGTCACCAGTTCCAGGAGACGCATATCTTGGAGATTGTCAAAAGTCTGGCTGCCGTGGGAATGTATGGGACGGTGCCTCAGGTAAGACAAATGATTCTAGATTAACAACTATCACTAGTAAAAAAAAGTGTGTTACGTCTTTATACTTTTGTTAATATTATAAAAACACGTAAAAGGAGCAAGAGTGCGAGCGAGAAGGACGGCTAAGTGATTTATGAGTTTTATGACACTGTCGGCAAGTTGATAAAAAAAATCTTTTATCTGTTCCCTCCTCACGTTCAAAATTTACTTTTAAACCGTTTTGTTATAGAACTCGCTTCCAGTAGAATTTCGGAGAGCTAAATCTCCAGCGATCTTTAAAACTAAAATAAAATAATAGTACATATCTCTCGATCTTCTCGACGGAAGAGGCCTTCACCTTCACTAAAGAGGGGTTCTTGCAAACATGTCAATATTTGAAATCTTTGAATTTGAATCTATAACATTTAATTATAATATTTAAATTTATTAATTAATTTTAAATCAAAATAGGGTTTAATTTAGGAATTTGCGATTGCTTATAAATAAGTAATTAATTGAGTAATTGAAATGAACTTGACATTGTGAATATTGTGATTTGACTATATTTTTTTATTTGAAATATTTTATTTTGTAATGTAATTTTTATTAATTGTAAATTCAAAACTACGTTTAATTTTAATTTCAATAATGGTAAATTTAATTTAAAAATTGAATTATTTAATTGTTTTCTACAATGTTTTTAGTTTTTGCAAGAAATAAACAGGCTTTTTATTTTATTTTATTTATTTATCTCTCGATTAATTGTTGCTTTCATTAATTTTTGGTGTATTTTTACTTTCTTAGGGAACATTATTCTGGTCAAATATACTTGCTTTCTGTACAAGTAATAGATTTATTAGAGAATTATTATAATATTGACTCACTTATTTTTTTAGGTTCTCCGCTACCTACCGGAAAGCACTTTGAATTCTCCATCAATAACCCCGTACATGCAGAGCGTGTGTACACTGTTGGTCTTCCGAAACCACCCGCTTGTTGCCCTGGAGATCTACAAGTGCCTGCCGCTACCGTCGTTTGGACCTAAGGACGACCAGGGACTACATGGACGGAGTTTGGTCAGAGATTGTGTTAAAGCTGCCATTGTAAGTATCATTTGTCTTCCAAAACCATCCTCTGATCGCCCTGGAGATGTACAAATGTCTGCCGTTGCCATAATTCGGGCCTAAGGACGACCAGGGACTACATGGACGGAGTTTGGTCAGAGATTGTGTTAAAGCTGCCATTGTAAGTATCATTTGTCTTCCAAAACCATCCTCTGGCCGCCCTGGAGGTGTACAAATGTTTATCGTTGCCGTAATCCGGTCCGGTCTAGGTGAACGGAGTTTGGTCAGCTGCCATTGTATCACTGGTCTTCTAAAACCATCATCTGGTCGCCCTGATCTACAAGTGTCTACTGCCGTCGTTCGGATCTAAGGACGACCAGGGGCTACATGGACAGGGTTTGGCCAGAGACTGTGTTAAAGCTGCTAATATAAGTACTTATCTAATCCAATTTTACCATGCTTTGTTAGGTACTAATGGTTAATAGCTTACAAAGCGTAGTTAAGTATTTCCAGACTATGTGATAAAATAGCTAGATGGAGATTCAGTACTTACTTTCAGATCATTTTTAAAGATTTGTAAAGAATCGTCAACACTCGAATAATGCTCCTAGCATTCCAAGCGTTCATAGGATAGTATTGTGGTGTGATCACTATCATCAGACAGACCTACACTTATTATTTATTTATTTTATTATTAATCAAAGTATAAATCTTATGTTTATGTACTAATACAGTTCCCTGCATAGCTGTTTGTACAGTTTGTCTGCAATTGCGAGTCTCTACTACGTTTATGTTGTATACCTACTTTTTAAGTAGGATTTTTTTCACTTTAAAAAAGTTTTGATCTGACCTCACCTCTCGCTCTTTCAAAAAGCGAATGGTAACAGACAATGAAAGTATTTCTCTTCCATTTCATTTTTTCTATTCCAGCCATCAGCCATACTGACGGTTATCACACAAGAACTAATGTCAACTGGCCGCAATCCCATAGCCATCCAAAATGCAGCCGAGTGCGCACTCCAGCTCGGTAAAACTCCGCTGGCTTTGGATTTGTTTGCGAGGATGAAATCGCTGGGTATGCCGCTGAGACCACACTACTTCTGGCCAATACTGATCAACGCCTCCAGAAATGCCGGCGAAAAAGGTGAGGTCATATCTTTTTACTTAACAACCGCTTATCAACTTTAACTGTGACTGGCAGAGTGAACCGATACGAGGACTTAGTAACCTTAAAGCTTCCACGAAAGCGGAGCGGGAAATTAACCAATCTTTGCCCAAAAGAAGTGTAAGTAGTGCATTTAAATCTGAGGATAGTGATTGTGTACAGGCAGGCAGGCCTTTATCTGTGAGGACTAATTTTTGTTCCCTATCTGTAACGTTTTGCCAAATTTACATTTGTCCGAAAGTCTTTTTTTCCAAAAATGTTCAATTTAATTATAAAACAAATCTAAAATAACCTAATGGGTTCTTTAAACGATGTTTATAAAACTCCCGACAATATTAAGAAGGGTTTCTAGAAATAAATACTTTGTGACGTTGAGAAAAAGTGATGCCTTTAAAACCCGGCACACTAATCGTGTATCCTATCTTCGTTCGAATTGAAACCAATTCGGTCGAACCTATCGAAGCAAACTTAGCGAAGAATTGATACAATCGATATCATTTTCAGGAATAATAAGCACCCTATCAAAAATGGTTGAGATGGACGTCAAACCCGACTACGAGACCGTAGCACAGTACACGCTGCCCTACGTCAGTTTCACCTCTCCGCAGAACCTGATGAAGAAGTTTCAAGACGCTGGGATGTCAGTGTCCACGGTCCTGACTCCAATGATGGAGACTTTGTTGAACACGGGACAAGTGAGAGCAGCCAGCGAGATATGTAAGTTGTTTCATCCTTTCAGAATCTGATGAAGAGGTTCCAAGACGCTGGGATGTCAGAGTCTATGTGTCCACAGTCCTGACGGCTATGATGGAGACTTTGTTGAATACGGGACACGTGAGAGCTGGTAGTAATATAATGTTAGTGTTATTATAGTGTTTACCCCCTTTCTGAATCTGATGAAAAAGTTCCAAGGCGCTGGGGTGTCAGAGTGTGAGTCCACAGTCCTGACACCTATGATGGAGACTTTGTCGAACACGGGACAAGCGAAAGCTGCTAGTAATTATAATGTAAGTGTTTTTAGACTGTTTTCACGAGACGGATGAAGTCGGGTGTCAGTGTCCACGGTTCTGTCTCCTATAATGGAGAATTTGCTGAACATGGGACAAGTTAGAGTGGGTAGTGAGACTGTAGTGAGACTGTTTGCTTCAGTTTTACCCCTCGTCTGAATCATGATAGTGATGAAGAAGTTCCAAGACACCAGGATGTCAGTGTCCACAGTACAGTCTCCAACGATGCAGACTGCATGTGTGCGTGCACGTTTCTCAATTTCCAACATTTTAAATACCATGTTATAATTTTTCAAGGTGAGCTCTTCAAAGGCAAAGTGGACATGGATAAGATCCTCAAACCTCTCCTGAAAGGCTACATGGTCAGCATGGACCTGCAGTGCACGCTGCACATATTGGAGGACGGAACCCAGCGCGCCACAGATAAGAACAAGGACTGGGTGGGGAGGTTCCTCTGCGCGTTCGTGAAGAATAGAAGCAATGATGTGAACGAACTTCTTATGATTGTAAAGGTTAGTTGACTTGCGTAGGTAATTAAGCTCTCCCCAGGTAGCAAGCAGGCTGTATAAGAGCTTTATATAGCCATTATAACTCTAATTGAAGCTGCAATACGGTATTTGATGACAGTTCAAATCAGCTACACAGTTCCTGTGCTCTCAGATTGCGAATCTAGTTATGGAGAATACCGAGGGGTTTTTAACCTTCACATGACTTTTCATAGGTACTATCTCAACTCCGAAACATTGTTTCCCATCTGTAAAGTTACGCCAAATTATCATTTGTCCGATAGTATTTTTTGAACCTGTATATTTCAGGATTTTATAAACATCGTTTTAAATATCCCATTATGTTAGGTTAGGTTTATAATTATTCTGAAAAATTAACAGTTTTAGAAAAGAATGACTTTCGGACAAATGAAAATGGAAACAAACATTAGTGTTTCAGATCAGGTAACCCTTTTTATATTTTGAATATTTTCAAAACTAGTATGTATAATCAAATAAAATAAGAGTTTTAATTTCTGTGATAAAAAAAAGGTTTATACAAATTTGTCTATTTGTATTTAAGGAAACCCTTAATATTTATATTTGTTTACAGGAATTCAAGAAAACGCCTCTAAGAATATCTGCCTCGGCCGGCGATCTTTGCTTGTCGCATTTACCAGAGTCTCTAAAGGAAGACAAAGTAAACGAGTTCCGCGAGGCAATCATCGCGATCACCGACGAGCGACTGGTGGATGAGGGGGAACTACATGCTCAGGCGATACCACACCCTGTAAGTTTTACAGGTACAATTGTACATTATTGCCGAGGTCCGGAAAGTAGAGGATTGCATGACGAGATTTTCGGCGTTTCTTCTCAACAGTGGTCTCCTCTTGTGAAATGCCGGTAGACTCAGACATGTAAAAGTGCCTACTTGCAGAATAAAGTTCATTATTTCATTATTATTATTAGATTGTTTGCAAGCTGTATATCGCGAGGTCAAAAGATGCGAGGCAGCCAATCCCAGTTACCGCCGAGGTATATATAGTGCTTTTATCAAGCGATGCGAGGAAACAATGAAAATACACTTGCAAAATTTCAATTCCATCGGGTGATACTGAGGTCAATCGCCGGTCAGTTTGTGGATAAAAAAAATAGTTTCATTGGATTAGCAAGAAAAACGAACAACAATCAGTTACACAGTTTAATTGATATTAAATGTTCGGAATATTTAGTTTGTTAGTAAGAATACGCAATAAGCCTGAGTTTTGAAAAATAAAATAGGTATACAATAAAATATATATATTCGCTCCCTAGGGGAACAAGACATGTATGAAATCGCATTTTTACCCGCTTCCATAACGTTCCATGGAAGTGAGCAAAAATGCGTTTTCTTATTCTATTTCAAAGTGATGTTTTTGTGTACTCTATTTTCAAATAGAGAACATATCCGAGAGATAGACTTTAATCGCTTGACCGCTTACTCCGCTTACTTTTTAAAGAAACACATGAACGAGGAATCTCTAAAAGCCCACCTGCACGAATTGGAGGCCAAGGGCATGAACACGCGAGCAGTGTTGAGACGGCTGCTGCAGCAATACTGCAAAGAAGGCAACCTAGCGGCTGCGAGGAAGATCGCTGACAAATGCCAGAAGGAAGGGGTGAGTCAGACCACCTAAGTGGGTTTAGACCCCTCAGGAAAGTATTGTTACGAGCGTTCGTATTCGATAAAAAAACACAAATTAATCCACTAATTAAAACACACACTTTATTACAAAAATTACGCACTCACAATTCACATGAACTGTACTTACAATCCACTAATTAAAAACACACACACTATTACAAAAATTACACACTCGCTATTCACACGAACTGTACTTAAAGCGCACTAATCACCTAAGAGTCTTTCTCTCCGATAATTTTTTTGCTCGCACTGTATCGTAGTTAAATCGTAACTGCTTGCCGCCGGCCGCTAGTGCCTTTTATATCCCACGGAATCACACTCTGGATGCATTGTCCACACAAAGCACGAATATTCCAGTAAGGTCCAGCTCGAGTGTCGGGAACATTCTCGGCCATAGATGTCTCTCTAATCGTGCATTCTCTGTTACTCCCTTCTCGAATGTTCCTAGTTTAGCTATCTCTTTCTAATAGTGGTATCTTTGTCGCTCCCACTGGAAATTTCGTCATATACTGATTTGTACTTCAAAGGCTCATAAGGGGTCCTGAAAACGCCTGAAAACGGGTTTTCAGGGTATGGCGTCACCTGATAGAGGGTGCCCTGAAACGGACTGAAAACATGTTTCAGGTGCCTGAAAGCGGCGTGTGCGGCACCTTGGGTGAAATTTGATCTTTTGATATGTGATAGAGCAACTCCTGAAACGGCCTGAAATGACTTTTCAGCCTGCTGAAAACGCATCTAAAGCACTGAAATTGATGTTCAAAGTTTTTGACCGAACCTACTGGCGTAACAGTATTTAAGGTAGTTGCAGAGGCAAAAACTAAACACTTCACGCTAGACGGCGGTGGGAAGCAAGATTTGTAGCATGTCTATTATTTCTTAATTTACTTTGGTGTGAAGTAAAATGTGTATATTGGCGTGTCCGCGTATTTGTCTTTTACTGATGGAGTATTAGTATCACCTCATAAATTGTTATATCCTCCCATGTATCTCTAGCACAACTGTGACTAGCGGCTCTTTCTCGCGCGAGAAATGTTATCTATCTCTTTCTTCGTGTTGCTGTAAGAGAGTGACGGGCGATGCTATGTCGCGCGACAAGAATTGCAAAGTCTAGTTGTGTTAGACGACCTGGATTGTCAAAATAAATAATACCTACCCCGGCTCCACACTATCCCGAAGTAGGCCGACGTATGAGTTACCGAAGCGAAGCGCCTCTCCACATTATATATTCGTTCAACTTTGCTTGATTTCGTGAGTAGTGTAGGCTAGGGCAAGATATTACTCGTTTAGGGTTCACTCTATGTACTAAGTTCACGTGTTCATTACAAGCACGTTTCATTAATAATTGTTCACACGGTTACCTATCTGAAACACTAATTTTTGTTTCCCATCTGTAACGTTTCGCCAAATTTTCATTTGTCCGAAAGCCATTTTTTTTTCAAAAACTTAATTTTTCACAATAATTATAAAACAAACCTAACCTAACCTAATGGGTTCTTTGAAAAGAATTTTATAAAATCCTGAAAATATTACGGGTTTCAGGAAAAAATCACTTTCGGTCAAATGAAAATTTGGCGACACGTTACAAATGGGAAATAAAAATTAGTGTTTCAGATAGGTTACCAAGCCGGACTTTATGTGGAAGTATAACCCGCTAATGGGATTATAATCCGCGCCACAGGACTCTTACTAATTACTAAGATAAGTTATCTAAGATGAGCTCCTGATCGTCAGATATTCCTGTCAGCGGGCATGAAGGCGGCCATCTTCGACCTTCACGTGAAGTCGAACGAACTCGAACTGGCCGAGCTGACGCTGGCCGACCTCAACAGTTCAGCGCCCAACTTCACCCTCGACGAGTTCAAGGTCATCGACTTCGCGGCCCACTGGGTGTGCAGGAAGGAGATTGAGAAGGCGTTCCGGGTGATACAGGAACAGTCTAAGAAGAGGTATTTATTTATACCCTAGGCTAAGTGGGGTTTTTGTGCCGAGATCTCTCGAGATTATCTGAGATCATCACAGACAACCCACACTAGACGGAGCATGTAAGGCGACCCGCGCGCACCGACGATATGGTACGGCAGAACATTAAAGTATCAACACGGCGTTAGTTGCGTCCTTGTTTATGATCCATGCGTACGTCAACGAAAAAAGAAATTAAATAAATAACATGGTAAATTGTAGTGATAAGTCGTGTAGAGAGACCTCATAAACATGAACGCAACTAAACGGTGGCCGCCGTGTTGATACTTTAATGTTCTGCCGTACCATATCGTTGGTGCGCGCGGGTCGCCTTACATGCTCCGTCTAGTGGGGGTGGTCTGTGGAGATCATAGACCTTGTCTAAGGAAATGGCAAAGCAAGATCAGCGTTCAATTCTATTTTGTCATTTCACTAAACTGGTTTAGAGATTTGACCAAGTCACCGACTTTGTACTTCGACTTCGCGTGCTTTAATATTATTAAGACCACATATGTATTTATGTAAAAACTCATGTTCAGTTACAAATAAATGTCATTTCATTTCATTTGTCTAGGGTAGCAAGCAAGATCAGCCTACTGGTTTAAAGATTTAATCAAATTACTGACTTTGTCTAGGGAAGTTGAGACTCTTAGCTTGTTTTGTTCTTTCACTAAACGAATTTGGAGATTAGATCAAACCCCTGAAAATGCCCAGTGAAATGGCAATACAAATTTAGTTACCGATCCGATTGTGTAATTTCACTAAACTAATCTAACGATTTGATCAAATCAACAGTTTTGTTATGTCATCAAAAAAAATAATTTTTGGGTGAAATAACAAACCTCACCGAACCGAAACCGCGGACCGGAAGACGCAGCGTTGGAAGGCCTCCAACAAGGTGGACCGACGACCTGGTTAAGATCGCGGGTAGAAATTGGATGTGGGCGGCGCAAGATCGATCGTTGTGGAGAACTTTGGGGGAGGCCTTTGTCCAGCAGTGGACGTCTATCGGCTGATATGATGAACAAAACTCTGTTGCAATTTTGTCATCGGCCGTGGATTTATCCCTGATTTTACCACTTCACTGCGACACATCCACATTAACGCATTCACTGCCAGCAACGCATATAATTAATTAAGCGGCATGATACAAATTTGTTCCTAGGCCACGCCCCCTGGCAGTCAATGCGTTAAAAATGTCAGACATGTTTCACAAAATTCATGGAATTCTTGTCCAGTAAAATTAATTAAATTATGAGTATGTATTTAGTCATATGTTCATTTATGTATATTTTTATGTATGTTTATGTATAAATATATATTATTATAGGTTTTAGTAGATTTTAATAATTTTTCAGTAGATTTCTTGATTACTTTTTGCATCGCCTACTCATCTCTTTTCATTTATATTAATCCGCTACCCAAAGGTTGTCTGGAAGAGATCGCTTTTTAGCGATAAGATCGCCTATTGTTTGCCTCTATTGTAATGTTAAGTAGCATCTGTATTTGTATTTCTTTCTTCTTGAGGTGTGCAATAAAGAGTATTCTATTCTATTCTAAACTGTAGGCACGTGATCGGCGGTCGCGGTATCTCCATGAACTGCTTCCGTCTCCTGGACGCCACCGCCGCGCACGGCTCGCCGGCGGACGTGCCGCGCATGCTGGAGCTGCTGACGGCGCTGCGCTACTGCCGCCCCGGCAACGCCATGCTGGGCCCGCTCGTGCGGTGCCACCTCAACCGGTAACTACACTAGTCCGCACCATATATCATATCCAAGCACTGCTGCCGTCTGCTGGACGCGGCCGCCGCGCATGCTGGAGCTGCTGACGGCGCTGCGCTACTGCCGCCCCGGCAACGCCATGCTGGGCCCGCTCGTGCGGTGCCACCTCAACCGGTAACTACACTAGTCCGCACCATATATCATATCCAAGCACTGCTGCCGTCTGCTGGACGCGGCCGCCGCGCATGCTGGAGCTGCTGACGGCGCTGCGCTACTGCCGCCCCGGCAACGCCATGCTGGGCCCGCTCGTGCGGTGCCACCTCAACCGGTAACTACACTAGTCCGCACCATATATCATATCCAAGCACTGCTGCCGTCTGCTGGACGCGGCCGCCGCGCATGCTGGAGCTGCTGACGGCGCTGCGCTACTGCCGCCCCGGCAACGCCATGCTGGGCCCGCTCGTGCGGTGCCACCTCAGCCGGTAACTACACTAGTCCGCACCATATATCATATCCAAGCACTGCTGCCGTCTGCTGGACGCGGCCGCCGCGCATGCTGGAGCTGCTGACGGCGCTGCGCTACTGCCGCCCCGGCAACGCCATGCTGGGCCCGCTCGTGCGGTGCCACCTCAACCGGTAACTACACTAGTCCGCACCATATATCATATCCAAGCACTGCTGCCGTCTGCTGGACGCGGCCGCCGCGCATGCTGGAGCTGCTGACGGCGCTGCGCTACTGCCGCCCCGGCAACGCCATGCTGGGCCCGCTCGTGCGGTGCCACCTCAACCGGTAACTACACTAGTCCGCACCATATATCATATCCAAGCACTGCTGCCGTCTGCTGGACGCGGCCGCCACCACCTAGTCTCTTAGACCACCGAGTTCGTGCCAAGTTTTTGTTGCATATGACCATAGTAGTTTCCTGTGAAGCCATTTCAGTGAACCTGAAGGAGCTTCATCATGTGAGGTCAAAGGTCGACGTCCTGCGAAAATCTCAAAATCTGTGTTTCGTCCCAATCCCAAACCAACCAAGTCGGGAACGGCCCGACATGTTTCGAACTCCTATGGAGCTCTTCATGTATTTTTATTATTTCCTCACATCGCTTTAGAAAAACACTATATATACCTCGGCGGCAACGGATTACTTGACTCGTATCAGGCAATCCTTTCCAGGCCTCGGCAATAATGTACAATTTCTTTTCTGTACAGTGACAAACTCCCAGAAGCAGTAGAAGAGTTCAGCCGCCTGGCCATGAAGTACAACAAAACTCCGCTCAAACACGAGCTATTATGCAAGTTGCTGCAAACCATGACCGACGGAGAGAACGAGAGATTCCTCATAGATGGGAGCCACACTGGAAGCACGAACAAGCTCGTGCAAACAGTTCTTAACGTTAATAAGAGGATACACGGCCCGGGGGATGTTCAGGTGACGTATTTGCTTGTTCTTTAACCTTAAATTCATTCTTGGATGCATTTATATTAGGCTTGAAAACCTTACACACTCGTAATATAAGATTTAAATGTAAGTTTTACCTTTTTAGGTCTCGGTACCCAAAGAGTAAAAAGCAAAACCTATTACTAAGACTCCGTCGTCGTCTGTCCGTCTGTCGCCTGGCACCAGGCAGTATCTCATGAACCGTGATAGTTGGACACTTGAAATGTTCATAGATGATGTATTTCTGTTGCCGCGATAACAACAAATACTAAAAAAGAAGAGAATAATATAAATATATGAGGGGGCTTTCATACAACAAACGTTGCGTCAACTTTGCGCCTCATTTGTATCAATAACCAGGTGCAAATTTAACTGAGCCCTGCCTGTTAAGATTGGATAAGCATTTTACGGAACCCTCGGTGCGCCAGTCAGAC
Organism: Apotomis capreana; assembly: GCA_947623375.1. Classification (NCBI taxonomy): domain Eukaryota; kingdom Metazoa; phylum Arthropoda; class Insecta; order Lepidoptera; family Tortricidae; genus Apotomis; species Apotomis capreana. Next base: position 1,597,566 of record OX392501.1, read on the forward strand.
TCACACTTGACCGGTCTCTTTTGGGATCATGAAAAAAGTGAAGTAAAATAAAAATGTTAATAGATAGCCTTCCCGCGATTAGTAGGTATATAATTGAATATTGCAAATTTGTCAACATCTCAGACCAAGAAAAAAAGATAGACATGACAGCACGAACAATCTAATGAAGCCATTTTATACTACGCCACATTAGTACTTACATGGCTCACGCACACAAATACAACCAAAACTACGTCAACTGCTCCTCAGTACGCGGCGCGCAGCGGTGAAACTGACATGTTGAAAAAATGGTCTCCTGCGTTGTAAAAGGGTGTACAAAACACAGTGCGTCAACCAAAAAGTCGGACGGAGTAACTTATCACGTATAAGTATCAAAATAACATCTTAAAAACATTTTTAATAAACACTGAAAACCTCAACAGTCTGTCGAAGTGACAAAGCATGAGTGTTACCAGAGTAAGATTTCTAATTACCCCAAACGATTACGGACCTTACATGAATTCGTTGTCAGCGCCATATATACTTACCTCTTTGGTTTGCTATCTCTGTACCTACTAATAATTGTTTATGTTACTGTCACTGTCTTTCAACAGCCGCCATCCATCCGCAAACAAATCGCAGGAGTGTTGCACTGCACTTAACTAGTTAAGGGCGTTAAAGAAGAAATCATAGACAAGATATAGAACTCTTTAGAGAACTTTTAACATATCACCCAAATTACAGGGAGCTTTTCTTTCAGGTGGCAACTCTTACACGCACACACCTTTAAAAAAGTGACTTCATTAGATTGTTCGTGCTGTCATGTCTATCTTTTTTTCTTGGTCTGAGGTCAACATACTATATTTTCCTCTACTTAGGTTCGATATAATCTTAAAAATTAAGATTATAGTCTAAGCTGTAATTTAATGCCCGTTTATTGAAATAAACAGTTCAAATTTTTTATTTTTTTTTAAGTGAATATTCTGTTAAACCTTCCAGCTAACAATAATCGCAGCTTTAGCCGAAATTGGTTACAAGAAGACTCTTCGCCGCTTGTTCCTCGACCCCGCCGTCAAGTTCCATCCGGACGCGCTCCTGCGTCGCTGCGAGCGGTTCGCGGACGAGAAGAAACTGGCGGCTTTGGAGACCATCGCTGAGTGTGCTAAGGATACGAGACGTGTCGATTTGGATGAGGTGTACGGTCTCATGCAGCAGATTCATCGTGAGTATATTCACAAATACTGTTGGAGTAGTAGGGCCTCGTGCAGGGTCCGTCCGGATTGTTACTACCGTCTTGCCTGCTAACCCACCGCCAAACAGCAATGTTCGCATTGTTGTGTTCCGGTGTGGGGGTAAGATAGCCGGTGAAATTACCAGCATAGAGGCATTCTATCTTCGTCCTCCGGGTAGGCAAGCACTTGTGACTCCTCTGGTGTTGCAGGTGTTTATGGGCGACGGTAATCGCTTTCCATCAGGCGATACGTTTGCTCGTTTGCCCCCTATGATATAAAAAAAAAAAAAAATTACATGCACGATAGATTTTGTTGAGTCTTGCTTTATGTCTCTCACGCTAAGAATTGGCCACGTTACTTCATTTATCACTTCCTAGAAGACCGAAGTCCAGTAGTTGCATCCAAAGTTAGTTATTTTACTTTCTTTATCATAAACCATTGATTCAAGTTGCTTCTTTATCATAACAAAATGAGTTCTTTAAATTTTGCTTTTTTATTGCCTATTGGTTAAATTCCTTTAAGTCTAAACTGTCCACTGTATCAAAATCAAAACGTCCACCGTATCAAAACTTCCATCGTAGCAGAACGTCTACCGTATCAGAATGTCCACTGTTTCAAAACATCCACTGTATCAGAATGCCCAAATTATCAAAATTACAGCACGTCTACAACCGTATCAGAACCTACACTGTGTCAGAATGTCCACGTTATCAAAATGTCCACTCAACTTCTATACCAGAACGTCAACTACTTCAGACCATTTCATATAGTGTACTATTTGATAGAATAGACATTTTGATACAATGGACATTTTGACACTCGTAGAGTGAAACGTTGAAGAGGACATTACCGTAAAGTAAACATTTTAAAGTGAAAGTTCTGATGTTTTGAAACAGTGAATATTCTGAGTCAGGGAATGTTCTGATACGGTGGACGTTTTGCTAGGGTGGCCATTTCGATAGAGTGTACAGTTTGGACTTATATAAGGTTTATTTTATGAATTTGTGTAAACCTTTCTTTTTCTTTCTCTTACTGAACTAATTCTTAAAGTAACTTCAAAGAATGGACATTGATTGATAATTGTTTACCCGAAAACTTATCGCTGCTTATTGATACGCCTGACTTACCCCTCAAAAGCGATTAACCCCTCGTATGCGGCGTCAAAAATTTGCTAATCAAATTGAAATTAACTGACATTTAACATAAGGTTCAAATGTCCCGCACGGATCCGTGTCTAAGCATATACGAGGGGTTAATATCATCCTTCTATTGTCCCCAGAACGCGAGGACGATTGGCGAGCAGCGTTAGATCTCTGGGAGAAAATGCAGGAATCAGACATCAGGCCCTCACAGAAATTCATACGCAACTTATGCGATCTGCTCAAATCCAACAACCGCCCAATACCGCCACAGTTGTTCATGCTCCTCGATAAAACCAGAGAAGCCAGCCAATAATCTTATATCATCATCAATAAACTATATGTATGCAACTGTACATAATTAGATCTTAAAACACTCGTGAAGACCTCTCATTATATAGTAGTTGTTTAAACTGCTATAAATACTAGCTGCGGCTCCGCTCATCCCACGGGAACACTAATTTTTTTCGGGATAAAAAGTAGGTGGCCCTGTGTTGGCAGGCCTCCATAACAAATTCAAAATATGTTTAAGTATGATGACGAAGCAAACAAACTTGCACAAATTTACTTAAAATGACCTGATATTGTGGCGGCATTGAACAAAGTTGTAAATTAAGTGACATTGTATGTAATGTGTAGATATTTGAAATTGTAGTTCGTACTGAAATCGTAGTGTACCTAAGTTCAGTCTGTGATATAAAATATGACGTGTTTAATAAAATTAAGGTATATGAGTCAATTGTATGTCATTTAATCAACTTATTACAATTCATTAAATATCAGATAACTACAAGTACTTAATAATTATGTCAAAAAACTAAAATACAACTAAATCGATATCCTTATTAACTGATTAATTGGTGCATTGGTCAGTTAAAAGTGCACTCATCTTATTTGGATACCTTTTTATCGCATTTGTCTGTAATTATAACATTAAATACATGACATTACAGGCGAATGCACGCGTTACGACGCTCCTTATTACCAACATAAACAAGAGAAACCGGCGGTAGTCTCGAATGGTCAACAACGACCTACTAACTTCCAAAGACGACAAATTACGTCGAAGGAAAACTGATCAATCCAAATGGGTCAGCGGGAGAAAACGAAAACTATAAGAGATAGGGAAATTTGTTCTAAGGAACCATGATGTCGATTTTATATTAAATAGAAACTGCGTTTAAAAATTTTTTATAAACCTCTTACATAACCGGGACTTGAACCTGGTTTAATTCTGTACCTAAGTAAACGCATATCAACACAAATAATAACGGGTCTATCGCGATATTCCTTATTTACCTACCTTCATAATCTTATGTTTCGGCGGGGATACACATCTGGGATTTTGTTGCACAGCGTGTGCAACAAAATCTAAAATCGACGCCATGGTTCCCAAGAACAGATTTCCCTATCTCATATAGTTTGTGACTCCTCCCTACAGCCCATTTCGATGGATCACCCGGTATACTTGGCACTCGAACACTTAATAGGATTTTCCAGAATTAAGATCCTCAATGATCTTCTTATTCAAAGCCGCGAGTTCTTCCATCGCCTGCTTCTTTATCGGCTCGTAGTCTCCCTTGAGCGTGATGGACGCTATGTCCTCCTCGAGGACAGTCTTCCGACCCTCGAGCTGTGCCAGCTGGTCTTCTAGGCTGTTCAGCTTGGCGTACATCTCGTTGCCGTCTAGACTTTCCTGTGAAGAATATTTATGAGGTAATAAAAAGTACTTAAATAAATCCAGAAGGCACTAAATTGAACAAGTTACGATGAAAGTACGGGGTTTTAACCCTTAAATGCATGATCATATATATTTACACGTAACTGAAATGATAACAAGTCAAAACCTGAATATTGTCAATAAAGACTTTGTCAAGATTGCCCCGAAATGTCAGTATGACGTGGATTTCATTGCTAATTAAGTCATTTCAGAAATAAAATTAGTGTAATGTCTAGCACTCAGTATCTACCTTTTGTCCACTATCCTCCGGACCCCGGATCTATTATTTGTTTAATTCATTTAAATGGCACAAAACAAATGTCAGTGCGACTGGCGAACTAAATGTCACGAACCATAGGGCCAAAGAGAGATAATTCAAATGGACGAAGAATAGAAATGTAATAGTTCTGTCTGAGAGCGAGCCAGATAGAGAGAGAGAGCTTTCTCGAGCACTAGTGAAAGGTATGGAAAGCTCCCCTTCATTAAATACGTTTTTTTTTTACTGAAAGCGCTGTTTTTTATTCTAGGAAACTGTTGTGAATTTGACCCATAGCATCCAAGCATACCGGTGTGCATTGAATCTTAATAGCATGATGCAAGATCGTCATTTGTTTTGTCTGGGCGCGCGCTGCCGTGGCAGCCTTAGTGCTACTCGTATCTGTTTTCATAATTTCCTATGTCATCTCATTACGCCCAAGCGGCTGGACGGATTTTAGCCAATTTTGGTATAGGGATAGCTGGACATTCAAAGATACTTTTTACCCGACTACGGTGTACAAAAAATGACGCATACGAAGTTAAGTGCTCTCTAGTAAAACAATAAACCTGTAATTTCTTAAGCTTGCTAGCCGCCTCCACAACTGCGCTCTCCGTCGGCGCTAGCTTCTCCTTCAGCAGCAATATCTCCGTCTCCAGCGCCTTCTTCTGCTCCTCTCCCTCGTCCCGCAGTCTCTCCAGGTCAGACAGCGTGACCAGCTCCTCCTCCATGACCCTGGTCCTTTCTGGTAGCGTCTGGTGCTCAGTCGCGAGCCGTTCGCGAGTCGCTTCCGCCTGGAAAAAATAGAAAGTAAACTTGTAATTTCATTTTTATAGTGCGACCATATGACAGGATTTCAAGACGTGAAACCATTACAGTCAGCCACAATTTGGAAGATGACAAATAAGTTTCAATTGGAGCTGATGCCATAGCCGGTTAAAAACTGTGAAAACAGTTTTGTGGGACGATGTACCTTACCTGACATGTTCTTGATATTTGAATAAAATATATAAATAATAATAAAAAAAAAGGCTTGGAATGTCGAAGCACTGATCAGTGCAAAGTATTTAAATCCAAAATGTAAACAATATTATTGCTTCAATTGAATTGCCAAATTTTTGACATAACATACGAACGGTTAGTGGTATATTTGGTCTATTTGATAAGTACCAAATTCCTATGTTGTCAAATAGACCCTATGCCACATTAGGACAAGGTCTGTGATGATTTCAGAATTCTTCATCAACCAATCACTCATCATCTGACCTTACCTTTTTCAAATTCGTCTGAAACCTCTCATAATCCTTCATCAAAGTATCCATCGACTTCTTCCCCTCATCATAAGCCGAGGTATATCCTTCCTTCTGCTTCAGCGAATCCAGCTCACTCAGATCCAAATCAATGTTGGAGCTGCTATGTTCTAGAGCAAACACGATGTCTTTTTCTAACTGCTCGATCCTTTCTTGTTCCTTCTTAAGGTTATCTTCGTAAGTAGACATAAACGTGTCCATGGTCTCCTCTCGCTTTTTCAGCTCTCTGTATTTCTGGTGACGTTCTGAATTGCCTTCCTCCAAATCCTGTGATAGAAGAGTACTTTAGTCATTTTTCTACTACTTTCCTGAAGAAAATACAAACTAATTGACCTAACCACTAAATACAATGTTTGAAGATATACGAGTCGTTCTAAAAAACATGTTCTTTGTGTAACGAAAGTTACCTATATTTTTTGTATGACTAACTTTCGTTACACGAAGGTCGCGATCGTAGTTTTGTTTTTATTAAACCTTTAACTAAATATGTACATGTATTTTGCAAACGACTATAATTTGTCTTTTAAAATTACCAAAAAACCAAATAAGAGGAAGTAACTAGCCCGTAAAAGGACGATGACGTCATAGTTTGAGTTTCTCTTATAAATTTCATACCATTCCAGCATAATATTAACGTGTAGCTGATTGATCTGTAAAGAAACTAGCCTATTGTCCCTTTATTATGTTTACCTGTTCAGCTTCGTCAATCATTTCTTGGACCTTGCGAATCTGCTCTTTCAGGGTGGCAGCGTTGCTATCAAGTGTGGTGATTGAAGCATTATCTTCTCTAACCTATAAAACATTCCATTTTAGTATCAGGTGTATGTAAGTTTGAGTGCCATAATATAGTTTCCTAGTTGTTTTATTATACTTCCTACCTGTAAAAGAAGTTTCTCTCTCTCCTCCTGTGGTTCTAGACGGTTATTCATTTCATTCTTCAGGTTGTCTCGCTTTTCCTCGGCAGTTGCTAATCGGCGATGTAATTCCAGCAAATGAAGTTTTATCTGCATAACGGAATTTTTCAAAATTTCTTAGTTATCGTGCTTGTCACAGTAGTAGAGTTTGAGATTGTCAGTTAGACTAAATGAAAGCAGATCCTAATACTTAGGCCCGAATTAATACACTAATAGCGCTCTCAAATGTCCATTTGTCCATACTTTAAATCTCAAATCGGTTTATTAATACGGGCATTAGTCTTGTGTTCATTATCATCATGTTTAAACAGAAAGATCTACTGCTGGACAAAGGTTGTCCCCACCACAACAATCGTTCGTGCATGCCGTGATTTTAAGGATCTTGACCATTATGGCTATTAAGGCTTTTCTGGAAGCCTACTGTGCCTTCCACTACCTATATAATGTTTTAACTCGAGAATCTGTCTACCCTAAATCCTCTGGTCTGGCTGAAATCCAATAGCTATCGGGCCTCCGACCAATGTGAGCTAATGCAAGTGCTACTGCTTGGTTAAAATATGTTTTTTACCTGAGACCCCGATATCTCCTTACTGAATTGTTCCTTCTCCTTGTTCAAGTGATCGACTTGCATCCTCGCTTGTTCCACATCTTCTCTCAAAGCTGCAGCCGTGGCCTCTAGTTCGTTATACTGTTGTCGTTCTTCGGGAGTCATTTCTGACATTAATTTGGATATTGTCGATTGTTCCTGTAAAAGCCATAATTATATGAAGTACTCACACAAAACACGCAAGATAGTTATCAACTGATAAAATACTTACACAATTTTTGTAATTAGAAACAAAAAACAAACACTAAATAAAAATCATATTATGTAAAGCTACTATGATATTGACAATCTAGACTAGATAGATAGGGTTCTCAGTTATTGTAACAAACACTAAATAAAAATCATAATTATGTAAAACTACTATGATATTGACAATCTAGATAGATAAGGTTCTCAGTTATTTTTTATGTACCTACTCGAAAACGGCTGGACTGATTTAGAAAATTCTTTTTGTGTTTCAAAGAACATAGTTTCTAGTTGGTCCCATTGTCATTTAACATGACTATGTTTCGTTGATATCCGTAGTTTTTTTTTGTTAAAAAGTGGTTATATATCAGAATGGCAGTTACCTTCTCCATCTGTTCCCGCAGCTGTCTCAGCTGGTTCTCTTTCCTCTGCTTCTCCAAAAACACTTGCTCCACTTCTTCCTGTAACTTCTTATTGCTCAGCTCTAACTCCCTCGTCTGCTCTTCAACAGATTGCTTTGTTGCTTCGCCATTGGCGATGCGGATTGCCGTATTGTAGTCTGATAGGCGTCCCTGTAGATCTGAAAGTGGAAATTAGGTACCAACAATTGGATTACTAACTTGACTCTTACGTAGCAGGCCGCGCAAGTAGGACGTTGTTTGCATTACAATATATGTATTAGGCGTGTTAGCATCTCCGGGTTATAAACAAACCCCAAACTACCGGGGCCGACGTGCTAAATTTGTATGAAATGGGAACGCTAAAACGACGCGCCGGTAGTGTGCGGTCTGCCGTAAGGATAACTGTCTTAGACAAATCTACTGGGGAAACACAAGATCTAGGCTTGTACCATTGATACAAAGAAAAATTCAAATGAGTGGCCTGGCGGAAGAGACCGGGATCGAACCCGGTACCTCTGGATTACCGGTCCAACGTGTTTCTTAACCTTTCAACCACCCTAAGGCCATGCCTCGCAACACGCCGAAACGGCTGGACAAATTTTAATAAATTTTTGTACAGGGATAGCTGGACATCCAAAGATGGTTATAGGATACTTTTTACTCGACCACTGTATAAAAAAATACGCGTACGAAATTGCGGGCACCTCCAAGTGTTTCATAAATTTATAAATTCTAGGCTTGCTAACTCGGCTGGAAAATTCGGCGTAATTCTTACCAGTCAGCTCCTGAGCTAGATCCTTGACCCTCTTCTCATAATGCTTCTTCGCCGACCGTTCCCTCTCCCCAGCATCAGCTTGCTCGCTAAGTCGGGCAATCTCAGCCTTCATCTCCCGGACTTTGACCTGCATCAGCTCTTCCCAGTAGCGCTTGTCCTGGAGGTGCCGAGTGCGGAACCCTCGCGCCGTGCCGGTGCGGAGGCCCGATATGCCTTGCTGGGTTATCGGTCGGTCGATCTTTGGAAATTATTGAGAATTACACAACTATTGCAACCATTTCAAAGCTATACTGAAGCTTGATGATCCTTGGAAATCGTTTAGACTAAATGTTCGTTAAAAATATTTAAAACCCAAACACAAGTAGCTGGTCATGAGACATATTTAAAGAGTGATATAGAAAATGCTGCTAAAACTAAAAAAAATGGAATCTTAGCTTCAATATTGGCTGCGATCTTGTCACTTGTTCCAATTAAAGCTGAATATGTTACAAACTACTGGTTCCTAAGAACCATCTCAACGGAAATGTCTTTCGATTAAAAAAAAAAACAATATTTGCGTCATTATTCGAGCGTTTCAACCGCCCCACTTTCGTGAACATATTTTGGAAGAATTGGGCGTATGTCCGGTAAACTTAGATACCTAACCAGAAACGAAATCGAAATCTGCAGCCACTTCTACAAAAATGTGACCACGAAAGAGATTTGGAACAAACGCTCGAATAATGACCCATTTGTAGAAGTTTCAACGACAAAGTTTTGATCATTGAAATTTGGACGTATGAAAACTGAAGACGGACTTCAAAAGGATGAATGTCGGCTTAATCATGAGCTTACCATAGAGAAGCCAGTCATGGCGGTGGACTGCCGGCTGGCCGTCGGCGGAGGCAAAGGTGCCGGGCCGAACCCGGCTGTAGACAACCGGGACGCCGTACCGCCACGATACGCCGACGTGGGACGCATGCTGCCGCTTCTACATGATAATTTATAGGTACAGTAGCCGGCAAACTTCTTGAGCATGACCTTGACTGCGCAGTAGCCGATTTACGTACAAATGTACATGCGCAGATCCGCCATTTTTGTTCGAAAAGTTTGCCGGCAACTATACTTAGAACGTGCGAACAGGCGTATACGTTTATTCACAATTTGAAAACTTTGCTCTTATCTAAGGAGTAGGCGCCAATTTCCCTCAATATTTTTTGGATCAACAGTTTAAAACTTTTTGGATGAAGTACGATCTATACATACAAACTGCTTCTTATATTTCTTAGCGACTAATTACTAAAGCACTGTAGATAACAGAAAAACATAACTAATAGGTAATACATTACATTTAAGGCGGTGAAATTGATTAGGTAGTAAAAAAGTGAATGTTCCAGATCGCAGGTGTTTGTATGCGTTCGCTTGTCTTAAGTTTTACACCTCGCCTAGATTTTCACCCCAGTGCAGAATTTTACGTATATTATATTACTTAGGTACCTAAACAATAGATACCCATTAACCATAGTCCGAGTGAGCGCATGGTAACTTGGTAACATGCTTCACCCGCTAGAGGTTTATAAGTAAGTTTGCTAGCTGGGGACCTTGGACGGGTGTTGTGCACGATGTTTATTGCTTATTTGTACGTGTTCACCAAAATAATATAACGCAAAGTTTTAAAAGAAAACAAAGAAGAAAATATAAGGTAAACAATTACCTCGAAACCGCCGACCCACTGTTACTGTACTCCCTAAAACCCCGTCTGGACACGGGCCGCGTCTCACGCCTACTGACCGCACTGTCCACACCGCTACCATCAGAATAATCCATATTGACCCTTACAATAACTTCACACTTTCAGAGCAATCAGTTTGTCACGCGCAATGACGATGTTGTTTGTCGGTTGCTATGGGAACCGATGTGACGTTCGGAAAGGAGTTTGCGTGCTGTTGCTGTGGTTACATTGTCTATGGAAATGCGGGCTAAGAGGGATGCAGTTATTTGTTAGAATGAGAGATAAGTATGCTAAGTACTGTACTGTGACAGTGTACTCATTATGTATAACCAAAACTGAAAACTAACTAACTCGGACCCGTGACCTAGGTTATGTAATCTACGGAAGTATAGGTCGCGCCACATAAAAAGAGCGCTGCTTATTGTGCAAGTAGTAATTTGTACTACACAGGAAGATTACCAGCGTTCTTATAACAGATTCCTGATTTCATCTGATTTTGTAAGGGTGTATAGCCCAGCAGCGTGTTTTACCCCACGCCATAGGGTAAGGTTGCGATTATTGGACCACTTTACTTGGGATGGCCATATCAGCTGAAATATTATAATTAGGGAAGTGTGGAATAGTCAGTTTGATAAGTCTTGTATAAAAGAACATGTAGGTGCCAATGTAGATTTTTTTTAATTACCATATATTAATAAAAAAATAAAAACCGGTTTCGCAAAGGTTGCTTTGTTTGAACCACTGTTTCCTTGATTGGACCAGTTAGTTGCTATAATTGGACTTGGGGAATTTTTTGTAGCGGTCCATTCAACGCACCCATTGGAATTCAAACAAATAAAATAAAATTTTATAATCAAACCAATGATTTATTATCAGAGCGGTTTTATTAAAAGGTAAGTACAATTTCAAAACCTAGTAATGTTAAAAACAAAATAACACAATCTTCTTACCTAAACTTAAATTCTTCGAATAGTTTTCACAACTGTTCAGACCAACTTCTTGGTTACGTAAAGCATCTAATGCAAGTCTCATGGTTGCTTCGTTCCATGCATAATATTCGCCACGTATTGCCATGCTAAAACAAAATACACCAATTAAAATTTCAATTTTAAAAGTTTCTATGATTGGACCAGTCCAATCAAAGATCCTGTCTCCGGTCCAATCATGGCAATTTGCTGTGCAAACACTAAACCATTTTTAGAAAAAAAACCGTTATCGATCGAACCATATTGATTAGAAAATTGGATAAACAGATAAATAAAGTACGCAATTAATAAAAAACCCATATTAAACATCTTTAAAAACTGTACTTACATGATATAAAAAAGCGCCGTAATTTACCATCAGGAGCGCGCGAAACACTTCGATGTACGTGCTTCCCTGACGAAGGCCACGAGCGAACTGGCTGGAGCAGGGGGGTTTACTGGTACAATTAGTTAGCGTTTAAACGCCATCGTGGATTTTTAAATTTGTTCGTTTCCGAGAAACCAACGCGGTCCAATGAAAGAGCCGGTCCAATGATCGCAACCTTACCCTACCTACCTATCAAAGTTGCGGATTTTTGAGTGGTACTAATTTATTTTACAGGCAAAGTAAACTTTTTGGTAACAAATGCTGAAAGTCAATGAATGTAAACAAAGAGGAAACAGGACTAGATATTCCTCAAATTTCAAGTAATTTTTTGACCGACTTCAAAAAAGGAGCGGGTTCTCAATTCGATTGTATTTTTTTTGTATAATGAACCCATAACTATCCGCAGTGATGAAAGTAAAGTTTGGTTTCAATAGGATTCAGTATTTATTTTGGAAGGAGAACTGAGGATTTAAACAATGTTTCGATTTGGTTGACGACAAATCCATGACAAATCGCTACTGAGGCTTTATAATGCAATTATAATTATGATGTGTGCACATTATTGTGCCATGTGAAAGCTGTTTATGGCGTCACTATCCACGCGCCGCACCGACACTTGTAAATTGTTTTTCTACTCCAGTAGTACTTTTTTCTGTCATTTATATAGTTACTAACTTTAATATAATAGTATTTTATGCAACCGTTGTATAAGAGGGGGCAAAAAACGCGAGTGGCATGGGTTACGATGTGAGCGTAGCGAACATCGTAAGAAAGATGCCACGAGCGTTTTTTGACCTACTTATACAACGTTGCATACAATACTTTTTCTACGACTCGACATTTCATAAATAAAATGCAAATAAACAACAAAGAAAATAATAACATGTTCCCGCTCGGAATCAACAAAATTAAAAAGAAAAATTGTCTCTGATAAACTTTTTTTTTATTGACATCCATCTGTCAAAAAAATATTAACTTATACATAAAGGTATACGTTCACCATACTAAACATCTGTCAAAAAAATTAAACTTATACATAAAGGTATACGTTCACTATACTAAACATCCATGCACTGAAGATAAAAAAATTTTTTTAAGTTGGCAGCAATGCCTTAGTACAATAAGTTTTTTTTTAATTTGCAAATTGTGTGAATGCACCTGTTCATCTTGTAATCTGTGGTACTAAGTGATGCTTTTTTGGCGACATTATAACATCGGTTAGCAGTGTGTTTTTGGGCAGTAGAGTATAGACTTTTACAGACTTTCATAATTTATGTCTTTATATTAGAGTTAGTAACTATATAAATGACAGAAAAAAGTACTGGAGTAGAAAAAGACATAAATTATGAAAGTCTTTAAAAGTCTATACTCTACTGCCCAAAAAAAACACTGCTAAACGATGTTATAATGTCGCCAAAAAAGCATCACTTAGTACCACAGATTACAAGATAAACAGCTGCATTCACACAATTTGCAATTTAAAACAAACGTAACCCATGCCACTCGCACTTTTTGCTCCCTCTTATACAACGGTTGCATAAAATACTATTTTGCTATCATCGAAGTTTTTCTCCAAGGAAAAATGGTTCGTCCAATACTATTATTTACCTTTATTTTTCACATTCTTGGTTTAAGGTATAAATTAGACCGGGAATGCGTAAATAAAACATATTATTAAAATAATTGTTTATTCGATATATAAGTAGGTTACTCGTTAACCAACACCCTATTTAACAATATATAATTCGGATGTTGATGTTAATTAATCTACAGAATTCGGGATAGTTATACCATAACACAGCTATGGATGCTGGGGAAAATGCATTCGTATTTTGTGACATATTGAAGGGAGTATCTTTATTAATTATCTACAATAATACATAAGATACGAAATGGTAACCAGAGTAGCACCTGCAACTTTTGTTTTTAATGTACAATCATCAGTTAAAAAGCTATACAAACTACAAGTACTTTACAATGTACAAATCTGAAACTTGTACCAAAGATGTACATAGCCAGTTATAAAATTCTAATTTAACTTATATTATTTGATATAAAATTATGAAAACTAAATCTACAGTAACTATAAGCGCCAGATCAATTTATTGTCACCCTAAAGAGAAACTATCACTTATATGAAGAACTATAAAACTGTTTTTTTAGGTTGTCACCAGTTTTAATATGTCACAAAACCTGTACCAATAAATCATCAGATTGTTTCCAATAATTTTTAGTTACTATACTTTTTCATTAGGGCGTCAAAGTAGTCTGGGCGCTGACTGTAATTCTTCACACATCGTAGAGTATACCCTGCAAAAGGTGTTTGGGAACTCTCTCTCTATGTTATGTTTATTATTTAACCATGAGTTTATTTTCAGGATACATATGGTCATTAAAATTAAAATAAGACCTAACCATACACTGCTTAGCTTACAATAAATTATACCGATCGAGTAAATCAATGCGTAAAACTAAGTTGGTATTTAATATTAACATATAAGATTACATTGAGTATTGGCGAGAAATTTAGAAAGCCAGTACGTATAAAGGTGTTAAGATAACAATATTTGTGTAATATTATTACTTACTAGTCAAAATTATACTGACAAGAAATATTTACAAAAGATATTATGACAAAATAAAAAAATACGAATCTAGAAACATTGATTTTTCATTCATGCCGGCAGCTAATTTTGATTGTCAATTACTTTTATAGCAGCCAGTCAAAAAAATAATATTTATTTCGCCTCTGTTTAATTTCTATACTTCCCAACCCAGTTTTTGACTAGGATTGACACCTAATTAATATAAATATTCAACATTTCATACAGAAATGTAAAATAAAGTGGCAGTGATTTGTTTACTACATTATTTTAGTTAGTTAGGTACCTACTAATTTAAATTAAAAGAGTCAGAAAATATTCTGTCAACTAGTTGTTATCTATTATTCTAGATAAATTTAATCTTATTTTCGAAATGGATAACATAAACTCAGATACAGTGCAAAACTTCAAAATTTATAAACATTAACTAAAGCCTAGGACATAATTTCTGTCCTAACACAAAAACGCAACAAAAAATTAAAAAAAGACCTAAAAATACAGATTACGCTACTGTACAAAAAAATTTACAACAAAGTAAATATTTACATAAACGTTCATCTAAATCCAAAAGATACAGTCACATTGATATAAAACGTTCCATAACAAAATAAATATAAAAAACTTTCGTCTTATATCTGTCATACTTCCATCATCAACATCAATGCGACAATACCGTATCACCTGAAGATTTAATCATATGATCAACATTCAGGTGACAGTCTATGTGTATCTCAGTTGTTTCCATGAGTATGAAGTGCGCCATTCTTCACATAGACCTGTATGAGCTAAAATGTCTACAGTGTTGGGTTAGTGCATCTAGTCCCACTCTCCGATGAACATGTGGCGCGCGTGGGGGGCCGGAGGGGGAGGGAAGCCGCGGCCGGGCATGGGCAGGCGGCCGTACAACGCGTATGGGTCATAATGCTCTCCATCTGAAAGATTGTGGTCGTTAGTCTTAGTGCTAGCTACGTGCTACAATACAGTCTGACGAATGCATTTCAACCCATTATATAAATCACACTAACAATATGTTTCTAGAATGAATTGGTTATTAGATATTTGTAATGAGCATCAAAACTTCGTAAATGTTATTTAATATCGTTACATATCTTTATGCTGATAGGAAAACAATGTGTTACAACATATGTGACCCTTTGGATGTAGGGTATTTAATGCTGTTTGACCATTAGACCGCCTTTGGCTCTTTAAAGTTTAATAAGGTGGGTTGAAATGCGACCGTCCCTCTGACTGTAAGTTGTCTCTAAGCGTCCATGTCAGTGTAAGTCAGTGCTACATTCGTGTCATGCTAGTTTTATCACAAAACAAAACTTAATTGAAATTGTCAGTCATATCAAGAATTTGCTCAGAAACAAAAAATACAAAGGAAAAGTAGATCAAAAAATAATTCAAGAAGCTCACGCTGTAAAGCGGCTTGCCTATTTAACTACGGGATTTCTAACTAAGAAAACTTTAATATACTAAGGGAACGATTTACACAAAACAAAAGTAATTTACGTGAGTAAAGGAAAGGAACGTAAAGTCAAGAAATGTAGAAAAAAAGATAATTTTGCAGAATTGAAATAACTTTTAGAAATTGAATAGAATAACGAGAAATCGACAGACAGAACTGTGTTGCAATCAGAATAAGACAAGTGCTAAGTGCTCCCACAAGACAAGATAGAAACAAAACTCATTGAAGGTGAAGTCATACAGTGAATTAAAGTACAACAGAAAGGATGCAATCACAAGCGATGCAAGCAGAGCAAGAGAAAAATATCTTTTAAATACCAAGATTGGAGCGAAGAGCCTTCTTAAAGTGCGGGGTTAGTCTTTATGTACACTAGCGGGGCTGTTGGATGACTAGTGGACGCAACCGGCGCTCCCGTTCCGGGTAGAATTGATACATGAGCTTCTCTTTCCTCGGAGGTCGTTCGTACGCACCGATTCCGCTCTCGTACGAGCGCGCGTGCCAGAGGGCCTGGGGGGGCATGGGGGCGTGGGCGAAGGGGGCCATGTGGGGGAAGGGCCCCGGGTGGTGGGCCACGCTGAAACGCTTGCTGGGCACGGGGGCGTCTTTGAGGGTCAGACGCTCCGTCATGGCGGGAAGGATGTGCTTCACGTTCCCGTTGGTTTTCACGAAGTTAGGCACGCGTGCGCGCAGGCCGCAGTAGTACGGGTCATCTGGAATTAAAGCGGGTAATTACAGCGGCGATATACACACGCTTATGCATATGCGCTTATAAACTAATGCATATTTTAATGATATGTTTAATGAGGCAGGAAATAATGCGACCGTCGCTCCGCCTACAAATATATAACAAAAAACATTATATGAATATGAATGTATTTCAATATTAATGTAAATTTTACTTAAATATGAATGTACATTGTACATGAATGTATAGGTATGGAATATGATAAAATAGGAATAAAAATATACCTACATATATAAACATTATAAATATGTACAATATATATTATATAACTCATAATTATATATACTATTGTGGTTTGCCAGCTAGAAACTTAACCGGTTAAGTTTGTTATGGAATGGGTATGTTCTCAAAAATAAATAGGTATATAATCTTTGAATACCGATCGTCAAAGCAGTCTAGTAATTTGCGCTCACCCAGACGCTTCAAGATAAAGTCTGCAACGCGTGAAATAGTGCAACGATTTGTACAAAATCACTATATCTCTTTCAACAAGAAACCCTAACATATTCCGAGTACAACTCACGAAACGCACATAAACCAAGATGTTAACAGAATTGAACTAATACAAAACCTTGTCCCTGACATGAAAGCTGTAGGTATATTCGATACTCTCATGTACAAACATTCAGTACAATGAAATCGTGTAAGTCCGTCGTGTCTTACAACCTACGCCTAAAGATGGCACTGCGTGTTATAGCTGTGTAGCTATGTAGTTAGGTATCTTATCATAGCCAAAACGTATTTAGATTTCATTGTTGCGTATCAAAACTTACTTTTAGTTTTCAAATTGTACGTAAATTACTGTAGGATGCTGATAAGTAGCGATAAGTAGAGTATAAACAATATATATTTTGATATATACAATATTTTGCAACCTGCTATGTACATGTAATAGGTATACAGCAAAATGAAGTCTTAGGCTGTAAAAAAAACGGCTAGGCTATAAAGTCAACCATTCAACGGTAACTGGAAAGAAATCGAAACGTCAGGGAAGCTCAAATAATTAATATACGCGATATAATCCGTTTACGTCTTTTTATTTAACTATAAAAACAACTTAGAATTAAAGAAAGGAATATTCCTAGATACTAAGCTAGCGCCAAATTAGCCATTTGCAGTTAATACTCGGTGTAACCAGAATTTTACTATCTAGAAAGTTAGTCCAAGTAGTTATTCTAGACCTTTAAACTATAACTATATTCTAGAAGTATAGTAAATTTATTGACTTTACTAACAAGGATAGCAACCCCACCAAAAGGCCGCACAAATATCAAGGATCGCCGAAATGCCAGCTTGCGACACCCATTGTGCTTACAATTGGAACGGCTTGGGAACGAGCCAAGGTGAGTGTGGGAGCGATTATAGGCTTCTTAATTAAACAAGTGACGATCTGAGAGTATGAAGCCAGTGTCCAAGATACCGTGTCTTTCAAAAAAATATGCCTTTAGAAAAAAACGACGTCGGTACCTACGTTACATTTTATACATTCGTTGTACTGAGATTATTCGTCGATATTTACACAATATCTATTGATTAAGCCTTTTCCATTTTGAGTTTGATTGATTTATGTGTTTTTATTTCTAAGTTAGAACTACCAACTCCCGAGTAGGGATGGAATCTCAGCATATTTAGAGCTTTGTCGTTTTGAAACGCTTTTCGCAAATACAGCGTCAGTTAAAGCGCAGCGACGTGTATAATTACATTTTACGAGGAAATATATATGTATTTACAAGAATAGCCAAATAATTGAGTATATTTACAGAACACGTGATACTAAACTCACCGTATTTTTTGTTGTCTTTTCCTTTGTCGGACTTGCCCCGAGCGAGCTGCGGCAGCCGCCCGTCTTCTATGTCGTCGTAATCCGGCTGGAAACAAGAAATTATACGTTTACAATACTTAAAAAAGTACTTACTTTAATGCAAACTAAATAAATAACATGACCATAATGAAATTATTAGTAAATGGAGCGCACTCAAATATTTGCACGCCTGCCATAATGTTTATACTAATAACTCGAAGGTGCTCGCAACAGTCGCAACGTCGTATGCGTTTTTTTTTATTTTATTTTTTTATACTATAGTTGGCTAGAAATCCTATAACCATCTTTGAATGTCCAACTATCGCTGTACCAAAATTGGTTAAAATCCTTCCAGCCGTTTCGGCGTGATGAGAGGACAAAGGAATGCCCAATAGATGGCGCCAGACTCGCATGGCACCGCACGCCGCCCATACAAAACAAAGGACGATCCTGAATCACGCTATTAAGATTTTTCCTGAAATCATGACCCTTCATAGAATACTAATTTTCCATACATATCTTAAAAATATTAATAGTACCTATAGAAGATAATGTTGTGTAATAAATAATTAAAAAAAAAAAACTGAGTATGTCAGTCGATTCTATTTTTTATTGAGATCAAATGTCTATATACTAGGACTAACTACACTTAAAGTCAGCTGCTCTAAAAATCAGAAATAATCGTGAAAGTTCGAAATTCCTACGGAGTGCTGAATACGCTCCATAGAAATGGCTACAGAGACGCATTTCTATGTGAGGTATCAATATTTGTAAAGAAAACCGGCCAAGTGCGAGTCCGACTCGCGCACAGAGAGTTCCGTACAATCATCCTATCTTATCTGGCCGGGTAAGTCAATTTTGCATTTGGTATGTGGCGCCGGATACAAGTGAGGTTGAATATTAACGCAACCGATCACGTTTGATGTAGGTTAGGTATCCCGCTGGATTCTTCTTTTGTTGATGTTTACCTTTTTTTGCAAGGATTTAACACCAAAACCAATGATAACTAACACTACATCGTACAAAACCTAAAAAACGCACTTAATAAATTTAAGACGAACACAAGAAATAATACAAAAACGCTCGAGGCTATAATGTCGTAAGTATACCAGAGTTTTCAATACCTATAAAATCTTTTTTTATCAGTATACGCGTAGGCGCCAAACGATGATGCTATTGTTTTCCTGAGACAAAGTTCCAACTCTGTATGAGCACGATAGTAGTTAACTCTTTGTGTCACTAAGGCTACGTTATCGTGGTAGACGATGGGACCAACTAATGCTCATATGGGTGTCATATAGCAGGATCTTATCATTGCAATGGAATTATGAACACCCCCGGTAGGTCGAGTGTTGAGATGAAAAGTTCTAGAATAGTACAGGATTCCTTTTCAAAAATTCAAAGTGTAGATTTACAATATATACCAATAAATTGCAGTGGCCCCGTTCTAAGTAGTAATATTGATAATAATTATGTTAAGAAACATGTTTGATCATAGAGAAAAATGTCTAAAACAATCAGCAATTTTGAACGGATAAGAAGCCTTAAAGTGTTGGGAAAGTTCGATTTGTATTTATTCTATATGTAATAATAATAATGGCTATGATTGTGTTATAGCTTAGATTGACAATGTATGATTATTACAAATAAAAATCTATCTATCTATAATGAAACCTACGATTATTTAATTTTCCTAGCTTTGCTCAAAACAGCTCTGGTGTTTAAGCCCAAAGTGCATAGGCGTTTTCTTAGTATGTGTAATGTATGACGTTGAATGTAAAACAATAGTTGGGATGAAATATGATTACTTCAATTACTATGTATTACTAATACATTATATGGACATACGGCAGAAGAGATTGAGTATGTGCGCTAGGTTACACACCACAATCGGTTCGCCATAGGCTGCATTAATGCTTACCAAATTAGCAAAGTTCTTGTAGTCAAGGACGATATCATTCAAGTTAAAAAAGAGCTCAGCGTAGCGATTTCACTACAAAGAAAATAAGGAAAATGAAAGAAATATGTGCAAATGATGTAAGCTAGTAAAGTTTTTCCGCATTTTGAAAGAGAATCCTCTACCCCCGCTCAGCTACCTTATACAGTCCTAATGGATACCAAACCTTAAAATGTGTGGTTTATTGGACTAGTATATGCCCAAAACTGAGTTCAAGTCGAGGCAGTAATGTGTGGAAAGTTCTCGATATCTTCCCATACAAGTCGGAGAACGTTCTCGAGAACGGCAAATCTCTAAGTCGAAGTAAACACAAAAGCTTAAACAATTTAAAACCAAAACGACCCCAAAATTGAAAAGCCCTTTTGATCTCAAATCAGATTTTATTAACTTTAGTGATTCCAATGATAACTTGAAGAAATTGAATGATCGTCAGTCACGACTGGATGACGACGCATGAATCTCCAGAGAAAGTCAAAGACGAGAAAAAACGGGAGGCGGGCTTGTGTCTGAAAGCGATTTGCTTGTCATGTTTGACTTATCGTGATTGTGAGAACGGATTAATTTTTGTTATATCTCAATAAACATGGATTTCGGAGCGTGTGAGGGACCGTAAAAGGGTTTAAATTGATTCTGTGGATAGTAATGATGGTAATAATGATGTCTTATCTTGGTAAATGAAACCAGTTCTACGAGTAATGGAAATCTTTACTTCGAAGTTGCCTCGAAGTAAAATGGGCAAGTTATTGGTGATTTACATTTCATGTACATCAACAAACGACACTTGTTTAAAGCCAAATATTAAATTACACACATATGTAAGTACCTAAGGTAAGGTGAGGTAAGACTAACATAGTTTATTGTCAAATGGGGTAAGACTAAAAGTTAGTTAGTTATTGAACTGTGGCAGTTTTCTTTAGACGAAAACTGACGAGTAACTGCCACAAAAATAGTTAGTTAGTGGCAGTCTTCTCGCGGTGGGAATAAACAGCAATTATTTATTTATACTTGCTCTTAACTCAAAAAATAACTAACTATTTTAGAGTTCAAAAGACTACCATAACTTAAAAAACTGACCGAAATTGCTATTGTCCATAATATTTGAGACATCCATCGATTTCTCATAGATTTCGTCATCAGATCTTGGTCAAAATTTTATGGGACCAACTTGAAGGTGCCTCCTCTTGAACAAACCAAATTGAGAACATCTTCTTTTTGGAAGTGTGGGAATAGTGTTATTCTTGGAGGTAATATTAAATTTAATTCCTAGCCAACAATCCAAAAATAATCACCTCCAGATATGATTTATATAACCGCGTACAGTACAAGGTACCCTTCGTTTTTGTGCATATAATGACCCTCGTATTTCTTGGAATACGGATAATTGCGTATTACCCCAATTATGCTGACACGTCGGATACGATTGCAAAAGGCTGGGTTATTACGATTGCCTTGAAATCCGATGAAAATAAGCTGAGAACTGCGGAGATATAAAAAAAAAGATAGGTCAATACTACAGTAAATGCAGCGGCAACTTAAAATGTAACGCGTTTACTTTAGCAACACATATAATGTAGACACACATACGTTACACAACAATATGCATTAGTACGAAGAGGTGATAATTAAGATTACTGATGAGGTATGAATATTTTTTTAGGTGGATTATCGCAAAAATACTAGGATTTTTGACTGAGTCATATAAATATAATTTTTGTTAGTGAATCCACGTCCTCCATTCCTCGGGGTTTTTGCTTTAACTGACAATGAATACGCCGGCTTATCTTTAGGTTTCTCGTTTTTTTTCGCAATGGGATCATTAATCACGTGTTGTGATTTTGTTGTATTCGATTAGCTTCCATCAGCCTTATCGTTGGTAATGCATTTGTTGGGCTGAGCGAGTTCCCTATCACCCTAAGAGCTTCTGAGGAGTTATTGTTTATGGTATAGGTATGATTTTTACGAATTTGAAATGCTACATCAATGATCAGAAGTAAGGAGGTACTTGTCATATTCGTTGGACTGACTTATCTCTCTCAAAATAATGATGTTAAAGTCGCAAAGTAGAAAGATTACCAGGAACTTCTAAGTAAGGAAGTGTCTATAGTAAAATGTGCCCTTAGCATTACAATACACACTTAAAGAAAGGTGCGTGAAATAAACAAAAAGAATACCAGTTAAAATTAAATAGCTATTGATTTAACTGTACAGTTTGTAATTGGTACTAAAATTAAACGACATCCTAAAATAAAGTAAATAACTATATTAGCATGTTTAGCATCGAAAGTCTGGAAATCTTCCGCGTACTATTTTAAGATCTGACCTAAGAAATCTGAGGCTCAAGGCGCATCTTGAATAATAACACTCCTAAATGGACTCCAGGCGCCAAACGAGAAACAAAGACTTGGAGCAAACCGCCGTATGATTATGTCAGGGATTCGTAAAGCAATTTTCACTTGGTAATAAATTATTTTCTTTATTCCAAGCGCATTACCTGAGCTATCGGCAACCACAGCCCCACAGCCACAGGTTGAATCATATGGAAGAATCGACTTTTTTTTTAATTTAGGCGCCTTTAAATTAGACACCATCGAGCCTATATCAATGATAAAATGAAATTATATTACAGTATTTCCAGAGAAAACAAGGCACGAACAGCCAAATGTTACTATACTGCAACATAATTTGAGTATGATCGTCCGATTTCGATTTTAACTGCAACGTTGTCATGATTGAAATAATATTACAAAATTGTCCAAATAATCGACCTTAATTTATGGAATGCAAATTGAAAACTGTAATTGAGACGGAAGTTAATTTAATTTACCATTTATTATCACTAAATCAAATCGTGGCTTTAGTAAAGTTATTTGTGCAACAAGAGAGCAAAGTTGTTTTTTGTTGCGAGTGCTGAGAAATGACAATACGTGGTCAAAAATTGAAAAAATTAAAAAGCAACTTTCTACTCATGCTCATAACAAATCATAACCCTATTTTTTGTTTCTCCGTAGTTGGGTAAAAAGTATCCTATCCGACCCGAAAAGTATCCTACGATTCGCCCTTCCTCAATCAAACATGAATCGTCTGGTGCTACGGCGTGTTTCCTGTCATGGAGCTGGGTGGAGCATAGAGGAACAAACCGTGAGCTAACCAATCACAGAATTCTTCACATACACTTAGTGTCACTCTTCACTGCTCTTTTCCACTTGGCTCTACCCAACACTGCTTCCGACAGCCAACGAAGACTGGTTCTAATAAATTATCTACTAACCTTAGGAATATCAGCAGGGCCATAGCCGTTCTCTCTCGGCGGCAGCTTCGGCGGCTTATCCCCTCTCCTCTGCCCCATCTGCATCATCAGCT
Source organism: Apotomis capreana (assembly GCA_947623375.1). Taxonomy (NCBI): domain Eukaryota; kingdom Metazoa; phylum Arthropoda; class Insecta; order Lepidoptera; family Tortricidae; genus Apotomis; species Apotomis capreana. The sequence goes on from OX392501.1 coordinate 1,621,086, forward strand.
GCTCCCTGGTGGCAGCGACCACGCCGTGCCCATTGAGTCCGTATCCTCCCGAGCTGCCTGAGGAACCGGAGCCGTTGGCGTTTGAGCTCGCGATGCTGTAGGGATCCTCGTCTGGGATCGGGATGCGAGGACGGTTCTTGATGTCCATCGGTCGTTGAACTGGAAGAAAAGATTTCATGTTGAGTCTTGGAAACCTGAACACAGGAAATATCACATACAGGGTGTTGTCATCCATTAGACGAGCATTTACGATACGTTTTTTAGAACCGGAGTTCGAACCGGCGACCTCTGGCCTCTGAGTCCACCAGCGTAACCACACTCTGCTAACAGGTTGGGCGTAGATTTTCGCTTCCATTTATGTCTGTGTCGAATAGTAGCATTAAATATATCTGTTCATTTATAGATAATTTAGCTGAAACTCATCATTTTTCCTTTATAAATCATAGAAGACAATGCCAATGAAAAAAAGCAAATGAAATCAAGAGTGGATACTCTAACAGGATTATTACAAGAGTAGAATTATGTATTTACCTTTGATAAATGGTAATACAATTCCTTAAAACCCCTCGTGTTTATGTATTGATGACGGAAGAAACTTTATCAGCATTATGCAAAATCAAATCATCACGTCCAAACCAAACACCACTATTGAACCCAAAATCCAATAAGCATTAGGAACAAATCGAAAACGTTTTGCAATTGACGACATGAATGCGTCGTGAGGCTCCATCAGATGGCAATCATGAATCTTCACGACTGCACCAACCCACGTTTCATTTGACAAAATGTCTGCTTTACTAGAGAAGACATGTCAGTTAGGACATTATTCTACTGATCATACCAACCTATGTGTGCGTTGACAAAACGTCATGCTTTACTAGAGAAAACCTGTCGCTTAGGACATTATTCTGCGGATTGTAGTACAGTTATTAACTAAAGGTTGATATTCTGGGTCATTGTCTTTTAACACCTTAATGTCAAATTGTTGATAGCTTAAGGGCGGGTCGATTGATATGTCAAGACGATTAGCAAATATGATGTTCTTATAGAACTTGCTTTGACTATATGTACAGTCAGTAAAAAAAGGAGGAACATCTTAACATCAGCCGTGTACGTATAAGCACTTTATTGTACACAGAACATGAAATACCTAGATACATTTCCAAATAATAAGACTGTACAAAATTTACGAACATTCCATAAGGGATCTCTTCCACTTTAAATTTGAGTAAATGAGTAATAAATTGCCACAACGTCTACATGATGAATACATGTTTACACGTTTGTATCAGAGGACTTTGTTCAAAATCGAAACTGAATAACAAAACCAATCATTTATCATCCTGAGTAGGCATATTTGATTGGTTTCTATTCCAGTTGCGTGTCTAACACATACTGTTTTAAACTTCTAAAGAGTCACATTCACAAAAGACTCAAGTCCATACATCTTTTTATCTCTAAGCATAAGTATCATTGTGAATCGATCTCCAATCTCGTTAACTTCTCAAACGTCAACGATCCGACTGTAACTATAACTTATTTTGTTTATTATTGACAGCTCACCTGTTAACACTACTGGTTACAATGCATAAAAAGACGTAATTGCCTACAATTCCTTATTGAGTTGCTTTTTTCGTAAGTGACAGATTGATAGCTTGACTAATGATAAAGCGGAAATGTTCCCTACAACCTTTTATTGGGCAACGTGTCCTCTATTATTATATTACATTATACATTATAACCAATAATAGTTAGATATAAAGCTAGCAGGGGCACCAATTATAATAATGTAGTTGTTACTATATGCTCTCTATCTCGTAATGCCAGTAGCCATCAAAATTGGTTCAGGAAGTTGGAGTCATACTTAAAGGCCACTAAAGTTTTATTAAAAAGATAATCTGGATCTAATATGAAATTATTGGGTTGTGGCCATTGACTGTTATGTTATTATGTACTTATTAGAATAAAAACACAAATATAAAAACCAAGGTGAAGCATATGGTTAATACAAAGCATGGAGTTGTATATTATACAATGAACATGGAGAGAATACTCAACTAGGTACTGATCTTTCATAGAATTTAGAGACAGGTCATATCACCTTTCCAGACTTAAAAAAGCCGGTCAAGCGCGACCCGGTCTCACGTACCAAGGGTTCCGTACAAACTAGAAACTGCATTTTGCTGTTTAGAAAAATAAACTGTACTGTGTCGTCAAACTTATCTTAACTGTTGAACAACTGTTGTCCCCATACATAAACATAAGTAAGGGTTGGTTTAACTTCAGCAAATGCATTAGAATCAGGTTTTGATTTCCATACCAGCTTCAACAAATGCATCATGAAGGCTCGTATCTGTTTATTGCGTTGATTTAGAAGTTTGATATTTTCACGGCTCCAAGAGGTACTTGAGTGTTTTATATTAATTTCAGCTCGATACTTTTACGCCTTCCTGAGAAAAGGGGGTTGACAGACGGACAAAAAAATTATCCTATAAGGGTTCTGATTTTATCGACTGAGGTACGGAACCCTGAAAGATAAATACACTTATGGAAATACCGTAGACGCATTGCAACAGGATTAGAATCCAGATTAGCTCACACCACGTTATGAATACTAATTCCAGTCTATTTTTATAGTCTACCACATCGCGAGCAAAATGAGAGGTTTGGTTTGAGGCTGTTGCGTTTGGACTCCCACACAAAGTTCGACCAGGCCGTATACCTACTGTTCAAGTCATGTAAAAAAAAAAGGTTTGTTTGGTTGCTCCATTTTTGCGCCATCAGATAGCGATTTTGATCGCAATGCTTCCTATTGTCGTTCTATTTTGCATAACATCAGTCACGATCCTACTCGGCTCTTAATGTTTCAATTGGCTCATTTCGTATCCAAAGTGAATTCTGCAGTAATGGTTGTAGCCGAACGGTGCCATTCCGAGGCAGTGATCTAGTTATGCCTTAGTCAGTCACGAATACGACGACCTTCATGATGAAATCGAAATTTGTCGGTCTGAACGTGTGCATACGAGGATACGCTTCAAGTGTTGAAAACAGACAGAAAATTAGCTTATTAGATCAAAGTGATACCGTAACGATCTTATCATTTAATGCGAGAAGCATTAACTGTGACTTATCGATTGAACGCACTTAACTGAAGAAGTAACCGAGTCGATTAAAGATAACAACTGCATCGATATCACGAGCAAAGGGCTTGGAAATCAAGGATTGTGAAACGGTAGTATCAGGAAACGAGTTCAATGACATTGCATTTAAGATAGTTAATATCTACAAAAACGGGCGGTCCCCACGCCTGTGTCACGACTTACAAGAAAACATTAGCTGGTTCGATAGATTTATTTGTGTTCTTCCACCGATAAACGGAGGCTAGACCGCGAAACCACCAGGAAATCTAGGAACGCATCTTATCCGGGGAAAATCACGGGAATCTTTTGCTGCGGTTTCTTTCCCATAGATATCGGAGATGATTCGAGTATAAACCAATGTTGATAGTTGTTAACTCGGTGATATGGATGGGCTGGAAATGTACATAGGGAGAAATGAGGCGCAATAGAACATAAGATCGAACGGAGATTGCATTGTTGCACAACAATAAAGCAGCCTACTGAGTGAGGCTCTGCATAGTTGATGCGGTTGCGTGCTATGGGAACTAAATCAGATTCGTAATTTGTTATAAAATTGCACGTTCCTCCTATATTTTACAAGTATTCTGCGAACAGTAAACACCATTGGATAGCTTCGTCCCGAGGCATCTGTCGGAATATCTTCCGGGTTCCGATCGCCGCCTGTTCGATTCGATGTGGTATATTTAAATTGGACATCTGCATTTATCAGCTGTAGCGGCGAAATCCGGAAGACTTGGGGAGCCATTAAAACTACATGCGTTCGCCGGATAACCTTGCCTTTTTAAAAACCAGTCCACTTTTATTCGAAGAGACAATTATTGGAAACCTGTTGATGATCCTGGTTTAAAGGCCGAGTAGCGTTCAAAGCTCTTTTTAGGGTTCCGTGCTTCAAAAAAAAAACAGAACATTTATAGGATCACTTTGTTCTTCGTCAGTCCGTCCGCCCGTCTGTCTGTCAAGATTCTTTATCTCAGGAATGCGTGGAAGTATCGAGTTGATATTGAAACCATATACTCAAGTCCCTTGAAGCTGTGAAAAAATTAAACTTCTGAGTTAACGTGAAAACAAGATACAGCCGTTTATGCAGCAAAAACGTTTATTTCGACGCTCTCAACGGAATCACAATTTATAGAGTATTTTCCGTTGACCTAACTAGAACTATGAAACTTGGTAAGTAATATCGTCTTATGCTGCAAATATAGACAATAGTAGATTGTTCAACAAGGGACTAAAACAAGCCATAATGACACGAGATGTTTTAGCCACCCGAGCTAAGCGAGGGTGGCTAATAGTTCGAGTGTCATTATGGTTGTTTAGTCTCGCGTTAAACACTCTACTTTTCACTTTGAGTGCGAGGAAAATAAACGAATTTCAATATAAAATTACGATATTTGTTATAACAAAGTTTCTTACAATTACGTAGTACAGCCGTTAATCTAACCTCAGAAAAATTTAAAGGGCAATTTGTACAATTCTTTACATTTTAATGTATGGTTTTCCCCTGTAAACTAAGCTGGGTCAGCGTGGTTTGTAATTGAGAAGTATGTTCAATATTTTCACTCGAAGTCGAAGTAAAAGTTGGAGAGAATGGAGAGTAGGTATAGTAGAGACGAGGACTTTTTCTCAAAAAGCCGATGGTCATTTCATTAGGCTCATTCTCAACCCGCGATGTTGATGGGCGTGGGTCAAATGTTGGTAGTGATTTTTGCTTTGAGGATATTTTAATTCCTTCAATATAGTATAGCCTTCGATAGATACTGTGTTTATTTTGGATTGACTCCTCTATATAGCCTTCAGCTTTATTCTTCTTCATTGGAAGATGATGATTACATATTTTATCCGTAATTTATAAAGTGACACAGTTAATTGGTCTAATTGGTGATTACAATTCAAGCTTAATACAAGTAATGGACATCTACTCATTCCATTCAAAATTCTAATAGAAAAATGAAATGTTCCGTGGTTTTTTTTTTCTTTTTTTTTGTAAAGTGACGCTTTTATTTAGCCAACAGATTCAAACTTGAAAACTATTTTATTTAAGACTAATATGGACTTATGGACCATGCATAATAAAATTACATTCGTATTCGTAATAATTAATCGTGTTTCATTAAATAAAATCTTGAATTTTTGAGCGGTTGTAATTTTGAGGTTATTTTCACGCACCAAAAAGTTTGTATACCTATCACTGAAAATGGCTATAAACCTCCATTCACAAACGTCGTGATTGGCTGTTTAGGGGTTTTTCAAAGTAAATTAAAACAATTTTACTTTTTTTGAGCAGTTGAAATTTTCAGGTTATTTTCACGCACCAAAAAGTTTGTATACCTATCACTGAAAATGGCTATAAACCTCCATTCACAAACGTCGTGATTGGCTGTTTAGGGGTTTTTCAAAGTAAATTAAAACAATTTTACTTTAGTCCCTAGAGATTAATAAGGAGCTTTAGTCCCGATATGCAGTGACTAAAGTAACATTTTAAGAGCATGAGAAGTGAAAAAATCTAAAAATCATACATTTGTAAATATTATAGTCTTTATTTAAAGTACGTAAAAGAGTTTTCCAACGGTGAAGCTAAGTTTGTCGCACAGTTAAAGTTTTCGTAAGAGCAATATGTAGGGCTGTCAGTGCTTACGGAACCGTCGGTGCATGAGTCTAGTTCGCACTTGGCCGGTTTTTTTTAGATTAGTCAGCTTTTCGCACTAATTCAGCTTTTTGTTCATTTGTAAATAAATTCAAGGTCTCGAAGACTTAATTTAAACGGTACAGTGCCAGTTTTGCGTGAGAATGTTGCATTCATAATTGTATATTCGTTAGTAATTTTAACGATAAGGTGTGGAGGTCATTTTATTGTTATATGGTCGTAGGTCTGAGACAAGGTAACTGTATCATTGTTGGTATATTCGGCGCCTACAGGTTTTGAGTCAATAAGGACTTATGTGTGCAAGGAACTTATATGTGCAATTGCTTTTTGTGGCTAGACTGTTTATTTCCATTCAATGTTAATTGGATAGGTGATGACGCGTGACGTTTGATTGAGTCCTTGTAATATTTGTACAGTACATACAAGATTGATTCGTTGGTATTGAAGAATATAATATTAATACTACACATGTTCATGAGGTTAAAAGTAAAAGTGGTTGTGTCAAAGACAATGAAAAGAATGTTCAGAACTGTGAGATTTAGCTTGATTACAGATCAACTAATTATAAAAATGAATAAGTCTACGCACTTAAAAAATAGTTTAACTCCTTGAAATATATCCAAAGTGTGCTTTGTACACCTAGTAACCAAAATTATGCAAATTTTATATAGCTTATTTTGTTTACTAGTAGCCCTCAGTTTGTCAGTCTTCCGATTTACGTAAATAGCACCAAACATTTGGGCTACTGTGTTTTTGAGTGTGGGTTTACAAAATAAAAAACGTAGTATATCTCATTTACATTTTTACTAGAATTTAATACTCATAAATATGATGATTATAATGATTATTACTGTATTGTTTAAGATCTACTTTTATTCTTTAGAATTTATTTTAAAATTCTAGAGTTTTATTAAAAATGTCTACCTCTTATAGTAATTACTTGAATGTAATATTTTAACTTATAACAAATAAAGTAAGCTAATCGACATTTTTTTTTTTAAAGTTACGTAAACATGATGGAGGCGCGTTCTTTTTTAAATTGGTGCATCTCTACGTTGACTGTTTTTGATTTATTTTCTGAACTCCATCTAGAAATTCACACCATAATTCTGGTTACATCTTGTCATGCAGTAAGTCATTGTCCCTGATTACATGATGTAGTTTATTTGCTATGACATTTATTGTGCCTTTACGGCAACAGACACCGGTTCTGTGATATTTCTCCCGATTTGCCTCAGTTCCTTAGCTCTGTTGTTAAAGTTTTTCCTTTTGTCATGCTGATGGGACAGAGAACAAATTACTGTGATATTTTACCTTATCTTGACACGGTTTTTAACCAACTACAAAAAACGAGGAGGCTCTCAGTTCGTCTCTTATGCTCCCTGATTACAAAAAGACAGTTGGCTCAATTTTCAAAAAATAAAAAAACAATTGTTCTATTCTATTCTATAGTTATTTTCGGTAAGCAACATTTTGTGACGTGGGACTGATGATGATGGAGACTACAGAGGATAATTATTTTTGGGTAAAGCCGTTTTTATCCAGCCATTTGGGCGTGATGAGAGGACCAACAGGTGGCACCAGGCTGGCACGGCGGCGCGCGCCCATACAAAACAAATTACGAACCTGCATCACGCTATTAAGATTTTTTCTGAAATTATGACCCCTCTCCATAGAAAGCTGATTTTCAATATAAATCTTAAATTTGATAATAGAGAACGAGACTTTACACTTATGAATAGGCAAGGCAGATAATTAACTAAATAACGTGGCAATTTAGGTTCATAATTATTTTATAGCCATGGCGCAAATAAGCTGTCTTCAAGTAAAAAACCTATTACACATTCAATAATGCGGAAGTGTATCCAAAATAAACACATGTTCAATTAATTCTTGGACCCTATTACGTTAGTTGGCGCTCTAGAAACTGGACAAAAACAAGACAGAACTGTTTCCTTGAAGGTTTTTTTCCACCGAACCCCCCGGTAAAGGAGTTATTAATGCAGAATTGCTTAATTATTATTTTACCGCGTCGTGTTGGTTTTAAAAATTGCCTACTTAGCTCGTAATTAGTTGGCCATTTATCTTAGGGCTGCAAACGTGAATCAATTATTCCGTGGATTTAATGTCAGTTGTACACTGTACAATGATCAACAAAAGTAGCTAATATTAAATTTCAGTAGGTATGCAAAATAAAATTGTCAGCTACTTTTCAGACCATACACGCCGCCGCTACCATAGTGAAGTAGCTAACACATCTCTCTGGAGTCGGTCCCTCATGTCTGAAGAACGTGGCAGAGCTTGTACTGTGGGTACTAGACAACGATACAAATAATATATTAATACATATATAGATAGCATCCATGACCCAGGAACAAATATTCGAATTCATCACACAAATACTTGTATTTGCCCTGGCCGGGTTTCGAACCGCTAACTGGTTGGTGCAATACTCAAACTACGCCAATCACGTCGTCAACATGGATTGCAGATGTAGAAGGCATACAAGCAAACTGGGTAATACCACATTCATTACATGTTTCACAAATTCGCGTCAAACTAGCAAGATGACTAAAAAAACGAAAGTTCTTTTGCGCTTACCTAATTTTGAGTTATTGTTATGTAAATGATGAGCTCGTGAATTCGTTATACCCGTCAATGGTTAGTTAGACTACGCAAAAACAGCATTTAATACATTGCAAATATTTTAACACGTCAGTATCGATGGTTTTTACGTGAACTTCGTGGCCGGCTCGCATTGAACTTGAGATGATGTTATCAATTGACTAGTTTTTAGCGCGGAAGTTGTTTTTTTTACATAAAATATGATTTAATGTGTATGTTATACGTTAGGATAAATATTTTCGGCTGAGTTTCATTGTTTTGTTCTACTAATTAGATCGTTAAGTATTTTTGGGACGTGATTTACTGAAATTTGATGATTAAGATTTTTTTATTTGTTCAAATTAGTTACACAGCATTACAGTTTAATTATTAAACTAAGGTACAGTGAACTAAAAAAATCAAATCATAAAGAAAACTTAAATCTAGTTGGATTTAGGCGACGTAACAGCGTGGCTCCGTTGCGTCGTCTGATTGATGATTGTACCTCTATTTTACAATTTTTTTATGCAGTCAACATTTGAATTGAATATTCTGTTTATTCATAATCTAATCTCAGAAAACATTATTGAAAAGGATTGTAATGAGACGGGTAATTATCTCGCGCGAGAAATAGTCGCGTGTGACGGTTGTGCTAGAGGATGTACTTTTTTTATTACGGCACAACATAGTTGCCACTTCGCCTGATGGTAGCAACAAGGGGAGCTCAAGTCGCAATGGCAACTGACAAGAAACCAAAGGTACCATGTCAGTTGACACTGCCATGCTGGCCCGAGAGGTACTTCATCACGCTTCGTTTGAAGGGTCCCATGTTATAAGAAGGAGGAAACACGCGAGCCGGCAAAGAGTTCCATCTTTTAATAGTTCAGCAGATGAAGGAATTGCCAAACTTCTTGGTACGTGTGGGAATGTTTTCTACAGTGAAGCGATGACATCGCAAACCGGCACGTGTGGTTATATGACAGAAAGGTGTTTCGACAAAACTGATGTCAATAATGTTAACTAAACTTGCTGACGTAATCAACATGTTTCCGACATTAACGTCCATAAATTATAAAACGGACAACTTTCTGTAATTAAGAGTATTAAGTGGACCCAAAACTAAACCAGATCGTGGGACCTACAATGATATAACTTAACACATTTGTTTCTTACTTAACCAAGTAACCTTTTAAGATTTACTTCTTTTCTTATTATAAAACTTAATAGCCACCACCGTAGCTATTCAAATAATTGAATTATATTTTTTTATACTGAAATTATTTTGTCCGCCAATTCTCGACCTCGATCGGCTTTTGGACTCGAACGAATTATGGAATTAGGTAATTGATTGACTGACGATTAATATATTGATTTGGAGTTATTACAAAAAAAGATTCAAGGAAACTTAAATTATCCCTTACAAGGTGCACTGATGATCTTGTGAAGGTCACGGGGAGCAATTAGATATACCTAGGTAGCACAAAACCATTGCGCAGAATCTTCGGAAATACTTTGGCCAGTAGTGGACGTTTTACGGATATGATTTTGATTATGATGTATCGAATGTAAGTTAAATCTGAGACATTCAATTTTTAGCAAACATGCCTTTATTATAAGACCAGGTATTATTTACGCCCTACGATAAAAGCGACAAGGTCCTATAATGATATGGTTGTGTCGGTCAATGAGGCTGTGGCATAGTAAGCGATAGAAAGCAAACAGCGGCCTTGGTACAAAAGGCCAGCTGCGACAACCGGACTTACTTGTCAATTCCTAACTACAAGCGTTTTGATATTATCTGATAATGTAAACATTTGCGAATTTCCGTTTGCGAGTGTGTATGGAATTTGATATTTGAAAGGTTATTTGTGATTTATAATGATATCAGCTTCTAAGTCAGGAATAATTAGCTTGTTGTACTGGGTTCTGGTTTCGAGGTGGACTTTTGACTGTTAGGCTTGGTTCATTTCGCAATAATTTGCTTTCAACGCAGTGAAACAGTAAAGTCACCATAGTAAAAGTGAGATTAATTTTTTAGACCAACTCTCCGAGACGCCTCTACATAGGTGGTAGTTTAGATTTCATCATGTCCATGGGAACAACGGTGATGATGACCACTAAGATGGGGCACTTGAGTAAGTTGCTCTTGGGCTTGCCAAAGTAGATCGTGATAAGCTCTGGGATCTATTAACGTGGTGGAAGCTTGGACTTGAGTATTTCGATGGAAATAACATTGCTGATGCTAATAATCATCAAGGTAGAGCACATGAACCAATTGGGATTCAAAGAAAATATCGGAGATTAAATACTATGTCTATTATATTGGTATTATATTGGTACAAGATATCAAAAACACCTACATCGAACTCATTGGATCAATATATTTACCAACAAAGTACAGCAAGTATCAACCTGCATGCTCCCGGCCCTAAATTTCGCATTGAAAAAGGAGTTAAACAGGGAGATCCGCTATCTCCAAAGCTATTCACAAGTTGCTTTCAAGCGATCTTCCAAAAGCTGGCGACCTCTTGGGAGACAATGGGCATCGATATAGGTGGCAAAAAGCTAACCAATTTACGTTTTGCAGATGACATTGTCTTATTCTCCCATACGGCACCCCATCTAGAGCAAATGTTGCAAGAACTGAGCACGGCAAGTCTTGAAGTCGGACTCAAAATGAACAGGGTGGGAATGGGGAAGATATACAATACGTCGACTAGTATATATACTTAGGCCAGATAGCATCCTTCGAAAACAGGCAGTCTAAAGAAATCGATCGACGCATCGAAAATGCCTGGAAGAGCTTCTGGTCCATCAAGTCGCTAATGAAGGGGATCCTTCCATTGACTCTGAAGCGCAAACTCGTCGACATGTGTATCCTTCCTATCCTAATCTACGGCGCCCAAACTTGGTCATTAACGGAAGCTGAAAAGTCCCGACTCAAGGTTTGCCAGCGAGCGATGGAGCGCAGCATACTTGGAGTGCATAGGACTGATCGTGTCAGAAACACCGAACTGCGCTCCAAAACAGGCATTGCAGATGTGGGTGTCAAGGCCGCCAAGCTCAAGTGGGACTGGGCAGGACACATCTGCCGAATGCATCCGGAACGTTGGGCCAAACTATCCACTGAGTGGATACCGCAGGATGGGTACCGGTGCAGAGGCAGACCGAAACGGAGATGGCGGGATGACCTGTACGCATTTGAGAACGTTTGGGAGGAACTTGCTTTTCAGCGAGACGACTGGCGAAAAAGAGGGGAGGCCTTTGCCCAGCAGTGGGACACACATAAACAGGCTAGATAAAATATATATATATATATATTGGTAAATAATAGTGGTAGTGGTATGATAAACCAATATTGGTAGTACGAGTAGTTTAGACTTGAGCATGTTTATAACAAGCACGTTGATGATGAGCATCCAGATGGGGCATTGCAGCAAGTCGCCCTCTGACTTGACGAAGCCTATGATGATGAAGCATTGGGTCTACTTACCTGGAGGCAGCTCCGACTTGTGGATATCCATGGCGACGACGTAGACGGGACATTCTAGCAGGTCGCTCTCGAACTTGACGAAGCCTATGATTTTGAAGCACAGGGTCTACTAACCTGGAGGCAGTTTAGACTTGAGCATGTCCATGGCGACGACGTTGATGATGAGCACCCAGATGGGGCACTCCAGCAGATCACTCTCGCTCTTGACGAAGCCAATGGCGCTAAGGCACTGGGTCTCTAGCCGCCGACGGTCCGGGTACGACCGGCGAAGCTCACGGTTCACGTTCGATTGGAATCTCTTCATGTCGAATAGCTGGAAAGAGATGGGAATTTTAGAAATAAGGAAAGGTTCCTACAAACAAATTTACTGCTTAGTCATTTCATTATAGGATGTTAGAATTAATCTGCAATATTTATCATGTAGTCACATTATTTGCTATTCCGATTTGCTTTCTAAAAACTAATGTAGTGCGGCGTTAATAAAATTGTAATATAAAATTAATGACAAAAAGTGTAACGTCATTAAATGAGTCATCTTAAAGATGAGTAACTGAATTTCGTAATACGAAAGTGTTAGTAATCTAAAGATAAAGATCATATTATTAAAAGTGAACTACCAAAAAAACCTGTGTGGTACTTTTTATCTCAATTAAACATACACATTGATCAAAACGGTCTCTTTGTTGCAGACGAATCAATTGATGATAATGTAGATTGTATCGAGCTAATATTACATAACAAGACATCCGACGGTAATGAAAAGACAATCGATAAAAAACGTCAGCAGCAAATTGGTCGCTTTTAGACCAGCCGACAAGAAATGGGTTCAGTATGAAATACGAGTATAATAAATAGGAAGTGTACACAAATAGAACTTACATGGTCTAACGAAGTTAACTGAGATCTTTCTGATGAATGCAAATATATGCTAATCTACTAGCTTAGCTTGACAAGTGTGTGATTTGTATCTAATTTTGTTTAACATCAGATAAATATTTATTGTACAAAAGAAATAACAACGTTACAATAACAATTAAAGTCTAAGGAATACAACTTAAAATACTTTCAATAAAACTATACTAAAAATTAAACTAAACTCGAACATAATAAAATTAAAGTCAATCTAAAAATGGCCCCTGCGGCATAGTGCCAAAGATGCTGGCGGCATTTCCTCGCTGAATCGCCAAACTGATTATTTGAGCGACGAAACCGCCAGCTCTCCGGTCACCAGTAACATCAATAAGCCTCTTTGTTTTGAACATACTCAGTGTTTCCTTAGTTAAATTATTGTAAGTTTATGTAACAGATATACTCAGTTATTTTAAAAGAAGTGATTGATTGATGTTAAATAATGCAAGTATTTGGATTCAACTTCAATCCCTGCTTTTTTCATTACTTTATTTACCAAAACAATCATAAATACTGTTTTGATGTTTTGATTATAATAAATTATTGTAATACTGATAAAGTTTGATGAAGCTCTAAAACATTTTCATCAAGAGAACAAATACTGTTTTGACTATGGGGAACAGTCTAATACAATGGTAACTCTAAAACAAAAACGCCTCGTCAGGTCAAAATTGAATGAGCCTTATGAAGCCGTTACATAACCGGTGCACTAACGTCACTTGCATCAACTCGACGAGATGGTTATCTGTGGCTATCTTTAAGAGATGCCGACGTCTCACGGAGTGCATTATATGTAATGTTAAATGGTTGGAATTTCAACGGAAGTGTTGCAGTTTCTATTCTTTACTGGGTTAACTTGCGGCTTCGCGTGCGTTGCAGGGGTTTTTTTGCTTATTACCTCTATTTTTCGGAAAAAGTAATCTGGTCCACATACAATAAATCATTTCGATCTAGTTATTGATATGCCTGTTTGTAATAGTAGGATAATCTATTAAACTTAATTGAATGGTTTAGTTTGTCAATGACATGCTCGCAGACTACATACCTGTTTTGTAGACTGGATTGCATTGATATAAAAAAAACATTCAATTAAGTTTGATAAAAAAACTACTCTTTTGCTGCTATGAAAACATTTCTGACCACTATTATGCCAATAAAAAATATTACTTTAAATGAGTGTTGATTCCTTGAATAACACTCTAATAATTTAAAAGCAATGCAGTATTTTTTCTTACATTAAAAAAACCGGACCGGACAGTGCTAAAATTTATTGCGAACAGAATGTCATTATTAAAAGCTATCTATTATTTTTAAATCAATAGATATTTCAAGTAAGTCGTTACGTTTAACTAATTATTCAAAATGATAACTGGCATGTTTGTTCTGTTATTTATTACGAAACCATACCTTCTCGTTAATTGGTTAGTTACTCGGTGCTGTTATGATGAATTTGGTTTGCGCAATATCTAGAGGTAATTGTACAAAGTAATACAAGAATAAACTGGTCTACAATGTAATAAAACTAGTGTTAAAAAAGATTATTTAATAAATTCCTTCACGTAAGAAAATCAATACAAGGAAAGGTAAAAAATTAGATTAATCCAAGAGATATTTAATTTACACTACTTCTCGCAAATAATAGTTTCATTCGAGTAATAAATTTGCGCCAACGTTTGACTATACTCGTAATACGGTTGTATTGAATAATATCTGACTGATCTTCAAAAAACAGTGGCGTTAGATTAATGAAGACTTGAGGCCTCATGGAGAGAAGAATAAGTAAATCATGGTTCAACAGATCGCATGTGGAATATGAAACAAAAAATGTTCAGAAGCCCGGGTCAAGTTGGCAACGATGATAACATTGTTTTATTAATTTACTTCAGTCGCGATTCGGTGTGGGAACGAAAATGATCACAGGAAAGGTCTCAGGATCGGCATGTTTCGACACTTTGGTGTATTGTTTCTTCTTATTTTTTAAATCTTGTGATTTATGCTTTGATACATTCTGTGTGTTTTTTTTTCAGCAAGTTAATAAGATAATATATAGTGTTCTTGACAATTGTTACCTTAGATAATAATCGACATACCACTAAAAACAATTATGACCTTTCCTTCTTAGGTCATGAAACACGACATGAAGTCACGTATAAGTCAATTCCAAAATAAGGTTTAATGAAAACTAAAAGATTCAGACAATGAGATTATCTAATACACGGGAAATAAGGTACTGGTCAAAAGTTATCAAGAAAATCTGTACAAACTGTAACAGAAATTAGCATAATTTTCTGAAACCACAGACAATGGAAGTGTTTGCTTACGAATTCGCTTTCGTTACTCCCAAGAAAATAAAATAAGAAGCTAACAAATAGGTGAGGCAATGACCATTCTTTTCGTTACTTAATGGTGCTATCTTTTCGCATTGTTCGCGTAAACCATGTTACGTAAAAGTTGGAGTTAATGGGGTATGAATTACTAATGAATCCCACTCGGAAGAGATTCCCATTGTGCCATTGTTTTGAATCATTTGTCCCGATAAACCCAAACAGGCATATAACACGAAATCATGACGAAAACGATGATGTTAATCTCATCAGAAATTCAAATCAAGATGAAGGTTGTGTAATAAGAACATCAACTAAAAAGAAATTATGTAGCAATGTCATGGCCAACAAATTCTGAATCGTGTTCGAGCACACTTGGCTACATCGTGATGCACCGCAAATGACTGCGGCCACAATGCAACGCACATTAGAGTAATGTTCGGACTCTTTAATTTTTTTCTCTGATTATTGTCTTTAGAAATTATGTAATACAGACATTAAGGCGTGCTGTTAGATGAAGTAATCTAAAGCAATTATAGCAATATTGTGAGAAAAGTGATCGAAATTTTATCGCAAGGGCGAAACTCAAAAGGAACTAAGCAAATGTGGCAACATATTGATAATAACAATCTTAAGCAGTTTGGATAATTATGCTGGCAGCCATGAAATTAATCGATCGTGTTTCGACATCTCACTTTATAAATACTTCCATCTCGAAGGAAATTATTGCTGGTAAACATCTACTTGGTATTCGAGTTGATATAGCCAATCACGGAACATCTGTTTTAGTTCTAAAGCGATGAATCTTGAGTCAATAGCAATAGGGATCAAATGTGGCGGAGGATTGAATCAAAGAGATGAAGGTATAATTTTGTGTTGGTCAAATTTGTTGTTAGTTGAAGGGTAATGGTAAATGTAGGCCATGTTATTAGGCGCATCGATGGATGGTATTGATGGCAAACGAACCGAACGTGGTCGTTAAACCGCAGCTGCAGTAATATCGAGAGACCGATGACTAATGGGACACAAATGGAACCGCTCTATTCCAACTATGACTAATAAAAAAATGATTTGGTGCATAATGTGATTGTTGATTTTTTTATCGACAAAATGCTGTAGATCTATGATTATTAAGAAATGAAATCAGCGCTAATTTTCACTTAAAATTTTAGAGCAAATTTTTGTATGTTTTACTCGATTGCTAATATAATATATTATGGCTACTATAACATATGCCGATCAGAATTCAGTGTGTTAGTTACCTACAACGGCTACGATCTGTTTGTCCACTTCTTGATCAGTAAAAGCTATGAACTTTTTACAAATTCATTGAACTATCAGACATTCCCACATAATAAGTCCGTGAAGAAAATCTCTATTATACATGATACACAAACATAAATAAAACCGTAATTTTAAATACTACTAATGTCTCACGAGAGTAAAATAAAAGTTGTCTGAATTATTTTTTGTTGATTTTTACCTTGAATATCTTCTCCTGCTCCAGCGCGTATCCTGGCAGCTTGACTATGTCCTGGCCTATGGCGGTCTCCTCGTTGCTGGTGGCTGCCGTACTCTTCACGAACACACTACTCTTGGAGTAGCGTCTGATGAGTATGTTACCCGCGTCGTCCATTTTGATTTTTACTCCCTGTGAACAAACAATAATTTTTCTAGTTAGTTATATTTTTAGGATAGAAAAACATTAGGCCGAGGAAACAAAAATATCAAAAAAGAGAGTATTGTGTATTAAAGTATGGAAACTTGTAAACTTGTTGCTTATAAGTAAATACAAAAGCATTATTATGTCACGTTTATTTGCGATTTACTCGTTTATATTTCCACGTTCTAATCTATTATTGTTTATCTTTATTATATCTTTTTCAATTTCTTTCTGTTATATCTCTTGACAACTTACAATTATGGATTGCAATAACTCGTTACACCGGTTCGTTAAAAAAACCATACCAGCATGTTTACATATGCCCTTACAAAACAATTAATCATTCTAAACAAAACCACGAGTTGTCTTCACCGTTAGGGCTGATGACATCACAATCATTGATTATCGCGCCATCAACAAATACTTCAAGGCTGTGAGCTGCTTCGGTTTTATTATTTTAACACTATTCATCTTTCTATGATTTATGGCAACCGAGATCAACAATAAAGTATATCCTAATAATCTTTTGACCTATGACATCAGCTGGGTCTCACGATTGTTACGGCGTGTCAAGTTAATCATTGTTATGCATATTCAAATTTTGAGAACGGTTTAGAACAATACGCGGAAAAGGTTTTACGTATTCCAATCAATGTTTTTTTTTTTTAACTGCAATAAATCTCTCATCTCTGATAATTTATTATGAGAATGATTTGTAGCGATTAGACACTTCAATGTTATTATGACTAAGTACCTATAATTTGATAGCAGCCATGAGACACACCCGGGAAATTGAAGCAAAAATTGCTTCTTGTTTCGAGAGCCGGGGGCCTATTTATGATGGTTGCTGTTATCACGCGATAAATAAGTGACAAAGCATCCGTCACGTTTTGACAAAATGGAAGTGTGAGTGACAGATGATTTGCTACTTATTTATCACGTGATAAACGCAACCATCATAGGCCTCCAGGAAGCGTGTTCTTATACTGTAAACTAGGTTGGCCGAGGGAAATCGAACCTATTTACCCTACACCACATAAAGCAAGCATAATATAAGTAAATAAACAACACATTATTTTGGTATTCAAAGTTTAGCGAAATAATATCGATATCAATTTATTTATCTTGTTTAATTTTATCAAATAAATTTCTAAGTAACACCGATGAAATTGATTCCATTATCGACGCTCTTACCATTCTATAGGTACAGCCGGATTGTTCAACAGTTAATTACCATCAAAACTTAATTCCCAATAATGATTGCAATAAAGTAATAAATAGGTGATTAACATAGCTTACTAAAGGCCATAGGAATGAAGTTATTGGCATAACGCATCCGCAATTTGCCAGTGAATTGCCGGTAGTGCACGGGGAAGTGGAGCAATTTATTAAAGTATTGTGGGTTGACGAAACTGCGCTAATTGTCGCATGCAGTTTCGAATGCCGCGCGCGCGCCCGTCCATGGATAATTAATTCACTGTAGCGCTGCTCAAGTAGCTATACAACATTTGATTTATCACTTACAAAATTAGTTTGGATTGAAGTCGTTGATCAAGATGGACTGAATAATTTTGTTTCAGATTGATAGTTTTACGACTTGGAATGTCGCTGCTAAGTTGATGAATTCCAAAAGCAAGCTGAAAATGGCAGGTGTTTACTAATTGCGGACATCATACGAACAGCCAATGTGGGTTTTTTTTGGAGATATGTCCAGTAGTGAATATAGGCTGTGTTTCAGATGTTGATCATTGTGATGAAAATCAATATGCATTGAATAAAACAGTTTTTGTTATTCTGAATAGGTAATTTAATTCAACCTCATTAGAATTAGACACGGGTAATAAAATTGATCCAGCTTCTGGCCTTACGTTGAATGTTGAGAAGGTACTGTGCCTATTTAAATAAATTGATCATCAAGACAAAACGTTTCTTTGTTCACTTAAATATAATTATCTATAGCATCAAAGGTGTAGTTTAGCTCGATTCCAAATCAATATTTGCCAAGGTATTGACCTTGCGCTAGACAGCTCGTTATCGTTTTCGATTGAATGTCAAAACGTATTGGATCCTATTGTTCGAAATGTTTCGTAACATGATCCCTCTTCTTATTTCCTGTTCTGTCAGGCAGATATGTTTTCGATCAATGCCACGCAATTTATATCCTCGACGGTGTTTTTAGTTGAACTAACACATGGCGCCTCTAGTAAAAAAATAGCAAAATCACCACAATAGCCCCCTATTTCCGCTAATATTTTGTGGAATCGTCGGCAGTTACTTTATGATTCCTCTAATTAATAAGTGATATAAACATATATACTATATACTATAACGACTTTAGGCATATTTGACCGGTCCGGACAAACCCAAGGGGCCACCCTTGGGTTTGTCCTCGTGGGAATTACAAGAAACTGACAATTAAATTCTTTCTGATATTGCAAAGTTTCAGTCCCTAGGTACCAAAAATGAGGCTGGTCGCTGGAGGTCCATAATTATTTTTTTTCTCAGGGTTTTCAGGAGCAAGTTTTTAGTTTGTATTTACAACACAATAATGCTACATAATAATGCCGCTTCTGTAGCGCATCAGGGATGTTTGCGGTAGCAGGCATCGACTGCTTCTATGCGACCATGCGCAAACGCTGCACATCCCTGCCCTGGGTGCGGGCCAGCCCCAACCCCATCCTACGCTCGATTGGGGACAGGCTTGACTGTCCTTACACAAGACACTGCTGTGAACAGCATGTGTCAAAAAGCTTGTATGTTGTGTAAGTTTTTGTAATGATTTTTACTAACACTTTAGATATAGATTTATACTAACAAATAATATGAGTCACCAATGTTACTCGAAATAAACGATTTCATTCATTCATTCAATGCTTCGCATCTAAGTAAGTTCCTCCTACATATCCTTTTAAAAGAATTAACATCAATGTTTACAAATAATATTATGTATCAACATTTTTTTCTCATGATATTAACCTGTAGTCAAATGACTGCGGCATGTCGGCTACTAATTATGGCATTCGCTCTTATGCAACCTTTTATGTGTCTGTAATTGTTTCCGACACATGTTGTAAGGTAACATTATCTGTGATACAGAACCCCACGTTTACTCTTAATGCTTGGGCGTTTTCTTGTATCTAATGTCTGTCTGTTATTGACTTGGGCACTATTTTGACACCGTGCTTCATTAATAAAATGTACCACTTCGATTTTAAACCAAAATACAATTGTATTGCTTACTTAGTGTTGAATTCTAAGACAATCAGAAGTAATCTATTACTTACCTAATTTAAAAGTTAATCAAATTATGTTTTATGGTTCCTGTTTCGGTTTTTAGGTTCAGTACTGATTACTTCAAGAATTAAACATTATTTGCAAGTCTCAGTTTGAGTAAAATCCTCTTTTGAAATTGTTCCGTTTCGAGTAATATGTATTTAAAATTGTTATTGAGTTTGTTCTTCGTATTTGTATACTAGTCGTGAGGTCCAGCTCATAATTACGTCATTACCTATTTACTTATTTTAGGGTCTCACAAAAAGGCTCGGTTCTGGTATGTGGTTGCGACCGATCGGTCATGTCTGTTTTTAGCGTAGGTGTCATACTTGACGGCTAATGATGACCGAGTGAAGAAACATAATCATTCATGCTTTGTGCTTATCTACAGAATATTTTTTAGATAAACTAAAATTTGGTGTAAAAACACAATCACTAATTCGAATATTAAGTAAGTAAGCGCTTTGGAATTAAGACATCGACAGATTGTCATTTGTTTAGAGTCTTCTTTGTTTTACTTTCTTTGAATGTGCATAATTTTTGAGGATTTATATTTTACCAAACTGAAAAGGTGAGTAAGTTGATTGCTTCTTACCTGTCCTATATGTCTTTTTAATTCTTCTGTCTTCTGATCTCTGTGTGGATTGTCGAACCCGCAAAGTCCGATTCTGTAAAGAAAGAAAACAAACATAAGCGAATCGTAAAAGTGACACTATTTTTTTAATCCAGTATTCTAATCACGTCTGCAGGATCAATATCAGTAATCTGTCGATTTTGCATGTGTTGGGTGCTAGCCAAGTTATTTTTATAGCATTATATGTGTAAAAACCCATTTTTATTACGAGTATGTTTTATTCATAGGCTTCGGCAACCACATCATTATCATTATCTTCTGAATCATTTTAGTACCATTCTCTTGTTTATATTTTTAGTTTTCCTCTCACATAAATCTAGTTCGACATTGGGTTCTCATGTAACAAATAGACGGCATAGGAATTTGTCCCACATTAGTATTTCGTTACTGTCCACTATTGGCATATTGTTTTCTTAAAACTGTTCCTTGGCATTGCCCTGAGAATGCGTCATTGGCATTCAAGTCATGTGCCATGTTCTGGCGATGCCTACAGATGGCTGATTTCTCGGTTCTATGGTAACCGTACAAAAATATGCAGTTTTCTATTCTATTGACGGTGCCTTAGTCCCTAAATGATTTCTTTTGAAAGTCATTTCAGGGGACAGTTTCTTTTCGCTTTTAGAATTTGAATTGAATTAAATTATGTGGGCTCACTTAAAATTACTACCTAGTATTTTTTCAGATATTAATATAACAACACCTAAATCAGTTTTTTTAGTAGCCACAAAAATCTCCGCTGTGAAGCTGAAATTGTGATAATTTCCGAAAGTTTCTTTACTTGACTGTACTGTGAAGATTATTTTGACTAAATGATGATAAAATATATAGAAGGCATCTACATTTGATATACAAATAAACAAACATACCATTGACATTTAAAGGTTACGAAACTACATAGATTTCCGCTAAGGTCGCACAAAGATGGTATAATTTTATTAATAGAAATGTGTTACACCATACAACACGCCCCGAGCGTGTATAAAATGATACCTTACAAGTCTTACCTATTGCGATATTAATAACTTGATTGTTTTAATCAATTTAAAGATTGTTTGTTAGTTTATATTGCGATATAAAGGTTTAATAGGTAACAATACTAAAGCGATATAGTAACAATAAAACTAATTCAGGTCAAGTTCTATGGCATAGAAAGGGCATATACAAGTGCGATGCTGCTTCGTGCATTGTGATATTTGAAGTCTGACCTTGTTATATGTTTCTAATAACTTTGGAGGTTGTAGCGATAAAAAATAATCTATAATACAGTGTAGAATTCAATGTAATACTTCGAATTCCTTACTGAGTTTTACAACAAGGGAGTAAACAGGGCACTCAACGGTCGAAACGAAAACATATGGTCAACTTCTCTGATGTTATACGTTACTAGCTGCGCCCGCGGTGTTTCCCGCTCATCCCACGGGGACACTAAATTTTTTCGGGATAAAAAGTAGCCTGTTTTAATTCAGGCTGCGAGCTAGCTCCAAAGTTTACCAAAATTGGTCCGGCCGTTTGAGCGTGAAGAAGTAACAAACACACTGACAAACTTTCGCTTTTATAATATTAGTGTGACTATTTCCCCACAAGTGGTGCGTCTGAGCGTATCACACTTATAAACAAATAAGATCCTTTAAACTGTACTCATACTCATACATAAGTATTGGTGACAAAGTTCTTTGATGGCATGTTATCCCCCTTGTGCAAAAAAATCTGTGATCTCTAATGCCTTCTCCATCTATCAAGTCACACATTGTTTGTTATTGTTACCTATTGTCTTGCAACTTGTATATTTTTATCTTAAATGTATAATTATTTACGTAAACTAACTTAATAATTAATAACTCAATTAAAACTAAATTATAAAAATAACAAGGTTCAAAAAACACCGCTCCCTGTCATCTCTGGTCCAAAGGTGCCCATAACGCTCGCAGCATTTCCACGTTGGATCGCAATGGACACCCTTTGTACCAGAAATGACTCGGAGCGGGGGTCTTCCCCCTTTTGCCTGAGTCTACGGCCTACGTCGCGCACAAAACATTTTGCATCCGTCCCCCAGCAACCCGCTGTCTCCACCGCAAAGGGAACAAAAATGTAGGATGTACCTAGTGTGACATATTTCTGCCGTTTCAAGTCCGCCTGATATTCGGCTGCAGCTCCAGCCGTGCGGGTGGTACGATTCAGGTGGGAGGCAGCGAAGGTGCTCACACACGTAGCGTCCCACACTAAACAACGACCCCTTTCCCATGGTAATAAAGTTAGTCCATCGGGCCGTTTGCCGTCTGTACGACTTAGACCCGGTGGCTCCAGCACGGATGGAACGCCAGCCGACCTAAGCACCCTCTGAATTATGTCATTCAGTGCGTGGTGACGCGGGTGCCTACCAGTACATCGACGGCAACTCATTGCATGGTAGCCGTCAGAACCCACCATGGTACCGCAAATGCACAAATGAGGTTGACAAACATTGCAGCCCAGGCGGAGAGCAACGCACACACGCAGTGAGTCCCCGTCGAGTAAAGTGCCCAATTGAGGCGAAGGTAGCGCGTGCAGCCATGCCCCTGATTCTGACTGAGAAGCAGCCAGAAGTCTTGCTCGGTCTGCACCCACGGCATTATTGAGAAGTCTGTCTAGCGTGGTTTTGCAGCTTATATCAGACCATGACCGTTGAACCTTTGGGTTCTCTGGCACATTCGCGCCCGGGTTGAGAGCCAGCCACGCCGCCAAAGCGTCGGCCACGTATGGTATGACTGCCCTGTCGCCATTTATGGAAAGAATGTTAGCGACCAGGTCAGACACTCCATGGGCCGACGCTAAGAAGGCCGGCAGGCTTACATCCCGCACACGGCGCACGCCAATGCCACCGTGTCGGACCGGCAAAGAGGCTTGTGCCCACTGGTCAACAGTAAGCGATACGTTTACAACCGACTCGATTATGGACTTAACGGCTGTGTCGAAGGAATCAACATCGTCGGGAAATAACCAAGTTGAGGCCGTACGTAACAGATATGTTAACTTTGGGACTGCGAAGCACTTCTGCATCAAAGCCAGGGCTACGTGCGGATTTATGCCTTTGAGGCGTTCACCGGCGAGCAGAAGTAGGTCCTTACGGATTTGGAGTGCCTCAGGAACTGCGGAAGGAAATATAGGTGCCCCGAGTAAACAAAATGTATCGCTGGTCAGCTTTCGAAGACCAGGTAATAAAGTCAAGAAATTTGTAAAGGAGTATGATGACAACGGCCCACATGAAAAAAACTCA
Organism: Apotomis capreana; assembly: GCA_947623375.1. Classification (NCBI taxonomy): domain Eukaryota; kingdom Metazoa; phylum Arthropoda; class Insecta; order Lepidoptera; family Tortricidae; genus Apotomis; species Apotomis capreana. Next base: position 1,645,023 of record OX392501.1, read on the forward strand.
CACTTAGCGGTGTTCACCTCTAGTCCTAAATTCTTCAGGCGCGGCAGCAAAACAAGTAAGTCACGCTCCACCTCTTCTGGTTTACCCCCAATAGTACCATCATCGAGGTACCAGATATTAAGGGGAGATTCGAGCTCGGTAATAACTTTATGTATCGCGAGGCTAAATGTCAGCGGACCAAGAGGATCTCCCTGCTGAGCACCAACTTGCGACAGAATAAGGTCGGAGCCATGAAAAAGTTTGGAAGGTACGTGATATGCCTGGTGAAGGAAAGGATAGAGCAATGGTACATTTTCTCTAACCTCGTTTAATAGCACGTCCCTCTCCAAGGTGTTAAAAGCATTTTTAACGTCCAGTTTTATGATAACGTTTGCTGAATTTTCTGAGTCCAAAACAAAAGCACGTGTGGCGTGTATCGCTGCTTCACATCCCAGGCGAGTTCCAAATCCTAACTGATGTGGTTGCAGATAGGAAGCCATGTCTCCTCTTACCGCACGATACCCAAGCTTCGCTACTAACCTACGAAAAGTGCTCCCCACGGCTATTGGTCTGACTCCTCCTTCTTTCTTTTTCAATGCGCAAAGAGTGGCCCCATACAGATAGGGACAAACTTGAGCATTTAATTTCCCGCTCAGCAAAAAATTACATAGTTTCGTGAGACCCTCCATTAGGCGCATCCCACTCTCCCCAGCCGAACGAGATGTCAGCTCCTTCAAGAGGTCCGGACGAATTCCATCCAGACCCGCAGCTGACCCACTGTGAAAAGAGTTAACGGCTAGAGCTACATCTTCTAATTTAACTGACAAGGCTGAGCAATTCTGATCCGGCTCCGCTGGGAAGCAGAGAGGACGGGAGGGATTCGGATGTTTGGACTGTAGTGCGGTAAAAGTGTCCGGCCCCGAAGCGATTGTGTCCTCGCTCATAAGCAGGCGGACAGCGCCCCTCAAATTGCCCTCATGGACTTTGGCCTCAATCGTCCTGGTGAGAGTCGAAGACCGGGAGGTCGCTGTAAAATCATCAGACGATAAGTACGAAAATGCATCTATGTTAGCCTTGACCTTCGCAGTAAGAGATCCTGTCCCACCCGTTTCGGGAGTTTTCAAAGCTCTATAAGAAAAAGACAATAGAGTGCACCACTCGTCTACACCGTTAACGGTAACGCAATTTTCAATTATGCCACACAATTTATTAGCTGCAGCACATCTCGCCCCCTTTGGAATGTGACGAAGAACTCGCACTGATTTCTTAAATAAAGCGAGTTGGTCCAGCGTGCAACTGGGGTCAGTCTGAGGGTTCAGTGCCGGTTCGTCGGTGGTCCCGGCTGGCTGCGAGAGGAAAGGGCGAGGAACATTTTTGTGCATGCGGGTAATGTGCGTCTTGAGACCTTGCGACGTAAAGACACGCGACGATTCATTGCAATATGGACACGTTGACTCAGACAGTGAACTCATAGCAATTTTATATACATAAATATCTAAAAAAATATAATTAAAAACTTACGGCTATGTAAACAAAGTATATAAATAGTAAGAAAAACACGGCACTGACACTGCGTAATAGTATTGACCAGGATGGATTCACTGGAGAAATGGAGTAGGTAGAAGCAAGCCTAAAGCCTGCTGAGGCATTGGTGGAAAGAACAGCGCCGTAAATTCATGAAGATTGGTAACTTTTTTCATGAATAACTTAATGAATGTAAACAATTTTAGTGTCTACTTTGACATCTGTCGCGTCGACCGGGGCGCTGCGTCGTTGCACGTAGGCCCGCAGTGTCGTCTCCGTGTTGAAAAAGGATGCTTTCGAGTTGTCTATATCCGCTATTTAGTTTTGCGACACTCGCACGGTCAAAAATTTATAAAAATGTATTATATTTTCCGGTCACTGTGTATTATGTTCTAAGAAATTATGGTTATATCGTTAGATAAAGGTATCTGCGCACATATCAGTGGGTCGTCGAACCAGTGGGCGCAGGCGCAGGTAGTCTTAGTGGGAGAACGTCATAAGTACCAACGAGATACGAATACAGTTAGATCGTTCTTGCGTTACGGATGTTTTGGTGAACGGAGGCCTTGGCGCCACTGTCGCGTGCCTGCTCACCGATTACGCAGAATGCTGTTCATTAACTATTTAACATTATTGAGATACAGTTAGAACAGCCAATTATTGATGTCACTTATTTTCAGGGTTCCCTGTAAATTATGAAATTTATGAACAGCGGACCTATGATAGTTGCGTTTATCACGTGATAAATCATCACTATCACTACGTAGTATCAGATAAAGTCGCTTCCTGTTGTCTGTCCCTATGTATGCTTAGATCTTTAAAACTACGCAACGGTTTGATGCATTTTATTTTAATAGATATAGTGATTAATGATGAAGGTTTATATCTATAATACATGCATAATTTATCAGCATTGCACCCGTGCGAAGCCGTGGCGGGTCGCTGGTAAATGATAAAGGATCTGACACTCACACCTAGGGCCTGCAAATATTCGAACATTTTAAGTATTCGAATATTCGTTTTTTTTCCGCAGATATTCGAATTATTCGAATACTATTCGAATAGTTTAAATTATTTCTAAAAAGTATTAAAAGTCGCTTTTTTTAAATTCCAGTGTTAAAATTAAACGAACAGCAATTCGTGAATACCTAAACATACGGTGACGACGACAATGCAAAGCGAAATCAACGATACTTGACCCAGCCAGATGGCTCGAGAACAAGATCCTCTTAAGGTGTTTTAGCGAAACCCTGTAAGGGTCCTGTAGAACAACCCGTACTGCTCTTTGCTCTTCCATACCTCCTTGCGGTCATCGGTGCTACGTAGCTCTAGTAGAGTAGAAGTAAAGGCTTTGTCTACTGCCACATATTTTCTACTACTACACTGCGCTGAATTCCATACTTGTTGTTTAGGAAATACTCCCTGAGACTGTACACCTCGCGGTTGTGGAGATTCTTGGCGTTTAAAGTCACGGCCTCGACACTTACCCAGAATTAACAGTCTCATAAATAAATAGTGTGCTGGGCGGTGTCATCTGGGTCGCCGCACTCATGGCACACCGGGCTGGCTTCCCTCCCGATACGGTGCAGGTAATGGCCGAAGCACCCGTGTCCGGTCATTACCTGTGCCAGCCGGAAGCCAATGCTCCCATGAGCCCTCTAACCATTGGGAGAATGACGGGAGGAGTGCCCCTATGGTGCGGACCCCATAGGGGAAGTCCTCCAGGTCATTTCTCCACCTGTCCCTTATACGGCGTTGCGCCTGGCAACCATAAACCTGCCTGGCTTAAATGATGGCTTTAACCCATATGTAGTGAGTGGCACCTTCCTGTCCAAAGCGCCTAGCTTAGTCTGAGTTCACCTCAGTACGCCAAAGGAGTAAGTGAACAGAGGCATCTCCCAAACACACCTTGTAGCCACCCGACAAGAATTAAGTAATTTTGTCAAACGACAAAAGAAGCGCTTCTTCGAAGCCTGCTGCATGTCCCCGCAATACCAAATAGTAGTACTTGGATTTAATTTCGGAAAGGTGCTATCGCCACTAATTCTTTCTGTGACTTTCTGTAGCTCCACCACGTTTAAGCCTTCTGGGGAACTTAGTTTAGGGTTGTCAATGTACAGAAAATGAGCAATGGCGAGGTCAAGGCCCCTCTTCGAAACCGGCATTCCAATCCTGAAACCTTCAGAATAGTAGGCTCAGGGCCAGGCAGAACCACGGAGCTGAGACCTAAAATAACTTTCTCAATCCCTATCAAATTCTGCGGACCAGGAGAAGACTTATCATGTATATTCACATACATACATAGTTCTAAATTTTTTTTATGGATATATTGATTATTTACGTTAGGCTACAATTTTATACATTCCCTATTTTGCCGAAGTGAAAGAATTACATTTAATTTCTTACATTTTTCATTAATAAAAAAAATATTCGAATATTCGAATACTGCACACGGTAGTATTCGAATATCAAAACGAGTCGAATATTCGTACTATTCGAATATTCGAATATTCGAATTGCAGGCCCTACTCACACCCGCATTTTTACACAACGTGACGGACGCTCTGTATCTTATTTTGAATTATCATGCGATAAAAGCAGCTTAGGAATAGAAATCCTTACCATATTTTTGCTTAGGTTTAAATTTTACCTTAGATGAAGGTGCGTGTTGTAAGTAATAGTAATGCGACAGATGATTGGCAACCATGCAAACCAGCATTCACGGAGAAAGACCTTGCTTTGCCAACTATGATTAAAGCAATGTAGGTGCACATTATGCGGCTAGGCATTGCACTTGCGTGACTTTAGTCAAGGTCATTGCTACTTTTTGTGACGTCACCTTTAAGACGTTACAAACAAGCAGACCTAAATATACAAATTCGTGATAGTTTTCGACAGACACTGTTAGTTATTAACAGGCGAATATGTCTATAACATAACTGGCACAATCTTTTCGAAACGCCTTTAAATTCAAACTATAAGCTACGTAGGTAGTTCCGAAACTAAAGTCTTCTCAGATTTGTTATAGGTATATAGGTGATAATGATAACCAATATGTAATCATCGCAAAATTCGCAAAAAGTTCTTCTACAATCAGTCCGTCATTACTGAGGACGTTGTCACTGGAAAATCTTAATCAATCTGCCGTGTCCGAATTGTTGAAGTTTTTTTAGCTAGCCTATAGGAGTGTTGCTGGGCAAAGGCCTCTCCCTTTGATTTCTACAGGTCCCTCTCTGAAGCTACCTCCAACCAGTTGCTTAAGAATGCGTCTATGTTATCCCGCCATCTTCGTCTGGGCCGGCCTCGTCTACGTCGCCCATTTTGGGGCACCCACTTGGTGGCTATGCTGGCCCATCTTTCCGGATTCATACGGCAGCCCAATCCTACTTGAGCCTGAAGGAATGTTATATAAGCCCTATATTAAACTATACTAAATGATCATCGGCGGCAACTGTAAGGAAGCTCTAATATCCCTACATCTTCAACACGCTTTTTTCACCTAGTTAGCCGCGAATTAGACGGTGCTTATGATGAGATGGCCATATAGAGAAAGACCTTGGTTTTGCCTGCCTCCTATGATTAAAGCCCAGTTGCATTACGTGCTCGTAACGATCAAGAATGCTAGTAATACGCGTGACCAGTCAAGGGCATGTCATAATACTCATAATGAAATGGTTCAAGGAATTAATTCGATTGTTTCATATCTAATTCAATTATGTGTTATTTTGTGATCAACTGATCAACCAACAAGTCACGACCTGTTTAATGAAATTGTGGTTTAGATTGAGGCATGTAAATTATAGTCTTTGATGTCTAACTCACTGAACAGAGTTATTGCAAGGATTTTTGTCTCATATCACCTTGGGATAAATTGGTAGGTAATAAAATCGAATTAATATCAAATTGCACTTGTTTGATTAGGGCAAAGTTGTATTGGTTTAGCTATAAGGAAAAATACATATTTTGTGGTATGCAATTATTTTAAAAGGCAGCATTGAGCATTACAGTGCTCTTAAACTATTATACCTAATGAAGGTTACAATATTAAATTTTTTTCTTCCGATAGATATTTAATAGTAATTAAATTAGATACTATATGAAATGTGTATCATAAGTCATGTCGAATATCAATTGAAATGATAACTTGAAACATTCTTGTACTATGCTACAGTAGACAATAAACCAGTAGGTACTTAGCATTGCACTCTGTTTTTTTATTATTATTAAAACTTTTCTTTGCCATTCACAATTATGTTCTCTCTAATTTTAGACGATCATTATATTCATTTGTATAATTTTAATATGAAGCAGACAAGTAAATAATTTCTTTATCTAACATAATATGTTCATTAATCATTAAGGGTTGTGTTTGTGTGGCTGGTCTAAACATTTACCTACTAGTAATAGTCAAAAGGTCTCTCACTTTTCCGTATCGTCCATCCGGCCACTTTTCACAATAGCCCGGGAAAGCCATGGCCCGCCCATGGCTGCCAAGTTCAAGGCGCGGAACCATGGCCCGCGGGCCATGACATCCGCGGAACTGACCATTGTTTGGTTAACTGCTTTCAGACACGCTTCATTTGGTGCGAATGAGGATGCTTCGTTGGTTTTAGATAAGGTTTTACTCGTGGTGTTAAAAAGTCGCGAGTGTGTTTTGCGAAGTGTTTTTTTTATTTGATAGATTTGGGTCGCCGGTGTTATAGGTAAATCACACTAATATTATAAAGGCGAATGTTTGTGAGTCAACCGGCTCGACCAATTTTGATAAATTTGGATTAACAAATAGGCTACTTTTTATCCTGAATATGTAGTGTCCCCGTGACACGAGCGGGTAATACCCCGCGGCGAATTTAGTAAGAAAATAATTTCGAAACATTACTTCTCAAACAACTATCGATATCTACCTTGCGATGACTGTACGATTTCCTCAAGCAACAGTTTACCGTAAACTATGGCAATCCATAATTCATAGAAAGTGCGTATTGCCATTGATCTGCATACTCTATGATAAACGAGAGCTAATGCTGCTACTTTGTCGATGAAGCAAACTATCGAGCATCGATGGTGTGGAATTTACTGGTATATTAAAATATTGATATATTGTCTATGGCTATGAAATTGGTTCAGCAGTGCGACGATCATTTCTAGGTCCGTTTCTAGGTGCATTCAATTCCTCTTTTTACATGAGACAACCTTATGAAAATCGAAGTAGTCATCCAACATCCATGAACCATGGAACAAATTTGAGTTGATTACACTAACGTTTGCCCTTGCCGGGATTCTAACCCAGGACCGCCGGCTCAGTATACAACTACACTACCACTGCACCAATCGCATAGTCAACCGCGTCGCTTTTTTTGACAGTATTAATTTCTGTTGCTTTTACAACATATCTTACTTGTAACTAATCGCCTTTTGTCTTAACTGTCATGACAGCAATAAACAAATGTTACGGATATTTAACGCTATTGATGAACTTTTTGCTATATACGGAAGTTTAAAGTAAACAAAAACGCGCACGACTTGAAATTCATGAGAACCTTATGTTTTAGGTTATTTTTGTCGAATGTTGAAATTTATCGGAGCGTGTAATATTTGTTTAAGTGACGTAATTATCAAAAGTATCCCGTTTATAGAATGTAGGTTTTGTGTTTGAGGGAAAAATATGCCATTTACGAGCTCGTAATTTATCATCTGAAGTCGTTAGCATAGCAGATTTACAATATTTTGAACAATAACTTTAAGATATATGATTCGTATCTGCTTAAAAAAGGAACCAAACGAATATAAAAGAAGTGTCTCATAAATTCCGTAGTTTGTTTAGTTCACGAAGATAACATTGATTGCTAATCTTCATATTTTTTTTCGCAACGAAGTTAATTATACGTAAGAAGACATTGGTTATCACTTATCAATATTACGAGTGCAACTACATGCAAAATGTACGTTACAAACCACATCAATAAAACAGAACGTCATTACAATTTTCCACGATAAACCGATCAAGAAATAAAACCGAAAGTTTATTTCCAGCAATTTGAATACGACAAAGAAAGTAAAAGCGAACAATTATCGATAATGTATCGATATGCGTAAACTTTCGTTCGCGGAAGCGGCGCGGGCGCAGGAAAGCCGGTCGGTACCGGATCCGAGCATTATCACAATTACGTGTCGCGGATGGGAAATCTATCGAAATTGTTTCCTAGTCGACATGGGATAGCGTGCACCATTAACTGGTTTCGACCGGTTTTGTAACTTAAGGTACAATGTAACCAGGGGTAGGTAACTTTAAACGACGTAAATAGTGCCTAGTTACAGAACGCTATTATTTTTTTACATCTTTATCTACTAGGCTTTAGCTTTACATATCAATTCACGGCGCCTAAAAAAATGTTCTCTAATATGACCAACGTATTTGGCGGTAACCTGCGATTGTCCAATTCACGGAAAACTGTAGGGATATTATTATTGGACACTCCAAGATTTACCGCCTACAATTTTATATCGCACTGCTCCAAAAGAAGCCAGGCCGCCAGGATAAAGTGGGACTGGGAAGACCACGGTTGTCACTAGGATCCCAGGATCGGAAGCTCTAGTTGTCACATGAACCCGGAACTGTGAGCTAGTGTAACCACAAAGTAGGTGCCGCAAGACGGACAGCGCAGACGGGGTAGACCTAGATGGAGACGGCAGGACGATCTGAACGCGTTCCTCAACAACTGGTTGAAGGAAGCACTTAATTGGGATGTATGGAAATCATGAGGAAATGCCTTAGTCCACCTGTGGGACAGTTCTATAGGACTGAATTGGGCTTTCTCTTTAAGGTCAAGGGCTATTAGACAAGCTGGGTTTTTGTGATAATATACCTAGATTGTGAGATTGACAGCGGAAATGATACTGTGTGCACGTCCTATCCTCGCCAGACTTAGAATTCATTCCATTCTACATAAATTTAGTTGTAAAGTATATATGTTGATATAATATATGTCTTGTTTAGTATGAATGCGAAATGTTACGCCGAAGGGAAAGTATGACCTAAGTCTTACTCGTACATGAACTTCCTCATAGGCAATTAAACTTGGTGTCTATTACCAACAACATATGCCTTGTAAGTTGTCTCTGTTTCTCATCATTGGACCTCAGTCCGTCTAGCATAACCATGCTTCTCTCTCACATTACTGCACAAAAAGAGATATATGATCTCGCGCAAAGAGTCGGAGAAACAGTCGCGTATCACAGTTGTCCTATAGAAGTGCAGATTTAGGCATGCTACAATTAATTGCAGCCCTATATACTTGATGTCCAAATTGATTGAGTTTCTTTCGGCGTTTTTTCTCAACAGTAGAATGTCCTTGTGGCCTACTTACATAATAAAGTTCATTATTTCAATTATTATAACATGTCATAGTAAAATTAATAATTTGGGTCACATTGAGATGCATAGTTCAATTTGATATGTATTGCTTAATTGGAATTGGCAATGCAAAATTTTTTGAAAACAATGATTGTAAACTCCAATTAACAGAAATTTAAAGTAAAATAGTACTGTTTAACAATAAAATAAGATAAAACAGTACGTATATAATCAAATACCGCCTCTAATATGCAAACCGTGTAATAATATCGACACTAAATTGTAAATCTGGTTAAACAAGTGCCAACAATCATAACAAAATAACAAACCACGCGAGAAACATAAATAATATCGACAACAACAATTCGTGAAAACCGCATCAGAAGGTAACACTTATTATTGATCAAAAGTAACAATTTAACGTAAATCATGAAATAGAAATCCACACAACTGCAGAGAAAGCGACATTGGAAGTAATTGATATAATAACCGCACGCCGCGAATCGTAGTCGGAGTATAATTATTAGCGAATTAAATCAAGTGTTATACAACATATGCAGTGATGAGATGTTTATTTTTGACAGTTTAAAAATAGTGACCGCAAGATTACGTAATAATGAAGACACCAGCATTATAATTATTTTTGATGGACTAGAACTTGCCCGTAGCTTTCATCCATAATTTATTTTTCTAAGTATGCGATTTGTTGTCACATATAAAGAGAATCATACTGATACGAAATTAGTACCGACGATTATATTAGTGAAATGAAAATGCTACGGGCGAATTGGGACACTTTCCTTCCATTACAATTTATGACTTAAGAGAAATTCAAGATTTCATATCATTTTCTAGTTTGTCATTTAATGTCTCTATTAGATGTACTTGTGCTGATATTGTCCATTAGAAAAGTAATAATGCGGTACATTTTGCACTCATAGCTACTTTACAAAACGGTTTCTATCATATTACTCTTATTTCTTGTTTTTTGCAGTCTCATTTATTCAAAAGGGACTTACAAGATATGTGCAACACAATAAAAAAAAAAGCCTAATCTAAGTTATAAATCAAATATTTACATAACTAAAAGAAATTAATAAAGGTGTAAAAAACTGTGCCCCGGCGGCATGGTCCCGAAGACGCTGGCAACATTTTCTCGCTGAATCACAATGCTAATGCGTTGTGCTAGGAAGATGCCAGCTCTTCGGTCCCCATTAGAATTTATTAATCTTTTACTCAGGTCTTTACTCTTATTTATACACATTTTCATGACATGCCATGTATGTCTCCTGACACCACAATGGTCATACGCCTTCCTAAACATAAAGTTCTAGTTCGATATTATCTCCATAAGATAACACCAAGGTTAACACAAGCCCTATAAAATACTCTGATTAAAATTGAATACAAAAAGTTAATATAAAACGTCACCATTGTGCTGTCGCGTATCTCAACAATCTAAACGTTATATGTTGACATCTCTATTCCGTAGCTATCATCTGATTAGAATTGCACATTCTGTTTAATAGTGGCCTTCCTGAGCCCACACCTCGTAAAGTCTGTTGTAGGTCAACGTTGTCATCGATAATAACAGAGTACAACGGATAGGGTTCGTGAAGCTGAGGTGTTTGAGCCTACACTTATTGTAGGATTTAGTCTAGCTGTTAAACTCCACTCATTTCATTTGATCTGTCTTTTTTCTACATCCGTAATCTCGTACCCTATTTATTTCTTGTACAACGCATTCACTCTAGGGTTTGTAGGTTTAAAGTTACGTTTCTGATTTTCATGATGTTTAACTATCACTAATGCGATATGCACATGTATATAGACTATTTGGTTTGTTAATAAATGATAGATAAAAGGTAGACGTCTTTATTTATGTTTATGTCCTTTAACAGGCCATAAGAATGTTATAATAAACATAAAAAGAAGAAATATGATACTAATCTGCTGAGACATGACTTTTTCCTTAAACATATCATAGAAGGAAAATCGATTGAAATCGAGGTAGAGGAAGGCCAAGACGGAATTACTTCTAGCAAATAAAAGGAAAGGTTGAAGTCATGTCTTACCAAGAAGTGAAGGAGATAGCCCAAGAAAGCCGGCTGGCGATTGCTACAACGACAAGAGCGCAGCTCTTAAATTGAAGCAGAGAAGATAATAAAAATCGTAACAGTGTCTTGATTAAAACAATCATTCATAAATATTAAGTATAGAGATAACATTTCAAACACTACACTGTAATCGATACCCTTCCACAAACCTCAAATGACATTAAACCAATACATATAGACGGTCGGCTCAGGCCAAGGACCGTGGAGATTGTAGCGATGCGCCGGCGACTGTCACCTTGCATTCAAAATCGGGTCGATCGGGATCCACGAGCTACCAAATTGAATCATAGTTGGGTGAGTTGAGTACAGTGTGTGTAATGCCCTTAAATGTACAAATGATCCAGATTTATGTGGACAACTTTAAATGGTTACATTAATTTTGCACGAAAGTTTTAGGTATAATATTGTGCAGAAAAATAGTTCGACACGGTTTTGCATTCTTATTGTGGATCGCAGTTGATCTTTTAAAGCATGAATTAATTATTGTTTAAAATAGATGTTTCCATATTATTTTTGACGATGTTGTAGGTTGATAGATACTCTATATAAGTAATTTCAGAATTGTATATAGGTATATAATATTACAAAGCTAACTTACATTTTCCAAAAAAGGTACGTACCGTAAGGTACGGTCTCAGGGTGCAAATTTATGGGTCTGGGGTCGGGGGTGGATTTTTTGTTTAGTCAATTTGTTAACAGTGCCATTAATACACTGTCTGAGAGTGGCATTTAAACAAATTTGCTTTCAAAGGAAAGTAATGAAATTGAGATTTGATCCATTAACATAGTGAAAGATGATGCAAATATTGGCTCTTCTATGCATTGTGTGCTTAATGAGCAAATTACTTTTCTAGCAGTAGGGTGTGAACGGATACAAATCGTGATGTGGGAACGAACATTGTTGGATCAATACACACATAATTAAAATACGTACAATAAGATCATATAAATGTCAAGAATCAAGAACTCTTAGAACTTTGTAACGTACTCTAGACTTCGTATTTACTGTGAAAGTTGATAAATCTGAGCAAATATTAGCAAATTATGAAAAAATATTGTGATGATTTAATTTTTTTAATTTTGTCAGTTTGTTTAACGATGCCACAGAAAGACGGAGAAGAATTGATTGCAAAAGTGTGTGTTTAGTGTTTCTAACTATCTATGTTATATAACAAAATGTAAAAGATACGATTCAGTGGTTAGTCACAAGTTTAAAGAAAACTGTTTATGGGAAACTGAACCACGTTTTATTTTAAAAAAATAACCTTAAAACATCACAATGGCAAGCAAAATACTCTTGCTTCTACTCACCGCAAACTACAATAGATTGTTCACGCGGAAAATCAATTTATTCAAGCCACTATTACTTTCTTTTCATTGCTTTTAATACTTTTACATCGCTCCAGTTGCTATCTATGACACTGCAATTACTTCAAATGTCAATACTTTCTTTCTTTTATTGAGTGCGGAATTATTTTTATGGTATAATAAAGGTAGTAAAATGTTTATACCAATTAAAATTGTACGCATTTCTCTGGACTCTGGCACTTACGTCAGCGGCCACATTTTTGTCAAAACTTCTAGATTATCACTGTATTTTCAACCATTACTAAAATAACGTTCGTAGAAATCTTGCCACATCACTACATAAAACAACTGAAGTAAGTCACAGAAATGCTTGATAAAATAAACAAAATAAAATAAAAAATAATAAAATCCAGAGGTACCGGGTTCGATTCCCGGTCCCTTCCACCAGGTAGCTCCTTTTTAAATATTTCTTTAAGCTTTGATCTTTGTATTAATGGTTTAAAATACAAAATAAGTTTGTTGTTTCACTAAAGACTACAAATTTAATATTAACCAACAAGACTCACTTTGCGTCATACTAAAACTAAGCTATATCGCAATGCCGCAAACCAAGCATTTTATTGTTTTTAGATATTACAACACAGTTTAGGCTAGTTTAGTAACTAGACTTACTTAGACCAGGCAAATAGTCGCAGCGTGCCCTGCCTCAGGGGGCGATACTGTTAAGAGCTGTTTTTTGATGCCTTTGCGCAGTGGTCGGGGCACCTAACCTTTGCTGTTCGTGATAACGAAAATAGAGCAATGGACCTGTGTAGCTAATATAGTGTGAAGGTGTAATAGGAAGTCTCCATCTGTTGCATCACTTAAGATTAACTTGAAGAAATTGTGGCTGTCCGATGACATGTGAATTCATTGAATACTATATTTATTTACGCATTCATATGTATTATTAAATAGTATAAATATATGTGTATTATTACTTACTTAGTTTATGTACTCATAGTTTTATTAAGTATAATATAGATATCTTGTTTGTACGCAGTGTAACTAGTTTGCCTATTTTCTTCAAATACCCATTCCTTCAAGTGCTCAAAGGTTAACTGGAAGGGATCCCTAATAGGGATAAGTTCGCCTTTGTACATTTGTTATCAATGTATTTATAACCAGTTCTTGTGTACAATAAACTGTTTACATACATACATTACATACATATAATCGAATACAAGATTTTATCTAGCTTTCTCTTATTGTGGAAACGGCGGGTAGTTAGATTAAGTTTACCGTATAGTAACCAGAAAGTACATTGAAAACAATTGTTAAATTATTATTCTTGTCGTATGTTCCGGCTATAAACAATTTGGTTTATGCATGAATCTACAAATATACGATTAAAAAGCAACAAATAGCCACAATAACATCTAAGGTTTTTCGTATTTCAGTATCAACTGACATATGTTTTGCTCTAACACCTTCATTATTTCTATTCTAATTAAAATTTCATCCATCACCAGCCAAGTATGGGCCCAGTCCTACATGTATTCGCCAAAATAAAACATTAAAGTTAATCCTTCCTCCTAAATCATTTCTCTTAATAGGGTGGTGGCAATGTTTCGGTATTCAGCATTTTGGGAATATCGTCCTTCAATGTATCTGGCTGATACAGTATTACAAAATACACGGCTCGCCAAACTTTCACGATTCTGCGCGATCGTAAATACATTCGTTAACAAGAAAAACATATTGTTAACCTTACGAAAACCCAATCACCTATCAATACCCGTTTCCCCATTATCCAAACCGTTTGAACGCCACAATAACTCATTGTTGAAATACTATCGATCTAACATTTCAGGCTAAAGTTCAACATGGGCATAAATTTGCGGCGCAGTTATTTCGAGATTTATAGAACTTATTTGGTACAGACCTAATTCGATTGAAATACGAGCATTTTTATGATGCGTTTTGATTAAGACCCAGTGATCGGAAATAGCTACTAACATTTCTACTACTTGGATTTAACGAATAACGACTTAGCAGTGGAAGCAAACAATTTAACAGCAGTATTTAAAGATACCGGAAATCCAAAAAAAACATGGGGTTTCAATAATTTCACTTTATTCCGACCACTGTTTATGACACAAGAGATTATGATCCCTCTCTGTAATCCACGACTCCGTATGGCAACAATGTAACAGAAATGAAATGAAAACTAGATCTCCAAAAAGAGCAAATCCGCACAAACTAAATCAGATTATTCATAATTAAACTTCTATTCGCACATCCGATATGTGTATGCTACAATAGAATTACACACCACTAACGATCGGGATCGTATTTTAGTACGTCATAAAAGGCAACATAAGCGCGTAACTCAAAGTAAATATGAATTAAGTACTTTACATTCACATACTAGTTTATTCAACGAGGAATATTTCTATACTGAGGGATCGATAATCTTCCATTTCCATAAATTTAAGAGTCAAATTCCTGATGGTACCTATAATGAAGTAGGTACGTAGCTATCTCTGTCTTTTCTCCATCTTTTCTTCTACTGTTGCTTATTTTTGGTATTCTTCATTGCTCTTGCTTGTCATCAGAAGGAAAGGTTTTGCAACGAGGTGACCATTTTCCCCCTCTTTATGGTATCTTTATGCTCTCAAAATCTTCCATTAGGTATCTAAATAGTACTAGAGTCATATGCTTGGTTGATTAGACTACATGATCAGATTTGTATCAAACTACACAGTGTAGTTTCTGGTCCAGTGTAGTTTAATTTCAATCAGGTCTTACAATCTTTGTGCTAAATTTGTCTTTCGATTGAGGTCTTGATCGGTATTATATTTGAGCTTGACATGATTTAATGACAAATACAAAGTAACACACTAAATGACAGCTGTAACATTAAGTAATGATCACTTACGGGTGTCTAGTCACCACTTTGTTAGTTATACTATTTTGTATTCTGTGCTTAGTTAATGGGGCGTTCACTATTTATGATACGTTTCGTGATTGGTAAAAACATTCTGATTTGTATTTCAGGGACGACGATGTAAATTCCAACACACGTCGTAAATATCTAGTTTCCTTATTAGATGTTTAGCGGGCCTATGATGGTTGTTTTAAATTTATCTAACGCGATAAAAGTCACGTTTTTACAAAATGCGAGTGACAGATGTTTTGACACTTATTTATCACACACGTGGTATATAACAAATATTAAAAAAAAAAAAAATCGACTGTAATCAATATCAAAATAAATATCATGGCGCTGATATTTTTTTTACTTTCATAAAACGACAAACATACTACGAAAGAAGAAACCAAACGAAACTTAAAACAATACATCTTTCGCATAAGTGCAATATTTATTCATACTTCAAGCATAGCATTCACTATCATTTATTGCTAGCGATAAAGAAAGCGTCAACAAAATGATTTAAAGTTCACGCAGAGAATCGAACCCGGCGACCTTCACCACACCCACTGAACGAAGGTACCAGTCTGAGCAGGATACGGTCGTCACGACACACATTTTTGTCATACTCAAAGATTTGCATGATCTCAAAACAATACGCACGTTCGGATTTAAGGGCGTCCTCAAAAACAATGAAGACAATATCATTGGTATTATAAATATATTTGTAAACTTCGGAACATAGAACAAAGGTAAATCCAGCATTCTTTTTTTTGTGCATATTGATAGAGGTTAAATCGCCTAGTGATAACCAAAACTCACTAACATTTCACTACTCTTCTAAACCTTGTATCTAGTTTGTAGATTGATACTGAGATACGAGCTTTAGTAAGTATTTGTTAATTAGTGAGTTTTGGTTGTTAACAGATGAAAAATAAATACAAAATATTACGCGACATTTACAGGTGGGGATTGAATCGAACCCACGACTTATCCGGAGTAGTGCTTTGACTACCGCGACATTACGCACATCACTTGTAATTAAGTTTACTTTTTCTCATTCGTTAGATGAAGCTTACGAGTATTTTAGAAATCAATTTAAGGCAAATTTTACGCTATTATCCATGACATCAAACAAACAATCCCTGCTAATATTATAAATGAAAGTGATTCTGTCTGTTAACGCGTCACTCTTAAACCACAGAACCTATTTACATTTGTGGTATGGAGATAGTCTTTATCCCGGTGAAAAATCGAAATATTTACATAATGAAGGTACTCTTTATTTATTTATTTATTTAATCTTTATTGTACAAAAGAAAAACAGATCTTACAAAAGGCGGACTTAATGCCATAGGGCATTCTCTACCAGTCAACCATTGGGCAAAGCAGATAAGTTGTCTTGTTCTAGTGAAAAGGGGTATAAGTCACATATTACTCAGTAACTGTCGTAACTATATTGTAAAACTTTAGCTGCTCCTAGGTTCAATTTGACTTACACCCCTTTCACTAGGGCCTTAGTTGATGAAGCCGTCCGCAAGGTAAGAAAAATAACATCGATATTGCCGACTTTACTAAGAATTAACTGCAAAACCAAGATTACCAATATCAGCTTGCAATCTATTCGTTTACAAATTAGATGATGAGATCTATTTATTATTTTCAAATTAAGCCGTCAAATGATTACTTGGCTGTCGGTAGTTCTTTATGCTAAGTTCAAAATAAACAAGAAACTTAATAGCTTTGTAGATTTTGTTTCATCTGATAGGCTCCTTTGTGTTAAGGAGATGATTGCTAAGCTATTTTTTGCTACCAAAATCTCGCATTAATTTTGTTTGACTGTAATATTTTATTGTATTGTATTTGCAGGTCTCATACTAATCTTTAAACTGTATCTTTTGTGATTGTATACCTTTTAACTTAAATATTTAAATAAATTGTATTGACTTCTAATTGTACTAGGTCGTTATCCTTGGTAGTTTCAGCACAAAGGGTTAAATGTTAAAGATCTTAACTCATCTCTAATTTGGGTAACAAATTACCGACAAACTGTTCTGATTTCAGTTCTCGAATAATGTCAAGGCCTCTCCCATCGTAAAATTCGTTACAATTTGAAAGGAGCTACAATTCCGTACTCGTATTGTACACAATAATTGTTATTCTTTCGAAAAATTCTTGGCTGTTGTTCGTCTTTGTACTTGCAAGGTTTACAGCCGTAATTAAGGTTAACGTAGTATTAAATCGCCTAAATTATATAGTACAAACGTATCATGATACTGGAGATTTACTCGAAGTAGATGAAGTATTGTCAAGCCCTTTCCATCGGCCAAGCATGTCTAAATCGACCTGATTCGGTTATCACGTGAAATGAGCCTTGAATTGTGACCCCAGTTGATTTATTTTTAATCTGTTGCTTTATCCACCTGCCAATCACAGATTTCTTAGTCAAAAGGCATGTTTTTGTTGCAAGTTAACCGTAATACTATATCTAATGTAAATAGAAAATGGTGCACTAGATTAGTCTGCGCTTAGCAAAATAGTAAATAAACCATGATTTAGCCATTATGTACATGAAATTTTATATCGACCTTCTGTCGTACGAGTTTTAGCTTTGATATGTTAGAGTGATATGTCTGTAGGGGGTTTTCCAAATCCGATTGACTAGTTTTTATCTGTGTTGGTATATTCTTCTTCTTGGTCGTTTCACTCTTTACAAAGTAATCAACTGCTTAATTTACAGGTATTTTAGTATTATTAGACGTGTATTGTGTGTTTGTAGGTATATTACAAACACGCAAAACATGGTATGGTGGATGATGATAGTGTCACCATACACCAACTTCCTATAAAATTACCTAATCATCAAATGGCCAGTTGTGGAATTTTACAATTTGGTCGAAAAACCTAGAATCCTCTGCCTTTACACGATGTAACATCGGTATTTACAAGCTAACTTTATCTTTTGCGTATTCATTACTTTATGACGGTTTGCGTCTTTAAATAAATTATTTAAATAGGAATCCGCTTCTTCACCAAAAGGTTACTTGGTCAATTTGTTCGTGTTTCTCTGAAACGTCTCTGAATTTGAAAGGTTAAATAGTAACAAAGGTTATTTAGCGAACAGGTAAACTAAGAAGGCGCGTATCGCGAATCATAATGTTAGTGATATTATTACGGCAAACATTTTATAATTTTATGTTTTTTTTTTACAGCTGAATAGTGTATAGAGGACACAAAGAGACTTAAATTCTAGAATTTTATAGATTATAACAAAACTAATGTACCCAGAAGACTTTATAAACGTCCCAATTCTAATTTTATGGAAATAATGCAATACCCAAATTAATTCGATCTTATGATGTGGTTATTAATTCGCATGATAAGAATATGTAATTAATAAATCAAAAATAACATAAGATAAAAACTAAATGAGATAAATCAATGCAGTCATTAATGTGGCTGACATGAACTTCGTATCGATGATAGTAAAATTTATTAAGGAAGTTTATTGTATAATAATATCATTGTCATTAAAGAACAATCAATTTTCATTTGTGTGTCTAATGCATAAAAGGGCTATGTCATTAGGGTTTTGCGTGAGTTAAATTATAGTGTTTACGATGAAAGAGAGGGAAAAATACAGAAAATATAAAATAGAGTCAAACTTGTGGGTAAGTTGGCATAATATCGCATAATTTTATCGCGAGCTGAAGTAAACTCAGAATAGGTTTTTTCCTTACCTTACTAAAGGTTTCTATTACCTATTCATATATAGGAGAAAAATTGCAATGTTATAATTATAATGTAAATAAATATTGTGTGATTATGAATTTTCTTGTTTCATTTACTTGCATACGAAGAAAATAATATCCTCTATTTCCTTTCAAACACTACGTTCCGGTACAAATATTACGATATGCAATAGTAGAGATCGTTTTCTAACGATAAGACCGCGTGTTGTTCAGTGTTTACCTCGAATTGTAATATCTTTACCATCTCTATTTATTATTTGAGCCTCTCTGTCTTTACAGACGAGACGTTTACAGAGCCAGATGGGCCTGCATCTGGCACGTAGGGACACCTTTATTTCTTATTTTTTAATTCACATAAAAAAAAAAGTCTGTTAGTTTTACGAGGTGTAATAAAGAATAAGTACTTGTATTATGTTGTAAATAAGTTCATTTGGTACGTAACTTAGACAACTGCTATCTCAAGACATCACCAAACTTCATTAGTCTAATCCAACTGCCTGAGGCAAGCTTGCGTCGCATCCTACACATCTTACACATCCTTTCTTGAGTGCAACAAAGACTCAAGTCAACATCATATTTAAGCCAGTTACGACCTTGTCTCACCATCGTCGTATTATTTAAGAGTAAATTGCCGTGCCATTTAGCTTTATGCGCCTAATGCCTAACGAAATGTCGTTTATAATGACACCTGTTGCAATGTGTGATTTAATGCCGAGGCTTATGAGATGATTATAGGTATTTCTTTTTTACAAGATCTTGTTTAAGTTTTGCTTGCCAATTTGAATCCTATTTGGCAAATCATCAGACATTGTGATAACATTTCAATTATTCTAGTTGAGAAACTAAGTGAGGAGGTGAGAAACTAAATGTACTCTGAAAAGTGGGTTGGTTCACAAGGCGGACTGACGACCTGGTGAAGGTAGCTGGAGTCCGCTGTCCGGCCGATCATGATGATGTTCTTCAGGAGAAGCCTATAATAAGCACTAAGCGTTTTTTGGCTTTGGCAGATACTTTTTTTAAGATGTCAAATATCCCTACTTACCAAAAAAAATCAACCTGACAAGAATAAATCTATTTATTCCAGAAGACTAGTTAACCTTTAGCAACAACCATGTGAAAACAGTTGAAGATTCACACATTATTATAAAAGTTCATAAGAATTAACCAACGTCATGAATCACTTGACAACTTACATCACAGCGAGGAGAACGCAAAGAATGCCGGGTGCAATCAATAATTTTGTCAGAACACCGTTATCACAGTTCACAGAAGATTACAGTAATATATGGGGCATTGTTCATCAATCAGCGTACGAGGTGAATCGACTGAGCATTCATTTGCCATAACTATTTAACTTGTTATCGATTACAATGATCGCTTGTCATATTTTATATGACACGACGGTTCCTGTACATGAATAAATCAATGGATACCATAGTTTCAGAGTAGAATATGCAAAACAGAATAAAGATTTTTTTCCTCGTTATCACCGTAGTTGTTTCAATTTCAAAGTTGAACGATGTTGTTTAGGGTTTCATACCACGAAAGTGAAGAGGAGTTCTGGGAAATTTATCAATGACTACAGTTTCGTTTTAATTAGAATTTTCAGACGATTAAAAATTAATATAAACAATATATTTGGAAAGTAAGTGATAGCTGTTGAAAAGCTTTGAGAACTAACCATTAATGACAGAAACGTATGTATTTCCTTTCATACCCCGTGTCGTCATACTGCTAACACTGTAGACTGTGCTGCAATTTAACGAACGCGTAGGAAGATAGCACACGATTTAGCCACGAGCGATTATTTGATCGATTATTTAAAACTTTCTGCGACAAGGCCGCCCATCGAGCAGTAATCGACTCCGAATCGATACTTGAGAGTGGGTACTTGACGAATAAACAATACGATAGAATTGATGTAGGTCAGACTAGAGTGATTTAATTTGGGCCATAATTATTGTTCTGCTAATGCGTTTTGTGGTCTGACCTAGAAAAATATATGAAATAAAAGAAAATGCGCAAGGTATTTTTATGCTTTTAGACACTTACAAGACTTTTTGACAGCATAATATAATACAACCTTAGTTGAAGAAGTCTAGAAGAGCACCAGTAATGGTTTAAAAAACCTTTGTCGTTTTCTGTCATTTGTCATTAAAAGTAGAAGACACTGACTTAATTTAGGATTTTATAAAGAAAAAACACTTCTGATCACGCCAAAATAAATAAGTACAGCGAATGAGCATGAACAACATTATAACATTGTCCACTCAAATTATTCGGCGTGTCAACAGGAGCCAGGCGTCTGCGCTGGTTTTCAGGCCGTCCCTCTTCTCTGAATCACATTTCCTACAGTTGTTTTTCCCTCCTATAATGTTATATTTTTCTCACATGTCTATACGGTGTCCCTAAAACCAACACTGAAATAAAGAGGGGTGATAGAACAACTATACGATAAGCTTTCAATTTCAGCGAATTTTACCTTATCAAATATGTCATAATTTCCAAAATATCGTCATTTTTCTAAAAACTCATGATGTTCATACCTATTTTTAAGAACATTAGAAGGAGTCAAGCTAAACAAGTATCATAATATTTAAACAAGTATCATAGTTTTTTCCTAAACTTCCAATAGTAAAACATCTCATTAAACTTAGTCTCTCAAAAACTCGATTTGAATGACACTTGTATTACATAATACATTTCCCTGCTGCCACGAGATCGCGAGATTACATTGTCACTTCGCTTTCACTGAGACATTTTCACATGGTGGTTTACACCATGGCACAAAAAGAGGATTAAGTGTCTATGGAACTATTTCACGGTTACTGCTTTTCTCTTCTGAGTGCCTGGTGATGAGATTCATATCGGAGACGTTTGTTATTCAAATACAAAGTGTCTGAATAACATTGCGAGTGATTTCTAACAAAATATTGGTTTAAACTTTACGATTTTTGAATGACAATAAATTAACAACAAAAGGTATCCTGCTTACATTGCAATGGATCACATTACATTCTTGTCATGTATGTAAACTCTTTATTGTACACAAGAACAGGTTTTGAAATATGTACAATGATAATAAATATTAGGTACATGTGCAAAAGCGTACTTATCCCTATTAGGGATCTCCTCCAGTTAAGCTCTGTGCAAGTTAAGTGGATATCCGAAGGAAATAGTATTGTGATAAGCCTTGTCATAATAAACCTTTGCGTCAATATTTAAATATAAAAATTTGGTATGTATTTAATTTAAGCCTGACTAGAAATATATGAAGATTGTCAAAAGGGCGCTATTTATAAGATATATAGAAATGCTCTCTTTTCCTGACTGTTTTTCGTGTAGTAAACCCGTGTACACTTTATTTATATTTACTTATTTCTAGTACCTAAGACCAAAATAAATCCGTAGCAAATACACTGAAAATTAAAAATGGTTGCTTTAATAAAGATCTTGTTTAATGTAATCACACATCTTGACTGCATATGAGCCTACGAAGATCTTGTCCGCTGAAGCTAAGAATACTTAGTTAAGTTCTCATAGTAGTGTGCACTAAGTGTTGTATTGATTTAGACAAGCCTAGTTGTTTGTTTAGTACATGAACTATTGTCAGATCTACTAACTGTAATTGTTAATTCAAATCATTGTATTTGTTACACCAATAAAGTTCTTATGCACATTGACGAAGTAACTTATTTGCAATCGATATGGTTCTTATGTACACCGACTAAGTTACTTGTTGGCAGTCATTATGGTTCTTATGCACATCGACTAAGTTACTTGTTTGCAATCATTATGGTTCTTATGCACATTGACTAAGTAACATATTTGCAATCATAATGGTTCTTATGTACATTGACTAAGTTACTTGTTTGCAATCATTAAGGTTCTTATGTACATCGACTAAGTTACTTGTTTGCAATCATTAAGGTTCTTATGCACATTGACCAAGTTTCTTGTTTGCAATCATTATGTTTCTTATGTACATCGACTAAGTTACTTGTTTGCAATCATTATGGTTCTTATGTACATCGACTAAGTAACTTGATTGCAATCATTATGGTTCTTATGCACATCGACTAAGTTACTTGTTTGCAGTCATTATGGTTCTTATGCACATTGACTAAGTAACTTGATTGCAATCATTATGGTTCTTATGCACATCGACTAAGTTACTTGTTTGCAGTCATTATGGTTCTTATGCACATTGACTAAGTTACTTGTTTGCAATCATTATGGTTCTTATGCACATTGACTAAGTTACTTGTTTGCAATCATTATGGTTCTTATGTACATTGACTAAGTTACTTGTTTGCAATCATTATGGTTCTTATGCACATCGACTAAGTTACTTGTTTGCAATCATTATGGTTCTTATGCACATTGACTAAGTTACTTGTTTGCAATCATTATGGTTCTTATGTACATTGACTAAGTTACTTGTTTGCAATCATTATGGTTCTTATGCACATTGACTAAGTGCCTTATTTGCAATAAGTATGCTTCTTATACACATCAAAAAAGTGACTTGTTTGCAATATTTATGAATCTTTGACACAAAAACAAAATTACTTGATTGGGAAGACAAATGTAATGGACTTGACTGTAATGAGACAATACCTTCCTGATGAGAGTGGCGCCGCGCAGATAAGAATATGTAAACTTTTCTGCGCGGCGCCACTCTCATCAGGAAGGTATTGGCTCATTACAATCAAGTCCATTACATTTGTCTTCCCAATGAAGTAATTTTGTTTTTGTGTCAAAGATTCATAAATATTGCAAACAAGTCACTTTTTTATGTGCATGAGAAGCATACTTATTGCAAACAAGTTTGTGTTTTTTACGGCTTGACCAAATTTGTCAATTAACATAAATAGTCTGTTTAGGCAGTATTATTGCAATAAAGTAATTTTTTTCATGTGCTAATGATCCATAATTTTTGCAAACAATACCTTTGCTGTTGATGTAAAAAAAGACGTAGGTAAATATAAGGAAATTCAATAAAACAATTGATTTTCAATAAATTGTATCTATTTATGACATCACACTCCACTTCTACTGCATATGGCATATAAAACAAGTCTGAAGTCACCATGGTCAACAATAATAATAAACAACACAAAACACACCTTGTCTTAAAAGTAAACTTATAGTAATATAATTTAACTTATTAATGGACTATGAATATGTCCATTAAGTCTTAATTAGGTAGGTAACTAATTTAAATTATGTACTTAATCAGTCATAACATAACATACCTACTCGGCAATATCGAATTTAAACATTTGGAAACAACACACAATTTTGTCTTAAATAGTATTGCAGTAAGTTCGTTATTTAAATATCGTTTTTGTTTGAAACGATATTAACGGGACATATGCCAATTAAAATGTACCTATTACACAATTGCATCTGATGTGCGAATCTTCAAGTACGAAGTAAGCTTGTGCACCAGGTATTAAATAAATCGATGCGTCTACGTGTGATACTTCCTGGCACACCACGGCGGACTTATTATTTCTGTTTCTTGATATTTCAAATCTTGCGAAGTCGTGCCAGGAAGTAACTACCCAGCACGAAACTATAACCAAAAGTACAAAAAAGTTACATTATTTTAATGAATTTGTACTGCAACAGAAATAAATAGTCCGCTGTGGTTGTGCCAGGAAGTATCACACGCAAACGCCTCGTTTTATTATTTAATACAAGAAGAAACACAGCCGCGCACACACAGAACGCACGTCCAACACCCCCGCCCGTCTCGTCGTCCTCCTCGCCATCGTCATCGGGTGATGAGTTCGCCACAGCGCCCGACACCAGCGAGTCGAGCGACGACGTGCGCGGGCCGCCGCCCCCGCCGCCGCGACCACCTGCGCGACGTGGACGGCCACCGCTGCCGGCATGCTTGGGGCCTACGGGGCAACCTGCTCCGACCACGGCTCCCGCTACCGGTGGTGTAGTGCGTCGCATGCGATGGACGCAAGTAATGAACGAAAACTGCATGCGCGCCTACTACGGGGCTACAGAGGGGGGAATCAACCTGTCCGCGTACCGAGACAGGATGCTGCCTCTGTTTCTTGCATTTGATCCGACCATCGCCGTATCTGCGCAGCGGCTATCCGATCAAGTGCGTTTCATCCAGCGGCGCAAGCTGCTGGACGACGCGACACTTGATCGATTGCGCCTGGAAGTACTGGCCACTCGCGCGGCTTCCACGCCGGCTCGGGATACGTCTGCTACGTCACCGGTTCCGGCGCCAGCGCCCAACCTGGTGCCGGGGGTGCCGCTGACGGATCCCGAAGCCGATGGGGAAGACGGTGCGAGCAGCGTAAGTACCCAGGCCAATGAGCAGCTGAGGAGGGCTTTGGAGGAGGCGATTGTGCGATATCGATCCACACCTGAGTCTAGGCCGCGATTACCACGCTTGCCAATGCACAAACGTAACCTAGCGCTGATGGGAGCCCTGGACGCTTTGCTAGACCCGTACCTTCGGGCTAGCGAAGATTTAGCTGATACCCACTCGATCATGTACTGTGGGGCCATCGCGGCGTGCCGCGTTGCTCGTGTCAGATTCCCGGACACTGACCGAGCACCGCGGACCGCCGGGGGTGTTCCTGCCTGGCAAGTACGGATCGAGCGGCGTATCAGCTCGTTTAGGACTCTCATTGCCAAGCTAATCTGTTTTAGGGGGGGCAACAACCGCCCCCGTGTGATGCGCTACGTGACACAAGCCTTCGCGGGGACTGGCACCAGGCCCTGCGATTACATGGCATGTGTCACGGAGCGCATCGACTACCTAAAGCAGAAAGTTTATGCATGGGCAAGCCGTATTCGTCGCTACAGAGAGCGTGTGGATCGATTCCAGCAAAATCGCCTCTTCCAAAGTGACCAAAGGAAGGTATACCGAAAGTGGGAGGGAACCGATCAATGTGTGACCGACGGGCAACTGCCGGATCCTACTGCCATGATTAATTTCTGGCGTAGTATCTGGTCGGTTCCAGTCGAGCACACCGAGGGCGAATGGATGAATGTTGTCAGACGTGAGTGTGAGCCGATCGAAGACATGGGGGCTGTGATCATCAGCCCCGATGATGTGAGTTGTGCGGTCCGTACGGCCCAGAACTGGAAAAGTCCCGGGCCGGACGGATTGCACAACTTTTGGATCAAGTGGTTTCGATCCTCACACGCACGCCTGGCAACACAATTTCAAGACGCCCTCGAGCTTGGTTCCCTGCCATCTTTCATGACTACTGGTGCTACCTTCCTGCTCTATAAGTCCGGTAGTACCACGGAAGCGAAAAACTATAGACCCATCACGTGCTTGCCCACTTTATACAAGCTCCTTACGTCCATTCTGAGAACAAAAATTAACACGCACATTGTTGCGAATAACGTTTTGGCCTTTTCTCAGAATGGATGTAGGGTGGGGTCCCGTGGTACTAAGGAGCTCCTCCTCATTGACACGACCATTTGCCAACAAGTCCGGCGGAACAGGGGGTCTCTCTCAGCCGCCTGGATTGACTATAAGAAGGCCTATGATTCGGTGCCTCATTCATGGCTGGAGAGGATCTTAGAGCTGTATAAAATCGATACAGCTCTAAGATCCCTCTTAAGCGCGTGTATGAGGCAGTGGACCACAGTCCTTCGTCAACCAGGTGGCGGAGATGGCCCCCCTGGCCCGCAGGACTTGATAAGGATTGAGAGAGGTATTTTCCAGGGTGACAGTTTGAGTCCTCTGTGGTTCTGCCTAGCTCTGAATCCGCTCAGCACGCTGCTGAAGGATTCAGGACTAGGTTGTCGGCTTCGAAGAGGAGGTGAGGTCATTTCTCATCTGCTGTACATGGATGATCTTAAGCTGTATGCACCAAAACGCCAGGATCTGGTGGAACTACTGGAAGTAACAGAAACCTTCAGTAGTGCCATCAAAATGGAGTTTGGTGTAGACAAGTGTGCGGTCATGCATGTACAGCGGGGGAAAGTCGTAAATTCTGCGAACTTACAGCTTTCTGAGACAATGTCCCTCAGGTCTATCTCCGAAATTGAAACCTACAAGTACCTTGGTATGTCACAGTCATTGGGTATTGCGGACGGAGACATTAGACAGGCGTTGAAGGAGCGTTTCTTTTGTCGTTTGACAAAAGCACTTAACAGTCTTTTGTCCGGTGGCAATAAGGCGCGCGCCTTCAACGCTTGGGTGATGCCTCTACTCACTTACTCCTTTGGCATACTAAGGTGGACTCAGACTGAGCTGGACGCCCTGGATACGAGGGTCCGTCAGCTGCTCACTACACATCGCATGAGGCACCCACGCTCGTCAGTTATGAGAATGTACATCCCGCGTAAGTGTGGGGGCCGTGGCTTTTTAAACGCCAAGGACCTCCATAACCGCGAGGTGTGCAGTCTTAGGGAGTATTTCCTAAACAACGAGTGTGGGATTCATCGCGATGTAGTAGCAGTTGACAAAGGCCTCACCTCTCTCTCCTTAGCGAACGAGAACTGGCGCAGACCAAAGGTGCTTAGCACCGATGACCGCAGGGCTGTATGGAAGAGCAAGGAGCTACACGGGCGGTTCTACAAGGCCCTTACGGGGCCCGATGTAGATCTGCTCGCGTCGGTGAACTGGCTACGCTTCGGGGATCTCTTCGGGGAAACCGAAGGTTTTGTCTGTGCAATTGCGGACGAAGTAATGATGACGAACAATTACCGGAGATATATCCTGAAGGACGGTACGGTCGACATTTGTCGGGCATGCCGCCGTCCCGGTGAGTCACTCAGGCATATAATCTCCGGTTGTTCTCATCTTGCTAACGGCGAGTACTTGCACAGACATAACCAAGTAGCCAGGATCATTCACCAGCAACTTGCTCTTCGATACGGTCTTGTGGGGTCTGAGGTGCCGTACTATAAGTACGCACCGATGCCAGTTCTCGAAAATGGTCGTGCCACGCTCTATTGGGATCGATCTATCATCACGGACAGGACTATTGTAGCCAATAAGCCTGATATCGTGTTGGTAGATCGATCTAAGCGCCAGGCAGTGCTCGTCGACATCACCATCCCGCATGACGAGAACCTCGTGAAGGCCGAGAAGGACAAATTCAGCAAGTACCTTGACTTGGCTCACGAGGTGACCGTCATGTGGGATGTTGACTCGACGATCATTGTCCCGATAGTCGTTTCGGCGAACGGTCTTATAGCGAAGAGTCTCGACAAACATCTTAAGAGACTCTCGCTAGATGGCTGGATCAAGGGCCAGATACAGAAGGCGGTACTCCTGGACACGGCGCGCATTGTCAGGAGGTTCCTCTCTCTGCAGCCCTAACCACCGGTAGCCTGGGCCCTGCCCCGCTGCCGGCGGCACCCTAGGTTAGGTTTTTTATAATGTGTTTATATATTTTGTAATTTCTTTATTGTATTTTACTTTTGATATAACTTTATTGTAAAAAACCTAACTTAAGATTTTAAATGAATAAAGGAGATAATAAGAATACTCTTTATTGTGCACAATAAAATAGAAATAAAAAAATAGCAAAAAAAAAACAATAGGTACAGTTGGTCACAACAGGTGGTCTTATCGCTAAAAGCGATCTCTTCCAGACAACCTTAGGGTAGTGAGTAAACGAAAAATAATTATGAAATCGTATTAATTAAACGTTTTTTTTTTTACGTCTAACTCACTGTTTAAAGATTATCAGGCAATTTATCTTTTATATAGTTATTAATATTTAAAGTGTACTCCGTAGAGTTACATATTTTCTCCCATTGCTGAGAATATGTATTTATATTACACGGTATGGGAGAAACTAAACCAATATGGAATGTGACTACAGTTTCCTTTACTTCTAAATCTTTAACTTCGTAGGCATATAAATGTTCATCAAATTCTAATGTTTTCATTAATAGTCCCATTAGAATCAGACTGTTGGAATCATACAAGACAATATTTAGCACTTCGAAAAAAACAGGTAGCAGTTCATCGGGGCTGGTAGTATAAACTAATATTGTACCTTTCGAATACCGTGTTGTAGATACAGTGGCCCAAGTAACATGGACAAGTGACTTATTATGACATAATTGTAAACTAGACCGTATGAATTGTTCATCAGCCGATTCTTTGATAGTTACACGAGATACCGGACCTGTTCTAAGGGTATCAGACAATTTGCCTTTTAAAAATATTTCGTTTAATTGTAACTGATGTTTCATAGTTAAAGTTAATGTAATGTTTCTTCTATTGCATGACACATTTGAAGCCATTTTAAATATTCTGTGCTTTGCTTCAAATCGCATAGACCATAAAGAAACCATATTTTATAGGACCATATTATAATAGGACCATATTTTTTTAACGCAGTGTGATAATGAACTAAATTATGAAATTTGGGTTTCAATGTATCTTTGGTAAGTGCTAAGTACATAGCGTTGAGCTCTGACACTGCATTTTGTAATAATTCTTCAGTGCCCTTGGCAAAAGCTGTAGACAAAATTATTTCTAATACAATCCTTAATTTTTGATACAATTTCCAAGTTTCATCCCCTCTAGGTACAAACTCTCCCACTAATAAACCAAAATATCGCAAAAGAGTTAACATTTCTGACGATGTCATACGCACATTGCCTTGAACGATATGCTCCATAGCCAAAGTACACGGCTGATTTCTAGAATCTGGACCATACTCGAAGGCATGAATTTTATTATTTAGTTCAAACAATGTAAAATATTTGAATTTTCTTAAGAACTGAATAAGTACAAATTGCATAACGTACTTAGCAACACCTTCTAAAATATCGTGCATGCAATCAACGCCTATCTGATTGAATAAATCAAAGTCTGTTACACCAAACCAAATACACTTTGCTTTAATACCTGTCTCCGAAGGATTATTGAGACGAAGATCTGATTCGTAATCAGGTAAAGTTCTTAATAATTCTACGTTTTCCCAACATTGAGTTTTCATAACTTGTTTTGGAACTTTACATACCCTGCAAGAAAAATTTGCAGAGAAGCTTTCGACAAAACCTGTTATAGCATGTAGACCCAGATTATCACCCAAGATCAACCCAAGTTCAAAGTGGACAACTCCTTTAAAATTTGGAAGGTCAAATTCAATTCCATGTTCACTAAGATAATTGAGCTCCTCAATCACACAGTGAAATATGATATTATTTCCAAATATTACTCTATCTGATGAGTGAAATAGAAGAATAAGAAATATGTTGGTAAGCGTTGATGAACGACATGGCGGTAAACATGGAATAGACGCGTAAACCCCACCTAACTTGTGGTGTCCTGCTCGAGAACCTAATGCATTTCCTATCTCATAATCATCAAAAAATACGAATATAGGAATAACAATTTTGCCTTGCCGTTTATACAGCCTATCGCGCCAAAATGACCCTTGAATAAAGTTTTCTATAGCAGCGTTATCATCTGCTCTATTGAGATGACGCATGTAATCTATCGTTTCAGAAAGAACATTTTGAAGTGAAAAAAACGATTTTAACACTCTGCGCAGCGGTATAAAATGTTGTTCACACGTTATTGGTACAAGGCGACTGATACCTGTTCGCTTTACTCTTTCCAATCTTTCACCTATTACTATTGTTTCCGGGTTTATGTATGTATTTTTCTTTCGAAAGTATTACCGATATTTTATTCTTTCCATCTAAATTGAAGGACGTTATTATTGGTCATTCTTTGTAGTCGTAGAAAACAATATTATTTTGTGTACCAAAGTTTGTGACGTCATCTACCGACGCAGGTTTTCCCACAGACACGACCTTTCACGGACGATGTCTTTCTATAAACTCCATACCAATAAATATCCGTGCAAACTTGTAAACATGCAAACTAAAGAAGCAATTTATTCAAACAAGGTGTTAGATCTGTGGACTCTACCGGCAATATTTCATTGTTCTCAGCTCATGTCCAATTCATGAGCCGTTCGATCGGTCGCGGGATCAGTTTGTCATTCGGTAAACGATACGTATTTTGTAAGAAACACAAGTTCATGTGTATTGTGTACCCAATGATACTTGCAAACTTGCGGTAATCACTCCTATGGCGCGAAGATAATCTCATTAGCAGTTATGCTCCCACACAAAGTCCGACTACTGGTAGTGAGGGTTAAACAGTCCTGCTTACAACAAAAATATTTTAGCAGTACGCGCCTATTTTCGGTCACCAAAAATGGTGTACGAAAGGCCTAAGGTTCTTTTTGGAGTTTATTGGAGTTTACTCCTTAAGAATCGATTTTCATATATAAGCCCGGGGTATGAAAAATATGGGGTATAAAATCGAACGTATCTGTCGTGCTAATTTAAAAAGTCGTATCTCAGTATACGATCGGGGTAAAAATACGACTTCTTAATTCAGCAGGTTATGCGTTATGCGTTATAGACTAAGATCCCGATATAAAATGACCTTCACCGAGATGTTTATTTGATGAAATGTATTTTATATTTAATTTAATATGTCAATAAATATATTGCATATGGGTTGCCTAACAAATTTTAGTCCAGGGTATGTTTAATTAATAATTAAAAGAAATGTTTTAAACATTTCACCGGTTTGATTATATTAGATAAATACATTTCATCAAATAAACATCTCGGTGAAGGTCGTTTTATATCGGGATCCTAAACTATTATGTGCGAGAGGGAGCCCAAGAGGGGTTTCGGGATAGCGGAAGGGAGACAAACTAAACGCTCCCAGCTCCCCTATCATTATGTTCACATAAACAAACTATGAAATATGACATTTCGGATGCCTGCATGAGGTAAGGATAATGCAGGCCATACACGATCAAGCCCGCCGTCAAGCCTGCATGATACTTGAAGCGGCGTCCGGTAAACTTGTGTATGTGTATCTAAGGGCCTACTCCGAACTTCGTATCGTGCCGACCCTTTCACTCATATTGTGTATAACACGAGAGTGAAAGGGACGGACTTTAATAAAATTGTTGAAATAACGTCATGCAAACTTGACCGTCAAGTATGTCAACAACAAGGAATATAATACTCACAAGGAGAAGAACGGTAACTACGTTCAAAAAAGTTGCATATCTTTTTTTTTATACTACTAGCGCCACCGTATATGAACTAAGTGACAGTGGGCTTTTTTGGCGGGGTTTTCAAATATGCCATATTGAAAATTTGTTTGTCCAACTTTTCTATTTTACATGCATGCATATTCAGGTTTTATCCTGCAAATCATTTGTCAACCACTTCCCGGTATACGATTGAGCTGAAATTTTAAGTTTTATAAAAAATACAACACAATGAATTACTTTTAAATGGCCTTTATTCATTGTATATCCAAACAGGGACTATAATTTACAAAATGTCTTTAAAAAGTTTACTACATAGGTGCACTATTATTGCATTGTTTTAATAATATATTCTGTTGTTCCTAGAACAGAATACGTGCTCAGGCTTTTTCTACAACTGTCAGTGTAACGGGAATGTTGGAAATGTCGTCCACATAAAACCTTATTCCTTTCGTACAGAGAAGTCAAGGATTCTTGTGAAGACCAGTCGTGCCCAAAATGTAGGTCTGAAATAGGAAATTACATTTTAACAAGTCTACATATCCACATTAATTGAGACCTGCTTGAACAAAATGGACAATAGACATGAACAGAAATATAATGTTAAAATACTATGCACTAAGCTCAGAACAAGTTTGGTCAATGCAGGTCTAAATATCTCTAGCAGTGTTAAAATATTACCTTATGAATAATACCTATAAATACTTGTATTAAAAAACTTCTTGTCTACAGTTGTTGGGTAAGAAGTAAGAAGTATCCTATCACCATGTTTGGATGCTATCTGGGATTAAAATCCGTGCAGCCGTTTTTGTGTGATGAGAGGTTAAAGATATTTAAAACAAACAAACAGAACCTGTGATTTAATAACATACAATAACCGTATTTCTAGGCAAGGTAACGTAACTAAATGTACCTGAAACACGTCTAAAACAAATAGCTGGTAGTTCTTATTTCATGTGTATTAAAATATGCAACAAAATTCCGAGACATATAAGAGACCTGAAATAAAATATTCTTACCGTAAAATTATTATTCCCGCTCTAGGAAAATGAACTGAATCGTCTTCAGCAGAGGTTGTGCCGCATTAAGCACATTTTCTTTATGCATTTGAAGACATTAACTATGATAATTTTGAAATAAATCGCGAAAAAAATTGAAATTGGCTGTTTGTTGACATAAATTAAAATAACAGGTTGACAGCCATCAGTTTTTTGTGTCGAGACTTTATGGCTTACAGCCAGCACGCGGTGGCGACCTGCTGTCACTATGACAATCCAGGCCGCGTGTGTCTGAGCCTCTGAGGGAATGTTAGGATAGTCATACATTACAACTGACCGCCACCGCGTGCCGTCCCTTTCAGTCATACGGTGTATAACAGGAGAGTGAAAGGGACGGCACGATACGAAGTTCGAAGTAAAAAGAAAAAAGATGCAGATTTCGTTCACAAACTTAAACAATCATTAGTTTCGAAAACGTACTCCTTGAACGAATATTCAGAAGATAGGCCTATGGGTAAAAAAAATATGTAACATTATTATAAGTTTTGCTGTATATTATACTCGTATATTAATATTATGTAAGTGCCTACCTTCTCGTTCTTGTTTGCAGCGCCCAACAGGGTACATAATGTGATACTAAAACTATTTACTTCCACCTGTATAACCATTATGTGCAATAAACGTATTGAGTATATATTTTATAATCGTTCTTAAGGTCAGGCGCGCACCACGATTTTAGTCGCGCGATAATTTTGTGGCAGAAATGCAAGATATGGGTTTATATGAGAGTGCGCGCACCACGATTATCATAAACCCATCGCTTATTTCTGCGACAAAATATCGCGCGACTTAAAAAAAATCGTGGTACGCGCCTGGCCTGAAGAGTAAACTCCAGTCGTGCGTCGGAGCTGACACACACACTTTTTTGTATTATACTTATAGTTTTAGTTGTGCTTTAGGTGTGACTTACAATATTTGAGATTAATGGTTTTGACCTGAGGATATGAACATTATGAACAATATTTGATATTAATGGTTTTGACCTGAGGATATGAACATTATGAAAAAACAAAAGATAGTATGCTTATGGGGATTATATTTAGGTGCGGCCATATTTATACGAAGAGAGGAAAGCCATGTAACCAGAAAAGCGTTAAGCATGAATGTGGACGGATATAGAAGAAAGAGGAAGGCCAAGTAAAAGATGAATGTATTGTGTGAAAGATGATACGAATATGAAGGAGGTAAACGACGAGATGACGAGTAATAGAGGTGAATGGAGGAAGAAAACATGCTGCGCCGAAAGGGCAAGGGAATGATGTGGTGATACGTGTATAAGTATTTAAATTGTTGTAATTCTAGCTGAATTGTGAGACATTGTCAAGTTGTTACTTAAAGATGCGCATATCGTTACAATACAATACAACAATACTTAATTGCAAACCAATAAAAGTTTACAAAATGGAAACAAGACAAATACAATTTATAAATAACTGTATACAACAGGCGTTGTACTCATCTAGTGGTAAAATTTCTGACAGATGTCATCAAACATTATATTTAAATGTAGCAAAGATTTGATCAAAACAACAAATCAAGTTAACTAACCCTAGGCAGCGCTAGCAACACAACCAAAAAAATTGATGTTACTGGACAGTAGCTAGACTTAAAGCTACAATTTACTGTCACATCAGTGAACAGGAACTGGTCGCCGTGGGCCGAATCACGCGCATCTAATGCTCGGGAGCAGTTGCCCACGTACGACATTTGCATTGGGATCTGGGCCTAGCATCCTAGCTCAATCATAAGGGCGTAAGGCGAGGGGATTGCAGACTAAGATGCGACGTTTTGAATTGATAAATTAGAAACATGGTGTTGATGCGTTTAATGATTTAAATAGTAGGAATGATGGGTTGTAAAGAGAAACTGAGGTTATTCTATGATTTTAATATGACTGGTTGTTGGTAGGACATATGTATAAATGACAGGAGTGACAAAATGTAAGCAGTGAATTTAAATTGATACACAGTCACTGTTCGTAATTGACACCCCATGGCCTTTTTATCACACTATTATAAAGGCGAAAGTTTGTGGGTGTGTCGGTGTGTGTTTGTTATTTCTTCACGCTCAAACGGCTGGAGCAATATTGATAAATTTTAGTATGAAGGTAGTTGATGAATAAGCCTATGTGTTAATCCAGGGGATTAACACATAGGCTTATTTGTATCCCGAGAACGATTGTTCCCGTGGGATGAGCGGGTAAGACGCAGTGCAGCTAGTAATATTCATAATTATGAAGAACAGATCTTGAACTCCATGAAGCTGATCAAGGGCCCAGCGCTCTTGGAGAAGATTAGGCTTGACAAAGAGACCCGACGAATCCAGGTGGCAGGAGTAGTGAAGTGCCGTTACCCAGAATTTCCGGACACAGAGAACACTTTATGGGATTTTGTTTTCGACAGCGTTCTTAGACCATTCATATTGGGAAACGTTCTTAAGAACGGCACATCTCTTGGCACGGGGACTGGATGACTTATCAAAGCAAAGAATAATATGTTCGCTACCCAAAGTTTGCCTGGAAGAGATCGCTCTTTAGCGATAAGACCACCTGTTTGTCTACCGTTATTCAAAATATTGTATCTGTGTTTAATTTGTAATTTTATTTTGCAATAAAGCACACTGAATTGTATTCTATTGTATGTCCATGTGTAGGATACTCTAACAACTCTGAGTTACCTGTTTAACATACACATGTGCCAAATTGCCTCTAACTTGCTTTAAGCAAGCAAAACAAGAAAATCTTTTCCCTTGCAGAATCTCTCGTGTAAATAAAATTAAAACGAATTAGCGCTATTTCTAGACATTTTAATTGACATTAGGCGTATCGCGGCACGCGCGAATTTTATTTTTTATCTTAATTGAGTTTGTACGAGTTTAGAAGCTGTTTTAATTATAAATTAGATCTAGCACGCGACTATTCGTTCCAGCCGCCCATAAAGGTTGGCTAAATAAAGTGAAAGGGACACTTGGGAAACTCTTTTACTGTTTTATTCGTTCCTTGGTATGCTGTATTACTATTTTGTACTAATGTTAGGTATTTTAGGTTTATATCAACATGTAGTGTATTTTGGTATCCGATTTGTACCAACCTTTATTTTATTCCAATTCTACGCCAACATATGTTTATAGTCAACTATGTATTTGCAAATTGAGTTTAAATTTTCACTAACTTCCTTCTCTTTGATTAACACTTCCACGTTTACACATAATAAAACAGATGTAACGTCACGTTCTAAACGTCGAAGCAATTAAAATAACACTTTTTGTAAGTCACGTATTGTTATAATAATATTCCTTATTATTACCTGTAAGTAAAGAAACTTTATTTAATGATAATTCAACATCATCAATCGCATTAATGACATTGTATGGAATGCGAAAAGCATACAGAACTTCAAGTAGATACCTACCTAAGGACGAGAATCATAGCGAATTCTTATTTTCACTGGATTTCTTTTAACAAAACGATCAGTGATTTGTCCTCTTGTTAAAAAATAACAACGGATACCTTGACGTGGACAATAAATCTCGCGTTAAATCCGACAAGGTCCTTAATGCACTTAATGCATTGTTATTCCATTTTATCGTCCTACATCACACGAGCTTGCATAACGAACATTTTTTGTCACTGACCAATTGCTTGCAAAAGCCTACCTCAATGTCGCCCTACTTTCCTATCTATACCCGCGAATTTAACAAACAATAAGCAAATGAAAACGAACTTATGCTTCAACTGATAATAGAGATCAAATTTGTAGTTTGTAGTAAATGCTGCATTAATTCATTGGACAATGCAAAATCGACGGAATAAGTCCATGTTAGTTTCATTTCCATACGTCCTATTGTTCTCGCTGATAAGCTGGTAATATTAGATTGTTTTCCATTGTTTTAAAGAGTATGTTCGCCTGCAGGTACGAATCAGGATATGAGTGCTGGCGCCAAGGCGTGGCTTTCGGTAGTGAGTGCAATCAAGACAATTACGAAATTCATTCGTGGGTGTATCAGGATCTGTAATAGAGACGCGAATGCTTGGCTCCGTTTGTGCGGAGCCATTAAAGAGATTAACATCCAGTGACAAATGTTACGAGTCAACCGACATTACTAAATTTGCAACAGTGTAGTTATAAATCGACACCCTTTTACATAACAATATTTCACAAGGTTTTGTTTTGTTTATCTTTTAAATCGGTACATATGAGAACAATAAAAGTCGCTCGTTTCCTTACATGTAGTAGGAGTGGCAGATATTAAACAAAAGGTAGGTATAAGGAGATTTTATAAAGGGTTTTGTACCTATATAATTTTTTTGACGCGTATGTAATTTGTAGACTTTGTTGCGAACTTTATTATCGACGTTTACATTTTATAACAAACTTTACAATGAAAAAAATATATAGTTTTCCATAATTTTCTTCTTTGTATTAAGTACCTAAATTCCAGTTATTATGTTATTTCATTCTCATTTGTCGTATAAATCTTTTAACTACTTTTTTTACAGTCTTCTCTGAATAAAATATGAATACTTGGTTACATTTACGATAGAATAAATGAAATTACCAGCGTTACCTACTGTTCTTCAATTTTCATTTCTCGTATTAATCATTATTACATCATGATACTTCAACAATAATTATTTTTTTGTCACCTTATTATCCGTTTATCTATTTCTGTTTTATATTCTCAATTACGTGAATAATTTCGATAATTCGGTGCAAACCCCTACGCGCCTACGCGTCCTTACTAAAGAAAACTTTTAATTCGTAACCTACGCTGCCACACATTCATAATTACACCACCAATGTCATACAAATCGCCGTATTTAGACAAAAAGCAAGGCTAGTCCACCCATTGTCGGTTCCGCCCAACAAAGCCGATACGTCGATAAGAACTAAACAATAAACAATAACACTGATATTGCAACACGCGAATGTGGAATGTATGAGCTGCAATCATAGTAAGTTTGCAGTTTAGGCACAGAAGGGCCGACGTGTCGAATATTTCACAGACACTTCCGCCAGTTTGGTTTTAAGTTGGGAAGCTAAGTGCGCGTTTGTTTGTTTGAATTAGATGGAAAACGCATGGTGTAGATAGTGTGAGGGTATTTACACTTTTATAAGTAGGTAGGTATGTGCTATATCTTTAAAGGGATAAGTGTGTTTTTAGGGTTCCGTACCCAAAGGGTAAAAACGGGACCCTATTACTGAGACTTCGCTGTCCGTCCGTCTGTCACCAGGCCGTATCTCAAGAACGGTGATAGCTAGACAGTTGAAATTTTCACACATGATGTATTTCTATTGCCGCTAAGTATAACAAAAAATACTAAAAATAAAATAAAATAAATATTTAAGGGGGGCTCCCATACAACAAACTTACAGATAATGGTGCGGAACCCTTCGTGCGCGAGTCCCAATCGCACTTGGCCGATTTTTATATATGAGTCATTGTAATAGAAAATCTTTGTTTCAGGCTACAGGGCCTATAGACAAATATCTTACAGATTGATCACACTAAATATTATAAAGGCGAAAGTTTGAGAGTGTGTTTATTTGTTTGTGTGTATGTTTCTTATTTCTTCACGCTGAACCAACTTGTCCAATGTTGATAAAATGTCGGTATAGAGGTAGCTGACACCCTGGATTAGCACATAGACTACTTTTCATCCCGAAAAAGTGAAGTGTTCCTGTGGGGTGAGCGGGTAACACAAAGGGGCGCAGCTGGCATGTCTCTTTTTTGTCTGCGAAGTCTTGGACAACTTTTTGATGTTCATCAGATTTCAACCAAAATTACTAATGAATTTCACTAGCCGGTCAGATTTTTCGGCGAAATTAGACATTCGACTAAATAAGTTTACTATGAGTCAAAGGGCTACACGTAGTCTACCCAGAGACCAAAAGGTAAACCGTAGGATTGTTTTAAATGGTTAAATAGGTATATAAACTAAAGTAAAGCCAGCAGTTTTGTTTGAAACTAATTGAATCGTATTTCATGGCGGACATTGTCGGTGTACCTGTGAATACTTTTTCTTGCTGAATTTTAATTGCAGTAAACTCCCTTTTGAGATCGCCGTGCTTTGTAATTCTAGTTAATTACCTACCTATATGTCTATTTAAATACCTATTAAGGACAGTCTACGCATTGTTTCAATTTCGTACCTAATAAATACACTTAAGACCTATTTAATTGGTTGACAAGTACATACAACATAGAGAGAATACGTGATAAAAAATGAATAAATCAACAGTTTTTTTATTGGCTGCATTTTTATATGTATATAGTCAGTCAAACTGCAAAGAAAGGTAAAGTAATCCCTTAATAATTGTTTCGAATCGGTTCGTGATTCGTTCTCAGGAGCGCCGATCAGCCGCGGCGACGGTGGCCAATCGATCACTATAACTACTCTATTATATATTGGCCAGATTCTTCTTCTACGAAGTGAGTAATACCGTCTCGTTCATTATATATTTTAATAGTACTATAAACGAAATCTACTAATTTGTTACTTCAAAAACACAATCACGTTCAAAATGTCGAAATGAAATGGTCTCTCTTACGACGATTGTATAAATGTTAACTTTCTGCACTAGACATTTGCTTTGCGTCAGACCGCGAGGTGATAAATAAAATCACCGCCTCTTTAGGTTAACAATCGTTCTATTTACAATGCTAAAGAATAGCCCCGCTGTCGCCTTATTTCAGCAAAAATGGGCTAAAATGACTAAAGCCTCGGATAAGAAATGTTATCTCGGCGAAAACAAGTGAAACCCGAGATTTATAGAATCTAAGATATACATCTACGTTTTAGAATGTGGTCCAG
Organism: Apotomis capreana; assembly: GCA_947623375.1. Classification (NCBI taxonomy): domain Eukaryota; kingdom Metazoa; phylum Arthropoda; class Insecta; order Lepidoptera; family Tortricidae; genus Apotomis; species Apotomis capreana. Next base: position 1,684,892 of record OX392501.1, read on the forward strand.
TTTGCTTCCATATCTGAATTGTTATCACAGTGAGAACTAGTTATATCAACATTTGATATTATAATCTCTATGCAAAGTATTTATATAGCCCAATACCAATGATATAATAATTTTACATAGAAAACTATCGTGAGTCTCAGACATATTAAAATGCTTAAACGGGTTTACTCACGTCGTAGAATAATTTCATATATGACAGATTCATTTTTTAAGAACGCTGTCGACTTAGGAATGAGTATAGTGCTCATTATCGATCTGATTTATCACGAATGACAGACAGTTGTTTTTACCCAGTTTGCTGATCAAGAAAGGTACCAGTATAATCAGTAATAAATAATTGATGACGCTATCTAGTAAGATGTGATAAACTCCCCATGTCACTCTCTAAAGTCTTTCAAACAGCATTTGCAGTAAGCTGTAGCAGTTACGTGCAAGAAACATTAATAGCAGCAAATTGTCAAAGAAAAACCCTAATAATTGCAAACTTTCTACTAACGACATCAATTTCTCCAATAAAATGAAGAAACATTTTAAGCCTCGAACACGATACATCCAACTAATTCCCATAAAATTAACGCTAACCCTAGTGAGAAAACCGAGCATTTCCTATCCTACATAGCTAAACGAAAAGGCTTTATAAACGTGGGGATAAGGAAGTCTTAGAGTCCTTGCAGCTATCGGTACAGCTCCTAATTATTACTGGGTGCAATGTCGAATCTTTATTGTCCGTTGTTAGTGGCTAGATCTGGTCTAATTAGAGGGAGTGTGGGTTCGTTTAGAGCGATTTTCGTGTGTGCATCAGATAGGGGACTTCCTTGTTGGCGCGCGGTGATAAAAGTAGGCTTTGCAGTAATGTCGCGTTGGTGGTACAAGCCAGGAAATGGAAAATAAATTGGTCGCCTTTAGGGTATGGCGTAATTTTGTAGTTTGATATTTAGGTTCGGATTATAATGTTAAGAAGAACATCGTAATATTCTACGACTTATTTGAACTTTTAAAATAAGTAATCAGATATCAGGTTATAAAGATATTTGATATTATAATGACTCTACGATTAGATCAGAATTCTAATGTTTCATGCGTCCAAAGAGACATTGACACAATTATATTATTACCTATAGACATACTTATGTAATCGTACTGACCAATGAGTTCTTCTGTCACTTCAATATCGTGAGATATCTTTAGTAATTATAAAAAAAGGTTTAAACTCACGTAAAAATGAAGAGCTCCATATGAGTTCGAAACATGTCGGGCCGAATTTTTACGTGAGTTTAAACCGATATAATTATTAAGTCATCTGAAATTTAATATGTTCATAAATATTTCAGAGTTAGTCATACAAAGATCAAAGCTTAAAAGAAAAATTAAAAATGCGTAACCTGGTGGAGCAGACCAGGAATCGAACCCGGCACCTCTGGATTACCGGTCCAGATAGTTGTCAATAGAAATGTCATTATAGAGATATACGGGAAGCTTTTGAGGCAGTAGACGTCTTTCGACTGGTATGTGAGAATTTAAAAACAAAAGGACGAATTATTCGTTTTACACCACGCTCCGAGCCCTCGCCCGATGATCTACGGGACACACTTCCGTGTCATTATGCGCAAGACATGCCATGTCGATCACATCGCGCCTGCGCCCGCGCCGGTGCGCATGCACAGCACACAGCTTACACTTTATTTATTTAATTCGAGTTTTAAACGAAGGAATCGAGGAGGAAAGACATTATTATTATCTATGGGTTTTGGATACTGGCGTTGCTTCTTTATAGTATCACTATTTATAAGATAATATTGTCAGTGTTTTGTTTTTCTTGCACTATCAATAGTTACATTCAATGGAAGAATTTATACTTAAAGTAAGATCGATTGTCTAAGCAACCGGTCGAGACAATATTAAATAATATTACTTCTGATTTGCACCTCTCTAAGCACTCTCCAACCATTATGTGCAATGTCCCCCAAAAATCATTCATTAAATAGGAACTATAGGAGGTAAACATAGCTTGTTTTAGTAGGTACCTATTTTCACAGTGGATTGTAACTAAATGTTCTTTAAGTTTTAATACTTGTTCTCTAAAAAATCCTTAGACTGAATATTATAGAATTAGTAAATGGAAAAGTAGAGCAATGTCAATCAAACCGAAACCTGCGATATCTGCATATTATATAATTCACGGTCATTTCTAATAAGAACCACGTGGTGCTCCAGATCTTGATGATTGTGAAACAATTGTATAACTCCCAGCCGGCATCGATGCAGATGGATAACACATGACAGTTGATATACGAGTCGTGAGCTCCACGCACGTACATATTTCTTGCACAAGAACAACAATTTCTGGTGCAGTTTCTTGTAGAAATTAAGCCGTTTTACGCTTCATCATTTGATAAATGTAATTAATGACTGTCGTCTATGCCTTGTCGCCAATGCAGAAAGCGGTATTCAAGCAAGGAAGTCAAAGTCTATAATTCTTAAAATTTAGGCATGAATGCAATGCACTTATGAATATCAAATTCGCAGTACTCTTATTAACACCCTGTTTGATGATTTTGTCAAAAACTATCAATTTGACTTGAGTAGAACAAGTCACACGTCAAAATGTAAAATATATGTATATAAACCCTTACACAAGGAAGGGTAAAATGTCAGGAAAAGAGGACTTTAACGTACCCTTGACATTACAGTCAGTCAGTCTGACACTGACACGGCATCACGGTAGATCACGTCTCAATCATACAAATATCGATTCCTTAAGCAATCTGCACATAATCGAACAGTTATCGAGCGATTCGCACGCACGCTTGCCTAATTGTTGCGCTTGCGCATGAGTTTGACAGGTTCGTAAGACCGGGAACTTTCACCATATGCACGATCATTATGATCATGTTATCACACTGCAAAGTATATAACTAGAGGCTATTCGATATGAACTTGATGACCAGTGTGGTATAAAAGTTCTTAAGTAGACCAAAAATACAAAATTAATATGGACTCCACTGAAGATCTGGATAAGATTCTGGAAAATCTAAGATTATTTGTTGTATAAATTGGACCGGACCTATGTCTATGTCTAGCAGTCGACATCGCAAGATTGTTAAGAAAATTTACTAATATTGTAAATATACGAGCGAGAGAATCGACTAGAGTGGTACCCATGAATAATGAAAAGATATGGTATTGTGTTGACACAAAAGAGGACAATCTTACGCTGGGTTTAGATCAGATGAGCAAATACTCATTCTATCTCCATTCTACCAAATAATCTTTCTGTAATGGATGCTTGGTTCGTTTGGTCTAAACCCATTGTTATACAAATCAGTCTATTACACTAATACCTCATATGATACTCAATACTGAACCTAAATGTAATCTAACCTAACCCATACGTATGCGAACTGCCAGTCGCTCTCTCTAATCTTTTGAAGTTGTGGGTGAAACTGACGGGCGACCTTGCGGCTCTCACGCTTGGCTGCTCGCTGCAGCACAATTCAGGCCTCTACTTAATACTAACACTGAACACTATGTATTTATTGAGTCATTATAATTAGACAGAACTAGTACAAAACCAAATGTAACGACGACCCAGGCAATGAAAAAAGCAGACAAGACTTGACAGTCAGAAAAGTTATTTAAAGTACATTCGTTACTGTAGAAAATGTCAGTATTGCCACCGGTGTCACAATACATTAACGATGTTTAACATGCGTAGATAACCCAAGGGAACAAGGAAAAGAGGAAAGTTAAAGTGAACTTGCATCAACTAACTACATAAGATTCATATAAATATTTGTAATTCATCGTATTCTAGTTTCAGTCTTGTAAACTGTAAAAGTATCGACCGATTATAGTCATTGTCATGAATGTTTCATAGTACACTTTCATATATGCATAGCACATTTAATACATAATAAAATAAGTGAACGGTCCAATTAAAATGTAAAATATTGATCCGAAGATGCGTTCATGAATTTCTGCCTTTACTTGTACCAAATCAACCAATAGACGGGGTTTATTACAATCGATAAGTTTATCAAATCACGACAACGTGACTGCGGCAGGTCTTAATGCGGGCAAATAGTTCGTGAGTTGCACAATGGCAATTATAACGGTTGAGAAATAATTAAATATACCAAACTGGTATGTGGAGGTTGAAACAAAGCTTGACATAACGTCGGTATCTCGACAACAACAGTAACAACATGTGAGAAGTTTGAATGGTAATTAGAACACCTAGAGGTTGAAACGCCAGAATTATAGTGCCGAAGTCAAACATTTAAGTACTAAAGGCTAAACTTTAACGTTGTACAAAATGAAATCATTTACTTACATTGAAATGAAATACGCACGCCACGTTTGCAAAAACAGAGTTAAGGATGCAGAGTACAATGAGAGAAAACTGAATGTAAAGCCAGTGTTATTCACGAATTAATATAGAGATATATTACCATACAGAACCCACGTAAAGGTATAAAATTAATTTGAAACATTATAAGTCCTATTTCTCAAGCACCATGCAGAAATCCGTTGGCAATACAATAAATTAACAAAAAAGAACAGTTGTCAATTTTGCAACCAATAAAATTAATCTTATACCTACCTCTAAACGACAATGAAACTAATGAACCGTAGCGAAAAAATAATTACAGCCCATTGAGACAATTGAACTTGTAACAACCGTTTGGACAACAATTAAATAACGAGTGTTAACCGTTCATAAATTACCCAAAGGCATAAAGAGATAACAAAAGTAGGCCAGCCACGTGCTAGATTAGCTTAAATTATTGCTATTATGCAGCTTTGAATGGACAAAAGATCGCAAGTGACGAGAAATCTCTAGCATGATACGCTCCTTTGTTCAGCAAGGGTAGTATTTAATGCGTTTTGCAATTCAACATCAGGATTTGTTTGAAACTGTATCAGCTTTAGCTCTCGCCCGTGGCATTTCGCAACTTACTAGATGATTTGTTACAGTTTTGGAGAAATCTCTTTTGTCTAGCTCAGGGTCCTAGCCTTCTTCGTTAATAATGCTATTTATCATGGCAATGGGTGTTTGTGTGTAACTAATGAGTGTTTGGGGACCGGTATTTAGCTCAGTTCGAGTACAAAGGTAGCCGCTGCTAGAAATTACTTCAAAAGTTGCCGGATTCTTTTCGAATTGCTTAAAATAAAAGCATAGAAAGCAATAAATTTCTAAAGGAGCGCTTAGATGTGTTGCGAAGTAGTTTGCGAGCTGTTCATTTATTATAATTTGAATGGGGTTACTATTGACTACATTTATGACTGATTGACGAAGTTGAAGGAGGCAGTGATGTGAGTGTACCCAAAAGTTCCTCAGGAAGGTATTCTTAAGCATTCCAAGCTATAATTTGACGCGGTTGGCGTAGTGATAGTGCATTTGCCTACTGAACCACCGGTCTTGGGTTCGAATATAATATAAATGTTTCTGTTTAGCCCAATGGTTGACTGGTAGAGAATGCCTTATGGCATTAAGTCCGCCATTTGTACACTTTTTGTTTTGTGCAATAAAGTTTAAATAAATAAATATAAGCAAGGGCGTATTATTGTTAGATGAACTCGAAATTTGTTCCTACAGCTGGATGTTTCCCATGTATTTAAGTATATGTATATCCATTTATATGTATAAGTATACATATAATGTATAAGCGTGTGCCCATAACACAAGCCTACTAGAGCTTATTTTCTGTCCAGGTTGATTTGTGTGAGGTTATCCGATATTTATTTGTAATAGGACAGAAATACTAACACAAATAGTTTTGGCACTTTGCAAAATTAGTGTATAAGCAAAACGCTTTGTGGAACAAGATGCCGTTGATAATTTGCGACACAAGTAGGTACATCTCAGGTTCATCTTCAGGTTGTGGAAAGGGAATATTAACAAATATATTTCCAGACAAGTAATTTGGTTCAACTGACCTCATGCCGTCGAAGCCATCGTCGGATCCGTTGATGGTGAGCACCGGCGCGCGCGCATACGCCTTGGCCACGCGGCGGTTGCGCTCGAACACTATCACCTTCGCCCAGATCTCATCGTCGATCTGCGTCCACTTATCCAGCACCTCTTGTATGTGTTCCTGGTGACAAACAGATTATATTATTATATTATTGTTACAAAAAGCACGGTTAAATTAGATCTTGACTAGTCTTGAACCAGTCTGTTGTATCATGTGGAACATAACACATCAATCAGTAGGCAATAAGTCAGATCAGCGTGCCTATGCTGGTTGCGTTTATCACGTGATAAATAAGTGACAAAGCATCCTGTCACTTACGCTCGCATTTTGTAAAAACGTGACGGATGATTTGTCACTTATTTAAATTATAAGTGATAAACATTGTCTATATCTGATTTATTTTCTAGCACGTAAATATTTATTTCATCTTTATTATTGATTGAGAGGTGAATCGTGTATTAGAATTTCTTTCATACCTATGTACCTCAGTAAAACCAGTGACACTGACCTAAATTATGAACCTATTTCTTTTACACATTTTCAACTTTTTGGCTTTGGTGAGGTTAAAGCATGATGTTTCAATAACACAATATTAAAATCATAAATATTGATTGTATCTAATAATAGATATACAGTTTCTTTTGAGTTAATAGTTTTTGAGATATCAGTGCAGGTCAAAGTCTACTGTTACAGTTCTATTATTACAACTCACTGCCAAAACAAGCGCAAAAACCTCAACCTTCAAGAAAAGTAACAGCAACTATTCCTGCTAATACAAATCTTTTTTAAACCCGACCTTGTCTATTGCTGTAAGGTGTTACAGCGACTTAAGATATTAATCCGTGTGGCAACGATTTTGCAGCTCCAAAACAATTCAAGCGCCTTTAGGCTTAGTTAAGTTACGACTTTTCGTCGTTGGTGGGTAATGTCGCAACGAGATGACATCGGCCGCTGCCGGTGCAACCGTGTGTTCCGCTCTAGTAACGGCTTGCGTGTGTGTTTGTGTTTTTGGTCTTGATTGTATTTCTTAAGGAGAGAGTAATAGGTACTTGCCAACACTTGGCTGACGACGGAAAACTTTAAAGAAGCTCAAATTTATTACAACGCTACACACAATTGTGCTTTATGGAGGATGCGGACGAAGATGACCGTTCCAAGCAAATGGAATTACTGGTCTAGGAGGAAGAATGAAATTATTAGGTACTCGCTAGACTAGTGCTTCGGCTTTGTCTGTTAGGCGAAGGCCAGTTTTCTTGTAACTTCAGACCAGCATTAAAAATGTTTCCATATTACCTCGTCCTTACTATCCTTCATTTAAATAGTTATGATCAGTCTACATAACAGCAGTATTATATTTCACTTGGTCCAAGTAACTGATTTTACGCTATCCTCTATCTATAGTTTTTAGCATATTGTCCTCATTTATTCTTTCCTTTTACTTATTTGGATTAGAAAGCCACATGCCTTAAACTCAATCTCAAATTATCTAAAGATCATGATTAAAAATGATCTAAGAGGCTAGTATAATAATTGAACGCCATAAATTGGAAGTTAAAAGGTTTACAGAAAGATATTGATCACATTCACAATAAAAGTAATAAGAATAATTGTATAACACCTCCAAAACACGAATAAAGTAACAGTTAACCCAAGGCTGCAAAAACCATGCGAAATGATTCGAAAGTGGTACAATTACGCACCGAAAACAAAAACGACACGCACATGTAACTTCACCACATAATAAAAGAATAGCGAGTTTATTAATGAAGACATTGGGTGTGTTTTCACTGTATTCTCCAAGATCCAAGTAATTTGAGGGCACTGGCCTGTGTAAACACAGTGTTTTTGCATGTGTGTAACAGTAGCAATACGTAAAAAGCATGGATTTCAGCGGACCGTTACTTTTGGAAAAAAGTTTTGAAACTATCTAGCGCACGTGGCATTAGGGTTAACATATTACTAGCAACCATCAATAAAGAATTGGGCAGATTTTTTCTTATAGTTTCTCCTTTTAAAGTTTATCTTATATCCAGCGTTAGAGCTCTTTCTTTGTAATCTTCAGTTTTATAAGTACATATTAACTAATTTATTTCCCTAATATTGGACATAATTCATGAATCAACACCCACATTAAGTTATTGGCATCTAGAGTGTTAAGGATATTTTACAAACATTGATATTTCGTATTATCACAATAATTTATGTTGTTTTATTACAAAGCAACTAATGAGATCACACTATATTATTATCGTCAGTCAAATCAATCACGTAATAAATGACCTGTATATCTGTGCATTACTTTTCCGTGGTAACCCTGCCTGTTCACAGTTATGGCAATCATTTTGCTTTACGGTTTCACGGCATTGATAGTGAATTTACTTTCAATTTCATTCAACTTTTATGAAGCAATTCGGTTTCGAGGCGCCGTTAAATATAAACCACTTTACGTAATTAAGTAAAGAGTGAAAGTAGGGGACAAGTTTAATGAAAAAGGAAAGTGATTTACTTGAGTTTATGTAATTGAGGAATTCCTTTAAACTGTTAAAGAGTTTAAAAATATTTATGAAATGAATGAACTTAATGCTTCTTTACACAAATCAAAGTTGGTTTCATTAATTAAGTTTAAATTTCTTAAATATATTACACTAGCTGTACCCCGCAGTGTTACCCACTCATCCCACGGGAACACCACATGTTTTCAGGATTTATAGAGGCCCATGTGTTATTTGTTATGTCATAAAAGGCAAACATGCAAACGGGGCGCCTGCTGGAAAACCAAATGCCAGGAGTTATAAGTGCGGCCTTTTATATGGGAGTACGCTCTTTGATTGAAGTTATGAAGGTTAATCTAGGATGTCTGCCACCTACATACCAAATTTTATAAGAATTGGTCCAGCTCAGCGTGAAGAAGTAATAAACATACAAACACACTCACCAACTTTTAATATTAGTGCAATAAGACCGTATCTCTCAAGTCACGATTTGAATTATCATTGTTTTGACTCTTTACATTTTTGACATTATAGCGAGATACATTGAAATAACCATTAATATCTCAAGCAACCCCCAACCGATCTCGTGTATAATATCTTTGAATGCAAATCTAATGCAATTTACAGTCATTCTGTGTCCATGCATCAATTTGCTATATTCCATCACAGTCACCCTGGCAACATTATTTACCATCACGCATGCTTTCACTAATATCCAATTCATCGTGTAATCTAGCTTTATATTGTCGATGGTGCGTTGGACTATTGTTGAATAGGCTCGTTAGTATGGCAGCTCTGTATTTATTCGCAAATCGCTTACTTCAGCAACCTCCAATCATTCCAATTCTGTACTTAGAATATCAACAATGTTCTTTGCAAAATATAGTTCATATTTGGAACTTGCGAGGCAACAGTTGAGAAGTTTAGTAGAAACATTCGTAACATGGTCTATGGTCAGTCATGGTTGATCACAGGTGTGATTTATGGTCTCCTAAAGCCGCATATTGTGGCCTTTTAGAGACGTTCTGTCGTGTTTATGCCAGTTTGTTAGAAAGCGGGTTTTTAACTTTCATTTTTTTCGTGTGTTGATGAATTGACTTTGAAAAATCTTAAGCATATGTATAGTACATACTATATAATTTGTCTAAATTTTTTTTGAATGGTGAAAAAGCGTTATGTGACGTCACAAAATAAAATAACTCGTGTCAAATTGAATAGACTTAAATTTGATTTTATACTAACCTAATCGTTGTTTTCGTGTCTATTTTTTTTTACCAAATTCATCATCAAAATAAATGTATTTGAAGCAATGACGGCATCCAAACAAAAAACTAAAGTCATATTGATGAATAGTCATGAAACGGGTAAGTCTAGATTTACTTCATCAACGTTTTGTGTCGTTTCTTTTAGCATCAACGTGTTATAAAATCGTATAAACTTGTGTCGCAACACCCCAAGGCTTTCTGGCCAATGGCCACACCTCGATTACCTTATTCGACGAATTTGGTCTGCGCATGCGCCGCATAACAAAGTGTTTCTGATTGCATTGGTCTGGTCTTACTCGTGATAATATCGGGAGCAGACTTATTGACTGAGCGAGCGAAGTGTGTCCGTTTCAGCTTGGCCAATTTTTCGTAAGTCCAGATGAATGATTTGAATGTCCGTTTGTCTGAATTTCCAGCTGTTAGCGCCTACAGTTCGCGTTTTTGAACCAATTCTCGTGAATTTTGTGAGCAAATTCATTATGTATATTTAACTAGCTGCACCGCACGGTGTTATCCGCTTATCCCACGGGAACATTTTTTTCGGGATAAAAAGTAGTTTATGCGTTAATCCAGGGTACCAGCTACCTTCATATTAAAAATTATCAAAGTTGGTCCAGTCGTTTCAGCGTGAAGGAGTAACAAAGACACTCACAAACATTCGTCCTTGTAATATTAGTTAAGAGTTTATTGTCATATTAATTTTTCGAAATTCTCTACCGGTCACAGGTTAGTCTATAGCTGACAGAGGCACTAGTACGTTATTGTTAGTAAGGTTCGATTAAACAGTAGGTACGAAGGTTTATTGCTAGAATAAATGTCAGATTTTAATTGCCTTTTTTCATATCATCTTTGAACCTAGCCTATTGTCTATTTGGCTTTTATTGGGTAATTGACCAACTTCAGACGCCTTTTCTCTGTTCCCTCATAGGTGATAGGCAATTCATACCTTCTTTATCCGTTTTAGGCTAGTTTGTTTACAGATATGGTCTTTTCACTTTATGGATGATCTGCATCTGCTAGACATGTATTCACAAGCTATAGTTCTCCTACTGCGAAAGTTTGATCACATTCTCGAAACAGCTCTTAAACTGCAAGTAAGCCAAAATAACAACGAATTTCGGCTATTAAATAGATTGTTTTACAAGACCAGTTGCATAAACTTAACACTAGTGAATCTCTACATCTCATTAATGATCACCTACGAAGGTATTAACTCTTTACACTAAGTCTTAGGCTGTCATTACTCAATCCGAGACCTAATTCGTGATATTGCTGGTACTAACACATGTATTATTGAGCAATCCATCGCCGGAATCTATTGCATATACTTGCACATAACGCGCTCATAGCGCGCATAAAACGCGATATTAACATTGAATCTTAGACATAAACTAGTCGATTTGCCGTGAAAAATAATAATAATCCTACTGTGGCTATTTTCACATGTGTCTCTAATATAGGACTACAATATGGGGTAAATTTGGTTCGGAAATAAGCAATATTTATCAATTTTATTTGGGCTACTAATAGCCGTAATCGTGCCGCCATCTCTGTCTTGGCCTGGCGAAGCATTTTACGGGTATTACGGTAGCTTCAATTTAATGTATAATAGTACAATGCCAAGCCACTAAAACTAGCCGGTACATATTACATAGTTTCGAATATTTACCGTAAAACAATCTACGAATTAGCGTCTGCGGTCGAATTACACCGTCCAATCATTCAGGCAATTAACATTAGTTGTACCAAATTATAGTTCAAACATTTGCTCCAAAGTGCATACACCAAAACATCTATGCAACTCGATCGTGTCAAATGCATTAGTGAACTGCGCGAGCAATGTATCTAATGCTATTTATGTGATGCAAGTGTACTTGTCAGTATTTGTAGTCACGACGTTGTATGGGACATAAAGTTCAAGAGCTTAAATGTTAGGAAAACAGACATTTTCGACATGGGTGGTTTATCGATTTATACACGATACATAACATAACAATGTCACGTAACATTTTAAGGAAATTACAATAGTTGACATAAACAAAACATAATATAAAGCAAAAAATACTTTTCAAAGATCGAATTATTGATTCAACTATTGAAAGGTCATAATTTTACTATGCGATGATGATAACCTATAAAGGGCTCGTTCGCAGCCGACCGCAGACAGCTCTCGCGACTCGGAACCAACTGGATAACGACCTGCCGTCGGCAGTCGAGTCCGAAACCGTAACATAGCGACATGACGCCACGACGTGTCGCTCCGACACCTCGTTTGCTGCTGCTTTCTGCAGTCAGCTACGAACCGACCTTATCGGTATTGAGAATAATAAACCTGTCGGCCACTAGTTTTGTAGTAATCACTCATTTTATTGTGCAAATTTAATGCACATTCTCGCAAGGTCTTCTAAGTCCATTCTAATTTGCGAGCGAAAAGCTAAAGACGTGCAAAGTCTTGCATCTTCTTTATTAAAGCCAAAAACGCAACCAGTGAATTCAACCAAAATTTAAGAGAAGATAAAACATACTTAAATAGCAAAAAACCATTCATGTTCAAATGATGTAGCAAAATGTTGCAACTATCGATATCGCACTTTGTTTGAATAATATCCTCATTATAAATAAATAAATCGATACACATAATGATCTATATCCATAAATAAAAGAAGACATGACTCAGACGTCCATAAACCTCAAGCGTGCTTATTAGATGGTAATAATTAAACGCGCTTACTGCTCTTATTCAAGAGCGAATGCTTCAGTAACAGCAACCTTGCAGGGTCATTTGAATTCGTTTCCGTGGTCTACATTCCTCGGCTGCCGAGCTACGCATTGTAATGATATTAATGACAGGCTATATTATTGTTACAACGTTCTGATGAAATTAATACATTGTTTCAATAGCAAGAAGTGCTGACATAATATACGTCCTTGCGGAACGTCGTGAGTGTTATTGGTCAAACGCTTTAGACAATGTTAAAATTAGAGAGGTTCTTTACTAATAGTTTTAATACACGAAAATAAAATGCACCGTGTAATATTTTGATTGTGATGAATGTAAAAAAACATTTACTTAACTTGAAAAAACATGCATTGCAACTTTTCTTGCCGCATTATTATTTCATAAAAACGTTATAAAGCGAACTCTAGTAGTTCTAAATTGTCATTGAACGACGTTATTAAGAGAAAACAGCATTCCTTTGAATAAAACATGTTTTTGCAAATGCTCAGTCAACTTTACTTATTGATATATTGTACAGTGGACAAGTAGAGTAACCTTGATCATCCCTTGACGACCTTAACGATTATACATGATGTAGAGCAACCTTACTGAATGTTGATGAGAAGTACATAGTTTATCGAGCATGCACTGTAATCAATTCACTATGGCTATTTATATCATAACTGTGACAAATGAATAAGGTAAGTCAAGAAGTAGTAGATAATTTAGATCGTGAAAAAAAAACAGTCAATAAAAAATATGCAGATAATAATAGAAAACAAAAACAGAAGAGCCTATAATAAAATTTCCTAAATTTTGCCTAGTTTCAACATTCCGGCGATACAAAAATTTTAGTAAATTGTATAACCCACTATCAATGATAATAATTTAATACGTCAAAACACATTTTTTTCTACTCGTACCTCATCCGCCTCCATCAGTTACGAAAATATATGTATAATTACAGTGTCGGTATTATTTGGAACATTAAGAGATCCGCATATCCTAGACGCCCATAAACCAAATAATTTATCGTTTTGACAGAGCCAAATTAAATTTTAACTCTTTATTCGACATTTGAAAACATACCTAAGCGTTTAAGCGGCGCAAAATTTTATGAGATACCCATTCACTAGAGTCAGACCAATTCCAAGAAGTCCTGACCTTTCCTAGTCGAGGATAAGGTAAATACCTGTGTTTAATACCAAAACGACTTCTGTGACTACGTTATTAAATATTGGGCAAGACTCGCTATTATGAGAATTAACTGATATTTCAAAATTCGCATTACTAAATGGGAACTATAATTGCAGATCACTACCAGTTTGCGGCCTCTGATGACAAGTCACGTGTTAAAACTTACGCGAATTTAGTCTTAGCACATGCCTTCTCAGGTCAGGTCGTAGTGCCTTGGTAAATCATGAAATTGCCAAGGAAATTGGCAGACGATCATCTACATAATGATAATTTTGCAACATTTCAGTAAGGTGCTATTTAATTTCGTAAAACTGTTCATCAATTAATACAGCTTGCAGACCTTGCTGTGTTACTATCTAGATTTAAATCTTAGTGGTATGGTAGCATTCTTTCAGGGAGGATACATAGGTATGTCCAGCAGTGGACGTCTTCTGGCTGATGAACAAGACGAAGGTGGATTTAATAAAGACTGTAATGAGACATATCGCCAATAATTGACATGTTTTCGGTTCCATATCAACTACAAGATTTGTGGTAGCAAAAAATTTGCCTAGATTCTAATGATGAATACGACAGAAAATGTTAAAATACTTAGTGCTGTTTCCAAAAATAGTCCAGCGTTACTTTCGACACCGCTCTTTCAAAGCATCACAATGAGCTCAAAGCAGTCAACGCATGACACGAACAGGTGTCGCTTGACATGTCTGGTGACCATTGAAAATTAACTTCTAAATCAAAGACCAAAGGCTAGTTATACATTTTTAATAAGTGCCGACAAAATGGTAATGCGTGTCCAGTCCACAATAGAACAAGTGACATATGTAGCGCTTGATGAGTCAATAGGATGCCGCATCGCACTCGCCTTATGACATATCGCAACGGTTATGCCGAGTCAAGATTATAATATATATGAGATTAAAGTGGTTTATGATTTAACTTTACTGCCCAGTAAGACAGAAAAAAGAATTGACACGAACGGAAATAATAAAGCAAATAGCACTAACGATGTTGATGATAAGTATATAAAAACCTGTTATACAGTATGTGAAAAAGTCTTCAAATAGGCACGTAAATTTACCGGTTTACCTTACATTTAGTGGCAAACTAATAAGTTCAGTTTACAACCGGCTGCCTCAATTGGACAAATCTGTAATGATCGTAAAACTAGAACTCAAACAAGGTTGTTAAGTAATGTATCAAATGCCAAATGTAATAAACAAGTATCATTAAAAGTAAAGATGTATTTGTAGACTATGCATTTTAAAAGCCGCTTTGATGACTGAGACTTACTTCGAATTTTTTCTCGGGGATTAATTATCATTCGGACGTAACTCGTGTTGTTGTCAACGACTGATGGTGATTGATTGATGATGACGCGAAGAAAAAAGCCTTTTAACCAGCTGCTAGAAAAGTTGGACTCTTTGAAACATGCCAGCGACAAGTTAGTTTGTCGGAATTGATGGGGTCATGTCAAAATATACGAAGTCAAGATCCAAAGTTATTAGAGAATAAGATGAATGAACCTTTATATGATAATAAATTATGTTTTTTTAAATAACAAGTATGACAATGAAATCTATGACTTGGATATCCGGATAAACTATGATGATCATAATTAACTAATTAACAGTAGCATTCATACAAATGAGGATTTGACGCAAAAAGGTTCCATTGTTCAAATCAACAACAGAACATGTTGTAGTGTTTGAAGAAAATAACTAATTAAAAGATTTTAATATTTTCAAGCCATTGTCATTTAATTCATATACATATATTTTAATATCGGCTTTTGCGTATTTCCTCAAATTTTATCAGAAAAACTAAAATATATGACGGACTTTTATCTCTCCTAATATTTTTTTATTAATAATACTGTATTGTACCTTAAACAGCGGGCCTATGATGGTTGTTTTTATCACGCGATAAATAAGCGTTTTGACAAATAGGAGTGTGAGTGACAAATGCTTTTTCACTTATTTACCACGTGATAAACGCAACCATCATTAGGCCCCCTTGGTATTATTATATTAGGTATTATATATTTGATTTGACATCTTAACTTAAATTTTAATGAAATGAAATAAGACATGTAGGTAAGCACATGCAATTTATAAAAATAATGTAAAAATTGACCTGTAAAAATTGTTACCTATTAAAATAAATCATTTTCATTTTCATTTTCATTAACGTATACATACATAAAGTTTCTTTACTCTGATTCTATTTGAAGCATTCGGTTTCTCTATTGTACAAAAGAATCTAAAAGTAAAATCCAGTAACATTTTGGTAACACTAATGCCCCGACGATAAATAAAGAGAAACGAGGATGTCTCAGTCGCAACGTCGTGTGAAATAAGTTTGCATGTTCGCCGCACACGCAGCGTCGTGGGCAAAAGCGAAAGGGATTCGCGTCATTTAAGGGTTCACGATACTTATAATGTAAGGAATTATGAGGCAACCGACAGACAAGTAGTAATTTGCCTCATTTCCGAAAAGGTTTAAGTATTTCAAAACGTCAAATTAGTGAAACTCGTCGATAATTTGAGGCAAACAAAATCAAGCTACCAAAATTCTTCAATTACACTTTAGATTTGTACAACTTTCAGTCCAGTTTTTTTTTTCAGAAATAAAATACTTTTATATTTATGAATATTTGCATAAACGTATGTTTTGAGATGAAAACGATAAAAGTCGATCAAACGTAACAGATAATTGACTCTATCTGATTTGCTTAGGTACCGCTCGTGAAGATTCGAGTTCGATTACCTCACTTACGTAATTAAATCTTACAAAAACTCAATCAGTTTCAAGTCTACTTGGCAATAGGCAAAAACCGAGTAAAACATCAAAAAAACTAACTATACTATAAAGCAGACAGACTTTAACTAAAAGAATTTAAATTGTACCAGTAACAAGTGTACTGTGACTGTAAGTGCATATGCAAGGTTGAATGGACATAAAGTTGTGCAGGACAAGGTTTACTATTGTCCGACAAGAAAGACGCAGGACAAGTGTCAGGTGCGTGAAAACGAAAGTTGTTCTCTTCCTGCTTACCCGCTCGCCTCGCTCCCAGCTCGGTATGGCCACTTAGGCTTTGATACGATGACAAGGACGTTGCAACTGCGTATAATGAACTGAATATAATAGATTTACTACATAATACTAGATCAGTCATGAATGTAAACGCAAAGCAGAATAAATAAGGAAATGAATGAACAATGACAAAAAGAATGAAACGGAATTCCTAACTCAGTAAAATAAGTCATATCAGATGCCACGGAAACATTTGACACACAAAATTAAATGCCGCTACAGATAACGTGAAATATTTGTCTCCAAACAGGTTGCGTTTATGATTATTTTATGCAGCACAAGCGAGATGAAAGGAAGAGTTGGGAACACAAATCGACTTTCACTTGAGAGACGCTAAAAAGTGAAACTGGAATCGGCGTAGACGCAACGCTAACTGTGATAATACAATCTCTTATAGATAAGGATATGTTAAAGGCTGCATAAATACTTAAGAGTAAGTTTAGATAAGTAATTATGTATATGATTCGTACAATTAAGTAACTATTGAAGTAAAATAAGCAACGGTCGCGGCGGTGGGTATCGAAGGCCGTCGTGTCAAGTCAGTAAGGGAAAGCCGTTTAATAAGGGTAAAATTACACATCACACAAACACGCTTTGATCGTTGTTGTCGAAATATTTTAACAATGCGTTCACGAATTTGCTATTCTAAAAACTATTATGATTTAACTGTAGCAAATTAACGAGCTCCAAGAATTTCGGATAAATATTTAAAATCACCAAAACACAATGTCGATTCGCCGATCGCGGCACGATTCAGTGCTGAACTTTTGTTGAGGTCGAAGTTAAATTAAATGTCAATTGAAGGCAAACCTTCATTGGAAAAGATAATGTGCCTTTAAGTATTATGCGGAATCCATATTCTTTGGTCCTACAATTACGGAGCCTGTCTTATATGGAACTTGTCAAATGCCACACGATTCATGTTGGCGCAAAGCATGATTCAAAACAAAACGAATCGAGACTCCTTTTGAGATCAGCCCTATCAAAAGTGTCAGATAAGGACCCCGAGGGCTTGTATCGCGAATTTCTTTTCAAAAAATTCATCGGAAAAATAAACATAAGTATTAAATTGAATGGACTTTGATGACCATGTGGATTTGGCATGTGAAGCGTAAAAATGCACGTCATTGCAAAAATGTTTTGATGAATGATAGGCCAATCAAGGGTATCAAAACATTTCATCAAAAAATGTTGATGTTTGCTCAACCGTGCTCACGATGCATTGTGAATTTGTGATCATTGGATAGAACTCCTTGTAAAATTAATGATGCCAGATGTCTTCATTTTGCTTTTATTTCGAACAGTACAATTATTTCGGTCGCCAGCCGGATGTGGAGAGCACTTGTTTTTTAAACCGTCTGTTCATGCAAGGACACTCCGTACACCTCCTGTTCCCAAATTTTTAAGGTCACAAGGACCGCTTCATGCTTTATATTCACGTTTTTCTCACGTTAGTAAAATAAAAAGTTACTTCTTAAGTCAACTCGTCTATTACCTTACATTCTCGTTTTTGTTAGATGCGTGCATCTTTTACAATTGTATCACATATGAGCTCAATTATCTGAACGTTTACCATATCAATGCCACTGACTACAAAAGTGGCAGTTACAATAATTGCAATAATGTTATCTCCGAGACATCGACCGCTGCACTGATCTTCAATTACTTGTACAACGACCTTTTCTAACGAATAATTATTAACACGCAACGATATATCAACAGGTAGATTCGCCTGTGACAATTCATATCTTACGAAAGGCCTGGCTGGTCGACCTAGTGACGCAATATCACTTTTGCCTACTAGTTAAATGTCAAATGTTGACCCATGACATGAAGATGCGGCCACCTGTCTTGCCTGTGGTAACGCTTCGGCCATATTTAGGAGTGTGGTATTTGATGCGGCTAACTTTAATGAGGCAAAGATTGCAAATTTTGAAATCATATATCATGATTTATCTCAACTTGATTGCCAAAAAGTTGCATTGATCTCCAAATAAGTTACGCACGCGATGTGACCGATAGATTAGTTGCATTATGATTTCCGAATGTTATCGAGATTTAATTGGTACCAGTTCGTGTTGCAAGTATTATGTAAATATTGATACAAACAATATTCGGGTTTGTCGAGTTTTTGTCGGATCTGCTGCATTTTAAGACTGGTACCTAATTATTAACAATTGCTTTATTAATGCGAGTGGAAAAATAAAATGTCGAGAACAAGTTCAGTGAGTAATGTTAGTTGAATTATGACCTAAAGTATTCACTTTCATCTCACGACATGTGTGCTTGGAGCTCGCTTACGATGAACAAAGTCGTGATTTGGTCGCAATTAAGCTATCCACAACGATTACGCTCAGCGTTTAAAATGACGAAACTCTAGTCATCGGGACGAACATCCTTTACATATTTATTTAAATTACGATGACGCTTCAAAGGTAATGGCTAGGTTTCAAGTCTAGTATAATGTTTCTAAGAACTTGGGCATACAAGTTAACTTCACTGGACATTTTTAAAAGAAATATGGATTGTTTTCATTATTATGGATATAAAATAACCTTAAAGGTATTTTGCTTTTAATATTTTATTTCAAAAATATACATGTGTGTCTAGTAAAAGGTCTAATTCTTCGGGTTTTCGTGGAAATGCATTTTGTTTCCATCTTTACGCCAATATTCTGTCAACGCGTCCTTATGGAAACCGAAAAATCGGACCTTTTACTAACACTGTCGCATAATAAATATTTGTAACAGTATTTTTATATTTAGTGGTAAGATATGTGGCTGCGGCGAATTAAAGCATAAGAAAAATTCAGGCTGGGAATATCTGATTTTACACGCAGTGAAATAAACAAGTAAGCTAGGTGAATAAGTACCACAAAAGATGTCCCAAACACAAATTCCATGTCGCAAAACGCGAATTTGTTATAAAAGCCAAAACAAACAGCCATCGGTGTTGTCACGAATTAACAAGTCGGACAGGTGTAATTGGCCAACGGTGTCAGTTACGTTGCGACATCCAGTGCGTGAACGGTGACCGCTGTAGGGACATGCCTGTATAATTTGCATAAAGCGTACTTAAGGACCTTGTTTAATTAGAGTGCATATATTTGACGTCAATAGTCAACTGTTAGATTGCGTTGGTGAAGTAACCAGCTGATTGACGTATACTTTAATTGGAAGAGATGCTATGGCCTTTAATGTAACTCCAATTGGAGTAATTATCATGTACACCTGTTTACGTGTAATATGGCTTGTCAAACAATTTAGTTTCATCAAACTTTATATGGCCTCTGATGGCTAGCAGTCCCGGAACCTATAACATAAGCTGCAAACTTCAGAAGCATCAAGCATTCATGAAAACTTGCTAAACACATAATGCCAACAGTAAGGCTTGTCCCTGCCTAGAGATGTGCTCTCGATCACGTTTGCCGATTTTCAAAAGAACTTTCTCGAGAACATTTTTCATACAAATCGGGAAACGTTTTCGAAGATTACTATTATTATTTATTTATTTACAAACAAAATTTATACAGCATTACAGTTATTACCAATACACTGTACAATTTATAAACATTCAAAAGAAAATAAATAAAACTTAAAAGTTAGGAAAGATGCCACATCTCTACACTAGCCAAGCCCTCGACACCCAAAATGTTGCAATGCCAATCTCTCAGTGATTATTAACCTGAAGTTGGATGCGCAAGATAAGTGTTAGCGCCAAGTACGGCGTTAAATAGTAAAACTTGTTCCAAACAACATTCTACATGGACGTACAGTCGTACATACTTGGCAAATTTGCCGGAGGTCGCGAAGGGCAAGATTACAAAACCGTATTAATCAAGATTTGCCATGTTAGTAGAATAGGGGATAGACGACATAAAACGTCTAAAAAAGTATGAAAAAGTCTTGTATTTTAATTTACATTGAAATTTAAATGTTCGTTTAGTGTCTATCCCCTATTATTACAAAAAAGCGGGATACACAATTTTTTGCGAAAACAAAATTTATTTAAGATTTAAATATGATAATTTCGAAAGACAAGTGTGTTTTAATTTAAAAGTTAAGTTTTTGTAAGAAACTAAAACCTCTCTGTGTGTCGGTGTGATGAATCACAAATAAGCACGATATTTTCTGTTATACTTATAAATAACTTTATAACGGACAACTTCTTTAATTCCTTCTAAATTTGAATTCCCCAGGCTCAATTTTGAACAAAATTAATATGCATGTTGCTGTTTTAATGAAACTGGCACGTCTTCACTAAAGTGTCCTGTCAGTTTCCCTTTATCGATTTAATACAAGCCGCAAATGACTTGCATGAAATTAAATCATTCGCCGAACTCATTGAACCCTCATTGTCACGCGATTTACTTTGAGTCCGGCAATTCTTCGGAGAACGGTGACCCTTGGCTATTAGTGCAAAACTTTAACGAAGGTATTTAAAAATAAGGCTTTTAAGAAGGTTTTAAATATTTCCTTTATTTCTTTAAACTCAATGAATTTTAAAGAAAAAACGAAAGTACAGGAATGTAAATACAAGATATAAACTGATTATAAAACCTAACCTAGGACCTAGACTATGTCCAGAAGTGCCTTTTGTAATCGGCCCTTAAACATATATGATATGCCATCTATCAGTTTGCTAATTGTTTATAGGTACTCATAATATTCATATTTTTTATGTTGAAGTTATGAAACCTGGACATCGAAAGAGAACGAAGGGCCCTGTCGGTCAGGGCAAATATGATCGCCCGCAGATTTTCAAGGTGCTCCAAAGAGGTGAAGGTAACATTGTTTAGGGCGTTTTGCACTTCCCTCTATACGTGCAGTCTGTGGGCGAAGTATACGCAACGGGCCTATGGGGCCCTTCGGGTCCAGTATAACAATGCGTTCCGGGTGTTGATGGGACTGCCTCGTTTCTGCGCGTGGATTGTTTCTATACGACCATGCGCGCTCGCGCTGCATCCCTGGTGCGCCGGGTGCGCTGCAGTCCCAACAGCATTCTTCGTATGATAGCGGACAGGGTTGACTGTCCCTACATGCTGCACTGCGAGGGATTACACTCCCCGGTCAGTGTTGTTTTGTTTTGATTGTAATTTGTTTTGTTTTAATTGTAATTTGTTTTGTTTTAATTGTAATTACCTACTAACCCTAGTTTGTAAGGTCTAACTACTAATAAAATATGTGTCCTTAGTTACATGAAATAAATTTTTCTATTCTATTCTATTCTATGCTATATAAGTAACTAGTTAGCCTTTTTAGTCTTACCTACGTCTGATTCCAAATTCCAATTTTAAAACCTAAACCATAATAGCCAGTAATGACAATAATTGACGCTATAAGGTCAGACGTCAAACGTCTAGACCTACCCAGAAAAGCTGACCCTTAATCAAAACCAGTAAATTCAAATTGCAGGTTCAAGTTACGTTGGTAGTTTGATACAGCTGGTTTCCGGACGGCTATAATGGTCAGATTGTTATTCCCTAGTCACGAACTCGATCAATGGGTCAGAGTTGACCAGCTTCTGCGATTGACAGTTGGTCACGAGCCTTTATTTGCAAACAGCTGGTTAAAAAGCGGTTAATGGTCAACAATGCTTTTGGAGGCACTGTTTGCTTCCTGGTTATCATAATATCGTCTTTAAAGTTTTTATGTGTCAAGCTAAAAAAATCTATGATACCATAGTTAGAATTTCAATCAAGCCTGTCATCTAATTGGGCATGAAATCTAGCAACGTTTTGAATTCCAATTTAAAACCTATTAATTTTCAACGCTCCCTAGTTTTTTTATCAATAATCAATGCCGACTCAAAACTGGAACGCTTAAAATACCTGTTTCTTTTTTTTCTTCGTCTGTGAAGAGTTGTTGAGCGTTTATTATTTCCAATTGCATCGTAAAGGTTGTTATAACTTGAAGTAAAATCTTAAAAGATAAAAATCATATGTCAACAGGGCAACCATTGTGGATTCGTTCCACCGATTTTGCTTTGACGTGAATAAGCCAGCGATTGTTGTCAGTGACGAATTAAAAAGAAGTCACGAGTATCATATTGAAAATGTTTTAAAAATCATCACTACGTCAACTTTCACTGTTGTTAGTATCATAAGTCACGGTAACGTTAATCATGAAAGCGATAGAGAAGCTGATTAGAAAAGTGCCGTTAGTAAAAACAAAAGTGGTTGCTATATTGATGCTAATGTTGCACAAGATGAACACACTAGTGAAGATAGAGCTGCAATGGATATTAAACAAGGCGGGTTATCGACGGAGACGTCTGTAGCAAATGTAACGCGGTAAGCAACATCAGTGCATTGTTACAATAGATTCTCACGTCCTTAATAACTGTAGACAGTCGGAAACAATTGCAAAAACGCAGCCAGAGACAAAGGGAAGGAAAATATAGTGAACACGCGGAACAATTAAATAATATGGGAGAGCCGAGTTACTGATTGTGTTAGGATTTTGTTAACTCGAGCCACCAAATTGGCTACACAATTATCGTGCTAATAATAATTATAACGTGAAGAAATGTCTGAACATGAACACCATCGTTAATACTTTTTACAAAGCGTAAATGTGTCAATGGCCTTCTTTGTGAATATATTTCTAAAATAAAATAAAATATAAACATTAACATCATACCTAGACAAGATGTTGGCGGATATTTCAACGTCAAATTATCAATTAATAAAGGCTATTTAAATAACCTTTAACCTTTTTCTTAAGCAATATAATTATGATATAAAAAGTTGTTTGCCTTTCCTAATGGTAGCATCGAATGACCCGTCGAGAGAGGTCATCTCGACCAAATGTATGTGTGAACATACTCGGCATCGGAGGTCGCAAATATGTCTAACATGCACGGAATTATTTGATAAGTGGTTGACATCCTTAATTTGATAATCCGGTGCTGATTATTAAAACCATCAATTTAATATTTTAAGGCAACTTTATCTCTGTTTTACGTCAATATTTTTTTAACATAAATTGTATCTGTTTTCATTACGCCAGAGTGTAATTATAAAATCTATATTATTTACTGACATTCATGAAAGTGTGTTCGTAAATACCTGTTCCACCGAGTCTGTACCGTCATAATAGATCGCTTTTAACAATGACATTCTATTTGCAATTAATTTTAGCACTCGGTTTTTTAATGTAAAGAAATTACTGCATTGCTTTTTAATGATTAAAGTCTTGTTGAATGAATCACTGATTTCATAGTACATTAGCTTGGGCGGTGAATTCGTGAATTTCCCAGATCGCAGGTGTTAGTGAATAAATATTCTATCTGGGGTTGTACGAATCACCCGTGGATTGTCTAAAGTTTCACGTCTTGCCTTGGCCAGGAAGTGAGATTTACTCCTTGCGTAGCGGGCAGAAAATCCCACTTACGGCCTCTACGGCCTCTACGGACTTTATATCTGTTTAACTGTGAGTGTCTGTAGTTAATCTTGTACACCGTGCGATAATTATGGCATAGATATTAAGTAAGTTAGGTTAGATTAGAAATATATTTTAATGTAGGTACACTTAGATGTCTAGCACCAACAGGTTGGTAAACATACTGACTGTTAATTGTCATGAAATCCAATTAAGGAATACGCAACTTTATGATCTTTTGTCATTTGTCAGAAGCAATAAGATTGCGTATATTATTTATAAAGTTACGTAAACTGGTAATATCTTTTGACAATACTTGTGAAATTACGACGCAACATTTATTCCTATGTTGCAGATTTTTTGCATGTAAGAATATAACATAGCACAGACCAGCGACCCGCCCCGGCTTCGCACGGGTGCAATGCTATATTATATGTATAGTAAGAATACAACAAACAAGGCTTTATTGATCTAATACGTAGTTCAAGTAAAAGTAAAAACATTACAACAGAAATAGATATAGGAAGTTTTTGCCTGCTACTTTCAATCCCATAACTCCATGTCTCCTAATCCAGAAGGCAAGGTTTCTCCTCTAATTCAGATAAATTATCATGATTTGCGATCACCGTATCAATTATTACACTAGTTACATCAAGATACAGTCAATAAAACCACCTATGGTCTCACCGGAAGATCAGCGCTGGCTCTTGGGCTAGCATCATGCTGAGGTGGGACCTTTTCGAGGCACAGCCATAATATTATAGTTGCCTATTGTTTTTATTTTTTTAAATTATTTCTGTCACACTCTTTATGTTACTATGTTTTATGGCCACGTCACGAATAAATGTATTTATTTCTTTCTGTCTTTCTTTCTTTATTAACTTTCTTTCTTTTCAATATGGTCCAATATTGGTCCATTTTAGTAATTTCACCTACTATCCTATATTAATCCTTCCCATTATACTTCTTTATCATTACCTCATTACCTCTCTGTGTCTGACTTTCCGGTCAACTGATTATACCTTACGACTAGATTTTCCAACGCCACCGCAAGATTTCACCTCTAATACGTTGACATAATACGAGCATGTTTACCGTCCGAAACAACAACGACGTATACTTGTATGTAGACCGAAGGCGCTTAAGTCGTTTTTCTGTTTACCGCAGTACCACCATCCGAAAGTATAACGACATAAATACGTATGGATATCGAAGGTTCTTAAGACATTTTTGTTTAGAAGAACAAGCTATGTTGTTATAGGAGAAGCGAACCGTGAACAACCGCTTCGATAACTTGATTGATGTTAGAAAGTCGATACGATTAGCGTATTATTGCTTGTTATTTTGTTACAATGGGTGCCGATGCCGAAGATGGGTCAATTGTGTTTATGTTCTATTTAAGCAATAAGAGAGGTGTAAAAGATGCATATCATTTAAACCAGGGACCGGAAAACCCCTCTTTAAAGTTAAGCCTAATATAAGGTAACCCTAACAATTTGGTAACCATAACATAAGGTAACCTTTTCATTTGGTAACCCTATGTTAAGGTTACCCTATCATAACAGTTAACTACAACCTCAACACAGTTACACAGTTACGGTTAAAACCCTAACGCGTAAGGGTTATTTATAGCAGTTAACTCTAAACCCTATCGCGTTAGGGTTTGGAACTGAACGTTGAAGGATCGTTATAGATGAGCGGAGTTGGCAGAATTTTTACGTATTGCCGTGTTTTTTTTAGACTAGTTTTGTTTTGACTTTTTGTTTTTTGTTGTTGTTATTAGATAATAAGTAGGTACTTTATCTTTGCTTTTTATATGTTTCTCCTACACTGATGTTGTTAATTAGTTGATAATTTGATGTGATTGTTCTGCTAATAAAAAAGTAATAATATCTAATAATAAATAACTATAATTTTCATACTGTTTTTAGGGTTCCGTAGTCAACTAGGAACCCTTATAGTTTCGCCATGTCCGTCTGTCCGTCCGTTCGTCCGTCCGCGGCTTAGCTCCGTGATCATTAGTACTAGAAAGCTGAAATTTGGTATGAGTATGTGTATGTATAACGCCGACAGAACGGTAAAATAAAAATAAAAAAAATATATTTTCGGGTACTTCTCGAACACCTACAGTGGGGGTGATTTTTTTTTCTTTTCAACACTAGTGTGTGGGGTGTCGTTTAATAGGTCTTGTAAAAATAATTGGGGTCTCCTAACGTTATTTTTGATAAAGTCAGCAGTTTTGTAAATATTCGCTCCGAAAACAAAAAAATAGTGTCCCCCCCCACCCCTCTAACCCACGGGTCAAAAAAAATCGGAAAAATTCTTGTAAATGAGGCTTTATAATTACTTTCAATGAAAACTATATTGAACAAAATCGGTCGAGCTGTTTTTGAGTTATCAGCCAAATTTCGTATTTTTTCTTTTAAAGGACGTAAGTTGACTTCCAGAAAGTAATAAGTGATTACAGTTTCTAGGGCGTTTACGACCTTTTTATAGAGCTTGAAATCTTTCTTAACTTAAAACTCGGGCTTAAAACAGCAGTTTATTGTGAACGATGAGCAACTACGGAACCCTACACTGAGCGTGGCCCGACATGCTCTTGGCCGGTTTTTTTTCTTATCGAGGAACGATCGGCAGCTTTGCTGGTAACGTTATACCTAATAACAGTAAAAACCATCGTTTAAGAACAAAAGAGAGTTCGACTTGCAGCATGGTATTTTTAAGTGTGCAACGTGCTGTTTTAAAATGACAGATTAGATAAAAAATGTTGGAAAGAGATGGGATTAGTATTGTTTTGAAGCATCATGGATGCTAAGCGTTAGTTACTCAGTATCCTCCAAATCGTCCAACTGGTCAGTTACAAACGGGTGCCATAAAATAACAAATATTAAAAAAAAACTTTAAAAGGTACTACAAAAAGCGCTTGCTGCCACTGCCATGCAATTTTCCCGAGGAATATAGTGACTTTGTAAATAAACTTGAAAGACAGAAGAAACTGGTAGGTAAGTTATGCATTCTTATTATGATTATATTTCAATTTTGTTTACCATTAAATCGTTGTAAATACTATCGACCTTAAAGGTAATCGAACTGATATTTTTTCCTTAATAGTATCTGCAATATGTTTGTTTTTTTTTCAACCATATTCTAATTATTTATATATATATACCTATACTTACCTATATTTATTTATTTCAACTTGATTGCACATTGCATTCCACAAAAACGTAGATAATAATGGCGGCTTTTTACCATGAAGTGAGGCGTTCTCTGCCAGACAACTTGTTTAAATGAATGTATATGTAAATATATAATATTTAATTACCATACAAATTCGGAATACCTACTACAATGACATTTCGTAAATGTGTGTTTGTGCATTTTCATTTATTATACATTTTATTCAGAATATGTTGGCACATTTGGCTAAAAATCTCAGTAGTATATATCTTGCATTATTCCAATTTACTTATAATGTTCGGGTATCCTTAGAGCTGCCAGTTTAGCATTCCTAACAAAAAATAGGCCATGCATGAACGTTGTACTTTATTGGACGACGCTTACATTTCTAATATTAGTGACGTATTTCTTACTAAACTTAAAATGAAACACCAAATTAAGTATATATTTTTTTTTATTTCAGACTCAAAGTGAAATCAAGAGAGGAAGGAAGGTTATGAAAAACGTAAAGAAATTTTGGCTGAATTCAAGGAATTGTTAGAAGACGTACCGGACGATAAATTGAAGGACATGTGGGCACGTGTAAAATTTATGACAGAATTGTATCATACGGCTGTTCTAAAATTACGTAAATAATAAGTAATCCATAATTTAGTATTATATTTGATATGGTCTAATTTTAAACTTATTTGATTTTTTAATTGCTGTGATTTATGTCATTGTTTTTTTTTATTATGGTGTTTTTAATGTATATGTGTTATAAGTATTAATTGTTAAGAATAGGTAGTTATTAAAACTGATTATGCATGTTAAACTGTGATGATGATATTTTTATGGTTTTAGTATAATTAAACTTACTATTTTTGTTATCTGATTAAAAAATGTATATTCTAGTAAATTATTTACACACCTAAAATGTATTTCTATTTTATGAACATAGCATGATTATAATATGGTAAATACTTTTAAAGGTATCATTATAGAAATCGCGTTGATGCTGGCAAGACGCTATTAGCGCTCAGATTAGGATAAACACAAAAATTGAATTCTTATTTTATTAATTAAAGAAAAAAAAGACAAAATAATTATTATACTAATACATTTCAAATAACGTTCAATTATAATGTTACTTGGATTAATTTTATTGTACAGTCGGTTAGATTTTGTTACCTAAGTAGGTATTGTGATGAGTATTTTTTTAAACAAGCAACGCATCTCCGTATCAGCTTGTCCTAAAATGCTTTCATATGTCCAGATGTTCAGATTTCCGGCTGTTGTCGACTAGAGGTCCGATTCATATGAATTGTTGATTCAGTTATTCGTAATTTTTCAATATGGCGAAGATATGGGGTTTGCTAATGTAAAAAATAACAAATAACAACCATTTTGAAGTAAAGTCGCGAGGTTTACCGCTTACATAGCCACTTGTTTAGTTGTTTTAATGAATTGGTAATATGGAGACTAATGTCGTATGGTGGTCAGGAGTTGGATAGTGGAATTTCTTAACGGTTGCTTGTATACTTTTCGAGTGTAGGGTCTGATGGTTTGTTTTTAAGTGTACAATTGAAACTGCAATATCTCGTGTCACATCACAACTTCATTATAACTAACTGTCTACTGAAAAAACAGATTTACCGCGTACATACATTATAAGTACCGACAAGATACTAGTAAGAGTATTAACAGTAGGCAACTGAATTTTAGATCTTTTTTTACTATTCCTAACAACGTATGCTATCCCTTTAATATCAGCGGAAAGCGAAAGAGATAGTAAGTCATGGCAGGTAACAAAGAACCTTTGTTACTTAATTCAAATTCAAATTTAAAATATATTAAATAAACCGATGGTCCATGATACTAGGTTAGTCACTTATCAAATAAAGTTTCATACTTAAACTAATTAACATAACAATTAACTAATTTAATTGATTATTAATTTAAATTGTTTTATTTTTTCTTGCAAATGGATGAAAATTGTTTTTTTTTTTAGTTTTCATACCTCATACCTCTGCCATTTCAAAAGTTTCAAATCATTTTATCGACACAAATATTTCATTTAATTAATTAATCTAGACTTCATAAATCGGGTGAGAAATGTGACCCCTAAGCGAGACCAGCCGGAAATCCGGACAAAATGACATCTGTCTGTGTGTAAATAATTTTCTTTTTATAGTAAAAAAAAAGTTATAGAATACATAATATAACAAAATTTACTTTGTTTCAAATAACATTTTAATTAATTACTTAAAACATTTTTTTTAATGTTGTTATAATTATTACGTTTTTAACTATTAATAAAAAAAACATCATGATTTAATCAAGACACAGAGTACAAGAAATATTCTTGTTCAAATCAATTTGAATAATAAGAATATCCACAGAACCATAATTAATATTGCTAATCTTTATAATTTAAGGGTGTAATTTTATTAAAATAATTTGAAGTTCGTTATTGACGCATACATCAACCTAAATATATACTTAGATGAAAAGGGATGAGTGAAATGCTAAGGATTATTTTTATTTTTATTTTATTGGGGTAATGGAATTTACTGCACACTAAGACGCAAACCATAATGAGACGTGGTATTTATTATTGTTTTAAGAATAATCAAAATGCAGTTGTGCCTTAACTGAATTCCGCATTAATTGTTATATTTTTTTATCGAAACAATACTTATCTGTATTACGGGGAATGAAGGAAATTATAGTTAATTGTGTTTGGGATAAACCAATATGTGATATCAATGGTGACGGCAAAAATAAATGAATGACTTTTATTTTTTCCGTCTTAGAGTTATTTGTGAAGCCCCAAGGCCCAAAGGCAAAGATGAAATATGAAAAAAAAAACAAACAACACACTGTTTTCGCCGCTCGAGTTAAGCAACGCTACCATGGTAACATAAGAAGTTTCTACACCAAAGACTTAAAGTTGAATATTGACTGATTTGACGCTTTATAGCATATTGTTACAAACCTCGCAAGCCAAACACGTTTATGACTTGCAAGAGATAAGAAATTTACTCAGTTACTGTTATTCAAAACTGACCTAATAAGACATAATTTAGGGATCATATTCGTCCGAACTCGTTCAAAAACCCTTACGTTAAGGTTATTAAGTTAGGGTTAGTAGTTATTATAACTGCTATTCAAAAACTGAACTAATAACACATTACTTAAGGATCACATTCGTTTGAACTCGGTTCAATACCCTAAAGACTCTGTTAGTGGGACGGGGTAGGTTAGTTAAGGTAGTTATTAACCGCGTTAACTGCAACAAAACAGTAACCGTATCATTGAAACAACCACATCATAGGGTTAACAATATGTAAGGGTTTTTAAAAACAACTTCTAAAATAACCTCATCAAAAACCCTTGTTAAGGTAACCGGTTCCGGTCCCTGATTTAAACTGGCTTAATGTTACAGGGATTTACGACTTTAAATTTGAATATTCGACAGATGTACACACACATGAAATGTAACTTAGAGGTAAGCCTGCCGGTCCACTTTATGTGGTCCAAAATAAGTGCATTTAATTCTAAGGAAAATAATTGGTCCATATTACACAGCTCCAAAATCGAATCAGAGAACTGGCAGCTTAATATTGAGCCAGCAAATTTCTTGCAATGTCTTGCGTGACAATTCAACATTTTTAATTACGATAATTTTTGCGTAAATACAAACAGCATATTATGTGACCTTTTATCATGGCCAATTATAATTATTATATTTTTGCATTTGTTTCCGTTTTCTATAGATTTTTTATTGTCAATCAAATTCTTTACATTTTATTATGTGGTTAATGTTATTGGCCTCTGATTTTTATGGTACCATTTTACCAAATCGTTTTAACCTTTGTAATTGTTGTACAAATTCTTGATTACCAGCAATAAACCCTTTGTATAATATTCCAAAACTAAATCGTTTTACAACCATGAAATGCATTTTAATTCGCTGCCAATAAGTCTCTTAAAAAAATACGTCTATCCTCACCTTTAACTAAATAAATAATTCCGTGGTTAGTTTTAGTGAAGGAACAGATCTAGAGAAGGCTTCTAGATAAATCGATAGATGACGCTAGTACATATTTGCAGAGCTCTAGGTGGGGTATCAGCATTTTCGTCGAATGTATTATCTCGCTGAAGTGTCATTTCATAGATCATCATTTGTCTCTGAAACCGTAATCTATTTGGGGTTGTTATAAAACAAAACCTTGTCGCGCGACATAGGGGTAGCACTATGTGCTGTATTGCTACTTGTGCTAGACGGGCTGGGAACTGCGCGCTAGTATTCAGTACATTTAGTAACAATGCCACAGAAACACCAGCACTACGATGCCACCCTAAAGCATGCAGAAGCAACTGTCATTGAAAAATTCAATGGCTCTCACATCAGGTTCGGTGGTCCCATAGGTAGAACGCCCGTGTTGGCCCGGAAAGCCGTTGGAAACGCAGATTCGATTCCTGCCTGTACCATTAAATATTTCCATTTTTCGCTTCATTGTAAACATTTGGTTTAAGTTAGCTCACGTTACTGCTATTGATGCTGCTTACCTTATAAAGCTTGTCCTTCTGATACCACACGTCCTCTTCCTCCTCTATCTGCGTGGCGATGGCCTGCGTGAGGTCGTCGCGCGAGCGCGACAGGATACGCCGTCGGGACACCATCTCGCCCCCCGTCACCGCCTCGAACGGACCAAGGCTGCAACAACAAAAAAAGAAGGTTAGGCTCCACAGTCTAATAATACACTCTTTAGCTAGGAAAGACTGGCACATTTCCGCGAGATGGAATATCACATATTTAAATTAGGATTTTGTTGAGTATGTCAATCGATTTTATTTTTTATTGGGATCAAATGTCTATATAGGACTAACAACACTTAGACTGCTCTAAATGTCAGAAATGACCATCAATGTTCAACATTCCTGCAGAGCGCTAAAAAACGCTCCATATAAATGGCGTCATGTCATGATTATGTTATGGATAGCAATATTTGTATAGAGACAATAAGTAATTTGCCATTTTCACCGTGAAAAAGTGCGTTTATATTTATGGTTGTCATACAATTATTGATTTACTAAATCTGGTTTCGAAGCATTTAGTTAAAGCTTAGATAAATCGGTTGTACGTAAACAAGGCAACGCTAAAGGAAGTTATCAACTAGATAGTAGAACTTTCCTCTAGTTATCCGAACAAGCCATTAATCTAACCACAACATCACGGAAGTGGTAAAGAAAACAGCAACTAGATACGTTTATAACCAATCTGTACTCTTACCATGAGTTAACGTGATCGTAGTCGCTAGCGACAGCGTAAATTATATGTATTAATGATTGTAGAACAACAATTCTCAATACAAATCCTATAGAATAGAATAGAATAGAATACTCTTTATTTCACACCTCAAGAAGAAAGAAATACAAATACAGATGACACTTAACATTACAATAGAGGCAAACAATAGGCGATCTTATCGCTAAAAAGCGATCTCTTCCAGACAACCTTTGGGTAGCGGATTAATATAAATGAAATGAGATGAGTAGCCGATGCAAAAAGTAATCAAGAAAACTACTGAAAAATTATTAAAATCTACTATAACCTATAATAATATATATTGATACATAAACATACATAAAAATATACATAAATGAACATATGACTAAATATATACTCATATATAAACTTACTTAAACCTTCCTATACCGTGGGGTACTTCGACCAATTTAAGAGAGATGATGGAGATCTCTCCATTTCATCGCCATCCGTCACTTTTCACGTATCCCTACTTGACAAGTGGCAATATCCCTAGAACATCGCAACTTCGTCAATCCGGTCGCGCTTAATTTGCGTTTCCTTTGTATGTGACGGCATAAATAACAGGCGCATACTTTAATTTGACCGTGTAGTGCGTGAAATTATTTAGTTACATTTCGTTCAAAACAGAAACTCATATGCATTAATAGCATTTTTGACAATCATTATCGCCTTCGTATTTCCAAAATTGAGATGAGATATTGTCACTTGAAGCTCGTCGCATTTTAATGACAGTTCAAACGCGATATCACTGTTATCTAATAGAGTTTTGACTTTTTGCGATCTCTCAAACGGCATTCTCGAATTAGGTCCCTGATTACTACCTAAAGCATGAATGAAAACCATGCGTCATCATATGGCCCGTGAAATCACCATTAACATTTTGGCTTCTCACTTGATAACAATAAGACAACGAGCTGTTGATAAATGTTGAGATTAAACGCTCTCAATACTGCCTCATCAATACCAACATGATACAATTGTTAAGCTTTCTACAGCAGATTAAGAATACGTAACAGTATTATGAAATGGAAACAATGGTATGGTGAAAGCCTGGTCGTTATCACGTTTGGGCTCTGGATAACTGAGCTCTTCATCAGGGGCTATTCAGATGTAATGACATCTTTCGTCAAAAAAGGTACTGCGTTGAATCGTTACAGGACGTAAGTACACTGAAATTTGATGGAGATATATGCTTTTCCTAACTAGGATAGCAGTGAGGTATGCTGTACGTGAGAATTATCCCCTGCTGGTGTTCGGAGTGATGTTTTATAAATGTTTATCTAGATGTCTCACGGATGTTGCAACATTATCGCCTTGAATGCTTGGAAGTATTGGAGTGTCCTTGCCAGATGTACGCATATAATATGCATTGGCTATAATTATAAGTTACTGGTACAATTTGTCTATGCATGAACTTTAAGAGTTGCAAACTATATTTCGCAAAACGCGTCCTCGTGTTTACTGGATTTCTTCCAGTTTTTTTAGGCCCTGTTTACTTCTTAAAACTGTTTGTGATTTTGCTGTGAAATATGGTAATGTTCTCTAAAAGATATGGGAGCGTTCAAGTATTACGTAACGCAATTTTTGAAGATTTTTGACCCTCCCTCCCCCCCTTGTAACGCGCCGTAACATTTTTCTGTACCCCCCCTCCCGCTCTCTAAACGTTACGTAACACCATAAGTGGCATAAAAAGTGACTATTTTTACCCAAAAGTCACAAAAGATATGTTAAAATGATTAAAATGACGACCAGACCAATACAATCGAGGGTTTCCCCGTAAAATAAACGACAAGGGTTGCCAACTTGGGCGTTTTAAATCACAATTTTTTTATAAAAATAAAGAAACAATGTTACGTAACGTGTTGTAAGAAAGACCCCCTCCCGCCCCTGTAACGCATCGTAACGTTTTACGAGACCCCCCCTCCCCCTAAATTGCGTTACGTAATACTTGAACGCCCCCTATGTTATTTCAAAACTCTTATCTTCTTTTATTATCGTGGTCACTATATCGAGCTTGTCCTTGCCGTTAACAGGGACGTTCTGAATCCAAGAATCTCTCATATTTGATGCGTCAGTTGAGGAAATTACTTCACTGTAGGTAAAAAAACCTACATCGTCAACCGTATCAGGTAGATGTACCTAAGTCCCACCCACTGATGCCGTTACTATTGCAGATAATTTTGTCTTTATATGGAAACCTAAATCGATGAATCAGTCACATCACAAGCCCCTATAAGGTCTATAGATGATCTGATATGCGGTCATTGGCAGTTTTAATTATTTATGTATAATTATTAGTATAACTCGTTCATCCGTCCATGTGTGAGCGGGTTTTTGCATTGGTTCTATACCTACTAGTGATGTTTTAACTGACTTCTCAATACAGAAAATTAATTAGAAATACTCAAATGAATTAGTATAAATTTACTAAAGATTCTCAGTAGATGAAACTTTTTTAAATCTATCATTATCTGTGCCCACGTTCCATTTAAAATGAAGTTTTGTGTACTCAAACTCCCACCAACTAATTATCAACTTTCTTAAACTCATTGACGAATAAGTGCCGCAAATCAAGTCATGCTCAAACAAAATGGCACCTACTTTCATGGCGGATTAACTTTTATCGTGTATTATTTGTTTTGTTGTGTATTATTTAACAGATTATTGGATACCTAATCATTGAATTTTTTAGGGTTCCGTACCCAAAGGGTAAAAACGGGACCCTATTACTGAGACTTCGCTGTCCGTCCGTCCGTCCGTCCGTCTGTCACCAGGCTGTATCTCAAGAACGGTGATAGCTAGACTGTTGAAATTTTCACAGATGATGTATTTTTATTGCCGCTATAATAACAAATACTAAAAATAAAATAAAATAAATATTTATGGGTAGCTTCCATACAACAACTTGTTATAGATTATGGTACGGACTTTGTAGCAAATATATAATTAAGCTCGCCAACATGTATATACAGGTACGTTTTAAAATTGAACCCAAACTAAACAGGATCTACCAGGGTTTTTAACTAAATCCCTTGTCTTTGTCACAAATTGAACGATAGTTCCCAGTATCTTACAACACTTAGAATAAACACGCCTAGAAACCTAGTTAGCGCTTGAAATAAGCCAGTTTCGGTTAGCCACGGGCTATGTTTCGTCCACTGGCGCATCTGCCACAACGTCAATGTCACAAACAAAACCTATCTGTAGACACGCACAAATAAAACCAAAACCGGCTCCATCTTTCCCAAATCGGCCGGTCTAGCACAACTATGATAAGCTACTGTTATCGCACGACATTGCGCTAACCGGCACTCTCTCACATTACTGCACAGAAAGAGACGGGAAATTATCTTGCGCGAGAAATAGTCGCGTGTGACAGTTTGTGCTAGAAGGGCTGTAGTATGAAGACTCTTCTTCTAGGTGGATTTATTCTACGTGTAGACCACAAATAACTCAGATCATTCACGTAACACACAGCTTATACAGCCCTTTTTCAGCCTATTACAGCTGTATAAGGGCTATCTAAGCGTTTATAATAGCCTGTATACTACTTGGACAGAACAGAGCGTTTCACACTAAAACCGCATCTAAATCACGATTAGTTTACTTTCCTCAAGAAAATTATTGAGCTAAGTAAACTTTCGACTTTCCACCGATTATAAATGGCTGGGGTTCAAATTGATTGGCAAGGTAATAACAACTAATAATCCACAAGCATGCACAGAAATTGCATTAGTGTCTAATAACTAGGCATCTGGGAGACCTAATTATAGAGTTACGTGTATGCCTGGCTTTTCCATACAAGGTTTACATCCCTTGGTTAATCCTCTTAAATTACGAGGCATTGCCTTCAATGCCTGAAAATACTGGGATGAGGTCGACATATCCTGAAAAGAGACGTTGTTGACCGTGGTTGATGATAATTATTTCAGTAAAATGATGTTCCAAGTTGGTGCCATTTGACTCCAATTAAGTATAAGTTCTTCACTTTTAAAGCGCTAGTAACTATCACTACAAGTATAAAACACTGTCGCTTCCTGCTGTCTATCTGTCTGTCTGTCTGTCCCTATGTATGCTTAGATCTTTAATGCTACGCAACGGATTTGGACGCGTTTTTAGGGTTCCGTAGCCAAATGGCAAAAAACGGAACCCTTATAGATTCGTCATGTCTGTCTGTCTGTCCGTCTGTCCGTCTGTCCGTCCGTATGTCACAGCCATTTTTTTCCGAAACTATAAGAGCTATACTGTTGAAACTTGGTAGGTAGATGTATTCTGTGAACCGCATTAAGATTTTGATGCAAAAATAAAAAAATAATAATAAATATTGGGGGCTCCCCATACTTAGAACTGAAACTCAAAATTTTTTTTTTCATCAAACACATTCGTGTGGGGTAT
This sequence comes from Apotomis capreana, assembly GCA_947623375.1. Lineage (NCBI taxonomy): Eukaryota > Metazoa > Arthropoda > Insecta > Lepidoptera > Tortricidae > Apotomis > Apotomis capreana. The sequence continues at coordinate 1,721,910 of OX392501.1, forward strand.
CTATGGATAGGTCTTCAAAAATGATATCGAGGTTTCTAAAATATTTTTTTTCTACACCGAATAGTTTGCGTGACAGACGCTTCCAAAGTGGAAAAAAGTTGGTCCCCCCCCCTCTAACTTCTAAAATAAGAAAATGAAAAATCTAAAAAAAACATATGATGTACATTACTATAAAAACTACCAACGAAAATTGTTTTGAACGAGATCTAGTAAGTAGTTTTTTTTTAATACCTAACTTTGCAAGTTTGCACCTAATTTATATGGGGCGCTATACATACCAGGTGCAAACTTAACTTAAACACTTAGGGATGGAAAGTGTTTGTACGGAACCCTCGGTGCGCGAGTCCGACTCGCACTTGGCCGGTTTTTTAATAGATAGAGTGTTTCAAGAGGAAGGTTTATAAGTATAATACATGCATAATTTATCAGCATTGCACCCGTGCAAAGCCGGGGCAGATCGCTAGTCTACCTATAAAATATAATTGTAAATGTATCACATTATACGTAAACACCCAATATGTATATTAACACCAAAAAGCGCTGAATGAGAGGAACCAACGATCGTTAGATACGCCACCAATGTCGAATCCAATGCCACACATTGTTCGCTCTCGGAAGGAAGCCACTTCGCTGCAAAGAAGCAACCCGCAACCTTTAATAAGACTTATACCTTCCTCAACTTCACGCCGAAATTCAACCTCAAGAATTCTTATACAAGATTCAGTTTGAAATGAGTTGAAAAATGGAGTTCGGTTGTTGATACGTCATTGTCAAGTGGTAGGTGTTCGATTTGGAACGAATGGTTCCAGTATGAAAGGCTACGTATTGTTGGTACACTTTATACTATTCTTAAATGTAATATGGCAATTTGGTATGGAACTAATCTAATGACTTGAATGAGGAAATTTAATGCCAGAGCAATCAATTTGGGTTAAAGCTACTTTTCAGTTAAGGACATGTTAAACGCTGATTTAAATAAACCTGCATTTTGATTTTGATACTATCGCTGTATCTTCGTGGAATCTTGTCAGTAACTAAATTAGTAGTCGTATCTTTCTAATTTAACCAGACACTAAGCTAGACAGTAGAACGTAACAATATGATGTAACAAAACCATAAATACCTATAGCTGTGCTCGGCAGTTATGTTATTCACTTAAATACGTTCAACACTGGCCAAAACCGAACATACATTAATAAAAGCATACAGTTCATGAGCTCTTTGACATGACTTCACTACAGTTTTAAATCAGAGTTCTTGCGATTGTCAACATTATTATAAAAAAAACTGTGGCGCGGAGATAATCCCATTAGCTGGTTATACTCCCACACAAAGTCCAACTCACTGGTAGTAAGGGCTAAACAGCCCTGATACAGTACAAGTCATGTTTAAAAATAAAACTGTATCAAAAGAAAAGAGACAGACAATAGTTTCACAGGCAAATAGAGGGTGCTGACACAGCGTCGACTACAAACAACTCGCAACAAAACAAAACCAGTTCGCGAACAGTAGGTCAGCTAGTACTTTCACACTTGATTTACCCCGCTCCAATAATCTATATTAGTCAACTTATCTCCCATCTTATAAGATAGCTTTGTCTCGATGGCTGGATAGCCCCGGAATCTGCGGTTTCTCCAATACAATGTTGAATACGTAATTGTGAAATTTGTACGAGTATTTGTGCTAAGTTAGATAAGTACATGTTGTAATGGTTAAATACTGTTTTATTGTCGTTTGCATTATGTTGGACAAAGAGAATTATTGATTGCGCATATAGCTACGGCTATGGAAATAATAAGGATTTTGGACGTTGTTATTGTAAATAAGAAATACCACAAATCTAACTAGTTTACTGTTTCGGGCAAGCTCGTTTTTATAGTTATACTTACCTCAATTTCAATCATTTATTGATAAAGTAAAATTTTACGTTTCAATAAAATTATACTTAAGAGTTAGCTATCTCAACTTGTTCAATGAAATCGACAGAGAAAACATGCTAAAACGAACGCTTCCGCCAAAAAAAAGATCTAATAAAGTGATGGTTTTTTTACATACCAAGGGCAGAAAATCTGACCCTCGGAGACTTTTATGATTATGACACGAGTCATCTTGGCTGTACCAGATCAGGTCGTGTTACCGACGTTCTTGTCTGGGTCTATTAGAAACCACGCATGCCGTACGAGTCGTTGCTCATTGCGTGCGGTGCGCCGGCGCCGGTTTTAAATACTGCTCGCTTTTGTAAATATGTAATTTTATACCTGGTCCAAATGCTATTTAAATCACTGCTTCTCACTTTGCGTGCGTGTATTATTTTAAAATGTGAAACACACTATATTTATAACCAGGTTATAAAAAATATATTTCAAATTTGAAATAAGTGTGTAGAAATTATGGAAGTATATTAAGGATACAATACAATACAACAACACTTTATTGCACACCAACAAGAAAAATATTACATGAGAAATCAAAAATTTAATAATGGTAGACAATAGGCGGTCTTATCGCTAAAGAGCGATCTCTTCCAGACAACCTTTGGGTAGCGGAGAAAACAAAATTAAACAAAAAATCGCAGGTGGTGAGATAAGAACTTTAAGTAATTTGAGAAATAATAAATAAACGACAAACAAAATATTAAAGACAGATAGGTAAGGATTTGATTTAGAATTACAGTTTTTGACGTTGTTTATTTTATTATAATAATTAATTCGCATTATTTATTTAGATTTTTTAAGTTAGTATTATCCGCACATATAATATGCACGGAAGATGTAGTATCTGAACTGTCTGGAATAGTTGCCGCGAATGCTTATTTTTACAGCACTTTTAAGCCGTAAATGTGCAAACGGTAAAAACTTTCCCGAAAATGATCTGAAAAAATTTAAACAAATTTCTTTGGTTTCCACGACTGCCACACGTTTAAATAAAACAATTTAAACGGACTATATCGCGTATATTAATTATTTGAACCTCACTGTCGTTTCGGTGGTTTTCCAGTTACCATTGTCAAAGGTTGACTAACGTAGATTAATAATATTTAAATAACTTAAAACGAGACTACTGCACAAATAGGTCTACTGTGAATCCGTTAATGTATATACAACTTGTAATAGCCTGTTATAAGTTCAATACAGCCTATTATACGAGCGATAAGCCATTACACGCATTAACGTCACAGGATGCGCCGGCGCACACTGACCTATATCGCGGGGTGAACGTATCGGGGCTTGGCGGGAGTAGTGCAGGCAATCGGCTTAGAAGCGAATTCGAAAACATTTTTTTTTTATTAGTTGCGCCGCGCGGTGTTACCCGCTCATCCCATGGGAATACTGCATTATTTCGGGATAAAAAGTAGCCTTAGTGTTAATACAGGGTGTCAGCTACCTTCATATCAAAATTTATCAAAATAGGTTATACACATAAACACACTCACAAACTTTCGCCTTTATAATATTAGTGTGATAATGGTTACATTTTTTACGGTTGCTATACTTAACTGTTTTAGGTAGGTCATAATATTTTGGTATTATAGTGTACAAAATGACTATACACCGATTATCTGTTTTTTTAATTTTTCTGTCAAGCACTATGCTTAAAAATTTGTATGTTAGAAAAAATACACGGTTTATGAAAAATAAATAATCATTAATCAAAAACATAAATTGTCCCTAGTCGACAATTTGTGAGCAAAAAAGTTACAATTGTGTTAATATTTAAACAACAAAACATGTTAATTTTATTGCTGTGAGTTATTTTAACGACAAGTAAAATATCACAATAAGAGAAGTTGCTAATTTATGCAAATCTGACAGAAGCAGCGACGAAGTGGTATACAAAATGCATTAAACAAAGGATACGATGAATCGAAACGATTTTCGCCAACCCCCCCCTATAGTCATTACTCTACGCTAGTGGAAAAGTATAGGTACAACATGCATAAATTTATCGTAGCATCCGTCAACTCGACTTACAAGTCCAATCGAAATAGACAGCGATTCTCGCCCAGCCATCCTTGTCCCGCTAGCCCCAGTCATTACGCTAGGCTAGCGGAACGAGTTTGCTTTTTATTCTCTTTCCATAGACGCGTGGAGGCATCCCCGTTGTTACTGTATTTATAGTAACCACGTGCTGTAGCGTTTTTATAAGATGGGTCAATTATGGCACAGTTAAAGCGGCGATAGGGACTATTAAAGTTTAGAAAACATTTAAATTCTACGGCCCGCGTTTATTATGGACGTCTTTCTGCTATCTAAAGCCTATCAAAGCTGGATATATTTTGATATATATTATTATGTAACCAGCTGTCATCTACCAAATCACATGTCACATAACCGACTTCCCTTTACACATATTAGCCGATATAACAAACACACTTGCCAACATTATGCATATAATAACCAGGAAACAATGATAGGCAGATGACAACTTTTATACGACTGCTGGCATTATCATAGTGGGATGTTAGTTCCGTTCGGCAAGTCGGTCCCGCCCAGAATGACATAAAACATGCTCGAGAAACGTCAAGTAGGGCACCCGAAGAAGTTGACAATTAGATAATACATGAGTATAACTAGTTAAACAACTGACTTAGTTTACTCTTTGCCAGGTATATTTTTACTCTCTTTTTCAATGATAAAAAAACCAGCGGGTGTCAGAAGGTCTCGACAAACAACATCACATCGCTAAATGGGTAGATCTAAGGCCATGGCCAGATGGGAGGTTCAATTGTCTTCCTAAATTAAAATAAATAACGAATCAGCGGTGTTTCAACAGAAATATATACAGGTAACATCGTAATCGTTTACTGAGTCAGAAAAAAATGGTTGGGATCACTACCCCAAATCGCCCTGTATATCAAAAACAAAAATGAAATAAGAACATCACTACACTAAAATATCATTCTACAATTTGTACTTCACGAATCACTTGCGGTACGATTCTCAATTCAATCAAACAAGTGTTCGTCTCATACTTTCGCTATCAGCTCAGACAAACATGGAGAGACGTTGTAATGCAGTGGGCTGACTTCTGGGTCAGCGTGGGAGACGAGCAGACAGGCAGCTCGACAGGTATAAATTTGCAATCAATACTGAATAAATACTGATTTGAATTGTATTGTGTTGATTTCGAATTTGAAAGGGGTTCTACCGAATTTAAATTTGAATAGATAAGATACAGTCATTTGGACAGAATCCTTGGAATAGAAACCGCATGTGGTAAGTACTGAATGTTTTTCAAGCAAGTCGTGTAGTAGATTTATGTGATCCCAAGCATATGATTGGTATATTTGGTATCTTTCTTAATGCTTTACGGATGTTCGATACTGGGTTAGTAGGATTATCCAGTCACGTTGAAGCTAGAAATATAGGGTACCTAATATTTTTATTTGCATCGTGAATGAAGTTTCCATTAGCAATCGTTTTACCATCGGGTGTAATAGTATTTTTCTAAATGTCACGCTTTGAGGATATCGGCTAATCTCGGATAAAATATTTCGTCACACATTGTCCAAGAGATGGAGTAACTGTGGCGTCCACTATCTACGACCATGTATTTTAATAGTATACCATGCTGTTAAGATTCTTCTAAATCATGACCCTGATAGGTAATTGAGGTTAACATTTTAAAACAGTGTAAATAAACAAGTAACTAAACTGCTAAAGTATGATCAGTCGACCTTATTTAGCAATATTCGTAAAGATGCACTATACTTAGCCTCAATAGACTTTCTAGCTGCGGGCTTGAATTGAGCCAAAATGTCACGTCTAATAAGGTTTTATGCTAATTGCTAGCTATCGTGCTAAAAAGGCCGTGAACCTAACATTAACGCTACTTAACACCGTTTGGCACTTCACTTTTGTTTTGGCGTTGTTTTGGATTAGCAAGGAAATATCAAGCCGAAGTGTGAATATTAATTTGAATAATACACCCACAAGTACAAGCAACGCGCTTATTATTATTAACACGTTTAGTTTATGTTCCATATATGGCACAAGGCAAACACGTTCCACGAGTTTGTGACCCATATATGGGACATGGCAAAAACAACAGATTTTGAGAGAGTAGGAAGAGATGAAAGTTGCCAATAAAAGGACAGTTAATTTAGCTTATTTTGTAAAATAATTTAGCCTAAGAACTTGGACTGAAAATTAATAAGTTTTAATGTTGTCTCTTCATGCAAGCGATTTTTAAATAGTTTTATTTATAATTGATCGATTGGCTATTACGAAAATACATAGAATATCTAAGCAAACTTTCGCAATTCAAAAAACATGCAGACATTTCTACCAAGACAGCAAGCAAACCATTTTTCCGAGACCTTGCGAATGCATTTCAAATTTCAAAACATTCTTAACAAAACATGTTACCGCAAAAATGGAACGCGACCAATCATCAAAAGAGACGTCTTCAAAAAGACAGTGAGTTTTCAATTTTGAACTTTAACACCCACACTTATGAAACAGACAAAGTTGGAGGCCAGAGCATATGTTTGTGTACTGTTATAATAGAAACGCAAGATTACATATCGTCTGTAAAAGTCATTTGACTTGGAAACAAGATGAGAATAATGCTTCGGGATGTCTGTACTGAATTTTTAAGTTGTCATTTCGTAATGGACGGCGCTAACGGTAATTATTTTACGTTTGTCTTGTTTCAATACTTTAAGCACACGTGCGACAAATATTATCTATTTCCTTTCAATCAGTATCAAATGAGAGGGGTTGAATAATTTGTAAGGAATGCCACAACCATTAGGTTGTGAGTGTGCAAATACCAATTTTTGTCAACTGGGTCAGACTGGAAGAATTTTGTATATTATGGAACGTTGTTTCTAATTATACATAGTTTCATACCTAATTTAAGCCAAAAAGTTAACAAAATGATGCTATAAACCTGGATGTACGACAATCAATTAACACTGTGGCCATAAACTGTGTAAATACGACTAAAACCCATGATGATATAAGATAAAAATAATGACAAATAGCCAGTAGCAATATAAACTTCAATTAAATAATTAAGATAAGCATAGAATCATGTGGCAAAAGTAACAACATTCAAGGTTTTTGTCATAAAAATACGAAACTGTAACTCTTCAAATAAATTATGATAATTATTCAAGTTATTTTTTCATTGATTAATTCAAATACATGTGATATATGAACTGATCACTGTATCAAACTGTGGCTTATGTTGAAATAAGTATGTAGTAGTGTTTCTAGTATTGATATGTGTTTCATGACATTTATTAATTGACTTAGAAATAAAAGATGACTATAAATTTAGCGACATTTTGGCCGTGAACTTTGCTTCTTCGTTGGGTCTCATCGTATTCACATAAATTATAATTTGTAGCCTATTTGGCAACCGGGCGATTATTTGAGCGTTTTAACCATCTCATTAATATGTCCGCAATATCGACGACCTCCGTATGAACTGAGGCGCCATTTTTAGTTATAGAAGTCGAGAATTTATACCTACAATTGTTATCGAATTAATGTTGATTGCTTTTATGAATTTATTTGTTATTTATTCAGTAACATCATGAGTTGTGTTTGAAATTGATATAACATACAAAAACAAAATATTGTACACATATATTTTAAAATAATCACCCAACAAATGTTTGTTAGTTATTTAAAATTTAATAGTCATACGTTTGTCCCCAATTAGATACTACTCGTATATTTAAATGTAGGTTTGTTTATTATTTTTAAAGATACAAAGGCAGCAATACCGGTAAAACCAATGAACACCTCCAATGGTCTTCCAAAACAACTTTGTACAACGAGAGCTTTAAGGACCTTTTACATAACACGAGATCCACCAAAATCACGAAATTTCGCAGTAATAGTTAGACTTTAACGTGTAATGGAAATTACATTGTTCTATCGTAATGTAATGAGGTTCAAAATTACCGTTTAAATTAACCTGACTCAGGTTTAGGTGAATGGTGATTGATGAGGAACTGGGGTTATAATAATGAAGAGGAGTCACGCGTTGAATTTGCTAAATTATAGAGTGTAGGTAGTTAGAACCTGAAATGCGAGAGGAGACACCAAAATGAGAAGGATGTCGCATCACCAGGCCAATCATCAAACGACCCTCTATTGGAATGTCAATCTTTCGGACGTCACTGTTGCTCCCGCATTTCAAACACTGCCACCAAAACCCTGCATAAAATCATCTAATAAAGATGTAAAGGATGATGATGGTAGTTAGGAAAAATTGAGAGTGAAAACTCCATTTAGCTTGTATACATAATCAAGTATATAAAAGACACATTCACAAAAACAATAAAGCTCTGTTTGCTATATTTTTGACACTAAGACAGGCACAGGGTGTTTTTGAGAACAGTAAGTAAGATGAGTTACTTAAAGAAAACAATAAATATCAAGATTTTCATTAAATACATAATGTTGTAGAATTGTTTAAATTAATGTAAACCGGACATGTCAAAATTATCATAAAAGATCACACTTAACCTTTAAAGCTATCCTCAGAAATAATTCTAGGAAAAGGTACAAAATCTGCTATGCTGCAGCTGGTATTGTTATAACAGTAACTTAGGTAAACTAGATTATTTTATTCTAATCTCTCTAATGGTCTACTACCAAAAGAATGACGTCCATTCGCATGGCAACAACACATAAAGCCTAAGTATCACGTATCTGAGCTAAGTGTAGTTCAGCCGTCTGCTAGACCACAAATGGTCTGGTCAGCTTAATCTTAGATGCAAAACAGGACAAGATTTAAGTCTTAAGCGTTGAGCGATTAGAAACATCTCGATTTACGTCCTATGGTCGTATTTCCTGGAAAATATCTGTGTAAGACTTGGTACGTTCGTTGATAGATAGTTATACTTACTAATGTAACAAATGTGAAATATTAAAAAAATCCTTTGTTCATGCAGTATCGCGAATGACGAGGCCAGACTCGACAGCGTTATTTCTAAGCAACAAAATATAATCAGGGATGGAAAGTTTAAAGTAGCTGTCGAAATCATAAAATTGAAAAATTTATTCGTTCACTTACCCAAATACTAGTCCTAAATGTTCCATAATATTTCTCGACTTCGCCTTTTTTACCATTGTATTTGTTTGATAAAACTAAATTTAAAATAAATACAAAATAAAACAAGTCGGTTGACGAGCTGTAGCTGTCAACCATTGACTAAGACTAATTCTGAAAAGTCTTCTCCCACTACTGGAGTTATGAGTAGGTTCGAAATAGGTTTTTAATTTATTTTTAATAGTATCCGCAATCATTTTAGGATCTAAGATTAAATACTTGAGTTATCGGCTGCGCATCGGTCGATAGCTATAATAATTAAATATGCTTACGTCGGTCTGGTGCAACGCAATTTAGATGTGAGTGGGTACGATTGAGTTACTATCACTGGATAAACGGCTTCTTTTTATGAAGTTAATTTAACATAGGTACTGTAAGTAATCTCTGTAGTTAAAAACCTGATTGTAAAATACTCCGTACAAGAAAACATTCATCTGCTACCTGCATCTAGGAATTGTACGAACATATATGAAAAGATCTGACAAACTAACTAAACAACATTCAACCCAAATACTTCACCAAGATGCTGAATTTTGGATACAGGATTTTTGTAGAGATGAGGCATAAATAATTTTCGAATTTCCTATGGAGGCAGTTGAGGTAAAATTGGGTTTTAACCAAGTTTTAACTAAGGCACGGCAATACGCTTAGCGCATCTGACTTGCTCCCAATTGCGATGTAAGACCATAAAAACACATAACAGACGCATCTTCGGTAACGGTGCATTTGCGCAAACAAAAACTAATGTTCAAGGACATGACATGCCATATTCGACTATCAGTAGTTTTTGACAAGAACTTTAAAGGAGTATGGACTGCATTGTGGAATGAATTGTCGCTTGCGGTATTTCCAGATCGATACGACCTTCAAACCTTCAAGAAAAGAGCCTACTCCCACCGGCAACGCACTTGCGGCTCCTCTGGTGTCGCAGTTTTCTACGGGCGACGGTAATTGCTTTCCATCAGGCGATCTGTTTGCTCGTTTGCCTAATATGATATAAAAAAAAATACCAAATCTACTATTCGGTAATTTGAATGCTCAAATAAAAATGATCATACATACATTAAACAATAGTGAAATAGATCCTTATGTCACCCAGAATATAATTCAAAGAAACTGGGTCAAGTGAGTTAGCTGTGGAAAACCAGACTAACTGAACTGAACTACATGACTGTCAGAATAGCTTTAAATTGAAGATTTCAAACACATTCAAAACGAAACATTTCAACGAAGTAAAATAATGTTTTAAAAACTTTTCAAATCGCAATTACAACTAATTCGAAAATCAACGAAACATTTGCACAACACACTTCCGTTTGAGTAAGTAATTGCAATTATAGGAGTTTTGCCATGGAAACATAGTTAAAATCTGAGATCAGTCATCGGAACATCAGAAATTCCTATATGTTAATACTGGAATTTCTGATGTTGGATTCCGACCTTCATTTGAGACCGGTCACCCACAATGTTGCCAAGATTAAGACAAGCTGTGGCCAAGATTCTAGCCTACTTAAGTAATTCCAGAGAATGTTGGCAACACTTATCTAGTGCAGAAACACATTGGAATACATCGAGTGTGGATTGATATTTTATTGCGTTTGAATAAATGAAAGATTTTTTCCAAACTGGACAATTCTAAAATCAATACACCACAAAATCGTCAAAAATATGTTCGTATTTTTCTTTAAGATTATCAGAATCATTTCAAATAATAAACTTTATTCTGCAAATAGGAAACAAGAGCACTTGTACATTTCTAGATCTAATGGCATTTCACAAGAGGAGACCACTGTTGTTGATGCTGTTCTAAGGAAGACAAGCAGTAATAAAAACTATAAATACACATAAATTCACAGGCACAAAGCGGGGCAATGGGGATACGCTTACCTTCGTCATCGTCCCCATTTCCCCATATTTATGTGGCGCTGAAGTAACGGACCACCACCGCGATTTTATGCGTGTGCCTTATCTGACCCAACCATCGGATCAGATTTCGTGGTTCGCAAATATAACCAACCGTTAGCTATCCTTGTAGAATGACAATTATGGACATGACAACTATTTTATTTAAAAAAGGCGTAATTGCCTTTAAAGTTCTGTAATTCATAGTCCTTTCTATTAGTTGGACCGCAGTTTGTGAGTATATTTATCGCTAGATCTTGCGTCTAGTTTTGCGGTTAGATTTACAACAATGACTATGGTGAAGGTAATAAAATTAATAAGCTGATTAAGTGGTAAGTTCTTTACCACAAAAATCTTAAGGTTTCTCAAGTTATGAGTTATATTTCATTTAACTCGACCTTATATCCTGTCTGGAAGAGATCGCTCTTTAGCGATAAGACCGCCTGTTGTTTACCTCTAATTGTAATTTCTTGCATTGTATTTCTCCTGTTATTTTATGAGGTGTGCAATAAAGAGTACTTGTATTTGTATTTATATCCTGACATTACAGGTAATACGACCCTGAAGTCAGGATTGGATATATCGGGCACAGGATCGACTAGTTTGGGATAAGGAGGCACAAGGCTACATCAGCAAGATTCATGTTTATAAAATTTTAGGGAGGTAAGAGAAATTTAGGAAAGAAACTTAACAGCGCGAGACATATTTTGTCTTATTCCGTATGAGGATTGATTACAACGCCATCTATCAAAGTTATCAATTATTTAATCAACATACGGGCATAGTTGGTCACCTAAAGATGGTTTAAGGACATTTATTACCTGCTGTATGAGTTCTAGTGTATAAAATTAATTCTCCAGGAATTCGGCTGTCGACATAGTGGTTGCAATTCGAACCGCGCCTACTGATTTAAGATGCACTGTTACACGGTCTCCTTAAGACGGATACTTCGCATTCCATATGCACAACAGAATACCTAAGTGTTACAGAATAGTTCATTTTACCTCTACACTAATATAATATGCTTCTAGAATAATTACTTTAGGTTAGGTTAGGTTAGCAAAGTAGACACAGTTAAAACGTCAATACCAAAAAACAGACTTGTCTCTCCTTAATTCAAAGACAAAAACTCCACTCTAAATACTTTGTACCTAAAAAATCTGTTTCATTTCCTACAGTTGCAACCCAAGATCCACATAAGGCGATGTCTTGCCTGTACATGGTATTCAGTCCACCTATACAATCGCAGTTCTCACTACCCAACAAATAAAGACGTAAAAACCATTAAATCCTTTACAAAGTTACGTCCTTTTGGTATTAGAGAGTGCCGTAGGTGCCTAAAATGGGTATACCGCAGATAATTTTGGTCGTGAGAATATGGCACCTATGTGGATATTTAGAACGGATGAATTAAACCTGTGTGTAGACACACTGGCCCCGTCACATCCCCACCGAACATTGACTAGAGCCGGAGCAGCGGCAGAAGTGCTCGAAAGCATAAAACGTAACAAATATACCTTTTGGCGTCGAGACCCTGGTTCTGTGAAGATATCTCGAAGAGGCTTATAGAAGTTATGGTAACCGGAGAGCTGGTGGTTTTTTCGCTTAAAGAATCAGTTTGGCGATTCAGCGAGGAGACGCCGCCAGCATTTTCGGCAATCAATCAATTATCTTTTCAAAGATTTCGATTCCAAACATAATTTCAGACATCTAATTCTAATTCAAAATCACTTACGATAGATGAGAACACTGATAAAGACGAAAGTGCGACATCCCATTCACAACTGTACTCTTAATTAACAGCCAAGTAATTACGTTAACCATGTTGCCGTCGACAAACTCACTTAAGCAAACAACATAGCTGAGTAAATGATATAGTGATTAACGTTTACACATGCTTATAGCCAAGGACGCATTTTACTGTGGCTCCGTCATTCGAGCCATTGTGACGGTTTATGGTTTAAAAACATAGATAGTGTAATGATAGGTTGCTTGGGAAGCTTAAATGTATGAATGGCGATTAACGACGAATATATAATTTGTGACAATGAAAAGTGATGACAACATAACTATGTTTGTAAATATGTAGAAGCAACTTCTTTCGAACGGCAAAGAAAACCAACTAAATAACCCAAAAACTAACAGAGTTATTGGCGTATTAAACATTTTTGAAATCTGTCTAGCTGCTTTATTGTGACTGGGTCGCAAAGACGAATACGTGCAAAATCATTCAAAAATAAAAATGTATTCAATGTCACCTCCAAATAACCTATTCCGCTCTTTTTTGTAAACTAAAAGTAGTTTTAGTATCGCATCCGCATTAATATAACTTATTTCTATTTTATAGAGTACGTACAAGTACAAATAATAAACTAAGATTGACATAGAATTCTTAACTAATGAGTAATTTTCATCCTCTTCCAGTCAAACAGGATGACTTAGAGAACAGATGCGTATTATACTTAACGAAGAGATATAATTTCAAAATTACTTTGTGCTTGATTTTTCATCAATTATGGCAGTATTAACCATAAGTTAATAAACGTCAAGACCCACCATTTAAATTAGCAGCGACTATAAGCCATTCTCATTCGTAATAAATAATTCAATTGCCGTCACTATCGCTTTCTATAATCCCATTTTCACCGAGTTAAGGCTAGGGTCCTTTCAACGCAAATGCACTGGGTAATAAATCTATTCAGAGCTTCGAGCGACGGTTCAATTGATAAAGCGATAAAGTTGCCGATGGCTCGTGGCAAGCCAACTACTTATCTCAACGCGGTCCGTCAAACTACAAGGATGCAATTTACGAGTACAGCTTTGTCTTTTGTCATAAGAGGCCTCTCAGAGACCTTAGCTCAAAGGTTACTATGACTAGATAATAAACAGATAACAGTGATGTTAAAAAAAGAAAGATACGTAGAAAGAAATAGTAATAATCTGTTTTAAACACGGTCATTATTAATCGATATACCTACCTTTTGGTCTAGATGAAGCACCAGCACCAAACTCTTCAACACAAAATCCATTTATAGAAACACGAACAACCCTCAGAACCCCATTCTGCATGCAGTCTTATTTATTTATTTATTTAAACTTTATTGCACAAAACAAAAGTCAATACAAATGGCGGACTTAATGCCAAATGGCATTCTCTACCAGTCAACCATAGGGCCAAACAGAGATACTAGAAGTGGGTGCAAATCAGAAATCTGATGGTACAGAGAGGATCTAGAGTACAAGTAAATACAAAATATTATATTACTGTTTATCTTATTCCATTACATCGCTTGATCTCCACGACAGTACCCATCATATACCACGTCCAGAGACTGCTAACAATTACCGCTTTGTACAATTTTATACCCACAGTAGGTAGTAATTAAATAATCATTTTACTAACACGCACAGTTCCGGCTTCACAATTATTTATAAAAAACCGTTTCCTTTCAGCAAGGACGAAGCAAAAACATACCTCGGCGTAGATATAGAAGTAGCCCGTGACAGGAGGCTCTTCTTCCTCACAAACTTTAATAGCCTGTGGTTCTTCAGATCCATTTTCGGCACAAATAGATGCAAAAACACAGAAAATATCAAGATTGTCGATGAAAGTAAGATCACAGTGCCATACGGAAAAAAAGAGCGACGAACGCGGAACACAATCCAACACGACCACTCACTATACACTTACACAGCCAACTAGTGTTATAATTAGATCTATCGTAAACTAATTAACATAAAAATTTCAGGTTTTAGCCTTAAACTCGTCGAAATCGCAATGTAATATGCATTTCGCATCTCCTTCTTGCTCGCGAGTGTTTTGGGCCGGGTGAAAGGGAGCGAGTTGTTGAAATCAGATTGTTGCGATGTCGTAACTATAATTAAACTCGTTTTGTAATTGTTTATTAAATGAAGTCATGATTAAAATCGCATAAATATTGATGGTTCATCTACGTGTGGCCAAGCGTTTCTATAAATAGGTGTTGTATTAGATGTTTTTTGCGGTGTCACAACTAAAAGTAAGGTACTAAAAATAGAATTTTAGTTTCGAGTAAAACCATAGTTAATGTAGATGATCGTTTAATGGTTACAATTTCTCTTTCATGAACAAGATGTAATTTAGAAATACAACAACTCAACAACACGTGAAACGTGACATTATTTTGTACGTGAAGACATTTTTACAGGATTTATAACTGAAAAAAAAAGACATAGATCTTTTTCTATTCAGCATAGTAACAGATAACATAAGAAATACTGAGGACTATAGCGTTAGTCAAACTTGAATAAAAAATATAGGCATTTCCCCTACTGACCGTGATCACCACTTGTGCAAGTAGAAGCCTAATAGTAGGTAGTACAGGTAATAAAAGAAATAAGCGAAAACAACCAACGAGGGGGAACCACGGGGGAACCAAGTTCCTAAACATACAATGGAGGCTTATATCTTTATAAAATAAAGTCCGATTTGAAAGCTCCAGGGCATAGCCATACAAAACTTTATTGATGAACAAATATGGACACCCGATTAAACTAAAAGGTACCCCAGTAATGTTTATACTGCATTATAGACAAAGCACGGGCCAGTTTGTTGCACATAATTTTATGACCGCATCAAACCCACATGTAACCATCGGGAACCCATTCACTACACACCTTTAAACCAACTACCTTATAAATACGACCTTAAGTATCAAAATATTCAAAATACGTATTAAAAGCGTGAGATCGAAGGATGAATTCACTATTCACCGTAACTATCCCACCCAAAAGGTACTAAGTGCACAGAAGCTTCTTAGATACTCGTTCGTTTTTCGTCTGCCTGTTTTATCACCTAATTGTGAACTAGGAAGTGTCCAGGTATTCAAATTCACACGGTTAGGAATGGGAGTTAGTGCTCGATTCACGTAGGCGATAGCAGGCGGTGCGTTTGGACACAGGCTCAACTCATAATGGTGCAGATTGTCTGGTAGGAGATGGATGTTGCGGTCTAAGGCTGGATTTAACCTAAGTTTTATTCAAAGAATAACGTATACTCTCGGATAGTCATGTCGAACTAGTATGAGGTTCTGTATCCAAAAGTCAACGTTATTCTTTCAATAATAGTTTGGTTAAGCGCAGCATAGTCGATGAAATTTAACTTAAGTATAAAGTGAAAACAGATTTGTTTGTAAGGGATAGTCATTTGTGGAATAGGAAACCAAAGTTGTTTTTTGTAAGTGTTTATTGAAAACTTCGAGAGTAGCGTGTGATTCTTAATTCGAATCCTAAGTGCAGCGAAATTGAAAAATAAACAAATGCTAATGAAAATTACAAAGTATAAATGGTAATACTGTATTCGTTAGAAATAAAATAAGTCCTATATAAGAGATGGATTCATATTAACAGTTTAAGGAAATACATACTGAAGTATAATGTTACTAGGCCAGAACAATACCGTCAATGAAAATGAAAAAACCATTAAAATAAAATAATGCATTAAAATAATGCATTCAACCTATAATCATTTTGAAATGAAATATATAACGAAGACAATTAAAAACGATGAAGACGTTCCTAGATTACTGTAATTTAAAACTCAAATCCAACTAGCAACCTAGGCCAGTTGTGCCATATTATTTGAGCAATAGCTCGCAATTGCTATTATTTTACAATTTCATTTACAGTTTCATCAACGCCAAAATATAGGAAATCGGAACACGTAATGAGTCTGTTTTGTCTGTTTCTTCCCATAACTATATTAATTGTTTCATCTTAAAACAATGAAGTATCATGACGTGACCTATAATTAATATTGTTATGATGGATGATCTCTTTTCTTAACTTTTGGGTCACAGATTATAGACCATCAATTTACGTAACCTTACAAGACCATATTTCAACGTTTGTGGCCTTACAATCTTATTATTTTATTTTGTCAAAACGTATATATCTTAGATATGTGTAAGTATGTTATTTTTTTCGAGTCAATTCAATTTCAGTGGTCTTTTTTGCATTCTTTATACTATTAAACAAAAGTTTATATGTTTAAGTAGGCTACACAGTACTTCTAGCATAACTAGTCACGTGACTCTTTCTCGAGCGCAAAATATTATCTATCTCTTTCCGATCCATACAGGGTGAGAGAGACTGATGACGATATGTCGGCTTGCTAGATTGAGTGGTTATCAACTCGCTTGGTGAAGCTCAGTGTGGTGATGGTGATATATTTTTTGAAATTATGTCACCAAACTGAACCTTTTCCTGCGCCTAAAGCCACACATTCATTACGTAACTCACGCACAGACTTACAATAGGACTACAGACGGACACTCCGTTATTAGGGGATCGTGGTGTGCATACTAACGATGAGAGGCAATATGTCACAGCTTCGGGTAACGGTTTGGGTGTTTATGGTTTGGTCGATATTAGGGCTGTCATTTTGAGAAACTACTGCGACAATCATCAGCTGTTAATCATCATCACCATCTTCTTCATCATCATCTTACTGTTAATATCAACTTAATAAAAAACAGTCTGGATAGGAAACCCACCTACTCGTATGCTTAATATATGTAGCCTCTTATTTCTGCCCTTAGGAGTGAAAAAACTCTGCAAATGTATACAGTACTACCGTATTAATCCCGTGAGCCATGCCGACTTATTTGTTACCTTCCAATCGGTTAATTTATCCTAAAATAACTTGTTAAATTCTAATCGATTAAATCAGTAGCCATTTTATTTTGCTCTATTTGTTACCTACGAAGATAACAGACTGGAAAATTGAATTAAATTTAACCCTTAACTTGGCAATGTGCATTATAATGCACATACTCTTTGACCATTTTTTTTTAATTTTTTCTCAAAATTGTTTGCTTCATCTATTTTAACCTTAGCAAGGTCTGAACCATCGACCTTTCTTTTTTCTGTCAATTAAAGGGTTAAAATTATGTTTATCCATAAGGGCGAAAGAAGCAACCGTCTGCATAATTTAACATCTCAACACAATATTTTATACACTGACACAATTCTATCGGAAGAGTGACTGAGCAAGAAGCTATTTACTATGGGAACTGTATCAAGGAATGTACGATATAAAAATGTATAACGTCACATAGCGCGTGACATACTGATGACTATAGTGTAGAAGTTATAGTCGCAATGTGGCTGATATCAAGCTATAGTGAACTATAAGTATATGTGTACTAGGTTTTTGTTGGTAGATGACAATATGAGGGCAAAGTTTACAACAATTAAAAAAAGTGTAGGTGGTTAATGGGAAAGGAAAATGATAAGTAAAATTATGTGTGAAGATACACAGGATTCCTATTACATGTAGTTATGTACGTATAGAATGCATTTTTATTTAAATGCATGTATGTTTTTGTGATGATACTCTACTCAGGAAGTGATTGATGAATCACGGAAAAAGTTTACTTAAGTATTTGTAAATTGTATGCGAGCTTAATAGGCGATTTAGAAGAAAACGCTTAGAAGATGTATGGATACATGAGTAGTGACAATTCAACGATTTGTTTGGAGAATTGTAGTTCTACAAAGTAACCGCTATGGGTTGTACTATTCTCCTTACAAATCGTTTACGCTGTCGCTTGCGAGTAGTCACTTCTACTCGTGGTAAGGGTACAGATGGCGACTGTACATACTTATGTAACCCCAACCCTAACGTACCTACTTAGGTACGTTAGGTCATACGCATTCAGCCAGTCAACTGGTCTGAATTCAATTACAGAGCATGATATTCCTCTTGCCCATATTCTGTATTTCTTTTCTCTCAAGTAAAAACATAAAAAGAAAAGTTCGAAAGTGTTAAACACATGTGACGCAGAGGGCGCTGCGGTAGCGTAAGAATTATGAAATGAAAGATTTGGTGTGATTTACGTAACGATAAAATAGTTCAGTTGGGAGAGCAATACGCCGGAAACGTAGAGGTCGCAGGTTCGAGTCCTGCTTAGATTGTAGTAGATCACATTATTTTTTTTGTTTCGTAAATTACCTTTCTGTCAATATTTATAAGAAAAGTTTGTACAGTATGCCTTTGTAGGTAGGTAGGGTTGGCATGTAAAAACGCGAGTGCCTAGGTATGTAATCGCGTGACGCGACACGATTCGATCCTTTAGAGATTCGTAACAATTAATCCTGAATAAAGTCACAGTAAATTGCCGTTTAAGAGAGATGTCCACGCGATTCGAGACTAATAGGTTTTTTGCCAAGTAGGTGTTCAGCGTTTTAATCAAGATTGATGGTTGTTATATTTTAAAGTAATTTATTGCGGATTCTTGTTTAAATAGCGTTAAGTCACAGCATATTGAACGATGTCTCTGGGTGTGGACAAGTCTGAATTTGATTTCCTCGGATTTGTGTCTAATAATTTAAAAAACGCGAAAGTTTGTGAGTGTGGATGTGTATGTTCGTTACTTCTTCACGCTCGAACGGCTGGACCAATTTTGACAAATTTTGGTATGAAGGTAGCTGACACCATGGATTCACAATTAGGCTACTTTTTATTCCAAAAATGTAGTGTTCTCGTGGAATGAGCGGGTAACACCGCGCGGCGCAGCTAGAGTCTAATAAAAACACTACTTTTTAAGTTAATTATCTATCAAATAAAAAGAGCAAATACTTCATTCGAGATATCCTTAGAAAGTTTGTCCTTATTATAACTTTTTTCTTTTTCTCGCTCATGCGTTGTCATCTTTTCGTCTTTTTCTCGATGTTTTGCCTTTTTTTATTTATATTGACTTTCTATAATTAATGAATATTTAAAGTAGAAATATAACTGTTCAACAGTTAATAACGGATTTCATCACGAACAAGCAACCTAGTAAATAACATTCCTAAAAACTTTCCTAAGCACTCCCAAAAACCTATTTACTAAGTGTTATTTTAGAAGACCCTATTCTTATGCAAACTAGCCCGAAGTGTCCAATAAATCTTCTATAGAACCTTCTGGAGCATCCTGTTAGCGGCCGTCGACTTTTTTATATAAAGATTCCAATTTCTCTCGATTAGTATTCCGAGTGATATATCGATACGATTGGCTGGCGCGGCACGTCACTCACGTCATAGAGCGAAGAAAGAAATTTAGTGATGTGTCGTAATAGTGTAGAATGAGCTGGAGTTTACTTCACAAGAGCCTAGCTCTTAAATATATGATGATGTCGTAAGTGACTTATTTATTGGTTTATTTTGATGATTCGTTTTTGGAAATGATGTATTGTAGATAGGTTTAATGATGAAATTTCAAGGAAAATGTGAGGCAAAGTGAAGCAAGTTTCGCTCAAATGTGGTAGCATTTCACTTTACGCGCTGTCTTTGCTTTAAAAAACTACCTATGGCTTATTGATATTTTAGATCATATTTTCAACGATAACATTAAAATCATCTCTACTTGTCGCTAAATGATTCGTTTTCAAAAGACATGTACATAGTTAAAAGCTTCATAAAAACAAAATTACGATCGCGTCCTTTGTGTAACGAAAGTTAGTCATACAAAAGATATGTGTAACTGTCGTTACACAAAGGAATCAATTAAGTTTTGTTTTCATTTTTTTGAAAGCGACTCAAATTATATTATTTTCTTAATCACTAATAATAAATATTTGCAATTTTATTTTGGCTTATGATTTAAATATCAAAGTAAATAAAACATCTGCTTATTTTAAGGACCTTTAGAAAGTCGTTATACGCTTTAACAAGTAAGGATGAGTGGTCCATTAGGTTGCATCTACTTCGTATTCCAAATACACGTTTTAAAAAATAAGGCGATTAATTTCATAAATTTACATAAAATGGTAACTCTATATCCCTTCTTAGCTCTGCGTCCTTTCAATCAAACATATATCGGGCGGCTACTGTTAAGTTCCGTAGCTACGTGCGGACAGACAGACCATTCCTCGAAGTGCACTTCATAGCACCGGCTTGTTGGTATTCGTGGTGCATTCAGATCGTCACATTAGGGTTAGGGGTGTAACTAACATTTTATCGATAATCCCGAATAACACACACTTATAAGATTTTGGTAAAATTAAAAGTTTTAAAAGCGTCTGCATTTATTCCATTTCCAATGTGTGCAGTCTCAGAAAGACAAAATGTAATCGCTTTCCTATGATAAGCTTCGGTGTTAAATCCTTCAATTTCATCAACACGCATACTTTGATGGGAATGCAGATATTTTCAAACTAACATTTGGATAGGCAAAGATTATGTGAAAACAGAAATATTATCTTCAAACAACTTTCAAGTCTGAACTTACTTAATCGCTTATGTAACTCGAAAAAGTCTGCTATTCATTCAGGCACAGGATTTAAAAAGTAGTAGTAGTACTACACTAAGGAATCTAGCACAACCAGTAACCTGAACAATACTGGTATTGACCATTCAGACAGAGTGGCTCTAGTGATGAACTATAGATAAAACTGAAGCATTTAATATCGATATTGTTTGAAAATGGGACAGGAAGTGATCGGCGTGACATTTGTCGACCGGATGAAAGTAAAAATTAATCACAGCGCGCTATCAAAGATGGTTTTACAGTCGTATGCTTTTATTCTACTTATGTAATACTGATATAGACAATATATGACCTAAAGTGGACGCAAGCACATCCATTACTAGTGTATAAATTGATAAACATAGGTTTAAATTTCTACATTATTCACTCCTGGTACATCCATGAAACTAAATACGTGAATACTACCTAGGTAGCAACCAGACTGTATATGAGCTTATAAAGCCATTATAACTCTAATTTAAGCTGTAATAAAGTATGTATAAGTACTTATGATAGCAGCGGACTACCTACTTCTTTACATAACTTGGACAGTTAAGGTGATCCATGATCCGCGTTTAGTTTTATTTGTTATAATCTATGTTAATGGCAGTTTGGCATAATGCATACTTATGTTTTATGGTTCTAAGTAGACAAAGTTGCGCAACTAACGATTTTTATAAAATCAGTTACGTACGTTTAGAAGTAAAATTACATGTCGTTTCCTTCACAAGAAAACATTAGTACTTAAAGGCGGTAGGAAAACGATAAGTAGTAGATAAATAATGAGTTTGAGACGAATAATACAATTTACGCATAAGCATTTTGTAAATAGAAAATAAACTCAAACGATACTTTTTAAGTAAGTAATTGTGTAAATGAGCCCGACTCAATTAAAATAAGAGTCCCATGTGTGAATAAAAAGGCATAACTAAATTTTACTAAAGGTGCAGTAATAGTTATAATTTACAAGTTATGTGCTTTTTTTTTTCTTGTCCTAAAATATAAACCATTTATTAAACAAAAAGGTATACAATATAACTAATAACTAAACCTTATTAAATATTTACAGCAAAAATGCCGAAACTAGGAGGGCATTTAATGTTTCTACTATTAGGATTAGTACAGAAAAGTACTTACCTATATTATTTTAGGTAGCAAATACCTACATGAGGAAAACTTGTCAAATTTCTCAGAATTCAATTTCATTCAAAGGTAAGGAACCTTTTATATTTACCTAAAAGTGTTTTGAATCACTTATGTGTAAGAGAGGCAGCAAAATAATTCAACTTTACTCGTGTCGTATTGAGGGCGCAGTTATGTGAAGAATAAACTTCCTATACCTTATTTTAGTACGAACCTTATCCACAATTACTTAATGCATTAAGTACGTTACATAAACTAGTTACGTTCCAAATCTTACGCACGTACCTGCAACAAAAAAAAACATTTGTATCATCAATATAACCAATTAATTATATCAAATAGGAAATACATCAATGCTAACTGGTGTGCTTACAATCATAAGTCCGAACTGTAGACCGACCATCAATCAGGAGATTCGTATGCGTGGATGATTATACTAAACATAGTACAGTCGGATTTAAGTTACTTTCTCTCATACATTGATATTAATGGTAAGAGTGTGCCTATATTTGTGTTTAGGAGCCAATCGCAAATGACTTAAAATGTTAAGACTATAAAAACAACATTATAATTAAACAATAAACTACAAACTTAATTGACAATCTTCTCTCCGAATAAGTCAAATGCTGAGAATATGTGAAACACAAAGTATGTTAATATTTTTTTTCAGTTTTTCTCTGTCAAAGTTAGTGAGAAAAACAAAAAAAATGAGTTTTTCTCAGTCAACCTTTGACAACGGTAACTGTAAAGCTACCGAAAATTTAATATACACGAAATAATCAATTGAAATCGTTTTATACAAAATACGTTGTAAAAGAATCGCTACGCTTGTAAAGCGAGTGTGGACAGAGCCTTAAAGCGGACGATTTGATAAACGGCTTAACTGCCTCCGAAACTTGTAATCACGTATCAACACGCGTCATCTGTGTCCAGGGTTCCTTGGGTTTACTTGGGTTCCAGGGTCCCTTACTATGAGTTAACGTGACCGTGCTCACTAGCGCCAGCGTAAACGATTTGTACGGATAATAATACATCGCCCGGCTACTTTATAGAACTACAATTTACATAGAAAATAACCGTGACCTACCTACTTACAACTTGTACCTGATGGTGAATCGCGTACCGATTCGAAACTTGTCGAGCGATATTCGACTTCTACGATGTAAGTAAACCCGTTTTGTAAGCAGCAAAGCGTTTATGCAGGCGCTAGCTAGTAAACTCAAACTCATTTTGTAGAGTGATATCAGACAAGATATCACTCTACAAAATGAGTGATATCAGGGTTGGGTTGTAATATTTTTATATTCAGTTGTTTTGTATAAATATTTGAATTAAGTATATAATTTAATGAATTATGTATATTACATGTAAGTCCCTAGTTGTAAGAATCCCGCACTGTCGCATTAGGTTATAACCTGTAATGATAGTTGTGTGATGTAAAAAAAAAATTAAAAAAAAAAAAAAATTAAAAAAAGATTTTAATAGACAAGTGCCCAGAGGTGTATTTCCTACGGGACCCAGACAAAATAAATTTCCTATCCCGTTGACCGGTTTTTTATCTGACCGGACTGTCCGTCAAACACATCACGTCACGCCTCGGTATAAATGATTTATTACCGTTCCCATCTAAAACGACGTATAACATTACTAAAAACCTATGTAGTTACATCCTTTTGTCAATAGATGGCGGTATCGCTTCCAACAATCGATAACGGCTCTAATCGCTTATATGTATGGCTTAATTTCCTTTGTGTGGATGCTAGATTAATTTGTATGTTGATAACTTTTTGTACATTAGCCCATTTCGGCCGTGAAAGTTTGATCCGCGTATGTGAAGTGGAAAAATAGCTTTCTTTAGCCCTTGGTTTGAGTGTCAGAATGTTTGTTACCTAATCTTCTATGTTTCACTTCCTGATAAGTGACCTTTATGTGATGCTTTGACACTTTGAACTTCGAGGTTAGTCACATTCTTTAGTTCATCAGTTCCGTTCCATCACATTAATTCAAAAATGAAGCTCAATGACAGGTATTATTATAGGTTATTATTGTTTCTAGATAGTAGGCATTTTTAAACAATAAATTATGCTAATAATTTTTTTTTTAATAATTATTGAAATAAAATATGAATAAAAAATTGTAACCCCTAGGGCTTGCAGTACCGGGTATTTTTTGTATGACCGGTGCTCCCATACAAAAAAATCCGGATTCTGCAAGCCGCAACTACTTTAATATATCGTCATTGGAAGCTATATCTAACATTTGAGGTTTTATTTGTGCGCTTAAAATCATTTTGTGATCAAATCAAAACTTTATTCGTACACTTTCTACTGAACAACATTTCCGTCGTAATTTTATAAAATCACTAGACATGAGCATAAAACCACACACCATCAAGCTGTTATGTGTCTTCATTAAAATTATTTAATACATTACACAATCATTACCTCTTTTCACCTGCCCCAGTTAAGTTAGATCGCCCACTCATGGCCAATTTTGCTCCCATTCATAGATTATGTCTTTGTTAGTACAATCAGTCGTAGCATCTACAAACGTTATGCCTTTGTCGCTGTAACGCCTTCAATGAGCCACTATGCGAATTTACTCAAGACTTAAAACGACACATTACTAAAGTTTGCAGGTTGTAAAACACATACCACCTTCGCTTGGACCGAATTGGATGCACTACTTACGTAACTAATAAAAGTGTTGTCACATTAAGCACATTCAATTACTTTAAAGCATTGCCTTAAAGGTTTTGAAACTCTGAGATGGTTTGTCGTAATGTAAATGTCGGATTAGATTTAGTTCCAAATTAAATAGTGTAACGCAAGCATATGTAAATAAGGAATAATTACTTAATTGTGATTAGTATCGGCATTTTTAAAGGTTTTGCTCTCATTTTTAGGTATGCTTGTTAGTCCCTTGTTTTTAAAACATCTCGTCATTAACGTAATGTTCACAATCACTGAAACACAATACTTACTTTCTTTAACAAAGGATAGAAATTACAACATCAAATTAGCCACGAGCGTAGCGAAGGCTTCTACAGTGGGAACATTCCGACACAGTGTGGAAATAAAGAAATAACGTCGTGACAGACCACACTTTTGTGTAATTTTTTGTCGGTTATGAGGTCGGAATTAAGTATTTCAGCCCACTGTGCGGTAAAAATTCTTTGTGATGCCTTTTTCCGCTTTTTTCGATAGAAAGTGTCAATGAAATTAGGTGTTTTAAGTACGTGCTTAGTAGTATTTGATACGGCACGTTTTGGGTTTTGTCACGCCCGAGTTTTGTGATTTTAACCAAGTTTTTATTTAATTTGGGGAACAAATTGTGATTCTGTTTCGAAATACAAATATTTTAACAAGGTAGCCTAACTCGAAGAGTTAAAACTACGAACTAAAGTAATGTAGAAAGAAACCGGGAAAAGAACCAGCAGGACTGGACTTTCAAGCAAAAAATAAAACATCCGAATTGGGTTGTCTATCTAGAAACTTAACTGGGACAGATCAATAAGAAAAAGTCTTTATAATTACACTTTTCTGATAAAAAAAATAGATTTAAAACGTTAAAAATCTTTGGTATCGTTCGAATACCATTTTAAGAAAAGAGTACTACATAATTAACTAGGTAGAAAACGTAAAGTATGTTTTCTAATTTTATTATTTTTTTATCTATATTTTTTACATCGCATATATAAGATTGTTTATTTGTTCCATTTGCGGCATAATTTATACCTCTACCGCAGCCATTCTTTTGCTTTTGTCCATTTCATCATCATAATCATATCAGCTGATAGACGTCCACTGCTAGACAAATGCCTGCCCCAAAGTTGTCCACAACGAGCGGTCTTCTGTTCTGTTCGTTTGCAAACTATAATAATATTCCACACGAAGTAGGTCAGCCTCAGACCATGCCAAGCCCAACGCGACATTAAATTACTACACAACTGCCTATATCTAATCACAAAGAGAAAACAGAAACCAAGATCATGTTCAGACATTTATTAGGCACCTAAATTTCTACTCCTATCACACAAATTGAAATCGTGATCATAGCTCAAATAATTTAAATAGCCTAGCTCTGTCACAATACAATTACAAACCTTGTCCAGTAAATACAGGGTTGAGAATAGTATGATTTATGTCGTTTCGGTGACTGATTCAGACTAGCATGATCGCTGGAGTATTAATACGAATTTTCTCTGCATTTCTCTGTTACTTTCCAGGCAGGTTGAATAACCCGGCGTTAGCTCATCTCATTATGTCAGAGACATGAATATGTACGCGTTAGCTCATTATGTTCGCTCTAATATTATCGTTATTTAATCACATCTTAATATACAATACAGCAGCATAAATAGCGTTATGTCTTGATGTTTTGGTAAGATATCACTGAACCTTATTTAATAGTTACCTCCTTAGAAACTGCTTCTAATTCTTTGTTTTAATCGTCAATGAATCTCGTGCGTAGTTATACTGTTTTACTTTTAATCTTATTAATTGTTTTACACGTTAAAATAAAACATGACTTACTTAGTTGTTCAAAATATCAAATTGTATGTTAAAAAGGTACACTCATTTTTATTCATAAGTAAAAGCAGGCCATTGAATCTTGCTCATTTACTAATGTGTGAGTACTCTGAATGACTAACGAAATTTTCGTAACGTAACGTATTTGGGCCATTTCTACTACTTATTGAGTGTCTAGCTTAAGTATTGTTTTCTACTATTAAGGCTAACATATACGAAAGTAATCTATCAGTTTTAGGGCAACGTCGCAACAAACCGGATGTGGATTTTGACCAATTTTGGTACAGGGATGGCCAATCCAAAGAATAGTTATAACTAGGATATGTTTTACCCGATTATGGTAAATTAAACGAGATGTTCAGTCAGAAAAACCAAGTTTATTTCTTATGTACTGCACGAAAAAAATATAAGTGCCATGTGATGTTTGATGCCGATATTCTCCTTAAATACTCGACATTAAAAAAAGAAAAAAGATTCATTTGGAATTTGAAATTAGGTTATTTTGACCAACTAATTGTGATGATCCCTTCCACTGTGATTTAGAAGATTGTACGTAAAAATAACAAATTTGAAAAGTGAGCAAAATTCAAATGGCCCTGATTTCTTATGAACACTAGGTAGGTATATAATCTTATATTATATATTACAGTAGGAATAAAATATCGTTTTCTAACTTATAAAATCATAGACACGGACCGCATAGTTAAACGAGTGTACTAAAAGCTTATAAATGCTATCGCTTTAATGACACCTGCGAAGCCATGAACACAGACAAATGGAGTCTTTGTCTGTATGTAGGTTGTAGAAAGTAATCAACGCCAGAGCCGCTTTTCTCTCGGAAAATATCGAACGACTTGGAATAGTACCGCAAAAGATACTAAAGTACAGTCACCATCAGATATATCGCAGCATTTAAGGCATTCATAAATATCTGAACATGTACTCTAATGCCCAGTCAATAAGAGTCGTGTTCAAATATTTATGAACAGCCTATATTCTGCGATATATCTGATGGCGACTGTACAGTCAACCAATTTGATTTCTAGGCCACTATAGAACCTTGTCACAATGACAATGATATGAGATTTCAAGTGGCTTTCATATTGACGTTCACTGTGACAAGGTACGAAATGGACTAGGAATTAAATTCGTTGACTGTACATTTATATAGTACAACTAACTGCGCCGCGAGGTGTCATCCCATGGGAATACTACATTTTTCGGGATAAAAATTGCCTATGAAAATGAAATGAAAATGAAAATCTTATGTGTTAACACATAAACACACTCACATACAATCGTCGCGGATAGTGGCGCAATACCGCGTAAGTAACAAGTGTAGATACGAATCAATATTAACTAATTACTAATTTATAAGGTTGACTGGTAGAGAATGCTTCATGGCATTAAGTCCGCCTTTTGTACGATAAGTTTTCTTTTGAGCAATAACGATTAAATAAATTTTAATAAATAAATATTCGAACAAATGCTAAGTATTTTATTGAAATGAGAACTTTGTCGACAGCTGTTATTTACGCAGTATTGCACTATCCCCGACGATATGTAAGTAGGTATTTTATTTAGCTAGGACGATGCGTCGCACTGGGCACTACCTGTGACACGACTTTTTGTCGCGCGGCAAATAGGTACTATTTGTCACTTTTCTTTTAATACCGTGCGAGCAGACGAGACCACATATCATGTCTCTTTTGTACAAACCTCGCTGCTACAAAGACATGTACAAAAGAAATATTGCTAATATGAGTATAACAATTTGTAATAATTTACCACGTGAATTACGATTATTTTCGGGACCAATATTTAAGCGAAAATTGACGGAATGGTTACTGGACAAATGCTTTTACAGTGTTAAGGATTACTTGAATTATAAAAATGTTTGACATGTGCAATTATTGTAATATTAATTAATAATACCAAATTGAAATGTTATTTTAGCCTATTCACACAAAAATATTTGTACGCATGCTTGCATGCTGAATACGAGGACTTTTATATTATACCTTAAGACCATGTCATATAACTGTATTCTGACAAATAAATAATTTTGAATTTTGAATTTGAAAGACAGGTGATGCTGAGTCGCGTGACAAGGGAAGTTGCGGCAAGATTTGCTAGCCCCGCTGGCTTAGAATATAGAAGGGATAAAACAAAAACGCGCCTCCATCATCACATTTGAGTCATTTTCAAAATACATACAATAGCTTATTTTGTGTGACGAAAGTTACTCATACAAAATATATGGGTAACTATCGTAACACAATGGAATCAATTAAGTTTTGTTTTAATTAAAGCTCATAACTACGTTCATGTATTTTGAAAATTACTCATTTAATGATTTGTTTGTAATCAGCATTAATTTTTAAGTGAAAAAAATATTCATTGTATACCTAAAACGTACAGTAGTTTGTTTTAGTATGGTGACATAGCTTTTAATTGAGATAATGATAAATCCTACATTATCGAACAATAAAAAATGGAATCTTAAATGATTACAACGCAATAACTTACACTGGACAAACCTGGACGGCAGATTTGTTAGGTATGTAATAATACATCTCTTGTGACACGTAGGTACCGACTAGACTGTGTATTAATTACTTATTTATGTTATTAATAGGTCTGTGTAAAAAACTATAAACTATACTATTATAGAACTCATTTGATCGGCGAATTTAAGAATCTAATAAATATCTTGACTGCGTAGTGTACTAGCTAGTTAAATATTATGCTTTCATCAGCTCCAGAATTACTCCTGTGCCGTGGTGACATTCCCGTTACTGGGTTTGTATTCCGACACAAAGTCCGACTCACTGGTAGTGAGGGCTAACCAGCCCTGATAGTTCAAATCATCGTTAACAAAAACAAAAAAGGAACATTTTCACATCCAACTGTAAATTAAGTAAATGTGTTGAATAAGGGCCCAAAACACAAAAATTACTCGGTAAATCGTCGCGGACTACTTTATTTTTACTTTACGCAACATCGTGACGTACAAATCTACGTCATGAAACGTGAAAACTCACGGCATGCAATCGTCACATAGAAT
The DNA here is from genome assembly GCA_947623375.1 of Apotomis capreana. Lineage (NCBI taxonomy): Eukaryota > Metazoa > Arthropoda > Insecta > Lepidoptera > Tortricidae > Apotomis > Apotomis capreana. The sequence continues at coordinate 1,751,896 of OX392501.1, forward strand.
GACGTTATAAAGAAGTGTACGTTTTAAAACACAATCTAGTTTTTCACTGTATCTTGCCCGAATATTTGCTACAGGTACTTATAAGTACGCATGGTATCTTCTTTTGTTTATTATATGATCATCAGACAGACTGACAGCCATGCGTCAGTCATAAAGCCTGACCCTAATTTGCGCTAAACACTAACCTAACAGCTGTCTGAGGTATGACAATTTCTACTATAAAACCTGAGTAGAAAGTCAAGCTTCAGTAACGTAGATAGGTGTAGATAGGTAGAATACTATTTATTGCTAACGTCAACTAAGAGAATATTTATAAGTTTAATCAGAATATTAAAATCGTTTTTTTTTATACTACGACGGTGGCAAACAAGCATGCGGCCTGTCTGATGTTAAGCAGTTACTGCCGCCTATGAATGCTTGCAAACGCCAGGAGCATTACACGCGCGCTGCCGACCCTTTAAGAACCTATTTACTCCCCTCATGAAGAACCGCATACTGTAGCCCCTGGGGAAAACCTCGGCAGGGGGCTCATTCCATTTCTTTGCCATTTTACCAAAATAGTATCACATCGGCTCTCCCTCTCCCTTTGAATGCCAACATGTTAATGCCACTTTAAAGTACACTTTAAAGTAGGTCGAATAGCAACAATTTGGCGATATCAAATAGCCATATCGCGGGCATATGGCCAATACATCGCAGAATGTGTCAATGGTAAATCGAATAAAGCTTCAATGGCATATTGGTTAGACAAACATAAAAATTGGTGACTGAACAGAATCATATTGAAATGCAATCTTTTAAATGCAAGGATAACCTTCACATTTAACAAGGACTCGAATGCACGTATGACAAGAAAAAAACTTGATTCTCAGGTTCTTAATTCTTATTAAAAATCAACACATGTAGTCATAATTAAGTATTTTTTTATAACCTGTGAGTAGACATTAAATTGCAAACAAAAATCGGTGTAAAAAAAGTATTTGTCTAAATGTAGAAATATAATATTTGAAAATATGTGAAATTTGACAAATATGTTTTTTAAGGCTATACATTTAATTAAATAAGTCTGTGAGCCAAAATCCCTATAGCTGAATTTGAATAATTTTTTTTAACAACGTTAAACCTTTTAGATATTTAATATTTGTAAATTGATTTAAGTGTTGAATTTTCGCATTTTTTGCTTATAATTTTCAAGTTAACATAAACATACTATAAACTCAATATATTATTGTGGATATAAAATTCACAAGGTGACCACAGAGGTCGTCTAGTTTTACCGAATTAAGGAAAAACGGGTTTCCAAATGTCACATCGGTACCGATTTTATTGAACACTGCATGGTACCGCCAACGGAATGCAGAACGCTACGCCATTTGCAATTTAAATTTCGAATTGTGTTTTTTTATATACTTGTTAGCTGTCAGTGCTAAACATTAACTAGACCGATTTGTTTTTTTATTCAGCAGTTTGTTTAATTTCCTATTGAGTGTGGCTACTGTTTAGGATATTTTGTTAGGTAATGTGAAATGATCTATTGAAGCATATTTTTCTAATTAAGATTCAGTCAAAAACTTGGTTGCCAGAGGAAATACTTAGTGTTTTGGTCAATGTAAATGCCTTCAAGTATACATTCGTTTTACAGTATTTAATAAGCTTGTTTTAAATAGATTTATTTGCCTTTTAGAAAGGCAATTCGAATGGATTTGACACGTTTGCTCATTTATCTTGATTGCCCGAGGAGAAATAGTAACTATTCTATTCTAATTTTAAAATATGGCTTCCATCATAGTTAATGATGATTTCGCCAATTTCAAGTTTGCTCGTAGAGCATGCCGTTGTTCGGTGAGGTTTTGCTTTTTGTAAAGTGATAGCGATTTACAAAAAACCACGCGGACTATCGGGCCTTGACCCAGGAAGGGCTATGAACGCTTCAAGTTGAATTCTTCATTAGCTATTCACTCCTACGTTAGATCACTGCACAATACGCTATCAATACTACACATTGAACAACGAAAATGAATAAATAATGAACCACGAAACTTAAACGCATGCGGCCATCTTAAGTCACGAACCGGAAGCCCCAAATAGTAACTAGATGTATTTCGTATCCAATTTATTTAGGTAGCTACCTTTACTTTCTAAGCAAGGAGTTGGAATCACGTGTAGTGTTGGGTAAAACGGACAAAAACACGGTAGGCGCACTTTAAATATAACTTTAAGAAACGTTCATAAAAAAGCAAATAACAATAAAGTAATATCAAAATGTCTATAAAGTTTAATAAAATTATGATGACGAATTTTCAAAAGCAAAAAAAAACCATTTGATATAATTTCACATGGCATAATACTATATTTATTATTTAGTAATACGTTTAAAGCATCACAACACAAACCAATAAAAAAAGGAAAACTTCATAGAGTCATGCTTAGGTAAGACGACGACCGAAGCGAGGAGGAGTGTTAGGTTATCTAACAAATATAAACGTTAAATTAAGAAAAAATATTTTATATCATCCCAATGAAATTATGCTTATTGTTGTTATATAAAATTAAACATCATATCTAGTGAAATTATATGATACGTTGTTATATCCATCACTACACATCCCACGCTGGTGCCTACTTAGGCTATTAAGCGCGGCTGGTTCGCTTAGTGATCCCGTCTAGTTAATAAGAATAGACCTACTGTGTCTGTATGTATTGGGCGCAGGGTGCAGCCAGTAGGCGTTTTAATTAAGCTTTTGATTAATTATCGTAAGAGAAAGGATTGTAAAATATCATTCGTAGGAAACTAGTGCGTGCCGACATATTTACAATATTACTTGGATAATGGTTTCATAGAGATCATTACATTTATTCACTGTTTTACCTATGATGTTTTCTAGTGCCTACTAATTTAATCCATATATATTACTATTAAAATGTATTCTCGGACTGAACAGTTCGTGGTAAGTCAAAACAATTTTTTTTATTATTAATATGTATTATTATTTAAGAATACATAATTTTTTTCGGGATTTTTTCCTAGTATTAATATTTTTGTAACTTGTGCAAACTCAAACAATTTTTCTCGTGATTTGCCTAATGCGATCCAACAATCCAATAAGTGCAATAAATGCATTATGTATTATATAACAAATATAATCTAAACATAAACCGCCTCATCACAGCTGATCGATGCAATGGCGGCCGCTGTCAACGGAAGAACGTCGTAAGCGCACAAGCAAGTCATACACAGTTAGTACCTTTTGGTTGTGCGCTATTATCCCGCGCACGCGCCTTGCGACATGCGCTTGGACACGCGACGAAAGCGAACTGCAAAACCACGTTTAATTTACTAACAATAGAGACCTTATTCCCTGTTTTATAAGGTGGGATTTTCATTGGTTTAAGCAAAACATTTTCTTTGTTCAGCTTTATCGATTTAGAAACACTGTTTAATAATATGAGGAAACATTTTAATGGAACGGTTTTCTATAATATTATGCTGCAAAGTAGTTTAATAAGATTATTCACACGCGAGGGGTGAAAGTAGTATTAAAAAAAAAACATACATCAAGATTTTTTTTTATCTTGTTAAAGCAGTAACGTCTGCTAGCGTAAACCAAATGTTGTTCAATGGCTCTCGCATCAGGTTCAGTGGTCCAATAGGTAGGACTCCGTGTTGTCCCGGAAAGCCGTTGGAGACGAAGGTTCGAACCCTGCCTGAACCATAAAAAAAAATTTTTTTCGCTTCATTGTAAAAAATTGGATTTTGTTCTGTTATAACTTTTTCACAAAGGATAAAAAAATGGATACCCACGTAATAGCACTTTGAAAATTTGTGTCAACACTTATAATTGATGTTACGCCTTGTAACTACTAAATGAAAATAAAAATAAAATGTTGGCGGTGCGCGTGGCTGCGCTTCAAATAATGAAACAATTTGGATATTTCCGTTTATAATTTTACTAGGTATGTGCGTTTTGTATTATTGTGCATATTTGTGTTTCCTTTAATTGTAAGCGAATAATAAGAAGTGCGATAAACTATATTACTATTGTATTGATTATACAGAAAACTGCAAAAACTAATGGAGGCATTCATATACCTACATCATCGCAAAAACTCTTTCTCTCATTCCTATAACAAAATCCACCCCAAGATATTTGTAAATCCGTTCAGCATTTAAAAATGTTAGTAGAGACTCGCCGTAAAAATAGACCTTTTGAAACACTTAAGGGATAAATAATTATATAAGTTAATTGAATGTGGAATAGGTAAAATAGTTATCCAACGTGAAAGTTCTAACGAAGGCGTATCCACTTTCACGCTTCTTGCCCTTTAATTTCGGCCGAGTAATTTAATAAACTGGTTATAATGCCCTGCATTTTGGTTAAAAGGTTTATTCCAGACGTTTCCCATGCCTCAATATTGTGGTTAATGTATGGTGTTTAAAATGGTCAAATTGTTCTATAAGTATCATACGAACGATTGACGAAGCATGTAAGAGACTGAGTTTTTATTTCAGACATGACTTGAACTGTATCAGTGTTAGGCCTTACTACCAGTAGTGGTAGAATTTGTGTGGGAGTATAACCCGGTAATGGGATTATATCCTCACAGCCGGATATTTTGGGAGGGTGACGCGGGCGCATGGACTGCGTCGTGATTGAACTGAACCGACTCAGTCAGACTTAAGGCGGTGAGGAGAAAGGCGGGAGGAGAGGAGAACGTAAGAGACTGGTTGGAGATTGAAAGTAAAGAACTGTTTGCCTTGTCAGCTCAGCTGTAGTTTTTTCGAGTTTGTTTTAAATTGTCCCATATTTCCGCCATGCCTTCTACGAATTGATTGTTCCGCTAAATAAATATTCGACGAAAAATCATTCTAGGAGTCAATATCGACCCATATTCTTATGCTAAAATGATACGTAAGCGTAAGTTTGTTATGAATACTTATTATAAGGCAAACGGTTAATCAGCCTTTAAAATAATTTTTATTATTAAAACATGTTTCAAGTAGAATGCGACCTTGTTAATTTCTAATCAAGTAATCACGCGCGACCTCATGCCGCCACTCGGCCCACTCGGACCAGACCAGTCCACATCACTTGTCGTTGTGACGTACTTCGGAATTTATATCTTGGAAATTAAGTGTGGAGACAAGTATTTGATTTCTACGATGGTTTATGGGTGTTTTTTTATTTTGCCAATAAAATCTGTATGATAAATAATGAAACAAAATGTACACACAAAGCAAAATTTACCACGTCGACGGACTTGAATCCTGGTAAAATTACTTTGTCGATTATAGTTAGTTGTTATGTCGTTATTCTACAGACAGATAAAATGCCCTGAAACAATGGCTGCTTAAAAAAATACGTATTTAGTGAGAGTTAACCGATTCCATTAATAAAAAAATAGTAACTTAGTGACTGAAACTTGTAACCACAGGGCTCGGATACAATATGTATTAATTGTTAATCATAAGCCATATGATATTTCATGTAATGTATTGATAAGAAAAAAAAGATAAATGTTACATTTACAAAATATACACAAACATATCTCGTTTGAATACATGCTTATATTTGCTTTGTGAAAATTATTTTGTATATTTTCATACATGCTCAAACATAGAAGAAGCTAGCTTCTCGTAAGCCCTCACAATTCGCGTCGGTATTCAAGCATTCACTTGTTTAATCTGCCGATTATAGAATGGGTGACATTGAAAGGTGCCAAGTGGCATTGTCGGCGGTTTCTCCGCATAACTTAGGCCTGGCAATATTCGCTTTGTCCAATGAATTCCATTTGCCTATTTACGACGGAATCGATATTCAAATGGAATAACTTGTTCTAGTAAAGCACAGTTATTTGGCTTTTAGAGTCGCTAATATTTGTATAATTAGTGTAAGCCTTTCCTATATCTTATATGTGGAAATCTGTGTTTGTAGGCCTGTTGTTTTGCCTTTCTTTTTGACGATGGAACAACAACTGGTGACGTTCGATAGAGATAAAATGCGGAATGGAGAGTGGCAAAGGATACTTAAAATATATATATATTTATATTAAACCATTGATATAAAGATAATATAAAAATTGTAGTGTGTATCCAAATTAAAAAATATGTAATAAGTTTCATAAATTTATATGAAATATTCTAGTGCATTCATGATTAAAGCTCTAATGAAACTAGGTTTAGTATTATCAAACCGGAATATTAACGGAGTTTTTATGAAAGGAAAATTATTATTATATACATAAAATACAAAGCCAGAAACAAAAATATATAGATTATATCATGTAATTTAGTGAAGATACAAATTATACGATCTTACGACATCCAATGCTCTGAAGTCATAAATCTGTCAAAAAGACTATTAATTAGAATAAAAAACGTGTTAACTTTATATAAAACTTTATGACTTGAAACAATATGGTATTTGTATAATTTCGATCGAATCTCTCAACCAGGCCTATTAGGCAGGTTTGTAGAGTGACATTTCAAAACTATTTGAATTGAGTCAATCGAAGTTATGTAAGAAATTAAACTAAACTGGTTATATTGGCAGTTTGGTGACGTTTGGAAGTACATATTTACTAACCAGTTTTCCGTTCTGGTGAATAATATGATGTGAGATATTGATATTACTTACAAGAGTATAATATACATTTGCAAAGTATGAGTAGTAGATTTATTTTTACTTACTAAATTTTTGTGCCTAACTACTGGCTTAAACAAACAGAAATATGAATATGAATATACCATGTTTACTATGATTTAATTTGAGATTATTTGTTTCTTTGTGTTGCAAAATAGCATAAGCCTTTAAGTCAGGTTCAAAGGTGTAATACTGATCATTGACCTCCTTTATATAATCAATATGTTTTTAAAACTCTGTGCATAATTACTGTCAATGATTATAACTAATAAATAATCATAAATTAAAACCTGCTCCAAGCCGGTGACCATTGATGATCTCACTGGAATCATGCTATTTATGGTTTTGGTGAATTATGGTTCTTTTGAGATTTCAATCTAGAACTTAATTAACTTTTGTATAAACGTCACATTAGGAAATTAATTTAATTCAAGCTGAGGTTACATTCGATTTGTAATAAATTTTGATTAGGATGTTTGACTTATTTTGAAATAGGTACCTTTTAGTGATAAATAGCGTAACGGCCTTGAAAATATCTGAATATTTAAGAGTAAAACTCACTGAAGTAGAAAGTGAAGAAAACGCTAACATACATGTATATAAATGTAAAAGTGAAATCCATAAAGGCGTATAATTAATAATCAACCATTTACTTAGGTATTTACGCAATAATTTAAGCTATAAATATGACGGAAATTTACTCATATTTGATGCAAATCTACTTACATTAAACTTCAAGTACTTGTATGTTACCAGGATATTTAACTAATTATGTCTGGCACAAACATACAAATGGTTAAGTTGATTTGAAACTTCTTCCAGCCGAAACTGTTGGTCGGATTTGAATAAAACTTTAAACACAAATAGGTTATACCTAAGCTTAACACATAGGCATTTTTTATACAAGGTTCCCGTAAGCTTTAACGCGAGTGAAGCTGCCGGCAAAATCTTATGAATCATAATGAAACAAATTGTACTATTTTTAATTTTGTATCAGTAGTTAGTTTAATTATTGCTCAATAGTAAGAAAACTATCAATCATAAAAATAACGCTATTCGTGCCTTTTCAGAATTATTTGGAAAATTGGCGGAAAACGGCGGATGCTCTTCTATAATAATAAAAATATAACCAACAGTAAAGGTATAAGATAGATTTTTCTGTGAATGGAGTTTATTTGTGCTACAGGAACCAGCGAATCGGTAAAAAGATAATGGTTGAAAATGCTGCAATTGAGCCCATCCGATAACCTTAAGATACTCGTAGGTATTCGGAAGCGGCGAACAATGTGTAGACGATGCTGTACGAGAGTTTTAGTTTAGCTGTATAATTATAGTATACGTTTCGGAATTTTATATAAAAATGTACTTATTTAAAATTGTAAGGAATAAACCTGTACAGTTTAAACGCAGTCTAGTCTTGGCTTTTGTGGAGCGTTGTTTTTATAGCGTCAAGGCGTATTTCAAGCACTGACCGTAAAAGAATTAATAGTATTAACTTATATAATTTTAATATACCTATTTGACATTTTACAATTATTTTAAACTATATTTTATTATTTTTACATTATAATTATATTACTATATATTTGCACACTTGCATGCAAGCTAACATGATACATCCCTATACTATGATTATGCAAATAAATAAAAACTTTGTAAACTATTATTAAAATACTGAACGAACTAAGTGTATATAACTTTATTGATATGACAATAATCTATACTGATTTGTATTTCAGAAGAAATTAAGTTTTATTTGGTCATGCCATTGCCGTTTACGAATTTAAAACAGCTCGTTCGACAAAGATACAAAACAGACTGGATCTAATTTATAATCCGTCATTAGGTACTGAGTTAACAACATAGCCACATTTTAATAAAGAGTCACTGAATATTTAACTAATACCTAGAAAAAAAAAATGGTTTAAAATATTGGAAAAATTTCAACAAATTATCACTTTTTAACAAAAAATAATCGCCGTCAATGAAACGAAGTTACGAGTATGTTAGGTATATGACAAAATAATTTTCCAAATTGGCCCAGCGGTTTTAGAGACAAAAACAACGATCTGAGAACCTACTCCGTTTTTTGACGTCGGTCGTTAAATGAATCTGATTTGTTATCATAAATAGTGGGTGCGTTTGCTAATAATAGCTGTTACAATAACTAACCATCCCAAAATACCGATTCTTTTCACGGTGACATTTTCCACATGATCGCACCTGTCTCATTGTCAACTCAACATTGCGCACAATGTTGATCCGGATCATTAGCCATTCTACTGTCATACAACTTCCAACCTTAACATAACACACAAGAATGTTTTACGAACGGTCAGAGTGTGAAGATTTTTATGTTAATTCCTAACATAAAGCGGTGATGAAATTTTGACAGGGCGCGGTGCGTGGGACTTTCGCTGTCGGCTACTGAATGCTGATGAGTCCTTCGGGTTTTCCTTTTGGTAAATTGCTTTGTTATTTTGTAAAATAAAGATGAGTTCTACTCTAGATGTATTAAAAAAATACTTGCCAGATTAAGACCAAAAAAAAATTTTTTTTCTTTCTGTTTTAGTACGGAATTTTTGACCAAATAAATCAGCTGATGGCTGATACAAATGAAAAGGTTTTCCTATCGGTAAATTGCTTTGTTATATTGTAAAAGTAAGATGGGTTCGAGTCTAGATGTATTGAAAACCTAGTTGCCAGATTACTTTTTTTTATATTTCGTTTTAATTTAGCATAGAATCTCTGTATTTGTATAGAATCTTTTTATCGATTCTATATTTTTTTTATGTGGTAATACCACATTTTTATTTTTATAAATAATGACACAAAGGTAAATTAAGAAAGAAAAATTGAATGCGATATTATAGAATCTCTGACCAAATAAATCAGCTGACGGCTAATAAAAATACCAATGTTGCCGATCTTACTGTCGCTCTTGCTCTGGACTCTACAGCAATTATACTATCATATGTACATTGTTTAAAGACATATATAATAGGGTGGGTCATTTTTATTTTTTTATTTTTTCTAACGGGCACTGTTGAAAAGTGGTGCCATTTGGTGCCATTAATTGACACTATCTTTTAGTTTTTTTTTATTTATTTTAGTTTTATTATTTCAGTTAAAAGATCCTAATGTACGGAGCACTAAAAAAAAAGTGGCTTTGTATATTTATTTTTTTATTGTATTTCGTTTTGTGATGCCCTACTGATTATACATTATGATATTGAGACAAATTTGAAATAATAAAACCAGACTTCATAACGCTCATTTAATATGAGCATTTCTATACTAAGTTAAAAGTGGATCCGGAGGCAAAAGACAAACTTCAATTACAATGCATTTTTGGTATTTAGTTTATACAATTATGAGTTAGGTTTTTTTGCTATGCCTAGTAGAAAGAAAACATTGTTTTTTTTCCCATATAAAAGTGACCCCCCTAATATATAATCAATATTGGTTGTATAATAAATATATAAATTTACGAAACATATAATTATTATTATTTATTATTTATTTACAAACAAAATTTATACAGCATTACAGTTATTACCAATACACTGTACAATTTATAAACATTCAAAAGAATATAAATAAAACTTAAAAGTTAGGAAATCCCACAATCATCCATCGCCTCACAATACCTCAGGAGCATTCGACACACATCCGTCCATCGACTCGCAAACAAATCAATCTCTGGTACAGATGACAGCAGCGCGTTTAGAAGTTTGAGAGCAAAAACGATGGGGGAATTTCTGTGTGCTACTGTGCGTGTTAGCGGGACAGCGAGGAGATTACAGTTTCGGGGTCTGAGAGCAATTTTGGGAACAAATGGAACAACAAGTCTGACAGTCTGTTCTACCAGTTCGGGGCAATCTGAGTGGCCACGCAAAGTATTGCAAGTCGTTAAAAGCAGCTTGTGGTTACGTCTCACTTGAAGAGAGTTAAATCCTAGTGTACCCAGTAAAAACTTTGTTGGATACATGAATGGGTATTGATGGAACAACTTCTTGTATAGAAATCTGAGGAACGCTTTTTGTACTTTTTCAAGTAGCAAGATATAAGTACTTTCAAACGGATTCCAAACAATGCAAGCAACCTCAAGCTTACTTCGGACGAGAGCCATATAGAGGATTTTGATTGCTCTCGAATCGTCAAAGTCACGTGCATTTCTCATTATAAATCCGAGCCTTTTGTAACAATCTGTAGCAAGTGTCTTAATGTGATCATGAAAAGTAAGACGCGTGTCGAAAAGAACACCAAGATCTTTTACAGTTGTTATAATGTCTCATCATTCATCATTACATTTTTTGTGTCAATGTTTTTGTAAATATATTTCGTGATATCCCAATTCGCCTATAGTTTTTTGGTAACAGATTATATAAAAAAGAAATAAAGAGTCACCAACCTATGTCAACAAATAAGCAAATGAATAAATCATTTTTTTTGGGATCATGGGATGTCATGGTCAACCTTTTTCTCGTATATTACGGAAGAAGAGATTCTATGGAATTTTCTATGGATTCGTGTAATCTAATATCATAACGATAGTGGCAACATTTTCGTAAACATATCGCGCCGCGCCGGCCCACTCGTTGCTCCACCGCGTTATATCATCCATCATCGCATAAATTATCCCAAATCGTCAATAATGGACGGATATTAAAATGTTTGTGTATTACGTTATGCGGGAATTTCTATGTAAATATATGGATGGATAGTTTAGGACTATTCGTTATGTTAAATTTATATGTATTACACATTTTAAGAAGTGCTTAGACATTTTTTTCACGCCTATAAATATCAAAAATGGTGTACACTAAAACCTATTGTCAACGGAACGTACTTCTAAATCGTGTAGGTACGTATTTTTTAACAATATTGTAAGTTACTATAATAATAAAACAAAAAATATAAACAAATAACAACCACAGTAACTTCAAAAAAATGGTTTTACTCTACAGTCTACACCAATCCTACAACGTCTATGGTTTAACAGCTCACTGGTGGAGAATACTACATGGCATTAAGTTCCCTAATTGTATAGTCTCCAGCAGGTGTATCAGAGCGAACGTGGTGCTAATGAATATCTGAACACGACTCTTATTTCCCGAGCGTTAGTTTTCAAAATTGGATGGAGACCTAAAATGCTACTACCTTAATTTAATTAAAATTTGTATGAAATTTTCCGTTGTAAGTTTAACCACCAAATAACTTACCTTAAGGTTACATGTATTGTGGTTTTTTTGTCGCACGCGGAACATTTTCCATACGCTTTTTTTCTCGTTTTGTATAGCTAACTAAGCCTACAAGTCATCTAACTTTTTGTTCCATTTATGAGCATTTCACTTGCTCCGATTATCTCATGGCATATTTACTTTTTTATTTTTACTTTTTTTTATTCAGGCAGTAACGTCTGAACAAACTGTTTACTTTTCTAGTATAAAAAAAAAAAAAAAAAAACAAAATAAAGCATAAACTCTCGCCGCACACAGCTGACATACATGTGAACATCTAATGTCGTGTAGATGCCTGAATAATTGCACTCTAATGAACAAACTGACATTACATAAGTCCGCGAGACGAGAGAAACGCGCGCCAATCTTGCTTCAACAAAAACGAACCAACTAAAAATTACCGGCTTGATTTAAGTTTGCACATAATTTGTATCTAGCTCAATACAACTCAGCGGCAAACTTAACTCAATCGGGTAGTATGGATTGTGAAGGTTGTTGTTACGTTTTGATTTAAGTGGAAACGCCGCGTGCGAGTGCTCTAGAACGATATCAATGATCTGCAGTTATTTTTGTATAATTAGTGAATGTTTTGGAACAATTCACGTCATTAGAAGATTTCAAATAAATACCGATACAGACAAAAAATTTTTTTTTTTTATATTAATGCTAATTTTACTTTTTTTATATGGAACGAAATTGATACTTCATTCATAATCGATTTTTAAGTTTATTAAAATGTATGACAGATAAGTTCATATCACTACAATATATGAATTGTTACAATTTATTGAGATGAAATACCTACACCTTGTGTTTTTTTAGGACATTGGTGTAACGAATCATTCATTTAGTACAGCAATGTAGAGCTCCCATACAATAGATATCAACGAGCCACAATGTAGCGACAACATGAAACTTAACTGCACATGAATATTCATCTCTACACTAGTACAATTTGCAAAAATTTGCATCTAATTAAAAGCGTAATATTACAATACACTTCCTGACACCGATCGACATTCCAATTTCACACAATTACCACATACGCATAATTACCAAAAAAAAAACAACTAAAAAATGCACTTGCAAAAATAAAACTCACTTGCAAAACCGAAGTGAAAGTTCCCAAACGCACGTCAACTGTCACTGGCACACAACACTTTGTTTTCCAATAAAAAAAATAAAAAACAAAAAACACGTTCGAAATGGGTCACGTTCGAGTTTGAATTTGGAACGGTGACGCGCGGGCGCACGGGCGGGCGGCGGCGAGAGACTGCGCGCGCGATGGTGGGAGCGCCGCGGCGACGCGGATGCGAGGGACAGATGCTGATGACATATGGATTAGGTGGAAAATTGGTTCTGAAAATATTTCAATGAGCTTTTCAAAAACTGTCAATTTTGTAAGGACATTGCAGATTCAGGTACCTACATTAAATATATTTTGTGAAAAATAGTTCAATTCAGTTCAGTTCATTTATTCAGTCACAATAAGGTCACAATGTACATTGTATATTTCGTCGGGGATAGTGCAATACCGCGTAAGTAACAAGTGTAGATACGAATCAATATTCAAACAAATGCTAAGTATTTTATTGAAATGAGAACTTTATCGACAGCTGTTATTTACGCGGTATGGCACTATCCCCGACGATATGGATATAATATTAAAATAATAACAAACCCTAATACATAACAACGCTAAAATACTGCACAATTGGTTAATTGATAAATTAAAATAGTAAAATATATGTCAGCAGTAGAAATTTGCCATTGCGACAAAGGTATTATTATGTTATCTCATCAAAGTGCAATTACGAGTATTGGAGCGGAGCGAGCGAAGCTCCCCATGGATCGACTCGAATGGACTTTGTGACAATGCGCAGATCTCAGCGAGTTCTCAACCGATTTTAGAAATTTTTGTTTTAAAATGCACTAATTAAATTTCGCTAGGTCGTGATGAAGAGAAAATTTCGAAAAAAAAAGAAAAAACCGCTCCAATCTATGGTGCAAGCTTAGCCGGTGGCTGACTCTGCATCGACCTAGTTAACTTAATTTTCCAAAAAGGATCGTCATCACAATTTGGAAATATTGTTGGAATACTAATAATGTGTTCCCCTAAAATAATTAAATAGGTCAACTATTAATAGGTAGAAGGGAAAAAAGAATATTATAATATTGTGATTGTACCTATGTGATACAGTTTTTTTCATTTATTTATTACGTGGGGATATTCAGTTGATGTTTTATTTTGTGATAAAAGGCGCATAATGTAACTTCATTTCACTTTTCATTTTAGAAAATAAAAACAAAAAATGCATTCAATATTTCAATATTATTACAGTTTAGGTTTGTGATCCGTAATGTTTAATATAATTATTTATCATCTAATTGAACAGTCCACGTAATGTAACGTTTGATTGTTCGAACGTGTTGATTTACAGGTTCATTGGTTTATGAGGAACTAGCTGTTGCCCGCGACTTCGTCCGCGTGGAACCTTTATCTTGAAAATTTTACATCTTTATTATTTTCAGATCTAAGTTAAATGTTGAAGTTGCTTAACGTGCTTTTTTGCAGTTGTTTACGAAATACATAGTAACGAACCCTTACCGAAACTCGTACGCGAGTCCGACTCGCTCTTGGCCTTGTTTTACTTTTTTTTCATAAGTCATAAGTATTTATTCATTTAACAATTTACATTGCGTTTGAAATCACACTTTCGGCTAATTAGCTCTAATTACGCGGTATCATTATAAATTCAGGTAAGTACATCTACGAACGAATAGCTTTACTAAATTCGATGAGTTTAAGAACGACGTTTATAAATTCTTTGATTCGAATAATAATGTCTTGACAGAACGTTTCAAGAACCGCACTCAAATTTTTTTTAGATCTACATACAAATTTTCAACCCCTTTTTCAACACCTTCAGGGCTGTATTTTCAAAAACGCTGAAATTATTTTTCTTATCTTTTAATAAAATATTATTTCCTGTTGAACCCTCTTAGGGGAGGTATTTCCAAAAATCCCTTCTTATCCCTAGCCCACGTTATAAAAGTAACCTACTGTGCAAAAATCAACTCTCTAATATTAGTAGTTTCGGCTGTGCGTTGATGAGTCATTAAGGACTTCTTCTTTTATATATATAGATAAACGGATTTCGCCATACAAACTTTGCACCCCTTTTTAACCCCCTTAGAGGTGAAATTTTCCAAAATGCTGAAATTATTTTTTTTGTATTTGATTACGTAAGCTTTCTACAAAGTTTCAAGACTCTAGTTAAAAAAAAAAGTTTCTCCCATATAAACCTTGCACCCCTTTTTAACCCCCTTAGGGATAAAATTTTCTAAAACGCTGAAATTATTTTTTTTGTATTTGATTACGTAAGCTTTCTACAAAGTTTCAAGTCTCTAGCTCTAAAAAAAAAGTTTCTCCCATATAAACTTTGCACCCCTTTTTAACCCCCTTAGGGGTGAAATTTTCTAAAACGCTGAAAGTACTTTTTGTGTTTTTGAATAAGTAATCTTTCTAGAAAGTTTCAAGTCTCTAGCTCTAAAAAAAAGTTTTCCCCATACAAACTTTGCACCCCTATTAAACCCCCTTAGAGATTGAATTTTTCAAAATTGCTTCTTATCTCTTGCACACTTTATAAATGCAACCTAGTGTGCAAATTTTAACTCTAGCATTTGTAGTTTCGGCTCTGCGTTGATGAGTCAGTCAGTCAGGAGGACACTTGCATTTATATATATATATAGATAAAGGAAAAACGTTATAGGTATCAAACGTTACATTAGGGCAAAAAATGTTATATCAAATGTCGGGCACCCATAGATTTGTGACAAATCTGACAAAATCTGCACAATAATCTCTGGCCTTGGCGTTTAATACGTGACAATAAAGTAACAAAGCATCTGTCACTCGCACTCGCATTTAGTCGAAACGTGGCAGATGCTTTTGTCACTTTTTTTTTATTTATCGCGTGATAATAGCAACTATCAGGTGGTGCTGGTGTGGGTTGACCTGCATAACGCAGATTTGTTCCAATTGTTTTCGTGTTAGCCGCCGTTTAGGAGAAAGCGAGTTAATTTAAAACGAATTAAGAAAATGCGTCAGACATTGGCTAGGAACATTCCTATTCACTAATTTGTCACTAGCTCCGGAGACACCGTTCTACGTACTGGGTGGTCTAACTAGTAGTCCGTTTAAAATTGTAAATACCTAAGATTCGGCGGTTTTTAACCGACTAGAAAAAGAAAAGATATCATATCGGGAGAAACACGTCTCCAACGGGTTTTACGGGCCAACACCGGTGTCCTACCTATTGGACCACTGAACCTGATGTAAGAGCCATTGAATTTTTTAGCCAGTTCCTTCGTGCATGCCTTAGGGTGGCATTAGGGTTGCCAGTTGGTCAGGCTTTGGCGGGATTCTCCCGAATTTTTGTACGTCCTCTCGACTCCCGACAAAGTAAATAATCTCCCGAAAAACAACTTCATTTTATAAAACTATAATTTTAAAAGTAGATACCACTGCTAAGTTTTCCATAAATAAATTACCTTATCACATTTCTGTAGATTATAGATAAAATTAAAAGGGATATATTTAAATGCACATCTGTATAATTTTTCAGTACACTAGGTAACTCCACTAATTAACTGAATGCATACCAGAAAAACGAATGCTGTGCAAAAAAAACAATTGATTAACTGAACATGTCCTACAAAAAAACATAAACATCATACAAAACGAGATGACCTTTTTAACCGAATTCACACCAAAAATATGGTTCGTACATCAGATATATTTGAAAGTTTCACCAAAAATACTGACTTGCACACTAATTATCCTCGCACTGCACACTAAGATCCGACTCGACCGGGTTAGGTTAGGTTAGTTTTTTTTTTTATATCCAGTAAAACAGTTTTGAAAATACCTTTAAATAGTATATTGAATTCGCATTATTTAGTGTGCATAATTAGTGTGCAAGTCAGTATTTTTGGTAAAACTTTCAAATATTTTGATCGAAAAAAGGGAATATACAGATATCGATTTAAATACATGCCAAATTAAAATAATGAGAAAATCTCATTAAAACTTGCGTCAGACATATTTAATTATTGTATTAAGCGGTTTACACTCACGTGAAATTGTCAGGAACGGCCCGACTCGTGACGAGGTTGCCGCGGCGGTGAACGGCCGGCCGTCCCTGATGAAGAGCTCCATACGAGTTCGAAACATGTCGGGCCTTTCCTGACAATTTTACGTGAGTGTAAACCGCTTAATACAATAATTAATGAGAAAATCATTTTATGTTGTTAGTATTTATTTATGTGGCCTTTTCTATGGGCAGTGAACGACGTTGTTTTTAATATATTTACTTTAATGTGATTCAATTTTTGTTTCTCCCGACCAAAGTCACAAAATCCCGAAAAATAAAATGTATCTCCCGATAATAGGTCATTCGATTTGGCAACCCTAGGTGGCATCCTGCTGCTTGTACCAAAAGATTTTTCGCTTCATTGTAAACATTTGGTTTACGCTAGCAGGAGTTTCTGCTTTAATAAAAATAATAAATAAGTTTGGGTGTAGCACATCGCACATTTTAATATTAATTGACATATTTATATTTAATTGATAGAAATTTACATAATTTTCGGAATCTATTAATTGACACGTGCAATAACTTTAATATAATTTAATAATAATTTAATTTAATAATTTAATTGACATGTTTACTAGCAATACTATAATAACATTTCTACGCTAATACTGGCCGAATATGAAGCACTAAGACACTTTATAATAACTAAATGTACCATATTCTTGGAAATAAATAATTATAATTATGAATTATGAATTATCGTTACTGTCGATTCTCAACATAATTTGAGACGATGGTCCGGATCACGAAGTCTGGATCTTACATTTGGTTTACGGTAGCAGACTTTACTGCTTTGCTTTAATAAAAATAATTAATAATAATATCATTTATTGTGTTATTGAAAGTCATACGTTCTGTGCATGACTTATATATTTCACACTTAGCACATTTGATGCGAAAGAACATTTTATCTGAATTGCACACCTCTTTACTTTCCCACTTGAAATAATGATGATGACTATATCATTACATTTCTCTTATACCTACTATTACCAAACTGTAACAGCGTAGCTCTCGTTAAAATATTTTGACAAATCGGCTTATACATACAAGTCTAATTATTTGGACATTATATTAAGACTTTCTTCTAGGTAGCTTTCCATATTTGAACCAGACCACTGGCACATCTCGTAGAACAACTTTATTTGGCAACCACTTAATTATGTATATCGTCGTCTAGTACCCATAGTACAAGCTTTGCTTAGTTTGGGACTAGGTCGATTTGTGTATGATTAAAAATCCTAACAAAGTAGTTAGTCAATAAAAATTTAAATAAAATAATAATAAATATAGGGCGAGCTCAAATTGACGGCTATTATTATGGTTACCTACTAGATGAGGATAATACATGATTATACAAATAATCATTTATACTTAAACATAAAGAAAACATTCTTGCCCGAGGAACAAAATTCGAGTTCATCATACAAATATTTGCCCTTGCCGAGATTTGAACCTAGTGCAGTAGTGGACTACCACTGCGCCATGCGTCATCAATATACCTAGTTAAGATTGTTGGGATTCTCCAGGATCCTTGTCAAAGTCAAAATATTCTTTATTCAAGTAGGCCTAGCTACAAGCACTTTCGAATCGTCAGTTACAGAGCAGGATAATTATTAAAATTATTATTACTAACAATTTTCAAGAGGTGGATGTCTTTTGATTGATTACATGATGACTGTAACGAAACTTATGAGGATATTTACTCGTTCATTAGCGGTATGCGCGAGCGCACGTACGGAACTAGAAGAAACGTTTCCTTTCTTCGGTAGAGTGAGGTCGGACTGTGATGACGTCATAGCCGAATCGGCAGATCGATATCTGCGGAAATACCTCCGTACGTGGGTGTAAGTGCCATTGGGGGAATTCAAGGCTTTGTAGGATCCGTAAAGTTTTCATCAAGTTTAAATGATCTAAACTTTATGTATTTTCTTACGTCTTATTTCTATTTCAATCGATCAATTTCCCAAAGGTTATCCTCATAAAAAGTCCTGTTTGTCTTGGTCAACGTACAGTTATAACCCTTAAAACTGGCACTACTAGTTATGTATATTACAATTAATACTAAAAATTAAAAAAATTCCAACCTTTTGACAAAATTACTGAGTAAAACACCACCACGGGTAAAAAATTGTGTGTTACTAGTTAAATCTGTCCTGTCCCGGATTCGAATTTCAGCAAGAACCATTATTTATACGGTAACCACAAATTTTAGTTTCAGATCTTAGATGTTTCTATGTGCCTATTAACCTAGTTACAACCTAATTATTAATTACACACATATCGATCTAGTATCAAAACTAAAGAATGCTACTAGGTACCGGTAGGTAACTAGGTAGATAGGCAATTATCCTAAGTAGTTACCTATATATTTTGTTATTTGTAATTACTTTAATTAAGATCAGATATTAAGTAATAAATATACTTAACTAATAAAGTAATTAGTTTCACCTTGAATTACCACCTCAAGCAAACTCAACCTACAATTAAAACCCCAACTTTGACAACAGATGGAGACGTCACGCTCATCGCATAGTTTTTGACAGTTCGGTGCTTTGGCCGTGAGCCACGTACACACAGCGACAGTATCTAACACCTAATTAAACATGAGGCTGGTGCGAAGTGTCAAACTTAATGTGCTGGGCGTACGGGCCGTTAGGGCGATCGTATACGGACGGATCGACAAAAGTTTTGGCAGTGCTATATGTTGGTCATGAGCAGCACACAGTGACGGTACTACTTCAGGTTATATTTTTTTAAGAAGTGACTTGAACTGTATCAGGGTAGGTTAGCCCTCACTACCAGTAGTCGGGCTTTGTGTGGGAGTATATCCCGCTTATGGGATTATCTCCGCTCCACAGGAGTAATTTCGTGGGGGTGACGCGGGTGCACTGGACGCATGGACTGCGTCGTGAATAGACTGAACCGAATCAGTCTGACTTAGAAGAAGCCAGCCTGTCAAAATCAGTGCGGTACCGCACCGACTGGACCTAAACATTTGCTGCGTCCCGCTCTACCAACGACGCTGCTCTATGTGTCCCGGCTACATTATACACTTCGAAGGCTGAAGATATCGTAGAATATGTAAGGGTGAAGGCCGGTGTCATCCTGAGGGTCGTAAAATTGGAGTCTCGCCACGACGTGAGTTTTAATTCCTTCGTGCTGAGAGTTCCGACGGACCAACTAGCGACCTTCACCAAGGAAGAGTACTGGCCGAAAGGTGTCATGTTCCGGCGTTTCCGTGGACGGCTACCTGGCACTTCGAACACGCGTAACACGTCGCTGTTGAAAAATGTGACCTAGTTTAGTTACTTATATTTTTATTATTTTGTATTTGATATGTATGTTAGTTTTAAGGTATGTATCTATGGGCCACAGTTGCATGAAATAAATGTTTTCATTTCATTTCATTTCATTAGGGCGGGTGGAGAGGGGAAAGAGAGTCTGGCTATGACAGCTGACACTGGTGCGAAGTGTTAACTGAATGGGTTGTGCTTATGCGTATAAAGGCGTATTGAAAGCGCAATCGCATACGAACGGATAAAGAAACAGTAGAGATAGAGACTATGAATGGAAATGTGTAAAAACGGGTTATTAATTTTTTTGTCTTTAATATGCAGGGAATCGTCTGATTAGTCTGAAGAATATAACATTTCATTATAATTATATTTTACAGGTAGGTAATACAAATCACAAATGCCAAATATCATGTGATAGTGGAGAAAATTTTAATGGAGAGCAGAAGAAAAAGTCTACAATAGTTATGTTAATAAGTAACTTTCTTGTTCCTTGAGAAACTCTTTGTTTGGTCGGCATCTTCATGGTCATTTATTTAGCTATTTAATCTGTTTTGCACAAAAGAAAACTTATCGTACAAAAGGCGGGCTTAATGCCGTGAGGCATTCTCTACCAGTCAACCTTAGGGCTAAGCAGAAAAATTGTAAGCGATGAGGGTTATCATCATCGGCGTAAATCCCCAAAATTATATGACTCATATAAATATTGCAAGCCTGCTCACCAAGTACATAGGAATGAGTAATCTGCACAGAACATTTGTGCAAAGTGACCAATGTCAAGAGCTGATTCAGCACATTTTGAATCAACAATACGATAGACGACGTCTTCGGCACACAAATTATAATATTTCCGTTAGTGTTGGCAGTAGTATTTCATTGAACTAATACGACTGGCTTTGTGAGATGTAGACTTCGTGATAATCGTTTGAAATGACTGACTTTTTTAAGCTTTCAACCCCCTTATCTCCGCAATACTGAAAAACTGACACGATAAAAACAACCTCACGCTCAAACGGCTGAACCGAGTTTGATAAAATTCGGTATGGTGGTAGCTGACACCCTGAATTAACACATAGGCTTTTTATAGGGTTCCGTACCCAAAAGGTAAAAATGGAACCCTATTGCTAAGTTTGATAAACTGCGGGTAGCACCGCGGGGCGCAATTCTTATTTTCTTATAATATGAAAAGGGAATGGGTGCATTTTAAATGTTTGTATTTGCCACTTTATTTCTTATCAAGTATTTGAAATTAAAATGCATAAATGGTCACTGTCAGATTTAGGTTTGCGTCTTTTCGGTGGACACGTACAAAGTTAAGGACTTTAGGCATAGTTTTCCGATCAAAATTATATTAGCATTAAACGACCTTTCCCTTGCTTGCGTGTTAAAAACATAATTTCACCGAAGAGACAACTTTTGTTTTTTGAACTGACAATGACCCAAAACTATATTATGGTGGGCTGAGCGGTCAAACATTGTAGTATTGTACAGGTTAAAAGTATGCCATGAAATTAAGAAATTAAATTGTGACTCATAAGATAGTAACTTGATATTCATATAAGATTGTTACATTTAGGTATTTATAGTAGGTGCGTGTTGTATCTTTTGTTCGTTATCGTAACTTCGTAACCTAATGCAAGTAATGCAACTTGGTTGCAATCGTATTAGTTTTGCAAGTGTAATGACAAAATGTATAAAAAAAATCTCAGCATTTCACATAAGTACGCTTTTTATCAATATTTGAAGTAAATCTCTTTTAATACATTTGCGGTAAAAAATAATTATTACTATTGCTAAAAATATAACAGTTATGTTATTTTTATGTTAGAATCAATTGCATTAAGAGGTGTTCGAGGTTTTTTTTTACCTAATGTAACTTATGTAACGTTATGCAAAATGGAACGTTTGATATAACGTGATTGTTTTATCTTTATTTCCTTTCAAATCGAGCTTGTAATTTTTAGATGAGTTACGTTATGTTAGGTTAGATTGAAACTTTTTTATTTAAATATAATTACTTGTATCACAGATAATCACAATCATCGTGTTCGAAATTCAAATCTCTTTTGTACGCTAGCAGTGAAAAAAAACGCAGATTTCGCGCTCTAAACTGAGGTTTTCCGATCGATTGAGGTGAAAATATAATTGGTCTTGCAAGAATTGCACCATTAGTAGTCAGTTTGTCGTCAGCCTAACGCTGTATCGTCGTATCACGCGAGACAT
Organism: Apotomis capreana; assembly: GCA_947623375.1. NCBI lineage: Eukaryota > Metazoa > Arthropoda > Insecta > Lepidoptera > Tortricidae > Apotomis > Apotomis capreana. The sequence goes on from OX392501.1 coordinate 1,774,458, forward strand.
TGGCCCACATGGACAAGTATCGATCGTTGCGACATCGGCGAGCGACGAGCGATCTATGTCGCCTTTGATTTAGACCGTGACATTATTGTTTCAAGTTCAACGTTTTTGGTGATTAAATGACAGATGATCCTGGCAAGTTGTTTTTATTTAGTTTTTCGCGGTTGCATTGATGGGTACCAGTTGCCTTTTTTATATATAAAATAATGGGTCACTTCGAATTGGCCCGTGTAGAAAAACTCATTTTCTGGCCATGGCAAGACGTACAACTTTAGTCAAACCACGGGCGGTAATTCGTAAAGTCCCAGATCGCATATTCGCAAACGGCTGCGATCTAGCACATCCACAAATTGTCCACCCTATGTATCATATGTAATGCAATATAAAAATCTGCCAAAGTATAAAAATTTATGGATTAGCTGATTATTTTCCGCGATTTCGTAATTTGATCCGTAGTAAAAGTTGCTAAGGAAGTCCCCTAAAAAAAAAAAAAAGCGGCAAAATGAGAAGGTCCTATATTGTCGAAAGCGTTTGTAAATACAATATTTGACTATAGTGAAAATAAATTACTTCATTGAAACCACTAAACACGCATTCAAAAATACACGGAACCAAAGAAACTACCACTAACTTTTGGACATTATATTAATTGGACGAAAACTAAAAACAAGACGTGTTTTGACTACTGATTTTTATGACGTCACAAGCCAGTATCTTCTTAGAACATTCATACTAACAAATCGTTTTTGACATTTCATAAAGAGTAGCTGATTTGAGCTGCCATCAAATACCGTAGGTATTCCACGAACAGAGCGTATGGTTCTGTTTCATTGTACTGCTAGCCATTGTAATTGTCTGTATCATGTTTCAGTGAGTAATAATTATTATAGGTCTGTAATTTACCTACTTAACAAATAACCTTAACCTATTTTTCCGCTTAACCTTTATATAACACTTTCCCAACACTTAAATAACATCCGCGTACATTAAGGCATCATCTAAAAAGAATCCGTCCAAGGTCATATCGGTGACGAAGTCACAAGAACGTTTAAAATGATGACGATTCTGAAACCCAAGAGTAGAATGAATGGGGTTTCCCGTCTATATGATGACGTATAATGACATTTTAATGATAAAACAATATTGAACCATGTTGTTATACGAGAAGGCCTCATTTCCAATTAAATTATACCGACTATGAAATGATCTAAAGAAATTGTAAGTCATATTCCAAATACGTAAGGTTAATATTTGATTCCTAATTATTTAGCACAGTCATAGTTGGCCAGTTTAGAAAAAAGACGTATTTTACGATGAAATTTTAAAGAGTTTTGACCACAAAGTGGGTATGATATATGTTTCTGGATTTAAACGTACTTTACTTTTATTAGTCATTGGTATAATTCTGTACATACTTATGAAAGGAACAATATACAAAGGACATTAAAGGTGTTGCACAAACAAGACACATTATTTAGAATACCTTACCTAAGTATACTTTGAATATATATACCAAATAATGATATCCAAAAATGTGTGAAAATCGTGTAAATGTAAAATGGCTAAATTTTATACAGGGTGTCTCTGACCATGGGGCTTTAAATGCAAGGTTTAATTGTGCTCTCCAAACGGAGCTTCTTTTAATCTGCATATTTTTTTCAAATATCTCCAGCCTTAATTTGATTTTTTTCTTACATTTAAATATTATTTTTACGAGTAATGTACTCAATCCAATGCCAAATTGACAGCATACTGGTATTCAATGTTTAGCTTTAAGAGACGTCAAATGTCAATCAATAATAGCAATTTACGATATACTGAAATAATGTTAAATTAAACTTTGAGGTCTAATAAATTATCTAAATTATATATTTTTGTTATTGTTACGAAACGAAATTAGATCACTTAAGTGAGTAGAATCGAACTTTGCATTTAACGCCCCATAGTCAGAAACACGCTGTATTATTGAAATAATTAATTGCAATGTTGTAATTAATTGTTTATGCTCTTTTTCGTACTGTTGTCATTTTATTACCTTAACATTCTAGCTCCCGCATAATAAAAATCGCTCGATAGAATGGGCCATATTTCGAGTTTATTGTTTATACCTTGAACAAACAGCCCAATTTATTGGTACTATTACAGGCCACACTCGGTATAATACGAGTATGATTAGAATGAAACCCTAAAGGGATGATTGCGCCTTATATAATGTATAAATGAGAAATGAACAAACTAAAAATACTCAAAGAAGATAACACACAATCATGCAGATCTAAAACACATTAAGAGTATATGAATCCTATACAGCCTTATGACATTTTGCTTATGAAGAACAATACAGTCTGAATATGCAAACTTGACATAACTAAAGTAAATAGCAGGGGCCCTAAATGGCGTTATGGCGAGCGTTGATCCCTTGCCACAGTATAAATAAAATCAGTAGTTGATTTTGTACACATAACAAAATTAATAAGGCGTATTTTAATAGTTAAATGAACATGTTAGATTTTAGTTGGAAAGTTTCATGGTAAACAATATTGACATTAACTTGTGTTAAAATAATTAAAAAAAGATTTGCGGTCTATTATTTCTTATTACAATAAATAATGATGTATTTAGACAGTAACAAGATAAATGATTCAGTGTAAAAATACAGTATTGGTGCCCCTTTTTAAGTAATTGATACATTTGCTAAGAGGCATCGGAATGTAAGCGAATAAAAATATCGTATAGCCCCACGTTTTTTTGGTTCCTTCTCAAATATGAAGCATTATAATTAAATGACACTAATACAATGTATAACTGTTTGAGAAACCATGAACTTACCTTTACAGTGACTTGTGATAATGATTGATATAGGTAATTATGAAATGAAAATGACATAGAATTGACAAATATGGCGGTGCTAAATTCTCGCAAAACATAATTAATTCCCATTAATGGTTACCAAGTTGCGCTACGGCATCTTATTGTACTATGCCCGAGTATAAGCTTAGACATTTTCCTTCTTGGTGTCACATGACATCATGTGGCCTGCAAAAGGACAAACCCAACCATTGTGGTGTAACAACTTTTTAATACGTTTATTAAGAGTTCTCCCAAAATACGTGTTATCGCCATCTTGTCATTGTTGGAAGTATGCTGAGGCTAATACTAAACACATATTTTATGTAGAGTTCGTTTTGTTCTCGTGTCGTGCTTAAAAAATAGCATTGCAGAGTCGGTCTAAAGGGGTAGTTTTAGCTTTTAGGGCAAATATGGCCTAACACATGTTTATGTACCTAAATTGAGTTTTGTTCTCGTCCTTTAAAATAACATTGCAAAGTGCGGTTTAAAAGGGTTGTTTTAGCCCTTTAGAGCCAATATGACAGTGGGTTCTGGATGAGTCTAACTCCTTCCTGGGCCGTAATTCCAGTCTGCACTTAAAAGATGAAAGTGAAGTTATATTAATGCTAATCGTTAGTTTCCACCGTCGTATGTATCTGGTTTCATTTCTACTTGTTTATTTGTAAGCACAAGTTTATTTCATCGTTTTCATCATCTTTATCATTGGCCTTTTACATCCACAAAAGATGAACTACTTAAGTAGCATCTAATAAAGTACAGCACTTAAGAAGATGGCTGGATAGCCCGATACGAGAGCGACAGCCACGGCCGCATAATTGACAAACAAACCAAATTTTCATCAGTTTCACTACCCAAAGGTTGTCTGGAAGAGATCGCTTTTTAGCAATAAGACCGCCTGTTGTCTACCGTTATTTATAAATTGTATTTGTCTTGTTTCCTTTTGTAAACTTTTATTGGTGTGCAATAAAGTATTGTTGTATTGTATTGTACTCTGTATAGGTAATAGAATTTTGATGAAGCCGTTTTTTTTGGTAAAAGGTGATTATATTGTTACAATTGCAATTAAAATACCCCTTACTTTACACAAACACACGCAACATAAATCAGACATGTTAGCACACGGAGCGCGCCGTGCATACAGTTTCAATTAAGAGGTCTCCGTGTTTGAATAATGTTCGCCAGCATTAGGTATCGCCTTACACCGCGGGTTGGCGTTTGACGGCTTATTTTACCATGTGTGCAGGGTTCGGTAGCCATCTTTCTTTATTTTACACATACGTTCAAATAAACTATCTCCAAATAGGTATACTTACTTTTTAGGGTTCCGTACCTAAAGGGTAAAAACGGGACCCTATTACTGAGACTTCGCTGTCTGTCCGTCCGTCCGTCCGTCCGTCCGTCCGTCCGTCCGTCTGTCACCAGGCTGTATCTCAAGAACGGTGATAGCTAGACAGTTGAAATTTTCACAGATGATGTATTTTTATTGCCGCTATCCAAACAAATACTAAGAATAAAATAAAATAAATATTTAAGGGGGCTCCCATACAGCAAACGTAACGTTAACTTTGCACCTCATTTATATGGGGCGCTATACATACCAAGTGCAAACTTAACTTAACCACTTAAGGATGGAAAGTGCTTGTACGGAACCCTCAGTGCGCGAGTCCGACTCGCACTTGCCCATTTTTTTTTTATAACGGCACAACATAGTGGTTCCACTTCGCCTGCTGGTAAGCAGCAAAAGGGGAGCCCAAGTCGCCATGGCAACTGACAAGGAACGGACGGTGCCATGTCAGTTGACAATAGTGTCAACCATAGTGGCTGCCATCCTCTAAATTCACCAAATTCGGACAAAGACTTAAAAATATCCGGACATTTGGCGTGAATCGCATTTTTCCCCGGACACATTCACATAAAAAGTGTCCGGGTTTTCCCCGGACACTGTTTGAAACCCCCCGGACGGCCTTCAAACTAGGATAAATCCGGGGAAACCCGGACGGATGGCAACCCTAGTTGACACTGGCCATGCTGGCCTGAGAGATGCTTCTTCACGCTTCGTTTGAAGGGCCCCATCTTATAAGAAGGAGGAAACACATGAGCCGGCAAAGAGTTCATATTTCAATCAATCAAGAAACTACGCGCGGGAAATGAGCCACCGGCAAGTACAGTCTGACCAAAAAGAGTATAAATTAAAAAGTGGCAATACTGTAGTCCGTCCCCGTTTTTTTTAATTTATTAGATAAGGTCCAAGATTCGGTCTGTACGCCGTGAGGCAGGAAATACCATGAGGAGGTGGAGGGATTGTACATCCTCCATCCGATTGCTCTGGGCCAAATATTTAGTTTTTTTTTTCCTTTCAGCCACCAGCAACTTATTTTTCTCTTTATAAAGTGTAAGAATTTGAATTTTTGAACCTTTCCAGCCAAGCTACCAAAATATGCCGCGAATTAACTTTTGTCAAGAAGTGACATTTTCTCCTCGCGTAGCGGTCAGAAAATCCTACTTACGGCCTAGGATGCCGTAAAGATTTTTGCCGCGCGACGGAACTGTATATGTCACAGTTTTGGGGCACCCGACATGGTTTAAACTCAAACTAACAACTGAATTCGTGATTTTTTTCGTAATGTTGTTATTTTAGTATGTTAACGCTTTAATACTATTTATCACACTAATATAATAAAGGCGAATGTTTGTGACTGTGTTTATGTGTATGTTTGTCACTTCTTCACCCTCAAACGGCTGGACCAATTTTGATAAATTGTGGTATGAAGGTAGCTGACACCCTGGATTAATAAATAGGCTACTTTTTATTTTTTATCCCGAAAGATGCAGTGTTCCTGTGAGATGAGCGGGTAGCACCGCGCGGCGCATCTAGTTTACCATCAATCAAGAAAATTACTAGGAATGTCTGTACAGGTTGCTATTGCCAAAAATGCATGAAATTTATTTTAACTGGTATTTACAAAAGAAATAAAATAATATCTTTTTAATTTTAAAATTTTTGTAATGTTTTGTTTTGCATATAAAAGCACAGACTTCGTTTTTTCATTTACGAGTACCAAAAAATGATACCATAACTTAAGTCCCTCTAAAACGAATGCATTTAAAAACTTATTACTCTTAACACGGGATTGGAACAGGGCCAATTTGTGCACCAAATAAAAGAAGCTTGATCGAGGAATTGATTCGGTGCCAAATATAACTCTCAAATGAAGCGATCCTTTATTAATAATATTTATACTCGTACGTAACATCAGTATCGAATTAGTGATTAATGTAGCGCGCAAAATTCGACCTTTAATTTAAGGATGTACTTCTACCCCTTAAAATCAAATCAAAATCTAAACGTTCATATTGTATAAGTAGGCCACAAAGGCGCTTATACATGTCTGAATCTGAAACTACAATTTCACAAGAGGAGACCGCTGTTGAGAAGAAAGCCGAATAAAACTTAACAGTAGGTAAGTCATTAAAATAACGTTTCAATAGCATACTTTAAGGATGCATCCATGAATTAGGTATTGTATGGTACAAATTAACTGCCCATACGGTCCTGGGTTCGAATCCCGGCCAGTGCAAATATTTGTGTGATGAACTCGAATATATTTGATCCAAGGTCATGGATGTTATATAATGTATCAGGTGAAGCATGAAAGTGGAAAAAGTGTGCGAGCGAGAGGAAGAACGGACGAATGTAGATCGCGAGTGTACGAGCTCCTTGTTTTAAAAATCGTGTGAATGTCGAATAAAAATTGTGCACGTGTGCGTTCTGCGCTTTAATTTCAAAAATCCCGGCCCTACATATATCGTCGTCTATTACCCATATAACAAGTTTTGCTTAGTTTGGGACCAGGTCGATTTGTGTAAGATCGTCCCTTAATATTTATTTTATTTATATTAATTCAGAGTAATGTTATCAATCCATTGGTGGCACGGCGGCGGTGGTTATCAAGTTCCCGGTACCGGATCGGACTACGCACTGGCACACGGTCAGTCCTTTGATTCATTAGCCCGCGGCCGGTGCTGCGCCGGCGCATAAATCGGATTGGGAGCACATACGTCACTCGCTTCCGCGACGTCTTCCAGGTAACCCACAGGGCTGCTGCCCTTATAAGTCATTAAGGATCTATTGAAGTCATTAAGATATGAAATGAAATGACATAAAATAATTTATTTAGTAAGTATGCGACAAAGGCACTTTTACAAGTCAGATTATGAATCTACCGGCATTTCCCAAGAGTAAACCGCTGTTGAGAAGAAAGCCGAAAGAAACTCATATGATAAGAAAAAACTATCTTCGTATTGTAGATTTCTACTTGATACCTACTTTTGTTTTCTATTTTTTTCTGGAGTGAGCGATAAACAATTTTTTTGTGATATTTATATAAGAACGTATTGTTGTAATCGAAAGCCTGAAAATAGTATTAAAGAAATATTGTGTTTTTTATTATATTTCCAAGCTATTTTACGAAAATGCTATATAGATTTTTCGGCACAAGCACAATTATAGAATAGAATAGTAACTAAATAATCGACTAACATAAGGGTAATTTTAGAAAAAAGTAAGTAGACCAAGATAATGAATTATATAGACTGTAGGATCGAAATAACAATGACGATAAGGTCAGAACAAGAAAGCATGCAACCCCTACGGGGTTGCATGCTTGGGGGGTTGCATGCTTTCTTGTTCTGACCTAGTAGGGTAAACCGAGGTATACCTAGCCACTTGCAGTAACTGGCTACTTAATATTTGATTACCAGGGGTCGGGCTTTCTTTCGCACGGTAAGACTAATGGAGAAATATGGAGCCGTTATTAACATTAAAATACAATTCATACTCATACTCATACTCATTCATTTCATCTATTTCATTCCAAACTGCCTTTGTGGTTATTATGGTTAACATTCCCAAGCATTAAATTACTAAAATTATGAATTTTTTTTTTTTATCAATATTTAAAACTCCTAATTTAACTCAATTTATTGTCAATATCATGAACTTTCTAGTGAAAAATGGATATTCGATCAATATACAACCCAATTTACTCCAGAAAACATGGATATAGTTGCAAATATTGATTGTACGTATTTTATGGTGGCGAAAAAAATAATGCCACACAAATCAGGTCTTTGTATATTCTTCTGACTTTGTCCTTGACTATAAAATTAAAATTGCGAATGAATTACTCTTATGAGTATGATGAGTATGAATAGTATTTTAATGTTAATATCGGCTCCATAGCTCTCCATTAGTCTTACCGTGCGAAAGAAAGTCCGACCCCTGTTGATTGCGGTATAAATAAGCATATTACGCCTAGCCCGCCATCTATGATAGGATTTGACCAACTCTAGAATTTACACATTTCTGAAAGTTCAACCCTAAGCCGTCGTTACATAACCAGAACAACAAATTACAGATGGATACGTAGAAGCGAGAAAGTTTGCCGAAACCAAGATCAATTAATTTGACATAAATATTTATTAGAGAGGTTCCTTAATTTTATTGTAGCACGCGATTTTGCCAAAGTTCCGCTAAAATACTGTCGTGATGTAATAAATTCATATTAATAAATCGATAATCTGCAAGCGTAAGTCACTGGTGAATTGAATAATATTATTAATGTATGCGTTTTCATGCCTCATCATATCAGCTGATATCCGTCTATTGCTGGACAAAGGCCTCCCCCAAAGTTCGCTACAACGATCGGTCCCGCGCCGTCCCCATCCAACCTCTGTCCGTGATCCTATCCAGGGCGTCGGTTCACCTTGTTAGGGCCTTCCCACGCTGCGTCGTCCATGAGAAAGTAATCATTTAAAATTACTACTACATTTTAAGCTAAATTGCGTCTCAAGTATAAAAATATATATTTTATAATTTAATAGTAACGCGTTAATTTTTGACCAACAGATGGCACTATACGACTGACGAGAGTCGGACTCGCACTTGCCCAATTTTTTTTTAATATTTGCAAACCCCGCCATATTCTGTACACAACGTATACGGTATAAACCGTTTAAGCAGGACACTGTTTGCTTAACGGTCCATTGTTCTTCTTAATGGATGCTACAAACAATGTTTTTTGGCGGTGAAATACCTCAATAACAAAAAAGGCTTATGTCTCATTCAAATAAGCTGACCTGTCGACATTCTGTAATCAAACAGAATCACATAGGAAGCGCGATTTTGTCAAAACATACAAATTTAACGCATGCGTTAGCTGAGGACTTTATATGAAAGAAATAGAGTTTGATACGTTGTTGTAGGGAGATATGTATGTTGGTTGCATGTCGTTTTTCTTTCTAAGGAGGTTGAGGTGTCTGGTTTCAGGAGTTGTACGGCTTGCTGATATTTTTGTTCGTTCCCGTTACCTTCTTATTGACCACGCGAGCGAAACGTCTGTTTAAAGTTGGCCCAAAATTCTTTCGCATGTCCGGACATATTGGATGTCCAGATGCTTGTGGTAGTTCTCGCCTAAAGGTCGCATTTCTCATGAAATTCTGTGGGTAGGTTCGATAAGTATTTTTTATATTTGTATTTTTTTATTATTTTCAAAATGGCGCATACCCATGTATGAGGTTAAAAAGGTAAAAAATTACAAATTTCAGCAATCACAAAAACCTTGAAAAGTCTACAACTCACAGAGGTACGTTCATGCGTTGGTTTGGTGGTCGGTAAATGAGAAATATTCGATGAAAGATTTCTTCAGAACCATCTTTTAAAAAAATCTTTTGCTGTATTTACAACCCAACTTTCCTTTTTATGGGAGTGTCGATACCTTGAACTACTACTCCCTTAAATTACAGTTACGTACTTACATACAATTCTTCTACCTAGTTTATCATCATTATTACCTATTTAAGAGTTCTACTCTTGTCAGTGCAGTTCTCTCCAGTCCGTTCTACCTAGTTCATTTGTCTGGTTTATTGGGACCACCAACGAATAAAAATTGGTTTGTAAAACGAATAATTGGCATACTGTTACCAGGAATTGACTGAAATTGGGCGTAACCACATCGACTGCTGACTAGCCGGGGGCGGAGCCAAGAGAAACAATTAAGAACTGCATTAACCTATAAAAATAAGGCAGTGATTCAAACTCAAGGTCACATGAACATAAATGGTTATTGATATCAGTATCAGTACCCTTACCATGAGTGTATGTGACATACTCGTTAGCAACAATGTAAACGATTTTACAGAGAAAAAACAGCTCCCCTAAAGTCGGATTTTTAATTAGCCAGAGTAAACTGACGCATTTTTTACGAGCCCAATTTGATTAAGTTTAATTTGGTTTCAACATCACTTTTTATCAATAAAAGTTAAACTAATATCAGCAATTACGTGTTTTCAGAAATTCATTGTTTTAAGAAATACCTAATTTCTGAATAACGAAAATAATTATAAATTTGACATCTGTCCAATCACTTTGACTAATTAAAAATTCAACTTTAGTGGATGCTTTGTAGAACTACAATTCTCCATACAAATCGTTTACAAAGTCGCTAGGGAGTACTGTCACTGTAAACTCATTGTCAGAGTACTGCGTACGGTAGCAGTGTAAAAGTTAATTTTTCCTTTTTCGACCAAGTTCACAAAGTGAAGGTTTTCAGTTAACGCGTGCACTCTTTTTTGATGTTGCCTGAGGATTTGAACCGAGTATACTGACGATTATAGAGGCAAATAAGTCTTTTGCTGATACTGACGCAATTACCTCAGGTGACCTTTCTTCTACTTTCTACAGGTGATTTTACTAATACCATTAAAATGAATTACTAGTAGTACGCCATGAACAGGCTCATCCTTGCCTTGTCACATTAAATTCAAAAATACAGAAGAATCTTGTCAACAACGAAGTTCAGGCATCGTATTAAAATCGAAACATGGTTGAATTACCGTCACGTGAAGAAATGCATGTCAATAATGTTCCAAATAACATCCCACTGATCTTCCACGCACGTTATATTTCAACGATAGCCAAAACCATAAAGATCCGATTCTGTCAAACAAATACAAGGATAAACCGACTATATTAACAAATTAGAGAGGGTTGAAAATGAGTGGACAAAAGCAGTGTTTGAAGGCTACTTAATTTTGCGGTATAATAATTCTTCTTTGGAACAACTCGGCCGACGAAACTGTGCCATACCACCCGCGGTCACTCCAGGAACAAACCAGCTTAAATAGACCCTTGAGATTCGTGAGAATGTTTCCAGAGTAGGGTCAGAGTGCGCTGGTGGATGGATATCGTAAATCCTGGTGTTTCTGGTACCGTAACTGTAGCGAGTGATGTTGAACAGAGGTTGAGTTGCAATTTAGGGGCGGGAATTTGGTACCGACATTTTGTTAATTAACGGTACTTTTATTAAAAAACCTTCTCCCCATTATTATCAGTCAAAAAAAATTTTAACAAAAAAAAGAACCGACTTCAGTAAAACTAAAAATCCAAAAATAACCCGTTCAAGTACAGATTACATTTGACTCACCCTTTGAAGTCGATCCCAAACCACTGTTATTATATTTATATATCAAAGTTTACGTGAGGTTTGGCACCGACTTCAAAGGGTGAGTCAAATGTAATCTGTACTTGAACGGGTTATTTTTGGATTTTTAGTTTTACTGAAGTCGGTTCTTTTTTTGGTTAAAAATTTTTTTTTTTCGCTTTTTAGTGATTCATATAAAACACTTATGGCGGGGTGATCAGGGAGGTCTTGAAGGAATGCATCTCGTTTTAATTATCTCCTCACTCCTAACCGTTAAGGAGTTGTACCTTCCATCATCAGTTCAGCATTGGAAGATGGTGACTACCATATGCAAATACTTAAATAGTTTTAGAAAATTTATGAAAAATATTATGACTGCCTATAAAATTTTAGGAATTCCTTCGATTCCTCATGGATCTCGTCATCCGATCTTCACCAAAATTTTATGGGACCAACCTTGAGATGTCTATTCATGAACCTAAAAAGAATTTTCCAAATCTACTCATAAATGACGGAGTTATGAGGTAACAAACATTAAAAAAAAAAAAAAAAAAAAAAAAAAAAAAAAAAAAAAAAAAAAAAAACATACAACCGAACTGAGAACCCCCTCCTTTTTTTGAAGTCGGTTAAAAATTGGGTAAACAGTTGTGTTTCAGGAATTTTCGACAGAGGACATAGTAGGCCATGAGAAGGAATATAATAGATTTTTCTCCATGAATGAAGTAATTGGTGACTTCCAATGTACATAAAATATAATCTAACCCTGGCGTCTAACTCTGTACCAACACAATGTTTCTGTTCAGCCCTATGGGTACTGGTAGAGAATGCCTTGAGGCATTCAGTCGGCCATTTATACTATATTGATTCTAAAAATTCACATTGGTGTAGTAGTTTTTTATCAATTTGCTGCATTATCCTTATCATGCATCGTATATTTGTACTTCCTTTTCCTCTGTTTAGTCAGGTTAAAGGATAAACAATAAATGAAATGAAATGAAATGAAATAATTTAATGAAATAATTTATTCAGTAAGTAGGCCACAGGGGCACTTTTACAAGTCGGATTGTGAATCTACCGGCATTTCGCAAGAGGAGACCGCTGTTGAGAAGAAAGCCGAAAGAAACTCAACAGTAAGTCATTTTTTCGAAAATAATACTTAAAACAATTACATGATACATTTGTGTTCTAACTAATTACACTGGTACACGTAATGGAGATGTTAGATACTCCAAATCAATGTTAAGTAACATTAAAATTAAAATTTAATAAATTGAAAATATTAAATATACCCAGAGATGTATAAAGTCTCTGGGTGTCACAACATGCAATAAAATATAATTACTTAATTAATTTAATTCCATAGAGATGTATAAGGTCTCTAGGCGTCAACGTGAATAATTTAGAAAATAATTATTAAACCTAAATTTCTTAGAGATGTATATGGTCTCTAGGCGTCAAAACATGCAATAAAATATTTTAAAATTATTTAATTTCCTCAGAGATGTATAAAGTCTCTGAGTGTCATACTACACTAAGCTGTTTCTTAGAGATGTATACAGTCTCTAAGAGTTCAAAAAGTTAAAATCAACATTGAATAACTTCAATCGAGTACAGGTGAAGTTTCTCACGTTTGCTTAATTTAACACTAGTATGCGGTTGCTACATATTTAATTTGGCCCTTGCTAGCATGAACAGACCGGACCCCACAAACGGCACCCGTTCACGAGTATGACGCATATCTCAGCCATCGCCTCCCTCAACCATATTATAGGGAAGGCTGCGACCCGATCAACGACGCCACCGTAAGCAAAGACCTTTAAGCGAGCATGACATGCTCAAGCTGCCGGGCATACTTGACTAATACTATTTGCCCGGTGAGAAACAACAAATTGTGCTCTCATGTTACATTAAAAATTTCCCACCAAAATAATGCTTATTTAAAAATTTACTATTGACACAAAACACTAAACTACTGGCTTAAAGGCATCACCGTCGTTTAGAAAGTCATTAACAGTATAATAAGCTTTATTCAATAAGTGACGTTTTATTTGCGCTTTAAATTTGCTACAGGTCAATTTTACTACATCAATAGGTATTTTATTGTAGAAGCGTACACAGTTCCCCACGAACGACGAACTAACCTTACGGAGACGGTGGGCAGGTATTGCGAGCTTGTCCTTACTTCTCGTATTGTAGTGGTGTATGTCACTGTTGAGCTTGAATTCATGGAGATTTTTCCGCACATACATGATATTCTCAAGAATGTATTGAGATGCTACGGTGAGAATGTTTGTTTCCTTGAATTTCTCTCTTAGTGACGTACGACCTCCTAGTGCATAAATTGCGCGTACAGCTCGTTTTTGTAGCACAAAGATGGTTTGGATGTCCGCCGCTCTTCCCCATAATAAAATTCCATATGACATAACACTATGGAAATAACTGAAATATACAATCTTTGCCGTCTCGACGTTTGTCAGCTGCCTGATTCGCCTAACTGCATAGGCCGCGGAGCTAAGCTTACCTGCAAGAGTGGCTATATGCGCACTCCATTGCAGTTTAGAGTCTAAAGTAACACCCAGGAATACTGTTTTTTCTTCAAATTCCAGTACTTCGCCTTTCAGTTTTACCTTGGCACAATTGACTTGTTTCACATTTGGTAATGTAAATTTAATGCACTTCGTTTTCTTGGCATTTAAAAGTAAATTATTTGCAGTAAACCAATCCACAATAGAGGACAGTGCGTCATTAATCACATCGAAGTTGTTTTCTTGCCTTTTTACTTTAAAAAGAAGAGATGTGTCATCTGCAAATAGTACTATATCATGTTTATCTCGCACAAGGTTTGGTAAATCGTTAATATATACTAGAAAAAGAAAGGGACCCAGAATTGAACCCTGAGGTACCCCCATAGCAACAGCTGACCCAGTCGATTGAGTCCCATTGATATCTACCCGTTGCGTTCTGCCTGAAAGATATGACGAGACAAGGTCAAGGGCATTGTTTTTGACTCCGTAGTGTTCTAGCTTACGTATTAAATTCTCATGATCAACGCAATCAAATGCTTTGGATAGATCACAAAAAACTCCAATAGCATCTTGAGCCTTCTCCCAGGCATCAAAGATATGTTTAACTAGTACCACGCCAGCGTCAGTGGTAGAGCGACCTTTAGTGAACCCAAATTGATTGCTGTGGAGTAGGTTATTCCGATTGAAATGAGATATCAGTTGATTTAGAATAATCTTCTCAAAAACTTTGCTTAATGCTGGTAGTATTGATATTGGTCTAAAATTTGTGGGGTCTGATTTTGTACCTGATTTGAATAAGGGAATAATTTTGCTATGCTTCATCAAATCAGGAAATACTCCAGTATCAATACATTTATTAAAGATATCAGCTAAATATGGTGCAATAGATTCAACAATTGAATGTAACACTTTCACAGATAGGCCCCACAGATCCTCAGTCTTCTTTAAATTTAGCGATTTAAACGCTTTAATAATAGTGGTAGGGGTTACATAAATGAATTTAAAGATAGTTGTACATTCTGTTACATTCGTTTTCAATAGTAATTCAGCAACATCGGGCGATGAATTTAAAGACTTTGTTGTCTCTACAGGTATATTGCAGAAGAATTGCTCAAAGTGATGGGCAATTTCAACATCGGAACTTATTACAGTATCGTCGATTCGAAGACTGTAATGGCGATCTTTTGGTTTCGTTTTCCCAGTTTCATCATAGATTACCTTCCAAATAGTTTTTACCTTATCACAGGAATTTGTGATCTTTTTAGACAAGTAATCAGCTTTAGCGGCGGCACACATTTGCTTAAAGGATTTGGAAAACATTTTCACGTACTCTAGGAACTCCGGTCTCTTATCGATTGTCCTTTGTTCATAAAGATCGTAGAGACGACGTCTTTTTTCATGAATATCAGGTGTAGCCCAGTCGCTGAATTTAGTTTTAACCCTGTCTTGTACTTTCTTTAAATTGAAACAGGCATCAAATTCTTTTTTGATGCAGTTAAACAAGGCCGAACACATACAGTTAGCATCCTCTTGAGTCAATGTAAGATAACATAGTCTCCTCTGAATGTGATTCTTCTCTTATTTGATTTCAAATTGGTATTTATTTAACGTCTCATTTTCTCCATACGTGTATAATCCTAAAGGGAATGCACAGAATTCCAACCCGCACCCGAAGCATCCGTAATCGATGACGCCAGATTACGGTACCTTACGATTGTATACAATGACATTTTTCGGTGGAAAAAGTACGGTTGTTATGCCCTTTTGTGGTTCGGTCTTGACCCTTAAATCACGAGCTGGGATCAAGGCAG
The DNA here is from genome assembly GCA_947623375.1 of Apotomis capreana. NCBI lineage: Eukaryota > Metazoa > Arthropoda > Insecta > Lepidoptera > Tortricidae > Apotomis > Apotomis capreana. The sequence continues at coordinate 1,790,121 of OX392501.1, forward strand.
ATTTATCGTTTATTTGATGGGTAACGGGGAATTGTAAATAATGTTGTAGGTATTTGATACTTTTGATTTGCGTGTGGAATTTTGACGCCCTGTGCTACAGATGTGCCGATGTTTTTTTTTCTTTTGACATGGGACAGTCTCGGTATTTTTCAAAATGTTCTATTTACAACTTACATTATTCATAATGAAACGGGTTTCATTGTGAATAAAATGATTATGGTATTAACCCCTCCACCACCCATCAAATAACCTTTTGAATTTTTCCTTATGCTTTTTGCGTATCTTTGCATTGTTTTATAAATTTATGAAACTTCTCTAAAATTGTCTGCTGTTTATTTATACTTATATTAAATTCATTACCACTAAGCAAAATTTTCTATACCAAGTAGCGACAAACAAGTGCCGATCAACGTTGCACGTAAGTAAGTAGGTGTCACACATATCGCGTTATTTACGCCCTAGCGAGCGGTATCGCGGATCGCGCGCGTTTCGGTCACCCCCGGTATGTGCTGATGACGTATCTCATATTTATGGCGTATTGTCGCGTGTAGGCCGTGATCTACGGGCAGTTTGAGGCGATGGATGACACTTACCAACTGGCACCCCAGAGTGGGTGGGGGCAGAGAGTACGGAGGAATAGAGGGACAAAATCTAAGGGCTGAATCAGTTACAATTTGTATAGGAACTGCAAGTTGACTGAACGCCGTGAAACTTACCAACTGGCACCCCAGAGTGGGTGGGGGCAGAGAGTAGGGAGATGAGGGACTAATAAGTCCTGTTATTATGTACTAAAATATGCGCTGTGAAGCCCCGAGGGTGTCTAAATTTAGCCACATAGTAATCATGGATAAATTCCTTGAACATAAGGCGAAAAAATGTTTTTGACCTTAATCTCACCTAATAAAAAATAAGGGTGAGCTCAAAGATGGAGTAAGCTGGCCTAGAAAGAGAGTTTACTGTCATCTTGATGAAATCCAAGTTGTATAGATCAGAGAAAAGGTTTTCTGGAAGAGAATTTTCGGTGTTAATGGGAGAATTCAAATCTAAACGTGCAAATGGCTCCAAGCGCTCGAGTGAGTGCTATTTAAAGAACTTTTGAAACGGCTCGTCAACGCCACGCGACCAAAGGTCTGGTAACTTCCTCGCTCAACGTTTCAGTATCTCAAATTGCAATACAGCGAGGGTAATTGATGGCAGCGTCTTTGGTACGATGTCACGGGGACCATTTTTAGTTATAGTTTTAGATTTAGTTTTATAATACAATATAATTTATCGTGTATTTTTAATTAGTTGTTTCACGTGTACTTTTTTTATAAATAAACGGGAAGTGCTTTGTTGCTACCCGCATCAAACAGCTTCAATTATCAGTCCATTTGCATATTTGTGAATCTACTACAACTCTACTCTCTGCTGGAAGTTATGATTTCAGACTAAGTTATAGTTATGGACAGATAATAGTAAAGTACCCTTCTAAAGGGCGATAGGCTAGCACCGTTCTAAAGGGCTTAAGTTCATGTATATTCTATGGTACTTGAGACACTTTTTAATGGATGTTTCTGAAGGTGTCGGTCGCTTTGTTTTCGAGGCATTAAATTATTATCTGGGGAGGTGTCAATAGGCTTTTTGTGGATGTTTAATGTCGCTTCGGTGCTACTTTCTTAAGATAATCGCTAGTAAATTTTCAATGCGTGGTTATATTTGCTGTTTGTTTTCTTTGAATATATTGACAGTGGCTTATCTAATGTGTAATGGTGTTTTGAAGTTGTCTTAAATGCGAATAGATGTCAAAGGAAACAATCTTCTCGTGCTTTGAGTAGTAATAACATCTAATCAACTAAAAAACTTTAGCTCCAGTGAACTTAGAGGAACAATTTGTCTATTTACTAAAACATTTGTTGATTTTTTTTTCCTACGTACAATGACAACAGCCTGCCAGATGGTAAGCAGTTTCCAGCAGTAAAAACGGTCACTTATTTTGTATGTATACTAAGCCAAAATTAATAACTATAAAAAGAAGATAATAAATAAATAAATAAATATTAAATAAATAAATATTATGGGACAATCATACACAAATCGACCTAGTCCAAAACTAAGCAAAGCTTGTACTATGCTATGGGTACTAGACGACGATAATATATATAATATATAAATACATATATAGATAACATCCATGACCCAAGAACAAATATTCGAGTTCATCACACAAATAATTGCCCCGGCCGGCAAATAATAAATAACAAAAGAAAATCTTTAAATACGTATAGTAGTATCATCACTATTATATGAATCTTTGAACTCTGTACTCCTTGCCATAATGATGTACCCTGAGTCACTCTATGATTTTTGGCGGTTACATATCCCAAAAAATGTGTCATTGCAGTTGCACTAGTTAAGTTCATTCTTATGTTGACTATCTGCAGACATAACTAGTTATATAAATCATCTACAGTTCTTTTTTAGATGAATCACTAATGTCCCCTTGGTCATGATCCACCCCTATTACAATTGTCAAAAGCTACCTATGTAGATGCTTACCAATCTTTATTTATAACGTATCTAGACTTGTAAATGTTGGAACAAGACTAGCCGCAAAATCCTTCTCAAATAGGAAATAATAAAGTAGTCAAACATAATCCTGTTCATGGACCCGATAGTGTTTGCTATTGAGGCTGGTAAACTTACATTTGTACCATTAGGGCTGCTAACACGGCCCACAATGTCCAGGGGACCATACGAGGAAGATGTGTCAGGGTTGCCACGCCGGGTCAAAATAAGATAAAAAAAAATTGTGTTAGATGTGCCGATTATCTGTTATTTTCTTAACACACATTTACGGGAATAGCGGGCCGTAAACAACTCTTGATATTATTTTCACTGAATATTTGAGATAAGTACCTAATCTATTAGTATGTACAAAATTAACTTATCTAATAGTATAAGGAATAAGTTACAATAAAGCCTTGTTTAATCTTTTTCTTGATCAGATAGGTCGTGGCTCTATAAAAGTCAATACGTTTTAAGTGTGAATATTAAAAATAGTTCTAACTAAAAGTTGTATTGTAATGTAAATAAAAAAAAAATAGCAATACGTTAGCACCACAGTAGGCTACGAATGCAAACAGACAGAAACGAAGTTATCGTATAAGGTTCTGTTTTATTATTCGGAGAAATGGAGCCTTAAAACGGATAGGGGTCATAAAAGTTCATAAAATCACATTCTATGTAAATTATATGAAAAAATAATAGATTTATTTTATCAGTATCAATATTTGATAGCGTCTGTTTGTAGTCAACCAGAATTTGGCATACAACCTTTAACAATATAATATATACTGTCGTTTTCATTAGTGACAACCCTATTCCCCCATGCGCACGAGTGGCCAGGCAGTTCAATACGCACTGAATACAATGCCGAATACACGCCGCACGCGTATTGCGTTGTCACTTGCCTTTGCATAACTATTCATTGGCCCTGATGGACAATGGATATTTGTTTTTAAAAGAACCAAGTGATGAATTATGAAAAAGCCAAGGTACAGGTGAAGAAGGATTGAGATATTTAAATTTCGAGCTTGAAAAATTACTGCCAATAATTAATATTCCTTTTTTCTTTACTTTATTCTCTTTTAGACAAGCTTTCAGGTTGACAAAGTTATATTTTTCTCTGCGGATGCCACTATAGTCTTATTTTTGACTATGAAAATGTATGAATTATGGTTTAGTTCTTAATTTGGTGGTTGTAATAGGTAATTTTGCAGATTGTGCCTTGTTTGAGATTCTGCAAATCGTCTGTCATACAAATGTGATTCTGTCAAAATTGTTTTCAAATCGAAAATATGTATAAGTACAGTAATGCTAAAGAATATTGATTATTATTAAATGGGTTTGTCTTATTATATCCTAATATTTGTATAGAATCTTTTTATCGATTCATATTTTTTATGTGGTAATACCACATTTTTATTTTTATAAATAATGACACAAAGTTTGTGTCATTATTTATTATATCCTGTCAAACTAATTCTTCAAACAAAATCATACCAATAGATAAAAACTGAACCACATTTGTTAGGATTTGATTAAACGCGGTCCTGGGTTCAAATCCCGCCTAGGTTAAATATTTGTGTGATGAACTCGATTGTTTGTGCTTGGGTCATGGTTGTTCTATGTATTTAAGGATATATTTATCTATATAAGTAATTTTATATCGTTGTCTACTACCCATAATTATTATTATTTATTTAAAAAAAAACATTGTTCGTGTAGATATATTCTGCGAACTGTACATGTCCGTATACTCGGCACTTTTCAAACACTACCCCTGCGACTCGATTTTACAACTAAGTATCAACGACAACAAAGTTTCAAGGTATCTACAATAAATTCTTAAAAAACATTAAATAAATAAAACCGTCCCATTTCAGGAATACCCTCTATTATATTGTCAATCGCTTCCATACGTACATCAAAAGGTCCCAAGTGCATTAAAGCTTCAACGACACATGTGTTCTTTTGGTCTAAGAGGTAATACGGACCTCCGCGCTCCGTATACAATTACGAGATGTGTTCATCCTACAATCTGTCTGTTTGTCTCACCGTCTTGTTATAAATAAAACCGATTTATACGCGAGTGGTCCGTTCAATTTATTGTTGGCGGGTGGTGATCGGTAGGACAGAGGGTGGAAAGAACTGACTTTGTGCCCTTGGTAGATAAATTTGAAATGAAACTAACATACGCGTATAATTCTAAGCACTTAAGAAACTGGCGATGGAGCGTATGGTATCTAGGTGATGCAAGTAATCTAGTCTAGATGCAGAGACCACTGGGGACTGAAGAGTTGGCAGCTTCCTCGCACAACGTATCAGCATAGCTGTTCAGCCAGGAAATGCTGCCAGCATTTACGGTACCATGCCGCAGGGGAGCAATTTCTTGAATTTGTTTTAATTTATTTTAATTTTTGCTTCTAGTTAGTAGTATTTATTTCAAGTTTTCTATTGACTGTTTCTTTGTTTTTCCTTTTTTTGTGTTGAAATAAATACAACAGAGCCTTCCTATATTGAACAGAATCTAGTCTTAAAAATGTCAGTTACTATTTGTGAAATGTAGGTCATAGTCATAGTCATAGTATTTTATTCATAAACAATACAGGTATTTCATTACCATAACCCGTGGTTTTAGGTGCCTATTGTTGGCCTAGTGTTAAATCAGTCGTGCACTGAAAACCACGGGATACTGTCATTACACGTATCGGCGATTTTTAGCTTTCCATTTAATATCGGATATCCAGACTATATGTTTTGCGTCAAAGCTAAATAATATTTTACTCAAAACTAACCTGCAAAAGCCGATAGTGATGTCTGGTCGTATACAATAGGCTCGATACAAATTTAAATAGGAATAAGTTCACCTTTGGACATGTTATATTCTGTTCATCAGACGTCCACTTGTGGACAACGGCCTCCCCCAAAGTTCTCCACAACGATTGGTGTCGCGCCGCCCTCATCCAATTTCTGCCCGTGACCCTAACCTGCCTAACCAGATCGTCAATCCACCTTGTCGGGGGCTTTCTTACGCTGCGTCCTCCGGTCTGCAGTCGCCATTCAAGAAGCTTTCTGACCTACGGTCATCGGTTCTACGAGCAATGTAACCCTCCCACTGCCACTTAAGTCTGGCGACATCGACGTCTGAGCATATCTACAACCTTGGTTCTCTTGTGTATCTCATAATTTCGGATTCGATGTAATATCTGTTATTGGATATTTTTATAACCGGTCTACTAGCTCCATTGTCTACTAGCTGACTCAGCAAAAGCCAAGAAACGTATGTCAACTCATACACCTCAATATCTTCTGTCAAATATAGTGTACACACACCTCATCACAATATTATTAATATAAAACAAATACTGGCTGAAAATTTAAATCAACATTTCAAATATGTAACCAGACACTTCTACATTGTTTATGATCGACGCTACTCTATGCCAGTGCCGCCGGGGGGCTATTACGCTACGCGCGAAACGGACAAGCCGCGCATGCGATAACTTTACGCAGGGTTGCTATCTCTAAAACCTGGCTACCAGGACAAGAAACGTGAAACCTCGGATTCTGGAGCTCAGAACCCGGACGGGCGGACATGGCCTCAATTTATTGTGCTTACTGAGTAAAATTAAAAATCAACCTTCATACAAGGAACTAAGGAAAGTCTCTCATCATCTAACCCTTAATGTCTGGATGTATAGCCCAATATACATATTTTTTGACCATCTCTTTGCGTTTTTTAGGTAAACAGATTTTTTTACTATTTTTAACGGCACCGAGGTTTGAACCCTGTTTTTTTTTTATTTAGCGACCTCAAGGGAATCTTGTTCGGCTGTAGACGGATTGGTAGTTTCTTGAAGATGAAAGTATAGCCATCCACAAACGTGATCCCGTAACACGAGCGGCCTAATTTACGTCTCTCGACGTACAGTGCATGAATATTCTAAGTCCGGGCTACAAATAAAACCCCGCTCGGACGCCCTCTAAACTAGGACAAATCCCGGGAAACCCGGATGGCAACCAGGACAAATCTCGGTAAACCCGGACTGATGGCAACCCTATCTTTACGAATGGCCCGCGATGAATGGAGTCCCGATTTGGAGTGAGTTATAAATAGATTGGAGACTTTCGGTTTTAAACGTCTTAGTTTCGCAATCTGACGTGAACGTGACACTGATAAATGAATTGAATGTGGGTTTCACTGGAGTTTGTTTTACGCTGTTACTTGGTTTGACAATTTGGAGTACAGTTGGGTACAATTTCACGATAGAGGCTCTTGCATGGCCCACAATGGCTCTAAAAGCGCCCCTAGCACAACTGTGACACGCGACTCTTTCTCGCACGAGATATATTAGAAGAGGAATGACATGACAGGACCTTCAACTTCGACCTTCAGAGTCTCACACTATTCTGGGCTCACAAAACAATCATTGTCGTTTGATATGCTAATAGCCCCCCAAGGAATAAAGCACTCCGTCCAGTGATAAAACTCTACAGGCGTGCAAGTGTAACATGACCTTAGGTTTCGAGAGACGGCAGTGTAACAGCCAAGTCCGGAAAAAAAGTGGAGTGACATTCGAAATTCTTGCTAGATGCCTGTAGATTCAAACTTATAAAAGTGTGCCACTTACAGAAGTTCATTATATTGTAGTTGTTTAATTCTTTTATCAAAATAATTAAAACACTAAAATTATCAAAACTTTATACTATTTTTTTTCTGCAGTTGCTGACTTCAAGTGATTTCATATTAATAATATCGAAAATAACAGTTCAATATTACACGTTTACGGCACGTAAAACCTTCCATAGATCTGTTATACATATTATACAGCGTATATTTTTGATACAACCTCAAACTTTACAAGTCCTTAACATAGGCTTTAACGAATGTGTTTTTCTATAAATTCATTCAGCACGCAATGTAACTCGTTTTTATTTTCGCTTAGTCATCTATGTGTCAATAAAAGTCAACGTGTCAAATAAGTGTATAAAAGTGTATTATACGCAATACATTGTTTCTCGAAATTCTCGAAAAATATCATAATTAATTACATTTTGGTAGTTAACAATTTGTTTAACTATCCGTTCATAGCCCTCTACGTCTGGTTACAGTTTGTGGATGTATCAACAATACACGCTGTAACAACATCCCCAATGATATCTTAATAAACATTAATAGCGACCTCTTAAAATTTATACTCATTTATAAAATTCATACTGCCATTAATCCGAATTTCCACGCATCTGTTATTACGAAACTTGGACCTATTTTTACATTTATGTTTTCGATCGGATTTGTTTTACTTATGAAGTGTCTGCGGGGCGCGGAAATTTGATAACATTATATAACATAAGTGTTGTTAGGTAGATTTACTAAGGAAATAGAAGTTGTCATTATGCAAATAATGCACAATTCTACTGCAACTTTTCCACTTGTGTGTATAAATTTTAGATAAATATTACATTTGGGGTGTAAGGGGTCCCATATAACATCTTACGGGATCCAAGCCAACCTCACCTGCACGTGGTGCACCCTGCCAACCAGCAAACGAGGCATAACTGGCGACCCACCAACCCGCATTTGGCCAGCGTGGTGGGATTACGGCCTTAACCTCCCATGATGTACAACTCCCCGATAAGGCCCCGAGTGCCCGGCGGTGCTGGGGATGCCGGCAATGACGGTAGGCGGACCATCCCTGGTGCCAGGGGTGCTAAGAATCCCCGGGCGATTAGTGCGATCTCCCGTCAAACGACCTTGGCATGCAAAACGGACACTGAATTTCTCAGTGTTCTAACTTATAATGTAAGGACCCTGCTAAAAGATGAACGACTTGTAGAACTTGAAAATGCCCTCCAAGATATCAAGTGGGATATCGTAGGCTTATCGGAGGTAAGAAGAGACGGCGAAGAAACAGAGGAAAGAGATGGGTGCATTTTCTATCACTTTGGAGCCACCAGTGGCCAATACGGCGTGGGCTTTATGGTGGCTAAAAAGTGGAAGAATAATATAATAGAGTTTTGTGGCTACTCTGACAGGATTGCAATTCTTAAATTTCAACTAACAACAACAAAAACCCTGACGGTGATCCAAGTTTACGCACCAACATCTGCGCACAGCGACGACGAGGTAGAAGATTTTTACGACCTTTTAAACAAGACATGCGATGAACATCGCGGATCTTGGAATATAGTACTCGGTGATTTCAACGCAAAGATAGGCCCCAGACAAGAGCTGGACAACGATGAAATACTAGGACCACATGGGTTGGGAGACCGGAATGCACGTGGTTCCCGTTTGATCCAGTTTGCGTTTGGGCAGAGCCTCAAGATTTGTAATAGCTTGTTCTTCAAAAAAGACCAACGTCGCTGGACTTGGATATCACCGGATGGTCAAACAAAAAATGAAATAGGCTTTGTATTAACAACGAATGACATTGTAAAAAACATAGGCGTAATAAACAAAATTAAGTTCAGTTCAGATCACAGACCCGTCAGAGCATCACTGAATTTCAATTTCAAAATCAACCGAAAGAATTTGTTTTGCAGACACTCTAGGAGACTAGACAAATTTGCATTAACTGCCAACTACGACCAATTTAATTTAGGACTGGAAAATACATTCAATATTTTGAACCAAGATGTCGGCGACGTGGAGGTCCAATACAGCAATATCGTAGACGCAATCGAGTCGGCGAGTGCTAAGATCAAGACCAAGCAGAAAAAACGCACCAAGTTTTCGTCTGAAACTATAAGTCTACTAGAAAGACGATGTAGTTCAAAAATAGGTTCAGCGGAATACCGTGCATTAGACAGGGAAACCAAACGCAGCATCAGATCCGATATCCGAAACAACAATACAAATTCAATTAAAATAGCATTAATCAATAACAGATCACTAAGAGTAGCTAAAAATGGAATTACCAAAGGCAAGACGTGGATTACAAACTTAAAAGATGAAACTGGCAACAAACACAGTAACAGAAATAAAATAATGCAGATATGTACAGAATTCTACTCTTCTTTATACTCGGACCCACTGAAAACACAAAATGCTGAAGATGGCTCCTGTGTTCATACTGATACCATCTCCCCCATAACAGTCGATGAAGTTGCAAAAGCTTTGTCGACGATGAAATTCGATAAAAGCCCTGGAGCTGACGGGGTAACCACAGAGGCCCTAGTCTTTGGCAAACAGATACTTTTATCTCCACTAACTAAACTCTATAATGATATTTTGAAAACTGGTCAAATCCCTCAGAAAATGCTCCCCTCGAATATTATTCTCTTACATAAAAAGGGCGATAAGAGCGACATAGCAAACTACCGACCCATCAGCCTAGTGTCTCATATCTATAAGGCATTTATCAAGGTAATTGAAACTCGCATTGCAGGGCAGCTTGATCGACACCAACCACCCAGTCAGGCTGGCTTTCGTCCTGGATTCTCCACCACCGACCACCTCCACTCACTAAACCAGATTATAGAAAAAATCAACGAATTTAACTCTCCCTTATACCTAGCATTCGTGGATTACGCCAAAGCTTTCGACAGCATCACACATTCCGCCATAATAACCGCACTTCAAAATCAAGACATTGATCCAATTTACATTAATCTCATGAAAACTATTTACAATAATAGCACAGCAGACATTAAGCTTCAGTCTTCCGGCCAATCATTCAAAGTGCAGCGTGGTGTCAAACAAGGGGACCCGCTATCTCCAAAATTATTCACAAGCACACTAGAGGAAGTTTTCAAGAGCCTGGCAGTTTCCTGGGAAGCAAGGGGAATATTAGTTGGTGATAGAAGGCTTTTAAACCTTCGTTTCGCCGACGACATTATTCTCTTCGCTTCTTCTGCAGAAGAGTTACAGCTAATGCTCAAAGATCTGAGCACCGCAAGCCTTCAAATTGGACTTAGAATGAATCGTGTAAAGACGCAAGTAATGACCAACAGCACGAAACGTAGGGTCGAGGTAGACGGGCAGATAATACACTATGTCGATGAGTACATTTACTTGGGCCAGCTAGTCTCTTTCAGCAACAGACAGGACAAAGAAGTCGAACGCCGCGTCGAAAATGCCTGGAAGAGCTACTGGTCCATGAAAGAGTTCATGAAGGGAAACCTTCCACTGTCACTGAAGCGGAAACTTATCGACATGTGTATTTTGCCTGTCCTAACCTACGGTGCCCAAACATGGTCGCTAACTGAGAGCCAAAAGTCCAAGTTGATGGTTTGCCAACGGGCCATGGAGCGCAGCATTTTAGGGGTGAAAAGGACGGACCGCATCCGAAACACCACGCTGCGCTCCAAAACACGCATAGCTGACGTAGGTAGCAAAACAGCCAGGCTCAAGTGGGATTGGGCAGGCCACGTTTGCCGTATGCATCCAGAAAGATGGGCCAGCATAGCCACTAAGTGGGTGCCCAAAGATGGACGACGCAGACGAGGCAGGCCCAGACGGAGATGGCGGGATGACCTGGACGCATTTCTCAGCAACTGGCCGGAACAGGCACTAAACAGGGACCTGTGGAAGTCTGAGGGAGAGGCCTTTGCCCAGCAGTAGGACACAAACACAGGCTAGCAAAAAAAATTAAAATTACATTTGAAGCAACTTTAGTGTGTTATTTCATATTTTGAAAATTATTAAGTCGTTATAATTGTGTACTGTTCAATTCAATTATAAACAAAAAAGGGTTTGATGAAGGTTTATTTGCGAATGTCCTTTTTTGTAATGCTACCGTAGGTAGGTACTGTAATGTAACAAAAAGATCATATGAAAATTACATGACATTACAGGCGAATACTCGCGGTCCCTCAAATTATTCGTATTGTAACTGTGTGTCCGAATAACTTTTTAACGATACCAGTACCTATTTTTTTTTTATTAAAGCAGTAACGTCTGCTAGCTTATACTAATTGCTTATAAAGAAGCGAAAAATGTTTTTTTTATGCTTTAATCGTGATTTGAACCCACGTCCCCACGGCTTTCCGGGCTAGACGGGTGCATTAACAATTATGCTATCAAAGACACTAGCCAAAGCATGACTAGACGGGAACAAATAGAGTGGCAACCGCGCGCGGCGGCTCGTAGCATGAATCAGAAATCAGAAATTTGATTTGTCAAACATAAGTAAGCACCTATAGAATACAGTTATTGGTGTTGAAAACAGTTTGTTTTGACCTCTATGTTTTACCCAAAAGTATGGATGTCCCAATTTTCATGATTCATATATATCGTTATGATTTTGTTTTTACCGCTCACCACTACCGCTGACGCTGTAATAGTTCCACCAGTGCTCACCACACCTCCATTACCAAAAGGGTGTTATCCCCATGTCGCAAACCGCCGCCGCGCGCCGATAATGAAATCATAAGTCACGATCTGCCGGCGCCTAACCACCGGATTCCTTACCTGTAACAAATGGAAATCGACTTTAATATAGTGCCTTAAGTTTGGATTCAAGTGGTGAGATAAGTGCCCTATTCGGATTGAGAATGTGCAGCAAAAGTTTAGGCAATTTGGAAAGGACCTTGCCTAAATACCTTTAGGTGGAAAGGACGAGGGTACAATGAGTGCGTTACTTGACTGTCAATTAGTCTTATTTAGTAAGAGTTAAGGATAGGAGTGGGTCATTGTCAGTTCAATACAAAAATTTGTCCCTTCGGTGGTCAAAAATTAAGAGCTTGTATGAATCTAGGTAATGTTGCTATTACATCGGATTATAGAAGAGGGAACGTTCTTTATTCTCACCAGCATTTAATTAGAAAATTAGGCCCTGGAATCCTTAATTTCGCAAATGCCCACCGGAAAGACGCGCACCTAAATCTGACAACGACCCGAGTATGAATATAATTCTCTTCTTGACGTGGGGATAAATTCCATGTTTCTTTATGGCATAGAGTTTGTGCGGACAGTGTCTGAGCTATTCGAGTTCAACACACAAATATTTGCCTGCCGGGATTCGAACCCACGACCGCTGGCTTAGTAGCCAGCTGTTTTACCACTGCACCAACCGCGGCGTCAAATAATTTACCTTAACACATTTCGTTACAAAATGATACATGTAATGTCTCATTTTATTTATTTTTAATGTGGGTACAGCACTTTTTTTTTTTATACGGAACCGTTGATACAAAGATCAAAGCAAAAAGACAAATTTAAATTCGTACCTAACCTGGTGGAAAAGGCCGGGAATCGAACCCGGTACCTCTGGATTACCGGTCCAACGTGTCCTTTCCACCGCCAAATGTCCTTTCGAACTTTTCCTTATGCTTTGTATACATGTAAACACTTTATTGTACACAAAAACAAGAAATACACTTTAAAGCAAGTGTACAAAGGCGAAGGCTTTGTGTGTCGATCTTTGTATTATTTATTTGAGAGGCTTTTTGGCGTTAGAGTGGTGGAAAGGTTAACACGTTAGACCAGTAATCCAGAGGTACCGGGTTCGATTCCCGATCTCTTGTATTTAAATTTTTCTTTGATTTTTGACCTTTGTATCAATGGTACAGTCGGCATCAGATATATCGCAGCATATAAGGCGTTCATAAATATCTGAACATGTACAAAACAATACAAAAATGCTTTATTGCACACCAAAAAAGTTTACAAATTCAATACAGAACAATAATTTTAATAACGGTAGACAACAGGCGGTCTTATCGCTAAAGAGCGATCTCTTCCAGACAGAAGATGTACTGTAACGCCCAGTCAATAAGAGTCGTGTTCAGATATTAATGAACGCCTTATATGCTGCGATATATCTGATGGCGACTGTACATTTCGTTATGTTAACCCAAATCTAGAACACCTCAGTGACACAGTTATGTTTTTTATAAGTCGTCAAATCGAGCGCGGAAACAGAATCGATTCCGAATCGATGCCGTTCGCTTACATAATTAAATCGATTGCATTTAATACGTGCGATAAATCTTGACATTATAACCCCGTTTTGTAAAAGAACGTGATATGATTTAGTTTCTTGGACTTATCAGTAGTATGCATTTAGATAATTACTTGTGGTTATGACTATTGTTACTAAATTGGTACGAATTTTAATTTTTAGGGTACCTTAAAAGGAAGAAACGCAATCCTTTATAAGATCACTTTGCTGTTCGTCCGTCAGTCTATCCGTCTGTCAAGACCATTTATATCGGGAATGCGTTAAGATATCGAGTTAAATCATAAATACTGAAGTCGACAATCACTTGAAGCTGTAAAAAAAACAAACTTCTAGGGTAACGTAAAAAAAGATACGGCCGTTTATGATGATAAAAATAATAATATAGTCCTTTTCAAAAATCATATTTGGAGAACCCGGTTGCGTTAACTTTGCACCTCATTTGTATCCGGCGCCATACATACTGGTGCAAACTTAACTTAACCCAGCCAGTTAAGATGGTATAAGTATTTGTACGGAACCGCGAGTCAGACTCGCACTTGGCCGGTCTTTTTCTAATTCACTAGGCTATTGTACTCGCAGTTCACTGACATTCACTAATTACTCATTAGGTCAATTTAAAGCAATTAATAAAGACTTGATAACCATATTAAGCTTAGTTGTCAAATAAACTGCAATTTTAATGTTAGTGCATTATGGTGCATATTATATTGATTTAATTTGGCTGTTTGCTTTTATGAAATAACCACAATAATGTGGTACTTAAACGATTAAAAAGCACAAAGAACCCACTAAACGGTTCAATATTGTCCGTAAAATAATGACGATTCAATCAGTAGGTATGGCACTTTTGCAGCGGGCAGGAAGTCCGTGCGGGGTCAGATCTGTACCCACTTAGCCAAAAGAGTGAAATGTCAACATTTCCCGTGCTTAATGGCACAATTATCGAGATTGGGAGAGATTTTAACAAGGTAGGCGGGTATTATAATGTCAACACTTGTTACTTCTCATTATTGACACCTTTCGGAACAAGAAGCTAATGATACTGATAATCACAAAAACCGCTAAAATTTACATTTTATTCGGATTTTTTATCCCAATTAAAGATTACCCGTCTTTCTTAGGTTCCTAATTTGTGTCTTCATTTTAATTATTGTTTAATATTTCAGTCTGAAAGTAGCACCAATTAGGGAGAAGCTGGAAGCTAACCTACTATCATGGTAAGTATGATGCGAAGAGAGGAAAGCCACGTAACCAGAAAAGCGTTAAGCATAAATATGGACGGATATAGAAGAGGAAGACCAGAGAAAAAATGGATGGATTTTGTGAAAGATGATATGAATCAGAAGGAAGTAAACGACGAGATGACGAGTAATAGGGATGAATGGAGGAAGAGTGCTGCGCGACCCCAAATAAATGAGAAAAGGTCAACGGAATGATGATTTCAATCGAATTGCTTATAAGTAATAATAAATATCAGAAAACCTCACACAAATCTATTTAGCCCCTAATTAAGCTCAAGAAGGGTTGTGTTATGCGTACTAGACGACGATCTACATACCTATATAGATAAATGTATAGGTACTTAAATACACAACCACGACGCAAGCACAAATATTCGAGATCATCACACAAATATTTGCCCTGGCCAGGTTTTGAACCCGGGTCCGCCTGCTCAGGAGGCAGGTGCTTACAAACTGTGCCACCCGCGTCGTCATCAAGTAATATTTTTGAAGTAAAGTTCTTCGTAATTATAGGGAGTGTCGCTATTTATAAAAGGAGGTTATTTGTAATAAATTATTTTGTATTCTGCGAAATACAGGGTAGCAAATTGCAAGCTACCCAATTTTTGTTGTATATGCTGTTGAAAAAAATATAATTTTATCAAACAATGCATAGTACTGTGGCATTCCTTCTTGAATCACAAAATCACATTTGTCTTTCACAACCTATCATTCCAACAATACCAACAAGGACATGAAACCAATCGACGACAGAAATCAATTTCAATCCGGACTAGATTCAATTGTTCGAGTCAAGTCAGATTATCTACTCGTTTGGTCTACTTTCGATTGCAGTTAAAATTCTATCGACTAATAATCGATTGAATCGATTATTCTTATCTCTGTTTTGTCATGTGTCCATAATCAACCATTTATCATTAACGACATAATGCTTGAGAAGTCCTTGGACCATTCAAAATCAATTATAGGTATTATAGTTAATATAACTTTTGAATGCGATACGATCTTAGGTGCGGTACTAAGAAACATTATCATACAATATATGCACATATAAAACATGATTTTGAAAATAGTCCACTTAAGAGGCTTTGCACATTTTAAAATGTATTTTTTTCATATTATGACAAATATATTGATAATTTCAACCAACCAATTTCCCTGAGCCCTAGATACTAACATAGCTACTTATTTCATGCTTTCATTGCGTACAGTTGAAAATAAGTTGAAAAAAAACAAGTGCTTCTGCGTTAATTTTGTTAATTTCGAGTAGTTTTTGAAACAAAAAATATCAATAAAAAATTCAAATTGTAGGTTTCAAACATAAACCAGTAAATCGCAATGGCCCTGTTCTAACTAGTAACATTTATTTTAAGAAATATCTTTGATCATAGAGAAAAATGTCTATAAGTTACCTAGTGGAAGAGACCGGGAGTCGAACCCGGTACCTCTGGATGAGATTTGTTCTCTGTATCTTTGTGATATTTGATTTAAAATAAATAACAGTCACAAAATACTATATAAATAAAAAAAACATTTAATCAACTCCCTGTGCTAGAGATTAAAGTTGCGACTTATTCAATTTGAGTATCACGTAATACGAAGACACTCTAGCTTGCGCATGCGCTAGAAATGAATATGTCAGCCATTTGCGTCTACATTATATTCGTCTTGCTAAATAATCTGCGTCGGAGCATGTACGGATTAAATGTCACTTGCTACGCGTTGGTTGAATAAATTGTGCCATATGTTAGACTTTGCGGACGGCTGAAGATGTAACTAATATTCCTACTACTCAACATACCAGTACGTCTATCATAACTGTGACACGCGAATCAGTCGCGCGACAAATACTGCCTATCACTTTCCTTTCAATGCTGTTCGAGCAAGACAAGTGACGCAAGGTCGCGCGTTGAACATTCTATTGTTTTTTTTTCTTGCTTGGTTCTCGTCGTATTTCCTCCGGAAAACTATTTATTAGGTACGGGATGCGTTTCTTTAGGGATCTATCCCCAAAGTATTTACCAGTTGGTATCAATAGTTTTCCGGAAGTCATAGACTTGGTATTATGGATATGTTGTAGAGGTAGAGGTTGGATTGTGGATGTTTCTGAGCTATTTTCGTGGCGACTACGGTGATTTATCTAGGTAAATACCTGACCCGCATGCAGCGAACATAAGCCGGTAGCTAAGCTGACCCACGGATAGGGAATGCAAACCGGTATTTTTTTCTGTGAAGATTACCGGTAATTCACTGATAAAACTGTATTCTATTCAATCCGGAAAATTTATGATTGATACCGGTTTACCGGTAATTTTCATAGATATAATTACCGGTTTGCATTCCGTACCCATGGAGCGTTCTGCAGCACTGCAGTGTTTTAAGCGGCGCCTACGGCTACGTTTCATAATGCATTGTGTGCGGTGGTCTGGTTAGACACGCCCGTTTAATTTGTGTTGTATGACCGTCCACGCAATTGGAGAATCATTAGGTCTACTCATATACCTACAACTAATACACTTATGGTATGTTATAACCTAAATTAGTATATAAATGATGGCCAGTAGGCTGGTGTCACACTGGCGAGTGGCGCCGCATACCGAAGTGCGGACGACACATAAAAAAACCGGCCAAGTGCGAGTCGGACTCGCGCACCGAGGGTTCCGTACAAACACTTTCCATCCCTAAGTGGTTAAGTTAAGTTTGCACCTGGTATGTATAGCGCCCCATATAAATTAGGTGCAAAGTTAGGTATTAAAAAAAAAATTTATGGTTTTCGTAATTATTCCTTTATCTATGCTATAAGACGTTGCTTCGTACCAAATTTCAAGATTCTGAGTTCACGGGAAGCACCCTGTAGGTTTTGATTCCCTTGCAAGTGTCGAAAATTTGCAAATTAGGTGCAAAGTTAGGTATTAAAAAAAAAAATTATGGTTTTCGTAATTATTCCTTTATCTATGCTATAAGACGTTGCTTCATACCAAATTTCAAGATTCTGAGTTCACGGAAAGCACCCTGTAGGTTTTGATTCCCTTGCAAGTGTCGAAAATTTGCGGCATAAACGGCTGTATCTTTTGATTGCGTTGGCTTAGAAGTTTGATTTTTTCACAGCTTCAAGGGACAGTAGACCTGAGTAATTGATATAAATTTCAGCTTCATACGTCCACGCGTTCCTGAGAAAAAGGGTCTTGACAGACGGACAGACGGACAACAAAGTGATCCTATAAGGGTTCCGTTTTTTCCTTTTGAGGTACGGAACCCTAAAAATGTAATGGATTCAGGTAAGACAGTGACGTTTACGTCCGTAATGTTTGGAACCAATCTGATTGTTTATTTTAACATTAGTAAATGAGAAAATAATTATTAAATATACACCGAAGAAATATATATAATGAAATGAAATGAAACATGATTGAAATTTCCAAGATTATTTTAAAATAAAACAAAACAGAATGAAGGTATAAAGTAAGGTATACTTAATTTGTATACTTTACCACAGATTTGACTTCAACGTAAATGCGCAGAATGTCAGAAAGCCGTATGTCTCAAGAATACCTACTTACATTTCAGTTGCAGATTGCAGAACATTTGAAAAGAGCACTTTTTTGGACTGTTATTGCCCATAAAACATTTTTACGACCGCTTTTAAGTAAGCAATGAATTATTTTATTTACATTTAGTACAAGTAAAAAACATGCCTTAAACTTGAAATGCCTGCCTCAGTGTAAAACATTACATCTTGTGTATTGTTTTTATTCAAAAATCTTCTGTAAGTACGTACGAAACGCTATGACTAAACATCTATCATAAATACCTCTGTAAGAGTACTTGCTTACTCTGACATTTACTTGATAAATATCTTGATAATAGTTTGGAACACGAAAGACGATTTCTTGAGATAAATTTGATTTATTTAACTTGATAGGTGTGCACACTTATAGAATAGCGAACATGAATTATGACCGTGAATGAATAAGCATTTTATTGACTAATTACAAAACTTTATACAAACTAAATGCTGATGGTGCAAATGAACATTATGACGCATGTGCAATTTACTTGTACATATTCCGGGGGGCGGATGAGATGAGAGGGAGATGTGTACAAACTTGATAAAGAAAAAATACAAAGATTAAAATTAATTGAAAGTGACTTGTTTAAACTTTGGGGAAGTGGCCTTATCTACTCGCGAAGGATTTGTTGTTTCGCCGCGATCCTGATCATTTTGTTGGCGCGTGTCGCTGGCTGCAGATCGCGGGACGGCGCGGGGCGGGGGCTGCGCGGCTGTCGCGGGTTCCTCGACGACGGCCGGGGCCGGCGTGGGCGGCACTGTCCATCGAACTCTTCGTATTATGATATACAGTGCTACTGCTCCTATTACTCCGAGAATCACGTATATCATAGCATAGTGATGGATATCGTGAAATGATATGTTTTCAGAGATAACTTCAGTATTCTTCAACTGCTCGATCTTCTCTCCGAGATGAGTACTTTCTTTTTGTAAGTCTTCTGATCCTGATTCATTGTTCTGGATGTGAGGTATGGTGATGTTGATGACGTGATTTATTGGTGCCATAACCGGGTTGTATAAGTCCGGCTTCATTTTAATCTCCGACCAATGAGGTTTATGCGGGAACACCGAAAAATTATCAGTCTTAATAATGCAGCCGTGACCTACATTAATAAGCCCGGCGTTCGTCAGCTGATGTGCGGTTACTTGATCCGCGCACAGTGTTCGAACTTGACACTGCTCACAACAAATGTAGATATAAGTATTTAATGCATTACTTTCAATCCAATCATTCTTGCATGTTGTTGTGATAGTCTTGCATCCCGATTTGTCAGTCTCACAAAAGCTGTTGTCGCCTTTCAACTGATACACTGGTTTCTTGATGTAGCAAAAATAAGAGTCTGTTGATATGGAACATGCTCTGACATCATTCTCCGAGATGGGAATATACATATCCTTTTTCATGTTAATAGATACGTATTCCGATATAGGTATTACAGTGGTTATCTTGCTTCCAGTCTTCTTGGGTATCGGAATGATCTTAAGAAGTTCGTAACTATCTCGGATAATAAGAGGCAGTCGTATCTCGAAGATTAAGATATCTTCCATCATCCTTGTTTTCACTTTCAGAAGGTCGTATATCTTGCGCAGATCTGTGCGTAAGTTGTCGATTGGCAGTGAAACGTCTCTTGGCAGGGTGCTGGCTATGGTACTTAATTCGTTGATAAGTTGTTCCGGAGTTAGCAGGTGTAAATTAAAACGTCCATGATAAATGTCCGTGATGGTGTCTAATAACACGTTTTGCATTCCTTTTAAATTGTGGAGCATATTACTTGCTATGGTGGCTCCCAAGTTGAAGTCGTTTATAATATTGTTACTTTCAACTTTTTGTTGCAAATTTTTGAAGGCTTCTCCCATATTGTTCATGTGTTGATTTATCATTTTATATTGTTGATTCATGATGTCTTCAGTACGTTTCAACAAATTATATTCCGCTTCTACAATGGATGTTTGATTTTTCCAAAGTGCGGCCATATGTTTATTGTTGTCCCGTAGAAGTGTAATATCTTTCTGGTACTGTTCGGCGAACCTCTCGTCTAATGCGCCGAATAAACTATTAGCGATGTATCCGACACCGTCGATAAGGCCGCGTCGGGAACGTTGTGACGTCAGTCGCGTGCTTGAATGCTGACTGAGTAGCATCTGGTTATAGTATTCAAGTTCCGAGAATCCATGACGTAGCTGTAGTAGTATTATGTCACAATGAACTTGTGTCTTGATAGTTTCGCAGGTATCTTTTAGAAATCGGGTGTACTTTTGAAATGCATTCGTTGCTTGCCAATACGGATCCATGTTATAATAGACTATCAGCTTCCATTCGTCCCGAATAAGCATCATGTCTGCGAATTTATCGAAATATAGCCCTTGTGTTTCTCGAAATGGTATTATGTTGACATCGCATTGTCCGGTGGAGAGGCATGATAAAAATAACAATAATGCGGCAAACATTGATGATAGTGTGAACCTGGCCTTGTTTGGACTAGGTTTTGGGGATTTTCTTGTCAATTTCTCCTTTTCGGGTTCTTGATCAGGTAACGAGTTTCCTTGGTTCAGGTTGGGTAGTTCTTGCTCAGCGTGTTCTGACAAGATGGAGAGCTTGAGTACGGGTCGCTTTAGGATTCCACTCTTCGTTTTCAAGGTCACAACCCTTACATATCCGTCTTGTCCCGGATGTAGCTCCATAACTCTACCCATTGCCCATTTGCCGGGTGGCAGGTTATCATCGTGAATGAGCACGACATCGTTAAGGCTGATGTTGGCGAGAGGTTTCTTCCATTTACTTCTTGAGTTTAACAGCGCGAGGTACTCAGAACGCCATCTCTTCCACAAGTCTTGTAATATTTTCTGAGTTAGTTGCCATCTTGTGCGCAAATCTCTTTCTGTCTCTATTAATGTAAGAGTCGGTCCGTTGTTTAGAAAGTGGGCGGGGGTCAAATAGTTGATATCGTCAGGATCTTCTGATATTGCGCATAGTGGTCTTGAGTTCAGACAACCTTCGATCTGGGCTATTAAGGTGCTGAATTCTTCATAGGTGAGTTTTTGCTCGCCGATGACTCGTTTGAGATGATATTTGAAGGCCTTGACACAACTTTCCCACAAGCCTCCTGCTGTTGGCCAGGCGGGAGCATTGAAGTGCCAGGTGATTTCCATGTCTGATATTGCATCCATAAATTCTTGACCGATGATGTGTTGGATCTCAAGGTATTCTTCCTGAAGTATCTTGCTGGATTTCAGGAAGTTTCGACCATTATCGCTGTAAATATGTAGCGGAGCACCTCTTCGAGCAGCCATTCGGCGCAACGCCGCTATGAAAGCTGAGGCTGTCATGTCAGATACTAGTTCTAAATGGACAGCTTTCGTAGCCATACAGATACAGACAAACACGCAGACGTATCCTTTAGTGGTCTTGATACCACGACCCTTGTTTGCCTTGAGGAATACGTGACCCGTGAAATCCACGCCCGTGTGAGCGAAGGGGCGAGATGGATTACTTCTTGCTGCAGGTAAGTCCCCCATTATTTGATGTTGCATGTTTGCCTTTTGTTTTTTGCAGGTCACACATCGACGAATAAATTGCTTGGTTGCGCTGTTGCCTCCGATTATCCAGTATTTATTTCTAATGAAGTTTAGGGTGGTTCGGGCACCGCCATGTAAAACCATTTTATGGGCATGATCAATGATAAGGCTGGTCAAGCGATGTTTGTGAGGTAGGATTATCGGATGCTTCATGTCATACGCAATGTACGCGTTTCTCAATCTCCCCTTGACGCGCAGAACGCCTTCTTCATCCATAAATGGACACAAATCTAGTATGTTACTTTTAGACGAAACTGGTCGGCTCTCCTTCAAATCTTGATATTCATTATGAAATTCTGTGGCCTGCACTCTCTTGATTATCATGGTCTTTGTTTCTCTTAACTCTGATAAAGTAAGGTAGGTTCCAGTTTTTCTGTTTTGCTTCCTGGAGATGAATCTTCGAACCCATGCCAGGACATGTACGAGTTTTGACAAGGAACTATATTTGTTCATAAGCTGGTCGATGATGTTGTCTTCTGTTTCAGTGTTTACGGCAATATTTACTTGTATATTTTTTCGTTCTTCGTCCGTAGTGTAAATAATGTTTTTATCTCGCTCTTCTGCCTTAAAGTTAGGTAGCCAGGCGGGCCCGTGCCACCACAACGGATGTTGTTTTAACTGTGACGCGGTAAGGCCACGGCTTGCGCAATCTGAAGGATTCTCTGCCGATTTGACGTAGCTCCAGCACTCCGGCGGGATTACTTCTATGATTTGTCGCACTCTGTTGGCGACAAATGTATCCCAACGGTTAGGGTCTCCTTGTATCCATCCTAAGACCGCAGTCGAATCCACCCAACCGTATGTCTTGATATTATGGTTGGTTAAACATTGCTTCACCTTGATCATCAATCTTGTAAGCAGATGAGCTCCACACAATTCTGCCTTTGGTAGTGAAATAACTTTGTTGTTCGGTATTAATCTTGATTTTGCTGCTAGTAATATAATTTTCCGTTGCCCTTCGGTATTTACACTGCAGTAAATAGCGCACGCGTAAGCTCGCGGCGTTGCATCGCTAAAGGCGTGTAACTCGATATCGCTGACAATGTTTGTGCCGATCCATCGCTGTATTTTAAATGTGTTTATATTATTGTTTATATCTTGTTTGATAGTTATCCATTCTTTGTGTATGTTATCTGGTATGTTATCATCCCAATTCAGAGGTGTCTTCCACAAAAGTTGGAAAAGCATCTTCAATTTGGTGGAAATCGGAGTGACCCAGCCCAAGGGATCAAATAATTTGGAGATTTCTGACAACAGTTGACGTTTTGTTGTGTGTTGAGTGGTATCCGAAACGGTTTCCATTTTTGACTCAAAATGAAATATGTCTTGAGAGGGTTCCCATTGTAGTCCTAGCGTTGTTCTTGATTCCATTTCTTTGAAGTTGTAATTATTTCTTGCCAGAGCGT
This sequence comes from Apotomis capreana, assembly GCA_947623375.1. Classification (NCBI taxonomy): domain Eukaryota; kingdom Metazoa; phylum Arthropoda; class Insecta; order Lepidoptera; family Tortricidae; genus Apotomis; species Apotomis capreana. The sequence continues at coordinate 1,813,363 of OX392501.1, forward strand.
CTTGGCTGTCTACTTTGGCCAGTTCTTGGTGGTTCGACATCCATTTTCTTAATAAAAATCCTCCCGATTGTAATAGTTCTTGTAATTCTTGTTGCAATTTCTGTGCCGACGAGACGGAATGGGAGCCGTGAAGAAGGTCATCCATGTAGAAACATTCTTCGAGCGCTTGTGCAGCTTCAGGATAATTCGATCTTTCGTCCTGGGCTAATTGTTTCAAGGTCATCATGGCTAAGAAGGGCGCAGCTTTTTGACCATAGCTTATCGTAGTTAATTGGTATTCTTGTAACCGTTCTTGTGGCGATTCTCTCCAGATAATCTTCTGAAGACTCTGATCATCTTCATGTACCCATATCTGCCGAAACATTTTCTCCACGTCGGCAATGTAAGCTACACGATGCTGTCGCCATTTTAATATTAGCGACATAAGGTCCTTTTGAAGATTTGGGCCTTTGTGCATTATATCGTTGAGGCTTACTCCTGTTGAGGTCTTTGATGGTCCGTTGAAGACAACCCTGAGAGCGGAGGTGGATGAGTCATCTCGTAAGACGCAATGATGCGGTAAGAAGCACTCCCTTGCGGCACGTGTCTCACGTGCTTTATTCCATTGTCGTGTCGGCGCTATCATATGACCCATAGCTTGATATTCATGTATAAATAATTTGTATTGTTGCGCAACATGTTTATTTCTGTTGAATTTATGCTCCAATTGCCGGAATTGCATAACAGCTTTGCTTTTTGAGTGACCGAGTCTCTTCAGACCATTATTTTTCAGAGGAATTCGTACTTGATATCTTCCGTCTGCCAACCTTGTTGTTGTTTCCTTGTAATACTTGATACATTCATCTTCTTCGCTGGTATTGGGTGTATGAGCTGGAATGTCTTCGATTTCCCAAAATTTTTGGATGTCTTCGATGTTATTTATCACCAAATTACAATGAAAGCTTTGCTGTATTCGTCCACATAAAATCCACCCTAAGTGAGTTTCTTGTACGACAAGGGGTGAGTTTTCGTCCTTGAATATTCCTCCCTTTAATATGCTTGCATAGACCTCGGCGCCCAATAATATGTCGACGGAGTTGCTGATATAATACTTGGAGTCCGCCAACGTCAGAGTATTTAATATTTCCCACCTTGATTTGGGAAAGGTAATGTTGGGCAAGTTTCTTGTTATAGTCTTCATAATGAACGCCTCGGTGTCGAATGAATATTGTTCGTCTAATGATAAACAGTTTAAATGCAGCTTCCCTTTGCAGATGTTGTCGTTAACACCTACTCCAGTGATCATGCCCTTAAATTGATGTCGCGGTAAAGCTAGTTGTTGGGCTGCTTTCTCCGTAACCAAACACATTTGAGAACCTGGGTCGACTAGGGCACGCATTGTACGGGGTACTCCATCATTTCCCAGGATTTTGATCACAGCTGTAGCTAAAATAATATTCGGTTCTTGTTCGCTGTTTTCACGTTGCTGCGCCACGTGCGACCCATTTCCTTGTTGTCGAGTTTGATGTCCGGACGTATTTATCGACGCTGCAGTTTGGTTGTGAAATACGTCATGCAAAAGTGTATTATGAAACCCACTGCATTCTTGACATCTTTTTGTAGAATGGCAAGGTTTGCTGTTGTGATTGTATAAACAATTACTACAAAGATTAAGTTTTGTAATTGTTTTTCGTTTAAGTCCCGGCGCCATTTCTTTGAACTCTGGGCAGAAGTATATACCATGATCTTGCTGGCAAACCGGACATTTCCGCTGGTATTCATGTACTCCTTTTGCAGTAGTAGCCTTGTTGCTCGAAAAGTAATGCTTAAAACGGCTTGGTTTATTTTGATTGTTTGATGTAGCAGGTGTAGTCAAACTGGTTCGATTCACAACGGCTTCTTGCTTGCGCCGTGACGATTCCATAGCGGTAAATTTGCCCTCCAAAAATGACAAAAAATCCTTTAATGATGGTAGCTCTCTGGGCTGCTTCAATGATGTCATGTATTCATTGTGAGTTTCGGAATCCAATTTCTGTTGCAATAAATGGACTAATATCGGATCCCAGGTGTCAATGTCGACACCCAAGTTTTTTATACCATTCAGACTTTCTATAGTGACGTCATGAAGTCGCTTGATGTAACTTGAAGTAGCTTGTTGCATCACAGGAAGGCTTATAACGTTGTTTATGTGAGTTGTAAATATCAATTTCTTGTTATTATATCGATGGTTCAATATTTCCCAGCATGTAGTGTAATTGTCGGAACTAATGGGCAGGTGTTGTATGAGTCGTTCTGGTTCGCCCTTAATTTTGCTTTTCAGAAACTGCATTTTCTGTGCGTTCGACAAGCACGGATTACTATGAATGGCTTCAGTGAATAAGTCCTTAAACGAGACCCATTGTTGATATTGGCCATGAAATACAGGAATATCTAGACGCGGAGTGGATTTTTCTCTGTGCGACGTTGACCATAACTTGCTGTTTATCTGTTTTTTCATCTCTGCATGCTCCTTTTCATACTTAGTGAATGTATTTTCGTAATGTTCATCCGTGCCGCCAAGTTCACTGTCTATCTCCCAGTGCAGTGAATCGATTGCAGCCCAGCGGGAGTCCAGAGACTTAAGGATATCCTCAAGCTCCCATTTCTCTCCAACACTGTCCAGCTTGATATTTGCCAGCGTTCGAGCTAATGCCTTGAAATTGCTACTTTGTTTACGTAACATTTCATCTAACTTGCTGTTATTTCCTTGCGAGGTAAATTTAGATTCAGGCTGATGTTTACTGCTTCCGGGTACTGGTACTTGTTGTTGTCGTGGCGTCGGTTGAACGTTGAGCGGGTTTGGTTTGGCTTGTTCCGTGGGCGTTGGAGGGGTTGTATTTTGAATTAATTCTCTCGTTTCTATGTAGGCACTATACGTGTCATCATAAAGATTGTTGAAGAAGTAGGCATGATTAGGATTGTTGAACTCACGTAACTTTTCGTCATTGATGTGGAACTCTTCCCAGTGCAGGTCGAGAGAAGATAACTTCCTTTTGATGTACTCTGCTGTCTTGCGATCCTGGCTATCTTTTTTGAAATTAGTCTTCACTTGTTTAATTAGACTTTGTAGTTGAATCTGACTTTGATATAAATCCTCCATATTACAACTTCTTGGTCACTAGTAATTTGAAGAAATAAATTAAAATTCTTGCTTTATAACTGCTTGATAAACGGCGATATACTTGCTTGATCGCCCTTCTTGCTATGTCGTGTTCAATTTTCTTGCTTAATTTTTGTTTTTTATTGTTCGCGTATATATGTAAGCCTTGTTGCTTGATTTCTGACCTTGTTGTCTTGCTTGATGTCTTGATAACTGCTTGCTGATTCAGTATTATCTCTCGCGCTCTGCCGCTTGATCCGCCTTCTCAACCCAGTCGGTGGAACCCGCTTGTGGGAGGCCAACTAAGTTGAAAATAATCAAACGAAACGAGCACAAAAGATCCGGCTCGAAGGACCACTAATGTAAGAGTACTTGCTTACTCTGACATTTACTTGATAAATATCTTGATAATAGTTTGGAACACGAAAGACGATTTCTTGAGATAAATTTGATTTATTTAACTTGATAGGTGTGCACACTTATAGAATAGCGAACATGAATTATGACCGTGAATGAATAAGCATTTTATTGACTAATTACAAAACTTTATACAAACTAAATGCTGATGGTGCAAATGAACATTATGACGCATGTGCAATTTACTTGTACAACCTCTATCAATGCTTTATGTACATTATTTCACTTTTATGCAAATGGGATCAAGAATGCAATGCAAGGAACGTGGTTGCAGTAATAACCGCAGTGAACCGCAAAGTTTTGAACAGAGGTGGATGTTTATAAGTTAACATTCTTTAAAGTGAGAAAAGTGAGAGAATCAAATCTCTCTCAACATCCAGTGCATAAACATCAAAGGGCGGATAGTGGATGCAATATGGTGACAAAGCATAACATGGATAAGACCTATTACATTTCGAGTAACATTTACGTACGCAGTTTGGCATGATTTTGACGTATATTGCATCCAGTGTCCGCCCTGTGATAAACATAAACAAATATATCCCCTCATAAACGGAATGTTCGTGTGTTACTTATTCTAATAAACACAAATATGTAACCTTATTAGTGTACTTTAAGTAATTCTAAAATTTATAGACGATTTTTAAGTGACTCATTATCCAGATGGTAGTTAAGGTGTGGTACAGTTCAGATGCATATTTGATATACTACTCAGTTTACCTTCGAAAATCTCTCAAGTTCCTAGAGAAAGGTCACATTCACGTCACTTCCCCTAAGGTAGTGACGTGTGACGTCACCTCTCCGTAATGCTAAAGACAGGTGTGTATGCGTCAGAGCACCTAAATATTCATGCTGAGTAAGTAGCCTTTTGTTTATTATTGATTCAAATTGGCCCTTTGTACTATGTCTCGATTAGAAGTGAAATGAAATAATTGACTTTAATAAGGACACTTTTACAAGTCAGATTGTGACCGGCATTTCCCAAGAGGAGACAGCTGTTGAGAAGAAAACCGAAAGAAACTCAACAGTTTCGTTTTTCGTAAATAATATTAATAAAACAATCAATTACAGTTGCCTTTTGTGATCAGGGTCCAAATATCTATAAGGGCTCGATGTACACGGTGAACATCAGACAGATTAGCCAATGATGTTTTATAAGAAGATACATCATACACTAACATATAGCTGCAATATTTACTTCCCAGTGGGGGCCTATGATGGTTGCGTTTATCACGTGATCAATAAGTGAAAAAGCATCTTTCACACGCATTTTATCAAAACATGATGGATGCTTTGTAACTTATTTATCGTGTGATAAAAGCAACCATCATAGGCTCACAGACCATGGTCAATGACAAAATGGCGTTCAAAATTAAATGCGAGAACCGATAAAATCAAATTATTTCAGCGTACTTATGGTGATATGAAATGCCGTTTTCTTTTTTACGTTTTTTGCGTAATTTGCGCACTAACAATTAACGGCATTTTGGGGCCAAAATCCCACCGTCACTGAGAACTTGACACATATACGCAACTGTCACTTTCCGGAAATCAACATAAGTGCTGCCATAGCATAAGTTCCACTTGACTCATATTAAGTGCTTCATTTTGGAGCCTTTATTAACCTATCTACTGGCTATATTTGCATAGCATTTCATAGGATTTATTTTAGCTATTGATCGAATACAAAAGGAAATATCCGCAATGTTTCCTTTTATTACAAGCTGGATACTTAACATTAGATTAGAGTATAAATTAAGTAGGTGTAATTACAGTACAAAGCCCAGCACGGGTTCTGTTTCTGTACCGTTATTAAATTATACATGGTCTGACCTATGATAACTATCATGTCGTCATGGGGACATTATGTATAATGCATTGAACACGACACGCGCCAAAGTTTTCTTAGTTTCCTCATAGATTAGAGTAACGGTGTTGCAAAACGATACCTTACATACAGATCGTGTCACATAAAAAGAGCGCAGGCGATGTTCCCGCGCAGTAAAAACCACTACTGCGGGCCTATGATGGTTTCTTTTATTACGCGATAAATAAGTGACAAAGCATCCGTCACGTTTTGAGAAAATGCGAGCTTGAGTGACAGAGGCTTTGTCACTTATTTATCACGTGATAAACGTTACCATTATAGGCCCCCAGTAGGCCTATGATGGTTGCGTTTATCACGTGATAAATAAGTGTCAAAGCATCCGTCACGTTTTGACCAATTGCGAGTGCAAGGGACAGATGCTTTGTCACTTATTTATCACGTGATAAACGCAACCATCAATAGGCCCCCTGATCAATAACTTTGGCAGTGCTCTTTTTAAACGACGCGGGCTATACTTAAAATAAAACGTACCCTCAACTTCGTACACATAACCCTTTCTTTTCTTTGCTAAAATAAAATATAATATCAACTTGATGGTGTCACTGACTCTTGAAGTTTACAATAAAATTCAAACATCAATTGATAAATAACTTCTTATGACACCAAACTGCCTTTAAAGTTATCAAAGGCCTAAAAATAAAACAAACCTCTGACCGCAAAGCCGTTGCTGATTTTTTATTCAAAATCAAGAGGAAAGTCTTTTATAAAATCCCGTCTTACGTAGGTACATTAGGCTTAATATATTCCAAATACTTGTTTTATTTTCGGTTCGAATTATAGGTATAATTGACGCACCTTTTATTTGAGTCATTTAAATACCGATATGTAAAGTTTTCTCAACTGCAGAAAGAAGCCACTCTTAATATACCTACGTGTTTCTCTCTCTTCTCTCGAACCAACTGGTTCCATTCAGGAATATATTATTATCCTAATTTCTGTGAAACTATTGAACTAAAGTGTGTTTATTGATTTGTAAAATTGAACTTGAACGTTATAGAAACAACTATTTAGCGATTAAACTCGATTAAATTATTGCGAAGTTAAGATTATAACAATCGGCTTCTTTTCACCGAAAAAGGTTTTTATAGAATGTTACCTTTCATAGAATTTCCATAAATAAATAAAAAATATATATTTTTTCATGATTTTTGATAAAATCATAATTTACCTCTTATTGTAATTTCTTACATTGCATATTTCCTGATTGTTTGGCGAGGTAAGTAAAAAAGTAAGGTTAAGTTACATTTATAAGTATTACACTCTAAGGTTATGATAATGTCAACAATGTAAACGAAACTTTAATTACGTACTGTGACAATAACGACCGATAGTTAAAAAGGTAACGCAAATATTTGTGTTTCTTGTTACGTATCAAATTTGGCTGGTCACTGCACTCGAACTTTTTTGCACCATACCTATCACTGGCCAATTAAATTTGGATCTCTGTTGGAGATTAAAATAAAACAAACCTAACAAAAAACTAACCAACCTTATCAAACGACAGGTACAAACGACCTCAGCTTTCGAGGTCTTTGATCGAAAAATGGAAACCTTTTCTCGATTTCATATTACGTATGCACGCATTTTTGGTAAAGAAAAAAACTGTCGAAACGCGATATATATTACGCTAATAAATATCACTTTGGCCGACGCCCGAGTTATTGAGTTTTAAGGCTGGGTTGCCAGGGTGACAGGATCGTAAGGAAAAGGGAGGCCTCGAGGAGACATTGGCAATGAAATTTGGCTACAACTCAACATGAAATAAATTAGCATAATAAGCTTTAAAGTCTAAATAACTGCAGGTGAGATATATTATTGTGTTGGCATCAGAAAATAATGTATTGTGTTTGAGACAATTTGAAATGCAAAAAAATTACGTAATATGAACACTGTTTTTTTGGATTCATAGTCACTTATATGGATAGTCAGCTCAAAACCGAGCGTTGTGGAGAAATTCAGGGGAGGCCTTAGTCCAGCAGTGGACGCCTTTCGACTGATATGATGATGATGATGATGATATGACGCACCATTCTCTATTGCCACTGAAGAAACATTAAACGAAATTTACCCCAGCTTGCCCTGAGTTTTTCTTTGACCTCCGATACTTTACTTACGTATGAGCCATAGTTATATTAAAAAAAAAATTGAATTTCTTACACCATCTCATTCATTTCTAACACCTTTACATATACCAATCTATTTAATTATACCATAAATGTAAATGATTGTTTTAAGTATGCTTTACGAAAAATTACTTACTGTTGAGTTTCTTTCGGCTTTCGTCCCAACAGCGGTCTCCTCTTGGGAAATGCCGGTAGGATCACAATCTGACTTTGTAATAGTTCCCTTGTGGCTTACTCAATGAATAAATTATTTCATTTCATACATAACTTACGAGTAACACGATGTTCATTTAAGATTATGTAATTATTTAATGTCACAATCTATTAGCACACTAAATAAAAAAAATATCCATGTTAATAGTTATGAATAATCAACGCTGATAACACTGCTTTCGTAAATTTTATTATAATAAATTGCAACCAATCGTTAAAATCTAAAGTTTCATAACAATACTCGTACAAGGAAGTATTGCATAATATTCAAATCAGCGAATTCTTTGTTTACTATGCAAAACGTCGTGTTCACGTTTGCTCATAAACTCGTATATTTTGGATTCAGACACGATTTTTTTGGCATCTGAATGCGGATAACATTCCATTTTAGTTTAGGTACATGGGTATGTTTGAGAACAATATTTCGATTATAAATATGAGTAATTCTGTGCAGTACCTGCACTAAAAGGTACTCGCAATTTCGTCCACGTAAATAGTCGGGTTAAAAGCATTCTATAACCTTTGGATGTCCAACTATATACCAAAATTGGTTAAAATCCGTCCAGTCGTTTCAACGTGGTGAGCGGACAGAGAATTTTTTTTCAACAGATGTCGTTGTACGGTTGGCGCCGCCCATACAAATACATTTTTCATGAAGTAATGACCGGAAAATTCCGGCAATAATTTTCAATAGGCTTGGGTTTAAACGCCTACCAAATAAGATTAAACGCCTACCAAATATATTGATAAATTACTACCAATAAATTCTTAATGCTCACCAAAACGGATGAATGCTCACCAAATAGTGTACCCCAAACTATTCTATAAATAAAGCAAATAATTATTTTTCTTACATCCTATAAAAATATATGCACACCTAAAAAGTTAATTTCAGACCAAATAATCTAAATTACTATTTAATGGATGTCACCAATATTTTATATTATTACTTCCATTTTAATCATTTTTGCTGAGGCAAAAAACTAAATGCTCACCAAAATGGCTTTTTCTCAAACATCCAATGAAATGTCTACGTTCCTTAAAATAGGCTCGGAAGTATCGCTTTTTGGGCGCAACAACTCGAGAAGACTGTAAAGGGATGTCATACTGCTTTTCAGGCCTAGGCCTGCAAAGTAACTTTTTTTTGGTTTCAACAACAAGGTCATTCACACAGCTGGCTGGTTTGACAAAAAGCAGGTTTTGTTTTTAAAGATTGGTTGTTAGACACTTGTGGAAAAAAAAAATCAAGATGGCGACTTTTTTTTTTCAAAATTTCAAATTGGTGCTCGGCGGCTAAAACTCAGTATCGGGGGGCTCTCGGGGCTCAAAAATATGAATCTGAAATCTTGTCCGAAAATTCGGTCAAATTCGGAAAATATCGAAAAAAAAAAACGATTTGTATGGAGAAAATTTCAAATTGATATAGCATAGCTAATAATGACTACCGCACATTATGGAGCGTTTTTTAGGGATATAAAAAAAAAACTAACCTAACCTAACCCGGCCGAGTCGGATCTGCTCTGAAAGGTGATCAGGATTAGATGGTCACCTAGCTGAAACACTAATTTATGAAAACAATATTTGGTGAGCAAAACATCCATTTTGGTGAGCAAAACATCCATTTTGGTGAGCAAAACATCCATTTTGGGAAGCAAAAAGATTTTTTGGTAATCATCTTGATGTTTTATGAAAACAATATTTGGTGAGCAAAAAATCCATTTTGGGAAGCAAAAAGATATTCTGACTCAACATAAAATTATTCTGGTGTAATGTACATCGATTTTGGTATACAAAATGATTTAATTTGGGGAGCACTGTACATAGAGAATTTATATTAAATGGAGGCAATTCAATTTATTTGGTATTTAGTTTTGGGGGTATAAAAGCCATTTTGGTGAGCATTTAAATTGTACCCTTTTCAATATCATTTTATGATAGTGACTATTTTAGTAGAGTTGTTAATCGGCTGTTTTCTAACATAATTTGTGCGCATCGGGTAACAAGCATGAAATTTCTAGCACAGATAGTGGTCCACGGTGATTATTTTTAGATGTGGAGGGAAGTCAGATTCGTCCCCTGTGTGGTGGGAGAGCGGGGGAATAGGACCAAGTATACCTCTTTTTCTTTCTTTATTGCTGCTCAGTTAAGTCTACTAGGGCTTGCCTGGTATCGTTTTCGTGTACAACAAACATCAGAAATTCATTTTTCATGTTATTTATGTATAGTTCTGTATAAAAATATGTTATGATTTTGACCTTTTCGGCAATAAGTATACCCATATTGCCGAAAAGGTCAAAATCATAACAGGATTTTTTTATTTAGGGAGGTCCATTAGTTAGTTATATTTCCTTAATATTTTGATTATAAAACTTGGTGTGATTTTTACCTTTTCGGAAATACATACACCATATTTTTATATGGTGCTATGCATAAATACTTAACAAAAAAAATTAATTGCTAATATCTGTTTTACACGAAAACAATAACACAAGCCCTAGTAGCTTTAACTGATCAGTATTAAAAAAATAACAAGAGGACTCCTTTGTCCCATTCATCCCGCTTTTCCGCCGCACAGGGGACGAATCTGACTTCCTTCCACATCTGAAAATAATCACTACCAAACACTTTATCTGTGGTAGAAATTTCGTGTTAGTATCCCACCCACAATTCGCGACTTAGCAAAATGTACTAGAGCACGCAGGCTAAGCTTAGCATCAACATTTTTTCAAGGTAAACTTTAATAAATAAATAATAAAGTAACTAGTAATCTCAGGAAAAATTAAAAAAAAAACTGATTGTTTCCTCTTTCTAAGCGGAATACAGAAAAGCAATAAAATATTAGTATTAAAAATATGTATGAAATGTTGTCAATGTAGCTGAGTCAGATTGTACCGCTGTGAGAGTTTGTCACTAAGTTCACTCCCCTTTAGGTAGACATCCTTACATGATGACAAACTTACAACTTATTTCGCATTTCAAATTAGATAACGGTCGTAAGATATTGATGTGGGACAAGTATTTTTATTGCCTTTTCTGGGTAGGTACATCTGAACCCATGAATTTAAAGGCATTGGTTGCATACGCGATGCAACTCTGTTTTGTGGAATAATTGTAAATCGTTTGTGTGTTATTTATACGGGAGAACCCGCTGAATACGATCACGTTTAACCCTTAATTTCTCGAGGTACAGCCAGATAGAGTTACAGTCAAACAATTTGATTCCTAAGCCACATACCTTGTCACAGTGAACGCCAATATGAAAGCCGCTTGAAATCTCATATCATTGTAATTGTGACAAGGTTTTATAGTGGCCTAGAAATCAAATTGGTTGACTGTACATATTTTTTACCAACTTTTTGTATTTTATTATTCAAACAGATTTTAAAAGACTATTAACGGCACCGAGGTTTGAACCTGAGTTTTTTTTGCGACGTTGAGGGTTAAGAAGCTAAGAGAGGAGGATAATTTATTTCTCTGCAATTACAGTACCTATATAAATAATAATACCATTGTAGTCCTAGATGGTTTCCGACCCCGTGGCAAACCAAAGAAGTGTGTTAGTGTTTTTGTTTTCTCGTCATGCCTAAGTCACTGAATGGGGTTGAGCTCTTTGTAAAGCTTGGAGGAAAATATTAAAGAAAAGAAAGAAAGAAATACATTTATTCGTGACGAGACACAAAACATAATTACATAAAAGGTGTGACAGAAACAATAATAAAATAAAATAAAATAAAACAATATGCAACTATTTTTATGGCTGTGCCACGAAAAGGTCCCACCTCAGCAAGATGCTAGCTCGAGAGCCAGCGCTGATCTTCCGGTGGGACCATAGGTGGCTATTACTTGGTAATCCGCTGGTAAAATTATTTGGATGCCTCGCGAGGACCCTGTATATTTCTCAATACATAATACATCAACGGATAACATTAGTTATGTAATTTAGTAGGCTATGAATACGATGAAACTAACAAATAATAAATAAAATGAGTAATTTGAACTATTTTATCTCTAAAGATCACTGAGAATAGAGCCCGCGCTAGCACAGTGGGCAGGTTAAATCCACTACGCAAGATAAATATTAAAGTCACAATAACAATCAATTAAAAAATACTTCGGTGCTCTAAAAAGCGCATACATTCTCATTTACGAGTAATTGTCGTATTTAAAAAGTGCACGAACAAACACACATTCTCACTTTGGCCCTATCTAAAAAGCGCATGTTACCTTAATCGCCTTTATCTAAAAGCCTCGCTAATTATTCTTTTGGTACAGTACCCTTACCATGGGGCCTATGATTGCTGCGTTTATCACGAAATAAATAAGTGGACCATATTTTTAGGGTTCCGTACCCAAAGGGTAGAAACGGGACCCTATTACTGAGACTTCGCTGTCCGTCCGTCCGTCCGTCCGTCTGTCACCAGGCTGTATCTCAAGAACGGTGATAGCTAGACAGTTGAAATTTTCACAGATGATGTATTTCTATTGCCGCTATAACAACAAATACTAAAAATAAAATAAATATTTAAGGGGGGCTCCCATACAACAAAGGGATTAGTTGCGTTAACTTTGCACCTCATTTGTATGGAGCTCTATACATACGAGTACCAGGTGCAAAGTTAACTTAACCACTTAAGGATGGAAAGTGTTTGTACGGAACCCTCGGTGTGCGAGTCTGACTCGCACTTGACCGGTTTATTTTTAAAGTTGTACCTACACCCCACATTTTTTAAAGTTTTGGATATTTTGGGTATTTTCTGCACAGATTCACGAGCTCTTTCGATCTAATTAGAAGAAAAAAGTGCCCCAATGTTTTTTCGTTCCATTCCGTTACCATATAACCTACTACAGCGGTAACGGAATGGAAAAACAAAAAATGTATCAATATTTTGGGACAGTTTTCTTTCCTAATGAAAAAAAATGGCCCAAGTGACAAAGCATCTGTCACTCACACTCGCATTTTGTCAGAACGTGACGGATGCTTTGTCACTTATTTTATCGCGTGATATGAATGCAACCGTCATGGGGGGCTATGAGTTAACGTGACCGTAATCGCTAGCGACAATAGTACAGTGCCCTAGCGGTTACTTTGTGGAACTACAATTCTCCATACAAATCGTTTACGATGTCGCTAGCGACAGTACTCGCTGATACTGTCGCTAGCGAGAGCCTACTCATGGTAAGGGTACTGGAAGATATAAAAGTTTATCTAGCAATCTGTGAAGGTTTTAAATAACTTGCTTTGTTTTATTAAAACGTATTGAGTATTGATCGTGGTGAGAATAAAAATTAGCGGCATTAAAGGTTGGTATTCAGTAATCTAAAGGTACAATTTATTGCACACCAAAATACATTTGCACAAGAAACTAATACAATCAAATAACAGGCGGTCTTATCACTGAAGCGCGATCTCTCCCAAAATCGGGAAACGTTTTTGAGAACAACACATCTCTAGTTATGACAATCAATCGTTTTGTGAATTAATGCGCGCCTGATTTGACTAATATAAATTAAGTGACATATACCAGTTGCCAGTAGAGAACATCGCTAAAGTAGTCGGTGTAAAGCGGTGAAACGAACTCGAACATTTGTCATTGTCGCGGCAGGTTTAGCTCGACACGACATCCGCAAGATGGCGCCACAGTAACTATATGCTGGGCAATTCTAATACGATACTTAGTCTAAATTATCACATTATTGGTGTGAATGAGACAATATTCGCTGATAATGCCTGACGTACACTCGCGTTGAACGATATCGTGGGAGTTAACCACCGACACTGTGGGCCTCTGCAACTCGATGTATGAACATGGTTTAACTTGTACTATGATTGTGTTGAAGGGTGCAGACCGGTTATATACAATTCCGATTCGACACTTAATAGGCATTTCGTTGTGATATTTTCTGCGGACGGAACTGTGAGCAGTGGGATTTGGTTGCGTCTTCGGACAAATTAATGAATTCAAAAAATTCGGTCTTACTTAAAGGAACAGAGATTTTAAGGAAACAATTTGAAAAATCGTAGTATTTTTTGGGATATGAACTTAAACGCAATTATGTAATTTTAAATAATATACGACTAAAGCACGCCCAACGACACGAAAGAGAAGGCATACTTAGCAATATTGAAATAACCATCTTTTAAAAAGTTTTTTTGTCTCCTTGACTATACATTATTATTATAAAGGATTTAAATTCCAAAAAATATATAGAATGTTTTAAGTTTATTGGATAAATAATTTATATTTATAATTATAATTTATAATTAATTTATATTATATCAAGTATGGAAAACTGTACAGTGAGAATCGACCTATTAAACAATGCGTAACTAATTAACAATTATTTAAACATCGTTCCTTAACATTATTGTCTTGCCATCTTAGTAAAACCAGCGTGAGAAACTTCACAAAAGTTGACCTAACCCGAGAACCCCGGAACCTTTAACACGGTAAGCTCACTCACAAGCCATATGACACTGCGACAATCGTTCAATTAGTGATGTAATGATTTAATCTGAGACCCAGCATAACCAGTGGTGAATCGATTTTATGCCATACGGATATGCAACCGTTTGATGCCGTAATGTGACAATTCAATGCTTGGGTGCTATTTGATGCTATAACAGTGACAACTTCAATGTTTGGGTGTTGGAATGGGGACAATGATTACCTTCCGTGTTTATGTCAATTGAGAAATACATGGTTTTGCTGTACCTATCTATCAAAACATAAAATAGGAAGTGATCGAATACTATACAAGGTGAAACCTAAGTCGTAAACAGAAATTTCCGCAATATTTTAAGGCAAATTGCATTAACTCTAGAAGCAAACAATTGGTAATACATTTAAATAAAATGGGAAATAATAATGGAATAGGGTGACCACCACATGTAAAAGCATATCTTTGTATCAAGGGTTCCCTCAGTACTTTTTGGAGTTTACTCCTTAAGAATCGATTTTCATATATAAGCCCGGGGTATGAAAAATATGGGGTGTAAAATCGAACGTATCTGCCGTGCTAATTTAAAAAGTCGTATCTCAGTATACGATCGGGGTAAAAATACGACTTCGTAATTTAGCAGGTTATGCGTTAAGCGTTATAGACTAAGATCCCGATAGAAAATAACCTTCACCGAGATGTTTATGTTTGATGAAATGTATTTTATATTTAATTTAATATGTCAATAATTATATTGCATATGGGTTGCCTAACAAATTTTAGTCCAGGGTATGTTTAATTAATAATAAAAAAAAATTGTTTTAAACATTTCACCGGTTTGATTAATATTAAATAAATTCTATACCAATCGAAAGTATGAAGCCCATAGAATATGCAAACGTTAGGTTGCCTATTCTTTTCCCGTCACAACTATTGGGTAGCCAGGTATAAACAGGTAAATCTATACCTACTAGCATTTTGCAAAGGTCTGATTGTTGAATTGAAATTCAAATAAAATTAAAGACTATTTAATTATGAATTTATCTAATAATCAAATCGGTTAAATGTAAAAAAAAAAAAAAAATATTTTAAACTAAACATACCCCGGACTAAAATTTGTTATGCAACCCATATGCAATATATTTATTGACATTTTAAACTAAATATAAAATTCATTTCATCAAATAAACATCTCTGTGAAGGTCATTTTATATCGGGAGCTTAGTCTATAACGCTTAACGCATAACCTGCTAAATTAAGAAGTCGTATTTTTACCCCGATCGTATACTGAGATACGACTTTTTAAATTAGCACGGCAAATACGTTCCAAAAATATAAGTATTGCGAGGATTGACGTTTGGTTGTCAAAGGCGACGGTTGAAAATTTTATCAAATTTTATTTTATTTATAAGTTAATTCAGTTTTAGAGTCCTTTTCGCTGTTTTTGCGATGAGTGAGTCAAGTCGTGGTGTCGTGAGTGATACGTCACTTTTAGAATGTGGGCAGCAGCGGGCAGCTCCGTCGTGGCTATCTGAAATGGAGTTTGATAATAAGGCAGGGCCGAGTCAATCGGATATTGTATCGGACGCTGAGTCCATGTCGGATGTGCGGCATATAGCGGTGAAGCGTGCTTGTGGTCTGAGCGACGAAAGCTGTGGGAGTAGTGATAGTTTTATCACAATAGGCAGGAAACCTAAACGCTTGCGGGGTTTAGCAACCGCCAAAACGCAGCTGGAGCCGGACGGTGTGCCTGACAAGCTATTTGAAGTTTATATAGTGTCCAAAGAAGATTTACCGAAACAGATTGGTTTGGCAAAGTTGCTGCAATATAAGGGTATAAAAGGAATTTTATCCGTCAAGTTTATGGGTCCACGTAAAGTTCGCATACAGTTTAACTCTAAGGATGATGCGGAGAAGCTTCTGGCTTCTCAGGAGTTTAACAATGAGACGAGACGTTCTTATTGGTCTAATATGGCATGCTGCACTTATGGAATTATAAGGCAGGTTGAGTTGGAGGTTGAGGAAGACGAATTTTTAAAGAATATTGAAGGGTCTGAAGACATTTTGTCAATATGTAGACTGAACCGTTTGGATCATGATGGGCGTTGGGTTAAGGCTGAAGCTATTCGTCTGTGTTTTAAGGGAACTTCTTTACCGCCATATGTTTATGCCTACGGTTGCCGATTTAAGGTAAATCAGTACACTTTCCCGGTTACCCAATGTTCAATATGGAAGTTCGGTCATCTGAGCTGGTTTTGTCTTACTACTAAAGTTACTTGTCCGAAATGCGGCGGGGAGCATGCCAATTGCGAAACGACTATTTTTAGATGCATTAATTGTAAAGGCAGCCATATGGCCTTAGATAAGTCGTGCCCAGTTTTTGTGAAGGAGTAAGAAATTCGCAGGATTATGTCTGCTGAGGGATGTATACGAGTATATAAACGGGCTTTTTGGTTGTATATGCAAAATAAGGAAAAAAAGGATACGGATGTTTGTAGTCAGGATGCGCCATCTATTTTTGAGAATGACTTAAGTTTTGGAAAGTCATATAGAGATGCTGTTTTGTTGAAGCCGTTACAATCTAAAGAGTCTGAAGATTCTGTCTGTCAGGCTGAGGGCCAGCGATCAGTAAGTCAGTACAGATTAGAGAGCGAGCCACAACAAGAGGTTCGTAAGCCGCGGAAGTCAAAAAGAGTAACAGATGTGAAGAGGTCCGAGTGTCTATTGGTCAATCAGCCTACTATTGTGCGGGCTGATATGGAAGATCAAAGACAAAATAAGGACAAGAAGAAGAGACGTATTACTTTTGAAAGGCTGGTTGAGAAGACGAAGGATATTTTGTTTTCTACCGAAAGTTGGGAGGAGAGGTTCAAAACGCTGTTTTGAGTTGTTGTTAAGGAGATCTTGGATTTATTTAAGGATTTTTTTAAGGAAGGTGATTTTGTACGTTTGTTTCTGTCTAATGTAAATGGCTAGGTCTAATACCAGATCTTTCTTGAATGTAATGTTCAATAAAAGACACACGAAAGGAAAAATTACAATAAGTTCTGATCCGCATCGCAGGCTTCGTCAGGTGAGATACAACAACAAATCAGCAACAGGCTTCGTCAAGTACAAACCAATGATATGATCCACAACAGGCTTCGTCAATTTCGTTAATGAGGCACGCCCCGAATCGTACCTGACCCAAACGTACCCATCACACTGGCGGCGTTACCACGCTGAATGGCCAACGAAATTTGTTGCACCAGGTACGATCCAGAGCGCGGGTCACAGCCCCTATCCCTAAGCCGGCGGCCCAATTCCTTAATAAAATCCTTGGCCTCCGAGCCCCAAGGTCCACCAGTCTCCACTGCAATAGGTACAAAATCGTACGCTGGCTCCAAGGCACTGTATTTAGTGTGCTTCACTCTTGCCGCACACTCCGCGGCCGCCCCAGCAGTTCTAATGGTGTGAGTCAAGTGGGACGGAGCAAACGTACTCACACAAGTTGCGTCCCACAAGAGGCACCGACCTTTCTGCCAAGGAACCAACGTGAGACCATCAGGCCTCACTCACAAATGGTGCCTCAGCGACAAATGGTACCTGGATATTGTCACCATTCAAATGCAATATGCGAGGGACAAGAGCCAGAGTCCCATGAGCTGAAGCTAAGAATGCTACCAAACCGACTTCACGACATCGGCGTATACCAAGACCACCATGGCGGACTGGCAAAGAATGTTCAATTCAATATTGGCGGAACCCTTATCGGAATGGCTAAATTTGTATACAGTTTTTTTAATGTAAATAGTGTATACAAATTTAGTTGTTTTCGTGTACATGTAATTTTTAAGTTTATACGATTTATGTTTTTATTTATCTATGTCTTTTAGATGAATGATGTTGTGTATTAGGCCTGCTGGAGCTGGCATGTTCATAAAAATGATCAAAGCTCCTTAATTAATAGATTAAAAAAAAAAAGTATTGCGATACTACGGTAGAAAGGTCGTATCTTTGTATGGATTTCATAGTAAGATACGGTTTTTTTTCCGTAGCACTTCAGACTGTAGTAACTAAACTAGCCGCTCGAGGGCGCTTTACATCACGCTTCCTTATTTAGTTACTACTCATGATCTCTCCAATTTGTTAAAAATGAATCGGAAGTAAATTTTCCTTGTAAAATATTGTAATTTTGCTGTATATTATACTCGTATATTAATATTATGTAAGTACCTACCTTCTCGTTCTTGTTTGCAGCACCCAACAGGGTACATAATGTGATACTTAAACTATTTACTAATCATTATGTGCAATAAACGTATTGAGTATTGAGTATAGTATATTTTATAATCGTTCTTAAGGCCAGGCGCGCACCACGATTTTAGTCGCGCGATAATTTTGTCGCATAAATGCAAGATATGGGTTTATATGAGAGTGCGCGCACCACGATTTTCATAAACCCAGAAGTACGCTTATTTCTGCGACAAAATTATCCCGCGACTAAAAAAAATCGTGGTGCGCGCCTGGCCTGAAGAGTAAACTCCAGTCGTGCGTCGGAGCTGACACACACACTTTTTTATTTATTCAGAAATCTCTTTTCATTATAAGTATATAAATAGAAATAAATCTGATATATGTACCTAGAACCTGAACCTGCCAAACATTTAGCAAAGTTAATGACCTATCTATTATTTGTGTCAATAACTTGTAAAGAAACACTAAACTAATAGCTCAATTGTGTTTTTGCTCAAAAATATAATTAGTTCCGAAGAGATCCTCGAAGACAAAAAGCTATAAGTGAAATAGATTAACAGAAACGTATATTTCATACGAATTATCGATTTATTCTCGATTAGAGTTGTCAATAGCTAATGAGGTTCCGCTCCTGACATTTAGTTGGTCGGTTGGGTTTTTAATTGTTTCCGGGTAAAAGAAAAAAAAATGATTGATAGGTACTCTATGTCAGGAAATGGAATGGCCCTTTTACCCGGATCACAATTCAAAACAAAGCATTATAATATACTGGGAGGTGCCCGTAACTTTGTCCACGTATTTTTTTCTTTACCGTAGGCGGATAAAAAGTATTCTACGATCGTCTTTGGATGTCCAGCTATCTCTGTATCAAAATTGGTTAAACTTTGTCTAGCCCTTTTGACGTGATACGAGGACAAAGGAAATTATAAAAACCGATGGCGCCTTGGCGCCTTGCTGACACGGCGCTGCGCGCCCCTAAAAAACAAATGACGATCCTGCATCACGCTAAATATTTTTTTTTGTCCTGAAATCATGACCCCTCTCCATAGAAAAAATATTTTCAATACAAATTTAGAATTTTATAATTTCGAAATATATTCAACAAAATTACCTACTATATAAGACGTGTAAATCCTATCGGTGACAACTAAAGATTTCGTAATTAAAGATTTCGTATATCAAAATGTATTTTATCATCAAAATTCCACCCATGACCTTTCATTCCTCATAAATTATACCCCGGAGTTTCTGGTGCACTAATGGTTTTAACACTAGGCCGACAGTAAGCGTCCAATCATTCTTGCATCGAAAACCACGGGGTAGGCTCATACAAACTAAGATCACAAAAAGAAACAAAATATCAAACGCGATCATGTCAGTTCCTAGTCTTGAAGGCGTGAAAAATCACCACTAACTCAACAAGACAACGGAAAAATGCGGAACACTATAACTTGCGACCAGGATTAAGCAGACATTCAAACAGTCGTATCTTAAGAAGAAACACTCATCAGTTAAGTCCTTTAGATATGGATAAAAACGACAAAAACACGTGTTCTTTCACGCCTAAAATCCTGACAAGTACGAACAGATCTGATACGCAAAGTTCAAGGCACAAGAAATCAGTTCTGTGTCACTAATTACTATGTGTTATAATTAATCAATTGTTGTGGTTTATCAGATCGTTTGTTATCTATTGTTGCATTGTAACTGAATTAAAGTACTGTCTTGTTTATTACTGGTTTGGTTCGTATTGTAATTGCAACATTGTTTTTTTTTTACTATACGGGTGTTGAGTTGACGCGTTTTCGTGATGCCGTCCATTTTATCCCTCCATTTTATTCATACAAATTATGTATATATATATACATAATTTTATACTTTACCTATAGGCATTCTTACTTACTGGTATATTTTCTAATATTGAAATGAAATTATTCAATTTTTTTGTGTTCATATTCGTGGTTGTCGCTTTAGTCACACGGCAGACAAGGAATAAAACAGCCGTCAGTTTCTTTCAGAATAATACAGACAGACAAAATTTATTATTTATCTATAGTACCTATCGCTACATAGTATAGAACAAAGTTGCTTCCGTCTGTCCGTCCTATAGGTATGTATGCTTAGATCTTTAAAACTACCGAACGGATTTTGATGCGGGTTTTTTAATAGATAGTGATTCAAGAGGAAGGTTTATATGGTATAATCGCCACAGTCTCCTGGCCGCCGTAGCTGATAGGTGGGACAGTGGCCTGTTGAAACACTGCACTACCCTACATTTAAGTTTTCGTACTAACATAGTTATATAAGTTTTAGTTTGTTACTAAGAATCTATGGATCGTTTGCTGTCCGAAATAAATACATTTTATTTTATTTTTTATTTTATTTTATAATACATGCATCATTTATCAGCATTGCACCCGTACGAAGCCGGGGCGGGTCGCTAGTAAGGTGATAAAATAGCTTCGTAAGTCTATACTACTATAATATTCCGTATTTTTTCTGAACAGCTAAAAAATAAACACCTGGATGCAGGATTTGTATGGGCGCCCGGTGAAAAACGTTATAGCGACATCCGTTGGTAAAAAGTTCTTCATCTTCTCATCACTCCGGCTGGACGGAGTTTAATTTAACCAATTTTGGTACCGAGAAGGAGATTGCGGAACGATCTGGACGCGTTCTGCAGAGAATGGCGGAACAGCAATGGCAATAGGGTGGAGTGGAGAAAAGAAGGGGGGCATTTTGCCCAGCAATGGGACACCTAAACAGGCTAGATATTAAAAAAAAACGTTGGTACAGCGACAGAAATAAGAACAGCGAAGAAATCCAAACATGGTTAATAGTATAATACTTTTTACCCGACTATGGAAAAAACAAAGTTTGCCGCGAACGATCTTGTGGGGTAGGTATCTTCTAGCCGAGAATATACTTATGACACTAAAAGATATATACATCATTATGTTAATATATTAAGCTTAGTTGCCGTGACTGTGCCTATACATCAATTTTATTCAAATTTCTTGTAAACGTGAGTGACACATAATATCGGAAGTAAACTAACTAAAAAGTTCCCAACATAGAAGGCTACGGTTGGCGTGAAACGTTACTAATCATTTTATTTGCTCTGTAACTTCCGTCATAGCTTTGGTTCTTGAATAAAAGTTACATATATTTCCGGAACTAACAAACATTTCTTTAGTTTTTTATTTGAATAAAAAGCTGTCAAGAGTCTAGTTATCGCATTGGTACCTATCTGGAGTTTTTGTACGCGTTCTGGTCACGTTTCTAGGTATCGTATTTAAATACCTGTTCTAAACGTGGAAAGGTTACATATTTCTTTATGGTTCCTTGAAATTAGAATGCAATTCCACTATTGTCAGTAAAGACAATAGTGGAATAGTACTCTAACTCCTTGTGCAGAAGGCCTATTATGATGGATGCATTTATCACGGGACAAATACCTAAGTCACAAAGCATCTGTCATTCACACTGGCATTTTGGCAAAACGTGACGTATCCTTTATCTCTTGTTTATTGCGTTATAAAAACAAGCATCTTAGGCACACAGAATCGTGATTCGCTTTTCTCTTCGGGGGTACATTTTAAATTTTCTGGAAAATGGCTACATTTGTAGCTCATTTTCCATTTCTAGGCTAAAAACTATAACTGCGAGAAGAGATACAAACGTAGTAAACATAGAAAAAGTAAAATATAATACTTTATTTATTACACTTATTTCTAAGATAAAATGTTAGTGAATACGAGTTGAGACATTATGCAACACAATGTGGTTCTTGAAATGATTTAAGTTATTTCATTTTCCGTTGTCATTATGTTTATCATATCGAGACGATAAACATTTTAATTCGACAGTCCTTCGCCATATGCTCCTTGACATCAAAAAACAAGCATAACTTGTTTTAAAAAGATAAGCATATTTTTACATAATACATAAGCACCTAACGCCATCTAGCGAGTACGTTGTAAACTAACGTAGTAACATATCAAGCCATATATGTGATCGAGGAATAGAAAGCCTCATATGACCACGTGGTTCCAACTGTCGCCACTCACTTTTAGTGGCGCTTGCGCGCATGCGCCGCACTATGATACAAGATCGAGGCTTCTATACGGTACGCACTAACTAATTATTTATTAAGTGTGCACTAATTAATTATGTATTAAGTTAGGTACCTATCATGTTACATAGGGACTTATCTCTATTCTTTCCTGTACTGCAAAAAGTAGTTCAATTTCTCAAACGAGAAACAAAGCCTCAGTTTTATAAGTTTTTTTAATACTTTTGCTCTGGAAAAAAACCACAAATATAGAAAACACATTAATAAAGAATTAGTGGCTACATACATTATTTTATGTACGAACACATAAAGTAATGTACTTAGCCATTAATTATTTAGCTTATGGTTACATACACACATAATTTCATCAAAGGATAAAATTAATACTTGTACATAAACATATTGCTGATTTTCTCATACCTGAACTGCAATACCGTCTTCACTACAAGGGCACACGGGGCCCGTGCCCAGGGCCCTCATTCTCTGGGGGCCCGAAGGACCGACATGCAATTTCTCTCACACAATAAATGGTCATACTTAGTCAAACAAAATTATTTCGCTTTTTTTACTTTCCAAAAGGGCCCCAAATTCTTGTGTGCCCAAGGGCCCCATCCTAGTTTAAGACGGCCCTGTGAACTTATTAATTAAGTGCTCGAGTCCTTAAACTATATCAAGTAGAAACCGACAGTTTAAACCCAAATGGTCAAAGTAAAAGTGTTAACCAGTCCTACGTCCACCTAATAATACTGCCCTGTTTCCGATAACCTAGAATATATTAGAAAGGTAATAATTTAGGTCTAAAATATGCCCCTGGTTGTGTAAGTGGCGTACTGACTCACTGTTCAGTCTAGGGCACGAAAAGGGCGTAAGTCTACATTTTCTTGCTAAAGATATTGTAGACTACATTTTTTAGAGCTTATTACTATATGATTTATTGATTTATTACTTATTAGGCACTTTTTTAGATAATTTAATAATCTTTAAATAATGCGGAATGGATGAAGAAAGAATGATAAAAAATCTTTGTGTCAGTGGTTTAAACTTGAAATTTTGTTTATAGATTAGAATAAAAAATTGCCGATTCTTCAGCTTATTTGTTTCAGTTTTTTTACTGCAGTACCTGTGAACTTGGTTTTAAACATAAATAATTACCGTTTTACGTATTTATAAAAACAACATGTGCAAAATTAGCTCACATGTAAATATATGATGAAACCATTTTTTTTACGATTAGATCACTGTTTCTCCATAAGCTCACCTGAGGCAATTGCGACTATGGGACAAATGCGTCTTTTGATGATATCATAGAATCGGAAAAGTTTAAGATTCATAATGCCTTATGTTTCGGACTATTAATACGTAAAGCGAGCGGCGATAGCTATAAAGTGTTTCGTTTCTGTAAAATCTATATGACGTATTTGTCCCATAGTCGCAATTACCTCAGGTGACTTTACGTAAATTGTATATACTGTGTTATTAGAGCGAACAAATTTTTCGATCTTAAAAGAACTCAAAGTAAGTCTCAATTTGCGAGCGTTTAAAAACACAGTAAGCAAGGGCTCTAAGGGAACATTTTATGTAAGTTTAACAGTATATCAACTCCTCCTAAACTAAAAAGTCGTAAGTTCATAGGAGATTCCCGGCACATACCGCATTACGTTAATATTAATGGAATATTGGGCAACACAGTCTAGACTAAGTTGGATTGAGCTAGAACCGTACAAGGCAATGTCCACTTAGTTCAGTGCGTACATTAGGTAATTGTGTTGGTTATTTATAGCATAGCGTAGCGTTGGGCCTATGGTTAGTAACTTAATATGACTGTGTAGATAATTAAGTTTATGTCAAAAATCTACGATAGTATTTATTCTTTAATTACACGTTGATAATAAACTTTTGATACAAAGATCAAAGCGCAAAGAAAGATTTAAATGCATTAACTGGTAGAAGAGAACGGGAATCGAACCCGGTACCTCTAGTTCCGCAAAGCCTTTCCAATAAACAATACAATCGATTGACACACAGATCATAAGGAAAAATTCGAAAGGTTACTTGGGCGTTAGTGTGGTGGAAAGGTTAACGAAGTTGACCAAGGTTGTGCGCATATGATAGTGTGGAGGCTTCCGTCTACGGGGCTCGGTCTTCGCGAGTAGTGTAGAGCCGGGTTACACAGACATATCACTGACACTCATTCGACACGCCTCATCGGTGTCAGGGGCACTCTCGACTGTAAATAATTCTAAATAGCCATAAAATTGCACATGTGCCCGCTACTGCATTTGCACTTTTTGCTTTTATTACCAAGGGCACGATTGACCTCAATATTGAATGATAGTTTTTTGCCCATTTCATATAGTCATCAAAAGAAATAGATTAGATTAGATTTAGATTTTAGATTAGATTTATTTATTTCATAATAACAAATTTACAGTATAAATTATCCTAAGTTAATTTACATGAATCTTGATATTATGATCGTCAATAGCAACATAAAATTAGATAATAATCATTCAATTAAGTCAAATACACCATCATACTATAACTACAACAATAATAATAGAATCATAAAATGCAATGTCAGATAAAACAGAAATATATGTCACTATCAGTAAAAAACTAGCTTATCCAACTTATAATAGATATACATATCTCCCATGGGATCGTCAGAAAAATATTAAATAACTAGATAAACAAATGTCATTTTATAATTTCATGTCCATGTACTCACTAACAGAATAAAATGGATAGGTAATAGGTAGGTATTTATCTACTAACTGTTGTAGTATTAGCAATTTTACGGTATCAGTACCCTTACGTGAGTTTACAGTGACCGTACTCCCTAGCGACTGTGTAAACGGTTTGTGTGGAGAATTGTAGTTCTACAAAGTGACCGCCGGGGGGCGCTGCACTATCCTCCATACAAATCGTTTACGCTGTCGCTAACGAGTGCGGCCACGCTATTTGATAGTAGGTATATACGAAGGGCTACTGCGAAGATCGGAATTCGAAATTTATACCATGCCATCCCTTTCTATCTCATGTCAAACAATAATTGAATGAGCGGGTCGGCACTATACGAAGGTTGAATTCCGAAAATCAGAGTAACCCTTTTGTGAAGGCTGAAGTAATTATGTTAACATTTTCTTTATCTTTAAACTGAAGAACTTGAAGAAGAAATTCAATAGGAATTTCCATATTATCCATTGCTGTATATAATTTAATTACTGATTTAATCAATACAGTGTGGCTGTAACTAGATACAAGGCTATTTCTAATTAGTTTCGTTGATTTGATAATGAGATGTATGTGGGTGAACGAAACTGGTCACCTAACCTTCTCGCCTTTTCTACGTATTAAAATGCGGCTACAACTTTTCTTTTTTGTTTTTAAATCTTGGACAACATAAAACCGACAGGTTGTAAACCAATTCCCTAACATCGTCATCGATTTTGACGACGCGTTTGGCTCGGTTGGTAGACACCTGCCTACTGAGTCGGCGGTCCCGGGTTCGAATCCCGGCCGGGGCAAATATTTGTTCTTGGGTCATGGATGTTATCTATGTATGTATTTATATATTATGTATATCGTCGTCTAGTACCCATAGTACAAGCTTTGCTTAGTTTGGGACTAGGTCGATTTGTGTATGATTGTCCCTTAATATTTATTTATTTATTATTATTTATCTGTTTTATCTACATATTTATTACTTTATTACACAAAAAAAGTTAATACAAATGGCGAACTGGAATTCTTAGGCACGTTTTATTTATTTCAGTTTGAGGGTCCATTATTATAGAGGAAGTTTTATCGAATAGCAAAACATAAAAAGTCACAGGAACAGTAAAACATGACATATGCTATTAAACCACTCTCATTAGATGATTGAATTAACGACAATGCAGTGCAAATCAATTCCGAAGGTACTTAATTTCTTGATCACCACGGTTGTTGTATCACGACATCGGAAAACTGCTCAACTAACGGCAATATCAGCAAATGCCGTCGAAATTGAGATGATGAAAACTTGGATTTTACGGTCACTATTTACAGGAGCACTTCTTTATTTTTTGCTGTGGCGTCTCGTCAACTCGGTGGCATGTTGAATCGCTTCATTCCGAAAATTCTATACTTGACCCCACGAACAAGGTTTAGTAATAGGTCGTATTGAATAATGTCTGATTTGATAGATAATTATATTCTTTACGTCACCCTGGACCGTAAACGAGATTTTCTACCCTGGGGCGGAAGTCTGCTCGGGAGAAAATTTCGCTTCCTGGCCAAGGCAAAACGTAAAACTTTATACATACTACGGGCAGTAAATAGTAACACCCCAGATCGCATATTTATGGCCCTCACCTTGGGTTCTGGCCACAAACACCTGCGATCCGGAACATTCACGAATTCATCGCCCTAGGTATGTAATGTATAACTTACCTTCTTTCCCGCCTTTTCCTCTTGGTTGTACTCGTACCCTTGATGGTCCGGTACAGGGTCATCATCTTGCTGAGACTCATTCACTCCACTTATATACCGATATAAACTAAAAACACTTAAAGATACACTAAATACACACTATTTAAGAAAACTAACTATTCTTCAACTTAGCACTATGCTCATTTGTAACACAAACTTAATCCACGGATCAGGATCAATCTGGAAAGAAAAAAAAACAGGTTAAAATTGTTATTGGGGTACAACGTCAAAAAAACAGAGGTCGTTTCTGCTAACTGTAAAAAAAATTACTGCCTGTATGCAAGCAAGGTAAGTTTTTTACCATGACTTGGTCAAATCAAAAAGGAGTTATAAGTTTATTTGGATACCAGTTTAATCTGAAAATTTATGAATAATCATATCTAAGAATAAGAATAATAATCTGGGGTCTCCATCGAAAGAAATTAGCATAAACTTTCGTGGTCTATGACGCATATCAAGAATGCCCAGCAAAGTAGGGTAACTGTGCCTGTAGGGCGACCGGCGGGGCGACCCACTGACCAGTGGGCACGGGGTCTGACGCTATGCTATGATCAATTTGACACTTTCGACCGCTGAGCGGAATATGCCGGAATTTAAATATTTTAGTGTACTTATAAGTGCAAGTTTTATGCCCTGCAAGTTTTTTAAAGAGACAATTACTAATCTATTGATACAAAGATCAAAGTAAAAAGAAAAATTGAAATGCATAACCTGGCGGAAGAGACTAGTGATTGATAAGGTGTAAAGCGTTTCAAATAAACAATGCAAAGATCGACACACAAAGCATATAAGGAATAATTCGAAAGGTTATCTAATATCTAGCGTAAAGAAGCGAAAGTATATCTAGGTGGTGGAGAGGTTAACACGCTGGACCGCTAATGAAGAGATACCTGCAGAGCTAGCATATCTTGCCGCGACTTCACTTATCGCGCGACTCAGCGCCTGACCTGCTCGCTCGGTATTGAAAGGAAAGTGACAGGGAGTATTTGTCGCGCGACAAAGAGTCGCGTGTCAAAGTTGTGCTTGTCGTCCCTTTCTAATCAATCTAAGAAAAAGGGGACGTCACTACAGTATTGCAGTATTGCTTTTTCGACAGACTGTACGTACTAGCCACACTACCAAGGAGCCGACTTCATCATCGTCAAAATATTACTGTATTTATTAATAAATTTATTTAAACTTTATTGAACAAAACAAAAGTAAGTTCTACAAGTTAACCACAGGGCCAACGAATATATGAACATGAAATATGGTAAAATATTTGCATCAATTAATTAAAAAAAAAACTTCGAGAAGGTCGCGTCTGCAGTAGAAATTATTATTATTAGGGCTTGCCCAATTACAATAAAATAACGAAGGGAAGCTAATAGCACATTAGTTACACTAAATAAACAAAACAAGTTTCATTTCAAAACGACTTCACTAACACACATACATATTAATTTAAACACATTAGTAAGTTTATGTGTTTTTATGATGGTGCAACGTCTATATAATAGATTTTATATGTAGTTTATTTACCATAAGACATGTTATTACATATTACAGGTATCAGTAAGCTCCACACTAGGCAATGCCTGTGTCGTGGAGTTCAATTCAGAGGTAACATACAGTGCGGCTTAGAAATATACCTCATATGCAAATATATATATATACCTATATATATAACATAAACGTACATAATATGACATACAATATACTTACTTATATAATAAATGTACCTTATGTGAATCATTATGCTGACAGTTCGTCACATAGCTTATCGGAGAAATGCTTGCGCAACATGTGCTTGAAGGTTAGCTTGCTTTGCGCTTGCCTAATGGGAAGCGGTAGATCATTCCAAAGCTGAACTGCTTCAGCTGTGAAAGAGTGCGTCATGAAACTAGGTGCGGTGAAGGGGGACATTGAGTTTGAGATTCCGTGAGGTGCGAAGATTACCGCCTGGTCGGGCAATTACAAAAGAAAATTTGGATCTTAGGTAGTCGGGCGCAGCTGGATCGAATAAGATAGAATATAGTGTGGACAAGACTCGTAATGACCTACGTTCACGAATTGGAAGCCAGTTTAGTCGCCCACTTATGGAGTACTGTTCTCATCTGTGGGCTGGGGCGCCCAAGTTCCAGCTTCTCCCTTTAGATCGTATTCAACGGAGAGCGACTCGTATCGTCGACTGCCAGCGAACTTCAGATCGGCTTGACTCCTTGGCGCTACGTAGAGATGTAGCCTCTCTCTGCATCTTTTATCGCTTGTATAACGGGGAGTGCTCCGAGGAGTTGTTCGGATTCATTCCTGCCGCTTCTTTCCGCCATCGTTCTACGCGACAGTCCTTTCATCCTCACCACTTAGATAGTTGGCAGTCCACAACTGTGCGCTTTTCTAGAAATTTCCTGCCTCGCCCGACTGCATTGTGGAATGAATTGTCGCTTGCGGTATTTCCGGACCGATACGACCTTCAAACCTTCAAGAAAAGAGCGTATTCCCACCTGAAAGGCCGGCAACGCACTTGTGACTCCTCTGGTGTTGCAGGTATCTATGGGCGACGGTAATCGCTTTCCATCAGGCGATTGACGGCGAAAAGCAGAAATATGGTCATATTTACGAAGTCCGAAAATAAATCTTATGCAGTTGTTAAGAAGACGATCCAGTCTGCTCAATGAAGTCTAAGTAAGATTAGTGGTACACACATCAGCATAGTCGACTATAGGTAACACGAGGGCCTGTATAAGGAGAGTCTTAAGTGCTTAAACCGGTAAAGCGACCTGAGCGTGTTGGTGACTCTGCGACAAACGTCCGAGACCTGAGGCTCCCACGAGAGACCACTATCCAAGATCAGACCCAGGTTTTTTACTTGCGATACCAATGGTATTTGTACGTCTTCGAACTGGACTGGCGCGAGGCACGTCAGGTCTGCTGTAGAGAGTAATCGGGGACTCCCGAGCACGATGGCCTGACATTTAGACGGGTTCACGGCGATCGCAAAATTGCGTGACCACGCTGAAATGTGGTTCAAGTCTTGATTGATATCCGCGACTGCACGATCCAAATCACCAATTTTAGCTTGAATGTACAGCTGCAGGTCATCAGCATACAAATGGTAAGAGCAGACGATGTGAGACGCGATTAAATTTATAAAAATTGAGAAAAGGAGTGGAGATAGAATGCCGCCTTGTGGAACACCAGAAGTGAGTTCACACCAGTCCGAAAAAGTAGATCGATCAGCGCGTACCATCTGACGGCGTTCTTGAAGGTAGGAGGCAAACCAATCAACCACTGGTGACGAGATATTTAATTTATCATTTAATATTTGTGTGATGAACACGAATATTTGTGCCGGGGTCATATTTATATTTATTTATCTATATAAGTATGTATATCGTCGTCTAGTACGCATAACACAAGGCTTCTTTAGCTTAATTTGGGACTAGGTTGATTTTTGGGAGGTTGTAAGATATTAATTTATTTATATAGAACATTTTAATAAGCTAAATTATATTAAGACCGGCCATGTGCGAGTCGGACTCGCGCACGAAGGGTTCTGTGCCAGCAAAGTGGCCGGGTTAAGTTTGCACGTGGGATGTATGACGGCGGATACAAATGAGCTGCAAACGCAACCTCAAATTGTTGTATGGGAGCCCCACTTAAATATTTATTTTACTCTATTTTTAGTATTTGTAGTTATAGTGGCAACAGAAATACATCATCTGTGAAAATTTCAACTGTCTAGCTATCACAGTTCATGAGATACACCCTGGTGACAGACGGACGGACGGCCATAGTAATAGGGTCCCGATTTTACCCTTTGGGTACGGTACCCTAAAAAGAACTAACGACACACGTGTGAATATGAAGATATAAAAAAAATCTGACAACTAGCTGGATTCGCATCACCACTCGCCTTAATATTTACTTCCAAATCCAGAAGAATTCATAGATAAGTGTCAAAATAGCATTGCATAAATGATTTGATACCTAATCACCGGAAATTACATCATTTCTAGCTTCTTCTCTTCAGAGTTCGCGATCCTTAAAATATGCTCAGAAATGATAATATTGATAATAGACTGTATAACACTTAAGAGGCCTCATACCTTTTAAAATCTAAGTTATTCATCGTATAACAAATATATTGATAATTTCAACCAACTTATTTTCCCTAAGTTCTAGATAGTAGGTAACATATCTATTTCATACTTTCATGGCGTGCAGTCGAAAATAAGTAAAAAAAAAAACAGTTTCCTGCCTGAATTTTGTCGATTTTGAGTAGTATTTTTAACAAAAATTTTCAATGAAAAATTCAAACTGTAGGTTTCAAATGTATACCAATAAATCGCAATGGCCCTGTTCTGGGTAGTAACATTTACAATGTGTTAAAAAATATGTTTGATCATAGCGAAAAATGTCAACATTTTTGAACAGATAGGGTGCCTTAAGTGCCCTATTGGAAGTGTATCAGTAGTCTCAGTCAAAACATGCTTTTCACTCATAGAATATTCAACATGTGATTATGCGCCGGCGACGTCAATTTGAATAAATGCCTGCGCTGGAACATCTGGTGAGACTTGTTTTAAACTGAACCTCAAGTGTAGATAAGTTGCAAACACAACTACACTATACACTAACTATAGCCCCTATGGATGTTCAGAAATTACTCTATCAATTTTTGTATCCCCTAAAATCATCCAACTATCATAATTCGAATGAAAATGTGCAGCTATCACGGTTCATGTGATATAGCCTAGTGACAGTATTGAGCAAAAAAACGGCAAAAAAAAAAACACGTTTTCTATATGGGAGCCCCACTTAAATATTTATATTATTCTGTGTTTAGTATTTGGTGTCGTAGCATGAACAGAAATACATCTTCTATGAATATTTCAAGTATCTAGCTATCACGGTTTATTAGATGCAGCTTGGTGACACACGGACAGACGGACGGACATCGGAGTCTTAGTAATAAGGTCCCGTTTTTTGCCCTTTGGGTACGAAACCCTAAAAAATAATACATAAAATATCTCGCTATTCTCGCTATATGTGATGTGTACACATCACTTTACCATTTCAACAAAACATTAGCAATTAATGGAAAAACATAAACACAGTCGTACGTAGTGCAAATTCGGCAATGTTTCGAAAGTTTGCAATTTTGAGGTTATCTTACCCATTACCCGGCTTAGGTGATGAAACTGCGGTTACCGCAGACTCGATAACTCGATCGCAGGTCTAATAAAAATAAATGGCTATTTAGTTCATTGGTTCTGGCGGTCACACTGAAAAACTATTTCAAAACAAGGTGTCCGCAACCAAGAGGCTGATTTTGGTTAGTACGAACGAGTGCGTCTGCGCACAATATCGAAACATCAAAACACAGATGTCATACTACTGAAGGGCTACTACGATGTTCGAAATTCGACAATTGTATAGTGCCGTCCTGCCGTCCCTCTCGATTTCCTGTCAAAGTATATTAGGGTGAGCGGGATGGCACTACACGAAGGTCGAATTTCGAACATAGCAGTAGCCCCTTCTGATGTCAAATTATGCAGCTAGAGTCAAACCACGGTAACTCTTCCAAGCAAATTAACTGTCAAACCATCATACTGACTCACTTTCTATGGTTTGATAGTTCATTTGGTTGGAAAAGTTAGCGTGGTTTAAGAGGGCGCCTAGTGTTAGCGACTGAACCATAGAGCGCTGGGAATGCGTATTTCGATTGGCCGTCATTGTAAAATTTATGGAGAATTAAAAGCAGTTTTTGATATATCTGGACCTTTAATACCAAACAATAATTGAAATATTTGATGCGGATAAGTTGTAATGTACACATTCATCTTTTTTTTACTGAAAATCAGAATAGTTTTTCATTGTTAAAGTATAAAAAAACACTTAGCGCCTGCTTACCATTTTTCAATTTTCGTCCAACTTTACTTAGTTCTCTAGGGTAAAATATTAATAATCTTATAATTTTTCCACGGAGAAGTTGTTAACACATTCTTCGAAGTGCTAAATATATAGGTAGATAGTTTAGAAATGGATCAAACAACTAGTGTTGACGTTATCTACTTAACGGCAACTGCCTATTTTTTCACATTTCGCTCGGCGCAGTCTTAACTCTATTCCTTACACTTTTTCCTAAATTAGTCACTGATCGGGATGCAGCAATACTAAGGAGTGAGATGAATGTGATACGTGTCTCACATATTACTGCATTCGTCTCGTCAGTAACTAATTTAGGAAAGTGTAAGTGCCCCGTAGACGCACTAGTCCCGTCCCAACTGACCTTGCTACATGCCGCGAGCCTCACTAATAGGTAATAATTTGCGTCGCATTTTACATAAATAACCAATAAAATACAGTACTCAGGCGGTTTTTGCTGACACCAAAAGAGTTTTTTATTCTGTGCCGTAACTTCACTCGCAGACAAACAGTATTACTCAATATTACAGAGTAAGTAATTAACTACCTTACATACGTTAGATTTTGCTACCAGATAGATCTAATAAATGTTAATAATCAGTAAAAACTTGCAAAAAAATGCACTAAAGAAAAACTTAATATACAAAGAGGGGACAACATGAAAAAGGCAGTAAAACATCGTAAAGTACGGGAATACAAAATAAACAGTTGAAATTAGAGAAAACGTCTATCAATTATGTTCTCCCAGTTAAACAAGAGCCTTACGTCCATTAGACGCTATGGCACTTTCGCCCTTTTTACCACACATGCGCAAACGCATGTTGCAACGTCGTCGCCTTGAACGGAACTGGGTTTTTTGCAGTTCCCAGCGATTATGCATTACACACTAGCTATTAGAATATTTGATTAGAGATTAACGGTTGGTAAAACATAGGTGGCAAACATTATTGACACATTTGACTGACAGAGTTGGTATGCAAGATGGACCAACCTAGAAAAAGGGTCATGTCTTCAAATTGCAATTTTTTTTGGTTGATACGTAATTTAAAACACTTGGTCAAACTTCCTTTAAAAAAAATAAAGACTATCTATTAAAAAACGTTGAGAAAAGTGCCATCTCTCTCGCGGTCATCGCACTTGCTGTAAAGCAATAGGGAATGGGGATCGTACGTGTAAACGCACATCCGAGGGTATGGCTAATGCGCATAAGCATTTTAAACTCAGAGAGCGCGCTCCAGTAGCGTCGAATTATGGAATCAAAGATTTGGTGTGATTGACGTAACGATGTGATAGCTCAGTTGGGAGAGCACTACGCCGGTAACGTACGGTCGCAGGTTCGAGTCCTGTTTACACTGCAGTAGATCACATCGCATTTTTCTTTCATACTTTACCTTTGTGTCAATATTTCAAAAAATATAAACAAATCAAAATCGGATTATCCGTTAGACACAGATATGCACTGTAAATTTATACCATGGTGACACGTTTCGGCATTAAAATTTCAAATCTCAAACTATGAAATTTTGATTCCATGATCATTCCACTACAAGGTTGCTGACTCAGTGGTTACAGATTCAACATGAGTGGAACTGATGAAAAGTTACCCAATAATGCTCTGACATCCTGGTTACTCATAAAAAGTGATCCAACATGAGGCAATGTGAGGAAAATGCTGTAAACGTATTTACCCATCTCTTCCAACTATAAAGGTATGTCCCCAATTAGTCCATCCATACACTGGGTGGTGGAAATTTAACGAAACTAAAATAAATATTGATGGACAATCTTACACAAATCGGTCTAGTCCCAAACTAAACAAAGCTTGTACTATGGATACTGGACAATGAGATAAATAATATGCATATAAATACATATATAGATAACATCCATGACCCAGCAACAAATATTCAAGTTCATCACACTAATATTTGCCCTGACCGGGATTCGAACCCGGGACCGCCGGCTCAGTAGGCAGGTTTACTACAACCTGCGCCAACCGCGTCCGAAACAATGTTAAAAATAGAACTTATTATCTAGACAATAAGGGTTGTGTTGCATATGTGTTATTATGCTTAAGCTACTACTGCTGCCAACTGCACATACGTGGACACAACACTGATAGAGACATACCTTTATTCAGCCAGCATTAAATTCCCATCATGATTACCGACGCCCGCGCATCCTAATGGCGACATACAAATATGACCTTTAAGAGGGAATACCACTACGGTAAAACGGGGTTACATTCAAATGCAGGGACTACTTTGGAAAAGTGTTTTTACGCCATATCCTTATTTTTTTTTACTATCTGTGACAATGCTATACATACCTTCAACAATGACCCAACCTTTTACTTCATTTGCTCAATCGCACTATGAATATTTGCGTTTTTATAACTATTTTAAATCTATCAAAGTAGCTCCAATTTTTTCTAAAGTAACCCCGTTTTACGGTACCAATTTTCCATACAAATCGAGGTTTCGTGCTCGTCTGTTTCCTTTTTCAAAACTCGACCAATCTTTACGAAATTTTAGGAACTGAATGGGAAGGACATTTTGGTTGTCGGACCGTATCCATATTTGCGCTTTTCATTATTGAATCTGTGTACTAAGCGTCTGTTTTTGGCCAAAATTCCGCCGCAAACGGCCGCCTCGTACACAAATCTATATAATCATTTGCGAAAAAATCGTAATGCTCCGACAGAGAACATTTCCTTCTTGTGCAGTTCATAAAAATTTACAAGGATTTTTCATCAACCGAATTCAAAACATTGTTTACCAGAGTGCTGCTCGATCCTTCGTTCTTCTTGCGAAATAAATACGGAATCCTATTAACAAAAACTTGACTCATCACTGTGGATAGTTCTGGCTTTATTATGCAAACATTACTTAAAATTTGCGGAATATTTAGTCCTGTTTCCTCTTTGTTTACATCAGTGACATTCACTGACTTTCAACGTCAGTTACCAAGAATGTGTCGTTGCCAGTAAAATAAATTAGTACCACTAAAAATCCGCAAAATGTCGTGGGTTCTAAAACCCCCTGTGGGGCTATACCGGGTGCAAACTTGGTGAAATACGTTTGTAAATTGTGGCTAGCAGGCGTATGTATAGTCTGTCCGATCTCTAAGACCAAATCAAGTCACTTTGGCACAAGCTACTAACCGTATAATTCTAAATTTAAGGTTGATTTTCACTTGTGCCGGTTTGAAATAATTTGATTTTAGAATTCTGGATAGACTATAACAGTACTCAAGTTAGTATTTCACATAGTATATAAAAATAATCACATTACGTGACACCGCCTTTCAGTTTACTGTTTAATAATATTTTCGTCTCAATAAATAATTAGTTTTCTCATCTAAAACTGCGTACATTATTTGGTTACTGGCCCAGGGAGCCTAATAGAATCATCAGAAGTGCAGTGACGGGAAACTGATAGTCTGGGAAAACGAGCAGGGAGTGATATATCCCCTTCACGCCACGCGATCCGAGTGTGTCGTGAATGCCGTGCACAGTTGCACACATCATATCTCTTGCACCTGTTGCACAAATTGTAATTCCTATTCGATACTTAGCGTGCCTATATGGGGATAAGTGTGTGAATGTTCTACTTAGAAGTATGTAATGTACTTATTGACTGTATAATAATAAGTAATGTGAAGCCTATTTTATAAGTGGTAATTATAAAAAACTATGTAACGTAGCAAACATTGTATTTTTATGTCTAAATTTTTTTTATTTTATGGTTAGGACATTTGGTAGCATATCGCGGTTCTAAAAACCATGGAGTTGCTGATTGTCACTTTTATCGAAGTCAAAGTCGAAGTCTAAAAATATATGGCGATATACCATGATATGATTTATATATGATTTAATATGCTATTTTCATAATTACTATAGACTTATTTCAATTAAATATAAAATAACCAGTCACCGTAAAGACTTTTGATGTGTGATGAACTCGAATATTTGTTCATGGGACATGGCTATTATCTTTATATGTATTTATATATTAAGTATTAAGCATTGCTTAGTTTGGGACTAGGTCAAATTGTGTAAGATTGTCCCTTAATATTTCTTTATTTACTGCGCAATGCGCTACAATATTGACAACGCTCTATTTACAGCTAAAACATTCTAAAATCATCAATTCATCACCAAGATAATCAAATTACGGGTGAGTGGGTCGATATCAAAACAAAACTTTAAATGTATAAGTCCTCTTCTTTACTGATCATTTAAGTCTCTAGAAATTTACGAGTATTGCTCACTGCCAAAATGTCTTATAAATATTAAACTCCGAAATATTGCACATAATCGGGTATTTTACTCATGCAGCAGACAATAATGAAACGACTGTCCAGTACCACAGCTTAGAATAACAACATCACTTAGTAAATATTCATCTTATTTTATTAGTATAAGGTGAGTCGGGGCTATTGTAGCTATGGGGTTATTGTATCTTCTTACCATTATAATGGTCTGTGACCCTTAAAATGGTCTGTGTATATATAGGATTGTGTATATATACCATTGGTCTGTGTATCCTATATATACACAGACCATTATAATGGTAATAAGATACAATAACCCCATAGCTACAATAGCCCCGACTCACCTTACACATTTTGATACATTTTTTTCGATGCCCTGTGATGAGTTAGATGAGAACTTACATTTCATTTGTTATAAAATAGCGTGAAAAAAATATACTGATCATTATCACATATTAATTGTAATCCTTAAATATAAATACATGAAAATATCCAAAATCTACGCCACAATCTACGACACTCTAACAATGAAGACTTAGGGTGGGAATACAAGGAATAAGGAGTGACCCAAATAAAATGAAAGCATTTTATTCAGTAAGTACTACAGTAACTACCGGTATTTCCCAACAGGAGAGCGCTGTTGAGAAAAAAGCCGAAAGAAATTTAACAGTAAGTAATTTCAAGTGGAGGCACAATCTAAATCTAGGTACTGAGCCGGCGGTCCCGGGTTCGAATCCCGGCCGGGGCAAATATTTGTGTGATGAACTCGAATATTTGTTCTTGGGTCATGGATGGTATCTATATATGTATTTATATTTGTATGTATATTATGTATATCGTCGTCTAGTACCCATAGTACAAGCTTTGCTTAGTTTGGGACTAGGCCGATTTGTGTATGATTGTCCCATAATATTTATTTATTTTATTTATAAGCCACAGATCCACATTATGATCAATAATCTCTGTAAACGAGACAACCGGCTGCTGTAGCTATACGCTGCGCGCGCGCACTCGTCCACTTTCGATTGCAACAGCGTTCGCACTCACTCATCCCACTCGCTCGTGTGCAGTCAGAGTCACGTCGGCGCTTGCGAAAATAAACAATCGTGCTGCAATCGATATTGATGGGACAATTACTTAAAACGATGAAATGGCGGCATCGATTGGAATGAAGAATTATATGACGATGTGGTTGATGCAGTGTTCAAGCAACTGCCTACTGTGCCGACTGCCGACGGTCCTGGGTTCGAATCCCGGCAAGAGCAAATATTTGTGTGATGAACTCGAATATTTGTGCCTGGGTCATGGATGTTATTTGCATTTAAGTATGTATTTATCTATATAAGTATGCTTTGGTCGTCTAGTGCCCATAACACAAGCCTACTAAAGCTTACTGTGGGACTAGATTGATTTGTGTGAGGTAGTCCGATATTTATTTTTTTAAATTACTTAAAAATATATATTTATTTCGAGTAAAAAGTTAAATAATCATACATAACATTACGTAAAATTTAGTGGCTTAAAATTATATGTACATGCATTTTGAAGACCTATTATATTATGCAGTATGTTAACACATACGTAGATAAACTGATGAATATAAAAACTGAACACAGCTAAATTTATAATCCTTTTTTTAGGGTTCCGTACCCAAAGGGTAAAAACGGGACCCTATTACTGAGACTTCGCTGTCCGTCCGTCCGTCTGTCACCAGGCTGTATCTCAAGAACGGTGATAGCTAGACAGTTGAAATTTTCACAGATGATGTATTTCTATTGCCGCTATAACAACAAATACTAAAAATAAAATAAAATAAATATTTAAGGGGGGCTCCCATACAACAAACGGGTTGTTTGCGTTAACTTTGCACCTCATTTGTATGGGGCGCTATACATACCAGGTGCAAACTTAACTTAACCACTTAAGGATGAAAAGTGTTTGTACGGAACCCTCGGTGCGCGAGGCCGACTCGCACTTGCCCAATTTTCTTGACTTTGCCGTGACAGTTAGGTTTTTTTAAACACATATGAGACATAACAGCACCTATAAATATGCAAATATGCATAACTGTAGGTAAAATGGGTTACTTGCACCTTCAGCTTAACTTTGAAAGTTGTTTGTCTGTGCGCCTCTCTAGGGATCCACAAGGGACTAGTGTTCAGGGCAGCCGTTTTCTAGGGCCATTTTCGAGTGAAAGCGGAACCCTCGTGGACTTCCACTTGAAGCCACGTTGACCAAACTGAATGCACTCTAATTGCCTATCAGCGATCAACGCATTTATGCGTTACGATAATAACTAGGTTCCTTACTCGCCTTGCCGGTGCAAGCGAAGAACGAAATGCTATTTTTATTTAAGCTCATTTCCTTATTTAAATATATGTATGATGTATGAAAAAGATCGTGCAGGTGAAATGAAAACATATTTTCTTATACGGTTCTCATGGCTCCTGCCTAATCGTTGAACCGCCGCATTTTCAAACGGCCCTGTTTTTAGAGTTCCGTACCCAAAGGGTAAAAACGGGACCCTATTACTGAGACTTCGCTGTCCGTCCCTCCGTCCGTCCGTCTGTCACCAGGCTGTATCTCAAGAACGGTGATAGCTAGACAGTTGAAATTCTCACAGATGATGTATTACTATTGCCGCTACAACAACAAATACTAAAAGTAAAATAAAATAAATATTTAAGGGGGGCTCCCATACAGCTAACTTGTTATAGATTATGGTACGGAACCCTTCATGCGCGAGTCGGACTCGCACTTGCCCAATTTTTTTAATAACGGCTACACGTAATGTAATACGGCGGATTATACAATACGACTGCCACATATACACTGACAGTATTCCTACTTAGATTCATCTTCTTGATTTTACAATAGGTTGTGATATATTTGCTGAACCCAAATATGAAAAATGAGACAACATATTACCTTTGATTCTCCAGGCAGCCGTCTCTTATCAATTTATTTCTACCTAAACTTATTATTAACAGCTACTACTTGTACTTGTAATACTAATACTAATGTATCTTTCACGATGTCATAAGTATACATGTTTATTGCCTTTCGAGCCTGGATGGCAGTGTCACTACTGTCATGTTCTGGTGTCAGTATTTTTTTAGCTTTATTACTTGCTTTATTGCAAACTAGGATTCATCGGCCATCTTTGTTCATGTTCATTTCATCTCATGTTTTTTTTTGATAAGTCTTATTTAACACGAAAGTCATTAATTGGTTATAACCCAAAAAAACTGACACTGGGACAAGCTTCGAGCCGCCATAGATGGATTAATAATAATACTGCAACCTAACTTTAGAAGAGGTTTCTTTTAATTGAAATTCATCTATAGTGGTTCAAGTGAGTTTCATTATTTTATTCTGATACAAAACTAAACTCAATCCATCTTAACTAAGCCGCAAGCGGCAAAGACATTCCAACACTCGGTAATATACTCATGGGCCCAAAAGGAGTTAAATAGGACGTTATACCCTTCGCTATCTCTCGTATTTTATTTGATACGCAACGCATATGGAATAATAATGAAACAACGGACCACTGACCAATCGTTTTTACCATGCGGCGTGCGACATGCCTAGTATTGATAATTAGAATTACCGTCAATGACAATTCGTTCTATTCGATCTTTCATAACGGACATTTTAGCCAATAAGCCTGATATTGTGTTGGTAGACCGCTCCAAACGCGGGGCAGTGCTTGTTGACACCACTATCCTGAATGATGAACATACCTCGGGGTTTTGCTGCACGAGTGCTTTGACACTAGACCGACAGTAGGGATCAAATTTGTGCACTGAAAACCACGGGATATCATGATGAAACCCTCGTGATGACAGAGATTGACAAGCACAGGGATTTCCCCTGACGTTACTCTCGAGCTGACCGTGTGGGATGTTGATACGACGATCATTGTCCCGATAGTGGTTTCGGCAAACAATCATATAGCGAAGAGTCTTGACAAACACTATAAGAGTCGCTAGATGGCTGGACCATGGGTCAGATTCAGAAGGTACTACTCCTGGACACCGCGCGCATGGTAAGGAGGTTGTTCCTTTCTCTACTGTCCTAACAACCGTTAGCTTAGATCCTGCTCCGTTGCCACCCTACGTTAGATTTGGATAGGCTACTATCCATCCCTAAACAAGCATGATTCCCGTAGGATACCGTATGATTTAACGCGAACAAAGCCGCGGGCATAGGTAAGGAAGTAAATAACGGAACACTTTAACCGATTTTTGACCATGCGACGTGTGACATGCCCAGTATCGTAGTATCGATAATTGCTTTCAATGACAATTTGTTC
The DNA here is from genome assembly GCA_947623375.1 of Apotomis capreana. NCBI lineage: Eukaryota > Metazoa > Arthropoda > Insecta > Lepidoptera > Tortricidae > Apotomis > Apotomis capreana. The sequence continues at coordinate 1,854,847 of OX392501.1, forward strand.
TTGTCTTCAATGACTCCACACGCGATAGCATTTTATCACGCAATTCTATCGTCACTTATGCGAGTTTGTAATTTTGTTGAATCTCAAATCAACACATCACCAACCTGTTTTATGGGCTGGACAATCTTACTGATCTAGTAGCACTATTCATAACTGCATATGAAAGAAAACGAAACATTTGATAAAAATGATATTGATAGAAGGTTATTTTAGCGTCATTACTCAGTGATTTAAATAAGATCTTGTAATATTTTATAAAAGGCAAGCTTTTATTGCTGTACTTTTTTGCACAAAAATTAACTGCTTGGCGAGACCATTCAGAGGCCTATATTCCTCTTAGGAGTCCGCGTTGAGTGGTCCGTGATAGTCCTGATACCAACTTTTATCTCCATTATTAGATCTGCATCAATAGTTTAGTACCATTTTAGTATTATACGAGTATTAAATTGTTACCGTACTTACACAAGTATTCGAAATTTCTGATGAATCCAGCAGTGATTAAAAAAATGGTCTGAAATTCCTCAAATGTTTTCAATTCATGAAAATTCAGAACCGTGGTAGACAGAAAATGAAATAAGATGAAACACTCTGCATTGTAAATTTTTAAGAAAACTCAATTATGTAAGTATATATTTTATGTAAAGTGCACCTGCATATTCCAACAGCTCTATCAAAATATCATCATCATCATCATCATCATCATATTACTGTAAATAACTGTACCATTGAGACAACGAGCCGCTATTGAATTAGACCTCAGAAAACTTAGTGCTAGCAATTCTCTGCTCCGTAAACAACTTAATTGGTGAAATTTCGTTACAGGTGTCAGGTAACTATCGAATTAGTCCAAACACATACCTACTAGTGTTGCAATTGAGCAATTATAATTATATACCATATGCGGTAAAATCTTACCAACACATAAACTTAGCTATAGATGTAAAGGGAGAGACTATTTTTATTGCATTACAGATGTTTACTTTTTTTGTATTTATTGCGTAAAATTCGCTAGGTACTTAAGAATTGTCTGGAAGGGATCACTTTTGAGCAATGATGCCGTTATTCAACTTATAGTATATTACCTATATTATTATAAAATTGTATCGAAAATCATAACACTTTCACAAGGTAACAATTTCAATGTCCTCTCATCATGCCGAATCGTGTGGACCATTTTTGGTACAACGATATCTGGCTAGACATCCAAAGATGCTTAAAGGATACTTTTTACCCCACTACGGTGAAGAACAAAGTGACCTGTGTCACATTGTACTTTCAGATAAATTTTAATTCCAATTTTATTTGGTGTCAAACTACAGTTTTGTTGCAGTACTACCGTGGCAAACAAGCATGTTGCCCGCCTGATGTTAAGCAGTTACCGCCGCTACGATGCCACGAGCATCACACACGCGTTGCCGACCCTTTAAGAATCTATTTTACTTCCTTCTTGAAGAACCGCATGCTGTAGTCCCCGAGGAAAACCAGGGAACTGATTGCACATGCGGAGCGTTCGCGGTAGGAAATTCGTCTAGAACAGCACAGTTCTCTTTATGTTGGCATCTTCCAGTGTACCTCGTAGGATAGGTACAACCGTCTTGATCAGTAATTCCTATGATTAGAATTGATAGTCGCTGTTGACGGTACAACATCTCCTATATTACAACATTTATGTAATCACAAACTGCTTGGTAATTTCTATAGATTGATAGTCGCTGTTGACGCTACACAGCTCCTGTATTACGAACAGAGGTGATTTCGCGAAATTGCAGCAATATTTGCCATAATGGCAGTACGGTGGCGGTGACGAAAGCCGATAAACATTTGCGCCGGACCCACAACCACGTGGTTTCTCCGTAGCTCTTCCGTGACTACAAACATCGTTATAATGTGCAAACGTGTGAAGAAAGCAGTGAAAATGAGGTCTAGTCGGTCCATGAAAAAATGTAGTCCGGCTCATTTAGTTGACAGCCATTATTTTAATTAGTTAATTTACTATTTCATGATTAGACGTGTTCAAATTTCAAAAAACTGATGAAATATACACCGCTTATTATATTTTCGTTCACAATCAAATGTAAATATACGAGTAATAACGATTAATTAATTTAGATGAAATAGGTATGATATGCGTAAATAGATAGAAATATGACACTTTATACTCTCGCGGTTTGTACACATAATTAACACAAATTATAACGGGTCTAACGCGATATTTCACCAGTGAGTACATCTGAGACCACGGCGTGTGCAACCCCGCCGAAACGTTAGATTATGAAGGTAAATAATAAATATCGCGTTAGACCCGTTATAATTTGTGTTAATTAGATAGAAATAATGAAACACATGACAGGTATGTATTTTGAAATGTCGTAAAGTATTTTTGCCCCATTTATCTATCCTCCTCCTCAGTCGTACACTCTTGACAGACTGGTCGTCTTTGTGTGATGAGAGTTGTAGATAATGCAACTCTCGCAATGCGCCTCCACTTGCCGCGGTCTTCAGCGTTACGGAAACATTGGACTGTGGTGGTTTGTGTAGCAGCTTTTATCAGGTCCGTCCAACGCGTAGGTGTCCGACTTCGTGGCAAGCTGTCGATGTCGCCTTCCACACATCCTTAGAAGACGAGCCGTTCTATGAAGTTTTTCGGAAATCGTGTAACGTGTCCAAAGTATTTGAACATTCGACAATATTCTCTTAATCATAACTATCCGTCACAGCACGTCTAGCATAACTTTGACACGCGACTCATGTCGCGTGAGATAGCATCATCCGTCACTATCTCATAGTACTGTACAGATAGAGACAGGTAGTATATCTCGCGCGAGAAAGAGTCGCGTGTCAAAGTTATGCTAGCCGTGCTGGTTTGTTTATCTATCTGTTGTCAGTATGACAGTTTGTTAGGTTCCGTAGGTACCCAAAGGGTAAAAACTGGGGACCCTATTACTAAGACTCCGCTCTCCATCCGTCTGTCCGTCTGTCACCAGGCTGTATCTCATGATCAGTGATAGCAAGACTGTTAAAATTTTCACAGATGATGTATTTATATTGCCGCTATAACAACAAATACTAAAAACAGAAAATAATAAATATTTAAGTGCTCCCATACAACAAACGTGAGTTTTTTGCCGTTTTGTGTTCGATACTGTCACCAGGCTGTATCTCATGAACCGTGATAGCTAGACAGTTGAAATTTCCAGAGATGATGTATTTCTGTTGCTGCTATAACAAGATAACAAAAAAAGTAGCTGTACGGAACCCTTGGCGCGCGAGTCCGACTCGCACTGGGCCGGTTTTTTCTCAACCATAATAATTATGCTGTAAGGAACGCAAACTTCATTTAGTCAGCATATATTTCACAAAAAATTAACAACCATGAATTAGACACTAATCAACGTCCTTAATAATTAGGTCACTGAACACTTCAAAATTAATTTCAAATAGCTACAGCTAACCCATCTGGTTGGCATTGAGTATGTTTGTCATCTTTCGACAACCGGTCGCCTGCCGTTTGCCGAAGGCGCGCCAATGCCAGAAGCCGCAAGTGTTAAGTCAATAGCACTGATTGTTGCTAGAACCGAGCTTGGATTTCATTTTCACTTGAGACCCTAGTCATCAAAGATCTGAGGTTCTAGTTAGGGCTTGTGCACAAATCACGTGAGGTTTTTACAGCTACTTTTTGACCCCCCCCCTGGTGATTTTTGATGAAGTTCTTTGTTCCACCTCCCTTACAATCTCACGTGTATTGTTTCTGCCAGAATTTCGTAAAATAGACTCGCTATTTTGAAGTATTTAACAAGAGAGGATTTGTTTTTAACGAAACCGAGAAAAGGTATCTACTCATGTGGTAGATTTATTTTCTCAGAACAATACACGTGAGGTCTCCTTATATCCCTCCCGCCCCTAACGAGGTTTGTAGTGTCTTTACGAGATCCCCCTACCCCATATCGAACATCACGTGATTTATGCACACGCCCTTAGCCGCAAGTGTTAAGTCAATAGCACTGATTGTTGCTAAAAACGAGCTTGTATTTCATTTTCACTTGTGACCCCAGTCAACAAAGACTGTGACATCTAAGGTTCGTAGTTAGCCACAAGTGTTGAGTCAATAGTTGCTAGAACAGATCTTGAATTTCATTTTCACTTGAGACCCCAATCAACAAAGACTGATATGTGAGAATTTGTAGCTGTCTATAATAAGCAGGGACGATACCTACAATCAAACTGTGAATACAGTTTACCCTATATAATAATAATAATAATAAATGAATAAAATGTGTTACAACGCAATTGGTTATGCGAAGCGAGGCGACGACGACGGCGTGTGTACTCTTTATACTTACTTATAGCCAATAGCACTGATTGCAGCTTATAACTGCGCTTGAGTTTAATTTTCACTAAGACTTTAATTAATCAAAATATCCTCGTCCTAAAATGTCTGTAATACTTGTTCGTGAAATGACTGAATAAGCACGCCTATTTTATAAAGTCTGCTTCCCAAAATATTAATTTTTCAAACGTATTTTTCTTGAATGATTATTGATTATTCATTAACTTGCAATTTTAAGACAGCAATGACTCGTAGTAGATAGGTAGTTAGGTAGGCACATAAAAGTCGTTTTTTTAAGTGACTATTTCATTCTTTATAATATATTTTTACTGTAAAGCAATGAGAAAAAGCTTTTAGCTGTGTATTGAATCTATTAATTTACGCGCACTGTCGAACTACTATCGAAGAAAAAAATATTTGTTGATTGGACTACAAGGTCCGTGACTGGGACTTGTGGGTCAAGATTCGGTCTTTGTTCAATTAACACTAGATTCTACTGTTGACCTCAATGTTTATATTTTATTGGATATATAAATATATACTGCACACGTTTTAATCTTACGAAACTGTGCCAAATTAGTCATAAAATCTAAGTGGTTTTAATATCGTAAAATCAATATTAAATCTGGTTAAACGCATTATTAGATGAGAAATATCAGGCCTCAATAACTACAGTTGGTGCTTCTCAGTGAAATCTATACCATACACGGGTACTTGTGCGGTTGGCGCAGTTTGTAGATCACCTGCCTACTGAGCCGGCGGTCCTGGGTTCGAATCCCGGCTGAGGCAAATATTTGTGTGTTGAACTCGAATATTCCTGTCATGGATGTTGGTTCCTGAGTCATGGCTGTTATCTGTACATGTATTTATATATTATTGTATAACGTCGCCTAGTAGGTACCCATAGTACAAGCTTTGCTTAGTTTGGGACTAAGTTGATTATGTAAGATTTTCCCTTAATATTTATTTATTTATATAAAAAACATATGCCGCCTACCTAAATAACCTATACTAGGTAGCTTAAGAAAAGTTTACCCTAGGTGAAGCAAAGAGAAGAATTATATCATTTTCAAATAACAGAAATAAACAAACCAAAATGAATATGTAAATAGGTACAGGCAAGTGGTAAAATATCAGTAGACTTCATTGTTCTTCTTAATTGATTTTATGCTTGTATGTATTGTGACACTCAATGATCTAATCGGTAATCCAATATGTCATCTCTCCTCCATCATAGTAAGCATAATCTAGTAGTTAGTGCATAATGACGTAATCGATTAACTGGACCCAACTACTCGGAAGTATTTAATTCTCAAACAACTTCTAAAGATGGCGACCACCTCCGTATATAAGGCCGTTGCCAGACATGTGATGTTGCTAGCGTATTCGGAGAGAACGAATCTTTTTGGTCAGGAAAATGTGATCCTGTATGTATAAATATGGGAAGAGTAATTAAAAATTAATTAAAGGTGTAACTTTTGGTAACGTGTGGAGTTTTAAGTGATACTTTTATGTACGCGGCAAGAAGCTACATTTTCATCGTAACCATACCTGTCAAGAATGGAGTTGTAGCTGATGTGCCAAAGATACACACCTAACATAACTGTTATACGCGACTACTCGCGCGAGATATTAACCCGTCTCTTTCTGTGCAGTAATGTGAGAGAGTGACGGGTAGCGCTTTGTCGCGCGACAAGAGTAACGAAACATAGTTGTGCCAGGCGGGCAGGTTGGATGAATGTTAATGCATGAATGTATCTATGTAAATATTTTTTTATGATGTAATAGGTACTCTTTGTCGAACGATAATCATTTCATGTCTCTTTTCAACCGTGAAAGATGCTGAAACTACAGTAGAATTTAAAATAATTTTCCAATTAAAATTCAGAAAAAGATACTTACGGAATAAAATAGACACCGATATTACTTTCGAAGTTTTTGAACACCTGTGGTGTCCCACAGAATAAAAAAGTAACATGAATATTAAGTTTTTCTTCAAAACATTTATTCAAGGTTTATCTTGTTTAATTCCCTAGTGTTTTTATTTTATTTTATTTTATAATTCTATAGTGTCCTGAATAAATCGTTTGCGTATTTATCGAACAAGCTACGTTGTTGTTCAGCTAGATTTATGTAATTTTGTGAATGATTTCTTAACCATTTTTTATTAAAGCAGTAACGTCTGCTAACGTAAACCAAATGTTTACAATGAAGCGAAAAATTGAAAAATTTAATGGTTCAGACAGGATTCGAACCTGCGTTTCTAAAGGCTTTCCGGGCCAACACGGGCGTCCTACCCACTGGACCACCGAACCAGATGTCAGAACCATTGAATCTTTCAACCAGTTGCTTCAACAAGCCTTAGGGTGGCATCGTAGCGCCATCTACCGTAAAGATTTAGACTTTATAGTCGGCACCATCGCCTCAAATTTGTTGAGAATCGATAGTAACGATGTGCTACACCCAAATTAATTATTTTTTATTAAAGCAGTAACGTCTGCTAACGTAAACTAAATGTTTACAATGAAGCGAAAATTTTTAAAATTTAATATTTTTAATATTTTTCGCTTCATTGTAAACATATGATTTCTTAACCCAAAAATATACAAACTGTCAAGGAAATAAAAACACATACCTTTCTCGCACTTATCACAATGCCAATAGTTATTGCTTAGTGTATATGTACTCATTATCTCGTTTGTACGCAGTGTAGCTTGCCTATTTCCTTCGAGTAACTATAGCTATTCCTTTAATTGCTCAAAGGTTAACTGGAAGATATCTGTAATAGGGATAAGTTCGCCTTTGTCCCTGTTTTATCTGTTATGAATGTATTTATAACCAGTTGTTGTGTACAATAAAGTGTTTACATACATACAATATGGTTTAGAATACCACACGTTTCAGTTTCCTTTACCATATGTTTGTGAACAACATACACATCATCTAATTCCATCATTTACCACAATTTCAGGCTAAGTATCGTAGAAATCGATCAATCACCGCGGGAAGCCTTGCGCAAGCGCAGCGAAGATGGAAAGCGGCCGCCGGGATGTACGGACAGCATCGTCCACATATTAATGAGCATTTGTATTATATTCGCTTATTACGAAGTTTGGCGAGACTTGACTGGCATATATTATATGAGCGAGGCGTGGCAGTATGTCATTAAATGAACGCTGTCTAAGGGCGTTATACATTTTAAAATGTATTATTTTTTATTATCACATCACTATCACTACATAGTATAAAACAAGATCGCTTTCTGCTGTCTGACCCTATGTATGCTTAGATCTTTAAAACTACGCAACGGATTTTGATGCGTTTTTTAGGGTTCCGTAGCCAAATGGCAAAAAACGGAACCCTTATAGATTCGTCATGTCTGTCTGTCTGTCTGTCTGTCTGTCCGTCTGTCCGTCCGTATGTCACAGCCATTTTTTTCCGAAACTATAAGAGCTATACTGTTGAAACTTGGTAGGTAGATGTATTCTTTGAACCGCATTAAGATTTTGATGCAAAAATACAAAAATAATAATAAATATTGGGGGCTTCCCATACTTAGAACTGAAACTCAAAATTTTTTTTTTCATCAAACACATACGTGTGGGGTATCTATGGATAGGTCTTCAAAAATGATATCGAGGTTTCTAAAATATATTTTTTCTAAACCGCATAGTTTGCGTGGCAGACGCTTCCAAAGTGGGAAAAAGTTGGTCCCCCCCCCTCTAACTTCTAAAATAAGAAAATGAAAAATCTAAAAAAAACATATGATGTACATTACTATAAAAACTACCAACGAAAATTGTTTTGAACGAGATCTAGTAAGTAGTTTTTTTTTAATACCTATTATACCTAACTTTGAACCTAATTTATATGGGGCGCTATACATACCAGGTGCAAACTTAACTTAACCACTTAGGGATGGAATGTGTTTGTACGGAACCCTCGATGCGCGAGTCCGACTCGCACTTGGCCGGTTTTTTAATAGATAGAGTCATTCAAAAGGAAGGTATATGTATAATATAATACATGCATAATACATGCATATGTATAAAAATAATATAGCATTGCACCGTTTAGTGACTAACTTTTCAAAGTGAATAATACTTTTTCCTGGGTTCAAGATAGTAACATACATAGCTTTTTCATGCTTTCATTGCATGCAGTCGAAAATAAGTTGAAAAAAAAAATAAAACAATTTCTGCGTGAATTTTGTCAAAATCCGAGTAGTTTTTTGAACACAAAACTATCAATAAAAAAATCAAACTGTAGGTTTGAAATATACGTATACCAATAAATCGCAATAGCCTTGTTCTAAGTAGTAACATTAATTGTTAAGAAACATGTCAATTATAGAGAAAAATGTCTAAAACGGACACGATTACTTATGGCACATTGGCACAGCATGTTGCGACTTCGCTTGTCGCGCGATTCAATTTTGCTTCAGTTTCAAATTTGATTCATTATACAAAAGAAAAAAAGCAGGAACAATGCGACAAAATGTCGCATGTGTAAGTTGTGCTAGAGTTAAGCGTTTTCTTTATTTACGATGTCAAAATTGTGCATAAGAGCTGATAAGTTTTGACACCCAGACACATAGTGGTAATATTTCGGCCACATGTCCTTGAAGTCGTTGGATTTAGCCCAGTTTAGGTTAAGACCGACAGTATTCCTAAAGCCGATCTTACCTCAACTAGCTATTGTAGTGTGTAGCGCATCACGCACACACTCATCTCTCCTTTCCTATATTATCCAATTTATCGTATGTTACAGTTAGTAATAAATCATACCTAGAACCAAACACTTGTTTGCTTCAACGCCCATCCCTACATGGCGACCCTGCCAGTGCTCCTTATATGGGGGCACTGGCGGGCATCGGATTGCCCACCAGTGTAACCTTGAGCCGGGATATTTATAAAAAATAATCATTTTACATTTGGCCTAATGAGATGTGGCGTTTTAAATAACTTCAAAGAGAAGCTAGCGTTTTAGCGACTTAAAAAATGAAACGGTCGTGATTTGCGAGTCGCGAGTACACACCAATAAGTACTATACTATCAAGAATCGGGAAATTTTATAGGATATTTCCTATATCACCGCGCTGACAACAAGCCAACCCCAAGAGACTGAACAGCCTTGGTGCAGTGATGGTTCCAGGCTTAGCGACGTGACGAAGACAATAAGCACAAGTGTCAGTGTCAGTGAAAACAGTGCGGTTAGGAGTGTTTTGACGTTATTTTTTTTCTAAAACTATTACAAAGTAATTAAATACGAGTAAGTTTATAGTATTAAGAAAACGATAATTCGGGTTGATTATTGTATTATTAGTTTAATGGGTCCAACTTAATCTAAAAATATCTTATTTACAGCATTACTTAATATTTTTAATTAATTGAAGTAGGGTTTTAAGACGGCGTTTTGGTTTTAAATGTTGTTTAAAAAGAATAACATCGTCATTATACTATAATTATATTACTATATTAGTTTTAATGGGTCCCACTAAATGTATACATATAAAAAATATTTTATTGTATTTCAATTAGTACTTAATATTTTTAATTAATTGAAGTAGAGATCGAAGACGGTTTTTTTTTGTTTTAAATGTTGTTTAAAAAAAAATAACATTCTAATTATACATATTTGTTAGTGTAACAACATAAATAACATATTTTATAGCATAAATGTAGCAAATCTACATTTATACAAATCATTAGGAACGCTGTAGATTGCGGGTGGTCTAGTCCACAAATGTATCCTAATATGGAATGGTATGCAGGCGTCTGAAATTACGCGTCATGTTACAGGCCAGATTGTCAGCTCTGTGTACTAATTTTATCGTCTTTAATAATTAACGTAGTAAAATCAATGTAAGGGTTCTTATCGTATCTTATTTTGTATCCATATAGTTAAACATAATTTAGTAGTTGTTATGGTTAAGTAAATCGTTAGTAATGTATACGGGAATTGACATTTTTTCAAGGATTTTACGTTTTTTATAGGATACTCGGAATTTACAAATGATTTTAAATCTATAATAATCTAGAGCATGTGACATGTTTTCGGCACGGCCCGTGGTGTCGTAGTGCCGATCACTGAATTTAATAAGAATAATAAAAGTTTTAGATAAATTGAAATAAATGAATATTGATAGTGGAAATAAAGAAACGTTGACATTAGGATGGTATTAACTTGGAGTAGGAAATAGTTTGTTTGGGATGGCGATATAAACATGTTTGGGAAAGCTGACGTAAATAAGTTTTTTGACTAGCAGTTAGCCTGATCACCTAATTGTTGTTGAAACTCTTATTTACTGAAGTTTTCATGGTGTACGAGAATTTGAAAGATATTATGAATGGGTTTAATAAGACAAGGTTACTTTTATAATAATGACGACACACCTTTCGTGATCAGCGGTGACCCGAGAGGCACCGTTGAACGAATAGGTAAGTGTATTTAGCAAGGTACACCAGGGTACAAGACAGGTAGGGATATCCTTGTGATCTGATCATGATTCGGTCGAGCATCAATCGTGAAGATCCTTGGACACATGGTAAGTTTGAGTGAAGGACGTGTTAAAAGAACTACCTGAATGTATGTTGAATAAAAGTTGAATGTTTGTGCGCGCACGTAATAAATAAATTTCTTGTACCCTGAACTGTTAATAAGTAAAATATGTACAAGGTCGGCCGACCACAAAATAAAGTGTTGTGTACCTTGCTAGTAAAGTGATGCCAAAGTCGCACACTTAGTGAATAAATATTCAAAAGAAATGAGAGAAGAATAATATTATGATAATGTGAATTAAATGGGAAAATAAGAAATTAAGCGCTTATGATAATGATGACGTCATTAATACATATTTTATATGGAGAATTATACATAAATAAAGGAAAAAGACAGAATGTACATGTAACGTGATACATAGTGAAATGAGTAAGATACTTTAACTAGGTACCTAGGTAAAAACTGGACTGTGACAAATAATTATGTTTTTTTTTTCATGATTCATGAGTTAAAATATTAGTTTATGTTAGACAGCCTATTAGAGGTTATATTTAAGATTTTATGTGTTGTTGGTATTTTCTTCATATTAATCATTGATTCATTGGATTTTTCGTATACTCGTATAATATGTACACGTATACTCGCTTCATTATTCCTTAGTTTATCGTATCGCACATAATTGTATCGCGTTCATACATTTAGTAGGTAGGTATAGATAATTTTATCATAACTTTTTAATTTGTTTATTAAGTAAAATTAGGATTGTCACAGAAATGTTTATATAAGCAATTATGTATCAGTTAAAAATGTATAGGAATGTGTACTGTTTTTGTTTAAAATTATACTTTAATATAATTATACTTGCATTGAAATGTAGGTAAATAATTATATTGCATCGCTATCAGTTATGTAATCAAATCATGATCATTTTGAGAAACATGTAGTTTTTCTTTTAGTTTTTTATAGCTTTCGTCTTATTGTTCACACCATGTTTTTTTTTCTATTTGTTTAAAATATTGTGATGTTATTTACCAGGATATTGCGTACCTAAACAAAAAAAAACTTTAATTGTCAATTGTATTTTTTGTCAATATTATAAAAAAAAAAATATTCTGTGAAAGTGCAAAATAATAATATTAATATTTTTATGTTGTAGAACTATTTGCATTAACTCAAAATTTGATTATAATATGTTGATATTTTTGCGATTTTGTCTATAAAAAAAAAACTTATTATGTTTAGATTTAAGTTTTTTTTTTCACTTAGAGGGGAGGTGTAGTGTGTAGCGCATCACGCACACACTCATCTCTCCTTTCCTATATTATCCAATTTATCGTATGTTACAGTTAGTAATAAATCATACCTAGAACCAAACACTTGTTTGCTTCAACGCCCATCCCTACACTATAATGAGATGACACTTTCTATCGAACCAGCAGACCGGTCGGAAGTGGGGCGCGTCGCGCGTCATTATCGTTAGTCATCTCATTAGTAATTAAACTGATTAGTTGATGAGCATCCAAACTGGGCTAGGCTAGTTTGGAAATATTATCAGTTTGTTATATAACTTAATCATGAGCAGTACTTCCAGATGATACAAAAACGACGGTCGCTTTTAAAATCCGCAAATCGCTTTCCATCAGGCGATCTGTTTGCTCGTATGCCCCCTATGACATTAAAAAAAATCACCTAGCTGTCAGCTACCAAATAAAGGCAAACAAGTATTGTCTTGACCATGACTACAGGCTCAAAAAATACTGCACTAATAATTAGATTAAGGGACTTCTAAACGGGCCATGTTTTGCTGCAATTTGTGGCCGGCCATTATTTGCATCTTGTTCTAAGTGTTCTAACGTAGGGTGTCAGAGAGGGACGGCCATAGTTGCCTACCACAAATTGCAGTAAAATATGGCCCGTTTAGACGCGAATTCGAAAAAGAGATTCTTATCATCTGCAGGCCTATGATGGTTGCGTTTATCACGTGATAAATAAGTGACGAAGCATCCGTCACTCATACTCGCATTTTGTCAAAACGTGACGGATCCTTTGTCACTTATATTACGTATCATGACATTAGCTTCCCCTAAAAAGCATTGTTCCCGTGGGTTAGTACATACGATTTCAACGTAAAGGAAGCCGCAGACAGAAACTAATATTAAATAATTATGTAAGGAAACGATTAAAGATTCTACTGTATTGTTAATCTGAATACTTATCCGCAAAATTATTCGACTTTTGGCAGACTAATCATTTAAATAATTGCATATACTTGATATGCATATAAAAGAAACTGAAACACGTAAATGTTTAATCCTTATTGTCATTGTGACTAGAGCGAAAATGGTACGTGTTTCCATTTGACTGTACGGTGTTCATTATTATTTATATTCAGATGGCTCAGACTTGTCGCTAATGATATTGATATGACGGTGACCTTTTGAACCGGCTATTATTAAAATAATTTAAATTACTAAATAGGTTAAATAATTAGGCAGTTTCTTATCACACTACTATAAACGAAAAACGTGTTATTCATATCTTAATAACTACTTATATAAAGTAGCTGCTTGCATAAATCATGATTAAATATAATTAACTGTCTAGTCTATCAAAATTATAATTGCGATAGAAAGTGTGTTGAATGTACTTTTGTGAAGGTAATAAGTATCAAATCAATACGATATAATTATACTTATATGAAGCGAAGCAAAGGGCGAGATATATTTACTTATTTATATTTTATTAATTACAAAAAAATAAGTACAACTGGCGGACTTATAACGCCGTAAAGCAGTCTCTACCAGTCAACCACTGAGTGAAATAAAAAATGTAGTCGGTGCAGGATTATAGGTTAAAGATAAAAGACAAAGTAATACTAAACACAAATCTATGATTACGTACAGTTAATATACTTTAGATGTTAGATTTTGTGAATGCAAATAATGCAATATCAGAGATACACGTATATTTATAAACTTTAAAATTGACGCACCCCGGTGTATGCTAAACCGCAGCCAATAAGTTAGCTTCAAATATAATTATTACATTACATAATATATCTAGGGCGGTGTTTGTGGCCCTCGCCTTCGGTTCGGGCCACAAGCACCTGCGATCTGGGACATTCACAAATTCACCGTCCATTTCCCTTGACCAAAAAAATCTAATCTACAAACCAACATTTACAAAAAAGGGAAAATAGCTATCTTAAACCAAAAGAAATTTGTATGCATTTTCCATCCGCGAGAAAGTGTGAAAGAATTTCCATAGTTAATTTGAGGACACGTCACCCGTCACGCCGCATTCTTCATAATTAATGCTATATTAGTATGGATAAGAGAGTGCATCCATCGGTTTTATATTTTACCATCTTCCAGGGTCACTACCTCACTACCTTACCATTTCAAATATAACTATTCTGAGAAAACCATTCCGATTACACTGAACCGATATTTCTTACCAAAATATAATTCGTCAGGTTTACAGTTATTTTTATTAGTATATTATTTATTTTTTATGTAGGAAGAAAACATGCTGCGCCGACCCCAAATAAATGGGATAAGGGCAAGGAATGATGATGACGATTTTTTATTTTGACGATCATGATGTGAATTATCAGACACTGACTGACTCACTAATGCAAATGTGTACAGTTATTTTCACATGAAATAAATTAATCAGATATAATTTAATCTATTCTACCATGGTTTGTAGGGTTAACTATACACGCGTTGACTTCACTTTTAATAAATTTATTTAAAGGATTTACAAAAACGAATGTAATAATAACTTAGGTTGCCAATTAGGTATTTTATTTATCTTCAGGTAATACAGTTTTTGTACCTAATGCACTTTAAATACACTTTTTGCCATTCTTATGAAATTTATTTTCAAATTTAACGAAGTGGCTCTTGTAATTTTTTTTGATAAAATATATTAATTGTAATATGATCAAAGTTATATATAATTATCATTAATCCCAATAGGCATCAAAATAGAATAATTTCAGGGCTAGATTATGTGATATCTATGTAAACATAGCCAAGCTGTCGTGTAAGTCAATATTAGACATTGATTTTATAAAACTGCAATATAAAGTGTCTGTACATTGGGGTATTAATAAATTACTGCCGAATATAACACATTGTCTCTCGAAAAAAAGGCTCAGTTAAAGTATCAGGAAATAATTTACCGAAACCAATATTTACCCAAAAATAGCGTATAGCTAACCCACGAACTTATGTTTGACATGGAAACAAGATGACTCAGAGATCGTCGCTGAAGTGCTATGCAAATGAACCTTTAACTTTGCGGACAAGTTTGCGTAAATTTTGCATAAGCAATAGATTTTCCATAACTCCAAGCCGGATGTATTTAACAAGGTTATAGTAATAAAGACAATAA
The DNA here is from genome assembly GCA_947623375.1 of Apotomis capreana. NCBI lineage: Eukaryota > Metazoa > Arthropoda > Insecta > Lepidoptera > Tortricidae > Apotomis > Apotomis capreana. The sequence goes on from OX392501.1 coordinate 1,870,076, forward strand.
TTTGGTCATCTTTGCATTCTTGGATATCTGGTTACAAGAAGGTTGGGCTGGAATACTAATTTAAATATCGAGTATTTTTTTTTTCTAAACGATTTTTATATGGTGTATGGGTCAAATGCATAAATTAATATTTTTTTATTTTTGGTGCACTTTTGGCTAAGTTACAAATATTGTTACAAATGCGTAACAAATACAAATATGCAGTACAAATTCAAATAACATTTCAGATAATATTTAAAAATAATATACAATCTTTCCGAAGACTAAAGTCCGATAAAGTGATTTATACGTCAGATAAAGTGTTTTATTTTAAGTAACCAAAAACTAAGCGCCTCTTTTACAAGATAAGTATACCAATTATCCTAATTCTTAAAAAGCTCTTTTACTCACCAACTAGACTAACTAATCACCAAATCACTAAAAAGTAATCAATCACTTTCACACGAATTGCACTCCAAAAACACAACCACAACAAAAAAATAACAAAATTTCAAAACCAAGCGCGTTTAATACTCTACGCTATTGGCTATAAGGTGTAAACTCGCGCGCGGACAGTTGTCTAAAGATGCGCAGACGTGCACGCGTGCTTATCGCGTCGCGTGCGCAGGTATTTTGCGCACACCTGTATCGCCCACTACTGGGTGACGGTTTCGGGCGGTTCTGGTTTCTTTAATATTTTGCCTAAAAGTGTCAAACCCTTTGGGTCCATACACTGCTGGTTATGGTTAACCCTGATTGACTGAGCGAGCGAAGTGGCTCTGTTTCAGCTTGGCCGTAAATAATTCGTATGTATATTTTGTCAGGATTGCTGACTATTCTCGCCTAGCGGTTGCATTCTAAATCGATCTTAACGAAATTTTGTGGGTAGGTTCGTTGATGTAGATTTTTTTTATTCAGGTTTCAAATTTTTTCAAAATGGTGAAGTAGGGGTTGAAAATGTAAAAATTATAAACTATTTCAAAACAAACTCGCAAGGTCTACGGCTCACAGAGATGTCTGGAAGAGATCGCTATTTATCGATAAGACCGCCTTATGTTTTCCTCTGTCTATTACACAGTAAAGTTACTGTAACTCTTATGATCTGTATTCTAAGGTATGTGAGGAATAGTACATTACTGCAGACGCCGAGAAGAAGGGCTTGCCGGGTGAGTAGGTATAGACGGCTGACCGTAGGGAGGCCGGATAGTGATACGAAGTCTCATTAATATGTTCACAATATTGGTCAATCCGTAAATAAAAAGTAAACACTTCGAGTTATTTGTGGTGGTCGTAAAATAAGTTTAATTTTTAATAAATTTATGAAACATGTAATCTCATTTATTTATTTTTTTATGTAGGTACACACTAAATTTTTTTATACTAAACTATTGATACAAAGATATCAAAGCGCAAAGAAAAATTTAAACATAAAATAAAAATTAGACATTACATGTTTCATAAATTTATTAAAATAACAGCGCCCCCTCTCGCTTGCTCGTTCACCGCTGCAAAGTAGTGCGGTAAGATGTGAATATTAACGTATTCACATAGACGTGGCTAAGGTGTAAAAACCTCTCAAATAAACAGTGCAAAGATCGACACACAACGGTTTCGTCGCCTAGGTAACTCATTTCAATTTTTCTTTGAGCTTTGATATCTTTGTATCTATAATTTAATTTTTAAATTTAAAAATAACCGGTGCATTAATATTTACCTATAAATCAACTGAATAAACAAAAATAATAGAACACTATAAATTTTTTAAACAGAAATTACAAATGAAAACGTTTCGTTTCGTTTCGTAGGTAACTCATTTCAATTTTTCTTTGAGCTTTGATATCTTTGTATCTATAATTTAATTTTTAAATTTAAAAATAACCGGTGCATTAATATTTACCTATAAATCAACTGAATAAACAAAAATAATAGAACACTATAAATTTTTTAAACAGAAATTACAAATGAAAACGTTTCGTTTCGTTTCGTAGGTAACTCATTTCAATTTTTCTTTGAGCTTTGATATCTTTGTATCTATAATTTAATTTTTAAATTTAAAAATAACCGGTGCATTAATATTTACCTATAAATCAACTGAATAAACAAAAATAATAGAACACTATAAATTTTTTAAACAGAAATTACAAATGAAAACGTTTCGTTTCGTTTCGTAGGTAACTCATTTCAATTTTTCTTTGAGCTTTGATATCTTTGTATCTATAATTTAATTTTTAAATTTAAAAATAACCGGTGCATTAATATTTACCTATAAATCAACTGAATAAACAAAAATAATAGAACACTATAAATTTTTTAAACAGAAATTACAAATGAAAACGTTTCGTTTCGTTTCGTAGGTAACTCATTTCAATTTTTCTTTGAGCTTTGATATCTTTGTATCTATAATTTAATTTTTAAATTTAAAAATAACCGGTGCATTAATATTTACCTATAAATCAACTGAATAAACAAAAATAATAGAACACTATAAATTTTTTAAACAGAAATTACAAATGAAAACGTTTCGTTTCGTTTCGTAGGTAACTCATTTCAATTTTTCTTTGAGCTTTGATATCTTTGTATCTATAATTTAATTTTTAAATTTAAAAATAACCGGTGCATTAATATTTACCTATAAATCAACTGAATAAACAAAAATAATAGAACACTATAAATTTTTTAAACAGAAATTACAAATGAAAACTTACTTAAACTCTAGCCTAAAAATGAAATGGAAATACAATACATGCATCAATTTCATTGAATACGATACATTACTAAAGACGGATCTCTCAGAGAAGCGAAACTAGTAGTTAATACAATAGATGTAATCTTAAAAATGTTAAGACAATTATGATACTTTCGAATATTCGCAACGGGATCGATCGCCCGTTAGAAGAGTAGATCGTTAAGTAATATGCTCGAAAGCACTTTCCATTTCACATTAAACATTGAAGGTATGCGCGGATCATATAAGTTTATATATACTCGAAGTAAGTTAGGTACATTCATTGCAACTTTGACTTAGGTATGTAACGCTTGTATATTTATTGGGTCAAGGTATTACTACTATTTAATTAATGGCAAAGGAAGTTAGTTAGGACTGTCCATAAAATTTCGGTAGGCACGGTGTCTTTTGACACATGTTATCGTATACTCGTAGAATACGCTAAAATAAGCGACCAACAAGCAACGGAGTACGTGTTACCTCCTTCTACATGGGACCCTTCAAATGAAGCGTGAAGAAGCATCTCTCGGGTCAGCATGGCAGTGTCAACTGGCATGACAGCGTTGGTTTCTTGTCAGCTGCCATTGCGACTTGGGATCCCCTTTTTGCTTACCATCAGGCGAAGTGGAGCCATGTTGTGCCGTTATAAAAAATAGTACGGGCGACCGTGCAACGCGAGCACGCAAGGGCGGAAGGGCTGCTCTCCCCGCAGCGCCGGAGCTGAGGTGAGTCAGTTTTGGTCGATTTAGGAGTCATCAAGTTTAGAAAAAAAGTTGCGCATACAAAATATTCTTATTTCAGCGTAAATAATAGTTTTGATCTTTGTATCAATGTTTTAATAAAACTGTGGTGCCTGGTGTGTAACCACATTAAAAATTAGACATTACGTGTTAAATTTTTCGCGTTAATTTTTTTCTTTGAACTTTGATTTTTCTGTCAATGTTTTTAGATTAGTAGTTACTCAGATAGATACGACAAATTAAAAGTCCTAGTACAATGCACCGTCATTGACCTCGCAAAAGTTGGCCAAACACCCACGCGCCGAAAATCAGGTACAGCATCTTCACATTCAGACATCCCATTCGATATTTAAGCCACCTTACAATGCTAATATAATATAACAAGTTACTTTACAAGCGACGGTATTGTTTGTGGATTTACAATATCAATTCGTTAAATTATGTTGTACTTTGGAGCAACTTAGACTCGAAATTTGTCAAGAGATGAAGTCACGTACCTGTTATACCACTTCATGTCATACTGACAATGAGACATTGACATTTCATTAATACCCGTAGCAAATTAAATTGGTAATTCCAAGATCTGAGGTAAATCAATTGTTATTGGCTACCCCAAACAGTAGCAACCGGCCAAATTGTAAAAAAAATTGAAAATGAAATATTTATTTCCCAAAATATTTATTTGATTGACATAGTTAAAAGCTTTTGATTGCATGCCCGGCCAAAATTAATGAATTATAAAATAAATTCTTATAAAATAATGAATTGATTGGTTTAAGAAAAAATATTCGCCGGTACGATGAGGTCATGATTTGGACATTAAATGAATATGTTACGGACGTCGAGATTTTTCGTTTTTAGGTGCGCCTGTCCAAATACGGACGCAATTTGCCAAAAATGTCATTGGCCGTCTTGCAGCCAAGCCCGTTTTGCAGTTAAAGTTTAAAGTTGAATCTAAGTGACATAGCATCACCTGCCCTGCTCGCACAGTATTGACAGGAAAGTGAGAGGTAGTATTTGGTGCGCCGATTTTTATTCAATCCGACAATGTTTGACCTACTTACGGAACAAAATTTATTTAATTATATCAACAGAACATTATAACCGTACGGATATGCGGTCGCACCCCATAAGGCATCGTTCCGTTACTATCAACGCTCTGTCACATGTTTACTACTTCCTCTGCCTACTTCGCATTAGCCGAGCGAATTACAACTTCAACTCTTCGATGTATAGATTCGAATTATGTTACTTGCTTCGCATATACCGCCTTGGCTGAGCAAATTGAAACACCAAGTCGTTGACATAGACTTGAAATTTAATGTTTATTGAGCTGGTTGCACCGGCGAAGAATGTAGTTTGACACACAAACGAGTCATGTGTGTTAGTTAATAGAGGATAAAAACAAAGTAAAAGGGCTGCGGTTTGATACTTTTTTGATCGTTTCGGTGACGATAAATTCAATGACACGGGCTTAGCTACATGTTTTATCTTTCTCCATCTTTACTTTATTTCGGGGTTCCACTAGAGACCAATTTTTTTTCTAAAACGTGCATATTTACCATATCTTCTTTAAAGTAAGTCAAATATGCTTCAAATATAAACCAATAAACCGCAATAGCCCTGTTCTAAGTAGTAGGTAACGTGATAATATGTTAAGAAATATGTTTGATCACACAGAAAAATGTCTAAAACAATCAGCATAATACAATCACATATGTAATACAATAGCACAGGCTATTACAAGGAGCACTAATGTCTGCACGGTCTGAACAAGCATCGATAACACGTCGTTAGGTAGTTATGAGCAATTAGCCAGAAAGCGTGGATTTAATGAATGTCCGCCGTCGAAAGTGCAGGCTTCAATCCGTGACGGTCGTAACGCGCTAAAGGGTGGACTCTCCCGGGGAACGTTTTATACAACTATACAATTTATTTATGTAACGAAAAACAGGTAAAAAGCGCGGTAGCCTAGTGGTTAGCGCATGCGACTTTCAATCCGGAGGTCGCGGGTTCGAACCCGGCCCGTACCAATGAGTTTTTCGGAACTTATGTACGGAATGTCATTTGATATTTACCACTCGCTTTTCGGTGAAGGAAAACATCGTGAGGAAACCACCTAAGCCCAATAAGGCCTAGTTTCCCCTCTGGGTTGGAAGGTCAGATGGCAGTCGCTTTCGTAAAAACTAGTGCCTACGCCACATCTTGGGATTTAGGTAGCCGACCCCGATTGAGAATTCATTCTCAAAAAATGGGACAAAGGCTAGGAGGATGATGAACGAAAAACAGGTAAAAAATAACAGAAATCAACTTAACCTAAATAAAACTAACTAAAACCGATGTCCCCCAGATCATGGCCCTGCGGCAGGGTACCCATGATGCCGGCTACATTCCCCCGCTGAATAGCCAAGCTAATCCATGGCCGAGGAATGAGCCGGCTCTGTGGTCCGAAGAACATTCCGACAGTTTTATTATTTGTTTGTGTAAAGTCTGTGGGCGTCCGGACTCCAATGTCCGAATCTCCCCACTGCGAACGCCGCAAATATGCTCAATACTCAATACTCAATACTTTATTGCACATAATGGTTTTATAAAACAGGTGGTAAAGTTACAAATTTGAGATCACATCATGTACCCTGAAGTAGGGCGCAGCAATTTATGAGATACTATAAATTTATGGGTATACAATTTGACATAAAATTAAGAATAATAAAAAACTTATTCTAGGGACGTGGTATACAAATTAATAAAATGCGATATGAAAATGTATGTACAATTATTAAAACTAGTATACATTATATATTTTTAAATTTATAGATATTATGTTGGTTGCGCATACTTTAAAACAATTTACAATATAAATTGACTAAGTACAGTGCATGTTAAATTTTATTCACAAATATTCATAATTTAAAATCTTGCATTCATTCGATATGAGCATAATTATCATTATCATTCAAGGTTATGTCCGTGTATATATGTGCATGTCTATTTGTATTGTTATGTTGTGTTAGTTCTAATTAGGTGTTCATTTTAATTTTATAACGTCACAAATTATCGTTTAAGTATTCCTGTAGTGTGTAATATGATTTTTTTGTTAGCAATTGCTTTAATTTGTTTATAAAGATCGAATCTTTCGTTTCATCTTTTATATTATTAGGTAGCTTATTGTAGATTTTAACTGACATTGCAAGAGGTCCGGATGAGTGAAGCTTGATTCGCGATGGTGGTAGCATTAATTTGTTTTTAAAGCGTAACGTTTTACATACATCCCCTCTTTTGGTGTAGAATTCGGGAAATTTTCGGACAAACTTACATATCTCTAAAATGTATATGCATGGGATAGTCAGTATTTTGTGTTGTGATTGTAGGTTTACAATCTACATGTATAGGTCCTTTTCAGTCATCTTGTCTACTTAGATAAACGATTTGGTGCACATTGTAGATGCAAGAAATGCTCCGCTGCTCTCCACTCCGCCCGGACCCGCTCCGCTCCGCTCACACTGTTGGCGTAGCTACCGTCATATCAATGATACAAGGCCCCTGGGTTACAGAGGCCTCAACATGCTGTACCCTCGCCTGTAGCCGAGGCCTCCCGACATATTATATGCTGTGAGTCAGAGCCCCTAAGCACTTGGCGTTCGGGGCCCCTATAAAGAGAACATTACCATGGTGCAAGTCCGGCTTCTGGGTTTTTACAGCTGTCGGTTGGTTTTATATTTACAATTATTCGAACAATCTTTTTTTGCAGGGTAAAAAGGCATGACGCATCTGTGCTATTCCCCCAAAAAATTACTCCATAATTAAACCAGTTGAAGGCGTACGCATAATAAGTTGTTAGTGCCGTTTTTAGATCTGTGGTTTTTTTGATTTCACGGATTGCATATACAAATTTTGAAATTTTGCTTTTAATGTGTAATGTGTAAAGTGTGTGAAGGACATACATCAACACGGGCATCAATGCGGGATCACTCCCAAGTAGAACAACCTGCATAAGCGCTTTTACAGCCCTTTTACACCTTAAATTAGCTTATGGAGCCTGTTTGGACTAACAGCTGACGCGCCAGCCCGCGTCGAGTGCTCCGTGCTCCAAGGACAATCAATCAATCAATATCATTTATTCTCAGGCAACTGTGCCGCATAGACATACCTTATTTGAAATGCCTTAAAACTGGTATCCTATCACAACTCCAAAACATTGTTTCCCATCTGTAACGTTTTGCCACATTTTCATTTCTCCGAATGTAATTTTTTCCTGAAACCCGTAATAACTTCAGGACTATATAAAGATCATTTTAAAGAACCCATTAGGTTAGGTTAGGTTTGTTTGAAATGCCTTAAAACTGGTATCCTATCACAACTCCAAAACATTGTTTCCCATCTGTAACGTTTTGCCACATTTTCATTTCTCCGAATGTAATTTTTTCCTGAAACCCGTAATAACTTCAGGACTATATAAAGATCATTTTAAAGAACCCATTAGGTTAGGTTAGGTTTGTTTTATAATTATTTTGAATAAAAATGAACAGTTTTGGAAAAAAATGTCTTTAGGACAAATGAAAAATCTATGGGAAACAAAAATGTAGTGTTTCTGATAGGTAACCCTTAAAACTAACATACACACAAATAAAATAATACTATAAAATAAACATAAAAATATTAGTTCTGGGTGTCAGTTAACCGTCCGTGGAATCGCCAGAACACGACACCTTTCAGCCAGAATTCCTCGTGCAGGAAGGTCGACGGCTTGATAGTAGGCACCCTCACCACAAATGAAGTTCACACTGTTACAAGACTGCAACTGTTCGTCCCTCAGGGCAAAGTTGGTCTTTACTCGCAAATACTTGACGATGCTATCTGCTTTCGTCGTGTAGCGCAGTCTGGACACATACAACAGTGTGGTCGGGGCCATTCGATTCATTCCCTCAAGCCGACTTCTTCTTTTCTCTACTAAGGTGAACCAATTAGACAGAACAAACCGCGTGTATTTAATGCACATCTCTCGTCTAAAAAGGCATCCATGTCAAATGCATTGTATTTCCCGGGAAACAGTTTATAATTCAACGCGGGCATCAAGGAACAACGCCGTAATACAGCTGAAGATTAATCCAGACGCAGTTATCACTACATTGTATAAAACAAAGTCGCTTCCATCTGTCCGTCCCTATGTATACTTAGGTCTTTAAAACTAAGCAACGGATTTTGATGCGAGATTCAAGAGGAAGGTTTATATGTATAATACATGCATAATTTATCAGCATTACATCCGTGCCGGGCGGGGGTCGCATGTATGCGATAATCCAATCAACACATTAAGCGTAACAAAAACCGTTTTGTCCCTCAAATGCTTCTTGTTTCGATTACGGTTCATTGTAATCACCTTGTAATCAGCTAGCTAGTCATCCCAGTACATTGTATAATGGGGAAAGCGTAGATTTCATTTGACACCTAATGGCAGTAAAAACTGCGAAGTCGCGTGTTCATCGCACATTCAAGATGAGGAAGTTATATATGAGGTGTTAACACGTTAAACTGTGATCCGTTGTCCATGAGTATAGGGGATGGTCTATAATTCTATATCACAGACCTATATCTATACATATCTATACAGATCACGCAAGTTGCAAGAGAAATCGCGTAGCGTGCAATTTAATAAAACTTACTCATGAAAAGAAATGTTTCCTTTTAATATCTCGGCCGTCCTTGCTATTTACTTTTTTTGCAACTGAATAAGTACATCACAATTGGACAAGCGGGAGCGAACCAATGAGAGTAGAACGCGGTAGAAATTAAATAAATAAATATCGGACAACCTCACACAAATCGATCTAGTCCCAAATTAAGCTCAAGAAAGGCTTGTGTTATGGGTACTAGATGACGATATACTTACTTATATAGATAAATATATACTTTAATACACAGAACAACCATGACCCAAGCATAAATATTCGAGTTCATCACACAAATATTAGCCCTGGCCGGGATTCGAACCCGGGACCGCCGGCTCAGTAAGCAGGTGTCTACAAACCGAGCCAAACGCGTCGTCGAAACGTCAAATTAAACAATATCAAAATAGGACGTTTCGTCTATTTTATGGCACGCGAAATGTGTACCTACAAATTGTAGGTTTACAATCTACATGTATAGGTCCTTTTCAGTCATCTTGTCTACTTAGATAAACGATTTGGTGCACATTGTAGATGCAAGAAATGCTCCGCTGCTCTCCACTCCGCCCGGACCCGCTCCGCTCCGCTCACACTGTTGGCGTAGCTACCGTCATATCAATGATACAAGGCCCCTGGGTTACAGAGGCCTCAACATGCTGTACCCTCGCCTGTAGCCGAGGCCTCCCGACATATTATATGCTGTGAGTCAGAGCCCCTAAGCACTTGGCGTTCGGGGCCCCTATAAAGAGAACATTACCATGGTGCAAGTCCGGCTTCTGGGACTGGGCCCCTAGACTGGCTGGGCCCCTAGGCCCGAGCCTTGTGGGACTAGTGGTAAATACGGCACTGCTGTGGATGGTATGTTACACAATATAATATATAAATATTCCGTCAGAACATGGTTTTCGGAATTACGAAAATTCAGAATGCATCAGCGTTCGGACAAGAGTTTATTAATTTACCAATTTTTAGGAATCCGTACCCAAAGGATAAAAAACGTTCCTTTTACTTAGACTCTGCTGTTCGTCCGTCTGTCTGTCTGTCTAGCTGTCTGTCGGTCTGTCCGTCTGTCAACAGGCTGTATCTCATGAACCGTGATAGTGAAATTTTCACAGATGATGTATTTCTGTTGCCGCTATAACAACAAATACTAAAAACAGAATAAAATTAATATTTAAGTAGGGCTCCCATATAAGAAACGTGATCAATTGCGTTAACTTTGCCTCTCATTTGCTTGCGGCGCCATTTAATACCAGATGCAAACTTAACTTAATCCGGCCAGTTAAGTTAAGAGTCCAACTCGCACTTGGCCGGTTTAAAGTAATTATAAAAAATAGATATACTCGTAATATTATTGTGGTTGCAACAGTTTGCAATTTATTGGAACATTATTATGGTCCATTAAATTGCAAACCAATCATACTAACATCGAATACGTAATTAAAAACATGTTTAAATGTATGTTTAATTATAATCAACGAAACCTAATATTTTATATTAAAAGTATGACAATTAAAGTATGACGCGCTCATTCATTATTTTTCAAAAACGGAAACAAATGGTCAAGAAAAACTGTATCTACAACTTACAATCAAAAAGCAGTAAGTGCATATGATAATTATAGCCGTTTATGCCCTTTTATTATTTGCGTAGTGGAGTACAGTTGGCCACTTTCACTGGCCATTACATTTCACGCGACGGCGCGCATGCGATTAAAACACGCTATGCTCTCGTTAAAGATACGTCATAATCTTGGCGACTGTATACAGATTATGTAGAAATAAAACAGGCACATATTTTTTATAGCAAAGAAGTGACAAAGAAACGTACGGTCCGCCTGATGGTAACGGTTAACGGTTACCGCAGCCTATGGACGCTTGCAACTCCAAGATTCGCATGCGTGTTGCTGACCCTTTAAACATCTGTAGAAATAAATATTTTATAATATCATTTCTTCAGCAACGGCCATATAATATGATGATATTCATACTCGTATTTTATGCAGGCACATAATATGATAATAATATTAATAAATTCAGCAAATTTCTCAAGGGGCCTCTACGTGTTGGATCCATATCCCCACGCAAGCCTTCCAAAATACCGGGACGTATGAGCCTGAGACTCAAAAGATGAGAAACAATTAATAATAAATATCGAATAACTTTACAAAAATATATCATCAAATCCCACAGATATGTAGTTCTATTGGCTTGTGTTATGGGCACTAGACGACGATGTACATATACTTATATAGAGGAATATACACTTAAATACATAGAAAATATCCATGACCCAGGACAGGAACAAATATTCGAGTTCATCGCACCAATAATTGCCCTTGCTTATGCGTTAGATTTAATAGTTCGATTACTTATCTTCATCCGAAATTATAAAAAATAACAGTTCACCTAAATTACCCAAAATTATAAGATTATAGTCCCTTATCTAAAACTATCCATTCAATATCCAAAGAGTGTACCATCTTCAACTTGCCTAATCTTTTACCAACAATAGAACTTTACACGACAAATTTTCAACTCTAACATATTATCTTAGAACTTCGTTTACGATATCTCGGTAGCAAGTTTCAGTTTTACAATCAAATGTTGAGAAGATTGCGGTTACTCGGAATAATCATATGTGATTATTTCAACACGTGATTAAAATGTAATCACTTCGCAGAAAGCAGCTGCTACAGAAAGCATAGGAAAGTCATTATTGTGGCATTGAATCGAGTTTCTAACTAAGTGGCTAGATTTAACATTTTGTTATTATATTAATTTGTATATCTTATCTTAGGTGTACATGTACAGGGGATGTATAATTAATTGTTTTGTAAAAAGAGCTTTCGTAGTATTGTTTCTTCGGCATACATTTATTATGGCATACGTTATTATTTTAACGGCAAAGTTATATTTTAAATGCCAAGTAAAAGCTGCCAGTTCATCGTATTACCTGCTCGAGCTAGTACATTATAATAACTAGGGCGTTGAATTGAATGCCTTAGATCGCAGGGGATTGTGGCCCAAACCGAAGGTGAGGGCCATAAATATGAGATCTGGTGCTTTACAAATTACCTCCCGTGTTTGTCTAAAGTTTTACGTCTTGCCTTGGCCAGGAAGCTAGTTATTCTCCCGGCGTAGCGGGCTGAAAATCCCACTTACGGTTTAGGGTAACATAAAATAATAAATAACCAACAAACTCATTTGCACACCTGATGGCTATTAGCAGGACACTTACTCTCATACACAGAATATCTAGAACTTACTCTTTTTCGGCACAACATAGTGGCTTTACTTCGCCTGATGGTAAGCAAAAAGGTGGGGCCCAAGTCGCAATGGCCACTGACTAGAAACCAACGGTCCCATGTCAGTTGACACTGCCATGCTGGCCCGAGAGATGCTTCTTCACGCTTCGTTTGAAGGGTTCCAAGTAATAAGAAGGAGGAAAACACATGAGCCGGCAAAGAGTTTCATATTTTAATAGTTCGGCAAATGAAGGAATTGCCAAACTTCTCGGCAGAACGCAGAGTATATGAATTTCCACTTTCCACTATTAACCATAGTTAAATGATAATGACAACAACAGTAACAATTAGCCAAGCCCTCCTACGGCTAACCTACGTCGCTGACTCAGAGAGGGTTCCGTAGGAGCCTCTCCGGCGCCCACATCCACCAAAGCAACAATCGGCATTGGCCTTCTTTGAGGTTATACCTACTCGTATATATGACCTAGATATCGGTGAACACGCTCCTGTGATAACTTATATCTTATAATAAAATACGCTTAGAACGAGAGTGTTCATAGAAAGAGTAGATCAACTTTTTCTTGTTGTTATTCTGTTCCATGACCCAGGGGTCAATCATCATCATATCAGCCGATAGACGTCCACTGCTGGACAAAGGCCTTCCCCAAAGTTCTCCACAACGATCGATCTTGCGCCGCCCTCATCCAATTTCTAGCCGCGATCTTAACCAGGTCATCGGTCCACCTTGTTGGAGCCCTTCCAACGCTGCGTCTTCCGGTCCGCGGTCGCCACTCAAGAACCTTTCTGCCCCAACGGCCATCGATTCTACGAGCAATGTGCCCCGCCCACTGCCACTTAAGTTTGGCGACTGTCTGAGCTATATCTACAACCTTGGTTCTCTTGCGTATATCATCATTTCGGATCCGATCCCACAAGGAAAGTCCGAGCATAGCTCGCTCCATTGCTCAATTGCAGGACAATTGCAGGATTCCACAATTTCCCGGTTTACGGTGCACTAACAGATTAAGTTTTTTTTTTCATAGGGTAGTCGAAATAGGAATAATATTTAAGTTTTGTTTCCGAATGAAGGAACGACTCCGATCCCGCGACAGTGTCTTCCAGCTCGTCAGCTCACAGCTCAAGCAGATCCGCTTTTACCATATCCCTCCCTTCCACGTCTATTTGTAAAGACCAATACGACGTCCTCCTACGGTAATAACCCGAGTATGCTCTTCTGACTAGATTGACTCATCGGGTGTGACAGTATGAACTGCTACCAGTAAAGTACTTTAATGGGTTAGGTTAGGTTAGAACTGCGACCACAACAGTACTCGAGCGATTAAAACTAAAATTAGGGCATCTGAGTGTTAGGACAAATTATCATTATGACAAATGACATTAGGATAAATTATCAATATGGCAACTGACATTAGGAAATAAGATATTAGGGAAACCAAAATTAGGGCATATGAGTGTTAGGACAAGTGATCATTATGACATAAAACGTAAGGGAATGCAAAAATAGGTTAAAAAACGTTAGTGATAATTTATCCTAATGTCATTTGTCATAATAATAATTTGTCATACACTCATATGCCCTAATGTTGGTTTTTATCGCTGGGCTCGAGTACTGTTGTGTTCGCAGTTCTAACCTAACCTAACCCATTAAACTACTTTACTGGTAGCAGTTCGGTGGTTGCAAAACGGGCGGGGATTTTAGGGATTGCGAGGAATATGGCTAAAAATATTAGGGATATTGATAGTTAGGGATATTGATGTTTCGGACAAATGAGTTTTAGGACAACCATTACGGTATGGAAAATGATTGTTATGGCAATTGATCGTTAGGGCTAATGCCCATTAGGACAAAACAGTTCGGGCAAGTGATTTTAGGACAAACGATGTTAGGGATCGCGAGGGAGACCCCATCCATCGCTTTCATTACCCCGCTCATGACTTCTGAATCACTATTTTTAAAAGCAAGGAATATGATAGTGACGTTACAGTTTTATTCTAAGCCAATTATCCGCACAATTGATACTTCATAAAAACAGCTGATCCGATCTGTCAGGAAGCCTATTCCTCGAAGCATGCCACAGCGCAGTAAATGAATGAATCACGTTAATAGCCCGAGACGTATATTCGTCACACAGGAAGCAGTAACGAGGGTATTGAACCACAGCCTAGACAATGCCCGTGGTACCATCGCAGACGAAAGTTCGATCACTGGTTTTTACGTCACTTTCACACCTGCTCATTTGCAATAGAACACTAGTCTGTGGGTGATGTAAATTAATTAATTGACTGGAACCATTGTATGTTACTTCCGAACAGTACCTACTTGACGGTATTTTTAACCCCCAAAGACAAAAGAGGGGTGTTGTAAGTTTAATATGTGTATCCGTGTATTTTTGTATCTGTGTGTCTGGCTGTGGCATCATAGCTCCCAACTTGAGTGCGTTTTTAATCGAAAGACTTGTCCGTCGAGATGGTTCTTAGCTATGTTTGGTGGAAATAGGACCAGAAGTTTCCAAGATATTCAGCTTTAATTGGAACGAGTAAGAAGTCAAAATTTTGTAGTTATGTTCAGTTTCAGTAGCATTTTCTTTATCACTCATTGAAATGAGGGTCTCATGATGACCAGCTACACTTGTGTCGGTGGTGTTTAAATTTTTTAATTAAGGTTATTTCTGGTTATTTCTAATACAGATAAAGGATACAAATCATATAGGCCATATAATTTAGTGACATTATATAACCTTATTATTCTTATATTGAAAATATGTATTACGTATTAGCCTCAATAATCATATGCAGCTTTTCCTCAGGGACAGCCATACGAGTTCTATATGTCGGAGAGTAAAATATGTCAGGCCACTCCTGACAATTTTGACGCGAGTTGAAACCGTTTTTGTAATTAATAATAATGGATATTTCTATGAGTACAGAGCTACACCACTTAATCTATTATTATTTTAAGAAAATATTTGTGTATTCGACTGTATCAACATCAAACAGACCTGCAAACACTAATTTCAACGTTAAATAAGCATTGTAAGCGTGTTACAGCTTAATAAATTAATTCTTACTGCGGCAATAAATATCCAAACTCTCAGGCTTTATTTAAACTTTGTTGAAAATACAAAAAATACGTACAAACGGCGGATTTAATGCCTTAAGGCATTTTCTACCAGTCAACCGCTCATTGTTGTAACTGTAATAACTACAAAATCTAGTGCTTAGTATTATTGGACAAAAATAAAATAAAACAAAACAAATCACACATTCATTGTATGCGTCCCAGATTAAACCACTTTTTACCTATTCAATATACACGACTTTACTTTTATTTTCCGTATTTTTAAGATGGCGAGTCATTTATTGATGTATGTTGCCTCACCCGTAATATAGCCAGGATATTGCTAAACTGGAGATAACACATCCTTATCGAATTCGGCCCGAAGTTGTACGATCCTTTTTGATGCAAAAAGACGTATCTCGCTTATTTTGATCAGTCTTTATTTTCCAAGGCCGTTCAATATAAAAACCGGACAAGTGCGAGTCGCACTTACCCACCGAGGGTTCCATACTTATCCTCGATGCTTAACCTCGATGATTGATTACGTACATTATAATTCAGTGAATAAAGGATTTTGACCTTACAAACGGTCCGGTAGTTTTGAATTTTTGATGTGTTGTCTAGGATGGTTAGTCAGTGTTTAAAATGCAAAATGCACAATCCCCCCCCCCCCCCCCTCCGCGCCCGCCGCCATATTGAAAAAACCGGCACTTTCTTCATATTTTTGCTCATATCTTCCTTTAGGAGCATTTTAGCTAGAAGAAAGCTTCGACGATGTTATAGAGAGTTAAATTTACTACATTTTCCATGTTATATTTTGTTTCTAGGACAGATAGTTACGGAGATATGCACATTTAAAAAAAGTTAAGAAATTGAAATTTCCAACTCAAAAACCAACTTCTGGATTATATCTTCGTTTAGGAGCATTTTAGCTAGAACAGTGCTTGGGCAATGTTGTAGAGAATTAAATTTACTATAATTTACATTTCAAATTTTGTTTCTAGGACAGATAATTACGGAGATATGCACATTTAAAAAACAGAAAAAGTCGAATTTTCCGGAAATTTCTCAAAATTCTTGGTTTAGAACGCTGTCATTCAGTTACGGACTAGTCTAGGACACATTAAAACATGTAGGAAATATAATTGCTTATAAAACTCATGTCCATTTTTACATACATTTTCGGAAAATGTGACTTTATTTTTTACATATCTCCGTAATCATCTGTCCTAGAAACAAAATTTGAAATATAAATTATAGTAAATTTAATTCTCTACAACATTGCCCAAGCACTGTTCTAGCTAAAATGCTCCTAAACGAAGATATAATCCAGAAGTTTGTTTTTGAGTTGGAAATTGCAATTTCTTAAGTTTTTTTAAATGTGCATATCTCCGTAACTATTTGTCCTAGAAACAAAATATAAAATGGAAAATGTAGTAAATTTAACTCTCTATAACATTGTCAAAGCTTTCTTCTAGCTAAAATGCTCCTAAAGGAAGATATGAGCAAAAATATGAAGAAAGTGCCGGTTTTGTCAATATGGCGGCGGGCGCGGAGGGGGGGAATTGTGCATTTTGCATTTTAAACACTGACTAACCATCCTCGACAACATATCAAAAATTCAAAACTACCGGACCATTTGTAAGGTCACACATAGTACTTTAGTCTGTATTCACCGTATTATTAATAAAGACTACAATATTTTTCATATTTTAATTACATTGTATGTTTTTCAGATTGTTCCTTAATACTTGCAGTAAGTATAAGACAGTATTACTTGCATTACGTGGAAAACAGCCTATAAATTGATTTCCTTGAAGGTGTCGAAATATACGTTTTTTGCGGTATAAACGCCCGTATCTTTTTATTACATTAACTTATAAGTTTAACTTTTTCACAGCTTCAAGGGACTGTAGACTAGTTTTAATTTTAACTCGATTCCTCTACGCGTTCCTGAGATAAAGGGTCTTGATAGACGGACGTCACGGACGGACAACCAACGTGATCCTATAAGGGTTCCGTTTTTTTTACTTTTGAGGTACGGAACCCTAAAAATGCAAATGAAGTGCTCAGATCGCGGCTCCCGATAATGAATGGTATTCTGGACAACAAAAGCGTTTTGTGGGTCAGTTCTAGCTGTAGAGGAAATTCCATGTCACACTCGATTTGAGTGATTGTGATTAGGGTGCAGGCGATGCGTTTTAGGCTACGGCCAATGATAAAGCGGGTAGCGAAGTGAGACATTAAAACGCTTATAATTCAGTAGCTGCGCCGCGCGTTGTTACCCGCTCATCCTACGAGAACACTATATTTTTCGGGATAAAAGTAGCTTATGTGTGACCTTTATACCAAAATCTATCAAAATTGGTCCAGCTGTTGAGAGTGAAGAAGTAACAAACATACACCCTTACAAACTTTCGCCTTTACCATGCTTGTATAATTATGTTCGTAGCAAAAAAAATATACCGTAGCAAAATACCTTTTTTTTCTTTACCATAGTCGCGTGAAACAAATTCTATCTATTCCATCCTCTGGATGTCCAGCTATCTCTGTACAACCATAGGTTAAAATCCATCCAACCGTTTCGGTGTGATGAGGGGACAACAGATGGCGCTGTAAGGCACATCCGAAGTAGCAAACAAGCTGCAGAAGCGCCTTTATTTAGCTTAAATTAGCAGTATAAGAGCTGTATCAGCGCTTCTGCAGCTTGTTCTGCTACTTGGGATTTCTTTTTTATAACGGTACATCATAGTGGCTCCACTTCGCCTGATGGTAAGCAATAAGGGGAGCCCGAGTCGCAGTGGCAACTGACGAGAAACCAACGGTGCCATATCAGTTGACACTGCCATGCTGGCCCGAGAGATGCTTCTTCACGCTTCGTTTGAAGGGTCCCATGTTATGAAGGAGGAAACACATGAGCCGGCAAAGAGTTATTTTTTTAATAGTTTGGCAGATGAAGGAATTGCCAAACATCTGGTGCATCGCCTTGTTGAGATTGTTTCGGAAATAATGACCCCTCACCATAGTATAGAAGTAGAATAGGGTGGTAGACGAGTATGTATAATTGTATATTGTTGGTCGCGGTTTTTGTCCGTGTCTAGGTCGTGACATTGGAAGGTCGATTTTAATTGGACCCAAACTCTTTGGTATTTCTATTTATTTTGCACCAGGTAAACATAGTAACGAATTCGACGTTGCATTACAATACCCGCAATTTTGTTATATCTCATTTTTACAATGGACATTTGCGGATTTTTGCTATTCGAGGTGTCAAATAACATTGTGAAGTTTACATTTTAAAAGTGAAATGGCTGAATTTATGGAAATTAGATAAGCTAAGATTAAGTTAATATTATTAAAAACGGACATTGGCAAAAGCCACGAGCTGTGCCATTTCTGGATTAATATATGTATAATAATATAATATAAAGAAAAACATATATTTACGGAGGAAGTTGCGGCCACCTTTTAGTAATTATATAAATATCATGGTTAGTTAAATCACAATTTGCCTTCATCATTGAGCTACTCGTATTTAACAACTCAATAAGCGAGGTCGATTACAGTTTAATGAGTCGATGAAAGAGCGATTTGTAAGTAACACTCATAAGTATTAAATAGGCATCGGACTTCTAATAGAGGACTTTAGAGAGATATGGAGTCGATATTAACATTAAAATACAATTCATACTCATACTCATAAGTGTATTTAATTCGCAATTTTAATGTTATGGTCAACGACAAAGTCAGAAGAATGATCAACATCAACGACACGTTTGGCTCGGCTCAGTAGGCAGGTGTCTGCCTACTGAGCCGGCGGTCCCGGGTTCGAATCCCGGCCGGGGCAAATATTTGTGTGATGAACTCGAATATTTGTGCTTGGGTCATGGTTGTTCTATGTATTTAAGTATATATTTATCTATATAAGTACGTATATCATCGTCTAGTACCCATAACACAAGCCTTCTTGAGCTTAATTTGGGACTAGATCGATTTGTGTGATATTGTCCAATATTTATTATTTATTTATTTATTTACATAGATCTGATTTATGTGGGTATTTCTATTTCCTCATTATAAAATACATAAATATTTGCGACTTTTTATATGTTTTCTGGAGTAAATTGGGTTCTATATTGATAGAATATCCAGTTATGACTAGAAAATGCATGATATTGACAATAAATTTAGTTAAATCTAGGGGTTTAGTTACGAAGTTTGTTTTATTTATAATTTTAGTAATTTAATGCTTATGAAAATAACCACAATAAGCATAAAGGC
Organism: Apotomis capreana; assembly: GCA_947623375.1. Classification (NCBI taxonomy): domain Eukaryota; kingdom Metazoa; phylum Arthropoda; class Insecta; order Lepidoptera; family Tortricidae; genus Apotomis; species Apotomis capreana. The sequence continues at coordinate 1,889,793 of OX392501.1, forward strand.
AGTTTGAAATGAAATAGCTGCTGAATGAATAATATGAGTATGAATTGTATTTTAATGTTAATATCGACTCCATAGCTCTCTATAGTCCTACCGTGCTATCAAAAGACCGATGCCTATTGCCTACTCATAAGTTAAACTATTAATTGGTTGAAATAGAGAGAGATACAGAATATATAAAGAAGCATTCGACCGTGGCATTTGGGTACTAGTTAAGCTGCCGATTTAATGCGTTTGCGTTTAACTTCCGATTGCACTGAAGGCAGAATCGCTGAAGGAACAGCTGCCAACAGAACTCTCAGCGGCATGGCGTAGCCATGGCCTGTGCTCCTTGGGTTTCGAAGCTCATAGGGCACTTGCTGAAGGCTTATCAACCTCTGTCTACCAGGTCTGGATCTGATATATGTACGTCGTCCATGATTCTTTAACCGGCGTCTTTGATAATTAGACAAGATAATAGAAGCGAGGCAACGAAAGGGCTATGCTCGGAGTTGGAGAAATGAGGATATCCGCAGAAGAATCAAAGTAACCAACATAGCTCACGGGGTTGCACGGTCGAAGTGGCAATGGGCGGACCATGTAGCCCCGAAAATGGATGGCAGCAAAGTCCTAGAGTGGGGACTACGTATAGGAAACCGCAGCGTGGGACGGCCCCCGACTAGATGGACGGATGATCTCATGGGGGTAGCGGGGAGTCAATGGATGCGGTCTGCACGGGATCGCACTTTGTGGCGAGTTATGAGGGAGGCCTATGTTCAGCAGTGGATGTGTTATAGGTGGATAGCATAGTAGTGATACACAGGAACTCTAATATTTAATCTAATGGATTATCTATTACAAATCTTCTTTCATCAAATAATCATCTAATCGACCTCGCGCATCGATTTGGTTTTGTTAAATGGCTCAACTTGAAGGCAAATGGCGATTTAACAAGGCATGATATTTGGATGATTACTATGTGATTAATTAATAATAGGTTCCGATATGTAGTATTTGGTGTGCATCCAACCCGTCCCACGCGTTCGCAGACAATGGCTTTTGTGTCAAGGTCGTTTGTTCATTTTCTATTTAGAGATTAGTTGGTGATTATCTGCTTTAGGCGAGCCCCTCTAGCACAACTATGCTTCGCTCTTGTCGAGAAAGTGCCGTCACTTTCTCACATTACTGCACAGAAAGAGACAGGTAATCATCTCGCACGAGAAATAGGAGACTGTCGAGACCATCCGCGAGTACGTACACCAGTATACATATATGTACACGCCAGTAACTTTTCAGGCTTGTAAACAACAGGCGGTCTTATCGCTAAATAGCGATCTCTTCCAGACAACCTTTAGGTAGCGGAGTAGTTGAAAAATTAATGTCTGAAATTAGTAGGAGGTAAATTAATTAACACGTTCTTATAAATATTCTAATTCAAATTAATTTCAATTCCTTCCACGTTTTATCTTAATCCGTACAACCTCCACACAACCTAACTAGGTAACTAAATAGTTTTTCAAACATTCAAAATACGAGGAGACTTAAGGCTTTTTAGCAATCAACAGTGTCTAACGAGACTAACAACTAACTAGAATGCTAATGCCCGCCCACCAGTTGTAAAAGTTAGCGAACATTGGGCCTAAACATGCTATTAATTGGTTGTGTAAAAAGATAATGTTTTTGTTACAAGTCCGTATTTATTTACTAGCGTTGGCACTCGGTTTTGTCTGCGCAGCAAACCACGTATTTATTAAATTATACTTATAATTCAAGAACTAGATATGAATTTCCAAAATAACTAGCAATCCTTTTTCTCAAGTAAAAATCTAGCATATTCAAACATTTTCATTTTAGGATTAACAGGGTCCAAATGAAAATTGCCTTTGTATAATACAAAATGTTAAATTATAATACAAAAGTCGTGTATTTTTCTAAATATTTTGTGGATGGAAACATTTTTTATTTTTTTTTCAAAATTCTTTTTCGGTGCCGAGTGTGGTTCATACAAATTTGTAGGTGCGATACATTCATTATATATCTCTTGTCTTTATCGACAAAAAAAAATTGTTCATAATATTATTACCTATAGGTAGAAACACTTATTTTAAAAACCAATCTTACCAAACAAATTAGTGAACTATAACTTATGATAAAATAAAACATTCCGTCAAAACACTGCTTGGTGGGTGACATCATTTTCATTAATGACGTGATGACCAATAAATCAAAACAAAACAATAAGGATACCTCCACCAATTTAATTGCCCTACTAAACGATCCTTCAACTCGAATGGCTTAAAAATCCGACAGATGACTCTGATTCCGATTACGATTACAATGATTAGGCCATAAATATCATCGTATGATTAAGCATGAGTTGAAAGGTCACCTGTCCTTTTAGTTGATTATCTTAAACTATGCAGTGTTCGATGACATAATGGCGTTTTAAAGCTTATAGTTTGTATGTCTGTATGTAAACACTTTATTGTACACAACAACTGGTTATAAATACATTCATAACAAATAAAACATGTACAAAGGCGAACTTATCCCTATTAGGGATCTCTTCCAGTTAACCTTACAGTAATCAAAGGAATGGGTATTTGAAGAAAATAGCAATAGAATTGTTCACGTTTGTTAATACACTGAAAAAAAAAGCTAGTGAATCCTACTGACATTTCAGTAAGCCTATTCTTGTAGGTAGGCTGACTCAAATGTCAGTAGGCCTAACTGTTATTGCTGTTAGGCTTACTGAAATGTCAGTAGGATTCAATGGCTATTTTTTCAGTTTAATAATGCTCATACTTGCTTCTATCATAAATAACTATTTTCAATGAGTAATAATCAATAAACAATCACACTAATATTATAAAGGCGGAAGTTTGTGAGTGTGTTTGTGTGTAGGTATGTTTGTTACTACTTGACGCTCAAACGGCTGGACCAATTTTGCTACATTTTGGTATGAAGGTAGCTGACACCCAGGGTTAAAACATTAGGCTACTTTTTATCGCGAAAAATGTAGAGTTCCCAAGGTATGAGCGGGTAATACCGCGCGGCGCAACTAGTAATACATACACATATACTTAAAGTAGTAAATAGGCATAATCCCCTAGGCTCTGATTAAAAGGTATCAATGAAAAACCACATAACAAGCAAACCTCGTATTATTTGCACAAAGAAAGAAACATACACAAACGTACAAACGACCAAGGAAAAATAACTATATTAAGGATATAATAATCATTTGGTTTCTCAGCAATGAAGTCTGTTTCGATTCAGTGGCTTTATTAAATTTGCCAAATTTGCTCATCCCCCTTTCATTCTCCAACTTTGGATGAACGAAAGTTACTTTCCCTAATAACATTCTCGCAAATCTATTGTAACTTGGATTGTATGTTATTTAGCTGTCAATTGTATGACTGTATAGTTTTTAGAATAGATTTGATACTAAGAAACGAAGGTCAAACTATCAGATATAATCGCCCCGAGCAATTTTTGTAACTGATGATTCTGTCATAGCTAAATCATCGTTAGTTTTTAACTATGATGGCAGTTTTATATTAATATACATACATATACAGACATTTATATACTTACTAGTATCTAGTTTCGCCACAGATTCCCTTAAAGAATACCAATAGAATATATTTTCGTCAAATCAGCTGTCGTTTTTCAAAATGTTCACAACAAACTTCGATATCCAAACCTTTGATGTAATCATTGAAGGGAATAATGTTTTCTAGAACAATGTGATAAACTTGTAATAAGTAAGTAGTTATTTTAATAAATAAGTAATAAGTTTTATAAGTCCCATGTCCGAAGACTAGTGACATAAAACTTGAACAGTCAGATCTCAGGACTTTGGTATGTAAAAATAACACGAATTGTATTATTAAATGAAAATTTCTCTAAAACGGTGATTATTCGGAGCGTTTTAACAGCCTCATTGCCGTAACCGCAATATTATCCAACAAAGAAGCATTAGACATTCTGCGTCTTCTACAAGACAACATAAAAATGGCGCCTTTGATCATACTGGGTCCGTCTAAATATAGTGATTAAGGTAATGAGGCAGTTAAAACGATCGAATTATCACCCAAAACTACAAAATTACATTTTAATGAAAAATAACACCGTTTTGGTAATACGCCATTTAAGGAGATGGATGATGTTAAACGTAAAACCACTCTTTAAATTGATCTCAAAGGTCCAGTATAAAATATTCATTAATTAGGTATCCAAGGTAAGCGAAGCGTCACCAAATTGGTCGCATTTGAAAAGTAGACGACATTGCGCTCTCAAACGAATTCCAGTTTTTGTGGCACAAATACCGGATAATTAGACGATGACTTGATATTTTTTAACCAAATATTGACGTATTTTTGTTTTAATCGACGTAGGTACAGTACAGTCGCCATCAGATATATCGCAGCATATAAGGCGTTCATAAATATCTGAACACGACTCTTATTGACTGGGCGTTACTACATGTTCAGATATGTATAAACGCCTTATATGCTAAATGTTTACAAATGAAGCGAAAATTGAAAAATTTAATGATTCGGACAGGATTCGAACCTGCGTTTCTAACGGCTTTCCGGGCCAACACTGGCGACCTCCCAATTGGACCACCGAATCAGATGTCAGAGTCATTGAATTTTTCAACCAGTTGCTTCGACATGCCTTAGGGTGGCATCGTAGCGCCATCTACCGTAAAGATTTAGACTTTATCGTCGGCACCATCGTCTCAAATTTGTTGAGAATCGATAGTAACGATGTGCTACACCCAAATTACTTATTTTTATTAAAGCAGTAACGTCTGCTAACGTAAACTAAATGTTTACAAATGAAGCGAAAATTGAAAAATTTAATGATTCGGACAGGATTCGAACCTGCGTTTCCAACGCGTTGCCTTATATGCTGCGATATATCTGATGGCGAGTGTGCCTATACTGTTTATTCTACATCTTAGAGCCCTCACTCACTCAGTCACTTACCATCGGGTGTTACTGCGGTCAATAGTTGGTAAGTTTCTGTAAAGGGCCTATGTTTCCTTAATCAAACAAAAGACTGGGTTTTACAATTGAAATCAATTTTATTTCAGGGCCGATTGTTCAATCACCAGATAAAACATATCTGTCAGATAAATATTGGCTGCCACTTTTCTTTTATATGACGGGAGAAAAGGATAGCAATAATTTTAACTGGCAGATAAATTTATCTGGTGATTGAACAATCGGCCCGTGTAACAAGACAAGTATTACTTAAGTACTATAACTAAACAATGTCAATCACATCACAGATGTACTTATAACATGAAATAATACACTGGATTTAAACAATTACTGCCGGATCCGTGTGAGATAGAATATAATAAAATAAATAGGAATATTCTTTATTGCACACCTCAACGGGAAATAAATACAACAAATACAGATTACACGTAACATTCAATTGAGGTAAACAACAGGCTACAGGGGACTTTATTACCTTACCAAAAAAAAGATGCAGTAATTTTAGAGATCTAAGTTATTTTCTCGGCTGTTCTCAATTTTTTTATAAGCTTTTATTGAGTTTCGCCCGACCCGACATCTGTCTGTGTGTTTTGAAAGTTAAATGTGATTTTGAATGTTTAAAGAAAGGTCTTGTTACAAAAAACTTTTTTTGACATGAACTTGTAAAATCGGCTTTGTCGTTTTTGAATTAATGTAGTACCTATGCTAATGCTGTGTCTGAAATATGTTTAAAGGCTAAGTCGCACCGAATGAATTTCCAACACGAATGCGTGTATGTGTGCATTACCCCTGTCTGTCATTCGGTGTGGCTTTACCTTTAGTCTAGATCTGATATATTATAAGATTTTCGCAGCAGGGCCTCACAGGCCAAGGTCCACTTGGTGGACTCGTCCTTGGCCTCTATACCTCCAACCTCAGAGCCACGCCAGCCAGAGTCTACTTTGCTGGCTTGTCCTTGGTCTTCAAATTGAAGCTCCACACGTAAGGTCCCTGTAGACCAGCCACTCGAACATGTCACAACATGTCCTCTATACCTGCAATAGCAGCGCCACACCGGCCAGGGTCCACTTTGCTGGCTTGTCCTTGGTCTTCAGGTTGAAGGTCCACACGTAGGTGGGCCCGCGGGTCCTCGTTTTATACACTGGGCATTCGTACATGTTACGCAGGTCCTGCTTGTCTTGAGTTATGGCCTGGAAACAGATTCGCAATCAATGATAGATAAGTAACTCCAGAGGGCCTATGATGGTCGCGTTTATCTCGTGGTAAATAAGTGACAAAGCATCTGTCACTCACACTCGCATTTTGTCAAAACGTGACGGATGCTTTGTCACTTATTCATCACGTGATCACCATCGTAGGCCCCCGGAAAGTATGCAGTGCCTATGTGCGAAGCAATGGACAGATTTTCATGATACATTAGAATACATACGCCTAGAACGAGGGTCTTCATAGCGATTTGCGAAAAATGAATCCGCTTTGGATTTAGTTGTGCGTGTCTACGAACCAACATAGAGACGTGTTGCTTGTGAGCTTGACGTTGTGACAGATACAAGGACGAAACTCAGCCCGTGGCTAACCAAAACTGGCTTCACTTTCAAGCGCTGAGTAAGTTCCTAGGCTTATTTATTCTGAGCATGATAGCTACTGAATTTGTATGGTTCATACTCGTAAGTACCTACTCTAAAAAAATTGAATCACAGAGGATATTCTAGGCAGTTTTTTTACTAATGAAGAGCTACGCCATACATATTCTAAGTAGGAATTCAATGTACGTAGGTATATGTTGAAGACGCGGTTGGCGAAGTTTGTAGTGAAGCTGCCTACTGAGCCGACGATCCTGGGTTCGAATCCCGGCAAGGAAAAATATTTGTGTGATGAACTCGAGTGAGGTATGTAAATATTCATATACTATGTATATCGTCGTCTAGTACCCATAGTACAAGGATTGCTTTGTTTGGGACTAGGTCGATTTGTGTAATATTGTCCTTCAATATTTATATGTATTTATATGTACTGATATATTTTAATAATATGGCCTAATACATACTTACTGTCACCGATATACTAAAATATGTAATAAGAAGTTAAAATAGTATTAAATTGTAAACTTTGATGTTACTTTTGGTTACCTATAGGTAAATTATGCAGATGAAAGAGCGGGATCTCCTGCCACAAGTATTATTTTATGCTTATCTATTACTAGGAGGTTCCAACCTTTTAATTTAAATTGTAAAACATTATAAACCAATAAAGTTTGATTTTGACCGATGTAGTTCGTAAATTCTGACAAGATTTACAACTGAACAAATTTGTAATAAATAAAATACCATAAATAGCAACGATTTTTTTAAAAGAATCTTTTAATGTTTTTAAGTGATTTTATAACAAACATTCTATCCATATGGTCCAGATTTAATCTATTTAATAAAATCATTAAGTGTTCTTGATTAGTGATACTTCCCCTTTTATGAGTTGATATAATTCGGTGGGAAAATAGCTCTATTGCCACCTCCGTGCTTGTGTGGGAACAAATGTCACAGACAGATGTCTGGTTCATATTTAATACATGAACCCATTAATTTATACAATAGTTTTTCCTGTTTCGACAAGTAAGGTTTTTGGCGGTCACAAAATTAAAATTAAGTAAATTGTATGCAACTGTTGGCCATACTTAATTCTCAAACGCTACATTGTTATAGTTATGTCTGCCAAGATTCCCAGCAAGTGAACAATGTACGTATACTACTTACCCATAGATATCTCTATCATTCTAAGTCAATTTAAATCGAGGTCCTTGAACTATGATATTGACGCTAGTTGTATAGACCATGAGGCTTGAGCACTCAGGATCATTTAAAACCGGAATATCCCTTCGGAAATGACACCTGGTGAGAAGAAACGCCAAGTAACTCACCTGCAGCTTGTCTTCTTTAATGAGAGAAATAGATAAATCACTGGAAGTCCTGACGGGCGCCCTCCATCAACAGCCCATGAACGTAGCGAACGTAATCGACCTAGAGTCCATGACTATACCAGCTTGCACGTCTCAGCAGGCGCCCTCCATCAGCAACCCATGGATGTAGGCCCCGTCGTGGACAGCCGACCTGGAGTCAGAGAACATACCCGGACATTGATGACCGGCATAGCCGGAAACAGCTCTTTAAGTCTGTAGTCCACGACTATGCCTGTACATCGCAGCGGGTGCCCTCCATCAACATCCCATGAACGACCGGACGTCCCATCGCGGGGAGTCGACCTGGATTCAGCGAACATACCCGGACCTTGATGACCGGCATTGGCGGGAACAGCTCCTTGAGTCTAGAGTCCATGACTATACCAGCTTGCACGTCTCAGCAGGCGCCCTCCATCAGCAACCCATGGATGTAGGCCCCGTCGTGAATAGCCGACCTGGAGTCAGAGAACATACCCGGACATTGATGACCGGCATAGGCGGGAACAGCTCCTTAAGTCTGGCGTCCATGACTATGCCGGCCTGCACATCCCAGCGGGTGCCCTCCATCAGCAGCTCCTGGACGTCCCATCGCGGGGAGTCAACCTAGATTCCATGAACATACCCGAACATTGATGACCGGCATAGGTGGGAACAGCTCCTTGAGTCTGGAGTCCATGACTATGCCGGCCTGCACGTCCCAGCAGGCGCCCTCATTCAGCAGCCCGTGGACGTCCCATCGCGGGGAGCCGAACTGGATTCAGCTAACATACCCGGGTACATTTATGACCGGCATAGGCGGGAACAGCTCCTTGAGTCTAGAGTCCATGACTATGCCTGCACGTCGCAGCGGGTGCCCTCCATCAGCAACTCATGGCCGTCCCATCGCGGGGAGTCAACCTAGATTCCATGAACATACCCGAACATTGATGACCGGCATAGGTGGGAACAACTCCTTGAGCCTGGAGTCCATGACTATGCCAGCCTGCACGTCCCAGCGGGCGCCCTCCATCAGGAGCCCGTGGACGTAGGCCCCGTCGCGGGGGGCTGACCTGGAATCAGCGATCCTGCCGTGAAAGGACGGGTGTTAGTTGCATGCTGTGGTGGGAGGAAGCGGGTCGCGTCTTTAACAAAACTTGCATTTTTTTAATAACTATCTCTGCTTTCATGTTTGTGTCACAGTTTGGTGTAGTTGACTGGTATGTAATGTCATTTTTTAATTAAGTCTACCATTGGTACTAAGCGCCCCTAAAAAAAATTACGCGATAAAGTTTAAATAAATACAAATTGTACAAAAAAAACATGAAGGAATTATTTGCGTCCTTTAAAACCACTGTTCGGCAGGATCCGGTTCCAAATGAGTGTTTTTTTTATCGCAATAAATGTAATAAAAAATTGATAAAAAAATAAAAATATGGAGATATCATAGGTAATATTTTATGATCAGTTCATCAGTCATCACCATAAATAACGAGAAGAATATTAAATACTGTTACTTTCAAATTAATCTGAGCAAAAACGTGAAGAAAAACTTCAAAGGTCACTGGACGTTAGGCGCCATAAGACAAATAGCAATTTGTCAATATTTATATCTGTATGTTAACTACACTACAAGTAAATTCTTTTGAATACGCTTTGTTAAAGATACGACCTTTATGACAAAATCAAGCAAAGAACAGTTTCAGCGCAGTTTTGATAACTTTTTTCAGTTTCAGCTTATACATACACTCCATTGATATATGTACACAGCTCATTATCATTACATTGAAAGCATTCGGGGACAGCCCGTTCAATATTTTTTGCGTCGTTATCTAAAACTAACACAGTTTTTTTACATGCATGTTTCTTTTTCATTTTCAGGATCCCGTACCTTAGAAAGAAGTATAAACCTGATATGATAAGCGTGCCGATGGCGTGTAGCTATTTGAATAGGCCATTGTTTTCCATCTTACATCATTGTAACTTTCGTATTACATATAAAAGAATTTAAATTATTTTGAAAGAAACAGGGATTTTATATTCTCAGTACGGAACCCTTCGGAATTCAACACTTGGTAATTTTTTACATGCATTTTAAACATTTACATGCTTCAAGCCAAAATCAATGCGTCTTTATCTGTTGATAACTCACAAAAAACTCATGCATTACTCAAATGCATATGCAAATGTGATCAGAATCGGAGTATCACCTTGGCATTCTTGATTATGCTCGTAAACAAAATTGAGAGAAAAAAATCTCGCCAAAAAATTAACATTCGCTAATAACGAAAAACACCAACAGCTGTGTGTAGGCCTTTATATTACCATTTTCCTCTGAGCTCCTTTGGACCTGCTTTACTTAAACGTTAACTGGTAAAAATGTCTTAGGACTAACAGAAAATATCGTCTAAACTCACTAATTAACAAATACGTACAGTCGCGTCAGTCGCCATCAGATATATCGCAGCATATAAGGCGTTCATAAATATCTGAACATGTACTGTAACGCCCAGTCAATAAGAGTTGTGTTCAGATATTTATGAACGCCTTATATGCTGCGATATATCTGATGGCGACTGTACTTTAGAGGCCTTATTCCTTTTAAAATGCTGATTGTTTTCGTCATTTTTTTATATGATCACACATTTTTGATCTATGATCAACATATTATCGATGTTACTACCTAGAACAGGGCTATTGGGATTTATTGGTATATATTTGAAACCTACAATTTGAATTTTTCGTTGTTAATTTTTGTTTCAAAACTACTCGAACTTGACCAAATTTACGCGGTAAATTATTTTTTTTCAACTTATTATCGACTGCACGCAATTAAAGCATGAAATAGCTATGTTACTATCTAGAAATTGGGGAAAAGTATTATTCACTTCAAAAAGTTGATTGAAATCATCAATATATTTGCCATAATATGTTTTTTTTAAAACGGTATAAGGCCTCTTAAAGCAAAGCTCGTATCTCATTGTCAATCTACTTACTATAAGAGGGTTTAAAGAGAATTGACAGAAATTTTAGAGGTCTGGCTATATTAACATGTGTACTTTTGTCGCGTAAGCCATAGTGTAAATACAAGAAATCAGAATCAGAATGAACTTCATAACGTGTTACTTATGAGTAATCAATAGTCCTTTTTTCAAAAGTATTTTTTTTTCTTGTATGTGGATTGAATGTACAAACAAGTCACGAGGTCAACACCTAAACTGTTTTACTGTCCGTAAAACATCCACACACGTTGCACACAGGTTAAAGTAAGTAGGGAGATTGATATATTCCATGACAAGTACTCAAACTTCAGAAAAAGTATCATTGCATATCTGGTCTCCCTGGATTCCGGAGCGTGATGAACCTCTGAATTCGGATTTGTACTATGTCTTTTTATCCGTGTTATTTGTATGATTGTTTTTTATTTGTTTTTAGATGTGTCTTTTTCTTTTTTTATGTACCCGCACTGCCTGCTATTACGCTCAACATAGATTGCAGACTGTAATGGCAGTCACTGCTTAGTAGCAATTTTATTCTTTAAAGAACCCAAATGTTAGCCGTGGTTACCTATAATTTGGATAAGCATCCTGTTTGTCATTTGTGTACTTATACTATGTTATAGTCTGATGTGTTATCTGTTGGTAATCCTTAAATAAATAAAATAAAATAAAATAAAATAAAATAAAATAAAATAAAATAAAATAAAATAAAATAAAATAAAATAAAATAAAATAAAATAAAATAAAATAAAATAAAATAAAATAAAATAAAATAAAATAAAATAAAATAAAATAAAATAAAATAAAATAAAATAAAATAAAATAAAATAAAATAAAATAAAATAAAATAAAATAAAATAAAATAAAATAAAATAAAATAAAATAAAATAAAATAAAATAAAATAAAATAAAATAAAATAAAATAAAATAAAATAAAATAAAATAAAATAAAATAAAATAAAATAAAATAAAATAAAATAAAATAAAATAAAATAAAATAAAATAAAATAAAATAAAATAAAATAAAATAAAATAAAATAAAATAAAATAAAATAAAATAAAATAAAATAAAATAAAATAAAATAAAATAAAATAAAATAAAATAAAATAAAATAAAATAAAATAAAATAAAATAAAATAAAATAAAATAAAATAAAATAAAATAAAATAAAATAAAATAAAATAAAATAAAATAAAATAAAATAAAATAAAATAAAATAATTTCTGAATAGCTTGGATAAAAAATTGGCAGCAATACTCGGGTGAAGTATGATGGACGTTAATTATGCAACTAGGAAATGAAATGTCTTGTTATTAAGTTTGTTTTGCAATACCAATAATTTGCTTTTACATTTCTGCTGTCAATTTTTTTCGGCAGTTAAGTTTGCCATTCACCGAGTTGTTTGTTGATATTATCAGACTATACTTGTTACAGATTCAGTTTGTTTTCACGAAGTAACATCAACGACTTGGTTGGCGCAGTATATAGTACACCTGCCTACTGAACAGGCGGTCCTGGGTTCAAATCCCGGCCGGGGCAAATATTTGTGTGATGAACTCGAATATTTGTTCCTGGGTCAAGAACATTATCTATATATGTACCTATTCATACATTAAGTATATAGTTGTCTAGTACCTATAGTACAAGCTTTGCTTAGTTTGGTACTAGGTCGATTTGTAAGTGTGTAAAATTGTTAATATTTATTTATTTTTTATTTATCAACGAGAAGTTTAGAAACAATATAGATGACATCACTCACGTGAACTCTTCCTTCAACTTCTTGGTGACGTCACACTGCAAGCACATCTTGTCCAGAGGCAGTTCGTAGCGACGAGCCGTGCTCTGCATGATCGCCGTCAAAAGACTCTGCGGGTTGAAGAACCCAGCCAGCCAGACGGAGTTCGGTAACTACGAGAACAATATTTGTATTATACTTCATTTGGATTAACGCAATGATAAACTTTAATTGACACGGGCTCAAAAAATTATGGTTTCTATGATGAAATTGATCACCTTCAGGCAAAAGTCGTATATTCCTAGACTTAGACGTGGATTTCTAGACCGATCTGCACTGCACACATCCATAAAATAAAATTGCACGCATAAGATAAAATTGAGACAATTACCTTGGTTCTTTCATACGAAAAAGTTTATGCCAGACCACTGCAGCTACTGACATGTGAAGACGTTTAATATTGGTCGTACGCCTCTTTATATACCAGTGTATTTGCAAGAAAATCGGTATCATCAGTTGCGAACAAACAGCTATTGATGAAACAGAATGAGAGCTTCAGCAGTGATAGGGTAAGCCTGTTTAGGCCAGCCGTACCAAAGGAATAAGAATAATATTTATTATTTCCAGTATAACACCTACAGCAAAGTACCTATATGTAATATATGTTCCAAAAACTTACGCCAGCTAATGTAGTCCAAACAGCGAGCAGATGAACTAAGCTAAGATCCCTAGTCTAATCCATCACTACTAGGGCTTTAAGCCGAGTTTGTCAGCCCAAAGCTTACGCCCTGTTGCCGAGATTGGCGTCACCAGCATCAAGTATCCTTACAACAAAATCTGTAGCCCAAGTTTCCAACTCCCGCAGTCTTAGCAGCAGGTCGATGAACCACGCCGACAACCCGAGCAGTGATGGGTACGCCCTGTTGCTCCAGATAGCTGGCACCTGATCCAGGAACAAAGCGTTTTCTAGTTCTTCCATCACCGATGTTATAGTCAATTCACCCTGGAATGAGCATACATTAGATGTTGTAAATACCACTTTTAAAATACTGACGCTACTGCACTTCACAGATTTGTTTGTTTGTGACACAAACAAAAATTAGGTGTACCAATTTTATGACAAACACAACATTATACCAACCAATTTTAAACGGCTTGTGTTTAAACGCCTACCAAATATGATTAAACGCCTACCAAATATGTTGATAAATTACTACCAATAAATTCTTAATGCTTGCCAAAACGGATGAATGCTCACCAAATAGTGTATCCCAAACTATTCTATAAATAAAGCAAATAATTCTTTTTCTTACATGCTATAAAAATATATGAACACCGTTAAAGTTAATTTCAGACCAAATAATCTATATTATTGGCAAATGGATGTCACCAATATTTTATATTATTACTTCCATTTTAGTCATTTTTGCTGAGGCAAAAAACTAAATGCTCAACAAAATGGCTTTTTTCACCAAAATTTCACATTGGTGCTAGGCGGCTAAAACTCGGTATCGGGGGGCTCTCGGGGCTCAAAAATATGAATCTGAAATCTTGTCAGAAAATTCGGTCAAATTCGGAAAATATCGAAAAAAAAAACGATTCAAAATTTCAAATTAGTGCTAGGTGGCTAAAACTCGATATCGGGGGGCTCTCGGGGCTCAAAAATATGAATCTGAAATCTTGTCCGAAAATTCAGTCAAATTCGGAAAATATCGAAAAAAAAACGATTCAAAATTTCAAATTGGTGCTAGGCGGCTAAAACTCGGTATCGGGGGGCTCTCGCGGCTCAAAAATATGAATCTGAAATCTTGTCCGAAAATTCGGTCAAATTCGGATAATATCGAAAAAAAAAACGATTTGTATGGAGAAAATTTCAAATTGATATAGCATAGCTAATAATGACTACCGCACATTATGGAGCGTTTTTTAGGGATATAAAAAAAAAACTAACCTAACCTAACCCGGCCGAGTCGGATCTGCTCTGAAAGGTGATCAGGATTAGATGGTTACCTAGCTGAAACACTAATTTATGAAAACAATATTTGGTGAGCAAAAAATCCATTTTGGGAAGCAAAAAGATATTTTTGGTAATAATTTTGATGTTTTATGAAAACAATATTTGGTGAGCAAAAAATCCATTTTGGGAAGCAAAAAGATATACTGACTCAACATAAAATTATTCTGGTGTAATGTATATCGATTTTGGAACACAAAATGATTTAATTTGGGGAGCACTGTATAGAGTGGGTTTAATTTATATGGAGGCAATTCATTTTATTTGGAATTTAGTTTTGGGGTATAAAAGCCATTTTGGTGAGCGTTTAAATTGTTCCCATTTTAAACCAGTCAATAGACCCTCTCACTCCATTCCCTTTCCTATTATGCCCGTCATGGATATTGCATTAAGTTAAGTCTCCTTTAAAAGTTTAATTTCAAGTCAATCCCAAGTCTAATCAGAGAGCATTTTATCTCCCCAGTCAAATAGTGTTCCCGCTCGCACTCCTGGGAGGTAACAACCTAGAACGGCGTTCGTTTCTCCACCTTTCCCTTGATCACCACCTGCATGTCTATTCTCTAGAAACTAATAGTCAACCCCCGGTCTAGACCAGCTTTCTCGAAGCTGCCAGGAACTGCGTTCATCATCCAGGTAAAATTGCTCACCATCGCACTCCTAGAAGGCTACAATTACACATGGCGTCCATTAATTTACCTTTCCCTTTATCTACATCTGCATATCATTCTTCTAGAAGCTTCTAGAAACGGTCTCAGGAGTGTGAGCGAATGAAGTACTTAACCGGGGAGAGGAAGCGGTCCTCGATCAAGTAGTTCGTCCGCTTGCACTCCGGAGACCGTTTCAAGGTCACGATTACGTATAGCATCCGTTCTTCCACCATCATGTCCAACATAATATCTTAACAGTCAGTCGAGTCTTGGAAGGTTTAAGTAAAGAAATTCCCTTAGCGACCACAGTACTTATTATGTCATTCTCCCTAAAATCCTCTTACCTTCAACCCGAGATCTAACTCCCTCAGAGACCGTTTCATCTCCCCTGTCAGGTAGTTCATTCTTTCGCACTCTTGAAAGGCCACAATGACGTATGGCGTCCTTTCCTCCACCTTGCCCATTATCTCCGTCATGTTGAACTCTTCTGGGAGCTTCTCCATTATTTCGTCTAGCATTTGTTTCACCTATAAAGTAAAACACGAGTAGAAAATAATTTTGTTATTTGAAAACTTGGGTCGACTATTTCTTATGACAGGAGCTTATAGACGATGTTTTAATAATATAATATGCAAAATTATATAGTCTGTCGATTTTCTAAGGATTTAGATATTAAGTACTGACGAATTGTATTATGTCGATACATTTCCAGTTATAAAATTCTAATATAAATATAATACCTTATCCTCTCTTGTAACGGTAGTAGCTCCAGAAGCTTGCGCATCTCTCGGTTGCATCTCAAATATAGTTCTAAACAAGTTTTCTGAAGTTGTGGTCAGGAAGCCAATTTCCGCATTTGGATGTAGACCATAAAGATATGGTGACTCCGGCGGCATGGCGTCTTCTATATATTGGTGGTAGCCTGCGTAGTCTGTGTTAGGAGGAGCAGGGAATCCTGGAGCTAGTTGAAGTTCACCATCCACCTGAGGAATCATTTTTCTGCTTTGTAAATTCACACAGCATTATGTTTACAAAATAGTATACTTATGTGCAAAATTGTTCAAATTACAACCGTTTGTAGTTTCTAATTTGATTATAAAAGTTGATCTCCGGTAATTTGTATAAGAAACCTGTATTCTAGTTAACCTATAAGTACACTAGTCATAGGTCCAACTTCTTTTGGTTTCAGTAAACCTTAAACAAATAAAAAGACCTTCACTGCTTTGCAAAGTGTGGTAAATGCATTGAAATCTTCTTAATAAACAGAATTGATTAACAGGTACTACATTCATAGATAGCTGAATGAGTTTTTAAAGATTAGATTCAACAAAAGATCTTACAAGGTCAGAATGCATGAGTTCTTCCAAATAAGCGTTGCACAATCTTCGATCCCAGTCATCTGTGATATGTCCTCCGTACATGATCTCTCCAAAGAGATATCTCAAATCCTCCCATGGAACTTTGGAATTGGCTTCTAAATAGTTGTACAAGACAAAGACGCTAATTGTTAGGTCACCTGAAAAATTAAATTTTACACAGATGATATGATTTATTAAAAACAAATTAATTAATTATAATCTTGTTCGCAATGGAAGGTAACGTTACTAACCGACATTGAATGGATATATTTTATTCCATCCTTGAGGTCCAAATTTTCTTCGTTCAGCTACGACAGCATGAAAGTAGCACAGTGCAAACAATATTGCTTTGAATTCAGCTTCTTTGCCGCACATCTCCAAAGTCTCTTGATTAAAGTTATCTAGAGCTTTGTGAATATTGGCCTGGAATTTAAAGAAGTCTTTATAAGTTAGTCATGTTAAGTACTAGCCTAGAATAGCCTGAAAGCATTTGGATGTCCAAACATTTGGACCAAGCTGAAACGGAGACGTTTCGCTCGCTCGGCCAATAATGCCAACAAATTTATGGCATAAAATCTACGTGTAAGAACAACTGACCTGCATACCCGTAGGTGGCTCATTAGTGATCTTAATACTAGACTCCAATATGCCTTGAGGAATAATATGAGCTGATGCAGTGGCTGCAGGCTCTGCTGACATGAACAGCCTAAAATCTTCGTGAGTTCCTGTTGCAAAACTCTCCATTTTCTTTTCAAGGCTGGAGAGCCATTTCTTCACTAAATGTATATTCTGTAAGAGACATAATATACAGTTATTTATTACTTACTTCTTTAAGTAACATCGGTCTCCTCTTGTAAAATACTGGTAGTCAGATTAAGACTTTTAAAATTGCCCTTGTGGCCTAATTACAGAATAAACTTTGATTTTGATAAAAAATATATATAATTGAATTCTTCTTTTAAGTACCTGTAAAACGACCCAGTGTCCTTTAACTATTGCTTCGTCCATTGCCTGTTCGGCCACTACTTCCTGACCTTGTCCCAGAGACACATTATGGAAGTTACCATCATCTGCAGTAAAACCCTTGACTTTCCCTAATGCTTCTACATCTTTCAAGGGATTCACGCCAGGCGATAGGATAAAAAATATTGGAGTAGTCGGACTAGTTTCTTCAAAAGACTTGCTAAATTCTACTGTTCTATTTTCAACATATTTGGCACCCATCTTCTCTTCAATGAATGCTCTAAAATGCAATATATACAAATCAGTCTTATGTACATATGTATTTAAAGGCTACAATATTTTCTGAAATTAACTTAGTTACTTACGCTACTGCATACGTCATTCTATCAGGTCTTAAGGCTCTCAGCATACAAAGCCTCTGTATAGCTGTTTTATTCTTCCATTCCTAAAATTTATAGGGAATTGTTTTGATTTATTACATCTGTTAAGTAGTGTCACAATTTAACAATCTATTATTTGTAGCACTTACTTGTGGAAACTTTTCCCGCTCAGGGCAATCCAATTCAACTATCTTCTTCCATCGCTTAGGAGAAGTTTCGATATCTCGGTCCAGATTTCTAAACTCATCCTTACTTGCCAGGGAACATATACCACCCCAACTTTGATGAGACAGAAAATCAACAGGGCTGGTGACATGAGGTTTAATAGGGAAACGAAGGAAGAAGTCTAATTCGGCTGGCGATAGCTCTTCGCTTATAAGAAGAACCTGAAAATATAATGGCACATAATATTGAAATATTGTAATTAATTTCAAAATCTGGCCCTTGATTTAAGACTACATACCTGAAACGTCATTTGTGATGCAAATATAAGCTTATCACACTCGAATAATCCTCTAGAAGTGTATTGGAACACTGAATAACTAATGCAATCAATAAGGTTCTTGATTCGCTGGCTGACTTCTTCTGCGGGTTCTGCTTTCGATATAGCCTTTTGAAACACTACACTAAACGCCTGAAAAATACAATCATACAGCAATGGACCATTCTTAATAAACTTTAACTAAGCAAACCAAAGTATAAATGTCTACCTTTAGAGAAAATTGATAGATCGGGTTGATGGTGTTCAAATCGTTTAGTATGAAGTACAATAAAGAAGCCCTGGCTGAAGCAGGACGGTAGAACTCTCTAGCTTGGTCTATTTCATGTGATGTTACTTTAGCTTCTGACACCTGTAAAGTACAAAATTGAAACATTCTGATCTCCAACCTGTATTTTACTGCTCATAAAAGTTGTATAGTATCAAATACCTTTTTCTCAATATCAGCGGCAGTTTTCTTAGTAGTCTCCAAATTCTCTACTAGTGCCGTGTCACCGAGAATATTCTCTCCTGCTGAAGAAAGTCTAGATAACAAATCATCCTCTAGCTCCTTTAATTGTATCTTAAATTCATTTTGTTGCTTTGTCAATTCAGCTTTCAGTTCCTCTAGATCGGGTCTCTCCGCTTTGACTACTTCAGCTAGTAATTGGTCTTCTAACCCGTCTCGGGTTACGGTGAAGTTGACTAAAGTTGTTTGGGCTTGCATCTCTGGTTTATAGTGAGGGTTTGCTAGTTTTGTGTGAAGGATCAGTCTGAAGTTTGGGCTGTACTCCACTTCCTTGTCACCAATTTTAATAGCTCTGAAACAACCACGTAATTTGTATCAATCACATCATCCACCTCAAATGGACACCTACGTTATAGCTCCGTTTATCAACGACCTTACTTGTGTATGGACCTACCAATTATTAAAATCTACTAACCTTCCTTTTTTAATCAAATTTCTTCCAAGCAATGGATCCAGGACCGGATCGACAGTCTCATCGATGTTTTCTAATAAAACCGTTTCCCCTTTTATAATGGCTTTCTCTATCGTATCTAAATATCCTTTCTGACCCAATCTTATAACCTGCAATTTGTCGCCATATTTTTGTTTAATCCATTTTACTCCTTGTAACTAAAACAAAAAAGTAACATAGTGTAGTAGTTTTCAGACACCCCTAACTATAAATAACAACAAACTTCTGCAAACTTACTTGTGGATCAATCATTAGCGGCCACCTGTCAGAGTTAGAAAGAATCGTAGCATTTTCAGTACTCATCCGATCGGAGGGAAGACCTTCATTTTGCCACATGGCTATAGTAGTATCATCGGTCAACATCGTAAGCGGATCCAAGCCTTCAGTTATTGGTACAGGTGGCTAAAATAAAAAGTTGAAGATAATTGTACTGCTCACTTTTTGTAAAATTCATATAATATTTTTTTAATGCATCTTATATATACAAACCTCTAACGTCTTCATAAATACGAGCCAGTTTTTATGGAGCAAATCCAACCGGTATTGTTTTGTAAAGCAACCCACATAGGATATGAAAGCGCATACCAAAAGGACATCTCCAGGTAATGTCGTACTTTGTTGCATGAAGCTGAAATAATTTTAAAATATTACAATACCACATTGATTCCTAAGTTGCAAGGTCACAAAATAATCTACGTTATATAATTATTACTGACTTTGATACCGCCTCTGCCCATCTGACATTTTCACTAGCCAAACCATTGACCAGTCTATTAGCCAATTGAATAGTTCTATTTGTGGCGTCTGCTTCTTGCTGGCACTTCAGTTTTTCTGCTGTTGCCTTTTCAAAATCGGCTGTCAACGTTGCTAATTGTTCTTCTAAAGACTGGAAAACAATAATTTTGTTTAGCATTAGGTATTGGTTAATTGGCCTCTTTTTTTACATGAATCTTATACTTTATACTTACAGCAACTTTGGCTTTAATAGATTTTAATTTCTCTGAAGCTGCGGCCAATTCAGCATTAGCTGCAGCCAAAGCTTTCCTTTTTGGTTCAACATCGCAAAATACTTCAAAGAACTTAATAATATTTATGACCCAGGCACAAAGACCGGCAGCAGCCGCCGATTTAGACCTTATAAATTCTGTAAAAAAAATATAATACGTAGTAGGTTGTGAAACTTACTTTTAATGTTAATGATCGTAATTACAGAATTTAATACCTGGTTCGAATTCAGAATCCTTTAGATACGGCTGAATGGCTTTTATGACATCCGGATGAATATTTTCCTTGTCGTAATTAACAAGCGCCTCCAAAAACATGTCGACTTTGGCCATTGTGACCTAGAATACGAACGTAGAAATAATCTGGAATACTACGATTTAACAAGCCGGAATCCATTAATAATTTTTCTCAATAATACCTTAGCAGCTTTCCAGCTCCTATCTTTAGGAATCTTGCCGCCTGGAGCTAATAGCACCATGACAGCAGCCGTCACATTAGTAACTGCACCTGGTGGTGAGCCGAAAGATTTTAATTCAGTAAGGTTAGCTTTGTTTAGCGTGTTTAAGGCTTCTTGTGCAGCTATGAGCGCAGGTTCTGCTTTTATAAGATCTTCTTCACAATCCTTTTGTTTTTTGGATACCTCTTCAGCAATCACTGCTACTTTTTCTTCCTCCTCATCAGCTACAATAAAAGCAGAGCGTTATGATATAATTATCAGTTGTTACAAAGGATAATTCTTTAGTTATCGATACATTCAGAGGTTTTTACCTAGTGCTTTTTCACTTTGCACTTTAGCCGTCTCAACACCGACTCTCTCGATGAGCTTGTCAGCCGCTTCATTCTTTTGCTGTAGTTCGACTTCCTGTACAGCTAATTTTACTTTTAATTCATCTACTTGTGATGCGGTACTGCGTAATTTTTCTAGACCATTCTCCAATCTGAAAACATAAAATAATACATAAATAAGAATGATCTATGAAGTTCTTCTAAAACTCATTTTTAACAATCATGTTTACCTGGTAATTTTAGCTTGAAGTTCGTCAGTTTTATTATAAACTAGTTTTGAGTACAAGCTGATTTGCTCAAGATAACTTTTCGGTGTAGTGTAATTATATCTTCTTTCATTCGCTAAATAAGCTTTGGAAATGGTATTTACTGATGTATGAACATATGCCATAAATCTGGAAACTGAATCGCGTAGCGAGACCTAAAAAAATGCAAATATAAATAAAATAAATAATAATAAATATCGGACAACCTCACACAAATTAATCTAGTCCCACAGTTAGCTCTAGCAGGCTGTGTTATGGACATTAGACGACGATATACATACTTATATAGATAAATATAGATATACACAAATATTCGAATTCATGAGACGAGATTCGATCCCAGTAGGTCGGCTCAGTTGACAGCTGCTTAACCACTGAGCCAACCGCGTCATATAAATGCAACCATTAGCCAATTTTATGAGAGTAAAAAGGATTTAAGAATCATTATTTTACTGACCGGTAAAACGGTTAGTCCTTCCAAAAACCGCATAGACACTGACACAAGTGCCTCTTGAGGCCATTCGTGGAACCAGTTTATGGAAGTACAGTTGATCAAAGCAGGAAACTTTCTCGATCGCACTCTTAAAGTAGACCCAACTGGAGAGAAACAGAGCACAACTTTTAGCTGTTTCCGAACTCTGTCTATGAAGAATTTCCAACAGACTTCTCTCGTGTCCGGAAGACCCGCTCCTTTTACCTGCACACGCGGTCATCAAATATTTAATTCACATAATTAGAACATTCTTAAATTTGTAAACATTTCTCTCCTTGCGTCTTGAAATTAATAAAAAGAAACTTAATATACTCAAAATCATAATTACCTCATTCCTCACTCCTGCAAGAATATTTTCAACTTCGTCATCTGGGAATAAATCAGCAACTTCTCCAGATGCCAACATATCATTGATAAGCACCAAGAACTGCTCATTGGCCACTTGAGCATCAGTCATCAAGAACATTATCCCCACATTTTTGAGACCAGTTTTAATATACAGATTTGATAGTTCTTTCTAAAATATAAATCCTTTTGTTAAATATGTGTAATTTTAAATTAAGTTAGCTATAATTATCAGATGTGCTGTTTGTACCTTAAGGTCAGTAACTCCATAACCTTTCTTCAGCTGAATCTGTATAACTTCTAAACTTGATATAAAGGCTGCTAGACGCGAGAGTGATTGTTTTCCGGAACCTCCGACACCGACCAGCAAAGCACTTCCTCGTGGACTTTCAAGAATACGATTAATTCTAGAAAAAAACATTTAGATTAAAAATTCCAAGTAATCGTAATTTTATTTTAACCTTGAAAGCAAAAGGTACCACTTTGATATTTACAATATGGATCCCTTGACAGGTTATTGGTATAAGGAATGTAAACATATTTCGTCCTCATGGTAAATAAACAGCAAAGTGGATCCTTTTGGTTGATAT
The DNA here is from genome assembly GCA_947623375.1 of Apotomis capreana. Classification (NCBI taxonomy): domain Eukaryota; kingdom Metazoa; phylum Arthropoda; class Insecta; order Lepidoptera; family Tortricidae; genus Apotomis; species Apotomis capreana. The sequence goes on from OX392501.1 coordinate 1,912,753, forward strand.
TGTTACATTTTTGAGCCCTTTAAAGTAGATTTTAAGGTAGTTATGATTTTTATACGCATCACCATTACCTGCAAATATGCATCATCGCATCTTCAAACAAGACCAAATTCATAGCAGCTATGAGATCATTGTAACTCGCCATTGCTTCTGTTAACAATTTGTTCAGTTGGTCCCAGGAACCAATGGACATGTACTTTGGTTCCCCGATGCCTCCAGCAAAGTGGCAGAAGATATTTGGTCGCTCAAAAACTACACCTTCATCTATTTCCTGTAAAACATTTAAATTAACACTATCCACTTCGAATGTGTATTCTGTGTTTTAAGGGTTTCAACAGTATTGAGAACGTACCTCAAAGTTTTTCTTACAGATATCGACTTGCATTTTCAGAAAGGCATCAATGTCTTTGTCTTCAGTCAGTTTGTCGCCATAGACGCGATGGGTCTCATGCATCCACAAACGAATCAAATCTGATGTCGATTCAAGACATTCATTAGTACTAAAAAGAAGACCCTGAATAAATTATAATTTAGTAAGTTATTTTTGCCGCATCACTCAATAATAATCATACATCGGACGGATAGGCATCATTGCACGCCAATAACATGCAAGCTATGTATCAACCGTATTTACACTAAGCAATTAATTTATTAAATGTTTGGTCTAATATCCACATTTTTGAGTGCAATGTCATCGATCCGTTCGATCTCTGATAATAATTAATAACTAAAGCACAGACTGAAACGAAAAAAAAGAAAATAAATATATGTATATGCTTGCTATGCTTAGGTAAGTAAACAATGTTTAAAGTCAACTGACCGAAGTTTAACAAATTTGATTTCTTATGTGATCATTACTAACGTTAAAGTATTTTCAACAGTTCAGCCATCTTCAAAAGTGCCGCAGTTTATTAGACGCTGCTTAACTCATCTGTTATAGAAGTAAAATGCAAATGATGATTCCATGGGTATATACGAGTAGTATACTTTACCTGGAAGATGTTAGACAAATCCCTTAAATTAAATATGTAATGGAACTTTATGGCAGTGGGTAGAAAAACTTGAGACACTTTGTTATGTAGAGCTATTGAAGCTGTTGTCACATTTGCTGAAACAGAATATAAAATGTATTATCGAAAACATTGTTAAATAAATAATATTAAATAAGAATTAATAGTTTAGACTTACATGATAGTTTAGCAATAGCTGCACTGATTCTCAGCTCAGGATTTGTAACATGTTGACTCAAAATAGAATGATAGATATTATTCAGTGCTTCTGAGTTTGGAAAACTAATAGCAAAAACACAAAAATGTCTCTGCAATCTCGGGTTGATGGTAAAACTGCCTGAAGTTGGATTCATGCAAGATACATATTGAGTATTATGTATGTCTTTCAGAGAAAGTTTAGTTCTGTCGTACCAATGGTTGTAGTCTAAATGTTGCCTGATAATTGTATGTGGTTGGACTGTACCATACGCGTCTACTTCAGGCATATTCATGTCGTCTATGAAGTAGACGAGAGTCTTGCTGCCTGGAGGGCCATAGTTACGACCGGCTTTTTTCTCTAGAGGTTTCTCTAAAACCTTTTGGAGCATCTCTGAGGAGGTATAAAAATTAAATGGTACCGACTGGATAGCATAGTTTTCAGGCAGGCTGAAAAAATAAACACTCATTAGTGCATCAAATGTACGCGATAAACGTGTTATCATAAGAGAGGTATTTACTGAAGATCATAAGTACCCTTGCAGTTTTTCGTTGACCAAAACGGTTTTTCCGCATCCAGCACTACCGACCAGCATGACTGGATGTTTATTCTTCATCAGCAAATCCAGAAAGAATCTTACACGTACAGTTTCCGCTGTTGGCACTAATACAGCCTAAAACAAATTCAGCAAGTACATTCACAACGCCTGTTCTTCTCATTACATTGAAGCCATTTAAATACTTCTTTACCTGCAGTGGTATATCCGGATCCAATTCAAACTTAGGAACCTTTTCTGTCCACAGCGTAAACTGTTTTGTTTCAGTGTCAATATAATAATCGAAAACTGTTCCGCCAGCAGGGAACTTCACATTCTTGAATTCATTAACCCACCATTTAGTGAACTCTATGGAAAAACAATTCAAAATATAAGTAAGCTATTTCATTTTCTAGAATTGATAAAATATCTAATTCGGTTGTGAAGCTTACCAACTCTGTAATCTATAGCAGTATCTTGAAACATGGCAGAACCAAAAGCCCAAACACAAGCAAATACAAAATAGATTTCATGCAAGTCCTTTGAACAATCGGCCGGTGTGTTTTCAGGAACCAACAAGCAGTTCAAGAGATGACACAACATTTGAATATGAGCCATTTCCGCAATGGGAGTTATCTTCTTGAATCGGTTTCTAATAGTCTCTAAACAAGGGGGAATGTATTTGTCGAATAACATAACTAGATTAGACTTTTCGGATGGTATTTTTCGAGTCTCAATCCAACTTGTCACATATCTGAAATCAATATGGAACGCGCATGATTACCAAATAGTTTAGTACAAGAATGAACCGTCTGTAATGAAATACAACTTACGGATTCCATCCTAAATCTTGCGGATTGATATACAGAATACCAGCTCTAGAGACAGTGGCTGGGGTTGCCGTGCGAAGATTTGAAATTTCAAACATCAACCTCATCGTAGGAGTCAAGGCTATTCGTTCATTACTCGCTAACGTCAAGATTTTATTATCATCCATAACTGTATTTAACGATTCAATCCACATCGGATCTATATCACCATCTAAAACAATCCATTTCGGGTTTTCACCAACAATATTAGCCTGATCTCTCATTATAACTGAGAACAAACCATCTTTCCACTCTCTAGTAGCTGGATTAATAATACCGAATAATTCGTCATTAGTAACGGCTTTTGGGTTCAAATCAGTGTAAATAGGTTTCTTTTTAAGATTTTGGTAGGTCTTGAACAAAGATCTCCACACTTGTGTTTTCCCAGTTCCAGCGTTACCAATAATAAAAACAGAATGCCGCACTTCTAACAGCTCTTCAAGTTGAACCACTTTGAGAATAAAATTGTCTTCTGGTTGAAGCAGTAGATCCATAGCGGCTTGTTTTACAGTTCTTTCAAATTCTAGATCACGTTTTCGGGGTACTTCCAGAGCAGGGAACAAGTCACCAATTAATCCCATAAACACGGGCATATCATCTGTCACTATTTTTGGTATGTTGAAATCACGCAGAGCTCTCATCAATACTTCCTCTTCAGGTCGTCCAGGGTCACCTCTCTGTTGTGACAATCAGTAATTAATCCTTGTTTGTAGACGTAAGTATTTTATTAGAAAATATAATTTATACTTACTTTCAAAGACCCAGCTACCACTAGCACAGATTTTATGGCGCGCAAACCCCAATCATAATGATCTTGTTTTGACAGCAATTCTTTGCATAGAGTATACAAAGTAATAAATTTACGGGCTAAGACTCTAGCGTCTTGGAATCCTTCTGCGACCAACATGATTTCACATATAAGTTCAAAATCTGGCACCACCATGGCGCAGGGTCTAAAAAGAGCCTTCAAGTTTTCAGGTAGTTCCGTTCTACCGGCGTATCCCGGATTCATAGTTATAAATATGCCAACAGAAGGAACTAAGCCTATTATTTCACCCATGAAGTTGAATTTCTCCTTTTTATCCCTGTAAAAAATTGTTATAATTAGAAAACACGGTCAATTGTTTCCGTAGCAACATTTTTGAGTCTATATTGAAAATTTACCGTATAGCATCTTGGACAGATTTCACTTGTACGGCCACCACTGATAATACTTCAACAGATATTCTATTAAATTCATCAAAGCAGCCCCAAGCTCCTGTTTGAGCCAGTCCTTTATAAATATTTCCGCAAGACTAAAACAAGACGCATTTTGATAATCAACAACTTGATAAGTTTTTATTATTCAAGTCACAATGTCTAATTGTTTTACGGCTAACGTACCTGATAGTCCATTTGTTCCGAGCAATTGAACACGTAGACCATAATACCCAATGCTCTTCCCAAGTCTTTAGTTGTTTCTGTTTTCCCAGTCCCAGCTGGGCCAGCCGGGCCTCCTCCCATTATCAAATGTAACGACTATAAAACAACACAATACAAAATAACCAGGTGATTTGAATTCCAAACCAGCCCATTTTGTTATAGGCACCTGTTGTACACATACCTGAGTTAGTGTTATGTAGCATCGATCAGTCAACGGTGTGATCACAAGTCTAGGAGTGTTGCCCAAATATTCGTAGCTGTATCTAAATTGGGCATCACAGATGTTTGCAAAACAATCGTATTCCTTCTCGTCCCATCTTAAAGAAATACAAATAGTATTGATAGATAAATGAAAGTCATTACATATAAGAAATTGAACTTTGTGATGAATTATTTGCAATAAATAATGACAACTATAGAGACAGCAAGACAATATAAGCAAAGATGACATGATGATGTGAAAATGAATATGAACCTGAAATGAGTGACTGTGACGATGATGATGAGGAGGCTTTACTACTGATGAGACCTGTGTCGTAGTTGCGACTGCCATTGAAACGCTGATCCGGCCTCAACTTTTCCTTGTATCATCTTGCTGACTACGTCTCTAGAATGTACATCTATAGTACAAATAGTCATAATTTTCTGGCGATCCAGCTTTGTCAGTTCTCCAATGAGGAGACTGATAAGTGTACTAAGTTGGGCCACTTGTTTCTTAAAATAGTCTTTCAGTGCGTTATCGTAACCCTCTTCGAGTCTAGCAAAAGCCATATTGACTTCGGTAGTCCACCAGATCTGAGAGCCGCATAACGAAACTTGAGCCATGAAATCAAACAGCCATTGTTCTCTTGGTTTCTCCTCGTACGAAACCATCCCTTCACCAAAATAGTTTCTAATGGTTGATCGCATTATGTCTTGCAATCTATTGAGCCAAATTTCAACCTAAAAATTTAAATAATTATATAAAAAGAGGCTCATATATTGCTGCCAAACTAAATATGTATGAAGTTTCCTTACAGGTCCTGTACAATCACAGCTTCCGTGAAATGGGACGTATTCTCCATCTTTTGCTATCATCCCAGCAGCTATTTTTCCGGGTTTATCGGCCGCTTCAGTGAATTTTAATTTTGCGATAGAATCGAAAAGTTTGGTTAAATGCCTGAAAACGAGACCACCCATTACGTTCTGTCTTTTCTGCTTATTTTTTACAAGGATATTCAAATTTTGTATTACCTTATAACCAAATCAGCTTGATTTCCATTAGACAAGATATCCAGTAAATCTGCAGATGATACGAAATAGAACCTTGGAAACGCTAATCTTTTCGTCTCAAGGTACTCAGCAAGGGCTTTCTCACAAATAATAAGGTCACTTTGCAGGCCATCGAGTTTTGTGACTAAACCTTCCTTGTTTGTACCTTTCACAACGTTCGGTGTTTTTGACATATCTGTGGATAAAATCTAAACAAAAATAAGAAATTTTTTTATTCAGTAAAGTGGCCCATTATCATCATAAAAATATTAAGTGTGTGCTAGTTTACTGACCTTAAATTCTGTATCAATCCTATCAAATCTTGCAGAATCCTCTGGCAACTGTTTCCTGATATCTTCAGAGCTCATGAAAATACTCTCCAAATGAGTCCATGTGCGCTGAACTTCAAACCAAACAGTGATAACTTGATCAGCAATCGATAATTTCTGTTGCCAGCCAGACACTTCTTCTAAGAAATGAGCTATGAACTTGGACGTGATAAGATTTTGTAGTTGAACCTAAAACAAATCTTCGCTGAAGACTTTGTTATCAACAATGAGTTTAGTAATGTGCGTTTAATATATTTTTTCTAATACCTGATTTTCTTCCAAAGTCTCAATCAGCTCTTCACTAGCCCTCAAAAGAATACAACCAGTTCTTTTGTGAACTTCCTGCTCAAACTCCATTCCACTCCACGTGGTGTTCAGGTCTTTGAGTGTTTTCTCCATCGACATTTCTTTGACGGCTTTATCTACAATATTCTTTACTTCCTCTTCGCATTCGTGCAGATTTAACGCTAATAAATCAGCGAGTGTCGTATTTGCATCCATAACTATCCTAACCTGTATGATTCAAGAAACATTAACACCGTGCCTACATAAACAAAGGTAATACTTGCACAACAACTCCGAAATAAAAATCATGAGAGTATACTCAAACAAAGACAAAATACAACAGTCCTATACCGAACACTAAAATGACCGACAAAAACCTATTCTAAATAAGTCCTAAAACACCAAATATAACCACAGAATAAAATACCAACATAAACGTAGTAATTATAGCGGCACACGTAAAAGCAAAGTTGTGAACAATATATATAAAATTATTATCTAATATTAGTGTACGGTTGAGAATAATGTTACACAAAATAAAAAAAATACATGCAAATGCTTTGGTTTGAATGTGAAGGACGGAGTATGGCATGCCGAAAGTTTGTTTCATTTCGTCCTTCGTGACATTGAAGTACTTACAGTGATTTCGGGTGGTAATGCAGCTAAGGTCTGTGGATCATAAACATATTTACATTCGCGAGCATTCTTTACATTCCTTCAACACATGTCAGTTTAAACATTCCCTTCAGGCAAATCAATGCGTCAATATCCAGCCAATATTAAATAATTCAGTGACAATTTTGTCATAACAAAAGCAATAATTGTGCTGGTACAACATCAATTCGTGCAAAATGCATTACATTAAAAGTATTCACACCCAACATCCGGTTAAGTCTTGTGTGCGTTCCATTGGCAATAGAGCTAAATGGTATTATTTACATTGACATTATATACATATAGTAAGAAAAGAGAATTTGAATCTGTTATAACTTGATTCAATCCTGTCTTCACTTTACTTACCTTAGTGCTTCGCATTAGTTGATCCCAATGCCTTTCTCTTATAGCTGGATTTTGCAGTTCACCAACAGCTCTCAGAGATGTTAGCATATTTTTCACAGTCGCTTCCAAATTGATATAAGTGTCCCAACTAAAATCAAATATATTATTGTTATACTGCAAATTTTTATTTTCAGCTATCTTTTAAGGATCGTTCATATACAAACTGACCTTCTCATTTCTTTATCCAGTAATCTAATTTCTTTTGCAAACTTTTTACATTCAATGTCCATATTTTCAACATCGATTTTACGCCATGGTGTAGTTTTCCAATCGTCTATACTAGTTCTTACTATGTACACGTAATCCCAAAGTTGCTATTGAAATAAAAAATTAAATATTTTATTATAAATTGCCGACTACAGAAAATTTGTGTCACCAAAAATATTTGAATTGCAAGATACTTACTTTGAGCATTCTCAGCTCCTTTCTGCACTGCTTCAATAATTTGAATTCTGGAACGTTAACCTCAAAAAGCGACCCCGATTCTTGTATACCTTTCATATCCTCCTCCAGATTTAATAGTTCATAATCTACTTTAGACATCACTGCATACGGATTTTCACAATCATACTTGAAAAACTAAAATAAAGTTACATTACTAGCATCTGACGTTGTTGCTGTATCGAAAACAAAATTTTAAATGCTATTTTAAACTTACATCGTATCTTTTAAACACGTCTCTGTAGTAAGTTACATGACTGTCAAAAGTAGCAATTTTCTTTCTTATGCCGGATACTTCGGCAGCTTGCAATGGAGCCACCTGTTGCTTTACGGTTAAAGCTAACTTCTTTGTTGCTTGCCATTGCTCTGGTAATTCCTACAAGGCATTATAGCGTTAATTGATGTATCATCAATCAAATAGTTATTATTAAATAAAAAAATAGACTGTCATTTACCTGTAATAGCACATTGACTTCCTCAGGAATATCCATATCGTAAAATTTTAGCAATTCTATAGTTTCAGTTAGTGGGTGGAACATGTCATCAGTAGTCACGGCACGATCCTTCACATTCATTAAATAACCCATTACTGTAACTAGAGCATCGTAATTTCCTTCTGGTACAGGCTGGAGCAAGCCTACCAATACATTATTAATATTAGTAAAACCGTCCCTACTCAGTTATATATATTTTTTACATTGTTTCTATTAATAATTTACGTACCTTCATCAGCTTCACGAATAAAACTCCCTAAGTCACTTAAGCTTGATGTGACGTTATTCACTAAATGTTCTTTGTACATGTTACCCCACTTCCTGACCGTGTTAAGCAAGGCTTGACGAAATGGTCTTACGTCAACCTGTAAAACAATAATTTTAACATAGAGACGTAATGGTAATAGCAAATTAGCAATAGACTTAAAATAATCACCTACCTGAAACCAATAATTAAATACTTTATATGATTCCATGTCTTCAATATCCATAAAAAGATTCTCATAATGATCTATCTGTTCTCTAAAAGCTTCCATTTTAGGAGCACATGGTTTAGGAGGAACAACATCTTTATCTTCGGAGCCGATTTTGTCAATCTCTTCAGGAGTAAGTATTCTACCATAAGTGAGGAATATTTCCATAACCGCGTCTCTTTCTTCTAACCATAAGAAGGAATAGTTCTCAAAAGTCTTGCAAAACTCGTTAGCATCTTCTATCACCTACAAATTATGATTAATAATTCACTGATTACAGCAATTATGAATTATTTTTCGTTATATTATGTTCCTACAAATCTAACAAATTACCTTTTCTATCCCATTCAAAATATCTTCCTTCATATCGACTATATCAGAGTTACGGATTATTTGTGCTTCGTAAGATTCTTCTTTCTGGGGATAGATCCTCTCTATTAAAGTAGCCATTTTCAATATATCATCAATAAGGCCCATTATCAGAGCTGTGAACCCTTTCTTTTCATTTGGATCTAAGCTAGGGTTGAATACCATTTCCGGTTCAAGTAATTCGAGTTGAGCCTCAAATAATGGCGCTAGTTTATTTTTAGGTTCCATATGCTCGGATATGTATCCCAAACTAAAAAGAAAGCATTTCATAAAGTACTTTTTTTATTTTTCTCCCCGTAGATATCACAAAATTGTTTTACACACTTTTTACCTTGTAGCAATTGTCTTAAACAATGATTCCTCGAACAAATTATCAATAAATTCCACATAGTTGAGCCATATTTCACTATCCTGGTTATCCTGCATATTAAAGAGTTCCATATTCTCTTTCAGTAATTCCCTAATTCGGTTTGCTGTAGATGTGATGTCACTGTATCGTTTATTAGTTTTGTCTTGACGGTCGTCAAGATTCAATAAGGTATCCTACAAGACAAATATATTATAGGTATTTTTTGCAAGTTGTATAACTAATCATGCTTTAATTCGTTTATACCTTTTTGCTTTCCTTCCTTTCAAATAACGGTTGAGCAGACCAAGTACTCATAACAGCTTTTATTTCTACTAAATTATCTTGTATTTTGGACATCCGTTGATACAAACTACCAACTAAAGTATGTAACTCTTGTAAATAATTCCATAAATCTAAAAACAACATTAAGAATAATCAGTATTATACAGACATCAAATCTTCTCTTACAACATATTCTGGTAAAGTATTACCTTGAGAATTCCAGTTAAGTTCATTTTGAGCCATATCTATCCGTAAATCGATTGCTTTTATTTCACTTTCAACCAAGTCGAATTCTACCTTTTGACTATTTTTCCGTATCTGATTGTACCAGTCTATGGTTATTCCGAGATTGATTCGATACTGTCGATACGTTTCTTGTTTTGAAAATAATTCTAAACTCTCTTTGGGGAGTAGATCTTTAGTATCTGGATTGTTTCGTAAATGGTGCACTTCCTTTAGAATGTCCAAGACCTTACAAAACGTAAATGTGTATTTTAATAAAACACTTATTTTACAAACCATCATACACTTAGTATATCATTCTTACCATAGGACTGAAATTCAATACGAGATCGGATCCCTGTCGGCCCAATATAACATTTTTAGTTTTCTCTTCTATAATTTTCGGTACTTTTACAGTCCAATCATTAAAATATTTCTTCTTAAATTCATTAATATCTTCAATTAGTTTGTCATATCTCGCAAAAAGCTTCAAGGCGTCTTCCGTACCCTTTATCCTACGTGCGAGAAAAAAAAATTCAATATTGCTCGTGTTTGTCTACTTTGTACGTGTTTTAGTAAGTAAAAACATTATATAACACCTAATACAAAAACTATCTACGTAATTATGCCTATAGCTACTTCAAAATAGTGTTTCGTGTAAGAAGTGGAAACCAAATCTACAATAAGTAATGAATGGACATCTCACAGTAAGGAAATCAACGGAACGGAAGATTTAAAGCCAGATAATCAGCTTTCGCAATTTGCCCCACCCCGATGACTTACGGGTGCGGCAAATTGCGAAAGCAGGCTATAGGCTTCGTGATCCTTGCTGCTAGCATCGTCATGTACAGGAGACCTCCTGCCACGGGGGGTAGATAAGCGTCCACCTCCATGTGACCGTACTTCTGGAGACGGTGGCTTTGCTCTTTGAACAGGTCCTAGAAAAATACAATACGATCGAAGCAGCCGATATTACTTACTCTTCTTGTAATATCCTGAATACTTACTTCGCAGATGACTAATTCTCTCTCGAGCATTACTAGAATTTCACAATATTTTGCAGTGAATTCGTTCTTTATTAGAGGCCGATCCAAAATTGATCCAATTATATCGATTAGCTATAAAAATAAATTTCAATAGAATATATTGTTTCTTGCATAAAAGTAATCAGTCGTCAATCAGTCATTAATATCATAATTAAGTATATGAAATACCTTGAATACAGATTCTAAATTGGAGCAACTGTCAAATGATTCGACCAACACTGTAGAAAGTTTTAAATCCAAATCGACAATATTATCCTGAAACTCTTTGAAATCTTCATCAAACTTATTATCATCAGGATCCAAGACATCGTAAGATTTAGATGCGAACCCATGAAAATACGAATCAAATTCTGCTGATATTTCTCTGATCTGTCCGCTAAGTACTCTGCCTTTCATTCCACCTATTTCTATTTTTTCTAGCTTATGGAATTCCAAAACTGTTTTGAAAAACCATTGTATAGTGTCTAATCTGTCAAGGAATCTATTCATCCTCTCAAACACCACATTTGGGTGGAATGTCCATGGTATAACGGCTCTGTCTACGAAATATTTTGACAAATTGTCTTTAAAGTACTCAAAAGTGCTACGGAACTTCTTCAGTATATTGATCGTGACTTGTATGCGCTGTGTTGCTTCATCAATATCGCTGTGAAACAGCGTGCTTGGATCTAAGCATTTCTTCGCCTAAAACATTAAACGGTTCAGACAATATGTAACTCCATTCCATATTAAATAACACAGTAAGGAATATTAGAGTCAAAAGTTATGAACCTGGTATATTAACAGATTGCAAATCTGTTTCAAAAGGACCATCAGCTTAGAAGAACTGCAATAGTATTTAGAGTCCCTCCATATCATACAGATAACGTGGAAGAGAGGTCTGAATAAAGGCTGGCATTCCGTGAAATCAGTGTCTTCTAAACCTTGGAAATGTTTCACTAACGTTCTCAAATACAAATCTATTTCCTGGGCTTCTGCCAACGCTGAAATCAAAGTTAATGAATGGCAGTCGGTTCACATGAGACAGCTACAACAGTTTTGCATTGCCGAGAACCACAATTAAAATTATAAAATACGCGATAGAAATTGAAACTATATTAAAGCGAAAATATGTGCATAAACGTTGTATAAACTGCTCTAGAACGTACCAGAAACGATGTTCTTGAACAACCTACTAAAGCATGGATAATATGCTGACGTAGTCTTCTCCAATATAACAGCCATGCAGCGAACTCTTTCGCTTCGCAGTTGGTCATAAATGTAATTTAGGTTACTCAATCTTGATTTCCAAAACGCTAGCTCTATAAACAGAAATTTTACAGGAATTTTAATTGACCTTGAACTAATTATCAGTCTAAGTACACAAGCACTTTACATTCCAGTAAAAGCTTTGTCTAGGCCAGCAAATATACAAATGGAAATTAATGAAGAAAGTAGAATTTTGATGGCTCAAACAGGACTCAAACGCACATCTTCTAAGGCTGTCCGGCATTGCATCGGAACCACTAAGGCACCTACTCCAGTCATCAAATTTCCCAATCGCTACACTTCTGAGCCCTCGTAAGCGAGCTGACCCTTTGGTACTTCTATTAACACTTATAGCAAACTCCAAAGATTTTTCTGCAAGAGGTGGCACCAAATATTTTCACTATCATTGGCGTAGACATTCCGTGCCAACTCTTGTGAAGTATGTATTGGACAATACTCAAAGGTATAGCGACTGAATAATTCAAGTGGGTGTCTCGATGTTAGCCACTGAAGACGAGAGATCGAGTCCTGCTCAAGGCATCAATGTATTCCACTTTAAGTAAGATTAACGATAGACATGTCACCTAGCATAGTAGCACAATGCAAACAACATCGTGTTATAAAAAAAAACTGATTTTCCACTTAAACAAAAGGTATGTCAACGAGTCCAGTTAACAGTTATAGATACGAGACCTCCACCAATCATGGAGGGTATTAAAGAATGCAGCGATTGATGGATGATTGATACATCTAACGCAGGGTCGTCGGAAGCATTTAATGCGATTTCGCGTATTTAGGGCAGTGTGTGAGGCCTGATACGTATTACTAATAATATTTAATCATACACAAACTAACCAACAGTCGGCACAGGATTCTGCCCATTGTCGAATGCCTGCGAGGAGTCTTCCGTCATCACATCATTGATCTGCTGTGCCCACTTGATGACCACGCCTTCGATAGCACTCTTCAGGTACAAGTCCACTTCCTCACCCCGAAGGATACCCTTCTCGGCCTCGTGCACCAGTTCCACACCAACAGGCATAGGGAGGACGGTTTGTCCATTAACTTTGCCTTTGACCTAGTTTAAAATCATTATGACGTACCATTAGGGTTAGGGCTATAAATGTCGGCATTGGAAACTTTGGTAAGATTTGAGAGTGAGATCGAATTGAAATATTTCTAACTTACAAACCATGTTCAATCTTCTTTGAAAAAATAACTGATAATACTTGGCAACTTACGGTATCATCCTTATCGGAAAAATACCCTTATCGGATCAATAACTTGTATCCATTACGATCGTTGATTAAGCCTAGAATCGGATGTTTATGGTTGTGACACTCGCCGTTAGGTTAAATATCTCTATTTAACCATAATTTAATATCTCTTGGAGCGTAGATAGTGCACTATGTATTATGATTATGGCGGATGGGTAATAAACGCTAAAAGCTTAACGTCTTTAATTTCACCATTTTACCACGTTTTCAGCACATAATCGATGGGTAGGTATCCACTATACGTATTTACCATTACTAAACGACTTTTCCTCCTTAAGTTTAGGAATGATTAAGTGTATCTGACTTTCCTTGCACGCAAGAATATAAAACAGCTTTATTTCGTGTTTCTTACCTCGTAAACAGTACTTTTGAGACTATGTATTTGCTTGAGGATATCCTGGGAGACCACCAAGGGCCAGCCCTCATGGTTGAGAGGATTGGACAGCAGGGGAACGAATACTTCGTCTACCAGAGCCGCTAGTTCATCTATCAATCTTGGTGCTAGATCACCTATAATCATTAGTGATTGAAAAAACATCAGTAAAATAAAATTAGATGTTCAGGCAGAATCACCGAACGTAATAAACGAGATCTTTTTAACTACTTTCAATGTCAAATTCAATGCAATATTTCCTAGTTTACATCATTATTGGCGTTTTCATTTTTAAAGCCTAATATACCTATTTGTCTTCAACAGTATTCTTCAACGAATAAAAAACAATCTTAACAAATAAAAGTAAATGTTAAAAATGTACACGCATATATGAAGCAAGAAGCCTCAAACTTGAGAAGTATAAAATACCTATCAGCAAGTGTCTGGTGTTCATTAAATTCGAATGAATTAAGATTTTATTAACTTAATTTAAAGTGGATTTCTTCTAATTTCAACTAGTCACCCGTATGACTTCCGTATTTTCCGTTTATTAGGCGTTTTTGATAGTCCGTTCCTTTAAGGATCAAAATATCAAGTCATTGAACTGAATCGACCACTGGGTTCACCGAATACTTCAAGAAGTTTTAGCTTAGAACTAGACTTGGAGTAACGTACTGAAGTAACATAGAGAAATAATCTATAATTTTCTGCAAATTACCAGAAACACTTACCAAAAATGACCATCTCCGAGCAGTTCTCCCTTGGCACCACATCAGGCCTCTTCTTGACATAATATACCGCTTTATTCTTCAAATAGCAAGGGAAAGAGATCACAGGGACCAGCTGGGCTGCATGCGTCAATACCACAACCAAGAGCACTGGATAAGGCTTGTCCACAAAGTCTTTCAGGATAGACCTGTGTTCCTCTACGCTCAGTACCCTCATCCATTTTTCCGGCTTCAACTTCAACGATTTAACAGCGTACGATCCTATGAAATCGTATCGAGGATCCTGGTGGGAGGATGAAGGCCCTGCTTGATCCATGGCTCAAGTCATGACTTGTCTGGTTCCTGAGCCGGTCGGGTTCCGATTGAGGGCAGAAAAGGCAGAGAACGACGAGTCACGCAAGTCTATAGACCATTATGGAGGGATGTCTCCTTTGTAACGAGCCGACTTTGGAAACGTAAAGGTAAAAATAGTTAGTACGGTGTACAAAAGAGGTTTTGTTGGTTTTATGAATTGTTTGGAGAAATTAAGCTTAAATTAAGGGATAAAATTGGTTTATATTAACATACGAGTAGTTTTTACTTCGAACCATTGAACCTAGGTACCTACCAAATTTTTTTATTGAACACATATGTAATTTGATTTGACACTCGCATGTGAAATTTGATGAATAGGTTTAAACAATTTTTGTTACCTAATAAAAATGGTTGTTAACAAGATTTTTTTAAACAGCTATTATGTGACCTCTATTGTTCGGGTTCTCATGCCGACAATATTATGTGTTTAAACATTTTTATACGAATATATTTTTTTAATTCTTAATTTATTTATAGAGGGTTTTACATAATGCTACCCTTATCGTGGCTCTCTTTACTGTAAACCTTGGTTTGTTAGATAAATTTCACAATTATGCATTTTTCCATAGTAGCGAATTTTTAGGTACATCGCGTTTTTTCATGATCGCAAATTTAATTATTCGTCATTCTTCATGTAGCGATTATTCGTTATTGGTTGGTATATGGTTATTGTAATGTAGTCCCATGGTGGAACAGTTAGAAGTTATATACCTACGCCAGATGCCTTCTGAAAACAAAAAAGTAGAGATGGGCCGACTAGCAGACTATAAATGTTGCCGACTAGTCGGTCTCTCTCTAGAAAGAAAATATTGGATATTTCCCACGTTCTTGCGGACGGTACCTCGGCGGTCCCGGCGGTAAGTGAGCAGTGCCAGGCGCGCGCCGCCCCGCCCCGCCAGATGACACTCGCGACGTCGCAAATAAGGTCACCTCCACTGCTGCGGCCAAGGCAGAGGAACCAGCGGATTGCTTCGTTTCCAAATAAGACTCAGATTATTTAGTACTAGTACAAATCTTATCAGAATCCGTATCTGCGGGTGGATGAGATAATGAACCGTTGCGAGCGAGTGAGCAAGCAATTGTTACAACCATTACGGCGCTGAACTGGTAAACGTTCGTGGATTGGGTACTCACTACACTTAAGCTAACGGTAAAGTTCTGTGTGTTAAATTACCCCTGTGGCGCGGAGATGATCCCATTAGCGGGTTATACTCCCACACAAAGTCCGACTACTGGTAGTGAGAGCTAACCAGCCCTGATACAGCTAAGTCATGTCTTAATAAGTTTCTGTCAAAAATGACATTTTAGTGGCAAGCTTTTATAGCCGACTGTACTTTTCTTTGGATATCCATCAAATGCTCACTGAGACGATTCTAAAGAGCCCAAGCTCGGTAGGATTGCTTTTTCTATTATAGAGTTCCTATAGCCATTGGCCACCTTCCGGCTCCATCATCGGATCAGCCCCATGGTACCATATTATTGTATTGTCATCAAAGTTAAGTAAGTATGCAAAATTTCAGCTCAATCGGTTGACGATATCTGCTTGAAAATTGAGTTGCAAGATTTCACCCGAACAATAGTTATTTGTTATGCAAGGCTGCAAAGAACCTCCCCAATATCACCAGGGGGGAGGGGGGGGTCAAAAAGTAGCCGAAAAAACATCACGTGATTTGTACACAAGCCCTTACTTAATATCGTCTCCAAATATTTATAGCAAATCCTTTTTCGTTTTAATGCAGGCTTTTAGCATTGAATAAATCCAAATTGGGCTTAACTTTCTTGTTTTCCATATTTCTATAAAGTAAGACAACACGTTGTTTACGTGAATTGTGAAAACTTCCAACTTTTTAATTATTTATTTTTTTCTCGGTGCGTTCAGAAATTACACTCTTATGTTCCAACTTTTATAACAAATCAATATTAAAATTTGTGATGTATTTAATATATTTACTAGTCAAAATATGTAAATGAAACTGAAATACTTACTATTAATATATATAAACATATTCAACATAAAATAAAGTGTAGAAAAAATAAAAACTTAAAAATCTGTAACCACAAACCAGGTTTCTGGACGTGATATTGTAGGTGTATTTTTTTTAAAAGAAGTTCTCAAACGTACATATGATTTTAGCCGGCCAGACCAGACCAGATCGCCCTTTATTAGCGTGCGTTGATTGGTTATTCGAAGATTTATCGACTGATGAAATCAGTCACGCGTTGAAGGAGTCTTAAATATAAAAAAGTTACATGCACCACAGAGAATCAAAATCGTCGTGTTCGAAATTCAAATGACTTTTGCACGCTAGCGGATAAAATAGACTTTTGCACGCAGATTTCGCCCTATAAACGGAGGTTTTCCGAGCGAGTGAGGTGAAAACATACTTTAAACATACAATGCAAGCTAAATAAAAGCTTGTAAAAAAAAGGTTAAGTTCTGTATTGGGGCCGTCAGCAGCAAGCGGCGGCTTTAGGTGGGTACGAGAGTTCTGAGCACGGTGTCTCGCTCTCCTCTCTAATGGCTGCCGCTCAGAGATGGCACCAGATTAAGTACCTACTTGCTGCGTAGCGCCTGGCTAACGTTCCGGCAGTATACGAGCATCATTCCTTGGCCTGAAGGGAGACGCATAATGCATATTGTAGCCGTAAACCTTTCGGATTTGCAGACTGGCAGCGCACATCCAGTATCTTTTACAGTATTTTTTACTTACACTTCCGTTATATATGGGTATCTATTTCATTTTGTTGTTATTTTAAACAAATAACCGTCTTGAAAATGTCTAGGCTTAAAATTAAAAATATGATTCATGTGCAGGATGATGATGTTTCTTCAACAGGTCTCCAGTCATGGGTGCCTTACCAACTAGGATACGCCTGGGCAGAAATATATTTTAACCAAGCACTTCTAATAATCACTGTGCAATGTAGTTTAACTTTGGAATCGGTTTTTATTCTAAAGATGGAATTTACTTACCAGAATGTTCTTGATAGATCAAAATCGCTGTATTACCGCACTGCTTCCAAATGGTTAGAACGTGAATAAGTATTATATTATAATCGAAATGTTTACTAAGATAAGATATAAGTAATAGATCCATTATAAGGTTAATTAACTATAGATTGTGTAGTTTGACCTTTTGACTGCTCATCTAATCAACGAAAAACTGTATTCCAGACGCCAAGCAGGCAGTAGATACCTGGTATGACATTGTATAGCAACAAATTACGTCGTGGCACAAAACAGATAGGTACAGAAATCAATCTACATACAAGCGCGCTCGAGCAAACGCACACATAGACATTGCTCACGGACACGATATCTCGGACCAGTTCAGACCAGGGCGAGCGCGAGTGCCATCCGCTTGACGTGTTTTTTTTGCTCGAGCTTGCTTGTATATATAGATTTCTGTACCTATCTGTTTTATGGTCGTGGAGTCTGTGGCACAGCTATCCCTCAACGTGGTTTCTCGTCTTTGGCGCTCAAAAGGTGTAAGAAGTCTCAAAAACGATACCACTGAAATGACACACGAAAATCAACTCATCAATTCAGACTTTGTCAAGCTGTGTCAAATTTTAAATTGATATGGATTCGATTTTACATAGAAATCTCAGACATTAATATTATTAAAATACATAAACAGGTTTACTCACGTCTTAGAAGTCGAATATCGCTCGACTCGACATGCTTCGAATTCGGTACGCGATTCATCATCAGGAGAGCCGATCAGTCGCGGCGGCGGCCTACCGAACACCCGTTTATGTGTTTTAATATGGATTAAATTTGTTATTTAAGTCATTTCAGAAATAAAATGTGGTATAATTTTTGATACCATATGCATTTAAGGGTTAAGATTCGTTAACTTCATTTGGAACACACACAAAAGTTAGGTAACAGAACTCGTCCGATTACAGGCTGTTCAGTAAATCGTCATTTATTTGCACAAGCAAATAAAATTCAACTGTCGTGGTATGTTTTACGGTCGGTAGCAGGGGAAGATATCGTGATCCACCATACCTTTACAATGTCGTGCGTCAGTCTTATTGATTTTAATAATTGTAGGTACTGCAATGTTCTGTGATAGGTACGGTAATTTATGTTCCGTTGTACAATAATAGTACATTACTGTAGACGCCGAGAATAAAGGGCTTGCAGGGTGAGTAGGTATAGTGATACAAGCCGGCAAGCCCTTTTCACGGCTAGACATGTATAGTGCTGTGAAGGTATTTCATACGAAATTGAAGGCCTAAGCCGGGAAGTGACTTTTTAGGGTTCCATACCCAAAGGGTAAAAACGGGACCCTATTACTGAGACTTCGCTGTCCGTCCGTCCGTCTGTCACCAGGCTGTATCTCAAGAACGGTGATAGCTATAGACAGTTGAAATTTTCACAGATGATGTATTTCTATTGCCGCTATAACAACAAATACTAAAAATAAAATAAAATAATTTATATTTAAGGCGGGCTCCCATAGAACAAACTTGTTATAGATTATGGTACGGAACCCTTCATGTGCGAGTGGGACTCGCACTTGCCCAATTTAGATCATGGCGTCTGTGTTCATGAACGGGCTAAACAGCTTTTATATATTTTTTGGGTGGTGCATCATTTTATTTCATTGCATATGTTTGAGAAAAGCACTATACATGCTTGACCGTGAAAAGGGCTTTACTTTACTATCCGTCGATACCTACTCATCCGGCAAGCCCTTATTTCCCGGAGTCTGCAATAATGTACTATTTTTGCCATAAACAAAGCGAACGAAGTACCTACTTTTAACGTACGGGACTCAGACCAAGAAAAAAAGATAGACATGACAGCACGAACAATCTAATGAAGCCATTTTATACTACGCCACATTAGTACTTACATGGCTCACGCACACAAATACAACCAAAACTACGTCAACTGCTCCTCAGTACGCGGCGCGCAGCGGTGAAACTGACATGTTGAAAAAATGGTCTCCTGCGTTGTAAAAGGGTGTACAAAACACAGTGCGTCAACCAAAAAGTCGGACGGAGTAACTTATCACGTATAAGTATCAAAATAACATCTTAAAAACATTTTTAATAAACACTGAAAACCTCAACAGTCTGTCGAAGTGACAAAGCATGAGTGTTACCAGAGTAAGATTTCTAATTACCCCAAACGATTACGGACCTTACATGAATTCGTTGTCAGCGCCATATATACTTACCTCTTTGGTTTGCTATCTCTGTACCTACTAATAATTGTTTATGTTACTGTCACTGTCTTTCAACAGCCGCCATCCATCCGCAAACAAATCGCAGGAGTGTTGCACTGCACTTAACTAGTTAAGGGCGTTAAAGAAGAAATCATAGACAAGATATAGAACTCTTTAGAGAACTTTTAACATATCACCCAAATTACAGGGAGCTTTTCTTTCAGGTGGCAACTCTTACACGCACACACCTTTAAAAAAGTGACTTCATTAGATTGTTCGTGCTGTCATGTCTATCTTTTTTTCTTGGTCTGAGGTACGGGAATACAAAACGAAAGGAACGTTCTCGACATGTTTCATTCGCGCTTCGGTCTTCGGTGAATATTAAACCTTCAAAAACTCAATTTAAATGTTAAAAAAGAAGAGAAGTAATGTTAGCTTGCCAATAGAAGACCAATACCAGTCCCATCAGACCATAACTTATATAAATTCTACACTATAATTCTACACCAATTTCATTCCAAAATACTTCAATTTGAAATTATTACTGCATTCCGCTACTGTTTATTGTAATGAAATCACTAAGTAACTTTTTCCGGGTCATGCAAACAGTTTCAAACTATCGGGGACCGACTTAAAATGATACTTAAATAATATCTCTCATGAAAGAAGAAAGAAGTTACGATCGCCCACCAAACGGGTTGTTGGTCGTGAAAGTGTTAATTCGAACGTTTTATAAAATCCTCGATAATTTGAAACGTCGAAATTCATTAATAAAAACAAAACAAATTCGTAATTATTACATTTATTGATAATGACAGCGATGGTTGACTCGAATTTGCTACTTGGCAAAAATATTTCCACTAGTAGGGAACTATTTTCGTATTATATTAAAATCTCTTTAAATTATGCTTAAACGTGTACATAAAGACGCAACCATCTATGCTACAGAGTAGCCGCTAAGTCGCTTATCGCATAAAAATAATTAGAAATACTTTCCATTTGTGATCTAAGTATATTCAAAATTTCATTACACAATTCAAAGACTGGCAAATGAACTTAAGCGTCTACATTAAAAATAAATCATTCAACATGGTAATCGAAATTAATTTCATTATAGTAAAAGCTCATATTGAATTGACTGCAATAAATACAATGTCTACGATGTACTTGTAGTTAATAAAATAATAATACAAAACAAATAATTTCATTTACCTATAAACTATTGTTTAAAACAAAAGCACAGCACATGGTCAGCTTAGTTTCTAAAAATTAAATTAGAACCTACGTGTAGCTGCTTTAAGGTCACTATTTGCTAAGGAGTGCGGAACCGGTTTAAGTTTCATATTGAAACCGGTTTAAACCGGTTGTTATTCTGACAAAAACCGGTTGCGCGCTCCCCACTATTCGCCTACCCTAGGAGCCCTAGTGCACGTCCCTCCCCCGCCGGCCCTACCTCTACTGGACGAAAGCACACCGAGAGTTTCAAAGACACATCCTACTATATTTGAAAATACTTTATTCAATATTTCTTTTTGGATTTTTACAAGTACACATTGAGCTGTCCTAGTCAGGGCCGAGTAAAACAGACCTATGTCACCACTAGAGTATACAGACCCGGTATAATTAACAGTAAAACTGGTCTTAACCGGTTTTACCATGTTGAAAAACCGGTGTTGTATTTTCTAGCTGCCGTAAACCAAAAACATGTAAATACATACGGTTTTAATAGAGAAATACAACTTTTTGGCTTGGGACTACTATGATGATTGCTTTGTAAGCTGCTATACTTTCGTAGACAGATGTTTTTAATGACAGTAAATGTCGTCATCATAGGTCTTTAGGTCACGTGATGCAATAAATGCAAAATTAACGTTCAAAGTCGATATTCGGTTAAAAATCTAACTTATTACCGATTACTACAGAATCTGATAATGTAAAAAAATGCCATTTAAATGGAATGTTTAAGTACAGTCTGAAAGCGTTCGATAAATCTGATATCTACGTGACAAATATGGATGTCAGTCAACATTTACAAATATTCTCTAAGAATTGGCGTTAAATTAGTGTGAACTTTGAAACGGCTCGTTTGATTACTTTTAGCTATTATTATAATTACTTATACGTAGATGTGAATATACACGATGTTACAGGGATGAGGCAAGTGGCAGGCTATGAATTGAAGTGAAATTATTACAAACACTAGTAAATAACCAGGCGTTTAACACTATTAGTGTTCTCATTAAGTGTACTTACGAATATTACTGACTAAAAGGATGGAATATACATTAGGTGAGCTAGACTATCTCCGCCGCCACGTTGCTATGGATACCCTAGCCCGAGATACGCGCGCTATGCCACTATACTGATATAGTTTGCCCTCACTGGGCCATCAAAATAACATATCGGTTTACAGGTGTGCGAAACCGGTTATTACCAGAGAGAAACCGGTTATAACTGGTTTAACATTAATAAAAACCGGTGACGCATTTCTTAACCAGACTCTACAATTCGGTCATATCATTTAGAAGTTTTTTTTTTTTCGAATATGTAACCATGTTTAATATATCTACCATCAATTATTGTTCGAAACTGGATGGAGATAAAACATTTAGGACAGATTTGTGACATAATATGTTTGGCAAGTCCACGTGACTTAATATATTTTTAAACCCACCCATTATTTACAGCGATAGCAAGAAACCCGGGCGACAATTATTGAGCCCCGATAAACATTGTCAAAAATAATGTGGCACATTTTATTATGCAAACGATTATAAGACTTCTTACTAAGGTCGACCGCTTTCTTGCAACGGACAATAAAAATAATGGGCGGTTATATTCGTCACAAATTACACCAGTTAAGTACAAGTCTTTTATAAGGACGAAGTTTTATATTGGACGTTTTTTGAAATCCTACCTTTGCTTAAAGGGATAATTAAAGCAAGTGACAAATAAATAGGAATCAAATTGCTTGGCAATAGTTGGCAATAGTGATGCCGCGTGGCAAGATACTATCACATTTAAGGTGGCAATTCGTGTTTGGAAACACATTTAACTGAGCAATGCTTGTAAATGTTTAGTATAAGCGCTTCGAAGCTCGCTAACCACAGACCTTATATTCCATGCAGAATATAAATCTGTGCAACCATAGATAACGTAAATAAGCTAATACATAAATAAATTACAGTAACATCTATACCACAAACTATACAGTAAAAAAATCTATACAAATAATCCATCGAATATTATCACTGATCACAAAAATTTCATTGGTTCTAAATTAATAATACACACAAAAATTCACATATTTACATCTAAAAACAACTAAATTAAATCACATATTTAAAAATGTCCAATTATTTACAACATAGTCAATAAGGATCGCGATTGTGTCAATAAAATTGATATTGTAAAATAAATAAAATTTGTAATTCATTGAAATTTGTTTATGTCAAATACAATAAAATTGCGTAATGGAAACATCGACGTATCTCCTACAGCGTATTATTAATCTAGTTAATAATCGTGAGAGGATCCAATTTCCTACCAACAAACCTTTCTCTATACTTATTAAGGAAACAACAAACAAATGCGTACAATATTGCTTAGACATATCACACGATAAATTAAACGTTCTGACAACGGAATAACTCGTAAAACTTAATTTATCATGTAACAGTACAAATAAACATACAATAAAATCCATTCATTATCTCATTTAACAAAATTCTAACCTAATTTTTTAAGCTACATAAACTATTAAAAAATAAATGAATCTGATACAACAGTTTGACAATCACATTCTAAAATTAAATTAAAACACATTTTGCGGTTATAAAATTCACCTACCCTCAAAAAATACGGTTAGAACTTCACCAAATAAGATAAGAAAGCAAAGAATGGATACAAAGCACCATTTGCCGCTAAAGTAAAACAGAATCGGGGTGGTGGACGTATATGTATAATTCGGTCCGTACGGAGCGGAGCGGAGCGGAGCGGAGCGGCGCGGGAGTGTCGAGGGTCTTGTTTATTTGCTCCTGGTCTTGGTGCCCACGACGTTTATGCTCTCTCCGCGACTCCGCGATCTGTGTAGATTGTGTAGGCCTTCTCCTAGAAAGAATGCAAATCTACATTACGGATTCTAGCTACTTTACTATTTTATCAACTACTTATTACTACTAGACTATCTATTTTTATTTATTTACTACTATTTATTTTTCACTACACGCTCAAATGCTCCGATAAGACCTGTGTCGAATTATTTTAATATTCAGTTAGGTAATAACTACGCAAAATTGTAACTTGCTCGCGGAGTCCTTTAACGAATTTGTCTCGATGTTTGAAAATCTGTCCGCGATATCACATGCCATCTAGTTACTCATTCATAGCCAAACGTCCCGGTACGCCAGGACATGTCCCGGTTTGAAGAGAGAGTGTATTGTGTCGTGTCGTGCTTCGACGTGACGTGACGTTTCGTGTCGTATCGTATCATATCGTATAGTCTCAGGAGAGCAGACAATCATCTAAAAACGTCGTCTAACCAATCCAAGAGACAGGACCTCAAGTCAAGTCAAGACTAGCATGTTACCTTTGCTGGTGGCTCGCTTCAGCTCCGTGTCGCGGTACTGGCGCGCGGAGCGGCCGCGGCGGTCCTGCACGAGCTTGTCGGGGCGCACGAAGATGCCGTGCCGCGCGCGACACTGGAAGTAGCGCGTGCCGCCGACGGAGCCGTCGTTCTTGCCTGTGAATATACCATTCGTTAGGGGTTGTCGTCTAAAATGCGTGTACCTTATGACTAAAAGGTTTAACTGGCGATATCGAGAGAAATTATTAAAGAGAGACTATCTACGGTTGGTAAGGGAAGCGATTGAAATCAAAAAACACCCAAAACCATCCCACCCAACCGTCAAAGCCGTAGCTGCTCTCGCCCACCGTAAGCCACTCCACTCCGAGTGCACGCGCATCTTTTTTTTTATAACGGCACATCATAGTGGCTCCACTTCGCCTGATGGTAAGCAAAAAGGGGAGCCCAAGTCACAATGGCAACTGACGAGAAACCAACGGTGCCAAGTTAGTTGACACTGCCATGCAGGCCCGAGAGATGCTTCTTCACGCTTCGATTGAAGGGTCTCAAGTTATAAGAAGGAGGAAACACATGAGTCGGTAAGGAGTTCCATACTTTAATAGTTCGGCAGATGAAGGAATTGCCAAACTTCTTGGTACGTGTGGGAATATTCTCCACGGTGAGCCGATGACATCGCAAGCTGGCACGTGTGGTCTCTGACTCTGTGGACGATGACTCACCAGTGGGCGCGTCCAGCTCCAGGCCGACCCACAGCCCGTGCGCGAAGTGCGTGGGCCCCACGTACGCCACCACGCCCGTGCTGCTGCTGAGCCGCAGCTGCACGCTCTCGCCCACTCCGTCTGTGGACGATGACTCACCAGTGGGCGCGTCCAGCTCCAGGCCGACCCACAGCCCGTGCGCGAAGTGCGTGGGCCCCACGTACGCCACCACGCCCGTGCTGCTGCTGAGCCGCAGCTGCACGCTCTCGCCCACTCCGTCTGTGGACGATGACTCACCAGTGGGCGCGTCCAGCTCCAGGCCGACCCACAGCCCGTGCGCGAAGTGCGTGGGCCCCACGTACGCCACCACGCCCGTGCTGCTGCTGAGCCGCAGCTGCACGCTCTCGCCCACTCCGTCTGTGGACGATGACTCACCAGTGGGCGCGTCCAGCTCCAGGCCGACCCACAGCCCGTGCGCGAAGTGCGTGGGCCCCACGTACGCCACCACGCCCGTGCTGCTGCTGAGCCGCAGCTGCACGCTCTCGCCCACTCCGTCTGTGGACGATGACTCACCAGTGGGCGCGTCCAGCTCCAGGCCGACCCACAGCCCGTGCGCGAAGTGCGTGGGCCCCACGTACGCCACCACGCCCGTGCTGCTGCTGAGCCGCAGCTGCACGCTCTCGCCCACTCCGTCTGTGGACGATGACTCACCAGTGGGCGCGTCCAGCTCCAGGCCGACCCACAGCCCGTGCGCGAAGTGCGTGGGCCCCACGTACGCCACCACGCCCGTGCTGCTGCTGAGCCGCAGCTGCACGCTCTCGCCCACTCCGTCTGTGGACGATGACTCACCAGTGGGCGCGTCCAGCTCCAGGCCGACCCACAGCCCGTGCGCGAAGTGCGTGGGCCCCACGTACGCCACCACGCCCGTGCTGCTGCTGAGCCGCAGCTGCACGCTCTCGCCCACTCCGTCTGTGGACGATGACTCACCAGTGGGCGCGTCCAGCTCCAGGCCGACCCACAGCCCGTGCGCGAAGTGCGTGGGCCCCACGTACGCCACCACGCCCGTGCTGCTGCTGAGCCGCAGCTGCACGCTCTCGCCCACTCCGTCTGTGGACGATGACTCACCAGTGGGCGCGTCCAGCTCCAGGCCGACCCACAGCCCGTGCGCGAAGTGCGTGGGCCCCACGTACGCCACCACGCCCGTGCTGCTGCTGAGCCGCAGCTGCACGCTCTCGCCCACTCCGTCTGTGGACGATGACTCACCAGTGGGCGCGTCCAGCTCCAGGCCGACCCACAGCCCGTGCGCGAAGTGCGTGGGCCCCACGTACGCCACCACGCCCGTGCTGCTGCTGAGCCGCAGCTGCACGCTCTCGCCCACTCCGTCTGTGGACGATGACTCACCAGTGGGCGCGTCCAGCTCCAGGCCGACCCACAGCCCGTGCGCGAAGTGCGTGGGCCCCACGTACGCCACCACGCCCGTGCTGCTGCTGAGCCGCAGCTGCACGCTCTCGCCCACTCCGTCTGTGGACGATGACTCACCAGTGGGCGCGTCCAGCTCCAGGCCGACCCACAGCCCGTGCGCGAAGTGCGTGGGCCCCACGTACGCCACCACGCCCGTGCTGCTGCTGAGCCGCAGCTGCACGCTCTCGCCCACTCCGTCTGTGGACGATGACTCACCAGTGGGCGCGTCCAGCTCCAGGCCGACCCACAGCCCGTGCGCGAAGTGCGTGGGCCCCACGTACGCCACCACGCCCGTGCTGCTGCTGAGCCGCAGCTGCACGCTCTCGCCCACCGTCAGCCACTCCGGCGCACAGTGCACGCGCGTCTCTGACTCGTCTGTGGGCAATGGATACTATTCGTTAACACTTTTGCAACCAGACAAAAAAGTAAGACATATCCCGGAAACCGGCCGAGCCGACTTTTATAGCATCAACCCCGGCTACCGGGTTGGCCGGCATTTCAACAAAGTTTACGAGCGCCCGGCCTCCGGGTTGTTGGTTTCGAAAGTGTTAACAGTCAACATAAATCGTACATGAAGAACCAAGTCAGAAAAACCTCGATGAAGTTAGAGAAGCTATCCCGTCGAAACTATTTATAGCCACAGGGTGTATTTCAGCCCACTTTTTAGAGGTATCGATTACTTTTTCTAAAACATGAAATGAAATGTCGTCATAACGTGCGTTTTAACAGACTTTCGAAGTATCACGTTTCGGGCTCGGAATAACTCGAGAGAATTGTACAGGAATTTGATAAAAGCTTCAAGTCCAAGCTCTACGGATGATCGTGTTCGGTGACTGTCCCACCCGTGTGTGTGTGTGTGTGTGTGGGTGCATGAGAAGCTAGTTTAAGTCTGGTAAATGTCTTACCATCGCCGATCCTCTCGGTAGACGACGCGGGGGTATCGTGCAGCGTCCTGTTGTGCGCGTGCGCGTGTTGGCCGGGCTCCACGGCCGAGCGCGGCCGCGGGCCGGGGTGCGAGGCGCGGGCCCCGCTGCGCGATGTCGTCGCCCGACGGCGCACCACCTGAGGATATACGAGTACATTATTATAAGACAATATAACACTTTATACTCTCGCGGTTTGTACACATAATTGAACTACGAACGATATGCTCCGTCCACTGTCACGGAAGTTTGGCAACTGTCTGAGCTATATCTACAACCTTGGGTCTCTTGCGTATCCCATCATTTCGGATTCGATCATGCAAGGAGACTCTGAGCATAGCTCGTTCCATTCCCTTTTCACAAACTTGTCTAATAATGAACATAAATACGTATAACTACGTATCCCATCATTTCGGATTGGATCATGCAAGGAGACTGAGCACAGCTCGCTCCTTTGCCTTTTCACAAACTTTGATGAAAACCCATTATAATGGGTCGCGATATTCCTTATTTACCTTCAGAATGCATCGTTGCGGTATGATTGCACACGCCGTTGTTTTGTGACCGAAACGTCAG
Organism: Apotomis capreana; assembly: GCA_947623375.1. Classification (NCBI taxonomy): domain Eukaryota; kingdom Metazoa; phylum Arthropoda; class Insecta; order Lepidoptera; family Tortricidae; genus Apotomis; species Apotomis capreana. The sequence continues at coordinate 1,940,788 of OX392501.1, forward strand.
AAACTGAAGGGAAATAAGGAATATCACGAGAGACCCGTTCTAATTCGTGTTAATTATTTGTGAAAAGGAAATTGAGCGAGCTATACTTGCGAGTGTCCCGTTAAAACCCGTTTTCTAACGCTCTGGCGCCCAGGCACCCCTTATATCCGAGCTCATTGAGCGAGGCCTTCTTACTCGTAAATTCCCAAAATTGTGCGAAAAACTCGTTATGTTTAGGGGGCGCCGTGGAAATCGCCCAGGGCGCTGGTAGCGCTAAAACCGGCACTGTGTATGCTGTAAATTTGTATATAAATAAATAAATAAAATAAATAAATAAATATCAGACAACCTCACACAAATCAACCTAGTCCCAAATTAAGCTCAAGAAGGCTTGTGTTATGGGTGCTAGGCGACGATATACATACTTATATAGATACATAAATACTTAAATACATAGAACATCTAAGACCCAGGTGTTCATCACACAAATATTTGCCCTTGCCGGGATTCGAACCCGAGACCGTCGGCTCAGTAGGCAGTTGCTTAACCACTGCGCCAACCGCGTCGTCAAAGAAATGAATAATAAATAAGTCGTACCTTGCCAGCGGGCAGCTGTGTCTTGACGAGCCCGTGCTCGGGGCCGGTGGACGCGGAGTCGCTCTCGCCGACGGACGAGGCCTCCCGGCTCCGCTCCGTTTCCTGACTCGATTGCTCGGAGCTCACGGATTCTACGTCGTTTTCTACAATCATACAAAGTGTTTTATAGCAAATTAGCTGCGCCGCGCTGTGTTACCCGCTCTTCCCACGGGAACACTACTTTTTTTCGGGATAAAAAGTAGCCTATGTGTTAATCTAAGTTGTCAGCTACCTTCATAGCAAAATTTATCAAAATTAGTCCTGCCGTTTGAGCGTGATGATGATGTACTTCTCATAAGCACAGTTACAAACTTGCGCTTTTATAATATAAGTGTGATTAAAAGTGTTGGAGCCTAATAACAAACATGAAAAAAAACCACAGCAGCTTTTTAACCCCCGACGAAAAAGAGGGGTGTTATAACAAGTTAACATGTGTCTGTCTGTGCCATAGTAGCTCCCAAACGGATGGACCAATTTGAGTGTTTTTTTAATCGAAAGACTTGTCCATCGAGATTGTTCTTAGCTATAATTGGTGGAAATAGGACCAGTAGTTTCCAAAATACAAATACAATATTTTTTATACGAGCAAAATGCAGTTTTTTTTTACTTGAATCATCATTTACCCCTATTTTTTTTTTCTCAAGCAAAAAACATCGCTATTTTACGTCATTAATGTCATATAGTTGTGTCTTGTAGATATTAATATGGATAAGGTGTACCCATAAAAAAATAATAAAAAAAGACAACACTGAAATTATTAAACTAAAATGGAAATACGTTACAAATCGAATATTAAGCTTTTTATTTATTGTAAATTTTCTGTGCTATTGTATTAAATGACTATTAGTTTTTCTATATTTTAAATTTTTAACGACTTTTCGCATTGGGTTTAATATTCATTTATAGATAGAAAAAGATCTTTCGACATCCACTGAATGAAGTGAGTGGAGATAAATTGTACATTAGAATGTTATCCACGTCTGAAGCTTCCGAAAGATTTTTGACATACTCTCTAAAAAAATCTAAGTCTGGGTTTCTAGAGATGACGTCTTTTAAATTCTGACTGACAGAAGCAGGTGAAGACCAGTTTATAACAGATTTATTGCCTATCTTAAGAGGTTTGATATTCACTTGATTAACCTTCATAGTATCATATGGATAATATATTATCGAAGGAAGTTTGGTTTAATACTCGTTAAAACTGTTTTTCCATTTAAGCAGAAAGCTGTACAAAATAGATTAATCACGTTCCGTAGGTTCTAATATTATTATTTTTATTGCGACGTAAAGCTCAAAGCAGAATGGCAGCCTAATTAAAATCATTTCATTCGTTTATGGGGCACGTGGGGCAAGGGCATGATAAGGTATGTCCATGTTATGCAAACAGCTGAAAACAGCTCACCCACGCCGAGCTCTGGTGACTAGTAATTACAACCAATCAGGGAACAGTAACGTGTTTTAAATCAAATATCCCGATGTTCTCCTTTTGATATTCATTACAGTTGAGTAGAGAGTTGTAAACTATTTATAGTACAGGTTTAAAAGTGCGTTGTTGTGATTTCGTCTGTGAAATTACAATTGACAGATCGCAGTACGCGAGTATAAAAATAAACAAACTTACCACCCGACGTGTCATGTTCCCCATTGACCACCACCTCGGCCGGAGGGCTGGCGACGCTCAAGTTCTCAATCGGAATAGCCCCTAACGGATCCACCATCCCATTCTCACAATCCCTCATGAACGGATTTATCCGCTTCGAGCCGGGCGTCACAGGCGTCTTCTTCTCGTACGACGAGTCTAACTCGTTCTTAGATTCCACAATTTCGTTTTTTAGTTCTGTGATGTCGTTGCGGAGTTCGGTAATCTCGTGGCGAAGACCGACCACGGAGGTCTTTGTCCGGATCGCGTAGTCGGACTTGTCGAAGTCGGGGGTATCGTCGACGGACATGCTGCGGATTGAGAGCGTGTCGTCGTTCGTTAGGTTGGTCGATGATACTGCTTGGGAACCTGTGGGATTTAAATATGTTTTAGTTAGTTGTGGATAGTATATTTTGTAGAAATAAAATCATGGTTACCAACAAATTATAACTTGACATTTTTATATGCGTTAACCATGACATATTCTCAGTCAACCTTTGGCAACGGCAACTGGAAAGTTAGCGACGCGTCAGGGAGGCTTAAATAATTAATATGTGCCCGCGGCCCGCGTGAAATGTGCGGTCGGTGTCAGTAAGCTGCTAATACCTCAACGTTTAAACCTTCCCTGGACAACGACAAACATTTCAAAACCAAAATCAGCTAAATCTGCCCAGCCGTTCTCGAGTTTTAGCGAGACAAAAGAACAGCAGTAGATTTTTTTATATATAGAATAGATATAATCCGTTTAAATCGTTTCATTTAAATATTATACATTTTCTAGGCAAGCATTATTACGCCTTATTGTCACTTAACATCAAGGTCCAAATAGTGTAATAAAAAATGACGATATTGTCGAATACCGCGCATCTCGACGCTTTTTACTTCTGCACGGATTTCGACAAATCTTCAAATATTGTCCTCGAAATGTAGAGATTATGTATCATACATACCGTAGCCGCTGGAGGATATGGAGGGCGAGTTGTTGGTGGGCCCTCGCTCGCAGGCCAGCTCGTGCAGCGAGTCCAGCGTCTTCGACGTCGGCAGGAACCCGCGCGACGTGCGTCCGCGTTGTTTCTGTGAATATATCAGTTGTACGGTCTCAAACCGAACATACTTATTGCCAAAGCGCACACTCAGCATTCCCGTTCATTTCCATATTATAGGTAAACGCGCTCCGCGTCAGTTCGCATTCAACCGTCGTTCATTATCATCGCGACTCATTTTAGTGTTAGTTTGTGACAATAAATATTACGTGCAAATTAACAAACTCTTTGAATATCAAGCTCTCAAACTATTATTAAAAGGTGTATGGTGCAAACCATACATCAGTTATATGTATTATTATTTTTCGCTAATCTTAGTCAGGAACGTTTGTGAACGTGTGTAACCTAAAGGCGCGTACACATTATGCGCGGCACTGTCCGACCACAGAACACGTTCGTTTGCCGCACGCCAATAAATTTAGTAAACCACGGCTGCCGCGCGTGCCAAGCGATCCAGCTCGAATATAGAACAACTCTAGACGACACTTTACGTTATTATTGCCACGCGAACCAATTTTAGATAAAATCAACCGTCTCAATTGCGCGCGCGGTAGCGACTGAAACTCCTTTGATGCAGCTTCAAAAACCGACAGTGACCGGTCCTTGCCGCGGCACGTTCGAGCGCGGCAACGTTCGAGGCCGCGCGCGGCAACCCTGTCCACACTGCCTGCGGCAATGTTCGCGCAATTGCCTGACTACAAGATAATGTGCCCCACGGTCACCTGTTCGCGCGGCGTCGACAGCGCGTCGGGCTCCGAGTGCGAGTCCTCGTCGGTCCTCCGCCCCGGCTCCTCGTGCAGCGTCGTCATACGCAGCCCTAGCTTGCCGCTTGCCGGAGACGCTGCAATACACAATAATAAATAAAGTATAACCTTATTCAAATAAACATCTAGTAGAGTTGTGCCGTTCTTAGGAACGTCTCTGTTTTATTATTGGCGTTCTCGAGAACATTTCTTTTAAAAACTAATAAATACGCCTAGAAACTTAGCGCTTGATAGTGAAGCCAGATTTGGTTAGCCACGGTCTAAGTTACGTCCGTGTGCGCATCTGTTACAACGTCAAGGTCACAAGCAAAACGTCTCTATGGTTGGTTCGTAAACACGCACACATAAAACTAAAAGCAGCTTCATCTTTCGCAAATCTGTTGTATGACGACTCTCGTTCTAGGCGCACTTATTCCAAGTAAAAAACAAAGAATTTCATCGAAAGTTCGTGAGAATGGCACAACTCTAATCTTGAGATCCCCTCGGCTTTTAGTAAACCATTTCATCGCCGATATCATCAGATGAAAGACGGAGGATCAATGCTAAAATCTGCAATAACTACAAAACATACTAATACTACAGTTTATAAGCTACGAAATAAGTTTTTAATACTGCATTAATGATAAAATAGCATTTCAATCCCAGAAAAAATAAACGCTGAACACACGAGTGTATCTTTCTGAATGTAAACACTACTTTATTAATAAGCCTAGCTAAATAATTCTCATGTAAAACGACAAATAAAAGAAGTAACAATTTGCTTTTGTTGTAAAAACAATCTTGGTGATAATGCTACAAAATAAAACTTATGTTAATGATATGCCTGCAACATAAAATTATATCGCAATGATTCAATGAGTTCCATCGTACAGTCAGTACAGTCTTCGGGGTTTCAATTTCATGCTTGCAATAATGATTTTCATGCCAATGGTATTCTTAATGTAGCAAAAAAAAAAAAAAACAATGTTAGAAACTACCAAATAAATCACTTGACATATCTAAATATCTAAAACATAATGAGTCGTGATACAAAAGTAAACTTTTGTAATTTGTACACTTTACATTACAATGAAACTGAGGACTTATTAGTTTTTTTAACTTATCTCCTAAGTAGCACCCAGGAGTAAGGAGTAAGCACTTATAAAGCCTTTATATAGCTTAAATTAGAGTTATAATGGCCGTAAAAGCTCTTATAATAGCCTCTTTTTTGCCACCTGGGCTTGTTTTGGCTTATGTAACCACAGATCCACGACCCGAATCGTTTTAGGTCAATAGATGTGGGGTGATTTCTCCACTCTTACACCCCCATACATGGACGATAGAATAGTCACAGTTCGATGAAATAGGTAGCGCAGCAATTATCTAGTCATGTTTAATCTGATATTGGCCTCATACACTACTGTTTCCAACAAAATATTTCATCGCCCTTTAACAAATGGCAAAACACGTGTGTAAAAACAGGACAGCAATCGTCTGACCGCATAGCTTGAGACGAGAGTATCACAATGTGCGTGTAGCGCAACTATGATTCGCAACTCTTGTCGCGCGATATAGCGTCACCCGTCACTCACTCATAGTACTGAACAGAAAGGGATAGGTAGCATGTCTTGACGAGACAGAGTAGCGTGCACAGTTGGTGCTGTTCCGGTATATCCCTCTTGAGAAAAAGTATTTTTATTACTAGAGATAGCGTGAGTTACATGATAGACCCATAGAGGGCGCATTATGACGCCCGAAAACTATCCTATTACCTAAATAGGTTAACGTATTTTAAGAGAATAAGTCCACAGATACAATGAATAAAATAAAAACATGGTAAACAAAGAAAACGTTTCGAACAAGCCACACTAGTGATCGTCTGTAAACGTACACTTGTTCGGCGTCTGGAGGCGGAGCGAGTTCAGGTTCAAATTCAAGTTTAGGAACGTTGGCCGAGCTGCAATAAAAACGTTAATGTCTTCGTCAATGTTTATAACTAACATATAATCCGATATTAGGGTTAAATACTGAGAACTTTAAACGCTTTTGAGTTCATTTAACTTTAACATGAACCTGTTGTTTATAAGTGGTAAGATTAAATTGTACCATACCATTGCTAGATCTTTCAAAGTGCGTTGTATGGTAGATTAACACACAGTATAACAAATATTTGTCACCGTTAATATCATTTTAGCATCCTTTACTATTTTAACTCTGATTCAAGTCTGAACCAACAATTGATATTACAACTAAAAAACCCTTGGGAGTAATATAGATTCCGCGCGATTTAAATTGTTTTTTGTGTATAGTTATGACCATTTAAAGTTCTCGTATTTAAATGAACGCAACAATAAACAATTCATTATGTTTTCAAGGAACTAAATACAATATCAATCATCTCCACAAATCCATACGATTAGCAATCAATAATTAACAATACTTCACAATGTACACCTTCTATATCCATGCTCCTTACTCATCTATGGAAGTTTCAGTTTTATGTTCTTGCAATAATCTACGTAGTACATGCACTCGTACCTAGAACAACACACAATCCTACACACAATATAACTCCGGTCTATATTCTACATTTCTACATAAACGACGACCAGTCTTTAAAGTTTTTCATCTATGAACAGTTATACAATAATAAAATATAACATTTAGTCTATAGTTCTTGGCTGATGGGACGTTAACCTAAACTCTTCTATGGTTAGCATCGATTCTATCTCTCATCTAGTTTAAGCAATTCTCGCGGATTATCCACAGCAATAGTAATCGAAGAGGAAGGGAGAAGGAAATAATCACAGGTCATGCTGGTCCATGCAAATGAAAGAGACACGCAAACAAACAGATAGAGAAACACAACGACAGAAGCTTGCCCGATGCTTGAAGCATTACCACTATCAGCCAATGTGTGGGTCTAAGTCGATTAAAACGATTATCGATTATCGATATCTCTTTTTTAACGCTGGCAATTTATGCCCAATTTCGATATGATAATAGATGATACAGCCAATTAGGGGTGACAAACACATTCACGTAATGATATTGTCATAGAACATTCGTCTAACAAATTTTGTGATACAGTTGTCATTCCGAGTCAAGACCATATTATTTTTCTGTTTACCTGATAGGAACGAGCCTGAAGGTAGCGGGGACCAAGATAATAGAAAAATAATGTTAGTTCAAGCCGGGCCAAAAATTATTACTCGAGTCTTTGGAAGCACAAATCCCAATTAAACAATTAAAATTGTTTTTTTCTCACGAGGTCAGAAACTTTGTAATTATTTTATAGTTGGTTCAATTGAGGTTTGTTTCAAAGAAAGGAGATTATTTTTGGAATCCTATTCGTTTTAAATTTAAATAATGTATACTCAGGAAGAAGTAAGTGGGGGTAGAGTAGAAGATAGATAGAGAAATCGTCATGAGCATAGCATTGCCACAAAGCAAGTTGAAAATAAAAATGTAATTGAGTGAGATCATGAAGTGGATGTATTATCGTGGAAATAGTGAGGACTCGTGAGAATGAGTTTGCCTAAGTTTTACACGAATATCCGAAGCTATTGTTCAATTTGCAGCAAACTGTGAGGACGCAATTGGACATCCCTAAAGTTGCCTATAATAAACAATCACTTTTCAGAGGCCGCTTTTACGGGCGCAATTTAGGGGTTTTCAATTACAACTTTTTTAATTTGCTGCGAATTGCACGATAGTTACAGATCTTTGTTGTTTTATCGTCTTCGAAGCCTTTAATTTTTGTTTTCAATCAATTATGTGCTAATTTCTTGTTAGTAATTCTACTAATCGTGCATCATCAAGACTATATTCCAATGAAGTACCTACTCTACATAGTGCACTAGTCGTTTATCTAAGCAATTTACTTTTGTATTGTACATTTTATACTTAAACAATTTAATACAAGTGCTCAGAGTCAGTACTGTATATGCATGGCGTGTAATGTTCTATCGTGGGTGACAAAAATGATTAGGGAAGAGGAAATCTGTACAAGTTATAGAAATAGATACTGAAAAAAAATGTTAGACACATAAATCTTATAACCAGTAGTAGTATTCTCAGCAGGCGTATAAGATGTAATATGATCCATTGAGATGTAAGCAGGATTCGATCCTGCAGCCCTACGTTTCTGGCGTAGTGCAACTGAGCTATCACATCCCTACGTCAATCACATCAAATCTTTGATTACATAATCCTAAGCTACTAGAGCGCCCTCTGCGTCAACTGTTTTTAAAATCTTTGTGCGCATTAGCCATACTCTAAGGATGTGACCGTCGTAGCCGAATATTTTTGTTCATAAAAACAGTCAGCAAAGTAAAAAGGTGAATTTTCAAATATGTTTTTCCATTAATCATAATTTTTATAAAACTTTTTTGAAAATTCCCCTTATTATATTTTCAAAATCGAGCCTAAACTGTATATGTGTAAATTTAAAAATCGAGCTACTATTTTAGTTTCATTTACAATGAAACATGATGTCTTATCCTAAGTTTTTAGTGTTTTCTTTATCAATGTTTAAGAGATTACAAGTTTCTTTTGACTTGATTTGAGACAGGCTTACTCCCTATGAAATTGTGAATAATATACTATGCAGAAAGTCAATATTACAGTTGTGAAATTCATTTATTTAAAATCGGTAGATTACAAACAAAAGTACATTTTTACTGCCCTATTTTCAATCAATTAAAATTTGAACTTACAACAGTGTCAATTAAATTAATTTCATTATTCAAAGCACGCTTGTGGTATTTTAATTTTAATTGAATGTTCACAAAATTAATTCACATTCACACTAACAGTTTCGAGGTTGCCTTTAATTCCCTCACGTCTGATATCGAAGTTTGCTATCGACATATCAATTCATCAAAATGTCTCTCAAACCGTTGATTTATGTTAGAGAAACTTAACCTAGTGTCAATGATGACTATCAAAAATTATGAAAATATTGTGGCAGCGAAAAAGTACTTCACAACACGAAACATTGTACTTGTCAGTGAAATATGAAGGACAGCAACATATGATTCCTTGTGATTGCTTTCTCTTTCTTACCCAATCCGCAAAACAGAGATGGCGTGGGTAGGTCAGAGTTGTACGATAGTTCTGTGCCTTTCGTCGTACCTTTTAGTATTTCAAATATAATATATTACATTTGATATCACTCGCAACCACATTTCAAATGATTCATTTCTCTTAGCCAGTGTAAATGTATTCGTTGGGTTCATACCGTATTTGGGTATTGTAATTTGTGCCCTCTATACTGTACTTTCTGTTTGCTAATTGATATACATTACATTTCGTATACCAGAGTACCCGCCTTCGCATTTTAGATAGGTAAGCATGCTTACTCTGGCCAAATGAACCAAACCAAACCATACCGAGCAATTTAAGTACTTACAGTAGCGGCAAACAATCAAGTGTTTCGTATCAAACTTTTACAATGTTACAGATTTTTCTGTAGCTTAAAAAAATATGTGTTCACGCGAAACGGAACGCTTTTTGAGATTGCCGTACGAGTGGAGCGACGTCACAAAAGAATTGTCATATTACCTCTACTTTTTTGAGCCACGGTCACTTTGCGTGCCGTACTTTTTTGTATTTTTTGATATTTAATTAAAGTTTTAATGTTTTTTGGAAACACGATTTGTTATTAATGTCCCGTCCCGGACATATTGGCGACCGTTTACAAGACAAGAACCGAAAATTGGCACTTCATCGGTTAACGGCAAGCAGCCAGCAGGGCACCCGCAATTGAAGAACGCCAATCTACAACCGCCCAGTTCATCACCCTGCTCATCTAAGACCAAACGAAGAACCATCGAGCCGAGCAAAGTAGCAGTCAACTACAGAGGACTACGAGGACTAGATACTTTAAAGGACTACATACTTGAACTCATCGTAACCAGCCGGTCAGCAACGGATCACCAGCGCCGCAGCATTGGTTTGCCTTGATAAAAAGTGAGCTCATTCCAAATTCTTTCCGTCCCTCCAGCTAACGCTTCGATCTGACTGCATCGAGAACCTGGTTCTTTTCACTTGCGTTAGGTATAGGCTGTCAAATTTGCTTTCGCCTAATCAGCCACTTTAGTTATATTTTCTTGCACTTTAGCCGTCCATTTTAGCCACTTTCACACAAACAAACTCATTATTTAGTACCTATCTTAAATAATCTCAAACTCATTAAAACGCAAAGCCAACTTGCACCGTTATAGCTCATATTGAACACTATGTCCCTAATTATATAATTAATAGACGTACAAACGATAGTTACCTAATGGATTACTCGCTATAAATAATTGCACTGTAACACTTCATAACTTAATTATTTGAATTTCACTACTATAAAGTACATTTTAAGCTTATTTTTACACGATCACTTATTAAAACTGCCATTCGCACGAGCTAGTTTCTTAACGCTTCCTAGATATTCATATATTTGCAACAATCTATTCCAGCATTATCGCTGTACCTACTGCACCGCTGTTTACCTATCTTCGAGCGCTCGCGCAGCGTGCATCTCTCATCAACGTCGGCCTGCTACTAAGACCAGTTTCGCCTGCCACAGCCTGACTGCAGCATCAGCAGACCAAGGACCGAGCGTATGCATATCGTTTATTTGAAGTAAACAACTTTTTTTGCAAGTTATTCTTTGCTAATAACTTCGTTGCGATGGGCGAATTAAAAGAATTATTGGTAAAACGTAGTTCTATTAAAGGGCGTTTAACTAAATTTAAGAATTACTTGGCTACACTGCCGGTGGATGATACGATTACAGCCATCGAAATTGGCAAATTAACTTGCAAATTAAGTAATTTTGAAGCGTTATTTAAGGACTTTGATGTATTACAAGATGACATTGAACTATTAAATCAAGATAATTTAAATTCGGAATTAACTGAACGGGATTCAATCGAACAAGATTTCTACCATTGTATTGCCTCCGCCCGGGATATTTTGCAAACTTATAAGCGTAACAACCCCGATCGCGGTAGTGAATACGATTCAACCACGACAAATCCTCATGACAATGACCGGAATCTCATGGGTTTCCGTCTCCCTGTTATAAAAATTCCCACTTTTGACGGAGCCTATTACCGTTGGCTAGAGTTCCGGGAAAGTTTTCACTCCTTAGTGCATAACAATGATAAAATTAAAAACATACATAAATTTTACTATTTAAATTCGTACTTAGAGGGCGAAGCAGCTCGAGTTATTTGTAATTTAGAGGTTTCAGACAAAAATTACCCCGAAGCGTGGAAATTGTTACGCGAACGATATGACAACAAACGCCAATTAGTCAACAACCACTTAAAATCATTATTTAATTTGGATCCCATTACACGGGAGTCTGACAAGAGTCTTAGGTATATTGTTGACCACGTTTGTAAGAACTTGCGTGCTCTCAAAACGTTAGGCCAGCCCGTGGATCATTGGGACACTTTGATAATTTTTATGATGGTGTCAAAATTGGATAGCACCACGAGTGTGAAATGGGAAGAGCACAAAAATTCTCTCGCGGACATGCCTACGCTGGACAACTTTCTCTCTTTTCTAAAGGGTCGGGCAGACGTCCTTGAGACCGTGCAGCGAAATAAACAGGACAAGCCATTTAAGCGCCTATCAGACGCACCTGTATTACCGCAGCGGTCCAAGCCTTTCCAATCTGCTGTTAAGGCATTCGTGGCTCAAACTAGCACACCTTCCTGTTCCAAGCAGCCTCACTGCGTGTTTTGCGATGGAGAACATCGCATTTTTGACTGTTCGTCTTTCAAGGCCAAGTCACCGGAGGACAGGCTTGCTCAGGCATCTGCTTTAAAATTATGTCACAACTGTTTGAGAGTAGGGCACGAAGTTCGACGTTGCAGGTTGCCCGGCACCTGCCGTTTATGTAAACAACGTCACAACACACTCTTGCACAACGAAATTGAGGCTAGTGATGATGTTATCCAAGCTAATCTTTCTAAGTTGGAAGTGCCAGCCCAGTCTAGAGGATTGCTTTGTACGGCATTGGTAGATTTGGTAAACCCGACTTCAAAAAAGGTTGTCACCGCGCGTTGCATGCTGGATAACGGTAGTGAATCCTCATTTATCTCTCAAGACATGAAGCAAAAGTTAGGCTATACTTCTCAGACAAGCGACCTCACCCAGAATCTAGAAGGTATATGTGACATTGCCGTTAATATCAAGGTCGATCGTTGTATTGTTCAACTCCAGTCTAAGCGAAGTTCGTACAATGTTGTTTTAACATGCCTCGTCTTGCCAAAGATATCTAAACCTGTTCCAAGTGTCAGCTATGACGTCAGCCGTCTAAACTTGACTACCTTTGAACTTGCGGACCCCAGCTTTAACAAATCATCCCAAATTGATATGCTTATTGGTGCTGACCTCTTTTGGGATATACTAGGATCTCAGGAGCACTCTTTAGGTCACGGCAACCCTATTCTGCGAAGCAGTAAGCTAGGATGGTTAGTGGCAGGTCCCAAGCCGCAATTTAAGTCCCCACCTATTTCCGCGATTCATTGCAACTTTGCTCGCACAAGCGACCTTCATGATGAACTCGCAAAATTTTGGGAACTAGAGGGCATACCTCACAAAAAACAAGCTTTAACCGAGCAGGAACGTTTGTGCGAACAAAATTTCATGGCAACTACCGAACGTTCAGATGACGGACGCTTTGTTGTCAAACTTCCTCTAAAAGATGAGCCCGACTGCTTAGGTGACTCATACTTTTCAGCAAAGCAACAATTTTTCCAATTGGAACGACGTTTTAGAAAGCAGCCAGAAGTCAAGGAACGTTATTCCAAGTTCATCCAGGAATACGAGGAACTTGGCCATCTTTCTCCTTCGACGATTCCAAGGCCTAGCAACGCGTTCTTCCTTCCCCACCACCCTGTCATCAAAGAAAAAAGTGAGTCCACTAAACTTCGTGTCGTATTTAATGCTTCTGCGCGCACTTCTTCTGGGCTCTCAGTCAATGACCTCCAAATGGTGGGACCTACTATCCAAGATTCACTCTTCAACATCCTCATCCGTTTTCGGCAATATCGCTTTGTGCTTTCCGGGGATATTGAGAAGATGTATCGCCAGGTCTTGGTACACGAGTCACAGCGTAATCTGCAGCTCATACTATGGCGTGATGATGAGTCCCAACCACTTCAAACTCTAAGACTCAATACAATCACTTATGGGTTCGCCAGCGCTAGCTTTCTTAGCACTCGGTGCATTTGGCAGCTTGGCGAAGAGTGCCAAGATCCTATGATAAAAACCATCATCCAACAGGATTTTTATGTCGACGACCTTTTAACCGGCCACGATGAAGAAGAGCAACTTCGCTTCATTCAGAAGTCAGTCTCTCAAAGCTTAGCCGCAGGAGGGTTTCCTTTAAGAAAATATAGGTCCAATCTACCTTCCCTACTTATTGCGGAAGCCAACAATACCGAGGGCAATCTACTGCTCAGTGCATCCACTGACACCCTTGGTCTTAACTGGGATCCATCAGTAGACATTCTACGCTTCACCATTGAAATGGATCCAATCGAAACTCTAACCAAGCGGAGTATTCTTTCAACCACCTTTAAAATATTTGATCCACTCGGTCTCGTCTCACCCTGTACAATAATACCTAAACTTATCATTCAAAGTTTATGGTCTTTAGGCAAAAATTGGGATGATCCCGCTCCTCAAGACATAAAGGCAACTTGGCGAAAATTCGCTGACAACATAAATTGCATTTCAGAACTATCAATCCCTAGGCGAGTACTGATTGACAACTATGTATCTGTAGAGATGCACGTATTTTGTGACTCTTCTCAAAAGGCGTACGGTACTGCCATCTACCTACGGTCCATGGACGCTGAGGGTAGAGTTCTCGTACGTCTTCTATGTGCCAAGAGTCGCATCGCTCCAATGAAGACCGTCACGATCCCGCGTCTGGAGCTGTCCGGCGCCCTTCTTGCGGCGCAACTGAGTGTCACGGTGACTGACGCTCTCCGCTGTCAAATATCGCGTCATGTCTACTGGACTGACTCAAGCGTAGTGTTGTCGTGGCTAAACACAAGCTCAAACAAATTAAAAACATTTGTTGCCAACAGAGTAAGCGAAATAGGAGAACTAACTGATGTATCTGCTTGGCGCCATGTTCCTACCTTAGAAAATCCAGCTGATCTTCTGTCCCGTGGTGTAGAACCGCAACGCATTGGCGCGTGTTCTAATTGGTGGCTAGGGCCATCTTTCTTGCAAAACTCTGAAGCATCTTGGCCCTCACTGAACTCAACCCCCCGGCAAGACCCGCAAAAGCTGCCAGAGTTAAAGGTACACTCGGTTACGATCACAGAACCCTTCATTGCCTTCCAAAATTTCTCAAAACTCTGTCGATTGCAACGAGCTTTGGCTTTTGTTTATAGGTTTATTAACAATTGTAAATTTCCTAACAATAAACCATCTGGTTCCCTTCAAGTAACTGAACTAAATAAATCATTCAATGCATTAGTCAAACTCTCACAAAATGAATCATTTGCCAATGAATTAAAGTTATTACAAAACAAAAAGACCCTTAATCCTAAATCCAACATTACCTCTCTTGATCCCTTTCTTGATGCTCTGGGCATTCTTAGAGTTGGTGGCCGTTTAGCAGGTGCTTCGGTGTATACTTTCGATAAAAGGCACCCAATAATTTTACACGCAAACCACCCCTTTACTAAGCTGCTCTTCCAACAAGAGCATCAGCGTCTGTTTCACGCCCCACCACAATTACTACTAGGCGCCATAAAAGATCGCATATGGCCTATCGGTGGAAGAAACCTAGCAAGGCGTACGTATCACCTTTGTGTCATTTGTAGGCGGTTTAGAGGTAAAACACTTACCAACAAAATGGGCAATCTGCCCGCTGAGAGAGTTACTCCCGACTTCCCATTCTACACGACTGGCACTGACTTTGCTGGGCCATTTATGATCACTGATCGTAAAGGTCGCGGATGTAGGGTAACGAAAGCATATCTCTGCATTTTCATATGCTTCCGATACAAATGTATCCATCTTGAGGCAGTGAGTCAGTTGTCGAAAGACGCCTTCACTCTATGCCTCCAAAGATTTATATCCCGTCGTGGCAAACCCAAACAAATATTTTGTGACAATGGTAGAAATTTTGTCGCTACTGCAAAAGAAATCAACGAATTTTTAAAAAATAATACAGATGACATTGTCGACTTTACGGCCAACAAGGGCATTGAATTTCGCTTCTCTCCAGCATACGCTCCTAACTTTGGTGGGTTGTGGGAGGCCGGCGTTAAGGCCGCTAAATATCATTTACATAGGATCTTAGGAAATGCCCACCTAACGTTCGAGGAACTATCTTCTCTATTCAGTCAGATTGAAGCTATTCTAAACAGCCGTCCCCTTTGTCCTTTAAGCTCATCACCCCAAGATTTCGCTCCTCTCACCCCAGGCCACTTTTTGATAGGTAGACCACTCACTGCGTTACCGTCGCCATGTTTACTGGACTCCAACACTAATCGTCTCGATAGATTCGAACGGCTTGAGTACATTCGACAGCATTTCTGGAAACGCTGGAGCTCCGAGTACGTCCCTGAATTACAGCAGCGCACGAAGTGGAAACTCAAATGCAAGGACCTCAAACCAAACGACCTTGTTCTGATAAAGGAGGATCAGACACCCCCGCTCAACTGGCGCCTTGGCAGGATCGAAAGAATTTTCCCAGGCACTGATGGCATCCCTCGAGTCGCTGACATTTCTACAGCTCGAGGACCTGTTCGTCGAGCCATCAACCGCATCTGTTTACTCCCGTCCCCAGACGACGCAGAGTCTTAAAAGCTTCACGAGCTTTCAAGGGCGGGGAGTATGTTCACGCGAAACGGAACGCTTTTTGAGATTGCCGTACGAGTGGAGCGACGTCACAAAAGAATTGTCATATTACCTCTACTTTTTTGAGCCACGGTCACTTTGCGTGCCGTACTTTTTTGTATTTTTTGATATTTAATTAAAGTTTTAATGTTTTTTGGAAACACGATTTGTTATTAATGTCCCGTCCCGGACAATATGGGAACGTTGAAAACTTAAATCCTACCCAAATAGGTATCTAGGAGCAGGACCCTGCCAAGTCGAAATAATTATGTTTGAGTACGATGGCCGTACAAGGTGATAAACTGATAAAAAATACATACACCTTTTTTATGTTTTCTTTAACATACAGAAACATCTGTAACTTTTTTTCTAGGATTGAGAGGAACCTTCGTTATTGCTATCTATAAACGAAAATTCATTTCTTTTTTATGATTTCATCCGTTCCCCAATGAGAACTAGCTAAAAAAATACATATTATATTCGCTATCTATTACAATTACACTATTGGCAATTTACATTTGGATCCTATTCCTGGATCCTTTTAATTTTAAAATTAGCATGTTTGAAAATATAGGTTTTTTGTCGATACTGTTTATTGCTCGGTAAGCGATGGCATGTCGTCTGTTGTCGGGTTATCAGGATTGAATGGTAACTCTGTATACTCTATCCTCGTATCTTTCGTTATTTGAAATATAGTACACATTTATAGTAACCTTAAGTAAGTTTGATAACTATTATTAAGACACAATTGTCGCGTTTGAAACACATAATTGCCCTTACCGAGTCCGAAGGGCTTGGTGGGCGTGGCGACGTCGGGGTCGGTGTGCGCGGGCGCCGCGTACGAGTGGCGGTGCGCGCGCCGCGGCGCCTCCTCCGCCAGGTCGGCCACGCTGCCCGAGCGGCCCGCCGCCAGCCCCGCCAGCGACTCGAACGACGAGTCCAGCCGCATTATCTGTGGAGGTACGATACGGCATCAGGGATAGGTATCAGGCGATACGTTTGCTCGTTTGCCCCCTATGACTTAAAAAAAAAAAAAAAAAAAAGGTGGGAAGGTCAGGAAAAAAACAACTAAATTGACACACGGCATTCTGTGGAATTCATGGAATAGGAACTAACTCGACTTTTCGGCTGAATTACTGGCTTATCATAATCGTTACTGTTTATTAGGCAACGGATTTCTGATGGCACGGTAAGACTTTAGAGATGTATTGAGCCGATATTAACATTCAAATCCGATGCTATCTGATAATATACTCTTAATAATTTGGAAGAGAATACATTTAAAGATATTATATTTCGTGAATTTAATGAAATCAAATTACGAGTAAAACTTAATAACCGGTTAGCTCTGAACATTTCAGGAATAAATCAACTGCATAGTATAAAAATAAACAAAATAATGAAACTTCAATAATTATTTTCTATAACAATAATTGTACAAACTCGTACACTATTCATATTTTAAGTAAAAACAGTACAGATAAAAATTGATAGAATCCACAATCTCCGCAGACGGTGCCACCTGCACTCAAAAAGTTGCAGTTTCCCGACTAAATAGAAAGCAGAACAACAAATCAAAAAGCCCAAATTCGCCAGAGAAACATTGAAGCCTAAATAATAGAATGACACGAAAACATTGACAGAAGCTCAGGTAGCTACTCCAAAATGAAAAAAAAAAAACGTTTTATAGTGGTATAAAATAAGTATCAGTTACTGCTTTCGTTGCTCCAACAAGTCACGTTGTTCACAGCAATGTTTCTTCCCAAGCTTACTGTTCGTTCCCGACGTAACAAAGACGATGAACCACGATGTTTTGTGAATTGACGATGGAGGCAGGCGTATCTACCAGATGTACTACTACTAACCCCATCTTTACAGACAAGCAACTAAATATATTAAGTGACTTTAGTAAGTAAATAAAAAGTAAAATAGTCAACCTGTAAATAAAGCCATCGACCCAAAATGCTTATTATTGACAAGACGTTTGGACGCAAACAAGCTCAACTATTGGTAGATTTTTAATTTGCTTTTTATGCTTTAGTCATTGACAAATAATAAATATATGTCTTAGTATTGCCTTTTTAAAGCTTTAGTCATTGAGCCTGAGAAAAGCTGCTGTATTACTCGTATTTATACAAAACCAAAATACAGTATCAACGCGATGTACGCGCTGGACTCTCGCGTTCAGTATACGTCGCGGATCCGTTGCGTTGCGTCGAACAGGTATCACCGCCATGCTGTGTGTTCTGTCACCCTGTTCATTCGATACATGGTATAAGAAAATATATGGCACTGGCTAGTGAAACTTTCTACGTAACTGATTAGTTGTCGCTTTAAAAAAATAATTATAAGGAAAAAAATGTTAAGCGTCAGTCGTACAAAAAAACATAATTATGAAATTATACATTGCAATTGTCATGTCTATTGACTACATTTTATTTAGTTTTAATAATTGATTTAACCCTTTTCTTGGCAAAATAAATGAGAAGTCCACATTTCAAGCCTCGCTGTTATTGAGTAATTAAAATAATAAGAAGCAAGAAAAAAAACAAAAAGATGATTAAATTGTATGTATAGAAATAATTCTTTTGGTTGAGCGAATCCACTAAGCTTTGTACCCGATGAACAATACACATTATCTGTATTGTTAGCTGTGGCCACAACTGCCACTTCAAATTGTAAGGCGTTATAAGTGCAAACTACTTTTACACTAAATTAGTCTTCAAGTCAAACGAAATAAGGTTTACTCTTAAACAAAGAGAACAGAGATGTTGGTCACTTCATTGTCTTTATAAGCATCGAAACGAGCTTCACTGCTCTTTCACTTACGAAGTGACCAACATCTGTGTTCTCTTTGTTTAAGAGTAAACCTTATTTTGTTTGATTTAAAGACTAATTTAGTGTAAAAGTAACTTGCACTTATAACGCCTTACATTTTGAAGTGGCAGTTGTGGCCACAGCTAACAATACAGATAATGTGTATTGTTCATCGGGTACAAAGCTAATGGGATTCGCTTAAAAAATGGGAGTAGGACTATATCATATATGATACATAACAAAGAAAAGGGTTAAAACACTTGCGCTTTGATTAGATTCATACAGGTAACAAGGGAATCGGGGAAGTATTATGATACACCACTGGCAACTCGAAACGGATTAACAGAACCAACCAACCAATCATTGCGTCAAAAGTCTCGCCAATCATTCCGGAGTGCTATACCTTAATTTCTGATACCATGATTCGATACAGACAGTACAGGTACGCTTCACGCCACCAGTGCGCCGAAGACTTTATTTATATAGAGCATACAGAGTGAAATAATAATTATATTTACATGATATCATAAACTCTACAATGTGGTTAATAGTGAACCGAAAAATATGTGGTTGTGTGCGAAATATCAAACGTGGCTACATATTTACAGGCAGAGAGCTTACATAATGGAATTTTCACTGACATCGCGGTAATTATTCTGATCTGGATCGAATTGGCTTCAAGTTTAGCAGAAAATTCCAATTAGAATGTATCCACGTCAGAGTAGGTAAAAGGCCTCTTAAAACATTGTAGATTTTGTATCAAAAAGTTCATACATTTATTTATTTAGTAATCTACAATGTTTACTGAAGATTTATAATGTAAATACAAATACACAAGATACATCTACGCGACCCAATATCTGCGCAGATTCATTGTAACTGCTTATTACTTTAACTGTGCAATTCGACGCAAACTCCAGGTATTCAAGCATAAAGCATACACGTCTAGCATTAATGTGAGTCTTACAGTCGCGAAGCATAGTTGTAGGTACTAGACGGACAGCCCGTCTAGAACTATGCTTCGCGAATCCTGTCGCGCAACATAGCGTCACCCATCACTCTCTCAGAGTACTGCAGAGAAAGAGATAGGTAGTTATATCCTCGAGAGTCGCATGTCACAGATGTGCTAGAGGTGCTGATGTAAAAGTAAGGTAGGCGTAGGGCTGCCATCTCTGAATTCGCCGATCCCGGACAAAGACTTAAACCCGGACATCTAACGTAAATCGCATTTTTACGCCCAATCGTCCGGACGTATCCGAAAATAAATTATTAAAAAGCAATCGCTTTATTTTTCATTCACATGAAATGTTTCCGGGTTTTTGAACTGGGAGGCTGACGGCTCCCAGACGGGCTCCAAACTAGGACAAATCCCGGGAAACCCGGACGGACGGCAGCCCTAGGTAGGGTATAACAAATCGGTTTGCAAATAACATCCCTAAGGTTTGCGGCGACTTGCATAGTTTCCTTCGACTACAAACTACAGACTGTACACTGTCAAACTACAGACTGTACACCATAGACGTGGCTAGACATGACCCGCATGCGTGACTCACGTTGGCTCCGCTCTTGGTGGCGCTCTCGAGCGCCTGGGACAGCTAGCGTAGCGACAACACACACGTTAAAAAGCGATCACATTGCAATGTCACACTTGCTTTTCAAAATACTATGTCACTTTTAGAAAGTAGTAAAATTAGATGTCTGTGTATGACGATGTTCTTTTTTAGGGTTCCGTACCCAAAGGGTAAAAACGGGACCCTATTACTGAGACTTCGCCGTCCGTCCGTCCGTCCGTCCGTCCGTCCGTCTGTCACCAGGCTGTATCTCAACAACGGTGATAGCTAGACAGTTGAAATTTTCACAGATGATGTATTTCTATTGCCGCTATAACAACAAATACTAAAAATAAAATAAAATAAATATTTAAGGGGGGCTCCCATACAACAAACTTGTTATAGATTATATATATTTATGTATAGGTACGGAACCCTTCATGCGCGAGTCGGGCTCGCACTTGCCCAATTTTTTTTACACAGTAGCTATAGCTCATTAAGTAGAGGTTTGCCCTAGGATCGTGGCGATACAAACAGCTTTCATAGGGCATTAATGAGCATACATCATATATTTGCAATATAAAATGTCAGTACCGTGCCAAGGTTGTCATTAACCAAATTCAAAACATTGTTTACCGGAATGCTGCTAAATGTTTCGTTCTTCTTGCGAAATAAATACTGAATCCTATTGAATGATGTGGCTAATTAAATTTGATATTATTTATAATTAGAATGTTTATAAAGTAAATAACAATTCGTAAGCCGAAGGCAAAACATGACGGACATTGTTTTTACTGTAACATCCTTGTAATATTATTTAAACGGATGCATCTTTGTGCTAATAAATGATCTCTTATTTCTCTCTCTCTCTCTCTTGAAAAAAACTTGGCTCTCATTAGATACGCGTTTTGGTTTGTTTAGTTTTTTTGTAGCTACACCATGCCAAAAGGGCTGTATGGATTTAAGCCATTATTGATACATGGTTTCTGAAGGGCTACACCGAATATCGAAGTTTATACCTAGCCATCCTTCTTGATCTCGTGTCAAAAGACATTCGAATGAACAGGACATCATGACATGAAGTTCGAATTTCGAACATCGTAGTAACACAATTTATAGGATTCCTGTTCATCTGAGGATGAATATGCACATACGATACTTTTCAGTCGACTATAACAGGCAAAAAGGAGGTCATTAAATCATTGGAGATTTCGTTTAACATACACATATATAATTATTAAATGTTAGTAACATTATTTAGTTTTGAAAAGCAAGTGTCTTTTTATTAGTTCTTCAACTATTTTGTTTGAAAAACCCCTTGTCTTCTAAGATTAACATACTAATTTTGATTAATTGTTAAATCATAGTTTTGCTACAGTTTAAAAAGTCGACAAGAGGTTTTAAATGTGAGTAAGCTTATTGCAATTTATAATTTATGATCGTTATGTACATAGTGTTATGTGTTAGGACATCTATTCATGTCTGTTATATCTATGTTAGTTACAACACTGATTAGCATTTGATATGTTAGCTTACTGGTGTTATTGAAAGCTAATATTTGGATATCTCTAATAAAGTCATTTGTGTGTTCTAATTGTGTTCATCTCCTATGTGTAACTAGAAAACATAGATCAGTTTTACTATTCAAAAGTAACAGTTGACTGACTTGTAATTGAATGAATATTTCTGCCAAAGTGTTTAACTCTTCAGTACTGAAAGTATCTATTAAAATTAATATCAGGAAATATGTTTTTTCTTTCTATTTTCGAAAATTTCTGGATACCAAAGAAAAAATCCGGAGATCCATCGTGGATCCGTTGAGCTGATGAAATCGGGGAAAAAAAAAATTAAAATATAAAAGTTTCTATATAGCAATTTTACTCAATTGTCGCATGATTCTAATCAACATTAGCTGTAAAAGAGTAAAAACATATTTCGGGAACGGCTCCAGTAAAACTGATCTGATAATATTGCTCGTGTCGTGTCATCTAGTCCTTACAGCTATAGATATCATAGTCCACATACGTGAGAGTTATCGTATTAAGCGGTTTAAACTCAGGATTTTAACTCATTCTTCAATGACACGAGTTTGTAATTCCTTTACCACCAGAGTCACGTACGACGTTTTTCATCAAACGTGCGAGGAAATAAAACAAAGTAATAAAAACAGGAATTTAACTGTCAGGAACGGCCCGACATGTTTCGACGTATGGCGCTTAGCGCACTACCGCGCGGTAACTTTGGCGCTGGTTTTAATTTTGATCGACGCTCAGCTCTGATAGCGTTGGCTAAACCACTTAATACAATAATTAAATATGTCTCATGAAATTTTTAATAAGATTGTACCTGTGAGAAGTTGGGTACAGATGCGGTCTTGCGCATGGTGATAGGCTGGCCGCGAGCTTGCTCCAGTTCCTTCACGGCCACGCTCTGCCGCAGACGGTCCAGGGTGAGGATGCTCTCTACTGCACTCACTCCTCGAGTGTATTTTTCTGGAAACGTCGTTGTTTGTGATTCATCAACGGGGTTCGTTGTTCAGTTGTGTAGGGAGGTTTAAATGGGGTGTGAGTGAGACAGCAATAAGATTTAGTCAACTTTAGGCCTAAAATGTGTCGGTTCGGCCCAGGGATACTGGCGCTATAAACCGGTTTTATATGGCAATAATGAGCATACATCATATATTTGCATTAAACGTCACTAGCGATTTGTCCAGGATTTGTCATTGAGAGGTACCGGGTTCGATTCTCGCTCTCTTCCGCCAGGTTACGCATTTACATTTTTGTTTGTGCTTTGATCTTTGTAGCAAAAGTTAAATATAAAAAAATGTGGCGTGTACCTCATTAAAAATAATGAGACATCACATGTTTCATAAAGGTTATTGGGCGTTTTTGACCCGTTTTTCGAACTTTCGCGTACAGAGACCAAACTAGTTTTGAAATAGAGAATTTAATCTCACCTCTAAATATGTTTTTTTTTTATGTATCAACCGGCAGAAAAAAAGTTATTCAACAGTATGTGTACGATGTAGTGATACTATTCATTAATGTTTTTACTTTCAGCATTGTGCAAAGGTGTGGTTCATGCACAATTATCTGTAAAAAGTCAAAACTCTAGTATATAAACAATTAAACAACAGCAACGCTATATAACAGCAGCTATTCAAAGTATTTTTATTAATAATTCCAATAGTTCTAACTTAATTCACATAGCAAAAATGCTATAATCATATGAAATGATTTATATTTCTTATCTCAATTCTCCCATGTTTTACAAGAATGCGACTCATACCACTGACTAGCAGATACATTTACCTACATACCTAGCCCTATTTTGTTTGTGAACGCCGTGGGTCATATGTCCGAACAAAATGCCCAATGACCTTTACCGTTATCTATTTATAAAAGTTACCTATAAACGTTTCGCCATCCGCTGCACTGGAATCTTCCCCCGTGGCCGCAATCTGCGCGAGACTCTCTCTCTCCTCCAACTCCTCAGATGCCTTGGGGATGTTGGAAACCACCTCGTACGTCACTCCTGTCTGTGTCAGCTGATCCGCTCTGAAAGAGGATTCATATTTGTAAGCTAGTCCAAATGTATTCAAGTGTAAACTTTATATTTTACATAGAAAACTAAAAGTCTCAAACATATTCCGAACCTATTTAAAACATGTCAAGCGATATTTGACTTTTATGAAGTTAAACCAGTTTCGTAGATGTTAATATTAACTTTATAGTTGATTTATTTATATGATAAGTAAATGGATAGCGCTAACTTTTTAGTCTCAAACTATTAGATTATAGAAATAGTGGCTTAACTAAATAGCAAACCTAAAATTTATCACTGAGTAGGGAAGATACATGTAGAACAGTATGTCATAGGGGGCAAACGAGCAAACGTATCGCCTGATGGAAAGCGATTACCGTCGCCCATAAACACCTGCAACACCAGAGGAGTCACAAGTGCTTGCCTACCCGGAGGACGAAGATAGAATGCCTCTATGCTAGTAATTTCACCGGCTATCTTACCCCCACACCGGAACACAACAATGCGAACATTGCTGTTCTAGTAGCTTACTAGTGTCTTCTAGTAGCTTTTAGCAGTCGGCAACATCTAATTTTTTTAATGTAGCAATTTGAATTGAATGTAGTCCCGTATAGTTAAAATAACTTATACGATATTCAACCATATTGGATGTTGCTGACTTTGCTTCTGACTCATATGTAACACTCTCTTCAAAGGGTTCTTTGACTTTTAATCGAACTTTCGTTTCGTTATTTTCAGCAAGTATATAACAAGCACTTATCTAACATTCATAATTATTTCCACAAAACTAAAACAAAGGCACACAATTTGTTAACTAGGTACTCAAAATACATCGCGGATTCGTTATCATGTTAAAAAATAAATATTATAAAAATCTCACACACAATCCAAATTAGTCACACACTCATAATTAACTGAATTTGTGTACTTACTCAAAGATGACTGACCTGACAATTTTCTTACGAATCCTGTCAGTGAGGCTCTGCCGCTTGTAGATGTTGAGCCCCAGCCGCTTCCTGAGGATCAGGTCCATGGGCGCGGGGTGCGACAGGCGCACTGTCGTCTTCAGGATCAGGTACACGCGTTCGTTGGCTGGAAACAAACGAAATATATTTTTCATCACACTTGCTCGTAAACAAATTACGCCCTTGGGCGGTAAATAATTTTTATCACACTTCAAGGGTTTACATACGTGAAAACCGGGCGGTAAATCGTATATACCGCCCTAGGACCGTAAGTCGTATATTACTCCCTAGGGCGGTAAGTAATTTTGGTATTGACTAGTTACTACTACTTTTGTTTTATTTTCTCCAAAGTGTGATGAAAAACGTCGTACGTGACTCTGGTGTAAAGGAATTCCAAACTCGTGTCACTAAGGCATTCTTCTAATAGACACTCGTTTGTAATTCCTCGTTTACCACCCTTGTTACGTAATGTACTAAAGTATACTTACGATTGACACAAGGTTTAACTGGAAACCACATGTTAGCGATATTTGTAACCGGCTCCGTCTGTATTAGGGAAACTCTATCTTTTAAGTAAAATATTAAATAGGTGTCCCTCCTTCCCTGTTGCTGCCTAAAATAGAGACGATTAGAAGAAAGAGAGTAAGGCCTTTGCCCAGCAGTTGAACAGCACAGACTAAAAATAAATAAATAAATAAATATTAAGGCACAATCATACACAAATCGACCTAGTCCCAAACTAAGCAAAGCTTGTACTATGGGTACTAGACGACGATATACATAATATATAAATACATACATAGATAACATCCATGACCCAAGAACAAATGAATAAGTATTTTAAACTACCTCAAAACTAATTTTAGTATAATATAGTCTACCACTACACGATGCTTCAGGGAGCATTTCAGTTTTAAGTTTAATTTATCATAAATGTATCAGATGTCATAAATTTCATTTGCCATAAAAAAAATCATACTGTTCGGGATTTCTTTAATACTATTCATGGAAAAATCATTAAGTTAGGTCAGGTTTGCTTTATGACAATCCCAAAAAGTTTCAGCTTACAAAGAAAAATAGATTTATGTCAAATGAATATTATGGCAAACGATAGAAAACCGATGCTTCAAATACCAGTTATAGTAAGCCTAAGGCTGCAATGCAACTGTTATTTATGTATAATTTAGAACTAGACCCTTACCTTCAGTGATCCGGTTAAGGTACTGCGAGTCGTGGAAATCCGATGCTTCAAATACCAGTTAAAGTATGCCTAAGGGTGCAACTGTTATTTATGTATAGTTTAGAACTAGACCCTTACCTTCAGTGATCCGGTTAAGGTACTGCGAGTCGTGAAAATCCGATGCTTCAAATACCAGTTAAAGTAAGCCTAAAGTTGCAACTGTTATTTATGTATAGTTTAGAACTCCTTACCTTCAGTAATCCGGTTAAGGTACTGCGAGTCGTGGATAGAGGAGTCCCAGGAGGCGATGGCCGACACGTCCTTGTCGTGGTGATGCAGTATCTGCAGCTCGTAGAACTTGTTGCCGTGCTCCTTGGGCAGGATGGAGTGGAGACCGGCCACTGTCACTTCTTCGCCGGACGGGTGCGTTGTTAGGTCATCCGCTACACATAAAAAAAGTAATAATATGCATAATTGTTCCACTAAAACTGATCAAGACTGCACCGAGCGAAATGTGAAAAAATAGGCAGTAGCCGTTAAGTAGATAACGTCAACACTAGTTGTTTAATCCATTTCTAAACTATATATTTAGCACTTCGAAGAATGTGTTAACAACTTCTCCGTGGAAAAATTATAAGATTATTAATATTTTACCCTAGAAAACGAAGTAAAGTTGGACGAAAATTGTAAAATCCGAGAATGACACCCTACGGTCCCGGCGTAGTGCTCTCCCAACTAAGCTATCACACCGTTATCACACCAAATTTTTGGTTCCATTATTTTACGCTACTGGACCGCCCTTTGCGTGATGTGTTTAAAATGCTTACGCGCATTAACCATACCCTAGGATGTGCGTTTACTCGCACGATCCCCAGTCTCCATTGCTTGTACAAGCACAGGCCGAACACTGCCCTAATAAAAACTGAATCTTGAATGTCAGTGTCAATGTGTGCGTGTAAGACGCTCAGGCTGCCTCAGACGCATTGCAACAACTACGAGTAGGTAGTAGGTGCTTTAGTTGCACATAAATATGACATAATAAGATAGGAAATTATCACAACCACACGACACAACGGTAGTGGTGGTGATGGTGGTGTTGGTGGTGATGATGATGGTGTTTTTGTGTTAATCGTCATCATCATCACCATCACCATCGGCATCGTCATTACAATCATCGTTATCACCATCATCGTTCATCACCACCATGACCATAACCATCAGAATCAACGTGTTTAAATAGAAGCAATGGGAACTGGGGATCGAGCGTTCTTTTCTATTCTAATTTTAAAAATCAATCCCGGCACATACGGTTCCAGTAAGGTGTTCCGTTCTTAAGAGGCCTTATTCCTTTTAAAATTTATTTTTTTCATATTGCGACAAATGTATTGATAATTTTAACCAACTTTTTGAAGTGAATAATACTTTGCCCCGAGTTCTAGGTAGTAACATAGCTATTTCATGCTTTCATCGCGTGCAGTAGAAAATAAGTTGAAAAAACTAATTTTCCGCGTGAATTTTGTCAATTTCGAGTAGTTTTTGAAACAAAAATTATCAATGAACATTTCAATTTGTAGGTTTCAAATATATACCAAATAATCCCAATAGCCCTGTTCTAAGTAGTAACATCAATAATATGTTAAAAAACATGTTTGATCATAGAGAAAAATGCCTAAACAATCAGCAAGGAATAAGGCCTCTTAAATAACAGTCCTCGTAACTGACCTAAAGTTGTGGACTTACCATTGAGATCGAGGAACAGGACGGGGATGTGCTGCTCCATGCCGGCGGGCGGGCTCCACGCGGCCGGCGCGCCCGGGATGGGGCTGCCGGGGCTCGGCACCAACACCTGCACACAACCACCACTTCAGACACAAAAGAAAAAGTAGAATTTTGGTGAGACTTAAAAATTAAGCATGTACATCTGCAAATGTAACCTATCATTCATACGCAATAAATCATTCATCATTCATCATCATCAATCCAAACCAGCCCGTCTAGTACAACTATGCTTTCGACTCTTGTCGCGCGAGATATAGTCTGTATAATGAAATATTACTCGAAGTTTTGGCGGGAAATTTAAAAATCTGCGGCTGGTCAGTCTTTGTGTAGTAGGAATGTATTTTTGATTTTCTATGCACTCGTAAGGTACCTAGAGAAATGTTGACGTGCACTCATAGTCAACTTACATACTTTTTACCACTATCTACAATATAGTCAACGACTAACATATGTTTACACTTTCTAACCATATACGAGGCGAAAAAATAAATTTAGTGTAAATAAGACCTAGCTCAAATTCAAATTCAAATTGTTTATTGTCAGAAAGTGAGTATTTGTAAAGGTAACAATATAATATGTTGAATGTTCGTCACAATCAGCCAGAGTTTGGCGCACAACACAATGGTAGATATAAGCGCACACCACATGTCAATTAAATAAATTATACAATAATACAATAGTCAAAATAGTATGTAGTCAAATTGGTATAAATAATAATAAAGAAACTATGTTATAATAATTAAATAATGTCAATTGTAGGTACAATACAGAATAAATAGCGCCGGTTGTATGAGTTACTTACGTTACATATTAAAAAATAACCAAGACGCTTCAAGAAATTCCTTAATATCATAAAACATTTTATTGAGGCACCATTTATATAATTTATTCTTAAATTCAGGTAAATTCAAGGTCTTTAGTTCATTCGGCAGATGATTAAATAATTTGACCGACATATGTAATATGCTTTTACTGAAGTGATCTGTATTACATTTTTGGTAACAGAGTCTAAGGCCATGCAGCTCGGATGTTGATCTAGGGTTTGATGTCATGATTTTATAATTGTCAATATTGGTTCTTACAAAAATACATACCTCATAAATATAGAGTGTGGGCAAAGGCAGTATGTTTAATTTCCTAAAGAAGGGTCTACAGGATTCAGTACCACTCGATACTAAAATATTAATCCATCACCAAAAAAATTACATAAGTACTATGCCAAATTTCAACTTGATCGGAATGTTAGAACTAGTAAATAAAGTATCAAAATTATTTATAGAGGACCCACCTACTAAATTCTTGAAATCATAGACAATTGGTAATACCACAAGGAAATATCTGTCAACATTATTTGGATAGCCAGACTCTAGCGCTACCCATCACTCTTTCACATTACTGCACAAAAACAGACGAGTAATTATCTCGCGCGAGACACAGTCTCTTATGCTAGAGCTGCAGCACGAAAAATACTACCTGTCACTTTCATGTCAATACTGTGCGAGCAAGACAAGTGACGCTAAGTCGCGCGACTAGCGAAGACGCGTCAAGATATGCTAGCCCCGTAGGTAATTCAAAATTCAAATCTTTATTCCGCAAATAGGCCTCAGGGGCACTTTTACATGTCTGATTTTGTGCCATAGTAAATTGTAATAAATATAAAATTACGATTATAATTACAGTTCGTGAGCTGTCAGAATGCAATTCGTTTTTTATACCTATCTCGCTCGCTCTTACGCGATCCAGATAAGAACCTCTCAGTTCTCCCCCAAACCCGAATCGCAATCTACGAGCTCACGAGCTGTAATGCAACAGACAAATCCCTGGGCACGCTTTACCGGGAGATAAGACAGACGATAGTTTAATTGGCTTGAAGCTTGTAAGATACGATGCTGAAGAAGGAAACCAATTTTTAATTACAAAGACAACCAACTTCAGAGCGGGTAGTAAATTAGACCAAAAACTAACGAGTGTTTAAAATATTCTTTTCTCAAACATGCTCGGAAATGTTTCACTTCCCATTTGAAAATAGAATACGCAAAGAGCCTCATTTTTACTAATGAAATAAAAAAAAAGAATATTCGCTCCCTCGGGGAAAAATAAATGTATGAAAACCCATTTTCACCCGCTTCCATAACTTTTTAAAATTTCATAGGTACTGTACATAAATTGAAATCGGCGTAGAACAAATCTCATACAGCCATGACAACCACACGTTTAACATTAAGTAGCATTCACACATTCGCAAACTTTGGCAAGCTGATCAGATTGGACTTTGTTTCTAATTGGCGCCATGTTGGCGCCCGACTGCATCCAACGCCATTCGAGCGGGCGAATAGTCAGCTGGTGGAATCAGGAACGTGTAAAGTATGTTTAACAGTTCGTGCAAGTTATGTTTTTTTTTAGATGTCAGAAGAAAAAAGTAAGTTTAGGCGGTAAAATTACAATTTTATTTAATTGCTATTGAGCGTATGCGCGTAAGTAAATGATTTTCGAGTAAATAAATAATGCTACCTACTAAATTAAGAGATAAATATTATCAAGTGTACGACCTATTTATGTTATGGAAAGAAAGCAAACATGCAAATTCGTTTTCTACACGAACCTGACAACATTTTGAAAAGACAATCCGATGGTTATAAAAGCAAGAAATTTAAGGTTTTGGAATTTTTTAAAGGGAGCACCAGACGCTACTTGGCTGTTAAGGTAAAAGTTTTATCCTAAAATGTACCTATTTTGAACTGGTTATTTTTGTTTTAGTTAAGTGTGTGCTTTACTGTAATTCAATATATTTTCTTTACAGGTTGCCCTTATCATGGGACTAAACGGAGCGAGCCGCAGTTAACAATTTACAAATATTACCATGGAAGACATCGAAAGCCACGACCAATCTATGATTGTCAAATTGTGCGACACTAAAACAAAACTTTACCGAGTATTTGTCATCCGCGGTGAATACCTCAATATCGTTCGAAAATATATACATAGAACTTCGTACCCCAAACACTAGTATATAAATCGATTTTTCTTAATTTATAAGGAGGGAAAGTGTACGCGGCAGCCTATTGGAAAGAATAAAACAAACATACTCGTACCTCTACTTTGTGTACTTAAATGATTGTTGTTCGTTTTTCTTGTTAATCCTATTAAATTACTTGTTATTTTGCAAGTGTATTTTTATTATTTCCTCACATAGTTTGAGAAAAGCACTATATAAACCTCGGCGGACACGGGGATTGCCTGACTCGCATCTTTTGCAAGCCTCGCGATGCTCGGCTTGCAAACCACTTCGTCAGGCAATCCCCTACTTTCCGGGCCTCGGCAATAATGTACTATTTCATAATATTTGCTCGTAAAAGATGGTATTACATGCGGGTCTACTGAAGGACTAAGGCCCATATAGTTCCCGCGGGAGTTATAAATTGACATAACTCCCTCGGGAGTTATGGTTTTAGTTTTAAAAATATAGTACGCACTCGCAGATTACTTCAGACTAAGGAGGTTTCAATCCAGCCAAGGTTTTTTGTTGTATCAACAAAACTTGCCTACCAGCAAATTTTACTGTGTATTGAATTAATACGGTGTATGTAACTGCATTAATATTTATGTTTTACAATTATTTATGTGTAGTTTGCAATAATTTTATTAAATTAAATTTTGAATTATCGTTACAATCTGGCAGTTATAGCCTGTCAAGTTTCTAAACGAAACGCAGTTCTTAGCATTATCTGTGGTAGACGACACAAAAAAAAGGAAAAAAGTTATAAAATTATTGGTTACGAACTATTTAGTTTTGTAACAAACTTTATTTACGCTGTTACGCTGTTAATTATTGTTGCATAATATTGTTCATTGTTATTTGTTTAATAATAGATGGTAAGATTCTGTGTATATTTGTTTTCTGTTTTAAGCTGATAGCCGTTCTGCCAGTGCTTATAGTAAATTAAAAAAATATATACCTACAGAAAAAAGTTGGTTGTCAATCGTTATCGTTTAATGTTTATTTTTGGCTTATTTACTCCAAAATGTGATGAAAAATATTGTGTGTATTAAGGCGGGTAGTAAGGGGATTACAAACTCAGGACATTAAAAGCCCTCCGCCTTCGGCGTCGGGCTTCTAATAGACCTTCGTTAGTAATCCCCTACTGGGTAGTATTATTTATGACACAATATACTATTTACGTACCGCATTTCTCTCCTCAGTCAGCGACACCCACTGCTCCACGAGCGATTGTTCTCTCTCCATGTCTCGCTCGCTCTTCATCGAAGGCGACATATTTACTAGTTTCTGGAAATTATAAAACAATTCAATAACCTCTGCCTGAGTAGGTAAACAATTAAACATCATTGTTTTCTTTGTTAATTTAAAATTTATTGCACATTACAAAAATAAGTACTAATGGCGAAATGAATGCCTTAAGGCATTCTCTACCAGTCAACTACTGGGTTAAACAGAAATATGTAGTTGGTGCACGATTATAGGTTACAATCAAAGTTTTATGAAACACAATTAGTTAACTACATAGTATATGTACAAACTTATATATAAACTTTCCATAAACGTACATGAATGCTTTAAAATAATAAACTTACAACAACAACACACACAACGTAAAATATCACGAAGTGAATTAATCAGAGGTATTATCAGACAGACGTTTGCGCAACATGCGCTTAAACTTGGCCCTGAGCTTGCCTGATGGTGAGTGGGAGATCATTCCAGAGGCGTATTGCCTGAACCGTGAAAGAATTGTCGTTGCTATTCTATAAAAAAATAAAATAATAAAATTTAATGACTTTCCCGTTTCTAAACCACAAATTGCGTCCATGTACATTGTATAGTTATTCCTACGTATTCGCCGACGAAAAAAGAGCCGGTGGTAGGGTTGAATTTCGTGGCCTTTGTTTATGCATGAATCAACTTTGGCGTTTAATTTCGCTTCCCAAAAATTGTGCAGTGTTTTACCTGCAGTTGCGCGTGTAAATGCTGCCGCCGCCTCGCCAGTGCGTCGCTCCATCTTTCTCTAAGCACT
The DNA here is from genome assembly GCA_947623375.1 of Apotomis capreana. Classification (NCBI taxonomy): domain Eukaryota; kingdom Metazoa; phylum Arthropoda; class Insecta; order Lepidoptera; family Tortricidae; genus Apotomis; species Apotomis capreana. The sequence continues at coordinate 1,973,566 of OX392501.1, forward strand.
GCTAAGTCCTCCTCTTGATATGAGTCCAACGGTTTTTGAAGGCGAGATCTGCGAAAAGGTTCACATTTTAAGATCCAATTTTTTTATAATATTCAAGGTTACTTAGTTACATAACCTGGGAGTCCCTGGCATTGCCGATAAGCTGCAAGAAAGCAGGATAAGGTGGTATGGATATGTCAAGCGGAGACCAGCCGATTACGTTGGCAACCAAATGCTCGATTTGTCTGTCTCCGGAAACAGACCTAGACGGACGGAGACCTAAGACTATCTGGACAAATGTTCTGCTGGCAGACATGAAGGAATGCAATGTTTCCAAAGACGACGTCAGGGATAGGGCGTACTGGAGGAAGAAAATAAAGGCTGACCCCACCACCAAGTGGATACACCAGGAAGATAGAGAAAGAGAGATATATATTAAAGGTGCTGTTTAATTTGCTCTTAGTAGCTATGAATACGTGTGAGATTATGTGGATCGCTCATTAGCGATAAGACCGCCTATTGTCTTCCATTGTTTAATTTAAGATTTCTCATGTAATATTTTGTCTTGTTGATGTGCAATAAAGTATTGTTGTATTGTAGTGTAGATATATATATGTATATATATATATATATAAGTGTTTGCCTACCCGGAGGACGAAGATAGAATGCCTCTATGCTAGTAATTTCACCGGCTATCTTACCCCCACACCGGAACACAACAATGCGAACATTGCTGTTTGGCGGTGGGTTAGCAGGCAAGACGGTAGTAACAATCCGGACGGACCCTGCACGAGGCCCTACTACTATAATCATAATCATAATCAATTTATTTGTAAAGCCAATTTACATGTCAGTTTTCATTGCATACACAGATTGAAGATTTAACATTCAGTGAGTATAAATAATCCTTATAACTTAAGCATATTCAATTAGTTATTACAATAATAAATAAAACAACAATAGAAGTCCAATAAAAAATAAATCAATTAGCTGCTAAGTATATACAATAATTAGTTGAATTTCAATCGAAGCATCCATGTGGTCTTTTTTTTTTTACATGATTCCTTGGTCATTATGAACTCATCGTAATTGTAGAACGGGCGCTCAATAAGCCAACATTTTAGGCGATGCTTAAAGCTGTTAATACTAGGTGCCTCCGTTATATTATTAGGTAGGTGGTTATAAACCGTGGGGCCCATCACATGAGTCAGTTTCGAGGACTTGGCGAGCCTGCGGCTGATAGGAGCGAGCTTGCCTGCATTTCTCGTATTGCGATCATGTAGCATACCATTCGTTTTAAACTGCGACATATTGGGTATATGTAGTGAAATGCTTACCTCACGCTAACGGAGCCGACTTCCACGCTGACGATATGTTGGCAGATGATGGGCAGCGTGCCGGAGTTGAGCGCGGGCCGCACGCGCACCGCCAGGCGGCGCTGCTGGCCCTGGCGCAGCTGGTACACCCCGCCTGTCACCATGTCTGGCCTTTGTACCACCTGCAAACAAAAAAACCCTGTCAAGTGCGAGTCGGACTCGCGCACCAAAGGTTCCGTACAAACACTTTACATCCTTAAGTGGTTAAGTCTGCACCTGGTATGTATAGCGCTCCATACAAATGAGGTGCAAAATTAACGCAACCAATCCCTTTGTTGTATGGGAGCCCCCCTTAAATATTTATTTTATTTTATTTTTAGTATTTGTTGTTATAGCGGCAATAGAAATACATCATCTGTGAAAATTTCAACTAGAAAATCACCGTTCTGGAGATACAGCTTGGTGACAGACGGACGGACGGACGGACGGACGGACAGCGAAGTCTCAGTAATAGGGTCCCGTTTTTACCCTCTGGGTACGGAACCCTAAAAAAGTTGGGTAAGATTTGATCTAGTATTCAGACGTTAAGTTCCTCTAACGCGGAACTAGTATTCGTCACAGACTCAAGACGATAGTCGAGCTTAACCCTATCGCATGTAATGCCCAAATTTGGCAATTCAATGATATGCTTACATCGGCTTTGAATGCTTTGCACTGATCAGTGCCTCGACACACCAAGGGTGAGTATTATATTCCTTGCACCAAGGCTTAATATATCTCATTCAAATATATCCGCGGGTTCGTGGGTCTTCTACCCCCCCCTGCACGTTAGGACAAATGGAGTTGGAGACAAAACTGTCTACTGTCTACTGCCTACTCAAGGGAGGAAAAAAAAAAAAAAAAAAAAAACTTAATATATCTCAGTCACAATTGCGGTAAATAAACAATAGCTCCAATCAGCTATTGTTTATTTACCGTTAAAATCGATTTGTTAGTTATAGAAAGCAGCAGATGTTACCTCGACAGGAGCGTATTCTCCCTGGTCGTTGAGCTCGTGTATCTCGACCCACAGCTCGATCTTCCTGGTGAGCTCGGCCCAGCGGTCGGCCAGCGACCTGGCCTTGGCGAGCTGCTGCTGCTCCACCTCCCAGTTGCCGCACTCTTACCTCGACAGGAGCGTATTCTCCCTGGTCGTTGAGCTCGTGTATCTCGACCCACAGCTCGATCTTCCTGGTGAGCTCGGCCCAGCGGTCGGCCAGCGACCTGGCCTTGGCGAGCTGCTGCTGCTCCACCTCCCAGTTGCCGCACTCTTACCTCGACAGGAGCGTATTCTCCCTGGTCGTTGAGCTCGTGTATCTCGACCCACAGCTCGATCTTCCTGGTGAGCTCGGCCCAGCGGTCGGCCAGCGACCTGGCCTTGGCGAGCTGCTGCTGCTCCACCTCCCAGTTGCCGCACTCTTACCTCGACAGGAGCGTATTCTCCCTGGTCGTTGAGCTCGTGTATCTCGACCCACAGCTCGATCTTCCTGGTGAGCTCGGCCCAGCGGTCGGCCAGCGACCTGGCCTTGGCGAGCTGCTGCTGCTCCACCTCCCAGTTGCCGCACTCTTACCTCGACAGGAGCGTATTCTCCCTGGTCGTTGAGCTCGTGTATCTCGACCCACAGCTCGATCTTCCTGGTGAGCTCGGCCCAGCGGTCGGCCAGCGACCTGGCCTTGGCGAGCTGCTGCTGCTCCACCTCCCAGTTGCCGCACTCTTACCTCGACAGGAGCGTATTCTCCCTGGTCGTTGAGCTCGTGTATCTCGACCCACAGCTCGATCTTCCTGGTGAGCTCGGCCCAGCGGTCGGCCAGCGACCTGGCCTTGGCGAGCTGCTGCTGCTCCACCTCCCAGTTGCCGCACTCTTACCTCGACAGGAGCGTATTCTCCCTGGTCGTTGAGCTCGTGTATCTCGACCCACAGCTCGATCTTCCTGGTGAGCTCGGCCCAGCGGTCGGCCAGCGACCTGGCCTTGGCGAGCTGCTGCTGCTCCACCTCCCAGTTGCCGCACTCTTACCTCGACAGGAGCGTATTCTCCCTGGTCGTTGAGCTCGTGTATCTCGACCCACAGCTCGATCTTCCTGGTGAGCTCGGCCCAGCGGTCGGCCAGCGACCTGGCCTTGGCGAGCTGCTGCTGCTCCACCTCCCAGTTGCCGCACTCTTACCTCGACAGGAGCGTATTCTCCCTGGTCGTTGAGCTCGTGTATCTCGACCCACAGCTCGATCTTCCTGGTGAGCTCGGCCCAGCGGTCGGCCAGCGACCTGGCCTTGGCGAGCTGCTGCTGCTCCACCTCCCAGTTGCCGCACTCTTACCTCGACAGGAGCGTATTCTCCCTGGTCGTTGAGCTCGTGTATCTCGACCCACAGCTCGATCTTCCTGGTGAGCTCGGCCCAGCGGTCGGCCAGCGACCTGGCCTTGGCGAGCTGCTGCTGCTCCACCTCCCAGTTGCCGCACTCTTACCTCGACAGGAGCGTATTCTCCCTGGTCGTTGAGCTCGTGTATCTCGACCCACAGCTCGATCTTCCTGGTGAGCTCGGCCCAGCGGTCGGCCAGCGACCTGGCCTTGGCGAGCTGCTGCTGCTCCACCTCCCAGTTGCCGCACTCTTACCTCGACAGGAGCGTATTCTCCCTGGTCGTTGAGCTCGTGTATCTCGACCCACAGCTCGATCTTCCTGGTGAGCTCGGCCCAGCGGTCGGCCAGCGACCTGGCCTTGGCGAGCTGCTGCTGCTCCACCTCCCAGTTGCCGCACTCTTACCTCGACAGGAGCGTATTCTCCCTGGTCGTTGAGCTCGTGTATCTCGACCCACAGCTCGATCTTCCTGGTGAGCTCGGCCCAGCGGTCGGCCAGCGACCTGGCCTTGGCGAGCTGCTGCTGCTCCACCTCCCAGTTGCCGCACTCTTACCTCGACAGGAGCGTATTCTCCCTGGTCGTTGAGCTCGTGTATCTCGACCCACAGCTCGATCTTCCTGGTGAGCTCGGCCCAGCGGTCGGCCAGCGACCTGGCCTTGGCGAGCTGCTGCTGCTCCACCTCCCAGTTGCCGCGCCCGCGGCTGAAGCCCGCCGACCGGTGGCCCCACACCTCGATCGACAGCGCGCCCTCTGGGTGAACAGACACGTTCATTATTAGTACATTACCGCAGACGCCGGATAGCGATACGAAGCCGGCAAGCCCTTTTCACGGCTAAGGCATGTATAGTTATATTTTGACGATGCGTTTGGCTCGGTTTGTAGACACCTGCCTACCCTACTGAGCCGGCGGTCCCGGGTTCGAATCCCGGCCAGGGCAAATATTTGTGTGATGAACTCGAATATTTGCGCTTGGGTCATGGTTTTTCTATGTATTTAAGTATATATTTATCTATATAAGTACGTATATCGTCGTCTAGTACCCATAGCACAAGCCTTCTTGAGCTTACTGAGGGACTAGATCGATTTGTGTGAGGTTGTCCGATATTTATTTTTTATAGTGCTTTTCTCAAACATATGCAATCAAATAAAAAAATAACCACTCTAAATAAATATAATTCTGTTGTTTAGCCTGTTCATGAACACAGACCCCATGTTTCAAAAAATATTACTTCCCGGCCTTAGGCCTTCAATTTTGAATGAAATTCCATTACAGTCGAGTCGAGTCGTCCCGCCCGAAACGTGATACAATGAGTCGAAAAAAAATATCATCATAACGCACGTTATGACGATATTTCATTGCTTGTTTGAGAAAAGTAAATATTATTGTGTCGTAAGGGTGGTGTGAGAAGGGGATTACTAATGAAAGTCTATTAGAACCCCGACGTCGAAGGCGGTGGGCGGCTTTTAATGGCTCGAGTTTGCAATCCCCTTACTGCCCGTGATACACACAATTCCTTCCTCACCTGCGCAATGCTCTATGAACTCTTCAGTGAGCGTGAGCGTGTGGTCCTGCTCGTGGTCGAAGCGGAAGGTCTGCGGCGGCGGCGCGCGCGACGCGGGGGGCGTGGCCACGGAGGCGGGGGGCGTGTCCGCCGACACGTGCGGCGCCACCACCACCGGCTCGCCGCCGCCCCACACCGAGTACTGGCAGAACACGAAGTGCGAGAGGGACGGAGGCAGCCCGGTCGCTTGCTTGATCACCACGCGGATCGTCACCTGGAAACAGAAACAAACCTAAAGGGGCAGTCTGACAGATTCACAGACTTTAATCGACTGAATGACATGTACAGCGTGTTTTTTTTTATTACAATAGATGGAGGGAACATACAGCCAATAGAGATGAGTGGCGCAAGAGAGGTGAAGCCTTTGCCCAGCAGTAGGACTCAACTATAGGGTAAAGAAAAAACATCGAAACAAGCAGCTTTAAACTCTTCAGCTGCAGTTTCCGTATTGATCCTACTGACTGCGCCAAATACGGAATACGTTTATTGCCTTAAACTAATAATCGACTGAATCGAGGCTTTACCGAATAAAAAAAAGACAACCTATCTCGACACGGCAAAGATCTTTCCGTTTTCGTTCTACGCGACAATCCTTTCATACACAACTGTGCGTTTTTCTAGAAATTTCCTGCCTCGCACGACTGCATTTTGGAATGAATTGTCGCTTAAGCATTTCGGGAGCGATACCTTCAAACCTTCAAGAAAAGAGCGTACTCCCGCGATGGACCGCGGCCTGTACGGCCGGCACACAAGTGCGTTGCCGGTGTCTTTGTGTGTGTGTTGCTGTGCATGTGTGCGTGTGTCTATGGGCGACGGTAATCGCACACCATCAGGCGATCCGTTAGCTCATTTGCCCCCTATGACAAAAAAAAGAAAGGCAACATTCTAGCTAACCTGCTGCGCGGCGTTGTCCGAAGGGTCGTCGTCGTCCCTCATATCACCGGAGCTGTCTGAGGCCGCTTCACAAATCCTGTCTTGTGGAAACTGTCCCGCCACCCTACTGATCTCCACCTGAAATAATACACAAAACCGGTAAATCGGATTTTACTTTACACTAAATAAAATTGAAATGACAGGTTTGTGACCTCACGATTAGTTGTTTTTCCACGCAGAACCACATACCTTTACTGGATTGTGACGTCACAGTTTGGACGCCATTTGTTAAAGTTTGACATTACTATAAGTACAGCGTTTTCAGCGCTCCATAAGAAACCAGAAGTTAAAGTCAAACTTCAACGGTAATTTCTGACTTTTAGAGCCACGAGTCCTATAGAAACATTTGATCCAAATAAAATTGAATTGATTGACATCATCAAATAAAAAATCGGCCAAGTGCAATTCTGACTCGCGCACCGTAAAAATACTCATCCCATCTTAACTGGCTGGGTTAAGTTAATCTTTCTCGGTTCATGAGATACAGCCGGATGACAGACGGACAACGGAGGCTTAGTAATAAGGCTTAGTAATTTACCCTTTGGGTACGGAACCCTTAAAATGTTAATCATGCCCGTTGCCCAATATCTAATGCATCTTGTTTGAGGATCATATATGTCAGTTTAATTAACCTGCAGTCTCCCGGCGACCTCTCCCTGCTGGCTGATGATGGGCGTGTGGTAGTCGAGCGTGACGTCATGGAACAATTCAATCCTGTTGAGATGTATAAGGTCTCTGTTTAATTTACCTGCAGTCTCCCGGCGACCTCTCCCTGCTGGCTGATGATGGGCGTGTGGTAGTCGAGCGTGACGTCGTGGAACAATTCAATTCTGTTGAGATGTATAAGGTCTCTGTTTAGTTTACCTGCAGTCTCCCGGCGACCTCTCCCTGCTGGCTGATGATGGGCGTGTGGTAGTCGAGCGTGACGTCGTGGAACAATTCAATTCTGTTGAGATGTATAAGGTCTCTGTTTAGTTTACCTGCAGTCTCCCGGCGACCTCTCCCTGCTGGCTGATGATGGGCGTGTAGTAGTCGAGCGTGACGTCGTGGAACAATTCAATTCTGTTGAGATGTATAAGGTCTCTGTTTAGTTTACCTGCAGTCTCCCGGCGACCTCTCCCTGCTGGCTGATGATGGGCGTGTGGTAGTCGAGCGTGACGTCGTGGAACAATTCAATTCTGTTGAGATGTATAAGGTCTCTGTTTAGTTTACCTGCAGTCTCCCGGCGACCTCTCCCTGCTGGCTGATGATGGGCGTGTGGTAGTCGAGCGTGACGTCGTGGAACAATTCAATTCTGTTGAGATGTATAAGGTCTCTGTTTAGTTTACCTGCAGTCTCCCGGCGACCTCTCCCTGCTGGCTGATGATGGGCGTGTGGTAGTCGAGCGTGACGTCGTGGAACAATTCAATTCTGTTGAGATGTATAAGGTCTCTGTTTAGTTTACCTGCAGTCTCCCAGCGACCTCTCCCTGTTGGCTGATGATGGGCGTGTGGTAGTCGAGCGTGACGTCGTGGAACAATTCAATTCTGTTGAGATGTATAAGGTCTCTGTTTAGTTTACCTGCAGTCTCCCGGCGACCTCTCCCTGCTGGCTGATGATGGGCGTGTGGTAGTCGAGCGTGACGTCGTGGAACAATTCAATTCTGTTGAGATGTATAAGGTCTCTGTTTAGTTTACCTGCAGTCTCCCGGCGACCTCTCCCTGCTGGCTGATGATGGGCGTGTGGTAGTCGAGCGTGACGTCGTGGAACAATTCAATTCTGTTGAGATGTATAAGGTCTCTGTTTAGTTTACCTGCAGTCTCCCGGCGACCTCTCCCTGCTGGCTGATGATGGGCGTGTGGTAGTCGAGCGTGACGTCGTGGAACAATTCAATTCTGTTGAGATGTATAAGGTCTCTGTTTAGTTTACCTGCAGTCTCCCGGCGACCTCTCCCTGCTGGCTGATGATGGGCGTGTGGTAGTCGAGCGTGACGTCGTGGAACAATTCAATTCTGTTGAGATGTATAAGGTCTCTGTTTAGTTTACCTGCAGTCTCCCCGCGACCTCTCCCTGCTGGCTGATGATGGGCGTGTGGTAGTCGAGCGTGACGTCGTGGAACAATTCAATTCTGTTGAGATGTATAAGGTCTCTGTTTAGTTTACCTGCAGTCTCCCGGCGACCTCTCCCTGCTGGCTGATGATGGGCGTGTGGTAGTCGAGCGTGACGTCGTGGAACAATTCAATTCTGTTGAGATGTATAAGGTCTCTGTTTAGTTTACCTGCAGTCTCCCGGCGACCTCTCCCTGCTGGCTGATGATGGGCGTGTGGTAGTCGAGCGTGACGTCGTGGAACAATTCAATTCTGTTGAGATGTATAAGGTCTCTGTTTAGTTTACCTGCAGTCTCCCGGCGACCTCTCCCTGCTGGCTGATGATGGGCGTGTGGTAGTCGAGCGTGACGTCGTGGAACAATTCAATTCTGTTGAGATGTATAAGGTCTCTGTTTAGTTTACCTGCAGTCTCCCGGCGACCTCTCCCTGCTGGCTGATGATGGGCGTGTGGTAGTCGAGCGTGACGTCGTGGAACAATTCAATTCTGTTGAGATGTATAAGGTCTCTGTTTAGTTTACCTGCAGTCTCCCCGCGACCTCTCCCTGCTGGCTGATGATGGGCGTGTGGTAGTCGAGCGTGACGTCGTGGAACAATTCAATTCTGTTGAGATGTATAAGGTCTCTGTTTAGTTTACCTGCAGTCTCCCGGCGACCTCTCCCTGCTGGCTGATGATGGGCGTGTGGTAGTCGAGCGTGACGTCGTGGAACAATTCAATTCTGTTGAGATGTATAAGGTCTCTGTTTAGTTTACCTGCAGTCTCCCGGCGACCTCTCCCTGCTGGCTGATGATGGGCGTGTGGTAGTCGAGCGTGACGTCGTGGAACAATTCAATTCTGTTGAGATGTATAAGGTCTCTGTTTAGTTTACCTGCAGTCTCCCGGCGACCTCTCCCTGCTGGCTGATGATGGGCGTGTGGTAGTCGAGCGTGACGTCGTGGAACAATTCAATTCTGTTGAGATGTATAAGGTCTCTGTTTAGTTTACCTGCAGTCTCCCGGCGACCTCTCCCTGCTGGCTGATGATGGGCGTGTGGTAGTCGAGCGTGACGTCGTGGAACAATTCAATTCTGTTGAGATGTATAAGGTCTCTGTTTAGTTTACCTGCAGTCTCCCGGCGACCTCTCCCTGCTGGCTGATGATGGGCGTGTGGTAGTCGAGCGTGACGTCGTGGAACAATTCAATTCTGTTGAGATGTATAAGGTCTCTGTTTAGTTTACCTGCAGTCTCCCGGCGACCTCCCCCTGTTGGCTGATGATGGGCGTGTGGTAGTCGAGCGTGACGTCGTGGCACAATTCAATTCTGTTGAGATGTATAAGGTCTCTGTTTAGTTTACCTGCAGTCTCCCGGCGACCTCCCCCTGTTGGCTGATGATGGGCGTGTGGTAGTCGAGCGTGACGTCGTGGAACAGCGCCTCCAGGAACACGTTGGCGACGCCGATCAGGTTGTGGTTCTCCTGCGACTCGTAGAACGGGTCGATGGCTTTCTCCGCCGGGGGCTGCCGACGGATAATATCAGATTGGTAGGCTATTTCTTCTAATCTTGATTAAAAGGCATAAATTAATAGTTAATGAATGTCATGTTATTTTTATGTGATCTGTGGCTATGTGCGCCAGGAAAGAAGGGCTTGCCGGGTTAGTAAGTATAGACGGATAGTGAAACGAAGCCGACAAACCCTGTTCACGGTTAAGGCATGTATTCGTATTGTGCTTTTTTCAAACATTTGCAATGAAATAAAAAAACAACCACCACTCAAAAAATAATAATTTAGCTGTTTAGCCTGTTCATGAACACGGACGCTATATAACGCTTTATACTCTCGCGGTTTATACACATAATTAAAACTCATCAGTACGTCTGAGATCACGGCACGTGAAACCGTGTTGAAGCGTGAGGCAATGAAGGTAAATCAAAATATCGTCACGGACGCTATGTTTAAAAAAACTAATACTTCCTGGCCTAGGCCTTCAATATTGTATGAAATTCTTAAACAGTTCTCTCGAGTTGTTCCGGCCGGAACGTGATACTTCGAAGCCTGTTACGCACGTTATGACATGTCATTGCAAGTTTGAGAAAAATAAATGTGTAACTCACCTCGTCGCCGTCGCTCTGCAGGCGGCGCCACTCGTCGTACATGTCGCGCATGTCGACCAGCTTGTTGTCGAGTTTCTCCATCGACCACACCTGCCCGCCGCGGCTCGGCCGCCTCACCATGATGGCCGGCTCCGACACGAACGCACCGCGCTGAATACAAAAGAAAATAAGTCAACAATTTGTGACAAGCTTTCATAGCCGACTGTACTTTTCTTTGATCATTCATCAATTGTTCAGTGATATTATTCTAAAGAACCCAAGCTCGGTACGATTACTTTAATCTTTACAGTTCCTATGGTCTGCTTCTGGTTTCATCTTCAGATCAGCCCCATGGTACCACGTTATTGTATTGTCATCAAAGTTAAGTAGGCATACAAAATATCAGATTAGTTGGTTTAAGATATCTGTTCCAAAAATGAATTGCAAGATTTTACTCGAAGACAGTTACATACATGCGTACCTACATTGAAAGTTAAATAAATAATAGTATAAATAATAAAACAGTTATTTAATGCAGCAAAACTGTTGGGAAGTTAATTTTGAATGTTTTGACAGTTGTAAATCTTGATAAACAAGTCAAATATATCCAATTTTGCTAAACAAAAATAACGCATAATGAATCCTGGCCCGGTATGATACTCCTTATGAGGTTCTGTTTGACACAGTTTAAATCAACATTTACTTTAAAATCACGGATATTAAATAAAAACCCATTCAACCGTCCTATGAATTAATTGAAAGTTTATTAGTGTCTCTTCAATTTTTTGATACGGTATTTGATGACAGCTCAAATCAGTTACTCTTTACGAAATGTCAAAAACGATTTGCTAGTATGAAGTTTCTACGAATATACTGGCTTGTGACGTCATAACAATCACTAGTCAAACAAAACACGAATTCTTTTTAATTGTTGTCCAATTAAAAATAGCAAATTGTCCAAAAGCTAGTGGTAGTTTATTTGATTTTTGAATGTATGTTTAGTGGTTTGAATGACATAATTAATTTTCACTATAGTATAATGCCGTCTTTCCCCTACGCTTCAATCTTCGTTTTAATCAGTCAATGAAACCCTCACCTTCCTATTAGGGCTCAAGTTCTGCGGCGGTATCTGCAGCGTGACACTGAACCTCGTGTTCCTCCTCATCTCCTCGGCGAGGAAGTTGGCCTCCTGCACGAGCGCGTTGGCCCTCAGGATGTCTGCCTTCAGTCTGCCGAGCGAGCGCTTGAACGTGTCAATGAAACCCTTTCTTACCTTCCTATTAGGGCTCAAGTTCTGCGGCGGTATCTGCAGCGTGACACTGAACCTCGTGTTCCTCCTCATCTCCTCGGCGAGGAAGTTGGCCTCCTGCACGAGCGCGTTGGCCCTCAGGATGTCTGCCTTCAGTCTGCCGAGCGAGCGCTTGAACGTGTCAATGAAACCCTTTCTTACCTTCCTATTAGGGCTCAAGTTCTGCGGCGGTATCTGCAGCGTGACACTGAACCTCGTGTTCCTCCTCATCTCCTCGGCGAGGAAGTTGGCCTCCTGCACGAGCGCGTTGGCCCTCAGGATGTCTGCCTTCAGTCTGCCGAGCGAGCGCTTGAACGTGTCAATGAAACCCTTTCTTACCTTCCTATTGGGGCTCAAGTTCTGCGGCGGTATCTGCAGCGTCACACTGAACCTCGTGTTCCTGCGCATCTCCTCGGCGAGGAAGTTGGCCTCCTGCACGAGCGCGTTGGCCCTCAGGATGTCTGCCTTCAGTCTGCCGAGCGAGCGCTTGAACGTGTCATTGAAACCCTTTCTTACCTTCCTATTGGGGCTCAAGTTCTGCGGCGGTATCTGCAGCGTGACGCTGAACCTGGTGTTCCTGCGCATCTCCTCGGCGAGGAAGTTGGCCTCCTGCACGAGCGCGTTGGCCCTCAGGATGTCTGCCTTCAGTCTGCCGAGCGAGCGCTTGAACGTGTCGTCGCGCTCGGCCGCCCACCGCTCCACGCGCGCCGCCGTCGTCGGCGTGCACGCCGTCATTTTACCTGTTAACGTAAGATTAAATAAATAATCCATACTAATATTATAAATGCGAAAGTGTGTCTGTCTGTCTGTCTGTTACCTCTTCACGCTTAAACCGCTGAATCGATTTTGATGAAATTTGGCATGGAGATAGTTTAAGATGCGAGGAAGGACATAGGATAGTTTTCATCCTGGAAATTATCCCTAAAAAGATTGAAAAGTGAGTAAGTAATTCATGATGACATTGATGACCCTGTAGAAAATATAATGATTACACCAAAAGCACAATTGCTCTTACATTTGCTTAGGCGCCCCCTTTTATTAATTAAGGTGATTAGGTGTGGATATCTATCGTGTCGTACGAGGTTGCTTCCATGCTTCCAAGTTCCACGCGGACGTAGTCGCGGGCAAAAGCTAGTAAATAATAAATATCGGACAACCTCACACAAATCTGTCTAGTTCCAAATTAAGCTCAAGAAGGCTTGTGTTATGGGTACTAGACGACGATATACGTACTTATATAAATAAATATATACTTAAATACATAGAACAACCATGACCCAAGCACAAATATTCGAGTTCATCACACAAATATTTGCCCTGGTCGGGATTCGAACCCGGGACCGCCAGCTCAGTAGGCAGGTCTCTACAAACCGAGCCAACCGCGTCGTCATGCTTATACTAAATATGGATATGCCCCGGGGATTCCCGGAAATCCCGTTTTTTGGCGACATTTTAACATAGTTTAGCAGCATATTAATATTACATCACGAAGTTCCGGGAAACTGCACACCCTAATCCAACCACCGATTGACACAGTAATCAACAGCAGAAAAATAATGGTCCTTTTTTTCGACTTGGATAAACTCGCGCACATCGTCCAATCGCCAATGTCGGAAAGAAAATGCGGTACACACTATGAAGCTAATTATCACACTAAGATGATAATTTTGCATCATAACTACTAGTTTTAGCACGTTGCAGAAGAATCTATTGTTAATACTGACAATACATAAATAAACTCATCGAATCTTCTTGAAGAATCTTTTCTGAGGCAAGAAATGTTCTGAACATACTGGATGTGGACTGCACCCTCGCAGATAATTTCCCAAGGCCAAAACTTTTTCAAGGAGTACCTATACTAGTAGTTTATGCAACTGTTTCATAATGAGAGGTCTTAAAACATGAGTGTGGTTTCATAAAACGAACCGAACATGAGTTTCATAATCGGATCACACAAATGTTTTAAGACCGTACAGTTGCATACACTACTTTATCTATCTACACACATATTCATCATCATTATCATTTATCATATTCTTTATGCAATAACAACATGAGTTGTGTTTGAAAATCATTTAACAACATACAAAATTAAAACCTACATTATCAAATTATTACACAACACTTAACATAGATTTTCTTTTATGAAGATATGAAACACTCAGTCCTGCCAGTCAGTCCGCGGACCAGCGCCGCGGCCCGCGTGCTCACCTTAACAGTATCATATTTGATACTGTTAAGGTGAGCACGCCGTAGATGATAATAATAGTACAGCTATGAAGGTCACTGCCAAGAAATGTAGACCCATCATCTGAACATCTGAGCATCTGAACTTGTTATAGTAATTCAACAATATGGGTGTACATAAAGGTTTTTAACGGACGACTGCACGCGCGTTGAAAACTTCTAGCGTTGAAAGCGTGTCGTCAACGTAGGTATATTTACCCATATGCCATATCAGTACCAATAATAATTCACTACTCAAAGGCTTTTTAGGGATAAGAACGCCTGATGTCTACCGTTATTTATAAATTGTATTCGTCTTGTTTCCTTTTGTAATCTTTTATTGGTGTGCAATAAAATTTTGTTGTATTGTATTGTAGTATCAAAAAAAAACATCGCCTTCTCTTTATTTTAAAGGTTGTCTGGAACAGATCGCTATTTAGCCATAAGACCGCCTGTTGTTAACCTCTGTAATTTTTTTTTACTGTATATCTCTCATGTTTTGTATCCCTGTGTATTTGAGGTGTGCAATAAAGTGGATTTGTTGTTGTTGTTGTTATAATTTTTTTCAAGTAGTGCTCTTACCTAGTTTGAGAGGGTCGTACGAGTATGGTGGATACGGCGTCGTCGGCGACAGAATATTCCTGAGCTGCTGGAACTGTCGCTCGTATTCTTGTCGCTGTTTTTCTAACGCCACTGTAAAAAGAAACGATAATTTAACAAAAGTTACCAGCTAATATGTACTCAAGGAAACTGAAAAATGTACATCATTCGCTCTTTTTTTATATTATATTTTTTTACATATTTTCCGATACATTTTTTTTACATATTTTTAACTGCACGCAATGAAAGCATGAAATAGCTATGTTACTATTTAGAATTCAGAGAAAAGTATTATTCGCTTCTAAAAGTACTGTCAAAATTATAAATATATTTTTCACCTCACCAGCTCAAACATGGCGATTTTGCTGTCAGATAACAGTGAACAAAATGCGATTTTGTTTCGAGCGTGAGTAGAAAGTAGCTTTTTAATTTTTTCAATATCTGACCACGAATTGACATTCTTCAGCCAAAGGTTAATTATAAAATTCTAATCATTTGAATCTCGATGCACTCTGTTTCTTTCATATGTATATAAAAGAGAGGGATGGAAACTTATCAATTTGAAATTCGATTTTCGAATCCGACCTCGATTGAGAACAACAGTTCGGATACGCGTTATACCAAAAATTTCATTAAAAACACCCGAAAAAGTTTTGATTGCAACGTATTTTTTTTTCTCTTATTTTTTTATTTAACGACCAAATATTAAAATTATTGTGCCTTTTATATAAAACAATAGATCATTGATCAAATAAAATAACATTACAACTTATTACTTATTGTAAATATAATAATAATTTCTAATTTCACCATTTATCATAGATACATATTCGAAACGTACCTTAAAAAATATCGAGTTCATATTGTAATTGTTATTTTCTTTTGCATTTATTTTGTTTGGTGTTTTACGAGTAAAAATATTAATCAATTTTTATAAATTGATTAATATTTTAACTTTATTTATAAATACATTTTATATTACGAGATTTTGTTTATACGTCATGTATCTGCTAAATCTTCCAATTTGATCAAATAATGACAATAACCGTGTTGGTTGGTTGATTATAATTTCAATTAAATTATATTGTTATTCCTTTTTAAGCAGAACTTATCTATTTTCTGATTAATAATATTATTGAAATCAGCAACAAAGACTATAAACATACGTTGGAAGAAAAAGCACAAAATGTCGAATATGTTCTCGCTGATGAGGTGAAAAGTTGTGTGTGCTACACGAGAGCAAAGTTTTTTGCATCTCGTGCTTTTGAGTACCTCGCTACACTTAGGATTCTAACATAGAATCACTCGCTACGCTCGTGATTCAAACGTAGAATCCTTCGCTTGCTCGGGACTCAAAATCAGCACTCGTAACAAAAAACAACTTTGCTCTCTTGTTGCACAAATAACTGTCATAGTATGAAAAAATTGGGCAAGTGCGAGTCCGACTCGCGCATAAAGGGTTCCGTACCATAAAACAAGTTTGTTGTATGGGAACCCCCCTTAAATATTTATTTTATTTTATTTTTAGTATTTGTTGTTATAGCGGCAATAGAAATAAATCATCTGTGGAAATTTCAACGATCTAGCTATCACTGTTCTTGAGATACAGCCTGGTGAGAGACGGACAGACAGCGAAGTCTCAGTAATAGGGCCCCGTTTTTACCCTTTGGGTACGGAACCCTAAAAAAATTGTAAAAGGAATAAGGCCTCTTATAGCGGTAAGAGTGTGACGGGTGTACCTTGTTTGTCCTCCTCGTGCTGCCGCTCGAGGCGCGAGATGGCGGTCTGTATGGGGTCGTTGCTGAGCTCGTTCAGCATTATCTCGTCGCGCGCGAAGTTGTAGTCGATCGGCTGCGCGGGCGTCTGCGGCTCTGATGCTGCCGCTGAAACATCCATCGAAATTAATCGTCCATTACAGATTACAAACGTATACTTTCTTCAACAGTCGTTTGAGATGTGGTGCTGGAGGATGGAAGCCATACGCTGGACAAAAAAAAATGTCTAATGTAGGCTTGAATTGGATACGAGAGAAAAGAACACTACTAACACTTAATAGAAAATAGAAGAGTAAATATGATAGGGCATCGGCTAAGATATGACTTTTTCCTCAAAAAAATCATAAAAAGGGAAAGAGGGAAAGCGAGGTAGCGGAAGGCAAGACGAAATTATTTTGAGCAAATAAAAGAAAAGGTTAAAGTCATGTCTTACCAAGAAGTAAAGGAAGAAACGGCTGGCGATTGTTACACCAACAAGAGCGCAGCTCTTATATAGAAGAGAGAGATATATTTTCTTCAACAAGTGGTCGCAAGAAGCATCTAGTCAGGGAGTTAGAAAATCTAGGACTGAGGCCTTTGCTCAGCATTATGGCGCTTATATAGTCCGAAATATAAGTCAAAGGTGACTACTAAAATAAATTTCCTACGATACATGTTTGTATGGTACATATACATATGATACCTCCATGTTTGCTGGCATTTTGGCAGTTGGATTTTGTCTCATTGTTTTTTTTATATTACAGTGCACACATCGGCTATACAAGTATAGCATACATATTTAGAAAAGGGAGGTAAATATATTGACTCCTAGAATTATTTGTCGTCGAACATCGAATGTTTCATTTGAAGTGTGGCCTCAGGACCGACAGAATTCTAGCCCCTGTAATGATCACGTGTGTACTACTAACCTGATGTGGCCTTAGGACAATTGACTCTGAAGAAATGGTGGTTCCCCCACAGTATCCTGTCGGCGTGTCCGAGCCGCACGCGGGACACGACCGGCGTGCCGTTGACGAAGCACCGCGCCGCTCCAACAGGCTCCATATTAAGCCCGCCGCCCTCCAGGATCAGCTGGCAGTGGTGCGGCTGGATGCCGAGACCGGAGAGTTGGATGTCGGCCGAACTGTCGGCGCCGACCATTGTGCGATCCTGAAGGGAAAATATAGGTTCATGGTCAAAGAATGGTGTAGTACTCATAGTGCGAGCTTTGCTTAGTTTGGGACTAGGTCGATTTGTGTAAGATTGTCCTTAATATTAATTTATACCTTTAAGAAAAGAAGAGACCAGAGTGACACTCATGGTAAGGCTGAGGAACGTTTCAACTGCACGTTCTCTTGTGTTACGAAATTTAGGCGAATATAATCTATTTTTATTTCATCACAATTCGCAACAAGGGCTCTGTTATAAGCTCACCAATTAACGCATTCTTTTTGCAAAAATAATAAATAAATAATAAATATTTGAATGATATTTTGGCACGTGTAAGGGCCTTATCACACTTGCGATTTGCGAGCGAGTTTTCTATACAAATAAGCGTCGCGGCGAACTCGCTGCGTGATCGCCTTCATACAAAATTCGCTCGCAAATCGCAAGTGTGATAAGGCACTAACGCTTACACGCACACATTGTGTGTTCAATACCTATACAACGCAGGATATTTACGAGTTGATTATGAGTCTATAACCGATGCCACAAGATGGTCGCGATATTTATGCACCGGCTCTGCCTATCGAGCCATGCATATGCATGATGTTCCTCTTACATCTATAACAGCATTCATTGAGCAATACCACAAAACAGATAGGTACAGAAATCAATCTACATACAAGCGCGCTCGAGCAAACGCACACATAGACATTTTTCACGGACACGATATCTCGGACCAGTTGGGACCACTGCGAGCGCGAGTGCCATCCGCTTGACGTGTCGGTGAGCAATGTCTATGTATGCGTTTGCTCGAGCGCGCTTGCATGTAGATTGATTTCTGTACCTATCTGTTTTGTGGCAATACTGTTATAGATGTAAGAGGAATATAATGATTTATACTATACATACCTTAAGATAATACACCAGCAGCTCGTTGAGCGAGGGGTCGGCGTTCAGGTTGACGAGGTAGTACTTGTTCTTCTCCACTTGTATGCCGCTGGCTTGTACGCTGATACCCATCTTTTCGAGGGCGTGTTGTCGCTCGCTTTGTACTCGACCTGAAGAATACATTTAAAGATGCTTTACAACTTATTTTGAAATGATTAAGAGGATATCACTGGTCCTTTCCCCATACTATCAGTTTACGTTAAGTTTGCACCAACTAAGGCATCGGATACAAATGAGGTCCAAAGTGAACGGAACCGGGTTATACAAACGAGGTTTTGTTCTCTGTTTCCTCCTCCAAATTTGTATAAAGAAAATTGCCGTCGTATCTAAATAGTTTATTACATTTGAGAAGCAAAGGGAATATACAGAAAAATATCGTAAACTGTGTTAGTTTGAGCTCTGCCAGGCCAGGCGAGAAGCGGATCCGTAGAACGTAATCGTAAGTTATGTTAGGCTGTTACTATCTGGAAGACTCAATGAGACTTGTTGAAAAAAAATCGTTAGCAATCGTGGGTTAGTTCGTGGTCTTTCACACTGGAATCATCAGACATTGCTGCGGCTGCATTGCGGATGCCCGGTGCAGACTGTATGAAATGTCCACTAACAAAATACGCAGGTCAAGTGGAGAACATCAAAAATGTATCAAATGAAGCTATTGATTTTAAGAACAATTGTAAATTTAGACTATAGGCACGCCGTGTAAACTAGCCATAATTACGATAAATAATTACCTGTTTCGACTAATTTCTCTTCCCACGTCCTGGACATTTCCTTCATCAGGTGCTCGCTTTGTGCCAGTTGCTCGTGCACGTCCTCGCCGACAGGCGAACCCTAGAAAATACAAGGCGATTATAAAATATTACATCAATAATATATCTTAATCCTTTTACTGTGATTTGCCGAAAATCCCCTCTTGTTCGTACAAGAGGAACTAAAAGGATTCTAAGAGCGATATGAGGTGCAAGGCTAGTGCCTTGTTGTTGTTATGTTTGTATAAAATCTGTATGTGTTTAGTCTTAGTTTCGCAGTGCTTTGGCTTTACTGTTATGCTGTAAAATATGATGAATTAAATAAATAATTATGATGAATTAAATGAATAAATATGGGCACCCTACCCAATGGTGGCGACATACCTAGGGGATATATGTACATATAGTTTAGGTCCCAATAGTTTAAGTTAGTTTTAATTAGATCATAATTTAAGTTTGTTAAGGTTTAGTTTTAATAAATAAATAAACAATGATTCCAGGAGAGACGGAGGCGAATCTGGCGGAGACGAACGATGGCGCCGATTCCGTGGCGCCGAAGTGGCGTTATCTCAAATTATACACTAAAACTTTCGGCGAGTGTAAAAGGCAAATTACAAATATTAAAATATGGTTAAAAAGTATAATAAATTACTACGAAACTGAATGTTAGATGACACACTCTGCACATTTAATATCGCGTCACAGTGCACATTACATAGATACCTTAATTTATAATTACCTTTATAAGTATGAATATAAATAACAAACCTATAACTCTAAACTAATTTGCTCTAATTTCTTTACATTCATAGTTAAGTATCTCGTATTTCTCTTTTAGTCTTTTGCGGGACACACAAATACACCCCTCTTTTTTGTCGAGGTTAATAAATAATTAAAATATTAATTGCGTACCGTTGCGTGCTTCAGCATTTCCTTGAGCGCCTCCACCTCTTGCCGCAGCTCCCTGATGATCCTGGCGTTGGGGTCCTCGTTGACCACGGCGTGGTTGACGATTCTCTTCGCTCGGTCCGCGTACCGGAGCGTCGACAGCGTCTCTTCGTAGTTGTCTGCCGCTGGCGATATTGTTGCCACCTGGAAATTATAAAAACAGAGGTTAGGTTTTGTTCTTTATAAATAACGTGCTTTTAACAGACTAAAAACTAGAAGCGTTTCAACCGCTCTATTTTTCGTTACGAATATTAGTCGTATTTGATATTATTTTGTCGTTTGTATCTAAATTCTGAGCTCTAAAAACGTTTTTTATGAGTTCAAATAATGAATATACGCGTTTAAATCGTTTTATTTAAATGACACCTAAGGGAAAAAATAACTTGATATTCAATAGGGTTCAAATTATAATAATTATCACTAACATTATAAAGGAGAAAGTTTGTAAGCGTATTTATGTGTATGTTTGTTACCTACTTCTTCAGGTTCAAACGGCTGGGCCAGTTTTGATAAAGTTAAGTATGAAGATAGCGCTCACACCCCGGATGAACACATAGGATACTTTTTATCCTGAAAAATGTAGTGTTCCCTTGGGCATGAGCAGGTAACACCGCGCGACGCAGCTAGTTGTTTTATACAAAAGATACCTAAAGGAAAAATTAAACATGATATTCAATAGGGTTTTAATTATATCTAAATAAACACAACCATTGACTGGGTATCAGTTCAATGGTCAGTGTTCATATAACGAATACGACGGTCGACGGGTGGGCGACATGACATAATGTCACCTCCTTTAGAGGTTACAGGATTATTGTCTGCGTGATACAATTGTAAGGAATCCGATTAGCGGCGGAATAAGGTAAGCTGAATAAAAATAGATGTTCGAGTTCACCTTGAACTTAACTCAAGTTCAATTCAGCGAATTACTGCGGAGTTACTTTCAGTTTTTGAGCACTTCAAGTAATTTGATATGGATTATTTTGTTTAAAAATTTAACAACGATATACAAACATTCGAAAAACATACATAAACGGAATAAATTATACATTATAAATTCTAACTGAGGAGAGACGGGCATTAAATGAATTAATTTATGGAATTAAATTATAAGTGGAAATATTTCAACCAATTTTCATTCGACGAAATAAGTTTTTCGAAATTGACTCCTAGAATTTTCGTCGCATGTTTCATTGTACATACCATGACAGTTTTGCTGTTGCCTCCAAGGTTGTCCTTCAACAGCCACGTTAGCACGGAGTCTCTGTACGGCACGAACTTGTCCTTGTTGGGCTTGCCCGACGACTGGTCCGCCAGCTTTGATATCACCAGGCCGAGTGTCGTTAGTGATCTAAACAGAAAGACAATCATCATCTTAATATATTACGCAGAGACAACAAAAACGGGGACCATAATCTATTACATTTCATTTACTGTAACTGTTATCATGGGGTCAATTGTTTTCAGCTAAAGCACCAGTCCCACGAAATTAGGAGAGGGCGACTAGACCCAATATAGTTTTCCCCGTGAAAATGCGGATGCATCGCGTAGTATTTACTTAATGAGTCTCAAAAACAGAACATCTATAATCAGCTAATAACACTTGTTGGTATTTCATTTTATTTCATATGTCGTCGCGTGCGAGTGCAACCTTTTAGGACTCGTAGCCTTCGCTCAAGAGGTACTTACTTGTTGATATTAGGCCCCTCTTTCAGCCGATCCCCCACAGCGCCCGTCTTCACCGCCCGCTCGGATCCCGCGAGATCGACCAGGGATAACCGCGCCACCTTTTCCCCCGTGACACCTGTCGCCGCATCGCAGAGCGTCGCTGTCCATTTTGGTGTACTTACTTGTTGATATTAGGCCCCTCTTTCAGCCGATCCCCCACAGCGCCCGTCTTCACCGCCCGCTCGGATCCCGCGAGATCGACCAGGGATAACCGCGCCACCTTTTCCCCCGTGACACCTGTCGCCGCATCGCAAAGCGTCTACGTCAAAACGACGCTATAGAATGCGTGTGCTGAGACGATACGCTGTTCATGTTGGTGTACTTACTTGTTGATATTAGATCCCTCTTTCAGCCGATCCCCCACAGCGCCCGTCTTCACCGCCCGCTCGGATCCCGCGAGATCGACCAGGGATAACCGCGCCACCTTTTCCCCCGTGACACCTGTCGCCGCATCGCAAAGCGTCTACGTCAAAACGACGCTATAGAATGCGTGTGCTGAGACGATACGCTGTCCATGTTGGTGTACTTACTTGTTGATATTAGACCCCTCTTTCAGCCGATCCCCCACAGCGCCCGTCTTCACCGCCCGCTCGGATCCCGCGAGATCGACCAGGGATAACCGCGCCACCTTTTCCCCCGTGACGCCTGTCGCCGCATCGCAAAGCGTCTGCGTCAACACGACGCTAAAGACTGCGTGTGAGACGATTCGCTGTTTATAACGGTGTACTTACTTGTTGATATTAGATCCCTCTTTCAGCCGATCCCCAACAGCGCCCGTTTTCACCTCCCGCTCGGATCCCGCGAGATCGACCAGGGATAAACGCGCCACCATCTCCCCCGTGACGCCTGTCACCGCATCGCAGAGCATCTGCGTCAACACTACGCTAAAGACTGCGTGTGAGACGATTCGCTGTTTATAACGGTGTACTTACTTGTTGATATTAGATCCCTCTTTCAGCCGATCCCCCACAGCGCCCGTCTTCACCTTCCGCTCGGATCCCGCGAGATCGACCAGGGATAACCGCGCCACCATCTCCCCCGTGACGCCTGTCGCCGCATCGCAGAGCGTCTGCGTCAACACTACGCTAAAGACTGCTTGTGAGGCGATTCGCTGTTTATAATGGTGTACTTACTTGTTGATATTAGATCCCTCTTTCAGCCGATCCCCCACAGCGCCCGTCTTCACCGCCCGCTCGGATCCCGCGAGGTCGAGCAAGGGATAACCGCGCCACCTTCTCCCCCGTGACACCTGTCACCGCATCTCAAAGCGTCTGCGTCAACACTACGCTAAAGACTGCGTGTGAGACGATTCGCTGTTTATAACGGTGTACTTACTTGTTGATATTAGATCCCTCTTTCAGCCGATCCCCCACAGCGCCCGTCTTCACCGCCCGCTCAGATCCCGCGAGGTCGACCAGGGATAACCGCGCCACCTTTTCCCCCGTGACGCCTGTCGCCGCATCGCAGAGCGTCTGCGTTAACACTACGCTAAAGACTACGTGTGAGACGATTCGCTGTCCATGTTAGTGTACTTACTTGTTGATATTAGATCCCTCTTTCAGCCGATCCCCCACAGCGCCCGTCTTCACCGCCCGCTCGGATCCCGCGAGATCGACAAGGGACAACCGCGCCACCTTTTCCCCCGTGACGCCTGTCGCCGCATCGCAGAGCGTCTGCGTCAACACGACGCTAAAGACTGCGTGCGACCGGGAGGACTCGCTGTTCATGTTGGTGGCTGCGACTGTTCGGGACTTGTTGCCTTCGGTCATGAGGTTGTCGATGTCCTGGAAAGAAAGGTTACATATTAATCAGTGACACAGACATCAGCGAAGCTTTATAACGCAACAAATAGTATCCAGTTCGATCAGACCTGCTGTGACAAACGCAGGTGAGGATATATCCAGAGACTTGACCATTCATCTACCCTACCCACCTCATTTAATATTAAATAAAGAAAAGAATTAAGTCAAACTTTGTGGTTCTGAATGTGCCGTGCTAAGAAAGGTGATTACGAAGTTCGTTGACGTTTTAAGTATACAGCTATATCAAACAGTAGAGACTTAAAAACTTGCATAAAGAAAAGTTTTCCATAGATTCTCCCTAAGGCCTGATTATGAAGCCTAAATGTCAGTACCGAAGATCGCCGTCAAAAGTGTCTGCAATTAAGACTTATAATTATAACTACCAACAATGTAAACACTTCTTCCCGAATGCAAGCGACATCTAATTTAACTTGAACACTCGAAACGCGACTTCGCGTGCCGCGAATTAATGGCAAGAAAACACTATATTCCGTCTCCATCAACTGAGTATAATTAAATGACACAGAAGACAGAAACTAATTACCGAACGAAAACGCTGCGTTTAATGCGTCCTTGAGATTAATTACTCCAAAACAACGCAAATTACGGACAAGAATTTTCAACAAAATTCGAGCGTGTTGGATTTTGAGAGCGATTTTTTGGACGTGACCTGAATCGAAGCTTAGCTGTTGACCTTTGTGGAATTAGCATGATATCATTTTTGAGTGACGCGCCTTTATCTGTAACTTGTAACGGTATGCAGAGCCGCAGGGCAATAATGATAATAAACGGTTGGTTAACGGTAAAACAAATCGCACATAAATATTGTCGTAAACGGTCAATGCCTTTCTTTAATTTGGTTAAAGCTCCTTACACGTTCAAAAATTCAGATTGTTTTAGACATTTTTCTCTATGATCAAACATGTCTCTTAACATATTATCAATGTTACTAAAATATAGAGCAGGGCTATTGAGATTGATTGGTACCTATATATTTAAAACCTTCAGTTTAATTGTTTTATTTAAAAATGTTTGTTGCAAAAATTACTCAAGTTGAAAAAAGCAGTTTTCTGCGTGAATTTTGACAATTTTGAGTAGTTTTTGCAACAAACTTTGAACGCAATCTGAGCATGAAATTGCTAAGTATGTTACTTTCTAGAATTCAGGGAAAAGTATTATTCACTTTAAAAAGTTGGTTGAAATTATCAATATATTAGTAAAAAAAAAAAAACAATTTTTAAAGGAATAAGGCCTCTTAACTTGGTTAAAATGTGTCATACGATGTACAAACTGTGCGTGAGCTGTTAGAATACGATTTGTGTTTTATGCCTGTTTCGCTTTCTCTTACGCGACCCAGATAATATCCTCTCAGTTATCACCCAACCCCAAATCACCTTACGGACTCACGGACTGTACATTTACTGAAAAGTTACCGAAATATTTAAACTAGATTTTATCGTATTTAATTAGGTTTGAAGTGAATATCTTATTGGATCACTTTTAAATAACTTGTGTGTGTAACTTGATTATACATACTTAAATGATAATTGGTTCAAAAACATTTCTAACTTTACTTCATATACAAATATGACATAAATATGTTACGTCATATTCATATAATTATGTACCTAGAGCTCTTAGTTTTATAAATATTTTTTAATCTTAGTTTAATTTTTAGTTTTAATCCCATACATTTGTTATTTTATATGTTTTATTTTTGACACATAATAAATGTTCTAATTTATTATGTATGAAGGAAAGTTAGAAATGTAACTACCGAATCATAAAATTTATCACGCTATTTTAAACCTCCAAAGACATTTCCTAATAGGAATTTAAAAAAACATCCAGTCTCGCAAAGCTACCTTTTACCAAATGAATGAATAATATAATATTAAATTTCAGATCCCAATTCATATTTTTGTTACCAAAGGAGAAAGACGCTTCCTTAACTTTCCACGAAGTCGTTTCTCATTACTGTTGTGATAAATAGCAGCTGGAATCATAGTCCCTAGGGATAAATCTTCATTTTGTCGCCCCGAGCCTTCATTAGTGCTCCTAGTCATAATTACTTCCTTAATAAACGTTTCATTTTCGCTGTTGTTCTCCTTCGTAATAAAATCGCAAGCGGAATGGCGGAGGTTTATTTATTCGTAGCGAAGATGAAAACTCTTGTAGCAAATAATGGCATGGAAAGTTGTTAATTTTTCTTTATTTATATTAGTACCGAATCATCATCAAAGGCTTCATTCTTGCTACAGACTGTGTTATGTATGAAAACACCGTTTTTCATGGCTATGTAAACCAATTTTATGTTGTGCTATATACATAGTTTATGTTTAAATTGAGCTTAAGTCTAAATTGGAGCCGTCCATATTTTAATTAGTTTCTACATTATGTCACGACAAAGAGGTTAATTCGTTTTTAATCCGCATCAACCCCTCGCTGACCTCAAAACCGAATTAGTATCATCAAAGCACTAAAAGCCGAAGTACAAAGTACTCTAGCTCAAATTCCCGACAATCCTCGCAACATGACCCAGTCTAAAACTTGGCCAAACCACCCAGACAAAAGGTCTTAAGTGATGAGGTTTTTATATGATCATATTGCCTTTTATTAAACAACGGTTGGAACCAACGTTCTAAATTAAATTAGAGCAATTCATTGTTAGGAGTTTGGTAAGAAACAAGATCTGTTATTCTGTTATTGCGCAGTGCTATCGGATGACGGAAGCTGTCCGAATTTGGTCGTTTGGTTAAGCACCTAACTTTGGAACGTTATTCAAAGTTCTATTGAGTAGAATAAATTCAAGAGAAATGAGAGCATTGAGAAGCAGTATTGGTGTAAAACTGACAGGATAAGAAATAGTGTAATAAGGGAACGATGTGGTGTGAACGACGATGTAGTCACTAGAATTGAGAAAGGGATGCTTAGTTGCTTTGGGCATTTAGACAGGATGCATGAAAGAATATTCACGAAACAAATCTACAAGGCGGATGTGAATGGAAATGTTAGAAAAGGAAGGGCTAGAAGAACGTTACTTGATCAGATTGGAGACGTTCTGAAAAAAGGGCAAGGCAAGAGTACTTTAAACCGACGAGCATGCATGAGGAGATTAATGAATGTTGATGAAGCGAAAGATGTGTCAGGACCGTAGCAGGTGGAAAGATGTGGTCTGTGCCTACCCCGTTGGGAAAAAGGCGTGATTTTATGTATGTATGTTAGTTTTATTATATATCTATTAGGGAGATACCCGAACGCGGTCTTAGCAGCGACCACGATAGACACTAAATCACCTTATCCATGCTTGCAAAAGTAACGAACGACTAAGTATTTTCAAACGCGATAAAAATATATATTTACTTAGATTTCGAGTACTACAATGATACTCAGTCGTGAAGTACCTTTACCAGCGTGCTGGCTATTATCACGCGATAAATAAATGATAGACCATTTGTCAATTTCGCAATCATGTAATTGAAGTGACGGGTTCTATGTCATTTGTCTGTCTTGTCAGTCTACCGAACTCCTTCCGAATTTAACGAATGTGTGTGATTGATGTACCTAACCTTAATTCTTTGACCACAAATAGGCTAAACTATCTTTAGCTTCAATAAAAAGATCACAATCTTCACTTGAATTTCGTGCAAATTTGCGTACGAATGCGAGGACACCTGTCAGGCGGCATAATCCCATCACCCGGGTCGGGCTAAGGTTTCCCCACGTCAGGCCCGACCTTGAGCCGGCATCGCTTACAAATCCCGACTTATTTCGGCTGATTGACAGCTGTAGAGTTGTGCCTCTCGAGATCGTTCCATGATTTGTGTGGAGCGAGAATGTTCTCAAGCACATATCATACGAGTAGGGCTGCCATCCGTCCGGGTTCCTCCGGATTTGTCCTAGTTTGGAAGCCATCCGACACACACACGACACGACACTTTTATGAGAATGAAAAATAAAGCTATTGTTCTTAATAATATTGTTTTCGGACACGTCCGGGGAAAAAATGCAATTTACGCCAAATGTCCGGGTTACTTTAACTATGCTGTATGCTGGCAGTCTATCACAACTATGCTTCGCGAGTCTTGTCGCGCGATTTAGCGTCACCCGACACTCTCACAGTACCTACTGTACACATGAGATGGGTAATATCTCGGGCGAAGAGTCGCGTGTCACAGTTGTGCTAGAGGTGCTTTCTTGGGCGAGAAATATTAGCTATCTCTTTCTTCGCAGTACTGTGAGAGAGTGACGGGTGATGCCATGTCGCGCGACAAGTCGCGAAGCCTAGTTGTCCTAGAGGTGCTGGTGAGAGCTATATTATGACTGTTAGCTAAATATAAAGTGTGGGAATCATAATCGTCAAAAATCACACCCCGAAATAAAATTCGCTAGGAAATTAGAAAATTTATATATTTTTTACGTAATAGGGAAATTGAAATTGAAATTAAAGGGAAATTGTTTTCAAGGCGCTGTCTGAATAGGAATACTGTCTAAAATCACAAACACAAAGATGAATAAGAACCCATAGCTAAAAAAATGGTTGCCTGTAAAGTCGGTTTTACGGGCGAAGGAAGATTTTACGTGACAACGTCTTATTCTCGGTAGAATATTTATTGATATGAATATTATTAAATTGCACAATAGGAACAATGAATGAAAATAAGAATTGCACAAATTTTAACTATAGAAATATATTTTGTTCCTCTTCCCTCTTCCCTCTTCCCTCTTCCCTCTTCCCTCTTCCCTCTTCCCTCTTCCCTCTTCCCTCTTCCCTCTTCCCTCTTCCCTCTTCCCTCTTCCCTCTTCCCTCTTCCCTCTTCCCTCTTCCCTCTTCCCTCTTCCCTCTTCCCTCTTCCCTCTTCCCTCTTCCCTCTTCCCTCTTCCCTCTTCCGCCCTCTTCCCTCTTGTTACAGTAATGCTCGATGAATGAAAATAAGAATTGCACAAATTTTAACTATAGAAATATATTTTGTCTCTCTCTCTCATCAGACGTGAGCGGGCGTTACATTTTTTCATGAGTGACTCCGAGCCGCAACCTAATTTAAGACGTTATCACGTCAAAATTTAAGTCCGCCATCTTGGATTTCAAAATCACAAAATGGACGTCATTTTCGTATCCGGAACCACGAGGAACCTCGGAGATGACACCCATATCGATTTATAAGAAAAAATTATGTCCGCCATCTTGGATTTCAAAATCGAAGTCATTTTCGTAATCGGAACCCCGAGGAAACTTGGAGATGACACCCATATCGATTTTTAAGAAAAAATAATGTCCGCCATCTTGGATTTCAAAATGGATGTCATTTTCGTAATCGGAACCCCGAGGAACCTTGGAGATGACACCCATATCGATTTTTAAGAAAAAATAATGTCCGCCATCTTGGATTT
The DNA here is from genome assembly GCA_947623375.1 of Apotomis capreana. NCBI lineage: Eukaryota > Metazoa > Arthropoda > Insecta > Lepidoptera > Tortricidae > Apotomis > Apotomis capreana. The sequence goes on from OX392501.1 coordinate 2,002,499, forward strand.
CAAAATGGATGTCATTTTCGTAATCGGAACCCCGAGGAAACTTGGAGATGACACCCATATCGATTTTTAAGAAAAAATAATGTCCACCATCTTGGATTTCAAAATGGATGTCATTTTCGTAATCGGAACCCCGAGGAACCTGGGAGATGACACCCATATCGATTTTTAAGAAAAAATAATGTCCGCCATCTTGGATTTCAAAATGGATGTCATTTTCGTAATCGGAACCCCGAGGAAACTTGGAGATGACAACCATATCTATTTTTAAGAAAAAATAATGTCCACCATCTTGGATTTCAAAATGGATGTCATTTTCGTAATCGGAACCCCGAGGAACCTCGGAGATGACACCCATATCGATTTTTAAGAAAAAATAATGTCCGCCATCTTGGATTTCAAAATCGAAGTCATTTTCGTAATCGGAACCCCGAGGAAACTTGGAGATGACACCCATATCGATTTTTAAGAAAAAATAATGTCCGCCATCTTGGATTTCAAAATGGATGTCATTTTCGTAATCGGAACCCCGAGGAACCTTGGAGATGACACCCATATCGATTTTTAAGAAAAAATAATGTCCGCCATCTTGGATTTCAAAATGGATGTCATTTTCGTAATCGGAACCCCGAGGAAACTTGGAGATGACACCCATATCGATTTTTAAGAAAAAATAATGTCCACCATCTTGGATTTCAAAATGGATGTCATTTTCGTAATCGGAACCCCGAGGAACCTCGGAGATGACACCCATATCGATTTTTAAGAAAAAATAATGTCCGCCATCTTGGATTTCAAAATGGATGTCATTTTCGTAATCGGAACCCCGAGGAAACTTGGAGATGACACCCATATCGATTTTTAAGAAAAAATAATGTCCACCATCTTGGATTTCAAAATGGATGTCATTTTCGTAATCGGAACCCCGAGGAACCTCGGAGATGACACCCATATCGATTTTTAAGAAAAAATAATGTCCGCCATCTTGGATTTCAAAATGGATGTCATTTTCGTAATCGGAACCCCGAGGAACCTTGGAGATGTCACCCATATCGATTTTTAAGAAAAAGTAATGTCCGCCATCTTGGATTTCAAAATGTATGTCATTTTCGTAATCGGAACCCCGAGGAAACTTGGAGATGACACCCATATCGATTTTTAAGAAAAAATAATGTCCACCATCTTGGATTTCAAAATGGATGTCATTTTCGTAATCGGAACCCCGAGGAACCTCGGAGATGACACCCATATCGATTTTTAAGAAAAAATAATGTCCGAAATCTTGGATTTCAAAATGGATGTCATTTTCGTAATCGGAACCCCGAGGAACCTTGGAGATGACACCCATATCGATTTTTAAGAAAAAATAATGTCCGCCATCTTGGATTTCAAAATGGATGTCATTTTCGTAATCGGAACCCCGAGGAACCTCGGAGATGACACCCATATCGATTTTTAAGAAAAAATTATGTCCGCCATCTTCCCTCTTCCCGCTTCCCTCTTCCCTCTTCCCTCTTCCCTCTTCCCTCTTCCCTCTTCCCTCTTCCCTCTTCCCTCTTCCCTCTTCCTTCCCTCTTCCCTCTTCCCTCTTCCCTCTTCCCTCTTCCCTCTTCCCTCTTCCCTCTTCCCTCTTCCCTCTTCCCTCTTCCCTCTTCCCTCTTCCCTCTTCCCTCTTCCCTCTTCCCTCTTCCCTCTTCCCTCTTCCCTCTTCCCTCTTCCCTCTTCCCTCTTCCCTCTTCCCTCTTCCCTCTTCCCTCTTCCCTCTTCCCTCTTCCCTCTTCCCTCTTCCCTCTTCCCTCTTCCCTCTTCCCTCTTCCGCCCTCTTCCCTCTTGTTACAGTAATGCTCGATGAATGAAAATAAGAATTGCACAAATTTTAACTATAGAAATATATTTTGTCTCTCTCACTCATCAGACGTGAGCGGGCGTTACATTTTTTCATGTGTGACTCCGAGCGCAACTTAAATTAAGACGTTGTCACGTCAATAAAGAATTCTCAGAAGACTAAGGTATTAACAAACGTATACTTCAAGACTTGAGCTGTATAACGAGGATTATTTATATTAAGCAGGCGCTAAAAAATATTCAATTAACTTCCCCTTTCTCCTTTCTTTTCTAAATATAAAATTAGCTCAGCTTTATCAAGAAACAATAGTCGATTGGGCTTTGTTTCCGCAGCCCGCCGTTGAGCACAAATTCGGTATTATGCGAAATTGAAATACTTATCCCCTCGGGTGTAATATCTATTGTAAGTTCGCGGATCTGCTTTCCGCGGCTTCTGCTGAATATTAAACAATGTCTGAGGCGTACCTTAGCCAAAGAATACGTAAAAAGAAACGACAGCGACACTTGTGTGCAGTAACAAAACTCGCGGCTATGTGTGCGTGTCGAGGAGCGAGCGGGGGTAAGCGCGGGACGCGCGAGGTGGGCAAAGGCATTGAAATGAAATGAAATGAAATAATTTATTCAGTAAGTAGGCCACAAGGGCACTTTTACAAGTCAGATTGTGAGTCTACCAGCATTTCGCAAGAGGAGACCGCTGTTAAGAAGAAAGCCGAAAGAAAATCAACAGTGAGTCATTTTTTCGTAAATTAATCAATCAATCAATCAATCAATCATTTATTTCTGAGAATATGGTACAAATTAGGTTAGTAAATGAGGTTAGTTCTGCATATTCTGCCAGTATGGCGTAGAAATATTTAACTTACGACTAAGAACATAACATTAATTTGAGTATTTTACATTATTTAAATACATTATTTCATTAGTATCAATCGTTACAGTTTAAGAATTCATTAACGGAATAAAAACATTTGTCAAGTAGCCACTTAAACATTTTTTTATCAAATTCATGTATTTCTAAGCACTTAATGTTGTCTGGTATCTTGTTATACAATTTTATGGCCATGCAATACACATTACTGCCAAATACGCCTAACTTTTGCCTAGGCTGATACAATTTGAGTGGGTTTCGGCTAGGTCAGACGGAGGAGGAGAGGTAGGTTATACTTAAAAACTAATACAATTATATTATAACTAGGTAATTGATACATATATGTTAGAGGAGATGTACAAGTTTCTCCAAATCAATGTTTACACTAAAAATTATATAAAATAAAGTGATTTTTTCAGAGATGTAGAATGTATCTAGGCGTCACGACACACGCAATATAGATTGGTATAATTAATTAATGTAATAATTCAATTCCGTTGAGATGTATAAGGTCTCAAGGGGTCAAAATCAATAACTGATGCAATAAAATAATTAACTACTTAATTTAAATTTCTTAGAGATGTACATGGTCTCTAGGCGTCACAACATGCAAAACAAAATAAATTCGATAAGGCATTCACGTGAATGCCTTATCGAAGGATTCGGCATTACAAGGTCACCGACGACGCCCGAGTTACACCGAGAGGCCGCTGTCGCGCCTGTGCCTTAGCGCCGAATAGCTTCAGTTGACTGTGATATGATATAGGAGTAAGCGGCGAATTGAATGGGTAAATCAACTAGCGTTCTAACCGCGCGGTTCTAGCGTCATTCCTGTTTCACGATTATTACCGCAACAGAAGAGCCAGTGGTTTTAATTATGATCTAACTAGGATCGCACTCCGGAGTGGCTTCGGGATACATAACAATCGACTTTGAACAATCATCTATTTTAACAATATTTGCAAAAATGGGAATAAGGAAAAAGACGCTTTATTAACGCTGAATATTCACCCGAATACTCACGGATACTCGATAACAGGAAAATATCTTACACAAATCGAACTGATCTCAAACTAAAACTTTACCTAGACTTACAATAAACTGTATTCTGCCTGCTTTCCTTTTTTCTTCTATTCATGAAGACGAGAATCGTACTATTACACAATTGTAAAATAACTTCTTACAATTTTGCACATTACACGTAAGAAATAAGGAGCAATTCCACGTAAGTTGTAATGAAAGTGGCCATTTCAATGCGTGTTTTATTTGTAGTGCTTTAAGTGTTAGTTTATCTCTAGATATGTCATTTTTTACCCCAGGTAAATAATCATACTTAAATTTGCACCATAAATTTTTTTTTTTTTTAATTTATTTATTCAAAACAAGGAACTTATGATCTAGTACATAAAGTACGGTGAGCGAAAACCGCGCACGGTTTATATGTCACCGCGTTATCACTCGCTTACAGCCTATCACAATATTACATAAATTATCTTGGCAAACCGTACACCCGACTTTATCACCTTACAAATAAGGTTGATATGACCAATATGGGCCAAGACAAGATATACTCTTTGGAATAATTTAAAAATTCTATGTAATTTAACACTTTATATGTCTGGGTATTAGGTTTTATTCCAGTTTGGTCAAGTCAGGCCTAGGTTGAATTATGTTTATTTAAAAATGAGGAGAGAAACTGAATATTATATTATATAATGGTACGCCCGGGCAGGCCGCCACCAGCAACGGCGCGGCATGACGGTGGTGGGGCCGGCGACGTCATGTTACCGCCCCCTCCCCCGCCCCACGACGTCCTGGTGACAAGCAACCCGGACGCTCCTTACAAGATGGCATGAGCATATTTTTTATTGTTTCTTTACATTTATCCATATTGTTAAATAAATCTTGACACACTTCTTTTGGCCAATCATTTAGTATATAAGGCAAAAGATATTCCCACTTTCGTTTACCATAAGAATTGTTATACGGTGGTAGTACATATTTCGTTGAGCGCAGTTCACTCCTTAGTCTTAATGAAGTACATCTGTTTTTTAGATTAGGTAAATTTAAGATTTCGTCACAAAGTAGCATCATTTTAAATTTATCGTAAACATTAATAATTTGACAGTATTTAAATAACTCGTTTTCGTCATATTTATGTTTACGTCTTATGGAGTTAGGTACAATTGTTTTTATAATAGACAGTTGTAGCTTATATATGTTATCTAAGTATGTTTTATAAGTACGGCCGTAGCTGCTTAGGCTATAGGATATAATTGAATCGGCTAATGACATGTATATCATTCTACGAGTACTGAAAGGTAATTTATGTTTTAGTATGGATAATTTAGACAACACAGATCGTAGTTTATTGCATACGTAGTTTATATGGGGTGCCCAGTTAAATTTATTGTCTATGATTAGGCCGAGGTACGTGTGATTGTTTACCTGTTGCAGATGCCCACACTCACACAAACTTAGTGTGTTGTGGTGTAGGCACTGGTGGCTGTGAGCCACAATGTTGGGTTTAGTATTACACTTTTTATGAGATGAGTGAATGTGCATACATTTCGTTTTATCGTAATTAATTACCAAGCCCACATCGTGGGCCCACGCACACAGCAAGTTGAAGTTAGTTTGTATTATTTTTTCGGCAACAGTAATGTCAGCATCGGCAGCCAAAAGACAGGTATCGTCTGCGAACTGGTATACGGAACCACTGGAGAATATATTGCACATGTCATTTACGTATAAAAGATATTCAGTCGGTCCGAAGATTGACCCCTGTGCCGTTCCTCGGTCAGTAGGTATCATGTCGCTATATGTATTATTGATTTTTACCGTTGTGGATCGGTTCGTGTGATAGTTTTTTATGAATTCTAAGAGTGGACCCTGTATACCACCTCGCAGAAGCTTAGAATACAGCACATTATATTGGAGGGTATCGAATGCCTTGCTGAAGTCAATAAATATAACAAGTACATGTTTTTTGTCATTTAGGTATGCATTAACTTCATTTGTGAACTTACATAGTAATTGAGAAGTATTTTTACCCCTCTGGAAACCATACTGTTTGTCATTAATTATGTTATTTTTAGCCAGAAAATTATGTATATGATGTCCAAAAAATTTTTCTATTATTTTATCTATGCACGACAATATCGTGATAGGCCGGTAGTTATTTGTATCGGAGTGTTTACCTTTTTTATATATGGGTCTGATGGTGCCAACTTTTAATTTATCGGGGAATAATGAGGTTTTGGTACATGAATTTATTAAATGCGTCATCACGGGAGTTATTTCTTTGTTTACGGATTGGATATCGGCGACACGGATTCCATCAATGCCGGGACTTTTCTTTATGTTTAAGTGCTTGATTATTGAGAAAACTTTGTCTTCCGTTGCTTTATTAATATATAATGATACTGTAGGGTTCCGTACGTACGAATCTTGTGATAAGATTAACTCATCACAGGAGGTACGTAGGGAATTTACGTTATCTTTAAAATCAAGGGCAAATTTATTTACTAGTAGGTCGATATTAATATTTTTAAAGCTTTTAATTATTATGTCATCTATTGATTTTGATATTTTTCCGCATAACCTGTTAACGATTTCCCAAACCTTTTTCTGATTTTTAAAGTTGTCGTTAATATCTTTTTTAATAGCGTTATTTTTTAAATTATTTATATATTTATTAGTTTTGTTTCTATATTTATTGTAAATAAGTCTATTTTGCGCGTTATTTTGATCCTTATGCCATATTTTGAACAGTTCGTCTCGTTTATGACACATTTTTATTACATTACTATTTACCCAATTTACACACTTTCTTTTGCTGGGATTTGTTTTGGTTTTAAATTTGCATGCACTATATATTGATGAGAATTTATTAGTGATAAACTCAAGTATGTCATTTGGGTTTTCGTGATTTAGACCCTGGCTCCAGTCAACGGCGCGCAGTTCTGAAAACACCCGTTTGTTGTCTATCTTAAGATCGTAATTAGTCTGCGCCGCGGCGGGCGAACTATCTACGATTGCGAATCCAGTTATGTAGTGGTCGGCAAGAGCATTGTTTACCACCACGGTTTTTACCTGTCGATCGCGCCCGTAGCCGTTCGTCGTCGGAGCACAGCGAATAAACACATGATCAATGCACGACTTAGTTATACTGATCACAATGACATGGTCACTTTAATTTTACACTTTCCTGTACCTTAGGAATTAATATTAAGGACTCGTAGAGTCCTTTCTAGTTTTTAGTGAAGAATGCAAGTAAAATGGTGACTAAATACTCGTACTATTGGAATACATTACCACGCAAATATTCGCCCTAACCGAGAGTCAAACTCCTTACCGCTAACTTCTTAAGGCGACGGGTAATGCGAAACTAGCGCCACTTACGAATTTTTATTATACCTTCTAAACCAGATCAATTTTCAGTAATTACAATATATGCGGAGCTGGAAAAACACCTTTAGTATTTATTAAATCATTATACAAAATTTCTTGTTCTTTAGTTGTCTCTAAAAAGTTGCCCAAAACTATTGTGGCCGCTTTTGACGTAAACAAGTTTTGTAGGATAAACTACAGTGAACAAATTGTGTAAAGTCATTTAATAAATATTAAAGGTGTTTTGCTAGCTCCTAGACTTCAGCTATTTCTAAAAAAATATCAGATTATGAAGGTATAAGAAAAAAAACGAAAGTGGCGCTAGTTTCGCAGTACCCGTCGCCTCATAAATGTCATTGCGACAACGTAACTAACTTCGAAATATATCTGTTTACCGCCCTCGTTCTGAAATGTAACGAGATATGAGCAGATATGTATTCCGAATTGAAATTTTATTCGCTGATCTAATTTACTTTGCGTAATACAGCCCCGTATTTTATTTGTATTGTGTTCGGAGATACAATGCTTTTGTCCGTGAAAAGGTGCCAGAATATTTTCGTTTGCCGATTTTTTTACGACACCAGAGGGTCTCTCATGAGCACGTTTTATTTTTGAGAAGGATGAAATTATATGAACAATTTTTCAGTCAAATTGAATTACAGGGGACGTGATGCTCATTTGGAAGGTAAGTAAAAAAAAGTAAGTAAACACTTTATTGTACACAAAAACAGTTACAAAATACATCTATTACAAATAACATATAGGTACAAAGGCGAACTTATCCCTATAAGGGATCTCTTCCAGTTAACCTTTGAGCAATTGAGTGAGTACGAGAAGAAGATAGACAAACTAACACCGTGTACAAAAAGGTATTAAAAATAATAAGACTACTAATAATTACACATATAAACTATGAATACATACACATACACATACATACATATATATATATAATGTAATACAAATATACACATAAATATAAATACATTGTAGATCCAATTCACAAGTCATTGGAAAGCCATAACTTCTTAAGATTCGTCTTGAGCGATGCTACAGATGGAGACTTCCTAAGGGACAGTGGCAATTCGTTCCACAACTTCACAGCGCTCACTGTGAAAGATTTAGCGTACGTACGCGTCTTGTTTGACGGTACAGCCAGAGTGAGAAGGTTCTGTCTAAAAGAAAAAAAAACATTGTAGAATGATATGTATGTAAAGTTATGTCTCTATAAGTAGTTAAATAGGGCTGTTGCATTTTGTGTTGTGTTTTTCTTTAAAGGTGTTATACCAGGCAAAATAAACTTGAAGAAAAAAAATCTTAATTGAATCTACTGAAAGTGCGAAAATCTGGAACAACATCAAAACCTGACACTGAAAAGTACTCGGAATATAAAAGCGTCGAGTCAATTAGCACTCTTAGGCGTTAATAAATAATTTGACATTTGAAATCCTCGACGTCGCATTAGCATAATCTGGAAATGCTCCATTTATCTCACCAAATTTATCGAACACTGCCCTTGGCCCGACATCACAAATATGTATACGATTGTAAACCTTATTTGACATCAAATAAGAAAAAGACACAAACGGTAGCCTATTTTCGTATTACAATAAGTATTTTTAATGAATCAGGTTTTTCCACCTCATTTCCCCACCTCATTATTCTTGCAATTTCAACGTTGTATCGTACGCCGTAAAGTTGTATTTAGTCGATACGATACGGGTCTGGAAAAATAGATTTTCCACACGATTGGGTTCGAGTCGCGGAATGGATCGGCTCGCGGCTCAATCGGTAGGGTTGTCACGATCATTCGTAACTGGAATTAACATTTATTTATAAATATAAATGTATTTTTGAGACAAGCTTTTATTGCCAAGTATATTCTTATTGCGAACTGCAGACATGGCAATCATTCTTTAAAATGAATCGAAAAGATCTTAATGATGTTGACGCGTCCCTTTAATACAGTTCTCAGGACCACCTTTTCAACTCAATCCTCAGATTTGATCATAATGTTCATGACATGGAGTTCAATAAAAAAATCCGGATTCTTTTAATTTAACCCAAGATTTGTTTACAGTGAGACACACACTGGGACAGGTGGGAATAAAATAAAACTTCGCTGTAGGTATGGGATGTCAACACATGGCGGATTTTTTTATTAAAGCAGTAACATTTACTAGCGTAAAACATTTCAGCCAACATCGGCGCCCTACCTATAGGCCCACTGAACCTGATGCGAGAGCCATTGCTACTATGCCACCCTAAGGAATGTAAGAAGCAACTGGTTGAAAAATTCAATGGATCTCGCATCAGGTTCAGTGGTCCAATAGGTAGGCCGCCCGTGTTGGCCCGGAAAGATGTTGGAGACGCAGGTTTGAACCCTGCCTGAACCATAAACATTTTAAATTTTTCGTTTCCTGGTAACACATGGCAGATTTATAATTTATAAATCTGAAAAAATAAAAATAAATAGGCGTAGGTCCTAAGCAACCCTAACGATCGGCTTAATCCAACGTCTGAGATCCTTATTGCGTTCGCTAAAAGGTACTACCGCCGTACGATTCCTTTGAGCAAGTTTCTATATTTACTACACAGGGTTTCTTTCGCTAACTTAATTAAAGGTAAGCTAAGGCAGGTAATAAGAAAGAAAATGGCAAGTACCCTTAAGAGTACGGTAATAAAGTCAAAGTCAAAGTCAAAGTTCTTTTATTTGCTAGAATCATGGTACATGCGGATGACAAATATTACAAAAGAACAACACAATTCACCATAGCAATGGCATGCAAATAAGGATCTTAGAAGATATATAATATATTATCTCTGTGGAATTATCTTCACTAATCGTATCATATTGCATATCAAGACGCCTAGATATTTTATACATCTCTGGAGAAATCATTAGTTTGAATTGAATAAATTTTGTATAAATGTAGTTACTTCGTTAACATTCATTGGGAGAATCTATACATCTCCTTTACGTATACCAATGTATTTAGTTACTTATACCATAAATATAAATTATTGTTTTAAGCATGATTGACGAAAAAATTACTTACTGTTGAGTTCCTTTCGGCTTTCTTCTCAAGTCTCAACAGCGGTCTCCTCTTGGGAAACGCCGGTAGATTCACAATCTGACTTGTAAAAGTGTCCTTGTGGCCTACTTACTGAATAAATTATTTCATTTCATTTCATTTCATTTCATTTCATTTCTTACTGAATAAATTATTTTATTTCATTATTATGTTAATTTAATATGCGGCTTACAATAACCTGAAATTGTCCATACGAGTTCGAAACATATCGGACCGATCCTGACAATTTCAAGTAAGTGTAAACGGCACATAAAATAATTAGCGATGGCACCCGAAAGATTCTTGTTTTTTTTGTAAGTATTACCAACAAATAATACATCTCATTAAAACATAGCAAACCTACATTATTAAGAAACAGGATGCTTTCCCAATTAAAGGTGCCCCCCTCGGTGCGTGAATCTGACTCGCACTTGCCCGGCTATTTAAATGTAAAAATAATTTTCGGTTTAGTTTTCGGCCAAAAATGAGACGAAGCCGCTGGTTCGTTTTCGTTTTCGGCCGAAAATCCATTTTCAGTCGGACACTGAAAATTACTCAGTAAGCTTGAAGCGATAGGCGGTGATCCATCACCCAGCTACTAGAACTGAAACAGCTTGCTTGAGCGGAGATGGTCTGGTTTATAAGCCTCTCTGGAAGTGCAAACATAAGCACGTACAATGAAACACTATATCTTCTAAAAATATCTAGCTTGTGCACAAATTATAGGTTTAATTGCTTGGTAAGACTCGATTTTAAGTCTTAATATACATTATTATCATTATTATGTTTTTCCAATTTAACCCATAGAATTTTCACTGCAAGAAGACATTTTATGCAAAGTATTTGAGTATAATAAATATGAGAAACGCGTCAAATAAACATCGTCGACCTGTCTATTTATTTTAGGCAACTTTAAAATCAATGAATGTGTAAAGATTAATTGTATTAAGCGGTTTACACTGACGTGAAATTTGCAGGAACGGCTTGACATGTTCCGAACTTTTAGTGTCAGTTGCCACGTGACAGTACGGAGTTCCTGATGAAATGCTCCATCCATACGAGTTCTAAACCATGTCAGGCCGTTCCCGACTATGTCACGTGAGTGTAAACCGCTCAATACAACTAATAAATATGTCTCACGAAAGTTTTAATAAATGTAAATATATTTAATTTACTGTCAATGTAAAGTGCGTCATGTTGGTTAATCTTTATATAAAACAATAAAGGACATGCGAATTATTAATAATAATTCTTGACTGCAAAGTAATACGATATCGTTTAGCCGTAAAGTAGTCTCCAGAAACCTAAATAAACGGATAAAACGTTTATTCACACGACGAAGGTATTTTCTCTAGCGCATTAGGGAAATTACATTTCCCCGACATTATAACTTCTGCTATCTGAGCAATTCTACAAATTCACCAAATTCTCGAGGCGCGGGAATTGTACAAAAGTTTTTAGCTGTTGGTAAAATTACCCGAGATAAAGTCAACGCTATCAAGATCTAATAAGAACAAACACATTATACACTAACTAGAAGAAATGTTGATATTTTACAAGCTTTAACTTGCAATGTATGTAACCTCTATGTTTATTCGGGTGGAATCTTGCAACTGAATTTCGAAACAGATATCTTCAACCGATTGAGCTGAAATTTTGCATACCTACTTAAGTAAGTTTGATGACAATATATGTTGCCCATGGGGCTTGTCTCATGATAGAGCCAAAAGGATAGAGCCCTAGGAACTCTGTGATCGATTTTGTGCTCTATAGAATCGTATCAGAGAGCAATTGATGGATGATGGATTTTCAAAGAAAAGTACAGTCGGCCATAAAAGCTTGTCACAAAAATTAAAAATTTGACAGAAAGTTATTTTAATTTTCAACCAGAGACGACACCTATTATGTTGTCTGAAATGTAACTTTAAAATTAGACTATTGATTAACTTTAATATTATCTCACGCTACACAAACGTCCAGCTCAATTAGTATCTCTGTTACTCCACTAAAGAGTGAACAGTGCAATGGTTTACTGTGAAAGATGTCGCTTGTACTTGCGTATATTTTAATGCAATTAAAATGCATTAAATCCATCTCTATTCGTGTCGAGATTTATGTTAATTATTAGTGGTTTGTGTGCTTTTGCAAACATATTTCTTTAGAGGGAGCGTGTGTAAAATTAGTTTACTGTTCATTAAATGTATAAGTTTTCTACATGCATAATAAAATAACATAAATGTATCAAAACTGACCCCTGACGCTAACATAACAACTGCATTTAGAGGGCAATAATATTATTCTCACCTCAGCAGCTCAAACATGCTGCTTTTGCTGCGACATGAACAAAATGAGATTTTTTCGAGCGTGCGTCAAAATTACTTTTTATTTCTTTGAATCTCGGGTACCACGAATTGTAATTACTCAGCAACAGGTTCATTAAAAAAATCGAAGCATTCGAACTCCGTTCTGCTCAGTCTCCTTCATATCTATATGAAAAAGCGAGTGATAAAAGCTTAACAATTCGTTTTCGAATCTGAAAAAGAACACGTCCCGATATCGTTAAATCGAGTTCGAATTGTTATTTTTATAACTACTACTCTAAAAAATTTCACCCCCACTTTAGGTGTTCGAGAGGTACCCGAAAATTTTTTTTTTTTAGTTTTTATTTTACCGTTTTGCCGGCGTGATACATACACATACTCATACCCAGCTTTTTAGTGGTCACGGAGCTAAGCCGCGGACGGACGGACAGACGGACAGACCGACATGGCGAAACTATAAGGGTTCCTAGTTGACTACGGAACCCTAAAAAGCGGCGATGTATGTAGATTTTTGGAATACGCTCAACCGACTGAGCCGCAGACTCTAACAGAGAGTCGACAACAGCTTATTCCAGGTATATCGCTCCGGCAACCTGCTGCGACGGAATTGGGCCAGACTTGTTTAATTTGCATTAAAACCACGATCGATGCGTCACAGGAGTGGCACCGGGGTTATTAAATAGATTGCCGAAGGGTACACACACTGCCACTTTATTATGATTAAATGGTTCAATTATCTAGGGTAATATACAGCGTGGGTATTTAATACGGGCATATATTGAAATGACGATTAGTATCGGACCCAGGGATCCTATTTACATTGATTTCTTTAGAAAATTAGAATATCTGTTTTTCATACGAAATATTTGCATCCACATTAATAAACGTAACTAAACGTCTTGACATACCATGTCAGCGTTCATTTGTTGGACTACGAACATTGCTGCTTGGTTGGACTTTAAAAAATGATTACACCTAATTAAAAACACAATTTAACAAAATAATTAAGCCGTACGATTCCTATGATCAGATATTATAACTGAATACATTATATGCCCGTATTAAATACCCACGCTGTAGATACACAATAATAAAAACAGTTCCGCAACTGACAGACTTATAAACTTCAGAAGAAATACCACTTTTATTATTACCAAACAAATCGAGGTTTCGTTTTCGTCTGTTTCCTCCTCCAAGACTAAACCAATATTTATGAAATTTTAGAAACTGAATGGAAAGGAAATGTTCTGTGTCGATCTGTTTCAGTTTTTGCGCTTCTTATTATGAAGTTTGTGTACTAGACGTCTGTTTTTGGCTAAAATTCCGCCGCAAACGGCCGCCTCGTACACAAATTCTAAAATATAAATAATTAATTCGGGTGTAGCACATCGTTGCTATCGATTCTCAACAAATTTGAGACAATGGTGCCGACGATAAAGTCTAAATCTTTACGGTAGATGGCGCTACGATGCCACCCTAAGGCATGTTGAAGCAACTGGTTGAAAGATTCAATGGCTCTGACATCTGATTCGGTGGTCCAGTTGGTAGGACGCCCGTGTTGGCCCGGAAAGGCGTTGGAAACGCAGGTTCTAATCCTGTTTGAACCATTAAATTTTTCAATTTTTCGCTTCGTTGTAAACATTTGGTTAACGTTAGCAGCTAGACGTTACTGCTTCAATAAAAATAATCAAATTCTTATAATCATTCGTGAAATCCGAATCGAAACGGTCTGACATAGAACATTTCCTTCACATTCAGTTCCTACAATTTCGTATTAATTAGTTTAGTTTAAATTAATGTAAATAAACATCACATTATCTGCAGTGTCGTTGCTATAAAAAGTAGACGAACTAGTTTATTCAATATGCAAGTTCAAGATCAAAACAAGCTTTCGGTGACTAATCGATGACATAAGCGACCCCAAATCGCTAACTTGTTTTACTTGTACACCCATAAACGGGATTTAATAAAAAAATGTCTAAAGCTCCATTGTATCAGACAGTTATGACTTATGCTGGCAACTCGTACAACTAGCAAACCTAATTATCCTAGTTTTTAAGAATTTCTAACCTATAACGCTTATGCAAATGATTGATGAGCATGTTAGTCTGCATAGATATCAATATGACCGGTACCTACCTAAAAACTATAATACTAAGATTATAATGCATTTTTACACCGGTCAATATCATCAAACACCTTTGGTGGAATCGATCAGTTATATCACAATTTTCCCATCCTCGCGGCCCCGCACCGCTCTGCTAGCTATAGAGATGTGCGGTTCTCGAGAACATTCGCCGATTTGTATGAGGAGAGAACCCTCTCGAAAACATTTCGCATACAATCTATGATGCTCGGATGAATGCGCAAGCATTAGACCATAACAGGAAACAGGGCCAGCCAACTAATTCCATCACCAACTTAACAAAGACTGACGCTCCAACGCTACGATAAAACGACTCACGATACTAAAACTTATATAAACGTACGCCCTTTTAGATACCTATAACCTTCGGTTCTAGCCTATTTGAACGTTTCTGAACGAATCTTATATTGGAGCGGAAGGCTACGGTCCGGCCACGACATCGGCGGCAAGCGGCCGCGACGAGCAGCGGCCATAGGTGGGAGCGGAAGTTCCGAGCGCGATGTCTTGCTTCCTCCTATAAACGCCCGCTCCCGCTTGCCAGCGATGTCGTGGCCGCCCGTAATGGCTAATTTCAAGGATTGGAAGCGCCTTCAACCTTAGTTAATGAAGCCTTCGGAAAGGCCTATCTGCGAGAAACGGCGTTTAAATCGGAAATTTCCAACGTAGCCATTATTGTTGCTTGGAAGCAAAATTAATTTTAATACCCCGTCTTGTGTTCGATGAAAGCTATTCAAGTTTAACTGATTGTTTAAGTTTCTAAAGAATCTTTGGAACATTGAGTGGGTTGATTCTCTCGATCGAGATGATTGTCTATTAACTATTTCGTAGAAATTACATTTCCATTTCAGATAAATTTATCTTCGAGAGGTATCCCCTAGATGTTTGGACGTTTGTGTGTTACCTATTACCACACGTGAACCATCAACTTGGAATCAGGTTTGGATACAGATAAAAGGAAATTGGCAATTAGTAAACAACTCTTTTTCGCACCAAATCGGCGTCGAGGAATTAAGCTTCTGTTCACTGCGTTTGTACAGTCGGCGGTGGTTGCACTTCGTAGTAAATGTACAAACTCACAAATGTCAACATATATTGAAAGATTCAAATTCAAAATTAAACCGCATCGTCAAAAAATAAATGTATCATATATACTTCGGTACAACTACGAAATATACGATTCTGCGCCTTAACCAGGTACAGTCATCCAAGAAAGAGGTCTACCATTTTTGGACCTTAGTCCACGTCGGACGACCTGATTAAGATCGCGGGCAGAAATTGGATGTGCGCAAGACCGATCGTTGTGGAGAACTTTCGGGGAGGTCTTTGTTCAGCAGTGGACGTCTATCAAATGATATGATGAAAGTCGAAAAGTGTAGACCTATTTTTGTCTGACTGTACTAGAGACTGAAATTTATCACACAAACAAAGACACAGAGAGACAAAGAAATGCTTAAAATCTACAATTTATTCGTATTTTTGCTAGAGGACGAAAATTTAAGTTCAATCTAAAACTTGCATACGGTAATGCAAACATAGTGAAGTTGTGTTTCTGAGGTGAAATGGGACGGCAAGTTTTCAGCAACAACAAAATAAAAACCTCAGACAAGCTTCTCTACTTAAATTACACACTATGTACGAACTCCGTACCATAAAATAAAAATAAAACACGTTTTATTTTTGCACAGGGACCCGAGGACCCTTAATTTTTAACTTTTTATTTTCTAGTTGACCGAGCGAGTGAAGCGTATCCGTTGCAGCTTGGACAAAAATCTTGCCGCATTTCCCAACCGATTCTCGTCGAATTTTGTGAGCCGGTTCAATTTTGTTGTCGAGTCAGTTTCTAATATGTTAGTTTAAAATGTAAAAAACGTCATATATTAACCAATTTGGAAAGTGTCTACAGCTCACAGAACTCACTAATTTCCCTCGCATAAACAGTACAGTCAGTTAGAAAAACGAATGTTCTAGACCCTAGACCAGTTTTATTGATACTGTTGTCGCATTAGCTTTAATAGTATTTCTGAAGTTATGAGTGTAACGGGTCGCAAGGGAGAACACCTCGAGATAATGATGACTGGGACAGCATTGAATACGAAAATACCTCTAAAAACCACACGAATATACTACAATAAAGTTTCGCTTTAGTTCTCAATTCAATTGGGAACAGTAAGTTTTTCCAACTCTTGTACATATTTTTTTTTTTTTTGCGATAGTATACGTTACTTAATTCAGAATCTACGATTAGTTTATTTTCATGTCGTATAGCGTTAAGTTAACATTTTTTAAAACCTCGATGTGACATTTGGTGACATTACGAAGGTATACAATACAACATCACTTTGCTCTATTAGTAAGGCAAATAGAAAAAACTATCAATGTCACGACTATTTCTTAATTTTCTTTGCTAA
This sequence comes from Apotomis capreana, assembly GCA_947623375.1. Lineage (NCBI taxonomy): Eukaryota > Metazoa > Arthropoda > Insecta > Lepidoptera > Tortricidae > Apotomis > Apotomis capreana. The sequence continues at coordinate 2,019,550 of OX392501.1, forward strand.
TTCTTAAATGACGTGTCGTAACGCGGTATTGGTGATGATAATGACGGGATAATACATGAACTATCCGCAACGATGCGCGACGCGATCATACTACATGACTAATTCACGCAACTATAGTCTAACAACTGTCGGTCCGGCCCGGGGATAGTGGCGCTACAAACAGCTTTCATATGGCAATATACGTCATATATTCATATAGATTTGTCAGTAACCAAATTCAAAACGTTGTTTACCGGAATGCTGCTCAATCCTTCTTGCGAAATGTATACTGAATCCTATTGAACTTGACTTTCATCACTATAAATTTTTTAGCTTTATTTTATTACACAAAAATTACCTACTTGGAAACGGAATATTTAGTCGTGTTTCCTCTTTGTTTACATCAGTGGCATTCACTGACTTTGAACATCGGTTACCAAAAATTTGAAGTTTTTGCCAGTAAAATAAATTAGTACCACAAAAAATCCGCAATATGGCGTGGGTTGTACATATAAACCCCTGTTGGGCTACACATATATCAATGAGTCAAACTATAGACGCACCGAGAGCTCTCACGGGGCGCCTCACCTCGACCAATCTCCCGGCTCAATAAATGACGTCGTAACGCGATATTGCCGTATCATGGCGACGGAATAATACATGAACTACCCGCAACGACGCGCGATGCGACCATACTCGTATTTCGAATTCCATTTGTTGCCTTTGTTGTAATGATTAACCTTAAGCGCTTGTAAATATTATATAAACGATGTATGTGCTCTTTAGGTAAGCATTGTGGGTATCATAATACGTATTATAAAACAGAAAACAAGTAGAAATATTCAATTGTTGGAATCATTTAAGTATTTAGCTGGGCCCGTGGTGGATAGCTACCAGGATATCATACCGGAAAGGAGGTGACGGCCAGCTGCGATAGCCCGTCGACGTATGGGCCCAGCACGGCATGCTCGCGCACGCGCAGTGAACGCCACGTCTCTGCATCAAGCCGATTGTCCCTACTCGTGGTGGATAGCTACCAGGATATCATACCTGAAAGGAGCTGACGGCTAGCTGTGATAGCCCGTCGACGTATGGGCCCAGCACGGCATGCTCGCGCACGCGCAAGGAACGCCGCGTCGTTTCTGGATCAAGCAGGTCGTGTACTCGCTCATTGTAGATTTCCATGTACGACACCTCCACCTGGGAACAACAATCATGATTAAACACCAACAAAAACATGTGTTCACTTTACATTTGAGGATCAGGGCATAAGTTACGGACTTTTTAATGAGATGAAAGTAGATTCCGGACCAGGGTATGTCCTAAAACTACGTCCAAGATCACTGCCGGATGGGCAGCAGTTTCCTTTCAGTTGTGCGAATTACTGCGATCGCTAACCCGCGTGGAAAGCGCGATTACGGTATTTACCTCAACTCCAAATGAGGAACTTTGTTCAGCAGTGGATATGCATATCTAATGTGATGTAATCTTCACAAAAATTAAGCTTTATCTTTCTACATTAGTTACATGTGTTGGCAACCCTGTGGGGTCAGGCGTCTGCTGCGCCATCTGACGGCGCGCGAAGACCCTACGAGCATTCCCGCCGTGACAGCTGCAGCGCCCCCTACCGGAAGCTACGTCGTGGCGCCAAACAGCCCTACCAGCCGAAATGGCGGGTAGGCGATTCGGAGGGGATACCGAACTAATAAAAGGGGCTGCACGAGCTCCGGAGGCGCTTAATCTTCACCGCATTGGTCGCTAGAATTTTGTGTACGTTAATTGCTGTATAATAAATTAATAATTGTACATTAATATAATTATTTAAAATAAACGGTTTGAATTTAAAATAAATCACTTAATTTTGTCTAGTCTTGACATTCCTCAAAGTAACTACTTATTAGCTTACATCAGAAGTGCTCTTACCTTCGTTCAAAATGGGTAAGCATAAGAAACGCTCAAAAAGTAAACGAAAGCGACGTCGCTCAAGCTCGAGCTCATCCAGTGTCGCCAGTGTAAACTCTGTGAGGACTCCGTCACCTCCACCGCCAAAGAAGACAAAGGTATCACATAAAGCTGATACCCAAACTGTGAGTACAAGCAACGCTTCTACTTTGAATAATATGATACCAGAGTTTAACCCGCTAAATGACGACGTATGTGCTTGGCTCAACATAATCATGAACTATGCGAACACTTTTTCTTGGTCCGACGATATTATCCGATATCAAGCCCTTAATAAGTTAAAAGGTCCCGCCAAAATATGGTACGACTCTCTGTTGCGCACCGATTGTTCCTGGCCCTCGTGGAAATGGCAAGATTGGAGACAAAGGCTAGCATCTAGTTTTCAACGGCGTCGAAACATGTTCGAATTATTAAAAGAAATAGTCGAGAAAAAGCCAAACGATAATCAGTCACTGTATGAGTTTTTCTTTGAACAGAAATGCAAAATTGATAGATTATCATTAGGGTTTTCGGAGCAAGATATAATTTCGATTATTGTTGGAAATATAGGAGATTGCGGATTAGGAGCAGCTATTGAAGCTAACAGTTTCGGGACTAGTGATAATTTAGCTAGTTTTTTACATGGCCGCGTATATAAATCCACTAAGAACGCGAAACAACTAAGCGCGAGTTCTCGTGACATTCCAATTAAAAGCGAAATTCAACCATCTATAAATCAGAACGTTTCGTCATCGGTGTCGGCTAATTCTTCTAACGTACCTGAACGACCAGTTGCCGTGCGTAGTATTAATAATCAAACCCAGCGAAAACAGATCAAATGTTATAACTGTGGCGGTAATCATGCAAAAGTAAATTGTGACGTTATTGTTAATAAAGTGGTTAATAGAAAGCAATGCAATTATTGTAACAAGCAAGGACACTTGGAAACGGAATGTTATCACAAAAAAAATGCAGTTAAAACAGAAAAACATGAAACAAAATTCGTATCTACCCCCGATCCCCGAAATAAATTTATTAAAAACATCCGCATCAACGATTTTGACCACGAATGTTTTATTGATACGGGTAGTAGTTGCTCTCTTATAGCAGCACCTTTAGTTAAACGGCATGCAGTAAATAGTGTTTTACTGTCCTCTCCTGTTACATTGCAAGGCTTTTCAAAACAAAGTATAAAGACGGTTACGCATAAAATAACAGTTGATCTGAAAATCGATTCGGTGTGTTTAACAGGAATAGATTTTTATATTATAGATGATTTAGCAGATTGCGATATATTGATAGGCAGGAATGTGACCGAACGATCCGATTTAATATATTCACGCGTTGGGAATTTATTGAAGTTCGATTATGCGTCTTCATTTAAGGAATTCTGTAGTAATGTTACCGATCTTGAGTTAGATGCGGACTCTCACCAGAACGAATTGATGGCACTTTTCAGAAAATATAACGGCTGTGTCGCGTCAAATATTAAAGAACTAGGTAAAGTAAATGGTCATGAAATGCAAATTACCGTTACCAGTTCCCAACCAGTTCAATACAGACCCTTTCGAGCCTCCATTCCAGATCGAAAAATAATTCGCGACATGGTAAATGAGCTTCTAGAAAACAACATAATACGTGAGAGCAAATCGCCCTACGCAAGTCCTGCTTTGCTTGTAAATAAAAAAAATGGGGAAAAAAGGCTCTGCATTGACTATCGGGCATTGAATAAAGTCACAGTTAAGGACAAATATCCAATGCCACGTATTGAGGAACTGGTAGACAGACTTCAAGGCCATAAATGTTTCACGAGCTTAGATCTGAAAAGTGGGTACTATCAAATCGCGATGAGTGAAGAGTCTATCCCTAAAACGGCGTTCATAACTGAAGACGGCCACTATGAGTTCCTTAGACTACCATTTGGTTTAGCCAATGCTCCCAGTTGCTTTCAAAGTATGATGAACAAGGTTTTGGGGAACTTGAGATTCGGAAACGTAATACTTTACTTAGATGACGTTTACTTAGTAACTGAAACGGTCGAGGATAATTTGAAATTACTAGAAAAGGTTCTTAAAATATTTAAAGAAAACGGGCTTACATTAAACCTCAAGAAGTGTCATTTCTTCAAAAGGGAGATTGATTTTCTGGGATACAAAATTAAACCAGACTGTGTAATGCCTAACGAATCAAAGTTAGAAGCTGTACGTAAATTTGCGGTTCCCAAAACTGTTCACCAACTCCGACAATTTCTTGGTTTGATAAATTATTTCAGGAAATTCATCAGAGATTGCGCCATAATTTCGGCACCATTGACTAAATTACTGAAAAATGACACTGCTTGGAATTCAGTTCACGAGAAAGCGTTTCAATTGCTCAAAAGTAAACTAACGTCAGATAGCGTTTTAGCAATGTTCGACCCAAACAAAGAGTGCGTTTTGTATACAGATGCAAGTAGAGATGGTATAGCAGGAATATTAATGCAGGTTACAGACGAAGGTGAAAAACCTATACATTTTTATAGTAGACAAACTACGGCAGATGAAAAGAAATTCCACTCTTTCGAACTGGAACTGCTAGCCATAGTTTGTTCCCTGCAAAAGTTCAGGCTTTACCTACTCGGGTCAACATTTAAAATTGTTACCGATTGCAATGCGGTCAGATTTGCTTTGTCGAAAAAAGAGATTATTCCCCGGATCGCACGTTGGGTCTTATCCACGCAGGAATTTTCTTTCGATATTATACATCGTGAAGGTACGCGAATGCAGCATGTAGATGCCTTAAGCCGGAACCCCGTGCCATCCGGAGAAAAATCTGAAGTAGAGATTGTTATGTCAATAACGGAAGCTGACTGGTTGCTCTCGGTACAATTACAGGATCCGGAGTTACAGAAAATTAGGAAAATTATAGAATCCGGTGACCTTGACAACAATAAAACTATTTTTGTACAATATGAAGTCCTAGGCGGAAAAGTCTATAGAAGAACTTCCCAGGGTCGTCGTTGGGTTGTGCCAAAAAAATGTATTTGGCAAATAATTAAATCCAATCACGACGACCTAGGGCATTTTTCTCTAGATAAGACTGTAGAGCGAATAGGAAGTCGGTATTGGTTTCCAAGGATGAGACACGTAGTAAAAAAATACATAAAAAATTGTTTAAACTGTATTTATTACAAAAATAAAGGTGGGCCGAAAGAAGGAGAGCTATATCCATTGCCTAAATACGCTCAACCTTTTCACACTCTCCACCTCGACCATGTAGGCCCATTCGTGAAAACAAAAGGTAACAATGAGTATTTACTGGTTGTCGTCGATGCCTTCAGCAAATTTGTTTTTATTTCGGCCGTGTCATCAACGAAATCATCTTGCGCAATCAAAGAATTAGACAATATTTCAAAATCATTTGGTAACCCTAAAAGAATAATAACAGATGCTGGCTCATGTTTCACCTCAAGCGAGTTTGTTCAATACTGTTCAAGTAAAAACATACATTTACATACTATAGCCACGGGAATGCCACGTTCAAACGGACAGGTCGAACGGTTTAATAAAACAATTTTAGAGGCATTAAAACAATCGGCGCGGATACAACAGATGATAGGTGGGATCAGTATATTAAAGCCCTACAGCAGGGCTTAAACACTACATTTCATAAGACTATTAAAGCGGTTCCGAGTGAGGTATTTCTTGGCTACCGGTTACGCATGGACAATGACAGTTTAGCCCCGGACTATGAGTCCCAAATACTAGACGTGACAAAGTTGCGCGAGAAAGTCGATGATTATATTAAAGCCGACGCTAAAGCACAAAAACAAAGATTCGATCGATCGAGGACCAAAGCACACAAGTACACGGAAGGCGACTTGGTTTTAATTAAAATACAAAGCCAAAATAATGATGGCAGAAGTAGAAAGCTACTCCCCGTATTCAAAGGCCCCTTTCAAGTAAGAAAAGTATTGGGTAATGACAGATATGAGGTGACGGATGTGCAAGGTAGTGAAAGAACCAATAAAAAGTATACGGGTAGTACATCTGCTGAAAATATGAAACGTTGGATAAGGATTGATGAATGGGATTTCGTTAATTAAGAGTATGTATCGTGTCTAATTATTTATTTAAGTTTTGCTTGTCTTTATCAATTTTATTTTAATTTGTGACAATTTATCGTTGTCATATTTATTTAACAATTATGTTGAAATTCTTATTATACACCCATAGTTTCGACCTTCCGTGTTGGCAAAGTGGACAATACAGTCCTAGTAAATTTCAAAAGCTCCCAATTACTCTTAAATTTTACATCAATAACACTTTTGGCTAGACGAGTCAAGATAAAATGCATTGTTTATGGAATCATTGCGACCTACATATATTTCTATCATAGTTGTTACCCAAGTTAAGCTTGAAAATCTTAAGTGCGGTGAAATACCCTTTAAGTGCAAGCTGTTCTGATGAGTACAGGCCAAAAAACTAATTGCGGCTACAGCCCTTAGTCGGTGCCTGGAATTCCGGTCTTGAATACACTAATGAGGAATGTTACAGGTCGAAATGTTTTCCATAATATATATGAACATAATATACTAATTTTGTTTGTGGTTGTTACAGCACTTCATCTTAACTCGTGAGGTGCCCGAGGCGGGCCCCGTGCAGGAGGGCCGTGTTGGCAACCCTGTGGGGTCAGGCGTCTGCTGCGCCATCTGACGGCGCGCGAAGACCCTACGAGCATTCCCGCCGTGACAGCTGCAGCGCCCCCTACCGGAAGCTACGTCGTGGCGCCAAACAGCCCTACCAGCCGAAATGGCGGGTAGGCGATTCGGAGGGGATACCGAACTAATAAAAGGGGCTGCACGAGCTCCGGAGGCGCTTAATCTTCACCGCATTGGTCGCTAGAATTTTGTGTACGTTAATTGCTGTATAATAAATTAATAATTGTACATTAATATAATTATTTAAAATAAACGGTTTGAATTTAAAATAAATCACTTAATTTTGTCTAGTCTTGACATTCCTCAAAGTAACTACTTATTAGCTTACACATGTAACATGTAACCAGAAGATGGAACTATTCCTGAGATAAACAGTCATTCATAAATGCGCAACTAGCTACATCATCACACAGCTGATTATAGGCCTAATTTGGACCCTGACCTATCGCTCAGTCCAGTGTTTGATGTCAATTGAGAGGACAAGTGATCAATTACTGGGGAATATATTCCGCAGTAAAATAACGAACTCAAAGAGATTAGAAATCATTATATCGCTGTCCCTGGCAATGACAATAGCAATGAGCAGTGAGATGAATGGCCGATGATGATCTAACTGTAGCCACACTGTCTCAAAGTTTGAAGATTTGTATCGATAAGCCTCACTATCGCCCGGGGGCTGTAAACTTTTTAAGCAGCAGTTCGAACGGCCCAGTTTATATCCTTAATGCGATTAGACTTTTACACCGTGAAACATTAAAATACTACTACTTAGTCTACTTATTACTTGAAGAAGAATGAAATAACGACACATTTAACTTCTAATACATTATTCCGGAATCATCATCATAAAAAGAGTCAAACTCTTGTCGGTGTATGAAGTATGTAGTTTTCTGCATCTAACTCCATCCATAGACACTTCCTTGACTTCTCTATACATTACGTCTAACTTCTCTTTTATTTGTTTAATGTAACCTATTCTTAGCCTTACTCTTCCTCGCTTCCTGCTTCCTTCTATGATGTTATTTATCATTCTCCGAATAGCAGGCATTTATTTTTCGTGTCCAGACTATTGATCCACTTATTGGATACCTTTTCCCGCTGTCTTTTTCAGTACTGGTTGCCACTCAAACCTCTCCTGCACCTCTAGAACAACTGTGACATGCGACTCTTTCTCGCGCGAGAAATATTACTTATCTCGTTATTCGCAGTACTGAGAGAGAGTGACCGACGAGGCTATGTCGCGCATCTAGAGTCGCGAAGCGTAATATATCTGCTAGACGGGTTGCTCCAACTGCATTCAGTCTCACAATTTTATTTACCTAAGACTTTAGAAAACATCTACTATAGTATAGACTACCGTTGTCCTGTAATCCCCAACTGTAGCCACACTCACTTTTCACAAATACGTACATTAAGCCCGCTATCGCTCTCGGCCGTAAACTTTAAAACGGCAACTCTTACGGCCCGGTAATACATCCTTAATGCGATAAGACCTCTCCGCCGTGAGCTGAAACATTACGGCTTCCAGCTGGAACTGCAGTTGTTAAATGCATTACTAGTGATGTGCCAGTGATACCTTCCCCGTTTCTCTCAAATCGTGTCAGATATTGTTAATTGTACACTACAACTGACTGGCTGTACACTGTTATTTGACATGACATATTGCGCATTTTTAAAAAGTAACGTTTTTTAACTTTGTTACAATTTGGCGAATCGTAGCACATTAGGATGTCGTGTCGTGTCACTAAATTTGACGATGATCATCGTATTCAGGTACGACGTTTTGCCATGGAACGTCGTGAGAATGAAAACTCAATTTTGAATTTGAAAATTTTTTTGGATTGATTAATTTCCTCGATGTCTCGTCGTTCTATAATACGACACGTTATCGTATTGTTTAATTGTCTATTGCCAGTACTGCTTCTTATTTTTAAGATGATATTCGAGAACCTTAGTTGTGGAATTCTTTGGGGTCTACATCAGCAATGAATCTCTAGGAATCAAATTATTGGAATGGATAAAAACCCTTTTTTGAAGGTTTATCTTTTTGTTCGACAATTTTAACCAGTTATGCCGCAGAGAAGAAAGGTCTATTGCTCAGCAAGGAAAAACTTCAGTAGCGCAACTCTAGTCTTCCGAATTACCCATTACTGTCTTAAACGACTTAAGGAATGGCACAACGTTGCAGTACCTACTACGAATATATCCTACTAAAAGCAAAAGGTTCCAAAGTGTATAACTCTGTGTCTGTATTCATTACCTTTTTACTTCGGAAGTGTATTTGGGCAAGCCTTAACTGCATTGAATCGGCTGGACGATAGCCAGAAGTGAATGACCTAAGTATGGCATATACGCATTTTTCTTTTTCGCCGCCCGCAGTTCTATTCAAATATGTTGTAAAATTTATTTCTAACTCAAATTGGCGGAGTTTCAATCATTGTAGGAGTTTCGCCCTTAAGGCTGCCGGTCACAGAAGCGGAGCGGGGAATATTAACAAATCAGGCTGAGTCTTTGGAAGTCTCAAAGAAGAGCATTTAAATCTGAAAAATAGACGTCGATGGATTGGTAATAAATCGATGACTCTTCTGCAGATCTGATTAACTCTCAGCTTTGATGACTTAATATCATTGAATGCGACTTCGTGCGTATATTTATGTATTAGCAACCATCTTGTCATCTAGCGGCGGGCTTCAGCATCATCGGCATTGCGGCGCCTGAAATGACAGCGTTGGCGCCATCTATTCGTCAAGGATAAAATTGGGGCTTACCACAGGAGATGTAGCGACGGGGATGGAGAATCAATAAAAGGGGTGCGCCGGAGCGTTGGACGGACCGTTGTTTGATGATCAACCTGCTTCCTTCCTAATCCCTATTATATTATGAAGTCTAGTTACCTTGTAACATGTGCATTCTTCCGATCCTCGCCTATGGTGCCCAGACTTGGTCTTTGACTACTGCTCAGAGGCACACTCTAAGGTTTGCCAGACGGCAATGGAACGCAGTATCTTAGGAGTGAAATTGACCGATCGCATAAAGAACCCCCACCTTACGTTCCAAAACCCTCGTAGCCGACAGCTGCCAAGCTTGAAGTGGGACTGCGCTGGACACATAACCCGCATGCCGAACGAACTGTAGGCCAAGAAAACCACAGAGTGGATCCCACCCAATATACTCAGCGTCGCGGTAAACCTCGACGGAGATGGCGGTACGACCTGGACGCCTTCCGAAAGTATTGGGCCGTTGCTGCTTTGGACAGGGAAGAGTGGAAAAAGCCTTTGAGCAGTGGGACAGTTCAGGCTGATATGATATAATGAGTTACCTTGTAAGTGAGCGCGGGTGGGGACTGTTGGCGGGCGATCCTCTCGAACAGCGCGTCGCATAGCCGGGGAATGATGCCGCCCTCGTCGGCGCCGGGGGCCCCCATCATCGTGTACGACTTGCCGGAACCTGGGGAAGAAACATCGTCTAAGTCCAGAGAAAACAGACACGTAAAATAGCTTACTTTTAAAAATAAGCAAGTACAATATCAGTGTGACGCCAGTCAGTTGTAACCTTTATTGTGTACGATCAAACATATCCGACACGAATTCATCACAATAGAGCGACATGGGAAATAATCGAAAAATTATTTACACTCCCATATGTTTCAATTTAGGTAGTTCGTATAGAATACAAAATGTCAGGAGATCTATAGAATGGGACACTTAGTTACACTACCTTGTATTTTTTTTTATGTTGTGGAAAAAGTAAATGGGCCAATTGCGAAGATTAGAACTAACACAACGCCATTAACTAACAGCACTTATTCTTCTGAGCAAGAATATAATTACATATCACATATTTTTGATCAAATTTTTGCTTATGAGTATGTATCCCCCATGAAAATGATCTCAGAACACCATCACGAATTTTCCAAATTATTTTTGAATCTTTATGATATCTGTGGCTATGCGGTATGAAACAAGAACCAATGGCCGGCCGCCATAAATCCGGCACCCTTCACGATACGCTCACATTCTATCGGGAGCCCGTAAAACATACGATTGGGGCAGCTGAAATAAAAACCCCCGTTTAATGGAGAACGGGCTTTATTTGTGGACAACAGAAATGTTTCTTACGCTGGAGAAATTGAGGCTAAGTGATAGGTACAACCCAATGTTGCGTAAAATGCGGAACAAATTTATTTCCTTTAGAGCTAAATTTATTTTCGAAACAGTGATTTAGTACTAAATAATACTATTGTTTGGCTTCCTTCACTGACTACGAAATACTGTAACAAGCTTCTAGACGTAAACAGTTATTGAATAGTCAAATCGTGTAAAAACAAGTCAATAAAATAGGTAAAAACTTAAATAAAAGTAAATGGAACACCATCGGGCCTATGAATGGCCGCTACCCGCTAACTTGGGGCCGGTGAACAGAGGTCAAACAAATGTACCTATTATTTAGTATTAATTGTGGTTCTTTGATGGATTTAGATTTACACAACACAAACAACAGGAACAAAAACAACTAAATATAACGCACCCTTCCATGTATAATATTATAAATATTTAAGGACGGAAAGCCAACAAAGTTACTTATACTCGTAAACTCATGTGTTTTGCCATTTTAATATAACAAACTTCGAAGTAAATTTAAATTTACACAATAAAATATAAACATGTCCTTCCAAAAGTTCAAAGTTATCGACTTTATAAATATCTACCAGATTTATGCCAAGTACAGACGAATTACTTTCATTTAATTATGTTAGAGCCTGAATGTCTGAAAGTCAGACAGATTTATGATTCTAATTTCATTAAAACCAACTGTCATATCACGTAACGAGTAAAGCTTAGAGAAAGGACATGGAGCAAAGCTTACCTGACGTTTGAAACAAAACGAGATTAAGTTTCTAGTCTGCTCAAGTTCACAAAAAGGTCGCATTCCTGCTGAAAGTTTGTTCATTTTATAAAACATCTTTCAGATCCAAAGTCGTAAGTATATTTGTGTTGTAAAAAGGATTAAATATTTTTAATACATCAGACATTCCTAGATACATTTCAAAAGATTGTCCCTTTTTAGGTTCCGTATTACCCAAAGGGTTCCGATAACTAAGACTCCACTGTCCGTCTGTATGTCTGTCACCAGGCTGTACCTCATGAACCGTGACAGCTAGACAGTTAAATTTTCACAGATGTGTTTCTGTTGCCGCTATAACAACAAATACTAAAAACAGATCAAAATTAGTACATTACGTAACAAGGGTGGTAAACGAAGAATTACATACGAGTGTCTATTAGAATGTCTTTACTGACACGAGTTTGGAATTCCTTTACCACCAGAGTCACGTACGACGTTTTTCATCACACTTTGGAGGAAATAAAACAAAAGTAGTAGTAGTCAATACCAAAATAACTTACCGCCCTAGGGCGTAATATACGATTTACCGCCCGGTTTTCTAGCAGGTAAACCCTTAAAGTGTGACAAAAATTACTTACCGCCCTAGGGCGTAATTTGCGACTTACCGCCCGCTTTTCTAGCATGTAAACCCTTGTTTACAAACAAGTGTAATGAAAAAATACTTAAGTGGGGCTCCCATACAACAAACGTGATATTCTTTGCCTTTTTCTGTTCCATACTGTCACCAGGCTGTATCTCATGTAAAATTCTACTTCGTCAGTAGGCTAGTTCCTTTAACTCGCCTTCTTAAACCCAAAGGCCCTAACTTATTACTTAATACATCAGGCTGAGAAAGGTCGCGTAATACATACTTGATAAATCCCAAACTTTGTATGACGGAGTTTATACAACTTTATGTAGAAAAATAAACCTTATTCTTTTGACAAACGTTCCAAACCGTAAGGCTACTTTTATGAGTTGATACGGGCATTGGAAGGCAATGTCAACAGGCTCTAGAAATTAGGCCAGGCTTGTTTAAGTGGCTTTCCTTTTAGCCATTTTTAAAGGGCTCCAAAAAGGCAGAGAATATCGCAAGCATAGGTATTAAATGGGTCTCCCTCGCGATCCCTAACATCGTTTGTCCTAAAATCACTTGCCCGAACTGTTTTGTCCTAATGGGCTAATGCCCTAACGATCAATATCCATAACAATCATTTTCCATAACGTAATGGTTGTCCTAAAACTCATTTGTCCGAAACATCAATATCCCTAACTATCAATATCCCTAATATTTTTTGCCATATTCCTCGAAATCCCTAAAATTAATTTTCGTTTTTTAAAGTCCCCGCCCCTTTTGCAACCACCGAACTGCTACCAGTAAAGTAGTTTAATGGGTTAGGTTAGGTTAGAACTGTGACCACAACAGAATCCGAGCCTAGCGATTAAAACCAAAATTAGGGCATATGAGTGTTAGGAGAAATGATAATTATGACAAATTACATTAGGATAAATGATCAATATGGCAAGTGACATTAGGAAATAAGATATTAGGGAAATCAATATTAGGGCATATGAGTGTTAGGACAAGTGATCATTATGACATAAAACGTTAGGGAATGCAAAAATAGGTTAAAAAACGTTAGGGATTCAGATATAGATCCGTATTAAATTTATGATTCCGACAGCATATTCAATTTATAAGATTCCAATTTACAGCACAGAAGATTGAACAGCGATTTAAAACTAGTTGACCTTTGGCCCTTAGTCCTAGTCTTAATATGATAATGTTTAAACCATGGTATATTTGAAATTAATTAGTTGCACCTTAGTCCTATTGTTATGTTAGATCGATGTCTGATGAATAGGATCTGTCAAGACACAATAAAGCGACATAATCCTTCAGTAAGCACAATGTTGATTCGAACACCGTTGTCATGGCAACGAAGACAACTGCGGGTTCACACGCCTATTACTTGGCACGGAGTTCGTATGGTGCTGGCGGTGTCTGCCTTTTCACATAATAATTTTTATAATTAACACAAATTATAACGGGTCTAATCCTAATCACGTAATAAACGTTCATAATCTAACGTTTCGGCGGGGTTGCACACGCCGTGGTCTCAGATGTACTAATAATTTGTGTGTCTAAATTACGAAAATTCGGGATATAATTATCAATAAAAAATTACAATTAAAAACTTCCTAGCCACCGCATTATCTCAAATTACTCTCACATTTTAGAAACCAATTCAATATCCAAATAATTTATAACTTACCAATTTTCGGTGAATTTTACAATGAACTCTCGGCATAACACAAATTCCAAAAACACGCATACAGGGTGAGCTTGTAAGTGGTGGAAATATAGAAACAATGGAACGTAACCGATGCGGTATATCGCGGAATTATACGACGGTTACATACCACCTGGCACCCGGACCCGGCACGGAACTATTCAAATATGTTTCAAACAGCCAACTTGGAGTTCGGTACGATCGTATTATATACTAGCTGTATCTACGACTTACTTTGTGTAATATACTAGGTATGTTGAAGTTATAGAAACCGCGTAATCTTATATTCTTCTTGAAAATACAAGGTTACTGAAAGGTAAACAAGAATTTCTTGCAGAGTGGGTGAGACTACGACTGCAGTAAAAGTATAGTATCATTATCAAAAAAGGCGATGTTAGAAGTTAGCACTTCCAACCCGGGAGCAAAAACGAAGTACATCACTTGACAATCTTGACATTGCTTTGACTTTCACGATGGTATCATTATTATCACGCTAATATTATAAAGGCGAGAGTTTGTGAGTGTGTTTACGTGTTGCTACTTCTTCACGCTGGACCGGCTGACCAATTTTGATAAATTTTGGTTTGAAGGTAGCTGACACCCTGGATTGACACAGGTTAATTCTTATCCCGAAAATTTTTGTGTTCCTGTGGGATTAGCGGGTTCAGCTAGTGTTATATAAAAATAATCTATAGGCACTATTAAAAACTACAACCAACTTCGCCAAACTTGCGGCAGGCACTTGTTGATCAACAATTTGAAACACTAGCGGGTTACTAAGCAATTGAAGAGCAATTACTTGAGCATTTGACCGTTTCATTAATGTGGCCACAGTATTGACGAACTCCATACGATCTGAGGCGCCATTTTCGGTTTTCTTGTAAAAGTCGCCGATTTTTACAATTAATATCAAAATGAGTTGATTGCTTTTATGAATTGACCAATATGACGGACACATTAATGAGGCTATTAAAACGCTCAAATAATCACCCTGAAATACTTCAGAAACAATTTACAAGACGGATTTCAATATTAACATTCGTGTAATTGCAAAACTTCGGAATTCCTCAACTGAATACAAAAGTACGCGTTTAATCTAAAAATTTACGCCTAAAAATATCACTCCTTTCTACCTTTAATTTTTAAATCAATTAAGTAAGTTTCACTTCGGTCTACCTATAGGCCCAATTATTTATTTGATGAGGTAACTCAATAATTCGACATATTATATTACTAAAGTTTAGGAGGACCGGAGGATGATAAGGGAATATTTTCCCCACTGTTGTTCATTTTCTAATTAATGGTAAACAAGCATGCGGCCCGCCTGATAAGTATTAAATAGTTACAGGCGCCTATGGACGCTTGCGACGCCAGGAGCATCACACACGCGTTGCCGACCCATTAAGAACCTATTTACTCCCCTCTTGAAGAACCGCATAATGAAGCCCCCGGGAAAACCTCGGCAGGGGGCTCATTCCACATGCAAAGCGTTTTAATTTCAGAAATCTATAAATTTATAGGTTAAAGCAAAATATTTACTGTGATTCGTTTATCAAGATAAATCAAACCCAATATAAGTATTAAGAGTACGTACAGACATGGGTAGCCATAACTTTCCCACGTCGCCATGGCCCTGTCAACTTTTATTGCCGCCACCTGTACTTGAGGCGACATTCTTGTCCCCTAGTAACGAAGAGACGAACACTCTTCGCGATACGATGGCGCTTAATCCCTTTTCAGATACAATGTTTGCCTTAAACATACCCGGAAATTCGAATCTATCACGAAAAAGGGTTTTCTGCAATGCGAAGAATGGAATCCCTTTCTATTTGTTTCTATTGGATGACGGAAAACAGTTTTGAACATATCACGTAATCACACACCCCAGACCAAAAGTATGGAAACAAAGTTTTTCTTTTAATATTTTAAATTTCCAATAACTATTCATTGTGTAAATGTTAGTAACCATTAGGTAACCCCTATCTACATATTTTTTATGCATATTTTTGAGCGATGTAGCCAAGACATGCAAAAGAGAGAAAGCCTTTGCTAAATAAGCAAATAAAAGAGGTTTCGAAGTTATTAGAAAGAAAAACACGGTACATCATATAGATAAACGCTACGCCATTGTCTATGGACGAGCATTAGGCTTGAGAAATGATGATCCCGCGCTGGCAGCGCGCCAGCGACACTCATTGTCGAGGGCTCCAGCGCCGAGTGAAAACGGGGAATTGGAGAGAGGGCCTCGAAGCCGAAAAGTTCACAAAAGGTGCCATCGCTAAATTGTCCCATTCACCACATTAAGTTGAAACCATCAGACATCTTGCGATATACTTATGAGGCCTTATTCCTTTTAAAAAAAATATTTTTCATATATGACAACAATATTGATAATTCCCACCAACTTTTTAAAGTGAATAAGTAATACTTTTTCCTGACTTCTAGAAAGTAACATAGCTATTTCATACTTTCATTGCGTGCAGTCGAAAATAAATTGATAATACCATTTGGGTCATTGTCAGATTTAGGTGCGCGTCTTTCCGGTGGACATTTGCGAAATTAAGGATTAAAGGGCCTAATTTTCTGATTAAATGCAGGTGAGAATAAATAACGTTCCCTCTTCTATAATCCGATGTAATAGCAACATAACCTAGATTCATACAAGCTTTTAACTTTTGACCTCCGAAGGGACAAATTTTGTTTTTTGAACTGACAATGACCCATTTGGGTGATGAGTGATGACCAAAAAGTTTACCACCTTAACCTTAACTCACTCAATACCATGTTAAGAAACATGTTTGATCATAGAGAAAATTGTCTAAACAATCAGCATTTTTGAACGGATAATGAATGAATGAATGATCTTTATTTGCATAAAATGTGGTACAAGGTTGTTTATGCTAATAGTTACATGGAAACACAAATTTCACCAGCAGCTGGCATGCAAAAATTCAATGAAGTATATCTGGTATACCTACATATGCTATGATTTTAATATTAACAATCTCATTTAAAATTATATAGAACATTTAAATGTCGGGGTTATAAAAGAAAATGAAATACACAACTAATTAAATAAATTAAATTATTATACCTAAATCAGAAAAAATTCAGATGCTTACCAACATTGCGGATTTATTTACGTCAATAATGAGAATGTATAATTATTAAAATATTTAAACCAATAGAAATACTTTACAAGGATCTATATCTGAATCCCTAACGTTTTTTAACCTATTTTTGCATTCCCTAACGTTTTATGTCATACTCGTAATGATCACTTGTCCTAACACTCATATGCCCTAATATTGATTTCCCTTATATCTTATTTCCTAATGTCACTTGCCATATTGATCATTTATCCTAATGTAATTTGTCATAATTATCATTTCTCCTAACACTCATATGCCCTAATTTTGGTTTTAATCGCTAGGCTCGGATTCTGTTGTGGTCACAGTTCTAACCTAACCTAACCCATTAAACTACTTTACTGGTAGCAGTTCGGTGGTTGCAAAAGGGGCGGGGACTTTAAAAAACGAAAATTAATTTTAGGGATTTCGAGGAATATGGCAAAAAATATTAGGGATATTGATAGTTAGGGATATTGATGTTTCGGACAAATGAGTTTTAGGACAACCATTACGTTATGGAAAATGATTGTTATGGATATTGATCGTTAGGGCATCAATAACATCAGCTATGCTGATGATATGGTCCTTCTCAGTCCCTCAATCAGTGCGCTTGAACAGCCTCTTACGACCTGCGAGTCGTACGCTTTGTCTCATGGTCTGCAATACAACGCAAAAAAGAGTGAGGTTGTGGTGTTTAAGGCGGGTAATATAAAGCCTTATTATGTACCTCCAATTCTGTTAAACAACGTAGCCTTGAATGTTACAGATAAAGTGAAATATCTTGGTCACATATTAACGGACTCGTTAAAAGATGACCAGGATATAGAGAGAGAGCGAAGGGCGTTGGCAGTTCGGAGTAATATGCTGGCCCGCAGGTTTGCTCGATGCTCTACCGACGTAAAGGTGACTTTGTTCAAGGCGTATAGCCAATCCTTCTACTCGAGCAGCTTGTGGGTTAAGTATACGAAACGAGCCTATAACACCCTTCGTATACAGTATAACAATGCATTTAGGATGCTGTTGGGGTTGCCCAGATGGTGCAGTGCGTCTGGTATGTTTGCTGAGGCCAGAGTCGACAGTTTTCAAGCCATAATAAGAAAAAAGATTGTCTCTCTATTGACTCGGGTTAGGCAAAGCTCTAACAGCATCCTGAACGCCATCGCGGCTAGGTTTGATTGTCCCATATTAATGTTTTGGGTAAAACAAATAAAAAGTGTCGCTCGATATGTTATATAACGACTGTATTGTTAAATTGTAAAATTGTGTAAACATAATTGTGTTACTAACCTATTTCTAAGCTACTTGTTACTAACAATATATGGATACTTATTCCGAAATAAAGATATTATTATTATTTCCTTTATTTATTTTAATTCTTAGGCTAGGTTTTTACAATATCTGTATATAAAAAGTAAAATACAATAAAGAAATTACAAAATATATAAACATATTATAAAAAACCTAACCTAGGGTGCCGCCGGCAGCGGGGCAAGGCCCAGGCTACCGGTGGTTAGGGCTGCAGAGAGAGGAACCTCCTGACAATGCGCGCCGTGTCCAGGAGTACCGCCTTCTGTATCTGGCCCTTGATCCAGCCATCTAGCGAGAGTCTCTTAAGATGTTTGTCGAGACTCTTCGCTATAAGACCGTTCGCCGAAACGACTATCGGGACAATGATCGTCGAGTCAACATCCCACATGGCGGTCACCTCGTGAGCCAAGTCAAGGTACTTGCTGAGTTTGTCCTTCTCGGTCTTCACGAGGTTCTCGTCATGCGGGATGGTGATGTCGATGAGCACTGCCTGGCGCTTGGATCGATCTACCAACACGATATCAGGCTTATTGGCTACAATAGTCCTGTCCGTGATGATAGATCGATCCCAATAGAGCGTGGCACGACCATTCTCAAGAACTGGCAACGGTGCGTACTTATAGTACGGCACCTCAGACCCCACAAGACCGTATCGAAGAGCAAGTTGCTGGTGAATAATCCTGGCTACTTGGTTATGTCTGTGCAAGTACTCGCCGTTAGCAAGATGAGAACAACCGGAGATTATATGCCTGAGTGACTCACCGGGACGGCGGCATGCCCGACAAATGTCGACCGTTCCGTCCTTCAGGATATATCTCCGGTAATTGTTCGTCATCATTATTTCGTCCGCAATTGCACAGACAAAACCTTCGGTTTCCCCGAAGAGATCCCCGAAGCGTAGCCAGTTCACTGACGCGAGCAGATCTACATCGGGCCCCGTAAGGGCCTTGTAGAACCGCCCGTGTAGCTCCTTGCTCTTCCATACAGCCCTGCGGTCATCGGTGCTAAGCACCTTTGGTCTGCGCCAGTTCTCGTTTGCTAAGGAGAGAGAGGTGAGGCCTTTGTCAACTGCTACTACATCGCGATGAATCCCACACTCGTTGTTTAGGAAATACTCCCTAAGACTGCACACCTCGCGGTTATGGAGGTCCTTGGCGTTTAAAAAGCCACGGCCCCCACACTTACGCGGGATGTACATTCTCATAACTGACGAGCGTGGGTGCCTCATGCGATGTGTAGTGAGCAGCTGACGGACCCTCGTATCCTGGGCGTCCAGCTCAGTCTGAGTCCACCTTAGTATGCCAAAGGAGTAAGTGAGCAGAGGCATCACCCAAGCGTTGAAGGCGAGCGCCTTATTACCGCCGGACAAAAGACTGTTAAGCACTTTTGACAAGCGACAAAAGAAACGCTCCTTCAACGCCTGCTTAATGTCTCCGTCCGCAATACCCAATGACTGTGACATACCAAGGTACTTGTAGGTTTCAGCTTCGGAGATAGACCTGAGGGACATTGTCTCAGAAAGTTGTAAGTTCGCGGAATTTACGACTTTCCCCCGCTGTACATGCATGACCGCACATTTGTCTACACCAAACTCAATTTTGATGGCGCTACTGAAGGTTTCTGTTACTTCCAGTAGTTCCACCAGATCCTGGCGTTTTGGTGCATACAGCTTAAGATCATCCATGTAAAGAAGATGAGAAATGACCTCACCTCCTCTTCGAAGCCGGCAACCTAGTCCTGAATCCTTCAGCAGAGTGCTGAGGGGATTCAGGGCTAGGCAGAACCACAGAGGACTCAAACTGTCACCCTGGAAAATACCTCTCTCAATCCTTATCAAGTCCTGCGGGCCAAGGGGGCCGCCTCCGCCACCTGGTTGACGAAGGACTGTGGTCCACTGCCTCATACACGCACCTAAGAGGGATCTTAGAGCCGTATCGATTTTATACAGCTCTAAGACCCTCTCCAGCCATGAATGAGGCACCGAATCATAGGCCTTCTTATAGTCAATCCAGGCGGCCGAGAGAGACCCCCTGTTCCGCCGGACTTGTTGGCATATGGTCGTGTCAATGAGGAGGAGCTCTTTAGTACCACGGGACCCAACCCTACATCCATTCTGAGAAAAGGCCAAAACGTTGTTCGCAACAATGTGCGTGTTAATTTTTGTTCTCAGAATGGACGTAAGGAGCTTGTATAAAGTGGGCAAGCACGTGATGGGTCTATAGTTTTTCGCTTCCGTGGTATTATTATTATTATTAGCCCATTAGGACAAAACAGTTCGGGCAAGTGATTTTAGGACAAACGATGTTAGGGATCGCGAGGGAGACCCACTTTACAATACCACCTTATTTATATGTCAATATTTATAGTAATCAAAAAATTCATCGATAGAGTAGAAACATTCTTCTATTAGCCACTTTTTAAGTTTAATTTTGAACAAGCTGATTGGCATTTGTTTAATGTCATTATGCAACTGATTGTAAATTTTAATAGACATACAATAAGTATTTTTGCCATACAATTTTGTCTTTGCTGCCGGAAATACAAGACGATTTGGATACCTTGTATTAAAGTTACACGTGTCTTTAAAGGTCTTGAACAAATCTGGGTGGTTTTTAACAAACAAACATACCTCATATATGTACATGCATGGCACGGTCAAAAGTTTCAAGCTTCTAAATAGTGGCCTACAGGATGTCATGATATCCGCATTACAAAGAGCTCTGACGCACTGCTTTTGTGCAATTAGTGCATTTCTTGCATGACCTGAGGCTCCCCAGAGAATAATACCATATCTCAGTAGGGAGGAAACATATCCGTGATAAGCTTGCAATGCAGTCTCTTTGGTGCTAATTTTTGTCAGTCTCCATAAGGCATATGCAAAGGAGTTTACTTTGCTACATAATGTATTAATGTGATCACTCCATGAACATTTATCATCCAAGTGTATACCTAGGAATTTGGTCAGACGGGATTCTGTCAGGATCTGATCAGCAAACGTTACAGTTAGGTCTCGTTTACTAGCATTTTTGTTTACAAACTGTACAAAGGTTGTCTTACTTATATTAACTTTCAAATTATTTTTGTGTGTAAGGAGTCTTAATTAGTAGCAAATTTTATTTAGCGTGCCTCTGGCCAGAAGATACTCTATATATTACCCGCAAATGCCACTAATTATCTAGAATAAAACAAAAATACCCAACCGTCTAAAACTATAAGTATTTTTTTGATAAAAGGGGGCAAACGAGCAAACGGATCGTCTGATGGAAAGCGATTACCGTCACCCATAGACACCTGCAACACTAGAGGAGTCACAAGTGCGTTGCCGGCCTTTAAATGAATAGTTGTGACTCAAGACCGGCTCAGGTTCGTTCTGTCCGTTTCCTAAAATGTTTGCATCTCAAACAGGTATTCTTCCCACATTGGCAGTTTCCTGTGTTGTTTACCTCTGAAGGTGTTGCAGGTGTTTATGGGCGACGGTTGTCGCTTTCCATCAGGCGATACGTTTGCTCGTTTGCCCCCTATGACATTAAAAAATAAGTGTCTGTTTCCCAAAATGTCTGCTTCTCAAAATGGCCTTCTTCCCACATTGTCGCTTTATATAACGTTTACTTCTTTCTTATCCAGTATGTTTCCTAAAATGTAGGAAAACGTAAAAATTAGACTTCATAATAAACGGACATTATAGGAAGCAGGTTAATTTTCGAAGCGGACATCATTCTAAGACAGTGGCATCAGGAAACCATTTGCTGACTTTACAGGAAAGAGTCAGTTTCTTGGAAAGAGTTTCTTGGAAGGAGACCAGTTTGAGAAGCAGACACTTTAGGAAACGTACCTAACGAGCCTGAGCCTCAAGACCGAGTATCTAAATAATAAGCGCGTCATAAGAAGACACCAAAATACTATAGTCTAAGCTATTATTTTCCTTGTAGTTGACAATAATGTATTAGGGATGGGTTAGTCGATAAGAGAATAGTTTGTAATGACTATTTAGGGCTATTATAACTGATAGCGGGGCCCAATTTGCCTAAACGACTGGAAGTTATACTTACGGTTCTGGATATCGGATATCACTATCTCGGGACAACCCTAGCACAACTGTGACATGTGACTCTTTCTCGCCCTAGATACATTACCTATCACTTTCTGTACAGTCTTATGAGAGAGTGACGGGTGACGCTAAGTCGCATGACAAGAGTCGCGATGCATAGTTGTGCTAGACGGACTGGATCTGACCGGACTGTGGGACTAGATTTGTGAGACTTCTTGCATTGTATCTCTCCGGTTTGTATCGTGTGGTATGCAATAAAGTGTATACTTGTATTGTAAGTATTGATGTTCGTTATTAATATTAACCTTAACCTTTTTACACGCCTTTTATAATGCTTGTCCATGAGTTAATTTCTGCTTAAGGCTCTAAAGCCACCCTGTACAGAATAAACGCGGAACCAGTGAACATTCGATATACATAGGTAGGTATACGCGGGGCCGAGAGCATTCGCCAATTAATGAGCGCAAACACTGGATAGTTAAAAGATGGGGCAAGTTATAAGCAGTTTGATAATTTTAGGGAAATTTAAATTTAAGATATTAATGGAGACGCCACGACTTTCCGCGACAGCGGCAGCTGCAGCGGTGCGCGGTATGTGAGTCTCGCTCACTCGTACGGACGCCGCGCTCGGATCTCTCGCTCAACCGGTCGCCGCGTCGTTTGTCGCGCAAAGTCGTAGCATCTCCGTAAGGGCCAGAACTAAATTCCAAGTTATGTTGCGGAAAACAACGTTTACAATTTAATTTTATTGTATAAATACATCTACGTAGTAAAAAAATACGGCACGCCATTGTGACAAGGAACTGTGCGCACTTCACATTTTTTCGGTTTACCTTTGACGGATTCGAATATTGTGTATAATTATAATTAATACCTACCTAGTATTAGGAAAATACAAATGCGGATTAATATCCGAATTATCATTATTTTCATATTTTTTTACGTTGCATGAAGGAGATTTCCACACAACATTCTACTTCAAGACTCTATATTATGTTTACTCCATTCTGATTTTATTCTACAAAACCCAAATTTTCCATAAGCTAGTAAAAATAAGTATGTATTTGTTTTGAAATTTTCAGGTACTATGAGCGGCAGAATTGCATGGCCTATTTATGAATGTATTACGGATAGTTCAATCAATGCTCGCTGTCCGCTATCACTTGGAGCACACCCCAGCGACATATCTCTGGCATCTGCAGTTTTAGGTCACCCGGCGGCACCTGTCCCGGCTCTCTTTGTTCGCACTCCAACTCTACCTACCTACCTACCTACCTACCTACGTACGTTACCCTACCATACCTACCCACCTAAACGGCGGACGCGCCAGGCGTTTCACTGAAATGAAAAGTGTGATTCGTGTTTTGTCTTTAAAGTACGTTCCAAGAACATCGCAATAAACATTTTTTTTGTCGTTAATAGAAGATAAAAAAGAAAATGTCTATAAGATATAGAGGCAAATGAAGTGTAATGTGACATGATGTCTTTTCGCGAGAATATTTCATTAGAAATTCATGTTTATTTCGATCTTCTCATTCAGATGAACCTTGTATTTTTATAATACTTTATATTTTAAATATAGTTCGAGATAAGATACACTAGACATCATGGAGGCTTATAATATGAGGAAAGCCTAGATAAGTAGTAGGAGTAAATAATAGGATATTACTGAAATTTAAATAAAGAACGTATATAGAAGTAAGAAATCATGCAAAAATACGATGATGGCATTTAAACAAAACAGGAAGAAATAAAAGGAAATATCGGAAGTTGGAGAAAATTACGTAAAATTGCGTTTAAACTATGAGGAAAGCATACTAAAATATGATGACGGTAATATGTATATGGAGTCATATCATATGGGATCTTCCCACAACGTACGATGACTTTCACCATAAACGCTTGTTACAAAGCACGAAATACGTGTCTGCTTCCTACTATAGGCGTGGTGACAGTTCATCATATAATATCGTGAGCAACAGCGGCAGTAGTTTCATCGTATCTTTTAGTGATATCAGTATGCTCCGTACTTAACGTGAAATCATCAAAATTTTAACTGAATTCACTAATTTTTTTAATGAACAGTTTTCTTTGTGCACAGGTGGTAATTCGTAAAGCTCCTGATCGTATATTTATGGGCCCTCACTTTCAGCTCAGGCCACAAACACTTACGATCTGGGATATTCACAAATTCAACTCCGTAGGTATGTTATATACACGTATAAACACCCACGCCGGACCGCCAGATCCCTGCACTACCTGCGCTGTCTGCAAGCTTGCAATTAATTGGACACACTTCCTGATTTTAATTACTCCCTAGGGCGAGAAAGTGGAGAAGTCCGTTTCTGGGGCGGTTTTAAAAACTTTGCTAAAAGGCTAAAGTTGTACTGCGTCAGAATGCGGCGGGTTTGCCAGGTGGGGGCTGAAATAGGTCAGATTCAGAGCCTTTTTGCTTTTATTTATTCGCAAACATAACACTAGTTTTGGTAGGTCTAACTCGAGAATACATATGTGCCTATTGACATGTTAAACGAGCTACATCACAGTCAATAAACAATAAATAGATATTTATTATTAAACGAGTTGCACCGCGCGGCTTTACCCGCTCATCCCACGGGAACATTACCTTTTTTTCGGGATAAAAAGTAGCCTATTTGTTAATCCAGGGTGTCAGCTACTCTCATACCAAAATTTATCAAAATTGGTCCAGCCGTTTAAGCGTGAAGAAGTAACAAACATACATAAAAACACAATCACAACTTTTATTATATTATTGTGATATCACGAGTATCACGACGTATTTTTTACGAGTAAATGTTAATCTGTAGTGAATGACTGTATTTACAAGTTGATAAACTTAATGATATAAAGGTTCAAGTTACTTACGTTATTTAAAATTTCGTAGTAAATATTGGCAAAGTGTAACCAGCAGTAACGTACAAGGGTGGATTCGCGAAAACTGCACAAAACCATGTTCCCGGTGTTTTGAAAATGAAACAATACATTATCGTTATGTATTAATATGTAGAACAATACAGGACGTGTTTCGCATCAATAGGCCGGAATTCAAATTTGTTTATTTATTTTATATAATTTATAAATCGAATTAACACTGACTAAACATCATCACCATTAGCAAAAAAAAATGAGTTTTAAAAGTTCGGGACATATTTCTTAAAAATCCACCGCACGCATCCCGTTTTTTTTATTATATTTAGTAAAAGTATATCCTGTCAATGTTCGTAAAGAAATCTCGAAGCGTTTCATGAATAATATCTAAGGATAAAAAATAAAACAAATTTTGTCACAGAATTTCGTCATCGCCATTGCGGTCGCGTCAAAGTATTTTTATTTTATTTCCGAACGGCTGAATACCCGAAACGACATCACCTACCCGCTCTTCAGTCACTATTACAAAGCGGACTAGAGTGCACGCGAGCTTGCTGCACGGGAAGTTAAATTTTTCGGCTTAAATATACCATTGGAAATTCTGTGGTCACATTTTAGCGTCATCACCAACAACATAATAAATCAGGTTTAGATAAAAATATTACTTTTATTCAACCACGTTGTGTAAGAGGTGTACGGTGCAATTTCTCAAAATGACGGAGTCCTCTGGTTTTATCTGTCGTTTCGAGTTTTGACGATATTTATCTGTTTTCGTCATCACCATTAACATCATTACCATTTTGTTGTGTAAATGGTAATGTTTTTGTTTGACTGGTAATGACGAACTGATACTTTTACTTCGACGCATTTTAAGGAAAAAACCAAAAGAAAACTGTATTTACGATCTTCTTGGTCGTATACTTCATAGCTGAAGGTCGTGTCCCTGAAAGCTTTTCGCTGTATTGTGTACTAGCTGTTTCCAGTTTGTTCGGTTTTCGGCTTCCTTCAGGGCAAAGGAAACTGGAAGACCAGTGATTTCGGTCACTTGGTCACACCATCGACGCGGGGATCTATCGCGGTGTCTTCTTCCTTCCACTTTGCCCACTATCACTAGCCTGTCAAGGCTGTCGGTATTCAGGCGAGCAACATGACTAAAATATCCAAGTATCCTTTGGTAGCACATGGTCGACAGTCTGGTTTTCACACTCAGTTGTATTAGGAGGATGGATTTGTTGGTCCTCATGGCTGTCCATGGTATCCTGAGCATCCTCCGCCAACACCACATCTCAAGTATCGTGTCGTCTGCGTATCTCAGATTGCTAATCTTTACGCCACCGACAGAGATGCGTCCATCCCATCCTTCTAAGGCTTTCCTCATTATATATTCACCATAAACGTTAAACAGGATGGGAGAGAGAATACATCCCTGCCTTACCCCTTTCTTTGTCTTGAAAGTTCCAGAAACTACGTCGTTAACCCTCACCACGGACTCTCCATCTTGATAAAGACTGGCAATCAACATTACAAGGTATTTAGGTACGCCCATGTCCAGTAATATGGACCACATGCAATCCCACCTTACGCGGTCAAACGCTTTCGAGTAGTCGATGAAGCACATGAGGATAGGGGTATTGAACTCGCGACTTTTTTCTATTATTTTCCTCATATTAACAATTTGTTCAATTGTTCCTCGTCCCTTCACGAAACCCGCCTGCTTACTAGGTATTTATGATATTATATATAAAAAAGAAAAAGAAAAGAGAGTCCCAACTAAATTACAAATATTCAGAGGCACCCTTGCTGTGCATCAAGTATTATGGAAGAAAGGAACCCAAAATTTAACATTTCGCAATGCTAGTTGCTTTGAGTGTGTCTGTGGAGCTATATGTAACAATGGGAAACATCGGATATGGACAGGGTTCCACTTCCGAAACACCAGCGGTTCCTCTCATAGCCACAAAAAGCAATATGGAGTCCTGACCAATATTACAAACACCGCAACCACAACATTTAGTACTGTGGGTCTACCATCAAATATACGGATTTTACCTAATAAGAAGGTGATAATAAAAAATCTAAAAATTAGGATATTAAGACACCTACTAAATAGTATATGTAAGTTTGATATTATATACCTAAGATAAATGTTACTCTTACAATGGCTGCTGGGATTATGGACATTTTGCGTTCGTAAATTAGGTCATTGTGCGATGGAGGGCCTATTTTTTATGTTAATTACCGTGTTACTTCAATTGATTTACTTTTTCTCAATTTTTTAATCAAGGCTGCTGATTACCAAATTTAACAATTTATAATGTATATGATGATTTGGTGTAGGGACGCCCGGCCGGAGACAGGCGGGCTGTCGATCGCGTGGATGCGTTCATTCAGCCCCATTCCCAATTGGAGCCAACGATTACTGTCCCGGCGGCGCTCCCATTGAGCCTTCTTCCTCAAATCTCCTCGTTCTCCTGCAGAAGGAAAGGACATCTTTAAGATTAATGTCCCTCAGCTCTTCTTCTTCTAGTTTGTCTTTTCTGAAGATGCTATAGCGTGCTGCTGCATACATGCCACAATCCGCTATGACGTGCTTACTTGTCTCCTCTTGTGCGAACAGTATGGATTACTTACTACATCCATAATGTTTAGGTGCCTGTTAAGGCTATTGTGTCCCGTGATTATGCCTGTTGATAATCTGAGATTTTTCTTACCTAGTTCCAGGAGATACCTGGTCCTTTTCCTGTTTATGCCTCCTAGGATCATCTTCGAATGTCGACAGTCCGTTGTATCACGCCATTGTCTGTTAGCCTCTTCCTCCATTAGCCTGGCTATAACTCCTTTCGTGACTTCTACCGATATTGGCAGTGCAGGTTCGGGTCCTATGAGTTCCCTTTCTGCCCCTAGTCTCGCCATCTCGTCTGCTCTTTCATTCCCTGTCACACCCTGATGTCCAGGTACCCATGCTACCGTAATCTTTGTGTGCTCTCTAAGTTTGTTTAGGGCTTCCCTACATTCCTTTACCAAGGCTGAGCTTACCATCGGCTTGTCTAACGCTTTTAGCGCAGCCTGGCTATCTGTGTATATTACAACAAATCCCTCTTTCTGCGAACATTCATCTATTATTTGCACACATCTCATTATGCCGCATACCTCTGCCTGAAATACGCTAGCATACCTCCCCAGATGTATATGCACCTTCTTCCCCAGCTTTGGTATCACTTAACTGGCTCCTGCCAGTTTCGTCGATTCCCGCCGAGAACCATCCGTAAAACAGATAGTCACGGGGTGTTCTACCTCTATTTTCCAGTTGTCCCTGTCTCCTATATGTATCCTATATTTCTTATCGAACATTTCTTGTCTCTTTATGAGGTCGTTGTTTTGGGTGAGCATCCCCATCTTCGAACATGCTTCCCTCTGAATGAGTGCATGTCCCTTGTCCACACAATTTCCTCTCCATTCCTTACATGCTTTCATTCTATACCATTGTTCCATGGCCCTCTTCTCCGCTTCTATTTTAAGTGACTTGAGACCGAGCATGATTTCCATTGCTTGCGTGGGCGTTGTCCTCATTGCCCGCGTGATCATAAGACATGCCAGTCTTTGTACTTTTGATAGTTCTTTGTGGTATTCTTTGATGTTGGCCTTATGCCACCATAAAGGCATAGGGCCCCGTATAGTATCCTGGGACTACCCAGGATTTACAAGGCAGTGATACTAATCACTGCCTTGTAAATCCAGTGTATCATGGATGGTTTCAGGCCCCATTTTCTTCCTACCGCCCTTTTACACTGGTAGAGCGTTCTTATGGCCTTGGCCGATTGCTCTCTTAATATGTGTTTTAAATCTGAGAGAACTGTCTAGCGTTATTCCGAGTTCTTTACCTTGAATGCTGATAGGCTTCATTTTCTCTATTTTTCTCTTATTGGTAAATAATATTAATTTTGTTTCATCGGGGTTTAGGTCCAGTCCTCTACCCCTGCACCATGCTAATATTTCCATCACTCCTTTTCTCATTATGTCTCTGACCATATTTAGGGCCACTCCTCGTACCAGTATGACTCCATCGTCGGAGGTGTATAAGAATCTGATTTATATATCATTTAAAACTAAAAATAATTGCACTATTTGTTAAAACATAGTAAAAATTGGATTTATATTATTGATAATAAGGATTATGCTTCGGATATTCGAAAACAAATCCCCTTCTGATTTTGGATTGTATATTTATATTCCAGGCAACTTGCCTCGTTTAAGTAAAAAAATTTGTTCATAAACAAAAAAAAAGTTGCCTCAGATCTCTTACCTTAAATTGAACTTGTATTGTTATTTGTTGATATGTATCAATGTCGTAAATTACATTTTTCCTGGCATTGGGCGTGTGTCATTTACAAACTCTAATAATTTACTTTATATTCGTCATTACCATCTACTTGGTATCATTACCATTTTTAGAAAAGTCATTCCATATGCCTAGCGTCATTACCATTTTCATGACGTAACTTTTAAAGCCAATAACTTCTATTTTTATAAGTCTACATTGGTGCCAACTGCTGTTTTTTGTTGCTCTTTATTATATCTTTAGATTTACACCACTTAGCACGCATTCCCAACAATTAAAAAAAAAATGTTAAAAAAAAATATCAAATAATAAAAAAGGCGAATCCACCCACAACTTCGTAACTCGACAACGCAAGTTCCCCACAAACTACGAATTCTGCAGGAATTGGCCCGACAAGGAACTTAGTCCACGAGTCCACAATGCACCGCCAACTCGCTGATGTGCAATCTACATCACAAATTGCGACCGGACGATGTTGCCTTTTTGTCAATGCATTTGAATATTTCAACTAGAAAAAGGCAGTTAAACTGCATTTTGCAATATATTTCCGTTTGACAACACTGCGTTATTCTGTTAGTACGGTACTTTGAACAGAAAACAGTATTTAAAAGGCGCTTCGCGAGAAAACTCCTCCTTCCTGACCGAGGGAAGAAGTTAAAGAGATTTCGTCTCTTTGTAAAAATGTAATTCTCGTTTTTTTTAGATATAATTTATTTTAAGGATAGTTCTTTAGCCGCTGTGATAGTCCACAGTAGAATTTTCTAAATTATTACAGATGCTCGCAAAACATTTTATCTTTATTATAAAGGCGAAAGGTTGTGCGTTTTATTTATGTGTATGTTTGTTACTTCTGTGTCTGTGGTAACAAGTGTCTATATTTAATTAGTGCATCAGTATTTATGTAATTTTTTTGTCTTTACCTTTTTATGATTTTTTTTTGTTTGTTTAGTTTTACATTTTCTGTTTACGCTGTTACACGTTCCTGAGTACTTTCTGTCTATGACCTTGAAGTCGGAGCACTACAGGTCTCCCACCTAGTTCAGGGGTAGGAAGTATCGACCTATTGTATCTGACTCTGTTGTACAAATTCGATGTTTTGACTTTACTTGTGTAACGTTTACTGTTTTTATGTACAATAAAATTATTATTATTATTACTTCTTCAAGCTCAAACGGCTGGACCAATTTTGATAAATTTTGGTATGAGGTAGCTGACACCCTGGATTAACACATGGGCTACTTTTTATCTCGAAAAAAATGAAGTGTTCCCATGGGGTGAGCGGGTAACACAGCGCGGTGCAGCTAGCATATATATTTTTTTGATTAATCAACTTGAAACAAATAATTAATACTTTAATATACATCAACACTGATATTCTTCAAGTTTTTTGCAGTTTTCCTATCAACGGATTCCAAATATTCTAGGAATGGTAACTATATAAAGCTTCGAGGCTCAAAAGAGTCCAGAGAGAGTATAATTTAAGTAATTAATAAACCGAATTGCCATTCATCGGCAATCGCATTAAAATTTAATGAACAATTCTAATTTACATTTCGGTGATTGGGACTTAAAAGCGACCAGAATTGCCAATTATACATAGAGTTTGTTTTAAGTAAGATTCGGGAGGAGGACTTTATGATGAATCAAAAGCATCTTAATCACGTACCTTTCAAATACCTTAACAAATAAAATTGGCTTAAGTTTTACTCCTCCTAAAATCTAAAGATTCTACAGTTGATCAAAATCCGTATACTGTATAACCGTGATATACTATTTCCGACTAACACCGATGTTTGACAAACGGCTATACGTCAATGCCAATTGTTCTTGCTTCAAATACAATTGTAAAACTAAAGTTGCTCTTGCACCTCGCAACTGAAACTGAACTGACTCGACTGCGGTAAAACCTCCCCGTGGAGCTCGCATCGGATAACGGGCGAAACTTTGTAAGTGCCAGTTGTGCACTCATTTTTGAGTTGATACACATTTGTTTTGTTTAGGAGAGTTTAATGTGGTCTCTCGTGTCAGTGTTGTGGAATCCAGTTCAAAAGTCATATTTTCTCCTGGGTTTTTATTCCCTAGATTAGGGTGGTCCAAAAAAATTTTTTTCTTAATTTCTGGTTGGCCACCCCCGTAATTTGTTACACCTTCCCCTTATATTCCTTATGTTAAATTACAGATTCCTAACTTACTTGCAAGATAGTGCTCAAAGTGATCAAAGTTTAAAAAAATGTTCTTATTTGTTAAATAAATATGGTTGTTTTTAATAAATATTATTGTTTGTAATAAACGGATATATGTAATCATTTAGTGATAACTTGTTTTTACCTCAAAAAACCTTTCAACTGAACATGTAACTTGTCCTCGACTCCTAACTTGCTTGCAAGACAGTGCTCAAGGTGATCAAACATTTAAAAATTGATCAAATTATAGTAATAAATATTTGTAGTAAATAATGATTATTTGTAATAAATATGATTGATTTGTAATAAAAGCCCGTGTACTAATTACTTATAGGGCTACAAAAAATACCTTTTAAATGAATCTTTAAGACGCTTGAGCACTGCTTAGTAGTTGAGATAAATTCACAAAACTTTCAGTATTTATTTACCATTATATGTGTAACAATTTTGAGGGGTGGCGCTACCAGTAACTACAGTTTGAATTTTTATCCCATACAACCGTGGACCACCCTACCCTAGATGCTTCTAGTATATCTGTTTGGCCCTATGTTTGACGGGTAGAGAATGCCTTTTGGCATTAAGTCTACCATTTGTACTGACTTTGAAGTCTCGTACTTTAATAACTCTTCTACCTTAAACATGTACTCGATATTAAGAGCCTTAATTGACATGATTGTATATAAATAAAATATTATTAAATATGTACCGTGTATTATAAAATTGTTAAATATTTAAAAGAACCATTTTCCATGAAGAAAAAAAATCTTGCTATGATAAGTTTATATTATTTTGTTTAATGTCATAGGGAGCAAATGAGCAAACGGATCGCCTGATGGAAAGCGATTACCGTCGCCCATAGACACCTGCAACACCAGAGGAGTCACAAGTGCGTTGCCGGCTGCACAGGTGGGAGTAGTACGTTATTTTCTAGCAGGTTTGAAGGTCGCATCTCCCCAGGTCGTAACTATTTTCTCAGATAAAACTTTACTACGCCATTTAAACATACGAAAAGCACGACTAGTGAATATAAAGTTCCAACAAACCATGAAAATTATTCCAAATGTCAAACTTAAATAACCCCAACTCCGTCTAACAGCCCGAAGTCTGCACTCAGGAAGTAATATTTAAAAGTTCCATCATAATGCATGGCAACCTTCCAAACGCATGGCGAGACTGCACCAGTTTGATAAACCACCCTCTTATATTACCTACATTAACATTCGGCAAGCTATGTTAGAGAGGATTTATTGGGTTCAATATTTTCAGAGCTAAGTGTATGTGGAAAAATGTTAGGGCCACATTTTTGTCCAGGCGTTTTCCCAGTTGCAATTTTTTTCATAGTTATATTTGAATGAATCTCAAAGATATATTTAACAAAATTGAATGCGCACGCTACGACATGTACATTTTTAGGTTAGAACTTAAAATAAAAAAAAATCTGTTAAGTAAGCCCAGTGGTTCAGTGGTAGACAATGCATTATGGTATTTCAAGAACAATCCTGACCAAATTATATGTTTTGGGATTAGAAGCCGCATTGCAATTATCACATACTTAGGTAATTTATCTTAATATTTTTCTCTAAAATATGTATTAGATATTGTTGAGGGTTTCACTTTCATAAAAAAAGAAAACTAGTTCTGAAATAACTTAAATAAGATACTTACTCAATACGTAGGTACATTACCTACTTCTTCAGTGCGCAGTACGACTTTCTTATAAAAGTACGAAACAAAAACTATCTAGACTTCTCGTAAAACTCTGATCCCACCAAAAAGTTTTCATGTAAAATTGGCGGCCAAGACTCACACGCTCATAACGCTATCGCTGTAAAAAAAGTTATCAGATCCCAGGAAAACCCAAGCCCTAACTTTACTAACTCTACTACACCTTGGTTTCAAAAGTATGATGACACAAACTAATCAGGCAAGCCTGCACCCCCATTAATAGGGGTGGGAGGGAGAATACTACAGATTTATTAATTGTTTTATTCCTTGTTCCTAAGCTACATATCTAATTACAGCTTTCGAGGACATCGGTCGGGAATGTCTTATTATAATTATTGGTATGTAAACCCTAGGGCCCATGCCAAATTTCAGCTTTCTAGGTCATCAACATAAATACCCCAGAGGTTTTGATACGTGAGTGTGTTAATGAGTGGCAAAATCGGCGTATTTTAGGTACCAATAAAACCTAAAATATAAATTTAGTGCATTTCATATTATATGTTCCCCAACTGCATCTTTGGGCGAATGTCCTGAACCTGTGAATATAGCTGTGTCAACACTACTCGTCACTTTCCTTCTAATACGGTGCGAGCAAGACAGTAAGTCGCGCGACACGCGAAGTCGCGGCAAGATATGCTATTCCTGCTGGAACGAAGCGAGAAAAGGTAGGGAGTGCCCCGCTTCTTGTTTGTTCGTCTTGGCGGGCGCTACCGTGCCCCCAGATAATATCAATATCATTATAAGTCTCGAAATTGTATTTTCTTTCTTTATCACAAGTTTTTCGCAAGCTACGCCTAATTGGCGTGGAAGTTCATGGCTCAACGGATGGCGTATTGGAATATTTGGAGGATGAATAATCAAAACCGGCTAAGAGCATGTCGGGCCACGCTCAGTGTAGGGTTCCGTAGTTGCTTATCCTTCACAATAGACTTAAGTTACAGGAAAGATTTCAAGCTCTATAAAAAGGTCGTAAACGCCAAAGTAACTGTAATTACTTATTACCTTCTGGAAGTCAACTTACGTCCTTTTAAGAAAATTATGAAATTTTGCGATAACTCAAAAATGGCTTCACCGATTTTGTTCAATATAGTTTTCATTGAAAGTACTTATACAGCCTCATTTTCATGAATTTTCCCATAATTTTTTGACCCGTGGTTAAAAAGTTAGAGGGGGGGGGCGCTATTTTTTTAATATTTTTAAAACTGCTGACTATAAAAAAATAATGTTTGGAGACCCCTATTATTTTTAAAAGACCTATTCAACACACTAGTGTTGGACCGAAAAAAAAATTCACCCCCACTTTAGGTGTTCGAGAGGTACCCGAAAAAAAAATTTTTTTTGAAATGAAATGAAATGAAATGAAATAATTTATTCAGTAAGTAGGCCACAAGGGCACTTTTACAAGTCAGATTGTGAATCTACCGGCATTTCGCAAGAGGAGACCGCTGTTGAGAAGAAAGCCGAAAGAAACTCAACAGTAAGTAATTTTTTCGTAAATAATACTTAGAACAATTACATTACATTAGTGTTATAACTAATTATTACATGCGTACACGTATAGGAGATATATAGATACTCCAAATCAATGTTAGGTGGGAATATTAAAATAAAAATTTGTTTTTATTGTACCGTTTTGTCGGCGTGATAGATACACATACTCATACCAAATTTCAGCTTTCTAGTAGGTACTAATGATCACGGAGCTAAGCCGCGGACGGACGGACGGACGGACAGACGGACATGGCGAAACTATAAGGGTTCCTAGTTGACTACGGAACCCTAAAAAACGTTTATTAATACGTTTAGGAAGCTATTAGGGCACGCCATTTATTTTCATTCGTTATTTAAAATTAACCAAATACTATTGAAATACCCGAAACAGCGAACTACGACTACAGCGGCCGCCGCGACTTATCGGCTCTGCTGATGATGAATCGCGAACCGATTCGAAACTTCTACGACGTGAGTAAACCCGTTTCGTAGGTGTTTTAATGACTGACACTGACTGTAGTTTTCTAAGTAAAACAAAATACTAATCTGTGACTACGAATCTGCAGTCGTAAATTATGAATGAAAACAGAATCGATAAAAAAAAGACGCCTTGAAAAGTGCCATCTCTATCGCGGTCCTCACACATGCTGTAAAGCAAAGGGTAGGGTAGGTACTGGGGCACGTGCGTGTAAACGCACATCCTAGGGTATGACTAATGCGCATAAGCAATTTAAACACGTATATGTCTAATTATTTTAACTGAAAACGTGTTACAGTTAAAGATACCTAATAATAAATAGATTACAAACAATAGTTTAAATAGTTTAGTTTTTATTAAATATAATACGTAAAGCTTTGCGACTGGGTTAGAGTCCCTACTATTCATTTACATAAATCGTAACAACAAATATAAACCTCTTGAAGAACTTTTATCCGTAAATAAATATAATTTGATCCTCCTCCCTAGAGCGCGAAGCTCAAAGTTACAACGTTATTCTAGTTCGTCGTAACAAACACGGAGAAAACTCTAGAAAATTCGAGAAAATTCTGGTAATCATGTAAATCCAGGACGTCTCAAGGGCCTGCGACCTGCGCCCTAGTTTCGAGATAGGAGCTCACGCTCTCCTGAACTTAGTAAATAATCTCACATTCAAAGAATAAACGGAGGTATATTATTTAAATGAGATGAATGGGATGCTACCTTTACAAACTTTGTTCCAGTGATACATCACCTGAATTGTAATACCCAACAGACACCTTAAGTGGGTTTAACAATGAATAAGCCTTTCAGAATATTAATTTATGGCATCCATTAACTGTTCAAGTTCAAGGGGGATAGAATATAATTAATAATGTAAGAGTAGAAAACCAATATCGCATTTCGTAGCTGTGTTTAAACTGGAATGAATTGTCGCTTGGAGGATAGAGCGTACTCCCACCTGAAAGGCCGGCAACGCACTTGCGACTCCTCTGGTGTTGCAGATGTCTATGGGCGACGGTAATCGCTTTCCATCAGGCGATCCGTTTGCTCGTTTGCCAGAGATTTCAATTCCCAGTTTCAATAGGGATGCCATAAAAAACTAGGAGGACCTAACTAAGGATAAGTCTTGGCCTCCGATAAGAGATTCCGCGATTTAGCGTCACCTTTCTTGCTCGCACAGTATTGACAGGAAAGTGACAGGTAGTATTTGTCGCGCGACAAAGAGATGCGTGTCAAAGTTATGCTAGACGTGACTCCCTACCTCTACAAATCCATACTAACGTGTCTGTCTGTCTGTTACCTCTTCACGCTTAAACCGCTGAACCGACTTAGATGAAATTTGGTATGGAGATAGTTTGAGACCCGGGAAAGGACATAGGATAGTTTTCATCCCGAATAAATTTAGTGTTCCCGTAGAATGAGCGGGTAACACCGCGGGGCACAGCTAGTATTGTATAACTGAATGTGTAACCGCGGGATTAAGTCGATCGAATAAAATCGCATTTGCCACGATAAAACCGTGAGTCGACTTAGCTGCGCCACCGGCTTATGGCGCCGCTCGATTGAACCGATCACATTTACTGCTAAAACGATGTAATGATTCAACAGTACTTGATCACATTAACTATCAATCGTCCTGAAGTGGACAGCCCGGTGGGAATCAGGTTGTATGGACGCCACACCACTGCTATTACTACTGTTCTCTATTGATCACATGAGCTAGTTACTTAACTTTTACTTCTTCTCGTACTCACTCAACTGCTCAAAGGTTAACTGGAAGAGATCCCTTATAGGGATAAGTTCGCCTTTGTACCTATATGTTAATTGTAATAGATGTATTTTTTAACTGTTTTTGTGTACAATAAAGCGTTTACTTACTTAAACGAAACTATTGTGCCCATAGCGTGCCATCCCATAGGTTCAACCTTACCCTTACAATCGTTATGCAGCAAATTTCTAGTTTGTCTGAAGTTCATACCTGAAAAGAAAGAAACAATAATTAATAAATTAGGCCTGATATCGTGTTGGTAGATCGATGCAGCGCCAGGCAATGCTCGTCGGCACGAGCTTCCCGCATGACAAGAACCTCGTGAAGGCCGAGAAGGACAAACTCGGCAACCTTGACTTGGTTAATATCAAACAAAAAAAGTACATTCAAACAAAAATTCTTCTTCGCTCAGTAAACAGAAAAACAATATTGCAGTCAAGCCAATATTACCGGCGAGCCATTAAAGCGACTCCTTTGCCTACAAAGGCCAGCAAAAAGAAAAAAGTCAAAACTCATCTCCAGCAAGAACAGTTTTCCCGGCCGCTCTGTTCCTATTACACGACAATTAGCGCTTCAGTCCGCGGGCGAAAAACGGAATGGGGAATTAAAGACAGACTGCAGAAAGAGTAAGTTTCTCTTATAATTTGTGCGGTCTTTCTGTTAAGCGTCTTCACTATCAGGGTCTGAAATAAATGTTGATGGAATAAAAGTAGATAACAGGGATACTTTTACAACGTTGCATACGCGACACAAACTCTTTTTGTGAGATTGATGTTATCAACTCGGGTAGCTTTGGTTCATATTCGCAAATGAATTATGATTTGTGTTGTTACGCTGGAAAATCAGTTATCAGCAAATACATCACCTATATTTATTATAATAAAGCTTGCATACGTATTGTATTGTATGTACAGCCCAGAGTGGTCGCGTAAGAGAAATTTGACCTCATTTTGCGCTACTGATGGACCGTGTTCTGTATGCGTACCTACTTCGTTTTTTTTCTGAGGAGAAAAATAGAGCGACTTCCTTTGACAACATGTGTCGTGATATCTTTAATATATAATAATAAAATAACAAGTTACTGGAATAAGAGAAGTTGGTGCAATATTTCCCTTTGGCATCCTTGAAAAGCCTAGCTACACCAACCGGGCGAAAACCAGTAACTCCTAATGTAAAAAATTGAAATTTAAGCTTTAAAACATCTCCAAACTCAAATTATTGCATACGTTTGGGAGCTACCACGCCACAGGCAGACACACGTGTTAAACTTATAACACCTCTCTTTTTTCGTCAGGGGTTAAAAAGACGTATAGTTTTGGAACTTATCTTTACATTCGCACAATCGTTCTTGAAAGCCTTTCCGGAAATTTCCAGGCTCAACTGTAACGAGCACATATGAACGAGCACAGCCTGACATTAAGATAACGAGCGAGCGAATAATAGCGGAATAACGTTAATCCCGAATTCGATACGAGAGCGAACACATGAATACAGAACGATATTAATAAATACACTCGCAATTTCAACGCTTTCGTTATTGAAGCCCACGTTTGCATTGCTTACCTCGAATTTGTTGTTTCAGGTTTTTTACGATATAGTAGGCTATCGCAAAGAGGGCGAGGCGATGAAGGCGTTTGAAATGTGGTGCTGGCGAAGGATGGAGAAGATCAGTTGGAAGGACAAAGTTACAAAAAGAAGAAGTACTTAAAAGAGTGAACGAAAACAGAAATTTGGTGAAAATTATATAGAATAGGAGAGGGATGTTAGTGATGTTTTTATAAATAACACCATAGAAGGAAAGGTTGAGGGGAAGCGAGGAAAAGGAAGACCAAGAATAAGTTACGTTAAACAAATTAAAGACAGATAGACGGCATGTTTATAGGGTTAGTCAAGGAAGTGGCTATGGATAGAGTTAGATGGAGAAAACTACATACTTCATCAGCTTCACCGACAAGTCAATCTCTTAAATTTTGATGATAATGAGCGGCAGACGATTAGACATTGAGCATATAAATACCTGAATGAAAAAACGAGTAAATACTACATGGTCCGTGAGTTCTCAAATTGCGATTCAGGTTTGGGTGAAAACTGAGAGGTTCTTATCTGGATCGCGTAAGAGCGAGCGAGACGGGTATAAGCGCCAATGGCATTTTGACAGCTCACGCATTGTAATTATCGGAATAGATACCCGCAGCAGACAAAGCTCGATTATGCGTTCGGAGGAATATTTAATCGACTCGATAGCATGTCCCTTACCATGTTATGAAAAAAATACCTACTGTTCAGTTTCTTTCGGGTTTCTTCTCAGGAGCGGTCTCCTCATGGGGAATTCTCCAGTTACTGAATAAATTATTTCATTTAATTTTATTTAACGTGACCGTACAAATCCTTTAGACAGTCGCTAACGAGTATCGTCAGGGCCTAGCGCTAGCGAGTACAGTCACTGTAAACTCATGGTAAGTGACTACGTTAAAGGTTTGTATGGACAATTGTAGTTCTACAAAGTAACCGCTGGGGGGCGCTGTACTCCATACAAATCGTTTACGCTGTCGCTGGCGAGTGCGGCCACGTTAACTCATGGTACGGCTGCCATCTCTAAATTCGCTGAACCCGGACGAAGACTTAAAAAAAATGGGCACGTGCGAGTCCGACTCGCCATTGCCATTACGCCAACAAACTGTTTCACAGTTTGGCGCACTTTAAACACAGTGTAAAGTATGTGCTAATGTTGATGAATAAATAAAAAAAAAAAAAAAAAAAACAAGTTTGTTGTATGGGAGCCCCCCTTAAATATTTATTTTATTTTATTTTTAGTATTTGTTGTTATAGCGGCAATAGAAATACATCATCCGTGAAAATTTCAACTGTCTAGCTATCACCGTTCTTGAGATACAGCCTGGTGACAGACGGACGGACAGCGAAGTCTCAGTAATAGGGTCCCGTTTTTACCCTTTGGGTACGGAACCCTAAAACCAGACATTTGGCGTAAATCGCATTTTTTCCCCGGATATGTTCGAAAATTTAATTAATATAATTAAAAAAAACAATAACTTTATTTAATTTATTGTATCAATAGAGTAGGCTATGATAAGTTTATGTCGAATTGAATTTACCCGAGTAAACTCAAACGGTCAATAGCAACAGCTGACATGAAGTCCACATTGAATACCGTTTGAAATAGCACTAATGTGTGTTTGCTGATTTATGTTAGCTTTCATAACACGGACGTATTGAAGTTGGCTCGTTGCTGAAACCAATTGAAATTCCAATAATACTCCTGCCCGGTGCAGATGCGGTTTAATGAAGCAAACATGATTAAATCTGATTGTTTGCTTGATAACCTTGTCAATAAACAGATGTCAGTGCACAAACTCAGTGGCCTTATGAGGCCTCATTCCTTTGAAAAATTATTTCTTTCATATTATGACAAATATATTGATAATTTCAACCAACTTTTTTAAGTGACTAATACTTTTCCCCGAGTTCTAGGTAGTAACGTAGCTATTTCATGCTTTTATTGCGTGCAGTCGAAAATAAGTAGAAAAATCTAATTTTCCGCGTGAATTTGGTCAATTTCGAGTAGTTTTTGAAACAACATTTCTCAATGAAAAATTTAAACTGTAGGTTTCTAATATATACCAATAGCCCTGTTCTAGGTAGTAACATAAATATATCAATAATAATATGTTTGATCATAGAGAAAAAATTATCAAACAATCAGCATTTTAAAAGGAATAAGGCTTCTTATAAACGGTTACCTATGGTAAGTCCGAATTTTTGTTACCCAAATAGACGTTTTATTTGCTAAAAGTGAAATGGCAGGTTAATAAAAATAATATTCTTTATTGTGCACCACATGAAAAAAAATAATAACAAGGAAATAAACCAACGTTAAATAGGGTAACAACAGGCGGTCTTATCGCTAAAGAGCGATCTCTTCCAGACAACCTTTGGGTAGCAGAAAAAGTCGAAGGATACATTTTAAAAAGGTAGTGCAAGAAACTGGTTAGTATTTTTTATGATTCCATTCGTCGATAGCATCCTTAAAACTCAATAATAAAAAAAACTACGACGTTTTATCGTGTCCTAAAACATACTAAAATAAAAAAGGAGATAAGGGATAGAAAGATTGATATCGTGTAAGAGCGAGCGAGACAGGTATAAATCTCGAATCACATTCTGACAGCTCACGATATGACGTCACGTATGTATGAGTCTTGTGCTACGAATGAAAGCTTGCATCGTATATTTACAGTAGAGCTACGCCGTAGCCGCCCGCATAGTGCTACGGCGTAGCGCGTAGCGCTATCTACGAGTCTAACTATAAGTTTGTTACTGAGAAGATTCTTGTAACTCTGTGAGCTGTAGACCACGGGAACATTAGTTGAAGCTAGAGTGATTTTTAAGGCAAATAAAACATATATACCTACTAAAAAAACACGAGAATCGGTTAAAAATGCGGCCTTTAGGCAAGAACAGCCGGAAAGCATTGGACATCCAAAGTTACTAATATCCAAGCATCCAGAGATACGAAATATCTTTGGCCCAAGCTGACGCGTAGACGCTTCGCTCACTTGTTAAAAAAAACGCGTTGTAAATGATGGAAAATTTCTTAAAATTACAAGTTTAAATAGTAGATAAGTTATTTTGGCTAATTAACAAGATAACTCACGACTCCCGCACCTCTAGCACAAATGTGACACGTGACTCTTTCTCGCGCGAGAAATGACCAATCTCTTTCTTCACAGTATTATGAGAGAGTGACGGGCGGTACGAGGCGCGAAGAATAGTTATGCTAGCCTAATCCCTGTTAAGGGTGCGTTTCCACTGAAGGGGAGCGGAGCGGAGACATGCGGAGTCGACCAATCACAAACGTACAGAGAGATACAGATAACAGATTTCAAATCAGCGGTATTATATTTAGGTAAAAAGTAAAATTACATAAATAAGTACCGAGCCTGCCGGCGGCCATTTCCGTCCGCTTTCAGTCAAGATTAAATAGGTTCCCGATTTAATTAAATTCCCTTTCGAGGGCTATTCGGCATAGATCCTGCGCTTTCTGAGATTAGGCGGCTCAGACAGACTATTGAAATACATTTTGATTACGTTACTCAAAGTTCGGCCGACTAGGTAATTTTTTGATGCCTGGGGCTGACTCTTGGT
This sequence comes from Apotomis capreana, assembly GCA_947623375.1. Taxonomy (NCBI): domain Eukaryota; kingdom Metazoa; phylum Arthropoda; class Insecta; order Lepidoptera; family Tortricidae; genus Apotomis; species Apotomis capreana. Next base: position 2,061,873 of record OX392501.1, read on the forward strand.
GCTAATGACATATTTGTCCCAAATATGACTACTTTAGCAATGTGCTATATTTACTTTTAGACTTCCATCGTTTTCCTATCTATGTCAATTATAATGCATAAAAATCTATATGATATCGGCCTTCAGTCAAGTTAAAATTAAAAACATATTGTGCTACGAGAATTTCATCTTTTTTCGTGTTAGATAATCAATAATACAAATCAATTTATTAGTAGCAAAGAACGTCCGAAGAAAACTCTTGTTGTACGCAAAATAGCAGTCACTTCTGAATATATCCACAATATATCCACTGATAATTACTTGAAATAAAATAAAAATACACACACAATAAGACGTTTAACAAGAAAACTATGACCGCTTGTAATACTCCAAAATGTCAAGTTGTCCAACCTACCGCTTCGATTGTTCAACTATCCGACAACGTCGCACAAAAAATCCTTACAATTTCCCCTTCCGACCACATTTAGGACACGACCAAATTGTCCGGCAGATTGGGGCCGGCTTCCAAATTCAAAAAAACAAAACACTGGCTGACAACGCCGCGCTTTCGTCCTGCAGTCGCTTTAAAAAGAAACGATAAAATAGAGGAAAAAATAGAGGAAATTGACAGACGCTGGCACGGGTACCACCAAAAGTAGCTACAATTTTAGAATAGGTATATGTAATTGACAACATTTCATATTTCAACAACAACGACAACATTTCATATTTCTAGCAGGTGGAAATTAATATAGCGATCGAGATTTTTGAAATATGTGACTTCAAAGGTACGCAAACTATGATTTTAATTTCAATCCAAAAGAAATTGTGAAATTGATTTCAGAATCCTTACAATTGAACAAAACAATAATTGTATGACAGCGTTAAAAACAATAATTGTATGAACTAAAACGCACTTTTTCACGGTGGAAATGGCAAATTACTTATTGTCTCCATACAAATATTGGTACCCAACCCACAGAATGATGTCACAATGTAGGTGGAATTTGTATGGAGCATTTTTAGCGCTCTGTAGGAATGTTGAACTTTGACGGTCATTTCTGACTTTTAGAGCAGTCTAAGTGTAGTTAGTCCCATATAGACATTTGATCCCAATAAAAAATATAATCGATTGACATCCTCAACAATTGTCTAAACGCCTTTTGTTCGCGGCGGTTGACGAACGCGCTATATTTGGCGCGCGATATTTGACGGGAATTTAATTGCCCAGCCGCCGAAGCGGAATGCAATAAAGGCCCCGTTCAGTGATGTTCGGTTATTCTATCGAGGGTTCCGTAACCAAAGGGTTAAAACGGGACCCTAATACTAAAACTCCACTGTCTGTCACCAGGCTGCAATATGATGTAATGAACCGTGATAGTAAATTTTCACACATGTATTTCTGTTGCCGCTATGCCAAAAAACACTAAAAACAGAATAAAATAAATATTTAAGTGGGGCTCCCATACAACAATCGTCATTTTTTTGCCGTTTTATTTTTTGTTTGAAGGAACGCTCAGTAGATACTTATACCTACATAACTGTAGGAAATCATGGCTGAATTAGTTTAAACCATAGCTGAAGCAGAGTAAATTGCGACGCAACGTTTACTGCAGCAGCTGCATTAACGATTCTGAATCAATTTCCGTCTGTCAATCGGCGGCGCGTCAATTAGCAATCATTGGCGTTAGCGATAGGCGACAGCGGAGGCGGTAGCGGTTACAACAAGTAATCCCTAGAACTATAAAAATCTCACACCCTAATGCCTACGTCAGCCTAATGTTAAATCATTAGTGCACCGACCAGCCTGGGGTGTGGTTATTACATTATTTGATAGTTATCGATATTTATTTCCGGAAAAGGAAATTGTCATTTATAAAGATACTAGCTGTGCCCCGCGGTGTTACCCGCTCATCCGACGGGAACACTAAATTTATTCGGGATGAAAAGTATCCTATGTCCTTTCCCGGGTCTCAAACTATCTCCATACAAAATTTCATCTAAATCGGTTCAGCGGTTTAAGCGTGAAGAGGTAACAGACAGACAGACAGACAGACAGACAGACAGACAGACAGACACACTTTCGCATTTATAATATTAGTATGGAAGTATGGATGTTCCAAACTTCATCCTCTTTCCTTCACTGATGTAGAATGCATTACTACTGAGGCTCAGAGGACCGGAGACGTACGGAATCGGTCAATCATATGAGTTGCAAATGCAATTTGAATTATATTTTATTTTATTTAACCCTCGACGAAAAAATAGGGGTGTTAAAAGTTTAACATTTGTATATCTGTCTGTCTGTGGCATCGTAGCTCCCAAATGGATGGTCCGACTTGAATGCGGTCTGTATTCATTCTAAAGCCTTATCTGTCGAAGTAGTTCTTAGCTATGTTTGGGAAAAATACTTGTTTATTATAAAATTTTAATTTATGTTAATCAACAAGTCGACAAAACAATTTCAACCTAAACAAAAGAACAACAATAACCCACTATTCGTCTAAAAACGCAATATCTTCAGACTATTATTTATAGTCGTACTTGCATAACGTCGCATTCGACACGCAATTCGCGTCACGGGCATTAAAATAGCAACATTGCGCACTTGATATTTCTGAATTGCGAGAGTTTTTCATCAGACCGAGTTTGATGCCAAATATTCAAGTTTTATAACCAAACTGCAGTTTGACGCACGAGCGAGAAACTTTGTTCAAATGTTAAACACAAATATGAATGGTCTCTTGTGATATGATTTATTTACCTTCATCGCAGGATATAACAGTACCCCGAAAACAGAACTATATTGGCTGATTCTGTAAAATACGACACCATTGGTCGTGAGGCGTGGCTAAGCGACCGACCGACTTACGCACCACTATAGCTAGCTATAAAACCTGTAATATATGGATGCTAGGCTTGGATACTCACCCTGAACGAGGAAAGAAGGAGGATCTAGTATCTGAGCCGAATCTTATAGGTGAAATAAAGGGACCAAGACTCCGGTGGCTAGGGTATCTAGAGACAATGCCGGACGATAGGGCAAAAGGTGTATATTGGACAGTCTGTATATCATCGATCGGTTGATCGACCAAGATACCGATGTATGAAGTGGCCAAGAACCTACGCGCTTTAACTTGGAGGAGATCGCTCAAAACACGGCGTAGGCGCCATCTTGTAACTAAGGCAACGATCCACTTCGGTTCACTGCCTCAGCGGAGCAGTGACTAGTAGTATGACAGGCTACGGACGTACCGAAGGTGACAAAGGAAGAGAACGAAGACATATAGACTGGTTAGAAAAATCCAAATATCGGCTTCCTTTACCGTCCTAACGGCATTTTGTGAGCCATTTTGGCAACATGACTTTTCTGATGTAAAAAAGCCCGCTGAATTCGATTCTGGATGTTGCCAAGCCGAATTTTGCCCCCCTCCCCCCATTTCCCCCCTTTTTACCTCAAAATATGTCCCTAATCACGGTTTTTACGGTTTTATACAAAAAGTATTACAGCTAGAAAAAAATGGTCAAAGACAAGAATGATCTATATAAAATTTCCTATAACATGGTGTATAAACTTTTTTAGTAGGCCTTATGGTTTGTGAGCAATATCTTCCCGAACTTCATTGACTGGTAGAAAATTCTAAATATTGGCTTCCTTTACCGTGCTAACGGCATTATGGGATCCATATTGGCAACATGACTTTTCCGATGTAAAAAAGCCTGCTGAATTCGGTTCTGAATGTTGCCAAGCCGAATTTTGCCCCCCTCCCCCCTTTCCCCCCCTTTTTGACCTCAAAATATGTCCCAAATCACGATTTTTACGGTTTTATACAAAAAGTTTTACAGCTAGAAAAAAATGGTCAAAGACAAGAATGATCTATATAAAATTTCCTATAACATGGTGTATAATTTTTTTTAGTAGGCCTTATGGTTTGTGAGCAATATCTTCCCGAACTTCATTATTTTTAAAAAAAATTATAAACTTGGTCGAGGCAGTGAAATGCACTTATTTTAGGATAATTGTTATCGCACAGGATCCAGCCGCTCTGCAGCGCTTGACGCTGACATCCAATTGGCATGCTGCTTATTATCTGTCAAGACTCACGAGACTTTCAGTCATAAGCAGCCGTCAGATTTACACGCAGAACCGTACCCAAGTCGGGCTAAAAGGGCCGTAGAAAATAAAAATGCTTTGCTTCTGAACATAAAATCCTTCGAAATGCTCAGTTCTACGCCAGATTCTCCAGAAATGTGCCTTAGAAATGCAGTTACCCGGGATCTTGCAACAGAAAAAAATAAAGTGTCAATTCACACTGCTAAGCAGCTTGGCTCACTCTAAGTAACGAAGTTTGTTTCCGAAAGGCTCACCAACAGCAGAAAGAGACAGGCAATTATCTCGCGCCAGAAATGGCCGTTTGCGACAGTTGTGCTAGGGGTGCTGCCTTGTACAGATCTTGCGTTGTAGCTTGTAGACCTGCACCCCTAGCACAACTGTCGCAAACGGCCATTTCTGGCGCGAGATAATTGCCTGTCTCTTTCTGTGCAGTAATGTAAGAGGGTGACGGGTAGCGCTATGTCGCGCGACAAGAGTCGCAAAGCATAGTTGTGCTAGACGGGCAGGTCGTTCAAAATCTACCATATTTGCGTCTGATGTGGGGGGCAAACGCTCAGGCGCTGGAGTGGTGCCAAACAAAGCATAGCCTGCATCGTCACATACTCGACTTGTACAGCAGGGACAGGAACTTCTCAGCCTTTCGCTCATGGGGTGTATGTCTATCTCATTGAGTAGTTCACAGTGCTTTCTATAACGGAAAACGGAATACTTTTAATCAAAGGAGTAAATGTTTTAGAAACGCAAATGATCAATTTAATTATTTTGTTACCTGCAATAAAGCCGTTCGAATCGCCAGTGCCTGAGTAAAACGCCAGAATATTCTAACGTTCTAAAGCAGTCCCTTAATTTTGTCATGATGATGAATCATAAGCAACAACAACACTAATAACGAGTCTTCTGGGTGGGTTATGCACAGTGTGGAGCACATGTCGAGTGTCGGTTTCCTCATGAATAGCACGGATGTTGAGGTATCGACCTCAGTTGGTGACGCTTGAACCTTAGTCTCGTCTGCAAATCCTCGCACTACGACGATATTAGTCCCGCTCGCGCGTTCGCGGGATAAAAACTGCGAGCCCAACCTAGTTTGAAGGTATTGAGTAATTTTTAAGGAGCTGCTTGGCAGTGAGAAGTGACACTTTATTGTTTTCTGCTGCAAGATCCTGGGTAACTGCATTTCTAAGGCCCGTTTCTGGAGAATCTGGCGTATAACTGAGCATTTTGAATGACTTCATGGTCAGAAGTAAAGCATTTTTATTTTCTACGTCGCTTTTAGCCCTACTTGGATACAGTTCTGCGTGTAAATCTGACGGCTGCTTATGACTGAAAGCCTCGTAAGTCTTGACATATAATAAGCAGCATGCCAACTGGATGTCAGCTTCAAGAGCTGCAGAGCGGCTGGATCCTGTGCGAAACCAATTATCCCAAAATAAGTGTATTTCACTGCCTCGACCAAGTTCATCAATTTTTTTTTAAATAATGAAGTTCGGGAAGATATTGCTCACAAACCATAAGGCCTACTAAAAAAAATTATACACCATGTTATAGGAAATTTTATGTAGATCATTCTTGTCTTTGACCATTTTTTTCTAGCTGTAAAACTTTTTGTATAAAACCGTAAAAATCGTGATTTGGGACATATTTTGAGGTCAAAAAGGGGGGAAAAGGGGGGAGGGGGGCAAAATTCGGCTTGGCAACATTCAGAACCGAATTCAGCAGGCTTTTTTACATCGGAAAAGTCATGTTGCCAAAATGGATCCCAAAATGCCGTTAGCACGGTAAAGGAAGCCGATATTTAGAATTTTCTACCAGTCTATGAAGTTCGGGAAGATATTGCTCACAAACCATAAGGCCTACTAAAAAAGTTTATACACCATGTTATAGGAAATTTTATAGAGATCATTCTTGTCTTTGACATTTTTTTTCTAGCTGTAATACTTTTTGTATAAAACCGTAAAAACCGTGATTAGGGACATATTTTGAGGTAAAAGGGGGGGAAAAGGGGGGAGGGGGGCAAAATTCGGCTTGGCAACATCCAGAATCGAATTCAGCAGGCTTTTTTACATCAGAAAAGTCATGTTGCCAAAATGGCTCACAAAATGCCGTTAGACTTGAAAATTTTGATTTGAACTACCAGTCTAATACACAGTGCGTAGCAAAAAGATACAAATTTATCGTGGAGCGCGGCGCATAAAGAGCCCATCATGCCTTTATTATACAACGCTATAAAACCCAGTTGCTTTTCCAGGGCCGTGACATGCACGATCTTCATAAAACGTATGGAAATTCGATCCCAACTCTAATCTAAACAATAGTGTTTTCAATACACCAGAACTGATCGGTTTTAGACCAAATTTTGTACAGGGAAAGCTTGATAATAAGATTGTTCACCAAACTTAATTATTCGCAAATACATGCCCGATAACTGACAGTATTATTTAAGAGTAGCTCATTTCTTTCCAGTCCTTTCTTCTTGATGCAAGCTCCGTCACTTCTCGATACAACGCGACGTCTTTCCCTTTAACTGGTCTCAAAGTTACCAAGTAACTCAGGACTTCTTCCTGTCTCCCTCATTTTTTCAAAAAGGTAATGACATCCAAAGACAAATCTCTCGCTTCTCGCTTACACCGAGTACAGTTGGAGAACGATTGGGATCGATCGGAGGGCACGATTCCATGCCTGTGAGGCGCTTATCAATACCGCGTGATGGATGCCGCCTCGCGATGAATTATTCATTACCTAGGACATAATTGAAATATACCATTTTGGTAAATTCAATACGGTTTATTACGACGTCCTCGTTTTTATTATCACACTTTTATTAGTATCACTTGAAACTAAGTTTGTTTGCTTAACTTGTTTGTAACTAAAAATATAATGAAATTTTGTAAGTCAATTTTAACATACTTCTAACCATCGTATCGAATTGAAACGGCGTGTATTTTTAAATCATAAAGGGCAAACGAGCAAACGGATCGCCTGATGGAAAGCGGTTGCCGACACCTGCAACACCAGAGGAATCACAAGTGCGTTGCCGGCCTTTCAGGTGGGAGTACGCTCTTTACTTGAAGGTTGAAGGTCATATCGGTCCGCGAATATCGGGTCACAAGTCGTGTTGTGTCACAAGCAGTCGTATGAGGCAGGAAATCTCTAGAAAAACGCACAGTGCTGGACTGCCAACAATTTAAGTCGTATCGTAGTCGTAGTAATATCGTGTGTATTCTCGTGACATTCTCGTGTTCTGGGATGCGGCGGCAATATGATAACCGTCTAATATCAAATAAGAAATTCGGTCAAAACAAAACGCAACTTTCAAATCATATACAAACTTCCCACTCTAAATCTCAAGCTACGAAGAAACTGCGAAAGTGAGACAAAATACAGTTGAAGGTGTTCGCATCTCAGAATCGTTTTACAATTGTGTCGGATACGCGTCAGTCCCACTTAGAAGAACAAGGGAATCCCATTTACTGCACTTTTGTGGCAAAACTTGCAAGCGAAGGATTTATTATCTGTTGGATTCTTTATTTTAGGCGTGCTACACACAAACGGGTCGTGGGACGACAGTGTTAACATTCAAAGTGGGCAATATTCGCCAGGATTAAGACAGATGCTCGAGGATATGAAATTGGAGATGACATCAGTTAGAAACATCAGCACTTTACACACTTATGTCTCCTTCGGGTCATTGTCAGTTCAAAAAACAAAAGTTGTATTTTCGGTGGCCAATAGTTAACAGCGTATCTGCATAGAAGTTATGTTTTAACACGCAAGCCTATAGAAAGGGAAACGTCGTTTATGCTAAAATAATTTTGATCGGAAAACTAGCCCTAAAGTCGTTAACTTTTTTCGTGTCCACCGAAAAGACGCGAACCTAAATCTGACAATGACCCCTTCAGGGTTATGCTCTATTTACCTTTAACACTACCTATATAGCTAGAGGATATCACTGCTCCTTTTCCCATACTATCAGTTTATGTTAAGCTTGCACCTGATAACTATGGCGTCGCATACAAATGAGGTTCAAACTTAACCGGGTTCGAGGTTTCGATTTCGTCTGTTTCCTATCTTCCAAAACTTAACCAATATTTACGAAATGTTAAGAACAGAATGGGAATGAAATGTTCTGTGTCGGACCGATTTGATTTTTACGCAAATTATTATAGAGTTTGTGTACTAGGATAGGTATAGGGCAGTCGCATCTTCCATCAGCTAATTTTAGAATGCTGTTGGAGTTTGCTTCAGGTGACTCCATGTTGATACTATCCGTTTCCTCTGGATGGCTAATGACAATGGAATCAGGCCCAACAATCTAGCAATGTTCTAGAACTAGATAAACATCGCCATGGTCCCTACTTTAGTGACAAATGGCATGTCCAGGGCACTCAGTTTTTAGAGTGCTTGTCACGTTAAGGTTGAGATCCATTAGACAGATCCAAGCAGACAACTATAGCCGTGTTAGTGCAACCTTCAGTCTGCACCCCTGTGACACGCGACTCTTTCTCGCGCGAGAAATATTACCATCTCTTTCCTCGCTGCACTGTGAGAGAGTGACAGACGATGCTATGTCGAGCGATAAGAGTCACCAAGCGTAGTTGTGCTAGACGGGCTGCTGTGACTTCGCTTGTCGCGTGACATAGTACCTATCGTCTTGTACCGCGAGGTTTTTGGTGCAAGAATGATTAAACACTAGGCCTACAGATTGATGTCACGATTGCATTGACTAGTACTGGAAAACGGCAGTCAAAAAAAACATGTTTAAATTTTCATATAGGTAAGAACCATATTTCCGAAAATGGTTTCGGAATTAACATAGGTCGTAAAAAATGCTATATCGCAATCAGAAAATCATCCCTTTCACTATCACGAAAACCTCGAAAATCACGTAAAATGTAAAAGCTATTATTAATTCTCAGAAACGATACGTTTTAATGAGATAACCCTTTCGGTTTTTATTGCTTCGTGCAAATTAAATTGTTCCAACGCTCTCGCTGAAAAATTAATGAGCGAAGGACTAAACTGCAATAAATGTTTAACCTGAACTATCAAAGTCGTAAAGGTACGGTTAAAAGGATCTTGAACTGACTCGACACTGAAACGTTTTATTGTCAACTAGCGAACCGCCCCGGCTTCGCACGGGTGCAATGCTGATATATTATATTATTAATAAATTTCAGCAATTTCGACGCAGACTCATGAGGTATACAGGTCACAGAACGACTAGTGTAACTGTTTTTAGTTATTTAGCTGTGTATTTTGAAGCAAGACAGAGTGACTAGAACGAATTGAGAAGGGTTGGCAGAGACAGCTCTGTAAAAAATCATGTCAAATATTCGATTTTTTCTAAACACTTAACCACTAACCAGGACATGTTTTCCTCCATCAGACCAGCTAGATGATCCCATTGCACTGTCACCAATAATGTAGAGAGACAATTCTCTTGCACAACTGATCAGATTTATATTTACGGCACAACGGTAATAAATACGCTAAACCGCTAAATAAAAATACATTCAGCTGGTTCGTCGATGCCGTGAACGAATCTCAAAACCAAAGTCACGTATCTAATCCCGAAAAATCATCCCATGTCGCCTCAAACGAGTGTCGACACAAGATACGTGGAATTTTAATATAAAATACGAGTACAAGGAAATTCGCCGACTCACGTCCCCGCCGTAACTCGTTTTCGGCGATTTTTCGGAAATTTTAATATCGCCCGGACTTGTATTTTCCACGCCCATTTACTTGATACATTTGACGCAAATTGCGCATTCATTCGAGACGTTCCCCGTCCTTTCGAGCGCCGTGTTATGTGAAAGGAATTTGGAAAGATTTGAAAGAATCAACTCAATTTCCTTTAAAACTTATTTTTCCGACGCCTCAGGCAATAAATGTCCTTTAGATCAGTTATTTATTGCACAAATTTTGCATTCCCTGGTTGATTCCATCTTTTTGTTTGCATCATTAATCATACCAAATGTTCCCAATGCCGATTTTTAGAAAGTCATAAAACTCACGAACTCATTAACAAATCGTCGTTACCTGCAACAAAAACAATCATCATTAATAAATGTCATATTACAATGCCACAAAATCATATAAATATAACATGTTGTTTGTGCAAGTATCTATGTAACAACCGTGTAAAAAAACATTTCATCCTATTATTTATTCGTCCGTTCAGTAAAAGCGAACCATCTATTTGTACTACTTTTCTATTTCCGTATTACTATTTTACTTTTTTGTTTATGTCATGCCATTGTTTAGATTTCAGTTTGTACATGTTTTTTAATTAAGTATGTTTGAGTTGTTATTACCTTTAGTTTAATAATTATTTATTTTCTTATGGTTTAGGTGCTGTTTAGTTAGTTCTCAATAAATATACTTTTCTTTATTTCTTTCTAAAAAACCGTATTGAACAAATCCATTGATTTTTTATCAACAGCGCAAAAGTGTCACGTATCATGCAGAACTATGAGGGGATAAAGGGCGAAATCGACTGTAGAGAGGTCTCGAGGAGGGTCGGCTTCTTCTGGCGCTGGATTGACGCGTTACATATGCTTGACCCTTCGAGTTATTACAAAGGATGAGACGTCTTATGGGGACTTCATATTTGGGCGTTCAGCGGCGAGTGCCGAGGTTAAAATAGGGATAAATCAGACTGTAAATAATAAAAAGAAATCCCTTTCCTTCGTCGACCATTGTTTCCTTGAATGGATTTGTTCGATAATTTTCACATCGCGTTTTTTCATGATCGCCATATTTTATATGAAGCGTTTTATAATGTTCGCGTTTATTTTTTTCGCTTATTTTACCAGTAGATTATTTCATTATAATATAAATAAATATCGCTACATGAAGAAAGACGAATTATAAAATTGGTGATCATGAAAAAACGCGATGTGAAAATTCGCTGCTATGAAAAAAATATTTTGGGAAAATTAGCGAACAAACCAGTTTAGATACCTACTCAACTCGTAAAATAGTTAAAGATCCACACGTCGTAATCCACGTTAAAAATCTTACTAATTAAGATTATTTTATATAATGGGTCCTTTTCTACATTGCTGTAAAAAATGATATTTTAAATTGGGAGTATTAGGGTTCCTTTCCAAAGAACATTTACAAAACGACCAAGTTCTACATTTCGCCTCAAATTCTTTTATCACTTATTAATCGAAAAGTTTCGCTAAAATTCCGCACATAAAAGGTCCTTAAGAAGTTTAACTCAAACGAACACGGAGTTTTATTTCAGTTGGTCTTGATTCCGTCTTGAAATTATTCAAAAGCGAGCCTACATAAGAAATTTAAAAGAGGGACCATTCATACAAAAAGAGACCTTAAAGCTGAGGCCGCTTACAGCCGAAGACTTAAGTATTTATATCAGGAGATGTATCAAAATGTCTTAACAACCATTTGCTGTGAGGTCTAGTTTGGTGTGGGACGCGAAAGGGTTACGCTTCGGGAGCACACGGTACAAGCTGAGGTACGCGTTAACTTATTTAATGAAGCTGTAGAATGCAAATTTTCATAGTATATAAACATGTTCTTAAACAAGCCCATAGGTTGTTGATATACCGTCGACTCTCACAAAGCCATTTGTCTTTACGCTCTTCATTAGGACAGTTAAAGAGTGGAACTGTAAACCTTTTACCCAAATGATATAACTTGGATGCCTTATCACGTGAGTGACAAGTCGCTAGCATGCTCTGCTGTCGACAACATCGACAATTACTATGATAAGTAAAATGCAAAACCTATTGAAAACGCGACCCTTATCTCCTGACATTAGGCGGTTGTCACACTGCTCCGCACATCGGAGCGGCGTCCAGTGCTTCGGTTTTTAACTTTAGTACGAGTACTGTAGAATCTTGATTTGTACACAAAAACCGCAGGGTGTAGCACACTGACACCGCATCTCCGCTCAAACTAAAAATCCGTAGCACCGCTCGTCCGTCCGGATTCCGTCGCAGTGTGACAACCGCCTTAGTCGTTAAGTTTCGTTAAGTGGAAGTAATTAAATAATTAATTTTAATATAGTAAGCTTTTATCTGTATTCTTCTTCAAGTGCCTCTCCATTACTGAAGGTCGGCAGTCAGCTTCTTAATTTTTTATTTGTCTAGCGCCAATCTGAAAAGTTGGTCGACGGTTTTACAGTTGCTTTAGATCTGTCTCTGGATCTATCTGTCACTTGAATAAAATTAAAAGTGAGAGTTTGCTCTGGCTTCCAAAAGGTGGTCAGAAAAATGTACTGATTGTACTTAGATTAGCAATATCAAACGTGTCACTATCATAAGTTAAAACAAGCAAAACACTTAAACACACCGGTTTATTCATAAAACAGTGAACACTAAGATGCTTAACAAGTCTCATTCATAAACTAGTTCATAAAGAACGCTCCCGTTCACACAAAAGGGCGTAAGTTAGCAATAAGTCCCGTCGGTTACGCCCTTCTGTGATACGGCAGTAACGACCCCGTTCCCTTTGTGAAGACGCACAAAGAAGTACTTGAACTTATCCTTGTCAGAGCATGGACAAGTATCAGGAAATGTGTGCGTCCTTTCCGACGTAAAAGGGTAGTTATCATTTTTAACGTCTGTTTTCGGTCTGCATGTAATAGAGTTGTGCCGTTCTTCAGATATTTTTGAAAATTATACGATTCTAACGGCCCGACCACGAATTCGGTCTTAGAGGCGAGAATGTGGTGGTGAGCGGGGCGTTGAGCGGGGCGGTGAGCGAGACGGTGAGCGGGGCGGTGAGCGGCGCGGCGTGGGAACAAATAGAGCGGCAATCGCGCGCGGCGGCTCGTGGCGTGCTTCATATATCGCTATGGTCATGTTCTTAGCGCTCACTGCTGCCGATATGCCGTGTAGTCTTAGCTGAGCCGTAACCTCAACCGGCAGTAGCGGCTAACTCCTATGCGGTTTTAGGGTTCCGTACTCAAAGTTTAAAAACGGGACCCAGGTGCAAATGAAATGAAAGAAATGAATTTATTTGCAGATTATGGGAATAAGTACGTAGTTCGTATAGTAAATTTAGGTCAACCATAACGTGCTCAAATTAGCATACAAATATCACATCACTTTCGAGACCATACCAAGAAATGAGATGTGGGCAGACTTAACCCGGCCAGTTATTTTATTTGATGGTACGGAATCCTTCGTGCGCGAGTCCGATTCGCACTTAGCCGGTTTTTTGCGACACACGACAACCATTGATTTAGACATAATTTTGAGTTTAATTTAACTATTCAAAGTGAAGAGGAGACGCAACACTACTAAGGTAAGTTTATCAACGGCCGCCACACAGTCGTAATGAACCGCACATGCACCCTAATCATGTGTCCTTAATGAACTTGGCTAAAGCTTGGAGATAATGTTGCCTTTAACAGAGACAAGTTTCTAAGACGAAGACATTTTGTTTTATTAGTTAGACATTTCGTTTTAAGGGGTCATTAGAAAACTGTCAAGGTCGCAAAGTTACGATTTTAAAAATGCATCGTTTAAGCGCTGCATCGCACGTTAGTAATAGAATTGAGCATATCGCTAAAGTGGACATAGTTCAGACAGGCGTCATTGCATAATCGAATCGACCCTTTATTCTGATTCCAACTTAAACATTATTTTTCCTAATATAGAAGCAGTCGACGAGGTTAGCTGTTGACGAGGGCAAATCTCAATTGACTTTTCTCGTCCGACGCGCACTCAACCTTTCCGAAAAACCAACTGAATTTACTACAGAGTGACTTTGGAGATGTGTTCATCAGATAACGAGAACAAAAGTGTTATTTTTCGCATTACCTTTCTTTTATAGACAAACATTTCATATGTTTCATTTCATATAAATATAATTTCGTCGAAAACATTTTTCTCTGAAACCATTAAGTAATTTGGGTTGTTATAAAACAAATCTACTTAATCGAATCTATAGTATGATATTTTCAAAATATGAAAAATGTATGACTTCAGGGGAAAAGATGTAGACGAAATTAAACATTCAATGAAACGTTTGTAAAAGAAAGTGGATCTTGTATTTTTCATATCGGACGATCACCTTAGGGTAATTTGGCTACCACTTGATGATGTTACGATTTTTTGTGATGTATATAATTAAACGACTTGTTTCAGTTTTGTTTTTATGCGCTAACATTAAAACGGAGAAAACCGAACGTATGATAGCTGCTTTAATCGCCATCGCCAGTCTCATTTCGACCGCAAACGCTAGACAGCATTAACCATGACTAACGCAATGATCCCACGTCTTGCAAGTCACCCTGTACTTAATACATAGTTACCGTTTTTCTTCGCTGTCTTCCCTAAATGAAATTTACGAGCGGCGTTAAGCCCGCGATGATGATATACCGCGACAAAGTTGTGCGTGTGGAAGTTTCACAAGCAATACCAAGTTTAGGAGTTCAGGTTACTGAGTGAGCGCTTGTTCTTAATTAGTATGATTGGCGCGATTATGAAATGTGAAGTTGGTAAACAATTTTCGATCCTGGCAATTCATGTCGATAAGAGCATTGTATGTTTAGTTTGGGCTGAATGTCACGTTTCTGATAACGTCTGTCCGAAATATCGCCTATTATGGTTGATTTTATCACGCGATAAATAAATTAAGCGACAAAGCATCCGTCACGTTATGACAAAATGCTATGACAGATGCTTTTTCACTTATTTATCTACGCACATATCATTAGTGCTCTAAAATGCGTTCAGAAACCGTAGGAAATAACCAGCATTATTACAACCAATTTTACTATGAGAACTTTTTTGTCTGTGGTAGTAGGTAAAATCTGTAGGTACTATAATGTTATTACAGTACCGATTTTTGTAAGGTTATGAGTTTAAATTAGGAACAGCTGTCAAAACACAAGTTGGTCTCTATTCTAGTATCCATAGATATTTTTATTGTTATCGATACGAAACGTCAATTTAGTATGTTTTTTTTTATAAAAACCGTACGACATTTGATCTCGAGTGACATGAGAATATGGATACATATGATTTAGAAAAAAAAAACATTCGTCTTGACGGAGGTTCGAATTGCCGCCATTATTGTTGTCATTTGTTTGTTGGTTCTTTGCTGTTACGAAAGTAGAATTGTGAAGATTTGTTTGCAATTCACATTTTAGTTGAAAATATTGTTCCAATTCCAATGTAAATGTCAATTACAACTATTACAATAAATAATCTGTTTATGTATTTGTTTAGATTTATTTCTTACTGCTTTTAAGTATAATGTAGTCTTTAGATATTTTACAGGTAGCACTAGTGGTGCAGGTCATTTCCATATGGCTTCTGAACCCATCTTAGAGTACTTATGATATGTGTATAGATAAAGTAGTGTATACAACTGTACATAATTATAGGCCTTAAAACACTCGTGTGATCCTATTATGAAACTCGCTAACGCTCGTTTCATAAAACCCCACTCGTGTTTTAAGGCCTCTCATTATGTATCAGTTGCATAAACTACTATTATCACATGATAAACGCAACCATCATATGACGGCTAAGCAGAGCTATCATAATATATCTTGTCGCGACTTCGTTTGTCGCGCGACTTAGCGTCTTGACATGTCTTGCTCGCACGGTCATCATCCTCCTAGCCTTTGTCCCATTTTTTGAGAATGAATTCTCAATCGGGGTCGGCTACCTAAATCCCAAGATGTGGCGTAGGCACTAGTTTTTACGCAAGCGACTGCCATCTGACCTTCCAACCCAGAGGGGAAACTAGGCCTTATTGGGCTTAGGTGGTTTCCTCACGATGTTTTCCTTCACCGAAAAGCGAGTGGTAAATATCAAATGACAGTTATGCTAGACGTTGTTGGTAAAATTAATTAAAGTTAATTTAAATAAATAAATTAATTAATTAATAAAAGGCGTGGACCCCCGTTCCGGCGAGTACTTGGCTCAAAGGATCTCCCTGGCTATAGTGCGCGGCAATTCCGCTAGTATTCTAGGGACTTTTGAGCCAGGCACCTTCCGGAACTGTTCATAGATCCCTTCTAGCTTAATAACTAGTTTTACTTATTATTAATTTCAATTTTACAGTAAATTTGTTTTGGAATGTAATAAATATATATAGTATTCGTTGACAGAAGAAGAAAAAAAAAAAAAAAAGTTAGTAAAATATTATTATTATTTTTAGTTAAAGATAAATTGATATTTTATCATCAAAATGCACTTTACCGTAATTACATGACGTAATAAACGTATCTTTGTTTAAAGTTGGATTTATATTAACATAATTTGATAATTTCCCATCGCATATGACTTCTAGCTTAATCCTCAGAACATTACGAGATAGTAAATATACGCAAAAACCATAAAAGGGATTCACAAGATAACGCAGAGCGGTACAAAGAACTAGTGAAGGGCGAAGTTACCCTATAAAGAAGGACTGTTTCCTATTCTTAACAAAAAGTTTTGGGGAATAATCAAAAGCTATTTTAGAAAACTTCGTAATAAGTTTGCGGATTGTGTTTCGGACTTGAAGATTAGATAACACGTTGTGGGTAAGTCTCAGGCTTAAGAGATTAGTTTTAACTCGACCTGTTTCTGAATGCTTGAAGTTAGATACAATTTAAGTTTCTGTAAATTGCTTCAAGGGTTACAAGGCTTGACTAATGTTGTGGCTCTTGCTAGATGGCTGGGTCAGGGTCAAGGGATGCATCGTCAGAAAGTTCCTCCCTAAGGGTGAAACCAGCCCTCAATCTCTTTATCAGACAAGCCCCAAGCAAGGTATGTATCTTTGTATATACAGTAATCGTCTATATATTTGAAGTATTTACTCGTATCCTAGATGCTCTCTGTATAATAAGATTTCGGATTTGCACCAACTTCTAGTATCTCTGTTTGGCTCTATGGTTGACTGGTAGCGAATGCCATTTAGCATTAAGTCCGCCATTTGTACTGAATATTGTCATGTGCAATAAAATTTAAATAAATAAATAAAGCAGGAGAGCGTAGTTTTTCAAGTACACTCGTCCGGTTTGACTCTTAGACCCACCATGATTGGTAAGTATGTTGAGCCCTACATTTCTACCGACAACACCCTAGGTTAAGTTCTTAAACGTGTTTATTTCCATGTTCATTACTTTTTATGTGTTGTAAAAAAGCTTGAAATATAGATCACAATGGAAAATACTAAGCTCTCCTAGAAAAACAATATGTTCGGAAAATTGACTGAAATGTGAGGTGGTTTTACTAATGTTTCGCAGATTACCGAACGTTATCTACGGAAACCATCGACTTCTCTGAAAAGTTATAAAATAAACCTAACCTAACCTACCCTAATCTACTAGGATACACTAAACCGTTTCAGCTAAATAAAATGTCTGCCAAATTATTTCATACAAACTAGAGCATGCTCTCGGTTCTGATTTTGTATGGCGAGAACCGGGAATTCCTGGTTCCGGTAATGGATTTGTATAGAAAATGAGTACCGGGAGCAATTTGAACTCGCTGATTTATTTATTTCAATGGGACTCTTATCATCCCTAATGAAGAAGCTATTAAAGTACCTATCTTCGCGCTAGCTCACCAACATTATTCCCACTTTCACAGCGAAGACATGTTAGCACGTTATCGCAACCCCGGGACATAAAGGATCCAGCCGTTACCTGCGCGATGACGCCCTAGATTACGTTCGGGCCCTTAAATGATGTATCGCCTCGTTTGGTGGCCCCTTTCTCAAATTGATCTGTTCAAGGTATTCTAAAAATGCGAGGTAATTCTAATGCGGTTTGCTATCCATTTCATACAAATACCAGCAACTTCGACAACTACTTGCCGATTGATTTCTACTATGGAAGTCCCATCGCTTATAAAGTAGGTACAGATTTATATTTGCTGCAATATATACCTCGTCAAACTTTTCAAGTTTTCACAGCGTAGACATGTTTGCACCACAGACCTATATCTATTTAAGATATAGTTTGCACGGTTATCGCAATCCCAGTACATAAAGGATCCGGGATTCAGCCGTTCGTCGCGCGATGACAGCCTAGATTACGTTCGCGCCCTTAAACGATGTATGGCCTCGTTTCGTAGCCCCTTTAGGTATTCCAATAAATAGGTAGGCTGTGCTGATATCGACGTTTTTATTGAGTCTGGACTAGCGCTTGGAATGAATACGCCTCGAACGGGTTTTCATACAAGTGATCTGCGAAAGATGAAGCCGTTTGTTGTATGTGTATACGTGAAATTGACGTTGTAACAGATGCGCCAACGAACGATACTTAGCCCGTGGCTAACTAAAATTGGCTTTACTTTCAAGCGCTGACTAGGTTTCTAGATGTAGGTACTTAGGTAATCTAAGGAGTAGCGCAACTAGCCATGACTTCGCTTGTCATATAACATCCTTGTCCCCCGTCCCTTTTACACTGTATACGGAGTAGTAAAGGACCAATTAAGTTGAAATAAATCTTGTGGCAGTACTTAACTACGTATAAAGGTATCTGCGATTAACAGCTATATCATTTTCCGGCTAAAATCATTTTTATATGCTTTAAACTTTTACGTTTTTGATTTGGGCACAGTTTTAACAAGTCTGAGGATCTAACAAAGTTGTATAAGACGTCTTTACATATTATATATTAAAATATCTCACATAAAGCCCATGGTAACGCATCAACATTTTTGATCCATTACCTACAACGGAGCTACAAAAACTTTTTATACAATCCACAGCTCGAATACAAAAATAAACAAGTTTCCCCTTGACACTGAAACCTGACTATCAAACGAAAGTAACAAATTATGAAACACATTTGGAAAATGTAAAAATCCCCGTCGACCCTTGCGGATTTAATGGAACCAACATTCGGTCCTCTTTACACAGGCTTGAAGAGACATGGTTGGGCTATTTTATTTTTAGTTGTATACACTTCTTTTTTAGATTTTGGATATTTAGGTGTTTTGTGGTGGACAGAAAAAGTTACAATAGAAGAAGCACTTAAAAGCCGACTTAATCATAAGATGTAGGTACATGTGGCTTATAAAATAAGTAAGATTTAAAAAAAAAACCGGTCAAGTGCGAGTCGGACTCGCGCACCGAGGGTTCCGTACAAACACTTCCATCCTTAAGTGGTTAAGTTAAGTTTGCACCTGGTATGTATAGCGCCCTATACAAATGAGGTACAAAGTTAACGCAACCAATCCCGTTTGTTGTATGGGAGCCCCCCTTAAATATTTATTTTATTTTATTTTTAGTATATAACCAATAAATAAATAAAATAAGTAAAAGTATTTGTTGTTATAGCGGCAATAGAAATACATCATCTGTGAAAATTTCAACTGTCTAGCTATCACCGTTCTTGAGATACAGCCTGGTGACAGACGGACGGACGGACAGCGAAGTCTCAGTAATAGGGTCCCGTTTTACCCGTTGGGTACGGAACCTTAAAAAGCACTTAAAAAAGTGATAGTTAAAAAGGAATTAGTTGAACACCATCGAGAAGAGGAGAGGGAAGATGTTACGACATGACGCTTTTGTTTATAAGCAACATCATCGAAGGAAAAGTTGAAGGAAAGCGAGGCAGGGGGAGACGCAAGAATAAGCTACATAAAAGAGAAGGTAAACGTCATGTCGTATAGGTAAAACAAGGAGTTAATTATGGATAGGGATAGATGGAGACAGCTAGCTACATAATACATCAGCTTAATCGATAAGATTTTTAACTCTCAAAATGCGCGGAATTTAATATTCAAGGCACTTTGCAGTGAAATGTATGATATTAATGTTTAACAAATAAATAACTTTGAGCTCTGCTTATAAAATTAGGTGTAGGATGGAATAAGTCCACAATAAGTCTATGAAATATTATCTAATGTTATTTTAGGACTAACAAGTAAATATCGTGAATTCATCTAAATAAATAACGTACATTGTGAATAAATATAGCAGAAAATATGAACAGTCTAGAGGTTTATGTAGTTTAGGATCAACACACACGGATGATGAAGGATTCAATTTTGCATAATAATATAATAAAATAATCTGAATTGAAATTATTTTCTAAAAACTGCCGGCACAAGTAGCTGATCGAAAAATACCCTCATTTAATGAGTGGCATAGAAAATTCTACTAAACCTGAACATAAAACACAATTTGGTATTACGGACTGTAATGCTGTCGCTAGGGCAACCGTGGCTAATAAAATAATAATAAAAATACGACATGTCATACATACTTAGAAACGGTAAAGATAAATATATACTTACTTAAATATACAGAAAATATTCATGATCATTAATTACCTAGGAAAAATATTTAAATTCATCACACAAATATTTGCCCTTACCGCGACTCAAACCCGGGACCGCCGGCTCAGCAGGCAGCTGGAAAACCACTGCGCCAACGTCGTCAACTAACTTTATATGAATATTCCTAGATCCTTCCATCATAATTCACGAAGCGAAAATAAGTTTAAGACATTTGAGCAACAAAGTGAGGCGGAAGTTAATTAAGAAAGTTGCAAGAAAGTCCAAGAACAGTGCCAAAGCAATACCGGTAACGTTGGCAACGAATTCGCCAATATATTGGCTAAATTTGAAAAGTTCTGAACAAAACACATGTTCGAGTACATTGTACTTGTAATACCTATTGTTACAGCGGCAGTGTGTACATTGAACTGTAATAGTGATACAGTAGGTAGTACTGTTGGCTAAAGACCGAACACCATATAGTTAACATTTTGTAAGCTATCCGAAATCCATTTGAGAGCTTATCTTGTAAACATTACCCCACAAAGCCATTGTTTTACTCCTGTATAGTTTTTTTTTATCGTATGGCATGTATGAAGTCACTGGATTACATATAAAAAAAAAAAAATAAACATAAAAATATAAATAAAAATAATTTATAGTTAGAATTTTGCCCTTCCCAGGTACGCGACTGCTTCTTCTGATAGGATCTTAAAATCGTCTACATGGCCTGCGTATTTAGTAAAGGGGCATTCCAGAATGATGTGGTTGATGGTCTGGTCTGGATGCCCACAGTTACAGGCAGGAGAGGAGCTCCAGCCCCATTTGTACCAGTGGTGTCCGCAGTCGCCAACTCCTGTTCTTATGCGGTTGAGAGCCGACCACACCCGGCGGGGTTCCTTGAAGCCCGCTGGGGGCACTCGCAGGGATAGAGCAGCGAAAGGGTTCGCTTGGTCTCTGAGGGCTTCCCATTCTTCGGTCCATGCTTCCTCCAGGGTACGGGTGGTAGGGGAATTTCCCATCAGTAATGCAGGGGGGTTTCGGGATTTGAGGTATAGTAGCCCAATTCTATGGGACAAATGGAAGCACAGGTAACAAAAAAACGCAAACAAATATCTTCTTGTTTCAAACGTCTTTTCTAAGTCACAAGTTTGAAATTGCATTATCCTAACTCATTGGAATAAAATATTTTGACAATAAAGCCATTAGGGTCGGCAATTTACCTTCGTTCCGCTTCCCATGAGCTATACCATATTCCAATTTCAACCTTGTGACAGAAAAGATTATATAAATTTGTTTGTGTTTTTTGCTTCCATTTGTCTGCGGACAATGACTTTCTGGGGTCACGTTTACAAGATAAACTCTTTATGATCATTCTGACGTCTTTGAGAATTCAACTACACCTACCTTACAATGCAATATTTGATAACAGATCACAACGCTGCTATCTATAAGCACTAAGCATGTATGGAGAGGAGAGCCATTGTTACGTTTTGCAGATGTCTTGGATTTTGATTTAGTTGTTTTATTATTTATTAGAAAGGTAGCTTGATCGAGTGTAACTACGAACCAAGAAATAGGTTCAACATTTACTGTTTTCATCTTCTATTACTTTGACGCGCGAGAGATACTACCTGACAGTTTCTTTTCAATACCGTGCGAGTAAGACAAAAGAGAAGCCGACTTGCGCGACACGCCAAGTCGCGGCAAGCTAAGCCCTGCTGATAGTCGTGATATAGTTGCCGGCAAACTTTTTGAACAAAAATGGCGGATCTGCGCATGTACATTTGTACGTAAATCGGCTACTGCGCAGTCAAGGTCATGCTTAAGAAGTTTGCCGGCTACTGTAAAGCCGATTGCAAAATTGACTAGCCGAGATAACTAGAGAGACTAATCGAGAATATAGCAATGCTACATGGAATTACAGTACGACACAAAAGAGTAGAAATTAAAAAGAGGCAATAATGTAATGTCGTCCCTTTCTAATTAATCTAAGAAAAAAGGGACGATACCACAGTATTGCCACTTTTTCATTTCTTTTGTGTCGTACTGTACAGTCCGACCAAAAAGAGTAGAAATTAAAAAGTGGCAATACTGTGGTGTCCTCCCTTTCTAATCAATATAGAAAACCGGGACGACACTACAGTATTGCCACTTTTTAGTTTCTACTCTTTTTGGTCGGACTGTAGGAGCCTGCATCAAATGCGTCGCGTAGTGCGCCTGGCAACACTGCAGTACGCGAGTGTGGGAGGAGCGTGGGAACAAGAAAGTTAGAAAGCGCATAGACAACGGCGCGCAAATTTGAGTAATCCGGCGGGACTTTGCTAGTCTGTGGGAGTGAACATTAATCTTATATCTATTCTACTATACTATTAAGATAGGTTGTGGGGAACCATTAGCGGCCTCTCAACCAGAAAGTGTCCGGGAGTAAAGAGGGCAAAAAACATTGGGAGAGGTGAGGTTATATTACAAAAACTTAAATTATTAAAAATGGGTCACTCAATGGAAAAAAATATTTTATGGCTGAGCATATTGCTAATTATTTTCGTACATGGAAAGCCAGTTATTAAGGGATGGATGTACATTAACCGAGAGCATATAGTCTGTTGACAACCAAAACTAACAAAGTAACAAATACCTACATTAATTACATTATATATTGACAATACTTAAAAGTTACTTTTGACCTTATTCCTAATTATTGCCTTATTTGACTTTGTAATTTTCAGTGTTATTTTTACCGTGTTATTTTTTGTATTTTGACAATCCATTTAGGAGTTTCTTAGACATTTTTATCTGTTTGTTTAAAATGTTGACATGTAATTATTTTATCTGTTGTATTATTCATTTAGCGGTTTTTATTATCAATGTCATCACATTTTGTCTCTTAGTATTAATATATGTGACGATCATAGTTAGTATACCTAAGAGCATGTAAATTGACTTAGGGGCAATTAATTGTCATTTTATATTAATGAAATACATAAATCTAAATCTAAACAAAGCTCGTATCTCAGTGTCAATCTACTTACTAGATACGACGTTTTGAACTGCAGTGATATTGTTTTATTTAAAAATACCTCAAATATTTCATATGATTTGATTTCAATTCTGTTGCAATAATGTATTATTTACTAACCTGTACAAAAACAGAGCGACATTTTTAGCAAGATCCCCATTATAGTTATTATACCCTGTCACGTTCGGCACCTATTGTATAAGTACCTACTTTCGGCCCTAGCGCAGAACACGTACTATTATTGCACCCTTTGAGCAGTCCCGACGCGGAGGAATTTTTAATAACACACCCAGGTACCAAAACAATGCCACAAACCTTGACAAAACACCCTACAGCTATTCCTAACCTCAAAATTATACACAATAAGGTTCAAGTTCTGAAGGCAAGTCTCGTGGAGATACATTGTATAATTATAAAATCGTGTTTCTGTGAAATGCCGGTGTATTTTATGTTTATTTGCACATTGTTGCTGAATAAACATGACTTTTGAAATGTTTACACGAAATCTCGGCCGGAATTGTGATGGTTCTATTTCTCTTTCGCAGGTCAAGTAATGTTAGAAATTCCCGGCTTAGTTTACTTTTGCAATTTATTGTTAAGCTGGACCTTTCTCGTTCGCCCTTACATTAATGCAAAATGTTTATTTATATCAATATTTAGATACAAGTGTACACTCATATTTGGCTGCCGAAAATAGTAACTTCTTTGTCATACATGTTCTAATGACACCTCCTCCTCTACCTCCAATGGATACCTTCTTGTCTTACTGTACTTAATACAACGACAACTTTTTTCGTTAACTTTGTCGGGTAAAAATTATCCTATTATAATAATTCATCTCCATTGGTAAGAATCCGTCCAGCCGCTTCAGCGTAATACAATACAATAGATACAAGTACTCTTTATTGCACACCTCATAAAATATACAGGAGAAATACAATGCAAGAAATTACAATTAGAGGTAAACAACAGGCGGTCTTATCGCTAAAGAACGATCTCTTCTGGTTGTCTAGAAGAGATCGCTCTTTAGCGATAAGACCGCCTGTTGTCTACCGTTATTTATAAATTGTATTTATCTTGTTTCCTTTTGTAAACATTTTTTGGTGTGCAATAAAGTATTGTTGTATTGTATTGTATTGTAGATAATGCTCTGATAAGGCGTGATGTGCGGATAAAGAAATTTATATCAACAGATAGCGTTGTACTGATTTTTCCTGAATGAATGACTCTCCATAGAAAACTGATTTTCAATACAATTTTTGAATTAGAAATCTTGTGTAATAAACCAAACAAAGCCCTTGTTGTTTGTTTTAAAGATGCCTCACTGACATGAATTTAACATTCATTTAATTATATAGAGTTTTTATGAATGATCCTTATTTTCTCGCTCTGCTAAGGGGTCATCCATAAATTACGTCACACGTTAAGGGGGAGGGGGGGGTCATACCAAACGTGACAGTACATGTTAAAGGTATAGCAAAAAAGCGTGACATAGGGGGGGAGGGGTTCAAAAAGTCGACATTTTGTGTGACGTAATTTGTGGATGACCCCTAAGTCAACGGAATACCAACACAATACAAATAAAATGAAATTATCATTCGCACCCCCATTATTCTTCCTACAAAGCTGAAAGGGCGGGAATATTTTTCCCAACACAAAGCGATAAATAAGATTAAAATTACAAGCGGAGCGAGCCAGTGTAAAGGCTTTGACACACTGAATGCACGGCCGGCGCGGACTCACTCAATATGCGGGCTTCGCGGTTGGCCAGACAGCCTGGCGCCTTTACAAACGGGGCATGCGATGATCCTATATACGTGACGAGCACAATGAGTTTCGTATTTGGGTTTCAAAATAGACACGTTCACGTCGATTTTAGCTTATAGCATTTGTTCAATCCTGTCTTTGGTTAAAGACTTACTGTTAAATACTTAAGGAACTAGAGAATATGATACTATTTTAATCGAATCCGTGCTTTTCTTGATACAAATCGCTTAACCGATTGCATTTCCCAACATGCCACACCCGTTGCTTTACAGACATGTTATAAGAGACACAACTATTTTCTTAATTATTTTCTAACACCCGAACTTCATTTTTTTTTATCCAGATCGAAAAATCAAACCATTTTCGTATTTAAATAAACAACATCAATATTTACATCGGCACCTACTGGAGTCTACTTTGTCATAGTTAAAGTAACAATACAAACTCGTACCCGTATACCCTAACGTTGCTCCCTTATGTACCTACTGCGTCCATACCCCGAGGTTTTCGGTGGACAAATAATTGCGAATTCGTATTCTTGCATCGAAAACCCCGGGGTATCATAACCGAGTTTAGTGTGTCTGAGCCTTAAAACGCTTCAAGAATAGTTTATGCAATATACAACGCTTCAGGTTCAGAACGATACAAATTTAAGACGCCAGCAACTCGAACCTTTCACCAGCTCTCGCTTTGTATATTTTATGAGAATACGAGTGATCTATTGGACTTTGTGGCAGATAAATCAGGTGTATCAGGTATTTGTAGGGATTCGAAAATATCAGAACTAAGTGATAAATAATTCAAAACGAAGAACTAGGCTACTTTCTATCGTCGCACTGCTCGCCATCGGCAGGGTGTTCATCCTTACACACTGAACCCTAAATGGTCACGATCTGTGCGGTTCCAGAGGAATTCCTCGAACGCTCCGCATGTGGAATAAGCTCTCTACCGAGGTTCTCCCCGGGGGCTACAGTAAACGGTTCTTCAAGAGGGGAGTAAATAGGTTCTTAAAGGGTCGGCAACGCGCGTTTGATGCTGCTCACAAGCGTCCATGGGCGGCGGTAACCGCTTAACATCAGGCGGGCCGCATGCTTGTTTGCCACCGTCTTATTATCAAAAATAGGTTATGGTTTGTGAAACGGGTCAAGACCGCCATAACCGAGAGGATATTGCAGAACCAGTCTAAGTGGAAAGCCTTAGGAGAGGATCATAGCAAATTGATGTCTTAAGTTTGGTATGTCATGATGATGATGAAATGATAACGAATAGTAATATTCCCCTTTTTATATAGCTTCAAATGTTAAACTCAGCATGCCCCGAGGTTGCCAAGATATCGATACAGGGTATTATGTTTGCAGACAAATATTGGCCAGTATCAAGTGAAGTTTATGCTCCACAAATAAAATAGGTAAATAACGATGCCAGACAACGCGTCTTAGTTTTTATAAAACGACCATTTTACGTAGTACAAAAATATCAATAATAGTAATAAATTTAGTATCCTGTAAACTAACATTGTGGAATGCAATAAATGATTGAGTATTGAGTATTGAGTATCTTAGTTCCATATTTTATCTATATACATCTATGATTTTATTTATCAGGTATTTCTATAGAAGTCTAGTACCCATAACAAAAGCTTACTGAAGCTTAATTTGGGACTAGGTCGATTTGTGTGAAGTTGTATTATATATTTTTTATTATACACATATCGATCATAGCCTCTAATAATTAAATTTCGTTGTTTCGCTGTTATGTAATAAAACAAGTAAACCAACAAAAGAAGACGAAGAAGATTCAAAACTTGAGGCGATTCCGAATTCACTGATTGATTGTTTTACTGCTGATTGGAATAATCAATGCGCCCTTCAGCCATCAATTTACAAGTTCTAGAATATTAAAAATAGTCTAAATCGATCGCACAAATAACCTACTCTAAATTTATCACTGCTTTGTTTCCCTTGTATTGACTTTATTAATCATTCAACACTAAGTCTACCCGATACGTCATGCGGTCGTGATCGTGATTATCTAACTTCTTACATGTATTTTGAACAAATTGTTTCCTAAATCAATAAATGGGTTGGGATTATTACGACTAATCGTCAAAACGACCTAATGACGCTTTTGACCCAGGGGCAACTTTATTGCGCACAGTGTGACCGAACATTCGAAACCAAATTTGACTTTGCAAGTCAAGTCGCGCACATGAACGGAGCATGTAAGAGTCGCCGTTGACGGATACGAAGAGGAGGACTAGGTAGGTAAAATCTATATCGAAACGACAAAATCAAATCTCAAATGGACCTTCTCTGAAGAAAGCCCATAATCTCCGAATAACTGGGAATCAAAACGACTGATTCTTGAAAGACCACATCATTAATAGACCACATCTCAATGAGACGTATCAAAATTACTAGACAGATGTTGGAAAATCACGGAAAAGTAAGACAGAGGGACCACTGAACTGCCAAACTTGAGTGAACTGCCCAAAACGCAGATAGATGAGTTTTTCAAACCAAATCGGCAAAACCGACATGTATAATGAGCGGTCGAAAACAAATGAGCCATTCATTTGTTTCCAATACTTAAAGGCTATTCGTTAATGATTTTAACGCCTCTACATAATACCGCGTGTGGTCTGCGAAGGAGCAAAACATTAAAACACAGTTGAACTTGGATCTCTTTTAGTCGAGAGTGAATAGGCATTAACTTCTAATATTAGAACCGTGTCACATTAAGAATGTTAAAAAAGACATTCGCATTGTGTATATCGAGTACAATGAGCCTTACGATGTTAACTAGCACAATCAATTGTCGCCCGTCAACTTTAGTATGAATGAAAATCAAATATTGAATGTGGACACGAGTTACTGTACGATAACATATCGACCGATGGATATCAGTGGCACGGATCTTGTACCAATCACAGGCTTCTGTTTTAGACAATGGAGTAGACCAGGGCAGTGACACAGCCAGTAACATGTGTTGTGAATACACAATATATTATGTATATGTACCTATACGTAAATCGCCTTCGCTACCCATATTATAAGGTCTAATATAGCTATCTATATAAATCAAAATGTATAAAAAGTACTATTAAAATATCAAAAAGTATAGGTTTCATACTACTCACGCCATCTTACAACCATGCAACTATAGGGTGAACTGCAACTTTCTACGTGGAAGAAAAAGCCATAACCATCGGTTTCGCTTCTCCGTAGTTGGGTAAACAGTATTCTTTAACCATCAATTTATTATAGTTTCTTCGGTTTCCGTGACTGTCACACATTTAAATAAAACAATTTAACGGATTATATCGCGTATATTAATTATTTGAGCCTCCCTGACGTTTCGGTACCTTTACTTTACAGATACCGTTGTCAAAGGTTCAATTCAATTTTTGTTGTTTATGGCTCCATCGATGCCATCGATGATTCCGCCAATGTCGAGGTTAAGGAAGACACGTGTTTATGATTTAGAATTTGGCCGGTATAATTTGATGCCAGGATCGCAGGGAAGAATCTAGAACAACGGACAAAACAACATTCTCTGTCAAAGTTACATTTGTGCAAACTTTATAAATAAATATTACCCATAAAATATAAATTGAAAATAAAATAAAAAAAGAATTGTGTCGATACTTAGCTACCAGTGTGCCAAAAATAATTGAAACCGTTTACCCGTCTAAACTGCCATTTAGGCATGATAGAGACACATGGTTTGGGCGCACATGGTTAATTATACCTTTTACCCAACTACGAGGTATCCGAAAAAATGGGTATGCTTTTTTCTACCCCTCGCGAAAGATATTGCGGGGTCCTTCTAGTCTTTTACAAAGATAGACAGATGCATTCCAAAATGGTCTACGTTCATCTCTTCCCTAGGAATAAGCAGTGTTTACGATCAGCAAATTGGCACGGACCCCAGACGCCGCTGCGGCTGCTAACGCTACCCTGAAACTATAAAGCCGTAACATCCAACAACTTTCATATAACATGTACAGTTCTGGGCCTAGAACACTGCCCTGAGCTACTGAAACCGTGCTCAAAACGAAAACGGCTTAAGGTCATACAAACTTTATGCGTCTTATAGCTTTCTGGTTAGCGCTAAGAGGCGGCTTACTATTTTCCTGTTTTGAAGCAACGCTAAGGAATTGGGTTATTGACATTTAAAGGCTTAGGTTTGGGGTTATTTATTGAGAATTGGATGTTCTGGTTGGAACTGCTTTATGCGAAGTACTCACGGTATTGACGGTACTCACGATAGTAACTTTAAAATTAATGGACTCAAATACCATTATCCATCTACCTCCCCTTAATTCATTTGTTATTAGAAGTATGGTTAGTTGCGTTAGTGAATACAGTCCGGATCCAACTTTCCGTACAACAAATTGAAACCGAATAGTAATTAATGTGATGAACAAAGGCTTTATTATCCCTACATACCCTAACCTAAAGTAAAAATGTCAAGTCTCATCTCCGTTAGGGCTACTTCACAAAATTAATTTCATAATGTAAAATTGTTTGTAAATTCCGTGCCGCGAACAAGCGCATTGAAGATGCTTTTGAGAAACGAAAGATATATATTTGAGTCATTATTTTTTAAAGATGTGTATGAACAGCGACCACACAAAGTTATGTGGTTGAAAAAATCGATGTCCCGATTTCGATCGCAGAACTACTTATAATATTGCTTGTAGGATAATATAAGTATCCGAAAAAGGTCGTCACTACACAATCCGTCGATCGTCATTTGATGGTAGAATGAATCGAAAGCTAATCAAAGCTCCTACAGTCAATAGGTCGTAGATTGATGGATAAGATATTCCATTGGTTTGCATTGTTAAATGTTTGCCAGTCATACGTACAGATTCAGATGGCGTAAAACCGATTTATGTATAAGATAAACCCTTAGTGGTCACAATGCTAAACTTCTACGGATACGATGACGAAAAAAGTTCCTAACTGAATAAATATGGTACTGACCTGTCTGTCCGTACGCGAATATGCAAGCGTTGTACCCGTCGAACGCATTGTCGAGGATGTCTCTGCCCAGGCACTCGAACACTGTCTTCTGCGACGCGAAGTTGGGAAGCGTGGAGTCTAGCGAGAAGAAACAGTGGTCGAAGGCAAATGTCTTTGGCTGTTTTCTGGAACAAACGAGAGACAAACCGTTACAAACCTGTCAGACAGTCCAGACAGTTTTTCCAATACATTTACTCATTAGAACCAGGTTTTATTATTAGCCAACGTAATATTGATTCGATTGAAGGTACACCTCCCTATTATTTGCAACATTTCGGCTTTTTAAAACCAAAGGTCTGGACTGAGCTTTGATGAGCCATTCGGACTGGAATCCTCTCCTTATTCCAATGATTTTGAAACCCCACTGTTACTCAAAAATCTTTTTCCATCCATGCAACGATATTGAATGCATGATCCCTCCCAAAAAAAGATATGTCTTTCTTTCAAGAACAGAGTCCCCTTATTTTATTACTTAGTCCGTATGACCCATTACATTACCATTCTGTCCTTATCTCTTTAATGTAGTGTGAAAGAGACCTCTAGATTAAATTATAATGGCACTGCACTTGAAGCTCTCGCCAATTTGCCCCGGCTTCGGCCACTTGTTGCCGCGGAAGATAAAGGACAGCCATTTGTAAAACTGGCGTGTAGAGGGTTTCTTAACGAATTTTAAACAGAAATCTGCTTGATGACTGCAAGCTCAATGAATGTTTTCATATCTTTTCAGCTGTTATGTTTGTTGTAGACTTTAATAATGCTGATGTCTCAAATGGCACACGAATGTTTTAATATTTAGGGAACTTATTTTTAATTGAAGTGTCAGACAATGGTCAATGTTCTCTCTTTATGTGATGAATTGCATTCAATGGTTCAGATCTAGCAGAAAAGAATGACAAACCATCGAACAGAATTTCATATTCATAATAGATATAAATATTAACTACCACAATCATCAAATATCCTCCAAGCATCATCGCATCGATGACAAAAATAAAATTGGTGTCTCAATCCCGTTCAATTTTGGAATTTACAGCCGAATCAACAGGAAATAAACAGGACGTATTATTTCAACAACATAAACGTATCCATTTCGAACTCCGATCAGTGAACCAATAAATCCAAACTACACTTGTTTCGCTGTGTTGCAGTTTTTGTTGCATTCGCTTTGGACACGTGAGTGCGCTTTCAAATCGCAGTCGATTCGTTGAAATGTTATGCATGAGCGAGTTAGGGACCAATCGTTTATCCGGAGAGATTCGGGATAGAGATACACAGACAAGCTAACTGGAGGAAATCCTTTATAGCGATAAATTCGCCTTTATTTCTTTATTCAATGATTATTGCACAAAAGTACTCTTTATTGCATAAAATCTTATCGTACAAAAGGCGGACTTAATGCCATAGGGTATGTACATGTACATACCATAAATTACAACAAAGGTACTTCACCCTCAAGTATCTGATAAATTTATATACTTATCTAATGAAAAGTTTTTTGCAGCCCCAAATCGAATATGCTAAATTAATGCCTTCTTGAACTCAACATCAACAATATTTACGGTCCTTAAGGAACCCCCGGAGCTAAAAGTATCGGGGAAAACCATTCATCTCTCCAATTATATTAGAAATTGCGTAAAAGTTTGCACTGTTCGTTATATTCCAAATAAAGATTGATATGAACGCTGTCTTGTTTTTCTTGAGATGGAAACAAAAGCAGACAAAAAAATATATTTTAATCTACTCAGTGAAGTCTCCATTGAAGCGGAGCGGAGCGGAGAAGTGCGGAGTCGACCAATCACAAAAGCGAAGCGGAGCTGAGATACAGATTTCAACTCCGGTGATTGGTCTATTCCGGCCGTCTTCACTCCGCCTCGCTTCAATGTAGACGCACCCTTATAAGGTCAGGTGGGGAAATTTAAACATAATAGCTTTCATTAACATAAAACGATCAACTGCAGCGAAATTTAACTATATTTTTTTTACTAAGAACAGTTTTGAAAAATCAGATTTAGAAATTAATTCATATCCCTCCTCCTACTTACATTCTCACGTAAATAATCGCCGATTAAACTATAACTTGCATATTTTATTGCTTTGCTCAAACTGTCCCAACCCCCGCGGGTAACCCAGTTTCATTAAACTATATTAAATTAACGCAACTTTTAACGAGCGGTTTGTCGCCAAATTTTACCACGTACATTGTATTGCGGTGGCGAATTATTCTGACTAATTATTCATACTTACTCTCAACTCGTAATATGGGCACCAAATACTCTTCCACAGCAAATTGTAGCGCTACCCGCGTAGCAAATAACACCGGAAAATGCATGAGAAAATTTTCTTCGAGTCGAGCATCCACTGTGCAGATTTTTGGTAGTGCAAATGTTGTATTTTTACTCTTAATATTTCGGTGACTCAGTTGGCAGTTAGAGTGTGATTGTTCAAACACGACCAAGCCTCTTTCCGTTGAACCACAAAGTACTATTTTTCCCTCTTCAGTTATGCCTTAGAATAAATACGCCTAAAAACTTAGTCAGCGCTTGAAAGAGAAGCAAGTTTTGGTTAGCCACGGGCTATGTTTCGTCCGTGTGCGCATCTGTCTCAACGCCAATGTCACGAGCAAAACGTCTCTATCATTGGTTCGTAGACGCCAAAAGCGGCTTCGTCTTTCGCAAATCTACTGTATGAAGACTCACGTTCTGGGCGAATTTATTCTAAGCGGTCTGCATATTTCTCGGTCCATTTACGGAATTTACTCGCCAACCATTCCCAGATTAAAAACCAAGGAGGTCCTTTGTTATCGCACGACAGCCAACGACAATGCAGCGATCGGGAGTAGATTAAATTCAATTTAAGTTTAAGTTTGCGTTTACCCTCTTCATAACTTTATCGCTTAGCGGTGCTGCAATCCGGCGTCGACAACTCATCTTTCTTCAGTGGTACTTCTCATTACACCGTGGGTAAATACCCTAGGCGAAACCTGCCTGATACAGTCTTTAGTTATATCCCCAATTTCGCAATACATCGGCTTTATCTTGGACATATTTAGATTTATGCGATTCTGTGTTAAATGTCAAAAGAAATCTCAATAAGATCCACGTAATCCCTCATATAAGCAGCTTTTACCACTCCGGCCTGCAACTCGGACGACGACCCTTATTTTAAAGTTGGTTGCAATTACCCAAAACAGAATTCCAATGACCCCAGTGTAAATGATTGACTTTAGTGTCCAGGTCGTTGCCCCCGGAGGCGTTGACTCCCAGCTCTAGACTTCCTTGCCAAATGTAACTCCCTTGGCTCGGAAACTTTTGATGGACGGGATGGTACTTTTAGAATAGGTTTATTGGATTGTTGTTCGCATTCAGTAGTGATTACCTGCTATGGATGGTTATAGGTGTTTCAGGAAGGTCAAGCGAAAGTTCAAAGGCAGAGCGGGTACGTATTACAATCCTGAAAGTTCATAATACCTACAGTTGAAATACCGATGGTCAAAATACCGAAAATCAAAATACCGAAAGTACAAAAAGCCGATATTCGATATACCGATGCTCAAAAGACCTATTTTGAAAAGATCGAAAGTTCAAAATCTCGAAATTTTATACCTAATACCGAAAGTTTAAAATCTCGAAAGTTAATAATTTCGAAAGTTTTGAATCTCGATTTTTTATAATCCCGAAAGTCAACCATTGAAAGTAAAATACCAATGAAAAATTATATTTTTTTCTTTTAAGAATATGATCATAACTACAACAAAAGGAGCGTTTTT
Organism: Apotomis capreana; assembly: GCA_947623375.1. NCBI lineage: Eukaryota > Metazoa > Arthropoda > Insecta > Lepidoptera > Tortricidae > Apotomis > Apotomis capreana. Next base: position 2,095,756 of record OX392501.1, read on the forward strand.
TAGGGATATAAAAAAAAAACTAACCTAACCTAACCCGGCCGAGTCGGATCTGCTCTAAAAGGTGATAAAGTTTGAGATTAGGTTGAGGTGAATCAATCACCTTTCAGAGCAGATCCGACTCGGCCGGGTTAGTTTAGTTTAGTTTTTTTTTTTATATCCCTAAAAAACGCTCCTTTTGTTGTACTATTTTAATCGTTCGCCATTTGAACTGTAGGAATTCTAGCCGTCGGGATTATAGTCTTCGGGATTACAGTCTTCGGGATTACAGTCTTCGGGATTACAGTCTTCGGGATTTCATCCTTTCGGTCAAACGTTCCTTCGGGATTTTAAACTTTCGGTCAAATAAACATTCGACATTTTAATTTTCGGCCTTCCATCCATAGGTCTTATGAAATTCGGTATTTTGAACTTCGGCATTGTAATACGTACCCGGCAGAGCACCTCATGGGATGTTATTGTTTTGATTACAATAGCTTTTATACTGCAGTTATATCCATGTCATATAAAATGTCAGCAGCGGTATGTCATCAACTATCGATTACCGGTATGCTGCTAAATCCGTCTTTATTCTTCTAAAAGAAATATTGAGTTGTATTGAAAAAACTTGACTTTCATCACTGTGGATAGGTTTGGCTTTATTATGCGAAAGTTACTTGACATTGCGGAATATTTGGTCCTCTTTCCTCCCTAGCTACCTAGGGTGATTACATCAGTCAGAACCCCAATATAGCGTGAGCTGAAAAGCAACTTGTACATACCTAGTTATACAAACAACCCGTCGCTTGCTGAACAAAGTACAACAAACACGTTCAATTTGAATGTATAATATTAATAAGGATATAACCCGACTTCCCTCCAAAAGTTAAAACGTAAAGGTGAATATTAAACTCAGTTACTTATCTCTTAAACGGCACTTTAATCTCGCTGAGTTCATTCAATAACTCGCGCCTTATCGCCGGCCTCGGAACACATATTACACCCCTTTAAATCCCTGTATATACTCGTAATACTTGATAATGATAACCAGAACCTACCAAAATGGGTTACCCGTGACTGGGTAACACAACCATGGGTTATCCAGTCACGGGGTTATAAAGATCAATATGATACCTAATAGATAACCGTATCTGGAAAATGTGGGATCACGGTAGCGCAAATTGGTTCGATATGCGCTTTTGACCATGATCCCAACGTTGAATTAATGTCATATTTTTATTTACTCCTGATAAAAAAGAGGGGTGTTATAAGTTTAACATCTGTATCTGTGTTTGATTGGCTATAACTTTAAATTACGTTTACTGGAAACACACCGCACTCCAGAATTTACCATCGCTTTTAATTAAAGTTAAGTGAACGGGCACTTTATTTGTCGCGTAGCAGGTACCTGTAATTATCGCATTGTCGGTTTACCAATTCATAGCATTTTTTATTAGCCTCAGAAGGTGCTTTACTGCTGGGAAAAGTACTCTCTTCTTTTCCGCCACTCATTCGGTTGATCAAACGAACACCATTTGGAGCTACCTCAACAGTCGTATCGAGTTAAAGTCGGTCTACAGATTTATAGCAACCACAAAACTCCAAGTAAGAACAAAAAAGAACAGTATACGGTGTGCTGGCTTGAACATTGAACATCAAACGACAAGTTTCCAAAAAGGCTACTAACTTGCGGCGAAGTCTAGTCTCAAACGACAAAATACTACAAATGAGGAGTTACTTTTGACAAGATCTTACTTCTCTCCTACAGTTTCTTTGAAACTAGATCTTAAACGTAAAATTTAAGGTCGAGCTTCGAAGCGGCATCCTTGGAAGTTTTAAGCCTTTTTAGTGGTAAAAAAGTGCAGTTTGTTGAAAAATTGGTTTTGTCACGGAGCCAGGAGAGACCAATGGAAATAAATCACCGATACACATTCCAGATAGTGGAATCGCTTCTTACGTTGGCGAGGAGGCCATTTTGTCTGCGCAGAGTAATAAGCTGAAATAGGTATTGCAAATTGGGGTGAATGACCATTAGAGCCGTAGGTATGCAATGGAATTAAACTAAATGAAAGGTGGACCTCTAAACAATGAAGTTTTTACAAAATATACCAAAGTAAAATTACGCACATATTTTTGCCATCATAGTCAGCAGATATTTGGGGTAATTTTCATAATAATACAAAAGACTAGTATATTTTTTTCTAAATTAAATTATGCTTAAAATACGTTGTTACTTAAGTGCATGTTTCTTGTGCAGAAACTATTTATCAGTTCATGTAATTGGCTCTATGTTTCTATTTAAGTTTCTATGTTTAGCGTATTAGCTGTTGGTTAAATAAATAAATAAATCATTTCATAACATTTGTACAAATCCTACCAAACCTAGGATACGTGTACTGTATAAAATATTATAAATAAGGATACAATATTCCAACAAGAATACGTTTATGGCACATGAAATCATAAATTACATTACTTTCTCACCACTTTACTTTTCTGCCTGATCTTCATTTAAAAACGCCTTAGTAAGTCTAGCATTTGCATCAGACGTTTTCGAGCTATGGTTAATCTATTACCTTTTCTTCTTACTCTGAAAGCCATGTAGGCAAATTTTGCTCAACTACATCAGCGGGGCTATGATGGTTGATTTTATCACGCGATAAATAAATGACAAAGCATCCGTCACGTTTTGACAAAATGTGAGTGTGAAGTGTGAGCGTACAAAGCATCGGTATGATTTGTCACTTATTTATCACCCATAGCCCCCCAGCATACAGATGCGTTCACAAAATCAGTTCTACTAGATCAGTTTGCTTCTCATGTGAACGGAAAGCAGTATATCTGAGTCAAACAAGTTGCAAACTTTAATAAAACATTGGTCCAAAAGAACAACGGATTCAATTTCCTTCCTGTGAACGGACGCTGAATGCGCTAGTGCACGAATGAAGAACAGTATGACAACTTTACATAACGCGATCTTTATTGTTAAGATATACAGCAGCACAGCTTTGCAGGAGTTTGATTTAAATTGTGATCCTGTGACAGGATCTTTCCTAAAAACACATTAAAAAAAAATCTTATCTATTCAACTACAGAAAATGGTAACAGACATTGAGCACAATTTTTAAGTCTCTGTACTGTTCCACTGTTGCTCAGTGATGATAACAAAGCAGTTCATCCAGCAGGAAACATCAGATTATCTCGATTATCCAATACTACAATTATACTCGATTATCCAATATTACAATACCTCCGTAAGGTAAGTTTAAAGTTATCACTATATATATGTTTTATAGCAATTAACGCGGTTATCTTTGTCTATCGAGAATCACGTATACTGTAATTTTAATCCGTGTGTGTCCGGTTTTTTGTTGATTCGCTCGACGGTTTCTATATAAGTTTTTAAGTACTTTACAAACATTCATCCATCTGTCATTTAAGTAGAATATTAAATAGTAGAATTTTAGTACCGTTTTCTTACTGTCACTGAACCATACACTGCTACAAAGTGGAAATAGTTCCAAATCAGATGGACGTGCGGATACGGATGAAGTGGCCCGTAAAGTTTTAATCAGTTTTGGCGAACGCTGCCCTCCCTTTAGAGAAACTAAGAATATTTGTACTGAAATGTACGTAAGAGGTAACATTTTTGTAATGAAGAACAAATACTTTATATGGTAAGCTTACTGCTCTTGAAAAAAATTGACTCGTGGGTAGACATCAATTTGATTGACTTTAATATTTAATAAATACGGCTACAACTTCGGCGCAAGCGACAGCAGCGAGCGGAAGCCATAGGTCAGAGTGGAGGGTCCGAGCGCGGTATCTCACTCACTACTCACACTAGTAACATTGACAAATTGCCATTTACAGGTAAATAGAGCATGTTGTTAAATACACAGATCAGACAAGTTTCATTAGGCACAACGAATTGAAGTCTAAGATTCTCCCATGCAGTAGACTAACGCGAATGGTAGATAATATTTTTAGGAGCTATTTGGTATTTTTCAACTGTAATTTTTTATTGTCCGTGTCCTCCTGTCAGCTAATCTGTGGCGCTTTCAGTACAAAACCTAATTCGCCATTCCCAGTCCATTACCAAATCCCCAAGCAAAGGTAAGTAGCTCGATATTCACGCACGCGAACACTCCCATTACTGCCAGTGTTGCCCCCCCGTCTAGTGACTCACCGACTACTACCTTTTATGTTTTTTTAAAACATGACTTGGACTGTATCAGGGCTAAGGATAGGTAAGGATTTTAATGTCATGTTTCTTTCTTTAATTGACAATTTGACAGTTCTCAATAATAGCGGCTGAAGGGATCTTTGTCATCAAAAACTTAATTATAAAAATATATAGTCGATGGTAGGCACTTGTACAAACCGTTAAAATTTTTACACACGTCAGTATCAAACCATTTAAATTTTGACAGTGACAGGTGTCAACTATCGACTAGTATTTTTTATTAAAATTGAATCGAACTTTCAGCCACTATTTCTGAGAATTATCATATTTCGGAGAAACCATGGTAAAGAAAAATTAATGATCTGCAGCCTGTAGATCCTTACAGCAAAGACTATTGAAAAAGTTTAAAGGTCTTCGAAAAATTGTACTACCTACCTACTGAAAAAGAAACATCCGGGAATGGGCTGGAGTCAGAAGTGCAGCGGAGCTCGCCAAAGACCGAGATAAATATACGAAACTACCTTCTCTAGACGGAGACACTCTAAGAAAGAATGAGAAAGAAAACTTCAATCTCGCTGGTGGTCCCGGCCTAGAAAGCTTAACTAAGAACTGCATTAATGACAAAGTAAGTAGAGCGTGGACTTAAGAAAAATCTTTTTGATATAACGGCGTGGTCTTTTAGCCACGGCGTGGCCTTTTAGCCACGGCGAGAATTTAATGAAACCAACTTTGAGGTGGAATCTCGGCTTAATTGAAACTTTTTAATGTAACTACATGGTTCCTTTAAGCTTAAAGTTGTTTGCTTGATATTATTACGGTTTCTTTCGTTAGTAATGTAGCGAGTTTTTAGTTTGTCACACAGTGGTTTGGAAAATGAAAGAGAGGCAGACACCAAAACAGATGGGAAGATGAGATTAAAGGTAGCCGGGCACAATGTGTTGATTCATATGTCATATGAATCAAAGTTGCACAGGGTTGCAAGGAGTGGAGGAGACTAGAGGCATGAGATCGACAAATCATCATGGCAGCGTAGTTGTGGTTACGGCAATGGTGTTCACATTTGGGTTCTCGTCCTCGTCCTTCCTCTGGCAAGCAGCAGCTCTCGCGATGATCTCCATCTCACCCGGTTGTCTACGGAGCACCACTGCACCATGGTGCTACGTGTGGTCCTTTGATAAGGTCGGTCCAGTGAGTGGTGACCGACTTCGTCCTCTCTTCTCTTGCCTTCTATCTGACCTGGACTACTAATCTTTCCAGGGAGTTCTTATTTCGGGAGATGTGGCCAAAGAACTTCAAACTCGGACACAACTCAAGCTTGCACAATCGTAGAGTCTATCCCGGATCTACAACTGTATGAGGATAGAATTGTTGGTGCAAACCGTCCATGGGATCTAGAACGGCAAATAGACGGAACAAAAGTTAAAAGATGGGAAATAGTGGATCTGTAATTGTAAATGCGATAGCTATGCCTGAATATAAAGGTTTTTTTTTTATTTCATAGGGGGCAAACGAGCAACACAGAGAAGAGAAGAACACCAGAGAAGTCACAAGTGCGCTGCCGGCCGCACAGGTGGGGACTTATGTATATTATGATTATATTACTACGTATTGACGACGCATCTGCTTCAGCTTCGCCAATTTTAATTTGATATTGGATTTCCGGTTGTTATCGCCTAGAGGCCACATTTGTCAACGGATTCTCGTGAAATTTTGTAAGTAGGTTCGATCAGTTTTTTTCTTTTTTTGGAAGGTGATTGACCTGAGTCTTGCGACTGTGCTAGGCAGACATGACAGTGCGGGTGGGGTCACCGGAGGGGGACCTCCTGACCCGCAGCGTGGTAAGTGGGTGTATAGATTTTTTTGGCATTTGTAGATAAATTAGATTTTGTTAGTCTCCAGAGTCTCAAGACGGACAGAGCGAGAGAGAGAGAGAGAGATTTGATTTACTATCGTATTTATTTCCACGTGATGAAACGTTTCAGTTTTAATGACGTTAACAGTAAACAGTAGGTATTTTAAAATAAAATGGCGGAGTTTCGCGGTAGTTTTGTGGCGATAAAAGAACAAGGATATTGACTTAACTACCGCATATTTTTAAAGAATAGTTGCGTCGAAGGCAGAAATCCCATGGCGTCACATTATGTATAAACGGCTGGCTCGAAGCCAAACTACTGCTGTACACTGTGCAGAGCCTTCCGGACAAGGATGAATGAAAACACGGAGATGACTTTGCAAAACATGTTTTATTTTATTTACAGAAAATATACTGTAAAACTAAGATCACAGATACGAGTATTTCTAACGGGATAGCATAGCCGCCACTTCACGCGAAATAATGTGCGTCTAAGACAGCAGTCCCAGCCCGTCTAGCACAACTACGCCTCGCGACTCCTGTCCTGCGACATTCCGTTGCTCGTCCCTCTCTCACGGTACAGCGACGAAAGAGATAGGTAATACATCTCGCGCGAAAAAGACTCTCTGTCACAGTTGTGCTTGAGGTGCAGGCCGGCACATTACGTATAAACGGCTGACTACTGCTGTTCCATACAGAGCAGAGCCGTCCGGGACAGTATATCTGTATTTTTTTTCAGCAGTTTACACAATTAAGTGAGAGATCAGTCAAATCATTGCTCTATCACAACTATGCTCCCGCGTCTATTTGAATTAAATTGTAGCGCGAGGAAGATTACTTTTCTCATTCTATCCAGTATAATGTAAAACAGTCGTGATACAGATCACGCGATAAACAGACTGGCGTCCAATCATACATAACTGACTGCTCTGAGTTTGACTGTAGGTTAAATATTAAAATATTTATGCCATTTTTTCACTCAGTATTTTACGGGGAACCATGAGCAATGGTATAATAAAATGTGTTATTCTCTTTATTTCGATATTCGTCTTTACTTAACTCATTGTAAAAATCACATCACAACATCACAAAAACCCTTTATCCTTTTTTTTGTTTTTTACATGGTTAACGTAAAATTAAAGGTAACTAAAGCATAACTAAAGCCACGGCTGCCACGGATTCAGATAAAAGTAATCTAATATTGTCATCTCCGCTAATGTATTTGCTCCTTGGCAGACAAGCCTTCCGGCCTTCTGTCACCCGTTTGTATAATATTAGTCTGCATTTTCCATAGTTCCGTCTAACTATTAAAAGGTCGTAAGATCATAGAGTTTCCAAAGAATTAAACGTCTTATTTATAGGCGCGGCAGTAATATCTGTATTCGGTAAATACTGGCCTTGGCACGGTTCTTCAATTACTGTTTCCTGCTCGTATGTTTGGACAGGACGAGAGGTTGGAGATGTGTATCTAATTCATGTTAGGAGATTATTGGATAACTTGAATATTGTATTTGTACTTAGGTGCCCGTAAGTTAGTTCGCAGAGGAAGTAAAATAAATATCGGATAACCTCACACAAATAGATTTTAGTCCTATAGTAAGCTCTAGTAGGCTTGTGTTATGGACACTAGACGAAGATACACATATAATGAGACAATAACAGCTAATGACCCAAGTACAAATATTCGAGTTTATCATACAAATATTTGCCTTTACCGGAATTCGAATCCAGGACCGCCAGCCCAGGATGCTGCTTTACCACTGCGCCGTACTTTCTGAGGCTAACAAAAAAGGTTAGGAATTGGTAAACCGACAATATCGCGGTAACGTTAAGCTAACCTAAGCAAACTATACGATAATTACAGCTACGCGACAAATAAAGTGCCCGTTCACTTAACTTTAATTAAAAGCGATGGAAAATTCTGGAGCGCGGTGTGTTTCCAGTAAACGTAATTTAAAGTTATGGCCGTCGCACGTCACTTGGCCAATTTGAGGTCGCTCAGTTTCGCTGGGAAAACAAACACTATACAGGATGGAGAAAAATATGGGCCCTGGAGCCTGCCTTGTACTCCTAAGACAGCAAATTATTCTAAAGAGAAATATTATTGTATTAAGCGGTTTACACTCACGTGAAATTGTCAGGAACGGCCCGACATGTTTCGAACTCGTATGGAGCTCTTCATCAGGGACGGCTGCCCGTACACCTCCGCGGCAACTTCGTCACTGACTGACTGAGAGTGTCTCATGAATCATCTCATGAATATGTCTCACCAAAGTTTTAATTTAATAAGATTAAGAGAAATATCATACAAATGTTTCTGTTTAGTCCTGTGCTGTGCTTGACTGGTAGAGAATGCCTGGCAGTAAGTTCGTCATTTGTACTTCTACTTTTGTATCTTTTATTAGTCTTACGAAAGATAATAAATAAATTATTATCTTTTGTAAGACTAATCAAAGATTTTGTGTCCCTTTTAGACGAATGGTACCGGACGGCGTTTCATTAGATTTTGACAAACACTTGATTATTATAGATTTTGTTACCAGATGTCTTCCGATCCCGTTCAGTTTTGAAAATGTATACCTGAAACAAAACAACATGATCAATATACTGTCACACACTCCTATTACGGAACTTATGATGTTTTCATATAAAATTAACGTAATGCAGTTGGCCTTTCTAAATAAAATATTCTTTCGTTGATGACGGATTTTTTCGTCTTAACATTTGTTTACTAAATTAGATATGTAATTTGCTGTAATGTGGAAACCCAACATTTTCTTATTGAACCAACAAGCATAAAGGTAAATTCGAAAGGTCTTCTGGCGTTCGGGTAGTGGAATGGCTGACCGGTTACCCTGGCCACCCTAAGGCATGTTGAAGCAACTGGTTGAAAGATTCAATGGCTCTGACAATGGTTCGGTGGTCCAGTTGGTAGGACGCCCGTGTTGGTCCGGAAAGCCGTTGGAAACGCAGGTTCGAATCCTGTCTGAACCATTAAATTTTTCGCTTCGTTGTAAACATTTAGTAAGAAAATTCGCGTGATCTTTAGAATAAGAAACAGTCACATTTCAAGCTATTATTTACGAGCATAATTCAGGCTATTAGCCCAACAATGAACCTAACACATCGCGTTAATGGTCGCACACATTATTAACAACACGACTACGTGAAACACTGAAAGGTTTTACAATATTAATTTTAATTACGAGTAATAATTACGGTATGTATTTACTATGGTTTGTGCGTTGTTCGCTTCAAAATATAATTAAGGGCTAATGATTCCACTCTCCTTTTCACGAATACTAATTTATACTCGTATTAAAGCGAAAAATTTACTAGAATTTTGATAAAACCTGCTTACTGAGCCGGCGGTCCTGGGTTCGAATCCCGACCAGGGCAAATACTTGTATATATTAACAAGTGTGATGAACTCGAATATTTCTTCCTGGGTCACGGATGTCATGGATTACATAATATATAAATACACATCGTAAAATTCGAATATCACTCGAGATGTCGACCAATAGACTTAGTAGACCCAGTTTTGAAATATATTTGAAATGGTTAATAATGATCTTACTAGCTCTAAAAAAAATGAAATGACGTCACTATCATAAGCGAAAATGGCGGACAGCGTTTTAAGCATTTCAAAATACAGATTAAAAACCATATTCAATTTTTTCAGCCATCTTTCACTTTTATGAATTGAAAAATATATATTTAGGTTTCCTTTGCTAAATACTATACGGAATAAACATTAGTTTATCACAATTTGACATGAGTCAACTAGCCTATGAGCGATATTCGATTTCTACGACGTGAGTAAACCCGTTAATATGTATTTTAATATGTCTGAGACTCACAGGAGTTTTCTACCAGTATAACACCCGTTACTACCCACAAAGTATGTATAGGCCAACTACAGAAGCCCCAGATAAAGCCGCCCTGGTTCTGCAACAAAACATTCATAACTCAAGCCGTGCCGTCAGGTATGCCATCTGTATTTGTCACGCAAACAACTTAGTGAGGCGAAGTGATACCGCGCGCCCTTACCATGACTTTACAGTGACACCTACCTACCTACTACCTACCTACTCGCTAGCAACTGCGAAAATGATCTGGAATAAGTTTCTGTCAAAAATGACATTTTAGTGACAAGCTTTTATAGCCGACTGTACTTTTCTTTGAATATCCATCAAATGCTCACTGAGAAGATTCTAAAGAGCCCAAACTCGGTAGGATTGCTTTTCCTATTATAGAGTTCCTATGGCCACCTTCCGGCTCCATCATCAGATCAGCCCATATTATTGTATTGTCATCAAAGTTATGTAAGTATGCAAAATGTCAGCTCAATCGGTTGACGATATCTGCTTCAAAATTGACTTGCAAGATTTCATCCGAACAAACATACTTTAAACATACATACAATGCAAGTTAAATAAAAGCTTGTAAAATTGTAGTTCTACAATGAAACCGCTAGGGGGTCTCTTCAAACTGAAAAATAAAACCTGCACCAATGAGGGATGAGCTGAAAGCCCGACCGCCTGCGGTATTCACCTACCTATACAATTATGTACGTGGGGTGCTCACGTGCCCGTTGCTTGTGCGCGCGGGTCTAAATAGACTACGTCAGCCACATGAGAGCACACAAACGCCGGCAACGGAGTTGAAGCAGTCGCCGTGACCGAATACGGTCTGGAGAGATCCATACTAATATTATAAATGCGAAAGTGTGTCTGTCTGTCTGTCTGTTACCTGTTCACGCTTAAACCGCTGAATCGATTTTGATGAAATTTGGCATGGAGATAGTTTAAGATCCGAGGAAGGACATAGGATAGTTTTCATCCTGGAAATTGTCCCTAAAAAGATTGGAAAGTGAGTAAGTAATTCATGATGACATTGATGACCCTGTCGGAAATGTAATGATTAGACCAAAAGCACAATTGCTCTTACATTTGCTTAGGGGCTTTAAATAATCCCTTTTATTAATTAAGTTGATTAGGTGGATATCTATCATGTCGTACGAGGTTGCTTCCATACTTCCAAGTTCCACGCGGACGTAGTCGCGGGCAAAAGCTAGTATATATATATATATATACACATACAGGAGATATATATAGGTATACAGCATTCTCCATACGAATCGTTTATACTGTCGCTAGCGAGTACTGTCACGTTAACACATGGTAAGGGCTCAGGTGGGAGATAAAACTATATCTCGAAATAGGAAGCCGCTCTCTAGGACGAATGAGGAATAGGAAACCGAGTAAAACAAATACAAAGGAGATAAAGAAGTTCATCGACTGATAATGTTGTATAAATAAATGTGAATCGCATCGCAAAGTAAGCTATTTTTTGATAAAAATATATTTTTTCTCAAACATGCAATGAAATATCGTCGTAACGTGCGTTAGAACAGGCTGCGAAGTGTCAAGTTTCGGGCGGAACAATTCGAGAGAACTGTAAAGGAATTTCATACAAAAATGAAGGCCTAAGCCGAGAAGTAACTTGTTTTTAATTTTAATGTAAACATGACGTCTGTGTGTATGAACAGCTGATTTTTTTTTTCTAGTAGCTACCTATTCAGCCATCGGACCAACAATATCCGTGTTAATGCCTAGTACACACGAACTGAAAATACCGTCTATACGTAAGTCACCAGAGACCATAGACAATATTAAAAATCCTCTGCCTTTATTTTACTTATTATAGAAACTAAGATTCTTATTATCAGGTTGTGTATAATGGCCCTAATATTCGCACACTACACACGTACACGTGGACTTATTAAAGAAAAAAATATAGAGGGATTGGACGGAAAGTTAAAAATACTTTTTTTAAACATGGCGTCTGTGTTCATGAACTAGCTGAACAGCTGAATTATGTTTTTTTGAGTGGTGTATTTTTTTATTTCATTGCATATGTTTGAGAAAAGCACTATACATGCCTTAGCCGTGAAAAGGGCTTGCCGGCTTCGTATCACTAGACGGCCTCCCTTACGGTCGGCCGTCTATACCTACTTAGCCGGCAAGCCCTTATTTCCCGGCGTATTCAGTAATGTACTATTAAATGTGACAAGAAGTAAACAACCAAGTGGGTTTCCACAAGCACAAAAACTCGAAATGAGTTTTGGACTACACCCTAAAGCTTTCCCGTCTTTAAGGAATTAATAGTTTCAATGACCTTAAAATGGGAAGTGGCAGTAGGCGGGAGGGCGGGACACATTGCTCGTTGAACCGACGACCGTTGGGGCAGAAAGGTTCTTGAGTGGTTACCGCGGACCGGAAGACGCAACGTGAGAAGGTCCTCAACCAGGTGCACCGACGACCTTGTTAGGATCGCGGGCAGAAATTGGATGGGGGCGGCGCAAGACCGATCGTTGTGGAGAACTTTGGGGGAGGTATTTGTCCGCCAGTGGAATTTTATCGGCAAATATGATGATGATGGGGAATCAGAGAAAGTTAGAAGTTCTCTATATCTTGGGCTCCAGCTGACGTCAACCCTAAGTAGACTTACGTTAACTGTTTATTTTTAATCACCCACCAATAAATATGTTTTATAAAAACTGTACACAAATAGTTAGGCTTCACATTTTTTACTTTATTAAAAGCCTTTCAAAAAAATACTCAATCATCGAACACAAACACCGAATGTTTGTAGAGCGAATTTTCAATCCACAGCTTGAATATTGAAATAAATAAAAGAGGAAACTTAATTTAATTACGGATATTGCACACCCAAGAGAGCAATTATTCAAACTGATATAAAATTTACAAGGGGCTTGAAATGGCGCAGCGAAACAACAATTTGTCATTATTATAGACTTCTACTTTATGTAAAGTAGTAATTAATGTGCTATAGAATAAATACATTGTACACAATACAACATTAATTAATACATCTTAACCCTTAATATGCATACAATTACACTAATTTTATTTCAGAAATTACGATTTCGGGACAATCTTGACAAAGTCTTTATTGACTATATTCAGATTGTGACTTGTGTCATTTCAGTAACGTTTAAATATGTCTCCATCATCATGAATTAAGGGTTAAGGGGCCATCTGGGCTACCCGGAAAATTACACTATTTTCAAAGTGTTTCCAAGTGGTTCCACTTCCTGCAGTTCCCGTGAAAATGAAATGGAATGTATTAGCTTGGTATTTGGTCTTTATTTCGGTCTAATTTCTTAATACCTCATATAATAGGAAAAATCTGAACGCCTGTAAAGTCCTTCCTCTAGGTTTTTTCGGTAAAGTCTCCCTTGCTACGCGACGCTCAGACATGAAACTTGACCAATGAGTGAGTAACGCTTTTTACTTTATTCAATAGATCGATTCTATACTTTTTGCAAAATATGTTAATGGAATTTGGGCATAAACGCCGGCTCGAGGTTCTTAAGATTAAGATGTAGCTAGTCACTTCGTCGTAGTACAAGCGGCACCGTCTAAATGGCGATGCATACTTTACGCCCTAAAAATCGTAAAATTGTACGAGTGAGGTAAGCTAGTGGGAGAAGAAAACTGCTCGAATTTCCAATCATTATTATTAAGACGGGGTACGCCCTTAAGTTTTTCCAATTAGTTCACACGGGAAAGAAAATGCAAACCCCATTTTTTGCTGTCGGCTATAAGTACTATAAATATAAGTATGGACAGTTCCAATATAATGCCAGTATACTTATGTTTATTTCAATATAATCCGGACCTCATCTTTCGAAAAACATTGCCACTCATTATGATTTTATAATATAAGTAGGTACATTATGATTTTAAATAAAAATAGCATCGACTTAATCCGCAACCCTTCCTGGGAGGTAATGAAATGTCCCTGAAAGGCATATTGACGTCGTCAGACACGATAATCCCGCAATATCGCGGGAATCGCGGGCTTGCGGGCTCGCATAACCCACAACGGCACCATAATACGGGATTCTGCTGAGTTGGGTAAAAGGGCGTATGTCCTTTTCAGCTTTTAATACAGTCGCCGTTTCTATTTGAGTAGAATCCTGTGCCTGTAGTCTAAAATGTTTTATTACGTTTCAGTTTATTAGTAGAAAGACGATAAAAGGCACATTTAGGGCGACAGTGTAATTAATTCTTAAATGAAACATAAGGTAAGTGCTTGACAATCTCCGTATAACTAGTTCATTAATTTAAAGCGATGAAGTTGAACAATAGGGTATCAATTATTGGAATTCAGGTGTCAAGCATTAGGTAAACATCTTACCTATTGTTTTTTAGCCTCCCGACGAAAAAAGAGGGGTGTTATAAGTTTAACATGTGTAGCTGGGTATTTGTGTATCTGTCTGTGGCATCGTAGCTCCCAAACGGATAAACCAATTTGAGTATGTAATTCTAAAATAATACATATAGATATATTTACATATATCATACGATTATCATATAATCGAACAGGGAATCATTATGAAATGTAAGTGATTTGACATTGCAAGCGATCGGTAGCAGTAAGGCCCTAACAAAACAAGTGATAAACTGATAGATCGTTTATAGATGCTCATTAAAATATATGGCTGATCAAGTGATGCCCGCGTTAAATTGGAAGACGCTGTATAGCAGCGAACGTTATATCCAGTTCATTTGAGCCATTAAACTTCAGTAGCCGTAATGTAAGCAAACTGTAGTGGCCGCTTCAATTAACGAGCGCCGTGCTTTGTAGCTTTTAGTAGGTAGTATACACGGATTATCCGTTCAAAAATGCTGATTATTTTAGATATTTTTCTCTACCATTAAACAGGTTTCTTAACATATTATCAATGTTACTACTGAGAACAGGACTATTGCGATTTATTGAATATTAATATTTGAATTTTTCATTAATATATATTTTTTTAAACTACTCCAAATTGACAAAATTCACTCAGAAAACGGTTTTTTTCTTTTTCAACTTATTTTGACTGCACGCAATGAAAGCATGAAATAGCTATGTTGTTATCTAGAATTCAAGGAAAAGTATTATTCTCTTCAAAAAGTTGGTTGAAATTATCAATACCTACTTATCATAATATGAAAAAAAAACCTCGCTTTCCGCGACTGTCACACATTTAAATAAAACAATTTAAACAGATTATATCGCGTATGTTAATTACTTGAGCCTCCCTGACGTTTCTGTAGCTTTACACATACCTTTGTCCAAGCTTGACGTCACGTTATGAAAAAAATAGTTTTAAAAACAATAAGGCCTTTTAATGATTGGAATATACTGTGTTTTACAGCCTGGGTAAGGTAGCAGACACCCAGGATTAACACATAGGCTACTTTCTATGAAATGAAATGAAATGAATTTATTTGCTGATTATGGGTACATAGGTGGTATAAAAATTTTAGGTCAACCATAACCTGCTTAAATAAGCATGCAAATATCACGTCACTTTCGAGAACATACCATGAAATGAGATGTGGGAATCATGATGTCACATAATCATTTTTATCCCGAAAAATGTAGTGTTCCCTTAGGATAAGCGGGTAACACCGCGCGCCGCAGCTAGAGCTAGTAATAAATAAGGTTAGACGTGAGGTCGTCATTATTAGCATTCAGACCGCATCCCACAACCCACAATAGACTACAGAACCCACAACTGGAGCACGAACTTAACCTCCAACGAAAGTGTTCCGCGGACACTTATGTGTTGTTTACACTGTTGCTGGTTTCTAAACAGTGGTTTGTATTCTACAATAAAAACCGAAAAAGTGGCCGAAAAATATCTCAACGCCATCCTAACTTCATTATGGAAATACTAGCTGTGCCCGCGGCTCCCTCCGCACGCGTGGATATCGGTCTGTGTCAGTTTTGCTTTATCACAGTTTATCGATGCCCCGCAGACAGGACTTTCCGTGCTGTCCAAATTTAATGGGATCTTGAAAGTTGTGCAAGTCGTTTTGCCACCGTATCAGCGATTATTCAATTAAATTTGTCGATATCCGTACCCTTCTAAACTTAGAAATAAAAAAAATCCTTTCTCAGCGGCTTACTCATTTAATTTCAGCGCCATCTGTTTTTTTGTCTGTTAGTATATCAGGGTACTCGATAGTCGTAGCACATCTTGGAAAAAAGTTTACACCTCATTTCTAAGTAGCGCCATAAAATTCAGGTGCAAACTTAACTCAATCGAGTGTAGTGGCTACCCCCCTTTTATTGGTAAAATGTTTACAGTCTATAATATGGCCGGGGATTTCTTCCATAGATTAATGAAGTTTTCATCGAAATCCGTTCAGCCGTTTTCAAGTGATGCGCGGTCAAACAGATAAACAGACAAAAAATCTAAAAACTGTTAGAACGTGTTCTGTTATCGATTCTAGGGATCCCCCGCTAACTTTTTTCGAATATCTTCCATGTACAGACTTTCGACCCTCTTCAACTTTATTATATGTATCCCCAAAAATTACAGAAAAGCTTTGGTCTGAGTTTAAGAAAGAAATGTGCTTTTTGGAAAAACGATCAATAAATGACACAAAATCCTTCCTGTGATCCAAAAATTCACGGTTTGGAAAAATGGTCAATAAATGGCGTTACTATTGACGGTCACTCTACAATTCTACATTCCTTGTATTAATTCTACATGGCTTTACTGAAAACCCTTGTACCAAATAAAATGGTCATACTAAGGTGATGGTGTTTTAGTCAAACTTTTTCACATGTTTTGGGTCAAACAGTTTGACCCAAAACATAGTTAAAAAGTGAGTCTTTCACGAAGTCACTTTCTTAGCCCGATCGCCCGATCATTAGTTTTGTCTCCGTGTGAAGTGCCCCTAAAGACGGTGACGAAACGGTCGTTACGGTGCGCCTGCGCAAACAATCGGGGGTCATTAGAAAGTTACTTCAGTTACGCGGTTAGTCATTTTGTTTATTAGCTTTAAGCCGAAAATGTGGTATCGTTTTATTTAAATAAATATTATACGTACATACTCAAGACACGTATGTGAGATTACGAGAAAATTGACGAGCCTTATTTACCGGCTTTAGACCACGAACGACACGCCCTGTAGGGTAGGACGGCCTCCCGCCAGGTGGACCAACGACCTGAAAAGACTGGCGGGAAGCGGTTGGATGCGGAAAGCTGAAGATCGGGTATGGTGGCGCGAACTGGGGAAGGCCTATGTCCAGCAGTGGACGACTCCGGGCTGATGATGATGATGATGATTTACCGACTGAGGGGATATAGAAATATCCATGACCCAAGAATAAATAAATAATATTCGAGCTCATCACCATGGTCAGGAACGGCCCGATACGTTTGCCAGACAGTTATAAAGTTGTCGCGCCGCTGTACGGGCAGCCGCCCCTGATGAAGAGCTCCATACGGTTTCGAAACATGTCGGGCCGTTCCTGACAATTACACGCGAGTGTAAATCAGTTATACAATGTGTAATTAAATATGTCTCACGTAAGTTAACAAGTCACTATAGATATCTATAGGTCTTTAGGACTGTCACCGACATAACGAAGACGGTATTAATGAAGTGAGCAAAATCTGGGTCCATTCGACGTGCCCCAACATGACAATATTGATATCTTCCATCTCATTCCAACACCTAACCACGTGTAGGATAGAGTAAGCCAGCAAATATGACTTAGCGCTTGAAAAGGACCCTGAAGTTGTAATGAGATAAGTTTTCGGCGGCGACTTGCATACGAATGGTACAAATATATGAACCCAGGAATATCCCTAATAGCGCAAAACAAAAGGGACCTAATTTAATACAAATAGCCCGGCGGTTAAGCCTTTTCGGCTTTGCAACAGTAGTAGGATCCTTCCTTAATGTTGTCCCTGGAATCAGGAATGTGTACAAAGAGATTGTAGACTTTATTATCAGTGATGTAAGAACTATAGCGGCTGTAGTATGGTGGTATAAACTTGTTAGATCCAACAGGTAAGGTTAATGTATAAATATATTAATATATCCACGTAACATACATGTATGTATATAATAATAATGGTGAGGGTGTTAATAAGAACTTCATCCAAGCGAATCATATCTATTCCAGGATTTTTGCAAAAATATGTAAGTAAATGTTTCTCATACTATTTTTGGAACTGATAAATTTGTTGGTTTAGAAGGAGGTAAGTATTTCTTTCGAAATCCAAAATTCGAGGTTATTACAAAAAACCTGTTTGAAAGCGATTAAGTCCCGTTTTGTTATAATACATTACTTCAGTTCCATTATTTTTAACAAGCTTCAATTGATATTGTAGAAACATTTAAGAATACCCAATTTTAAAGAAAAAAAAAAGAATACCCAATGACCGGTTTTGAAATGCATCACCTTTATCAATAATCGTCAGACAAGTTTAACATAACCAATACAATTATAATCCTAGACGTAATATGTAGATAATTTAATGGCCGAGCAGACCGAGTTTTATGAAACCATTCTCTCCAACTACTATAAAGTCATGCACTTTTTTACGATTGTTGCTACTTTTCATGTGTACGAAAAGTATATGGACCATATAATATGATTAAGTCTATAAAATGCCACTAGGTATTGTCTGTACTTTTGTTTGCATGGGAAATCTAAAAAATATATGGTCCAGACACTATCATTCATAAATTGATAGTGTACTGATTGGAATGAAGGAATTTTAGATGGTGAACGGAGGAGTGACAGATCTATAGTAATGTCTTTATCACTGGGCATCCATACTAATATTATAAATGCGAAAGTGTGTCTGTCTGTCTCTTACCTCTTCACGCTTAAACCGCTGAATCGATTTTGATGAAATTTGGCATGGAGATAGTTCAAGATCCGAGGAAGTGTCCTTTAGTTTTCATTCTGGAAATTATCCCTAAAAAGTTTGAAAAGTGAGTAAGTAAGTAAGTAAGTAAACACTTTATTGTACACAAAAACAGTTACAAAATACATCTATTACAAATAACATATAGGTACAAAGGCGAACTTATCCCTATAAGGGATCTCTTCCAGTTAACCTTTGAGCAATTGAGTGAGTACGAGAAGAAGATAGACAAACAAACACCGTGTACAAAAAGGTATTAAAAATAATAAGACTACTAATAATTACACATATAAACTATGAATACATACACATACATACATACATACATATATGCATACATACACATACACATACATACATACATATACAAGTAATTCATGATGACATTGATGACCCTGTAGGAAATGTAATGATTAGACCAAAAGCACCATTGCTCTTACATTTGCTTAGGAGCTTTTAATAATCCCTTTTATTAATTAAGGTGATTAGGTGGATATCTATCGTGTTGTACGAGGTTGCTTCCATACTTCCAAGTTCCACGCGGACGTGGTCGCGGGCAAAAGCTAGTATAAAAAATTAGGCACGTGCGAGTCCGACTCGCGCATGAAGGGTTCCGTACCTATACATATATATAATCTATAACAAGTTTGTTGTATGGGAGCCCCCCTTAAATATTTATTTTATTTTGTTTTTAGTATTTTTTGTTATAGCGGCAATATAAATACATCATCTGTGAAAATTTCAACTGTCTAGCTATCACCGTTCTTGAGATACAGCCTGGTGACAGACGGACGGATGGACGGACGGACAGCGAAGTCTCAGTAATAGGGTCCCGTTTTTACCCTTTGGGTACGGAACCCTAATTAATTGGATATTTTTATCAGAAGGTATCAGTCAAGTTACGAGTAGTTTTATAAAATACTAGAAGGTGCCCAACTTCGTCCGCATAGCCCATTTATCTTTGCCGTATTCGGGTAAAAAGTAACATGACAATGTCCAGGAATCTAAATAAATCTATCCTTCAAGAGTTTCGTAAATAGGTTCTTAAAAGAGCGGCAGAGATAACCACTAGGATATTTGAATGTGGACCGTTGACCTAAACACTAGTCTGAAATAAACTTAAAATTAATATATCGCTGATTATCAAACCTATGTAAAGTTTTTAATAGCTGTAATTACTATGGATAGAAAATGACTTGTAATTGATATTGTACATTTACCAATAAAAATCTGAAATCTGAAATCTCCGCGACTAGTCACTAGACTAATTGCATTAAATGTATATGTCTAGGCCTAATCAATGATAAACTATTGTAGGCGAGCAATCGCAACAGCTAGCAAACTTAAAGCTAGAACCATCCTCAGTCTCGTCTATCCAGATAGAACCTAGATTTACTGTTCGTCACGCCGTGACGTCAGCGCACATCCTGCAAAACGTAAACAAGGTAAACAGAAGGGTTGTTTACTTTCATCAGGGGGTAAACACGGCGCTGGCGGCACGGATCACCCCGCTTCGGTAGACTTCAGCCGAAGCGGGGACGATGTGACGATTTACACGATTTGAATTTATGACAGGTAACATAAATAGGTACGTGATAATCACTATTTATATAGTCCTTCGGCTATGAAAACAGTACTATTGTGTGGTTTTGCACCTCATTATCTTCCGTCATAAAAGAGAAGCGTGGTTTATAGATGTCATTTTGTGTATTATTAACTCTTAGGCCTTTGCCAAGAGTTAAAATTGCTTTAGTAGGGATCCTCAGGAAGAGAACCTCAGGTAGTCAAATAAACGCGATTACTATACTATGCCAGCCAAAGGACTATACTATAGGCTGCACAAATGCAATTCTGCAGCTCATATAGTACATATAATCTGTTATATAATAAGGTAAAGCCTGACCAGAAATATATGAGGTTGCGCCATATTGCGGAATTTTACAGAAATTTTCTTGCATTGGCAATGATTTTATGATGGTTTGTCAACAATGTGAATGTCATTCGTGGTGGTTTCTTTAAAAGACTAATATTTAAAAATATCCAAAGAAAATGCCGAAAACCATTCAAAGTCGTGAATAGTTAAATAGTGCACACGTGAATACGTGTAGTAAACTACACGAAAAACAGTCAGGAAAAGAGTACATTCCATTAAATGATAGATATTACGTCTTACGAAGTAAACATAAGGAACTGAAAGGTATATAAACTAATGTCACCATAGTGCGGTGCGATAGGTTGCAAAATTGTTGCCATAGTTATAAGTCTTATAAAGCGCCCTCTTGACAATCCTCGTATATTTCTGGTCAGGCTTTAAATGCGAAAAATAGTAATTAGCCCGACAAACTATTACGCAAAATCGTTTTCTCGTTAATCTCACCTGTTGTAGCTGTTTCCAGTGTATCTAATCAGCCGCCGATAAGGCTTCAGTATGGCCGTCATGATAGGAATTTATCAGCGTCATACGTAATGTGTACGAACTATGTTTTTCCGTGGAAAATATAAGGAGAATATATATCCAAAACAACAAAATATCCAATATAATAATATACAAAAGGGTAGGTTTAGCTTTGAGCTCAAATGAAAAAAATCTATGAAAATTCAAATCCTACGTAAAATCTATGGACAATCATTATGAAACTTATTTATAAAACTAAGTTAAAAATAATACCATCGTTGTGACCCCTTCGGCCGCGTACGTAACCGGAGTTTCGTAACCAGTTGCGATAGAAAACTTTTTCGGTCTTGTTCGAAACCGGTTGCGAACTAAAACTATTTGGTTCTTATACGAAACCAGTTACGAACGAACACTTTTTGTTTTTGTACGAAACCTTTCGACCATTCATAAAACCAGCAAAGACCTTTATACTATGAAAGTTTTCTATACTCTTCATATACTCGTTATACACTTCTATGGGCTGCACAAATTGACCATGCATTTGTGTAGCCCATGGAACATAGTTTTGACATTTTAACCATAAATGTAATTATAACTTTGTTCCTTTCTCTCTCTAGGACCTTTTTGCTTGGAGATAAGGTCGCGAGCTCGTTCTAAAGTGGGGTAAATTCGACATATTTTTAGGCGAGTGTAGAGTATGTTAGGGTTTGGGCTCGTAAGTCAGAACCTAAGAAGTATTCCTTCCAAGTAATGAGATCTTTACGAAATTGGATATATTCATCAACACTTTGTGAAAACAGCGTTTCAATACGTTGCTTGAATTTGGAAACAAATTAGAATTAAAAAAAATATATATTTTGAATACTATTTCTTAAGGAGTGGGTAATTTCGAAAGCAAGTGGGGTAATTTCGAAACTGGTTTTTATGCAATATGAGTTTAAGAATCATATTTCTTTTTAGTTCTAATTTACCCCCGCAAAGATCCAAAACTCGCACTGCTTTTATTTAATCGACTGCAACACAAGTGCCCTCACGACTAGCGATGCGAAGTGAACTGAAGCGGGGGAGGAGATAAACATGGCGTTTTGACAAGCGTTGCAAGCGTAGAATTTGTTCCCAGTTTAGTAAAAATGTGTAATTTTCGACTTATCCCCATTTTCGACTTAACCCCAAAGCACCTTATTGTTTTACCGGTAAAGAAAGGGTAATTTATTTATTATGTATGAAAATGAAAACATAAAAAAGCGAAAAATCATATTTCGACATAGGTTCATATAACATTTTTTACTCCTAACGAACTCAGGAATCCGTTGGTAAAATGATTTGGAATCCTCGTGAGAACCCTGTATAACGAGTATATGAAGAGTAGAGAAAACTTTTATAGTATGAAAGTCTTTGCTGGTTCTATGAATGGTCGAAAGGTTTCGTACAAAAACAAAAAGTGTTCGTTCGTAACTGGTTTCGTATAAGAACAAAATAGTTTTAGTTCGCAACCGGTTTCGAACAAGACCGAAAAAGTTTTCTATCGCAACTGGTTACGAAACTCCGGTTACGTACGCGGCCGAAGGGGTTGTGACAACTTCATTGATTCTGTAAGTCAACATTGTTTTAATTTTTGATTTTGTAGAATATTGTATTGTTTTAGGCGCATTCATGTGCACCTTGTGTGATCTTCGATATCCACTGCTACAAGTGAAAGGGACAAAACTGTCAAGCAAATGACACTCCTAGTTCCCAGCACAAACAAAGTAAAACAGCTAAAGGGTGAAGCAGCTGCCTACTGAGCCGACGGTCCTGGGTTCGAACCCCAGCTAGGGCCAATATTTGTGTAATGAACACGAATATTTATGCCTATGCCTGGATCATGGATGTTCTATGTATTTAAGTATTTATTTATCTATATAAGTATGTATATCATCGGCTTTTACCAATAACCCAAGCCTTCTCGAACTTAATTTAGGACAAGATTGATTTGTGTGCGGTTGTCTGAAATAATGAACTTTATTCTGCAAGTAGGCCAAAAGGGCAAAATAAACAACAAAGATTAAGCTTTTTAATAGGCAAGCCAGTAGGAATCGGATTTTATGAACGCCTCGCCACTGCTGTACACCGTTGTAAAGCCTGCTCGTGTAATAAGTGAGTGTTCTTTTGTGTTAGCGAGGTCTCCTAATGCCAGTCATTTATTAGTGTCAAATGTAATACAGTACAAAGTAGGCTTTTCCGCGTGAACAATACTGTCCTTCGTACCTTCATAAACGATATTTACTAAAGACCCTGTGATCTATTATCATCTTGTGTTGTGGCACCTTTCTGTCACACATATACCCCGGTCGGCGAATAATCCCTGGGACTCTTCGTGTCATTTCAAAAAATAATCTTGTAATGGTGTTGATGTCACATTATCATTTCTGTAAGCCAGATAAGGATATATAACATTTTATGATTTAGAAAGAGTCTAGCAGGCTAAGCTAACGAGATCGAGAGTGGCCCCCGACGAGATATAGTCGCCTAAATCAAACTAGATTTAAGTTTCTTTTTAATGTAATTTTGTAGTTCACAGTGCCATGGTTTAATTACTGTATGCTGTGTAAGTAATTTGAATAAATAAATAGTGACAAATTCGAATATTTGTTCCTGGGTCATGGCTGTTATTTATTTATTTATTTATTTAAACATTATAGCACAAAACAAGTCAGTACAAATGGCGGACTTAATGCCAAATGGCATTCTCTACCAGTCAACCATAGGGCCAAACAGAGATACTAGAAGTCAAAGTCAAAGTCAAAGTTATTTATTTGTGAACAATAGGTGTAATAATAGGTAACACGTTTCGTTTATGTGTTCAGCTATGTTCAACCCTAGGTTAGGGCATACAAAATAGGTAGTTGCTATATACATGTTTATAGCTAACTAAATTAATCTAAACATCATAGTCCTTGAAATACTCATTAATAGAATAATAACATTTTTTGATTAAGTATTTTTTTAACGTCTTTTTAAAATCTATGACATTTCCCAAGTGTCTTATTGCACATGGAATTTTATTATAAACTTTTGAGGCCATTCCAATTACACTTTTGGACAGAAGACTCGTTTTGGATGGCGCAGCAAACAACTTATTTTGAAGTCTCTGACTTGAAAACTTTTTAAATTGGTCTGGATTAATCTTCACGAATAAAGCAATCTCATAAATATACAAAGAAGGGAAGGTGAGAATGTTTAAATTTATAAAATGTGTTTTACAAGACTCCGTAGACCGCAGACCACACACCGCTCTCAAACATCGTTTCTGGGCTTGAAATACTAATTCACGGTCTGTGGAGTTACCCCAAAAAATTACTCCATACGATAATGTTGAAGAAACGTATGCATGGTATGCAGTCAACACAGCCGATTGGTTTACAATTTTACGTAACATATACAATGCATAAGAGTAGGAATTCAATTTTTTACATACATTTTCGGTTTGAGTTTTCCAAGTAAGTTTATTGTATACAGTTAAACCTAAAAACTTAGTGTGATCAACCTCCTTAATATTCAGATCCTTATAATTAACTTTGGGATATTGTAGGTTTTTACGTCTCTGTTTAAAATTCATAATATGCGTTTTTTCTAAATTTACTTTAAGGTTGTTAGTATCAAGCCAGTCGATGGTTGATTGCAAAGCTGTGTTTATCTCAGTCTCTAGTGAATTTGGCTGTGTATCAGTGAATATGATGGTACTGTCATCCGCGAATAGTACCATGGGGTGCTTAGTGACTTTAGGAAGATCATTTATATAGATAAGAAAAAGTAGGGGGCCTAAAATACTTCCCTGGGGGACACCACACTGAATTTCCACGAATTCTGAAGAGTACGTAATTTTTTTTTTGTTTTGGGGTTGATGTTTGTGATATGTGTTATTTGTTTCCGGTTGCTGAGGTAGGATCTGATTAGTCCTAGAATATTTCCCCTTATTCCGTACCTATACAATTTTTCCAGGAGTATCTCATGATTGACAAAGTCAAAAGCTTTGGTCATGTCCATGTAAATTGCTGACACCGGGAGTTTATTGTTCATATTCGTTAATATTTTTTTTATTAGGTCGAAAATAGCCATATTAATAGTTTTATTTTTCCTAAAGCCTTTTTGTTCCTTAGCGAATAGATGATTGTTTTCGAAGAAGTCATAGATTCTTTTATAAATTATCTTCTCCAAAATCTTAGAAACCACTGGTATACGAGGGTTGTTTGATAAATACACGTTTTAAAAAGTTATTCTTGTTACTGGCTGAAATTATGTATACGAACTTTTTAGGCATCCTTTATGGACTAGAAAATTAAAAAAAAATATACAGCGTTCTTTTGTTTTTTTTCTTTTAACGGCTTTTTACGACGGAGTTCGCGTTGTTATTGCAATAATGGAGAAAGAGCAGTATCGTTCTGTAATTCGTTTTCTGTTTTTGGAAGGAAATTCTTGTGATGAAATAAAAGTACGCATGCAAGCTGTTTACAATGATCATACTCCTTCTATGACAACCATTAGATATTGGTTTAATGAATTTAAACGAGGCAGAACGTCCATCTTTGATGAAGATCGCCCAGGACGTCCTGTTGAGGTAACCACAGGTGATATGGTGAAAAAAATCGAGAATATTGTATTAAGCGATCGCCGAATAAAACTTAGAGAAATTGTCGACATTGTAAATGTTTCGATTGAACGCGTGCAGCACATTTTAGAACACAAATTAGGCATGAAGAAGGTTTCGGCGAGGTGGGTGCCGCGTTTGCTCAACGAGGAACATAAGCTTACCCGGAAGCAAATTTCAAGGCACTGTTTAGATAAGTACGAAAGTAGTCCGGGTGAGTTCCTTCGGCGTTTTGTGACTGTTGATGAAACGTGGATACACCACTATACCCCAGAAAGTAAAGAACAGTCTAAACAGTGGATTTTGCCGGGGGAATCAGCTCCAAAGAAGGCGAAGACCGTTCCATCGGCCGGAAAGGTCATGGCGACTGTTTTTTGGGACTCGCAGGGAATCGTCCATACTGATTATTTACAAAAAGGAAGAACGATAACCGCGCCATATTACGCTAATTTATTGCAAGAATTTGATACCATTTTGAAAAAAAAGAGACCACATCTAAATAAGAAAAAAGTTCTCTTTCATCATGATAATGGCTCCCTATTCGTCAAAGGCGTAACTCTCACATTCTTACTCTTCTTTATGGCATACTTTTCCACCGAGCAACTCCCCTGTATCTTAAAGAGCGCTTTAGCTACCTTTCGTCTGCAAGGTGCGCTAAAAATTTCCTTTTAGCGGTCCCCTCCTCACACTCAAAATTTTACTCGAATTCCTTTACTTTTAAAGCCGTTTTGCTATGGAATTCGCTTCCAGTAGAATTGCGGAATGCTAAAACGCCAGCGATCTTTAAAAATAAATTAAAAGAATACTTCTTATCTCTCGATTGATAAAATTGATGGTGTGATTTGTGAAACTGTTTTCGTTCGTTTGCCTCTGACTGTTTATGTGTTCCTCATCTGTCTTGTTTTATTTATATTTATGTATGTTTAAGTAGGTTTATATATATCTATTTATGTATGTGTATATCTATTGATACGTTTACTTGCTTATCCGTTGATAATTATTTTGTTCTCCCTTCCCCTTCTGCATCACCTACTCATTGTGTGATTTATACTAATCAACTCCACTACCTAAAGGTTGTCTGGAAGAGATCGCTCTTTAGCGATAAGACCGCCTGTTGTCTACCGTTATTAAAATTATTGTTCTGTACTGAATTTGTAAACTTTTTTTGGTGTGCAATAAAGCATTTTGTATTGTATTGTATTGTATAATGCACCAGCTCACTCCTCAAGAATCGCAGACTCCAAATTAAAGCAATTACATTATGAATTGCTGCCTCATCCGCCCTATTCCCCAGACCTGGCTCCCTGTGACTTCTTCCTATTCCCAAATTTAAAAAAATGGCTCGGTGGAAAGAAATTTTCGTCCAATGAAGAAGTCATTGCCGCCACGGAGGCCTATTTTCACGAGTTTCCGAAATCTTATTTTTTAGACGGCTTATTAAAGCTAGAACACCGTTGGAACAAGTGTATAGAGTTGGAAGGTGACTATGTAGAAAAATAAATATACACGTATACAAACCTTTGTTGTTTTTTTTCTAAACACGGGTATTTATCAAACAACCCTCGTAAGTGCCATTGGTCTATAGTTTTTCATTTCATTCTTATTTTCTTTTTTAAACAATGGCTTGATGATAGAAGTCTTCAATTTATCTGGAAAATAACCATGTTCAACACACATATTGAAAATATAACTAAGTGGCTTTGCAATTATGTGAGATACTTTTTTTAGGGTCATTGTATTGATGCCATGATGAAGTGGGTGCAAATTAGAAATCTGATGGTACAGAGAGGATCTAGAGTACAAGTAAATACAAAATATCTATATACATATTATGTTATGTATACCGTCGTCTACGTAGTACCCATAGTACAAGCATTCCGCCGTCCTCCCTTAATATTGAATTGTTTATTTGTACTGAATGTATAATTCACAAGAATTTATATCTTACTTTGTAGCAATCTGAGGTAAACCTTTTATGACGAGAGGTCATCCACAAACCGCGGTGGACGGCCTGAGCATTACTTGCTAAAATTAAAATGCAGACCTTTCTAAAAGATTACATTTTTGGGTAAGGTTTGTTTGTATTTACGTATTAATGTGTGTTCAAATTATTTTGACATAAAGGCATGCATTTATTAACACAAAAAAGTAGCCCAAATGTTCGCTGCTAGCTGACAAACTGAGCGCTACTAGTAACCAAAATAAGTTATGTAAAATTAGCATAATTTTGGTTACTACTAAGCACAATTTAAAGTTGAGCTATTTTTTTTCACGGTTTACTTTTTTATATTATTAAAATCGGGAAGGGCTCAAGTTATCGACGCTTAGATCCGCAAAGAACCTGGATATCACCCCAACCCGCCGGTGGAGACACACCTTCAATCTACGTAATTATAAAATTGTCTAGAAAATCAGTTTTCTATGGAGTGGGGTCATTACAATACAATACATAGCTGGGTCGTTATTTCAGAATAAATCTTAAAATCAGCGCGATGCGGGGTTGGGCAATTTTGCCATAATTATAACAATTGGTGGTAAACATTTCGTTGTCCTCTCATAACGCCGAAACGGCTGAACAGATTTTAACTAACATTGGTTCAGGGATAGCAGGACATCTAAAGATGGGTAATACAAGATACTTTTTACCCCACTACAATAAAGAAAAAAGGTTTTAAAACGTTGCGGACACCTTCTATGTAAAAGTTTATATAAACTTGTAAAAATCTACAGCGTAAGCGAAATTATTCTCCAGCAAGTATTGTTAATAAAGACGTATTATTCCCAGAGGAATATTTTCCAATAAGTGAAACTTTACTCTCTTATTTACGTTAGTAGACGGTATATGAACGTGAAAACAATACAACCTAAACCTTAGTTAAACCAAAATAAAACAGAAGAACACTACTATAGCGTACGCGAGTACTTTCTGTCATGTATACAATCAGTACGTCTAGCACAACTATGCTTCGCGACTCTTGTCGCGCGACATAGCGTTTCCTGACCCTCTCTCTCATTAATGCACAGAAAGAGACGGGCAATTATCTCGCGTGAAATAGTTGCGTATGACAGTTATGCTGGAGGTGCAGAACTACTTACGTGCCGAGATAAAACGCTATGCTTCATCTCCTCTCTCTACTAGGAAAGAGGAGCACTAGTAATTCTGAACCGGGAACAAAATACCGAGGGCGCTGCAACAATCGGAATAAGAAGGCATGATTTCATTCGGTCTGCATAGCGGTCCTGTAGCTCAGTCGGAAGAGCACTGTTCCGGTTAAACAGAGGTCGTGTGTTCGAGCCACACTGGGACTGCAGTGGGTCTCATGAAATATTGGCTTCTTATTTATCCTTTGTGTCTGTATACAAAATAAGAAATGTGCTATCACCACACGGACAGAAAACAGTATCAACTTTGATTCTGTTCAGTACTCTTATCGTTACTATAAAATATTACTATTAATTCTATCTCGGCGTCTAACGTAAATACGAGAACATTAGCGCAGCATAAAACCCCTCAGCAGCCAATGAGTGGCAAACTAAGGCATTCCGCTTCATCAATAATAAACACAACACAAGAGCTGTTTGAAAACTCCATACTGTTCAATAACTACACCAAGCGACGAGGCGATTTATTCTTAAAAAAATTGAAATCAAAGTAACATATTGAGTGACCCAAAGTAAAATTAAAAATGTATAAGATGTCGGGGATTGATGGATGGCAGGGGCGGTGTATGGGGGGTTGTGGACGAGGAGATAGTTCGAGTAAGATAAAACGCTTCGGATACAATCAATTTGAGTTATTACTTAAACAACGAAACATAAAATAACTCGATTTCTGTGTATTTAATTATAAATTTATCTACATAGATAAGTATGTATATCGTCGTCTAGTGCCCATAAAACGAGCCTAAGCTTACTGTAGGACTAAACATAAACAACCGCCGCAATAATTGGATGGAAAACTTCTCGCAGAATAAAGTGGAT
This sequence comes from Apotomis capreana, assembly GCA_947623375.1. Lineage (NCBI taxonomy): Eukaryota > Metazoa > Arthropoda > Insecta > Lepidoptera > Tortricidae > Apotomis > Apotomis capreana. The sequence goes on from OX392501.1 coordinate 2,125,533, forward strand.
TCATCGACTCGTATCATATCTATTTTCTGGCTATCGCGTATCGCCCTAGGGTATCAATTTCGAGAAATTAACTCATATCATATAGAGTTTAATGCCAATTTATCTAGGACCACAGAGTAAAATACAGAAAGTTCTTTTCGCAATAGCCGCCCGGGAACTATAATTTATAGGTTGTGTGTATGAATAAAATGCGATTCCATTGGGTGGGGGCGTGAGCTGCTAGAATGCGATTTGCTTTTTGTACCTGTCCTATAAGCATTTTTTCATACCATCCTTCTCGATCTCCCGTAAAACATTATTTGAGTGAGCAGGACGGCACGATCCGGCATTGCCTCTGGCTGCGTGCTCTGGCCTTAAAAGCGACTGTTTAGGGTTTATCATGATGGCTAAAACCTTGCACTTTTCCACATACGCGAGGCCACAGGAATTAATTATTTCAACATGCGCAAGAATGCCGGCAGCCGACATGACATTATAATGTAATTTGCACCAAAAGGTTTCATTTCTCGAATTTTTACTTTAACACAAAAATACTTTCCGCCCTCGAGCGGAAAGGCTGGCAATATTCTAGTATTCGGCGAGTGAGGTGAGCGCCGTTTTCGGTTAATAACATTACAATTTAGTAGGTCATAAATACGGGGTTCAGTATTTTACTTCTGTGCTGTTTTCGTATTATTTTTCGTATTAAGCCTCGAGAGTTTTCCGAAAGCCGTTTAAGGGAGCCTCGAGTGAAGGTTTATGTATTTATTCATATGCATAAACGGGCATGAGCAGATATAGAAAGCTTGGAGTATTTGAAGGATTTCCTTGCTGGATTCGGAGCGAAGTTTAGTCATTCGCGAAAAGCGTTCGCGCGGGAGCTTATTTTTATTTATTTATGTAATGTAGTTAAGGTATGTACCTTTAAATAGGTACCTACAAAAGATATAGACACTTTTACATAATTTTATGGTAATTGGGTGTAAACAGATACTTAAAGAAGTCTATATTAATTGTAATTTCGCTAATATGAATGAATTAAATGCTTAAAATGTATGATTTCTTGCACTAACACAACTTAACTTGCTTCTAAGGGTGCGATTCCACTGAAGCCGAGCAGACGTGCGGAATAGACCAATCACCTGAGTTGAAATCTGTATCTCAGCTCCGCCTCACTTTTGTGATTGGTTGATTCTGCACTTCAGTAAAGACGCACCCTAAAGCTCTGGTTTCCTAAGATAGCGGTGGCGGCAGCGGCGATCCGCGGCCATAGGTGGGAGCGGAAGACCCGAGCACGGTGTCTCACTTACTCCTCGTCGCCACCTAGGAAACCAGGACTTTAGAAGCAATAAAGCTGATGTCAAACATATTCTGACCAGGTACCTAAAACGTCAAAACTCTATTAGATAACAGTGATATCGCCTTTGAACTGTCATTAAAATGCGATGAGCTTCAAGTGACATATCTCATCTCAATTTTGGAAATACGAAGGCGATAATAATTGTCAAAAATGCTATTCATGCATATCAATTTCTGTTTTGAACGAAATGTAACTGACTAATTTCACGCACTACACGGTCAAATTAAAGTATGCGCCTGTTATTTATGCCGTCACATACAAAGGAAATGCAAATTAAGCGCGACTGGATTGACGAAGTTGCGATGTTCTAGGGACATCACCACTTGTCAAGTAGGGACACGTCAAAAGTGACGGATGGCGATGAAATTGGTCGAATTACCCCCCAGATTGCGATTCGGGCTTGGGTACAAACTGACTGGTTCTTATCTGGACCGCTTAAGAGCGAGCGAGACAGATATAAAACGGGACATGCTACAGATTATCGCAACTCAACGGTCAGAGCTTACCATGTTACAATTTCCAAACGAAATTAGAGCAAGTTTTCGATTTGCTTGCCGCGTTCCGGTGACATTGAAGTGATGTATTATTATGTATTATTATTGTGTATTACTGTTATTATTGGTTACTTAAGTATGATAGATCGGAAAGCTTTTATACTTTTAAGTTATATTAATGTGTAGGTCACATAAAATATTTTTTTAAATACTTACTACGACGGCGATAAACAAGCATGCGGCCTACCTGATGTTTAGCAGTTACCGTTGCCTATGGACGCTTGCAACGCCAGAAGCATCACACGCGCGTTGCCGACCCATTAAGAACCTATTTACTTCCCTCTTGAAGAGTCCCATATAGCCCCGGGGAAAACCTCGGCAGGAGCTCATTCCATATGCGCATTTACGGATTTGACAAATAAATGTATCTTTATTAACTCGTGTTAAGTAAGCAACGCACAAGTCAACTGATAAAATCACAAACTCGCGCCATAGCGCGCGGAACTTTTTATGAACCTTACAAAATAGCCCCTAATGATTCCACTTCTTATGCAAATTCCGAGGACTCACGATCAAATTGCCTTTGATAGGATCGTTCCAATAAATTCTAAAAATAGTAACAGAATTAGGGCCCACGCTCGCCCGATCCTGCGAAGTTGACTCGTAAATATGCGGGGAACGGTGCAGGCTTAAAGGAGGCTTGGGGAATATTTTCTTTCCGACACAAGCACGAATACACTAACGACAACTAATCTTCCGCTGGCTTCATCTTGTCAGAAATTACTGGTAGAATGGACCCACCCTGTATACATACACGCACTGTTGAGTTTCATTCGACGTTTCTTCTCAACAGTGGTCTCCTCTTGTGAAATGGTAAACTGGGACATGTAAACCCTTGTGGCCTTCTTGCAGAATTTATTATTAATGAATTAATAATAAACTAATAGGAAAAGTTTCTTTTGTAAAAGTTGCTTAAAAAATGTTGTCCATTTCGAAAGATAAGATCTACGTTTTAATTTTTGCTCCTATTACAGGCCACATCCGGTATATCGTCGAACAACCAGGCGGCCGTAGACATGTACCTGTAACAAAAAACGACATTGGTTAGTGGCTTTCCATATAAATGACGTATGATGTCACTATTGTTTGTTCTACGAATTATGCCCATTTCACGCCTTAGCTTAGTCACCGAGTAGATAAAGACTTAATATGAGTATTAGGCTATGGAATAGTATCTATATAACCTTTTTAGCTAGATTTTTGTTTAGTAGGTACATATAAATTAATATTTAGTTATAGACACCTCGCAAGTTTGTTTCAAAACTGCCCCAAATCTACGCCATTTTGAAATAAAATCTAAAAACTGAATCTACAAAAAAATTATACATACTTATCGAACCTAATCAATTTTCATGAGAATCACAAATTTTCATGTGCACAGCCGAAAATCCGACTTACGAAATAAATTTAGGTGAAGCTTCGCTAGCTCGGTCAAAAAAATTACTGTCATGAAAACAATACAAGGTTTAAAAAACTAAACGTACCACGCTACTAAAACTCAAACATTAACTTTACCAAATCCGCTACCTAGAGGTTGTCTGGAAGAGATCGCTATGTATCAATAAGACCGCCTGTTGTTTACCCCTGACTGTTGTTTTAATGTTTGTACCACGCTTTAGAATAATAAGGCTAATCTTTGAAAACATCATACATAAGCATAAATAGAATAAGTCCAATAAAGTAAACCCGAAAGGCGAATGTGAACGTGTTTTGTGTTTTCACAGCGGACATTTTAAGTAGCATTAGGCTTTAAAAGCAATTAAGACAATTCAGAGCTAACCCTCCCTAAACCAGCATGATTAACATGTAATTAAATTAAAATCAAGCCATCAACATAAATAGGAACCACACTTTTTTAAAGATTCATATTAGAATTATATCTTTTCGATTTCCAGATCAATTTAAATGGGTCAATAGGGAGAAACTCAGACATCAGAAACCAGAAGAGATAGATAAATGTGTTTTTAGGAACCATGGCGTCGATTTTAGATTTGATTTGATGGAAATGATTTTTTTATATGTTTCATAACCGGGTGTCAAATCCAGTTAAAATCTCTGTTTCAATCTAAAATCGACGCCATACTTCCTAAGATATATAAAGCTATGTACTAGATAAGGACAAATTATCACGTCTAAGTGACCGTGGATTAACAGAATGAATTGAAGAAAGATCACTCCATATTGACAAAATAAAAAAAGGAGTTCATTTCTAAATATATTCTACCTCTATTGCTTGCAAAAGCAATGATTTTTTTTCTTTTTCATTGGGTTTCATAATACTTCCCGTATTTATCAATGCCGTTGGGAATATTTAAGAAATCTAGGCCTCTTCAAAGAGAAGTAAACAACATAGCTGTTACAGTTACGTAAAGAAAACAACTAAGTTTCACTACACATCTATTTCTATAATTATATCGAATGGTAATCGAATCGGTAACCCTAGAAACGGGGCGCAAACAATACCGACAACTTCCGAGTGCTCATAACACGTTTCCCCGTTTCAGGAACTGTCAACTCTAGTTCCATAAAGCTAGGTCGTATTTGCGAAGTTTATTCTGGGTGAGATAGGAGTATTTCACAGTTCTGCCGGTTTTGTAGTATCGATTCAAGGCGCAGCGCCCTCGAAGACGTCATCGTGACCGATTTGCATTGTTCATAGGTTTGGGAACTTGTTGCTTCATTTCTATCTATATCAGCCATAGGCCTCCCCCATGACTCGCCACAAAGTGCGATCCCGTGCAGACCCCATCCATTTTTTCCCCGCTACCCTCACGAGGTCATCCGTCCATCTAGTCGAGGGCTGACCCACGCTACGCTTTCCTATACGTGGTCGCCACTCTAGGACTTTGCTGCCCCAACGGCCATCCATTATTCTGATTCTATCGCGCAAAGAAACTGAGCATAGCCCTTTCCATTGCACGCTGCGTGACTCTCAGCCACCTTATGAGTGCCATTGTGAACGACCATGTATCAGTTCCGTGAGTCATAGAGGTATTTAAAGTTTTTTCGGTGCCCAGTGTGTATAATTTTGTCGGCAATTCATTATAACTGGCGTAATCTGTCAACTTTACTTCAAGTTCCGCCTCCAGAAGAGACGGAGACAAATTAGGAGCGAATTAGAAGCTTAACTGACACAGACCGAAGTCCACGCGGGCAGAGCCGCGGGCACAGCTAGTTAATTATAATTTTATCGAACAAATATGTGCATTGTGCATTGTAACTACATAAATAATAATTCTGTTGCTGGGCATATCGGTCATATAAATTATGTTCATTGCCAGCATAGACCATGTAGAATTTACCTAAAAATCAGAAGCAGCCGCATGCTTAACGTTAATACACATTCATAAAACTTTTCAGTTAAAGTGAGCGTGGGATCTAAGTGTGTAAAAGAAATATCAAGAACAATAAAGAGTGTAGTAATGTAATTATTATTTACTTAAAGATTAACAGGAAACCTCAACTAAAAACGGGTTAACAAAGATATACAACTGCGTTCAAACAAACACGCGTGAACTTAAAAGTTTATAATGACAGCATTTCTCTTTAAAATCCAGGCATTCAAACCTACTCATTTATATTCCATGAACATACTTAATCTCCTGTACACGCGCCAAAATGGTTGCCATATGAGTCCCAAACATGTTCAACCCTATATAAAGCGCGTTTTCAGTACGAAATTATCTTGAGTTAAGTCAGTCTGACGACGAGTTGAGCTAGGGTTGCTAATTCTACATTAAACATGTATAAAGAACTTAAAACTTCCAGCAGTAGGCTAGAGATTTACATATTCGTAATATTTCCACTTTAAAACGGGCTGGGAATGGTTTTAAATGTTTAAAGATTGAGTTGGAGCAGCTGAATAAAAGATGATCGTGGACTCGGGTCCAATTACCCATTGAATTTTACATTTCATGTTGTTTCATGAATGGATTCGTTTGCGTCGCCTGATTTCCTAAAGATATAGCAGCAGCAGCAGCGACGTATACATACAGCCTTACAAAAATATAATGATACCCTTGTTCGTAATCTTAGCGGAGAAAGAATGCCGAAACAGAAGATCTTGTGTCTGAGCCCAAGATTATCGGTGAAGCCAAATTAGCTAGACTGCGCTGGCTTGGTCACGTGGAGAGGATGGGTGAGGATCGAGCTGTGAAAAGAGCGTATACAGGACAGCCACACGGGAAACGTTCAGTCGGACGGCCCCGATACCGGTGGAGTGACCAAGTCATCAAACACTTGATTGAATTTTCTCGACTGGAATGGCGGGAGATGGAGAAGCTGTAGATAAGAGTAGATGGCGTTCTCTTGTGTTGGAGGTTAAGATCCACTTTGGATCGTGAATCAGCGCAGTAAGTAAGTAAGTTGTTCCTAATGTTCCTATCAATACACATAAGACAGACGGATTAACACAGAACTTTACGGCAGATGGCAAAGCTCCGATGACGATGATAGATTGGTCAAGGCACTCGTGTTGTCTCGAATTCCGTTGAAAACGTGAATAATGAATCTTTTACGTGTTAAAATCTTCGCTTCAGCGGAATGTAGACGAAATTGGGAGGCAGATCCTAGTTCTTAGTTATTCCCGTCTACGACCCAAATGCGTAGGCTGTTCTGTTCCGCTACATTTACTATTGGGGCGGTACGGGGCTTTAACGGCTGAGGCCCCAGAAGCTAATACAGAGTATTTTTACTTATTATTTTTCCAACTTGAGGAAAACACATATCCCGCGGGGTTCGGTAGCGGCTTGGAGGATTTTTACAGTTTATCCATCTCGGATTTTCTCAGTTTTTACACCGCTCGGTGTAGTTTTATTACAACGGAGAGCGTTAATAAATTGAATGTGTTTGCATCTCGCTGGGTCGGCAACAGTTCAGTGTTGCAGAGTCAGTGGTTTGATTTATTATTGTTCTTGTTGAGGTAATCTCCCTTTATTACGGTTATGAAACAAAGAGTTGGTTTAATGTTGAGTACTGTTTTAATGTTGGTACTTCTGATAAATAAGGATCGTGTTCTCTTTGAAGGTTTCTCGGCCTCGTTATATATTTGGCGTACTTTACATATGTTTGTTACAGACCAATACATACATATGTAATTATGATTAATTGATAAGTATGTGCAGGTTCTCGTTGCTATTTGTGGAATGAAATACCGTGACAAAAGATCTTTTTCTTTTAGAAAGTAGACTTGCACTATATTATTAAGGCGCAAAAACAAATTAGTTTACTCTCTTACTGTTATGAAATAATTCAAAGAATCAGTTTGATATTGTAAGTTCGTAAATATCCATTAAGGTTCCCCCTTAATATTACCAGGTGAGTTAAGGCTGTCTGTCCACGGGAACAAAGCGGAGCGAAGATGTGTAAAATGGAACAATGACATTTCTCAGGTTTAAAAGCTCTTCTTTCGGGCTTCACAAAGACACAGCCTGATTGGTCAATTTTCTCCGCTTTACGCACGGGATGAACGTTGCTCACGTGCGAAGGAATTGCCACCAACACCCTGCACGTATCCCCTGGGTGGCGCTAAACGAGCAACAACCGCTTGGCTGCTGAACCTGATACTACAAGTAATCTCAAAGCACCATATAGTCGTTCGATCTCTGAATCGCTATATATACATATTGGAATATTCCTGGTTGCGCTCAAACAAGCTCTTCCAAGAGCCAGCGCACACTAGGGCTTCTTGGGGTCGCGACAGTACATCTCTCCTTTTCTCACTTCGAGCGTAGAAAAGAGACAAGTGTACTGTGGCGGCCACAAGAAGCCGTAGTGTGCGGAGCCAGTAAGAGCCAAAGGACTAGATATATCGGGACTATAGACTGTCCACTCATCAAGCATAACGGTGACCCTGCAGACTTGTTTGGCCTCGGAAACGACGCAATCCATTGGATAAAAGATCTTAAAAATAACTTATAATTGTATACATATGAACGACTGTACATAATATGCCATACGAATAAATAAAATAAAAAGTAGACAGGCAGCCTTGTGCTCATATGCATACCTAGTAAAAAACTAACAAGTATACAACCAATAAATAGTAAAAAGCCGGTGGCAAACGACCTTGCGAGTAAACAGTTATGAAACATTTCTCCCGACGCGGCAATTCGCGGCCATCTTTAATTTGAATCAATTACCCCAAGGCTTTTTTCGGCTTCGCAATCTATCAATGTGTTTGCTCAAATTGCTTGTACATAATATTCAATAGTACACTCAAAGGACGGACGTGTATATCGTTAATATAGGACGTTGTGAATTATTCTAGCTTATTCTATACATAACTTCTATTCTACTACGTACATCAAAATAGTAGTGTACTCAGTTCAATACACGTACGGGGAGGTGCTAGCGGATTTGACATTTAATTACGGGGGCATTTTTAATCTACTAACGTGAATAACTATTAAGAGTCCAAACCATACATAATTACGGTTCTGTTTAGGACCTGCTCTAATTTCATTAACCGACTTCAAAAAGGAGGAGTAGAGGAGTGCCAAACCGCACGGAAACAAAAGTACTCGTAAATACCAAGTAGTAATTGTTAGGGCTCCCCCACATCTAGCGTCTCCCGAACGTCGACGCCTCACCAACGCCCGCGTGGCGTCGACGCCGCGCTCCCGCAGCGCCGACGCGACGTTGCGGCGTCTCTCTAACGTCGACGTCGCAGTGACGTCCACGCGGCGTCGGCGCCGCGTTAGCGCCGCGCCTCCTCGACGTCAGTGTCGACTGTCGGAGCGTCGGAGCGTCCGAGCGCCCACGCAGCGTCACTGCGACGGACAGAGCACGCAACCCACCGCGTCCAAGGTTGCCAGACGTACGATAATTATCGTACATGTACGATAATTTGGCCTCCGGTACGATGTACAATACAATGAGTACTATCGTACGCAAAAGTACGATAATTTGCAGGTCGTCGAAGTTAAATTCTAGGGTTTTTTAATAACATTATATGAAAACGCACTCACTGGAGTGACCTTGAATCGAAATAAACGTCCAAATGGTCAGAAATGACTGCCAACCTGATCAGATCGTCAAAGCTCGTGAGCTATTTTTAGGTTGTTCTCACAGCTCGCGTCATGTTGTCTATGCTATAATAGTATTTCACCTGAAGAGAGCTTCAGGTGAAATTGGCATTCTGAATTTTGTATCGCGATGTCTTAACACGTTCACTGTCCGTGTCCCATATGTGGGGCCACGGCAAGCCTCTATTACAGTGACATAAGGTTCACATGTCAAACTGGGACAGTGAATGTGTTAAATTGTTTTAGATTATAAGCAGAAGTTCCTCAAATGTTTTTCTTGGCATTCTTAAATACTCAAAAAAGTGTTTCATTTTTTTTCACTCGTTTATACAACACAAAATAGTCACTTTCATGAATTCCAGAACTCCATAGAGGATCTTGCCAATATCGACGACAAATGTTTTCTTTTCTTTTTACGTAATTTTCGTTTCAACAGTAACGTTAACAGCAATGTTTCTTCGTCGGAATCCATGACTTTTATTTGATAATCGAACAATTTAACCCAACTTTCGACGACCTGCAAATTATCGTACTGTTGCGTAGTACTCATTGTATTGTACATCGTACCGGAGGCCAAAGTATCGTACATGTGCGGTAATTATCGTACGTCTGGCAACCCTGGACGCGGTGGGTTGCGTGCTCTGTCCGTCGCAGTGACGCTGTGTGGGCGTCGACAAGACGCTCCGACGCTCGACAGTCGACACTGAAGTCGAGGAGGCGCGGCGCTAACGCGGCGCCGACGCCGCGTGGACGTCACTGCGACGTCGACGTTCGAGAGGCGCCGCAGCGTCGACGCCGCGCGGGCGTTGGTGAGGCGTCGACGTTCGGGAGACGCTAGATGTGGGGGAGCCCTTAAAGGTTTCATGCGTTGCATCTGTTTTCATAGTAATAATTGAGTGGTTTGGCACCGACATCAAAAGGTGATTCAAATGTAATTTGTACATGAACGGGATATTTTAGGTTAGTTATAAAGTTATCTTTATAACTCTCCTAATTCAGGGAAACAGCCGAGACAGGTATCTTAAAACGCAGATGTAACTGTGTTTATGTTTTAATTAATGTAGGTAAAAAGTGCAATTAGAATTACAATACCGAGTACCTAAATGAATAAGTTATGTCTATAAACTTGGACAACAATTATCTATAAACATAAATGTTAATGGGAGCAACGCCGGATTTAAACTCAAGCGTGTCTTGCAAGACAGGCTCTGCAGCAGTGACGTAGATATTTTCTGCACCTGCGGTACTTAATGCAGACCTCTCTATACTACTAAAAAGCTGTACTGAATAAATACCTATACATTTGCATTTCATATATTTTTCTCAAAAATGGTCGGGAATAATAATGACATTACTGATAAAACATCAGGACGCGAAATACTTATATGGTTTATGGTCAGTCAGTCTGAATTTAAAAAAGGAAACTTACCGGCACGGTTTGCTCGACAGTAATGTTGTATGAAATTCATTATTTATTTGTCGGGGTAAAAACGGCTATTAAAAAAATAAAAAAATGTCCTAAACAGCCAAAACGAAAGATCAGTAGCTACGACTTATCGCGACTTTTAAGTTGCCTCAAATAGCTTATGGCGCTTTCGGAAGAACAAAACACATCCTAATGTTTTATAAGAACAAGGCGGCAATGCAAGAATTCAGTTTTGACATATAGTGGCTAATAAAACTTACTGAAGATACTTTTTACCTGAGACGGTAAAAAATTAGATAATGGATCTATTTTTTCCATAATACTCCTGCTGCCGTTCTAAATATAACTGTGAATTTATGAAGAGGAATTTGAGGAAACATTTTGGTAATTGAGCGATTGAATGAACCTCGAAAAGGCGGAAAGGCAGCAACGACGAGAGAATTGAAAACTTTTGTTCGCAAGAGTACCTTTAAGTAACGAATTGTCGTTTCACAAAAATATTAATTCTGAAATGAATATACATTACTAAAAGCATTTTTCCATTTAAATATTTCTTAGGTGTATTTCAGAACGATTCTTATGACTTTGCATTGTCAGCACATCCACGGAATAAAAGCCATTTAGGAATAAATGTAGCTATTAGACATTTTCATATTTTTAAGGCTCATTTATTAAATTGATAGGAGTTGTAAATGGGACTATGCACCGGATTCCTGACAAACAAACACACATATAAACTTTCCAATAACTACGAAGATTAAAAAAAAAAGTGTCACACGTCTTTGAGCCAAAACATAATTACAAAACACGATACCGCATCGTAGTACAACGCGACCGCGTACACATAAATATAAAGTCAACTTTACCTTCATGTAACCTCAGGATGTCGTATCGTATGTCGTAGTCGTATGGTACCACGGTGCGATGTCGTATCTTGACAACTTCAAATTGTATTTCAACTCTTTAGCTGTATAGGTACAAAGGAGAGAAAAGGACACTACTAACACGAAAGCGAGGAAGAGGAAGGCCAAGACAAAATTACTTTGAGCAGATAAAAGGAAAGGTTGAAGTTATGTCTTACAAATAAGTGAAGGATAAAGCTAAGAGTGCAGGTTTTAAATTGAAGAAGAACAGAGCTGTATACAATATGTAGGTACTGAAATAGGCACTAAAACAAGTATAAAAAAAACAAAGCAGCGTGCAAAATGCTGTACATCATGGACATAAAAAATCTATTCGAATAAAGGTAAGGTTAATGTCTAACGTCAACCACATATAACATTATACCGACATTAAGATGTGCCTAATCATGATCGAGACGTCGCCAACTCGCCATACGGCATAACAGACATCGTACGTGTCTATGACAATCTTTAGAAAACAGCGAAAGCCCCCAAAAAGCCATTTTATCGGGGAATTAAGTGAAATTCGAAACATAACAGGGTTTTTAACGTTCGCGGTCGGAAACTCGTAGGGTTGGCAGTTATAAAATTGAATCAGAAATGATTTGTGAAAATCCGTACTCATTTTAACGATGAATGTGAATTTGCGTGTAATAATTCTAGACAACATAGAAGAAGAAGAAACATAGTTACATACGATGATAGTGATAAATACAGTGTAGCTTATGCTCTTTTTACTAGAAAAGGCATGCAATGTAATTATAACATATATTCGAATAGTTCCAACGCCGAACGTTACGGCCTCAAATCAATCAGTTCAAGCGCTAAAATAATCAGCCAGAAGTAAGTGGAAGCGTTTGTACAGTCAACTACAAACAAAATTTCAACTTTGTTGTGAGAGTAAAGTATATGTATGACAGAAAAACCATTTATTATTTGAAGCATGATATGCACTCTTATTACCTACGGGTACTTTCTGCTAACTGCTAACTGTACCTATCTAGACCAAAACGAAGATTTTCCAAACACAAGGGCATTTAACCCTTTGGAGTGCCCAGTTCGGCGAAAAACTCCAGACGCCAAACAATAAAGCAAAATTGCATTGAACTTAGCAAATGACGTGGCGTTTGATGCTCCGTTCAATCAACGTAAAGTGCCGTCCTTGGCGCTCAAGGGGTTAAAAGAACCGACAATTTCGTTTCCGTAATAAAATTATCAATCTAGTAGTATTTAAAAATGCTGACAAATATTCTGGTGTCAGCCCTAGCGGGGTTAAATGACGGGTATAATTTTATCGCCACCCTAACGCAGGGGCGGTGCAGGGTGCGGTCATAACAAAACGCTGACTTTACTATAGATATCATACGAATGATGGAAATAAAAAGACTAGCTCTTTATTATTGGTTTAATTAAGTTTATATGTACTGTCGGGAAATGAAAAGCCTCGGCCTCGTTACTTATTAAACAGTCGCTATAAGTCATTAGCTAACTGATCTTCCGTTTTGGCTTTTTAGGACCTATGCCCTTTTTATATAGCTGTTTTAACTTTTATAAAGTTTGTACCTCGACGAATAAAGGAATTATAATATAATAGAGACGCCAAAAAAAGAAACCGGCCGGCAATTTTTTTTTTAGTTTTTGATTGAACATGAACTATGCACTACGCATCCTAATTTGTTCACAATAAAGTCAACATTCCCGACCATTTTTGAGAAAGTTTTTTTCTTTCTTTACTCGCCAGTTGGTCATCAAGTCGAGGAACTTCCTCGACTAAATTAACCACCGCGAGGTACATGAGCATTATCGAAGTCCATTACTACCTCCATTGATGGACAGAAACTACAAGCAACGCTATGTGACAGGTAGGCACGGGCGTGGCCTAATGGGGGCCAGACACGCGACAGCCACTCATTATAATATTGACTTTAACACGGGGTTGCGAAAGTCCGCGAAAGGCATGAGCAATTACGAAGAATGTAAATGGAAGGTTTTTAGTTACACTATTACTTACGCTGTAATTCTGATGAACTTGAACTCCAAATAAAAAATAAATAAAGAACACCTCAGGTACCAATGTAATGGTTGCGTGTGGTGATGATGAAATAGTACATTATATACCTAGGTAGGTGAATTCGTGAATGTCCCAGATCGCAGGTGTTTCTGGCCCGAACCGAAGGAGAGGGTCATAAATATGAGATCTGCGGCTTTACGAATTACCACCCGTGGTTTGTCTAAACTTTTACGTCGTGCCTTGGCTAGCTTTTCTCGACGCGCAGCGGGCAGAAAATCCCGCTTACGGCGTAGGGTGACGTAAATTTTTATACTATCGGCTCTGTGACCTCGCGAGTTCGTTTCTAAATGACAGAAATCTAACAGTTTAAAATTTTCATCCCCCATATCTCCGCAATTTTCACAGATTACGAAAAACTGTAACGAAAATAAAATTCTAAATATATACCTATCGAACCTACTCACAAGAAGTCACAAGAATCGTTTTAGAAATGGGATTTCTTGAACAGAATACCCGGAAATCATCTGGACACACAAACGTTAAAAGCATGTGCTTAAATTAACGATAAACAGCTAAAGCAACTAGTCCCAACCGCAACTTTTCACTTAAACTTACATAAAAAGATTAGCCTCAAGTCCAAGAACTTAGCTAAAGAAATCCAATTTAGAAAAGTGTTCATACTCCGTTCCAGACACCAAGTAACTTGATTTAGCACTACGTTATTTACATTAGAGCGGGATACCGCGAAATGTTTACTGCCTACTTAACATTTCATTCCCCTGTTCCCAGGGGCTTGAATAAAAAGTATTTACTGCCATTCCCACCACAGCAGCTAATCCTGGCTAAGATGATTGTTTTATTTATGTTACTCAGGGAAAGTTTCATTGGACGTAAACAATGGAATATAAAAAATTGGAAAACCTAACAACAGTCACATCTTTCTTGCAGTAAACCACTTATATGTTTTTGGGAACGCACAACGAATACCACACAAGCTGTAAGTGTTTATACAAATATACAACCATTTTACAACACTAAGCGTTATAAGGGTTGCATACATCCACAATTCTTAGAATTGTTTACGAAACATTCGTTAAAATAGCAAGGTTAATGCTCTCTTTTTATGTTATTGTCATACGGATAAGTAAAATATTTATTTTTCGCCTTTACGATAGAACGACGATGAAATGGGACGAAAAAGAGTGTAGCCGGAATGTTGCCAAAAATAGCTTAAAAAGGATATTTTAGGAAAAACTGCCCTAGGACAGGATTATAAATGTATTGTGTTTTCCATGACTATTACTTAGGGTTAATATAATTATAAGGTAAATATAATATATTATGTAGTGTACCTACATATAGCGGTTGAATGCATTAAGCGATCCGCGGCGCATTTAGTTGCATGTAGTAATGTACATCTTCTTTTGGAACAAAAAATAGTTAAATTGTGTTATTAATCTCCACAGAGGCAGCTCATGTCATCGCTAGACGTAGAGCCTAGGCCAAACTAAGAAATTCTGTTCTAGGTATCTGCTTTAGCGTACACAAGCTCATTTCATTTTTCGACTCAAACACACGTAGCTAATTACGACAGGGCTGTGCAGCGTAAATATTCCGGGTTCGTCAAAAACGAATTATCCGCCTTACAAACACGAAACAAATATTCCCTTTTTAAGGGATATCTCCCGGTTATTTCCAGAGCGGACGCAGATGGCGAAGGTCGACGTCTACTTATTTATTTAACGCCCTGGCAATTAGAATCGTGGACCCCTGTAAAAAGAACACAAACTGTTGTACTACATGTGTGTTCCGTGGGAGTGTTCGGGGTCACCCGAATCTATTAATCACAGCGTCAACAGTGTAAACGGTTCTTTGCTCTGTTAATGGTTCATTAGACTAGCAACCGGATATCCGATGGGGTTGCTATACGAATGTTTGACCTCCAATTAACGCGAGCGTACCAAAAAATATTCATTATTTTTATATCATCATCATCATCATCATAATATCAGCCGAAAGACGTTCACTGCTGGACAAAGGCCTCCACGCCGATTGGGTTTGCGCCGCCCTCATCCAATTTCTGCCCGCGATCCTAACCAGGTCGTCGGTCCACCTGTATGGGGGACCTTCCCACGCTGCGTCTTTCTGCCCCAACAGCCGTCGGTTCTACGAGCAATGTGCCCCGCCCACTTAAGTTTGGCGAGTGTCTGAGCTATATCTACAACCTTGATTATTATCTATATGATCTGTCAACATTTTTGTAAAATCATGAAGACATGTTGAGTTTTTGATGTTTTTACATAGGTTAGCCCGCGTGGCCAGCATAGAATTTATGTATTTTCCTAGAGGATATAATACTTGTATTAAGGGGCTCCCCGCTCTCAATGACCTTCGATCTGTTGCGATAGATTTTCCCATATTATAAATAGCTAATCATAATAACATAGTTTTTCCACAACAAAATACCGTATCAAGTACCTTTCACATGTCACTGACTTTGAGATACAGGCCGTCAAAGTTTACGATTTTTTCGGGGAAAAAGTTGTGGAAACGGTTTTTTGCGTTTTTCTCGAAAAGTATTGAGAAAAATAGAAAAAGCTTCACAACAAATTTAGTGGAATATGGTTTAGAACAATAAAATGTAAGATATTTTCTACATATACACCGGGGATAAAAGTAGAAACGAGATTAATGTATTTTTGGTCCTTCACCGAATATTTTTTTATAAAATACACAGTCGTTAAATCAAAATTCGGGTCACTACAAAGTGTTAAGCATATACCATACTACAATATATATTAAATCCATACTAATATTATAAATGCGAAAGTGTGTCTGTCTGTCTGTCTGTCTGTCTGTCTGTTACCTCTTCACGCTTAAATCGCTGAATTGATTTTGATGAAATTTGGCATGGAGATAGATTAAGATCCGAGGAAGGACATAGGATAGTTTTCATCCTGGAAATTATCCCTAAAAAGATTGAAAAGTGAGTGAACAGTATAGTAGTGACATTGATGACCCTGTAGAATTTGTAATGTCATTATTAGACCAAGAGCACAATTGCTCTTAAATTTGCTTAGGCACTTTTAATAATCCCTTTTATTAATTAAGGTGATTAGGTGGATATCTATCGTGTTGTACGAGGTTGTTGATAAATACGGAACAAATACGAAATACTCTCTGTCTGCCTGTCTCTCAGTTACATTTTCACGCCTAAACTTCTGACCCGGTAAAGATAAAATTTGATGTGGTGTTATAGACCCCGAGAAGGACAAATAATGTTACTGCAGTTTTAAGGTGAAAAACTTACATGTAAATGGAGGCGGTTCGAATAGGCCTTTGTTTTCTTTCTGTTACACATTTTAAAAACCTATGTAATATTTAAATAAAACAATTTAAACGGATTATATCGCGTATATTAATTATTTGAGCCTCCCTGACGTTTCAATACCTGATGTCTCAATACCTGAGGCCCGTGAAGTGCAGCATCCCTCTGCAGAGTGCTGGTGTTTACAAGCTGGACTGCGAGTGTGGTCTATCATACATTGGCCAAACGAAACGTAGTATAGCTACACGGGTTAAGGAGCATGTAGCTGATGTCAAGCACCGTCGTTGCAACAGGTCTGCAGTCTGCGAGCATGTCATGGACAAACCAAACCATTCAATTAATTTTGATAATACTTCAATCCTTGGCAGAGAGAAACGATATTTTCCCAGAATGTTGCGCGAGGCTATTGAAATCAAAAAATATCCCAATTTCAATAGAGAAGATGGTTTGTTATTACCACCGGCTTGGGATCCTGTTGTACATCTTATCAAGGATCAAGCAAGACACAAGACTGGAAACCTTGGGCCTCGAACGGTGTAAAACAAATTAATGTTAAAAGTAGTCAGTCAACCTTTGACAACGGTATCTGTAAAGGTACTGAACCGTCAGGGAGGCTCAAATAATATACGCGATATAATCCGTTTGAATTGTTTTATTTAAATGTGTGACAGTCGCGGAAACCGAAGAAAATACTATGTAATATTTATTCAAACAGGTTACTACTAGGGGTTTTACTTATGTTTCTTTAAACCTACCTATCTCGCAGTTACCAATAATTTATAGACCTTATCACTTAAATTCTGGTCTTACACATCCGTCCATACTTCTAAGTTCCACGTGGACGTAGTCGCGGGCAAATCCATACTATACTTACTATATCCATCCATACTAATATTATAAATGCAAAAGTGTGTCTGTCTGTCTGTTACCTCTTCACGCTTAAACCGCTGAATCGATTTTGATGAAATTTGGCATGGAGATAGTTTAAGATTCGAGGAAGGACATAGGATAGCTTTCATCCTGGAAATTCTCCCTAAAAATATTGAACCTGTAGGAAATGTAATGATTAGACCAAAAGCACAATTGCTCTTACATTTGCTTAGGCGCTTTTAATAATCCCTTTTATTAATTAAGGTGATAAGGTGGATATCTATCGTGTTGTACGAGGTTGCTTCCGTACTGCCAAGTTCCACGCGGACGTAGTCGCGGGCAAAAGCTAGTAGGACATTATAACTCTATAATCCACAAACTAGATACGATGTAAAAATCATCAAATTGGCTGATTTCTGTAGGGAGCCCCTTAAGATAAAAAGCCTCCATCGAATTTGTGTCCCATATACTCAACCCATTAGATTAGCAGACAAATTTGTTGCGTGGATATCGGAACATAAAATAAGTAAGTAAACATAAATAAGCCAGAAACATATAAATATAAGTAAGAATCAATGTTCTGTGGGTATAACGTAATCTCTCAACATTCGGCACGCTCCCGAACAAAGCCACGGAAATCTGAACAGATTGCACTTCCGTGAGCTGTTGGATATGTTTCCACTAAAACCTTTTGCGTCGATATCAATAGTCTTATAACCCGAAATAACAAGGATGAGTAATAAAAAGCGTGGCGTTCAAAGAACCTAATTTCCACCAACTTCCAAAGAATCTATAACTTTTTATACATACTACTTATGCTCTTGGAAAATACAAATTAAATCAAATCATTGTATATAATTGTCAGGAACGGCCCGACATGTTTCGATCTCGTATGGAGCTCTTCATCAGGGACTGCTAACCGTACAGCGGCATGGCAAGTTTGTCACTGATCCTTTGATCGACGCTCCGCTCTAATAGTTTTAATAAGATTAAATCAAATCAGTTCTACGTTGCCCAAGAATGGTGCTTTTGGAGCCACGCTATATACTGATAAGTATATTAACATGGGTAAGTCTCATGTTGAAACTGCTGGAGAACTTACCTAATAGAATTTTGATCAGGTCCTATATTGGCAGTAGACTAACACGCCGAAACTTGCACCCAATAAAGCCGTTACCGACAAGGACTCTTCCGGAAGTTTGAGAACTCGCGAAGTTTCGGGAAACTA
The DNA here is from genome assembly GCA_947623375.1 of Apotomis capreana. Lineage (NCBI taxonomy): Eukaryota > Metazoa > Arthropoda > Insecta > Lepidoptera > Tortricidae > Apotomis > Apotomis capreana. Next base: position 2,144,216 of record OX392501.1, read on the forward strand.
CTAACCCTATCTTAATGAAATAAGGCACAATTAAGCTAACTAAACAAATATGTAAGTGGAGTATACGAGGAAAGTGAACAAAACGTAAACACAACAAAATCAGTTTCCTTTCATTAATGCGAGCAGAGCTGTCGCAAAGCTTCCTGCAAACTCAATTTTACGTGCCTAATACACAGCTGCAATACTTAAGGAGTTCAAGAAAAGTACACAAGCTAGATTTATACAATTCAAGAAACATTAGTCTCGCTCCGTCTGATATGAAGTCAGCCGAAATGCAAACTTAAGTGCTAAAACAATCGAAGAATGGCATAAACGAACCCCTAGACGCCCTGATGGGAATCCGGTAAACTTATTAACTCGATGCAAATTATGTACATACAAATACGTTTGATTGCTTATACAGAAAGGCCAAATTGCGACCGCAAAAGCCACAAATTCGGACGCCGGATTGAATGAATTATTTAAGGGACCCGCGGCCGGTTAAGCAAAGTTCATTGCTAGGCTCATTAATTCAATAGACGGGAATAGAAATTGGGATGGTCCTCCGCCATTCATAGCGAAGAAAGGTTGCTCGCAACCACTCTCGAATACTCCGCCCGTTCGAGACGGCGAGCGCTCCCCAGGGAACTACTCCCGTCTTCGCTCCTCAGCACTTAGAAATTTCATTTGGAATCCGTACGTGATGCCGCGTCGAAATGCGCCCTTTTCAGAGGGTCCGCGATTCACAAACTCTTTCAAACTAATACAAACGAATGCTCACTACAATAGCAGACCTCGTTGTTCCGAAATTGGAATTACGATTCCGCGATCACTCGTAGCGGGCAAACACAAAAAGTCCATATACGATACAAGATTCAATTTCAGCGCGCTCGATTCGCGCCCCGCGACCCCAGCCTTGGAGAGAATTAGGAACTGAGCCCTTGTGAAATCTCTACAAAAGAGGTCTGTTCTCGTTTATCTGTGAAGGTTATTGTGCGTAAAACAATGGGACGACTGTTAGCGGGGTAGGTTAGTCGAGAAGCCACAATCGCGTAGCCTTGAGGGTAACGTCTCAGTGGCAGATGGCTCCGTAGCCGAGAACAATAACTTGGACGTCTTTGTTGCGGCACGGACCGTGAAAATCGTTGAACACGTGCGTCACCGTGTGTACGACATCCACGAGGGTTTACATGTAGCGAGGATCAGATTTCGTCGAGTCTCGATGGGGCGATGCTTCACATTTGCCAAGTTCACAGCGTGTCTATAAGGATTTTGTGTATTAGCTCAATATTAAGACTAAAATGATTGATCTTTTCTACCACTTTCGTCAATAAATAGTTAAAGGTTCCTTAGGGTTGTTTCCCTTCTGGTATTTCATTTTTATAATTTGGTTAGATTTCATTTCCATTGCATGTAGATTCAATTGCCGTGTGCGATAGCCAAGTCATTACATTAATAATAAAGATAAAGATGTGTAATATTAATGCGCGCACTACAACGGTTACGGCAATATGTTTTTAGTTAAGTAATCCGGAGAAAATTTATGTCTAAATTGTCATAAGGGGTCACTTTGAAAGGTACTGAATAAATTAACCGACTTGGTTTTATTTTGTATCTCACGTTTTGCGGTAGAAGGTCGCAAAATTTGCAATTTCTTGCGTGTTATGTTTTTGATGGGATTCAAGTTTACAGTTAAACAAATTACCTCTGACGCCTCAATTGAAACGTTTTTAATACGCAACAGATCAGATCATCGACTTAACATCAAACACCGAATTACGTACAGGAGACTACTGACTTATTCTTTTCTTTAGCTGTTGTAAGCGAATTAACTCACTGACTCAACGTGGGTGGACCCGTCAGGGGCTACAACGCAAACGCATAATGAAAGACCGATATGGCGAACGGGTGCAACGTTTAGCTACAAGCTGTAATTTAGCAGAGATTAACCGAGTAAATGCAACGCGCTGCAAACTTGCTCCGTTTTGCATAATTACGTACTGAGCTGTACATCGGACTAGTTCAATACAGTCGATTAGTATGGAACTGTTTTGAACTCGCGTTTGTTCGACTTAAGCCAAATAGGTTTTGCCTACGGAACAGGCTAATGGATTATCACGTATCGACCGTTTTAAGTCTGACAAACGCTACTTTACGTCATTCCTCCGTCATAATTCTTAAATTGTGATGCGGGCACTCACCCCAGTGAGACCCTAGAAACGAAAAAGCAACCTAACTAGACTGAAGTCTGACGCTCGTAAAAATACCAGCTGTATGTATATATGCTGCTCAAACGTGGTGACATGCACCTTTATTTTGTAGGTGTTTTATAGGAGTCATCGGTATTTTCTTTACTGCAATACGCCCTCCGACGGATGAGTACCGTAGATATGTTTCATCCACATAAAAGTCCTTGATAGGGGACTGAAAATGTACTTAGTGCAACAGTCGTCAAAGAACCCGATATGTTTGGAACTCGTATGGAGTTCTTCATCAGGTACATGTATCCGTAGTGATGTGTCTCGATAGTTTAAATAATATAATTCTTAACAATGAAATCCTACATAACATTAAGATTTTCACCAGATATCCACTGGCAAAATGTCCGCTATCATAATAAAAATGCATTTCCATTATAACACGCAGCCTTCGGCGACATTCTCAACGGTCGCGCAAATGCACCCGCGTCTAATTCCCGCACGTTTCTGAACAAGTCTGCGAGTTTATTCATTGTACTATACAATACAGGGAAAATAAAATCACATTTTATGTCTCCGTGTATTATGCTATAATTTTCTTTGCATTGCGTTTGTACTTACGGATTTTGGTTAAGTACCTATCTAATAAAAATGCATTGCCATTAAATATAACACGACGCCCTTACATAGATCTGTGGGTGTGTAAATAAAAGATGGATATAACAACAATAAGTATCATTTCATTGGGTATAATTTCAATCAGGTTAAAAAACATTTGATATAACGTTTCGCGCATGTCATTCCTGGTCTAATATCTTTATAGAATTGTGGGAATCACAATTCATTTGAATGTGTCCGCAAATCGCGAAGCTTTGTGTGGGAGTTGGATGAGACAGTTTATTCAATTCAGGCCGTTAAAGGAGCAATGAAGTTTTTAAGTAATTTTTGACAGTCTCGTGGATCTCTTTCCCAGGTAGGTCCTCTTGATTTATTTTCACGGGGATAGTGGTATTTTAAAGCGATACTGTGAAGACAACAAACTACTCACGTTATAAACAAAATATTTCGATTAATTTATTGAGGCCACCAGAAAACTAACTCTTGTAACTTAAGCACCGATTAGTAAAAATGAAAGGATATAAATAAAATGAGAGTAAAGCATATTAAGCTACTAACAGGTTAAGCGCGCTTATGTAAATAAAAAAGGAATTATTTATGCATATATGAGTCGTTTTCAAAATATGTGTACGTCACGAAATTGTCAGTAAAATGTTTCGTTAGGAAATGTCAGGAAGTTGTAAAAGTAAGGCTGTATTCATAATTAGGTAATATTGTAGTATGGTGATATATTTATGAGGAATATCTTAATGGTGCCTCTTTAGAAAAAACAAAAAACCGGCCAAGTGCGAGTCGGACTCGCGCACCGAGGGTTCCGTACAAACACTTTCCATCCCTAAGTGGTTAAGTTAAGTTTGCACCTGGTATGTATAGCGCCCCATATAAATTAGGTGCAAAGTTAGGTATTACAATATAAAAAAAAAACTACTTACTAGATCTCGCTCAAAACAATTTTCGTTGGTAGTTTTTATAGTAATGTACATCATATGTTTTTTTTAGATTTTTCATTTTCTTATTTTAGAAGTTAGAGGGGGGGGGACCAACTCTTTTCCACTTTGGAAGCGTCTGTCACGCAAACTATTCGGTTTAGAAAAAAAATCTTTTAGAAACCTCGATATCATTTTTGAAGACCTATCCATAGATACCCCACACGTATGTGTTTGATGAAAAAAAAATTTTTGAGTTTCAGTTCTAAGTATGGGGAGCCCCCAATATTTATTATTATTTTTTTTATTTTTGCATCAAAATCTTAATGCGGTTCACAGAATACATCTACCTACCAAGTTTCAACACTATAGCTCTTATAGTTTCGGAAAAAAATGGCTGTGACATACGGACGGACAGACGGACAGACGGACAGACATGACGAATCTATAAGGGTTCCGTTTTTTGCCATTTGGCTACGGAACCCTAAAAATAACCATTATTGCATTATTACAATTGATTTTGTATTAAGGAAAGCTAGAAACAAAACAAACATCGCTTATTGTTTATTTATTCTGATATTTATTTAATTATGAATAAATATTGTTTTCAATGTCGTCCAAATAGGGGGACAATAAAAAATGTATGGAGTTTTTTTGTTACTTTAAACTTATGTAAGGATTTGAATCGCAATTCATTGCTTTTTATCAGAATTACTATGCAGTATGCTTTATATTAGTCTGTAATATTTAAAAACTGATTTATTTTAATCGGAACCATATTTTTTTCGAGGATTTTTTATGAGGACACACATTTTAGTAGTAATGTACATATATTTAAACGACTCATATACCGACTATGACTTTAAACCTATACTATTATAAAATACTAGATCTGTATCCAAAATCAGTTTTCTATGGAGAGGGGTCATGATTTCAGGAAAAATCTTAGTAGCGTGATGCAGGATCGTCTTTTGTTTTGTATGGGCGCGCGGCGTCATGCTATATAGTCTGGCGCCATCTGTTAGGAAATTATGCCTTTGTCCTCGCAACACGCCGAAACGACTGGATATTTTTTAACCAATTTCAGTTCAGGGATAACTGGACATCCAAAGATCGTTATAGGATATTTTTTACCCGAATACGGTATCAAAAATATTATGCATACGAAGTTGCTAGTTACTAGAAGGTTAAACTTAAACGAGAAACGATAGTTTGACTGCACGTGCTACACGCCGAGTCACGACCCGCTGAAGTATGTATGTATGTATGTAAACTCTTTATTGTACATTAAAATATAATTATAAAGACATTAAACTAATGATATGTACAAAGGCGAACTTATCCCTGTAAGGGATTTCTTCCAGTTAACCTTTAAGTATTATCAGCTCCATTGTTTACTAACGGGGCTACCACGTGTCCGACTCGAACCTTACGGGGCAGTCCGCGTGGCGCCACTCTCCATGAGATTACATCACACGTTTTAAGGGTCCCGTTGGAAAACGCGGGACACTCGGCGTCACGCAGGACCCAGCCTGTCAGATTATGTCATGTTTTTCAGGAAAAATACAAAATCACAAGCCATTTATCATTTTAACTGACGTCAAAAAACGGAGCAGGGTCTTAATTCTGCCGTGCTACGGTAAAAAGCCGAATCTTAATATGAAACCCATACAAGGATACGACATTTTAACTTAGGACGGCAGAATTCATCGGCATGCTTTTTTACGTTTTTTTTTGTCCACGAACAATACGAACATGTGTGTACACGAAGACGACTTTATTGATAACACAAGCCTTCTTGAGCTTAATTTGGGACTAGATCTATTTGTGTGAGGTTGTCTGATATTTATTTATCTATTTATTTATTGATAATTTTTATTACGTCTGCTAAAACGTAAAGCGAACAATGGAGCGAAAAATTTAATGGTTTAGACAGGGTTCGAAACTGCGTCTCCAACGGCTTTCGGCGTCCTACCTATTGGACCACTGAACCTGATGCGAGAGCCATTGAATTTTTCAGCCAGTTGCTTCTGCATGCCTTAGGGTGGAATCGTAGCCGCCGTTTCCCGCCATTTTGTGTTGCCAACCTCTCGGACGTCATAAAAGTTGCCGATGAAATTACTTTCGTTTCTGCCAAATGTGAATAAAACAAACACATTGTTCCTTAGTGAAGTGTGTGTTGAACCGTCATTAATAAAGGTCCTTAAACGATCCGAGTCTGACATTAGAGCAATACTTCTGGAAATTATATAGAACGGTTCGTTCTCAGAAAAGCGTTTGTTGAACCGACATTGTTTACAAACAGGCCTTTGGCACGGGTGTCTGGAGCACGGGGCGGTGCGCGTGGCAGCCCCCGGCTTCCGAGATTACATCATCAGGCTATTTTTAGTACTATTACTTAAGGAATCTCTAGAGAATGTAGAAGCTGGGCATAGCAAACAAGTGCTTGGAGATGGAGCGGTGAAGCAAATAAATTATTTTTAGATGAGTCCCAAGGTACATACTCAACTTAGATTGGACCCGTTGAATACAGCATCAAGTTTTATGTTTTCACTCGGAATAACATATTTCATTTCATCTGTATAAGGTTCTGTAAAGGTCATTTATTTACTTCGAAAATTTGTGAAGCAGTATCGGTTTGTTTAGGATCATGGGGCTGTCTCACTATAATCAAATAATGAACTGTATTCTGTAAGTACAAGGGCACTTTTACATGTCTGAGTCTACCGGCATTTCACAAGAGGAGACTACTGTTGAGAAGAAACTCCGGAAGAACCATAACAAAAGCATACGTCACTCTCTCACATCCATTGGTCCATAACTTATAGGGATGTTTTGTGTTTTTGTCTATAGCGCGATGAAAACGCGACTATCATGAACAGCTGCTCACTGGCGTAGCTACCCGATACCCGAGGGCTAGCCGGGGTAGTCCCTGTCCAAAATCATAGGGGCGTTTGCCCCTGGGGCAAACCTCGAACTGACTGGACTCGCACTGGGGACCGAATCACCTTAATCACCAAGCTATGAAACAGAGTTTCATTAACCCCACAAAAAGAGGCACGTCAAAAGACATAGTTGTCAAAGACCATACATATCGATACATTAAAGACCTACTTTGTATTAAGTATCGTAGTTATATCAGTCTGCACAATCCAATGTTAGTTGAAGCAGTAAATGGAACAAATGCGGTTTTCATCGAGTTTACAACACAATAAAACTTCGGCGTTCAACTTTACAAGATAATAAAAATCTAGCACCAGTCTCCGCAGCCTTTTTATATGTTAAGTTTCTCGATCAATTTTCTCGCTTGAGTTGAGTAAACGTCGCTCGTTTCTGTTCTGTTACAGCATCTCGCTTAATAAGACGAGGTGATTAATAGCGATAGCCACGGAATAACGTCACTTATAACGCTGATACTGGGTATATAATCCAATGGGTTTCAACCTGTCGCATAGTGGAAGTTAAACAGCAGATAAATATTTATAGGCCCTGCGAGCGATCAGGTACAAGATCGGATGATTGGGTGCAGTCGCGTGTGAATGATTGCCAACATAACCGTAGCACTACATTTGTAACAACAAAGAGAACAATTTGCGGGCGACTTTTAGTTATTCTTTCTCGTTTTTACGCGACTTTTTACCAAAGTTTATCCGAGTGCTAAATCCGAGATATTTTCTGAAACACTTAACCGGGGCAGAAGTGGAAACTTTTTTTTTATAAAATGCTCACAAATAAAGCATTGTTTTGTTGTACAATTGTAAGCGGATTTCACTACAGGATTCCTTTGTTTATTCGCTTAAAGAAAATTTACTGGGGATATAAAATTCAAGTGTTCCAGTTTCCAGAAAAATCTCCTTTCTCGCGTCAAGAAAAGAAATGTTGGCGCATGGGCGCTCAGAAAACACGCTATTGTTGCTTCCCGCTAACCGAGTTTTCCTTTATCAGTTCACATACAGTCCTTGGTACGGAACTGGGCTTGGACTGGGTCAAGGTGTCCCCGTTTTTCGCGGCCTTCAGAGCGGTCTAGCCGAATTCGCTCATGACATTCATACATATTTATGGACGGTATCTAAAATGTGTATGGTAATATTTCAATTTTATTTGCATTGTAAGTACCTATTAGCTTTGGAAATAAATAATAATACTGTGATTTTGTTCTGTTTGGAGTTGAGTATCTGAATGCAACCGCATTTGATGTAAAGAAAACTTAATACAGACAATATAATGGGGATGGCGTATTCATGTGGATCCTACCCCTTAGGATTTTTGCCTTTACGGCGGCTTTCGGCTGATATGATGCTACAATTAATTCGGAAAAGAAAAACAAATAGATAAGCATTTACTTCAAATAGCAAAATTAATAACTCCTGAAACCAGTGTTATTGAGTCGGCATTGAATGCGAATGAGTCAGCCGTCGATAATCGCGTTTATCAATTACAAGCCAGTGGTTCGTGAATGCACCGAGCATTAAGTAGGTACTCATCAGCTGATTATAGTATCGGTGTCCAGCCATTAAGGGCAGATGTTTCACATATTTACGGCAAAAACAACTGGGTAATATTTCTTGTAACTGATCGACTTGGAAGTTCATCAAGTCAGTTCCGTCGCGGGATTCCATAGTAAATTACTGGAGTTTCTTTATTATTCTTCGAAATGGCGGCTGGTTACGGAATCATAGGTCCGTAGCCGATCCGAATCGAACTACTAGTCTAACCGTACAATAAAGGAAACTGAAACACGTAGTTTTTTCATCCTTACTCGTATTGTCCATGTGTCAAGTTTCTTTGACTGTACATACCAGCGCACAGATGTACGCTAAACTCTGCCTTTGTTCGGCTACAACTGCCGCGCGTTCGTAGCCAGTTGTAGCCGAACAAACATAGCAGAAATCAAAAGAGAGACTTTTCTACAGTCAAGGGCATTCCCGGTGTACGATCAGCATCAAAATTAATTGCCAATTTTACTACCCAACCAGCAAAAATGTCATATAAGCTAGGCCTTATATGTCTATTTAGTCGGGAAAAGGTAATGTTACAGTAGTCGTCGTGACGACATGTCGTATAGAAGCTGATTATATTACAATATGGCTTATACAGCAATTTAGTCAAGTAGTCATGTCAAATAAACGTTTACACGACCTCGTAATGCGATAATTATGATACTGCACTGTAGCAATCACGAGATTACTTTTATACAGCTAATTGATGCTGTAGCTGTTTATTATATGTCTCCTTCGCAACTAGAAGTAGTGTAAACGTTTTTGATAATGCCATTATACGACTAGTCATATTGTCAGCGCAATTACAATTATTATACAAAATACTCTGGTATAAAAGGGACTTAAATGACTTTTACACTACAAAAAGTTGTGTAAATGCACTTTATCTTACGATTATTAGAATATCGAGTAATGAACGTAATAATGATCTCTATAGAACAAATAATGATGTAGAAGTTGCTTATACGACGCCAAAACAGTAAATATTCAGCGAAGCCTATTTAAGCGATAACTATGCGACTCATTATTTATTATGTCGTGTAAAAGTAGTTTATAGCTCTTGTATTAAACTATACGCTTTATTAAAATGTTAACTAATTACTTTTACTTGACTATAACTCTTAAAATAATATTATTGTGACTTTTAGACAGCAGTCTTGGCGGTCATCATAGACCTACTTAAATTAATAAACATTGAGTTATGAAATAATGATATGCACATCTACAATCCTACATACTTAACACAAAACAAATTAGAGTGCTTTTGTCTTTTTTGCTAAGAACCCTAAAACTTGCATCATGGCGGTAACTAGTCGAGTAATATAAGTAAGCTGTTATCCGAACAAGACTATATCGCATACTGGTTGTGTAAGTGAAACGAGGGTGCTTAATGGCGCTTGTTGATCAATTTATTTGGTCGAAAAAAAAAATTACATAAATAATCATTTAAAACTCAAAATCACGAAGGGGCATTAAAAATTTATATACCAATTAGTATATGATTTGTCACTAAAATAAATTTGCAGGGAACTACCCAGTACTATAATATTTCTATACACACACCATGGCACAAATGTCGAATATTTAACAAGTCTTAGGAAAACTACACTTTAGTTTCCTCGACAATATATTTTTTTGATAAATTCTTTAAGCTTTCTTCTTTATGAGTTCAAGAAATTGAAAAAGTCGTATAAATGCTGCACCAACTCCGCTATAGAACCAAATAATCGCTTAGTGATATATTCTAATAACAGTAAGCCGGCTATTAAGTCGAGTAATCGTCGTGAAAGAGACCACTATGATGCAAAATCAGAAATAGCGCGACTGTTATACCACTTCTACACAACATACCTGTTCTATAAGCCCTGTTTCGGTTGACTTTTACTCGACTTAATTGCACTATAACTGTGCCCAAACCCCGTCGTATAAACTAGGACTCGACTGTTATACGACTATATGCCACGACTAACAGGTCACGCAGATACGTTGTCATGATGTTTATACGACCTGATTTTGCTGGTTGGGTACTGGCATATGTCAAATTGCATACTAAAATTTATAGCTACTTTTGATGTAGACTGTACCAACTTAAGGCTAGATACCTACTGTCAATATGATTAGCTACTTGCTACTGTATACGCTTTCTATAAGTGGTTCACTGCGAATATCTAGTTTATTATGAGATTTATGAGGTCGTGATGTTTGCATTACATTAGACCCTTATTATCACTGCAAAACGCACTTTGTATAGATTTATCTGGTACCAGCCTCCGACCCTGCGCGTACGCCGATGACCGACAAACTTTATCTATTGTGTTGTGCGCAAGGTCGCTGCGGCGGAATGCGATAGTACTCGTATTGTTACCAATTACTACAGTATCTGTACACCGAAGCAACGCCATTGTCAATTAGAGTACGTCATGGATAAACACTTCTGATAGCTAGCATAACTGTCATACGTGACTATTTTACGCGCGACGTAATTAGGTATCCGTCTCTTTCTGTGCAGTAATGTAAGAAAGTGACGGTAGCGAAGCATAGTTGTGCTAAGGCTGGTTCGAACCCCGCGTTTGGGCAGGGTCCGAACCTGAACTTACGATCAGACGTGTGGTTTTGTCTTATATTTTTGTGTTGTATTGTTCACTAAATAAACAAATCGCTTGAATGTAAACTTTCAAACTGAAGTTATTCTTTTAATTCCGTTGACCAAAATGCCATTTCATGGATGTCTGTTTTTAGGTTAAAATTTACTAGAATGAATATCGGCGTCTAGTCAATCGATATCGATACGCTCAAACTAAGCAATGCTTAGTACAAGTGTTAGGGGATTTGTGTAAATCCACTAATAATTATTATTTATTTTATGTATGTATCGTAAAAGTTACAATTGACTGCACACATTTTTTGTTTGTCGTATTAGGACACTAATAGTCAGTTTAAGTCGCTAAAATGCTAAAAGCCAGTAGTAGGGATTCGCCGATACTACGATACGGGGCGGACGGGCCTGATGGGCGGCATCCAGGGCGGATTTGGCGGACCACCAAACCTAAAAAAAAAAAAAAAAAAATAGCCCCCTACTTAGAGCGTTTGGAATAGGTCCCAGGACGCTCAGACAGCTCTGTCAAGACTTACAGAACGCCCTACGCTAACAATGCAACACCTTCCCCGACCCATCGACCCTTTTCTATTGTCTATCCGAGCTCGGGTTTTATTGCCCTCTCGGACGCCGAGCTCACTTTTATTACGGTCTACTATTGTTTCCCTCTTTTATATTTCTCTTTGGCTACAACTGTCTACAACTTCCTTTGCAAACGGTATACATCTTTTAAGAACATTCTTTAGGTAAAGCTGGACAAATACCTAAACATCTCATACCTAAACTATCAGAATAGGTCCGTCACCTTGGTTCTTATTGGAATCGCTGTTTCAACGCAGCCTGTCTCACATCGTGTCTTTACTCCAGGTTTCTTACTACGTGATATGTGCTACGGTGTACGTATCACTAATCTAAGCTAACCTATGCTAGATCACAATTCTAACCTAACCTAACCTAAGCTACAGGACTACGCCCAGCTAACGCAGGATACGTTACTTGACTACTTAACTTCAGGTAGCCTTACTTCAAAGTATGTCTCTTGTTACTCACTACATATGCTGCATTTGGAACGTTGTTCTATTTATATATTTTATCTTGTTCAACTTAACATTACTTCTAACTTAACTATCACTTAACTTCAAAAACTAATTTTGAAGAACTGCTTTATATACTTACCTACTTAAAACCAGCTACGAGCACAGCACAGTTGTTTTGGTCTTAAGAACGCTGTTCTAACCTAACCTAACCTTGCATAAATTTGACTACGTACTCAATGTTACTTTCATTTCTTTTTTGTAATAACCGACTTCAAAAAGGAGAAAGTTCTATGTAAAAATATTGCATGTAGCATAAGGATAATACGAATCTAATCTTACAATAGTAATGCGGTATTTTATACAGTAATAACTGCTTCAAAACTATACTAACTTATTTAAGCTGTAAGTTAAAAATACGAGTTCTATTTTTGCATATTTATTTATTTCGCCAAATATTATGTTCTTGAATAGATGCTTAAGAAAATACCTGAATAAACTTTGTAACTTGTACTAACGTGTATTTGTAGTGGGCTGAACTAAACTCGTTGATTTTTTAATTTGTTTGTTGGGTCCATATTGTTTGTAAAGATTTATGACAGGTTTCTTCTCCGAATCATCAAAAGATTCGAAAGTCTATTATAAATTTTATTACTGTTTGTTGGTGGCTGTTGGGCGCGGTACAAACTAGTCGAAACGTGATTTTAACGGTAATCTATTGTCACATCCTTATAAAAGCCGATGGACAGTGACGATCTATAAGTATTCAGAACCGAGTCGTGCTTGTTACCAGAGCTCTCTCAGTGTACAGTGACATAGTGTTGAATCGTGCTACAGTGCTTATAAAAAATGGCAAATGTAAGTATGTACTATTTTTTATAAAATATGTATGTAGTATTTTTATGTACTATTTGTTTAACAGTGTTTTTTTTTTCTGTAACTTGTGTTCATCGTGTTACTTGTTAAGTGTGTTAATCGGATGTATAACTTATTGTTGAATATTGTTACAGTTCACGGAAAACACTTTCAAGAATTTTTATTACCCTGAACCTGAACATGATGATTCAGGGAGTGATGAAGAAGGCACACTCGGTTTTAAAGTGAAACAAGCCATAGCGAAGAAACGTCCTGCAAATAGTATCGAGAGTTTCTTTGAAAAACCGCAGAAAAAAGTGAAACCAGTGAAGAGATCTTCCAGTGTGTCGCAAAGTTCCCATACCGGTGTTGCTTACCTATCTTCGGGTAAAGACGATGCTGCGTATGCATCACACCTTATTAAAATAGAAATATACGATCTTGAAAAAGTTAGGAACATCGCACCAGAAGAGCACTGGAAGCACGCCGATGTGAGATTAAAATCTTACATCTCAACTGAGCAAGATCCACAGCTTGAGACTGTCCGTGATGTTATATACAACATGACGAAAGACATAGCTTCGAAGGACACGTGCGTGAAATATTTTATAAACAATATGAAAAAGTAAACTAAGTGTTTGTGTAGTTTTAATACTAGGTTAAAACTGTATTTATTATATAAGACATTAGATAATATTTTATAACATACCCTTGTGTACTACTAGTATTATATATTTCTTACTGCTTAAACAACAACTTTTTGTTATTCAAAATTGTTAAGACTCGTTTTATAACCACATGTTGTAATTTGTTTTGTAGCCTAATCATATTGATCTATTTCCCTTTGCAAATGTATAAAAGTCTCCACCCTTTAATATAAAATCACTAAGCTACGTTTGTTATTTTAAGGAAAAAATTTGTTGTAATGTAATCACTATTTTCTTAGACACATCTCACGATGGACTGTTTAAGCTGTGATGTTTACGATTCCGAGCTCGTCAGGCTATGCGAAGAAATTGAAAGTGATCAAGAAATGTATGAGATCGGGGAATTACTAAGCCAGCTGCATAGTCAAGGGTGAGTACTCTTGTTCCAACCTGTTATATTGTTTATTGATATTGTACTTGTATATTTAGACATGCAATTTAAACAGTTTATTCTTGTTCAAACTTGTACAAAACCATTGACCAGTGTCATTGAGTTGTTGCCTTTTTATGGCTCAGTTTCATTGTTCTCTGTTGGGTGGGGATCCTGGAAGGTTCTTTATAAGCGACGTCTCTGGTGTAGAAATCATTCATTATTCCAGTTACTGTGTTTGTGCTAGTACTGTGTCTGTGTATTGTACAAAATACTGTTTTAAAAATGGTGCTTGGATACTTTCATATGGGAACTAGTTTAACCCACGACAAAATTGCAGTTTTAAGCAAAGGATTCATTTTAAAAGTATTTCATAGAAACATAAGATTGTGGTATATTGACAATCAATTACCTCAGGCGCTTTTGGAAGATGAAGATATTATACCCTATTACACACCATGTGATGGGCATATCAATAAGTCGATGCATAACTTGTCATCAGATGTCATTGATGGGGTTTTAACAATGCAGGCATATTGCCAGCAATGTCGAAAAAACTTAAGTTAGTATAATGATAATAATTTAATCATTGTTTTGAAGTTTTAAATCTTGTATTAAATACGAACGTTTCACTTTTTCTATTACAGATCTAACCAAGTAGGACGGGGGAGAAAAAGGACAGCTACAAGTACGGGTGCAGAAGTACCAGTGAAGAGAAACTACCCTTCCAACAGTCGTGATATGTCTACATCCTCAAGCGAAGAACCATTATCCGATGTCAATGTAAGTACAAAAAATAATTCTGAAATTGAATGTTCGGTGTGTAAAAAGTTCGTGTCAAAAAGATATTTTGGTAACCATTTAAATAGTAATATTCACAAAAATAATGTGTTGAGATCCGATAGTGAATATGTTAATGTCCAATTAATTGAAAATGCATTCAAAAACAGAGTCGCTACTTACAGAATATTATTTAATGAAATGGATCACCAACCTCTTGATCCCGAAACTATTTTACAAAAACACAAGGATAAGATCTTTACATTATTAGATCGTTCACTTAACAAACATCACGCTTTAAAAGTAAATTTTATTCTTAATGCAAATTTTACACAAGATACCAAACAATTAAATAATACATTTGATTTCCAATTAAGTAATAGTATTGTTGATATCAGCACTGATAAAGCTGCTGTTTTTACGTCCCTAGTAAATGAAATTGTGATAAGGTTGTCAAACTTTGAAAGAAAAGATAGTGGGTGGAGTTTAGTAACATTTAATCATATCGATCTCAATATTAACAAATATAATCCATTACGCGGCTCTTCTTTTATCGAATTACCTCGTGATATAAAGAATAAAAAAGCGGTTATTAATGTAAAAAACAATGACCATGAGTGTTTTCGATGGGCTGTATTGTCTGGTTTATACGAACCCAAAAGTCATTCAAATATGGTCAGTTCATACATATTACATAAGAATAAATTGAACTTTGAAAATTTAACTTTTCCATTTAAATTGGGAGATATCCATAAATTTGAAAAAAATAATGATATTAGCATTAATGTATTTGGTCTCGAGTACAACTCTCAAAACAAGAAACACGATGTTATAGGCCCACTACATTTGACTAAATTAAAAAAGTCTAATCACTTAAACTTGTTGTACATAACTAAAGATAACCAAGGACATTATTGTTTTATCAAAAATTTATCGAGGTTAGTGTCTAAGCAATTGTCAAATGCACAACATGCTGTTCATATTTGCGATGGTTGCTTAATTAAATTTACATCACACGAGAGACTAAACCAACATCAAAAAAACGACTGCTTCCACGTATGCACAAACTTACCATCCGAAAAAGAAGACACAAGAAATTGGTTTAACGAATATGTTCCATCGAATCAAGTTACTTTTAATAATTATGAACGACAATTAAGAGTACCTTTTGTTGTATACGCTGATTTTGAGGCATTTTTAAATCCAATTCAATCCTGTTCTAACAACCCCAGTACATCTTCTACTACCAATATTCAAAAACATGAAGTTTATAGCTTCGGTTACTATATTAAGTGTTCTTATAATGACAAGTTATCTGTGTACAGAACATATACAGGTGAAGACTGTGCAAAAACATTTATGAAAGTCATAAAAGAAGATTTAGAAACTATTTGTAAAAGTAATGCGTTTGCTAAAACTTCTTTCCCTCTAACAGATGCTAATAAGGTAGACATTATGCAAAGCCATGCTTGTTATATTTGTGATAGAAATTTGAATGATGACTCAACCGTTTCTTATAATTATCATACTGGACTTTACGAAGGCGTTGCACATAAATTTTGTTCTGAAAAATACAAACCACCCAATTTTGTACCTGTATTTTTCCATAATTTGAGCAATTACGATAGTCATTTTATTGTACATGGACTTGGTCTTGAAGATGGTGACATAGAACTAATCCCACAAAATAAAGAAAAGTATATTTCGTTTTCTAAGTCTTTACAAGTGAATAATCGTGTTGTAAAATTGAGATTTGTCGATTCTCTTAAATTTATGTCGAGTAGCTTGGATAAATTAGCTAAAAACTTGACTACTGACCAATTTTACGAATTGAAATTGAACTTTCCTCGTGAAGAAGACTTTAAACGTCTAATACGGAAGGGTGTCTATCCATATGAGTACATGACTTCGTATGATTCACTGAAATTAACTTCGCTTCCTACACAGGATCAATTCTATAGTTCTCTTACTGACAGTCACATTTCCGAAAACGATTTCCTACATGCTCAAGATATTTGGTCTCATTTCCAATGCAAAAATATGGGGGATTATTCCAATCTTTATCTGAAAACAGATGTTTTATTACTAACTGACATATTTGAAAATTTTAGAAATGTGTGTCTTAAGACATATGGTTTAGATCCCGCCCATTATTATACCGCGCCTGGAATTTCCTTTGATTCGATGTTGAGGACTACCAAAATAAGTTTAGAACTTTTAACAGATGTCGACAAAATAGCTTTTATAGCGAAAAACATTCGAGGAGGGATTTCCCAATGTAGCAACAGACATGCAAAAGCAAATAATACATTTATGGAAGACTATGATCCAAATATTCCTTCATCTTTTCTCATGTACTTAGACGCAAATAATCTCTATGGGTGGGCTATGTCACAATGTCTTCCGTCTGGCAAATTTGAATGGGTAAATAAAGATACCGATTTCAATGTTTCAGACGATGCTGAATATGGGTTTATATTAGAAGTTGATCTAGAGTACCCCAAGGAATTACATGACTCTCATTCAGATTTGCCGTTCTGTCCAGAAAATGTATGTCTAGGTGATTCTAAAGAAAAAAAATTGATTCCCAATTTAAACAATAAATATAATTATGTATTACATTACAGAAATCTTAAACAATGTTTAAAAAATGGGTTGCGTTTAGTGAAAATCCATCGTGTGTTGAAGTTCAAACAATCTACTTGGTTAAAAAGTTACATAGATTTGAATACCCGAATGCGTTCGCTGGCGACATCTGATTTTGAAAAAGATTTCTTTAAACTTATGAATAATTCTGTTTTTGGTAAAACAATGGAAAATGTCACGAAACGTGTGAATGTTAAATTATTAAGTCACTGGGAAAATCGCGGAAAATCCCAAGGGGTACAGTCCTTAATATCTAAACCTGAATTTCATAGTTTATCAATATTTTCTGAGAATTTAGCTGCTGTGCAATTGAAAAAAACAAAAATCTTTTATAACAAACCAATTTACCTTGGATTCTGCATTTTAGATCTATCGAAAACTTTAATGTACGAATTCCACTACAATTATATGAAATACAAATATACGGAAAATCTCAAGCTCCTTTACACGGATACTGATAGCTTAATATATGAAATAAACACTGCTAACTTTTATGAGGACATTAAATCTGACCTGAACTTGTATTATGATACATCTGATTACCCACCCAACAATGCATATGGTTTACCATTACTAAATAAAAAGAGGTTAGGTTTTTTTAAAGACGAAAATAATGGCAAAATTTTGAAAGAGTTTGTTGGTCTTAGATCAAAAATGTATGCCTTAGATGTTCAAAATAGTGGTATTATATCCAAAGCTAAAGGAATAAACAAGTGTGTTACCAAAAAATTAACCCTTAACGACTATAAAAGTTGTTTATTTGATAGAAATATACAACATGCTCAAATGTTACGATTCCGATCAATAAAGCATGTTTTATTTACGCAAAATGTCAATAAAATATCATTATCTTACAACGACACAAAACGATATTTATTGAAAAACACTTCGGATACTCTTGCGTGGGGTCATTATAAAATACCTCATAATTCTTAAAAAAAAAAAAAAAAAAATACACGGAACATTCAATTTTCATATTTATTTTTTGTACATAATATTGTATTTTAGGATGTTTTTTTTTTATTTTTTAAGTTTTGGCAATAAAATGATTGGCAAAAAATATGTTTTTGTAAATTTTTATGTGATTTATCTAGAATAATATAAATATTAAAAAATAATTAGCAAAATTTTTGTTTTTTTTTTTATTTGTTACCCCATTTTTTTTACCAAATTTATTTAAAAAGCTATGGTCTAGAAATTTTCTCATTTGAAGTCAATCCGTTAACATATGAACACACATATTTAAAAATTTATAATGATTCATTTTAACCACCCTTTCACTACAATAGTAGCGGGTCCAAGTGGGTGTGGTAAAACTCAGTTTGTTACCAATTTTTTAAACAATGCAAAAGAAGTATGTAATGTTGAATTTGATGAAATTATTTGGTGTTATGATGAAATGCAACCTTTGTACAATCTGGAAAATGTAAATTATAGCCAAGGAATACCAGATTTTTCTTTATTTGATGGAAAAAAGCCCAAGCTTCTCATAATTGATGACTTGATGAGAGAATCGGATGGACGAATCGTTGATATTTTTACAAAAGGAAGTCACCATAGAAACTTAAGTGTTTTTTATATTACTCAAAACATATTTCATCAAGGCAAAGGACAACGTGATATTTCATTGAATACCAGCTATATTGTATACTTCAAAAACCCGAGGGATAAAACACAAATTCGCTACTTGTCACGACAAGTTTATCCGGAGAACCCAAAATTTGTAGATGAAGCCTACAAAGATGCCACTAAAGATGCTCATGGTTACCTTATGATTGATCTGAAGCAAAATACCGATGACATATGTCGTTTTAAAACTAAAATATTTCCTTTTGATGGGCATTGTACCGTATATGTTCCCAAGAAAGGGTTTAAATACGACAAGAATCAACACGTTTTAATCAGTTCCAAATAATGCATCCAAGAGTACACACATATAAACATTTACTTGAAGCACTGCAGTTACTTAAACCAAAGTATCGCACAGCGTTGCTAAAATCTTGTGAAGATGAAGAAATTAATATTATTTGTGAGTGTATTTATAACGTTTTAAAAGGGAAAATACCACTGGAATCAAAAGATAAATCAAAACTAAACAAATATAAAGACACATTACGAAAACTAGTTTCGAAAGGGAAACACAAATTGAGGAAAACTGTTATTATTCAAAAAGGAGGTGCATTTCTACCTATTATATTAGGTGCAGTTTTAAGTGCCTTAGTAAGCTCCGTAACATAAAATAAAATGGAAAACACAAAAAAAATGTTGTTAGTTGAACCAGACTTTATTGAAAGACTCAAACGAAATGATAGCCAACCCGAAAATGTATCATCTCGCCTAGACGGAGAGATGCAAAAAATCCTGAAGAGTAAAATTAATGATCGTGAAAAGTGGGCATTATATTCTCAAGCACTACAACGATTTTTGCACTTTATTGAATCAGATCGAAAACCATTTAAAATACCAATAGTGATGGAGGGGTTTGATCAACTCAACGATGAAAGTAAGGATTTAAACTTAAAAGTAAACAAAAAGGAGGAGGATGAAAATTATGAATCAGTTGCAAATAAAACACTACCAGATGGTGATGTTTCTGCAGTTACTGCAGCTACACCGTCTGGTACAAAAAATCCAGAAACTGTACTATTCAGTCCATCTCGTATTATAGATAATTTACCAAAATCATATGAGAAAAAAACCAGAACATTATTGACTTGTATTGTGTCAAGCAGACCAAAAATATGGTGGAAAACAAATGGTGAAGTTGTAATAAACAATCGAACTATTCCAAACAGCAATATTCTCGATCTGGTAAGCGATACGGTTAGATCTCTTAAACGCCCTAAGCCAACAGGATGGGAAGAGTTTGCTTTATTTTTAAGAGATATAAAAGTTCCTACGTCTTGTATAGGTAATCCTACTAATCTAGAATTTATAAATAAACCTCAATCGAGTGAACCTCACGCATCATCTGCTCCATCAAGTGCTCGATCGTCATCGTCATTTAAAGACACAAGCGCCAGTACACCTCTTTCAAGTGTACTGCTCAAGGCAAACAAAAAGAAACTAGATTGGGAAAGATGGAGCCCTTATTAGACATTCATGCAATATACTACGATGTATCTAATCCAGCAGGCTACAGTAGTTTAAATAAATTAAGTAAACAAATGAAAGGACGAATGAACAAAGACGAAGTAAAGAACTGGTTACAATCTCAAGAAACGTACACACTGCATAAACCGGTTCAAAGGCGATTCACAAGAAATAGATACGTCTTATCTAACTTTAATGAACTCTGGCAAGCTGATCTGAGTGATATGGGTACTTACAGTCAATATAATGATGGATACAGATATATTCTGTGTGTTATTGATGTGTTCAGTAAATATGCTTTTGCGAGAGCTATGAAAAAGAAAGATGCCACAACCGTTATAAATTGTTTTGAAAGCATATTTACTGAAGCCAATTCTACTCCTCGTCACATCCAATCTGATAAAGGCACCGAATTTGTTTCAAAGGCAGCAAGGGATTACTTTAGGAGCAAAAACATTAACTACTATACTACTAACAATCCTGACATTAAAGCAAGTATAGTAGAAAGGTTTCAAAGAACTCTTAAAATGAAAATGTGGCGTTACTTTACTCATAAGAATACATACAAATATATAGATATTTTGCAAGAACTTCTTTATTCTTATAATCACAGTTATCATTCTAGTATTAAAATGCGCCCTATCGATGTAAATTTTGATAATATCATGACTGTTTGGTGTAATTTGTATAACAGAAAAAAGGATAGACAACTTACTTTGGAAATCACAAAACTAAATGTTGGTGATCATGTTAGAATTACTAAATATAAACATATATTTCAAAAGGGTTACGAAACTAATTGGAGTGACGAAATATTTAGAATTGATTCAATAATAAACCGCTTTCCACGAGTTGTGTATACGTTAAGAGATTTAGAAGGTGAGCCTATCGTTGGTACATTTTATTCTAAGGAATTACAAAAAGTGACTTATCTCCCCTCCATTGATTATAAAATTGATAAAATAATACGCTCACGTGGGGTTGGTGCCAGAAAAGAAGTACTAGTGAAGTGGCGAGGTTATCCTAACAAATTTAATTCTTGGATACTCGCTTCAAGCTTAAAAAAAATATGAGTGAAAACAGCTTTTATATTACATTGTTAAGTAACAGTTCCTCGGACTACTATACCGATAATACGACTGCACACTTCTTAACCAAATTACCCAGGAGTATAAAGTTGGAAGGAGAATGGGTAGTTGGCTTAGTAGAATTTCAATACCCTTGTTCAATGTACAATGTACAAGATCATGAAAATATGATTTATTTAAAAAAGAAAGTAGTGTCACCCACTGACAAGATAGCCAAAATTGTAGATATAAAAACTCATATACCAGCAACTACATATGACAACGTTGACCATTTTATTCAAGCTTTTAATGACAACCCACAACTGAAAAATAATGTAAAGTTTAGATATGATAATCTAACCAAAATGGTTGGGGTAGCAACAATTAATAACGATATAACTTCTCTTATAACAACCCCAATACTAAGTCTACAGTTAGGTTTTAAACCGAAAACAAATTTACGGCAAGTTTCATTTGGTAAAAATCCTGTTAATTTGTATTTGGGCTTACCATCACAATTATTTGTTTATACAGACATCATACAACCACAGGTAGTTGGTGATGTTATAACTACGTTGCTTAGAATAATACCATTAGATCCAACAGAATTCCATTATGGAGCATATAAAACACACATTTTCTCACCCGCTCATTATGTACCTGTTTTACGTAGAGAATTTGATACTATGGAAATAGATATAAGAACAACTACCGGTGCAAGAGTGCCATTTCAATTCGGAATTTCCTGCGTGAAACTACACTTTCAACGGCTAAGATGAATTATAAAAGATCATCTCACTCTTGTCCCTACGATCATTATTATACCCATCAAGCTGGTTCTGGTATAGGAATTGTCTATAAAGGTGTTCCGTTTCAGCGAGGGCATGGGATTGGAAGTTTTTTGGGGGGACTGTTTAGGTCAGTAATTCCTTTGTTGTCTAGTGGTTTTAAAACTGTTGGAAAAGAAGCGTTAGATGCGGGGGTTGGTTTGTTATCTGATATGGTAAATTCACGCCCTATAGATAGTTCAGTTAGGTCTCGATTTAAAGAAGCTAGTGCTAACTTAAAAAGAAAAGCTGATGAAAAGATCGATTCTCTGATGTCGGGATCTGGGTATAAAATGTCAACTAAGAGACGGGAACCTCTCATTACCTTGAAAGCATCGCGCCGAAGAGGAGCTAAGAGATATAAATATAGTGACGATATATTTTCAAAGTAAATCATGTCATTCCTACACAATCATTCGTGTGAATGTGCAAAATCTGAGTTAGATATATTTGCCCTGCCTTCGACACAGACAAGTATTGAGAGTGGACAGTGGGTTCATTATAAACCAATCTCATCTTTAAGTGATGATGGTCCTATTGAGTTTCAAGTCCCCGGTTCAGGTGATGACTACATTGACTTATCACATACATTATTACATATAAACGCCAAAATATTAAACCAGGATGGTACAAAGTTAAAGCCTGATACTCAAGTTGCCCCCGTTAATAATTGGTTGCACTCCCTTTTTAATCAACTTGACGTATATTTAAATCAAAAACTAATCTCGCCACCAAACAACACATATGCTTACCGTGCTTACATGGAAAATCTACTTAACTATGGACCAGCCGCTAAAAAAACTCACCTTACTTGTGGGTTATGGTATGAAGATACAGCACATTATATGGACACCGTTGACGCAAATAACAAAGGCTTTCACAAAAGGATGGAATTTGTTACAGATAGTAAACAAGTTGAAATGATTGGACATTTACATGGTGATATGTTTAACCAAGAGAAGTTTCTAGTGAATGGTGTAGAAATGCGTGTTAAGTTAGTGCGATCAAAAGAATCGTTTAATCTTATTTGTCACCAAGATAAGAAATTTAAGGTACAAATAATGGACGCTAGTCTCATAATAAGAAGAGCTAGAATCAGTCCAAGTGTTTTGTTAGCTCATCAGAAAGTGCTAGCATCAACAACTGCAAAATACCCTATCACAAGAGCAGAAGTAAAGGTACTTACAATACCGTCAGGAATACAGGGTAAAACTTTAGATAACATATTTCTTGGACAAGTACCTAAAAGATGTATAATTGGTTTTGTATCAAATTCATCGTTTAATGGTAATTTTGCATTGAACCCTTTCAATTTTCAAAATTATAATATGAACTCTTTTAGTTTATTTGTAGATGGTCATGAAATTCCTTCTAGAACATTACAACCATCATTTAGTTCTGGTTTAATAGCATCAACATATCATACTCTATTTTCTGGGACTGGTATTCACTTCCACAATGAAGGTAATGCAATAAGCAGAACCGATTACGGGGAAGGTTACTGTTTGTTATGTTTCGATTTGACGCCTGACCTGTCAGCCAGTTCTACCTCACACTGGAACCTTGTAAGACACGGAAGTGTTCGGATAGAAGTTCGTTTTGATAATGCCTTGAGCACTACTATTAACTGTATTGTGTACGCTGAATTTGATAATGTTATTGAAATAAACAAAAATCGTGATGTATCTGTAGATTACAACAGTTAAAATAAATATAAATACAGTGAAATTAACAATTAATCTCATTTCTTCTTAATCTGTGTTTGTAACATCATCGATGAATGTATACATATTTTATTTATTATGGATACTAATGAAATTCAATATTGTATGAAAAAAATTAACCCTAGATTTAAATCAAATGTTTTTGCTGCTAACCGAATCCCTATTTGGGTTGCTCGTCCAGTTTTTATTGTAAGCAACTTGGACCCTGATTCGAAACCAGGTTCCCATTGGGTTGCAATGCATATTGATGCTAAAGGTGTAGGGGAATACTTTGACTCATTTGGTCGGAAACCTACTGGTTATCATAAGTTATTTTTGAATAGAAATGCAAAACGGTGGTTTTATAACCAAAGACCACTTCAAAATCATTTTACTTCAGTTTGTGGCGAATATTGTTTAGTTTATTTATATTTTAAGTATCAAGGAAAAACTATGAGCGATTTATTGAGTTTGTTTTCTGAGAATTCTCTTTGTAACGATTTAATTTTAAGAAATATGTTTAAGTCAATTTTTGTGAAATAAAACAATATATATATACTAAACTGATTTTTTTTATTTATAAATAATACCTTAATTATACCTTATTTACCTAAAAATAGTGATTACATTACAACAAATTTTTTCCTTAAAATAACAAACGTAGCTTAGTGATTTTATATTAAAGGGTGGAGACTTTTATACATTTGCAAAGGGAAATAGATCAATATGATTAGGCTACAAAACAAATTACAACATGTGGTTATAAAACGAGTCTTAACAATTTTGAATAACAAAAAGTTGTTGTTTAAGCAGTAAGAAATATATAATACTAGTAGTACACAAGGGTATGTTATAAAATATTATCTAATGTCTTATATAATAAATACAGTTTTAACCTAGTATTAAAACTACACAAACACTTAGTTTACTTTTTCATATTGTTTATAAAATATTTCACGCACGTGTCCTTCGAAGCTATGTCTTTCGTCATGTTGTATATAACATCACGGACAGTCTCAAGCTGTGAATCTTGCTCAGTTGAGATGTAAGATTTTAATCTCACATCGGCGTGCTTCCAGTGCTCTTCTGGTGCGATGTTCCTAACTTTTTCAAGATCGTATATTTCTATTTTAATAAGGTGTGATGCATACGCAGCATCGTCTTTACCCGAAGATAGGTAAGCAACACCGGTATGGGAACTTTGCGACACACTGGAAGATCTCTTCACTGGTTTCACTTTTTTCTGCGGTTTTTCAAAGAAACTCTCGATACTATTTGCAGGACGTTTCTTCGCTATGGCTTGTTTCACTTTAAAACCGAGTGTGCCTTCTTCATCACTCCCTGAATCATCATGTTCAGGTTCAGGGTAATAAAAATTCTTGAAAGTGTTTTCCGTGAACTGTAACAATATTCAACAATAAGTTATACATCCGATTAACACACTTAACAAGTAACACGATGAACACAAGTTACAGAAAAAAAAAACACTGTTAAACAAATAGTACATAAAAATACTACATACATATTTTATAAAAAATAGTACATACTTACATTTGCCATTTTTTATAAGCACTGTAGCACGATTCAACACTATGTCACTGTACACTGAGAGAGCTCTGGTAACAAGCACGACTCGGTTCTGAATACTTATAGATCGTCACTGTCCATCGGCTTTTATAAGGATGTGACAATAGATTACCGTTAAAATCACGTTTCGACTAGTTTGTACCGCGCCCAACAGCCACCAACAAACAGTAATAAAATTTATAATAGACTTTCGAATCTTTTGATGATTCGGAGAAGAAACCTGTCATAAATCTTTACAAACAATATGGACCCAACAAACAAATTAAAAAATCAACGAGTTTAGTTCAGCCCACTACAAATACACGTTAGTACAAGTTACAAAGTTTATTCAGGTATTTTCTTAAGCATCTATTCAAGAACATAATATTTGGCGAAATAAATAAATATGCAAAAATAGAACTCGTATTTTTAACTTACAGCTTAAATAAGTTAGTATAGTTTTGAAGCAGTTATTACTGTATAAAATACCGCATTACTATTGTAAGATTAGATTCGTATTATCCTTATGCTACATGCAATATTTTTACATAGAACTTTCTCCTTTTTGAAGTCGGTTATTACAAAAAAGAAATGAAAGTAACATTGAGTACGTAGTCAAATTTATGCAAGGTTAGGTTAGGTTAGAACAGCGTTCTTAAGACCAAAACAACTGTGCTGTGCTCGTAGCTGGTTTTAAGTAGGTAAGTATATAAAGCAGTTCTTCAAAATTAGTTTTTGAAGTTAAGTGATAGTTAAGTTAGAAGTAATGTTAAGTTGAACAAGATAAAATATATAAATAGAACAACGTTCCAAATGCAGCATATGTAGTGAGTAACAAGAGACATACTTTGAAGTAAGGCTACCTGAAGTTAAGTAGTCAAGTAACGTATCCTGCGTTAGCTGGGCGTAGTCCTGTAGCTTAGGTTAGGTTAGGTTAGAATTGTGATCTAGCATAGGTTAGCTTAGATTAGTGATACGTACACCGTAGCACATATCACGTAGTAAGAAACCTGGAGTAAAGACACGATGTGAGACAGGCTGCGTTGAAACAGCGATTCCAATAAGAACCAAGGTGACGGACCTATTCTGATAGTTTAGGTATGAGATGTTTAGGTATTTGTCCAGCTTTACCTAAAGAATGTTCTTAAAAGATGTATACCGTTTGCAAAGGAAGTTGTAGACAGTTGTAGCCAAAGAGAAATATAAAAGAGGGAAACAATAGTAGACCGTAATAAAAGTGAGCTCGGCGTCCGAGAGGGCAATAAAACCCGAGCTCGGATAGACAATAGAAAAGGGTCGATGGGTCGGGGAAGGTGTTGCATTGTTAGCGTAGGGCGTTCTGTAAGTCTTGACAGAGCTGTCTGAGCGTCCTGGGACCTATTCCAAACGCTCTAAGTAGGGGGCTATTTGTTTTTTTTTTTTTTTTTTTTTTTTTTTTTTTTTTTTTTTTTTTTTTTTTTAGGTTTGGTGGTCCGCCAAATCCGCCCTGGATGCCGCCCATCAGGCCCGTCCGCCCCGTATCGTAGTATCGGCGAATCCCTACTACTAAAGCCGCTATATATTTAATCACCCGTTACTGACTTGATAATAGCCTAGTAAATAACGTACCTACCTAGATCGAACGAAAACTAGTAATAACGAATAATTTCTCCTCCAAATAATAGGCTAGCTATAACGGTCGAATGGAGTTTATCGTGCACAAACAATTTCAAAGGCGAGACAGTGGACGTTTTTGTCTAGACTCCGGCAAAATCTACAATAATAAACGTAAATTTTCATATCGAAATAGTTTCTAGAAGAAACGCCAATTACTTTATAACAGTCTCAAAGCTTTCGTAAAACCAGAGCACTTTGAAGCATAGCCCGCCCTAATTTGTAACAAAAAGGTCGCTATTAAAACGTCTCTAGTTTTTCCTCAAAGAATTTCAGATTTCAATTTACCCTTTTCAATCTACGTAGCCGAACGAGATTTTAGATATCATGTCACTTACATATTCAAGACCAGAATATCCTAAACAAACTTAGAAAAGGTAGAAAAGGAATCGATCGCCGTCACATTTCCATTCCTTGACACGAAATATTCGGCAACGACGCGACGTTTTCGATCCCACAGGTAATGTCGAAATATTTTTCTAATAAATAAATATGATATAAACGGTCAATAGCCGTTTCATACCATTTTGAACGTCCCTCTGTGTTCGTATTTAATATTTTTACTACAATTATTTTAATAGTGCATTAACATAAAATTTCGTCATTCATTCATTCCGTTCTAAAATGTCGTCTAGTCTACGAATAGTCTATTATCATATTATATAATAGAGACTGTTCAATATTCTATGGACTATTAAAGCTATGTATTTCACACAAAAATAACAAATTAAGCATTTGATCGCTTTTATTTGTTTTAGAACGACACCCCGCGTCTTTATTTTTTAATAGCACTAAAAATCCGAAAAGCGTTAAGCGTTATTCGACTTCTACGACGTGAGTAAACCCGTTTAAGTATTTTAATATTTTAATATAAAACTAAAAATGTTTGAATGAACGGCTGATAGCACAGACTACGACGTAAGTATCAAACTGCCGCTACAGTCAGTTACAAAATCTTCCTGAATACATAAACCAGTCGCAGTGTCAGTAGGCGATCGCGAGTGGCATTGATGAATGGCGCAAGGGGACCGCCATGTTGTTTTATTTATGAAAAAGCGATAGCTCCTGTTGTTTACGTGAAATTTTCGTTTGGAATGTTTACGTTACGATGATAGGGGTGGAGTTGACGCCTTTGAAGTTAGAACGTTGTTTTGATTAAGCTGTGTTTTCAGTGAGACCGTTTTAAAAATAAGTTTTAGTTTTGTAATTATGAATAAGTAAATCTATGAGGCAGACTTTTTTTATATAATAACTGAAATATTTCATTTCATAGATAGAGGTTATAGATAGTACATTTGGCGTTTGTATTTTGTTAATCCTAATTAGATTACATACTGCAATAATTTAATGCTCGTAAATAATCTAATGATGAATAGGAGTTGTTCGGCGTAATGTCGCCCTAGGGTGAACATTGCAGGGGGGCACAGAACCAATATCTCAAGGGACTCTGTCCAATAACCAAAGTAATCAATGGCAGTATATTTTTTGTAACTGTTGTTATTATTATGCATGTATACGTTACCGAAAACATGTGAAATATTATTAAAATGAATTCATACTTTCGTAATGGGAAGAAACGAATGTCGAAACATGACATTTTTAAATTAAAATTTACGTTTACAATAAATTTGAATTGACAATAACGGAGGCGGAGCGGAGGAGGAGTTACTGAAGAAAAAATAATAATTTGAGCGGATTAATAGGGCTTATCCTTCACAAGAAAGTACTGGAAACTTATGGGGATAAACCTTTTGATTATAAACAAACATAGCAAAGTAAACAAACATATACTATACAAACCTATAAATAGAAGACATTAATTAGCATACAAACGGCTTTTCAGAGTTTATGAAGCATCAATGAATAGATTATTCGATAGTAGCTGAATCACCTAGTTTGAGTCACTTGATTGCTCACAGCAAGCGCTTTGTCTGCTTTTAGCGCCAATTATAGTACGATTAGTTGGGGAAAAAAATAATTAAAAATATTACTTATTGATTTGGATGAGCCGAAAACTGGCAAGAAACTGCGCAGGATCGGGATAAGCGGCGTACTCTTGTTTCGGAGGCTAAGATCCTGTTTGGGTCACTGAGCCAAAATAGTTAGTTAGTTTTACTTTTTGATTGTTGTACATTTCTTGACAGTTTATTTATGATGCACACCATAAAAGAATGGGGAAGCGTGGAGTAAAGTGGAGGAAACCTGCGACTTCGAACTCGTGGTTACACTTTTTCGATTACAACCTGTATAACAAAAGGTACTTAAAGTGCTATCGATATTACTTAAAATGACAACTTCTACTGTGTACCTAACTGCTTATGTGCGTTTTCACGGCCGCGTCTTTAATTTCAATTACAAATAAATATTATTTACTATAGTACAACACAAATAATAATTGTCGAGTACGGGCTATTGCTATAATCAGAAGCGCCTGCAAACTACGTCGGTGCCCAGGAGCGACGTTAATAATGACCTAGATAGCAACCGTATGTATGACTAGGAACCTCTAATCACAAGAGTACCTAGAGCTATACTCGAAAGGATCGATTCGATATATAGTTCAATGTTTGTACTAGGTCGTTCGATTAGTTCATCCGGTTCACTAAAAACCCGTTACACAGGAGTAGGAGGGTTTCTGCGATGCTCTAAATTCAAACTCGGTATCACACCGTTCCGCTCATTCAATTATTGTTTGACGCGAGATCAGAGAGGCACGGTACAAACCTCGAATTTCGATCTTCGGAGTAGCCCTAATACAAAATAATTTCTTTAGTGGAAGGGAAGGACTAGATAGAGATGTAAACAGCGGTCCTACGACACGTATTCTGGCAACATTTATGTATATTGAATTGTCCATCTTAAATCAATCAACTAACGCCCCATAAGGGGGTGAATTGGTGAAGAGTGCGTGACCAGGCATCTAAGCGAATCCTTCAGAAGATTGTTTGGGGTACTGAGAAAGACGTATTGTTTGACGATTTCTTTATGACCCTACACTGAAAAAAATTGCCATTGAATCCTACTGACATTTCAGTAAGCCTAACTTTTGTTGCAGTTAAGCTTACTGTTATGAAAGTATGACGAGTATGACTCTCAATGTCCGTAGGATCCCACCAAAAACATTTCATGTAAAATTGGCGGTCTAGACTCACATGCTCATAGCGCTTTCGCTGTAAAAAAGTTGTCAGATCCCTCGAAAAGCCAAGCCCCTCAGCCCTGAGTTTACTAATCCTACACCTTGGCTTCAAAAGTATGGCTTGGCCGTTTCATAGAGTAACGTAAATAAGTCCAACGGACCGTCTGGCCCATAAGGTATCAAGAAATTAAGTTTATGTCTTCATGATAAAATATATTAACTTAATTCCTTACCATTAGGCTGGACAGTCCGTTAGACTTATTTACGGTACTTTATGAAACGGCCAAGCCATACTTTTGAAGCCAAGGTGTAGGATTAGTAAACTCAGGGCTTAGGGGCTTGGCTTTTTTTGGATTTAATTTAGCTGGTTTGAAGTTTTTGTAGAAATGGGCAGGCGATTTAATTTCTTGTCTCTCGACGTCTTGCCTGACCTCACCGGTAGAAAAGTAAAGTACCTTTACTCTATTACCTTCAGGATCAACACTGCTGTAGTCTTACCTGAAAAATAAAGAAATATATATTTATAGATATGAACTATTACAATACAACTTTTAATTTGTACATTTTAACACACTATTTCTGATGAATTGATGATATAATCCGAAAAGTTCGATCATGCCGATGAAAGTCTACCAATAAAATATTTGGAATCTTTATAGATTGATTAAAACGGGATCCTCTTCTTTTCTAGAAAAACACTTCACAGAATGCCTCATTACATAGAATTTTCATTTCATAGTCCTCGGAAGTCATACATGTTTCAAAAATCTTTTAAATGACAACCTATAGATTAAGTTAGGTAAAATGAGTGTTATATTATCACTTCATTTAAAAATATTGTATGTTCTCAGAAAAAGATGCTTTCGATGGAACATTTGTCAATAAAACAAAGGTAAACCGATTAAAACAGTTACAATATAATAACTCGCGAATAAAACTGTGAAGAAACACACAACCAACGTTATTACTTATTACGAACCTGCATACTAAAACATTACTATTGCTTTCCATAACAAGAAATGCTCGGAAATGTTTCCTCATTCGTAACAAGTCAGTCACTTCCAGAACGACGTAACCGCCCCTATTTTGTTACCAAGATACGTCTATTTATAAATTACCGCTTGTTTCACTCCTACACAGACTATTAACTCACCGCAACGACCTATAACTATATCTAACTATAGTAACTATACCCACAGCCCTTGTACGGGGAACATAAATTAGTGTTTCCGTTGTAGTATCTTCTTTTTAAGAAGAGATAGGTACTCTTGCTTGTAGAAATTTGGAATTAGGAATATTTGGTCATTATCGGAGGTTTTAATTGAGTGACGCCTTTTTGGTCATTGCTAGTAGAACCGATGACCGTAGGAGGAGGAAAGGTTCCAGTGGCGACCGCGGACCAGAAGACGCAGCGTGGGAAGGCCCCCAACCTGGTTAGGATCGCGGGCACAAATTGGATGAGGGCGGCGTAAGATCGATCGTTGTGGAGAACTTTGGGGGACGCCTTTGTCCAGCAGCGAACGTCTATGATGTTGATGATTATGATGACGCTCTTTAATGGGGAGCGTGTGTACATACATTACGTACTAAAGTTAAGATTGACAACAAGACCATAACAAGATTCTGCCTTATTTCGTAGATAAATACGTAAATAGTGTCTAGTAGATCCATGTATCCAGTAGTAGTAAAAAGAAAGTGTTATAAAAGTTTGGACACCTCTGGTCTACGTCTAAAAATGGTATGCAAATTTCAGCGTTCTGGGCCCAAGGTGGACTGCGCGTTGAGTCATTCGGTCGGCGACTGTTCCTAGTCACTGTGTCTTGTAACTTACATTACATTAAATTATTGTACAAAGAACTAAAGTATATGCAATACCGCAATCCACATTCCATTGCGGTATTACATACATTACTGTTATATCTACGCATTTTTCTGTCGATAAACTTAGGTGCAGCTCTTAAGAAGTGACTGTGTCGTGCCATTAATTAGGACAGAAAAATCGAACCGAAAACTATCGAATCTGGGACATTCAATTAGAATGACAGATTCAGCACCACTCATCAGGTTAAAGCTTGAAGGTATTCCCTGATTCCTCAGTGGCCTGTGAACACCTGGGTTCAGGCTGGTGCGGTTTCAATCTATCTCAGGATGCTATGCGCTGCATGGACGTCTGGGAAGAAGCAAAACTGAAAAGATAGAAGTTAATGGCGCCAAAATCACACCCTAAAGCTGGATTTTCATGGCTAGCGGCCGATGCGACTGTCGCGCGCGGCTGACGCTCAGCGACAGTCGCCTGGCCTCGCGTCAGTAATAGTTACTATGAAACTATATGGTGCTACTTTCGAAGCTAGCGGCTCGAGCCGAGCGCGTCTCGCGTCAGTAGCGACAGTCGCGGGCCGCGCGCGGCCGTGTTCGGTTGGTCTTCTACAGACGCGTGACGCGCGGTAAAAATGGCGAATATTGTAACATTTTCTAGCATAAAAGAAGAAATTCTTATTATTTTGTTGCGCAGCGCCCTTTTTTATATGATCGTAGTTTACCGGACTATAGAAATTCTTATAAGAGGGACAAAGTGTGGGAAGAATTTGCTTGTAATAATATAGCAATAGCAAATCGTCATCCTCTTCTTCTTCTAGCATTGCTAGCAAAATATATTTTTAGAAGCCATAGAGATCACACACAACTGCACTGGACGGACACATCAATATGGCGCGGTGTGCCAGCGGCCGCGCGCGACTGTCGCATCGGCCGCGACCCACGAAAGTTGAACCGGACGCGTCAGCCGCGCGCGTCAGCCGCGTGCGACTGTCGCATCGGCCGCTAGCCATGAAAGTCCAGCTTAAACGTTTGTACCTACAATCTCCTTTACGTATACGAATGT
Source organism: Apotomis capreana (assembly GCA_947623375.1). Lineage (NCBI taxonomy): Eukaryota > Metazoa > Arthropoda > Insecta > Lepidoptera > Tortricidae > Apotomis > Apotomis capreana. The sequence goes on from OX392501.1 coordinate 2,177,350, forward strand.
AATTAGTTATGACATATTAAATGTATACGAAAAATGTATTTGATGTCAAGATTATTTCGGCTTTCTTCTCAACAGCGGTCTCCTCTTTGAAAATGCCGGTAGATTCACAATTTGACTTGTAAAAGTGCCCTTGCACCTACTTACTGAAAAGATTATTTAATTTCATTTCTGAATCCAAAACTACTAAAAACAGCTTTAAAATTATTGTTTCCGAATCAAGCACTCGTAAAAAGTTTTTAAAGTAATGATAATGATCTCTAAAAAGCAGTAGAATACCTCCAGCCTGCTTTATTTTCCAATTTACCGCTTGCGACAGTTGCCCCGTACGATGGCTTACGTTATGCATGGCTGAATATGCCATTGAAGTTGCAATTCGTTACTGCAATCACCGTCACAAAAGTGACGGACCGTTTCCCTCAGAAACCAAGTCTTGCATTACCTCCCGTGTGTCCTCTTTGTCAAATCACAACGTGTCACGATCTACATACGTACCTATACATACGTATTGAATACTATTTCATGATATAGTCATCAAACCCGGGATTTTTGGTGCGCGTATGATTTAACTCTAGGTCGACAGTTGGAGTCAAATCATTCGTGCATCGAAAATCCCGTTATGATAATCATTATGTCCCTGGATGTTGATATCTTGTCTGTATAAGACATACGTACCTACTATTTACAATGCGTTGTAGAACTTTAATGTAGGTAGGAACTTTTTAATGTGGTTGGCTTCCATTGTCATTTTGGTGAACCCATCCAGTATAAAGCAGCCTTCTTAACAAACGAGGTTTGATTTAAATAAAACTTCAAAATATCGATACATCAATTTGAGGCATCTATCAATTACAAAGCACTCGTTGCATCTGTAAAAAAAAACAAAACACTGTACGTCATCCCTTCTTATTTTTTCTATCAATCTAAGAAAACATGACGACACTACAGTATTGCCACTTTTTAAAATCTACTCTTTTAAATATGTGGTACTGTATGTTCTCGTATACGCCGATCTTTCAAATACTGTTTTTATTTCACTTTTTTCAGATACGAGTATTGCAATATCGCCCGGAGCTGCGTCGGCGAAATGCAAACTCATTTTAGGCGCACCACGATGGGTTACTCCGATGTTCGAATTTTAAACTTCGTATCGTGCCATCCTGTTCATTCAGATATTGTTTGACACGAGATCGAGAGGGATGGTACGATACAAACTTTATATTTGGATATTTGGAGTAGCCCTTCAGCAGTGACGAGGGGTCTTTATTAGCAGAACACAAGTGCATCTCCATTCTAGTAAAATCCCATTTCAGTGCCAATTCCAAAATTGTTCTTAAAATAAAAAAAAATGCATACGCATAATTATTCTCAAATAAATATCCAACGTTAGTTACTAGTTAGGTACATGTACCTACGTAGAGATACATAGTACTTACATTATTTTTTATAATTTTTCCACTGATACACACGAGTGTTTAGTAAGTAAGTAGTAATATTTTTTTGAGGCCGAGTTCACTTCGCTCTGCTCCGACAAACAATGGGGACCAATGGGTATTATGTCCATTATGAACAAATCGAAGTGAATTTCTACTATATAATAGTAGTTTATGTGACTGTACATAATGAAGGGCATTAATCACGAGTGTGGGTTTATGACACGAGCCTTTGGCTCGTGTCATAATAACATCACACGAGTGTTTAATGCCTAATTATGTATAGTTACATACACTACTTTATCTACTCACATATCATAAGCCTCCATGATGCATTCAGGAGCCGCATATTATGACCACCATACCTACTGTTTCTTTGACTTAGCTGGTAATAAGTAATTAATGACGTTATGTGCTTTGTTACGGATATCAGGAGGCGTCGCCAAAATATCTATATCATCTTGATAGCTCATTTTATGGTTTATATTCAACAAATCGATCAAATTTATGCATTAAAACAAATTCTAACCGGTTATGGCGGCAATGAAAACTTTTCTTTTCTTTTCTGGCAGCTGTCATAGTTTTTTTTTAATTCAGAGACAAACTAGAGTGGGCCCGAACTACCATATCGTTCGATATCTTACTTGCGTGCGACATTTGTCAATTTGTCTGCAAATTGACAATTCATTTCGAACTAACCGTCATCTCGACTGATATTAGAATAGAGGTCAAACCAAATTTCTTACGTTTTCAGAGATGTTCGAAATTTGAATGATATAATTGTTGAGTACAGGTCTCAACAGGGCGGCTTCTTCGGCTCAGCTCGCAGTGGACTGTATACGATGATCGTTCGTGATCTTCCTGTAACAGCTTGTTCGGTTCTGGATCGGTTCGGTTCTGTTCGCAGGTTCAGGTTCAGATTCGGTTCGGTTCGTGACGTAAACGGGCCGCGACGTAGTCCAAACGTATGGACGTAAACGCGACGTAGATCGGGCCGCGACGTAGTACACACGTAAGCGACGTAGTGTACACGTGAACGCGACGTAGTTCGGACGCGGGGTACGGACGCGTGATGCACGGGGCGCGACGTAGACCGCAACGTAGCTCTGCCGTAGACTCGACGTAAGCGCAACGTAAACGCGACGTAGACGCGACGTAGATGTAGTACGGCGTAGCGAAGGACGCGTCCAAGTATTCGGAGCTCAACTGACGGACAGGACCTCGACGAATAACTTGGACCGACGTGCAGGCTGGAGCTCTTGAAAACTGTAGGCAGGATCTTGTAGAGTAGAGAGTAATAAAACTGGTTCTTCGGTAGTGCATACATTTATTTCTTGTTCACTTATTATATAAAATTCGAGGCTCAGTTCGCCAGACATAACTCCCGTAAGCGGAATAATCTTATTGGGAACCAATCAGAGTCGAGGGAGCGTTCATTTCCCCTCGGGAACGCCCCTTTCGGTCAAGAGTGTTCATTTTTAATTCTAAATGTTCCAAAACCTGCTCCTCGCTCTGATTGGTTCTTCAGTTTCAGGCTCTGGACAATAACGGCCGTTTTTTGCTTATCAAAATTGCTTATTAATTAACATATCTCGGCTAATTATAGTCCGATTAACATTACACATATCCCGTTCGACGGGGCTCAGTAAGGGCTCTTAGGTTCTATCTGAACCTTAGGGTTCAGGTAACAGGGTTCAACTATACGTCGTGTATAGTGGGCAACTTTTGTGAATAGGAATCTTGCAGGATTGTTCCTGTCGATTCCTACTTACATTTGCTTACGGTAGGGGTTCATATTATGTACTTTCGTTACAGGGGGTTCGGGTCTACTCTTATATACCAAGGGTTCGATTGTCCCTTATGTATTTGAGGCGGTAGGTGGCCTTATGTAACCGGATTGTAAAACTTTTACGTTTTACGTTAAGCTCTGTTACGGTTCACGTGGTCGAGTTACATAAGCTCCTTTACCGCCCCGGGTGTTTCACGACGGGGTGCTACGTCCCCGGCCCATTTACCTGTGGTTTAATAAGGGTTTCGTTACGCCTTATTTAACCAGTACCTTATGGACCGTGGGTGCGACTGATTTACCGGTAGGATTGGATGATTTACCTTGGGGTTCTTATAGCATCTTTTATGTGCTTTATATTAAGTATATAAGGATCATTGAGTATATGTGGATCTTATGACAGCTTTTATGTGTCTAACTTATGTACTAAAGTTTCTTATGACAGCTTGTATGTGTCTAACTTATAACTATGAGATCTTTTACAATATATTAATCAGTCTTATTCTAACTTAACCTAGTACATAAGCGACGTCACGACGTTACATTGGGTTCGCTGTCGGCGTGGTTGCTGGCGTTCTCAACATCCTCCCCTCGGTCGCTGCATGGCGGCGACCTCCTGTTGACGGGTAGAACAGCCAGCTTCGTCGTCGGCCTCCGGAACACGCCTCCTCTCGTTCGGACGTCCACGTTGCGTGTGATGCCATCGGGTCCCGGGTAGACTGCTTCGACGATGCCTCTTGGCCATGTGTTTCTTGGCAGGTTCGGGTCGGCGATCAAGACATAGTCGCCGACCGCTATGGCGGTCTCCCGGGGGTTTGAGGAGCCCCGGGGTGCGAGTAATGGGATGTACTCGCGTAGCCATCTTCGCCAGAAAGAGTCGGCGAGTGCTTGGCTGGCGCGCCAAGCTTTTCTTTCATTTTCTTCGCAGGGGCCAGTGGTAGGGACCCCCGACGGTCCTCCCAGTATGAAGTGGTTCGGTGTGAGCGCCTCGGGGTCATCGGGTTCGACGCTCACGTGGGTGAGAGGTCGAGAGTTCACGCAGTGCTCGACCTCGGCGAGCAGCGTCTTGAATATCTCCTCCTTGGGCGATCTTGTGTTCAGTGTGGCGGACAGCGCGGTTTTGACGGTCCGCACCATCCGCTCCCAGGCGCCGCCTTGGCGCGGCGCTCCCGGCGCGATGAACCTCCAGTCCATGCGGTGTAGCTGCCCGTGCTCCTGCAGGGCGGGCAGCCATTCGACGTAGGCGGCTCGCAGCTCGGAGTCGCAGCCTCTCAGGTTCGTCCCGTTGTCCGAGTACATGACAGCGGGCCATCCGCGCCTGGCTCCCAGCCGGCGCAGCGCCATCACGGCGCTGTCGGTTGACAGCGTATGCACCACCTCGAGGTGCACGGCGCGGGTAGTGAGGCACGTAAACAGTGCCACCCATCGCTTCTCGGTCCGCCTGCCGATAGTGACGGCTAGCGGGCCGAATAGGTCCACCGCGCAATAGTGGAATGCGCGGGTGAACGGCTGTAGGCGGGCCGCGGGCAAGTCGCCCAGCGGCGGGTCGCGCGGGCGCGTGCGCCGCAACACGCAATGCATGCATGTCCGGGCCACGCTCCGCACCGATGGTCGCAAGTGCAAGATCCAAAACTGCTGCCTGAGATCATTAACAACAGTTTCGTTAAATGCATGGTGCGCTCGCTTATGAGCGCGCAGGATCAGTAGTCTCACGTACGGGTTGCGGCCGTCTAGTATGACGGGCTGCTTGTTGACGGATGGCGGCGCTGCGTTTATGCGCGTCCGCATGCGCATTAATCCGTCGTCGTGCAGTTGCGGATCGAGTTCGTATAGCCTGCTACTGCGGGCTAGCGGCTCCCCTCGTGAGAGAGCCCGTAGTTCGTCAGCGAAGTCCCTCCTCTGCGCCCATTGCATCCACAGGTGCTCCGCTGAATTGAGGTGTCGTACCTCTAATGGGACTCTCACCTTTCTTTTTAGTCGTTCGATGAACTGCAGAGTTCGCGCTGTAGCTCCAATCAGTCGGTCGAAGTTCGAAAATCGCTCTATTTTCGGTAGTGGCGGGTCGACGACCTGTGCCACATTACATACCTCGATTATTTCGTGCGGTATCTCCGTCGTATCTCGCTGCTCTTGCGGCCATTGCGCCTCCGGCAGTCGTAAGAAATCCGGACCTGTGTACCAGCGGTCGGTGTTTCTTACGATACGCTGCGGGTCCGCGCGTGTCGCGTCGTCGGACGGGTTGAGGCGGGTCGGGACCCACCTCCATTGCTCGATCTCTGTTAACTCGGCGATCTCGCCGAGTCGGTGTGATACAAATGTACTGTACCGGCGTGCATTGTCTCGCACCCATTGCAGTACCGTTCGACTGTCTGTCCACAGCACAATCTGTTCGGCAGCTACTCGATGCGCTTCGCGCAGTGTTTGCGCCAGTCGCGCACCTATAAGCGCAGCTTGTAGTTCGGCTCTCGGTATCGATATCGGGCGAATGGGCGTGACCTTTGCCTTCGCCGTGATCAACTGCACACGTACCGGCTCGTGAGGTCCTCCCTCGGTTCTCCAGTAGGCTGCGGCTGCGTATGCTTGCTCGGAGGCATCTACAAATATATGTAATTGGTGTCTCTTACCTCCCCCCGTGTACAAGCATCGCCGTGGTAGCCGCAGCGCCGTAACATATTCTATGTTACTGAGCCACTGTAAAAATAGCTCCTTCTCGTCGTCCGGCAATGGCTCGTCCCAACCTAATTTTAAAATACAAATTCGCTGCATTTGTATTTTTGTGGTAACGGTGTATTGCGCTATTTGCCCCAATGGGTCGAAGACGGACATTACCGCGCTCAAGGCCTCCCTTTTTGTTGGCCCTCGGTTCAGGTTCCGCACGTCGGCCGGGACTCGTACCATTGCCGTGTTGAAACCTAACTCGTCGGTTTCGGCGTTCCAAAACATACCTAATACTTTCTGCTCTTTAGATCCCAGGTTCTTTGGTTCGTCGGATCTCTGCGCTATAGGTATCCGCTCTAATATCTTTTTAGAGTTCGACGTCCAGCCGCGCAAGTTGAAGCCGGCGTGGGCGTGCGACGCGATGATTTGCACCGCGGTCTCGGCCGCCGCGTCTTCATCGTCGTAAGAGGTCACGAGGTCATCCATGTACGTATTATGTGTAATATCGTACACGGCTGCTGGGTAAGTGTCCGCGTTGTCCTCCGCGTTCCGGTTGCGGACACTATGTGCTAGAAATGGCGAAGATTTCGTTCCAAACAACACGCTCGTTGTTTTATATACCTTCGGCGGCTGTTGGCGGTCCGATCCCCGCCACAGGAATAACTGCGATACTTGGTCCTCAGGTCTCAGCTTTATTCGCAGGAACATCTCCTGTATATCCGCCGTAGCGGCGTACGTACCCTCACGAAAACGCAGCAGTATTCCCGTCAATGACTGTAGTAAGTCGGGTCCTTCTAGCAGCTCGTCGTTCAAGCTGGTTCCCATCGATGTCGCGTGCGCGTCGAATACTAGACGGACGCGATCGGGCTTGTTCGGGTTTCTTACCGCAAAGTGCGGCAAAAACCATGCCTTAGGGCTCGTTAGGTCACCTAAGTGCGGCTCTGCATAACCTTTTTCGATTAGGTTATTTACCTGTGCTGTATATTCGTGCGCGAAGTCGGGATCCCGGTCCATACGCTGCTCCAAGTTGCGTAACCTTTTGTACGCCATGTTGTAGCTGGGAGGCAGGTTCGGTTCGTCGGTCCTCCACAGCTGTCCTACTTCGTACCGGGGTCCTTCGATGCGTCTTACCGTTTCGTTAAACAGCTTTGTTGCTCGTTCGTCTAGGGGGCTCGCTTTATCTATCAGTTTCACCCCTAACGCGTCGATGTCGAAATATCGCCTCATCATCGCGTTCAGCTCCTTGTCCGGCTCCGTCATGTGCATGACTACCTCGCCGGCCCTTACCGTTCTCGGTGCTGAGCCGTAAATGCACCATCCTAGACGGCTGCGTACGGCTAGCGGCTCACTCGTCTTCCCCGTTCGGGCCTCTAACGGCAGTGTTAGATGCCAATGATCTGCTCCTATTAAAATTTTAGGTATCACATTCGTATAGCACGCTTCGGCTAGATCGGCCAAGTGCGGCAGGCGCACTATACTGTCGCGCGGCATTGTCTGCTCCCTAATGCCTAAGCGCGGCACGGTTCTGAGCTGCATACTGTACGACGGGCCTCCGTCGGCGCCTCGTACAGTTGCTTCGACTCGTTGGCTCGGCTGGTTCAGGCATAGCGCTCCTACGCCTTGTATTAGTAGCGGCGCTTGAGGTCCCTCTAGACCCACTTCGCTCGCTAACTCCTGATCGACGATAGAGATTGTCGATCCCTCGTCGACCATCCCGTAACACAGTACCTCCTTCTTGGGACCGCGCAGTATTACGGGCATGATTTTCAACATCACCTTGTTTGATTCATTGTGTGACGTCATAGCGATCGTCTCTCGCTCTTGTATGGGCTCTGCGCGGCGGCGTGCCGGCGCTGTGTTCGGTTCGCTGGGCGGCGCAGTGTAGGGCGCGCTCGCGGGGGCGGGCGCGCGCGACTGCGGCGGGCGGGCGTTATTGTCGGCGCTGTTTGTACTCACATTTGACGCAGTTCGGTTCGGTTCGTGCAGTATTGCATGATGTGAGTGTGGACAGCCCGGTACACTGCAGCCTTTTGCAGTGCACGTATCACGACGATGTTTTTGGTTCATGCACTTAAAACATATGTGATTTACCCGTGCCCATTCCCATCTCGCTCGTATGGGCATACTTAGCAGTTTGCGGCACTCGTTCGTTCGGTGACTATTGCCGCAGCAATAGCACGCTTCCACTCGTTCCGTGGCGAATGTTTGGGCTCGTGTAGGTTGTGCTCGCTGTATCGCGCCGCTCGTTCCCCGGTTCGGGTATGTCGTTCGTCGGGGAGGTTGCGGTTGCGTGGGCGCGTTATGCGCGGGTCTGCGTGACGGCGCTCTCGCGTGCGAGTATAATAACTCCGCGTCACTCTCGTCCATTAAGAATTCGGCTAGCAATATTATTTCGCACTCACCGCCTTTTACGTTGTCTTTTGCGAAGGAGCACCACCTCGACCGTAGATGCGGGCTTAACCTGTCGGTTATCTCCCGTATCAGTAACGGGTTGCCGCCGTAGTTTCGACGGTCTAGATCGACCAATGTCGATACAATGTTCATTACCTTTATTGCGAAGGTGTTCAGGTCGGTGGCGCTCGGTCCGAGTGACGGCAGGCGTTTAAGCTCCTCTAGAGCTCGGTCGACTAGCAGGTCGGTTCTGCCGAAATTCTTTTTCAGGACTCTAATTATTAGATCGGGGTTCGACGTCGACGCGAGCATGTGCTGCACGCACTCTCGCGCCTCGCCTTTCAGCGCAGCTCGTAGACGGGCGACGTTCTCGTACTCCGTGAACTTGTACCTTTTTGTTGACTCTGCAAAACTGTGGTAAAAGGTCAACCACTCAGCGGGGTGTCCGGAGTACGCAGGCAACTCGTACACTTGTCTCGGCGGAGGGCGGGCCATCGTCTGTAGATGGTCGGCTAACCGATCTATCGCCTGAGATCGGCTGGAGGATCGTTCTCGGGAGGTGCGGGTCTCGCGTTCGGCTCGCTCGGGCGTGACGGTGCGACGCCTCCCTGGCGTCGGGTCATCGCGGTAAGCAGCGTTACTTACCTCGTGGTGTGTAAGCCACGCATTGATCCTCCGCTTCGATTCCTCCGCTGTCTCTGCCGCCGGACGTCCGGACTGCGAGCCGCCGGCCTGTGAGCCCTCCGCTTCGATGCGATGCAGTTCGGTGTCCAGCCTCTTCTTGACAAGCTCTTCTTCCAGTCGCTGTTGTTGCCGCTTGATTTCAGCAAGCCGCTCTGCTGCCTGTAGTTCCGCTTCTTTTTTCCGCGCCTCCGTAGTGCTGCTGGTTCTCGATGTAATCGACGGCGCGCGGCGTTCGTCGATTTGGAATCGCACTTGTTCGAGAGCTCGGTCTCTATCGAACGTGCGGGGTTCGCGCGGTACGGGTGTCGCGGGTCGCGGGATCGGTGCGCGGATCGTGGGGTCAAAGGCCGCGTACGCGAGTGACGTCATAGCCGCGCGGGGCTCGCGTGTATCGGCGGTACGCGGCGCGTGCGTCAGACGGGACGCTAAATGTTCGCCGGTCGGTGTCGAGTATCCGACGGCTGTGGGTTCTTCGGGTTCTTTTTGGTTCAGACTGGTTCTGCGCAGGTGTTCGTCCAGCTTTGCCCGCCATTGGAGCGTGTCGTCCATCTGTGGCGGTGACTCTGGCGATGTCCTCTTCTCGGGCTGCATGCCCGGGGCGCGTGTCTCTGTGGTTCGCGGACGTGCTCCCAGCAGCTCTGCAGACGTCTCGCCGGAGGTTCGGGTCGGTTCGGTCGGCGGGTCGTCGTGCGAAGTTGCTTCACTCGTCTGCTTCCTTGTCTGCACCATGGTGGTTCGGATGTTCTGGCTCGAAAATCCGGCTCTCGAATGACCAACGCTGTTGAGTACAGGTCTCAACAGGGCGGCTTCTTCGGCTCAGCTCGCAGTGGACTGTATACGATGATCGTTCGTGATCTTCCTGTAACAGCTTGTTCGGTTCTGGATCGGTTCGGTTCTGTTCGCAGGTTCAGGTTCAGATTCGGTTCGGTTCGTGACGTAAACGGGCCGCGACGTAGTCCAAACGTATGGACGTAAACGCGACGTAGATCGGGCCGCGACGTAGTACACACGTAAGCGACGTAGTGTACACGTGAACGCGACGTAGTTCGGACGCGGGGTACGGACGCGTGATGCACGGGGCGCGACGTAGACCTCGACGAATAACTTGGACCGACGTGCAGGCTGGAGCTCTTGAAAACTGTAGGCAGGATCTTGTAGAGTAGAGAGTAATAAAACTGGTTCTTCGGTAGTGCATACATTTATTTCTTGTTCACTTATTATATAAAATTCGAGGCTCAGTTCGCCAGACATAACTCCCGTAAGCGGAATAATCTTATTGGGAACCAATCAGAGTCGAGGGAGCGTTCATTTCCCCTCGGGAACGCCCCTTTCGGTCAAGAGTGTTCATTTTTAATTCTAAATGTTCCAAAACCTGCTCCTCGCTCTGATTGGTTCTTCAGTTTCAGGCTCTGGACAATAACGGCCGTTTTTTGGCTTATCAAAATTGCTTATTAATTAACATATCTCGGCTAATTATAGTCCGATTAACATTACACATATCCCGTTCGACGGGGCTCAGTAAGGGCTCTTAGGTTCTATCTGAACCTTAGGGTTCAGGTAACAGGGTTCAACTATACGTCGTGTATAGTGGGCAACTTTTGTGAATAGGAATCTTGCAGGATTGTTCCTGTCGATTCCTACTTACATTTGCTTACGGTAGGGGTTCATATTATGTACTTTCGTTACAGGGGGTTCGGGTCTACTCTTATATACCAAGGGTTCGATTGTCCCTTATGTATTTGAGGCGGTAGGTGGCCTTATGTAACCGGATTGTAAAACTTTTACGTTTTACGTTAAGCTCTGTTACGGTTCACGTGGTCGAGTTACATAAGCTCCTTTACCGCCCCGGGTGTTTCACGACGGGGTGCTACGTCCCCGGCCCATTTACCTGTGGTTTAATAAGGGTTTCGTTACGCCTTATTTAACCAGTACCTTATGGACCGTGGGTGCGACTGATTTACCGGTAGGATTGGATGATTTACCTTGGGGTTCTTATAGCATCTTTTATGTGCTTTATATTAAGTATATAAGGATCATTGAGTATATGTGGATCTTATGACAGCTTTTATGTGTCTAACTTATGTACTAAAGTTTCTTATGACAGCTTGTATGTGTCTAACTTATAACTATGAGATCTTTTACAATATATTAATCAGTCTTATTCTAACTTAACCTAGTACATAAGCGACGTCACGACGTTACATTGGGTTCGCTGTCGGCGTGGTTGCTGGCGTTCTCAACAATAATATTATCGAAATCGATGTTATTAATTAGCAATAATAACATTTTCACAGATAAGAAATTTGTTCTAACAAAACAGTTTATTTTTATGTTGGTCATAATGTGCGGTTCTTGAACGCATCATGGAGGGTTTATGATATTTGGGTAGATAAAAGGCATTTTTTTATCACTACTTAATCCATCCTGTAGAAGTGAAAATGCGAGTTTACTTCAATATCGATTTGTCATATCTGCTGTTATCTGCTCAATTCAGTATCGAACGAAAAACGTCAACGTACATTCAGACAGATCTGAATTAGTTTCTAGTTAGTAGTTAGACTATCTTAGCTTCGTCCACCTACACTGACAGATAAGGAATATGTCAGTCTTATTGGCAGTCTAGATTAAGAAACTTAAATTAGAAAGCTTCTCAGGCTGCAGACTCAGATTGTTTTTTAGATCCCAAGTCATTGTTAGTTTTATTACAGTGAAACTCTTAAACACGTTAGGAACTTAGTTTCATAATCATAATTAGAATCTTCATTAAAACGTCTGATTGAAAAAAAAAACAATACCTACTATATTTTCTTCGGTAACCGCGACTGTCACACATTTAAATAACACAATTGTATCGCGTATATTAATTATCCCTGACGTTCGGCAAAAATTGTGTTTCTCACAGTTGACCTTCGACAACGGTAACTAGGAAGTTGCCGAAATGTCAGTGAATCAAAGATCCCTTCCTTCACCCACTATTATTGAGAACTGTCAAATTGACAATTTAAAAAAATAGATCCTTACCACCAAGGAATATCGAAATAAAATATAATTTAATGGTCGTCCCAAAATTGTACTAAGCCTAGCAACTGATGCGCTTAGCAACTGATCCCTCTGATAAAAATAACAGTGTGCCGTATGAATGGAGCAATCTACTAACCGCGAAAACACTATGTCTTATTTATTTTGATCGTGAAGTTGGAAATACAAGCTACAGATAAGGTACCTTTAGATTGAAAGCCAGATGAAATGGCTACAGTCGGTATGAGCTAGGCAAAGTTATGGAAACAACAATTTCAGAAGCAATTGGACTGATGTACATCGAATTCATAGAACACATTTTGAATCCGAAGTAGAAATGTCGATGGCCGTCTGGCTTGCGTCTGCTATCATAACGGGCAAGTCGCAAGTGCAGATAGCAACAAAGTAGACTTTACATTCGTAAATCTTGTTTGTAGCTTGTTGTTTAAGGACAACTTTGTTGATAACACTGGTCTGGCAAATACTGTTGCAGTTATGACTGCAAAAAAAAAAAACGATCTTTGTGAGCTTATCAAAATGACGATTTACAATTTCTGCAGTGAAATTGAGAACACAACCGTCTGTGTATTTAAAAGAAACGTTGTTTGGCAAATCGACCTGCAAGATCCCAAGGAAGAATTAAAGAATAATTTGGTATCTTTCTTATCAGTAATAGTAGAGTTGCTAAGCCGCGAAATTGTGCGCATCGGGTTACAAGCATGAAATTTCTACCACACATAGAACGTTCCACGGTGATTATTTTCAGATGTGGAGGGAAGTCAGATTCGTCCCCTGTGTGGTGGGAGAGCGGGGTGAAGACGAGCTTTTTCTTTTTTTTATTACTGATCAGTTAAGGCTATTAGGGCTTGTGCGACATCGTTTTCGTGTAAAATAGATATCAGCTATTAATTTTTCATGTTATTTAAGAATAGTTTCATATAAAAATTTGGGTTTATTGCCGAAAAGGTAAAAATCACAACAAGTTTTTTTATTCAGAACGATAAATTAGTTATATATCGTGAATATTTACAATTTCAAAAAATATAACTAAACAGAAAATTTATTGTCGTTTTTAAAAATGTATACATATTGGGCACATCTGATACAAAAAGTACCTTGAAAAAAATGTTGATGTTAAGCCTAGCCTGCGTGTTCTAGTACATTTTGCTAAGTCGCGAAATTGTGTACATCGGGATACAACCACCAAATTTCTACCACAGATAGAGTATTCTGCGGTGATTATTTTCAGATGTAGAAGGAAGTCAGATTCGTCTCCTGTGCGGCGGGAAAGCGGGGTGAATAGGACAAAGGAGTCCTCTTTTTCTTTTTATATTACTGATCAGGTAACGCTAGTAGGACTTGTGTCGTATCGTTTTCGTGTAAAACAGATATCAAGAATTCATTTTTCATGTTATTTATTCATAGTACCATATAAAAATATGGTTGTATTTCCGAAATTGTAAAAATCACAACAAGTTTTTTTTATTCAGGGAGATAAATTAGTTATATTTCCTGAATATTTACAACTAAAAAAAATATTGCAAAATAGCAAATTTAATTTTGTTTCTAAAAATATATAAATATTGGGCACTCTTCATACAAACAGTAACTTAAATAAATTGTTGATGTTGAGATTAGCCCGCGTGCTCGTGATACATTTGCAAAAAAAAAATTGTTTTAATTACATTAATTTGTTTTTCTAGGACGTATATAGTAAATATTATATGTAAAAGCATGTTAATAATCATTATTTAATGTATTTAATGAAGCGAAATAGGATGCGTTCGGAGATTTACGTTGGTTACGCCGACGTAAAGGTATATTTTCAGCTACTGTTTGTATGAGAAGTGCCCAACATTAATATATTTTTAAAAACCAGATTAAATGAGCTTTTTGAAATAATAATAATAATTTGAAAATGTTCACGAAATTGAACTAATTTACCTCACTGAATAAAAAAACTTGTTGTGATTTTTACCTTTTCGGCCATTACACCCATATTTTTATATAGAACTATACGAAAATAACATAAAAAATGAATTTCTGATATTTGTTTTACACGGAAATGATACCAAACACGTCCTGGTAGACTTAACTGACCAGCAATAAAGAAAGAAAAGAGGGATACTTGGCCGTATTCACTCCGCTCTCCCGCCTCACAGGGGACGAATCTGACTTCCCTCCACATCTGAAAATAATCACCGTGGAACACTCTATCTGTGGTAGAAATTTCATGCTTGTAACCCGATGCGCACACTTATGTTAGAAAACAGCGGACTAACAACTCTACTATAATAAAGTAAACAGTATATTGTCATAAATTTATGAAACAAGTAATGTCTCGTTTTTTAACACAACAATTTTTATATTAAACAAAGATTAAAGCTAGAGGACGCTAAGATCTATAGACCTTTCAAATAAACAATGAAAATATCGACACATAAAGCATAAGGAAAAATTCGAAAGGTTGCTTGGGAGTTAAGAGGCCTTATTCCTTTTAAAATGCTAATTGTTTTAGGCATTTTTCTCTATGATCAAACATGTTTCTTAACATATTATTGATGTTACTACCTAGAACAGGGCTATTGAGATTTATTGGTATATATTTGAAACCTACAATTTGTATTTTTCATTGGTAATTTTTGTTTCAAAAACTACTCGAAATTGGCAAAATTCAAGCGCAAAATTAGTTTTTCAACTTATTTTCGACTGTACGCAATGAAAGCATGAAATAGCTATGTTACTACCTAGAACTCGGGGAAAAGTATTATTCACTTCAAAAAGCTGGTTGAAATTATCAATATATTTGTCATAATAGGAAAAAAATATTTTTTAAAAGGAATAAGGCCTCTTAGGATAGGTAAGGTTAGCCGCGCTAGATCGGCAATAACAGAGGTACCGGGTTCGATTCCCGGTCTCTTCCACCAGGTACCTCATTTCAATTTTTCTTTGAGCTTTGATCTTTGTATCAATGATTTAATATTGTCACTCCTAGTCACTCTTGCGGCCTATCATGGGCCTATCTAGTGTCAATGTCATCGACGTGTATAGTCTACCTAATTTCAAGAATCCGTAAGGAATTTCGGATCTACACGGAATCTAGCAAATGAGGTCAACTTGGATCCCGATCGTCGAGAAATAGTCCCCCCAGGGAAATAATAATCTCCTTGCAAAAACACTTCATTAATACAGTCCATTTCGCAACCCAACTAAATAGCTTTTACTCGCAATTTGTCAGAAACACTATCTAGCCCCTAGAGAACCGCAAACGCCTAATTCCATTTGTCATTTGTTGCTAAAACAGTGCAAAAGCGTTCCCTTAGAAAGCCGTGGGTTTTTATTAATACAGCAAATTTCGCAACCCAACTAATAGCTGTTTCACTGCCAGAATTATATCAAAAACACATCATAGATATCGTTTATCTGGCCGCTAGAGAGCCGCAGGCGCCTTATTTAATTTGTAGTCTTACAAATGTTTTGCTAAAACAGTGCATAGGCGCTTTCCTTTACAAAATCGTGTCTTTTTTTTTTTGGCAGAAGGGCCATTTTTCTAAAGTTGTACACTTTTTTTTAATTTTCGATTTTTTGGGTATTTTCTACTCAGAATCACGAGCTCTTTCGATCTAATTAGGAGAAAAAAACTGTCCCAATTTTTTTTCGTTCCATTCCGTTACCATTTCCATATAACCTACAGCGACAGTTTTTTTCGCCTAATTAGATCGAAAGAGCTCGTACAACTTAGAAAAAATGGCCCAGAAACGGATTGTTTATTTATTTATTTAAACTTTATTGCACAAAACAAGTCAGTACAAATGGCGGACTTAATGCCAAATGGCATTCTCTACCAGTCAACCATAGGGCCAAACAGAGATACTAGAAGTGGGTGCAAATTAGAAATCTGATGGTACAGAGAGGATCTAGAGTACAAGTAAATACAAAATATTATATTGCTGTTTATACAAAAATACATATACCTACACACTTTAATACTTTATATATATATACAGATATATACATAATATAATATATATATATAAATATATACAAATATATACGAAAGTCTACAACATGAGATGATAGATGAACTACGAGTATGTGTTTCACACAGAAGAGTGGCTCATACGTTCCGAAACTGAACTGATAGGGTATTTTCTTATCTGGCCTGTAATTTCATTTGTAATTTATTTTTGTACTAGTTTTACATTGCTCTTAGAACCGGAGGCCGTTGGGGTAGAAAGGTTCTTGAGTGGCGACCACGGACCGGATGACTCAGCGTGGGAGGCTCCTAACAAGATGGACCGACGACCTGATTAGGATCGCGGGCAGACATTGGATGAGGGCGGCGCAAGACCGATCGGTGTGGAGAGTTTTGGGGGAGGCATTTGTCCAGCAGTTGACGTCGACTGATATGATGATGATGATGACCAGTTATACCATTACAAACACTAATGCTTTCCTCTAGAAAACCGTAGGTTTTATGCTATAGACGCGGGATTTCTGAAACGGGACACTGTCACATCACAGACGTCCCGAAATGAATCTGGCGTGAGGAGCACTCCCGTTGATGAGCTAGGAGTAATGTGCTAGGGATGTTCGTTACGTGGCAGTACCTGCGTCGTGCTTCGTTAGGTTGGCACTTGGCGTTCCATTTAGTGCTGTAGTACAATTTTATTCTAGTTAAGTGGCAACACCCTTTACCTTGTTTGTAAAATAGGCGCCTTCTTAGTTATTGTTATACAGTCGATGTTGTCTTTATTTCGATTAGCTATTCAGCAGTAGTTTTAATTAGCAGTTAGTTACTCTCAGAGAAAAAATCTAGCTAAATAATATTTTCCCGGAAGAAAAAAAACGGCCCGTCGGCCGCCCCAGATATCAGTGGAGATGCGGTGGAGGCGGATCTGGCGGAGTTGAACTCCAATAACTGGCTAGGACAGCACTAAATCGTCAGGAGAGGCGAAATTACTTATCAGAGGCCAAGACTCGCTTCGCGTCACTGAGTCATTGGAGTAAGTAACAAAAAAATATATGCTTTTCTCCTCCTCTCTCCTGATCTCGATTCATGGCCATGAAGGCAAAATTTTGTCACTTATAGTTATTATATAATATGCGTCAGAGAACATCCGGCGACTTAGTATCATCATATATATTCTTCAAACCTTTTATTAAGATAAAGAGCCACCAATACCAAAGAAATAAAAACTCAATCCAACCTTTCCAAATGCTATTCCGTAAAAAATAACAAATACGCACGAAAACCTTTCCAAACTCTGTTCATCCCAGCTCCGCACCTGATAAATAATTCCACGGACCACGGTCCGGAACGACCGGACGGAAAGCTTACATTTTAAGGGGACCAATACTATACTCACTAATTCTAATTTAGAAACTTGGTTGGGTGGACGAAACGGATTTTCTCAAACAAGAGAGGAAATAGTTAATGTTAGCAATCACTATATTTTGATAGCTCAGTGAGGAATTGAAGAGAGAAAGGATAGAGACAAACACTCTCCCAGACGACTTTCTTGCTTTATTAAATGCTTACCTGCAAAATTAAATTAGATTCGAAAATGTATACATTGTATTTTTGGCCCAAACAATAATCTAATCAGCAAGTCACATCACAAGGATATTATTGAAATCACTGATATGGCAAACACTTGAACTACCAAAAAAGCTTGTCTACATTTTACGATTCGATTTGTATTCTAATTTGCTGCTTTTGTGTTGTCACCAATGAATGGTCAGACTCTAAATATCAGACTCTTAAAGACATTGCCTAGCTCATATTATCTACAGGTACAAAAGTTCGTTTTACGATTCGGCATCCTAATATAGGCTTTACTCCTAAACTAATCCGACAATGTTCCAATCCAGATCAGTCAATCCTCAAACCTAATCAGAGTTCCGAACCTCACTCAGCAGTAATAAAGTATTGTTTACAAAGAAAAGGATTGGCTCGAAGTTTCTGACACGTGTTTGAAAATACGAAATAGCTTCTGTTGCGAACATTCCTCTCCCGTTTCCGTAGGGCGTTATTTCTGGCCGTTCTATTCTCGCGTACACTGGGTAATTTATTTTTAATCGTTCATCACAAATGGCCTGTCATTCCTCTAACCCTTCCAGCCACGGCCCAGTGTTATCCCGATTATCCCTAAATCCCTAAAACAGCGCTCGTGAGCCCTCCTGAAATACAATTACCTTTAGTCCCTGCCTAAAGGGACAAACTAGTGGCGGGTCGATTTAGCTCCAACGAAAGGAAACGTTAATAGAAAACACAAACTACACAGTTGCGAAACTAGATTCAGTCGGAAATTGGAAAGGGTCTTTACAGTTACTAGAGGAATGGAAGACCCATTCAAGTTGTAATCTTTTGCAATTTCCAGCAAAAGAGAAATGCCATTGAAGAGTTGCCGATCACTTATTATTAAAATCTTTTGAATGAGACGTAATCATGGTAACTTGTTAATTTTATATTGATTAAGACTTAACTCAGTATTTCATCTGACAGCCGATCTTGTCTACAAAAGAGCTGACACGTCGGCAAACGATAAACGGTTTAATCAACCAGTTGAATCAACGCCCACCACTATAAACACCAAGCTAATGTCAATGTTAGCTATTACGTGCAAATTTATAGTCTACTTACGTACGATAGCGTCACGGAAGCCCCGCGTGAAATTGCTCGATAATGCAGAGGGATAGACTGGCTTTACGGTGGATACAGTCTTAGACATTAAAAGCATTAAACCTGTGTAAACAGGCTCTGAAGCGACAGCTCTGAGACAGATCAATAACGACGCCTCCGACGAATTGTTAAATTTATCCATCGCCCGTGAAAGAGCTAAGCAATCTTTTAAAAGTACATTCGACAGATAATATGTGTCGCGATAGAAGTCTGCGCTGAGATTGTCGACTATCGATATTGACACAGAAATAGTCTCCATTTTACTGAAAGGTTATCCAACAGTTCACGGAAGTGCAATTTGTTCAGAATCCCGTGGATTATCTGCAGTCGTGTCGGAGGTGCTGCTCTGCATTTTTTCTGTGTGTTTTACTGCGGTGTTTCAGCACTAGCACACGAGTCTTCGCATGTCTTATGGTTTTACACTTACTCATGCAATCCTCGTTTTGGGTTGGTTTGGACATTGTGGTAATTTATTGCCTAATATCCTAGAGTTTGACGTCCTTTGTTAGACCTTTGTGTACAGTTTAATCCATCAGTTTCAGTGGAGAAGTAATTACCACTCCCGTTCACATTCAACGGTATAACATTGTAGTAAACCGAGGTACAGCCATTAATCGGTTTTCCTTCACCGCCTGCAGCACTATTGTATTGAATATTATCCATAACGGTTGATATCTTCAGTAAACGTCTAAAATCATAGTCATAGAAGCAAAGTAGAATCTTACACAAAAAAAAAATGTTTGCCTGTAAAGTCGGTTTTACGGGCGAAGGAAGATTTTACGTGACAACGTCTTTTTCTCGGTAGAATATTTATTTGTATCATATCCATTCACAATTTCCCTAACAACATTTTAAGTGTTACTTTCTGAACGCACCCATCACATGTGTCATTAATGTCATTATATTGTCTTTATTTTACATGTTTTAAATCTAAATATGCGATAATCAGACTATTATGCATGTATGTTGTCGATTCCAAACCCTTATTTAGTCTAGATCTACATGTAATTATTCTAAAAATACCGAACCGACGGAACAAACATCATATGTTTGACAGGTAAGTACGAACAGTTTGTATTTGTATGGGAATATAAAATTATCGTTTTTATTATTTTCCACTCATTTATTCAATATTTTCTCACCGTTTAAACCTTCCCTTGACTTCCACGAATATTTCAATACTAAAATTAGCCAAATCGGTTCAGCCGTTCTCGAGTTTTAGCGGGACAACTCTCTCGTATCAGACGCGAGCGGGCGTTACACTTTTTCATGAGTGACTCCCAGCGCAACCTAATTTAAGACGTTGTCACGTCAAAAAGTAGTTGGAAAACTTAAAGAATCAAAATAAGAATAGGATTCAAAGTTGTTTAAGAAACTAGTAGATCACTACTCCGCCGGTAAAAGCTCGAGACATTGGGACCGGTAAACCAACATTACATTTTAAAAATATCCATACGAAGTCAGTCTAATCGTAAATTGTTACACTGCAAACAGAGCTAGCAAACCAACAACTAGAGAAATGTTTCAAACTTCGAGTTAGCGAAAAGTTAGAAAGCGAGGGCTTTCCGCTCGTGGGCGTTAAAAAAATAAAACACGAGTATGAATATGAATTCATAATAGGACGGAATTCACAATGGGATGGTATGGTCATAATGGGATTAAACCAGAATAGAATATTAATGAGGTTATTTAACGATTTATCGTGAGCTAAATGGAGATTTGGAATCTGAAACGTGAACGAAAACCAATTCAGAATAATCGGTTGAAACGGGTTACGATGAGGGTTAATTTATTGGCTTTCGGGGCTATAACAGCCCGGAGGTAATCTAA
This sequence comes from Apotomis capreana, assembly GCA_947623375.1. Classification (NCBI taxonomy): domain Eukaryota; kingdom Metazoa; phylum Arthropoda; class Insecta; order Lepidoptera; family Tortricidae; genus Apotomis; species Apotomis capreana. The sequence goes on from OX392501.1 coordinate 2,197,832, forward strand.
GGTATCGGCTAGTTTATCGCCTTGTTGGTTGCGAAATGTTTTCAGAAAGCCAAACCACCCGAAAACGACCCTGGTTTTCGTGTTGAGAATATTTCGTGCGTCCCGACTTCAACACATTTTAGCAAAACTGGCACTATAAATCTGTGTCATTAATAGACCTTGAAGTTTCGAATATCTGTATTCGTTTAATATGAAAACAATTCCTTTACAGTTGCAATTTAGTAAGACAAAACTTCTTTCCGTCTTTGCGGCGGCGGTTATAGTTTTATGTAGGTACCTATAGCGATCATAAATCTTAGCAGACTTGACATTTCTTATCTCACGACACTCATTCTCGTAAGAAAAGTGAATAAACGCTTATATAGTGTACTATATTGTTATTTTTAGCCAGCCAGTGTTTTATTATCATACCTACTCGTAGCGTTTCAAGAAGAACCCACGGAATAACAGTCTAGTTTCTTGAAGTTTATGTTGCTTGGTTACCACACTATGTATATTTTTTAATATGCAGGCATGATCAATGAAAATTTCGTTTTAGCAATTGAATAAATAAATTTTCGAAATAAGGCGTTAGCCAAATGAAGACTCATGACTAAAACAAATTTATGAACATCACGAGTATGTGTTGTTGTTGTGTGTATGATGCATTTGAAGCCAATCAATTTGATGACAATACAATAATATGGTACCATGATGAAACCGGAACGGAGTGGCCTTAGGAACTCCGTAATATACAAAGCAAATCTTTAAAATCGTCTTAGTGAGCAATTGATGGTTGTACAAAGAAAACCATAGTCGTCTATAAAAGATTGTCACAAAAATGTTTTTTGACAGAAACTTATTTAGTGTCGTGTTCACGATCAATACTGTCTATTAATATTCGTTGTACCCATCGAAGGCTTCTAAGGAGTAGCATATAAACTGAAACCATGATCCGAATACGCGTACACCTTTGTATGACTACTATGAGTAGATTAATTTAAATCTAAAGTAAACCAAATAAACACTACACTACATGTTTATGTGATATCCAGCCAGTAACAATCTGCGAGCAGCCAGGTAGCGAATGAGAGCGTTAACACCACGTTTAAAGCGCGAGTTAGCGCCGCTTACGGCTTAAGTGCGCTGAAATTGCTCACGTAGTCCTCACTATCTCGTCTTGGCATAATTAATTAAACGCGAGCGCCCCTTAGGCAACTAAAAGTGTTCCTAATTTGAATTCGCGCGACCTCGTTCCATAGGGTTGAGTTACGTTTTACAAGATTCTTAAGTTCGTGCTAGGAAGTTGAACAAGATCAGTCCCGAAGCAATGTGCAGTGCAGCCTTCTTTCAACATGTCCCCGTAGTAATAATGACATTGAACATGAACGGTCACTGGCCATTAGGCACATTTATCCCACGGATGTACCAGTGAAATCATCCAGGCACGTGTATCTCAGCGGCCAGTGAGCAAGTTAGGCTGAGATAATTTCATACAATTCGCAGCACGTAGGTAAGAATATGTTAGTATCTCTGAAGTTGTCCTCAATCTCCTGACATATCCGTCGAAACAGTTTGACTTCTTAATTATTACTGAGATGCTACTCAAAAGCTAACTTCACAGATAGACACTTACGTTGTATTATATGTGTATAATGTCACACCAACAAGCCAATTCTTCGAGAATTTTAGAATAGATGATAAATTAGCGCCTCACTTCCATCTAGGGAAGACTTCTTGGGCTCATCGCTTCAAGAAGAATAGCATTAACAGCAATGGTTACTAGTTTGCCAAAAGTTAGCTATACAAAGAAGATGTACTTAATTATGAAATTTAGAATAAAATGTTAACGCAAAACAAAATAAACCGGATCGCTCGAATCGTGACTAGCAAGCCTTTACAAATGGGATATCAACTCGTGATATTATATAACACATGCCATATGTCATACACAAATATGTAGGTACCTACTGGGCTTATAAAAAACTGTTACAAAAACCAAGTATTTAACTGGTCAAGCATACACTATACGTAGGTACAGTTAATAGGAACCGGTCTGTGAGCGAATCAAATCAAATCGGGGCTAAGGAATTAAGACTTTTGCAGAAGACTAGCGAATTGCTCAACCAGATTCAGAAACAATATCATATTCTTTTGCAGTCTTTATACTGCCGGACCTGGTGTGGCACTTAATGCCGGATAAAATAATGAAGATAAAGAGATCCGAAATACAATGTGTGTCTAAGTTTTCCGATTCCGTCACGTACATCGATTAAGATTATCACAAGTACAATATCTGAGCGACTCATTGGCGCTGTGTGTGATTTGATCCTTTGATAAGGGTCCAAACGTCGGATCATTTCTTTTTTTAATATCTGCAGCGTCCGCCAAACTTGTCACCGTCACTTGCTACGTATGTAATACCGGATACCACACGGGATTTTGAGGCATATCTAGTTCAATAATTGACCTGAGACATACGAAAATCTGTACCTACGTCACACAAGTCCTCTCACTCAAAGCATTCAAAGACACACGTCCCTCACAGCGGCTCCATTAAGGAGGGCATTCAACGGGATCGTGCACAAAGAGATTGTTAGGGCTCCTCGGGAAATCACGAGCAAGACTTCCGTAGCCTAAGCCCCCATGGGAACGGTAGGCATTATTGTAAAAAAGAGTGAAGCAAGGAAACTCAAAAGAGTTAGGTTTCAGGAGTAATATAGAGTACACACGGTAAATTTGCAACTTGTGGTTGAAATTGTCAGTTTAGATAACTTATATAGGTCTGAAAAAAACTTCTGTCGACTAATATCTTATTCTGTAATGCAAACATGTTTCAGCGCAGCAACTTCCAATCAATTTTCAAATGGTGAGGTTAACTCTAATAAAATTTGAAATCAATGTAAAGTCGGCTTAATTTTATTTATCCCATAAACTTCTCTTCATCTTACCTGACGCATTTTAAATACATGACAAAGGTGAAAAGTGAACTGTAAAAAATACCTGTAATGTTTTAGAACTTTGAACAATAATTTATTGACAACATTTTGACTTTTAATAATTATGCGACTTTGTAGGAAACTCGTTTTCAAAATTGATCTATGATATTAAACCCACTAACCGTCTTGTGCCATTTAAATTCCTTTTAGAGCAAAGCATTGCCAAATTTGGCATTAATAATTTGTCTGGGATAAAAGATAGGAAAAGTTCAAAGTTGACAAATAAGTTATTCAGCTGTGACCGATTTAATATCCCGCAGATTTATACAGGAAGAATGATGCACTGTCATCGAAAATTCGATGCGCTTGCCAAAATTATACTCAACTTTACGAAAAGTAGGTCAAACCTGACTTTCATACGAATTGTTAGCTCGTTTATAGTTATGAAAGTATACCTTTATAAATCTAATAAAATGTATAGTCATAATATCAATAAATCTAGTGTAGTCAGCTTAAATAAATCTCGGAAAAAATATGCGGTTCTTGAACGTAATTTCGCACGCAACAGCAATTAATGCTATAAATTCACCATCATTCTAATGGTTAAAATATTATGAATTCAAATTAATCCATGTAACATAGTTATGACGGTATTAAAACAACAGTTTTACAACTATTAGTGAAATAATTGCATCGTAACAGTACCCGCGACCCGAACAAGCCGTATAACCGCGCATAACTGTATAAAATTAAAACAATTACATCGTTTATATACGAGAACGTGTTTAGTTCGAGCACGGCGGCGTTCAAAAGCGTCCTATAAAGCAGAACGAGATAAATAACATTTGGAAAAATATCCTTCCAGAACATCAGTGAGAAACCTGCTGCCGCTAAACGTCATAAAATATAATTGTGTGTTTTTCTCCCGATTCCCTAACCTCTCTAAACCTAACAGTGGCGACGAGGATGGGATGCGCCCCAGCCCATGCTCAGGAGTCGATTAGAGGATCTTGAACCGAACGCATGTGTGTATTTCTCCCGATTCCCTAACCTCTAAACCTAACAATAATATTCTGAGTATATCATTTTGAGAATGAGCGCCTTTTTCAACTACACGCACGCAATTAAAATAAATTAAAAATAAAATCTATAATATAATTATTACCCGCCAAATTGTGACGCTTAATGGCGAGAAGCGCTCAGTTTTCAAACAACCTAATTATATAATGTACTCTATGTCATTTATTACTACCTTATCAGTACCTTACCTATAGGCCAACTTGCAGGGCTAGCTTATATTGCCGCGACTTCGCTTGTCGCGCGACTCGGCATCAGAGATGGGCATTAATCGATAAATTTTTTAATCGATTAATTAATCGATTAAAAAAGTTAATCGTAAAAGTTAATCGCGATTAATTTAATCTAGATTAACTTAATCGAGAGAGTCTTCGATTAACGATTAACTAATCGTCATTTTAATCGATTAAATTCCACGATTAATTTCGCGATTAAAAGTTGGAACACGCGCATTTTGTGCTTTTTACGAACGAAAATACAATGTCTTGTCCAGGGACAGAAAATGTACCTTTAGAAACTTTTTTCGATTCCCTCTTCCCTCTTCCCCCTTCCCTCTTCCCTCTTCCATCTTCCATCTTCCCTGTTCCCTCTTCCCTCTTGTTACAGTAATACATGATGCTTTTTATAGTGCAGTACTCTAAGAAGTTCTAGGCAGGGACTTAGACTTACAAAAAATATCTTATTTTATCTTATAGGTATTAGTTAATCTAATCGAGAAAAATTAATCAAATTAACTAATCGATTAAAAATTTAATCGCTAAAAATTAATCGTCGATTAACTTAATCGAGATTAAATTAATCGGAACTCGTACGATTAGATTAACTAATCGTCAATTTTAATCGTTAATCGAGATTAAAAAAGTTAATCTTAATCGTTAATCGATTAACTTTTGCCCATCTCTGCTCGGCATCACCTGTTTTGCTCGCACATTATTGAAAGGAAAGTGACAGGTTGTATTTGTCGCGCGACAAATTGTATAGTTGTGCTACGTATTGGTCCAGTTATTCTATGAAGATCTGCAATACATATCTTAATCCTCGACGAAGCGAGCGTCAGTGATGTTTACGAGTATATTTCATAATTTATATTACCTACTTTGATTTCTTAAATCCTTTGTAAACAAATAGGCACGAATATTAATACATGATATTATCGCGTGAAGTCGACTACTCATACTAAATCATTGATCAGAATCGCGTATCTAAACGGATATGTTCCGGTATCGGATGAGGCTGCAGGATTTCCGGAAACACGAGATGTTACGATTCGGTACATTTATTCACGCCACATCTCTGCGGTTTATCAAACTGTGTTAATCTTTATGAGGGTTTCATAATTGAAAAGATGTAGCCGTGAGAAGAAATAATTTCGATCCTACTGGCGATATGTGTAAATTTTGCCCCCCACTTTTTTTTTTAATTTTCGATATTTTGGGTATTTTCTACTCAGAATCAAGAGCTCTTTCGATCTAAATTGGGAGAAAAAAAGTGTCCCAATGTTTTATCGTTCCATTCCGTTACCATTTCCATATAACCTATTACAGCGGTAACGGAATAGAAAAACAAAAAATGTAAGTATATTTTGGGACAGTTTTTTCTCCTAATTAGATCGAAAGAACTTTTCTTTCGATCTCCTCGTCCGATTTACGCTATCTAAGAATCATCACGAAAAACAAATCGTCGGGGATAGTGCAATACCGCGTAAATAACAGCTGTCGATAAAGTTCTCATTTCAATAAAATACTTAGCATTTGTTTGAATATGATTCGTATCTACACTTGTTACCTACCTGGTATTGCACTATCCCCAACGAAATACGAAATGAGTATACCTAATTTGCCTAGCTTCGAGGGATTTTAACGAAAATAGGTTAAATTTCACCTACTCTCTCATGTTTTATATCCCTGTGTATTTGAGGTGTGCAATAAAGTGGATTTGTATTGTATTGTTTGATATTCAAAATAGATAATAATGAAACATTTCGTGGGCATAAATAAATAAATAAATAAATAAAAAGCCCATTTATTCCATAACCAACTTAACTATACATAGGATTTATAAAATTGTAATTGTAATTTCATTTAAATAACTTATTATAATATTTTTCCTTCTTCCGTAATTTTTAATATATATACTATATAGGTTTGGACCCCTCTCGGGTAAAGGCCTCCTCCAATTCTTGCCATTTTACTCTATCTTGTGGGCATAGACAACAATAATTGTATAACTTTTTTTATCTGTTTCGATGCTTAGTCGTTAAACCATTATGCTACTCAAGTCCAATATTGTACAAAAATTGGCAAAATAAACGAAATTGGGCGCCGCAGCTAATTTCATTCTGTCCGAGTGCCAAATTCACCGAACTTAAATTTACTAACACCCGATTATGCTGCTAATTGATATAACTTTTTAGGATTATAGCGCAATTATATAATTGTTAGGTACTTGGGTGAGGTTGGCTTATATATCTACAGATGTCAAAACAAAGAAAAACCAGTAACCTTGTGTAACAACGAACTGCACAAAAGCCGTTTTTTTATCATTTTCCTGTCTTTTTTTTTCTACGGCCGCTTTTTATTACTTTAAAAGAAATCAATCAATATCCGTAAAAAGATAGTAAAATAATATAATTAAAAGGCAGAGCAAAATTAAAGAGTAGTGAGTGATACTTAAAAAAAACTATAAGGCCGAACCGTGTCTCTGAACATGACGTGATTGCAGATTGCGCTTGGAGATAAAATAGTATTGCACGTAAATTTGGCGCTGGAGAGTTTTTCGCTAGTCAGTGAGGTGAAGATATAACCCGGCTTGCGTTGTCGCGCAACCGAGTAAAAAACCGGCCAAGTGCGAGTCGGACTCGCGCGCGAAGAGTTCCTTACCAATATCGAGCAAAAAACACGTTCTTTGTATGGGGCCATTTAATTTTTACTCATTTTTTATTTGTTATTATAAATGTCAACTGTGTAGGTAGGTACCTATTACGGTTCATGAGAAAATGCCCGTCAAATACGAAATGTCATGGAAAAACCCCTATTTTTGTATGTAGCCCCTTTAATTATTATTATTTATCATGAATAGTATTTGTTACATAGAAATACATCATCTGTGAAATTTCTGTTTAGCTATCAGTTCATGAGATACAGCCTGGGTGACAGACGCACGGAAGGACAGCGGCGGCTTAGCAATACGATCCCGTTTTTACCCTTTGGGTACGGAACCCTAAAAAAAAAGAAAACGCGACGCGACCCGCCACGGGCGACAGATTACGGAGTCCATTTGCCACTATTCAGGCACACCTTCGCAATCGCGACAAGTCTTTTGGCGCTAAATAATAAAAACACGCTCGGGTTCGGGGCATTTGGGTCAATCAATACGACACAGCACGGCAGGCGCTCGATCGCGCCATTAAAGATAACGGACAATTACAGGAGCTTCATGTTTAATAGGTTAGCTTGACGATGAAACATTCAGTAGGTATTAGGCCTACCATACCTACCTGGAACCCAAAGACTGACGTATACATGAATATTGATCTACACAGATTGAAATACTTTTTATAGTACTCGTGAGTCTGCCTAATACAGTAACATTATGTTATTCTAGCAGCACCGCGCGGTGTTACCTGCTCATCCCACGGGAACACTACATTATTTGGGATAAAAAGTAGCCTAGGTGTTAATCCAGGATGTCAGCTAGATTCATACCAAAATTCATTAAAATTGGTCCAGCCGTTTGAGCGTGAAGAAGTAACAAACATTCACAAAACACACTCACAAACTTTCGTGTTAGTGTGAGCATTATCAATATCAAATTATAATTGTGAATTCACACGTGGCCTATTATGCAAACTTTTATCGGTAAAAACCGGTAAAAAAAAATGGTCAATGGCAGTACTAGTTGAAAAACAAAACCAGCGCTAATTCATCGGCTGTCGTAAGATAGCAAAAACTGTTATGAGTGAGCGAGGTTGCATCGCTAGATCAACGACCCTAGTCACAGACTTGGTACAAGCTACCACGATTTATTTGCTAAAAATCTAGATAGTCTAATCTATATACATGGACAATACTTCTTCACTCTGCGTAATTAAGGAGTGGATATGCAATCTCCAGATAACGCAGGTTATTTTATTTTAGAGATATGGATATCTTTGTTATTCGTTATCTTTGTCAATGGAATAATCAATAGAATAAACTGAGTAGAGTGTTAATTGAGAGTAGCAATTGGAACGAAAATTATCTCATGAAAATAATATGAATGATCTGGAGCGAAGTAAAGCACAAAGCTCAAATTCGGATGGCGATGCAAGTACTGTGGACGCCCTCTGCCCCATCCAGAAGACGTAGGACTTGAAACCATTAATGTGTCTCATTATTTTTTAATGTGCTAACACATACTGCACGTACACTCCACAATTTTTATATTAAACATTGATACAAAGATCAAAGCACAAAAAAAAATTAAATGCGTTACCTGGCGGAAGAGACCGGGAATCGAACCCGGTACTTCTGGATTACCGGTTCAGCGTGTTAACCTCTCCACCACCCTAACGCTAGATAACCTTTCGATTTTTTCCTTACGCTTTGTGTGTCGATCTTTACATTGTTTACTTGGACCGGTAAAACAGGGGTACCGGGTTTTCCGCCAGTTTACGCATTTCAATTTTCCTTTGTGCTTTGTAACAATGGTTTAATAGGACTTTAAATCATGTCAAACTATATTCTTATTTTGAACGTCTGGATTGTTTATGTAAACGCTTCATAACTGACTTTCATCAAAATCATATCTTACTTTATGGAACAATGCAGTAATGGCAATATCTACTTATGATTTGCAAGAATAATTACAGCTTTCTAATTAGACAGTGGTTTTAAAATACGATTAGTATCCGTGTTGATAAACTGTATACGAGAAAATCTGGAAAAACTCTACCACTTCAAACGGAACTAAATGGTTTAATGTGGCGATAAACGTGCACACAGCCACATAACTGCAATAAACTAAACGTAAATCTAAATAAAACTAACTTCACAAGATAAATTATGTGAAAAAGTTTTACCGCAACTATTCTGCATAATGCGGTTAGTTTAGTGATTTATTCTAAAGCCTTAGTTTTTAGGGCTTGTGCACAAATCACGCGAGGTTCTTTCGGCTACTTTTTGACCCCCCAACCCTGGTGATTTTTGGCGTGGTTCTTTGTTATTGCTCCCTCCCCCTCACAATCTCACGTGTATCGTTTTTTCGCCAGAATTTCTTAAAATAGAATCGCTATTTTGAAGTATTTAACAAGTGTAGATTTAGTTTCAACGAAACCGAGAAAAAGTATTTACTCATGTGGTATATGTTTTTCTTAGAAAAATACAGGTCTCCTTATACCCCTCCCTCCCCCCAACGTGATCTGTCGTGATTTTTTTCTTGACTCCCCCTCCCCCTTATCGAACCTCGCGTGATTTGTGCACAAGCCTTTAGTAACTAGTGCAGTGAACGTGTATACTAATACCTAAATACCATAAAAGATAACTGCTATTGTATCTCATATGAAGTTAGGCCTTTTGTTTTAGCGGACGTGTAGTTTGCATATCTCCCCGTGGAGTCCTACTAAGTACCTTTGAATGGATGTACGTAGTTTAAATTTAGACTCGCAAAGGTCACAGCTGTAGAGTGCGTCATACACAAACGAGAAGTAAACTAAAGTTGGGTGAAATAACCAAAAACTAGTTGGAGTCGTTTTAATATTACATTGTAATAAGTATATGTTAGGTTTCTGTTTATTTCGCTGGCAATATTAATAAAACGCGCCAATATTATTTTTAGTCTGGTAACATTTAGAAATACCCGCCAAAGCTGTCGTCACAGGACGAGTTTATAAAAGACCAAGCACTGGGCTGATGTGGGGCATTCTCTCGTTGCGACTGGTGAAGTGTGTACTGATTACCATCTGATTACCTTACCTTGTATTCACAAAATAAAATAAAAGTATCAGTTGTCCTGAACAAGTGTTTTATTTAAATAAGTGGAGTTTACAAGAAATCAGAAAAGTGGGATTACCAACGCTTATACCACGTAAGTACACGCCTATGATTTCATTTCATCTTTAATCTGATTTAAAAGTTAAGATATTAGCTTCAAACTATTAATATTAAAATATTTATAAAGGCATAACAAAACCACAAATGGTCCATATAGTATTTTCATTCCGGTAGGGTTACCTTAAGTTTAGTGGCACCATTTAATAACTGTATTTATCGTTACGGAGTTATTCCGGAGATTTATACGGTTAACCACACATATTTATCTTGCCAGGGTGACTCTCTGGAGATAAAAATGTGTTGTTTTTACAAATTGGTGGTTTTAAAATGTAACTGTATTTATCGTTACGGAGTTCGTCCGGAGATTTATACGGTTAACCACACATATTTATCTTGCCGGGGGGACTCTCTGGTGATAAAGATGTGTTGTTTTCGACAAGTAGGTGGCTTCAAGATGTGGCTGTATTTATCGTTACGGAATTATTCCGGAGATTTATACAGTTAACCACACATGTTCATCTTACCAGGGGGACTCTCTGGAGATAAACATGTGTTGTTTCGAGAAGCCTATTCAATGCGATGGGTCAAATTACTGTGAATGCAAATACTATAACGTTCCATTCTTGAGGTGTAGGGATGCGTTATAAGAATAGGGTGCACAATATCACACTGAAATTCTGAGCGGTTTTCTTTCTTTATTCAAGTGTCAAACTTAAAAGGAGAATTCGACATATTACTTGTATTAACTTTAGTTACAAAGAAATAATTTTGAATTTTTGAATTTTATTCTTTGGTGGTCCTCGATTGATGCTTGGTCAGGGCGACTCCTTGAAAATATGACCGAATAATCTTGCATCAATCATTAACCATTGAAAAACACCGATGCTGTTCTGCGGCACCGTAGTATATGGTTACATTTGATCGGGGTACTCGGGGTACAAGAAATTGAGGCATATCAGTGCGGTATTATTGGGTATTCAATTCATTACAGTGGTGACGGTGATGGTGCACGCCTTGTCATTTTTTTTTTTAATATTTTTTTTTGTGGACTATACGATTGAATTCCCAGTTTTTGTCTTGATTGCTTTAATGTAATAATAAACAAATAACCAGTTACATAATTCACTCAACAAGTTTAGTGTGCGCCATAATCAATTGATTTCTTATTTGCGAGGTCCACATCATGGAGGAAGACGGCGATCGAGAGCGAAATCACAGGCACAAGCGGTTGACGACCCCAGAGGGTGCTCATTCGCGTCAACCACCTGAAGATCCTTCTCACCGGGATCGCCGTCGAAGTCGTACAGAACGACGCAGCCGAAGCCGTTCCCGTGATCGCAGTGGCACAGTACGTACCCGAAATAGTACTTCTCAAAAGCGTGAACGAGAGTTAATGGGGCTACGGGCTAGACTAGATACGCTAGAACGCGAACATAGGAAAGAACGGGAAAGCAGAGCGCGATCACGACCACAGGACCGCATCATGCGTGGTTCACCATCTAGATCACGTAGTCGCCACAACAATAGATTATGCAATGAAGTAGAAAGATCAGGTTCTAGTCGTGATCGCAGACAACAGCAGCAGCGCAGATCATGTAGTCGTAACTTTTCTACCGAAGACGTAGCTCAAATAGTAAATTCTATTAAAAATAATTTATCATCTCATACGCCAGCAGGTGCCATTTCAACCAACAAATCTATAGATCACAAAAATATTCTTCCAAATTTTGATCCATCTACTAAGAACCAACGAATTGTTATATGGTTGAAAAAGGTTAACGAATGTGCATCTGTTTACGGATGGGATGATAAAACTACGATCCATTTCGCGATGCAAAAACTCCAAGGTGTAGCTCTAAGGGTTCTGTCTCATGGGCTAATATCAAATGCCATAGAGATGTGACCGAAAATTAGTGACGTCCCTATAGTCGGTGAATTCCCGCTTAACAGTTCCAGTTACATAATTCACTCAACAAGTTTAGTGTGCGCCATAATCAATTGATTTCTTATTTGCGAGGTCCACATCATGGAGGAAGACGGCGATCGAGAGCGAAATCACAGGCACAAGAGGTTGACGACCCCAGAGGGTGCTCATTCGCGTCAACCACCTGAAGATCCTTCTCACCGGGATCGCCGTCGAAGTCGTACAGAACGACGCAGCCGAAGCCGTTCCCGTGATCGCAGTGGCACAGTACGTACCCGAAATAGTACTTCTCAAAAGCGTGAACGAGAGTTAATGGGGCTACGGGCTAGACTAGATACGCTAGAACGCGAACATAGGAAAGAACGGGAAAGCAGAGCGCGATCACGACCACAGGACCGCATCATGCGTGGTTCACCATCTAGATCACGTAGTCGCCACAACAATAGATTATGCAATGAAGTAGAAAGATCAGGTTCTAGTCGTGATCGCAGACAACAGCAGCAGCGCAGATCATGTAGTCGTAACTTTTCTACCGAAGACGTAGCTCAAATAGTAAATTCTATTAAAAATAATTTATCATCTCATACGCCAGCAGGTGCCATTTCAACCAACAAATCTATAGATCACAAAAATATTCTTCCAAATTTTGATCCATCTACTAAGAACCAACGAATTGTTATATGGTTGAAAAAGGTTAACGAATGTGCATCTGTTTACGGATGGGATGATAAAACTACGATCCATTTCGCGATGCAAAAACTCCAAGGTGTGGCCAAAGTTTGGTATGAAAGTTTGGATACAATATTGTTTACATGGCAAGAATGGCAAGAAAAATTGATCAATGCTTTTCCATGCAAAGAAAACTATGGCCAAACATTGGAGGAGATGCTGAAACGGAAAAGTAAATTTAATGAATCAATAGAGGTTTATTATTATGATAAATTGGCTCTTGTAAATCAATGCGGTCTTAGTGGAAGGCAGGCAGTTGACTGCATTATACATGGTATTACCGATAGGACAACAAAATCCAGTGCTGTGGCCGTGCGTTGTTCAAACCCTGATCAACTTTTGCGATTTTTAATGAGTAATAAGGATCTAAACAATCAAGATAGAGGGAACATCAAAAATAGAAATTGGTCTGATAACTCTGCAAGCAATAATCAAAGTTCAAGGGCAAGCAAAGCACAGCCACAGAGCACCTTTTGTTTCAACTGCAAAGAAAAGGGTCATCACTTTTTGCATTGTCCGAAACCGTTGCTCAAGTGTAATCATTGTAACAAGGTCGGTCATAAGTCCGAAAACTGCTTCAAGAAATCTGATAATAATTCTAAAAGCACGAAAACCCCCGAAGTTAGATCCTTATGTCTAACTGGCATGGCAAATTCAAAATACACTAAAGATGCCCTTGTTAATGACGTGTCAGTAGAGGTGTTTATCGATTTCGGAAGCGAAGTTACGCTAGTCAAGGAGTCTTTTGTCACCACTTTAGGTACATCTCATAACCAAGTAGAGTCCATTATGAAAGGTTTTGGGAACAGCTTAGTAAAGTCTCTTGGAGAAGTATGGCTTGATCTTAACATTGATGGTGTCGTAGCTAAGGTACCCTGTAAAGTAGTGAAGGATAATCTTTTAGACAAATCGGTACTGGTCGGACAATCATTCACGGAACTACCTCATATCATTGTGTACAAGGATTTGAACCATTTGCGCTTCATAGATATTGGAAATGAAATGCCACAAACAGAATCAAGCAATACTTCTACAATAAAAATTTCAGTTGCTCAGGATGTAGAACTATACGGACCTGCTTCTATTAAGGCTATAACCGATGAAAGTTTTAGCGGGAACATTGTGATCAAAGAGAGGTTAGTAGGGAAACCGGGCCAACAGTTCATTTTATGTGGTGGGGTGTACAATGTCAAAAGCGGCACCATCAACATAATCGTTGCCCCATGTTGTAGTCCTTGTTTGATGATGGAACATTTTGTGGTCTGTAGAGCCGAAAGGGTTGCTGCCGTGAATCTAATTATGGCTCAGGACTAGGGCTCTCGGTATCCGTGTTACACGCGGAAACGTGTACACGGGTCCTTAACACCGGCGGTACTAAGAACCCGATCTACACGAACCGGCTAGGAAACGTTTCCTTCGGAAACGGGTCGACACGGACCCGCTAGGAAACGTGTCCTCTAGGAAACGTTTCTAAGTTTGGATCCGGATCCGCGGTTCGCGCCTTCACTCGGGTATTGAATACACGTCTGAGCGACCCGCCCGGACCATTTATTATTTGAGTTGAAGTTGAAATGAAACGGATAATTTGTTCATTATTGAATGAAAAACTGATTTTATATTATTACGTACGGAGGAAAAAAGATCGAATAAAGACATATAAAATATTTTTTTCTGCTTTTTTATAATTACTATTAGGGTACTGATCAGAGATGGGCATTATTCGATTAATTTTTTAGTTAACTAATCAATCGATTAAAAATATCATTCGTAATTTTTTATCGCGATTAATTTAGTTGCGATTAAATTAGTTGTGAGAATCTTCGACTAACAATTGAATTAGTTTTAGTTTCAATCGACTAAATTTCACGATTAAATCAATATTAAAACTACGCAGTCGCTCGTTTTTGCATTTTTATTTATATTCAAGTTTAATTTGTAACGCTTGAATGACAATGCAATATTATGGGCCATATTAACAATATTATAAGGATAAATAACGAAAAACTGCAATGTTTACAAATCGCAAACAATATAGTAGTTGGTGCTCTATTAATATTTTGATACTTAAAGTACTAGTTCTAACGAGTATTGTAAAGTCCTATACGATACTGAGTAAATTATAGACATAGATATTATCAATATTTTGCTGTCTGTGTCATTAGTACAACTCTGTTTAGTGTCACGCGGCGACAAAACAATGGGATAATCCTACTTACCTGGAAGTTGTTTGTTGCATTTTGGTGCAAGTGCCGAGGAATCTTCTAAAAATAACACGTTCTATTGAATTAAACATCTGCATGTTGTTTATTATCTATTTTGTTGCGGTCTATTTTGTTTTCACCGTGTGGTCATTTAAAATATTTAAACCTCTTTGTAAAGAAATCTCAACATTAACTATTGTACATTTTCCTTGCGTCATTCTACATTGATCATTTTCATTTGATGATGATTGATCAGTCGTCGTTTTCAATCGTCAATCGCAATTAATTCTGTTAATTTTAATCGTTAGTTGTTAGTCGATTACATTTTGCCCATCTCTGGTACTGATTAATACCTAACACCTTGCATGATGGATGTAACATTATGGTGTTAGGTGGAAAACGTTGTCATACCTACCTACATTCTTACGTTACCTGCTATGGCGACTCTTTTTAAGATTAGATATGAATAGGATTAGGGTTGCACTGCAGTTGCACTTGCAGATAACGACAATACCCATTGTATATCGTCATAAATTGACCGCGACAATTTTACTGATAATACGTACAAGTTGTTTTGACATTAGGATTTTACCTGGAAGACCTTTTATTCGTTAAAGTTGAAGGAGAGGCCGCTTTCATTAAATAAAATTAAGCAAAATACTTTTTAACCCTTTTGGAGGGGGCAGCTTTGAAATTATAATATGTGTACTCGCTAGTCATTAAGATTACCTGTAGTTAACCACATTGCCGGTCAACATTGAGAATCTTACGTTATTTGTTCAAGTTTAAAGTTATTATTGTTGGTGTTTTGTTTTTACTTGTTACTATTACGTTTGGTTATTTTTTGTTATACTGTTTAAAATGAAAAGAAGTTGGGTGTGGAGTTACGCTACCAGACACGGTGATACAGCCTACTGTACCTTGTGCAGTGATCGGACAAATAATCAGTTTTCGTGTTGTGGTGGTTCGACAGGAGCTATAGGGAAGCATTTAAAATTTGTTCACCTAAAATCTCCAGCATCGACGTCTAACGAGTGAGTACCTATATTTACTTTTTTTAATCTGATGATGTGTGGAAAACACCGTGACACCTGACAAATAAATACAATCATTCGCGAATAATGCATAAATTTTACAAATATTTTTGTTATATCCGTCGTATATTTTGTTCAGGAATGAAATTTTACGATTGATTGGCTTATGTATTGATTCATAATATTATTTGGAGATCCAACAACTGTTACTGTTACTATAAGTTATACATAAATGAACAAAAAGCAAAACAACAAAACAAAACAAAAGAACAAAAAATGTTTACAAATGAAGCGAAAATTGAAAAATTTAATGATTCGGACAGGATTCGAACCTGCTTTAATAAAAAAAAATAAACAAAAAATGTGTATCAATAAAAAAGCGATTGCAGTTAAATGACCATTTATCCAAATAATAACTAACTTTGCGCAATCTTTTTGTATGATAATAGTTTTTAATATTATATTATTATTTAACTTAGTATTATACTCCGCACAAAATAGATTTAAATAACTAATGTGGGCGATCGTGGTGATGATTACCTTCAATTAAAAAAAAAATGTTTATATTTGGACCATTTTTCATTGCAGTAATCCTTCAGTCGTTGAAGGAAGACCGCCAAGCGATTTGCCGACTCCTGGTACTAGCAGTGATTCAACTGTAGGCGAAGTGACATCAGAAGAACAAAATCGAAGACGTTTTCGTAAGAGTCAGGCTTACGACGGTTCATCGTGTAGCATAGACCGGACTGAAAAAATCCACCAGGCACTGGCAAAACTAATTGCTGTAAATCAGTTACCACTTTCATTTACAGCGAGTGAAGGCTTTCGTCAATTTATGGCAGTGGTTGAACCTGGCTATAAAATCATTAAAGAAGAAGCATTAAAACGTAGGCTTAATCTTCTGGCAGATGATGTAACTGGCAAAATACGCGAAAAGTTGTCGAATGCGAAGAGCATTGCATGCACCGCAGACCTTTAGAGCAATTCCGCACGTATTTAGCAGAGCCACAGATTCGCTTTGATATGGATCCATTTCAATGGTGGAAATTACGAGAAACCAGGTACCCAGCTGTTGCAGACATTGCAAAAAAGTATCTGTGTATACCAGCCACTTCAGCAAGTTCAGAAAGAACTTTTTCAACTGCGGGTAACATCGTTACAGCGAAACGTAGCTGCCTCCTACCGAAGAATGTTTCATTGTTGGTCTTCCTATTTCAAAATAAAAAAATGTTAAATCTAGCATGTTTGGTGCAGTGCTAGGGTTATCACTATCAGTAGAGACCAATATTATATTGTTTGAACCAAGATAAAATTAAAGCAAAAATAAAAATAAAATAGCGTATTAAACAAATTGCAAATACAGAAAATATTCTCAGAACATGTTAAGCCCAACCCAATATGCATAATGCAATGAAGGGTTAATTTATTATACATATGAGGAAATATCTAAATAACACAGTTGCAATAAATCCTTATATCAGATTATAGTTCATATTTATACCCTCCGAAAAATTTGAGGAATTTACACAATTTTAATAACTGATTAAGTAAAAAATATCGTTTAATTTTTAACGACAACGTAATATTACATAAATTTAAACATCAATTACATTATACACGTCGACAAACTAAAGTCGCTGTCGTGTCATTTGACGTAATCGCACCAAAAATGCTAGAAAAAGTACGATCACTGATTATCATAAAATCATGAAATGGAGTACCATTTCTCACTCCATAGCTTTTATGACCACAACACGTCGACAGCGGGTCGGACCCGCGTGTGATTGAGATCCGGGTACACGGGTACACGGGTACACGGGTACACGGGTCTTAATTACACGGATCTTTATTACACGTTCCAAACGGGCCAGAAACCCGTTTCCGTGTAACAGAGAAACGGGTACCCGGAAACGGGTACACGAAACCCGGACACGACCGAGAGCCCTACTCAGGACCCACCGATAATAGAGTCCGCGGATGTTGAAAATATAACTGAGGCTAAACTTCGAATAGGCGACAATGTTTCGGAAGACCACAAGCATAGGCTTCTGACATTGTTAAACAAGTACAAACAATGTTTCGCCACAAACTTATTATTATTATTATTTATTATTTATTTATTGATACAAAATCCACAGCACAAGTTACAATATTTTTTTAACAGATACATATTTGTTTAACATTGGCCAATTACGGATTTACATTATACAGACTTATCACTAGCAAATAAAAACTAACGTTGCGGTAGGAGACGCATACAGATAAGTGATCAACTGAGTAAGTAAATATCCAAGGTGGAAACATATTATAAGAAACTGAAAAATAAACATAAAAGTAAATGTTTTAACAGTTATTGAGGAACCAATGGTAAGCTGAATAAATAAAGAGAGATTTGGAATGGCAGGTGTTGCATTGATGTTGAGTGTGTGTGTGTGTGTGTGTGTGTGTGTGTGTGTGTGTGTGTGTGTGTGTGTGTGTGTGTGTGTGTGAATGATTTCAAACTCGGCAACTCACGCTGACGACAGATGCTCAGTAATCATCCTTCTGAAACAGGTTCTGGTCAGGTAGAAGGGGTCAAATGACTCAAAAAGAGTGTTATACGTACGTGGAAGGCGACTTGCGAGGCAATTGGAACCATACTTCGTACGATTAAAGGGCACAGCAAACAGAGTGGTATGTCTGGTTCGCTGGGTTGTAGCCTTGAGTTTAAGGAGTGCTGACGACAAGTCGCAGCAGTCCAAAGACCCAGAGCATGCATCGTGGAGCAACAACATATCGCGAACCAAACGTCTGTTAGCAAGTTCAGTAAAATTGTGTAGCCTACAAGAGTCTGGATATTGTGTTATTGTGCTACGCATCCGAAAATTTAAGTGGTTTAAAAACTTCTTCTGCACTCTCTCAATAGCAGAACAATAAGTGACATACTGCGGATTCCATATTGTACTACAGTATTCGAGGACGCTACGGACATACGCATAGTACAGTATTTTGATGCAGTACAGTATTTTGATGCAAACTTAGCAGAATTAGGTTGTGCTAACGTCACCCAGATGAATATTGAGCTCAATAACCAACGTCCTATTGCATCTAGACCTTATAGACTATCCCACCATGAAAGAGAGCAAGTGCGTAATATGATTGATGAAATGATGAAGGCAGGTATAATTCGAGAGTCTGTTTCGGAATATGCCAGCCCCATTATTCTGGTGCGTAAACCTGATGGTAGTCTACGTATGTGTATAGATTACAGGAAGTTAAATTCCGTAACCATAAAAGAAAGATATCCGATGCCAATCATTGATGACGAGATCGCTCGTTTAGCTGGTCAGGCGTATTTTATAACCCTGGACCTGGCATCCGGATACTATCAGGTACCCATATCGGAGCAAAGTAAACATCTGACTTCATTCGTGACCCCAGATGGCCAATTCGAATTTAATCGGATGCCATTCGGACTGGCGAATGCACCGGCTGTGTTTCAGCGTATGATGCACCGCATTCTGGGTTCCGCGCGCTTTACTAAGGCCACAGTGTATATCGACGATTTGCTCATATTTGGTAAAAGTTCCGATGAGTGCTTGGACAGGTTGGAGGAAGTTTTGCAATTGATTGAAGAGTCCAAACTGACCCTCAACCTCTCTAAATGTAGTTTCCTCCGCGATAAGATTGATTATTTAGGCTACGAAATCAGTGCTGATGGAGTAAAGCCCGGAGAGAAGAAAATCCAGTCTGTGCAACACTTTCCACGTCCAGTTGATGTTCACAAAGTCCGACAGTTTCTAGGTCTAGTTGGGTTTTTTCGAAAATTCATTAAGAACTTTGCCCAAATAGCCAATCCATTAACAAAACTGTTAAAAAAGGACTCTATCTGGGAGTGGACTGATGCACAGGAGGAGGCTTTCGAGACTCTTAAGGCTAGACTAATCAGCAGGCCTATACTTGCTATCTATGACCATACAGCAGAGATAGAACTGCACACTGATGCCAGTAAGTATGGCATTGGTGGAATATTATTACAGAAAGTATCTGGCACTACTGATTTAAAGCCCATTGCTTATTACAGCCGCCAAACCTCACCCAAGGAAAAGAATTTCCATTCTTATGAATTGGAAACTTTAGCCGTCGTCTGCTCCCTGAAGAAATTTCGGGTGTACTTGATAGGGAGAGATTTCAAAATAATGACCGATTGTAGTGCACTGCGGTCTACTTTCTCAAAACGGGACCTGATTCCTCGTATTGCCCGCTGGTGGCTCATGTTACAAGAGTTCAGTTGTTCGGTGGAGTATAGGGCCGGGATTAAAATGTCGCATGTTGATGCCCTCTCGCGTAACCCAACTTCAGACCACGTTTCCCAATTTGAACCCTTTCCTGCTATAATGAATATTACCGCGGACGATTGGTTGCTCACACTCCAGCTAGGTGATTCTGAGCTTGCTAGGACTCGCGAGATTCTCATGAGTGATGTAGATCCTACAGACCTACAACATATCAGGGATAATTATGTTATCAAAGATAACAAGCTATTTCGCTGTATCAATGGCAACAAGGACGATCTCAAATGGGTGATACCAAAGGGCGCAAGGTGGCAAATATGTAAAATGAACCATGACGATATTGGCCACTTTGGCATAGAAACAACTCTAGAGAAAATAAAAAAGCAATACTGGTTCCCAAAAATGTCTCGTTTTGTAAAGAAATATGTCACTGCTTGTATTGAGTGCGCGTATGCGAAACAAAATAGAAATAATCAGGAGGGTTTGTTGCATCCCATTGCCGAAGTCGAAATGCCTTTTCACACTTTACATGCCGACCACCTTGGGCCTTTTGTGCGATCAAAAAGAGGGAATTCTTACCTTTTGGTTCTTGTTGACGCTTTCACGAAGTTTACCTTTGTCAAACCCGTCAGAAATACCAAAACAATAAATGTAATTAAGGTGTTGAACGATGTGTTTTATACCTTTAGGATTCCTGTTCGTTTAGTGACAGATCGTGGTAGTTGCTTTACCTCCCATTCCTTCAGAAAATATTGCGCTGACAAAGGAATCAAGCACATATTAAATGCGGTGGCTAGTCCTAAGTCAAATGGTCAGGTGGAGCGCTACAACCGCACGATCCTGAACTCTTTGACGGCCCAAAATCTCAACAATAATGAAAGGGACTGGGACAATGAAGTAGGGAAAATACAGTGGGGTATGAACAATACCGTAAATAAAACTACCGGAAGAATGCCTTCTGAAGTATTATTCGGTACTTTTATGAACGGAAATATAAATCCCGCCTTCAATGACATTTTGCAAACGACTCGCGAGAATAAAGATATAGGCTCAATTAGGGAGGAGGTTAAAAATAAGATTGATGATGAACAAATCAAACAAAAGGCTTATTACGATAAGGGCAGACGGCCTGCACGTTGTTACAATGAGGGTGATCTTATTAAAATAACCAAAACGCCCTTTAACAATGATGGCAAGAGCAAGAAGTTGCTTCCTGCATATGTCGGTCCATTCTGTGTCAAAGGTGTTGGGAAACGACCGATACAAGATTTCTTCCGTACCGGGGTTCAGTAACATGAAACATGGGCGTAGTTCTGTTATAGCCGCTGATCGCATGAAACCCTGGATTCATGTTGCTGCCCTGGAAGTTCATGATGACACTGATAGCGATGATGAAAATTGTTCTAGTCAGCAAAATAATGGATAAATGTTTGTGTTAACGAAATTTATGGTTAATACTTGTAAATAAAAGATTACCTTTACTAACTTTATGTTGGTTTAAGCTTAATGAATTAAATCCTTGCAAACGGCTGATTAACATAATGTATTCATACATTGTTATGTACACAAATAGAGATTACACTGAATGAAATATTTTTGTGTATTGTATTATTGAATTATTTCAGAAATTATGTAACTATAATTGTATACTAACTACTATTGGTTAGTTAAGATGTTGATTACATATATACCTTCATACCTACTGTGAGAACAGGTTCGCTCACGGTCAGTTGTAAGTGGGAACAGTTTTGCTCACTTTAGTCAATTAAGAGAGTGAGAACAGTTTTGCTCACTTAGTCAGTTAGGAAAGTGAGAACAGTTTTGCTCACATTAGTTAATTAGTGAAGTGAGAACAGTTTTGCTCACATTAATTAATTAGTAAAGTGAGAACAGTTTTGCTCACATTAGTTAATTAGTAAAGTGAGAACAGTTTTGCTCACTTAGGTAATGTGGGAACAGGTTTGCCCACATCTCGAAATAGTAATATGAAAATGGTGTGGAAACAGTTTAGAATACCACAATTTTTTTAATTATAATGTATAATAATATAATTAATTATTCTTATTTAATTTCTATATTATTATTATTTTGATGATTTTTATTTTGCCTCATCCAGCCTAGTGTTAGGTTTTCACATGATACGTGTATGGGGACATACACGATAGCAGGATGGTCGAGTGTTAGGTTTCTGTTTATTTCGCTGGCAATATTAATAAAACGCACCAATATTATTTTTAGTCTGGTAACATTTAGAAATACCCGCCAAAGCTGTCGTCACAGGACGAGTTTATAAAAGACCAAGCACTGGGCTGATGTGGGGCATTCTCTCGTTGCGACTGGTGAAGTGTGTACTGATTACCATCTGATTACCTTACCTTGTATTCACAAAATAAAATAAAAGTATCAGTTGTCCTGAACAAGTGTTTTATTTAAATAAGTGGAGTTTACAACATATAATACCTACTTACAAAGCTTTAGATCAGTTTAATCTGTCCCGGTGTCGGTCTGAAATAAACTCTTACAAGTTAAATTAGATTTCCGATTCAACCGAAGTTTTCTATAAACACATCGGATATCGTGAGTGGAAATCCGATGGAAATAAACAACGTATACTGTTTTGATAAAAATACGAGAGCTTTTCCCCTATAAAATGCAGTTTACAAATTGAAAGACATCTACTGCTTCGACGAAGTGCTGTGTCATTGACGTACCTCGTGGTTTTCGGTGCAATAATGATTTGACACTTACTGTCCGCCTAAATTCATTCGTGCACCTAAAACCCCGGGGTACTGGCATACTTATGTTTAGCTATACAAAAAACTAATAAAAATGAGACTTGAATACTCCACTATTCTTTACTGCACTGAGGAAATAAATAGCTACACGAAGTGACGGGACGTAGACATTTTTCGTCGCCATAATGGAAATGTGATAGAAAAAGTTTGGGAACACCTAAAGTAACCAAAAACCTCAATACACTTTTTGTTTCATCATACCATCAAAACCTCATTACGAACTTAATGAAAATAAAAGTATTTGGGTAAATTTATCTTTTTTTTTATACATGATATAATACATTTTCTATTTACACCACAAAATAAGACAATACCCATTGCCTTATTTTATGTGTTGAATGGCCAATGAATGTAAAAGAAAATAAACTCTAGTAACAATGCAAAAGGTCAAAGGTGAAATCAGAACTCAACCAGTCCACGGTTTCCGTTCGATACTACCCTTACCATGAGTTTACAGTAACAGTACTCGCTAGCAACTGCGGAAACGATTTGTATGGACAATTGTAGTTCTACAAAGTAACCGCTAGGAGGCGCTGTACTCCATACAAATCGTTTACGCTGTCGCTGGCGAGTACGGTCACGCTAACTCATGGTAAGGGTGTACTTATTGTCAATAGGGTCGTCACCCATTTAATATCATGGTTTGTATTCTATTATAGCTGTGTCTCCGTAATATTTAACGAAACACATACATGAGTCGTTTTCAAAAGACATGTACATAGTTAAAGGCTTAATAAAAACAAATTTACGATCGCGTCTTTTGTGTAACGAAAGTTAGTCTTACAAAAAATATGGGTAAATGTCGTTACCGTTACACAAAGGAAACAATTAAGTTTTGTATTCATTATAGCCCTTAACCAAGTACATGTTTTTTGAAAACGACTCACATACTAGCCCGGTTCGTCTGTCGGTCGAGAAATACTTTACCCAGTTAAGAAAAAAGGCGGTAACTCTATGCCAAGTACATCTGATAAACCATACTATGTGTTGCCGTCGTTTCTCTAAATCGTGGGTGTAATTTTCCTACAGTGTTAGTGTGTAGTTATTTTATTGTTTTTTAGTATTTGTTGTTACCTATAGCGGGAACAGAAATACATCATCTGTGAACTGTCCGGTCAACTGTCTAGTCTATCACGGTTGATGAGATACAGCCTGATGACAGACGGACAGCGGAGGCTTACTAATTACCCTTTGGGTACGGAACGCTAAAAATCACGAGAGCTCATAGTAACGTTTTCCACAGTTTAATACATTTCAGCTCGGGGCGGTAATGAAATGCAAATCGCACCTTTCAGCCGGCGCAGTTAGCTTTGCGATACGGCTATTTAAATACGGTGCAGTATTTTCAACTGAATCTTCGTTATTTTCTGTTGTTTCAAATGATTTCAGAGTTTTCACGAAAAACTCATACTAGTGGGTACACGGAAAGAAATTATTATAACAATACTACCAGAACATATTGTAAATTTCATTCTAGTATAAAGAAACAGAATTAAGTTAAATTTACCGTATTGACTTTTAACAACAAATAGTCGTATTTTAATAAATGCCAGAATATTCTAGTAAAAACATTTTAGTAAACAATACTCAAAGCTATTTATAAGTACTATTATTATTGTAGAGATAAAATTTCGATACTTGTAAAGTATACCATCATAATTCGTTTGTTGTTGCTAGCTGTCAATTAAACAATACAATATTTATGGTTGTCTCTAAAATAACGCAAGTAACAAAAAATATTTTAGATATTTAAATAAGCTAGATTCATATAGTACTGTTTACCCCATAATTCGTTTGTTATTGCTAGCTGTCCATTAAACAATACAATACGTAGGTTGTCTCTAAAATAACGCAAGTAACAAAAATTGTTTTAGATATTTAAATAAGCTAGATTCATATAGTACTGTTTACCCCATAATTCGTTTTTTATTGCTAGCTGTCCATTAAACAATACAATATTTAGGTTGTCTCTAAAATAACGCAAGTAACAAAAATTGTTTTAGATATTTAAATAAGCTAGATTCATATAGTACTGTCTACCCCATGATTCGTTTGTTATTGCTAGCTGTCAATTAAACAATACAATATTTAGGTTGTCTCTAAAATAACGCAAGTAACAAAAATTGTTTTAGATATTTAAATAAGCTAGATTCATATAGTACTGTCTACCCCATAATTCGTATGTTATTGCTAGCTGTCCATTACATAATACAATATTTATTGTATGGATTGCCTGAACTTTGGTTCGCAACACCGCCTGGCTGCCATTGTTTTGTTTATCATTTCATCTTTCGGAGCGATCAGTGCGTGCGCGTGCAGAGACGTTGACTGTGACAAATAGTGTGATTCGTTTAAATAGATATTATAGAAGTGAAGTGTTCCAAATCAGGAAATGGACAAAGACATTGAAAAATTATTGGAATCCTGGCAGTATATCGTTCAGATTCATAATGTTCCTTCCCAAATTGTTTTCCAATATGTCCCCTGCCTAGATTTCTTACAGATTACCTACAGACATGAGTAGAAGTCCGAACGCTCTTAAAAGGTGTCATGTTCATATTTATACAAAAAAATGGCAAAACAGGTAATGAAGCATCACAATTTTAAGATCGGTCGAACTTTTACTCATTTTTCTGTCTGTTTGTTTGGAGCGCTTTAAGGTATACGAAATCTAGACAGGGAACATATTCCCAATATATATCAGGGATATTTACACATGTAAGACCTCCATGTTGATTTTTAGATAACATGAATAATAAACTTACAAACGTTTAATGTTTTGTTTTATTTAAAACTGTTGTTGACCATGTCTTCATTATGCTTATTTTTTATTTTCAGAAGGTTGCAGGTTTAGCAGGCCCGAAGAGTAAAGTCCCTTCTACGTCATGCTATCACTATGTTTAGGTACTGTTTCTGATACAAAAAGTTTCAGTAATAAGCATTTATTCTATAAATACAAAATAAAGATAGCTTTGCGCAGAAGGTCTTCACTTTAGTACGGCTTGTATTACAAGCTTGCTGCAAATGAGTCTTTAAAAAAAGTTTACATAGTTACCGTATTGTTAGCTAAGAATAAGTTAAAATCTGGCAGTTAAGTCACGAAATTATACTTATATGAAAATTTCGTGACGAAACAGACAGATTTCAACTTTTTTTAACAACACGGTAAGTATGTACATTTTTTTAAAGACCCATTCGCCTTCTTAATATTGTGGAGCAAAAAATACAACATTGCTGTAATTACCAAAAAAATATAGTAAACTGAACAATATTAATTTCTTATTTTAGTAAACTCAACCATTTGATGTGATAATGGCTAACCACAATGTTGTTAGTAAACACTTAATAAGTAGTAAAGTGTACAAAATATAAAGTTTGGTAAAATCTCAACTTGGTAATATTTGCATTAAATTTGTTAATAGTCACTATAATAATCTAGTAGTCGTTACTAAAAATCTGGTTATCTCCAAAATAAAGCATGGAGTTACGAACGATACCAATTCCGTTATACGTAACAAAACCTGTTTGTAATGGATACAGAAAGGTTTTTGTGCACTATACACACATTTTAATTATGTGTACCAGCATTATGTTTAACTGTGGTAGATATTCCTGTAAGCTATTACCAGATTTTTGTAGTAAACTCGACAAAATAGATAGGTGTCGTATATATTACACGACAATCTGGTTACATTAACTTTATTCTGGTTACCTAAACTAGAATTTTCTCTCCGTGTATGTTTGCTGTAGACCTTGCGATATTTTTTTGATTTGAGACCTGTAGACGAGAACAGCCGGAAATCCGGACAAAGTGACATTCGAACATCCGGACATACAAAATCATTTTATGCCAAGTTGAAACGGAGTCGCTTTGCTCGCTCGGTCAATGGTGACCAGTCTTCTTTAGACATCGGGTTTAAGCAGCAGCAAAGGTTTCTAAAACTAAATCCAGTTTATTAATAGTAAATGAATACAGATTGGAAAGAAGGGCTTGCCGGGTGAGTAGGTATAGATAGGCGGATAGTGATACGAAGCTGGTAAGCCCTTATATCTTTCATAAAAGTTAATGGTTAATACATTTTCTCAAACATGCAATGAGAAAAAAACAATAAAAATATAATTCGGCTGCTTAGCCTGTAAATGCACACAGACGCAATGTTTAAAAAAATACTTCCTGGCTTAGACCTTCAATTTTGTATGTTCCGCCCGAAATGTGTTACTTATATAACGCATGACGACATTTTGTACGAGAAAATTTATCAACCAGTCACTTTTATGAATATGGTCAGAGTGGAGACTTCAAGGAGATGGAGAGTCGGAGCAGGATAAGGATTCTTTGCTTCTTCAAGGAGTAGGGAGCTGGGTTAGGAGCTGGGAGCCATTCCACCGGTCAACTGAAATGATAAAAACGTAAGTTAATTATTATTTTGAATTAATGGGAGAACACACAGACACAGTGCAACATATAACGGAATACCTATACAATGTGTACTATATTGGGATCCTAGTGCAATTCGTACATATGCGCTATTTTTCGACATGAATCTTTTAATCCTACTTGATAAAGTAAACACTACCAGCTCAGTGGTTGCCGGTCGGATTTTCGGCAACCCGAATTCAATGAGAAAATGTAGTTTCCAGTATTGTGATTACTAAGCCTTATATATCCTACCTAGTGCAACTTGTACTCCCGTAGCAATTTTGTATATACGTAACGTCTATAGACCAAAACCGGTTATTTTACTATAGAAACAGTCATTACCGGTTTTACCCAAGAAAGATACAGCCTGTATAAGCGCTTATACAGCCTGTATATAGCTTCAATTAGAATTATAACTATTTGCTACTTGGGCACGATGACAAAACAATAACATGCGGTTTTGCATTCCCTAGTAACGCCCCCATAGCCGTTACCTCTCTATACATTATGTTTTATCAATAAATGTATAAAATGTATGGCGAAATGGAAATGGAAGTGGGTAAAGGAAAATATACATTGTCTTCTAACGTTTTAATTTCAATCAGCTGAAGTTCTTTTTACACAAAATGTTAATGGTACACTAATTAACTCTTCTCTAATGAATTAAATTACAAACTGAAGTGAATTACATAGTGGGTTGCGCAACTATTCATCAGAGGAAAGCGTGTTTTGGGTCGAGCGCTAATTCGAAGTTAAATGAGACTAATATCCATTGACGTAAACAGATCAATACTGTCCACCTAAAATAGACGCGACAAAAGCTATGAACTTGCCACTTTGTGATAGAAAATACCTAATAGCTTCATCGATCGATGTAACACCCAAAAACATACCTTTTCAAGGACAGCGCGGAAAAAAACGTAGGCTAGATTTCAGTCTGACCACCATAAAACGCTGAATAACATGCTGTTTACATACACGTCGATTTTTTTATAGGTACGTCATCGGTAGCGTCTGGATTTTTCGCACGGAGAATGCAGAGAACATATCATCCGAAAGTTTGAGATTTTATAATGAAAATACAAATAAATAAATAAAATATCGATTTGTCGATAACGTCGTTAAAAAATGGTGTTCTCTCCCTACAACTTGCCAAAAGCCGCACCCAAAAAATCAGGCCAGATCAATGAATGAATGAATAAATAAATTAACTTTATCTTGCATTAAGATAGTCGTCGGCATTACAGAAAACATCTCACGTGCGTATACGACTTATTCTAGCGATGCGATACTCACTCGTCGAACCTGATTAGTATGTTTGATCATGTGGCACCATTTAGCATTGGTATCACATCTTATATGGAAGTTACTGACACCAGAAAATCAGAACTACTGAATTATTATTAAATAAACATGATAATAACGATGTTTGCTGTACCTAAATGCACGATCGTATATTTACGAGAGGTATCTGTAAGAAAATCTAGTCTATCCCATCTGTTTAAAAAAAACCCTTTATATATTAACAATGGAACAACACTCCACTTATAAAGAGGTCGAAATCTCACACATTTATTATGTGCTGTTATAGTTTCACTATTCCTTGGAGGGTAGAGAGATGTATGTAAGATCTTATATTCCCAAAATCAAATCCCAAGATGGACACGCTAAACTGAAAATGGTATAGAAATAGTTAGGCAATAGTAAGACATCTAGACTCCATAGTTATCTTACAGAACAATGTCTCTAAGACGAACGTCCTACAAACGGAACATGCATCAAACAGCACAAACAAGCATCTGTTTGTGATTCAACATCTGTTCTTAAATACCACATGTCGCCTTCATTACTCTCAGTGCGATCGACATTCGATACTGGACTATTATAAAATTCCAGCCATTGCTTTATGTGGTCACAGTATAAGAAAATAAGGTATCGCATTCCGGCCAGTGAGACTTTCTACGTCACCGCTTAGCTGCCGCTTTATGGTAACAAAATTATTATAAGGAAAAAATGTTTGCCGCCAGCCGTACTAAAAATATTAATTACGCATTATGATTGTCATGTTCCTTGACCAAGTTTTATTTAGACGTAATCATTGATTAAAAACACTCAAGGTTTTATGAGATTCATACAGGTAACAAGGGAATCAGGGAGTATTATAATATATACCACTGGCAACACCGAAACGGATTGACAGAACCAACTAACCAATCATAGCATGATGACGTCAAAAGTCTAGCCTGTCATTCCGGAATGCCATACCTTATTTTCTTATACCATTCTTGGTCACTACAAGTTTAGCAAAGGCGTTTCAAACCTAATAGAAAACGCGGTCCTTTCGCTGGATAGCAAACTCGTATTTTAGAGCCGTTTGAAGGGAATTTAGATTTGTTTTTCCTTGGAATAGGAACGTTTTTCAATGATAGCTCGTAACAGAAACGAGGTGCGTAAAGTAAATAATGATTATGCCGCTCGCACAATTTCCTTTAGCAAAACGGGAAAGCGAGCAATTAGGGCCAGGGTTGGTGTGATCAACAGCCTTCATATTTTTTAAACAGTATTTTTGTATGTTTAGTAAAACGTATTTCGTACCGTTTCGTGTACCTAATTGTCAATTAACGCGAGGACATTATGGAGTATTCAAAGAAAAGTTTGTAAAGTATAGAATTAAATACCTATGTCATGTACATAGATCTATTATTGTAACAACAAACTGTCTTAGCAGTTTGGCGGGTTAATTACAATTGCATGCAGTTATGTACACCTTTTTTGGAAAATAAATTAAAAAAAAAAAAAAAAAAACAACTTTTAAAATAAATATTATGTTTATCGAAGAGTAAAAAAAAATACTTTGATGCTATAATATCCTTGTGATGCACTTCATGCTGGCATAAACTAAAATAAAATTACTAGTTTAGGAATTAAAATAAAAGCGGTATTATGATGTAAATGATTTCTCTATATATGTATTATGAAAACACAAAAATATTTACAGAATCCTCTTTAACTTACTGCTTCCAGAGCTTGAGAACGGTCAATAATCCAAAAAGAAGTACAAGATTTCAAAAATTATGTACATAATATGTATCTTCTTTTTTAAATGCAAAAAAAATATTTTAATGGCTTGTATTATACCCCGTAATATGAATAATTTCAGTTTACGATACCGACGTACTTGACACTATCTTGAAATATATTTGAAATGATTAACAACGATCTTACTAAATAGAAAGCCAAATTTTATTAATTGAAAATAGAAATGTCATGAAGAGACACCGTCCGCCATTTTTGGCATTAGATTATTTATCTGTGGTGTGACGTAGAATACCGAGTAAATAAACAGAAGGGCTACCCCGATGTTCAAAATTCAAACGTCGTAAAGTGGTCCTTTAGTTTCATTACAGGATCGGTGAAGTCAATATCATGAGCGAAAAAGGGTGGACAGCGTTTTTAAGCATTTCAAAATACAGAATCAAAACCATAGTTTGAAATCCAATATTATATTTAGGTTTCCTATGCTATATTTAACGTATAGTATTCTATACGAAATAAACATAAGTTTAATACAATTTAACATGAGTCAACTAGCCTATTGCTCTATTAAAATGAGTTACTATCACGAAAAGCGAAGATTTCTATTGTCTTAGCCACCTGAAATATTTTAACTTTGTTTTATTTTTTCAATTAAGTAGACTACGGCAACATTCGCCGTGTGAATGCACTTGCGCAACAGCCGAGGTAACGCACCAATCAGAGCGTCTCAAATGTCCGTACTTTTTAGTGCCGTTAATTTGGCAACACGGTCACTCGATCACGGTAAACAAAATTGCGTTTGCGGTTTTGAAGAGGATATATTATTGAGATCAAAACATTTGGAGATTGACTTGGTGTCTGAGTTTAATGTATAAAAATAAAAATTTAATTCCGTTCAAGCTTGGCCCACGCCTAGACTCGGAACGCGGTACATTTGAAAGTTTCGATTACCGTAACCTTACCATGAGGTTACAGTGACCGTCCCGTTTACGCACTCGCTAACGACTGCGTAAACAATTTGCATGGAAAATTGTAGTTCTACAAAGTAACCACCAGGCGCGCTGTACTTATTCTCAATACAAACGTTTACGATGTTGCTAGCGAGTACGATCACGTTTACACATGGTAAGGGTACCGGTCCAACGTGTTAAGAGGACATCCTTTCCCCGTATAAAATATATTTAGAGGCAAACGTTCTTTACAGCCGACTTCAAAAACGAGGAGATTCTCATTTCGGTTGTTCTAGAGATGTGCCGTTCTCGAGAACTTTTCCCGATTTATATGGGGGGAAAACGTTCTTGAGAACATTTCCCATACAAAATAAGGAAAGTTTCCGATTTTTTTTGGAAACGGCACATCACTACCGTGGACAGGGCTTACTTTGATCCAAGGGGCAACATTGATCATCGGTTTTTAAGCATGAATACGTCTAGTTTTCAAAAGCATACCTAATGTATTTCTGTCGAGAAACCTCTAACCAAGAAATTTTATATGCGCGTTCAAAAACAAGCTTCCTATAGTTGAATAAGTTTCTGTCAAAAATGACATTTTAGTGACAAGCTTTTATAGCTGACTTTACTTTTCCTTGAATATCCATCAAATGCTCACTGAGACGATTCTAAAGAGTCCAAACTCGGTAGGATTGGTTTTTCTATTATAGACTTCCTATGGCCACCTTCCGGCTCCATCATCAGATCAGCCCCATGGTACCATATTAATGTATTGTCATCAAAGTTATGTAAGTATGCAAAATTTCAGCCCAATCGGTTGACGATATCTGCTTCAAAATTGAGTTGCAAGATTCCACCCGAACAAACATACTTATATACATACATACAATGCAAGTTAAATAAAAGCTTGTAAAAACTAGAGACTAATGTTACCCCGCGGATCAAAGTAACCCCTAACCACGGTACTTAGAACTGTATACTTGTTTCATGAGCCCGTATCACAGCACAATAAAAACATTTAGAACACACCAAAGAGCATTCTTTACGCCGATGGCATATTCACTTTTTAATATCCTTCTGGTGAATTTGCCTCAAACAATAGGCCGACACTGATTCATAGACGCTATAAATAATGTAAGAGACTCGAAACAGCTGGCGTTAGAGCTAACTATATATAGTTATAGTTAGCTATTACTATAGTGAAGTGACTCATCGGTAAATAAGTAAGCAATGTAAGCATGTAAACCTGTATTAATCAAATGTCGAGGAAACACCGCGCAGCCTTCGGGCGGTCTTCCTCGCTCGCTTTTACAACCAGGGCAAGGATTATATTGAGGCCACTATTGTTACAAGACGGAAAAAATACATTATGATACGTATGCGGTATCAAAAGACTTTTAACGAGCCAACGTTTTTAGGGAACCATTAGAGCTACGTAACTACGTTAAATACTGAAATAATATGACTTAACTTGTAGTGAAATGGCTGAAGTATGATATTTTTGTTTTGAACCCCTATAATACCTCGCCGTTTTTTTTTTATTGAAAAACTGACTACAACAAAATTTTACATAATTCAAAATTTCATGAGAAATGCGGCCCGTACGCGAGAATAGCCGGAAATAAACGGACATCCGGATATACGAAAGATTTTTTGACCAAGCTAAAACGATAAACATAAGTGCTTTAATGCAGTAAGTGATCAACTTGTCTATCTTTTAATTTTTTTTATGTCTTATACTTATATTTATATTACGCGACTATTTCTCGAGCGAGATAATTACCCGTCTCTTTCTGTGCAGTAATGTTAGAGAGTGACGGGTAGCGCTATGTCGCGCGACAAGTCGTAAAGCATAGTTGTGCCAAACGGGCTGCCTACATCTCACTCGATGAACAGTATCCTGCCGCTTTGACAGGTGTACGATAATTTAATCGTTTAGTACGATAATTTTAGTGTGTCGGTACGATATTCCGGTTGCACTCGTCTGGCAACCCTGGTCTGTTCCGTATCTCTTGTTGAAGCGAATATATCTGAAATATCTGAATATATCTGAACCCTTACCTGTCTTTGTCGTGTGCTTGTGGGTACTGCAGCACCGTTTGCTGCTGTTCCATGTCCACCACGCATTGTGTCCCGAGCTCGAGCTCTGGAAAGAAGAATCACTGTTTAGATTGAGGTTCCTCGTCCTTTACAAAACGCTGATTGTTTTGGACACTTTTCACTATGATCAAACATGTTTCTTAACAAATCAATGTTGCTACTTAGAACAGGGCTATTGCGATATATTTGAAACCTACAGTTTGAATTTATTGATAATTTTAGTTAAGAACCCACTCGAAATTTAGAAAAATCACGCAGAAAACTGTTTTATTCCACTTATCATCGACTGCACGTAATGAAAGCATGAAATAGCTATGTTACTACCCAGAACTCAGGGAAAAGTATTATTCACATCAAAAGTTGGTTGTAATTTTATCAATATATTTCTCATAATATGAAAAAAAAAAAGTTATAAGGCCTCTTAACTTCTTAAGATTTTCACACGTTTTTAATAAAAAAACCGGAACTTAATCGCATGTTACATCACGTCCGAAACATCGAGGTAATTAAATAAACACTTTTTGAACGCGATTCAGTCCCGTTTCGTTATAAAAATGAATAACTTAGTTTAGAAAACGGAGCACTTGGATCGTCGTAATAATTCCTGAACAGATAAAGAATGGTGTAGTATTATGATTTAAATGAAAATAAACGAAAATATAATTTAAGGGATATTCGTATGTGTTAAATTAATATTATTAACCACATAATTTTTACAAACGTCATTGCCGGAGCATAATAGGCGGTTGTCAGGATGAAAATTAATTGATGTATCGGAGAATCGTAACGAGATTGGCAAATGCGGTTTTGGATTCGGGAAACAAAGCTTTGAACGCTTTATCCGATGCATAAATACATTATACTGTGAATTTAATTAAATATTCACAAACCGACTGTGGCGAGTAGTAGCGCCAATAAATATATTTTTTTTTCTATTCCTAATGACTAGTACAGGTTCGTGCTGATTTTGGTAGCTTGGTTATTTTTTCAAAAGCAAATATCAATTAAAGTGAATAACCTTTTTTTCGGCTTGCCAAAGGGCATTTTAGACGCCAAGCCACGGTATGAATTAACATGAAATTAACTGTCTAAATACTCATTACAATGTAATTGTTTCATGTTTAATTAGCGCTTCTTGATATTGTGTTTATTAACGCATTCACTGCCAGGGGGCGTGTGGCCTAGGAACAAACTTGTCTGAAGATGAACGCATATATGCGTTGCTGGCAGTGAATGTATTAAAACAGCAAGATATACTATATCTCGTGCATGAACCTTATTAGACGTCAACATCACACATCACTGACAATAGGTAACCAAGCAAGT
The DNA here is from genome assembly GCA_947623375.1 of Apotomis capreana. NCBI lineage: Eukaryota > Metazoa > Arthropoda > Insecta > Lepidoptera > Tortricidae > Apotomis > Apotomis capreana. The sequence continues at coordinate 2,232,645 of OX392501.1, forward strand.
TCGGCAATGCTACTCAATTAAACATACGGCAATTAACTACCCAAAGGGAGAGATTGAAATCTTAGCGATAGACGCGTAATGAGTACACGAGTGAGACATGCTTGCTAATTGATGATAGTGCGCAGTGTGAACTGCTACGTAGTAATCGGTACATTACGACCAGCGACTGCGACGCGGACGGATGCAAGCGACCGCGTCGCGCGATATAATCCATACAAAACAGTAGTTCGTGGATTCGCGGTCGCCGTCGCTATCATGTGTCGCGGCCGCTAAGAACCGAATGGATCATAGTCAGATTTAGGATCGAGTCTTTCCTGTAAACGTAAGCGAAAAAGGATTCACAGGGCCTAATTTCCTGATAAAAAAACACTCTTCTATAATCGGATGTACATAATAGCAATATAACCTGGAATACTTGGATTCATACAAGCTCCTAATTTTTGACCACCGGAGGGACAACATTCGTTTTTTGAACTGAATATGACCCGAATGCTATCTTAAAAAGCCGCGGCTTCGCTCGTCGCGTGAGAGCACTAAATCGATAAATGGGTGAGACAGGAAATATTGTCGCAGTATTATTACTAGAAGTTACTGAAAACGCTCATGACCTGCTTCATATCGACCAGTACTCGCTTATAGCGACTACGAAAAGGTATGGAGAATTGTAGTTCCACAAAGTAACCGCTGGGGGGCGCTGTACTCCCCATACAAATCGTTTACGCTGTCGCTGGCGAGTACGGTCACGTTGACCTATGGTAAGGGTACTTACTGTACGCAAGATGAGTGGTCGACCCACAGACAACCCCCACTAGACGGAGCATGTAAGGCGACCCGCGCGCACCAACGGTCGATGTCACGGCGGCACGCCATTGTGAACTAGTGAATGAACTAATGAATAAAGAATTTCGGTCCGAGTAAAAACTGATGACTTGTATCAACTTTAAGAAAACAAAGTTTCTCAGCAATGGCTTCGCGTCCCGCTTTCGTCTATGTGCTAACTTCACGAGCACGTCCTACTTCGAATTCATATTCCGGCGGGATTCGCGATGAAACGAGAACAGACTGGCATTACGTTGTCGCTGATTGACAAGCGCTATGTTTTAATGTATTTTCATATCAGTGAATACGTTTTGTAAGTGATAAATATAGTCGTATTAAAGAGTAGACCTGACTGTTTCATTAACCTTATGACCGCCCTGCTCATTGACAGAAAACTGCGTCCTAGACGCCAAGCTGACAGCAGATAGTATAGCATTGTACAGCGGCAGATGACGTCGTAGCGCCTTTCCGTCGACGTGTTTTGCCGTCTTTGGCGCTCAAAAGGTTAATGCTTAACCTTGATGGAATCTGTGTTTAACCGCTTCAGCTAGCTCTAGTCAGTCGGATGCCTAGGTCCCTAAGATCTTTCTGCAGTGTCAGTGTCAATAATCCGACCTAATTACGGATTTATCACAACTTTTGCGGATAAATAAAACATGAGAGTCTAGGAAATATGTCGTTTTAAAATTGGAGAGCTAATTTTAATCCCTTCGGACTACAAGATCCCTTGGCTGTGTGATTATTATTGTTTGTTGGAAGACTTTGGTACGTGCCTTCAAAGAGACTTGGTTCCTTATAAACCCCCTCCGCCGTCTGGAAATACGAGGGGCACACCGAAATGATCGGGAATAGAGTACTTTAAACTGAGTTACATTAAATCCTTTTTTGTCACATGCATACTGGCGACTTACAATCACGATGCCGTTTTTACAATTTAAAAAAAGAACGATATATTTTTTTAATTCCATTTTTAAATTGACAACTCTATGAACAAAATGGAGCTGACGCGTGAAAATTTTCGTGCAATTATTTACCATAACTTTCGTCGTGGCTTATCTCCAGATGAATGTCGCAATGAGCTTGTTACTATATACGACATTGAAGCACCTAGTCAGACGACAATATATCGGTGGTATGCTGAGTTTCGACGGGGTCGTGCCTCTCTTGGCACCGTACCTTCATCAGGTCGGCCGAAAACGGCGGTTTCGCCTGAAAACATCGCGGCTGTGGAAAAACTACTAAAAGAAGATAGACATGTGACATACGAGCAGATTCGGGCAACCATAGGCATTGGAATGACTGCAATTCACACTATTTTGCATGGTGAATTGGGTGTCAGAAAATTGATTTCCCGATGGGTACCCCATAATTTGTCTGAAGAGCAAAAGGCGGCTCGTGTTGATTGGTGCCGATCTATTCTGAAATGCTACAATGGAGGAAAGTCAAAAGCCGTTTATAATATGGTCTCGGGTGACGAATCCTGGATTTATTCTTATGAGCCTGAAAGAAAGCACCAGTCGGCAGTATGGGTCTTCGATGACGAGGTCAAACCAACGAAAGTTGTGCGTTCTCGAAGCGTGTCGAAGAAGATGGTGGCTTCGTTCGTCTCAAAAAAGGGGCATGTTGCCACAATTCCTCTAGAAGAACAAAGAACCGTTACCGCTGATTGGTATATCACAGTTTGTTTGCCGGAGGTGCTGGCCGAACTTCGCCAAGGGAACCCGAGACGCCGCGTCATCTTACACCACGACAATGCGAGCTCCCACACCGCCCACAAAACAACTAAATTTTTGAACGACGAAAACGTTGAGTTGATGTCCCATCCTCCATACAGCCCTGACCTGAGTCCAAATGTTTTTTTTACGTTCCCTAGAATTAAAGATTTATTGCGTGGTCAGCGGTTTGAGAACCCAGAAGCCGCTGTGGAAGCCTATAAATCGGCCATTTTGGCAATGCCTACTTCAAACTGGAATTATTGTTTTAATGACTGGTTTAAAAGAATGCAAAAGTGCATTGAATGTAACGGAGAATACTTCGAAAAACAATAAAATATAATTTATTTCTATTTATTTATTCTTTACATTAGCACTAACAGATGAACCTTACATGCTAATTCTTAATTAATTCAATACATATTACATTTGTTATTACAGTAGACATTATTACTTACAAAATAAAGATTAAAATAAAGATTAGATCCATAATGATTAATAAAATTGTATGAATGAAATAAATTTATTAAATGGTGCTAGTCGTCACTATTGTTTCCAAGTAGCGGATTGATGCTGCCAAAAACTCAGACTCCGAGCTAAAAAATATGTCAAGTTCGCTGTCGCTGTTCAGTATGTCATTCAGAAGCCGTAACGCTTGGTGCAGAGGAGAAGATGCGAGCGCGCGCGTCCTGGCCTTATGTATATAGTGCACATAGTTTTTTAAATTCCCGATCATTTCGGTTTGCCCCTCGTATTTACCCGCATTTGTTTGTTCGGTCGCCTTCAGATTTAACTTAACAACCGCAATATGGTGACAAACTTTAAGAATTAAAAAAAAAAAAAAACAAATCACTTTAATTTTAGCGATTAAAAACTCTGCTTACTGAAGGCTGTTTGGAAGAGATCGCTTTTTAGCAATAAGACCGCGAAAAAAAAACAGTGACCGCGCCGCTGTATGGGTAGCAGTTCCTGACAATTTCACGTGAGTGTAAACCGCTTAATGCAATAAGACCCCCGCCTGCTGTTTACCTACATTTGATTTATTGTATCTCTAATGACTTGTTATTCGTGTGTATTTGAGGTGCCCAAAAAATATTATTTCACAAAAAACCTATTCACAATAATATTTCAGAATTTACCGAAAATACTTATCAGACAGTGACCGCATTTGCCAACGTCACAAAGTTCCTCGAGTTTTATTCCGTTATTCACAAAGACTGTACTACAGCAAATCGTTAATCGTAGTCGCGTGTTCGCAGTAGATCGATGTTGTGGGCAGGCGGTGAGTCAACTGGGAAGGTACTTGAAATCCGGTTGTATTAGCCGTGTGCCAGACTGAATGAACGGTACAGGTTGATGGTTATTTTGTTGTTTTAGAACCTAGATAGGCTTGGCTATAGATATAAAGACTGTTAGTGCTCTCAGCAAGCTCTAGAGGCTCCACTCTTTTATATTATTTCCAATTCTCAATAATCTCATCTCAGCAAAATTTTCTTAAATAAATTGATATATAATTGAGATTATTGACAAAAGTTATGATGTATCCTACGACACAGTGAGTGTACCCAAATAAATTCTGGTTTTAGGTGTCCTGGTCGTAACCGGTTCATAATGCAAATGTTTGTGACCAAAAATGGCAATTGAATGTTCAACAACCGCAACCTAAAATGAAGATTGTGTTTAGGTTCAATATTATCTATAAAACATTTATTAAGGAACCTCTGGTTGAAGGTCGCTGGAAGATCTGTGTTATAAATATCGCCTGTTGTCAACCAAAACTCACTAAGTAACAAATACCTACTTAAAACAAAGCTCGTATCTCAGTGTCAGGGTACTTACTAGATACGAGGTTTTGAAGAGCAGTGACAGAAATTTTAATTGTGGCGGCGACTTTATAGAATATAACACGACAGTTCCGGAGTTAGCGATCTCACATTGTTGGAGGCTGTTAGGTTTTAATGCATGATTTGTTTTGATATAACGTATGCGGAATGAAATTTGGACAAAGATCAATACGCTGTTTAATTAAATTAGTTTAACTAAATATGTATTTATTTGTACTCATATTAACACAAAATAAATAAAATTTAATGTAAAAAGAAATTTGGTCCCATCCGGACTGCTTTTCTACAGTTTTCTGGCACTTTCTTCATGGCCGCCGTATACAGGGATGTTGGCATTTTATTTAACTCCGATTTAATTTTTCTTTTTAAACTTTCTATAGTTTTGGGTCGAAAATTATTTGCGTACACACGTCTTTTCAGATTGGCCCAAAAATCTTCAATTGGCCGTAGTTGGGGTACATTAGGCGGGTTTGATTCTTTCGGTACGTACGGGATTTCTAGCTCATCCATTTCCTTCGTAGTTTTTTTTGAATAATGACTAGATGCTAGATCTGGCCAAAACACTACATTAGCTCCTCTATGATTTGACCGTATAAAATGACGCACAACTGGCAAACATCGCTCAATGTACCGGTCAGCAGTAACCGCCAAACCAGATTCAAAAAACACCGGCTTGGACATACCACGAGGGCTTATTGCTACCCATAGTAGAACTTTTTTTGGAAACTTCGTGTGTTCTACATATTTCACAGATTCTTCGGTCCGGTCATTAGCCTTTTCAAAATAAAAGTTACCCTGCCATTCATTCCCATCTAGGGTGAAATAGGATTCATCATCCATAACGCAATCTATGTCGTTTTTTGCGTAAAATATATTTTTAACCAAAGTTTTAAGTCTTTTCTTTTGAGATAGTTTTTGCTTTTCGGAGACGGTCGGTTTGATTTTTCTTGATCGTTTAACAATACCCATGTTATTGAGATGCTTTTTCACAGTTTTCCCGTCACAGCCGAATTTATTTCCAAGTTCTCTGTATGATTTTGCCACACGACCGGCCGTCATTTTCTTTAATTGACTCCTCTTCGAAGAACTACTTAAAGTGCTTACCTTCCCCGAGCCAGATTTTCTAGAAGTTGTTTTTCGTGAGGAATAAGATGACAAAATATTATAAATAGTACTTCTGCTCTCCCCCATTTGCGTGAAATGTTTTACGACCCTCGACTTAGGCCAGTCCGGGTGAATGTCGTAAAATTTACACACATTCTCTCGACGTCTTTCTTCTCGATTTGCCATAATAAATTCAATGAAAAACACACAACCATGAAAATTACTGACAGATGTACTCGGAAACAAATGACATTCACAAAATTTCAAATTTCGAACGTTTTATTTTTAAGTTATGCCTAAAGAGTTTGTCCATATTTCATTCCGCATACGTTAACTGTAGCTGTAAACGAGATTACCAGAGGTCGGAATTCTCGTAGCATTTTTGAGCTGTCATAGGGACTTCTCATTTATCGACTACCGATATTCATAATTATATCGATAAATTATAGAACACAACATATTAAACACGATTAAAAGTAGAGGTAAACAACAGGCAGTCTTACCGCTAAAGAGCGATCCATTTTAGATAACTTTTGAGCGGCTGAAATTGTTAAATAGAGATTTGCAATGAAAATAATGAAATTCTGACCTTTGGAGATTACTTATACAATATACATATTACTTTCAGACTGTAATTTAATAAGATTTTTTTGACAGTGTTTTAGTCCGCATAGTTTACCTGCTTTGATAGTTTGTAGGTCTGCAGTTCCTAAAGTAAGTTTTTACCATGAACATTAATTACATCTTATAAATTATTCAATGGAATTAATTGAATTTGGCATATTGATTTATTAAATTCCTTTAAACCAGTCCGTCTATTTAGAGGATATTCAATAAACTTTTAGCTTGGCAGCACTCTCCAAATTGGGCAGGTCACTTAATAACGTAGAATCTGACAATTCAATTAAAATTCGAGATTCACTCGAATGCGCCACATTAATGCAGCTTTTTGCATTTGCACAGACAATTCGGGGCTTTGAATTAGATAGGTATCATAAGGGAGGTACCATAACCATACGCAGTCGCGATTCAGTCACGATGCCGTCGCTGATCATATACTGTCACAAGTAAACTTGATTCTGCATCACTACTATTGCGATTCAGCAACGATACAGTCGTGATACAGCATGATTGTTGCGTCTAGTGCCCTAATTAGTACCGAGGGAGATCTAGACTACAAGTAAAACGTAGCGGACTGTAAACACTATGTATTATAGGTAAGTAATAAATATTAACAATAGTCGCGGATCGCGGCGCGTACAAATGTCGAGCGAGCGCAGAGCAAGGCGCGAGGGGAAGTGGTCGCCCGCCGCCGCAGTCGGTTAACGGTACTCCAGGCCGCGCTCTCCGCGGCGGTCCGGTTTACGATGATGCGTCGGCGTTGTCGCTACCATATACTCCCGGCGTTGAAGAGCTTGAGTCTTCAACAGTTAGAATGGGCAGAGGGCAGATGTTGTTGAAGGCCCGGCGAATAATTCCCTTCTTCGTTTTGATGTCGGCCACTCTGGCTACGCCGTCTCTACCAGGTAAAACTTGTATGATGCGACCCAGGAGCCACATAAGAGGAGGTAGGTTCTTCTCCTTGATTACCACCATGGTACCGACGGCGTAGCCAGGGTGGCCGACATCACGTTACAGCCGTGATGCAGCATCATATGATAAGTCGCGATGCAGAATTCATTCAGACGCGAACCCCCCTCCACTCGTTCTATGAATAAAAATAATTTATTTCAGATTCGAGATCGAATACCTACATTCGAATCGAATTACCCAGTACATCAACATAGTGCAATCAAGACGTCCAGCCAGCAAGCTCAGGCAGGGACCGGAACCGGTTACCCTAACAAGGGTTTTTGATGAGGTTATTTTAGAAGTTGTTTTTAAAAACCCTTACATATTGTTAACCCTATGATGTGGTTGTTTCAATGATACGGTTACTGTTTTGTTGCAGTTAACGCGGTTACCGGTTACCTTAACTAACCTACCCCGTCCCACTAACCGAGTCTTTAGGGTATTGAACTGAGTTCAAACGAATGTGATCCTTAAGTAATGTGTTATTAGTTCAGTTTTTGAATAGCAGTTATAATAACTACTAACCCTAACTTAATAACCTTAACGTAAGGGTTTTTGAACGAGTTCGAACGAATATGATCCCTAAATTATGTCTTATTAGGTCAGTTTTTGAATAACAGTAACTCAGTAAATTTCTTATCTCTTGCAAGTCATAAACGTGTTTGGTTTGCGAGGTTTGTAACAATATGCTATAAAGCGACAATTCAGTCAATATTCAACTTTAAGTCTTTGGTGTAGAAACTTCTTATGTTACCATGGTAGCGTTGCTTAGCTCGAGCGGCGAAAACAATGTGTTGTTTGTTTTTTTTTCATATTTCATCTTTGCCTTTGCGGCTTGACAAATAACTGTAAGACGGAAAAAATAAAAGTTATTCGTTTATTTTTGCCGTCACTATTGTTATCACATATTGGTTTATCGCAAAAACAATTAACTATCATTTCCTTCATACCCCGTAATACAGATTAGTATTGTTTCGATAAAAAAATATATAACAATTAATGCGGCATTCAGTTAAGGCACAACTGCATTTTGATTATTCTTAAAACAATAATAAATACCGCGTCTCAGTGTGCAGTAAATGCCAATACCCCGATAACAATAAAATAAAAATAATTCTTAGCATTTCACTCATCCCTTTTCATCTAAGTATAATTATATTCAGGTTGATGTATGTGTCAATAACGAACTTCAAATTATTTTAATCAAATTACACCCTTAAATTGTAAAGATAAGCAATATTAATGATGGTTCTGTGGATATTCTTATTATTCAAATTGATTTGAACAAGAATATTTCTTGTACTCTGTGTCTTGATTAAATCATGATCCTTTTTTTTATTAATAGTTAAAAACGTAATAATTATAAAAACATTTTAAATAAAAAAGTTTTAAGTAATTAATTAAAATGTTATTTGAAATAAAGTTAATTTTGTTATATTATGTATTCTATAACTTTTTTTTTAACTATAGAAAGAAAATTCTTCTCTGTCTTGTATTTCCTCGTGCCCTTTCTGTGTTTAATAACAAATTTTCTACAGCTGACAAATCTCGGCTCGAACTAGCTTGCGAAACGTCACCAATTAGGGGAATGGGTTCCAAATCAGGTTCTTGTGTTTGCAAAGATTGCATATTGTTAAAAACATCATTCAAAAGTTTTCTAGCTTTTTGGCACTCTTCCAGCGACAATACAACGTTGAGGCGACTATCTAAGTACAGGGCCTCTAACACTACATTATTTTGCATAAGTGTTTTTTCACGTTCTTCCATAGCTATTTTTTTTTTTTTTTTTTTTTTATTTTATTTATTCAAGTCAAAATAAGCTTACAGTATACACCAAATCGCTTACTTGTAATTAAAATTTAACATTATACAAAGCAAAAATAATAATAATTAAAACAACAACACATAAAACACAACAAAGGAACACAGGTAAAACATTGATCATATCTTCATGTTCCTCTTAGAAATAAATGGTTGCCAATTCATAAAAAAAAATAAAAAAAAAATCACATATAAAGACTAAGAGGAGAACTATGAGGAGTGCCGTGGCAAAACTATGTGGGTAAGCTCCCACTTTATTTTTGCAATCCAGCCAAATTAATCCAAGTAACATTATAATTGAACGTAATTTGAAATGAATTAGTATAATAATTATTGTCTTTTTTTTCTTTAATTAATAAAATAAGAATTCAATTTTTGGTTTTATCCTAATCTGAGCGCTAATAGCGTCTTGCCAGCATCAACGCGATTTCTATAATAATACCTTTAAAAGTATTTACCATATTATAATCATGCTATGTTCATAAAATAAAATAAAATTTGGGTGTGTAAATAATTTACTAGAATAGTCATTTTTTTATCAGATAACAAAAATAGTAAGTTTAATTATACTACTAAAACCATAAAAATATCATCATCACAGTTTAACATGCATAATCAGTCTTAATAACTACCTATTCTTAACAATTAATACTTATAACACCTATACATTAAAAACACCATAATAAAAAAAAACAATGACATAAATCAGCAATCAAAAAATCAAATCACTTTAAAATTAGACCTTATCAAATATATTACTAAATTATGGATTACTTATAATTATGGAGTATTATTTACGTAATTTTGGAAAAGCCGTATGATACAATTCTGTCATAAATTTTACACGTGCCCACATGTCCTTCAATTTATCGTCCGGTACATCTTCTAACAATTCCTTGAATTCCGCTAAAATTTCTGTACGTTTTTCATAACCTTCCTTCCTCTCTTGATTTAACTTTGAGTCTGAAATAAAAAAAAATATACTTAATTTGGCATTTCATTTTAAGTTTAGTAAGTAATACGTCACTACTATTACATTTATATATTAGAAATGTAAGCGCCGTCCAATAAAGTACAACGTTAAATGCCTATTTTTTGTTAGGAATGCTAAACTGGCAGCTCTAAGGATACCCAAACATTAAAAGTAAATTGAAATAATGCAATATACATATATATATATATATACTTATGATTTTTAGCTAAATGTGCCAACATATTCTGAATAAAATGTATAATAAATGAAAATGCACAAACACACATTTACGAAAGATTCATTGTAGTAGATATTCCGAATTTGTATAGTAATTAAATATTATATATTTACATATACATTCATTTAAACAAGTTGTCTGAACGCCTCATTTCATGGCAAAAGGCCGCCATTTATATCTACGTTTTTGTGGAATGCAATGTGCAATTAACTTTAAATAAATAAATATATGTACGTATAGGTATATATATAATTAGAATATGGTTGAAAATAAACAAACATATTGCAGATACTATTAACCCTTTACCGCATATAGAAAAAAAATAGTTGTTTGAATTTGAACCTTGACCTGTGCCAATAAGGTCCAAGTTCCTATCTGCCATATACGGCTTTGTATGCGGTAAAGGTTTAAGGAAAAAATATCAGTTCGAGTACCTTTAAGGTCGATAGTATTTACAAAGACTTAATGGTAAACAAAATTGAAATATCATCATAATAAGAATGCATAACTTACCAGTTTCTGCTGTCTTTTGCCTGTTAAGTTTATTTACAAAGTCACTATATTCCTCGGGAAAGTTGCATGGCAGTGGCAGCAAGCGCTTTTTGTTGTCCATTTTAAAGTTTTTTTTTAATATTCGTTATTTTATGGCACCCGTTTTTAACTGACCAGTTGGACGATTTGGAGGATACTGAGTAACTAACGCTTAGCATCCATGATGCTTCAAAACAATACTAATCCCATCTCTTTCTTACATTTTTTATCTTATCCGTCATTTTTAAAGAGCACGTTGCATACTTAAAAATACCATGCTGCAAGTCAAACTCTCTTTTGTTCTTATACGATGGGTTTTACTGTTATCAGGTATAATGCTGGTAACGCAGCAAAGTTGCCGATCGTTCTTCGATAAGAAAAAACTTTAGTAATTTAAAGGTTTTATTTACATTTATATATATTATATAATAAGAATAAAAATAATAATTTAATTCAATAATGTCAACATAATAATTAATAACTAAACTAATTACCATAGTCAAACCCGCTCGTTATCGTTTCCGGTGCGAAAGTGCCCATAATGCTCACAGCATTACCCCGCTGGATGGCTATGGACAGCCTCTGCACCAGAAACGATTCGGAGCGGGGGTCCTCTCCCTTTTGCCTAAGTCGACGGCCTATGTCACGCACAAATTGCTTCGCATCAGCACCCCAGCAGCCCGCCGTTTCCACCGCAAAAGGGACGAAAATATACCCCGAGCCCAAAGGAGCATACTTTTGGCGCTTCACCGCCGCCTGCGACTCGGCCGCCGCTCCGCCCACACGTACTGTGCGACTGATATGAGAGGCGGCGAAGGTGCTGACGCACGTAGCGTCCCAGATCAAGCACCGCCCTCTCTCCCATGGCACCAACGTTAGGCCATCCGGCCGCTTGCCGTCCGTGCGACTAAGACCCGGAGGCTCGAGCACAGACGGAACACCTGCCGACCTGAGCGCCCTCTGGACCACGTCGTTCAAGGCATGGTGACGCGGATGTCTCCCAACGCATCGCCGGCAACTCAATGCATGATGACCGTCAGCTCCCACCATGGAACCACAGATGCATACGTGTGGTTGACACACATCACAGCCCAAGCGGAGAGCGACGGACACCCGCAACGAGTCACCGTCGAGTAACGTGCCCAGTTGAGGGGAGGGTAACGCCTGCAGCCAAGCCCCCGATTCCGCCCGCGACACTGCCAAAAGCCTTGCGCGGTCCACACCCGCAGCGTTTCCAACCAGACCGTCCAAGGTGGCCTTACACCCTACGTCATCCCACGCGCGCTGGAGTCCTGGGTTCTCCGGGACGGACGCACCTGGATTGACAGCCAACCATCGCTCAACAGCGTCGGCCACATACGGTATGCTCACCCCGTTGCCATGTAATGATAAAATCTCAGCAACTAGGTCAGCAACCCCATGGGCCGACGCCAAGAAGGCCGGCAGGCTAACGTCCCCTACACGCCGCACCCCAATACCCCCGTGACGGATGGGCAAACCTGCTTGTGTCCACTGAATGTCATTCAAAGACACATTGATCACCGACTCAATCGTCGACTTAACGGCCAAATCGAAAGTCTCAATGTCACCAGGGAACAACCAAACAGGGGCCGTGCGCAGCAGGTAAGTGATCTTGGGAACGGCAAAACACTTCTGCATCAAAACTAAGGCCACGTGCGGGACCAAACCCTTGAGCCGTTCGCCCGCGAGGAGAAGGAGATCCTTACGGATTTTGAGTGCCTCAGGAACTGCAGAAGGAAAAATTGGTGCACCCAGTAGGCAAAAAGAATCAGCGTTCAGTTCCTTGAGGCCCGGAAGTATACCTGAGAAAAAAGAGAAGAGAGAAGCTGACCGCGGCCCACAGGGGAAAAACTCACACTTGGAGGTATTCACTTCCAACCCCATGTCCTTCAGGAGCGGCAGCAAGACGAGCAAGTCTTGTTCCACCTCTTCCGGCTTGCCCCCTATGGTACCATCATCGAGGTACCAGACGTTAAGAGGGGACTTCAGCTCGGTAACGACCTTCTGGATTGCAATGCTGAAAGTGAGTGGACCCAGTGGATCCCCCTGCTGAGCCCCCACTTGTGACAAAATAAGGTCATCCCCGTAAAAAAGGTTGGACGGTACAGAATAAACCTGGTGAAGAAAAGAAAAAAGCGCAGGAATTTTCTCCCTAACCTCACCCAGCAATACGTCCCTCTCCACTGTGTTAAAAGCGTTTTTCAGGTCGAGTTTTATAATGACGCTCCCAGCATTCTCCGGCTCCAATGCAAAAGCACGTACAGCATGTATCGCCGCTTCGCACCCCAATTTCGTCCCAAAACCCACCTGATGCGGCTGCAGATAAGAGGCCATCTCCCCCCTCACAGCACGGCACCCAAGCTTGGCCACAAGACGACGGAATGTGCTCCCCACGGCTATCGGTCTCAGTCCCCCCTCTTTCTTATTTAACGCACAAAGAGTAGCCCCATACAAATAGGGGCATACCTGAGGGTTCAGCTTCCCACTAAGCAAAAAGTTGCATAGGTTGGTCAGTGCTTCCATCAAACGCATTCCACTGTCACCAGCCGCGCCTGACGTCAGCTCCTTTAAGTGGGCCGGACGAATTCCATCCAACCCCGCAGCTGAACCACTGTGGAAAGAACTAACCGCCAGAGATACATCATCCACTTTGACTGACAAGGCAGGGCAGCCAAGGTCCAGCTCCACTGGGACACTGAGCGGACGGGACGGACTCGGATGCTTAGACTGCAACGCTGCCAAAGTGCCTGGCCCTGCCGGAGCGATTGTGTCCTCGCTCATTAGAAGCCGAACAGCACCCCTCAAATCTCCCTCGTGGACCTTGGCCTCAATCGTCCTATTGAGAGAAAACGATCTAGGTGCCACAGCACAATCATCCGGCGACAGGTACGAGAAGGCCTCCACGTTAGCTTTGACCTTCGCAGTCAAAGAACCCGTACCCCCCGCCTCAGGAGTCCTCAGGGCCCTGTAAGAAAAAGATAGGAGAGCACACCACTCGTCTACCCCATTAACGGCGATGCATTTCTCGATAATGCCGCACAATTTTCCAGCTGCAGCACTCCTCGCCCCCCTCGGAATATGCCGAAGAACCCGAACTGACCCCTTCAATGAGGCGAGTTGGTCCAGATTGCAACAGTGTCTACGCATGCTTGCTACCGTTTCCGCGGCATCAAAGTGAGCCGCGACATTGCTGACGGGCTGCGACGCAGGACAGGAAACATCTTTGTGCATTCGTGTTATGTGAGATTTAAGGCCTCGCGATGTAAATACTCGCGCCGAGTTCTGACAATAAGGGCACGTCGACTCCGACAGGGAACTCATTGTGCACAATAAATACTAGTAATTATTAAATTAATCTATAAAAAATATACATAGGCCAAAACAACAACTAAATTCCTTTAGTACAAGCACACTAGCCAAATTCAAATATATAAGTGGTAAGTACAATTTTACTAACACATTAAAAACACCTTTGGAATTAATAATGATAACAATAATCACAACCATTGAATCAATAAATTAAATTGCAAATTCATTAAAATATACAACATTACAATAATCAAATAAAAATAACAATCAGTCATAGACGTATAAATAAAACATTTGCCATTAACAATAAATCTACAATGTGGGCTGTAACACCCTGTAATATCTAGGTTTAACTGCAAGATAACAGATGCTTGACTCCGTTACACCACTAAAATGAAATTGGTTCACAAATTATTCGTCAAACACATAAAACAATGTTCATTTGACTAGATTGGATGACTACTAATGCCCTCTACCAAGGAATCGGGGTCACTATAATGCAAAACCACGGGGTGAAGCTGAAGACACACCGCTGCTCCAAACCAAGCAAACCGTAGGTGCTTGGCAACTCCCTTACAGAGCCGCAGATGGCGCGCCGGCGTCGTTACGTGCGCTCGCGCAGGTCGGGTGCAGGAAAAGGTTCAGTGTGAGGTCCATCTCGTTAGTTCCACCAGTCACGCCTAGATGGCGGTAACTGTGTAGGACTGGTATGCCGGGTAAACAAGTTTTTATATTGGGCGAAATCAATCTTTGTAATGATTATTTATCATTATTTACACACATTAATCCGGTACTGCACAACCTCCCATCGGACTTGTCACTATTTCCGCGCCGCTCTATCGCAGAACTTTCACATTCACTGTTGAAACCTTGGTGCACAGGTAAACAAACGCTGCGTCAAAATCAATGCTTCCGTTTTAAGACACCAGATCGCCGAATATTGATAGGAAAACACTTGTGCACATCCCAGCAATAACACTGCAAACGTTGAAATGCCTTTGGGGAAATTCTTTTAACTTTTACACTATTAAAACAGGCCAAATACGCGAGCCCCGTAGTATCTTGTTCGGGTCTTTATACTTCGGGTCTATATACTTTAGTATGAAAATTATAGTTATTTATTATTAGATGTTATTACTTTTTTATTAGCAGAGCAATCACATCAAATTATCAACTAATTAACAGTGTAGGAGAAACATATAAAAAGCGAAGATAAAGTACTTATTATCTAATAACAACAACAAAAAACAAAAAGTCAAAACAAAACTAGTGTAAAAAAAACACGGCAAAACGTGAACATTCTGCCAACTCCGCTCATCTATAACGATCCTTCAAGGTTCAGTTCCAAACCCTAACGCGTAGGGGTTTAGAGTTAACTGCTATAAAAAACCCTTACGCGTTAGGGTTTCAACCGTAACTGTGTTACTGTGTTGAGGTTGTAGTTAACTGTTATGATATGGTAACCTTAACATAGGGTTACCAAATGAAAAGGTTACCTTATGTTATGGTTACCAAATTGTTGGGGTTACCTTATCAATAGGCTTAACTTTAAAGAGGGGTTTTCCGGTCCCTGAGCTCAGGTTGCCGTTACTGCTATTCCTCACGCGTTAGCCTCGAGGCAATCCTTTTGTGACGAAAGTGTGAAAGCCATCAGTCTCCTCCGCAAACATACCGGATGCCGCGCGAAATAGCCGCACATTAGTAGCAATGCTGAATCAATACAGACGCGCGTTCATGAAAGATGCCCAAAATGTAACTTAATCAGTTAAGAGGGCGCCGAGCGTTTGCGACTGAACCATAGAGCGCGGGGAATGCGTATTTAAATCGGCGCGCGGCCGCCATAGTAAAAATGTAGGGAGAATTAAAAGCACTTTTTGATAAATCTGGACCTTTAATACCAAACAATAATTGAAATATTTGATGCGGACAAATTGTAATGTAAACATTCATCTTTTTTTTTAACTGAAAATCAGAATAGATTTCCATTGTTAAAGTATAAAAAACACTTAACGCCTGCTTACGATTTTACAATTTTCGTCCAACTTTACTTAGTTCTCTGGCGTAAAATATTAATAATCTTATAATTTTTCCACGGAGAAGTTGTTAACACATTCTTCGAAATGCTAAATATATAGTTTAGAAATGGATTAAACAATTAGTGTTGACGTTATCTACTTAACGGCAACTGCCTATTTTTTCACATTTCGCTCGGTGCAGTCTTAATCACCCATCATTCACTATCCTTAGCCCTTCACTTGGGGTCGGTACAGCATGTCTTTCCCTTCCATACGTGTCCGTCATCTCATCGCTTATATCAGAGCGTGACTTTATCATTGAAGTGTTTTTCTAATAGGTGTATAATAATAAACATTCAATAGGTGTGAAAAACGCTGAGCTCAGGGCCAAACATCTCCGTGAAAGTAAACAACGGTCATCCGTCGATCGGTTGCGCAAGCCGCTCGAAAGTGGAGCGATCTCATTAAGTGCGATCACAGGCCGAGCATCGACGTTTATCTACCGTGACGAATGCAACTGATTGTGCGAAGCTACTGCTTTACGTAACACCGTCCTGACAAGTAAGCATTTTATAGCAGTGTTGCATGTATGCGACAGTATAGATATAGCAGCTTCAGAAAAGATAAACTAGGATAGGAAGAGCTGAAGGATATTAACCTTATGTCCTTTCTTTCTGCAGGAGAATAAGAAGATTCGAGGAAGAAGGCTGTATGGGAGCGCCGCCGGAACAGTAACCGTTGGCTTCAATTGGGAATTGGGCTGAATGAACGCAGCGATCCATGAGATCTACAGCCCGCCTGTCTTCGGCCGGGCGTCCCTTCACCAAATCATCATCATCAACTCCGTCCTGAACGGCTTTCCTGGACATTAGTGCATCTATGCCGAATTATCATCAATGCAATTATAAGAAGTTGACGAAGAACGCCTACGAGTGTAGGTTGTCGAAATCCCTGCGGTCTGGGGTAGATCGTCTATCCCAGACCTTATAAACTGGTGGGGCTACGATAGACGGTCTACTTACTGCATCTTCGGTCAGCAGCTCACGAACACGAGTTGAAATTATGATGATACAAATCAAACGTGAGGGTTACCAAACAAAACACTTACGCCTTGCCTCATTCACTCCTATTCAGAATCATCTACTTATAAGAGCTCACGGACTGTAATTTTTTGGTTGATTCAGTGTCTTGTAAGAGTGTCATTGGTACATACATGGCGGTAGAATGGTGCAGCTATTCTCAGCGTCAGATTAAAGAAGCTGTCACTTTATGTTGCACAATGCATTAACAAAAGTGTGTTACTGTTACTGCTTTTGAAAATACAGAAACAATTGAATTGTGACGTATATGCTCCAACCGTCGACAAGCGCCTTCAGATTCTCTCAGTATGCGCAATGCCAACCGACACATCCTCGCACGTGTGCTAAAAGTGTGCAATTCCGTCGTCGCCATCGCGCTGCATCGCAAATGATACCGTTTCTACGAATGGCATCGGCGGGGTTTTCAGAGCGTTACCAACTTTACCAAGCAGACAATATGCGTACCAAGCACAGCTGTCGGTTTATTATGTTTCAGGTACTGTTATTATACAAATTCGAAAACTAGGTAACTGGGACTATGCTTAGGTAAAACGGTTTCATAGGTAGCTGGGGTATGCCACAGATAGTCCAGCAGCACAGTATTAGTATATAATAAACTTGTAACACCCCTGATTTTTATCAAAGATTAAAAACCAATAGGGATACCTAGAATAATAATGCTGGGTTTGTATTATTTATTTTCGTGACAATATATATAAAATATAGGTATTACAACTACAGACTCTTAAAACGCACATCCTAGGGTATGGCTAATGCGCATAAGCATTTCAAAAAACATATATGACACAGAGGGCGCTCCAGTAGCGTAAAAGAATTAAGGGATGAAAGATTTCGTGCGATTGACGTAGCGGTCGGATAGCTCAGTTGGAAGAGCAATGCGCCGGAAACGCAGAGGTCGCGGGTTCAAATCCCGCTTCGATTGCAGTAGATCGCATTCAATTTTTTTCTTTCTTAATTTACCTTTGTGTCATTATTTATAAAAAAATAAAAATGTGGTATTACCACATAAAAAATATGAATCGATAAAAAGATTCTATACAAATATACAGACTCTTGTCTTACTAATACTATTAAAATCAAGGGGGTGTCGGATTATTGTAATGTTCAGATGACTGGATTGTATAAAGAAAAATACAACTAAGATAATACTGTGAACTATGACCCAAGCACAAATATTCAAGTTCATCACAAATATTTGCTCTGGCCGGGATTCTAACCCGGGACCGCTGGCTCAGTAGGCAGGCGCTTACAAACTGAGCCAACCGTGTCGTCAAAATCTTATGGTATTACTGTGTATGGAGTTGGTAACAATAATGTAAGTAACAATTGGACGTATCGGACGAATTATGCATATTATAGAATTATTGAAATACCGGATTAGTGAGACTTTACTGTATTTACAAAATTTGGAACCGAATGGCACCACAATGCTTTTTGAATTAAGAATACTACTTTTTGAAGAAAGAAATACTAAATAATTATACAGAATGTTCATATAAAAATTATAATGCTTCAGTGCAAAGTCATAAATAAATCAATAACCATAATCATCTACTCAAGTTATTTAATGATTTTATAGAAGCATAGGCAATGACTCAAAGTTTTTATTAGCACATTGTTTATGTATTTTACGACTACAGAAAACTATATTTATACCCATAATGTAAATTAATTTCAGTGCCCAAGAAGAACAACACTGTAAGTTCATGTATTTAATATAGCACTTAGTGTTATGCTTTTCAGTTATGGATTTAGCACTCATACCAATAGAATTAGCGCTTTTGGTTAGAATTCTGGAGTTATTTATCACGGGCTTTTGTCCCGGTATCTGTCTATAGACTTTGGCTTTACAATCGTCTTGGTGAGTAGTTAATGGATGTTCAAAGGAAAGTCCAGCCAGCAATATCTTGTCACAATAATAAAAATTTAACTTATTAGATAAAAAAAAATAACCATGGATCGGTGTGCCAAAAGAAAATTATGTGAGAAAGAGTAAAAAATATTAAAAGTAGGTAAGTAAGTAATTAATGATCTGAATCTGTACATTGTTTAGGACAGTCAAAGGATTAAACAAATAAATAAAAAAGTTGGCATGCAATGAAGGTGGATTTAAAAGGATAAACAATAATTAGATATTATAAACACTTGCTGTTTAAATAAAACATACAACTAATAAAATAAATAAAAGATTACAAACATTCAACATGGAGCTCGCAATATAAAGATAACGCAAGACCAGAATTTCATATGAATAACAAAGTGATTTATAATAAAAATGTACAAATTTCAAGGTAACATTTAGAAATTTCAATCCTGAAGTAAGTTGATTGTGTTCTTAGGCGTAAAACTTCGCTTACGATATTTCATTATCGAAGAGACAAACGTAGCGATATTACAAGATAATGTAATGTATATAGTTAGTCACCTGCGAGATAGCAAAATATTTATTAGCAATTGAACATCTTACCTCGTCTGTTAAAGGGTCGTACCCGAACAGCTACTTTTATCTTATCCGAGGCCATTGTTTCACTTAAATTACACAAATACAATCAAAACACAACACTTTACACATCAAAGTATAATAATTTATTGCACATATTCACCCATATTCTAAAACAACAAAATCCATTATTTAACGTTATGATCACGACGTTCCCAAATTGACACTGCCCGTCCGCCATGTTGTTTTTACATGGAAATAGTGATTTGATCCAAATAAGTAAACCGATAAACCGGTAATAAAGCCTGCTGGACATATGACAGGTTTTTCAAGTTTCAATTTTTTAAGCAAACTTCTTTAAAGGTCTATTTGCTTTTCGATTTGATTAAGAAATATTATGTGTAGGCTGATCAAACTTTCAAGTTTCTATAGGTTTTACAGGCAGCAGAAATATACTTGACGGCGGCTGACCATAAATATGGGTTGGACAAGGGCGCCATCTTGCCCTAGCGGAACGTCTAACTGACAGCGCGCGAAGCAGTTTAAAAGACGCTAAGTTTACTTGCTTGTTTCTGTAGAGAATGCTCGCGTACGGTGTCTTTGACGAATCGCTAGTTCAATACCATACTGTTTTCCCTATCTTGTGCTTTGTAGTGACTATCATACCTAGATAATGTTTCTAATATGGTGATTTGTGGATTTGGTTACTAAACGTAAAGTGGAAGTGTTTTAAAGTGTTTTGATGTTAATAATCGCAAGTTAGTTTGCATTCCCGCGCCCGCGACATTCCAGTTCAACATGAATGATAATAAAGGCCCTCGAATGCTTATATCAGATGTGGGATCGATTAAAATAAAATGCAATCGAATGGCGAACAAGGTTTACATGAAGCTAGTATTACCTGCAATTTAATCCAGATGAAGCAGATGCCGATATAGAGAGTTGGTGCAGTGACCGAGATTATTCTAAACAGTAAACGAATTAGTTTTGGTTTATTGTTAACACTTAATAACGCGTAAAGTGCTTTAAAGTGGGCGAACTGCGGCTTGTTTGACAAAATGTGACTTTGAGATTTAACCTGGCTTGCAATTTTCAAGACCTTAATAAGTTGTCCAGGATTATTTTGATGATATTATGTTATGAGGTCCCATTTAGGTGCCTAAGAAACAGCAACAGAAGTAGTAAGTAGATTATGGAACATGTTTGAGCAATTACCAAAAACGAAACGATCGATTAAAAAAAAAATGAAACAATATCATCAAGACAAAGACAAATAACTAATTTACCGGTGGATATCATTAATGCCGAGAAGTTAGGCACTAGTGAATATACTGAGTGTTTGAAGCAGCGTGAAGACTGGCGTCTAAGCTGAAGGAATACACACCTTCACCTAACGTGATAAAAAAACAATAGGAACCTCTACCTGTGTGCGTGCGTGTATGTGTGTGTGTGTGTTTGTGTATTTGTTTTGAGTGCGGTAAACTTGAACTTAAGTGGCAAATGGACAGGGCACGTCGCTCGTAGAACCGACGGCCGCTGGGGCCATCGAGTTCTTGGGTGGCGACCACGCACCGGACGATGCAGCCCCCACAAGGTGGACTGATGACCTGGCGAAGGACGCAGGAGTCCGCTGGATGAAAGCGGCGCAGGACCGGTCATGGTGCGTTCTCTGGGGGAGGCCTATGTTCAGCAGTGGACGTCTTTTGGTGATGATGATGAAACTTGAACATCTTCTAACAAGAAGAGCGGTATCGACGCAAGTATCAAAGACGTCAATTCTTGCAGGCATCGAGCGTCGCGAGGTCTGATGGCGTTGTCGGGTGAGACTGTATCTTTCTTATTTGAAAGCGGATCATCTTGCGTGCTACTTAGACACAGCACTTAAAACAATTTTCCGGTGTGTTTTTGGGTCTAGCTTCTTATTTTAGGAAGTTAATCTGTAGATTCAGTGGCGGCTTTAGCCGTCGTCAACCCGGGCGGCCGCGGCCACCCGTGGCGCTTACTCGTCTAAGGTTCATCTTTAATCGGATCTGGGGTGCCTAGGGTGCTGCATAGCGATTGTCTAACCCGGGCCTAACCTATATGGATAGGGCTGGCTGCGCCAGGATTTACTCATGTTGTTGGACCTTTGTACCCGTTTAGTAAATTTAAGGGTCAAATTAAATAGTGCGATAAGTTTAAGAATATCCGGTGGACGATAAACACGATAAAAGCACCAACGAGCCAGTACTTACCATTTTGGACCCGTGTTATAGGTACTACACATGGACGCTAGCTCTCTTGGTTTTAGAATACTTACCTTCTCATACAAATAGAAGGTCAAGTGCTGACTAAAGTTGAATTGCGATACTACCCTCATGAGCTCGAGGCTATGGCAATTATGCATGTAGAACATCGTCAACCGCAAGTACTAACTGATCTGTGTAAATGACCCCGACCTCTCGGTCAGTCTTAGATCTAAGAAACTCTTTTTGTGACTTAGTTGCTGGTATTACCACAGAATAGATAATAGTTGACATTACTATAACTGATTCATTAATCCCAAGCAGCGTCCGTCAACCTGCCTTCGTCCCTAGTTCGCTCCCTCCGCCATCTTTCTGTTGTCATAGTAACGTCATTTACGTAGATGCTAGCGCCATCTCTGCAAGAAGCGCTGGCATTTACATTCTCGTTCGCGATAGTTCGCGACACCATGGATGCACGGAACAACACCACGGAAATTTAAGTTGTATGGGACAATACAATCAAGGTGGTTATTCGTCGAGCAAAAGTGTGCCAACAAAATCTCGGATACTGTAAAAAAAAAAAAAAAAAAAAAAAAAAAACATTTTGTACAGAAAAAAATAATAATAACGGATTAAAGATACCTCTTGATGCCAGTTTAATTTGTCCCTCGATATCTAATATGGTTTACGGGGAAACTTACTGTTTTATAAAATAATTGTAATCTTGGAACATAACGTCTTCCATTGATTTGGCTAGTGCTGTGCACTAAAACGTGTCATAGCTGACCAGAGCAGTAACTTAAATACTATTGTGCATGAAATTAAATAATCCTGGCAAAATGAATTAGGACACATTGAACTAGCACCTAGACTTAACTCTGCTGTATCAAATCTCACGAAATACTGAGATCATGATGGGTATTAAGGCCCAGTATTTAAGGATTGTTTAGTTACACCCTAATTCGTTAGATGATGAACCGAGATTGGACTCCACCACTGTTTTAATAGTTCCTTAATCAGGGAGGACGCGTGACAAACAAACACAATCCCTTTTTACCCCCAAGCTTAGGTTCGTTCGTTCGTGCATGGAGTACTACATTGGGTGAGATGGCTCTGACAAGTACCAGCTAGCTGCCTCTTGGATTCAGTAAAACGCGATCTCTAAGAGTCATAATTGATAATGCTTTGCCAGCTGGGGGTGACTTCCAGAGCCTCGAATATCGGCGCAAAGTTACCAGCTTGTCAGTTTTCTATCGGATATCTTTCGTAGTCTGCACAGATTCAATCCCGCCGTAGCCGTTTCACCATCGGAACTCCAGGACAGGAGAGCGGAGCGCTTTATCCTAGTCTTGTAAGAATACGTTTAGCGTCATCATTTTAATGCGAACCGCTAACGACTCGCTCCCATCATGTGTATTTTCTGGAAATTGTAATTTGGGTCTCTTCAAGGTAGAGGTTAGTGGGCTGTTGCTGAGCCAGCGAGCGGGGTCTTCGACTCCGTAGCCACTCCGTAGCCAAGGTCGATCGCCGGTCAGTTTTAAAAAAAAAAAAAAAAAAAGTTTATAGTCGCGATTGCGCTGTAGTAAAACCATTTCGAGAAGGTTGTCTGTATTAAAATTAGCAAACAATTTGATCTCAAACCAAACTTGTCAATTTTATTTTTAAGTCGATTCATTATCACCGCTGTATTGGAAATTGAAAAACGACCATTACGAGTTAAAAGCTATTACGGGTACTAATTGCTTTCATAAATATGTACGCACAAATTTGCGTCCAGAACCATCGAACCGTGATGCTAATAATTGATCATTTATTAAACAACGAGGAGGCCGAGACGGCGTCGGGTACTGAGTTACGTGTTGATAAAAGTGAAGATCGATGTCTGACCATAGGCTCGAATGTTTAAACTGGGGGCACTGAATCTTCATCGCAAGCCCGAGTCTTTCAGTGGTAAATTCAGAAACTCTCAAGGCAACTTCGAGTTCGCCTAAAAATCACATCATCGCCAGCACGGCTGTGACGGGCGACTCTTTCTCCCGCAAGAAAATGTTGCCTACCTATTTCTGTTCAGTGCTGTCATAGAGTGGCTGGCGACGATGTGTCGCGTGACTACTTGTATTAGAAGGGCAGGCACCGCCAAATCGAGTTCAGATAAAGAAACATTTGGTATATATTTAGAAATTACCTTTGGGGACAATATACATAGTGGGATTGAAATTTCTGTGTTCCTTGTTATTGTATTTGATAGAGGTTGAGTATTAGAGTGTTGTGAGTGTGTTGTGAGTGACGTCCGGTCTAGGTCATACTCATATGGCTAGTCGAAGGGACGCACTGGTTAATAGGAATAGTGACGTCCGGTCCAGGTCGTGTGGCTGGTCGAAAGGACGCACTGGTTGATAGGAATAGTGACGTCCGGTCCAGGTCGTGTGGCTGGTCGAAGGGACGCACAGGTTGATAGGAGTAGTGACGTCCGGTCCAGGTCGTGTGGCTGGTCGAAGGGACGCACTGGTTGATAAGATCAGTGACGTCCGGTCCATGTCATGTGGCTGGTCGAAGGGACGCACTAGTTGATAAGACCATTGCCGTCCGGTCCATGTCATGTGGCTGGTCGAAGGGACGCTCTGTTTGATATGAACATTGACGTCCGGTCCACGTCATGTGGCTGGTCGAAGGGACGCTCTGGTCGCTTATTGATAATGTTGGATGATAGATGTTTGATAGCTGGTCGTAGGGGCAGTGCTAATTTCGCCATGTCCTCGTGGCTGGTTGAAAGGACGTACATGCCCGGTCCATGCTCATATTGTATGATAAGAAGTATGTGAGGGGCTCTAGTATTCTTAGCCACAGTGTCAGGTTGGACGAGCGCAATTACGATGACGACGAGACGAAATAATAAAGTTTTCTGTTCGCCCGAGGACGGTCGACTGTCAGTCTGGCCGTGACGGCGGCTGACCATAAATATGGGTTGGACAAGGGCGCCATCTTGCCCTAGCGGAACGTCTAACTGACAGCGCGCGAAGCAGTTTAAAAGACGCTAAGTTTACTTGCTTGTTTCTGTAGAGAATGCTCGCGTACGGTGTCTTTGACGAATCGCTAGTTCAATACCATACTGTTTTCCCTATCTTGTGCTTTGTAGTGACTATCATACCTAGATAATGTTTCTAATATGGTGATTTGTGGATTTGGTTACTAAACGTAAAGTGGAAGTGTTTTAAAGTGTTTTGATGTTAATAATCGCAAGTTAGTTTGCATTCCCGCGCCCGCGACATTCCAGTTCAACATGAATGATAATAAAGGCCCTCGAATGCTTATATACTTTTCAATCTGTGAATGAGGTACGAACAGTCAAAAAACAGCTTCTTTAACATTGCGAAATTAATTAAAAGTTAAATTGTTCAAATTACGTCCAGATAGAATTCAACCGTATTTGAAAAAAAGCTGCACCCAAAATACAGTGTGGTATCAATATACAAATACCACGGACAAATACGCTACTGGACATCACTAGAGATGCAGTGTAGCCGTATACTATAACGAAAATCTTCTATTTCAATACTTTCTCGCATAAATCTCCTTTTCGCTTCGCTGTAGTTGGGTCAAAAGTAATATTTACCGATAGTGAATTTTGAAAACATCTCAAAAGACGTCTGAAATAAATTATCTCTTGGTTTGTTATTTACTTTTCTTTAAAAATGTTACATAAAATACTATCCATTCAGCAGGTGGCAACATTAAAAAAGAATTGTCAAGACTTTTGAAGTTTGACGTTTAAATGTCATAATAATTACGAATCGGTTTTCGTAAACTACAATCATTCCGGTATAATGTTTTGATAATATTTATTCTGATTTTGAAGCTAAACCAAGATCACTTTATTAATTGTTAGTGATCATTAGACAAAGTGTTTTATTTCTTATTGTTGCAGATCGCAAAAGCTAGGTTAAAATATTCTCCAAGTAAACAAAATGGCAGCAGATCCGCTATTTGGCTGGGATTTAACTTTTAAGACTGTTGAGCGAGACGTTAAACGCAAATCAGACGTTTTAATCGCTTTTATACATTGGAATTTAACAAAGAGGGGCTTCCGTACTATTGGAATAGGCGACGAGGTAATTTGATATTTTTCATAACTTCACCTGCCATGGAAAATACCAGCACGACTCGGCTGAAGGGCAATGATTTCATAGCCATGATATAAATTAAAAAATATTAATAATACCAGCTCGATCGCTTAAAAGCGTGTTTTATTTTACAGAGAACACTGACTGGGGATGAAGAGAAAAGTGAAGTGCTGCCAACAGGATGGAATGACAAAGAAAACTATACTTTAAGATATGTTTTGGAAAGCAAATTGTACATCCTCCACGGGTTGAACACTGATGGCACACTCATTGTCAATCTAATGGTAAGAAAATGTTAAAGGGTTGATGATGATAACTGAATCAAAGAAAGACTGAAAGTATAGCTTCCTGCTTTCCCTTTTTTTGCAGTAATATGTTAAATGTACTAAATTTGTTTATGGTATTATTTTCACTCGGGCCCCACACTCTTTTTACAGCAGTTATCTCCCATTTTAAAGTGGGCTAGTAGAGTTCTATCTGTTACATTTAAAATTTTTTTTTAGCAACCAAAAGTTGCAATTAAGTATTTAGTATAATTTATTGATAATAAAACCGACACCTAAAAACAAAAAAAAAAAACCACATTCACAATGTGTATCCGCAACAAGCTTCGTCAGAATCAAATGACATAAAATAAATCCGCAACACGCCTCGTCAAGAAAAACTTAATCTATTAAATCCCCTCTCAGGGCCATATTCGGTCCAAAAGTCCCAATTATGCTAGCAACATTGCCCCGCTGAATGGTAATGAAGACTTGCTGAACCAACCATGACCCAGAGCGAGGATCGTCGCCCCTCTCTCAATTGCCGCCCTAAATCCCTAAAAAGCTCGCGAGCCTCACTACCCCAAGGTCCAGCCGTTTCCACAGCGATGGGTACGAAATCGTACATCGACTCTAAGGCTGCGTACTTGGCGTGTTTCATCTTAGCGGTTGTTTCCGGCGCTGAACCCGCCAACCTCGCAGTTTACCTCAAATGAGACAGAGCAAAAGTGCTAACGCACGTTGCGTCCCATAAAAGACAACCCCCTCGCTGCCATGGAACCAACGTAAGACCGTCCAGTCTTTTGCCATCCGTACGAGATAAACCGGGGGGCTCCAACACACAGGGGATGTTAACGGACACCATGGCTCGGCGGACAATTTCGTTAATAGAATGATGGCGCGAAAAGTGCCCTGCACATCTCTGGCAACTTAAGCCATGATGTCCATTTTCCTCCACCATAACTCCACACATAAACATTTTTTTAAACATTTACAATAATAATAATAAAAAAAAAGCTAGTTCGTTCAGCCAACTAAGTTGTGAGGCTTTGATTGCACCAATTATTATTGATAGAGCGATCCATTAGCACTTCTAACTCCTTGTTTTTTCTTCTGCCTCTTAACTTCCACCCTCCTATTAGTTACAACATTTTTCTCTATTATTTGAACTGGTTACCAAGCCATCAACAACACCAGTCTTAATTTGGTTTTTAGGGTTCTGTACGCAAAGGGTAAAAACGAGACCCTATTACTGAGATTTCGCTGTTCGTCCGTCCATCCGTCTGTCACCAGGCTGTATCTCAAGAACGGTGATAGCTAGACAGTTGAAATTTTCACAGATGATGTATTTCTATTGCCGCTATAACAACAAATACTAAAAATAAAATAAAATAAATATTTAAGGGGGGCTCCCATACAACAAACTTACAGATAATGGTACAGAACCCTTCGTGTGCGAGTCCCACTCGCACTTGGTGTAATTTTTAACCTTTTTTCTGCTCAGCTTGATGGTGGAAAACTGTTCCAGATGCCAAGGGACACTAGATAATATGAAATGGTATAGAGGCTAATTAATTTAGCCATCTTTGGTTAAGGTTAAGGGATTATTAATATTTACAGAGATCTGAAGATCTGGCAGTGTCCAACATTGCCCTAAAGATAGATGACACAGTAAAAGAGACCAGCGGTTCCATAATCAAGATGATGCCGACCCACAAGGATCTCATGTACAATGTGAAGAGGGACCTAATTGACACCATCACCGAGAGGCCGACTACCACTGCTGAAACTCAAACTACTATCAGAAGTAAGCACTGCAAAGTGAAGCATTGTTAAACCTTATTTTCATGATGTATATAGCCTGATATACTTTTTTAAACTGGTTTTTTGTATTTTTTAAATTAAACAGGTTTTTTTACTATTCTTGACGGCACCAAGGTTTAATTGAACCTGGTTTTCTATTTTTATTTTGCAACATTTAGGGTTAAAGCAGTAATATCTGCTAGTGTAACCAAATGTTTATATTGAAGCAAGAAATCAGAAAATCTTTAGCAGGATAAGAAACAAATCAGAAGCAACTGATTGAAAAATACAATGCTTTAGCTAGTCGAACAATTGGAAGTTCGCTGGCTTGACACGAAAAGGCATGGGTTCAAATCCCAAAGCATTATTTTTTTTATTTTTGCTTCAATATAAACATGAAGCATTGTTCATATGTATATCTTATTTGAACTTAAGTAACTTTTAATAGGATTTGAAGAATTGTTAGTAACATGGTTATATGCTATGTGGATTGCCTGGTACCTGCTGCCACCCACTTGCCTTCTTTAGTTCAGATCATGACCTTCCTTGCGTACATCTGCCATCAGTTTGCCCTACAATGCACTTACTCTATAAAAATAAAACTTTTTCAGGTGATTCAAACTCAAGAAGGCTGCCCGATGATCCACTGAGGGTTCCTTCCAGACCACACCCATCTGGCCCGCAACCAGACACGCGTGATTTATGGTAATTATGTTTATCAATTTTTCTTGTGATTCTAAATATGTAGTTTCAATTAAAATTGGTATTTTATTTTTTTATTGAATACTTAGGAACTGAGCAGCAGATTGTGTAGTATTATATATTAAGTTACTAGAAGACGCTCGCGACTTCGTCCGCGTAATTTATTTGCTTAACCATAGTTGGCTAAAAAGTATACTGCCTGTACCATAGAAAACTGATTCTCGATACAAATTTAGAATTCTATAATTATAAGAGTACAGTATATAGATATTTTTGGGGTCAAATTAATAACCTCCTTTTCTTTAAGTCAGACCAGACAACTACCAATCTCCTCTGTTGTCTTACCCAGGGAGCCACCAATAGCGCCCCTGCCCAACATCGGGCGCTCGGACCTGGACCCGTTCGCGCCGTCCGGCGGCGGCGGCGGCATGCTGTTCAACCCGTTCGCGCCGCGCCGGGACATCGAGAACCCGGGCCTCGGGATACCTGGAGGATTACCCAGGTGCTTTTTTTTTTTATGTCATAGGGGGCAAACGAGCAAACGTATCGCCTGATGGAAAGCGGAACGGAATTACCGTCGCCCATAAACACCTGCAACACCAGAGGAGTCACAAGTGCTTGCCTACCCGGAGGACGAAGATAGAATGCCTCTATGCTAGTAATTTCACCGGCTATCTTACCCCCACACCGGAACACAACAATGCGAACATTGCGGTTTGGCTTGTTGGATCTACTTTCTTCATTGTATCTAGGGAAACACTAATAATTACCTGCCTAATATCACGCTCGAACCTGGATCTCTTCACACCATCTGGCGGCCTGTTGTTCTATCCGTTCGAGCCTGCGTCTCGTCTGGACATTGAGAACCTGGGGTTGGGGCTGTGTATACCTGGAAGTTACCTAGGTAAGTATTCCTTTGTCTAAGAAACCACCAATAGCTCCCTGCCTAACATTGGACGCTCGGATCCCTTCGTGTCATCAGGCGAAGGCATATTTCTTACCCGTTCATGTCCTGTCGGGATCGGGACACCGTGAACAGGCTGGAGATACGTGAAGACAGGAAAATTCCCTAGGTTGGTGCCTGAGATACTGAGGATACATACACGACTTAATTCTTGGCGGTTAAAGCCGCCGGGTGGCCGCCAGTAAGTAATAGCTACCTCTAAGCTATAACCCATGTATATATACTGGATGGCTCGCACGGTATAGTTGCCGGCAAACTTTTAGAACAAAAATGGTGGATCTGTGCAATATGTAGGTACATTTGTACGTAAATCGGCTACTGCTCAGTCAAGGTTATGCTCTAAAAGTTTTCCGGCAGCTGTAAGGCACGGGCGTGGCACAGCTTTATTTATATTTATTTATTTGGCTTTATAAATTTTGGTTTATTAATTCAGTCTTCAGTGTATTGTCCCTTGCGGGTAAAAGTATCCTCCAGGTTTCTCCATGTTTGCTGGTCGCAGGCAAGGGTCATCCAGCTTCTTCCTGACTATGACATCATCCGCCCATCTTGTCTCCCTACTCACATTCTCACCGCAGGCGCCAGTCATTTTGTAACTATAGAGTTACAAAATGACTGGCCCCTAATATCTCTATATTAAACAAAAAAAAAAAAATTCTATATATTAAAAAAAAAAAAAAGGTGGACACATAGGTGTCCACCTTTTTTTTTTTTTCTTTATATCTGGCAACATGTCCTGCCGTCGCTTTAAGGAGGTGCAAATGACGCAAACTTCTTAACACTTTTGCAACCAGACAAAAAAGTAAGACATATCCCAGAAACCGGCCGAGCCGACTTTTATAGCATCAACCCCGGCTACCGGGTTGGCCGGCATCTGAACAAAGTTTACGAGCGCCCGGCCTCCGGGTTGTTGGTGTTGAAAGTGTTAAATGTTTGTCATTTGTGTGCAGAGGCGCCGTGCCGCCGGGCGCGCGCTTCGACCCGTTCGGGCCGCCGCTGGGCGGGCCGCTGCCGGGCCGCCGGCCGCCGCCCGACGCCGACCACCTGCCGCCGCCCGGCGGGTTCAACGACCACATGTTCATGTAGCCCAACACTGCTACCAGAAATAAACTTGTTTGTTGGACTTTTACTTTCATTACTATCTTACCCTACCTGACAACTTGAACTGTATCAGGGCTGTAGCCGTCACTACCGGTGAGTCGGACTTTGTGTGGGAGTTATAACCCGCTAATGGGATTATCTCCGCGCCACAGGAGTTATTAGTCTTCACTACTCTAGTTGGGCGAATATGATAGTGTGGGGAAGCACTTCGCTGAGGAAACCCATACCTCGGCCAACTTCTCGAGTAGTGTGGATCCGCAAAAAGCTCGTAATAGGGAACCTTACATGACTGTCGAAGAACCGATAGCCGCAGTGTCAACTCTACACGTCGTCTACTCGCTCAGTCAGTTTACTGTAATTCATTAATTTTCATCTCGGACCCCAGATGACCAGAGCTGATCCAGCACTTGGAACTGTATCAGTCGGACTTTCTGTAGGTAGGGTAGACCCAACTGAGCGTGTAATGTAACTTTAGCTTAGGGATGATAATGACTTTATCTGCTGAGATAAAAATTAACAGCAAATATAGAGTAAAATGATGGATCATTTGAATTTTCCTATGAATTCGAAATACTCTTAGACTTATTCTAGTTCGACCACAGCTACAGCATCTTGTTCATCCACTGTGGTAATAATAACACGGAAATAATCGTAAAACTAAAATAATGATAAATTCGCTAGGTTCAAACGCTCGGAGATCGATTGGCCAGTTTGATCATAGCACAGATGAATAATAATTATATTTATAGGTCGCGTCTCCTAGTTTAGTTAAAAATTGCCGCCATTTTTGTAATTACCGGTGCACGGTGTTGCCATTTGCTTTGGACAGTCCAATGAGTTTAGTGGTAGAAAAAATATATATTTAAATTACTAATAAAATAACAAATATGTTTTATTTAAATGACTTTATCTAACCAACGCGTTTGACTGGTGAGTGCCGAGTGTCCACGTGGTCAGAAAGGATAGCCGACCTGATCAGGTTGATCAAATTTTATTACTTACTATATTATATGCGTCGCGTGCTTTGAGTATTTAATGTCTATGCTCTAAGGTCGCGTGGCATGATGGCTTCAAACATATTTTCGAGCAAGTCCAAGCAGATATTAAGATATAGTTTTTCTTCAAAGACAATAAGGGGCAAAGGTACCTACGCAAAAACCTTCTAATAAGCAAGCATGTGGGAATCAGATCCTATGGATGCCACACCCACTGGTATCCCTTATAGTATTGCGTTCCACTTTCACCGTAAGAAGTGGTTCAAATATGATATACGTAAATTAATACTAATAATAAGTATAAGTACTATATTAGAACTACTCACAAAGGGACCAGATAACTAACTGTAAGTATGTAGTTCTCCCAAATTCTTATAGCGCGTAAAATGTTATTTAGAAACCATAAACAAGATTTTTATAATATTATAAGTACTTTTATGTTACTATTTAGTTTTAGGAAGCAATTTTTAAGATAACCTATCTATTCCCATATAAATACAATATGTTTTGGATATTTAAATCTTAAAACAGCTAAAGTTACATATTTAATTGAACATGAAGTAGGTAATTCATATTTGAAAGTGAAAATAACAATCTAAGTACGAAATCATAGAATGTGTTGAAATGTTATTTCTCTGATACGAGTTGTACTAATTTGAAAAAGGAGGAGGTATTGCAATATTTAATGTTTTATACGTTATGGTAGAATATTTTATTTTCATAATGGTAATCTAATAATAGTTGCCTATTTTTTACGTCCTGGCAACACTTGGAATTAGTGCAGCTCTTTTTTTGTGCAAGGCACACGTATTTGGCGTGTGTGGTGTTTTCTCTTGGCTGTTCACGGCTAAATCCGTCTAATTTTTATTCAATGTGTATGGCTGTGGTGGTAAGTGAACTTATTGATATATTTCTTTTATAAGTATTAATTTTGTGATAATTCCAGTATTTGTTACGAAGGTCGTGCCCTCACAGCGATAGACGTCACGTCCAGCCAAGCGTCATGAAACGATCTAAAATTAAAATGAAATCCTCATTTTCCTCTGAATATAATGAAGTCATGGTGGGAATCGGTTTGTTACTGCATAGTCGTTGACTATTTATTTAGGGCGGGGTCTCCAGAACTTTCAGATTCAAGATAGTTACAGGTGTTCTGCATTCACTTGTTAGGACTCGCAAGTTGTCGATCCGGCTGAGTGGCATTTAATTGTCTTGGTCTCGCGGGGTTCTTCCGTGTTTCTGTGATAGGAATCGCGACAAATTTTATTGTGCGTACCACGGCAAACAACACGGCGCTCTAAATATGACTCACGCTTGCGATCGGTTAACACTTAACATACTTCGTATTAAATACTCGCTAAATATTTACGAATTGAGTATTTTATGTGTACATTAGCTAATGTGAATGACATTGAATATGCTTATTATTTTTCCGTCGGGTAGTTTCTTTTTACTTGTAGAGTTGTTTGTACCTACGGTTGAAAACAAATGAAATAATTTCTTTATATCTTGATAACTTAAACACCTTATACCAATAGAATAGTTTGAATGAATTCCTTATGTAAAGAATTTTACTGCTCTTTTTATGACTACTAAATTTATTGAGTCTTTGTAGACAACTTTTTGAAGATGTTACAAATTATTGTGGTGATTATTGATTAGATTGTAAATTGATATAATTATAGCTCTTGACCTAATACTAACGGGCTTGAAGTCCAAATGTAGTATCTTATATATCTTAATTTCATTGTATCTTGTATCTTATCTTTTGTCATATAATTACCGTCCAAAGAATATTAAAAAGAATGTCACTTTAATAACCTTCGTTCTCAACAGAATTTGGCGATTCTTTGTTATGATAATAAAAAAGGAGTTCGGGAACTTATTTTCCTTTTACTGTGATATATGCTTTTAATGTTTTCTTTTATGGATAAAAGATATGTGCAAAGTGCAAGTGAACTTTACAGGAAAGATAATTTTTAGGCAGCGCTTATTTCTGTTGTAGACATTAAAGGCCTGACAGGAAAAACAACAATTTTTATCTTATGTTTCCAATTGAAGAGTAAAATAAACTAAAACAATTCTTCATAAAGAAATTTTTTTTTTTTTTTTTTTTAATTTATTTATTACACAGAAAAAACAATACATTTAATAATAATTGCAACGAGCAAAACCATACTAAGGTTTAACTGCCGTTGAATTCACTCACATCACAATAAGCAGGTATTAACTAGATAGGTATTATTAATAACGATCGGACTTACATCAGCTAAGGTACATTGCTTTAACAATTCCAATTCAAATACTTGCCTTTGTGATCAATTTCCTTCTCCATTGCTTGTTAAATTTTTTGCTTGTGGCAGTTGGAAACCAATAGCAACTTTTATTTTGATGCATTACTTTATATGTTAATTGTATTGTGTATATTCTGGTACTGCTTCTAATTTTGTAGTAGACCATTGTTCTGTTCATGTTTTCACAATAGGGCTTATACATAGGATAGGACCTATTCATTATTTTGTAATATACCTGTTTATAAACCTGTGGAATGGCTTGCCTTTCGCATAGAAAGTTAGCTATTTAGTACTGGTTACCAAGTTAATTTGTTGCAAACTGAAGTTAACTTTGTAGAGGTTGGGGACCTTTTATATTTTATAGAATATTTAATGGTTACCTACGTTATTGATAGTTTAGGGCCATTAAGGTCTTTATTTCCAAACCCTGCATAAAAAGTAGAATTTTCAGTAATCTTATTGAATAAAAAAACGATTTTTTCGTTTCAATGTACTCGCTTTACTTTTTTTTTTATCTGTTGCTGGGTGTTGTGTCTGACTGGAAAGATGTTGATGAATATTGTCACCAGTTGTCTCAATTCTATTTTAACTTGTACTTCAACTCGAGTTGTTTAATGTTTAAAGTAGTTAAAGCATCGAAGTTCCTAATATAAAGAAAGAATAATTTGATAATTTCTTCAAACCTTTTAGAAAATTGTTATCTTAATGGTTAAAGTTTTATTGCTCCCTGTTGATTCTCAAATCCATCCCGTTCCAGACAAAGGGTCCTTTTAATACATTCAGCATTCATAATAGACCCTGTGGGCCCTCTACCTGCATGAATGATCGTCACAGAGCCACATTACGGTTAGTGACCCCGTCGTGACGTCATCGCACCTTTATAGCCGTACGTTGTCCTTATTATTTCTATTTTGAACAAAACATTCCTGGCAAAGGCGTCTTTAGAAATTGCGTCCATTGGAATTAATATGACCGTACGTAAGTTAATGGTAAAACTGGGATAGATGCCGTATTGAAATCGCTTTATATGTATCAGTGCAAAAAAGAAAATGCTTTATGCAAAATAGTGGCAGATACTGAGGTACCATCAAATATAGAAAAGGTTAAAAATATTTTGTTTAATATTTCAAAGCAATTTTTGCGGACCTGTACATTTTGTGATCCATTGGGTAGTATATTTACTAGTGACATATTATTCATCGCAGAACTGGAATTATTAAAATCGGGGCATCTATCCCACTGCGTAATTTTTCCCGGGTGTGGTACCTACGTAATACGACGCCTTATTTTCATAAAAACAATTATGGAATAGGAATTCCTGACGAGTCATTTTCAAAAAAACATGTAGGGAAATATTAGTATAGAATCTTTTTATCGATATATATTTTTTATGTGGTAATACCACATTTTCCATTTTTAGGGTTCCGTACCCAAAGGGTAAAAACGGGACCCTATTACTGAGACTTCGCCGTCCGTCCGTCTGTCACCAGGCTGTATCTCAACAACGGTGATAGCTAGACAGTTGAAATTTTCACAGATGATGTATTTCTATTGCCGCTATAACAACAAATACTAAAAATAAAATAAAATAAATATTTAAGGGGGGCTCCCATACAACAAACTTGTTAAAGATTATATATATGTATAGGTACGGAACCCTGTATGCGCGAGTCGGGCTCGCACTTGCCCAATTTTTATTATAAATAATGACACAAAGTTAAATTAAGAAAGAAAAATTGAATGCGATCTACTACAATCGAAGCGGGGTTTGAACCCGCGACCCTTGCGTTTCCGGCGCATTGCTCTTCCAACTGAGCTATCCGATCGCTACGTCAATCACACCAAATCTTTCACATATGAATGTACATAGTTAAAGGCTTAATAAAAACACAATTACGATCGCGTCTTTTGTGTAACGAAAGTTACTCATACAAAAGACCCATACATTTACCCATAGTAAATTATATCGTTACACGAAGGAATCAATTCAGTTTTGTTTTAATTAAAGCCCTTAACTTACTACATTTTTTTTAAAATGAGTGATATCTCCATAAAAATATTTCCCGGTACTACAGGCTCTAATCGTAAAGTAATATAATAAAACTAATAAATGAGTAATAAGTTTCTGTCAAAAAATGTCATTTTAGTGGCAAGCTTTTATAGCCGACTGTACTTTTCTTCGGATATCCATCAAATGCTCACTGAGACGATTCTAAAGAGCCCAAGCTCGGTAGGATTGCTTTTTCTATTATAGAGTTCCTAGGGCCACCTTCCGGCTCCATCATCAGATCAGCCCCATGGTACCATATTATTGTATTGTCATCAAAGTTAAGTAAGTATGCAAAATTTCAGCTCAATCGATTGACGATATCTGCTTCAAAATTGAGTTGCAAGATTTCACCCGAACAAACATATCTACTTTAAACATACCATGCAAGTTAAATAAAAGCTTTAAAAAGAAGAACAATATATCGGACAATACAGGCTGTTAGTTCTATATAAGCTGAGTGCTGATTAGCGTGGATTTATACACAAACATTCGAACCACAAGGTCCTTTCTAAAAGTTCTCAATCTCTTGGAGCTGCATTTCAAAACCCATTTCACTTAAAATGGCTTCCACTATTAACTAGCTCAAATAGGTCGTTCGTAATCTATTTCCAGGTAGGGCAGCCCGATTTATCGCTGGTGTAGCTTGCGCTTTAGTGCAACACGTGCAGAACTGAACGTTTCACCTTATCGACGGTTAGTTCCACGGAATAGGTATTCAGCGCACGGGCAAAAACGTCAACTGTAATTTAACAACTACAGCTAATCTGGGTAACTTTGGCCGTTCCGTATAACAATGTTCCACGCTTACGCACTGCCAGTTGTAATTGTTTTACTGCTACGCGTAAATATAGCGATATGCGCGCCATATCCGAGCTAATCACATATTCAGTAAACAATATAACGCTATCAATAACTCGAGCTTGAAGATAAGTAATGTCTTTGTACTTACGCTGTCTATATTTTAATTAAAAGGCTTTTAAAATGAAGACTTAATGGTCTTTAACGAACAACCTCTCTCAATATCCCAGAAATTTGTTTGTGGGTCGATTGCAAAAAAATTGTACATAGTTATTGGCTTTAATTAAAACAATGTTAATTGATTCCTTTGTGTGACGAAAGTTACCCATACATTTTGTATGACTAACTTTCGTCACACAAAGGAAGCGATCGTATTTTATGTTAACTAAGCTTTTAACGTACAATTTTTTGCAATCGACCGTTGTAGTAATAGGTAGGTCTGTACTATCGTGAACATATTGTTCCATTTTTGTTTTTGCCTCGTAGTATAATAACAAACACAAATATTTCAAATTAAAATACCAGTAAACAAAATCGGTACCGCTATTTATAACTTGAAATGCAGCCTTATCCATATCCTTATTTTAATGAGTATATTAATGAATAAAGGCTTAACTATATGGGCTGTACACGATCGTCATTTGTCAAAAAAGTAGCCTGCCGGCCGGTTTTACGGCCATTAGGTACCTACCTGAGCTTTTGTACCCCCGCTTTTGTACCCTCTACGGGCAATGCGCTGAGACGAAACCTGCATGGCATATTTTCTCTTGTGGATAAAAAAGGACCTCGTCCTGTCTCGGCGAGTGTGTACAGCCGCCTTAGTGAGCCCCTAGATCGGTCTACGACCCGGCCTTGGGCGTGTTGACCTGCGCAGACGCTGGTCCGTTAACCCTGGCCACGAACATATACGATCCTACCCGATTGAACACGCAATAAACCTGTCCCTGTTGGTGTCACGGGAGTTTTCTAAGGTGCTAGAAAATCGTTCAAGAGAATGTCGGGCAAGCTCAGCGCTGAAGGGTTACTCCTGTGTTCTAAAATTGTATAGTGCCGTCCCTTTCAATCTCCTCTCAAACAACATTTGGGCGAGCGGACGGTACTATATAACTACAAGACATCGAGAGGGACGGCACTATACGATTGTCGAATTTCGAGCATCGGAGTAGTCCTTCTGTTGTAAAACTTCTTAAGGTACAAATTTTACACAACTTTATGACTTAGCGTATAACTCCCAAGGTCGAGGAGTCACGAGATCTTTGCCCTGTAAAATATCGATATAGCATGTCTACTTAATGTCATCTTCGGGCCAAATTCAAGAGAAAATACTGTTGCGAATTTCTACGCAGAGCCAACTTTTATGTCAGAACTAGAGGTCGCCTAAGTGCTCCGACGATGAGTGCCATAACATTTTATTGCTTTGCCGTAGTCGGGTAAAAGCATCCTATGACATCTATGTCAGCCGCGATAGCATATCTTGCCGCGATTTCGCGACTCGGCATCACCTGTCTAGCTCGCACGGTATTGAAAGGAAAGTGATAGATGGTTAATATACTAAATTTACAGCTATCCCTCTAAGCTATAATTCGCGAAATCCGTCCAGCGATGTTGACGCAGTGGGCCTAAAAAGGCACCTAAATAATTGACTGAGCGAGAGAAGTGTCTCCGTTTCAGCTTGGCCTAAAATTTGTCTGGATTTCCGGCTGTTCTCGCCTAGACGTCGCTTATCTGAACCGAGTCTCATGAAATTCTGTGAGTAGGTTCGTTATCTATATAGAATTCTTTTATGGATTCATTTTTTTGATGTGTTAAATGAAATTATGGGGGTAGAACACGTAAAAAATTACAAATATCAACCATTTTGAATCAAACTCGCGAAGTCTTCAGCTTAAAGAGCCACTACTATTCATAAGCAATACGCCATACAAACACAATCATCTTCAACATCTTCAGAAGAACAGCAAACTGAACTTCTACAACTTTATATTAATCTAAAAGACGCTACGTGACTGCAAGCGCATAGCTCAGCCCTGCCACTAAAAGATGTTTACATTTAAATGGCACACCCATTACCAAAGCCGGTTGGGTGTAAAAACCAAGGGTCGACGCTCCAGAGTCCTGCCGAGCCGGGCCGACGCACTCGCTAACTATATCCATACCTATCGAGATGATGGATGAACATTTAGACTTCGATGGATGTAGCCCCGTTTTGAAGTGTGCCACGGGGTTTGCTTTGCGGTTTTCTAATAGATGTTTATCATTTAAGCTTGAGTACAGTTACAGTTAGAGAGTATGGAGTGACATAGTTAAAGAAAGATTAGTCGAACGCTTGAAAAAAAAAGTTATTTTATTGGATGGCATTCCTAACGTCAGTCACTCTCATATTAGACGTAATCTTTCTTAGACAATGTCATTATGTTCCCTCCATAATTAGATTAAATACAACAAGTCATACTCTGATGTATCTAAATAGGTACTGAATTTAGTCGTATTAGTTTCGTTTTCGGCGTGTTCTGTAATCTAATGTAATGTAATTGTTCTAAGTATTATTTACGAAAAAATTACTAACTGTTGAGTTTCTTTCGGCTTTCTTTTCAACAGCGGTCTCTCTTGCGAAATGCCGGTAGATACACAATCTGACTTGTAAAAGTGCCCTTGTGGCTTGTGTACTTACTGAACAAATTATTTCATTTCATTTCTGTCGCGCACATAAAGATTTATTACTTAATAACTCGATAAGTTGTTCTAGATTTGGCCAGGCCAACAAAGGGCTTTTTCATTCAATAAAATCTCAAATATTTCAATACACGCCGAGAAGTTTTGAATCGTATTCTCTCATTAGAGTTCGAACTATTAAGAACTTAAATAAAAAGCACTGGTTTTAGGAACAAAATGTAATGAATGACAATACGGCAAATAAAAAGAAGTCCAAATAATTTTTCTATGGGGAGAAGTCATGATTTCAGGAAAAATCTTAATAGCGTGATGCAGGATCGTCATTTGTTTTGTATGGGCGCGCGGCGTCATGCCAGTCTGGCGCCATCTGTTGGTCATGATTTCCTTTGTCCTCGCGTCACGCCGAAACGGCTGGACAAATTTTAACCAATTTCGGTACAGAGATAGCTGGACATCCAAAGATGGTTATAGGATACTTTTTATCCGACTGCGGTATAAAAAGAAATACGCGTACGAAGTTGCGGGTATCTTCTGGTAGACAATAAAAATCTTTAAAAAAGTATGTGCATTTTGCACACACAGTCACACACGCTTATCGCTTGGAGACTCTTTTGGTCCTCTTACCCACATCTAGTGGAGAACATTAATGTCGTAAAGAATAAATCGCCGGCCGCCATTACGCCAAGTCCTAGTCTATTTGCGGGTTGCTATGCGACGCGGTTCTATTCTCGCCCGAGCGCAGGTAAGGGGGTCAGAGCGGTCCCGTGGATCCGGGTCAATGCAGCTAGGTCGCGATGTATGAAAATGTACCCACGGTCACGAATATCATTCATTCAGAAGCGGTGGTAGCCTAGTGGTTAGGGCATGCGACTTTCAATCCGGAGGTCGCGGGTTCGAACCCGGCCCGTACCAATGAGTTTTTCGGAACTTATGTAGGTACGGAATGTCATTTGATATTTACCACTCGCTTTTCGGTGAAGGAAAACATCGTGAGGAAACCACCTAAGCCCAATAAGGCCTAGTTTCCCCTCTGGGTTGGAAGGTCAGATGGCAGTCGCTTGCGTAAAAACTAGTGCCTACGCCACATCTTGGGATTTAGGTAGCCGACCCCGATTGAGAATTCATTCTCTAAAAATGGGACAAAGGCTAGGAGGATGATGATGGTCACGAATATCATTCACTCCGGTCGATACTCGACATAATTAGACTCACAATGCCCCATTTTAGGTTCTAGAACGTTCGCGGTGAGTCATTTGCTCCACCCAGCTCTAAGCGCACGATTTTGCAAGGATTGCACCATGTTGCAACAGACTGCGTCCGTACAAATCTAAAATATATGCACGTAGAAAGCATTGACGTCTACAATACAAACTAATCATTATAAACTACGCTGTCGCGCTTCAATAAAAGAACCATCCGTTTGAAATCTATTCTTAGTGTGCTCTGACGTATGACCCGAAAGTCTAGCCTCTAATTTGGGCGTTGCCATTGCGCGTGACGTCATGCGCAGTACGTCACAGCCGTGACGTCATTCATCTCGTCTCATCCGAATGTCATGCCTATAAGCCCTTTACCTCCGTATCGATTTCTGTGACCTATAAATTGAATGTACATTGTTCACCCCACGGCAACATCAATAAACTAAGTTTTCGAAACGTGTGAAATGCCAGGTGTTGTAAGGTAATAATGTACTTAGCCTCGTGGCATCAATATTTGTCCACGGAGCGGTGGTATAACGACTACATTGCATGTAATTTAGTGCATTTAGCTAAGTACCATGCGCTAAAGGCCGTTGGTGTAATTGCTTTAGCGTTAAGGTACTACGAGCTTCTCAGATGTCGCCTTCCTTAAATAGCTTGAGGTAGCTCCCAGCCCTCTCAGGTCGTAATTAGAAATGGATCTCGCTGAGACCTAGCATGGAGTCCATGCGCTACGGCACCCACCAGGCATTTGCTTGGCCGAAAAACGGCCAAGAGAAAAGAGAAATCCAGAAGAGATGCTGTGGCGCCGTGCGCGAGAGTGAAACCATTACAGGGCGACTGTCTTTTTTTTAGTGTCCGACCGAAACACGTTTTTTGCCGAAACCGAAACCGAAACCGAAGGTTCGGTTCTGATTACAGTTTCGGCCGAAACCGAACCTTTTATAAACGTGATTAAAACGTTTTATAAAATTTCAGCGGGCCGTTCTTTCTAGATCTAATATGAATACTTACAATGAAAAATTTCGCTGACATAATTGACCGATGGAGCAAAGCGTTTCAGTCTCAGCTCGGCCCAAAATTACTTCATATGTGCGGATAATTGGATGCTTTTCGGCTGTTCTCCCCCGGAGGTCGCATCTATCAACCGACCCCCACGAAGCTCCGCGAGTAGGTTTGATAAGTAAATATATACTTAGATTATTTTTGTCGATTAGAAAAATTTCAAAAAAGTGAAGATGGATATAGAGTGGAGTGGGGGTGGAAAAGGAAAAAAAAAATTAAATTTCAGCAATTACACAACAAACTCACGTTTCACTGTTGTTCAATTCGTATTTTAACACTTGGTCTAAATTAAATTACCCAAAAAATGAAAATATAGCCTTAGCAGCTGTTATACTGTACTGAGGCAGCGATCTTTTAATTGTAGATGGTATAAAAAGAAACAAGTTTAAAAACGTAGCAACAAAATAATTGATTGAATTTTAATTTTTAAAATTGCAATCAGGTGGTCTCGTAACGCTAATTCAAACTTACTAATTGTATTACATACACGCAACAATGACGAATTCTAAAGTTGTTTTATGAAATAAGTAAACTTCACTTTTATCCTAAATAACCAATATCGCCGTCAATTTGTTTGTAAATTAAGAGAATTTGCGTTAAGAATTACACTAAATTAAGTAGTGATATTTTTAAAAAACTAAATTAAGTAGTGATATTTTTAACCATCCTATCTCCGCTATTTTGAAAATTTCGAAAAACTAAATCGAAGAAAAAATAAAAAGTATAATATAAATAAGAAATAAATATATAAATATACGTATTTATCGAACATACTCACAAAACCCCACGAGAATCGGCCAAGAAATGCGACATTAAGGCATTAACAGCCGCTAAGCGCATGGACATCCAAACCTCGGAGCATACGAAAGAATTTGTGGGCCAATGCTGAAACGGAAATACGTTGCTCGCTCGGTCAATTACTTAACATTATTCGGGGAACAAACACAAACGTCACCTGACTG
This sequence comes from Apotomis capreana, assembly GCA_947623375.1. Taxonomy (NCBI): domain Eukaryota; kingdom Metazoa; phylum Arthropoda; class Insecta; order Lepidoptera; family Tortricidae; genus Apotomis; species Apotomis capreana. Next base: position 2,275,356 of record OX392501.1, read on the forward strand.
AGCAAAGTGATTCGGAAGATTCCGGCAGAGTCAGGCGAGCGACGCCATATTGCCAACCGTGCCGACTGCCGAGCGCACCCGACGTTAGCGGAGCGCGACCCGAAAGTACGATGTTGGAAGTTTCGGCGCGGCCGAAAGGTTCGGCTGTTTTTTGGCCGAAACATGATTTTGAGGCCGAAACTGGCCGAAACCGAAACCGAAACCAAAACTTCGGTCGGTCACTACTTTTTTTTTATCACCCGCAAAAGCACCCAGTTTGTATCTTGTGTATATCTATGATAATGATAAAGCATAAAAACTTTGAAAAATCCATCGGAAATTGCTGCGTGTGAAACTGGTGATTAAATTATAAACAGTTTCATCAAAAAATGTACGTCAGAATGAGCATTTAAATGATAATGATAACATTCTCTCTGATAGTAATACGATAACATATTCTATTTGATCAATGTTATCGGTTTATATTATATCAATCTTTGTCGGTAACGTGTAATTATATTGAAAAGGAATTTTAATTACAATTTGATTGATCCACATTTACCGCAATTAGCGTCGCGACTGGCGCCTAGTCAAGTGTTATTTTCCGGTTATTTATACCTCATTTTCTGGTCGGTTCAATTAACGACAGGCATCAGGTATTTCCTCGGCAATTTTTTTCCTGCCTGCATCATACAGATTCACCTAGAACGCCACGTTTAAGATCTGACAGAGGCTTTCCTCAACTCGCGAATTCCATATTCCGGGAACTTGAACTCCAACATCTAATTTTATAGTGGCAGCAGACACGAGGGGGCACGCTAGGGCGGCGAGTCGATGACCGAGTATTGATCCCCGCGAAGTGGGTCGCGACCCGCTTCCCGTTGCATTCACCCATGGGGTGCAGTCTCAGACTGGGGAGGGTCTACAAGGCGGGGACATAGGAAACAACATTGCATCTCGGCGCCTCCTACCGAGATGAAATCTCTCCACTTGACTTATTGCGAAACGTGGCGGATTTCGATATTGGATTGTGCTTTTCAATACCAGCGATCGCTTCCTTCGTCTGACAGACACAATCGGTTTTCCTAGAATTTGTCTGAGCAACGTTATTATGTAGCTTCGTGCAGATAGTGGCGCTATAAAAGGCACAATAGTTAAACATCGAATCGCGTGCTTCTATAGGGAGCCAACCATTAGTCACATTAAGCGTTCCTCATTAGTTCGCTCGTGCCGGACGGGTAAGCAGGACGGATGGAATGACAAACCAATAACTGCTGGGACGTTGAATTTTATGATGTTTATCCTGGATGCTAATTCCGTCAACCGTCATGCCAATCGTCCCTATACAAATAGACTTCGTCAGTCATGCGATTCGTGCGTAAATATCGCCATGTTCTACCGTCTCCGTAACCGGCACTGCCGGTCAATTTAGCAACTATAAATAACCTGAAATTTATTCGTAATCGTAACAAGCTTCCACGGAACGATTAAACGAATCTGCCCCCTAAGCATTAAGTTGGAAGGTCTACAGATAATCAAGTTTGCGAAAGTCGGAGGAAATATTTTGTTCTAATGTGAAATTTTGAATAATTCATGGTAAGGTAATTCGGATCGGGACCGACGACAAGGCTTGCACGATCTGGGCTTATTTCCGTGAATATAGCACTACAGGAACGTTTGCGGAGGTGGAGTACAGTGCCGCGATTGGTTGGCCGTCTGTAGCGGTACGTATTTGCGTTACGTTGTGAAAGTTGATTTGCACTAAGCGCTCCCCTCCTAGTCCTCGATGCAAAAGTGTATCTTGACCCGGGACTGCTGTCCTTTCAGTAGTAGGGATTCGCCGATACTACGATACGGGGCGGACGGGCCTGATGGGCGGCATCCAGGGCGGATTTGGCGGACCACGAAACCTAAAAAAAAAAAAAAAAAAAAAAAAAAAAAAAAAAAAAAAAAAAAAAAAAAACAAATAGCCCCCTACTTGGAGCGTTTGGAATAGGTCCCAGGACGCTCAGACAGCTCTGTCAGGACTTACAGAACGCCCTACGCTAACAATGCAACACCTTCCCCGACCCATCGACCCTTTTCTATTGTCTACCCGAGCTCGGGTTTTATTGCCCTCTCGGACGCCGAGCTCACTTTTATTACGGTCTACTATTGTTTCCCTCTTTTATATTTCTCTTTGGCTTCAACTGCCTACAACTTCCTTTCCAAACGGTATACATCTTTTAAGAACATTCTTTAGGTAAAGCTGGACAAATACCTAAACATCTCATACCTAAACTATCAGACTAGGTCCGCCACCTTGGTTCTTATTGGAATCGCTGTTTCAACCCAGCCTGTCTCACATCGTCTCTTTACTCCAAGGTTTCTTACTACGTGATGTGTGCTACGGTGTACGTATCACTAATCTAAGCTAACCTATGCTAGATCACAATTCTAACCTAACCTAACCTAAGCTACAGGACTACGCCCAGCTAACGCAGGATACGTTAACTGACTACTTAACTTCAGGTAGCCTTACTTCAAAGTATGTATTTTGTTACTCACTACATATGCTGCATTTCGAACGTTGTTCTATTTATATATTTTATCTTGTTCAACTTAACATTACTTCTAACTTATCACCTAACTTCGAAAACTTAATTTTGAAGAACTGCTTTATTTACTTACCTACTTAAAACTAGCTACGAGCACAGTACAGTTGTTTTGGTCTTAAGAACGCTGTTCTAACCTAACCTAACCTTGCATAAATTTGAGTACGTACTCAATGTTACTTTCATCTCTTTTTTGTAATAACCGACTTCAAAAAGGAGGAAGTTCTATGTAAAAATATTGCCTGTAGCATAAGGATAATACGAATCTAATCTTACAATAGTAATGCGGTATTTTATACAGTAATAACTGCTTCAAAACTATACTAACTTATTTAAGCTGTAAGTTAAAAATACGAGTTCTAGTTTTGCATATTTATTTATTTCGTCAAATATTATGTTCTTGAATAGATGCTTAAGAAAATACCTGAATAAACTTTGTAACTTGTACTAACGTGTATTTGTAGTAGGCTGAACTAAACTCGTTGATTTTTTAATTTGTTTGTTGGGTCCATATTGTTTGTAAAGATTTATGACAGGTTTCTTCTCCGAATCATCAAAAGATTCGAAAGTCTATTATAAATTTTATTACTGTTTGTTGGTGGCTGTTGGGCGCGGTACAAACTAGTCGAAACGTGATTTTAACGGTAATCTATTGTCACATCCTTATAAAAGCCGATGGACAGTGACGATCTATAAGTATTCAGAACCGAGTCGTGCTTGTTACCAGAGCTCTCTCAGTGTACAGTGACATAGTGTTGAATCGTGCTACAGTGCTTATAAAAAATGGCAAATGTAAGTATGTACTATTTTTTATAAAATATGTATGTAGTATTTTTATGTACTATTTGTTTAACAGTGTTTTTTTTTTCTGTAACTTGTGTTCATCGTGTTACTTGTTAAGTGTGTTAATCGGATGTATAACTTATTGTTGAATATTGTTACAGTTCACGGAAAACACTTTCAAGAATTTTTATTACCCTGAACCTGAACATGATGATTCAGGGAGTGATGAAGAAGGCACACTCGGTTTTAAAGTGAAACAAGCCATAGCGAAGAAACGTCCTGCAAATAGTATCGAGAGTTTCTTTGAAAAACCGCAGAAAAAAGTGAAACCAGTGAAGAGATCTTCCAGTGTGTCGCAAAGTTCCCATACCGGTGTTGCTTACCTATCTTCGGGTAAAGACGATGCTGCGTATGCATCACACCTTATTAAGATAGAAATATACGATCTTGAAAAAGTTAGGAACATCGCACCAGAAGAGCACTGGAAGCACGCCGATGTGAGATTAAAATCTTACATCTCAACTGAGCAAGATCCACAGCTTGAGACTGTCCGTGATGTGATATACAACATAACGAAAGACATAGCTTCAAAGGACACTTGCGTGAAATATTTTATAAACAATACGAAAAAGTAAACTAAGTGTTTGTGTAGTTTTAATACTAGGTTAAAACTGTATTTATTATATAAGACATAAGATAATATTTTATAACATACCCTTGTGTACTACTAGTATTATATATTTCTTACTGCTTAAACAACAACTTTTTGTTATTCAAAATTGTTAAGACTCGTTTTATAACCACATGTTGTAATTTGTTTTGTAGCCTAATCATATTGATCTATTTCCCTTTGCAAATGTATAAAAGTCTCCACCCTTTAATATAAAATCACTAAGCTACGTTTGTTATTTTAAGGAAAAAATTTGTTGTAATGTAATCACTATTTTCTTAGACACATCTCACGATGGACTGTTTAAGCTGTGATGTTTACGATTCCGAGCTCGTCAGGCTATGCGAAGAAATTGAAAGTGATCAAGAAATGTATGAGATCGGGGAATTACTAAGCCAGCTGCATAGTCAAGGGTGAGTACTCTTGTTCCAACCTGTTATATTGTTTATTGATATTGTACTTGTATATTTAGACATGCAATTTAAACAGTTTATTCTTGTTCAAACTTGTACAAAACCATTGACCAGTGTCATTGAGTTGTTGCCTTTTTATGGCTCAGTTTCATTGTTCTCTGTTGGGTGGGGATCCTGGAAGGTTCTTTATAAGCGACGTCTCTGGTGTAGAAATCATTCATTATTCCAGTTACTGTGTTTGTGCTAGTACTGTGTCTGTGTATTGTACAAAATACTGTTTTAAAAATGGTGCTTGGATACTTTCATATGGGAACTAGTTTAACCCACGACAAAATTGCAGTTTTAAGCAAAGGATTCATTTTAAAAGTATTTCATAGAAACATAAGATTGTGGTATATTGACAATCAATTACCTCAGGCGCTTTTGGAAGATGAAGATATTATACCCTATTACACACCATGTGATGGGCATATCAATAAGTCGATGCATAACTTGTCATCAGATGTCATTGATGGTGTTTTAACAATGCAGGCATATTGCCAGCAATGTCGAAAAAACTTAAGTTAGTATAATGATAATAATTTAATCATTGTTTTGAAGTTTTAAATCTTGTATTAAATACTAACGTTTCACTTTTTCTATTACAGATCTAACCAAGTAGGACGGGGGAGAAAAAGGACAGCTACAAGTACGGGTGCAGAAGTACCAGTGAAGAGAAACTACCCTTCCAACAGTCGTGATATGTCTACATCCTCAAGCGAAGAACCATTATCCGATGTCAATGTAAGTACAAAAAATAATTCTGAAATTGAATGTTCGGTGTGTAAAAAGTTCGTGTCAAAAAGATATTTTGGTAACCATTTAAATAGTAATATTCACAAAAATAATGTGTTGAGATCCGATAGTGAATATGTTAATGTCCAATTAATTGAAAATGCATTCAAAAACAGAGTCGCTACTTACAGAATATTATTTAATGAAATGGATCACCAACCTCTTGATCCCGAAACTATTTTACAAAAACACAAGGATAAGATCTTTACATTATTAGATCGTTCACTTAACAAACATCACGCTTTAAAAGTAAATTTTATTCTTAATGCAAATTTTACACAAGATACCAAACAATTAAATAATACATTTGATTTCCAATTAAGTAATAGTATTGTTGATATCAGCACTGATAAAGCTGCTGTTTTTACGTCCCTAGTAAATGAAATTGTGATAAGGTTGTCAAACTTTGAAAGAAAAGATAGTGGGTGGAGTTTAGTAACATTTAATCATATCGATCTCAATATTAACAAATATAATCCATTACGCGGCTCTTCTTTTATCGAATTACCTCGTGATATAAAAAATAAAAAAGCGGTTATTAATGTAAAAAACAATGACCATGAGTGTTTTCGATGGGCTGTATTGTCTGGTTTATACGAACCCAAAAGTCATTCAAATATGGTCAGTTCATACATATTACATAAGAATAAATTGAACTTTGAAAATTTAACTTTTCCATTTAAATTGGGAGATATCCATAAATTTGAAAAAAATAATGATATTAGCATTAATGTATTTGGTCTCGAGTACAACTCTCAAAACAAGAAACACGATGTTATAGGCCCACTACATTTAACTAAATTAAAAAAGTCTAATCACTTAAACTTGTTGTACATAACTAAAGATAACCAAGGACATTATTGTTTTATCAAAAATTTATCGAGGTTAGTGTCTAAGCAATTGTCAAATGCACAACATGCTGTTCATATTTGCGATGGTTGCTTAATTAAATTTACATCACACGAGAGACTAAACCAACATCAAAAAAACGACTGCTTCCACGTATGCACAAACTTACCATCCGAAAAAGAAGACACAAGAAATTGGTTTAACGAATATGTTCCATCGAATCAAGTTACTTTTAATAATTATGAACGACAATTAAGAGTACCTTTTGTTGTATACGCTGATTTTGAGGCATTTTTAAATCCAATTCAATCCTGTTCTAACAACCCCAGTACATCTTCTACTACCAATATTCAAAAACATGAAGTTTATAGCTTCGGTTACTATATTAAGTGTTCTTATAATGACAAGTTATCTGTGTACAGAACATATACAGGTGAAGACTGTGCAAAAACATTTATGAAAGTCATAAAAGAAGATTTAGAAACTATTTGTAAAAGTAATGCGTTTGCTAAAACTTCTTTCCCTCTAACAGATGCTAATAAGGTAGACATTATGCAAAGCCATGCTTGTTATATTTGTGATAGAAATTTGAATGATGACTCAACCGTTTCTTATAATTATCATACTGGACTTTACGAAGGCGTTGCACATAAATTTTGTTCTGAAAAATACAAACCACCCAATTTTGTACCTGTATTTTTCCATAATTTGAGCAATTACGATAGTCATTTTATTGTACATGGACTTGGTCTTGAAGATGGTGACATAGAACTAATCCCACAAAATAAAGAAAAGTATATTTCGTTTTCTAAGTCTTTACAAGTGAATAATCGTGTTGTAAAATTGAGATTTGTCGATTCTCTTAAATTTATGTCGAGTAGCTTGGATAAATTAGCTAAAAACTTGACTACTGACCAATTTTACGAATTGAAATTGAACTTTCCTCGTGAAGAAGACTTTAAACGTCTAATACGGAAGGGTGTCTATCCATATGAGTACATGACTTCGTATGATTCACTGAAATTAACTTCGCTTCCTACACAGGATCAATTCTATAGTTCTCTTACTGACAGTCACATTTCCGAAAACGATTTCCTACATGCTCAAGATATTTGGTCTCATTTCCAATGCAAAAATATGGGGGATTATTCCAATCTTTATCTGAAAACAGATGTTTTATTACTAACTGACATATTTGAAAATTTTAGAAATGTGTGTCTTAAGACATATGGTTTAGACCCCGCCCATTATTATACCGCGCCTGGAATTTCCTTTGATTCGATGTTGAGGACTACCAAAATAAGTTTAGAACTTTTAACAGATGTCGACAAAATAGCTTTTATAGCGAAAAACATTCGAGGAGGGATTTCCCAATGTAGCAACAGACATGCAAAAGCAAATAATACATTTATGGAAGATTATGATCCAAATATTCCTTCATCTTTTCTCATGTACTTAGACGCAAATAATCTCTATGGGTGGGCTATGTCACAATGTCTTCCGTCTGGCAAATTTGAATGGGTAAATAAAGATACCGATTTCAATGTTTCAGACGATGCTGAATATGGGTTTATATTAGAAGTTGATCTAGAGTACCCCAAGGAATTACATGACTCTCATTCAGATTTGCCGTTCTGTCCAGAAAATGTATGTCTAGGTGATTCTAAAGAAAAAAAATTGATTCCCAATTTAAACAATAAATATAATTATGTATTACATTACAGAAATCTTAAACAATGTTTAAAAAATGGGTTGCGTTTAGTGAAAATCCATCGTGTGTTGAAGTTCAAACAATCTACTTGGTTAAAAAGTTACATAGATTTGAATACCCGAATGCGTTCGCTGGCGACATCTGATTTTGAAAAAGATTTCTTTAAACTTATGAATAATTCTGTTTTTGGTAAAACAATGGAAAATGTCACGAAACGTGTGAATGTTAAATTATTAAGTCACTGGGAAAATCGCGGAAAATCCCAAGGGGTACAGTCCTTAATATCTAAACCTGAATTTCATAGTTTATCAATATTTTCTGAGAATTTAGCTGCTGTGCAATTGAAAAAAACAAAAATCTTTTATAACAAACCAATTTACCTTGGATTCTGCATTTTAGATCTATCGAAAACTTTAATGTACGAATTCCACTACAATTATATGAAATACAAATATACGGAAAATCTCAAGCTCCTTTACACGGATACTGATAGCTTAATATATGAAATAAACACTGCTAACTTTTATGAGGACATTAAATCTGACCTGAACTTGTATTATGATACATCTGATTACCCACCCAACAATGCATATGGTTTACCATTACTAAATAAAAAGAGGTTAGGTTTTTTTAAAGACGAAAATAATGGCAAAATTTTGAAAGAGTTTGTTGGTCTTAGATCAAAAATGTATGCCTTAGATGTTCAAAATAGTGGTATTATATCCAAAGCTAAAGGAATAAACAAGTGTGTTACCAAAAAATTAACCCTTAACGACTATAAAAGTTGTTTATTTGATAGAAATATACAACATGCTCAAATGTTACGATTCCGATCAATAAAGCATGTTTTATTTACGCAAAATGTCAATAAAATATCATTATCTTACAACGACACAAAACGATATTTATTGAAAAACACTTCGGATACTCTTGCGTGGGGTCATTATAAAATACCTCATAATTCTTAAAAAAAAAAAAAAAAAAAAAAAAAAAAAAAAAAAAAAAAAAAAAAAAAAAAAAAAAAAAAAAAAAACACGGAACATTCAATTTTCATATTTATTTTTTGTACATAATATTGTATTTTAGGATGTTTTTTTTTTATTTTTTAAGTTTTGGCAATAAAATGATTGGCTTTTTATGTGATTTATCTAGAATAATATAAATATTAAAAAATAATTAGCAAAATTTTTGTTTTTTTTTTTTATTTGTTACCCCATTTTTTTTACCAAATTTATTTAAAAAGCTATGGTCTAGAAATTTTCTCATTTGAAGTCAATCCGTTAACATATGAACACACATATTTAAAAATTTATAATGATTCATTTTAACCACCCTTTCACTACAATAGTAGCGGGTCCAAGTGGGTGTGGTAAAACTCAGTTTGTTACCAATTTTTTAAACAATGCAAAAGAAGTATGTAATGTTGAATTTGATGAAATTATTTGGTGTTATGATGAAATGCAACCTTTGTACAATCTGGAAAATGTAAATTATAGCCAAGGAATACCAGATTTTTCTTTATTTGATGGAAAAAAGCCCAAGCTTCTCATAATTGATGACTTGATGAGAGAATCGGATGGACGAATCGTTGATATTTTTACAAAAGGAAGTCACCATAGAAACTTAAGTGTTTTTTATATTACTCAAAACATATTTCATCAAGGCAAAGGACAACGTGATATTTCATTGAATACCAGCTATATTGTATACTTCAAAAACCCGAGGGATAAAACACAAATTCGCTACTTGTCACGACAAGTTTATCCGGAGAACCCAAAATTTGTAGATGAAGCCTACAAAGATGCCACTAAAGATGCTCATGGTTACCTTATGATTGATCTGAAGCAAAATACCGATGACATATGCCGTTTTAAAACTAAAATATTTCCTTTTGATGGGCATTGTACCGTATATGTTCCCAAGAAAGGGTTTAAATACGACAAGAATCAACACGTTTTAATCAGTTCCAAATAATGCATCCAAGAGTACACACATATAAACATTTACTTGAAGCACTGCAGTTACTTAAACCAAAGTATCGCACAGCGTTGCTAAAATCTTGTGAAGATGAAGAAATTAATATTATTTGTGAGTGTATTTATAACGTTTTAAAAGGGAAAATACCACTGGAATCAAAAGATAAATCAAAACTAAACAAATATAAAGACACATTACGAAAACTAGTTTCGAAAGGGAAACACAAATTGAGGAAAACTGTTATTATTCAAAAAGGAGGTGCATTTCTACCTATTATATTAGGTGCAGTTTTAAGTGCCTTAGTAAGCTCCGTAACATAAAATAAAATGGAAAACACAAAAAAAATGTTGTTAGTTGAACCAGACTTTATTGAAAGACTCAAACGAAATGATAGCCAACCCGAAAATGTATCATCTCGCCTAGACGGAGAGATGCAAAAAATCCTGAAGAGTAAAATTAATGATCGTGAAAAGTGGGCATTATATTCTCAAGCACTACAACGATTTTTGCACTTTATTGAATCAGATCGAAAACCATTTAAAATACCAATAGTGATGGAGGGGTTTGATCAACTCAACGATGAAAGTAAGGATTTAAACTTAAAAGTAAACAAAAAGGAGGAGGATGAAAATTATGAATCAGTTGCAAATAAAACACTACCAGATGGTGATGTTTCTGCAGTTACTGCAGCTACACCGTCTGGTACAAAAAATCCAGAAACTGTACTATTCAGTCCATCTCGTATTATAGATAATTTACCAAAATCATATGAGAAAAAAACCAGAACATTATTGACTTGTATTGTGTCAAGCAGACCAAAAATATGGTGGAAAACAAATGGTGAAGTTGTAATAAACAATCGAACTATTCCAAACAGCAATATTCTCGATCTGGTAAGCGATACGGTTAGATCTCTTAAACGCCCTAAGCCAACAGGATGGGAAGAGTTTGCTTTATTTTTAAGAGATATAAAAGTTCCTACGTCTTGTATAGGTAATCCTACTAATCTAGAATTTATAAATAAACCTCAATCGAGTGAACCTCACGCATCATCTGCTCCATCAAGTGCTCGATCGTCATCGTCATTTAAAGACACAAGCGCCAGTACACCTCTTTCAAGTGTACTGCTCAAGGCAAACAAAAAGAAACTAGATTGGGAAAGATGGAGCCCTTATTAGACATTCATGCAATATACTACGATGTATCTAATCCAGCAGGCTACAGTAGTTTAAATAAATTAAGTAAACAAATGAAAGGACGAATGAACAAAGACGAAGTAAAGAACTGGTTACAATCTCAAGAAACGTACACACTGCATAAACCGGTTCAAAGGCGATTCACAAGAAATAAATACGTCTTATCTAACTTTAATGAACTCTGGCAAGCTGATCTGAGTGATATGGGTACTTACAGTCAATATAATGATGGATACAAATATATTCTGTGTGTTATTGATGTGTTCAGTAAATATGCTTTTGCGAGAGCTATGAAAAAGAAAGATGCCACAACCGTTATAAATTGTTTTGAAAGCATATTTACTGAAGCCAATTCTACTCCTCGTCACATCCAATCTGATAAAGGCACCGAATTTGTTTCAAAGGCAGCAAGGGATTACTTTAGGAGCAAAAACATTAACTACTATACTACTAACAATCCTGACATTAAAGCAAGTATAGTAGAAAGGTTTCAAAGAACTCTTAAAATGAAAATGTGGCGTTACTTTACTCATAAGAATACATACAAATATATAGATATTTTGCAAGAACTTCTTTATTCTTATAATCACAGTTATCATTCTAGTATTAAAATGCGCCCTATCGATGTAAATTTTGATAATATCATGACTGTTTGGTGTAATTTGTATAACAGAAAAAAGGATAGACAACTTACTTTGGAAATCACAAAACTAAATGTTGGTGATCATGTTAGAATTACTAAATATAAACATATATTTCAAAAGGGTTACGAAACTAATTGGAGTGACGAAATATTTAGAATTGATTCAATAATAAACCGCTTTCCACGAGTTGTGTATACGTTAAGAGATTTAGAAGGTGAGCCTATCGTTGGTACATTTTATTCTAAGGAATTACAAAAAGTGACTTATCTCCCCTCCATTGATTATAAAATTGATAAAATAATACGCTCACGTGGGGTTGGTGCCAGAAAAGAAGTACTAGTGAAGTGGCGAGGTTATCCTAACAAATTTAATTCTTGGATACTCGCTTCAAGCTTAAAAAAAATATGAGTGAAAACAGCTTTTATATTACATTGTTAAGTAACAGTTCCTCGGACTACTATACCGATAATACGACTGCACACTTCTTAACCAAATTACCCAGGAGTATAAAGTTGGAAGGAGAATGGGTAGTTGGCTTAGTAGAATTTCAATACCCTTGTTCAATGTACAATGTTCAAGATCATGAAAATATGATTTATTTAAAAAAGAAAGTAGTGTCACCCACTGACAAGATAGCCAAAATTGTAGATATAAAAACTCATATACCAGCAACTACATATGACAACGTTGACCATTTTATTCAAGCTTTTAATGACAACCCACAACTGAAAAATAATGTAAAGTTTAGATATGATAATCTAACCAAAATGGTTGGGGTAGCAACAATTAATAACGATATAACTTCTCTTATAACAACCCCAATACTAAGTCTACAGTTAGGTTTTAAACCGAAAACAAATTTACGGCAAGTTTCATTTGGTAAAAATCCTGTTAATTTGTATTTGGGCTTACCATCACAATTATTTGTTTATACAGACATCATACAACCACAGGTAGTTGGTGATGTTATAACTACGTTGCTTAGAATAATACCATTAGATCCAACAGAATTCCATTATGGAGCATATAAAACACACATTTTCTCACCCGCTCATTATGTACCTGTTTTACGTAGAGAATTTGATACTATGGAAATAGATATAAGAACAACTACCGGTGCAAGAGTGCCATTTCAATTCGGAATTTCCTGCGTGAAACTACACTTTCAACGGCTAAGATGAATTATAAAAGATCATCTCACTCTTGTCCCTACGATCATTATTATACCCATCAAGCTGGTTCTGGTATAGGAATTGTCTATAAAGGTGTTCCGTTTCAGCGAGGGCATGGGATTGGAAGTTTTTTGGGGGGACTGTTTAGGTCAGTAATTCCTTTGTTGTCTAGTGGTTTTAAAACTGTTGGAAAAGAAGCGTTAGATGCGGGGGTTGGTTTGTTATCTGATATGGTAAATTCACACCCTATAGATAGTTCAGTTAGGTCTCGATTTAAAGAAGCTAGTGCTAACTTAAAAAGAAAAGCTGATGAAAAGATCGATTCTCTGATGTCGGGATCTGGGTATAAAATGTCAACTAAGAGACGGGAACCTCTCATTACCTTGAAAGCATCGCGCCGAAGAGGAGCTAAGAGAAATAAATATAGTGACGATATATTTTCAAAGTAAATCATGTCATTCCTACACAATCATTCGTGTGAATGTGCAAAATCTGAGTTAGATATATTTGCCCTGCCTTCGACACAGACAAGTATTGAGAGTGGACAGTGGGTTCATTATAAACCAATCTCATCTTTAAGTGATGATGGTCCTATTGAGTTTCAAGTCCCCGGTTCAGGTGATGACTACATTGACTTATCACATACATTATTACATATAAACGCCAAAATATTAAACCAGGATGGTACAAAGTTAAAGCCTGATACTCAAGTTGCCCCCGTTAATAATTGGTTGCTCTCCCTTTTTAATCAACTTGACGTATATTTAAATCAAAAACTAATCTCGCCACCAAACAACACATATGCTTACCGTGCTTACATGGAAAATCTACTTAACTATGGACCAGCCGCTAAAAAAACTCACCTTACTTGTGGGTTATGGTATGAAGATACAGCACATTATATGGACACCGTTGACGCAAATAACAAAGGATTTCACAAAAGGATGGAATTTGTTACAGATAGTAAACAAGTTGAAATGATTGGACATTTACATGGTGATATGTTTAACCAAGAGAAGTTTCTAGTGAATGGTGTAGAAATGCGTGTTAAGTTAGTGCGATCAAAAGAATCGTTTAATCTTATTTGTCACCAAGATAAGAAATTTAAGGTACAAATAATGGACGCTAGTCTCATAATAAGAAGAGCTAGAATCAGTCCAAGTGTTTTGTTAGCTCATCAGAAAGTGCTAGCATCAACAACTGCAAAATACCCTATCACAAGAGCAGAAGTAAAGGTACTTACAATACCGTCAGGAATACAGGGTAAAACTTTAGATAACATATTTCTTGGACAGGTACCTAAAAGATGTATAATTGGTTTTGTATCAAATTCATCGTTTAATGGTAATTTTGCATTGAACCCTTTCAATTTTCAAAATTATAATATGAACTCTTTTAGTTTATTTGTAGATGGTCATGAAATTCCTTCTAGAACATTACAACCATCATTTAGTTCTGGTTTAATAGCATCAACATATCATACTCTATTTTCTGGGACTGGTATTCACTTCCACAATGAAGGTAATGCAATAAGCAGAACCGATTACGGGGAAGGTTACTGTTTGTTATGTTTCGATTTGACGCCTGACCTGTCAGCCAGTTCTACCTCACACTGGAACCTTGTAAGACACGGAAGTGTTCGGATAGAAGTTCGTTTTGATAATGCCTTGAGCACTACTATTAACTGTATTGTGTACGCTGAATTTGATAATGTTATTGAAATAAACAAAAATCGTGATGTATCTGTAGATTACAACAGTTAAAATAAATATAAATACAGTGAAATTAACAATTAATCTCATTTCTTCTTAATCTGTGTTTGTAACATCATCGATGAATGTATACATATTTTATTTATTATGGATACTAATGAAATTCAATATTGTATGAAAAAAATTAACCCTAGATTTAAATCAAATGTTTTTGCTGCTAACCGAATCCCTATTTGGGTTGCTCGTCCAGTTTTTATTGTAAGCAATTTGGACCCTGATTCGAAACCAGGTTCCCATTGGGTTGCAATGCATATTGATGCTAAAGGTGTAGGGGAATACTTTGACTCATTTGGTCGGAAACCTACTGGTTATCATAAGTTATTTTTGAATAGAAATGCAAAACGGTGGTTTTATAACCAAAGACCACTTCAAAATCATTTTACTTCAGTTTGTGGCGAATATTGTTTAGTTTATTTATATTTTAAGTATCAAGGAAAAACTATGAGCGATTTATTGAGTTTGTTTTCTGAGAATTCTCTTTGTAACGATTTAATTTTAAGAAATATGTTTAAGTCAATTTTTGTGAAATAAAACAATATATATATACTAAACTGATTTTTTTTATTTATAAATAATACCTTAATTATACCTTATTTACCTAAAAATAGTGTTTACATTACAACAAATTTTTTCCTTAAAATAACAAACGTAGCTTAGTGATTTTATATTAAAGGGTGGAGACTTTTATACATTTGCAAAGGGAAATAGATCAATATGATTAGGCTACAAAACAAATTACAACATGTGGTTATAAAACGAGTCTTAACAATTTTGAATAACAAAAAGTTGTTGTTTAAGCAGTAAGAAATATATAATACTAGTAGTACACAAGGGTATGTTATAAAATATTATCTTATGTCTTATATAATAAATACAGTTTTAACCTAGTATTAAAACTACACAAACACTTAGTTTACTTTTTCGTATTGTTTATAAAATATTTCACGCAAGTGTCCTTTGAAGCTATGTCTTTCGTTATGTTGTATATCACATCACGGACAGTCTCAAGCTGTGGATCTTGCTCAGTTGAGATGTAAGATTTTAATCTCACATCGGCGTGCTTCCAGTGCTCTTCTGGTGCGATGTTCCTAACTTTTTCAAGATCGTATATTTCTATCTTAATAAGGTGTGATGCATACGCAGCATCGTCTTTACCCGAAGATAGGTAAGCAACACCGGTATGGGAACTTTGCGACACACTGGAAGATCTCTTCACTGGTTTCACTTTTTTCTGCGGTTTTTCAAAGAAACTCTCGATACTATTTGCAGGACGTTTCTTCGCTATGGCTTGTTTCACTTTAAAACCGAGTGTGCCTTCTTCATCACTCCCTGAATCATCATGTTCAGGTTCAGGGTAATAAAAATTCTTGAAAGTGTTTTCCGTGAACTGTAACAATATTCAACAATAAGTTATACATCCGATTAACACACTTAACAAGTAACACGATGAACACAAGTTACAGAAAAAAAAAACACTGTTAAACAAATAGTACATAAAAATACTACATACATATTTTATAAAAAATAGTACATACTTACATTTGCCATTTTTTATAAGCACTGTAGCACGATTCAACACTATGTCACTGTACACTGAGAGAGCTCTGGTAACAAGCACGACTCGGTTCTGAATACTTATAGATCGTCACTGTCCATCGGCTTTTATAAGGATGTGACAATAGATTACCGTTAAAATCACGTTTCGACTAGTTTGTACCGCGCCCAACAGCCACCAACAAACAGTAATAAAATTTATAATAGACTTTCGAATCTTTTGATGATTCGGAGAAGAAACCTGTCATAAATCTTTACAAACAATATGGACCCAACAAACAAATTAAAAAATCAACGAGTTTAGTTCAGCCTACTACAAATACACGTTAGTACAAGTTACAAAGTTTATTCAGGTATTTTCTTAAGCATCTATTCAAGAACATAATATTTGACGAAATAAATAAATATGCAAAACTAGAACTCGTATTTTTAACTTACAGCTTAAATAAGTTAGTATAGTTTTGAAGCAGTTATTACTGTATAAAATACCGCATTACTATTGTAAGATTAGATTCGTATTATCCTTATGCTACAGGCAATATTTTTACATAGAACTTCCTCCTTTTTGAAGTCGGTTATTACAAAAAAGAGATGAAAGTAACATTGAGTACGTACTCAAATTTATGCAAGGTTAGGTTAGGTTAGAACAGCGTTCTTAAGACCAAAACAACTGTACTGTGCTCGTAGCTAGTTTTAAGTAGGTAAGTAAATAAAGCAGTTCTTCAAAATTAAGTTTTCGAAGTTAGGTGATAAGTTAGAAGTAATGTTAAGTTGAACAAGATAAAATATATAAATAGAACAACGTTCGAAATGCAGCATATGTAGTGAGTAACAAAATACATACTTTGAAGTAAGGCTACCTGAAGTTAAGTAGTCAGTTAACGTATCCTGCGTTAGCTGGGCGTAGTCCTGTAGCTTAGGTTAGGTTAGGTTAGAATTGTGATCTAGCATAGGTTAGCTTAGATTAGTGATACGTACACCGTAGCACACATCACGTAGTAAGAAACCTTGGAGTAAAGAGACGATGTGAGACAGGCTGGGTTGAAACAGCGATTCCAATAAGAACCAAGGTGGCGGACCTAGTGTGATAGTTTAGGTATGAGATGTTTAGGTATTTGTCCAGCTTTACCTAAAGAATGTTCTTAAAAGATGTATACCGTTTGGAAAGGAAGTTGTAGGCAGTTGAAGCCAAAGAGAAATATAAAAGAGGGAAACAATAGTAGACCGTAATAAAAGTGAGCTCGGCGTCCGAGAGGGCAATAAAACCCGAGCTCGGGTAGACAATAGAAAAGGGTCGATGGGTCGGGGAAGGTGTTGCATTGTTAGCGTAGGGCGTTCTGTAAGTCCTGACAGAGCTGTCTGAGCGTCCTGGGACCTATTCCAAACGCTCCAAGTAGGGGGCTATTTGTTTTTTTTTTTTTTTTTTTTGTTTTTTTTTTTTTTTTTTTTTTTTTTTTTTTAGGTTTCGTGGTCCGCCAAATCCGCCCTGGATGCCGCCCATCAGGCCCGTCCGCCCCGTATCGTAGTATCGGCGAATCCCTACTACTCCTTTCCTTCCATGGTTTTATTAAATTGTATTAGCTAGTAAATGAGTCCGGCCCGTCTAAGACTGATATGGGATGAGGCATGATAATATGTTAACTTGCATTCTAGTGAGCGGCGCGGCAGCCGGCGAGTCCCCAGTATGTTGTATTTTTGCAATATTTTTATGACCTAATCAACCGTGGATCATTCCTTTCGAATATGTAGTCGTTTTCCTAATCGTAATCCGTCTAGAATGTGCCAAATATTTTTAAAATCTAAACCGTTATCTTATCCTTGTAGTATTATCAATCTTACTATCAGTGATCATTTTATATCATGCGGTTAAATATTTTATCACACTGCGGCTTGGATTTTCAGTACGAGATTGTTAAAAAGGAAACGATAATTTTCTCGTCGTCAATAATAAAGTAAAGTCCGTTGCTATGTCATTGAAACTGATGTGGTGACCTTCGGTATCAACATTATTAGTATTGAGACAACATTGTCTTGTCAGACGTATTATTCATTAAGACTGATTGTTTGGAATGGTTTCCTATGTAGTATTTAATTCTACTTTTATATCTTTCTTGAAGCAATATTTCGTGCCCCTGTAAGGCTCCCTTAGGAACGCTTCAAGTTAATTTCTTTCACGGGCATGGTTCTTCAGAGGACTTGCAAAATTAATACAACTTCTTTGAAACAATCTCTCGTTGGTTTCAGAAACAAACCCACGCATAACCGTCACGTTGCTTTACCAAGGCTCTTCAAAGTTTGTTTTGCCCTGAACCAATAGCGTTTCACATAAACACGTTCCCCAGAGAGTGGAAACGAACAACAATTCTGGGACGATTGTTATGCAAGCTACGCTCGATCACACGTGTCAGGCGCACGTGAACCCTGGCGGGTTCAGGACACGTTGTCCACTCGGTAAAAAATAACTTGCCCTTCAAGTGAAAAGGATTTTTCGAAAGCAGGAGTTTTATCTTGCCCTATTATTTATCTTTTCTTGCTTTCTATCTGACCTATTTCTTACGGTGCATTCTTTATAGTAGCTATTGTTTATACCATTATGTGCACTTCAAACTTTACTATTGCGTTATTGTAACTTGTAAGTTAGCAGTATCGCGCTAATAACAGCCCACTAGAGACTCTTAGTAGTCACTTCACCGCATCAACAGCTTCAAGAGATCTTGTTTCAAAATGACAAATATTTCGCTTACTGTCTCAGAAGCTAAAAGGAAAATGTCCTAAAAGTACCTCAACGGTCGCAAATGTCTTCGCAGCTTGATTGTATTGTTTATTTAATTGAGCTTCTATTACCTGAACCTTGAGACGAAAAGCAATAAAGACAAATTGGCCTTCTTCGCGTCAACCTTGCTCGTACTCGTAACTTTTGTCCCTGGGGAGGATTACTGCTATGCCCCTCACCTTTGTTCTTGGGTGGTCCAAATGACGTACTACATTTTTCTATTATATGCACATGAAAGACCACAGGCGTTCGTTGTCCATAATCTCGTGTAATAATTAGACGAAATCATTATCCTGTCGTGAACCGTGTGTGGCGCTCGTTAGTGCGTCATAATAATCTCAACTAAGCGATAAGCCGTGGGTTTATCTTGTTCAATGCAAAACATTTCGCGTATCTTTCTGGACTTTTGAAGCACGGAAATATACGGACGTAAATGAAATTGAATCTGCACTCATCTTCTCGTTTAATGGAAAATTTCCGCGATTTTTGCAGCAGTTAATTTGAACTCGAGCGGAAAATTAGCCCATGTCTATGGAGTGGTAGAGTGGGTGGATCTAAATTTATCCTTTAGTGTTGTGGGCAGAGACGTGGGTTCGGCTCGTGTAACGGCGTCTGTATCACGGAGAAGCCTGTTTCCGCTTCAAGATATAGATTGATAATGCCTCTGCGTCGTTCGCTTGTCCGTGACAAGCATTTCAGATACGAGCATCTCAGGAAACATTTTATTTATATTAGCCGTAGTGTTATAAGCTTGTGATATAAAATGCTACATTTATCGTTGTTTTTTTCCGTGTGGCGCACTTTGCCCGACAGTGTCGCGTTGAAAAGGTCTCGTTGAACGCATTAGAATTGAATATACTTCGGGCGCGCTGAAACTCCCCTAGCAATCTATCCCTCCACGATTCTTTTCACAATATCTTCGCATTTGCTTAAAATAGTTTTCCGTTGTGCTCGGATTTTTTCATCATATACGAGTATAATAAAACTTCAAAGGTAGAAGTACTATAAACATATTATTTGCATTAGGCACCTTCATAAGTATTACAGTTGTAAAGTTTCCCGGAAAGCCGTATAGCGACGAAGATGTCGCCTATTAACGCTACGGACGATTTGGCAGTAGCGTTAAATGTGTTAATTAGAGTTGCTGAAATAAGTTTAGCAATTACGGCACTGAGCGTTTCAAACGTGTCGCTTTGGCAAATTTATCCTGCTTATTTTTAGAATGTGACCAAGACAGGCAAATGGGGCATAAATTCGTTGTTTGTTATTGGCTTAATTTGTTTAAACGGAAACGGAATTTGTAAATTGGTTGTTAAACAAAGGACGGAGATGACACTACTAAAATTTAAGCATATACACGATGATTCTTAATCGGTGGTCAGGAGTAGAAAGATATTAATATGCAGCTAAAATTAAACTCAATAGGCGAGGTCTTACACAATTACCTCACTATTTAATTAATTAAAAGTTAAAACATAATTAAAACTAACAACCACTAGATACATGGTCATCCTACATAAATTATTGAAGTTACGATACGTCAAGTGCCATCGCTTTGGCGGGAAATTTTACGAAATTTTCTATGACTTTGTTTATGTAATGACAATGACAATGACAAGTTATTACTCACAAATTGACATTGCCATTAAATTATTAAAAAGGTTGTAAGCTCACACATACAGATTAGTAGAGTGACAAGGAATTTAAGACAAAATTTATATTTGCTATCTTTTCATGCCAAACATCAGTTTGATAAAACCTTATGTTTTCATTGGCAAAAAGCAAGTTGCCGATAGCAAAAATCTCCAGGAGGATATCGCAGCAGTGTTCCGGTGGAGTGTGGATAATAAGCTTCACTTCAATGGGTCTAAGTGTTGTGTGTGCACTTTCAGTCGCGCATGTGTTCCCATTTATGCACAATATATGCTTGGTTCGGAGCCAATTAATAGGGTCTCTTTTATTAAAGACCTAGGTGTTGTGTTCGATTCACGTATAACTTTCCACGGTCACATTCGTGCTCTTGCTGCCGACGGTTTTCGTAGATTGGGTTTTGTTATGCGCAACGCCAGAGATTTTCACGACCCTGGGGCTATAAAGTTGCTGTTTAATGCTCTGGTGAGGAGTAAATTGGAGTCGTCTGCTGTAGTCTGGAGCCCTTGCGAATCTTCTTACAGCTTACTTCTGGAAAAAGTCCAGAAAACTTTTTGAGATTTTTATACAAAAAAATGTACGGATATTATCCCTACTTATACCCTACTAAGTTTCTTCTCGGAAGTCTAGGTTTCCATTCCCTTGAAGTGAGGCGCAATTTCAGTTTGCTTACCTTAGTCTGCCGTGTGCTGCGAGGAGAGTCAGATTGCCTAGAGTTGATAAATAATTTAGTTAGGTTGTATGTTCCAGATGTCCCTCGAATCACGCTTAGACCCCGTACGCGACCGTTGTTGGCTGTGCCAGCAGCTCGTACTGTGTCGCACAGGAACTCGCCGCACCTCCGGGCCTTGACGCTGCTCAATGCACTTCTGGTGTCAACACCGGAATGTGATCTGTTTGCGTGGCGATGGACGGCTGTGTGTACTGCGTGTTTGAGGTACTGTGAGTTGATGGATGACAGGACTACTAGTGTTCCTCTTTGATAAGTGTACATCTAGTTTCACAGTGTATTAGATTTAAGTCTGTAATGCTGTGTAAATATATTTATAAAAAAAAAAAAAAAATTGGTCTTTTTGTCATGCAATATGTATACACGATAAATTTCTTATCAGAATTTCGACACTAAATCGTGGTAACCTGGCGCCAGGTTGCCAACCAACTGTATTGAACAGGCTTATAAGTTGGCACACTGTTTTCATCGTTTCAGACAAAACTCCGAGCACAATAAGCATTTACCATTAGGGAGTTTAGACTCCACAAGCTATCATAAAATTTTGTTTAGAAGTTGTATCCATCAACATTGTGCGTGTTATGTTGCGTGTTGTTGCTGGTTTAACCGAACCGGTATGCAATATTCAGTCCTTATCGTTCCGCCATCGGGAGCTATCGGATTTTGGTACAGGTTTATTTCTGTAGTTGGCTTTATATTGTATTATATCATTTAATGTTTGAAACAATTCTGTTTTTGGGAGAATCTGATGATTTTGGTTTGGTACAGGTTCATTTTGGTTTCTGTAGTTGCCTTTATATTGTATTATATCATTTAACGTTTGAAACAATTCTGTTTTTGGGAGAATCTGATTTCTTACAAATGTGTTGAGGGCTCGAATATTTCGGTCGTGTACTGTGTAGGCAAGGAAATTAAAACACGTACCTTTTTCACAATGACAATAAGGGTTAAAAAGTTACGCGATTCTGTTTCCTTTACTGTCCCATTCCTTTTCCTGACTTTGAATGTATTAACATTCAAAATGAAGTGTCTCCGCCACTTGCCCGCTGCCGTCATTACTATGACAGACGTCATCAGGAGCAGGCAGATCGTGGTCCACAGTAAACCCGTTTACGTTGTTTTATTGAATCTATTCCCGCCCTGAAACCCTGGATGTCACAATACTTTTCTTGGAAGTTTCAATATTTAATATGGATTCTTAATTTGTTTCGTTAGCTTCCTCTCGAAATTTTCGGTTTTGGAATAATGTTATCCCAAAAAATCGCAGTAGGCCTCTCTAATTCGGACCCAAATCGTGCGAAAAAGTTTTACCAATTTAATGTGAGTTTGCGGCGGCGGTGGCGGTCGGCGGGTGTCGGGCGGCGGCGGCGCTGACGCCAACGCCCCCGCGTGACGTCGCGTCGGGGCGTGGGGCGCCAACTTCAGTCTATGCACAACCGCGGCCCGGACGTCACCGCTGCGATGTGAACGCCTAACCTCGCCAACTGTCTACAACGACAGCTTCTGTTGCGCGCGTGTACTAAGTTCTCGTCCATTAACTATTTTGTGTTCCAATAAACTGTTATTCGAGCGCCAGATACATGTAAGTGGTGTTATTTGTGTCATCGTTTCGCCGCGGCCCGTTTTACTGACACGATTCGGGGCGCCGAATTCTTCTGTGTAATCGTGACTAAAGTAAAAGTGCTTCTCTTCTGGATATGGTCAAAATAGGTGGTCAGGTAATTTGGTAGCGTTGTCCGAGCTTCGGTCCTCACTTATTTTAGCAACATGTGCAAGTTTGTCTTAGTTTGCGTCATCGTTCACTTTAGTTCGCATTTCTGGAAGCAACAGGTGTTCGGCTTTTAAATGTCTCATTCACGCGTTCTTCGATGATTTTGCACTCGCACGAGTTTTTATTGGTGTTAATGTCTTACACTTTCAATGCAGAAATATGTGTCCAAGCATTGACGTAGCAGCTAGTTGACTTTGATATGCATATCGCTGTGAAAATACGTATGTTATTATTACGTACTGTAGATTCCACGTAGATCAGTATGACGTAGATTCTATTACTTTATGCTATTATTTGCTTTAATCAACGTAAGTAGTCCAACCTACGCAGCGATCCTATCAGTTTCTGGCCTTAAATGCTTAATAAAGATCGCACAGGTCAAGCACCTAGTGTATTGTTAGTGGAGGTGTGGTACATTAACAAATTGCACAACATGTTTTCGCTTAACGAAGTTTTTAAGGTCTCTTGACAATACATTGTATTATGCCCCACGTTACTGTTCATATAGTACAAACCGTTAATAATATTTAATGGTTCCCTGATATACTCGCAAGTACTTATATTACAAATAGCTTTGCAACACAGTTATCAACTTCAATAGGTTATTCGTCTTTACTTCTATCTATGTCCGTTAACTCCACAAATGTAATTTTGAAACTAAAAATAAGCGTTATTATATCAAGATAAGGCTTCGATTTACTGTTTATATTAGATACTGTTACATCAACTGTATTAAATGAATATCGTTCAACCTCGACCAAAGCCAATGTCACCCGGCGGTCCCGTGTCTCATGGTCACTCGAATTCACATATTTATCTGCGTAAACGAGTTCGTTAACTATATGAATATACAAATTGTGTGGCATGTCGCGACTAGGGTAATTAGATGTTTCATCGCTCAACAATTGTTTTATGATTGTACATGTGTTTGTGAAGAGCCCCTTGTTTACATTACCATATACCTATACAAGTGGGGATATAATAAAAGCACTGTTTGACTTGTACTGGATTATCGCCGACAAGATACATTGTATCAACAGCTACACGTTAAGTGGTCTGGTTATCATTCGATTTATCGTCATAGACTCTGATTTTCCAATCAATACCAACTCGGTTCTTTAACAAATCTCAGGTGCATTTATTATTTTCATCGCTTGCTCCTAGCGGTAAAATGTACTCTTCCCTGATACCATAAAATTAAGAAAGTGAAAATATTTACTTTGAAATGATCGAAGTGTAATGGAATGTATCCTTATTCATTTCCATGGTGCTTTAATCGCCAATCCCATTCGGCTTATGAAATGATAAGCGTCTTACTTATAATAACGAATCTAGGACAGTGTTAAATTCTTATTTGGCTTTGGGATTGATTGGCTCTGGGAACAGAGTAAACTGAATAGTGAATCATTCCATTTTACTACCTATATATTGACATTTATTTATTTATTTAAACTTTATTGCACAAAATACATAAGTAAAAGTACAAATGGCGGACTTAATGCCTTTAGGCATTCTCTAGCAGTCAACCACTGGGTTAAACAGAAATATGTTGTCGGTGCAGGATCAAAGATTACAGACAAACAGTAATACAACACAAATCAATTACCTAAAGATATATATAAGAATGTATATATAATTAAATAATTACCATAAACTTAAACGAATACTTTATATGATATACTTACATACATATATTAACATTTTTATTATACATTTCATTTTAGTTAATAGATATTGCTGTGCCCGGCAGGGCTCATATTTTGAACTGTACTAAATATTTAAGACCTATTCTACTACAACTCTAGTATTTAAGACCTTTGCTGTACAGTCGAGTTCATTTACATCTACACACTTACGAGAACAAAAATATTTGAACACGACTTTATGCTCCTGACAATAGGGTCGTGTTCAGATATTTTTGTTCTCATAAGTGTGTAGATGTAAATGAACTCGACTGTACAAACTGAATTGCAAAAAAATGTTTTTGATTTTATTCATAAAATTCGAAACTAACCTCTCCTGAACCTCTAGACTTGAATGTCGGTTACCATTAAGTTTAAGAGCTTCGTTCTCATCGACAAGAAAATAAATACTATTTAGGACTTTGGTTTCATGATGGATCTCCATCTAGAATATTTTTCAGGTTGTACATGCACTAGTGTTTTATCTATTTGCTTGTCATATTTGGTATCAGGTAATAAAAGTGTATTTAATTGAAAAGGAAATCATATGTGCATTCGCTTTCGTTAAGTCGCGGTTTTTATAGACATCTCTCCGCATATATCTTTGCCGGAGTCTGATTTTATGTTTAAATTAACCTTATGCGATGGTACAGATGGTGCATTATCAAAACAACTTATTAGTTAAAGAAAATTAGATTCAAATGTATGGAAAATTTGGCAAAATTAAAGGTCAACTTTTATCTATCAGGATATGTAGGTTATAGAGCAATGTTAAATTTTATCTACTCCCCCCCCTCCTTGGGGCGAGCGTCACCTTAATACAACCTCCACCTCACTTAAATAAAATATTTGATTTCTACTTATCTTATTTGATCCTGATGTCAACAGAAATATTTTTACTTGACATGCTATATTAGGTTGTTCAAACGGACATGTTGGCATAATGGGGCTTCTAAACGGGCCATATTTTACTGCAATTTGTGGCCGGCAACTATAGCCGTCCCTCTCTGACACCCTACGCTAGAGCAAGATGCAAATAATGGCCAGCCACAAATTGCAGCAAAACATGGCCCGTTTAGAAGCCCCTTAAGAATTCATCGATATTTCATCATAGATTTATTAAATAGTGAGTAAACTGTTTTCAAAGTCTCCAGTATTTGTTTTATTGAACCGTTGAAATCTCTTCAAACACTGTAAATATTATACAACTAGATCAAACATCTTAAAATATTTATTTATTGTTTGAATTAGAGCATGGTTCATGTTTTATCTCAATCGACTGGTAAACAACTTCGTAATGACGCATCCCTATGCTGATTTTGCCGACACCACAAGTAACCAAACTATATCAATATGATTGAATCGCTTAAACGTTCATTGAATTTATTAAACGATTAGGATTCTTACTGTCATTGTCACATTCTTATTAACCGAGATCTAAGACACCAAGCGACTTAAGGGGATCAACTATTTTGTAATTGGTTGAAAAGTAGACTTCAAACTGTTATGTAGTTCATGTAATCTACGTGCTGTGAATATTAATACCAGGTAATCCTACACCGATAATCGATAGAGGATGCATTGTCAGGTAATAGTACATTACATCAGAGGCCGGGAAAATGAGGATTTCCGGCCAAGTAGTTATATACGGCCGAGCGAGCGTGCGAGCGAGGCCGGATAGTGATACGAGGCCGGGAATCCGTTTTCACGACGAGGCATGTATAGTGCTTTTCTCAAACATACAATGAAATAAAAAAATATACTTCAAAGAATAACAGAATCAGAATCAGAAGAATCAGAATCAGAAATAATTTATTTGTTAAACATAGGTACAGGTTATGAGGTGACATGTTTTTAGTATTAGATCAACTATGTTTGACCTACAAATGCAGGTGTACAAATATTTTCGCCTGCAAACTTGACAAGCATCACATAATATTAAATTCACAATAATAAATTAATTTAAATTAAATGTCATATGTTCAAATTAAATGCATAAAAATAATGGTAATAACAATAATTAAGAAAAATTCAAAAAAACATGCTAAATGTCCAAATTACAAATTGCATACCTAGTAGAATGTCGACCATATATATATATATTATACAGATATGTTAACATCATTTAGAAAATCGCCAATACTATAATAACACTTTTCTAACAAAAATTTGGATAATAAATATTTAAATTTGCTTAATGTCACATTTTGCCAATCTATCGGTAGTTTATTCATAATTTTTGGACCCATTACTAAAATGTTTTTTTTCATCAGGGCTGTTTTTGCCATCGGGACATATACCTCAGCTTTTCTCAGCCGGAGATTTGATTTTTGAGATGGCTTTTTCATTTGAAACAAATTAGGATTAGTTTTTACATACATACAACATTCGTAAATATACATGCATGGAAAAGTTAACAAATTTAGTGATCTGAAATACTACACTTAATATTGTTTGTCCGATATTTTCCAAATTTGACCGAATTTTAAAAATCCGATTTCAGATTCTGACTCAGGAGCCCCAAAAACCCCCGGATACCGAATTTCAGCCTCCTAGGACCAATTTGAAATTTTCTCCATACAAATCGTTTTTTTTTCGATATTTTCCGAATTTGACCGAATTTTTGGACAAGATTTCAGATTCATATTTTTGAGCCCCGAGAGCCCCCCGATACCGAGGTTTAGCCGCCTAGCACCAATTTGAAATTTTGAAAAAAAAAAAAGTTTTTTTTTCGATATTTTCCGAATTTGACCAAATTTTCGGACAAGATTTCATATTCATATTTTTGAGCCCCGAGAGCCCCCCGATACTGAGTTTTAGCCGCCTAGCACCAATTTGAAATTTTGAAAAAAAAAAATGTTTTTTTTCGATATTTTCCGAATTTGACCAAATTTTCGGACAAGATTTCAGATTCATATTTTTGAGCCCCGAGAGCCCCCCGATACTGAGTTTTAGCCGCCTAGCACCAAATTGAAATTTTGAAAAAAAAAAAGTCGCCATCTTGATTTTTTTTTTTCCACAGGTGTCTAACAACCAACCTTTAAAAAAGAAAACCTGCTTTTTGTCAAACCAGCCAGCTGTGTGAATGACCTTGTTGTTGAAACAAAAAAAAGTTACTTTGCAGGCCTAGGCCTGAAAAGCAGTATGAAATCCCTTTACAGTCCTCTCGAGTTGTTGCGCCCAAAAACCGATACTTCCGAGCCTATTATAAGGAACGCAAAGACAATATTTCATTGCATGTTTGAGAAAATGTAATTGTACTGCAGCGAGTGCAGCGGTTACCCTTTTGAATATCATATGCTACACTTTTCTGCGAGGCGCGAGCAACGGCATCTAGACTATAGAACAGATGTCCACGAACAAATGAGAAACTTGTAAAACAAATGAGGTTAATCCATAAACAAGAGTTTACTTGCAAAAACCGAAAGAATGCACCATTTATGCACTTTCTAACTTGCATGACTCTGTGTTACTGTCTCTAGAACTTTAAAATGAACTCATTGACAATTAACACTTTCGCGCGAGCACACTCACACTGACAGCCTGTGTCAAGGGCCAAGAGAAGCAAATAACTACGCGACGCGCGACGTCTATAGATGAAGTGTAGCATATAATATTCAAAAGGTTAACAGCTGCAGTGCTTCTAAAAGTTGCAGTACAATGCAGCAATGTTTACCTGACAATGCAGTTCCGCTGTTGCTTCTGCCCGCGGCCATGGCGCATATTTCATACAGTCATTATGACGCCTGCTACGAAATGGACTGCGTAATATGTTTTCCACGTTCTCAAATGATTTTGCTGCTTATTTTGGGATGCAAATGTATAAAACATGATTCTGAGAACATGATTAGAAATGTTTACAGAATTCTCGGTATTCGTGCATATTTTATATGTAAATGTATCAGTTTCGACCTGTTTTAGAAACAACTACTTATGTCATACATCGTGATAAATCACGAATGCTCTACTTTCGTGGTTTGTTTATTTTCTACATGATAGGTTTTGGCTTTGGCTAAGAGACAAGTCCTAGAAGATTTGTGTTCAATATGTTTTCTACTCGTGAGTACGGCTTTCACGAAAAATGCAGTTGCCTTTTATCGCTGAAATTGATAGCAGATTTAGTTTATCTCCCCAAACGACCTTCACTGCTGCCTATGGTAACCAAAATATAGATACGTGACCAATTTATTTAAAAGGCGTCACACACCGTGTTGCCGTGACGCTCCACCTGAGCCTGATAGCCTAATCCTGTACGATAAACAGATATCTACAGACGTGATTGAAACTCAAAGAAAG
Organism: Apotomis capreana; assembly: GCA_947623375.1. NCBI lineage: Eukaryota > Metazoa > Arthropoda > Insecta > Lepidoptera > Tortricidae > Apotomis > Apotomis capreana. Next base: position 2,304,406 of record OX392501.1, read on the forward strand.
ATTCGCGAATTTGCTAGCGTTGAAACGGAAGAGATAAAACAGTTGCCTGACCGTAGGTCTTATATCTTAGCGTGGCTGAAATAGGATATCTACGGGAGTTACTAGAGCATAAATTATGGCTGTTTACTTCATGGAGTTTCTGAGCTAGGTGATACGGTAGGTAGTAAAATGAAGGCTAGTTGCGAACAATTGTTAGGCTAGCTAGGCGACCTCGCAGGCTGCCGTATGCGGAGCGCACACAACTATGGATATGCCTAATGATATTCTTATATAACTATGCCTGGATTCATGCGTCACGAACTCGTAAACAATCCCCAACATCTTATTATATTTAGACCGAAATTCCATTAACTTTCGATTAAGGCCAGCCAAATTTTATTGAATGTCTTTATTTATGTTCGTAAATTTCATTATCCTTCAGAATTAGCAATGTTGCGTGCCTCCGTCAAATTACAGCGGCTGTCCATTAAAAACTTGTAGCTAATTGTTATAGAGTAGATTACGTGTCATGTTTACAGAGTAAAGTTGTTTGCTGTGGTTAGAATGTCCTTCTTGCGGCGGCTTGTTTGCCACGTGTCGCCTCTCTTGGAAACGGATAGGATGTTTAGATCTCGTCGATTCAAGTGCATTGTCTATCCATATACATTGCCAATGCTATAGATAGACCTCACTCGTTCCTCGCATTAATTGGCATCTTGTTTTACTTAAAGTGGCCGTCGATAGTGCTAAGCGAACTTTAATTGTTCGCGTTAAGTGTCTAGACGCCCTAGACGGGCTCTTGGGGCGAGACATTATAAATATTAGTCTAAAACGTCTGTGAACACGTGTGTGAGTAGTCTGGAGTTTATCGACCGTCAGTCGCGTCTCGCGATTCGGGCCATCTCCTATTCTCCTTCAAAAGATAGGTATCTATGTACACCCCGGTAGGTACCCTTACTTCGTCGGAGACAGCAGTTTTGTTGTTTACTTCCTTTTCCTTATTTATGTGTTGCTTTATTCCTTTTGTCGCAAGATTTTCCTCTTCATCTTTTACCGGTTGCTCTGTAAATTTATTCACGGACTCAATGAGCGATATAGCCTTTCAATTCTAGACTATTTATACGCGTCTTGTTTTCTTCTCTCTGAGCTATTCTGGGTTTTCAACCATCTATTTCGATCATTTTATTCCTGGTATCTGATCTAATTTGAATAGCCATTTTGCAATTAAAATACAAAATTGCTTTTCTCTTCTCACTTCGTAACCGTTCCCAGTTGTTTATATATCAGTTAAGTGGAATAGGCTCGAGAAAATTTACAGCAATTTTGATTAAAGCTCGTCTCGCAATCCAGTTTTCCGCTTGGCCTCATCCCAAGTCGCGGAGCGGTTTTTCCTTAGTACAATCTAAAAGGGGATAAATATGTTTGGGAATATTTGTGAGTACGTACTTTGACTTCTCCGGCTCTCTAGCTGAATAGCGATGTCCATCACGATCGAGCATTATGTCGGTGTATTTAAATGTAAACACACATCGCGTCGCCAGAAGCCCACGTTGCGGGTCGTTTGCCAAAATCTGTTGCGTCGTGAATTTTTGAGTCGACCTCGCGGCGTTCTCATAATCCGTCGTCTTTATTGTGTTGTGTTGTGCTCATTTTCATTTTGTGTTACTCGATTTTAATACGCCAAGTGATTCGCTCTCCACCTTAAGATGCTAATTTCGTGTAGGGCCAGAGACTTTTGGGACTTTGTCGTTTTGGCGCTCTACATCGCCGTACCGCAGTTGTTGAATAAGTGTCGCGACGTTCAGTTCTTCCGTAATGTGCTCATCAGTGTCTAAAATAAAACGAAACTTTATCGTCAAGTGTTCAGTTCTTTCATAATCATATGCTCATCAGTGTTTAAATAAAGCAAAACTTTACTGTCAAGTGTTGAACAAAAACCAGTCATTGAGTGAGTTTCGGTTGAATGCAGTATTTTTATAAACGTACGCTTACAATTCAGAGGCAATCAAAATATTGACGTTCAATTCGCTTCGATCGAGTCGTGCACATAACTTTGCATAATCGAGTGCCATTCTTTTGTTTAACGTTCGATTGTGTTTGTTTCAGCTGGAGATCTTTTCTGTGGCGACATTGATGGAGTTCCGCTTGGACAGCGCGGAGTACTGCCAGGCCCAACACAAATAAACCCGCGGCGAGAGGTTGACGAGCAGCGCGGGACCCATGCAGCCGGGAGCGCGCGCTCACACGCACCCCGCCATCTTTATGACAAACATCCACCAGGTACGACGATAACATATTGCTAATTACCGTTTCACTTTACGGTTATGTGTCAGGAACTGCCCGATATGTATCCATCGTATGGTATTCATCTTAAGGAACAGTTCCGTGACAAACAGCCCAGCCGCAGCCATGCCGGGCTGATCCTGACATGTACCGCGAGTCAATCCTTGGCTCTTTAAGTCTTTATCTTTGTCTTACGTCAGTTTTATTAAGCCTAGGTGCACTTTATGGAAAACATCCTTGTTTTTATCCGACATCCACTGTCTAAACTAATCTTGAGGATAAATAGCTTAACTACTAAGCTTAGCTCTTTTTCTCATTAACCCTTCTATTTTAGAACAATCTTCCACTATCTAGGTCAAGCTCGGGAAGTCAAGAGCGTTTCATCCACGTTTCTTACAAAATATTGACAGTTAAAACGGCGAGATATGAAATATTGAGGTACTGGTTAAATTGTATAGGTATGCAGCACAATTTCTATAGTTTATATATGATTAATATTTTACCCGCTGCTGATTAATATTTTTTAACTCGCATATCTGTTAGTAAACACGTCAGCTGGGTTTCAAACTATTTGTAACTTTGCAATTATTGATTGATTGCTAGCATTTGTAGTGAATTGCACAATAATTTTATCGATCTTTGGCCGTGACGGTCATTCACGAGTATATATTATCACATCATTAAAAACAAGGTACTGAGCCCACCAAGTTAATCCAAGTACTGGTACTCCCAGAGAGGCGATTAAACGCAATTCGGGAATTACTTACACGTTCGTAGCAATAACTGATTCATTGTCCCGAGTCCTGACAAACAATAACTAAGTATTAGCTGTTTCATGATACGACCGCGGTGCCCTCACCTTTATGACGCATCTGCCAGGTAACCCCTTATTTCCCAAGAGGCGTCGCTTGGCCAAAGTTGCGGCAAATCGCCGCACCCGCAGCACTATTGTGAATTGGGCACGCATTACGCACTCGTAATGCTTCTGCCCTTGTTTATTGATGACACATTATAGATAACGACTTCGGTCGACTAAAGACACTTTCTAATTAAGAATTTTACAATGACTTTGTTTTTTGGCACTCGCAATGTTAGGATTCTTTCAATGGATTAGTGAACTCATTAACACTTTGAACGCCAAGCGATGTAGCTATTCATCGTGCCCCTGACGCCACAGAAAACAAATAAAGAAGTGTCCTAAATCAACAGGGATAGAAAGACACTTGTAGCGGTTTGAATTACAGTAAACGGCGATAAAGAATGCACATCGGCAATCATCGCATTTCCGAATACAAACGAATGCTAATTTCCATGTACATCAATTATTAGATTAATCGTTCATCAGAATTTGAATTTAGAACTAAGTACTTTATTGTTGTTTTGTTTTGATTTCACGTGGAATATATAGAGCTGTAAAACTCGATGTAATTATATAGGTATAGTTATTGATATAATGTTCTTGTTGGGGAAAAAATCCTAAAAGGCGTTGACTGAGCATTAGCAACTGATGTTATACTACTAGGATACTTAAATGTGGGTTTAAAGATCGACACAAAGTGTAATTACTTACATTAACATTCTCATGTTTTTTTAAATTGGTCGGCTTCTGTTACTAAATGTTTATAAACATTGTAGATAATTTCGCGTGACTGGCAAAGTAACGGCTTACCTTTTTTCCCTACAGATGCCATAGTACAAATTTAATTTTGTGTAAGTTTTATCAACTCTATATATATATTGACTTGGATATGCGACTGCACTCTCTCGCATTTGAACCACGACTGACAAAACAAACGTCATGGTGTGTGCGACACAGATATCGCTATACGAAGTCGAAATTAGCCGATTGCCTCTTTCCAAAGATCGATGTGCAAACTTTATCGCCGTTTACTGTACAAAGTTTTGTTCATTGAAATGTTATCGTCATTTCGCGACGATGTCGCCAGTAGCACAATGTTGGGATGGAGTGATATGACTGGGGCGTTCAACACGTTAATTGTTTATTTAGATCCAAGGCTCTCTTATCGTACCCTGACCAAGTCAAGTACGATATCCGTTCGAGTGTCGGTATCTAATTTACTCATGACATCACTAGTGCTCAAAATACACAGGTATTTATTAAAATAAACACGACGCATCGCTCTCTAGGTGTCGTAGTGTTTACAATCCCTGTTATCAATTTGATGTGTACACCGACAATGCCGCTAACGAGTGACGCGAGTTGGCAGAGAGTCAGCATTCGCTCAAACACCACCGCCGCCGACCGCCGCTTCACACTCACATGACCCGAACACCGCTTCGCAATTCGTACATCTATTTTTACAACCATTTTTTATTCCACTCGAGATCCCGTCTCGGAATCGACGCGAATATATTCGCAGAAATGTTCCCGAACGCCCGAACTCCAGGATTAACATTAACACATGCCTTTCTTTGTTTCAGCTACCCTAAACTCTGAAGCCACAAATCGGAGCATATTCAGTTTCCGGAGAGTGATAATCTTATGTTCGCATAATTTTCTTTAAGTTTCATTCCACATTTTGAACTTCAGTTTATCCGACTCCGAATGCGCTCGAGTGGTTGAAAACGACATCCATGCGGGTGGTTCTCTTTATATAATTGGACCCTTTCTAAATAAAAAAAAAGAAACTGCGTGTGTTGTGTGGAAATAGAGTGACAATTTGTCTGTTTGACTCTACGGACTGTGAGACCGGACGTGTGAAGTGTACCACCGGAGAGTAGTGTTCTTGGGGAGTTCGGAGCGACCCTGGGCATCATGAAGCAGAAGGACATCCGGCCGGCGCCCTCTCTCATCGAGTACAAGGGCATGCGGTTCCTCATAACCGACCGCCCCTCGGACGTCACCATTCAGTCGTACTTGCAGGTATTGTTCTCTTTCCTGTTGATATTCTTGGTAGAACTTTGTTATCAGAACGCGTTTAACCTTTGCACATTAATCGATAAGTCACGATTGCTGTTGTGTTCGTTTCCTGCGCTAGACTGGGCAGATAGTAGGTACTCGACGTATCTGATGAAAACAGAAGTTATTATTGATACGTAAACTAAACACCAACAGCTTCTGACATAGTTACGTGCAATTTAATTGTAAACAAATGTTGCACTATGTTCATTGTACCTTTCTTTTCTGCCTCACAATCATGGGTAATAAATTATACTTAGTACTAGGTTCATGAATGAAGGTTGCCCGAATCTTTTTATTATAGTCGACTTTTACGGAAGTTAGGAGCCAAATTCATTAGAATTTATGATTACATCAAATAATCATAAATTCAAATGGATTCCTAAATTGTACATAATTAGGAATGAATGAAGGACTTGCTTAGTTTTACTTATGTCACTGAGGTTGCCGTGTCGGTTAATACAATGGCTTGCGTATTTTATAACTATTTAGTATCGAAACAAAATAAAATGTGGGCAAAGTTAATATAACAGTTAGATAGGATTGAACGACATGTGATAGGTTGTCAGCAAACCCATGCTTGACGTGCCGAGATCTGCATTAGACGACAAAAATGTTTGAATTTCTTAACCACAAAACGTAATTTTTGGCCTTGGCTGTAAAACTTTCGACACTCAATAGATTAAAACTTAAAAACAAAAGAAATATAGAAGCGGATCTAAGGTCCTCTTGAACTGAGTTTATGGTTACCTGATCCATACCGCCCTGACTAAGGCTATGTCTGTCCTTGAGGCAATGCGTTTCTTTTACTATACAAGTCAAGTCTAGAAACATCTAACTAGCTTAGAATAAATACGCCTAGAAAACAATCTTCATACAACAGATTAACGAAAGATGAAACCACTTTTGGTTTTATGTGTGCGTGTTTACGAACCAATCACAGAGATGTCACGACTTTGCGCGAACAGCGACGCGGCAAGCGGTTGAGCGAGAGACACGAGCGTGACATAACCAATGAGCGAGACACGCACCTACACCAAAGAATATATAAACTAACGTAAAAAGAAACGACAGCGACACTTGTGTGCAGCTACAGAACTCGCGGCTATGTGTGCGTGTCGAGGGGCGAGCGCGGGACGCGCGTGGTGCGGAAAGGCATTCACGTGAATGCCTTGTCGAAGGATTCGGCATTACAAGGTCACTGACGCCCGAGTTACACCGACAGGCCGCTGTCGCGCCTGTGCCTACACCGCTGCCGCTAGGTATCATCTTCTATAGAAAAACACTTCTCCAAATGCTTCATTTCATGGACATATTTTTCGTAAGAAGTCAACGTATAGATGGTTGGTTTGTGTCATAACATTCCGAAATATTTTATGGTTTCAGAAAAGTATGCTTTCGATGTAATGAAATTTCGATAAAACGTCTATAAAACAAGGGTAAACCCTGTCGCTGACGCGCAAAGTTGTGGCACACACACATGCACACGGACGACACTTAGCCCGTCGCCAACCAAAACTGGCTTCACTTTGAAGCGCTGACTAGGCTTTTAAGCGTATTGATTCTAAGCTAACTAGCATCGGTTAATCGATACAGGAGCTGCGTAAGCACAATGTGTGCGTGGTGGTGCGCGTGTGCGAGCCGAGCTACGACGTGGGCCCGCTGAAGGCGGAGAACATCGAGGTGCGCGACCTCGCCTACGACGACGGCACCTTCCCGCCCGCCAACGTCGTCGACGAGTGGTTCGACATCCTGCGCGACAAGTGAGTACTGACTACAAACATTATACTATTTCCACCTGTGTCACAGGCAAGGAATTTAATTTCCACCTTTGGTACCGTTTGGTAACTAAAAGATCGTAACCAGTTTCGAAACGGGAAAATAATCCCATTCGGTAACTCTTCAAAATGGGATTTTTCCATTACCGATTCGTAATCGCCGCGGTTGGGAATCAGGGGCAGTTTCGAAACGGGGAACGATCCTATTTTGTAACTGGTTACAAAATGGGACTTTACTATCACCGATTCGTAACCGCGGTTGTTAACCAGCTTCGAAACGGGAAAAAATCCCATTCGGTAACTGCCTTCAAAAGTTCAACAGGGAATTCCGGCCCATTTTGTAGCCAGTTACAAAACTTGGTTACCAATCGGCACTACGTAGGCCCATTACGTAACCGGCTACAAACAGGGATTTTCGGATTTCCATTTTTTAGCCATTTTCGTTTCAATGCATTCTGTAGTTTCGACCTTACCAGACAATAATAGAGCACTTAGGTAATTTCGTTCGTCCTTGCATAACACGTCCCGGCTGGGATTAATGGGCATGTTTGATTGTCTGTGATTGAGTGTGGGCCGACAGCCTCCCACACATCTACATTCAAAACTGCAACAGAGTCACTATTATACAAGTAGGTAACTTAACTATGAGTATGTATGAAGCTGTCTGTCCATTGAAGTAGATCGGAGAAAAAACAGTAATTGTAGCCTGAACAAGCGTCGGTCCGGCCCAGGGACAGTGGCGCTACAAACAGCTTTCATACGGCCATAATGTGCATACAGTCATTTTTTTATTTTTTTTTATTTTTTATTTATTGGAGATCAAACAGAAACAAGTACAGGATAGTCTTACAATCTATATACAATTAAACAGTAACCATGCACTTATTTCCTAGACAGCTCTCAATTATAACGCCAATAGCGATTTGTCAAGGATTTGTCATGAACCAAATTCAAAACATTGTTTACCGGAATGGTTCTTAATCCATTCTTCATTCATTCTTCTTGCGAAATAAATACTGAATCCTATTGAAAAAAAACTTGACTTTAATCACTGTGAATAGTTTTGGCTTTATTATGCGAAAGTTTCTTTGAAATTTGCGGAATATTTAGTCCTGTTCCGTCGATAGTCAGTGGCATTCACTGACTATCGACGTCAGTTACACAAATGTCGTTGCCCGTAAAATAAATTAGTACCACTAAAAATCCGCAATATGTGGGTTGAAAAACACCCTGTTGGGCCATAAGTTGGGTATTTGTGTTAAGTCAAAAGAAGGTCCATTTAAATCTGAGGGATGTGGATGGTCCATTGCACAGCTCTGCTCCATTGGACAGGCAGTCTTATAACCCTAACAGACCATCGAACGATCCGGCGGGCCGATAGGGACGCAACTATCTGTTAGAACGAGAGATATATATTACTATCTCTTTCTAACAAATAGCTGCGTCCCTATCGGTCCGCCGGACCGTTCCATCGTCTGTTATGGCTATTAGAAAATAATGCCTACATTCTGCAGGGGTCGGGATGAATTTATCGACCTTTGTCACCTTTCTTACCGTATGCACATTGCCTTATTGTCGACAGACAATTCTAACAGGTCTAAACAACATTTTGCTATGCTAAGATGTTTTCACCTCACTCGCTCGGAAAACCACCGTTTATAGGGCGAAATCTGCGTGCAAGAGTAAAAAAAATAGAGAGCTACTTAACGTAGACATACACACTAAAATCCTGACCAAATAAACAGTAAAAGCACACATAAAAAAAGTTACATGCATCACAGAAAATCACAATCATCGTGTTCGAAATTTAACTACTTTTGCACGCTAGCAGCTAGAATAAACTTTTACAAGGAGATTTCGCGCTATAAACGAAGGTTTTCCCAGCGAGTGAGATGAAAATAACTTTTATTAGTACACAACTATGTTGTCCTGTGGTTACTCTTCTATAATTTGACAATTCTGACATATCATCGTGCTAAGGATAGTTTCTGAAACCGTTGCATGCGGATTTATTTAATTGGACAACTGGCTTATGTATGTTGGTTTAAGAGCGTTACTAATATCATTCAAGCCAGTCATAAAATCAGCGTGTTCTCCAACAGTGTGAAAAATACAACTATTATTTTGTTACCATAAAACGGAAACTAAGCAGTGACGTAGAAAGTGTCACTAGCTGGAGTATCATACCTTATTTGTTTGAGAAGAAACGCGGTCCAGCCAGTCAGTTTGTAAGAGGCCTTATTCCTTTTAAAATGCTGATTGTTTTAGACATTTTTCTCTATGATCAAACATGTTCAACATATTATTGATGTTGCTAGCTAGAACAGGGCTATGAAGATTTATTGGTAAATATTTGAAACCGACAGCTTGAACTTTTCATTGATAATTTTTTGTTTCAAAAACTACTCGAAATAGACAAAATTTACTCGGAAAATTAGTTTTTTCAACTTATTCTCGACTGCACGCAATGAACGCATGAAAGAGCTATGTTACTACCTAGAACTCGGGGAAAAGTATTATTCACTTTAAAAAGTTGGTTGAAATTATCAATATATTTGTCATATATGAAAAAAATTTTTTTTTTAAATGAATAAGGCCTTTTAACGTGTTGTTGTCGTCGCAGGGCCGCGAACAAGCCGGAGGCCGGCGTGGCGGTGCACTGCGTGGCGGGGCTCGGCCGCGCGCCCGTCATGGTCGCCATCGCACTCATCGAGCTCGGCATGAAGTACGAGGAGGCCGTCGAGACCATCCGAGAGTACGTACACACTACACAGTATATACACACAGCGTGGCGGGGCTCGGCCGCGCGCCCGTCATGGTCGCCATCGCACTCATCGAGCTCGGCATGAAGTACGAGGAGGCCGTCGAGACCATCCGAGAGTACGTACACACTACACAGTATATACACACAGCGTGGCGGGGCTCGGCCGCGCGCCCGTCATGGTCGCCATCGCACTCATCGAGCTCGGCATGAAGTACGAGGAGGCCGTCGAGACCATCCGAGAGTACGTACACACTACACAGTATATACACACAGCGTGGCGGGGCTCGGCCGCGCGCCCGTCATGGTCGCCATCGCACTCATCGAGCTCGGCATGAAGTACGAGGAGGCCGTCGAGACCATCCGAGAGTACGTACACACTACACAGTATATACACACCAGCGTGGCGGGGCTCGGCCGCGCGCCCGTCATGGTCGCCATCGCACTCATCGAGCTCGGCATGAAGTACGAGGAGGCCGTCGAGACCATCCGAGAGTACGTACACACTACACAGTATATACACACCAGCGTGGCGGGGCTCGGCCGCGCGCCCGTCATGGTCGCCATCGCACTCATCGAGCTCGGCATGAAGTACGAGGAGGCCGTCGAGACCATCCGAGAGTACGTACACACTACACAGTATATACACACCAGCGTGGCGGGGCTCGGCCGCGCGCCCGTCATGGTCGCCATCGCACTCATCGAGCTCGGCATGAAGTACGAGGAGGCCGTCGAGACCATCCGAGAGTACGTACACACTACACAGTATATACACACAGCGTGGCGGGGCTCGGCCGCGCGCCCGTCATGGTCGCCATCGCACTCATCGAGCTCGGCATGAAGTACGAGGAGGCCGTCGAGACCATCCGAGAGTACGTACACACTACACAGTATATACACACCAGCGTGGCGGGGCTCGGCCGCGCGCCCGTCATGGTCGCCATCGCACTCATCGAGCTCGGCATGAAGTACGAGGAGGCCGTCGAGACCATCCGAGAGTACGTACACACTACACAGTATATACACACCAGCGTGGCGGGGCTCGGCCGCGCGCCCGTCATGGTCGCCATCGCACTCATCGAGCTCGGCATGAAGTACGAGGAGGCCGTCGAGACCATCCGAGAGTACGTACACACTACACAGTATATACACACCAGCGTGGCGGGGCTCGGCCGCGCGCCCGTCATGGTCGCCATCGCACTCATCGAGCTCGGCATGAAGTACGAGGAGGCCGTCGAGACCATCCGAGAGTACGTACACACTACACAGTATATACACACAGCGTGGCGGGGCTCGGCCGCGCGCCCGTCATGGTCGCCATCGCACTCATCGAGCTCGGCATGAAGTACGAGGAGGCCGTCGAGACCATCCGAGAGTACGTACACACTACACAGTATATACACACAGCGTGGCGGGGCTCGGCCGCGCGCCCGTCATGGTCGCCATCGCACTCATCGAGCTCGGCATGAAGTACGAGGAGGCCGTCGAGACCATCCGAGAGTACGTACACACTACACAGTATATACACACCAGCGTGGCGGGGCTCGGCCGCGCGCCCGTCATGGTCGCCATCGCACTCATCGAGCTCGGCATGAAGTACGAGGAGGCCGTCGAGACCATCCGAGAGTACGTACACACTACACAGTATATACACACCAGCGTGGCGGGGCTCGGCCGCGCGCCCGTCATGGTCGCCATCGCACTCATCGAGCTCGGCATGAAGTACGAGGAGGCCGTCGAGACCATCCGAGAGTACGTAGACACTACACAGTATATACACACAGCGTGGCGGGGCTCGGCCGCGCGCCCGTCATGGTCGCCATCGCACTCATCGAGCTCGGCATGAAGTACGAGGAGGCCGTCGAGACCATCCGAGAGTACGTACACACTACACAGTATATACACACAGCGTGGCGGGGCTCGGCCGCGCGCCCGTCATGGTCGCCATCGCACTCATCGAGCTCGGCATGAAGTACGAGGAGGCCGTCGAGACCATCCGAGAGTACGTACACACTACACAGTATATACACACAGCGTGGCGGGGCTCGGCCGCGCGCCCGTCATGGTCGCCATCGCACTCATCGAGCTCGGCATGAAGTACGAGGAGGCCGTCGAGACCATCCGAGAGTACGTACACACTACACAGTATATACACACAGCGTGGCGGGGCTCGGCCGCGCGCCCGTCATGGTCGCCATCGCACTCATCGAGCTCGGCATGAAGTACGAGGAGGCCGTCGAGACCATCCGAGAGTACGTACACACTACACAGTATATACACACAGCGTGGCGGGGCTCGGCCGCGCGCCCGTCATGGTCGCCATCGCACTCATCGAGCTCGGCATGAAGTACGAGGAGGCCGTCGAGACCATCCGAGAGTACGTACACACTACACAGTATATACACACAGCGTGGCGGGGCTCGGCCGCGCGCCCGTCATGGTCGCCATCGCACTCATCGAGCTCGGCATGAAGTACGAGGAGGCCGTCGAGACCATCCGAGAGTACGTACACACTACACAGTATATACACACAGCGTGGCGGGGCTCGGCCGCGCGCCCGTCATGGTCGCCATCGCACTCATCGAGCTCGGCATGAAGTACGAGGAGGCCGTCGAGACCATCCGAGAGTACGTACACACTACACAGTATATACACACAGCGTGGCGGGGCTCGGCCGCGCGCCCGTCATGGTCGCCATCGCACTCATCGAGCTCGGCATGAAGTACGAGGAGGCCGTCGAGACCATCCGAGAGTACGTACACACTACACAGTATATACACACAGCGTGGCGGGGCTCGGCCGCGCGCCCGTCATGGTCGCCATCGCACTCATCGAGCTCGGCATGAAGTACGAGGAGGCCGTCGAGACCATCCGAGAGTACGTACACACTACACAGTATATACACACAGCGTGGCGGGGCTCGGCCGCGCGCCCGTCATGGTCGCCATCGCACTCATCGAGCTCGGCATGAAGTACGAGGAGGCCGTCGAGACCATCCGAGAGTACGTACACACTACACAGTATATACACACAGCGTGGCGGGGCTCGGCCGCGCGCCCGTCATGGTCGCCATCGCACTCATCGAGCTCGGCATGAAGTACGAGGAGGCCGTCGAGACCATCCGAGAGTACGTACACACTACACAGTATATACACACAGCGTGGCGGGGCTCGGCCGCGCGCCCGTCATGGTCGCCATCGCACTCATCGAGCTCGGCATGAAGTACGAGGAGGCCGTCGAGACCATCCGAGAGTACGTACACACTACACAGTATATACACACAGCGTGGCGGGGCTCGGCCGCGCGCCCGTCATGGTCGCCATCGCACTCATCGAGCTCGGCATGAAGTACGAGGAGGCCGTCGAGACCATCCGAGAGTACGTACACACTACACAGTATATACACACAGCGTGGCGGGGCTCGGCCGCGCGCCCGTCATGGTCGCCATCGCACTCATCGAGCTCGGCATGAAGTACGAGGAGGCCGTCGAGACCATCCGAGAGTACGTACACACTACACAGTATATACACACCAGCGTGGCGGGGCTCGGCCGCGCGCCCGTCATGGTCGCCATCGCACTCATCGAGCTCGGCATGAAGTACGAGGAGGCCGTCGAGACCATCCGAGAGTACGTACACACTACACAGTATATACACACCAGCGTGGCGGGGCTCGGGGCACTACACAGTATATACACACCAGCGTGGCGGGGCTCGGGGCACTACACAGTATATACACACCAGCACCTCTAGCACAACTATGTTTTGCGACTCTTGTTGCGCGACATTTCCATGGTTTATGTATCATTTACTGATTCAGTATATAATCTATATATATATATACACGCGTACGTGTCTGGACTCACGGCTCTCATTCAGCTCTTGACTGATTATAACTCCTTGATAGTATTACGCAATAACAATTCATTTCAAGTAATAAACACACTAACAAATGTGTTCGAAGGTTGAGGAAGGAAAACTATTGGTGACGTTTTGAACCAATAACACTTCGTCGCGTACTATAAGAACGAAATTTGTTTGCATCTTTATAACAACAACCTGTCAACCCGCTCTTAAGAGATAATTGTGCGTATGTGTTTTTGTTTGAAAACGTCACATTTTAATTCAGTTTCCTTAAGTTATCTATATGTGTTATCATGAAAAGAGTATACTTGTATTATAAGCTTAATATCTATATTTAAAACAAGCTTCTAAATATAGTATCTGATTTGGTTACCTTGCACAGGTTCCACTTAATGAAATTGATAACAACATTGAACTTATTTCTTTTTCTGACAATCATTCAGCAATTTACGAATTATTCTCCTGCTCTATGCAATCTGTTGCAAAACTTTCGTCTACAAAGGTCCATTAACCTTTTGATGATTTTTAATTCATATTTATAAAATGGGTAGTTTGCACAAATCGCCGGGGATAGTGCAATACCGCTTAAATATCAGCTGTCGATAAAGTTCTCATTTCAATAAAATGCTTCGCATTTGTTTGAATATTGATTCGCATCTACACTTGTTACTTACGCGGTATTGCATTATCCCCGACGAAACGTAACTTTGACAGAGAAAAATTGTGTTTTTCTGAAACAACATTGGACAACGGTAACTGTAATAGTTGCCGAAAGTCTTAAATAATTTTATTTATTTATTTATTATTTAGTTATTGAACTGTGACAGTCTTACCTCGGTGATACTTACCTTACCTTAATCCGTTTAAATCTCTTTTAAATTAAACTATTGATACAAAGATATCAAAGCTCCAAGAAAAATTGAAATGAGCTACCTGGGGGACGAGACCAGGAATCGAACCCGGTATCTCTGGATTGCCGGTCCAGTGCGTTAACCACTTCGCTACCCGAACTCCAACCAACCTTTGGAATTTTTAATCTGTTTTAAATGGTTTTATATAAATACTAGCTTTTGCCCGCGACTACGTACACGTGGAACTTGATAAAAGGGATTATTAAAAGCGCCTAAGCAAATGTAAGAGCAATTGTGCTTTTGGTCTAATAATTACATTTCCTACAGGGTCACCACACCCCAACAGAAATGTTCACTCACTTTTCAATCTTTTTAGGTATAATTTCCAGGATGAAAACTATCCTATGTCCTTCCTCGGATCTTAAACTATCTCTATGCCAAATTTCATCAAAATCGATTCAGCGGTTTAAGCGTCAAGACGTAACAGACAGACAGACACACTTTCGCATTTATAATATTAGTATGTATTGTGACTTACCAATATCGTTTTGTCCCACAGTCAGCGCCGCGGCGCGATCAACTCGAAGCAGCTGTCCTACCTCGAGAAGTACCGGCCCAAGTCGCGCCTCAAGAAGAACGGTCACAAGAACTCCTGCTGCGTGCAGTAGCCGCGCAGTAGCCGCACAACAGCGAATCCAGCTCTGCTTCCACACACACCACAGAGCGTAGACAACTTTATAAACGTAGCAACACTTTCGAAACGCTTTATTTCCCTTTACCTTTTTTCATTTCGGCCATTTTCTACGATGTTTAACGAACCTTGTAGCTGTTTGTACTTATGTGTTAAGGACCTCGTGTACTGTGTATTAGTGGGAATTACGAGCCACGGTTTGTGTTCATAGTTCGGGTATTCGTGTACGGGATCATAATAAATTTTCAACACCCATAATAAAATGATAACGGTCTGTGACGTTTATTTTCTGTTAATTTCCTGCAATTGTGGTGACTTCATGATATTTTTTACTTAAATATTATATTTGTAGACACGTATTGATTTATAATAAAAATGAGACATAATAGAGAAAATCTTAATGGTTTTTTTTCGTGTTTCACTAGACAATTGAGATATCTTTGACAAGCAATTTGTTATAAATTGTGTGCTTTTTATATTGATATACGATTGTACTCTTAATGTTACTTGAAATGCAATTATTGATAGTTTGCGGGGCGTGGCATGGTAAACCGTTTGCAATCAATTTACTATATGAAATACTGAACATCCAATGAAATATTTAACTACTTGACTAAAAAAATCCAATGAAAATAGCAGTTTGATATTATTTTTCTATTTCTAATTTTATGATGATTATTAAAGTGTATGGTCATGTAACTACTGAACAGTCGCATTCATAAATAAAAATATTTATAAGCAAAAATGTTTTATTTGTCTATGTTATTATCCTTTGCTAAAGCTCTGATTTCAAAAGTAAGTATAATTCGTTGAAAAGAGACTAAAGTACTATGTGTGACCTTACAAACGGTCCGGTAGTTTTGAATTTTTTAAATGTTGTCTAGAATGGTTAGTCAGTGTTTAAAAATTACCCAATTTTCAAGGCGCTGTTATTTGGATTTCCGGAGCGAATATTTTCAAAACTGCTGACTTTATCAAAAAATAACACTTGGAGGCCGGCTATGGCCGTTTTGTCGGCGTAATACATATACATACTCATACCAAATTTCAGCTTTCTAGTACTAATGATCACGGAGCTAATCCGCGGACGGACGGAAAGACGGACATGGCGAAACTATAAGGGTTCCTATTTGACTACGGAACCCTAAAAAGGTGAAAGCAGCCTCGTTCCATACTAAATCCGTCTTAGTAACAGTCCGTGTATGGTTTACTGTGTTAAGACTAATCCAATTACTTGCCGCCTACGCTCTTTTAGAACGACAGAATTGTTACCGTTATAATGGCGGGACCAGGTCCTGAATTCAGTCAATTCATATTGCAGTATTTAGTACTGAATTGGTACTATTTGCTACCTTTTGTAAAAAAAATAGTACCTCTTCTGTTTCAAAGTTATATTTAAAATAGTCTGGTCCCGCCATTATAACGTTATAATGGCGGGACCACTTTGTGGCAGCCATTGTTAGCTGCGATTAGTTTTATGAATATTTAGTACCTAATTAGTACTCTTGAAAAATGCTTAAAAAGTGTGGCTAGGTACAGGAGGTACTGTGCTGTTGTATTAAAACACTGGTCCCGCCATTATAATGTTTGGACATTTCGCATGTAAACATGTAAAGGTCTATTATTTATAAACTTTATTAATATACATATTTAGTACCTAGTTACAGAGTCCGGTATGTATAGAGACGGCATACTTAGCATTAATGCAGGTGCGTCCAAAAGTGCATAGTTTGCGTCTGGCGTAGATAAGCTTTAGAACCTAAGAACATTTTAATTAAATAAAGACAGTCTAATATCGACCACCGTACGAATAACTTGTATTTTAATTATAAGTTTAGTTTTTAAAAAGTAGTTTTCCCTCCGGCGCGATTTGACTGGCGCTGCGGACAGGATACCGGTACGAAATCCTGCGCCTGTGAGGATCACGAATTGATCCGAGTGCATGACTTTCGTTAACGTTTTTACGTGAGAACTGGTATCTTCGAACCAAATAAATTTGTCTCAGTGCCTGGAGGACAACACGAAAACGCCTGCGGCTATAATTGGAGGAAATGGGGAAAAGCGTACTGTGAGTAGACCTCTTCACTGTCCCGTCTATCCCTGTTCTTATTCCATTGGCTGTGTAATTTAGTGTAGACTTTATAATAAGCTCTCTATACAAACTCTATAGTTGTGAATTATATCGTCCTAATATTAAGCTAGTTAAGTGTGTTTAAAAACGATTATTAAAATACTAAATGGAAGAAATAGGAGTAGTTCCCAGAGATAATAATAATATTGAAGAAAATATAGTAAATCAAAGAGAAAACATGGATCAAATTAAAGTAATTCCTAGAGAAATGATGGATTTAATTCCAAAATTTGATGGTGATGAAAAATTGTTAAATTTATTTTTAAGTAAAAGTGAGTATGTAATTCAAGCTTTTAGAAACCCCGAAAATCTTGCTCAGGATTTGTATATATTTCATGCAATTACTGGCCGGCTAACTGGCAAAGCCGCCCACTTGATAAGCGAAAGACAAGATATAGATACTTGGATGCAATTAAAAAAGCTGTTAACTCAACATTTCGGCGACCCGAGGTCAGAGGAGTGTATTGCGATAGAATTAGATAATTTAAAGATTAGGCACAGTGAATCATACGCTAGCTTCTGTAATCGTATCCAAAATGTCAGAAGTACATTATTTGCCAAAATAAATTTAATTGAAGATCCTCGTGAAAAAGAAACAAAAAGGCAATTTATAATCACTTGTCCCTAAACGTCTTTCTTTATAATTTGCCGGAAGACATGTTACGCATAGTGAGACTCAATAACCCCAAGCAGCTGGAAGACGCTTTAACAATAGTGATGGAAGAAGTCAATTTCTTAAACCAGTATAACGCAAAAAATAGGAACAATAATAAGCCTTCACAGCAAAGGCCCAGTTTCCCACAAAATAATAATTTTGGACAGAATATGAGATTTTCTCAGCCACAAAATGCAGGATACAATTTTAATACCGCACAAAATAAATTCCCACAAACTCAAGGTTTTAGATTTGGCATTCCCAACCAGTCAGCTCCACAAGGTTTTAGATTTGGAAACCCTCAAAATCAGGGATACAAATCTTTGATGCCCAATCAACACACACCGAACTTTAAATTTGGGATTCCCCAACAAGCAGGTTATAGACCATTTGTTTCTAATAACAATCAATTTAGATCTAATAATTTCCAGCCAGCACACCAACCGCAATTTAAATTCGGTATTCGACCTCCATATCAACAACCACAAGGTCAAGGCCAATCTTCGCATCAATATAATAACGATGTCTCTATGCGAACAGCACCCCAACCAAAACCAAACTACATACCCCCGCGAACAACTAACAATTTGTTTTACGCAAATGAACTTCAAGAAATCGAACCTGCCCCTGAAAATTTCAATGAACCGAACGCCCTTGACTCAAACTACCAACAGTATTACACTCAAACTGAAAACGAAGAATACTTCTTAGACGATCAAAATGAGACTGAAATATTACAAAACTTGCCTGAAAATGAAAATTTTCCCATAAAAGCCTCTACGACAGATCCCCAGAAATAGTACACCTTAACCATCATAATGCCTTAAAACTGCCACACATTGAAATTCCCGAAATAAACTCCAAATTCATGATAGACACTGGAAGCACACGATCATTCGTAAGCCCTGATATTGCAAACAAATACTTTTCCGAATTCAAATATAATGAACCATTCGAAGTAGTAAGTACCCATGCTCGAAGCTCTCACGCTGAAGTAATCGAAATCCCATTGCTGAAAACTTTTAAGAGTTGTGACACTCATAAATTTTATATATACGAAGTCGATAATAGTTACGGAGGACTAATTGGCTCAGATTTACTGAAACAACTTGACGCGAACATTGACATGAAAAACCAAGTACTGATAACGCGAGACACACAAATACCTATAATTTACCGTCCACCTTACACAATTCGCATTGAACCCCGATCTGAAACACGCACGAAAATTCCCGTAAATCTTTATAGTGGAAATGCAATTATAAACCATATAGATTTCGGCGAAGGTGTACGAACACCAACAGCACTTGTAGAATGTACAGAAGGCTTTGCAACCACTGTTATCCAAAATACATCCGAAAATCACTTTGATATAAAATTCAGTAAACCTCTCAATGTCACACCATATGAACCAAAAGAAATTGAAATTAACGGTTTACATTCAGTAGATAGCAGTGAAAAGGATGAAATTTTAACTCAAAACTTAAGTAAATTACGATTAGATCACATGAACTCGGAGGAACGAAATCAAATTTACAATTTGTGTTTAGAATACAAAGATATTTTTTACACTGAACATTTACCATTAACCTTCACAAATCAGGTAAAACACAAAATCCGAACCACTAACGAAGACCCTATCTATATAAAACCATATCGTCAGGCCCCAGTAGAAGCAGCTGAAATAAAAAAGCAAGTACAAACATTATTAAAGGATAATGTCATTCAAGAATCCCACTCACCTTGGAGTGCCCCGGTACATTTAGTCCCAAAAAAAATGGATGCTAGTGGAGAAAGAAAATTTCGCATGGTTATTGATTATAGACGACTTAACGACATTACCATTGACGACAAATATCCACTCCCGAATATTACAGACCTTTTTGACAAGCTAGGTAAAAGTAGTTATTTCTCGGTACTCGATTTAGCGAGCGGGTATCATCAGATTGAAATCGAAAAAGAAGATCAGCCAAAAACAGCGTTTTCTACACAATACGGCCACTACGAATTCCTGCGCATGCCCTTTGGGCTCAAGACGGCACCAGCGACGTTTCAAAGAGCAGTAGACAACGTTTTAAGAGGACTGCAAGGTATTCACTGCCTAATTTACCTCGATGACATTATAATTTTCTCATCTAGCCTGGAAGAACATATGACAAAACTTAAAGCAGTTTTCGAACGTCTCCGACAAACGAATCTAAAAGTACAACTCGATAAAACTGAATTTCTATGTAAAGAAGCTAATTACTTAGGACATACCATAACACCCGAAGGACTAAAACCTAACACAGACAAAATAGATGCTATACTGAAATATCCATTACCGAAAACAGTTACCGAAATAAAGAGCTTTCTTGGACTCATTGGATACTACCGAAAATTTATTAAAGACTTTTCTAAAATTACTCGCCCGATGACGTCTTGTTTGAAAAAGAATAGTAAAATTACTATTGACGAAAATTACCTAAAAGCTTTCGAAAAATGTAAAGAACTGTTAGTAAGTGCACCTCTATTACAATATCCTGATTTTACGAAGCCATTCATATTGACAACAGATGCATCTGACTTCGCCCTGGGCGCAGTACTTTCTCAAGGTATCATAGGTAGCGACAAACCCATCGCTTATGCCAGCAGAACCCTAAATGACTCTGAAAAACGATACAGCACTATCGAGAAAGAGCTATTGGCCATCGTATGGGCTGTAAAACACTTTCGTCCCTACTTGTACGGCAATAAATTTACCATTTTCACTGATCACAGACCCCTGGCTTGGTTAGACTCGCTAAAAGAGCCCAATAGCAAATTAACTCGTTACAAACTCAGATTAAGCGAATATACATTTAAACGCATTAGGAAATGACGGCGATAACGACCAATTATCAACAGCAGTTAACGTAGGAGATACTGACCAACTGGATGACTACATACAACGACTAACTGATGACATAGTTAGGTTAGGGCAACAAACACATGACCCTCAGAACCCTACTAATAACGAAAACCAGCCCGATATTAATTCTAACGCCTCTGAAAGAACTTTAAGTGCAAACGAAAGTACCTTATCAGCACCGACTGACACACAAACAAATTCTAGTACAGATACTGTCCATTCCGCTGTAGATATGGATACAAATGGCATACCCATTCTTCATGAAGCTATTGACACCAAACCGAACCAAATTCTAGTAAACGCCTGGCTTAAAAATGAACTTTTAGTTAAAATAGAATCACCAAAACAGAAAATCTTAAAGGTTTTCCTACCCTTAGACAACACTGAATTAATAAAGAAATTCCTCAAAGATTATATTAGACCCAAAATTAAATATTTTATACACTTTAACAATACCCAACACAGACGCCAATTTTCAGATATAGTCATTGCATTATTCCGAAAGGATACCATACAACTTTACGAATGTACTGAAAGAGTAGTAAACGTAACTGACGAAAAAGAACAGGAAGAAATTGTACTTCGATACCATGAAGGCAAAACATGTCACCGTGGAATCAAAGAAACAATTTCTCATTTAAAACGAACTTATTTTTGGAATAACATGGAACAAACAGTTACTAGTATAATTAACGCATGCGAAACCTGTAAAAGGATGAAATATGACCGACGTCCTTTCAAACCACAAATACAGCTTACACAGACTCAGACTAAACCGTTTCAAGAATTATTTATAGACCTATATACAATAGAAGGCAAATACTATTTAACTATCATAGATGCTTTTAGCAAATTAGCGCAAGCTTTTGAAATTCCCGATAGGTCTACCCCCGAAGTTGTTCGTGCCCTAATAAAATATTTCTCATTTTATGGTATTCCCACTAAAATCAGTTCAGACCCTGGCTCCGAATTCAATAACAGACTTATGAGCGAAATGCTTTCCTTTTATAAAATAAACATTCATATTGGAACCCCTAATAACCCGAACTCTATGGGAATGATAGAACGCTTCCATTCCACAATCGCAGAAATATATAGACTTGCAAAGTATGAAAGGAAACATACAGATGCCGCTTCCGTAATGACGTATTCAATATTGGCCTATAATCAAACTATTCATTCAGTAACAGGACTCACGCCGTTCGAAGTTGTATTTGGACATACCGAAAGTAAAAACCAGTTTAACGCAGATTTTGATAAAGAATATACCCAGCAGTTAGTTAAAGACCATTGTAAAAGAACAAAATACCTATATAAATATTTGACAGATAAAATGTTAGCTAGAAAAGAAAGGGTTCAACAAGATAGGCAAGGAGAAACCAATTTCGACTTAGATGACAATGACGATATTTTCATTAGAGGCGTAAATAGACGACGTGCTAAGGACAAACCTAGGTATCAAAAGGCCAAGGCTAAGGGCAAGGTCCACAGAAATATAATCCCAGTTGAAACAAACGCGAGAGAAACCAGAGTCCCAATTAAAGATGTACGACGTCCTCCACAGGTTCGTCCTGCTGCTGACCCAGGCAGTACTGACCCGGGCCCTTCAACTTCATAAAATCGAGAAGAACCCCGGCGTTTTTCCAATAAGAGAGGGTACCGCTCTTGTTAGTTACAATAAGTGGCTAGTTATTAAGATATTAGATATTAAACTTATTAAGCAAGACCTAGATTTAAATATACATAGATATAAGGAACTGGATAGGTTGGTTGGTTCATTTTGTAATATTAATGCCTCATATTTAATATACTGGGATGACGTAAAGCGACAAGTAAATCACATGTTAGATATCACTGTGGAAAAATACACTCAATTAGTTCCCAATAACAGGCAAAAGAGAGGACTCATCAATCCTCTAGGATCTTTAATTAAACTTATCACTGGAAATTTGGATCACGACGATGCTATTAAATATAATAATCTGATAAATGAAGTCAAAACCCGACAGCATTCTGTAGAAAAGAAAACAACACTCATATCCGAAATGGTGAGACTTTTTACAAATACTACTGTAAATATAACTGACAATCTCATACAATTGAATACAGCCATAAATAAAGTTAATAACGACATAACCGAAATTTCAATAATATCTCATGTCAATCAGATAATACAGGCTTATAACTTGTTCTTTCATAATTTCCAACTGATATATTCTAAATTGAATGAGATTGAAACTGTACTCGCATTTAGTAAAATAGGTATATTGCATCAATCTATTGTTAACACTAATGAACTTGTAAAAACATTTAAGCTCATAGAAAGAACAGATAAACTTATTTTTCCATCAAATCCTGAAAACATTGTAAAAATAGAACAGTCAATTACATTGAAATCATACTTTAAGAATTCTGAAATAATGTTCATTATGGAAATACCATTAGTTAAGAGAGAAACTTACTTTTACTATAAAATTGTTCCCTTACCTATTACCGAACCTGAAACAAACCTCACCCTAATTATTTTACCTAAATATCCTTACCTTATTGTGAAGGGGTTGAATGCTAGCTCGCTCTCTACCCCATGTAAGCTCATCGAAGACGAAACATTCCTGTGTGATGAAATGCAATTAACAGTACCCATCAAAGACACCTGCATTCTCGAACTCATGCGATACTCAAGTAATGCTCCGTGTATGCAAATCCCGATAGAAGTGGAAAATGTGAAGATAGAGTTTTTACAGAAAAACAGATGGATTCTATATACCAAGGCAACTACGGATCTTGAGAGAACGTGTGCTAACGAAATCCTTCATTACACACTTTTGGGCACATACTTGCTTACAATTGACGATAATTGCGAATATAAAATTGGACAACATTATCTGAGAGAACAAACCATAAATGGAGAGAAAATCATATACCAAAAACTACCTTTGGTAAAGTTTCCTGAAAATCTGAAAACCGACATAAGACGGAGCGCTGATCCAGTACAACTGAAAGGAGTTGAGCTGACCGACCTGAAAGTGTTATCGTACGCACTGAAAAATAGTGAAGTGGAAAGTGGAAGTGTAGTGAATACGGAAAGCGTTAGCATAGGAACCATTGTTTTATATGTAATCTTAATTATAGGTTTTCTTTCATTCTTTTCGTATAAATATACACTTTTGGTATGCAAGTCTTGCAAAAATCAAAATAATCCTCCGAATAACGGTTCTTCGGATAATTTCGAACTAAAGGAGGGAGGAGTTACAGAGTCCGGTATGTATAGAGACGGCATACTTAGCATTAATGCAGGTGCGTCCAAAAGTGCATAGTTTGCGTCTGGCGTAGATAAGCTTTAGAACCTAAGAACATTTTAATTAAATAAAGACAGTCTAATATCGACCACCGTACGAATAACTTGTATTTTAATTATAAGTTTAGTTTTTAAAAAGTAGTTTTCCCTCCGGCGCGATTTGACTACCTATTTGCTACCTTTTTATGACATATACCTTTTGTAAAAAAAGTATCTCTTCTATTTCAAAGAATTTAAAACGGTTCAGTAGTTTACGAATTTCTTTCCTACAAACATAAATACAAACATACAAATCTTTCCTCTGCAAAACATCAGTGTAGACTAAACAAATTTATACTTATTTTTAATGCAGGGAGTATTTATGTGAATAATTATTTTAACCGAGGAATAAATAGGGAAATGGTAATATTTATACGGAAAAGATATCAATGATTTTCTGTTATTTTTTTAAATAATTAATATGCACAGTTTGTGGTAAAACCTTTAGGTCGTAGTTTCCTTCTATAATTATGTATTATTATAATATGTTCACATAATATTATATTATTATTGATACCTAACTATGCCGTTTATACGAGGGCAAATTGAAAAGTTTTGAGCCTGAGGTTGATAATGAAATTAAAAGAAAAAAATAATACTGGCACGTAAGACTTGCATATTTTTTTATCATAATGCACTATCTTTTGTTTTTCTTCTGTCACAATTGCAAATTTTGTGATAGAATTACTATAAGAGGTTCGCGATTTTCTTTAGAATGGATAAAATTGAGCACCGTTTTGTAATAAAATACTTACAAAAAAAGGGCTTAACGCCAAAGCAAATCTTTGAAGACATGTGCCAGACTTTAGGGGAATCCGCTCCATCATATGCCACTGTAAAACGATGGGTAGCAGATTTCAAACGCGGCAGAGAAGCAGTTGAAGATGAACCTAGGTGTGGCGGACCAATAACGGCTTCTACAGATGAAAATATCAATAAAATACTAGATATGATTATGAATGACAGGCGGTTGAAAGTTGCAGAGATAGCGGAGACAATTGGTATTTCCTATGAGCGAGCGCAAAACATAATCACTAAGGATCTAGGTTTTTCTAAGGTTTCTGCAAGATGGGTACCTAGACTGCTTTCAGCTGAAAATAAACGCACCCGCCATACAGTATCACAGGATTGTTTGGATCTGTTTCAATGCGACCCACAAGATTTTCTTGGTCGTTTTATAACTATGGACGAGACTTGGGTCCACCACAATACACCGGAGTCAAAAGTGCAATCCAAACAATGGAAAAGGTCAGGGTCTCCACCTCCTAAAAAAGCTAAGGCCATTTTATCAGCGAAGAAGGTAATGGCTTCAGTTTTTTGGGATTGCAAAGGGGTCATCATGGTTGATTATCTTGAAAAGGGTAAAACCATAAATGCTGATTACTATTGCATCCTCTTACAACGTCTGCATGAAGAAATTAAAATAAAAAGACCTGGTATGATTTCTAAAAAAGTGTTGTTCCACCAAGACAATGCTCCTGTCCATACTGCAGCGAAATCTATCGCACAAATACATAACTGTGGGTTTGAATTGTTGCCGCATCCACCCTATTCGCCGGACTTGGCCCCTTCTGATTATCATCTTTTCCCGAACGTAAAAAAACACTTGGCAGGACGGAAATTTTCGACAGATATTGAGGTGCAAGAAGCTGCGACTGAATATTTCAATCACCTTGAAGATTCATTTTTTTTACAAGGAATAATGAAGTTGGAAGCAAGGTGGCAAAAGTGTATAGATCGTTTTGGAGACTATGTAGAGAAATAAAATTGATATAAAAACCCAAGTCTTTATTTTAAAGGTTAGGCTCAAAACTTTTCAATTCACCCTCGTAGTTTTCTTGCGCTGGTCACACACTGTTTCAAAATCTCAGTAAAAAGTGGGTAGTTCAAAATTAACTTATTATTTGTCAACGTTATAAACGCTAAGTATCTATTTACCGGTGTTCGTTTTCTGTTATTTTCGTGCACATTACAAGTAAATTTATTGTTTTGTAATGAAGAGAGGAAGAAAAGCTGTAGTATCAGTGGATGAACAAAAAAAGGCGTTTTTAAAATACACAGATGTTTTCGGTGATTTCGATTCGTTGCCTTCTCCTAACTGAACTAAATTATCGTATGTCTGTGAAATCGTTATACCGGTCTTTGAAGAAAAATTACAACCTATTTTTTGAGAATAAATGTTAAAATTTAAAACAGAGTGTACGAGTAGATGATGATGATATATCATACGATAGTTTTGATAGCGAAGTTTGTAGTGCCTCTGAAAATACCGAAATTGAATAGGATTCAATAAATTTCACTGGGCTTTTCAATTTCGGTATTTTCAGAGGCACTACTTCACATTTATTCTCAAAAAATAGGTTGTAATTTTTTTTCAAAGACAAGTATAACGATTTCACAGACATACGATAATTTAGTTCAGAACTTAGATTCATATAAACTGGATCGTTAGGAGAAGGCAACGAATCGAAATTACCGAAAACATCTGTGTATTTTAAAAACGCCTTTTTTTACAGCTTTTATTCTTCCTCTCTTCATTACAAAACAATAAATTCATTTGTAATGTGCACGAAAATAACAGAAAACGAACACCGGTAAATAGATACTTAGCGTTTATAACGTTGACAAATAATAAGTTAATTTTGGACTACCCACTTTTTACTGAGATTTTGAAACAGTGTGTGACCAGCGCAAGAAAACTAAAAACGGCACAGTTATCAATAATAATATAATATTATGTGAACATATTATAATAATAAATAATTATAGAAGGAAACTACGACCTAAAAGTTTTACCACAAACTGTGCATATTAATTATTTTCAAAAATAACAGAAAATCATTGATAGGTATCTTTTCCGTATAAATATTACCATTTCCCTATTTATTCCTCGGTTAAAATAATTATTCACATAAAGACACCCTGCATTAAAAATAAGTATACATTTGTTTAGTCTACATTTGTATGTTTGTATGTATGTTTGTAGGAAAGAAATTCGTAAACTACTGAACCGATTTAAATTCTTTGAAATAGAAGAGACACTATTTTTACAAAAGGTACCTATAGGTCATAAAAAGGTAGCAAATAGGTACTAAATATATATATTAATAAAGTTTACAAATAATAGACCTTTACACGTTTATATGCGAAATGTCCAAACATTATAATGGCGGGACCAGTGTTTTAATACAACAGCACAGTACCTGCTGTACCTAGCGACACTTTTTAAGCATTTTTCAAGAGTACTAATTAGGTACTAAATATTCATAAAACTAATCGCAGCTAACAATGGCTGCCACAAAGTGGTCCCGCCATTATAACGTTATAATGGCGGGACCAGACTATTTTAACTATAACTTTGAAATAGAAGAGGTACTATTTTTTTTACAAAAGGTAGCAAATAGTACCAATTCAGTACTAAATACTGCAATATGAATTGACTGAATTCAGGACCTGGTCCCGCCATTATAACGGTAACACAGAATTAGGAACTCTTCAAATGGATTTTTTAAACAAAAACTGGGATATTTTCGAATATGTAAATATTTGATTAGGTATATCGGAAAAAACCCTGGTTAAACAATTAAACAATGTCAATTATGCCCGAGGCCCCAGCATGCTTTAGACGACATTGCATTTTAGTGCTTCTATGGTTCCGTTCTGTTTTCTGTTCGAATCAGCTAGGTTTAGGCTGCCTGTCCACAAGCGGGGCGGAGCAGCGATGTGTAAAATGGTAAATCACATTTCTCAGATAAACACTTCTTTTGAGCTTCACAAAAACGTAGCCTGATTTGTTCATTGTCTCCGCTCCACCTGTGTGGACAGGCAGCCTTATATGGTTTATTAAACGTGCAACGGTGCTGCCAAGTAGTGCCGTAAATCCGAAGCTTTTACCTTTACATTGACATAGTGCTGCTACTTATAGTTCCAGCACATTCTCTTGCATAACGAAGGTGCTGCCAGCTGGTGCCGGCAATCTGAATTTTTCTTAAAATTGACATTTACAGTGCTGCCATCTTTAATAGTTTGGGCATGTTCCGTATATTAGAGTTCAGGAAACAGAAACTCGTATCTCTTAACCCAATAAATTAATTATACAGTCCGTAACCTCTCAGATTAAGATTCTGGTTTATGCGAAAACTGAGAGGTTCTTAAGTGCATCGCGTGAGAGCGAGCGAGATAGTTATAGCGCACGCATCACATTCTGTCAGCTGTCACTGTAATATCGTGACAATTGTGAAAAGGGAACGGCTCACAAAACAGTTCATTTAAATGAGTGGGATGTTAAATAAAATGGTTGTGTCATTGAAAAGTTTATTTTATTAATCGTTCAGAATATTCGAGGTAGAACTTCAGGTACTTACGATCGTAATGTAGGTACAATATTGCAAAAAAATGTGAGGTTATTTATACTCAATCAACAATGTAAAATATAACATACTTCACACAGCTGCTTAAGTGTACTCTTATTTCTACATCTACAATCAGATCAACGCACTTAATGTTACTAAAATGATAAAGATGTGTGTTATTATTTAAAATACAAAACGGAGACGTGAGTAATCACGTCGTAGACGTCGAATATTGTTCGACATGTTCCGAATCGGTACGCGATTCATCATCACGAGCGCTCGAGTGCTCGACTGATCGGCTCTCCTGACGATGAATCGCGTCAAGCGATATTCGACGTCTACGACGTGAGTAAACCCGTTTTGTATTTTATATGTCTGAGATTCACGGTAGTTTTCTATGATATTATTTCTCAAAAATAGACTTAGTTTTTGTACTCTTATCTGAACTTACCACATTAATTAGAAATAATCAGAAAAAATCTTACGAGTATTAAGCCCAATCGTGATGCCAAACGCCAACTCTTTGGAACTTCGGAACTAATTTTAGCGAGGTCGAGCCTATCACATACGGCACCACCATATGAATAACTCAGCAGACACAAAGTCTTGTTGCGATAAACGCACACTATACGTTCTTATAGTCAAGAGAGTTGAGGTGACGCACACAACTACATGCCATGTAATAACAGCGAGATTTTAAAATTACTGTTTTGTTTTCGTGCGAAAATTGACAAAAAGTTTGTTCAAGGTATTGCGCTAAGAATTATTTTTAGTAAAATACATCTGATTTAAGTTAAATAAATCATAATTTTGTATGCGCGATATGTATGTTTTTGTCGACTACCACAACCCTGAGTGACTTGGTATTTTAAAATTTCTACTGATTTGCCTATTTTTCGTAAATATATGGTTTTAATTACGTTCAAATTCATTAATTTATCCCATTCGTTCACAACCATTTTTGCAATCAGTACTTTATGTACAGTCCGACCAAAAAGAGTAGAAATTAAAAGTGGCAATACTGTAGCGTCCTCCCTTTTTAATCAATATAAGAAAACGGGGACGACACTACAAAATTCAAATTCAGAAGTACAGTATTGCCACTTTTTAATTTCTACTCTTTTTGGTCGCACTGTAGATGTGTGCGTAATCCATTCACCTCAAACCACGTGACAATACCTATACATAAAAACAAAACAAAAAATTACAGGCACACATAAAACTCATAGCTTTAAGCGACAATGCACGATTTATTATTTTGTATTTGATGTATAGGTTAGTTGTAAGTGGCTTCTAAACGAGCCATGTTTTGCTGCAATCTGTGGCCGGCCATAGTTGCTGACCACAAATTGCAGTAAAATGTGTAGAAGCCCCATTAAGTGTATAGGGTTTGCAATATCCGTCCGAGTTTTAGTATCCGGATAATTTGAATAGTTCATTTTCAATATCCGAATATCCGGATATTTCGGATAATTTGAATATATGAGGAAATAAAACTAAAATCCAATTTAAAGTCTTGTAATCAAAAGTATAATATCGAATTTAACTTGTAACCCTTAATTTAAAATTAATCCTGCGTCATACCACACATGATACATAAAATACACTAATTAACGACACAATAACGAACCTCAAAACCGTACCTTTAGGTACACTATTCGATGGTTAATTTCTCGTTGTACAAGGGAAAAATTATAATAAATTTGGTCGGTGATTTTTTTAAAAGCTTGACTACAGTTCTAACTTTTTTTACAAGATCCTTGTAATCATCAGCGAGTCGCAATGGTGTCGGTCTTGACGGTTCAATGCACAAACCTTCTTCGTGTTCAAGCTCTACGTTGTCTTGATCTAAGTCGCTATCTACGTCCAAATCGGAATGTCTCTGTGGCTGAAGCTGTTGCAGGTGCCCTCTTTTTTATATTATAACATCGAGAACAGCGAGTTATATCATGTGCATAACACAATTGTTGAAAGGCTGTGGTGCGTCGCCCCAATGCACACATGACGGAGGCTGCATCGGTTCTAATACAAATAATATTATTTAGAGCCAGATCAAATTCGTTTAACTTTTATTCAAGCATTCTTTGAAAATTTTTAGCTGTCCCTTTATTTTAAATTTTCTTCAGTCCCAGGTCCCAACCCCGTCCACGACCTAACAAACCATTTCTTTTGGTTTAGCCGCAAAAGGGTAAACAGATAAAGATATATCAAGTTATTATGCTTTATTTTTTCTATAAAACGTCGTAACACTAACTGTTGGCTAACATACATCTGTATTTTAAAATATTCCTAATGTTTTTATAACAGTGATAGTAATAATATTCTAGTTTTTAGTAGTACCTAAAATATTCGGATATTCGAATAAATAGTGTTGCATTATTCGGATAATATTTATGGCGGATATTCGGATAATTTGAATATCCGAATATCCGGATTGCAAACCCTAAGTGTATCAATGCGCCATTGTTGCCTGACCATAAATAATTTGATATTTTATGAACGACACGGAATGATACAAAATTGCAGTGCGTGAAGCAGTTTATAACGCTAATGAACAGTTGACCAATGTACAGTCGTGGACTTTGAAACACATACCTTTTTCGCTCTTGTCACAATGACAATAAGGGTTAAAAACTACGCGATTCAGTTTCCTTCACTGTACCTTGGCATGGTTCGTCCGTGATTGACATCTCCAATGAGCTTAATACTCAAAGGATAAAACTTAACAAATCACTTAAAACGACAAGAACACTATCCAGAAATACAAATACTTACTTATATATTGATTTAAACTTACACGATTTTCACACATTATAATAACGAAACGGGACTCAAAAAATGTTTATTTAATTACCTCGACGTTTCGAACGTCATGTTACGTTCAGTCTCGAAGGGACACTCCCTTCCCATCCTTCCTCCTTTCCTACCATCTTTCGAAGGGTGGGTCTCTTCGAGTCCATAAACGAAACGTCGAGGTACTTAAATAAACATTTATTGATCGCTATTAAGTCCCGTTTTGTTATAACAAATACTATGGTTATGTTTGACATGGATTTCCAAAATCAGGATACGTTCTCGAGAACGGCACATCTTTAAGTACGGAAGATATAGTTGCCGGCAAACTTGTTGAACAAAAATGGCGGATCTGCCCTACATCTACATGGTGTCTACTTATTTTATAGAAAAATACTTTACCGAATGCTTTAGTTCATAGAAATTTCATTTCATAGACAAATTTTTCCTCGGTGGTCATAAATTTTTCAGAAATTTTGAAAATGTGAACCTATAGAGTAGGTTAGGTTAGGTTTGTGTTATAGTTATAACATTCCAAAATATTTTATGGTTTCAGAAAAAAAAACGCTTCCGATGGAATGAAATTTCTATGAAATGAAAATTCGAAGAAACGTTTCTCTATAAAACAAGGGTAAACCGCTACAGTTGTACGTAAATCGGGTACTGCGCAGTTTTTTTTAGTACAAGGCACAAGGGCACATTTACAAGTCAGATTGTGAATCTACCGGCATTTCCCAAGAGAAGACCGCTGTTGAGAAGAAAGCCGAAAGAAACTCAGTCAGTCGCAGTCAAGGTTATGCTCAAGTAGTTTGCCGGCAGTATCTCAGCTCCCAAGCTCACTTGGCTTTGGGCACGTGTTTGTGTACCTTCCCTCTAGCATCTAGCCACAGACAACCCCCACTAGACGGAGCATGTAAGGCGACCCGCGCGCACCAACGATATGGTACGGCAGAACATTAAAGTACCAACACGGCGGACACCGTTTAGTTGCGTCCATGTTTATGAGGTCTCTCTACACCACTTAACACTACAATTTACCATGTTATTTATTTAATTTCTTTTTTCGTTGACGTACGCATGGATCATAAACAAGGAGGCAACTAAACGGTGGCCGCCGTGTTGATGCTTTAACGTTCTGCCGTAGCATATCGCTGGTGCGCGCGGGTCGCCTTACATGCTCCGTCTAGTGGCGGATGTCTGTGCATCTATCTCACAAGCTATTTGCCCTTGGGCACATACTTGTGCGCCTGCCCCCCGTACCGCGCCACAAAGTCGCTGACGGGGAACTTGCGGCGACAGCCCTCGTAGTTCATGTAGCGCACCTTGCCGAACACGCCGCGCTCCGCCCAGCCCTGGTCGTGCACGCCGCAGACCGACCACATGCAGCCTGCAGATGGAATACCTTTCGTTTTTACGTCACAGTTGCTCGGAAATCAAGGGTTTACATGCTAGAAAAGCGGGCGGTAAGTCGTAAATTACACCCTAGGGCGGTAAGTAATGTTTATCACACTTTAAGGGTTTACATGCTAGAAAACCGGGCGGTAAGTAATTTTTGGTATTGACTACTATTTATTACTTTTGTTTTATTTCCTCCAAAGTGTGATGAAAAACGTCGTACGTGACTTTGGTGGTAAAGGAATTCCAAACTCGCGTCATTAAAGCCCTCGCCTTCGGCTTCGGGCTTCTAAAAGACACTCGTTTGTAATTCCTCGTTTACCAACCTTGTTACGTAATATACTATTATGTCATCCTAGGCCGTAAATGGGATTTTCTGCCCGCCACGCGAAGAGAAAATCACACTCCCTGGCTATGGCAAGACGTTAAACTTTAGACAAACCACGGGCGGTAATTCGTTAAGCCCCAGATCGCATATTATGTGTCATTGTCTTTTCGGGACCAGGGTCATATGGATAAAGGGTAAATCATTAGAAACACAGTCATGGCACACCGTGGACCATTTGATTGGAAATATTTATATTCCTTGCTAGTAATTATTTAACTAACCGACGACCTTTAGTTAAAACTAATTGGCTATCCCTGGAATATGTCATGTTGCACTATACAGGGCTCAGGATCCACTCTTCATAGGTCAGGACATCCTGAGAAAGTCACTCATCTTGCTTGTTATAGTGAGGAAACTTACCAACATAACCATTAGGGTCCCTTCCATCGATGCTGTAGTGGTCATTCAGGTATATAGCATACTTGAGCGCGTCTTCCGGGCTCGGGGTCCACTCTAGAATCTTCTTGGCCCAGTACATCCTGAGGAAGCCGTGCATCTTGCCTTCCTTCACCAGCTGCAGCTGCGCCGAGTTCCACAGGTCGTCGTGGGTTTTGGCTTGTGCGAGCTCGTCCCGGGTGTAGATGTGAGTTCTCTTGTCTTTTCTGTGAAACGAAATGAAATATAGTACACTAGCTGTGCCCCGCGGTGTTACCCGCTCATCCCACGGGAACACTACATTTATTCGGGATGAAAAGTATCCTATGTCCTTCCCCGGGACTGAAACTATCTATATACCAAATTTCATCTAAATCGGTTCAGCGGTTTAAGCATGAAGAGGTAACAGACAGACAGACAGACAGACACACTTTCGCATTTATAATATTAGTATGGATTACTGTAGACGCCGGGAAGGAAGGGTTTGCCGGGTGAGTAGGTATAGGATAGTGATACGAAGCCGACAAAGCCCTTTTCACGGTTAAGGCATGTATAGTGCTGTTTTCAAACATATACAATGAAATGAAAAATACACTGCTCAAAAAAAAACTGATTAACCGGTACATGAACACAGGCGCCATGTTTGAAAAAATTACTTCGGCCTAGGCTTTCAATTTTGTATTAAAGTCCTTTACAGTTCTCCGGAGTTGCCTTTTTTCACATTGTCATAGGACAAATACAAGTACGATGTTTGCATTGAGTTAAGTCTTAATATTATTCTAGAAGGTGCCTGCAACTTCGTACACGTACATTTTTTATATCGTAGTCGGGTATAAAGTATCCTATAACCATCTTTGGATGTTTAACTATCCCTGTACCGGAAATGGTTAAATTTTGACCAGCCGTTTCTGCGGGTTTACCTTTGTTTTATAGAGAAACGTTTCATAGAATTTTCATTTCATAGAAATTTAATTTCATCGAAAGCGTTTTTTTTTGTGAAACCATGAAATATTTTGGAATGTCATAACACAAACCTAACCTAATCTATAGGTTGAAATTTTTAAGGCTTCTGAAAAATAAATTACTTCCGAGGAAAAAATTGTCTATGAAATACAGAATTTTATGAACTGAATCATTCGGTGAAGTGTTAAAAGAAGTGGACTCCATTTCTGCGTGATACAAAGACAAAGGAAATGATGCCCAACAGATGGCGCCAGGCTGGCATACAAAACAAATGACGATCCTGCATCACTCTATTAACATTTTTCCTAAAATCATGACCACTCTCCATACAAATCAAGAATTTTATAATAGTACTAGCTGTTGCCCGCGACTACGTCCGCGTGGAACTTGGAAGTATGGAAGCGACCTCGTACAACACGATAGATATCCACCTAATCACCTTAATTAATAAAGGGGATTATAAAAAGCGCCTAAGCAAATGTAAGAGCAATTGTGCTTTTGGTCTAATCATTACATTTCCTACAGGGTCATCAATGTCATCATGAATTACTTACTCACTTTTCAATCTTTTTAGGGATCATTACCAGGATGAAAACTATCCTATGTCCTTCCTCGGATCTTAAACTATCTCCATGCCAAATTTCATCAAAATCGATTCAGCGGTTTAATCGTGAAGAGGTAACAGACAGACAGACACACTTTCGCATTTATTATATTAGTATGGATCTCTGGATGTGTTACCTATGATCATCCAGGGTCTTCTGTGCCCAGTTGCTGGCCCCCTTCACGCTGTCGTAGTGCTGGTTGTAGAAGCAGTAGTTGTCGGCGAGCTCGCGCCGCACGATGGCCTCCTCCAGGAACCAAGACCTTGTTCTCTTCCTGTGTCAGTGTCCCAGCCTCACACACATACCTCTAGGTTTGTCCTGGTCATTTATACATCTTACCTATGATCATCCAGGGTCTTCTGAGCCCAGTTGCTGGCCCCCTTCACGCTGTCGTAGTGCTGGTTGTAGAAGCAGTAGTTGTCGGCGAGCTCGCGCCGCACGATGGCCTCCTCCAAGAACCAAGACCTTGTTCTCTTCCTGTGTCAGTGTCCCAGCCTCACACTCATACCTCTAGGTTAGTCCTGGACATTTATATACATCTTACCTATGATCATCCAGGGTCTTCTGCGCCCAGTTGCTGGCCCCCTTCACGCTGTCGTACTGCTGGTTGTAGAAGCAGTAGTTGTCGGCGAGCTCGCGCCGCACGATGGCCTCCTCCAAGAACCAAGACCTTGTTCTCTTCCTGTGTCAGTGTCCCAGCCTCACACTCATACCTCTAGGTTAGTCCTGGACATTTATATACATCTTACCTATGATCATCCAGGGTCTTCTGCGCCCAGTTGCTGGCCCCCTTCACGCTGTCGTACTGCTGGTTGTAGAAGCAGTAGTTGTCGGCGAGCTCGCGCCGCACGATGGCCTCCTCCAGGAACCAAGACCTTGTTCTCTTCCTGTGTCAGTGTCCCAGCCTCACACTCATACCTCAAGGTTTGTCCTGGACATTTATATACATCATACCTATGATCATCCAGGGTCTTCTGTGCCCAGTTGCTGGCCCCCTTCACGCTGTCGTACTGCTGGTTGTAGAAGCAGTAGTTGTCGGCGAGCTCGCGCCGCACGATGGCCTCCTCCAGGAACCAAGACCTTGTTCTCTTCCTGTGTCAGTGTCCCAGCCTCACACTCATACCTCAAGGTTTGTCCTGGACATTTATATACATCTTACCTATGATCATCCAGGGTCTTCTGAGCCCAGTTGCTGGCCCCCTTCACGCTGTCGTAGTGCTGGTTGTAGAAGCAGTAGTTGTCGGCGAGCTCGCGCCGCACGATGGCCTCCTCCAGGAAAGCGTTCACGCTCTCCGTGTACTGCTTCTTGTACTCTTGTACGCAGAGCGCCACTCTTTGTACTGAGATTTGACCTGGAAAACATTTATTTAACACATTTACTGTCCGTGTCCCATATCTGGGGTTACGGCAAGCCTCTATTACAGAGACATAAGGTTCACATGTCAAACTGGGACAGTGAACGTGTTAAAGTATGGATTAGATTAGATAAAGAAATTAAATTAACCTTTTGAGCGCCACAGTCGGCTGTTGCCGTCACCAAAAATTCGTGCCCCTGACGCCACGTCGGCCACAGCCGTCCAAATTTCAATGATAAAAAACTTTGTAATTCTAACCGCTACAAGTATTTTTCAATCCCTGTTGATTTTGGGGCACATCTTTTTTTTTTTACTCTGGCGTCAGTGGCACGGTAAATTGCTAGACCGCTTGGCGGTCAATAGGTTAAAAAACTAAACCACCCCCGACACAAGTAGCCGGTCATCAGCTAAAGGGCCCTCATCCAAGGAGTGATAAGAGTGATATGTAATAGAAAATGCTACTAAAACTGAAAATAACTACAACATTTGGAATTTTTAGCTACAATATTAGCTGATATCTTGTCACTTCTTCCATTAAAGCTGAATATCTTGGAAACTACTGGTCCTATTTCCATTAAACATAGCCAAAAACCATCTCGACGGACAAGTCTTTCGATCAAAACAAACCGCACTCAAATTGGTACATCCGTTTGGGAGCTGCGATGCCACAGACAGTGATATAGATACACATTTTAAACTTCGAACACCCCTCTTTTTCGTCAGGGGTTAATAAGGTATTTCACAGCTGAATGGTTCACTAACGGCTTTGAGAAATAAGGAAACTAGGGTGCCAGAACTTATAGAACCCTTTGCATACTACATTCATTTAAAGTATTTAAACTTACACGATTTTCACAATTTTTTATAACAAACCGGGTCTTAATCGCGTTCAGTGTTTATTTAATTACCTCGAGTTTTTGAACGCGATGTTGCGTTCATGGTCTCGATGTCATTCGAACATTGTATTTTATTTAAATGTAACTCTAAAGTGCCCGCAACTTTATGAAACCTTTTTCTTTACTGATGTCAGGTAAAAAACAACGTTATCTGTCTGACGGCTAATCTCATCAGTATGTAGCACTTTAAAGAGGCTGCATTACTCACAAAAAGTAACCTATAACCATCTTTGGATGTCCATCTATCCTTATACAAGATTTCGTTAGAATACGTTAGTTGAAATACAAATCTTACAAGCTAAAAAGATTTCGAATGTTTACCGAAATGGAACCAAGGCGACAGATTGCTGAGCGCGTCCTTCGTCGGATCATTCCTCTTGGTGGCGAAGAGCTTGAGCCGCTTCTCGATAAAACTCTTGAGCGTCGCGACGGCGGCATCGTACCCGGGCGCCGCCCACTCCACCGGTCCAACAGTCTTGTCCGCTTCGCGGGACTCTATGGCGTCCTCCCAATCTATAGGCTGAACGTGCGACATATTATTACTAGGCATTGGACTTTCGAGAGCACGGTAGGATAGAAAACTACCTAATCAGACATATTAGAATACATAAACGGATTTACTCTAGGCACAGAATTCGAATAAAGCTCGATATGTTTAGAATCGGCACGCGATTCACCATCAGGAGAACCGATCAATCGCGGCGGCGGCGGCCAACAAAACTATGCAGCCGATGTTAACATTAAAATACAATCCATACTCATACGTGTATTTCATTCGCAATTCATATAATCAAGGACAAAGTCAGAAGAATATACAAAAACCTGATTTGTTTTTTCGTCATCATTAAATACGTAAATATTTGCGACTTTTCCATGTTTTTTGGAGTAAACTGTGTTCTATATTGATCAAACATCCAGTGATGACCAGAAAATGCATGATATTAATAATTAATGTAGTAAAATCTAAGATTTTATGTAAATGAAAAAAATATATATACATATAGTTGTCTTTTTTTGAAAAACTCTCTTC
Organism: Apotomis capreana; assembly: GCA_947623375.1. Taxonomy (NCBI): domain Eukaryota; kingdom Metazoa; phylum Arthropoda; class Insecta; order Lepidoptera; family Tortricidae; genus Apotomis; species Apotomis capreana. The sequence goes on from OX392501.1 coordinate 2,342,697, forward strand.
ACACTTCAATAAAGTTACTTAATTTGACCTGTCATCATATAACAATTAAAAAAAGCATTATAATGTTTTCAAAAGGTTGCTGTAATACCTCCGGTTTAAAGTTGCTCTTGTAAGGGTGTTTAATGACAGGGGGAAACTCTGTCAAGTATTCATCGAGCTTGGAATTTATTTTATTCCGTATTGTTCTGGCTGAATATTCCTGCTTGTCGGATGCCACCCAGCATGGCACAATGTTGTGAGCATCCACCTGAAAATGTGCAAATGGAAAAATTAAACAAACTATAGCTCTTTTATAATAAGGTCACCTGTTGTTTTCTTTTACAGTAAGGGCGCACACTTGTGAGTTGCGAGCTAGTTTTCTACACAACTATAAGTCGCGGCAAACTCGCTGCATGCTCGCCTTCATACTAAATTCACATACAAAACCCATCTGTGATAAGGCCCTAATGTTAAATAATATTAATTTTTATTTCTTTCTTGTTGTTTCATTAGAGTCTAATTATGGTAAGTAGTGGTGTGGTGTGAAAAGTATATTCTTAGGCAAGCTGAAACAAATTTGACTTATGTTTTCTTATAAGGGTTAAGCACAAAGGTGCTCCTGTCTTGGTAAAGGCTATGCAGTTGGAATCAAGTTACTGATTGTTGACATCATTATAAAATAAATAAAAAAATAAAAAATAAAAAAAAATAAAAATAGCAACGCGAGCGAATCAAGGACAAGTGGAAGGGGCGCGGGAGTCCCCCGCGCCCCTTCCACTTGCCGAGTTGCCGTTGCCGAGCTTCCAGTTGCCGAGATAGTTCGAGTGTCCGGCGTTAGGTGCCGTCCGGCGTTAGGGGACTTCCCCCCAATAATACTTATTACATATAACCCTTGAAAAAAGACAATATTAATAATTTATGATTTAGTTAAAAAAAAAAAAAAAAAATTACGTGAGGACCTTCCATTTCTGGATGAAGGCCTCCTCCATCTCACGCCAATCGTCTCGATGTTGTTGTTGTGACATCATTGCAAAATAAGAATTACTAGGTTTTTATCTATTTATTATTACGCAGACAATGAAATTTATTTTCGTCTAAATATTTGCTTAGTATTAACCTGTATTAAAGGGACATCTTTCTTCAGTCCTTTCTTGGCTCCTTCTAGCCATCCTAGGGGAGTCCGCAACGGGTTGAAGTCACACACTACTGCACCAATCTTGTGATCAATCACCCATTGCGGCAGAACATCTCCCCCGTTGCCCTCCAGCAGGTGGAAAGATATGTCCAGCTCCTTGCACTGAGCTGCCACTGTCTTTAGACCTGGAATAGTGTTTCAGACTTATTGAATACTAGCTGTGCCGCACAGTGTTACCCGCTCATTCCACAGGAACAGTACATTTTTTGAGGATAAAAAGTAGCCTATGTGTTAATCCAGGGTATCAGCTACGACGGTCATTCCAAAATTTATCAAAATTGGTCTAGCCATTTGAGTGTGAATGTGAAGACGTAACAATATTACAAATACAGAGATAGAAACTGTGAAATATTTTTTTAGACCCTGACCAGGTTTGAACTGGTACCTTATGCCATGCTGGATACACTAACCAATTAGGCTACAGTCTGGTGAGGGTGTCTTCGAATTTCGTCACTGCTTGATGTTGTATTTAGATCTTTATACTTTTTGCATTAAATTGGCTTATGTTAATTATAATAAAATATATTTTTAATTTTCACTTCAAATTCGTAAAACAATGAACAGTATTGAATACAATGTTTAGAAGAAGTCTGTTGTGCAAAAATAATAGCAAAATTTAAAATCCAATTGCAGACTTCTTTTTGTAACAGCTTGCTCAATACAAATGCATTGTTTTTTAAATCAAGTGGTATAAAAAAAATGAACTTTTCACATAGATTGTTATGGCAATAGCAGTCTATGTAACCAAACAAGTAAACTCATCTATATGGTACCAACTAACTTACAAAATAATTAAATTGTTTAAATAGAGTAGATGCTTTGTTTCAAATAGCAGTTTGTTTTAACCCTTTATTTCGCAAAAAATTACGGAGGTCGCTAGTTCAAGCCTCGTTAAGGTAGAATAGAGCAAAAAATTCTGATTCGAAAAAAAATGGAAAAAGATGGTCTAAGAATGTGTTCCTCCTGGGATACACTGCGAAATATAAACTTTCTGAATGGGAGCCTAAAAATTTAAATAAAACTCAACGGGTTTCCTTTGTTCAAGAAATTCAAAGATTATTTTATAGCAAACTACAAATGGAAAAAGAAAACTTATTGTCTGCCTTAGTTCCAGTTATTGTTTTCCAGGTAGTTTTCCCAAGGAGACAATATTACAATTATAAAAAAACTTACCTTTAATCAGAAAGTCAAACTGCCTCACGGACGCGTCCAAATATTTTGCTATCAAACAAAAACACACGTGGAGAGGAACCTCGTTTTTGAGTGCAAGTTTCTGAGCGAACAGAAACGCCCAGTTGTCCTGCACTCTGCTGTCCCGAGACATCCAGTACACGATGCCCTCGCAGTTGTCCGCCACCATCTGCTCTTGAGATATTATCCTAAGCCGCTTTTTGTTGAATTTGTACTCTAAAATTGACTTCGCGGTTCCATCGCGCTTAGCTTGTAAACTTTTCTTAAATTCATCAACGGTGCCCTTTGATTCTGAACCGGATGAAGAAGGTAAGGAAAGCTTGGCTTTCTTTGGTGCTGAAGCCATTCTCATGAGATAAATATTCCTCGTTAGAAGTAATAATTGGGTTCTTTCAATACATTTGTTTACGAACCCAAACCCGCGCCATTTTCCTAACATCACAGTTGACAGCTGTCATGAATAACGGTATTACCATGGTAAAAAAAAACTCCTAATTTACGGAAGAATATTAAAAACTACTACTACAGCCTATAGAAATTAAAAAGTTGCAATACTGTAGTGACGTCCCTTTCTTATCAATCGAGAAAACGGGGACGGCATTGTAAAGCCTGACCAGAAATATATGAGGATTGTCAAGAGGGCGCTATTTATAAGATTTATATGGCAATAATTTTGCAACCAATCGCAACCTACTATAATGACATTAGTTCAAGGAGCTTATATTTAAGACAACAGGAGTGCGAACTCAGAATAAGTGTTCACACAAAATTAAATCTTAGTATAGATACATAAAGTATGTTTTACGGGTGAAGGGGTCACGGGAAGACAGAGACAGCTCGCAGATAGGTAGTGTGTCCCTTTCTAATATTGCCAGTCACAAAAAATAGTAATAATTAGTAGTTTTCAAATAAAATGGTAGTTATTAGTAGTTTATACTTTTCTTTAAATTAACACTATTCACTTCAATTAATTAAATATTTTATTCGCTAAACTTTCTTACGCGTCACCAAAGAAACTAACGGAAAAAATTATGAAAGTTATACAATCCGTTAGTATATAAAAATAATTTTATGTTAGGGCAGGATAAAACCTTTAAATTTGAAATCTTATTAATATAATTGAAAACTGTCAGCATTTTTGACAGTGCTTAATGGTATCTTTTCTGATTATTTAAAAAATTACATACTTATAATTGCATCATGGTAACTGGAATTGAAGGTTGCAAAAGGAAATCTTTTGGTGGCTATAGTATATTTTTTCAGGTAATATATGGTATCATATATTAATATGAAAGCATGTCAAACTTTGATATAGTACTAAAAGAGTGACAATGAATTTACAAAATTGCCGGATAATTCCAATCTATGTTTTACTTCTAAAATATTATTCGTACTAAAAACAATCTGAGCATTGCACTATTGCAGTAATGTCGTTTTAACTATACTACGATAATCCTTCGCTATCTAAGGGTGGTTAATAGGCGTCGAAATTTCAAAATGGTCGTAGCGAGCTGAAATTTGGTATGTAGGGGGCTTTGGGCCCCCTGATTCCAAAAAAGTTTTTTTTTCTATCATACAAAAAAATGTATGGGATTTTTTTTAAGAGGCCCGTATCTCGTAAACGGTTGGCTCAGGTGGGAGGTGCTCGACCAAATGTCATAGGGGGCCTCCACCCGAGTACAGTCGTGAAAAAAAAAATCGAAATGGCGACTTTTTTTTCAAAATTTCAAGTTGGTGCTAGGGGGCTGAAACTCGATATCGGGGGGCATTTGGGGCTCACAAATATGAATCTGGAATCGGTGTCCGAAAATTCGGTCAAATTCGGAAAATATCGGAAAAACAAGATTTATATGGAGAAAATTTCATATTGGTCCGAGGTGGCTGAAATTCGGTATCAGGCAGTTTTTGGGGCCCCCGAGTCGGAATCTAAAATCGAATTTAAAAAATTCGGTCAAATTCAGAAAATATCGGACAACAAACTTTAATATTTTAGTTCGACCGAGGGCCGCAGGCTTAAGGGCGAACGTCCCCCCACGAGGCCGCAGGCCGAGCTCCGTGTAGCACCAAAGGTGCGGAGCGTCCCAGAGACGGCGTAGCGCGCGAGCCCAAGGGGCCGCAGGGCGAGCCCACCTAGAACATTGCTACCCGCCTAAGTAATCGTAGTAGTAGTAGCAATATGTAATGAATATGTAATGTTTGCCGATGATACCTGCATTATTGTGCACGCTGACAGTTTCGACCAGCTAAAGTCCAAGCTAATTCTGGTTATGAATGAAATCACCAAATGGTTCTCTGCGAACGGTATGCAGCTTAACTTAGATAAGACCAACATTGTCCATTTCCAACTAAAAAACACGAACAAAAACAAACTTAACATTGTGGCCAACGAGACTCCAGTACCACAGGTAGAATCAACAAAATACCTCGGTTTTGTGATCGATGCACGACTCACGTGGGCCCCACACATCCAGACGACCTGTGACCGGTTAGCCTCAGCGTGTTATGCGTTGTCTAGGCTTGCACCAACCTTGTCTATCGAAAATCTCAGGATGGCCTACTTTGGTTATTTCCACTCAATTCTTACGCAGGGTGTCGATCTCTGGGCCACAGCAGCCGACCGTGACAGGATATTTAGAATACAAAAACGTGCCCTGCGTGTAATCGATGGAAAACCCGTCGACCACCCAGCTCAGGACCTTTTCAGAAAACACAAGATCTTGACATTACCGTGTGTGTATATATTGATCGCATGCATATATGTAAGGTCAAAAGTACATACATACCTGACAACTGCAACAGCCCGCGACCTCCCGGCCCGTAGGAGACCGCTACTGCTTGCCCCGCGACGCCGACTCGCCAAGTCTCGTAAATCAGTAGGCATCCATGGTGTGACTATTTACAACGCGTTACCTCCCAATATTACGGACGCAAAAACCGACTCAATTTTTAAGAAAAAACAACTCATTACTGCTAGACCGGGCTTATTACAGCATCGATGAACTGCAAAATGACAAATCACTGACCTGCGCATCAAGTAAACACCATAAACAAATATAAGATGTAATCTAATCTAATAATGTAACATATCTGTGTAGCTACGCATCATCATTCCGTCTGCATAGCTGAAATACATTCATATACGACAACAGCTGATGCCGTGAGGCCCGGCGCACGCGGCGTACGCCAGCCGCGCCGCGCCAGCGCCGATGGGAGACTAACTGGAAATACAGCTATGATTCGCCGAACAACACGTGCAGCTCGAACGATATCGACAAGCTCCGCCCACATAGCTCCATCCCTGTCATCTGTACGCGCACTGTACGGGACAGAAGACCGATTCAACGAAGACATCGCGTGATAGGGCGCGGATTCCGTAGAAATCACCCGAGTGCCAGCATTTCCTAGTTTTAAGTAATAAATCAAAATTTGTGTATAAAAGGCTGTGTATTTGTAAATAAAATTCATTCCGACTTTGCATCTCGACTTATCAATATATAGGGAGAACCCCTGCTCGACAACCCATCGACCATACACTCCCTAAAGCGGTGACCCCGACGTGATCCTAAAGTTGATACGTGACCATAGTCACCCTAAAGTGGTGACCCCGAAGACACCCTAAAGTACCGAAGACACCCTAAAGTGGTGACCCGCGTACCGTATCCTTCAAGAACAATGTCGTCGAATCAAGAGCAGCAAGTTCCTGCAGGCAGCCAGCAACCACAAATTCCTCCTGCACCTTCACCTGCGCCGGAACCTGCTCCACGTGAAGTCGCCGGAATCGCCCTCTCGCTGAGAATACCGTCGTTTTGGCGCGACAGGCCGCGTCTCTGGTTCGTCAGCTTCGAGTCAGCAACCACCGACCTGAAGAGGAAGCAAACCCAGCTCGCCCAAATGGTCATCGCGCAGCTGGAAAAACAGGACATCGAGCAGCTCACAGACATCCTGTACAACCCGCCTGTCTACTACTACAACGCCATCAAAGAACGCCTAACCACGCTGTACGAAGAGTCAGACAGCCAACAAGTCCAGAAGCTTCTCTCACAGATGGAACTCGGAGAACAGAAACCGAGCCAGCTGCTGAGAAGAATGAGAGACCTCGCACGCGAGAAATTCCCCGAGAGCACCATTCGAATCATGTGGACCAACCACCTGCCGCCGCACGTCCGGTCAGTCCTCGTCGTCAGCGAAACCTTCAGTCAGAAAGCCACGCTCGACGAAGTAGCACTACTGGCAGACAAAATGATGGAAGAGTCGCAGCACACGCAGCAAATCTCCGTCGTCTCGTCAGTACCTGCACTACCTACTATCCAGCCGGCGTACCATTCACATCCACATTCACAACCACAGCAAGTACCACATTGTCCAGGCCACGCCAACACGCAATACCTAATCGACGAAATACGAAAACTTTCGCTCGAAATCGCCGAACTACGTGCAAGAATACAGCCTGAGACAAGCCGCAATAGTCGTCCATTCAACCGCCATCGATTTCAATCACGCTCCCGCAACTCCTCGAAAAGTCAAGAAAGAAGCAAGTCATCATCACCATACTGCTACTACCACCGACGCTTCGGTATGGACGCCGTAAAATGCAGCCCGCCATGCAATTTCCGATCCATCGAGCCACCGGAAAACTAACGAAAACACTGAATGCGGCGGAATCCAGTGTCACAGGTCGTTCATACCGCCTCTTTGTAACCGACAAGAAGACAAAACTATCGTTTTTGGTTGACACGGGCGCAAACATATCCGTAATACCGAAAACGAAAGGGACGCAAGCGACACCTCTACCTTTTCAACTCTATGCTGCCAACAACACGACGATACCTACCTACGGAGAAAAAACGTACGAGCTAGATTTCAACCTACGCCGTCCGTTTAAATGGAAGTTCGTCGTCGCCGCTGTTTCAAAACCAATCCTCGGAGCCGATTTTCTAACGCATCACCAACTCATAGTCGACGTGAAGAACCGACGATTGATCGACGGCAAAACGCAGCTAACAACAAACGCACAACTCTCATCCGCCAATATACCTACAGTTCGCAGTATCGACGTACACCAAAATTACCACGACATTCTTGCCGATTTTCCTGGAATCACGCGACTCACTTCTATGAAGCTTAGCCCGAAGCACTCCGTGGAACACTTCATAGAAACCTCCGGTCCTCCAATTCACTGCCGACCGCGACCAATCGCACCTCATCGCTACGAGCAAGTCAAAAAAGAATTCCAGAACATGATCGAACAAGGCCTATGTCGTCCCAGCAAGAGCCCATGGGCGTCGCCGTTGCATGTCGTACCGAAAAAATCGGGAGACCTACGCGTCTGCGGCGACTACCGCAGATTAAACGCCGTTACCAAGCCCGATCGCTACCCAGTACCACGAATACGCGATTTTACCTACCAACTCGCCGGAAAGCAGATTTTTTCTACACTCGACCTTAACCGCGCCTACCAACAATTACCGGTCAACGAGCGCGACGTAGAAAAAACCGCCATAATAACTCCATTCGGGTTGTTCGAATTTCCGAGAATCTGCCCCGGATTGAAAAACGGCGGTCAAACTTTTCAACGATTTATCCACGAAGTACTAAGAGGACTGGACTACGTTTTCCCGTTCGTCGACGACCTACTTGTGGCATCAGCAAACGAAGAGGAACACCGAACACACATACGCACCGTTCTACAACGACTCGACGAGTATGGCGTAACTATAAATCCCGCCAAATGCGTATTCGGTCAACCTACAGTCAAGTTTCTCGGCCATCAAGTAAACGAAAACGGTATTCAGCCTCCTACCGAAAAAGTACAAGCAATCGTTGATTACCCGAAACCCGAAACAATAGAAGAGCTACGAAGATTTCTCGGCATGATCAACTTTTACCGCGAAAACATCAAAGACGCCGCCGCCATCCAAGCTCCGCTCAATAAATACCTACACAACATGAAAAAACGCGACAAGACAAAAATCGAATGGTCCGCTCCGAGGAAGCAACGCAAGCTTTTAACGCGTGTAAGGACAGCATAAAAAACGCCGCCTTACTCGCGCATCCAGTGCACAATGCGCAGCTTGCAATTTTCTCAGATGCATCTAACACATGTGCCGGTTCTGTACAGAATACAGAATACAGAATGTAATTTTTACCAATAAATTCTGTACACGTCATTAATTATACAGATATTCATATCTGTATAATTAATTAACGGTGCGTATGTGTGTAAAATGTAATTTTTACCAATAAATTCTGTATTCTGTATTCTGTATTCTGTATTCTGTATAATCGTAGAACCGAAGTTAGGAGATAAACGAGATGTATGCCTTTAAGACCTCCCAGATCACCCCGCCATAAGTATTTTATATGAATCACTAAAAACAAAAAAATATACTTATATAATATAAAAATATAATAAATTAGTGGTTTGGCATCGTCTTCAAAACGTGATTCAAACGTAATCTGTACTTAAATGGGTTATTTTTAGCTTTTTAGTTTTTTTTGAAGTCGGTTTTTTTTATTATTTCGCCATATACTTAGTAACCGTTAGTACAGTAATAAAAAGTATTGCGTAGTCTTGCATTGGTAAAACAGAGTTATACAGGTAGTTTATAAAATAACGGTATATTTACCTCCCTAATTAATTTATGGTACCCTACAAATAACCACTTTTTTTTATATCCTCATAAATGAGTTCATGTCCACGTACATCAGAATATGTTTTTTGTTTGTTTTGTTTTTAAGTATGACTTAACGAAGTTTGTCATTTATCAAATCAAATTAACAGTTACGGGATTGCTGCGTTCTGTTAAAATAACAGGAGCCAAAAGTGTGTTATTGCTGGCATAGTAGCTAACATTCACTATATTTATTTATGAGTTTCCATAGGTATATATAAAATAAATTCTAGCTACAGTGCCACCCAATATACATTTTTAGACTTTAATTTTTTTTCATTTTTTTTTTATAAATATCGGACAACCTCACACAAATCAATCTAGTCCCAAATTAAGCTCAAGAAGGCTTGTGTTATACTAGACGACGATATACGTACTTATATAGATAAATATATACTTAAATACATAGAACAACCATCACCCAAGCACAAATATTCGAGTTCATCATACAAATATTTGCCCCGGCCGGGAGTCGAACCCGGGACCGCCGGCTCGTAGGCAGGTGTCTACAAACCGAGCCAAACTTGTAATAAAATGGAGTAAGGATGAGTCCCTCTTTATTGCTAAATATTTGGTTACCCCAGCAGAGTGGGACAAACTGCCCCCTTGGCGGCTTTCTTACTTGGCTCGTTCGAACGAAGTAATGAGCAGTCCAGGTATACTATAGTACTTACTAGGTCCATGCATTAGTTTAAGTACCTGTCAGTTCGGCTTTGTTACCCTCGTAATATCATTTAATGGAATGCACTCTTTTCCTGATTGTTTTTCGTGTAGTAAACACGTGTACACTTTATTTATAATCTTACGTTCACGGCTATGAATAGTTTTCGGCATTTCCTATGGATAATTTTAAATATTTGTCTTTTAAAGAAACCACCACGAATGACATTGACGTTGTTGACAAACCATCATAATATCATTGCCAGTGTAAGAAATTAGTTTCAGTGAAATTCCGCAATATGGCGCATCTTTATATATTTCTGGTCAGGCTTTATATTGATAAAGGTGGCAAATTCATAATTCTCACTTTGAAACTGAGAGGATAGAAATCTGCATCATTATCTTACAGGTCAACGTAGTCGTAAGCTAAGCAATAAAGAGCGATTTAGTCGTCGACTGCAAATGCGAATAACTATAATAATAGTACATGGTAAAAACCTGGTAAAAACAATTAATATTGCTTACAAAACATTTAAAAATCATACAAGTGTAAACTTTTATTTAAAGGGACCATTAAACCTGTAAATACATTAGTGGCGCGTTCATTTTGAATTGGTTCTTTTGAGGAGTTCTTTCGAACCAAGATGTGGAGCGTCATCAGAGAAGATGTCATCAACAGCTGCGGAAAAAACAATAGTACCTACATTACATACTATGTAGTGGTGAATTAGTGAATGTCACATAACGCAGGTTTTTGTGGCTCGAGCCAAAGGTGAGGGAGTTAAATATGTGATCTGGTGATTTACTAATTACATTACAACCCGTAGTTTGTCTAAAGTTTTACGGCTGGCCTTGGCCAAGAAGTGTGATTTTCTCCCCGCGTAACGCCCGAGGCCGTAAATCCCTATTTACGACCTAGGGCGACGTAAAATAATAAAAAAATAGTTTTGCGGAGTTTTGCTTGCAAGCAAAACTAATATACATATGTGAATGCATGTATAGTTATGCGCGCACTATCCTGCAGCGGAGCGACGGGACACAGACAGTAAAGTTTAGGTATTTTGTATGAAATTGTATGAGAGAGCACTGAGAGAACTGCGCGAAGAGGCACAGCATTATACAAAATAAATCCTATGCTGCCGTGATAAGGTAAAAGGCTACCTATTTGTATGGAGCTCAATAGCAAAATGTCGCCTTTTACCTTAGAACGGCAGTGTGTCACGCGTCACGCCTCGTATCGAAGGGTGCACTCACCTTAAAATCGACTATTAAGATATAAAATGACTAAACTGACTTGTTGGTGTCTCCGGAAGGTATTCAAGGATGAGGTAGTCATTGCACGCGTGGCCGTTACTTTTCTCAATGCTGGCCATCAAACAGTCGAAATTGCAGAAGGAGACAAAGTTGCAAAACTTGCAGGGTACCCGGTCCTCGGTTAGAGGCAAGAAGCATTCGAAGCATACGTTGAATTTGGAATCCTAAAATATATATAATCATGGATAAGTGTAGGTACACAACTTTCGTATAAATTATACCAAAATAATAGTAGAGGAGATCCGAACTAATAACTTAAATTCATTATAAAATATGTTATTTGTTAGCTTCGAATCTTAGACTATAATATATTTTCCACTTCTGTAACTATGCATGAGGTGCAGGCTGAATAAACGGCGCTGTGCAGCTGACCATAGGTCTTCGCATAGGTACGCTAAGTCTGAGGCACTTACTGAGATATAATGTATCTATGTTGGTATGTGGCATCATTCTGTAGTGCTATAACTGCTATGGTATTCTTGTAACACAAATCATTTTTTATTTTTGGCTTTTCCGTTAGTTAGGTATGCGTTTGTACCTAATATAAGTGTTTAGTGATTCATTTTACTTAAAACTGTATTTGGCTATTTTTTTGTCAGCAACAAGGGAAAATCGGGATACCTATTACTAACATTTATAGAGAATAGAAGAGGAATTTATGATAGGGTCTGCCGATAAAATAAAATATTCATGTCATGTCTTACCAAAAAGTGAAGTGAAGTAAACACAAGAAAAAACTGCTGGCGATTGCTACACCGACAAACGCGTGGCTCTTAAATTAAAGAAGAAGGGAAAGAGCAATATTTAACTAGGTTCGATAAAGCTTACCGCATTTACAAAGAGCTCTGGCTGTACGTATCGTTGCAATGGCAAAATCCCGCATTTCTTACTATCCTTCAGAATAGAAAACACGTAAGATTCAGTCTCATTCCTTTCTAACGAAGTTACACACTCGAAACCTCTGCTAGTCACCGACCTTTGGTGATAAAAGTGGGACATACAGAGCAGATGCCGTAGAATGGTTTCGTCTTTATATATCTTCTTTTTAGCGCTCTTTAGATGTCCCCATATTTCTAGACAACGTTGGGCTGTGAGCCACATTCCGCTTGCCTTTTTGTTGGCATGTTCTTTGATGATCATGCTCCAATGTCGATGCTTAACCCTGAAGTAAGTAAATAAGTTTAATAGTGTCATTTACTTTAAATAGACATGGCATTTTTCTTTCGAGTAAAAGTTTAAAGGAAATCTAAGTTATTGTGTGGGGGCGTGTCCTAACTGGCCATCAAATAATGGCAGTTGGGATATTGAAAGTTTTACTGTATGTCAGACTTGAACAAGTAGTAAGTTCTTAGTCCTAGAGAGAGCTCCAATCAAAATTTGAAATCAGAAGTGGGATATATTTAAATACGAATTACTTCTGGATAATCCGGACGAGCTCTTTCGCCAGTTTAGTCTGCAGCCACCTGATGTAAACGATCCTCGAGCACTCGGTCATCAAATTGATCGCTTGTGTGAGTGTGGCTATGTCATCGGAGGTTGAGGCCTCATCCTTTTTCGGTTCTTTCTTGCCCTTACCTTGATCAGAGGGAGCCTTTTGAGAAGGAGCTTTCTGACCTTTCGCTGAAAATATTTACGTTTAGATTATGTAGTTACTAATTTACTTGTTTTCAGTTTTAAGGTGTTTGTTGCTTTGATGTGCTGTGATTGATAAGTTATTACACGGTGAATACTGAAAGTAAGGCATAACGTAAATGACACTTCGTATACCTACGTCTTCTTAAAATGTCGAATGCCGTGTAATTTATCAAATTTTTACTGTGTTATACATTAAGGTTTGTTACTCAATTTTAAATGAGTTCACGGCAGCTATACTTAGTTACAGTCACTGTCTCAAGCGTAGTTCTATGAACGTAACTGGGTTCAATTTCTTTTGATTTTCGAATCATTGCTCTGCTCTAGCAAAACTGTGTCACGCGACTCTTTCTCGCGCGCGAAATATTACCTATCTCTTTCTTCGCAGTAGTGTGGGAGGGTGACGGGCGATGCTATGTCGCGCGACAATAGTCGCGAAGCCTAGTTGTACTAGACGGGCTGGTAGAAGTAAATGAATGTCCAGTAGTACCTAGAACATGTCGAATTGTCGATCTGGCATCGGTCTATGTACATTAAAGTTTCATTAACTTACGTATATTTATCTTAATTTTTGAGGTAAGCGGTTTAATACGATTAACCATGTCATCCAAGGTGTTCTTCACTAAGACAAATAGATTGGTATACTTGACTCCTTCGTATTCACACTCGAGTAATGGATCGGCTCCGAACAGTAGCAGATTCGTCAGCTATAATAAAAGGAATCAGAATGTGGTCGTAAGAACTAAGTACTCATACGGGCAAGCGGTTTGGAAAGATACTAATGAACTCGTGAAATTTGGGATCTATATCGGATACCCTAAAACTATTTGTGCAAAGGGTAGCAGTTCTTCGTAACACTCCTCCTCACTTCGCTCGTAGTCGTACCTAAGGAAGACCTAAATCACGTATTCAATATTTAGAACTTATGTTGTATGTTAAACAAACATTAGGTCTTTCAATATTAGGATTAAATAGATTAGGACATTAAAGATTGCAATTTAAGAATATTAGGTAATTCTATATTATGGATTTTAACTTTTAGGACAAAAGAGCGTTTAGGGCACAAGAGCATTAGGCCAAAAGTGTTTAGATCTAACATATTAGGGCAAATGATGTTAGGAAAAACGTTGTAAGGAATTTCGAGGGAGACCCGAAGTTCGGCTAGAGGAAAGCAACTAAATGCCACCACGGGAATCATCAATAATGTTATCTTAATTTGAGCATGTATTCGTAGATTCATTCGATTGAGTTATGCCGTTTCCAAGAATTTTTGGATGCATTCTCAATTTTATGTGGGCAACATTCTTAAGAACACTCACTGCATACAAAACGGAAATAATCTTGATGTCGGCACGAGTGCTCTAGTACAGTACGACACAAAAGAGTAGAAATTAAAAAGTGGCAATACTGTAGTGTTGTCCTTTTCTAATAAATTTAAGAAAAACGGGACAATACTACACTATTGCCATTTTTTAATTTCTGCTCTTTTGTGTCGTACACGCACTACGGAACTATGTATGAATTAATTAAATTCGACACAGTTCACTCCGTCTGAAACATAGATTTTTTTCTTACTTGCTACTCTAGCGGTATTGCAGACGGCATTGGATCTATTATTTACTGCTTACCGCTAGACACTTTTTTAAATATTTTCCTATGAATGATGCTGCTCCTTTACTTTTACACTCCATACACTGCGCACTCGCCTCGTTTTCAACTCCCTCGTAAATCGCCAATGTGCTAAGACTCTTACATACACGGAAAAGTGTGGTTTAAATTCCCGATGATGATAAATATCACTAATTCTGTAAGTGGCGTTGGGGGTTGGTTAGGGGGTAGGGTACTGTTTCTCGTTTGTACAAAAATATAAGGATAGGTTGACAAACCATTTGACTTCTTTCAACATTATCAAGAGTCTTGAAATACGGCATATGGAACATCTTGACGAGGATAGTCTGATTGGAATCGTCAATGGCAGCGTTCAGATTGGTCTTCGGGTTTTTGATGATGATGTCCAGAAGCTCCAGGTTTTTGGTTGATTCTTCGAGGGCAGATCGTCCGTAGTATCGCTCTAGAGGATCACAGTTGTATTCCAGCAATAAATGCAGGATTTGTTTCCGAATCTGTTTAAGAAAAATATGGGTGTATTAAAATCCATACGGATTAACGGATACACGTCGAGGGAGTCGAATCAGGTGCGACATGTTTCATCCTCAGGAGCGCCGATCAGCTCAGGAATGTTCGATTGGCCCCTATCGCGACGGTTATTATTACGGGAAACACATCCATATGTATTTAATGAGGTACATATTATGTGGACTAGTAAACTGGAAAATAGTCAAAGATCACTAAAAAATATGTCATATAAATATATGTAACAGGCTATTTGATTGTTGCTAGCACTTCCTAAATCACCGAATGGACCAGACGGTGAAATAAACACTATCTCACCAAAAGAGCTCTACTTATAATTAGAATTATTTCACTAACGGCGCTTTAGAGTGGTTCATGGTCAGTTGCACTGTTGTATGCCGCTAATCCCCGCATTATGGTAGGTGTAACAAGGGACGTATATTGAACTATACCACGACTTACATCTTCCTCGCAATCGCTCTCGACTCTCGTCGCTAGAACAACATGCAGTAGCGTGGGCCCCGGTGGCTCTGGCTCAGTCTGCTCCGCGCTCACATGTCGCAGCCGACGGTCTGCGCGGGCGCCGGCCGCGAGCAGCGCTCGGACCATGCCCAGTGTGGTCTGGTTCAGGGGCTGAGACAACGCGATGTCAAGCGGCGTATAGTGGAGATGCTATTTATGACAAAAATATAAACATTCACTGGACTAAGGGTTTCGCAATCATCTTCTATGAGGACCTTAGCATTAGCACCACCTTAATTGTGGTTGGTGAACTATCTAGGTATACTTTATGACTTGTTTTTTTATTCCCATATTTGACGACGCGTTTGGCTCGGTTTGTAGACACCTGCCTACCGAGTCGGCGGTCCCGGGTTAGAATCCCGGCCGGTGCAAATATTTGTGTGATGAAATCGAATATTTGTGCTTGGGACATGTATTGGGAATATTTGTAGTTGGGGTTGTTCTATCTATTTAAGTATATATTTATCAAAACTTTCGTGAGACATATTTAATTATTGTATTAACCCCTTGTATGTTATGACAAAAATTCGCTAACCTAATTGAAACTAACTGATATTTTAACGGAAAGTTCAAATGTCCCGCACTGATCAGCGTCTAAGCATATGAGGGGTTAAGCGGTTTACACTCACATGAAATTGTCAGGAACGGCCCGACATGTTTCGAACTCCTATGGAGCTCTTCATCAGGGACGGCTGCCCGTAATGTGTCTGCAAGGTTGTCTGAACACATACGCAGTGTACGGAAGCTGCATGGACACGAATAATTCCGCGGTCGCTGAACATGTCGTCGAAGCCGGTGCGTCTCATTTTGTCCGTTTCGATAAAGCAAGAGTGTTGGTACGTGAGAAACGTTATATATAACGTAAGGTACACGAAGCTATAGAGATCGGACGGCGCCCGAATTTTAATAGACACGGCGGTTGGGCTTTACCTCCAGCATGGAAGCCTGTGCTTCCGGCGGCGAAACATATTGTGCGTTTAGACAATCCCGTGGACACCATTAGTCAAGTGTGCGTAATGTCTATTGATGACAAAAGTGACGTTGGAGTGCTGGACGGACAGGTTGCGGGCTTGCAAGCACCCCCCGCCCCCGCGCCATCGGCGCGCGCGCTCAGAGCGGAACGTCGATCAAAGTATCAGCAGTGACGAGGTTGCCGCGGCGGTGTACGGGCAGCCGTCCCTGATGAAGAGCTCCATACGAGTTCGAAACATGTCGGGCCGTTCCTGACAATTTCACGTGAGTGTAAACCGCTTAATACAATAATTATATATTTATCTATATATAAATAAGCACGTATATCGTCGTCTAGTAGTACCCATAACACAAGCCTTCTTGAGCTTAATTTGGGACTAGATCGATTTGTGTGAGGTTGTCCGATATTTATTTATTTATTTATTATATTGTGTCCAGCGATCCCAGGTTGGAAAACCCTTCTCTAGACTTCTAGAAATTGAGTGCAATTCACTTCATTCACCAAGTTACTTCATTTATGATCCCTCTTGTATACATATGTCGAGTCAGAAATATTGAAGTATACCTATATTGATATAGTCTTTTCGTGATAAAGTTTTTCGTCATAAAGTCGTTCGTGAAAAAGTTTTCGTAAAAAGTTTTTCGTGATTAAGGTACTGACGCGGGTTATTTGGCTTAGAGAGGTGGAAAGGTGCACGCTGAATCGGTAATCCAGAGGTACCGGTTTCCCGGTATCTTGCGGCAGGTTACTCATATTAATTTTTCTTTGTGCTTTGATCTTCGTATCAATCGTACAATATAAAATGCTGAGCTTTAGGCTTACCTGAGGGTACACCTCGTTGACGTCAACTCCGCACCGCACCAAGTAGCTGATCACCGCCGGGCAGCCCGCCACTATCGCCAGGAACAGCGCCGGCTCGGGACACTTCACCAGATTGGGGTTCGCCCCACTGTCCAACAGCTGGAGTATGGTCAGCTTAATGCGGTCACATCTATGAAAATACGCTTATCGTTAACACCACTCCTCTAAACAACTTTTGGGTAGCGAATTTTAAATAAATACGTCAGAACATCCTTTTATTTTCTACATTAACTTACTTTTCGGCATTAAGATTTTCGAGTTCATTTTGAGAAGAGTCCTCAATCTTCTGACTGCTCTGCTGCCACATAGCGTCTTTACTAGGCTTTGTTGTCTCTTTTATCACTTTCGATAACTTTTTCTTCGGATTCTTCTCTTGAGAGTCAACTTTTTGCTGTTCAAGGTCCATTTCCTCGATCATATTTTTAAGCTCGAATAAATACGTTACTGGTTGACCGACTGCGTCAAATAGATTGGTTACTTTCGTAATATACTCATCGTTTATGTCTCGATATAGCTTGTCTTGATTGGTCCTACGTTCATCTGAAGCTGATGTACTGACTTCATTAATTGGCCTTTCCGTTGGTCTATTTTCCGGGGATAGTTGGCCTTTAAGGGTGATTAACGATTTCATCTTCATGTTGGCCTTGTTGAGTTTGCTTGGAGACTTTCCCAGAGTGTGTTTCATGGGCTCTTCTGGCTCAGGTCTGAGAATGTTCCAGTCGAACACTGTTTGAGGCTCAGGGGCTGAAATATATGGCTATATGGTTCTCTGCCTTTTCGCCGAATTATGTTTCGTCAAACGTTTCATTTCGTCAAATGTTTCATTTCGCCAAAAGCATTTTTCACTGAAACTGTAAACTATTTCGGATTGTTATAAAACAAACCTAACCTAACCTAACCTGATCTAAAGGATGATATTTACAACAATCCGAAATAGTTTACAGTTTGAGTGAAAAATGCTTTTGGCGAAATGAAACATTTGACGAAATGAAACGTTTGACGAAACATAATTCGGCGAAAATGCAGTCATTGTTGCTTTGCTATGTAACGGCGGCTGCGGGGAACAGAGGCGCAGAATCAGTGATATGTTAATGCCGCCGCTGCCTTATTCATACTACTTATACTTATAGCCTAACAACTGTCGGTCCGGCCCGGGGATAGTGGTGCTACAAACAGCTTTCATATGGCAATAATGTGCATACGTCATATATGTGAATTATTAAACGTCAAGCGATTTGTCCTGAACCAAATTCAAAACATTGTTTACCGGAATGCTGCCCATTTCTTCGTTCCTCTTGCCAAGTTAATGCTCAATCCTATTGAAATAACTTTCATCACTGTGGATAGTTTTGGCTTTATAAGTAATGCAAAAATAAGTTTTTGGTAAAAAATCATTTTAGTGACAAGCTTTTATAGCCGACTGTACTTTTCTTTAGATATCCATCAAATGCTCACTGAGACGATTCTAAAGAGCCAAACTCGGTAGGATTGCTTTTTCTATTATAGAGTTCCTATGGCCACCTTCCGGCTCCATCATCAGATCAGCCCCATGGTACCATATTATTATATTGTCATCAAAGTTAAGTAAGTATGCAAAATTTCAGCTCAATCGGTTGACGATATCTGCTTCAAAATTGAGTTGCAAGATTCCACCCGAACAAACATACTTACATACATGCATACACACATTGCAAGTTAAATAAAAGCTTTTAATTACTTGAAATTTGTGGAATGTTTAGTCCTTTTTCTTTTTTGTTTACATCAGTCACATTCACTGACTTTCAACATCAGTTACCAAAATTTTTTCGATGTCAGTAAAAAAAAATAGTACCTCTAAAAACCCACAATATGGCGTGGGTTGTAAAACCCCGTTGGGCTATAATTAGTACTTACGCTACGTCGCTACTAAGTATCTGGGTTACTTACGAATAGCAGGCACCATCACTGGTGGAGGTATCAAAGCTTGCGTTATCGCGTTGTCAGTAATATCTTTCTTAGCGCATGCAAACCTAAGGAGTGCTACACCAAGAGCAGTGCAGCACGAGTCGTTGGCACTGTCCACGTTGGCACCGGCTTCGACTAGGAAGTTTATCAGATCCGGCTGGTCACCACACTGGCCACCACACAAGATTTATATATGTCATGTAGAAATTAATAGTCTATAGTCGTATTGCATAAGACATCATTCAACTTGTTTCTACGATACTTTTTGTTAGGGTTTTTTTTAATCATAAGCTCATTAGTGATTGACCTGATGATAAGTGACTACGGGGTCGAAGATGTAGCCCGCTGGATCAACTCTTGCCCTGAAGAGCCGCAAGTTATAATTTTCAGGGAATACACACGATGGGAGAGATAAATAAATCTGTTTTTGAAATGGAATTTTGAAGAGCAGATGAAGGACATCGTAAAAGAACAGGCTCATAAATGTAATTATCTATCTGGAAATGGCAACGGGCCAACGGACATACGGCCAAAGAACTGACGGCCTTTTGTTGGAAGGTTGAAAAGTTCTTGAATGTAAACAACACACCTATAGAAGCAGCTTAAGGTCGGTCAACATATTTAACATTGTGACCGCTTGTTGGAAGCCTTTGGTGGAAACCTACGTTCAGCGGTAAAAGAGACATGGTAAACAATAAAGATGTTAGTTACGGATGGTAGTAGATCAGCATATCTCGCCAACTACTTGGGGATGCAAATTTTTCATATTGGTAGATGTTGAAATAGCAAATGATGAAGAATACTCACAGCAGCATACATGACAGCGGTGTTGCCCAGCATATCAGCGACGTTCGGGTCTACGCCGCGGTCGTTGATGAGGAACGTTGTGCTGGAGACGTGGCCCAAATAACAGGCCATCAGTAACGTCCTACGACATGATGAATCACAACATCTGAATCACACTACAATCTTTTTAACGCACACCTAACCAGAGAAACAATAATATACATATACTCGTATATATATTGTCAACATATTTTTAACTTAAGACTTATCTTTACCCGTTCCTACTTTATCCGTTCATAATTGCTGATTGTTTTAAACATTTTTCTCTATGATCAAACATTTTGCTTAACATATTACCAATGTTACTACTTACAATAGGGCCATTGCGATTTATTGGTATATAATTGAAACCTACAGTTAGAATTTTACATTGATAATTTTTGTTCCAAAATCTACTGCAAATTGACATAATGGATGTTGGTGGATGGTTGGTGAATGGTATCCACCATTAAGTACTGACTTTTGTGTAGAGTGACTGAGGTGTAGTAACCCTGGTATAGCTGGTTTATTGTTAGATTAAATATAAACAAACCTGCTATCCAGTTCATGCCTGGCGGGCGGCTTGAATAGACTTCTGGGTCCACTCAGTACCGCTGTCAAGTCAATATTCACCTCCTCCCTCTGTCTCTCGTGCTTGAAGCAATGCTTCATCATGTCTATGACGACTTTGTCATTGTTCCACGCATAGTACGGCCCTAAAGGGTCTATGTCCTCTTTACTTTCGTTATAAATTTCCTGTCGACAAAAATATTGATATGATTATTGATTACCAATGGCTTTTAATATCATTTCACTGTCGTCATCAATTCAACATTGTCAAAGGAAAGATGTTAACTTTTAGACAAGTCTAGCGGGTCCTAGAATCTCCACAACGACTGAGTATGCGCCTTCCTCAAGGCTTACCTTCATCAAAAGCATTTTTTTCTGAAATCGTAAAATATTCGGAAATAAAAGAAACCTTACCTAATTATGAGGACGACATTTTTAAGAACTATGAAAAATTACCGCCTACAATTTTTCCGCTTTGCCCTAAGGTTGACTGGTAGAGAATGCCTCATGGCATTAAGTCCGCCTTTTGTACGATAAGTTTTCTTTTGTGCACTAAAGATTAAATAAATAAACAAATAAAAATCAATGACTTCAGGGTGAAAATGTCGACGAAATGCAAAATTCGATGAAACGTTTGTCGGCGAAACCAGGGGATCCTTCACCTCATCCAACGTGATTTTGATGGACCATTAATGTAGAACAAATATGAAGGATAAGTAAGCTACGGGCATACATACCTACGCTAGTCTTTCATAAACATTTTTTTAGTTCAGTAAGTCAGAAAGGGGTTTTGTCACGCAGTCACTATGACAAACTGCGTTGAAATCACTTTACAAATTTTACAATATACGTTTTGAATTAAATTTAGAATATTACATAAGATGAAGAGCTCCATTTAAGTTAGAAACATATGTTGGGCCGTTCCTGACAATTTTTACGTGAGTTTAAACTTCAACCTTTTTAGGGTTCCGTGCCCAAAGGGTAAAAACGGGACCCTATTACTGAGACTTCGCCGTCCGTCCGTCCGTCCGTCCGTCCGTCCGTCCGTCCGTCCGTCCGTCCGTCCGTCCGTCTGTCACCAGGCTGTATCTCAAGAACGGTGATAGCTAGACAGTTGAAATTTTCACAGATGATGTATTTCTATTGCCGCTATAACAACAAATACTAAAAATAAAATAAAATAAATATTTAAGGGGGGCTCCCATACAACAAACTTGTTATAGATTATATATATGTATAGGTACGGAACCCTTCATGCGCGAGTCGGGCTCGCACTTGCCCAATTTTTTATAACTATTAGAATATTCATTTGAGAAAAGTCTTTTCACAAGTTCTAACCTCATCATTGTCCAAAACCCTGCCCTGTTCCTTCAACGAGTAAATAATCCCGTGGTAATATTCCTTATCAAACAGGTCCACGTGACAGAGCTGGCTTCCTTGATCCGTGCAGCGCTTGGGGTACAGTCGCGTCCAGTTCTCCGTCGCGGCCACTGGATCCGACCCGAGCTGCTTCAATAATTCCACAGCTGGGTTGGCTTTGCCTATCTGTAATCAAAATGTAACAATAATCATAACTTATGATAAATAATATAAGTATTTTCTGCGGAGAGATAATCTCAGTTTCTGGCCAAGGCAAGACGTATTAAAACTTTAGACAAATCACGGGCGGTGACTTGTGAAGCCCCAGATCGCATATTTATGGTCCTCCCCTTCAGTTCAGGCCACAGACATCTGCGATCTGGGACATTCCCTAATTCACCGCTCTAAGTATGTTATGTACTTACTTTGCGGTTTGCCTATTTAGAATCAATTGGGTTCAAGAAAATCTTTTTAATATTGTTGCCATCTATAAAAACCGGCCAAGTGCAAGTCAGACTCGCGCACCAAGGGTTCCGTACAAACATTTATCCCAACATAACTGGGCAGGTTAAGTTAAGTATGGCGCCGGACACAAGTGAGTTGCGAAGTTAACGCAACCGGTCACGTTTGTTGTATGGGAGCCTCCTTAAATATTTATTTTATTCTATTTTTTTGTATTTGTTGTTATACCAGCAACAGAAATACATCATCTGTGAGAATTTCAACTGTCTGGCTATCATTGTTCATGAGGTACAGACGGTCACTGGACAGACAGACAGACAGTAATAGGGTCCCGTTGTTTTACCCTTTGGGTCCAGAACCCTAAATTATGTAAATATTCGAAATAGTAACTGACCGTCTTAAAAGTGACGTTAAGCACGTTGCGATGGGGGTCCACGCGGGCTTTGCCCCCAGGCAGGGCGTGCAGCGCAGGCGCGACACCGGGCGCCTCGGGGCACCACACTAGCCGAATCAACCTGTCGTGGCGCCACAGTCCGATGTTGGCTGCGTCCATGAACGTCTCGATGCCCGGGCCGTAACGGACGTCGTTTTTAAATAAACCCTGTATTTTAATGTTCGATTGACTTTTTTTAAGACATACTTTAACTGTATCAGGCTGGTTAGCCCTCACTACCAGTAGTCGGACTTTTGTCCTTATTGTACGTTTCGAAAAGTGATTTCCTTTATCCTTGTACAAGTATAAGAAAGTACAAGTGTTATCTAAACTGTGTTACATGCAGTTTTCATGACACTAAATTCGATGATAATGGTTCTTAAGTACGTACTGATCTTCATATTTCGTACAGTTTCAGACTCGCCCATACTGACTGATCTACGAGTAAATGGTCCACACTGAATGTATGAATTTTTTATTTTGAAATGCAAACCACCGCTCCCCGCACGATCTTCCGCCAGCTCTCTCCGTTGGCAAATTCAAATTGTCTGCTAATTTTACAAGCCTTTTTTTAATTTGCAATATATTTAAATAACTATGTTTGTTCGGGTGGAATCATGCAAATCAATTTTGAAGCAGATATTTCCAACCGACTAAGCTAAAATTTTGCATACCTACTTAACTGATGACAATACAATAATATGGTACCTACTATGGGGCTGGTCTGATGATGGACCCGGAAGGTGGCCCTAGGAACTCTGTAACAGATTAACAATCCTAAATAGTGGGTTTGGGTTTTTTAGAATCCTATCATTGAGCTACTGATGATGTTCAAAGAAAAATACAGTTGGCTATAAAAGCTTTTCATGAAAATGAATTATTAGACAGAAACTTTTATACTTATGGTAAGTTCAATGTATATAGGTGACCTGCCGCGCGCTCTGGTTCCTTCTACTTTTCCCTTCTTCTTCTTTCGTGTCGAGGTTCCTCAAATATTTGATGCCCAAAAGGCAGCGGCGTCGACAGCCCTGACCGTCGCATCCCCTACTTTTCCCTGCACGACCAGCACTACCGCCGCTCTATCTGCTATATAGGTATGTCAAAGTACTCACCGTGAACACTTTGCCATCCGGGTATGACATGGCCCCGTATCCGTGGAGCTGGTTCATGTACACGTGGCCCTCATACGTGAAGAACAGCCCCTGCTCGCCGCGGTACCGCCAGCGGTACTCGCCCGGGCCATGCATCGTGTCGCGCACGAAACTACCCTGGTGCCATTCTATGGACTGGAAGGCAAATGTGTTACTTATTGGAGGGAAACATGAGAATGTCGTGTTGATTTACCTACGTTAAAAATCGTTTCGAAAAATATAACTGTGTGACAAAATTAAATATTAGTAGCAACGGCGCCATTTCTTCGTTCATTTGACACTGCTGTAAAAGGAGTGCGATCAGGATCAGAAGTGTTAGCATACTCAGTAGTCTTACGGCTGTAACTGACATCGTCTTGAAGTCAGCCTGTATGTTGTAGGCTTGATTCTATATCGTGTAGTAGGCAAATGTTTTTATCGCGGTGGCCGTCCCCGCCGGCGGAGGCGACGGTGTGCACGTAGTGTTCCTGCTTTGTCTTTTTCCTGCGTCGTTCCTGTCGTCTATTTCCCCTATTGAAGTAATAGTCAGCGTCGTGATTGACGCCAGGATCAGGTTCTGACTCACTACCCGATGACGAGTCGTCAGGGTACCATTCTTTGATTGTAGCCGTGATGACGTCATCGGGTCAGTCAGAAGGTCGGCCTGGGTCGTCTGATATGTCGTATCTTTGCGTGTCGGAAAGCTTTAGTGTCTGGTTGAGTGGTTGTGAGTTGCAATGAAATGTGAACACGTGTAATGCCTATGTTCTCATAGATGGCGCTAAGATTAGGTTAGGTTTGTTCCGCGCGGCAATAGAGTCGCGAAACATAGTTGCGTTAGATGGGCAGTAATATACAACTCAGGTGGCTTTTGCAAGATCAAAAGGTTTTCTTATGTGGCGATAACAAACTATCCTTTTTTTTTATTTTTCGTCCTGAGGTGCGAAGTTTTGAAATATCTAGACTACATGGTTTATGTACCTCGGCACCTGTCCAGCAGTTCTGCCCCTTTCCTTGTCTCCTGTCCTGCTCATCTTTGTCCCCCAAGTAATACTCATAATAAGGATATGTTGGATTCCTTATGGTTTCAGAAATTCCGCAGTAGGGTTCATACATATTATACAATTCTGGGTTAGCTTGGTGCTCCTGTTTCAATGAATTTCATGACTATTAAATAAAATTCAGAATAAGTTGAAAAATTAATACAAAAAGTAAAATCTTTTGCTAAAAACACGACAAAAGTCAAAACAACACGTCAAAATATGAGAAATAACTAAAGTTATGTTTTTTTTTAAATAATCATAAAGAAATCCTATTTACATTTTTAGTTTTTATACTATAGGTACGTTCAAGTATTAGAGGTTTATTATAAAATAAATAAAACTAAGGTATTTTTCTTATTAAAATGTTTTATTTTTTATGTTTTTTTCTTTTGTATTTATAAAGCTGTATAAAATCACTGTTTTGCGTAATACACTCTTATTCCTTTTACTCTCAAAAACAATTACACCGAAGACAACTAGACTTCGCCCTTTCAAAATATGTGTATTCCTGAAACAACGAAAAAACAATGTTAAGTTAGTCTGCATTTTATTTTGCACTAGCTGCACCGCGCGGTGTTACCCGTTCATGCCACAGGAACACTACATTTTTCGTAATAAAAAAGTAGCCTATGTGTTAATCCACGGTGTCAGCTACCTTCATACCAAGATTTATCAAAATGGGCCCAGCCGTTTGAGCGTGATAAGGTAACAAACATACAAATAAACACACTCACAAAATTTCTCCTTTATAATATTAGTGTCCTTAAGACGTCCTTTTGTGAACTCTAGGATACTATTGAAAATATGGTTTCTATATTTAAACGAAAAACAAGTAAACAATAATAGTAATCAACTTAACCTATTCTAAATAAGAGTAAATCCGATGTCCCCCAGATGACAATTGACAGCCCTGAGGCAGGGTACCTATGATGCCGGCTACATTCCCCCGCTGAATAGCCAAGCTAATCCTTTGGCCACAGAGTACTTTATATATACTGCCTTTGGCCGAGGAATGAGCCGGCTCTGTGGTCCGAAGGACATTCTGACACTACTTAATTCCTACATGACACATTATTTTTCTGTCCAATTCAGACTCACCATCAAAAATGCGGCCGCGAGAAGCAGGGCCTTGTGTCGAGGCTGGACAGCATTGTTGGGAATGCTCAGGGTGGTGGTGAAGCTCACGAGGTCCCGGTCCCAGCCGTGGGCAATCTTGCCCACCTCCCGGAGAGAGTCTCCGGTCATAATCTGTAATGTAGGCCATTATTCAACTTGTGCTATCCAGTATTTTCTTCTCGCATCATATGTCGAAGTGGAAAAGTCGAAGCAAATCGTGTTAGGAAGATGCATATCTGTTTCCCATATGTACTTGCAGGTTCAGTAATATGTCGCTGTCAATGAGACTATAACAGGGTGCTGATCAAGTAACGAGTAACCTGGACATTTGCAACTCAGAATCACGAGAACGAGATTCGGGTGTCCCGAAGCCTTTACTAACACAACTGCTAGTTAGCTCATTGCAAAGTTATCCCGTCCAATCATTAGAAAGTGACTGGAAAAAATATCTATGCACTTTGATTCCTGATACCATCATATTCTGATAGCTCTTCTAATAGACGGAGAGCTAGCGACCAAATCGGTCATGTGGCTTCAGCGGTATTGAAACTCCGTTCGCTAATTCTCTGAACAACCTTTTCCTATAATCTTCGTGCTGGCAGGCCGCGGGCGGTGGGTGCGGGTGTAGTGGGTTGGGAAAAAAAAGAAAAAAAATGTTGTCTCAGCGACTTTAATTTTTTTTTCAAACAGTTGCTCTGTACTCCCTGTGCACCCAAAAAAAAATTTAAATCGATCGGGTGGTGGGAAGGGGTTGCCAGCGTTTATTAAAAGTACCAAAATAATAATAATTTTCGTGTGGGCTCAGCTGTATTGGCTTTTTTTCTGACGCGAGATTAATCAATATGTAAGCCCCAAAAAAATTTCCATGCAAAAATATCAGAGGGAAGGTATCGAAAAAATTGTAAAGTTAATTTACGTCCAATATTTGATTGTCAGCTGTTCCTTCGTATTCATCGGTATCGCTGTCACTTCCGGAGTCGCTCTCACATTGATGGTCCTCTGAATCATATTAATTAAATAAATAAATAAAAAACAAGTAAATAAATATCGGACAACCTCACACAAATCGATCTAATCCCAAATTAAGCTCAAAAAGGCTTGTGTTATGAGTACTAGACGACGATATACGTACTTATATAGATAAATATATACTTATTTCAACAATTTTTTTCGATTAATTCCCACCG
Source organism: Apotomis capreana (assembly GCA_947623375.1). Classification (NCBI taxonomy): domain Eukaryota; kingdom Metazoa; phylum Arthropoda; class Insecta; order Lepidoptera; family Tortricidae; genus Apotomis; species Apotomis capreana. The sequence goes on from OX392501.1 coordinate 2,369,897, forward strand.
ATATTTTTGCATGGCTATTTTTTTGGGGCTTACATATTGATTAATCTCGCGTCAGAAAAAAAGCCAATACAGCTGAGCCCACAAGAAAATTATCATTATTTTGGTACTTTTAATTAACGCTGGAAACCCCTTCCCACCACCCGATCGATTTAAATTTTTTTTTGGGTGCACAGGGAGTACAGAGCAACTCTTTGAAAAAAAAATTAAAGTCGGTGAGCCCACATTTTTTTTCTTTTTTTCCCCACCCCACTACACCCGCACCCACCGCCCGCGGCCTGCCAGCACGAAGATTATAGGAAAAGGTTGTTCAGAGAATTAGCTAACGGAGTTTCAATACCGCTGAAGCCACATGACCGATTTGGTCACTAGCTCTTAATCTATAAGCTTGATCATCAATTAACACTTATTCGTGTGCGTCGCGGCCAAGGAAGAATGGATCGGCACCATCCACGACCCACGTGCATTGTCTTTGTAAGCGCCCGATGTACCTAATATACCTTCATTTCCTCTGATGTCCTTAGCTATGAAGTCTATTTTTAGTTAAGTCTTTTAGCATCAGCGCGCTCCGCTAACCTCGCAGCAGGGGTTTTGTCGTGAACAAAGAATGATAATTATCATCCACGTGCGTTGCTGGCATGTATCTTTTTCTTTTGTCATGACTTGAACTGTATCAGGGCTGTTTAGCCCTCACTACCAGTGAGTCGGACTTTGTGTGGGAGTATAACCCGCTAATGAGATTATCTCCGCGCCACAAGAGTGATAGGTATGGATCTTCTTTTGCTGCTCTTATGTACCTTGAACTCTGACAGCATCAGGGCGCTTCGTTTCCTCACAGCGGGGCCCTCGATCGTGAACAGGACCTGTTCATGCGCGTCACGGACGAGGAAGAACGGTACCATCCACGTGCATTGTTGCTGGACGCGCCCTATGTAGTCTCCCGGCGGAGTTATCACTTTCATTTCCTAAAATAAAGTAATGCAAATTTTAGCTTCTGCTCTGCGACTTCGTACGCGTGACTTCCCAACTTATAAACCTTGGTTGTATCTATCTGCCAAGACGAACAAAAAAGAATCGTTTATATATCCTCTGAAGTAAATATCAAATGGAAAAAGGATACCTTCCTCTATCTACGATAATTTCAGTCGCGGTTTTGTTGTATATTCGAACGTTGTTCAGACATATAGTACGACCTGGTACGACCACATTGGAACTACGAGTATCTACTTATATCTATGCATTGAAAGGAATCGTGGCATGTGGTGATAATCAGTTGTGTAAAATGTTGAAACAAGTTCACTACATAATTTGATTATATTTAAGTACAGACTATAATTATAACTTGATACCTATTAACTGATTATAATTTAGCTGAGTATAATTTTCGAAAAAATCTCAAAGGAACCTAATCAGGAAGGATTTTTACTGCCATTTTAGTGTTAAAAAGATAAACATGGTCAGTGGTCTATCTATACATAAACTAGTAAAACGCAAGTGTTCCGTTGCTCAGGAAATGCATCACGAAAACATCTTCTACAACGGAAGTACTGCTTTTATCAAGGTGCGTTTTTTCTTAAATTACATTGCCTTGTGACAACCAAAACTCACTAAAAATTTTGTCACTAATTTTCAGTAACTCGTATCAAGTTTGTAGATTGATACTGAGACACGAGCTTGTTTTTAAGTATATGTAACTTAGTGAGTTTCGCTTGTAAACAGACGAATTATAGTGGTCTCAAGACACTCGACAGGATGCTTGACTAAGTGAAAAAAAAAGGTTGAATGGCTACTCCGCTGCTCGAAATTCGACCATCCCGCTCATCAAAATATACTTTGACAGGATATCAAGAGATACTATACGATTGTCGAATTTCAAACGTCGCCCTTCTGCAGTGTGATATTTACTTGACTCTACAGAAGCAGGGCCTTAGCCATACTGGCGCCCATGGTGAGTCATTCATTGTGTTGTGTTAGGAGCCAGCCCGGGTCGACCCCCCTAAAGCCGCCACTGTACAGAAGCTCACCTGAAGTCGGCATGGGAAACAACAAGATGCTGCTGCTAGCCTCCTCTGCAGCTGCATCGCCTCCTGTCTGGTGTTGTCGTGGAGATGCATCACGAAGGCGCGCCCGGAGCCGCACAGGCACCGCTGGGTCTGACTCGACATCTCGCTGGCGAAGTACAGCGATTCTCCGTTCGGTACTCGGACTATGTAGCGGTTCTCTGAGTCTATTCTTGAGATTACTGTTAAGCAAAGTTTGATTAGGTGTGTTGGTAACCATGTAGTCTTTACCATGGTATGTAAGTGAACTGAGATGACATTAACCCAATGTTATATATATACCCTATTTAATCGTGAATTCTAAACGGTAATTAACCCGGCTTTTCACAGGTGTAACGTATTAATTAAGGCTATTTATTATACTCGTTTCTTCTAAACTACATAGATATTGGACTGTGACGCCTGTAAGAAGCCAGTACTAGAGGCACATAAGCGCTTATCAAAATCAAATGATGTTAGAATGGCAGGTGTTTAGAAAAACCTTGGATTAAGATGGTGAAATTTGTTTTTCTAGCTGATCGGTAAATAAACTGATGGCGGAATAACTTACGATCATCTAATTCCACGGTTTGCTGTATTTGGAGAGTGGAGACCCCGATGAGGAAGTCCAGGCCGTGCACTGGAATGAACTGGCCGCGCGGAGTCGAGCGCCAATCCAACGTGGAGACTGGGAGCGCCGCCCGAACATTCTCTGACGAATCAAAGATTTATGGTAGTTGATAAAATGGGCGTGCGTCTGATGCGGTAAACTTTCATTCCATTCAATTTCCACTCTAATTCCAAGAACAATTACCCCTAGGGCTAGGGGCCTAGCCAGTCTAGGGGCTCCAGTCCCAGACGAAGGACTTATTGCTTCATACTTACTCGTATGTTCTCCTTATTTATCACTTAATAGACTACTACCTACTATTGATGACGACGCGGTTGGCTCAGTTTGTAAGCACTTGCCTACTGAGCCGGCGGTCCTGGGTTCGGATCCCGGCGGCCAGGGCAAATATTTGTGTGATGAACTCGAATATTTGTGCTTGGGTCATGGATGTTGTCTATATATGTATTTATACATGATGTTTATGTATATCGTCGTCCAGTACCCATAGTACAAACTTTGCTTAGTTTGGGACTAGGTCGATTTGTGTAAGATTATATATCTATTTATTTATTTAATTTGCTGAAAACCGTTTCAAGATAGGGGATGCTAAAAAAAAAAAATGTAACACATTTGACTATATGTAACGACAGTTGATATAATGTTTTTATTGGGTATAATTTAAATTAGTCATTTGATATAACGTTTATATTCGCAAGATAAACTAACACTCGTCCTCGCTTTGCTCGTCGTCGTACCTGACCATGACTCTATTACCGTTTTAATTTTATGTTTGAACAGTTTGAGTGTGTAATTGAGCCTTCAAACATAAAGTATCACATGATCGTTGTATTGACCAATATTATATTATAATCAGCGCTATCCTTACCTGGCCTTACAGCCTCTTTGCCGGGTTAAATATCCGTTAGTTTTAATCCATGTCCTGATATAATTATCGATTTGCCATATCTTAGTTACGATTCATTATTTAAGTACATATCTTACGTGTTACTGAGCAACATATATAGAATATATAGAATTCTCACATTTGTAATTTTAGGATTGAAAAACAAGATTGGAAACTAATAGTAACATAGCTGAAAACAATAATTCCTACCACTTTGTTGTGGTTGTACACTGATGACCAAATCCGGCCTGTATTTTGACCCATCATCTGAAATAAGAAAAAACTATGTTTATCCTTTATCTAATACGTGAGTATCATTAACTTATTTATCAACGACGTGTCCGTCTGTTGATAATTCATAATAATTACCTTCTGTCGCCGCCAGATTGTCGAATCCTTTATCGTTCAAATTAGTTACACTTATTTGGGCCATTGCATTTGTTTCTTCACTTTCTTCTTTTGTTTTTTTATCTCTGCCTTCTTTTGTTTCGTCAGTGTCTTCTTTTGTTTTTTTTAGCCTTTAAAAAAAAAACACTTTGTTGTCGATACCCGGTTCGCACGCGTGTTACTAATGATGTTGTCGCAATATGTGGACGCTGTATTATCGATGTATTGGCGTTATCTCGTTATCGATAAGGGATATCTTTGGCTATCTATATGTGACTGGATTTAATTTTCTTTGACAAGTAACAAACTATTATTAAGTGCAAGTGCATTACATCATTGGCAAGATGTAGAGGATTAGTCTAAAGTGCGAACTGAGAAACATAAAAATTGAAAGCTTGACACGACGATGTATAAAGTGCAACTTTTAAACCCACTAAAATAAAAATATAATATTCTTAGTTTGGTTGTGTTATTCTTGATTTTTGTATAAATCTTTTGAATGAAGTTTAAACACTAAAGCAAATTCCTCTCTTATATTAGTTTTATAAAGCGAAATTGCTCACCAAATTTTTGAAATTACAATGTAGGTACCTATTTATTATACAGATGAAGATAGTTAGCTTATATTAGTTTAAACCACGTTTAAACCATATTCCGGATATTTTGACATATTGTACAGTATTACAAGGTTCATCAAAAAAAATGTTTTGAATTTCGAAAGTTTTGTATGTTATGCTTCTAGAAATTATTCTATGTATTCTTTGATTGTAATTTCTGTGATATGTGGTACTTAGAAATATAGGTAGATTTGGGGTTGGATTACAATAAAACAAATGTTATTGAAAACCATTTATATCCACGTGTTTAATACTTGAACATTTTACGAATAAAAGTGATAACATTCAAGTTGTTTAAAATGACCGGTAACATCCACCGTACTACATGATAAATTACATTTATTAATATTCTATCTACCTCCGTGATCCCCCTAACGTTGTAAATGGTAGACAAAATGCGGGCTAAAAAGTGGTGAACAACGGTAGCGGCCTATGTTCGACACGCACGAAGCTATAATTGGTGGCTCTTGAATCTCACATCCTACTAACTATTTTGGCTCAGTGACCCAAACAAGATCTTAGCCTCCGAAACGAGAGTACGCCACTTGTCCCGATCCTGCGCAGTCTCTCGCCAGTTATCGGCTTGAAGCTTACGCAGATCCACCTCCACCACGTCTCCCCAGCGGAACTAGGTTGGTTGCCCTAAGTAAGCTCTTTTTGCCGCGCGATCCTCTGTCATCACAACCCACGCTCAGCCTTCTTTATAACCGGGTCAAAAACTTACTGCTAGGCGCTTTACGAAGTTATTTTATCTTGAAATATAGATTTGGCGTCCGTTTAAAGTTGGCCTGTCCTTCGCTTGTGTACTATCGGAAACATTACATAAGAGTAACAAGTATAAATCAAACGAGAATAAGAGAAAACGGTTCGAGGAAAGGATAGTACCCCGCTTCTTTATTGTTCATCTTGGCAGGGGCACTGCCGTGCTCCCAGATATCCAAAAATGACAACAGAGCATGAATCGTGTGTCCAATTAGGTCTTGTTTCTGCTACCTGTACTCAATCGAATAGCCACTTATACCTTAGTGCGTGTAAACATAGGCGAGGTGGTAGGGCACAACATATTTTGAAGCCAAATTTGACCGGAAGACTTTGGAAACGAGTGCCTCTTCCTAAAAATTACAAAAGTTTCGGAATAGCCGTGTAAAAGCCAAAGATTTATTGTCCTAGTAAGTCTAAGGTGGCCTACCGCTACCTTTGCGTTCACAAAGACCGTTTCAGGCAGGAATCAGTTGCAGAATTTTCCATACGGGTAGTTTCCACGGGAATTCCAGCGCTCTGTCATTGTCCCTTTCCAACACTTGGCTTTTATATTACGTGCAAAAGAGCACGACGACAAATACTCTGGAATCTTAATAGAGTAGCTTGACTTTGTCCTTTTCTGTCACAGCGAAGCAGCTCTCAATGTTTCGAACTCAGTTAGTCACACTAACTATCGCTACATTTAATTTATCATAGAAAATACAGAATAGAATTTACGCGAAAATAGGATATTAAAATAACGTAATATATATAAGATTTAAGATAATATTCGGTGAATATATTCCATCTTATTCATTTTAAAATATGAAGTTACATTTATAATTCAGTAATACAAACACGCCCCTTACCCACACCTTACCCATAACACAAATATGTGTTTAAATACTTAACAACGTTAGAATACATCCTCGACGAATCCTCAAATATTTTATATCTAGTCCTGCCCTCATAAATCCTACAATACCTAATAAATAGAATTATATCCGATATATATTCGCAAAAATATATCTAGCAAAAAAACCGCGCACGGCCAATACATATTATATAAGTGTGTCATGTCTAAAACATAACATAATCATTAATCACGGTCCGAAAAAAACAAGTGTCACATACATTCCCGAGTTCAGAACCCCACAGTTCAAAGTATGTTACGTTTTAAAAACAACACACGTGGATATATATTATATTGATATATATTTAAATCACACGTAACAACGAAAGCGTATCCGAAACATGCTCGCACCGCGTAACCAACATCTTGATCTTTGTGAAGCTTACCCTACGTCCCTACGGCTCTATGGCTGGTTAGACCCGTACGGACCTCCAACGAAACGATTACAATTATTAACTACTTACGTGAAATAATAATTCATAAAGGATTAGGTGACAATTAGAAAAAATACGACTAGTTAAATAACATGTTCGATATCGTGAAAATTTCGTGTGGAGCAGCGTCCTTGGGAACAAGGAAGGCTTTTCTTTCATGTCTCGCGCTGAAACTAGTGTTATTTATCGCTGCAGAGCACGTTGCCACCCGATGTTGAGCTTCAGCGTTGCGGGGAGACAGGGGCTGGCCTCGCACTCGCCGTCGAGCTCATCGGCGAGGCTGTCGTGGAGTTCGCGAAGGGCCATGAGGGCGGAGCGGGCCGCTCGCTGGCACCCCATGTCACCCTCGCAGGTCGTGTCGGCTTCGGATAGGAATACCAGGTCGCAGGTCGTCGGTGGGGCCTCACCCTGGAAATTGACATAAGTGCTGTGATGGAATTATGTGAAGCAGTAGCAGCTGTTTTATTAGTTTTTAATCTTTAGAAGGTCGTGCTTTTCGATGGAATATACAATTGATATCTTGTCTTCACATACGTATACGCATCTATAGAATTTGTTAGTAAGGGGATTCACTGCCTCTAGAATCTCGATTTCTAATTAACCTATTAAAAAACTTAAAATACATACGCAAAGGTAACAGATCTGATGCAGGCTGCACAGAGGAAGGAACAGCTGCCCACGGTCTCCTGCAAGCAGGTCTACCCCGCGGCAACGCTGTACGATCTTGGCCAAGACGGGGCAGGCTCCAGTGGCGCTCCCTGGAAACGACATACAGGTAATTAAACGATATACCTTGCTGGCCAGGGAATGAATCGTGCATCGTGCCCATTTAGATATTTGATGAAACATCCGTCACTTTCCGACATGAATGTACGACACATGTTTTATCCATCTCTGGTGCGATAAACGCCATTATCATATGCCTATAGTACCTACCTACGTAAGATACCGTTTACTTCAAAACTGCGTAAAAAATTAGAACGGCTGAATAATCTGTGCATACTACTTACTTTAACTTTTGACAAGAGCCCAAATTATACTTTCTACTGCTACTGAACTGTCAAAGATTCTGTGTACGGTGTAATACCTAAGTGCTTGCTCAATTGGATGACAATTTTTGCTCAAAGGATATAAAATAGTCTTGTTATTTACCGGTAGCAATGACTGGTGTGCGGTGTCGTCCACTGCCCCCCATGTAACCTTCCGAGAACTGATTTTCAATCTTGCCGTTCAAGTAGTGTCCGGCCCCTTGTTCTTCTTCAAAGTCATCCTCTTTGTCATCTCCTTTGTTGAATAGCGGAATCTCGTTGTTATTGATATCGACTTTTTCTTTTTTAACGGCTACGCGTTTCTCTTTTGCTTCCTCCATAGGCACGGATGAGGGTCCCATAGCAGTATCTGGCTTTTGAGTCTGCAAGCTTTGCTTGAAATCTTTGAGGGCCTTCCTCATTTTCTCCAAGCTGTAAGCAGCAGCCAATCGAGAAAGTAGTTTTTCCTTCATTTCTTGTTCTTCCTTCGTGTCTAATTCCTCACCGACGTTTGAGTAGTGCAGTGCTTCGTCAACAATCATTCCTTCCATGTTTCGGAGTTTCTTATCGATGTTGTCCAGTTTAGATGCCTGATCTTGGGCGGTGTTTCTTTTTTCTCCGTCTCGTACTGCGATAGCTCTTGCATTGACTATTTGGATTTCAGTCTCTTCGTTTTCTGGATGCTGCACGTAATTCCTCTTTACTTTATTGTGCTTACGGAATGAATTCAACGGATAAATTACTTCTTTGTTGAAAGTATCAAAATATTGTTTCCGCAGATAATTCACATTCAAATCGTTTGCAAGAGATGGGGGTTTTTGGCTGCGTTTATCAATGCCAAAGTAGGTAGACCAATCAATCGACTTCTTTTTGACAGTAATAGGTTTATCAGCGTCGCTGTGATCATGATCATGGACATGCTCAACTTCCTTGCCAGATACACCAGGGTGATGTAAATTGTGATGATGTTCGTGACTGTTATCGTCGTGCGGAGCAGACGCATTACTGCGCTCGTTGCTATGATTTTGATGCATCATTGCTAGCTGTGGTGGCTTACCCTCATGGGAAATTTCTTGCTGGTCACTACTTCTTTTGACTGGGCTTTTCATTAGCTCTGGTTCGGAATCACCGAATAATTTTGATAGATCTTTAATTATTTTTGGATCAGTGCCAGAGCTGCTCCTGAATCTTTTAGAAACTGTAAGTTTATCCTGTTGTTGAGCAAAACGCTTCTTTGGTTTACCCCAATCGTACGGGCCACTGCTGCGTTTAGAAACGGGAAAACGTTTTTCGATGATATCGTAAGCATATTGGTCATCATCCGCCAAATCTGAAAGACTATCATCATCCAGGGGTTGAAAAGCGATTGCATATTCTTCACGTAGATCATCTTTGTCATCATCAGCTAGATCATAAGCATTGTAGGTACCAGGGTCTACAGGTCCTGGCAATCCTTTGGAGTCTCCTTCAAAATCCGATAGCACGGGATGTTCATTCTCATCAGGGCTCCTCTTTTTCTTGAAAGCAATAGGACCCCAATTATCTGGATAGCGCTTCTTGACTATCTTTTCCTTGTACAGTTTGACCACACCCTGTGGAGCACCGTCACCGTTATGTTGTGCCTTGTTATTTTTGTACTTTGACCAAAGCTGGCGAAGGAGCTGAGCGTATTCAGCATCGGTTTCAGTGCGTTCTTGCAGTGCCTCCTTTGGGTTCTCTACTTCATTCCTGTCCATGAATAAGTCACGAAGTCTGTCATTGTCAGAATGGTGGCTTCTCTCGCGGAAAGCCGACTCCTTTCTATTGACGTCCACAGGACCCATATGGCTGTTCTTTTTCTTAACCAATTTGTATTCATAAGCTTCGTTGGGTTTATCATTTTCTTCTAAGAGTTTGAGTACGTAGTTTGCCGCTGGATCTTCTTCTAACTCTTCAATGTCTACCGCATAATCAGGTTCTGAAAGAAAACGAACGATTATTATGTATACATACAAATCGAATTGTTTTTAAATCAACCAAAGAGAAAGTCAATGATATTTATTTGCTTTGGGTTACATGAAGATCTTATAAATTAAGAAAATAGGTTTGCAGTGGTTCGCGCAGACCACCGTGCTTAGCAAAATTAAAACCATGTAGAGTACCCGATCTATCCCACTTGGTACTTTAAGTTAAACTTTGACATAGTGGTTAGCTGCCGAGTTTTACTTGACTTTGCAGTATTCGGGAAGCCACATAAGGTCTTCTCGTCCCGCGTGACCAACATACATCACACATCACTATACCGCAGTGTCTTCGATCAGCGCATGTTACCACTTGCCAGTGATGACTTACGGAACAGGGGCAATAGGGGCATGGATCCTCAGAGACTAAAGTGGCCCACGTAGCGCATTCTACGTACAACTGCCAGCTTACCTGGAATATATGCATTCGGCGGCAACACTTCACACAGATCATAGTCAGCAAGGGGAGAATGAGCTCAACTGCTCTGCGCGGCTGCTCATGCATGGCTACGCTGCTGTCATCGCGGCTCTGCCCCGTGCAGTGAGCGTTCTATTATCTTACCTGGCACGTAGGCGTTCGGTGGCAATACTTCATACACATCATAGTCAGCGAGGGGGGGATGAGCCCGGCCCCGCTGTCGCCGCTGCAGCGCTTCAAGTGCCCCTCGGAGGGAGCCGCCCCCCTCGGCACCCACAGCCACGCATGCCAACGCGAGCACGAGGACCCATGCTGCGGTCATCACGGCGCTGCAACAAAATGTACCGCATTCAATTCTCATTCAAAGCAGAGGTGGGGGAGACTGCACAACAAAGCCCCACTATTTATAACTAAAATCTATCCTCGGATGTATTGTTGTGATTTTGTTTGTGTAATTATAATTGACAGATTACATTACGCGAATATACAAACCCCTGTTAATAATGCACTGTTTTTTGATGCACTATACGTTATAGTACCCCAGAACATCTCAGGTAAGGCCACTTAATAAAGCCCTCCTTAGAGCCCTTTTTATCGCCATGTCATCATGTTATTCCAATAGAAAAATATTCACAAAGCAAAATTCTCTATACGCATTCACAAAGAAAAATCCCCATTCCCCAATTGAGTTTACATGCAGAGTTATAAATCAAATAAAACCAGATAGCAGCAGGAAAATTCCGAGTACTTGTAAATATTGGAAGTACTTTTTCGTAAGGTAGGTAAGTAGGGTAGTAAGTAGGGTAGGTAGGTAGTGAAGAATTCTCATCAAGTAGTTACGAAATCAAACAAACAACGATAAAGCCTTATGAAAAGTATTCGAAGCGTGTAGAAGTGTAAAACGAATCGAGTTTTCTCAGAGCCGCGGGCGTTCTGCTAAACGTTTTATGTCGAGAACTCGATTCCAATCCTCGGAGACAAAATCAATAGCTCCCAGAACGAATCAAGTGCGAACAGCATTGGACTCTTGAAAGATTTATATTGATAGGTTCCCCGCACGGCTTTGCCGTATAGCAAACATGTTTTAGCCTTTTTTAGCCTTAACTGGAGGGAACTTCATTTTTAAAAGATAGAAAGTAGCAATCAAGTTTTACATTTTGTTTGTCATAATTAAATAACTAGGTCGATGCAGAGTCAGCCACCGACTAAGCTTGCACCATAGATTGGAGCGGAGTTTTTTTTTTTTCGAAATTTTCTCTTCGTCACGACCTAGCGAAATTTAAATTCTGCATTTTAAAACAAAAATTTCTAAAATCGGTTGAGAACTCGCTGAGATCTGCGCATTGTTACAAAGTCCATTCGAGTCGATCCATGGGAGCTTCGCTCGCTCCGCTCCAATAAATACATATAAAGATATTTAACATCCATGACCCAAGAACAAATATTCGAGTTCATCACACAAACCCGGGACCGCCGGCTCAGTAGGCAGGTGTCTGCAAACTGCGCCAATGGCGTCGTCGCCGCGCGTCGAATTACTAATTTTCCTCGTTCCCTCGTGACCATTTGAGGTCCTTATCTTTTGCACCAAAGCTCTCCATTCCACACGGTTTTCCTTTCGGATTGACGCCTGTAAAGCTTCTTGACAGGCTGTAATTAAGTGTAGGAGTTCCCAAAAAAATTCAGCTCACAGCGCATTTAAATCAGCATACAATCAACAGCAGCGTACTCGTATTATAATTGCAGAGCGGCATACTTGCCTAGAAAATGCCTATTCACTCTCGACTTGAAGAGATCCATGGCTATGATGGTTGCGCTTATCCCGCAACAAATGAGTGGCAAAGCATCCGTCACGTTTTGACAAAATGCAAGTGTGAGTTAGATGCTTTGTCACTTATTTATCACGTGATAAACGGAACCATCATGGGTCCCTTGATAAAAAAATTAGGCGAAAAGCGTTTCGTACGAATTCATAGTCTCTACCCTTACTTTATTAATTAGTAGCTGCGCGCGGTGTTGCCCGCTCATCCCTCGGGAACGCTACATTTTTCGGGATAAAAAGTAGCCTATGTGTTAATCCAGAGTGTAAGCTACCTTCATACCAAAATTTACCAAAATTGGTCCAGCCGTTTGAGCGTGAAGAGGTAACAAAATAACACATACACACTCACAAACTTTCGCCTTCATAATATTAATGTGATTACATGTAGATTTCAGTTGTCGTTCTATAAAAACACTATGATTTATGCTTTTAGCAAATTACCTAGCCGCAATCATCCCCGGGGAAATGCTTCGAAACTCACGATGTTTCAACAACTTATGAATAACTTATGAATATTTGATGCCCGCAATCTTCCAAAGAAAACATTTAATTTTCATAGAGAATGTTAACAGCGTGATCTTTTATGTTTATGACTGTGATACTGGATATTTTTATGGTAATGATATCACGTAAGCGCTGGCTTTTCACGAGTTTTGAGGAATATTTTGTGTCGAAAGGAATAATAATGTCATTGAATACGGCGACATTATTCTAGAGTAGCATTAAGAGGGTATATCACTGCTACTTTTTTAGGGTTCCGTACTTTTTTAGGGTAAAAACGGGACCCTATCACTGAGACTTCGCTGTCCGTCCGTCCGTCTGTCACCAGGCTGTATCTCAAGAACGGTGATAGCTAGACAGTTGAAATTTTCACAGATGATGTATTTCTATTGCCGCTATAACAAAAAATACAGCATAGCATGGGGTAGCTGCAGCTCCCAACTTATATCCAAAATATAAATAGCACAAAAACTAATTTTAAAAATAATTCAAAGAAAGCCGAGGCGATTTCCAACAGATGAAATATATAAGCTAAGTCAGGTGCTGACGCCTCGACAACTTTATATCTGGCAATTAATAATACATTTTGGTAGGCATATAAACGACGTGATACTAAATACAACCCCAAAAAACTTCAGAAACATACGTAGTAAATATAAGACACCAGTTACGAACAGCGAGACTGCACGGAAGCACTTCAGCTATATCGGTCCCAGGCTTTATGAAATTTTGATAAGTTGCCTATTGAAATTCAAGACCTATTGGAATCTTTACGTGAAAATCAAAATAAGTCGTCTAATAATAAATCGGGGGGCACGGCAGTGCCCCCGCCAAGTCGAGCGCGAAGCAAACACTGCCGTACCATCCTTTACTGGAACCATTTCGCCGCATTTTCAGGCCCATATTTGAGCACCTCTGGATAAGACCAGAACGCAGAAATTTTCGTCATCCAGTAAGCTATAATCACATACTTAAAATCCAAAATTTCAAGTCTGTAGGTCATTTAGTCTCGAAGTTAAGCGAAAGCAAAGTTTCGCATTTACGACACTCACTCACTCATGATCATCAGTAAAGAACTAGTACTTCCCATAAATTCAGAGAGCTGAAATTTGGTACAGAGTTAGGGTTTAATGGCCACATAAAGCGAAAACTATAAAAATTGGCCAAGTGCAAGTCCGACTCGCGCATGAAGGGTTCCGTACCATAAAACAAGTTTGATTTCATTTTTAGTATTTGTTGTTATAGCGGCAATAGAAATAGATCACCTGTGAAAATTTCAACTGTCTAGCTATCACCGTTCTTGATATACAGCCTGGTGACAGACGGACGGACGGACGGACGGACGGACAGCGAAGTCTCAGTAATAGGGTCTCGTTTTTACCCTTTGGGTACGGAACCCTAAAAACTAGGATAATCGAAGATCTGGAGTACTCTGATTAGAAAACACAAGAGCCCAACCAAACTATTAGAGATCGACATACCGCCTTTACAAAAAATATTCAACTTGTTGTGTTGTGTTCGGTTGGCCGCCGTCGCGACTGATCGTCTCTCCTGATGATGGATCGCGTACCGATTCGAAACATGTCGACCGTTATTCGATTTCTACGACGTGAGTAAACCCGTTTAAGTATTTTAATATTCAACTTGGTGGGCCGCTTCATTTGATGTCAAAAATCCAAGGTCTGAAGTATTTTGACGACGCGTTTGGCTCGGTTTGTAAACACCTGCCCACTGAGCCGGCGGTCCCGGGTTCGAGTCCCGGCCAGGGCAAATATTTGTGTGATGAACTCGAATATTTGTGCTTGGGTCATGGTTGTTCTATGTATTTAAGTATATATTTATCTAGATAAGTATGTATATCGTCGTCTAGTACCCATAACACAAGCCTTCTAGAGCTTAATTTGGGACTAGATCGATTTGTGTGAGGTTGTCCAATATTTATTTATTTATTATTTATTTGATGAAGAACCCTCAGCTGGTCTCAGCTGTATTAGAGATATGGTAATGCCCCCTTCTACTATTGGTACATAAAAAAATCGACTGTCATTGCAAAAATCCAGCGTAGTGGGATACATCTTCTAATTTAATCTAGTCCCACAGCTGGGCGGGTTACGTATTACAATCCCGAAAGTTCATAATACCTACAGTTGAAATACCGATGTTCAAAATACCGAAAGTTCAAAAAGCCGATATTCGATAAACCGAAGCTCAAATTACCTATTTCCAGAAAATCGAAAGTTCAAAATCTCGAAATTTCATAATCCCGAAATTTTATAATCCCGAAAGTCAATGAGCACTTTAAAAGTGTCAGGACACTAAACTAATCTGACTTTTCCGTGGAACCGATCTGCTCCGGTGCTGCGGGATGTTCAGCCCCTCCGCCCTAGCGTAAGAAAGTGCGGCACCTACGCTTGCCTCCGCAGCTTCGGCTTTTTGGTCACCTTCGGCGACCAGCCTCAGCCGCTGCGCCTCGCTTGATGCCCGTACTTTCTTACGGCGGCCGGGGGCTGCCCTCCCTCCGCGCCTCCGGGCTTTTATATACACTCTAGGGGTAGGGCAGACAAGACCACGTGGAATCGGGGTTGACAGCTTCGGTTCTGTGGCAAGTCGATTAAGAAAAGGAAAGAGTCCGGGAAAGTGGTAAATTAAGTATGACACTAAATATTCGATATTATGATAAAGTATTCTGTCATGGACTGCCAACCGAACCGAACTTGTCTGGAACCGAAGCTGTCAACGCTCGCCTCCGCAGCCTCGGCTTTTTAGTCACCTTCGGCGACCAGCCTCAGCCGCTGCGACTCGCTTGATGCCCGCACTTTCTTACGCTAGGGCCACAGTATAATAAAGAGTACTAACGTACTAGGGCGAAGGGGCTGCACATCCCGCAGCGCCGGAGCAGATCGGTTCCACAGAAGAGGTCACTTATAAATAGTAAGTATAGTAGTAGGCAAGTAGGTTACGTAATTTAGGTTAATATTCTTTGTATAAAATAAACATTAGAATCTGTAAGACTACAGAAATACGAGATAATTCTCGAGAGTTTAAATAATATTCCGGATTACAACCTTCAGGCAGGATCATAGTCTTCGGGATTATAATCTTCGGGATTACAGTCTTCGGGATGACATTCTTCGGGATTACAGTCTTCGGGATTATAGGTAATATTCGGTATTTCATCCTTTCGATCAAACGTTCTTTCGGGATTTTAAGCTTTCGGTCAAATAAACATTCGACATTTTAATTTTCGGCCTTCCGTCCATAGGTCTTATGATATTCGGTATTTTGAACTTCGGCATTGTAATACATACCCGCTGGGCGAATGCCTCCCCTTCTGCTTGTAATGTAATACGCATATAAATAAAATTAAAGGAAAACTCTGGACAAGACTAGACTGGCTTTTATACTTATACTTACAAGTTTACAAGAAGAAATAGTCGAACGATTAACTTTATTCTACTCGAACATTACACAAATTAAATAAACAAATTACACGAAAATATTAATTTCGCTCAAAATTTGGTCAAAATATAATGCGTTGGACTAAGAGTGACGGTGATACCCGCACACGTCGCTAGATGGCACTGACTGTATTTTAAAACGCGCCGTCGTTTGTTTTTCCGATAATCTTATATGGCGAAGTGGCAACCGGCCGCGTTACAGTCGTTTACGACATTCTTCTACTGCGCTTGGAAACGTTTGCTAGGGATTAGGAGGGATTATTTGCATTTCGTTGATTTCGCTTATTATTTCGTGAGGTTTGCTAAAGTGAATTAGCAGGTTGTTATAAAACAATATGCTTACGTTTCTACAAAAAGAAGTGAAATCCCACCAAACACATTCTGTAAAAAGTAGCCAAGTCTCGATGGCGCTGCTTGTTTATCTCTAAAAAGTAATGAAATCTAGACAAAGTCGTACCAAGTCTAAGGTTCCTTACTGCGATTTCTTTATTATTATAGTTAATGTTGTGTGACTTGGCCGTTGAAGGGTACACAAGGGTACAAAACCAGGTGCTCCATGACACCATTGCACCAATCTGTCGCCAGAACCGCTACAAGTCAATTTTGTTTACACGTAATGTTATATCTGTTGTAACTACCTATGTTTGTTAAGCGAGATAATAGCCCATACTGGTGTACCCTTCAACGGCCTAGTCACACAACATTAACTATAATAATAAAGAAATCGCAGTAAGGAACCTTAGACTTGGTACGACTTTGTCTAGATTTCATTACTTTTTAGAGATAAACAAGCAGCGCCATCGAGACTTGGCTACTTTTTACAGAATGTTTTTGGTGGGATCAATTATACAATTTAAATAAAAACAGTAAAAAAATTATTTCAGGTTTCTCCCATGCAGAGTTTAATACTTTTTATAAGAAAATACTTCCCTAAGTACTTAACTTGCCTCCCCATTCATACCCCCACAATATAAATATAAATAGAATATTTATTTATTTATACGTATATACCCAAATATATATAATTATTTACAGTTATAAATACCAAATATTATTTATTCATATTACCTTCTTTAATCATTGAATTATAAGTTATTACAAGTTCTTACGCAGCTCTCATCGCATTTACTTATTTGATGATCCCATGTTACTTAGCTTCTTATTGCTTGGCCATACACAAATTCTTCATATATCCGAACCGCTCTCTCAGAATTGCGTCACGAGATACGTAACCAGCCCTAGCTCAGACCACGGTCTTTTTGGGCTGTTACCGCACACTATGTCGTTAAACGCTTGTCTGGACTAGTATTTCTTGAATTTATGTAAATAGGTTTAGTATATACTTTTTATTTAAACGAAAAACAAGTAAAAATTAATAATACACAACTTAACCTAAATAAAATTAACTAACAAAACCGATGTCCCCCAGATCATGGCCCTGCGGCAGGGTACCCATGATGCCGGCTACATTCCCCCGTTGAATAGCCAAGCTAATCCTTTGGCCGAGGAATGAGCCGGCTCTGTGGTCCTAAGAACATTCGGAAAGTTTTTTTTAAATTATACAGTAAAGTCTGTGGGCGTCCGGACTCCAAGGTCCGAGTGTCTCCACTACGAACGCCGCAAATACACATAGTTATTAGAAAGACCTAAATATTTGCGGCGTTTTGCAGCCTCAGCGCAAACCGCTGCCCCGCCAGCTCTCAGCGACGTACTGGACAAATGGGACGGAGCCCGTGTGTCTACGCAAGTAGCGTCCCAGATGAGAGGCCGTCCCATTTGCCATGGAATGAGGGTCATTCTGTCGGGTCTCTTGCCATCGTCACGTGCGAGGCCAGGTGGTTCTAGTACAGCTGGCACGTTAACGCTGGCAAGGGCCCGACGGATTACATCGTTCAGACAAGCGTGGCGGGAAAAGCGGCCTGCGCTCTTCCTGCAGGAAAGGCCGTGGTGTCCAAAACAATCGACTGCGCTGCCGCAGGGACACCGGTGGGGGACAACAATTTTGGCGCCTAAACGGAGACCGACGGCCAGCCTCAGCGAATTGTTGTCCAATAAAGTTGCGCAATGGGCAGAAGGATATGCGTGAAGCCAGAATCCTGATTCCCTTTGGGATGACGCTAAAAGTCGGGCCTTTTCGGAGTTGCATATGGATGAGCTCAGGAGCCAATCGCGGGCCTGGCAGCAGATTGGTTCGTCCCAGACCCTCTGAATATGCCTATTTGTTGGGAGGCCTTTTCCGGGGCAGGCTATATAATCGCCAGGCTTCTTCAGCCTCCAACAAGTGCGCAATCTCGGGGTCAGGTAATGCTGGTGAGAGAATTCCTCCTGTCGGGGGTAGTGTACTGTAAACAGAGGAAAGGAATGCAGGAAGAACGAGACTGGAGATCTGCCTAACACCGACACACCACCGAAGCGAATTGGGAGGGTAGCTTGCACAAACTGCCTGTCATCAATGCGGATGTTTAAAATGTGTTCCAATTGAAGACGGATGGAGTTGTCTACTTTTTCGCATAAGTTTGGAAATTTGCACAATGGACTGCATCTTATTGCGTATGTCAACTTTAGGGCGAAAAGGCAGAAACGAATGATGAAAAAGGCCATATGGGCACAAATTTTGAGCAACCGGTCCGAATCCGAATGTTGTGAAATGCTATGTAATTGTTTTATTTTGAAATTTAAGTTCTTTTATAAGCATGTTTGTTATAAATAAAATATAAATAAATAAATACTAAAAATAAAATAAAATAAATATTTAAGGGGGGCTCCCATACAACAAACGGGATTGGTTGCGTTAACTTTGCACCTCATTTGTATGGAGCGCTGTACATACCAGGTGCAAACTTAACCACTTAAGGATGGAAAATGTTTGTACTGAATCCTGGGTGCGCGAGTCCGACTCGCACTTGACCGGTTTTTTTTTGTTCTCACCCCGCTCCACTCGCCGCTCCGCTCACCGCTTAAACCGAAGTCGTGACCGTACCGTGACGTAAGTGATATTCATACTCTATCCTATCCATACCCTCAGCTATTAAGAATGACAAAGACTTTAAGCCTA
Organism: Apotomis capreana; assembly: GCA_947623375.1. NCBI lineage: Eukaryota > Metazoa > Arthropoda > Insecta > Lepidoptera > Tortricidae > Apotomis > Apotomis capreana. The sequence continues at coordinate 2,388,818 of OX392501.1, forward strand.
TATCCTATATATGTACCTATAACCTAAATCCACAATAAGCCTCAACTCATTCATGCGTGGACGAATTTCTGGAATTAATTCATTTATAGCAGAATACACGACGTTCTGGCGAACATAAAGACCTGTTTTATTATTAAATGTCAGTCGTTTACGACCTTTTGTGCTCGTTCTAAAGGCCAGGAATGCACTAATGACTTACGTGCGCGGGATCAGAATGTCTGGAGAGGTTGCGAGGTCTATATCGTCGGTTTATTAAATAACTCGGGTCTGAGGTCGCGCACTTTGAGAATAGAGGCAAGACTTTGGTCATAAGATTTGTTCTCATCTAAATTTAATAGCGGGTACTCGTATATTCTAAATTAAACGTTAAAACGCTTTAAACACCTATTTTACCCTCATTTTGTAGCCTGTAAAGCAAAATGATGGATTAAACAATGACAGGCTCTTACGTTGTACTCTGAATCAGATTTTAAAGTTGGTAGGTAAAAACTTTGCTTTGATATACATATATCAAACACATGTATATGTGCAAATCACACTAATATGCCTTATGGCATTAATTCCGCCATTTGTACACTTTTTGTTTTGTGCAATAAAGTTTAAATAAATAAATAAATATTATAAAGGCGAATGTTTGAAGGTGTGTTTATGTGTACGTTTGTTACTTCTTCACTCTCAAACGGCTGGACCAATTTTGATAAATTTTTGGTTTGAAGTTAGCTGACACCCTGGAGGTCTGGATTAACACATTAGGCTACTTTTCATCCCGAAAGAATTTAGTGTACCCGTGGGATGAGAACACCGCGCGGCGCAGCTAGTCATAATTTAAAAAATGTGGTGATATTTTACCCTCATCAAAACAGAAATAAAAATAATTATGCCCACTTTACTTTACTCTTCTTGTTATAGGTATTACATCTAGTTCATGCGTTAGGAGGCCTTATTACTTTTAAAATGCTGATTGCTTAAGGCATTTTTCTCTATGATAACGCGTGCGTGCGTGCGTGCGTGCGTGCGTGCGTGCGTGCGTGTGTGTGTGTGTGTGTGGAAATGGAAAGGGATATTGAATTAACTATCATCTGAGCTGAGCATTAAAGAATGAATACGCTTCTTCAATGTCGATTTGGTACAGTCAAATAAGTCAATACTGCTAAATAGTTTATGATATTGTCTAAAAGGAACTGAATTAATGGGGAATTATGTGCATAATTGGTGTTGACTGTTGGAAGGCTAAACAGGGCACGATTGGCGTGACGGGTTCTAATTTTTGGCACAGAGAAATTAATCTCTGCAAGCAGCGCGGAGCCATCGATGCGGCCAGAGAGATTGATAATTTTTCTCGAAATTGACAAAATTCACGCGGAAAATTAGTTTTTTCAACTTATTTTCGACTGTAAGCAATCAAAGCATGAAATTACTACCTAGAACTCGGGGAAAAGTATTATTCACTTCGAAAAGTTGGTTGAAATTATCAATATATTTGTCATAATACGAAAAAATTTTTTTTTAAAGGAATAAGGCCTCTTAAATTTAGTTTTGTTGTTCGCTCAAGCCTCGGGCGTAGTAATGAGAGCCAGCCGCTAATCCCGGCCAGACAGTAATCTAAACAAATGGCTTTAATTCCATTTTCCTAGTCCCGAGTTACCTAATTGCTAGTTCTGGTATTTAAGCAAATTAAGCTCAATTAGATACCGTCGTTTGAGGCTTAATATTTGGCACAATTGTTTTGGAAAGTAATTTAGTTCGCAGTTGCTAAATCACATTTGAGTAAAATCACTTCTCACACTTAGCTATATAATTAATTGAATTCTCTATCCACCAGCTCTGTGAACTGTAGACATCGAGATAATTGTGTGAAATGGCCGAAATATGATTTTTAATTTTAATACGTTTTCACTTTGCACCTCATTTGTATCCGGCACCGAACATACCTGGTGCAAACTTAACTTAACCCGGCCAGTTGAGATAGGATAAGTATTTGAACGGAACCCTCGGTGCGCGAGTCAGACTCGCACTTGGCCGATTTTTTTTCTATGATAACCATATATTCGTTACTGTGTGGTGATGTAAATCTAAATAATGAACATAATTTCAAAATTTGTAACGAATCGCTCGACTAGATCCCGAGAAATCAAAAACTATCACAATTAGGATGATATATACTTAGCATAAATATGCTCCACTAGAAGTTGTATTAAAAAAAAACAGAGTACATTTAATGTAGGCCAATTCGCTATGGAAAGCCGGTAGGCGAGAACAACCGAAGATCCGGACATCTGAAAGAATTTTGGGCCAAGCTGAATCGAAGACGCTTCGCTCGCTTAGCTTACGCGATCACATTATATACAAACTAGCTGCGCCGCGCGGTGTTACCCGCTCATCTCACGGGAACACTACCATGTTTCGGGATAAAAAGTAGCCTAGGTGTTAATCCAGTGTCAGCTACCTTCATACCAACATTTATCAAAATTGATCCAGCCGTTTGAGCGTGAAGAAGTAACAAACATACACACAAACACACTCACAAACTTTTGCATTTAAAATGTTAGTGTGATTAAAAGTTAAAAGTAGCCTACATAGGTACATAGATGGTTTCGAATGATACAAACCTCAATAAATCGCTCACCAACTGAGCAAACTTCCTCGATATTATATGTAAATAGGTATAATACGAATACCAAACAGTTATTACATCGCAATATCTATATTAAATCCCACAAGAAAAACCCTCAACCCTCCCGGGCGAACCACTTAAAATGTTCCCTCCACTAAACATCCAAATATTGAGTGGTTTATTTGATAAACAATTAATTCGAGGATGGCGAACTTTCGGCACTTCCACTTCCACTAATTGAGTTAGCCCAAAATAAGAGTTGTCTAGGGATTGGGAAACCATTACCATTACGAGCCGGGGTTCTCGGCGATCCAATCGTTGGAGTGCCTAGAGACATTTGAAAGTCAGGCTTACTCTCATACAATTTATCCCAACTTTTATCTGCGTAAGTTTTATCTATATATATAAAAGAAGAAGTCCTGACTGACTCATCAACGCACAGCCGAAACTACTAATGTTAGAGAGTTGATTTTTGCACAGTAGGTTACTTTTATAACGTGGGCTAGAGATAAGAAGCGATTTTGAAAAATTCAACCCCTAAGAGGATTAAAAAGGGGATGAAAGGTTGTATGGGATACAAGTTTTTTTTCAAACTATTAACTTGAAACTTTGTTAGAAGATATTAAAATAAAATAAAAGAAAACTGATTTCAGCGTTTTTGTAAATTCATCCCCTAAGGTGGTAAAAAAGGGCTTGAAAGTTTGTATGGAGATCAAGTATTTTTTTGAGCGCGGGACTTGAATCTTTGTGTTAGGGCATAATATTAGAATACAAAAAAAGTGATTTCAGCGTTTTCAAAAATTCGACCCCTAAAAGGGTAAAAAAGAGGTTTAAAGTTTATATGGAGATCAATTTTTTTTTAGCGCGGGACTTGAATCTTTGTGTAAAGGCATATTATTAGAATACAAGAAAAGTGATTTCAGCGTTTTTAAAAATTCGTCCCCTAAAAGGGTTAAAAAGGGGTTGAAAGTGTGAATCCATTACAAATTCCTTGAAACTTCTTATTAAGGCATATACAATAATAACAAAATAATATTAATTTAACGTCATTAAAGATTCAACCTCCAAGGGGGTTAAAAGGGGGATGAAAGTTCGTCTTGGGGTTCAAATTTAATTTTAAGCTAGGAACTTTAAACTTCGTAAAAAGTTATGCAAATAAAATAAAATAAAAGTGATTTCAGCGTTTTTGAAAATTCATCCTCTTAGGTGGTAAAAAGGGGGTTGAAAGTTTTCATGGAGATCAAACCTTTTCTTGAGCGTGGGACTTTAAACTTTGTATAAAGGCATATAAGTAGAATACAAGAAAAGTAATTTCAGCGTTTTCAATAATTCGTCCCCTAAAATGGTTAAAAAGGGTTGAAAGTTTGATTCAATTAAATTCGTTGACTAAGGCATATATAATAATAACAAAATAACATTAATTTAACGTCATTATAAATTCAACCTCTAAGAGGGTTAAAAGGGGGATGAAAGTTTGTCTCGGGGTTCAATTTTAATTTTAAGCTAGGAACTTGAAACTTTGTAAATAGGTATTATAATAAAATAAAAGAAAACTGATTTTAGTGTTTTTGAAAAATCATCCCTGAAACTGGTAAATAAGGGGTTGAAACTTTGAATGGAGATCAAACCTTTTTCTGAGCGCAGGACTTTAAACTTTGTATTAGTGCATATAATTAGAATACAAGAAAAGAAATTTCAGCGTTTTTGAAAATTCAGCCCTGAAAGTAGTGAAAAGGGGTTGAAAGTTTGTATGGAGATCAAACCTTTTTTTTGAGCGCCGGACTAGGAACTTTGTATAAAGGCATATAATTAGAATTCAAGAAAACTAATATCAGCGTTTTTGAAAATTCACCCCTGAAGGTGGTGAAAAAGGGGTTGAAAGTTTGTTTGAAGATTAAAAAAATTTTTGAGGGTGGGACTTGAAACTTTAAATAGAGGCATATTATTAGAATACAAAAAAGTGATTCAGCGTTTTTGAAAATATAGCCCTGAAGATGCTGTAAAAGGGGTTGAATGTTTGGAATGGAATGGAGATCAAACCTTTTTTTGAGCGCCGGACTTGAAACTTTGTATAAAGGCATATAATTAAAAATCAAAAAGTAATTTCAGCGTTTTTGAAAATTCAACCCCTGAGGCGGTAAAAAGGAGGTTGATAGTTTGTATTGAGATCAAACATTTTTTTGAGCGCGGGACTTGAAACTTTGTATAAGGGCATATTATCAGAATACAAGAAAAGTGAATTCGTTTTTGAAAATTCAGCCCAGAAGGTGGTGAAAAAGGGGTTGAAAATTTGTTTGAAGATCTAATATTTATTTTGAGTGCGGGTCTTGAAACCTGAGTTCATAATGATTCCGCGTAATTAGACCAATTTAGCCGAAAAAGAAACTAAAAAGAGGCCAAGAGCGAGTCGAACTCGCGTACGAAGTTCGGTACCATTACGTATAAAATGGCAAAAAAAAACACGTTTGTTGTATGGGAGCAGCACTTCAATATTTATTATTATTTATTTTTTGTTGAATTACAGTACCTAACCAACATCAAAAACATCAACTTGCAAAAAAAGAAAAGTAATTTCAACATTGCTTAGATCTGAAAATAATATAATAAAGATGTAAACTGTTCAAGATAAGATTCCACGCGGACGAAGTCGCGGGCAACAGCTAGTTAATATATAAAGAGGTAGAATACTTCGTCTGTGATTTTTTTTCTGTCATGTGTAAAAAATATCCTATAACATCATTGGATATCCAGCTATCCCTGTTCAATGATTGGTTAAAATTCGTCCAGGCGTTTTCGCGTGATGAGAGGACAAAGACATTATGACCAACAGATAGCGCCGCGCCCATATAAAACAAAAGGTGAACCTGCATTGCGCTATTAAGACTCCCTGAAATCATGACCCCTCTCCATAGAAAAGTGATTTTCATACAAATTTTAAAATTTTGTAATAGTGCAGATGTTTACAAATAATAAATAATAATAAAATTTAATGATTCGGACAGGATTCGAACCCTCGTTTCCAACGGCTACGATGCCACCCTAAGGAATGTCGAAGCAACTGGTTGAAAAATTCATTGGCTCTGACATCTGATTCGGTGGACCAATTGGGAGGACGCCCGTGTTGGCCCGGAAAGCCGTTGGAAACGCAGGTTCGAATCCTGTCCGAATCATTAAATTTTTCAATTTTCACTTCATTTGTAAACATTTAGTTTACGTTAGTAGACGTTACTGCTTTAATAAAAATAAGTGCAGATGTGAAATATGAAGCTTGCCACTTTTCAGCAACCATTTACGAAATCTATTTCGCATCCTCATATATGACCGAATAATTTGCTAGAAATATGAGAGCTAATATTCAGTCAAAAAAGGAAGTTGACGAAGTAATAAATAAAGATAAAATCATAGCATTCTTATAACAAAAAAAATATCAAATATAATAGGTAACTCCCTTGGAACGTGTACTCGGAGAGGAAACAATCTCAGCCCGGAAATGGGAGGGGGAGCTAGCAACAGGTGTCGCCGGGCTGCCCCCGGGGTCAGGGTCGGCGGCGACTTGTGTGAGTGGCTCCATCCCGCGGTCCATTAGGACAACACTGCTCGCTGACCCTCAAGTTAAGTTTCCTGTAAAACCATTTACATCACGTCTACGCTTCTCATATAAATAGCGTCACATACGCGTTTGGGACGTTTTTTTGGGAGAAATTACAGCACAGGCCATTTAGATAGGTCAGTATGTTAAAATAAACGAAAGAAAACACTTTGAGTGTTCGATTACGCCGCTGCCGCGACTGATCGTATCGTGATGATGAATCGCGAACCGATTCGAAACATGTCAAGCGATATTCGACTTGAACGACGTGAGTGACGTTTCAAATGTATTTTAATATGTCCGAAATTGACAGTTTTCTATGTAAAATCGGTCAATATGAGGAAGTTTTTTTAATGTACCTTATGTTTCGTCATTAACAAAGATTTTGTGATAGTTACTATACGATCTTACGTTGTGGAAATAATTACGAAATCGAGACAACAATGATGCTTGAATCCAGCGATGAAAATGCTAGAAGGTTTATCTTGATTCGTTTTGAAATTCCGATAAACAAAAGAGACGTTATAACTACGAGTATACCAGCACGCCACTGTTATTGCTGGGGATAAAAAAATAACGATTCAGCGTTCTCGAGCAACCGATTCAAGCAATCTAATTTAAATATATATACAATACCATAAATGCGCATTTTTTTATTATTGTATTAACATTTGCAATTCAAAATTATGTACTCGTATAGACATACAGATACACCAAGGGCTTCACCGCTCGTTATGTGGAGGGTTGAAATGGTGGCTAGAGTTGGGTCAGCGATACATCAAGCTGTCGAGCGGTAATGATTGTGGTTTCGCAGTACAGTCCACAACGGAGAGTACACTGCCATAAACATATGTGCTAATAGATAATAGACAGATAGAAGAAAGCTTCACCGCTCGTTGCGTTGGAGGGTTGACATGGCGGCTAGAGTTGGGTCAGCGATACATCAAGCTGTCGAGCGGTAATGATTGTGGCTTCGCAGTAAGTACAGTCCATAATGAAGACAGTACCTACACTGCCATACAAATATGTTCTAAATAGATATCACCCTAATATTATAAAGGCTGTTTGTGAGTGTGTTTATTTGTATGTTTGTTAAATTGTTACTTCTTCACGCTCAAACGGCTGGACCAATTTTGACAAATTTTGGTATGAAGGTTGCTGACACCCTGGATTAACACATAGGCTACTATTTATCCCGAAAAATGTAGTGTTCCCGGGGGATGTGCGGATAGCATCGCGGGGCGACGCTCGTACATAGATAAATGAAGGCTTGACCGCTGGTTATGTGGAGGGTTGAAACAGGGGTTAAGGCTGGGTCAACGACACGACAAGCTGTCGAGCGGTAATGATTGTGGCTTTCGTAGTACAGTCCGCAACGGAGAGCACACTGCCATACAAATATGTGCTAAATAGGCGCATAGATAAACGAAGGCTTCATTGGTAGGAAAACTCTTTCCTCACTGCCATACAAGTACGCTTAGTTTTCCTTGGCATTTCCAAACGAAACATTACAGGAAGTTCTTTTCTCTCTTTTGTTGTGCGTAAAAACCGCCCTTAGAACTGTAATTTTATTAGTTGTTTGTGCAGAATGCGACGCATTTGGTAGTGGGATGTTCGACACCCGCTGCTACAACTGATAACGAACTCGCGCTGTATTGCCCGAACAAGAGCTTAATAATGAGTCCCTCTAGATTATGTCTTAGGTACAATCAATAATGGAAAAAAATCACACAAATATTATGTTTTTTTTTTTGTAATTTCTATAAGTTTGACCAGCTACAATAACAAGGTACAGCAAGACGGGCTTGCAATGCGAACTGCACTCGGTTTGAGCTGGTGTGTAAGCACGAAGATCGAGAGAGAACCTTCTGTCCTGTTTTATTCTGTGGCCACGGTAGCTTTCGCTTCCGCAAGAAGTTCAGCTATATATCAAGCTGTCCGGCTTTAATGGCGGTGGCGCAAGTAGGTACATAGATATCTACAAGTGCATATTTATCTCTGTTCACGAGAGGATTTTTAAAGTGACGAATCACCAATAAGTGTTAGGTAAGGTGGGATAAGATTAACATACTTAGTTCATTGTTTAAAGATTTATGAAACATATAATGTCTAATTAGGGTTCCGTACCCAAAGGGTAAATCGCGGGACCCTATTACTGAGACCACAGATTAATATAATAGTTCTTCGAACAGATACCCATGTCTGAATAAAAAGGCAAATACCTACTGCTTTTCATGCCTACTCAATTTAACAATGGAGCGACCTTGAACGCGCGGGTCGATGGCCGCACGTGCCGGCAAAACGAGGCTAGGGTTGACACCGCTTAGAAACGATTTTATAAAAAGTCAAGATAAATGAAAATACGATCGATTTATTTAAATTTATTAGTCAAATTTAATTATCATTAGGTACCTACTCACACCATCAAAATCGTTTTAATTTCCGAGTAGGTATATCGGAATCTTACCTACCTATTCTATCTGAACATACCAGAAACCAGAAACAAAAACAACTCTCTGTGTAGGTACCTAAGTAACCTAAATATATCCCGATGACAGTAGGTACTTACTAAATAAAATTTGGTAGGTGCCTATATATAATGTGTTACATATTGTATAATACTAGCATTACAAGCTTCGAAACAGTCACTAGGTACAAGTTGTTTTATAATAATCTGATCACGCGTTTCATCTTTGCGAATGCATTCCTTGCAAAAGGTCTAAAGTGTCAAGAACAACGCCGACGTTTACGCCCTTTTTAAGCCGTGCAATGCACTCTCCCGCCACACTAAACTGATTTGGTAAATCTTAGTAAGTAAATTATTGTCACTTGTTGATATAAGTAGTGGATGTTTTCTATGAATTTAAGTATATTAAGTAGGTAGGTTTATTTATTCAACATTACATGTATCTATTATAACAGTTTCTAGGTAGGTGCTTATTAAGTTCTAAGAATTTTTAGTAACATTTCATCGTTTGTCGGCAAAGAAAAAAAGGATAAATGTCTGTTGCTTTTATGTTTTTACACCCCGCAACACTGCAGCGCGTTGGTCTCATTCGCGACGAAGCCATTTTTTGGTGATTTTATAGAGCGACCGGCGGCGTCCGGCCGTGAGCGCGTGTGGCAACCGACTGGCTAAGCGTGTCGGCCACGACAGGCGAAGTGTAGGTATCGTTCTGGGTTCCCACGGTACAGATGGGGGGCACTGCTGAGACTTCGCTGTCCGTCCGTCCGTCCGTCCGTCCGTCCGTCTGTCACCAGGCTGTATCTCAAGAACGGTGATAGCTAGACAGTTGAAATTTGCACAGATGATGTATTTCTATTGCCGCTATAATAACAAATACTAAAAATAAAATAAAATAAATATTTAAGGGGGGCTCCCATACAACAAACGGGATTGGTTGCGTTAACTTTGCACCTTATTTGTATGGAGCGCTATACATACCAGGTGCAAACTTAACTTAACCACTTAAGGATGGAAAGTGTTTGTACGGAACCCTCGGTGCGCGAGTCCGACTCGCACTTGACCGGTTTTTTTAATGTGGTACACACCACAATTTTTATATTAAACCATTGATACAAAGATCAAAGCTCAAAGAAAAATTTAAATGCGTAACCTGGTGGAAGTGACCGGGCATCGAACCCGGTACCCCAAATTGCGGACTTTGTTCTGAAATAATGAAATAATGAACTTTATTCTGCAAGTAGGCCACAAGGGCACTTTTACATGTCTGAGTCTACCGGCATTTCACAAGAGGAGACCACTGTTGAGAAGAAATGCCGAAAGAAACTCAGCAGTAAGTCATTTTTTCAGAAAGCATAAGTTCAAGAAAGAAGATCACTTTTTTATCAATAGTGTAGTTCATTGTTTGTTCAGTTGTTATTAATTTCTGACAGAAATGCCCTTATATTTAATGTGATGTATGTAGTGTTTGCCGCTTTACCGACATCGAAACTATAGAAGGGAGCTGTGTATATCGAGTTATTGGACCGTCGTAGTCTTCCCCTGTTAAAATCTTACTCATAAAATGTATCTAAAATTCCAGCGGTTCTGTGCCAATAATGACATACGAGTATATATATATACTTAAATTTTTAATGACACGTTGGTACGACTCTCGGATTTTTTCGCCAGTTTTCAAATTTTTTTTTTTGTGCTTTGAATTTTGTATCCTTTAAAACAGGTACAAATTTGCTGTATTTCTGTACTTCGAGCTTAGTACTGTTGAACTATAATTTATTAAGCTATTTGTGTGTATTATTTTAAATATTTAATAAGAAGCCACAGCCCCCGTAGCAAAATGGATAACTGCTTCTTAGATAATTTTAATCAGTTATTCAAAACCACCTCACATTGCGTAAACTATAATTAATTCCACAATGGAAGCCAAATTATCAACAAATATTCGTCGAATCAGATAACAAACAAGAAGGTAACAATGTCAATAGGGGAGATAAAAATTGCGGGCGTTTCGTGAGCTAAAGCTAGGTTAGCAACAACAATATATCAAGCTGTCCGAGCAATGAAGACGTAGCGCAGGTGTAAGGGCGTACTTATTTGTCTTCGTTAGCGGAAGCTGCTTCAAAGGGACAAATCTCCATTAAACTTTGTGGGTCAATAACGGCTTTTCGCAACCAGCGTGTCCCCGCATCCGTATATAGTCCTCCTTGTCGTATCCGACAACGGCGACTCTTACACTCTCCGTTCATGTGCGCGGATGTGACTTGAAAAGCCAAACTTGGTCTTGAATGTCCGGTCACACTCCGCAACCGTAACCAAGTCGTCAGACCACCTTGCCGTACTACCTCACATGCCGATACGTGGTCTCCACTCGCGAACCTTTCTGCCCCAACGACCATCGGTTCTTCGAGCTATGTGGCGCCCATTGCCACATCAGTTTGCTATGCATCATATCATACATATTCACCAATCTGAATTAATGAATATTATTGAAGTTTGGTTGCTCTCAAATGCACTACAAACTTGAATGTATCACAACTGTATTTAACATTTAGTGAATTGGCTACTTTTATATGCGAATGTAATTCCGTAAAAGACTTCGAATAGGAGTGACTCACTCAAATGAGATGCAAATGCTTTTAACCGCAGTAAATGAGACGATATTAAACGTGCACCCATACACTAGCAAGTATTTAGGTATACATAAGTACAACAGATAGTATCCACAAGTAAACAGAAATACATTATCTTCTCTGCTATGTGCCTTTAGATTTATTTATTTCATAACATTTCTAATAAATTTACATGAATTGATATTAAATATGTTATGATCGTCAATAGAAAGAAAAATTAAACATTAAATTAACTGAATACACTGTCATAACAGCTTTAATTGTACCATGGATTTCTTTAATGGCATTGTGTAGAATGGCATTCTATTATTTATTTTAATTTTATTTGTTCATTGCATAAAACAAAAGTCTACAAAAGGCGGAAGTGGCCTAATGGCGTTCTCTACCAATCAACTATTAATTTCTCGATAGAAATTTATGGCAACAAAGTCGTTGACATTTTGTTACGTATTTTTCACCCATTAGCATTCGTTTTACTATTTATTTCGTATATTAAAATATAACACATACACATCGTAAAGTCCTGCGCTCGTGATGATGAATCGCGAACCGATTCGAAACCTGTCGAGCGATAATCAACTTTTACGTGAGTAAATCCGTTTTGTATGTATTTTAATATGTATGTGTGAAACTGACGGGAGTTTTTTAAGTAAAATTTATAAGTTTATAACCACGGTTTGATAGACCGAGCGAGCGAAAAGTTTCAGCTTAAATTTCTTTCTTATGTCCGGATGTTTGCATGTTCGGATTTCCGGCTGTTTTCGTCTACAGGCCGCATTTCTCAACCAATTCTCATAAAATTTGCAAGTAGGTTCGATAAGTATATATTTTTTTCAAAATGGTGCAGATACGGGGGTTGAAAACGTAAAAACCCGGCCAAGTGCCAGTCTGACTCGCGCACCGAGGGTTCCGTACAAACTTTCACTTATCCCATCTTAATGGGCCTGGTTGAGTTAAGTTTGCACCTGAAATGTATGGCGCCGTATACCGACGAGGTGCAAACTTAACGCAACCGAGTTCACCAAATATGATGTTTGAAAGGACACTATTTTTTATGAATAGTTTTCAGATTTTTATAAGTATTTGTAGTATATGACGATATTACTTGCCAAATTTCATAGTTCTAGGTCATCCGAAAGTTCCCCTACATTTTGATTCCGTTGAGTGTCGAAATGTACGTTTTTTGCGATATAAACGACCGTATCTTTTTTTCACGTTAACGTAGAAGTTTTATTTTTTCACATGTTCAAGGGACTGTAGACTTGCGTATATGGTGTTAATTTCACGATACCTCCACGCGTTCTCGAGATAAAGGGTCATGACAGACAGACAGACGGACGGGCAACAAAGTGATCCTATAAGGGTTCCGTTTCTTTACCCAAATTTGAGCCATTTTGAAACAAACTCGCGAGGTCTACAGCACACAGAGCTTTTGTACCCTTACTGGTGTCTTTATTCTGTGCCCTTACCATGAGTTAACGTGACCGTACTCGCCAGCGATAGCGTAAACGATTTGTATGGAGTACAGCGCCCCCCAGCGGTTACTTTGTAACTACAATTCTCCAAACAAATCGTTTACGCAGTCGCTAGCGACTACGGTCACTGTAAACTCATGGTAGGGACTAGCTTATGTAGCTTCTCCTTTACAGGTTATATTTTCAAACATTGGTGTTTCGATAAATTCACCTTTTAAGAGGCCTTATTCCTTTTTTTTTATATTATGACTAATATATTGATAATTCCAACCAACTTTTTGAAGTGAATAATACTTTTCCCCGAGTTCTAGGTAGTAACATAGCTATTTCATGCTTTCATTGCGCACAGTCAAAAACAAGTTGAAAAACTAATTTTCCGCGTGAATTTTGACAATTTCGAGTGGTTTTTGAAACAAAAATTATCAATGAAAAATTCAAACTGTAAGTTTCAAATATATAGTAATAATATGTTAAGAAACATGTTTAATCATAGAGAAAAATGTCTAAAACAATCAGCATTTTAAAAGGAATCTCATATTCTTCCCAAAGTTGGTACAAATATTATACCCAATTGACTAACAGCTGAAATTCGCCCTCTAAGTAATTCATTGCATAAAGACAATGATATATTGGCAACGGCAATATTAAGGAGGGTATTCTTTTTCCCAAACAATATTTCTTGATCGAAATCCACACCTAAAATTTGGTCAAAATTACCTACCATTGAAATGCTTTTATCAGAAGTTTCTAGTCGTAATTAAAGGTCTGCAATTTTTCTTTCAACCGGTTATTAAATTACCATTATTGAAGAAAAACCTTCTAGAAACGAAATCCACAATTAACAATATAACTTCCCCTCTAATGTTAATTAATACCGGGCTTTTCCTCCGGCATTGCGGTGTTTTCATCAACAATATTGTTTTCCATTTATATCTTCTTTTACTCTCTGTTCTTTACTTAAAAATATTATTATTAATTCATAATAAATGGTTTCCACATACAAAAATTCAAAAATAGGAAAGCAGTTAAACTAAAATCAACAACCATAACTAAATCAACACTGAAAAATAGTTCAAAGTTTAACTACTTGTGAAATAGCCAAATTGTTCTTAGTAGTCTTAATCAAAATTATGCTAATTTTACACAACTTGTTTTGGTTACTAGTAGCCCTCAGTTTGTCAGTCCTCCGATTTATTTACTAGCAGCCTATCATTTGGGCTACTGTTTACAATTTCTTTTTCCAGCGACATCGTACAAAAAATAAGAAGACAAATGGTGGTGGGCAGGTCATGTTATAAGGAAAAAGGGTGCAAGTTAGTTACAGAGTGGTAAAGGAAGGACAGAAAGAGAGGGAGACCACAAAAGAGATGGGGATGGGATGATGATATTATTCCAGGTGGCAGGAAAAACATGGCACAGCGTCGCTCACGACAGACATGGAAGAGACTGACCTCCTGCGTTTGCCGAGGGGCAATCAGATTCGTAGCGAATGAGTAAAAGACAATTATTACAAGCAAACTAAATGAAAATAAAATCTGAATATATAAGGTTAAAAAAAAATAAAAATAAAATAGTTGACATGTACTAAACACCTCTTTGTTTTTTAGGGTTCCGTACCCAAAGGGTAAAAACGGGACCCTATTACTGAGAGTTCGCTGTCCGTCCGTCCGTCCTTGCGTCCATCTGTCACCAGGCTCTCAAGAACGGTGATAGCTAGACAGTTGAAAATTGCACAGATGATGTATTTCTATTGCCGCTATAACAACAAATACTAAAAATGAAATAAAATAAATATTTAAGGGGGCTCCCATACAACAAACTTACAGATAATGGTACGGAACCCTTCGTGCGCGAGTCCCACTCGCGCTTGACCGATATTTATTCATAGCTTCGGTGGCAACAATAATATTAGCATTGTCATCGTATCGCCGTATCAAAGAAGTCAATAGAATCACTTAGTTTAAATTAATATTACCTAATAATAATAATATCTGAACTTTACCAAACGTAGGTACAGACTGATCTACAAGCATCTGCACATCTGTGTTTTGCCACACTTTGTCACATCGCTAATGAGCTACAATCTAAAATGCTCAACAGAGCAAATAAAATGTATCTAAATTACAAAATTTGGCGATCCTGTACCGTATATAAACAGCGACATCTATAAAGGATAAAGTAAATGGCACATATTTATATTATTACTCACCTTGTTGTCTAAAACATCAGAGTATCACAATAATACAACCGTGCGCGCTGGTGTCGGGAAAACAACTGAACGGACCCGACTTGCGCGGTCTGCGCAGAGGGTTCCGTTCGGGTTCCGTCCACGGAACCTGGGTTATGAATGAGGGAGGGGGGTTACATAACGCGACCATCGATCGGCGCGGCTCACCAACACCGCCTGAAAAGAGAAAGATGGTAAACGCGCGTGGAATACTTACTTTTCCAAGCGCGTAACTGTCGCTTCGTTTGGGAAATCTAGAGCTTACTCCCATGTGAGAAAAGAGTAGTTTCTTGGCGAATTTCTTGAGATAATCCCTTTGGGAAGTAGATTATTTGTGTGGACTTTAATGGTGGTTAAGTCGTTTTTCTTTGAATGGTTGGAGGCTCTGTGCATATTGTTTTTGCGTATCGGTAAACTGTTTATTGCAACTGTTGCCGGTGTCTGGCTAAGCGGCCGATTGCTGCCGGTTTGAATGCTTTTTATTACATTGCGACTGGCACTTTTATAATGGCTTTGTTGAGAATGAATTTATCTGAAATTTAAGACAAATTCTACTGATATCAAAATTACTTTCTAATATCAACCACTGAATTTGAATGACGAGGTCAGACGATTGCTCTCACTCTAAATCGCAGTGTGAAGGATTTCCTCTCTCGTGAGATGTAATGTCCAAAATATTTGCACTTTGAGATTTAAGTGCAGAATAAGCTATCTATAGTCAGATACCCTACTATGACACATTTGTACCAATTTATTCTAACCAAATAAATACCTATTCTATTATATTCTATCCTAGATAAGTCTGGCATAGACTAGGAATCAGGAAAAAGTTACTTAACCTGTTTTGCCTTCATTATTATCAGCCTACATCCACCCTCCGTTGGTCAAGGCCTCCACCGTGGTGTTGAGTCTTGAGTTTTAACTTCAAACCCAATGTTGTTGTCTTGTTAATATCAATTTTATAATAACTGCTAGTCGGTGCTTGATTGTGGTCATCCTGATTGATGTCAGAAATCGTAAAGCACTAACGAACAAGAACATCTATTCAACATTACTACTAGGAGTTTCACAATATATCTATAAAAAAGTAAAATACAAATCATAATAGACAAAATATAAATACATTATAAAAAACCTAACCTAGGGTACCGCCGGCAGCGGGGCGGGGCCCAGGCTACCGGTGGTTAGGGCTGCAGAGAGGAACCTCCTGACGATGCGCGCCGTGTCCAGGAGTACCGCCTTCTGTATCTGACCCTTGATCCAGCCATCTAGCGAGAGTCTCTCAAGATATTATTATTGTTATCATTTTCGGCATCATTTGTGAGGCATCTCGCCAGAGTGCTAGAGATTTGGCCTATTTCAATTAATAGTCATGTGTAATAGTTGATTCTGTCCGTTAATGTCAACTATAACACAAAAAAATACATGTGTTTTTCAACATTCGGCTGTCCGTACTATTTCCAATACATTTATAAAATAATTCTAAAGTGTTGAAATTGCAAGTCCACTTGTTCTATTTTCACTTACATTGTTGTTTACGCTTAACGACATGTCAAGTTAAAAGCTCTCTAAAAGCACCATCAAACCTTCAATATACTCTTCTAGACTTCTAGAGTTACTTACCTTCTTATATGAGTGTCTCTCAAAAGTATATTACCGCTACAACACTGCACCTTTTGCTACGGAGCTACGCCGTAGCTCAAGCGTAGAGGTTCCGTAGAACGTTGGTGCTTCGAATTGATTTATTAAGGCGGTATTCAAACTTAGTCTCGTTAAATATAAGAATGGAATAAAAAAATATCCCTTCTCAATTTAAAAAAAATATAATTTTGCGAGGGGATGGATGATGACTTTTGAAAGTTATTTTCAATATGTAAGAAAATTGGTTCGGTACAATTGAAAATAATCCTACAGTTTTTATTGTCTTTTTTTTAAATTAAAAACGATGTCATGAAATTGTACATCGTAATAATTTGGTACCTACGACCTTCATGTAAGTGAAAAAAAATATATATATATATATATATAACGCTACCGCAGTTAATGCAATGGATGTTACTAATATATTTTTACATGAGAATAAGAAGCACTACGCAAGTGTACTACGGATATATTAAACGGTTGTAAACTGGAAACGGTTGACTACCATCTCGCGTCAGGCGGTAGGGGAAAAAGTAAAAAAGCATAGTGTCATGTGGGGCAAGTGTACGCAGCAGACTGAAATGGGTCCATTTTAGCTCACATAAAATTCCTATTGATAATTGTCTGTAGTCATAATTATTACTTTTCTCTGAAACAAATAACTTTTCAGGATTGTTATACTACAAACCTAACCTAAGCTAATGGGTTTTACTCTCAAAACATTTGTAAAGTTAATAATTTTCAGAGTTATGGCTAACGATTTTATGACAAACAATACGTTATGATAATCAATCGCTATGTAAAAAATGCGCACTCGTCTGAAATGGGAACACCCAAAAATTCCAAAGTTTCATTTATCCGAATCCATCATAATTCCGAATTTTCATAACTAATACCGAAAGCGCTATCATGCCAAATGATGATATTTGCTGTGGATGGTATGTGACACAATTTAATTAGGTTAGGTTAGGGTTATATGCTATCCGAAAAAAGTAAAAACATTTACCAGAACATGGTTTTCGAAATTTTGAAAATTCGGAATGGTGAAGCATTCGGACAAATGAAATGTCGGAGTTTTATAGCGTACCCGACTGAAGTACTAGGCTTGCGGACACTTATCTACTGCGTACACTTGCCCCACATGACTCTAAGGGTAGATTTTCTAATCGATATAAAGCACCATCCAAACATCCGGACGTCCGGACATACGAAATAATTTTGGGTCAAGCATACGCTTAGCTCACTTCGCTCGCTCGATCAATACATTACCGGAGAAGTTTTTAAATTAGGGATGAGTTGCGAAATAAAAAAAGTTTGGTGAAAAATAAGTTTATTTAAAGCTTAAAGCCTAAAAAGTTGCGGTTGTGCCGTTTTCATATGGCAATAATGTATACGTCATATATTTGCATTTTAAAACGTCCGTAGCGATTTGTCATCAACCAAATTCAAAACATTGTTTACCGGAATGCTTTCCAATCCTTCGTTCTTCTTCCGAAATAAACATTGAATCGTATTGTAAAAAAATCTTGATTTTCATCACTGAGGATAGTTTTGGCTTTATTGTGCAAAAGTCCTGTTTCTTCTTTGTTTACATCAGTGATATTAGTTTACTTTCGACGTCAATTACCAAACATTTGTCGTTGCCATTAAAATAAATTAGCACCATTAAAGATCTACAATATGGCGTGGGCAATTCCTGCCCTTCGTATATTTTTAACAGTATTAAACGATCTTTTACCGCCTTTACCGGTATTATTTTTCAATCATTCGTAGGCGTATTGTTTTAGGATGTTATTTTATTCATACAACCCTAAAATAATAGTATATCGTATCTCTTCTGCTGGGTCAGTAATTCGATTATACTGTTTTGTTAAACTACAAAGTGGGTCTTGGTTTAAAAGGTCCTTTCTTTCACTTATATCCCGAGCCATATCGCTCAAAAAAAATACAACTACTTGCCCCTTTTGCTAGTCTTTCCCATTATGTATTGAGTGCTATTTAGCTCACCAATTTTATTACTTCGACATACTTAACAGTTGCTATTTTTTGGCTGAAAGGCTCTCTGCCTTAATAACCCAATAAAAAAACTAGCCGATGGTCGGCACTTGTCAATGTCAAACCGTTGAAATTTTTACATTGACAAGTGCCAACCATCGAAGAGTTTGTTTTTTATTGGGTGTTTTACGGTTTATGCCTCCATTCCCTCATATCTTTTCGAGCCGTTTCACTGCAGTTTTCGCTATTTGAGATCACCTCTTCGTCGCAGTCATTGTCACTTATTTGAAAATCGAAGTACACAAATTGATGTACAACCTTGAGGTCACGCAACTCATTGGTTCTCAACATGGTACCAGTACGATCAAGTAATAAATAGTTATGCGCGACGTAATCCGTCTAAATTGTTTTATTTAAAATATAAAATTAAGGTAAGAGCTTTATTGTACGGAAACAATGACACGTGACCACTTGAAAAGCTGAGATCATTAAGCAATTAGTCAAGAAAATATTCACATTATGGTTCTCATTATGTAGTACCAAGTGAAATAAGAAAAGCGGGCATTGTTATATAAAATGAACTCTAGTAAATTAGGTAAATATCCTTAGAAGTACAATATTTAACGCTTTGATGTAAATTACGAGCTAGCTTTTACTAGAAGAGTTGTTTCACGGAATCCAGAACAAAAAGATGTAAATTAATTGAATTTTTAACGAGAAATCGAAGGTTTTTTATGGAGGTGATTAAATCCTTCGTTTTGTCCGTAAATAATGAATGCTGGATGCTGGGCCATTGTAGAAAGACAAAAGAAACAGAATCTTTAATAGAACAATGGCGTAAGAGCCTATAAAGTATATTAAATGTGTCCTTGTTTTAATAAGAGGTTGAAATACAGAGGCCGGTGTTACCAGTTTTTTTAGAGTTGATGCAACTTCAACAAAACATCAGCTCATCCCTGGTCCCTGAATCTTTCGTCAGGCATACCACGATGATAAAGTGAGTGTCCTGTTCGTGATATATCCAATACATTGCCCAAGTGGCTAGATCTAACCAATCGGTCTATATCTGTCGAACTGGGGATATACCAATTTTTTAAGACCTATTTAAATTCAGTAACCGTTCCTGAGAATAGGGTTCTTATAGAGCAAAAAACAATAAGATTGTGTCAATATAACAGCTGTGAAAAGATATGCGTACAGCCTATCAGAGTGTTTTTCAGCCCACGCCATATTGCGGATTTTTAGGGTTCCGTAGTCAACTAGGAACCCATATAGTTTCGCCATGTCTCCTTCTGTCCGTCCGCGGCTTAGCTCCGTGCTATAATTATTTAGTACTAGAAAGCTGAAATTTGGTATGATTATATATCACGCCGATAAAACGGTGAAAAAAGTGGTAGGTACATAACTAATTTATTAAATTTTATTGGCAACGACAATTTTTTGGTAACTGACGTTAAAAGTCAGTGAATGTCACTGATGTAAACAAAGAGGAAACGGAACTAAATATTCCGCAAATTACAATTATTTTTGCATAATGAAGCCAAAAATATCCACAGTGATGAAATTCAATTTTTTTTTCTATAGAAATCGGTAAACAATCTTTTGAATATGGTTGAAATGAAATGAAATGAAATGAAATAATTTATTCAGTAAGTAGGCCACAAGGGCACTTACAAGTCAGATTGTGAGTCTACCGGCATTTCGCAAGAGGAGACCGCTGTTGAGAAGAAAGCCGAAAGAAACTCAACAGTAAGTCATTTTTTCGTGAATTATACTTAAAAACTAATACAATTATATTATAGCTAGGTAATTGATACATATATGTTAGAGGAGATGTACAAGTCTCCAAATCCATGTTTACACTAAAAATTATATAAAATAAAGTGATTTTTTCAGAGATGTAGAAGGTCTCTAGGCATCACGACACGCAATATAGATCGGTATAATTAATTAATGAAATAATTCAATTCTGTTGAGATGTAAAAGGTCTCAAGGAGTCAAAATCAATAACTAATGCAACAAAATAATTAAGTACTTAATTTAGATTTCTTAGAGATGTACATGGTCTCTAGGCGTCACAACACAACGGTTGATGACAAATCGCTACGGACGTTTTAAAATGCAAATATCTGACGTATACACATTGTTGCCATAAGAAAGTTGTTTTTAACGCCACTATCCCTGGGCAGGACTGTCATTTCTCAGGCTATATTTAAGTTTTCGGTTTTCATTGATTCTTGCACTTTTGCAGTACTAGTCATGTAAAATAGTGACGTCACCGCAAAATGCTTGGGAGGAAACCAGTAAACTCATTTTATCGGGAATGGTAAAATTTGTATCTTAAATTGGGTAACTAATAAAAATAATTGGTATCTGATTGGGATCCTTATTTTTCATTACATACAAATTAAGCCCAGGACTTAGATTGAGCACGTGCGGTCTAGTCTAGACTACTTGGTTATTCCGTCCCCGGAGCAGTAAATGTGTTGAAATGAAATGCCACCGCAATATCGTCCAGTCCATCCATCACAAAACGTCGTATTCTAAAACGATTAACGCATCAGTTACGTCTTTTTATATTTGAGCAGTTTGGGAAGCCATAAACCGCTTCACTAAGCTAAAACGGGGCTATATCTGAGGGTTTTCTATGACTTTACGTCTTTTTTACCGGGCAATAAATGCGTAGGAACTCATTCGATTTTGTTATTTGTGAATTTAGAGATTTATCGTTTGCGATTTTCAATTTATTTCATGAGATTGCATCGGCGTCCTCTTTTGTGCTCGCTCTAGGGGATGCAAAACCGGTTATTAAGTCAGAGAAAACCGGGTAATTTGTAGAGTAAAATAATCAGTTTTACATCTGTACGTATAGGTATCTGCACTACTACTAAACTCTTCATTGCATGACGATGTATATATTTACACGTTAATGAAATGACAAGTCAAAGTCTGCATATTGTCAATTAAGACTTTGTCAAGATTGTCCAAAATCTCAAACTGACGTGGATTTCATTGCTATGTCACGTCATTTCAGAAATAAAATTAGTGTAATTGTATGCATTTAATGGTTAAAAGTCATGATCGTAGCTCTTTATCTACGATAATTCTGTTCTAGAAAACAGGTAATTACAGCGCATAAAGAGTGGGTAAACATCTTATACTGAAATCAATTCCCAATTACGTTAGGTACGTACACAATAATGAAACTGCATCAACAACAGGGCTGTAGTTTTCGAGTATTAAAGTAGGTGCGTGCATATCCTTCTTTATTGATTATGATTTATACATATAAACCTAACTTAAGTCTGGTCTGGGATTTACCAATGATCACATTTGACTACTAGAATGAGCGCTCTTTCTTTTTCTATCTTTTGATGGATGTCGATCACCAAAAAATGGCGTAGGTTGAGGTTGAGCGAACAATTTCATTACAGTGTCCCGGACATTCTTTCCCTTAAATAAAATTAGATAAATTTATACCATTGAAAATGTTCTAAATGATAAATTTAGATTTCTTTATTTTATTATCGATATAAATTACGCTAAGTCCATTTACATGCACTTACTATGATCGTCACATACATTAATACTAATAGATAAAATCTAAGGTGCATCACTTAGGCCATCCAAAGATACTTAGTTATAGGATACTTTTAGCTGCCTACGGTAAAAATAAAAAAAAATACGCAGATGAAGTTGAGAATTTATAAATACAATGAACTAGTGTTGAGAGAGAGAGAGAGAGAGAGAGAGAGAGAGAGAGAGAGAGATATATATTTTTGGCTCATCACTTTTAACAATAATTAGATAAACAGTACCCTAAAATGTAAGTCTTTCGAACTTTTGCGACATAGGTATCCATGGTGTTCCTTCAGTGGTGTTCAAATAAAATCGAGAATTGCATATAAAATAAGTAGAGTTATTTCGGAATAGACCACTTTAGAATCTAACAAAAGATAAAATCTAAGGGGATCAAACTATGTGATGGAATCGTAAATACTTGTTCAAGTAGTTTATTCTTTACAATTTAAGTTATTTATCTGCCATCCTAGGGTTTTTTTTAACAAAATGTATACATATGTATACGTTACGCTAATGCCGCAAAAAACGGATATTTTGACACTCTCAAGGAAATCAAAATTTATAGGGTATTTTCCGTTTTACTAGAACTTGTTATGAAATTTGACAAATAATACCGTCTTTACTACAAGTGTGGGAAACATCTGAAAACCATACATTTGTGATTAAATTATAAAAAATATAGTCTTTATTTACGGTACATATAAAAGTTTTCCAACGGTTAAGTTAAGTTTACCACTCAATAGTTCAGTACTACAGTTGTTTATCTTTTCGTTAGAGCAATATGCTGTGCTTTCATAGTTCGCACGGAACCCTCGGTGCGCGAGGTCGACTTGCACTTAACTGGCTTTTTTTATTTACAATTAGGTTCTCAGAAATATCTGAGCAGACAAACTTTGTCAGTTACATTATAGAAATAGATCATCTAATCAAATTAAGCGACGTTCGTGGAGCATATTGATTGCCATTTAATTGCCACGAGGCGAAATACATTTCAATGCGAACGAGGCTTTGCGATATCCCCAGTTTGACTATATCTCGGTTTTATTATGGCCATGTAACGGTTATTGTCGATTTTTGATATTTGAGCTGCATTTAATGCGATTGACATGTAGATATTTGTCATGATACAGGGCTCCAATATGTATATCGAAAACTTTTAACTAAATTAAACACAGAGATGCACAGATTCATAGATGTACACGTGTTAAACTTATGACACCCCTCTTTTTTCGCCGGGGCTTAACTAGACATTTTGCTCGTGTTTGCATTTTTACTTTAGTATACGTATATGAAAAGGTTTAACCACATTGGGTGGACAGCAAGTAGGAACTGATGTTAGTGAGAATGAAAATATTTTTTTATAACAAAAGCCCCAGTGGCGACATCTCGGACCGATGTTATAAGAAGCCACGAGTTTTGCCCGGTGTTGCACCCCTTGTCTCCACACGTGGCATCAGACATATAAATAGAATGCGGATTGCATTACATACGACCGATTTAACAGACATAATAACATTGCCATTGGCAGCTTTTGATAAATAGTTATAAACCCTCTGAGATTGCAAAAAAACGTTAATTTTGTTTACATTAACCTTGTTGTACTACTTGGTAGTTAATATAAAAAACCGGTCAAGTGCGAGTCGGACTCGCGCACCGATGGTTCCGTACAAACACTTTCCATCCTTTGGTTAAGTTAAGTTTGCACCTGGTATGTATAGGGCTCCATACAAATGAGGTGCAAAGTTAACCCAACCAATCCCGTTTGTTGTTAGTATTTGTTGTTATAGTGGCAATAGAAATACATCATATGTGAAAATTTCAACTGTCTAGCTATCACCGTTCTTGAGATACAGCCTGGTGACAGACGGACGGACGGACAGCGAAGTCTTAGTAATAGGGTCCCGTTTTTAGCCTTTGGGTACGGAACCCTAAAAACAGACCTTACTACTACTTCACTATCCAAACTATGGCTTTACGAATTATCGCCCGTGGTTGGTCTCGCCTTGACCAGGAAATGAGGTTTTCTCCTCGTCAGTTAATAGGATACCTAATAGCATAAGACTGTCGGTCTTTGTCATGCTAATGTGACCAACTTCTGGCCTAGTCTGTTACTAGTACACTCATTCTACCTACACTGTATTACAGGGTTGGGTTCATCCTTGTCCCTTGTCGCTGTCCATTCGTGATATTGAACCAATCGCCTGTGGAATTGCTCTGTTTCCGAGTAATCAACCGTATCGGCGTGAACTCAGGACGAGGTCTTTTCCTTTATTATAATATAGAGGCCTTAGTTTTAAGTAAATGCGAAAATGTGATTGAATTATGGAGCGTCGGTTATTCCGAATGCCTAAGTCGCAAAATTGTACTCACCCCAGAGGTGTTCCTAAGTTGTCTTCTTCTGAATTTGTCATATACCAAATTTGTCACGTTCCAAATTTCTCTTTTCCCAATTTCCTGATATCTGGGGGCACGGTAGTGCCCCCGCCAAGACGAGCAAAAAAGAAGCGGGGCACTACCTACCTTTTCTCGAACCGTTTCGTCTAATTTTCAAACCCTCATAGCTTCGTCCCAGTTAACACCAGAGCGCCCAAATTCACAGGTTAAGATGCAGTTAGGGAACATATGAAATGTACTTAATTTAATTGATCTAGCTTTTATACTTTAGGTTTTATTGGTACCTAAAATACGCCGATTTTGCCACTCACTCACTGATGTATCAAAACCTCTGGGGTACTTCCCGATGACCTAGAAAGCTGAAATTTGGTATGTAAGCTAGGTTTAGTACACAAACAATAGAATAATTCTGAAACTTGGAACTTTTACCCCCCAACCCCTTAAACTAGGGGATGGAAGTTTGTATGAGACTTCTGCAAATTTTGATACTAGAGGTCTGAAAATTGATATAGGGACTCCTTTATTATTTATAAATAATAAAATACATATTCTAGGATTTTAAAATAATCACCCCCTACCCTTTAAATAAGGGGATGAAAGTTTTTATGGGTTTTCCATAATGGGCGATAAAAGTAGTATATATCGGGCTAAACGTAAGTATTTCTTATACACAATTATTACTACTTCCATATCTACACTTCGACTTCGTATCTGGGGGCACGGTAGTGCCCCCGCCAAGACGAGCAAAAAAGAAGCGGGGCACTACCTACCTTTTCTCGAACCGTTTCGTCTAATTTTCAAACCCTCATAGCTGAAATTTGGTATGTAAGCTAGGTTTAGTACACAAACAATAGAATAATTCTGAAACTTGGAACTTTTACCCCCCAACCCCTTAAACTAGGGGATGGATGTTTGTATGAGACTTCTGCAAATTTTGATACTAGAGGTCTGAAAATTGATATAGGGAAGGGACTCCTTGTTATAAATAATAAAATATATATTCTAGGATTTTTAGAAAATCACCCCCCACCCTTTAAATAAGGGGATGAAAGTTTGTATGGGTTTTCCATAATGGGGGCTAAACGTAAGTATTTCTTAAATACACAATTAATACTACTTACTTAGAAACGCTACGGCACAAAAAAAATAAAAAAATAAACCTAAAAATTAAAAACTACTTTACAAAAAGAAATGAGATCCCACCAAAAAAACATTTCATGTAAAATTAGCGGCCAAGACTCACATGCTCATAACGCTTTTGCTATTATTACTACTTACTTACAGACGCTATGGCCCAAATAAATGAAAAAGACTATAGGGCACCTTACAAAAATAAATGAGATCCCACCAAAAACATTTCATGTAAAAATGGCGGCCAAGACTCATATGGTCTGGCTGTAAAAAAGTTATCAGATCCCTCGAAAAGCCAAGCCCCTAAGCCCTGAGTTTACTAATCCTACACCTTAGCTTCAAAGGTATGGCTTGGCCGTTTCATTAAGTACCGTAAATAAGTCTAATGGACTGGCCGGCCTATATGGTAAGGAATTAAGTTTATATATATTATCATGGAGATATAAACTTAACTTCTTGATATCGTATGGGCCAGACGGTCCGTTGGACTTATTTACGTTACTTTATGAAACGGCCAAGCCATACCTTTGAAGCCAAGGTGTAGGATTAGTAAACTCAGGGCTTAGGGGCTTGGCTTTTCGAGGGATCTGATAACTTTTTTACAGCCAGACCATATGAGTCTTGGCCGCCATTTTTACATGAAATGTTTTTGGTGGGATTCCATTAACTGCATGATAGTCGAATAATACGTATCTATTAATAAATTCAAAGAAATTGTTATTTGCCATGGTCATTCATAAATATCTTACGTTCTTTTTAAATATGACGTAATTGGCATAAGACGAGTTAAAAAATTAAAAATTAGGAACAAGTCCATCCCAGATATAAAACAAATATATTCCATGTGTGACGGACTCAATACCGTATAAGTTATTTTCTGCCAGTCAAACAATTTATGCCATGTGTTTGTGTACCCTGAAGCCAAGGCACTACACTAGACGACGAATGAGCCGCGACAGGTGTCGTCAGCGACGCCGGGCGATGTGTCGCAATCGTTGCCGAATTTCACCCGAAAAAAATGTATTCCGGAAATTATTGGCCACTCTGAACTCAGGATTCCATCACGTTTCGTTCCGAAAGACTTAATTTAATAAAATTTATTCATCACACGCCTTCATAAAAATGCTGGGGCGTTTTTCTTGACGTGTTGTGCTAAATACAAAAAGTTAGGACTAATTATTTTGTAGGGGTTTGTTTTATTAAATTCTTATGTAAAATATACATTTTATCACTAGCCTTATATAACGTGAGGATGAAACCGAAAAGCAAAACTTGTACAGTGTAATTATACCAATGGACGCCAGCGATTGCTTTTCCCTATCCAATCCATGTGAGTACCAACACTGAAAGCAAATCAATTGTGTATATAAAGTAATTGAATACCTATCAGTAATATCGTATAGTTACATTACCATAGAAAGATACAACCATATTTTATTGAGCGGTCTTGTGTAGTTTCCGTTTTTCCAATGTGTTTTAATATAATATTTATGATACTTGCATCTGATAAAGGGTTCTTCCTTTTCTCAATGATTTAACTTTACTGTTGGCTATTTCCGCAGTTATTGAGATGCCGCCACAATGAGTTACAACTTGAAAAGAATCCTTACTTTTTTACAGTTTTGTTTTCCGCCGAAAGGTATTTTGTACATTCGTTGCATCTTTGGACATTACTATAGTTTCAACAGTCGCAAATTGTATTTATATCCAAAGAGCATATTAATCACTACGTTTTATTTAAGTACGAGTATATCTACAAAAACTATACTGTGTTGGAACTTTGTTAGTGGGTTCACTAATATTATACAACCATCATGAAACCAAGTCAAGATTTACAAATGTTTTGGAATTTATTATGAATATTTGTATATCTCTTTTCATCGAAGCCATATGCTTTGCGGAATATTATGCCGCTGTCAAACGCACTGACCGAACCTTCGGGTTAGGCCACATCAAATATGAAAGTTGGAGGATGTATCTGATATTTTTCCTTCTAGTCATATTTAGAATGTTTATTCATGTCATTAACGTAATATACCATGCTAAGTTTTACAGTGTGTATTATGTTATTAGTTGAACTTATATTTATTGTTACATTTATACTTTCGTGGATTTTGGTTATCTTGCTAGAATTTTTATATTCAACATTATGTATGAAAGAATGATATTTCTCCGCAACTATTTTAAAAGTATTTTCATGCCATTAACGGATGAGGGGATGGAATTCGAAAACAGGGTATCCGATATCGAAGGAGGTGTATTGATATATAAAAAACTGTTGGATAATATGAAGTTCGTGGGAAAAATCCAAGGAACGGTAATTTTGGTATTTTAACAGCGTTTAAGCAATTCTCCTTACATATTATATGCATAGTAAAATACATATATGAAACGGGTTTACTCAGGTCGTTAAAGTCTAAAGATTCGCAATTTTTAAACATTGTGTGTGGATTTGAGGTAAATCTTTCGTTCGCAACCACTCAATATGAACTGAACTGAATGATGCTATGTGAGATTATAAAGTATTACTTAAATTAAAAGACATTAACGACGTCAAATAATTTAATTTGTCGATTATTTTGAGTTGAGTCCCATGTTTCCAATATCATCATTAGTATTAATTTTGCATACTTACTCAATACTTCTTACGACGCATCATTCAAATGAACCACTGAGAGAAATAAACGACATGAATGAAATGGGTATGATGATCTGATGGAGCAGTTTGAGTGTATAGATCCACTGAACGAAATAAACAAAATGAGTGATATGTATATATCGCGAGAGCTAATAACATCAGTCGGTCTTCTTCATTTGAGTGATAATATTTGCGCATCTCTAGTAGTAGAGTTGTTAATCCGCTGTTTTCTAACATAATTGTGCGCATCGAGTTACAACTGTTACAAGCATGAAATTTATACCACAGATAGAGTGCTCGCTCCCTGGTGATTATTTTCAAATGTGGAGGGAAGTCAGATTCGTCCCCTGTGTGGCGGGAGAGCGGGGAGCATAACTTTAAACTTGTTGTAATTTTTACCTTTTCGGCAATATACCCAATTTTTTTATCGAACTATACATAAATATCATTAAAAATAAATTTCTGAGATCTGTTTACACGAAAACGATACCGCACAAGCCCTAATAGCCTTAGTTGATCAGTAATAAAAAAAAAAAAACGAGCACTACTTGGTCCTAATCACTCCGCTCTCCCGCCACACAGGAGAGGAATCTGACTTCCCTCCATATCTGAAAATAATCACCACGGACCGCTCTATCTGTGGTAGAAATTGTATGCTTGTAACCCGATGCGCACAATTTCGTGGCTTAGCAACTCTACTATAGTTTGGAACTTTGGATTGGACGCGATGACGGTTCGACGCAAAATACTGACATTTGCTCTGTCGATTCGAAACATGTCGAGCATTTTTCGACTTTTACGGTGTAAGCAAACCAGTTTCGTTTCATACGTATTTTAACACGTTTGAATCTCATGGGAGTTTTCTATGCGAAATGTTTACCTATGCACAATTTTATTTTATCGGTAGTACTACTAAATACAATGATTTCAGCTGTAACTGGTCCTGGTGCTACGTTTCGGTCAGAGCGTGGTGTGTACCTTCATTCGATAATGGCTAATGGCAAGGTAAGAATGGACGTATTTTGTCTACTTATTTATTTGTAATTAAATTTTGACGACGCGGTCGGCGCAGTGGTAAAGCAGCTGCCTACTGAGCCGGAGGTCCTGGGTTCGAATCCCAGCAAGGGCAAATATTTATTTATTTAAAATTTATTGCACAAAATACGTGCGTCTATAAAACATTACGCTATTGGTCGTGGGGCGTGGCACGATTAGGACCGGAAGACTGAGCAGGGAGCTGGGTACTAGTACTCTTGGTGCACTGTAGAACGATTGCTTCACAGACCCTATATACTATTCTAGAAAGAAGAAAGAAAGAAAGAAACATTTATTGCCTCATCAAAAAAAATAGGTACATGGAATAAGCAAGAACACTAAGAACAGCATTGTCACTTGTCAGTACATTGTCGACCCAAATTATTCAGTGTGACAAAAGGAGCGGACTCAGCATGTGCTGTGACGGCCAGGCGTCTGCGCAGCGCTGGTTTTCAGGCCGTCCCTTTTCTCACTCTAAACCACATTGTCATATTTGTCATATTTCCTACCGGAACTCATGAAAAAAAACTAGTTTTGTTTTATCTGTTACTAAATAATAATAAAAATCTTCAATCAACACAGTGGTATCTCGTGCTTTTTAGCAGTTCCCTCGGCCTCCTTCAGCCTCCCTCATTAGATCAGCTTCAAGATACCAAATTATTATATTGTATACACATGAAAAGTTCCATTTCAATCATTCATATCACTAAGTATCTAAGAAAATAGATTTATCCTCAATTTCACAAATAATAATAACGTTTAAGCCTGCTTGAATTTATTAGCGACCATAAATTTTAGTAAGCGCGTAAGTAATTCTGAAGGTTGATTGAAAATGTTATTAAGTTGGCTTTACATTGCCAAATTAAGCGTGAAATGTATTTAATCAGGATTTTAGTAATTTTCTTAAAATAGGTATTTGCAATTCACAGACACTTATCTGTTAAGCCATCAGAAGCCGACTAAGCCTTAAAGATTAACTTATAAAATCTTATATTAAGGAAGATTTGAAAATTAAGGACTACATATTTTGTTCTTCAG
The DNA here is from genome assembly GCA_947623375.1 of Apotomis capreana. NCBI lineage: Eukaryota > Metazoa > Arthropoda > Insecta > Lepidoptera > Tortricidae > Apotomis > Apotomis capreana. The sequence goes on from OX392501.1 coordinate 2,419,271, forward strand.
AAACAATGACAGAATGGGTTTTATCCCCTATATATATATATAGTGCCTTTTGACATATTCCATCGAAAAGTGATGTTGTGTCTACTTCATATGGCTTTGCGCATGTAATATCAGTCATCTCAGTACATTTTATACCCCTCCTTACCCGTGGTTCACGTAGTAAGTTCACCTAGGTGAACCACGGGCAAGTTTATTCACCCGTGTCGTATTGGTCATAGTTCGGCGAACCTAGTGGTTCCTTGTTACAAATGTAACTTTGACAGAGAAAAATTATGTTTTTCTCAGTCAACCTTTGACAACGGTATCTGTAAAGTAAAGGTACTGAAACGTCAGGGAGGCTCAAATAATTAATAGGTATTTATACTTTTTGGAAATTTTGACGTTTTATATTGTATATTTCAATGCGCCATTTAAGCGACAGCCAGTTTAAGTTATTTCTGTGACAAAAACCTATTTCCAAGATGAGTTTCCTTTTTCCTCCTGGCCAAACTGATTTTCCAAACTGGTTTGGCTATGAGGGATAAAATTTCCTAGTGGTCAAACTGTGAATTATTTCACGTGTTTGAAAGAAATTTGTGCCATCATGTGCCAAACTTCTATCCTCATTAGATATTAATCTCTTTGGTGACAAGTATTTGATGAAAATTCGTTGTCACTGCTACACGAAACTGGGTTGGCTGACCTTCGAAAGATCCAAACAACCGTTGTGGATACGCGAGAATGCAGAGATATGTGTATAACTGTATATTTCCCGGCTGCACAGGAACCGACTTTACCGACGTACGACGTACCGAATACAGTAAAAATAAATTTCCTGTGCAAATTAAACTTTCTAATATCAGCTGGCAATGCACGCGTGTCTGCAGTGAACACAGCCGAGTAGGGGAAGATGCTTGGACTGTAATTGTAGATGCTTAAATAAACCAAAGTGCTGATACGTGTGAGAGATAGCATGGTGAAACACGGGTAAGTAAATACATTTTCCCGTAATTTACCTTATTGTACTACGTGTGATTAAACTTGCCCGTGGTTCACCCAGGTGAACTTACTTGGTGGACCACGGGTAAGGAGGGTTCATAACCTAAATTCGATTAAAACGTACACTAAAGTTATGTGAAATAGACTATTCATTTCTAAATAGGTCTAGCTAGAGGCACCATAACGATGATGAGCTTTGTTGGAAAAGTTAAATATCGTGTAATCCTATATGTACCACACACATAATTCTCGAAAAGCTTACCTACATATTACAAAATCAAATGTATTTAGTTTTTAGTCTTATTTTCTTCAGTGTTTTGTTTTTTTCCTTGTTAGTTATCAAAATTGTTAAGCTTATAGATATTTACTTACTTTCATACATTTAGTGTTACTGTTCTTTTGGATGACATTAAGTTTTCGTGTGTGAATTTCCATTTGTTCGATCGAGACGAAGATACTTTGCCTTCAGTTTCGTATAAAATCACATTTCTATTTTATTTGTTTTGTTGATCTGTTGTTTCGCTTATCCTAACTAACCTAACCAGAAAAATCTTAACAGCGTGATGCAGGATCGCCTTTTGTTTTATATGGGTGCGCGGCGCCATCTGTTCGTCATAATCTCTTTGTCCTCTCATCACGCCGAAACGTCTAGACGAATTTTAACCAATTTCAGTATGAGGATAGATAGACATCCAAAGATGGTTATAGGATACATTTTACCCGACTATTACCTAGGGTAAAGAAAAATATATACACGGACGTTGCGGGCTCGTCCTAGTTCCTATATTTACGACGAGTGTCGTAATATATGTAGCAAATACCAAATACACTAACGTCAACGTACTACGGTGGTACGACGTATCGTCACGTACTCAACCCACGTGTATCGTCAGCCGAAAAAAATGACTTAAGAAGTAATACATTTCGGCCTACTTCAAATATACTGTTTAACCCTTCAACCATTTTTATTTTCTACGAAGATGATTAAATTTCTGGTAGTATGTACGGTTCAATTGTTTTTTTAATGATTTTTAAAGGAGAGAATGTTTTAATTCTCCTCGTGCTTAACGAGATCTAAGAAGGCAATATATTTGTCGCTGTCCGTGAAGCGACTGACAATTCGTAGTCCAACCAAAAATCAAATATCAAACATCAAAATCAAAATCATTTGTTATTAACAATTTGTTTACATCAGCTTGTCGAATCCTCCTTTTAAGTTTTGCACTTGTGGTAGGAGGTATTCGCTCTTTCATTCAAGTGATAACAAAATTAACAACAAATATGTAGGTCAGCCATACAATATGGGGACACAGCGATGTTGTAATTTATTTTGGAAACAAAATATTTTAGCACCAATATCATACCAAAGCCTAATGTTATGACTAGTAACAAAACCAAACGAAACAAATTTTATTTTCTAGCTTTTTTTCTTCAGTTACATCAATTAATTAATTTATTTATTTATTTATTGAAAAACATTAACATTACAGTTTACACCAATGCGTCATGAACCGAACAATATTTATTTTGACGGCGAAACGGCGTGGCCCCGTTGTTCCGACATCTCGGGTGTTGGATTTGGTAGGTTGCCCCGGAACCGACGAAACACGACACCTTTCGGATTTAGAAATACTACTGCAAATTTTGCCGAAGAAGAACCCTATCATGAATCGAAACAATAAGTTTTACGAGCTGTGGGTTTTTTTTTGGATTCGTATGTTTATATTTTCTGGAACCGAAATAAATTTCCTAAAAAGTCTAGGTATTTTCAGTATATTAAAAATAATATGACGGCAAATATTGCCGCCAACCACTAAAGGGTTAAATACGTCATGTCATTTAACCCGGTCGGTGCGTACGTGAGACAGCGCCTATCCAGCTGAATCGACGCAGATAATGTCAACTGGCAGACTCCACTAGGGAGGGCTAATATTTAAGCAGAAAGCGGGTTAACGACTAGGTCTGGATTTAATAAAACTTTTTTGTATACTACGCCGGTGACGAACAAACATACGGCTTGCCTGATGTTAAACAGTTACCACCGACACCCAACTTGATCTAATTGGGTCAATCAACTAGGTATTTACTGCCACTCGTTGCCATGGTGATGTCCCCTGGGTTACTGTTTAAAACTACGATTTTCCGTGGTTATACTTAGCAAAAGCTTTGTAATTTTGCAGTTATAAGCCCATTCTTATGTAGACTATCTCCTGACAATACCAGTAATATAAATTATCAATATCAACACTTTTCTTACAAGTTTAATCACTATTGTCCCCTTGGTCACGGGACCGAATAACAGCAAGAAAAAGTTGATCCACCCAACTGCTCAACCGGATCGTCTGATGCAATGCTGAGTAGCACTCTAGTATTATCAAGGACTCGTACAATCGCCATCAGATATATCGCAGCATATAAGGCGTTCATTAATATCTGAACACGGATCTTATTGACTGGGCGTTACACTACATGTTCAGATATTAATGAACGCCTTATATGCTGCTATATATCTGACGGCAACTGTACATAGTACCGCTTCTTTGTATCTTTTGGTCTATACCCCGCTTAGCCTTGGCAGCCTGTGTGATTATTGGAAACTAGCTGTGCCCGCGGCTCCGTACGCGTGGAAATCGGTCTGTGTCAGTAAACGACTAATTCACATATTAATTTCAGCACCGTACACACGTAAGGGTATCGAGTGTAATGGCTACCTACCCGCCCTTATATTGGTAATTTTGTTTATAGCCTATGGCCGGGAATTTTCTCGACAGATTAATGAAGTTTCCATCAAAATCTGTTCATTTTCACTTGATGCGCGGTCAAATAAACAGATAAACAGACTTTTGACGACGCGGTTGGCTCAGTTTGAAACACCGGCGGTCCCGAGTTCGAATCCCGTCAAGGGCAAATATTTGTGTGATGAACTCGAATATTTGTTCCTGGGCTATGAAGGCTTTCTATGTATTTATCTATATAAGTATACAGTTACTCTCAAAACTAAAACATTACATAAAATCAACTTACCTACAATTATTATTAACCTCCTAATAAGACCGCCTGTTGTCAACCGTTATTTAAAAATTGTATTTGCTTTGTGCTCTTTTGTAAACTTTTATTGGTGTCCAATAAAGTATTATGGTATTGTATTGTAAACTAAATACAAAATTCTTACCTTATTAGGTGTTTCATAACCTCTGTTTCTTAACGTTTGCGCCAAACGTCTCAGACTTTACATGACTCGTATGTAAATGAGAGGTGTGTACATGGCCTTATATAAATATTCTGTAGCAAAATACTATTTATTATTGTAGAACTGTTTGTTATTTATTATTGTAGAAGATATTTTTCGAGGGGTTTGATTTTACTATGTAGCTATTACTTGGGAGACAGAACAATTTATGAGTGCATTATTATTTATCTTGAAACAGTCTTATGTTTACGATTTTAGTAGATTTGTTTTAAATGAATCCTCTGAGGTATTTATGTCCTCGAGTTTTAAGTTTATAAATTTAGTGAGTACCTATGGTTTGTGGGAGTATAAACGAAGACACAGTTAACTATACACACGTTTATATTCGTGTACAAATGTACAGTTATCAGTGTCTTCGATAGTATTTACGGTTTACTAATGTTTCGCCGAAAATTATTTAGCAAATTCTTAACTCGCCGAACTACGTACCTATCCCATATTTTTATTTGGTCAAATTTTCATTTCCCAACTCAACGTTTCGCACTGATATCTTTTCCCAATTAATGATTTGATAAACTATTGTTAGACCAATTATTATCTGGAATTTTTATAAGATGTCAATTATGTTTTCGTCAAATGTATTGATTGGCATACCTTGATTTAGCAACATATTGAATGGCATTATGCAAATCGCAGTATAATTTTATTGCATTACTTAAGCGGGTAGGGTGATGCACCATGCACCTAAATTTAGAGGGTACTTTTGTTTACATACTTTGTGGCTCAAAATAGCATTTCATTCTTGAGTTATCATCGCTGATAGTTACGGCCTTATCACACTTGCGATTTGCGAGCGAATTTTGTATGAAGGGGATCACGCAGCGAGTTCGCCGCGACGCTTATTTGTATAGAAAACTCGCTCGCAAATCGCAAGTGTGATAAGGCCCTAAAAGTGCGTGTGTGCATAAAAAAAAATAACCCTAACTTACCTATCTCTGGGAGCAGTTTCGTCCCGAAGACTGTAATCCCGAAGACTGTAATCCCGACGGCTAGAATTCCTACAGTTCACATACATACGTATCACAAGTACAACAAAAGGAGCGTTTTTTAGGGATATAAAAAAAAAAAACTAACCTAACCTAACCCGGCCGCGTCGGATCTGCTCACATACATACGTATCATAAGTACAACAAATTGATTTTGATTAAAAAATATTTTTTTCGGTTTATATTTGTGTTTTATTTTGCACTATCATCATACTGTAAGCAATGGTTGTAGGTAATTTTCCCAAATGGCTTTTGATGGATCATTATTTGACTAAGCAAATCATTTGCTACACAATTATTACCACATAAAATTTGACATAATAAAATTTTGGAATATAAAAATGTAGCGAAATAAAAAAATTACGAAGTACCTAAAATTATGCCAAGGATTGGTTTGCGTGATAAAACTACGGCGAAAAGTTGCTTAATTGCCAAATGAAATTTGACGAAACATAATTCGGCGAAAAGGCAGGACACCAGTATTTACGTAAGAGAACACATTTATGTAATGTGGATTTTTAGTGATACTAATTTATTTTAGTGGTAGACTAAACGTTGTTTCACTTTTTCGCCAAATATTTTTTTCTCGAATGAATTTCACAAAATTTTCACTTCGTTTTTTTTTCCTCTGAAAGCATGCATTCTTAATTATTCATAGTTTAAGTTTGTTTTCTAATAATCCCAAATAGTTTACGTTTTCTGAAAAATAGTCGCTTTCTACGATATGACACTTCGGCGAAAATAAACATACGACAATTGGGCAGAGAACTATTTTAACGATTTGTTCGATTTCAAGTAGGAACCAATAATACACTAGCCTTTGCCCGCGGCTTCGCTCGCGTTAAGAAGTATTATTATTAATTATGTATCGTTTTTGCGGCTTTACTTTTGTTTAGCGTGTGTAAAAAAATAGGGCCTACAAAACTTCTTTGTGCACATAAATAAATATAAATATTTATGTATAGTAGTATGTACTATAAGATATGGTGGCCACTCATCATCGGGTATATGTAACTCAGTGAAAACACAACGATAGCGCGTTTTAAACTACTACTAACGCCATCTATTGTCAACATTTAGAACTAAAAATTATTAATAATTAATTGTCAAGTATAATCCGCTAGAAATATTTATGTATAGTAGTATGTACTATAAGATATGGCGGCCACTCATCATCGGGTATATGTAACTCAGTGAAAACACAACGATTAGTATACACTCGCTAAGACACCGGGATATGTGTGCATTTTATTTGTATAAAGCTTTTATAATGTCCCGAGCCTCCGCTTATCGATTTGGGATATTCGAGATTGGTTTAATGATTCTAAGCCATGTTATAAGATACGTCATGTTCTATTGTAAGATATTGAGGTTCTCTTCGTTGATGAATAAAAAATGTATTATTCTGAGCCAGATAAACGTAATTCAGAATTCTGAAATGACTTATTATTGAAAAGCTTGAATGTATTTATTACGGATGCAGGAAGTTTCCCGATCATTACTCCTCCCGTCCCAACGCGCCGCCCGCCTATAGGTACCGATTGACGACGATCGAGATGCCACCAAATACTATTTTTTTAATCTATTAGGATAACGCGGGTCTCTATCCATACCTCAAAAGCAAAAAAAGAACCCCCTTATAGGATCACGTGTAGCTGTCTTTCAGTCCGTCTGTTACAATCGATTTGCTGCAAAACTACTGGACCTATTAAATTGCAATTTGGCGCAAATGCTTTCAAGAATTTTCATGACCACAAATAAAATTTCAAAATCGGTGGCATTTTCGTAATTAACGTCCCAACAAACCATAAAAATTACACCCGTACTCATATTTAGTCATTTCAACCCCATCGCACCCCAACAGGCGACCCGACCCAATAAACCATTAAAGCATTACCAATGGATTTTCAGACTTTGTCACCACATTTCTCCCTTTTAGGGGTTGAATTAAAAAAAACCTGAAACACGTGTTTACTCATTTATTGTTAGAAATACTCCTGTGAAGTTTCGAATAAAATAGTCTAACTAATCTTCTTTCCCCATACAAACTTTGACCCCCATTTCACCCCTTTAGGGGGTAAATTTTGAAAAATCCTTTCTTAGTGCACCCCTACACCTTATAAGGAACCTACGTGCCAAATTTGAACTCTCTAAAACCAGCGGTTTAGTATTTAGACATTTCAACCCCATTTCACCCCAATAGGGGAGATGGTAACTCACGTCCGCCACGTTGGATTTTAAAATCGTTGCGGTTTTTGTAATCAGCGACCCGATAAACCATAAAAACAATACCCATGCTGATTTTCAGACTTTGTCACCACATTTCTCCCTTTTAGGGGTTGAATTTTCAAAAAACCTGTAACACGTGTTTACTCATTTATCGTTAGAAATACCCCTGTGAAGTTTCAAATAAAATAATAATAACCAATCTTATTTCCCCATACAAACTTTGGAACCCCATTTCACCCCTTTAGGGGGTGAGTTTTGAAAAATTCTTTCTTAGCGGATGCCTACGTCCTAACATCTACCTGCATGCCAAATTTCAGCCTGATCCGTCCAGTGGTTTGGGCTGTGCGTTGATAGATCACTATGTCAGTCAGTCATTCACCTTTGAGTTTTATATATATAGATTACATACTAACCTAAAGAGGTGAACTCGTGAACGTCCCAGATTGCAGGTTTTTACCTTAAATATGAGACCTGGGGCTTTACGAATTACCGCTCGTGGTTTTCCTAATGTTTTGCGCCTTGCTTGGGCCAGGAAGTGAGGATATTTCTCGCACGCGTAGCGGGCAATAAATGCCACTTACAGCCCAGGGCGACGTTAAGGTCGTAACTAATATTTAAGGCAGGTTCACTCCAGTGCCCACCATTTTTTCACACTGTATATCATCTTTTCCTAACAGGTAAATAAAATACGAATACATTATACGTATTTCTTTATTTTTTACATATAAAAAATCAAAAGCGACAATGCTAGCATTGACCCCTCATAACTATACCAAGTGGTATATAAACTTAACATAATTATCATATTACCACCTACACATTACAATAAATTAATTTACAATTAAGTGTATATCGATTAGTACTTATAATATCAATGGCATTACAGATCTTTTGATTTCGAGTTATAATTAATTAGACAAGAAAATCAATCCTAGGGCAAGGCAAAAGGTTATTGATTTAAACATGCAAAATAATTACAAAGAGACAATAAAATCAAAGGGCTCGACGAATAAATCTACCATCCACTTTAGTTATTTGTTCCGTGGATGATAATAAAAACGATACCCTATAAAAAATATAAAAATTACCGATTTAAAAAATATTGTTCTTACCGAGGCCGATGCCTGTTTTGTACAATGCACTGTACTATAGGTATTCTAAACATAAACAAATGGCACTTTTTTGACTATAGAACATATAGTATCACTATCATAAAGCTTCACACTAAGCACAGATAAATTAATATGTTAATCTATCGTAACATTCGTAACCAAGTCGCCAATTGAATTCTGTGGTGAGTAAAATTGGCAGACACTCGTATATGCAAATGCATATTGTATTATCTGCAACGTGTGTGTGTAAAATTAAAACATCCTGTCCGGGCCGGCGGGCTTTAAGATTTGGTTCATATACATACAAAAAAATATAGTTAACACTAACTAAAAACAGTGATAAAATCGATACCAACGCTAAATAAAGACACAGCACTATTTAAAAAAAAATTTAAATTTAAAAAATCGAACGCGCGTTCGGATACTTATAACTCTTGGTCCGGGTCTTCAGCGTCGGCGAGTTTGACGAGACCGATGAAACTTTTTTCTGGCTCCATCAAGGAGTGCCTGTCTCCGCCTGTGTTCCGAACAGCCAGCCTGTCGCCCGCTTTTAGGAATAAAGCGGCGGCAGAGAAGCACGAATTTGGTTTTTCAAGCCGTTCACTGGAGTGAGAAGACTGGGCGCACTGAAGAATCGTCTCTCTGCCCTCGATGTCAGCGTTTGTCCGGTGAAGAACCCACGAGATTATGTCGTGGGTATCCAGGTAGTATATCTGTGGATATATCGTGCTGTTGGTTAGCTCGTTTCGCAAGCCGACGTCTCGGGGGACAGAACGGGGGAAACTATTGCAAATTAGTTTTGTTAAAGGCTATTTCAATTCCATTGCGGCGGCAGAGTACCCAACTTAGTGATGTACAGGTTAGTTGGCATCGAAATGTGTCAGTAGGACATGTAGATGTAGAAAATGTTGGTGTAATTAGGGTTTTTTAGATACAATTATGTCTACATGAAATAAATCACGGCAAGCAATGGGTTAGTGGACATAATTGTATCTAAAAACCCTAATTAGTTCCTGGCAAAGGCTTACCTGTACATAGACGAGGTAAACTCCTGTGTGGTGTACATGAACGTGTCCGTTGCGGGTGAGCGTGGGGCGTGGATGCGGTGAAGACGCAGTCCACGGGGCGGGGTACCACATGTTGTGAGGTGCCTCATGTGCTACGCGGACTAAACCGTTTCCTAGAAATTAAAATAAACATAATAAATACTTTGCTAGATCAGGGGGCCTATGATGGTTGTGTTTATCACGTAATAAACAAATGACAAAGGATCTAGTACTCGTATTTTGTCAAACTACTCGTACTCGGATACTTAGTCACTTATTTATCGCGCGATAAAAGCAACCATAGGTACTATACTGTATTTTCGATTGCTACAACGTAGGTAATATCTAAAAATCCACCCAGTTCAAAATCAAACTCTATAGTAGGCTTGTGTTATGAGTGGGTACTAGGCAACGATATGCATAGAAAACACGTATGATGCGGGTACAAATATATTCGAGTTCATTACACAAACATTTCCCTTTGAGTCGAACCCAGGACCGTCGCGTCTAAGAATTTCACATCGTCAAAGCTCAAAGAAAATTTCCTTCAATTCAATGTATACCTTAAGTTTATATTTTATAAACTTGCTGTAGAGTTTTGCCGTGTCAGTAGTGTCGGGCAGACACGAACGAAGTGCCTCTTTGAGCGGGACTCATTATAACTAATGGCTTGTTGATGTGCAAGACGGTGTTCGTTTACTCGCTATTTTTAATGCATAGTTAAGAAATAAAATATATAAATATCTTATATGTACATGTAGGTACTGGTCATACAACTTCACACAAATCTATCTAGTCCCACAGTAAGCTTGTGTTGTGGGCACAAGACGACGCTATACGTACTCATATAGATAAATACATACTTAAATACATAGAACATCCATGACCCAGGATCAAATATATTCGAGTTCGTCACACAAGTATTTGCCCTTGCCGGGATTCGAATCCAGGACCGTCGGCTCAGCAGGCTGCTACACTAGCACTTTATCTTTATCCAAGCCGACGTACTCGTACAGTACAATAAATATCATATTTTATAAGTACCTTTACTTACAACTTACCGTCTTAAAACCCTAAAAAGAAAAAGGAAGGGATCATCAAAGTTGACGTATATCTTTGTCAAACCTACCGCGTCCAGTGACATCAAAGTTCAATTTGTTTCTTCACCGCCGGTAACCGCTCGTCCTTTACCCCTTAATTTCTGGATGTAGGTATAGCCTGATATACATATTTTTTGACCATCTTTGAGCATTTTTAGTTAAACAGTTTTTTTTTACTATTTTAACGGCACCGGGGTTTGAACCCTGGTTTCTTTTTTATTTTGCGACTTTCAGGGTAGTTGAATGATACCATACCATAAAAAGCTATCCTCCTCCCGCGACGTCCACTAGGGTCACCTGGGTGTTCTCATTGGACATATTCGTCCAATATCACAAAACCTTTTTTTTATATTTTTGCTTTTTCGTCTTTTAAATCGGTTTTTTGTAATATACAAGAAACAATCGAAATCAAACTCACACTTTTCACTCACACACACAAGCACTCCCATCTTTAAGCCTTGTAATGGCTAAGTTTCGTAAGGTCCTGGCAGAATACCAGCGAAGTGGCTTGCTGCTTCATTGTGCTGAGTCAGCACATTTTCTGTTATAATTGTTTAATACCTGTACCTACTCGTTTTAAGTATAGCATGTTTTGTCTGTTATTTTTTTATTGTGTCTAACCATGTAAGTTGTGGATATGAGTAAAGTGTGTATCTATCTATCAAAAAAATAACCAGGGTGATCCACTCGGGTGATCCTATTGGACGTCGCGCCTCCTCCTCAGTCGTACACTCTTGACAGAGCGGTCGTGGTTATATGATGAGACGTACCTATTGTAGATAATGCAGCTCTCGCAATGCACCTCCACTTGCCGCGGTCTTCAGCGTCACAGGTACATTCGACTATGGTGGTTGTCGCAGCCTCATCAGGTCTGTCCCACGCACTGTGCTTAATAGAAGTCTATAGCTAGATATATTTGTACGTACCTTTGTAGTGCTCGTGAATCTCGGGGTTCAGGTGTGAGGTGTTGCCATGGAAATGGGCCGCCACGAACGGCCGCCTCCCCTCCTGCGGACGAGTCGTGTCATTAAATATCATTATCATTATTCGCAGAACGGACTTCTGAAACTCTCGTAAGGGTTCGTTGAGTAGTTTCATTCATTTAAGCGACAGTCGCAGACCGAAGAGATTAAGGAAATCTAAAGAAATCGAATGGCCGAGTGTACTTTCTTAAACAAATAAAATAGGAATATTAGAAGTCGGATTTCTTGGTTACTCTAGAGACATTTTGAGATGCCACCCTAAGGCATATAAGAAATTAAAGCAACTGGTTGAAAATTCAATGGCTCGCGCATTGGTTCGGTGGTCTAATAGTTAAAACGCCCGTTGCCTGCGGTGGCCCGGAGAGGCGTTGGACACGCGGATTCGAACCCAACCCAAACCATACAAATTTAGCCAACTGTTCGCTTGAATATACCAAAACATTTTTAATTGTGGAAATACCATTTTTTTTACTTTTATAAATATTGACATAAACGTAAAATATGAAAGAAAAATGTAATGTGATCCACTGCAATGTAAGCAGGACTCGAACCTGCGACTCTACGTTTCCGGCGTAGTGCTCTTCCAACTGAGCTATCACATCGTTACGTCAATATCCACTTCATTAGACATTATGACATGATAATCGCACCGTTTTATAATAATCGAGAACTTTCTATGAGGCATGTATAAATATCGACATCTTTTTTATCGATATCAAATCCCTAGAGCGTGCCCTGAGTTAGCACAGGTATGCTAATGGGGTAGGACTAACAGTTAGTTATTGGACTGTTATTCTCCCTGTAATTATATCGCCAAACCGTACCTCAACTTTAATTAATAAACGTGCCCGAATGTGAGATTCGTGTGAATTCACCACAATGGCGTCGTTCAGTTGAGCATTCTATTCACAACATTCAGTGGTTAAGATTCTCGGCCCTTACCCGACTACCCCTCTCAGGCGATAAATTTAACAGCTGTCCACCACATCCCACAAACGCGGTTTGTCCATTGAAAGGGATAAGTAAGCTGAATGTAACTCAAACGTGGATTCAATTTGAAGTTTCGCGATTTTCAGGCATCATTAATAAAAACAGCACTTGAGGCCTTATCCGTTCAAAAATGCTGATTGTTTTAGACATTTTTCTCTATGATCAAACATGTTTCTTAACATATTATCAATGCTACTACTTAGAACAGGGCTATTGGTATGTATATATTTGAAGCCTACAGCTTGAAATATTTTTTGTTTCAAAAACTACTCGAAATTGACCAAATTCACGCAGAAATCGGTTTTTTCAGCTTATTTTTGACTGCACTCGAAAGCATATTAAAATACCATAATTTTAAGTGTCTATTAGACAACGCTTCTTTAAAAAAACAAAGTGTCAAAACAATTCGTTGATAAAATAAAAATAATGGTTTTGGCTAACAAAAAAAAATATAAAATTAGTTTCGACTATTTGAATTGTAAATAAAATGCATTAATTAGCTAGTTTTCCAACTGACTGTACTCTAGTTTATGACTGTTTGTTGACTTGAGCTAGTGTTTGACTGCTCTAACCCGGCGAACCAATAAACTTAGTTCATTAATGAAACTAGCTATGATATATAGTAAGTAGGTATAGAAGAATAAGGAGACAACATGTCTAAGAGAAGCAGGCGCTTATGGCGTTATTTATCTAGATACGTGTTCGACATGTGGGTATAAGACCGAGATACGATCTAATTTGTATCGTAACACCACGCGAAAGATGACTACTGTCGGACAAAGGATTTATCGGTTATCCGTGATGGCCGGTTTTGGCCACCTACCACATCTATAGCACAATTAGAACACAAAATACGACTCTTTCAAGTTCAAACTAGTCTTTCATGGAGCGGGGTCATGATTTCATTTCATTGCATTTAATTTCATTCCTCCGTCTCGAAGGACCATTTTTATGTCCTGGACAATGTTACTTACCCCTGGTTCTTGAGTGCCCAGGACTAAAACAACTCACGTAAACTTCAATAATATATTCAATATTTAACTTGCTACTACATCGTCGGTATATAAAATTTTATAGTGACATTCTTGTCCTTTATCATAGACAATAAAGAGTAAAAAATAGATAAGTAGTTATAAAAAGGTTGGACATGCTGTTCTGTTGCGAACACATTGTCTGGACGGATTCTAATCAATATATATTATTAAAACAACAATAGTAAAAGTGTTGGGTGGAGCGGCGTAAGACAGAATAAACGGTATTAAAATTATATCTTCATCAATTTATTATTATTTTATTTGACAATCAACAAACAGTATCTAGGGAGCCGGTAACTAACACGAGTAGTGTTGCACCATGCTATTAGTGATGTGCTATGCATTCACAACACTCCTCCTCACAGCACTAAAACAGCAGTCCCAGTTTACCTCTCAGTGTTATTAGTCTGGGTCCTGGTAGCGCCTTCGTTAGCAGATCCGCTTCCATATCTTCGGTACGTAAGTACATAATGGTAATAACACCTTCCCTTACGCAGTCACGAATATAGTGCACTTTTAAGTCTATGTGTTTTGTCTTGCAGGACACTATGGGGTTCTGTCCTAATTTTATAGCAGCTTGGTTGTCAATCCAAATCTTTATTTGACCAAAATCTACACCAAGATCTTTTAAAAGCGATTTTAGGTGCACAGCCTCTTTTGCTGCTTCCGTGAGCGCTGTGTACTCAGCTTCAGGCGTTGATAGCGCGACACTTCTTTGTTTAGTGGAGGCCCAGCTGATAGCTGCTCCTGCATACTTGAAAGTGTAACCGGAACAGGATTTTCGGTCCAATTTGCAGGCACCCCAATCAGCGTCTGCCATGCCTTCTAATGGCTCTTGGGATTTTGAGTACGTGAGGCCAACGTCGATTGTGCCTTTCAGATAACGTAATACTCTCTTTGCTGATTTGAAATGCTCTTGTCCGAAACAGTCGTTAAATCTTGACAAATAGTTAACAGCATATGTTACGTCAGGCCGGGTAGCGACTGATAGGTACTCGTACATCAGAGTTCCAATTAGGTTTCTGTAAGGTAAGTCGTCTACTCCTCCTTTCTTGTTAGGCTCCAGATGTAGATTTACTTCCATTGGTGTGGTAGTGGGCTTGCACTCCTCCATATTAAATTTCTTTAAAGTTTCTTGTATATACCTCTTCTGTGTCAATTTAATTTTATTTTCTTTGTATTCTCAATCAATAGATTTAGGAATACCTATAAATCTTTTTGGCTGTCCTAGATCCTTCATTTCAAATTGTTCATTTAATCTCTTTTTTATTTCAGCCAGTCTTCTCGGGCAAGAATAAGCAATGAGCAGATTGTCTACATATATGGCAATCACTGTTTTCGCTCCTCCTTTGACTGATATGTAGACACACGGATCAGCATTTGATGGTTTAAATCCAATTTTCTTCAGCTCAGTATCTAATTTTGTATACCACTGCCTGCCTGCTTGTTTTAACCCGTAGAGAGCTTTTTTCGGATGACAAACTTTTTCTTGTTTTTCAATATTTTTAATATCTTCTAGAATTTTCTTTGCCTTGTTATATAAATTTAGATCATCTTCGTCACATGCTTCTACCATTATTTCGGCAACGTATTGTTCTGTGTATTCAGGATATTTCATATAAATGATCTCCTCCAATTCGCCGTTTAGGTATGCTGTCGTCACATCCATTTGGTTTAACTTTAGGTTTTCTTCAACCGCTAGTCCAATTACGGAGCGAATGGTACTTAATTTCGCGACTGGAGCGAAAGTTTCATTAAACTCAATACCAGGGCGTTGCGTAAATCCACGCGCTACGAGTCTAGCTTTTTTTATTTCGCCCTTTTCAGGAGTCCATTTGTTTCTCAGTACCATTTTATGATCGATGACTTTCATATCTTTTTCCTTCTTAATAATTTCCCAAGTTTCATTCTTGATATGTGCCTTTATCTCTGCTTTAATAGCGTCATGCCATTCTTCATTTCTGACCTCTGTTTCGCACAAAAATGTCAGCTCATCAGTTTCTTCTTCACTCAATGGCTCTTGATATTCTTCAGAAGTTGAAGACTGATCCAGCACATAATCTTGTTGCCAAATCGGAGCTTTTCGTTCTCGGGCAAGAATAAGCAATGAGCAGGTCGTCTACATATCAAATGCTGATCCGTGTGTCTACATATCAGTCAAAGGAGGAGCGAAAACAGTGATTGCCATATATGTAGACGACCTGCTCATTGCTTATTCTTGCCCGAGAACGAAAAGCTCCGATTTGGCAACAAGATTATGTGCTGGATCAGTCTTCAACTTCTGAAGAATATCAAGAGCCATTGAGTGAAGTTGAAGACTGATCCAGCACATAATCTTGTTGCCAAATCGGAGCTTTTCGTTCTCGACAAGGTCTGGGCTCTTCATTTACAGGAATTCTCATGTTTATTGTCTCATGACTTGTACCTTCTCTAATTTCAGGTTCTACATTAACGATGCTCTCAACTTCATGTTCTTCGGATTCTGGCTCAGGTGGTGTTGTTACCAATCTTTCGGTAGGTTTTGAAGAGAATTCAATTTCAACTACAGGTAAGTTTTTCTTCTTCTTCTTCCTTTGTTTCTCACCCCTGTTTATTTCTGTGTTTTTATTAACCTTATTTTCTTTTTCAGATCTCAGCCGTTCCGGTTCGTCAAAGAGGCTATCGTAGTTTTCTTCGGTACGATCATCATCTACTTTATAGTACATTTTATCAATAACTTTCACGTCTCTGCTAATTACTATATTTTCCTTTTCAGGAATGTAAATGCGAAATCCCTTTGCTAGTTGCGCGTATCCCATGAAAACTCCTTCTGTGGATTTTGGTGAAAACTTTCCTTTTCTATGTTTGTTCAGGACAAAAGTCTTGCTGCCAAAAACATGCAGGTGATTCCCAGATGGAGTTCGGCCGGTCCACTTTTCATATGGTGTACAACCTTTCAGGGCTTTAGCTGGGCTTCGATTGATCAGGTAATTTGCTGTGTATACTGCTTCTGCCCACAGTTTCTGAGGTATGTTACCTTCAATCATTAGGCATCGGGCTCTGTCGAGTAGCGATCTATTTTTACGTTCACTTTGGCCGTTCTGCTGTGGCGTGTATGGAGCTGTGAGCCTTCTTGTAATCCCATGTTGTTTCAGGTAATCATCAAATTGTCGATTGCAGTACTCAGTTCCATTGTCCGACTGTAGACTTTTTATCGGCTTGTTGTGAAACTTTTCTACTTTGCTTTTGTATTCCTTGAATTTCTCGAACACTTCGCTTTTATGTGTAATGAAGTACACGCAGCAATATTTTGTGAAGTCATCCAGGAATGTTACGAAATATTTTGATCCCGCTAGCGTTTCAATGTTGACAGGCCCACAGACATCACTATGCACAATTTCAAGTGCTTGTGTAGACTGAGGTCCATCTACGGACGAAAATGGCAGTCTGGCCATCTTCCCTTTGATGCACACTTCGCAGTCGGGTAAATTTCCTCCTCCTAATTCTAATCCTTTGATTAGTTTCTTATTAGCAGCTAACTTCAAGTCATTTTCGTTGAGGTGTCCAAGTTTTCGGTGCCACATTTCAATGTTGTTGACACTTCGGGCTATATTTGCTTTTTCTCCCTTTGTGTAGTACAGGCTGTTTTCTTTTACAGCTGTCAGAGTTATTTCTCCTTTTTGATCCTTGATAAAAGCTTTATCTTTTATGAATAATACGCTGTTTCCTTTTTCAGTAATTTTAGCCACTGACATAAGGTTTGTTGCCAATGTAGGTACGTACAAAGTATCATGGAGATTAATTGTGTCGTTGTTTATACGTACTTTGCCTTTTCCCTCTACTTTCGCTGTGTGGTTTTCAGACGCTAATCTCAAAGATCCGGTATCGGAGTTGATGGTCTCGAAGTAGTCTTCCTGTGCACACATATGTGAGGTACAGCCGCTGTCCAGGCACCATGTGTCTGTAGAGGTGACCGACAAGCAAGTAGGTGTTATGTTGAAGTTCTTCTCATCCCTTTTGTGAAATAACTGACTTTTATTTTTCTTACTCCAACATTCTTCGGCATTATGCCCCTTTTTCTTGCATTTCTGACAGTATTTTATTTTTTTCTTTGAGTAAAACGCACCCTCTCTTCTCTCATTTTGTCTGTCTTGGTTTTGTCTGGCTTCACTTTCTTCAAGGATTTTAATTTTTAGCTCTTCGGGCTTTGGTAAGGTATCTCTCGATTCTACCGCGATTCTGAAGTTTTCGAATGAAGCAGGTAAGCTGTACAGCATCATGATGCTTAGTAAATCTGGATGTAGTGTTATGCCCATGTCTGCTAATTTATCGACAGTGTCCATAAAGTCGTTTAGGTGTTCACGGACATCACCATTTACTTGTTTCTTCAGTATCAGATGCTTCAGCAATGTAGCCTTTCTTGCAGGACCCGTACTTTGATATATACCTTTTAATTTGTTCCAAAGCTCGAACGATGTCTTGCTGCCTTTGACTTGTTTCAATTCTGAAGGCGAGATAAGTAGTAGCAGTTCCGAACGTGCTAACAAATCTTTGTGAAGAAAATCTTTCTTTTCCGCTTCGTTGGTTGTTTCAGTCGGCTCAGATATCTCCCCACTCGCGTATCCCCACAGGCCATTTTTAATAAGCACTGCTTGCGCTTGAAGACACCAAGTATCGTAATTTTCTTTAGTTAGGGCTTCTATGCGATGATACGACGATGACGACGAAATATTTGCCGCCGATGCGCTCATGACGCACGGAGTTAGATTTTTGCCGATTACATGTAATTCAACTAACCACGCTCTGCTACCAATTGTTGGGTGGAGCGGCGTAAGAAAGAATAAACGGTATTAAAATTATATCTTCATCAATTTATTATTATTTTATTTGACAATCAACAAACAGTATCTAGGGAGCCGGTAACTAACACGAGTAGTGTTGCACCATGCTATTAGTGATGTGCTATGCATTCACAACAAAAAGAAAGGGCTTGCGAGGACGAAGTTGCACCCGTCTGAGGAAGACCAAGAGCTGTCTTAACATACTGGTATCAAAACGATGGTGGCTATGTATTTTGAGAATTCTGAGAAGAAAAGAAACAAAATCAAACGAAAAACCAATTTCTTCTTTAACCCACCAGCGTGTTTCTATAAAAACTACAAGCCTAATTGCAAATTATACACTATTAACAAATCCCTTTTAATGTGGTGTGTACAGTGTACCACTATGGTCGTACTAGATGGAGTGATGAAGTAGAGTTGCCGGCAGTTGTATCTTGATCTATGCGCCATGTTGACAAGTCTGCGGTCTCTTAAGTCAAGTCCTGTGGTTATCCACTGTCTGGATATTGCTTTGAATTGGTACTAAAACTTACGTAAATAGTACACAATATAAAAACAAATGCAATGTATTTTCAACACTCGCTAGCTCCCAAAGGAACCATAATACACTATTACACTACACTGACAAAAAAAGATTTGATAACAGGAGCCAAAATGTTAGCTGCTAGTTAATCAATCGGAGGATTGACAAGCTCAGGGCTACTAGTAATCAAAATAAGTTCTGTAAAATTAACTTAATTCGTTTAACTATAGCCTAGGCGTCGGTCCGACCCAGGCGGCCAGGGAAAGTGGCGCTACAAACAGCTTTCATATAGCAATAATGTGCATACGTCATATATTTGCTTCATAAAACGTCGATCGCTATTTGTCAAGAATTTGTCATGAACCAAACCGTTTTTCTTGCCAAATAAATACTAAATCCTATTGAAAAAAGTTTACTTTCATCACTGTGGATAGTTTTGGCTTTATTTATGCAAAAATTACATAAAATTTCCTGATTCCTCTTTGTGTACATCAGTGACATTCACTGACTTCCAACGTCAGTTACCAAAAATTTGTTGTTGCCAGTACAATAAATTAGTACCACAATAAAAACACAATAAATGGCAATACTAAGCACAATTTGGCTATTTCTTAAGTAATTAAACATCATAATTATACTCACATCGCTGTTCCGGATAGTCCTGGAGACCGTGTGCTGGAAGTCTAGCGGCTTGGCGGAGTCCACACTCGTCGAGAACTTCTTCGTCTTGCGCCTAGGGCTGGAAACAAAGTAATACGGTGATTTTAAGAAAAGAGGAAAAACAACTTATGAAAATTATATTAAATCTGAAATGTCAGCTAATTAATTCCTAGCGTTTCTTTTATTAAAACGTCAGGGGAATTTTAAAAAATCTTGTTTTTTTTTTATAGGTAGTAATAATCCCCTATAAAACACATTCCTAGAAAATTACAGGTTTTTCTATAGCTTTAAAAAAAGATTTAAATGTTTTTGTCGCCTTGAACGGGCATCGTACGGTAAGTCGGTAACCGAGGTGATATTTTTTTCGACTGGGCAGGGGTGCATGCATCCTACTTAATATAAATTGTAATTATTAAGATTATTTTACTGTTCATATAATTTTCCTGAATTAAACTACCTAAATAGTAATGACGGGAACTCCCTCTACTTAAAAGCAAAATTCACGATTTTTTTTTAAATATTATCAAGTAATCAATAATTTTCCCAAAACATCAAAAAAGGTAGGTACTTCATGAATTCTAGAAAATCCCTTTAGCGTATCTTTCTTTATCTATTGCCCTCGATATACGACATTAACATACAAAAAGGACGAAAGCTTTTATCCTCCAACTCTCCTATAAGAAAGAAAAATATCTATCAGAACTCGTTGTATCGTTGTATTACGTAAAGGCCGCTATTCGATGAGGCATTGCAATAGCTGCAATTTACTTATACCTAAGTATCTCGGCTTTATCACGGACACTAGGTACGCTAGATACTCGTAAGTTAATTACAAATGACAAAGTCATCAGAATCATCCAAGGCCGTCTTAAAAGCATGTCAGGGCGCAGGTCACTACCTACATAATCAAGGGCCTCAAAAAACATCATCTAGTTATGTCTTTTCGGGCGTTTTTGGGACCCCCCACGTGAGATTGCTTTCACAGCTTCGTGTCCGAACCCGCCTATCCACAATCTGCCAGCAGCGTACCTAACTACTTCGGCCACATAGCGAGGAGGGAAGATGAAAGTCTTGAATAGCTAATTATTGTTGGGAACATGGAGGGCAACGAGCCCGGGAACGGTCCCCAACCAGATGGACCGATGAAGTGCAGGGCCCTTCCTCAACCAAGTTTTGCTCGGTCATCAGACACGTGATGAACAGGCATCGGTGGAGGCAGATGAAAACTAGGTGTAGAGCATCCACGACTATAGTTGTAAACCAGCGGCTTGTAAGCCGGTAGTAACCGAAAGCAGCGGCTAGAAACGAATAACCAGCCGCTTGATACCGGGTAGATACCCGACTTGAGCATCAAATAAAGAAATGATTTTTATTACATATTTCTTTGTCAAACTTTTATTTTTGTTATAAATAGCACTTTTTTTTTAAAAATAGACCCCGAAGACACCATTTGTACCTACTAATTTACTTAATTCAGATACGAAAAGTAAACTATGAAACAACGTTTGTGTTCAGGTGGCGGTGTATGAAAATTATAAGAATAAAGGTAGCTAAATCAGTTTATTTTGGATCTAATCATCATTGTAAACCAAACGCGGGAATCTCGCGCGGCAGGATAAATGCGTGTGGGGGGCTGAGGGGTGCGCGGGGCATGCGGGGATGCTTACTATTACTAGGTAACTGATAAATACCTATTTCCAATTCATCTCTCACAAATAAATTATTAAAATAGTCCTATTCCACTGCTCTTTCACATTTTGTAAGAGAATTTCGAGTTTTTAACACTTAATACACATGCAAATGTCATTGTTTATGTCTATTTATGTTAAATAGATCCTATAGTAAATAAATGAAAAGAAAAATATCAAAAACAAACATTGAATCATGTGAATATGTCAATGAAATGTAAGCAGCCGTTTCCAGCCGCTTGTTATCGCTAGAAATGATAATAAGCCAAATAAGCCGTTTCTAGCCGCTGGGCTAGAAATGTTAGCAACCAGCTTCGCATCTATATCCACGACCACCGCTGGCCACGATGCTCAGTCATGCAGAAGCTTCTTTGGATGTCCAGCTATCCCTGTACCAAATTGGTTAACATTTGTCCAGCCGTTTCGACGTGATGAGAGGACAAAGGGAAATTATGAAAACAGATGGCGCCAGGCTGGCACGGCGCCGTGCGCCCATATAAAACAAATGACGATCCGGCATCATACGTAAGATTTTCCAGAAACCATGACCCTGAAAACTGACTTTTAATAGATATCTAGGATTGTATAATAGTATAGACATTCATCTTAGCGAAAAAGAAAAAATCATAGCCGTTAATTCAAATAGATCACATAATAAAATAGACATATCATGGCAAAATCTCAGGTACAAGCCATTAGAAACATCGAATCCAGCTCCTGAACTAGGTACATAATATATTTAGTTTCCAAATCAATTACCTGACGAAAGTATGTTTAACTCACAAAAGGAAAAATACGTTAAAGCTCTGGGAACTTAGTCGAAAAAGTGTTATTTCAGCAGGACGGTATTTACACAAGAGCATGTGTATTTTTAACCAGAAAATATATTTGCTCACACATAGGTGTACCAATATTTTCTTTGTACTTACTAGCGTGATCACGTATGTCTTTTATTTGTGTTTTTTTGGGTTTCGTCAACAATCAACATACCTGTAGTCTATGGGTAGAATGTGCCTTAGTTTTATATGAAGTATTTTTATAGAAAGCATTGGCGCTGTATAAGCCTAAGTACAGTCGACAAGAAAGTGTCGCTAAATTAAAAAGTGGCAACACTGCAGTGTCGTCCCGGTTTTTTAGATTGATTAGAAAGGGACTACACTACAGTATTGTCACTTCTTAATTTCTACTTTTATATGTCGTATACTGTAAGTAGGTACTTTACATCATTTAGGTAGGTACTTATTCTTGTATACTTGGTAAATTTTATTTAATTTTAAAGTCACGCAAAACTTTTATTACTTATGCTGTACTTTATTAGGCCACAATTTAAACTTTTACCAACTACTAGCTCTTTAGAAGATTTCCAGGTTATATTAAACTTCACACTTTAAAGTTCACAGTGACCTGTTTTGAGCAAGACAAGCTTTTAATGAAATGGCGCCGTCCGGACTTCAAGTTATAATTACTTCAAGCCCTTTGATAAGTTGAAAGAAAAATGGCGACCAAGAAGTGTTAAGGTAAGTTTCGCTAAGTGATTTACTTTCAGAGCTAGACAAAAGACCGAGGAGAAAGGCTGAATATGAAAGAATTTCAATGGAAGGACAATTACGTTATTAATTCTTTGTAATGCGTATTTAACCTTAAACAATGCTGCGTAAATTATGCAGAGCTATATTTATTTATTTAAACTTTATTGCACAAAACAAAAGTCCGTACAAATGGCCAACATAATGCCTAATGGCATTCTCTACCAGTCAACCATAGGGCCCAACAGAGATGCTTCATGTGGGAAGCTATATCTAATCTCATGTAAAAAGAGCGGTGCCAAACTCATTCCACGGTAAAAAATGTGCAGGAAAGAAAAGTCATAACCATCTCTTTTGGTTTACCATCCTACTAACCATATAAAACCAACCGGATATATCTATCCAGGTACCAAACATTTTTGAAATCCTTCCGACGCAATTTACTTCGCATAAAGTTAGGTGTAGGGATATTTTTAAAATTGTATAATTACGTTTATAGACGCCGCACGGAAAAACTGTAGGCGTATAATAATTGATCGTTAAAAACCTCACAAGTTTGCGGCGTGGGCGAAGCCGAAAGCTAATATATTTCACTCATTAATAATGTGAGTGATATATGTTTAGGGGCGTTATTAAAAAAAAATAACGGATTCCTGTTTCTTCCAAAACTGACGTTACTGGGTTCATCTCACTCAGAATTGATGATCATGTTCAATGTGAAGAATAAAAAAAGTGTCCTTAATTAGCCCGTTCCATCACATCACGTTTGAATATGTTTTTTTTATTTGCACGAGCGTTACGCAGTGGGAACTAAAATTTGCATACAAAAGGACACTTTTTAGGGTTCTGTAGTCAACTAGGAACCCTTATAGTTTCGCCATGTCCATCTGTCCGTCCATCCGCGGCTTAGCTCCGTGATCATTAGTAATAGAAAGCAATTGTGAAGGATGGGCAACTACGGAACCCTACACTGAGCGTGGCCCGACATACTCTTGGCCGGTTTTTTTTTATTCTTAGGATGAAACGTCAATTTCTGGAAGAAACAGGAATTCGTTTTTTTTTTTGGAAAACGCTCTTAACGCCCTCGGTTGGTTTACTTAGCCCCCATCGCTATAACAAACGTCCCAGGATTAATGGCATCCATTACGTATAAAACATCGACCGAGAAAATTCTGCTCCAACAAGTATTACGGATCTAAAATTATTCCAACAATTTCTTATTAAGAAAGTTTGCCAGATACACTGTCATCGCTCGTTAATACTTGTTTCGTTTATGTAACTTAGATAAAAATGAGTTGTATAAAAGGCCTTACTTCTTTTAAAATGCTGATTGTTTTAGACATTTTTCTCTATGATCAAACATATTTCTTAACATATTATAGATGTTACTAGAACAGGAGTAGGAACCTTCAGTTTGAATTTTTGTTTCAAAAACTACTCTATTGATATATTGAAACTACGAAATTGATAAAATTCACGCGGAAAATTAGTTTTTTCAACTTAGTTGCGACTGCACGCAATGAAAGCATACGTATATAGCTATGTTACTACCTAGAACTCGGGGAAAAGTATTATTCACTTCAAAAAGTTGGTAGAAGTTATCAATATATTTGTCATAGTTAATATGATAAAAATAAATTTTAAAAGGAATAAGGCATCTTAAGTCGGTGGTAAAAACAAACCATATCGTCTCTTTTTTTTATAATCCTTTGTTTCTATGAACAGACATGTAAGTGGGTAGCTTGAAGCAACTACCTTGTCTTCGCATTAGTAGTAGAGTTGTTAGTCCGCTGATTTCTAACATAATTGTGCGCATCGGGTTACAAGCATTAAATTTCTACCACAGATAGAGTGTTCCCCGGTGATTATTTTCAGATGTGGAGGGAAATTCGTCCCCTGTGAGGCGGGAGAGCGGATTGAATAGGACCAAGTATACCTCTTTTCTTTTTTTATTGCTGGTCAGTCAAGTCTCCTATTATTTATTTATTTATTTATTTATTTCTTTATTAATTTTACAACAAAGATTACATATAATCTAAAGCCCTGCGAAACTGTTATGACAGTTTGTCTACAGGAAGACTTTTCAATACTTAACTAACTAAAAGTACAATTTATAAAAATCAGTATCAATTTTTTAAAGATTACGGCAGTGTATCTAGTAAATGCTTTTTCAATTTTCTTTTAAATATCCGTTTATTTTGTTCGAGACGGATGTCCTCGGGTAAGCTGTTAAAAATGTATGGCAGGCGTTTTTTTAGTGTCCTGTCTCCGTAATAGTTTTTAACTCTAGGCACATCAAACTTACCCGCGGACACCGACCTCGTGCCATGTTCGTGGGTAGTTCTGCATAGGTTATGCTCACGACTGTCATAGTTGTTAGTAGCCAGGAGGTATTTGTGCTTTAAGGTGACGGGAAGTATTTTACAAATTTTGTAAAATTTTCGGTAATCATTTTTGCAGTTGTTTTTAATCTATTGTGGGACGAGAAATTTTAAAAATCGTAATTGCAGGGATTCTAATTTATCTAAGTAAGTTTTAAATGTGAGACCATAACAGTCAAGAGCATACCCTAGTACCGAATCTACCAACGTAAAGTATAAACATTTTAATGTGCCAATAGGAACTCTATAACTGAGATGGTAAAATTTACCTAACAACACTCTTAACTTATCACAGATGTAATCTATATGTTGAGACCAGGAAAAACTAGTATCTATTTTTACTCCTAAATATGTTACACAGTCTACTTTATCTATTGTATTACATTGGCAATTGACTAGATTACTATGCAGGCAGTGATAACAATGGGCAACTAGGTGGAAAGTCATATCTGGTATTTTCATATATGGCGAGTGTAATACAAGTAGGTTGGTTTTCTCCGCGTTTAACATAATACCGTTGTCATGGGACCATTGCACAATGGCATCTATATCAAGTTGTATAGAGCGAGTCATTTCACCGAGGTTGGTCCCGGCACTCACAGTGCACAAGTCGTCAGCGAACATGTAAGGTGTGCTGTGACATATGACTCGACCTATACTGTTAACGTGCATCAGATAGCACACTGGACCACACCCTGACCCCTGCGGAACCCCACAATCGACTGCCGCCTCATCGCTGAGCACCTCGCCTACCTTTACACGATAAGTTCGTGACATCAGGTAGTCACGGAACCAGCCGTTCAGAGGCTGCCTTATGCCACATTCGTCCATTCCATTTAAGAGAGTTTCCGTTTCAAGAGTGTCAAATGCTTTTTTATAATCATAAAATATGACAATAACAATTTGTTTATTTTCTAAATGCGTATTTATTTCATCTGTAAGTTTAGCTAATAGAGTATGTATTCCTTTGCCTTTTTGAAATCCGTGTTGACACTTATTAAGTATAGAGTTGCTTTGAAGGTAATTACCTATTTGATCTACAATGCATTTTTCCATTATTTTTTCTACACTTGACAAAATTGCTATAGGCCTATAGTTTGAAAACATTTTGCGATCCCCTTTTTTATGGATTGGACGAATTATAGCTTCTTTTAATTTATTTGGGAACTTATTATTTTTAACTGACAAATTAATTAAATTAGCGATGATTGGACTTACTTTATCAACCAGTAGTTTTAGATCAGACATGCGCACGAGATCCCTGCCGGGCGCTTTTTTTGCGTTCATGCTCATAATTACTTTTTTTACTAATTTGCTGTCCACTGGCTGCCACCTCATGCTCATGTCCGACCCACTCACATAAGTGGCCCTATCTAACCACTCATCCGTACATACATGTTTAATCAGCCTAATATCGTTTGTAAAAGTCTGTGCAAACGTATCACATATTTCTTTCGTACTGCCCTGATTGCTCATACTATTAAGTATGTTACTATCGATTGACTGATTATTTTTCCCTAATAAGCTGTTTATTTTGTCCCAAATTCTTTTAATATTCTTATTACAGTCTAAAATGCATTGCCTGTCGTATTCATTATTACACTTTGTGATAGCCTTATTACATTTATTTCTGTATCTTGTGTATTCGAGTCTTTTCATCATATTTTTAGGATTATTACTATCGTTTCCGTGTAAAACAGATATCAGAAATTCATTTTTTATGTTATAATTGTATAGTTCTATATCAAAATATGGGTGTATGACCGAAAAGGTAAAAATCACAACGTTTTTTTATTCAGTGAGGTAAATTAGTTAATTTTCGTTATTTTAAAAAGCTTATTTAATCTAGTTTCTAAAAATATATGTATGTTGGGCACTTCTCATAAAAACAGTAGCTTAAAATATATGTTTACGTCGGCATAACCAACGTAAATCTCCGAACGCATCCCATTTCGCTTCATTAAATACATTAAATAATGATTATTAACATGCTTTTACATATAATATTTACCATATACGTCGTAGAAAAACAAATTGATGTAATTAAAACAAAATATTTGTTACTTGTCGCACAATTTCGCGGCTTAGCAGCTCTACTATAGAAGCTGTCAATATAACAATGGCACCTCGTTATGATTATGACCGCAAGCATCAAGTTACCAGAAAACCACGCGTAAACAACTGTCTATCAAAAGACAACCTTCAAAGTTGTCTATTGTCTATTCTATAAGATATCCCTGTCTTGTTTGGGCCAATTATTATTTTACTGTCGATTTTTTTTCTCAGATTTCAATCAAAGGTGAGTTAATATACCTATAAATAATAAAAATTGGCCCATGGTTCAATTTTATTTATGTATATAATACATTTTGTGTAACTCAATGGAGCAAGAAAAAATTTTAGGACATAGCGTGAAATTGGGCTTACCATTGTGGTCAGAAGAAGTAACTTTGCCAACTCCCCAAATTTAATTGAGATCAGCAATATGGCCCGCTTATGCATTAAAATTGTAAAAAATAAAATATTAAAACAATTTACGGTTACGGTTCTAATATTGTCCCAATTTGTGCCAAGTAGCGTCGTTTATTGGCAATAAAGGATCCTCGACGTCGCCAATGGCACCACTCGTATGCAACTGTAATAATTGACACAATTGGTGTATGATTGCCATTATTGGTTAGCAATGTTTGTCTTTAAATCAGAGGGCATCCGACAATCCATTCGCAATGTTGTTACCGGGGCCTCCGTCAGCTCTGCTACACACATGAACAATGAATGTTACCTGTCGTCAGGTCTGGTGACGATGGCGTCGTTGGCGTTGGTGTCGGGGAACACGCTGCGCTTGTCCCGCGGGGCCCCCTGCGCCGGGGCCTCCGGGGCCTCCTTCAGCGGCTCTGCTGGAAAAGGTATTTGTTACTTTAGTGGACGTAGCTTGATTCGCTGGGTAAAAAGTACCTATCCAATTATAACTATTCATATACATGAATAAATACAAAAAAAACACAGCTGTATTTATCTATTAAAACCTATTTAAATAAGTTGGTTTCACCGCCCACAACTTATCAGCTTTGCCCAATTTTTGACTGGTAGAGAATGCCCAATGCCATTAAGTCCGCATTTTGTATAATTCGTTTTACATTCGTTCAGTAAAGAATAAATAGCACCCATGCAAGCAAAAGATCATTCAAACTAGTTTCCTACAGCAGGCATGGTATTTAATAAAAATGTAAATGCCTTATTTTACGGCCCGTATTAGAGGATTTTTTGGGCCTGCGGGCCATAGGGTGGTGTACCTACATATAAATCTGAATGTAAAGCACAGGAGGGTCGTTCTCAAAATATTTGCACCGCTGCGTTAATTTTGCATTTTTTTTTAAAGTTGCGATTTCTTTTTTTATTTTTCATAGGATCGCTAGAAATATATTCAGACAATTGATATCACGTCGAGGGAAGTAGTTAAATTTAATATCTTAGAAGATATAGGTGTTTGAAATTTTAGGTCGACAGGTGAAAGACATCGATGTCAGGTAAACGACATTTGTTACCAAGTTATCGACAAGGGGTGCAGGTTTGCGACAAATATTTTCCAACTTGACTGAATTTGTTAGCAGGTTAACGACGACGGTTGCAGGTAAGTGACATTTTAAATAAAACCTACTTTGAACTGTCAAATAGTGCTTTTTTGATTGTTTTTGTTTTTCTTTTTTCCTTATGTCAGTAATTTGCATAAAAAAAACAAGCATTTAACTTCTTCTCATCTCATAGGACATTTCTCAGGAGGTTTTTTGAAGCCTGTACTATCCAGAAAGGTCATAACCCGCAAAAAGATGCAAAACTCAAGCCTACCCACGTGATTTTATAAATTTCTTATGAAGGTTCAACAGCAAATCATTTAAATAACGTTTCTGCATCCTAATGCTGCCTCTTTTGGCATATTCTTTCTTACCCGCTGAGTAACCTACTGCTGTTTTCGTCATCTTCGAGGAATTCCTTCACATCTGATAACCAGAAAGCCTTCGGCTGCGTTAGGTGGGATAAGCTATGCGAGGTATTGTCTGAAGCTGCCAGCACATCTGGTAACACTTTATAAAGCCTTTACGAGTCTGGATACAGAATGGTGTCGGTAGGAGATGTCACATACAAGAACTTTAAGTTCCGGAAAGGTGTACGACAGGGATGCACAATATCCCAATACTATTTAACAGATATGGAGCCCTTGAAGGTACGTGGTTCACATCGCCTATTTTGCATCACCCGAAGCAGTGGCCCAACTTTTGGAATGACTCAAACAACCAGCCTCAGAATGGGTCTCGATATTAATAAAAATAAGACCGAGCTGATGATAGTTGACCATTACTAGTCGACAAAGTAGTAACCTGCTTCAAGAGTTCGAAACTGTTGATCAGCTCCAGTACCTTGGCTCCATTGTCACAAATAGAGGCACATGGAAACCAGAGATTCACAGGCGAATCGGAATGGCCAAAACAGCGATGACCCAACGCGGCAAAATATGGAAAGATAGACACATCCCTAACCGGACTAACATGCACCTCGTCTGTGGACTTGTCTTCTCCATATCTGTTTATGGGGCAGAGACCTGGACACTCAAAGCCGCTGACAGGCAGAGGATTGATGCTTTCGAAATCTGGTGCGGGCGCCGCCTGCTAAGGATTCCTAAGACAGCTTGAAAGTAAAATGGAATACTCAAACTAAGCTACTTCGGTAATATATTGTTTTTATAACAACGAAACATGAGTTGAGACACGGCGAGTGACCGGTAAAACCTGGTTTTTAAATAATTTTGTATAAGTGTTTAAATAATTGTCGTTCACCTGCCGTATGTGTCGTTCACCTGTTTTTATATAGACAAGTGATCGACATACAGGTGATGGACAAAATGACAGTTATGTCATCAAAACAAATAAAGTATTTCGTTGATGAACTGCATATTTATACACATAAAAGTAGACCATACTTTACGCGTTATAAATTAAAATGAATGCAATAGGACACACGTCAACCAAAATATGGAAGGCAGAATATAGACTACATACCCATTACAAACTCCCGCTCGCGTAAGTGTATGTATCATATTTTTTTAGTGCAGCACACTGACGACGTGTTACTCGGAACAGTGTTAGGTGGCAACTGAAGGTCTCGATTTAAGCGGGGTGAGGCAGGGGAAACGAAATAGTAGTCACACAATTGTAATGTTTGTCTCATGACAAGTGGACGACAAAAAATGGCGTGGACAAACTTAAATTGCAAATAATTCGCAAAATAAGCATAGCATTATTATTCGATATGGTAGTATTCAATCTTCATCATATATGAAAATAAAATGGAGTACTGAACTTAAGCTAAGTCGGTAATGTATATGTTTTTATTACAACGAAACATGAGTACCTCGCGTTGGGACACGGCAAGTGACCGACAAAACCTAGTTCCGAATCGTTTTTTTGTCTATTAATATACTTTACTTTTAATTAAAAGCATTTGGCCTCTATGTAAAAAGTGTCTTTAGATATGTGATGATAATTGAATATTTAAAATAATGCTGTGTAAAAAACTTCTTCTAAGACAAACCTGTTGACAGGTGGCGGTGCAAATATTTTGAGAACGACCCAGGAAGCCTTTTTCCATCAATACGACCCTTTGAATTCTTATCTCTAGTTCAACGAAACTGTATTTCCACGGGGATTCAGAAGTTTAAAGTTTGCCACAGTAACTAACTTTATCTTGTAACTATAATGGCTTCATAAACTGCTGTCACGTTTTCAGTGAACCTTAATTGGAATCCCGTGTTTGTACATACTTCATCAACTAAAATCATGAACTGTATGTAATTGTATTCTAAATACAAGGGCACCTTGACATGTCTGAGTCTACTGGCATTTCACAAGATGTCCTATGTTGAGAAGAAACGACGAAAGAAACTCAACAGTCAGCATTTCTTTCGTAAATGACTCTTACGTCATTACTTCTACCTTATGACAGTAATTTAACCTAACATGTATCTTAAGAAGTTAAGCTTAAATGTTGTTGTAGAAAACATATTAAAAGATTTTGATCATAACACTCGACCTGTAAGATTCGATTATCTTGGGCTAACGTTATTTACCGTTTTGCTTGTCGCTCTCTATTGAAATGAAAGAGAGGAAATATTCGTTTTGAAACAAAACTTGTTGTGTTAAGAATATTAATTGTGCCTAATTTGCCACCACTTAAGATAATTTAGAAAGGGTTTATTGATTAATTTGTTTACGTAGAAGATGACGAATTGTTTACGTAGGCTTTGAATGCTTTTTAGCCTTATGGGAGAACGCCGCGTAGGAGGAATCGTGTAAATATATTTTGTTAAATAGGTCTTTTTTCACGATTGACAATTTGCGATAAAAAATCGGAACGAACGTAGGCGTCTACTTATGCCATATTTACTTATTTATTTCTAGCAGCTCTTCGTTGAAACTGATCTATTTAAGAGGGGTATTGTTATTATTATATATACAGAGTGATTGGAATAACGATGTAGGAACTTTGGGAGGTCATACAAGGCACTAATAGGAAGAGTTAGAACTCTATATTTCTTACTCAAATCTGGGATGGTTATTTTTTAAACGAGTTTATTATACTGTGATAGTAAGAGTTTTGTTTTAAGTAGTAAACTGGGGCATGGAATCTTGTACGATATGGAAAATGATTGGTAGATTAGGCACATACCTGGTGTCTTGGCAGGATCGGCGAAGGTGTTGAGCATGCGGTGGATCTGGTGGATGGTTGAAGGATCAGCCGGCCTCTTCTGTCCCTGCGTCACGACGGAACCCATGAAATCTTCAGGCTTAAGTCGCACCATGCTTGAACGGCCATTCTGGAAATAATAAGTGTCTTTTAGATATATAGATCGAGACCGATGGATGCTTTCATCACCTGCATATCAACGGGCTTGCATTTAAGCGATAATTTCTTAAAACATTTAGAAACAGTAATAACATTTATCGTTGATATAACAATGTAGTTAAACCCTAAAGAATAACAAGGTAATTAATCATCCTAACCGCGCTTATTAATTAAAAACAACATGAGCTCTATAAAATTTGCTTGAGCAAGCAGTTCAGTGCGAAATTTAGCGTATGAATATCAGTACTCAGTATCGGCCGTGTCCATTAAAGACGAGGAAATTGGGCTCGACTGAAGTGAACGGATTATGACACCGGTTACAGTACTTTTATCTCACGAGCGCGGGTGAGCCATGTTTGTGTGAGTATTAACATGCACATTGGCTCTGTGTGCGGCTGGGCCGGCACTGAGCGCTCCCGAGCTCACCCACACATAGCCAATGTGCATGTAGGTACAATGTACATCTACTCACACAAACATGGCTCACCCGCGCTCGTGAGATAAAAGTACTGTACCGAGCTATGAATAAAATAAAGACAACAGACTTCTTCTTTGTCTTCACACTCTTGGCTGAGTGGTCGTGGTCGCTACATCAGGGGGTGGTGGTGGCGCTCTAGTGCCTACGAATTATCAGACAATCTGGCTCATATCAACCTAGTCAATATAAATTCGTCAGCAGCCAAACTAGACCTCCAGTAATGGATATAGGCCTCCTCTAAATAACGCTGCCATGACGAATCCAGCGGACATTAGTGACGCTCACCAATCTCACCATGGTCATCAGTTCACCCTGTGATATAGTCTAGCCACGCTGCCTTCTAGTGTGATCTCCACTCAAGAACTAGTCGACACCAGCGGCCGTTTATTCTACGAGCAATGTGCTCTGCCCATTGCCACTGTAGTTTAGCAATTCTCTTAGGTCTAAACGACATAGTATACGCTGATTCTTCTACAGATCTCTTAATTCCTGATCTAATACGATCACACAATAAAGCTCCAAAGATAGCTTCCTCCATTCCTCTGTAGCATCGTAGCTTCTTGTTCCTAGCAAGGTGAACAGCTCGCGGGCTTTCAGCGAGCTTACACGTGTTATTCTGCGCGGATTATTGGCACAAGGCTGCGCGTCGCCTTGAGCCACCTAAGCCTGTTTGGGACGGTTGCGAACGCTGTTTGGGAAATAGGAAACGGGTTAAATTCACTTGATCTCATTAATTGTTTGTAATAAGATGCAACGCATTGATCTTAAGGGCGAGGCGACATGACCCACTATTAATACGTGACTGTATAGGGCTAAGATTGGCTACGATACGATTCGAACGCGCGCCGAGAGTATTTATTTGTTACGTATATAAAAAGTTACTTACATTCGTCCGCCACCTATCTCCTATCGTAGTCCTTGTACCAGTAGCCGCTTTCCTCGACGTCGTCGTCGTAGTGGTCATCGTCCGTCATGTCATCATCGGTGGTGTCATCATCTTCGATGAGCTACAGATATTAAAGTATTTTTAAAGCAAACTCACATTCGTCCTGCTCTTGTTGTACTCGTATCAGTAGACGCTCTCCTAGTGATCATCATAGTCGTCATCGTGCGTCATGTCGTCATCGGTGTGTCTTCATCTTCCATAGGTGACTTATTTCAACTAGGCGCAATAAAGTAAAACATAATAAACAAACTCACATTTGGTTTCCTCCTGTCATAGTTCTCGTACCAGTAGCCGCTCCTCGTCGCCATTGTCCGTCATGTCGTCACTGGCTTCGTAAAAAAATATAAGATAACTCATATTCGTCCTCCTCCTGTCGTAGTCCTCGTACCAGTAGCCGCTCTCATCGTCGTTGTCGTCGTAGTAATCGTCATCGTCCATCATGTCGTCATTGGCTTCATCTTTATCGATGGTGATGTATTTTAGGTAGAGAAAATAATGTACAAAAATATAGGATAACTCACATCTCGTCATGTCGTCATCGGCGGTGTCTTCGTCTTAATCGATGATGATATATTTTAGGTAGAGAAAATTAAAAAAAATATATAAAATAACTCACATTATTCGTCCTCCTGTCGCAATCCTCGTACCAGTAGCCTCTTTCCTCGTCATCAATCGCTACAGTCATCATCGTCCACCATGTCGTCATCGGCTATGTCTTAGGTAGATAAAATAAAGTAAAAAATATAAGATAGCTCACATTCGTCTTCCTTCTGTCGTAGTCCTCGTACCAGTAGCTTCTCTTTTCGTCGTCATCGTCCGTCATGTCATCAAGTCATCATCAGCGCCTTCGTCTTCCATGACGGTGATGCCATTGAGCTATAGATATAATAAAAAAAAAAACAAATGAACTCACATTCGTCCGCCTCCTGTCGTAGTCCTCGTACCAGTAGCCGCTCTCCTCGTCGTCGTCGTCGCCGTAGTCATCGTCCGTCATGTCGTCGTCGGCGGTGTCTTCGTCTTCCAAGACGGTGATGTCTTTCAGCTTGCCCATGGCTTCCTCGTCCTTGGGCTCGACGGATGGCTCATCGTTGTCTGCGTAGATCTGAGAACAATAGGAAATATGGTATTTAGTAATGAGCGTAATAATTATCGTAGAAACACTTTTTTTTATTTAAGTCTGGGGTCAAATGAGAAAACGGATCGCCTGATGGGAAGCCATTACCATCACCCATAGACCTGCAACACCAGACGAGTCACAAGTGCGTATTATTAGAATAACCATTTGAATTTTGTGAGTAAAAAAAATCCTATTAAGAAGAATTGTCTATAAAAAAATCTTCTGGTGTTAATTTTTATAGAAACTAGAAAATATCTAAATCGAATAATGTGACGGATAGAAATATTTGATAACAAAAACTGCGAGTCAGCTAATTCACGTTGAAGAAAAAAAAAATTATACATTACTAGCTGCGCCGCCGCGCGGCGTTAACACTAAATTTTTTCGTGATAAAAAGTAACCTATAATTTTATTACAACTTTCGTGAGACATATTAACGCAAAGCAAGAGTGTTGGTACGTGAGAAACGTTTTATACAACGTAAGGTACACGAAGCTATAGAGATCGGACGGCGCCCGAATTTTAATAGAGACGGCGTTTGGGCTTTACCTCCAGCATGGAAGCCTGTGCTTCCGGCGGCGAAACATATTGTGCGTTTGGACAATCCCGTGGACACCATTAGTCAGTGCGTAATGTCTATTGATGACAAAAGTGACGTTGGAGTGCTGGACGGACAAGTTCCGGGCTTGCAAGCACCCCCCGCCCCCGCGCCATCGGCGCGCGCGCTCAGAGCGGAACGTCAATCATAGTATCAGCAGTGACGAGGTTGCCGCGGCGGTGTACGGGCAGCCGCCCCTGATGAAGAGCTCCATACGAGTTCGAAACATGTCGGGCCGTTCCTGACAATTTCACGTGAGTGTAAACCGCTTAATACAATAATTAAAAAAAAGTAACCTATGCGTTAATCCAGGGTGTCAGCGCCGTAATACCAAAATTTATTAAAATTGGTCTAGCCGTTTGAGCGTTAAGAAATACACAAATTTTCGCTTATATAATATTAGTGTGATTATTTTTTCACTTTCCTCACAACGCAAAGGATTTTTTTTCAACATAGGACAACATAGTGTGGCAGACGATAATTATGGAAGCTCAAATCACAATGCAAAGGACAAGAAGATATCAATGCAGGTGCCTACTTCGAGTACCGCAGTCGGGTAAAACTATCCTAATATCTTTGAATGTCCAGCTGACCTTGCACCAACATTATATATTATACACGATGATTATTAATCGGTGATCAGGAGTAGAAAAATATTAATATAAAGCTAAAATTAAACTTAATAGGCGAGGTCTCGCTCCATTACCTCACTGTTTAATTAATTAAAAGTTAAAACATAATTAAAACTAATAACCACAAGGTCCTAACCTACATGGTCATCCTACATAAATTATTGACGTACTACGTCAAGTCAAGTGCCATCGCTTTGGCGGGAAATTTTACGAAATTTTCTACGGCTTTGTTTATGTAATGACAATGACAAGTTATTACTCATAAATTGTCATTGCCATTAAATTATGGAATAAGGTTGTAAACTCACAGATACAGATTAGTAGGGTGACAAGGAATTTAAGACAAAATTGGTTTCAAAATAAAAATAATCATAGAAAAATAAAAGTTTGTTTTCATGTAATTACGACTTCAACGTGACCGCCATCAATTGCTGAGTTAGAAAAGTTGGTACCTGATCACCGATTAAAAA
The DNA here is from genome assembly GCA_947623375.1 of Apotomis capreana. Taxonomy (NCBI): domain Eukaryota; kingdom Metazoa; phylum Arthropoda; class Insecta; order Lepidoptera; family Tortricidae; genus Apotomis; species Apotomis capreana. Next base: position 2,455,715 of record OX392501.1, read on the forward strand.
TCATCGTGTATTAGCGCGCCCTAACGCGTGGTTAAGTTTTTCCTGATATAATGACCCTCTCTGGACACAAAACTAATTATCAATACAATTTTAGAATTTTATAATAGGTAGGATAGATGTCACCGGACCTGATGAGGAACTCCGTACGAGTTCGAAACATGTCGGGCCGTTCCTGACAATGTTTACGTGAGTTTTAAACTGTTTATATAATAATTTATCATAAAATAATTGCATGTAGCCCTAAAGTACGAGTATTATTACAAAGCCATCTAATTTCAACTTCCACTTGAACAAATTATAATAAAACATGAAACTTGAATGTAAATTAACAACGGTAATTAACAATTAAATAACTTTTGCCGTGCATATTATGTTTCCATCTGTTCTCGTTAAAGTTTAATTTTACGGGAAAATGTGATATTAAAGAAGATACATTATGAATAAATTATATTCATTTAAGCAGTATAACGTCTGCTAACGTACTCGTAAATCAAAGGTTTACATTGAAGCGAAAATTAAAAAAATTTAATAGTTCAGGCAGGGTTCGCACTAGAGTCTCCAACGGCTTCCCGGGCTAACACGAGCGTCCTACCTATTAGACCACTGAATCTGATGCGAGAGCCATTAAGCCAGACTTAGGGCGTTGTTAATGTGTAAATTTACCATGAGCATCATGACAAAGTAGACTTTATTAATCACTAGACTTCATAACTTAAAATTAGGCCGAAAATACGTATAACCATGAAAAAACTCTAGTACTTAACGAGCTGGTTCTAAGGTAATTCATTTTTATTTTAAACTAGCGACCCGCCCCGGCTTCGCACGGGTGTAATGCTGATAAATTATGCATGTATTATACATATAAACCTTTCTCTTGAATCACTCTATCTATTAAAAAAAACCGCATCAAAATCCGTTGCGTAGTTTTAAAGATTTAAGCATACAAAGGGACATAGGGACAGAGAAAGCGACTTTGTTTTATACTATGTAGTGACTAATACAATACAAATCCTCTTTATTGCACACCTCAAATACTCAGGGATACAAAACATGAAAGACTAATGTTGTAGGTATGAATTATTTTACGACTGCGTACTTGCACTTCCATCAACACAGAGCTATCAATCTTCCTACAGCGGAGTACCGAAAAGTGCTGACAGTTTCATTTCAAAACATTTGGTTTACGCGAGCAGGCGCTTCTGCTTTAATATCCTAAATTAAAAAGAAGAACACCCCCGACACAAGTACGAGGGCTTCTACTTATGTATCCGGAATAGAAAAAATAAACAAACGTATATGGCTAAATATGGTTTTATTGTTTTTCAAAGTATTCTCCGCGATGATCGATGCACTTTTGCATTCGTTGAAACCAATTTTTAAAGCACTTTTTCCACTCCGATTGAGGTATCTCCAAAACGTGCTGTTTGAACGCATCGACGGCATCTTCACGGGTCGAAAATCGTTGACCACGTAATTTATTCTTTACATTTGGGAATAAATAAAAATCATTGGGTGCCAAATCAGGGCTGTATGGGATGACCCGTCAATTCTATTTTTTGACCTTCCAAAAATGTAGTTGTTTCGCGTGATGTATGACAACTGGCATTGTCATGGTGAAGTATGATTCTGCGTCGCTGGTTGTTTTTGCGTATTTCCTCAAATACTTCCGGCAAACAAATGGTCGTGTACAAGTCCGAATTAACCGTTTTACGATTTTCCAGTGGAATTGTAGCCACATGGCCATTAATACCAAAAAAGCAGGCCACCATTTGCTTTAAGGTGCTTTTTGCACGAGTCACTTTTGTAGGGTTCGGCTCATTTTGAAACACCCACACTGTTGATTGTTGTTTAGTTTCGGGATCGTATGCATAGATCCAGGATTCGTCACCTGTGTAGATATTATAAACAGATTTTGATTCACCTCGGTTAAATTTTTTTAACGTTTTCTTGCACCATTCGACGCGAGCTTCTTTTTGATCCTGAGTTAAGTTGTGCGGGATCCAACGCGAACAAATTTTTTTTACAGACAAATATTCATGTAATATCTTATGAATGCTCGTCATACATATGCCCTGAGTGGCCTCTATCTCGCGATACGTAACATGACGGTCTTGCATTATAAGTTTTCGCACAGCTTCCATATTTTGTGGCACAACGACCGATTTCGGGCGACCTTCCTTAACTTCGTCCGTGAGCTTACTCCGTCCACGATTAAATTCACTAAACCAGTGATACACAGTGGTTTTCGATGGAGCTTCATCACCAAAAGTCGAAGTTAATTGATTTACGCACTGTTGTTGCGTTAAACCACGTCGAAAATCGTAATAAATCATAGCACGAATATTTTCACGAGTGAGTTCCATCATTTCAGCGATATGACATTTTAAACCCAACAAAAACAAAACACTAGCGTACATAAGAAAAAAAAAATGCGGCCATTATTTAAAAAAAAATACAAATTTTACCATGAAGGTTAGACATTGCGTTTAAAAATGTTGGAATCCCAGATTCCGGGTACATAAGTAGCAGCCCTCGTAGCTGATGGTCATCATGAGACCCTCATTCAATGAGTGACAGAAAATGCTACTAAAACTAAACATAAGTACAACTTTTGGAGTTCTTAGCTTCAATATTGGTTGACATCTTGTCACTTCTTCCAATCAAAACTAGTATTGGGTCATTGTCAGTTCATAAAACAAAATTTGTCCCTTCGGTGGTCAAAACTTAAGAGCTTCTATGAATCTAGGATTATAGAAGAGGGAACGTTCTTTATTCTCATAGGCATTTAATCAGAAAATTAGGCCCTGGAATCATTAATTTCGTAAATGTCCAAAAGACGCGCACCTAAATCTAACAATGACCCTATTAACATAAAAACAATTAAAACTAAGAACAAATATACAATAATAAAATAATGTAAACCTAACTAAATCTAACTAAACCTAACTATAAATAAAAAACAATTATATCAATGTATAAATATATTAAAAATACATAATCCAAACATGGCTAAGAACAAAGGAAAAGTCTTCCGATTAAAAATGCATTTAAATTGGTCCATCCGTTTGGGAGCTATGATGCCACAGACAGACAGATACAAATACACAGATACACATGTTAAATATATTTTCACGACACTGCTCGAAAATGTAGTTACAGATTACCTACCAGAATCCAGTACACAAAACTGCTTATATTTGTTCATTTGTAAACAGTATATCTATATTAGCTCGCAACACCACAACAATGTAGACTTGAATTTCATAGTACGACGTACATAGTAGGTACATAATACGAGTTTTTAGAAAATATTTCAGTTATTTTCTCGGCCTACTTAAACGACAATTTAACCAATCAAAGCTAATCAATTGTCAATAATCATAATTCAGCGTCAATCATAGATTTAATTTATAGTTCAATGAAAACATGTTTATTTTGCATTCCAAAGTTCATCAACTACTCAATAATGTTCGAATGACTAATACCAATTACTCAGTAATTATAACTAACAATGGAATTACAGTGACCGCGATTCCTCGTAAAAACAAATAAATAAATATAGTAAGATATTAGTTATAAGTACCAGCACATGAATCAAAAGCAATGTGCGTAACATTTTAAATTTTTTACGTTAGGCACTTAATGTTTGAATACTATTAATGAGGCGCAAATTTCTTGAATCAAGTCATAATTTTTACCCCACATTATGATGTCGCTGGCTCAATATTTCTCGCACAGCTATTCAGGATGTCGTTGATGAAGTTTTAGCTGCTCAAGATCAGGGTCAGGGTACGCTCCTTGTACTGCTCGATTTTTCGAGGGCGTTCGATTGCATTAACGTCCCACTTCTTCTGGCAAAATTAAGTTATTACGGTTTCCAGAAAAACACAATAAAATGGTTCGAGAGTTATTTTACTGATCGTCAGCAATTAGTCAAAATAACCCAGAGTGACGGGAGTTCTGTGTCATCTGATACAATCACTGTGACAAGGGAAGTACCACAAGGTTCCATCCTGGGCCCTCTGTTATTCATTCTTTATAGTGCCGACATTATTAAATCCTGTATCAGACATGTAAATACCATCTATATGCCGATGACCTCCAAATTTACTTCTCTTTTCACCCCAACGAGACAGCCTCTGCAGTTTCCAAAATAACTTCTGACCTGAAACGCATTTCGGATTGGGCCTCTGAAAATTGTCTGGTACTAAATCCCATAAAATCAAAGTACATGGTTCTTGGATCTCTGAGCCAGAAAAATAAAATAATAGCCAATAATCCCATTATTGAAATGAATAACGTGAAAATAGAACGTGTTATCGAGGCACGTAACCTGGGTCTGCTGATGGACAGTAATTTACGTTTTGAGAGCCACGTAGCTGAAACGGTACGGCGCTGTATGTACCGTCTCAAAGTTTTATACAATATCCGTGATTTTCTAAGTGTTGACGTCAGGGTGAGACTTACGAAGCTCTAGTTTTGTCAAAGTTAAACTATTGCATTATTGCTTATGGCCCTTGCTTGTTCGCTCGATCTCAGCGCCAGATACAAAGGGTTCAGAACGCTTGTGCCAGATTTTGTTATATAATTCCTCCGCGTACTCATATCACTCCCTTTCTAAATAATGCCAAGTGTCTTAAAATGTTACATCGCCAACAATTTATGTTAGCGTGCCTTCTTTTTGACATCATAAAAACACAATCTCCTAGCTACCTATATAAAAAACTGGTTTTTGCTAGTAACAGAAATTGTCATTCGGTCAGAGTACCGCGTACTCTGGTACTGCAAGCTCCAAAACACGGCACGGCCGCTTTCAGAGGGAGTTTTAGGTATTGTGCTACTAAGTGTTGGAATAATATACCACCACCGATTCGGGGTCTGAAATCGAGACCTAGTTTTAAATCAAAATTCCGGTCACATCTTCTTAAAATTCAACTAGAAAATACCTAAACTCCTATTTCTCTTTATTCTATGCAATTTCATATTCTTATACTTATCTACCTAATAATAAAAATAATCCAAGTTTAACCATTACCATACATATACAGATATACACCCAAACACGCACACAACCTGTACTTATATAGCACATAGTTTATTACAAATTATCGTTTTTTACGTCGTATATGTTTTAAACCTTCAGAAAGAATGATGGGTACACACTCACTTTAACAGGCTACACACTGTATACTCGTATAATATAAATATAAATTAATTTTTATTTTTTCATTTATTAAGATTAAGACTGTGACAGTGCTGCACTGTTTGTCCGGTTCCGGCATTCGTTTTTTTAAGAAAGGTTACTGACGGAAGATCAGCGCTGCGTTCTTCGCAGTATTATGCTGAGTCAGCGCCTATTTCATACCACACACATTCTCGATTTTAGTTGTTACAGAAATAAATGTACCTATGTACTTAGTTTTAAGTGCTATTTTCTTTAATGTTTGTTTTCTCTTTGCTAACTATAAAAATGTTTACCTTATAGGTCTCCTTTTAATGTTACTGTTGGTGTCGGTGATGAAATAAAGTTTTTATCTATCTATCTATCTAATATTACAGGGTTAGAACCCTGTTACATTTTCAGGGTAATTGAAACTAGATTTAATGTTCTCATTTGAAAGCTTTAAAAGTCAAACATAGAACCCTGTCCCTAACATTGAGCCAGCGATGTGATATCGGAGCCATGAGTGTAAATTGGTGTTTCAATTTGCAAACTTCTTTATCTATTGAATTGTGAAACCTACCTGAAATTTGGGCAGAAATTATCTACTTTTCTTTATTTTTGTCCTCATTTCCATAAGCAGGCATATCCTATAGTATGCATGTGTTGAGTCTTGAGGCCTCAAGAATAACTATAGTTAGACCCGTAGTGCCAGTAGCAATTTTGATATCCTTCGTGATTTTTTGTCACTTAATTTGTGATCATATAAATATAGGTTATTTGTAGATCCTAAACACACAACACCCTACTAGTCTAAAAGCCTTAAGGTTGACTGTGACCTCCAACACGTGACATGGATCGCAATCACCTCATGGTACTCGCCGTCGGGACGGGCCACGTGACGGGTTGCTAAATTGCCGAACGTTCTGTTCTGTTGACAGGCTTCCCATTTTTCACGGTACGTCACGACCCTCAGTTTTTAGAAAAATGTAAATTAACATTAACTAACGCCTTTTTAGGGAATTCTAGAACAATTCGTTCTCAATGTAGGTACATATACGACTTCACTTTTCTCTCCAACTTTACCGGACTAGGCTTTATTATAGCGGCTCCACGCTACTCGCGAAGTTGGGCGAATACACCAGTGTGGATAGGCACTTCGCTGCAGAAACCCATCCCAAGTAAACCCTGACCAGAAATATATGAGGATGCGCCATATTGCGGAATTTCACTGGAACTAATTTCTTACACTGGCAAAGATTTTATGATGGTTAGAAAACAATGGCAATGTCATTCGTGGTGCTTTCTTTAAGATTATCCGAAGATAAAAGTTTTACCTACCATTCTCCTATCGTGTGATATACCTTCACGTCGACATTGCTAACCTAGCAAGAAGTGAAAGCCACAGAGAAAAAAAAGTGTGTGTGTCAGCTCCGACGCACGACTGGAGTTTACTCTTCAGGCCAGGCGCGCACCACGATTTTTTTTAGTCGCGCGATAATTTTGTCGCAGAAATAAGCTTACTTATGGGTTTATGAAAATCGTGGTGCGCGCACTCTCATATAAATAAACCCATAGACGCTGACGGAACAATTCTACGGGTATGGCTACGCCGGGATTAAGAGCCGTCCAGGCCGTCAAAGCATCGGAGGCGTAAGGAATGATAGCCTTGTCACCATCAAAAGATAAAATTTGAGTGACAAGGTCCACCACCCCACACGCCGAAGTCAGGAAGGCCGGGAGGCTCACATCTCGCGCGCGACGCACGCCCAAACCACCAGTTCGAATCGGCAGAGAAACCTGGTCCCATTGACCTTGGTTAAGGGAGACGTTCAGCACCTTTTCCAAACTCTCCTTCAACACGAAGTCAAAGGAGTCTGTCTGGACAGGGTGCAGCCAGGCTGGCACGGTGCACAAGAAATATGTCAGCTTAGGCACGGCAAAGCAAACTCGCAACATAACGAGGGCTACGTGAGCCGAAAGTTCATTCAACCTCTGCGCAGCCATCAGCAGAAGCAGCTTTCTCTCCTCGAAGGCTTCAGGAATGGCTTCTGGGAATATTGGGGACCCCAAGAGGTTGAAAGATCTCGCCGACAACACTTTCAGTCCGGGGAGCAGAGCACTGAATAAGGGGAAAGAATCGTGTGAGTTGGTACTGCAGGGGAAAAATTCGCATTTGCTGAAATTAATATCTAAACCCAGAGCTTTTAAACGAGGCAGGAGCATGAGCAAGTCTTGTTCCACTTCTCCAGGTTTACCACCTAGGGTACCGTCATCTAGGTACCAGATATTCAATGGGGATTTAACCTCTGAAATTACCTTTTGTATGGCCAGACAGAAAACTAAAGGGCCTAGCGGATCCCCCTGCTGTGCACCAACTTGGGAAAGAACAAGAGGACCATTGTAGAAAAGATTAGAAGCGGAAGAATATACTTGGAAAATGAAGGGGTAGAGTGATGGCACTTTATCCTTCACTTCGGACAGTAAAACATCACGCTCCACTGAGTTAAACGCGTTTTTTAAATCAATTTTAATTAATAATAATAATAATGAAATAATGAACTTTATTCTGCAAGTAGGCCACAAGGGCACTTTTACATGTCTGAGTCTACCGGAATTTCACAAGAGGAGACCACTGTTGAGAAGAAACGCCGAAAGAAACTCAACAGTCAGTAATTTTTTCAGAAAGCATAAGTACTTAACTATTACAATGATATGAACTTAACTATACGTATTAAAACGGATTCTAAGTTTTTGCTATCTACCGAAAAAGCCCGCGTAGCGTGAATTGCAGCCTCGCAGCCCAATCTTGTGCCAAACCCTAATTGGCAAGGTTGCAGATAAGCTGCCATTTCTTCTCTCACTGCACGGCATCCTAGCTTTGCCGTTAAGCGGCGGAAAGCGCTGCCTATGGCAATGGGTCTTATACCACCGTCTTTTTTTGACAGCGCACATAAGGAAGCACCATAAATATAGGAGCAAACTTCAGGGTTTTTAATTGACCACTGAGCAAAAAATTACAAAGCTTGGCCAGATGTTCCAGGAGCCGAAAATCGGCGTCTCCCGCAGATGCAGACGTAAGCTCCTTAAGATGAACAGGGCGGATACCATCCAAACCGGCGGCCGAACTATTGTTGAAAGAGCTGAGTGCCTGCTCCACTTCCTCCGGCTTAACAGTTAAGGCAGAAATAGATATGTCAGGTTCCGGTGGAAGTACCAGCGGCCGGGACGGGGCTGGATGCTTCGACTGCAGCGTAGCTAAAGTCTCAGGGCTCGACGGCGCCACGCCCTCATCCGACATAAGCACTCGCACTGCACCTGAGATCCCCTTCATGTACTTTACGCTCAATTGTCTTCAGTATGGAGTGTGATCTCAAAGGCGTGGTCTCTGCACCGATGTTCCCACTGATATCAAAAGAAGCAGAGTTAATATTTCTCTTAACTTTCGTGGTTAAATTGCTCGTGGCTGACGCTTCAGGCGATTTGAGTGCGGAATAGGCAAAAGACAGTAAACTAAACCATTCGAGAGTGCCATTGGAGTCGATACACTTATCAATGAGGTCGCTCAATTTGGCCGCTGCCAAGTTTCGCGCCCCTTTGGGGATATGCCGTAACACACGTACTGACTGCTTTAACGTAGCTAGATCACCAAAATCTAGGTGAATGGGGTTGTTACCATGAGCTTGCTGTGAAACCGACAGTCTAGGGTTGGAGGGGATGACTTGGGGAAAATGTTTATGCATGTGCCCTATATGCACTTTAAGTCCATGAGGGGTAAAAGTTCGAGTTGAGTTGGGACAATGGGGACAGCGCAAGGATGAAGAAGGATCACTCATATTTATAACTAACACTTACAAATAAAAGTAAAAATACAAGCAATTATAATAAAAAAAGATACAATTTAAAAGCCAACATCAAAAACATAACAATTTCGATTTAAACTTCATAGCTTCTTGTCGGTCGGCAAGACTCCCGTCTAGAAAATGAATGGCTCGGTTGTGTTGGATCCTTGATTTATGTATGTATTTATCCTGGAAAGTTTCACGAAATCAAAACCATTCTGCGGCTGAATGCAGGAAAATGAGAGCAGTGGTGATGGAAAAGTATTCACGCCTTCTCTATTTCTAAGCTTAAAGCTGAGTCACAATTAAAGCGGTCTCTCTCTCTACAGCAAGACGTCTTCTTCGATCTTAGCACCATACAAGCACGGCTTAAACACCAAGAAAACACGGTCTTTGCATTGCACGTTATAAAAGTTGTAATCTTGGATATCACAAAAATTCGTTAGGTTTGTTTGGGAGCTGAAACGAACACGTATCTTTTAGCCGATTGTGTGACGGGCGCTATTGTTTCAAAAGCAGCACATTTTACCCGTTAAGCGTAGATTTTATTAAATTTTATTTTATTTATAAAATTTTGTTGACCCTCGACATGAAGTTGACATTGACAATTTTATAGTTTGTTTATGTGAACATAATGGTAGTTTAAAAAGTCGTATCTCAGTATACGATCGGGGTAAAAATACGACTTCTTAATTTAGCAGGTTATGCGTTAAGCGTTATAGACTAAGATCCCGATATAAAACGACCTTCACCGAGATGTTTATTTGATGAATGTATTTTATATTTAGTTTAATATGTCAATAAATATATTGCATATGGGTTGCCTAACAATTTTTAGTCCAGGGTATGTTTAGTAAAAAATAAAAATATATATTTTTTTAACATTTCACCGATTTGATTATTAGATAAATTCATAGTTAAATAATCTTTAATTTTATTCAGTTTCAATTCAATAATCAGACCGTTGCAAAATGCTAGTAGGTATAGATTTACCTGTTTATACCTGGCTACCCGATAGTTGTGACGGGAAAAGAATAGGTAACCTAACGTTTGCATATTCTATGGGCTTCATACTTTCGATTGGTATAGAATTTATCTAATATTAATCAAACCGGTGAAATGTTTAAAACATTTTTTTTTATTATTAATTAATCATACCCTGGACTAAAATTTGTTAGGCAACCCATATGCAATATATTTATTGACATATTAAATTGATTATAAAATACATTTCATAAAATAAACATCTCGGTGAAGGTCATTTTATATCGGGATCTTAGCCTATAACGCGTAACGCATAACCTGCTAAATTAAGAAGTCGTATTTTTACTCCGATCGTATTCTGAGATACGACTTTTTAAATTAGCACGGCAGATACGTTCGATTTTATACCCCAAATTTTTCATACCCCGGGCTTATATATGAAAATCGATTCTTAAGGAGTAAACTCCAAAAAAAAGATAAATGTTTAAGATTATCCAAAGAAAACGCCGAAAACCATTCACGGTCGTGAACGTATAAGATTATAAATAAAGTGTATACGTGTTTACTAAACGAAAAACAGTCAGGAAAAGAGTGCATTCCATTAAATGAATATCATTTCATTTCACGAGGTTAATATAGTGGAACTGACAGGTATTTAAACTAATGACATTATATATAGTGGGTTGCGATTCGTTGCAAAATTGTTGCCATATAAATCTTATAAATAGCGCCCTCTTGACATACCTCATATATTTGTGGTCAGGGTTTAACAACCAAGTTGCTGAAGCGCTTATACTGCTAATTTAAGCTGAATAAAGGCTGCATAAGCTTCTGCAGTTTTTTTTGCTACTTGGGATATTTCGGCCAACTTCGCCTCAGCCAACTTCGCGACGCGACTTAGTGTGAGCTAGGGTTAAAGTTAGAAAATTTGACGAATCATTGTGTATTTTCTTTTCTGTTTATAACTGTCGGTTTTGACAATAATTATTATTTATTTAATCGTACGTAGCAGGGTTGTACGTCGAATACAGCTTAATATATTAAGTTTGAGACTCATTAGCCTGGCAGATTCTGACTGAGGGTCCTAAATATCTGGTCTGGGAACTCCTTTCAGAATCCCTAACATTATTCATGATAGCAAGTGTATTCGATCGTTTTGCTGCGAGGCTCTGAGGGAGTATTCGAGCAGTGCAGCAGCCAAAGTTGATTACTCTTTAGCACCACCCAGGGGACACGTGCAGGGTAATCTTCCTGCGGACGCGAGTAACAATTGCCTCCCAATACAATTGACAATAATGAAGTTAGTAGATTGTATTTGACTTAAAAAAAATACAATTATTGACTCCATGGATTTTAGAACCACGGTGAGCTACCAAATGTCTTAACCCTAAACAATGTTTGCTCTTTTTGTAAAACCAAAGGTCAGACGGTGAAAGGCCGACGTAAAATGGAAGCCAGATGAATAGCTATTGTTGTCGAATTACCGACAGCTTTTGAAAAAGCAAGTAAATATTTTCAGAATGCATTGTTGACTAGTTGTGTAAGAAATGCTTTATTTGTAGTATTAATTATAATATAGTTCATTTGTGTGAAAACAGTAGGTACGTCTAGCATAACAATGACTCGCGACTGCACGTGTCTCATTGTACAGCCCAGTGATTTTAACAAGCGTCGGTCCGGCCCAGGGTTAGTGGCACTACAAACAGCTTTCATATGGCAATAATGTGCATACGTCATATTAGTGAACAGTCAGTAGCGATTTGTTAAGGATATGTCATTAACCTAATTCAAAACATTGTTTACCGGAATGCTGCTCAATCATTCGTTATTCTTGCGAAATAAATACTAAATCTTATTGAAAATAACTTGACTCTCATCACTGTGGCTAGTTTTGGCTTTATTATACAAAAATTACTTTAAAATTGCAGAATATTTAATCCAGTTTCCTCTTAGTGTCGTTGCCAGTAAAATAAATTAGTACCACTAAAAATTCGCAATATGGCGTGGTTTGAAAAACCACCCTCTTGGGCTATAGCGCGACTAACAGTACCTGTCACTTTCCTATCAGTACCGTGCGAGTAAGACAGGTGATGCTGAGCGACAAGCGAAGTCGCGGTATGATATATGCTAACCCTGCAGCGGTGCAGCCCATCTAGCACAACTATGCTTCACGACTCTTGTCGCGCGGCATCGCATCACTTGTCACTCTCTCACAGTGCTTCACAGAAAGAGATAGATAAATATCTCACGCGAGAAAGAGTTGCATATCACAGTTGTGCTAAAGGTGCTGCTGCTGGTGCTATCAGGCGCAGTACGCCGCGCAGGGGAATCGCTACCTGCATTAATTAAAATTGAAATATATTTCTAACTTCGCGACACTAAAATATAAAAAAATAAATAAACAAAAACCCGATATCGAATTCCGATAATTAGTATCCGCCGTCGGCCACGCCGCCGGAACAAGTAGCAACTGAGTAGCACTCTCTAAAATTGTATTGAAACACTCTAAAATATTGAATTGAAAACCGATTTTCTATTGGGAGAAAAAAATTAACAGCGCGAGTTTTTTCTTATATTTATTGAAATGTTTTTCGACAATGTTAACCGGCCAATGTTAAAAAAACCGGCCAACTGCGAGTCTGACTCGCGCACCGAGGGTTCCGTACAAATACTTATCCCATCTTAACTGGCCGGGGTTAAGTTAAGCTGGCACCTGGTGTGTATGGCGCCGGATACATAGGTATGAGATGCAAAAATAACGCAACCGATCACGTTTCTTGTATGGTATCCTTAAATATTGATTTTATGCTGTTTCTTAGTATTTGTTAATACAGCGGCAACAGAAATACATCTGTAAAAAATTCAACTGTCTAGTTATCGTATCAGATACAGCCTGGTGACAGACGGACAGCGAAGGCTTAGTAATAGGGTCTCGTTTTTACCCTTTGGGTACGGAACCCTAAAAAACCAGCCAACGCGCAATGTAGGGATCCGTAGTTGCTCATCATAAGAAGAGAGCTTTTTGGTGCAACCTATTCTCCTCACTTGGCTTAAAGGATTTAGAAGACAAGCTATTTGGTTTCCGTTTTCGTTTTGGAATCATAATATTTTAAAATACCTAATATCCAACGATATCCCAAACCTCGGGATAACTACAGGATGCGGTACACTTAATTTTTTTTTCAGGTTTTTATTTTTCCACTTTGTCAGCATGACTAACTGACTATACCCATACCCGTGCTAAATAAGGGTTCCTTGTTGACTACGGAACCCTAAAAAGGAGGGTTACATAGACAATGCGGGGACCTTCTAGTACCAAAATTAGAGTAAGTATTAAACAAATAAACTCATCTGCTCCTACGTCATTCAGTCTCTCAATATCTTGGAATATATTGTACAGGAAACATGATAGTGAATAGCAGAATGACTCCCTCAAGTAAATAATATAACTGTCGGAAAACTGGATTAAAGAAGCCCGGAGGTAACCGGGCGGGGCTGAAATTAGATAAGGACGTACTTCATAAACGTGCCGTGAGTACTTGTTCCTGAAACGTAATAACGCTGCTCGGAATTTGTCGCCATGACAACGAGCGAAGTCCTCAGTACGGTATTTGACTGTAGCGAAAATAAATTGTATCATTGAAAACACTAAAAATACACGCAACCAAATCTATCACTAGCTCTTGGACATTATACTACTTTTTATTGGACAAAAGCTAAAAACTAATAAGAAAACTTCTGATTTTGATGACGTCGTCGTTTCGTTCGTCGTTTCGTTAATCGTTTTTGACGTCTCATAAAGAGTAGATAACTAGTAGGTAGTAATATTCCAAATGCAAAAATGTGCTTGTATATTCTAGAACCAGAGCGGAGGATTAGACATTTTCTTATACATAGTTTATAGTCCGTCGAGTCTCGTAGGTTGCACTTTACTCCGAACAATCCTCGGCCCCCCTACATAAGCAGAAACGACGCGGGGAAAGAAATCTTAATTTTTGCACAGACATTAGGGTGTTTCATCTTTGTATGGAAAAAAATAAACTTTGTATTTTTTAAGGCTTCGCTTGGGGATCGAGTCTCTATATTAAAATAAAATATTTGTTCCAAATTTCAAGAAAATTTGAGGACGTTTAGAGGTTGCGCCAACTAACCACTTTTACAACAAATGTTAAAATTCGTAATATTTCTGAAGTACTGATTTTATATTTTATCAGATGTTAATCATAAATAACTCTCTTTGGAAGTAAAGAGTATTACCCGTAGAGAAGTTTAAATGTAAGTAATTAAACTATTGTTCAATTTCTATAAAGTCAGAGCCTTCAAGAGAAACGTGTAATTTTACCATTTATAGAAAAAAGGGAAAAAATACAGCAAACGCTTTCTAGAGCAGATACATCAGCGGTTTCGATATCACTTAGAATATAGAAGAAGTCTAGTATTTTTAATACGATGAGAGATAATTTACATCATATTTTGTTATTTTATTCTATATTTATTCTACATAAATATAGAATAAAATAACATACAAAAAAGTAAAATCGTAGAGTTTTGGAGCTCTGAACCTATACACAAAAAATAAAAAAGTTAAGAAGCCTGAAAATATATGTATTTGTATAATTTGCTATTGTTTATCAATATGTAATGCATATCAGTATAGCATACTATACAAAAATAACATTCTTCATGTCTCCAAAGTGATAATGGCTCTATATTATGCGGAAACCGCGTATCGTACTGGCTTAGCAGATGTTGACATATAATTGTATGATATTTGTTTTATTATTTTTTTTATCATAACGAGTGTATACTAAAACTATACTTTTCTTTGAAGGAGCCTATGTTTAAAGAAATTCATTAGAAGAAGCTTTACTGAAAGTTGAATTTGATGTACGTTACTGCTTTTTTATGCCAGATAAGTTTTTTTTTTATTTCATAACCCAAAAATGGTGAAATTCTTATTTGAATAATGCTCAAGAATTTACGTATTTGTTACAAATTCCACAATGTGGCGCAACCTCTAAATAATGTTCAATTAAGCTGAAATTTGGCACAGAGGCCTTTTGGGTAAGTGCGATCAAGGATTTGAGCGAAGTCACATGAAAATAAAACTTTTTGAAATATGAAACACCCTAACAGACATAGTGGACTTCTTTAGATTTTTGACGTAATAAAATAACAATTTTATAATTTGACCTCTGGAGCTGAATTTCACCTAATGATAAATATGATACATCACCGAGATATGTCTACTTTATCAATAGACTCTATTTTTTTTAATGACGGGGGGAGGGGGTTGGGGGGGATAAATGGTATAATAATTTAAACCGATTTAAGATACCTACTAATTTCATCCCGTTTGCCAATTAATTCTGTAGGGGAAAACCGGGAGATCTGACCAGGTAGGAGACTTGATTCAAGTCTCCTACCTGGTTTGATTTGAATGAATTGAATGAAATATTTGAGATGGTTCAAGTCACTTGAACCATCTCAAATATTTCATTCAAATTTCGCGCCATCGGCGCCGTTGATAGCTCGAAAGACACTTGCATAAAGGCGGTGGCTGCGAGTATGCCATATTGGCCACCATTAGTACGGTTCGGCTTTGAGCGAGAAAAACGTGTTCTTGCGTTACAAAACTGAATAAAAATATTTTTTTGTTTTCTTATGCAATTTCAACAGTTTTAGAGGTAAGATCTGTTTTATTATCACATCCTTTTTTCTTTGTTTAATGTAGTATTTTTGAGTTAATGTGTGTGGAATCGTCCGTTGCAATGCAATTGTTTAGAGGAAACATCACTTTTGTAAGGCAAGGGGGTAGCGGGAGACTTGACCACTCTGTCGGTGGGAGACATGATCAGTGGTTCAAATGTCCCGCTCTGCTCTTTAGTTGATTATTATTTTATTATTATATTATTAAATGTTGATCATTTGTAAGAGAAACTCGTTTATATTTTCGGGTTTGTGATTCCTGATGATTATTGTTTAAAACTTGCATAGTTTTTGGTTATAAGTGAAATTATAGTTCAGTTTTTGTAATATGTAGGAAAAAAATGTCTAAAATGTTGTTAAATATAATTTCTTCGAAGAAAAACTCATAATTATAATTATGGTTTTATATGTTGTTAATTAATGTGTATAATCGTATGTGATTCCTGATGTTCCTGAGGTGCCTAGTTTCTGTTAGAAGTGAGATCATAATTTATTTTCTTTAAAATTTACAAAAAACGGCCTCATGTCGTTAACTATTGATTATTTGTAAGAAAAACTCATGTATAATTTTGGATTTAAAGCTTATTTATAAATGTGCATAATCATATGTGATAATTGATGAGCCATTAGTGTTTATAATTGATCAGTTTTCTGTTAGGAAATGAAAATCTTGTTTGTATGATTTACAAGTCAAAAACTAGCTTAATAATGTTAAATGTTGATTGTTTCTGTAAGAAAGTCTCGTTTCTAATTATGGCAGTGTTTTTCGTGAAATATTAATAAAAAAATAATAGTTTTTTTAATTTTATTCCTTCTAGACAAATTTATGGTCAATTCTCCCTCAAGCCCTGGTCAACTCACCCGTAGGGGTGGGAGATTTGATCCATTTTTCCGTTTTCAAAAAACATGAAATAAAAAAATATATGTTGACTTTATCAACAATCTAATATTATCAAATTATACCTAACAAGATAAGACATACATGAGCCCGATTACAAGACGCTACGACTAATACATAAAATTTTAAGCATCTTTAATGAAATTGGGGTTCACCTCTCCCGGACTTCCCCTACTGCATAACAGCAAAAGTACGGGTGAAAATCAAAAATTGAAATATGAATAATTTTTCGCAGGTCATATTTTCACAATCTAATTGTTTATTGCGGTTTAAGAGGCCTATTCCTCGAAACGGTTTCGGAATTAACATAGCTCGCAAAAAAAAAATATAAGGTACTTGCGCCAATATAGACAGAAGTGAAGTCTATGGTACTAGCTGAACTTGGACGCGAAATTTGAATTCGTTGGAACGGTTATAACTCTATAAAAATTTGAAGTAGGCTATCCTATCTTAGACATAAGGTAAGTCTGGTACTAATCGAACATGGGAGCGAAATTTGAATTCGTTCGAACGGTTATATTATAATTATTAACAATAAATTTTTGAACTGGGATATCTTAGGAAAAGGGCCATCTTTGGCGCAAGTACCTTATCCCTATTAGCATGTAAATTATCTCCATTAGGTACCGTACTATATGCAAGAGCAATTTTTAGAAACCACGTTTAGATATTTATTTTGAAGTGCAAATAGCGCACGACGCGGTCTGAATTCGGCGGGTACCTGGCACGGCGTCAACTGACAAATATACTACGCATCGTGCGCTTTGTTTTTTAACCGATCGTTGAACTTTTATAGATACACTAGGAGTTTCCTGCGATTTCGTCTCCATAGGAAATATTATTGAGTGTATAGTTGCCGGCAAACTTTTAGAACAAAACATTTACATTTGTACGTAAATCGGCTACTGCAGTCAAGGTTATGCTCTAAAAGTTTGCCGGCAGCTGTATTTGTTATTGTATAAATTTAAATCTGTAAGAGTAGGTAGCTAAATAAAATAAACCATATTTGACAGCATCTATTAACTTTTTTTTTGACGACGCGTTTGGCACAGTTTGTATAGCACACCTGCCTACTGAGCCGGCGGTCCCAGGTTCGAATGCCGACCAGGGCAAATACTTGTGTGATGAAATAAGTATGTATATCGTCGTCTAGTAACCATACTAAAGCCTTCTTGAGCTTAATTTGGGACTAGATCGATTTGTGTGAGTTTGTCCGATATTATTATTTAATTATTGTACCTCCCATAAAATCAGCAAAAATCGTTTAAAAATAGCTTTATTCGTCGTCCAATTCCGATCGAGGGCGAGATTACACGGACTTCTATTGAGATTTATGAAGTGAGCTATTACTATTACTGACATAGCTACATAATAATTACAAAGGGCACCTTCTGGGAGCAAAGGATAAAAAGTCCGAGTCCTGACAATACAACTACGTTAAAGAGAAATATTAAACGTATACCATAGTTCCATACATTTTGGATCGGTAGATGATTTTCTTGTGTTTCAATGTGATCCTCTTCATCATTCATGTCGCTCCCGCTCTTGCCTCCCCCCGAATCATCCTGAATGTTAATAAATCCATGTTTTATCATACCATACACCGGGATTTTCGGAGCAGACATGAATTGCCACCTACTGTCGGCCTATTCTTAAGTCATTCCTACTGAGCCGGCGGTCCCGGGTTCGAATCCCGACCAGGGCAAATACTTGTGTGATGATCTCGAATATTTGTTTTTGGGTCATGGATGTTATCTATATATGTAGGTATTTATATATTATGTATATCGTAGTCTAGTACCCATAGTACAAGCTTTGCTTAGTTTGGGACTAGGTCGATTTGTGTATGATTGTGCCATAATGTTTATTTATTTATTTATTCGTGCTCCTAAAACCTCGCGTACGATTAGTAGACATACGTATATATATATTCTTGTTCCCTTCTCATAAATACAAATAAATCCCGTGTGAATCCGATACCTGCGCTCTATTTGCCTTGTTCGTGATAACTCCCTTCAAAGGAGTCCTCGGTGTCACGAATCGGGGATATCGAGATATATTACCGCGTCTTTTTATAGACAACTCAATAATACCGGCGAGGTGGGCGTTATTCGGCTGGGATATTGTGGATGAAATGTTATGGAATAAACAAACGAGTATTACATTTTATTTAGACATGGAGGTATAACATGTGAATGTGAAGCATTGTTTGCATGTCCAATCAAAAACCCTGAACTATCAAACATGTTTTAAATGTTTACGATTATTGTTTCATGCAGGGTTCGAATCTGCGTCTCTAACGGCTTTCCGGGCCAACACGGGCGTCTTACCTATTGGAACACTGAACCTGATGCCAGAGCTATGTGTTGTAATGTTTCAACCAGTTGCTTATTCTTGCATGCCTTAGGATGGCATCGTAAAAAAATAAACATAATTATATATTTTTTTAAGATGCATATCATTTGACAATCTTACAATAACCACGAATCTGGTAGAAAAATACAAGTAATGTCAAATTTATAAAATGAGCAAAAATTTTATCAAAATTTTGTGAACTCACTTCTATTGTTACCGGCTTAGAGGCGTGTTAGGATATTTTTTGATCACATTTTTTTTCATACATTGAAGAACTCAACTGTTCCTTTTTAAATATCGACTAAATAAGGCTAGAAAAATAAACATATTTCTTTTGACACAACGATGGATGCGCAGCCCTAATACATTAAAAAATAAAAATAAGAGTAGATAATCTTTAATCTTTTCTCCTCGCATTTTGGAGACATGTTTATCATATTAAATATCCCAATCTACTAAAACAAAAGATGTGTCAAACGTTGCTGATCTACATTTCTACTGGAAAAAAGCGCAAAAATCGAAAGTGTTTGATATCTAAGTTTTTTTACCTGAATTAATAAATTGAGTGGTGTTTTTAGTTGAGATATATTGGATATTGCACATTGCACAAAAATAAGAAAATATAATTAAGACAATTAAATAGCAATCAAATACAAAAGACTTCAGAATTTTGTATAAAAGGACCTACATAGTTTATATGTGTTTTTGCATTCAGAAAGTAAATGGTCATGGTAACGATTTGATTAAGAAACAGAATTTTTAATCGTCAGACTACAATAAATTCTCGGATGTCGTTTAACACGAAAGAAAACAGGCTATCGAGATGTTTCGTATGACCGGATTTCCGGCTGTTCTCGCCTAATGGTCGCATTTCTCAACCGATTCTCATGAAATTTTGTGACTAGGTTCGTTTATTAATTATTACATAGATTTTTCGTCGATACAGCTTTTCGAAATTTAACAAAAAATGGCGGATTAATTGGGGTTGATAACGTCAAAAATAACATATTACAGTCATGCTAAATTACTAGTGTCTCTGTATGTTGTAGACTCGCGAGGCTTACAGCCTCTAGCAGAACTGTGACATGCGAGTCTATCTAGCGCGAGATATATTACCTATCCCTTTCTATGCTATACTGTGCGAGAATGACGAGCGTAGTTGTGCTAAACGGGCAGCTCACAGAGCACTTGTAATTTAGGTTGATACCTACATTGCAACAGAACAGTGTGATATTGAACAACACCGACGTAGCACGTTAACAGGAGTATTGAAGTCCAAATGCGTCACAACTCAGAACTGATTTCACGAGTGTGGAATATGTGATATAACGCAGCCGCGTGGGTGAAGACGTGCGGTGGACACAGGGCTTGGGCAAACACTACTCTTCAAATAATTCGCAATAGTTAAATACCATCAATGTCACACATTAAAGAGGATTGTTGAAGTCCAAATGCGTCACATGGAAACAACGTGGTTCGAGGAGGTGGTGTTGCCATATACATAAGAGGCGATTTGGCTTGTCAAGTGGTTGCGCAGTCATCTACAGTCTATTCCAACTCTTCGGAATATTTATTTTTGAATGTGACATTACACCACAGTCAAGTTCTCCTTGGAGTTTTCTATAGTCCTTCTTGTAATGTTGACTACTTTGACACTCTTGAAAATACCTTAACTAACCTTTCCCCACAGTTTGATCATAGTATCATTATGGGTGACTTCAATACTTGCCTCGTCAAAAATGACCATCGCTCTATTAAGCTAAATACTCTCGCGAATTCTCTTAATCTTAAAATTTTACCACTCAGTCCCACCCATTTTCCACATAATGGACCTCCTTCACTTTTGGATTTAATTTTCACTTCTTCTCCTGATCTTGTTTCTTGTCACGGACAATTCAATGCGAGTGCTTTCTCAAATCATGATTTAATTTACGCTTCTTTTAAAATTCGGCCCCCTAAGCGGCGTCATAAAATTATTATGCGTCGAAATCTTGCTCACATCGATCTGCAGGCGCTTCTTTCTGATGTTAGCCAAATAAATTGGGAGGGTTTGAGGGAGTCAGGTGATATTGATGGCAAGGTGAGGGCTTTTAACGACATGTTGCTAGCGACTTTTGATAGACACGCACCTTTAAAGCCTACACGTGTCAAACATTTCCCGGCGCCTTGGCTTACCTCCGACATCAAGGATCTGATGGCAAGAAGGGACCGAGCTCGGGTCAAACTTAGGCATGATCCATCGGAGCATAACCGTACTGCTTATGTTTCCTTGCGAAACAGGTGCAATAGGACTTGTAGAGATGCTAGGCGTAGATATATACATAAGTCAATTGATGATTGTCCTCCTGCTAAATTATGGAACTTTTTAAAATCACTTGGAGTGGGCAAAGTCCAACAAGTTTCTAATGACGTTCTAGACTTAGACGCCATCAATCAACACTTCAGCACATCTCCAGTCGCACTTGACGTTTCTGTCAAGCACCGGACACTCTCTCTTCTTGCCGATACTCCACCTCCTGATATTTCTCCTTTTCTACTTAATAATATTTCACCGCAGGAAATCCTGGCCATTCTCAAGACTATTAAGACGAAAGCCGTCGGTGAGGATAATCTTAGCTTGGATATGCTTATGCTCGTGGCGGATTCTATAGCTCCTATCCTTTCCCATATTATTAATTTTTCTTTCTCCTCTGGCACGTTTCCCTCAATATGGAAATGCGCCCATGTAATTCCTCTCCCTAAAACCCCTAATCCATCGTCCTTTTCACAATATCGTCCTATATCCATTCTTCCCGTCTTATCCAAAATCATTGAATCCTTTGTTAATCGACGTCTCTCATCACATCTAAATAGACATAATTTGTTCAACCCGTTTCAATCCGGTTTCCGTCCTGGGCATAGCACAGCTACAGCTTTGGTTAAGATCACCGACGATATTCGTCTTAATATTGAAAATAGGAAAGTGACTATTTTGGTACTCCTTGATTTTAGTAGTGCTTTTAACACTGTTGATTTTGATATCCTTCTCAGTTTACTTAGTACTTTAAATATATCTCCAACTTCACTATCCTGGTTTCGTGATTACCTCTTTGGGAGGCAACAGCGGGTTCGAGTTGATGACCGATTTTCTGGCTGGTGCGAACTGTCTGCTGGTGTCCCTCAAGGGGGCATACTCTCTCCATTACTCTTTTCTATCTTTATTAACGGAATTACCAAGTCACTCTCTTCCTCGTTCCATCTCTATGCAGACGATTTGCAGCTTTACGCGGCAGCCAGCATCGATGATTTTGGGGCCTTGGTTTCTAAAATCAATTCGGACCTGGAATCATACCGTGCTTGGGCTTCATCCTTTGGCTTGATGGTGAATGCCAAGAAGTCGCAGGCTATTGTCGTTGGAAGCCCACATTTTATTTCCAAGCTCTCAGATCTAGCTAAGCCAGTTATTGTCTTTGATGGTACGCCTATACCTTTCTCTTCTACTGTAAAAAATTTAGGCGTTACCATGGATCAAACTTTGTCATGGGCACCTCATATTTCTGTGATCAGTAGGAAAATTTTCGCGTCCCTTCATTCTTTGAGGCGTCTGCAGAATTTCCTTCCTCTCCATACGAAGATCATGCTTGCCCGCTCTCTTTTGCTCCCACTTCTCGACTACGGTGACGTTGCTTTCCTGGATCTCCGGGGGGAGCTGCTTGACAAGCTAGAACGCCTACAAAACGTCTGTATTAGGTATATATTTGGTCTCCGCAAGTTTGATCATGTGTCTCAATACCGCGCTCAACTTAAATGGCTTCCGATCCGTCAGCGTAGAGACTTGCACGTTCTTTGTCTTTTGTATAATGTCCTTTTCATTCCTTCTTCTCCTCCTTACCTTGCAGAGAAGTTCTCTTACATGGCGGATGGTAGTGGCCATCGCCTGCGGTCAAGTGCGAATCTGACTTTATCTATCCCACCGCATAAATCTCACGTTTACGATATGTCTTATGCTGTGCGCGCCGTGAAATTATGGAATAAATGGTCTCCCGCCCTAAGGCAGACGCAGTCCGTAGCATCGCTCAAGGGGAAGTTAAAGGAATTGTGGCTGTCGAACGAATGATTAGGTTGCTGTTTTTTCTATAATTATAATTTTATTTATGTTGATATTATGTATTTGTATTTATATAGATATTATGTAATATGTATTATATTGACTGTTACCTATCTCTCTCTCTGTTGGTTTTTGCATTTTCATGTGTATTATTGTATAGTTATAGTTACTCCTTTTAGACTGGTAGAAAAATCCAAATATCGGCTTCCTTTACCGTAATAACGGCATTTTGTGAGCCATTTTGGCAACATGACTTTTCTGATGTAAAAAAGCCTGCTGAATTCGATTCTGGATGTTGCCAAGCCGAATTTTGCCCCCCTCCCCCCATTTCCCCCCTTTTTACCTCAAAATATGTCCCTTATCACGGTTTTTACGGTTTTATACAAAAAGTATTACAGCTAGAAAAAAAATGTCAAAGACAAGAATGATCTCTATAAAATTTCCTATAACATGGTGTATAATTTTTTTTAGTAGGCTTTATGGTTTGTGAGCAATATCTTCCCGAAATTCATAGACTGGTAGAAAATTCTAAATATTGGCTTCCTTTACCGTGCTAACGGCATTTTGGGATCCATTTTGGCAACATGACTTTTCCGATGTAAAAAAGCCTGCTGAATTCGGTTCTGAATGTTGCCAAGCCGAATTTTGCCCCCTCCCCCCCTTTCCCCCCTTTTTGTCCTCAAAATATGTCCCTAATCACGATTTTTACGGTTTTATACAAAAAGTTTTACAGCTAGAAAAAAATAGTCAAAGACAAGAATGATCTCTATAAAATTTCCTATAACATGGTGTATAATTTTTTTTAGTAGGACTTATGGTTTGTGAGCAATATCTTCCCGAACTTCATTATTTTTAAAAAAATTGATAAACTTGGTCGAGGCAGTGAAATGCACTTATTTTAGGATAATTGGTATCGCACAGGATCCAGCCGCTCTGCAGCGCTTGACGCTGACATCCAGTTGGCATGCTGCTTATTATCTGTCAAGACTCACGAGACTTTCAGTCATAAGCAGTCGTCAGATTTACACGCAGAACCGTACCCAAGTCGGTTTAAAAGGGCCGTAGAAAATAAAAATGCTTTGCTTCTGAACATGAAATCCTTCGAAATGCTCAGTTCTACGCCAGATTCTTCAGAAATGTGCCTTAGAAATGCAGTTACCCGGGATCTTGCAACAGAAAAAAATAAAGTGTCAATTCACACTGCTAAGCAGCTTGGCTCACTCTAAGTAACGAAGTTTGTTTCCGAAAGGCTCACCAACAGCAGCCCGTCTAGCACAACTATGCTTTGCGACTCTTGTCGCGCGACATAGCGCTACCCGTCACCCTCTTACATTACTGCACAGAAAGAGACAGGCAATTATCTCGCGCCAGAAATGGCCGTTTGCGACAGTTGTGCTAGGGGTGCAGGTCTACAAGCTACAACGCAAAGTTCAATATGAACTAAGGTCCGACCTTCAAGACCTGTACAAGGCAGGTCGTTTAAAATCTACCATATTTGCGTCTGATGTGGGGGGCAAACGCTCAGGCGCTGGAGTGGTGCCAAACAAAGCATAGCCTGCATCGTCACATACTCGACTTGTACAGCAGGGGCAGGAACTTCTCAGCCTTTCGCTCATGGGGTGTATGTCTATCTCATTGAGTAGTTCACAGTGATTTCGATAACGGAAAACGGAATACTTTTAATCAAAGGAGTGAATGTTTTAGAAACGCAAATGATCAATTTAATTATTTTGTTACCTGCAATAAAGCCGTTCGAATCGCCAGTGCTTGAGTAAAACGCCAGAATAGTCTAACGTTCTAAAGCAGTCCCTTAATTTTGAAATGATGATGAATCATAAGCAACAACAACACTAATAACCAGTCTTCTGGGTGGGTTATGCACAGTGTGGAGCACATGTCGAGTGTCGGTTTCCTCATGAATAGCACGTATGTTGAGGTATCGACCTCAGTTGGTGACGCTTGAACCTTAGTCTCGTCTGCAAATCCTCGCACTACGACGACATTAGTCCCGCTCGCGCGTTCGCGGGATAAAAACTGCGAGCCCAACCTAGTTTGAAGGTATTGAGTAATTTTTAAGGAGCTGCTTGGCAGTGAGAAGTGACACTTTATTGTTTTCTGCTGCAAGATCCTGGGTAACTGCATTTCTAAGGCCCGTGTCTGGAGAATCTGGCGTATAACTGAGCATTTTGAATGACGTCATGGTCAGAAGTAAAGCATTTTTATTTTCTACGTCGCTTTTAGCCCTACTTGGATACAGTTCTGCGTGTAAATCTGACGGCTGCTTATGACTGAAAGCCTCGTAAGTCTTGACATATAATAAGCAGCATGCCAACTGGATGTCAGCTTCAAGAGCTGCAGAGCGGCTGGATCCTGTGCGAAACCAATTATCCCAAAATAAGTGTATTTCACTGCCTCGACCAAGTTCATCAACTTTTTTTTAAATAATGAAGTTCGGGAAGATATTGCTCACAAACCATAAGGCCTACTAAAAAAGTATTGGTGTTTGACCATTTTTTTCTAGCTGTAAAACTTTTTGTATAAAACCGTAAAAATCGTGATTAGGGACATATTTTGAGGTTAAAAAGGGGGAAAAGGGGAGAGGGGGGCAAAATTCGGCTTGGCAACATTCAGAACCGAATTCAGCAGGCTTTTTTACATCGGAAAAGTCATGTTGCCAAAATGGATCCCAAAATGTCGTTATTCATATTCATATTCATATTCATTTATTGCTGTCATGAGTAGGTACAGTAGGGTGTTTACATATTAAGCAGTCAATACATGACGCCCTGTCAGGGCATTGCAATTTCCTTTCCGTTAGCACGGTAAAGGAAGCCGATATTTAGAAATTTCTACCAGTCTATGAAGTTCGGGAAGATATTGCTCACAAACCATAAGGCCTACTAAAAAAGTTTGTACACCATGTTATAGGAAATTTTATAGAGATCATTCTTGTCTTTGACATTTTTTTTTCTAGCTGTAATACTTTTTGTATAAAACCGTAAAAACCGTGATTAGGGACATATTTTGAGGTAAAAAGGGGGGAAATGGGGGGAGGGGGGCAAAATTCGGCTTGGCAACATCCAGAATCGAATTCAGCAGGCTTTTTTACATCAGAAAAGTCATGTTGCCAAAATGGCTCACAAAATGTCGTTAGACTTGAAAATTTTGATTTGAACTACCAGTCTATTTGTATTGTACATGTTGCTTGGTTTGTCTACCATTTACATTTGTTTAGCACTCATTTGCTCAAAGGTTAACTGGAAGAGATCCCTTAAAGGGATAAGTTCGCCTTTGTACATGCTTATTCCTTTGTAATGTGTTTTTCTTGTTTTTTATGTACAATAAAGTGTTTACATACATACATACAACTCAGAACTGATTTTACAAATGCTGAATACTTATGTGATATAACGCAGTCGCGTGGTTGAAGAAGTGCGGTGAACGCAGAGCTTGGGCAAACGCTATTGTCGCATGTAGGTTAGGATTTTATGTAATAACTAGCGGCCGCCCGCGACTTCGTCCGCGTAGATTTTTGATGATGACAAAGATATTAAAATAGGTAAGTGAATTTTATTCTTAGTTAAAATGGTCTAGACATATTACATTTCAAACAGTGGCAGACACTGATATGCAATTGTTAAAGAATTTAAGAAGATTATCCAATTGGAGTACGGGAATTGTTTGCAGGATGCTTAGGTAATACTTATTCCGTCAGTTACCTGATGCTTTTAATCTTTGGCAAAAATTACTCTGCAAGATAAATCGCTCGCGTCGCTCTATAGCGACGCATGGATTTGGAGTTAGAAAATGGGGATCTTAGTTATTATGAGTTAGATAAAAAAAAAGTTAAATATCGTATGGCTGTTAAAACAATCTTAAACTCAGCACTGGAAATCGAGAGATGGAGGCAGTTTAATGAAGAGTATCTCTTTCAATAATAATAAATAAATAAACTTTATTTCATAACAATAATAAATAATGACCTTTTTTCATAAGAAGGCAGCACTGGTTTTGGTATACGCCGGCCTGGCTATTACACGAAAAGAGTGGTGTGGCGGAGTTCCCGAGGCCAGCCAAAATGTTTCTCAATGGTCTAGAAGCTACCCCAGTTATTAAAAAGGCTAAAAATATTGGTACTACTAACGCCATCTATCGACAAATAGCTTTACTATTAGCAGTTGTAAATCAAATGATAACATAAGATATTATTATACTTTGTCATTTATCAAATGAACACCAAATAACGTGAAAACAGGTAAGTAATAATTGAAAATGTCTTGAAAAACCATTCAATCCGTACATTAACGCCAACTACAACAAAATGACTACCCTACTACTAAAACCTTCAATCTTTTTTAACCCCCGTAGGAATAGAATTTTATTAAACGCTGAAATTACTTTTTTTTTACTTTAATAAGTTATTCTTTCTACAAAGTTTCAAGTCTCTAGCTAAAAAATAAAGTTTTCCCCATACAAACTTTGCATCCCTTTTTAACACCCTTAGAGGTGAAATTTTCAAAAACACTGATAGTACTTTATTTTTATTCTAATAAGTAATCTTTTTACAAAGTATTAGGTCTCTAGCTCAAAAAAAAAGTTCCCCCCACACAAACTTTGCACCCCTTTTTAACCCCCTTAAAGGTGAAATTTTCCAAAACACTGAAATTATTTTTTTTTGTATTGGATTAAGTAAGCTTTCTACAAAGTTTCAAGTTTCTAGTTCGAAAAATAAAGTTTCTCCCATATAAACATTTCACCCCTATTTAACCCCCTTAAGGGTGAAATTTTTGAAAACGCTGAAATCACTTTTTGTGTTTTATAATAAGTAATCTTTCTACAAAGTTTCAAGTCTCTAGCTCAAAAAAAAAAGTTTCCCCCATACAAACTTTGCACCCCTTTTTAACACCCTTAGGGATTGAATTTTTCAAAATCGCTTCTTATCTTTAGCCCACGTTATAAAAGTAACCTACTGTGCAAAAATCAAACTCTCTAACATTAGTAGTTTCGGCTGTGCGTTGATGAGTCAGCCAGGAACTTCTTATTTTATATATATAGATTAACCCCTTAAGGGGTGGAATTTTCTAAAACGCTGAAAGTACTTTTTGTGTTTTTTAATAAGTAATCTTTCTACAAAGTTTCAAGTCTTTAGCTGAAAAAAAAAGTTCCCCCCATACAAACTATTAACCCATTTTTTACCACCTTACGGGGTGAATTTTCAAAAACGCTGAAATTAGTTTTCTTCTATTCTATTTTAATACCTTTTGACAAAGTTTCAAGTCTCTAGCTTAAAAAAAAAAGTTTCACTCATACAAACCTTGCACCCCTTTTTAACCCCCTTTGGGGTGAAATTGACTAAAACGCTGAAAGTACTTCTTGTTTTTTTGAATAAGTAATCTTTCTACAAAGTTTCAAGTTTCTAGCTCGAAAAAAAAAGTTTCCCCCATACAAACTTTGCACCCCTTTTTAACACCCTTAGGGATTGAATTTTTCAAAATCGCTTCTTATCTCTAGCCCACGTTATAAAAGTAACCTACTGTGCAAAAATCAACTCTCTAACATTAGTAGTTTCGGCTGTGCGTTGATGAGTCAGTCAGGACTTCTTCTTATATATATATAGATTATAAGTTAGCTCAATCACGTAATATTAAGTAATCAGCTTAGATAATAAGAAAATCATTATATACAAAGACTTATTTCTTTTCGTTTTACTTTACTTAATATATAAGGTTAATTTCTCTCCATTATTGTGTTAGGATAAGATATGAAGCTTTGGTTAATTAAGATGTAAAACCACCTGAATAAATATATAATGAAACACATAGAAAGCTTCATCGAATAGGTTTAACATTGTAAACAATAGGATTTCCAATAAGAATCTTGTATGATAACTTTTTAATCAAAATATGTTCTACCTATGTACATTATGTAATATCCATGTGTATTTACTGAAAATAAAGAGATAATGTTGTGCAGATTACATTCACACATCGCACCAAGCACATGTAAGAATTGAGTCACGCCCTTCTTACGCATTGGCCCAATCACAGCTTAATCCAGCGATCATTATAAATATGGCCGCTCGATTAATTTGATATCGGTACAAGACTACTTATCCAATAGAGGCTTTAGGTACAGAGTCGAAGGCTCTCTTTCGGACCGCCATCCCATACGAGCCGGAGTTCCGCAAGGCTCCGTTCTAGCTCCCCTCTTGTTTTCATTGTATATCAATGATATACCTAAGATCCCCGGTGTCAATTACGCCTTATTCGCGGATGACACTGCTCTATATGTTTCCCACCGCCGCAAGCTGTGGTTGACGGGCCGTCTACAGATGGCACTTACTCACCTAGGTGAGTGGTGCCGGAAGTGGAAGGTCGAAGTCAACCCAGACAAAAGTGCGGCCATGATCTTTTCCCGAAGGGCAAATTACCATGCGTTTGTCCGATCCTTCAAACAACCGTGCCTATTTAATAGACCCATACCGTGGGTAGACGAGACGCGCTATTTAGGCGTCATCCTCGACCGGCGCCTTAACTTTAGTAGGCACATCAAAATCGTACGCAACAGAGCAGCCTTCTATTTGAGTAGGCTGCACTTTCTACTATACTGCAACAGCAAACTTTCATACCGAAACAAGCTGACAATATATAAAACGTGCATAAGGTCCGTGTTTTCCTACGCGAGCTCCGCCTTCGCACATGCAGCACCCACAAAAGGATCCAGTCCTTACAGGTGCTGCAAAACAAGTTCTTAAGATCAGCGGTGGGGGCTCCGCCGTACATTAGGAACACGGACCTGCACAGGGATCTCCATATAGAACCAATTCAAACTCATTTTAAAAAATGTTCAGAGCGTTTTTACGAAAAGGCCGCCCTCAGTAAAAACCCTCTCATAACCAAAGCTATCAACTACTCTCCAACCCCAGATGTGCCTACTAAAGACCGTAGACCACGACATATACTAACGGACAGACCGAACAAACTCGCCCAGCACTATGCTGATTTCCCCCCCTCCTTCATGAGGAAAAGAAAACTTTGGTCTGACGAAGACACGGACATTGAATCTGACAGCTCGGCCGCCGGTCCCGACGCTGACCCACATTCGCCACATCCGCGTGCCCCAGACACAAACACACACACACCCACACCTACACCAACTAGCGTAGGTACCACACACTCACTGACACAAAGACACTCTACACAGTCACGGAAGGCTTCCATCAGGAAGCACACCAGGTGGAAGCCCCCGTTGCAACAAAAACCCGGTGCCCCCGTGTATCATACTCGGAGGGCACACTATCACTCGAGAGCCCCCCTTTGGGAGGCGAAAGCCAGAGCAACAGAGGACTCGGAGGAGGTCATCGCAGCCATGGCTGCAGCCCGCCAACAGCAGGTTATTACCCGCCACCACCTACA
Source organism: Apotomis capreana (assembly GCA_947623375.1). Taxonomy (NCBI): domain Eukaryota; kingdom Metazoa; phylum Arthropoda; class Insecta; order Lepidoptera; family Tortricidae; genus Apotomis; species Apotomis capreana. The sequence continues at coordinate 2,486,166 of OX392501.1, forward strand.
ACCCCAAACCAGAGGTAACGGATCTGGTCAGTAGTTTTAAGTTTTCAATTAGGTTAAGTTTCGGCGGCTCGTTCTAAGGGACGGGCCGTCTGCCCCAGCAGTGCAAAGGGCCCCTTCGGGCCCGCAAGCAAAGATATAAAAAAAAAAAAAAAAAAAAAAAAATTTGATATCATTCTCACGGCCGCCTCCGATCAAGCAACACTTCACAGCAGCATTATGTGAAACTTACGTCACAGTGTTATTATTTTATGGGACTTCCCTATACTACTGAAGTATCCCTTTTCCCGTTTAAAGTTAAAATCAAGCTACAGTCTACTACGAATCCCACAATTAGTACTTCGAAAGCCGGATATCAAGAATCAGCGATCATCGAAGGAAGGAATTGGACCTTCGAGCACCGGATCAAGAAGGAAGGAATTGGACCTTCGTTCCAGTGTCAGGAGGCGCGCAAGAGAATTATCATAGGGACGTGTAGTGGATTAAACCCTACGTCCCTACGCCGGGCATCACAGACAGGGTTGAATTAAGTTTCCCCTTGCTCTGGCATCAATCGGATCTTGGGTCGAATTAATTTTCCCCTCGTATCCGCATCACGTCGTGCATCACAGAACTCTCGTTCTGCCATCAATCGGACAATAGTCCGCACCACGACGTGCATCACAGAACTCGGGTTGATTAAGTTCCCCTTGTTCTGCCATCAATCGGATCTCGGGTTGATTAATTTCCCCTTGCTTCCGCATCAATCGGTCTCGGATTGATTAAGTTCTCCTTGTACCGCGTCTAAAGCGTTCACGTGTGACGCATAACACAGCTTCCGTACGGTGGTAACCCAGCGGTGTGAACAAGCCGTTACGGATCTGTGCAACGAGGGATTTACGCCGTAGGGATATTAGGGCTCATTAGTGTCGCACTTAGCCTCGCTAATGAATAGGTGTTAGGTATTAGGTAAATTCAGTGTTTTTTGTTATTGTTTTAAATTCAGTGTGTGTGTTAGGTTAAGCGACAGTCCCCCCGTGCGATGTCTCTTCCGGAAAAGAGAGTTACGCGTTCTCAAAAATCACGAGACCAGACTCCGGAGTCAGGCGAGACGTCCACTAATCCTACAAATACTTGGAGCTACGGGACTGGCCCATCTAATAACGCAAGCAGTAGCAACAAAAACGCGAACACAATGACGCCCGCGAGCGATCCCCCCTCGGCCCCCGCCCCGCGATCGAGCGTAGCTAATTCACCCGCGACGAACCCGGCCCCTGTGCCCCATTCCGCCCGCGACCACGCGTTAGAAGTCGGTAGGGGAGATGTAGACAGGCCCGGGGATAGGAATTCGGACAATACGTTAGTTAATGCCAATAGGGAAAGTAGCAGTCAAATTTCTGTTTTAATGGCCGAATTACAGGTGCGTAAAGCCGAACTCGAACTAGCTCAGAAAGCAGCTGCGGAGGCAAATTGCCGGCTACAAGTGGCGCGTATTGAAGCCGCCCACTCTGATAGCGCCTCCGTAGCCCGGGCCGATGAGAGAGTCTCGGGTTGGGTAGCATCTCATTACGATAATCGACCACCCGTTGTAGAAAACAGAAGTTTGAACCCGGCATATAACGGCAATAGGGTAGAATTAGGGCAAGTACGACACGCCGATCGGGCATTGCAAGGCCCTCCCATGCATAGGCAAATTCCGGAATTGCCGCATTTCGACGGAAATATCTCGGAATGGATAGCGTTTAGGGCCGAGTTTGAAGACAGCGCACCGCATTTCAGTAACGTAAACAACGTAGGTAGAATTAGGCGCGCCTTACGCGGTGAAGCGCGGATAGCGGTCAAGGCTATTATGTACACAGTAACCGATCCTTACGAAATCATGGAGTCTTTAGAAAGGCATTTCGGGGACCCCGAAGAAATAGTTTTGACCGAGATCCATAACGTAAAGCGCATGCCCAGGTTAGCCGAAGACAGCAGTAATATCGTTACTTTTGCCGGCCATGTAGCTAATACGGTAGCTACCATTAAGGCATTGCGCCAAGATCAGTATTTACACGCGCCCGAATTAGTGAGTAAAATAACTGACAAATTAAACACGATAATTAGGTATGAATGGGCAAAGTATAAACAAGCCAATCAGGGGACGCCCGAATTAGTCGCGATGGCTAACTTCTTAAATGACGTCAGTATGGCCACGAAGCGATCACACCACAGACATTCAAAGTCCCGTGCAAACGTTCATGTGGTTAATATGAACCATGCCGAGTCGAGGCAGCCACAACAACGAATGCACGGTGGTGCGAGCCGCGGACGACCATACCAGAGTAGCTATCGAGACTACGAAAGCGACTCTGATTCGGACGACGACTCATACCGTGAATCGAACCGCGCCGCTACCGTAGCTACCGTAAATTCGCGCCCGCAAACGCATAAAAAAAGCCCGCGCAAACGGTGAAACCCACGCAATCTCGACCGCCCCCGCAGTCGCAGAATAATTTCAATAATAATAAAAAGGATTGCGTACTTTGCAAAGGGAATCACAAATTAGCCGTTTGCCCGGATTTTCTAAAAAAGCCTGTCGCAGACCGGTGGGAATCGGCCCGAAGCCTTAAGCTGTGCTATAGGTGCTTAGAACCTAATCATAGGCGCCCTATTAAGTGCAAATACGTCGCATGCGGTAAAAACGAATGCGAAGCGGGTCACCATAAGTTGCTTCACGGGCTTACGAGCGAAGCGCAATCTGTCCGCGCAAGTGTTAGCAGTATTAATCAAATTCAGCGCGCTAATACGTATCTTATGGTAGTCCCCGTAGAAATTTCAGGCCCGTTAGGTAGTGCCGAGGCACTAGCGTTCCTAGACTCAGGTTCGACCATGACTCTAATAGAACGAGGCACGGCCGATAAGGTAGCCCCCAGAGGTTCGGGCAAACCTCTCGCGATCCAAGGCATTGGAGGTCAGATAACAGACCACGAGTCCTGTAGGATTAATTTATCGATTCGCGGTTTATGTACAAGAAATCTAGAAAAAATTTCGGCGTATACAATCGATAAATTGAATCTGCCTTCGCAAGAGGTTTCTCGCGAGTTAGTGGAAAAATGCGACCATTTAAAAGATATAACGGACCAATTAGCATATGAGCGCGGGACGCCCACAATTTTAATTGGGCAGGATAATTGGGGCTTAATTGTTTCGCGACAGCTCCGCACCGGTCCCACCTCATCATTAACCGCAGGCTATACTAACCTGGGCTGGATCCTTTTAGGGTCACAGGATAGACCGGGAAATAAGGAAGCGCGTATAAATCACGTTCGTCCGATCACTACCGAAAATGAAATTTTAAGCTGTACGCAACAGCACGACAGTATAGAGTCGACGGACATAGAGAAAAATTTGCCCCGGGCGGACCCGGACCAACGTGAGTTAGACGTACTAGAGGCTACATGTAGGAAAATCCCGGAAGAAAATAGGCAGGAAACGGGATTGTTGCGGCAATCAAACGACGAGGTATTGCCCGACAATTGCGCGCATGCGCTACGCAGGCTACACAGCTTAGAGCGCGAGCTGGACGAGGACGAAAGTTTCAAGGCAGAATATACCATACCAATAAAAAATTCGATAAATAAAGAATATGCGGAAATGGTAAACTCTCGTCCTCCGCCGGAAGCGCCGCGTAAAAAGATAGTCAACGTCCCGATCGAGTACGCGAGTCCGATTTCCGCGTCAGACGAAAAAATTAGGCACAAAGTATGGCGCACCGGTATCGAAACAAACGACGCGGCTAAAGACGCGCCCTCTAATTGCAGCAAAACTAAACAGTGTTTTTTCGGTCCAAAAATAATTACGAAGGACGAATCGATACGACCGCAAATGAGACCGCAGTCTCCTCCGCCGCGGCAAACGGGCGAAGAACGTAATAACGCGATTACGTCATCGGTTCACACGTGCGATAAATCCAACTATTTATCTCCAACAAAACGAATCGCGAGTTTCATTCAATCGACTAGGGCAACTGCTTGCGTTATAGTTGCGGCTGAAGTTTTCAAAACCCGATTGCCATTGAGAAAACTCGAAATAGAGATGAATAACGGACGCGCAAACATAGCAGAATCACTCCTGTCCAAGTGGAGTCAGTACGCAAAAAGGAGAAAGAAAGGGATTGCCAAGTATCGCCCACTCCTATATCCACGAACCCGTACTCGCTGCAAATTCAAAAATCCTGCTACAAGAGACGTCGTGATAGCTAACAACATTATGCCGAGAGAGACGTGGCCTAGAGGCATTGTAGCAAAAACCTTTCCCGGCCCTGATGGCCATGTAAGGGAGGCCCACGTCCAAACCAGCTCCAGCATAGCACTACGACCTACGAATCGACTTATCTACATTTGCTCCACATAAATATTGTACTTTCGTACGAAGGGGGGACTGTCGCATGTAGGTTAGGATTTTATGTAATAATTATAAGTTAGCTCAATCACGTAATATTAAGTAATCAGCTTAGATAATAAGAAAATCATTATATACAAAGACTTATTTCTTTTCGTTTTACTTTACTTAATATATAAGGTTAATTTCTCTCCATTATTGTGTTAGGATAAGATATGAAGCTTTGGTTAATTAAGATGTAAAACCACCTGAATAAATATATAATGAAACACATAGAAAGCTTCATCGAATAGGTTTAACATTGTAAACAATAGGATTTCCAATAAGAATCTTGTATGATAACTTTTTAATCAAAATATGTTCTACCTATGTACATTATGTAATATCCATGTGTATTTACTGAAAATAAAGAGATAATGTTGTGCAGATTACATTCACACATCGCACCAAGCACATGTAAGAATTGAGTCACGCCCTTCTTACGCATTGGCCCAATCACAGCTTAATCCAGCGATCATTATAAATATGGCCGCTCGATTAATTTGATATCATTCTCACGGCCGCCTCCGATCAAGCAACACTTCACAGCAGCATTATGTGAAACTTACGTCACAGTGTTATTATTTTATGGGACTTCCCTATACTACTGAAGTATCCCTTTTCCCGTTTAAAGTTAAAATCAAGCTACAGTCTACTACGAATCCCACAGCTATTCTGCTAATTTGTCTTACTAATTAAGTTATTATACAATTCTGAAATTGTATTGAATGTCGATTTTCTATGACCGGATTGGTCGACTTACCATATCTAAGTACGATTTCGCCGTGTCGAATAATGGTTGTTGACTCTACAAAATTATTAGAGATGTCTCACGTAACAAAATGAGTAATTAAGTACCTAATGGCTCAGTTTCATTGGTCGATAACTCGGTCGATATACGGCATGCGGGCTCCCCGCAGGCGGTATAACAACTAGTGAAACTCACAAGTCGATAACTCGGTCGACATACTGCATGCGGGCCCTATGAAACTGAGCCATCACAGTCATTTAACAGTTTCATTGGTCGATAGTGCCCGCATGCGGGGTGCGGTAGATTTCCAAAACGCATGCCACAGGGTCCGCATGCGGGGAATTGTTTTCATTGGTCGATAGGGTCCGCATTCCGGGTGCGGTAGATTTCCATTACGCACGCCATTATGAGTTTCACTGGTCGTTATACCGTCTGCGGGGAGTCCCGCATGTCGTATGTCGACCGAGTTATCGACTTGTGAGTTTCACTAGTTATTATACCGCATGCGGGGAGTCCCCGCATGCCGTATATCGACCAATGAAACTGAGCCATAAGTGCCATGATGAAATGCGGAATGTACAGTTGCGGAATAAAAAGGTTCGTCACTTTTTTACCTTAACACTGTCACTTACAGCCGAAAAGTAACGAACCCTTTCATTCCACGACTAAGACCTAAAGAAAGGAATGGGAACAAGATTTAGGGAATCCTCTTGAGGTTTCACATATTCAAATCAACAAACTCATTTTCAATCTCATCCTCATATCAGTATCATTATTATCGTTCATTATTTTTTCTAATTATTTATTTTGAGTATATTTTTTCTAGTCTCGACCATGTACAAAATAAAACCACTTGCGGCGTCACTTGTATATTAAATAAATTATTCATACCGCAGTTGAACCGAGAAACACCTGCCCTGCTGACGCAACGCAGTCGAAACGCAAAATTATTTAACCCACATATCTGTGCCTGAAATAGCAGTGTGCATCGCGCATATTCAAATGCAAATATCGCTGGCTGAAAACGCCTTTCATTTCGCCTGTTTAAAATGTCAACCGCTGCCAACAAATAAGAAAAACGGTTTATTTTCAATTCCATATTCGAATGTTTTCAGCCAGTTCGAAATACGACGTCGTTAAATTAATAGTAAAATTTTCGAATTTAGAATTTGGAATCGTACCAAATTTTCTTTTGTTTTTTTTTGTTAGTTTGTTAGCCTATTGGACAAGGTTGTAGCAATAAAATCGCGTTATATAACTTACTCAGTGGTTATTTCCACTTTCAGGTACGGCCATGGTATAATATAGGTAATATATGGGTACGGCATAGTATTAGTGCCCAGTTTCCACAGATTTTTGCTTCTAAACTTTCGAAACTGGAGATAAAAATATTCATGACAATGCTTCGTTTACCTTGTGTAATGGATGTTCGTGACGATCCATATTGATACAATTTTTAGAATTTTTACACGTTAATTTTAATGTAGAACTGAAATATCAACGCAGTTTGGTAAGAAAAAATATCCATTGTAACATTGCTTTAGATTTTAGGTAGCTTTTGTTCTTTATCGTTCCTAGAAAGTCTAGGTATTTTCAACCGATATAAAATCATCACTCAAGTTATTTTTATTTTTGAGCCGACTTAATTTATTGCCAAATAAAAGTATCGCTTAGACAAGAAAATTTCGAGTATATTTACATAAAAAAGATTTGTAAACGCTATGGAAAATAATTTACAAACTCCACGCCCTTTGAGTCATTCTCCGATTTAAATGGACTTAGTCTTTCATTGCATTGTTGAACTGCAATAAATTCTGTCCAGAATTGGGTGAACGCGTGGGATTCAATCAGCCCGATAGAATTAGCTGCGAGGGATTACTGGAATTAAGTGGACCAATTGGAGACCCGCACCTACGGGTACGTACACTCTGCCACAGTCACAGATGCAGTGAAAGATTGACCATAACAAACATGATTTTCTGAAATGACTGCTCAACGGCATATCTCCGCCCATTTAGATAAATTTCGAAAATAACTGTCATATTGACAAAAAAAATCTACCTAGGTACCTACTATCAAAATTTCATGAGAAATGGAACCTTCAGAAGAGAACAGTTGGATATCAGGCCATGAGGAAATTTTTTAGGCCAAATTGAAACGGAAATGTTACGCACGTTCGGTCAAAAAGCATCCGTAATTCTTGCACTCATGCATGCTTTGGAAAGTGCCAGAAGCTTTAATGTTTATCTATCACGGGATAAACTAGCCTCAAGTGTAAGTTTCCAAAGCAACAAAACGTTTCGATCGTTAAAAGCAAACTTACACTAGAGCCGCTGTAAAACTCGGAAATTCGACCAAAAATATGCGACGTTTCTTGAAATTGCTTAAAATTACCACTTTATGTTTACTTTAGTGCTCAATTTACCTTTTAAATGATAACATAATAAAAGAATTATTATTATTGATGATAATGACGACGCAATTAGCGCAGTCTGTAGTGCCTACTCAGTCCTGGGTTCGAATCCCGGCCAAATTGTGTGATGAACTCGAATATTCGTTCCTTGGAGATGGATGTTATCTATATATATATATATATATTTATATATTATGTATATCGTCGTCTTGTACCAATAGTACAAGCTTTGCTTAGTTTCGGACTAGGTCAATTTGTGTAAGATTGTTACTTAATATATATATATATTTAATACAGCAATTTGTAGCAGACTGCACATGCCAGCCTGTCAGATCAGAGCTAACGAGAGCTAACTAGAACTCCTTTGTTCTCGAAAGTTACTCCGAAATATATCTCACAGGGTATTAAGGACAAATGGGAGAAATTAATCCCAGCCCACATTTCATTGTACTCGTTAGTATATTGTTAGAACTGTGTGTTTTATTGCGTAATTGAGAAATGTATTTTTTACGAACTATTTCAATTCAAAAACCATTGCTGGGTCGCTTATACCGCAATAACCACACATCTGCTAAAAGTTAGTCGTATTTCAATTTTTCGACTTCACTTGCGTTTTGCAGTTCAAGGAGTCAATGGTGACGTCACCACAACAAAACCAAATAAACGTATCTTGGCAAACGGATGAAATTATTATCTTAAATTGGCCAATATTATACGATTTAAATAAAAACATGGGGTCTTTGTTTTTACAGAGAACACATTCATTACACACTAAAAAAGTAGATCGACCCCTTTGCACAAGATTGCAAGTTTGATCATTCTTATTTTATAGAGACAAGAGAAGAGACTCAAAACAAAGCTACGATTCGTTTACTTCATCCTGAATTCACTAAAAAATTGCATAATACGTCAACCAACCGGAAATGAATTACATTAGTAAAACGTAGGTAGATAAGGTTATAGGTTATCGCGGGTTGGTTTTCCGCAAATCGACGTCTTAAGGAGCCATATTTTACTGCAATTTGTAACCGGCTACTATTGCCATCCTTCTCTGATACCCTACGCTAGAGCAAGACGCAAATAATGGCCGGGCCACAAATTGCAGCAAAACATGGCCCGTTTAGAAGCCCCTTTATAATGCGCATATTTTGCGGTAGGTAGATAGTCTTCTTTATTGCACTAGGTCTATATCTTTCCATTACCAACCATCTAGCCTGTTTATAAACAATCGCACATAATGGCGACTCCATAAATTAAGGTCGGTCGGCTTCCTGCTCGCAAATGGTTATTAACTGGTTTAATTTGTCCGGGCGAGCCGTGGAGGCGATTATATCGGGTACAAAGGTTGGTTTACTGCCCTAGGGAGTAGTGGGATACATTTCCCGGTAGCTTTTTAAAGAGTCTGATTTTTAGTGTCATTAAAACTATGTTGAGACATCATCATCATTGGACTGTCTGCCGCGAAGCTATACGGATAGCAGTCCCTGAGGAGGAATTCTATACGAGTTCGAAGCATTTTTCAAATTTATTCTTGAGACAACTGTTATAATTCTGGAAATAGCCATACGCAATTTTACGCGGCCTATTGCTGAAATGACGCTATGGAGTCGAACCTGTAGGGCTAGCAAATCTTGCTGCGACTTTGCTTGTCACGTGACTTGGCTTTACTGTCTTACTCGCACGGTATTGAAAGGAAAGTGACAGATAGTCACAATTATGCCAGACGTGGTGCGCGAGCTCCAAGTCACTGACTGACAGAAGACAGTACGAGACCTATACGGATAAATTTCTGTGGCGTCAGAAAGCCAAGAAACTCATTTTGGTTCGCTGCACCAGCAAGTAACTAATTTGATAAAATAGATTACATGAATTTCAACAATAACTAATAATATTAAAACTTCGTGAGACATCTTTAATAATTATAAAAACGGTTTAAACTCAAATAAAAATTGTCAACACAGCCCGATATGTTTCGAACTCATATGGAGCTCTTCATCAGGGACAGCTATCCGGGCTGCTACGCGACTCACGGCCCATTTTCAATGAGTTCAACCCGTCTTTATAATTATTAAGCTTAACAGTATAGTTTTAATGACGAGACCTTTAGGCATAATATATTACTACGATGTTTTCCAAAGTCTTAAGTGTAAATTTCCAGTCCCAATCACGTTTATTTTCTCCTATAAATAACATCACAAACGCGTTTGGGATTCTCTAGTTAAAAGCAAATATTCACTCAGAACTTCATCGTACGCAACAAAAACTATTGTTCGTACTCTAGTTAATTAGTTATCTAGACAACCCTATCTCGAAGGACGATAAAAGTCGTCTGAGACAAAAAGATGGTGAGACGAGATTAGCCGTCCACACACTAGGCGGTTGCTGTCCTTTATTGCATACGAATAAATAAATATAAATACCTATAGGACAACCTCACACAAATCGATCTAGTCCCAAATAAAGCTCATGAAGGTTTGTGTTATGGGTACTAGACGACGATATAAGTACTTATATAGATAAATATACATTTAAATACGTAGAACATCCATGACCCAAGCACAAATATTCGAGTTCATCACACAAATATTCGCCCTGGCCGGGATTCGAACCCGGGACCGCCGGCTCAGTAGGCAGGTGTCGACAAACTGCGCCAAACGAGTCGTCATAATATCACGAATAGGTGAATAGATAGTTCTTTATCCCCTTCCTCCGACAGCGTAAACAATTTGTATGTAGAACTACAATTCTCCATACAAATCCTTTACCCAGTCACTAGCGACCACTGTCACTGTAAACTCGTGGTAAGGGTACTGGTACTGTCTACACAGATAGTATATCTACCAGGTCGGTCCTGTCACAGGAGCAAAAAATTAAAAAATAGATTTTACTCGTCAAACTGAACAACATCTGTTCAGAAACTTTTTTTTTTAATACTGTTTTCATATGTTCGTTATTTCAAACAAAGTAAATAGCATTTTCAATGTACGCCATCCAACATTGACATCGCCTTAGTATTGACACTCACTCACTTTACTAAATTAAATATCAAATGTTTCGCAATATATTGCTTCTTTGAGGGGTAGAATCTATGTATTAATTTATTGCTCCTGTTACAGGGTCCACCTGGTATATGTACCCAACATGACACCCTGTAATATAAAGGCATTGCAGTCTTCATAGTATGGCTGCGAAGCGTTTCTACCATCCTTTCCCGTACGTTACCAAATAGTCGTAAATACGATTAAAAAAAATGCGTACCTTTTTGAGGAATATGATAAAACATACTAATATTTTCATTTAAATTTAAAGCATTTTTTATCGTAAATGTGAATATTGGGTAACGTACGGGAAAGGGCGAAAGTAATCGCTTTCCATCAGGCCATCCGTTTGCTCGTTTGCTCATGGTTTGCTACCCTTTCACCATAAATGCATGGCGTTAGTAACATCTAGAAGACCTATTCTATTGATAAAGCGTAGATAAGTTTAGGCATCACCTCTAATACATTACCTCAAAATGGAGCACGCTTATGTGTGCATAATTATGCATGCCAAGTTCCTTAGTTAACGCCAAATAGGATCATAAATAAATATGTACATTTTTACGGGCACACATTAGTAATCATTTTCAAGAAATGCTAATTCAATAATAACCATCGTTATTGTAACAAAATAGGTACACCCGTATTTGTCATTACGCTGAATCAATAAAAGGACCTTGCTTGTGGATTCCCTAACCAATCGACCGCAAACATATACTTAGGTACTTACCAACTTACTATTATTTTCATTATTCATGGAATTATGACAAATTATAATCAGCGAATACAATAACTACACAATTAAATTTGAGTATTTAATACAATTAAAGCCTAACCATAAATATATGAGGATGCGCCATATTGCGGAATTTCACTGGAACTAATTTCTTACACTGGCAATAATTTTATGATGGTTTGTCAACAATGTCAATGTCATTCGTGTTCTTTAAAAGACGAATATTTAAAGGATTTCCGGTTCGTGTCTTAAGATGGCCGCATGCGTTCAAGTTTTGCTGTTCATTATTTATTCATTTTTGTTGTTCAATGTGTAGTATTGATAGCGTATTGTGCAGTGAACTAACGTATGAGTGAATGGTTAATGAAGAATTCAACTTGAAGCGTACATAGCCCTTCTTGGGTCAAGGCCAGGGACCGGAAAACCCCTCTTTAAAGTTAAGCCTATTGATAAGGTAACCCCAACAATTTGGTAACCATAACATAAGGTAACCTTTTCATTTGGTAACCCTATGTTAAGGTTACCATATCATAACAGTTAACTACAACCTCAACACAGTTACACAGTTACGGTTGAAACCCTAACGCGTAAGGGTTTTTTATAGCAGTTAACTCTAAACCCCTACGCGTTAGGGTTTGGAACTGAACCTTGAAGGATCGTTATAGATGAGCGGAGTTGGCAGAATGTTCACGTTTTGCCGTGTTTTTTTTACACTAGTTTTGTTCTGACTTTTTGTTTTTTGTTGTTGTTATTAGATAATAAGTACTTTATCTTCGCTTTTTATATGTTTCTCCTACACTGTTAATTAGTTGATAATTTGATGTGATTGTTCTGCTAATAAAAAAGTAATAACATCTAATAATAAATAACTATACTTTTCATACTAAAGTTTTTTCTTATCGAAGAACGATCGGCAACTTTGCTGCGTTACCAGCATTATACCTGATAACAGTAAAACCCATCGTATAAGAACAAAAGAGAGTTTGACTTGCAGCATGGTATTTTTAAGTATGCAACGTGCTCTTTAAAAATGACGGATAAGATAAAAAATGTAAGAAAGAGATGGGATTAGTATTGTTTTGAAGCATCATGGATGCTAAGCGTTAGTTACTCAGTATCCTCCAAATCGTCCAACTGGTCAGTTAAAAACGGGTGCCATAAAATAACGAATATTAAAAAAAAAACTTTAAAATGGACAACAAAAAGCGCTTGCTGCCACTGCCATGCAACTTTCCCGAGGAATATAGTGACTTTGTAAATAAACTTAACAGGCAAAAGACAGCAGAAACTGGTAAGTTATGCATTCTTATTATGATGATATTTCAATTTTGTTTACCATTAAGTCTTTGTAAATACTATCGACCTTAAAGGTACTCGAACTGATATTTTTTCCTTAAACCTTTACCGCATACAAAGCCGTATATGGCAGATAGGAACTTGGACCTTATTGGCACAGGTCAAGGTTCAAATTCAAACAACTATTTTTTTTCTATATGCGGTAAAGGGTTAATAGTATCTGCAATATGTTTGTTTATTTTCAACCATATTCTAATTATATATATACCTATACGTACATATATTTATTTATTTAAAGTTAATTGCACATTGCATTCCACAAAAACGTAGATATAAATGGCGGCCTTTTGCCATGAAATGAGGCGTTCAGACAACTTGTTTAAATGAATGTATATGTAAATATATAATATTTAATTACTATACAAATTCGGAATATCTACTACAATGAATCTTTCGTAAATGTGTGTTTGTGCATTTTCATTTATTATACATTTTATTCAGAATATATATATATTAAAATATATATATTAAGGGACAATCATACACAAATCGACCTAGTCCCAAACTAAGCAAAGCTTGTACTATGGGTACTAGACGACGATATACATAATATATAAATACATATATAGATAACATCCATGACCCAAGAACAAATATTTGCACAAATATTTGCCCCGGCCGGGATTCGAACCCGGGACCGCCGACTCAGTAGGCAGGTGTCTACCAACCGAGCCAAACGCGTCGTCAAAATATGTTGGCACATTTAGCTAAAAATCATAAGTATATATATATATATATATATATGTATATTGCATTATTCCAATTTACTTTTAATGTTCGGGTATCCTTAGAGCTGCCAGTTTAGCATTCCTAACAAAAAATAGGCATTTAACGTTGTACTTTATTGGACGGCGCTTACATTTCTAATATATAAATGTAATAGTAGTGACGTATTACTTACTAAACTTAAAATGAAATGCCAAATTAAGTATATTTTTTTTTATTTCAGACTCAAAGTTAAATCAAGAGAGGAAGGAAGGTTATGAAAAACGTACAGAAATTTTAGCGGAATTCAAGGAATTGTTAGAAGATGTACCGGACGATAAATTGAAGGACATGTGGGCACGTGTAAAATTTATGACAGAATTGTATCATGCGGCTTTTCCAAAATTACGTAAATAATACTCCATAATTATAAGTAATCCATAATTTAGTAATATATTTGATAAGGTCTAATTTTAAAGTGATTTGATTTTTTGATTGCTGATTTATGTCATTTTTTTTTTTATTATGGTGTTTTTAATGTATAGGTGTTCTAAGTATTAATTGTTAAGAATAGGTAGTTATTAAGACTGATTATGCATGTTAAACTGTGATGATGATATTTTTATGGTTTTAGTAGTATAATTAAACTTACTATTTTTGTTATCTGATAAAAAAATGACTATTCTAGTAAATTATTTACACACCCAAATTTTATTTTATTTTATGAACATAGCATGATTATAATATGGTAAATACAGTGGAGTCCGTTTTGTACGACTTCGCATATAGCAACCAACCGTTTTTAGCGACGTAAGTATAGGCGTATGTTTGGTTTTAGAATGAGCTTATATGAAAGGACATTCTTTTATTACGACTCCGCTTACAACGACCGATCGCTTTTAACGACGGAATTTCACACATAATTGTCCGGTTACAACGACAAGCGTTGACGTGTTTACAAATTAAATCGTAGATAAGAAGCTATCTCCGCCCGCGCACCCCCCTTGCCGACACCTTTGTTCAATGCGAATGTTTTAAAACCTAAACGCGTGAGGGTGTCGTCTCAAGAGCAAGTTGAAGTGGCACTTTTACAATGGCTAAGCTGGATTTGCCCGAGACAGTCTCAGTGTTGTTGCCGACAACGGTGATGATATGCCGCTGTCTGTCTGGGCGAGAGCTCTGAATAAAGGACTGCCCATAGGAAATTAAGAACTTGAACAATATTCTGCTATTGATGACGATCTCGCAATGTGTGAGGAGCCGACTGGAGAAAATATTCTGCAAAATGTTATCGTCAACAGCCAAGATAGTAAAGATAATAATGACGATAACCTGGAAGAAAATTTTACCACTCCGAGCGAGCGTATCTGAAGCTCTAAAAGCTGCAGAAGTGCTAAATGTGTTTGTGCACGTCTAATTTTGAAGATGACACCATGAAAAGCATTATGTCTCGTTTGCATAATGCAGTTCGTACTTCTTACTATAGAAATAAAAACCAAAACCAATCAAAAATTACAGACTTTTTGCACTAGATGTTACAATAGATTATATAGACCAATTATAGACCGGTACATTATGTACGTACTTAAGATTAAATAAATACATACATACATATTTTCATTTCAATGATTTTTTATCTGCTGGTCACCTAAATATTAATAAATACATTATGTAAGTGATTAATCAAACACAAAAATTGTCTGTTCGTTTAGTACGTCTTCCGGTTAGTACGACGTAATATCAACGGTCCCTTGGCCGTCGTTATAACCGGATTCTACTGTACTTTTAAAGGTATTATTATAGAAATCGCGTTGATGCTGGCAAGACGCTATTAGCGCTCAGATTAGGATAAACCCAAAAATTGAATTCTTATTTTATTAATTAAAGAAAAAAAAGACAATAATTATTATACTAATTCATTTCAAATTACGTTCAATTATAATGTTACTTGGATTAATTTGGCTGGATTGCAAAAATAAAGTGGGAGCTTACCCACATAGTTTTGCCACGGCACTCCGCATAGCTATGGAAGAACGTGAAAAAACACTTATGCAAAATAATGTAGTGTTAGAGGCCCTGTACTTAGATAGTCGCCTCAACGTTGTATTGTCGCTGGAAGAGTGCCAAAAAGCTAGAAAACTTTTGAATGATGTGTTTAACAATATGCAATCTTTGCAAACACAAGATTTGGAACCCATTCCCCTAATTGGTGACGTTTCGCAAGCTAGTTCGAGCCGAGATTTGTCAGCTGTAGAAAATTTGTTATTAAACACAGAAAGGGCACGAGGAAATACAAGACAGAGAAGAATTTTCTTTCTATAGTTAAAAAAAAAGTTATAGAATACATAATATAACAAAATTAACTTTATTTCAAATAACATTTTAATTAATTACTTAAAACTTTTTTATTTAAAATGTTTTTATAATTATTACGTTTTTAACTATTAATAAAAAAAAAGGATCATGATTTAATCAAGACACAGAGTACAAGAAATATTCTTGTTCAAATCAATTTGAATAATAAGAATATCCACAGAACCATCATTAATATTGCTTATCTTTACAATTTAAGGGTGTAATTTGATTAAAATAATTTGAAGTTCGTTATTGACACATACATCAACCTAAATATAATTATACTTAGATGAAAAGGGATGAGTGAAATGCTAAGAATTATTTTTATTTTATTGTTATCGGGGTATTGGCATTTACTGCACACTGAGACGCGGTATTTATTATTGTTTTAAGAATAATCAAAATGCAGTTGTGCCTTAACTGAATGCCGCATTAATTGTTATATTTTTTTTTATCGAAACAATACTAATCTGTATTACGGGGTATGAAGGAAATGATAGTTAATTGTTTTTGCGATAAACCAATATGTGATAACAATGGTGACGGCAAAAATAAACGAATAACTTTTATTTTTTCCGTCTTACTGTTATTTGTCAAGCCGCAAAGGCAAAGATGAAATATGAAAAAAAACAAACAACACATTGTTTTCGCCGCTCGAGCTAAGCAACGCTACCATGGTAACATAAGAAGTTTCTAGACCAAAGACTTAAAGTTGAATATTGACTGAATTGTCGCTTTATAGCATATTGTTACAAACCTCGCAAACCAAACACGTTTATGACTTGCAAGAGATAAGAAATTTACTGAGTTACTGTTATTCAAAAACTGACCTAATAAGACATAATTTAGGGATCATATTCGTTCGAACTCGTTCAAAAACCCTTACGTTAAGGTTATTAAGTTAGGGTTAGTAGTTATTATAACTGCTATTCAAAAACTGAACTAATAACACATTACTTAAGGATCACATTCGTTTGAACTCAGTTCAATACCCTAAAGACTCGGTTAGTGGGACGGGGTAGGTTAGTTAAGGTAACCGGTAACCGCGTTAACTGCAACAAAACAGTAACCGTATCATTGAAACAACCACATCATAGGGTTAACAATATGTAAGGGTTTTTAAAAACAACTTCTAAAATAACCTCATCAAAAACCCTTGTTAGGGTAACCGGTTCCGGTCCCTGGTCAAGGCCCGGTAGACCGCGTGGTTTTTTGTAAATCGCTATCAATTTACAAAAAGCAAAACCTCACCGAACAACGGCATGCTCTACGAGCAAACTTGAAATTGGCGAAATCATCATTAACCTGATGGAAGCCATATTTTAAAATTAGAATTAGAATATTTAAAAATATCCAAAGAAAAGAAAATGCCGACCATTCACAGTCGTGAACGTAATATTATAAATAAAGTGTAAGTACACGTGTTTGCTACATGAAGAATAGTCAGGAAAACAGTGCATTCACTTAAATGATATTATGAGGTTAACCATACGAAGTGACAGGTATTTAAACTAATGTCATTCATTATAGTGCGGTCAAGTGCGGTTGCGATTGGTTGCAAAATTGTGGCCATATAAATCGTGTAAATAGCGCCCTCTTGACAAATCCTCACATATTTCTGGTCATGCTTTATAAAGTATATTTATGCCTCGTACCAGATACCAGGTGGTCCACGAAGCATATAACCGCACTGAGTCGAAACAGATATGCGGTCGCGATCCTCATCAGCGAGGGAACGACGAAGAAGAAGTATACAGTAGGTAGGTACCTAATCGATAACGCGGGCAGGGCCTTACGCGACCTGCCACAACACTAGTGACCAAATAATATATCGTCTGTATCTTTATCTGTATTCTTATGATCTTTGTCCCAGCAATTATAGATTTTTATTTGTAAATCGGTATATGACAACACTGAATAGGGCACTAATAAGTCTTGATATATACTAGTGTATTATTCTTAATATTTAAACTTGTATTTATTAGATTCTAACTTTAATATAAATAAGTGATCAGTATTGTATAAAAGTATTTACAAAAAAATTATAAAAGACTAGCGACCCGCCCCGGCTTCGTACGGGTGCAATGCTGATAAATTTGACATGTATGTATTAAACATATAAACCTTCCTCTTGAATCGCTCTACCTATTAAAAAAACCGGCCAAACTTTCACTTACCCCATCTTAATTGGCCTGGTCGATTAAAGTTTGCACCTGAAATGTATCGCGCCGGATACAAACGGAGTGCAAACTTAACGCAACCGAGTTCTCCAAATATGTTCGAAAAGGACTATATTTTTTATGATTTTATTACAAATGTATAGTTTTCAGATTTTTATAAGTATTTGTAGTATGTGACGATATTACTTGCCAAATTTCATAGTTCTAGGTCATCGGGAAGTACCCTATCGTTTTGATTACCTTGAGAGTGTCGAAATGTACGTTTTTTGCGACATAAACGGCCGGGGTATCTTTTTTTCACGTTAACGTAGAAATTTGTTTTTTTCACAGCTTCAAGGGACCGTAGACCTGAGTATATTTAATTACAACTCGATACCTCTACGCGTTCTTGAGATAAAGGGTCTTGACAGACAGACAGACGGACGGACAACAGTGATCCTATAAGGGTTCCGTTTTTTTCGATTGAGGTACGGAACCCTAAGAATAATCGACTTCAATGAACGAAATGGGTATAAATTTTGTTTTTTGTTGATGTTCTTAAAAAATGCTAAATCAATTTCGATAATATTTATATGATCTACCAAACAAAAATATAATAATCAAAAGCGATTCATAATTGCAGGAATAAAAGGAAATACATCCAAAAAACCTAAAGTCGAATGTCGAATTGAAGTCGGTTGAAAATAACGTATTACGTACACGGTTAATATTGATTACTGAGTGTGCTTTACTAAAGATTAGGACCCAGTTTCCGTCGCACGTGGCTAAGCTCACGAAGCTCTCTGCTTTAAAGACTTTAGAGATTTAATTATTATAAGTTTCTAAGACTTTATAAGCTATGTCTAAAAATGAGCCCCGTAGCATTGTACCAAAGATGCTGCATGCATTAGCATTATCTCGCTGTATTGCATTATTGTATTAAGCGGTTTACACTCACGTGAAATTGTCAGGAACGGCCCAACATGTTTTGAACTCGTATGGAGCTCTTCGACAGGGACGGCTGCCCGTACACCGTATAGTGACGAGGTTTCCGCGGCGGTGTACGGGCAGCCGTTCTTGATGAAGAGCTCCATACAAGATCGAAACATGTCGGGCCGTTCCTGACAATTTCACGTGAGTGTAAACCGCTTAATACAATAATTAAATATGTCTCACGAAAGTTTTAATAAGATTATCGCTGTATTGCTATACTAAGACGCTAATCAAGGAAGCTGCCAGCAGCCCTTTGGTCACCAGTGGTGTCGACGAGCCGTTTAGAAAGTTCCTTAGGCAGAACTCTAGCGGTTGGACCCCACGGGCCCAGGGTCTCGACACCAAATGCGGTGAAATGGTATTGAGAGCCGAGACCCTGGTTATCTGTTTTGTGCTGGTATTCTAAAGAAATTTCACAAGGTAAAACGAATATGAAAAGAAGATATGTCGTGTATTTGTCATTCTAATCCTCGGTCACTTACTGCTTTATGTGGAACAGAAACTGACTCAGACCCAACCCAATAAAAATCACCACTAACTAACTAACAAGGAAGACTCGTCATCAATCCCACTTAGAGGACAACGTTAGATCTATTACCGCCAACTATAATATACCTACCTTAATAATCTAGAAGCTAAGCTATACTAACGTAACTTCGGTCGTTCTTCGTTTTTTGACGACGCGGTTGGCACAGTGGTAGAACAGCTGCATACTGAGCGCGCGGTCCTGGGTTCGAATCCCGGCAAGGGCAAATATTTGTGCCTGGGTCATGGATGTTCTATGTATTTAAGATATTTATCACAAGTATGTATATCGTCGTCTAGTACCCATAACACAAGCCTTCTTGAGCTTGATTTGGGACTAAAGACCAAAGAGTAATTGGTTAAATTTTAAATAAAAGAAAATTTACTAAATTTTAAATCAAAATGATAATGAAAATAGAACACTCGCATGTTGCATGTTTTGAGCCACTTAGCGACATAATTTTTTACTAAGAACTTTCTGGCACTGGTCTAACATATTTGTTCGATTTAATAATTTATCTCTATGATGAACGTTTATTCTATTGAATAAAAGATATTCCTAATAACATTTTATGGGACTAAGGAGAACACAACATTTACGTAGACGTAGTAAAATAATATTTGTTCCTTGGTTATGGATGCTTAATGTATGTACATAATTATCTTTATAGGTATGTAGTAAGTATATCGTCGTCAAGTGCCCATAACACAACCCTATACTAGATCTCACTGCAGGGCTGGATCGATTTTTGTGATATTGTCCGATATTTCTTTATTTTAATACAACAAGACTGTTCTTATACATTTTCAGATAAGAACCGGGCCTTTCTTTACTTAATATTAGCTTCAGCATTTTCCAAACCAACGAACAGCGAATTTTCGGCACAGTATGATGCTAAATAATTTCTCCGCTCTCGGCCATCTTGTTTATTGTTCTCGAATTATTTCAAGCACAGATTGGCCAAATATTTTAATAGGACATACCCTTAAACAACCTTTTAATAAAAGGGTGTTTTGAGGACGGTTTATTCCTACGTTTAATTTAATTATAGCTGGACGATTTGTAGATATTTGCGTAAATACTGAAATATGAGGGTATCTCAAAAGGTCGAGTCTTAATCCACAGTGCCTTACAGTTTGTTTTATGTAGAACCATAAATTACTATAACAAGATCTTACTTGGCAGATACGAATTTGGGGCATGGATGACCAAAATCAGTAAAGTTCAGTAGCAATTAGGCGTCCTATCGTAGCCATTCGCATGCGTCGGTCGGTCGCTTCGCCACGCCCCACAACCAATAGCAATGCGATTTACACAAGCAACGAATACAATAAATTGTAGGCTAATTTCTCAAGCGGCTTTTTGAATGATTGAAAGATTTCTGTAGTATTTAGTCTATGACCTACCTAAGTGCCTACTAAACTTAGGTAATGGTCATAAAACATTCCGCTCCCTAGTCAGCCACTTTAATATTTAGTTTCCGCAGGAGATCGAACAAACTTCAAGCCTTTACATGGTGCACTGTGTGTAAACAAAGGCATTCTCTTTTACATAAATATTTATAAAAGTATTCCCCAAGTCTTAAGTTATTCGGGCTTTTAGGAAACTGACAAATTGATGCCAGACACTGGTCTACAATTATAAATATACGCATTCCCCGCGCTCTATGGTTCAATCGCTAACGCTCGGCGCAGTCTTAAGAATTGTCATATTTTTTTTTTATGACGCCAGTGTTGGCCCGGAAAGCCGTTGGAAACGCAGATTCGAATCCTGTCCGAACCATAATTTTTTTCAATTTTTACGCTTCATTGTTAAACACTTGTGACATTATAAATCTAGGTTATGCTATTACATCGGATTATAAAAGAGGGAACATTCTTTATTCTCATACGAGTTTTATCAGAAGATTAGGCCTTAGAATCCCTAATTTCGCATGTATTCATCGGAAACTCGAACCTAAATCTGACAATGACCCATTTTCAACAAAAAATACAATCTATAGCTACTTCAAATGATGTTCAACATTGAAAACTTATAAAAACATTGTAGAAGAACTTCAATTTCCAAACTCGTGTATCGTGTACTACGTATTTTCTATTTGTAGACTTATTTGCTCCATTTTATGCTCGTGCAGAGCGTAATAATCTCCTTAGTCGCCTACGTCGCGATTGTTACAAAGCTCTTTATATTTCCTAATCTCTCGCCCACAGCCATATCAAGTAGCGCGTCTACGAGCTTCAGTGTAAAAGTACTCTGTAAAAGGTATTAAAGAAATAATTAGTTTCTTAGTTATTTTTATTTGTTATGGGAATAAATTCGACATTTAATTATTTTCTCGCTCAAAGCTTCGCTGGTCGAATGAACCAGCACCTCTAGCACTACTGTGACACGTGACTCTTTCTCGAGAAATATTACCTATCTCTTTCTTCCACGGTACTGTGAGAGAGTGACGGGCGATGCTGTCGCGCGACATGAGTCGCGAAGCGTAGTAATAAATAATAATAATAAATAACAATAAATACCGGACAACCTCACACAAATCGATCTAGTCCCAAATTAAGCTTAAGAAGGCTTGTGTTATGGATACTAGACGACGATATACGTACTTATATAGATAAATAATATACTTAAATATATAGAACAACCACGACCGAAGCACAAACATTCGAGTTCATCACACAAATATTTGCCGCGGCCGGGATTCAAACCCGGGACCGCCGGCTCAGTAGGCAGGTGTCTACAAACCGAGCCAAATGCGTCGCAGTAGTGGTAGTATCCTGTAGTACCTATCAGTAGTGTAGTGGTGCTACTTGTGCCACTGATTATATACAAGCTTGTGCTTGACGGGCAGGGCGCTAATTCGGGTGCATGCCGTGCATATTGTGATATCGCAAAATAATCAAGTATAACAGGAAACTATCATGTTTGCGATTCTAGCTGCATAGTACATTTTCACGTTACTACTTACTGGGGTCAATGTCGTGGCAGACTGTTTATCAATACGATAATACAGGTTGTGGTCTAAAAGCCGGCCTAGTGCGAGTCTGACTCGCGCAACGAGGGTACCTACCTTACAAATACATACTTATCCCATCTTAACTGACCGTGTTAAGTTAAGTTTGCACCTAGTATGTATAGCGCCGATATAGTGCGAAGTTAACGCAACCCATCACGTTTGATGTATGGGGACTCCTTTGATATTTATTTTATTCTTTTTTTTTTGTATTTGCTGTTATAGCGGTAACAGAAAGACATCTTCTGTGAAAATTTCAACTGTCTAACTATCACAGTTCATAAGATACAGCCTGGCTACAGACGGACAGACAGATAGACAGACGGACGGACAGCGGAGTCTTATAGTCCCGGGTCCCGTTTTAACCATTTGGGTACGGAACCCTAAAAACAGTTCCAATGTATGTTAAATAATAAGTACCTACCTCCGATAAGCCGAAAAAAGTAGGGACAGCCTAAGTATATGTACTCGTATGCTTAGATTTTTATAAATACGCAACGGAACGGATTTTAATGCGGTTTTTTTAATAGATAAAGTGATTCAAGAGGAAGGTTTATATGTATAATATTACATGCATAATATAGTAGCGGAACACTTTTCAGTTAGTATCAGTATTGCGGCCGTGCGACGCCGGGGCGGGTCGCTAGTTACATTATAAATCTCGTCATCTTAACAAAAATGCAGGCTTATCTCGAAAAACAATAATAATTAATAATATAGACTGTCTGTATAGTTCATGTTCTGTTGATAGTTTCTGTAAATTAGTTAAAATTTCCACAAGAAAGTCGGTCATCGTAATTATTTCAATTTTCATTTTTAACTTGTCAATTATCGTAATTAACTGTGTTAATTAGCAATTGAAAAGAATTATAAGCTGTAATAAATTAAATATTTGAACAATGAAAAATCGACAAAACTAAGTACGACTAGAATGTGCTGCAGTCTCCACTCTAAAACAAATGGTTTAGCTAATTGGTTGAGCAACGGCCTGTGAAGCGGCGGTCCCGGGTTCGAATCCCGGTAACTGAAATTATTTGTGTGATAAGCTCGACTCGATCCTGAGTTTGGATGTTTTTTTTTATTGACATTATCCCATTTATTTGGGGTCGGCGCAACATGTTTTCTTCCTCCATTCTTCCCTATTACTCGTCATCTCGTCGTTTACTTCCTTCCTATTCATAATTATCATCTCACAAAATCCATCCATCTTTTCTTTGGTCTTCCTCTTCTTCTTCACTTATTATTATACTTATCTATATACCTAGTAGGTATAATCGCGTATTACCCATACCCATAGTACAAGGTATACCTATACCTACCTACTTTAGTTTGGGAATAATACCTACCTAAGTCGATTTGTGTAAAATTGTTTCGGATAAAATTATTTATTTAATTCGTACGACCACCCAGCATTAACATTTCATTAAACAAATAAATATAAACGTTCAAAACATGAATGAGCTATAACGTGACGTGTCCCGACACGTGACGTGCGGTAAATATAGCCGGACGGAAGTTTACAAACCCTTTCCTTGGACGCCGGCCAGACTAGAGTCTGACCAGCGAGTCGCTGCACAAATAAAGCCCGGCTAATTCAAAAAATCTTTAGCTGGTAACACGAAGCATAGTACGAAAAAAGAAAGTTGATAATTGGTGTCAATATATTTTAAATCATATTTTGTATTTAATGTTTAGTACCTAGACTAAATTAGAGGGGTTATTAGAACAATCGTCGGTCAATAAATAATGTAGGTAATTAAATTTACAGAGTACATGAACGATATATGTCACTTTTAATCATAATAGATTAATTCGCGAGAGCTTAGAATTGCATTTGTAGTGGTTTACGGTTCGCAAGAAAAGGAGAGTAACTTAAGTATTTCTCTTAATTTAATGAAATTATATACCCTTCTCTTAATAAGTAAAATAATACCTACTCAGTCCTTTTTTTACTTTCATTCGCTATTATTTAATTCTTCATCTGGGATATCACAAGTATTGATAATAATATTATAATCTGTTGTTCGATCCATTTCCCGTTTTTGACATGTTCTTGACACCTATATTTATTTCCTTCACTTTCGACAAAAACTGGGTAACTCACAACTCACAATCGTACGGGCCTAGAGAAAATTATTTCGAAAATTGTGAGAATATAATAAAATCAGCAGTTAAAATATACGCACAACGTAAATAATATTTAGAATTTGTCACTGCCGTTATTTTGGAATTTTCTTCTTCAATATATTACAAACAGAGGTTTATGCTGACAATACGGGCAAAGGGAAATTTCAAATTCAAATTCAATTCGTTTATTGCGTTTCATGTTGTACAATAAGGTCTTATATTATTGATAGGTCCAGGAACATGAACCCTGCAAGGGCACAGCAATCTTATAAATATGGTTTACAATTCAGTCATTAAATATTAGAATTAGAATACTAAATTTAAGTTTAACATTAAAATTACAGCAAAAAATATAGAAGATACGAGGTGTGATAATAATTTCTAATGATACAGAATTTTACATAGCCTAGACTTGACTTAAAAATTGTTGTTGTAACAATTCAAATATAGAATTCCTAAATACAGAATACCACTTATGCAATTCCACGCTCTCGGTAATTTATCTATACTTAATTAATAGTTTAGTTTATTTATTTCAACTATATAATGTTTTTGCAAATATAAAATTATGTCAGTTGACATTAATTATCATAGTGATCGTCAATTTACAAATACAAAAATCTTAACTACAAAAATTCAATAGACTCATGCTAAAAAAATTACATACGATTTTATTTTCGGCATATGGTTTCCCTTTGTCCTAATAAGGGTTAACTAGTAATCATAATAAAGTGACATATTTCCAAGTCATCTTAAGGGCAAGGTGCCACACATGGATAGATTAACTGGAGCTTAAGGTATTACGGTGAAAGAAAACAGAGTTTCAATAACGTTTTATCCAATTTTAATCTGTTATTATTTCAGGAGTCATAATCAAAATCAGATTCGAGAAATTCAATGCCTGATAGAGAATAATCACTTTCATTATCACTTTCACGAACTTGTATGATGAATGGCGCCAATTCTGTGTCAAGAATGTTGTCTTTGGACTTGTATTTTTCTTCAACACTTATTACATGGTCTGTACATTTTTTCCAATCTTCTGCTGTAATCATTGAAAAACATTCCCTGATCAGGTTTTCAGTTTCTGATCCATGTAGCCCCAAATTTCTACTCGCTACTTTTCGCTTTGCCAGGCTCCATATGAGCTCAATAGCATTTAAGTCACAATGGTATGGAGGCAATTTAAGGACCTCATGCCCATGCTGCTTCAATATTTCCTCTGCTGCATATACAGGACCAACTCTGTTTTCTTCAACAAGGCACATCAATTCCTCTTTTTTAAAACAGTCTTCATATGGGATTTTATTTTCTCTTAGCCATTTTTGAATATCAGCCTTCAAGCTGTGAATGGTTGGAGGCTTATTTATTTGTGTGACATGGTAACTTGCATTGTCCATTACAATCACACTAGGCTCGGTCAAATTTGGGATTAACATTTCACGTAACCACTTTAAAAAATTTGTACTATTCATGTCATCATGATAATCAGCTGCTTTGGATTTTGTGCTAAATACAAGTAAAGCATTTGGAACAAATCCCTGCTCCGATCCAGCATGTACTATAATATGCCTTTTACCGGAGGAAATTTTTTCAACTACACCGGAAGTAGAAGGCCCTTGCCATGACTTCTTTGGCCTATAATTTTGGTGGACATATGTCTCATCAAGATACACAATCAATTTTCCTTCTTGTCGTTTTGTTTTTTATGTATAGTTCTTAGAAATCTTTGTCTCCATCCAGATATTTCAAAATTTTCCATGAGAATGGAGCGTTCTTCTTTATTTCTTTTAAACTGAAATCCATTCTGGTGTAGTATTTTCCTCAGTGTTTCACAACATCCTGAGAATCCTATAGATTCTTTCAATTCCGCATGTAATGTTCTTAGAGTAGGAACTTGCTTTTTGACACAATAAAATTCGTTTATTTTGTTACGGATGGCTGTCACATCAAAATTGTCTAAATTTGACACAGTTGGTGGGCGGGGACGTTTTTTCCCTGGCGTATTCCATTCGCCTTGGTTAATAGAACCTTCTTTTTTAATTGAGCGTAACGTTCTAATGCTAACACCTGAAAAAGGAGACATCTTAAGTAAAGGAAATAAACACATTCAAATATTAAGAAATCTACATGTGCAAATATAAATCATTATTACCTGTCATAGAGGATATTTTCGCCAAATACCCTGATTCTGATTCGTTATTATCAATAACCATCTTCAGTTCTTTGGCTAGCTTTTCAATAGATTGTTTGATATTTTCATCATCCACGCCAGCTAGAATCAAAATAAAGAATTAAGTTAAAGTATTATAATACAATCGCCAACAATATTTTGTAAATAAAAGAGTGCCAAGAGAAGCATCAAAATTGTTTGACAATAACTTACCGGTCGCCTGAATGATTTCATCCAACATTCGTTTCTTTTTCAGAAATCTCTCATTTTCATCACGTCTAACCTGATTGTAGTTAGAGATTATCGTAAATAACATGCTTCTAACACTGCTTCTGATCGGTTTAGCCATTATAACACGATATAAACTTCCGTAACAAATGCACTCAGATTATATTTAGGTTATGTACGAACAGAGGTTGACAATTAGTTTGACAGGTAAAATTGTTGCCATAAATAGAATTCTGTAAAAATGCTTGTGCAGCGACTCGCTGGTCAGACTCTAGCTGCCGGTTTAATGGTGCTTTGAGAATCAAATATCGGACAACCACGTAGATATAGTTAAGGTTCTGGAAACTTTGGACCGAAAGACAGCCCCCGATATCACGACAAATTGCAGATGCTTTTGTCACACTTTGTATTGCTCACGTCATAAACTTAACACAATCTGAACGGCTCCATAATTATACATTACAAGTAGCACAATTTTCTGCATTTATCGGAGGTAATAAATAATTATGATATAAAATCCTTCAAAAAATTGTTTTGGTTTCGCTTACTGATCATACGTAAACTGTTGCAACAATCGGCAACATCGTTGGTAAAGATATACCTTAATTTATACGATACGATAATCCCAAACTAACAGTGGCATTTGCATAATCAGTAATTACACTTGAAAATACTGTTCCAATTTTCAATCTTTTGTGCAAAACATTGTATGTGACTGTGCGTATGGGAACTGTGAATTCGAATCATTAAGTTTCGCTTCAGGCCTATATATTCGCAATTTTGTAATGATATCTATAGCTAATACAACACGATGTATTTACTATTATTAGTTCCTCGTTCGCAATATGTTAAATGTTTCCGTTATTACATTAAGCGCTGGTAAAATGGCTGTAAACAAAAGTTATTTACGAGTTCTTTCAATTTAACGCAAATCACGTATAAATCAGTATACATTATTTTATTAAGCTTAAATTGTTGATGTTATTGTCGGCTACCCCAAAAGCGCCAGAAACGGGATTTGTGTACTATTTCTACCTAAGAACTTATGAAAACCTGTGGCATGGAGTCCATAGAACCCAATTCCCACCGGTTTGTCTATTTTAAAGTGTTTCATCACCGTACCCTTGTGTTCCTAGGGAAAAACTTATACTCATAAATGAAACAATATATTTATTTAATTAATACATATTATATTCTTCGTTATTTTTAATATTAGAAATTGAGAAAACCGCTGCTCATTACTGCTTCTTTATTCACCCAAAATCTTGTACCTAAAGACAAGAAGTAGATATACCTAGTTGTTGCTGATGATGAGTGTTTAACTTTGTAGGTACAGTTATATTTATTCGTTTTCTGCCGTGCCTTTACTCTCGTGGGAAATAGCAAGCACCAAACAACAAATCCTTATCCCCGATCTATATTGTAAAAGGACTATTATACTTTACCCTTACGATGAGGTTACAGTAACCGTACTTGCTAGCTAGCGACTGCATTTAAACGATTTGTAACTAAACTGTAAACTGTAATTAAACAAAGACACCGGTAGGAGCGCTGTACAGTTGCCGAGAAACTTCTTGAGCCTAACCTTGACTGCGCAGTAGCCGATTTACGTACAAATATGCATGCGCAGATCCGCCATTTTGGGTCAAGAAGTTTCTCGGCAACTGTACCAATCTATACAAATCGTTTACGCAGTCGCACCATGGTAAGGGTACAGTCGCCATCAGATATATCGCAGCATATAAGGCGTTCATAAATATATGAACATGTACTGTAACGCCCAGTCAATAAGAGTCGTGTTCACATATTTATTAACGCCTTATATGCTGCGATATATCTGATGGCGACTGTACTATGGCGGTGAGTATACTGCTCTCTTGATGGAAGTGGCAGTCTTGTTCTAAGGACTTTTATGCATTATTGAAATCAGTTTTCCTTTTCAAGACTTGGGTTGTCGGATCTGGTAAGTAATTTTTGAGTTTATTATACCACGATGCACGATGTAAATTGATGAACTATACTAGAAGAGTAGAAGTCGAAAAGGCTGGTTTTTGATGACGACTTTGCGCCTAAAACCAAGTTTTAATTACTCTTTAATTATTATTCGTTTTATACGAGTATACCGTGGTTCAACAGGGGCAAAGTTTTATCGTCATTCTCGTAGTTCGTGATTGCAGTCAGAAACTAACTCAATGTATCATGTCTTGCTTAAATATTACCAAAAATCTCTGACGATAACTTTCTTAATAATTTATTTAGTAAAAACATTTCATATAACTGTCAACTTTCTCACAATTTGCAAAGAAGCCTTTGGGCTTGGCGTCGAAGAGTTGACTTTTATCGCTATAATTATCTATAAGTGTGTATATCGAAAATAAAATTGAGCAACGTGTTTCAAGTAGCATTACATGAGTTTTCTAACTCCGTAGGTGCGTTGCAACGCCACAAACCATTAAATATTAATGACGCTCTCAGTTTTATAGACTTTTAACAACTTCAGACATAATCTTATGGCTTCTTAAAAGCATCTTTTTAACGGCTACTAGTTCGTTTAACGCCAGTTGAGTGTAAACAGTGACTATGATAAAGCATTGGAAGCGTTCTTATCAGCTGGGTGCGTGTAAAGAATTAGTACTGTCACATGTTGTAAAGAATAACCTTTTACTGTTAAGAGTTTTTAATAACAGAGAGTATTTCAAAGGTTTTTTCATATAAATATTTATCATATGTCCATGGCCCATAAGCTAAGGAAAGCAGGATAGTTGGCAATACAACCTAGATTCATGCATTAACTTTTGACCATTGCAGGGAAGACTTTTGTTTTTTGAATTGCTGCAACCGCTGTAGGTTTGGAATAAAATAATAACTAGGGTTTTAAATGAGTATTACATTTAGAGGGAATCATATTATTTTCGGAACGATGTCGCCGAGACACGCCTACTGCAACGTTCTCCCAAGCTACAGATTAATTGAGCTTGGACTGGGCTTGAACCCGCGCCAAAGAATCCGTCTTCTGTGAAATATAATAGATGAGGGTCGTCACAGTCACAGTTCACAGTAATAGGCTCGATTTGACATTCGCCTAAATTATTTTTTTTGTCCAGTCGAGTTCATTTACATCTACACACTTAGGAGAACAAAAATATCTGAACACGACACTATTGTCAGGAGCATAAAATCGTGTTTAGATATTTTTGTTCTAGTAAGTGTGTAGATGTAAATGAACTCGACTGTCCATACCGTAGTCAGGTAAAAAAGTATCCTATTTATTTATTCTTTTCTTTATTTAACTTTACATAGCATAACAGATAACCAAGGCACAAATTATAAAAAATATAACAATGATATAGTTACTTACAAACATTTGAAAAACATACATAGCCTAATCAATAGGATGATATTTACAAGAATTATGAAAATTGTATGACTACAGAGGAATAAATATTCTGCGAAATGATGTGTCGGTGATGAAACATTCGATGAAATTAGCTTCTAGGAGTCAAAGGCCTCCGAACTAAAACATATTGATCCGTCAATTTGAAGCAGGGGTTCTTCCATTAACAATGCTGAAGAAAAAGCTAATGTAATGCATAACTAGAAAACATTAACACGGATACGAGCATTCTTATCATCGACAGACTGTTTGGTTCAGATTTGCGTAATTACATTATTGCATCTCGTGTCCAGTTCTATAAGGACGTATGCCATCTGGAAAATATGATGGTTACGTCTTTCTGGAGTTTGTGCATGGGCAGTCTTACGTCACAAGCTGCTCTCTCTCTCTCGCATTTGGACTGGACTCGTGCCAGAAAAGCCCACGACTGGGCATGTTGGGCATCAGATACTAAGTGTGGGTCGGATTAACTATAAATATAGTAACGTATTGATTTACATAAACTATAGTGTACCTATAAGTAATTAGGTACTGGTAAAGGTAAGGAACCCGCCCGACGCACTTAGAAAATAACCTTCGAAAAGAGCATTACGAGTAGTTTAATAGCTAAATATCTCGCACAGACTTACAGATACCTGCATAAGATAAGAACACATACAGTGAAAAATAGAACCTCCTCCTTTTATTAAGTTCGTTAAAAAGATGGCTGTTGTCATTAGCAGCATTTGCCTCATGTGGCCTACGGCTAGACAGAGGGGATCACGGGGCACAGAAGTGTGGGTCGAGTCATAGGGTAAGTAAAAGTAATAATATAGGACGCATCTCGAAATATTTTTTTGTCAAAAATGACATTTTAGTGACAAGCTTTTATAGCCGACTGTACTTTTCTTTGGATATCCATCAAATGCTCACTGAGACGATTCTAAATAGCCCAAACTCGGTAGGATTGCTTTTTCTATTATAGAGTTCCTATGGCGACCTTCCGGCTCCATCATCAGATCAGCCCCAAGGTACCATATTATTGTATTGTCATCAAAGTTAAGAGTTACAAGATTCCACCCGAACAAACATACTTAGATACATACATACATTGCAAGTTAAATAAAAGCTTGTAAAAAGCTGATAGTCGGAACTGCATGATCACAGGTATAATAAAAGTCAGAAGAATATTGTACAGTCCAGGAAATTGTCGTACCTTTTTCGCTTTTGTCACAATGACAATATAAGTTTTAAAAAGGATTCCCGAGCTGTATTTGTTTTGCCGTAATTGTCAACATTTCTTATTTATAACAGGTGGAAGTAAATATAGAGATCGACAGGGCTTTACGAGTATGTCGTGTACCTTAAAAAAAACTTTGAATTTATTCTTCTGTATTTGAAGAAATATAAGAAAATACATCAAATAACTGCAATCTAAGACAATACGGGCTGAATAGGGTTGTTGTCTAAACCAAAGAGCGAAAAAAAATATATTTTTTTTATTTGACGTTGACAGATGACAGATGCATACCGAGTTTTATTAAGTTTTTTTTTCAGCAAGAAGGTCAAAGCCACATTAATAAAAAAAAAAAAAAAGTGTTTTTTTTAATAAGAAAACCGACTAAAGTAACCGTTCCATTAAGTTCTGGTCTTGGTATTGCCACATTTTAAAATGAGTATGTTTTTATAAATTAATAATAATACAAATAATCATCTCAGAAAATAAATAAAAACAGAGATTACTTTATCTTTTTAAGCAGAATTCAGAAAAGTAATAAAATGATAGTCTTAAAAATATGAAATGTTGTCAAGTAAAGTCCAAGTCAAAATATTTTTTATTCAAATAGGCCTACAAGCACTTTCGTGTCGTCAGTTATAGAAAGCAGAGAAATTTATTGATAGAACGATTACAAAAATAAAATAAAAAAAAACATAAAAAATAACATTACAAGAAAAATCACAAAAATTTCTCCGAGCTTTGCACGTGACTCCCTCGTAACTAGCGTCTTCCTCAATGACCTTACGTCACTGATAGTACTGGCTGGCTGGACGCCAGTCCGAACCCACGGCCATACGTGGGACGCCAGGTAAAAACTAGCTTAGACCAGAACGTCTGTTCCCATTGCACAAGATAAGACGACACGATTATAATCAAGCCCAGCAGGGCTAACATATCTTGCCGCAACTTCGGTTGTCGCGCGACTCAGCATCACCTTTCTTGCTCGCACGGTATTGAAAGGAGAGTGACAGGTAGTATTAGTCGCGCGACAAAGAGTCGCGTGACACACTTATGCTAGAGATGCTGCCTTTATCAGGAGACGGTTATGATAGAACTTTGACGACGCGGTTGACGCAGTTTGTAGTACACCTGCTTAATTGAGCTGGCGGTCCTGGGTTCGAATCCCGGCCAGGGCAAATATTTGTTCCTGGATCATGGATGTTATCTATATATGTACCTATTTATATCGTCATCTAGTCAAACTTTGCTTAGTTTGGGACTAGGTCTATTTGTATAATTTAGAGTAAATGCCACAAGGTGGGGTGGGGTGCACCTTGTGCTGAATTTCTTGCGGAGAATGAATCAAGTGAAAGCTGTCAAGGATTCACCCCTATACTTGTATGTGCCTACGTTTATATGTGCGTCCGAAATCGAAAATGCTTCGGTTAAAGAGAAAAGATGGATAAAACAGTAACAAAGCGCCTACAACAACTCTGCCAACACATGACTAACGAGAAAACATGTGTCAGTACATTTGCTGCATCCCATTTGAGACAAACTTGTCGGTATGCAGGCTCCGCGGCGGAAAATGCTGCGAAATTAAAACACACCAAGTACTCCGCTCTAGAGTCAGCATACGAGTTTGTGCCAGTCGCTGTGGAGACAGCAGGACCATGGAGTCTTGAAGCCCGCAATCTGTTTAGGGAGCTTGGACGACGACTAAGGGACAGGGGCTGCGCTCCCCGCTCTGGCTCCTATCTGGTTCAGCAGGTGTCCATAGCCATTTAGTGGGGCAACGCTGCTGGTATTATGGGGACCTTTGAGCCAGGTATAATGCGGGCTCTTTTAGGTTAGATTAGTTTAAGTTAGGTTAGTCTCCATCATACTTGTATATTTATAAATTACTTTAAGTATTTTTTATCCTGTTATTTTTTACCTTTAGTTGTTGTACGGAATTCCTTGCAAGTAATAAAAGTAAAGTTACTGAGGAGAAAACTAACAAACAACTATCAGTGTGTTCGAAACAGCTTCCACCATTAAAAAAACATAAATCACTTAAACAAGTCCATAGTTTAGTTAGAAGTTAATTCCAGCATATGTTTGCTTAACAAACAACCGTATCAATAATTTATTGTCCCAAAAACCCACAATAATATTATCGCATGTGCTGTACTCGTCTCAACTGTAAACAACGAATTTACCCGCGCAAGATGACAGCGACCCAGATAGCCAGTAACCCCGAGTAGGTATAATTAGCGTGTCAAAGTGAACTCTCTTATCAGCCACGAGCAATTACACACCACGACAGCTGACAGTGTTTTCTGACACACTAGTGTGAAAACTTAAATACCATCACTCCCTCGTTTTTTCCCAAGATTTCCACGAACACCCCTATTTTAGACAGATTTCCCAAGTAGCAAAACAAGCCGCAGAAGCGCTTAATCAGCCTTTATTCAGCTTAAATTAGCAATTGGCTGTATAAGCACTTCTGCAGCTTGTTTTGCTAATTGGGTTATATTTCTCTATCTCCATTGAAGCAAGGCGGAGCGAAGAGAGCGGAATAGACCAATCACCTGAGTTGAAATCTGTATCTCAGCTCCGCTTCGCTTTTGTGATTGGTCGACTCCGCTCCGCTCCAGTGGAGACACACCCTAAGCGTTGAAGTGCCTAACATACATATTTACCATTATTTAAAACAGCAAAAATGTTGACTCCATTATTTAGGGTAAAAACGGGACTCTATTACTGAGACTTCGCTGTCCGTCCGTCCGTCCGTCTGTCACCAGGCTGTATCTCAAGAACGGTGATAGCTAGACAGTTGAAATTTTCACAGATGATGTATTTCTATTGCCGCTATAACAACAAATACTAAAAATAAAATAAAATAAATATTTAAGGGGGGCTCCCATACAACAAATAGATTGTGGTACGGAACCCTTCATGCGCGAGTCGGACTCCCACTTGCCCAATTTTTACATACCTGGCGAATTGTAAATACTCACTTAATTGAGCTACTAAATAGTTTGAACCTCATTGTCATGACAAATCCATTCAAGCGATATATCAACCATGTCAATGATATAGCCTTAATAGTTATGGGATATTTGTCGTGTCGTAATGTAATGTTGTGGACACAGGCGACGCCGGCCGGCGTGCTTGTTTACATTGTAACCGGTTTGTCGTATGTACGAAACAAACCTGTTCTCACATATTATATGACAACACAATAGTTTATAGGTATCTGCAAAATGATATAACTGTCGTACTTTTCGCACTAGTCCATGCTTCAGGAAACACAGGAATAACGAATGAAGTAAGCTTTTAAATCCATAGAATAGGGGAGCGTGGGGGAATTGGCAAAAGTTCAATATAAGGCAAATGTATGGGTATTTTTGGATCTTTTTAATAGAAACGAACTCCTTAGTTATTTGACTATCATTTAATTACAGCATCACCGTTACATTATCAGGCATTTGGCGACAGATAAACTTTCGTGAGACATATTTAATTATTGTATTAAGCGGTTTACACTCACGTGAAATTGCCGCGAAATTGGGTGACGAGTTTGCCGCGGCGGTGTACGGGCAGCCGTCCCTGATGAAGGGCTCCTTACGAGTTCGAAACATGTCGGGCCGTTCCTGACAATTTTACGTGAGTGTAAACCGCTTAATACAATGACAGATAAACTTTTTTCAAAAAAACAGAATCGCTCCCATTACCCGACTTTGCGGGAAATGAGAGCCTATAGATACCCATATGTGTAATGGGAGCTACTTAATTATTGAGTCAGACTCAAAACATTAACTGTCAGCCTAAAATCTCATATTCATATAAATATTAACATAAACGTATGCGTAAATTAATTAACTTTAAGGATCCAAACAATAATAGCCTAATAATGTAATAAGCTCTGATTACCCGACTACCGCTATCTTGAAATTTCATAAAATAATATTCCGAATCTAGATTGTAATGAAATGATATGTTTAAATACTCAAAATTGATAACATTAGCTATTAAATAAAACAGGTTTCATTATAACAAACATATTACTTCAACTTAAGCTGGCCGTTGAAATATCGTATTTTTTATAAGCGCGGAGCAAAAAACCGATAAGCGTCCGTAGTAACATAATGCGTGGAACTGGCGAGCTGAGCGAGCCAGGGGAACACGGCCGCATTGTGACGAAAACGCCCGAGCGGTAATTGAGTGAATATGAGCTATAGTTTTGTCTCTAGTCGCACCGCTCCTATTACCCGCCGGTCCCCATTACCCCAGGTTCCCCTACCAATTTTTTATGACCATTAAATCAGTGTCCTTTAGTCGAAGAAATAAATACTTATCATTAAACATTTACAAATTACACAACAAATTAATATTTTTTGACAATAACAAATGAATGAAGCATAACTTTAAATACCTATCATTTTAATTAAACAAATAAAAAACCAATATTTAGTGAAAATTAATTAACATAATAATTCACACCTAAAGTACCTATAACTTTACATATTTAAATTATTTTGTAGAAAATTTACACACATATAACAGAAAGTAATTTGCTTTAATTTAATGAAATAATGTTAAATATCTGATAATTACGTTTTATGTATGACTTTTATCTCTACCCTTTCCATAAGCATTGATTTTTATTCACACTGCTCACCTTTGCTAACATAACAATATATTGTTTCAAACAATTCATAAATTTAAAAAGTTATGATGATATCGCGCTCTCAGATGCGCAATCGAGGGTAACCTTGAACTCGGGTCGAAAAGAACACTGCTCAGTTTATTAGTTCATATGATGTCTGGAGATTCTCAGCGATTTGTTCAACAGTATTTTAATATTGTATAGTATGGAGAAATACTTTAATAAATGGAAAGTGTGAGCAATGCACAGGAATATCACGCTTAGTAATAAAAGGGGTTAATTAAAAATTAAGAATCGAACCATACTTATACAATTTTGAGTCAATGCTTTTTAGTTGAAAATGAAAGGTGCGTTTGGAAAACTAATAGTTAAGTACGGCATTGCTATGACTGGTAAATCTCAGTGTTCATGCTATTAATTAATACCAACGGTTAGTTTACTTTCATTAACATTGATTATT
Organism: Apotomis capreana; assembly: GCA_947623375.1. Lineage (NCBI taxonomy): Eukaryota > Metazoa > Arthropoda > Insecta > Lepidoptera > Tortricidae > Apotomis > Apotomis capreana. The sequence goes on from OX392501.1 coordinate 2,522,843, forward strand.
ATTTATTATTAGGCCTGCTGGAGCTGGCATTTTCATAAAAATGATCAAAGCTCCTTAATTAATAGTTAAAAAAAACATTAATTACTCATATTTAAATATGAAGCAAACTGATTCATTATTTGTTCTTTTACATACAATTGTAAAGCCACTTTTAATGTAAATAACGTGGTATTGCCGAGTTAACCTAAATTAAGTCAATTTATTTGCCTACTATGATTGTTGACGGGATTTTTTATTGTTAATGCATAAAAATATACCTATAACGTTCTGTTAGATCCGACAAAACCTGTTTAAAAACAATATTATCGCGCCTTCCTTCGGTAATGGACTATTTTTTCCCACAATTGGTTGCTCAGTAAAATCACATATTTAGCAAGTAGGTAAGCCATTAAAAAATATTTCTAGATAAAATTCGTCATGGTTGCTTTTGTAAGTCATAGGAATATTTTTACAAATATGGTAAGTAATATTTATTTTCTGTCACCTAAATTTAGATGGGTCACTTATCTGCAATAGGCACCCTTATTATAATATCTATCTCCAAGAAATATATTTATGTCTGTATTATAAATGCATTCCTTCCTGAACTTTCTCACGGCGGGCGAGGGCCGCTCTCCCTCCGCGCCTCTGATTTTACAAAAACACTCTAGGGTGCTCTGTGTCGGCACGCGTCCTAATCAGCGAGAGCCCTAGATTTGGACTTTTGCAGTATATCGCACATATTAGGTAACTGTTTTAATATTATTTGGTGATTCAATGTAGGTCACATATCTACTATTTTAGAAACGAATATTATTTATTATGTAACTGAGAATGCATTTATTAGGGGATTCATAAAATCATACCCGATAAGAAGCTCTCAGTTTTCACCTAAACCGAGCGAGATTGGGATTCGCTCAGTCTTAAAGCTCACACGGACTACATTGGTATGGTACATTACACGGTGATGTATCGAAGGCGTTTAGTTTACGCTTGTAGTAAATCGCGTCAAGTGCGCTGGCGCAGTCAGTTGGCGGTAATGAGAACTATTAGCCGGCCACGGCTACGGGCTGGTCACAGTAAAAGCATCAACAGTATTACAACTTCGCATGAAAGCCTATGAGAGAAAACACAGCTGAGCTATTTTACTATCAAATTGTTTGGTACGCCTATCAGACTATTAAGCACACTGTGATGAACTTAGTCAGTCACTGGAGGTACCTACTATGAAATTGCAATTCTAACCTCACGGTCACGGGCCTTACTATAGTAGTTAATGCCCATTACAGCTGTCGTAGCGCTGGAAATTCTGTAATAAAGCCCAGGCCGGCTGTAGACAACACAAACAATGCCATTAATTACGGTAATTATTTGTCAAGAACACGCACCATCTGGCTAAAAAGTTAAATTAGTTAAGTACCTAAGTATAATAAGACAAACGCCTCAGTATAGTTCGAATCCCATTTGCTAAGCGAATCCCATTAGCTTTGTACCCGATGAACAATACTTATTATCTGTATTGTTAACGGTGGCCACAGCTGCCACTTCGAAATGTAAGGCGTTATAAGTGCAAATTACTTTTACACTAAATTAGTCTTTAAATCAAACAAAATAAGGTTACTCTTAAACAAAGAGAACACAGATGTTGGTCACTTCGTAAGTGAAAGAGCAGTGAAGCTCGTTTCGATGCTTATAATGACAATGAACTGACCAACATCTATGTTCTCTTTGTTTAAGAGTAAACCTTATTTCGTTTGACTTAAAGACTAATTTAGTGTAAAAGTAATTTGCACTTATAACGCCTTAAATTTTGAAGTGGCAGTTGTGGCCACAGCTAACAATACAGACAAAGAGTATTGTTCATCGGGTACAAAGCTAAGTGGATTCGCTCAACCAAAAGAATTACTTATATACCTACACCCGACATTGACCCAATAGTTGGCTTCTAAGAAAGCATAGTAAAAGGTAGCGACACGACGATCCATATTGGTCACGAATAAATTATTCTATATATTCTATTCTAAATCTTATGCTTCCAGATATTTTCGCATTGACTGCACGACCAGGTTGTGGCCACAGCAACCTTATCTGCGATCGGTTAACACGCGTAGATTATGTAATGGCAGTACCGACGCTATTCCAAACACGTCCGTACCACAAGAACTTGTCCTTCGACGCCTTATATGACAGTGAACTGAAATAACACAGGTAAGAACGGGTAATTGACAAGTTTTATAGCTCACAGCACCGCATAGTTATATTATATACTATTGTACATAGATGCCTAGTTTGCCTAGCTATACATGTATGCGAAACAATGCTCTGCTGACGCAATTAGGGTTGTCAGATCGAATGACCCTATTATCGGATGACTTTGGTCGGAAGAAACAACAATTGAATCAAATTAAAGTAAATAATATATTAAAAACAACTTATTCGTTCGCTGCCAATAGAAACATACATAAATAAATACTAACAAAAAAACATACAATGGCTTTCTCATTATTATCATTTTATCTACAAAAATGTATTAGGATAATTTGTTTATAGTATCTACTTATGGAAAAACTACCAATTTTATTAAATGAAGTTGTTTTTTGGGAGATTTTTTACTTAGTCGGGGGTCGGGAGGACATACAAAAATTCGAGAGAATCCCGCTAAATCCCGACGATCTGGCAACCCTAGACGCAATCCTTGACCTTATAAGGCATTAGGCAAATGTTTTTTGACTTTGTTACTATAGAGATAAAATAATGGCTGCTAAGCTTAGAGATGTGCCGTTCTCGATAACGTTTCCCGATTTTTATTGTTAAAGAATGTTCTCGAAAACATGGCACAGCTGAGCTCCGCTGCAAAGGTTCATATCTAAAAAAAGTTAGTTTGTAGTACTCTCACTATAATTTGGAAATCACTGGACTTTCGAGACCCTCCATACCCATAAGTATTCCCGGAACTGCAAGCCCTAAACTTGTGAAACAGCAACGAAACCACAGATCAACGACATTTTAGTTGGCGTTTTTTCCTTTTCCTGGATACATAACTCACTAACTATAGTGACTACTTTCATTTTTTTGATCCGTATTATATGTACCTTGGACAAAAATTAAGAAAGTAGTTAGGTGTGTTAGTTCCAGGCCCATATTATTATCTGTGCAAGAAACATGGATCAGATACAACAACAATACTTTATTGCACACCAATAAAAGTTTCCAAAGAAAAAAAATACAATTTACGGCTGCGCAGATACTTTTTGCATTAATTAAGACGTGGTTGATCGTACTATAATAAAAATTCGAATACCTACATGCTTTAGCATTAAGGGTAAGGATAATTGCGTAGTTTAAGGGGCTCCCAGCAAAAATTTACGATTTTTCCTGGTTTTTGCTGTGTATCTATTCCCTGCTAAACTTAGGCGCGTGTCGAACAGATTCTTATAAACCTCTAAACCTTATACGAAGTAAAACAATTTTTTATATCGTTGGATAGTCGAACATCCCCAACGTCCAACTAATTTGTCAAAGCATTGTTTGTTTTTTGCATTGTCCCGAGGAAACCCCCGGGCGTTGTAAAGTTTTTTTTTCTTTTAGATAATAGAACTAACAAAAAAGAGTCGTCTACCTGTCTGTTTTAAAAGAAAAGATCGGGCCTTAGATATGCCCTTAGCCTTAGCAACGAGTGAAGCGTAAATAGAAGATTAATAGTGATTATATTAATACGCATAGCATTATACGTATATTTGATACTATCTATTATCACATCGCAAATCTCGTTTGAGCCTGGAAATATTAAATTCGACCCAACTTTAGCTTATTAATTTAATGTCCCTAGTTTACAGGAGCGATAGTCTCAAATTTTCGTAATAAAGGACGATGGGATAATTAAAACTTTATGGCGACATTATTAGAAACATTTAGGACACTAATAGAGTTATTTTTTAAGTATCTATGAGAATGAAACATGTAGAAGCTCTTACTTACCTACGTAACTATTTTCCTGATTCCAAACACGCTTTTTACAAATAATGATAAACAAAATAATAGGAGTAAATATTCTGCGGTATTATCGATATATGTTAGGAATGTATATTAGGCAGGTACAATAGTAACTATTGAACACAAATCCAAGCATTAACTAACGGAAGCACAACAAACACATCGATATGAAAATAACTCATACAAAACAAACAATTAATAGGAGTTATGGGAGCGCGTTAATTCGACCCGTCACTATCAGGAAAACACGTCGTAAAATCCCAACGAGCATCGACATATTTGTTTAGAAATGTGTGTCGAGCAACTCCGACTGTTTATTAAATGTACATTTAATAAATAATACCTATATGAAATACATACTGCCATGCTACGGTAAAAGGACGTATCTTACTATGACATCCGTATAAAGATAAAAATTGTTTTACCCTCAGACCATCAGAAATAAGAAATAAGATAATTATTTCTATGGTCTGAGGTTCTACCACTTTTTGCCCCTATATTTCGTGAGTATTAAGATCCAAAAGTGGTAGGTCTCTCGGCTGATTATATAGACGACCAAATAGAAAGTATGCACCTATTCTGAAACATAATATTATTTTAGGGGTCTCGGCCCCGAATACAATTTTGTACCTTTTGGGGTAGAGACCCTAGGTCCATGCGGTCCCAGCGCCCAAAAACTTCACAAGGAGCTCTCTAAAAGGCTTCAAGAGACCACTGGGGACCGGAGAGCTGGCAGCTTCCTCGCACAGCGTATCAGCATAGCTGTTCAGCGAGGAAATGCTGCCAGCATTTTCGGTACCATGCCAAAGGGGAGCAGTTTTTTGAATTTGTTTTAGTTTAGTTAATTTTAGCTTTTTTGTACTTAGTAGTTAGTAGTGTTAAGTTTTTATTTTCTGTTACTTTGTTTTTTAATTCTCTCATTATTAATGAAATTATAACTAATTACATTGGTACCTACCTACACATAAAGGAGATGTATGAATTCTCCAAACCATGTATGGTATTACATGTTCTTCGACACATATCAATCAACATTTCTAACTCGTCGGTAAAAAAATGCGATTCAATTTCCATGAAATACCTCTCCTGCATATAAATTTAATTTTACCTACTTCAATGACGCAATGCGGATACTGGTATATTAAGTGTCAAGATGATAATAATTTGAGAGGAGACAAACTCTCGGCTCGGATAAACACAATGTCCACTGCGACAACTGGAATGTACTTATTATACTAATTAGTGTTCTCTTTGGATACTTATGATAGCCAGGTCCATTTCGTAGCATAGTGCGAGTATCAAATTGGCAAAGTGCATTAGATAAAGCTTCTTTCGTAAGAAGAATACGTATAGCCCCACAAGGGGTTTTTCAACCCACGCCATAATTGCGGATTTTTAGTGGTAGGTACTAATTTATTTTACTGGTAATGGCATTTTTTGGTAACTGACGTTGAAAGTCGGTGAATGTCACTGATGTAAACAAAGAGGAAACAGGACTAAATATTCCCCAAAATTAAGTATTTTTTGCTAAAGCTAAAACTATCCACAGTGATGAAAGTTAAATTATTTTCAATAGGATTCGGTATTTATTTCGCATGAAGAACGAAGGATTGAGCAGCAGTCCGGTAAACAATGTTTTGAATTTCGAATTGCTAATGACGTTTAATAAATGCAAATATATGACGTTTCCTCATTATTGCCATATGAAAACTTTTTTTAGCGCCACTATCCCTGGGCTGGGCCGACACTTGCTAGGCGTATAAATTGATAAATTATTATAATTGCACACCATAAATTCGATACCGTGAGGTATTTTGATGTAATCTTTGGCCTCTTACGCGTTTCAATGAGTAGGTACTTGGCAGCCGCTGCCAAACTTGGTGTTAGTAAACATCTAATTTCCCGTATTTTATGACCCGACCCGTGCCAAAAGGGAATTAATAATCTACCGGCGGTATCTAAAGACCGTTCGCAAATAATGATCGTGTAGTTTATGGAGCCATTCAACAATCATTAACATACATACATACGAGGTGACTTTTATTCATCACCAGGTGCCCGCAACTTTGTACGCGTATTTTTTTTACCGCTGTCGGGTAAAAAAAAAGTAACATACCTATCCATCTTTGGATATCCTGCTCTTCCTGTACAAAAATTGGTTTAAATTTGAATTTGTCTAGCCGTTTCGGCAAAATGAGATGGCGCCAGACTTGCATGACGCCGCGCGCCCATACAAAACAAAACACGATCTTGCAGATTTTTCCTGAAATCATGAGTTTTTATAGTATCGATGTGCATATTTAGAACTGAGTTTTTCTTTTAATTCAGTTAGTTTCTGTTTCATACAGCCTAATAGGATAAAGGCATATTTCGGAGATCGTTCCTTATGACATTATCATTTTCATTTCCGAGTACCTAAGCTAGCGTTTAAAAAGTCCGTGTGCAGCTTCTTTGCTGGCAGAAATGAAGTCTCGTAGTGTATCTGCTATGTTTCATCGCTGTATATATTTATGTATATATTTATTTATATAATATATGTTTATATTAAATTAGATGTATGTATGTATTTACATGTAGGTATAGCAAAATTATGTATAAGTATTATAATTATGTTTTGTTACTTATGTGTAAGTTAGTTGCACCGCCTACAATTTTTCCGCTTTGCCCTAAGGTTGACTGGTAGAGAATGCCTCATGGCATTAAGTCCGCCTTTTATACGATCAGTTTTCTTTTGTGCAATAAAGATTAAATAAATAAATAAATAAAATTATCGTCTATAATTAAAATTCTACCTCTAACTCTAATTATATTAGTTTCTTTCTTTGTATAAATATTGCCAGGAATAAATTGTTGCCCTGTTGCTTACCTGTTACCCTAATCTGGCTTAAGTTGGACACACAATTTATATTCAGAATATGTAAGGGTTTAGAAAGATTACTACTTAATCTAGCTTGACATTCCACAAACTCCCATAACGAATGGATCTGGAATGCATAAACATTTTGAACGAACCGAGTATTGCGTAAAGACTACGTATGTTGTATACTCGATTTCATATACCATGGCCCGATGCACTTGAGACGGTAATTAGGCGTTAACAATAGGATTAGTGATAACAAAAGATACCTGGCCGGACCCTTTTGCGGCGTGGTATTTTACATGCAACCTAATGATCTTGATCGTTTAACCTAGTAATCTTTATTAATGTAAACAATATTTCATGTTAGTTGTCATCTGACTACATTTGTGATTACACGTATACTTAAATAATTATGTTTCGACCTTGGGAAACACCCACAAGTAACCCGTCCAGTGGTGATGTTAGTTTGCAGCAAAATTTTTAAGCAAGGACGCCCAAGATGTGGTGAGAAGTGTTTATAAGACATTGCTAAATCGAATGGGTAAAAAAAATTTGCTTAAAGAAACGTCTATATTCACCAGTGTGCCGGAAAGGACAGTTAAAAGGATTGTCTCATCACTCTCATCAGGACCAAGATACCTCCCTCGAAAACGAGTAAAAGCTTCTTTTAAAAAAATTGATAATTTTACAGAAGAGGTTGTGAGGAGAACAGTTACTGTCTACGACTTTTATAGAAAAAATGAAGTTCCAACGCTCACAGAGATTCATCAAGCATTATTAGCAAGCGAAGTGGGATTTCCGTATTCAGAAACAACACTATGGAGAGAAAGCGAATAATTCTTATATTTTATGTAATTAATGTATATGTTTTAACGTAATTAAATTAAGTTAGTCTTAAGTTACCTGAAAATTGATTGTTATTATTTTATTGACACAAATTTTGTTTTACAAATGTTAGCTATTATTATTAAATTAAAAATATATATTAATATGTATTAAGATATAAATAGATGTTTTATTGTCACAGTTGTATGTTTAATATTATTAAAGTAAGTTAGTCTTAAGTTACCTGAAAATTGATTGTTATTATTTTATTGACACAATTTTTATTTTAACAAATGTTGTTATAAACTATTAAATATAAAGCTATTACTATTCAATTACTATAAAGATGCCGTACCATTATAATTAAACAATACCGTAAACAACTAATATTTCGTATTTTTTATTTTCAAGTACCAAAATGTTTTAGTCCCGCTTTAGTTGCATGCAGATTGTACCGACGCGTGCCATTTTGAAGTGCTCCTAATTAGATAACAAAAGGCAAACATTATGAGCCCTATTGTTAAGTTTCAAGTCCATCGGGCCATGGTATATGAAATCGAGTATACAAACAATGATATCTATTATTTAATCAGCTGACGTTTACCCACACTACAGCTGGGCAAAGGGTCTCTTTTTGGACGCCAAGCTAGATAACCAGCACTTCTAGCTGTGACACGCGATCCTTGTCGCGCGACAAATACTATCTGTCACTTTCCTGTCAATACCGTGCGAGCAAGAGGTGATGCTGAGTCGCGGCAAGATATGTTAGCTCTGCAGTTCTGGGGGCCTATGATGGTTGCGTTTATCATGTGATAAATAAGTGACAAAGCATCTGTCACTCACACTGTCACACTCACATTTTGTAAAAACGTGATTTTGACACTTGACAACAATCCTTGTCTCATATACAAATATTGCTGCTTAGTATTTATTAAATTCTGAATGAAGCTTACGTGACTATCCCATTTTTTGACACTATCTGGGTGTGAATGTAATAAGTTACACATCATGCCAGCTAGAATTCAATGATTAAGTGTCAGAAGAACAATATCTACCTGTACACTTAAAATATCCTGTTAATCGACTGTCGACGACGAAGATTCCCACAATTAAATACAATTATTATTAGCTATTGTGTTTTAATGATTGTTGCACCTTGCTAAATTCTAAACTCAAGCTGAAGACTGTTTGTGATTAAAAACAACTTATGGTAAGGTACCTACTTAGGTACTTTAATTACAGTTTTCAAAGGCAAATTAACTCACCGTATCCTCCAACGTCCTAAACTCGCTGTTCTCCATATTGCCATTCACCTTCTGGTTCAGCGACTTGATGTTCGCCGTGACAGCGATCATGCTCACGGTCAGCTGATCGACCTCGCTCCTGAGCCTCGCTATCTGCATTTCCCTCACAACAGTAAGGACAGCAAGGCATAACGCAAGCGCGCCCACAGCGACCACTAAAGCTATTAAACAGCCGTTTTTCTTCTTCACTTTGAACTCAAATTCTCCGGTCACTAGGTTCTTTGACAGTTCTTTTTCCTTTAGCGCTTGCGTTTGGGTATACATGGTTGATCACGCACACTTCACTGGCATATACTATTATGGCGTGCTGTCTGGGGTAAACACTACTTTGCGCTAGTACGGCGTGGTTTTTGGGAACACTGCACTGTTTGCGCTAGTATCGACACTACACTGTTTACATTGACACTGGCATCGCGAGAGCACGGGAGACGCGCGCGCGGCGGGACGGACTGGCGCGGAGTGCGCAGACGCGGCGCCCGCGCATCTTTGGGATGCAATTCGGCCCTTGCGCGGAATGACGGGTATTAATTGAAGTTTATTTTTTGATTCGGTTTTGAGATTGTGATTCGTCCGACCTCATTACGAAATAAGTAATTAATCGACTGTAGGTAACGCGATATTAATTACGATATATTTATTTATTTCGAACATCGCGGAAATCTCAGTTGGTAACAAAGTAATTTCTACCAATTTTAAAAATAACATTTGATGTCCAAATTTCGGTCAGATCAGGTGGTGAGAAACGCGAGAGCAATCAGCCCATTAAAATACTATGTGAAGGCCGAAAATTGGGGTGGGTCTAAATAAATGTTATTGGAGTTTATTGGAGTTTATTGGAGTTTACTCCTTAAGAATCGATTTTCATATATAAGCCCGGGGTATGAAAAATATGGGGTGTAAAATCGAACGTATCTGCCGTGCTAATTTAAAAATTCGTATCTCAGTATACGATCGGGGTAAAAATACGACTTCGTAATTTAGCAGGTTATGCGTTAAGCGTTATAGACTAAGGTCCCGATATAAAATAACCTTCACCGAGATGTTTATTTGATAAAATGTATTTTATATTTAATTTAATATGTCAATAATTATATTGCATATGGGTTGCCTAACAAATTTTAGTCCAGGGTATGTTTAATTAATAATAAAAAAAAATTGTTTTAAACATTTCACCGGTTTGATTAATATTAGATAAATTCTATACCAATCGAAAGTATGAAGCCCATAGAATATGCAAACGTTAGGTTGCCTATTCTTTTCCCGTCACAACTATTGGGTAGCCAGGTATAAACAGGTAAATCTATACCTACTAGCATTTTGCAAAGGTCTGATTGTTGAATTGAAATTAAATAAAATTAAAGATTATTTAATTATGAATTTATCTAATAATCAAATCGGAGAAATGTAAAAAAAAAAAAAAAAAATATTTTAAACTAAACATACCCTGGACTAAAATTTGTTAGGCAACCCATATGCAATATATTTATTGACATTTTAAACTAAATATAAAATACATTTCATCAAATAAACATCTCTGTGAAGGTCATTTTATATCGGGAGCTTAGTCTATAGCGCTTAACGCATAACCTGCTAAATTAAGAAGTCGTATTTTTACCCCGATCGTATACTGAGATACGACTTTTTAATATAGCACGGCAGATACGTTCCAAAAATATAAGTATTGCGAGGATTGACGTTTGGTTGTCAAAGGCGACGGTTGAAAATTTTATCAAATTTTATTTTATTTATAAGTTAATTCAGTTTTAGAGTCCTTTTCGCTGTTTTTGCGATGAGTGAGTCAAGTCGAGGTGTCGTGAGTGATACGTCACTTTTAGAATGTGGGCAGCGGGCAGCTCCGTCGTGGCTATCTGAAGTGGAGTTTGATAATAAGGCAGGGCCGAGTCAATCGGATATTGTATCGGACGCTGAGTCCATGTCGGATGTGCGGCATATAGCGGTGAAGCGTGCTTGTGGTCTGAGCGACGAAAGCTGTGGTTGTAGTGATAGTTTTATCACAATAGGCAGGAAACCTAAAAGCTTGCGGGTTTTAGCAACCACCAAAACGCAGCTGGAGCCGGACGGTGTGCCTGACTAGCTATTTGAAGTTTATATAGTGTCAAAAGAAGATTTACCGAAACAGATTGGTTTGGCAAAGTTGCTGCAATTTAAGGGTATAAAAGGAATTTTATCCGTCAAGTTTATGGGTCCACGTAAAGTTCGCATACAGTTTAACTCTAAGGATGATGCGGAGAAGCTTCTGGCTTCTCAGGAGTTTAACAATGAGACGAGACGTTCTTATTGGTCTAATATGGCATGCTGCACTTATGGAATTATAAGGCAGGTTGAGTTGGAGGTTGAGGAAGACGAATTTTTAAAGAATATTGAAGGGTCTGAAGACATTTTGTCAATATGTAGACTGAACCGTTTGGATCATGATGGGCGTTGGGTTAAGGCTGAAGCTATTCGTCTGTGTTTTAAGGGAACTTCTTTACCGCCATATGTTTATGCCTACGGTTGCCGATTTAAGGTAAATCAGTACACTTTCCCGGTTACCCAATGTTCAATATGTTGGAAGTTCGGTCATCTGAGCAGGTTTTGTCCTACTACTAAAGTTACTTGTCCGAAATGCGGCGGGGAGCATGCCAATTGCGAAACGACTATTTTTAGATGCATTAATTGTAAAGGCAGCCATATGGCCTTAGATAAGTCGTGCCCGGTTTTTGTGAAGGAGTAAGAAATTCGCAGGATTATGTCTGCTGAGGGATGTATATATAAACGGGCTTTTTGGTTGTATATGCAAAAAAAGGAAAAAAAGGATACGGATGTTTGTAGTCAGGATGCGCCATCTGTTTTTGAGAATGACTTAAGTTTTGGAAAGTCATATAGAGATGCTGTTTTGTCGAAGCCGTTACAATTTAAAGAGTCTGAAGATTCTGTCTGTCAGGCTGAGGGCCAGCGATCAGTAAGTCAGTACAGATTAGAGAGCGAGCCACAACAAGAGGTTCGTAAGCCGCGGAAGTCAAAAAGAGTAACAGATGTGAAGAGGTCCGAGTGTCTATTGGTCAATCAGCCTACTATTGAGCGGGCTGATATGGAAGATCAAAGACAAAATAAGGACAAGAAGAAGAGACGTATTACTTTTGAAAGGCTGGTTGAGAAGACGAAGGATATTTTGCTTTCTACCGAAAGTTGGGAGGAGAACTTCAAAACGCTGTTTGGAGTTGTTGCTAAGGAGATTTTGGATTTATTTAAGGATTTTTTTAAGGAAGGTGATTTTGTAAGTTTGTTTTTGTCTAATGTAAACGGCTAGGTCTAATACCAGATCTTTCTTGAATGTAATGTTCAATTCAATATTGGCGGAACCCTTATCGGAATCGGCTAAATTTGTATACAGTTTTTTTTATGTAAATAGTGTATACAAATTTAGTTGTTTTCGTGTACATGTTATTTTTAAGTTTATACGGTTTATGTTTTTATTTATCTATGTCTTTTAGATGAATGATGTTGTGTATTAGGCCTGCTGGAGCTGGCATGTTCATAAAAATGATCAAAGCTCCTTAATTAATAGATTAAAAAAAAAAAGTATTGCGATACTACGGTAGAAAGGTCGTATCTTTGTATGGATTTCATAGTAAGATACGGTTTTTTTCCGTAGCACTGCAGACTGTAGTAACAAAACTAGCCGCTCGAGGGCGCTTTACATCACGCTTCCTTATTTAGTTACTACTCATGCTCTCTCTAATTTGTTAAAAATGAATCGGAAGTAAATTTTCCTTGTAAAATATTGTAATTTTGTTGTATATTATACTCGTATATTAATATTATGTAAGTGCCTACCTTGTTCTTGTTTGCAGCACCCAACAGGGTACATAATGTGATACTTAAACTATTTACTAATCATTATGTGCAATAAATGTATTGAGTATATATTTTATAATCGTTCTTAAGGCCAGGCGCGCACCACGATTTTAGTCGCGCGATAATTTTGTCGCATAAATGCAAGATATGGGTTTATATGAGAGTGCGCGCACCACGATTTTCATAAACCCAGAAGTACGCTTATTTCTGCGACAAAATTATCGCGCGACTAAAAAAAAATCGTGGTGCGCGCCTGGCCTGAAGAGTAAACTCCAGTCGTGCGTCGGAGCTGACACACACACTTTTTTATTAAAATAATTACCCACATGTATGTCTACGTTTCACTTGCAGCTTTGCCATACTGAAAGTGTTTTGTTTGCACATTTTATTTGTGTTGCATTCTTTAGGAGCCGCGCATTTAATTAAGTATATTACCCTCATCGTTACTCTCAACTCTGCAACCCTTATTTTAGTGCCAGGAGGATTTTGGTACAACTTTCTAATGGAATAGATACTTATAATTATCATAATTATTTAAGAGTTCTACTCTTGTCGGTGCAGTTCTCTCCAGTCCGTTCTACTAACGCCAGTGTTCTTTTACTTCTCGATACGTCGCGACGTCTACCCTTTTCTTTATCTGGTCCAAATATTCGGCCTTCATCTTCCTCTCCTTCCCTCAATTTTTCCCCCCATTATCTTCTGTATTAGATCGACGTATCGTATTAAATGACCTATCATTTTCCCTCTTTTAAACGCTTTTATTTAACTTGCAATGTATGTATTTATGTATCTAAGTATGTTTGTTCGGGTGGAATCTTGCAACTCAATTTTGAAGCAGATATCGTCAACCGATTGAGCTGAAATTTTGCATAGGTACTTACTTAACTTTGATGACAATACAATAATATGGTACCATGGGGCTAATCTGATGATGGAGCCGGAAGGTGGCCATAGGAACTCTATAATAGAAAAAGAAATCCTACCGAGTTTTGGGCTCTTTATTAGAATCGTCTCAGTGAGCATTTGATGGATATCCAAAGAAAAGTACAGTCGGCTATAAAAGCTTGTCACTAAAATGAATTTTTTGACAGAAACTTATTACTTTCTACTAGATATTTCTTTTCTATTCTCTATTCTATTTTCTACCAGGAATATACAATACAATACAAATCCACTTTATTGCACGCCTCAAATACGACGACGCGTTTGGCTCGGTTGGTAGACACCTGCCTACTGAGTCGGCGGTCCCGGGTTCGAATCCCGGCCGGGGCAAATATTTGTGCAAATATTTGTTCTTGGGTCATGGATGTTATCTATATATGTATTTATATATTATGTATATCGTCGTCTAGTACCCATAGTACAAGCTTTGCTTAGTTTGGGACTAGGTCGATTTGTGTATGATTGTCCCTTAATATTAAAAAAAAAAAAAAAAAAAAAAAATACACAAGGATACAGTAAAAAATAAAAAGAGGTTAACAACAGGCTGTCTTATCGCTAAATATAGCGATCTCTTCCAGACAACATTTAGGTAGCGATATACTATAGATAGATAAAGCTCATCTCCTTCCATCCCTCTTTTACATTCAATTTAACATTGTCTTACTTACAGTAGCGATAATACATTCGACAAAGATTGTGCGGGTCACAAATAATGTAAATATTTACTAGTCTTATGCCACCAGATAACGCGCGTTATGATAAGTAGAGCGAATGAATGTCTGCAGAAATGTGAAGCCACAGCATACGACATGTGGCCGAGCCGGATCTAGATCGAGTCACAATCATAATATAAATAAATATTAAGGGACAATGTTACACAAATCGACCTAGTCCCAAACTAAGCATAGCTTGTACTAGGGGTACTAGATGACGAGATCTACAGCTACAGTCCCACTAGTCTAGATTCATTTTTCTCAGAAAGTTAGCTTTTCGGAAAATTGAATCCCAGGTGGACAAAATTTGACAGTGCGGTTTTTTTTTGTTTTTTTTTTGTTTTGCTTGTGGGTCCAAGTGGGCCCTTTGCACTGCTTGTAAACAGACATGCTACCCCGTTTGGGATAATGTTGATTACATAAAAAACGCAAATAATGAAAAATATTTTTATATAATAAATATGTATACCTATAGGGTACATATTTATTACATATTGTTGGATAGGATTAATTAGCTGAGATAACGCCGGAATGTTACATCGTCTCCGCATATAGTGTCTGCGAGAAACATTGCGCAAGCGCCGATCGCTTCATTACATTTCTGGTACGGATGCGACACAGCACAAAGCACAAGTAGCGTCGCCCGTATCTTGATTCTTGACTTTATCAGTTTATACAGGCTCGGCAGCCACAGTTCTATTTAAGGCCATGCAAGTTTGAAGCGCATCTGCGTAACCACGAACATTATTTTTTATTTATTGAGCGGCATCGTCAGATCAAATTTAGGTCCACAGAAATCTGTACACCAGACGCCACGACGTCATTTGCCGCTATACAATGTCCTATTTATATAGTAAATCATAAAAGTATTCGTGTAAGTGTATGGTAACTATATGTAATGTAGGTACTTAGTATATAAAATAAGGTTAACAAGAGATAAGCGTTATATGTTCCTTACCTATGAGTTGCTCGAAAGTTTACGTCTGTGATGTCAGCCTCAATATCCTCGCATTGAGTCCATTGAATTCCAATGACCCTAACAAACATGTTCTGCGATACTACTAAGCTAACGTCAGAGACGCAAACCTACGCGATGCGAATTGTACTGGCCACGAAACTTATACTGTGCCATGCGTATGAGATGAGACTCAGCGACTCAGTTGTGCCGCACTCGCAATTAGAGCGCTAACCGTGCCACTAGCCCCGCCCAGAGCCGTCTTGCAGCTGGGTTAGGCTGGCTAGGGTGTCCAAAACTACATTACACTACGAAGGCTGAAGAGATCGTGGAATGTGTAAGGGTGAAGTCCGGGGTCATCCTGAGGGTCGTAAAATTGGAGTCTCGCCACGACGTGAGTTTCAATTTCTTCGTGCTGAGCGTTCCGATGGACTAACTAGTAAAAATGGAATAACTAACGAAGGAAGAGTATCGGCCAAAGGGTGTCATAGCCTGAAATAAATGTTTTTGCGGCGTTTTTGTCATAGTAAAACTTTACTATGACAAAAATCCGGTTTTGGTTGCCCTATCCCAAGTAGCAATTGCGACTAAACTCTAAATCTTCAGTACCTGTAAAGTTTCTTAAGTTTGACTTACTTGAGATGAGTATCTGTAATTAATCCGAAGTTTTATTTTCATAAGATAAGAAGGATTTTGTAAAATCAGTAATAACTTAAAATCAAATAAGTTCTAAAAAATCGCTTTTACAGTAACATTCGTATTTCCAAAACCTATTACAGTATTCCCAAGACGACTTTACCTAAAAGTATGTCTACCCCTAGTACGTTAAAATCTTGTTTTACTAAAATGTGCTTATTTGAAATAGTACTTAAAACACATTTGAATTAACTTATACATGTTCAGTACAACTTAAGCATATCTTATCTATCTGTAATATGTCTTAAATTTGCTTTAATTGGGATAAGGATTAAGTAAAATCAATTTTAACTTAAAATCAAAACCGTTTTTAAAAACCGCTTCTATAGTAAGTTTCGTATTCACAAATCAAACCAAAGTATTCCCAAGATAATTTTGCCTAAAATGTTTCTACCCATAAAGGTAAAAAATCAAATGTTACTAAAATTTGTTTATTTGAAATCACACTTATAACTAATTTCGATTACCTTATACATGTCCAGTACAACTTGAGCATATCTTAAGTATCTGTAATGTGTCTTAAGTTTGCTTTAATTACTATAAGGATTAAAAAAAAATCAACTTTTACTTAAAATCAAAATAGTTTTTAAAAACCGCTTCCATAGTAAGTTTCGTATTCACAATTCGAAGTAAAGTATCACGTAAACGAGCATTTTTTTTGACTTAAATTACTTTATTTCAAGTCCCATTTAAAACTCATTTTAATTAACCTATGCATGTTCAGTACAACTTGAGCATATATCTTTAGTATCTGAAATGTGTCTTGAGATTGCTTTAAGTAGGGATAAGAATGAAGTAAAATCAGCTTTAACTTAAAATCAAATTAGTTGTTAAAAACCACTTCTATAATAAGTTTCGTATTCACAAATCCAAGCAAGGGTTCCCGAGATAATGTAATCTAAAGTAATACCACACATACGTACAGTACGATCCTGTTTTACTAAAATTAGTTTATTTGAAATCGAACTTAAAACTCTTTGACTTACATAAACCATGTTCAGTAAGTACTCTTCTTACGTATCTGTATTTTATCTTAAGTTTGCTTTAACTAGGTTAAAGGTTTTGTATGATCAAAATCAACTTTAAATTAAAATCAAAACAGTTTTACCAAAAACTTTCTAGATCAGCATTTGAATTTCCAAATCCAAGTAAAGTATTCCCAAGATGACTTTGCCTTAGGTATGCCTACAGCATATTCGTACAGTCTTGTTTCACTAAAATTTGTTTATTTGAATCGCACTCAAAACTCACTTTAATTAACAAAATCATACGAAGTACAACTTATGCATGTCTTAAGTTTGCTTGAAATAACTAAGATAGAGTTTTATAAATCAACTATAGATAACTGAAAATAAAAACAGTTTTTAAATAGTGTTTCTTCAGAAAGTTTCGTATTAATGAATCCAAGTAAATTATTTCCAAGAAGATTTTGTCTGAAGTGTACCTATAAAACGTACATAAAAATCAAATTTTATTAAAACGAGTTTAATTTAAATAACACTTAAAACTCTTTTGAAGTCATTAGAATCTATTCAGTATTACTTTAGTCACAACAAACTGAATCGTTTGACGGATAAACTTTAGTCATGGAGCTACTAATTATGAGAGACAACAGGAGTGTGCACTCTGTGCACACAAGATTAAACCTCAATAAAAAAACAAAACGTTTTTTACAACTGAACGGGCAACGATCCGACAGAAAACGCACGAGTGGAGTATGTGTGTCCCTTTCTATTATTGCCAGTCACAAAAAAATAGTAGTGATTAGTAGTTTAAGAAATACATAACTAGTAAGTACTAAAAACTTCAAACAATTAAGCATTTATTTGCTAAAAGTTCTTTCACTTCACCAAAAAAAAAGTAACGCAAAATTTATGAGATGCGAGAGACACTGCTGGTAACCAAATATTTGGCAACAAAGAGACAAGGAGCTTTATTACATTTTAGTATGTCGATTTTTTTTTATTGTCTATTTTTTATGACTTATTAGTCGCGTTACTTACTTGTCTTATAAGTCGCGTACTTAATCGCGAAAAGCTTTTTCACGAAAACTTTTTCAGGAACGACTTCATCACGAATAAACTATCACGAAAACTTTAATCACTAAAGACTATCACGAAAACTTCATCACGAAAAGACCATATCACTAAAACTTAATCACGAACTTTGACGAACGACTTTGCTCTGTGATCCTTATTGTGAACGGCGTACGAGCCCAATTCAAAAGAAAAACTGCAAATTGATGTACAGTTTAGCAAAGTTAGTCAAAACAATATTTTTGACCCGCAGTTCTTAAAAAAAAACCTTTACCTTTTTTTATATAGGAAAATTATTTTTCTCAGAGACCTATTATCTGTGGTCCCAAATGTAAGAGCGTTTTGAGATGAATAATAATATAATAATAATAATATCGATCTATCATCACGGACAGGACTATTGTAGCCAATAAGCCTGATATCGTGTTGGTAGATCGATCCAAGCCCCAGGCAGTGCTCGTCGACATCACCATCCCGCATGACGAGAACCTCGTGAAGGCCGAGAAGGACAAACTCAGCAAGTACCTTGACTTGGCTCACGAGGTGACCGCCATGTGGGATGTTGACTCGACGATCATCGTCCCGATAGTCGTTTCGGCGAACGGTCTTGTAGCGATGAGTCTCGACAAATATCTTAAGACTCTCGCTAGATGGCTTGATCAAGGGCCAGATACAGAAGGCGGTACTCTTGGACACCGCACGCATCGTCAGGAGGTTCCTCACTCTGCAGCCCTAGCCACCGGTAGCCTGGGCCCCGTCGGCGGCACCCTAGGTTAGGTTTTTTTATAATGTGTTTATATACTTTGTAATTTCTGTATTGTATTTTACTTTTGATATAACTTTATTCGCATAGAGAACAGTTTGTATAAGGTTGGCAGCAGACTGATAGGTCAATAGTTGTTTATATCGGAAGGATCTCCCTTTTTGTACAATAAAATTATTTGAGGGTGTCCTATCGTTTGACCAAGTCATTTTATAAAATAACACTTTACAAACAACGTTTTACAAAAAAACGTTTCATCAATTGATAATTTTATAACAAGTCATTTTACAAATGACTCACTTCACCAAATGATCAGATGTTAAATATACATTTTACAAACAATCATTTGACAAAATGATAATTTAGCAACTGAGTTATTAGACAAAACTACTCTTGGTCTAAAAGCGTCTGGTACAATGTATTATTTGACAAGTGTTTCGTTTGTTTTTTCTTTGTATTTTTTAGAGCAAATCTAACTTTTTTTCTCCAATTTGCTCTACTATTTTTACCATTTTAGATCGTAGAGCATAGTGGATAGATTCGTTAATGGGTTATGTTATGTTAGAACTGCGACCACAACAGCGCCAGAACAAAAAAAAACAATTTGCTCTATCCGTAAAACTCGTAGAGCAAACTTGAGGAAAATATACGATTTGCTCTTTTAGTACATACAGATTGTAAAGCATAGTGGATAGATTCTAAGATAGTAGCGGAATAAATTACCCAACTACAGATTACAGACTAAATCATAATGTTGGAAAAAGAAGTACTTTTTATGAAATAACATTTTGTTTTTTTTTTTCCCCTTTTGTATTGCAATACTGCCTCTCTAGGACTTTCAGCAATTGGTTAAGTAGTTACTGCTTTGACTTGAGGAGCACGTTATCCAGTGACAACGGCTCTATATGTATATTTACAGTAAGTCTCTAGGGGCTTTTCTTTTTAGGCGAGTGAATTTCGTTTCTTCTTGCATCAGCTGCGTAGCAAGTATGTTCGGGTGATTGTTAAGCCTTTGCTTATAAGATTTCATGGAGTTGTTAATCTCGTCTTTTACAGTGCAAATTTTAAGGTCGTGGTGCAACTGTTCATTGGTTATGAACCATGGGGCGTTTGTTACCATAACATTTTGTTAAATAATATTTTGTTATTTAACACATTTGTCAAGTGTAGTGTGTGTAAAATAATCATTTGCTAAGTGACTTTTTGTAGTATGATACTTTTGTCAAATGTCTCGTTTGCCTAATGAATATTTGTTGAAACGTTGTTTGGTCAAATGATCATTTATCAAACGTTTTTTGGTCAAACATTAGTGAACCAACACACCTATTATACATTTTGACTACATTTTGATCATTTGACCAAATAACGTTTCAACAAATATTCATTAGGCACGTTTGCCTATGTCTCGTTAGACATTTGACAAAAGTATGATATTACAAAAAGTCACTTAGCAAATGATTATTTTAGATATAAATAGAGTTATTATTGGACCTACTGCCCAATTTTTAAGAGCTTCGTTTGGAATATTGTCATGGCGCGGGCTTTTATCCTTCTTCCATTTTAAATGTTTTTCTATAATTTCTCTGTAGTCAAAATGTATAATAGGTGTGTTTCGTGGTTTTGTTATACATTTTCTTCGTTGTGTTCATCGTGGTAAAGATTCCGGTAGAAGTCTGTTGCAATGCTTATTAGCTCTTTTCGTGTTTGTATCTTGCCTGTTTCTTTTTGCGCTTTCAATGGGGGTATCCATGTTTTCTCTGTATTCAGTTGTTTATACGCTTTCTTTTGGCTTTCGGTGTTGACAAGGTTTTTTTCGATCACTTCCATTCTGTAGTTTCCATAGTCCTTTTTTAACATTTGTTAGTAGTTTTATAGATTCGCTAGTTCTTATTGTTCTCTTCTTTAGTTTTTGATGGTTTCGACTGTAGTAGAGTCTGCCTTTTAAGTTGTTATTTAGTTTCGTCAGTTAGTATTTATTTATTACTTTTTTTCGAGGTGGCAGCCTTAAAACTTTGTTTCACGGCTCTCTAACTTAAAATAAAAGGTCTCTATGTCATCGCTATTTTCCCACTGCATCTTTTCTATTTTTTCCTTCAATGTCCTGAGGTATTCTTGTTGATTTTTGTTGCGCGATAGATCGACTCTATGTTCGCTGAATGTCGCTCGACTTCTTCTAGTTTTTTGTAGTTGAACGGTGCCTCTCACTAACCTATGGTCGCTGGGGAATATTCTGTTATTCAAAATTTCTATGTTTTTGAAGAGCTGTGAGCAGTTGCTCAGTACATAGTCAATCTGATTTTTGTGTTGTTTATCCGGCATGGTCCAAGTCCAAAGGTTTTTGATGTTTTTCTTAAATATTATATTTATTTCTTGAATTTATTGGATAATGCGTATTCTATCAATTTGTCTCCTCTGTAATTTCTAATTCCGTAACAGTATGGTCCCGAATGGAAATGTGAATGACGAATGGAAAATAAGGAATTTGGGGAAAAACGCAAATGGTAAGAAAACGACTGGGGAAACAAAATATTGGGTAATAAATAGGGTGTGTCACTCTAGTATGGACAAAAAAAAATCGTCTTTTATCGACTTCCAATAGTTGTCAAAAGTTGCATTCAGGTCTAAAATAAACATATATGTCAAAAAATATACGATTGCAATATACTTTTGGCTCGCTCAAACGACTTAAAGTTCAAGAAAAAGTGGCAATTTCGTCATTAGTTTAGGACCCGCTTAAGCCATTAATGATAGTTTTATATATTGACAAATCATGTTATATTACACAAAACATTGCAGATTATGAAATAAAACACAAAAAATAATGATATTACAAACTTATTTATTTATACATCTATACCAAAAATAGGTTATATCTTAATCTTTCTTATTTAATGGACCTACTTAAAATCTTTTTTTGAATTAAATTTCGACAAGTTTCCTGGAATTTATTTTAGATATAAGTTTCTGTCAAAAATGACATTTTACTAACAAGCTTTTATAGCCGTCTGTACTTTTCTTTGGATATCAATCAAATGCTCACTGAGACGATGCTAAAGAGCCCAAGCTCGGTAGGATTGCTTTTTCTATTATAGAGTTCCTATAGCCAACTTCCGGCTCCATCGTCAGATCAGCCCCATGGTACCATATTATTGTATTGTCATCCATCAAAGTTAAGTAAGTATGCAAAATTTCAGCTCAATCGGTTGACGATATCTGCTTCAAAATTGAGTTGCAAGATTCCACCCGAACAAACATACTTACATACATACATTGCAAGTTAAATAAAAGCTTGTAAAAATAAAGCCTTCTCTAGCTTTCCTTCCGGCCACACTTCCAGCAGCCTCAGTAGTCAATTTGACACACCTCTCCACGGATTGTGTGTGACATGGAAACTTAGGGAAATCAATTAATTTCGAATTTCCCATGTTAACTATTTCTTCGAGTTGGCTTTATTGGAGTTGGCTCTAAAGAAGATACATATGTCTTACTTTTGTAACAGTGTTTGTCTTTGCTTAATCCTTTTTCACTTTTACTGTGATCAATTATTATAGAATGTGTATCATTCCCCCGGACATCACTGAGAGTCGCCGATGCGATAGTATAGAACCCGCTCTATACGATATTCCGTAACGGTCACATACTTCAGCAAGCTTTTCTAATTACATTCTTGTACCGAAATTATTTGAAGCTTATTTCTGTATTCTCCATCTGCAGAAGTTTGTTCAGATTCTGATTCAGAATCTGTAAGGGAGACATTGCCGGAAGTTGAAGGTAGGGAATCTGTCGATTTTGTTTAATTTTTTTCTTTCGAGCCTTTTATTTTTTTCCCTAAGTTTCTTTGTTGTTTTAATGTCGACTGATCCAATGACCATGCTTCTTACCGTCCTTTGATCTTCAAGAAAAATGCGTTCTTTAATCGGAACCGCTTTCAACTTGCCACATTTGCAGGTAGAATAGTCTTAGTCGGTACATTGGCAGGCGGCTATATCAAAAACTTGGGATGACTTTATTGTGAAATTGTGTAATTTATCTAAGTACGATTTCCCTTTTGGATTCCTATTGAAATTTTTTGACAACTGTCTATACAGATCTCGATAAGCCGTCAGTAATTGTCCAACTCTTTCCTCTGTAACAGTTGGTATCGAGGCAATTTTCCACACTTCCATAACGGCTTGAGCTACTTCGCGGATGATAATTTTTCCTGTTGACTTGAATGTTTTTTTTCGCGACGCAACCGCTCATAATGTTGCAATACATCTTCAAATGTCGGGAGCATATATTTTACTATTTTATCAGGATGTTTGTCTAAAATAAGCATTTTAGTCTGAACCCTAGTTCCTACACTACTTTTTGCCGCCATTTTGAGAAATCGCTGAATATTTAACTGTAGTTTCCGTTTATTAGAAGGTTTTTATCGCAATCCAAATGTAATATAAGACTACACGAAGATAACCAGCAGCTAGTATTAATATAATAGCTGTACAGTACAGTACGACATGCACTCAGGTATTACATGTAAGAGCGTGAAAATGCCGTGCGAAGGCGTCTTAGAGCAGTAGGTACATTAGGTATAAAATGAAATGTGGAGTCAAACTATAGTAATTTTATAGTTTTTTGAGCTTTGCTGATCTATTTTTATTATTTTATGAGAGTTTAGAGGTCTTTAAAGAAGTCAGATTAAATAAAATACGGACTTAAAAAATTAAATAAAATTGGATTATTTCAAAACTTCAACGCCAATGAGCAAGCCAAAAATGATATCCCAGATAGATTTTGTTAATTCAAATCGTAATTTTACTTAATAAGGCAACTTTTGAGAGGTATTGCGTTTGGAATTTCAAAATTCTAAAAAAATGACACACCCTAGTAATAAATCTATACAGTCTTCGAGAGGTACCCGAAAAAAAAAATTTTTTTTTAGTTTTTATTGTACCGTTTTGTCGGCGTGATACATACACATACTCATACCTAATTTCAGCTTTCTAGTAATAATGATCACGGAGCTAAGCCGCGGACGGACGGAAGGACGGACGGACGGACGGACGGACAGACGGACATGGCGAAACTATAAGTAATATAGTTGACTACGGAACCCTAAAAAATGTATTAGTGCAATCTATGGTGCCGAGCAAACAGACTCATGTCGACCAATATTCAGAGAGCTCAATATTTTAACCTTGCCCTCTCTTTATGTACACATGTCTCTTCATTAAACAAAATTTAAGCTCTTTTACCAGTCATGCGTCCACCTCAAGGCACAACACTAGGCATTGGTTAAATTTGCATTATTCTGCATAAGAATGCCGTATTCATGTGCATAAAAAAATATTATTACCTGCCCAACGATATAAAGGCTTTCGATATACAACAATTTAAAATGTAATTATTCAGTTGGTGTAAGGATAATATTAAATTAATATGTACTATAGTTATTTCAGAACACTGACATGCAAATAATTATGCTTATCATATTATGATTACCATAATTTGCATTAATTTAAGTTATAATATAATATCATGTGAAGTAATGTAATGTAAGTAATAAGAAATAGCATGTAAATAAATAAAAATAATGATTAGTATTCAATTATGTATTTATGTAATTAATAATGTTTCGATAAGCTATAATTGTAGTCACTCTCTTCTCTCAAGAGAGTGACTACATGGGCTGGCCCCCCTGGTAAACGAACACGCGGCAGGCCGATGGAAAGATGGACGGATAAAATTAAAAAGATCGCAGATGACTGGATCGTAACAGCGCAAGCTAGAGAAGACTGGAGAAAAATGGAGGAGGCCTATACTCGTCGAGGGGTCCTTAATAATAGGGTGACATAAATAAAGTGAAAAAATATTAATAAATAAAATTAGCTCAATAATAACATGTTAATTAAAAATAATTTAATGAAATGTACTCAAATATTATAATTTATTTCTCATGTAAATGTATAAAATGTATGATATCACTACATAGTATAAAACAAAGTCGCTTTCTCTGTCCCTATGTCCCTTTAAATCGTATCGTTGTCGTAGTTTTAAATCTTTAAAACTACGTAACGGATTTTGATGCGGTTTTTTTTAATAGATAGAGTAATTCAAGAGAAAGGTTTATATGTATAATACATGCATAATTTATCAGCATTGCACCCGTGCGAAGCCGGGGCGGGTCGCTAGTTAGGGAATAAATTGGGTTTACTAATAAAACAGTGATAATTGAATTTAATTTGTATGTCTGACTTATAGACGGAAAGTAGAGAATCTAGTCATAGTTAAGGTCATTTATGTATACCCACTTTTGAGAAATAAATATTCTCATTCTCATTAATAACAATATGTTATAATTAAAACTTCTTCGGGTATTTTTTAAATTTTAATGGTAAAACACGTAAAGATAAAGACATTTATTTACTGTCAAGACTGTACACAAATTACAGAATTATAGTTTCAACAGTTTATCCATTTAGAACGTGATCGTATCGGAACGTGTTCTTATTCAAGGTCGGGTTCGAAAATCGGATATCGAGTTGATGTGTTTTTATCACTCTTTTTTCATATAGATATGAATAAGATAGTACATCGAAATTCGAATGATTTGAATTTTATAATTAATCTGCGGCTGAGAAATGACAAATCGTAGTTAAAATTTGACAAAATTAAAAAGCTACTTTCTACTAACGCTCGAAACAAATAACATTTTGTTTATTGTTATCTCGCAGCAAAATCGCCATGTTTGAGCTGAGTGAAAAATATTTTATGTACGAATTATATAGTTTATAACATTTTTGTTAGTTTTTTTGCGACAGTACCTTTTAGTAATAAAAATATTGTTTGAAGTTTTTAGTATTAATTCTATTATTTTTTTAATCTAATGACTATTTTTTTGCAACTGGCAATAAAGAGACTGGGACACACTGACTCTGTGCATGTGGTTTCTGTCGGACCAATGGTCCCTTCAGTTGTAAAATACATTTCTTGTCATTACTTTAAAGTTTAATTTTGCGTGCACATTTATTCTGAGTGCACACTTGTTCTGCTGTTGTACCTACATAATAGCTCCATGTTTTAGTGCCATAAAACGTATTAGGTAAGAAGTATGGATTAAGTAAGTCAAAGTTAAGAATATGTATACACGAAATAATCTTAAGTTGTATTGCATCAATTCGTTTTTCAGATCAAGTTAAGGATATTAGCGCTTAAGTGTAGATAAATTTGTCTTTACTTTTTCTTAAATAATCTTTTTTTATCATTTTTATCTTAAGTGGTATTTCGTTAAATAAAAGAGGTATTAGCGCCCTTTTATACCATTGGAAAGGACAACTCGATGAAAAAAGCTGACTCTGCCACCTCAAATGAGGCAGTAAAAACAGTTAAAGTGTTGTTAAATCTATTTATTCACAACACTATTTATGTAAGTTACGCGGACGTCAATCATTTTACTATTTTGCTTAGCATTTCATATATTCACTAGTTAAAATTCCAAAATTTAAAACACTTTACTCGATATTTCATTCGGCCCGCTTGTTTTTTAGTAATTTATGGCCATTTCACTCGATCAGCCAACATGCGTATTACTTTTTCGCTCTATGTACAGGCAAGAAACGCAAAATTAAATCATCACTGTAATGACTGTTCGCCATTTTATTTGTAAACTTTTCTAACGCTGTGTCTTAAACACGCCATTTCATTTATTTTCTCTAAAAAGAGGTCTCATAAAGGCAATTCAGTTTTAATTTTTATTATTTTAAATAAGGTTAGAATTAGCACGCACTATTGCAGATATTTTTAAGAACTCTTTAAACTTCACTCTGAAGACTTAAGTATACCTGAAAAGTAGTAGGAACTCGCTATTAAATAAGTTTTAATTGAGTATAGTAGATATCTTGAAAACGACTTAAGTAGTTTTGAAGAAACCTTCAAGATATCATGAAGAGAATTATAAGCACCCTTAAAACTTTAATCCTAAGCAAGACTGCAGTTTACTTTAGAAGTAGTATGAACTTGGTATTCTACATATCTTGAAAACTAATTAACTAGTGTTAACACAACCTTAAAGATATCTTGAAGATAGTTTTAAGAATCCTTAAAACTTCACTCCTAAGTAAAACTTAAGTTTATCTTACAAGTAGTATGAACTTAGTCTTCACATTCTCCTAAAGGCTGTGCCAATCTGTGCTTTACACTGTCTTGAAGGTAATCTGAGGGATATCTAGAAGTCCTAGAAGATTTTTTCAAGACAACGGCCTGAATTAACGAATTTGAGTGCAAGATATCTCCAATACCTTTTTTAGGAACAGGAATGCTACTTGGGATGGCTGGCGAGCTGACTTCTAAAACTCCCATTAGCTCAATTGGTACACACTATATCTATAGTCCTCTTCATCGGTTTCTATGGCAGCTCTAAGCAAAAGCAAACGATATGTCGTCTATTAATTATAGGCTTAATGTTGTACCGAATCCTTTCGACACGTGCCAAAACGCGGAGCATTGTCTATTGCGCGCCTGGTTAGTTCAGAACAAAGACCGCGCGGTAGGTCTCCCATGAGGCCATGGGGTGGACTGACCAAATCAACTCGGCCACAAACTGCCCTCTGCAAGTCTGCACGAGAGCACCAGACGCGCGGCTGTGAGAGAAGAATGGCGCCGTGTGGTTAGGCTTAAAGCATAACATTTTTCGCTTCAACATCATTTTCAACATAATCATTTTTCACGACACTGCTCGAAAATGTGGTTATAGATTACCTGAATCCAGTAAACAAAACAGCTCTTATACGAGTATGTTCATTCGTAAACTGTATATCTATGTTAGCTCCCAACACGACAACAATGTAGCACCTTACGGTCACAGTTCGTACATTATCGTCTATTTCTATTTCTATTTATATTTCTATTTCTATTTCTATTTCTATTTCTATTTCTATTTCTATTTCTATTTCTATTTCTATTTCTATTTCTATTTCTATTTCTATTTCTATTTCTATTTCTATTTCTATTTCTATTTCTATTTCTATTTCTATTTCTATTTCTATTTCTATTTCTATTTCTATTTCTATTTCTATTTCTATTTCTATTTCTATTTCTATTTCTATTTCTAGTTCTATTTCTATTTCTAGTTCTATTGCGATTTCTATTTCTATTTCTGGTTTACTGCATTTTTCTTAATATTTTCTTCGTTTTCCGCGTCACACATTACCTACTCTAAGAGCTCTAAAGAGATTAAAACAAGATAAAAGTTTGTATGGATAAATTTGAAATTTATTTTCTTGGGTACACGCTACTGAACTTTAATATTCATAAAACATCTCTCTCTCTCTCTACTCAACTCAAATGAATTTCAAAAAGAGAATATCATCATCATCATCATCAGTCGTTTACTCTTGGCAGAGTGGTCGTGGTTACGGCAATAGTGTCCACATTTGGGTTCTCGTCCTCATCCTTCCTCTTGCAGAGAGCAGCTCTCGCGATGGTTCTCCATTTCACCCGGTTGTCTGCGGAGCGAGTGCACTGCACCAAGGAGCTCCGTGTGGTCTTTTTAATAAGGTCGGTCCAGCGAGTCGGTGATCGGCCTCGTCCTCTCTTGCCTTCTATCTGGCCCTGGACTACCAATCTTTCCATGGAGTTTTTATTTCGGGATATGTGGCCAAAGAACTTCAACACTCAGAGCTGCACAATCGACGAAAGTCTGGCACATAGATTAGAGTGTATTACTGTCTGGCACCCGCCGTGACGTGACACTCGCGATCTTTTTTTTTATAGGTCAGTTTGTGTTGAACGAAAGAGGTTAGGTACATCAAAAATAAAAAAATCATAGTGAGGAATGACGATTAAAATAAAATAAAATATTTTCTGCGTTTTGCTCGTATAAAAAGTATTGTAACTATTGTAAGTAATAATAGTTACACAATTAGGTCTGTAAATCTCATACCTTACTTAGGTGCGGTACTCGACTTTAAGAACCTTCATTGTGCAACGGTTGCATAAAAATACCTACTATTTATTGAATTTATCTTAATTTCCTCGTATTTTTGATTAAAATTTACCAGGATAATAATGAATATTAGCATAAGTACAATGCAACACAAAACTACTTTTTTGCACATCTCAAATAGACAGGGATACAAAACATGAGAAAAACAGTAAAAATAGTAAACAGAGGTAAACAACAGACATGCAGGAATGGCAGGCATGTACATTTACTACATGTCTATGAATTTGTTTATGCGTTACCCTGTATAACTAGTTATGATCTTTTCCTGTCGCAGTCACGTGGGTTTGCGATGTCTGGCAGGTAAAATCGCTATTTCCATACTTCGTTGTAATTTAGGCTTCAATGCGCTCGGCGTGAAAATGTTACTTTCTGCTGAGTAATCTGTATCAACGATTGTAAATTTTTTCACTGCACTAATGTTTCCTTGCTTCGCTAAGTTCTTCCTACTAGTCGTATAGTGTGCTTGTGTTCCCTTGGATTTAATTCGGGTAGTAGCTTTTGGAGATCGAGTCGTGGTCCAATGCTTTCTTATTAGAGGCGGCAAGTCGTAGGCATAAGTGGTGCCAAGGGTATTGGGAGATATTTGTTGGGCCACATGAGTCTTAACAGGTAAAACAGTCAGTTTGTTTGTAGCAGAAGGTCCACGATTCTGAACTTTTCTTTTCGTAGAGTTATGAAGCTGCACGTTTCCTAGAACATTCTGCAACAGGCTTAAACCTCGTATAATAATGTCACTAATGTTGCCGTATTGTTGAGAAGCTGAGTTTTGTGCTTTAGTCTGACCTTTAATGTGAGATGAATTGTTTTTAGTAAGACTTTTCTTAGAATTAATGAATCTTGTTCTATTGCTTTTCAATCCGGTTACTATCCCGTTTTTTATAACGTTTTGTTCGGACTTGCTACTTACTATATCGTCAATTTTTGATTCGATTCTCAGGCTTTTACCAGCCGTCTTCAAGGGCTGAGCGTTGCTCCGGACCCCACCGATTCTCCTGGCTTCCGTTTTCATATTCTCAGAATGTTCGAGGACTGGATACTTGGTTGTGATGATATGTCCATCTTTGGGAGTGACATCCGTGCATATTGGCTCACTGAGCTTATTAAGCTTTCTTGTGAACATTAAGTTCTTTATAGAACTCCCTCCAGAACTGTCTTCTAGTGATGGATTCTTCTTAGGTCGACTTTCATTTTTAGAAACTAAGTTTGTGCCCTTTCCAAACTGCGTTGTGCTGCTATTTTGTGTACCTGGTCTCCTTGTCCTCTTTGCCGTGGTCCCCACCTGGTCCACGTTTTTGGCATTGCCTTTTAATTCGTGATCTAATTTTGAATCTTTGCTTGTTGAGTTGCCTTTAAATAAGGATTCATATCTGTTCACTATATATTCTGCCTCTTCAAGATAATTCTCCGTGTAGCCGTCAACTGTGCTAGTTTCAGGTAAATTATTATGGTTCTTTGCACCATATATTCCTTCTATTATATCCGAAATTTGGAACTCGTATACAGACAACAATTCATAGATATTAGTGGTACCAGTATTATCAGAATTGCCGTCGTCGTCTTCGTTAAACGTTAATATTGAATCTTGTGCGTTACTTATTCCGTTTTGAAGCCATAAAATTATTAAAACTTTTAATGTGTTGGGCATTTTAGATGACCATTACCGACGTCTGAAACGAAGTACAGCAGCACAAACTATGAGCAATAGCAAATCAGAGATACACAGTTGTCACCTCGATTATTATTAATACAATGCAAGCCGGGAAACTATTGAATTGGTTGGTTCTATTGAGTGGAGTGGGGACGCAAAGATCATTAAAAATAATATATTACATGTAGGGTGGTGAAATTCGTGAATGTCCCGATCGCAGGTGTTTGTGAACTGACTCAAAGGTGAGGGCCATAAATATGCGATCTAGGGCTTTACAAATTACAGCCCGTGATGGTTTGCCTAAAGTTTTACGTCTTGCCTTGGCCAAATAGTGAGATTTTTCCCCGGGTAGCGGGCAGAAAATCCTACTTACGGCCTAGGGTGACGTAAAATATATTCTAATCAACTTTTTATGACATATAAAAGGATTATGAGGTAAAAGAGTAGACGGATCGCTTTGATGGCTAAACGATTACCGTCACCCGTAGACACCAGCCCGTCTAGCATAGCTATACTTCGCGACTCTTGTCGCGCGAGATAGCGCTACCCGTCACTCTCTCACATTACTGAACAGAAAGAGACGGATAATTATCTCGCGCGAGAAATAGTCGTGTATGACAGTTATGCTAGAGGTGCGGCTACACCAGGAGTGCGTTGCCCGCTTTCAGAAGGGAGAAATCCTTTACAATCTGTATTAAAATGTTTTTGAAACATAGCCCTTAATGGACGTATGCGTAAGTGGCGAAACGTCCTTAGAGTAAAATTCCCACCGGCTTACAGAGTACCTTCTACACATTGTTTATTGTCCAAGAAAAGTAAGCCAATTCTTTTCTGGCTTGCCTGTGGTAATGTAATCAAATCAATGGCTCGTTCTTGATAACTAGGTACTAGAAATTAAAACACTGGATGGTGCTTTCTTTTGATCTTCACCAAAACTGCCTGACATATTAACCTACGCTGTATTTTATTGATTGTTTGCGTAGAATGCGACGCTATTAGTCGTAGGGCATGACGATAAGTCTATCCGACGCGTGTATACGTACAGCTACAACTGGTTACAAACGCGTGCCGCATTTACCCTGGAAGGCGGAGCTAAACACTCAGGTGTGCGCTGGTGCGTAGGCTTATACGGCCGAGCGACGACTTTGCGCGCCAGCGGTGAGCGGTACGTGTGTCTCGCTCACTCGTAGGTACGGCCGCCGCACTCGGATCTTTCGCTCAACCGCTCGCCGCGCCGCTTGCCACCGTATTCGTGGCATGTCCGGGCTATGGTTGAATTTTTTTAACCTGTCCGAATTCCACTTGAGACTCTTGAGAGCTTATCTTGTAAACATGACCCCACAAAGCTATTATTGTTTTAATCCTGTATAAAAGCTCAATTTGGGACAAACGAAAGCAGATAACAAAAAAACGCAAACAAATATTTTCTTGTTTCAAATGTCTTTTTTAAGTCCCAAGGTTGATATTGTAATAATTAGCCACACACGAAACTTAAGAATA
The DNA here is from genome assembly GCA_947623375.1 of Apotomis capreana. Lineage (NCBI taxonomy): Eukaryota > Metazoa > Arthropoda > Insecta > Lepidoptera > Tortricidae > Apotomis > Apotomis capreana. The sequence continues at coordinate 2,554,897 of OX392501.1, forward strand.
AATCACTCTTGCCCAGCCTCCTCCAACCATTCAAATGATAATGATAACAAACAAATCAGAGTTATGAACTTCTTTTTGATACAAATAGACAAGACCTTCGCAACATATCATCTCGGTGCAGATATATCTACATACGTAGGTATTTGAGTAATAACTACATATTTATTTCATTTATTTATTTAATCTTTATTGCACAAAAGAAAACTTATCGTACAAAAGGCGGACTTAATGCCATGAGGCATTCTCTACCAGTCAACCTTAGGGCAAAGCGGAAAAATTGTACTAGGCGGTGCAACTAACTTACACATAAGTAACAAAACATAGTATAAAACAAAGTATCTTCATGATGTCTGTCTGTCTGTCCCTAATGTATGCTTAGATCTTTAAAACTGCTCAACGAATTTGATGAGTTTTTTGTAATAGATAGAGTGATTCAAATGGGAGGTTTATATGCATAATTTATCAGCATTGCACCCATGCGAAGCCGGGGCCGGTCGCTAGTAATGAAACATTGAACTGGCACTCGGCACTTTTACATACTCTCTGATTCAGCCGACTAATGTCTAATTTTCACAAGAGGAAACCACTGTTGAGAAGAAACGCCGAAAGAAACGCCGAAAGAAACTCAAATAAGCGCCAATCACATGTTATTTTGAAGAAAAAAGTATCACATCACAAATCACAAGTCAACTAGCAGAGACTTATTAATTAATAATTATACTCTACCATAACTTCGACATAGCCTTGGTGAAAAAAAATAGGTCCATTTATTATGTCATATTCATGTAATCTAAATAAGATCTTTGCCGTTATTGGGTAAATAAATATAGTCAAATAAATAAATAATTACAATACAATACAAGTACGCTTTATTGCACACCAAAAAAACATTAACACAAGAAATCACAAATAAACAAATTAAAAACGGTACACAACAGGGGGTCTTATCGCTAAAGAGCGATCTCTTCCAGACAACCTTTGGGTAGTGGAGTAATTATCAGACAACCTCACAAATCGATCTAGTGCCAAATTAAGCTCAAAAAGGCTTGTGTTATAGGTACGAGACGACGATATACAATACTTATATAGATAAATATATACTTAAATACATACAACAACCATGACCCAAGCACAAATATCCGAGTTCATCACACAAATATTTGCCCTGGCCGGGATTCGAACCCGGGACCGCCGGCTCAGTAGGCAAGCGCTTACAAACTGAGCCAACCGCGTCGACAGAGTCTAGATTCTTTACTATAATTAGACAGGCATCCTAATAAAATCAAAACAGTAACACATAGCGTTCGATGTTTCGAGTTACAGTACCCGTACCATGCATGAGTTAACGTGACCGTACTCGATAGCGACAGCGTAAACGATTTGTATGGAGGATAGTACAGCGCCTAGCGGTCACTTTGTAGAACTACAATTCTCCATACAAATCCTTTAAGCAGTCACTAGCGTACTAGTCCTGTGGCGCGGAGATAATTGACAACATTTCATATTTATAACATCATCATCATCATCAGCCTATTCTTGTCCACTGCTGGACATAGGCCTCTCTTTATAACAGGTGGAAATTAATATAGAGATCGACAGGGCTTTATGTCGTGTACCTTGAAAAAAAATCTCTGAATTTATTCTTCTGTATTTAAAGAAATATAAGAAAATACATCAAATAACTGCAATCTAAGACAATACGGGCTGAATAGGGTTGTTGTCTAAACCAAAGAGCGAAAATATATTTTTTTTTATTTGACGTTGACAGATGACAGATGCATACCGAGTTTTATTAAGTTTTTTTTTAATACGAAAACCGACTAAAGTAACCGTTCCATTAAGTTCTGGTTTTGGTGTTGCCACATTTTAAAATGAGTATGTTTTTATAAATTAATAATAAAATAAATAATCATCTCAGAAAATAAATAAAAACAGAGATTACTTCATCTTTTTAAGCAGAATTCAGAAAAGTAATGAAATGATAGTCTTAAAAATATGAAATGTTGTCAATTCCATTAGCGGGTTATACTCCCACACAAAGTCCGACTACTAGTAGTGAGGGCTAACCAGCCCTGATACAGTTCAAGTCATGTCTAAAAAAAAGAAGTCACTAGCGAAAACGGTCACTGTAAACTAATGGTAAGGGTAGGTAACTAGTTGTTTTATTATCACGAACCAGTAGCGTAGCGAGGGTATGGCAGCTAGGGCACGCGCCCTGGGCGCCATTCAGCGGGGGGCGCAAAAAATTCAAAAGTATACCTACTAAAATACCTATTGCTACCTATACCTACTAATTTATTTTATATTAAACTGAAGGTATGGCTAGTCGGTCAAGCCTTTTATAATATGGACGAATTTTATAACATTCATGCATTGACGTATTAATTACATGGACACACAATCCAACGGAAAAAATGGCACCCTCCCAACTAATGCAAAATCACAAATCGCATTAGTTGGGCGATCAGTCTCGTTTAGACCATGACACGTGACGGGTCTCAAAAATGACTTACTTTTCAGTGAAAAATTGCAGGAATAACAGCTATAAAGGTCGGAATATTCTTTTTTACGCAGATTCTATTGATTAATTAACGAATCCTACGTAAAATCATAGCATATTTTAGATTAGAATTATTAACTTTGTCCCTACAAAATGCACCTCATCACAGAACAAAAATCTAAGGAGTCGCTATAGTTATATATTTTATTAATTAATAAAGGAGTGCAATAAATAATTCCTATTTTTTTTATTAAGATTCCCGCGATCTTAAGCAACGTGAAAAATTGAGGTCACGTTTAGTAAGAGACAGACGTCAAGAATAATTTCAGCCAAATAATTCGTCTCTCGTGTGTTCGTTCGGCATAATCATATATATATATTTTTATGTTTAATCAAAAGAAGCCTAAAAGTCTTTCACTCAACGCAGCTTTAATATCTCAATAAAAACGTAAAAAAATGTCAATGTATACAAAAGAAGCGTAAAATGGTTATGTAGTGTTTGTGGTAGTAGGTATCTATCTATACATAAATAGATATACACTGTCTCAGGCGCACGTCACATAGGATGCTGCGTATAGTTACATGCGAGTTTAGGGCGAGAGTGGACGCATGACATTGCTATGTGTGCGGCGGCGAGTGAGCCAGTGTTATGAACATATGCCTTTTACAGGCAGATCCTACAGGTTACATTAATAAATTAATAAAAAAATTGCTCTGTTGTCATTGCTTTATTTTGTCACAGAGTCTAGACACTGTCAGTTTAAACCTTTGAACGCCAAGAACACCTAAAGACAATGTGTGCTGCCGTGCATACTACGCCACTGACTTTCACGCCACGCCATTAAACTTTAAAGGGTTAAAAATGTTAATATTTTGCACTTGCCTTTACTCTCATTTCACATACTAGAACAAGATGAGTTGAGAAATCATAATGTCATTATTACTGATCCCTTCTATGCAGTTTCGGGACCCTTTTATGCAGTTGTTAAATAAAAACGTAACTTAATTCGTTATTAACAATTGACGAGATTATTTAGTTCAAACAACAAATATATTTTTATACCTAAATAAAATAATAATGAAAATATTTTTAGTATGTAAAACTATTAAAATCTGCTCCATTCGTGCCATGTTCCAAGTTTGACAAGAGACATGAGTCAGAATACGCTAAAAAAGTTAATTTACACGAAAAATATTTGTGGTAATAAGTACGCAAGCCAATTTGACACTTAAACGTTTGAGTAAAGAGTTATTTTGTACGAAGTAATTATGTTGTTGTAAATTATAAATAAGCGTTATTGGCATCTACTTGAACATGACAGCAGTGCCACTTTTTTCGTCAAATTTGTTCGGGTCTGTGGCTCTATTATAAATAATACCTCAATGCATTCATGACAGTTAAAACTATCATAAATTTAATAAATACCTATTGTAATAAATAATAATAATGCAATTGTTAAATGTATTTAAATAATCATTTAATAGCTATTAGATTTTGACTTGTAAAATATTGAAATTTTTATCAATAAATGAGTATGAGTATGAGTATTGAAAAAAGAATTGCAAAAATGTTTTTTTATTTTTATTTAGTATACATTTCTGCGAGAACTGAGTGTGGATGTTATTTATAGTCAGGGCCAGCCTTAGCCATACGGGCATCCTAGGTGAGTCCTCTATTGTGTGACGCTCTAGGCGCCCTAGACTTGGTTAAAGAAATGCCGTTTAGGAGTCTGCAGCGCCCCGGACGGCCGCCCGCTTCGCCGCTCTCCTATTATCGCCCCACACAATTCTTAACGTTCCAAATATTTGCAAAATGTTTTGCACATGAAATTTTATCTTATTTACTTCTGGTAAACAAAACTTTATCAACTCTGGTAAAAAAATCTTCTGAAAAATCTGAAGTAGGTAATGTTAATCGGGCTTAAACCTCTATCAAACCATTGAAATTCATCCGCGATTCCCGCGCTTTATGTTTCGGCGCAATCGGCGCATTCTCTAGTGGGAATGTCACGAGGTGAGCGCCGCGCCGGAAAAAAAATCAGTCTCTTCTTCCCTTTGAATTGTTTGGATCATCCAACTCCACGGTACAAAACGTAGACGTACGAAAAAGCTATTTAAGCATTACTTTTTTGGGTTTCGTACCTCCGAATGAAAAACGGAAATCTTATGGGATCGCTCGGTTGTCTGTATGTCTGTCCGTCTGTCACAGCCATTTGCTTGGATTCTACTGGGACCGATCAAGTTGAAATTTGGGACATACTTATATGCAGCTCTGTGACCCAAACAGGGACGTCCAAAGTAAATAAAGTAATGAAATTTAAGTGTTACCTACGGTCACGTTAATTTTAGAAAACTCAAATATCCAATTTAGAATTTGCTTGTGTTGTGATAGGTAAGTATATTAAATAAAAGGGCTTTATGTGGAGATCTGAAATAGGCAGGTAGGTACATATTTTATTTACAAATGTGAAATAAAATAAATAAGTAAGTAGTCAAGAGTCATTTAATATAAATACATGAAAATTTACCTATCCACCTAACTTATCTACCATACTCATTAGAAATCTCTAAAATTATCAGTGTTTCTCTATTATATTATGCAGGGACAGACAGACAGACAGCAGAAAGCGACTTTGTTTTGTACTATGTAGTGATAATTTATTTACGTATTTTTACATCATTGATTAGACCTACTCGTCTGATGATAAATGCAGAGGCAGCCGATTCTTTATTATGGCTAATGTATAACACAGATAAAAAATTTAAGCGACTCAAAAAAAACAATTTACAAATTTCGCACTCGCTACGTCGTGTTTTCATCTGGTTGTATTATGACCCCCACACCCCAGAAAAATTTTCGCGCTCGCTACGCTCGCGATTCCAGTATTGCCAGGCTCAATCCGATGATTAACAAGTCAGTTAGAAAAAAGTTAACGCTTTACAAACTCATATTTTTCAAAAAAACGTGTAATAATTCTTTCAATAGGTAATGCCCCCACCATTTGTACCTTGTACCTGTATCTACTTGCATATTAGGAACTACCTTCATCTAGCTCCTGATACACACTGTGGATGCACAAGATAACAATTGCTGAGATACCCACTCACTACTGTGGCGCGAGCGCATTCCCGTTAGTGGGTTCGTATTCCCGTTGAAAGTACGTCTTACTGTGGTAGTGAGATCTAACCAGGTTTGATATAGTTCAAGTCATGTCTAAAGATAAAATAAAATAAAAAAACTGTGTAGGGTTTTGTTTTTAGGTAAAATAATTTACCGAGGGGCGCAGTTTGAACGTGTGCCCTAGGCGCCATTTTACCTCGCTACGCCCCTGTCACGAACACGAGTTTGTCAAACTTATGGGGGAAGGTGTACCTACAGTAAGATGAAAAATTGGTCTACGAGTACCACTTTTCGACTTTATTATCATGAGTAGCTATTAAGATCCTGAAGTGATAGACAGCTCTTTCAAATTCAAATTCAAATTTCTTTATTGTACACGACTAACATATTAAAATATTATACAAAAAACAAATTTCCACATAACTAAATGACAATAACATGCACCTAAAACTTAACAATTTGAGGTTACACTGGCCTCTACACTAGGCGCAGCATGTCTCGTAGGTTTCATGGCTGTACACTGGCTGTACGTTATCTGTGCGTGTTAGTCATTCAGTTTTTTTAAGAACTTACACACGAAGATAACCAACACGAGTAGTCATTCAGAATCATGTGTTGGATTTAAGTACAAAATGATGACTGATAGTTGTAAACCAGCGGCTTGTAAGCCGGTAGTAACCGAAAGCAGCGGCTAGAAACGAATAACCAGCCGCTTGATACCGGGTAGATACCCGACTTGAGCATCAAATAAAGAAATTATTTTTATTACATTTTTTTTGTTAAACTCTTATTTTTGTTATACAGTAGCACTTATTATGTTCTTTTTAAAAAAAATAGGCCCCGAAGACACCATTTGTACCTACTAATTTACTTAATTCAGATACGAAAAGTAAACTATGAAACAACGTTTGTGTTCAGGTGGCGGTGTATGAAAATTATAAGAATCTTCTTCTTCTTATAGTGCCTCTCCAACTAGTGAAGGTTGGCAGTCAGCTCCGCATATTTCTCTCAGTCTTTGCCGAGGTTAAAAAGGTAGCTAAATCAGTTTATTTTGGATCTAATCATCATTGTAAACCAAACGCTGGAATCTCGCGCGGCAGGACTATTACTAGGTAACTGATAAATACCTATATCCAATTCATCTCTCACAAATAAATTATTAAAATAGTCCTATTCCACTGCTCTTTCACATTTTGTAAGAGAATTTTGAGTTTTTAACACTTAATACACATGCAAATGTCATTGTTTATGTCTATTTATGTTAAATAGATCCTATAGAAATTGAATGAAAAGAAAAATAACAAAAACAAACATTGAATCATGTGAATATGTCAATGAAATGTAAGCAGCCGTTTCCAGCCGCTTGTTATCGCTAGAAATGATAATAAGCCAAATAAGCCGTTTCTAGCCGCTGGGCTAGAAATGTTAGCAACCAGCTTCGCATCTATATCAGACTGACAAACTTATTCAGCTTAAGACATTTAGTTCACATTTAGACACTTGACATACGCCAGTAGTCAAATTGTCAGCTTCTTTTGATCCCGGTCGTACCAGTTGAGCAGATAGGCAGTCACCAATTTCATAATAAAAGGTGAATTACAAACAATGTATACACCACAATCTTATAATAATGCACACTTGACGCCTACTACTTTTATAATAGCAATGATGTGCACGATACATTTTGCTAAAAAGGCACATACCTTTTTAATCCTCGACATAAAAGTGGGTGTTATAAGTTTAACATCTGTTTATCTGTGTGTCTGTCTGTGGCAACGTAGCTCCCAATGCTGTTTTTTTTTTCATATCGAAATACTTGTCTGTCGAAATGGTTCCTATCCTAGCTACGTTTGGTTGGGTTGTGACTTGTGGGTTTAATAAATTTTTAATTTAGGTTATTGGCTTTACTTTAGTAATCGCCTTTATCGAGTTCATGGTCGTCATCAGGCTAACCCGACCTTTTAACCAAAAACAATTACAAATAATTCAATAAGTGTTAGATTATCCGTATAAAAAGAGCTACGACTTGGCGACACACGTTGAAATTAAATGTTTTTAATTTAATTCATCTATGATTTAAAAAAAATACTCCTAGAATAAACCAAAAAGTACGTCCTTAATCCAATAAAACTATCAACCAATAAAGTGAACTCGTGAAATAAAGTCGAAGGCAATGTCCCTTATTTTCTCATACTTTTTGATCCTATCCCGGGTCGGTGCACAAAGAACCTTCGCGGAGCCATGTCTATGCCGAAAGGTCAAGCCGGGCACTTTCTTTAAGGGTGATCGAGGTAAATTCATTACATACTCGTATACAGGGTGGAACATTTGTAAAGACTAAGCTAACAGGATAGTGTCATCTGAGTGATCGACCTATTATAATTGTAAAGCTGAATTTAAAAGGTAAAAAAGTCATCAAAATAAAATATTTGAATATCAGTGACAACTCTACTTCAAAGGTTTTATTCACATTTTAAGTTGACACCTGTCTTTAACTTAAGCGATGTTCAAAAGATGCTAGGGTTGATATGTGCAGATTTTTACACTTACGTTTAACAAACTGTACCTCAAAAATGGATGGATATATTTACATAGTTCATTGTTGAAAAATGAAGTATACTCAGTCTGGACAATTCCCTGTTTGCTTAAAAATCCTTCGATCTGTTCCCTGTTTGCTTAAAAATCCTTCAATCTGTTCCACGCAAAATAAAGTTCATTTCATTTCATTTCATTTCCTGTAGGTATAGGCCAGCCACCTAACTTACTTAAGTATGTAGATATCTCTATTTAGCACGTTTTATTAGCTTCATTTGCAACTACTTTAAGTTTGTTAGTTTATTCGTCTGTAGATATCAGTGTACTCATGTAATCAAATCCTGGAAGTCAGTTATAACCGTGACATTACAATAACTGGAGCTTAACTGATGATGGAGACGGATGATGGCCGTACGCTGGGATCGGATACCGGTATTCGGTTTGGTTTAATTATGTTTTAAGAGTTTTAACTTGCCTTATCCCCTTTTAGAGTTGGTATTAATATGCGCATTTCACGAGGATTTGATAGCTCGTCAATTTGTAGTTTATTTTATGCAATTGTTACATAATTAGAGATCTTACAACACGAGTGTGGTTTTATGAAACGAGTCGAAGCCGAGGGCATTTCATAATAGGATTACACGTGTTTTAAAATACCTTATTAGTTATTATGTATGTAGGTACAGTCGCATACGCCATTAAGATCATCTTACCCGAGATATTATATTATGTAGATGTGTACCTAGTGTTATTACCAGTATAACTCCCGCGGAAAAATTTAGCGGCGGCGGGGCGCGCGAGTCGCCATAACATCATCATAATACTGTAATATTATGAAATAAGAATAACATCACTGATTTTGCTCTTTCATGCCCCTCCCGCCGCTGCTGCTGCGTAGTATTTAATGAACTCGTTATTATCATGTAGCATTATGGGTGTGGATGAAACCTATTATCAGTTCCAGTTGCAATGACACGCGTAAATTCATAAACAAAAACGCCATTCAGTGCGTCGTTTGATATTCGATGCCGCGCCATTCACAAGTGCACGAGGCACAGATAACGTTACTGAATGGCAGTGAATGGCTCGTACGCATTCATTGATAGAGCCTATGGCGCTCAAAGCCCTAAGGTATGTGCTAGGGTCTGCTATATTTTACACACACGCATTATTTGTTTATTATGCTGTACTCCGATCAAAAAGCACATGTAATGCCTGAGAGTACCTACAGGGATCCCACTGTCAAACCAGCTGCTGGGTTTTGTGGGACAAGGGAAGTTCCTAATAAATAAATAATAATAATACAGAAACTGCCATTTTTTCTTTTAATAGCTGCTCTACTTACAGTGTGTAAGATGCTAAGGTAAGATGAGGTAAGACTAATAACATACAGGGTGATCAATCCAAATGGGTCAGTAGGGAGTAAACGAAAACAATAAGACCTAGGGAAATCTGTTCTTCGGAACCATGGAGTCGATTTTAGATTTAATACAAACTGCATTCAATTTTTTTTTATAAACCTCTTGTATAACCGGGAGTTGAATCTGATTAAAATTCTGTAAGTAATCGCATGGCGTATTGTAACATTTAACGGTAATGCATGAAAATATGTATGAGATTCATAAAAAAAAAATGCAGTTTTTATTAAATCTAAAATCGATGCCATGGTTCCTAAGAACAGATTTCCCTATCTCTTATATTTTGTGAATTCTCCCTACTGACCCATTTGGATTGATCACCCGGTATAGTTTATTGTCTAATGGGATAAAAGACTAACAGTTTGTTATTGGACTGTGGCCGTCTTCTCAGTAATAATATTCCACATTATGCTACATCTATGGCATCATGATTATTTTGGACAGCCTCAAGTATGCAAACAATTTGTCCAGTCCAGCCAAACACGACACACCTTTTACTTTTACAATTAAACGCCTACAGTTTCAAGCGTAGCAAATTCACTGAATCATCATTGTTATTCACTCATCTGATACATATTCAATTGCAATTATGAAGACATACGTATATATAGAGGTGAGGTAGAGTGGGGTGGATCTAGTGCCTTTCGTAGTAGTACAGCTGCCTACTAAGCTGGCGGTCCTGGGTTCGAACCCCGGCAACGGCAGATACTTATTAGTGTGATTAACTCGAATATTATACGTATTATTTGTTCCAGGGTCATGGATGTTTTCTATTTATTTAAGAGTAGATATGTATATGCCATTGTTTGTTACCAATCATTGCTTATTAGTTTGTAGTTAGATCGATTTGCATAAAAGTCCCTAATATTTATTTATTTATTGAATTTATAGAAGTTCACTTGTGGAGCTGAGACATAAATATTACACTCCAATTTAATTTACAATGAAGAGTTCCTTCATTTCTTAGTAACCAATATCAAAACAGGAGACGGATATCAAAACAAAGTTGTGTGAAGTAGTTTTAAGAAGCAGTATGCAGCAACTCTGGGGTTCCCCGAGTCGCTAACCAACCATGATGAAACATGTAGCATATAAAAATACCTAAAATAAAAAAGTTTGCGTTCCACCGTTGTTTGTTGCTGTTGCTGGTAAATGTACCAGCCACGGAATCAGTCACATCAATGCTATTCTCTACACTCCTCATTGCTACAAATAAAGAGTTGAGGAGAGGTTTGCAGTTGCATTAACACAATATAACTTGGACATCAAATCTAAACAACTAAGCCTTTCAATAAACTAAGCTATTTGCTTATCCGGTCCTCCGGTGATCGTAGCGCTGGCTCGTTCCTCGCCCAACGCATTGGCATTGCCATCCAGCTATATACCCAATAGTAGTGACCTAGAGGATATATTGTACATTATAGTTTAGGTCCCAATAGTTTAAGTTGGGTTTGATTAGATCATAAGTTTTTTAAGGTTTAGTTACCTATATACTTTTTATTTTGTATTTTTTCTTAAATAAAGTTATACTTGAACGTCTTCAAATATATAGATAGGGTGATCAATCCAAATGGGTCAGTAGGGAGAAAACAAAAACTATAAGAGAAAGGGAAATCTGTTCTCAGGAACCATGGCGTTGATTTTAGATTTAATAGAAACTGCTTTTATTTTTATTTTATTAATCTCATACATAACCGGGAATTGAACCTGGTTAAAAATCTGTAAGGAATAGCATGTCGTTTTGTAACATTCGTTACAGCGTTTTTGACCGGGTTGTGTATGAAATTATGTATGAGATTTTAAAAAAATAATGCACTTTTAATTAAATCTAAAATCGACGCCATCGCCATGGTCCCTAAGAACAGACTTACCTATCTCTTTTAGTTTGTGACTTCTCCGTACTGACCCAATTTGGATTGATCACCCGGTATACTACTCGTAATTCACTAACTAAGAACGTTTCAGTCTCAGGTAGGTTAAGAGTAAACCACGGGTTCTGAAGGTAGTAATTATGTCGCAAACAACATCCAGCAATATACATAAAGATATAGGTTGCTACTTATTTTCAGTTTAGAAACAAACCAATTCGCCTCACTGCCACATGTTATCCGAGCCGGCGCTCCGCGGATGATATCATTCCTTAAAAGAAGCAGCAAGGCGACCCCAAGGCTAGCCAATTGGTTCAAGGCTGCCTTAGGTTAGATTTCAGATTTCTAAATCTTTTGTTTTATTTTCGTCCCAATTTGGCGATCCCTAGCGCCGCTTAGTCGCTACAAAGTTGCATGCTCCTTAATGTATGCTATTTTTTGTTCAATAGAACGCCCACATGGTATTCTTTGTAGCCAAAATAAAAAATAAAAATGCTTACGTCTCGTGGGAAAGTGCAAAATAAAAGCATCTCTGTTTAGCCCTATGGTATACTGGTAGAGAATGCCATTTGGTATTAAGTTCGCTATTTGTACTTTTGTTTTGTGCAATAAAGTTTAAACAAATTGATAATAAAAGCTAAATTATTATAGACGTTTCTTTTTTTAGCAGTGAAAATAGTTATTTGTGGAACAAGAGAGCAATGTCGTTGTTTGCTGCGACGGCTGATTTGTATTAGTCCTGAGGGGTATCTACCTTTTCTTGTATTTTTTCTAGTACTTTTTCAACAAAAACCCTTCATATCTCGCAAAATATTGATCCTAAGTACATATAAGTAATATATGTGCATGGTCTTATTCGATTCAGCGCGAGCAATTACATACAAAATGACACATCACTGGCCTATAAAATGTTCATCCTTTAAAATATACCGCCTGCCCATACCTCCCCCGATTGAGTTTAGGACCCCAAAATTTTGGCAGGACACCGCAGATCCTTATTTCTAGTGCCAAGATAAAGTTATAAAGAAATATTTTTCCTCCAAAATATGCTATTTTACCTTGGCTACAAGTGCTACAACCCCTTAGGACTTAAACAACCCAACCTTATTGGATGTAGTGGATGTTATTCAAACCGACAACCGACCAATCACTTTTAAATTCTGAGACCCGTGCAGCGCAGCTATCGTATCGTTTATTCCGTAAAAATACCCAGCCGTAGTCCAATATGTTACACAAAAAAACTCATTCATTTCTATCAAGATTAATAGTCTATAAGAGATTTTATACGGTTCTATTTAAAGTTGAATGAACTTTTGTTAATTTTAAAGTTTATCTATCCATTATAATTGTCATTATATTAACGAGTAGTTGAACTGTAGTATAGTTTTGAGTAGTTTTTGTTAAAACGTGCGAAATGTGTGCGTGCTTAATGCAGCATTGATGGGCTCATGTCTTGACCTATGGAGTGAAGAGGGAAGGAGCAGCAACTTTCACAGGAGAATATCTGAAAAAGTGTCCAGCGGTAAGCAGTAACTAAATAAATAGTTCTTAAAGTCTCCACAAGCGGCGCTGGAGCAGTTGGAGTCAGTAAAACTGTCTACCTACCGTGTATAAAATATAAGTGCATGTAAATTGACTTAGTGTAATTTATATTGACATTTTATATCATGAAACATATGAAATAAATAAATCTAAATCTAAACTGCAGGATATTAAACCTCAATTTATGGAGGGTAGAGGTATTTTAACTCTTTGCGTTGTCAAAACAATACGTGATTGATTATTGTGTGATTTTTGGGGGGATAAATGGGGAAAACAGATCACCGTCCTTCCGTCATAATGTGCGTTCCATCATAGAGAAAGGAGCGTTTTGACTTTCATAAAAAGTAACTGTTTTTTTCTGTCATGAACAGGAAACTAGCCTAGCTCTCTTGCAACACTAGCGCCAGCAATTAATCACCTTTCACTGGACATTTTTGGATATATGAAGATGCTGCTTCCCCCTTCCCCTTCTGCAGTCCATATCATGACCATGAGTTGTAGCAAATATTGATAATCAGAAATTCTGCATTTAGCTTCGTCTTTTATATGTATTTAACTTATAATCCGACCAGTATAACTATCTTAATCTGTATTGTACACAGACCACTTCTTCTAGTGTCTTCAGAAAGCCATTTCAGGTGAATAACCCATCACCATTTATTGTTGACGACAACGATAACAAGTCAGCCATCTTCCCGCCGTTAATCAGAACCCAACATCTAATCTGGGCCTATGAATGGCAGACACAATAATATTTTGATGTTGATGTTACGATGAGTAATTTCTAATAGACGGTAAACAAGCAATCGCTGGTAACTAGAAAAATCTATTAGGGTTCCTTGTTAAGCCTATTCCTTTTAAAATTTAGTTTTTCATATTATGGCTAATATATTGATAATTTCAACCAACTTTTTGAAGTGAATAATACTTTTCCTCGAGTTTCTAGGTAGTAACATACCTAACTATTTTATGCTTTCATGCGTGCAGTCGAAAATAAGTTGAAATAACCAATTTTCCGCGTGAATTTTCAACAAACTTGTTTTATGGTACGGAACCCTTCATGCGCGAGTCGGACTCGCACTTGCCCAATTTTATTTATTATATAGACTTAACATTCTAAGCAATTGAGTGGTTTATCACTAAAAATCCGCAATATGGCGTGTACTGGAAAATACCCTGTTGGGATAACTTTGTCCACTCTTTACAAGTTCCAAATTTTAGCTTTCTACGGTGGCACAGAATGAAGACACTAAAAGAAAGTCTTCTCTTTTGATCTTCGGAAAAGTTTCCTACACCTGGAGCATAACTAATATGACAAGCGTCTCTTTGCTGCGCGACCAATACTCCCTGTCAATATCGTGCGTACTGCCTCTCTGAATCGCGCGACAAGATATGCTGCCCTGTACCCTAACCATGAGTTTAGTGACCGTACTTTCTAGCGACTGCGTAAACGATTGTAGTTCTACACATTAACCAGGGGGTGCTGTCCTGTTCTCCAAACAAATCGTGTAGGCTGTCGCTAGCCTTTGCACTGTGCAGTCACGTTAATAGAGCTTTTCTCAAAAATTTTGCCCACAATTAAGACAGTAATTAAGGCCCAACCCAATATAATTTTCCCATTTTTAACCGACTTCAAAAAAGGAGGAGGTTCTCAATTCGAACTAATTTTTTTTTTTTTTTTTTTCTATGTATGTTACTCGATATCTCCGAGAATCGTGAACCGATTTTCAATTTTTTTTTTTTTATCGAAAGGGTATAACTCCGAGTTGGTCCCGTTGGCACTAAGTCGGGATCTGATGATGGAATCTTGGAGAAATCGAGGGAACTCTTCAAATGTTATAGGGACATGTACGGCGCTTTCGGTAATTTATTGATAAAGTCAAGAATTTACATTCAGTAAATAGGATTTGGGTTAAGGAAACTGATGAACACACATACGAATCACTAAAAAGCAAAAAAAAAAAAAATTTTAACAAAAAAAGAACCGACTTCAGTAAAACTAAAAAGCCAACAATAACCCGTTCAAGTACAGATTACATTTGACTCACCCTTCGAAGTCGGTGCCAAACCTCGCGTAAACTATAAAATATAAATATAAGAACTGAGTGGTTTGGGATCGACTCCGAAGGGTGAGTCAAATGTAATCTGTACTTGAACGGGTTATTGTTGGCTTTTTAGTTTTACTGAAGTCGGTTCTTTTTTAGGGTTCCGTAGTCAACTAGGAACCCTTATAGTTTCGCCATGTCCGTCTGTCCGTCCGTCCGTCCGTCCGTCCGCGGCTTAGCTCCGTGATCATTAGTATTAGAAAGCTGAAATTTGGTACGAGTATGTGTATGTATAACGCCGACAGAACGGTAAAATAAAATTTAAAAAAAATATTTTTTTTTCGGGTGTCTCTGGAACACCTAAAGTGGGGGTGAATTTTTTTTTTCTTTTCAACACTGTTGTGTGGGGTGTCGTTGAATAGGTCTTGTAAAAATAATAGGAGCCTTCTAACATTATTTTTTGATAAAGCCAGCAGTTTTGTAAATATTCGCTCCAAAAACAAAAAAGATTGTGTCCCCCCCCCTCTAACTTTTCAACCACGGGTCAAAAAAATTCGGAAAAATTCATGTTAATGAGGCCTTATAAGTACTTTCAATGAAAACTATATTGAACAAAATCGGTCAAGCCGTTTTTGAGTTATCGCCAAATTTCATATTTTTTCTTTAAAAGGTCGTAAGTTGACTTCCAGAAGGTAAGAAGTGATTACAGTTTCTAGGGCGTTTACGACCTTTTTATAGAGCTTAAAATCTTATTTAACGTAAACCTCGGGCTTAAAACAGCAGTTTATTGTGAAGGATGAGCAGCTACGGAACCCTACACTGAGCGTGGCCCGACATGCTCTTGGCCGGTTTTTTTGTTAACATTTTTGTTACCAATTATTTTAGTAATTTTATATCAATGTTATAGCTAATAGCTATGTTCGATAATTAAGGTTCTTTTATGCTTATACTTTTTTTAATTATACATAATCTGATATCAATGTATTGGCAATCACAAAGAAAATTGGTAACAAAATAGGAAACTTATATTGGACCTTAATTTCTGTCTTAATTGTGGGCAAACATTTTGAGAAATGCTCGTTAACTCATGGTAATGCTAGTTTATTTTGTTCCCTTGAAAGATAGGCAGAGCAACAGTACTATCTTCAATTATTTTACGCAGCAATGCTTTTACATAACACACAGAAAAATAGGAAATACCTTGAAAGAATGACAAGTAAGAATGACAAGTAGTCACTTAATATGGTTTCTTTCTAATTATTTGGCATATTTACAATGCACAGATACTCAACAGGATATACTTAATATGATATCATTTCACTATCTATGTAACATTTATGATATGATACACCACCACAGTAAAATCCACATACTCATAAAATAACCGACTTCAACAAACAGCTATTGTATTTCCGAGAACAACATAACGAGTAATAATCAAACAAGTAACGGTTTTAACCTACCTATAATATTTTAAGAATTATCCACTAACTCCTAACCATTAAGGACTTGTACCTTTCATCGTCAGCTCAGCATAATGAGATGACGACTACCAGACGAAAATACCTGTTTAAGTAAAATATGTACATGAAAACATTATTATTGCTTATAACATTTGAGGGTTGTCCTCGATTTCCCTGAGATCCCATCATCAGATCCCGACATGGTGGCAATGGGACCAACTCAGGAGTATACTCTTTCAAATAATAAAAATCAGTTTTGGGAATCGGTCCTCAATTGGCGGAGAAATCGCGTAACGTACAAACAAAAAAAACATACCTACAGTCAATGTTGAACCTCCTAGTATTTTTGAAGTCGGTTGAAAATCTTAGTCTTAATCCACAACATACGGACCCCGACTAGGTCTGGGTTATTTTATTTTTATTATAATTGGAGATTTTCGGGATTTAGGGAACATTAACGGAACTATATCTATGTAATTTTTTGTTTATTTGACAAATAAAAATTACGTATCTAAATTATTTTGATAATCTGACGTTAATCTGACTAATTATTTTTAGGAAACTAGCCTGTTGGAGGAACAACTTAAACGTCACAAATACAAATACTCTTTATTGCACATCTCAAACATCAAGTAATACACAACACAACATGAGATACATTAAGGCATCGCAAGCCTCTATAGGCGATGGTAACTGTTTAACATCAGGCGGGCCGTATGCTTGTTTGCCACTGTCGTAGTATATATAAAAAAATTGCTAAAATATATACATTATTTTGAATTTTTCATAAGCAGTTCGCTTGAGCCACCCATCGTCATCATCAGCCGATAGACATCCACTGCTAGTCAAATTAAGGCCACCCCCAAAGTTCACCACAAGGGTCGCTCTTGCGCCTATGATCCAATTTCTGCCCGTGATCCTAACCAGGTCGGTCCACCTTGTTGCTACCCATGTATATAACCATGGGATTGTGAAATTCCAAATGTCAAATCGTTACCCATGTGTGTGCGTGTGTGAACTAGCGCCAAGACATAATTATAGAGCAATACAATACAAGTACTTTTTATTGCATACTTTACAAAACATGCAGGAGAAAATACAATACGAGAAATTACACATAGAGGTAAACAACATGCGGTTTTATCGCTAAAGAGCGGTCTCTTCCAGACTACCCTTGGGTAACCTTTATAGGGCTTATTTTTCACCATTTTCACAAGAAACCATAAAAAGCGCTAAGAAACAACGATATAGCTTCACTTTCAAACTTTTTTACCCTTTACTTTGTTGAAACACTAAACAGGCATGTTATGTCTATGTATTAGACCACATTAATGGCGTCCGCCGCGTGCTAAATAGAAAAGAAAGTTAATCTCTTCATAAGAGATCATATTACTAGTGAGAAGTGGCCGTCATACATCTCGGAACGAAAGGAATCCTTCGAGCCTAGCTGACTCGTGTAATAGTTTAAGTAGTTAATGTGAATAAAAAACGCAATATTAAAGAGACTTTGAATTGAAATAGGAGACTTGAAAAGTACCTAGGTACGTAAAGATTTATTTCTTTAATCATAAAGCTTTGAAATTGTTTTAAAAGTGAAAGTTACTTATTTTTGTCATACAAATATTAGCACCCAATACCTAACATAGAAATGACGTCACGTCTCTATACGCATTTGTATGGGCTGTTTTCAGTCTAACTTTAAGGATAATTACTGACTAATATATAATATATCGCGCTCAAACATTTGCACGCTTGCTTGCAGGCTGAGCACATTGGAAACTAACATTTAAATATGAGACCTAAATAATAACACCGTGTTCTAGCAAATAAATGATTTGACTTTGACTTTGACTTTAAAGCAGTCTAAGTGTAGTCTTCCATCCTAATAAAAAATAGGATCGATTGACATCCTTACAAAAATTTAATCATGACTATGGCATATTATAATAAGTATTTTACCTTCCAAGTTTACTACCAATATTGGGTAGATATGTTGGTAACATGATCCACCTCGATATTATTTCAATGAATGCGTATTTGCGCAATAAGACGATTAAAAAGGAAAACTAATTTTAATTAAGTTATAACAATAAACAAACGACGGAAGGTAAGGTCAGGTAATTTTTGCTGAAACATGAATAATGGCAGCTTAATATATATGGTTTCATATAAGGTGTAATAGGTATGCGTATCGGATGAGTCACGCATAACATGCATTATATATTATGTGTATATTTGTATGCAATTACTCTACGGGGAACACAAAAGGAGATTTTGGAATCGACTCAAGCGCAGCAAAATAATAAGCCATCGAGGTTGACCGAAGTATTGCTTCCTCCATCGAAGTGCCTCTCCACACTAGCATATTAGCCCAACCTCGGAATTAGTGTCGACTGTGAAGCTAGGGGTACAGTACACCTTACTCGTCCTCTTAGGTGTTGGTATGCTATGACAGAGCAGTCGTGGTCTCTCTTGCAGTTTGGTGTTAGCGCGTTGCACAACAACAATGTTTGAGGCATATTGACGCCTCCAATTCCCTCGTGATCCAGAGCCGTTGAATCTACACCACACAATAAGGCTCTCCACTATAAACCTCTGCTGGACACGTGCCCGAAATAGGTGTCTCCGTCCTTGGCCGCCTCCTTCCATACAACCCATGGCTTTGGCTATCGGTCAGTCTGTCCCCTCGACTCCACAAAGCCTGCGCCTTCATCATTATCAAATCCATTTCCTTCCATGACTGTACTGACCATATCCTCAGGCTAGTGCCGACTCAATCCATTTCCGTGACAGACCTATCCTCCGGCATATTTATCACTTCTCGATATTCAGAGGGCACGTGGCAGTGCCAGGACGAACAAAAAAGATGGCGAGGCTCTACTTACCTCTTCCCGAATTTCGTCTCATTTTCAAGCCCGCTTAGCTTCGATCGATAGACGCGGTTGTCACGCGATAAAAAGTATTTAAAAAATCCATCTCTCTCTCACACTCACGTGACAAATATGAACTGATGCTTTGCAAGTTATCTGTGCCGTGATAAACGCACCAATCATAGGCCTTCAGCAAATGAATGCTTAGGTATGGTGAATTATTTCAAGTATGACGTCGCTAACAGTGCCGACACCTATAAATAGCGTCCCCTGACCTATGGTCTAACTGACACCAGTTGCACCTGTCGCTTACAGCTCCACGTATATATTGCAACGAATCAATCAGCATTTTTTTTACGCCAGACCGCGCGAATTTGATACTGCCGCGTGGGGTGCTATGACCCGTAATCGGAGTTGCGTAGTAAAGTGGCAGAAAATGTATTATCCAGTCAAATGTTCTATCTAATTTGGATCACTGAATGAAAGATAATTGCGTACAAATATAACTAATTGCTTGATTGTGATATGTGTCAGTTAGATACAGCCTTTAACTTTAACGCACCTTTAGAAGGAAACCGACTTAACTATGTTGAACGTATTCATTCTGTGACGGTGTGTTGAGCTGTCCGATGACCTTATGCTTTCGATTGTAGTGAACACAACACACGTACATATCTTTATCTTATCATTAATATATAATGCAAGAATGAATAAAATTAGTAAATGCTACATTACAGCAAAAGTCATTAACATTCACTGAATCATTCAATGCCAATGATTACACAAAAAAAATGTTTTCACCTTTTGGTACGGAATACGGAACCTTTAAACTGTTTGTGCTAACTCTGGATTTGGATATAGGTAAACACTTATCACTTATGAGAAAAATAATAATAAGTAAGTAGGATCCAGCCTATTCTAGGTAGTACTTATCAGTACACGTGGTTCCTATATTTGGTAATGTTTATTGTTTAGTGAGCTCGTAAAAGTAACTTTATCACATTAATTACGTACGAGTCTTTGTATTGTCAGAAAGTCATAGTCCAAAAGGAAATCTGAAGAGTAAGCATGCTGAGCGAAGCTCGCGTCAAGGATTTTAAGCTTGCAAATTGGAAAAGGCTACACCAAACTTTGAGAAGAGAATATAAATATTAAACATTTTTAACACGGTTAAATCGTAAATAAAATAAATAAATATCGGACAACCTCACACAAATCAATCTAGTCCCACAGTAACCTACCTAAGCTGTAGTAGGCTTGTGTTATGGACACTAGACGACGATAAACATACTTAATATAAATAAATACATACTTAAATACAAATAACATCCATGACCCAAGCAGTTTCGAGTTCATCAGTCAAATATTTGCCCTTGCTGGGATTCGGACCCAGGACCGACGGCTCAGTAGGCAGTTGCTTAACCACTGCGCCAACCGCGTCGTCAACATCATGCGATGTGTGTCATAGCTACTAAGTGTAGCGACTTTAGGTAAAATACTTAAATACCTATAACATGAAAACTAATTGGAAAATGAGTTCCATTTTAAAACGAATTATTCGATTTGTAACACGTTTGAGAGCTTTTAAAAGTCTTGATCTCGAAGTTTTGTACAAATTTAGAATCAAAAACACACCCTTTATGAATGTCTTGTTCTATAACTACCAATATTTTTACACTTATTGTGGGTCAAAGAAAAACAAAAAAGAGTGAGTAAAAAAATCAAGAGTATTTATACATACAAAATCCCTCTCTTCCTCTTAGCCATTATAATTTACTGCTAATTATCCGAAATAAAGAAATTAAATGTAAATTAAACACGTAAATAAGGATTATATTACATTTTACAACCATTCATACCTAAATTGTGACTATGACGAACAGGCCAACCTAGATTTTAAGTAGGTATGTATGTGTAAGAAACTAGTAACGCTTCGACTAATAACCACAACAGTTATGACGCAGGATAGGTACACTAACCTAACACTAGAGTGCCTGTGCGAGCTGTAAAAATCGCAATGATTTTTCTAAATGCCTGATTTTGCCCCCATTTCTTCGCCTTTTTAAGAGGCCTTTTATTCCTTTTAAATTTATTTTTTCATATTAAGTGACAAATATATTGACAATTTCAACCAACTTTTTGAAGTGAATAATACTTTTCCCCGAGTTCTAGGTAGTAACATATAGCTATTTCATGCTTTCATTGCGTGCAGTGGAAAATAAGTTGAAGAAACTAATTTTCAACAAAGAAACTTAGTTTTTGAAACATAATTTATCAATAAAAAATTCAAACTGTAGGTTTCAAATATGTACCAATAAATCAGAATAGCCCTGCGGGCCAATGATGGTTGCTTTTATCACGCCATAAATAAGTGACAAAGCATCCGTCACGTTTTGCGAAAATGCGAGTGTGAGTGACAGATGCTTTGTCACTTATTTATCACGTGATAAACGCAACCCCTGTTCTAACTTCTAGATAGTAAAATCAATAATTATGGTAAGAAATATTTGATTAGAGAAAATTGTCTCTAAACCAATCAGTAATTTAAAAGGAAAAGGCCTCTTAAAATTACGTAAAACTTACGGAGCAATAATATAGATATACTAGCGGCCGCCCGCGACTTCGTCCGCGTAGATTTTTGATGATGACAAAGATATTAAAATAGGTAGGTAAGGAATTTTATTCTTAGTTAATTCACCCCCTTAGGGGCAGAATTTTTTAAAACGCTGAAATTGCTTTTTTTTATTTGATTAAGTAAGCTTTCCATAAAGTTTCCAGTCTCTAGTTCAAAAAATAAAGTTTCTCCCATATAAATTATTGGACCCCTATTTCACCCTCTTGGGGGCAGAATTTTCTAAAACGCTGAAATTACTTTTTTTCTATTTGATTAAGTAAGCTTTCTTCAAAGTTTCAAGTCTCTAGTTCAAAAAATAAAGTTTCTCCCATATGAACATTGCATTCCTATTTAACCCCTTTAGGGGTGGAATTTTCTAAAACGCTGAAAGTACTTTTTGTGTATTTGATTAAGTAATCTTTCTACAAAGTTCCAAGTCTCTAGCTCAAAAAAAAAGTTTTCCCCATACAACCTTTGCACCCCTATTTCACCCCTTTAGGAGCAGTTTTTTTTGAAACGCTGAAATAACTTTTTTTGTATTTGATTCAGTAATTTTTCTGCAAAGTTTCAAGTCTCTAGCTTAAAAAAAAAGTTTTCCCCATACAAACTTTGCACCCCTATTTAACCCTCTTAGGGGAGGTATTTCCAAAAATCCCTTCTTATCCCTAGCCCACGTTATAAAAGTGACCTACTGTGCAAAAATCAACTCTCTGACATTAGTAGTTTCGGCTGTGCGTTGATGAGTCAGTCAGGACTTCTTCTTTTATATATATAGATTTATTACAATGGAAAATAAATTAAAAATATACATATAGGTACTTACTAAAACTTAAAATTAAAAAGAATCCCCCCGTACTGAATCCGTCTGAGGCATCGTCCCCAGCACGCTTGCCGCGTTTAAAAAAAAACTAACAAACCAGTACAAAAAAACTCGGTTGATAAACGCGGACTGTAGGCGAGAACAGCCGGAAATCCGGACAAACGGACATCCGGAATGGGAACAACTAGAAAAGATTTACAAATAAAAAAATACTTACAACAAAAAGCAAGCACCACACGATTTGTAGAATAAAAAAAATATATATATATAACATTTGTTTTACCACTTAATTCGAATGTTTTTTTAATAAATTTATTCACATCCGGATGATCATGTAGAACACAATGACGCACACATTTTAATTTGCACAAAAAGTCCTAAACCGGTTATAAATAGTAGATTGTTCAACAAGGGACTAAAACAAGCCTTAATGACACGAGACGTTTTAGCCACCCGAGCTAAGCGAGGGTGGCTAATAGTTCGAGTGTCATTATGGTTGTTTAGTCTCGCGTTAAACACTCTACTTTTCACTTTGAATGCGAGGAAAATAAACGAATTTCAATATAAAATTACGATATTTATTATAACAAAGTTTCTTACAATTACGTAGTAAAGCCGTTAATCTAACCTAAGAAAAATTGAAAGGGCAATTTGTACAATTCTTTACATTTAAATGTATGGTTTTCCCCTGTAAACTAAGCTGGGTCGGCATGGTTTGTAATTGAGAAGTACGTTCAATATTTTCACTCGAAGTCGAAGTAAAAGTTGGAGAGAATGGAGAGTAGGTATAGTAGAGACGTAGACCTTTTCTCGAAAAGGTTGCTGATGGTCATTTCATTAGGCTCATTCTCAACCCGCGATGTTGATGGGCGTGGGTCAAATGTTGGTTGTGATTTTTGCTTTGAGGATATTTTAATTCCTTCAATATAGTATAACCTTCGATAGATACTGTGTTTATTTTGGATTGACTCCTCTATATAGCCTTCAGCTTTATTATTCTTCATTGGAAGATGATGATTACATATTTTGTCCGTAATTTATAAAGTGACACAGTTAATTGGTCTAATTGGTGATTACAATTCAAGCTTAATAGGAGTAATGTACATCTACTTATTCTAAATTCTAATAGAAAAAAGAATGTTACGTGGTTTTTTTTTTTTGTAAAGTCACGCTTTAAATGCTTGCATATTTAGCCAACAGATTCAAACTTGAAAACTATTTTATTTAAGACTAATATGGACTTATGGACCATGCATGATAAAATTACATTCGTATTCGTAATAATTAAACGTGTTTCATTAAATAAAATCTTGAATTTTTGAGTGGTTGTAATTTTGAGGTTATTTTCACGCACCAAAAAGTTTGTATACCTATCACTGAAAATGGCTATAAACCTCCATTCACAAACGTCGTGATTGGCTGTTTAGGGGTTTTTCAAAGTAAATTAAAACAATTTTACTTTTCTTGAGCAGTTGTAATTTTGAGGTTATTTTCACGCACCAAAAAGTTTGTATACCTATCACTGAAAATGGCTATAAACCTCCATTCACAAACGTCGTGATTGGCTGTTTAGGGGTTTTTCAAAGTAAATTAAAACACTACTACTTTACTATACTTTAGTCCCTAGAGATTAATAAGGAGCTTTAGTCCCGATATGCAGAGACTAAAGTAACATTTTAAGAGCATGAGAAGTGAAAACTTTCTTTAAGTGAAAGTATTCGTTTAGGGAAGTTGAAAACTACGTACTAAGAAACAACACTAAAACTATGTTGCTAAATAGATTAACATGTATATCTAGATCGTCATCAATTAAGGTAGGCTAGGAGGCAATGTCGACTATTGCAGGCATCTCGATGCGTATTGCGTACATAGCTTTGGATCGCAAAAAGACGTATGACTATTTCTTATCTTGGACTTTCTCAGATATCGGCTACACGATAATTCTAGTGTCAGTGGTCACTATCAGTTAGTTTTATATTTGATTTCCATCAGTTCGGAGGTCCAGACCGTCAGTGCGATAGTTATATACGCGATAAGTTTTCAGGGATAATAATGTGGATGCAAAATCTACGAATAGACTAGGTACTTTTACGTCGTATAGTTTTTCCATCGACTTCAAAAATGAGGATGTTCTCAACTCAAACATTTTTTTTTAAAGTTACACCACAACACCACCAATTATGAATCGATAATGATGATTTCTTTTTTGTTTCTCTCATTGAAGTCTGTTAGTTTTTTGTGAAAAAGTGATATCATTATTTAATACCTCGATATTGGTTGATTCTCAAATCGGTCATTCTCCAGATTTGTGTTCTAATTCTAATTAACACGTCGCTTTTTTTCTACTTACTTTCCAATCATTTTTATCTGAAATATAGTAACATATCGACCATTGAAACCTAAATGTGGATAGGGCACTTTATAATTATTAAAGGTTCATTACTTATAAGCATATTAAAATTTATATGGCGCGTGAATTAGAAAAACGACGTGTTAATTAGAATTTTTGACTTTTTGTATGGCGCGTTAATTAGAAAAGCGACGCGTTAATTATACAAATACAGTTATATTTTTTTTAATTAAAACAAAAACGTTTTGTGTAATAATATATGACTGATATGGTGACAGTTATATGATATAAGCTATGTTTTAAATAATATGAAAGTATCTAAGTACTCAAGAAACAAGCACACCGGCCGTTAGTTACTAGGTAGGTTAGGTATGCAATTACGTATGTAAATTTAATTATTATGATGTTATAATAAATAATTTATACATGTACCCGCCCTCGCTACGCTTACTATATTATCTCCTCCTTCTCCTTGCGTTGGTTGCCTCATTGCTGAGGGTCGTGGTCATTCCCGGATGATGCGGCGCCATCTGTTGCTGTCAGTAGCCGTGTGTAGAGCATCGTGTACTGTACTGTCAAGGGTTGTGAGAATCTGGTCTGTCCAGCGTATCGTGCTCCTGCCTCTTGGTCGCTTGCCTTCAACTTTTCCAGTGATTGTCGTTTTTCCAGATTATCACTGTCTTTCCTGGCAATGCGATCAAAGTACTCCAGAACCCTGCGAGGATAGGTCGTCGACAGTTTAGTTCGGATCTTGAGTTGGGCTAAGATCGGTGCGTTGGCGTGGCGTGCTGTTCATGGTATGCGCAGCATTCTTCTCCAGCAGAAAGCATCAATTTGATCACGGTCCGCTTTCTTCAGTGTCCATGTTTCTGAGCCGTATGAAAATAGGGAGAACACCGTAGTTCGGACTAAGGTAGTCTTAGTGTTGGCGGAGATGTTCCTGTCCTTCCGTACATTATTAAGCTGCGACATTGCGCCCTTCGCCATCCCAGCGCGAATTCTGCGAACTTCCGTCTTACATGAACCATTATTGCTAATTTTAGAAACCAGGTTCTCCGTGATTTCGAAGTTAAGTGTTTCACTGTTCTACCTTGCCTGTATGATCAATAATCATGAGCTTGGTCTTGGATCTGTTGAGTGAGAGTCCGAATTCTTCACTTAAGTGCGCCATCCTGTTCAATAAACTGCCAATCTTATGCTTTCGCTAGCTGCTAGGAGGGTGGTGTCAGCGGCGTATCGCAAGAATTTACGCCCCCCAACAGTAATGCTACCATCCCAGCCGTCCTCCTTATGATGTATTCGCCGTATATATTGAACAGGATAGGTTAAAGACTGCAACCTTGTCTTATACCCTTTTGGAAACTGAAGGGATTGTATGACGTCTTATCTATTCTCACTGGTCCTTGGCTGTTGTAGTAAAGTGGCTGTAGTGTATAGTGCAGTGAGGAGGCAAGGAACACCCAAATCGGTCAGAATATCCCATAGACAGTCCCAGTCAACACAGTCAAAAGCCTTGCGGTAAAAGTGTACGGTAGTTGTCGCATTTTTTCGATGGACCTTTTTTGTGTAACGGGATGATGACGGATTGGGTCCAGACTTTTGGCCATCTGCCGTTTTGCCATAAGTGGTGGCAGATCTTGTGCAAGATATGACTGCTTTTATCACCCAGAGCTTTGAAAACCTCGGAAGTAATCTCCTGGAGCTGTTTTAATTTTAAGGCGATCGATTGCTGCTATTATCTCTGATTTGAAGATGTTGGGCTTCAGGTTCAGAAGTCCCCAGTGCAACCGAGTGTCGGTGGATGTGCAAGGTCTTTTGTACGCTGCTAATAGTGCCCACGCCAGCGTTCTGCAATTTTGTCAAACCCATGCAGCGGTTGCTCATCGTGATTTATAATGACCCAGAATTTGGGTTTGAACTTTCGACTCAGCAGGCGAACTTTCTTGAACAGATCCGGGGTTCTAATTTAAGTGGATGAGACTCGACTTCTTGGCATATGCTCGTTCTTGTCTCTGCGGCGTTCCCTTTGAATTACTTTACATAGTTTCGAGTATTCCCTTTTCACCTTGGAGTCTTGACGGGCATTAATTTTAATTTCTTTCCGGCGCTGAATTAGGTTCCACGTTTCCTCAGTGATCCATGTGGACCTTCAACAGTCCCTTCCTCTCCTAGATACGATATCCTCAAAATCTTCATTTATTACCTGGACTCAGCATCACCTGTCCGCGGTGGATCTAAATTCATGAGCGTCACTTCCGTCAGATTCTGGAAAGGGGATTGCTCTATTGGATTATAAGTTCTGGGTTTAGGTCGCGCGTTACGGTAAACGGCTTTGAGACGTATGGCGAAGGAGGTAACCAGTAATCGCATTCAACTCAAGGGAAAGTTTCACATTTTTGACAGATGACTTCCAGCGCTTGTCTACCAGTATGTAGTCTATCTGATTCCTAAAACGACCCAGGTTCCAGGAGACTTCCAAGTGTAGAGTCATCTTTTGTGATGGTGAAAGAGTGTTAAAGTAATGGTCAGACACAGAACACAGAACTCTGCAAGCCTCTGACCTCGTTCGTTCCTAGAGTCTAGACCATATTTTCCAATGGTGTCTAGGATTTCATGGACAATTTCTGAGCTTTCTGTTTTAGCATTCCAGTCTCCCAATACCATTGCGATTTGCCGGCTTGGTATGCTGTCTAGAGTTTCCTCTCGTTGATATCCTCTTCCGTGGACTGTGTTGTAAACTTGCATGATGTTGAGAAGACATAAATTGGTGTTCAGCTTCATTGTTATTATTCTATCAGACACAGGGTTATATCCAAGTACGAAATATTGTTCATACCTGATGGTGCTAATATACGGAAAAACCGCTTCGGCTAGAATTTTCCAGCCCTGAGAAATACAGCTTGCTACCTGATGAGGTTTTAAAATGACCCCACGAAGATGTGACTATATATTATAGGTACTATTACTATTATATATACAAATCTACTATTACTATACTGATGATTAGAACCGCTGGATGGTTAAATTCTAATTAACGCGTTCATTTTTGATGCGTGAATTAGACTTGTGAATTAGGGATTCTTGAAAAATACAAAATAACTTTTTATATGTACATGTAATAATCTACAGAATCTAGTATCTATTAAATAATGCGGCCTTTAATGTACACTAAAATTCTCTGCACGATAGAGTTACTGGTTGATTTTTAAAACGTGAACGTGTTAATTAGAAATTTCGTGAGCCAAAACGCGTGAATTAGATACTTACATTCATAGTCCGCAACCCGTCCGCATCTGACACAACCATCCCACACGGGGCTCTGGGCACGACTGACCGCTTCACCGAAACGCGTTAGTGAGATCCGTACCTACTTTCAGAGGACTTGTGTGATCACAACCGACCGCGACGCGTCAATTATTATACGTTTCAAGACAAAGTTACTATAATTGATATCTTTGTGATATATTATTTTTATTGACTAGGTTTTTTTTGTGCAATTAAAACATGTATTCTTTTGTTTAATAATCTTGCTTACATTGTTTTTTCTTCATGTATATCATCAGGAGAAATTGGTATGTAAGTAATTTGGGTAGTGGGACGCGACGTGTCAATTAGGAGAACAGGACTAAAAGTTTTGTTTTCTACCCGAAGGGTTTTAAATATGTTCTTGAAAATTCATGTACAGCTCAATACGAATACCTGCTACGATCAAAAAATATAAGACATAATTAAATCAATAATTTTATATTTTTAAACAGCGAAGACAAGCAAAAATGTACGTCTGGAGAATGACCGAAATGTATTTACAACATATTACGTTCTCGTCCCTCGTTCGAGCGAGGGAAGCGTGTCTGTTTCATCTTCGCCAAAATCTCTTTCGTATGACCGGGTGTCCGGATGTTCGGACGTCAGGATTTTTGGCTGTTCTCAGTTTATCCATGTTTTATTTCAGAAATCATATTATAATATTTTGGAATGTTCTAACACAAACCTAACCTAATCTACAGACATTTTCAAGATCTCTGAAAAATGTATGACTTCTGAAAAAAAATTGTGTATGAAATGAAGCATTAAGTGAAGTGTATTTCTATAAAATAAAAGGATCCTTGCTGTTCTCGCCTACAAGCCACATTTTTCAACCGATTTTCATGAAATCTTGAGAAGAGGCTCAATATTATAAATAAATATTAAATAAATATTAAATAAATATTAAGGGACAATTATACACAAATTTATTAATTATATTTGTATACTTTTCTATCCACGATGTATTCAGGCAATCACTCGAAAACCGCTGAACCGATTTATAAAATTATTTTTTTGTTTCAACGAGCAAACTTTCTCGTTGAGTCCATTTGTTATATACTTAACGTAACTTACCTACTCGGTTATTTATTGTTAGGTATAAGGTGATTAGGTATATATCCAAAAGAAAGCAAAAGGCCCCTATCGCTACATATGAATGCATAAGCAGACCACTATGGCATATATAGGTACGAGGACAGTACCTATACACTGATAAGCAAGTTAGAGTACTTTAAGGTGATGAATCTGCATTTATTTTCGCGACTGTGATAATTGTTTAGTAGGTAAGTATCAGGTGCTAATAGTAACGGTAAAAAAAATGTCTACAACGAATTTAAATATACACAACTCATGTGAACTGGTCCAAACATCTCACAACTGGCCTCAGTAGGTAAGCACCTATATACCCAATTGAAAAAAACGCTGTTGCGCCGCAAGGTGTCCCACTTATCGGCGTAAACAAAGTCTCGATGTCGACTCCAATTTCCCGATTCAATCACATTTCTCTAGTAAAATCGACTAAGATTGCTGATTTATCAATATCTAATACATACAATATGCGCGTGAAATTACATAATAAGTTCGAATTACAAGTAAGATTATGCATAGATGCGACACTATTGTGCCGAATATGTCAGAAGCCTGATTATGGTAAAACAGATCGGCTTGATACTAGCTATATATGAAAAGTATCGAGCAAGGAAAACATATCTTTGAAAAGAAAATCATAAAAACGGATGGGGCATTAAAGATTGCTGTGATGACGCATTTGCATTCAGAGAAATGTTGCTTCTGAAATAATCTTTATACAAGCCCTACAATAACAGCTGACAAATAATTAATAAATGGCAATAAGGTAATTAGAGTTTCAAGGTTTCTGTTAAATTAGCTATTTTTGAGCGTAAACAAAACCTTGCCTACCGCTATTTAAGTGAAACAAGACCTACGAACTCAATTGTTATTCTAAAGCTTATGAATTTGCCTAACAAACGGCCGATGCGAGCCAAAGGGCGTGCCAATGACAAAACATCGTTACATAATCATTTGACGAACAAATGCGAAAAACAGATTCCATATTATTTGTTGGAAACTGCGATCTCATGCATAGTGAAGAGAGATCAACGAATATCTCGCATTTATGTAGGTGTTTGGAAATGTTTGCTAATGATCGACTTCTTTACAATCTAGGTAGAAGGGATTTCAAAATTCTGAGATAAAAATGATGAACCTTAATAAAAGTTAAAGGTATTCAAATATATTGACATAGAAAGAGAAAAATCATCCGTATTTTATAAAAAAATCGTGTGGTTTGTCACTTCTATGAAACTTGTCAATAAGTTCATGCAATGATCAAAGTTATGAGGGCGATCTCGGCGACGATATCTCGACCGAATAGTATATAGCAATACAGAAAAAAAATCCGGCCAATTGCGAGTCAGACTCGCGCACCGAGGGTTCCGTACAAATACTTATCCAATCTTAACTGGCCGGATACAAATTTAACGCAACCGATCATGTTCCGAGGCCCCTAAATATTTATTTTATTCTGTTTTTTAGTATTTGTTGTTACATTACAGCGGCAACAGAAATACATCATCTGAAAAAATATCAACTGTGTAGCTATCACGGTTCATGAAGATACAGCCTGATGGTGACAGACGCCGGGCAGACATACAGCGGAGGCAGTAATACAGTCCGGATACACAAATAGTTCACAATAATATATGTGCCTCTGCCTACATGGTACCAAACCAAAATTGCGCAACATTTATAACATGGCTATGGATATTTTAAGCACACTCTTCTCAGAAACCGCTTTCGCTGCCCTCATTCATCCTCACACATTCGAGGCTGCTAACGGTCACCCCAGATCAGGACCCAGTACCGCTAAAGGAGACGAATTATTTAAAGCTCCTTGTCCGTTCAAAAATGCTGACTGTTTTAGACTTCTCTATGATCGAACATGTTTCTTGACATTTATTGATCGCGGTTGGCGCAGTGGTTAAGCAACTGCCTTCTGAGCCGACGGTCCTGGGTTCGAATCCCGGCAAGGGCAAATATTTGGGTGATGAACACGAATATTTGTGCCTGGGTCATGGATGTTATTTGTATTTAAGTATGTATTTATCTATATAAGTATGGTAATCATCGTCTAGTGTCCATAACACAAGCTTATACTAGAGCTTACTGTGGGACTAGATTGATTTGTGTGAGGTTGTCCGATATTTATTTTTTATTATTTATTGATTTATTGGTATAAGTGTAAAGTGTATATATGAAACTTAGTTTGATTTTTTTATTGATAATTTTTGTTTCAAAAACTGCTCAAAATAGACAAAATTCAAGCAGAAAACTGGTTTTTGCAACTTATAGTTTCGTTTCAACTGTACGCAATGAAAGCATGATATAGCCATGTTACTATTTAGAACTCAGGGGAAAAGTATTATTCACTTCAAAAAGTTGGTTGAATTAGTAATTTATTTGTCATTATATGAGAAAAATAAATTGAAATAATTTATTCAGTAAGTAGGCCACAAGGGCACTTTTACAAGTCAGATTGTGAATCTACCGGCATTTCGCAAGAGGAGACCGCTGTTGAGAAGAAAGCCGAAAGAAACTCAACAGTAAGTCATTTTTTCGTAAACAATACTTAGAACAATTAATTACATTACATTAGTGTTATAACTATAACTAATTATTACATGCGTACACGTATAGGAGATATATAGATACTCCAAATCAATGTTAGGTAGGAATATTAAAATAAAATTTTAACGATCAATTTAAAATATTAAATATACCCAGAGATGTATAAAGTCTCTAGGTGTCACAACATGCAATAAAATATAATTACTTAATTAATTTAATTCCACAGAGATGTATAAGGTCTCTCGGCGTCAATGTGAATAATTTACAATAGACAATAATTATTAAACCTAAATTTCTTAGAGATGTATAAGGTCTCTAGGCGTCACAATATACAAAAAAGAAAAAATAAATAATGATAATAATAATATGCTTATAGTTAAATTTCATTCCTCAGAGATGTATAAGGTCTCTGAGCGTCATTATTCAGTTCAGTACACTAAGTTTATTAGAGATGTATACAGTCTCTAAATAAAAAAAAAATAAAAAAATAATAACTTCAATCGAGTACAGGATGAAGTCTCTCACGTCAATTCACTAAACGCTGGTAAGCAGTTACTACACAACTAATTTGGCCCTTGCTAGTGTGAACAGACCGGACCCCACAAACGGCACCCGTTCACGAGCATGACGCATATATATAATTTCAAAAGGAATAAGGCCTCTTAACCAAGTCACTAAGTGAACGATCTTTATTTATACACAACCCAGTTTTGCCACTATTGTTAGGAATAGTAACGGTACCTATGCTTTACGTGAGTGTTTGTTTGTGTTTCTTTTTTTTGTATCTTTGTCTCATTTTCGGATTATGAAGACACATTGAACCGAAAAATCCTAACTGAGCGTATGAAACAAGTGACTTTGCCACCTAAAACATCCCAAAATACAGTAATTATAATAAGCAGTGGGCGGGTCAGAATGCTCTTAGAATCGATGGCCGTTGGGGCAGAAAGGTTCTTGATTGGTGACCGTGTATCGGAAGGTGCAGCGTGCGGAGGCCCCTAACAACGTGGACCGACGACCTGAGTAGGAACGCGGGCAGCAATTGGATGAGGGCGGCGCACGACCGATCGTTGTGGAGAAGTTTAGGGAGGCATTTGTCCAGCAGTGGACGTCCATCAGCTGATATGATGATGATGATGATGACAGTAGGTAATTATGAAACAAATACAACACAACGTTAGTTAAGACTGTGAGCTATTTTTGTAAATCGTCCTATTTGATACCCCTATTTTGGATTATCATTAGGTTCGATGGATATGTCTAGAAACCGGTGCGAAATTAGAAATCGAATGCTGTACTTTTGGATAATGGAAGATAAATGCAATATTTTCCGTTAATTCAATGAAAAACCCGTTATTTTCCAGTACTCATCACGCAATGCTAATTAATACCCAGTAAAAGGGCATTGCAATTCAATTTGCGTGTCTGATATAACATCAAGACCAACAAACTTTACAAAAGTACAGGTGGCCAAAACGGAAACTTACCGATATACTCTACAAGGACCAATATAACTGTTCTTATAACAAGAGATTTGCGATGCGTCACGCTCGGTCGATTGTACCAAAATTAAGGTCAGTGACACACATGAGTAAGAAGAGACAAACGTCAGGTATCCTCAAAGTAAGTCAGTTAGGTATGCGTTCTGCTAGTATTAAGTTCATTCAACTTTCTCGCACTGACTCATTTCTGTACCCGTTATAAAAAAACTTCTAGTCCATGGTTTTCAAATTTCATCATATAACTAAATATTACATTCTTAAAACGTTCACGGGCACAGGACTATTTTGAAAATTCAAAAGTGCAATGAAAACGTGCAATTCCATGCGTCCACTCTCCAAAATAGATCCGATAGAAAACAAACAAGCTGGCAACTTTGCGGCGATGTTCGAGGCTTTGTGAAAATGCCCCCAAGCCAGCAACGCATCACCAGAGGCATTTTCATTTTGTATAAAAACTTTGAGAAATGTTCGGCTGTAGACGGACCAGTCCTAATTTACATCCATCTCTCGACGTACTTTCCGTGAAAGTGTTAACGTCAACTTAGCGTGTTGAATAGTTTTGGGGCGGGGCGGCAGCATAGTAGAATTTGCTCAGCAATTTTTGTGATGATCCTAGTCTGAGAAAAACACACACATGTTTGTAAGAATTGCATTATTACACTATTATATACCTAGATATCAAATTACCGACCGATTTGTATAGAATACTTAAATCAGAATACGCGGAATGCATATTTTAATAAATCTATACTCATTGTGACTCACATGGATCATTAAAAAAACACGCACACAGTTATAATATACCATGAATTAATAAGAAATTATGTCACAATTAATACACGTTTGCGTACTTTATCGATCAGTAAGCATTTCTTATGAAAGATTCGCAGAGAACATTAAATTGAAAATAAAAGCTAACCTTGATCATAATTAGTCAGTAAATTTCATCACTCTATGTAATCTAGTTTTTTCTTAATAAATGTATCTTAAAATATTTATGAGGCTATAAACGGCTAAAATCTGTCTCGACTCGTGGGTATGTGGTCCAAAGAACCTCTCGATAATTACTTAAGTAAAAATACTTATTATTTATATGTTTATAAATAATAAGTATCGAACTTTCCTGATTTTTTTTCGTCGAACTTTTTCTCTTCAAGAAGATTCCATAACCAGATTCTGATTAAATACATGTTTGGTATAAGACCACCCCTATAGATATCCCCTTTCCAATCAAAAAATAATTGAAATTGATCAACGCAGCGCAGTAAAGATTTATAGCCTACCTAATTATGCTTAGATAAGGAGGGATTCCAGCCATTCCCAACTAAAAATACATCTTGCCCATCGTTGAGATAGATATAATGTCCAAGTCATCCCGCCAGTTGTTCGGTCGACCACGAACGCTGACGTTCGTTCTATGGCAACCAAGTGTCTTAAACTGCAATCACTTTGGTAAACACGACCAACACACAAAACACAATCAGGGATATTAAAAAAGTTATAGGTACCTATTGTAGAAGTTACGTAAATCAACTGAAAACTCCGTCTTATTAAATTTATAAAAAAAGGCGCTTGTAATAAATGAAGCTCCTAATATAATGAATGAAAGTAGAATTGGAATTACTTAATTACCTACTTAAGATCCATTAGTTGCTCTCAATAAGTAGGCAGGTTACTTACTCACGTGACTAGATTGAAAGTAGAAGAAAGAAAAACAAAAGTGACAATGACCCATAATTTGCATTCCAATTGATGTTTACAAGCAATCTCAAGGTCACTGATTAGCTACCAGATCAAATTAACGTGCCTCATCGGAGATAACGCTGACGCGTCAACCATCAACGCCCGAAGTGCCACATAACCTCCAATACTTATACGCCATTTCGATTTGGTATATGGTAGTCTCGAACCACGGAAGACTGACACCGTGACACAGTATAGCAACAATACGCAAAATCAGAATGACGCAACTAAATCCAGTTGCCTGCAAAGATATGTCTTTCTATTATGAGCAGAGTGCTTGAGTAGGTAGATGATGTATCGTCTAAATAGGTGTCGTCTAATTACTCCTAATTAAGGCAGCTCGGATTCCATGAGTCAATTCATGAGATCTTCATTAAAGAGACTGATTAGTAGCCGAATGTTGGTCAAGAACAGACCTTGAACTGATGCATTTTTCAATCATCTGAGCCGGCATTCCTAGAAACTAAACGCTTCGGAAACTTATATGGGTTTTAAATTTAAGTATTAAAATAGTAAGTACTTGCATACATTTTTGTTTTCATTCATATCAATAAACTTAAAACTAAGATACCTTTTTATTTTTAGCATTAACTAATAAGACAACTAACAGGTAATACCAAGGAAATAGTTATTTGTTATGCAAGGCTGCAAAGTTGTTATTTGGCGCGAGTGTTGAAATTGAAAGCTGAGCGAGCGAAGGAATCTAAGATTGAACCATGAGCGAAGCGAATGGTTCAAAGATAAATTCCTGAGCGTAGCGAAGCTTTCAAGACACGAGAAGCTAAATAATTTTGCAGCCATGCGGAACACACAACTTTTCACCTCACTACAGCGAGGAAAATGGAAGTTCAAGAAAAACAATTAAAACATGAAAATAATCATATTTAATTTTGCCTTCTATTTAACACGTCATCAAATTTAAAACATTAACGCACACAAATCCAAACCAAATAAATACGAGAGAAGCACACATATTAAAAATATGGCCGTAATTTGTATTATCGTCGTGTATATTTTATCGTTGAGTTTTTCTTAAGCACTGTTATATTATATTTGTATTTGAAACTACTTGACACATTCGTTGTGAATGTGGGAGAATGGCTTTCTGGGAAGGATTAGTTGGCCACTCAGAAGTATTTTCCATAACACTTGCTTTGGAAGTTATTGGACAAGAAACAAGATTATTTCAGCTTTATCTTCTTTAAAAACGCCAATAGTTTCGGTAAATTACTTATTGTCTCCAAATATTTATAACAAATCCTTTTTCGTTTTAATGCAGGCTTTTAGCATTGAATAAATACTCCAAATTGGGCTTAACTTTCTTGTTTTCCATATTTCTATAAAGTAAGACAACAGTATGTATTCTCCACAGAACCAATTTACCATAGAGTCAATTTAGTCCATTGAATGAGTCCCTCCAAGGGGGTCTAGAGTGCGTGAGTTAGTAACGTAAGATGTTTCTTCGGAAACATGTCAAGAGTCCCTAGGTAATAAACATACTAAAACCCCGGGACACTAGGAGGAGCCCCGGAGTGGGGGGAGGGGGGGAAAGGGTCAATTTTTTCACTTTTCGCTTAAATCTCAAAAACGGTACATGTTAGAGAAAAACTTTCAAGGAAAAGTTGAAAGGCCATAAAATTATCTACAAATTGTACCTAAATATTTTTTTTCTATTCGCAGCCGTTTTCGAGCTACATCCCATGGAAGAAAAAAATAAAAAGGTCAAGTTGCGTAACTACTCTAATATAATATTTTGACAATCAATTCCTCCTAAAGGCTTCCATGGAGGAATGTGTTTTTTTTACCAATGATAGACCTAATTAAGAGCAATCTATCAGTACCGGTCACAAGTTGCACTTTTGAGCTTTTTGGAAGAAAAAAAATAAAAAGTTCAAGTATCGTAACTACCCTAATAAAATTCAATTCCCCGTAAACGCCTCCGTGGTGGAATCTGGTATTTTTATCAATGATAGACCTAATTATGAGCAATCTATCTGTACCGGTCACAAGTTGCACTTTTGAGTTTTTTTGGAAGGAAAAATAAAAAGATCAAGTTCAGTGACTCAAACTACCCTAATATAATATTTTGACAATCGATTCCTCCTAAAGGCTTCCATGGAGGAATGTGTTTACTTTACCAATTATAGACCTAATTAAGAGCAATCTTTCAGTACCGGTCACAAGTTGCACATTTGAGTTTTTTGGGAGAAAGAAATATTTTTTGATCGATTGATGTGATAAACATGGGTATGTAGTATGGGGAAATTGAGCCAAAATCATTTTTTACTGCGTGTAACTCAGAAACGGTAGGATATAGGAAAAAAATATTTAGGTACAACTTGTAGATAATTTTATGGCCTTTCAACTTTTCCTTGAAAGTTTTTCTCTAACATGTACCGTTTTTGAGATTTAAGCGAAAAATGAAAAAATTGACCCTTTCCCCCTCTCCCCCCACTCCGGGGCTCCTCCTAGTGTCCCGGGGTTTTAGTATGTTTATTACCTAGGGACTCTTGACATGTTTCCGAAGAAACATCTTACGTTACTAACTCACGCACTCTAGAACTTTTTATTCAATGGACTAATTTACGTTGTTTACGTGAATTGTGAAAACTTCCAACTTTTTAATTATTTTTTTTTCTCGGGTGCTTTCAGAAATTACACTCTTATGTTCCAACTTTTATAACAAATAAATATTAAAATTTGTGATGAACGTTTACTGATGTATATTTACTAGTCAAAATATTTAAATGAAACTGAAATACTTACTATTAATATATATAAACATATTCAATATAAAATAAAGTGTAGAAAAAATAAAAAACATAAAAATCTGTAACCACAAACCAGGTTTCTGGACGTGATATTATAGGTGTATTTTTTTTTTAAAAGAAGTATTCAAACGTACATATGATTTTAGCCGGCCAGACCAGATCGCCCTTTATTAGCGTGCGTTGATTGGTTATTCGAAGATTTATCGACTGATGAAATCAGTCACGCGTTGAAGGAGTCTTAAATATAAAAAGTTACATGCACCACAGAGAATCAAAATCGTCGTGTTCGAAATTCAAATGACTTTTGCACGCTAGCGGATAAAATAGACTTTTGCACACAGATTTCGCCCTATAAACGGAGGTTTTCCAAGCGAGTCACTCGCTAGCGTGCAAAAGTCATTTGAATTTCGAACACGACGATTTTGATTCTCTGTGGTGCATGTAACTTTTTTATATTTAAGACTCAGCCAACGCGTGACTGATTTCATCAGTCGATAAATCTTCGAATAACCAATCAACGCACGCTAATAAAGGGTGATCTGGTCTGGCCGGCTAAAATCATATGTACGTTTGAATACTTCTTTTAAAAAAAAAATACACGTATTATATCACGTCCAGAAACCTGGTTTTTGGTTACAGATTTTTATGTTTTTATTTTTTCTACACTTTATTTTATGTTGAATATGTTTATATATATTAATAGTAAGTATTTCAGTTTCATTTAAATATTTTGACTAGTAAATATATGAAATACATCACAAATTTTAATATTTATTTGTTATAAAAGTTGGAACATAAGAGTGTAATTTCTGAACGCACCCGAGAAAAAAAAAATAATTAAAAAGTTGGAAGTTTTCACAATTCACGTAAACAACGTAAATTGGTTCTGTGGAGAATACATACTGTTGTCTTACTTTATAGAAATATGGAAAACAAGAAAGTTAAGCCCTATTTGGATTATTTATTCAATGCTAAAATCCTGCATTAAAATGAAAAAGGATTTGTTATCAATATTTGGAGACAATAAGTAATTTACCGAAACTATTGGCGTTTTTAAAGAAGATAAAGCCGAAATAATCTTGTGCGGATCCCATCGTCCAATAACTTCCAAAGCAAGTGTTATGGAAAATACTTCCGAGTTTACTCTATGGAGTGGCCAACTAATCCTTCCGAGAATGCCATTCTCCCACATTCACAACGAATGTGTCAAGTACTTTCAAATACAAATATAATATAACAGTGCTTAAGAAAAACTCAACGATAAAATATACACGACGATAATACAAATTACGGCCATATGTTTAATATGTGTGCTTCTCTCGTATTTATTTGGTTTGGATTTGTGTGTGTTAATGTTTTAAATTTGATGTGTTAAATAGAAGGCAAAATTAAATATGATTATTTTTATGTTTTAATTGTTTTTCTTGAACTTCCATTTTCCTCGCTGTAGTGAGGTGAAAAGTTGTGTGTTCCGCATGGCTGCAAAATTATTTAGCTTCTCGTGTCTTGAAAGCTTCGCTACGCTCAGCTTTCAATTTCAACACTCGCGCCAAATAACAACTTTGCAGCCTTGCATAACAAATAACTATTTTCCGCCGGAAACGCTGTGACGTGAAGGACGCCATCCCGCGTTCTGTTCGTTTTATTGCTCCCATTGGAAAAGGCAAAAGGCATTTAGTTTAGAAGTAATTACATTAGATGATTTCTTAGCACAGGTATATTAATACTTAAAAAGAGGCATCATACACTGTAATATGACTGAAATGATTATTTTGAATAAAATCAAATCTCTGTTTCAGCTTCGCCAAAGCGTCATTAAAAATAATCCTATATTTGATTCAGTATTACGACACTTTCCAAAATGGCGGAGATGTGGGGGTTGTAACTGTAAAAAAATAGAAAGTTCAGTAATTTTATTTTTATATGTATATTTATTAGGCATGTATTTAACGCGGCGAGAAATTAATCTGATTTAGGGATTTATAAAAAATTAAAGGAGGTAGCAAAAATAATAAGTTGGCGACTAACTGCGGAGACTAGTATAAAGTAAAAAGTAGCAGCTAAGTAATCAATTTTCGGCTTTGTTTCAATATAAACTAGCATCGAGTTATTGTTTTGGCGACTGAATTAACTAATTAAGCGGAAACATGACAGCGGATAAAAAGTTGAAAATGGCCTACTCTAATTGTTCAATGGAGATTGCATAATATAAAATAAATCAAGGTCATAAAAAAAATAAAAGGAGCGCTTTTTAGGGATATAAAAAAAAAACCAACCTAACCTAACCCGGCCGAGTCGGATCTTCTGCTAATATTAGTCGCCAAGTCATTATTTATAGTACCTCGCCTATGATTTCAGTAATCTTGTTTATTATTTCTGCTACCTTAAAGTAGCTGCCATTATTTGAATTTTAAAATATCCTTAGTTTAAAGCTCATTTAATATAAATGATTGCCAAAATATTTAATCGCTGACAAGTTATTACATATTTTAGTTGCAAATAGTTTGCTGCTCTTTAATTTTTCTGTCGCCGCGAAAATAATAAGCCTATTTATTGGAGCGGAGCGAGCGAAGCGAGCGAAGCTCCCATGGATCAACTCGTTGGAGCGGAGCGAGCGAAGCGAGCGAAGCGAGCGAAGCTCCCATGGATCGACTCGAATGGACTTTGTAACAATGCGCAGATCTCAGCGAGGTCGCAACCGATTTTGGAATTTTTTGTTTTAAAATGCACAAATCAAATTTCGCTAGGTCGTGACGAAGAGAAAATTTCGAAATTGTTCTTAATTGGAGCGGAGCGAGCGAAGCGAGCGAAGCTCCCATGGATCGACTCGAATGGACTTTGTAACAATGCGCAGATCTCAGCGAGTTCTCAACCGATTTTGGAAATTTTTGTTTTAAAACGCACAAATTAAATTTCGCTAGGTCGTGACGAAGAGAAAATTTTGAAATTGTTCTTAATTAAAAAGTTATGATAAAAAAACAAAAAGCTCCCATGGATCGATTCGAATGGACTTTGTAACAATGCGCAGATCTCAGCGAGTTCTCAACCGATTTTGGAAATTTTTGTTTTAAAATGCACAAATTAAATTTCGCTAGGTCGTGACGAAGAGAAAATTTTGAAATTGTTCTTAATTAAAAAGTTATGATAAAAAAACAAAAAGCTCCCATGGATCGACTCGAATGGACTTTGTAAGTGAAAAGCGCGCGCAACTTGTAGACATTGTGTACAATCACCGCGAAGACAACCGTTTCAGTGACGATTTTCCAATTTGCATTATGGTGGAATTTGCATCATATTCAGGTCCGCAACTCCAGAACTGCAAAATATTGCCAATACCACCAGTGACAGTTTCATTCGGGAAAGGCTCAACAACGTTCTCAAGGAAGCAATTTCCCATACAGCTTGCATATGCAATAAGCATTCACCGTTCTCAAGGCTTAACTCTAGATCAAGCAGTTGTAAACATTGGAGACACTGAATTTGCATTAGGCATGTCTTATGTTGCGCTTTCCAGAGTCCGAAACATCAATGGTTTATTCTTCGAGCCTGGATTTCCTTTCGCACGAATCAAAAAAATCAACGAAAAGAAGAAATTGGCTGAAAAGCGCACAGAGCTGAATCGTTTGGTAGAGCTATCTGAACGCCAGTCAAATCATCATCAAAAATTAATTTCTATATTAATATTTTCCATGAACTTTTCTAAATAAATTATTATTTCTTTCAACTTTCTGTTGTAGTTTATTTTGTAGTTACTGCGTTATACAAATCGAAGATCGCACAACTCCGCTCCAATCTATGGTGCAAGCTTAGCCGGTGGCTGACTCTGCATCGACCTAGTTAAAAAGTTCTGATAAAAAAACAAAAAGCTCCCATGGATCGACTCGAATGGACTTTGTAACAATGCGCAGATCTCAGCGAGTTCTCAACCGATTTTAGAAATTTTTGTTTTAAAATGCACAAATTAAATTTCGCTAGGTCGTGACGAAGAGAAAATTTCGAAAACAAAAAAAAAACTCCGCTCCAATCTATGGTGCAAGCTTAGCCGGTGGCTGGCTCTGCATCGACCTAGTTATAGTGAGCGGTGGTAGCCTAGTGGTTAGGGCATGCGACTTTCAATCCGGAGGTCGCGGGTTCGAACCCGGCCCGTACCAATGAGTTTTTCGGAACTTATGTACGGAATGTCATTTGATATTTACCACTGGCTTTTCGGTGAAGGAAAACATCGTGAGGAAACCACCTAAGCCCAATAAGGCCTAGTTTCCCCTCTGGGTTGGAAGGTCTGATGGCAGTCGCTTGCGTAAAAACTAGTGCCTACGCCACATCTTGGGATTTAGGTAGCCGACCCCGATTGAGAATTCACTCTTTACAAAGATATGGGACAAAGGCTAGGAGGATGATGATGTATATTTATTTCGAAACATACTCACGATCACGAGGTCTACTAATTTAATTCATCTACAAGATCGTCATTTTTTCAATGAGTGAAGGAAGACGCACTTTGCGCTTTGAACCTGGCTGATTCATACTAAGTGTCAAAACATTGTATGCATTAAATGCACAAAACAGCTGTAATATTCTTTTGTTTCTCAGATTACTATACACAAGGAACGCTAACAGCTCACCCAAATAACATTTCAATCGGATGCATATGCGGCAATTCCAACGCCATGCCATGCGTGATTCAATAGAGTATCGAGTTCAGTGACTCATTTTTTCTTCTAATTTATTTGTCATAATAAATAACATTTTATAGCAAATTAAACCTTCAACAATTTGCAAATGATAGAATTAAAGAGAAAGTTCCTGGGCTTTAATTAGTCCT
This sequence comes from Apotomis capreana, assembly GCA_947623375.1. Lineage (NCBI taxonomy): Eukaryota > Metazoa > Arthropoda > Insecta > Lepidoptera > Tortricidae > Apotomis > Apotomis capreana. The sequence goes on from OX392501.1 coordinate 2,597,835, forward strand.
CTTTTAAGCCTGTTTTGGGTTTTGTTTAAGCCAAGCTCAGCGTATTAAAGGGTTTATCCCTGTCACGGGCACAAAAGAAAGATATAAAGGAAACCTTGGTAAGCAGGTAAACCCGTCCGTTATAACATAATAATTCTAAAATAGATGTTATTAAATCGCTCGTAATATTTACTATAATCAACTCAAGTAACACAACACGAACAACGACGCACAGCTACACAAAACTAGCCAAAGTGACATTATTTTTTATCAACTGCTTACGAGTTAATAAAATCCTTCATTGATATTGATAGATATTAGATATGTTTTTTTTTTCTTTGGCTGCATGTACTCGATTTCCTTTACCTATTAAAAATAAAAACAAACCAACTGAACGAAGGTTTTTGAAAATCTATGATTTTGAGTCCGGATCCGGAACTATAACGTACGTAAAACTCGAACGAACCCATGTTTTCTTTTTTAAAGAACACTTTTATGGAAAATAGTATTTTCTCATATATGTGCTATGTGTTACTTCAGTTTCAGTATAGTAACAAGTTGCGAAGTCTAAAACATGCCTTCCACGCATCCCAGTTTGGCTCGTGCCATTTGAAAATAGTTGTTTCTAAATTGGTCTCTAGTCTGCGACTCCCCGCGAATGGTTAGCAGCTGTGCTTTGCGAATGCCCACATACCGACAATGCTTCTCAATCTGTTGGAATTGTAGATGGTGATCTCAAAATAAATAGAGTAGTAGAGTAGATACTTACACTGTACCTATAACAAAATGATCGCCACTAGGTACTTTTTCTTGTAAAAATAACGAACCGCGTACCAAAGGAATATTTCCGTATACACTTTCCTCCGTTTTTAACGCCAGGGAGTAAAGAACTTCGAGCTCGCAATCCGGTAATTGATGACAGCTCTCAAATCAGCTACTCTTTATGAAATGTCAAAAATAATTTGTTAGTATGAATGGTATGAATGTTTTATGATGATACAGGCATGTGACGTCATCATAATAAAAAGCAGTAGTCAAAACATGTCTTCTTTTTAGTTATTGTACCTACAATTAAAAATAGTATAATGTCCAAAAGTTAGTGATAGTTTATTTGGTTCCGCGTATTTTTTAATGTGTGTTTAGTGGTTTCAATGCCACAATTCATATTCACTATAGTCAAATACCGTCTGTGTTGCCTATCAGTTACTGGTCCCTGCTAAGAAATGTATTAATTACCCAGATCACGAACATTATCCTTTGTATGTATTTGCGACGAAATTTGCTATAAATACATTCCGTAACATAAAAATTTCGAACGAAGTATTACATTATACCTGCCCGGTAAGATAAGGGACATGTACACAAAGACCCAGGTAATCAGCGTAAAAACGTAATGGTCCCATTTCGAAGCGAGGAATTTAAACTAACTCGCCACTTTGTTACAAGTAAAGTTGGTAGGTACCTTACCCACGTAATACCACGCGTGCCTGTTAAGGTAACAATGTTAATTATAACGTTCTAGACATGTTCCAGTCATTAATTTAATGCTTTAAGACCTAAGCAAACATAGTAGAATACGAATATTCTCTGTAACTTGTACTAAACACACAGTGAGTTCATTAGGTGAACTACCTATGCAAACTGCTAAGATAATGCAACATATTTGTATAATGAATCAAGTGATTAATACCTTACTTTTTTAGGGTTCGCTAAGTTTGCTTTAGTAGAATACCTATAATGCCTTCCAATATTTTGCTGATCTGCTAAATTAGTGTGAGCATATAGCATGAGAACAGTTAAAAGGGGATCCGCGGTGGTTTATTTGTATTGTTTGGTTATCACGCATCCAGCGTAGTCGAAAGCGTACGCTATCGGGCCGCATTCCTCGCTCGACCACTCGCCGGCTCGCAACAGCGGTTTGAATTTAGCGCGGCAACAGAAGCCGCTCTCGCGCCAATCGCCATTGACTTGACAGCCAGAGTCGGGCCCTGCAAGTCGCCGCGCGGACCGCTGCCCGTGCGATGCCCAGAACTTTTAATTGTGTTTTGTTTTTATTTAATTCCGTACTCATGTGCAACTGGTTTTTATTAGACACAAAGGAACTTTAAGTGTAGTTTAAGTGAACAAACAGTGAAATCCGATGGAATAAACGGTGGCTCGGGGTTAAACGGTACGTACGTTGTTTTTTGTTTTGATTGCGCGACCTCGCGGTTATCGCGAAACTCGGACTTTTAACAAGCTTTGCTTCCTTTGTTTAGGACGCTGCGCCCACGCCGCGATAGTAAGCTGTAGTACCGGCGTACTACGACACTTATAATGTTCGACGAGAGAAAAGTAAATGTATGCGAGGGTGTACCCTTGAATTCGACATCGGCAGGTGCGGCAAACATATTTCTGAATACTGGTAAAAATACTAAAGCGAAAACCGATGGGACTGTCATTCATCTCAACACAGGTGATTGTCAAATGCCTAGGTGTTTAAAGGATATATTTTCCTTGTATTTTTCGGCAGAACGAGACTAACTTGTTTTGTTTTTTTTTTAGAAAAACCGGCAGACGTCGGCGTTCATATAAACACAACATTATCTATAGGGTCTTCTAAGAAAATAAAGCTGCTATTCATATTGAACTTTTTGTTGAGTGTACTATGTATGGTGATAAGCAGCTCTGTGGCATTTTACTATTGGAATGAGCTGATTTCTATGAGAAGACAGCTGGACTCTATGAAAGACCAGCTCTTATATCAAAACCTGAGGGATGGTGTCCAAGATAAAATAGAACAGAGTGCTTTGATATCGAACCTGAGGCCATACAGAGGTCCTGAACCGAGGGAGCCCCGAATGGACTCTACTGGTGAAGAGCCTTCCAGACCTAGAAAGTACTATGTGGAGGATTTGGGGGAAGATATGTTGTTGGTAGACTCCAGCAAGAAGACGGACAAGAATAGTAATAGTGTGCCTGCCTTAGAATTACCAATATTTCAAAAAGGTAAGAATTTTGATCATATTGTTCAAGATGTTTTTTGAAATGATTTAAATCTTTCTCTACTATCTCCTTCGAATATCCACTCAACTGCTCAAAGGTTAACTGGAAGAGACCCCTAATAGAGATAAGTTCCCCTTGGTACATGTAATATTTGTTATCATTGTATTTATAACCTGTGTTTGTGTACAATAAAGTGTTTACATAAATAATTCAACTAACTTGTTTATTACTATTGTCATCATATGTGAATTAGATAACGAAATATTTTTTTGATAACAATAACCTTTTAGTAAACTTATGCTTATGCCAAAGTTTTTAAATTATAGTTTCTAAAGTAAAATAAAAAATATATCGTGTTTTTTACAAAAAAACTGTTTTAATACTTTTATTTGTTAATAAGACAAAGGAGAACAATGACTATAATTACTAAACTATATATATTTTCAATTTACAGAACTTCTAGTCGCGCAATTTAACGGTGCCATGAATGAAATTCATTTGGGAACAAAATGTAAGTACCTAGTCCTACTTAATTTAATTGGGTATCTAAAAGTATCTTGATTTATCATCATCTAGACATTAGACCTGACAATATTCTCATCTCATTTACTACCATCATTTACTTATTTAAAATATCTTTCTGTATTTATCATCAATACAGTCATTCTACACTAGATATAGGTATACACATTCTATTGCATAACTGCCCTATAGTACAGGTGTATCTAGGTCATTATTACAATGCTTTAAAGTCTATATCACTGAACCTTCTATGAGCAACACACCACAAATATGTGAATATGATAATTTATGTGCCAGGATGTGTGTACAATACAAAGCCTGATTATTTGCATTATTATTATGAAGTAATCTCGATATATGACACATGAAATATGTCTTTTTGCGTAAAGGATAGGGTTGGAAGTTGAATAACAGTGGTCGCAAGAAACAATGGCAGATGGTTTGCTTGGAAGCTCTCAGTAAAGTTGCGTTTATAATAATGAAGAATTAATTTTGTCCAGCTGTACGCATTTACGCATTGCCGGTATTCAATGCATAGTCTATCAGTAGGCATCATCATACTCATACTCATTCATCTATTTCATTCCAAACGTGGATATTGTGGTCAACATTCCCAAGCATTAAATTACTAAAGTTATAAATAAAATATTTTTTATACAATATTACAACTTTCATGCATTTTCTAGTCATAGCTGGCTATTCGTTCAATATAGAACCCAATTTAATCCAGAAAACATGAAAAATGTCGAAAAATGTACGTTTTCTTTGACGACGAAAAAAAAATGCTTACACAAATCAGGTATTTGTATATTCTTCGGACTTTGTCCTTGACTATAAAATTCAAATTACGAATGAAATACACATATTAGTATGAGAATGAGTGTGAATTCTTGACTATAAAATTCAAATTACGAATGAAATAGGTACAGTTATTAGTATGAGTATGAGTGTGAATTGTATTTTAATGTTAATATCGGCTCCATAGCTCTCTTAAGTCTTACCGTGCTATCAGAAGTCGGATGCCTATGTATCAGTATAAATATGTCCGCATTAACCTTTTCAACGCCAAAGACGGCTGTGGCCGATACCGAAATGCTGCTGACCTGACGCCAACGTGGGCCAGTCGTCCTAGATCAAAAACTTTTCAATTCAAACCACTACAAGTATTTTCCAATCCCTGTTATAATTTTCGAGTACCTTTTTTCGGCGTTAGGGACACGTTGAATACGGTATTTGATGTCAGCTCAAATCAGCTACTCTTTATGTAATGTCAAAAACCGGCCAAGTGCGAGTCGGACTCGCGCACCGAGGGTTCCGTACAAACACTTTCCATCCCTAAGTGGTTAAGTTAAGTTTGCACCTGGTATGTATAGCGCCCCATATAAATTGCCCCCATGCAAAGTTAGGTATTAAATTATAAAAAAAAAACTACTTACTAGATCTCGTTCAAAACAATTTTCGTTGGTAGTTTTTATAGTAATGTACATCATATGTTTTTTTTAGATTTTTCATTTTCTTATTTTAGAAGTTAGAGGGGGGGGGGGGACCAACTTTTTTCCACTTTGGAAGCGTCTGTCACGCAAACTATTCGGTTTAGAAAAAAAATATTTTAGAAACCTCGATATCATTTTTGAAGACCTATCCATAGATAACCCACACGTATGTGTTTGATGAAAAAAAAAAATTTGAGTTTCAGTTCGAAGTATGGGAGCCCCCAATATTTATTATTATTTTTTTATTTTTGCATCAACATCTTAATGCGGTTCACAGAATACATCTACCTACCAAGTTTCAACAGTATAGCTCTTATAGTTTCGGAAAAAAATGGCTGTGACATACGGACGGACAGACAGACGGACAGACAGACAGACATGACGAATCTATAAGGGTTCCGTTTTTTGCCATTTGGCTACGGAACCCTAAAAACGGTCTGCTAGTATGAAGTTCCTATGAAGATACTGGCTTGTGACGTCAGTAGTCTAAACACGTCTTCTTTTTAGTTTTTATTCAATTAAAAATAGTATATTGCCCAAAAGTTAATGGTATTTGGTTCCCGTATTTTTTAATGTTCCTTTAGTGATTTCAATGATACAATTTGTTTTCAGTATAGTCAAATACCGTTTTGTTTTACCGCTTGGCGTTCAAAGGGTTAAAGTTTCCACTCGGAATCCCACGTTGCACAGTCCGTGATCACTGTTTAATAGAAAACCTTATTCAATCTACTCAACTGAAATCAAAAGTATTTTGACACAGTAGAATAAGACTACAGAAAGTTTTGAATTCAATTCAATTCAATATTTTTATTGTAAGATTTTGAGTATAATATTACATTTTATATTACATTTTACTAGTAAAATAGAAGACCGTTTGATCTGCTTCAAAGCGGCCTAAAATTATAATTTTAACCTCATAACCGCCCAGCTCCTTGGCGGAAAACTGTGTCCCAGACGTATGGCCAGCAGATAGTATGGCATATAACGGCAAATGACGTCGTGGCGCCTGGGGCACAGCTTTCCGTCGACGTGATTTGCCGTCTTTGCCGCTCAAATGGTTAAAGCCCGCGTAGTGATGGGCCGCGAGAATATTCCCGTTCCCGAGAATATTCTCCTGGGGAATATTTCCGGAAATTTCCTTTGTTCCCGAGAATATTCTCCAAAATGGGGAACATTGAACTTTTCTTAGTACTAGAGAGAATTTTAGTACCAGAAAGTTATAATTTGGCATGGTTATACATATAAGTCATTTTGACAAATTGGTAGAACAAATTCTTGGAAAAATACTTTTTTACTTTACCTCCCCCTATAATAAAGTGGGGATGTCTTTTTTTCTAGTCTACCCCATGGTGTGATATGTCGTTGGATAGGCCTTACAAAATGTTGCAGGTTTGTTGCAACAATTTTCCGATTTATAGATCTGTTTGTGAAATATCAAACTTTACATTGCAAATTTTGGGAGTACTTGGGTATTGGCTATATAAATTATAAACGCTGCTAGGGTAGGCTTTACAAGTTTACGAGTAATAATAGTCAACCAACTCATAAAGGGTACTTAGAGAAGTAAAACTTGAAACTTGTATGACTTTGTTAGCAGTTAGCAGAAAAAAATCATTAACACTGACGCGCTGCCACAAAACGATTCATCTGGCCCAGCATGACATATTTTATGAATCTGCAATCAGATTGGTTTCGTGTTTGTGTCCATTTTACGGTAGTATGATCTAGTGTTTTTGTTGGTAGGTTAATTCAGAAGCTCCTCGCCTTAGCTACCTCCTACTCCAATAACACCATGCTGCAGAAATAATTCTAAGAGCTGAAAATTTCTTGAACACAGGTTATCTTCCCGCAAACTCATTTTGTAATGACACTGTTGTAGACATAGACTGCGCCAAATTTAAATCTGAAGCAGACACATATTGAAGTTGTTGAAGCAGTTTTCCAAATCGAAGACGTGTACAACACAGCGCAACAACTTCGACCAAGATGATATCTGTTCAGCTATTACAAGGAAGAGCGGTAAGTCAATTAACGGATTTGAAATCAATGCATGTGTCTTCTCTTGGCTGGTTTTGAAACTACTGACGGATCAAACGAGTTTACCGACCAGTCGGTAGGATCTCGCTGCATTTAAGAAGATCTTTGAAACCAGAAGTTGGCCTGGAATCTTTAAAGACGTCAAGCCGCGCGAAAGACAGTCGGCATGATTTTCCGCTACAGAGACATGGCAGAAATAATCCACTAAAAGTGCGCCAAATATGCGCCTCATTGATGGGGCGAATAACGTTTCCAACAATAAGTTACGGTTGAATCCGAAAATGAAAATGAGAAGATGTCTTCTAATTCCGTAAAATCTACTGAGCAGTCGAAGACTATAAGATAGGGGAGGGGCCTAGGGGAGAAACGAACAGAAGGGAAACAAGATTGTTAGTCTTTTGATTATTTTAAGTCAACTTCGGAAACGATGACTAAGATATAACTTTGAAGTCACAAGTGGAGCTATAGGACAAGCGGTGGCGGCACTCAAATCAAAGCAACTACCAAGAACAGAAACATGATAGCTTAAATCCAAAGTGATGAGACGATGACTCAAGAGACACTCTCGGAGGCAGAGCCCCCGTATTTAGATAATATAAACACAACTTTGAACTTTCAAGTCACGAATAGATTTACGAAGCGGAGGGCTCGGGGGGGATGAGCCCCCGCACCAAAACAAGACTTCTCTTCTTGATCTTGTAATATATTTGTGATAGCGGCTATGGAACCCTGTCTGGAGCATCAACATTGGCTTGGATCCAACTGATTAAAGAAAAATAATTTTATCAAATCTTTTTTTTATTTTATGTTTCTGGCAGTGTATTTAAGTAATGAATTATGGCATGCCTGTCTTTGGTACTACTATACACTACCTATTTAAAATACTATTGAAATAATGAAATAAATATATACGTAAAAACGATAAAAACTAAATAAAATACAATTATTTTGCTAATTGCGTTGACAACACACGTGTTTTCTCTATTCCTTCTCTATCAGAAATTAACTTGCTTGTCTCACTGGTATTTATTTTACCATGTTATTCCTGAGAGCAATTTAAAAACTTGCGGAATATTCCTCGGAAACAATGAGAATATTCCCGGGAACATTGAGAATATTCCCGGAGAACAATGAGAATATTCTCGAGAACATAGGAAATTTACATTTACAGCTGACTTTTTATATTTTTTTCTATTGAATTGATAACCTATTAAATAGATAAGCATTTACTTATATAGAGAATGTCATAAAATAAATGTTATTCATATACAAATCCTAAATTCCCCTATATTCCCCTCATGGGGAATGTTTCCGAGAATATTTCCGAGAATATTCTCGCCTGGGGAATATTCTCGGAAACGGCCCATCACTAAGCCCGCGTACTGAAGTGGAAGGCGGAGCAAAGCACCGTAGTTCTCGCCGGTGCGTAGGCTATTAACGATACTAGCTTAAGCGAGTTACTCTTACCTTTCGAATACCGTGTGATATTTCAAGAATAAAATGCCATGCGATTTTACCTCCGGCCGATAAATATGTACCTAGATGTAGGTATTTGGGAGACTATATTTTTTCCGGTATGATATGATAGGGATTTTTAGCTGCTATCAAACGACATACATAAGTAACTATGCCACCCATTGTTAAGGTCCTATTGCCAGAAGTTCCTAGAAAATGTAACTATGTTTATTACAACAACAACCCATATTACTTCCTCAATATCCGACCCCTGAATAGACACGACATTCTTATGAACCCATTCCAACACCCCAAATTAAAAAGGGCTTGCTTAAATTACGAGCACATATGCCGTTATGAAAGCCGACTATCTCAAATAGCTAAATACCCATCTTAAAAACGGCCTATGTGCTTAGAAGTTACCATTCCATATGGCGTTCTGAAAGCTAGTAAATTGTCTTAGTCCAGTAGGTCTTATGTGCCCAGGAATGACGAACACATATGCCATTATTAAAGTGAGTAGACTAAGCCCAGTAGCTAATTAGTTCCACGACAATCAAGCGGCCAGATGTAACGCGAGCCTTCGTTTTGTTGAACCATTGCTAATCTTAACTGCCTCATAAATATATACCCCGGCTGTATACTACTCGCGAATACGACTGAGGTTGGGCGAATATGATAGTGTGGAAAGGCACTTCGCTGGAGAAAGCCATACTTCCAAAGCCTCGGTCAACTTCGCGATAGTGTGGAGCCGGGGTTAGTGATTATATTCAAAGTGCTGGATAGTAACAAGTTACCCCACTCTAAGGGTTCCCAGAACACAAAAGCTGGACCCTAGATTTAACATCACAAGGTCATTTTACCTTTAAAGACAGATATATGTATACGTTTTTAGGGTTCCGCACCCAAAGGGTAAAAACGGGACCCTATTACTGAGACTTCGCTGTCCGTCCGTCTGTCACCAGGCTTTATCTCAAGAACGGTGAAAGCTAGACGGTTGAAATTTTCACAGATGATGTATTTCTATTGCCGCTATAACAACAAATATACTAAAAATAAAATAAAATAAATATTTAAGGGGGGCTCCCATACAACAAACTTGTTATAGATTATAGTACGGAACCCTTCATGCGCGAGTCGGACTCGCACTTGCCCAATTTTTTTGGGTTAGTCGCCGCTTTACTTTGCAATCGACTCACGGCAGCAACACAAAAAGCCAAACATGTCCGGCTTTACCTGGCAACGCCTAGTCCGCTTGGTGACGGAGAAGCCACAACTTTGCGCGACCAGCGGCGCGGCGAGCGGCTGAGCGAGAGACTCGAGTGGTGCCGCCATGGTGCACACTTGCACAGCTCCACCGTCAGCTTTTGTTTGGGAAAATCGGCGCGAGTTCGTACCATAAATTTAAACATAGAGAAGCCCATAACTTTATTTTATTTTATTTTTCTTTATTGGGGAAAAAACAGACTAGACATAAACAGTTACATAATATGAATAGAAATCTTAAGTTAGGAATAGCCTACATCCTAACACAATTCCCACTGAGAATTTACGCAGGTAATAAATAAGGTGGCATTGCCATTAAAAGAACACTTGATTAACACTATACACACTAAAACTTAAATGAAAACGTATTATACAACCTTAAGGTAACGTAAAAGTAGAACGAGACAAAAACTAAGTTAAATAATGAGCACGAGAGTACATACTATTCCTGAGTAAATGGATAATTAGAAATTTAAAAAAACATTGTTGAAACAAACCATTGTTGTATTACAAAAGTTGGGTAACTTTATGCTTGAAATTGACACGCGTGTTACTGAATATATCAACTGAGACCAGGTTCTTATTATATTGCTGACACATTCTACGCAGGGGAGCTCGAACGCCTGCGTTGGTCGCAGCCATCGGGACCGCGAATAGGGACTTGGTTCGCGTTCTATGTGGAGGGGCTCTGAAACTTATACTTTCCAATAATTTGGGACAGTCATAGTGGCCCGTACATATATTAAATAGTACCATTGCATCCTGCATTTTACGCCTACTTACCAGTGTGTTAAGCTTGTACCGCTCGAGAAGCTTTTCATATGACAAGGGTGTATGAGCAAGTCTGTAGTTACGTGCTCTCAACTTAAACGATATTTTACAGCAAAGATTAAAAGTTTTGAACAAAGTGTCGGACATAAAGTTGATTCGCCCTGCGTTTCTTTCCGCCCTAACACGAGAGTACTTTATTAAACCCTCACAAGGAAAACAATAAAATTTAAACCTCAACTTAAACAACGGTAGGCAATAGCCGGTCTTATCACTATAGACACACCTCATCTGTGTGTATGCAGAATTACACATCACTTTTTTTTGTTATCGATAATCTAGCAAACATATTTCCGCATTTATATTATGGATAAAAGGACAATCGACCAAAACAATATCAAAATAAGTCTCGTGTTTACGTAGAAGACCCACATTTGGCATCTTATCCGATTAATACGAATTATCTTCTGATACTCACCTTAATTGCTAGGAATATGTTATGGATAGGCATACTCAACAATATAACCATCTTTTACTCGAAATTTCGCTCGTACAGCAAACATATTACGAAAATACCACGACTTTCGTTTGCGGCCATAAGAGTGAGCGAGACACACGTACCGCGCACTGTTCCGCTCGCCGCTAACGACTAGGCCACAACACAACTAGGGTTGCAAATAGAAAAAAAAATTTTTTTTTTTTTTCCAAATTTATGAACTTTCACTAGAACTAGAACTATCAGCAGCACTATCAACACTAATTCGGTCAGTATCAGAATTTTCTGGGTCTTCTTCTGTCTCGTCTATTATACATATTGTCTATAAGGGCTCATTCAGACGAACGGCACTTTCCTTACAGACGAACGGCAACGCGTTGACGGCAGCCGTCGCCACCTGTCGACGGCTGCCGTCGACGCGTTGCCGGCTGCCGTCGACGCGTTGACTGCAGTCGCCACCTCTCGACGGCTGCCGTCGACGGCAGCCGGCAACGCGTTGACGGCAGCCGTCGACAGGTGGCGATGGCTGCCGTCAACGCGTTGCCGTTCGTCTGTAAGGAAAGTGCCGTTCGTCTGAATGAGCCCTAACTGTTTCTTTTTCTGGTTCCGCTTGTATTGCAGGCAAAAGATTTTAAGATTGCAATTTTAAATTGTGAGCAATATAAACAATTTTATCAGCTCTTTCATTCGTAAGTCTGTTACGTTTTTGTGAAATTTTTAATTAAATTAGTTTAATAGTTAACATAAAGTCTAAAACAACCGTATAAAAGTATTAACTGCCATGCAAATTTTGAGATTTCGTACTTCTGGATAAAAAAACATATTCCAGAAAAAACGTTTTTTTGCAACCCTAGCCACAACTTCGGTCTTGAGGTCTTAAGTGGCGAGCGGTAGCGGTCGGAGTTAATTTAGAATGATTTTAAAATCAGCTTTCCCACGTTGTTATTATTACTTATGATACTTTATTAATGAATTAATAGGTTTGCCAACAGATACAACGCTGTATGAAATTGCAATGAAGAACATATACCTACGATTATATGTAACATTTAATTGAAGAGGGTTGTATGTAACAATGTATTTGATTAGGCCGGTCGACACTTTCAATAGTAATATTTTGTTTCCCGGTTCCGGATTTTAGAAATTATATTTTATGAAACAATGGATTTTACCAAATTCATAATCTTGACACGCATGACAAACTAGTTTCCTGCATGTCATGATACTGAATTTGGTAAAAACCATTTATTCATATATATTTCTAAAAATAAATACGCGTAGAAAAACTCTTCATACAACAGATTCGTAAAATTTGAAGCCGATTTCGGTTTTATGTGTGTGTCTACGTATTGCTCGTAACATTGACGTTGTGACAGATGCAACAACGGACAAAACTTAGCCCTTGGCTAACCAAAACTGACTTCACTTTCAAGCGCTAACTTGAAATAGTCGTATTTATTGTAAGATATATTTAAATTCTGAAATCCAAAACCAGTTAATCATAAAATGCTACATAATATTACTGTTGAATGTGTCGACGGTTTAATCAATTACATTGTCTGTAAAAATCCCTTCAATTAAATGTTACATCAATTCATTCCGATTCTACTTGTATTATAACACCGTGGGAAAACTGATTCAAAAACCATTCTAAATCAATTCATTGTTTTTTTTTAATAATAAAATTAGATAAATATTATACGCACGTCGAGCGACATTGCGATATCATATCACATGCGAACTACATGGCTCCTTATCGTCTAACCCACTCATAATAAGTCAGTGAACATTAATAACAATGCAATTAAAACGATTTAATGACTAAATAATAATAACAGATATTGTGCTGATTAGATAATTGTCAGCAAACGATATCTTTCTAAAGTGCTTTCTATTTATTAAGACAATGAGCGATGCGATCATTAAGAGGAATGTCCTTTGTGTATTCAAAATTAGAAATCGGATTTGCGTTTTATAATTATGACCTTTAATCACTATAACGACCTCAAATATAAAAAAAGCTTATATTGTTGTTTGAGACGCGTTTTTATTGATGACTGTATTTTCTCACACAAATGTTAAAGTACTCATCAAGAGCAATCAAATAAGCCCAAAAAATAGTGTGGCGTATCTTTGGCTGTTTAGGAGTTCCTTCGGCCACCCTTCGTCTCCGTCATCTGATCAGATACCAAATTATTGTATTGACACGTGAACAAAGTTCAATTTCGATACAATAATCCGATGTGGGTTAAATTTAATTTACTTACAAGATTTGATTACATTGTTTGTAATGTAACTAACAAACTGATAGAAGTGAAGCTAAAGAAAGCGTGTTATAGTACATTACATACCTAGGGCGGGCGGTGAATTCGATAATTTCCCAGATTGACGGTGGTTAGGCCATAAATATGCGATCTGGAGCTTCATGGTTTGTCTATAGTTCTACGCCTTGCCTTGACCAGGAAGTGATATTTTCTCCCTGCGTAGCGGGCAGAAAATCCCTCTTACGGCCTAGAGTGACGTAAAAAACAAAACAAAACGTCCTCCAGTCTGCTGCGTTGCGCGACAAACGACAGTAGACCTTTTGTCGTGCAACAGTCATAGCTGTTCCTGAGGAGGCTCCATACAAATTCGAAACATGTCGGGCCGTTTCTGTAAATTGTTACGTACTCCAAATTTAAGTTCGCATTTACATATGGTACTCGTATCAATGGTAGGTATGTCATTGATAACAGAGTAGATTAGTAGCTCAAGTACATTGCGCAGTCATTAAAACATAAAAATTGCAAGTGTGGAAGTAGGTTTGATAAACAAAACTATGTGCCTGGCCGCGCGGCCTACTTCCAGAGACTTCAGTAAGAAGTGTTTTTTAATGATGAGTATTTGCTACTCTCAAGGTTCATATATAATGTCAAGTAGTTAGTAGTATGTATCTTTTGTTGTTTTTTTTCTATATACTCTTTTTATCAGAAAACATCTGAGTGTATAAAGTAGGACAATATGAGATGGAGTAAGGAGCGATGGAGGTTTTTAATGTTTCTTCACTCTTGGTATACCTACCTATTCACGAAATTCATTTGTAAAAATAATAAACGACGACAGACGCTGCGGTACGAACTATATACCCTTATATATATCTCTAAATTATCTCCACTAGTGGAGTGTTATTTTATACTTAAGGCCTTACCACACTTGTGATTTGCGAGCGAGTTTTCTATACAAATAAGCGTTGCGGTGAACTCGCTGTGTGATCGCCTTCATACAAAACTCGCTCGCCAATCGTGTGGTAAAGTCCCTTAGTGCAGTAGCTGGGCAAGCCTTGACTGAGTGTTTCTTTTATCGGTAGTTGAATAAGATACTCCTTGTGCCTTTTATTGGGCAAGCCAGTGGAAATGGACTCCGAGCCATTGGTATATGTATACGTAACATCCATGCTGAAACTAAAAGCCTTGTTTTCTCCCCGCTAAACTCGTGGCCTGTAATTTATGTCGGTAATTGGCGGCCTGAGGCCTTTTTGGTGCGTCAGAACCTCATTACTGCCCACCTCCGTTCTCGAGGACCTATTACAGACTTGTTATGCTGTTTTAATGGTGAAACGCTAAGCATTATATAGAGTTCTACGCTATGTGTTCCAACTGATCCGTACCCGTAAATGTGCAATTGAGTTTTCTCAACAGTGGTCTCCGCTTGTGAAATGCCGGTAGACGCAGACATGTAAAAGTGCCCTTGTGGCCTACTTGCAGAATAAAGTTCATTATTTCATTATCATTACGCGGGGAATACCCCAAAATCCAATAGACTTGCTTTCCAGAAGTACTATCACTAGAATATAAATTCAAGTTGTCTTCGACTTATCTTTAGATAAAGTGGACGACACGTCACCGCCTGCTTTCATACATGATTGTACCGAGGGAGGATGATATTTCTCTTTATTTCGCTTTGTCTGTGCAGATCTCACCATGTATATTTTTACCTGAATTTAATAGCGAAAGACATATATAGTCGAACCACAGCTGAGCACAACTAAGTAAATATTCGGGAGATGGAAATTTAAGATTCATTTGAGTTGGCAACATCGCACAATAGTAACCAGTCTAT
Source organism: Apotomis capreana (assembly GCA_947623375.1). Classification (NCBI taxonomy): domain Eukaryota; kingdom Metazoa; phylum Arthropoda; class Insecta; order Lepidoptera; family Tortricidae; genus Apotomis; species Apotomis capreana. The sequence goes on from OX392501.1 coordinate 2,612,934, forward strand.
CACATCGGCTGGCACCACGACCAATATCGGCCAACCACGACTTTGCGCGGCAGCGGTGACCTGTACGCGTGTCTCGCTTTCTCATATGGCAGCCGCGCTCGGATTTCTCGCTCAGCCGCTCCCAAAGTCGGCAATAATGCGGCTATAGGTATGTTTTATTACACTTTCCTAAATTAGTCACTGACGAGAGGGATGCAGCAATATGTGAGACACGTATGGACACTCCATCTCACTCCTTCGCATTGCTGCATCCCTCTCGTCAGTGACTAATTTAGGAAAGTGTAATAGCTGCGTAAGACCGGCCACACACAGTTTGAATTCCGGTCCGGTTTCCGAACGGAATGACGTCAGAAAGTGTGTCTGTCTCTGTCTGTCATATGGCGATGTGTCGCTTGCTGAAGTCATTCCGTTCGGATACCGAACCGGAATTCAGACTGTGTGTGGCCGGTCTAACGTCGCGTTTCACACGATCTTATTAATAAAAGAAGTAGGAATAATGGACTAAAAGATCTAATATAGGTATGTTTTATTTGTTCTAGCTATAATTGGGCCTTGGGAGCGTGACGTGAACGTGTCCTCCAAAGACAGCGACTCCAAGATTGAACTCCATGCTGACAGAGACTACGTCACCATCAAAGAAAGCGGACTTTACTTAATCTACGCTCAAGTGAGTCCTTTTATGTAACTAGGGCCGAATCCAGGCGGGATCTAGGTAGGGCTGCCATCCGGGTTGACCCGGACGTCCTCGTTTGGAGGCCGTCCGGGGTCTGTCCGGTGCGGTTAATGAAGAAGCGATTGTTTTTTTAATCATATTATTTACGAACAAGTCCGGGGAAAACATGCGATTCACGTCTAATGTCCGGGTTTTTAAGCCTTTGTCCGGGTTCGGTGAATTAGAGATGGCAGGCCTAGATCTAGGTATAATACATAACTTTACCGTCACGTGTCGTCCAGACACAGCGAGTCGAGGATCGAGTTGCGCGCTGATCGAGACTACGTCATCAAGGCGAGCGGGCTTTAGGTACTTAATCTATGCTCAAGTGACAATCTGTAATTTCTATTTAGGGTTCCGTACCGAGGGTAAAAACGGGACCCTATTACTAAGACTCCACTGTCTCCGTTCGTCTTGTATGTGACCAGGCTAATATCTCATGAACCGTGATAGCTAGACAGTTGAAATTTTCAGAGATGATGTATTTCTGTTGTCGCTATAAGAACAAATACTAAAAACAATAAAATAAATATTTAAGTCGGGCTCCAATACAACAAATGTGATCGGATGCGTTAACTTTGCACCTGATTTGTATCCGGCGCCCGCAGGCGCCGCGTAGGTGTAAACGTAACCCGGTTAGTTATTTTATTTGATAGTACGGAACCCTTCGTGCGTGAGTCCGACTCGCACTTGGCCGGTTTTTTAGCTTTCTTCAGGGGCGGTTATGTTATCGGGAGCAGGACCTTATTCCTCTATGGAATGGACTAAGTCTAGGCTGAACACATATTTCCGCTACATGAACAAAACATGACCGTAATCGCACACAACTTTAGAATAATTGATGTCAAGTATCAACCCGCATCATAGATATTCACAACTCACAGTTCACATCTAAATTTAGATACTGGAAACCTCAGCAATTGTACAAGGCTGTTTAAGAATACAGCATTCCAATTACCTTTGGTACTGGCACTTGTATGGTTTAAAATAATCTTTATTAAACGGTGAACAAGTAAAAACTACAATATAGACATGTTCTGTGTCGAAGCGTTTTGATTTATGCGCTTATTATTATAACATTTGTGTATTATATACCCTATATACCAAGAAATGTACCAGTCTAGAAAGGTTTTTAAGGCCAAATTGAAATGGTGTCAAAACAATGAGCAACAAATTAAAAGTGTCATGATTGCGGAACATCATTCCAATAAAAGCTTTGGAGAATTTTGGAAAGCGGTAAATAAACTAAATCAGAGACCTAGCCTTCCTGTGACCGTTGGTGGCGTACACGACCCGAATGAAATTGCAAATCTGTTTAAAAGTCACTTTCGGGTTGAGTCGCCGCTAGGACCGTCCCCGCGGATGTCCTGTGCTGATACCGGTGCCACGGAGAGAACTGTCATCGTAACCTCTAGACAAGTTGCGTCCATTATAAAGAATATGGTTAGAGGTAAATCTCCGGGGCACGACGGCCTCAGCATTGAACATTGCAGCACGCCGGTGTACACCTGCCCAGAGTCCTGGCTATGTTGTATTCTCTATGTATAGGGCATTCATACCTACCTGCTGATCTGATGCGGACTATTGTGGTACCAGTGGTGAAGAACGGGACTGGTGATTCTACTGACGTATCTAATTACAGGCCAATTTCTTTAGCGACCATCGTGGCCAAAGTTTTGGATAGTGTGCTGGATAGTCATTTGGATAAGCACTTCAGTCTGAATGATGCACAATTTGGTTTTAGACCGGGGCTATCCACTGAGAGTGCTATCCTATGCTTGAAGCGCACTGTTCACTACTACACGTCAGGAAGAACACCTGTTTTTGCTTGTTTCCTGGATCTATCGAAGGCTTTCGACCTGGTCTCTTATGATGTACTGTGGGAGAAAATAGCGAAAGAGACAAGTCTACCATGTGAGGTTACAGCGCTTCTGAGACACTGGTACAATCATCAAACGAATAACGTTAGATGGGCAGGTTGTTTATCTGATGATTATAGGTTGGAGTGCGGGGTGAGGCAAGGGGGCTTATCCTCGCCTCGCCTTTTCAACCTATATGTAAACAAGTTGATTGAAGAGCTCAGTAGTACTAATGTCGGATGTCATATTGCGGGTCTTTGCGTAAATAACATCAGTTATGCAGAGGACATGGTGTTACTGAGCCCTTCAATCGGCGCTCTAAAACGCCTGGTACACATATGTGAAAGTTATGCTGTGACTCATGGTCTCAAATACAATGTAAACAAGAGTGAGTTCATGATTTTCAAGGCAGGCACCAAAACCTATTCTGTGTCACCGGTCACTCTCCTGGGTGTTCCTTTGAAACAGGTGAACAGTTTTAAGTATTTGGGTCACTGGGTCACAGATGACTTGAAGGACAACTTGGACATCGAGCGAGAGCGAAGGTCATTGTCTGTTCGGTGCAATATGTTGGCTCGCAGGTTTGCACGATGCACGGACGACGTTAAGATTACACTTTTTAAAGCCTATTGTGTATCGTTCTATTCTTGCAGCCTGTGGGTCAAATACACGCAGAAAGCATATAATGACCTTCGTGTTCAATACAACAACGCGTTCCGGGTGTTGATGGGGCTGCCGCGGCGTTGCAGTGCGTCAGGCATGTTCGCCGAGGCCCGAACGGATGGTTTTGCGGCTGTAATGAGAAAGAGATGTGCCTCACTTCTTTCTAGGTTACGCGACAGCCCCAACCGCATTTTGAGCGTGATTGCTGACCGATGGGACTGTCCAATGTTTGCCCGCTGGACGTCCCTGCATGTAAACATTTAATTTAATTTCTTTAATTCCTTGTTTAAATTATACTACTAACATAGAATAAGTATCATTGTTACTAATATTTTTATGGGTCTATGACCTGAAATAAAAGTTTCTATTCTATTCTATTAGGCTGTTTTTGGCCAAAATTCCGCCGCAATCGGGCGCGTATTACCAAATTCTGATAAGCAGTGATATTTCCCCTTAACAATTAAATATAACAGCTTCAATAACAGGGGAATAACCGCAAAATAAAACACCAATTGATAAATACTGCCTAAAACGATAACGTATGCAATCGCGATAGGCCAAATTTCAGTTGAATTTTAATACCTTAATACAGAAAGCATTAGGCCAAATGTGATGTGATGCCATTTTCAAGCTGTGTGTGTAGTGTGTGTCATTTGGCCTTAATTGTTATACATATATATTAAGCTTAATACTAACATGGTTGCTTTATGTATGAATGCGTAAATTACCCTCAAGTTGACTCAACCGGGTTTGCTATGAGTATTCTTACGGGAAAACAATTGAATGTAAACGAACAATGAAATGGGCCCTGCCCAGTGCCCACAAACAGGTCTAATGAGAGGGAATAATCCAAAACCGCAGTGACGACCAAAATAATCCCGATAATATGTACAACTAATATTATGTGCCAATTTTATGCATTAGTATTAAATAAGTTTATAGCTATTGTATTTTGTAAAACTAATTTTAATGTTTTCCTGTTACGACATTGCAATAATTGTACTTACATTACAAGTTTTCCTTAACAAAAACACTTTAGAAAGTTAACAAGATTTCTAAGAATCTTGCATTGGACATTTGTCACATGAATAACTTAGGTCAAGTAACTGCTACAACAATCACATAGTAGAAATTATTTCTTCTTATTCTTCAATTGCCTCATTTGCCTCCATCCCGAAGGCCGACGACCATCTCCATCCGTCATGAGTCATGCGAATTAGTTTTTCCGCGCTTTCTGCCCCCAGCTGACATTCGACATTCTTCGTTCATTCGTTCATGATGTTCTTCGGCCTCGGCCTCGATTCCCCTATGCCCCTCTATTTTACCCTCAATTACTAGCTTCAACAAGTTATACATTTCGTTTCTGTATGTGTTCGAAATATGATGCTTTTTAGAAATACTTTATCCACCAGCTAATACTGTATGATGGGTATGTTTAAACATCAAATTAAGAAATTTATTTTTTTATTAAATCGTCTGCTAGCGTAAACCAAGTGTTTAAAATAAAGCGAAAAATTTTATCGTTGAGGCGGGGTCGAACCCGAGTCTCCAACGGCTTTCCGGGCCAACACGGGCGTCCTACCTATTGGACCACTGAACCAGATTCGAGAGCCATTGAATTTTACAACCAGTTAAACGTGGCAATTAAATTAAGAATGCGTATTTCTCCACAGATAGTGTACTTATCCCGAGCACCGAACTGCTACTACCTCTGGGCGCGTCAGTCGTCCAAGCCGCGCCTGCTGTCCACCTGTGCCACCGGCGACGACTCCACCAACCGCGACCTGAAGAAGGCCCAACTCTCGTGCTCCGTGCAGGCCGTGGCGCGCCTCAACAAAGGTGACACCGTCAACCTCTCGCAGAGGGAACCCAACCAGACACTATGGCTGCGACCCGGGAATTCTTACTTCGGGTTTGTGAAACTTAGTTCCTAATATGGCTGTGAATAGAGTGATAGGACTGTTTGTGGAACGAGGGAGGCCCCGCGTGCTTGGAGGCAGGATGAAGCTACACTAAGACTGGATTCGACCTAGATTTTATTACCTACAAGAATAACGCTTACTCGCGGATTAATGTCAATACTCCAAAATAGTTCGCCATTACTATCTGGAGGTAAGCATTAGAAGTTTAGTCGAATCTAGCCTGTTTCACACAAAGATTCAACGGGAATTAGGTTTATTTGGAGATTAATGGCTGCGTTTAACCAAACTTTTATTCCATGAATAACGCTTACTCTTAGATAGTAATGTCAGAACCCCATATTAGTTTGACATTACAATCCGGGAGTGCGTGTCATTCTTGGAATAAAAGTTTAATCCAAGCCAGTATTGTCTTAATTGTAAAACATTTCATGTTGATCGAATTAATTCTAAGAAAAGGTTCTATCTAGAGATGATATAATACATGACTTTCTTCAGTACGTCAGTAGCTAGGCGTAGACGAAACTGCGTTTCCATCTAATAATAAGAAAGGGCTTCGCGGATGCGATGTGCCCACGTCTATTGTAAAGCCAAAATCACCATGCCATCATAGTAGAGATATAAAAATTAAGTCGAACCATAGTAACTCACGAAGAAACTACAAAAATTCATCTTAATGATTAAGAATTAATCTGATGTTGATTTTGGCTTCTCAATAGCTGGATTTAAGCGGAAAAGATCCAACCCATTTTTATTGGACCCATTATACTAGAATAGTGCTGCTCTAATAAATATAAGGATCAAGTAATTTTCAATACCAATTTTAAACTCTATAAATCCAATTCCAGCATGAATTTAAAAAAGGGATTTGAAATTACGTAGTTTAAACCCACTAATGTTAGTTAACGTTTTATAGGTGCAGACTTAGTAAGAAATTCCAAGATCCGTTTAGCTGGAATTGTAACTCTTTACAGAAATAGATTTCAATTTCAACATTTACCTTGTTGATCTTTTTGGCTTAACTAATTTGAAATGTGTGATGTGAGTTTTTTAAGTGTCGTAACGGTACGCGGGGCTGAAAGTATCGGACAATACATGTCAAGGAATGGTGCTACTTAGTTTAGTAATCGTGATATTGAGACAAAGCTCGGGAATTGATGTAGTCATAATAAGAAATATAGTTGTAAGCACTATCCGTTCAGCTGTGGAGCTACCCGAATGGGTATTCCAACACTTTCGGGTCGCGCCACAGACGAACGATATACTTGTCTGAATCGTAGCTGGATGAGTCAAACATACAGCAACGTTTGAAAGTCAGACAAGTCGTACCTTTGGCGAGACAGACGCATTTTTATATATTATACTGGTCATTGTTTCACTAAGGCTGGATTTAATCAAACTTTTATTATAAGAATAACGCTTGCTCATGGACAGTAACTTGAAAACCCCGTATTAGTTTGACATTACTATTTGAGAGTAAGTGTTATTCTAGGAATAAGAGTTTAGTCGAATCAATCCTAAATGTATCAGCTATAATGGTTAGTCTTAGATTTAAATAAAAAGAAAAAGATCATAAGTACCTAAAGACGTAGGCAATCAAAAGTACTAAGGCTGTAAATAATAAATACATAAATAAATATAGGCAACCTCACACAAATCGATCTAGTCCCAAATTAAGCTCAAGAAGGCTTGTGTTATGGGTACTAGACGACGATATACATACCTATATGGATAAATATATACTTATATACATAGGACAACCATGACCCAAGCACAAATATTCGAGTTGATCACACAAATATTTTCCCCGGCCGGGATTCGAACCCGGGACCGCCGGCTCAGTAGGCACTTCAAACTGCGCCACCCGCTTCGTGGTAATAATATATTTAGGAACCGACACTTATTTTATTTTTACATGTAAATAAGTGTCGGCTGCTATCTTCAGTTGTTCTGCCGTGCTACGTTAAAAAGTCGTATCTTACTATGAAGTCTATATAAAGATACGACCTTTTGTCGTAGCATGGCAGTGTTGTTCTCTTGTGTAAAAACAGGTGTGTTGATGAATCCTGCCATGCTACGGCAAAAAGACGTATCTTACTATGAGATCCATATAAAGATACGACCTTTTACCGTAACACGGCAGAATCGGCAACCGACGATTTACATTGATGTCTTTTTCGATCATTAATTAGATCTTTTCCTTATTATTTCAATTTTGCTAACACTCCAAAGGGAGATTTCACTATATAGTTTTAGATTTTAATTTAAAATGTGCCTTAAATATAGTCAGTAGTTAACCATGAACATATTTTTTATAAATATGGGTGTAGTATTGCGTGTTTTACTTTTAGAAGATAAAAGGTGCCATAATTTTATGGGATTTAGAATTGTAACATATTTTTTTGCAATTTAGTTCAATATTTTTTTGCGAATTTGTAAAAATATGTCTCAAATTGCTATGTATGACTCATTATTTATAATGTATTCAAATGTCACAATGTTATGTGTACTTATAGTTATGTAGTCATTGTGTTATGTATGTGTTTAATTATTAGAACTGTGCTTCCAATGGTACTCTTGTATGTTATGTACTTTATTGCAAATAAGTGATTTCTATTAAGTAAATTGATCTCTCAATTTTGATAAAAAAGAACCCCCACGCGCTAAAAATATTTGTATGTTGATAATTTGTTTTTATACGAATATTACGTTTTGTATTGTACCAATGTAAAAGTTTTTAAAATAATAATTAATAGGTTTAGTGGTCAATAAGTAGATATTGCTCAAAACCAACACAACATTTTGGTTTAATGTGTGAATGTGGAAAATGGCGTATTTTTATTTACAGTTCGAATGGATGAACTGCATTGTTAGAATAAACATTTATATTTTCAACAAAATGTTTTATTTGCTATCATAATCATATAAAAACCTGCCAAGAGCATGTCGGGCCACGCTCAGTGTAGGGTTCCGTAGTTTCTCATCCTTCACAATAAACTGCTATTTTAAGCCCGAGGTTTTCGTTAAGAAAGATTTTAAGCTCTATAAAAAGGTCGTAAACGCCCTAGAAACTGTAATCACTTATTACCTTCTGGAAGTCAACTTACGACCTTTTAAAGAAAAAATATGAAATTTGGCGATAACTCAAAAACAGCTCGACCGATTTTGTTCAATATAGTTTGAACATTGAAAGTACTTATAAGGCCTCATTAACATGAATTTTTCCGAATTTTTTGGACCCGTGGTTGAAAAGTTAGAAGGGGGGGGGGACACTATATTTTTTGTTTTTGGAGCGAATATTTACAAAACTGCTGACTTTATCAAAAAATTATATTAAAGACCCCTATTATTTTTACAAGACCTATTCAACGACACCCCACAACCAGTGTTGAAAAGAAGAAAAAAAAATAGCAATGTTACTACCTAGAACTCGGAGAAAAGTATTATTCCCTTCAAAAAGTTGATTGAAATTATCAATATATTTGTCATAATACGAAAAAAATATTTTTTTAAAGGAATAGGCCTCTTGAGTATTGATCGGCCTATGATGGTTGCGTTTATCACGCGATAAATAAGTGACACAGCATCCGTCACGTTTTGAAAAAATGTGAGTGACATGCTTTATCATTTATTTATCACGTGTTTAAACGCAACCATCATAGGCCGGTATACATATACGGTAGGTGCTTTTAAACGGTGAGGTACCTACACTAGGTACAGTCCGATGAGTGTAGAAATTAAAAAGTGGCAATAGTGTAGTGTCGTCGGCCCTTTCTAATCAATCTAACAAAAGGGGACGACACTACAGTATTTAATTTCTACACTTTCTTGTCGGACTACCTATACGTTTAAAAAGTAGTAATTCTATATGACCCACCTATGCACTTCCTGCCTTGTGATGATATTTGGGTAGAAAACATTGGTGTAATGAAGCTGAGCTGAGCTACAAAGCAATATTACAATGTTTATAAAGCTTTGGGATAATATTTATATGCAGTTAACTGTACCTACTCTGATGGCTTCAAGTTCCAACTACTCTGAGGCCGCATTTCAATTGATAGTTTGCGAAGTAGTTAGCACGTGTTGCAGGTCTATACTACCAAATACTACGTATAGTACGTATTAGTTGGTGCCCTAGTGCAGTGTAGCTTGGCACATACTGTGACCGTGGCCACTGGTTGGTGTGCCTCAGACAAAATAAGGTTATCTCATAAAGTAATAAATAAAACAATAACAACACAAGGCCACAGATTAATATAATTAATGATTAAACGAACTTACCTGAAGTGAAGTTCTATCATAATTATACGATAGCTTGTCCGAAGATTCTTTACAAGGCTGCAAAGGCTCATCATTTATTACGTGCGGTCAATTAGCTATTTTGTTTGAAATCGCCAGATAGAACATGTAGATATTTTATGAAATTGCCCTACCCCTATGGTACTTACCTATAACCCTTAAATAATGGCAGCTCGAGCCTTTTTTAGTTTAGGGTTCCGTACCCAAAGGGTAAAAACGGGACCCTATTACTGAGACTTCGCTGTCCGTCCGTCCGTCTGTCACCAGGCTGTGACCAGGCTGTATCTCAAGAACGGTGATAGCTAGACAGTTGAAATTTTCACAGATGATGTATTTCTATTGCCGCTATAACAACAAATACTAAAAACAAAATAAAATAAATATTTAAGGGGGGCTCCCATACAACAAACTTGTTATAGATTATATATATGTATAGGTACGGAACCCATCATGCGCGAGTCGGACTCGCACTTGCCCAATTTTTTTTAATACTACGACGGGATAGCTAATGTTGATAGTATTATTCGCGACTCAGTTCACCGCGCGGGGAGAGCGGGTGGGCGTTACCTGCGTCATGAGTGACCGATTCCTAAAGCGCACGTACTCCTAGTGATGCGACACGTTCATTAGAACTATTAGAAGCGTCTAAACCGGTATTAACCGGTATTTGTACTACATAGGAGATATTAATTATAACAAATATGTAAGGTAAACAAACAAAGTTATAGCATATTACGGATATGTAACTAAAGGTAAGTAATTCTGAGTAAGATAACTAAAAAGGCATTAATTCATTAAATATAGGTAATATAAGTAGATATACTTCTAGAAATGTCCCGGTAATTTATTAATATAATTATTTTTAGGGTTAGTTAATAAAAATGCTTTTTAACCGACTTCAACAAAAGGAGGACCTGTAAGTCAAATCAAAAATAAAAAATAAAATCAAAAATTCTTTATTGCGTAAAAAACACGTGTTATATGATCTAAGGGATGGGGCCGCCCTGTAAGCAAACAATTGCCTTTGGTGGGAGACACCGCTCTTCCTTAGGTGACATGGGGTTTCAATAGTTATGACTACTTTCTAAAAAATAAAAATTCCTTACAATTACAGTTATACAATTTTACAGTTTTTCAGGTCTGCTCCCGATCTCGTGACTGCCCGCGCGCGCGCGCGCAGCGCGCGTGTGTGTGTGTGTGTGTGTGTGTGTGAGTGAGTATGTATGTATGTTTGTCCGTGATTATCTGGCGTTTAGCTGAACCGATTTTCAGAAGAGTATTAAGTACAAACGACTTTTTTTTTTAACAAGGCAATTTGAGTACGTTTATGGCTTCGTAATGGTCTGGTCTCACCGGATGATCAGCGCTGGCTTTCGAGCTAGCAGTGGGACAATTTCAAGGCATACTTAGTTTTTATTTGTTTGTGTATTTTAGTGTTTTCTATTTGTATTTGAACTACTGCACTCGATTATTTTATTTCTTTTTTGCATCACAAAGCTACAGCGTAAGTCATGATGGGACGAATACATGCTTTGTAAAGCGTATAACTATTTCTAAGTGAAATTTTACTCCGATTGCTAGTCATCGGACTAAGCCTACTCATAATGTGAACAGCGTGGCTGCGAACACATTAATTACACCAAGCACAAGTCAAGGGGGTGGGCCGGCCAAATAACCTAAACGATTGATATCGCAAACTACTTAAAAACGTTAAACGCACTAATCACTATTAAAACACCTTAGCTCCGGTTTATCACTTTGTTCGCACTGTATCGTAGTTAAAACTTAAATACTCCCGTAGTCGACGACTGCTAGTCATCCTTTTATATGCTTTGAGGAGAACACGCGCTTCTAAAGGACTGAAATTAACGTCTGAACTGAAGTTTTTATCAAATCTACCGACGTAACAGTACATCAAAAGGAGATTTTATCTGTGGTCTTAGAGTACCACACAAACCTATCTTGAACTAAAACTAAGATGGTTCTTTCTAATGTGTGAAATTAATGAATTACTTTGTAAGATATTCATGATTTTTGAAATGAATCAATTTTGTATATATTCTCCTGACAGCATTTTGCATGGGGATCTGTTTTTATGACAAATAAAGCAATCTAATATCTATACATTTTTCTATCATGCACTTACTCAAATATTACTGTGTTCGTGATCGAATTGGTGGTTTTGCAGTTGTGGGAACAAATTTTCGTTGACAAAGCTTCTTAAAGCTAATGCCATTAAACGAAGTTTATCTTTATATACAACGTTGTTTGGAGTCGCATTCATGGAACTACGAATGACTTGTTCGCATCTCTTACAAATTTTTGTGACCATATCCGATGGGTAAGTGAGACCGCCGATGTCTCGTGCAAATATCAAACTAGTTTTTAATTTGCTTGGCGATGCCAAAGCCTTCACGCAAGTGTTACACTTAATTTTTTTCATTAAATAATGTACCACTGCACCTGAGATATACTCTGTAATACTCTCAGAGAAGTAAGTCAATGGGATGTTATCCAGTAATTTTATAAAATCATCATCATCATCACTTTCCATTTCCGATATATCACCCCGTGTAGTAGTCATATTTATGCAAAGCCGATGAACAATTTAGGATGGAAATCTTTTCCAATGCCACGCAATTTCCTGTGTTTAAATCTTGCTACTTTGGTCATATCGCCCGCAGACAGCCAGATAATTTCGACAAACTGGTGGTAGTAGGAAAAGTAGACGGCAAAAGACCACGTGGGCGATCACCTACCCGCTGGTCCGACCAGATAAAAGCTATAACTGGACACTGCCCTGAGAAAAGCCGAGGATAGAGTAGGATGGAAGCAACTCGTCAACGATGCCGTCAAAGCGTTTCAGGACGGACACGACCTTCAGCAATGAAGCCCACGAACAAGAAGAGATTCCATATGAAAAAGCATTTTTCTGTAAATCCCGTGAAACTGTTTGGGTGTAGGGTTGTTATTTGACCCACCGCGGGAACGGATGTTACCAAAAAATTGTTTTATGTGGTCTTGACAGATCCGATGGAACGATACATATAGACAACGTTGGGAATCAACCAGATCATTGAACAAAAATTTTGCGCTCTCTATGCATGCACAAAATCCAAAAACACCAATTATCTTGTTGTTTTCACGAGTTTGACCAAGGATCTTTTCTGAATTTTCTACATTTATAGCCCTGTTAAAACCGTAGCCGTGCACTTCCGAATCCAGGATATCAAAGAGATCATTTAAAATTAACAACATGTTTGCTGTTCTCTCGATATCCTGAAACTCTTTGATTTTTAGATTTTCTTTACAAAATTGTAAAGCCACTGCAACACTACGACTAAAAAGCTGAGTGGCAAGCTTGACGTTCATTATTTTTTTTTTCAATAACAAGTGCTGTGCTCGCAATTTATTCGCTGCGTGAAATTTTTCATTTTCCTGTAATTGGTGTAATAGTTCAAGGTGGTTCCACTTTATATTTCGACCCTCAGCATCTTTAAATTGTTTGAAGTGTTCGAAGCTGTTTCTAATCAGTTTTAACATGTGGACAGGATCAGGAACTACAGGTATTTCCTGGTCGTTTACCTTTATAACCGTTTTTAGATTATCAGGTTCAAAATTGCAAACCTCTTAGCCATAGGCATTGTTACGGGACAGCCATCAAAAATAACCGCTTTTACAGTTATATTAACTTCATTGCAGTACTCAATGGCCTTGGTAAGTAAAAACACTTTTTGGTCCGCTGACACTTTGTTAACCATGAAGTACCCAAAGGTACTTTCCATTTTCCATGAAGAGGCACTACAAGAAAAACTAAAGCCTCAGTGCATTGTTTCCTGCAATCCGAATCGATGGTCTCTCCAAAATCGACATATCCGTAAGATTTATCTATATCAGCCCCAATTTTCATCTCGTCAGACAATACAGACATTAATAGGAGTGCTTGATTGTTCGGCTTTGAATTTTAACGCCTCAAACGCCTCTTTTGTAAAACCAGGTTTACCATCCACGGACCGATACTATTTGCCTATTGTCTTGACGGAAGGCAAGCAAGTATTAAACGTCTTACGCACGTAATTGTACGCTTTTGTAGAATAAAGGTTTAGCGTCAAGGAAAATCTCAGCTGTGGTGAATATTTTTTTTCGAGTTTAAGCCCCTTTTGCCCTTCAACATTTGCCTCTCAACGATTTCTCGGCATTTTACCCCTAGATAATCTAACATTAAACTTGTGTCTGGTGTAATTCATGTTTTGTTTTCTAGTTCACTTAAAAGAGATTTTAATGATATAATCTGCCGTTTAAGTCTTCTGTTGGCGTCTCGAAACTTTCTTAATTTAACATTTTTTTCTTTAAGTACATTATTTAATTCTATTATTCTTCGACACAGCCGCTTTTTGGATGTTGTGTCATAAGCAGATAGGGTTTCAGATTCCAGCTTTCTTTTTCTTCTAGGGGTCTGCTGGTTAGAGTCTGAATCATCTTGTATCTGAAATTGCAAAATAACAAAAAATTATGATACTCACGTATTAGTACAAGAAATTCATTTTCAAATGAATCACAATTGCGATTACCGAACCTGTTTTGCAGACGTGCTCGCTCCAAAATCAGCATCAAGTTGTGATGGGACTTCAACTTTAACCACAAGGTTGGCTTCTGCTAGGGTCGAATTACAAACCTAAAAAAGATTATGTATAAAACTTTTCATAATATACTTTACTTTGTTAAACAAAATAATACTTCAATTATTATGCAAGTATCGAACCGTTTTTGTTGATGTGCCTGCATTTAGATCGAGACACTTTGATTCTTGAACAGTTATGGCCACATTCGACGGATTCTGTGCCTGTAATTATTATTATTCACGTATATGTATGTTTATTATAAAATGCACAAAGGCGGTACAAAATATAAACATATTATAAAAACCTAACGTGGCAGCTGCGAGAGTAGCCAGTACATCCAGGCACAGTAAATTAAGTGTAGCAATGTCCAGCAGCTTGCGCCACTGCCAGTGGCGTCGCCAAGGGGGGCCAGGGGGGGGGGGGGGGGGGGGGCAGCTGCCCCCCCAGAGATCCAAAAATATGTCCAGTCACGACTTGTCTGATCGATCATTCTTGCACATCGAAACTCAAATGAATTCAGTACCAGGCCAGGTCAGGGGCTAAAGGAAGATCGTAGGGCTACCGTCAGTAAAGCTCACGGAAAGCGACTCTACGAAACGAGTGTTGACGTGTCCCACACTGACAGGTTACACTTTGTAGAGAGTACCGAAGAAGAACTGGTCTATAAAACATAGCATAGGTACTAAAATAAAATAATAGAACTACTCTAGTGGCTCCGTGAGCTGAAGACCTCGCGAGTTTGTTCCGAAATTACTGAAATTTGTTTTTTTTACGTTTCCAGTCCCATTACTACCCGTCATTTTGTCATTTTGACAAGAAATGCGACCGGTAGGCGAGAACATACGAAAATACGAAAGAATGTTTGGCCAAGTCGTAACGGAGATGCTTCACTCGCTCGGTTGATGAAGCTTTGTGATTTTGCGGTCTATTGGGCAACCTTGAGTCTTTACTCGTCGCGTCCAGTGGATCTTCGGTTCGTGGCAAGATCTCTCGGTCCCATGACTCGTGATTTTCCGCACTTGCATCAAAATGTATACTTATTGAATGATTGTCTTTCAATTTACGTTATTGCTAACGAAAATTTTCGCGCTCGCTACGCTCGCGTTCATTTTCATCTAGATTTGTTTTGATCCTTCCTCTCAAAAAATGTCACTTTACGCTACGAGCGTTTGATCTGACCATAAGTATTATTAATCGTCCCCTTCCAAAAAATGTCGCGAACGCTACGCTCGCGTTTGATCTGAATAAGTATTATTAACCATCCCTTTCCAAAAAATGTCGCGCTCGCTACGCTCGCGTTTTATCTATCTATAAATATTATTAAACGTCCCCTTTCAAAAAATTTCGCGCTCGCTACGCTCGCGTTTTATCTGACTAAAAGTGTTATTAACGGTCCCCTTCCAAAAATTTCGGGCTCGCTACGCTCGCGTTTCCGTCTCCGTATATTATGACAATTATGATTATGACTGTAAACCGAAATCCACTTCTATTTTTATGTGCTGGGTGCAGCTTCCTATCCTCTAGCAAGGCTGTACCTTTCTTCCTTTTTTTCCTCATCCTGCATTTATATCAACTTGCCCCCCCCTGGACCTTCGGCTGGCGACGCCCTTGGCCACTGGATAGGGCGTACTATACCCAATAATCGTTAAGATCCAAAAGAGTCAGGAACAAATACAATATCCTGTCCAGGTGCGCGTACAGGATGATTCACTTCACCACACCGCACCGGTAGCAAGGGCCGTGTCGTGTGCGGAGCATTATTATTATTTTATGTTAACTAGTCAAATATAACATGGTTCAAATTTTATTAACATGCTTACCAAAACTGGCAAATACATGGTTGGTACAGCAGAATCCATTAAACGTCTCCGCTGCTGATTTATTGCATGAAAATTATCCTCAGTGAAGTGTCTTGAACAAATTACGCTGTAATTCGTTGGAAACCACGAATCCCCACGGTGCGTCGCGTCAATCCATTTTTCTTTAATGTCAGGGGATTTGGGAAACCTGAAACATCAACCTTATTTAACTATGTCCAACATGAAATGAAAACTGTATTAACATGCATAAATCACACCACTATCATTGAATATTTCACCCGCTACGCCGTGATTCAAACAACATGTCTGTATATAACTTAAAATCCAGCCATACCAATTTAAACTTTTATCATCATCAACTTATCATCATTCTTATCGAAAGAAATGATACGATATGCTAAGAAGAATACCCTGATATACTGTTATGAAAGTTATATGGCTTGTACAAGTTGAACATAATCATCCTTATCCATCCTGGCGAGAGATGTCATTGGTGTAGTTAAAATTGAAAAGCCATTTTACACATGGAAACGGAAAGTAAATATATATATAATACAAATCACTATATTAATTCATACTTAACTAACCATGCGCATTCTAAATATAGATGCCTACGGTTTACAAACGAGTTTTTTTGACGTATGCATTGGCTAATATATCAGTTTACATTTTTGTTCTGAAATACCCGCTAAAAAAGATCAGGTATAAATATATACTGATTTAAATCAAAAATCGTTATTGTACCATTCTGCCCCACCTGTGGGGTACTTTGATACATAGGGTGGAGCAGTTTGATGTTTGTTTATAATTCACGAAGACTGTAAGATATACGGCAGATAAGTTATTTTGTTACTTAAAATTATCAAATACAAACCATCTTATTAATTGAGATCAAATACACTTTATTAAGGTGTAAACATTGTTTATAATCAGTCTCTCAAGTGTATTAATGAAAACGGATGACGGAAAAAAATAATGACGGTCCTACATGTGTTGACGACTGTCCTGCATGTGGTGATGACGGTCCTGCATAAATTGATAACGGTCCTGCATGTGATGATGACGGCCTTGCATGTAATGATGACGATCCTGCATGCGATGATGACTGTGTTGCATTAGATGATAACGGTCCTGCATGTGATGATGACGGTCCTGCACGTGTGGATGATGTTCCGGTGGCTTCAAATTTATTTCTGAATTTTTCTATGCGATGTTGTAAGGTTGAAGCTTTAATTCCATATTTGTCGGCCGCTTTGCAAATTGACAAAGTCTTCGACAGTACTTCTCGTATAGCATCTTGAATATTTACTTCACTGATATTTTTTTCTTTCCGTCTTGGTTATATAGAAGTTTCTACCGTGGCTATATAGAAGATCCTGTGATGCTGGCTCGTCTGCACAATCGGTTCAGTTCAGGAAATACTCTGATGCAAAAAATAAACGGACAATATAATATATTATCGCGGTATGGTTTACGACTTAATCCATCTTTCCTCCAAGTCCATCATCAGGGCCATATTGTGATACTGGATCTAATTGCTCGCTAAGAGGAATCGAAAAACCCAAACAGCAAAATTCTAAGTCAAACCAACTCCTAGATCCGTCGCACTTCCTCCAAGTCCATCATCAGGTCCATCTTGTGACACTGCTTCTAATTGCTCGCTAAGAGGAATCAAAAAACCCAAACAGCAAAACTCTATGTCAAACGGACTCCAAGATCCGTCGCACTTCCTCCGAGTTCATTATCGGGTCCATCTTGTGACGCTGCTTCTAATTGCTCGATAAGAGAAATCAAAAAAACCCAAACAGCAAAATTCTAAGTCAAACCAACTCCTAGATCCGTCGCACTTCCTCCAAGTCCATCATGACATCAGCACCTCTATCATAACTGTCATACGTGATTATTTCTCGCGCGGGATAGTTACCGGTCTCTTTCTGTGTAGTAGAGTGAGAGAGTGACGTGTAGCGCTATCTCGCGCGACAAGAGTCGCCAAGCATAGTTGTGCTAGACGAGGAGGTCCATCTTATGACACTGGTTCTTTTTTTTTTTTATGTCATAGGGGGCAAATGAGCAAACGTATCGCCTGATGGAAAGCGATTACCGTCGCCCATAAACACCTGCAACACCAGAGGAGTCACAAGTGCTTGCCTACCCGGAGGACGAAGATAGAATGCCTCTATGCTAGTAATTTCACCGGCTATCTTACCCCCACACCGGAACACAACAATGCGAACATTGCTGTTTGGCGGTGGGTTAGCAGGCAAGACGGTAGTAACAATCCGGACGGACCCTGCACGAGGCCCTACTACTCCAAAAAGGTTCTAACGTCTTGCTGCTAAAAGGACATGAAAACTCCAAACAACATGATAACTCTACAAAAACAAAATATGTACGTGCATTTACCGATATAATTTCATATTTTAAGAAATAAATCAACACATAATATTTATTCAATCTAAAAACATCTACAAACTATATAGAACTACCGAATTACTACTCTAAATTACTATAATACAACAATAAAAATAAATATTAATACTTTATTAAAAAAAATCGCTACAGTCAAAAGTCGATTTGGTACTCTCTGCAGTACATCACTAAAGATACACGTGCTTTCGTAAAAACCGGTAGATAAGGATAGCTCAATTGCTTTTTTTATTTGATAAAAAGGGACAGATATACTTCACTACTTCCGAGCGACGTTCACTAGTTTCAAGTGACCAGTGTAAAGAGAACTCCGGTCTCCGTGGCCAGGAACAAAAATTTCGTTTTATACAGTAAAATTGACTCACCTATGGAATGTTATACCATCTTTATCATAACTTGAAGCCCTAGAATTCTTCCCACACCACTTAACGCTACAATTTACCATTTTTCGTTGATATTTGATATTATTTTTCGTTGCCGTACGCACGGGTCGTAAACAAAAACATGGACGCAACTAAACGGCGGCCGCCCGTGTTGATACTTTTATATGTGTTGCAGTACCATACCGTTGGTGCGCGCGGGTTGCCTTACATGCTCCGTCTAGTGGGGGTTGTCTGTGGTCTTAAGTAATTAATTAATGTCCCCAAATCACGTAAATCGAGTGTTCCTTTGAGTATTGAATATCTCGACTCGACTGAACCACCTGTACGGACAATCATCCCTCGTATTCGAATAACAAAGATTTCATTTGTAACTGAACTAGCTAGCTAGCTGCACTTTAAGTCTCATAATCATTAGCTCCAAAGTTGTTTTTTTTTAATCTTTCTGTCAGTTGCAATCTTTTAATACTCAGATGAAAACTGTCAAATCAAGTGATTATCTGCTCCGTTTCACGAAGTACATCATTTTTAAAATGTTATCACACTTTGGTTTTGACATAACTACTTTAAAAAGAAAAAGTGAGTTAAATCGTAGTTTTATTAAACTCCCAGTATTAATTAATGTTAATTACATACATTCGATTTATATTATAAAATATCAAAGTATCTTACGCAGCCATTCAAAATCGTAACACGGAACATAAATATTCTAACCTAAAAAACCTCCAAATACAACACAACTCTACTCTTTCCGTAGACATCGGATATAAATAAAATAATTTATATTTAACTTATATACATTAAAAGAAGAAGATTACAATGCTTACAAGGTATTCCGGGTAATATTCAACTAGAACTATAGATTATAATACTATTTACTATTGTAATAAACAATATATGTTTCAATTTCAGACTACGATTCAAAAGGGATTTTAGGCTAATTGTGAGATGTTTATCCGACAAGCCTTCAGATGGCGATGGAAAAACACCTGAGAAACAGCCAACACCTTCAGCTAAAGAACCAGAGAAAAAAAAAGATTCCAGCACAGACAAAATCCAAGCTCTTCTGAAGAGTATGATGAGTGAACCACTAACGAAGGAAGCTGAGTACAGAGCCAACTTTGCCGGCGCGCCAGACGTGAGGCGACAGCGGAAAAACGATGAAATTGAAGTTAAAGTAGAGAAAATCGGTCAGTGCTGTTGAATTTTTGAACTTGTGCAATCAGGAACAAGTTTCCATCTGTTTCTTTTTATATATTTCCCTAAAAAACTATTAAAGCATAGCAAATTAATTATATAAATTAATTAGTTGCAGTCCATGACAAAAACATCTTCTCCATTATAATAATAATAATAATAATAAAACCTTTATTTCTCACAAGTAAATATCAGATACATTTCATGTTTATATTATACACGTTATAAGTGAGGCACCCATTTTTGGGCAAAGGCCTCCTCCAGGTCCTTCCAGTGATCTCTGTCTTTGGCTTGGCGGGTCCACGTACTTCCAGCTATCTTTACAATGTCATCGACCCACCGGCGCCTTGGGCGACCTCTTGGTCGTGACACCTCGCGAGGGTGCCAGTGTAAGATCTTCTCGCTCCATCTGTCATCTGTGATTCTGGCTACATGACCAGCCCATTTCCACTTCAATCTACAGGCAAGTTCAACGGCATCTGTCACTTTCGTTAGTTGTCGAATGTCTACGTTTCTTTTTCTGTCACTCCGTCTAATATTCAACAAACTCTCAGCTGCTCTCTGGAATACATTAATTTTCTGCACAATATCTTTTGTGAGTGTCCATGTTTGGCAGCCGTATAGGAGTGTTGGAAGGACTATAGAGTCCATCGCTTTACGTTTCAGATGAATGGGAAGGTTTGATTTGAAAATATCTTTTAGAGACCAATATTTGTTCCATGCACTCTTTATTCTTCGTTCCACTTTGTTCGATGTTTGTTGGGTGAAAGTTATTAATTTGCCTAAGTATATATACGTATCAACATATTCTATTATCCTCGATCCTGATACGATTTGTGCTTTTTCACTATTAGTCATGGCAAAGGTTTTTTGTTTATTCATTTGTAAACCACATTTACCACACTATATATATTTAGGGAGAATAATATCATTCACTCAGCAAACATCTATTGAAGTAGAACGAAGGATAAAAATGGCATGGAATAAATACTGGTCCTTAAAACATATATTCAAATACAAACTCCCCATAAATCTAAAGAGAAAAGCCATGGACACAATAGTACTCCCAACTCTGCTGTACGGATGCCAAACATGGGTACTTACTAAAGATATTGCCCAGAAGATAAATGTGTTCCAGAGAGCAACAGAGAGAAGCATGCTAAACATTAGACGTAGTGATAGAAAAAGGAACTGCGACATAAGAAAAATAACACAAGTCACAGATGCTGTTGAACTCGCATGTAGACTGAAATGGAGATGGGCCGGTCATATAGCAAGGACAACGGACAATAGGTGGAGTGAGAGAATCCTTTACTGGCATCCACGAGAAGCAACGCGACCGCGAGGACGACCGAGGCGGCGGTGGGCCGATGACATTGCCCCAATAGCCGGGTCTGATTGGACCCGAAAAGCAAAGGACAGGAAAGTCTGGAAAGAGCTGGAGGAGGCCTTTGCCCAAAAATGGGCGCCTCACAGTTAAATCAAAACTATATGTAACAAATATATGTAAAAATACTTATTTATGAGAAATAAAGGCTATATTATTATTATTATTATTAAACCACATTTCTGACTTTCATTGTCTAAAGTGTTCAGCATATAAACTAGATCCGCATGGTTATCTGCTATCAGTACAATGTCATTCTTCTTCTCCATTATAGCTAGCTATATTGTGGCAACAAGAGAACTCCTTATTTAAAATTTTAGTATTGTGAGACCTCAGAAGTTTGTAACTCTATTAAGTACTTAAATTTTGTATTTATGTAATAATTGCAGAGGAGAGTATCACAAAAGCGGCTGGTGATGTTGCGCAAGCCATTGGTGGAGACATCAAGCAAAATGAAGCTGAGCTACTGTCTAAAATTCTGGGCAAAGTCAATCAAACATCTACAAGTCTCAGGTGAACTTTTTTGCTGTCTTTTTTGGTCTTACTTGAAATTCATTGTCTAGCATAATACTAGAAAAAATGTAAAGTATAGCACTTAAGGTCATTCACCCCAAATAGCACACCCTAGTCTGATCACTGGTTATGATGGGAATAAATCACATGCCCGTGAGTTTCTGTTTAACAACATTTGACGGGAAACCTTCATGGACCTAATCTCCAGGCATTTACGGTCCGTCTTGCCTCCTTATCATAACAAGCCATGAAGGAGAATTTAGGATAGACATAGTCCATCCTTCAACCATCCACTTCTACTCTTGAATTGACTATGAATCAGTAACCCTTAACCCGTCGTATGCGATGTCAAAAATTTGCTAATCAAATTGAAATTTACTGATAGTTTAACGTAAGGTTCAAATGTCACGCACGGATCCGTGTCTAAGCATACGAGGGGTTAATTTCATGAATGTGGTAAAAATTTCATAAATTCTAATTTCCAGTGATCTGCTGATCGGTATGAAGGTGGACCACTCGAAGGGTGGAGAAGACCATGCCCCAAAACAAAGAGAAACAAGAGGCGAACAAGTAAAGAGACTTGTCAGACACGCGAAAGAAGGGCAACAAAACCAGAGGACTCAGCAGCGGAGACCGCAGCAAGACAGAACACCACCTAGGGAAAAGAGAAGGTAGCAAATTTTTTTTATGATAAATATAATAATATTTTTATGCCACGTGTGATACACATAAAAGATGTTTTCTTCCAGTTTGACCCTGTTAAACGTTTTTCTTTAACATTGGCAGCTAAAGAGTATCCTATAACTAACAGATAGCACTGTCAGCCTGGCGTCGCACGCCTATATAATTGCTGCATTACGCTTTTATCTGATATAATGACATAGAAAACTAATTTTTAATACAATTTTAGATTCTTATAATAATATACATATAGACGTGGCGTAACGATAGAGAACCACTCTAACTCACGTGAAGTTGTTACGAACGGCCTGACATAACGTCGTTTCTGACAATTTCACGCGAGTGTAAACCGTATATTAAAATTATTAGATATAATAATTAATAGAGACAATGGCCATTGTTTGAAAGATTAGGGCTCGAAGCGAAAAAATCACCTGGGAAGAGCCGTACTATACTGGTTGCGATTTCTTACATTAATAGAAGAATACCATCATAATGCTAGGAGCTTTAACCATGTTAAACGACCCCACTATGATTTTGGAGGTTAAAAACTGTTTACCTATCAATTTTATTAGAGCTTTAATTTGCATTATAAACATATGATTCTAATTTATAATTCGAATGTAAGTCGTAATCATTGACCTTTAATATCATTTCAGTTTACCTCAGCCAACCACAATCAACATATTCAGCGGCGAACCGCTGAACATCTTCCAAGCGAAGGAATCCAACCACGGTACCAAGCTGCGGGTGTGGGAGGAGCTGAGGCAGCGGCAGGTGGCGCTGGCCACCTCGCAGCAGCCCGCCAACTACTTCCAGAAGATGGCGGTGTGGACGCAGCAGGGGAAAGTGTGGCAGTTCCCTATCAACAATGAGCAAGGTGGGTAATAGTACATTACATACGGAGGTGAATACGTGAATGACCTAGATCGCAGGTGTTTGTGGCACGAACCGAAGGTGGAGAGAGCTTTACGAATGACCGCCCGCGTGGTTTGTCTGAAGTTTTACGTCTCGCCTTGGCCATGAAGTGAGATTTAGTGAGAAAGAGTATGTAAAATCCTTTTGACCGCCAAAGACCGCAAATCACGTCATCGGAAATTCGTGCCACTGACGCCAACGACGCCTATTGACGTCAAAAATTTCAATGGTCTAAAACATGCTAATTCAAACCACTACCTGTTTTTCAATCTCTGTTGGATTTTGGAGCACTTTTTTTTTTGGTTTGGCGTCAGTGGCACGGCGAATTGCTTTGCCGCGTTCAAAAGGGTGGCAATTAGAGCAGTCTGTAGCTGATTTAAATGTTACATAACGCTGTTCTCCAGGCTTGGAAGAAGAAGCGAACGTCCACTTCTCGGAGCACGTATTCCTGGACACACACCTGGAAGGCTGGTGTCCGCGGCGCGGCCCGGTGCGCCACTTCCTGGAGCTGGTGTGCGCCGGCCTCTCCAAGAACCCCTTCTACACGGCAAGGGAGAAGAAAGACCACATCATGTGGTACAAGGAGTACTTTGAGTCCAAGAAGGATGTCCTCACGGAGGTTGGGGCTTGGGATTTGGGGAAACCGTCGAATAAGGAAGCTTCTGTGTAAAATTATTTGTAGATTAAATTAGTTTGAAGTTGTTTGGTTTTTTATTTGCATCTTTGAATTTAGTGTTACGAACTCTGCTGAGTATTATACATTCCAAGTATTGCTGATCCGACTCGGCCGGGTTAGGTTAGGTTGGTTTTTTTTTTATATCCCTAAAAAGCGCTCCTTTTGTTGTAGTTAGTTTGGCCAGGAAGTATCACACCATTTATAGTTTAAAATTTTATTTGTACAAATATGGAAAATTCCTTTTTAAAAATTGTACAAACTTGCACTGCTAAAGCATTTGTACAAATATGGAAATTGTACCAATGTGTCCGAAGGCGTAGCATATAGATCTAGTCTGTTAGTGTCTCGCTTGTTAAGAAATATGCAGTTAGAAGTATAGTCTAACAAGCGTCGGTGTTGCCCAGGGATAGTGGCACTACGAACAGTTTTCATATGGCAATAATGTGCATACGTCATATATTTGCATTAATAAATGTCAGTAGCGATTTGTCATCAAACAAATTCAAAACATTGTGTGGGAAGCTGCTCAATCCTTCGTTCTCCTTGCGAAACAAATACTGAATCCTATTGAAAAAAACTTTACTTTCATCACTGTGGTCGGTTTTGGCTTCATTATGCAAAAAAACTTGAAGTTTACGGAATGTTTAGTCCTGTTTCTTCTTTGTCTACATCAGTGACATCGGCAGACTTTCAACGTCAGATACCAAAAAAATGTCGTTGCCAGTAAAATAAATTAATAGATACCACTAAAAATCCGCAATATGGTGTGGGCTTAAAACACCCTGTTGGGCAATAGATATAGACGTATCTTGGACACTTAAAATAAAATAAAAATGGGTATAAATAAAACAATCATTTCATTACTTCACTTTATTGCACCTATTGAAGTACACTTCGTTGCAAACTTCGATGTTCCAATTACTATAGTTACAATACAACGACATACTATCGCATCTGTCGATGCTACAATTTGTTTACATTCAGTACAAAATGAGTTATTTTCAATATATTTGTTCAGTAAACCTTATTGTTATAATATAACCTATCATACTGGACGTAAAGACGGATTGAGCTGTCAAATACGGCACCTGATTATATTTAGTCAAATTATTTTAAGAAACTAAATAGTGGCGGCTATAGTTGTTGAATACTAACGAAAAAAAAAACAAAAATATTTGGGATATGATACTATTTTTATAAAGTAGTCTTACTTGTGAATCAAATACCGTATTACAGCGAATATTATTGCAGGCTTACAAGAATAACATGGAAAAAGACCCATAAACTTCTGCTGAAGAAATTATACTTATTATTTAAAGCGATAGTAAAAAAATATTTATGCCGGGAATCAGGATCCATCAGACTGACTTCAATTTTTTTCAATCGCTTTGGATGTGACGCGGTATATCGCAAAATTCTAATGTAAACCCACCTCTAGCACAACTCTGACACGCGAATCTTTCTTGCGCGAGAAATATTACCTATCTCTTTCTTTGCTGTACCGTGAGATAGTGACGGGCGATAGTGCTGTCGCGACAAGAGTACAATACAATATTTATTTCAATCGCTTTAAATAAAAAAAGAAATGTCGGTGGCTTGCATGTCAGCGGTTATCGAGGATATATCCATCTCTTTCTAACTAGTGAGGTTAGATGAGAGAGGGATTTGAATAAGTGGGGAAGGGAAGAGTCGGGAAAGGGGACGATAAACGCTGGCAAGCAGTCAACTTTGATGCAGACAGACAACACTATTTCACAAAAGTGAATGTCCGATGGCTATTTTTAATGGACTTATTAATAGTCTTATTACTTCTGTGAAATAGATTAGTATAGTCCGACAAGTGAAGACATTAATAAGTGGCAATACAGTAGTGTCGTCCCGTTTTCTTAGATTGATTAGAAAGGAACACAACAGTATTGCCACATTTTAATTTCTGCACTTTATTATCGGACTATATCTACAAGTAAAACAAGGCAAGCACACTAGCGTATCTAATTCTTACTTCGTCGTAAAGCGTCATCAAATCAATGAGCTTTTTTTTTTTTTTTCACATAGAAACTCCAGTTGGTTTACCTACCGATATATATAGTATTATGCAAATTAATAATTATACAGTTTAATAAAACTGTCACATTCTCACATTTTGTAACACCGGGACAGAGCAGCGTCGAAAATACAAAATGCAACCCTTAATTTGACAATGTTCGCCAGGATGAACACACTCTTTGACCATCTTTTTCTATTTTTTTTTCGAACGAGAATTGTTTGCTCTATTCAACCTTAACGAGGCTTGAACTAGCGACCTTCGTTTTTTTTTGTCAAATTAAGGGTTAACAATTTAGAATAACTCAAAATTATGCAGCTAAATAAAAATAAATATTTTACTTGTAGTTGTTGCGTTTGCCAAATAAAGACATATTAAAAAATATATATATGTTATTTTGCGACAAGATCGCGAAAAGTTAGCGTGACAACGTTCTCATATTTTGAACAAAATAAAAAACGCGCGCTGGACTGGCAATCTAGAGGTGCCGGGTTCGATTCCCGGTCTCTTCCACCAGGTAACTCATTTCAATTTTTCTTTGTACCCATGGTTTAATATAAAAAAAATTAAAGTCCGACTCGCGCATGAAGGGTTCCGTACCATAATCTATAACAAGGTTGTTGTATGGGAGCCCCCCTTAAATATTTATTTTATTTTATTTTTAGTATTTGTTGTTATAGGGGCAATAGAAATACATCATCTGTGAAAATTTCAACTGTCTAGCTATCACCGTTCTTGAGATACAGTCTGGTGACAGACGGACGGACGGACAGCGAAGTCTCAGTAATAGGGTCCCGTTTTTACCCTTTAGGTACGGAACCCTAAAAATTGTGGTGTGTACCCATATATAAAAAAGGGACATTACAGGTTTCATAAATCGATAAAATAATTTCAGATTTAAAAATATTGTAAGTATGTATTGTAAAGATAAAAAAAAACCGGTCAAGTGCGAGTCGGACTCGCGCACCGAGGGTTCCGTACAAACACTTTCCATCCTTAAGTGGTTAAGTTAAGTTTGCACCTGGTATGTTTAGCGCTCCATACAAATGAAGTGCAAAGTTAACGCAACCAATTCCGTTTGTTGTATGGGAGCCCCCCTTAAATATTTATTTTATTTTATTTTTAATATTTGTTGTTATAGCGGCAATAGAAATACATCATCTGTGAAAATTTCAACTGTCTAGCTATCACCGTTCTTGAGATACAGCCTGGTGACAGACCGACGGACGGACGGACAGCGAAGTCTCAGTAATAGGGTCCCGTTTTTACCCTTTGGGTACGGAACCCGAAAAATAAACGCGAAATGAGGAAATTAGACTGACAAGATGACTTACTTGGGACGTTGTCACGCCTACGTTATATTATATATATCAAATTATAACCGATACTGTAAGTCCGCAACAGACGAGGAACTCGTTATATCTAAGTACATATCCTTACATTACCATCGTATACTTTAAAAGCCTCCAAAATTCTTCAAATTAATAAAAGTACATAATAAAAAAATGTAAATAAAACACATCAATTTGTACAAATCGTTCGCTTATGTTATGTACATTAAAATATGTACGTTAAATTGTACGGAATGTTTTCAGGAATTTGTACATTGTTTGGATACTTTAATTACATATAGCGTGAATAAAAAAGTGTAGAGACGTTTGTTTCAGTAATACCTATTAGTGCGTAGAAACTAATTAAAATATTAGTAGCTTACAATGGAGCAAAGAGATACTTAGGGTGAAGCCAGACTAGCGTAATTTGAGTCGCGTAATTTCGGTCGGGTCATACTTAATGTGACATGATGTATGTCACGACCGAAATAACGCGACTCAAATTACGCTAGTCTGGCTTCATCCCTAATCTTAACATCGTAGAATATCATATCTTTTACTGCATCGTTTCCAGATATACGTACATATTTTTTGTCAAGATTTGGAATCTATTAAAAGTAACATACAAACATCATTTGCTCCATATAAAAACTTAATGAACAATTACAACCATTAAAGCGCATACTTAATGATGCAACAACAATTGGATAAACAACAATTCCTGAGTATTCTAAGCTGTGGTAATCTAAAAATCGTTGAGACAAGTTTGTGAAGGGTCTATGAATTCTAAATTTATTTTCGTCAAATGTCACATTTCGCCGAAAAATTATTTCGTAGAAAGAATTTTCATTGCAACCATATATGAGAGTGCGTGTAGGTGTGTCAGCATACATATTTCAGATACAGGCAATAAAATTTGCAACTACCCTCAGAATTATGTTTTTTTAGCACTCAAACACAATGCTCTATGTTACTGGATGTAACACAAAATGTTACAAGTGCGTTGTAATATATAGTACAGGACAAGAGATGTATAGATTACGTTATAATTGACAGGCCTTGGTGTTATTCGTACTGTAATGTTTGTATACTTTTTATGTACTGGTCTATTCTTAGTATTATTTATTGTAACTTGTCATCTACATGTTAATTTACCATAAAACATATATTATGTACTTTATTGCTTCTTTTATTTATTACTTTACACATTACACAAAGGCTGTATACCAAATGTTTTACCCATACTTAACCACAATAACAAAGAAAGTTAACATTCAGTTAGAAACGGAATTGAAACGCGAAGACTAAACAACATTAAAGCTAAACAGATAACAAAGTATCACAAGAAGAAGTACGGAAGACGTCGGGAAGTCAAATAATGAAACAATTAAAACGTAACGAGGCAATTATTAATGGCAAGACTATTAAGACAGAGAGAAACATGCGTAATATCTGATAAGCCTTATTATGAATTGTTATGCAAGGTCAACACTACTCGCGAAGTTGCATGGCCGAATACGATAGTGTGGACACTTCGGTAGAGGAAATAACTCGGTCAACGGGACTCGGCGAACTTAGCGAGTAGTGCGGAACCGGCATAAGTCATTCGTCCTATGCGCTATTTGTCCAGTTAGCGTTTGGTTCAATGTCCTAAAATCTGGAAGAACTGCGAACTGACTCAGTAGCAGTAGGTCAAAATTGCGTTTTGTCATGTATATATTGTATTTTTAACCGACTTAAAAAAAGGAGTTTCTCAGTTTGTTATACACTGATAACTCTCCTGATAGGTATGCTCGTACTGGATAAATAGCGACTTTGACCTTATGCGTGTAGCCTGCAGGCTACAGGATTTGCATTTTTTTTGAGGTTATATGAATTGCTAGCCGTTCATCCTGTAGGATAAACGTAAGGTAACCTCGTGTTGCTTATTATAAGATTTTACCAGAGGAAGTTAAATATATGATACAGGAAGAGTTATTGTCTACTTTTCTTAGAACTCAAATGTAACGTACAATATTTAGTACAATGGGCGACAAAAAAAATTAAGTCAAAATTCATAAGGACACTGGGGAGGTACGGACATCACGACCTTAAATATTGTCCTAGAGGTAATATTGCATTTTTCTATTACTGATTGTTTTCTTACAACTATTAAGCTGCAAAAATATACTTCAATGATTCAAACAAAAATGTAACTGCGAATAGTATTTTCAAGTTCATGTAAAAACATCATAATAACCAGAATTTATGAGCAAATAGTCATTATTGTTTCGATAATGTCATAGTAAATAGCTATCCACGATCGACATATAACGATCAATTGTCATACCAAGTAATCACTACATCATAAACATGGGGGGTTTCCGGTGCACAAACGATTTGACACTTACTGTTCGCCTAGTCTTAAATCATCCGTGTTCCGAAAGCCCCGGGATATGATCGTAAACGACTTATTGTACTGAGGGAATTACATTATAAATTAGTTTTGGGTGCATTATCAAGAATACTATAAGTCATTAATTAGGTACAATAAATCAAAACTTTTAAGTGGAGACAAATATTCAATGTTGGTCAACTGAATACTTCACTTGGGAGGTATCCATTATTACAATAAAATACTGATGTACCGTATTTTTTGTAAAATTTATGCCTAATATGGTATAGCTGACTATGAGCACTATTCAAACGTTTGAACCGCATTGCCGTGACAAAAATATGTCCATTTTATTTTTATCTGTCTTTTTGTCAAAATATCTGTAAATTTTTATGAGATTTCATAGAAGATCGTGATTTCGACCAAATAGCACCAAATGCCACAAAAATCCTCACATTTCTAAAAAACTGTGTCTACAAAAGTGAGGCGGTAGAAACGCTCGAATAATGAGTTATTAATGGTGAATATCATTCACTTACAAGAAGAAACGGGTTATGTGATTCTTAAAAAAATATAATTAGTCTTTCAGTTAGATTATAAAAAAAAATACACGTATTTTGACTATTAAACAAAGATACGAATATATAGTCCATAAAAGTTTTGCGTGACCTTACACCGTGCTAAATTAGCAAGGTGTGACATCACGACACACTCCTTAACTTTCGCTTTATCTTTGTTATGTTTTGTTTTATTGACAAAAGAAAAAAAACGCTTACAACTTTTTTCGATAATTAAACTGGCGGACAAATTATAAATATAATAAAATAATATAAGTATTACCCATGAAACTACCCGAGTCCTGGGATAAAGGATGAAGTGTGTAGTGTGGAGGGCGGCGGCCGGAATTGACATCGCGCGGGACGGGAGGGCGAGAGGCATCGGCTCTTTACATCACCTGGAAATTTACATTTTTATATTAAAAACCCAGATAGCTGACGTAGCCCAACTACAAAGCACAACTTAACAACTGGTCCGGAGATAGCCAGGATTAGGATACGCGGAAAAATTAGACGGAGGCCTTTGCCCAGCAGTGGAACAGGCTCTTAAGTAATAATAATAAATAATATACGGTTCTGTTTTGGTATCAGAAGGGGGTCACAACTTGTGGTACCTCTTTTCTAAGAATATACTCGAGCTGCTGAACAAGACTCCTCCTTGAATGGAGACCCGGAGGGACGCGAGAGGGCGCGGCGGGTCGGAGCTGTACCAGGGCTCCGTGATGATGAGGGGGGTTGGAGCGTAGACAGGGTTCTTCGCTACAACCCAACAGCGGATGTTCATGCTGACAGCCGCCTCCACGCACACATGTGGCGGACTGTACCTGCAGGATCTGCGACGCCTCGAAGGCGGTGCCGGGCAGCAGCACGATGGGCGCGGCCACACGCGCCGCCTCCACGCACACATGTGGGGGGGGGACTGAACCTGCAGGATCTGCGACGCCTCGAAGGCGGTGCCGGGCAGCAGCACGATGGGCGCGGCCACACGCGCCGCCTCCACGCACACATGTGGGGGGGGGACTGTACCTGCAGTATCTGCGACGCCTCGAAGGCGGTGCCGGGCAGCAGCACGATGGGCGCGGCCACACGCGCCGCCTCCACGCACACATGTGGGGGGGGGACTGAACCTGCAGGATCTGCGACGCCTCGAAGGCGGTGCCGGGCAGCAGCACGATGGGCGCGGCCACACGCGCCGCCTCCACGCACACATGTGGGGGGGGGACTGTACCTGCAGTATCTGCGACGCCTCGAAGGCGGTGCCGGGCAGCAGCACGATGGGCGCGGCCACACGCGCCGCCTCCACGCACACATGTGGGGGGGGGACTGAACCTGCAGGATCTGCGACGCCTCGAAGGCGGTGCCGGGCAGCAGCACGATGGGCGCGGCCACACGCGCCGCCTCCACGCACACATGTGGCGGACTGTACCTGCAGGATCTGCGACGCCTCGAAGGCGGTGCCGGGCAGCAGCACGATGGGCGCGGCCACACGCGCCGCCTCCACGCACACATGTGGGGGGGGGACTGTACCTGCAGTATCTGCGACGCCTCGAAGGCGGTGCCGGGCAGCAGCACGATGGGCGCGGCCACACGCGCCGCCTCCACGCACACATGTGGGGGGGGGACTGTACCTGCAGGATCTGCGACGCCTCGAAGGCGGTGCCGGGCAGCAGCACGATGGGCGCGGCCACACGCGCCGCCTCCACGCACACATGTGGGGGGGGGACTGTACCTGCAGGATCTGCGACGCCTCGAAGGCGGTGCCGGGCAGCAGCACGATGGGCGCGGCCACACGCGCCGCCTCCACGCACACATGTGGGGGGGGGACTGTACCTGCAGGATCTGCGACGCCTCGAAGGCGGTGCCGGGCAGCAGCACGATGGGCGCGGCCACACGCGCCGCCTCCACGCACACATGTGGGGGGGGGGACTGTACCTGCAGGATCTGCGACGCCTCGAAGGCGGTGCCGGGCAGCAGCACGATGGGCGCGGCCACACGCGCCGCCTCCACGCACACATGTGGGGGGGGGACTGTACCTGCAGTATCTGCGACGCCTCAAAGGCGGTGCCGGGCAGCAGCACGATGGGCGCGGCCACACGCGCCGCCTCCACGCACACATGTGGGGGGGGGGACTGTACCTGCAGGATCTGCGACGCCTCGAAGGCGGTGCCGGGCAGCAGCACGATGGGCGCGGCCACACGCGCCGCCTCCACGCACACATGTGGGGGGGGGACTGTACCTGCAGTATCTGCGACGCCTCGAAGGCGGTGCCGGGCAGCAGCACGATGGGCGCGGCCACACGCGCCGCCTCCACGCACACATGTGGGGGGGGGACTGTACCTGCAGTATCTGCGACGCCTCGAAGGCGGTGCCGGGCAGCAGCACGATGGGCGCGGCCACACGCGCCGCCTCCACGCACACATGTGGGGGGGGGACTGTACCTGCAGTATCTGCGACGCCTCGAAGGCGGTGCCGGGCAGCAGCACGATGGGCGCGGCCACACGCGCCGCCTCCACGCACACATGTGGGGGGGGGACTGTACCTGCAGTATCTGCGACGCCTCGAAGGCGGTGCCGGGCAGCAGCACGATGGGCGCGGCCACACGCGCCGCCTCCACGCACACATGTGGGGGGGGGACTGTACCTGCAGTATCTGCGACGCCTCGAAGGCGGTGCCGGGCAGCAGCACGATGGGCGCGGCCACACGCGCCGCCTCCACGCACACATGTGGGGGGGGGACTGTACCTGCAGTATCTGCGACGCCTCGAAGGCGGTGCCGGGCAGCAGCACGATGGGCGCGGCCACACGCGCCGCCTCCACGCACACATGTGGGGGGGGGACTGTACCTGCAGTATCTGCGACGCCTCGAAGGCGGTGCCGGGCAGCAGCACGATGGGCGCGGCCACACGCGCCGCCTCCACGCACACATGTGGGGGGGGGACTGTACCTGCAGTATCTGCGACGCCTCGAAGGCGGTGCCGGGCAGCAGCACGATGGGCGCGGCCACACGCGCCGCCTCCACGTACACATGTGGGGGGGGGGACTGTACCTGCAGTATCTGCGACGCCTCGAAGGCGGTGCCGGGCAGCAGCACGATGGGCGCGGCCACACGCGCCGCCTCCACGCACACATGTGGGGGGGGACTGTACCTGCAGTATCTGCGACGCCTCGAAGGCGGTGCCGGGCAGCAGCACGATGGGCGCGGCCACACGCGCCGCCTTCACGCACACATGTGGGGGGGGGACTGTACCTGCAGTATCTGCGACGCCTCGAAGGCGGTGCCGGGCAGCAGCACGATGGGCGCGGCCACACGCGCCGCCTCCACGCACACATGTGGGGGGGGGACTGTACCTGCAGTATCTGCGACGCCTCGAAGGCGGTGCCGGGCAGCAGCACGATGGGCGCGGCCACACGCGCCGCCTCCACGCACACATGTGGGGGGGGGACTGTACCTGCAGTATCTGCGACGCCTCGAAGGCGGTGCCGGGCAGCAGCACGATGGGCGCGGCCACACGCGCCGCCTCCACGCACACATGTGGGGGGGGGACTGTACCTGCAGTATCTGCGACGCCTCGAAGGCGGTGCCGGGCAGCAGCACGATGGGCGCGGCCACACGCGCCGCCTCCACGCACACATGTGGGGGGGGGACTGTACCTGCAGTATCTGCGACGCCTCGAAGGCGGTGCCGGGCAGCAGCACGATGGGCGCGGCCACACGCGCCGCCTCCACGCACACATGTGGGGGGGGGACTGTACCTGCAGTATCTGCGACGCCTCGAAGGCGGTGCCGGGCAGCAGCACGATGGGCGCGGCCACACGCGCCGCCTCCACGCACACATGTGGGGGGGGGACTGTACCTGCAGTATCTGCGACGCCTCGAAGGCGGTGCCGGGCAGCAGCACGATGGGCGCGGCCACACGCGCCGCCTCCACGCACACATGTGGGGGGGGGACTGTACCTGCAGTATCTGCGACGCCTCGAAGGCGGTGCCGGGCAGCAGCACGATGGGCGCGGCCACACGCGCCGCCTCCACGCACACATGTGGGGGGGGGACTGTACCTGCAGTATCTGCGACGCCTCGAAGGCGGTGCCGGGCAGCAGCACGATGGGCGCGGCCACACGCGCCGCCTCCACGCACACATGTGGGGGGGGGACTGTACCTGCAGTATCTGCGACGCCTCGAAGGCGGTGCCGGGCAGCAGCACGATGGGCGCGGCCACACGCGCCGCCTCCACGCACACATGTGGGGGGGGGACTGTACCTGCAGTATCTGCGACGCCTCGAAGGCGGTGCCGGGCAGCAGCACGATGGGCGCGGCCACACGCGCCGCCTCCACGCACACATGTGGGGGGGGGACTGTACCTGCAGTATCTGCGACGCCTCGAAGGCGGTGCCGGGCAGCAGCACGATGGGCGCGGCCACACGCGCCGCCTCCACGCACACATGTGGGGGGGGGACTGTACCTGCAGTATCTGCGACGCCTCGAAGGCGGTGCCGGGCAGCAGCACGATGGGCGCGGCCACACGCGCCGCCTCCACGCACACATGTGGGGGGGGGACTGTACCTGCAGTATCTGCGACGCCTCGAAGGCGGTGCCGGGCAGCAGCACGATGGGCGCGGCCACACGCGCCGCCTCCACGTACACATGTGGGGGGGGGACTGTACCTGCAGTATCTGCGACGCCTCGAAGGCGGTGCCGGGCAGCAGCACGATGGGCGCGGCCACACGCGCCGCCTCCACGCACACATGTGGGGGGGGACTGTACCTGCAGTATCTGCGACGCCTCGAAGGCGGTGCCGGGCAGCAGCACGATGGGCGCGGCCACACGCGCCGCCTTCACGCACACATGTGGGGGGGGGACTGTACCTGCAGTATCTGCGACGCCTCGAAGGCGGTGCCGGGCAGCAGCACGATGGGCGCGGCCACACGCGCCGCCTCCACGCACACATGTGGGGGGGGGACTGTACCTGCAGTATCTGCGACGCCTCGAAGGCGGTGCCGGGCAGCAGCACGATGGGCGCGGCCACACGCGCCGCCTCCACGCACACATGTGGGGGGGGGACTGTACCTGCAGTATCTGCGACGCCTCGAAGGCGGTGCCGGGCAGCAGCACGATGGGCGCGGCCACACGCGCCGCCTCCACGCACACATGTGGGGGGGGGACTGTACCTGCAGTATCTGCGACGCCTCGAAGGCGGTGCCGGGCAGCAGCACGATGGGCGCGGCCACACGCGCCGCCTCCACGCACACATGTGGGGGGGGGACTGTACCTGCAGTATCTGCGACGCCTCGAAGGCGGTGCCGGGCAGCAGCACGATGGGCGCGGCCACACGCGCCGCCTCCACGCACACATGTGGGGGGGGGACTGTACCTGCAGTATCTGCGACGCCTCGAAGGCGGTGCCGGGCAGCAGCACGATGGGCGCGGCCACACGCGCCGCCTCCACGCACACATGTGGGGGGGGGACTGTACCTGCAGTATCTGCGACGCCTCGAAGGCGGTGCCGGGCAGCAGCACGATGGGCGCGGCCACACGCGCCGCCTCCACGCACACATGTGGGGGGGGGACTGTACCTGCAGTATCTGCGACGCCTCGAAGGCGGTGCCGGGCAGCAGCACGATGGGCGCGGCCACACGCGCCGCCTCCACGCACACATGTGGGGGGGGGACTGTACCTGCAGTATCTGCGACGCCTCGAAGGCGGTGCCGGGCAGCAGCACGATGGGCGCGGCCACACGCGCCGCCTCCACGCACACATGTGGGGGGGGGGACTGTACCTGCAGTATCTGCGACGCCTCGAAGGCGGTGCCGGGCAGCAGCACGATGGGCGCGGCCACACGCGCCGCCTCCACGCACACATGTGGGGGGGGGACTGTACCTGCAGTATCTGCGACGCCTCGAAGGCGGTGCCGGGCAGCAGCACGATGGGCGCGGCCACACGCGCCGCCTCCACGCACACATGTGGGGGGGGGACTGTACCTGCAGTATCTGCGACGCCTCGAAGGCGGTGCCGGGCAGCAGCACGATGGGCGCGGCCACACGCGCCGCCTCCACGCACACATGTGGGGGGGGGGACTGTACCTGCAGTATCTGCGACGCCTCGAAGGCGGTGCCGGGCAGCAGCACGATGGGCGCGGCCACACGCGCCGCCTCCACGCACACATGTGGGGGGGGGGACTGTACCTGCAGTATCTGCGACGCCTCGAAGGCGGTGCCGGGCAGCAGCACGATGGGCGCGGCCACACGCGCCGCCTCCACGCACACATGTGGGGGGGGGGCTGTACCTGCAGTATCTGCGACGCCTCGAAGGCGGTGCCGGGCAGCAGCACGATGGGCGCGGCCACACGCGCCGCCTCCACGCACACATGTGGGGGGGGGGACTGTACATTTCAGGTGCAAACTTTACTCAACCAGGCCAATTAAGATGGGATAAGTGAAAGTTTGTAAGGAACCCTCGGTGCGCGAGTCAGACTTGCACGTGGCCGGTTTTTTTATATTGTCTCAACATAGTGGCTCCATTTCGCCTGATGGTAAGCGAAAAGAGGAGCCCAAGTCGCAATGGCAACTGCCAAAAAACCATCGGTGCCATGTCAGTTGACACTGCCATGCTGGCTCGAGGGAAGCTTCTTCACGCTTCGTTTGGAGGGTCCATCGTAAGAAGGAGGAAACACATGTGCCGGCAAAGAGTTCCACTTAAGTTAATAGTTCGGCAGATGAAGGACTCATATAACACTAGATACAATAAGTCAAGTGTGCGTAGTATCGGTGGGTAGTAGTGAAAATACAGTGACAAACAGTCCAGTAGTGACAGTGCAAGAGCCCTTCCTTCCTGCCGCCGCGCTATCTACGCGGGCGCTGATAGAGGGCGGTGAGGAGAGCGATAACCAGTGCAGTGGGCCGCGAGTCGCATAGTAACACGGATAGCTGCCCCTGAAGCTCCATATGAGTTCGAAACATTTCGGGCCGTTCCTGACAATTTTTACGTCAGTTTAAACCGTTTTTATAATTAAAGACGAAGGAATTGGCAAACTTCTTGGTACGCGTGGAAATATTCTCCTAAATTTAGATCCTACCTTGAACTTATCGATGAAATGAGCGTTAAATTTCCCGTTGAGCTCCGGATCGTAGATGAGGACGTAATGACCCGAGACGGAGGCTTGATTGTCTCTGGAGCACTGCTATTGCGGTTTGATTAGATTTCAACCAACACATCTATTGTGCTGTCTTGGTACAACTCTGAAACTATGTAAGGCGAAAAACTGATCATTAAACACTATTTCGAACTCGATCAAGTCTCGTTTTGCTATAAAAATGTGTGAAAATCGTACAGTTTAAATCATTATAAGTATAACTGGTTTAGTTGTTTTTAGGGTTCTGTACCCAAAGGGTAAAAACGGGACCCTATTAGTCCGTCCGTCCGTCCGTCACCGGGCTGTATCTCAAGAAAGGTGATCGACAGTTGAAATTTTCACAGATGATGTATTTCTATTGCCGCTATAACAACAAATACTAAAAATGAAATAAAATACCTGCAGGATCTGCGACGCCTCGAAGGCGGTGCCGGGCAGCAGCACGATGGGCGCGGCCACACGCGCCGCCTCCACGCACACATGTGGGGGGGGGACTGTACCTGCAGTATCTGCGACGCCTCGAAGGCGGTGCCGGGCAGCAGCACGATGGGCGCGGCCACACGCGCCGCCTCCACGCACACATGTGGGGGGGGGGACTGTACCTGCAGTATCTGCGACGCCTCGAAGGCGGTGCCGGGCAGCAGCACGATGGGCGCGGCCACACGCGCCGCCTCCACGCACACATGTGGGGGGGGGACTGTACCTGCAGGATCTGCGACGCCTCGAAGGCGGTGCCGGGCAGCAGCACGATGGGCGCGGCCACACGCGCCGCCTCCACGCACACATGTGGGGGGGGGACTGTACCTGCAGTATCTGCGACGCCTCGAAGGCGGTGCCGGGCAGCAGCACGATGGGCGCGGCCACACGCGCCGCCTCCACGCACACATGTGGGGGGGGGACTGTACCTGCAGTATCTGCGACGCCTCGAAGGCGGTGCCGGGCAGCAGCACGATGGGCGCGGCCACACGCGCCGCCTCCACGCACACATGTGGGGGGGGGACTGTACCTGCAGTATCTGCGACGCCTCGAAGGCGGTGCCGGGCAGCAGCACGATGGGCGCGGCCACACGCGCCGCCTCCACGCACACATGTGGGGGGGGGACTGTACCTGCAGTATCTGCGACGCCCCGAAGGCGGTGCCGGGCAGCAGCACGATGGGCGCGGCCACACGCGCCGCCTCCACGCACACATGTGGGGGGGGGACTGTACCTGCAGTATCTGCGACGCCTCGAAGGCGGTTCCGGGCAGCAGCACGATGGGCGCGGCCACACGCGCCGCCTCCACGCACACATGTGGGGGGGGGACTGTACCTGCAGTATCTGCGACGCCTCGAAGGCGGTGCCGGGCAGCAGCACGATGGGCGCGGCCACACGCGCCGCCTCCACGCACACATGTGGGGGGGGGACTGTACCTGCAGTATCTGCGACGCCTCGAAGGCGGTGCCGGGCAGCAGCACGATGGGCGCGGCCACACGCGCCGCCTCCACGCACACATGTGGGGGGGGGACTGTACCTGCAGTATCTGCGACGCCTCGAAGGCGGTGCCGGGCAGCAGCACGATGGGCGCGGCCACACGCGCCGCCTCCACGCACACATGTGGGGGGGGGACTGTACCTGCAGTATCTGCGACGCCTCGAAGGCGGTGCCGGGCAGCAGCACGATGGGCGCGGCCACACGCGCCGCCTCCACGCACACATGTGGGGGGGGGACTGTACCTGCAGTATCTGCGACGCCTCGAAGGCGGTGCCGGGCAGCAGCACGATGGGCGCGGCCACACGCGCCGCCTCCACGCACACATGTGGGGGGGGGACTGTACCTGCAGTATCTGCGACGCCTCGAAGGCGGTGCCGGGCAGCAGCACGATGGGCGCGGCCACACGCGCCGCCTCCACGCACACATGTGGGGGGGGGACTGTACCTGCAGGATCTGCGACGCCTCGAAGGCGGTGCCGGGCAGCAGCACGATGGGCGCGGCCACACGCGCCGCCTCCACGCACACATGTGGGGGGGGGACTGTACCTGCAGTATCTGCGACGCCTCGAAGGCGGTGCCGGGCAGCAGCACGATGGGCGCGGCCACACGCGCCGCCTCCACGCACACATGTGGGGGGGGGCTGTACCTGCAGTATCTGCGACGCCTCGAAGGCGGTGCCGGGCAGCAGCACGATGGGCGCGGCCACACGCGCCGCCTCCACGCACACATGTGGGGGGGGGACTGTACCTGCAGTATCTGCGACGCCTCGAAGGCGGTGCCGGGCAGCAGCACGATGGGCGCGGCCACACGCGCCGCCTCCACGCACACATGTGGGGGGGGGACTGTACCTGCAGTATCTGCGACGCCTCGAAGGCGGTGCCGGGCAGCAGCACGATGGGCGCGGCCACACGCGCCGCCTCCACGCACACATGTGGGGGGGGGACTGTACCTGCAGTATCTGCGACGCCTCGAAGGCGGTGCCGGGCAGCAGCACGATGGGCGCGGCCACACGCGCCGCCTCCACGCACACATGTGGGGGGGGGGCTGTACCTGCAGTATCTGCGACGCCTCGAAGGCGGTGCCGGGCAGCAGCACGATGGGCGCGGCCACACGCGCCGCCTCCACGCACACATGTGGGGGGGGGGCTGTACCTGCAGTATCTGCGACGCCTCGAAGGCGGTGCCGGGCAGCAGCACGATGGGCGCGGCCACACGCGCCGCCTCCACGCACACATGTGGGGGGGGGGACTGTACCTGCAGTATCTGCGACGCCTCGAAGGCGGTGCCGGGCAGCAGCACGATGGGCGCGGCCACACGCGCCGCCTCCACGCACACATGTGGGGGGGGGACTGTACCTGCAGTATCTGCGACGCCTCGAAGGCGGTGCCGGGCAGCAGCACGATGGGCGCGGCCACACGCGCCGCCTCCACGCACACATGTGGGGGGGGGGACTGTACCTGCAGTATCTGCGACGCCTCGAAGGCGGTGCCGGGCAGCAGCACGATGGGCGCGGCCACACGCGCCGCCTCCACGCACACATGTGGGGGGGGGACTGTACCTGCAGTATCTGCGACGCCTCGAAGGCGGTGCCGGGCAGCAGCACGATGGGCGCGGCCACACGCGCCGCCTCCACGCACACATGTGGGGGGGGGACTGTACCTGCAGTATCTGCGACGCCTCGAAGGCGGTGCCGGGCAGCAGCACGATGGGCGCGGCCACACGCGCCGCCTCCACGCACACCATGTTGGGGAACTCGTCGTCGCCGAAGTCCGGTATCTCCTTCGCGTAGTCCGCCCAAGGGTTCCAGATCACTGCCATGAGAAAGAGAGACAGAGTGTTAAATAACATTATTGTAAAGGCTTTCCAGCCTTACAGTCAGCCTCTCGCTTTCTCGTTCATT
Source organism: Apotomis capreana (assembly GCA_947623375.1). Lineage (NCBI taxonomy): Eukaryota > Metazoa > Arthropoda > Insecta > Lepidoptera > Tortricidae > Apotomis > Apotomis capreana. Next base: position 2,653,806 of record OX392501.1, read on the forward strand.
GCTGAAAAGTAGTGCAGTGAGATGTGAATATTAACGAATTCACATAGAGTTCGCTAAGGTGCAAAGCCTTTCAAATAAACAATGCAAAGATCGACATACAAAGCATAAAGAAAAATTCGAGGGTTGCTTGGCGCAAGGGTAGCGAAGCGGTTAACGCGCTGGGCCGGCGATCCAGAGGTTCCGGTGGTTCTTCCACCAGGTTTCTTTAAATTTTTCTTTGAGCTTTGATCTTTGTATAAATGGTTTATGATAAGGCGAACTGACCGGTATCAGGGAAGTTGTACTTCTGTATCCGCATCTTGCGGCCGCTGACGACGTTGGTGATGATGTGCTCCTGCATGGTGTTCTGGTAGATGCGGTCGGTCCACTCGTTGATGGTCACCACCTCGCGCGTCTCCTGGTACACCGTGCCTTCCCGCGTCTAAACATCAAACAGTGATAGCACGTTATTGACGAAGCGAGGGAAGTACGCAATAAGGTACTTGACTAACAGATCTAATCAGTTCCTCTTTATCAACTGTCAAAACGCTCCGACAGTACGAAATTTCAAAGAAAAGTAGCGTTTTGACGCCACAACACTACGATCAGTTGGCCTCCTTATGTTTACTATTTGGGCATTTAACCCTTTGAGCGCCAAAGACGCCAAATCACGTCATCGGGAATTCGTGCCACTGACGCCAACGACGCCTATTGACGTCAAAAATTTCGATGGTCAAAAACATGCAAATTCAAACCACTATCTGTGTTTTTCAATCCCTGTTGATTTTGGAGCACTTTTTTTTTTGGTGTGGCGTCAGTGGCACTGTGAATTGCTTTGCCGCTTGGCGCTTGAAAGGTTAAAAATCGCCAAAAACTCTAAGCAATTGTACATGTGTATTTCAGAAATAGCAATGAATGTCAAGCGACACATATTTAATACCAGGTCTTGTTAGTTCCTCCGGTTGTAATACTAAATACGTTCTGTATAAAATCGCAGGAAGCCGTTAATAAGTTTGATGAAACGATGAGGAGAATCAGATACTTAAAGAGGCCGTTCCAGTAGTTGCCATCTCTTTCTTATTGTGTATATTGTGAGTACACTGACCTTGTCTATGAACATGCAGCCGTGCATGCCGGTGATCTGACAGCGCCGCACGTCAGGCACCTTGAAGTAGGTGTGCAGCAGCAGCTGGCAGGAGAAGGTCAGCTCCTTGCTGGGGTTGTACACGCCGATGTTGAAGTGGAGCTCCTTCTCGCGGAGTATCAGTCGGTACGTCAGTCTGAACCTGAAGAGACGTACATTGTTTATTATTTGGGAACCGCTTCTTTTATAGGCAAACGTTTCACAACCATATATTTTATAAGCAGACTTATTTGTGCCCGTATAAAACCGTGTGGACAATAGACAATTACACAATGGTGCAAATTCTGGCAAGTAAGAGTATACCGTTAGGAAGAAGTGCGCCGAAATGGAACGAGGGTACAAAACCGAAAACTGTAGGTCAATATGCTCGTATGCTTGCTTGCATGTACACTTAACTCACTACAAATCAAAACAAGCATTATGAATAAAAATATATGAAGAAATTTATTTATTATTATTTATGGTTCTGAAGAAAGAAATATAAAAATCAACATTATGAGTACACATAAGCTTAGTGACGACATTATCAATTACGATGTTCTGAAAACTGTCTATTATGACCTCGGTTGGTAGTATACAAAATGACGGACAAAAGTATGAAGTAAAAAAAAAACAGAAAGGCAGAAGACCGCCGCACGTCGCCGCTCGGCAGCCGCTCCGGAGCCTTCTCGAGATATCTCCAGACGCAACCCGTAAGATTTTTGAGAATTGTCAAAATCCATCAGCACAACACAGAACTTCGACTTCTGATCAAGATCTATCTTCACTACATAGTATAAAACAAAGTCGTTTTCTCTGCCCCTATGTCCCTTTGTATGCTTAAATCTTTAAAACTACGCAACGGATTTTGATGCGTTTTTTTTTAATAGATAGAGTGATTCAAGAGGAAGGTTTATATGTATAATACATGCATAATTTATCAGCATTGCACCCGTGCGAAGCCGGGGCGGGTCGCTAGTTGTGAAATAAACGGTGCTCACTGGAAGTGCCACATGGAGCGCGTGTAGTCGTCGTCCATGAGGCAGAAGACGGCCTCCACGTCGCCGCTCGGCAGCCGCTCCGGGGCCTTCTCCAGGTGCCAGCGGGCCACGCGCGCGAACCCGTGCTGGGGGCCGAATGCCCATTGTCCGAATTGAGCTGTAGGTAACAGAACATGTGAAATAAAGTGTACATCGTTTCGGATTCCAAGTCAGAATCTGTTAGCAGTTTACATAAAAGAGGATTACTTTCATATCACACTAATATTATAAAGGCGAAAGTTTGTGAGTATATTTTTGTGTTTGTATATTTGTATGTTTGTTTCTTCTTCACGCTCTAACGGCTGGATCCTTTTAATAAATATTGGTATGAGGCTACGTTTTATCCCGAAAGTGTTAAAGTGTTTGTTAGTGTTCCTGTGGGATGAGCAACTAATGCCGCGCGGCGTAGCTAGTAATACTTATTATAAATGCGAAAATTTGAGAGTATTTTTGTAAAGGTATTAGAAGGAAATGCATTTAAATCTAACTTAAAAAATTGGCTCCTGCAGTGTTCTATAAAATTGGTGAATATGTCGTATTTAAGCTATAAGTTAATTTTTAGGCGTAACTATTGTATGCCCGAAATCGGGAAACAGTTGAAACAAATTCACTTTTCTAGCTTAATAAGAATATTCTATTCTATCCTATTCATAAGCGGAGCTACAATCTCAAACTAAAATCTTCCGCTTCGCTCGCGGTTCTATTATAATACCGGTCTGAACATTCGGATTTCACAATTACTTAGGTATAAAGGAAACGTAGTGTTCTTCGGTATTTATATAAGTAATTATTATGATAGTGCGAAATAAATGTCAACTACCCTTTACTATCTACAACATTATTACCAGTATTAATTACTTAATCCCAATTTAGAATAAGCAGTTCATAAATAGCACCATTGCACTCCTTATTCGTACACTGCACCTGTTGACTACTGCTACTCAACAACCCACCCCAGTGGTATAATGACCATCGAGTTTAGCCCTGGGGCAACTTAAAATTGACAAGTTCATAGCTATTTTATACCGGGTATCACCGCGGTTTTGAGCATATTTTGTAAATTCTTCGAAAATTCGTGCATTCTTCCTGCAATCTACTCATAGAGCCTTCTAAGTTGTCCCACAATGGCGATTTGTATGCGAGTTAAAAGCGAAGCGAGCATGCAGCGAATTCGGTGCGAGGACGCTATATTTAAATTAAATAATGTAAAATTAGTATTTCCTTTTGCCTCAAACACAGGGAACCCTAGTTCAGGTTATATAAAATTTAAATTTAATTGTGTATTATAGAATTGGTTCCACGAGAAACGAGATTGACTTCATCATGACCGACAAGAAACGGATTTTCAGTGATATGTCTGTGATCAATAGGGTAAAGACCGGCAGTGATCATCGAATCGTAAGAGGCACACTGAATATCAATGTTAAACTGGAAAGGTCCAGTCTGATGAAGTCTACGCTCCGACCTACTCGGGCCCATATTCAAAACCCCGAGAGCTTTCAACTCGAGCTCTCCAACCGCTTCGCTTGTCTGGAGAACTTTGTCTCAGTGGACGAGATCAACGACGGGCTAGTGGAAACTGTCCACACGGTAGGGTCTAAGTTTTTCAGACCCCGCCGTAAAGATAGACCTCATAAATTGTCTGATCGAACCTTAAACCTCAAGGCTGAACGACGCTCGCTACAGTTGCAGTCTCCCGATGACGCGAGGTCATATAGGCAGCTTAATAGACGTATATCGAAGTCCTTGCGACATGATCTGCGGCTCTTTAATACGAACCGTGTTAAAGAGACCATTGAGCAGAACAAAGGCTCCAAAGTGTTCGCAAAGGACAAGTCTATTGGACAAAGCCAGCTGACGAAGCTGAAACGGGAAGATGGCAGCATAGCGTCGACCAAAGCAGAGGTTCTAGGCGAGATCGAGAGGTTCTATGGTCAGTTATACACTTCAGTCGCTAGTTGGTAGGCGATCCAAGAGCCAAGCTGTCCCGACATTATACCGAAGACATCCCGGACATCAGTCTGTACGAGATTAGGATGGCCCTGAAGCAGCTTAAGAACAACAAGGCGCCGTGCGAAAACGGAATCACCTCAGAGCTTCTGAGAGCGGGTGGAACACCGGTACTTAAGGTCCTCCAGAAGCTCTTTAATTCCGTCTTATCCGAGGGCAAAACGCCTGAAGCATGGAATAGAGGCGAGGTGGTACTGTTCTTCAAGAAAGGTGATAACAGCCTATTGAAGAACTACAGGCCCATCACGCTTCTAAGCCATGTTTATAAGTTGTTTTCAAGGGTCATCACGAACCGTCTCGAACATAGACTTGATGACTTCCAGCCTCCCGATCAAGCCGGTTTCCGAAGAAGCTATAGTACCATAGACCACATACATACGCTGCGGCAAGTTATACAGAAGACTGAAGAGTATAACTTGCCATTATGCTTAGCGTTTGTGGACTATGAGAAAGCCTTCGATTCGGTGGAAACATGGGCGGTGCTCGAGTCACTTCAGCGATGTCATATTGACTATCGGTACATTGAAGTGTTTGTATAGTAACGCCACCATGTCGGTCCGAGTTCAGGAGCAGAGCACAAAGGCCATTCCATTGAGAAGAGGCGTAAGACAGGGGGACGTTGTTGTGTCCCCGAAACTGTTTACGGCCGTTATGGAAGACGCCTTCAAGCTCCTAGAATGGCAAGGACTTGGCATCAACATGAATGGCGAATACATCACTCACCTTCGGTTTGCCAACGACATCGTAGTCATGGCAAAGTCGATGGAGAAACTCAGCATGATGCTCGATGACCTCAATTGAGTTTCTCAACGGGTGGGCTTAAAAATGAACATGGACAAGACGAAACTCATGTCAAATGCCAAGGTTGTGCCCATCCCAGTCTCTGTTGAAAACTCGGTACTCGAAGTTGTTGACTCATACATCTACCTAGGACAAGTGGTCCAATTAGGTAGGTCCAACTTCGAGAAAGAGGTCAACCGCCGAATCCAACTCGGCTGGGCAGCGTTCGGGAAACTACGCAATGTCTTTTCGTCCGACATACCTCAGTGCCTCAAGACGAAAGTCTTCAACCAATGTGTGTTACCAGTGATGACTTACGGCACCGAAACGTGGTCTTTCACTATCGGCCTCATCTCAAAGCTCAAAGTCGCTCAACGGGCAATGGAGAGGGCTATGCTCGGGGTGTCTCTACGTGATAGAATCAGAAATGAGGAAATCCGTAGACGAACTAAAGTGACCGATATAGCTCACTGGATTAGCAAGTTGAAGTGGCAGTGGGCAGGCCACATAGCACGCAGAGCAGATGGCCGATGGGGCCGAAAAGTGCTCGAGTGGAGACCTCGGACCAGCAAGCGCAGCGTAGGACGTCCACCTACAAGATGGACAGATGACCTTATAAAGGTCGCCGGAAGGCGCTGGATGCAGGTCGCTTCCAACCGGTATATATATATGGAAGTCCAAAGGGAGGGCCTATGTTCAGCAGTGGACGTCCTATGGCTGAGATGATGATGATAGAATTTAGCCTTATCTCTAAATAACAAATATACATAATTATTTTAGTGTACTTACAATTTATTTAGGACTTCCCCTGAATGAATGTGAAATGATAATCAAAGCCGTATTTTTTTTAAACCCACAATATTGACTACGTTGATTTAAATAACTACCAGAATAGTAAAATAGACGTTTTATTTACCAAAAGTCAAATGGCTGTATAGTATTTTGTTCTATAAGATAACTCTTTTTAAAAAGGTGGCATGTTTTATACAATATATTATCATTTTGGATAGATTTATATCCGCGACTGTATTATAATTTTGGGCGAAAAAAAGTATGAGTGAATACTTACGGAACACGAAAGGTATGCCTCCCCGTATCGCCCGTTTGCCATCGAAGACTGCTTGTTTACTGAAATCAAAATGAAAACTTTTTTAACAACCGTCAAAGAATACCGTAAGGTCGGGTTACTTTAACCCTGGGGGTAGCATTGTCCACCCATTTCAATTACTATGAAAACTTTTAAAAACAGCACCAGCGATCACTTAAAAGTGGATATGTCATAAGATATAGTTACCCAGAATTTACTTATTGAATAAAGTTGGTTTTAAAGGGTGGGCAATGTTACCCCCCCAGGGCTAAAGACACCCGACCTTACGGTACTCTTTAACAACCGTCAAGAAGCCTTGTAGAAACATTTTGAATTTAAAGAGAACTCTTGTTGGAGATTTGGAATGTACACGGAAAATAGACCCTAGCTGATGTATTTATGTAAAGGAATTATTAGTTTTGGTTCATAATATTTATAATTCTTTGGCAATAGCAAGAGTTATGTGGCTAAATGAAATTTATGTTTAGCGGTAACATAACAGTTTACCGCTACTTAAACGAATATCGCTTGTATCAGTGACAAACCAATGTATACATGGTGGGCCCTGTAACAAAAGCGAAAAATTAAAGGCCTTGCGATTTGCGAGCGAGTTTTCTATACAAATCAGCATGGCGGCGAACTCGCTTCGTGATCGCCCTCAAGGCCTTAAAATATACATCCTTTAACTAAGTAGTAACTACAACCAAACGGTTACGTCAAGAAGAACGAAGGATTGAGCAGCATTCCACGACACATAAGATATCCTACGACCATAAGATATCATGCGACAATATCGCAATGTGAACATTCATTAATAAGAAATCTTAACTTTAAATTACTATTTCTCAGAATTTTAGTTTAATTGTTTTGCTTTAGTTATAGGCCCCACACAGTATATAAACGTAAGTATTTATCAATAAAAGAGAATCTTTACATCCGACATTGACTTATTATCAACCACCACCAACCACCATCTATTATTACAAGACGAAAATAAAGTTTGGAGTCAGAAAACTTAGAAATCTGTTTTCTTGTCGCTTACCTCGTCGTTCAGTGTTGTACAAATAGTAAACCAAAACTGCATTGACTTAGACATAGACACTTGACACATAATTAATGTCTCCAGGCATTAACCAAGTTTTATAATTACCAGTTTAATTTAATGGAAGAATGAAACTATTACATTAATTTAATTCAAATTCAGCAATATATCAAAGTAATTTTGATGCAGGTATCTTTCAAAAATCAAAGATATTCAATAGTGATTCTGATTTGTTAACCATATCAATAGCATAAAAACTTTGATTTTTCATACCATATAAAGTACTGCCCAGTGCCCCTGAAAACATTTACCCCAATACTGTTCAGAAAGTTCTGGTACCTAATTCATGTAAATTATATGCAACAATGCAGCTACGTATATATACTTGTAGAAAACCCCAAAAAGTAAATATAACGATTATCCCGCTAGGCTGTGTGTACAGCACTTATCCTTTGACCCTCCGCGCGCTTACATCATCCGAAAACCCACGGTAAAAACCACGTACCTAGGTTAAGTTTAAGTTCAAATATCATATTTTTCTAATCATCATAATCGTTAAAGAATCATTTACTTGAAGTTAATCATATTATGAAATATTTATGGTAAGATGAGATTGGAATACAAAAATAACATATATATATATTCGCGCAAATACTCGCGCGACAAGAAGATGGTGATGCTCGCCTTTTCAGCCCCTACGATTCGAGACCATGAACGTAACATGACGTTCGAAACGTCGAGGTAATTAAATTAACACTTTTTGAACCCGATTAAGTCCCGTTTTGCTATAATAATCGTAGCTGAAATCTGTACTTAACTTAAAAGCATGGAAACGAACACGGGAGATCCCTATATAGAGCAGCAGGGCTAGCGACGACGACGATTGTCGCGCGACTCAGCGTCACCTTTTTTTATCTCTTTCCTTGCGGGCCCTTTGCACTGGTTGGTACTGGCGTGGCCCGTCCTTTAGGACGGCCACTGAGAACATAGTCACCTGTCTTGCTGGCACGGTATTGAAAGAAAAGAGAGAGGTAATATTTGTCGCGCGACAAAGTCTCAAATTTTGCTAGACGTGCAGGTAAGTGTTAAGACAGGATGTCAAAATTGATAAGGGGATACTATTTTGTTTAGCCAGCGTGTGAAGAAAGAAAGCTATAGTCGAAGGCAAATAATATCGGAATCGATTTAGTAATTAAGTTCATTTAAGAAGCAGCAGAATGTCGCATGGTAACGTCTAGTAGGTATAGGAATGCTTAAGTTCATCGCAAATATACTGACAAGACAAACGTGTTCGAAAACTCTCGACTTCCAAATTTCATCTGATTGTTTGTCCAATAGCATATTCCATTATGCCATATTTGATGAATGATCTGAAGAATAAACAGGGAACTACATAGGTAAGGCTACTAACTACTAACATAGTTTATTGTCTAATGGGATAAGAATAACAGGTAGTGATTTACTGATTTATTGGACTGTGACAGTCTTCTTCAGTCGAAAACTGCACCTCTACTCTAGCACAACTGTGCACGCGACTCTTTCTCGCGCGAGATATATTACCTTCTCTATCTTTACAGTGCTGTGAGATAGTGACGGCCGATGCTATGTCGCGCGACAAGAGTCGTGAAGCGAAGTTGTGCTAGACGGGCTGGAGAGAAACTGCGCAGAATCGGGACGAGTGGCTTTCGTTTCGGAAGCTAAGATCCTGCTTGGGTCACTGAGCCAAAATAGTAAGTTAGTACCGGTAGTAAACTTATTAGTACCGGATGAAATTAATGGAAGAATGGAAAATGGAATAAGAAAGAATTCACAACTACCAGGCAATACATCAAGAAAACGTTATTTAGAATATCCTAACAACTGACCATTACCGAGGTAGCACTGGATTGCATTTCGCATACCTATAACACACACATTCCAAATATGTACCATTACAGTAATGCATTCGTCCGCCGCAGCATCGCCCGCTAACCGCACACTGTCTTACACAGAAAGGGAATAAGTCATACATTTATATCAGCAATACAACCCTTTGTCAGTAACAGAAGTCTTCGATTCACGTCAAAACAAGATCAATTTTAGCGGTTGCATTCCAGCACGGCGCGGGTAGTGCAAAAAGCACCCTTATATTATAAATGCATCAGTGGGCATCGGGAGGGACAAAAACGCTCAGAGCAAGCTGGGTATAAATTATTTATGCCGTTTTAAGCATTTTGGAGTCGGCGCGAGTGGACATTGCTGACAACCTCTCCTTTGGGACTGGCGTGTTATCCTTGCTGATATTATACATACGAATGCGTTGTTTTTCTATCACTGCACAGAGGTAGAGTATGGGCCGGAGAATTATATAGGCTACTTTTAAGACTAGAGATGTTTCGTTCGCGAGTGACTTTTCATTCATGTCAGTAACTCACTCTGAAGGATAAACCAACTCACTATATCAGTATATCTTTCGTTTGCAACCACTCACCACTCAATATGAACTGAACTAAATGATTGATGAATTTGGCGATTATTTTGAGAAGAGTCACATTTTTTCAATAGCTACATCATTATTAGTATTAATCTTGCATAATTCTTACGACGCCTAATTCAAAAGACCCAAATGAACGAAATGAGCTCGATGATTTATGATAGAGCTGTTTGAGTGGCATGATTTGCCGTTGCGCATCTCTATTTAGGACTCCGGTGGCGCGAATGTCATTTGTTTGAATGACTCAGGTAGAGAGCTAGCCAGTTCTAGCAGGCATTTTACTATGTATGATGAACATTTACGTTTCCTACAGGAAAGCGACATACGAGTATGTCCCATGCCAACTTACCGACGGATCTTTATATAAAGGTTATGGCAGGTTTATAGCTATAAATACAGGCTCATAAGCCTTTTTAAATTGATAATGATATCGGATGTGCAACGAGCATTTATGAACGACTCTAGTTTATACATAATTGTCATACAATAATTCACGGGATGCAATTAGTAATGATTATTGAATGAATCTTTCAAACATTAGTATGTATTACAGGGGTAGCTTATACGTTGGTATCTAAAATAAAAATAAACCCATTTTGTTAAAAAGTGGACTTATACTTACGTATGTATGATTAAAAAGTGCTTTTACATAGTTGTAACTTTTAACTCATAGGTTTAGTAACGGGTTCCCTCTATGTCGCATACTTTTTGTTTGTCCGAAACTGTTTTAGCATAACAGACTTGGCATATTAAGTTTTCGACGAATGGTAATGAGGCAGAAACCTTATTTGGCATAAGTTCTAACTTACCGAAAATGTGTTTGCCCGATATTGTATTCGCATACTATTGTTTAGGCCGATTATATTTACGAATAATTTGGTTTAGCATAATGGTATTTGGCATATTATCTATTGTCCGAATCTATCTTGGCATACTTAAATTGCTACAAGAAAAGCCGGTTAGGTTAGGTTAGAACTGCATCCCTCGCAAAAACGATCAGCTAGCAGAAAACTAGGTTAGGTTAGAATTGCGTCCCTCAAAAAAACGAACTGCTAGCATAAAAGTAGGTTAGGTTAGGTTAGGTTAGAACTACGTCCCTCGCAAAAACGAACTGCTAGCAGAAAAGTAGGTAAGGTTTGGTTAGAACTGCGTCCCTCGCAAAAACGAAATGCTTGCACACCCACACTCATCCCTACAAATACTTAGGTAGGTTCGTTCGTTACCTTTTGTTCCTTAGAGCGAAAATAGAAGCCCCGCGAAGGGCTTCGTCTAGTGGTTGTCGGATCGTTAGTAAATTAAATTTTCGGAGTGATGAAAATATGCCTATTTATTTTATATGCATAGACATGATTCGGACGAATAAAAATATGCGCAAATAAATTATGACAAATGAAAATATGCCTATTTATTTTATGTGTAGACATGATTCGGACAAACAAAAATATGCGCAAATAAATTATGACAAATGAATATCTGCCTTATCAAACTATGCGAACCTAGATTATGCCAAAACAGTTTATGCGGAAAGTCAATTATGCCTACATAGATTATGCCATGCAAAATTATGACTAAAAATATTATGCCAAAACAGGGGGAGCCTTTAGTAACATAATCTATGTCACCCTAGTCCGTAAAGTGGTATTCTCTGTCCAAAATCTCACTTCCTAGCCAAGGCGAGACGTAAAACTTTAGACTAACCACACGGGCGGTTTTTCGTAAAGCCCCCAGATCGCATAATATAAACACCTGCGATCTGGGACTGGTATTTTCAACAAAAAACTATTTTCAATCATGTGCGTAAAAACAGTTGTTCTAAGCGTAACTAAAAGAACGCCTATATAAAACTTTTCAAGTATCAGTAACTGCAACAGAAACCGTTTATAATCATACAAAGTATAATATAATTGTATTACCAAACACCATTTAAAACCAGGATAAAAACGAGCGAAATTATTTACAACCACGTATTAAATGCCACATTCTTGATTGCGCTATTATAACAATACATTACTGGAGTTATAATTATGCTCGAGTGACTTTAATTGGTCGAAAAAACTGCGCCGATAATGACAGGAAAGTACATGAAGTGACATTATTCCTAATACCATGTATAGAAGTCACCGTTTTGCGAGGTCCGTAAAAAGAAGTGGCCGATACAATGCGATGGAGATCCGTTGGTCGAGAATGTTCTTAATTCAGACCCAGGTATATATTACATTAATATAATCTCATACTATTATGAGATTTTAGGTTTGTATTGGAAATCAATTTTCTATGAAGGGGTCACGATTTCAGGAACAATCTTAACAGCGTGATGCAGGATCGTCATTTGTTTTGTATGGGCACGCGGCGCCGTGCCAACCCGGCGCCATCTGCTCTCATAATTTCGTTTGTCCGCACATCACTCCGAAACGGCTGAACGGATTTTAATCAATTTTGGTGCTGGCATAGCCGGACATCCAAAGATGGTTATAGGATACTTTTGACACGTCTACGGTAAAGAAAAAAACGTTGCGGGTGCCTCCTAGAAATAAATAAAAATAAATATTAAGGCAATGTTTGTACTATGGGCACTAAGATGACGATATACATAATAATTATATAAATACACATATAGATACCATCCATGACCCAGGAACAAATATTTTAGTAAATCACACAAATATTACCGTCAAATATCGTACCATCAAATAAAATAAAAAAATCTTTCAGTATTTTTTGTTACAGCGGCAACAAAAATATATCATTTGTGAAAATTTCTACCGTCTAGCTATCACGGTTCATGAGATACAGTCTGGTGACAGACGGACGGACAGCGGAGTCTTAGTAATAGGGTCCCGTTTTAACCTTTTGGGTAAGGAAACCCTAAAAAAGGTAAATTAACTTAAATGTCTGAACAAACAGGTATATAAATGGCACATTTTATTTTAAATGTTAACGTTATTACAAAAACTATCAACAATCTAAGTATATGTTAACTTTATTGCAGAAAATATCGATAATATCTACAATTTATCTCAATAAAACTTGCGGGGAATAACATTAACTAAATAAGGCTTTATGGACTAACTTTGATGGGTACTTATCATCAGGTAAACTATGCGAATATTTGCTCTATTACAAATACGAAAAAGAGGGTCATACAATGTATATAATTTCCTAATCAATGTTTATTAAAGCGGTCTGCTAGCGTAAAACAAATGTCTATATTGAAGCGGTCTGCTAGCGTAAAACAAATGTCTATATTGATGCAAAAAAAGGTCTTTTATGTATACAATTTTGTGGTAATATTCATTTCTGTCTTTGTAAATGGGATAGAATGGTAGAAATTGTAGTAAATTGTAAAGGTACATCAGCGGAGCCAATTGGTACACGATACTTACAGCCCCCAAATCGGACTGCAATCGGAACAGTTCCCCGAATCGGTGTAGGGACTAGATAAAGTTTTAATTGGAGATTCCGGATGAAATTCCTTCATGAGCTGCCGCCGGCCGATACATTCCGGCTTCGGCAGCCCGCTTTTTATACCAAAACTTGTTTCATTCTGCCATTCCCTCCCAGATAAAATAGCGACAATAAATATAAACCGACCGCTTTCTTTACCTAATTATTTCCAGATCGATTCGGAAACTGTATCGGAGGTATTCTGCAATTAAAAAGTTCTAAAATATGCTAAATGGGCTATTTATAAACGCCATTAAAGTTTAGGAGATCCGAGACAATGCAATGAGAACGGACGCTGATTCCGCTCTTTCTTCACTTTAATTCAGAGATCTCGCTCAAAAAGGTGTCCAGATTAATTTATCAACATGAGAGTCTCATTGTTTTAGTCTGAGCTCCGTCGATATTCCGCGAATGTTTGCCGCAATTGGAATTTGCCACAGCGAACAATGTTAACCGCTAATCCGCGCTCGGGTAAAGCCTCAAGATCGCTATTGCGCAAAAAAACCCGTGACCCGCGACAATTTCTCGAGGGGCCCCGTTCTCATTGTTCTCTACTTTCATAAATATTGATTAAATATGAGGCACATCATGTTTCTCAACATTGTTATAATGTGCGCCGCGCGCGCAGGCGCGCACCCCGCCCGGCGCCGGCTACCGCGCTACACTATAAGGGTTATAATTACATTAAGATGCAATTTGCAAACAGACGAGTAACCAACCCGTTGCGACCATATATGGGTTTTCATTAATATTGCTCGACGCTCCCACTCGTAAGGGTGTTGCCGGGAAATTACACCGGTTATTTGCACAAGTTGAAAACTATTTAAAAAAATCGTATTGCACTTTCTGGGATTAAAGGAGCAATTATGAGTAAAAACGTGATTAAGATTCACCAGCGATTTGCAAACGAAGTAATCAGGAAGAAAAACTCGTAACATGTATACAATAAACACCCTTCCTCACACGCTTAATGCGTCCTCTAATTATTTTAACCAGTAACCGTTGTGAAAAAGCGGCAACTGTGGAACAAAAACCGTAGTAAAACAGAGGCGCAGCGCTTAATGATTCGCCGCTCCCAGTGTTACTTTGACATATTAAGAAGACTACAAACCGGTTTGTAGAAAAAACACGAAGGGCTCTGAGCATCAAGAAATTAAAGGTCGCATAAAAGATGCGACAAGTCAATAGGGCGCAATTAGATCATTTTAGGAGCTCAGCTGGTATCATTAAGGTAAAGGAACCGGTAAGCGGCCATTCGACATCATTTGACATTATACCGGCTTCAATTAACTCGATCTACTAAATATTAATACGTACAATTATTTGTCGGACGGGACAGGGTGCTGAAATTATGAGAATTTGCATAATCCATTAAGTAGCCAGCGCTTGTAAAAGATACGATAGTCATAACGTTTAATGAATGGCTTTATCTATGTTTTTATATGTTTTGTCAAAGTTGATGTCGGCATGTCGTACATGTGTATTAAACTTTTATTCCAATTAGCAATACATCTGTACGTATGAACCAATTAATTTAAATGAATACAATCTCACTGTTTTACATTTAAATATTTATTATGCTTATCGGACGCGTAAAATAATGGAAAGAAGGTTGCATTTATTCTTGTTTCCCCCAGAAATAGCTTGACAATGATTAAAAGTGGAGTAAAAGATTCCAGTTGTCGAACCACTATCCATTTGTGTCCACTTTTAGCCTTAATAATGCGTCTAAGTTTCCAAGATCGATTTCTTTACTCTACCTAGAGCACTACTTAGTGGGAGGTCTGATAAAATACCCCATTACTAATTACCAGGTAAGCGTAGGTCGGAAACATTATTCTGCAAAATCTTGTTTATCCAGAACGGTGGTGCCGCCTACTGTTATCTTTGCACTAGTTTTTTTGTGCAGACAAAATTAGAGTGCTTAGCGATGGTGGAAAGATTCTCAACCCGAAAGTATTACTAGTTTTAAATAAAAAAAAAATGCTACACAACACCAGGGTCCTTGCAATTAGATATATCAAGAAATAATCCTTGAACACCAAATTTGGATAGCATCGAAATTTGGAAGATGACTATTTATTTGAGTTTTTTTGGTCACATGACCTTTGATTTCTAAGGAAAACAGCCAATTCCTTATATTATAAGTTATAACAAAACTTTTACATTGGAATGTAATTAACAATTTTTCTGATAGTCCTATAGTATCGTACGACTTGTTTCAATGAATGAAGAATAAATAAAATAACCTTCAATAAAAAAAAAGTTAATTGAATTGAATTTGTTAATGACTTTCAGCAAATGCTTTCTTACAGAGTAAGTGCTTTTTGAAGGAAAATAAACAAAGCTTCTACTATTAGATACCCACACGGTATTTTGTACTCGTACCTACCTAATCAATGTAAGTATGTACGCTTCAAGATCATTGATAAATGATAAATTTGTACTATACAAGCAACGAAGAAAGTCTCAATTTATTTCTTAGGAAGTTGCATTTAGAACATGCCATCAATTTGTTGAAACCTATCTTCTTACGTACTACTAACTTTTTTGAACAGGTAGCACCAAAAGTCAATTTCAGTCAGTCTTTAATATCGTTAACCGGCCACAATACAAATTATAAAATGATCAGGTACGCCATAAACATAAAAAAGTGGAACAACTTAATGGTGGACATTTAACAAAGTGACCGAAATATGTGTGCATGTTTCATTCTCATCAAAAGTAGCTGTCCACCTTAACACCTTGTCGTTTCAACTAACTATACTACAACAGACTGAGTGCATTGCATTTATTAAAGTGACATAGTATCAAAACGATCGCCTAATTTTGACGCGTCGTTCAAGTTTATCTAACAGTGTCTACAGTAACCTTCGGCACGCCGGAATGAAAGTGTTTTTGCTGCCCGGAAAACGTAGGAGGCAAGCATGGGCCAACACGTGCATTCACACCTTAACACCAGCCTTTAAGAGCAATATTCGAACAACTAAAGATCTAATCTCTGAGACACCTCGAGGCCAAAACGATTTAAGTCACAGGGCAACGACGGCTTTTTTGGACCGTTCGGATTTGAATCGTTCTAATTTTGTAATACTTTTGATGAGTGATTCATCTATTGCATTGTTTTATGAGGTTTGGATGCAATCACACGGAACAGACATTGTTTTGCATGCATATGTAATGCGCTATTCATAACATTGAAATACTGACCTGTGTTGTACAATAGATGGCCGTAGTTTATCTATTAAATTCCTATACATTTTCTCATATTTGCCTCCGTTTATTTGCAAGTTAAGCTAAGAGAAACTGAGGCTAAGATATTTCATATAGCTTTAATAGATTATCATTATTATCAATGCCAACCACAGGCGCCGGGAAGAAATCGCATTTGGTCGAGACGTTTACCCCTTTTGCAATTTTATTTTTTGTATCTATTATGTCGAGGTGTAGGTACAATAAAAAGTATATGTTATATATAAACTATTCATATCCATTTTATCATATTCCAAGATTTAGAGTGCTACGCGACACTATAAGTGAATCGAAAGTCAAGTCAAAGTCAAGAAATTCCTTAATCCTTATTCATGTTGGCACAACAAGTACCTTCGAATCGTCAATCCGCACTGTACCTACACTAAAAAAAATTGCTACTAGTAGCCCTAAGTTTGTCAGTCCTCCGATTTTAGTAACTAGCTTACTTACTACATTTGAGCTATGTAAAAAAAAAATCTGTGTAAGGAACTCTAAAAGTATTCAGAGTGTTCTATATGACAGATGAGTAGATCTAAAAGTCTATGCCACTGCGCAATACAAATGTATTTAATAATCCTTATTAAGCAAATTTTTGATTGATACCTGACGCATGCTATGATTAGTACTTAGTAGTTACTTCCTTGTAACATAGCCTTATGGCCGCATTAATAATACAGTCGAACATGAATAAATTTTAATTATTGCTCTTTGCATTTTGATGAAGTAACGTGTAATTTTACCGATACCTATCTTGATACTTTGTGTAACGGTACGCTAATAGGTAATTTGCAGGCATTCTGCCTTTAAATGTATCCTGCGCTGGAGGGGACATTTGTAACAATTTAAAGTTCAAAGCGATGAGTTTAATTAAATTGTAGCCTTTTTTAGATGTCTGTATCAATAAGTATTAACAAATAAGTACACCCACGGACAAAAGTATGGAAACAAGCTTATACTCGTATGACAATACTACAACCCGGTTACAATATCTGTGTACCTAGCAGGAATGTGAAGCCATCGACGCCAGATCCACAGATATTGTAACCGGGTTGTAAATGTTTACAGTTTTTGACTCTAATGTGACGTAATAAAATGTTAATAGGTACAACCCGGTTACAATATCTGTGGACCTGGCGTTGATGGCTTCACATTCCAGCGAGGTCCACAGATATTGTAACCGGGTTGTAAATGTTTACAGTTTTTGACTCTAATGTGACGTAATAAAATGTTAATAGGTACAACCCGGTTACAATATCTGTGGACCTGGCGTTGATGTCTTCACATTCCAGCGAGGTCCACAGATATTGTAACCAGGTTGTAAGCTGTGATTTCCTTACGGAATAATTTACAAAATGACACAATGAAAATTTAAATTAAATATTTTAAAAGTCAATAACACAACTTATAAAGATTGCGAGTTCAACATTTTGTAGAAATAAAAAAAGTAGGCAAAATAAAAAAAGGAGTTAAGTAAGTATATATTTCTTTACAATATTATGTTGTTTTAATAGTAGACGTTTAATCTTTTGGGGGTGGGTGGTTGGTTACTAACATTTACACAATGAATTGTTGGAAACTTTAAATATGAAAAGTAAAGATTTGTTTCCATACCTTTGGCCTGGGGTGAAGCTAATCGTTATCAATATTTTTTTTGCGTTTGTCTATGAAGAAATTATATTATTGCATTGTAATAGGCGCTTAAAATTTGGGGAGCCCGAACAATATCCATAAATTGAGCAAATTTAAATTGTCTATACGCCTATTGTTAACAAGTTTCGTGTTCCGCTATGTGTGTGTTACTGTTTTTTATCCAAAATTAATAAAAAAAAATTTTTTTTTTGTTCGTGTTAAAATGTACCTCTTGACAGGTTAGAATTGCCGCGCTTTTTTCCTGCAATTTACATACAGACAGACACAGGAGTACAGGAGCAAAGTGATTTATAATGAATGGGTTGCCGATACAGTACCCATCCATTGTTTGGATAATTGCTTTATTAGCTAAGTACCCTAGAAGAGAATGAAGTGCATAGAATGCAGTATGATGTAAATTCAATACTCCTGAGTTACAGTAAACAAATTAGCATTAAAATTATTTCATAGCGGTTTAGCATCTGAAGGGCTAACTAGTCGATAGTAGATGACGCTAAACTAAGACTGTGGCTGTGGAAATAACAGTCAAGCTACATACAGTGCATTAGCGGAGAGAATGTGATTCGAGTATTATAACTGTCTCGCTTGCTCTTACGCGGCCAACATAAGAACCTGTCAGTTTTCACCCAATCCCGAATCCCAATCTGAGAGCTCACAGACTATAAGTAGCTTCCTAGGAAAAATCCACCAATAAGATTACGTACTTAGTGTCAATCGGCGTGGCTCGCTTTTGTTTTATTTTTCTTCGCATTTATTTATCAAGCTTAGCATTAATCAGTCTAAGCGATTACATCTCACTCGCACCGTACCAAAACAGAGAGGGATAGCGTTTGTCGCGTCTCTGCGTCTAGACCCTCGGCAAAAACCGCAAATGCTTCACATGTGACTAACAAAGGCACCATTACACCCGAAACCAAGCCCAGGACAGTGACAAACAGCGAGAACCCTCCGCGAGAGACAAACTACGTAAATCTACAACCGAGTTAGGGGGCGTTCATTCATTACGTGTTATGTTTAGGTTCAAACCGAATCTCTCCTAATTTCAGGTGGGGGAGAGAAGGGAGCATATATTTTGTTTTAACTATATAGCAGATGTATTAATTGAATTTTTATTTAAGAACACATTAGTGTATATATTCTAAATGTACGGATTATGTAAAACTAGCTACGTTCCGCGGTGTTACCTGCTCATCCCACGGGAGGACTACATTTCATCGGGATAGGGATAAAAAGTAGCCTAAGTGTGCAGGGTGTCAGCTACCTTCATACCAAAATTTATCAAAATTGGTCCAGCCGTTTGAGCATGAAAAAGTAACGAATATACAAACACACTCACAAACTTTCGCCTTTATAATATTAGTGTCATGGAAAAGGCCAGCTAAATTTCACGATATATCACCAGCCGAGTTAGCTTAACTAGCGACTTCAGTTGTCGCGCGACACCATCTCCCGTCACTCTCTTACAGAACTGCGAAAGAGATAGGTAATATTTCTGGCACGACAAAGAGTCGCGTGTAGGGCTTCCAATCCGGGACTTCTTGAATGGTCAATCCCGGTTATAGGAAGCTTCTAATCGCATGTCACAGTTATGCTAGCCGTCCAAACAATATTGTAATGACACATTTGTGCTAATATTGGTGTTGAAAAATAGCCTCTCGTAAAGAACGGACGCTCCCTTACACAGTTTTTGTCTTCATGGGCACGGCACCTCGGGGGTCAGCGGGCAGATGCTCGGGACAGCCGATTAATAAGACGGCCCCGCCCCCGGCTGTGGCTTAACATCGCCAATTTACAAACACCGAGATAAGCCGATTACTGGAGACAGATGCAGCCGACTGTACAGAATAGTGCTGCGTTAGATATGCGAGCGACTGTACAGATTGGTACACTGCAAACTACTTCAAAGTGGTCCGGTTGTTTCAAACTCGTAAGTTACGCACATTAAGCTCTGGAGTATAGCTTTTTAATGACTTTTAGAAGCATTTTTAACCGACGATATTATGTTTTTGTGTGTGTTTCAAGACGTCCTGATACTGCCCTCCAAGGCTGCGCTTTGCCTACTCTATTATTATCGGGCCAAAATTACTATGGAGTCAGAAGCACTATTAGGCCGGACGTCTCACACGCTGTATAGGAGAAGCAACGAGAGAGGCCGGCTGAATGATTTACGACATTATCAGCACGTTGGTTTTGGTCCTACAATAGTTCTGCGTAGAACGCGGTTTTGAACCGCCTAGCGGTATACAGCTATACTGTCACACATGTGATTGTGTTCATGAACACACCAGAAATAGTTGCAGGCTGTCGCCGTTCACAGATATCAAGAAGGATCTCATTATCGAAAAATACGGTAGGTAAGGTCAATGTGGGCAAGACCGGCATATCTCATTTAAAATAAATTTTGATCAGTTTGTATAGGGTTATTATTTCTTTCAGGATAATCGGCTTAGTTTTATATGATGAAAAATATAATATATTATACTGCCGTTAAAACAAATTGACCAAAAAAGCATAACTTTTGTGCAAAAAGAGGTTTTTTTAAAAACTTGGCTAGTAGACGGTCTTCCCTAGTTAAATAAGGTAAGACCGTCTACTACACATTGCCGCCATATTTATAAGCGGAAAGGCATGTAAATGACCTTGTGAGATTATTTTTTTTATGCCATTGCAAAATGTGTTCAAAGTTCTAGGAAAAGGAGTTGCAATTTCATTTTATCCATATTTTTCTGTTTTTAAGGCAAGATCGGCATATGGGTGTAAAAAGAGATTGTCAACCTTTTTTAAAGTTCAAAGTAAAACAGCAAAATAAGCGCAAACATTTAATAAAAATGACAATTCGTTATTTTATAACGAAATAAGCTTAAAATATTCACAGTATTTACTTATTAATTGAACACCAATTACTTAAAAGATTACAAAAAATAGTTATAAGTAATTAAAGTAGTAAGTATTGTGTACTGACCACAAATACATCTTTTAGTGAGTAAAAAATGTGTAGTCAACCATGGCCATTCCTGGTCGTTCAAAAGCTCAAATATGTCTTTCGTTAAAAAGCAATACAGCAGGCAATCCAAGCATCTCAAAAATCCGGTGAACTATCTGAAAAAGAAATGTCTATCGTATATCTATGACTATCTTGTATTAAAACGGTTTTAAGTACTTTGTTTAAGAGTTGTCTATTTGATCATTTTTTTCCATACAAACGTTGACCCCCGATAACGACCAAAACTAGACAGACGTAGATGAAATTTGGTAAGTATGAACTGGACGTAATTATCTATGCCTCTGGTTTTTCAGATTTTCGTATAAATTTGTAATGTGAGAATTGACAGGATCTTAAAAGTCGAGAAAAAAAATTGACAACTTTGCACAGGAAATACAGACCAGGTAACAAAGCATTTTCGCAAAATTCGAAGAAACCATCGGCATAGAAAAAAATAATGATTATCCTAAATGCAAAATATCATCGCTTTCTGTACTGCACTTTGCGTACAATGAGGGGTCAACGAAACCCAGAATTCCACCCCCGAATCTATAGCTATCTCGACGATAAAGATAGCACTATCACGCGACGGAGAGTGTAGTTGTAGGTATATGAAACGAGATTATTAATTTCATTGCTAAAGGTTGGTCACATCTGGTTCAAGGCAAGACCGGCACATGACGGTCTTCCCTTGAACATTTTAGACGGTTTTTCCAACTAGATATTTTTTAAGGTTATATACATTCGGTACCAAAATCCACAAACTTAATGCGTTATGGCTACATTAAAATCATGAAACATGTAAAACAATTATCAAACAACATTATTACTTACTTCAATAACAAATATTTCGGCTTTTTATATTTTTTTTCATTTATTTACGGAAGCACGTTGCACTCACTTTTTAACTTCGACACACAACTGAACTTGAGAGTCGAGTTGCGACCGTTGTCTCCGTCATAGCGACACCTATCCTAGAGTAAAATAACTAGGGCAAAACCCTGCTTTACCAACCGAGTTCTAAGTGGCGCGCAAATACAAATACAAGAGATATGCCGTGTAGACGGGCTTACCTTATAGACGGACTTACCCACATTGACCTTACAGTTAATAATTATAATTTTTACCGATAGTACTTGCAATAAGGATATGGAAAGTGCAGCTCTTGAATTTTTCCATACCATGGTTTTTCTAGAATATATATTTTTTTTAATTTTCGTCGTGACAGTGTGCTTTCCATTTGGCTGAGGGGCACCCTGCCTCCAAAACACAATTTAAAAAAATACCGGTCGATGGTCGATTCTTGTCAACCACCAATGTCAGTCGAAATTCCGCAAGAAACAATATAAGACTACATACCAATATAATCAAGGCTTGGATTCTGGTGGCCCTATAGGAATATTGTAAATAATAGATTAAAGAAATCCTACCGAGTTAAGGGTCCTTAGTATCGTCTCAGTGAGCTGTTGATGGATGTTCAAAGAAAAGTACAGTCGGTTATACAAGCTTGTCACAAAAAAAACTTTTGGCACTTTTATAATCAAATGGGCAAAAATACCTTTAAACTGTATATATAGGTCCTCTCATAGTAATTGCACTGCCTTCTAGATCACAGTTTGCTGATATTGGTGTTCGGCACCTTGGCAGATTTACCGGCTAGACCAATTTGTAATTTAGTAATCCAAGCAAACTCCCACTTAGAATATTCAATGTCTGATTGCTCTTGTGATTTACTGCGATTATCCTTAGGTTTGCTAACGTGCCTACATCTACACAACTAAAAGGACATAACGAATACCAATTTAGGAGTAATTTAGGACGTTTTGGGTAAGCAAGAGATGGTTACATCTACAATGGCATAACTAAATTGAAGTTCCTAGTGATTTAGGGCGTTTTGGGCGAATGACGTTAACTGGACGTGATTTATCTAACAGTGAACTTAGCCAACGGTAATTATAATGAAGGATGATTTATTACAATTAAGGATGGTATATAATTTGATGTCAGTCACTCCACATGAACATGACCATATGGACTTTGTTTATTATTTGTAAATTATTAGAACGTACCGTACAGTTTTACGTACGAACGTACCGTTTTAGTGTTTGAGCAAATAGTTACACTGAAGTTAGGAATTATTTGGTGATAGTTCACCAAATAATCCATAAATTTGAATTTTTATTTTATTTTTTTAAACTAATTTAAGTAATTATCTGTCGATTAGCACCTTAATTATCAAAATCGGAATATCCGTTGAGGTTTTAGATCTTTTGTAAGATTTTTTGACCCAGCGGCGCCATGTCTGTATTCTTCAATAACTTTGAAACTATACGAGCTAATGATATGCGGTTTTTTTTTCATAAATGTAAAATTAGTTGTATATTAATATAAATAAATAAAAAAAAGTACCATGTACATACCTTTTTACGAGTAAAATTCCAAAAAATCACAAATTTTAAATAGTTTTTTCAGAAATTATAATTTTTGGGTATCCAACATAATTTTTTACCTGTTTTCAAATTTTTTTACGTTAAATTGGGTAATTATCTGCCGTTTGGCACCTCTTTCGTCAAAATCGGAGTATCCGTTCAGGATTTACAATTTTTTAAACTTTTTTTGAATAAGTGGCGCCATTTCTTATCCTAAGGGGTGAAACTAATTTCTCCTCGAGTGAAATCGTTTATTTTGGTCTATATTATCACTGTGCAAAACGGCTTGCTTCCATCACAAAGTGCAGCTTCCGGGCCAAAACCGTCCATAACAAGTAAGACTATATGTGAATGCACGAGGAAGACGGTTATCAGAGAGAAATGCGAGCGTGTTGTGAAGCTTGCTATCAACATCTGAAATAGTGACCACGACCCTGTCTAAAGCGAAACCGACGAAAAAGACAGGAATATAGACTTTGTTGTTTCGCCCTTAGTTGCATTAGCAGCATAAGTCCAATGTTCTAAGTGGGTTGAAGGTACCCAGAGGAAACTTAAAGAGTGGCCGACTACTAGATGTTTCTACAATTACACTTCACAGAAGATCACCATGCCGAAATAGCAATCAACTCGGTTCCCAAGTGTTAAAATGGCAGCTCCTAAATTACATTGTTCGTAACAATTTGGAAATCCGTCATCTCATTACATTTCGCAATGATGTTAATCTTTATTTGCGATCGCTCACTCGGTTCATTATCATTATCGTCCTACGCCTCAGCTGTGTCAAAAGCTCTATAATTTCGTGATAGTTTACGATGATTGTGAAGTAAAGAGGAAATTAACTGTACTCAAACCCTTTAAACGGCAACGACGGCAAATCAAGTCGACGGAAAACTAATTTCCCGGACGCAAAAGCGTATTTTATCGTTATAAAGAGGCAGATACACGGATACACATACATTTTTTGTCGGGGGTTAAAAGTGATAATGATTATCGGGCAACCTCACGCAAATCGATCAAATCCGACAGTAAGCTCTAGTAGGCTTGTGTTATTAGGCAGGGATCATATGTAAAATGCCAGCAAAATAGATTGAAATGACATACGTGATCCAGCATTTCAATGAATTTTGCTCGCATTTTACGAACCCTGGTAAATATGGGCAATTGAACGCCGATCTTATATAAATACATAGAATAGTATTTACACATGACCCAGGTATAAATCAAGTTCATCCCATTACACAAATGTTTGCCCTTGCCAGAGTTCGAATCCGGGATCAGTGGGCTCAGTACGCAACTGCAATGCGCCAACCGCGTCGTCAAAAAATGCATTTGTTTTACCGCTTGGGCACACAGTTTTTCGCTAGCGCACTGGGCTGGGTGCCGAAAAAGAACTACATTATGTACGTAGTCTCATTCTCACCTCTTAAAACATTCAGTTCCCTTCAGGATAATCGAAAAATCAGGAAAATCGGTTTGCAAACTAAATTTTACCTGATTTTTTCCTATAGGTAGTTTAATCCATACATGTATGGATGAATTGAAATACGTTCAAACCGTTATTGAGAAACAAACATCCTAACATCTTCACAAAATTTCACATTTCATAGACAAGGTTTTTTAAACAAAAAAAAAACATTGTATTATAATTTCAACTGCATACAACATATATCTAAAAAAACTAAACCATACAAGCCTAAAGCCTAATCGTCTTAGACCCGATCGTTTTCGTTCGATGACATCACCAGATTGTCGTGGCCTTACATGGCCACGTGTATGATCTATCGATAGGTACTCGAACAGCTGACGTGATGATCGCGGGATCTGGCTTAAAATGGGCACATGAATGTTATAAACAATGACACAAAGGTAAATTAAGAAAGAAAAATTGAATACGATCTACTACAATCGAAGCGGGGTGTGAACCCGCGACCTCTGCGTTACCGGCGCATTGCTCTCCCAACTGAGCTATCCGACCGCTACTACGTCAGTCACACCAAATCTTTCATCCCTTAATCCTTTACGCTACTGGAGCGCCCTCTGCGTCATATATGTTTTTTGAAATGCTTATTGCGCATTAGCCATACCCTAGGATGTGCGTTTTACACGCACGATCCCCAATCCCCATTGCTTTACAGCAAGTGTGAAGACTGCGAGAGAGATGGCGCTGTTCTAAATATTTGTATAGAATCTTTTTATCGATTCTATATTTTTTATGTGGTAATACCACATTTTTATTTTTTTATAAACAATGACACAAAGGTAAATTAAGAAAGAAAAATTGAATGCGATCTACTACAATCGAAGCGGGGTGTGAACCCGCGACCTCTGCGTTACCAGCGCATTGCTCTCCCAACTGAGCTATCCGACCGCTACTACGTCAGTCACACCAAATCTTTCATCCCTTAATCCTTTACGCTACTGGAGCGCCCTCTGCGTCATATATGTTTTTTGAAATGCTTATTGCGCATTAGCCATACCCTAGGATGTGCGTTTTACACGCACGATCCCCAATCCCCATTGCTTTACAGCAAGTGTGAAGACTGCGAGAGAGATGGCGCTGTTCTAAATATTTGTATAGAATCTTTTTATCGATTCTATATTTTTTATGTGGTAATACCACATTTTTATTTTTTTATAAACAATGACACAAAGGTAAATTAAGAAAGAAAAATTGAATGCGATCTACTACAATCGAAGCGGGGTGTGAACCCGCGACCTCTGCGTTACCGGCGCATTGCTCTCCCAACTGAGCTATCCGACCGCTAACGTCAGTCACACCAAATCTTTCATCCCTTAATCCTTTACGCTACTGGAGCGCCCTCTGCGTCATATATGTTTTTTGAAATGCTTATTGCATTAGCCATACCCTAGGATGTGCGTTTTACACGCACGATCCCCAATCCCCATTGCTTTACAGCAAGTGTGAAGACTGCGAGAGAGATGGCGCTGTTCTAAATATTTGTATAGAATCTTTTTATCGATTCTATATTTTTTATGTGGTAATACCACATTTTTATTTTTTTATAAACAATGACACAAAGGTAAATTAAGAAAGAAAAATTGAATGCGATCTACTACAATCGAAGCGGGGTTTGAACCCGCGACCTCTGCGTTACCGGCGCATTGCTCTCCCAACTGAGCTATCCGACCGCTACGTCAGTCACACCAAATCTTTCATCCCTTAATCCTTTACGCTACTGGAGCGCCCTCTGCGTCATATATGTTTTTTGAAATGCTTATTGCATTAGCCATACCCTAGGATGTGCGTTTTACACGCACGATCCCCAATCCCCATTGCTTTACAGCAAGTGTGAAGACTGCGAGAGAGATGGCGCTGTTCTAAATATTTGTATAGAATCTTTTTATCGATTCTATATTTTTTATGTGGTAATACCACATTTTTATTTTTTTATAAACAATGACACAAAGGTAAATTAAGAAAGAAAAATTGAATGCGATCTACTACAATCGAAGCGGGGTTTGAACCCGCGACCTCTGCGTTACCGGCGCATTGCTCTCCCAACTGAGCTATCCGACCGCTACTACGTCAGTCACACCAAATCTTTCATCCCTTAATCCTTTACGCTACTGGAGCGCCCTCTGCGTCATATATGTTTTTTGAAATGCTTATTGCATTAGCCATACCCTAGGATGTGCGTTTTACACGCACGATCCCCAATCCCCATTGCTTTACAGCAAGTGTGAAGACTGCGAGAGAGATGGCGCTGTTCTAAATATTTGTATAGAATCTTTTTATCGATTCTATATTTTTTATGTGGTAATACCACATTTTTATTTTTTTATAAACAATGACACAAAGGTAAATTAAGAAAGAAAAATTGAATGCGATCTACTACAATCGAAGCGGGGTTTGAACCCGCGACCTCTGCGTTACCGGCGCATTGCTCTCCCAACTGAGCTATCCGACCGCTACGTCAGTCACACCAAATCTTTCATCCCTTAATCCTTTACGCTACTGGAGCGCCCTCTGCGTCATATATGTTTTTTGAAAAGCTTATTGCGCATTAGCCATACCCTAGGATGTGCGTTTTACACGCACGATCAAATGTGGTATTACCACATAAAAAATATAGAATCGATAAAAAGATTCTATACAAATACATGAATGTTAGTTTATGTAGTCTATGTGTCTTTCTTAATCGGTTATTTTTAGTATGCTCGTCCACAGAAGCGGAGCGAAATCAACCAATCAGGTTGCGTCTTTGTAAAGCCCAAAAGAAGGGCATTTAAATTCTGAGGACCATTTTACTACACTCCAGTGGACAGGCAACCTTAAATACAAGGCATTTGATATTCAGGTTTCTTTTGACAGGATGAACCTTCTGAACCCTATGAACATTTTAGGATTTTAAGTGTAGTATAATTTGTATGAAAACTTGACATTTGATGATCTATTATCCTTCCTAGGATATGTGTATAGGAAGAAATATTGACCGGTGTTCATTTAAATATACGGCATTAGATGATCGGAAGGTCTCTTTTGGCAGGATAAACCTTCTGAACCCTACTACGCTACGAACATTTTATGGAGAGCGATGATTTTTAGTGCAGGTCAATATTAATATTTTGTATGAGATTTTGATATTTGTTGATCTAAAGCCTAGGAGTATAGTATGAGGAGAAATAGTGGTCGGTGTTCGTTTAAATAAACGGCTTTTTACTCAATTGCATACTTCCCTCGCTTCAACAATAATGTACTATTACTCGATACCGGGAAATAAAAAATACTTTACGCTGACGAAGGCACCTTCTAGTAAGTAGAATAAAATAATATTAAATAATTGTACTAACTTAAGCACGACATTTATTTATGTATCCTTAGCAAAATTTAACAAGGTTTCCACCCCGCCTCTGCCTTGTTATTAGCTTGTCGAGCATTTGATTGTAAATTCAGATTCAATTTTTATTTTCACCGCTCAGGTTATTACCATAAAACATATTTAGAACCTCCTACATTACTCCTACGTTTTAATCAATAGGGATATTTGATCCATGAATATACATTTCAATAAAGATTTAAGTCTCCGCGGATATTGCGTCAACTTGCGGTTCCCCGTTAACCGTTTCAACGCCACAGTTTCATAGCACGGTATCGGATTACTACGCAAACAATCTGGTCGTCAAATAACGTCCAAATTTTAATGATCATAAAGTTCGTTATTCAAACCACTATGAGTATTTCTAATAGATTCACTATTGGAAAATACTCATAGTATACTGCCCTGCTTTGCCTGGAAAAAACGACGTTCTTCTCTTCTTGCTAGTCTTCTAGTTCTCACTCTTGTCAGAGTGAGCGTGGTCTCGATGATGATGTATGTATTCTTACATACACGGCTGATCTACGTCATCGGTCCTTTCCGTCCTGTCCTTCAAAATTTGTCCCCACATTATTTTATTAGCATTAGCACCCTTTCGAGAACACTGAGATTCTGGTGTCTGTCGCTGTCGTCGTTCTTCTACAGAAGTTAAAATAATTTAAAGGCTGTCAGAAACTGAACAGGGCATTTGTCTTAATCCGATTACAGTTGTTTTATGAGCTCTCTCCGTCTATCGGGCGGCACACGACGCATAAATTAGTCTTGATTTATCGCCCACTCGCACCTCTTCCGTCACGGGACAAACAGACAAAGGATATGACACGTAGAGTACCGTATATTATATAGAAATTTACGCAAATCAAGCGAGGCTGCTTATGTGAGCTTTGGTCATCAATGTCACTATTTCTATCTTGTTAACCAGCACAACTGTGACACGCGACTCTTTCTCGCGCGAGAAATATTACCTCTCTTTCTTCGCAGTACTGTAAGAAAGTGACGGGCAATGTTATGTCCTAAGCTTAGTTGTGCTAGACGGGCAGTCCCTTGTTGCTTAGATTTGACATTGACACCTCGTGGTGGTGTTCTCCTTTTAACTTCTCGTTACGTCGAGGGCTCAGAGTTGAACCACAATAGTTCGAACAAAAGGTTTTTTTTATTAGAACTAGGTACATGTATCTGTCGTGCATGCAGTTCTCATTTCAAAGTACAAAGTATAAATAGGATCTCCTATCTCCATTTATCGGATTTCACAATATTTACGAAATACCTATCCAACGACACCTCACAGTCACGATGATATGCCTAAAGATTTAATTTTATCACTTTTTCTGCGCGATTAATATGAAAGCGTATTCATTCCACTGCCAAAATCTTCCTCAATCCTTAAAGTCTAAGCTAAGACGCGGACGACATTCGAAAACAAAAATACCGCGGACGGCCAGACAAAACTATAGTTCCTATGACTTACAAAACCTTAAAAAAAGTCATATTTTGTCGATGGCACGACTACCGACAAGCCCACGTGCTCTACTACGCGTGCACACATGTCCGTTTTTTTCTCCATCAGTGACATCCAGCCGCTTATTACACGCGTTAGACAGCTGTGATGAAATATTGGATAGGGACTGACCAAATGTGACACGCACGCTCCTAATGTAGGAATAGGAATCGTATCAAGTTTAATCTTTCTTTAGAGATTTATGGACGTTATAAATTAAAATACTTCTAGACGAACTGAAACGCTTTCGTAACTATTTCTAAAGATTAAGAAGCTCCTGAAAATCCTGAAAGAAAATGAAAACCGGCCAAGTGCGAGTCTGACCCTCGCACCGAGGGTTCCGTACAAATACTAATCCCATCTTAACCGGCCCGGTTAAGTTATGTTTGCACCTAGTATGTATGGCGCCGGATACAAATTAGGTGTAAAGTTAACCCAACCGGGTTCTCCAAATATGAGTTTAGAAAAGGACTATATTTTTAACTCCCGACGAAAAAAGAGGGGTGTTATAAGTTTAACATGTGTATAGTCCGAGGACGGTATTACTTGCCAATTTTCATAGTTCTAGGTCAACGGAAAATACCCTATACATTTTGATTGCCTTGAGTGTCGAAATATATGTTTTTTGGCCTAATCAGACATAAACGGCCGTAACTTTTTTTTACGTTAACCTCGAAGTATGATTTTTTCACAGCTTTAAGGGACTACCGTCGACCTATACTCAGGTCGACGGTCCCTTGAAGCTGGTTTAATTCAACTTGATATCTCCATGCGTTCTCGAGATAAAGGGTCTTGACAGTCCGACGGACAACAAAGTGATCTTATACGGGTTCCGTCTTTTTCCTTTTGAGGTATAATCATGTCGGTAGAATCATGTCATTTAGATGTTTCTTTTTACTACCTATTTGACATATCTCCAAAGTGGAAGTGGTAGACTCGACTCTACCATCAGACTCGTATAAGACGCTTAAAGGTCAACTTGCACGATAAAAAAAAGTTAGGTAATCATTTTTGAGATATAAGAAAAACATAGATATGTATTTCAAAATACAAAAAACGCACAGAAAATACTCTGATTGGCGGATTCATTAACTAAAATGATATGATCAATGTTTTTTTGCTTGCATTGCACCGTACTCACACAAGTAGATTTTATGGCTCGTCATAAATTTAAGAGTCAAACTCTTGCCTGTGTAGCTGAATATGTAGCTGTCTCTATCTATCCCTATATCCATAGCCAACTCCTTGATTTCCCTATACGACACGACGATTACCTTCTCTTTTATGGCTACTATACTTAAAAAAAGTTACTGAAATTAAAGCTTTTCTCGCTCAACTGAGCGACGATTTACTCAGCGAAATCATCAACGACTCCATACGTTAATTATATAGCGATTAATTCGAAATCAATTTAGAAGCACGTATTGTGCGGATGCAATTTGGCGTAGAGACAAAAACCCGTCTCCAGCCCGCTAACAAACGAGGGCCACTAATGATTCTATGTGCCGTATATATAGCTACAGATATAGATATAGCTATGTGATGAGTTACAATTCGTTTGTTCTTAATCTAAGATAGTTAGCGAGTTTCATGTGGCGAGGAATTAATATGGACGTTATACGCGTGCTGCCCGCTTAGACTATGTAATAAGTAGAATTCTAATATTCATGACTTTTTTTTGAGGATATTAATTGATTAAATTTTTTACTAGCGACCCGCCCAGCTTCGCTCGGTGCAATGCTGATAAATTAGGCATGCATTATACATATAAACCTTCGTCTTGAATCACTCTATCTATTAAAAAAAACCGCATCAAAATCCGTTGCGTAGTTTTAAGGATCTAAGCATACCTAGGGATAGACAGACACGATGCGACTTTGTTTTATACTATACTGTAGTGATTGGGATAAAATGTCTATACATATATCGATACCTTAGTTCACACTCGTACTAACTTTTCGGAAAAAGTAAGTAGTTGCAATTAGGACGTTAGTGCACAACTGTATGTGGTTTAAATTTCGCTGGCAAAAAAAATTTAGCACGAGTGTGTGAACTAAGGTATCGATATGGGACTAACTACACATAGACTATTCTTAAAGTCAGAAATGACCGTCAACGTTCAACATTCCTACAGAGCGCTAAAAACGCTCCATACAAATGGCCACCTAATCGTGACGTCATTATATGTTATGGGTATCAATATTTGTATGGAGACTGTAAGAAATTTGCCATTTTCACCGTGAAAAATGCGTTTATGTTCGTGGTTGTCACACAATGATTGTTTTGTTAAAGTATGAGGCTTCTGAAAACAATTTCAAGATTTCTTGTGGATTTAAAAAATAAATCATATCTATGATTTGCGTGCCTTTGAAGTCACATACCTATTACAAAAAAAAAAACGAGTATTTTTCCTTGTTTCGTGACATATTGAGTAAGTTTAATTGATATAATTACAATATGCTGTAGAATTTAACATCAGTCGTCATCCGTCCCTATTTGACGCCAATTGTATTAAATATTGTGAAATGTACCACATGTAAAATGACAAACTAATAGTTTCTATCAAAATGTACAGGAGCAAAATGTGCAAAAATCATTTCTAATTTCGCTATTAGCTTTCTTGTATTTTTTACCTACATTAGCAATTTATTAACTGAGACGCGACAGAAGCGTCTTCTTCATAAAAAGGTTCTTAACAGACAGACGGACGGACAACAAAGTGATCCTATAAGGGTTCCGTTTTTTTTTTGAGGTACGGAACCCTAAAAATCATAATAATATATATGTTATTTCCATACTAATAATTATGTGTTTCATGATGCTTTACGTAACGTAAAGGTATTTCTGAACCTTTCGTTCATTCCGACATTGAACGAAAGGCTGATTATTTTTTAAATCATATATGTATCTAACACTAACACAAATCTACACTCAGGATCATCAAAGATGATATGACAGAGATGGACATAGGTATATATTTTTTTTTGTTTTTTTTTTATGTCATAGGGGGCAAACGAGCAAACGTATCGCCTGATGGAAAGCGATTTACCGTCGCCCATAAACACCTGCAACACCAGAGGAGTCACAAGTGCTTGCCTACCCGGAGGACGAAGATAGAATGCCTCTATGCTAGTAATTTCACCGGCTATCTTACCCCCACACCGGAACACAACAATGCGAACATTGCTGTTTGGCGGTGGGTTAGCAGGCAAGACGGTAGTAACAATCCGGACGGACCCTGCACGAGGCCCTACTACTCCAAACATTAATCCATTAATTTATAATGTCAAAATTAATCGCGATTAATTTAATCTAGATTAACTTAATCGACAGAGTCTTCGATTAACGATTAGTAATCCTCATTTTAATCGATTAAATTTCACGATTAATTCTCGATTAACTTTTGTGCTTTTTACGAAAATACAATATGTCTTGTCCAGGGACTGAAAATGTAGGTACCTTAAGAAACTTTTTTGGTTCGGATACCTTTGTATCCGACCGTTCCCTCTTCCCTCTGCCGTCTTCGCTCTTTCCTCTTCAATCTTCCCTCTTCCCTCTTGTTACAGTAATACACGATGGTTTTTATAATGCAGTACTCCAAGATGTTCTAGGCAGGGACTTAGACTTACAAAAAATATCTTATTTTTCCTAAATATTAATCGACAGAAAATTAATCAAATCAATTAATCGAATAAAAATTTTATCGCCAAAAATTAATCGACGATTCACTTAATCGAGATTAAATTAATCGGAACTCGTACGACTAGATTAACTAATCGTGAATTATAATCGTTAATCGAGATTTAAAAAGTTATTAATCGTTAATCGATAAACTTTTGCCCATCTCGGATTATACATATAAACCTTCCTCTTGAATCACTCTATCAAAAAATCCGTTGCGTAGTTTTAAAGATCTAAGCATACATAGGGACGGACAGACAGACAGCTGGAAGCGACTTTTTTTTATACTGTGTAGTGATGTTGACATAGGTTTGTGTCTCTTTAGTATACCTGTGATAAGAGACACCGCTCTTCCACAGGCAAGTTAACTATTTATAGTTTGTACAGAACTGGTATTTACAAGTTAAGTTTAAAAATTGGGCAAGTGCGAGTCCGACTCGCGCATGAAGGGTTCCGTACCTATATATATATATATATGTATATATAGGTATAACAAGTTTGTTGTATGGGAGCCCCCCTTAAATATTTATTTTATTTTATTTTTAGTATTTGTTGTTATAGCGGCAATAGAAATACATCCCGTCCCGTTTTTACCCTTTGGGTACGGAACCCTAAAAACTATTTCTGGATTATCATAATCATAATACCTACTCTTAAATGAAACCTCGCCTAATGACTAATTGACTACTGCACGATGACCTTTTCAAAAATCATGATAAGTATGTACCTATATACTTTGTAATGTAACTTTAGGGAAAACCGATGTTAACGAAATAAACATTCAAAACAAACGTTTGTCGGCAAAGCGGAAAGACCCCATGTAATATTTTTGAAAGATTGGTACAAAGACCAAGCGTAAAAACAAACTATTATGGCCATTTGCGGTTTAGGCTGGGATCGAAAGCCCTCTTCGGAGTAAGGCCAACTTCCACTGTTGCTTTTTAGGGTTCCGTACCTAAAGGTTAAAAACGGGACCCTATTACTAAGCCTCCGTTGTCCGTCTGTCACTAGGCTGTATCTCATGAGCCGTTATAGCTAGACAGTTTAAATTTTCACAGATGATGTATTTTCTGTTGCCGCTATAACAAAAAATACTAAAAAACATAATTAAATAAATATTTAAGTGGGTCCCATACAACAAACGTGTTCAATCGCGTTTACTTTGCACCTCATTTCTATCCGTCGCCATACATAACAGGTGCAAACTTAACTTAACCCGGCCTGTTAAGACGGGATAAGTACGTATACGGAACCCTCGGTGTGCGAGTCAGACTCGCACTTAGCCGGTTTTTTTTTTTTTTAACGAATATTCTATGCACATTCATTGAGAACTTTAAACGGAACTGTATACACGTATTTCGACAATACAATCATAACGGTGTATCTATATATAAATTGAAAAAGTAAATCGTAACACAACAAAAACTATTATAAAGATAAAATTAAAAAGTAATATTCTACTATAAGCCACTGCCCATTTATTTCGAGCTTGGAGACATGATGACCGGCAAAAAAGCGACGGACCGCGTTCTCTTACAACTTACAAGGCTCGTAACAGTCGTAACTTATACACTGGCGTGTCTGACGCTTACTCACGTTATAAGAGAAAGGTCACAATTTTTTAGACACGAATATATTTAATCTAGTTATACCCTAACAAGTGTCGGTCCGGCCCAGGGTGCTACTAAATAGCTTTCAAATGGCAATAATGAAATGAGCATACGTCATATACATATTTGCATTTGTAAACGTCACTAGTGATTTGTCAAGGATTTGTCATTAACCAAATTCAAAACATTGTTTACCGGAATGCTGCTCAATCCTTAATACTGAAAGTTATTGAAATAACTTTCATCACTATCGTCATTCAGGAAACAGAAAGTTGTAAAGAGCATTTCAGCCAGCATAAGATTCTTACGCTACCTTCCATTTACATCTTAGAAGTAGGTACGTTCGTAAAGAAAAACTACAACCTTTTCCCATAGTACTCTCTCGTGCACCTACTTTGCGCCCCCATAATGCATTAGCTCTCAAAGTTAAAAATGTTCGACTCAGGTCCTTTTGCTATGTGTGTGAAAATTTATAACAAATTACCACAAGTCATTAGAGAAGAAAGCAACTTATTACGTTTTAA
Source organism: Apotomis capreana (assembly GCA_947623375.1). Taxonomy (NCBI): domain Eukaryota; kingdom Metazoa; phylum Arthropoda; class Insecta; order Lepidoptera; family Tortricidae; genus Apotomis; species Apotomis capreana. Next base: position 2,689,249 of record OX392501.1, read on the forward strand.
AAGTTTATTAAAAAAATATTTAATTCAAAAATGTTTTTATTCAGTAAATCTGGGGGCACGGTAGTGCCCCCGCCAAGACGAACAAAACAGAGGCGAGGCACTACCTACCTTTTCTCGAACCGTTTCGTCTCATTTTCAAACCCTCATAGTTTCGTCTCAGTTAACACCAGAGCGCCCAAATTCACAGGTTAAGATGCAGTTAGGGAACATATAAAATGTACTAAATTTCACTGATCTAGGTTTTATACTTTAGGTTTTATTGGTACCTAAAATACGCCGATTTTGCCACTCACTTATACACTGACGTATCAAAACCTCTGGGGTACTTCCCGATGACCTACAAAGCTGAAATTCGGTATGTAAGCTAGTATTAGTACACAAACAACAAAATAATTCTTAAACTTGGAACTTTTACCCCCCAACCCCTTAACCTAGGGGATGGAAGTTTGTATGAGACTTCTGCAAATTTTGATACTAGAGGTCTGAAAATTGATATAGGGACTCCTAGTTATAAATAAAACACATAATGTTCCGGGATTTTTAGAAAATCACCCTCCCACCCTTTAAATAAGGGGATGGAAGTTTGTATGGGGTTCCCATAATAGGGGATAAAAGTGTATATTATATATGGGGCTAAACGTAAGTATTTCTTAAATACACAATTATTACTACTTCTGTATCTATACTTTGACTTCGTATTTTAAATCTGGGGGCACGGTAGTGCCCCCACCAAGACGAACAAAAAAGAGGCGGGGCTCTACCTACCTTTTCTCGAACCGTTTCGTCTCATTTTCAAACCCACCTACAGCCCAAAAAAAAAATTAGCGCACCTTACAAAAAGAAATGAGATCCCACCAAAACATTTCATGTAAAATTGGCGGCCAAGACTCACATGCTCATAACGCTTTCGCTGTAAAAAGTTATCAGATCCCAGGAAAAGCCAAGCCCCTAAGCCCTGACTTTACTAACCCTACACCTTGGTTTCAAAAGTATGGCTTGGCCGTTTCATAGTACCGTAAATAAGTCCAACGGACCATCTGGCGCATTACGGTTTATATTTACGATAACCTATGAAACAGCCGTGCCATACTTTTGAAACCAAGGTGTAGGGTTAGTAAAGTCAGGGCTTAGGGGCTTGGCTTTTCCTGGGATCTGATAACTTTTTACAGCGAAAGCGTTATGAGCATGTGAGTCTTGGCCGCCAATTTTACATGAAATGTTTTGGTGGGTGATTATTTAACTGCATGTCATGAATAGATATTGTATGACAGTATATGACATAAATTTAATGAATATGTATAATGAAATGATACAGAATGGTCATAAAGATATTGTAAACTAGCTTTAGGTTATTTAGTTTTAAGATATTGCTGTGACCTTGCAGGGTTCATGACCGCTACTGTAAACCTTCTATAACATCTACTTGTACCATGAATGCAATAAAGTACTTTGACTTTGACAGTTTTGGCTTTATTATGCAAAATAGTTAAGTATTGCGGAATATTTAGTCCTGTTGCCTCTTTGGTTACATTAGTGACATTCACCGCCTTTCGACGTCAGTTACCAAAAATTTGTCGTTGCCAGTAAAATAAATTAGTACCCTAAAAATCCGCAACATGGCGTGGGTTGTAAAACCCTCTGTTGGGCTATATAAGGGGACCTTGATAGCAGTAGCCATTAGTGAAAGTGTCTCACAATTGTTTCTCAAACTAAATTGTATCCCTTGCATCAAATTAGGGTTGCAAAGGAATTAAACCCCGCTCACTCCGGCAAAAAACCACAGCACGCGCCTAATATCCGATATAGTTTCCCGCCACTTTTTGCTTCAAACGCGACACCACTTGACCCTCGGATTTTTCTGGCTCATAACAAAAAGCCTTTGTCAACATGACCCAAAACCCTAATGTGTTTAAGTTTTGGCAGCCCTAACTAAGCCCGGCGGGGCTTGTTTTTGTGAGAGTCTGTGGCCACTCCCCCCGCCGATGACAAATGGCCGCGTCGCTAATGCCCTGATAATTTTATGCCCGGTGCAGGATGACCGGGAGCCGGGATCGATGCGCGTCGATGGATGCATATTCCTTCACGGATCAGTTGCGGGTTTAGCGGTTAGAGGGATTGAAATGCCAATAGACTATTTTTTTTTTATTTCTAAGCTACCTCTCTCGGATAGACAGGGAATGATAGAACTGAACTGCTTATGGTAAAGATAGGTACATATTAGGCCAAGTTCAGTTACAAAAAAATTACTAAATGTTGAGTTTATTTTGGTCTCAACAGTGGTCTCCTCGTGTGAAATATCGGTAGACTCAGACATGTAAAAATGACTATTTATTGTAAATCTTAACGACCAAATATTATAAGTACAAAATACATGGATTAACTTGCGAAATTTTCACGGTTGAAAGAAATTATCTTTTAAGTAATCATGAAATTAGAAATATATAAACATGAGGAGACGCAAAAGAAGGTTCTTCAAACTCAGAAACCACGTCTGTCAGAGCAAAACATACTTGGGTCATTGTCAGATTTAGGTTTGCGTCTTTTCGGTGGACACGTACAAAGTTAAGGATTCTAGGCCTTGTTTTCCGATCAAAATTATATTAGCATAAACGACGTTTCCCTTTCTATGGGCTTGCGTGTTAAAAACATAACTTCTATGCACATACGCTGTTAACTATTGGCCACCGAAGAGACAAATTTTGTTTTTTGAACTGACAATGACCCACCTTTTGTTTTTAACCGAGATGTTAAGATTAATAAAGATTCTCTGTCTGTACCTGAGCGCGGGCAGAAATTGGATGAGGGCGACGCAAGACCGATCGTTGTGGAGAACTTTGGGGGAGAACTTTGTCCAGCAGACGTCTATCGGCAAATGTAATGATGATGATGATGACACGAACAATAGAAATAGTTATAAGTTATAACTATCCTCAACCAAAAGTATGTTATTAATTACATCCCTCTTTTTTCATCAGGAGTTTTATAATAGGAGTTTAAGTAACTATATTTTCCTTATTTATAATGTAAAATACACTTTTAATATGTTTTCGTCGGGGACTACGTATAGTTACGCCTAAATTCTTAAGATGGGTACAAATTAAGTTCATATCACTGTAATAGATCTGAAAAAATGACTGACTAATGAGTTACTTTTGGCGTCTCTTCTCAACGGTGGTCTCCTCTTGTGAAATGCCGGTAGACACAGACATGTAAAATTGCCCTTGTTTCTTATTAATTATTTCGTTATAAGACTGTTCACTTAATCCGGTAAGTAGACCGCCTAGACAAAATTTAAATCATAAATAGAGCTCGCTGGCATGAATGCACAGCCTCAGCCGCATGCGACCTCCGGCGTCACACTCCATTGCCTCTTCTGAATGGGCTCTTATCTCCGAATCCCGATTCAATTCTCCGGTCCGAGGATAATTAGACTCGTGGACGACCAAACCGAGTTAACAGGACCTTCCGAGGGTGAATAAGAAGTAATAAGTATAGTTGTTATCTACAAATACATAGTGCGTGAGGTGTCAGAATGGGATTCGCGTTTTAAACCTATCTCGCTCGCTCTTACGCGATCCAGATAAGAAACTCTGTTTTCACCCAAACCCGAATCGCAATAAGAGAGTTCACGGACTGTATAAAGTACGCGTAATAATTATGACAGGGCGAAGCGCTCAACGTAAACTTCCCAGCCACGTGTTTTCGCTTTTAAATGTAAGGGATATACCTACTGGAAAACTACTGAAACGATTTTGATGGGGTTTCACGTGTTCGTGTGTGTGTGTGTGGAGCTTTATTCGTCCAGGATTGGATGTTATGTGATGGTACTCCCCGTGATTCTAATCCGTGGGTTGGTATAAAAATACTTAAGTACCTATTAGTTTATTGTAAAACAATTAGAATCATACCCTGATATGCACCTATGATTACGTAATAAACTAGTACCCAACCCACAGTGCAAGTTTTGCTTAGTTTGGGACTAGGTCCATTTTTGGTCGATATAATTTAATTTTGAGCACCTGGCGTGCGTAGCAACTTCTGCTGCTGACTGTACTGTTAGTAAGACCTAACTATAGTATGATTATTTTTATGCACACGTTTGACACATCACAGGACCCATATAACGTAAATCTGCACGACTTATTGAATTTCATAAAAATAACAAGCAATGTCATAGTGGTTTTTCTAGTAGGTATCTATAAACGTTTTTTACTTTCTATTTGATACAATTGAGTTCATTTTATTTTTTTTCTTATCACGATGTTGAAGTATTTAACGATAATAAATCATTACAAACAGTTACGTAGGTACTGTGTTTTTTTTAAAGCTGTGTTGTGATGTAAGTACTATTTCTGTAAATTGGTAGAAATCGATTAATTGATAACCTGCAGAAATAACAATAAAACAAATTGCTATTTTACATAGAACTCTCCAGTGAGTCCGACGGCTAGTAGTTCAAAAAAAATATTGATTTACACAAAATAAACAAAAATAAAAAGTTCGTCGAGAGAATCGAATCGATCAACCATTCATAGTCGTTAGATTTGGCCAACAATATTTCTTTAAACAGTCCTTGCTACATCATCACTACAAACATCAACAGAGAACTGTCAAATGAGTGTTTAAAATAAAATCAGACTGTACAGCCTCTCGGATATGAATTGCCGTATGCAAGATCTGCGCACGCTTCCTACATTGCATGAATTAACATGCGAGATAACGCCAACGGCAATTAACGCCATTTTAATTGCAAATCTGCGGCGCAGTGTCAAAGATTCAGGCCATTTGCATTCGCAATTGATATTTCATAACATGTGGCACTGTCAGGCTCTCACTGTGGTGCTTAAGAAGGGCCTAAGTCAAGCCAAAAGTTCCCAGCCAGGGGTCGCGCTCACGCCCCCTTGGATGCGCGTTGGGACATGTTCGAAAGGAGCAGAACGCGTAAGCAAGTGTGGATAAAACATCAAAATATCTCTAAAACAGATAATATATATTTCTTTTTATTATAGAAGGGGGCTCAGCAAAAATGGTTGGGAATTCCTGCTCTACGCAATGCGTCGGGATCTACGGGATCCAGGTTGAGATCTACCTATCTAAGGGTAAAGGTAGGCTGCCTATATTGCCTTATGAATAATACGGCTCTATGCTTAAGTTATAAGAACATAGCTTAATATTTGATTAAGTAATTGATTGTGACTTTATAATTTGATTGCAGTGATTTCTTTTGATAGTATTTTTTTGTTGATTTTGCTAATCTTTGTTATCATTAATAATGATTGGCAAAATCAATGCCTGATAATGATCCATTATCAGGCATAAGATAGATAAGAATGACGCGAAAACACAGTTTTTTGAGTACTTGCATTACTTGTGTAACAATTTTTTTTTTCCTATATTTGATATGCGGGTAGCCTAATATGGCGGCATCCGTAAGTCGCTAGGTGGCAGGGGGCGGGGCTAACTCGCCGTGCCTGCCCGGAAACTTGTGTAGGTACCAAACCATGATGAAAATTCTAATCCCACTTTTAGGACTTGCCAGTCTCAAAAATACTCATTAGAAATCACTTTTCTATTATCACCGACGACACACGTGTGTACACGTGTGTACGCTAGCGTATCTACTCGACTTGTCGCACGGGTTCATCACCTGTCTTGCTCGCACAGTAATAATAATAATAAATATCGGACAACTTCACACAAATCGATCTAGTCCCAAATTAAGCTCAAGGAGGCTTGTGTTATGGGACTTATGGGTACTAGACGACGATATACGTACTTATATAGATAAATATATACTTAAATACATAGAACAACCATGACCCATGCACAAATATTCGAGTTCATCACACAAATATTTGCCCTGGCCGGGATTCGAACCCGGGACCGCCGGCTCAGTAGGCAGGTGTCTACAAACCGAGCCAAACGCGTCGTATTGTAAGGAAAGTGACAGGTAGCATATGCCGCGCGAGAGCAAGAGTCGCCAGTAAGAGCTGTATTGTGCAGCTATACTACTTTCCTAAATTAGCCACTATGTGAGACACGTATGAAGACAACTCCATCTCATTCCTTCGTATTGCTGCATCCCTCTAGTCAGGGATTAATTTATGAAAGTGTAATAATAGCCGCATTTGTTAAATTAAATAGGGAGAGAAAAAGAGACTATAAAAAACTGTTTCATTAAGGCTTCAAAACTTCAAGCAAAAACGATTTTACTTTGTTAAGACTTAAGATATTAACTATTTGCTATATCACAAAATTATTCTTATGCATAGACCTACCTTACAAATAACTGTTCCTGATTATTCACCCGCCATGATACAACCGTAGCTCCTGTAAACAAATATGGTGTTTTAAACCAATTTTAGGCAAAATCCAATCCTGACTGGCCTTCTTTATCAAATGCTTAAATAAAATGCATCGTTTTTGAGTTTTTGACAATATTGTTTTTATGTAATAAAGTGGTGGGTGGACATATACATATACATACATACACACAAAAGCCTTGGAAGTTAAAAATATTAGATTTAGTCTATTATCTTGTGCGATTTAACATACACATTGGATACTTTAGCTACCCAGTGTTTTGTTGTCTATTAAATACTGCTACAGAGATAAATTAATTGTCATGAATTTCTATGGTATGGACCGTATGGATAAATCCAAATACCTGCAATATACTTTTTTTTTTTTAGTGTCCACACAGTAATATAATGTCACATATCACTCCTAAATTACACAGTTCCTTTATAAATATGCACTTCCATTCCACTAAATGCAGTAAAAAAGTCATGTCCTCTTTACTACTTTAAACTAGTATAAATCATACTACGAAGGCTGATATTATCAAAATGTAATCATAATTTGAATTTAACATTTCTTTAGAACCTTAAGAAACACTCATAACAGTGGAATATGACTGTTATAGTGCCACATAGCATTGACACTGTAGATAGGTCAGGGATTACTGAACTGATAACGCCAAATATCTTCACTTAAGCTCAACTGTATTAAAATGAGGTCATTTTATCATAATTACCCTCAAAGAGCTGTAAAGCAAACTTACTATCTCTATTAATATGTATATTACAAAGATTATGAATGAAGAATCAGTATATGAAAATTCATACAATATTAATCTATTTAATCACACAATGCTAATGCACTATAATGACTTAAAAGAGGCCTGCACAGGGCTGCCAATGCTGCTATGCTCAAGTCAGGATATGAACATGAACACTAATATTTATGTGCCTATAATTAACTATTATAATTTACAATAACATTGCATCATTAAGCTCTCATACAAAATTACTTCTCAATTAGTTTCTCATACAAATGCTAGCTACGAATATTACTTATGAATATTTTTTGTGAGTACATCAAATACCAAACTACAATTTAAAGGCAAGTACCTAACTAGAGTTTACTTCCTACAATCCAATAGCCAAGGTCAGTCCGCCGCAGACAGCTTATTCTATTCACTGAGAAAAAAACTCGTTACCAACAGGCTGAAGCGGACCACGCTCCTTGCGCTCGACAATTAAAAAACTTTACCGAACCACGAAATTTTGATCGACAAATTACAAACCCAATTTTAAAACTTCCGCGCGTCACTTCCAAAATAAATAATAATAAAAGCAAAGGTTATGCGGCTCCGTTAAATATGACTAAAACATGAGACAATAATTTAATTATTGTAAAAATTAAACGATCCGCAATGAACGTTAACAGTACACATGACAAAAAAGATCACTTACCGAAAAGATTTACGGTACAAGTTGTATTATTTCCTCGGTCGAGAACGACAACACTCGTCGCTGCCATTTTCCGATTGACAGAAGCCAAAGCCGAGTTGCTTGCTAGGGTAGCGCATACATGGGCAGTAATCTATCGATAGGATACGAACGCAGCCTAATTTTGTCGACTACTCCAGTATTTATAAAATTTACGTCAAGAAACATTAAAAATCTAAATATTATTACCAGCAACATAAAAAGGTCAAAATTGTATTACAAATTATTATAGTACACAACGAAATTATGAACGCATTGAAAACTAACCAATCAGAAACGGCCAACGCTGTGCCGGCTTGTGTCATTTTGCAGCATCATACGTGTATTTTTCCGGTCCTTGTCCTTTCTATTCTTCAGCTTCTATTCGGCGGCGAGTTATTGCGCACGGTTCTCAGTTAAGTGCCGGCACAAAAATGATGGGATCACTTAAAATCGTGTTATTCTTAGGTGTAATATATTTGTGTAGGGCCGCCGAAGAGGATGTCTTAGATCTTACAGATTCAGATTTTTCGTCTGTAATATCTCAACATGATACGGCACTGGTCATGTTTTACGCTCCATGGTAAGTCAATGACACTTTGAAGAGATGTGATTATTTTGGATTATAGCCGTGTTAATCGATTTTTATGTTGAATATTTGTTTTTGATAGGTGCGGCCATTGTAAAAGACTGAAACCGGAGTACGCGGTGGCCGCCGGCGTGCTAAGAGACGACGACCCGCCCGTGGCGCTGGCCAAGGTGGACTGCACGGAAGGTGGCAAGAGCACTTGCGAGCAGTTCTCCGTCTCCGGGTACCCAACCATCAAGATCTTCCGCAAAGGAGAGCTGTCTCAGGACTACAATGGGCCCAGGGAGTCCAGTAAGTTGCCAACACCACACTTCCTACTTAAGTTGCTAAGCAACTAAAATGAATTAGACCTGATAAGATTGGCTGATAATGTCACAAGTGCATTGATCCTAACTTGATATTCAATATATCTATCTAAAATTATGATAATATTATCTCATTCAATAATATAGCTAATATATTTTTACAAGTCTACCCTCTAATATTTTACTCCAATAAAAAATTAATTAAACTTGAACTGCATTAAATACATTAATCATAAGTCTCATGTGTACCTAATAAATTCTTATGAAATGGATGTAAGTAGTTGTGATGTCAAAGGTTTTTGATGTTTTATCTAGTGTACCAGCAAAACTAAATGATTTTATAATAACTAAGAATGTGATTGAAAGCATAATAAGTAAAAAGCAAAAACTGACCAAAATCTCCTCTTTATCAGATGGCATCGTCAAGTACATGCGTGCCCAGGTCGGCCCAAGCTCCAAGGACCTCCTCACTGTTGCCGATTACGAGAACTTCCTTAAGAAGGACGAGGTGACAGTCATCGGCTTCTTCGAGAAGGAGTCTGACCTGAAGGGAGAGTTCCTCAAAACAGCCGACAAGATGAGGGAACAGGTGTTATTCGCACACTCCAGTGCCAAGGATGTTTTGGAGAAGGCTGGTTACAAGTAAGTTTACTTTTGTTTTTACTGTTCTTTACTCAAATTTGAAGACACACTCTTGAAATTATATTGAATTAATCTCAGCGCTCACCTAATTAACAGAAAACTGTGTCCCAGACGCCGAGCTGACAGCAGATAGTATGGCATTGTATCTGCAAATAACGTTGTGGTGTCTTTGGTGCTCAAAAGATTAACTTAGTTTTCGCACATTATTATAACAAAATAGAACTTTAATAAACACTTTTGAATGCAATTGAGTCCCGTTTGGTTATAAATTTTGTTTGATACTGGGTTTTTTTCTGTTATAATTGGTTGTAGTTTAATTCTTGGTAAATAACTTCGAATACCTAGTACCAAAGAGTTAATGCATTATTCCTAATGCAGTAACACTTTGTCGTTGTTATATCTATTATACAATCTGATGCTGGGAAAAGTATCCATTTGTGGTTTTAATTTTTTTATTTAACTGTACAATACAAGCTTATACTAGAGCTTAGTTTTAGACTTTATGTGTTTGAGATTGTCTCCTGAAATTATTTATTTTGTATTTTATTTCTATCATCCATCCCCAATAAATCATCAACAATTACCATTTTTACATTATCCTCCAATATTCTTCAATCGAAGATAATGTTTCCTTTAAAGTAATTATATTTTCAGCCCTCAATACTACAAATATTTCACTTATGAATCACGAGTTATCCCATATTAAGGGAAACTCAGCGCTCCAAAATTGAAAGTTAATTTATCTAATAACCCGAAACCATTGGCAACCCAGGCAATGCCTTGGTAAGTGTATGGATTATCTCATTGAACATTAATACCTTAATAGTGGCAGTAGTGAGGCATCCATACAACCCTATTACCACTGTTTTCCAAGCTAGTAGCTATGTTAAGACAATTGAATGTTAAATTAAATTAGCAAATGAAAAAACTGACTCAACACATTTTTTTTGTTGTTAGCAAAGGAACTATCGTCAGTATTTTAATATGGAATTAAGTAAAGTAATGTCCAATCCATTTGAATATTTACCAAATCAGAAGTCACAGGGTGTCTGTTTGTAGCAATGAATATGTTTCAGCTGATATGACGATGATCATACTCCGAGGTTTTCGGTGCACTAATGATTTAACACCAGTAGACCCAGTGTCAAATCATTTGTGCACCCAAAACCCGTGATGTTGATGATGATGAATAGTGAACTTATCTTAGTGAATTACTTAACTGAGAAAAACTAACTCAACCTAACTCACAAGTGGGATGCCATGCTACTGTGTAGTAATAGTAGTCACATTATACTTCTTATTGTATTCTAGGTTTCAGTCCTGCACTTTCCAAGACATGTCTTGTTACAAATTCAAAAATATATTGCGGAACACTAGTCTCAAGCATTCCTATATTCTCATTGAAAAAGCTCCGAATGTAAGTTTGGATCTCTATATAGGCATTTTATATACAGTCAGTTACAATTCATTTTTATACTTACTTCAAATATTTATTCATTTAAAATTTAGAAAATGTATCATAATTTCAGTTTCTGTTGTAAGTACAAATGAATAATAATCATAATCATTTATTGCTTGAAATAATGGTCACATAGATTTTAAATATAAATTACAGTAGGTACATTATTTCACCTTACAGGCATGCAGGCAACACATGGTTGAAAAGTCACATGGTCACATAGATTTTAAATATAAATTACAGTAGGTACATTATTTCACCTTACAGGCATGCAGGCAACACATGGTTGAAAAGTCAGCACAGTCACTAATAATAATAATCCAATGACAATAATATTTTGTGTATAAACCTTTCAACCATTTACCTATCATGTCATAATCATAATCGACAGATACAATTCAGCAAATATCGCTTGTCTCACTAGTCACTACACACCTTCGTATTTCATTTCATTATGGTCCATGTCTTGCACTATAGAGTTAAGAGTAACCATTTTATCAAAAGCCCTTCTAGTATAACAAATTTGGTATACTTTTTTTCTGAAATTGCTTTTTAGCCTGATGATCTTACTACTTAAAATCGCTTGTACAATAAAAACCGTTTTTTTATGAAAACATTCTTCCAGTGTGTCAGGTTCAAAGGAATAAAAAAAGTGACTATCTAGAATTGTTTTTTTTTATGTCACACTCCTAAAAGTTCTTGTTTTCAAGCCAAGGGCAACTCAAAGTGGTCCAAAGAACGACTGTCCATTGTTTCATATTTACTTCTGCACATATTTGCACAGATGTTACTTGATGATAACAAATTGTTAAATGAAAAAACAAGTTTATTCAATAGCAAAATTGTTTAATGAAAAAACAAGTTTATTGAAAAGCAAATAATTACTATTTCAACATTACAATTAACTGTAGTGTAATCTATTTTTTTTAGTAGTTGAAATGTGGTTAGTATTTTTTTATGACATTCGTTATGTTTTTAAACTAAAGTGATAATGATAAAAGCGATAAGCTTGTGCGTTATTATTTTTAACTGTCGTGACAAATACCTAACTGTTTTGAGGATAATAAATTTAAAAAAACCGCCAAAGATTTTTATTGGCACAAAAAGAATCGAATGTCATATTCATATCTGATTATCTATATCTACGTATTGTATTTTTGTTCTAGTAGTTTTGAAATATTATTTGCGGATTTGCAAGACAATACCCAAATAATAAATCATTCCTAAATCTATTGAACTGTAGAAATATCTATGTATAATTTAATTAAATTCAATCAATTTGCAGAGTTCACACTGCAATATAAATATTTTCCACATTTATTTTTCAACCAACTATATCCGTATCTAATTTACCCACATATACTTAGTCACTTAATAATGTTTGATAAATTGATAGCAATAACATAATGCAGTTAATAGTACCTATTACATTTTGTAAATATCCTGTTAAGTGAAACGCGTCCATAGAGGAAATAAAATGGAATTATAAAATCGATTTCACCTTGTAACACGGATTTGGTACATTAGGTACTTGATTGTATGCAGCACGTTTCCTAACGTTTACAGTGATACGGTGCTTCTCTCCAGTAAATAAGCCTTTGATAATTTTAAAGTCTTTGATTTTGTTCGAGTGCATTATTAATGTTAACTGAGAGCTAAATTTAACAATTTAGAAGATCCTTTTTTACTTTTTTCCCCTACCACGAACGCTCCGCATGTGGAATGAGAAATCCCTCTGGAACCGCACAGTTCTCCACCATTTAGACTCCAGTGAGTGATTATGAACATGCCGATGGCGAGCAGTGCGATGGTAGAAAGTCGTGGGGATCATGTCAGAACATATCCCATTCTTAGAATAAATACGCCTAGAAGGAGTCTTCATACAACAGATTTGCGAAAGATGAAGCCGGTTTGGATTTTATGTGTGCGTGTCTACGAACCAATCATAGAGACGCTAATGATTTCTAAGCGTCTTTATTCTAAGATCCTATTATACAGACAGACATTATAATTATATTATATCTTTGGTCCACAGAGACAACGTTGTGCTGTTCCGTCCGAAGCGCCTCCAGAACAAATTCGAGGATGCCTCCGTGGTTTACTCCGGAGACTCGCTCAAGGGCTTCATCAAGGAGAACTAGTGAGTATACAATACATTACATTACACTACTAACATACGGGGCATGGTCACAGTCAAAAGGCTTAAAAAGCCGGAAGACGCAACGTGGAAGGCCCCCAACAACATAGACTGACGACCTGGTTAGAATCGCCGGCTGAAATTGGATGAGGGCGGCGCAAGACCGATCGTCGTGGAGAACTTTGGGGGTGGCCTTTGTCCAGCAGTGGACGTCTATCGGCTGATATAATGATGATGATGATACTGCCTAAGCGGATACATGGCTCCGTTGGCACCGGTTATGTACCCTTAAAGGCGGGAAAAAACATATACCTATTTTTTATTTTTTTAAGCTACTGAGAAACCTGTTACTTTTTTTCTAAGAATCAGGTACAAGTACCCTAACTATAAAAAAAATCAGGCTCTTAGAAAATTCATCTATTCCCCATTCATTACTAATTTTGAATAGACTGACCAGGATTTATTCTTATTGTATTACCTAATGGCTATCATGCAAGTCCTAAACACTATAGAGTTGGTACATCATCATCATTGTTTTAGTTTACAGTGACAGTATTTGCTAGTGACTGCGTAAAGGATTTGTATGGAGAATTGTAGTTCTACAAAGTGACCGCTAGGGGGCGCTGTTCTCCATACAAATCATTTACGCTGGCGCTAGTGAGTACGGTCACGTTAACTCATGGTAAGGTTCTGTCACTTCTCGATACGACACGACGTCTACCTTTTTCTCTTATTCATGGTACATTCTGAAATAAGCAAAAATATCTCAAACGAGGAAAGTTATGCGGGACTCATTATTCCCAAAATAAACTAATCAAAAGCGAATATACGAAGCATGTCTCACGCTCGACGGGGAATATGAATGGCTGCTCACGCTTGACGGAAATCAATTGGTTCACCCATTGTCCAGTTGCAGTCTGCATAACACTATGGTGCTGAATATGCAGATAAGATAATGTTGAGACTTATATTGTGTTCATTTATGGCACGGCGTGCAAGAAAATGTGATTATCATAGTTTATTTTTTGACCAACTTTAAAAAAATGGGAAGGATCTCAGTTCATTAGGATATTTGTTTTTTTTTAAACTTCGCATTTCATATAAAGTTTTATCTAATCAAAATTAAAGTCTGGCTTATTATCCAAAAGACAATATTACTTCATATCATAACTGTAATACACGATTTTAATAAGCACATTACATAATGAAATACATATGAAACTGAGTTTGCGATTAGCCGCCGTTGCGACCGATCGCTCATGAAGATGAATCGCGAACCGATTTGAAACATGTCCAGCGTTATTCGACTTTAACGATGTGAGTAACCCTGGCAATGGCGACGTGTGTAAAGGCTTCTTTATGCTAAATATATTCATCCATTCTAAAGCATATAGTTTGAACTCAGGCTAGTATGTTAAACCATTGATCTAAGATCAAAGCTCTAAAAAAAATTGAAATACGAAACCTAGTGGAAGAAACCGGGAATCGAACCCGGTACCTCTGGATTGCCGGTCCAGAGCGTTAACCTTTCCGCCACCTTAACGCCCAGGTGACCTCTCGAATTTTTCCTTATGCGTTGTGTGTCGATTGTTGCATTGTTTATTTGAAAGTATTTACACCTTAGCGACCTCTATGTGAATATGTTAATAGTCTTACCGCACTACTTTACTGCAGTGAACGATCCGGCTAGTATGTGTTAAATAGCGTTTAAAGCATTAATCGACCAGCTTAGTCACGAGAAAAAAACTATAAACAAATTATTCAAACATTTCTCACCAATTGATTACTAATCAATGTGTCACGAGTTTTGATACAGCGTGAAATTTGGATCGAGGCTTATCAGAACATTTTACGGTGGATCAAGAATGTTTATAATTTACATGTCGTTTGTTCGCACGCACTACGGCCGTAATTGACAACATCTCATATTCTGAATACTACAATTTTATTACCTCTCCGTATTCCGCTTAGAACGATTACGTAATCACTATTTTTATATTTTTGCTGAGATTAGCAATTATTTTATTATTCACTTATTAAAATGTACTCATTTTAAAATGTATTAACTCCAAAACTATGACACAAGTCAACGGTACTTTAGTCTGGTGTCAATTAAAAAAAACGAATGACGTTTTTGTTGATATTTTTGACAGTTATAAATTTATGAAACATGTAATGTCTCATTTTTTTTTTAATGTGGGGTACACCACAATTGTTATTTAAACCATGAATACAAAGATCAAAGCTTAAAGAAAAATTGAAAAGGGAGCTACCTGGTGGAAGGGACCGGGAATCGAACCCGGTACCTTTGGATTACCGGTCCAGCGCGTTAGCCACTTCGCTACCCTCGCTCCACGTAGACCTGACGATTTTTTCCTTATGCTTTGTGTGTCGATCTTTGAATTGTTTATTTGAAAGGTTTCTACACCTTATTGTTGACAGTTTTTTTTTCGCGGATAGGTCGAAGACTCTATCTAACTCTATCCAGGCCTATGCCTATCTTAGATATAGAATTGTGTTTCAATGTTAATATCGGCTACATAGCTCTCTTATGTCTTACCGTGCTATCAGAAGTCAGGTGCCTAATTATGTACTCCTAATTGCAGCGAAATAAATTCTCTTTCCTTCTTTCGTTTGTCAACAGCCACGGCCTAGTGGGCATCCGGCAGAAGGACAACATGCAGGAGTTCTCCAACCCGCTCGTCGTGGCCTACTACGACGTCGACTACGTCAAGAACCCCAAGGGCACCAACTACTGGAGGAACCGCGTCCTCAAGGTAAGAATTATTTATCTACACACAATTGTCCTTACAGGATTACCTAATTCTACAGTATGGAATATTTTACAAAATAGATAGACACAAATACAGACATAGTTGGAACCGCCTTCCCCTCAAGATCAAGCAAGCCCCGAACAAGTTAAATTTTAAAAAATCCTTGCGTGACCTCTTCTTTAGCAGAATGGAGAAATCTTAGCATATCTGTTTTGATTTTTAGTCCATATATATTTATATTATGTATATATAATAAATATATGTATTTATCTAAGTATTTATCTATTAAAACCTATTCAAGTTAGTTGCACCGCCCACAACTTATCTGCTTTGCCCGATGGTTGACTGGTAGAGAATGCCCTATGGCATTAAGTCCGCCTTTTGTACGATTTGTTTTTCTTTTGTGCAATAAAGATTAAATAAATAAATAAAATAGTTACACAAGCACAACACTACACATTATCTGCACTATTTTACTATATATGTATGTATGTATAGCATAACATAGTGTGGCCCTTGTGAATTCGTTGTCGAAAATCTCACTTCCTGGTCAAGGCATGACGTATTATTTTAGACGAACCACAAGCAGTAATTCGTAAAGCCCCAAATCGCATATTTATCGAATTCGCCGCCCTAACGTGTATCTGTGATTCTGAGTGTGGTATCGTAGTTCCC
The DNA here is from genome assembly GCA_947623375.1 of Apotomis capreana. Taxonomy (NCBI): domain Eukaryota; kingdom Metazoa; phylum Arthropoda; class Insecta; order Lepidoptera; family Tortricidae; genus Apotomis; species Apotomis capreana. Next base: position 2,705,602 of record OX392501.1, read on the forward strand.
TAACAAATGGACCAATTTGACTGTTATTTTTTTTTATAGAAAGACTTGTCCGTCGAGATGGTTCTTACCTACATTTGGCGGAAATAGGACTAGTATTTTCCAAGATACTATAGGTTAACTGGTAGCGAACGTTTCGTGACAAAAAGTCCCCCAGTACCAGTTTTCTTTTGTGCAATAACGTTTTAAATATTTAAATGATTGTCCCAGGTCGCCAAGGAGCAGACCGACGTGACCTTCGCCGTGAGCAGCAAGGACGAGTTCACCCACGAGCTCAACGAATACGGCATCGACTTCGCCAAGCGCGACAAGCCCGTCGTCGCCGGCCGAGACGCCGACGGCAACAAGTACATCATGACTGAGGAGTTCAGGTAATACCACAGCTGGTACATACCCTAGTACGTCATGACTGAAGAGTTCAGGTAATACCACAGCTGGTATATAGTCCTAGTACGTCATGACTGAAGAGTTCAGGTAATACCACAGCTGGTACATAGCCCTAGTACGTCATGACTGAAGAGTTCAGGTAATACCACAGCTGGTACATAGTCCTAGTACGTCATGACTGAAGAGTTCAGGTAATACCACAGCTGGTACATAGTCCTAGTACGTCATGACTGAAGAGTTCAGGTAATACCACAGCTGGTACATAGTCCTAGTACGTCATGACTGAAGAGTTCAGGTAATACCACAGCTGGTACATAGTCCTAGTACGTCATGACTGAAGAGTTCAGGTAATACCACAGCTGGTACATAGTCCTAGTACGTCATGACTGAAGAGTTCAGGTAATACCACAGCTGGTACATAGTCCTAGTACGTCATGACTGAAGAGTTCAGGTAATACCACAGCTGGTACATAGTCCTAGTACGTCATGACTGAAGAGTTCAGGTAATACCACAGCTGGTACATAGTCCTAGTACGTCATGACTGAAGAGTTCAGGTAATACCACAGCTGGTACATAGTCCTAGTACGTCATGACTGAAGAGTTCAGGTAATACCACAGCTGGTACATAGTCCTAGTACGTCATGACTGAAGAGTTCAGGTAATACCACAGCTGGTACATAGTCCTAGTACGTCATGACTGAAGAGTTCAGGTAATACCACAGCTGGTACATAGTCCTAGTACGTCATGACTGAAGAGTTCAGGTAATACCACAGCTGGTACATAGTCCTAGTACGTCATGACTGAAGAGTTCAGGTAATACCACAGCTGGTACATAGTCCTAGTACGTCATGACTGAAGAGTTCAGGTAATACCGCAGCTGGTACATAGTCCTAGTACGTCATGACTGAAGAGTTCAGGTAATACCGCAGCTGGTACATAGTCCTAGTACGTCATGACTGAAGAGTTCAGGTAATACCACAGCTGGTACATAGTCCGTCGGTTGGCGTAGTGTATAGGGTTGCCAGCCCGCAAAATCCGCGAAAGTCCGGAATTTAGCGTCTCGTCCCGTAGAAAACTTCCTTGACAGAAGTCGAATATCGCTCGACATGTTTCGATTCGGTACGCGGTTCATCATCAGGAGAGCCGATCAGTCGCGGCGGCGGCCAACGGTGTTCTATATAACGGCGGCTAAAAGTGTTCGGTTGGGCTCCTCTGAATCGCATACCGATTCGAAACATGTTGAGCGATATTCGACTTCTACGAAGTGAGTGTCTCGTCCCGTGTCCAGTATTTACAGTTTTTGTCCTCGAATACTAGTTTTTTTTTTTGTTTTTCTTTTCGTTATTACCATAACTACACCTAAGTATGAGATCAAGCCAAGCAAGCGTGGCGTACTCGCGACGAAAGGTGCGCGAGCGGCGGCGGGTAGATAACAGCCGTAAATCCGGCCATCCGGACATCGAAACATGCGATTTTTTTTGAGCCAAATTGAAACGGAGACGCTTCGCTCGCTCGGTCCATAAATGTTCAGAAATTTATTAGCCTTCATCTTGCAACCCTAGTTGTGTACGATCTCATTAAAGAAAACAGTTCTATGAAGAAAAATAATTAAACGTATCTAATTTGCAAACGGATGAATTAGAAACTAGTGATATTTTTTTTAATAAAGCAGTAACGTCTGATAGCGTAAACTAAATGTTTATATAGAAGCGGAAATTTGAAAAATGCTATGCTTTGTTAAAGTGGCCTATATTTTACGATTTTAGTGCGGGCGCACGTCGCAAGAGTGCCTATTGTTAAAAACACGCATACTCCATACGTTAAAAATATTAAATAGTACTTGTACATCGTAAAACATGTATTTGTTATCGTTTCAGACGTCGCCCTGCATACTTACATGCTAGTTTGCTTATCACTGCATTCGCGATACGCTCAAATTCCTTTATTTGTTACTAGGTACGAGAATAACTAACGTAATTACTAATCAAGTAAGCACAGACGATCTTTCTAAAGACTCCCATCGCATTTATTTAGGTTACACTGATTTTTAGAGTTGATTGACAAGATTTCATATTTATAAGACTACAATTTTGTTACTTTTCTGCATTCCGCTTATTTTTCCTAAGATTACTAATTATTCTATTATTAATTTATTAAAATCTACTCATTCTAAGATGTAGTTACTCCAAAACTATGACACAATGGATAGGTTACTTTAGTCTAATGTCTAATTAAAAAAAACACTGTGAATTTGAGCTTGACATGATTGACAACTTATTTTTATTGCAGATAGGTCGATGACTACAACTCTATGCAGGCATAGTTGTCGTAAATTTCGGTTATTTTATGTATTTCCTTATATTTCTTTACGTACAGAAAAATAAATCAAATAATCTTCTAGTGTGTACAGGACGCAAAGCTCTAAAAAAAACTTTTTATTTTTTTTATTCAAAATAGCCATGCATTTAACCTCGATTGCACCTGATGTTAAGTGACAATAAGGCCTAAGATGGAAAAAAAATATGAAATGTTGACAATTTTAGACATTACCGGGAGTGCACAGCGCCGCGGTCCTGGGCATTTCATTATTTAGGGACCCCAATCATTGGACAAACTAGTCACCCACGTGAGGTGGGGCCCTGGGCACGTGCCCAGAATGTGCATTAGGAATGACGGCCCTGTAATAAGAGAAAGAAAGAAAGAAATAAATACATTTATTCGTGAAGTGACCATAGAACATTGTAGCCCGGCTAGTCATCGGGAGTGAAAGACGAGCCGTGGTTATAAACAAAATAATTTAATAAACAATAAAAACTATATACAATATAAAAAAATAAAGAAAAAACGGTAATCAGTCAGTACGCGGCACTAACGGGAAACACTGGCCTTAATGGAGCGGGGCAGGATGGTAGGAAAGACAGGGTTTCAAGCGTCCGCGTGGTTCCAGCTTCCACGCACATCAGGCAGGAACAACCGCCGGTAGAGGTGCGTTTACCACACCACGCAATCTTCAGCCAAGTAAAAAAGGGCTGCAAAGCGGCAGCCCTTACAAGTATAAGATCAGCAATTTATGATACAGCGTTATATTTACAGTATTATATACAATTCGTTCAACTCGTAACACCACATACGCAATCTCAGTATTACATTTAATTTAAAAAATGTATAATCAGCTATACAGACTCCAGTACGTTCAGGAGCAAGTCCGAGCGTGTCTGCGAAAAAAGACAAAACACCAGCGCCGAACGCCTGTTTTTTTTAATGGCATTTGTAAGCGGCCAGTGCTGAACCATGGAGGTTTGCCGCGTTACAACATAATTACATAAAGACAAAAATTATAAAACAATAGGCAACTATAATATAACTATGACTGTGCCACGAAAAGGTCCCACCTCAGCATGATGCTAGCTCAAGAGCCAGCGCTGATCTTACGGTGGGGCCACGAATACAGATCTTTACAACTCGCACTTAACAAAATACCTACCGAAGTAGTGAGTTTACCTTCCAGCAAATTCAAGTCATACGTAAAACGTCATCTAATAAATAAGGCGTATTATACTGTGAATGACTTTTTAGATGATAGGGATGTCTTTAAGCCAGTGGTTTAGTCATGTGAATGTAAAGTAGGTAAGCATTATTTTAGTCGGTAATATTAGTTTGTTTGTAATGTAACATGAGAGCACATTATGTTGTTTCTCACCGGGCAAATGGCATTAGTGATGAATGCCCGGCAGTGTGAGCAAGTCATGCTCGCTTAAAGGTCTTTGCTTACGGTGGCGTCGTTGATCGGGTCGCAACCTTCCCTATAATATGGTTGAGGGAGGCGATGGCTGAGATATGCGTCATGCTCGTGAACGGGTGCCGTTTGTGGGGTCCGGTCTGTTCATACTAGCAAGGGCCAAATTAGTTGTGTAGTAACTGCTTTCCAGTGTTCAATGAACTGACGTGAGAGACTTCATCCTGTACTCGACTGAAGTTATTTTTTACTTAGAGACTTAGAGACTGTATACATCTCTAATAAACTTAGTGTACTGTTCAATGACGCTCAGAGACCTTATACATCTCTGAGGAATGAAATTTAACTATTATCATATATTTATTATTTATATTTTTTTTATTTTGTAAATTGTGACGCCTAGAGACCATATACATCTCTAAGAAATTTAGTTTATTTATTTATTTTTTTCTTTTGTATTGTTAGTTTCTTATTCAGTCCTTAACTTTTCTAAGGATTTAAATTAATTTATTTTGTTTTGCATGTTGTGACGCCTAGAGACCATGTACATCTCTAAGAAATCTAAATTAAGTACTTAATTATTTTGTTGCATCAGTTATTGATTTTGACTCCTTGAGACCTTATACATCTCAACGGAATTGAATTATTTCATTAATTAATTATACCGATCTATATTGCGTGTCGTGACGCCTAGAGACCTTCTACATCTCTGAAAAAATCACTTTATTTTATATAATTTTTAGTGTAAACATTGATTTGGAGACTTGTACATCTCCTCTAACATATATGTATCAATTACCTAGCTATAATATAATTGTATTAGTTTTTAAGTATAATTCACGAAAAAATGACTTACTGTTGAGTTTCTTTCGGCTTTCTTCTCAACAGCGGTCTCCTCTTGCGAAATGCCGGTAGACTCACAATCTGACTTGTAAAAGTGCCCTTGTGGCCTACTTACTGAATAAATTATTTCATTTCATTTCATTTCGCACATGACCTGTTTCTTCACAGTTCCATATAAATACGACTAATCCATACATCACGTATCATTCCAGCATCGAGAACCTCCTCGCATTCACCACAGACCTGCTGGCGGGCAAGTTGGAGCCGTTCGTGAAATCCGAGCCGGTGCCGGAGAACGAGGGTGTGGTGAAGGTGGCCGTCGGCAAGAACTTCAGGAGCCTGGTGTCCGACAGCGGCCGCGACGCGCTCGTCGAGTTCTACGCGCCGTGGTGCGGACACTGCCAGAAGCTGACCCCGGTCTGGGAGGAGCTGGGAGAGAAGGTAGGATTCCACTCGCAATTGGGTACTTGGTTGACAGATCAAATTGGCTCCCTTTGATGAATCTTCAAAAGGCTGAGACAGTCTGAAATTTCAAAGAATTTTGACGACACGTTTGGCTCGGTTTGTAGACACCTGCCTACTGAGCCGGCGGTCCCGGGTTCGAATCCCGGCCAGGGCAAATATTTGTGTGATGAACTCGAATATTTGTGCTTGGGTCATGGTTGTTCTATGTATTTGAGTATATATTTATCTAATATAAGTATGTATATCGTCGTCTAGTGCCCATAACACAAGCCTTCTTGAGCTTAATTTGGGACTAGATCGATTTGTGTGAGGTTGTCTGATATTTATTTATTATTAAACTATAGGAAATTTTAGGAAAGATATATATCACGTTTCGGGCAGAACAACTCGAGAGAACTGTAAGGGAATTTCATACAAAATTGAACGCCTAGGTCGGGAAGTTTTTTTTTTTAAACATGACGTCTGTGTTCATGAACAGACTAAACAGCTGAATTATATATTTTTTGAGTATTTTTTTATTTCATTGCATATGTTTGCGAAAAGCACTATACATGCCTTAGCCGTGAAAAGGGCTTGCCGACTTCGTATCACTATCCTATACCTACTCACCCGGCAAACCCTTCTTTCCTGACGTTTGCAGTAATGTACTATTTTTTATCCTCAGTAAATTAAGCCGACCGATCAAATTAACAATGCTATTAATTGTATTCCAGATGAAGGACGAAGACGTGGACATCGTGAAGCTGGACGCGACCGCCAACGACTGGCCCAAGTCCCTGTACGACGTGTCCGGCTTCCCCACCATCTACTGGAAGCCCGCAGACGCCAGCAAGAAGCCCGTCAGATACAACGTGAGTATACGTTCCTTATGGGTGCTTATCTTATCTTATCTTATCTTATTAGGAAGGGGTCCTTGCGGATACACTTCGACCCAATGGGATCTTTTGTGTAGTTACCCCCATCGCGCCTACTCAAGGGATTGTTCCACCACCTTCATATATCGGATGATGGAACCAGTTGGTAGTGCCTGGAATTCCTTCGGTTCTGGGTAACCAATACCGAATTCCTTCATTCTGAGTCTGGCGAGGGCATGACATCCACACAGTATGTGCTTCATTGTCTCTGCCTCCTCGCCACACATTCTACAATCTGTATTGTCAGACAGTCCCAACTTGGCCAATAGTCCTTTGACCCCAAAGTGACCAGTAAACAGTAATTCCCATAATTTCTTGGTCCAGCCTGATTCTATACATTCCATGAATAGCTTTGAGTGCCTCAAGCCTGCCATTTTCCTCCACTCTTGTTGGTGCTGGTTTTTGGCATAGTCCTTGATGGCTGTTGCTATGGTTCCCTGCGAGAGACCCACACATGGTTCAGGTCCTATGAAACTTGTCGCAGACCCTTTTCTAGCAAGTTCATCTGCAATTTCATTACCGATGAAGCCTTGGGTGCTAGTAACCACGGCCACAGTATGCGGCAGCCAATTCAGAATTTGACACTCCGGTGCGGCCGCGTTACGTCATTGTATGCTGCCCGCTTCAAATTTTAGAACGTATCCGTGCTTAGGCAGTTCATGAACTGGCACGGATACGTGTTTAACCTTTAGAGCGCCAAGCGGCAAAGCAATTCACCGTGCCACTGACGCCAAACAAAAAAAAAAAAGTTGCTCCAAAATCAACAGATTGAAAAACACATATAGTGGTTTGTATTACCATGTTTTTGACCATTGAAATTTTTGACGTCAATAGGCGTCGTTGGCGTCAGTGGCACGAATTCGCGATGACGTTATTTGCCGTCTTTGGCGGTCAAAGGGTTAAGCATACGAGGGGTTAACCAAAATAATATATGAAGATAGAGTTACTAAAGTAACCTGTCTAGGACCATCAGTAGAATAGGGCGAAGCCAAGGTGGTTATGTCAAAAAGCGAAGTGCGCGATGTTCATGCAATGACGGGAAGAAAGAATAAAGGATTCAGGGGTCACCCCAAGTTTAAAGTAATAAGCTGGCCTATCAAACTCCCAATCATGATAAAAATAGTATCCCCGACTCACTAACTACACTAACTGTAATGAAGCATCCATTGAAACCGACCAACGCCCTTCAACATTCAAGAAAAGAACGCACTCCCAACTGAAAGGCGGGCAACGCACTTGTGACTCCTCTAGTGTTGCAGGTGTCTATATGTGACTTTGTCTATGGGCAATGGTAATCGCGCACCATTAGGCGATCCGTTTGCTTGTTTGTTATGACAAAAAACCAATCGTTCAATTCAATTCGTTATCTGATTCTGATCACAAGCGACAATTTGGAAGTCATTGATTAATTTAAGATGCTCGATTTTACTTAAAGTGCGCATTCGAAAAATTTACTGTGAATTGTTTAATAACATGTCTATTTTTATATTGCAGGGCGGACGTGCTCTCGACGACTTCGTGAAGTACATCGCGGAGCAGGCCTCCAGCGAGCTCAAGGGCTTCGACAGGAAGGGCAGCGAGAAGAAGCGGGACGAGCTGTAAACCAACAGATCTGTGAGAGTGTGTCAGTCGAGGGCGGAAATATCTGTAACCTAGTAGTAACGTAACACACGGCGCGAGGAACAACACGTGTTGTGTGACTTCTGATAGGGCACACTAAATACTCCGAAGTTTCATTTGTCGGAATGCATCGTCATTCCGAAAACCATGTTATGACAATTTAGGTTTTTTTTTGGGATATCATATAACCCTAACCTAACCTAATTATAGTATATAACTTATGATCCATGGTGAAAATGACCGTTCTGCATTATTTCACTTTCGGTATTTTGAAAATTCGGAATATTGATTTCGGATACCGAAATGAAACTTCGGGATTTTTTGAGTGATCCTCTTCTGATAACGTATCAAGATTGCTGCTTGTACCATGTACAAGGGCCAAGTGACACTGAAAGTGCGGGGTGTAATGCAAAGCACGCGTAAAATTGCTATTTGTACATGAACAACCTTGCATATTGTACACTAAGTTTTGAAGCGGTGTCCGAAACATTGTTAGTGACATTTTGCAATGGCTTTTAACTTGAAACTCTTTTGACTCTATCAAAGAACGATCACATTTTCAATGATCAATTTCCAAATCAGTCAAGCTAACTTATCTGAAACATTAAAGCAGTGCCAAGCAACCTTGGCACTCCGCACTACATGTTAGTAGCCCCAACATTAAGCATCCTGTTTCTACGCACAATATTGTAGGTAATCGCTGTGTAATGCCTTATTTAACTGAATCAATGTGTCATGACTTCCATGTACCAGTGATATTGATAATTGTTTATTTTTTTGGACTTAAACTTCCTGTTGTGTGAAAGGTATCATTCCATGTGTGTTAAGGAAAGTACATGACGATTGTCAAGTAGTTTATAAATATTTTCTATCTCGTAGATTGTTCTAAATACAGTAATTTGATGCATTTCGTAATTGTCAGTGGGATAATTAATAAATTAGGTTGTATTTATAATAATTTATTGTTTTATTTAATCCTCTTAACATAAAACTATATTATAGTTTTAAAATAATAATCCAGACTCAAATCATGGCTAGGTACCCTAAAAATGCTCGCAACTTTGCCTATGGAGCTAGATGCAGGTTGCACTTTTAAAAACAACTTTTGTCATTTTTCTCCGAAGAATAACACAACAGCTATACTACAACCCGGTTACAATATCTGTGGACCTGGCGTCGATGGCTTTACATTGCAGCGAGGTCCACAGATATTGTAACCGGGTTGTAAACTAGTAACAGTCAGCTGCAGAAATATATTGTTAACAACCCATAATAACGTACAATGAGTTCCAGAATTGCATAGCCCATTTATGAATGAATTCGTTAATTAATGGAATGGGCCATGCATTTGTGCAGCCAATAGTACAGTGCGAGTATGGCACGGGGATCATTTCTCTGCAACTGACAGCATTTGACAAATGCCCTGACAGGGCGTCATGTATTGACTGCCATATATGTAAACACCCTACTGTACCTCCTCATGACTGCAATAAATGAATATGAATATTTATCGCGATTTCCGCATGGTATGGCTTAACAACCTTTTTTATACTCGCAGACTTTAATCTGTCAATTATAATTTCACAGACAAAATCACAATAACGCACTTTTTAATCCTGTAACAAAATTCTATACTCTATGGTACCCGCTACAGAACTTTAATATTCTTAAGACATCTCTCTACACAACTCTAATAATTTCAAAAAGAGAATATAAGCTTATTTGATGCTTACTGATTGGTTGAAATTACTTGTCAAAAAAATTCACCAATCACGAGGCACCCGCCATGGCCATCGCGATCATGTTTTTTTTAATAGGTCAGTTTTAGTTGAACGAAAAAGGTTACATCAAAAATAAAAAATCATATTGGAGAATGACGATTAAAGTAAAAAATGTTTTTCTGAGTTTTGCTCGTATAAAAAGTATTGTATGCAATAGTTACACAATTAGGTCTTAAAGTCTCGTACCTTACATAGGCCACTCGGCAAGCCTCGTGACCTAAACGCGGTACTCGACTTTAAGAACCTCCATTGTGCAACGATTGCATAAAATACTATTTCAATGCAGTCCAACTCCGCTTGAAGAGTACGATGTTGGCACATTATGTTAATGAAATAAGGGCTATTATAAAGTCTGTAACATTGAATGTATATCGATAGATGGCGTAACGATGGTCACTCTTCATACATTTACTGTATTGAGAATACGAAAGTTATGCCATCGGTTGTTACAGCTTTTTTCATACCACTGCTCTACCTGCGTTACGGAGTTGCCACGAGTTAGCGCGACAGCGTCAGCGGTACGTGTCTCACTCGTATAGCCGTCGCGCTCGGATCTGAGTCATTTTCAAAAAACATGTACTTAGTTAAAGGCTTAATAAAAACAAAATTACGATCGCTTCTTTTGTGTTACGAAAGTTACTCATACAAAATATAATCTTAACACAAAGGAATCAATTAAGTTTTGTTTTAATTAAAGCCCTTAACCATGTACATGTATTTTGAAAATGACATCTCTCGCTCAACCGCTCGCCGCGCCGCTGGTCTCGAGATGTCGTGGTAACTCCGTCAGCTTTAATATAAACCTCCTACTATGCGTTAAGTGTTGGCTACATTCAGGAACATCGCCCTCAAGAGCTAATTCGTAGAGTAACGCGTTACAACCTACACAAAAATGAAGGTAGACGCAGCTGCTTAAAATTTATCTGATTTAGAAGATAAGAATAAATTTGTAGTGGCGACTTGCATCATAAACCTTAGAGCACAATCATACTAACTTTTCGGAAAAAGTAGTTGCAATTAGGATGTTAGTACACAACTCTATTTAGTTTAAATTTAATTGACAATTTTTTTTTAATTAGTACGAGTGTGAACTAAAATATCGATATGTCGCCTTAAGAAGTAGGTGGAACACTGGAGCAGTATTATCATTACAGATAACTAATCTTATTTCTTAGACAGACAGTATCAGTTTGTTTTACATTCACTTGATCCGCGTTAAACTTTTTCCACAATCAGGTAAAAAGTATCCTATCTTTGGATGTCCAGCTCTACCCTTGTAACAAAATCTGTTAAAATCCGTCTGGACATTTCGGCGTGATGACCGGACAAAGACAGCGTTGCGCGCCTAATACAAATCTTGCATCAACTGATTTGAAGAAAATTTGAGATTTTTAAATGGAAAACTAATTTTGAATACAATTTAATGGTACGTTTACACGCTTGCCAAGCCTTGGCAAGCGTGCAGGACGCAGTCACATGTTAGAGTGAGACGGAACTCCATCGTGCTCACTCTAACATATAACTGCGTCCTGTAGGCTTGCCGAGGCTTGGCAAGCGTGTAAATCCACCATTTGTTTTGTAATAGTGTAAATGTTACTATAACTGAGTTACACAAATAGCCAAATTATTATATACATATTATAAAGTCTGCGTTAAGTAAATTGCAATATACAATTATACATCAAAGAATGTATGGAGCGGCTTGATCGTTCAACTTCTAAAATTATTAGGCAAAAAAAAATTACATGTCTCTGAGATGTCATTACGACTATGATTACACAGATTTTCGATTATTTTACAAATTCTCCTCCCTCCACCTCTCTATCCACTGCACTATAGTGTTCACGTTTTGTTGTAGTTGCTCTTGTGACTCGTTCTGAAGTTGCATCACTATTTCTGGCTTGTATGAAGACTGTGCCTCTTCCAGTAGCGTTTCAAATATTTCACATTGAATGTTGTCTTCCAACTTTTTACCCGTGTATCCACTGCAAAGATTGTTGTGATGTTAAAAATGACAGAGGAAATATAAAATTTTAAAAAGTTTTCACATTTCAGCTCGGCAAAAAATTCTTTCATGTCTGATTTAGTTATTCTTGGTCGCATTTCTCAACCCATTCCCATAAAAATTTGTGAGCAGGTTCAATAATTATATAGATTTAAAATCAATTTAGTTTATCAAAATGGCGGCGATAATAGTAGTTAAAAACATAAAAAATATATTATTATATATTGCGGCTTGCCAAGTATAACCAGCAGCGACTATGTGGCTTGGGAAAAAAAAGGTTGAACATGGCTGATTATACATTATTACTTGGTGCCTTGAGTAATGGTCAACAGACCAGTAAATCAAATTGTTAAGAAAACATGAATGCCAATAAACTTTACAGTTTGGCGAGAAATTACTTAAATTTGTATTTTATGTATGTTTTTTGTTGGTAAATAAATAAAAAAAAAAAAATAATAATATGTATTACCGAGCTGTGAGTCTGTCGTATAACACTGTGTTGCTAGTCCTGATCACAAAAACTGCATCAAACCACCGCTCGGGGAAGAAGTCACAGCCATGGTAGTCCACAATGTTGCCTCCTTTCACCATCAAGCCTTCCATCATGTCCAATAACTGGAAAACAAATAATGTATCATTTAAAGGATTATTACAATCACAATACTTTTATATGTATTTTCACTTAGTTATGTTTTCCTAGATTTTCTTACATTTAACACTTTCGCAACCAGATATAAAATTTAACCCTACCCCAGAAACCGAGAGCCCGCTAGGTGGGTAGCTCTTTAAGCAAAAATACATTACGAGTGCCTACCAGGCGGGTTCCTGGTAGCGAAAGTGTTAAAGCATATGTAAAACAATTATTGCAGAGAATACAGGATGTATGAGATTATTGACAAAAATGTGATCCTGTGGGAAAACGCTATTATGCATGCTTCGGCAGACTCAGGCGCGTGTGTTAAAGATATTTTCTATGCATTTTGATCGATATAATTAAGTATTAACATAAGCCTACTGGCCTACTGTGGGCCGAGATTGATCTATTTAGGCTTCAATATTATCTTGGTAATTGCGAGTTCAACAGAGCCTCTAGAGTTAGTAGGTATAAGTAGGTAAATTATATACCTTATCCTCATTTAGATACGGGCACTGGTACTCTGGATCATACTCGTCTAAACAATGGTATTCGTCGGCCAATTTTGAGACTTCCCTCCAAGCGAACTTGGTTCTGTCTGCCACTATTTGTGAAAGTGTGGACTTGCCCACGCCGGGGGTGCCTGGGGAGCAAATTACAATTTATTTACCAAATCAATTTCAACCGACAGGAATTTTTTAATGCTCATACACACCTGTTATTAGAATATTTGGAACCATCCTAGGCTGAGATGCCATTATTATATTGGTATGATGACATCAAAAACTCAATGGTTCCTATAGTCTTTAGTTTCTTTTAGTTTTTATACGTACAACAACAATGAAATTTCTAAACCAAAACTAACTATACCATACTAAACTAAACCCACGTTGTGATATTTACTGTCAAAATTGTCAATCTCACGTTGACATAAGATCTACGTTTAGAAATATGCAAGGTAGGTCTAATATTTTATTTTTTTGAGTGCTCATTACAGAAAACTAAACGAAAAAAAAATTGGATGTCGCATGCCACAAACTCATGGACTGGAAAACATGAAGGGTGTGAGTGTGATCCTACTTTTTTCTGTCACACGGGCATTTCCGGTTTAAGATTTAAAAAACCCCTCAAGCAATTTTTAGGTTATGTTGTGACATAACCTGTAATATTATTCAGATAAAATGTTATTTATAGCTTTCAAATATTCAATGCATTGAATCTATCAACAAGGGATCTCAAATTAGTGTGCACCCGTTAATATGCGAATCTACAGACCCAGAGGTATAACAAGAGGTCAGATAATTCTAGTATCAATTTTAGGTGTTTTTGGCGGAGTTTATATCTGGAGACCACTATTCGACGAGCATTTTCCAAGAAATAAGCGTATAAAGTCACCTGAAGAAGTTACAGAAGCCAAATAGTCATGGAAATTGTCAAACGTTGGTTCAAGACTTCCAGTCCGTTGGTGAAGACTCTGATGGCAGTATCTGTCACATCGGGTCTGGTTGTGATTCACAGACTATTTTACGCGCCCCATGTACAGAAAAAACGGTATCGCCAAGCAGAGGAATGGGCTAACATGATATTAGAACAAGAAGAGGCGGCTGAAGCCGCCCGGGCAGCCGAACACAACAACACATGAACTTATTAAATTCTGTGCATATTCGATTATTTATGTTAGATTAGTACTTTATTAAATATAATAACATGTTATAGTTTAATCTTGTTTTATTATATTTCTTCACTTATTTCTAGTCTACTAATTACCTTAGAACATTTTGGCTTCTCTCCATCGAAGTGAAAGGTCAATGACTTCATAGAGTATCTACCTATGCCCGAGCCGCCACGGATGCCACGGTCATTGCATCAGGTACCTACATCTAATTAGATAGTTCGCGTAGTTTCAAGAGAGAGTGAGATAAATGGCTTGTTCATTCAACCGTTTGGCAAAGGACTGACTGACTGAGCAAAAAGCGATCACTTTTCTTCTTTTCCTTTCTAAACATATACCTACCGTCGTAGATAGGTACCTACTAGTAATTCATCGTGATTTCGATGAGATTGGATTGGGATATAATTGAAATACAATGCGTTTTTCGTTCTGGCAAATCCTAGTAGGTACCTAGGTAGTTTTATATTTTAATGACATCTCGACTTAAACTTTCACAGAAGTTAATCGCGTTCAGAAATGTGTTTATTTAATTACCTCAACGTTTGGGGCGTGATGTTACGTCTGTGATCTCGAAGGGACTGGATCCGAATAGAACGTCGAGGTAATTAAATAGACACCTTTTTGGACGCAATCAAATCCCGTTTTGTTATAGTAATTAACTAATTACTGATATCTCGGTGTGCAGTGGTAGTTTGCCTCCTTCACATATTCACTCAATTGCTCAAAGGTTGACTGGAAGAAGAGATCCCTAATAGGGATAAGTTCGCCTTTGTACATGTAATATATTTTTCATCACACTTGGTCGTGAACAAGGGTTTACATGCTAGAAAAGCGGGCGGTAAGTCATAAATTACGCCCTAGGGCGGTAAGTAATTTTTGTCACACTAAGGGGTTTACATGCTAGAAAACTGGGCGGTAAATCGTATATTACGCCCTAGGGCGGTAAGTCGTATATTACGCCCAAGAGCGACACTCACGCATTCTAATAGACACTCGTTTGGAATCCCTAGTTTACCACCCTTGTTACGTAATGTACTATTATCATTGCATTATAAAGGGTTAGGATTTTGGGTAGCATACCGTGGTTTTGAATCCACGGAGTCGATAAATGTAATAAAAAATTCAAACTCAATGTCTAAAAATATATATCAGTAATCATGATTTATGCTGTTACATCGTTACTAAACTAATTTAAATAGTCAAAAGTAAACTAGGTACTGTAAAAATATAACTTTAATTTGCATCAGCTTGATGTAACGGGTACCTCGGCACGAGCGCAAAAGATAGGAGTATAGAGCAATTTGTTAAAAAAAAGTCTTTCGTTTTACGTCGTAGAGGTTTTTCTAAAACACGGTGATATAAAAAATAGTATTAAAACGAATTTAGTAAACCTACCTAACCCTAGTTTTAGTGTACAATAACTACAATTGTTTACATGGACTTAAGCTACTATAAGTTAAATTTCCGAAACTTGCCTTTCACACTAAAATTATGATTTATAAAAAAAAACCCTAAAAGAGGTTTTATTTACTTAGTTCATACTTATCAGGATTGAATAATGAAATGCTGGTATTAGGCAGTTGCATAAAAGCCAACTTCATATTGCAGTAGATATCCCTAGCCTAGCAGTAGCGTAGCGAGGGTATGGCAGCTAAGGCACGCGCCCTGGGCGCCATTCAGCGGGGGGCGCAAAAAATTAAATATACCTACTAAATAGATACCTATTGAAAAGTGGTTTCAAGAATTGCAAAAATGTTTTTTTTTACTTAGAATACATTTCTGCGAGAACTGAGTGTCGATGTTATTTATAGTCAGAGCCAGCCTTAGGTGAGTCCTTTATTGTGTGACGCTCTAGGCGCCCTAGACTTGGTTAAAGAAATGCCGTTTAGGAGTCAGCAGCGCCCCGGACGGCCGCCCGCTTCGCCGTCCTCCTATTATCGACCCACATAATTCTTAACGTTCCAAATATTTGCAAAACGTTTTGCACATGAAATTGTATCTTATTTAATTCTGGTAAACTAAACTTTATCAACTCTGTGGTAAAAAATCTTCTCAAAAATCTGAAGTAGGTAGGTAATGTTAATCGGGCTTAAACCTCTATCAAACCATTGAAATTCATCCGCGATTCCCGCGCTTTATGTTTCGGCGCATTCTTTAGGGGGAATGTCATGAGGTGAGCGCCGCGCCGGAAAAAAAATCATTCTGTTCTATTCCCTTTGAATCGTTTGGATCATCCAACTCCACGGTACAAAACGTAGACGTACGAAAAAGCTATTAAGCATTACTTTTTAGGGTTTCGTACCTCCGAATGAAAAACGGAACTCTTATTGGATCGCTCGGTTGTCTGTATTGTCCGTCTGTCACAGCCATTTGCTTGGATTCTACTGGGACCGATCAAGTTGAAATTTGGGACATACTTATATGGTTATATGCAGCTCTGTGACCCAAACAGGGACGTACAAAGTAAATAAAGTAATGAAATTAAGTGTTACGGTCACGTTAATTTTAGAAAACTCAAAAATCCAATTTAGAATTTGCTTGTGTTGTGATAGGTAAGTAAGTATATTAAATAAAAGGGCTTTATGTGGAGATCTGAAATAGGTAGGTAAGTAGGTAAGGTGTACTCGGCTAATTCCGAATGGCGGGTAATTCCGAAAATTACTGATATCTAATAAACGGGGTAACATTTTTTTGCGCTACCAACACTTCTTACTGTAGAAGTGTATAGTATATGAGGAAGTGTTGCTAGCCCAAAAAATGTTACCCCGTTTATTAGATATCAGTAATTTTCGGAATTACCCGCCATTCGGAATTAGCCGAGTATACCTTACATTTTTTATTTACAAATGTGAAATAAGTAAGTAGTTATGAGTCATTTTAATATAAATGCTTGAAAATTGACCTCCTAACCTATCTAACATACTCATTAGAAACCTCTAAAATTATCAGTGTTTCTCTATTATATTCTGCATAGGGACAGACAGACAGACAGCAGAAAGCGACTTTGTTTTGTACTATGTAGTGATAGTTTATTTACGCATTTTTACATCATAGATTAGACCTACTCGTCTGATGATAAATGAGGTAGCCGATTATTTATTATGGCTAATGGTATAACACAGATAAAAAATTTAAGCGACTCAAAAAAACGATTTACAAATTTCGCACTCGCTACGTCGTGTTTTCATCTGGTTGTATTATGACCCCACACCTCCGAAAAAATTTCGCGCTCGCTACGCTCGCGATTTCAACATGGCCAGGCTAAATCCGATGAGTCACTTAGAAAAAAGTTAACGCTTTACAAACTTATATTTTCCAAAAAAGCGTCTAATCATTCTAATGCTCCCACCATTTGTACCTTGTACCTGTACTTACTTAGGAACTATTTACCTTCATCTAGCTCCTGATACATATTGTGGATGCACAAGAAAATAATTGCTGAGATACCCACTCACTACTGTGGCGCGAGCGCATTCCCGTTAGTGGGTTTGTATTCCCATTGAAAGTACGTCTTACTGTGGTAGCGAGATCTAACCAGGTTTGATATAATTCAAGTCATGTGTAAAGATAAAATAAAATAAAAAAACTGTGTAGGGCTTGTTTTTAGGTAAAATAATTTACCGAGGGGCGCAGTTTGAACATATGCCCTAGGCGCCATTTTACCTCGCTACGCCCCTGTAGCCTAGCTATCTATTTAGCTAGCTGCCAGGCACCGGTAACATAATTTACCAAATCCACCATCTACCTTACACTATTTAGCAAACTCAAGTACAGTCAAATAGGTTTAAATTCGTTAATTAGTAAGGAGGGTATTAAATCGAATAAATTCATACTATTCCTTGTTCACTTAGGAGCGTCGTTATTTTAAAATTCACTATATACTATATAAAATGCATACCTAATAAGTTAAAACTCTTCTCATATTTTAATACTCTCTATTTTGTTTATAGTAATATTTTTATAGGACAATTACATAATAGATACATTATTACAAACTGTTTATTATGGGACCTGCGATGCGATTATGTTAAAGGTCCGCAGTAAATTACTATTTACCTGTCCTTACCTACGAGTATTTTATAAGTCATTTCCATACCATACAGGTACCTATTAGCTACCTATCTGTTTTTATACTAAGTTGACATAAATAAAGTTTATTTCAAAAAATCAGACAGACATGTCAACTCATTCATACTTTATTGAATTTCTGTACCTATACTTAACTACGATTCATTCATTAGCAAAGAAATCAGGACATACGCCTGCTGATCGTGCAATATGGTTGAAATATCGGTATTTTTAAATGAAAGAAGTTTCATGTTATTAATGAATATGTAAGTAGGTAGGTACCTATCTATCCTGATTTACATCCGGTCTAGTCTAGATTCTCATTATTTCCTTTGTTGGATTTCACAATGCAAAACGTTACAGAATACAATACAAGTCTACTGAAGTCACTGGCCTTTTATCATCATAACATCTAACCTGATTTGACTTCATTCTAACTTACTAACTGCAGACATACATACCTGTCGCACTCACCCCACCCTACCTGTTCCGGCAAAGTTGCACCCCGGCGTCTCGCTAATTCCAAAAATAGACAATCGCTACATGACATGCGCGGCCCGGGCTTGTGAATGACCCTAGGCTACCATCCAGACACCCCCGATGTACCTACGACTATCTATCTAGAAAATCCAGACTGCGTATTGATTATTCTGCCCAAATAATGGATGCAGACAGACATGCAGCTGTCGTATAGGTCCAGACATGGGTTTATCTAGGTAGCTATATGTTAGTAGTCATCGTCAAATCTTTACCGTATAGACAAAATTAAAAAAAAAATTGGCGTAGATTACATACAGAATGGCAAGGCAGTTCCTTACTCTTTGAATTAAAAATTACTACTCTGTCTCTAAGCGCTAATTATCAGATTATTTAAACTAGAATTTAAAAACTTTCTAGGATCTTGAAATGTGAATGGTTGTCAAGTTATTTTATCGGCTGCTCGAACCATTTTGCTCATTAAATTCTTTGATAAATGTAACGAGTGTTGAATAATATGATCAGTATCAAAGGATTGATGAGCAGAATAGCAAATTGAGACTTTGTAAGGGTATTTATATTCTCATGTAGTTCAAGCCTAGAGTGATACTGATAATTACAAGGTGACACTTCTCTATTAATATCACTTGAAGCTCGAATGAGATAACATGGCTAGATGAAATAATGGAAAGATATCTGGAAATTTAAATTTATTTGTGTACCATTACTTAAAACAAAAATAAATTATTTACTCTATCCATTAAGGTCTTAATGAAATGATACAATTCTGTACTGGAGGCTACCTTTATTTCTATGAATTTTTACACTTTCAGTTGCAGTCATAACAAAATATTTCAGATATATGTATAACCTTATATAAATTATAAAATAATGTTACAGTATAAGCCTTGTAAAAAATATAGAAAAGGAATGAGTTTGTAGCCCTTCTTTCCTTCTGAACACCTTTCGGTGTATGAAGTATCGCAGTTGGATAAAAAATTGTGCTGTTAACAGTGCTAGCTACTTCTTGCCCTTGGTGGCCTTCTCAGCAGCTTTGGTGACCTTGCCGCCGCCAGCCTCCTTGAAGTTGACACCCTTGATGACACCCACAGCGACTGTCTGCCTCATGTCACGCACGGCGAAACGACCGAGAGGTGGGAACTCCTGGAAGGACTCCACACACAGGGGCTTGGAGGGGACCAGGTTGACGATGGCAGCGTCTCCTGACTTGATGGATTTGGGGTTCTCCTCAGTGGATTTACCAGTACGACGGTCAACCTTCTCTTTGATTTCTGCGAATTTGCAGGCAATGTGGGCAGTGTGGCAATCAAGCACAGGCGTGTAACCGTTGGAGATCTGTCCGGGGTGGTTGAGCACAATGACCTGTGCGGTGAAGTCTGCGGCTCCCTTGGGGGGGTTGTTCTTGGAGTCACCGGCGACGTATCCACGACGCAGCTCCTTGACGGACACGTTCTTGACGTTGAAACCAACGTTGTCCCCGGGCACGGCCTCCTGCAGGGCTTCGTGGTGCATCTCCACAGACTTAACTTCAGTGGTGATGTTGGCAGGTGCGAATACAACAATGGTACCAGGCTTGAGCACGCCAGTCTCGACACGGCCTACGGGCACCGTTCCAATACCACCGATTTTGTATACGTCCTGCAGGGGCAGACGCAGGGCCTTGTCTGTGGGACGTGCAGGGGGCAGGATGGCGTCAAGAGCCTCGATGAGGCACTTGCCTTCAGCCTTACCCTCCTTGCGCTCCACCATCCATCCCTTGAACCAGGGCATTTTGGTGGACGGCTCCAGCATGTTGTCTCCGTGCCAGCCAGAAATGGGTACGAAAGCGACGGCAGCTGGGTTGTAACCGATCTTCTTGATGTACGAGGAGACTTCCTTCTTGATTTCCTCGAAACGGGACTCGCTGTATGGGGGCTCAGTGGAGTCCATCTTGTTGACGCCAACGATCAGCTGCTTGACACCAAGGGTGAAGGCGAGAAGGGCGTGCTCGCGGGTCTGGCCGTTCTTTGAGATACCAGCCTCGAACTCACCAGTACCGGCGGCGACGATGAGCACGGCGCAGTCGGCCTGTGAAGTACCAGTGATCATGTTCTTGATGAAATCTCTGTGTCCGGGAGCATCGATGATGGTCACGTAGTACTTGGCGGTCTCGAACTTCCACAGGGCGATATCGATGGTGATACCACGCTCGCGCTCAGCCTTCAGTTTGTCCAACACCCACGCGTACTTGAAGGAGCCCTTACCCATTTCCTGGGCCTCCTTCTCGAACTTCTCGATCGTACGCTTGTCGATACCACCGCATTTGTAGATCAAGTGACCGGTGGTGGTGGACTTGCCGGAGTCGACGTGTCCAATCACGACAATGTTAATGTGAATCTTTTCCTTGCCCATTTTTGGTTAGTCTAAAACAAAACAAAAAGACAACGTTAAGACTCGTACACTCAATGCGAAAACGAAGATACGATGCACCCGCAAGGTCGGACGGTGCCTCATGTACGAGATATGCGACCGGCAATATGGCGGCCGCATGGCCGCCTCGCCCTATCTTGACATCTCACAATGGATGTCAGCCATTACAGTTTGTGAAAAGTTATTGATTCAATTAATTTATTCGCACAAACCGTTTTAAACAAGGGATTACACTGAAATACTTCGTTGGGGAAACAGTACACGGAAAACAAATCTTTTAACTACCACGTGGTGCAACGCATGCCGGTGCGCAAGTGTGACGCGTAAGCAGATTGAAACTTTCAAAAACCGGCGTTATTTAATGCGGTTCGTCGTTAAGAAACATGTGAAAGCTACTAATATTACATTTTAAACAGAACAAAAGAATTCCATGTTGTTAACTTGACAAATCGACAGGTTTTGAATTACACCACAGTGGCAGACTTTTACCATACCGATTGAAATTAATATTTTTCCTCAATATAAACTACTGCCCAACAAAAGCTGAATACTAACACAATGTGTAACAACTATTGAGATTATTTCACTTTTCACTGCACTTAACTATTTCTTCTGACACTCACCACGGATTACTACGTGTAATATCCGAGAAAGACTCCAACAGAATGGCCGAGAAATGATTTTTCCTTCAGCTGGAAGGACGAGAGTCACTTCCGGTTCTAAGCTTAGTGTAGCCACAAAACTAAATTTATTACCCCAATAAATAAATTCGAGAACATCTGTCAAATTGAAAACGCTATTTGACGCGTGTCAATAAGTTCAATACAAATATAGTATATCATCGTGGGGCTTCCGGTCCGTGACTCAAGATGGCCGCATGCGTTTAAGTTTTGTTGTTCGTTATTTATTCATTTTTGATATTCAATGTGTAGTATTGATAGCGTATTGTGCAGTGATCTAACGTATGAGTGAATAGCTAATGAAGAATTCAACTTGAAGCGTTCATAGCCCTTCCTGGGTCAAGGCCCGATAGTCCGCGTGGTTTTTTGTAAATCGCTATCACTTTACAAAAAGCAAAACCTCACCGAACAACGGCATGCTCTACGAGCAAACTCGAAATTGGCGAAATCATCATTAACTTTGATGGAAGCCATATTAGAATTAGAATTCCAATTAGCATATATATTAATTTCAATTATTTTTTGCTACAAAATAATAAGCGATCCTCACACCTTGTACGGGACGGTTAGAAAGGGAGATCTCATCCAAGGCTTCCATACATTCAACTAGAGTATGGAGGCCGGGGGCTAGGTTGACCCGTCAAACATCATTGATTTTAATATTTATTCCGAAACTTAATTATGTTTTCTAAAATGTTTTTAATGTGTACAGTAACAATCATTGATTTTGATATTGTTGATAAGTTATTTTGGTTTTGGAACAGTGCAGTTAGATTCTTTTTTTACTATTGTATGAAACTATTCACAACTTTTTATAGCTTTATTTTTTGTAAAATTGTAGAAGCTTCTGAGGACCAGCTGAAAGCCATGAGCAGGTGTGTGGTGAATTTGATCAAAAGTGACAAATTCGTTACTATGGCTGAATTTACCATTGATACAAAGATCAAAGCTTAATGAAAAAATTAAAAATGAGTTACCTGGTGGAAGAGACTGGGAATCCTTTGAAATAAACAATGCAAAGATCTATACACAAAGCATAAGAAAAAAATCGATAAGTTGCTTGGGAGTTAGGGTAGCGAAGTAGTTAAGGCGCTGGACCGGCAATACAGACGTATAGTTCGAATCACCTTTGTTAAGCGAATCCCATTAGCTTTGTACCCGATGAACAATACCATTATCTGTATTGTTAGCTGCGGCCACAACTGCCACTTCAAAATGTAAGGCGTTATAAGTGCAAATTACTTTTACACTAAATTAGTCTTTAAGTCAAACGAAATAAGGTTTACTCTTAAACAAAGAGAACACAGATGTTGGTCACTTCGTAAGTGAAAGAGCAGTGAAAGTGAAGCTCGTTTTGATGCTTATAATGACAATGAATACTTAGGTTATTTAAAGTAAGGTTTTATACATACGTATTTCTCCTGCGTTGCTATTTAGTTTAAGTTTTCTCTGTTACTTTGCTTTGCTTTTTTCTTGTCTCTTTACTTTACCCATGGTTATATTTTATAATATAATCACAGGTCATGCATAAAATGATATGTATTTATAAGAAGAACTATGGTGAAGGTAGCATCAATTAAAATACAAAAAAAAATGAAGTATGTGTATTTATCTTTAGCCCTGACTCAATTTGAAAAATAAGTGTTTTCCTATTACTATTTTTGTTTACAAGAATTTAGTGCATGGAATGGATAGTAAATGTGGAGTCTCTTTACCTTTGTATAAGGTAAGAATTATATATCCTGGTCACCCCATTATTTTTGTGACGTCACTACCTGCACAACTCAGTACTACGTTCGGAAATATTGACCATTATTTAATGTAACTTAATTTAATTGGTTTAAAATTAACAACATGTTCACTGAATTGATTACTTTGAATAAGTGGTTCATTGTGTCTATACTTCCGTTTATTATTAACAATTGGTTTGTTAGTCTTATCTTTTTTTTTGTATTTTGATGTTTTCAATCAAATATATTTTAGTATCATATAATCGTATAAACCTGGTGTTAAGAATATACATCATTTTCCTATTGTATTATTTAAGTATATTTGATTAATTGTTTTATGCGATGTCAGAAAGTAGATTCTATTTAATTCTGAACGAAAGCCGTCCAAGAAATGTCATCATCAGTTCCCCCCTTCTCCACCCCACACACTCCTCCTTCATACCAAAAAAATCTAATGCGAAAATTGTGAAACAAATGAAAATTATTAACAATTTATAAATGGAACCAAAGCAAAGTTAACGCAGTGGATTTAATTCAACATGTTAAATTATTAATTATAATACTGTGTTACTAAAACACGTGGAAAAAGCATAAATCGACATGTTCAAAAGTAGAGGTGATATTGTTTATAAATGTACAGTGCGACTTTTGGAGGATACAGAGATATTAGAATGTGAATTTCACGTACGTATTACTTGATAAATACTACACGTTATGTAGTAATAGGTAGAAAGTCCTGAATTTATGGAGAGTTTTCTTTCCAGCCGAGTTATAAGGGCAAGTATCTATTGGAGCATGTGTGCCAACAACTTAATCTCACGGAAACCGATTATTTCGGGCTCCGGTATGTGGACGCCGGTGGCCAGAGGGTGAGAAATCATCGCAAACACGTTTTATACATATTTTGTTTTTCTAAGTGGTTTTGTAAATTAATTATTCACTTGTTTTTCAGCACTGGCTGCATATGGCAAAGTTAATACTAAAGCAAGTTAAAGGTACGTTTACTAACGATTCTAATTATATCTTTTTACAATATATTACTTTATAAGTGACTCCTTTACTGCTATGCTAGCTTAAAATAGAATTTTAGGAAAGTACTACAGGAAAGATTGGTTTCATAAAATCCAATATGCATGTTGTTTCTGCATTTAATGTGCAAAATGTTCTAAAGAATGGTAATGTAATACAGGCAATGGTATCAGATATTTTTTAATTAATTAGTGAGTGTGGGTGACTAAGCGGTTGCTTTTACAAAAACCCCTTGTGACAATATTATTCCTTAGTCTGTATCTATATCCACTGAATGCTACAAATAAATATATCATATAAAGATTTTACAACTCTATAAAAACTAAAAAAATAATGAATTGAATATTAGATTTTTTCTTTTTTAATTCAAGTGTTTGCGCAAAAAAAATCATTTGAACCATCTCTAATAATTTTAATATGCAGTGTACAATCACATGAAATTATCAGGTACGGTATGACATGCACGAATATCTGTCCCTGATGAAGAACTCTATACAAGTACAAAGCATGTCAGACCGTTCCTGACAATTTCACGTAAGTGTAAACTGCATATTAAAATGATTAATCCTCAAATTTATTACAATATTCATCATTTGCTTTACAGATGCATCACCAATATTATTTAGTTTCCGAGTAAAGTTCTACCCGCCCAATCCTCTGCTCCTCAAGGAGGATGTGACAAGGTTCCAGATTTACCTGCAATTGAAGCGAGACCTGCTTCACGGGAGGTTGTACTGCACTTCCAACGAGGCTGCTATGCTCGGGGCACTGATTATTCAAAGTATGTTTTTGAGTATGTTGTATAATGTCATAACTCTTTGGCAATCATGATGCAAGTGCCCGCAGTATGGACGTGAAGGCACACTTATATAGTTTCTGTTATCATATCTCAACTCATGGTAGGTCTATCTGTACTAGGGAATGCAAACAGTTGGTTGTATGAAAAAAACGCGGTTTCGGTTAAATACTGAGTTTTTTCGATACTAAGACTGACCAATTGCATTATCTAATCTGTCAACTCATTTGGTCAAGTAATATACTAAAATTGCAGTAGACCTTCACATTTCAAGATTGTTGGTTGGAACTTAATTAATTGATGGAGTAGCAGTAACAAACCCAAATAAAACAGCAGCTGATATTAAAATTAAATACAAATAACCATTTTTTGTAATACACAACGTCTTTGTAAATATTACTATACAAATTTATTGTGGATATGGCAGGATTAACATTATCCAGAGCACAATTTTTTTTTCATAAAACATTGTAAATTTTCGTTATCAATGTAAAAAAATAACATTGTTATAAATAATGAATTAATAATATGATTAAATTTTATTCATCTAATACTTGATCAATCATCAAATTAAAACTAATATTAAGATAAAGTACTTTTTGCTAAACTTAATTCTTATCTTGAAGTTATGTCCTCTTATGACCTCTATAGATAATTTTTAACTTGATAAAATTTTGCTTGTATCTAAAATAACATTTAATAAATAAATAAATAAATATTAAGGGACAATCATACACAAATCGACCTAGTCCCAAACTAAGCAAAGCTTGTACTATGGGTACTAGACGACGATATACATAATATATAAATACATATATAGATAACATCCATGACCCAAGAACAAATATTTTGCACAAATATTTGCCCCGGCCGGGATTCGAACCCGGGACCGCCGACTCAGTAGGCAGGTGTCTACCAACCGAGCCAAACGCGTCGTCAACATTTGATACTCATTATACCCGACACCCAGAAGTTACGTCGCACGTCGCCGAATTAACGTGTTTATGATTATTTTATATTATCTTGTTACTTGATATGTATGTTAGTTTTAAGGTATTTATCTATGGGCCACAGTTGCCTGAAAATAAATGATATTGATTGATTGATTATCATAACAACATTAAAAAGCTTAGCTCAAAAGCCAAATCTGCTACTGTTTCACCAGCCTGATGGTCTAACTGATACACAGTCTGTCAGTATGGTGGGTCAGTCTTCTGTCAATAATTGATTTTCATCAGACTGCCAGTCTAGCACAACTATGCTTCGTGACTCTTGGCGCGTGACATAGCGCTATCCATCACCTTCTCACATTACTGCACAGAAAGAGACAGGCAATTATCTCACGCGAGAAATTCTCGCTTGTGACAGTGGTACTAGAGGGGGCGGACCTGAAGTACGTGAGGGTTCCACAATCATTCTGTGTAACCGCTGTCTTTAAATTTATTGCACGAAACATAAGTCAGTACAAATGGCGAACTTAACGTTTAATGGCATTCTCTACCAGTCAACCATGGGCCAAACGGAGATACTTCAAGTCAGTGCAGAGTAGAAAATTCAATTACTTATGACAGGTAAAATAAAAAGGTTTTAAACGTGGCTGGTGCTAGTCTAGTTTGTAATGCACACCAAGAATTTGAACTTGCTTACTTATTCCTGAACTATTTCCAGTTGAACTGGGCGACTACGACCCTAACATCCACGTGGGGAACTATGTGACGGAAATGCGGTTGCTGCTCAGACAAACAGATGCTATCGAAGCTAGGATACAAGTAAGTATCATGGGTTGAATAAACGTGGAATGAACACACCCAAGCAATCGACGGTGTCCCTACACCAAATCATCATCATCATTCTCATCATGGTTAGTTAGACAGCTACACCACAACTTAAAAATCAGAACAGTCAAGGAACAAAATAAACAATTCTATGTGATCATACCAGCGAAGACTCAGTAATCACCCAAATATTCGCAGTTGATGCAAAGCGAATCTACATTCACTTGATTGAAGATAAAAGCCCCAAGAGACCTCTCTTGGCCCCAAGAGAGGTCTCTTGGGGCTTTTCTCTTCAATCAAGTGAGATAATCAAGACACAGTAATGGCTGTCGTCACTGGACGGCGTGCCTCTCAAGCCAAAGATGCAAATTCTTAACCAATTGCTGAAAGTCTTCGAGACAGTACTGTAAAGATATAAGAAATAATAATAATAATAATTTTACTGGCTTGTCTACATATTACATACGCCAACTCGATGGTCTAAGTGAAAGGTCTATCTAAATTCTACCAGTTGGTGCGAGCCTCGATCAGCTATGCTGATTCGTTGTGCGAGGAAGCTGCCAGCTCTTCGATCCCCAGTTGTCTCTGTCAATCTTTTTGAGACTTCCTCATGCATTTCTAACTGTTTTATGGCCATGTAGACGATTTTAAGATCCTATCAGAAGAAGTAGTTGCGTACCTGGGAAGGCCAAAATTCTACCTATAAATCGTTTTTATATGTAATCCAGTGACTTTATACATGCCATACGATAAATAAATAAATACATTTCTGACCAATCCCCAATGTTTCCCAGGAGTTACATAGAGAGCCGGTGGAAGGTACACCAGGTGGCAGTGGTGGTGTGAAGGGCATGTCGACGCAGGAGGCGGAGCGAACCTTCCTCAAGATCGCCTGCCAACTAGACACCTACGGAGTCGACCCGCATCCTGTCAAGGTAATCATACATACATTTTGCCAATTGGCAAACAGACATACAAAAGTGGAGAAAACACAAATATATGAATAGAAATTAGATAAAATGTAATTTACACTTTTATGTTGCCTGAATAAAGGGCTATTATTATTATTTTTCTTTACATTTAAAATTCTCAGCGTCAGCTGGCAATTGATGTTACCTACGGGACAATGCCAAGTAGGTTACATAAGATGTGTCTAAGTTTTGCGGGTCTACTCCTCGTCTACTTGTAAAAAATTTCGTACGATTCGGCACGTATTGAGTATTGCAGCTTTCTGTAGTTGGATGTACGTGTTGTTTTTCAGATCAATTAGTTTCAGACTATGATGGAGGTATTTAGGAATGACGCCTGTGGTATTATTATTATACATTTTTAGGACGGGAGAGTAGTACCCTTACCGTACCATCAGATACGTTATTTTGACGACTATAGATCACTACATAGTATAAAACAAAGTCGCTCCCTGCTGTCTGTCTGTCCCTATGTATGGTTAGATCTTTAAACTTGCGCAATGGATTTTGATGCGGTTTTTGAATAGATAGTGATTCAAGAGGAAGGTTTATATGTATAATACATGCATAATTTTAATTTCTCAACATGCTCCCGTGCGAAGCCGGGGCGGGTCGCTAGTAGTTATTATGACGACGTGGTTGGCGCAATGTTATACCAGGTGCCTACTGAGCCGGCGGTCCTGAGTTCGAATCCCTGCAAGGGTAAATATTTGTGTGATGAACTCGAATATTTGTACCTGGATCATGGATGAATCCATAATTCAATAATTTATTGTGAGATTATGGGTTTTACAAAGGGATTAAGATGTGTCGCCATACAATAATATTAGGTACAATTTGTTACTCGATTTATAGCTATACAGGCAGTTTACTTTCTAGCCTGACCACCACATTATATTGAAGTTCTGATAATGCACTAATTCGTCATTGTAATTATAATAAATAAATATTATGGGACAATCATACACAAATCGACCTAGTCCCAAACTAAGCAACGCTTGTACTATGGGTACTAGATATACATAATATATCGATTACCCAAGATTCGAGTTCATCACACAAATATTTGTCCCGGCCGGGATTCGAACCCGGGACCGAATTGTGCTAATTTGTGCCAAAATTCCCGAATTTTGTGCCTCATCGGTTCTCGACGAAAAAGGGTTTTTTACGAAACAATTACAGATTATGTTCTGCATTTATTCTTCAGCAAATGAAGGTGCACTTTTTAGTGTTAAATTAGAATGTAAAATCCAATAATAGGACTGGATCAATGAACCCCACCTGAACCATTTTTTTTAAATTTTTAGCTTCAATATTAACAGAAAATTTACATTCTTATTTAACACTAGAAAGTCCTATTATTGCACCTGTGTTGGCCCGGAAAGCCATTAAAGACGCGAGTACGAAAGTGTGTCTGAACTATTAAATTTTTCAATGTTCCAATTAGCCAAACCAAGGTAACTCTTAAACTAAGCCTTAAATACAAAGATCAATACTTAAAGAAAAATTGAAGAAGGAGCTACCTGGGGGAAGAGACCGGGAACCGAACCCGGTACCTCTGGATTGCCGGTACAGCGCATTAACCATTTCGCTACCCTAACTCCAGGAAGATCTGACGAATTTTTCCTTATGCTTTGTGTGTCGATCTTTGCATTGTTTTATTTGAAAGGTTTTACACCTTAGCGACCTCTATGTGAATACGTTATTCACATCTTACCGCACCACTTTACAGTGGTGACCGAGCAAGCGAGAGAGGGCGCTGTTAGTTTTATAAATTTATGAAACATGTAATGTCTCATTTTTGAAATGTAGGTAGGTACACCACAATTTTTATTTAAAACTCTTAAACTGTTAAACCATACAGACTCCCTTTATATGGTTTGATAGTTCATTTGCTAGGAAGAGTTCGCGTGCTTTGACTCTATAGGTACCGTAAAACTACCCAACTATAGTGCAGTCTACACAACAATGGTCCAATTTAATCCGAAAATGACTCGTTAATATATGACAATTGTAACGAATAAACTCTGAAGTGAACAACATAATTAAACAAACTCAAATAAAAACGTGTAAAATCACTGATAGAATATGGATTTTGATAAAAATAAACGAGTTTTTTTGGACCATAGTTGGATGATTGTTGTATAGTTGGCTAGTTTTACGGTATGTACATTTAGACTCATTAACCCTTTGAGCGCCAAGCGGCAAAGCAATTCACCGTGCCACTGACGCCAAACCAAAAAAAAAAGTGCTCCAAAATCAACAGAGATTGAAAAACACAGATAGTGGTTTAAATTATCATGTTTTTGACCATTGACATTTTTGACGTCAATAGGCGTTGTTGGCGTCAGTGGCACGAATTCCCGATGACGTGATTTGCCGTTTGGCGGTCAAAGAGTTAAAGATTAATAGGAACACTTCTGATCGCCAGGACCACAGAAGCAACCAGCTGTACCTGGGCATCAACCACAGCGGCATCCTCACGTTCCAGGGCGGCCGCAAGACGCACCACTTCAAGTGGGGCGAGGTGCAGAAAATCAACTTCGAGGGACGCATGTTCATCGTGCATCTCAACTATCCCGAGGTACCAATCCATATTAATGAATACAATAAAAAAAGAAGCGAATTAAAAAAAAAAAATGGAAATCCAAAATTAATCCGTTCATGTACAGATTACGCTTGAATTTTTGAAGTCTCCAGCTTTCAAATAAAAAAAGAATCATTAAAATCGGTTCACCCAGTCGAAACTACACCAAACAAGTCCAAATGAAATGGCTGTAAAAACATATAATAAAATAACCGACGAAATAAAACAAGAAACAACAGAAAAGCAGTTTAATAGGTGGTTCAAGGACTTCCTCGTAAAAAAATGTTATTACACTTTAAAAGATTTTTTTGACGATGTGGAAATAATATAAAAATCAAGTCGTAATGCATGCACAAATCTATTTATAATTTATGTGTTTTCCAGTTTAATCTGTAATTACTTGAAATATTGAAATTTTACTAATACTAATACAGAATTATGTGTTCTAATGTACTGTATGTTGCTACGCCCTATCAGGGCCCATGAGAAATTGTATATCGAACTAATTAAGACCTATTTACCATGGATGCAATCATTTAATAAATGAATAATAAATGAAAGTTCTGAAATAACAAAACAAAAAAAATATACAGTCGAATTGAGAACGCGTGTCCTTTTTTTGAAGTCTGTTAAAAATTAATGAATAAATATCAAGGGACAAACTAACACAAGTCGATCTAGTCCCAAACTAAGCAAAGCTATAAGGTCCCATTTTGTTATAATAATGTTCATAAGTCATGTATTAAATTTATTAAAATGTTTTCAGCATGCATACTATGTAGGATATCACGTGTTTATTTATAACTTTTAGATAATCTATAAATTACGGTAATTCCTCATGAATTCCTTGTTATTTTGTTGTGAAATTGGTCAAGTTGCCAATTGTGACGCAATATTTATTGTTATGAAATAGCACCGTGTATTTTGCACATGGTGAAATGAATCTACCTATATGACTCATCAACATTGCAAGAAGCAGGGAATGACTCATGTGACCGATACGACCGGTAATTTATTTAATAAAGCAATGATAATAACCATTTATACATGATCGCTCAAAGATGAATTGAAATGCGTAATTTAGTGGAAGAGAAGAGACTGGGAATCAAACCCGGCACCTCTGGATTACCGGTACAATTAAATTATTCTTTCACCCACCCTGCCTGCCTGGACCGTTAAATTTTTAAATTTTTCTCTTAATTGTGTGTATTGTGTACCCATATTCAAAAAAATAGACATGTCGTCTAAGATACTATTATAAAATTCTAGATTTTTTATTGTAAATCAGTTTTCTATCTATAGAGAGGGGTCGTGATTTCAGGAAAAATCTTAATACACACGGTATCGAAAGGTATTTACAAACGTTTCTGAGTAAAACATGCCTAAAAATTCATTTTCTTAATATAAGTTAATGTACACATATTTGAAAATTGATCGTTTACTCATAAAGTTTATAGCTGAATGCACGTAGCTTGGTAATTATGGACCCGGGGCAAAAAAAAGATTGCAAAGTCAGTTCGAGGTTTGTCCTGGAGCTACCTTTGACTCTCTCAGCACTGAAGTCACCAGAAATGTCTCATTATTTTGAATGTGGGTCAGAAGAAAAGATCAAGGCACAAAGATCTTTGTGTCAATGGTACACTATAAAAAAAACCGGTCAAGTGCGAGTCGGACTCGCGCACCGAGGGTTCCGTACAAACACTTTCCTTAAGTGGTTAAGTTAAGTTTGCACCTGGTATATATAGCGCTCCATACAAATGAGGTGCAAAGTTAACGCAACCAATCCCTGTTTGTTGTATGGGAGCCCCCCTTAAATATTTATTTTATTTTATTTCTAGTATTTGTTGTTATAGCGGGAATAGAAATACATCATCTGTGAAAATTTCAATTATCTAGCTATCACCGTTCTTGAGATACAGCCTGGTGACAGACGGACGGACGGACGGACGGACAGCGAAGTCTCAGTAATAGGGTCCCGTTTTTACCCTTTGGGTACGGAACCTGTCGCGTTAGCTTTTTGGCCTTAGCCAGGGAGCTCAATAAAAGACGACAAATTACAAAAAAACTACGATTTTAATAACAATAAAAATTTACAAAGCGGGCGTGGATTTACCCGACCTTTTAATCGGACAGTTGACTAATCTAACAAAAAAATATCTATAATAATAAAATTCGGGATTCCGCTAACGACACTTCCCTTTTAAATGCGCTTGTGGAGACGGACGCAAGTACGTGCGCACGGAGCGTCGACAGCGCGAGCGCGCTAAGTTGTAGGCATTCACGCCGATCGGGA
Organism: Apotomis capreana; assembly: GCA_947623375.1. Lineage (NCBI taxonomy): Eukaryota > Metazoa > Arthropoda > Insecta > Lepidoptera > Tortricidae > Apotomis > Apotomis capreana. The sequence goes on from OX392501.1 coordinate 2,738,491, forward strand.
GTTCTTCGAAACGTCCAGTGCCGAGTCGGAAGGTTGCGTTTACTTAGAAAGTGTGTTGATCCGGTAACAAGTTCCTGAGAAATTTCGGCAACGTAAGGCATATGTGGAAAATTAATCTGCTTTTATTTAGCGCCCTCCTTTAATAAATGTAAGGAAGTGTCTTTGACCTACGGGATTGAGTGTGGCGGTAAGCAAAAGCAGAAACGGAGATTGCGGATAGCTAATTAGGCTTGGCATGACCAGAACTGTCAAGATCACAAATTATAGCTAACAAACTTAGACAGTTTCAAAGATAGGTACTATAAACAAAATAACTATTAAAGTAAATACAATAAGGTACTCTAAAACGTAAGGTCTAAAGCGCGATATGAATTACTTTTCAATTTTGGAAGATAAATGTTATGAGTAGAATTTTAGATTTCACAGCAACATGAAATAAAAATGAATCTAGAATTCTCGACACTAAATATAACAATGCGATTGCCATCTATTGAATGCATTATGGCAAAATATCCAATTGGCACCGAAAATCTTATACTTATATATACCACTACCGCCTTAAAATAAGGTTAAAGATAATCAATAAAGGGTGCCGGGGATTGGGTATTTTACCATACATGATGTTGGGTTCACAATAAAATTAGTTTAAGCAGGTATATGTTCACACTTACCCAACAAGAGGGGAATTCACACACACAATTTTAATTGCTTACGATGATCGAGTTCACATAGAGGCGCTAATAATAAGCGGCGTCCAAACATAGTTACAGCGAAACAAAATAAAATGTTGTCCGTTAAATACTTAATTTCTCACAGACACAACGCGATATATTTACGCCATATATAATAAAAAAAAATACACACAGACACCACGTAAAAAAGACGCGGGCAGTGGTCTGAGTGCAAAAATGCATAATGACGCTAGCGGTCGTCGGAGGTCAACGGGCAGCGGTGCTGCGATAAGACACCACCAATCGTAGATCTCCGTTTTCGTTATTACCTTATACGGCGCGCCGGCGCATCTTAGACGGGTTACTAGGCGCGGCGGCCAGTCAAGCGTACTTAAATAACTCCAGTTTGTAAGTAACTTATTATTACAAAAACCGGCCAAGTGCGAGTCGGACTCGCGCACCGAGGGTTCCGTACAAACACTTTCCATCCCTAAGTGGTTAAGTTAAGTTTGCACCTGGTATGTATAGCGCCCCATATAAATTAGGTGCAAAGTTAGGTATTAAAAAAAAAAATTATGGTTTTCGTAATTATTCCTTTATCTATGCTATAAGACGTTGCTTCGTACCAAATTTCAAGATTCTGAGTTCACGGGAAGCACCCTGTAGGTTTTGATTCCCTTGCAAGTGTCGAAAATTTGCAAATTAGGTGCAAAGTTAGGTATTAAAAAAAATTTTTATGGTTTTCGTAATTATTCCTTTATCTATGCTATAAGACGTTGCTTCGTACCAAATTTCAAGATTCTGAGTTCACGGGAAGCACCCTGTAGGTTTTGATTCCCTTGCAAGTGTCGAAAATTTGCGGCATAAACGGCTGTATCTTTTGATTGCGTTGGCTTAGAAGTTTGATTTTTTCACAGCTTCAAGGGACAGTAGACCTGAGTAATTGATATAAATTTCAGCTTCATACGTCCACGCGTTCCTGAGAAAAAGGGTCTTGACAGACGGACAGACGGACAACAAAGTGATCCTATAAGGGTTCCGTTTTTTCCTTTTGAGGTACGGAACCCTAAAAATAACGTTACAAACCCTAAAAAAGTTGTAGTGTACATTAAAAGTAATCAGGCATATTTACACATTTAATTTTATAAGCAACAGTGCAACTCTCGCTTGCTCATTCACTGCTGTAAGTAGTGCGGTAAGATGTGAATATTAACGTATTCACATAGAGGGCGCTAAGGTGCAAAGCCTTTCGAATAAGCAATGCAATGATCATCACACAAAGCATAAGGAAAAATTCGAAAGGTTATTTGGCGTTAGGGTGGTGGAAACCCCCGGCGAAAAAAGAGGGATGTTATAAGTTTTAAGTTTAACATGTGTATCTGTATGTCTGTGTATCTGTCTGTGTCATCCTGGTTTGTCGAGATTTTTCTTAGCTTTGATAAAAGTCTGAGCTATTGTCTCCAAGATATTCAGCATTTAGTGGAACAAGCGACTGGCTCTCATCCATATATTGAAGCCAGGAGTTCTAGCAGTAGCATTTTCTATATCACACAGTAACACAGGGTCTCATGATGACCAGCTAATGTGTCGGGGGTGTTTTAAATTTTTTATTTTGGTTATTTTGAAGTGAAACTTCTAATTCGACTTCCAACAAGGTTGCGTTAAACGTTTAACGGTTGCGTTAAACGTTTAACGCTACCGCGGAGGGGGTAGAAAAGCACTTGCGTTAAACGTTCAACGCTCCTGGGGAGGGGGAATTGAAAGAGACAGAGCGAGAGTGAGGAAGTTTGTCTTAAACAAACAATATAAGTTCACTAAAAATCTATTTCTACCCCTTCCTATTTTCATTACCACATTACGAAGTTTCACTTCTTCTGCGCGGAGGGACTCCACGCACTATTTTTTTTTGTGTTTGATGTTTCTATCAATGGTACAGTCGCCATCAGATATATCGCAGCATATAAGGCGTTCATAAATATCTGAACATGTACTGTAACGCCCAGTCAATAAGAGTCGTGTTCAGATAATTACATGCTACGATAACTAAAAACTAGTGCCTACGCCACATCTTGGGATTTAGGCCTACGCCACATCTTGGGATTTAGGTAGCCGACCCCGATTGAGAATTCATTCTCAAAAAATGGGACAAAGGCTAGGAGGATGATAACCTTACATGCTACGATATATCTGGTGGCGACTGTACAGTATAAGTGTGCTTTCAGAAGAAGCACACGGTGGGCTTCAAGTGCCCGAACGGGCCGGCGTGCCGCCACGTGTGGTGCTGCGCCATCGAACAGATGCTGTTCTTTACGTGAGTCCCTTATATTCATCCTTTTTTGAAGCCGAATGCACTTTGCTTTGTTCTAAGGATGAACCCAATGGGTAATTGTGAACTATAAAACATTTTGGAATCTTAAACTTAACCTAATTTATACCTTATTCGCCGTTTCCACCAGTTCGACTAACGCCGGAAAAAGAGTTCCTCTACGCCGAATGTGCAAGCTTTATAACAACTCGCTCACTTCCACTGACATATTTAACTCCAGTCGGTCACTTTTTCAGAAACATGCTCTCGATATTTTTAACGAAACAGATGATAGTTATAATTAACACTTGCAGAAAAGCGTACTGTATATAATTTATACATATTGTGTTACCAAATGGGATATATTAACCGTAAATGAGAACGCCAATCCTGTGGCATGTTAATTTTATTTCTTCTTTTTGTTTTCCCTTCTTGGTTGTTGTTCCTTGTAAGATTTTGTTGTTTATCATATGCAGAAGTTTAGTCTAGTGTAGTAAGTATTAAAATTTTCATGTTGTGTGTGCTCAGTGAGAGCGTTTTAGTAAGTAAGTGCACGCCTAAATGTATACTTTAACCATAATTGTTTTTGTTATACATTTACTTCTGTTGTTTCTCCAATAAATAAATAAATATAGATTGACATTTTCGAGATTCCTTAAAAAGTTATGACTTCCAGGAAAGAAATTGTCTATGAAATGAAAATTCGATGGAATTAACCATTCGGTGAAGTGTTGTTCTATAAAAGAAGTGCTGCCACCTATTCGTGAATGTTCCCTATAGGTCTGTACCATACCATTACCATGAATTTACAATGACCGTGCTCGCCAGCGACTGCGTAAACGATTTGTACGGAGAATAGCGCAGCGCCCCCCAGCGGTTACTTTGCGGAACTACAATTCTCCATACAAACTGTTTACATATATATATAGAGAGATTACGTTAAGTCCACATTCGTAATTTCAGTTTCACAATTGGCTACCAAAGAGGTATTATTTTTCACTGTTTCGTAATTGATTATTAAACAAGAATTTATTTTCTGTTTTAGTAATCGATTATATTTCTTCTTTCGTAGTTGATTACCAAACAAATGTTCCTTTTTCTTTGTTCGTAATTAATTACTAAACAAGAATTTGTTGTCGATGTGCATACATATACATACTGCTAAAAAAATAAGGGCTACGTAATTTTTAAAAGAGCAAAATAAATTAATTTGAGATTTGAAATTACGCAGTTTTAACCAACTGTTGTGGTGCTCCCTTTCACTGTTACTTAAACTTTTATCTTTATAATATAAGTGTGATTGTAAAATAAGTAACAGTGGAAGTGAGTGAGTAAGTGGGGTTATACGAATATGGACTAAACGTCGGATTAAACGTTGACAGTTCAAAGCCTTATCTAACTTGAGTCTTGCGTCATTTTGCTTAAATGCTGTCTTAATACAATTCTCCATGTAAATCGTTTAGACGTTTACACGGAACGCTAGCGAGTGCGGTCACGTTATCTCATGGTAAGGATATAAAACTACTCTTCCGTCCTAGGCCTGACTGGGATGGGTCATTGTCAGATTTAGGTGCGCGTGGTTCCGGTGGACATTTGCGAAATTAAGGATTCCAGGGCCTAATTTTCTAATTAAATGCCTGTGAGAATAAAGAACGTTCCCTCTTCTATAATCCGATGTAATAGCAACATAACCTAGATTCATACAAGCTCTTTTGACCACCGAAAGGACAAAGGTTATCGGGCGTTTTTGACCCGCTTTCCGAACTTTCGCGTACAGAGACCAAACTAGTTTTAAAATAGAGAATTTAATCTCACTTTTCTAAATATGTATTTTTTTTTATGTATCAACCGGCAGAAAAAAGTTATTCAACAGTATGTGTACGATGTAGTGATACTACAGATACAAAGGTGTGGTTCATGCACAATTCTCTGTAAAAAGTCAAAAGTCTAGTATATAATATAAACAATATAACAACAGCAACGCAATATAACAGCAGCTATTCAAAGTATTTTAGAAATAATTCCAATAGGTCTGACTTAATTCATTGCAAAAATGTATCTGCTACCCATACCACTGAGTAGCAAAATTTACCTACATACCTAGCCTTATTTCGTTTGTGTACGCCGTGGGTCATAATAATAATAATAAATATCAGACAACCTCACACAAATCAACCTATAGTCCCAAATTAAGGCTTGTGTTATGGGTACTAGGCGACGATATACCTACTTATATAGATAAATAAATACTTAAATACATAGAACATCCATGACCCAGGCACAAATATTCGTGTTCATCACACAAATATTTGCCCTTGCCGGGATTCGAACCCGGGACCGTCGGCTCAGTAGGCAGTTGCATAACCACTGCGCCAACCGCGTCGTCAAAATCGCGTCGCGTCGCGTCGATATGTCCGAACAAAATGCCCAATGACCTTTTGTTTTTTGAACTGACAAAAGCCCGGATGTGACTGTTCCAGGCTGGCTTCCTCATCAGACGCGTGCGTGTACTCGGGCGGCGGGCTGTTCTCGTGGGGCACCAAGTTCAAGTACTTCGGCCGGACGGAGAGAGAAATCTTGGAGCGAGACGGGCTCTTGGCGCCGAGAGACTCGCAGGTTAGTGTTTAACTTAGTCGTTATATTGGTTTTATTTCAGGGATTTATTTAGTACTTAAAATATAGCCTAGCAAGCGTCGGTCCGGCCCAGGGATAGCGGCGCTTCAAACAGCTTTCACATTGTTAACCGGAATGCTGCTCAATCCTTCGTTCTTCTTGCGGAATAATTACTGAATCCTATTGAAAAAAAACTTGACTTCCATCACTGGGAATAGTTTTGGCTTTATTGTGCAAAAATTACTTGAACTAAATTTGTATCGTCTGTTTTTGTTAGTCATAACATTAGGCTTTCGGAGATTATATTGGTGGTGGAATATTTTGTTTTCAGAATAAATTACATAGCTGTGTCCCCATAGATTATGTATGGCTGAACATAATTGTCAGTCGCTTCACGGACAGCGGCAAATATATTGCCGTCTTAGATTTCGTTTACCTCAAGGAAAAATAAAACATGGAGAATGTTTTATTTTTCCTTTAAAAATCATTAAAGAAATCAATTGAACCGTACATATTGCCAGAATCTGGATTACCACCGTAGAAAAAAATGGTTGAAGGGTTAATCCTGTTGCCTATTTGTTTACATCTGATCAGTGACATTCACCGACTTTCAAAGTCAGTTATCAAAAATTTGTCCACTAAAAATCCGTAATATGGCGTGGGTTGGAACACCTTGTTGGGCTGTACATATACACGATGATTTTAAATCGGTGATCAGGTACCTCAGTAATTGATGGCGGTCACGTTGAAGTCGTAATTACATGAAAACAAACTTTTATTTTTTTGTTAATTTTTATTTTGAAACCAATTTTGTCTAAAATTCCTTGTCACCCTACTAATCTGTATCTATGAGCTTAAAACCTCTTTAAGAATTTAATGGCAATTACAATTTATGAGTAATAACTTGTCATTGTCATGTCATTGTCATTACATAAACAGTCGTAGAAAACTTCGTTAAATTTCCCGCCAAAGCGATTTCACTTAGCGTAGGTATCGTACTTCAATAATTTATGTAGGATGACCATGTATCTAGTAGTTTTAATTATGTTTTAACTTTTTATTTATTAAACAGTGAGGTAATTCCGCGAGACCTCGCTTATTAAGTTTAATTTTAGCTGGATATTCATATTTTTCTACTCCTGATGACCGATTAAGAATCGTCGTATATTTATTTTTAGATGTTTTTTTAGAGTGAACTATTTTTATTGTGAAGTTATAATATTGTTTTGTGTTACTACTTTAAGAAACTGTAGTACTTAATGTTGGAATAAATAAATAAAAGCTCTTTGTATAGGAGGAGCATTCGGGCGGAGGCAAGCGGAAGGCGTCGAGTGTACCCGCAACGCCTTCCACACCGATGACCGGGGACTTCGGTAAACACACGCTCACTGTCGTCATACACAAGTACTATGTCGGCACACACACACAACCTAACGGTGCGGCTTAGTTAATGACTTTCTACGGGCGAACTAACAGGGGCCGGTCATGCATTACCCACTCAATTGCTTCGAATTTTGAGTTGGACTCTATTTATATAATAAAATAAGAGCGGTGACAGATAGCCGTAGTTACCAAAAGCAATCTAGTGGTTATGTAACTATCGATTCACGCTTTTATAACCCTTACTCGTGCCGCATCAAACGCTCTCGCAATGGGAGGCATCAGAAAAACTAAACAGGGTTATTAATTTTTCATATCGTTGTCATCTACTACTAACAATTAACGTATTTATGTAGGCCAAAGAAAATACCAAAGAAATCGAAGGGTTGTGATTTAAAGTCGAGTAAACCATTAACTACAGTAAAACGCTTATTATCGTCATAGGGACCATTCATAAATTGCACAATTTACCATTTAAGCATGTCCGCCAAAGCATTACACTTAACATTACGTGCTTCTTGCATGGTCCCAAACATCTAGTCAAGGTAGTCCTTATGTTACATAATTAAATATTAGTTACATGTTATAAACGAAACTTGTGTTCCTTATTAGCTTTAATAGTTTTACCAAAGTATTGCTCAAATGTATTACACACTTTGTTTATTTATGTTATGTTCATTTCAAAATAAAATGTTTCTTTCTGTTTTCATTTTGTTTTTTATCTATCCTATTCATTATTTCCTTATTTACACTTGATAATTTTCTATACCTAATTATAGTTTTTCCTTTTATTTCTGTATAACTAACTATAACTTCCTATTCATGATTCTTGCTTGCCATCATCATAGTTTCTGATAAAATCTAGATAACATATGTTTCAGTAACATACGTATGTACAGTTGTACATATATGTTAGGATTGTGGTTACGATAGTTACGAATACAATTGAACGTAGCTAGGGGTAGTAAACGAAACTAAAGTTGACCATCATAATATTTTAACAATATTGTAGAAAGTATGCCAAGTAAACTTATGAATCACGAAACAATGACCAGTAAAGAGGTTTCGTCTCAATATAGTACATTATTGCAGACGCCAGGAAAGAAGCCTCACTACGGTCGGCCGTCTTTACCTACTCACCCGGCAAGCTCATTCACGGCTAAGGGATATATAGTGCTTTTCTCAAACATATGAAATGAAATAAAAAAATACACAGCTCGAAAAATAGTACATTACTGCAGACGCCGGGAAATAAGGGCTTACCGGCTGAGTAGGTATAGACGGCCGACCGTAAGGGAGGCCGTCTAGTGATACGAAGCCGGCAAGCCCTTTTCACGGCTAAGGCATGTATAGTGCTTTTCTCAAACATATGCAATGAAATAACAAAATCCACCACTCAAAAAATAATTCAGCTGTTCAGCCAGTTCATGAACACAGACGCCATGTTTAAAAAGAGTATTTTTTAATTTTCCCTCCAATCCCTCTATATTTTTTTTCTTTAATAAGTCCACATGTGTAGTGTGCGAATATTAGGGCCATTATACACAACCTGATAATAAGAATCTTAGTTTCTATAATAAGTAAAATAAAGGCAGAGGATTTTTAATATTGTCTATGGTCTCTGGTGACTTACGTATAGACGGTATTTTCAGTTCGTGTGTACTAGGCATTAACACGGATATTGTTGGTCCGCTGGCTGAATGGGTAGCTACTAGAAAAAAATATATATATCAGCTGTTCATACACACAGACGCCATGTTTACATTAAAATTAAAAACAAATATTTGTATAGAATCTTTTTATCGATTCATATTTTTTATGTGGTAATACCACATTTTTATTTTTTAAGGTAAATTAAGAAAGAAAAATTGAATGCGATCTACTGCAATCGAAGCGGGATATGCAGTAGATCGCATTCAATTTTTCTTTCTTAATTTACCTTTGTGCCATTATTTATAATTAAAAACAAATTACTTCCCGGCTTAGGCCTTCAATTTTGTATGAAATTCCTTTACAGTTCTCTCCAATTGTTCCGCCCGAAACTTGACACTTCGAAGCCTGTTCCAACGCACGTTACGACCATATTTCATTGCATGTTTGAGAAAAATATAATTCAGGTCTTTAGCCTCATCAGCACAGACGCCATGTTTAAATAAAAATTACATCCCGGCCTAGGCCTTCAATTTTGTGTGAAATTCCTATACAGTTCTCTTAAGTTATTTCGCATGAACGTGAACGTGATACTTCGAAGCCTATTATAATTATAACGCACGATATAACAACATTTCACTGCATGTTTGAGAAATAATCATTAGGTTATAAGTTCGCTTTAAAATAGCGCATGTGTCTTGTGAATGTATTTACGTCAGCCTAGGCCGTAAGTGGGATTTACTGGTTGTACGTAAAACTTTAGAAAAACCACGGTCCGTAATTTGTAATGCCCCAGAAGCAGCCGAGAGGATGGGAAACGTCTAGTTATGCAATCTCCGTAAGTCTTGTCTTATTAAAAAAAAACTTTTTTTTGAGACACAGTCTTATTGCCGACTGTACTTTATTACACAAACGTTAATTTGCTCATCAAGACCAATCAAATGAACCCAAACACGATGGGTATAGCTTGTGTTGTTTAGGAGTTCCTACGGCCTCCTTCCTTCTGCATCATCAGATCAGCTTGAAGATATCAAATTATTGTACTACATGTAAAGTTTCATTTCGATAAGACAATTAGGAATAGTTTAAAATTGACATCCAAAAGTTGGTTAGGTACGTTGGTAGTTACAATTTACAAACAAACATTAATAGCAGGTAGATAAGTACATTACGTATGTACTGGCGGCGAATTCGTGAATGTCCCAGATCACAGGTGTTTGTAGCCCGAACCGAAGGCGAGGGCCGTAAATATGTGATCCGAGGTTTTACGAATTACCGCCCGTGGTTTGTCTAAAGTTTACGTCTTGCCATGGTCAGGAAGTGGGATTTTCTCCCCGCGACCCGACGGATGTCAAAACTTAGTTAGCTAATTAAAGCGTGTTAGAATGTATCCAGTATTTGACGACTCTGAATACTTAACACGGGACAAAAATGGTCCTTATCTCAAGGAAGTTAGTCGGAATGAGTGGGTACAAATGATTCGCAATCACATCTCATCCTCAGCTACTTTGACTTACCCCAGTTAAGGCTTATCACACGTCTAAACGCCCGGTAGGGCTTCGGTACCGCCCCCACTCAAACCATCCTGTATTCTTTGTATGATATTTCAAAATGTAACGCACACCTACCAATTTGTAAACTTCATCGCCCCGCCTCGGGACACAACGGCGCGCGAACTACGTGCCGCCACCGCCGATCATGCCGCAGTACATTTCCGAGGTAGGCTTCTCTGTTTTATCGTCGATAAGTTCGACGTTTTTTCCTTGTCCTTCCAGCTGATACGAAGCATGTGACATGGATATAATTATGAATGGTTATAATTTCAGGGTACAGCAGTTTGCCTCGGTCGACGCACAGCGCGCCGCTGGAGGAGAGCGGCGGGCTGGGCGGCGCGGAGATGTGCAACGGCGCGTGTCTGCTGGCCGGGCCCGCCGTCGACATAGCGCTGGCGCCGCAGGAGATGCGGCACGACAAGCCAGGTGATCACACTAACACACGACTCACCACTGTAGAGAGCGGCGGGCTGGGCGGCGCGGAGATGTGCAACGGCGCGTGTCTGCTGGCCGGGCCCGCCGTCGACATAGCGCTGGCGCCGCAGGAGATGCGGCACGACAAGCCAGGTGATCACACTAACACACGACTCACCACTGTAGAGAGCGGCGGGCTGGGCGGCGCGGAGATGTGCAACGGCGCGTGTCTGCTGGCCGGGCCCGCCGTCGACATAGCGCTGGCGCCGCAGGAGATGCGGCACGACAAGCCAGGTGATCACACTAACACACGACTCACCACTGTAGAGAGCGGCGGGCTGGGCGGCGCGGAGATGTGCAACGGCGCGTGTCTGCTGGCCGGGCCCGCCGTCGACATAGCGCTGGCGCCGCAGGAGATGCGGCACGACAAGCCAGGTGATCACACTAACACACGACTCACCACTGTAGAGAGCGGCGGGCTGGGCGGCGCGGAGATGTGCAACGGCGCGTGTCTGCTGGCCGGGCCCGCCGTCGACATAGCGCTGGCGCCGCAGGAGATGCGGCACGACAAGCCAGGTGATCACACTAACACACGACTCACCACTGTAGAGAGCGGCGGGCTGGGCGGCGCGGAGATGTGCAACGGCGCGTGTCTGCTGGCCGGGCCCGCCGTCGACATAGCGCTGGCGCCGCAGGAGATGCGGCACGACAAGCCAGGTGATCACACTAACACACGACTCACCACTGTAGAGAGCGGCGGGCTGGGCGGCGCGGAGATGTGCAACGGCGCGTGTCTGCTGGCCGGGCCCGCCGTCGACATAGCGCTGGCGCCGCAGGAGATGCGGCACGACAAGCCAGGTGATCACACTAACACACGACTCACCACTGTAGAGAGCGGCGGGCTGGGCGGCGCGGAGATGTGCAACGGCGCGTGTCTGCTGGCCGGGCCCGCCGTCGACATAGCGCTGGCGCCGCAGGAGATGCGGCACGACAAGCCAGGTGATCACACTAACACACGACTCACCACTGTAGAGAGCGGCGGGCTGGGCGGCGCGGAGATGTGCAACGGCGCGTGTCTGCTGGCCGGGCCCGCCGTCGACATAGCGCTGGCGCCGCAGGAGATGCGGCACGACAAGCCAGGTGATCACACTAACACACGACTCACCACTGTAGAGAGCGGCGGGCTGGGCGGCGCGGAGATGTGCAACGGCGCGTGTCTGCTGGCCGGGCCCGCCGTCGACATAGCGCTGGCGCCGCAGGAGATGCGGCACGACAAGCCAGGTGATCACACTAACACACGACTCACCACTGTAGAGAGCGGCGGGCTGGGCGGCGCGGAGATGTGCAACGGCGCGTGTCTGCTGGCCGGGCCCGCCGTCGACATAGCGCTGGCGCCGCAGGAGATGCGGCACGACAAGCCAGGTGATCACACTAACACACGACTCACCACTGTAGAGAGCGGCGGGCTGGGCGGCGCGGAGATGTGCAACGGCGCGTGTCTGCTGGCCGGGCCCGCCGTCGACATAGCGCTGGCGCCGCAGGAGATGCGGCACGACAAGCCAGGTGATCACACTAACACACGACTCACCACTGTAGAGAGCGGCGGGCTGGGCGGCGCGGAGATGTGCAACGGCGCGTGTCTGCTGGCCGGGCCCGCCGTCGACATAGCGCTGGCGCCGCAGGAGATGCGGCACGACAAGCCAGGTGATCACACTAACACACGACTCACCACTGTAGAGAGCGGCGGGCTGGGCGGCGCGGAGATGTGCAACGGCGCGTGTCTGCTGGCCGGGCCCGCCGTCGACATAGCGCTGGCGCCGCAGGAGATGCGGCACGACAAGCCAGGTGATCACACTAACACACGACTCACCACTGTAGAGAGCGGCGGGCTGGGCGGCGCGGAGATGTGCAACGGCGCGTGTCTGCTGGCCGGGCCCGCCGTCGACATAGCGCTGGCGCCGCAGGAGATGCGGCACGACAAGCCAGGTGATCACACTAACACACGACTCACCACTGTAGAGAGCGGCGGGCTGGGCGGCGCGGAGATGTGCAACGGCGCGTGTCTGCTGGCCGGGCCCGCCGTCGACATAGCGCTGGCGCCGCAGGAGATGCGGCACGACAAGCCAGGTGATCACACTAACACACGACTCACCACTGTAGAGAGCGGCGGGCTGGGCGGCGCGGAGATGTGCAACGGCGCGTGTCTGCTGGCCGGGCCCGCCGTCGACATAGCGCTGGCGCCGCAGGAGATGCGGCACGACAAGCCAGGTGATCACACTAACACACGACTCACCACTGTAGAGAGCGGCGGGCTGGGCGGCGCGGAGATGTGCAACGGCGCGTGTCTGCTGGCCGGGCCCGCCGTCGACATAGCGCTGGCGCCGCAGGAGATGCGGCACGACAAGCCAGGTGATCACACTAACACACGACTCACCACTGTAGAGAGCGGCGGGCTGGGCGGCGCGGAGATGTGCAACGGCGCGTGTCTGCTGGCCGGGCCCGCCGTCGACATAGCGCTGGCGCCGCAGGAGATGCGGCACGACAAGCCAGGTGATCACACTAACACACGACTCACCACTGTAGAGAGCGGCGGGCTGGGCGGCGCGGAGATGTGCAACGGCGCGTGTCTGCTGGCCGGGCCCGCCGTCGACATAGCGCTGGCGCCGCAGGAGATGCGGCACGACAAGCCAGGTGATCACACTAACACACGACTCACCACTGTAGAGAGCGGCGGGCTGGGCGGCGCGGAGATGTGCAACGGCGCGTGTCTGCTGGCCGGGCCCGCCGTCGACATAGCGCTGGCGCCGCAGGAGATGCGGCACGACAAGCCAGGTGATCACACTAACACACGACTCACCACTGTAGAGAGCGGCGGGCTGGGCGGCGCGGAGATGTGCAACGGCGCGTGTCTGCTGGCCGGGCCCGCCGTCGACATAGCGCTGGCGCCGCAGGAGATGCGGCACGACAAGCCAGGTGATCACACTAACACACGACTCACCACTGTAGAGAGCGGCGGGCTGGGCGGCGCGGAGATGTGCAACGGCGCGTGTCTGCTGGCCGGGCCCGCCGTCGACATAGCGCTGGCGCCGCAGGAGATGCGGCACGACAAGCCAGGTGATCACACTAACACACGACTCACCACTGTAGAGAGCGGCGGGCTGGGCGGCGCGGAGATGTGCAACGGCGCGTGTCTGCTGGCCGGGCCCGCCGTCGACATAGCGCTGGCGCCGCAGGAGATGCGGCACGACAAGCCAGGTGATCACACTAACACACGACTCACCACTGTAGAGAGCGGCGGGCTGGGCGGCGCGGAGATGTGCAACGGCGCGTGTCTGCTGGCCGGGCCCGCCGTCGACATAGCGCTGGCGCCGCAGGAGATGCGGCACGACAAGCCAGGTGATCACACTAACACACGACTCACCACTGTAGAGAGCGGCGGGCTGGGCGGCGCGGAGATGTGCAACGGCGCGTGTCTGCTGGCCGGGCCCGCCGTCGACATAGCGCTGGCGCCGCAGGAGATGCGGCACGACAAGCCAGGTGATCACACTAACACACGACTCACCACTGTAGAGAGCGGCGGGCTGGGCGGCGCGGAGATGTGCAACGGCGCGTGTCTGCTGGCCGGGCCCGCCGTCGACATAGCGCTGGCGCCGCAGGAGATGCGGCACGACAAGCCAGGTGATCACACTAACACACGACTCACCACTGTAGAGAGCGGCGGGCTGGGCGGCGCGGAGATGTGCAACGGCGCGTGTCTGCTGGCTGGGCCCGCCGTCGACATAGCGCTGGCGCCGCAGGAGATGCGGCACGACAAGCCAGGTGATCACACTAACACACGACTCACCACTGTAGAGAGCGGCGGGCTGGGCGGCGCGGAGATGTGCAACGGCGCGTGTCTGCTGGCCGGGCCCGCCGTCGACATAGCGCTGGCGCCGCAGGAGATGCGGCACGACAAGCCAGGTGATCACACTAACACACGACTCACCACTGTAGAGAGCGGCGGGCTGGGCGGCGCGGAGATGTGCAACGGCGCGTGTCTGCTGGCCGGGCCCGCCGTCGACATAGCGCTGGCGCCGCAGGAGATGCGGCACGACAAGCCAGGTGATCACACTAACACACGTCTCACCACTGTAGAGAGCGGCGGGCTGGGCGGCGCGGAGATGTGCAACGGCGCGTGTCTGCTGGCCGGGCCCGCCGTCGACATAGCGCTGGCGCCGCAGGAGATGCGGCACGACAAGCCAGGTGATCACACTAACACACGACTCACCACTGTAGAGAGCGGCGGGCTGGGCGGCGCGGAGATGTGCAACGGCGCGTGTCTGCTGGCTGGGCCCGCCGTCGACATAGCGCTGGCGCCGCAGGAGATGCGGCACGACAAGCCAGGTGATCACACTAACACACGACTCACCACTGTAGAGAGCGGCGGGCTGGGCGGCGCGGAGATGTGCAACGGCGCGTGTCTGCTGGCCGGACCCGCCGTCGACATAGCGCTGGCGCCGCAGGAGATGCGGCACGACAAGCCAGGTGATCACACTAACACACGACTCACCACTGTAGAGAGCGGCGGGCTGGGCGGCGCGGAGATGTGCAACGGCGCGTGTCTGCTGGCCGGGCCCGCCGTCGACATAGCGCTGGCGCCGCAGGAGATGCGGCACGACAAGCCAGGTGATCACACTAACACACGACTCACCACTGTAGAGAGCGGCGGGCTGGGCGGCGCGGAGATGTGCAACGGCGCGTGTCTGCTGGCCGGGCCCGCCGTCGACATAGCGCTGGCGCCGCAGGAGATGCGGCACGACAAGCCAGGTGATCACACTAACACACGACTCACCACTGTAGAGAGCGGCGGGCTGGGCGGCGCGGAGATGTGCAACGGCGCGTGTCTGCTGGCCGGGCCCGCCGTCGACATAGCGCTGGCGCCGCAGGAGATGCGGCACGACAAGCCAGGTGATCACACTAACACACGACTCACCACTGTAGAGAGCGGCGGGCTGGGCGGCGCGGAGATGTGCAACGGCGCGTGTCTGCTGGCCGGGCCCGCCGTCGACATAGCGCTGGCGCCGCAGGAGATGCGGCACGACAAGCCAGGTGATCACACTAACACACGACTCACCACTGTAGAGAGCGGCGGGCTGGGCGGCGCGGAGATGTGCAACGGCGCGTGTCTGCTGGCCGGGCCCGCCGTCGACATAGCGCTGGCGCCGCAGGAGATGCGGCACGACAAGCCAGGTGATCACACTAACACACGACTCACCACTGTAGAGAGCGGCGGGCTGGGCGGCGCGGAGATGTGCAACGGCGCGTGTCTGCTGGCCGGGCCCGCCGTCGACATAGCGCTGGCGCCGCAGGAGATGCGGCACGACAAGCCAGGTGATCACACTAACACACGACTCACCACTGTAGAGAGCGGCGGGCTGGGCGGCGCGGAGATGTGCAACGGCGCGTGTCTGCTGGCCGGGCCCGCCGTCGACATAGCGCTGGCGCCGCAGGAGATGCGGCACGACAAGCCAGGTGATCACACTAACACACGACTCACCACTGTAGAGAGCGGCGGGCTGGGCGGCGCGGAGATGTGCAACGGCGCGTGTCTGCTGGCCGGGCCCGCCGTCGACATAGCGCTGGCGCCGCAGGAGATGCGGCACGACAAGCCAGGTGATCACACTAACACACGACTCACCACTGTAGAGAGCGGCGGGCTGGGCGGCGCGGAGATGTGCAACGGCGCGTGTCTGCTGGCCGGGCCCGCCGTCGACATAGCGCTGGCGCCGCAGGAGATGCGGCACGACAAGCCAGGTGATCACACTAACACACGACTCACCACTGTAGAGAGCGGCGGGCTGGGCGGCGCGGAGATGTGCAACGGCGCGTGTCTGCTGGCTGGCAATTTAAACTAAACCAAGATGATGTTCACAAGCGTAGCACCGAAGGTGCGGAGCGTTCTAGGGAAGGCGCCCACCCACTTAATATAAGTAGTAATTTAATGCGAGGCCGTAGGCTAAGCTCCGCGTAGCACCGAAGGTGCGGAGCGTCCCAGGGAAGCCGCTCACACATTTAATTGAATAAATAAATAAATGAAATCAATATCCACTGTCGCAGTGCCGGTGCCGGCGGAGTACTTGGCGGAGGAGTCGTGTCCGCCGTCGGTGTCGGGCTCGTCGCGCGGCACGGCGGCGGCGGAGGAGTGGCCCCGCCCGCCCGCGCTGGCCCCGCCCCCTCGCCCCTTCTCACTACTCCGCGCCTTCGTGCCCTCCTTCCTGTTCGTGTGGCTGTCGCTCGCGCTCGCCGCGCTGCTCATCTTCGAGACGGACTGGCCGCCGCTGCGGCCGCTGAAGAGGAAACCGGAGCTGGTGTCCCTCCGGCACCATTACTATGCGCCGCTGAAGGAGTACCTGAAGAGGAAGGTCGTCGAGCTGTTCTGATTCGAGCCGTCGACAAGGTGAGACGCGGTTCGTTGTCTCTCTCGCCGTATTGGATAGAAGAGGTCACACCGGCCGGTTTGTTGAGTTCTCGGGTTTTTATTGATTGTTGTTTGTTTTCAAGAAGTTTTTGATGTGAATTATGTCTGCAGTTCAAATATATGCCATATTTTTCAAACATATAAATCTCTTATATATTATCATGCGAATTTAGTATCGTATTTTTCTCAAATCTGATGAAAACGTAATTAATTCGTATAATAATATATAGGATACAACAATCAAAAGAAACAATAAGAACTAATGTTAACGTTTATTTGCGATAATTTGATCAGTAACACAAAATACGGCTAATTTATAAATATGGTTAATTGGAACAATCTACTTTCAGTTTCTGAAATAATTAGGTCTATTTTTCTTTTTTTTTAAACGTTACTGTAGAAGTGTGGACACTGATTTGCTTTTCCAATAATTAAGTTATGCAAATTATACAATGATTATGAATTTATAAACATGAAAGTGTGTTTAGCATTTTATCAGTAAAAAAATATGGAGATAAGCAGTCATGAATACAATAGTAGACGATTTTATTCAACCGACTACCATGGCCAGTGAGATTTGTAAGCTAGGATACCTATTGAGTGAGTGAAGGTGACCTTGTAAAATATTATATATAGCACAAAATATTCTAATATACAAGTAATACGAACGTTTATATACTATGCTTTTTCAAACGCTCTAACAAAGATGTCGTATCTCATTTGCCTATGGATAAAATCTCCAGTTTTATATACATTATGCAGATTCAGTTATAGTACAGCATAAACGAATACCGAGTGATATATCTGTACCATCTTCAATAGAATCGCTGTACCTAATGTCATATTATCATAGGCATAAAAAAAACAAGTTTTTGCTATGGCTTTCAAGTTTCAGCCGAAAATAAAAGATTTAATCTAAAATTTTATTCCCTTCAACTTGACTACTATCAAAGATTTTCCTGTAGCCAAAATTTAATCCATGAATACCATGATACGACAATTTGAATATCAAAATACTAATAAATATAGAATTGAATGCTGACTAAATACTAGTTCCTCTACTGGACCCGAGACGATTTGAATGACGTTCGTGCAGAGATATTTCCAATCTGTTAATTATTGGTGTAAGATGAAGAGTGAGCAATGAGTTTTGCTAAGAGTATAGTTGATTTATTTTCTTTAGAAATAATCTTTCTACTAAATAGTGTAATGATTATAAAATGGGCTTCAATCCACCTACAGCTACCGCCCACAAGTAAAGGTAACACCGACAGATCTAAAAATGACAGGAAATTTTGTATTTTTTTTTTCTATTCATACCTACTGACTAAAGTAAAACTGTCTGTAAGTAGATTGGCTCAGTTCAAAAACGAAAATCTATATAAATCCATTGTTTAGTTAATGCGTTCAGCTCCAAAGAAAACAAATCAACTATTGCTAACCGATTCACCTGTGTCTTTCGATTCGCTCAGTTTTTCTGTCCTGAATTCGGGCTGTACTCCAAACATTCATAAAAAACGCGTTAATAAGTGTAAACTATTAGTATTCGACTTTTAAGCCTTTTTAAATCCGAGCTTTTAGATAAATTTATAGTTAAAATAACCTTTCCAATATATTTTGCTTTCTATATTATTAAAGTATGGAATAAACAGACGATAAATGCATTTGAGGTTAAAATATCTGCCTCACTCTATCTATACTTTTTAGTTTATTGGCTCATGTTGACTCACCGAATTTAGTACAGAAAGGCAATCATATGTCAAGTCAGGACGAACGGGATGATTCCAAAGTGTCAAATTTTTCGGACACATTTTGATAGTGTACAGTCACCATCAAAGGTAACTGAAAATTTTAGTACTAATTGATATATGCCGGTAGGAAAATTGTCTACTACCTTTGATGGCGACCGTACCTAGTAGTTATATAGAAATAGAAACTTAAGACTTAATTTCAATTTATAATAGAATTTGCAATTTAGGTTAGGTCACTGCTATACGCTTTTTTACAGTACAAGTAATTTATATATAACATAGCACAAAGTTTTATATCTAAGCACAACCTTTTGTGATAGCGGCTTGTTTTGTAAACATACGACATAAGTAGGGATCAAGAAGTTTATATAGTACCAGATACCTAATATAAAATTCATATCAATATTAATTAATAATTTAAAAAACATGTTCTACTGTCATAGAAAGATATACCATTATAGCTGCTTGTTTCCCGTTATTTATGCATTTTTTTTTGAAATGTAAAGTTACATTATATTTCATAGATAGTGTCATTGTACGAACTTCGTACTCTATGATAATTCTATACTGAAGCTTGTAAAGCAACGATTTCCCTTTCAGTGACATTACTGAACCATGGCATCCCTTTATTCAATGTGAAACAGAAATAAAAGAAATATTTCATCCTTTTGTAGCTCAATAGTATTCCCTGAAAAAAATGGTATAAAATTCATGGATAAACTAAACGAAATCGTGAACTTATATTACAGAATGCAGCGTTCAGTGTGCTATATAAGCTTTTTGATTAGGACTCAGTTTCTAATCATTAGATTGGTATTTGTTCTCTTTCTTTCACATAACTGAAACAGAGAGCCAAATTCAACAGGAAGTTTGACGATTTAAAAAATACGTCCTTTTAATTTCGATAAACAATCTTGTCGAATTCGAATCTCCTATGTATATTTATGTAAAGTCGCCTAGTGACATCCTAAACTCACTAAAATTTCTGTCACTACTCTTCGAAATCTCGTATCTAGTTTTTAGATTGATACTAAGATACGAGCTTTATTTTAAGTTGTTATTTGTTACTTAGTGAGTTTTGGTTGTTAACAGATGAAATATAAGTTATATTTTGAACGAATCTCAAGAAATCTGTTTGCTGACTATTGTGTAACTAGTCTAGTCTTTTAAATTACATGTCAATCCGCTTTGTTAGTGAGTTCTTTAGAACACTGATTAACGCTGGAAAATCCATGCACCTACTTATAATTTTAACTTTTCTCACAAATTTCCAGTTGTTACATTTTATATTGAAGGTGTATGACCATGAATCTCATGTTTGGGTGAACCAATTGAAGAGGTGAACATGAACTTTTCTCTCAGAAACTTTTTCATCGTCAATGTTCATCAATCAGAATCGAACTTCATACAGGAAAAAAGTATACCAAAAAGTTTTATGAAAAAATATTTTTCATGTGCGTCACGTTAATAGAAAAAAAAAAACACTCATACATAAACGTATCGATGTGAAGGAACATTTTGAGGCACTTTATTTCATGTATGATGAGGTTTGAATGAACAAACAATTCTGAGTAAGACGAAGCAAAAAAAAATACAGTTTACTGAAACAAAAAAAAGTGTACCTACTTACCTACTTTTTTTCAGGTTTTTTTGTGTAATTTTACTTGGTATGTTTTTTTTAATCGCCCTTTTGCTTTTATTTAACATTCCACTTGGTAATAGTGATAGTCTTCCAAGTAATTTTATTGAATTTTATTATTTCTTATACATAATATAGACTGGGAGCATTTATTTTGTATTTCCATTCTGGAACGCGTTATTTTTGTTATGTTTCGCGAACCATGAGGTCAATGTAATTGTGCCATAAGGAATTTTCACACTAGTCATATAGAGAGATATATTTAATTGAAAAATGTAGGTTTAGGTTGATTATTAATGTTCCTCGTTTTTTATTTATTTTTATGCACATATAGTATGTAAACTTATTCAGTATAGATGATAATGAATGCACAATTATGAGATTAAATAAGTTAACGGCAATCTGACTTGCAAGTGGTACTTATTGTTTGCCACGACGCAAAAAAATACATTTTTTATGTTAAGGGTAAAACATACAATTGCGTAACTCTGGCGGTGATGGTTCTTAGAATTGTATTATAGTCCTCGCCTTCGGCTCGTGCGGCAAGTACCTGAAGTTTTGCCATTATTTCTATAATTCACCGCCCAGGGTAAATAAAAACCAATTGAAAAGAAATTGAATTGTAAAAAAATTCCTTATTATTTTATTTTGTTGTTATTGTGACTTAGCACTATGTTTATATTTTATGAGATCCGTTTGTTAATGTTAATAATGCCTTATTAGAGTGAGCGTGATAGTGTAAAGATTAAGCTTCTTCGCCTCTCGGCACTCGGTCGTTCCCCAGTACTTTTACCATGAGTTAACGTGACCGTACTCGCCAGCGACAGCGTGAACGATTTGTATGGAGAATAGGACAGCGCCTAGCGGTCACTTTGTAGAACTACAATTCTCCATACAATTCGTTTCCGCAGTTGCTAGCGAGCACGGTCACTGTAAACTCATGGTAAGGATAAGGGATGTTTGTATTATACATTGGTTACGCAACGTGTACCTTAGCAATTTTATAATATGTAGGTACTGCTAAACGGATAAGTCCTGTGTTTTTTAAAACCTAATTTTATACCGGGTGTAACCTGCAACACGAGCAATAAATTAAAACATACAATCTGCTCTTCAAACTGAACATTTGTTTAGCAACGTTCAAAAATAACTTTTTCACCTCACTAGCTCGGAAAGGCCAGTTTGTTTGTTTGATATCTATTGAGAAAATCGCTTTTTATCCACATGTGGAGAAAGAGTTTTGACGTTTCAACGCAGCTAAAGTAAAATTTGACATGAGCTTATTTTTTGAAAAATCCCGTTTAAAATACCTACATGAAAGCTAATTAGACCTTAGTTTTAATAAATGGCAAATTGGTTGATTACCTATTGCAGATATTTTTCAAAGATATAGTACAAACCCTTATTATTTTTTCCTCGCTGTAGTGAGGTGAAAAGTTTTGTGTTATACACGGGCGAAAAGTTATTTTACGTCTCGTGTATTGAAACACTCGCTACGCTCAGGATTCTATTTTGAACCACTCGCTTCGCTCGTGGTCAATCATAGGATCCTTTCGCTAGCTCGTGTTTCAAATAAACACTCGCGGGTAAAATACAACTTTCCCCCCTTGTATAACAAATAACTATTACAATATTGTTTATTGAAAGAATCAATGCGAAATATTTTATATTTTGTAAAGTGAATAGCTATAGCTAAATCCAATGTTGGACGGGGCACATTATAAATACAATTCCATTCCTTTGAAATAATGAACATCTGAAAAATCTATTTTTATTAGACTGCTGAATAAATGTTCCTCTGATTGATTAGTAAAACGTACGTTTTAATTTTATTATTCTTGTCCTATGTCACACCCGGTATACATTTATGGAATAAAAACTCTATAGAGCATTTAATGCATACCTATTTGGATTTTACATGCAAAGGTTACGCTGCTTAGCCAATAAACATGTCTATTTCTTCTACGCACACAGTAATGTCTTATCTGTCTGTCTTTAGTGAGCGATGCATGATCTCAAGAAGTTAATATACTGCAATAGAGGCTAGGAAACCGACGATTCACTGACGTTTGTATTTTTCTAGTTCATTGATTTTTTGTGCCAAGTGTTGTAAAGGCAAATAAACCGACGAGGGCCTTTCTTCTTCGGCCCTCAGAGGTTACCTTTGAGTATCGATAACCAAAAACGGTTAACGATATCTCGAATCTTTTCAGTTTAGGTACTTACCGTACCGAAAATAATACTGACCCAGAATTTCTTCAATGACATAATCCTCTTTAAATTTGTATTAGATTAATTTGAAATGACATTCC
This sequence comes from Apotomis capreana, assembly GCA_947623375.1. Classification (NCBI taxonomy): domain Eukaryota; kingdom Metazoa; phylum Arthropoda; class Insecta; order Lepidoptera; family Tortricidae; genus Apotomis; species Apotomis capreana. The sequence goes on from OX392501.1 coordinate 2,761,236, forward strand.
AAAGATATAGTCTCTAGTGCATATTAAACTTCTTGATGTAGCTCAACGATTGTATGTCTTTAAAATTAGTTAAATTTTGTTACATAACTGACGTGTCTTTGTCTCCATTCTAATGTAAGTTTGAATTGTTATTAAAAAAATACAGAGACATCTTGATAATAAAGATTTTTCTTCTAATTGAAACTACTACTACTACTATGAATACAGAAACGAATCAGATAATTTGAATTGTACTGGGTGTGGTCTGTAACAGGAGCAACAAATTAAAAAACAGCTTCTACTCTTTAAACTAAACGATAGCAACTTTTCTAAATAGTTTTCATTATTTTAATAACTTGTAAAATATTCTTCAAAGAGCAAAGTTTGCGAAATAATGATAGGTATTTAGTATCGTACCAGCCAGTCTCCGTCAGCGTAATGTCGATGTTGGATAGCGTACATTGAAAATACTATTGAATTTTTTAGAAATAAAAAACACCTGAAAACTGTATTTTGTTGAAAGTTGGTCAAATTCAAATTATTTATTTGCTGAAATTGTGGTACATGTTACATTTAGAGATGATACAAGCATGTTTTCAGAACGGCACAAACGGGTGAAACGGAGTTTGTTCAATTTGAAGGGTAAAATCTGTGTTTTAATTTATTGCTCCTGTTTCAGGGTACACCCGGTATATCGGCTTTAAATTTCAAAGCTTGCAGCTATTCGCATATAGCTTGCTCGTCTCGTTGCTTTACGTACCTAATATGTACGATTAAAGCGTTGTTTACACATGTTTGAATATGATTGTATGAAACGTACGATCAGTTATTAGTATTTTATGCATCTGTTACATAATGAGAGTGCTTAAAGCACGAGTGCTTTAATGTCTTATCACGTACAGTTGCATACAACACCTAATTAATACTTCTCCTGTCGTCATAATTTCCTAGTCCGCAGCTCAACTCTAGTTTTTATTTTAATTATATTTTTTTATTAAAGCAGAAACTTCTGCTAGCGAAATCCTAATGTTTATATTTTTCTTCTACTTATTCGCCATAATTGCTTATAAATTATTATGATCTTCAATATACACATTAATGAGAAAACTATATTGAAAATTATGCTTATTAAAATAAAAATAATGTTGAGTCGTTTTCAAAATATTTGTACATTACCACTAAAATGTGTGTCCTCATAACAAATCCTCGAAAAAAATATGGTTACGATTAAAATAAATCAGTTTTTAAATTTTACAGACTAATATAAAGCATACTGCATATTATTTCTGATAAAAAGCAATGAATTGCGATTCAAATCCTTACATAAGTTTAATGTGAAAAATAAGTAACAAAAAAACTCCATACATTTTTTATTGTCCCCCTATTTGGACGACATTGAAAACAATATTTTTTATCAGATTTTTTGTATAGAAACTTCCTAGTTTTTTGTATCGTAATTAAAAAGCAATGTTTTCAGTGTTATGTCTGATAGATAAACTATTAAAATTTACCTTAAAGAAACTAAAAATTATATATTAAAAATATGTCCTTATCAATCGTTACAATTTCATGACACTGATTTATTGACATAATTAACCAACTTTTTGTATCGCAAAGAGTAGGAATCTAACTTTAATCACTAGCAACACTGGTCTTGTCATGAAAAGAAACATCACAAGGACGCGCCACCATTTTTTTTGTCGTTGAGACAAGAAAAAAGTCCTGTGGTTCAATTGTGAAAAAATAAATTTACCTTTTCCTGACGAAGTATTCTCAACAAAAGTAAGTACATTTTCAAGGATTCACCTACCGCAATTGTAATAAACTTAAATTATGACTAGAATAATAGATTACGCTTTCAATCTATTAGTAAATGTGATTATGTTTTGTGTAAAAGTATTTTTTAAGTTAAGTTTTACATGTTACTGACGAACAATTTCCTGACATTTACTAACGTCAGTAAATTGTAGACGGTAAAGCTGTGGTCTCATGTGTAAAGTATGAAAATAAATAAGATACGAAAATGCGTGTTAAAATGTAACGAATAAAAATAAAGGAGAGAAACAATAAAGGTTTACAGATTATTTTTTATGTAACTCCATAATCCAGATAATTTAAAAGAAAACTGAATATGTTTATCAATAGGTTACCGCGCGCAAAATTAGATGAAATAAAAAAATATATAAATATATTATTTAATGCTAAACAAAAAGTCTGAATATTTATTAATTAAGTACTAAGTATTTGTTTTGATTTATTTAAATATATATATTTAGTTATACGTAAGTTACCAATGTGTATCTATATACATAGAAAAATTTAAGTTATACAATAAGTAGGTACCTACAAAAATAAACTACCTTAAAAACTATACAAGATCAAATAAAACTTACATAACACTAAAACTAACTTAAAAAAAAACCTAGAAACTAAACTAACCTAACCATTGTTTTTTTAATTTTGATTTTATCTTCCCTATCAAACTTTTCGAAAAAGAATATTTTTTAACGCTTACCCTATTGTATTTAGTGTTGATCGCTTTGCTACCCACACTATGTAGTGATACTTTTTATTTTTAGTTTTATTTTTATATTCAGAATATAATTATAACCAACATCTTTTTTTAGTTTCAGAATGCCGCTTACCGTTGCCGAACGGCAAAAAAAATACATTGAAAAAGTAAAAGATCAAAACCCTAAAAAATATGAAGAAAAAAGAAAAAAATCGTCTAGTTAAGTCGTCTAGCTAAAGATACTTAAAACCATTTTTATAATGTTTTCATAATTAAATGAAAATTATTATTATTATGCAATAATGGTTATTTTTTGTTTTTTCTAAAGAGGAACCAATAAGATATTCCTCATAAATATAACACCGTTACTACTACAATATTACCTAATTATGAATACAGCCTTACTTTTACAACTTCCTGACATTTCCTAACGAAACATTTTACTGACAATTTCGTGACGTACACATATTTTGAAAATGACTCTGTTATGAATTTATGGTCAACTAAGTACAAATCTTTTTTATTAAAGTAGAAACTTCTAATAGCGAAATCCAAATGTTTATATTTTTCTTCTACTTATTCGCCATAGGTAATTGCTTGTAAATTATTATGACCTTCAAAAGACACATTAATGAGAATCCTATATTGAAAATTATGCTTATTAAAATAAAAAGAAAAAATATGTTATGAATTTATGACTACAAGAATTATTTACACATATGATTATTCAACCAAGTGTAAACTACGCTTCGGTCAGTGTTTTTGTTACACTGTAAACATTTTTTTATTAGAAATACAGTTTAGAGACTTCTCAATATGTAATAGATTTGCGCAGTAGGTTGTTTTTTCCATGGACCAACGGCTAAAGAGTTAAGTTGATATGTATTTATACAAAACTTATTTTTATATTGTCATTCCTTTACGCGGACTCTGCGGTCGCTAGCGGCAACTGTACATTCGGTCTGATTGGTGACACACACTGTCAATAAATACTGACGGTATTTATGTTCTCAATATTAAGTGAAACGGTCCTATCTTCAAACTGCCATCAGTAGCGTCATGGCATTGGGATTCAAACGTTTAAGGTGAAAAATCTTGATATAAATTGATGAATTTGGTGCCCATAATTACTATCTCTAAAACCATTACTATTATCAATTGTAAAGTACTTAGAGTGGGTTAGATTTTATTTATTTAACTTAATTACACAGCATAACAGATAACCAAGGCACTGTGAAATAAGCAAATAGATATTCTTATAATGATCATCATACTTTTCGTTCAATATGTCGTCGAATATCTAATGCTATAACGGCGGACGATTCTACAAGTTAAACCAAATATATCCATACATGGAGGTATGATTTAGGCAATAAAATAGATATAATATTGATTGGTATCACATACCTATTTTGATGGTATCGACATTTAACTTTATGTGAAACGTCACATCAGGCCAAAAATTGTATCAAATATTGAGCAATTTTCCTTTCTATATGAATTGATGTTATTATTGACAGTGTGTGATCACCATGTACTTGTAGTTGAACTAAGACTAGTTAGTTACCGTAAGGTTTTGGAAAATCTTAGAGGGTTTTGAATAAAATATCCTGCCGAAAAGTTTATTCGTTTTATTATTAAAAATACCTCAAATAAGCAACAAACAAATAACAATGTAAACCCGTGGTGTCTGCGAGAGAACCACGGGGGAGAGAGAGGGAATGCTTTGTGAGTAGTTCTCGTTTTAACCCCCGACGAAAAAAAGAGGGGTGTTATAAGTTTAACATGTGTATCTGTGTGTCTGTCTGCGGCATCGTAGCTCCCAAACGGATGAACCAATTTGAGTGCGGTTTTTTTTAATCGAGACTTGTCCGTCGAGATGGTTCTAAGCTATGTTTGGTGGAGACAGGACCAGTAGTTTCCAAGATATTCAGCTTTAATTGGAACAAGTGACAAGATCTCAGCCAATATTGAAGCTAAGAATTCCAAATTTTGTAGTTATGTTCAGTTTTAGTAGCATTTTCTATAACACTCTTTGAATGAGGGTCTCATGATGACCAGCTACTTATGTCAAGGAGTATTAAATTTTTAATTTTGGTTATTGATTTGTATAAATGTGTATTTGTTTAAGCTATGACTAACTAACGATATACAATATTTAAGTAACGTCAATAAAAAATGTGCATAATGCCCTTTTAAATATATACGAATTCTTATACTTAGGTATATGGTTGAATTTTACTTTGAAAAGCGGTGACTCGCTATCAGTGGCGCGGCGTCAGAATTCTAAGGCAAGCCGAAGTAGGTTTAACTTAGCTTTTAATATTTATAAAGGTGCTCAAATGCCTTTAAATGGGCAAGCCGGTAGGAATCGAGTTCTGTGCATGCCACGCCTCTGTTAACTATGAAAACAATTTAAGAAACAATGAAAGATCTTATTTAAACAATTCTCCAAACAAAGCACACCCCTCCCCCCAACTCCAATGTGCATTTCATAGTATAATAGGAAAATTCTATATCATTACTATAATACTAACTGCTACCCCGCCCTCCAGCGTATTTCATATACAATCTTTCACATCTCAATGATCTTATACGCAGCACCATCAATAATAATAAGGTTATTATAAGGGACTATACGTTTACGATGAAGTTTAGAGAAGATTTCATGATGGTACTGTAGAATAAAAAAAAAGTGGTCAATTGCGAGTCTTACTCGCGCATATAGGGTTCAATAACATAAAAAAATGAATTTGTTGTTCTAGGGGTAATAGTAACATGTATATGCTCTATACGAATTTTTCATATCTAGAATTTCAATGCAATTGTTAGGAAAAAAACCTAGTGAACCCTCAAAGAACGCGTTTCTCGTACCCACCTTTATTTAAGTGCTTGTTGTTAACTTGTTATTATGCCTATAATTAATTAGTAGCTAGTAATTAACTGCGGTTTTTAGGATGTGGGCGCGCGAGTTCAAACGGGTGGACGAATTTCAACCGATTTTGGTCCAGGGATAGCTGGACATCCAAAAAAAGAGTTATAAATGAAGCATTTGACCTCGATTGCACCTGATATTAAGTGACAATAAGGCCTAAGATGGAGCATGCTTGCCTAGAGAATGCCTATTCACTCTCGACTCGAAGAGATCCACGTTATATCTTCAAGGGAAAATGTGCGCAGGAAGAGAGTTCCACTCTTTAAATTATTATAATTGATGGTGCTTGCTCTAGTTATGGCACTCGCACACTTTAATCAAGAGCCTTCGTAATACAAAATGTAGTACTAACGTGATATGAATCAGTCCATTGTCCTGTATTCCTCCATCTCAAACAAGTTACTTTATACATTTGTATATGGAGATGGAGAAATCGGCTCGTTCATCCAACTTTTAATTCGTTCCATGATGTACAGTCATGAACAAAAATAGCTTTCAATTTTATTTGACAGGAGCCAGCAGTAAAATTGCCAGGTACTTTTGATGCTAACCGTGCGTCAAATGAAAATGCTGAACATAATTTACAACCTTAACGTTTTGAAATAATATTGTTCCTGGGTTTCTTTCGTTATGCTGTCTTTTCTTTGCGATTTATTACAAGGTACTAAATGTTCAACGTTTTCATTGTACACAGCTTACAATATTCACATATTAATTCTGGAAATACAGACACAACATTAAGTTATGAAGAAAATAAGTCAATCGTTAATATTATTTTCTCTATACATAATTTGACGCTTTTCAATATTAAATAAATCAAATTCTTGCACCATCTTACATATACTTCCTATGTCTTTATTTCACTTAACCGTAATCGGAAGGATGGCAAAGGCAGTATTTAAAATACAAGCAAGGGCAATATAATTAGCAAGTTCATAAATAATTGTGTATGTAAAACTGGGTCTATATTGATTAGAATAATTTTTCGTAAAATGTTTCATTTCGTCGAAAACCATTCCGTAGAAAGCATTTATCTTTGCAACCGTAAACTGAGATTGTTATAAAACAAACCTAACCTAATCAAAGGAATAAAATAATCTGCGAAATTATTTTTCGGTGGAATGTAACATTCGACGAAATAAGTTTCTAGGCGTCAAATCCCATGTAAAACCTGGCTATGTTGAGTTTGAACCTTGTATGTATGTGAGGTTAAATACCTTAGGTGCAAACTTAACATGACTGATAACATTTATTTGGATATAGTTGCAATTTTCAAAGGTATCCGTTTTCACTTTAGAGCGTATCTTTGTAAACGATGCCTTTGTCTTCATCGTGTAGAGAAGTTCAATTTAGAACAAATGGAAGAAAGTAAGAAAGAAACGCAAACAAACTTATATCGTATTTTTAGGTCACGAGATCGAAATTTCAATAGGTAATAAGTATCCTAACTCATTGGTATATAATACTATGACAGACGTACGTATGAAGCCGTAACGGACACCGACAATTTACCTGAGCTCCGCTTCATGTGTAAAAGTATCATAATCATAATATTCGAGAGAGATATGCTATTGTAATATCAACCTTGTGACTTAATTTGTTAATTACTTCCATCTATTCTAAAATAAGTAAGCTCTTCTACACGATCAAGAATAAGACATTACGGGGAAATGTTTTTTTTTTTAATACTACGACGGTGGCAAACAAGCATGCGGCCCGCCTGATGTTAAGCAGTTACCGTCGCCAATGGACGCTTGCGATGCCAGAAGTATCACACGCGCGTTGCCGACCCTTTAAGAACCTATTTACTCCCATCTTGAAGAACCGCATGCTAGCCCCCGGGAAAACCTCGGCAGGGCTCATTCCACATGATAACAAGATAAGCTCTCAAATGAAAACGGACAGTTTAGAACATTGCAATTGACAACATTTCATATTTTTAAGACTATCATTTTATTACTTTTCTGAATTCTGCTTAAAAAGATGAAGTAATCTCTGTTTTTATTTATTTTCTGAGATGATTATTTATTTTATTATTAATTTATAAAAACATACTCATTTTAAAATGTGGCAACACCAAAACCAGAACTTAATGGAACGGTTACTTTAGTCGGTTTTCTTATTAAAAAAAAACTTAATAAATCTCGGTATGCATCTGTCATCTGTCAACGTCAAATAAAAAAAAATCTATGTTTTCGCTCTTTGGTTTAGACAACAACCCTATTCAGCCCGTATTGTCTTAGATTGCAGTTATTTGATGTATTTTCTTATATTTCCTTAAATACAGAAGAATAAATTCCAATATTTTTTTTTAAGGTACACGACATAAAGCCCTGTCGATCTCTATATTAATTTCCACCTGTTATAAATATGAAATGTTGTCAATTATATCAGTCACATAATGTCTCTAAACCACGCTTACTTCGGGTGTTATAGACATAACATAACTGCCTTTTTACATGGCATTGTTATTATTGATGACTAAGGCTACCAATCACGGGTTTTTGGTGTGGGATACTGGGATTCCATACAAAAAATGCCGGAATTGGAAACCCCATTGATGACTCTCCATACCAACGTTGTACAGAGAATGTATATTGTCAAGTATTATTATTTTGTCCCCAGTTGCATACACCAATACAGTAAGAACTATAGAAAAAAATGTTTTTCATGAATATACTAAGCTATGAAAATGCGCTTGCAAAGCAGGCCATTTCTTGATAAAATCATAATATGTAGAGAAAAATAGGGAAATAGCCCACTTCTTATGTTGTTGTACACCACCTTTTTTTTATTTTGGATATTTTAGGTATTTTCTACTTAGAACCACGAGCTCTTTCGATCTTATTTGGGGAAAAAAAGTGTCCCAATATTTTATCGTTCCATTCCGTAACCATTTCCATACAAACTACTAATAGTAGGCTACTATAGCGCATTAACGCCGCCGTCGAATAGAAAAACAAAAAATATATGATCATGTTGAGACACTTTTTTTTCTCCGAAAGAGCTCGTGATTATAATAGAAAACACCTTAAATTTCTAAATTTAAAAAAGTGCGTTGCACAATAAAATAAAAAAAAATTGCCGATTTACACTGGGTGATTTGGGTCGGCTATTAACCAACATACCGTATTTCTCCATATTACATAGTAAGTGAAATGGCGGCAATGTATGGAAACAGCATGTTGGACAACCATAAAAAAGAGCTGACAATTTTGGTATGCACTTTGGCCAGTAGAAAAATTGACAGCAAATTTTGATGATCGTACATCTAGGGCGATAAAATAAAGATCCTCATATAGCATATTTATGCCTCTCGCCTTAGGCTCGAAGACACAAAGACTAGCAGTTTGAGGACTATCGCCGCCGAAGTGGGCATTTTCAAATGAAGCGAGCAGTAAATTCCGCTTACGGCCCGTCTAAAAATAACTACTTTTAAATCACTATGACTAAACGTAGGAACTAACAGCGATAGAAAATCGCTCAGATTCGATTTGAAATCCTTAGCGGTTTTACATTTGAGCTATAAACAATAATTGATATATATATCCATTATCCACCCATCCAAATCCAAAACCCATCCAAAGCTGTCTGTCCACAAAAGTGGAGTGGAGAAAATTATCCAATCAGGCGTCTTTGCGAAGCTCAAAAGTGCATTTTCTCAATCATCAAATGAAATGTCGTCTTAACGTGCGCTATAACAGGCTTCGAAGTATCACGTTTCGGGCGGAACAACTAGAGATAAATGTAAAGGAATTTCATACAAAATTAAAGGCCTAGGCAGGGAAGTATTTTTTTTTAAACATGGCGCCTAATTTCGTGAACACGCTTAATAGCTGTTTTTTTACAAACTTTTATTTAACTTGCATTGTATGTTTAATGTATGTTTGTTCGGGTGAAATCTTGCAACTCTGAAGCAGATATCGTCAACCTTTTTTTGATTGATTGATTGAGCTGAAATTTTGCATACTTAACTTTGATGACAATCCAATAATATGGTACCATAATTGCTGATCTGATGATGGAGCCGGAAGGTGGCCATAGGAACTCTATAATAGAAAAAGCAATCCTACCGAGCTTGGGCTCTTTAGAATCGTCTCAGTGAGAATTTGATGGATATCCAAAGAAAAGTACAGTCGGCTATACAAGCTTGCCACTAAAATGTCATTTTTGACAGAAACTTATTTAGTGGTGTATTTTTTATTTCATTGCATATGTTTGAGAAACGCACTCTATAACTACTCACCCGGCATACCTTCTTTCCTGGCGTCTGCTATACTATAATATACTATTGGTCTATTTTACACATCTCCGCTCTACTTCTGAGGACAGCCTTAATATATATTTAACAATGACAATTTCAACTTGTCAAACAGCGCAGTACCGTAATGCATTAAGTGCCGTATAGATCCGTGGAGTTAATGTCATTGCGGCATTACAGGATCTTGCGCTGATATCGTTAAATCGGCAAAGTTAGATTTGCACCTCATTTGCGTCCAACGTCATAGAAACGAGGTGCAAACTTATCTGAGCCGGGAAAAATATAGAACTTAACTAGTTACAGACTAGACGCGCCGGGCGTCGAACGTAGTGTGACGTCACGAAAGAGTGAGACAACATGACTCGGTGCGGACGTCGCCTATATTAGGGATATTGTTATCAATAAGTTTGTTATTATTCCGGTTGTCATAATGCATTTTTCTATTCCTGTTTAATATTACTGGTTTGATGTATTAGGTTACGTTCAGGTTGGGTTTATTAAGGGGTTTGACAAACGTAAATTAGAATATGTCCAAATTTATGACATATACAGTACTTTTATCTCACGAGCGCGGGTGAGCCATGTTTGTGTGAGTAATGTATAGAAATAATCCTTTTTCTTGAGCGAATCCACTTAGCTTTGTACCCGATGAACAATACTCATTATCTGTATTGTTAACTGTGGCCACAACTGCAACTTCGAAATGTAAGGCGTTATAAGTGCAAATTACTTTTACACTAAATTAGTCTTTAAGTCAAACGAAATAAGGTTTACTCTTAAACAAAGAGAACACAGATGTTGGTCACTTCGATAATTGTGTTCGTCATCCTAAGCATGGATATGAACTTCACTGCTCTTTCACTTACGAAGTGACCAACATCTCTGTGTGCTCTTTGTTTAAGAGTAAACCTTATTTCGTTTGACTTAAATACTAAATTAGTGTAAAAGTAATTTGCACTTATAACGCCTTACATTTCGAAGTGGCAGCTGTGGCCACAGTTAACAATGCATATAAAATAAATAAATAATATAATGAGTATTGTTCATCGGGTACAAAGCTAATGGGATTCGCTTAAGAGATGGAATTCGAACTATACATGCACATTGGCTCTGTGTGGGTGAGCCGAGCACTGAGCGCTCCCGAGCTCACCCACACAGAGCCAATGTGCATGTACATCTACTCACACAAACATGGCTCACCCGCGCTCGTGAGATAAAATTACTGTACCGTATTATAATGAATACATTCTTAAATGTTAATATATCGTTTCGAATGAAACGTTTCTTGTTATCTGACTTTCGTTTATTTTTGCAAAATTATATTTTTTTCTCAAATATGCTATGAAAAAATTACATTGTGTTATGGAACACAATGCAACTTGTAATTTCATAATTGTTCTGTGTCAGTTTTCGTCTTGAAATTAACGATATTATTATTATATACTTATAATAGGTTTGGAAGTCTCACTTTCGGGTGCGGCGGGGAGGTCGACCTGGAGCGAGCACGTAATGATATTTCAACCAACGTTTAAGGCGTCTCACCGGGAAAGCAACCTTCTATTCTATTCTTTTTGATTTGTGGCAACCGGTCACATCAGGGGAGCAACCATTACTGCCAATGTCTCGTTTACGATGACGACACCAATTTACACCAATTTAAACTTCAGTCTAAAATTTGATTCCATCCATTTTTGACACATCATAGCTATAAGATTTATTTTATCAGTTTGAAACAAAGAATATTTGTTCGGGTATTTATTTATCTGATCTGATCAGATCAGATCGCACATTGTTGTCTAGAAGTCTTTTAAAAACATATATTCGCATGTGCAAACAGAATAAAAGTCCTGACGTTTAGTGGTCAAGTTGTACATTTGTCACGTTGTGTTTAGATTTAATTGTTCGATGTATTTTATTTTTATAACGTTGCATATTTGAGAAAAGCACTAAACATATATTTGTGTGAAAAAGGATTGCCAGCCTCGTATCTAAGCTGGCTATACCTACACGGCAGGCAATCACCATATTCTCGGCTTTGGTGGTACAGACTACCTATTGGTAAAATGGAAATAACTTTTAGCGGATTATTCGAAAGGTTTTCGAAAAAAAAAAATGCGTTGTGACAACCGAATTCAATTATTTTATAGATTATTGTCCGAAATCGATGCAAACCGCTCAATCGACGATAGAAGTCTTCCATTAATTAGAGTGGGTTCATTACATCTGAACGTCGCGTTCTCAATGGGAGGACCATCAGGGATCTACCATTCCGTAGTTCGCAGGTTGCAGCGGAAGTTTTACATCTGTCGACGTCGACAAAAACGAGACGCGATAGGAGTTACACATTCACAATAATCATGCATTTACGGCTTCACGGCCCCGTCACGACTCTGGTCTTATTCATTTATTCATTTACATAGCGGTGAGCGGCATAGGTACGTGTCTCGTTCACTCGTACCGCCGTTGCGCTCAGATCTCTCGCTCGACCGCTCACTTGATGCTGAAACTCGTGGCATGTCCGTCGGAAAGTATATTATGAAGTTCAACATTCAATGAAAAAAACGACGACATCCGACTTCGCGAAACTGCAACGTATCAATCGACGATAGAAATCTGCGCGTACCCCACGAGCCCCTTCTCGTCGGGCGGCGCGTCTGCGGGCGGGGCGTCCAGCTTGAACGTGGCGGTGCGGACCGGCGGCCCGTCCCCAGGCGCGAGCCAGCCGTCCACGAGCCGCTGCAGCTGCGCGGCCACGGCCGGCGCGTCCCTGGCCGCCACCAGCCCCGCGCCCACCAGCTCGGTGGCGATGCCGTCCGCCGAGTCCTTGCCCGCGGAGAACTCGAAGCGGATGTCGTTCAGCTCGTTGCGCGAGTTCCGCATGCGGAGCACTGCAACGATAATACACCCGTATGTTAGAAGCGTGCTTGATGGTGTCGGCGACCCGGCGCACTGTAAGATATTGCCGCGTAATTGCAGCGTAGCGTCACGGACTCTTTATACGATCGACAATTGCTTTCATTGTTTAATAATACATATACATTTAATTCAATAATCATAGAGAAAAAAGTAGCATTTCAAAATCAGTATTTTAAAAGGAATAAGGCCTCTTAGGCACTTTATATACACGAATTTCACAAGTATACAAACGATTGACACATCAGCAGTCAACACACACGCGCATGCGCCCAGCGCCACTTAAGAGCCCACCCATGAAAAATTCGTCTTCATTCTACTGTTGTTTTTGTCATAGTTTATTTGTGATGGCAACTGTAACCTAACTCTGCTAAAACTGTTAAATGTTAAATGCGTTAGCACAATAAATAGTGATATACTCCAAATACAGGAGAATAACAATTCTATTTATTCTTACCTTGAAGAAACCCAAATTACGATGACCCAAAAATACAAGAATCAGTAGTCCAGTCCGAATGGCTCCAAGCCATTATTTAAAGAATCCACTTTAGTCGACGTGCCCAAAATTCATGAATAATGGACTAAATTGTCTTCACTTACACATAGCTAAAAGATAGGTCACATATTAGATTCTGCATCAAGATCAGCTTGGAAATCCATGCAAGAGGCATATGTCCAGCAGTGGACGCATATATGCTGAGAAGAAGATACCTAGATGGATCTGACAGGGCTCCTCACTACTGGTACTAAGGGATCCAATAGTGAACCCTACCTGTGGTCACAGGCTCCGAGTCACTATCACAAAGAACCCCTGTCCTGAACAAAAAGTTTCGTTCTTCTTCCAGACACATCATACTGCGTGTTCATGGGCCGGTCTCGGGCCGCGCCGTCCTCGTCGTCCCTCTCTCTCACACACTGTGTGCGCCGCAGATAAACCTAGGTAGGTTTATCTGCGGCGGCTCGTCGCTACTAGCGCCGAGCGAGCCGATGGTGAAGCCGGCGCCGCCCGCGCTGGCAGGCTCGGAGTCGCTGTCCGAGGAGTCGGCCCTGGCCAGCGTGTTCATGGGCCGGTCTCTGGCCGCGCTGTCCTCGTCGTCCCTCTCTCTCACACACTGTGTGTACATACCTAGGTTTATCTGCGGCGGCTCGTCGCTACTAGCGCCGAGCGAGCCGATGGTGAAGCCGGCGCCGCCCGCGCTGGCAGGCTCGGAGTCGCTGTCCGAGGAGTCGGCCCTGGCCAGCGTGTTCATGGGCCGGTCTCTGGCCGCGCTGTCCTCGTCGTCCCTCTCTCTCACACACTGTGTGTACATACCTAGGTTTATCTGCGGCGGCTCGTCGCTACTAGCGCCGAGCGAGCCGATGGTGAAGCCGGCGCCGCCCGCGCTGGCAGGCTCGGAGTCGCTGTCCGAGGAGTCGGCCCTGGCCAGCGTGTTCATGGGCCGGTCTCTGGCCGCGCTGTCCTCGTCGTCCCTCTCTCTCACACACTGTGTGTACATACCTAGGTTTATCTGCGGCGGCTCGTCGCTACTAGCGCCGAGCGAGCCGATGGTGAAGCCGGCGCCGCCCGCGCTGGCAGGCTCGGAGTCGCTGTCCGAGGAGTCGGCCCTGGCCAGCGTGTTCATGGGCCGGTCTCTGGCCGCGCTGTCCTCGTCGTCCCTCTCTCTCACACACTGTGTGTACATACCTAGGTTTATCTGCGGCGGCTCGTCGCTACTAGCGCCGAGCGAGCCGATGGTGAAGCCGGCGCCGCCCGCGCTGGCAGGCTCGGAGTCGCTGTCCGAGGAGTCGGCCCTGGCCAGCGTGTTCATGGGCCGGTCTCTGGCCGCGCTGTCCTCGTCGTCCCTCTCTCTCACACACTGTGTGTACATACCTAGGTTTATCTGCGGCGGCTCGTCGCTACTAGCGCCGAGCGAGCCGATGGTGAAGCCGGCGCCGCCCGCGCTGGCAGGCTCGGAGTCGCTGTCCGAGGAGTCGGCCCTGGCCAGCGTGTTCATGGGCCGGTCTCTGGCCGCGCTGTCCTCGTCGTCCCTCTCTCTCACACACTGTGTGTACATACCTAGGTTTATCTGCGGCGGCTCGTCGCTACTAGCGCCGAGCGAGCCGATGGTGAAGCCGGCGCCGCCCGCGCTGGCAGGCTCGGAGTCGCTGTCCGAGGAGTCGGCCCTGGCCAGCGTGTTCATGGGCCGGTCTCTGGCCGCGCCGTCCTCGTCGTCGTCGTTCTCGTCGTCGCTCTCCCACACCCACTCGCCTGTTTGAAATGAGATATGGAATAAATAAAATACGTCTATTTAGGTTTCACCAACTGGTGCCATCGTGGCGTAAAACTAAGACTGCTTGAGATGCTTGTCTAAGATATCAAGGCACTGTATCTAATATTATAAATGCGAAAGTGTGTCTGTCTGTCTGTTACCTCTTCACGCTTAAACCGCTGAATCGATTTTGATGAAATTTGGCATGGATAGTTTTCATCCTGGAATTGATCCCTAAAAAGATTGAAAAGTGAGTAAGTAATTCATGATGACATTGATGACCCTGTAGAAAATGTAATGATTAGACCAAAAGCACAATTGCTCTTAGATTTGCTTAGGCGCTTTAAATAATCCTTTTTATTAATTAAGGTGATCAGGTGGATATCTATCGTGTTATACGAGGTTGCTTCCATACTTCCAAGTTACACGCGGACGTAGTCGCGGGCAAAAGCTAGTAGTGTATATAATGTTTCGGTGAAAAATGAGCATGCAACATAAGGTAGTGTTACGACACGCACCTGTCTCCATACGATGCAGCCGGCCGGAGGCGCCCGGCTGGCGGCGGGACGCCTTGTGCGCGCGCGTCTCCATGCTGGGCCCCGTCGCCACCAGCGTCTGCACCAGGTACCGCCGGTCCTTGGCCTTCTTGAAGAAAGCGTGCTTCAGCAGCTCGGTGGACGACGGCCGCTTCGTCGGATCCTTCTGCAGACACTCAGAAATCATCTTCCGGAAAGTCTTTCCGTACGCTTTGTATTGGTCTTTCTCCTCTGCGCCCGTGTCGAGGGTCGGAGGCTCGTTTTGTAGCGTCAGCATGAGGACCTTCATGGGCGGGTATTTGTGGTACGGAGCGGTCCCCGTCGCCATTTCTATAGCGGTGATCCCGAAGGACCAGATGTCGGCTTTGAAGTCGTAGCCGTGGTTCTGCTCCATGACTTCCGGGGCCATCCAGCACGGTGTACCGACGAAGGTGTGGCGGACTTTCTGGCGGGACAGGTCCCGACCTGTCGCGAGCCACGCGGACACTCCGAAGTCAGCGATTTGGACCACCCCGTCGTCGCCTAGGAGGATGTTGCCGGCCTTGATGTCGCGGTGGATCTGTCCGTTTTGGTGGAAGTACTCCAAACCGCGAAGGACTTCTTTGAGGACTGTAGCGATTGTGGCTTCGTCAAAGACTCCGTGACGGCAGTTCGCGACGCGGACTCTATGCTTTATGATATCGAGCAACGAGCCTCCTTCGAGGAGACGGAGGACCAGCCACAACTCCTCGCGGACCACGAAGGACGTGTAGTACGTGACCACATTTTCATGGTTGCAGGAGGACATGGCTTGTATCTCCTTCAGCAGTTCGTCCATGGACGTGTTCCACTTGTCCAGGTTGATCCTCTTGATGGCACATTTTTCGTTCCTCGGTTTGCACAAAGCCGCGTGCACTACAGCGGTCGCACCGACACCGATCACTTCCAACAACTCATAGTCCTCTTGACTGTTTGGCCACGTTGTCCCACTCATTGTTCACACTTCACTATATTAACGTAACTAAATATTATTAAATCAGGATGATCCGATCTCCCATATCTATATGGTGGTCTAGTTTGCAGTTCCTTATGATGAACTGCGGCTCTTTGCCTTTCTCGAGGCGATGCAATACTTGGCAGCGTTCTCTGAGCTCTAGAATTGTTTCGTCCTTTTCTATGATCGTATCATCATAGTCTACATCTGATGGATAGAGCTCATCTCCTGAAATAACAATAAGAAGGATGTTTTACAAATGGCAAGCGGAACATGGTTACAAAAAAAGATATTAAAAAGATGTTAATAAGATGTAAATAGCTTCCTGAATTGCAGTTTCATCGTTGTAGTAGTCATTTATTGTCTTTCGTTGAATCTGCGTGTATCTTATATTTCTAATAATCTTACTAGACCTTTCGTGAGACATAATTGAATTATTGTATTAAGTGGTGTACACTCACGTGAAATTGTCAATTGCCTGATGAAGAGCTCCGTACATGTCGGGCCGTTCCTGACAATTCGCGCGAGTGTAATCCGCTTAATACAATAATTTTCTTATATTTCTGTATGAAATTTAACATATTTTTGCTACATAACAGAAAAGCCATATTTTAAAAATGTAAGGTTGTTCATTTAGATAAATCAATAGAGATATGGGGTTCTCCGCAGACAATCAAGCAAAGAGTAAACGTTACCTCATCATATGTTTTGCTCACCTGGCAGCAGATGTACCTCTCCATCCCTGGCCTTGAGGACCACAGGGTACAGCAGGGCATTCCCGCCCGCGCTGCGGCCGGCTGCGAACTGGACCAGCGACTCGCAGTCGGGCCGGGGGCTGAGGCGGTGCAGCTCGTAGCTTTGCGGGGGATACAGCAATACTTCTTTGTTGCGGTACTTCTCTAGGGTCTCTTCAGGGGTCGCCCACTAGAAATAAGTCATATCATAATCATAAAAAATTTGGTTTAATTTTATACGCAATAGTGTACAGTAAATTCGAGTAACTATGACCCTTCCCTTCCGTTTAAAACTGGCCCCACCACTTACTGCCAGCATTAATTGTTTTACTGCTATAGCGCTTAGAGATAATGTATTTAAACTGCTAAATAATATGGAAGGGCCAATATTACCCCAATCGGCTGTAAACTTTATTGTAATTATTGACTTCTGAATTTTAAATAATAGACTAGATTACATTACTTTATTTCATGTGAAAATAACTGTATACACTTGCATTAGTCAAAGATATAAGTATATACATCATGATCGTCAAAATAAAAAATATTATAATAAAAATAACTGTAACAAGTACCAATGTCAAGCACAAGGAATAATAACCATAATAATCTCCCAATAAGGATAATTTTAACTATAATTGTTAATTTTTTTAAGAGAGCACTGTGCCAAGTTTTAAGCAATTGTTATAAATATTTTCCAAATATTACATTTTAAAATCACTACAAATTCACCTATCAACCTGTCAGAGTAAAAGCAAAATGTCAACTGAAGACTTGTAAGCAAAATAATTATAAATATTTGGAGAAACCAGCTGACTTAATAAATAGTATAAATGACGTAGACGTTGGTGTTGGTTTTGGAGAAATGCCCACTGGGAATTTCACCGAACGACGAATCTAGAATTGCTAGAATTGAGTCGTGTTGATCTTGCGGGTCTGCCCACTCGACGTGTTTATAGGAGTCACCAAATTGACGTAAATTGCGGGGGAAAGACGTAAGCAGAATCAGTCAAGTCAACCGTATAACTGTGGGTGTTGACATTAAAATTATAATAGGTTTACATTACATTCGAACGAATATTAGCACTGACAACAAAAGTCGTACCGAAAGGTCAACGTCTAAACAGCGAAACGACTTGAATAATATTGAATTGAATATTTCTATTCATGATTTATTTATAGTTATTTATAGCGTGTAAATACAATAATTATATATTTACGAGGGTTGTTTGATAAATACCCGTGTTTAGAAAAAAACAACGAAGGTTTGTATACGTCTATATTTATTTTTCTACATAGTCACCTTCCAACTCTATACACTTGTTCCAACGGTGTTCTAGCTTTAATAAGCCGTCTAAAAAATAAGATTTCGGAAAGTCGTGAAAATAGGCCTCCGTGGCGGCAATGACCTCTTCATTGGACGAAAATTTCTTTCCAACGAGCCATTTTTTTAAATTTGGGAATAGGAAGAATTCACAGGGAGCCAGGTCTGGGGAATAGGGCGGATGAGGCAGCAATTTATAATGTAATTGCTTTAATTTGGAGTCTACGATTCTTGAGGAGTGAGCTGGTGCATTATCATGATGAAAGAGAACTTTTTTCTTATTTAGATGTGGTCTCTTTTTTTTCAAAATGGTATCAAATTCTTGCAATAAATTAGCGTAATATTGCCCGGTTATCGTTCCTCCTTTTTGTAAATAATCAGTATGGATGATTCCCTGCGAGTCCCAAAAAACAGTCGCCATGACCTTTCCGGCCGATGGAACGGTCTTCGCCTTCTTTGGAGCTGATTTCCCCGACAAAATCCACTGTTTAGACTGTTCTTTACTTTCTGGGGTATAGTGGTGTATCCAGGTTTCATCAACAGTCACAAAACGCCGAAGGAACTCACCCGGACTACTTTCGTACTTATCTAAACAGTGCCTTGAAATTTGCTTCCGGGTGAGCTTTTGTTCCTCGGTGAGCAAACGCGGCACCCACCTCGCCGAAACCTTCTTCATGCCTAATTTGTGTTCTAAAATGTGCTGCACGCGTTCAATCGAAACCTTTACAATGTCGACAATTTCTCTAAGTTTTATTCGGCGATCGCTTAATACAATATTCTCAATTTTTTTTACCATATCACCTGTGGTCACCTCAACAGGACGTCCTGGGCGATCTTCATCAAAGATGGACGTTCTGCCTCGTTTAAATTCATTGTACCAATATCTAATGGTTGTCATAGAAGGAGTATGATCATTGTAAACAGCTTGCATGCGTACTTTTATTTCATCACAAGAATTTCCTTCCAAAAACAGAAAACGAATTACAGAACGATACTGCTCTTTCTCCATTATTGCAATAACAACGCGAACTCCGTCGTAAAAAGCCGTTAAAAGAAAAAAAAAACAAAAGAACGCTGTATTTTTTTTTTAATTTTCTAGTCCATAAAGGATGCCTAAAAAGTTCGTATACATAATTTCAGCCAGTAACAAGAATAACTTTTTAAAACGTGTATTTATCAAACAACCCTCGTACTTGTACCTACCCTAGATGCTCCCTGTACAATAAGATTTCTGATTTGCACCAACTTCTAGTATTTCTGTTTGGCTCTATGGTTGACTGGCAGACTGCTGTTTGGAATTAAGTCCACCATTTGAACTAACTTTTGTTTTAGGGCAATACAGTTTAACTAAATAATATCTTACAATTCAATTAAAATTACTTATAGTGACTTTTGATGACTTGGAATCAACAGAGATGACGGAGACTGAGTATCTTGCCCATTCTTTATTGAATCATTTATCATCTAGGTTTTAGGTTTATGTTATAATTATAACTCGTGTCTATGGTAAGTATATTTATTTTGTGTGAGATAAGTCTTGATTGAAATTTTTCTAGCTATAAAACAAGAAAATCAGTTCAACCATTTGAAGAGCCTCTGGTTATTTCATTAATTAATGCCCATGTACCCACAACAAAATCAATTGCCTGCCTAATGAAGAGTTGAAAGTTTTCATACTATCACAGTAGACTGGCCCACTGAGACTGAGCTGTATTTAAATTGTAAAAAGGCATGTTTTTCCATAGACTTTGTCGCTTGATTGTGACGTCATAACTCCTTAGACATAAACACTTTGACTCTTATTTCTGAAGTTCTTAGTGTCCTAACTACAGCATGGGACATTCTTCTTCTTTGTCGTTACACTCTTGGCAGAATGGTTGTGGCTGTTATTCCTTGTGTAGCAAGCCTAACAACACGGCGCCATTCTTCTCTCACAGCCGCGCGTCTGTTCTCTCGCAGAGGGCAGTTTGTGGCCGATTTGCTTTGGTCAGTTCACCTCATGGGTGACCTATCGCGTCGTCTAGTACCGTCTACTTTGCATGAGACATATAATATGAAAATCTCAATTATTCGATACAAGAACCTTTGATGCAATTTCCCAATTCTTCAAGACACAATAAATACCTGTACGTGCACCACTTCGGTGTTTGATTTTAGATGCGGCCTGTGGTCAACTGCAGTGATGAAAAAGGCGGCATCAAACCGCCTGGGCAGCGAAGCTGGAGTGAGCCAGTTGCTCCAGTAGTGGAGCGCCCAGATGTCCGGGTAGCAACCAAGCTCCTTGCACAGGGTTAGGAGTGCTTCGGGATTCTTGCTCACCTTAAAAATTGTTACACATTGGATTGAGCCTCAAAAATTAGGGCAAAAAGCATAATATGGACTGATATTACTGTTTTATTCTTGAATCTTTAAACATTTATATAAACATAACTTTATAATAGTAAGGTTTAAAATTGTAGTTTTGCCAATACCAAAGGAAAAGTCATGGACCTATCACTATCTCCTTTTGGTTCAATGAAAAACATACCAAATGATGATACACATACCATCAATTATGATTTGACACCAGGATTAACTTACTACCTTTTAATGAGGTTGGTTTCAGTTTCAGATAGAGTTATTTCCTTAAAACATTACTTAAGTACGTACCTACACATGGAACATTTTCGTAAATTCTAGAATAAACTCTTGTAGTTAGTTGTAGTTGTAGTTATAAAATATTAATAGTTAACAGATTTAACCCTACTCGATAATCATACCTTGCTCTGCCAATACTCGATGTCATGATCGGACAAGGTGCTAGCTGTATAACCGCTCCTATGTTTCTGGTGCTCTCGGCTACACAGCAGGAGTCCCAGCTCTTCAAATGTCTCCCTTATTGCAGTTATCCGCAGGGAAATGTGTCTAAAATGTTAAAACTATTCTATCACACTAATATTATTAATGTAAGTTTGTGAGTGTGTTTGTTGCTCCTTCACACTTTGTTAGCTGATACCCTGGATTAACACATAGGCTACATTTTGCCCCAAGCGCAGGTGACACCGCGGAGCAGAACTAGTTTCGAATAAGTGTTGAATTCACCTAAGATTGGGAGCTTGCAGTTTTATGCTTCTCAGGTATGGAATTGTACCCATTAAATGATATTTCTATAGAAATCATATGTCCCATACTGGCTAATGCGTTTAGGACACCAAAAACTTCAGAAACAGTAGTCAATGTGACGTGTCTACTGAATGTTAACAACTTCAATAAATCCATAGAAACTTCACACTTGTGCGCATGAGATACTAAGTGTATGGATAAATATGTATTTTACAATGTAGTTCTTAAAATACTGTTTAAGTATATAGCAGTCATGCATTTATGATTATGTTTCAAGAATTTGACATCATTCCTTTTACTTAAATTATAAAAAAAATTGTCATATTCTTTAAGTAGAATTGAGGATTTATGAGTTAATTTAGCATTATAACTAGCTATAATCAAAAGAATTATGAATTCCAACTTCCTGCATATTCCCTATTTTTGGATTAAGGCAAATATAATAACGCCAAGTCATTATCTAACTTAAGTCAATGTTTGTTTAGAAAAAGAACACATAGTTGTCTGTGAACGTAACTAATCAATGTTAGCGCAAAAACTTGCTATATAAGATTTCCACTAGTTGTTCAATTTGTTCATTATTAGATAAATTTGGTTTTATCTATTTAATAGACACTGCTTTTACAAACATTGGATAGTTCAGATAGTAATTATTCGCCCTGTTATAAAGCTTAACTATTTCACACTTCTTAACAGTTCATTAACATTAGATTATGATCTATTTGCTATATATTATTTCCGGCGAGACAGCCGTTCTGTATGTGGACATACAGAACGGCTGTCTCGCCGGAAATAACGTTTACAGCAATGTTTACATTACCTCTTGACAGGGTTATCATGAAGTATCGGTGTGACGGGAGCACCGGGGCTGTGAAACGCGTCAAAGTGGCCCTGGCCGTAGCCGAAGGTCTTAAAGATCTTCAGCCACTCGTCACTCGCGTCCGAGGGCTCGCAGACACCCCCTGGAAACACTACGCTGTTCGCGAACGACACACTCGCTGTGCGGGTCTGAAACAAGATGTCGTAGTTGACGCCCTGACGTGTTATCGCTGGCTTCTTCTTACTGAGCACTATTAACGTCGCAGCGTCACGCCAACTGGTTCTAATGACATTTTTCATAATTCGCACCCGGAGTTGCTACGCCGAAAACTTGATAAATAAGAACACAGTCCACAAGGTCTCGTATCTATCTCTTACGTATCACGATTACGTTCGGTACTTACCTACACAAAACAAACGTCGGCCTATCTACAATCTTAATCATAAGTTTGTTTCTAAGATGGCATAGCGTAGACCATTACAAAAATAGCATACAATTGACATTCACTCACATTTTTATAATTGCAGAAACTTTTTATTTGTTTTATTCCGCTTGCTAGAATCCTGTATGAAATTCCGCATAGAAAGTAAATCACTGTATTGAAAAATAGCTTTTATAATAATACAATACAGAATATATTGCATTGGCAAAAGTTCAGGTAATTTGACCTAAAATTAACGTAAAGAGCGTCACTCCAAATGACCCTTTTAGCAAAGGAATTTAATCATACAACCATCACAAAAAAAGTAATGTAACTTCATGGTACAACTGAAAAAATCGAGAACTGAATGTTAATAGCAATGAGTATATAAGCATTCGAGGGCCTTTATTATCATTCATGTTGAACTGGAATGTCGCGGGCGCGGGAATGCAAACTAACTTGCGATTATTAACATCAAAACACTTTAAAACACTTCCACTTTACGTTTAGTAACCAAATCCACAAATCACCATATTAGAAACATTATCTAGGTATGATAGTCACTACAAAGCACAAGATAGGGAAAACAGTATGGTATTGAACTAGCGATTCGTCAAAGACACCGTACGCGAGCATTCTCTACAGAAACAAGCAAGTAAACTTAGCGTCTTTTAAACTGCTTCGCGCGCTGTCAGTTAGACGTTCCGCTAGGGCAAGATGGCGCCCTTGTCCAACCCATATTTATGGTCAGCCGCCGTCACGGCCAGACTGACAGTCGACCGTCCTCGGGCGAACAGAAAACTTTATTATTTCGTCTCGTCGTCATCGTAATTGCGCTCGTCCAACCTGACACTGTGGCTAAGAATACTAGAGCCCCTCACATACTTCTTATCATACAATATGAGCATGGACCGGGCATGTACGTCCTTTCAACCAGCCACGAGGACATGGCGAAATTAGCACTGCCCCTACGACCAGCTATCAAACATCTATCATCCAACATTATCAATAAGCGACCAGAGCGTCCCTTCGACCAGCCACATGACGTGGACCGGACGTCAATGTTCATATCAAACAGAGCGTCCCTTCGACCAGCCACATGACATGGACCGGACGGCAATGGTCTTATCAACTAGTGCGTCCCTTCGACCAGCCACATGACATGGACCGGACGTCACTGATCTTATCAACCAGTGCGTCCCTTCGACCAGCCACACGACCTGGACCGGACGTCACTACTCCTATCAACCTGTGCGTCCCTTCGACCAGCCACACGACCTGGACCGGACGTCACTATTCCTATCAACCAGTGCGTCCTTTCGACCAGCCACACGACCTGGACCGGACGTCACTATTCCTATTAACCAGTGCGTCCCTTCGACTAGCCATATGAGTATGACCTAGACCGGACGTCACTCACAACACACTCACAACACTCTAATACTCAACCTCTATCAAATACAATAACAAGGAACACAGAAATTTCAATCCCACTATGTATATTGTCCCCAAAGGTAATTTCTAAATATATACCAAATGTTTCTTTATCTGAACTCGATTTGGCGGTGCCTGCCCTTCTAATACAAGTAGTCACGCGACACATCGTCGCCAGCCACTCTATGACAGCACTGAACAGAAATAGGTAGGCAACATTTTCTTGCGGGAGAAAGAGTCGCCCGTCACAGCCGTGCTGGCGATGATGTGATTTTTAGGCGAACTCGAAGTTGCCTTGAGAGTTTCTGAATTTACCACTGAAAGACTCGGGCTTGCGATGAAGATTCAGTGCCCCCAGTTTAAACATTCGAGCCTATGGTCAGACATCGATCTTCACTTTTATCAACACGTAACTCAGTACCCGACGCCGTCTCGGCCTCCTCGTTGTTTAATAAATGATAAATTATTAGCATCACGGTTCGATGGTTCTGGACGCAAATTTGTGCGTACATATTTATGAAAGCAATTAGTACCCGTAATAGCTTTTAACTCGTAATGGTCGTTTTTCAATTTCCAATACAGCGGTGATAATGAATCGACTTAAAATAAAATTGACAAGTTTGGTTTGAGATCAAATTGTTTGCTAATTTTAATACAGACAACCTTCTCGAAATGGTTTTACTACAGCGCAATCGCGACTATAAACTTTTTTTTTTTTTTTTTTTTTTTTAAACTGACCGGCGATCGACCTTGGCTACGGAGTGGCTACGGAGTCGAAGACCCCGCTCGCTGGCTCAGCAACAGCCCACTAACCTCTACCTTGAAGAGACCCAAATTACAATTTCCAGAAAATACACATGATGGGAGCGAGTCGTTAGCGGTTCGCATTAAAATGATGACGCTAAACGTATTCTTACAAGACTAGGATAAAGCGCTCCGCTCTCCTGTCCTGGAGTTCCGATGGTGAAACGGCTACGGCGGGATTGAATCGTGTGCAGACTACAAAAGATATCCGATAGAAAACTGACAAGCTGGTAACTTTGCGCCGATATTCGAGGCTCTGGAAGTCACCCCCAGCTGGCAAAGCATTATCAATTATGACTCTTAGAGATCGCGTTTTACTGAATCCAAGAGGCAGCTAGCTGGTACTTGTCAGAGCCATCTCACCCAATGTAGTACTCCATGCACGAACGAACGAACCTAAGCTTGGGGGTAAAAAGGGATTGTGTTTGTTTGTCACGCGTCCTCCCTGATTAAGGAACTATTAAAACAGTGGTGGAGTCCAATCTCGGTTCATCATCTAACGAATTAGGGTGTAACTAAACAATCCTTAAATACTGGGCCTTAATACCCATCATGATCTCAGTATTTCGTGAGATTTGATACAGCAGAGTTAAGTCTAGGTGCTAGTTCAATGTGTCCTAATTCATTTTGCCAGGATTATTTAATTTCATGCACAATAGTATTTAAGTTACTGCTCTGGTCAGCTATGACACGTTTTAGTGCACAGCACTAGCCAAATCAATGGAAGACGTTATGTTCCAAGATTACAATTATTTTATAAAACAGTAAGTTTCCCCGTAAACCATATTAGATATCGAGGGACAAATTAAACTGGCATCAAGAGGTATCTTTAATCCGTTATTATTATTTTTTCTGTACAAAATGTTTTTTTTTTTTTTTTTTTTTTTACAGTATCCGAGATTTTGTTGGCACACTTTTGCTCGACGAATAACCACCTTGATTGTATTGTCCCATACAACTTAAATTTCCGTGGTGTTGTTCCGTGCATCCATGGTGTCGCGAACTATCGCGAACGAGAATGTAAATGCCAGCGCTTCTTGCAGAGATGGCGCTAGCATCTACGTAAATGACGTTACTATGACAACAGAAAGATGGCGGAGGGAGCGAACTAGGGACGAAGGCAGGTTGACGGACGCTGCTTGGGATTAATGAATCAGTTATAGTAATGTCAACTATTATCTATTCTGTGGTAATACCAGCAACTAAGTCACAAAAAGAGTTTCTTAGATCTAAGACTGACCGAGAGGTCGGGGTCATTTACACAGATCAGTTAGTACTTGCGGTTGACGATGTTCTACATGCATAATTGCCATAGCCTCGAGCTCATGAGGGTAGTATCGCAATTCAACTTTAGTCAGCACTTGACCTTCTATTTGTATGAGAAGGTAAGTATTCTAAAACCAAGAGAGCTAGCGTCCATGTGTAGTACCTATAACACGGGTCCAAAATGGTAAGTACTGGCTCGTTGGTGCTTTTATCGTGTTTATCGTCCACCGGATATTCTTAAACTTATCGCACTATTTAATTTGACCCTTAAATTTACTAAACGGGTACAAAGGTCCAACAACATGAGTAAATCCTGGCGCAGCCAGCCCTATCCATATAGGTTAGGCCCGGGTTAGACAATCGCTATGCAGCACCCTAGGCACCCCAGATCCGATTAAAGATGAACCTTAGACGAGTAAGCGCCACGGGTGGCCGCGGCCGCCCGGGTTGACGACGGCTAAAGCCGCCACTGAATCTACAGATTAACTTCCTAAAATAAGAAGCTAGACCCAAAAACACACCGGAAAATTGTTTTAAGTGCTGTGTCTAAGTAGCACGCAAGATGATCCGCTTTCAAATAAGAAAGATACAGTCTCACCCGACAACGCCATCAGACCTCGCGACGCTCGATGCCTGCAAGAATTGACGTCTTTGATACTTGCGTCGATACCGCTCTTCTTGTTAGAAGATGTTCAAGTTTCATCATCATCACCAAAAGACGTCCACTGCTGAACATAGGCCTCCCCCAGAGAACGCACCATGACCGGTCCTGCGCCGCTTTCATCCAGCGGACTCCTGCGTCCTTCGCCAGGTCATCAGTCCACCTTGTGGGGGCTGCATCGTCCGGTGCGTGGTCGCCACCCAAGAACTCGATGGCCCCAGCGGCCGTCGGTTCTACGAGCGACGTGCCCTGTCCATTTGCCACTTAAGTTCAAGTTTACCGCACTCAAAACAAATACACAAACACACACACACACATACACGCACGCACACAGGTAGAGGTTCCTATTGTTTTTTTATCACGTTAGGTGAAGGTGTGTATTCCTTCAGCTTAGACGCCAGTCTTCACGCTGCTTCAAACACTCAGTATATTCACTAGTGCCTAACTTCTCGGCATTAATGATATCCACCGGTAAATTAGTTATTTGTCTTTGTCTTGATGATATTGTTTCATTTTTTTTTTAATCGATCGTTTCGTTTTTGGTAATTGCTCAAACATGTTCCATAATCTACTTACTACTTCTGTTGCTGTTTCTTAGGCACCTAAATGGGACCTCATAACATAATATCATCAAAATAATCCTGGACAACTTATTAAGGTCTTGAAAATTGCAAGCCAGGTTAAATCTCAAAGTCACATTTTGTCAAACAAGCCGCAGTTCGCCCACTTTAAAGCACTTTACGCGTTATTAAGTGTTAACAATAAACCAAAACTAATTCGTTTACTGTTTAGAATAATCTCGGTCACTGCACCAACTCTCTATATCGGCATCTGCTTCATCTGGATTAAATTGCAGGTAATACTAGCTTCATGTAAACCTTGTTCGCCATTCGATTGCATTTTATTTTAATCGATCCCACATCTGATATAAGCATTCGAGGGCCTTTATTATCATTCATGTTGAACTGGAATGTCGCGGGCGCGGGAATGCAAACTAACTTGCGATTATTAACATCAAAACACTTTAAAACACTTCCACTTTACGTTTAGTAACCAAATCCACAAATCACCATATTAGAAACATTATCTAGGTATGATAGTCACTACAAAGCACAAGATAGGGAAAACAGTATGGTATTGAACTAGCGATTCGTCAAAGACACCGTACGCGAGCATTCTCTACAGAAACAAGCAAGTAAACTTAGCGTCTTTTAAACTGCTTCGCGCGCTGTCAGTTAGACGTTCCGCTAGGGCAAGATGGCGCCCTTGTCCAACCCATATTTATGGTCAGCCGCCGTCAAGTATATTCAGTATACAACCCATTTTAAACAATACGATATTTTTTTTTTATAAAACTTGAATTTTGTTAATCGGTGATAGTGTTGGAACCTAAAATAGATGGCGCTGTGAATGTAACGCACAGCCATGAGCCACGGAACTGACGGAACAACGATATGATAATTTGTAGTTTTTGGGTTAAAATACAGATGGCACTGGTAGTAGCGCCCTCTATGTGCTGGCTTGACCTACATACAATACTTACACACAACACATTGTTTACAAATACATGTAGATACACAATTCGTTTTTAAGATTAGATTACAAGATTAGCTTTTATTGGGTACTTGAATATTATTTTGTGGTACCTAATCGGATTTCGGACGTGTTGCAAAAAAAGTCTATGTTCATACATAATAAGTTTAACGATAATGAAGAAATTAGGTTACTTTAATCAATGTTACCCATTGGTCAATTAAGAAGTTTAAACTTCAAACAATTGTTTCTGGGCGCGTTAATTTAACTTATATAGGTACCTAGTTATGTTCTTATTAGTACCTATTCTTATTTATTGACTCCGTACAATTAGAGAGTATTCGTGTATCATCCCCCAGTGCTAAGTAGGTAGGTATATGAGAAGAAGTCACAACATTGGATCCACGATCCACGGATATAATACAGCTACATCATTTGACTCACCTGTTTCAATCTCGGGGTAGGCGGTGGTTTAAGGACAACCCCGAACAGATGAATCTTGGAACTTTATTACTCAATTCATTAACCCTTGGCCTTTGTTTCGCAACCGAGCTCAATTAAGCTTAGGGCGGGGCAGATATACCATGCAGCGCCGTTACTTCTATACAGACGAGATTAATCATGTTATATTGATTTAAACTTACACGACATTCACACATTATTATAAGAAAACGAGACTAGGTCCATTCGAGACCATGAACTTAACGTCACGTTAGAAATTCGGATTTTTTAAAAATAGCGGAGATATGGGTTTTTTTTAAATGTTTATTAATGAAAAAGGAGTTTCATCAGAAATAATGATGCCACTCCCATCGTTACAAATAACTTTCAAGTTCACCTTCTATTAATACCTATGTTAACAAGTTTATATTATTCCTTAGCAATCTTAGACAATGGGTCGGCTAAAATCAGTAGTGTTACATATACCAATCTCAAGAGTGTTCACATTATTTCTCAATAAAAAATCTTGTCTTTCTACTTCGTTCCATACACATTCCACCATGATGTGCAAGGCATCTTCTTTAGCTCCACACTCTGTACAATTAATAGGTGTATCACTCTTGCCCATCAAAAATGCAAAACTATTTAGTGGAATGTGTCCGGATCGAAGTCTAAGGGCTGTCACAATATCTTTTCTACCCAAACCAGATCCTCTAAACCATGGCACCTGACTCCGATTGAATAGTTTTGTACCATATTCCTATATAGGGACCGCTCATCGAAATGTTGTTTCCATAAGTCCTTGCATTTGGATCTTGCCACGGTTAGACAATCAGATATGGCGTTGAAAACGTAAAAAAATAAAAATGACTAATTGGAAACAAAACTCACGAGGTCACAGTGCAATAAGCTTATGACTATTTAGGTCCAAAAGTAGTTGACCGCTTGCTTGGCTAACTGCACCTACCTAGGTAGGTACTTACGTATTACTCAATATTCTAAAGGTTTTTCAAACATAGGTCAGGGTTCTTTGCATTTTCGCCGAATTATTTTGCGTCGAATGTTTCATGTAAAAAGCATCTTTCTCTGAAACCGTAAACGATTTGGGATTGTTATAAAACAAAAATAACCTAGAATAGAATCTTTATTGCGTTCATATGAGTCTTACATTAGCGTCTCATCTTATGCTTATCAACCTAATGAATACGATGATATTTGTAAGAATTATGAACAATGTAAGACTACAGAGGAATAAAAATTCTGCGAAGTGATAATTCGGTGAAATGAAACAACGAAAAATAATTCCTCGAAAAGGCAGAATACCATGCGCCAGCTCTTGCCACTTTTCTTTCAGGAAAAAGTGAAGTTCATTTTTGCAAATTTTCGAAAAAATTAAGTTTTAAACAACATTAGTCGTATAATAGCTAACAAAATGTAAAACAATTTAAACGGATTATATCGCGATATTAATTATTTGAGCCTCCCTACGCAAATTAATATACGCGATATATAATCCGTTTAAATTGTTTTATTTAAATGTGTGACAGTCGCGGAAACCGAAGAAAATATTAATAAAATGTAAGTTTAAGTGTTAAAGAGAAGCTCCCGTAAGGCCAATACCTATGCAATAAATATCGCTCGCGAAGCTATTAACTAAATCGCTCCGATCGGTAGCTCCATACACCGGCTGCGGTGTAATGAAATAAGTAATGGACTTTATTCTGTAAGTAGGCCACAAGGACACTTCGACAGGTCTGAGTCTACCGGTATTTCACAAGAGGAGACCGCTGTTGAAAAGAACGCCGAAAGAAACTCAACAGTCAGTCATTTTCTTATAGAAGTGAACATTTGTTTAAAGTACTAGACGGTATTAGTTTTCACTTTAGTGAAATCTGCCGTGCTACTGCAAAAGGTCGTATCTTTATATGGATCTCATAGTAAGATACGTCGTTGTGCCGAAGCACGGCAGAAATGTATTCCGCATTATATTCTAGTAGGGTTAACGTTAGTCTTACGGTGTACGGTGTCAAATTAAGAAATAACTCGTCTATAGTTACTCGTCTGACAATCGGTTGTGAAGTATGGACAACTGGACATCCAAACATCAGGACATGCGATAGAATATTTGGCCAAGTTGGAACGGAGACTTCGCTCGCTCGTTAACTAATTCAACAACTTGTTGATTCGTTTTTTCTCGAGAGTTCTGCTTCACAAGTTACAACACTTAATATTCTGTACTAAGCTACCCAAACTTAGTCGAAAGAGAACCTTAACAAGTAACTAATGGGTGATTCTACAAGCGTTTCTTCCGCCGTCAGTCCGCTATCAAAAATATTGAAAGTATGAGCCAAGCTGCAAACTTTCATACAAAGATATGCAGTAACCGTACTTCTCACCATAATTGAAAACATTTCATATTTCTAACAAATTAAATTTAATAAAGAGAACGAGACAGCTTTGCGTCGTGTATTACACTAAAATATTTATTTTAATATGTAAACAAATATATATGAAACACACATAATAGCCTAAATCAACGACAAGTTACTCTATTCTATTCTATTTTTATATAAAAAAAAAATGGCGTCTGTCCATTGGAACTATTTTGCCAATGTCAAGGTTGTAAGAACGTTGTACGGTGACTTGAGCTTTTTGTAAAGTGATAGCGATTTACAAAAAACCACACGGACTATCGGGCCTTGACTCAGGAAGGGCTATGAACGCTTCAAGTTGAATTCTTCATTAGCTATTCACTCATACGTTAGATCACTGCACAATACGCTATCAATACTACACATTGAACAACAAAAATGAATAAATAATGAAGAGCGAAACTTAAACGCATGCGGCCATCTTAAGTCACGAACCGGAAGCCGACAAGTTACTCTGCCTGGATAGAGTTGTCGTCTCCGACCTATCCGCAAAAAAAGCTGTCAACAATGCCAACCAAAATGTCATTGTTTTATTCTTATTAATATTTTTATTATAGAAGGGTCCATTGTGTCATAGTTTTGGAGTTACTATATTTTAGAATGAGTACATTTTAATAACTGTTTATTCAAATAATTAGTAATCTCAGCAAACGTATAAAAACAGTGATT
This sequence comes from Apotomis capreana, assembly GCA_947623375.1. Taxonomy (NCBI): domain Eukaryota; kingdom Metazoa; phylum Arthropoda; class Insecta; order Lepidoptera; family Tortricidae; genus Apotomis; species Apotomis capreana. The sequence goes on from OX392501.1 coordinate 2,793,235, forward strand.
CTATCCTCTTTATAAGCAGAATACGGAAAAGTAATAAAATTGAAGTCTTAAAATATGAAATGTTGTCAATTGATCTAATTTAAGCATAATTATGGCCCATTGCTTTAATATTTATGACAGCGGACTGATGGCGGTTGAAACTAGCTAGCTACATAATATTATTCATCTGTGGTTGAAACCGCGTGTAGAATCACCCATACCTTGGTGAACATGGGGCGACGGATCGTTGCGATTTTCTTAATAGCTCTCGAGCGATATTTATTGCATATTGGTCCTGTGGGGTTTACTTTAGCTACTGAAACCTATTTCTTTAGTGGTTTTGCGATCTTAGGCTACGCAGTTACGCCTAAAATAAATATATAAAAATTAAAAAATTTGGAATATAGTAACTTTTGTCTTATTTCATTAAGGAGCCCTCAGGAGTCTTAGAGCAACAATTCGATAACATTTCATATCACGAATGAGATCGATTCCTGAGGATTTTAGCTACCATCTGTTTTAATTATCAAAAGCTCACCAAATACTTTTTTTTCTGTGTGGCTTTCACTTATTGCTGGGTTCACCAAATACTTATAATACGGTATTTGATGACAGCTCAAATCAGCTACTTTTTATGAACTGTCAAAAACCATCTGTTAGTGTGAAGTTTCTGATGATACTGGCTTGTGACGTCATACAAATCAGTAGTCAAACACATCTTCTTTTTAGTTTGTGCCCAATTAAAAATAGTATAATCATTAAAAGTTCGTGTATTTTTGAATGTGTGTTCAGTGTGTTTAGTGGTTTCAAATACCGTATTCTTATTCTTGCAACCCATACTACGATAGCAATGCCAAATTGGAAAGCCAGCCCGGTTTATAAGCTGTTTACAAACTTGACACAGCGCCAAATGTCACGGCTCACCCCTAAGGGCGTTATCACACTTGCAAGTTGCGTGTGAATTTTATATGAAGGCGATCACACAGTGAGTTCCCCGCGACTGTACCCTTACCATGAGTTAACGTGACCGCACTCGCTAGCAACAGCGTAAACGATTTGTATGGAGAATATTACAGCGCCTAGCGGTTACTTTGAACTACAATACTCCATACAAACCGTTTACGCAGTCGCTAGCGAGTGGGTGATTTTATTACAGGCGTTTCAACCGCCGTCAGTCCGCTGTCATAAATATTAAAGCAGTGGGACATAACATAAAATGCTTTAAATTAGATCAATTACGGTATAAAGTACTGTTATAGAATATCATATCAATACATGAAAGTTTGTGGCTTGGTGTAGCTCATACTTTCAATATTTTTGACAGTGGACTGACGTTGGTTGAAACGCCTGTAGAATCACCCCGAGTACACTATAATATAAACTGATGGTAAGGGTACTGATATTAGAGAAAACACGCTCGCAACGCGCAAGTGTGGTAAGGCCCTAAACGCTGACATTATATCGATGCTATAAAAGCACGCTATCTATATCTCCTGAAGGGCTCTGAAAAGGTCGTCACCGTATCTAAATTGACTCTACACTTAAGTATGGAATGTTGATACCAGCCGCATTTTATAGCGACGAGGGAGGCGTCAAAGATGGATAATTTAAAAAACCGGCCAAGTGCGAGTCTGACTCGCGCACCGAGGGTTCCGTACAAACTTTCACTTTTTCCATCTTAATTGGCCTGGTTGAGTTAAGTTTGCAACTGAAATGTATGGCACCGCATACTAACGAGGTGCAAACTTAACGCAACCGAGTTCTCCAAATATGATGTTTGAAAAGGACTATATTTCTTATGATTTTATTACAAATGTCTATACATTTTAGTTTTTTTCAGATTTTTATAAGTAGGTATTTGTAGTATGTGACGATATTACTTGGCAAATTTCATAGTTCTAGGTCATCGGGAAGTACCCTATCATTTTGATGCCCTTGAGAGTGTCGAAATGTACGTTTTTTGCGACATAAACGGCCGTATCTTTTTTTCACGTTAACGTAGAAGTTTGATTTTTTTACAGCTTCAAGGGACCGTAGACTTGAGTATATGGTGTTAATTTCAACTCGATACCTACCTCCCCGCGTCCTCGAGATAAAGGGTCTTGAAAGACAGACAGACCGACGAACAACAAAGCGATCCTATAAGGGTTCCGTTTTTCGGATTGAGGTACGGTTCTAATTAACTTTCATTCTATTCCGTGAATTGTAATAGCAAAAAGGGCGATTTAATTGTATAATTTCCTTCTTTTATTATTTTTTTCTTTAAGCTAGTTTTTCTTCAAAATACAATATAAGTGATCGTAGGTATTTTGCTTTCGGCAACGGTCAGTATTCCAGCTAATCATTAATAATCATACTTGAAAAAGTGTGTAGATTAAGTTTCCAGGGCGTGCTTACGATCTAAATGAACAATTGCTAAGAAAGTCAATGTTAGACGCGAAACGCATGTTAGATTTTTTAATAGCGTATAAAAGGTCAAATGCTGTACAAAGGCCTCCCAATTAGACTTCCGCTACTCCCTATTAGCCGCTACCTACGCCCAGTCTCAAATTGAAAGTAGGTAAAGAAAAACATTAGGTACCTATTTTCCTTATATTTCTCACTGATAGCCTAAGTTCTGATATCGATATCGGCATATTATCTACAAATGACGTTATTCTTATGTCATGAGATAAAAAGCACAAACCTATTCTAACTCTTCCCTCTAATTAAAACTCCAACTGCATTACGTTTTTGTTTGTGAAGGCTGGTGTTTGTCGCGCGCAACAAGTGTGGCGCAGCGGGGCGCGGGGGGCTCTCATTGATCAGCCTGTTGCTGCCCCAGGGGCCTGGGGGGCCCGGGGGGCCCGGGAGGCCCCCACAACGGGCCTGTCACATACGTCGGTGACGTCCGCTCGGGCGCGCCATTGCAATGCGTTTTCCGACTTGAATGGATGGAGCTCGTATCTACTTTGTCGTAGCATTGTTGGTTAATTGTTAGTCTTTGTAAATGCGTCCATGTGCACTGAAAAAAAAAATATATATATATATATATAACTTTCTAATACAGGATTAAAACGGATATATATGTTCAAATGCTTGCCGACGTTTTAACAGCATGCGTTATTCACTACCTCAGTGTCGTGGCGTCCATAGAGCTAGATCCCCACCGGCTTGCCCATTTGAGAGCGTTTTAATACCATTCTCAATTGCTCTTAGAGAGGTAAGACAATTCTGACCAAGAAGATGTCTGACGCTATACCTACTAATTAAGCACTCTCGCTTGATTATTTATAATGCCTGTCTGAGGTCACTAGCCTTGTTTTCCTTCCCTCCCAAGTTTGTTTACACTCGCTGACTCAAATATTATGATAATTGGTACATGAAAAGGCCTTACATTTTAAAGTCAGATTATGTCAACAGTTTCTATTACTTGATCCAAAATGATGAAAGTTCGAATAGTAAACATTTCATCGCACCTATTTATTATATTATTCTATACTTATACATCTTATAGTATGTAAATATATACATCATTGATTTTATGGTAGTTAAGTTATATAATATACATGTATTGTTAGAATGCCATTAGGCATTAAGTTCAGCATTTGTACTGACTTTTGTTTTGTACAATAAAGTTTAAATAAATAAATAAAGATTAAGTAACTGGTTACTAGCAAATAGTTGTATTTTATATTGGAAACTAAAACATTTGGTGGGCTTATTATTTTAGATTTAGAGCATTTTCTACTTATGGTTTTTCGTAAAAAATATAATTTTCATCACACTTGCTCGTAAACAAGAGTTTACATGCTAGAAAAGCGGGCGGTAAGTCGTAAATTACGCCCTAGGGCGGTAAGTAATTTTTATCACACTTTAAGGGTTTACATGCTAGAAAACCGGGCGGTAAATCGTATATTACGCCCTAGGGCGATAAGTAAGACGTAGTAGTCAATACCATTTGTTTTATTTCCTCTAAAGTGTGATGAAAAACGTCGTACGTGATTCCCGTGGTAAAGAAATTCCAAACTCGTGTCATTAAAGCCCTCGCCTTCGGCTTCGGGATTCTAATAGACACTCGTTTGTAATTCCTCGTTTACCACCCTTGTTACGTAATGTACTTTTACATCAACCTAGGTAAGACGCACAACTTTAGACAAACCACGGGCGGTAATTCGTAAAGCCTCGGATCGCATATTGAAGCACCAAACAAACACCTCCAGCCTGGCATATTCGCGAATTCACCGCTAAGTATGTAGTGTACTACTAGGCCACAGCGTTTTTATTTTGACGACATGGTTGGCTGGTTTGTATAGACACCTGCCTACTGAGCCGGCGGTCCTGGGTTCGAATCCCGGCCAGGGCGAATGTTTGTGTGATGAACTCGAATATTTATTCCTGGGTCATGGATGTTGTCTATATAGGTATGTGTTTATGTATTATGTATATCGTCGTCTAGTACCCATAGTACAAGCTTTGCTTAGTTTGGGACTAGGTCGATTTGTGTAAGATTGTCCCTTAATATTTATTTATTTATTTTTATTTATTGCAATCCAGTGTAATGTACTATTTTGAAGTTTGATCCATAAATTTTCCAAATCAGGTACTTAAAACTAATATTCAAATGCATACTATGGTATGCATTATAATATTATGATATTACGCAACAACTTTCCTTAACAAAAAACACACCGATGAGAGTACTATTTTAAATTGAAGTTTGATTCATACATTTTTCAAATCAAGTAAAACTAATATTAAAATGCATAATATTAGGCTGCAACTTTTCTAACGAAAAACACACCGATGAGCGTTTATGCCCGTCTACGGCCTCTTAATGTTTATGCTCGAATCCTCCTGATTTCGGGTTGACGGCTATCTCCGTCCCAGTATACATTTATTCATATCCACTTCGGCGACATGCAGAGGCACTTTGGTGGGGCTTTCTTTTGACTTAAGGGATTATTTATAATGTAGACTTGAAGCCCTGGTAATAGATACAGTTAAAACTTGGTACCGTGGCCATCATCTATCTATTATATACTAGATATTATAAAATTCTATATTTGTATTAAAAATATGTTTTCTATGGAGAAGGGTCATTATTTTAGGCTAGGCCGTACGCGCGGGAGGGCAAATCCCACTTCCTGGCCAAGGCACGACGTACAACCTTAGACAAACTACGGGCGGTAATTCGTAAAGCCCCAGATCGCATATTTATGGCGCTCACCTTCGGTTCGGACCACCAACACTTGCGGCGTGTGACATTCGCGAATTCACCGCCCTTGGTATGTAATGCACTATACTATACAGCGCTTTTGTTGGAATTAAGTGTTTAATGTACTATTATCTACGCACATATCATTAGTGCTCTAAAATGCGTTCAGAAACCGTAGGAAATGACCAGCATTACTACAACCAATTTTACTATGAGAACTTTCTTATCTGTGGTAGTAGGTAAAATTTGTACTGTAATGTTATAACGCTATCAATTTTTGTAAGGTTATGAGTTTAAATTTGGAACAGCTGTCAAAACTGAAGTAGGTCTCTATTCTAGTATCCATAGATATTAATATTGTTATCGATACGAAACGTCAATTCAGTATGTTTTTTTATAAAAACCGCACGACATTTGATCTCGAGTGACATGAGAATATGGATACATTCGTTTGTAGGTATATGATTTAGAAAAAAAAACATTCGTCTTGACGGAGGTCCGAATTGCCGCCATTATTGTGTCATTTGTTTGTTGGTTCTTTGCTGTGATAAGTTTATTGTAATTCACATTTTAGTTGAAAATATTGTTTCAATGTAAATGTAAATTACAACTATTACAATAAATAATCTGTTTATGTATTTGTTCAGAATTCAGATTTATTTCTTACTGCATTAGTATATGTCGTTTTTAGATATTTTACAGGTAGCACTAGTGCTGCTGGTCATTTCCTTATGGTTTCTGAACCCATCTTAGAGTACTTATGATATGTGTGTAGATAAAGTAGTTTATCTACGCACATATCATTAGTGCTCTAAAATGCGTTCAGAAACCGTAGGAAATGACCAGCATTACTACAACCAATTTTACTATGAGAACTTTCTTATCTGTGGCAGTAGGTAAAAGGAGGACCGGCAAAAGTGTATGGAGGCTGGTCCAAGAACCAATAGCGACGTGACATATATCATTAGAAAGGTGCTTTAATATACTACAATAGTTACTATGGGAGCTCATTTCAAATCACTGTGTGAAAAAAGTTATGACGATATAAAAAAAATATTTACATAAGCGATTTTAAGCAATAAAAATGAATTATTTAGTTTCCCATGACGTTGCAGTGCTGGTTAAAACGTGTTCGTGAGTAGTTCTAGGGGGTTCAGAGCAGAGTTCAGGGTGAGGGTCATTCTCTACCAGAATGTAAAAAAAAAAGTTATGATTAATATATAGTTTATTATTTTCTTTTACACATTGTCACATCAAAAAAATTGCCTACCGGTGCCCTGAAGGGCTGATGACGGCCAAAAAAGTTCTTCTTCGTCTTTCTCGGGGACCAGGGTGGTCTGCTCTGGGGTTTGATACCTGGGCTTCTCCGGGACTACGTCAGCGGATGCCTCGGTCTCCGCGGCAGTGTCCATGGGCGGATTCTGTCGCCTCGTCGTCTAGAGAGACGCGAAAAGCTACCTCGTGGTCACTGGAACTTCATGTACACCGAGCCCAGCATGAAGCTGAGTCGGGTTTCACCCCTCCGCTCTTAGCACTCTCTTGCAGCGTCCAGCCAGCATCAAGCTGCGCGGTTGTCGCGTCTGTGGGGAGTTCCACCATTGGTGTCTGCTCCGGAGCTACGTATTTCTCCTTGCCGAAACGACCCCCTTGGCGTCATTCCCTTGGCTATGTTTTATGGGCTGGGTAAGGCCTTGCGCCTGCGCCGAGCCTGTCGGTTTCGTCAACGCGCCTGGTTTCAAAGCCGTTGGTTTCCCAGCGGCCGTTCCACCCTGCGCGGACTGCTTCTTCCATGACAGCACTGTGGAAACAGCACCGCCACGGCGTGTCTTGTGTGGGGGCACTTAAGAACAGCCCCACCACGGTGTGTGATGAGTGGAGGCACTGCGGAGGCAGCACCGCCAAGATGCGCTGTGGGGGGGGGGGCACTGTGCTACCAGCGCCACCGTGTGGTGTTGTGGTGCCTGTCTGGGCCGCTTTTGCGTCCCTAAAGGCACGTGTAGTGGTGGGCAGCACTGCAGAAACAGCACCGTCCGCCTTTTGCGATTGAGTAGAGGTGCTGCACAGAGGCACAGCATCGGCCGCACTTGCACCTGATGTAGGGGCGCCTTCGGGTTTCCCCTCCGGCACCATTGGGGTTTGGGACCCATGATCTTTGTCTTCATCTCTCGAGCTTCCCACCCGCCGTGGAGCCCGCACCTTTGGGGATGGTCCTTGAACCAGAACTACCCGAGAGATAACTTTTTTCACACAGTGATTTGAAATGAGCTTCCATAGTAACTATTGTAGTATATTGAAACACCTTTCTAATGATATATGTCACGTCGCTATTGATTCTTGGACCATTTTGTCCGATCATCCTTTGTACTGTAATGTTATAACGCTATCAATTTTTGTAAGGTTATGAGTTTAAATTTGGAACAGCTGTCAAAACTGAAGTAGGTCTCTATTCTAGTATCGATAGATATTAATATTGTTATCGATACGAAACGTCAATTCAGTATGTTTTTTATAAAAAACCGCACGACATTTGATCTCGAGTGACATGAGAATATGGATACATTCGTTTGTAGGTATATGATTTAGAAAAAAAAACATTCGTCTTGACGGAGGTCCGAATTGCCGCCATTATTGTTGTCATTTGTTTGTTGGTTCTTTGCTGTTACGAAAGTATAATTGTGCTAAGTTTATTGTAATTCACATTTTAGTTGAAAATATTGTTTCAATGTAAATGTAAATTACAACTATTACAATAAATAATATGTTTATGTATTTGTTCAGATTTATTTCTTACTGCATTAGTATATGTCGTTTTTAGATATTTTACAGGTAGCACTAGTGGTGCCGGTCATTTCCTTATGGCTTCTGAACTCATCTTAGAGTACTTATGATATGTGTGTAGATAAAGTAGTGTATACAACTGTACATAATTAGGCCTTAAAACACTCGTGTGATCCTATTATGAAACTCGCTGACGCTCGTTTCATAAAACCACACTCGTGTTTTAATGCCTCTCATTATGTATCAGTTGCATAAACTACTAGTATACAACTGTACATAATTAGGCCTTAAAACACTCGTGTGATCCTATTATGAAACTCGCTGACGCTCGTTTCATAAAACCACACTCGTGTTTTAATGCCTCTCATTATGTATCAGTTGCATAAACTACTATTTTAGACTGAAGTTTGATTCATAAATTTTCCAAATCAAGTAAAACTAATATTCAAATGCATATCATAATATTAGGCAACAACTTTCCTAACAAAAAGCATACCGATGAGAGAACTATTTTAAATTGAAGTTTAATTCATAAATTTCTCAAATCAAGTAAAACTAATTATTCAAATGCATACCATAATATTAGGCAACAAATTTCTTAACAAAAACACAGCGATGAGAGTACTAATTTAAATTGAAGTTTGATTCATAAAGAACCCCGCACAAACTGATCGGTAAAAGCCGTTCGGTCGATTTGGCTGAAATTTTGTGAAAATATAGCCTCTAATACTCTGATCAGCTGTGTGAAGTTGCAACTTTAATTAATGACTAGTTTTTAAGATATGAATATTTTTATGTTCAATATTTTTTACTTACATGTAATTCTTATTAGTTAACGTACACCGAAGCGACCTGGCTTATTATTTTTTCCGTGGCAATATCGGGATGAAAAACATCATTCGAGGGTCCAAACTATCTTCACACCGAATTTCGTCCAGTTCCGTCCGAGCGAGAGCGTAGAGAACTAACAAACTCATAGGTATGTACTACATTACAGCAATCTTAAGGTTTTTAGGTTTTGCCCAATACGAAGAAAATGTGAAGTATCCATCGCTTAGAACGCTTTATACCATACTTAAAGCATTGAATGCACAAAGATAGTCTTGTAAAACCAATCAAATATCAATTAATTATACCTAGTACAGTTAAGCATCGTAATGTAGCTATATAACTATGAGTTTGTTATTATTTTATTTTTTTATAACGGCACAACATAGTGGCTCCACCTCGCCTGATGGTAAGCAAAAAGGGGAGCCCAAGTCGCAATGGCAACTGACGAGAAACCAACGGTGCCAAGTCAGTTGACACTGCCATGCTGGCCCGAGAGATGCTTCTTCACGCTTCGTTTGAAGGGTCCCAAGTTATAAGAAGAAGGAAACATATGAGCCGGCAAGGAGTTCCATATTTTAATAGTTCGGCAGATGAAGGAATTGCCAAACTTCTTGGTGCGTGTGGGAATATTCTCCACGGTGAGGCGATGACATCGCAAACTGGCACGTGTGGTTCTATGACGGAAAGGGGAGGGTGGGATAAGAGAAAATAACTCTTCAGAACACTCGCCATGGTATAGGCGATAGAAAACGCTCAGCGACCCAATGTCCCTACGTAATTGAAGGGGTTCGAGGAGTCTGGTACTTTTCTCGTCACCAATGATGCGGACCGCCCGACGCTGCAATCTGTCAAGAGCATCGAGTAGATATCCCAAAGATGCGAGCAGTACTCAACGCACGACCGAACTTGAGTCTTATAAAGAAGGCGAAGCTGGTCCGGCGTGAAAACCGTCGCACCCTGTTCAGGATCCCCAGTTTTTTGGAAGCTGTTATTTATTTAATCGTATGGCATAAGTAGCTTTACATGTTGGTTACAAATTAATATCTAAGTTCTTCACCCATTGGGTTGCGTCTTCGCTTAGATTCAATAGTAGGTCCAGAGGGTTCCCGGTGAACATGCGTTTTGGGCAATCGTGGACTGTGTGATGGATGGACTGGGTAAGCGCACCACAGTCACAGGCAGGAGTATCTCGCCAGCCGCACCTAAACAAGAATTCGCCACATCGACCGTGCTGGGTGCGGAGTCTATTTAATTGGCACCATTCTCGTCTCGGGGCCGAGAAGCCCTGGGGTCTTTGGGTGGGATTGTAGTTGGTGTGGGCACCCCTAGGCAGGTTAGAAAGCCATTCTTCTTTCCATTTCTCCTTGATGTTAAGTTTGGAAGCTGTGGTAATCAGTGACTCGATGTATTCGTTTTGGTTAAGATTGCAGCGGATATCCATGCCTAACATATTCAGGCTATCACGCAAACCAAGAGGAGTGCTCTGGAGACTAGGGGTAGGGAGAAACGTAGACGTCTTGGTTGAGAACGCACACACCTGGGTTTTCATGGCGTTGAACTCAATCAGGTTAACAGAACCCCATTTGCTAATGAGGTCCCGAACCTGGTCCAGTTCAACAACAAGATTCTCACGTTTCGCGCCGATTTCGGCCCTACAAGCTCCCGGCCGACCAATATATCGACCATGGACCGTACTCCACGCTCTCGCTCGGACGGAACTGGACGAAATTCGGCGTGAAGATAGTTTGAACCCTCGAATGATGTTTTTCACCCCGATATTGCCACGGAAAAAATAATAAGCCAGGTCGCTACGGTGTACGTTAACTAATAAGAATTACATGTAAGTAAAAAATATTGAACATAAAAATATTCATATCTTAAAAACTAGTCATTAATTAAAGTTGCAACTTCACACAGCTGATCAGAGTACTAGAGGCTATATTTTCACAAAATTTCAGCCAAATCGACCGAATGGCTTTTACCGATCATTTTGTGCGGGGTTCTTTTCCAAATCAAGTAAAACTAATATTAAAATGCATAATCTAAATATATAAAAGAAGAAACTGACTGACTGACTGACTGACTGACTGACATATCAACGCACAGCCCAAACCGCTGGTTCTAGAGAGTTCAAATTTGGCACGTAGGTTCCTTATAAGATGTAGGGGTGCACTAAGAAAGGATTTTTCAAAACTCACCCCCTAAAGGGGTCAAATGGGGTTCCAAAGTTTGTATGGGGAAACAAGATTAGTAAGACTATTTTATTCGAAACTTCACAGGAGTATTTCTAACGATAAATTAGTAAATACGTGTTTTAGGATTTTTGAAAATTCAACCCTTAAAAGGGAGAAATGTGGTGACAAAGTCTGAAAATAAGCATGGGTATTTCTTTTTATGGTTTATCGGGTCGCTGATTACGAAAACCGCAACGATTTTAAAATCCAACGTGGCAGACGTGAGTTTCCATCTCCCCTGTTGGGGTGAAATGGGTTTGAAATGTCTAAACACTAAACCGCTGGTTCTAGAGAGTTCAAATTTGGCACGTAAGTTCCTTATAAAGTGTAGGGGTGCACTAAGAATGGATTTTTCAAAACTCACCCCCTAAAGGGGTGAAATGGAGTTGCAAAGTTTGTATGGGGAAACAAGATTAGTTAGACTATTTTATTCGAAACTTCAAAGAAGTATTTCTTACGATAAATGATTAAACATGTGTTTTAGGTTTTTGGAAAATGCAACCCCTAAAGGGGAGAAATGTGGTGACAAAGTCTGAAAATCAGCATGGGTATTTCTTTTTATGGTTTATCGGCTCGCTGATTACGAAAACCGCAACGATTTTAAAATCCAACGTGGCAGACGTGAGTTTCCATCTCCCCTGTTGGGGAGAAATGGGGTTGAAATGTCTAAATACTAAACCGCTGGTTCTAGAGAGTTCAAATTTGGCACGTAAGTTCCTTATAAAGTGTAGGGGTGCACTAAGAATGGATTTTTCAAAACTCACCCCCTAAAGGGGTGAAATGGAGTTCCAAAGTTTGTACGGGGAAACAAGATTAGTTACACTATTTTATTTGAAACTTCAAATGAGTATTTCTTACGATAAATGATTAAACATGTGTTTTAGGTTTTTTGAAAATGCAACCCCTAAAGGGGAGAAATGTGGTGAGAAAAACCAAAAAACCAACATGGGTATTGTTTTTATGGTTTATCGGGTCGCTGATTACGAAAACCGCAACGATTTTAAAATCCAACGTGGCAGACGTGAATTAAAATCTCCCCTGTTGGGGTTGAAATGTCTAAATGCTAAACCACTGGTTCTAAAGAGTTCAAATTTGGCACGTAGGTTCCTTAGAAGGTGTAGGGGTGCACTAAGAAAGGATTTTTAAAATTGAACCCCTAAAGGGGTAAAATGGGGGTCCAAAGTTAGTATGCGGAAACAAGATTAGTTAGACTATTTTATTGGAAACTTCAAAGGAGTATTTCTTACGATAAATGAGTAAACACGTGTTTTAGATTTTTTGAAAATTCAACCCCTAAAGAGGAGGAATGTGGTGACAAAAATCTGAAAACCAACATGGGTATTGTTTTTATGGTTTATCGGGTCGCTTATTACGAAAACCGCAACGATTTTAAAATCCAACGTGCTAAATGCTAAACCGCTGGTTCTAGAGAGTCCATTATATTGGAGGTTCCTTTTAAGGTGTAGGGGTGCACTAAGAGAGAATTTTTCAAAAGTCATCCCCCAAAGGGGTGAAATGGGTCCAAAGTTTGTATCGGGAAACAAGATTAGTTAAACTGGAGGAAATGGAGTTGAAATATCTAAATACTAAACCACTGGTTCCAGAGAGTTCAAATTTGGCACGTAGGTTACTTATACTCGTAAGGTGTAGGGGTGCACTAAGAGATAATTTTTCAAGGGTCACCTCCCAAAGGGGTAAAATGGGGGTTCAAAGTTTGTATGGGGAAACAAGATTAGTTAAACTATTTTATTCGAAGCTTCAAAGGAGTATTTCTAAGGATAAATCATAAAAACACGTGTTTCAGGTTGTTTTTTAATTCAACCCCTAAAAGGGAGAAATGTGGTGACAAAGTCTGAAAATCAACATTGGTAATGTTTCTATGGTTTATCGGCTTTTTTTTGCTGCTGGGAAACTTCCTGCATCCGTAATAAATACATTCAAGCTTTTCAATAATTATGATTGTTAAGTCATTTCAGAATTCAGAATTACATTTATCTGGCTCAGAATAATACATTTTTCATTCATCAACGAAGAGAACCTCAATATCTTACAATAGAACATGACGTAACTTAGAACATGGCTTAGAACCATTAAACCAATCTCGAATATCCCAAGTCGATAAGCGGACATTATACAAGCTTTATACAAATAAAATGCACACATATCCCGGTGTCTTAGCTTCACTTCGAGTTATGAATTTTGAAGTGAACTTTATTTGGATACAGTAAAAGCTGAGATCGCTTGATTTGAGTGCTTGATTTGTTAAAGTGGAGTTGTGATAACATAAAAAGTATTTCCCAGTAATATTAGAAAAGCGAAAGTCTGTGTATGTTTGTTACTTCTTCACGCTAAAACGGCTGGACGGATATGCATGAGAGAAATGCAGATTGCAGATTATACCCTAACTTAACAAATAGCCTACTTTTAATCCTGAAAAAAAGAGCATTGTTCCCGTAGGATGATGTATATTATATGGGCACGCGAGCGAAGCCGCGGGTTAATGCTAGTATTATAATATTAGGCTACAACTTTTCTAACAAAAAAACACCGATGAGCGTTTATGACCGTCTACGGCCTCCTAATGTTTATGCTCGAACCCTCCTGATTTCGGGTTGACGGCTATTTCCGTCCCAGTTTACATTTATTCATATCCACTTCGGCGACACGCGGAGGCACTTTGGTGGGGCTTTCTTTTGACTTAAGGGATTATATAATCTAGACTTGAAGCTCTGGTACCGGATATGGTTAAAACTTGGTACTTTGTCCATGATCTATAGAATATTTTTGAAATTGTAAACTTGAAATCTTTGTCCTTTCTTCACGGCTAAACGGATAGACAAATTTCAACATTTTTTGATACACGAGTAGCTGTCTTTTCCCAGATGAGTATAGCATACTTTGTACCCGACTACGGAGAGTGTTATAACATTTTCTTCATCGCGGACAAAGTTCTCAAGCACCGTCTAGTAATCTTATGAAAATCTTAATGGAAAAGTTGTGGTTATAGGCGTTATAGTGCCTGTGATTTGCCGGTTCTTAAGGTATCTATAGTTTATAAACTATAACGGCGGTCACAATTATACAGTAAGTAAATTTAGTTCCTATTTGTCATTTCGTTTTGTTTTTATTTAAGGATGTTTTCGCATCTATTTCACGTCATGTCAAGACTTCTCACTAGATTTTCTTTATTGGAGGCTGTTCAACTGAACAAAGGATTATAGGATATTTAAACTATGCAAACGACGTCATGGGCAAACGCTTGTCTAGAATAAACAAGTTAGAAGTAGTGACGGACAATTCCTGAAACATTTGAAAGTTTCCTCAACGGAGAAATATTTCGGATCTTAGAAAATGTTAAATATGTCTTAAGTATTCTTTTTGTATTTTCTGAATTACCCAAAAAGGTTAATTAAAGTATCATAAACTTTCTTAATTAAGTTTTCATAAAACGGCTTTTTATTACGATCATAACAAAAACAAATAGAGCTAGATTTAACTTATTACACTATTTTCACCTATTTTCACCCATTACGCGAGTATTATAACGAAACCGGACTTAGGTAGTTGCGTTCAAAAATAAATTAACACTTTTTGAATGCGATTAGTTCCCGTTTTGTCATAATACATTAGAAGTACTTAGGTTATAATATGAAATAATGGCAATCCAATTTGTTAGGTACTTACTTTATATTTAATTATGTAGATATTGATTTACTAGAGTCTATGATCGGTTATATTGCGAGTATCGTTGTACATGAGTTGTTTTTATTGTCTTACTCACTTAGAAACACAAAAAAAGAAGAAACAGATTTTACAGATTTTCACATCCCTAATCGAAAGTTGGCAGTCTATGGATTGTAATTGATGCTCCTCCTGTAAGAGGATAAGTTTTTAGTGTTGTAACCATTACAAGCGTCATATCGGTCTGCGAGTCATAGAAATTTAAATCAAGGTTTCATTACAGAAACTTTGCAGATACCCATCCCTAGTTGAAAGTGGGCAGGCTCGAATTAATTGAATATTTCCAGGCAGTCCGACTGCCTGATAACGAGTTTGAAGGCACGTTCGATAGCAATTGAAAAAAGGCCTAAAAGATCTCGACAGTTCCAACTTTCAGATGTCTCGGCCCGAGAAATTTAATGCTCCTTTTCATTTTTGTTCAAAAAGTTGCTTTGGAAGGGTGGAATTGTCTTAGAATTCATTACTAAGTCCTCCAAAAATCATCCTTTATGCTTTTTTTATATTTTTTGGATGTTTGTAAATGTGTCAGTTCAAGCAGGGTGCTACATCATGATCTCAAACATTTTGTCGCTGCAAATGAATACTTAAATCAACCTACAAAAAAGGACGAAGACATTTTCTCACAGATTAACTCTTTACCAAGCTGATAAACTCTTAAAATATATAACAAGTATTATATACGACTAAAACAGTCATCCCCGTCTCATTACTCTACACCCGAGTCAGTTTCTTACATGATTCGGTTTATTTGATATGTAAACACTCAAAAACATTGACAAAAACACATTCTAGAATCCACTCTAAAAACATCAAATAGGATTGATTTTGAAACAGCAAGAAGACAGGAATAAGCGGCGAAGTTTGTTGCGGTCGGAGCTGAAAAGACGTTTATACCAATGTCAAAACCGACTAAACTGGTTGACACCTACTGTCTATACAAATGTTCAGCTGTAAGTGTCAACCAGTGTAGCGGGTTGTGTTCTTTTTACGGACGTGTCTTCAATTGATTAGGTGGCAGTCTGGCTGACGCAAAAGATTAATCGTGGGACGATTAGAGTTGACTTGCCGGTGGGCGCAACGTTCCGACCCGGAAAATTTCCTTCCTAAGTACTCAGTTCGCAAAATTTCGTTACGATTGGTTAAGTTTTGGTGTAAGTATAAGGACTTATAAAATTTACACGTGGCGTCAGCGGCCAAATATGTGCAACTTTTTTCTATATTTAAGACCGTTTATATACGTATATTTGAGTAAATAAAGCTTATTCATTCATTATTCATTCATTCATTCATAACAAACAGCCGAGATTGGTGAGTGGTAAGGTAACTAGGCATCGGATAATCGGATGCTTTTATACCTAAACTTTGGCGGCGGCTTTGTTGTTCAGTTCTAGGTATAGGGGGCTGTGTTTAAGGTATGAGTGAGATAACAATAAGATTTTGTCAACTTGACTTGACCTGAATTTCCGATCCCTAGTCGTAACTGAATCTTAATTCTGTGAAAAAGAAACATTAATCTTGTTCAATTTATAATAAAAAAGTTAAAACCGACACCTCTCAAGGCCATATTCGGTCCAAAAGTCCCCATTATGCTAGCAGCATTGCCCCGCTGAATGGCAATGGAGACTTGCTGAATAAACCATGACCCAGAGCGAGGCTCGTTGCCCCTCTCTATCAATCGCCGCCCTAAATCCCTAAAAAGCTCGCGAGCCTCACTACCCCAAGGTCCAGCCGTTTCCACAGCGGCGGGTACGAAATCGTACATCGACTCTATAAGGCTGCGTACTTGGCGTGTTTCATCTTAGCGGCTGTTTCCGCCGCTGAACCTGCCAACCTCGCGGTTTGCCTCAAATGAGACGGAGCAAAAGTGCTAACGCACGTTGCGTCCCATAAAAGACAACACCCTCGCTGCCATGGAACCAACGTTAGTCCGTCCGGTCTTTTGCCATCCGTTCGAGATAAACCAGGGGGCTCCAATACACAGGGGATGTTAACGGACACCATGGATCGGCGGATAATTTCGTTTATAGAATGATGGCGCGAAAAGCGCCCTGCACATCTCTGGCAACTTAAGCCATGGTGTCCATTTGCCTCCACCTTTAAGGTACCCATTATACCGTATCATGCTATGACCGTAATATGAACGTGCAACTCCACAAATGCAGCGATGCGGCTCGCACACCTTGGTTCACAGACTTAGGGCCACTGCTATTCTTAGCGAGTCGTTATCAAGCAGTGTACCCAACTCTTCTTAATTCTTAATATGTGGGCTGGGCTATTAGACGTTATTAAAAAACTGTAAGCTTTTCCCTTTATTTTATTTTATTTATTTAAATTATTATTAATACTGGAGCTTGTATACTTTCATTAAGAAATGAACATGGGACACGACTATGGGTTTGGTTCGAGGAAAGTTTACAGCCTGAAAATAGTAGTTAACGCTGTAAGGTCACCTGGGACAAATGCGACTTTTGATGATATCATAAAAACGCAACACTTTATAACTACCACCGATTTTTTTTTAGGGTTCCGTAGTCAACTAGGAACCCTTACAGTTTCGCCATGTCCATCTGTCCGTCTGTCCGTCCGCGGCTTAGCTCCGTGATTATTAGTACTAGAAAGCTGAAATTTGGTATGAGTATGTGTATGTCACAACGACAAAACTGTAAAATAAAAACTAACAAAAAAACTTAAATAACATGTATTAATATATACCGACATCATTTTTATCGATATCAAATCTCTAGAGCGTGCCCCGAGTTAGCACAGGTATGAAAATCACTTTACGTCCGTTTGTCCGTCTGTCTGTTACAATTTATCTCATATTTTGTAACGCCAAGCCTGAGCCCCCGATGATCGAAATTCGACTGTCGTATAGTGCTTTCCCCTTTACCCAAATATAGTTTGTCAGGAGATCAAGAGGGACGGCACTATATGACTCGAATACTTATAGACTGGTTCTGGCAAATCATCACGTACCGTACCGATCGCGTATCGCGCCGTAAACATACTTTAACGTGTTCCCAGGGGCTTAATTTGAATAAATCATGTTTTATGGGATTACAAAATTTACAAATACCGTGTTTTGTTTATCAATACGACCTTCTTCTATACTATTTTAAATACTATTTTTTTTTGTGAAAATCAGTTCCATAGCACAAATGTTATCTATATTATATGTATTTATATACTTGGAGGTGCCCGCAACTTCATACGCGTATTTTTGAAGTGAAACTTCTAATGCGACTTCCAACAAGGTTGCGTTAAACGTTTAACGCTACCGTGGAGGGGGTAGGAAAGCACTGTTGCGTTAAACGTTCAACGCAACAATCCCACGGACAACGCGACGGATTTAAGGTTATCTTAAGGTACGTCTCTTTTGAATATCAATTGATTGTTGGGTTTTCTGTTTTGAAATTACAATTTCTACCCCTTCCTATTTTCATTTCCACATTACGAAGTTTCACTTCTTCCGCGCGGAGGGCCTCCACGAACATTTTTTTTTTCTTTACCAGGCTGGCATACCGCCGCGCGCGCTTACAAAACAAATGACGATCCTGCATCACGCTATTAAGATTTTTCGTGAAATAATGGCCCCTCTCTATAGAAATCTGAATTTCATAATAGATTATAGATTATGTATCCTACTAATATTATAAGCATTGCTTATATAGGCAGTTTACGGCTAAGTCGATTTGTGTAAGAGTGTCCCTTAATATTTGTTTATTTATTGAAATATCCTTTTCACTCAAAACTACAATAAAAAAAGCTTTCATTCTTAGAAAAGGTTACGGGCAAAAACTAGTAAGTAAATAAAGTAAATGTTGGACCCTTAAATAAAAAAAGATCCTTTTGTTTGGACGGGCGTAGCCCAAAGAGTATATTGCATTACCTAAGTAATTCGATGACCGTCCGGCTCGGTAAATGGCTGAATTACTGCAAACGGATTACTTTGAAGGTTTCTAGAAGTTTTTAGAGTAGGGGGATTATATTGAGAGAAATTACTAATGATACAGTATCTTTTTATTTATCTAAGATAGCCAAGCATTTGGATATTGTATCCGATGTTAACCCATTATGACCTGAATTATTTTATGGTCTTAGAAATTGATAATATTTTGATATATTGTTGTCTAAGGGTCCCTGAGTTATTTTTGATCCTTATAGTAGAGTTGCTAAGCCGCGAAATTGTGCGCATCGGGTTACAAGCATGAAATTTCTACCACACATAGAGCCATCCACGGTGATTATTTTCAGATGTGGAGGGAAGTCAGATTCGTCCCCTGTGTGGTGGGAGAGCGGGGTGAAGAGGACCAAGTACTGCTCTTTTTCTTTTTTTTATTACTGATCAGTTAAGGCTAGTAGGGCCGGTCTGACATCGTTTTCGTGTAAAATAGATATCAGCTATTATGTTATTTAAGAATAGTTTCATATAAAAATTCGGGTTTATTGCCGAAAAGGTAAAAATCACAACTAGTTTTTTTTATTCAGAACTATAAATTAGTTATCTATCCTGAATATTTACAATTTAAAAAAATAATACTAAACAGCAAATTTAATCTTGTTTTTAAAAATGTATACATATTGGGCACATCTGATACAAAAAGTACCTTGAAAAAAATGTTGATGTTAGGCTTAGCCTGCGTGTTCTAGTACATTTTTCTAAGTCGCGAAATTGTGTACATCGGGATACAACCACGAAATTTCTAACACAGATAGAGTATTCTGCGGTGATTATTTTCAGATGTAGAGGGAAGTCGGGTCCATATTGGCTCACATAAAATCGATCCTTCGAATTTTTCTTCTACTACCGATTTGTAGTCAGAATCATCACTCTTCCGAATTTTTTACTTCATACTTTTGTCCGTCATAAATTTGTACTACTACTAACCGAGTTCATAACATACAGTTTTCAGAACATTGTAATTCATAATGTCGTCACCCAGATTACGTGTGTAATCATAATTCTGATTTTCATATTTATTTTATTCAGAACTATAAATTACAATAAACTTGTCAATCACAACATTTAAATATCGATACAGTTTTTCTTCATAACGTTTTTATTCATAATGCTTGTTTTCATATTTCTTTCAATAATAACCATAAAAATTCATAAACATTGTAAATTATAACATTAAACAGAACTCTGGAGTCTACTCATATTAAAATTTGTTGATGTCGAAACATTTTGATTACATTTGTATTGTTGCTATAAATTCATCATTGAGGGTATGTATCGTTTTGCACTGACGCTACGTCTTAACTCGGCCGGCTGCAAGAGTAGGGGTTTTGTAAAGCCACGCTTTGTACAGCCATATTTTCCGAGTCCATTATGACTCAAAAAGCATGCAAGCATTTTGACGCTCCGCTCGCTTCGCTCGCTCCGCTATACGTGGTTACAATACAAACCTAACCTAACCTACAGTTTTCGGTTTTGGACACATGTTCCATTTTGGCACAGTTCTTCCTAACGGTATGTATTAGTATATGATTACTTACTAAATACTGTGTCTTTTTTAATCAATCCGGGCTATGCATTTGCTTGTTGAATTTTGATGTAATAGTAGATTATTTACGATTAAATATACAAGCAAGCATGCAAACATTTTGACGCTCCGCTCGCTTCGCTCGCTTCGCTATACGTGGTCACTATACATACTTAACCTAACCTACAGTTTTCGGTTTCGGACACATGTTCCATTTTGGCGCAGTTCTTCCTAACGGCATTAGCATACTCTTACTTACTAAATACTGTTTTTTTTTTTTATCCATCCTGGCTATCCATTTGCTTATTGAGTTTTGATGTAATAGTAGATTATTTACGAGTATACATACAAGCAAGCTTGCAAACATTTTGACGCTTCGCTCGCTTCGCTCGCTCCGCTATACGTGGTCACAATACAAACCTAACCTAACCTACAGTTTTCGGTTTCAGACACATGTTCCATTTTGGCGCAGTTCTTCCTAACGGCATTAGCATACTCTTACTTACTAAATACTGTTTCTTTTTTATTGATTATTGATTAAAAATAGTTACCGAAGAATTCCATTTTTATTATTTATTATTTTATATTATGCCAGCAACGAACTTACCTACCCCGCGTATAGTCTATCCGGTATTTTAAGATCAAATTCTGTCAAACTGGCACAAGTGAAAAGCGACCTTAAATTTACACCTGTACAGTTGTTTGTACCTTGTCCCAAAGTGACTTCATTTATCCTTAGAGATCGGACAGGCTATACCTAAGCAAAATTAACCTACTTTATTACGATCAAAAATTAAGGGTAAAATTCGTTTAAAATTGATTTGTACATGAAATTATTCTTCTTTGTTTTAAACATCTATCGTTGTTTATGTTATTTGTACGTTTTTAGGGTTCCGTACCCAAAGGGTAAAAACGGGACCCTATTACTAAGACTTCGCTGTCCGTCCGTCCGTCCGTCCGTCCGTCCGTCTGTCACCAGGCTGTATCTCAAGAACGGTGATAGCTAGACAGTTGAAATTTTCACAGATGATGTATTTCTATTGCCGCTATAACAACAAATACTAAAAATAAAATAAAATAAATATTTAAGGGGGGCTCCCATACAACAAACGGGTTGGTTGCGTTAACTTTGCACCTCATTTGTATGGGGCGCTATACATACCAGGTGCAAACTTAACTTAACCACTTAAGGATGAAAAGTGTTTGTACGGAACCCTCGGTGCGCGAGTCCGACTCGCACTTGCCAAGTTTTTTGTAATAACATTTAACAGATGGTCATTTACTTCGCCTATGGACGGCGGGGTCATCGGGGTGCCGCGGTAGGTAATTTTATCCGCATTGACAGTGTCAAATAAGTCACATTATTTATAAAAAAAAAATAATGGTGTCGGAGTTTATAAGTCAACACAAGTCAGTGTACAAACTATATGATAGTGAAGTTTATGAGTACAAATAAGTCTACTTATAAAATATTATGATAGTGAAGTTTATGAGTAGAAACCAGTCTGCTTAAAAAAATTATGACAGTGAAAAATAGGATCAAAAACAGTTATGATCAATAAATGTATGAAAACAAAAAGTAGTATTAGAGATATTTATGATAAATTACATTATGATTTTAAATGGTTCGGAGTTATGATCGGTAGTAAGAGTGACTAAGTATGAGTAGTGACTATTATGATGAAAATTTTTATGAGAAACATTTTCGGAGTTCCAATAATCGGGGTTGAAAAATTATGTGAACTTTGGCGCACCCAGGGAAGTCAGATTCGTCCCCTGTGTGGCGGAAAAGCGGGGTGAATAGGACAAAAGAGTCCTCTTTTTCTTTTTATATTACTGATCAGATAACGCTAGTAGGACTTTATTGGTGTCGTTTTCGTGTACAACAGGGGTGCGCCAAAGTTCACATAATTTTTCAACCCCGATTATTGGAACTCCGAAAATGTTTCTCATAAAAATTTTCATCATAATAGTCACTGCTCATACTTAGTCACTCTTACTACCGATCATAACTCCGAACCATTTAAAATCATAATGTAATTTATCATAAATATCTCTAATACTACTTTTTCTTTTCATACATTTATTTATCATCCGTTTTTGATCCTATTTTTCACTGTCATATATTTTTTAAGCAGACTGGTTTCTAGTCATAAACTTCACTATCATATATTTTATAAGTAGACTTATTTGTACTCATAAACTTCACTATCATATAGTTTGTACACTGACTTGTGTTGACTTATAAATTCCGACATCATTATTATTTTTTTTATAAATAATGTGACTTACATTTACATTTAATTTCAAACCCGCACGACTTGTTTTAAAAGTATTAACATATTTTTCCTCCATATTGATAAGATAACGTATTAACACTCAGTTCAATTCTAACATCTCACTAACTAACGTTATTGCAACCTGGAACCTGTTTTTCCCAGCCACGTTTTGTTCAGCCACGTTTTCCGAGTCCGTGTGTACTATAGAAAATCATGCAATGGTGTAAATTTTGCCAAGAGTCCGTTATGAAGAACTGCGCCAAAATGGAACCTGGGTCCAAACCGAAAACTGTAGGTTAGGTTAGGTTCGTATTGTGACCACTTATAGCGGAGCGTCAAAATGTGTGCATGCTTACTTGTATGTATACTCGTAAATAATCTACTATTACATCAAAATTCAATAAGCAAATGCATAGCCAGGATGGATTAAAAAAGAAACAGTATTTAGTAAGTAAGAGTATGCTAATGCCGTTAGGAAGAACTGCGCCAAAATGGAACATGTGTCCGAAACCGAAAACTGTAGGTTAGGTTAGGTTTGTATTGTGACCACGTATAGCGGAGCGAGCGAAGCGAGCGGAGCGTCAAAATGTTTGCATGCTTGCTTGTATGTATACTCGTAAATAATTTACTATTACATCAAAATTCAATAAGCAAATGCATAGCCAGGATGGATTAAAAAGAAACAGTATTTAGTAAGTAAGAGTATGCTAATGCCGTTAGGAAGAACTGCGCCAAAATGGAACATGTGTCCGAAACCGAAAACTGTAGGTTAGGTTAGGTTTGTATTGTAACCACGTATAGCGGAGCGAGCGAAGCGAGCGGAGCGTCAAAATGCTTGCATGCTTTTTGAGTCATAATGGACTCGGAAAATATGGCTGTACAAAGCGTGGCTTTACAAAACCCCTACTCTTGCAGCCGGCCGAGTTAAGACGTATCATCAGTGCAAAACGATAGATACCCTCAATGATGAATTATAGCAACAATACAAATGTAATCAAAATGTTTCGACATCAACAATTTTAATATGAGTAGACTCCAGAGTTCTGTTTAATGTTATGATTTACAATGTTTATGAATTTTTATGGTTATTATTGAAAGAAATATGAAAACAAGCATTATGAATAAAAACGTTATGAAGAAAAACTGTATCGATGTTTAAATGTTATGATTGACAAGTTTATTGTAATTTATAGTTCTGAATAAAATAAATATGAAAATCAAAATTATGACTACACACATAATCTTAGTGACGATATTATGAATTACAATGTTCTGAAAACTGTATGTTATGAACTCGGTCAGTAGTAGTACAAATTTATGACGGACAAAAGTATGAAGTAAAAAATTCGGAAGAGTGATGATTCTGACTACAAATCGGTAGTAGAAGAAAAATTCGGAGGATCGATTTTATGTGAGCCAATATGGACCCGTAAAACAGATATCAGAAAATATTTTTTTATGTTATTTATTCATAGTACCATATAAAAATATGGTTGTATTTCCGAAATTGTAAAAATCACAACAAGTTTTTTTTATTCAGGGAGATAAATTAGTTATATTTCCTGATTATTTACAACTGACAAAAATATAGCAAAATAGCAAATTTAATTTTGTTTCTAAAAATATATACATATTGGGCACTTTTCATACAAACAGTAACTTAAATAAATTGTTGATGTTGAGATTAGCCCGTGTGCTCGTGATACATTAGCAAAAAAAAAATTGTTTTAATTACATTAATTTGTTTTTCTAGGACGTATATAGTAAATATTATATGTAAAAGCATGTTAATAATCATTATTTATTGTATTTAATGAAGCGAAATAGGATGCGTTCGGACATTTACGTTGGTTACGCCGACGTAAAGATATATTTTAAGCTACTGTTTGTATGAAAAGTGCGCAACATGCATATATTTTTAGAAACTAGAATAAAAGAGCTATTTAAAATAATAATAATAATTTGAAAATGTTCACGAAATTGAACTAATTTACTTCACTGAATAAAAAAAACTTGTTGTGATTTTTACCTTTTTGGCCATACACCCATATTTTTATATAGAACTATACAAAAATAACATAAAAAAATAATTTCTGATATATTTTTTACACGAAAACGATACCAAACACGTCCTGGTAGACTTAAGTGACCAGCAATAAAGAAAGAAAAGAGGGATACTTGGCCCTATTCACTCCGCTCTCCCGCCTCACAGGGGACGAATCTGACTTCCCTCCACATCTGAAAATAATCACCGTGGAACACTCTGTCTGTGGTAGAAATTTCATGCTTGTAACCCGATGCGCACAATTATGTTAGAAAACAGCGGACTAACAACTCTACTATTAAAAGTTAATTTGATTTATTCGTTTTGGAAAAAACACTGGGTGCCGTATGGCACCGCTAGGCCAATTCGTAAGCTTTACGTCTCTCTATTAAGTATGTATTAACTTTTTGGAGTTTACTCCTTAAGAATCGATTTTCATATATAAGCCCGGGGTATGAAAAATATGGGGTGTAAAATCAAACGTATCTGCCGTGCTAATTTAAAAAGTCGTATCTCAGTATACGATCGGGGTAAAAATACGACTTCGTAATTTAGCAGGTTATGCGTTACGCGTTATAGACTAAGATCCCGATATAAAATAACCTTCACCGAGATGTTTATTTGATGAAGTGTATTTTATATTTAATTTAATATTTCAATAATTATATTGCATATGGGTTGCCTAACAAATTTTAGTCCAGGGTATGTTTAATTAATAAAAAAAAAAAATTGTTTTAAACATTTCACCGGTTTGATTAATACTAGATAAATTCTATACCAATCGAAAGTATGAAGCCCATAGAATATGCAAACGTTAGGTTGCCTATTCTTTTCCCGTCACAACTATTGGGTAGCCAGGTATAAACAGGTAAATCTATACCTACTAGCATTTTGCAAAGGTCTGATTGTTGAATTGAAATTAAATAAAATTAAAGATTATTTAATTATGAATTTATCTAATAATCAAATCGGTGAAATGTAAAAAAAAAAATTTTTTAATTTTAAACTAAACATACCCCGGACTAAAATTTGTTATGCAACCCATATGCAATATATTTATTGTCATTTTAAACTAAATATAAAATACATTTCATCAAATAAACATCTCTGTAAAGGTCATTTTATATCGGGAGCTTAGTCTATAACGCTTAACGCATGACCTGCTAAATTAAGAAGTCGTATTTTTACCCCGATCGTATACTGAGATACGACTTTTTAAATTAGCACGGCAAATACGTTCCAAAAATATAAGTATTGCGAGGATTGACGTTTGGTTGTCAAAGGCGACGGTTGAAAATTTTATCAAATTTTATTTTATTTATAAGTTAATTCAGTTTTAGAGTCCTTTTCGCTGTTTTTGCGATGAGTGAGTCAAGTCGAGGTGTCGTGAGTGATACGTCACTTTTAGAATGTGGGCAGCGGGCAGCTCCGTCGTGGCTATCTGAAGTGGAGTTTGATAGTAAGGCAGGGCCGAGTCAATCGGATATTGTATCGGACGCTGAGTCCATGTCGGATGTGCGGCATATAGCGGTGAAGCGTGCTTGTGGTCTGAGCGACGAAAGCTGTGGTTGTAGTGATAGTTTTATCACAATAGGCAGTAAACCTAAACGCTTGCGGGTTTTAGCAACCGCCAAAACGCAGCTGGAGCCGGACGGTGTGCCTGACAAGCTATTTGAAGTTTATATAGTGTCAAAAGAAGATTTACCGAAACAGATTGGTTTGGCAAAGTTGCTGCAATTTAAGGGTATAAAAGGAATTTTATCCGTCAAGTTTATGGGTCCACGTAAAGTTCGCATACAGTTTAACTCTAAGGATGATGCGGAGAAGCTTCTGGCTTCTCAGGAGTTTAACAATGAGACGAGACGTTCTTATTGGTCTAATATGGCATGCTGCACTTATGGAATTATAAGGCAGGTTGAGTTGGAGGTTGAGGAAGACGAATTTTTAAAGAATATTGAAGGGTCTGAAGACATTTTGTCAATATGTAGACTAAACCGTTTGGATCATGATGGGCGTTGGGTTAAGGCTGAAGCTATTCGTCTGTGTTTTAAGGGAACTTCTTTACCGCCATATGTTTATGCCTACGGTTGCCGATTTAAGGTAAATCAGTACACTTTCCCGGTTACCCAATGTTCAATATGTTGGAAGTTCGGTCATCTGAGCAGGTTTTGTCCTACTACTAAAGTTTTTCAGAAATGCGGCGGGGAGCATGCCAATTGCGAAACGACTATTTTTAGATGCATTTATTGTAAAGGCAGCCATATGGCCTTAGATAAGTCGTGCCCGGTTTTTGTGAAGGAGTAAGAAATTCGCAGGATTATGTAGGGATGTATATATAAACGGGCTTTTTGGTTGTATATGCAAAATAAGGAAAAAAAGGATACGGATGTTTGTAGTCAGGATGCGCCATCTGTTTTTGAGAATGACTTAAGTTTTGGAAAGTCATATAGAGATGCTGTTTTGTCGAAGCCGTTACAATCTAAAGAGTCTGAAGATTCTGTCTGTCAGGCTGAGGGCCAGCGATCAGTAAGTCAGTACAGGTTAGAGAGCGAGCCACAACAAGAGGTTCGTAAGCCGCGGAATTCAAAAAGAGTAACAGATGTGAAGAGGTCCGAGTGTCTATTGGTCAATCAGCCTACTATTGAGCGGGGGGCTGATATGGAAGATAAAAGATAAAATAAGGACAAGAAGAAGAGACGTATTACCTTTGGAAGGCTGGTTGCGAAGACGAAGGATATTTTGTTTTCTACCGAAAGTTGGGAGGAGAAGTTCAAAACGCTGTTTGGAGTTGTTGTTAAGGAGATTTTTTATTTATTTAAGGATTTTTTTAAGGAAGGTGATTTTGTACGTTTGTTTTTGTCTAATGTAAATGGCTAGGTCTAATACCAGATCTTTCTTGAATGTAATGTTCAATTCAATATTGGCGGAACCCTTATCGAAATCGGCTAAATTTGTATACAGTTTTTTTTATGTAAATAGTGTATACAAATTTAGTTGTTTTCGTGTTCATGTTATTTTTAAGTTTATACGGTTTATGTTTTTATTTATCTATGTCTTTTAGATGAATGATGTTGTGTATTAGGCCTGCTGGAGCTGGCATGTTCATAAAAATTATCAAAGCTCCTTAATTAATAGATAAAAAAAAAAGTATTGCTATACTACGGTAGAAAGGTCGTATCTTTGTATGGATTTCATAGTAAGATACGGTTTTTTTCCGTAGCACTGCAGACTGTAGTAACTAAACTAGCCGCTCGAGGGCGCTTTACATCACGCTTCCTTATTTAGTTACTACTCATGATCTCTCCAATTTCTTAAAAATCAATCGGAAGTAAATTTTCCTTGTAAAATATTGTAATTTTGCTGTATATTATACTCGTATATTAATATTATGTAAATGCCTACCTTCTCGTTCTTGTTTGCAGCACCCAACAGGGTACATAATGTGATACTTAAACTATTTACTAATCATTATGTGCAATAAACGTATTGAGTATTGAGTATATATTTTATAATCGTTCTTAAGGCCAGGCGCGCACCACGATTTTAATCGCGCGATAATTTTGTCGCATAAATGCAAGATATGGGTTTATATGAGAGTGCGCGCACCACGATTTTCATAAACCCAGAAGTACGCTTATTTCTGCGACAAAATTATCGCGCGACTAAAAAAAAATCGTGGTGCGCGCCTGGCCTGAAGAGTAAACTCCAGTCGTGCGTCGGAGCTGACACACACACTTTTTTTATTAGCTAAATATTATTACCGTTTATTTATGAAATTATGAATATTTTGAGTAACGTAGGAATTTATAAATAAGAAACGCATTTTCTGGAGCTCTTTATTTAAGGCTAACATATTTTTTTTGTCCTAAACACTAACGTTAAACTGATAATTACAGCCCTCCGCCACATTTGTTGCATAGCAAAGGCTGTAGACACTCTTCCAAAGTCCAAAATCTCTGTAGATGACTTTCTTCCAAGTGAGCTCATATCTACTACAGGAAACATGGGTGGCTCCTGAACTAAATCCTCATCAACCCATTTTCATGACGCTATACTGTTTTAGACTTTTTTTGTTTTTGACTGGTGGTGGTTCTTCTGCTTCGGAATTGTGTGAATGAATTGAATTGAAGAATTGTTGAGATCATTTATATGTTGACTTTTGCAACTTTCTCCACGAATTCGACTACCTCTTCCACGACGTGAAGAAGAGCGGCCTCGTGAGGCACGCGACTCATGAGACAACGTCCGAAACGACCCGGCTTCAGGTTGTACATCTGGTGCCGCCCGCGTATTTCCGGACTACTGGAGCGTGTCCTACGTGGTGACAGAGATGTAGAAGCCATCACCACTTTGCACCCAGTATTGAGTTGCCGACCTGTGAGGTTATTTATAAAACCACCCCCTTCTTCGTCGCCCGTATCTTGCTCAGAGTCGATTGCAGGTTCTGGAGGTTCAATATATAACAACCGCGGCTCGATATCCTCATCTTCTTCGAGCAGGGCTAGTGCCTCATGAAGTATACAATCCCTATCTAGACAAATAAGTACCTATTACCTATTTCGAAACCAAAGAGACACACTCCACCAATTATTGGAATATACTACAGATCGGCCTAGAGGTGCCATACGGCACCCGTACATTTTGAAGTTTGATAAAACCAATACGCAAACAAAACTGAATTATATTACAATATAATCTAGTCACACAACTATGAAGGTATACAAAAAAATACATTTAAGTGATAGATTTTTAGAAATATAAATATTTTGGCCCACTTACCGCAGAATGAAATCCATTTTTTGCAATAATTTCAAAACGCTAACTTTGTGTCGCTCGTGCCGGTCTCAACAAGTACAGCAGTTAAAAGAAAGCATTGAAACAGGTAGTTGTGTCGCTCTGGCACCAAAAAAATAGCAAACCGCCAGATTTTACTGTTCGTAACGCGCGAATGGCGGGAATTTCTAAACGCCTAGAATTGGGTGCCAAATGGCACCGCTAGGTTATAATGGGTTAAGTGAAAATAACGCATTGCCGATAAGGCCTAAGATGGAGCATACTTGTCTAAAAGTGCCTATCTATTCACTTGTGACTTCAAAAGAGCAATATTTTAATTTTCACGGAATACTTAGCACATTCCGATATATCGAAAACTCAAGTAAATTAATATAAATACGCCATGTAATCCTGTTAATTACCTCTAATTGTAATTTCTTGCGTTGCATTTCTCTTGCATGTTTTATGAGGTGTGCAATAAAGTGTAAGTCTTGTATTGTATTGTAATCCGTTAGAATTAAACAATTTGAATATGTTTATCCTTTGATAATTTAAGAGTCTTCGATTTTTGTTGAGTAGGGTCATAATACCGATTGGGTCATATCAAAAAGTTAGAACATTTAGTTTTACGCTCCCTTCTCCTACTGTCTGGTGAGATGACATAAGTCCATACAAATATCACACAGAATTGACGTCGCGTCTCTATCAGTCCATTTTTAAAGCAGTCTAAGTATAATTTGCAACCGTTGACGGAGTAGCGCTCTCCGAAATGAGGTGTCACATCTTACAAACATACATTCCAATCTGACGTCACTCGAACGTCACCTCGAACGGCCTCGTCGAAGGGCCCTCTGCGTTATCTAAGCGACGCAAAGGGCGCTCTAGTACAGTCGAGTTCATTTACATCTACACACTTACGAGAACAAAAATATCTGAACAAGATTTTATGCTCCTGACAATAGGGTCGTGTTCA
Organism: Apotomis capreana; assembly: GCA_947623375.1. NCBI lineage: Eukaryota > Metazoa > Arthropoda > Insecta > Lepidoptera > Tortricidae > Apotomis > Apotomis capreana. The sequence goes on from OX392501.1 coordinate 2,823,550, forward strand.
GATATTTTTGTTCTCGTAAGTATGTAGATGTAAATGAACTCGACTGTACATACCTGTAACGGTTCTATATTAAACTTCTAATTAAATAAGTCTTAATAACTACTCATAAAATTAAATCTACAATATTATTATCTACAAACACTAACCTAATTAAAAACTTAAATCTAATCGTTTACTCATTATAAACTATTTACATCTTTAATAAATCAAACCTCTTTATTCAGCACTGGCTGAATAGCTACGTACTGGCCGAAAAAGAACTCCCTATAAAGAAACAATTGATGTCTGACGATCGTGAAAAAAGGAACACGGCTTGCGCGGGCATGTCACTGTGGTTGAGATTTAAAATGTAAATAATTAATTATTTGATTGTATATACTGTACATATCTTTATAATTCTAAAAATGTATTGCTACAACGTTAACATATTACAACTAATACTTTTATGTACAGTTCTTGCTCAATATCTAAGTTAATTTCGAAATATAAGCAGCTGTTTTTTCCCCAATACGGGTGAGTGTTGCGAGAATTATATTTTATTAGGGCTTATTATTTTCGCGGCGACAGAAAAATTAAAGAGCAGCGAACTATTTGCAACTAAAATAATAACTTGTCAGCGATTAAATATTTTGGCAATCATTTATATTAAATGAGCTTTAAACTAAGGATATTTTAAAATTCAAATAATGGCAGCTACTTTAAGGTAGCAGAAATAATAAACAAGATTACTGAAATCATAGGCGAGGTACTATATTATATATAATGACTTGGCGACTAATATTAGCAGAAGATCCGACTCGGCCGGGTTAGGTTAGGTTGGTTTTTTTTATATCCCTAAAAAGCGCTCCTTTTATTTTTTTTATGACCTTGATTTATTTTATATGCAATCTCCATTGAACAATTAGAGTAGGCCATTTTCAACTTTTTATCCGCTGTCATGTTTCCGCTTAATTAGTTAATTCAGTCGCCATAACTCGAGTAGGGGTTTTGTACGGCCACGTTTTGTACAGCCACGTTTTTCGCGTCCACTTTTTTGGATTCGGAAAACGTGGCTGTACAAAACTTGGCCGAGCAAAAATGGCTTCGAAAAACGTGCCTGTACCGCGGTTGTCCGGCCCTGTTTTTCACGGCCAAGTTTTGCTCGGCCATGTTTTGTACAGCCACGTTTTCCGAGTCCATGACGCTCGGCCCATCTTTGTTCGGCCGCGTTTTGTACGGACACGTTTTCCGAGTCCCGAAAATGCAAGAAGGTATGCATTCTAACCTTCTTTACAGGTACTAGTTCGGTTCTAGCGCTTCGCCGACCGCTACTGCGGTACGCTCGCTTCGCTCGCTCGGCTCGCGCGCTGTTGTGGTCGCAAATCTAACCTAACCTAACCTAGCAGTTTGGTTCGCGGCCAGCCGTGTTTTGTACGGCCGTGTTTTCCGAGTCCACATGGACTCGGAAAACATGGCCGTACAAAACAGGGCCGGACAATACGACCCTGTACAAAACTGGCTTCGAAAAACTTCCCCGAACAAACATTGCTCGGCCACGTTTTGCCCAGCCGTGTTTTGTACAGCCGTGTTTTCCGAGTCCATATGGACGCGGAAAACGTGGCTGTACAAAACGAGGCTGGACAATACATGGCTGTACAAAACGGGTTCCCCCATAACTCGATGCTAGTTTATATTGCAACAAAGCCGAAAATTGATTACTTAGCTGCTACTTTTTACTTTATACTAGTCTCCGCAATTAGTCGCCAACTTATTATTTTTGCTACCCCTTTTAATTTTTTATAAATCCCTAAATCAGATTAATTTGTCGCCGCGTTAAATACATGCCTTTTATTAGGTTAAGTTTTTTGCTATCGCTAGATATCATGTCTTTTATGTTTATCTAAATGTATTTCTTTGCTTTAATGTTATTGTGCTTGTGACTGCCACATCATTGATGACTAATAAATGCTTAGGAGTTCACTTGACTAGCCTACGAAACTCGCGTAGCCATCAAGATGTTGCAGTCACATGCCGAACTTCAACTAAACATTATGGGATTTCCAGGGAGCAACCCTAGGGCCACCGAACCTACCCCGGGGCCGGAAAACCTAACCTAGAGCCGCGATCCCGGTTTCTGATCCTGACGCTACCAAGACCAAGCCTGGGGCTTGCCCAGGGCTACATCGAAATCATCAGTCTGGAGCTAGTCTGCCCTACCCTACCCAGACTCCAGAACGGCTAGAGCTAACCTAGCCCGAACCTAGCCTGCTGCGACGAAGACGACGTGTGCAGGGAAGAGGCTCCTAACAAGGATTTGTCTCCTTTAAAGTATATTCAGCTCTCTCTGAAGTAAACTACCCACTGTAACAGCCGTTATAGTGGCGCCCATTCCCGGTATTTTTCTGAGCTGAGTATTACTGAAACAGGTCCTTGGCATTTACTTTTGGTTTTCTTTGATGTTGGCAGATGTATATAATATTTACTTGTGTTTTTTAATTTAAGTTTAAGGTTCTAAACGTTTAATTTTTAATTTGAGCTGGGTTGTTTAGTTTGTGGTCGGCATAACTAGCCTAATAACCTTATTCTACAATTGTAATCTATATACTTGTAATATATTAATACTTTGATTATCTACTTAGACTAACAACATTTTTTTTATTTGATTACCACAAACTGGGCAGTACTATTGTAAATATTGTTTTTTTTTTCGTTATTATAATCGCAACATTCACCTAATTTCAAGATTTCTTATTGTACGTATTTTGTAAGTCTCTAGCAATGTCGTATACAATCAAATACCTATTTCTACCAAAGGTTAAACTTCAATATGAGGTTCAGGTTCTTATTACAAGTAGTTCAGTGAATTCTGTACAACATCTGATTAGCCTGATCGTAATCTTATACATAACTTCTGAAGTTATACAGACTTATTCTATTAAATTTGTACCATGCTTTCTAAAACACTTGGACTCAAGTTCGTTAAATACTAAATATTTCTAAATTGTCGAACCTATTCTATGAGATTGAAGATAATATATGAAGTCTAATAATCCCCTAAGGACCTATCTCTAAACCCTTCTGTCTTATAATCTGATCTATATACCCTATTAAAATATGTACATTTTACTGCTATTGCTTTCTATACTAATTCTACTGAATTTTATTTTGCTTTCCCCTACCGGACAGTGAAGCCTATATCGTATAGAATTGTATTTTTTAAAATAAATACAAGTAATAGCATTAACCTGTAACTGCTATCACGTTCTATACCAGTTCTACTAAATAATATTTTGCTGTCCCCTACCGGATAATAAAAGCTGTCGTATAGGATTGTATTTTCTAAAAAAGTACGAGTGTTAGCACTTACATACATGATTTACTTTGGTAAGGATTATAAGACTTATTAATAAGATCCTATAATAGTTATATAAGAGTAAATTAATGTTCTTTAGTACTCAGCTTGCTAGGATGCAATAACACGTAGACTAAGTGTTTATTGCCTATTTACTTGCGTGATGTATGTTTGTGTGTGGGGAGGAATGTTCAGATTGAGGTCTAAAAGAGTAAAGTATAACTATATAGCAGTATACGAGATAGTGGATTTTCTCTAGCAAAAATCCTAACCTAAAAAAGGGGTTATGTAACGGTTCTATATTAAACTTCTAATTAAATAAGTCTTAATAACTACTCATAAAATTAAATCTACAATATTATTATCTACAAACACTAACCTAATTAAAAACTTTATCTACGCACATATCATTAGTGCTCCAAAATGCGTTCAGAAACCGTAGGAAATGACCAGCATTACTACAACCAATTTTACTATGAGAACTTTCTTATCTGTGGCAGTAGGTAAAATTTGTACTGTAATGTTATAACGCTATCAATTTTTGTAAGGTTATGAGTTTAAATTTGGAACAGCTGTCAAAACTGAAGTAGGTCTCTATTCTAGTATCCATAGATATTAATATTGTTATCGATACGAAACGTCAATTCAGTATGTTTTTTTATAAAAACCGCACGACATTTGATCTCGAGTGACATGAGAATATGGATACATTCGTTTGTAGGTATATGATTTAGAAAAAAAAAACATTCGCCTTGACGGAGGTCCGAATTGCCGCCATTATTGTTGTCATTTGTTTGTTGGTTCTTTGCTGTTACGAAAGTAGAATTGAGAAAAGTTTATTGTAATTCACACTTTAGTTGAAAATATTGTTTCAATGTTAATTAAATTACAACTATTACTATAAATAATCTGTTTATGTATTTGTTCAGATTTATTTCTTACTGCATTAGTATATGTCGTTTTTAGATATTTTACAGGTAGCACTAGTGGTGCCGCTCATTTCCTTATGGCTTCTGAACCCATCTTAAAATACTTATGATATGTGTGTAGATAAAGTAGTGTATACAACTGTACATAATTAGGCCTTAAAACACTCGTGTGATCCTATTATGAAACTCGCTGACGCTCGTTTCATAAAACCACACTCGTGTTTTAATGCCTCTCATTATGTATCAGTTGCATAAACTACTATAAATCTAATCGTTTACTCATTATAAACTATTTACATCTTTAATAAATCAAACCTCTTTATTCAGCACTGGCTGAATAGCTACGTACTGGCCGAAAAAGAACTCCCTATAAAGATACAATTGACGTCTGACGATCGTGAAAAAGGAACACGGCTTCCGCGGGCATGTCACTGTGGTTGAGATTTAAAATGTAAATAACTAATTATTTGATTGTATATACTGTACATATCTTTATAATTCTAAAAATGTATTGCTACAACGTTAACATATTACAACTAATACTTTTATGTACAGTTCTTGCTCAATATCTAAGTTAATTTGGAAATATAAGCTGCTGTTTTTTCCCCAATACGGGTGAGTGTTGCGAGAATTATATTTTATTAGGTTAAGTTTCTTGTTATCGCTAGATATCATGTCTTTTATGTTTATCTAAATGTATTTCTTTGCTTTAATGTTATTGTGCTCGTGACTGCCACATCATTGATGACTAATAAATGCTTAGGAGTTCACTTGACTAGCCTACGAAACTCGCGTAGCCATCAAGATGTTGCAGTCACATGCCGAACTTCAACTAAACATTATGGGATTTCCAGGGAGCAACCCTAGGGCCACCGAACCTACCCCGGGGCCGGAAAACCTAACCTAGAGCCGCGATCCCGGTTTCTGATCCTGACGCTACCAAGACCAAGCCTGGGGCTTGCCCAGGGCTACATCGAGATCATCAGTCTGGAGCTAGTCTGCCCTACCCAGACTCCAGAACGGCTAGAGCTAACCTAGCCCGAACCTAGCCTGCTGCGACGAAGACCACGTGTGCAGGGAAGTGGCTCCTAACAAGGATTTGTCTCCTCTAAAGTATACTCAGCTCGGATTAACAATCTAAATTACCCACGACCTAGCCGGATCTACCTTTTTTTACTTTATTTTACTTTTATTAAACATTTGTACAGTTCAATCTGAATTTCATTAATTCCTTACTAACTAACTAACCTATCTATAACGTCTACACTAATTATACGTTATATACCGTAGAATTATAGAATTAAAGATTTGGTGTGATTGACGTAACGATGTGCTTAGGTGGGAGAGCAATATAATATAAGCATATTGGAGTGGATTACATAACATTTTTTCCTTCATAATTTACCTTTGTGTCAATATTTATATAAATAAAATGTGGCGTTTACACATTAAAAACGGAATCGATAATAATATTCTATTGAGTCTTCGCGCCACTCACTCTAAATTGACGGGACTAAAAGTCGAATCTTTCAAGGAGGCCATTTGTTACGTCCCAAATTAGCACGTTGTTTCTTTTGTTACGAACGTGAGAAAGGACTCGATGTCTATTATTATGTTTATATACAAGTTCGTGTTTATTTCACTTACGGTATTTCTAGTTTAGTAACTTTTATTTTTCCAAAGGCTACATATAATACAGGTAAAGTAACACTAAATACGTCAGTTTGGCGGCAAATTATGTACAACAATGAAACTTTGTTTATATGTATGATTAGGTATAACTTCTTTGTTTATAACTTTATATCTTGGCACTAGAAATGACGAGATACTACGCCTGCACATACTACCAGCTATTTCTTAACAACAGACTTCAAAAAAGAAGGTTTTAACGGTTTTTACTTCAGACCGGCATTTATAGGTAGGTATAAACCGATTCCAAATATATTTCTCAGTTCGAGAACATAGAATTTCTGCGACGATTTAGTGAAGAAATTCATGAAGAATCCTCAAATATTATACGATTACCATCATATTTATTCAATAATATATATATAAATATAAGTACTCCAAATATCTTTACATTTGGTTTTTGATATCTTTTTTTTTTTGATATCTATGACGATTTCGGTGTTTATAGTAAGTCGTTCAGTTGTTCTCGGAAATAAAATTTCTTGTCATTGAAGTCGGTTATTTAAATAATGATTATTTATTTAAACTTAGCATGACGTTTTGTATCATTTATAAACTGTGCCGTACCACAGACCGTACTGTATTCATTTTCGTAAGTGTTACTTTAGTTTATTGACACAACATTTTTTTAAAAAGTTTACACCTACTATTAAACTTAAAGCGAAGGTATTTTGTAAACAAGTTCGAAAAAACAGTCTATTTTAAATCGACGGCAATTTCAAGATGGCTTCTTTATGTAGCCCCTCGTAATTGCTTTTTCGATGGTTTCCGAGCGTCGGGATGATAGGGGAAAATAACGTTTTCCTGAAATAAAGCTGTCACTTCTATTGCCTCAAATGGCATGGTTAACACTTTTTAAGGACTACTAATTATTAGAATTATTACGACCGCTCTGACAAGAGCGAAACGAAGAAGAATTATTAGAATAGAAAGGAGCATTTTCTCGACTTTTATAGGAGGTCCTTTCTGGTGTAAATCTATCACTGTCTTACAAAACTCTTTGACGACGCGGTAGGCGCAGTTTGCTGCTTACTTAGCCGGCGGTCCTGGGTTCGAATAACGGCCAGGGCAAATATTTGTGTGATGAACTCGAATTGTGTATTTATATATTATATGGGCTAGGTCGATTTGTGTAAGATTGCCCCTTAATAAAAGAAAAAAAGTATAGTTTTTTATGTAAGTATCTAAAAAAGTTTATAGCTTTTCTCTACCCAAAAAGTCGGCTAGTATATAGAGTTACCTGTGAGAGTTAATCAATTATTTTTTTTACGCGATATGTGTGAACGAAAGTGTTTTGGTTATTTGTTTGTCGTTTTTCATACAACAATGGAGGATATATGGGCCGGGCCGGAAAGTGATATACATAAGCTTTTCATTTCAGAAAATGCACGATTTTAGAATCAAAAGTAAAATTGTGAGATTCGTTACATTCGCGAGAAGTCATAGTTAAAAATATTCCTCAAAAAATATAAAAAATATTTGGTATCTTTTTACTAAGTAACAGGTCGTATCCTCGGCTTATATTGCACGAAACTTTAGTAAAGAGTACATTGTTTCAACGTTCCACCTGGCAGGTTATGAGTGCAGCAAAATAAAATAAACAATGTAGTGAACCGAATAAAAGTTATTTCCTTTAAACAGATTGTTAGTAACTTCAGTGTGCAATATTGTCTCTGAATTGAACGTTATTATCCAACAGCGCGACAGCAAAGGCGGGTATATTGTGCTGAGGTTGTACATTTTCCGTTTCCAGCAATAGTAAAGACCGTTATAGTCACCCCGCTCGGCGGGGACTAGTGGGGTTTGATGGACTAACCGAGACTACGGACTACCGTCTAAATCGCATTGCAACAACTAGTTGGTACTTTAGTTGTATTACAACCACACCACACAACGGAAGTGAGGGTGATGATGGTGGGTGGTGGTGGTAGCGGTGGCCGTGGTGATGGTCTTGGTCGTGGTGGTGGTGGTGATGATGTTGGTGATAGTAGTAGTAGCTGGTGCTGCGTCTGACGCTCTGTGCATCTTAGACGCACAAATTGACAATGACATTCAAGATTCAGTTTTTAGTAGGCAGTGTTCGCCCTGTGGTTATAGTTTAACATATGTACATCTCGATATTTCGTTTTGGTAGATGCACTAGTCGCGACTCATAATGCCCCGCTCACGCACTAGTCCCGACTGACCTGAAATAAAATAAAAGAATAAGTACACAGTGAGCGATTCCAAATGTCCCAATCAAATAACAATCACATCAACAGGTGGGATAAAAGAGCGAAAATATCGGCGCTCGAAGCCCGATCCAACTCGCTAAATGGATCTACTCCGCAATTAAGGAGAGCTTAGTGCCTGGCTTCCTAAGCAGCTTTAAGAATAAAGATTAAGAGCTTCTACCTCACTTTGATGTCCTGGCAGCGCCAGCTACGGACTCGTACAGAAATGTGGTAGTCTAGTGTCGCTATGTGAGTTAATTTCCACCTAATATGGGCACCTAGGGGCGACGCGTTCCTTTTTAGGGTTCCGTACCCAAAGGGTACAAAACGGGACACAATGAATGACTAATAGTTGAAATTTTCACAGATGATGTATAATTTCTGTTTCCGCTATAGTCTATACCAACAGGTACTAAAAAACAGAATAAAATATATATTTAAGGTGGCTATTTGCACCTCATTTGTATCCGGCGCCATACATATCAGGTGCAAAATTAACTTAACCCGGCCAGTTAAGATGGGATTTAGTGTTTGTACGGAAACCTCGGTCCACGAGTCCGACTCGTACTTGGACGGTTTTTTAACCTTCTGTACTATTTAATTCTGTGCTACAGGAATTATTGTAATGTTCGCGAAATTCAGGCCTACTATTTTTAATTAGCTAGTAATATGTTGGATGTGGAATGTTTGTCTATTTGAACATACATAGTTAGTGTTCGTTATCCGCTTCAGTGGCTGAATATAATAATGAAACAAAGTAAATAATACCGCCAGCTTGTTTACTAAAGGTCATATGTAAATTGAGTGTAGTCGCTACAGCACACGTAAGCTCATGAAATATATAAGCTTTAGGTAACTATCTTACGAGGACATCGAGGACTTAATGAAAGCAATTAGATACTTTACAAATTTATTACAAATAGAACTTTACTTACTTACTTACTATATGTATAAACACGGAGAACGAGGGTATAGGTTTTCTTTAGTTTTTACTTCGCACAATTGTTGGCGGTGTATATCTCTTGAACATTTTAGTTAAATATGATATGTTGGTGTACATATATGCGATGAACTATATTTTCTATTCTGCTCATATGCTTGGTGTTATTGTTGCGGCATGTTTTTAGACCGGCGTGCTCTGCAATAGATTATTGCTCTCCGCACATATGTAGCTGATATACCAACAATATGGAACAATCACAAACATTCTGGAAACCATCTATTAATCTATCTACTTGGTTTTTGCATGTAACTTTGTTCGTTCGGGTGGAATCTTACCACTCAATTTGAAGCACATATCTTCAACCAATGACAATACAATAATATAACATCATGGGCCTGATTTGATAATGGAGTCGAAAGGCGGACCTAGGAACTATGTAATAGATTAAAGCAATTTTTGGACTCTTTAAGAATCGTAGCAGTGAGCAATTGATCGATGTTCTAAGAAAAATATAGTAGGCTATAAAAGCTTTTCACAAATATTAATTTTTACACAGAACGTATCCACCTTCGATATGATCTTGAATTAAAACTTTTCCATTTCAAACTCAGAAACGGTTTAAATCACGTCACGTCACTTCATACGCAAACTCGCGACTTTTAGATAACTCGTACTCAAACTTTTTTCAGTGTCCCGCGTGCTCCCCGACAAAAGTGACATTGAAAAACGTTACGAGAAAGTTCCACGAGAAAAATAATTACACACGGGAATGTCGGTGATTTCCCGATGGAATTTTGATTAGTTCGTGCCGGTGGGAGTGAGCCGTCGCGGCGACAAAGTTGTTTGATCGGAGAATACTGACACCGCTTCAAAGCTAATATAGATTTTTTCTGCTTCTGTATTTTTTTTGTTATTTATACTGTTACCAACTCACACACAAAAGTGTATTGTCCAGAAAAATCACAGCTAAGCGATGTTTATAATATCCCCAAAAAAATACTTATCGACAAAAATACGAATTGACTGAACTATTTTGGAGAATTTGAGAGTCGTTCTTTATTGGTCTTGGAGAAGAAATAAGTAGCACTGTCCATGGTATAGTAGGAATCCTTTTTTAAGGCCAAGTTCACTTCGCTTTGTTTTTAAAAACAATAGGACCGAATGGGTATTCTGTTACTTTGAAAGGAAAGGTGTCATGAGTGCAGTTTGTGGCCGCAGTTCATAATACACACAATTTGTTAGAATAGAACAAAGTGAAGTGAACATGGCATTAAAAATGATTCTGAATGATAAAGATGCCTGTTTTACTGTTAAGGGTCCCTTAACTTAGTTGGCAAACAGGAATATATATCATCTTTTTTTAACAGCAAAGTTAAATTTATGGTTTAAGACATTTATTTATATTTCTCATAAGGAGAGAAAGTCTCTCAGTGCTGTTTAACTTTTCTTTAGAGCAATAATATATTCAGTGCTTCCTTAGTTTGTACGGAATGCTCATAATCTAGATACCCTACAAAGGGTTCCCTTTGTTCTAAAACAGAATGGGCACCAATGGGTATTGTGTGCATTATGATTATGAACTGCGGCCACAAACTGCTACTTTGAAATGAAAGGCAATACCCAGCGGTCGGTTTATATTTAACCGCGTCGCTGTACATGTTTGGGAGGTTAACTGCTTATATAGCACAACTACGCTTCGCGACTCTTGTCGCGCGACATAGCATCGCCCCGTCACTCTCTCACAGTACACCGAAGAAAGAGATAGGTAATATTTAGCGCGAGAAAGAGTCGCGGGTTGTGTTAGATGGGCTGAAAGGCCTGGGGCGCTGAAGACACGATTTGCCGGATCTCTTACATTTTTACTGCCGACATGAAGAAATAAAAAGGGATAATTTCCTAAAGCCTACGTGTAAGCAAAATAAATCTTAATACGATCCCTTGGAGTCGTATCACACAGGTTGTCGTTTTTTACTGCAAATTTTGCGTTATCATCGAAAATGTCAATATAGCCACCGTCAACGCTATTATAATGTAGGGAATGATGACATAATATTACGTGGCACGCAATTCGGATACATTAAAACCCACGTAGTCAAACTATTTTGTCCAACTGGTTTGACCACGAGGAATTATGCTTCCTCGTGGTCAAACTAATCGAATCATTCACCCTGTATTAATGTTTCATTGAAAATGTGTATAGTCAACCTTAATTAAAATAAATAAACATAAAATCCCTATCGCACTTTATTCAAAAAATAACCAACATCTATTTCGTTATGAATCAACTCCATTTGACATTTTGTTATGAAATCATCTCTATATATATGTTCACCCCGACGAGGAGATGGCTCTTCACAGAAATTTGTTTCTTTTTCTAACAATGTTTTAAGCAAGCGTTCAACAGTTATTGGATGAAGCCTTTTCATTGTTTTATTTAGTTGGGCATTCCAACTCTCTACAACATTATTTGTGCGATGTCTTTGTCCGTATACACACCATTGCTTTATGAACAATTCCTTTTTAGCCACGTATTCTCGAAATATTTATAATATTTTTGAATTTTCTCAGTGTTGGGAGTATCCGATTTAATGTAACACCACCCAATGATTTCGAAAGTAAAGATACGTGTGTCCGAACAATTCGCTTGACATCTGTTCATAATGGAAAAGAGTGGCGCCATCTGTTGTACGGACTGCGTACCACACGTTTGGGTGGCCGGAGTAACCTTGTAATGGCGACTTTTCTCAATATTAATGAAGTGGCTGACAGCGGTTGATGCAGACTACTTACTAATAAATAAGTAATTATAATTACCTAAATGTTGTCTGGAAGAGATCGCTATTTAACGATAAGACCGCCTGTTGTTTACCTCTGCCTGTTATTTTAATGTATCTCATGTTGTGTTGTATATTCCTTGATGTTTGAGGTGTGCAATAAAGAGTATTTGTATTTGTATAAATGTGAAAGTGAGTTTGTATATTTATTTACTTTTACGACTCAGCTACTGAACGGTTCGTCACGAAATTTTGTCAGGGATGCGGTAGAGGATTTTTCCGTAATGAATGTAAGATTTTAATACACAAAAACAACACTGTCTCCAAATGATAGGAAACCACACGGACGAAATCACGGGCGCAATTTAGTGAGGCGACAAAGTGAGGTTCACAATAATTACAACACCAATATTCTTAGTTACACCACTTTACAATGTAGCAAATGATAGAATAAGAGCCAAATAACATGACATTATGTGTCTCTTTACTCTCTCCATCTGTCATCTGTTCGACGACGCGGTTGGCGCAGTTTGCGGACACCTGCCTACAGAGCCGGCGGTCCCGGGTTCGAATCCCGGCCGGCGCAAATATTTGTGTGATGAACTAGAATATTTTTTCTTCGGTCATGGATGCTATCTATATATGTAATTATATAGTACTAGCGACCCGCCCCGGCTTCGCACGGGTGCAATTCTGATAAATTATGCATGTATTATACATAATATAAACCTTCCTCTTGAATCACTCTATCTATTAAAAAAAACCGCATCAAAATCCGTTGCGTAGTTTTAAAGATTTAAGCATACAAAGGGACATAGGGACAGAGAAAGCCAAAGCGACTTTGTTTTATACTATGTAGTGATGTATATAGTCGTCTAGTACCCATAGTACAAGCTTTGCTTTGTTTGGGACTAGGTCGATTTGTGTATGACTGTCCCATAATATTTATTTATTTATCTCCTAGCTTCATCGTTAACAGCAGGGTATCGTCGTCAGGGTATCGTAATAATACGAAGTCACCAATCATACATATACTATACATACTTAAGTATTTAACAATTCATGTCGGTTAACTGGAGATAACTAGTTACGAATTTAATTGCATGATTGGACCCACACAAGTGAGTAAAAAAACATAGCTATTCCAAACCAAAGTACTTTTCTAAAGGTAATTATTATTATAATAAAATATAAGAAACATAAATGTTCAAATGTATAGTTATATATTATTAAACAATGTCCATAGTCATTGGTTCATAGTTCATACACCAGTATAAAAATGACGCCCTTACAAGGTTACTTCTGATTGACTAGCGGCTGCGAACTGACAAAACGCAATGGCGCTAGGTAACAAAATAAATCTTTCGAAAATGTGTTACTAAGCGATAAAAAAAAACGGACGATACTTTCCGATGATACGATATCCCATGTTTATATATATATATAATTTTAGCAGCCTTTTACTGCACAACTGGGCATTTTGAGACAGTCTGCTCTGGCACACTGACAGCTGAACGGTACGGCGTCCTGTCACAGACTAAGGGCACGGTGGTCCTAAATTGCCATTTTAGGACCACCGCATTGGACGAATTACTCTTGCGCGTTGGGCCTATCTTTACGAAGTAATATATATATCTATGACACCACCCTTCCGCAATTCTGTCATCGGGAAGTAAAGCGAGTGCTGAACATAGTCCAACAGCTCTGTTTCCATCTTTGCTCTTGATTTTAATTTTTTTTGCATGCTTCCATTGGGAATTTGTGAAATGGTAAAAACACTTTATGATTTGAATGTCGGGAAAAATGGTTGAAATGGCATTGCTCGCAGCAGTTTCGAAGTCAAAATGAATTTTTTTTGGAGACCAATTGGGTATCCTTGACTGTAACATAGAGAACAAGATGGTATACGATTCTTCGGTTTTATCCGTCATTAAAGCGTAAACAACGGGGAGCACGTGCGTTGTTGTTGTCGACGTAGATAGATCAGCATGAATCGTATATAATTGATAGAAAGGATTTGGGCTGCTGAAGAATGTGCCATCCCCAAAAAACTCTTGCAACTGAACCATTCTTTCCCGATTAGTTTCAGAGCATAAAACCATAATCCGACGTGTTTCGTCAACATAATCCGCCAAGAGAAATGATTTCAAGTTATCAGGAACTGTTACCTCTTTGAAGTGTCGGAAGCACGTTTTCTTTTTTCTGTTATACAAATCGGACTTGAGGCTGCCGAAAGACGGCAACGTAACTCGATCTTCAACCGACTTCTTTTTTTCTTTGTATGCATTCGGAATAGGGACGTCACTCTGTTATCAACTACCTCATTTCTTAGTTCATCAATGACTATATCGATTTCATTTTTTTTGAAATCAGCATTACATGTATGGCTATTGCGTTTTACTACGATTTCATTCTAAGTGAAAAAGAAAATATATTACGAATTAATAAAACGGAATATAGTAGAATTATCGGAGATGAGGAGACATAATAAATATATGATTGTTTAAAAAAAACACTTACATTTTTCTCAGATTTAATTTTTTTGGTTTTTCGTACTTTACCCTACCGATCGTCATATAAGAAGTAAGTAAACGTATTTTTTTTAAACGCTCATGTATATAGGTTTGATATCCTCAATATTTAATGACTGGAGGTAATAATTTAGTATGGTACCTTCAGAGTAATAGACCCACGACACTTTTCCTTTCTTCGCTGGCTGCAAACCCAGAAAACGTTCTCATTCTTATATGTTCGCCATTTATAGTACTGCCGGCCCTCCAGTAGAAGAACTGTTCCACCTTTACGTTTCACATATTTTAAATCCATTTTTAATTACTAATATAAGAGTCCAACTGACAAGGCTGAGTTAGAATTTAAATAGATATTAATATAACAAGGAAGACAATTTCACGAACGTCGCGTCGCTGAACCTGACATTTGACATTAACTTATTACTTATATTATTATCATCTATGACTGTACATACACAAACTGCATGCATACAGCGTGCTGAAAAGGTGCAATGTCAATGAAGTTTGACCACGAGGAAGCATAATTCCTCGTAGTCAAACCAGTTGGACAAAATAGTTTGACTACGTGGAAGGACCCAAGCTTGGGTTAATTCTTATTATATCCATACTTAATTTTATAAATACGAAAGTGTGTCTGCCTGTCGTTTACCTCGTCACGCTTAAACCGCTGATCCCATTTAGATGAAAGATAGTTTGAGTCCCGGAGAAGGACATAGGATACTTTTCATCCCGAATAAATGTAATGCTCCTATGCGATAAGCAGGCAATACCGCGGGGCACAACTAGTATTGAAATAAAACAATTTACGCATATTAATTTCGCGTATATTCATTATTTGAGCATTGATGATTACCGTTGTCAAAGGTTGACTGAGAAAAACACAATTTTTCTCCTCTGTCAACTCAGTCGGGATATTTAATTTAAATATGTGACAATCACAGAAACCGAAGAAAATATTATTCTGTAATAATAGTGAACTTTACATTATCATACATAATACCTACATGTTGCCATCGTATCAACGAGAACGTTCATGTCCAACTGTGTAAACGTTTACATAACGACGGTTGCTGTCTCCTTTCATCT
Organism: Apotomis capreana; assembly: GCA_947623375.1. NCBI lineage: Eukaryota > Metazoa > Arthropoda > Insecta > Lepidoptera > Tortricidae > Apotomis > Apotomis capreana. Next base: position 2,839,046 of record OX392501.1, read on the forward strand.
TGGTAATTTAGAAAGAGGGAGCCGATGTCCGTATAGGAGGTTAAACAATTCAATATTAAAGATTAACGCATGTAGAAAATTATAGGAGTCTTCGCAGCTGTCCAAACAAACTAGAACAATTCGGCCTTATTTCTATTGTTTAACTTTCGGTCAGCCACACGAACAGGAAAGAGGGTCTTTTCAAATACAGGGTCATCAAAAAATCACTAAATTAGTGTGACGTACCTACATACTTTATTGTCACACCAATTCCGTCCTTGTTCTCATTTGTTTTTGTTTTTCTCGTTTGTCACACGTCACACATGTTGCAATTTTACAAATACGAGTAGAAATTATTAAATTAAAACAGCAGTTATGAAATGAAATAATTTATTCAGTAGGTAAGTACTTGTGGCCACAAGGGCACTTTTACAAGTCAGATTGTGAATCTACCGACATTTTCCATGAGGACCGCTGTTGAAAAGAAAGCCGAAAGAAACTCAACAGCAAGTATTTTTTTGGTAAATAATACATAAAACAATCAATTACATGCTGAGCTGCGCGTGACACTAGTTGAGCGAGCGTGAACTCGCTAACAATTAAACCTTATGTCTATACAGATAGAGATGGAAATATTTTTAAGTATTTTTCGTTAATAGTTCAGTTATTTTAAAACTCGATGTGGTTATATTAATTTTTTATCTTTTATTTAATTATATCGGAAAAAGGACTAGAAAAAAAATTAAATGTGGTCAATTCCGAATTTCCGATCTTCTTTGAGGCCGGAAAAAAGTATAAGTCAAAATGACGTCAGCACATGGCGAGTCTATAGAGCCTTCTCGCAAACACGACCTAGCAGAAGTTCAGTATGTCCCACGAAATTAAAGAAGTCTCGTTTACTTTATTCCACTACATCTGCATCCCAAAAGGGCGTAAGTACATTAGGTATCCCAAGAGAATCATCTTTTTACGAATACAGTACAACTGGAGAGCGGAAGCCTTTTTAAAAGCTTTCCCGGAGTTGATTCTGCTCTTTACTGTACAGAGTGTCGGCCGAAATGTCTGCAAACCGGTGCCTAATACTGCCTGTTGGAACTTGTTCGGCTTTTGGACATTTAACCTTTTCAACATTCACACATGAAAAAAAACCGGTCAAGTGAGAGTCGGACTCGCGCATCGAGGGTTTCGTACAAACACTTTCCATCCTTAAGTGGTTAAGTTAAGTTTACACCTGGTATGTATAGCGCTCCATACAAATGAGGTGCAAAGTTAACGCAACCAATCCCGTTTGTTGTATGGGAGCCCCCCTTAAATATTTGTTTTATTTTATTTTTAGTATTTGTTGTTATAGCTGCAATAGAAATACATCATCTGTGAAAATTTCAACTGTCTAGCTATCACCGTTCTTGAGATACAGCCGTGACAGACGGACAGGCAGTGAAGTCTCAGTAATAGGGTTCCGTTTTTACCTGTGTGAAGTTAGCGGCCAAAAGTTGGCAGCCAAATATTGGCCAACATTTGGCCGCCAACTTCACAAAGTTGGCGGCTAAATTTCGGCCAATATTCCGAATTTCAAATTTAAACTAGATTTCTAGATCGATAATTTAAGTATCACTATCAGCATGTCCAAGCACGTCTAAAAGACTATTCAAATAAGCTTTTACTATACATCTATCTCATTCAATTTAAACGTAATGACCAAGCGGCCAATTTATTGTTTGAAATATTATACAGAATTAGACTTTTCCACCCTATTTCTAATTCCATGAATGGGGTTTTACTATATTAAGTACAAAGTGCACCCCAGTAGTAATAAAAACTTGCAATAGAGCTCTACCTTGCTTAGTTTGGGCGTAAATGACCCAGCGGCCAAAGTGATTTTTGATATTTTGTGTACATCTTGACTTTTTTAACCGATTTCTAGATCGATGAATGGGGTCTGACTATATACACCATTAAGCACACCCAGAGAGCTATTAAAATCAGCTTTCACTAGAGCTCTACCTCGCTTAGTTTCGGCGTAATGACCCAGCGGCCAACGTGATTTTTGCAATTTTGTGCGCATCTTGACTTTTTCAACCGATTTCTAGATAGATGAATGGGGTCTGACTATATACACCATAAAGCACAACGAGAGAGCTATTCAAATCAGCTTTCACTAGAGCTCTACCTCGCTTAGTTTCGGCGTAATGACCCAGCGGCCAAAGTGATTTATGGAATTTGGTGCACATCTTGACTTTTTCAACCGATTTTTAGATCGATGAATGGGGTCTGACTATAAACACCATAAAGCACACCCAGAGAGCTATTCAAATCAGCTTTCACTAGACCTCTACCTCGCTTAGTTTCGGCGTAATGAACCAGCGGCCAAAATGATTTATGCAATTTTGTGCATATCTTGACTTTTTAAACCAATTTCTAGATCGATGAATGGGGTCTGACTATATACACCATAAAGTACGACCAGAGAGCAATTCAAATCAGCTTTCACTAGAGCTCTACCTCGCTTAGTTTCGGCGTAATGAACCAGCGGCCAAAATGATTTATGCAATTTTGTGCAGATCTTGACTTTTTCAGCCGATTTCTAGATCGATGAATGGCGTCTGACTATAAAGGCCATAAAGCATACCCAAAGAGCTATTCAAATCAGCTTTCACTAGAGCTCTACCTCACTTAGTTTCGGAGTAATGAACCAGCGGCCAAATGATTTATGCAATTTGGTGCACATCTTGACTTTTTCAACCGATTTCTAGATCGATGAATGGGGTCTGACTATAAAGGCCATAAAGCATACCCAAAGAGCTATTCAAATCAGCTTTTACTAGAGCTCTACCTCGCTTAGTTTCGGAGTAATGAACCAGCGGCCAAAATGATTTATGCAATTTTGTGCAGATCTTGACTTTTTCAACCAATTTCTAGATCGATGAATGGGGTTTGACTATAAACACCATAAAGCACACCCAGAGAGCTATTCAAATCAGCTTTCACTTGAGCTCTAACTCGCTTAGATTCGGAGTACTGAACCAGAGGTCAAAATGATTTATGCAATTTGGTGCACATCTTGACTTTTTCAACCGATTTCTAGATCGATGAATGGGGTCTGACTATATACACCATAAAGCACACCCAGAGAGCTATTCAAATCAGCTTTCACTAGAGTTCTACCTCGCTTAGTTTCGGCGTAATGAACAAGCGGCCAAAATGATTTATGCAATTTGATGCAGATCTTGACTTTTTCAACCGAATTCTAGATCGATAAATGGGGTCTGAATATATACACCATAAAGTACAACCAGAGAGCTATTCAAATCAGCTTTCACTAGAGTTCTACCTCGCTTAGTTTCGGCGTAATGAACCAGCGGCCGAAATGATTTTTGTAATTTTATGCAGATCTCGGCTTTTACAACCGGTTTCTAGATCGATGAATGGGGTCTGACTATAAACACAATAAAGCACACCCAGAAAGCTATTAAAATTAGCTTTCACTAGAGCTCTACCTCGCTTAGTTTCGGCGTAATGACCCAGCGGCCAAAATTATTTTTGCAATTTTGAGCATATCGTGACTTTTTCAACCGATTCTAGATAGATGAATGGGGTCTGACTATATACACCATAAAGCACACCCAGAGCGCTATTCAAATCAGCTTTCACTAGAGCTCTACCTCGCTTAGTTTCGGCGTAATGACCCAGCGGCCAACGTGATTTTTGCAATTTTGTGCACATCTTGACTTTTTCAACCGATTTCTAGATCGATGAATGGGGTCTGATTATATACACCATAAAGCACAACGAAAGAGCTATTCAAATAAGCTTTCAATAGAGCTCTACCTCGCTTAGTTTCGGCGTAATGACCCAGCGGCCAAAGTGATTTATGCAATTTGGTGCACATCTTGACTTTTTCAACCGATTTCTAGATCGATGAATGGGGTCTGACTATAAAGGCCATAAAGCATACCCAGAGAGCTATTCAAATCAGCTTTCACTTGAGCTCTACCTCGCTTAGATTCGGAGTACTGTTCCAGAGGTCAAAATGATTTATGCAATTTGGTGCACATCTTGACTTTTTCAACCGATTTCTAGATCGATGAATGGGGTCTGACTATATACACAATAAAGTACAACCAGAGAGCTATTCAAATCAGCTTTCACTAGAGTTCTACCTCGCTTAGTTTCGGCGTAATGAACCAGCGGCCGAAATGATTTTTGTAATTTTATGCAGATCTCGGCTTTTACAACCGGTTTCTAGATCGATGAATGGGGTCTGACTATAAACACAATAAAGCACACCCAGAAAGCTATTGAAATTAGCTTTCACTAGAGCTCTACCTCGCTTAGTTTCGGCGTAATGACCCAGCGGCCAAAATTATTTTTGCAATTTTGAGCATATCGTGACTTTTTCAACCGATTCTAGATAGATGAATGGGGTCTGACGTCTGACTATATACACAATAAAGCACACCCAGAGCGCTATTCAAATCAGCTTTCACTAGAGCTCTACCTCGCTTAGTTTCGGCGTAATGACCCAGCGGCCAACGTGATTTTTGCAATTTTGTGCACATCTTGACTTTTTCAACCGATTTCTAGATCGATGAATGGGGTCTGACTATATACACCATAAAGCACAACGAGAGAGCTATTCAAATCAGCTTTCACTAGAGCTCTACCTCGCTTAGTTTCGGCGTAATGACCCAGCGGCCAAAGTGATTTATGGAATTTGGTGCACATCTTGACTTTTTCAACCGATTTCTAGATCGATGAATGGGGTCTGACTATATACACCATAAAGCACATCGAGAGAGCTATTCAAATCAGCTTTCACTAGAGCTCTACCTCGCTTAGTTTCGGCGTAATGACCCAGCGGCCAAAGTGATTTATGCAATTTGGTGCACATCTTGACTTTTTCAACCGATTTCTAGATCGATGAATGGGGTCTGACTATAAAGGCCATAAAGCATACCCAAAGAGCTATTAAAATTAGCTTTCACTAGAGTTCTACCTCGCTTAGTTTCGGCGTAATGACCCAGCGGCCAAAATTATTTTTGCAATTTTGAGCACATCGTGACTTTTTCAACCGATTTCTAGAAAGATGAATGGGGTCTGACTATATACGCCATAAAGCACACCCAGAGAGCTATTCAAATCAGCTTTCACTAGAGCTCTACCTCGCTTAGTTTCGGCGTAATGACCCAGCGGCCAACGTGATTTTTGCAATTTTGTGCACATCTTGACTTTTTCAACCGATTTCTGGATCGATGAATGGGATCTGACTATATACACCATAAAGCACAACGAGAGAGCTATTCAAATCAGCTTTCACTAGACCTCTACCTCGCTTAGTTTCGGCGTAATGAACCAGCGGCCAAAATGATTTATGCAATTTTGTGCATATCTTGACTTTTTAAACCAATTTCTAGAACGATGAATGGGGTCTGACTATATACACCATAAAGTACAACCAGACAGCAATTCAAATCAGCTTTCACTAGAGCTCTACCTTGCTTAGTTTCGGCGTAATGAACCAGCGGCCAAAATGATTTATGCAATTTTGTGCAGATCTTGACTTTTTCAGCCGATTTCTAGATAGATGAATGGCGTCTGACTATAAACACCATAAAGCACACCCAGAGAGCTATTCAAATCAGCTTTCACTAAATCTCTACCTAGCTTAGTTTCGGCGAAATGAACCAGCGGCCAAAATGATTTTTGCAATTTTGTGCACATCTTGACTTTTTCAACCGATTTCTGGATCGATGAATGGGGTCTGACTATATACACCATAAAGTACACTCAGATAGCTATTCAAATCAGCTTTCGCTAGAGCTCTACCTCGCTTAGTTTCGGCGTAATGAACCAGCGCCCGAAATGATTTTTGTAATTTTATGCAGATCTCGGCTTTTACAACCGGTTTCTAGATCGACGAATGGGGTCTGACTATTAACACAATAAAGCACACCCAGAAGGCTATTAAAATTAGCTTTCACTAGAGCTCTACCTCGCTTTGTTTCGGTGTAATGACCCAGCGGCCAAAATTATTTTTGCAATTTTGAGCATATCGTGACTATTTCAACCGATTCTAGATAGATGAATGGGGTCTGACTATATACACCATAAAGTACAACGAGAGAGCTATTCAAATCAGCTTTCACTAGAGCTCTACCTCGCTTAGTTTTGGCGTAATGACCCAGCGGCCAAAGTGATTTATGCAATTTGGTGCCCATCTTGACTTTTTCAGCCGATTTCTAGATCGATGAATGGCGTCTGACTATAAACACCATAAAGCACACCCAGAGAGCTATTCAAATCAGCTTTCACTAGATCTCTACCTAGCTTAGTTTCGGCGAAATGATCCAGCGGCCAAAATGATTTTTGCAATTTTGTGCACATCTTGACTTTTTCAACCGATTTCTGGATTGATGAATGGGGTCTGACTATATAAACCATAAAGTACATCCAGATAGCTATTCAAATCAGCTTTTGCTAGAGCTCTACCTCGCTTTATAGTCAGACCCCATTCATCGATCTAGAAATTGGTTGAAAAGGCCGAGATCTGCATAAAATTACAAAAATCACTTTGGCCGCTGGTTCATTACGCCGAAACGAAGCAAGGTAGAGCTCTAGTGAAAGCTCATTTATATAGCTCTCTGGGTGTGCTTTATGGTGTATATAGTCAGACCACATTCATCGATCTAGAAATCGGTTGAAAAAGTCAAGATGTGCACAAAATTGTAAAAATCACTTTGGCCGCTGGGTCATTACGCCGAAACTAAGCGAGGTAGAGCTCTAGCGAAAGCTGATTTGAATAGCTATCTGGGTGTACTTTATAGTGTATATAGTCAGACCCCATTCATCGATCCAGAAATCGGTTGAAAAAGTCAAGATGTGCACAAAATTGCAAAAATCACGTTGGCCGCTGGGTCATTACGCCGAAACTAGGCGAGGTAGAGCTCTAGTGAAAGCTGATTTGAATAGCTCTCTCGTTGTGCTTTATGGTGTATATAGTCAGACCCCATTCATCGATCCAGAAATCGGTTGAAAAAGTCAAGATGTGCACAAAATTGGAAAAAACACGTTGGCCGCTGGGTCATTACGCCGAAACTAAGCGAGGTAGAGCTCTAGTGAAAGCTAATTTAAATAGCTCTTTGGGTATGCTTTATGGCCTTTATAGTCAGACCCCATTCATCTATCTAGAATCGGTTGAAAAAGTCACGATGTGCTCAAAATTGCAAAAATAATTTTGGCCGCTGGGTCATTACGCCGAAACTAAGCGAGGTAGAGCTCTAGTGAAAGCTAATTTTAATAGCTCTTTGGGTCTGCTTTATGGCCTTAATAGTCAGACCCCATTCATCGATCTAGAAATCGGTTGAAAAAGTCAAGATGTGCACCAAATTGCATAAATCACTTTGGCCGCTGGGTCATTACGCCGAAACTAAGCGAGGTAGAGCTCTAGTGAAAGCTGATTTGAATAGCTCTCTCGTTGTGCTTTATGGTGTATATAGTCAGACCCCATTCATCGATCTAGAAATCGGTTGAAAAAGTCAAGATGTGCACAAAATTGCAAAAATCACGTTGGCCGCTGGGTCATTACGCCGAAACTAAGCAAGGTAGAGCTCTAGTGAATGCTAATTTTAATAGCTTTCTGGGTGTGCTTTATGGTGTTTATAGTCAGACCCCATTAATCGATCTAAAAATCGGTTGAAAAAGTCAAGATGTGCACAAAATTGTAAAAATCACTTTGGCCGCTGAGTCATTACGCCGAAACTAAGCGAGGTAGAGCTCCAGCGAAAGCTGATTTGAATAGCTATCTGGGTGTTCTTTATGGTGTATATAGTCAGACCCCATTCATCGATCCAGAAATCGGTTGAAAAAGTCAAGATGTGCACAAAATTGCAAAAATCATTTTGGCCGCTGGTTCATTTCGCCGAAACTAAGCTAGGTAGAGATTTAGTGAAAGCTGATTTGAATAGCTCTCTGGGTGTGCTTTATGGTGTTTATAGTCAGACGCCATTCATCGATCTAGAAATCGGCTGAAAAAGTCAAGATCTGCACAAAATTGCATAAATCATTTTGGCCGCTGGTTCATTACGCCGAAACTAAGCGAGGTAGAGGTCTAGTGAAAGCTGATTTGAATAGCTCTCTGGGTGTGCTTTATGGTGTATATAGTCAGACCCCATTCATCGATCTAGAAATCGGTTGAAAAAGTCAAGATGTGCACAAAATTGCAAAAATCACGTTGGCCGCTGGGTCATTCCGCCGAAACTAAGCGAGGTAGAGCTCTAGTGAAAGCTGATTTGAATAGCGCTCTGGGTGTGCTTTATGGTGTATATAGTCAGACCCCATTCATCTATCTAGAATCGGTTGAAAAAGTCACGATATGCTCAAAATTGCAAGAATAATTTTGGCCGCTGGTTCATTACGCCGAAACTAAGCGAGGTAGAGCTCTAGTGAAAGCTGATTTGAATAGCTCTCTCGTTGTGCTTTATGGTGTTTATAGTCAGACCCCATTCATCGATCTAGAAATCGGTTGAAAAAGTCAAGATGTGCACAAAATTGCAAAAATCACGTTGGCCGCTGGGTCATTACGCCGAAACTAAGCGAGGTAGAGCTCTAGTGAAAGCTGATTTGAATAGCGCTCTGGGTGTGCTTTATGGTGTATATAGTCAGACCCCATTCATCTATCTAGAATCGGTTGAAAAAGTCACGATATGCTCAAAATTGCAAAAATAATTTTGGCCGCTGGGTCATTACGCCGAAACTAAGCGAGGTAGAGCTCTAGTGAAAGCTGATTTGAATAGCTCTCTCGTTGTGCTTTATGGTGTATATAGTCAGACCCCATTCATCGATCTAGAAATCGGTTGAAAAAGTCAAGATGTGCACAAAATTGCAAAAATCACGTTGGCCGCTGGGTCATTCCGCCGAAACTAAGCGAGGTAGAGCTCTAGTGAAAGCTGATTTGAATAGCGCTCTGGGTGTGCTTTATGGTGTATATAGTCAGACCCCATTCATCTATCTAGAATCGGTTGAAAAAGTCACGATATGCTCAAAATTGCAAAAATAATTTTGGCCGCTGGTTCATTACGCCGAAACTAAGCGAGGTAGAGCTCTAGTGAAAGCTGATTTGAATAGCTCTCTCGTTGTGCTTTATGGTGTTTATAGTCAGACCCCATTCATCGATCTAGAAATCGGTTGAAAAAGTCAAGATGTGCACAAAATTGCAAAAATCACGTTGGCCGCTGGGTCATTCCGCCGAAACTAAGCGAGGTAGAGCTCTAGTGAAAGCTGATTTGAATAGCGCTCTGGGTGTGCTTTATGGTGTATATAGTCAGACCCCATTCATCTATCTAGAATCGGTTGAAAAAGTCACGATATGCTCAAAATTGCAAAAATAATTTTGGCCGCTGGGTCATTACGCCGAAACTAAGCGAGGTAGAGCTCTAGTGAAAGCTGATTTGAATAGCTCTCTCGTTGTGCTTTATGGTGTATATAGTCAGACCCCATTCATCGATCTAGAAATCGGTTGAAAAAGTCAAGATGTGCACAAAATTGCAAAAATCACGTTGGCCGCTGGGTAATTACGCCGAAACTAAGCGAGGTAGAGCTCTAGTGAAAGCTGATTTGAATAGCTCTCTGGGTGTGCTTTATGGTGTTTATAGTCAGACCCCATTCATCGATCTAGAAATCGGTTGAAAAAGTCAAGATGTGCACCAAATTCCATAAATCACTTTGGCCGCTGGGTCATTACGCCGAAACTAAGCGAGGTAGAGCTCTAGTGAAAGCTGATTTGAATAGCTCTCTCGTTGTGCTTTATGGTGTATATAGTCAGACCCCATTCATCGATCTAGAAATCGGTTGAAAAAGTCAAGATGTGCACAAAATTGCAAAAATCACGTTGGCCGCTGGGTCATTACGCCGAAACTAAGCGAGGTAGAGCTCTAGTGAAAGCTGATTTGAATAGCTCTCTGGGTGTGCTTTATGGTGTATATAGTCAGACCCCATTCATCTATCTAGAATCGGTTGAAAAAGTCACGATGTGCTCAAAATTGCAAAAATAATTTTGGCCGCTGGGTCATTACGCCGAAACTAAGCGAGGTAGAGCTCTAGTGAAAGCTAATTTTAATAGCTTTCTGGGTGTGCTTTATGGTGTTTATAGTCAGACCCCATTCATCGATCTAGAAACTGGTTGTAAAAGCCGAGATCTGCATAAAATTACAAAAATCATTTCGGCCGCTGGTTCATTACGCCGAAACTAAGTGAGGTAGAGCTCTAGTGAAAGCTGATTTGAATAGCTCTCTGGTTGTACTTTATGGTGTATATAGTCAGACCATATTCATCGATCTAGAAATCGGTTGAAAAAGTCAAGATGTGCACAAAAATTGTAAAAATCACTTTGGCCGCTGGGTCATTACGCCGAAACTAAGCGAGGTAGAGCTCTAGCGAAAGCTGATTTGAATAGCTATCTGGGAGTACTTTATAGTGTATATAGTCAGACCCCATTCATCGATCCAGAAATCGGTTGAAAAAGTCAAGATGTGCACAAAATTGCAAAAATCATTTTGGCCGCTGGTTCATTTCGCCGAAACTAAGCTAGGTAGAGATCTAGTGAAAGCTGATTTGAATAGCTCTCTGGGTGTGCTTTATGGTGTTTATAGTCAGACGCCATTCAGCGATCTAGAAATCGGCTGAAAAAGTCAAGATCTGCACAAAATTGCATAAATCATTTTGGCCGCTGGTTCATTACGCCGAAACTAAGCGAGGTAGAACTCTAGTGAAAGCTGATTTGAATAGCTCTCTGGGTGTGCTTTATGGTGTATATAGTCAGACCCCATTCATCGATCTAGAAATCGGTTGAAAAAGTCAAGATGTGCACCAAATTGCATAAATCATTTTGACCTCTGGTTCAGTACTCCGAATCTAAGCGAGGTAGAGCTCAAGTGAAAGCTGATTTGAATAGCTCTCTGGGTGTGCTTTATGGTGTTTATAGTCAGACCCCATTCATCGATCTAGAAATTGCTTGAAAAAGTCAAGATCTGCACAAAATTGTATAAATCATTTGGCCGCTGGTTCATTACTCCGAAACTAAGCAAGGTAGAGCTCTAGTGAAAGCTGATTTGAATAGCGCTCTGGGTGTGCTTCATGGTGTTTATAGTCAGACCCCATTCATCTATCTAGAATCGGTTGAAAAAGTCACGATATGCTCAAAATTGCAAAAATAATTTTGGCCGCTGGGTCATTACGCCGAAACTAAGCGAGTTAGAGCTCTAGTGAAAGCTAATTTTAATAGCTTTCTGGGTTTGCTTTATTGTGTTTATAGTCAGACCCCATTCATCGATCTAGAAACCGGTTGTAAAAGCCGAGATCTGCATAAAATTACAAAAATCATTTCGGCCGCTGGTTCATTACGCCGAAACTAAGTGAGGTAGAACTCTAGTAAAAGCTGATTTGAATAGCTCTCTGGTTGTACTTTATGGTGTATATAGTCAGACCCCATTCATCGATCTAGAAATCGGTTGAAAAAGTCAAGATCTGCACAAAATTGCAAAAATCATTTTGGCCGCTGGTTCATTTCGCCGAAACTAAGCTAGGTAGAGATCTAGTGAAAGCTGATTTGAATAGCTCTCTGGGTGTGCTTTATGGTGTATATAGTCAGACCCCATTCATCGATCTAGAAATCGGTTGAAAAAGTCAAGATGTGCACAAAATTGCATAAATCATTTTGGCCGCTGGTTCATTACGCCGAAACTAAGCGAGGTAGAGCTCTAGTGAAAGCTTATTTGAATTGCTCTCTGGTTGTACTTTATGGTGTATATAGTCAGACCCCATTCATCGATCTAGAAATTGGTTTAAAAAGTCAAGATATGCACAAAATTGCATAAATCATTTTGGCCGCTGGTTCATTACGCCGAAACTAAGCGAGGTAGATGTCTAGTGAAAGCTGATTTGAATAGCTCTCTGGGTGTGCTTTATGGTGTATATAGTCAGACCCCATTCATCGATCTAGAAATCGGTTGAAAAAGTCAAGATGTGCACCAAATTCCATAAATCACTTTGGCCGCTGGGTCATTACGCCGAAACTAAGCGAGGTAGAGCTCTAGTGAAAGCTGATTTGAATAGCTCTCTGGGTGTGCTTTATGATGTATATAGTCAGACCCCATTTATCGATCTAGAAATCGGTTGAAAAAGTCAAGATGTGCACAAAATTGCAAAAATCACGTTGGCCGCTGGGTCATTACGCCGAAACTAAGCGAGGTAGAGCTCTATTGCAAGTTTTTATTACTACTGGGGTGCACTTTGTACTTAATATAGTAAAACCCCATTCATGGAATTAGAAATAGGGTGGAAAAGTCTAATTCTGTATAATATTTCAAACAAGAAATTGGCCGCTTGGTCATTACGTTTAAATTGAATGAGATAGATGTATAGTAAAAGCTTATTTGAATAGTCTTTTAGACGTGCTTGGACATGCTGATAGTGATACTTAAATTATCGATCTAGAAATCTAGTTTAAATTTGAAATTCGGAATATTGGCCGACATTTAGCCGCCAACTTTGTGAAGTTGGCGGCCAAATGTTGGCCAATATTTGGCCGCCAACTTTTGGCCGCTAACTTCACACAGGTTCCGTTTTTACCCTTTGGGTACGGAACCCTAAAAAAACAGTTTTTCTCAGTCAACCTGGGTCATAAATATGCGACCTGGGGCTTTACTAATTACCGCCTTTGGTTTGTCTAAAGTTTTACCTCTTGCCTTGGCCAGGTAGCGGGTTGCGTAGCGGGCAGTAACTCCCACTTACGGTTTAGAGTGACGTAAAAGATGTTCCTCACACGCTATAAAAACACATGTAGTTGTAAACATCGTGTACGTTAAGATGGACTATACGATTTTATATAGACAATTGCATAATATCAGTTTATATTTATTTCTCATCTCAGCTTTATATTTACGGCATTTCCAGTGGAGACACTCGGACCGTGGAGCCCAGGCGCTCATAGACTGTACAGCCTATTAAAAAAAAGTCGGAGGAATGTTCTTCGGACCACGGAGCCGGCTCATTCCCCGGCCAAATGATAAGCTTGGCTATTCAGCGGGGAATGTAGCCGGCATGGGTACCCTGCCGCAGGGCCGTGTTCTTGGGGACATCGGTTTTAGTTATGTTATCTTAGTACAGGTTAAGTTGTTTATTGTTATTTTTTACTAGTCTTATCGTTTATAATTATAGTACCTAGTTGATTTTGCTCTGCACATCAATGGGGAATGGATGAAATTTTTCAAAAAGCTTGATTTTTATACGTAGGAATAATCCCCCCATTCTCATTCGTAAAAAACGTTACAGATTTATCTGTACTTAGTTTTTAGAAAAAATATCGACTTCTATTTCATAAAAAGTCGATTAAAATAGCAGGATTTGCCCTATACTCGTAGATAGATTGCGGTATTTCCCTGCAAATGTCGGCGGTGGACGTCAGTTTCCTTCCGTTGTATTGTTGTGCTCTTTCGATGTCGACCATGAAAGGATATTCAATTACTTCTGCGATGGAGTAAGTACCTATACCTATAAGCACCTAATAGTACCTACTCGTAAATAGATATGTGGTGCATTTAGGACAGTTGTGTCTTTCGTATGTTGGAGTTCACACTGCGTTCACATATTTTGTTTTATGTCAACACATTGGAGGCGCCCAAAAAGTTTACCACATACTCACTCAATAAAAAATTGTATGAAAGTTTCCGTTGTGCGACGACAATTGGACCAAAATTCTTTTCGATGCCTATAAAAACGTCCCTTGTGTATTTTAGCGCATAGGTAACGCTTACTCGTTGGGATAATGTTCGAACCGAAAAGGATTACTTATATATATTTTTTAAACTGAGTATAGCATATATTTATTCAAGCGATACTTTAATCGACATACGTGCCCTAATAAAGCAAAGAAATATAAATATTTGGTAACGCAATGAACACTATTTCCGAGGAAAGGGATATGGGGACCGGTAATACAGTGGTAATTTGATTGCCAAATGGGGCATTTTGTGATAAAAAAACCAGAAACGTGAGAAAATTCATTATAATTCTTTAATAAACATCAAGGTTCGGTTAGAAACTAAAGGAACACTGAGGAAAATATTCAGTGACATTAGGATATTTTTAAAAGTGTTCATTAACCTTCATCAAATAACCATCCAATAACCAAATAATAAAGTTCCATATTGTGTTGTTAATTGTTGTCGTACAACTTTTTCCAATTGCTTTTTTCTCGTTTTGTATGGCTGACTACGCCTATCTTCGTCCAGCTTTTGGTTCTTACTCACGTATAGATACAATACAACAATACTTTATTGCACATCAAAAAAAGTTCATAAAAAATAGTATACAGTTTATAATAAACGGCAGACAACAGGCGTTCTCATCGATAAAAACGATATTTTCCAGACAGCTTTTGGGTACTGAAATTGATGAAGAATACTAGCTTTTGTCCGCGACTACGTACGCGTGGAACTTGATAAAAGGGATTATTAAAAGCGCCTAAGCAAATGTAAGAGCAATTGTGATTTTGGTCAAATAATTACATTTCCTACAGGGTCACCGCACCCCAACAGAAATGTTCACTCACTTTTCAATCTTTAGGTATAATTTCCAGGATGAAAACTATCCTATGTCTTTCCTCGGATCTTAAACTATCTCTATGCCAAATTTAATCAAAATCGATTCAGCGGTTTAAGCGTGAAGAGGTAACAGAGAGACAGACACACTTTCGCATTTATAATATTAGTATGGATATGGATATATAGTATAGAATAATTACTTAAATCATGTATTGTGCAGAGTTGAAGTGACTAATTGGTGTTTACGTATTCATGATCGCGACACGTCGGCCATTAATCTATTAGTGATAATTATATGCCTATATTTAATGACTAATTGTTTGCGTATGGAGTTTAGGTAAATACTCGTTAATACGAGTATAGTAAACACAGGGAGACGGGAAAAGCGTTACATTTGAAACTCCGTGTCAATTGCTTTAGTTCCAAAAAGTGTTTATCATAAATCTATGTGGACAACCTTTTATTAGTTTCTTATTTCTAGCCGGGCTTTTTTTTTCTACACAATACGGTATGTGTACTTAGTATTATTTTTAATCGTGTTCTTTCTCAAATATTGTATTGTAAGACTTATATTTCAAACACAATGTACATTGTTTATGAATAAATAACTATCACTATCACCTACAATTCAAACGTTTGTTGATCAACGCTACCTAAAATTATCTGGAAGAGATCGCTATTTAGCGATAGGAACGCCTGTTGTTTACCTCTGTTTATTATTTTACTGTATATCTATCATGTTTTGTGTCCCTGTGTAGGTATTTGAGGAGTGAAATAAAGTGGATTCATATTTGTAGGAAATGCCTGTAAAAGGTATAGGTATGTTTGGAGCACTGGCTCGCTCGCCGCGCGTACACATAGCAATGTCACACGTCCACACTCGCCCTCGGCTCGCGTTTAACTAAACGCAGCATCCCACGTGACATGCATCCGAGACAGTGTATATCATCACTACATAGTAGAAAACAAGATAAGGGAGTGATTCAAGAGGAAGGTTTATTATAATACATGCATAATTTATCAGCATTGTACCCATGCGAAGCCGGGGCGAGTCGCTAGTCTATGTATGTATAAATACTACCACAGTAGTGATTGTGGTACTACCACAGTAGTATTATATTGTACACATAGCGACATCTTCACCGACGCGCACCGACGCACGAAATGTTTGTATACTTACCTAAAGGAGTAGGTATATATCATTCTCGAAATGTTTTGAATGAAGAATGGAGCATGTATATAGTTTTGGTTCATGAGAACGGTTTGATACGAGTCTTTAGAAATGCTTGGGACGAAGGAATGGGACACATTCCACTATCCTGCCCTTAGATCGTTGACTAAAATGCAGGTTTATCTTGAGCTCTATTCAACACGTGTGTTGTGGATTATGTCCTACGTAAATGTACGTACAGTCGAGTTCAATTACATGTACACACTTACGAGGATAAAAATATCTGAACACGACCCTATTGTCGGGAGCATAAAATCGTGTTCAGATATTTTTGTTCTCATAAGTGCGTAGATGTAAATGAACTCGACTGTACCTATATATCCAAATGGTTATTGAAGTTATTTATCAAGCGAGTGAAGTGTCTTTTCACGACACTGCTCGAAAATGTGGTTATAGATTATCTGAATCCAGTACACAAAACTGCTTATATATATGTATGTTCATTTGTAAACTGTAGGTATATCTCTGTGGCTCTAGTGAAAAGGGGTTAAACTCGAAAAACACTACTTTACAGGAGACGCAAAAAACCGTTGCGGCTTAAAATTATTCAGACTTTTGATCACTGTACTTCAACCACTATACTTACAAATAAACTTTAAATGCAGTTTTAATATTTAAAAAATCCTCTTTCACGGGGTAATATTCTTACTTCTCCAAAGTTAACGGTTAAAAAAAAATGTGACTTATATCCGTGCCAAAACGTGTTCTTAAGGAAATAACTTACTTTATACCCCTTTTCACCCATAACACTTACACTACCCGGGAATATAACTGAACTTATACCAATTTTCACCATTATTTTAGAAAGTGTAAATGGACATGCTCTTCGGTTTATTTAAAGTTATCTCCTTGTGTAAAGGTAAAATACATGAACACCCTAAATAAGAAATACCTAACTAAACGGAACCTATCATTTAAGAGCTTTATTTCAGAGATAATCCTAAGAAAACAAACTTTTACCCTTTTGCACTCAATTAATTTAGGTGTACTGTAATAAAAACACACTTTTACCAATGGTTTTTTTAGAAGTTATATCATTTTTTGCGGTGCAGTGATAATAAAAATCTTCATTTTTATTTATTCTTTATTACAAAAATAACAGAAAAAGTCAACATTAGCATATACAATTTTATATTATAATATATTCTCATCGTTTTTAACTTTTGGACTTTCATCAAAAATAATAAAATATTAAGTACTTAATCAACTTTCTTAAGCGATACAAGATGATAATTACCTAAAACGAGATAAGTACAAAATTTAGTTTTTCCAGTTGACTTACAATTACGAATAACTTTTAGTATGATACCTTATAGTAAAATTTTATCGCAATTGTGAATATTTAGACACGGAAAATAACATGTATCACGTTTTGAGGGTCAGCTTGTAAAATTTCAATTCTTGTATAAAAATCAATTCTTGCCTGTGCTCTGTTGGCGCCAAAGGATGGGAATCTACCACATCTTCAGAACATAACAATTTTTCGTAAAAGATCTTACACTCGGGTTTATCAAATTAAACAAAAAACTGTTTTTTTTACCGATATCCGTATTGGACCGCTGTAAATCTTTCATACACAGGAAATAATGAAATATGTTCCTCGACGGATTTCAATCCACTTTTACTTATTTTTGTGGTACTCAGCATTATACATCACGCTGAATCTAGGACAAGTTCTTTACTGATTTTATGTTTTTCAGTTACTCCTGGAACAAACTTTGATGATTCGACAAATGGTTATCGCATTACCAGCCTCTGCAAATGCGATAACACTCTCGTCTTTATTTTTAAATAATTGGCAAACTGTCTATTCTTTGTTGTTGCGTCTACTTTTGTGTTTTTAAACTCTAATTCAATTAAATTAGCAATGACCTGAACCCTTTTGTTATATATTCTCCTAAAGCCCTATTACTTAAGTCTCAAATATTTTTTTTTGAGTTCTTCTAGCATATTTATAGCGCATTTCATTTTAAAATTTTCCTAGCATCTAAACTCTCTCCTTTATTTTTTTGCTTTCATACTATTTGTTTCATACTATTGACCAAAATGTCTCCTCTTTTTCCTTTCCTCCCTATGTTTATTTTCTCACTTTTTTTAGGTTGTCGTTTTCGTCCTTGACCGACTCTGTTCCAAAACGAAAGTTGCTCTGCTTCTTCTGCCGTTCCGGTTTCTTCCGTTTCTCGTAAATTTTCTGAGTCAGAATCAGTGAACACTACGTTCTGCCTATTTCAGGAGTGACAATAATTGGTGACAATAATTGTGTCGACTCTATTAGCAGTCGACACAATTATTGTCACCTTTCTCCTCAACAAGTTTGAGCATTCGATCGATTCGAGATCGGCCTGCCATTCTGTGTAACAAACTTAAAAATATTTTTAATCCTAGGGCCACCTTCCGGGCACCAGACCAGTCCCATGGTACCATATTATTATATTGTCATATTTAAGTAGGAAGTAGGTACTTGGGCGAAATTTCAGCTCAATCAGTTGCAGATATTCTGCTTCAAAATTGAATTGCAATATCCCGAACAAACATAGTAACATACATTGCAAGTTAAACAACTTAAAAAAAATGCCTACATCACTACTGTAGGTCAGTCTAACTGGTGAGCCAAATTTTATAATGGGATGATTTATTAGATTCAAGTGTACTTAAAATAAACGACAGCGAAGAGACTTTATAATACAAACTTCTTGATACAAGTAATCGTCGTAGTGTAAAATGATACATCTCACTGGTATAAGTCTATATACACCCATAAATGCTAAATATTTATTCGTGATATGGATTAATTTCGATTTATTTTTATAAATTATGGGTAAATTGCTGGTGCAAATCGGTACAAGTAAACATTGATCATTAAATACCAGATTTCATAAGAGATACAATTCGACTTATACCATTAATGTTTAACATTAAGTAGTGAATACAGATTAAAGTCGATTTATATTCTTTGAGGTTTGTAATCTTATTTTGTAAAAAGGTATAAGTAAACATTGATCCTTTAACACAGGATGCGTCAAAAGAGACAAATGAACTTAAATCGTTCTCCACATGCAAAACACCAAATTGTTCAATGCTATCTTTAGTTGCACCATATTTCACGACATAATTGACCAGATATACCGTTTGGCACAATCCTAACTTTGTCATTTTAAAAGATAACTTAGCTCCGATTACACCAAAAGATGCGCAATTTTTTTTTGTGAATTTTGGTGTATATAACGCAAAAAGGCCATAAGTGCACTTTAACCCCTTTTCACTAGAGCCACAGATCTATGTTAGCTCCCAACAAGACAACAATGTTGGACCTTACGGTAACAGTTCGTATCTACACTTGAATTTCATAGTAAGATACGACTTTTTAGAAAATATTTCAGACTAATTTTCTCGGCCGGCTTAAACGACAATTTAACCAATCAAAGCTTAATCGCCTGCTGCATGTCAATTTAAATTGACCAATGAGAATGCGTCATTTATAAGGTGTATTTTTTTCTTAAACTTAGAAATACCCACAAACGAGTTTATTTTCTTAAGTAAGATAATACTCCTCAGGTTTACTTTTTAATAAGTTTTTGTTAAAAAAGGTTTTACTCTGAAAATCATGAACATTTATATTTTAAAATTAGTTATGGGGCGTAAAACAATTTCCTAATTTCTACAATTACTAATTTCTCAACAAATAAACAGTTTTCAACAAATAAACACTTTTAATTACCTTATAACAAATTTAGTTAACAATATTGGACCTATATAAATATTTGAGTTCATATTTTTTTTAATCGGCTGAAAAGCTATGACTCCATTGCGATGAGATGCGAAGCGCGCATGCGCTACGCTACGGGGTAGCCGGCCATATTTAAAAAAAAAAAAACAATATGTATTGTTTAGTAAATATTAAAATTGGTTTTGTAATGTGATAATGTGATTAATTTTATAATGTTCACATTGACTAATGTTATTAAAACTATCGTGAGACATCTTTACTAATTATAAAAACGGTATAAACTCACGTAAAAATTGTCAGGAACGGCCCGACATGTTTCGAACTCATTTGGAGCTCTTCATCAGGGGTAGCTATCCGTGCTGCTACGCGACTCGTAACCAATTCCAGGCCTTCGAAATTTACTCGTTAATCTATTGCTTACTTTACAGCCTCTACAACAATGTAACTACTATTGTTTTAGCTTGGCCTAAAATTCATTCGTATGTCGATTCTCATGAAATTTCGTGTCGTTAATCATAATATACTTACATCTTTGTAAATAGATACCAAGGAGAAGAAGGCATTGTGTGACTCGAACTTTTTTTTTCTTTTTTTTTAAGACGACCTGAACTGTTTCAGTGCTGGTTAGCCCTCACTGAGTATTCGGACTTAGCGTGGGAGTCTAAGCTGCTAATGGGATTATCTCCGCGCCGCAGGGGTAATTTGGGTTGGGGAGACGCGGGCGCACTGGGCGCATGGACTGCGTCGTGAATAGACTGGACCGAATCAGAGTTCGTGTGTTATGTTCCATACTTACATCGTGTGTCTCGCTCACTTGTATGGCCGCCGCGCTCGGATCTCTCGCTCAACCGCTCGCCGCGCCGCTGGTCGCGCAAAGTCGTGGTATCTCCATAAATAACCTGCGCACCATCCCGTCCAGCACTATGCTTCGTTACTTGTCACTCTCTCACAGTACTGCACAGAAAGAGATAAATATATATCTCTCGCGAGAGAGTCGCGTATCAGTTGTGCTAGAGGTGCAGGTAAGACGACGACGCGGATGGCGCAGTGGTTAAGCAACTGCCTACTGAGCCGACGGTCCTGGGTTCGAATCCCGGCAAGGGCAAATATGTGATGAACTCGCATATTTGTGTCGTCATGGATGTTTTTTGTATTTATGTATGTATTTATCTATATAAGTATGTTTATCGTCGTCTAGTGTCCTTAACACAAGCCCAATAGAGCTTACTGATGGGAATAAATTGATTTGAGTGAGAGAAAAAAAAAAGTTGCCCGGTTCCATTTCTACAAAGTCGCCTTTCACCTCGTAGCAATTCCTAGATTGGTTTTGAGATGTTTGAATATTATAATGTGGAAACACCACAATTTTGTATTTAACCATTAATTGAAGAAACATTTTAATACGAACCTGGCGGAAGATAAAGCAGAAGAAAAAAATCGAATGGTATTCTGGCGTTAGGGTGGTGGAGTGGTTGACCCGTTAGACCAGTAATCCAGGGGTACCGCCTTTTAACCTGAGCTTACTTGAAAATATTATTCCAATTTCTACGAAAACTCTCGCATTGCCCAGACATATGATAAATCTCACTAAGCTCTAGTATTCAACTTTAAATACGCAGTTTGAACATTCTTCGTTCATATTTTATCTCGGTAGAATCGTTGTTTTATTTGAATTTGAAACCAGCTGAATAAACATGATGCTACATTGCACTTCGCTTCGTATTGTATTATTTTCTTGAATATCCAAATAGACTCTCTTAAGTGTCATTTTAATGGCAGCATTTCTATTAAGTGAAGCATATTTTTATACGTCGACTAAAAAGAAATAGAGCCGTTATAAATACAAATGTAATGTAAAATACGTATTTTTAAATTCAAGTTTAAACACAGGACCTGTCTACCCGCCGGTGCGCGCCGTACATATACAGCGTCTATATTTGATATTAACCGAAAATTGAAGCCAGATGGAGATTTTAGTGCTATAATCTGATATTTATAACAATTATTAATTTAGCGTTAACTGCCATAGCGTAATTAATTTTTGAAAATCTTCTGAGCAGCAATGTTTGGCGTTGTTATTACTAGTGACAGTTGTCAGATCACGATGTTAAATGACAACAAACAACAATAAACAAATACATTGCTTGCTGAATTATTTTATATGGATAAAAAGTTTGACTTTTTAATTAATTTACGGTGCTATATATTAATAAATGGCTATACTAAGACCCCGTAAAGTTTGCGGTAATATCAAATAATAGTACACGCTGTATGTAGTTCAGTAAAAATACAGAGTGGAAAGTTAATGTAGAAAACCCATGCCTACGCATTTGGTACACTTAAAAATCCAAACATTTTGCGTTATTTTAATTTAAAAATAACACGTTACTTAATGTGGTAATAATTGGTACATAAAACTATCTAAATATGATTTATAGCAATTCCAAATTTTCAGATATGTGAAAATATGAAAATTCAAACATTTTTAACTGCACGTCATATACGGCAGTTAATGCAATGCATGTTGCTAATATTTACAAAAGAAACACTGCATAGGTATAACCTACGGACTACGGAATTATAAGACGGATTTAAAACGGAAACTGCTGACTACCATCTCGCCAGGTGGTAAAGTGAAAAGTAAAGAAAAACCTAAAAGTACATTTTCAAAGTTTTTAAATTTAGCTCTCGCCTAACATGAATAATAGGTACACTAAAATAAAAATCGAAGACTTAAAAAAAAGGTAAAACGCTGTCTTTACTGGACTAGTAATACCGCCTTCCACTTTTTGTGCCGTTCAGGCGGTATTTATAAATATCAAAAAGGGACGAGTTTTTGTAGTGTTTCATTCTATAAATACTTACCCACTTTGAGTTAGAATAATACTCATTATTATAAACAAAATATTGTAGTACCACAATACTAAGTAAGTTTGCGTAAAATTACTACTTTAGAATATGACTAGAATGCAGAACAAATTGCTTCCTAGCTTTATTACTTACTTAAAAGATTATTTATTATTTGGTTAGCCATTGTGTAAAGAAATTAAAGCCGACCAACAAAATGACAAATGGCCTCCGTTACCTCGTAATCTTTTGTAAATGTAATTATTTCGGGATATTTGTTTACGCCAAGGATACCGCGATGAAAGCGACTGTACCCTTGCCTAATAGTCTAAGATCCCGATATAGAACGGCCTTCACCGAGATGTTTATTTGATGAAATGTATTTTATATTTATCTAATAATCAAACCGGTGAAATGTTTAAAATTTTTATTTTTTATTTTTGACTAAACATACCCTGGACCAAAATTTGTTAGGCAACCCATATGCAATATATTTATTGACATATTAAATTAAATATAAAATACATTTCATCAAATAAGCATCTCGGTGAAGGTCGTTTTATATCGGGATCCTATACTAAATAAGAAATATGTACAAAGCCATAGTGGCGGGTTTCGGTACTTACAATTTTACTGAAGTTTTTAATAATAAGTAACACAAACCGAACCTAACCTAATCGATTCTCTACGACTACCTATCTAAAGTTTCCTGAAAAACAAAAAAAAAAAACGATTTAATACCTTATGGCTTTCGCTCTAAAGAAAATTTCAATTTTTTTTTCTTTTTTTTTTTCAATTTATTTGTTTATTATTTAAAGTATACAACTTAAATATATACAGTTCCCTGCAAAACTTACATTGCAGACGGACGGAATGAGGACAATGTTTCGGAGTTGGAGTGACAGAAGTAAATAAATAAATAGTAAGGGATAATCTGAGACAAATCGACCTAATCTCAAACTAAGCAGCTTGTACTGGGTACTAGACGACGATATAATACATATAAGTATAGATAACCCGGGAACAAATCTTCAAATATAAAACGCATGAAAAGGATAATACAGTCCTTGCTGTGGCGCAGTCGAGTAGTAATTTTCGAATTTCGGACGCTGAGATGTCCGTTGTCGAGATTTCGAGCTGTACCGCAAACAGAATTTCTCAACCATGAAATTTTGTGAGCAGCCGGGCTAGCAAATCTTGCCGAGACTATGCTTGTCACGCGACTCAGCGTCACCTGTCCTGCTTGCACGGTATTGAAAGGAAAGGGACAGATAGTATTTCTCGCGTGTCAGGGTTATGCCAGACTTACAGGGACCTAATTCGAGAATGCCGTTTGAGAGATCGCAAAACGTCAAAACTCTACTAGAGAACAGTGATATCGCCTTTGAACTGTCATTACAATGCGATGACCTTCAGTGACATATTTCATCTCAATTTTGGAAATAAGAAGGCGATAATGATTGTCAAAAACATCAGGCGGGCCGCATGCTTGTTTGCCACCGTCGTAGTATTCAAAAAAGTATGATATGTTCCGATATTGTTGTGATTATCTACTCGTAACTCTCCGTAGCCGCAGGAACCGAGAGCCCTGTCCCACTGTTAGCTTCCATACATTTCAATGTTATGTTAATATTAGATGTGTTTCGATACGACAGCGTCGACAGCTGGCACGTCGCTGTGAGCAAGGCTCGGGCCCCGGCGAGGCAGGGCTAGTGCTATTCATGCATATGAGTTTCTGTTTTGAGCGAAACGTAACTGACTAGGTAATTTCTCGCAGTACACGGTCAAGTTAAAGTATGCGCCTGTTATTAATGCCGTCACATACAAAGGAAACGCAAATTAAGCGCGACCGGATTGACGAAGTTGCGATGTTCTAGGGATACCTATCGCCACTTGTCAAGTAGGGATACGTCAAAAGCGACGGCAGGCGATGAAACGGAGAGATCTCTATCATCTATCTAAAATTGGTCGAATTACCCCCCAGGTTCGATAAGGATATTGATTTGTTTGTCGTTTCAGTTATATTTTAGCCATTTCGAAACTAACCCGCGAGGTCTACAGGTCACGGAGCGAATACTGCCGTGTTACGGTAAAAGGTCGTATCTTTATACAGATGTCATAGTAAGATACGTCTTTTTGCCGTAGCATGGCGGAATAGTTAGGTATTGCTTCGATGCCGCAACCCAGAGTTGTTGATTATTGGCACAAGACAATGCGATACCAAGTGCAAAGACGCGGTAATGGATGGATTCCTGGAAAATTGAAGAGTTCGGGACAATGCGGGCACTTTCGCGCAAATAAAAGGCATTGTTAGACGCTCTCAAGTCTCCTATGTCTGTTCTGATAGCAATCAGCTCCATTATTTATTTAGAAAACAGGCTAAGGACATATATGCCATCATAAAGTAAGTACACTGAAAAAAATTGTTAACAGTAGCCCAAATGTTAGCTGCTAGTTACATACATCGGAGGAGTGACAAACGAGGGCTACTAGTAAAAAAAATAAGTTGTGTAAAATTAGCAGAATTATGGTTACTACTAAGCACAATTTGGTAATTTCTCTATAAAATAGTTACTATAAAAAAATGTTTAATTTTTTTTCTGAAATTGAGTTACATATACGATACATGTACGTATACGTATATTCGGAATCAGTAAAAAAGTCAAATCTATGTAGAACTAGGACGTGGTCCTTCTAGTTAGACATACATAATATATAAATACATATATAGATAACATCCACGATCCAGGAACAAATATTCGAGTTCATCACGCAAATATTTGAGCAGACCGGGATTCGAACCCAGAACCTCCGGCTCAGCAGGACTGCGAAATGCGCCAATCACATCGTCAATTTTAAGCACGTTTGATATTGTTCTTGAACCTAGCTATGTTAACCTCTATCGATACGGGAAAGTCTAAGCCAGTACATAAACATCGTCCGGTTCGATACCCGGTTATGCAGCAATAACAAGCTGTAGCAACACCGATAGCTTAGCCTGCAGGCTAGACACTGGAGAACCAATATAACCACTGGCACTATAATCAGGGCACTAGCCCTGCCTCGCCGGGGCCCGAGCCTTGCTCACAGCGACGTGCCAGCTGTCGACGCTGTCGTATCGAAACACATCTAATATTAACATAACATTGAAATGTATGGAAGCTAACAGTGGGACAGGGCTCTCGGTTCCTGCGGCTACGGAGAGTTACGAGTAGATAATCACAACAATATCGGAACATATCATACTTTTTTGAATACTACGACGGTGGCAAACAAGCATGCGGCCCGCCTGATGTTCAGCAGTTACCGCCACCTATGGACGCTTGCGATGCCTGGAGCATCACACGCGCGTTGCCGACCATTTAAGAACCTATTTACTCCCCTCTTGAAAAACTGCCCCCGGGGAAAACCTCCACAGGGAGCTCATTCCACACACACACCACACACATTTATTCCACATACTATTTAATTAAAGTTACGTACCATTATCATTTAATGTGAAATGTGGTGTTGGAGGAGGATGGAAAAAATCAATTGTACGGAATAGTCTTAAGTAAAGTTAACGAAAGAAGAATTTTGTTGAACATGACCTTAAATAGGAGAGGAATAGAAAAAAAAGTAGAAGAGAAGAGGAAAAGACTGGCTAGGAAAGCCGTACAAAAGGGAAAGGCGGAGCCTATGATAATATGAATATGAATATGAATAAACGCATGACGGGACGGGCGATTCTTTCATAGTTTGGAATTAAAATAGCCCCCATTCCGCTCGGACAGTCGCAGAAGCCTGATTATCCCGCGGCGGCGCTGAATCGTTCCTCCCGAGCTTTCCATTACAAAGCGGCTTTGTTCGAGATGAAAACGTCTTCACGACAATTTGTTCAAAGACGTTTGAGTAAGACTGTCATTGAAACGTAGCGTAGGTTTGTGATGATCATGTTCTCACAGAATTAATAAATACAGAAGGTTTCCGTCTTTGATTTTCGCAGATACCCATAGAGAATAGATTTTTATGGGTTCCCTTTATCTTGCATAAAATTTGTCCGAAATACACTTTGCATAGCAGCTATCAGTATCACAGAAACTTTATGATACTTAGGTATATGATTATGCTACAGTATCATAAATAGGTATTTATGTGATACTGATAGCTGCTATGCGAAGTGTATTTCGGACAATTCATATTAGCAGTTATGCTAACATAACTGCTGATTCGCATAGTACTAATTTGTCAGAATTTTAAATAGCAGAACCGATTTTAATTTGCATAATTTTATATAGCAGAACTTTACTCGTAGTATCGCTGAATTTAATGTGACATAATATCATAGTTTACGGAATGAACGGATGCCGTAACGTAGGGCCCGTCATCGGCTGGAAAAGCGCCAGAGTCATTGTCATCAGTAAAGTAGGTTAGGTTAGGTTAGAACTGCTAACTCAACAGCGCACGAGCCGAGTAAGTGAAGCGAGCGTGGCGCGGTAACAGCCGGCGAAATTATGCAACATATTAGTGAACCGATTTTTATTATTGATCGTTTGTGCAAGATTGTCGTAGGGTGCAGCGACGCGACCGATCGAAGCATCCACACCGCCAACTAGCTACGAATGCGTGCCGATTTTGTACGAACAACGGCAGATTCGGTGCAAAAATCATTTCGCAGAATTTTTATTCCTCTTTAGTCATTTTTCATAATTCTTGCAAAATATCATCCTATTGATTATTTATTTTTTATTTTATTTATTTATACATGGAGAACCAACAGCTTAACTTACGCTAATAGTGACATATCTAGTAATACAGAGCCAATTATAGGATCTCACATATAGCAACGTAATAATATTTAACATTAAGTTAAATAACACGCACAGTTTTACAAAGACACATGCAATAATAACAGCAAATTAATATTTAAAAAAAAATACAGAAACTAAATTATGAAGTTGGAACGAAGTTGCGCAATAAGTAGGTACCTAATTAATTACAGTGTGCTATTTATAATCAGCAGAGTTCATGCACAAAAGCTAACAATTCATAAACATACTTTACGCTCGGGCATACCTACTACCTACAATGTTATTTTTTTTTTTTTTTTTAATCAAAGAAAAATGATGACAATTTACGCCTCACGGAAGGAATGGAACAATTAAAAATGTCAATATCTTGGTCTCTTGTCACATTATTTAAGCAGCGACTGGCTCGAATCATAAAACTATTTTGCCTATATTTGGATGAAACACATTTGACTGAAAGGGGGGGGAAATGTCTTTTAGACCGAGTAGGCGCATTAAACGAGAGTTTATGAAGCAGTTCGGGGCAATCAAGATTACCACTTGTGATGTTGAGAATGTAGATAATATCAGCTATCTCACGACGTTTATGTAATGGTAATAAGTGGTGTTTTTTGCACATACTATAGTAAATGGTCGAATCATAAGGACATTTTAGTTTAAAATTAAGAAATTTCAGAAACTTTTTTTGAACTCGTTCAATTCTATCAATGTAGGTTCTATAGCAAGGATTCCAAATTTGAGAGGCGTATTCCAGCTTACTCCTAACTAAAGAGCAATAGAGAACTTTCAGTGTCTTAGCTTGAGTAAAGTGGCCGGAGTTACGCATTATGAACCCCAATGATTTTAAAGCACTACTCACCATCTTCTCATTAGGTTAGGTTAGTTTTAAAACAATCTCAAATACTACGGTTTCAAAGAAAAATGCTTTCTACCAAATGTTTTTCGGGAAAATTAATCATTCGACGTTAAATTATAGACCTTCTTTAAATAAATTGCCCAAAAGACGTCTTCATCTCGACCAAATACGCTTTGTAAAGAAAACTCTCGAAGAACGAATCTGCCCCGCCGCGGGATAATCAGGCTTCCAGCGCCACGACCAATTGCATTGCATTTTACGCAAACAGTACAGTTCTCAGGCAATGTTCGCGAAACTTAAAAGAGAACGTGCTTTAGTATTTTATTCTTTGACGCAGGCGGAGCAACGGGGTGAATAAATAGCGTTTGTAAGGCGTTTTTACGTCATTCCCATTTCTGCAAATATTGTTAAATTAAAATATTGTTGAAAGTCGATTTTTCATGTACTTACCCCGAAGCCACTCCCGAGTGCGATCCTAGTTATATCGTAATTAAAATCACTGGCTCTTCTGTTGCGGTAATAATCGTGAACGTGAAAAAGGAATGACGCTAGAACCGCGCGGTTAGAACGCTAGTGGATTTACCCGGCGGGTCAATGCTATACTAGATTGAGAGATACATCACAATAGATATAGGTGTCCATAGTCCGGGTGACATGTTTACAGAAACGGAGATGTTGTTCTCTAATTTACCAATTAGAGTGATTAGCACTGATCGCAGCGCTTTGTCGTAGCCCTAAAATAGTTTCTGTGTTCTCGAAAACGCAGGAAACTACGAGATAAAGGCATACTCGTGGCTCTGTGAGGAGTTGATATAAACCATTGATACAAAAATCAAAGTTTAAAGAAAAATTTAAAACGGAGTTACCTGGTGGAAGAGACCGGGAATGGAACCTGGTACCTCTGGATTGTCAATCTAGCACGTTAACCACTTCGCTACCCTAACTCACGCAACCTGTCGAATAAAACGGAAATCTAGACATCTGTACAACAGGACATCAGGTGT
Source organism: Apotomis capreana (assembly GCA_947623375.1). Taxonomy (NCBI): domain Eukaryota; kingdom Metazoa; phylum Arthropoda; class Insecta; order Lepidoptera; family Tortricidae; genus Apotomis; species Apotomis capreana. The sequence goes on from OX392501.1 coordinate 2,868,074, forward strand.
CCAAAGCACTTTTGCCCACGCTAAAACAGGGAAGTTCCGCTCCCTCGGTTCATTATACTTATTACCTGTCCGAATCATTAAATTTTTCAATTTTCGCTTCATTTGTAAACATTCGGTTCATTATACCTTAAAATAGATAAGGTACCTACAGTCTAGCAGGGCTAGCATATCTTGCCACGACTTCACTTGTCGGTTGATTCAGCGTCCTCTGTCATGCTCGCACGGTATAGAAAGGAAAGTGGCAAAGAGTCGCGTGTCATAGTTATGCTGGAAGTGCAGTGCCCTCACCACGAGTTTACAATGACCGTAGTCGCTAGCGACTGCGCAATCGTATTTGTATGGGGAATTATAGTTCTACAAAGTAACCGCTGGGGCGCTGTACTATTCTCCATACAGATCGTACGGTCACGTTAACTCATGGTATGGGTACCGCCCAATTAGCAGACAAGCACCACCTGCGCTTATCCAGCCCTTACACTACACAACTAATTTAAGCTGAATAAAGGCTGTAAAATCACTTGTGCAGCTTGTGTGATTTATTTATTTATTCAAAAAACAGGTTACATAACATTACAGTGTAGACACCAATGCGTCATGAACCGAACAAGTTTATTTAGACGGCGAAACATCTCGGGTGTTGGATTTGGTAGGTTGCCCCAGAACCGACGAAACACGACCCCTTTCGGCCAGAAATCAGCTCACGCGGTGGTCTCCTGGAACGGCTGCGCATGTTATGTGCTGCTTGGGCGATGATACGTCCTACTCCCAGGGCCGGACTTAAAGGACCAAGGCCCCTAGGCACTTGGTATTTGGAGCCCTCCCCTAAGAGAACATAAATACCTATGGTGCAAGTACCGCTTCTGGGACTGGGGCCCCTAGGCCCGGGCCTTATGGGCCTAGGGGTAAATACGGCTCTGCCTACTCCCTGTTACACTAACGGAGTTGTTGTTCCCTAATTTGGCAATTAGAGTCATTAGTGCTGATTGCCTCGCGTTGTTAGTGTCATTGAGCACTTAAAATGTTAAATGTTTGTTATTCATCTGGTTTACATTTAGGGTCTTAAAGATTGGATAAATATTGCTTTTGCAGCGTTGGAATTCGAATAGATGCTGCGTTTGTGTTTAAAATGAGTTTTGCATTGAATTTATTATAGGTATTAAGGAGTGTTGAATAGAGGTATAATATGTATTATTCAACCACCTGTTTTAAACGTGGTTAACGATTTTAATGTTAGGCACCTTACGAGTAATTACAAAAATATGCCTACATACACCTTGTTTTTAGTCTCTACCGTAAATAATATTATTTTGATTGAAGATACCAATGGGACAGCTAAATTATCCTCAAGCTAAATTTATCTCACAAGACTTTTTGATAAGAAATTGTTTTAAACAATCGTGCTCTCTGTACATAAGTTGTTTATTTGTTGTTGTCCGATTTATGTATTTAAAAAGTACATTTGTAATATGCACGTACATAGCTAAATTCACTGCATTAAAATAAAATTGACGCGACAGAACAGGTATTGTCGGCTTTGTATTACACTATACCTCAAAATCGTCATCATTCCCTCGCATTTATTTGGTGTCATCTTTCACACCATCTATCGATATTTTCTTACGTCTTCCTCTTCTTCTATATCCGTCCACATTCATGCTTAACCCTTTTCTAATTATACATGGCCTTCCTCTCTTCGTATCATGCCGCCCATACCCTGATAGTCGGTCAGCTTTAAGCTTCTCCCTAATTGGTGCTACTTTCAGACTTCCTCTTGCTCATTTCTGATTCTGTCCATACTCGTCACCTGTCGTAACATTCTCTCTCCAAAATAACAATCCAAAATATACAATTTACGCACAGCTTTTCATTACAGCGGGCCCGGCCTGTATCCGGTACAGTCAGCTGCCAATACGCGTGACGTTAACTGAAAGAGCGAAATGACAATCTAGTACAACTCTCCAAAATTCCACCTCAAGCTAAATGGTGGTTACGCTGTTTATTTAATCTGTGTACAAATATGTTACGAAGCTACGGAGAAGGTCGTAACTTTATATGGCTTTCATAGTGAGATACGATTTTTTACTGCAGCATGGCAGTGTGTGTGAGAAAGGGCGTAAGTGCTAAAAGATGTAGAATGCGTTTTATGTTTCGTGTGAAAAATGGAGGTAAACGAAATAAGGCTATAGTTGCGCTCTCGGATGAAAAGGCGCGGAAAAACAAAGGCCCGGTGTAACAACTTTGTTTATGTTGTCTTTAGAAAATAAACGGTTATACTTGCTATTTAAACGCTGGTAATTTGGTATAACTATTTAACAATTTTGTCTGCCCCTTGGAAAAGAGGGAATTAACAAAAAGATAATTGACCGTGCGAGCGAAGTGTCTTCGTTTCAGCTTGGCCAATTTTTTCGTACGGTAATGTGTGAATGTCTAGACGCTTTCTGGCTGTTCTCGCTTATAGGTCATATTTCTCAACTGATTCTGGACGAATTTTGTTAGTAGGTTCGATAAGTAAGTTTTTCGTTTTTTTTTTTTAATGGAGTAAATGGGGTTGGAACTTAAAAAACATATTTTGCCAATTTCGAAACAAACTCGCGAGGTCTACAACTCACAGAGCCACTAAAGGCGAAAGTTTATGAGTGTGTTTATGTGTATGTTTGTTACTTCTTCACGCTCAAACGACTGGACCAATTTTGATAAATTTTGGTATGAAGGTAGCTGACACCCTGGATTAAGATATAGGCTACTTTTTAACCCGAAAAAAAATATTGTTCCCGTAGGATAAGTGGATAACACCGCGCGGCATAGAAAGTAGTTTCTAGATAAGTACCTATAAAATGCTGTAGGTAGCTGAAGAAACGGAGGAAACTAGATGAAAATGATATCGACTCATACGACTAAAGTTTGGTTTAGTCTCATGGCTGCATTTTATTATCTAGTTGTCTTCGTTTTTTCTTCTACATAATTTGATAAGATAACTATGCTTCTTTTTATTTCACATAATATTATAGGTAAGGAAAAAAATAGCAATAACCCAATAAAAATAAGTCTATCTAAATCTAAACTAAGTCTAAAAATGGCTCCCGTGACATTGTACCAAAGACGCTGGCAGCATTATCTCGCTGTATTGCTATACTAAGACGCTGAGCGAGGAAACTGCCAGCCCTTTTGGTCACCAGTGATGTCGACGATTTAGCTAGCTCTTTAAAAATAATTCTAGCGCTTGGACCCCACGGGCCCATGGTCTCGACTAAGCTTTAGTTATATATATTCAGTCAAATTGAGAAACTTTTGTCAGTTACAAACCGTAGACAAATCGAGGGATCTTATCCATGGCGAGAATAATCAAGTATCCGATCGGCTCGGTGACCGCGAGTCGACGCCGCCTCGAATTGACTGAGCTACAATAGAAGGGGTATATTCCTGGAATTAATTTATTGATTGGATAGTAGGCTGTGGATAACTTAACTGGTCATTCCCATTAGGACAGGCTAAGACAATTGATACAATTATTTTTTTAACCAGGCTTTTTATTGATATTATCAAATAAAGGATAATAATTAATAAATGAAATATTACCACATTTTAATATTTTCGAAAATATCCCAATTTGTGATTGAAAAATTCATTTGAAAAGCTCTTTATTTTTAAGTAGCGTAGGCGACCAGTAGAGGGCCGATTTTAAAAACTAGTCGATAATTATAATCAAATAAAAATAATAGTATTGGATTCTGTGATAATAAAGTAATGAAATTAGTTAGAACTTAGCACTATTTGAAAATTTGAAACGTAGTCAATTTTGATACCTTCGTTTCAGAGGATCAGGACATTCTGATGAGTTCCATATTTGGTTGTGTAGTGCAGTGTTTTTCAAACTGTGGGTCGCGACCCCTAGGGGGATCGCGGCATATATTCCAACCCCGCACTAGTAATTCAGTGAATAAAGGATTTTGACCTTACAAACGGTCCGGTAGTTTTGAATTTTTGATATGTTGTCTAGGATGGTTAGTCAGTGTTTAAAATACAAAATGCACAATTCCCCCCCCCCCCCCCCCTCCGCGCCCGCCGCCATATTGAAAAAACCGGCCCTCTCTTCATATTTTTGCTCATATCTTCCTTTAGGAGCATTTTAGCTAAAAGAAAGCTTCAACAATGTTATAGAGAGTTAAATTTACTACATTTTCCATTTTATATTTTGTTTCTAGGATAGATAGTCACGGAGATATGCACATTTAAAAAAACTTAAGAAATTGCAATTTCCAACTCAAAAACAAACTTCTGGATTATATCTTCGTTTAGGAGCATTTTAGCTAGAACAGTGCTTGGGCAATTTTGTAGAGAATTAAATTTACTATAATTTACATTTCAAATTTTGTTTCTAGGACAGATAATTACGGAGATATGTAAAAAATAAAGTCACATTTTCCGAAAATGTATGTAAAAATGGACATGAGTTTTATAAGCAATTATATTTCCTACATGTTTTAATTTGTCCTAGACTAGTCCGTAACTGAATGACAGCGTTCTAAACCAAGAATATTGAGAAATTTTCGGAAAATTCGACTTTTCCTGTTTTTTAAATGTGCATATCTCCGTAACTAACCGTCCTTGAAACAAAATTTGAGGTGTAAATTATAGTAAATTTAATTCTTTACAACATTTAACAAGCTTTGTTGTAGCTAAAATGCTCCTAAACGAAGATATAATCCAGAAGTTTGTTTTTCAGTAGGAATTTGCGATTTTTTACGTTTTTTTAAATGTGGATATCTCCGTAACTATCTGTCCTAGAAAAAATAAATAAAATGGAAAATGTAGTAAATTTAACTCTCTATAACATTGTGGAAGCTTTTTTCTAGCTAAAATGCTCCTAAAGGAAGATATGAACAAAAATATGAAGAAAGTGCCGGTTTTTTCAATATGGCGGCGGGCGCGGAGGGGGGGGAATTGTGCATTTTGCATTTTAAACACTGACTAACCATCCTAGATAACATATCAAAAATTCAAAACTACCGGACCGTTTGTAAGGTCACACATAGTACTTTAGTCTCTATTCCCGTATTATAGCGAGTGTGTATACGATTGACCGACGCCGACGCGTACCTACGGATGTGCCCTGGTGATGAAAAAAAGAAATTACCCATATACCGGGTGTATCCCGTAACAAAGGCAATAGTTATATTAACAAATAATGATAAGGTTAGGTTTGTTTATACCAATCTCAAATAGTTTACGCTTGCAAAGAAAAATGATTTCTACGAAAAGATATTTCGGCGACATGAGACATTCGATGAAAAATAATTCTTCGAATCGATATAGCCCCATTTAATATTTAATGCTCAAAAGGCGGCGCAGACTTAATCCCGAGACATATTGATGTTCCTTTATATCTCCCAGTATCACAGGACACATTATCCGTAATCGCCAGAAAACTCATGTAATTTGAAGGCATGCCTCGTTACCGCTCAAACGCGGATTATAAAGACCGCTAAAAGGTGTGCAACAAAATAAAAAAATACAAATGAAGGACGCAAAGAGGAAAGTTATAAAATTACGGACATATTGAAGTTCCTCTATATCTCCCATTAAGATAAGATAAGATAAGAAATCATTTAATCAAGTAAGATTCGTTGAATCACCTTTGCATCGTCATAATCTACAATATTAAAATAAGTAATTAACAATTTACGAACATTATAAAAATCAATAAATAAATCGGCTAAGCACTTACAATCACAATTATTATACCTAATAATTAATTAATCAGCCATATGCATCGTCAAAAAATAATATTCAACAGCAAAACATAAAACAACGATTAAAATAGGTGTATACAAAAAAATAAACAATAATAAAAGAGCAATAATCCAAAATAAATTAATTAACAGAATGTCAAAATTAGGTAAAAAAATAATATTCAAACAGTAAATTTAAAACATAAAACAACGCGATTAAAATAGGTGTATACAAAAAAAAATAACAATAATAAAAGAGCAATAATCCAAAATAAATTAATTAACAGAATGTAAAAATTAGGTAAAAATGAAACTTATATCACATTATCACGGGAAACATTATCAGGGGTCGGTAATTACTTGAAAACTCATGTCATTTGGAGGCATTTCAGGCTTGCCTCATGCCTGGAATGTGTGCAACAAAAAAATAACAAATGAAGGACGCAAAGAAAAAAGTTACAAAATTACAGTGACACATTGAAGTTCCTCTGTATCATCCAGGTTCATTGGACACATTATTAGGGGTCGGCAATCACCAGAAAACTCATGTCATTTGAAGGCATGCCTCGTTACTCCTCAATCGCAGGATATAAAGACAGCTAAAATGTGTGCCACAAAAGAAAAAAAAAAACAAATGAAGAGCGCAAAGAGGAAAGTTACAAAATTATAGACATATTGAATTACCTTACCAATTTTTACCTTTATATATCACAATTTCATTAGACACATTCTAAGGGTTCGGTAATCACCAGAAAACTCATGACATTTGCAGGTATGAGGCATCCCTCGTTACCTTCAATCACGGATGATAAAGACAGCTAAAATGTGTGTAACAAAAAAAAAACAAAAGAAAGGCAAGGAGGAAAGTTACAAAATTACAGAGACATTTTGAAGTTCCTCTAAATGTCCCAAACTCATTATTAGGGGTCGGTAAGTAATCACCAGAATACTGATGTTATTTGTCCCATCCCTCGTTACCGCTCAATCGCGGATAATAAAGACAACTAAATTGTTTGTCCCAGCCCATTTCGGCACGAGGGCGCCAATGTAAACAAATTTACTCTAACGAATATGATAATTAGGGTTAATCGAAAGGATTAAGCGCTTTCAATTTGGATATTTTAATTAAACACGTACAGTGCAAACAAGTAAATGATATGTATTGTTTTTAATAGAATACCTACATTTACATTTTCAGATTATTGCTGATTATTACTACCTATAGTTCGGACTATTTTAATTTCAATATCAAACTACGTTTTCGATCGTAATCTGAGTTAGGTTATTAATCCAATCGGAAAATCTAAAATTATGTCAACCATACAAAACTTGTTTAATATTTATGTCATCATCCTCCTAGCCTTTGTCCCATTTTTTGAGAATAAATTCTCAATCGGGGTCGGCTACCTAAATCCCAAGATGTGGCGTAGGCACTAGTTTTTACGCAAGCGACTGCCATCTGACCTTCCAACCCAGAGGGGAAACTAGGCCTTATTGGGCTTAGGTGGTTTCCTCACGATGTTTTTCCTTCACCGAAAAGCGAGTGGTAAATATCAAACGACATTCCGTACATAAGTTCCGAAAAACTCATTGGTACGGGCCGGGTTCGAACCCGCGACCTCCGGATTGAAAGTCGCATGCCCTAACCACGAGGCTACCACCGCTTCCCACGAGGCTACCACCGCTTCCTTAATAATATTTAATATTTATGTATCTTTATTTATCTATTAGAAAAGGACAACTTAACCGACAAAAGGCAGACTTAATGCCACGTGGCTTTCTCTATCAGTCAACCTTCAAAGCAGATTTTATTTTAATAAGTATTTAAGGAAATTAAAGGCTAGGTATGAAATAAGTTTATTGTCTCTCAATCTCCCAACGTCTAGGGTCACATTTATGGGCTCGGGAAATGCAGAATCAGAAAACTCATTGCATTTGGAAGCATCCGTTGTGGTTGCAACAAAAATATAAAAGATTGTTAAAAAGAAAAAAAAACACCTTAACTTATATATGTAATTTAGTTTATTTTAAGACACGTGAGATTCTCAAACAAGATTTCAAAGACAAAACAATAGTTTGCGGGACGGTGTAGTTTAAACACTAATAATTAATAAATAAACTAAAACGTTCGTTTCGAACGAATATGAATATTAAAGGTAATTGAAAGGATTAAGAGCTTCCCATCTTTTAATTAAAGTCTTACGCCCAGTAAACACATAATTTGATTGAAATTAAAATATTTGAATGGATCAAATATTTGTGTCGTGGATTCTGGATCACCGTGTATATTGAGAGAAATAATCGTCAAAGGTAAAATTAATATAGATGTATTTTATTAGAGAAAAAAAAAACAACCAAAATAAAAAGTATATTATAACATCTAACTTAAACTATTGCATGGGACCTAAACTATATGTACATACCTATATATCCCCAAGGTAGCTACCAGTGGGTAGGGTGCCCATAAGGCTGGCCGCGTTACCTCGCTGGATGGCAATGCCAATGCGCTGGGCGAGGAACGAGCCAGCCCTACGATCACCGGAGGACCGGATAAGCAAATAACTCAGCTTTTTGGTTAAGCTTAGTTGATTCCGGTCCCCACGGTCCTAGGGTCTCCACGGCAAACGCTGCAGATACGTAGCTATCACTGAGAGCAATGAAGATGAATGAAAATAAATTAGCGAGAACTTGGAATTGCATTTGTAATGGTTTTACGGTTCGCATGAAAATGAGAACAACTTAAGTATTGCTAAAATATGCGCACAACGTAAATAATAGTTGGATTTGACAATGACATTATTTTGGATTTTTTTGTTCAATATATTACAAACCTCTGTTTTTGCTGATAGTACGGGAAAAGGGAGATTTCAAATGTAGAATGTCCTAAGCTCTCGGTATAATTTATCTACCTATAACAATTTTTTACGTTGAAAATGTAATGTCATTATCAAATTCGTTATATTCGGTATTGATGCGTTTAATTTCCGTGTGCAATAAACGTTTTTAAATTAAATTATGATCTTTACGACCCCTAAGAGCCTTGGTCCAAATATCGTTAAGTCAAGATGGATCTCAAACATTAAATACGCGGTTGGCTCAGTTTGTAAGCATGCCTGCTGAGCCGGCAGTCCCGGGTTCGAATCCCGGAAAAATATCTGTGTGATGAACTCGAATATTTGTGCTTGGGTCATGGTTGTTGTATATATATATATATATCTATATAAGTATGTATATCGTCGTCTAGTACCCATAACACAAGCCTTCTTGAGCTTAATTTGGGACTAAATCGATTTGTGTGAGGTTGTTTAATATTTATTTTTTAAATCGTCTCGTGACAACCAAACGCACAAAAAATTCCGTCACTGCTCTTCAAAACCTCGTATCTAGTAAATACATTGACACTGAGATACGAGCTTTGTTGTAAGTACCTAGGTATTTGTTACTTAATATTGTACCCACATTAAAAAAATAATGAGAAATACCACAATACGACTTTGACATCAAGATCGAGCACAAACTAAAGCAAATCCTATTGTAGTGGTCTTGCTACCCGACACAACTTTGTATGCGGTTAAATAATGAATGTGCATTGTGCAACTGTAAGTATAATTTCATAGGTTGCCGCTAAGATGGATTACATCACAACTCTAAGTGTGCACACTGTACACAACGCATTTCAATTTGTTTTTTTTTCTTTACGAGACGAAAAAAAATAATAAAAAACATTCATTTCAATTTGTATTTTGTGCTTTGATCTTTTATATTACCGGGTGATGCTGAGTCGCGGCAAGATATGCTAGCTCTTCTGTTAAGTAGGTAACGTACTATAGTGACATAGTCGTACTATCAAATAATAGTAGTTTTTCGTGACCTAAACGCGGTACTCGACTTTAAGAACCTTCATTGTGCAACGATTGCATAATAGTAGTTTATGCAACTGATACATAATGAGAGGCATTAAAACACGAGTGTGGTTTTATGAAACGAGCGTCAGCGAGTTTCATAATAGGATCACACGAGTGTTTTAAGGCCTAATTATGTACAGTTGTATACACTACTTTATCTACACACATATCATAAGTACTCTAAGATGGGTTCAGAAGCCATAAGGAAATGACCGGCACCACTAGTGCTACCTGTAAAATATCTAAAAACGACATATACTAATGCAGTAAGAAATAAATCTGAACAAATACATAAACAGATTATTTATTGTAATAGTTGTAATTTACATTTACATTGAAACAATATTTTCAACTAAAATGTGAATTACAATAAACTTATCAAGTTATCACAATTGACAACATTTCATATTTATAACAGGTGGAAATTAATATAGAAATCTTGGAATTTATTTTTCTGTATTTAAAGAAATATAAGAAAATACATCAAATCACTGCAATCTAAGACAATACGGGCTGAATAGGCTTGTTGTCTAAACCTAAGAGCGAAAACATAATTCTAATTCTAATTTTAAAATATGGCTTCCATCTAAGTTAATGATGATTTCGCCAATTTCGAGTTTGCTCGTAGAGCATGCCGTTGTTCGGTGAGGTTTTGCTTTTTGTAAAGTGATAGCGATTTACAAAAAACCACGCGGACTATCGGGCCTTGACCCAGGAAGGGCTATGAACGCTTCAAGTTGAATTCTTCATTAGCTATTCACTCATACGTTAGATCACTGCACAATACGCTATCAATACTACACATTGAATAACAAAAATGAATAAATAACGAACAAAAAAACTTAAACGCATGCGGCCATCTTAAGTCACGAACCGGAAGACGAGCGAAAACATATATATATTTTTTTTATTTGACGTTGACAGATGACAGATGCATACCGAGTTTTATTAAGTTTTTTTTTTAATAAGAAAACCGACTAAAGTAACCGTTCCATTAAGTTCTGGTTTTGGTGTTGCCACATTTTAAAATGAGTAGGTATGTTTTTATAAATTAATAATAAAATAAATAATCATCTCAGAAAATAAATAAAAACAGAGATTACTTCATCTTTTTAAGCAGAATTCAGAAAAGTAATAAAATGATAGTCTTAAAAATATGAAATGTTGTCAATTATACTTTCGTAACAGCAAAGAACCAACAAACAAATGACAACAATAATGGCGGCAATTCGAACCTCCGTCAAGACGAATGTTTTTTTTTTCTAAATCATATACAAACGAATGTATCCATATTCTCATGTCACTCGAGATCAAATGTCGTGCAGTTATTATAAAAAAAACATACTGAATTGACGTTTCGTATCGATAACAATATTAATATCTATGGATACTAGAATAGAGACCTACTTTAGTTTTGACAGCTGTTCCAAATTTAAACTCATAACCTTACAAAAATTGATACTGTTATAACATTACAGTACAGATTTTACCTACTGCCACAGATAAGAAACTTCTCATAGTAAAATTGGTTGTAGTAATGCTGGTCATTTCCTACGGTTTCTGAACGCATTTTAGAGCACTAATGATATGTGCGTAGATAAAATACTATTATGCAACTGCCACATAATGAGAGGTCTGAGTGATTTTAAGGATCACACGAGTGTTTTAAGACCTAAGTAATTATGTACAGTTGCATAACTTTATCTGCACACTTATTTATAATCCTTATCATAGATTTTCTTTTATGAAAATATGAAACATCCAGTCCTGCCAGTCAGATCGCGGAGCAGAGGAACACATGAGGTGACCTCGCGGCGGGGGGCTAGGTCACCATAACAGTATAGTTGCCGGTAGAACAAAAATGGTGGATCTGCGTATGCACATTTGTACGTAAGTCAAGGTTATGCTCAAGAAGTTTACCGGCTACTTTACCAAATTTGATACTGGTAAGGTGACCACACCTTAACAAGAAAAAAAAAAAAACAAGTTATGTAGGTACCTATATTAAATATCTGAATTTGTTATAGTAATTTAACAAGATGGGTGCTGATAAAAAGTATTATCTGAATAAAATCTTAAAGCTAATCACAACCTGAGCTCAAAGACGAACATAAGAACACATTGTCTGCGTCGAGTACAGTCAGGCCCGTAAACAAGTTAACGGTCGCATTACGAGGACAGTAAGCCTGTACATTAATCAGAGTAATAACTCCTGGTCTCCAGCTTTAACGGCTCATATCGTAACTTGTAGTCAAAAGCATGTTATCTTGTATCCATAATTACGCGGGATCAAAGGCTGTAAACTTTCAAATATAACCTTTAAAATTGCCTTCAATATTTTTATGTTTATTATGCAGTTCTTGTCCATAATTAACAAAAAAATATTACAAGTTATATAAAAATAGACATGTAAAAGTGCCCATGTGGGCTAATTACAGAATAAATGTTGTGATTTTGATTTTGACTTGCATGTTATTTATAGTCCATGAACTGTTTGGAAAAGCCGGTCAGCTGCGAGACGGTCTCGCGCACCGATGGTTCCGTACGGAATATGAAAGCACTGCATATTGCTCTAACGAAAAGATAAAATAGAGCGACAAACTTAACTTTAACATTGAAAACTTTTTTTGCGTAGGTACTTTAAATAAAGACTAAGATATTTTTAATGATTTCATTACAAATGTTTTCCGATTTTCCCCATACTTGTACCATCAGACAGCATTACTTGCCGAATTTCATAGTTCTAGTTTAATGGAAAATACCCTATTAATTATTGGGAGTGTCGAAATATACGTGTTGCGGCATAAACGGCCGTATCTTTTTTTTACGTCAACTTAGAAGTTTGATTTATTCACAGCTTCAAAGGGACCTAAGTATATGGTTTTAATTTCAACTCGATACCTGGGACGGACGGACAAAAAAGTGATCTTAAAGGTAAGTGTTCCGTTTTTCCTAATGAGGCACGGACCATAAATTGGGAGTATGCAGACAGAAACGATGATATCCGCAAAATACCAACATAGCTCACATGATTGCATGGTTAAAGTAGCAATGGGCAGGCCATTTAGCCCGGAGACCGATAGCATAATTGGGGCAGCAAAGTCCGACGTGGACGGATAAAACCGAGTGACGGTTCTATGCAATTTGTTTATTATTCTCGTAGCCCCTTCTGCATTATTTACACTTTCGTCGTTGCTTTGTAAAAAAATAGTTAACGGACGGTGCATATGAGTACTTTCGAAGTATTTTAGTGCAATTTTACGAGATTTTTATGTATTTTCCACGCTCACCTTCATCAGAACTTTATCATAGCTTTCCAGTGTTACCAACCTAGACAGGATTGTTTGTGTAAACACGCAGATAAAACCATTTTTCAATTCTCCTGCTCAAAAAGTACGTCGTTTTAAGTTCGCAAAGCGGGGCTAAAATAGTACATTTAGCCCCTAGGGTTTAAAAGGAAACCATATAATCCCATACCAATTTCTATAGCACTGAAAAAAAAAATCTTGTTACCGGCCAGCTACATACTATTTACAAATAAAATAAACCAACCTGCAACCTGATCAGATCGACCCAATTAAAAAAATAAACCAAAAAGTTTTTATTTACAATGTACTGGAATATTAACTGAAATTTTATTTTAGCACGTTTTATAATCAAAATTTAATCTTAAACATTTTATCTTGGCTAAGAATATTAAATTATAAAATAAATTAAATGTTATTCCATTCTTATATTTTTCTGATCACACCTATAAAAAAATACGCGCGAATCTTCAATAAAAATAACACCAATGCCAACATAAATTTACCAGGAAAGGCTGTAACATTAAATATAAAAAAATGCTCAAATTGTACCTACTTTTAATTTTTCTTAAAATAAATTATTTTAATTTTTTAGTTTTTTATTTTTTTCAGTCGAAGTGAAAAGCAGAGTGTTTAACACGGGGCTACAAGCCATTATGACACTCGATATAATTACCTCGTGTCACAATGGCTTGTTTTAGCCCCTTGTCAAACAATCTACTCTTAGAATAAAAAATAATTAATCCAACAATAGATTGTCGGAAACAAAAACAAACTAGAAAAATAAGAAAACTTTGTCTATGACAATAACATAACGCATGGATAAGTTGCCTTATCGGATTTCGGGCTTGAGAGTGCAAAAACGAGCAGATGGAAAATATAAAAAGTGGAAAAACAATTCAAAGTTTGCCAATCAGAATAAGAAAGAGAGAGAGGGTAAAAGTCTCGTTTGGGAATTTACCTTTCACATGACACAACTCTTTTTGAAGTCGCGTTAAAATCCCGGTCGTAAGCTAACCTCAGAAGTAAATACGGTTTTTTCCTGTATCTCGTTAGACCGCAGATACTATAAAGAACAGATTGAATAAATTAAAAAATAATAGGAAAACAGATGATATTATTTCGGTGAAAAGCTCTTGAATAGACACTTTTTAAATGATTTAGTAATGAAAAAAAATAAAATCAATCTTAAAAAAAAAAAAATTAGTATCTCAAGAAGGCATCTCACCTTCAATTCAAAATCGTGTATGTAGAACGGTTTTTTTTCTCAGAAATACTAATCACTGAGTTGAGGTTTGAATGCAGTAAACAATTTTATTCTGAATATGATCAGCCTGAAACCGTTATTGTCAAAAAGAAAATTTACACGTTTAAAAAACGTGTGCAAGACTGTCAACTCTTTACTACACGATGTGGTACATATCTGTTCTTCATGTAATCTGTGTGTTACGTTGTTTACGCGGCTGATTATACAATCGCAATCCGACCCGACTGTACAACTAACCCCGCGTAATGAAGTTTTCTTTGTTGATTTCGAATGACCCTCGAAGTATTTTAATTTAGTATTCATCGCCCCGAAATATGGGGCAATGGAAATTTGGATGCTCGACTCGGAATATTTTTATTTGATTGGTCTTGGATTTCGCTCTTAAAATGGGGTGGAAGGAAAATTGTTTGTTCTATGAAATGCTTGCTGCTATTAAGTAACGGTTTTTGTAAATAGAATGAATGAGTAATATCTATGTGTTTTCGGTCTTACTGATGTAATTATCCGTCTATTAGATTTAATAAACATGTTATACATTTATGGAATAAAGGTTTTTGATTGATGTATCTGATGTATTCAACATAAGTCACATACATGTATATCAATTGCGTGAATCTAAATTTCAGAGTAAGCCGTAGCTGGAGGGAATCCGGCTCTATAAATACAGATAACAGGGCCTCTGGTGTATAAATAATATAACCCAGTAAGTACCTGATTTAGTTAGCTTGGTTGATTTTTCGTTCCGTGCGTTAAACAACGAGAGGTCTACAATAGTAACTTTTATGCACATGTGCTGTAAAACTCCGGTAAAAGCCGTAGCGCGCTGGTCCGAGATAACTGGAAAATAAAAATACTGGATGCTAACGAGCATTTGATTCAGATAGGAAGCTACGCTTTGTGTGCCGGGCAGCCGATTGGAATACCCGGTAGGCGGTAGCATGAGCCTTTGGTATTGCGTGTTCAGTGTATACGTAGTCTATACGGAATCCTTTTACTCGTCTTTCACTGAACCACTTCTTATTTATTTGTTATTAATGAAACCAAGGCACTGCGAACTCCAAAAATACATATAAATAAACAAGACATGAAACTAAGTAGTTAGATTTAGGCGACACATAGCGTGGCTCCGTTGCGTCGTCTGATCTGGTGTAGAATACGACAGATTGCCCCGGAACTGCCGAAACACGACACCCTTCGGCCAGAAGTCTGCACTTGCGACGGTGTTCTGCAGCGGCCGCGGCACGCGCACCACACACGAGCTGAAGTGCACGTAGTGGCGCGACTGCAGCTGGTGCACCCTCAGCGAGAAGCCAGTTTTCCGGCGGACGTACTCCACCGCATCGTTGGACACGGCGGAGTAATGAAATGACACAAAGATCTTCAATCAAATTCCCTAATTTCTCAACTCGTACTCTTCGAAACCGAAAAGGAAAATATCAAGGGATTTCACAATTTAGAAAGTTGAATGATTATGTAGTCCTTTGTGAGATAAA
Organism: Apotomis capreana; assembly: GCA_947623375.1. Classification (NCBI taxonomy): domain Eukaryota; kingdom Metazoa; phylum Arthropoda; class Insecta; order Lepidoptera; family Tortricidae; genus Apotomis; species Apotomis capreana. The sequence goes on from OX392501.1 coordinate 2,883,773, forward strand.
TACTGGTGTCTGAACTAGGCGTTCTTGTATTAAGTTGTTCTTATAAGTTAGTTTAAAAAAGATGAAATGTTTTTCAGAAACTTTTTTGTCAATGGTGAATGGGTCACCTGATATGTAACAACAATGTCACTCTGAATTCATTCATAATGTAAGAGCTTCGCTCTTGCCGGTGGAGTAATCACCACTCATCCCTATTCTTTGTTAATTTCTTGGTCTCCTGATATGACAGGGTGTCCTTCTCATTCACTTGAGTAAAATAATTTAATCTTTGTCTCCCTCTCCCTCTTCTCCCGTTAATTTTACTCTCGTTAATGTCACATGAGGAACAACAAAAACAATGTATGATATTTGGTACATTACTGACGAATACCCTTGAATAAGCACCTCTATCCAAATCGTGTATCTATATCCAATTAGTTATTAGTTATCAAAATGATGTTCAATATCAATGGTTTTTCTAACTGAATTATGAAAATTGTTGGTGAAATGTTATAATCAGCGGTTCTTAACCTTTTATTCGTCCACGGACCCCTAGGAAATCAAGCACAAGTCCAAGGAAAACAGAATGCAATACATTTCAGATCATTTGTTTTAGTGTTGGATGCTGTTTCTTCACAGCCAAGTCGGTGATATTTAGGCTGATGTTACTACTAAGTTGCAGTCATATAGAGTAAGTGTACTTATGAATACTTATACAGAAGAAGTCACTGATATTAAAATATTTTATTTTGATGACTTTTTTTATTTTTAAATCCAACTTTTTCAATTAAAAATTTATAATACTGCCATGCTACGGTAAAAGGACGTATCTTACTATGACAACCATATAAAGATACGACCTTTTGCTGCAACACGGCAGAATAGGTCGATTGTAGATCAGACAGGTGACACTATCCTGTCAGCGCAGTTTTTAGAAATGTTCCACCCTGTATAGATAAAAAAATCTATGTACACCTTGAACTTTAGATCATCGTCACTCATTATCAATTCCAGCCACGTTTCAGAACTACGCTACGCTAAAGTATGTCTAAGGCTAACTTAGTTCCTGAAACTTTCACCTAACTACGGGACGTAAAGCTTGAATAGGACTTTTTTAGTGCAGTTGCAGGGTGTGTGGTTCCGTGTTCACTTCATCCGGGGGTCACCCCTTCCTGCACCATTATCCGAACCCTGGTCGGAGGGGGCGGGGGGTGGCCAATGAAGATTCTATCTCCCCAAAATCGTGGAAACGGATGAGGAGAAATGATTTCAAATCAGAGGGTCGAATTAAAAAATGTTTCCGCATTTGAATATTTCATAAGCCCTATGAAATTTTTTCATAAGGTTTTTTTTCGTTTGAATGGTCATTAGCATATAGGTACCCCGTGGTTTTCGGTGCACGAATGACTTGACGCCCTTGTCGGCCTAGCTAGTATTAAATAATTCGTGCACCGAAAAGTCCGGGCTATGGTCATGAGTACGTGACGTGGTTTTAGTAACATAAATAAATAAATACTGAGGGTCAATTTTACACAAATTGACCTAGTCCCAAACTAAACAAAGCTTGTACTATAGGTACTAGATGACGATTTACATAATATATAAATCCACTACATAAATAATACTGACCCGGGAACAAATGTTCGAGTTCATCACAAAAATATTTGCCCTGGCATTCGAACCCAGGCCTACTGGCTCAGTAGGTAGGTGCACTAAAAACTGCGCCAACCGCGTCGTCAAAACAACATGTAAATAATTAGAATTGCATTGTGCAAGCTTATCAGGACAAAGCCTAGTTTTTCGCCTCGTAGTTTGCGCATGTCAGGTCCGTCCGTCGACGCAGGTCCCGGTTCACGGCGGCAGTCCGCGATCCAACGCGCGGCAGAGCGACCACTTTCGCTCGCCACCGTTACCACCGAGCCCTCTGGTACGTAAGAATAACATAACATAATCATATCAACCCTCTGTATACACTGTATTCTATGCACGAGACCTTAGTCTCAATAGTTTTAGTTTTTTTTTTAATTTTTGCGAAGGCGACGAATATTCCCGCGTTTTTCAGCCATACGTGGCCTGTTGCTCGACTGTTGCACTCGTGTTTATGTTGGCTGCACTCAAATAACAATATCGCTTGGATGCGTACACGTTTAACAAGACTCATTGTTGAACGTTAAAACGGCGTTCGAATTTACAATGGGCTTTTTTAAATTGAAGCGGTTTCAATTTGTCGGACATAATTCGTGTTTATGCTTTCAAAGTTTTTTATCGTCTTTGTGCAACGGAAATACGATACAATAAAATAAGTCAGCGCAACCATTGTTGATTTAATATTTGTATAAATGTGTTTACTCAAAATAAAATATATCTTTATACTGAAGTTAAATTGTATCAATTGATACATAAGAGTGCAATCGTGACGTGCTATATTTTGAAATTTGAAAATATTTTTACACTGTCTTATTTATTTCGTATAAAATTTCATTATTTTCTGAATCAAGTGTGGAATCCTCTACAGAATTTTCAACAACTACTCAAAATTCAATAGCTTTAGGTTTTAGAAATTTTTATAGAGTTCAAAAACATTTACACAGGTATATTGGCACAAGATCATTTCACGCTAGACGTGTCCAAATTGGCCATCCTTTGTGGCATCGTACGAAATGAGCTTCATTATGCGTGTCATTCAGCGTTACACGTTCATTAGGACGTGCGAACGTGTACGTACGTGTATACCTATAAGGTACACGTAGACGCGCGTGTACCCGAATGTGTAATGAGACCGTTTGAGCGCGATCGCTAACGATCGACAGCATGTTGCAATAACCGGTGCTAACCGGAATTGACGTGCAATCTCTAATGTTCTATGTAAATAGGACGCTGATTTGTTCTAAATATAGAACATGTTTTTGCCAGTCATAGTCAGCATTGAGATAAAGCGATTCACAAATGTGACTATTTGTACCCAAAATAAACAACACTGTTTATGTATACTTACAATTACTTAAAACTGGCACGGTCAGGACTCGTGATAGGGCACCACGTCTGTGCACGGCGATTTATATTTATATATATTTTTTTTTATCTTCGCAAACTTCCACATCGTCTACAACCGAACATTTCTCATTTTTAGGGTTCCGTACCCAAAAGGTAAAAACGGGACCAATTATTATTAGGGTGCCGTACCCAAAGGGTAAAAACGGGACCCTATTACTGAGACTTCGCTGTCCGTCCGTCCGTCTGTCACCAGGCTGTATCTCAAGAACGGTGATAGCTAGACAGTTGGAATTTTCACAGATGAGGTATTTCTATTGCCGCTATAACAACAAATACTAAATAATAAAATAAAAAAAATATTTAAGGGGGGCTCCCATACAACAAACTTGTTTTATGGTACGGAACCCTTCATGCGCGAGTCGGACTTGCACTTGCCCAATTTTTTATATAAAGGCAAGTGCCTTTTGTGCTGTTTTTGGTTAAAACTTTTTTTATGAATTTTGCCCGTGTCTGTGTGTACCTACAGCTTTTTATTTGTAAATCAAAACAGATGCAGTTCGTGTTTTATAAGAACAATTATCATAAATGTATTACGTGTGAGAATTAATACGGAAAAATACACGGTCATTTGTTCACTACAATAACAGCATTACACAAGAAAAAGATTTGTTAACAGTAGCCAAAATGTTAGCTGCTAGTTACATAAATTGGAGCACTCACAAACTGAGGGCTACTAGTAACCAAAATAAGTTATGTAATATTAGCATAATTTTGGTTACCATTAAGGACAATTTGGCTATTTCTCAAGTAAGTAGTTAAAGTAGTTGAGCTATTTTTTTTTCAGGGTAAGATAGAAATCTTTGCAAAATGCTCGACGTATACTCCAGTAACCTAAAAATATATTATCGATATCGTCAAGAGCTTTGTACGTCTCTACGATTTGGGAACACTCAATCAGGATCTAAGTCGGTTTGATGTTTGATCCAATTTCTGGACAATGTGAGTTGGCTTGTATTCTAAATCATTGTTACATAAATAAGGTTTGTCTACAAGATAAAACAAAATAATTTGAGTATTAACCCCTCGTATATTTACACACGGACCCGTGCAGAGCACTTAAACTTTACGTTAAAATTTCAGTTAGTTTCAAATTGACTAGCAAATTTCTGACATCGCATACTAGGGGTTCATAAAAATGGTCGTCGCTTATTTCAAAATTACAAATACTATATTATCGTCGAGAGCTCATTATATCTCTTCGATTTGGGACTTTGCCACTTAGTAAGGGTCTAAGTCAAAAGGCAATGTGAGTGTATTGGCTTCTATTGTAGATCATAGTTACATAAACAATATTGTATACTTACAATACAATACAATACAATACAACAATACTTTATTGCACAGCAATAAAAGTTTACAAAAGAAACAAAACAGATACAATTTTTTAATAGCGGTAGACAAGAGGCGGTCTTTTCGCTAAAAAGTGTTCTCCTCTGGTCAACCTTACTTGTTGTAAAACGAAATTAATTGGGTAAAATTGGTTATTATTTATAATGGTGGACGCTTATTTCAGAAATCTTAAAGTATTATATTTTCGTCAAGAGCTCATTATAGTGTCTCCAATTTGGGAGCTTGTCTCTCAATAAGGATTTAAGTCGGTTTGATGTCTGTTCCAATTTCTGGACAACGTGGGTGTATGGTTTGTACTTTGTAGACGTTGCCGACACAAATCGGCTCGAATTGATTTTTTTATTTATTATTGCTACGTTAACAAGATTTTCTATATAGTATATGAATGGATGAAAAATTACTAATCGAGTAAAAGTGAAGTGAGTAAATGATTAACCACTTTTTCTTGGATGATGTTTCTCTCCTCCTCTTTCTTGCGGCTATTGTCACAATGTCATCGTACTGTAAAGCCTTGGTGCAGCCTGGTCTACGGCAGCCAGGCCGAAGACTCCACTCCGTTAGTCGTCGGCACCATCGCTCATCAGCACGTCTAGCATAACTTTGACACGCGAGTCATGTCGCGCGAGATAGCATCATCCGTCACTATCTCATAGTACTGTAAAGATACACACAGGTAGTAGGTATATCTCGCGCGTGAAAGAGTCGCGTGTCAAAGTTATGCTAGCCGTGCTGGGCTCGGTAAAAGATGACCCCACAGCCACTTGAGATGAATTAATGAATTCACTTGAGCTGCGCTTCTAGCACAACTGTGACACGCAACTCTTTCTCGCGCGAAAAACTATTTCTTTCCTCACTGTACTGTGCGAGAGTTACGGGCGATGCTATGTCGCGCGACAAGAGTAAGCGTGGTTGTGCTAGGCGGGCTGGACATCCATATACACCCACATAGCACACAGGCTACATAAGAGCTTACAGCCCTTATACGAGTTATTTCAGCTGTCTAAGGGCAGTCTTATACAGCATGTGCGCAAATACAAACAAATACAAATTCTTTATTGGTAACACCAAGTTACATGTCAACAATTTTAAGCATAGGTAGGTAGTTACTTATTTCACGAATTAATTAATTTAATTTATGGTTATCACATTGTCTACATTTTCCACATTATTAATTGCGATAATAGATTCGTACGATATTATTATAATACATTTGACTAGCTGACGTGGTTATTTATAATATTTACATGTTTCTAATTCTACAAGTTATTTATAGTATTAAATTACTGAATGGGAAGCTCGTATAACTCGTCGATCGAATAAAATGTATGGTCGAGCAGCCATTTACGTAACCTCGACCTAAATACCGCCGTGGAAGTTGCATCCCTTTTAATTGTGTCCGGCAGCCTATTATAAACCGCCGGGCCCATGACGTATACAGATTTCTCTGACTTACGCAGTCTGTGTGCGGGCGTTACCAGGAGGTGGGCAAACTTGTCGCTGCGCATTGCGCGGGATGCATTAACTCCGCGCTCACGGAAAACGCGCTGCGCTTGGGCAGTTATGGAATACTTCTCTCTCGCTGTTCTAACACTTGCTGGAAAGCGGTGGGACAAAATACGCTCACTGGAAAGCGTGCTTGTTGGAGCTTGGTGAATACGCTTAGCATTTTAAATATAAAATACAGAAGGCGCTGAAAAAAGTGGAATGAGAAGGCATTATTGCATACAGTCAACATAGCGGTCTTGTAGCTCAGTTGGAAGAGCAATGTTCCTGTTAAACGGAGTTCGTGTTCGTGTGTTCGAGTCACACTTGGACTGCAGTAGATCGCATACAATTTAAGCTTCTTATTTATCCTTTGTCTATATACAAAATATTAAGTAAGTTTATATATGAGTATATATAGTCTTATGTTCATTTATGTATATTTTTATGTATGTTTATGTATCAATATATATTATTATAGGTTTTAGTAGATTTTAATAATTTTTCAGTACTTTTCTTGATTACTTTTTGCATCGCCTACTCATCTCATTTCATTTATATTAATCCGCTACCCTAAGGTTGTCTGGAAGAGATCGCTTTTAGCGATAAGATCGCCTATTGTTTGCCTCTATTGTAATGTTAAGTGTCATTTGTATTTGTATTTCTTTCTTCTTGAGGTGTGCAATAAGGAGTATTCTATTCTATTCTAAAATATAGGATACTTTTTACCCGATTACGGAAAAATAAGTGCTAGGCGAACGAGGTCGCACGGTCGCGGGCACCTAAACCTAAAAACATAAACTTAACAACTGGCATATTGCATAGAATAGCTATACTCGTATAATGTTGGCAAATTAAAGAAAATCTGAACGAAAAAGTTACAAAACAAATGTCTCTCGTTACATTTTTAATCTTTCTTTTGTCAGTCCCTTGTAATCAGTTGTTTTGTTGTAATCAAATCTCGAAACTTTTATTGTGTCGTCTGTTCGCGAAGTGGCCGCATTATCTGTTTTGTTTGGGAATTTGTATTGAACTTCTGTAATTAAACATTTAATGGTTTCATTAAATATAATTCTTATCTAAAGTCACGTTATAAAGGGCAGTCAGAAATGACAATGAATAACTGTTAAGTAAATGTATGTACAAACAGATAGCGGCTGATGTTAAGCTGTTACAGTTAGTTTTTTTAAATTTATTTACATATAACGAAATGATACATGTGTTGCTATACCAGCGGACAAAACCATAAAAGATTTAACTGCCGCTGTGTTCGCTCTTAAATATTGCAAACATTATTAAATGCAAAAATATTACTAATGTAAAAGAATAAAAAATAAAATAAATAACATTAACGCTTCAGTACTCGACCCTGGTCCAATGATTAACGCCCCAATAATTATTAAAATAAACAGAGTTATGGGGCTTTAAATGTAAAGTTCGATTTTACTCACTTAACTGATCTAATTTTGTTGTTTACTGTCAATTTAGCATTGGATACACAATCCTTGAAAATAACATTTAGCTTTATGAAAACGAACAAATTAAGACTGGAGATATCTTTAAAAAGTTGCAGACCCAAAGATGCTCAGTTTGGAGAGCACAATCAAACCTTGCTAAAGCTGGATATGACGGCGGCGCGAGACCGATCGTTACGGAGAACTTTGGGGAGGCCTTTGTCCAGCGGTGGACGTCTATTCGCTGTTATGATGAGGTGGGCCTATCCATTTTGCTTACTTGTCCCGACTGACCTTATAAAGCTACAGGAAAATGCTCGTTAATTCTAGTGGAATGAATAATAATGGGAGCGCATACTAGCACTAAGCAATTGAAATTTAAAACGGAATAATTTAGGGGAGTGATTGGTTTAAATTATAAAGCTTTGTAGTTTAATTAAATATTCCAATCATAATATTATTGAAAGGCTGCCGAGTCATTTTATATATTTATGATAACTATCATTAATAATGAAAGCTACACACCTATTAAGTACTCAATTAAATTATACCTGGGTGATTCTACGAGCGTTCTAACAGCGCGGTTCTAGCGTCACTCTTTTTTAGGGTTCCGTACCCAAAGGGTAAAAACGGGACCCTATTACTGAGACTTCGCTGTCCGTCCGTCCGTCTGTCACCAGGCTGTATCTCAAGAACAGTTGAAATTTTCACAGATGATGTATTTCTATTGCCGCTATAACAACAAATACTAAAAATAAAATAAAATAAATATTTAAGGGGGGCTTCCATACAACAAACTTGTTTTATGGTACGGAACCCTTCATGCGCGAGTCGGACTCGCACTTGCCCAATTTTTTACGATTACTACCGCAACGGAAGAGCCAGTCGTTTTAATTTAATTATTATCTAACTAGGATTGCACTCGGGAGTGGCTTCGGAATATATAAAAATCGACTTCAAACAATCACCTCTTTAAACAATATTTTCAGAAATGAGATAACGAAAAAATAACCGCGTGGTCCCGCCGACGGTGGCTAGTAATAAGCACGCCTTTTATAGTTGCCGGCCAACTTTTAGAAAAAATGGCGGATCTGCGCTTGTGCATTTGTACGTAAATCGGCTACTGCGCAGATAAGCTCTAAAAGTTTGCCGGCAGCTGTACTTGACGTAAGTGCGTTGACGGCACGTTGTCCATGCGCCGTTAGCGTGAGTCGAGGCGGGGCGATGACGTTACGGATATGATAGGTATGCGTTGCAGTTTGAAATGTCATACAAAGAAAAATAATACTACACTAGACGGCCAGTTGAGGCGGTGCCGATCCAGTGCCAGACGGTTAGTGTGCGATTTGAAGTAACTATTTCAAAGCCCTTTTTAGAATAAATAATCCTACAAAAATCTAGTCAGCGCTTGAAAGGGAAGCCAGTTTTAGTGAGCGACGGCGTCACGGGCTCAGTTTCGTCTGTGTACAGTCCGGCCAAAAAGAGTAGAAATTAAAAAGTGGTAATAGGTAGGTACTGTAGTGTCCTCCCTTTCTAATTAATATAAGAAGACGGGGATGACGCTACAGTATTGCCTTTTTTAATTTCTACTCTTTTTGGTCGGACTACCAATACGCATCTGTCACAACGTCACTATTACAAGCAAAAAGTCTCTATGATTTCGTAGACATGCACACATAAAACCAAAACCAGCTTCATCATTCGCAAATCTGTTGTTTGAAGCCTCGTTCTAGGCGTCCTATAAGCCGATTTGTGTAAGATTGTCCCTTAATTTTTTTTTATCATATCATATTGAGCTTATTACTTATATAATTATATCATATAGTATAACTCAACATCAGTCTTAGTTAGTTAGTCTAAGTTTAATAATGGCAACATCTAGTCTGAAATCTTAAATGGATTGTGGTAACTTAAGGATGCGTCAAGAGCTTCGACTAGTCCTGTTTCACTAGATTCACCAATGTCCAATTATCGTTCACCAAATCTGCATCCGAGTCACGGTCCCTGTGTGGGTTCCACAATTTCCGCGGTAGAATTTCGTCAAATTTTCAGTCCAATTGGCTCATTAATGTTGGCGAAATCTCCGGCGGATGTGAATTAGCCGAAATGTCCGCGGGGTGTTCGTTGAGATTTTTAAGGAAAAAAAACATAAGGCGATTACTTTTACCAAATAAATGTTATATCGTGTTTCTTGGCGCTTTAAATCAACCGCACATTGAGTGGAATCATTCTCGACGTCTCTAATTTTGTAACAAGGTTTATTTGACTTCAGTTCGTTTTATTTATGTTTTCATTTGTGCCTTGAAACTCTTTCTGAGGTCCGATTTCATTGACGACGAATGACCAATTAATATTTTTTCCCCATTATAAATCTCAAATTGTATTGATAACGGTTTTCTATGGAGAGCGGTATTTATTTCAGAATAAATCGTAACTTTATCCCCTCATCATGACGAAAACGCTGGACGGATTTTAACCAATTTTAGTACAGGGACAATTTTGGATATCCAAAAATGATTATTGGATACTTTTTCCCCGACAATGGTAAAGAAAAAAATACGCGGACAAAGTTACGGGCACCTTTTAGTTTGACATATTAATGTAGCAACTGTCGATGAAGGGGAATGAGCTACGCGCTGGTATCCCAAGTTACATTTGACAATATAAGCATAACATCTGGGGTACTACATTATGGAGTTCTTCAAAAAAGGTCGAGTGTACAGATTTTTAAAGGGTCGGCAACACGCGTGCGAATTTTCTGGAGTTGCAAGCGTCTAAAGGCTACGGTAACCGCTTACCATCAGCGGGCCTATGATGGTTGCGTTTATCACATGATAAATAAGTGACAAAGCGTCTGTCACTCACACTCGCATTTGGTCAAAACGTGACGGATGCTTGGTCACTTATTTATCGCGTGATAAAAGCAACCATCATAAGTCCGCAGGCGGGCCGTAAGCTTGTTTGCCACCTGTGTAGTATAAAAATAAACATAAATATATCGCATGTATAATATAAAGAAGCCATAAAAATATTCTCTCACCGAATGACATGCACGAGCCGCGAACAAAAGCCTATTTAATCAACCGGGAACCGCGTTCCTCCGCGCGCAATCCGGGAAGTGTGCGTTCGTGTACTTTAGACAAGTATGGAAATATTGACCCGCGCCCGCTGGTAATACAATCTGACTTTACGCGCATTTTAAATGAGTCAGACTCACGGAAGGTTAGAGAAAAGTAATTTGATTATCAACGTTAGGTCTATTGGACTAAAGTTGCTTTGATTCTAATTGAGAAGAATTTTCATTAAAATTTTTAATTTCATTTTATTTTTAAATTACATGAGTCATGAATGATGTTAATTTCGATGAGCTTAACAAGCATTTCTCAGCATCTGCCTTATTTGATGGCCCTGTTAAGGGAAATACCCTTAACTATCTTTCAACATTTCCAACTCCTGATTTTCCTCCTTTCTCTATTCGTCCTTTCTCTGACAGTGATGTTAAGAAGAACGTACTGAGCATCAGTTCAAATGCAGTCGGTGCTGATTGTATTAGTCGCAACATGATACTTCCTCTTCTCGACCTGCTTACTCCTGTTATTACCGGCATCTTTAATTTTTCAATTTCCTCTAGCGTATTCCCTTCACTATGGAAGGATGCAGATATCATCCCTTTACCCAAAAAATCCAATCCTTCTTCTTTTTCTGATTACCGTCCAATATCCATTCTCCTTTTTCTATCCAAAGTCATGGAAAAACTAGTGCACAGACAAATAAATTCTTTCTTGAACCAGAACGACCTCTTGAACCAGTTTCAATCTGGTTTTCGTCCTGGTCATAGTACCACCACTGCGCTTGTTAAAATCACAGATGATATTCGAATGGGCATGAATAACCGGAAGTTAACGGTTTTAACCCTCTTAGATTTCAGCAATGCGTTTAATTCTGTGGATTTTGACATAATGCTCGCCATCTTACGTTCTCTTAACATATCTCCTGCAGTGATGGACTGGTTTCGTAGTTACTTAAGCGGTCGTCGGCAAAGAATAAAGGTGGAATCCTCTCGTACTTCCTGGTGCAGTATATCGGCAGGCGTTCCGCAAGGCGGTGTACTGTCTCCACTATTGTTTTCGATCTTTATAAATTCCATTACTCAAAACCTTTCATCTCAGTATCACCTTTATGCCGATGACCTTCAAATTTACACGCAAGGCGTACTTGATGATCTCCCCACTGCCATCGACACTACGAACAATGACTTGTTACGTATCTTAGAGTGGAGTAGCAGTTACGGTCTGAAAGTGAACCCAGCGAAAACGCAAGTCATCATCATTGGCAGTAGTCAGATGGTATCTAGGATCGACTTTTTAAAACTCCCACCGATTATTTTTAATGGGATTGTAATACCTTATTCTAACCAGGTGAAAAATCTTGGCGTTTTAATGGACAGTTCTTTATCTTGGGTGCCGCAAATGTGTGAGGTTAGCAGGAAGATGTTTGCTGCAGTAGCCTCGTTGCGACGACTGCGTAACTTTCTCCCCATTGCCACTAAAATTGCGTTGGCTCAAACTTTACTTCTCCCTATTCTGGACTACGCTGACATCTCCTATCTCGATCTTACAGAGGAGCAACTTAATAAGCTTGAGCGCATTCAAAATGTTTGCATTCGGTTCATATTTGGGTTACGCAAATATGACCATGTATCTAGTTTCCGTTCTCAGCTCAAGTGGCTCCCAATCCGTTTTCGTCGTAACTCTCATATTCTTGCTCTTCTTTATAGTATACTTTTTCATCCTGCAACTCCCCGCTATCTCAAAGAGCGTTTCACTTATCTCACTTCTGCTCGATCTGCCCAAAATTTGCTCCTTGCCGTACCTTCTTCCGTCTCAAAATTTTATAATAATTCGTTTACTTTTAAAGCTGTCTGTTTATGGAACTCCTTGCCTGTTAGCTTAAGGCGCGCTAAATCTCTTGTTTCTTTCAAAGCTCAACTGAAAGAACACTATCTATCCCTTTCATAATTCGTATTTTATTCAAATGGTCCTATTATCTGTTGGCTGAATGTATGTATGTATTTATGTATTTATTTTTTTATTATATTTATGTATTTATTTGTTTTTTATGTATATATTATTATCATTGTCCGATTTTTGCACCGCCTAATAATAAAATCTGATTTTTCAAGTTCTCCACTACCCAAAGGTTGTCTGGAAGAGATCGCTCTTTAGCGATAAGACCGCCTGTTGTTTACCTCTAGTTGTAATGTCTTAAATTGTATTTCTCCTGTATATTTTATGAGGTGTGCAATAAAGAGTACTTGTATCTTGTATCTTGTCATGATCATGACTCAAAATATTTGTATGCCTTTTGACGAAACATAGTGATACACCTACCTACATATAAGTTCAATGTAACATCCACAAACCTATGTTTACAAATAAATAATTTAACTTTGACTTTGAAGGACCAAACATTTTACTAACACTGTTTTTCATTTGGATTACAGAAAAAAAATCTAGACACACGGTGTGATTTGAACAACCTTTACAATTGAATTGTGGCAAAATTAAACGTTTCGAATTTTATCTATCCGAGATACTATCACCATATGTCACTTGAGCGGTAGCTATTTACTTTTTAAATTACAATATGACAATATCACTTATGTAAGATAAACGTCCCTGTGCTCGACACGCTAATGCCTAATAGTCGACACCACGCTGTCACTTCTATTGCTAATGACATAACATTCAAGATGACAACTATTGGGACAGTGTCGAGCACAGGGACGTTTACCTTATCTACACATAATTATGCTGTCAGTTCTGAAAGAAATGCACAAGCGGAGAATAAAATCTATATATATATATATATAATAAAATCTATTGAATCAATCAAACCGCGTTCTTTCACGTGCAATCCGGGATAAAAACAAATGAATTAACGAAACTAGACTCATTGGTGATGCTTTGCCGGCTGGGGGCATCTTCCAGAGCCTCGGACATCGCCGCAAAATTGCCAGCTTGTCAGTTTTCTGTCGGATATATTTTGGAGAGCGTGCACAGGAATTGCACAATTAAATTCCGCCATCCCCGTTTCACCACCGGACACCTAGGCGAGAGGAGCGACTTTATCCCTATGTTGTCAGTTTACCACTTATTCGCACGAAGCCATTTCCTTCATCATTTCTAATGGGAACCGCTAAGGAATGGAACTCGCTTCCATCGTGTTTATTTCCAGAAAATAATAATTTTGGTATCTTCAAGGCAAGAGTGAATGAATAAGCGATTTTCGAACCAGTCACTTACCATCAGGTGATTGAGAGGTCAATCGCCGGTCAGTTCGTGAATAAAAAACAAATTAATGAAGCATGATGTGCGCGTTCAGATACGAACACGGCTTCTTTCTGGCATCGCACTGTCCGCTATCGGCGGGCTGTTCATCCTCGCACACTGGAGCCTAAATGGAAGAGAACTATGCAGTTCAAGAGGAATTTCCTATCGCGAACGCTCTGCATGTGGAAGGAACCCCCTGCCGAGGTTTCCCCCGGGGGCTACAGTATGCGGTTCTTCAAGAGCGGAGTAAATAGGTTCTTAAAGGTCGGCAACGCGCTTGTGATACTCCTGGCATCGCAAGCGTCCATAGGCGGCAAGCTTGATTGAAACAGTCGTAGTATAAAAAAAAGTATGGAAATATTGACCCGCGCTCGTAATACAACTTGGCGGGGCCTCCAGGGAACTTGTCAGGAGTTGCGGCGAGGCTATTGTTTTACGCGCATTTTAAATGAGTTCAACTCACGGGAGGTTAGAGGAAAATGTCATCGCAAGTTCTTTATACTTTTGCGTAAAGTTGTTATACTGACGACGACACGGTTGGCTTCGTTGGCGGCAGCCATATTATCTAATGGGCATATTACAATAAAGTAAATTGTGTTTTAAGAACTCAAAACAAATACATTATAAATTCAGTTTTGCGCCTCACACTAGGCGGGGCCTGTCGTGTGACACCACATTGTCGTCGTTGTAACCGTTCTCAAAAGCACGCGAAGAAAAGCGGAATTGGCGCAGGCAAGCACTATGGCGCGCAATACTGCATATGCCATTAGCGCGGTCCGTGGCGCGTAGCGAGTCCGTCTTGATAGATTTCTCATTAATTTTGTTTCGACAATAGCATCGTGTGCATAAGTTTTATTGTTTACCAATCCCTCACCATTACCTAATTTCTCTGTTTGGCTGGTTGACAGGTAGAGACAGAGGCATTAAGTTCGCCATTTGTACTTATGTACTGTGAAATAAAGTCTAAATAAGTAATGTCAACGTCATTGTAATCATGACATCTCTCTGAGTTCGTGGTTGTGGGGACAACAGCAAAATTGCCAGAATAGAATATCTGCGTGAAAGATCTATTTATTTGTATCCATAATTTCTTGGACCTGTAATTGCCTCTTGAACTTGTGAAGAACAGCACCATGGCTATTCATTGCAATAGCCGTTCTCAAAAGGCCGAGCTTTGCGGTGAATGTTTCGTAATTAAACTGTTATTGACTTACTTTGCCAGAGGGCGAAGCCGAGGGATAAACTTAGTAATAAATCTTGCTAATTTTTCTCCTTCAATCTCGGTCCCTTCTGACAATTGTGGTCACTGGAACTTCTACGAAATCTCCTACTCTTAGATTAAGAAATTTGGCAATATTCGCCAGGATGATTATTAATACTTTATGACCATGCTTTAGTTTTTTTTTCATAGGCTAGTTAACTAATGTTAAATTGTATTAAATTAATGTTAATTTCGTATAGTATTTAGCACAGGAAACCTAAGATACCAGGAAACATAAGATATTTTTAGTTCATAAAAGTAAAAGATGGCTGAAAAACCTGAACTTGAAAATATGGTTTTTATTCTGTTTTTTGAAATGCTTAAAACGCTGTCTGCCATTTCGCCTATGATAGTGACGTCAGCGGTCCCGTAAAGAAAACTCCTATACTCGAAATTCGACCGTCGAATTATGCCGTTCCTCTCGATCTCCTGTCAAAGTATATGTAAGTGAGCCGGACGGCACAATACGACGGTCAAATTTCAAACATCGGAGTAGCCCTTCTATTTATTTACTCGGTATTCTACGTCACGCCACAAATAAGCTAAAGACAAAAATTGCGGTTGGCGTTTTCAATTAATTTAGGTTGTAGCTATCACAATTTTTTTTTAGAGCTAGTTAGATGATTATTAACCATTTCAAATATATTCATAAATGGGTCAACCTATTGTTATCTTATCGAAGCTTAGCAAGGCTTATCAGACGTTCTTATTGATTCTGTGTCCGTAACTTCTTGGACTTGTAACTGCCTCTTGAACTTATGAACAACAGCACCATGGCTATTCATCGCTGTGGCCGTTCTCAAAAGGCTTTGTAAATCCCGTATTTTTGAACACGCAAACTTGCGATGAATGTTTTGTAATTAAATTGTTCGTGTAATTACGGTATACTTTGACAGGTAGCGAGAAATTGGACCGCAGAAGGCCACTGGAGGGTAAAAAGAAGGGATCATAGGGATGGAAACCGCGGTTAAAAAACTTTAGTATCCGCCATTTTGCGACTTGAACTTTGCCCGAGCTGTTTTAGTGTGATCGATCACGGGTTGAGTTCAAATATTTCTTTGTTAAGAACATCTGAATATCTAGGTAAGAAATTTGAGACGAGCAAGTATAACAATAAAAAATGCTGGTCAAGTGCGAGTCAGACTCGCGCACCGAGAGCTCCATACGAGCTATGAAAGCACTGCATATTGCTCTGATGAAAATAATAATCTGTACTGACCGACAAACTAACTTTACCGTTGGAATACAGTAAAACATACTGTACGTATTATTAAATATGTATCAAAAAGAAATATTACGTAAGGTATGTACTTTAAATAAAGGCTATATTAAAAATGTGCTTAATTGCCTATAGTTTTCAGCTTTTCCCCTATACTTGTAGTATATGACGGGTTACTTGGCAAATTTCATAGTTCTAGATCAACGGAAATTAGCCTATAAATTTTGATTCCCTTGAGTGTCGTGTCAAAATATACGTTTTTTGCGGCATAAACGGCCGTATTTTTTTTACGTTAACTTAGAAGTTTGATTTTTCACAGCATCAAGGGACCGTAGACTTGATTATATGGTTTTAATTCCAACTCGATAACTCCACGCGCTCCCAGATCTTCTGATCAAAGCAGTCTAGAAACATACATCCATAGTATACAATCGACCTGAAACTTATTATTTTGCACAGAGGGTGCGAAACTTTGTATGAAAATCCCATGGGACCCAAAGTTACTTTCGCTGCTTCCATGGTTTTCTAAAGGTGCAAAAAATTCGAAAGATGGCTTTGGAAGGATTGAAACCGCCGGCAAAAACTTTAGTTGTATCCGACATTTGACTTGAACTTTGACCAGACTATTGAATTCTATGTTGATTTATGGTTGATTGCCGCCGACCCGTTTACTCCGAAGGGCGGCAAATACTGACATTCTGTACGAAACCAGCGATATTTGAAATATTTGAACAAAAACGAAGGGTTAGCAAAACACGGGGTAACCCTAATGAATGTGCGTGAATTATTTGTAAATCATTAAAACTTTTACAAGGCTATCACAACAAAAACAGGATTATTTTCGTATGAATATTATTTAATTACCTAGCGATGATAATTAACGGATGTTTTGGGCGTTTTGCCGAGGTATTTCAGTAGAAATCAATGTTTTAATACCTTGCCTGTTTACTTTGATAATTTAACATAAACATGGTCCATTATATTTTCATTCATAATGAT
The DNA here is from genome assembly GCA_947623375.1 of Apotomis capreana. Classification (NCBI taxonomy): domain Eukaryota; kingdom Metazoa; phylum Arthropoda; class Insecta; order Lepidoptera; family Tortricidae; genus Apotomis; species Apotomis capreana. The sequence goes on from OX392501.1 coordinate 2,900,903, forward strand.
TTCAGACCTTTGACTAATTGGCAAATACATTATGTCTTTCAATCGTTATTTGGGACTTTGAAGGGGATTCGATATATCTGGTAATTTAATCAGTGGTATAAGCCCTCCTTGGAAGGATACAATGTGTCCCACATGGTGATGTGTTAGCCTTCCCTATATAGCTTCTTCACTTCGCCATAACCTTCGTCTTCAGAAGTATTCTTATTCGTATTTCTTCACATCTGATAGCCACACTTTTTATCTGCTAGTCTTAGGTCTTCCTCTAGAAATTTCTACGGTATGTATTCCAATTGATAAAAAAAACGGTAAAAGTGGCGGGCGCAGAACTCAATCCAAATGTAGCTAATTAAAAATTGGAATAAACGTAACTTAGTTTCAAAATATTTTGCAGCGAATATCAACATTTCTCTCTTTTGATTAAAAAGTTCGCGTTATTTCCGAATAATTAATCAAAAGAGGATGAAATTTGGTGTAACGATGAATTGAAGGTCCTACTCCAGTCAAAAGGTGTATTCTAACTTATTATTAATCTAAATTTAGCAAATATTCTGCTTAAGCAGTTGCAACATAAATGCTTGTAGGTACAGGCAACATGAATATTACGAGTTCGTCCAACCATGGCGAATGCAACTGCGTCCGAATCGTTCGATGATGAATATAGATAATAAATATCGCATTCGACGCAATATTAAGTAAATATGTATGACAAATTATAAAATTTACTACGTGATATTTGAAAGTTCATACAAAGGTCAATGGTAAAATAAAATAAAATTACGAGTTTCGTCTGTGATGTTCTGTCTATGTTTATTAAAGATAAATTGAGTTGTGTGTGTATAATGAACCTCACGTAAAAATTGACAGGAACGGCTTTACATGTTTCAAACTCATATGAACCTCCATATTCACCAGGGACAGCTATCCGTGCTGCTACGCGACTCACGGCCCAATTTTTTTTTACGTGAGTTTAAACAGTATTTATAATTAAATTATTAAAGATGTCTCACGATAGTTTTATTAATATTATAATGAATCCTTGTTGCTTTTAACAATGACAGATTTTAAATGTTTAAATTATAACAAATATGATTTTTTTAATGCTTTGAGCGGGATTTGAAAAAAGCTTTCCGTGCGAAAAGGGTGAATTGCCAATTATTCTATCACAGCTAGCTAAATCATCGGGTGGCAATAAAAATGACAGATTTTTTTAAAATTACGTTACACATTGAAAGGGCGATCAAGATATAACTTTTGACACCCCGTTTGATTTTAAAAATCATTGACTGGACTACCGGGCTAATTGATAAAACATCAGATGCCGCCCAAACGCCGGGCGACATGAATTTTTAACAGTTTCATCCAGGACGTCTTAAGGCTGAGTGCTGGCAGCCTTCATCGATGACCTGTCAAACCTGTCAATGGCTATTGAAATTACGGGTAACCGTAAACTGAGATGCCAGTGGATTATGGGTTTAGATCCCAATAAATATTACGCTAACAGTGACAATGGTAGGGATAGGGATTCTGGACCCTGCCGTAGTAACATGGGTTATCACTCAAGTTTGAGTGGCAATAGCTCGTTATTGCGGCAAGGTTGTAGGTACGCTTGTTAGCTAATTAGTTACATGACTGTATAGATCGTATAGATTGGGATGTATAAATGTGTCCGTAAGGGCAATTAAATTTTACTTCGACACTAGAAGATTATCTTGACGAACTATTCAACTGCCGATAAACACAATTACCAGTCGACATTATCAAGACAAATACATTTAGAATTTTTTTTAAACAGAACGCCAAAAATTGCTTGGCTCTATATATTTTTTTTATGTTCCAAATGATTACTATGACTTTGAAATAGAATCAAATTAATTAGCTATAAAAAGAAATCAAATTATTCCAGACAAATATTTCTCTCTCCTCTGCGCTCCAACTGAAAGCAATGCCCACGCTATCGCAAACTTCAGAACTTTATCACAAAGTAATAATTCTTTATATTTAAATTGAAACGAAACAAATGTATGCTTCCAGTGGGATTTGAACCCAATTCTCCACGATTCCCCGCCCGACGGGGCATCTGCCAATTGGCCTCTGGAGATCTGGCCCGGAGTTATCGCTTCAATATAATCAGTCGAATTTTGCTAATGTAAGTGCTTTAATCAAAAAATCATAATTCTTTCAATATTTAATAGAATCAATATTGATTCTATTTTTGTAGTGAGACCATATTTCTTATTTTGTATAGGTATACAAGGTGCCCATGAGCATTATGAAAGATTTTAACCACGCATTCCTGAGGTCCTAAGGAGTAATAAATCTTATATGAACCTATGCCAATATATATTTTTTTTCATTTTTCCATACAATAAATACTTGATAAAAAATAATAAGGCGGTACTCCTGAACACGGCGCGCATCGTCAGGAGTACCTTGAGTTACTCCTTAGGACCTCAGAAATGCGTATTGCGTGGTTAAAATCTTTTGCAATGCTCATGGGCACCTTGTATATACAAAGGATAAATAAGAAGCAAAAATTGTATGCGATCCACAGTGCAAGTGGGACATAATGCATGCAGAACAAAGCAAGGAGAATTCGGCCTCAAAAAAAGATTCCTACTATAATCATTCTAACCATGGATCACCATTAAAGAACATTGCCAATATCCATACGAACTCGTGTTTCACTGACCAATTGTAGATGGCGCCACAATACTGAGGTTTCTATTTTGTAAATCACACTAATATTAACTATAAAGGCGAAAGTTTATGAGTGTCTTTGTGTGTTTATGTGTATGTTTGTTACTTCTTCACGCACAAACGGCTGGACCAATTTTGATAAATTTTGGTATGAAGGTAGCTGACACCCTACATTAACAATAGGCTACTTTTTATACCGTAAACATGTAGTGTTCCCGTGGACTGAGCGGGTAACACCGCGCGGCGTAGCTAGTATTAAGTACATAATTTTGTATAAGTTAAGAAGTAGGTAAAATGGCTTTCCAGCGACGATAATAGTATTTTATGCAATCGTTGCACAATGAAGGTTCTTCAAAGTCGAGTACCGCGTTTAGGTCACGTGGCTTGCCGAGTGGCCTAAGTAAGGTACGAGATTTTAAGACCTAATTGTGTAACTATTGCATACAATACTTTTTATACGAGCAAAATACAGAAAATATTTTTTTACTTTAATCGTCATTCACAACTATGAATTTTTATTTTTGATTAACCTTTTTCGTTCAACTAAACTGACCTATTAAAAAAATATGATCGCGATGGTCGTGGCGGGTGCCTCGTGATTTTTTTGACAAGTAATTTCAACCAACCAGTGAGCAGTACCGTGTTTTTTAAATCAAATATGCTGATGTTCTCTTTTTGAAATTATAAGAGTTGAGAAGAGAGATGTCTTATGAATATTAAAGTTCGGTAGCGGGTACCATAGAGTATAGAATTTTGATACAGGATTAAAAAGTGCGTTATTGTGATTGTGTCTGTGAAATTATAATTGACAGATTAAAGTACGCGAGTATAAAAACAATTAAAAAGCGTATCAGTCAACAGCAAACATGACAACAGCAGTTTCGAAAACGTAAATATGTTGTTACACCACAATGGCGCGAATCACGAAAACAATAAAGGCTTATCAAATTACGCCGTCATCAGCGAGTTCCCACCATGACTTGCTATCCATCGGCCATCTATCATCCCTGCATTATACCATCATTACCTACTCGTGTATGTAGCCCCTTCCTACCCTCGAATAAAACCACATGTGTAGGGCTTGCAATATCGGCATGGTTTTCCAATTCCGGAATTGACTTCGAGATTGGCACTCAATTGAACTGGTACCGGAATTGACTTACCCCACAAAAGTATACAAAAAACGAGTATTTTTTTTTTACAATTGAAGGCGGAAATCGATGTTCTTATTTTCAAGGGTTTTATGGTCAAGAGAAGCTTAACAAGGCTTTTCACCCTAGTCTCAGAAATGCCTTGAGGTCTTATTTTTCAGAATTCTCAGGATATGTAATATATTTAGATAGTTCTACTGCGTCTTTCTCAATCAATATAATTAATTGTACATAAATGCTACATTTTTATGTCTGTTTCTTTGTTCTCATTACGACAGTGATTTCCACACAGACGCTCCAGTATCTGACTTAGTGTACACATCAAAAGTGTCGTAATCTAAAGCTTGCTTAACAATGTCTTAGCCCGCCTCTTGGTCATCAGCACAGTCTCACACGAGTCACTTATCATCAGTCATCCCATTGACAACGCTGCATATTTTGAGCATCCGTGGAGGCAACGGGAAGCTAAAGCGGACCTCCTCATTCAATGATTAATTCATAGTTCTTCTATCAGTTGTTTATAGGTTATCGCGGGCTGGGTTTCCACAACTCGACGTCTTACCATGCGCCTATTTTGCTGGAGGGGCACTACTCTTGCCAACCCAACTGTACCAGAGAACCTAGTAGTCCCTTTAAGTTACATGTAACGGCTTCTAGGAGTGACCTCGGCGACCCGAGTAATAGGCCACTCCAGGATATTCGAGAATGACGTAGGCGGCTGTCTCCTCTGCCTCCATGCAGACTCTGCAAAGAGGGCTGTCAGTGACACAGTAGAGTAAATAAGTGTGTTTGGTAAGGAATGTCCGGTTATTGCTCCAGTTATAAGCTGGAGCTGGGGCCTCCTTAGTTTTTATTATATTGACCTTCCATACCCCGCCGGTCACTATCGTAAGTTTTTACCGAGCACATTCATCACACATTTCTATCATAGACATCAATACCCTTGGATTTCCCATCAAAATTTCTCATATTACTGTCTAGAAACTACATTAAATAGTCTTTTCAATTCCGGAATTTCGATATTGAACGTCCATAATTCCGGATTTGTAATATCGGAAAAATCATGCGAAATTCCGGAATTTCTAAATTCCGGAATGCATGCCCTAAACATGTGCTACCAGTCTGCATTTAAGAATAGAAGTATAGTTTTTGACCAGGCTTCAACTGACAGATACTGTAATCATTTAAATAATTCATTGACTGATTTATTTATATTTATTTGTTTAATAAATAAATAAAATTAAAATAAGTTTAATCATTGTTTTCATAAAATAAATAAATAAATGAAATAATTTATTTCGGCCAACTTGGATCAATAGTGTTTTCATTACATTTGTTTATTTAATAAGTATCATTATTAAATAAACAAATTCAATAAATTTATCTAATGTAAGGCCTAACGCCTCGTACATGAAGCTGTTTAAATGTAATAAGAATATTGTTTTTTTTTATTTATTTTTTATTCACAAACTGACCGGCGATTGACCTCAGTATCACCTGATGGAAAGTGACTACGGGGTCGAGGATGTAGCTCGCCGGTTCAGTAATAGCCTATTCACTCTTACCTTGAAGATACCTAAATTATATTGTTTAATGTTTTTTGTAATATTAATTAATATACTTTTAAACCAAAGATCAAAGCTTAAAGAAAAATTGAAAATGGAGCTTACTTGGTAGAAGATACCGGGAATCAAACACGGTACCTCTGGATTACCGGTCCAGCGCGTTAACCACTTCGCTATCCTAGCTCCAGGTAGATCTGACGAATGTTTTCCTAATGCTTAGTGTGTCGATCTTTGCATTGTTTATTTGAAAGGTTTTTACACCTTAGCGACCTCTATGTGAATACGTTAATATTCACATCCTACCGCACCACTTTACAGCGGTGAACGAGCAAGCGAGAGAGGGCGCTGTTAGTTTTTATAAAATGAAACATGTAATGTCTCACTTTTTTAATTGATTTTGCCCCGCTGTTTTAAGCCCGTCTATTGTGAAGGATGGGCAACTACGGAACCCTACACTGAGCGTGGCCCGACATGCTCTTGTTTATTTTTTAAATACAATAAGGTTTTATGAATACCTAGTAGGTATAATGAACTTCGTCCGCGGGCCTTTTTTCATTACCCTTGATGGGTAAAAGGTATCCATTAGCCCTCTTTGGATGCACAGCTACTCTGGTACCAAAAATCGTTAAATAACACTGGTAATAAAACATTTCAAATTGTAGGTGCGATACTCGAAGAGTTTTGAGAAAAACATTGGTCATCCAACAAAACCTTTACCATTTATTCGAGAAGAACGCCCGCTATGCAAATCTCCTGGGAATTAGTTGCTCTCTGACCATGTGGTGGAGTACAGACGAAAACTTTAGAATATCGATTAGATCCTAAAATAGCAATATTGATTGAATTATTAACTTTGTATTTCAATTTTCACAAATTAAATACATCCCTCTGTCACATTACTAGCTGCGACCCGCGGTGTTGCCGGCTCATCTGACACTGAACACTAATATGATAATATGAATGATAATATTGTTATTTTATGCCTATGTGTTAATCCAGGGTGTCGGCTACCACCATACGAAATTTCATTAAAATTGTTCTAGCCGTTAGAGCGTGAAGAAATTTGTAACAAGTATACAAACACAAGTATATGTTAATCCAGGGCGTCAGCGTCCAGAGGTATCCATACCAAATTTTATCATAATTGGTTTGAGCCTGAAGAAGTGACAAACATACAAACACACTCATAAACTTCCGCCTTATATTTATTAGTGTGAGTATTCCAGATATTTATTAATTATTTATACGAAAACCTTTTTTAGTTTCGTAACCTCTAAATTGTATTAACTTGGACGATAATAGTGTTATCAGGCTGCAGGCACGTTGTTTGACCGCGAAGTTTCATCCCGCGGGACCTGTCGTATTAACGGGAACTTGTACATTATTCATCTCGTATTGATTATCGTGTTGTTTTGATGTCGGCGAGGGATAAACATTATTTTGTTATAACTTAAAAACCGTCTGTTTCAGACACGGAGATCGAATGAAAAATTGTAGTTGCACACCGACCAGAAAAACAATAACAATCAGAGCTTTAAGGCTTCTTACTCGTTCAAAAATGCTGATTGTTTTGGATATTTTTCTCTATGATCAAACATGCTTTGTAACATATTATTAGTGTTACTACTTAGAACAGGACCATTGCGTTTTATTGGTGCATATTTGAAACATACAGTTTGTTTTTGATTGAAAATGTTTGTTTCAAAAACTACTCGAGATTGACAAAATTCATGATTTTTTTTTTCAACTTGTTTTCTCTCTCTTGTACTCCAAAGAAATGACGGCGAATTCTGTACATTTTATTAAATTTTTGTAAGGTGATATTTATTTTTGTATCTATTTAAAAAGAAAAAAATAGTCAGGTAGTATTTATGCCTACTGCCTGCCTAGGATTTATAAATAAAATCTTTTTTGCCTAGAGCTGAATTCTGGAAGAAATAAGGGAATTCCATTTTTTTAGGATTATGTAGTCCAGCTACGACCTTGACCCCGTGCAAGGCTCAGTAACGCTACGCGTGCTACGCCGTAGACCGTAGCGGCGTTTTCTCGCTACGGAGCAAAATCTCCGGGACAAGTCAATAGATACCTAGGTATACCTAAGTAGTTCTACGAATGTTTCAACCGCTCTCGGTTTCCTGTCGCATATGTGAGCCAAAATTATCACAATATTTCTGTCACACAGTAATATATCGTTTTATCAAATCCATACATAATTATTATACTGTTAATGACTTTCTAAACGACGGTGATGCCTTTAAGCCAGTAGTTTAGTGTTTTGTGTCAATAGTAAATTTTTAAATAAGCATTATTTTGGTGGGAATTTTTTAATGTAACATGAGAGCACAATTTGTTGTTTCTCACCGGGCAAATAGTATTAGTCAAGTATGCCCGGCAGCTTGAGCATGTCATGCTCGCTTAAAGGTCTTTGCTTACGGTGGCGTCGTTGATCGGGTCGCAGCCTTCCCTATAATATGGTTGAGGGAGGCGATGGCTGAGATATGCGTCATACTCGTGAACGGGTGCCGTTTGTGGGGTCCGGTCTGTTCATGCTAGCAAGGGCCAAATTAAATATGTAGCAACCGCATACTAGTGTTAAATTAAGCAAACGTGAGAAACTTCATCCTGTACTCGATTGAAGTTATTCAATGTTGATTTTAACTTTTTGAACTCTTAGAGACTGTATACATCTCTAAGAAACAGCTTAGTGTAGTATGACACTCAGAGACTTTATACATCTCTGAGGAAATTAAATAATTTTAAAATATTTTATTGCATGTTATGACGCCTAGAGACCATATACATCTCTAAGAAATTTAGGTTTGATAATTATTTTCTAAATTATTCACGTTGACGCCTAGAGACCTTATACATCTCTATGGAATTAAATTAATTAAGTAATTATATTTTATTGCATGTTGTGACACCCAGAGACTTTATACATCTCTGGGTATATTTAATATTTAAAACTTATTAAATTTTTATTTTAATGTTCCTACTTAACATTGATTTGTAGTATCTACGAGTAACATCTCCATTACGTGTACCAGTGTAATTAGTTATAACACAAATGTATCATGTAATTGTTTTAAGTATTATTTACGAAAAAATGACTTACTGTTGAGTTTCTTTCGGCTTTCTTCTCAACAGCGGTCTCCTCTTGCGAAATGCCGGTAGATTCACAATCTGACTTGTAAAAGTGCCCCTGTGGCCTACTTACTGAATAAATTATTTCATTTCATTTCATTTCATTTCATTTCATTTCATTTCATTTCATTTCATACGCTCATTGAGGCTCATTTGTCCAAAATATGCGACAGAAAACTGAGAGCTGAAACGCTCATGGCACTACCCGCCGACATTTTCATATATACGTACGTTTTTGAATGTTATAGTTTTTCGGCATCATTATGAGTTCTTAGATGAAAACAAAGAAGCCACCTAAAGTGAATCACACTGTCACGTGTCACAGACCTCAGAGTAGATAAAATAACACAACGTGACGTTATATTGCCACATCAACAACTTTCCGTATTATTTTAACACCAAAGCGTTCCTTTTCGTTTGTTTTTCCTTAACCCTGTGTTATTTAGTTTTAGCCATGTGTAAACAAAAGTGTCAAAAGTGACGGAACTGAGACCTGCGGGCTTATGATGGTTGCTTCTATCACGCGATAAATAAGTGACAAAGCATCCGTCACGTTTTGACATAATGCGAGTGTGAGTGACAGATGCTTTGTCACTTATTTATCGCGTGATAAACGCAACCATCATAGGCCCCCTGGTCGTTCACCATGGACTCATAAGGGTGTGTCTGTGTCTCCACTGTAGCAGAGACGTCTGGAATAGACGATTGGTCAATTACTGAGTTGAAATACTACACCTGAGTTGAAATCTGTATCTCAGCTCCGCGTCACTCTTGTTATTGGTCGATTCCGCACTTCTCCGCTCCACTCCGCCTCAGTGAAAACGCACCCTAAGGCGATGAGTGAAGATTTGAAGTGGCAATGGGCAGGCCATGTTGCCCGGAGAATGGATGGCCGTTGGGGTGTCAGGTGGGGTGGCAGTCCTAGAGGGGTGACTATGTATAGGAAAGCGCAGCGGAACGGCCTCCGACTAGATGGACGGATGACCTCGTGAGGGTAGCTGGAAGTCAATGGATGCGGTCTGCATCGGGATTGCATTTTGTGACGAGCTATGGGGGAGGCCTACGTTCAGCAGTGTAGGCCTGTCGCTGATAACTAGATAGAAACAAAAGTGAAGCATCGTCCATAACACATAAACAGGGATATTATTCTCCATAAGTCAGAATTACTCAAATAAAACTGCTACGGAAAGGGGAAAGGCGAAAGTACTCTTTTATCCGATTTATCACCAATTTGTACTATAATAATAGTCGGAAACGTTCCCCATTCCGACTGAAGTTTTCCTCGAGCACATTTGAACCATTTTGCCTGTTACGGGTAATTCTTACTACTGGCAACAAGGAAAAATATCTATGGAAAAGATTTATTCTGCCGACGAATATGAATGAGAATGACTGTAAATAGTAGATTGTTAACCAAGGGTAGAAAGTGACCCATTGTACCTGAGATATTTCTGGCGCTCGAACGAAGTGAGAGCGCCAATAGTTCGAGGGTGAAATGGGTAATTTCATCCGAGTTAAACACTCTACTTTTCATTTCGACTGCGAGGAAAATAAAATACTACACGCACAAATGTCATGAGTGTGTTAAATTAATGTCCATGTAATTTTTAACCAATAATTAATAAAAGACACGGTATTCATATTTAATCTCGTGTTCCCGCTTTTTCTATTGCAAATTTTCATTATTATTATTTTTAATAGAAAAAAAAATTCAAATATACATACCGCCAAAATAAAAAAAAAACAAATCCAATGGTTTCTATTTTGTTTTTTATCTAAATGTACGATTCTATCAATAAATCAGGGACATAATTATATGTATGTATATGAATATATTTAATAATTAGATGTAAATAAATTAAGCCTGCATGCATACGTATATCTAACTTTTGGAGACATTTTTTCAATGGCCACTTACCACGGCCGACTAAATTGTACCTAATTGAGTTGGTCACGACGTGCATCTAGATGGCAATTACCTTTGACTCCGTGGCAATTAAAAAAAAATTACTTAGGGTGGACCCTAGGGATGGAAAAGCTATTTTCCACCCGGCTATCTACTCATGAAAATGACACTTTCCGAACAGGAGAGATGAAAAAGCTATTCCAAGACCCCACAAATTCGTAGGACTTGAGGACGTGCCAGTGCTATTTTATGGTTCTGCCATGGTGACAACACTGTCACACTTTGTCAGTGTCAGTTATCTTAAGATAATGAATGAACTACATTTTTATGTAAATTAATATATATTGTATGAATATACTCACCAAATTGCTGCACCGCGCGGTATTACCCGCTTATCCCACAGGAACACTACCTTTTTTGGGATAAAAAGTAGTCGATGTGTTAATACAGGGTATTAGCTACCTTCATACCAAAATTTATTAAAATTGGTCCATAAACACACTCACAAACTTTCGTCTTTATAATATGAGTGTGATTTTGCGTCGGAGACTAATTACTTAGGGGGACTATTAAATTTGTAATAATTAAATATGAAACGCAACATATAAATACCCGTCATAGCGGAAACACTTTCTCTGTCTTTTTGTAAGTGTATAATGGGGCTTTTAGCCGCTTTTCCCGCAGACAAAATTAAGTAGTATTAAGTATAATTTGCCTTTGTGGAATTATGTGCAGTTTTACCCCGTTTAGACACTATTTTTACGTTTTTGTATATATAGCAGTGAAATGACATAAACGACAGAAGTTTGTTTATTTTTACAAGACAGGTATCTAAGGTATTTAATGAATCTCTATTGAATGTTACGTGTAACCTGAATTTGTTTGTATTTATTTCCTGTTGAGGTGTGCAATAAAGAATATTCTATTCTATTCTAAGGTTCGATTGCCATCTAAAATTAATAATGTTAGTTCCCGTTTTGGCCACAATTCTTCTCTTTCCGCACACTCTGCTTAAGACAATATGTAAGAAATAAATACGAAACGTCGCTTTATATCGTATTGCTGTAAACATATTTTTATTTATTACTTCTGTTACAGGGGACACCCAGTATAATTCACGAACACGTAGTAGGTATTCAAAACTATTAAATAAAATTGAGTGCACGATAAGAGTGGATATTAAAAATAATGTTGTGTAAATATTGCCACATACTTTACATCATAAATACAAATAAAGCTACCACTAAACTCGACAAGCAGCAATGAAAAATTTATACTTAAATGTATAGGCAACGCAGACCAAAGTTACATAGAATTTTAAAATAAAACCATTTCATTTACATTACTTACTGTGGTGCAACCGGGAATAGCTTTATGAAAGTTCGCATTGAAAATTAGATGAATCACTCGACGATTCTGCATCCGAGAAAGCAATTAAAACCCACGGTTCTTATGAATTTATAACAGTTTAATTTGGAAGCGGAATATAGTTTTAGGTGTAAAACAGGTACCAGGTACGTGAGCAGAATTCTACACAGATTATAAAACCTAGAATAAGCTACAATATGGAAAGCGCCCGCAACTCCGTTCAATTTACCTTCAATAAGATTTTCCGTAGAATTGCTGAACAAATGTAGTTCATTCTCAAGAGTAGCCTACGTTTTTAATTTATTGCTCCTGTTACACGCCACACTCGGTATAACATTGATATAGATATAGGCAGTTTAGTATTCCGAATAAAAAAAACAGGTCAAGTGCGAGTCGGACTCGCGCACCGAGGGTTCCGTGCAAACACTTTCCATCCTTAAGTGGTTAAGTTAAGTTTGCACCTGGTATGTATTGCGCTCCATACAAATGAGGTGCAAAGTTAACTCAACCAATCCCGTTTGTTGTATGGGAGCCCCCCTTAAATATTTATTTTATTTTATTTTTAGTTTTTGTTGTTATAGCGGCAATAGAAATACATCATCTGTGAAAATTTCAACTGTCTAGCTATCACCGTTCTTAAGATACAGCCTGGTGACAGACGGACGGACGGACGGACTGACGGACAGCGAAGTCTCAGTAATAGGGTCCCGTTTTTACCCTTTGGGTACGGAACCCTAAAAATAGCCCATAGTAATGTGTCTATTAAAAATCGTTCTTTCGGACAAAAAATAAATATTAACTAATGCAATGCTTGACGACAATTACCTTTTACGGGCGCGTGTTTACCGCCATTAAGGGAATTACACACGTTTACGATAGCGAATGCAGCATTTGATAAATCATAACCAAAATATAATATCCGTATTATTCCAAGTGTGTTCATAGCACGCGAAACGATGTTATGGCGGCGTCGCCATAGCAGCGGGCTGTAAAAAAGCCTGTTTGGACTGTGTAAACATCAGTTGTGGAATTATTATAAACAGTTTAAACTTCCGTTTTTAATAACTATTACGAACGGTTTAAACTCACGTAAAAATCGTCAGGAACAGGTCGGCATGTTTTGAACTCACCATGCGTACCCTGTACGCGCAACAGCACGGATAGCTAGCCCTGATGAAGAGCTCTATACGAGTTCGAAACGTGTCAAGCCGTTCCGGGCAATTTTTACTGAACAAACGTGAAATTAAACCGTTCGTAATAGTCATGAAACAACGGCTCGCGATAATGTCAATAAGATTAAGTAATTTGATAATAACATCGGTATATTACGAAAGTAAGTTTGAACTGTAGAAAGACAAAATTATAGTGTGATAGACGTAAATAGCCAGTCATTATCATTAAAGTACAAGTGAAGCTAAAAAATTGACTGGGCTTGGCCCAGTCAAGTCCCAGTCCTTATCTTAACTTATCTGCTTAGCATATATTTCAGCATTATATTCAGAACCTGACACCCATTTAGATTTCAATGATTACAACGTAAGTATATTCTTAATATTGAAATTGGCTTCCTTTTTTTCATCTATGTTTAAAACTGTATGCCAATAAGCAATTAGGACGCTAGCTAAAAACATTTACAGCTGTTATTTTCGAATATTCTGACACCGTATAAAGTACGATATCGCATTTTATTCGCGTAATAAAACGTTCTATAAAATAACCTCTTAAAAATGAGCAATTTTTAAGAGGATATTTCATAGAACGTTTCCTGCCAACACAAAATGCTCTCAGTAGAAAAAATACTAGTTTTTCCCGGTATACTCGAGGCAACGAGTCAAAAGGCTTCCTAGTATCAACACCGTAAAGTAAATCCATAAACATTTCCCTGTATCACTCGAATATCCATTTAGCGGTGTTTCACCTCTTGATAGGTTGACAGGCTTTCGGGTCAGAGCACACAGGGTGCGTGTGCGCGACGTGTACGTAGACGTGCGTGTTGTAAACTATGAATTTATACTAGAGATGTCAGACTTCTTGCGTGTACATTTGCAAGCACACTTCACACTTGCAGTGTGACATCTTCTATGAGAATCAATAGCTTACAACACGCACGTAACGTATACGTCACGTCACGTCCATGGATTCCATGTGCTCTGAACTTTAGTCTTACTATAACCGAACGAAAGTTGGAGGTACATAGCTAAGATATAGAGAGGTATGGAGTGGCTAGGGATTTCATGTATATGAGGCTCATGAATAACTGGAGTAGGGTTGCCACGCTGGCGTTTTTCAAAATTAGAATTTATAATTTTTTATGAAATATTGTTTTCACCTCACTCGCTCAGAAAACCTCCGTTTATAGGGCGAAATCTGCGTGCAAAAGTCTATTTTATCCGCTAGCGTGCAAAAGTCATTTGAATTTCGAACACGACTATTTTGATTCTCTGTGGTGCATGTAACTTTTTTATATTTAAGACTCCTTCCACGCGTGACTGATTCATCAGTCGATAAATCTTCGAATAACCAATCAACGCACGCTAATAAAGGGCGATCTGGTCAGGACGGCTAAAATCATATGTACCTACGTGAATACATCTTTAAAAAAAAATACACTTACAATGTCACGTCCAGAAACCTGGTTTGTGGTTATACTGATTTTTAAGTTTTAATTTTTTCTACACTTTATTTTACGTTGAATATGTTTATATATATATTAATAGTAAGTATTTCAGTTTTATTTACATATTTTGACTAGTAAATATATTAAATACAACACAAATTTTAATATTTTATTTGTTATAAAAGTTGGAACATAAGAGTGTAATTTCTGAACGCACCCGAGAAAAAAATAAATAATTAAAAAGTTGGAAGTTTTCACAATTCACGTAAGCAACGTAAATTTGTTCTGTGGAGAATACAAACTGTTGTCTTACTTTATAGAAATATCGAAAACAAGAAAGTTAATCCCAATTTGGAGTATTTATTCAATGCTGCATTAAAACGAAAAAGGATTTATAAATATTTGGAGACGATAAGTAATTTACCGAAACTATTGGCGTTTTTAAAGAAGATAAAGCCGAAATAATCTTGTTCGGATCCTATCGTCCAATAACTTCCAAAGCAAGTGTTATGGAAAATACTTCCGAGTGGCCAACTAATCCTTCCCAGAATGCCATTCTCCCACATTCACAACGAATGTGTCAAGTAGTTTCAAATACAAATATGTATAATATAACAGTGCTTATGAAAAACTCAACGATAAAATATACACGACGATAATACGAATTACGGCCATATTACTTTAAATTTTTAATATGTGTGCTTCTTTCGTATTTATTTGGTTTGAATTTGAGTGTTATGTTTTAAATTTGATGTTAAATAGAAGGCAAAATAAATATGATTATTTTTATGTTTTAATTGTTTTTCTTGAATCTTGCATTTTCCTCGCTGTAGTGAGGTGAAAAGTTGTGTGTTCCGCATGGCTGCAAAATTATTTAGCTTCTCGTGTCTTGAAAGCTTCGCTACGCTCAGGAATCTATCTTGGAACCATTCGCTTCGCTCATGGTTCAATCTTAGATTCCTTCGCTCGCTCAGCTTTCAATTTCAACACTCGCGCCAAATAACAACTTTGCAGCCTTGCATAACAAATAACTTTTTTTTGGTATTATCTAAATCAGAATTGCTTGTACATATTCGAACCTCATACAAAAAACAAGTGAAGTAAGCAAACAAAAGTTAAACTTGTACAAAATTTTAATAATTTAGATTTTCTAGTAAAGTTCTAAGTATAGCTGTTATTTTAATGTATCTCATGTTGTGTTGTATATTCCTTGATGTTGGAGGTGTGCAATAAAGAGTATTTGTATTTGTATAGCGCGCTTCCGTAAAATAGAAATGAAAACAACATGCATTGTAACCCGATATCTATACTATTACAAAATTCTTAAATGGTATTGAAAATCTGGTTTCTACGGAGAGGGGTTTAGCAAAAATCTTAACAGAATTTTGTGAGGTTGTGCGTTATTTATTTATCATCTTTAGGTGCAATAAATAAACGGCGTAGAAAAACGGAGAAAATATCAAGAGACGTAGTAAGAAGCCTTTTTCCTTTTAAATGTTTTTATTTATATTTTATGACAAATCTGTTGATAATTTCAACCAACTTTTTGAGGTGAATATTACTTTTCCCTGAGTTCTAGATGGTAAAATAGCTATTTCATGCTTACATTGCGAGCAATCGAAAATAAGTTGCATAAACTAGTTTTCTGCGTGACTTTTGTCAAATTCGAGATGTTTATGATGAAAATTCAAACTGTAGGTTTTAAATTTATATCAATAAATTGCAATGGCCCAATTCTAAGCAGTAACATTGATATAATGTTAAAAAACATGTTTAATCATAGATAAAAATGTCTAAAACAATCAGCATTTTTAAACAGATAAGGAGCCTTAAATTGTTAGAGAATGCGTTAAATCAATAAAGGTTTCCAACGTATGCTAAGACCTCTTAAGCGAGACAACAAGCACTCCGCTTTGACTTCGCACATCAAGATAATTACCATTTCATTTGAGGTAAATGTTGCCTAGCTCTTCCCGAACGCCTAAGGTATGCTAAGCGACACAAACTTGCATTAGTAATGCGTTGCTTGTGCTAGGCATTTATGAAAAGCATAATTTACATAAATCTGGGGGGGTATTCGACCAATTTTAGAGATATAATGGAGATCTCTCATTTTCATCGCCATCCGTCACTTTTGACGTGTGCCTACTTGACAAGTGGCGATATCGCAACTTCGTCAATTCGGACGCGCAAAATTTTCGTTACCTTTGTATGTGACGGCATAAATAACAGGCGCATACTTTAAATTGACCGCATAGTACGTGAAATTGGTCCGTTACGTTTCGTTCAAAACAGAAATGTATATACATGAATAACATTTTTGACAATCATTATCGCCTTCGTATTTCCAAAATTGAGATGAGATATGTCACTTTTAAGCTCATCGCATTTAAATGACAGTTCAATGGCGATATAACTGTTATCTAATGGAGATTTGACGTTTGGAGATATCTCCAACGGCATTCTCGAATTGGGCCCCTGGTATCAAACAGAATTTCATGCGTGAACATTCGCACTTTTAACAATAACTTTTACTATCCATTCATTTAATAGGTATTTATGTGTCCTTAAACAATAAATCGACTAGTATACCTACGTAAAATTTTTCTACAAAAATTTCTAAGTAGTAATGAAAGGAATCCCATTCCGTTAAATACTCGTAATTATCAAGGAAACCAAAAATATTTTTTAAATATTTTATAAGCAACTAGTTTTAATGATATTCGAGAATTTGCGGAGAAAACATACTGCTTGCTACTTACACACAAATTTAACTTAAAAACAACCAACATCTATACAGCAATAAACAAACAAAACTGTAATAAAACTCAAGGAAAACAATTGTCACTCCTAACTACGTAAACGTGTCCGGCTTCTTCAAAATACGGAATTTTTAATCAAGGCTCTCCGTGAGTCCTTACGGTGATTACGCGAGTGACAGCTCTCCGAAACAGCGCCTCAAGTGTAAGTCTCCAAAGCAAAATACGTGTCGAACGCGTTTACGGTTTCTGTATTTAAAAAAAAGTCACAAATGATTTTTGCCTCAAAAATATATACCTGTACAAAACCCTCTGGATATAGACAAATAATACGTATTTAATTAAGAATTTGGCCAGTAATCCATGGTGAGACCTGCCTTGTTTCTCTGAATATTGTTTTTTAAATCAAACTTCTATATGAGTTGGTTCTACAAGTTTTGAAAATATTATAAAACAGAAGGGAGACGCCTAGGAGCTTATTTACGCTGTACTAATTGTTACCTAAGATTTTTAATAATGAGGAACATTTTAAATGGATTTTATTAACACAATTTGGGATATATTCGAAAATTTCAAAGTATGATTATATTTAATTTTCAATTCTTCACTTGATTTTGTCAAAAAAAAAACTAGTTGAAAAATATGACTTGAATTTCGTTTGGGACAGCCCTGGCATCGAACGTTCGGGGAGGGACAAACGCCTGCATACAAAATGGACCCCGCACAATTATATTACGAGCATTGACGACCTCGGCATGGCTTAGAGAGTTTGATTTACAACGGCACTACAGCTATGGGAATTTTGTAATAAAACATCAAGTTAGGGAATAATATTACTCGTTTTAGAACTGACTGTTAATCTACATTATATTATTATAAAAGTCTAAACTCGTCCGCATTTCCAAGCTAGCCATATACCCATGAAGGTAAGAAGCATAAAAATATAAACTTACAACCGAATTGAGTATTAAGTGAATATTTTATGAAACTAAACAATATCCGAAAATATGATAGAATTTGTACATTCCTACAGCGAACGGGTACGGATATGGACGATTTGAGAATGTGGACTAGATGGGAATAAGGACAATATGGGAATATTGACGAGTTGGGAATGTGGACTAGTTCGGATTGTGGACGAGTTTTATTTATTTAATCGCATGGCATGTTTTATGCAAGTAATCAAAGAATAACTTTGAGATTGTTAAGCCGACACTAAAGCTTGCGAGGGAGATCGAATCCCTTTGGCTTTGCCGCTGGGTCAGTGAGCTGGCTGGATTTTGCCTTTTGTGGCAGATGTGGACGAGTTGGACATGTGGACAAGTTGGGGAAGTAGACGAGATGGGATTGTAGACGAAATGGGAATATGGACGAAACAGGAATGTTGACAAGATGGGAATATGGACGAAGTGAACCTAAATGGTATTGAAAAGCAATCCTCTATAGAAAGAGGTTATAATTTCATGAACAATCTTAACAGCGCGATTTACGTCGTCTTTTGTTTCCTAAAGACACAGATTACGTCACGTCACGTCACCTCGGTCAGAATATCTTTGGGGCCTTTTCAAGCCAAAGCGAATGAACGGATTCTAGTCAAGTTTAAAGTTTTCTGCCCGATTACCGTAAAAAAGAAGTGTGAAAATAAGTGTGAATTCTGGATAGAGAATGGATTTTCTTATAAAACCTTGTTTAAAGTGATTTAAAGAGTGTCGTTGCTCTCGATCTCCTGTCAAGGCATATTCAGGTGCGCGTGACGGCACTATACGATGGTCGAATTTCGAACATCGGAATAGCCCCTTGTTAATGAGTAGGTCTTGCGCCTCGCCGTAAAACAAATTTTTGCATAAAATTACGTAAAGTGTTCACGTCTTGTATTACTTAATTAAAACTACCGTCGGTTCTCAGATTAGGGCCTGGACATAAATAAACGATTCCCTAGTTAAAACCTTACTTCTTCTTACCAGAGGTTTAAGGGTTACGACGTTCATTATAAAGTAATTCTAGTGTTCATTTATATTCTCTACGGTTTCCACGATTATCACTTGTTATATATACTTGTGTAAATAAATCAATAACGATTATATATATAACTTAAGTGTCACAGTGCTCGTAGAACCGATGGCTGTTGGAGCAGAAAGGTTCTTGAGTGGCAATTGCGGACCGGAAGACGCAACGTGGGAAGGCCCTCGACAAGGTGGACTGACAACCTGGTTAGGATCGCGGGCCGAAATTGGACGAGGGCGGCGCAAGATCGTGGTGGAGAACTTTGGTGGAGGCCTTTGGCCAGCAGTGGAGGTGTATCGTATCGGCTGATAATTATGATGATGATAATCATATAAGTAACTTATTTATATTGACACCATTATATTTTTTTAACCGAGCTTTTTCTGATAATTTTCCCCGGTGATTTTGCCCGAATAAACGCGGAAAGCGTAGGATAATGGTCAGCCGGTCTAACCTAATAGGATTATTTCTGTAATAAAGATCCCACCAAAAACATTTCATGTAAAATTGACGGCCAAGACTCACATTCTCATAACGCTTTCGCTGTAAAAAAGTTATCAGATCCCAGGAAAAGCCAAGCCCCTAAGCCCCGACTTTACTAACCCCACCACCTTGGTTTAAAAAGTATGGCATCAACTGGCTTCAAGCCCCTAAACCCGGAGTTTACTAACCCTACACCTTTGTTTCAAAAGTATGGCTTGGCCGTTTCATAGAGTACCGTAAATAAGTCCAACGGACCGTCTGGCCCATATGGTATCAAGAAACTAAGTTAATGTCTTTGATAATATATACTTATAAACTTAATTCCTTACGATATAGGCCGGACAGTCCGCTAGACTTATTTACGGTAGTCTATGAAACGGCCAAGCCATACTTTTGAAACAAAGGTGTAGGGTTAGTAAACTCCGGGTTTAGGGGCTTGAAGCCAGTTGATGCCATACTTTTTAAACCAAGGTGGTGGGGTTAGTAAAGTCGGGGCTTAGGGGCTTGGCTTTTCCTGGGATCTGATAACTTTTTTACAGCGAAAGCGTTATGAGAATGTGAGTCTTGGCCGTCAATTTTACATGAAATGTTTTTGGTGGGATCTGTTTTTGGTGGGATCTCATTTCTTTTTGTAAGGTGCTTTAGTTTTTTAATTTTTTTGGGCTGTAGGGTTTCTTGAGCGTCAACTGAACAATTGTGTATTTAAGAAATACTTAAGTTTAGCCCCATATATATATATACACTTTTATCCCCTATTATGGGAAACCCATACAAACTTCCATCCCCTTATTTAAAGGGTGGGGGGTGATTTTTTAAAAGTCCTACAATATGTATTTGATTTATAACAATGAGTCCCTATAGGTTTTAATTTTCAGACCTCTAGTATCAAAATTTGCGGAAGTTTCATACAAACTTCCATCCCCTAGTTTAAGGGGTTGGGGGGTAAAAGTTCCAAGTTTTAGAATTATTTTGTTGTTTGTGTACTAATACTAGCTTACATACCAAATTTCAGCTTTCTAGGTCATCGGGAAGTACCCCAGAGGTTTTGATACGTCAGTGAGTGAGTGGCAAAATCGGCGTATTAGAGGGAGAGAGCGTACCTATAAAACCTAAAGTATAAAAGCTAGATCAATTAAATTTTGTACATTTTATATGTTTGCTAACTGCATCTTAACCTGAGAATTTGGGCGCTCTAGTGTTAACTGGGACGAAACTGATGAGGGTTTGAATATGAGACGAAACGGTTCGAGAAAAGGTAGGTAGTGCCCCCTTCTTTTTTGTTCGTCTTGGCGGGGGCACTACCGTGCCCCCAGATATTTAAAATACGAAGTCGAAGTGTAGATATGGAAGTAGTAATAATTGTGTATAAGAAATACTTACGTTTAGCCCGATATATACTACTTTTATCGCCCATTATGGAAAACCCATAAAAACTTTCATCCCCTTATTTAAAGGGTGGGGGGTGATTTTTTTAAAATCCTAGAATATGTATTTTATTATTTATAAATAATAAAGGAGTCCCTATATCAATTTTCAGACCTCTAGTATCAAAATTTGCAGAAGTCTCATACAAACTTCCATCCCCTAGTTTAAGGGGTTGGGGGGTAAAAGTTCCAAGTTTCAGAATTATCTGGGGGCACGGTAGTGCCCCCGCCAAGACGAACAAAAAAGAAGGGGGCACTACCTACCTTTTCTCGAACCGTTTCGTCTCATATTCAAACCCTCATAGTTTCGTCCCAGTTAACACTAGAGCGCCCAAATTCTCAGGTTAAGATGCAGTTAGGGAACATATGAAATGTACTAAATTTTATTGATCTAGCTTTTATACTTTAGGTTTTATAGGTACCTAAAATACGCCGATTTTGCCACTCACTCACTGACGTATCAAAACCTCTGGGGTACTTCCCGATGACCTAGAAAGCTGAAATTTGGTATGTAAACTAGTATTAGTACACAAACAACAAAATAATTCTAAAACTTGGAACTTTTACCCCCCAACCCCTTAAACTAGGGGATGGAAGTTTGTATGAAACTTCCGCAAATTTTGATACTAGAGGTCTGAAAATTGAAACCTATAGGGACTCATTGTTATAAATCAAATACATATTGTAGGACTTTTAAAAAACCGGCCAAGTGCGAGTCGGACTCGCGCACCGAGGGTTCCGTACAAACACTTTCCATCCCTAGGTGGTTAAGTTAAGTTTGCACCTGGTATGTATAGCGCCCCATATAAATTAGGTGCAAAGTTAGGTATTAATAGGTATTAAAAAACAACTACTTACTAGATCTCGTTCAAAACAATTTTAGTTGGTAGTTTTTATAGTAATGTACATCATATGTTTTTTTTAGATTTTTCATTTTCTTATTTTAGAAGTTAGAGGGGGGGGGACCAACTTTTTTCCACTTTGGAAGCGTCTGTCACGCAAACTATTCGGTTTAGAAAAAAAATGTTTTAGAAACCTCGATATCATTTTTGAAGACCTATCCATAGATACCCCACACGTATGTGTTTGATGAAAAAAAAAAATTTGAGTTTCTGTTCTAAGTATGGGGAGCCCCCAATATTTATTATTATTTTTTTATTTTAGCATCAAAATCTTAATGCGGTTCACAGAATACATCTACCTACCAAGTTTCAACAATATAGCTCTTATAGTTTCGGAAAAAAATGGCTGTGACATACGGACGGACAGACAGACAGACAGACATGACGAATCTATAAGGGTTCCGTTTTTTGCCATTTGGCTACGGAACCCTAAAAATCACCCCCCACCCTTTAAATAAGGGGATGGAAGTTTGTATGGGTTTCCCATAATAGGGGATAAAAGTGTATATATATATGGGGCTAAACTTAAGTATTTCTTAAATACACAATTGTCTACTTCAGTTGACGCTCAAGAAACCCTACAGCCCAAAAAAAATAAAAATCCTAAAGCACCTTACAAAAAGATATGAGATCCCACCAAAAACATTTCATGTAAAATTGACGGCCAAGACTCACAATCTCATAACGCTTTCGCTGTAAAAAAGTTATCAGATCCCAGGAAAAGCCAAGCCCCTAAGCCCCGACTTTACTAACCCCACCACCTTGGTTTAAAAAGTATGGCATCAACTGGCTTCAAGCCCCTAAACCCGGAGTTTACTAACCCTACACCTTTGTTTCAAAAGTATGGCTTGGCCGTTTCATAGACTACCGTAAATAAGTCTAGCGGACTGTCCGGCCTATATCGTAAGGAATTAAGTTTATAAGTATATATTATCAAAGACATAAACTTAGTTTCTTGATACCATATGGGCCAGACGGTCCGTTGGACTTATTTACGGTACTCTATGAAACGGCCAAGCCATACTTTTGAAACAAAGGTGTAGGGTTAGTAAACTCCGGGTTTAGGGGCTTGAAGCCAGTTGATGCCATACTTTTTAAACCAAGGTGGTGGGGTTAGTAAAGTCGGGGCTTAGGGGCTTGGCTTTTCCTGGGATCTGATAACTTTTTTACAGCGAAAGCGTTATGAGATTGTGAGTCTTGGCCGTCAATTTTACATGAAATGTTTTTGGTGGGATTCTATTGTTTGTGTACTAAACCTAGCTTACATACCAAATTTCAGCTTTCTAGGTCATCGGGAAGTACCCCAGAGGTTTTGATACATAAGTGAGTGAGTGGCAAAATCGGCGTATTTTAGGTACCAATAAAACCTAAAGTATAAAAGCTAGATCAATGAAATTAAGTACATTTCATATGTTCCCTAACTGCATCTTAACCTGTGAATTTGGGCGCTCTGGACGGGACTGGGACGAAACTATGAGGGTTTGAAAATGAGACGAAACGGTTCGAGAAAAGGTAGGTAGTGCCCCGCCTCTTTTTTTTTCGTCTTGGCGGGGGCACTACCGTGCCCCCAGATGAGAGATAGAGATAAAGAGTGTAATAAAGAATAGATATTTATGGTGGGTGTAATAGAAAATAAATATTTTCATATTCCAACTTCATTTGTAAACAAATCTTAAAATAACCTCTGATATCTGAATAGAAATAATATTCTCGATAATAGGGCTTAATTTGGCGGTGGACCTTTTTGTCATTATGTGCGCTTTAAGCGGTCATACGTTTGTGGATAAACAATAGACTGAACTGATAAACAATAGATAGTTTTAAATCGAAATGATGGTTGAGTCTCGCTTTGCGGCTGGGGCCAAAACTCTTTGGGACTTGTGTAAAATGACATATTGTAGGTTCCGCACTTGTATAAAAAATTATTATTTTTGTTTCTCCAATCTAAAAAGCGTACCTATTATTTATTATATAATAACCTTACAGAACGGTTTCGACCAATCATCTGATATTGATCGAGGAACATCGTCATTTCTAACAACATCTGTCCAAAACATCATCATAATAAGTACCCATATATAAACGGAATGGTCCGTTTTTAAGGTTAGTTAATTATTATTTATTTATTTATTTACACAGTATTACAGTAGACTAACTAATACACTGTGAAATTAGGGTAAGTTATAGACAAAAAATATAAAGTACTAGAATTCCTATCATAGGTCTCGCAAAATCTAACCATTTCTCCACTCCGGAGATGCTATCATGACCTTTAAATATAAAGTAACTTATCGCTAACTTACTTTCTCTGTCTTGTAGTTATTTATAATACAAATAAATTAAAATGTAAATCTTTAGAAAGTTGTAGAAAACTCGTGCAGCTTGAAAACATTTAATCTACCGTGTTTTGAAAGTAACTGCGTAGTTTTTATCAGACTGAGTAATTGCCTGCAAGCAAAGATGTCTTCAGAAAAACATACCTTTCACTTTTATACTTAATATAATAAGTAATTAAAAGAAATGGTTGCACATTATTGTGATAAAGTAGCCCTTATGAGGCCTAAATCCAACGGAAAAGTTATCGTTTAATATCTAAGGCGAAAAGTCATTCCAGATAGTAGGTAGCTGTTTTCTAATAATAGAAAACTCTCATTCTGTCTTGAACAGAGTCTCAGAGGAGCGTAATTGTCGCTTTGCTGAAGTTTCTTGCTATAAAGCTGTGTCAAAGAAAAATGCCTTGTACATGTATGACTTTCTTGCGTTCTTATTGCCTTTTTCTCTGGAGCGTCGCTGCAATTACCCGGCCTGTGCGGGTCGTAATGAGCTCATTTGCTCGAGTAACCGAGTCACCATGCGTGCAGAAAACGTCTTTTACTGCACGGTAAATTCTAGAAATCTCCTAGAAAATGTAAAGGCGCTTAAGAGGTTTTCTATTACGCACATAATACCTTTGTAATGTCGGTTTACGTCGGCTTAGGACGGGTTTATCGAAAGCTATGTGAGCATGTAGAAGTTTTCTCAAGTTGTCACGGTTGGTAAAAAATCTACATCAAATAATCCGCTTTTAAAAACTCAATGTCGGCTTGTTTTCAATAGCCACCAACGAAAAAAATGTAGTAAAAGCTTTTCAAATACCTATTTAGGGCAAATTTATGTACATTAAGTAAAAAGGATAATCATTTCAGAAATCGTTGTCAATTTAAAATAATTTGGTGCGATAGTTGATTGGTGGACGATTCTGAATGCCTATTGTTGTACAACAAGCGCCCTAAATATGTGCGCTTAAGTTATTCCATGTGGGACAATTGGATTTTCATGTTCCGTTGTGTAATGTATAATGGAACGTGGGACAAAGTTGCCTCCCCATTTGAGAAGGTTCAATGGGCCCGTTTAAATATTCTGTAGACTGTAACATATTGAGAGTCATAGGGCCATGCCTATAAAAGATATACTTTGACATCTTTATTCTAAACTAGCTGCGCGGTGTTACTCGCTCGTCCCACGGGAACACTACATTTATTCGGGGTAAGTAGCCTATGTGTTACTCTAGGGTACCAGCTACGTTCTTACCTAAATTTATCAAAACTGATCCAGCCGTTCGAGCGCGAAGAAGTAACAAACACAAACACACTCACCAACTTTCGCCTTTATAATATTAAATAGTGTGATTTTTTAGCTTTTGATAATTTTGATTTAAATGTTGCCGTTGACCAAAACGGTATAGATTTGTGTGATTTGAGTTGGTTGGAATTCGAACATACGAAAATCCTTTCGTGCATCTATTTTATAATTGCTGCGAAGTTACCGTTGTGTGATTATGAGGTAGCACCCGCACATTATGAGGTTGCTTAAATGGGAATGAAGCTGATATGTATGTATGCCTCTAATGGCAGTAATGGTCAGGTAATTATATTACGATTAACATTCGGTCGTTACAGTAATCTCACTCATCGCGCGGCTCCTATCTCTGGTTTATTACGGAGCTAACTTCATTTGCGGGAAATGTCCTAATGGCTGGAATGTTGTGGCTAAGGACGTATTTATGTAAGTGTTTCAGGAATGTTTTAAGTGTAATGTAACTAATGTATTGTGAAGGGTTGTTGTGGGAGAAATTAAGGATGAGTTGTTGAAACTGTTCGTAAGCGTGAATCAGTAGTTTCTTGTGGAAATTACAGTTTTCTTCAAGGAATATAGGGATAATGATGATGTTGAATTATACATACGACATGCTGTAATTCTCAGAATAAAAATATACCTATATGTCATGTAATAACAAAGTGCTGTGAAATATGTGACTTCAAAGGTATGCAAATTGAATGTTTTTTTTTACCCAAAGATTTTTTTTCACAATTTTCACTAGTCCTACAAAACAACATGTAATTCGACGGCCTGAAATTAGTTGTTTTTCCATTGACGTATGGTACCTTTACTTGTCGATGTCTTTATGGTATGGTAGCCATTTGTATGAAGCATTTTCAGCGCTCTGTAACAATGCTGAACTTTACGGTCTTACGGTTTCTGACTTTTAGAGCACTCTATACGTAATTGGGTCTTTGTTAGATTTAGGTTCGAGTGGATATATGCGAAAGAATTCCGGGCCTAATTTTCTGATAAAACTCGTATATGAGAATAAAGAACTTACCCTCTTTCATAATCAATTTTATAATCATAAATTCAAATAAGCTCTTAACTTTAGACCACCGGATGGACGACTTTTGTTTTCTGAACTGAGAATGACCCTATTGGTACCATAGTAGGTAAAGAAATTTTATAAAAATAGCATGGATTTACATTTTCAAAACTAGTGTTCAATATAATTGGTTAGGGAGTTCTTGGACTTTCTATAAGTTGTTAAGGTACGTTCATGTGCAATACCCCATAACTGTTGTAAGTATATTTTTCAATTTCTTATAATGTTTTTACGCTATACGATTAAATAAATAATACCCCATAGATATTGAACTACGAATCTGCCTTTGTCCTTTCCCCCTTTGACGTTATTTATAATTAAATTTCGGCCCGAAAATAAGCTAAAGATAGATTATGATCGGTTGCCCGTCGAAAGCGACTTATAAAACGTCTCGGTGCCTTTTTTAAAATAATCCTTTTTAGCCATGTCTGCGCTGTTTTCTTGAGACTATAAAAAGGGTTGATCTCGATGAAAAACATCTAATGATTTATATTTAGATGTTTTAATTTGAAGGATAAATTAGCATGATAAAGCTAGGGAAAGGAATGCTATCGCGTCGTACGTATTTTATTTATTTATTTAAACTTTATTGCACAATACAAAAAACCGGCCAAGTGCGAGTCGGACTCGCGCACCGAGGGTTTCGTACAAACACTTTCCATCCCTAAGTGGTTAAGTTAAGTTTGCACCTGGTATGTATAGCGCCCCATATAAATTAGGTGCAAAGTTAGGTATTAAAAAAAACTACTTACTAGATCTCGTTCAAAACAATTTTCGTTGGTAGTTTTTATAGTAATGTACATCATATGTTTTTTTTAGATTTTTCATTTTCTTATTTAAGAAGTTAGAGGGGGGGGGGGGGACCAACTTTTTTCCACTTTGGAAGCGTCTGTCACGCAAACTATTCGGTTTAGAAAAAAATATTTTAGAAACCTCGATATCATTTTTGAAGACCTATCTATAGATACCCCACACGTATGTGTTTGATGAAAAAAAAAAATTGAGTTTCAGTTCTAAATATGGGGACCCCCTAATATTTTTTTTTTTTTTATTATTTTTGCATCAAAATCTTAATGCGGTTCACAGAATACATCTACCTACCAAGTTTCAACAGTATAGCTCTTATAGTTTCAGAAAAAAATGGCTGTGACATACGGACGGACAGACGGACAGACAGACATGACGAATCTATAAGGGTTCCGTTTTTTACCATTTGGCTACGGAACCCTAAAAAGTACAAATGACGGACTTAATGCCTTTAGGCGTATTTTCTCATGATTATTTAGGTATATTTCAGCAGTGAATAGAAACCGCCTGTCTGATCCGATATTTTTTTTTTTTTTTAATTTATTTTCCAAAAAAAGGTGTACATAACTGCATGCAATTGTAATTAACTATTACTATATTATATAAGGTAATTGGGACAAGTGTGCGAGCGGGACAAGCGCGTTTACCGTAACAAAATATCTAAAAGTACCTAGTGATGTTGTACTAACGTTCTCTCTTCCTGCGCACTTGTTCCCCGATAAATATAACTTGGATCTCTTCAAGTCGAGAGTGAATAGGCATCTTCTAGCCAAGCATGCTCCATCTTAGGCCTTATTGTCACTTAACGTCAGGTGCAATCAAGGTTAAATGCATGGCTATTTAGAATAAAAAAAAAATCTTACATCCACGCAACTATAGTAGTAGTAGCACAATATAATAACAGTACATTGCTGCAGACGCCGTGAAAGAAGGGCTCGCCGGGCGAGTAGGATAGTGATACGAAGCCGGCATGCCTAAGGCATGTATAGTGCTTTTCTCAAACATATGAAATGAAATAAAAAACACACCACAAAAAAAAACACAGCTGCTTAGCCTGTTCATGAACACAAACGCCATATAAAAAAAAAATACTTCCCGGCTTAGGCCTTAAATTTTATATGAAATTCCTTTACAATTCTCTCGAGTTGTTCCTCCCGAAACGTGATATTTTGTGTTGTCGACAGTCTTTTATCCCCGCACCCTGAGCTCTCATATTTCACTATTCGTTGTGATAGTTATAGTTCGTCTGTTATTGTTTTAATTTAATGAATTTATGGACAGGTTTGTTAATAATTTATTATATAGATAAGATATTAAATGTTTCATGCCTAAATGAGGCAAAATTCACATGTTTCATGATTCGATAAAATGGCAACTAATTGTACATACTTACTTGAATTCTTGCAAATAAAATTTTATTGACTTTCATCCATCATTCGGGCTATATAATCATCGAAAATTGAATGCAACTTGAAAATGGAAAGAGAATGCAGTCTTTTCTGTACTTACAACATTCTTAGTTATATTTTTTACCTTTAGGCGGGGCAGGTCATCGTCATTTTCAGCATGATCATCTTCGCTTCCCCCTTCCCTTCGTCCGACGTGACATTAGCTGGTCACCTTCTCAGCAGGTCATCTTCGCTTCCTGTCAATTTCGAAGGATGTCATGTTCTTAGTTAGTCAATTTCTTAGTAGGTCATCTACGTTTAACAACTTTAACGTTATTTGCTTATCTCTGTTAATATAATTACAAGTTGTACGGATAAAATACAAGGGGTTACAACAAAAAGATACCATAAGATTAGTTAGCCTAGAGAATTTCGTTGAAATAGATTTAGAGAAAATGACGTTCTGCGAAATTAACCCACTTAGAAGATGATTTAAACTTGAAAATGACGTCTTGCGCAATAGACCCTCTTAGAAGGTGACTAAAGTAGAAAATGACATCCTGCGAAATAGACTTACTTAGAAGACGACTGATCCAGACAATGTCGTCCTTCGAAAAAGACCTACTTAGAAGATGACTATCCCAGAAAAATACGTCCTTCGAAATAGACGTAAAACTAATATTGACTTTCCACGAAAACGACCTGCCTCGCCTAAAGGATTTCCAGTAAAATTTTTCTTAACTCTTGTTTTGCGATGATTGGTCCGAGCTATGGTGATAATGATAATATAAATAAGTATGTAGTGTATTTCCGAATATCATGTCCATACGAGTATATTACTGGCGGCTGTCAGTTCGGAACGCGAGTGACACGCCACTGAATAAGCTACCGATGTTACATTACCACAAAGGCATATTTATTCAGAGCTCTATTTATAGACCAGATCTATTGAATAAAGTTTTGCTACCGTATTTTACTCAAACCTCATTTTTTGGGATCCGTACCCGTTGCGCGAGTCAGACTCGCGCACCGAGGGTTAGAGAACACGTGCAGAAACAAACATTCCCGACAAAATACGATGGCAAACGACTGGTGACCAGAGGGATGGCTCGTACCTATGCCAAAGAATAGCCCTGGCTATTCAGCGTG
This sequence comes from Apotomis capreana, assembly GCA_947623375.1. NCBI lineage: Eukaryota > Metazoa > Arthropoda > Insecta > Lepidoptera > Tortricidae > Apotomis > Apotomis capreana. Next base: position 2,930,957 of record OX392501.1, read on the forward strand.
GTAATGCGGCCAGCCTCCCGCTTGGCACCGATATGGAGCCCGTATTTTATTTATAGTTAGATTTATAATTATTTTTATTAAAGCAGTAATGTCTGCTAGCATAGACCAAATGTTGTGGTGATAAAAACTAAACTCAAAGTAGTCAAGCATACGGCAGGCTATCAGGGAGTATTTCTTTTCAATAAGCTACCAGTAGAACTCAAGACGATCATAAGTGTTAACGCGTTCAAAAACAAGCTCAAAGCATATCTGTTGGAAAAGTGTTTCTATTCCGTTGAGGAATACTGTCAAAATACAGACTGACATGTGAAAAACTAAAATGTACTTAGGCTTTAATAAAATTAACGACATGGCTGGTTGTGAGTTTTAGTAAATTAATTTTATACACTATTGTTATTGTTATATTATTTAATAATGTGGACATGTACCTATTCTTGGAATTGTAATTTAATAATTTTATCTTGACACGTTTATGACATTTTTAATTTTGATAATGATTTTGTTCCACACGTTTGTAATATTTACCTACACGTAATTTAGTTAAGGTCCTTTTTATTGTTTAATTTTATGTATTATTTCAAACACGATTGATATTGTTCAATGAAATAAATAAATGAAATGAAATGAAATGTTTACAATGAAGCGAAAAATTGGAAAACGCTACGATGCCACCCTAAGGCATGCAAGAAGTAACTGCAGGTTGCAAAAATTCAATGGCTCTCGCATCAGGTTCAGTGGTCCAATAGGTAGGACGCCGGTGTTGGCCCGGAAAGCCGTTGGAAACGCAGGTTCGAACCCCGCCCGCTTTTATTCAATCTAAGAAGAATTCTTCGCTTTATTGTAAACAGTTAGGTTTATATAATAATATGGATTGTTTACTTTTATTTTTAGCCTATGCCAAAATATTATTCACTACTCGTACATCTGAAAAGATGCGTGTTTTATCGCAGGATAAAACTTATTCACTGATCGGTTTACTCGATTAGTCTCCACGAAACTCGGTTATCTTTCAGGCTTTGACAAAATAAACGTAAACGTTAGAAAAACAAAACGATAAAAATAATTCACTGATCGTTTACTGACATATTCGCCCGCGTAGTTTGCTTATCTTTCGGGACTTTCACCGCGATAAAAATAGCTCGTGTTACGCCACATGAACTATCTCCGTGCGAAAAATGACGCCACTTTGTTGTTTCATTGGTGCGTGAAAAATAACAACTTCGGATTTCATGAGCGATTCACCAACAGAATGTTTTTCGCGGTGTTACGTCTATAGACCTACATATATTATAAAATTATAAAATTGTATTGAAAATAACCTAAATTAAAAATTTAAAACACTTCCGCCACATGTAGCTTGTCATCAGGAGACCCTCATTCGTTGAGTGATATAGAAAGTGCTAAACAAAATTTTGAACTCTTAGCTTTAATATTGGCTGAGATATTGTCACTTGTTCTAATTAAAGCGGAATATCATGGTAACTAGTGGTATTTCCACCAATCATAGCTAAGAACCATCTCGACGGGCGTGTCTTTCGATAAAAAAACGCACTCAAATTGGTTCATCTATTTGGCAGTTACGATACCACAAACAGACACACATGTATATGTCGTGGATCGGTGGGATGGCCGGTGTAGCACATTAGATGCCCTATCGGACATTGTTGTGGACGAGGAGGTAGATCGAGCAAGATGAAACACTATCAACTTGATTTATTCCTTAAACAACGAAACATAAAATAGCTGTTCCTCGCCCAGAGGTTACTTGCAGCAGCAGCACTCGAGTTCTCAAACAGAATAGTGAGTTATAATAATTCACTGACTATAATCGACTTGGTATAGCACAACGAAACGGGACAGTTCCAAGGCAGTAGTGCACTCGATAGTGACTCAAAGTGAAGTGTAGTTAGTGGGCGTTCGCCGAGACAGTGAACCGCCAAGAATCTGTCTAGCGCGCCAAAACTGGTTCAAGGGGGCGCTACTGTCGCCTTCCAATGGCGCGCCGGTTTCGTTGAGCTTCCATACTCATGACCGTGTCCGACATATACAAATACACAGATACACAAATACACATGTTAAACTTAATATATACATCATCTCTGAGCTATATATGTCGATGAGCTACTTGAACTTGAAGAAAATTGATGACGCGTTTGGCCTAGTGCACCTGTCTACTGAGCCGGCGCGGCGGTCCTGGGCCCGAGTCCCGACCAGGGCAAATATTAGCGTGATGAACTCGAATATTTGTTCCTGGCTCATGGATGGGTATCTATATAATTATGTATTTTATATTTTGTATTTCTTCGTCTAGTAGGTACCCATAGTAAAAGCTTTGGTTAGTTTGGGACTAGGTACGTCAAATTGTGTAAGATTGTGGCGTTAGTATTTTTTTTAAATATTTTTTAAGCCTGTAACTACCTAGTCCAAGGATACTGTCAAACTAACAAAGAGGAAGATTTTCGCATCTGTTTATCCCATTTATCATACACATTTGTATAGGTTCGTGAGATTACAATACCTATTCCATTTTGTATACCTGCATAACTCCAGCAAACTATTCCGGGCCGGTTATTGGACGGGTCCAAATCTAAACTAGATGCCGTTAAATTTGCTCCAATTTCAGGCGAGATTCGCAGCTGCCGACTCGTTACATGCCCGCAATTGCGGAGTCTATCTATACAGGGTGACGTCTAAGTCTCAGTTGAACCGCCTGAGTTCCAATGTGCTACACATAGTACACCTCCTCCGCCTCCGCTATACTGTACCTATACTTGAGTGTCGACCACGCACCGGACGACGCAGCGTGGTAGGCCCCAACAAGGTGGAATGATGACCTGCTGAAGGTCGCTGGAGTCCGCTGGATGCGGGCGGTGCAGGACCGCTCATGTTCTCTGGGGAAGGCCTATGTCCAGCAGTGTACGTCTTTTGGCTGATGATGTTGGTGATGATGATGACACATAGTACATAAACTTTAATTAATATTTAACTATCTATCTATAAGGCTTAAATTAAGCTGATAAATTATGAATACTGGCAGTTGCGAAGTCTATCCTATCTATGTATGTATGTCGTCTAACGCAGTTTAAATGAAGTTGTTTGTAGCCTGACACTTTCACGGTCAGTACGTCAAGAGAAGTAAATTAGGGCCGTTTGTGAGACGGCATCACTGTGGACGGCGACTCCAAATACAGACCAAATTTATTTATTTTTATTATATAAAAATTACACAAATCGACCTAGTCCGAAACTAAGCAAAGCTTGTACTATGGGTACTAGACGACGATATACAAAAAATATCTATAAATACATATATAGATAACATCCATGACCCATGCAGCAACAAATATTCGAATTCATGACACAAATATTTGCCCTTGCCGGGATTCGAACCCAGGCCGGCTCGGTAGGCAGCTTACCACTGCGCCAACCACGTCGTCGCGTAGTAGCTGTAGTAAAATCTAAGCTGCTTGAAATAACATATTATACCCGACGATGAAAACTTGCAGGGCAAGAGTTTAATCCCATATTGGGTTCCGCCATACAAAAGTTCTCCATGAGAAGTTAAATATTGCGCCAGTTATCTTGGATGCAGAAGAGCTTAACTCGTGAAAATGTATTTAATACCAAATATGTCTTTATTCCAGCAATCATTACAGAGATTAAGAGGAATTACCACAGCTCATTTTTAGGGTTCCGTACGACAATCGGAAAAAACGGAACCCTTATAGGATCACTTTTTTGTCCGTCCGTCTGTCTGTCTTTCACCCTTTATCTCAAGAGCGCGTGGAGATATCGAGTTCAAATTAACATCATAAACTCAGGTCTACAGTCCTTTGAAGGTCTTGAAGCTGTGAAAAAATCAAACTTCTACGTTAACGTGAAAAAAAGATACGGCCGTATATGACGCAAAAAACGTACATTTCGACACTCTCAAGGGAATCAAAATGATAGGGTACTTCCCGATGACCTAGAACTATGAAATTTGGCAAGTAATATCGTCACATACTACTTATAAAACAAATACTACTTATAAAAATCTGAAAACTATACATTTCATATTATTTTATTTTTAGTATTTGTTGTTATAGCGGCAATAGAAATACGTCATCTGTGAAAATTTCAACTGTCTAGCTATCACCGTTCTTGAGATACAGCCTGGTGACAGACGGACGGACTAACGGACGGACGGACGGACGGACAGCAAAGTCTCAGTAATAGGGTCCCGTTTTTTCCCTTTGGGTACGGAACCCTAAAAACAGTGTACATTTTGTCTCCCTCTAAAACGTAACTTATATTCCATCTGCTATTCCTTTTTGGCAGAAACTTTGAACAGTAAAGACAAACTGAGGTTTCCGAGCCGAAAGCAAGTGAAACAATGATGCGATTATCTAATTATGAGCCTTTGTGTCGGCTTCTTTGAAGTTCGAGTGCGAATTCCCCGCGATCCTGGAGCGATGCGGCTCGGTAAATAAGGAATACAATAAAAAAACAGAAATAATATTGGTACAAGCACGTATAAGTACAAATTATTGTGGGTAAATTAATACCAAATTTCTTATCAGGCCACAGATTCAAACAATACAGATGTTCTGCTTTAGATATTCGCAAACGAAACGGTATTTTATAAAAAATAACAAATTAATTTACAAATTTGACTAAGTTCAAAATATATTTATAAAACTAAGACCTCTCGGGGGTGCCCATGATTTAGTGTAGGCAGCATTCCCACGCGGTTTGGCTATGGAAAGCCTTTGAAACTTATGAATCCCGTTGCCTCCCTCAGAAGCTTACTGGTATTTTATTGGTTGTTCGTTTGAAATGCGAACAATTAGTGCACGCGTGTTGATTCTATTCGAATTAAAGCGGAAGGCCGAGCCAAGCATCTAGATGCACCCTGGTGCGTAAACTAGCTTGCGCGTAGCGAGCACTGTTATTCTTTAATCTTTGTACCTTTACGTCACCCTAGGCCGTAAGTGGGCAGAAAATCTCGCTTCCTGGCCATCATCATCATTATCCATACTTAATATTATAAATGCGAAAGTGTGTCTGTCTGTCTGTCTGTCTGTCTGTCTGTCTGTCTGTTACCTCTTCACGCTTAAACCGCTGAACCGATTAAGATGAAATTTGGTATATAGATAGTTTCAGTCCCGGGGAAGGACATAGGATACTTTTCATCCCGAATAAATGTAGTGTTCCCGTGGGATGAGCGGGTAACACCGCGGGGCACAGCTAGTACTTCATATCTCATCATTCAGTCTATTACAGACGATTTGTGGTCTTCAGTCAGTGGCGTAAAACTTTAGTTAGACAAACCACGGGTGATAAATTGTAAAGCCTCAAAGCGCATATTTATAGCCTTCACCTTCGTTTCGAATTTACAAATTCACCGCCCTAGACCTATAGGTATTGCAGTGAATTTAATTGATAAAAAAATAAATAAATGAGAAAAACAACACATTCACTGACACACGTATAATTTATTGTTTAATGGTACAAAATTACGAATTTGTCGATAATTTACACTGGAGATCACTTCAGCACACGTTTAACACCGAAATCAAAATACACAGATATGAATGGGTTAAATTAACAAATAATCTTAAATTTAATACTTTTAGGTTTTTCTAGGGGTTGAATCAAAATGATTAAGTTTCTCGCGACAAATTTAAGAAGAATTATACTGCACTTTGACGATAACCAGTCAAAATTCTCTCACGTGAAAGGATTTTGGCTGGGCTGAGAATTTTGACTGGGCTGGCGATTAAAAACGGTTGCATGAATTGTTGAAAGGCTGGTGAAGAGTGAGGAATGGCTGATGGATGTTATGATTATGGTCGAAAAATGCAGTAAAAGAAAATATGTGCCCGACGAACGAGGCTTTCGGAATTTAGAGGAAAACTACGAACAAAAAAACTTTGTCCGCATTAAAATCAAATAAGCATTAAGATCACAACTCGTTACAGTTAATCAAAAACTAACAAATAAATATCAAATAATTTTAAATTGGTTTTGGCCGAATATTACACTAAAATTAAATTATCCTAAATGCACCGAACCGCTCGAAGATGTGCGCGCACCAGTCGCGCCGCGCGCGTCGATGACACCAACCTTCTGTAAGCCCTCAAGGGCAGGACTCGTACATTGGACGGCAGGTTAAATAAACAAACCCGTTCAGGTCTGACGGGCACTGGATGGAGGACTGTGGCTCCCAGTCGCAATCAGATTGTGCTAGACGCACACACAGGATCAAACGCCGGCCGGCAAGAGAACCAAGCACTCGGCGCACCGCTTGCAGCCGTTACTTGAACTGCACCGCACAGACCCTCAGAAAAATAAGGGGAGGGCTCCTTATGGGATCACAAAACGTAGACACAAACTGTAGTACTCGGATCGCAAAACGTGGACAAAAAACTGTAGTACTCCGGTCAAAATATTTGAAAACTCAAGCAATTATCTTAGTAAGATGCTTCTTGACTCCAACTCAAAATCTCAAAGCCAATCCTTCAAGCAATTTTTTTCCTTGACAGAAACCCCAAAGAACGAATGAAATCTAATTTTTGAAATTCAAATAAAAAAATATAAATACTAAAATGACAGTTTGCCAGACCTAAATCTATAAGTAAATAAGGCTACGAACTAACGAACGAAACTAATACAATTGAGAATAGCGACACCTAACTGAAACTGAGCGAACAATTTCCGAAAGCATGCAATCAACCAAGTGAAACCAAAATTCATGCAAGCTAAGACATTAGCAAAAAAAGTACAACTCGTCTGTAACAGATGGCGCTGTGCCGTGATGAACTTAAATAAACAACGGATTAGTAAAAATAAACACTTAAACCGTAGCGTAATGCTACAGCATCTCCCTACCAAACGAAGAAAATGCCAAAAGAACAAGATTATCTAAACAGCCTAAACAGATTCAACTTCCACATTCCAAATGAAATTCGACAAAGATCTGTGAATTCACACAAATGAAAAATTACTGGCTAAAACAAACAGACTTAACGGATGGAGTCAAGATAATCAGCTAAAGGCAAACAGTTGACATACTACCAAAAAAAAGTGGAATCGATTGGAATCGATTGAAGTAGATGGTCCCAGGCATAAATGCTGATACCAAATCAGACAGGTATCCTAAATTAAAAGCTAAGCTAAACTACGTCTCAAATAAAACACGAACACCAGTCGATGGGACCCGGCCGGACTCCCAACCGGTACACGAGCTATAAGACCTAAACCTAAAGATTAAATAAACCTAACCTAACACTAACCTAACTTACGCAAAACAGCCTCGCATGAGCGAGAGAAAAAGATAGCACGGTGCCAATCGACTAATCGCGCAGCCCACACGCAACTATCGAAATAGGACCCAGCCTGCGCCTGGCTACCGACCGTTATCCCTAACACCGTGCCTCCAAGATATAACATCCGAGAGTTAACTTGCAACGCGATACCAACCAAATCCCCACGCCTTGAAAACGGAAGAGATGGGATGAGGTCCGATTCGCGTCAAGCGCCGAAACGAAACCTCTCATACACACGTTCAAGCACGTCGATGATGAGATAATCCCATCATCGGAAGTCAATAATAACGCCCCTAAGGCCAAAAGTCACGTCCGGAAAACAATTGGTGGGCCTAGCCCCCAAGAAACCTACGACTAAAACTAACCTAATTCGTAAACTAGACTACTAATCCTAAAAAAATTAGACTGGTATATGCCTGGGCATCTAGAACAAACGAACCGAAAGGCGAGGAAAAAAAGAAACCACCCACAACAGGGAGGACAATTGAATACCCTTACAAGCCATACAAACAGCAAATAACATCCGATGGAAATTCGGACGCAGAAACAGAGTACAACGACAAAGATCTCCACCAAAAAGGTGATCTAAGACGTTTCATGAATTAAGAGCCGTCCAAAAAAAAAAGGTTCCGTGCCAAAAGAATCATCAAAAAAAGTAGGCGGACAAACGCGCTTCTTGAATTTAGAGAATGAATGCAAAAAGTTCCTGGCCTAAAGAATCATCAAAAGGAGTAGGCGGACAAACGCGCTTCTTGAATATAGAGAAAAATACAAAAAAAGTTTCGGACCTAAAGAATCATCAAAAAGGAGTAGGCGGACAAACGCGCTTCTTGAATTTAGAGGGAAAAATACAAAAAAAAAATTACATTGAAATTACTTGAGAATATCTTTCACATGATAGGTACCAATATGATCGGTATCAGTATCGCCCAAAACGTAAACCTGAGGGGATATACGCCTAACTACGCGACACTGGACAAAACGTGGTGCAAACTTCCCGCCTCTAAACGCATCAGCTGTGCCACGCTGAAAATTTCTCCGCCAGACGACCTGACCGTCGACGAACCTGATCGACCTACGGTTTTCATTAAATTTCCGAGCATTACGAAAAAAAGCCATAGCTAACGAATCCGAAACTCTATCATACACCTCGCGGAGCGTTTCTAGATTCGAAGCACGCTGCACCCGGCTGAGTCCCACCTCTTGGTCCACAACCTGGCCTTCAACGCGCTGCCGAATCATTGGCAATTCACGACCGTACATCAAGAAATTCGGGGTATAACACGTAGCCAAATTTATACATGAATTTAAATAAAGAGCCACCCGACGTAAATGGTCGGACCAACTACGCTGATCGTTCTCGGCTAGAATACTCAGGGTGGTAACTACGACCTGGTTGTACCTTTCCACGACGTTCGCTTGTGGCGAGTAGTATGGTGTATAGCATGGACCGGGAATGTCATAACTCGCAAGGAAATTTAGGAATTGACGACTATGAAAAACCGTTGCATTATCACACAGTATGTTAACCGGTACACCATAACGCAAGATAACTTCCGACTCAATAGCTGACGAAACCGACGTAGCGTTAACCCTCTTGAGTGGAGATAACCACACGAATTTGGTAAAGACATCAACCATCGTAAGAATATACCGAAACCCACCGCAGCTATCAGGCAATGGTCCAATTAAATCAATCGAGAGAAGATCCAACGGAGCCGAAACAGGGCGTGGAAACAATCTTTGACCGCGAGGTTGCGAATTGGTTTTGTAAGCCTTGCAAACCTGACACTCAGAAAGAAACCTAGTAACGTCTCGATACATATTCGGCCAATAGTATAAATCCCGAGCTTTCAAGTACGTTTTCATAACCCCAGGGTGTACATTAGGAAACCCATTGTGAATTTCAGCGATAGCCTCTCTGGTCCTCGAAGCAGGAAGAACAATACGCCAAGGATTAGGCACCAACGGGTTTTCAACTGCCATCTCGCGCATCAACACACCATCACGAAGAGCAAACGCCGTAAACATTTGCGGGTTAGCTACAACTCCCTGATAAATACGTTCGTACCAAGGATCTCCAGATGGATCGATTCCACGCGCATATGAGACTAGACCCACTTGAGCGCGAGATAAGGCGTCGGGAACGACATTCAAAACGCCTTTCTTATGTTCAACTTCAAAGTTATATTGGGAAATCAAAGTTGCCCAACGAGCCAAACGACCAGTAGGATTATCGAGAGTGACTAACCATTTAAGCGCCATATGATCTGTCACAATCTTAAATTTCATCCCATCGAGGTAACCGCGGAAATGCTTAATGGAATCGACAACAGCAAGAAGTTCGTGTTCAGTTGTCCCATAATTGCGTTCGGCCTTGTTAAATAAACGGGAATAATATGCGATTGGATGTTCAACACCGTCAAATTCTTGGGCCAAAACTGACCCTAAGCCAACCTGACTAGCATCACACTGTAGGATGAACGGCTTCTCAAAATCGGGACAAGCCATTAAGGGAGAGTTAATCAAGACATCCTTCAATTTTGAGAAGGCTGCACCAGCACTGTCATTCCAATCGATTGGATCGCGCCCTTTCTTCTTTCCGATGAGCGCCGTAAGGGGAGCAATAATAGAAGAGAAACCATCTACGAATCGACGATAGTAGGAGCACATGCCGATGAAAGCTCGCAGGGACTTGGCAGTTGAAGGGGTAGGATAATCTTTAATTGCCTCGAGTTTTTTCGGATCGGTTTGAAGACCTTGCTCATTGACAATGTACCCAAGATATTTCAATTCGGATTTACAGAACTCGCACTTCTTCAAATTGACGGTAAGACCTGCTTCCTTCAACCTATCACGAACCTTACGAATAAGTCGCAGATGACTATGAAAATCACGGGAAACTAGAATTAGATCGTCAACGTAACCGAAAATAAAGTCTTCGGAATCAGGAGTATATTCGAAATTGACTATCATGTCAGTGAGCCTCTGCATTTCGGACGCCGCGTTTGTCAATCCAAATGGAAGACGCACAAATTCGAACAACCCTCTTTGCGGCACGATAAAAGCCGTCTTCTCACAACTAGCCTTGTCCGCCAACGGAATCTGCCAAAAGGCACTCCTAAAATCAAGCGAGGTCAAAAATTTAGCACCGCGTAGGTTATCAAGAATATCCTGAACCCGTGGCAGAGGATAGGAATCGCGTATGGTGACGCTGTTTAATTTCCTACTGTCAACACAAAACCTGACACTACCATCCTTTTTGGTAACCATCACAACAGGGGAGGCCCAGGGTGACCGCGATGGACGAATAACCCCCAACTCCAACATTTTATCGATCTCTTCATTGAGGACCTTAAGCTTGACAGGAGACAAAGGATAATAACGCTGACGGATTGGAGAACCGACAGTCTCGATTTTGTGAGAAAGCCACGAAGTACACCCTAAACCCGCCTTATCTGAGGATATTTCCTCGAACTCATTTACAACTGACTGAAGCTTAGTTTCCTGATCAACCGTGAGGATCGTGCGTGGATGAACATAACGAACCTCGCCTATAACACGAGGGTTAAGACTTGGAATATGAGGTGGCGGGACAAAAAGCTTCCCAGACAAACCATCCGCGAACGCCTTTTTTAGAATGTCAGTAAGACCGCAAGAATTCCAAAATTCGATTCCCAAAATAAAAGCTGTCGGGAGATCACGGCTTACGAGACAGGGATGCAAAACACGGATACCGCTAAAATAAATTGGGATATCCAAACTGCCCAAAATGTTGATAGGAGAGTTGTCAGCGGAAACGACATGAGGACGAACGTCTTTACAAAAAGCTAAACCGAGTCCTGATAGAAGAGTAACATCCACTAGGGAAGTCTGCGCGCCACTGTCTAAAAGCGCTAATACCGGAGAATCCGTAACACTAACTTCAATAAAGAGTCTATTATCCGGGATTTTATTAATAACAACGGGTGCCACTGTTGGGCCTCTCAGCACACCCTTTACTAGTTTTTTTGACGGAGCAGAATTGCAATGAGGACATTCGCGTGTAATTACACCGACGCGCTTGCACTTGAAGCATACTGCTCCAGTAATGTTAGGACAGCTACGGTAGTTGTGCCCTGTCGCATCACACTTCATGCAGACCACAGGCCCGGGGATGTCAGTACTAACCGCGTTGATGGGTGCTATTGAAAAACGAGAGGGACGCGAAGTTTGGAAAGCTTCGAAATTTTTCGCGACCTCTAACAGTCCATCGATATCCCTGACTACGTTGGTCGCAAGACAAGGGTGATATTTAGGATTCATGCCATATTTAACAATATTAAACAGACTATCTTCGGATACCGGAATGCGGAGTTTAGCGTTGAGATCGCGTGCTTGAATAACGAAATCGACTACGGATTGATTCGCCGTCTGTGACAAAGCGCGGAGCTGACTCTCGACCTTGAAGTCGTAATCGGCTATATCGAAAGTTTTAAAATAAGCAGACTTGAGCTCTGTGTATGAAAGTCCTGGATACCTGATAGCCCTAAAATATTTCAAGGCACTGCCCGACAACAACTCATGAAAACGCCTAACCACATAAGATGGACCAACACGACGCGCAATTCCTTCTTCCTCTACACGAGAAAAAAATTCGCGAACACAAGTTTCACCGGAAAAATTCAAATTCCACTTGGTAAGAGATTCGCCTTTAATAAGGGATGGCGGAGTATATCCGGATGTGCGCAGGTCCTGGAAACGAGGTTCCGTGTCAAAAAACTGCTCCTCACCACTAGCCATCGGGTCTAAGACTCGTGGTTGGTTGGGGTTCTGCATTGGGGTAGCACGGGGCGTATCACCGATAGACTCTTCCATACTTAGATGCGACATAAAAAAAAAATAGGGAAGAGAAAGGAAAAAAAAATAGGGGAAAAAAAAAATTAGGGGAAAAAAAAAATTAGGGGAAAAAAAAATAAGGGAAAAAAAAATAAAATTAGGGGAGAAAAAAAAAAATTAGAAAAAAAAAAAATTAGGGGAAAAAAAAAATTAGGGGGAAAAAAAAAATTAGGTAAAAAAAAAATTAGGGAAAAAAAAAATTAAGGTAAGTCCTGATCAAGTCCTGGTCAAGTCCTGGTCAAGTCCTGGCCAAGTCCTGGTCAAGTCCTGGTCAAGTCCTGGTCAAGTCCTAGTCAAGTCCTAGTCAAGTCCTAGTCAAGTCCTGATCAAGTCCTAGTCAAGTCCTAGTCAAGGGATTCATGGACAGCGACTACAACCAAGATTACACTTCTCACCCGTTGAGAAAAGACGAAGAAAATTAAAAATGCACCAAAGTAAGGAAGCCTGGGACCAAAAGAATACTTAGCCAGCGGCTAAGTAAGCGAACAAAATAACAAGATAAAACTATGTCTGACTTACCGTAAATTCCCTAACGGTTACGGGTTCAAACTACGGGAACTAAGATAACTAGAAGAAAACTCGGGAAACGTCTGTGGGATTGACAAAATAAAAAAAAAATGTTTAAACAACAATTTTATTATGTATGTTTCACAAAGTAAAACACAAATCGTATATTTCGTAACAATTATCAATATTATTATATATCAGTTGCAGTGTTGCGAAAACGTGCAGTTTCTTCGAACACCGACGCAGATGACAGGTTAAGTCGCCAGACTAAAACTGCAGTTGAGTAAAATAGCATAAAGCGCTTGAGTAAATTTACGTAAAGCGCTTCGTAGTGGTAGGCTGAAACAAAGACGATAGGTTATTAATCCGCGACCGGATATCGGTCACCGTCCTTCCAACACAAGAAAAAAAATTATTTTAACAACAAATTTAAATAAAAATTTCCAGGATTACTTACCATGAGTTCGGGCGCCATTTGCAGTGAATTTAATTGATAAAAAAATAAATAAATGAGAAAAACAACACATTCACTGACACACGTATAATTTATTGTTTAATGGTACAAAATTACGAATTTGTCGATAATTTACACTGGAGATCACTTCAGCACACGTTTAACACCGAAATCAAAATACACAGATATGAATGGGTTAAATTAACAAATAATCTTAAATTTAATACTTTTAGGTTTTTCTAGCGGTTGAATCAAAATGATTAAGTTTCTCGCGACAAATTTAAGAAGAATTATACTGCACTTTGACGATAACCAGTCAAAATTCTCTCACGTGAAAGGATTTTGGCTGGGCTGAGAATTTTGACTGGGCTGGCGATTAAAAACGGTTGCATGAATTGTTGAAAGGCTGGTGAAGAGTGAGGAATGGCTGATGGATGTTATGATTATGGTCGAAAAATGCAGTAAAAGAAAATATGTGCCCGACGAACGAGGCTTTCGGAATTTAGAGGAAAACTACGAACAAAAAAACTTTGTCCGCATTAAAATCAAATAAGCATTAAGATCACAACTCGTTACAGTTAATCAAAAACTAACAAATAAATATCAAATAATTTTAAATTGGTTTTGGCCGAATATTACACTAAAATTAAATTATCCTAAATGCACCGAACCGCTCGAAGATGTGCGCGCACCAGTCGCGCCGCGCGCGTCGATGACACCAACCTTCTGTAAGCCCTCAAGGGCAGGACTCGTACATTGGACGGCAGGTTAAATAAACAAACCCGTTCAGGTCTGACGGGCACTGGATGGAGGACTGTGGCTCCCAGTCGCAATCAGATTGTGCTAGACGCACACACAGGATCAAACGCCGGCCGGCAAGAGAACCAAGCACTCGGCGCACCGCTTGCAGCCGTTACTTGAACTGCACCGCACAGACCCTCAGAAAAATAAGGGGAGGGCTCCTTATGGGATCACAAAACGTAGACACAAACTGTAGTACTCGGATCGCAAAACGTGGACAAAAAACTGTAGTACTCCGGTCAAAATATTTGAAAACTCAAGCAATTATCTTAGTAAGATGCTTCTTGACTCCAACTCAAAATCTCAAAGCCAATCCTTCAAGCAATTTTTTTCCTTGACAGAAACCCCAAAGAACGAATGAAATCTAATTTTTGAAATTCAAATAAAAAAATATAAATACTAAGTTTGCCAGACCTAAATCTATAAGTAAATAAGGCTACGAACTAACGAACGAAACTAATACAATTGAGAATAGCGACACCTAACTGAAACTGAGCGAACAATTTCCGAAAGCATGCAATCAACCAAGTGAAACCAAAATTCATGCAAGCTAAGACATTAGCAAAAAAAGTACAACTCGTCTGTAACAGATGGCGCTGTGCCGTGATGAACTTAAATAAACAACGGATTAGTAAAAATAAACACTTAAACCGTAGCGTAATGCTACAGTATGTACTATTGTTGCAATATAAATAATATGTAATTGTCTATTACGTTTAATACATTGGTATTAATTAGTACGCCCAATCAAAGCTGTAAATCTATGCTACCCTACGATGCCATAGCACTGTAGCCTTCAGAGTACCAATACCTCATCTCATCAAGTCTGTAGATTCACCCATGATTGCTCATCCGTTGAACCAACAAACAGAGAACGATGAGTGACCTGTGGCCCAAGTGAAAAGGGTTATAAGTCTATTCACTAGGAACAAAAGGTCACAACTCTATTGTGGGAGTTAAGCTCCTTTGCTCCTAGGTTAAATAAATAAATAAATATCGGACAACCTTATACAAATCAATCTAGTCCCACAGTAAGCTCTAGTAGTAGGCTTGTGTTATGGACACTAGTCGACGATAAACATAGTTGTATAGATAAATACATACTTAAATACAAATAACATCCATGACCCAGGCACAAATAATCGAGCTCATCACACAAATATTTGCCCTTGCCGGGATTCGAACCCAGGACCGCCGGCTCAGTAGGCAGTTGCTTAACCACTGCGCCAGCCGCGTCGTCATCTGACTTACACAACCGAATCTTATACGCCCTTTCACTAGGGCCACATATATATTTATCGAAACTACCTACATGCTCTACTATTGTCAACATTACAATACAATGTCGCGTTTTGTATTGGTTCTGTAGAGCTTTTTGTAAATTTCATGCTATGGCACAGACAAACGCATACAAAGAAGTTGTAACCAAAATCGGAGCAATGCATTTGCTTTTCGGTACCCATATTAAGAGCCTAAATTAGCCCACTGCTGGGCGTAAGCCTCCCTCTCATTCTTCCTATACATAAATAAGTACAAAAAATACAAAATAATTTATTTGCTTACCAATACACAAGTACATAAAGTATGATATGCCTAGCGGATCCCAAACTAGGCTGAGCCTGTATCTTGGTCATTTTAAAGAAAATTATGAAATTTTGCGGCCGATAACTCAAAAACGGCTCAACCGATTTTATTCAATATAGTTTTCATTGAAAGTACTTATATGGGCTCATTTTCATGAATTTTTTCATAATTTTTTGACCCTTGGTTGAAAAGTAAGAGGGGGAGAACGCTATTTTTTTATTTTCCGAGCAAATATTTACAAAATTGCTGACTTAATCAAAAAATAATGTTTGAAGACCCCTATTATTTTTAAAAGACCTATCGAACGACACCCCACACACTAGTGTTGAAACGAAAAAAAATTCACCCCCACTTTAGGTGTTCGAGAGGTACCCGAAAAAAAGTTTTTTTTTTAGTTTTTATTTTACCGTTCTGTCGGCGTGATACATACACGTATCAAATTCCAGCTTTCTAGTACTAATGATCACGGAGCTAAGCCGCGGACGGACGGACAGACGGACAGACGGACGTGGCGAAACTATAAGGGTTCCTAGTTGACTACGGAACCCTAAAAATGATACAGCCATCAGACTTATTCCACTAAATGTATGTACTCGTAGGTACGTGCTTAGCGTTATTAAATTCCGCTTCCGTTCGTTTATTCTACGCGTTTTCGTGGCAGAAGATAGTGTCACTCCTTCAGGGCGTCCCGTGACAAAGTGACTAATCTAGTCTACGAGTAAGTCCCGCGGCGGCGAGCGAGATAAAGCTCGAGCTAGTTTTCATTTCTTGCAAATCATTGGTTTTTCAATGTTTTGTCACCTAGCCGTGACGTGACTGTTTTTAAAATTAATCTTAAAGCTTATTTCATAACTCATACATGAATACATAATCAAATAAAAGCATAACTGTATTTTTACGGACAGTAACTCGATGGACAGTCGAGAGACGTAAATTAGGCCACGTGATACGTCACCACGTCTGTGGACGTCGATTTTTATCTGCTCAAAGCTGCCACGCGTCTAAAGTACAGACGAACATTTCTGAGAATCGTTAAGTGGGTAAAAAAAGAAAAATACATTTATTTATATGTGATAGTCAGATGTCACTAACGGTTGACTGACTACAAGTGACAAAGAACTTATAATTCTGTTCTTCCTGGGATTAGTATTCAGAATTACTTCATATAGAATTTCGGACACTTGTTGGGGCTAGCAATAGGTACCTCATAAGCATAAGTACACTATTATTCGCTAATTGTCTCTAGCGCTCGTCCCCGAATGCCCGAGTGACACTCAAGTGTGACTAACAAGCTGATGTCGACTGTTTGACTGGTGCACGCGGTCGTTAATAACTAACGTAGTACTGGTCTTGTCAGTCCTTGATTACTAACGGTTCGTGGTGAAATCGGACCGAAATCTATGTACGTATCTGAGTTAACGAAACGTCACAAGTGCACTTTAGTCACTAGTTGTCATGACGTGACGTCGTGACGCTGTTAATAACTATTATAATAATAGGCTACTACGCCGCCTGGCTATTAGTAACAAAGATCCCACCAAAAACATTTCATGTAAAATTGACGGCCAAGACTCACAATCTCATAACGCTTTCGCTGTAAAAAAGTTATCAGATCCCAGGAAAAGCCAAGCCCCTAAGCCCCGACTTTACTAACCCCACCACCTTGGTTTAAAAAGTATGGCATCAACTGGCTTCAAGCCCCTAAACCCGGAGTTTACTAACCCTACACCTTTGTTTCAAAAGTATGGCTTGGCCGTTTCATAGAGTACCGTAAATAAGTCCAACGGACCGTCTGGCCCATATGGTATCAAGAAACTAAGTTTATGTCTTTGATAATATATACTTATAAACTTAATTCCTTACGATATAGGCCGGACAGTCCGCTAGACTTATTTACGGTAGTCTATGAAACGGCCAAGCCATACTTTTGAAACAAAGGTGTAGGGTTAGTAAACTCCGGGTTTAGGGGCTTGAAGCCAGTTGATGCCATACTTTTTAAACCAAGGTGGTGGGGTTAGTAAAGTCGGGGCTTAGGGGCTTGGCTTTTCCTGGGATCTGATAACTTTTTTACAGCGAAAGCGTTATGAGATTGTGAGTCTTGGCCGTCAATTTTACATGAAATGTTTTTGGTGGGATCTCATATCTTTTTGTAAGGTGCTTTAGGATTTTTATTTTTTTTGGGCTGTAGGGTTTCTTGAGCGTCAACTGAAGTAGACAATTGTGTATTTAAGAAATACTTAAGTTTAGCCCCATATATATATACACTTTTATCCCCTATTATGGGAAACCCATACAAACTTCCATCCCCTTATTTAAAGGGTGGGGGGTGATTTTTAGGGTTCCGTAGCCAAATGGCAAAAAACGGAACCCTTATAGATTCGTCATGTCTGTCTGTCTGTCTGTCCGTCCGTATGTCACAGCCATTTTTTTCCGAAACTATAAGAGCTATATTGTTGAAACTTGGTAGGTAGATGTATTCTGTGAACCGCATTAAGATTTTGATGCTAAAATAAAAAAATAATAATAAATATTGGGGGCTCCCCATACTTAGAACAGAAACTCAAATTTTTTTTTTTCATCAAACACATACGTGTGGGGTATCTATGGATAGGTCTTCAAAAATGATATCGAGGTTTCTAAAACATTTTTTTTCTAAACCGAATAGTTTGCGTGACAGACGCTTCCAAAGTGGAAAAAAGTTGGTCCCCCCCCCTCTAACTTCTAAAATAAGAAAATGAAAAATCTAAAAAAAACATATGATGTACATTACTATAAAAACTACCAACTAAAATTGTTTTGAACGAGATCTAGTAAGTAGTTGTTTTTTAATACCTATTAATACCTAACTTTGCACCTAATTTATATGGGGCGCTATACATACCAGGTGCAAACTTAACTTAACCACCTAGGGATGGAAAGTGTTTGTACGGAACCCTCGGTGCGCGAGTCCGACTCGCACTTGGCCGGTTTTTTAAAAGTCCTACAATATGTATTTGATTTATAACAATGAGTCCCTATAGGTTTCAATTTTCAGACCTCTAGTATCAAAATTTGCGGAAGTTTCATACAAACTTCCATCCCCTAGTTTAAGGGGTTGGGGGGTAAAAGTTCCAAGTTTTAGAATTATTTTGTTGTTTGTGTACTAATACTAGTTTACATACCAAATTTCAGCTTTCTAGGTCATCGGGAAGTACCCCAGAGGTTTTGATACGTCAGTGAGTGAGTGGCAAAATCGGCGTATTTTAGGTACCTATAAAACCTAAAGTATAAAAGCTAGATCAATAAAATTTAGTACATTTCATATGTTCCCTAACTGCATCTTAACCTGAGAATTTGGGCGCTCTAGTGTTAACTGGGACGAAACTATGAGGGTTTGAATATGAGACGAAACGGTTCGAGAAAAGGTAGGTAGTGCCCCCTTCTTTTTTGTTCGTCTTGGCGGGGGCACTACCGTGCCCCCAGATAATAAAACTTGAATAAACCTCTCAAACCGATCACATGTCTAACGGTTGATCCGTTAGACATGTGATCGGTTGATAGTAAATACTAGAACAGCTTAAATCTACATATTCGTCACAGTAAGTTCCTATACTATAAGTCACTAACTGTCACGTCGTGACGCTCATGACGTCGTGACGCGGACAATCTCCGAGTGATACTCGAGTGTGACTAACGACCCGCCGGGCTACAGGTGACAGAGCAATTTAACTTGCTAATTGGCTTCATTCTCATTAAACATACACTGTTTGCGTGAGAGTGCGAAGGTTTTACAAGGTGTGTAGTCGGGGCAGCAAACGGGGCATTTTTTTAAATTGAATTTTTAACGCTCTAGTGCGGCTTATACAAATGGTATGGCGGCTTGTATATTTAATATAACAGTAAAGGCGCGTCCACATTACGCGCGGCAAATGCGCGAATATTGGCTCGCGCGGCTGCCGCGCATAATGTGTCTTACCGTGATATTGTTTTTTTTTATATTAAGCTTTTTTTTTCAATTAGAAGGTGGGGACGACATCCTTTTACACTTACATGAAATATTATCGGCTTAGAACTTGGAATCTCCAAACAGCTTATTACAGTTATTACGTTTAATTTTATAATCATTTAATTGCACAATTATGAAATTGTAAAATTAAATGCCTAATTAAAAATATAAAAAAATATATAAGTGATTTTACTTTATATGATTTTAATTTTTTTGTTTTAATTTTTCTTTGTGCCTTCGCCACGCTTACAGGATTAATAATAAACACTTTTGGTACACGCGGAGATGGGCATCCCTACATTGTTAAAGGATACTTTTAACCCGACTACGGAGACGCAAAAAAGGGGTTTATGATTTGATCTCCCACGCTGACGAAGTACACAAGCACTCTATATGTTTTGTTAGCTTTTATTTGTGCGGCAACTTAGAAACATTATCTTGCACACTCATTTAATTTCTCGCAACTTAATGAGCTAAATTGAATTGTTTATGCAATATGAAGATTTTCCCTAAGATAATGTACAGTTAAGGCTACTGAAACGCGTACCTTTTTGACCCTCATTGTCAGTACAAGAGTACGTACAGTCAAAACTTTGTGCTAAAAGCGGTTTATGATCAAATCCGAAACAACTAGCATTATGCTAAGAAAAGCAGCTGGCCAAACAAGGCCAAATGCTACATATTCATGCTGCCGCGTGTGTTTAATTGTAGGAAGGGCTTACTGATAGTGGCATTATCTGATTTGCTATCACTAGGCAAATTTACATTTGTTTCAGTGCAGTTTCAAGGCTTGACGATTAGCCCCTTTTGACTCGGTACAAAGTCCCAGCTTTCTGCCATCGTTCTACGTGACGATTCTTTCATCCTCACCACTTAGATAGTTTTTCTAAAAAATTCCGGCTTCGCACGACTGCATTGTAGAATAAGTTGTCGCTTGCCGTATTTCCGGAACGATACAACCTTCAAACCTTCAAGATAAGAGCGTACTCCCACCTGAAAGGCCGACAACGCATTTGTGATTCCTCTGGTGTTGCAGGTGTCTATGGGCGACGGAAATCGCTTTCCACAAGGCGATCCGTTTGCCTGTCTACCGCTATATAACTTTAAAATTTTTGATAATCCCAAACTCTCAGACGGAATCGAGCCTCTAAGCCTGAGGAGAGACTTTGCCTCCTTGTGTGTGTTCTACCGTCTGTATAATGGGATGTTTTCTGAGGAATTGTTCGACATGATTCCCACGGCTACTTTCTAGCATCGCACTATTCGCCATTGGCATCGGCAGGTTGTTCATCCTCATCCCCAAATGGCCGAAACCTGTGCGCTTCCAGAGGAATGTCGTACCGCGAACGCTCCGCATGTGGAATGACCCTGAGGTTTTCCCTGGAGGCTACAGTATGGGGCTCTTCAAGAGTACTACTCCCTCTTCCTTGTTATAATAAGATAATATAACAAAATAGTTATTGTCTATGTTACTAGTGGCGCCATCTCTTGAGTGATGTACTTGTTGTATAGTGTCAGTTTTGAACGAATAAACGTTAGTCTGTTCCGAACAAGCTTGCAGTTTTATTAGGTTATGGACCCAGTCCTTGCAATTAATTAGTTTCAAAGTTTTATAGTAGTGCACAGTATTTATAATGGCAGGAAATTACGCAGTGAACGTTCCTAAACTGAAGGGGCGAGAGAATTACGACGACTGGGCGTTCGCCGTGGAAAATTTTCTCATCCTAGAAGGCGTCGACTTGTCTAGTCAGGAAGTACTAGATGAATCAAACGACAGAAAAGCCAGAGCGAAGATGATACTGACCGTGGACCCATCCCTTTATGTTCACATTAAAGGCGAAACAACAGTGCGAAATACGTGGAATAAGCTAAAATCTTTGTTCGACGACTCCGGTTATACGCGCAAAATTAGCTTATTACGGAATTTAATTTCTATCCGCTTAGAGACAAGTGAGTCTATGACGGCATACGTGACGCAGTTAGTGGAAACGGCACAGAAATTAAAGGGCACAGGTTTCGAGATTAATGATGAGTGGGTCGGTTCTCTACTTTTGGCGGGTCTCCCAGAAAAGTTTAGTCCGATGATCATGGCCATTGAACACTCAGGAATGAGTATGAGTGCAGACGCTATCAAAACAAAGCTGTTAGATATGAGTACAGATTTTGAGGTTAAACCTGACAGTGCATTTATCGCTAGAAATTCGCAAAAAAGAAATGGCGGTAATCAGAAGTCATATTCAAAGACTCGTGACAAAAATGGAGGTAACGAAACGCAGTTTCAGCCATCTGTCAGTGGAAACGTCAAGTCAGCAAAAACCGTTCGTTGTTATAGATGTAAACAATATGGGCATTTTAAAAACCAGTGTCCTGAAGAGGACAAAGCGAAAGTGAATGCATTTAGCGCAGTTTTCCTGACCAGTGAATTTAGTCAAAACGATTTTTACGTTGACTCAGGAGCGAGTACTCATTTGGTGTCGAATGTAAACATGCTATCAAATGTTTCGTACCAACCGAAAACTAAGCAGATTATTGTGGCAAATCAATCAACCGTGGATGTTGTGTGCTCCGGAGACTTACAGATTACGACTGCAGTTGGGAATAAGCAGTTTGACGTAACTGTAAACAATTGTTTGTGCATACCCGAACTCACCACAAACTTACTGTCAGTGAGTAGAATCATCGCGAGTGGAAATCGAGTGGAATTTAATGATAATGGATGTTTCATTTACAACTCGAGAAGCGAATGCATTGGTGAAGCGAGGTTAGAAAATGCAGTGTACAGATTAAACATTGTGAAGTCTCAACAACTTATAGCGGCGGCTGTGACGACTTCAAGTTCAACATGGCACAGGCGATTAGGTCACATAAATGCAAGTGATTTAGGCAAGATGAAGAATGGAGTAGTTGAGGGTGTGTCCTACCAGAATGATGGTGACAAGTTAGACAAGTCCAGCTGTACAGTATGCTGCGAGGGGAAGCAGACAAGGCTTCCATTTCCTCTGAGTGCAAGCAGAAGTCAGGAATGTCTGGAATTGGTTCACACTGATCTATGTGGACCAATGGAAAACAAGTCACTAGGACAGGCAACTTATTTCCTTATATTTGTCGATGACTATAGCAGGATCTGCTTTGTTTACTTTTTGAAATCAAAGCATCAGACATTCCAGTACTTCAAGGAATTTCAGAAGCTAGTTGAGAACCAGCAATCCAGAAAAATCAAAACATTAAGATCGGATGGCGGTGGTGAATATTGTTCAACTGAAATGGAGAATTACCTGAAGGAATGTAGCATAGTGCATCAAAAGACAACAGCATATACTCCTGAACAAAATGGGCTAGCAGAGAGGTACAATCGTTCCATTGTTGAGAAAGCGCGCTGTCTCCTATACGATGCTGATCTTGATAAAAAGTTTTGGGCAGAGGCAGTAAATACTGCAGTGTATATGAAGAATAGGTCACCAGCAGCAGGAATAAACCAAGATCTCACCCCATATGAGATGTGGACAGGCAGGAAGCCGAATATTGGGCACCTCAGGATCTTCGGCAGTCCAGTGATTGTACACATTCCTAAGCAGAAGCGCAGAAAATGGGACAAGAAAGCAACCAAGATGGTACTAGTTGGCTATTCAGAAACTACCAAAGGTTACAGGCTGTATGATCCACAATCTCGACAAATTGTCATTGCCCGAGATGTGGTAATCATGGAAAATGTTGACAAAAACATAGCAACGATTTTGGTAGAGGATAAGCAGCAGCCAGAATGTGTGACAGTTTGTCCAACAGCAGAGGACAGCCAGTTAAGCGTGGCAGAGGACAGTGTTCAATATGATGATGTCAATGATGAGACGTATGTCCCCAGCGAACCACCCAGTGAGGATGATACCTTCTACGAGCCGGACAGCGCAGAAGATGTGGCAGAGGAGACTTTGGAGGTACCAAAGCGTGTCAGGCGTCCCCCGGAATACTTTGGTTACTCCAACATGTGCGTGGAGGATGTGTCAGGTGAGCACATCTCGCTCCCTGAAGCTGTGAACGGACCAGAAAAAGTGCAGTGGCAAAGTGCTATGAAAGAGGAGTTAAAGTCTTTCAGTGATAATGACACTTGGGAGTTAGTGAATAGGCCACACAATGGCACAGTGGTTAAAAACAAGTGGGTTTTCAAGAAAAAGTACAATAGTGATGGTGAAGTGCGTTATAGGGCAAGACTTGTTGCCAAAGGCTTTACGCAGAAGAAAGGTATAGACTACACCGATACTTTCTCACCAGTTTTGAGATATTCAACTCTTAGATTATTGTTTGCATTGAGTGTACAATTAGATTTGAATATGAACCACTTAGATGTACCAACAGCATTCTTAAATGGTTTCATAAAAGAAAATGTATATATGGAGATACCAGAATGTTCAGATTTCACTGATTGTGACAATAAAGTGCTTAAGTTGAAAAGAGCTGTTTATGGTCTCAAGCAGTCTGCCAGGGCCTGGTATACCCGAGTTGAAGAGTGTCTTATTGATTTAGGTTACAAGAAATCTAAATATGAACCTTGTCTATTTATAAAATGTCAAGATGATGTAAAAATATATGTAGCTTTATTTGTAGATGACTTCTTTGTATTTCATAACAATCAGGGTATCTATGAGCAGTTGAAAACAGAACTTGTAAACAAATTTAAAATAAAAGATTTAGGTCAGATTAAACAGTGTCTTGGAATGAGAGTGAATGTTCAGAAAGACTGTATTACTGTAGACCAGGAACAATTTGTTAACAATATTTTAAATAAATTTAATATGTTTGATTGTCATGGCTCTGATACTCCAATGGAAGTTAATTTAAAATTAGAAAAGGGTGTAAAAAATGATTGTAATAAGAAGTATCCCTATCAACAATTAGTAGGCAGTCTTATGTACCTATCTGTATTGTCAAGACCTGATATTGCTTATAGTGTAAGTTACCTTAGTCAGTATAACAACTGTTACAATGAGACACATTGGAAGCATTTAAAAAGATTGTTAAAGTACTTACAGAAAACTAAAAGCTATGGTCTAGTGTATAAAAAAGACAGTAGTCTTTTGCATGGTTTTGTCGATTCTGACTGGGAATCATGTACCTTGGATCGAAGGTCTTATACCGGGTTTTGCTTCATGATGTCAGGCTGTGTGATATCATATGAATCACGGAAGCAAAGAACAGTGGCTTTATCAAGCACAGAAGCCGAGTACATGGCGCTTAGTGAGAGTTGTAAGGAAGCAATTTATTTGCAGAATGTATTGTCTGAAATGACAAAGCCAAGTGATAGTACACCAATATGCTTGTATAGTGATAGTCAAAGTTCACTTAAATTGGCAGTGAATCCACTATTTCACAAGCGTACCAAGCACATTGATGTACGACACCATTTTGTCAGAGAATGTGTTTTTAATAATAGAGTGAAGCTCAGCTATGTATCTACTTCCAACATGCCAGCTGATCTGTTAACAAAAAGCCTTAGTGTTGAAAAACACTATAAATTCTTGAAGTCAATGGGCATATCGGAAGTATAATATAAATATTAGTTTATTTTGTTAGGAGTGGGTGTTATAATAAGATAATAATATAACAAAATAGTTATTGTCTATGTTACTAGTGGCGCCATCTCTTGAGTGATGTACTTGTTGTATAGTGTCAGTTTTGAACGAATAAACGTTAGTCTGTTCCGAACAAGCTTGCAGTTTTATTATTCCTAACACGGTTCTCAAAAGCGTGGGCAACGCGCGTTACGCTCGATGCGTGATAGTATCTGCTTAAAATTAGGCGGGCCGCAAGCTTGTTTGTCGCCGTTGTAGTTTGAAAAAGTACCTAAGGTTGATAATAATCAACATTACTTTGTCCCCAATATTGACGAACTCCGTATCAATTGTGGCGCCATTTTCTGTTGTTTTGCAGCAGTTGCGGCTTTTTACAATTATTATAGAAATGATGTTAATTGTTCTTATGAATTGGCCAATATTGCGGACAGAGTAATAATAATAAGACTGTTAAAACGCTTAAATAATCACCCATAAATACAGTAATACGTTCAAGTACGAGTGTAATTTCCATATGGTCAAAGAACATAATATATACTAACGTAAAAAGAAACGACAGCGACACTTGAGTGCAGTA
Organism: Apotomis capreana; assembly: GCA_947623375.1. NCBI lineage: Eukaryota > Metazoa > Arthropoda > Insecta > Lepidoptera > Tortricidae > Apotomis > Apotomis capreana. Next base: position 2,956,617 of record OX392501.1, read on the forward strand.
ACAAAACTCGCGGCTATGTGTGCTTGTCGAGCGCGAGCGAGCGCGGGCGAGCGGACGAAGTGAATGCCTTGTCGAAGGATTCGGCATTACAAGGTCACCGACGCCCGAGTTACACCGATAGGCCGCTATCGCGCCTGTGATATGGTACTCATAATTGCGTGACATTTCATCGTCTCGCATTAGTATCTCTTGTATTATTCTGAATTAATGGCAAGGGATTTAACAAACTCCACATTAGTTGGTGATTTAAAAAAATTAACGATAGTTTGCACTGAAGTTCGTTACAGGAAGCACTAGAATTGGATTTCTGAAAATTTCGCTCCTAACGGGTTCCATCAGGGATGAAATTTTGAACGGAAACCATCACACCTTATTTATGCAGTTGCACCAATAAACGCGTATCGCGTATATTCCTATACCCTAAAAATAAAATCAAATTGATAACCTTTTACGAAGTCGGTTATAGACATCATTGGATTCTCGTGCTCAATGATCTGCTGACGGAGCGAGGGACAGCGGGTTCAGTTCCCAATGGGGCCGTTTTTGGATTCTGTCCCATATTAACCCGTGTGACTGTGTTCCACACACGCACAAAGACCGTATATCACTTACGATGGTCTAGAGAGCACTTGCGTATTACAGAACTATTAAACTGACGACTAGGAAGCTACCAATATTGCAGTAGTATTTTTCTTCTCTTCGTCCATAAAGATTGTATCTAAAGCAGATATAGTACCAAAATATGCCAACAAATGATTTTTTCTACTAAAACCCCAGAAAAACAATCAAATTGTTAACCTTTTACGAAGTTGGTTAAAAAGTAGTCATTCAATTGTTTCCGTGCTCAATGATCTGCTGACGGAGCGAGGGACAGCGGGTTCCATTCCCAATGGGGCCGTTTTAGGAGATGAGCGTTCCCAAACTGACCCGTGTGACTGTGTTCCACACACGCACAAAGACATATCACTTGCTTTGCTCTAGTGCTCTCTTGCGTATTGCAGAACTTGTATTAGACAGACTGTCCGAAGTTACATATATTGCAGTTTGCAGTATATGTAAGTTTGCAGTTTTGTACCCTTCGTTAAGAATAGAATAAGAATAGGAATGATTTAGTGCAAAACTGTGTACATAGTTAGGTCGACAAAAAAAATATACATTTGTTCCAACAGTTACCTGTTTCAGGCATGCAATACTTAGTTATAACAGCTACAATCAAAGAATTTTATTAAGCTATAAAATGCCTTATCAATGAGCCAATTTTTAAGATTTCTTTTAAACCTGTTTCCTTCCAGAGCTTTTATGTCTGACGGGAGGTGATTGAACACTCGGATTGCCATTACAAAATTGCTATTCTTATAAATAGAGGTATTAATTTTCGGTAGCTGGATATTAAATTTATACTGTGCTCTGAGGTTACATTTTGTAGATGACAGTGTTGTAAAATAATTGGGTTGATTTCTTACAAACAAGCTTACCTCCAATATGTATAGGTATACCAGTCAATGTAAGAAATCGCTTTTCTCGAAAAGCTTGTTTTGCGTTCTTAAATAAATATTTAATTAAAACAGTCTTACTAAAGATTGGAAATAATCGAATGTAAAATGTTCAGTAGTAAGGAAGACTTTTACACTGAAACATACTTTATATATACTGAATAAACTTTATTTAAAAACCATTGACGAAGAATAAAGGTTAGAGAAAAATTTAAATGAGTTACCTAGTGGAAGAGTTGATCTTTGTATCAATGGTCAATATAAAAATTGTGGTGTGTAGCCACATTAAAAAAAAACATAAATTTATTTAAAAAGTGTTTGACACGTAAATAGAAGCGATAACATATTATTTTGAGACTTCCGGTTCGTGACTTAAGATGGCCGCATGCGTTTAAGTTTCATTGTGCATTATTTATTCATTTTCGTTGTTCAATGTGTAGTATTGATAGCGTATTGTGCAGTGATCTAACGTAGGAGTGAATAGCTAATGAAGAATTACACTTGAAGCGTTCATAGCCCTTCCTGAGTCAAGGCCCGATAGTCCGCGTGGTTTTTTGTAAATCGCTATCACTTTACAAAAAGCAAAACCTCACCGAACAACGGCATGCTCTACGAGCAAACTTGAAATTGGCGAAATCATCATTAACTATGATGGAAGCCATATTTTAAAATTAGAATTAGACATATTATTTTTAATATAACGCGAAAGCGTGTCATGTTGTTGAATAGGTCTTACAAAGATGATTGATTGTTGACGCTTGCAAGTTTAGTATGCGTGGGTCGTGTCAAACCATTGGTGGCTTTACTCTACCAGTAGATACGTACCATGGGCTGCATATGCATGAATTAATTAATTCAGGTATCCTGTCGGACAGACGAACAACCGAACATGCGAAAGGTTTTTTGGTCACTCAGTCAATTATTGAAAACGACTATCGATATAAACTAAAAGTTATATAAATAAACTAGCATTAACCCGCGGCTTCGCTCGCGTGCCTATATAATATACATCATCCTACGGGAACAATGCTCTTTTAATCAGGATTAAAAGTAGGCTATTTGAAAGTTAGGGTATAATCTGCAATCTGCATTTCCCTCATGCATATCCGTCTAGGCGTTTTAGCGTGAAAAAGTAACAAAACATACACAGACTTTTCGCGTGCCTATATAATATACATCATCCTACGGGAACAATGCTCTTTTAATCAGGATTAAAAGTAGGCTATTTGAAAGTTAGGGTATAATCTGCAATCTGCATTTCCCTCATGCATATCCGTCTAGGCGTTTTAGCGTGAAAAAGTAACAAAACATACACAGACTTTCGCTTTTCTAATATTACTGGGAAATACTTTTTATTTCATCATAACTCCACTTTATCAAATCAAACCGAAACCTCATGCACTCAAATCAAGCGATCTCAGCTTTTACTGTACCAAATAAAGTTCACTTCAAAATTCATAACTCGAAGTGAAGCTAAGACAACGGGATATGTGTGCATTTTATTTGTATAAAGCTTTTATAATGTCCCGAGCCTCCGCTTATCGACTTGGGATATTCGAGATTGGTTTAATGATTCTAAGCCATGTTCTAATTTACGTCATGTTCTATTGTAAGATATTGAGGTTCTCTTCGTTGATGAATGAAAAATGTATTATTCTGAGACAGATAAAGGTAAGTTATTCAGAATTCTGAAATGACTTAACATAATTATTGAAAAGCTTGAATGTATTTATTACGGATGCAGGAAGTTTCCCGATTATTACTCCTCCCGTCCCAACGCGCCGCCCGCCTATAGGTACCGATTGACGACGATCGAGATGCCACCAAATACAATTTTTTTAATCTATTATGATAACGCGGGTCTCTATCCATACCTCAAAAGCAAAAACAGAACCCCCTTATAGGATCACGTGTAGCTGTCTGTCAGTCCGTCTGTTACAACCGATTTGCTGCAAAACTACTGGACCGATTAAATTGCGATTTTGATTTGGCGCAAATGCTTTCAAGAATTTTCATGACCACAAATAAAATTTCAAAAACGGTGGCATTTTTGTAATTACCGTCCCAACAAACCATAAAAATTACACTATACTTACTCATATTTAGTAATTTCAACCCCATCGCACCCTAACAGGCGAGACGGTATTTCACGTCCACCACGTTTCTTTTTTTAAATCGTTGTTGTTTTGGTAATTAGCGACCCGATAAACCATAGAAACATTACCCTTGTTGATTTTCAGACTTTGTCACCATATTCTCCTCCTTTAGGGGTTTAATTCTCAAAAAACATGAAACACGTGCTTACTCATTTATCGTTAGAAATACTCCTTGGAAGTTTTCAATAAAATAGTCTAACTAATCTTTTCCCCAAAAAGGAATTAAGGTTATAAAGGTTGCCGGAAGGCGCTGGATGCAGGTCGCTTCCAACCGGTATATATGGAAGTCCAAAGGGGAGGCCTATATTCAGCAGTGGACGTCCTGTGGCTGAGATGATGATGATGATGATGAATCTTTTCCCCATACAAACTTACGACCCCCATTTCACCCCTTTGGGGGGGGTGACTTTTGACAAATGCTTCTTTTATTGCACCCCTAGACTTTATAAGGACACGTAGGTTCCAAATATGGACTCTCTAGAACCAGCGGTTTAGTATTTAGACATTGCAACCCCATTTCACCCCAACAGGGAAGATGTTAAATCACGTCCGCCACGTTGGATTTAAAAATCGTTGCGGTTTTCGTAATCAGCGACCCGATAAACCATAAAAGCATTACCAATGGATTTTCAGACTTTGTCACCACATTTCTCCCTTTTAGAGGTTGAATTAAAAAAAAACCTGAAACACGTGTTTACTCATTTATTGTTAGAAATACTCCTGTGAAGTTTCGAATAAAATAGTCTAATTAATCTTGTTTCCCCATACAAACTCTGGAACCCCATTTCACCCCTTTAGGGGGTGAGTTTTGAAAAATCCTTTCTTAGTGCACCCCTACACCTTATAAGGAACCTACGTGCCAAATTTGAACTCTCTAGAACCAGCGGTTTAGTATTAAAACATTTCAACCCCATTTCACCCCAACAGGGGAGATGGTAACTCACGTCCGCCACGTTGGCTTTTTAAAATCGTTGCGGTTTTCGTAATCAGCGACCCGATAAACCATAAAAGCATTACCAATGGATTTTCAGACTTTGTCACCACATTTCTCCCTTTTAGAGGTTGAATTAAAAAAAAACCTGAAACACGTGTTTACTCATTTATTGTTAGAAATACTCCTGTGAAGTTTCGAATAAAATAGTCTAATTAATCTTGTTTCCCCATACAAACTCTGGAACCCCATTTCACCCCTTTAGGGGGTGAGTTTTGAAAAATCCTTTCTTAGTGCACCCCTAAACCTTATAAGGAACCTACGTGCCAAATTTGAACTCTCTAGAACCAGCGGTTTAGTATTAAAACATTTCAACCCCATTTCACCCCAACAGGGGAGATGGTAACTCACGTCCGCCACATTGGATTTTAAAATCGTTGCGGTTTTCGTAATCAGCGACCCGATAAACCATAAAAACAATACCCATGCTGATTTTCAGACTTTTTCACCACATTTCTCCCTTTTAGGGGTTGAATTTTCAAAAAACCTGAAACACGTGTTTAATTATTTATCGTTAGAAATACTCCTGTGAAGTTTCGAAGAAAATAGTCTAACTAATCTTGTTTCCCCATACAAACTTTGGAACCCCATTTCACCCCTTTAGGGGGTGAGTTTTGAAAAATCCTTTCTTAGCGAATGCCTACGTCATAACATCTACCTGCATGCCAAATTTCAGCCCGATCCGTCCAGTGGTTTGGGCTGTGCGTTGATAGATCACTATGTCAGTCAGTCAGTCAGTCACCTTTGAGTTTTATATATATAGATAATACATAAATAAATAGGGTCAATTTTACACAAATAGAGAGTCCCAAACTTAACCAAAGCTTGTAAGGTACTAGACGATGACATACGTAAAATATATAAATACATATATAGATAACAGAGCAATGACCCAGGAATAAATACTCGAATTCATCACAGAAATATTAGCCCCGGCCGGGATTCAAACCCAGGACCGCCGGCTCAGTAAGCAGGTACACTACAAACTGCACCACCCGCATTGTCAAAGTTCAGCGTGTTCAAACCATCCCTCTAAATGGTTTTAGGCCATTGTTCCAATCCCTCTCTTGTTTTTGCTGTAACAAAACTCAATATAAACTCAGCAAAACCGTCTTCAAACTGGTTCTAACATAATTTGCTCATCACGCCACGGTTTCAGTCAAGTGAAAGACCCACCGAGTGTAATCAGGGCTAACACTCTTAATTTTCCCATTAGCCCGTCAGCAACCGAACGACGTATATCCTACTTAGATTAAATAGCGGCCCGGGGGCTAAACTCGACGTGTCTGATAACATATTTCCGAGATATCACTACTATAATATGTCTAGAGCAATAGGGTAAATCGTTAATAACTGGCAACTTAAGAAAATTTAATTTAGTTACTGGCCATCAAGTTTGCAGCACCTCTAGCACAACTGTGACACACGAATCTTTCACGCGCGATTAATGTTACGTTTTTCTATCTTCACAGTACTGTGAGAGAGTGACGGGCGGTGCTATGTCTATATACTCTAACTAATATATTTGCGAGTCACAACATTGCTAATATAATATATAAATGTAATTGAGATATATTCAGCTATATCACCTTTAAATTTTCTTTTTTCAATCTCACATGACGGTAGAATAGTACAAATCTATAAATGTCCGTAATATGGCCGATACATATATTGCTAAACTGAGGGTATCCCAATACCTTATCGAATCAGGGCCAAGAAGCTAGTGTCCTTTATAACGTTATTACTTTACCAGTAGAGATACGCCTAACTGAATTAATTAACGTTTGATGAACTTTACACCCAATGGCGAGATGATCTTATCCGACACGACTGTAGGCATAGATAAGCCCTTTTGAAGCTGGGGTGGTTGATGGTAGGAAACGGGGTTTGCGGAATGTCCTCAAAAGTAGCAACTTTAGAGAAACTTGCGAGGGTTCGGGCTATTAGTTAGGGACCACTTATCAGTAAAATGCATCACGTTCGATTTGCATATTTCACTTTCATCTAAAATACGGGCTCCTTATCCGTTCAAAAATTCTGATTGTTTTAAACATTTTTGTGGTCATAACATATTATCAATGTTACTACTTAATTTCAATTTATTGGTATATATTTGAAAGCTACAGTTTGAATTTTTCATTGATAATTTATGTTATAAAAATTACTCGAAATTGGCAAAATTCACGAAAACTGTATTTTTTTTCCAATTAAGCATGAAATAGCTAGGTACCTATATTACTTTCGAGAACTCAGGGAAAAGTATTAATCACTTCCAAAAATTTGTTGAAATTATCAATATGTCTGTCATAATATGAAAAAAGTCAATTTTAAAAGGAATAAGGCCTCTTAAATCCTTATGAAACTTCTATTAAAAGCGAAAGCAGATTAAAATCATGCAGTAAGAACGAAATGCATGAAAATTGCTCCACCGACAAGAGCGTAGGTCTTAAATTTGTGATGAGATGCAAGATCATGTACTAGTAGGAACTAAGTCCATTTCATGTCATGGCTAGCCAGGAGTTACACAAAAATATCTAAAAATCTACACACATATACGCATTTGTCCTTTATTATAGTCAATATCAATAAGTAAATTTATATCTTACGAAAATACGACGTAAATTTGGCTTATGGACAGAAAAAATAAATAAAAAACCGGCCAAGTGCGAGTCGGACTCGCGCACCGAGGGTTCCGTACAAACACTTTCCATCCCTAAGTGGTTAAGTTAAGTTTGCACCTGGTATGTATAGCGCCCCATATAAATTAGGTGCAAAGTTAGGTATTAAAAAAAAAATTATGGTTTTCGTAATTATTCCTTTATCTATGCTATAAGACGTTGCTTCGTACCAAATTTCAAGATTCTGAGTTCACGGGAAGCACCCTGTAGGTTTTGATTCCCTTGCAAGTGTCGAAAATTTGCAAATTAGGTGCAAAGTTAGGTATTAAAAAAAAAAATTATGGTTTTCGTAATTATTCCTTTATCTATGCTATAAGACGTTGCTTCGTACCAAATTTCAAGATTCTGAGTTCACGGGAAGCACCCTGTAGGTTTTGATTCCCTTGCAAGTGTCGAAAATTTGCGGCATAAACGGCTGTATCTTTTGATTGCGTTGGCTTAGAAGTTTGATTTTTTCACAGCTTCAAGGGACAGTAGACTTGAGTAATTGATATAAATTTCAGCTTCATACGTCCACGCGTTCCTGAGAAAAAGGGTCTTGACAGACGGACGGGCGGACAGACGGACAACAAAGTGATCCTATAAGGGTTCCGTTTTTTCCTTTTGAGGTACGGAACCCTAAAAACATACTAAACTTATTATTATTACATACTAAAATTAAAATACAACTACAATTTCAAATACAATTATAAACTTAAAACGTAACTAACTAAAGTAACACCACAAGCAAATTAAGGAAAATGAATCCTGCGGAAAGTTCCGACAACTAACGCTGAAAGTATTTCAATATCGATTTTTATTTTTATGTCCTTTTAACATGCCCACGGCGCGGCACTGGCAAATAACTTGGAAACTTTTTACGGATCCTTGTTAACTCCCATTGAAATTGGAAATGTACGCTCGTCCAATAGATATCCCAGTTAATGAAGGACTTATTTTGTAAAACACATTTGTAGATTTTTTACACATTTGACTGGAACTCATTGACACAATCTTTACACAATCCTAACGTATATAGTTTTATGGTTAACTAGCTGCGCCGTACGGTTATTCGCTTATCTCACGGGAACAAATAATTTTATCGGGATAAAAAGCCTATGTGGTAATCCAGGGTGTCAGATACCTTCATACCAAAATTTATCAAAATTGGACCAGCCGTTTGAGCGTGAAGAAGTACATAACAATCATAATATACATAACATAAACTCACAAACTTTCGACTTTATAATATTAGTGTGATTATTGGTCATAAACTAATTGATACGTGGCTAATTAATGACGTCCCGCATACTTCAGTATCATAAGCTCCTTCAATTTCATGCTGATGGTTAAGTCTAATAGAAGACCAGAAATTGAAGCAATTTAAAAGATAAAAAAAACCGGCCAAGTGCGAGTCGGACTCGCGCACCGAGGGTTCCGTACAAACACTTTCCATCCCTAAGTGGTTAAGTTAAGTTTGCACCTGGTATGTATAGCGCCCCATATAAATTAGGTGCAAAGTTAGGTATTAAAAAAAAATTTATGGTTTTCGTAATTATTCCTTTATCTATGCTATAAGACGTTGCTTCGTACCAAATTTCAAGATTCTGAGTTCACGGGAAGCACCCTGTAGGTTTTCATTCCCTTGCAAGTGTCGAAAATTTGCAAATTAGGTGCAAAGTTAGATATTAAAAAAAAAATTTATGGTTTTCGTAATTATTCCTTTATCTATGCTATAAGACGTTGCTTCGTACCAAATTTCAAGATTCTGAGTTCACGGGAAGCACCCTGTAGGTTTTGATTCCCTTGCAAGTGTCGAAAATTTGCGGCATAAACGGCTGTATCTTTTGATTGCGTTGGCTTAGAAGTTTGATTTTTTCACAGCTTCAAGGGACAGTAGACCTGAGTAATTGATATAAATTTCAGCTTCATACGTCCACGCGTTCCTGAGAAAAAGGGTCTTGACAGACGGACGGACAGACGGACAACAAAGTGATCCTATAAGGGTTCCGTTTTTTCCTTTTGAGGTACGGAACCCTAAAAATACGAGTTTATATAGGTATTATTATTTCCCCAAGTAAGATTTCTGACAAGTACTCAAGCATTTTTTATCACATGATGATATTGCAGACCTTTTTTAGGGTTCCGTACCTCAAAAGGAAAAAACGGAACCCTTATAGGATCACTTTGTTGTCCGTCTGTCCGTCCGTCCGTCTGTCAAGACCCTTTTTCTCAGGAACGCGTGGAGGTATGAAGCTGAAATTTATATCAATTACTCAGGTCTACTGTCCCTTGAAGCTGTGAAAAAATCAAACTTCTAAGCCAACGCAATCAAAAGATACAGCCGTTTATGCCGCAAATTTTCGACACTTGCAAGGGAATCAAAACCTACAGGGTGCTTCCCGTGAACTCAGAATCTTGAAATTTGGTACGAAGCAACGTCTTATAGCATAGATAAAGGAATAATTACGAAAACCATAATTTTTTTTTTTAATACCTAACTTTGCACCTAATTTATATGGGGCGCTATACATACCAGGTGCAAACTTAACTTAACCACTTAGGGATGGAAAGTGTTTGTACGGAACCCTCGGTGCGCGAGTCCGACTCGCACTTGGCCGGTTTTTTTCCAAATAAAGGTGTACATGCAACTGTAATTTACTCGCCAAACTGCTAAGACAGTTTTCTGGCGAGATCGCGCTCATCTATATTATTTTTAGTTATATGCACCTAACACTACATAATTTGCCTTTATAATTATATAACTTAACTAATGAATCATATGACACATATTCCGAAGCACTGTTATTGCTAAACTTGTAAATGTGTCCCATTTTCAGAAAGACTTTCAGATTTGAATTACAATAATTGTTAGGAATCAGATGTTAAATAAACCTCGTTGACTGCGCTATATATAAGGTCTCTATTCGAATTAAAAATGCGTTGGAGAGACTGGAACAAATTCTAAAGCGAACGGCTCCGAGATTTCGCCGATGGAATGTAATGCTTGCGTGTGTTCCGTTTACTTAAACAAACAGCGCGTCCGCATTTGTTGCTTGTTTGTATGTAAAATAAATAAATATCAGACAACCTCACACAAATATCGATGTAGTCCCAAATTAAGCACAAGAAGGCTTGTGTTATGGGTACTAGACGACGACACAGATTATTATAAGTGAAAAGTATTTTGTCATAATAAAACGAAAAGCACACAACGTGATGAATATGACATCATGTCTTCTATTAGACACAAGAATAGTATCGGGTATAACGTATTGTTTGCAAGAGTTTTGAGAGTAAAACCCATTAGCAACAAATAACTTTTCAGGATTGTTATGATACAAACCTCTTTTTTTTTTACCAAACCTAGGTTAGGTTTGTATCATAACAATCCTGAAAAGTTATTTTATTTCAGAGAACAGTAGAAATTATGATTAAGAAAATTAAGAATTTTATGTGAGCCAATATGGACCCATAAGTAACTCCTTACTGTACCTACAATAAAGTTTTAAACCGTCATTTAACAGAAAAAAATACTGCCATTTTACTATTCTCTCTTTTGCAGTGCGTGGTTAGACCTCATTGACTACAGCTTTATGTTCCTATTGAAATTGAAAATGCGTTGTAGGAACTGGAACAAATTCTAAAGCTCCGGGATTTAGTCGATGGAACGGCGTGTGTTCCATTTATTTAAACAAACACGGACTGCATACAATATGATCTGCCGCTTATTTATTGTGGAAATTGAAAAGCGAAATTCGAGCAGATGGTAACTTAGTTTATTTTAAAATAATGTTAACTAAATATGTAAACTCGGGGAACACCTGTTTCCTGTGCTTCTATAATATTACGAACATTTTGCTTATGAAGACTTTTCAATGTATTCCAAGCGTAAGTAGATTAACGAATATGGTGTCCTGTTGACGCCTGAAAGAAGAACGAACCTAGTAAATGAGCAAATATATTTTGGTACATGGATTTAAATGAAAAAAATTAATTTGGAACGTATATAAAATTACAATTCATATTAAAAACTTAATCAAGGAATTAGTTATAAATAAAATAATTACGTGACTAAAATAAACTAAAAAAGGTGTAAAAAACTGTGTCCCGAAGACGCTGGCAGAATTTTTACTCGCTGAATAGCAATGCTAAATTAGGTGAGATTGTCTTAAGATCTAAATAAGTACAACTTGCTCATTGAGAATTATACTCATACTCATTTATTAATAAAATGTCAACATTTTACAAGTCAATACATTATAAAAATTCTATTATATTTCAAAATAGAAATTATTATAGATAAGATAAGAAGATATTTATTGAATAATAACTTATTTTAGAGTAATAATAACTATAGCCTAAGACATTCTACTTGGCAAAAAATTACATGCGCCTGAACTAGGATTCCCTGTGTTTCTGGCATAATGAGGACTAACTTACAATACAATACAAGTACGCTTTATTGCACACCAAAAAACATTTACACAAGAAATTACAAGTAAACAAATTAAAAAAACGGTAGACAACAGGCGGTCTTATCGCTAAAGAGCGATCTCTTCCAGACAACCTTTGGGTAGTGGAGTTTATCCTAAAAAACGTTTAATGAGTAACTTATTAACAATTTCTTAAATAAATAATCATAAACACATTAAATGATAAATTATAGATCGGATCTCTTTCTAAGTTCAATAATGTAGTTTTGGCCAGGCCGTTGGAATTGAACTTAGAATAGTACTTATAATAAGAATAATTAAATACACTTTAAGGCTTTATTGACCAGTTCCGCAAGTTTTGAATGTATTGGACTTTTTCCTATTCTCGAACTGAATTTTCGCGTTTCCATATGTCTCAATATTCTGAATGTTTCAATCCCGATATTTTCTAGCACACTAGGATTCCAAAAAAAAACCAAAGTGCGAGTCTGACTCGCGCAACGAGGGTTCCGTACAAAAATACTTATCCCAACTTAACTGGCCGGATTAAGTTAAGTTTGCACCTGGAATGTATGGCGCCGGATACAAATGAGCTGCAAATTTAACGCAACCGATCACGTTTGTTGTATGGGAGCGCCCTTAAATATTTATTTTGTTCTGTTGTGTAGTATTTTCTGTTATAGCGGCAACAGAAATACATCATCTGTGTAAATTTCAACTGTTAAGCTATCACGGTTCATAAAACAGAGCCTGGTGACAGACAGACAGACAGGCGAGCAGCGGAGGCTTAGTAATAGGGTCCCGTTTTTACCCCTTGGGCACGGAATCCTAAAATCTAGGTAACTGTGTGGAACATTGAAATTGCCGCTCGAGACCGGAGTGGATTCCAAAACGAACAGCAAGGGGATTCAGAGGCTTGTGTGAGCTCCGTTTATTTAAACAAACATGTGTGTGGACGCCACTTGCCGCTTGTTTATTGTGGAGATTGAAAACGTTTCTACGCTTGAATCTGAAAAATGCTGTTGGGATTGAAATATGGTGTTTTAGGCTTGTTTGCACTCATCTTTGCGTGATAACTCGGGTCAGTATAGGCAGTATTGTTGTTGCTAAGATATCACAAAAAACACTACTAATGGACTGTCGGAGAAGTTTTCTGACAACTGAACAATACAACAAATAAATACAATAATAAACAATAATCCATTTAGATGTTACTCTTAACTTATCTCAAGCAACAGGTTAGTAGTTAGATTATCATTAAATTTTATCCCCGTGGCCCTGTATATCTACATTCCATAAGATGACAACTGTCCTTGCATCTGAACGGGGACTGAGACAGCATATGTCCAATGTAGCATATTATGCTACTTATACTTAACTTTAAGTATAAGTACTTACTTAAGTTAATAATTGATTATTCTATTATTGAAGGGTCTCTGCGCTGTTACTTTGGCATCGTGCGCGACTCCCAAAAATAGCACCATTGTATACGTATTTATTTATTTATTTAATCTTTATTGCAGAAAAGAAAACTTATCGTACAAAAGGCGGACTTAATGCCATGAGGCATTCTCTACCAGTCAACCTTAGGGCAAAGCGGAAAAATTGTAGACGTATGTTATAGGTACCTACATACCTATTCAATATAAAATTTGGCTGATTGCTACGTAACTACACATTACCTACTAAAATTTGGTCACTTCTGTGCAAATAAACGCAAAGCTCCAAAAATTCAGGCCTAGTTTACCACCAAAGTGGACATAGAGGCCCTAAACCAACAAAAAGTTGAATTTAGTCAACGCCTCACAGTACCCAACTTCTAATCTACACAGTATGTACACGAATTTCAACTCTCGTTCCTGCACATAAGTTCCATGTATACGTATTATTAGGGACTGTGCTAGCAAATTACATCGTAAAACAGGGTTGCCAACTCCTATTTTTTTGATCTGAAATTTCTGAGCTTAAGTTGAAACTTAACAAGTTATTCGGCAAATCCCCTAAATATAAAATAAAACAAATTATGTCTTCATACCTGCAATTTCTGATTTTGCAATAACGTTAGGTACGAATAACAGTAGCGTAAATCGGAACGTTTGGTCGTGTATTTCCTTCTCAGTCGCACTTTTACGAGTTCAACAGAGACTGGGACAATCCATTTTCAGTAATCAAGTAGTTTCTCAGATCGTAAACACATTTTCCTATATCACACAAACATGGTATGGAAAAATGCCTATATATCCTCCAAAATTTTAGCCCTTGAAAAATCCCATTCTCCTAATTTCCCCTCTAATTTTAGGGGTAAAAACCCTAAGTTGGCATCCCTATCGTAAAACGTCCGCCTGCGTTTTCCCAGAGTTGATTAAACACTTCGACCTGAGTGTTCACATACATAGTATACAGTGTTATGTACAGTAAGGGAAATTGATCTGAGCGCCCGCGCGGAACCCGGTCGCAATAACGTGACCCATCGTGACGATGCAACAGGGATCTACGGTAACACGGGTTCGTTACCATTATACCACGCTAGTAGCATTGCATGGGCGTACACCTAAGGTTTCGCATAATAGAAAGAAGGAAATAATGTATATTTTGACATAACATACAACATCGAGTACAAGTTTTCGCTTAAATCTAAAGAAAGAAAGAGGTGACTGTTGACGTGCACGAGTCGCACACCTGGGTGATCAGTTCCGCTTTTTCCCGTACACGGGCTTAATCACGCGTTCATTACCAGTCGTAGCGGCGCACACGCGTCGATCGGTCGTGTCTCCACACTCCCTGACTGTTGTTAATGTTTCATATTACGTAAACAATTAATAAGATTTGGCAGATCGTTTTTGCGTAGTTTAGAAGATCTTTTGTATTTATTTTATTTTGTACTCTTATTCCATAATGGATATACCAGAGCCATATGCCATATGTTCATTGCATTTCTATTTTTAAAATCGCTAAACAAAGTGACACGTGCCTGTGACTTTTCGCTAGATTACAGTCACCAGCAAAAGTAGCTAAGTATTTTTGATCTGTACAACGCTTATTCTCCAGATAACAGAGTCCGTGTGTACTACGTATGTAATTCTGAGCACCTGGCATGCGTAGCAACTTCAGCTGCTGACTGTACATGTTATTTCCGCGCTCAGCGATAATTCAACGGAGCTTTACGATATTTTTAATTATAGCTCAGCGTGATAAAGGTCACCACTTTATAGCGGAAATATATACATCCTTGCTAGTTGAGCTGCAATGCTCGTGCATTTAATTTTACGCTTATCTATAGAGGTAACGCCGCCAGCATACTGGGGACCATGCCGCAGGCGGACCTTTTAGATGGGGTATTCTTTATATGACCCTTTTTTTATTGTTTTATACATACCTTTTTCTTCTATGTAATTAAAGAAAACAAAATTCCTACCTATTATATTATTATGAAGCATGAAGTTAAAACTAAAAGTATAAACTGACTAGCCAGTTTTAACTATGCAGAGTATGCAGAGGTAGAAAGTTTGTTGTATGTTATCACGATTCAATCACGCAATATCACAATCACACTCACACCCACATTCACACATACACAACAAATTATTTTCGTAATCGGTTCATTAATTCTGACTGCTCTAGGAAAGAAATATAAAAAAATACAACTGAGTTGAGAACCTCCTTAGAATTCAGTTAAAAGATGCAACATTGATTGAGCTAGTGATATAGTGGCGAGATCTCGAACACTAGAAACGCCGAATTTACCCCAGCAAGCTCTAATGGACGCTGCCCTCAATCTGCTACCTGTCGATTTAATTTCCCGCCTTGAATTATGCTCGGCTCATTATCCCAAATGAATTCCCCTAAAAAATACGTCACGCTATCCCTCAGAAGGATTTATTGGATAAAACATTCATTACGGTCATCGAAACAATTTATAATTTTCGACCCGCTTGGATTGGAGGCCCGTTTGTTTTGGGCCCTGCATACGGGATTGAATATATTAATAACCTTCTCCCCCAGGGTGTGCGGGATTTCCATGAATATTTCCATGGGTGCTGGAAATATTATGGAGATTATGACGGGCCACTTTTTATACCCGTATCTCTCCCTACCGGGCGACATGAAAGAAATGATTCTGTTGGTTGGACATCTATATCTATACTATTATAAAGGTGTAAACACGATTTCAATGTATATTGCGGATATTTTCTTAGAAATAAGGTCTGTGTCTTTGTGTAGAAACGCGTATTAACTATCATATCACGCCTAAACGACTAAAGGTACGTAGAAAATAAGGTAAAAGCATTTCGACTATTTATGATACACGAGTGGCTTGGAATTCAGATTGTTATAGAATAGAGATATGTTTTGTATCCGACTATGGCTATGTAATACAGTGGATTATGATATTTTTCCACACGAACAACTTTGCAGGCATCCCCTTTTTAAATAAAATAACTCTTTACAAACATAATATCATGTAAATGGAACCCACATTGAACCAAACAAAATGATCTCTCCGACTATTATTTTTATGTAACGTCAAAAACCTGTACGTTTTCGAAGATACAATCAAATACGCATTCCAATAATCCCCCGTACGCCTAGAGCAATAAACAAACTCAATTAAC
Organism: Apotomis capreana; assembly: GCA_947623375.1. Lineage (NCBI taxonomy): Eukaryota > Metazoa > Arthropoda > Insecta > Lepidoptera > Tortricidae > Apotomis > Apotomis capreana. The sequence continues at coordinate 2,972,963 of OX392501.1, forward strand.
TAACATAACAACAGATACTAAATTCAGTAAACGTTTTACCAATAACTAATAATAAATTGCCACTACGTGGGTCGCAATCGCTTCAACTCAATGAGAATAAATGGTTGCACTACACAATAAGTATCATTAAGGCTGCCTATCCACAGAGTGCGCTTGAAATGTGGTGCTGGAGAAGAATGCTTGGCATATCATGAATAGAATTTTGCACCAACCAGTCCATACTTCAAGAGCTGAACATAGAACAGCGCCTGTCCTCAATAGTGAAGTCCCGAATCCTAAGCTCTTTCGGACACGTGTCAAGACGTGGAGCTTTGTCCATTGAGCGACTGTTGGGTCAGGGCAAAGTAGACGGTAATAAACCAAGCGGTAGGTCTCCCATGAGGTGGACTGACCTAATCAAATCGGCCACAAACTGCTCTGCACGAGAGCACCAGACGCGCGGCGGAGAGAAGAAAGGCGCCGTGTGGTTAGGCTTGCCACATAAGGAATGACAGCCACGACCACTCTGCCAAGAGTTTAACGACAAAGAAGAAGTTCCACAGAAGCGGAGCGAAGCAGAGATGTGTAAAATGGACCAATCACATTCCTCAGATTGAAATGCACTTCTTTTGGGCTTTACAAAGACGCAACCTGATTGGTTGATTTTCTCCGTTCCGCTTCTGTGGAAAAACAGCCTAAGACGGGCTTACTGCGCGCTGCAAGTCTCGGTAATAGCTTACGCACCGATGCGTAACGTCTAAGCATTACGTTACGCATCTCCACCTTCCGGTTTGGTTCATGCACGCGTCTTGGCCACTTGTAGTGGCATAGGCGTCAGTTGGCCTCATCGCCCCGCCCACGACCAATTGGGTCATATTTTGCACAAACGACCAATATAATTAAATTCTCAAGCGATCTTTACGAAGATCAAAAGGAATATTTTTCTGTAGTGTTTTATTATTATGTAATACCTCTCATTATAAATCGAAAGTGTATGTGACTGTGTTTGTTACGCCTTCACGCCAAAACGACTTAACGGATTTATATGTATGAAATTTGTAACAGAGATAGTTTATACCCTAACTTACACATAGCCTACTTTTTATCTCAAAAGAATACATGGCTCCCTTAAGAATATGTATATATTTTAATGTAAGCGAAGCCGTGGGCAAAAGCCAGTTAAAAACAAATTACCGTTTCATCGATTGCGATTGTTTCGAACTCAATAAATAAATAAATCATTGCACTACACACAATAGGTGCTACGAGTATCATTCACTAAAGCAATACCATTATTACCTCACAGCACATAGCACTTTCAATCTCACGAACGCAAGTCGTACATCAAAGTCACCTCTCAGACGCCTAGATTTTCTATTTCCATACATTTGATGGATACGTCTGTCAATGCGGTCAAGTGGGTGGAGGCCGGGAAAGTAACTTTCGGACTCATTCTCTAGACTCAGTAATGGACCCACAATGTGATACGGCCCGTAGGACTAGTGAATTAATTTAATATTCCCAACTGGACTTTCTCTCCCATCTTTTGGAGACCATGGACGTAATGACGAGTGTGTGGCGTAATTATAGTTATTAGGCATTATGATCTTATCGCAATATATGTTTAATTGCTTTTATTTTAAAGATGTTAAGCAATTTTGTTGTTCCCTTAGAAACTTTTGGTTATAGTTTTTAGGCTTTATGTTTTTAGGCTTTATAATATGATTGATTTTATTTTAAAGATGTCAAACAATTATGTTGTCCTCTTTAAAACTTTTGGATGGCAAGGTAGCCAATGTCCTGATTATATTCAGTCCACCTAGCACAACATGGCTTCGCGACTCTTGTCGCGCGTCATGACATCGCCCGTCACTCTCTCACAGTACTGTGAATATAGAGACAGGTAATATATCTCGCGCGGGCAAGAGTCGGTGTCAGTTGTGCTAGAGGTGCTGATCCCTAATTTTAAATACGGTTCTCTGATAACTTAGAGAGATGCTCGAAGTGGCGATATACCTAATATATTGCGACTCTACACACCCGTTCGTGTTAAGACGCCACAATTAAGCGTAAAATTAACTTGACCGGATATTACCGTGAAACGTTTCATACAGCTCGAATCGCAAACATGGTGTTTTAATTCCAGACAATATACCTGGGATATATCTGTGACATCACAAAGTACACTCGAATTAGCGCCAAGTAAAGGTACTCATTTTATCGTTAACTTCTCATTTACTGTAATATAGTGGAGTGGTTATTATAGTCATAGTCGGAGGACACTACTTACCCAAGGGCCCGATGTATTCTGCTTTAACCTATCGTGGCCAGACAGCCTCATCGCAATATCTTTCGAGTACCTGTCCCCAGCGAAAAGGTATCCCTTTCACGAAACACTTTAAGTGAGTTTCTATTCTAAAAGCGTCGTAAAATGAAAGTCAAATGCACCATTCTGGTCATTAACCAACCCCTGCATAATTAAGTTTATAGAAGTTTATCAAGATACCTACAGGAAACTGACATTTTTGCTGGCGAGCCGTATTCTTTAATTACTATTTTCAAATGAAGTTTGTGTTCGGCTTTTGATGCTAAGATATTTTGTCATGTATGATGTTTAAATGGAACAAACAGGCTCTATTCCTTATAACACGTGAAACAAAAACTATCAATGAAAAATTCTAACTGTAGGCTTCAAATATATACCAATATATAAATCATGCATTGACTACATAATTGATCCACTGGTCTATATAATTAATTTAATGTTAGATACTGGGGTTTTTCCAGATGCCTTGAAAAAAGCTCTTATAAAGCCACTCCATAAAAATGGTCCTTCCAATAACATGAATAACTAGGCCTATAGCCCTTTTGCCCAGTTTTTCCAAAATATTTGAAAAAGTAATTTATGTAAGATTAAATGCATTCTTAAACTCTAAACAGATTTCGCACCCTCACCAATTTGGATTTCAAAAAGAAAAATCTACATCTTTGGCTATTTTCGAAATGTTTAAGGGTATTTGGGATAAGGTAAATGATAAACAAGTTTGTGTATCTCTATTGTTAGATATGTCAAAAGCATTTGACTGTGTTGTGCATGAAATATTACTGACACAACTTGAAAATATAGGTGTAAGAGGACATGCTCACAAATTATTTAAAAATTATCTGTCAAACAGAAAGCAAGCAACTGTAATCATTGACTATGATAAGGAAAACAAAATATTGGATTGCACTCAATCAGGCTTTGAAGTTTCCAATATGGGAGTACCCCAATGTAGTGTGTTAGAACCTCTTTTATTTCTGGTCTATGTTAATGAACTTCCAAAAATTGTTAATGAGTTATGTGTGTTATTTGCTGATGATGCCACTATACTTTTCGCAGGGCATAGGTCAGATATTAATTCTATGGAGCAGAATATAAATGACTGTCTAAATAAAGTGGTTAGGTGGCTAAAAACCTTAAATCTAAAAGTAAACTTAACTAAGACAAAATTAGTACAATTCAGAAATTATAAAAGTGCCCCTGCGATTTTGAATGTAGCAGAAGCTGAAACGCCTATACAAGAAGTCGACAATATACGCTTTCTAGGTGTCACCATTAATTCTTTCCTGAACTGGAAAGCACATATAGCAAAAGTAAATAAAATTATTTCCAGTCAGTGTTATGCACTGTCAATACTCTCGGGAACCTGCTCTGAAAGTGTCGTCAGAAGTTCCTATTACGGTAATGTGCATCCACAGCTCACCTATGGCATAATTTTTTGGGGGAACTCAGTGGATGTTCAGAGCACATTTGTTCTTCAGAAGAGATGTATACGAACAATATATCGCATGACTAAGGAACAATCCCTTCAAAATATATTTAAGGAAAAACGCTTCTTAACACTCACTGGGATATATATTCTGGAGCTTTGTCTTTTTGTTAAGAAAAATAGTAGCTATTTCACTAAAAAAGCACAATATAGATATAGGGAGAAATACAAATATAATTTGCTTTGTCCTAAAACCAACAACTCACAATATGCAAAAAGCGCATTCATTACTGCAATACGTGTCTTTAACGCCTTACCAAATGAAATTAAAATCTTAGAGGGAACCCGTTTTAAATTAAAGTTAAAAAATTGGTTGATTGAAAATGTTTTTTATAATTTAAGCGAATTCTTCAATAAATGTAACATGAATTAAATGTTTGCGAATATGCGCTTATGTTATATTATGTAGTGTTATGTAGTCATAAGAACAAAAATTGTATGCCCGAAACGGGCGGCTGTTGATACTCTGCATTTTGCTGTATACCATCCTTTATACACAGTTCACAATAAATGAGTACTTTACTTTACTTTACTTTAATAAATCGCAATAGCCCTTTTCCAAGAAGTAACATTGATAATATGTTAAGAGACATGTTTAAAGCTATCAGCATTTTAAAAGGAATAAGGCCTTTAAGTGAGTTTCTATTCTAAAAGCGTCGTAAAATTAAAGTTAAATGCACCATTCTGGTCACTAACCAACCTCTGCATAATTAAGTTTATAGAAGTTTATCCAAATACAGGGAACTGACATTTTTGCTGGCGAACCGAGCGCTGTCGTATCATTCTCTAATTACTATATTCAAACGACGTTACCCTGCGGCTTTTGATGCTTAGATATTTTGTCATCTAAGCATAAATAAAAAAAATAATTGAAGGGGTATTTACAAAAACAACAAAACTGCCTAGACTGGTTGACACTTATAACGAAACATTTCTATTGGTGTCAACCAGTCTAGTCAGCTCTGTTGTTTTTTTATTAATTATTTAAGCCTTCCTGACGTTTCAGTAACTTTACAGTTACCGTTGTTAAAGGTAAACTGAGGAAACATATTTTTTCTCTGACAAAGATATATTAATACATTTAAATTGTTTTGTTAAAATGTGTGACAATCTCGAAAGTCGAGCCGTAGGAAATGTTATTTATGAAGTGGTTACAACTATCATATAGAAGGTAGAAAAAGCTGCCTTTAATAAATTTAAGCTTAAGTGCATTTTTAATTAATCTTATTTCGTATTTTGGGGCGATATCAATTCCATGACCACGCTTTTTAAACTTATTTCCTATTACAAAAACGAAAAAAACCTAATTTCCACTTGATTTACACGTTTTGAATTCATAATTATGCGGACAATACAAAGTTCAAAGCGTTTATTCAACTGTAAGAGAACAATACACGAGTTTTACGTGGCTTTCTCAAGTCTTAAAATGTATATTTTACATTTAGCTTATTTTCGTAGTAAATAAAGGCAGGCCACTTAACACGCTAACGCTTATATAAAAGTTTATAAATATAGTTTAGAAATGAGCATTGTAATTTCAAACGGTATTTTCAAAAAAACTCGCAGTACTTAAATCAGTGTCACTAAATGCAGCTCAAATGAAATATATCGAGAACCGATTAAATAGAAATGGGTGGATCAAATTTTCTTGCTGTTATTCTGTCCGTGACCCAGGGGATAATAGTGATTAAATTTCTAAGAAAATTGTTGATAATTGATATTACTGGTATTGTCAGGAGATAGTCTACATAAGAATGGGCTTAGAACTGCTTAAATTACAAAGCTTTTGCTAAATATAATCACGGAAAATCATAGTTTTAAAAAGTGACCCAGGGGCATCACCATGGCAACGAGTGGCAGAAAATTGTTAATTGACCCAAATGCACAATTTTACGGCACCCCGAGGTACAGTCAACCAATTTGATTCCTAGGCCATTTCGTACCTTGTCACAGTGAACGCCAATATGATAGCTGCTTTAGATCTCATATCATTGTCATTGTGACAAGGTTCTATAGTGGCCTAGAAATCAAATTGGCTGACCGTACCGCGACGTTACGCGGTTTGGGGTGAAAACTGAGAGGTTCTTATCTAGAGCGTGTAAGGACGAGCGAGACAGGTATAAAACACGAATCGTATTCTGACAGCTCACGCACAGTAATGCTCTGATGTTTATTTTTTAACTAAACTTTTATAAGCTGTGGGGGTCTTGCCGCGGCTTCGCTTGTCGCCTATCTTGCTCGCACGGTATTGAAAGGAGTGACAGATAGTATTAATCGCGCGAGAAAGAGTCGCGTGTCACAGATATGCTAGATGTATTGTATGCAACTTCCTACCGATACAAAATGTACGACCATTGTAATGCCGTGCTGACATTTGGATTAAATTGCTGTCAGCCATATTTAGTTGATGCTAATAAATATGTAGGTATAACTTTAAGGTTATGGCATTAGCTAGTATTTTTACAATAATAATTATTAGGCCTGTGTATTTATTTGTAAAATCGCCAACGAAGGTGTTTTATTAAAGAACACTTTTATTATGCATCAGAGTACAGCGTATAACCACGTATAACGTACACCTCATGTTCCACTCCGTGCCGCTTGAGTGCGCGCGTGCAATTTGCTGAAGGCTGCGTCCGTCTTATATTACTAGTTAAGATTTATATTATATGCTGCTTATAAACGTGCAGAGAAGCTTTGTTCGACTTTAGGTTAACATGAAAATTGACCTTACTCATATTCGGAACAGAATAAAATACATTAAAAGGTTCCTCCTTTTGGTATCTGCAACAGTCGTGTGAGAACTGTATTTCATTGGTTGTTTGTAAAATATGACGCAACATGGGGTGTCATGATGCGACCAAACGACGCGTGTAGCTGGCTACTATCGCACGCCCAATCATCTAAATAAAAACGGAAAAAAGACCAGTGTACCATGGTGCACCATAAAACGACCGGTTATTACAGCGACACCCGGTGCGTAACGAGCTAGCACACTTGTGTAAAGTATGAACAAAGGTGTTTTATCAAATAACACTTTTAACATGCATTACACGACGTGCAACGTATGCATGACGTACAGCGTACAACGTACACCTTATGTTCCGCGCCGTGCCACTCGAGTGCGCGCGTGCAATTAACTGCAATTTGCGTCGAACCGTGTCATATCACTTGTTGAGATTTACATTAAGGCTGGTGGTCGCAGCTGTGGAAAACAGCTTTATTTGAATTTAAGGTTAAATTTAAAGTGGCCCTTACAAAACGTTCCCTCTCTTGGTCTTCGCAAAAATTCCTTCAGAGTGTAATATATGACGCAACAACGAGTGAAAACAAATTCATGATTAATGTTTTTTTATTTCTTATTTACAGGTACGTACATCAGGGCTTTTCAACATAGGTACTCGTGTAAGTATTAAAAAATAAAAAAATATTTGACCATTTTTCTTTTTTACCAACGAAGATTCTGTCTAAAATAAAAGTATAGGTACTCACGCTAAAAAGACAGTTTTAATTTATTTCAAATTTAACATTCTCATTATAATATTATAATCGCAGCAGACTTCGTTTTGAATTTATATTTTTACTTGATTTTTCAAAATCACCTCATTACTTACAGTTTTTTTGTATCGAACCATTGTCAGTAAAAAAGAAGAACAACTCCCCGTCGTCAAAATATTGACACTACGTTTGATATTAGCTTATTTATTTATTTTTAATGTCTTAGTTGTTAAACTGTACTATTATATATTCTGTGGTTAAACAAACGCTGTTTACATTGAAAACTCTTGCTTGAACATGACTTGTGCGTTCTTATTAGGAATTCATGGGGATTATAATAAACAGCTTATTTAGAATAGGGCTTTTTGTAAAAATAAAGTAAGCACATAATGTTATATTAGAGCTATACGTCGAAGCTCCGGCTTTTCTAGGTTCGACTGGTCAAACCTAACCTCTATAACAAGATATCGTAATCAAAGTCCACACCAAAAGCGTGTTTCAGTCTTTGACTACCATGTTTATATCTAATCCTAGCAGAACCTAAATTGGGCAGTTAAACTTCGAAACTCAATACGATCTAATATTTCTTACCATATCTACATGGTAATTATGCAAAGACGTACAACGTACATTATTTTCCGATTCGTCACGCTCGAGTGCCGCATCAGTACAATTTACGATCGAGTCTCGTACCGTTGAACCGTTGATATTTAGCTTTAGTCATTCACGAACATATTTACTTATCATAAGTTTGCTTTTCAAACTTATTTCGTATCAAAATAGATGATATTATATAAAGGCGTACAGCGTACGTCATTTTCCGATTCGCCACGCTCGAGTTTCGCGGCGATATAATTTACTATCGATGTCTCGTACCGCTGAACCGAATATGTAATTTTTGTTGATATTTAGCTTAAGCTGCTCATGGATATAGTAACTTATTGTAAGTCTGTATTTTATACTTATTTTGTATAAAGATACATGATTATTATGTAAAGGCGTACATCGTACGTCATTTCTCGATTTGTCACGCGATATCGTTTATTTATCATGTGATAAACGCAAGTAACGCAACCATCATTGGCCTGCTATTGATAATTACATTAAGCCTCTCATTGACGTGGTTGATAAGTCTGATTTTTAAACTTATTTTGTATCACATTAAATACATGGCTATTTTACAAAGGCGTGCGTATAATATTATCTAATTCATCACGCTCGCGTGATCAATTTCATCAAGCATCGATACAATTAACTATTCATGTTTCGTACCGCTGCTGAACCGTATAAGTAACCTGTTGATATGTATTTACTTTACGCCGTTAACTAACATGGTTACTTAGCATAAGTCTGCTTTTTAAATTACATTTTGTATCAAAAAAATGGTTATTATGAAGCGCACAATACACATTATTTTCCGTCGTCACGTTCCAGTGTCGCGTCGATACAATTTACTATCGATGTCTCCTGCCGTCGCACCGTATAAGTAAGTAACCTGTTGATATTAAGCTTAAGCCACTTTGAAGACATGTTCCGTGACTTTCGTGTTCAATGTTAAGTTATGAGTCACGAAGTAGAATACATATAATACTCTTTAATACACATCTCGAGAAGTAAGAAATATAAACACAGGTAATAGAATTAAATACACAGATATATTTATTGGGTAGTATGATTTAGCCAATAAAAAAATCCTAAGTGAGCATTTCTCCGAAGTGTGTACAAAACTAAAACTACAATTACAGTTCAATAGAATTTTCCTATTTCGTTACCAATTATTGTATTTCATTGTTATGGCTATGTTTAATAATGAAGGTTCTGTTATGCTTATACTTCCTTAAATATATATAACCCGGAATCAATGTATTGGAAATCACAAAGAAAATTCGTAAAAAAATAGGAAAATTTAATTTTGTACAAACTTTTTGAGAAATGCTCAAATGACAATAATTTCTTAAATAAACAATAACATAATGGGCCTTCTAAACGGGCCATATTTTACTGCAATTTGTGGCCGGCAACTATGGCCGTCCCTCTCGGACACCCTACGCTAGAGCAAGATGCAAATAATGGCGGCCACAAATTGCAGCAAAACATGGCCCGTTTAGAAGCCCCTTGATGACAATTGAAAAAACACGCCCGCGCTCGAAATTCCAGCTAGTAAAAAAAATCGAAACATTTTTATTCACCAGCTAATCCCCATACTCGTAACTCACTTACTGAACTTTTAGAGCTGCAAAATGGAGAGAATAAAAAATCGAACGTCCAAGTCCAAATTCTCTGTGTAGCGTAGAGTAATCCGCTACGGCGTAGCACTTTTATGGCGAATTCGTAGCACGCGCGGGCGCCTCGTAGCATTGATTTATCGAAAGTGACGTAGCTAGGCGTGATTTTACTGCCTTTTAGTGAATGACGGCGGAGTTATTAAATTCTGTGTCTATTCTTTTCCGAAGTTTGTTCTACAAGTAGGCATGATGGGGTGTTTACATGTCATAAATCTATTAGGTAGGAAAATATATGAAGAGGAAAAAGCAGCAACAGATTTTTGATCGAGCCAGAGCGTAGCGTCTCTGTTTCAGCTTGGTCTAAAATTATTTCCTGCTTCGACGCTTATTGTTTACATTTTAAAATGACAGGTTGGGGTAGTTCATTGACCAGTAACTAGGGATGGCACACGCAGTTCTTTGCATGAACGTAACAACATCGAACATAAGTAGTTAATTTTTTCTATGCCATGGAGGAGGCAAACAATCGTGGCCCGCCTGGTGGTGAGCGGTTAACATAGCCTATACACTGAAAAAAAAATAGCTCAACTAGTTTAACTACTTGAGAACAAGCCAAAATGTGATTAGTAGTAACCAAAATTATGCTAATGTTACATAACTTATTTTGGTTACTAATAGCCCTCATTTTCTCAGTACTCCGATGTATGGAACTAGCAGCTAACATTTGAGCTACTATTAACATTTTTTTTCTGTCTAGATGCTTGCATATCTAGGGCATTCGCAAGCGCTCCTATTATATTTAGAGGAAATAATGTTCTAAGGCAAAAAAAATATGCCACATTAGCAGGAAGACTCTCGTTCCACCCTGTATATTTGTTGTGAACAACCAAATGCGGTGATACATCGTCCCCAGCACCGATCACTCGCGAGTGACACACGCGACCACACGCCATAAATAAATCCTTTTACCTATACAACGGTAAAAGGGGCTACGCCCTTACTGTTTCTACGGTTCATACGACGTTTTCATATTAAGCCGGGCATGGACACTTTTGTGACATACAATGCTAAAACGAGGTAACTACCTTACCGCTTCTATGACATATACAACGTTACCATGTTAAGGAGTGACGTGGACCGTTTGAAAGCGTTCGTTAGCAGGATCAATTTGACCGATGCCTCGTTCGTCATTGCTAAAGTGATTTTTCATGGTTAACGTATTCACTGCCAGAGGGCGTGGCCTAGGAACAAACTTGTATGACAGTGGTATGATAATGCGTCGCTGACACTTGACAGTGAATGCGTAAAGTAAAAAGCGCATAATAAAATAAATTTTGACCAAAAATTTCAACCCTAAAACTCTTTAATTTGTGCATTGGAGCAAATGCACGATTTCATATGGAATCTATAGCAATTGAGTAGTTCAGCCGATTTCTATTCATGATAAGATATCATCATACATGTAGTGGTACCTATACCTCGTACGTAGTCCTTAAGTAAAATATTAGTGGGTAAGTTCATCAAGAAGTAAATAAAGTTTAAGTATTATAAAAAGACGGGACTTTAATGCGTTCATTAAAGGTGTTTATTATAATTACCTTGACGTTTCGGATATGATTAACTATATGTTCATGGTTTCGAATGGACTGATGACATGACATGTAATATACGGAACATCGAGGCAATTTAAATAATTAAACATTTTTTTAATGCGATTCAGCCTCGTTTTGTTATAACAATGTGCGAAAATCGTGTGAATTTAAATTCATATATAAATAAAGTTTGTTAAAAGTCGGTTGTATTACTCGTATTTTAACACGTGGCAGCGTGTCCAGCCAAGTTCACTCCAGGAACTGGCGAGCAGCAGCCGTCGTGTGTTCTATTACACGAACCGTTTGGAGCCACTTTTGACCCCTCAATAACTCCAATATGACTACTTATCTGTGTATCTATCAGCTACAGCTGAACATAGGCCTCCCGTATGACTCGCCACAGAGTGCGATCTCGTGGAGACCGCATCCATTGATTAGCCGCTACCCCCACTAAACCCCAACTAACTTTTACCGCAATTCGTGAAATACGTATCATTGAGGGATCGCGCTGATCACAGTTTGAAGTAGTTTTGCAAGGGAGCAGTAAAGTTTTGGTGAGGTATCATTTTACACTGTTGGTGATAATGGTGATCAATATCGGTCATCGTGTAGTTGAAACTTAAAATATAGGATTAAAGTTTCTTCAGTAGTGACTCAAGTTTTAATGCAGGGTTGTATGTTAAATTGTTGGGATAATTATTTAAAATTTATCTTTGAGTCACTGATAATGCTCAAAATTTTAAAGGGAAAAACTATCCTATAACCGACTTTGAATAGAAAACATTCGAATAGAATTTTATAATAGTATCTAGTATATATTTACGAGTAGATAGAAATAATAATAATACTCTTTATTGTGCACTACCAAATATATAAAGATTACATAAAGAAATCGCTAAAAAAACAATACAGTTGGTAACAACAGGTGGTCTAAGGTAAGGTCGGTAGAAATAGTTTATCAACAGATTCTCAGCTGAGTTTCCCCCCTTCTCGTCTCCCACGATTAGGTATTTGCGTCCGTGCTTGTGAATAACTGAATAACTTATCATTTTTCATTTAAATTACTTGAATTGAGCCCGAAGAGAAACAGCATTTAACGAAGCATAAATGGTATTTTAAACACATTTTATGTTATACGATAAATGAATAATTAAGATAAATACCTGAAACAAGAGCCGTATAATATTACTTGTTGAATTTTATTTCATATTCTATTAAAAAGGAAAGGATCAAACGACAAAGTCGAGCGAAATAATAAGCTCATAGCGTACTTTACCTATGTATTCATAGGTCGCTGGTTCATATCCGGCTCGAAGGACCATATGTTGTGTAGGCTGTTAGGTAATGCACTAATTCTTGTTTTGTATGCGATGGACGGCAGCACGGTAGCAATAAAACCACCTTTACGATTTGGAAGCTTGTATTGCGACCATTTTGGTTAGCACAAAGAGAAAGGAGCGTCTATATAGTCGTAGACAACAAACATAGAAAAAGGGTAAAAATAAGTAGTACCAACTTATGAAACCAAACTAATATTAATGTTGAAGTTCCCTACACACATTTAATACATGTTTCAGAAATAAGGAACATCATTTTATTGGACGCATCATCATTTATCATCATATCAGCCGATAGACGTCCACTGCTGGACAAAGGCCTCTCCCAAAGTTCTCCACAACGATCGGTCTTGCGCTGCCCTCATGCAATTTGTGGTCGCGATCCTAACCCGGTCATCGATCCATCTTGATGGGGGCCTTCCTACGCTGCGTCTTTCGGTCCGCGGTCACCACTCAAAGACATTCCTTCCCCAACGGTCATCGGTTCTACGAGCAATGTGCCCCGCCCACTGCCACCTAAGTTTGGCGACTGTCTGAGCTATATCTTCAACCTTGGTTCTCTTGCGCATCTCATCATTTCGGATTCAATCCCGCAAGGAAACTTAGAGCATAGCTCGCTCCATTGCTCTTTGAGTAACTTTGAGCCTTCTTGGACTCATATGGCCGATGAATTTGCAAGGTATTACATTCATCATCATAACATTCACAACTGAACACATCCACAGAACGGGACCTGTAGTAGGTCTTGCGCATTTTATTCCGTAGTCAACACTACTTACTTTACTTCTATGGCACTACAGATCATTGTGGGTCTCGGCCCCGTGATTTGCTCCCATTTTGCTCTGCCCATGAACTTCTTTTCTCCGAGCTATTTTCCTGCCTATGCAATTATGCACCTGGAATCCATCATCCTTCACAGTTCATCTGGCCCTATTTTGTTGCATAATCAATTAAAAACAGTTGACAGCTCTATTGTTATCCTTTCTTTCCAGGTATTCTTCCTACATTTGCCAATAAAGGACTTACTGTTGAGTTTCTTTCGGCATTCTTCTCAACGGCGGTCACCTCTTGGGAAATGCCGGTAGATTCACAACTTGTAAAAGTGCTCTTGTGGACTAGTTACTGAATTAATTATTTAATTTTATTTCATTTCGTTTACTCTGTATCAGACAATCGTTTCTATACGAGGGCACACCGAAATGATCGGGAATAGAGTACTTTAAACTGAGTTACATTAAATCCTTTTTTGTCACATGCATACTGGCGACTTACAATCACGATGCCGTTTTTACAATTTAAAAAAAGAACGATATATTTTTTTAATTCCATTTTTAAATTGACAACTCGATGAACAAAATGGAGCTGACGCGTGAAAATTTTCGTGCAATTATTTACCATAACTTTCGTCGTGGCTTATCTCCAGATGAATGTCGCAATGAGCTTGTTACTATATACGACATTGAAGCACCTAGTCAGACGACAATATATCGGTGGTATGCTGAGTTTCGACGGGGTCGTGCCTCTCTTGGCACCGTACCTTCATCAGGTCGGCCGAAAACGGCGGTTTCGCCTGAAAACATCGCGGCTGTGGAAAAACTACTAAAAGAAGATAGACATGTGACATACGAGCAGATTCGGGCAACCATAGGCATTGGAATGACTGCAATTCACACTATTTTGCATGGTGAATTGGGTGTCAGAAAATTGATTTCCCGATGGGTACCCCATAATTTGTCTGAAGAGCAAAAGGCGGCTCGTGTTGATTGGCGCCGATCTATTCTGAAATGCTACAATGGAGGAAAGTCAAAAGCCGTTTATAATATGGTCTCGGGTGACGAATCCTGGATTTATTCTTATGAGCCTGAAAGAAAGCACCAGTCGGCAGTATGGGTCTTCGATGACGAGGTCAAACCAACGAAAGTTGTGCGTTCTCGAAGCGTGTCGAAGAAGATGGTGGCTTCGTTCGTCTCAAAAAAGGGGCATGTTGCCACAATTCCTCTAGAAGAACAAAGAACCGTTACCGCTGATTGGTATATCACAGTTTGTTTGCCGGAGGTGCTGGCCGAACTTCGCCAAGGGAACCCGAGACGCCGCGTCATCTTACACCACGACAATGCGAGCTCCCACACCGCCCACAAAACAACTAAATTTTTGAACGACGAAAACGTTGAGTTGATGTCCCATCCTCCATACAGCCCTGACCTGAGTCCAAATGATTTTTTTACGTTCCCTAGAATTAAAGATTTATTGCGTGGTCAGCGGTTTGAGAACCCAGAAGCCGCTGTGGAAGCCTATAAATCGGCCATTTTGGCAATGCCTACTTCAAACTGGAATTATTGTTTTAATGACTGGTTTAAAAGAATGCAAAAGTGCATTAAATGTGAAATGAGAATACTTCGAAAAACAATAAAATATAATTTATGTATATAGTGCACATAGTTTTTTAAATTCCCGATCATTTCGGTTTGCCCCTCGTATCCCGCGCCAATCAGTACTTGCATATTACGTCCCTAATTAACGCTCCTACGAGTATAAACATGGGAGTTTCGGAACGTGGCTTCCGTGCTGCGCACGGTGCCAGCCAGATTTGAGATTGTTCTTACATACCTACTCTTTTGTTTGCGCACAACTTTACTGCCTGTGTATAGGCTTTTAATAACGTGCACAGACACGTCCGTGGACGATATACGTGTATGTATAGAACTGCGTTTATTGGCGATTGTATGGCGTTGCAAACGGTGTTGAAAGGCTGTGCGTACTGTGGTTAGGTATCTATCGTAATTTTTGCAACTGTCTTTCGTTCGATGCAGGTGTTCAAACGTTCAATAATAGTGTGGAAAGGTTCTTATTAGACGTGCACAGACAGACAGCCATTTCAAAGGGACATCGGTTTCCCTCAAAGATCTCCGTGGTGACGACTTGCGCTACCCATTTAGCGTTGCTTTAATTTTATTTCCGCGTCAACATTGCATATTCTATAAGTAACTTCCCTCGAGTATAATCACGGCACGCGACTGGCACTGCCGTGCCGCGCGCGCGGCAGCGAGATTTGCGTATGTTCTTAATCTTTTGTTTCCGCAAAACTTTACATCGTGTAATTAATTGAATCAGGCGTTACTTTGTGGAAATCCATATTAATGAAAATAATAATATTGCTTTGCTATTCCGCGATATAATATCGTGCCAGTTAAATTTGTGCTAACCCATTATACTTATTTGCGTATGCATGAAAAATACGCAAATAAGTATAATGGGTTAGCACAGATGGGTTAGCGCAAATAAGTATAACGATGTTATATCGCGGAATAGCAAAGCAGTATTTTTATTTTCATTTACATCGTGTGTATTCACATAATATAATAATATTAATAATTTATTTATTTCAGGCATCAAAGGCCCATAGATAAATACCTTACAATCTAACATACATATTAAATATTAAAATAATAAAAACATAAGTAACTAGGTCACATTTTTCTACAGTGACGTGTTACGCGTGTTCGATGTGTCAGGTAGCCGTCCACGGAAACGCCGGAACATGTCACCCTTCGGAAAGTACTCTTCCTTTGTGAAGATCGCTAGTTGGTCCGTCGGAACTCTCAGCACGAAGGAATTTAAACTCACGTCGTGGCGAACGTAACGTGTACAAACACGTTTACACATATATTTATGCATGTATAGGTACTGCGTTTATTTGACATTGTATCGTGTTGCATTATAAGCGTATCTCTTTTATCATGTCGTGCTCATTTGTTACGGACGATACGGTTTAAGAGTGTTAACCAACGTTCTTATCACAAGCTTTTATTCTGTTCACATTTTCACCTGTCCATAGTGTAATGTACAATGTACATGTAGTAGGTACAATGTTTTTATTACAGACAGATTATATTTGTAATAAAAACATTGTACCTACTGGTGTATAACGTGCCTCCTGTTCAAAGTTTGGTTTAACCATCAGCAAATCCAAGACGCAGATAATGGTGCAAACTCCACGCGGAGTCCAGCCTGTTAAACCTGTAATTTTTTTGGCTAACGGCGTTCTGGGCGAGGTGTCCCGCTTCCGGTACCTTGGCAGTGAAATAAGTAATAACAATCGTATGGACACGGAGATCTCAATACGCATTGCGAGGGCTGTGTCTGCGTTTGGCAAGCTAAATCAGCGGATTTGGAAGTTGCACGACCTTAAACTCGCTACTAAGTTGTCCGTGTACAAATCCATTGTATTGCCAGTTTTGCTTGGTGTCTCTATAGACGGGACATCATCATCATCATCATAACACAAACCTAACCTAATTTATAGGTTGACATTGTTAAGTACCTATTCTGAAAAATGTATGACTTCTCAGGAAAAAAATGTCAATAAAATGAAAATTCTATTGATGAAACATTCGGTGAAATGTTTTTCTATACAAGAAGAGGATCCCATATCTAACACTAGACACTAACTATAACATCTAGATATTGATAGGACTGTATAACAGAGACCAGCTAGAATACGAGCTATTCCAGCTGCTGTGTGAGGTATGGAATAATACTTTTACCTAAAGATATTCTATCTTATATTTTTCAGCCACGGACACTTCAACAAGGACTTGTTTGAGTAACATTAATTGGAAAATGAAGCTTACCTAATTCTATCCAAAAACGTGATTAATATTTTTTCAGCCAGGTGTAAACTTTAAAACTTCGTTAATTAACTAAATTAAATAACTTCCGATTCTCATTTTAAGTTTGGGAAGTCAAACAAGCATGGTTTTAATAACTGTTTTTACGTGTTTTTATTCTCGGCAGTTTTTACAATCTGTGGAGATTAAGTATTAATTGTAAAAATTGGGCAAGTGCGAGTCGGACTCGCGCACCGAGGGTTCCGTACAAACACTTTTCATCCTAAAGTGGTTAAGTTAAGTGTGCACCTGGTATGTATAGCGCCCCATACAAATGAGGTGCAAAAGTTAACGCAACCATCCCGTTTGCTGTATGGGAGCCCCCCTTAAATATTTATTTTATTTTATTTTTAGTATTTGTTGTTATAGCGGCAATAGAAGTACATCATCTATGAAAATTTCAACTGTCTAGCTATCACCGTTCTTGAGATACAGCCTGGTGACAGACGAACGGACGGACGGACGGACAGCGAAGTCTCAGTAATAGGGTCCCGTTTTTACCCTTTGGGTACGGAACCCTAAAAAACGGTTGAAACACACGTAAAAATTTACAGGAACGGCCCGACATGCTTCGAACTCATACAGAGCTCTTCTTCAGAGACAGCTATCCGTGCGTGCTACGTGACTGAGGCGCTCAGGGCAGCGAGGAGAGCGAAAACCAGTGCAGTGGGCCATGAGCCGCGTAGCAGGACGGATAGCTGTCTCTTTATTTAATTAGCGGATAATTTGATCGAATGCTTGCGACGACATGAACGTCACTAATGTTAATGTTACTCACTTTAAATAAGTATCTGTGATAATTATTATGCCCGAGATGTTGCTCCATTAGAGGTTTCATAGTTTAGTGTTACACCGGATTGGGCACGAGATGTTTCTCTCAATTTTCCACCTGTTGTATATTTCGTTCTCTCAAATCTCCCATTTCCGGACTCCGAAATTAATTACCCAGCGAGGGTTCAATAACTGATTTATCTACATATAAAAACCGCAATCTGCTGTAACCAATTTACAGAACGCCGTATATCAAGTGAAGTCTTTACGGAGTTACGACACGGCAGCGGGGTATGTACGTGTGTCTCGCTCACTCGTATGGCCGTCGCGCTCGGATCTCTCGCTTTGCCGCTGCCACTGTCGCGCAAAGTTGTGGCATTTCTGTACGTATAGTAGCAGCAAAAACTTATATCGTATGTCTGTATTTTGTATAGAAGACGCCACACTTTTACCATCGCAAAAGGTTTAGATCATAGTACATTATGTAACAAGGGTGGTAAACGAGGAATTACAAACGAGTGTCTATTAGAAGCCCGAAGCCGAAGGCGAGGGCTTTAATGACACGAGTTTGGAATTCCTCTACCACCAGAGTCACGTACGACGTTTTACATCACACTTTGGAGGGAATAAAACAAAAGGAATAAATAGTAGTCACTACCAAAATGACTTACCGCCCTAGGGCGTAATATACGACTTACAGCCCGGTTTTCTAGCATGTGTTTACATGCTAGAAAAGTCCTTGTTTACGAGAAAGTGTGATGAATAAATACTTTCATATCTACTGCGGTAAGATTTGAATATTAACGTATTCACATAATAGAGGTCGCTAAGGTGTAAAACCTTTCAAATAAATCCATACTTAATACTTAATATTATAAATGCGAAAGTGTGTCTGTCTGTCTGTCTGTCTGTCTGTTACCTCTTCACGCTTAAACCGCTAAACCGATTTAGATGAAATTTGGTATATAGATAGTTTCAGTCCCGGGGAAGGACATAGGATACTTTTTATCCCGAATAAATGTAGTGTTCCCGTGGGATGAGCGGGTAACACCGCGCAGCACAGCTAGTAATGCATATATCGACACACAAAGTAAGGAAAAATTCGAAGGTTGCTTGGGCGTTAGGATTGCGGAAAGTTTGACGCGCTAGACCGGTCATCCATAGGTACCCGCGGTTTGATTCCCGGCCTCTTCCACCAGGTTACGCATTTATTTTTTTCTTTGAGCTTTGATCTTTATATCAATGGCTTAAAATAATTACCTGCCTAAGTATTTTACAAGCTTTTATTTAACATGCAATGAATGTCTAGGTAAGTATATTTGTTCGGGTGGAATCTTGCAACTCAATTTTGAAGCAGATATCATCAACCGATTGAGCTGAATTTTTCCATACCTACTTAACTTTTATGACAATACTATAATATGGTACCATGGAGCTGTTCTGGTCAGTAGAACCTCTGTAATAGGTAAAGCAATCCTACCGAGTTTGGGGATCTTTAGAACCGTATATGTGAGCAATTGACGGATATTCAAAGAAAAGTGCAGTCGACCATAAAAGTTTGTCTCAAAAATGATTATTTTGACAACAACTTATGTCAATTTAAATCTAAGTCGTTGACATTGTGCACCGTTTAAAAAAATACTGTCGCCCATTGCCTACCTATAGTTACTTATTTGCTCTACCATCATAAACGCCTTTAACCATATTTACGGGCCACTAAACCAGATACCCTCATTCCATCAATTAAGACAACGCATTAGGGCGGGCGCAAAACCTACATTATTAACCTCCAGACCGAACGTGACCCCTTCCTGACCACTTAAGGCGCGCGGCTACCAATGAGTACAGGGGGCCTCTTCTTTTATAGTCAAACAATTCACCGAATGATTCATTTTAAATTCAAATTTTGAAAATTTGAACCTATGGATTAGGTTAGGTTGTGTTAAAGTTAAAATATTCCAAAATATTGTATGATTTAAAAAAAAAGCTTTCGGTGAAATGATATTTCGTTTTTACCTACTCAATTTTAATTTGAATGATGATTTTTCCATGTTTTTTCAAAGAAAAAAAAATGTCGTTTCGTAGATATGGATATTGAAAACGTTTTATATTTTATATCCAGTGGGTTTTTGGTTAAATGGATGGGACCCGAGACTGGTTAGCTAAAAGCACCTGGTTCGATTCTTGGTGTAGCCAACCAACTGGATGGAACTGTGGCCCAGGGAGAGGTGGTACTGGCGGTGTCTATTGACATCGGCAACGCATTCAACTCCTGGCTCCTGACTTAACCTGCCCTGGGCTTGCATCACGGTGGCACTGAGGCGCCACGCTCTGCCTGAGTACCTACGGAACACGGTTGAGGATACCTCACCGATAGAGCCGTCAGGTACCCTACGGCTCATGGGTGGCAGGAGGAGGTTGTCGTGCGGTGGTCCACAGGGGTCAGTTCTAGTTGAATGTTTTATTTTTGTACCTATATTGTTTACTTTGTACTTAACTTTGTTATCAACATAATTTGAATCTCATAAAATCGAATCAAATAATATGTTTTGGACTGGTATAATCAAACCTAACCTAATCTAATTCCTTCCGAGGAAAAAATCTATAAAATGAAGCATTCGTTGAAGTGTTTTTTTTTTATAAAAACCGGCCAAGAGCATGTCGGGCCACGATCAGTGTAGGGTTCCGTAGTTGCTCATCCTTCACAATAGACTTAAGTTACGACAAAGATTTCAAGCTCTATAAAAAGGTGGTAAACGCCAAAGCAACTGTAATTGCTTATTACCTTCTGGAAGTCAACTTACGTCCTTTTAAGAAAATTATGAAAATTTGCGATACGTAACTCAAAAACGGCTCAACCGATTTTGTTCAATAGTTTTCATTGAAAGTACTTATAAGGCCTCATGTTGATAAATTTTCCTATAATTTTTTGACCCGTGAAAAGTTAGAGGGGGGGACGCTATTTTTTTTATTTTCGGAACGATTTTTACAAAACTGCTGACTTTGTCAAAAATAATGTTTGGAGACCCCTATTATTTTTAAAAGACCTATTTAACGACACCCCACACATAGTGTTGAAACGAAAAAAATTCACCGCCACTTTAGGTGTTCGAGAGTTACCCGAAAAATATTTATTTTTCTAGTTTTTATTTTACCGTTTTGTCGGCGTGATACATACCCATACTCATACCAAATTTCAGCTTTCTAGTACTAATGATCACGGAGCTAAGCCGCGGACGGACAGACGGAAATGGCGAAAGTATAAGGGTTCCTACTGTTCCTAGTTGAATACGGAACCCTAAAAAAAGAGGATCCCGTTACGGAAACATTACCTTTATCAACCCACAGCAGAAGTTCTCTTCACAATGTTCCAATATCTTGATACGGGCGAGTCGATATTGTATCCCATTAATGATTCTGCGCGCGTATACAATTCCTGAAATAAGTTTACGTATACTCATTTATAGGCCTTGGGTGAACTCGATCGGACCAAGGATTGATGTTCCAGAGGGCAAATAAAACTCGCCCTGCGGGTTATGATGATGGCGTTTATCGCGGGGTAGATAAATGATAAAACATCCGTCTCTTCCCGATAAGTATGTGAGTGCCAGAATAAACGGTTTAGTAATCATTTGTTTATAGAAGTAAGATTAAGTAAGTCTTTAGACAAGTAAAATAAAATAAACCGGTTAAGTGCGAGTCGGATTCGCGCGCAAAGGTTTCCGTGCCACGGTAAATGTATTTCATTAATGGTTTCTTCATAAAATTAATCAGTTTTTTTATATACACTGAATTCGTTTGTGTTTTTGAATATAACTTTAAATTCGTCATCCCTCAGTCTGTCTTACCCTGTGCCACAGCCTCTACGGAGATATTCAATATTATTGCCTCTATTCTAATGTCCCAATATCTTTGCAAAAGACTCAGGATCAAATATTTACCTATGCATGATTCGAATCGCGTACCGTAAGGTCGGGTTACTTTCGCCCTGGCTACATTATCCACCCATTTAAATCCATTTTAATAAATTAGAAAACATTTAAAAACAGCACGAGCGATCACCCAAAACTGGATTCATCATAAGAGCCTTATCACACTTGCGATTTGCGAGCGTATTTTGTATGAAGGCGATCGCGCAGCGTCTACGCCGCGTCGCTTATTTGTATAGAAAATACGCTCGCAAATCGCAAGTGTGATAAGGCCCTAAGATGTAAGTTTTTCAGAATTTACTTATTGAATAAAGTTGGTTTTAATAGGTGGGCAATGCTACCCCTAGGGCTAAAGTAACCTTACCTTACGGTATACAATTCTTGTACGCTTTACACAAACTTATTTACACTAAGCCTTCTATTCAATCGGATTCCAGGCGGGCGGTCGATTTGTTCTCGAACAGATGAGACACACCCCGGCGTGTCGCGACAGATCATTATTTATTAACACATAGAGGGACAGTAACCCTTACCGTGAGTTAACAGTGGCCGTACACCACCACCATTTGTATGGAGAATTGTAGTTCTACAAAGTAACCGCTAGGGGGCTGTACTATTCTCTATACAAATTGTTGTTGCTTGTACAAATTATTTTGACGACTTGTTTGGCTCGGTTTGAGACACTTGCCTACTGAGCCGGCGGTCCCGGGTTCGAATCCCGGCCAGGGCAAATATTTGTGTGATGAACTCGAATATTTGTGCTTGGGTCATGGTTGTTCTATGTATTTAAGTATATATTTATCTATATAAGTATCTATATCGTCGTCTGGTACCCATAACACAAGCCTTCTTGAGCTTACTTTGGAACTAGATGGATTTGTGTGAGGTTATCTGATATTTATATTTAAAAAAAAACAGTGACCGTACAAAATATTCTCCCTAAGTGTTATGTTCAATATATGAACTTACACTTGCCTATTGAGCCGGCGGTCTCGGGTTTGAATCCCGGCCAGGGCAAATATTTGTGTATTGAACTCGAATATTTGTGCTTGGGTCATGGTTGTTCTATGTATTTAAGTATATATTTATCTATATAAGTATGTATATCGTCGTCTGGTACCCATAACACAAGCCTTCTTGAGCTTACTTTGGAACTAGATGGATTTGTGTGAGGTTATCTGATATTTATATAAAAAAAAAAAACAGTGACCGTACAAAATATTCTACCTAAGTGTTATGTTCAATATATGAACTTACAGTTCTATGCTTCTTATGTACGTGAGCACTTACACCGTACCTATACGCTAGCGACTACGTGAACGGTTTGTATGGATAATTGTAACACAAATGTATAATGTAATTGTTTTAAATATTATTTACGAAAAAAAATACTTACTGTTGAGTTTCTTTCGGCCTTCTTCTCAAAAGCGGTCTCCTCTTGCGGAATGCCGGTAGATTCTGGGGCCCAATTCGAGAATGCCGTTGGAGATATCGCCAAACGTCAAATCTCCATTAGATAACAGTTATATCGCCATTGAACTGTCATTTAAATGCGATGAGCTTAAAAGTGACATTTCTCATCTCCATTTTGGAAATACGAAGGCGATAATGATTGTCAAAAATGTTATTGATGTATATAAATTTCTGTTTTGAAAGAAACGTAACGGACTAATTTCACGTACTACGCGGTCAATTTAAAGTATGCGCCTGTTATTTATGCCGTCACATACAAAGGAAACGAAAATTTTGCGCGTCCGAATTGACGAAGTTGCGATGTTCTAGGGATATCGCCACTTGTCAAGTAGGCACACGTCAAAAGTGACGGATGGCGATGAAAAGGAGATATCTCCATTATATCTCTAAAATTGGTCGAATACCCCCCCTGACTTGTAAAAGTGCCCTTTGGCTTACTGAATAAATTATTTCATTTCATTTCATTTCATTTCATTTCATTTCATTTCATGTAGTTCTACAAAATAACCGCTAAGGGCGCTATTTTACATACAAATTATTTACGCTGTCGCTTAGCGAGTACGGTCACGTTAACTCGTGGTACGGGTGCTGGAGACGCGACGGTCCTGGGTTTGAATCCCGACAAGAGCAAGTAGTGTTTTCTATGTATTTAAGTAACTAATTGACTGAGCGAGCGAAACGTCTCCGTTTTCAAAAAAAAAAAAACATTTAATTTTGACAATGGTCGATAATATGTTAGAATTAAACAGAATATAAGTTAGAATTGAACAAAATAAAATTAATTAAAGATGTTAGAATTAAACAAAATAAAATTAAACTAAACTAAATGGCAACAGTGCTTAAAAATTTTTATACACCAGCCTCGAGAGCCCATGTGCAACAGGTTCCAGTGTTTCCAGTAACATTTCAGCTTGGCGAAAAAATCTTTCGTATGTCCGGAATCCGGATGTTAGGATGACTGTACTCACCTATGGATCGCATTTCTCAACCTGTGTAGTGTAGCGAGTAGAAACTTATTATTATTGTAAGAATTGTACCTACAGAATTTGAATTTTTTTTCGAAATTAGAAATAATTTAAAATTCGAAAAAAAAATTGCCATTTCGAAACAAATTCACGAGTTCTGCAGCTCACGGAACCACTAGTATATATATTAAAATGTATTTTTTCATTTACAAAAAATATTTCGCAGAATTTTAATTCATTTGTAGTCATACATTTTTCATAATTCTTTGCAATCATCCTATTGATTAGGTTAGGTTAGGTTTGTTTTATGACATTCTCAAATAGCTTTGCAAAGAAAAAATGCTTTCTTCGAAATTATTTTTCGGCTAAAATGAACCATTCGACGAAAAATCATTCTATGAGGCAATATAGAGCCACATAATGTAGTCCCGATAATACAAATATTGTTTCGTTTGGGAGTGGGACAATATAGATATTTTACTTATGTAACATTATTATGTCGTAGGTACCTGTGCTCAAGCATTTTATATACGCTTAAATGTTTATAAAAGGGAAAACATTCTCGAGACGTAGCAAAGTAAAGGCACGCTAGGAATGTTTACTGCTTGCGTGCTTAATAAAGAATTGTTGTTCAACACAACAGATTCCCAAGCGGCGAAGATTGCAACGAGAAAATTTGTACGATACGCTGGAAATATTTAACTGTAAATAAATGGTACATAAATACAACATTATGAATGAATGAAGCCTATTATTTCGGACAGTAAAATCCATAGCATATTTGTAGGGTCTTAATGTAAGAATAGTAAGTACTTAAAATAATTGACAAGATATTTAATTATTTATATTCTCACGCGAAATATAGAGCCACGCCCTGTTCTGTCAACAATCTTTGTACAGGGGGGGTCGCGAAATCAAAATCCAACTTACGATCAAAGGTGACGTAATAGTACATAGTTTATGTGACTGTACATAATCAAGGATATTAAACACGAGTGTTTTAATGCATAATTATGTACAGTTACATACACTACTTTATCTACCCATATATCATAAGCCTCCATGATGCATTCAGGAGCCGCACATTATGACCACTACAAAAATAGACATATATATCATATCAGATATCAGGAGGCATCGCGGAAATATCTATATCATGTTGTGCGCTCATTTTATGATTTAAATTCAACAAATCAAACCATTTTATGCAACAAAACAAATTTTAACCGATAATGGCGGTAATGAAGTTTTCTAGCAGCTGTCAGTTTGTTTTAATTCAGAGACAAACTAGAGTCGGCCCCAACTATCATATCATTCGATATCTTACTTCGCACGTAATTTGTCAAATTTTATTGCAAATTCACAAATCATTTCGAACTAAACGTCATCTCGACTGATATTAGAATAGAGGCCAAATCAAATTTCTTTGTTTTTCAGAGATGTTCGAAATTTGAATAAAATAATATTATCGAAATCGATGTTAATATTTAGCAATAATAACATTTTTACAGATAAGAAATTTGTTCTAAGAAAACAGTCTAGTTTAATGGTGGTCATAATGTGCGGTTCTTGAACGCATCATGGAGGGTTTATTATATTTGGATAAATAAAAATAATAATATCATCAAAATGCAGATTGTATAACTCGGCAGCTAAAAGAATAACTTGGTATAGATGACCAGGGAATATTGCGATGCCAACTCATTGATTGTGCTGTCTAGTTAATTATTTTAGACGCCAAGTAATTTTAGGTGAGAGTTTTTATTTCTTAGATGCCTGGCTAAATATATGCCATATAACAATAAATATATTGATATCAATTAGAATCCAAAACCACTGGGCTAGTTGCGATGACACAAAACGTATCAAATTTATGATACGAATTACATAATTAATCGTCTTTCACCCTACACTTAAACAATAATTCCATATAATCTCTACACTAATCCCATAATTGATCCATTAACGCTCATACCACCCTTATTAATAGAAATGATCTCATCCAGTTAGCAAACAGCTTCCATCCGAGTGCCCCACATTAAGATTTAAAGGCGTCATTAAACTTAATGACACCATTATTACTTACTCCGTAAGGAGCGGAATCGTGTGCCAATGACAACTGTTGAAGAAAACCACGTAGGTAACATGTTTTACTTGAATAATCTACTTTATTTGCACGAAATAAGAGTCAATGTCTTGAAGAGAAGAGGTTGTAGTTGTCGTTGCTTAGGCGGTCTACACACTAGGTTACGCGCTACGACGCGGAGAGCGGGGTGACAGGTTTAACATTAAATACGATCTAGTCCCAAATTAAGCTCAAGAAGACTTGTGTTATGGGTACCAGACGACGATATACATACTTATATAGATAAATACATACTTAAATAGATAGAACAACCATGACCCAAACACAAATATTCGAGTTGATCACACAAATATTTGCCCTGGCCGGGATTCGAACCCGGGACCGCCGGCTCAGTGAGCAAGCGCTTACAAACTGAGCCAACCACGTAGTCAATAGGTATTCTTAACCTATACCGCTATGTAAAGGATCTCTCTCTATGCGTCAATATTAAAATACGATGGAATAAAAATACATAATAATAAGCTCAACGGAGATGTAAGAGCATTTCTAATGTCAAAAAAGAACAGCTTTCATAGGGCAATAATCCCGGTAATAAACGTAAAAACTTTCATGACTCAGGAACTTATATTCGAGTTCATCACACATATATTTGCGCTCTGGTTTGGCGATTGACACTCGAGTAGGCGCCCAGAGTGCAGTGTACAGGCTGCCTTAGCTTCGTAACAAGTTATAAGGAGTATAGGATATTGATGTAGTTGGGCTAAGCCATTATGATATTGGGAAATGTTTGTGTAGTTTGTTGCTTCATTTGATGTGATGGGTGCGGTATAATAATGAATGTTGTGAGGGGATTCGACATACAGATAAGTTAATGTCTTTTCCTAGCACATCCAGATAATAAAGCTTTTATTATTATCCGTAAAAAAAACTGATTGTCTTAGACATTTTTCTCTATGATCAAACATGTTTCTTAACATATCATTAATGTTAGCAATAGAGAATCTTCGTGAGATCACGAAGATCACTTCAAGAAGATTCTTGAAGTAGGCAAGCCGGTGGGAATCAGGTTGTAAGAACGCCGTGCCACTGGTTTAAAGGTAAAACCCTATATTTTGTCTGTGAACATTGGTGAACATATTTTGAATGAAAACATTTTTTATTATTTTACCCTCAACGTCGCGTGCAAATTAAAGTCGTAACATAAAAGTAACTTCTCTAAATTTTCCTTACACCCAAAGTGTCCTTATCCGACTTGAAGTGTGCTCCCGGCAGCTTGTTTGACACTTGGATTGTCGAGGAAACGGTGTCCATGACAGGAGCTGAGCTTTGTCCTATGCCTACAAAGGACAATTATGATAATTACCAGTAAGGAGATGGCACTTAAAAAAAAAGAAGAATGCATAACCTGCGATCTGGGACATTCACTAATTCACCGCTCTAGTTATGTATTTTTAATAAATAGGTACGTAATGTACGTTTATTGGGTCTTTTACTCTGTCAATAGAATGTTTAAAGTGCACTCTGGTTTCGTTACTTTAAAAGTAGATAACGTCAAGATGGTGTAATTTTGAAACACAATAATCGTGAAACGAAAAAACCGGCCAAGAGCATGTCGGGCCACGCTCAGTGTAGGGTTCTGTTCCGTATATAAGCCGCGAACGGACGGATAGACGGACAGATGGACAGACGGACAGACGGACAGACGGACAGACGGACAGACGGACAGACGGACAGACGGACAGACGGACAGACGGACAGACGGACAGACGGACAGACGTACAGACGGACAGACGGACAGACGGACAGACGGACAGACGGACAGACGGACAGACGGACAGACGGACAGACGGACAGACGGACAGACGGACAGATGGACAGACAGACAGACGGACAGACGGACAGACGGATAGACGGACAGACGGACAGACGGACAAACGGACATGGCGAAACTATAAGGGTTCCTAGTTGACTATGGGACTCTAAAAACAATATGAAAACTCCATTTATCACTAAATTCAGCTCAACAAAAAATGGAAACGCTATAAATGCCACTATTTGTTCAAGAATAAGTTTCAAACTTCTCGCTTTATATAAGACGGCACTATTTGAATTACATTTTGTTGTACTGAGCTCAGCGTTAGCTTTGCTATTTGTCAAAGAGACGTCGAACCGGACTTTAGGGTGAATTGCACAGCAAATTGGAAATTTTGTCACTCTCTGTACCCTTACCATGAGTGCCATGAGCCCATGAGTTTACAGTCACTACTCGCTAGCGACTGCGTGAACGATATGTATGGAGAAAAAACAACCTGTCGTCTCACACATCCCGGGGGAGTGTGGGGAAGCCTCGCCAGGGCTTAGCCCGCTTTGGCATCATCTCCGTCCGTGACGACGGACGGGCGGTCTCGTTAGCGACCTCTATTTTCTTCCACTATTGTGGATACGTTTATTCTACACAGTAACCGAAAGGGGCGACTACTCTTCATACAAATCGTTTACGCTGTCGCTGGCATCTTTCTTCCATGGTCACTAGCGAGTACAGTCACGTTAACTCATAGTAAGGGTACGGGCATCAAGAATTCGATACACGCCGTCTCATTCGTTTGAGGTTGAAAACATGTGTTTAATGTCTGTCGATTCAGTTTTCATTTAATACTTAATGGCTATTATAAGACGGTAATTTTTTTTCTACTTCTTTATGAGTATATCAGTTTCAGTCTATCAGTTTATTTATTGCTTTCATAGCTACATTTACAGATGGTACATGTATTGCACTGCAACATTTGACAGGATGTCAGTTCACTAATCTTGAGAACATTTACAAAAATAGACTATTTGGAAATGAATTTAGCTTTTTTTGTACTACGTTTGTATGTATTACTGTAAAACATATATGGACAACTGGAGATCCAAACGACATACAATGAAATTTTAGTCAAGCTAAAAAGAAAACGCTTCGCTTGCTAGGCTAATTAAATAATAAAGGAGTATGTAATGTTTTAAGACTGACCACTATAAGTTACTTGTGCACAAGAAGAACTGAGGACTTTTCAAAAGGACTTATGTCTCTATGGAAGCCATACAAAGCTAATCCCTTTTGAAAAGACACTCCTCAACTATTAAAAATGCAGTGCACTTTGAGTTAGGGAACTCCCAACACAAAGTTCAGTCCGTGGTTCGTTGTTGTTACTAGTTAGGATTATAACTCCGTCCTTGTCACCTGAGCTCAGCGCGTGGCCATAGATTTATGTATTTAAACTTTATTACATAAAACAAAAGTCACTACAAATTGTATTGTAGTGTAGTGGCAAAAAATCCTATTATCATACGATTATGGATCATTCACCCTGTACGTCTAGCACAACTATATGCTACGCGAATCTTGTCGCGCGACATAGCGTCACCCGTCACTCTTTTACAGTACCGCATAGAAAGAGATAGGTAATATTTTTCGCGCGAGAAAGAGTCACTGTGGTTTGTGATCAATGAGCGTCGTCGCCGAATGTTTAATTTCCCCGAAAAACCATTTTGTAGAAAGCATTTTTCTTTCCAACCGTAACCTATCTGAGATTGATATAAAACAAACATAACCTAACCTAATAAATAGGATGATATTTGCAAGAATTTTGAAAAAATTATAACAGCAGAGGAATAAAAATTCTGCGAAATGATTCGGCGTAATGAAACATTCGACTAAATAAGTTTCTAGGAGTCAAATGGCTGCCTCGTTATACACGTGATCGTAAAAAAAAAACTTCAGTAAATTATCCCGAATAACAATATAAGAAAACATTAACGCGGCTTATTAGAAAACATTTCTCAAGTCTTAAACAAACCCTGAGAGTCGCAATCAAAAACTCATTTATGAGTGTTACCGTTTCTTCCGAACTTTAATGACGAGATACTTAACCGAAGTTTAAAAGTTCCGAGATAACGAAAAACCGCACGCAACACCTTCAAGTTTATTCGCAATGAGATGGCGAGACAGGGTTGTATCTGTATACGATGGTCTTAGGAAGTTACGACTTTGTTAAAGTGTGCAGGGACTAAGTTTATCAATCTGGAATGCGGACCTTATTCCGTATTGAAAACTTGCCGGTTTAAACGAGGATAAGAACACTCGAGTTCATCAAATTCGTTTTGACGACGCGGTTGGCTCGGTGTGTAGTGCAGCTGCCTACTGAGCCGACGGTCCAGGGTTCGAATCCGGGCCAGGGCAAATGTTTGTGTGATGAACTCGAATATTTGTTCCTGGGTCATGGATGTTATCTATATAATGTATGTATTTATATATTTATATCGTCGTCTAGTCTTGGTAAGTTTAGTAATAGGTCAATTTGTGTAAGATTGTCCCTTACTATTTATTTATTATTTAATTTTTATAACTTGCGTAATAAGTAACAAAATATGGCGAAATCGTTAAAAACCGGTTAAAATAATTACACCGAAAAGCCAACTTTCTACCCTTTAGAGCTGAAAGCGATAGTGATCGCGTTTCACCTTCACTAATGAGGGCGTAGGTTCATCGGCAGTGATTGAATTAGGTTGTGCTAAAATTTGGTATTTTAAATCGTAACCGAACTTTTCTAACAAACTATGATGACTAAACATTATTCTTACACCATCTGTAGACGCGCACTTTTGTACCTACTTTAAAGCGCTACACATTGCTCACTTTTTAGGGTTCCGTACCCAAAGGGTAAAAACGGGACCCTATTACTGAGACTTCGCTGTCCGTCCGTCCGTCCGTCCGTCTGTCACCAGGGTGTATCTCATGAACCGTGATAGCTAGACAGTTGAAATTTTCACAGATGATGTATTTCTATTGCCGCTATAACAACAAATACTAAAAACAAAATAAAATAAATATTTAAGGGGGCTCCCATACAACAAACTTACAGATAATGGTACGGAACCCTTCGTGCGCGAGTCCCACTCGCACTTGGTGTATTTTTTACATCTACAGCTAAAAGTACCTGTTATCTTTTATTATTGTATAACACGAATTGCAATAAAGTTTAGAATTTGAGTAAACTTTACCGCGTAATATTCTGTGCATGTTCAAAACTACGGGAAATAATGCTTGTTTTCATTTCAAGCGCGGAAATATTAAATTTCCGGAGCAGAAACGGCGGAAAACCGCAGCGCGGGCGCCGGAGATCGCGCGTTAAATATAATTAATTACATGTGTTTAAACACAAAATTTCCTTTGCAACTTAGCGATAACTTAGTAATTCATGGTATAATAAAATAAGGTAAGACACTGGCTAGTGAGACTTTCTACGTGGAAAGTCACAACAAAATAAATATAAAGAAAAACCGGCCAAGTGCGAGTCGGACTCGCGCACCGAGGGTTCCGTACAAACACTTTCCATCCCTAAGTGGTTAAGGTAAGTTTGCACCTGGTACATACCAGGTGCATACCATGCATAGCGCCCCATATAAATTAGGTGCAAAGTTAGGAATTAAAAAAAACTACTTACTAGATCTCGTTCAAAACAATT
Organism: Apotomis capreana; assembly: GCA_947623375.1. NCBI lineage: Eukaryota > Metazoa > Arthropoda > Insecta > Lepidoptera > Tortricidae > Apotomis > Apotomis capreana. The sequence continues at coordinate 3,004,801 of OX392501.1, forward strand.
TTCGTTGGTAGTTTTTATAGTAATGTACTTACATCATATTTTTTTTTTGATTTTTCATTTTCTTATTTTAGAAGTTAGAGGGGGGGGACCAACTTTTTTCCACTTTGGAAGCGTCTGTCACGCAAACTATTCGGTTTAGAAAAAAATATTTTAGAAATCTCGATATAATTTTTGAAGACCTATCCATAGATACCCCACACGTATGTGTTTGATGAAAAAAAAGTTTTTGAGTTTCAGTTCTAAGTATGGGGAGCCCCCAATATTTATTATTATTTTTTTATTTTTGCATCAAAATCTTTATAGCTCTTATAGTTTCGGAAAAAAATGGCTGTGACATACTAACGGACAGACGGACAGCTAGACAGACAGACAGACATGACGAATCTATAAGGGTTCCGTTTTTTGCCATTTGGCTACGGAACCCTAAAAACATGTCTGCCGCCAGTCGTTAAAAATAATAATTAATAATTAGTGTTAATTGATTGTTCTTTGACTAAGTTTTATTTTGTCGTAATAATTTATTTAAATCACTCACGATTTTATGAGAGTCACACAGGTAACACGGGAATCGGGGAGTATTATGATACTGGCAACACAAAAACGGTTTGACAGAACCAACCAACCAATCATAGCGTGATGACGTCACAGGTCTAGCCTGTCATACCGGAGTATAAAATTAACACTAATAATAGGTACTGCGCTTTCCTATACATGGTCGCCACTGGACTTTGCTGCCCATGGCCATCCATTCTCCATGCTTCATGGCCCGCCAATTGCCACTTCAACCTTGCAATCCTGTGAGTCCAACTAGGTGGGCGGATGACCTCGTGAGGGTCACGGGAAACGATGGATGCGGTCTGCACAGAATCGCACTTTGTGATTACCAATAGGGGAGGCCCATAGTTAGCTGTGGCTCATAGATAGAACAAGTAGTAATTTATGAAAGAAATAAAGCACATCTCTAAAGTTGACATATGTCATTTGAAACGTAAGACTAAAAAAGAAATTACTTTGATGCGCGACTTAAGCCCATTTTACAGTGTTTAGTTAGGATCAACAACATTTTTTTTTTTTAAACAAACTGTTATATTTTGACTAAAGTGAGTGATAAGCAACTTAATCGGTGCCACATTTTTTTCTTTACCGTGCTTGGTTAAGAAGTATCCTATATTTAGATGTCCAGCTATCCTTTTGCCAAAATTGGTTAAAATCCGTCTAGCCGTTTCGGCGTGATGAGAAGGATAAAATCATTTGTACCGACTAACGGCGCTGAACGGCTCGTGCCGGACGCTCATACAAAACAAGCATCGCGCTGACAAGATTTTTTCATAGAAACACGATTTTCAAAATAATTTTAGAATTTGAATAGTATAATAGATAAATAAACATTATTGCACATTAATTAAAACGGTTTTCAGTATCCTGTTTACAGAGTTCTTTATTACGTCACCATAATTCCTAAACCTGATAACAAAAGGTACACAAAATTATTAACTCGTCCTAACCAAGCAAAAGCTCACAAACTCCATGAATCAACCGAAGCAAACTAAACCCGAAAACTAATAAAAACACCACAACTGAAACTAATTGTGACGTACGGGACAGGTGAAGCGACTAAATTTATTAATTACGCCTAAGTTTCACAATTTTGGTGTAAATTTCAGCGAAGACAACCGATGAACTGTGTTCGGTACACAGGACATTTTAATATGAACGGAATTAGATAGTGCTTGCTTGTATGCCTTATCCATACAAATTTTGCATCGCGATGTTAAGACCTTTAATAATAATCCCTATAGTTACTTAGAAAACTCATCTTCAATACAATCGTAGAATTTTATAATAAGTAGTAATTGTTCACACGTAAGAACACGAAAACTACGTATCCAACCAAAATTTGAGTTTTCGATATATAATTCGCAACGTTTTCAAAAACATCTTTACGTTCCATAAAAGGAAATAAATACTTAGTAGACATTATTTCAGCGACCTTATGTTGAATTACCAATTTCATATCCGAAAACATATTCACAAACAAACCGATACAAATATCCCGGCTGCGATCACATCAAATGTATCCTCAATTGAATAAAAATACCATGGAGGGTTAAAAAGGTACAAACAAAATGTTGTGGGTCAAACGCCCTCGGCAGAATCGAGCCTCGAAATACGCACAAGCGTACCTTCATTCATTTTCGTTTTACGGTACAAACGGAAGGGCGCTGGACTCTTGGCTCTCAAAAAGACGTAAATGCATCTATCTTGTAAAGGTACTTGAAACCTTTTTGAATTGAGTTTTCAGAAGAGCCACGGTCCGGGCCTCAATCAACCCAGTGCAAATTGAGGCCTTTTTGGCTTTAAACATGAAACGCCGAAAATACGGCGAAATGTTTTTATCGTAGCTCTGTAGAATCTGGCGGAGTTGCGTGCAGAATAACAGGCCTCGGACAACGCTGTTTGCAATCCCATTTTATTAATAAAATACTTTGCATTTGTTTGAATATTGATTCGTATACACTTGTTACTTACGCGGTATTGCACTATCCCCGACGATGAAGGTATTTATATATTATGTAAGTATATCGTCGTCTAGATACCCATAATACAAGCTTTGCTTAGTTTGGGACTAAGTTGTGTAGTGTCGAGATTGTCCCTTCATATTTATTTATTTATTGCATTTGTGTCGAAAACTTAGCCTTACCGATCATTACCTATTTTTGTAAATGAAAAATACGTGTATTGATTGGTTTTCTTTTGAATTTATTTAGCAAAAAGTAACAGATAGACTTGTATACTTACGTTATTCGAATATAACGTTTTTCGAATATTGGTTGCCAGGCAAGATGAAATGCAAAAATTATATGGCTTTAATATCCGAAATAACTTATTCATTTTCAATTTCTACATATAAACAACGTTCAATTATTCATTGATACAGTGAGTAAATACTCACACTAAATGTTCAACGAATCAAAGCTGAAATTATTATACGGAACAAACGATTCTTTAATAGTCATAGAAATAGATTTTTTGTATAAAAGGATACCACTCCTTCTGCCCCTGTCAATCGTTACCACATGAATATTCATGAAACAAAACATAGTAAGTAACTACTTTCTGATTGGGACATCGCATGTACAAAACATGGTGTATATATGTCGCTAATATTGATTTGAAAAGTAGCTTCAAAAAGGTATCATCATTAACAGGAGTAAAACAGTACATTATATACTTAGGGCGGTGACTTCGTGAATGTCCCAGATCGCAGGTGTTTTTGGCCCGAGCCGAAGGCGAGGCCCATAAATATGCGATCTGGGGCTTTACGATTTACCGCCCGTGGCTTGTCTACAGTTTTGCGTCTTGCGTTGGAGAGGTAGTGAGATTTTCTCTCCGTGTAGCCGGTAGAAAATCCCACTTACGACCTAGGATGACATAAAAAGACTTAAGGAATGCAATCTTATTGCAGTGTTTAATTATTGAGTGTTGTATTGTACCAACAAGATGAGCTCTATTCGAAGTAACTTATGATTATGACATGGTCTTTCTTATTGATATGAATTTACTAAATTTCGGCATAAAATTCATAAAAGCCTTCTCCTCGTGGTTTGCATACATTTGACTGCGTGCGTCAGCGTAATTTGAACAGTGAGAGAGAGAGATAGACAGAGAGATAGAGTGGAGAGGAGAGCTTGCGGTAAAAATGGATAAGACACGTCGGACGATTATCGTCACCGTTATTTAAGCAGCAGTTATGCGGCTATAACACTTTCCAACGAGACGAGAGGGATGCAGCAATATGTAAGACACGTATGGAAATCCATCTCATTCCTTCGTATTGTTGCATCCCTCTCGTCAGTGACTGATTTAGGATATAGCTGCATTTGGCCGCACCTTAAGTGTATACTGATGGATACACGTCCGCTCTTTGCACATTAATATGGATTCACACAAACCGAGTGGTGAGCAACAATCTATCATCAGATAGTACGTAATATAATTGGTTTTCCATCAACCCAACTTAAATCGACTGAACATGATAAATGTCAGTATCGCGTGCATGAATTTACCCTAAAACGTGTCACATTTCGTAAATCATTACTCACAAAGCATGATGCCCATCAGGGTTCGTAATTATGAGCTTTAAATGAAGTCTCCTTATCCGTTCAAAAATGTTGATTGTTTTAGACATTTTTCTCTATGATCAAACATGTTCCTTAACATATTATCTGGGGGCACGGCAGTGCCCCCGCCAAGACGAACAAAAAAGAGGCGGGGCACTAATACCTACCTTTTCTCGAACCGTTTCGTCTCATTTTCAAACCGTCATAGTTTCGTTCCAGTTAACACCAGAGCGCCCAAATTGACAGGTTAAGATGCAGTTAGGTAGCATATAAAATGTACTAAATTTCATTGATCTAGCTATTATACTTTAGGTTTTATTGGTACCTAAAATACGCCGATTTTGCCACTCACTTATACACTGACGTATCAAAACCTCTGGGGTACTTCCCGATGACCTAGAAAGCTGAAATTTGGTATGTCAGCTAGTATTAGTACACAAACAACAAAATAATTCTAAAGCAAGCCATACTTTTGAAACCAAGGTGTAGGGTTAGTAAAATCAGGGCTCAGGGGCTTGGCTTTTCCTGGGATCTGATAACTTTTTACAGCGGAAGCGTTATGAGCATGTGAGTCTTGGCCGCCAATTTTACATGAAATGTTTTGGTGGGATCTATGTTACTACCTAGAACACGGCCATTTTAATTTATTGGTATTCATTTCAAACCTACCTATACAGTTTGAATTTTTTATTGATAATGTTTGTTTCAAAAACTACTCAAATTTGAGAAAATTCACGCAGAAAAATGATTTATTAACTTATTTTCGACTGCACGCAATTAAAGTATGAAATGGGTCATTGTCAGATTTAGGAGCGCGTCTTTCCGGTGGACATTTGCGAAATTAAGGATACCAGGGCCTAATTTTCTGATTAAATGCATGTGAGAATAAAGAACGTCCCCTCTTCTATAATCCGATGTAATAGCAACATAACCTAGATTCATACAAGCTCTTAACTTTTGACCACCGAAGGGACAAATTTTGTTTTTTGAACTGTTAATGACCCAAATAGCTATGTTACTTTTTAGAACACAGAGAAAAGCATTATTTATTTAAAAAAGTTGGTTCAAATTAACAATATATTTGTCATAATATGAAAAAAATAATTTTTAAAAGGAATAAGGCCGTTTGGCAGTGTCTCAGTCTTTACCTGCCTACTCAGCCAGCATTCTTGGGTTCGAATCCCGGCCAGGGCAAATGTTTGTGTGATGAACTCGAATATTTGTTCTCGGGTCATGGATGTTATCTATATATTTATTTAAATATTATGTAAATCGTCCTTAACTGGTTAAATGATATGTAATATATTTTTTGTGATTACATTTTGATTACGATATAAATAATTATATAATACTTATATAATGTTACCTACAAAACTCCAGTTTTGCAACGTAACCCTTTTTAGGAAAAATACTCAGTGCTTTCATCGTTTGTACAGAACCCTCTGTTCCTAACTCCGGCTCACACTTCGTCGGCTTTTTTAGTACCTACAACTAAAATCTGCAATATGGCAGCAAAAACCTGTCTGTTTATGAAATACAACATAAACGACTCGTAATGTAACTTTAATATTCAAAGTTTATAAACATTAAGTATATTAGTTTGACACTTACTTCGAGCCATTATTCTAAAAGGCCACACCATCAATATTTAAGATTAATTGCTATAGTTTGTTGGGACAGATAAATATCAATTAAAAGTTTGTAATTACGTCATAACAAGTTGTAAGCAAATAAAAGTGTAAAATGAACGAATTAAAAGGATTTTAATTGCTGGACTGTCGAGTTTTTATAAAGCCTTTGATATAATTTTATTTTCTTTATACTATTTGTTAATTAAAGTATTTATTGAATTCTGTCTACGCTTACAAATAACGGTTGAAAAGGATTCTTTTAAGAAATGTTCTAATAAAAGTAGGTTTTTAACTCGAATATAAACAATTCTATCAATCAGTTTCTTTTGTTGGTGTTCAATTCCATTGCTACGAGTTAATGTGCAATTGTGCTACGATTAGTATCCTATTGTGCTACGATATGGCGTAGCATCCCTTTGTCTACGTGCGCTACGAAACACGTAAGATAGTATTTTAGAAGCTCGTTATATTTTTTGTGTAGAAGATATACTTTCTGTCAAGGCATTAATTAATATAAACCTGCTACCTAATTTCAACTCTGTTGCTACGGCATTAAAGCGCACATAAGGAAAATATCCAATCTTAAGTTAACAATAACATAGATATCACAAAATCGTCCTGGGGCCCAATTCGAGAATGCCGTTTGAGATATCACCGAACGTCAAATCTCCATTAGATAACAGTTATATCGCCATTGAACTGTCATTTAAATGCGATGAGCTTGAAAGTGACATATCTCATCTCAATTTTGGAAATACGAAGGCGATAATGATTGTCAAAAATGTTATTCATGTATATAAATTTCTGTTTTGAACGAAACGTAACGGACTAATTTCACGTACTACGCGGTCAATTTAAAGTATGCGCCTGTTATTTATGCCATCACATACAAAGGAAACGAAAATTTTGCGCGTCCGAATTGACGAAGTTGCGATATCGCCACTTGTCAAGTAGGCACACGTCAAAAGTGACGGATGGCGATGAAAATGAGAGATCTCCATTATCCCTGATTAAAAATAAACATATGTTAAGACACCTTTGCCACCACTAAGAAAGCTTTATATTCTTTTTCATAAGATTGATTGTATCAAGTACCGACTAGTATATTTTATCTTCATTCATGTGTAGTTTGTAATTTAAGTAGGTAGTTTTTAAATTTAATAACATTGTTTAGTCAATTTATTTTTACTTACGATGTACTTAGTATCTGTTCTTATAGAACCTGTATGTACTATTGTTAGATTTATTGATGATAATAACCTTTATTCTCTTCATCAATAAATAAAAAAAAAGTTCACTCATGTAACGTTTTCTCAATCTCATAACAGTCTCAGAAACTCTCTCGCCTTAAGTCTTGTAGTCTAAAAGTCGCCAGTGTGCTGTAGAGGTATATCTCGGCGAAAGAAAATACAGAAAGAAAATCCGAGCTAATGCCATTTTTACACTGATTTGAGTGAGCACTTATAAATAATAACGTGCACCTTCTGGGCTTGAACGTAGTGAAAACAGAAAAGTAGGTCGTTTACTTGTTAAGCACGTTATAGTTCTGGGGCGTATGATGGTTGCGTTTATCACGGAATAAATAAAGTGACAAAGCATCTGTCACTCACACTCGCATTTTGTCAAAACGTAACGGATGGAACTTATTTATCGCTTCATAAAAGCAATTATGATTGGCTCGCAGATATTTATTTGGGATATCAACAGTAATAAAAATCATGAGTCAGATGAAGTACCTACTTTTTTACAACAGAGACCGTTATTACATCTATTAAAGTCTGAAAACAGATATAAGTTATATGTAATACACAAATATTTATAGGTAAGGTGATTATTATTTCAGCGGCGGTAACAAAACATCAGCTTGGCTTTTTTATTGATAGTGATTCTTGATTTCTGTATGTTTTTAAGGTATCTGTCATAGCCGCCAAGTGCCCAAGACGTTCTGGTGGAACACTCCAGCAAGACTTGTATCAATGGTTTTACCCCAGCAAGAATTTTATTCTGGCGAGTGGCGACACTAAAAGTACTATTTAAAAAAGTGGTCTGATATGCAGTGGTCATGATTATAAGAAAATCTTATCTCAACTAGTTTAACTAGTTGAGAAATAGCCAAATTATGCTTGATAGTAATCAAAATGAAGTAAATTTTATACAACTTATTTTGGTGACTAGTACCTAGCCCTCAGTTTGTCAGTCCTCCGATTTCTTAACTAGCAGATAAAATTTGAGCTACTGTTAACAAATCTTTTTTTTCTGTGTGTTCGGTGCTTATAGCGTGTGTGTGTCGGTTGTAAGTAAATTTTATACAACTTATTTTGGTGACTAGTACCTAGCCCTCAGTTTGTCAGTCCTCCGATTTCTTAACTAGCAGATAAAATTTGAGCTACTGTTAACAAATCTTTTTTTTCTGTGTGTTCGGTGCTTATAGCGTGTGTGTGTCGGTTGTTGTAAAACTGACTTACTTACCTGTTTTCACTTGTGTATAACTATAACACTCAGGTTTTACGGCGCTGCCAATTACTTGCGCTGCGGGTTAGTCCGCGATTACTGCTTTACTGCCAATATGTACAGACAAATATACGCGCTTCAAATTACTGCCACTGGGGCCTGATTCAGTTAACATTGCCAATTGAGTACATTACCTGCGGTGCTAATAGTACATTCATTACATATCTAGGGCGGTGAAAATGAACATGAAAAAAAAAATGAAAAACGAAAAATGAAATATTAAAAATGTTTATTTAATTTCGAGTAGTTTACGAAACAACATTATCAATTAAAAATTCAAACTAGTAAGGTTTCAAATAGTTACCAATTTTCAAAAAAACATATAATAGTTAAGGGCTTGAATTAAAACAAAACTTAATTGATTCCTTTGTGTGACGATAGTTACCCATACCTACCTTTTGTATGAGTAACTTTCGTAACACTAAGGACGCGATCGTTATCTTGTTTTTATTAAGCCTTTAATTATGTACATGTTTTTTGAAAATGACTCTAATCGCAATAGCCCTGTTCTAACTAGTTACATTTATAATATGTTAAGAAACATGTTGCATAATACAGAAAAATGTCTAAAACAATCTCTACTTTTAAACGAAGGAGCTTTAATTTGATTCATTTTTCCCCACAAATTCTCTAATAACAAACTAATAACTTCAGCGTCCTCTCTAAACTCTGAATCTCTGTACATTTTGAGTCTTACATTAAAGATCTACAGTTCAATTTGGTGTATAGTCATCGTAATACGATGTTGTAAGGAATAGCAGTTGATTGCTAAGTTTAATTGAAACCTCTGGCGGTTTAACTATGGCATAATTTAGCAAGTTAATTTCGTTCCCGGTTGACCGTTAATAGGACGGTTTAAAATTCAGCACTCGCTCGCATATGCAAATTAAGAATATTGTCATAGTGAATGAAAAATGCCGCGACGTCGTACGTGAGGGAGAAACATGATAAGCTTTTTCATCTCCGTAGTTGGTAAAAAATTAATCAATCTACACCAGGCGTTGTCTCCACCATCACCACCACCACCATGACCACCACCTTCATCACCACCACCACCACCATATTCATCACCATCATCATCATCATCATCATCACCAACACCACCTTCGTCACCACCAGTCACCACCATATTTATCATCATCATCACCGTCAACACTACCACCACTAGTCACCACCATATTCATCATCATCATCATCGTCAACACTACCACCACTCGTCACCACCATATTCATCACCATCATCATCATTACCATCACCAACACCATCACTATTTCACGATTCAATGCCCACCTATAACCATATACACAGTAGGTAGACAAACAACCCTTTCGAAATTTTCTACGTAGCCAACTCCCGGCCAACTCCGTGCCCTTGCGGAGTGAGGTAGTACAATTCGGTGCGGGGGTGTGCGTGTCCATTCTGTATGTAATACTATTAAGTATTCTGTGTCAGTGTTACAATAAATCTCCATTTGTTCAACAGAATTACAAAATACACCTACACTCCTGTAATTGACCAAACTTGCAATAAATTACATGCCTAGGACCGTTGAGATCGTGTTCATATATTATTAGCTGACTGGGCAGCCCGTGATATATTGTGGCTGGCTACTGTGTGATCAGCATAAACGTAATTGAATTCCATTACAAAGTCGCAAGCATGTCAGTTAGGGCCATATTCAATGTTTTTTTTTTCATTAATTTTATAAGGGACAGTCTCACACAAGTCGACCTACTCCCAAACTAAGCAATGCTTGAACTATGGGTACTAGACAACGATATACATAATAAGCACATGTATAGATAACACCCATGACCGATTAACAAATATTCGAGTTCATCACACAAATATTTTCCCGGGTTCGAATTCCGGAACAAAGGACCGCCGCTGCAAGGGCACTAAAAAACTGCGCCAACCGCGTCGTCAACTACAATAGAAAGCTGATAATGACATTTATCGAAAATATAAAAAAAAACTAAATTCTTTATTGCGTAAAAAACACGTCTTATATGATCTAAGGGATGGGGCCGCCCTGTAAGCAAACAATTGCCTGTGGTGGGAGACACCGCTCTTCCTTAGGTGACATGAGGTTTCAATACTTATGACTAAGTCTTAAAAAATAAAAATTCTGTAAAATTACACTATATACTATATCACAACCATATATTTATGTTATTTCTTGTCAATGTACACCACAGGCACATGTTCGTCTACAACTGACAAATGTCGGTTGGCGCAGGGATAGTGGCGTTACAAACAGCTTTCATACGGCAATAATGTGCATACGTCATTATATGTGCATTAGAAACCGTCAGTAGCGATTTGTCAAGGATTTGTCATTACCAAATACAAAACATTCTTGACTGGAATGCTGCTCAATCCTTCGTTAATCATGCGAAATAAACACTTAATCCTATTAAAAAAAATGACTTTCATCACCGTGGATAGTTTTGGCTTTATTATGCAAAAAATATTTGAAATTTTCGGAATATTTAGTCCTGTTTTTTAGATCAGTGAAGTTCACTGACTTTCAACATAATTTATCAAAAAAATGTCTTTGGCAGTAAAATACATTAGTACCATTAAAAATCCAAAATATGGCGTAAGCTGAAATCACCCTGTTGGTTCGAAGAACTATTATATTAATCTGTGCTGTTGGGCTACACTGTTTAGTGCTTCTCCGTCTCCGATAAATCGTCTTATTTTATTTATCCTCAGAAGAACGATAAAAGGAAAAATAAAATACAGACATCAAGGCACGCGTGAATAATACAGCTTTCATCTGAAGCCGCGCGTGTTTTCAAAGGTAGCCACGTCAAGTCAAAGAACTGTCGTCTTAAAAGAACTAAGAATAGCTATTTAAATTGTCTAGTACTAGTAAAAACCACGTTTGCGTGTCGCAACATAAGACAGCCATATTTATACCCTAACAAGTGCCGCTACAAACAGCTTTCGCTTTCGTGTCAGTAGCGATTTGTCATTAACCAAATTCAAAACATTGTTTACCGAAATGCTACTCAATCCTTTTTTATGTATTAAAAAAAAATTGACTTTCATCACTGTGGATAGTTTAGGTTTTATAATGCAAAAATTACTTGAAATTTACGGAATATTTTGTCGTGTTGCCTCTTTGTTTACATCAGTGACATTCACCGACTTCCAACGTCAGTTAGCAAAATGGGGATTAGGTACCTCACTCACCTTCGATTTTCAGATGATAGGTATACGTGGTTATAGCAGAGTCGTTGGACAAATGATCATGTGAAAAACGCTCGAAGATCTCGGCAGAGTCTCCCAACAAGTAAATCTGGAAAAATGCTGATTGTTTTAAACATTTTTCTCTATGTTCTTAACATATTTTAATTATTGCTACTTAGTATTGCGATTTATTGGTATATATTTGAAACCTACTTTCAATTTTCCATTGATAATTTTTGTTTCAAAAACTATTTACTCTAAATTAACAAATTTCACGTAAAAACCGTTTTTTTTTTCAACTTATTTTAGACTGCACGTAATGAAAGAATGAAATAGCTATGTATGTTACTCCTACATGCAGATTTCAGGAACAAGTATTATTGACTTTAGAAAATTGACAATATATTATTTGTCATAATATGAAAAAAATACAGTTTTAAATGTATGAGGCCTCTTAAAAGGGTAATATCATTGACATCTACCTACAAAGCTACCCTTTACTCCGAACAGAGTGAGTATCATGTACCCACGCGTGTCACCCGTCCCGACCATCCCCGTTTCTATTTAATTTTAACAGCACAAAACCGGTTTTCTTATTTTCTGCCACGCGACGGAAACCCGATATTTTATTTTATTTTAAAAGCGTTTTCCTGTTTCAGTGGAGTTTGTCACTGACAAATGGTGTAAAATTGCAGGAAGCAATTTGTTTTGAACGGCTCGTATTAAACTTTTTAAATATTTTACATCGTTTCATATCTTGTATGGCAGCTGTCAAACTGCCAATGAATACAGATAGCAAAGTTATTGAGTACACAATGAATGTATAACCCTGTTGGACGATTTTCCTGTTTTCTATTTAGATTTAGTACCGTTGAATGGAAACTACGAACGGGGCCTATGATAGTTGCGTTTATAAGTGATAAAGCATAAATAAGTGATAACGCATCCGTCACGTTTTGACAAAATGCGAGTGTGAGTGACAGATGCTTTGTCATTTATTTATCACGTGATAAACGCAACCATCTTAGGCCCTTTGACAGAACCCTTCTGCTTGGCCTCGGTTAGACAAAAAAAATGGTTTAAGTCGCCGTAAATCGATGTAGGGAAAAAGTGTACGTTGTGAATAGAGTTATTAGTCTATGCGCCAGCGCTCACCATGGTGCTCAACTCCACCTTCCGCTTTAGTTCACACCAAAACGGCGCGGGTTCGTAACCAGCCGCTGGCACAACACTCTTTGAACAGTTCTCAATGTTCTCAATGCAATTTTGCGCAGATAGAGAGAGAGAACCTTCTTTCGACTTTTACTCGTGAATTCATGATAGAAGTTGTAGTGTTCTCTTACCTTGGTAATTCCTTTAAGCGATCAAAATCGGGGTTCCCGTATAATATCCAATACTCTGTTTATCTTTCTAGCACGTTGTTCGTTCGGTATATTCGCTTGCTTCGATGTATTGACTGAAACGATAAACAATATTAACTCTAACTCACTGAAAATCGATTTGACGCAGGCTGCTACTTACATTATTTTTCTCTCCTCCTTTTTCTTATTATTATAGTGGCGTTTTGTTGTAAAAAACATAAATTTACAATTTAGCTTTGTTATGACATTTCTGTTAGAAAAAATGTCATAGCAACGTCTTGTCATATAAAATTGTCCATTTCACGTAATTTTACTTCCAAAGCGGTGAGGTTGGATATATTTGAGATAGGTCGTATTAACTTTATCGTTTGGCTGGTGCCTTAGTACTTCTTAAAATTCAAAATTCATATTTTTATCTATTCTGGAACATTTTGTCAGCGAGCCTAATATAAAAGCGCTGCCATCAGCTCAAAATTCAGTCTACTCATTATTCGGGTGATGTGAATAAAATGTCTGATGTTCTTGATGTTATGGTCCTTAAGAGTGTTTCCCTACAGCTTAGGTCCATTGTTGTACATCATCAGTTAACCTCTGATCACAGACCTGTTGTGGTCAAGCTGGGTCCTCCTTGTGATTCTCAACCCATGAGGACTATTACAAATTGGGAAAAGTTGAGTAGAGTGCTTGCTAGGGAGGATTCTTTGTGCTTCCCTAATATTCCGGATCCTATTCTTTCAAGGCAAGATACTGATGAGGCTATTTTAGCCGTTACTAGTGGTCTTAGTAATCTGGTCAAGGATTGTTCTAAGGAAGTTCCTGTTGACATCCCCAATCATTGGAGGCTTCCAGGTTATCTAAGACGGTTAATCAAGGAAAAAAACAAGGCTCTAAAGGCTTATGATAGGTTTCCATCTCCTTGTAATAAAACTGTTTTAAATAGATTGCAACAAAAAGTTAAGAGGCAAATTCGTTTTTACAACAATGTCAAGTGGGACAATCTACTTTCAGAGATTTCGCCAAGTCATCAGGCCTATTGGAAACTTGCGAGAACTTTGAAAGTGGACACAGTCTCAGATATTCCTCCACTTAGTTTTGATAATGACGGGGTTGTTTGTACTGCTTTTAGTGACCTGGAGAAGGCAGAGTGTCTTGCGAGTTCTTTAGAGGCTCAATGTTCATTGAGTGTGGGCCCTGTGGATGATGATCACGTTGCCAAAGTTGATAGTGAAGTGAAAAGGCGTGCTTCATTGCTTCCTTCTGCTCCTCCGTTAGAACCTGTGACTTTGTCTGAGCTTTCCTCCCTTGCTAGGAAGTCAAAAATCAAGAAAGCTCCGGGTAGGGATGGAGTCTCCAATAGGTTATTAAGAATGCTCCCAGAGAGTATTCTCATCATCCTGGTGGCTATTTTTAATGCAGCCCTTGCTAATGGCCATTTCCCAGCTGTCTGGAAGCAGGCGGTTGTTATTGGGATAAATAAGCCAGGTAAACCCCGTAATAAGCCGGATAGTTATAGGCCCATTAGTTTATTAAGCTCTTTGGGGAAATTATATGAGAAGGTGATCAGAGTAAGGCTCCTCAAGGTTATTAATTCTGAGCACCTGCTGGTTGACGAGCAGTTTGGTTTTAGGGCTGAGCATTCGTGTGTCCAGCAGGTGCACAGAATTACTGAAGATATTCTGGGCTGGATGACGGCTTGGCGTCGGAAAATCCCAACATGTGCGGTTTTCCTTGACATTGCGAAGGCCTTTGATCGTGTTTGGCATAATGGCCTTCTTTATAAACTGTACATGGTGGGTATTCCGGATATGGATAGGCTGGTTGCCATTATCAATGATTTTCTCACTGATCGTAGTTTTATTTATAGAGTTGAGGGTGCTTACTCGGTTAGTCATCCCATTAGATCAGGTGTGCCGCAGGGGTCGGTGTTGTCGCCTACTTTGTTTACGTTGTATATAAATGATTTGCCTAGGTCGCCTGGTGTTAATTATGCCCAGTTTGCAGATGATATGAAATGAAATGAAATGAAATGAAATGAAATGAAATAATTTATGAAATAATTTATTCAGTAAGTAGGCCACAAGGGCACTTTTACAAGTCAGATTGTGAATCTACCGGCATTTCGCAAGAGGAGACCGCTGTTGAGAAGAAAGCCGAAAGAAACTCAACAGTAAGTCATTTTTTCGTAAACAATACTTAGAACAATTAATTACATTACATTAGTGTTATAACTATAACTAATTATTACATGCGTACACGTATAGGAGATATATAGATACTCCAAATCAATGTTAGGTAGGAATATTAAAATAAAATTTTAACGATCAATTTAAAATATTAAATATACCCAGAGATGTATAAAGTCTCTAGGTGTCACAACATGCAATAAAATATAATTACTTAATTAATTTAATTCCACAGAGATGTATAAGGTCTCTCGGCGTCAATGTGAATAATTTACAATAGACAATAATTATTAAACCTAAATTTCTTAGAGATGTATAAGGTCTCTAGGCGTCACAATATACAAAAAAGAAAAAATAAATAATGATAATAATAATATGCTTATAGTTAAATTTCATTCCTCAGGGATGTATAAGGTCTCTGAGCGTCATTATTCAGTTCAGTACACTAAGTTTATTAGAGATGTATACAGTCTCTAAATAAAAAAAAAAAATAAAAAAATAATAACTTCAATCGAGTACAGGATGAAGTCTCTCACGTCAATTCACTAAACGCTGGTAAGCAGTTACTACACAACTAATTTGGCCCTTGCTAGTGTGAACAGACCGGACCCCACAAACGGCACCCGTTCACGAGCATGACGCATATCTCAGCCATCGCCTCCCTCAACCATATTATAGGGAAGGTTGCGACCCGATCAACGACGCCACCGTAAGCAAAGACCTTTAAGCGAGCATGACATGCTCACACTGCCGGGCATTCATCACTAAAGCAAATGCCCGGTGAGAAACAACATAATGTGCTCTCATGTTACATTACAAATGAACTAATATTACCGATTAAAATATGCTTACTTTACATTCACATGACTAAACCACTGGCTTAAAGACATCCCTATCATCTAAAAAGTCATTTACAGTATAATACGCCTTGTTTATTAGGTGACGTTTTATGTGAGACTTGAATTTGCTGGAAGGTAAACTCACTACCTCGGTAGGTATTTTGTTATAGAAACGTACACAGTTCCCCACGAACGAAGAGCTAACTTTACGGAGACGATGAGCAGGCATAACAAGCTTATTCTTCCTTCTTGTATTATACTGGTGAATGTCACTGTTGAGCTTGAATGCATGTAGATTTTTCCGGACATACATTATATTCTCAAGGATATATTGAGACGCTACGGTGAGAATGTTGGCTTCCTTGAATTTTTCTCTTAGCGATGCACGGGCTCCTAGTTCATAAATAGATCGTACGGCTCGTTTTTGTAGCACGAAGATGGTTTGAATGTCCGCTGCTTTCCCCCACAACAGAATTCCATATGACATTACACTATGAAAATAACTGAAATACACAAGCCTTGCCGTCTCGACGTTTGTTAACTGTCTGATTCGCCTCACTGCATAGGCTGCGGAGCTAAGCTTACCTGCAAGAGTGGCTATATGCGCATTCCATTGCAGTTTTGAGTCCAAAGTAACACCCAGAAATACTGTTTTGTCTTCAAATTCTAGTACATCACCTTTCAATGTCACCTTGGCACAATCTACTTGTTTCACATTCGGTAATGTGAATTTAATGCACTTGGTTTTCTTGGCATTTAAAAGTAGGTTATTTGCAGTAAACCAATCCACTATAGTAGACAGCGCGTCGTTAATAATAACGAGGTTATTTTCTTGTCTTTTTACTTTGAAAAGGAGAGAAGTGTCGTCTGCAAATAAGACAATCTCATGTTTATCTTGGACAAGGTTTGGTAGATCATTAATATACACTAGAAATAGAAAGGGGCCTAGAATTGAGCCCTGAGGTACACCCATAGCAACAGCTGATCCAGTTGATTGCATTCCGTTGATGACTACGCGTTGCGTTCTGCCTGAAAGATATGATGTGACAAGGTCAAGTGCATCGTTCCTTACTCCGTAGTGTTTCAATTTACGTATTAAATTATTATGATCAACGCAATCAAATGCCTTAGATAGGTCGCAAAAAATGCCAACAACATCTTGAGCCTTTTCCCAGGCATCAAAGATGTGTTTAACCAACACCACCCCTGCATCAGTAGTGGAGCGACCTTTAGTGAATCCAAATTGACTGCTATGTAATAGGTTATGTCGATTAAAATGAGAAGTAAGTTGATTAAGAATGAGTTTCTCAAAGACTTTACTTAATGCGGGTAGTATTGATATTGGTCTAAAATTTGTGGGGTCTGATTTAGTTCCCGATTTTAATAAAGGTATGATCTTGCTGTGCTTCATCAAATCAGGAAATACACCTTTATCAATACATTTGTTGAAAATATCGGCCAAATATGGTGCAATCGCCTCTACAATTGAATGTAACACTTTCACAGAAAGGCCCCACAAATCTTCGGTCTTCTTCAAATTTAAAGACCTGAAGGTTTTAATAACAGTGTTAGGGGTAACATGAGTAAATTTGAAGATGTCTGTACATTCTGTTACATTCGTTTTTAATATTGATTCAGCAACATCAGGCGATGAATTTAATGACTGCGTCGTCTCTACAGGTATATTAGAAAAGAACCGCTCAAAGTGATGCGCAACTTCACGATCAGAAGTTACTAATGTATCGTTAATTTGTAGGTTATAATGACGATCTTTGACTTTAGTTTTCCCAGTTTCGTCATTGATCATCTTCCAAACAGTTTTCACTTTATCACTAGAATTAATGATCTTCTTGGACAGGTAATCAGATTTAGCGGCTGCACACATTTGCTTGAAAGATTTAGAAAAATTCTTAACGTATTCCAGAAATTCCGGTCTCTTATCGATTGATCTTTGATCATAAAGATCGTAGAGACGAAGTCTTTTTTCGTGGATTTCTGGAGTAGCCCAGTCGCTAAATATAGTTTTAACTTTGCTTTGTACTTTTTTCAGACTGAGACAGGAATCAAATTCTTTTTTTATGCAATCAAACAAGACCTTACACATGTCGTCCGCATCCTCTTGAGGAAACGAAAGATAACACATTTTTTCCTGAATATTTCGATTGAACAAATCTAAGCGATGCTCAGTAATAGGTCTGCACATAGTGTTTTGTGGATCAATTTCAATTTTTCTACTGAAACTGAATGATGCTTGTTGTCCACAGTGGTCAGAGCTTAGTTTGTTTATGATAAATTTATCCAACGCATCCGTATTACTAAATATGTTATCAATACATGTAGAACTGGTGGCTGTGACACGGGTAGGCTCACAAAACAAATTCTTTAGGCCAGAAGATTTGAAAGTGCTCAGAAAACTCACACTCGTTGATGAAACTTCAAGTAAATTTACATTAAAATCACCACACACAATAATGCACTTGTTACTTGAGAAAACACTATTGAACACTTCATCCATAGTTGACTCAAATGTACTATAGTTCGCAGATGGGGGTCTGTATACACATATAATTATAAATTGGTCTAATTCTATACATGACAGTTCTATTTGACGTTCAACGGACATGTTGACAATATCCTTCCGCTCTTTACACTTAAGATCATTCCTTACCATAATTAAAGATCCACCGCGGATGTAAAACTCTCTAGTGAAAGAACTCACTATACTATGATTATTAAAATTGAACATGAGTTCATGTTCTTTAAGCCAGTGTTCAGTTATACACAGGACATGGATATTTGAATGATCTATGAACAAACCAATTTGAAGTTCCTTACTACTAAAACCCTGTATATTTTGGTGAACTACATTCATCGAATTATTATTAGAACTGCTACCAGTGTTACAGTTGTCAGGAGGCTTAGAGCCGGCGGGTGCACACGTTGTCGAAGAAATTAGTTTAAATCACCCAGCGGCTCCGGGCTCGCGGATCCTACGTCACTGTCACTACAACGTAACGTAGGATTCGCTCCTGCACTGTCACACGTCATGCGAGTCATGACGGGGTCTACTATACTGTATGCTAACAGATTAGCACAATCACGTAAGTATCTTCTCGGAAGATACGTACGACTGCGAGTCAGGACGAAATTTTTAATAAATTTATTCGTATCAAAATACGAAATCGTAGAGTTATACATGGCCAGTCTATACAGTAGGGAATTATAAAAATCGATTTTTTTATACATACTTTCTGATGTTTTTATCGGGAATGGTAACGCACACACAATAACTTTCGCTACGCCTCGGTCGACGATACCGGTGAGGGTCTCGCAGAAGTCGACAACGTCTCGTTTGGAATAATCCAAACTGTCTCCCAGCACGATCACGACGGTGGTGTGGCGGTCGAACGCGTCGGCAGAAATACACGAGGCGATGCGGCCGAGAGGAGCGCCCGGCAGACAGTTGTTGGTGACCGGCTGCTGCAGGCGCCCGGCCAGCAGCGCGCCGAGCCCGACACCCACCCGGTCGGTGTACAGCACCGTGCGGGGCGGCGCAGGCGGCGCGGGCGCGCAGCACGGGGTGTGGCGCGCCCGCGCGGCGCCAGCGGCCATCGGCGTCCGCGCGGCGGGCGCGGGAGCGGCGCGGCGGGTGCGGGGCGTCGGCGGCGCCAACGACGCGCGGCGCGGCGCGGGCACCGGGACCGCTTGGCACCGCTCCGGCGGCACCAGCTCCACTCCCGGCGGGGCGGGCGCGGCGCGCGAGGTGCGCGCGGGCGGGCGCGGCACGCGGGGCGTGCGGGGCGCGGGGGACGCGCAGGCGCCACAGTCGCGACGCTGCGCGGGCGAGGCCAGCCCGCTGAGGCTGACGGCATCGCCGCGGTCCGAGTCGTTTGTACTCACAGGAGACTCGGGGCGCTCTTCATTGCTGATCCCCGGGTCTATGATGCAGTTCACGAAGCTGATATATTCCCGCATTTGGTTGCACGATATCTCGTACTTACTGTTGACGTCTTTTAGAGCTGCATCCAGAATTTTGAGCTCCTTGTTCCTATTATTTAGGGACTCTAAAGCGAGGTCGAGTTCATTTTGCATTTGTAAGAGATCTTTCATTAGAGCCACATTGTTTTGTTTGAGGGGAACCGATCTAAATAATGACTTGTGAAGTTGTGACTTTTTAATAGTACCTTAGATCTCTTAATAAACTTTTTCAACTTCAGATATTTTTTGATTTTGTTCGACCCTTGCATAGTTATATTTTTATCTGTCTGGTTACTCATATACATAGAATTTGTCAAATCTATGGTTTCTAATCCAGGTACACTTACTATGGTATCATTTAATAAGTCTACTTGCTCATAGCTGTTCAATTCAGCATATATACTTAAATTATTTTCTGTTTGTTCGGAGCAATATTTGCAGGTAACAGATGTGCTCGGCTTTCTCCCCAATTCCTCAAGCTGTTGTTCGAGGTCCCGAATGCGTTGAAGAGCTTTTTCATGTGTGGCACAACACTCCTGGATCTGCTCCAAACTTCTTTGGAGGTCATCGCGCTGCCCACATATATCCTCGAACTGGGTATCCTGTTCCGCAAGTTTAGTTTTGAGGGCTGTGTTGGATCTTATAATCCGTTCCACCTCCTCTTCACTCTCCTCGCGTTCTTGCAGTAGTCTCTCATTAAGCTCCTTAACCTCTTTGAGCTCCAGCTGTGTCTGCCGCAGTCTAGTGGCCAAAACATCACTCCTCGTGGTTGGTTTTGTGACTTGAGCTGAAAACATTGTGACTATGTTTATATTTGAACCCTAAACTTATATGCAAGACAACTTGTACTTAATAAATAGTGATTAAATAAAAGGAAGTCAATGTAGTATTCTCTTACAACTATTTACCACAAATTCTAACACAATTCTATGATAAAGGTTCCTAAACGGAATCTTATATGTCTCTTTACTAAACTATGCAATATTTATAGCTAAAACACACTAATTTTATGTATTTAGAGAATATATTTTATAGCTTCACCAAAAAAAAAAATACTATACTACCTAACCAATGAAAATAAACTAATGTATATGGTTTAAATGTATGACAAAACAATTAAAAACCGACAAAAGGCAATAAGTAATAAGATAAGTATACTCCCTGGTTCCAATTTGTATGAAAATTGAATAAAAAATTCAAACTGTTCGTTCAAAAACGGTAAGTATAACGGTGACAGTTGGTTCCTTTGTGTAAATTGCTTCGGCACTAAATAACTGCTTCTTGGACACCAACACCTTGGATAATATTCTCACAGGATATTTGTACACAGAGAATCACTTTTTATCTGGAAATATGTAGTTAATAAACAATTTAATTTAATATTTAATACACAATTTCTAAATACGACGTCTGATTTTGACGTTTGGTCCGGGTGCGTTCCGAAACCACTAATACTACTGATATTTATACTTCTTCTTCAATTTTACAAACCATGCACCGCCGTCTTCAGGCTGCTGCGGATTCACTGGGGCTGTGGTGTAAGCTCTGGAGAATGGAAGTGAACCCCCAAAAAAGCGCTGCTCTATTGTTTACACATAGTTCTAAAACTTTTAAATTGAAGAAGGATATTTTCCTCCAAGGTGTCCCTATTCCCTGGAAGAGGGATGTCAAGTATCTGGGGGTCACCTTGGATAGAAAACTATCCTTCTTTCAGCATATCAAAACGGTAAGGGACAGGGCAGCTTTCTTTATGGCAAGGTTGTCCTGTCTCTTGTCTAAAAGATCAAAGCTTTCTAGGAGGAATAAATTAACCTTATATAAGACCTGTATTCGTCCGGTATTTTCGTATGCGTGTCCTGTTTTTGCTCAGGCCTCACCTGCGAGAATCCGGTCGTTGCAGGTCATCCAAAATAAGTGCCTCAGGCGTATTTCTGGTCTTCCTGGCTATGTCAGAAATGTTCAGATACATGCTGATTTGGGGGTTCCTTCTGTTATTGATTATTTTAAAAAGCTTTCTAAAAATTTCTTTGAAAGGGCTGAGGTGAGTCCGAATCCTTTAGTTAAAAGTGCCGTGAACTATAAGCCTTCGGTTCCGCCTTTTAACAATATCAGGCGGCCTAGGCATATCTTCCTGGATCCTATTGACCCCATTTCTATTAGGCTTAATGAAGAACTCAAAATTGACATTGATTTGAGAGATCGTTTGCGTCGGTCTCTTCACATTAAGAGGCTTATTAGAAATAATATTGCTCCTGACATTGACATTGACACAGAGACAGTCGCCATACCTGTTGCTGCTCCTTCAATAAGGTATAGGCCTTCCTTAAGGGGGGTTAAATTTCATAAGGTCCGGACGCCTGAATACGAATTACGCCAGGCGCGTAGTGTTGCGGATCGTTTTGGTCCTAGAAATTATATAAGGGACAAGCAACAGTAAGTTCCCTCTGGAGGGTTAGTTTCTTTTTTGGGCCTCAAAGTCCTGCTCACTTTGTGTCAGGCGTTCCATTTTTTGTTCTTTTTGCGGCTTGGTTCTGCGAACCTAGCCGCTACTACATTAAGTTAGTTAGTGGCCAAAATTGTGACCAGGCTAACATTTGGACATGTTAAAAAAAAAAAAAAAAAAAAAAAAAATTCAGTCTTCTCGTGCCTCTCAACTAAGGAGGAACTCGAAATTGGTCTGTGCAGGGCCAAAGCTTGGCCCTGCACTCAAGAGAGACCCTTTTCCCCTTTGGCTATCCCCAAACAAGACTACTGACTCGCTCGGACGCTGAAAGGCCTTGCCTGCTAGAACTGCATTTTCGTCCATCTGCTGACACCACGAATACGCCCACCTGCTGCCACTGCGTATCTGCTACCGCTGTGTATGCGACTGACTATACGCCCTCCTGCTGCTGTTGCGTATACGCCCTCCTGCTACTGTTGCGTATACGCCCTCCTGCTGCTGTTGCGTATATGCCCTCCAGTGCTGCCACTGCGTAAACGCCCCCTGCTGTCACTGCACATACGCCTTCCTACGACCACCTGTGTGACCACCTGCTACGGACTGATACCAGGCTATACGGACATCGCCTCATCTGCAACCCACCTGCTACGGACTGATATCAGGCTGCACGGACATCGCCTCATCAGCAACCGCTTGGACCTAGGACTAACAACCTCCCCTTTACTCCGTTATCACACTGCCTTGGTGACTGAGTGAAAATAAAGAACCCTAACCCTGAATTTACTGTTTTTCTCTTTCTTCTTCTTTTCTACCTTATCTTTCTGTCTCTTTCACGTCTGTTATCCTGTCCTTCGACTCCTCGGAGGACCGGGTAACACGACAAAGTAATAAGTATAAGGCAAAGGTACACCTAACTTCTTTTCCCAAATATTTAATTTTGAACCTAAGTTTTTATCTGCAAGTTTCGATTTTTAGAATAAAAACTAACTACAACTACAAAACTTAAATTGTACCGTAAGGTCGAGTTACTTTCTACTTACTCCTGTCTTTGTTCAAAGAAGCAGAGCGGAGAAAATCAACCAATCAGGCTGCGTCTTTGTGAAGCCCAAAGGAAGTGCATTTAAATCTGAGGAATGTGATTGGTCCATTTTAAACAGCTCCGCTTCTGTGGGCAGGCAGCCTTATCACTACGAAGTATAAAACAAAGTCGCTTCCTGCTGTCGGTCACTATGTATACTTAATATGCGACGCCCGTAGAGGCGCGCAACGACCTGACCCGCAACTCGCACCGCTGGGCGTCAACGGGCGCCGCGCGCGCGGGGTGCAGCCAGCCGCCGGAGCGCGTCATCACCGCCCGCGCACCGACGGAATAAAAGCCGCGACTCATTGGACCGGCCAGCATTCGGAGGTTAGCGTCGGTGCCGTACGGAGCTCTAAAAGGTTTCCGAATAGCAAGACTCTGATCTCTGAATGTCCCTGAGGTAGGAGCGGTGCGCTGTCTCAGCATCTTGCTCTCCTCAGGACTCCGGGCCACGTCTGAGTGCGGTACGAGCCTGTATCATAACAGCACCGGACGGGCACCTTAGGGCAAGTCTAGGCGCGGTGCGTTCAGCATCGCACTGACTTGAATCCAGGGCTTTAGTATCTCGGAAGCGGTACGACTCTGTATCGCGCCAGTTACCAAAGCTCACCCGCTACCGTTACCGCGAATCCGAAATCCTACGGGAACCGCCGTTAGTATATTTAAAAGGCCCGCGAGCCTATAGCCAGCCGCGAGTGATCATTAGGTTTAGGTTTTAATTGTAAATAAATAGTATTTATTAAGGTACTCCGTTTGTATTACTTACTCACCTCTAACTAAAGCCCCTCTGTTTGAAAGTCCCACCACTGAAAGCTAGCTAGGAAACCCTCTGCGGTCTAGACTTGTCTAGGTCGTCGCGGGATATATGGTGTGGTCTAAACCATCACATCACATTTGGCGCCCAACGTAAATAGCTCACAGGAGAGTCTTAAACTCGGGATAAACAAGGGATAGAGGTCGAGTCCTAGAATCACCGCGAGTTAGAGCGTAATTATAGTACGCATTTCACCGCATCCGTAAGAGTCCGACGCGACTAGAATAAGATAAAGATATCAACCGACAAGAAATACAGATTTTGAAAGAGTAATCTAGATTTCAATTAGGCACCCTAGAATCCGTTTAGTTGTCTGTAGAATCCTTATTTTCGTATATAGTACGTTATTTCTACGTTACCGTCCTGTATAAGAAGCACCGTTTGTATCAAAACATTTTGCTTATAAACTTAGCAACGCCGAAAGCTTACTCATGCCGACTTCGTGGATCTATCAACTGAAGAAGGAACAGCTGGTAGAGGAAGCCACACGGAGAGAGATAGCGACAGAGGGCCAAACCGTCGAACAGATTAGAAAACTCGTCACGGCAAGCGTAAAGGAAGCCGAGGAGTTTCAAACCCCGAATAAGAAAGAGGCGGCGACCATGGCCGACACCGAACAGGATAGGAGGTCCAGCAGGATCTCTAAGTTAGTCAAGGAGTGGAACATCACTTTTCGAGTCACCGACAGCGCCGTGGAGTTCGTGGAAAGGATAAACGAGCTTATCGAGGCGAGTGACGCGTCATGGGACGAGGTCCTACTTTTACTGCCGAGAATCCTGCAGGGCAAGGCATTATTGTGGTACCGAAATAATGTAAGTTCATGGGAATCCTGGGAAGACTTCTTAGAGCTCTTCAAACTCTATTATTTCCCATGTAACTACGAGGAGGATTTGATCGTGCAAATAGTTGCACGAAAGCAAAAGTTTCGAGAGAAATTCTTCGAGTACGTCACGGATCTACAAACGCTGATGAGAAGATACGGCAAGCTGTCGGAAGCTGAAAAGTTACATCGCATACACGAGAATATGCTACGCGAATATAAGTTGTATATACAGAAACAGGATTATAAAAATTTGGCCGGTTTGTTGAAATTGGCATCCGAATACGAGGGGATAGTAGCGCCGACGGCCACTCCGCAAAGCTGGAATTGGCAGCGTGGCGACGCCAGAGCTTACACGGATACTAGGAAAAGTTGGCAGCCGTGGCCTGGCGAGTATGAACAGCCGGGAACAAGCCGGGCGCACCCTACAGGAACACAAAATCCTTTCACAAGGCACGTCGAGAGTAAATCACAACCGGGGAGAATACATCCGAAGTATGACTCCAAGACATGCTGCTGGTCATGTGGGAAACCAGGGCATGACACAAGGGCGTGCCGAGGTAGCAAGAAGCTTTTTTGTAGTACATGCGGAAGACTAGGGGTACTTACCAGAAACTGCTGCATGAAAGAAAGGTGGGGGAAACGGGAATCGCTCGGGTCGGCGAATGAACAGTGTAGGGAGGATAACCGAACGTTTATAGACGTATCCGTCATGGGAGAGAAGTACAGTTGTTTGGTCGACACGGGTTCCACGAATACCTACATCAGCGAGAGCGTGTACGCGAAATGCCTACAGAATGGGGCGGTGACCGCGGATAAACCAAGGAAAGTAACCTTAGCGGACGGTTCGACATCACAGATCGTGAAGAGCGCGCTAGTAGAGTTACAGGCAAAACAAGCCAGAATAAAACACTGGGTACGAGTGCTGCCGACCGCGTCTTGTATAATCCTAGGAATGGATGTGCTACGAAGAATAGGCATGAAGATCGTCTGGAATGGCGAAGAACAGAGCTCAATATCAGAGCCTACCGGGGCAATAAAAAGCCAGGAGGTAACCGCAACGAACCAGGGCACATCGAGGCATGAAATTCAGGTTGGGGTAGGACCAACCGACATGCAAAAGGTGACGCTAGGGGAAGCAGTGAACGAGCTATCATGGAACCCCATTTGCGCATCGAAAACACAAGATTGGTATGAAGAAACCGTACAGAGGGCGCAGTCGGACAGTTCACAGCAAGACTTCTGCATAAAGAACGGCAAGCTTTATAAGAGGGCGAGCGCGTCAGCAGACCCGTCATACACAGATCCAACGACAAACTGGAAGTTATGCGTACCAGCTAATGAAAGAGAGCAACTCATAAGTGAAAATCACGATGTACCGAGCGCAGGTCACCTAGGGGTGGCGAAGACGTTTAAGAAAATATCTCAAAAGTATTACTGGCCGGGAATGCACGCAGAAGTAGCAGAGTATATAAGGAAATGCGAGGCATGCCAGACCCATAAAACATCACAGCAGAAAAAACCCGGATTAATGCACATAAATAACGCACAATTCCCGTGGGAGACAGTGACGACCGATTTGATCGGCCCACTACCGAGATCGTCAAAAGGCTATTTATGGATAATAGTATTTCACGACAAGTTCACTAAATGGACCGAGATAAAACCCTTACGGACCGCAACAGCAAATGCGGTCACAAGAGCCTTCGAAGAATGCATTGCGTTGCGACACGGCGCACCGCAGACGCTTACCTCGGACAACGGTAAGCAGTTTCGCAGTAAACTGTTCACAGAAACACTAGAAAGATACGGTACGAAACATCGGTTAACGGCACCGTATTCGCCACAGTGCAATCCGACCGAACGAGTGAATAGAACCCTAGAAACAATGATATCAACATTTATTGAAGAAAACCATAAGAAATGGGATCAATATTTACCGGAATTCAATTTCGCAATAAATACGTCAGTGCAAGAATCAACTAAATACTCACCTGCATTCCTATTATATGGAAGGGAGTTACGACAACCCGGAGATAAAAACAGTTTCCCGACACCGCAGTTGAAAGAAATCAAGAAATTGGATGAAATATATAAATTGGTACGGAGGCAACAGAATAAAGCTCCACAGAACCAGAAGAGCCACTATGATAAGCAGCGAAGACACTGGAGGCCAGAAATAGGCGATCAGGTACTGGTAAAAAACCATGTTTTGTCCGACGCCAGCAAGAACTTCTGCGCAAAACTCGCACCTAAGTACAAAGGACCTTTCCATATAGTACAACAGAAATCGCCAGTGATATACCTACTACAAGCAACAACCGGAAATAAACCAATTATAACAGCGCACATAAAAGATTTGAAACAATATAAACAACTAGAGGCCCGTTGCGGCGTCGAACCGCCGCTAGGATATGGAAATCCGGTAGTGTTACAGAAAATAACTACTTTATCGAAAAGAAGTTTTTGGCGAACGAAGAATAAATACTGTAAAAAAACACGTTAAAATGATGTTTTAAAAACGTTGAAACATGCCAGGCTAGAGCTAGGCCTGATAGCCAACTGCCAGTTTCATCGTGACAACTTTTTCAACTCTTTTGTAAAAATAACTTGTGCATTAATGACATGTGATCTGCTGATCTGTTCCACAAATAAAATGTATATTATTTTTTATGGAAAAATTTAATTCATAAAAATAATCCCATATCTTGAAAAAAATATTGACATATTTTCATAGGACCGAAGATCTTCAGGAAAGAAGAATTTATCGATTTGATCGATTTCTATCAATTTCCAGAAAAAGCACATGAATCGAAACGACAGATTTGGGCACTCACTACGCAGGTTTTAAAAAGGAAATCATGTAGTGCGTAACTGTTTATGTATTCATTTATAATAGCTCGTCCACAATGCCAACTCGTCCACATTTCCAACTCATCCGTATTCCCACCTCGTCCACAATGCCAAGTCGTCCACATTACCAACTCGTCCATACACCCAACTCATCTACATTGCCAACTCGCATTCATTTCCAACTCATCAACAATGCCAACTCGTCCATATTGCTAACTCGTCCACAAATACAACTGGTCCACATTTCCAACTTGTCCATAGGCCCAACTCGTCCACAATTCCAAGTCGTCCACATTTCCAACTCGTCCATATTCCCAACTCGACGATACACCCAACTCGTCTATAGAAACTCGTCCTTATTATCAGCCCGTCTTTATTGCCAACTCGTCCATATTCCCAACTTGTTCATTTTGCCAACTCATCCACATTCCCAACTCGTCCATATTCTCAACTCGTCCGTATTACCAAGTCGTCTTCATTGCCCACTCGTCCGTGTTCCCAACTTGTTCATTTTGCCAACTCATCCACATTCCCAACTCTTCCATATTCCCAACTCATTCACATTGACAACTCGTCCATATTACCAACTTGTCCGTATTACCAACTCGTCTTCATTGCCAACTCGTCCATAATGCGAACTCGTCCACAGGTGTGCAGGTGTCTATGGGCGACGGTAATCGGTTTCCATCAGGCGATTCGTTTGCTCGTTTTCACCCTATGACATAAAAAAAAACTGCCCACTTTTCCATGTTCCCAACTTGTCAATTTTACCAACTCATCCACATTGCCAACTCATCCACATTTCCAACTCGTCCATATTCCCAACTCGACGATACACCCAACTCGTCTACAATACCAACTTGTCCTTATTATCAGCTCGTCTTTATTGCCAAATCTTCCATATCACCAACTTGTCCGTATTACCAAGTCGTCTTCATTGCCAACTCGTCCATATTCTCAACTCGACCACATTTCCAACTCGTCCATTTTACCAACTCATCCATATTGCCAATGTAGATACATTCCCAACTAAGCTACTTTGTCAAGTCGTCCATATTCTCAACTCGACCTCATTTCCAACTCGTCCATTTTACCAACTCATCCATATTACCAATGTAGATAAATTCCCAACTTAGCTACATTGTCAACTCGTCCATATTCTCAACTCGACCACATTTCCCATCCCGTCGACATTCAAGCGGAAGGACTTAGTTTTTTCTAGTAAAATACTATTTAATTTACCATAACTCATGCTATTTGCTTTGGTTTCTTTTTTGATGGACTTATATAATCATATTTAAAATAATCTATCATAAATTTACTTATTTGAATGACGTTTAGTTGTACTTACTACATTTTTTCTGCTTTGATTTATTGTAAAACTCGCTTATAAAAATAATCTATTCTTGAATGACGGTCAGTTTTTCTGGTCTTGCGAGCACCAGTCCAACTCGCACTTAACCGGCTTTTTCCTCCACATTTTGAACATGCGAAAAAAGTTTCCATATCAACATTTTAAAAAGAAAAACAACCTGGCAATTTAGATCATTGACATTATAGCCCCCAATAAAAAATACATTAAAAGTTGTCAGAATATGATTACTGTCATTCATTGTCAACAAACTGTAAAATTATTTTTGCATATTCGTACATGTTTTAAGTGTTGCGGATATTATGTTGCCGACTCAATAATAATATTTCATCATACTGAACAACTTACTACAGGTTTGTGAGCAAATCATGCTTATTATTATTTGGTCATCTTAAGTCAAAATAGGGATCACAGGTCACGTGGTCAATGTCACGTGGTTAGCGCACAGTAGTTTTTTCAAATCCATTTTTCAGTACTTTTTCGGGAAAAAATTAAAAATCCAAGAGTTTTATGCACATCTCCAGCATGGGACGAATCTAATGACATATCATTTATCAAAATCGGACCATAACTGTAGATCTGATGGGATGTACAAAAATCGGCCTCGCGTAATATATATATAGATAACAAACACGCGCCGTATAAAGTATAGGCGGAAACCGGCGCATTAAGCAGATAATACAGGGCGATAATCACCTCGCACCGTCAACAATGAAGCACGAACGAGGGCCATAAACCATAACAATGAACCATAAGAAAAAAACCCGACATGCAGACAGGTGCAGCTTATAAAAACAGCAGGTACAGAGATAACGCTAATGACCTCAACCGCCGTGCCTACAACAGGTGAACGCCATGCAACGAGTGCGACAAGGACGCATAGATGCACGCAGCGCGCCGGCGCTGAGAGATAGAAATACAGATAGGCATCCGTAGACGTAAATATCGTAAAATAGCAATGAATCAGTGTTGCATACCGGAAAAAATAAATAAAAAGTAAAACTGAGTAAAATCAAGCTGCGGGAGGGCAAACGTCGCATCACCGAGGAGGTAAACAGAGGCATACCTACACATTCATACGGACCGCTATACAGGTGCACACCGGGCGGACGCCAGGCGCAGACTGAAGCGACGAGTCGAGACCAAGCCAAGCGGCGACACACCGGTTTGTTTACATACGAAAGGTATGAGACGCATGCGCAATACGAAAGGTACGAGGCGCATGCGCGACCGAGCGGTAGACGATAAATTCGAATAGGAACCTACCGACTAAAATGTACCAAAAAAAGAAATGAAACAAGTATAAATAGAAGTAAAAATCCGGAGAGAATTAGAATGATTCTTGGAGCATACCAGCATAATAGTCATTATATCGAGAGTGTGCAGACACTCTCGCATTATTAACAATGTTTTCTCACAGTGATTTCTCCCCCAGGTCCAAATCTCCGCGCGTAGGAGGAGTATGCGACGCCCGTAGAGGCGCGCAACGACCTGACCCGCAACTCGCACCGCTGGGCGTCAACGGGCGCCGCGCGCGCGGGGTGCAGCCAGCCGCCGGAGCGCGTCATCACCGCCCGCGCACCGACGGAATAAAAGCCGCGACTCATTGGACCGGCCAGCATTCGGAGGTTAGCGTCGGTGCCGTACGGAGCTCTAAAAGGTTTCCGAATAGCAAGACTCTGATCTCTGAATGTCCCTGAGGTAGGAGCGGTGCGCTGTCTCAGCATCTTGCTCTCCTCAGGACTCCGGGCCACGTCTGAGTGCGGTACGAGCCTGTATCATAACAGCACCGGACGGGCACCTTAGGGCAAGTCTAGGCGCGGTGCGTTCAGCATCGCACTGACTTGAATCCAGGGCTTTAGTATCTCGGAAGCGGTACGACTCTGTATCGCGCCAGTTACCAAAGCTCACCCGCTACCGTTACCGCGAATCCGAAATCCTACGGGAACCGCCGTTAGTATATTTAAAAGGCCCGCGAGCCTATAGCCAGCCGCGAGTGATCATTAGGTTTAGGTTTTAATTGTAAATAAATAGTATTTATTAAGGTACTCCGTTTGTATTACTTACTCACCTCTAACTAAAGCCCCTCTGTTTGAAAGTCCCACCACTGAAAGCTAGCTAGGAAACCCTCTGCGGTCTAGACTTGTCTAGGTCGTCGCGGGATATATGGTGTGGTCTAAACCATCACATCACAAATCTTTAAAACTACGCAACGGATTTTGATGCGGTTTTTTTTTATAGAAAGAGGCATTCAAGAGAAAGGTTTACCTTTAAAGGAGCAATTCTTGTATATATGTATATAAATTTATTTCTGTGATCTCGGAAACTGCTCTAATGATTTCGCTGAAATTTGGTATATGGGGGTTTTCGGGGGTAAACAGTCGATCTAGATTAGTCTTATGTTTGGGAAAACGCGTGTTTTTGAGTTTTCATGCGTTTCTCTTACCAAGCAGAATATGGTCGCCAATTTCGTCCTACTGGCCACTGTCCGTTTGGTCCAGCAGGTTAAGACGCGGAAAGCAAGAAACGAGGGTTACGGGTTCAAATCCCGCTCGGTGACTTATTATTTATTTTTTATGTGCAATTTTATATTTTTTTTATTTTTAAATTTTTATTGTTTTTAGACAAGTTTTAAAAAATGTAGTTAATAATAATAATAATAAGCTATGCCCTTAGCCTTCCGCACCGGTGTTGCCCTTAGGCCACTTTATGTGTCGCTATTTTGTGGGGGCCCATCTAGCGGGAGGCGAGTCATCGTCTACCATTCCCATTTTTGCTATGAGACACTTTTGCTGGTAGACGCCCGATAGTCTCAACCCATAGCCCAATTAGCCAGTCCTCCATTTCATCCCCATAGCCCAATTTGTATTTAGATTCCATGTCTCCATCAATAGTTCTTGCACCTAGCGGGCGCTGTCTCTGTGTGCGTCCCATGACACGGATAGGGACAGCATCCGCTCGTTGTACACGTTGCATTTCATTAAATTGTCGAAAGGGGCTCTACGCGTTGGCTTCGGCTCCGTGCACGCCTCCCAAAGGTCCGGGACACTATTGTCCCGTGAGCGGGTGCGACATACAGGAATAATAATAATAATTTTTGTCTAACATTTACTATACTGATTACGTGAATAAGATTTTATGCTTTCGAGTTTTTATTTTATTGAGACTTATGAAGCAATAGTGCAAAACGAAAAATTTACCGACACAAATTTTAAACACAGTTTCTCGGGTATTTTTGTAACACCTTTATCACCTAAACACCACCATATATTACAATAAATAGTATTAACCGAGCAAAGCTCGCCCAGGTACTATGTATAATATAGCATAATTTATCAGCATTGCACCTGTCCGAAGCCGGGGCGGGTCGCTAGTATACCATAAAATAGCCAAGCCAGTGGGAGCTTTCTGTCAGTAACTGATATTTCGACTGGGTACAAAACTTAATAAACAACCGTTATTTATTCAGTAAACATAATACATACGCAATAACGTGCACACAAATATTGAATCCAATAACACGAGAACTGAATGAAACAAATATTTAATAATGTAAATAAACACGGATTCAGTTTCGGACATCGATATATCCGGTTACCGGTGTTCGGACAATGGATCGAATGTCTGACGAGATAGTTTCGAGCCTCGGGCCAGTAGGAAATTGTACATTTTAACTTTCGATATTCTATTATGTACTTACAAGTGACCCACCCCGGCTTCGCACGGGTGCAACGATATATTATGCATTTATTATACATATAAACCTTCCTCTTGAATCACTCTATCTATTTAAAAAATCGCATCAAAATCCGTTGCGTAGTTTTAAAGATTTAAGCATACATAGGGACAGACAGCAGAAAGCCACTTTAACTGTGTATAATATACATATATTTTGTGCATAGTTATAGGCATAATTAACACAAATTATAACGGGTCTATCACGGTATTCTTTAAAATTCCTCCAGTACATCTGAGAACACGGCGTGTGCAACCCCGTCCAAGCCACGTACCTATACGAGTTCGTCCAAGCCACCCACTCTTCACCAACCTAACTGGGACAGCAATAAATATACGACTATCTAGCCACCAAGGATATGACTAGTTTTACGGCCTAGGAACGGT
Organism: Apotomis capreana; assembly: GCA_947623375.1. Lineage (NCBI taxonomy): Eukaryota > Metazoa > Arthropoda > Insecta > Lepidoptera > Tortricidae > Apotomis > Apotomis capreana. The sequence goes on from OX392501.1 coordinate 3,038,129, forward strand.
CACGAGAGGCATTATTTTATTTCGTTCTTATACTTAAGATAAGATAATCATCTTATCCACCGATGCCTCGATATCAGCCGATAGACGTCCACTGCTGACCAAAGGCCTCTGTAGGGACGGGCGCGGAGGATGTAATGAAACGTGTTCATAGATCGAATATTGATTTAATTCTAACTCACTAGCCTAAGTACAGGGTTTATATATAAGAACTTACATACTACTCCACACGCTCAACCAAAAAAGGAAAAAAAATGAATAGGCCTAATTCATTTTTTTCTCTTAATGGATACTACACTAGATTATATTCTCAATATTTGGTTATTATATGAAATACAATTTCGTACGGTTTTTATGAACCGTGATTTCTTTGCCCATATCTAAAATAACAACATTTGGGTTCTGTTCTCTTACAAAAATAAAAGGCCCTTTATATAACGGGTCTAACTTATTACTAAGCGATTCGTTTTTAACTAAAATCAAATCTCCTTTTTAGGGTTCCGTACCCAAAGGGTAAAAACGGGACCCTATTACTGAGACTTCGCTGTCCGTCCGTCCGTCCGTCCATCCGTCCGTCTGTCACCAGGCTGTATCTCAAGAACGGTGATAGCTAGACACTTGAAATTTTCACAGATGATGTATTTCTGTTGCCGCTATAACAACAAATACTAAAAAAGAAATAAAATAAATATTTAAGGGGGGCTCCCATACAACAAACTTGTTATACCTATATATACATATATATAGGTACGGAACCCTTCATGCGCGAGTCGGACTCGCACTTGCCCAATTTTATTTATAGTTTACTGGGTTAACATAGCTGTCATATGTAATTTTTCTAGATTCCTTGCTTTTTTCTAGGTTACATTTAGCATCGTACTGAGATTTTTGCAATCTGTATTTTAATTCTAAAGCATAATCATTAAAGTTGTACATAGGATCTAACGAATCACACAGATTAGTCGGTATATTGCAACGCTTGCCAAACACGAGCTCGTACGGAGTATATCTTGTTTCAGAATGAACAGTTGTATTGTAAGCAAAACACCAATAGGGTAACCATGAACTCCAATTATTGGTCTCATTGTTTGTTTGTATGCGCAAGTATGAAATTAAATGTTTATGGCTGTTTTCTAACGAACCTATTGTTTGGTGATGGTAGGATGTTGACGTTAAGTGAGTGATTTTTAATAATTTACACACTTCTTTCATTGTTGAAGACAAGAATTCGGTGCCCCGATCGGTAATGATGTGTCTGGGTATTCCTTGTCTTAATATAAAATTGTTGACAAATGAGGATGCTACTGTTACGGTATCTTTTGATGTGAGCGGATACGCTTCCACATATTTAGTTAAATCGCACTGTATTGTAAGTACGTACATAAAACTATTATCGTCCTTAATTGACGGTCCTACTAAATCTAAGAATATCCTATCAAAAGCATAGTCACCCGTGGTCGTTACGACCATCGGCTCTTTAGTATTTTTAAAATATTTTTGGCGCTGGCATTTATCACACCTTTTGATTTTGACGAATTCTGCCACGTCTTTGTCTAATCCTGGCCAAAAGTAACGTTGTCGAATATTATTCGTCATACGTCTGATTCCCGCATGCCCGCTCGTCGGTAACATGTGGTAGTCATTTAGTATTACACGTCGCGTGTCGCTATCGTTTATCCTGATAGCTCGTTTCAATATACATAATCTGGGACCGGTTCCCTGATTTAATTCGCTTATATCTTGTGCTAGCCCTTTAATTAATGTTATATTATCCTCATCTCTAAAAATGTATAAACAGTCGACTGATAACTTTTCACAATAATCGCTCAGGTCCCTCGCAAGGGCAGCTCGTGCGCGATCTTGAATCATATGCTCCTCGCGGTTGGTGACCATAACCCTGATTTGTATAATAAGGTACACGCTGATTGTACCTACCTGAAATTCCTCTGCGTCCGAAGAATACTGATGTCTCACCATTCCGATTTGTTGACGAGATTTCTTCGTCCTTAGCCGCTTGGATGGCATCTTTAAGGGTCGAAGGATTCCTGGCTGAAATTATTACGCCTAAAGTAACGTCGCGCAGCCCTTGCGTGAAGCTCTTTATTGCTAACTTCTCGTTGACTGGTCTTAAGATGCTATATGCCTCCTGAGCACCATCAGCCTGGCTTATGGTTAGGTCAACAAACAACTTCTCTATCTGAGTACCGTACTCGTCTATGGAGAGTGAACGCTGTTTAGCATACATTAAGGCTTAATGTATGCTAAACAGCGTTCAAAAGGTAAAAAGTCTAGTACAGCTATTCACAGTAGCTTAATGATTAAGCTACTGTGAATAGCTGTACTAGACTTTTTAGTTATGAAATTGTTTTGTAGGTCCGAAATTAATGATTCGCAATTGTCATAGGACTGAGACATTCGCAATTTCGCGCTTTCTGAAAACCGCGTTTTTAGTACAAATTTAATAAGTGTTGGAATACTGTCTTTATCGAGCATACTTTTATAGAGATCAATAGCATCTATCAATTTTTTTGTTGTGTCCTCTTCTCCTGTCATAACGGGTAGAAGAGACACCGCCGTTTTAAGATCAAACTTTTCCATGTCTGCTTTTTCAATACAACTGTTCTTACAAAATTCGTGTATTTTATTATATACGCCTACAATTCGTTCGCTTAAGTCACTTATATCTTTAACTGTTTCGGCAGAAATATTGCCTTCTATAATATTTTTGCTAATAACTTTTGTAAAATCTAAGTACTGGTTATATAACTGGTTTGCTATAGCCAATTTTTCATTTAAAGTTTTTTCAGTCCTTTTTGGCAAGCTTAGTTTAGTAATGTTACTCTTTAACTGATTTAATTTATCATAAAGCTCCGTGAGCCCGGCAAGCATTGATAATATTTTTAAACTAGGCATGAATAGACTTATATTAACATCTATGATTACATATATGAATGATTAATATATTTATTATTCTACGTCACTAAAAGTACTCACTCATTTTCCGAAAACACAACACAACACTCAACTCCTTCCCTGGGACAGACCGTCGACGCTGTTTTCCTTAAGCGGATGCCTCCTCCGCAGGCATTTTCCTCCCAGCTCCAAATGAACGTCTAAAGGCGAATCATCTGCTTGTGCCATGTCACGTAGAATTTGTACAATCCATATATGAGGATCACCCCCAAATTCGCTAAGATGGTGAGCAGGATAATATTTGTGTTGCTTACATGAAATGCGATTTCTTTCGCATTTGCGTCATTATTTCCACCTGACGCTGTCTGAGCGATGATGACCTCTTGTGGTTGGGGCGGTTGAGACGTGCCTGAACCCATTTTAATGGCAGCACCGAACAAGGGTTAGTACAACCACGACAAATATCAGCAACACGGCCAAAATTAGGTAAACGCAATCCCAGAGGTCCTCTTCAAGTCTCAGCAAGACCTGACTATGAATTGCAACCATTTTAGAGTCTATCTTTCACTTGTTGAACAATCACAAGTCCGAGAATTCCACTCGCGAACGCGACACCGCTTCCCGAGCTGGCAGGATCGCCATGTAGGGACGGGCGCGGAGGATGTAATGAAACGTGTTCATAGATCGAATATTGATTTAATTCTAACTCACTAGCCTAAGTACAGGGTTTATATATAAGAACTTACATACTACTCCACACCTCTCCAAGGTTCTCCACAACGATCGGTCTTGCGCCGCCCTCATCCAATTTCTGCCCACGATCTGAACCAGGTCGTCGGTCCACCTTGTTGGAGGTCTCTTCCTATGCTGCGTCTTGCGGTCTGCGTTCACTCAAGAACCTTTCTGCCCGTCGGCTATCGGTTCTACGGAATATTTTAATAGATTCAAAATCCTTAGCTACGTTTTTATTTCTTATTTGTGAACGTTTGACAGTCACGTCCAAAAATCATAAATTGCGAGTGAGTTAGCTAGCTCACTTCCATGGAAGTGTAACTTTCTATGAGTTTTAGCAGTCTTGGGTGAACATTCGCGATCCCGGCTAATGTTACTCGTATACTCCTGTGATATGATAATACCATTGTGTGTATTCATGTTGATATGTATCTACAGCAGCCCTAAACACCAACAAATATATAATAAGCATCAGCTTAGTGCCACATGGCAGGCACCATTAAGGTAACGCGTCCTATGTCAACACCGCGGCTCGGATTACTAAACTACTATTGCTATCGCCATGAGTAACTTTTATTAGACAAGGAACTATCCGCAACTTCGTCTGCACACGGAAAAATATCTCTCTCTCTCTCTTTTCCCGTGTGCTCAAAATAATAGAAACAATTTCGGTGACGTAATAAGTCAGCCAACCAAAAATCCATAATAGTCCCTTCTAATGTTATAAATACAATTAACTCTATTGTTACTATTTCACGCTTAAACCGGTAAACCAATTTATATGTAATTTGCTATGGAAATAGTATGAGTTTCGGGAATACACATATGAATATAATAGATTTTATCACGGATATCATTCTTGAACCGGGTGAAAATGGCGGTGGAATTTACTATGAAATGCATTAACCTGTGTGGGTTTAATTAAAGCAATTAGAACATTATTAATACTTAATAATGTGTTCTAATGTGTGTGTGTGTTGTGTGGAGACCTCGGACCAGCAAGCGCAGCGTAGGACGTCCACCTACAAGATGGACAGATGACCTTATAAAGGTCGCCGGAAGGCGCTGGATGCAGGTCGCTTCCAACCGGTATATATGGAAGTCAAAAGGGGAGGCCTATGTTCAGCAGTGGACGTCCTATGGCTGAGATGATGAGATGATGAATGTGTTCTAATGGAATATTTGTTACTCAATATCTATAAGCGTTAATTTAATTCCTTATATATATTTCTACGCAGAAAAAGTCGCCGGCAGAAGTAATTAAGCCTAAGTACAATTCTTGCTACATACCGGGTGTCCCAAGACTATAGGACATCAAGGGAAAGTAGGTACCTTAAATATCGTAGATAGGATATTTTGCTAAAAGAAGACTTTATGTTATTTTTAAAAGTTAGTAATTTCTGCACTTAAAGATTTTCTAAGAATCACATGCTTAATTATTCGTCATCGGCAATAAATAATTTTCTTGAAATTTTACTCAAACGTTTTACGTTGTTCCTTTCTTTTAAAATAGGTACTATGTTACTTAGGAAGAATTATTATTTATTGTAATTTTTTTCGATTGGCATCATAAAAATAGTGGTGTTTTTTTTCCACATTTAAGTCGGATCGATTCCCAGACAAAACAAGTAATTCTTAGAAAATCTTTAAATGCAGAATTACTAAGTTTTAAAAAAAACATAAAGTCTTCTTTCAGCAAAATATCCTATCTACGATATTTAAGGTACTTATTTCCCTAGATGTCCCATAGTCTTGGGACGCCCTGTACATTAGTTTAGATCTTTAAAGTTATCTGAAATGAAATGAAATGAAATAATTTATTCAGTAAGTAGGCCACAAGGGCACTTTTACAAGTCAGATTGTGAGTCTACCGGCATTTCGCAAGAGGAGACCGCTGTTGAGAAGAAAGCCGAAAGAAACTCAACAGTAAGTCATTTTTTCGTGAATTATACTTAAAAACTAATACAATTATATTATAGTGGCGGCAAATAGGAAGCGTGAGAAATACTCCGCTCTCACAAATTACCTGTTTGTCCCACTCGCGGTGGAAACTACCGGTGTTTGGAGCTCCGACGCACTAAAGTTCCTGAGGGAAGTGGGGCGTCGGTTACGAGAGAGAGGCCATGACACCCGTTCCGAGTCGTTCTTGGTGCAGAGGCTGTCCATCGCGGTCCAGCGCGGTAACGCGGCGAGCGTGTTGGGCACTTTTGCACCGGGAACGATTCGGGGCGGGCTTTTTGATTAGACAATATTTAGGTTTAGTTATTAGTTTTATTGTTTAATTTAATTTATTGTTAGGTATATTTTATTCTGTTGTACCTATTAAATTATTTTATCATTATATTATAGCTAGGTAATTAATACATATATGTTAGAGGAGATGTACAAGTCTCCAAATCAATGTTTACACTAAAAATTATATAAAATAAAGTGATTTTTTCAGAGATGTAGAAGGTCTCAAGGCGTCACGACACGCAATATAGATCGGTATAATTAATTAATGAAATAATTCAATTCCGTTGAGATGTATAAGGTCTCAAGGAGTCAAAATCAATAACTGATGCAACAAAATAATTAAGTACTTAATTTAGATTTCTTAGAGATGTACATGGTCTCTAGGCGTCACAACATGCAAAACAAAATAAATTAATTTAAATCCTTAGAAAAGTTAAGGACTGAATAAGAAAGTAACTATACAAAAGAAAAAATAAATAAATAAATAATTAAACTAAATTTCTTAGAGATGTATAGGTATGGTCTCTAGGCGTCACAATTTACAAAATAAAATAAATATATGATAATAGTTAAATTTCATTCCTCAGAGATGTATAAGGTCTCTGAGCGTCATTGTACAGTACACTAAGTTTATTAGAGATGTATACAGTCTCAAAGTCTCTAAGTAAAAAATAACTTCAGTCGAGTACAGGATGAAGTCTCTCACGTCAGTTCATTGAACACTGGAAAGCAGTTACTACACAACTAATTTGGCCCTTGCTAGTATGAACAGACCGGACCCCACAAACGGCACCCGTTCACGAGCATGACGCATATCTCAGCCATCGCCTCCCTCAACCATATTATAGGGAAGGTTGCGACCCGATCAACGACGCCACCGTAAGCAAAGACCTTTAAGCGAGCATGACTTGCTCACACTGCCGGGCATTCATCACTAATGCTATTTGCCCGGTGAGAAACAACATAATGTGCTCTCATGTTACATTACAAACATATACTAATATTACCGACTAAAATAATGCTTACTTTGCATTCACATGACTAAACCACTGGCTTAAAGACATCCCTATCATCTAAAAAGTCATTCACAGTATAATACGCCTTATTTATTAGATGACGTTTTACGTATGACTTGAATTTGCTGGAAGGTAAACTCACTACTTCGGTAGGTATTTTGTTATAGAAACGTACACAGTTCCCCACGAACGAAGAGCTAACTTTACGGAGACGATGAGCAGGCATAAGAAGCTTATTCTTCCTTCTTGTATTATACTGGTGAATGTCACTGTTGAGCTTGAATGCATGTAGATTAATCCATCTCTATTACGGAGGATGGTGTTTTGCTACAAAGTCTGAAAAATTATGAAGGTCAAATGAGTGTCAGTTAACGCTTTAACGTCCTATGTCGTTAAGGTTCTTCCCGTGTCTGCCACCCAGCGTATTAAGATAGCGGTTAACTCTATCGTTATTGCCATCCATGATAATCTCAGATTACATTTAACATTATGTTCCTCGGAAAATTTTGGCCATCTATTATGAGTACCTAGTAAAAAGATATCATGCACTAATTTCCAGTTTTGCAGTTTCATTTTAAAATGAAATAGATGGTGCGCGATGACCGTCACCCATAGACACACACACACACACACACGCATAGACACCTGCAACACCAGAGGAGTCACAAGTGCGTCGCCGGCCGCACAGGTGAGAGTACGTTCTTTTCTTGAAGATTTGAAGGTCGTATTGGTCCGGAAATACCGCAAGCGACAATTAATTCATCAATGCAGTCGTGCGAGGCAGAACATTTCTAGAAAAAAACGCACAGTTGAGGACTGTCAACTATCTAAGTGGTGAAAAAGGAGGAGGCACATGCTGAGTCCGCTCCTTTTGTCATACGAAATAATTTAGGTAAACAATGTACTGACAATGCTGTTCTTGCTTATTCCATGTACCAATTAGATTTTTTGGTGTGGCAATAAATGTCTCTTTCTTTCTTTCTTTCAATGGTAATACGTGATAGTAATAACGATGGAGTTAACAGCTTCGTTAATATGCTCCGGGTGTTGTTGACATAGGACGCTGCCGTTACCTTAATGGCGTTTAAGGTAAAATGGCGCAAAACTGGTCATTAGGCCAATATGGTGTGTTATGGGAATTAAGAGTAGTCGCGATGTAGTCACTCCCGTGAGACTCAGTTTTCGATTGGCCCGCGGCGGCGGCCTGATCGTAGCTCCTGAAGATGAATCGCGTACCGATTCGTAGCATGTCGATCGATATTCGACTTCTACGACGTGTGTAGACCCGTTTCGGATGTATTATTAATACCTGTGTAGTATAAAATAACTCTTAGTAGTCCTGAAACGTTATATTTTGAACAAGTATCTATCTGTAGCATCATAGCGAAACTGATAATCCTAATTACCATACATAACCCTTTGAATTGTTCTTAGCTATGCATGAGTGTTACAAACAGTTGCCTCCAATTTTTTTAAGGATTACCATCAGATAATACATCATATATTCAGTGGAATGACTGGATATCAGCCAATATTGAAGCTAGGAACTCCAAATTGTTTGGTTTCATTCGACTTTAGTAGTTTACTCTACCATCCAGTAAAAGATGGTCCCATTTACTTAAATTTAATTTATTTATATGTAATTTCTGGCATTCCACCTAATATTCAAAAGAAGGAAAGAAGAAAAACGCATATTTGTATAGTAGTGCACTAAACGTAAAATGGTTGCCCACTGCACTGAACATAAAATGATGGTACTGAGCAGTGCTCCGGTCAAGCAGAGGTCGTGGGTTCGATTCTCAGTAGCACTTCAGTGGATTGCGTAAAATTTCGAATTATTATTTAACCTTCGTATTTATGTATATTATAAATAAGAAATATAGTATCACCACATAAAATAGGATAAACATTGATTCTGTTCAAAAAGGATGGTATTAACTCGGACTACCATAAAAATCCATACACCAACAAGCCATATAATTTAATTAATAATAGCATACAAACGGGCATTGCAGCTACAGCCGACTGCAGTTCAATCATTAATTTAAACGACGCAGGATTTATCTTCATTTTGCGTTGATTTTATGCTTAACGAGATATTTGCATAAAGGGTTTGTAATGAACTCACTGAATAAAGCTGTGTCCATGTATTTTAGTCATATACGAGTTCCGTAGATTATGCATTAAGGAATATGAATTTTAGTCGGTACCACCAAAAATGGCTAACTACGCATCGATTGTCACGATAAAAATCGGTTTTACAGTGAACCCTAGTGCTCTACTTTATCTTCTGCTTTTGTTCAAGCAATTTGGCGCGCGTTCGTATCTGTAGCTGGTCGCGTAGCCACGCCCCACGGCCAATAGCGTCGCGTCTTACACAAACAACCAATATACGAGTAACGCAGTGTAACCCAATTTTTGAGGCGTTTGCGATCAAGAGAAATAATATTCTGCGGTGCTTTATTTTAGTTCTAATGAATGAACCAATACTTTGTATATAGCAACCAGTAAATATGTATACAGTGAGTAAAGTTAATCTGGTACCGCCGTAAAACCCTGTTGCAATGAAAAGCTACCGTCATTCATAGTTGAGTGATAACTGTGATAAGACACGTTGTTGCAACACGGTTATATGAGCAACGGTGATATGCGAATCAATATTTGCATAGGTAAATTGCTTTCTATTATACCTATATGTAACTAGTACGTTAATTTTTATAAACTATATTCTTAACTTTTGTGATTACTTAAGTGTTTTTGTCTCCCCAATTTGTTAAAACTTGTTAGTTTTATGCCATTGAAAAGAAAAACTTGTCAAGCTTATCTTCACCGAAAGTAATATTTCTGCCGAAGAGGCCACGTTGACATAAAACTTATATTAAAAGTATGAAGGACGCAAGTCTGAAAAGTATATTTATTTAAAAAGTGTTTAATAGGTATTAAAGACGCTATCTTGATGCATATGTATTACTTTATATTATTATGCATGTATTACACATATAAGCTTTCCTCTTGAATCACTCTATCTATTAAACAAAACCGCATCAAAATCCGTTGCGTAGTTTTAAAGGTCTACGCATACATAGCGAAAGACTAACAGACAGACAGCAGGAAGCGACTTTGTTTTATACTATGTAGTGACGTATTACTGTATTAGTGCTGCACAAATGCATGGCCCATTTATGAATAAATTAATCCTTTAGCTCATTGTACCTAAAGGCACACATTTCTGTGTTAACTACAGGCACATGTATTGTAACATCTGTGCATGAAATACTGCAAATTATAGCGATACCGTTAACAATAACGTACACAGAACACGACCCTAAAGTAGTCTTCACACTGAACCCGCTATGATAAGGAGCGAAGGGCCGCAGATTTAACATAGTATGCAAGTATTTTCGTTTGTATAAAAGTGCGCCTGACGTAACACACTACACCGATCGACGGCGTAGATTTTTTCATATCGACCGCGCGCTACGCGACGTAGAGCATGATTATGCTTTGCGCCATTTAGCATGATACCTAATAGCGGCCATTGAAAATGACGTGTTAATGCAGGGAGCATCAATTGCCATGCTAACTGGGGCAAAGTAAATAAATAAAAATGTGAATATTATTATCGGACTATCTTAAATCAAAATTCATATTTTTAGCTGCTCGGCCTGGGTGCAAGCTGCGCTCATCCCGAATTCTCAAACTCACTCTTCCTTCTCACCGTACTGGTTTTATATCCAATTCCTTCGCGATTCAAGCAATTCGTTTATGGAACGATCTCCCTCTCTCCATTAGGAAAGCTCAAAGCAAATTCTCCTTCAAGCGCATGGTACGCAAACATCTCTCCAAAGAATTTCAGGATTGATTGTCTATATGGTGTTTTACAGGGGTACATATATATTTTATTTTATTTTTTATTTTATTTATAAAAACATTTTTATGACATTACAGTTATAAACCTATGCGTCACAAAACTTAAATTAACAATAAAAGGTTCACAATAATATAAACAAACAGCTTAATTTGGAACAGTAGAGCACCTAGTATCCATCGCCTCACAGAATCTCAGGCATTCACTACACACTGCCGCCCATCGCCACGCAAACAAGTCACACTCGGGTGTCGATGTCAGGAGCGCATTGAGAAGTGAGAGGGCGCGGGGCAACGGCGAATTCCTGAGTGACACGGTCCTCGACGACGGCACAGCCAACAAGTCGCGCTGTCGAGGTCTCAGGGCTATCCTCGGGACATCAGGGACATACAGTCGCACCAGACGCTCCACAACCTCGGGACAGTCCGACTCACCACGCAAGGCCTGACATGCCGAGATCATCAGATGACAATTCCGCCTGACCTCCAAGGAGTTGTACCCGAGGGAGCCGAGAAGGCACTTTGTTGGGTACAGATACGGATAAAATCCGGATGTTTTTTTATAAAGGAACCTTAAAAACGCTTTCTGAACCTTCTCAAGGAGTAAGGCATACGTCGATTCATAGGGGTTCCATATGATCGACGAAGTCTCCAGCTTACTCCTTACTAAGGCATTGTAAACCATTTTTATGGCCACCGGATCATGAAAGTGGCGAAGGTTTTGGATCACAAAACCCAGTCTCCGAAAGCAGCTAGTGGCAAGCGAAGAAATATGCTCGTGAAAAGTGAGCCGCGTGTCAAACACTACACCCAGATCTTTGACGGAGAAGACACGATTTATCGGCTCTGTCCCCAACATATATTGAGCATACATGGGATCGTGAGAGCGGCCAAATGAACACACACAGCACTTGGCAGGGTTAAAAAGAAGTTTGTTCTCGAGACTCCACTGAAACACCAAGTCGATGTCCCCTTGTAATGTCTTGCAATCAGCCACCTGCTCCACTCCATATATCAACTTGAGATCATCAGCATACAAGAGACATTGAGCCGCCCGAAGAACCGATTGGAGATCGTTAATCATGATCCCGAATAACAAGGGCCCTAGTATGGAGCCTTGGCTAACACCAGATCGGGTGTGGTAAGGAGCCGAGACAAAACAACCATGTCGGACGAACTGCTGTCGATCGCGCAGATAGCTGGCGAAAAAGGTTAGCAGTTTGGCAGAAAAACCAATTTTGTCAAGTTTGCTAAGCAACACATCGTTATCCACTCGATCGAAAGCCTTCGTGAAGTCAAAATAGAGCACATCGACCTGGATACCTCTATCGAGATGAACAGCAATATTGTCCGTTAATATCAACAGATTCGTGTTGACCGAGCGACTAGGACGAAAGCCATGCTGCGCATCGCACAAGAAGGGCCGAACCTGTTGAGGACAAAGTCCGGTGAAGTATAGCCTCAAACAGCTTACCAAGAGTAGGAAGAACGGCTATGGGCCTATAATTCTCTACAGCGGAAGTGTCACCTGTCTTCGGGATCGGTTTGACTCTAGACAACTTCCAACTTCGAGGATATGACCCAGAAGAGATGGCCAGGTTAAAAATATACAGTATTGGGGTCGTTAGGAAATCCATACAACCCTTTACTATATACGCTGGCAAGTTATCGGGTCCAACGGAGCTATTAGCCTTTAGGCGTTTTATCCCCGCTTCGACTTCCTGCAATGTAATTGATTTTATATCAATGAAGTTGGCGCTAGGTTTCCTATTGGAATTATTTAACAAGCTCGGATCAAGAAGCGGAATGTCAGGTAGGAAAACATCCGAGAAATAGCTAGCAAAAGCGCCCGCCACGTCCCTACCTACAAATTCTTTATCTTTAAGCTTCACTCGAGAAACAAAACCACCATTTGTCCGTAGACTACCAACGTGCTGCCAGAAAGCGCGGGGATTGGCTTTAACTGTGCTTTGGATTGTCTCAATGTAGCTATCATAAGCAGACACTAAACGTCCCTTTACTTTAGACCTCAATGTCGCAAACTTTTTGTAGACATCTGTATCCCGTGTAGCCTTCCATTCGCGATGCAGATTACTCTTTTGTTGGATGTCATAGATGAGGTCAGCCGTATATACATATACATTATATATTATATTTGTATTTATGTATGTGTATTGTATTGCATATGTGTGTAAATATGTATATTGTTAAACTTATTGAATTTTGTCTCGTTTTAGGTTTTTAGCCACGGTTTTTTATGATCCTGCACCAACTGCTAGTTTCTGTTTGGCCCTATGGTTGACTGGTAGAGAATGCCTTAAGGCATTAAGTCCGCCATTTGTACTCTTACTTTTGTATTTTGTGCAATAAAGTTTAAATAAATAAATAATATTGGACAACTTTAAAGAATATAATCTACACATATACCTACGTTAATACATAGAGAACATCCATGATATTCGAGTTTATCACACAAAGATTTGGCTTTGCCGGAATTCGAACCCAGGACCGCCGGTTCAAAAAGCAATTTCACTAGCACTGAGCCAACTGCGTCAAAAAGTTTCAGGCACCGTTTTGAGAGCTTCTGTGTGGCAATGAGTTGAAAACTGCGTGCAACACGTCCCTGCGTAAACGGCGCGTCTTTCAAGGAGCAGTGTGGTCGTTCCTTTACATTAACACCCAAACGCCCTGACCCTCTCATACGTGTATTTTACGGTTTCGTAAAAAAACATGGACGATGCAATTTCCTCCAGCCGGTCGCTTAAGGGTATCAAGCCCTCGAGTTTATGAGTTGACTTAGTCGATGTTAAACGAATAAAAAGGCAGTAATGCTGCATCGAATAGCTGAAAGGGCGAAAGCGACAGCAGTGTCTATTGGGCATACGTCTTTTTTATTGCAAAGTAGGCTGAGCGCGCTTGATAAAAATGGATGGGAATTAATATTGAAGGCGTATCAGGGTGGCATTTTACACGTTTTTTTTAGAAAATGAGATGGTAACGAGCACGTTATCTAGTTGGAATCTTGGTTATAGACACATAATAAGATACTGCAGGTTTTCTCGTTTTTCTCGTGGGTTGTTTGTGTAGTGTAACGCGACTAAACGACATGTGTGCACCCTGTAATTTAAAAAAGCCTACTACGGCTACTTTCACTCTCTCCTCGCATACGGTATAGATCTTTGGGTAAATGCTGCCGATGCTGAGGCCGTTCAAACTTCAAAAGCGTGCAATAGGGGTATAGAGTGATGTTAAATCACACAACATATTGGTAGTTATATGAATAAAATTAACTCAATATATCATGAAAAAAAAAGTGAGATATCTAACTTTAAAGGTACGCAAATTTTGTAATTATTTTCAGAATCCTCACAATTTAATAAAACAATAATTTTATGACAACAATGAACTTAAACGCACTTTTTAGGGTGAAAAATGCCAAATTACTTATTGTCTCCGTACAAATATTGGTACCCAAACCCTAACCACAAATGACGTCACATGTATGGAGTTTTTTTAGAGCTCCGTCCATATAGACATTTGATCCCAATACAAATACTTATATACGTTTGACATAATCAAAATTATGCCTACACGCCTATTCGTTGTAATTAATAGAACCTCATGGGAACATCCGGTTTGAAGGCGGCGACTGGCTACGAATTACTACGTCAGTTGAACTCGAACAAAGGCGGGATGTGTAGTTGAGCACTCAGATGTGCGCTGGAGGGTTGGCTATCAGCGCGGTACGCGGCACGTAGTCACGGTCTTAAGTTCGTTAGGTGGCTATTTGGAAACCAAACCAGGAGTTTTTTATGATCCTAATATTCCAACATATGGTAACAAAAAGTGGAAACACTGTAAACGCCAAGGGAATTCATTGACGTTTACAGCGTTTCCGCTTATTGCCGTGGATAGGCACATGTTTTGAGGTACAAGACATTTGTTCCAATTATTACGATGGGGTCAGTTCAGTTCAGTTTATTTATTGCTTTCATAGGTACTATAAGTGTTTAAAACCTTTAATTTGCATATTACCAAATAGTCCCTTTGGTTCGAAAAAGCCTCACTTAGCTTCCAGTAGGCGATTGCGACGCTACGTTTGTGACAGTAACATAGGATACATAATAATAGTATTAATAGGTAAGACTAACATAGTTGGGTCGATTGCAAAGAAAATGTACATAGTTATGGGTTTTAATTAAAACAAAATTTAGTTGATTCCTTTGTGTGACGAAAGCTACCCATACATTTTGTATGACTAACTTTCGTCACACAAAGGGAGCGATCGCGATTTTTTGTTAACTAAGCTTTTAACTATAATTTTTTGCAATCGACCCAGTTATCTAATCGTCTAATGGGATAAGATTAACAGTTATTTATTCGCGGAATGATACAGTTGGGGCAGTGGTTAAGCAACTGCCTACTGAGCCGACGGTCCTGGGTTCGAATCCCGGCAAGGGCGATGAGCTCGAATATTTGTGCCTGGGTCATGGATGTTATTTGTATTTAAGTATGTATTTATCTATATAAGTATGTTTATCGTCGTCCAGTGTCCATAACAAAGGCCTACTGGACTAGATTGATTGGGTGGGACCTAGATTGATTTGTGTGAGGTTGTCCGATATTCATATTTATTTATAGTTATTGGACTGTGGCAGTCTTCTGCCGGTGATAGTCTTACCCCACATTACGTTACCTACTACATAACAGTAGCTTGGCTTTGGTAGTAGGTAGGTACCATACTTAGTTTAGTAAATTGGATACAAGTTATGCTTATGAAAGTAATAAAGTAACTAGGGTTCGGAGATTCGAATATCTATTTACCTAAACTTTGTTGGCGGCTTTGTTGTTCAGTTGTAGGTAGACGGCTTTGTGCGAGTCATGAGATAGCAATAGGATTTTGTCTTTAGATAAATATCTACCCGAATTTACGAACCTTCACAATAACCATCGCTAAATTGAGGATTTCTTTTCGAATATCATATTTAATCCTAAGAATAGAATAGAATATCCTAAATAAACTGTGGGGCCTTATTTACTTATTAAAATTTAAAATTTCGCAATTATTAACACACTACTACGGCAATTTATGAAGCTTTTAATTATTCCGTTGCTATACGTAATTGGCAGTTCGTACTATCATCCAATTACCACAGCATATTTACTCGTACAGAACAATTAAAAACAGAAAGCTCCAAAAATTGTATCGATACAATTACAAAGCGCCCCGCACTTGTTTCGACATAATTAAACGCACCGTGTGTATGCCGCGTGGTGAACCGACGCCGACTCAATTAATCTACGATTCGACTCGTTTGGAATCGTTCGAATTCGATATTTATTCCTCCCGGTTTAGGGATGGGTAAATGAAAAAATATATATCGATATCTATCGTGTGGTGTATCTGTAACGTTTCGCCAAATTTTATTTTGTCCGAAAATATACATATATTTTTTTTATGTTTTAAAGGACCCATTTGGTTAGGTTAGGTTTGTTTAATAATAATTCTGAAAAATTTACAGTTTTCGAAGAAAATGGCTTTCGGACAAATAAAAATTAGGCGAAACGTTATTACAGATGGGACCAAAAATTACTGTTTCAGACAGGTAACTTATCGTATAAATGACAATAAATGCATCAGTGGTGTAGCGTGAAAATCTTTGCTCTGAGACCGATTTTTTTCTAACATTTTTCCAAAAACAGTAGGCAAATATTTTCTAAAATGGGCAAGCCGGAGGAACTCCGGTTCTACACTGTATAGACACGCCGCTAATATTTAGATTATACAGTAGAGTAAAAATACTTGTCAATATTTGATACCTAAGAATTATTATTATTATTATTTATTATTAAGCCTACTCGCTGCCATTACGCTCCACACTTGCTTGTTGCATTCACAAATTATAAAGAGATACTAAATATGATAATTCCGTGGACTGTGAGTATTATAATAATAAATTGACTTACTGTTGACTTTCTTTCGGCTTTCTCCTCAACAGCGGTCTCCTCTTGTGAAATACCGGTAGAGACAGAACTCTTTAAAAAATAAAAATTATGATGCTCGTATATACTTGATATTTTGAGATTTAAAATATTGTGTACCTATCGATTATTTTCTGAAAAATATCGACAGGTATATTGATATATCGATATGTTGTACCCACCCCTACCCTGTTTACCGAGCGCCCGTGGCATCCGCGCAATATATCGAATGGTTCCCAACCTCACATCTTACTTGAGCACGCGGCTCCCCGACAATCCAAAACCGAATATTGCATACTTAAAATAACGCACAAACTCCCTTCATGCACCAAAATAGGAGAATTCGAAAGTAACTGGTCGATATTGCGCCTGAAATTCTTGCACGTCGGTCTGAACCGCAGGCTCCCAACGGAGTCCAATTTACGTGCATACCTGAACCTTTGGCAGCCGAGAGTTTAATAGGGCATGGGGCAGGTTGTCACTCGAATCCGAAGATCATTCTAGTACATTCTAGTACATTCGAGAACGTTCTCGTCTGGCCCGTGTTGATCTAAGCGAGTGCAGATATAAAGGCGGATGTTTGGGACCGTGTGAGGTAAAATGTTTGGGAGATGAGTTTTCGTCGGTTAAAATCGACGGAGATATTTTATATCCAAGATCTAAACGCTCAATTTTGCCTCAACTTGATGTGTGGAAATACGAAACTGTCTGTAGCATTTTATTTCCAGCCTTACGAAAGATTTGATGCAACATCCCCATTATTCGCTAGCTTTTGACTGTCGTAAAAGCTGTCTGAGAACGTGTTGTATTGGGTGTTTGAGTAAAATACGACGTAACACTATGATTAAATAAGCTCATTTACGTCGTGAAATTAGGAAAAAAAAACTAAATAATTTAGTATTTTAAAACAAAAAGCCTTCAAATTTACATTAGTACATTTTAAATCCAAAAGCAAATTTCAATTGTTATGAGAAACCTCATAGTTTAACAAAATAATAATTGTGTAACAACTATGTACTAAACTTAAAACGCATCTTTTCATAACTCTCCATAATGAGATCAGATTCATAATAATGTCATGTCAGAATATCATTTCATTGTCACCCGTATGAAAAACTTCAGCTCAATCAACATATTTAACTTGAAACACAATGACAGACCGGCACAGATGAAACTTGCTTGCAAAAAAAAGCTTGATTAAATTTTTATACAGTGAAGGTGCCATTAGTTCGTCTATTGTAGCTTTGGCGCGTGTCGAATCGAGGACCCATATGCAATATTACCTTCCCGCTTCCAATTTATTATTACGCCCTAACCTAAGAGGAATTTCATGAGAGCATTTTTTCCTCATTTTACTGCTCTAGTATCCCAAGTCCAAAGAGACTTACGCAGCATTGAATTTCCTAAAATTTTCCCTCTTTTATTGCAGTATAGTCGAGGACAGAGATATTTTTCATTTTTTTACCTTAAGGTGGCGGAATAAGGTAAGAAAATGAATACTTTCTGTTGTAGATACAGCGTAAGAGGAAATTCATACAGTCCTATGACATATGTAAAGTATGTTGGGCGACCAGCTTTTCCACTCCGATCTTGTTAGTTGAAACCGCGGCAAAACCGATGTTTACTCCAATCAACGGAATAATTGAATGACAAAGATTTAATAACGTACTAATTTCTTTACTCAAACTACAGAATATAAATCAAAAACCCTACCAAAGGTTCTCTTTTTGCAAAAGCCGCCAGGGGATCGAGTTTTACTCGGTACCAGTCAGTTTTACGGTGCACCATCGTGCATTGCTACGCCTTCTATTTATCGTACATCCAATACATCTAATAAAAGTAAAACACAATAAGTAGACATCTCAAGCAGAATGAAAAGAAAGAACTTTATCTAATATTTTATTCTGAAATTGAACCTGATAATAATCGACCTGCTACCTGCACCTTTAGCACAACTATGACACGCGACTCTTTCTCGCGCGAGAAATATTAGCTATCTCTTTCTTCGCTGTACTGTGAGAGACTGATGACGGACGATGCTATGTCACGCGACAAGTCGAAAAGTGTAGTTGTGCTA
This sequence comes from Apotomis capreana, assembly GCA_947623375.1. Classification (NCBI taxonomy): domain Eukaryota; kingdom Metazoa; phylum Arthropoda; class Insecta; order Lepidoptera; family Tortricidae; genus Apotomis; species Apotomis capreana. The sequence continues at coordinate 3,056,948 of OX392501.1, forward strand.
GACGGGCTGGTCGGCAACCGTAGAGATAGAAAGGAATAAACAAGGAATTTAATTATCCCATTCATGACGAAATCACCGCCGAACCTGTTTCCTCATCGATCGGACTAGCTCCCGCAAATCGCAGGAAAAACGGCCACTTTACGACCTGGGCACCCATTAAATTCCTCGTTTGATGACGTATTCAGGGTATTAGCTGAACACGAAGGTTAGTGAGAATTCTATGGGTAATAAAGCCTTAATACTGCGACGAGAGTATAATTTAGAAGGGCGTATATCAATATGAGTTTTATGCTGATACGGCTTTTTGAATTAAGGTGATACTGATACCGATAGGTAGGTAGAGTAGGTAGTAACGTATCGAACGTTATGGCCCGTAAGATTGAGGGTCGATAGAAAATGTTTGAATATGTTTTTTACGATTGGAATCAAAGGAAGGATAGGTTTTGTTTCATGGTCTAATAATCTCCTGATCTGATCATCATGGAACGGTACCTTTACCATGAGTTAGCGTGGCCGCACTCGCCAGCGACACCGTAAAGGATTTGTATGTAGAATAGTACAGCCCCTAGAGGTTACTTTGTAGAACTACAAATCTCCATACAAATCGTTTACGTAGTCGCTAGAGTACGGTCACTGTTAACTCACGGTAAGGGTACGGAAAAAATAACGTAGAACCTAACTTCGTATGATCAATAAGTTATTTGGAAATTAGGTAACGCAAATTCTGCACGGATATGATGGGTGCACCTCAGGATCCTCAGCCATCACAAGACATTCTGATACGACAAGTTGTTTTAATTTCCTTGATTTGATCCTTCTCTTTTGTTTATATATGTTTTTTTTAATCGCTTTATAATTCTCGAAAAGTAATAATTATATAGATACAATTATTAACCTTTGTGTCAACATCTAAATAAATAATAGTATATTGTGTCATAAGGGTAGTAAGTAGGGGATTACTATCGAAGGACTATTAGAAGGCTTTTAATGTCCTGAGTTTGTAATCCCCTTACTACCCGCCATACACACAATATTTTTCATCACATTTGGGAGTATATAACAAATAAATAAGTAAAAAATAAACATTAAACGATAACGATTGGCAACTCACTTTTTTCTGTATATATTTTTTTAATTTACTATAAGCACTGGCAAAACGGCCATCAGCTTAAAACAGAAAACAAAGTACACAGAATCTTACTATCTATCATTAAACAAATAACAATTAACAATATTATGCAGCAATAATTAACACCGTTATATTATAAAACTTAAATACGAACAGTACTTTTGTTACAAAACTAATAATATTTAACTTTTTTTCTTTTTTTTTGTGTCGTCACCACAGATAATGCTAAGAACTGCGTTTAGTTTAGAAACTTGACAGGCTATACTGCCAGATTGTAGTGATAATTCAAAATTAAATTTAATAAAATAATTGCAAAATACACTTAAATAATTGTAAAACGTAAATGTTAATGCAGTTACATAACTAACATACCATATTAATTCAATAAAATTTGCTGGTAGGCAAGTTTTGTTGATACAACAAAAAACCTTGGCTGGGTTGAAACCTCCTTAGACTGAAGTAGTCTGCGAGTGAGTACTATATTTTTAAAACTAAAACCATAACTCCCTCGGTAGTTATAACAATTTATAACTCCCGCGGGAACTATATAGGCCTTTGTCCTTCAGTACACCTGCATGTAATACCATCTTTTACGAGCAAATGTGATGAAAATAAATAAATATCAGACAACCTCACACAAATCGATCTAGTCCCAAATTAAGCTCAAGCAGGTTTGTGTTATGGGTGCTAGACGACGATATACATACTTATATAGATGAATATATACTTAAATACATAGAACCACCATGACCCAAGCACAAATATTCGAGTTCATCACGCAAATATTTGCCCTGGCCGAGATTCAAACCCGGGATCGCCGGCTCAGTAGGCAGGTCTCTACAAACCGAGCCAACCGCGTCGTATTAAAAAACTTAAGTTTCTATATCTTAGCAACAGATTAACGTGAACTAGTGTTTCCAGGCAGGCGGGGCCGGCGCGCGAGCTAGCGGCGGGGCGCGCCGGCCGCATGGCGTTACTCTACCGCGCGACACGCCTGCGTGACCGCGGCGACACGCACGTCTTCACGTTCGTGGTCACGCGCAGCGCCACGCGCGAGCCCGACCGCGACGTGACCTCCAAGGACTTCGGCTGCGCGCACCAGAGATGGGCCGTCGCGTTCAACCGCTCGGCCGATGCCTCACTAGGTAATACTCAATACAAGGGGCATGCCAAAAGAAATTAGATACTCCTTGCTCATTTAATTGATACTGGCCAGTAACACACCACCACAAAGGCTGGCTATTTACTTATAAATTTAAAAATTAAACACTCGACAAAACTACGTATATTTTTTTTTATGATTTTTTTTCTGATTAAATCTGGCGGGAATTTTCTACGACCATGGAGCTGACACGACGTGATTTTCGGGTTATGATGTATTATGACTTTAAAAAAGGTTTGAAGCCTCAAGAATGTTTTGAACTTTTAGTCACGACTTTTGGTGAGTCTGCATGTTCACGTGCAACAGTTTTTAACTGGTTTGCTGAATTTAAAAAAGGACGGGCGAGTTTTGAAGATGATCCGAAGTCAGGTAGGCCGCCAACCGCAGTTACTCAAGAAAATGTGCAAGCTGTGGAAAAAATGATTCGTGGAAACCGACGAATCACATACGTAGAGCTAGAGCGAGAACTGGGTATTGGATCAGCAGCGTTGCAAACTATAATTCACGGACAATTATCCCTCCACAAGCGTTGTTCAAGGTGGGTGCCGCACAAGCTCAAAGATTTTCAAAAGGAACGTCGCGTGGATTGGTGCAAATTTATGATAAATAAATTTAATGGCGGTGAAAAAAAAAATGTTTATGATATACTCACAGGTGACGAAACATGGCTATATAACTATGATCCTGAAACAAAGCGACAGTCAACAGTATGGTGCTTTGAAGATGAACCGACACCAACAAAATGTCGCCGAACGCGAAGCACACAGAAACAAACGGTTGCCTCGTTTTTCTGCAAAACGGGACATATTGCTACTGTGATACTAGAAGATCAAAAAACAGTCGATTCGGAATGGTACGTGACAGTTTGTGCCCCAAAAGTATTGTCAGCTTGGTGTGATAAGCGGCCAAAGTCAGGAACCCAGCAACTGCTTTGGCACCATGACAACGCAGCCCCGCACACTTCTGCTAGAACACTGGACTATTTTAGTACCAAACACGTCACTATCTTGCCTCATCCTCCATATTCACCGGACCTAGCACCATGTGATTTTTATCTGTTTCCAAAAATCAAAGACAAATTAAAAGGAAGGCGATTTGAAAGCAAAGAAGATGCCCTGGCAGCTTATAACTATGAAATTTCTGAAGTGTCTAAAGAAGAGTGGTCATTAGTATTTTCCAAGTGGTTTAGACGGATGGAAAAGTGTATACGTGTTCACGGTGAATACTTCGAAAAAATAGACAACTTTAATGTATAATAAACATTATGATTTTTGAGTATCTAATTTCTTTTGGCATGACCCTCGTATACCTACCTTCCTAATCAATTTCATGTTAAGGTCCTCCGAATGACGATCATGACTGACATGCTGATAAGGATGACTACGGTAGTAATTTGACTGATAACAGCACAATGACTCATTAAACTGTCAAAGGAAGGGATAAACTACAAATTGTCTTCTTTCTATCTCTGTGTAACGTAACGGATTAACCAAGTAAGTTACTCTTTTCATAGAAAAATGTGGTACAGTACATAACACGCTGACTTCTTGGACTGTTGACGGTAGGGTGAAACTACATCTGTGCATCTTTCTCTCCCCTACCACCTTCCTATCCCGTGGTTATGGACTCAAGGTTCGTCAACTGCGGCATGCCTGCGTGACTGCTGCCACACGCAAGCCTTCACGATCGAGGATACGAGGATAACGGCTGTCCTCCCGCCCTCAGTCAGACTGATTTGATTCAGTCTATTCACGACGCATTCCAGCGCCCAGTGCGCCCGCATCACTCGCCTCTAAAATTACTCCTGTGGCGCGGAGATAATCCCATTAGCGGGTTATAATACTCCCACACAATGTCCAACTTCTGGTAGTGAGGGCTAACCAGCCCTGATTACAGTTCAAGTCATGTCTTTAAAAAAGAGGATAACGTCGATCACATGGAACTAGTCCGGACCGCCGGCTGTTCGGCAAAATCTCTTGGAGTCCTCGTTTATTTAGTTGCCAACTCGATTGCGTAACAAAGCTAAGTATATAGACTGAGTATATAGATAACTGGGCCAGGTTATGAGGCGCGTAGAATATAATCGATAAGAAGCTACACATAAATAATTTAACAGAGGTGTTCATATCAATTATTATTAAGTGCTTTCAAGACGGTTTGAAATAGATTAATCGTCGATAGTCATCTATCGATAACTAGACATAGATACCTACTGTGTAAGGTTTAGTTGCCCCTGCCCATGGATATTTTATTGCTCCTGTTAAGTCAAAGTCAAAGTGATCTATTTGCCTTGAACGGGTTAGGTACATCATGATCCTATAAATAACCGATTTTATCGCCATTCAGCCATTTCTGGCGTATAAATAATAATCCATACATGTCAATTAATTATGTAAATAAATTGATTAAATTTATTAAATTAAATTTATTTTAATTTATTTATTTACATAAAATTAATAATAATCATTGACAATATATTCATAATTCAAAATTGATTGATTATTATGTTGATGAGTCCGAGAATCAGGACTCATCATCATCACTCTTTTCCTAATCTTTTTAACCGACTTCCAAAAAAAGGTTTAATAAGGCAAAGCTTAATGTTACCTCAGGTCTCTGTCATTTAAAAAAACGATTTCGGAAATTCTTTTTATTTTTGTTCGACAGGGAATCTCCAAGTTGAATCCAATTGAATTGAACCACCCATTCAATTTAATTTGGGAAGATCTAGTAAGGAGATCTATGAAGAATCGAACCCCGTCCACATTTATGGCGATTTCGGTTTATTTTTTTGTAGGTTTTAAATACGGTTACGTAGATTTGAGTCTCAAATATCCAATATTTTCAACTAATATCGTTTTAATAAATTTTATATTAATAAGCGGTGGTAGCCTAGTGGTTAGGGCATGCGACTTTCAATCCGGAGGTCGCGGGTTCGAACCCGGCCCGTACCAATGAGTTTTTCGGAAGTTATGTACGGAATGTCATTTGATATTTACCACTCGCTTTTCGGTGAAGGAAAACATCGTGAGGAAACCACCTAAGCCTAAGCCCAATAAGGCCTAGTTTTCCCTCTGGGTTGGAAGGTCAGATGGCAGTCGCTTGCGTAAAAAACTAGTGCCTACGCCACATCTTGGGATTTAGGTAGCCGACCCCGATTGGGAATTCATTCTCTACAATATGGGAATAGAATAGAATAGAAAGATGTTTATTTCCCTAGTTCATATGTTACAATATGTCCAGCGGGCCGATGGTTTATTCGGCTGTGGGTGTATCAGCTACTTACAGTCTACTCATGTTTGTCTAAAAGATCTGTATAAGTGTCATGTAGTGTGTGCTGTATGTTTGTGAGTATGTACAAAATAAATTTATATAAATTTAAAATGTTGCTCAATATTGTCTTATCCTAATTACAACTAATTCTTACAATCTATGGGGACGTGGAGCGGTTGTTCGCTTGCTGAGCAGCCGACTCCTGTCTTTTTTTGGTACATAATTTATTTCACCTAGTCTAGTATTAGTTAGGAGGGGGTTGTGCTGTCCGTATCCGATGTAGGCTTCACCAGGGGCGTCTAAACCCTCGATGTGCAATTCGCGGAATCGACGCAGCATGTCCTCGTTTAGATCTTGCGCACGGAGGTGCCATGGGTCCCAGTCTAGCATATCCCAGAGGACAGAAGTTTATAGGCGTCTTGGGAATTGTCCGGTGGTCTTGAGGGCCATACGATATTGGCGTTCAATTTTTAGTAAGTTGCTCTTACTGTAACGTGAGAGTAGTTGTACTACGCCATAATCCAATATTGGAAGTAGGCAGGCCTGAATGACAGCAAGTTTTACCGTCAGGTCCGTCTTGGCATGCCAGCCTATGATGGGTGCTAACGCGCTGCGTGCTCGTCGCGCCTTTTGAACTACGTAGTCGGTCTGTTTACCCATGGTCATGGTCTTGTCAAGGTGTACTCCCAGATATTTGATACTGTGTTTATAATTGATAACCTCATTTTTTATACGAATGGTTCTTCGGTACTTTCTCTTGTTAGTGAACATGGCACACTCTGTTTTATCTACGTTGCATTGTAGCCCCCAACGATGGTAGTAGTCGATAATAGTTTCGTCGGCCCAGCCTGCGCGCTGCGTTGCGGAGTTCGGGTCGGGAGATCTGTTGAGGATGCAAAGGTCATCAGCGTATTGGGAGAGCTTTAGTCCGCGGATATGATCCCGATGGTCCCAAACGTCGTGTACGTACAGATTAAAGATGACCGGGCCCAGGATAGAGCCCTGGGGAACTCCATGTGGGACCGATTTCTCATCTCCGTTGGTGGTTCTAAAACGCCCATAGACTTTGCGAGCAGTCAGGTATAGTCGGGCTCTTCCCAGGTGAACGTTTCGCTTCGAGTCCTAATCTTTCAAACAAAGGCCATTGTGTCTATTATCGCAAAACCACTAGCTACCGAGTTAGCCACGTGCCACTGTAACATTCATATGAAAAACAAACTGTATCGTCATAGTATTAAGGCTCAAATTGAATGTCTCTGATATTCTAGATATTACGTTTTGGTAGTGTAGGACGATAGATCACCCCGAAGCAATACGCCACTCACATTATTTTGATACTTAGTGTGGTGTTAAAAATGAAACACGGTTATTAATTATATTGTTTTATTAGTAAATGTAATAATTTACAAAGATGCAGCTGCAAGCATTGTTATTTCTTCTTATCTTTAAAATAACGATACTGTAAAATGATGTGATGCCGACGCATGGTGACAATAAAAATGACCTGACCACTATTGTTTTGCATAAATATAATAGGTTTATGGGAAGAGCGGTGTGCAAGATCCTGAATTTTGATGATAAGAACAGTCGCAATTGTTGCATTCTTGAGAATGAGAAGTGGGGCACATTATTTTATCATTTAGCGACCCTAAATCAGTCTTTAGTCGGTTTCTAATATCGTCAGCGTGTGCTTCGTGTTATTTATATAAGTGAACTCTGCTCGATATTGTTAAAAACTTGACGACCTGCTTACGTGACCCTGGATTTTGATTGCATACTGTTTGGATTTTTGTGCGACAGAGAGATTTGAATAACAACCGCGGCTGTGTTATCCTTCAAAATTAACACCCAACACTGGGAGGTTATGTCTGAAGATCGTGACCTTTGGAGGAAGACTTTGTGCGATGGTGTGGTTGCGCATGATGAAGTATGGTTTGCTTCTCTTTCTCACAAGCGCGACATGAGACACCAGCGTGCAGCTTTTCCCCCTTCATCGATAGGCGCAACATTTATTTGTCAATTATGCGGCCGCGGTTGTCGCTCTCGTATCGGGCTTTCCAGCCATCTTCGAAAGTGCCGCAGTTTATTAGACGCTGCTTAACTCATCTGTTATAGATGTAAAAGGCTAATGATGATGATGATGTGTTTACGGACTTTGATCAAGCGAAAATGTTCCGGCCATTCCGCCCATGGGAAACCCCAGGGCCATCTTCGGCAAACAGACCTTATCCACCCTCAGTTCCACGGACACCGAGGAAGCATTTGCACCCTGCAACTCAACGTGCTATTTTGGACGTTTATGGCCAGGTTTATGCAGAAATGGGCAAACGTGGAGCTTTGAAGCGTACAGCTTTTCTAACAAAACATCACGTGTCAACGGTCAGAAGAATCATTATAAAAGGCCGCTCGACAGTACGCAAAACAAATAAAGAAAAATTTGAAAAAGTAGACAGTTTTACCAAAGATGTCATTGTGCGGATCATTCACGATTTTTATAGACGAAATGTATCTCCTTCTGCTGCCATGATTTATGAAGAATTGACCAAGGACGGTGCTGTTTTCCCATATTGCTTGTCATACTTCACTAAATTATTAAAGAGTATGGGATTTGACTACAAAAGATTAAACGCACGGAAATGCATTATGGACTCAAAAAGATTAATCGATCTTCGTGACATATATTTAAAAAAAATTCTGAAATACCGTGAAGAAGGGAGGAATGTCATATACCTGGATGAGACATGGTACGATACGCACGACGTGTCGAAAAAAGGATGGCAAGATGATGAGGCAAGATGTGCACTAAACGTTCCAACATCACAAGGAAAGCGAATTATAATTTTGCATGCTGGTTCCGAAGACGGCTGGGTAGACGGAGCATTGTTGCTATCGGCTAAGAATGTCGCAAATTGTAGTGCAGACTACCACCAAAATATGAACGCGGAATTATTTGAAACTTGGTTCAAGACACAATTATTAGCCAACATACCACCACACAGTGTTATCGTCATGGATAACGCGTCCTACCACTCCCGACAAAATCATTTGATACCGAACACCAATTCCAATAAAGATAAAATAAAAAGATTTTTGGATATGAAGAACATAAAGTATCCACCGAAAGCAACCAAAAAAAACCTAACAGACATATTAGGAAAGTACACGTTTCAAAAACAATATTATGTAGATGAATTGGCAAAAACCAAAAATTGCGAAGTATTGCGACTGCCTCCATACTATTGCATATTAAACCCCATCGAACTCATGTGGAGTCTCGTGAAAAGAAACGTGAGGAAATTGAATACGAGCCCTAAGTTCAGTGATGGAGTACTGAACATAATAAGGGACGTGGTAACTAATACAAGCACTCACTGGGGCAATTGCTGTAACCACGTCCGCAGCATTGAAAAAAATATGGCCAGGAACTATAGCCATCCACCAATGGTTATTCGTCTTTCGGCGTCGGATGATGAGTCGACTGAAAGCGAAGACGATGCAACATAACTCTAATGTTTATTAATGTAAATTTATTATACCTTTGATGCATGTTTTATTTATTTGTATTAATATAGGATTTATAATGGTTAAGAGTAGATTTTTTTGTTTTGTGTTTTTGATTTATTTAATTTGATTTAGTGTTTTTATTCAATTTTGCTGTATTTTCCTTGCTATCTAATAATTATTATTTGCAACAAAAATCATTTTCACTTGTACTATATTATTTTTAATTGTTAAAGGTTTATAATTATAAGAAAGAAATTGATTATATCTGATTTTTTATGACACGATTATATCTAGTAGTAAAAATACATATAACAGTTTATTTACCCAAAAAAAAGTTGATTATACCTATGTTAAACTTTTTTTAAATTTATATGTTTTTGACTTATTTAATTTGATTTAGTGTCTTTATTTAATTTTTCTGTCTTTTCCTTGCTATCTAATAATTCTAATTCGCAACTTTATTTGCAACAATAATCATTTTTACTTGTACTATATTATTTTTAATTGTTAAAGATTTATAATTATAAGAAAGAAATTGATTATATCTGATTTATAATGACACGATTAGTAAAAATACGTAAAACAGTTTATTACCAAAAAAAATAATGTTGATTATACCTATGTTAAACTTTTTAATTTTAAATTTACATTTTTACCTTACTTTTTAATATACAACGCTTTATCATAAATAACCGTGTTTCATTTTTAACACCACACTAAGTATCAAAATAATGTGAGTGGCGTATTGCTTCGGGGTGATCTATCGTCCTACACTACCAAAACGTAATATCTAGAATATCAGAGACATTCAATTTGAGCCTTAATACTATGACGATACAGTTTGTTTTTCATATGAATGTTACAGTGGCACGTGGCTAACTCGGTAGCTAGTGGTTTTGCGATAATAGACCCTTTTGATTGCCTTTGTTTGAAAGATTAGGGCTCGAAGCGAAACGTTCACCTGGGAAGAGCCCGACTATAATTCTCTATTACTTGGATAATGTTGTTCGGGACATCGGCTGTTTGAAGCTTCTTCGATAGACATTTATGATTTATGGAGTCGAAGGCCTTTGAGAGGTCCGTCGACACCATGGCCACGCTCTCCTTAGCTTCCAGCGCATCTGTTATGAACTTACCGGTGCGAAGGATTTGTGTGCCTTGCAGTGTTCCTCTGTTCTTGGTAAAGCCATGTTGAAACGGTGGTTGGAGTCTGTCTGCGGTTTGTCGCAGGCGCGATAGGAGCAGACGTTCGTATAGCTTACCCATGATGTTTAAGAGGGTGATGGGTCGGTACGATTTGGTATCTCGGTGATTCTTGCCGGCTTTATGTAGAAAGATGCACTCACCTGTTTTCCATCTGTTAGGATAATAGCCTGTCAAGAGCAGGTAATCAGCTATTACTTTGTACCTGATGAGAAATGGATCGCCTCCAAGTTTGAGGGCATCCGCTTTTATTTTGTCTGGGCCCGGCGCCTTCTTATTTTTAAAGCGTCAGAGTGCAAATTTTATTTCCTCTATAGAAGTAGCGTCGAGAGGCTGAAACGGTGTGGTCTTCTCTGTGATCTTATCCTCGTCACTTATCTTGGCTTTAGTGATGATCGCTGCGTCAACCAGGGAGTCGATGGTTTCTTTCTCGTTGTTGCAGCCCTCAATGTGGGGTAGTCTTTGTACTGGAGCCTTCAGGTTGCGTTGGATTCGCCACATCTGAGCTCTATTGTTCTGCGGATCGTTAATTAATCGTGTCCATTTCTCGTCGTTATATTCCAATAGTGCTTGCTGGACCAGGCGTTTAAGATGATTGTATGTTCTTCTTTGTTCAGTTACTCTATCTGGGTTGAAACGTAGACGCCACGCTTTACTTTTCGCTTTATTTCTTTCGTCTATCAACTTATTAATCTCTTCTGGGAGTTCATTTCTTCTGTTAACTTCATGTAGTGGTGCATACTCGTCCAGGGTTTCGGTAATAGCTTTTTCTAGTTGTAATATGTATTCCTCGCACTTTGCGTCGGATGTTATTATCTTTGGAAGTAAGGTAGTCTTATTCCATAGTGTTTGTTGAAAATTTTGTGTGATTTCATCGTTATTTGCAATACCACGGGTGTTTCTTACCAATGCTTTCTCTTTATCTACCACTATGCTTAGGTCCAGTAGCCAGGGCATGTGATCTGAGCCAACCGATGTTGTTTGTTGACATGTTATGGTGTCAAAGGCTTGCGCATCATATGAGAGGATAGCTGCATCGAGAATGCCGTAGCCCGCACTGTTGGGTCTTGAGGGTAGGCCCGTGTGATGTATGGTGCAGACGTCGGTGTTACAAAGGTCGCGGATAAGTATTCCTGCTCCCTCGTCTCTTGTCTGATTGAGCATGGTAATTTTAAGGTTCAAGTCGCCAATGGTGATGTTGGGTGCTTCGGTTATGATATCCTCTAGTTCGTCCTTAAGCGCTGCGGCGTCGATGTGCTCTGACCTGTGCGGTATGTATATTCCCTTGATTTTTAGAAAATCTCCGGTGTGATGATCGTAAGTGAGATTGATAGCAACGCCTTCGATAAGGCGATCTTTTTCTTCTGTACCTGGTGTTACGTCAGTTTGACTCCAGCGTATTCCTCGCATCACGTACATGGCTGTGGTCAGATGTGACGCGATCGAGTGATTGATCTTATCATAGTTAGGGATATTCATGCGTATTTTGGAAAAATCCACACGGCATTCGTTGACTACAATTATGTGTGGTTTATGACGTTCGACTAAGAATTTTAGCTCGAGGAATTTGCCTTTGAGGCCTTGCGCATTGAGGTGTAATATGCGCAACTTATGATATTGACTTTTAGGTTTATTTGTTGAGAATTTTGATAAGGATTTGGTGCTGTAGCTGTAGTTGGATTAATATTTGTTTCATTGTTGTTTGTAGGTCTCGTTCTAAGGGCTCCAAGCTGTTTTCGTTATTCGTTGTGTGGTCATTTGCCTGGATTGGTGGTTGGATTTTCTGTTGTGTTTGGGGCGCTCGTTGAGGTAGCAGCGGGAATTCTGAAGTGGAGGCTACATTCACGTACGACTCATTTTCCTGGCGATATCTATATGCTGTGTGTCTACGTTCAGTTGCTTCTCTTTGTTTGTTTTCTTTTTCTTTGTGTTGTGCTAATTGGCGTTCCACTGCTTTCTGAAACTTCTCGCATTTGAACTGGTTAGCTCCATGGCCCGGTTTCTTGCATGCTGTGCATATTTCTATCTCTACGCCTTCTTCGTTTTGAGTTGTGAGGGTAGGGGTTTTCCTCTCACCATGGCACGCCGATGTAGCGTGCGTGAAGAGATAACATTTCTTACACTGTATTACTCTCCTGGGGTCGAATTTGTATTCTTGAGGCTTCATGCTGAAGGCCCCGAAGTACGCGTGCTTCGTTGTCTTCATGAGCGTGGCGATTTCCTCGTATGGGTGGACACCATCAAAGATGAATAAGTGTAAATTACCTTTAATCGTTCTCATTTTGATCGGTCTCACACCGATGCACCTCTCCATTTCCTCAAGGCATGCCTCATTCGTCTCATCGTAGATGTTTGTGTTGAGCACAACCTTCGTCTGGTGGGTCTGCTGAGCTTTAGGTACACGTGCCACGAAACGGAGCGCATAGTCGAGTTTCTCCAGTTCTTCTATAATTTTGGTCCTTACTGCCCCGTTGTATACGCGGATAGTGATAGTTCTTTTATTCGGAGCCATGGCGTGCCTGGCCCCGTGTTCTGTGCATATTTTTCTAATCTTGTTTAGGTATTCTGGATCGTTGATTTTCTTAACGTCTGTAATGATTATATCCGGTATGTGAGTGGACTGTGTTATCCCCTTTGGTTTTCGGTGAATCACTGTTGCGTCAGGAGTGACGGCATCTCTTTTCCTCTTCTTGGGTTTGGGTGTGGTAAATGTCATGAAAGCATTATCGTCTTCCTTTTCCAATTCGCCTTTCTGCTCCTCTTCTGTGGGAAGCAAGAAGAATTGGTTGCATGTCGTTATGTCGAATTGTTGCTGTGAGGCCGGGCAGGCGGCGCGCGCATATACTGTCTCACGACCGGACGTTGCCAGGGCCCCGTAGTCGGCGCGCAGATTTGTCGAGGTGGTCACTTTGTGTACGCATCGTTGCAATCGGGCCACTAAGCGCGTTACGTGGTTTCTGACGAGTGGCGTGGCGGGACTCACCCAGCGACGACTTAGCACTTGTTTGTTGGATCTTTGATGTTTCTTTATATTCCGATAATACTTTATTTACTGTGCCGCATTCACAGGTCACCAATTCTTCGTTTTGGAGACCCATAATTGGCATGTACTTCACATTTATCTGTCTTTCACACTTGCGACAGTCTATCTTATTTATTTTGCAGAAGTTGATATTACACGAGTATATATTAATTTCATTTATACTGTTCACTAAATGACCGTTTGAGATTTCTGCCGAGATTTTTAAAAAACATTTTACTGCACTTCTCTTGTTACAAAATCTACAATTTAACTGTTTAATTTTAGTTTGGAGTCCATGCCACTCATGGAATTTTTTAATTATGTTATTTTTTGAGCAATGCCAACAGGCGACAGCGTATTGTCCTTCATTATCTGGAGAAAGTTCGAATACACTAGATAATTTATAGTCACTACTTTTTCTGCTGTTTACTTTTCTTGCACTCTCCGTGTCCATTTCACTAGTTTTGGTGTTTTGGGGAGGTCCTAAAGGGCCTCCCTTAGTTTCCACGCTCATATGAGCGAAAGGTGGGTAAAATCACTTGTTGTTTATTCCCTCAACCAGTCGTGCGAGACACTGGCCGCCCATGCTTATGGCCATAAGCGGCGGGTCTTGATAGCTGGTCGAGCGGGCCGAAGTATCCAGCGGAACTAGACACCGCTAGATTGCACGAACGCCGTAAGGCAGGGGTCTTGGTAGACTGGTTATGCGCGGAGCACTGCGTGGACGCGTCTAATCGCTACGGAGTTGAACTCTGCACTTACAATATGGGACAAAGGCTAGGAGGATGATGATGATCGTTTTAATAAATGTATATTTAAATACCTAATATGTAAGTGTTGAAGGAACTTGATATTTACCTTAAACATACTCGTAACTTCCTTCCTAAAATTAAACTCCACATTCAGTAACAGACCGCGTCCACGCAAGTATCTATTTGACACTTTCGTTTGATGGCCCCTACGTGACGGGGCGGTAAAGCGAATAAACGACAACTAAAATGTTTTTATACAAAACGAGCGCTCGCGACTTAAAATATACATTAAACTTGGATAATAAATAGGCCAGGGACTGAAAAAGAGCAAAAGACCGGTAACCTAAAATAAAGATATCAATTGAAAAGGTATCCAACAGTAACGGTACCCGCATAAATACAATTTTGTAGGTACCTTTTTCAAACGGTACTGCATCAAATGTATATATGGAACTAAATATATTTAGATTGCTTTAAAAGTCAGAAATTACCGTCAATGTTCAACATTCCTACAGAGCGCTAAAAACGCTCCATACAAATGGCCACCTACATGTGACGTCATTTATTTGTGGGTTGTGTACCTATATTTGTATGTAACTTGCCATTTTCACCGTGAAAAAGTGCCATCATTTAAGTTCATGGTCGTCGTACATTGTTTTTTTTTAATTATTATTTTTGAATAAAAAAATCATAAACATACGTTTGAAGTCACATTTTTTTTTCCATTGTTTCATGATCATGACATTTTGAGCGAATTTTATGAATATAACTATAGTATGTTTTATAATTCATTTCAATATTAGTCTACACCCCCATTCTGTAAAGCAGCTTATTTACATAAGTAAATTAAAATGCAGAGGCATAATCCATCTAACGGCACAATAACATTTCATTTCAATGTATGTTCTACATTTTCAACGTAGAGTTGTCCGCTGCTGAATATACGTATAAATTCACATTTAATATAATTTTCCATTAATACAGTGAAATCATCAATGAGATCTAATCTCAATTGTATTGGATTTCTTTTGTCTCCAGTTTTATCTGTTGATAGACATTTATGAAGTCTACGTGAAGTACTAACTATAAAATAACATTCGTTTCACAAATGTTCGTCACGAGAGCACAGTTACAACAAATTGGATTATGAAAAGTGGCAGAGTAATTTCCATCTCCCGAGACCAAATTTAGTAACCAAGTTTCGTTGTTCAAGAATTAGAAATTATAATGCAAATGCCTACTGTTCGCGGTCCGTTAACTTGAGAAACTCTATTCCCTGAATGGGACTAATATTTGTCTAAAAAGCAATTCTGAGCACCCGACTTGGAACGGCCCCCGAGTATTGCCCTCGTAATATGAATTAACGACTTCATTATAAACTTGATCAAACGCAGCTGTAAAAGCTGTGGTTGGCTGTTTGCCTATTAGACAATGCACTTTTCGCTTGTGGTCTTAAGCTGGGTGATACATATGTTTTAGATAGGTACTGGATATTACACTTTTGGTGTTTGTACAAACTGAGAAACTTGGGTGTCTTTATGTGAGCGCTACAGTCGGAATTAAAACAGTGATGTCAGACATTTGAGTTGCAATAAATGTCCTAACCTTTGTAGACTTTTATGCTTTGGTAGAGATGGTTTATAGACCAAATATAGATATGTGTACATGTAATTTCCCAGTCTTAATTTATGGAGTAATGTTACAGTGGTGTTTATGTACCTACTGTTTTAGTCATATTCAATTTGTAAACACGACAGACACAATTTGCATCACATCAGCAGTATAATCAGTATAATTGTACTTGAAATACGTTGTTGTCGAAACGCCAGGAATGCTGCGCTGACATAATCCATCGGATATAACGTTGAAATTAACATAGGTACCTACATGATATAATGTAACGTTTCGTATGTGTATGTTAGAATTATGTCATCGTACAAGAGATACAACGTCAGTCAAGATCTATCTCTGCCCGAAGGCATACCCAGCTCAAAAACATGTGTCCAATCTATACTGAGTACAGTGAGCACCTTACTCATAAGCTTTTTCTCTTTGGCAGGAGTATACCTGGTATGGCGAGGCGCATGCGAGGGCATGCGCGTGTACGTCGACTTCACCTTCACACTTCTCAGTCGCGACCACTTCACCGCGAATGAGGGCTTCTCGGGCAAGCAGGTCCGCTTCAGCGCCGGCTGCGCTGCCCAGGGCCGCGGCCGCTGCGTCACACTCGCCGAACTCAACACCAAGTTCGCTGACGCGCGCGGCGAGTTCCAACTCGAACTCTGCATGTCGCGAGTCCGTACCTTCTACTCGTGCGAGCTGCGGGCTCCGCGCGTTGATACTCCACCTATCGCTTTCGCTGGTTTCGATTGGACTGTCGCTGTCAATGGATGGAGTAAAGAGCCGCTGTCGCTCAGATTAGTCAGACTGTCGGGAGAAGGACAGCAGTGCCGCGTGCGCTACGCGCTAGCAATAGGAGAGGGCGAGAGGAGAGTGCAATCGGGCGTGCTAGAAACCCTTTGCGACGCGGAAGGCAGGACTCCGCCGTGGACGCCGCGTCCTCCTCCGCGACCTATTCACAAAGGCTTGCGGCTGACGGTGGAACTGATCCACGCTCGCGCTCTGGCTGATTTATCAGTGGCAGCGGCGGGCCGCGCCGTGACCTGCTACGACCGCGACAAGCAGGCTTGGGCGCTGCGATGCGACACACATTCTGACACTGTGCGGCTTCACATGCTTTATCGCGACGTGCACAACGTGCCGCGCAACCACTTGCGCTACGTGAGCTGGTCGGCGTGGCTGGTGCGCGCTAACCCCGCCGCCGGTGAATCAGACGCAGAGGAGCTGCCTGGGGCTCCGTTCTCCCACTACTACGCGCAGGACAGCGCCGATGAGGGCCTGATGATGGAGACGGCGCTGCGCGTGGAGGAGATCTCGCGCCCCTCGTGCCCGTTCCTGCACGCTGGCGGGGAGCTCCGCGTGCGGCTTGAGTGGGGCGAGACCTATCTGCTGTTCCAGGCTACTTACCATATCTATGACGACCTCTGTCGACTTCAAGCGCATCAGATGAGGTGAGATTTTATTATTAACTTGCTACCCGCTGTTTAACTCCCATAGGGGATACTAATATCCCACGGGAATCATGTTTTTTTGGGGATAGAGAGTTAAGGATAATTTCATGCAAACGTAGGTAACATCTAACCGTTTGGTGTGACGAATTAACATACGCAAAAATTTTCGCTTTGATAATATTAATGGCATTTTAATGTTATTGTAACTCAATGCTGTGTTGTGTGGATTAAATATAACTAGTTATATACATTCTAGTACCTACTGCAATTAGAATATGGCAATGTCATTAATAATGTAAAACTCAAACATTCTACTGAAAATGCGACGTTACTACTAAACCTTGAAAAAGCTCCTGACTCGTTCAATGGTGTATTCAATATACCTAGCAATTTTGGCTATGAAAAAACTGGATTTAACTTTACTGCAGGATTATTTAAATAAATACAACGACGTATTTGTAACGTCGGTTCTCGGAAACTAACGGTTTTGCATGTGGACTGCCCGATCCACATCCGATCAGTCTATCAAGCTTCGTACATGGAGATTTAATGCACATGAAGACGCAGGTTAGAACCTGCCTGAACCATTAAATTTAAACATAAGATTCAATGTAATTCAAATGTACTTTTCTTTGTCACCAGACGCGAGATCACAGCTCTTCAGGCGGAGAACTACTCCCTCGAGCGGCAGCTGTTCAGTTACCAGAAGAGCCTGGCGTACGCCCAAGCGCAGGCGGGCGCCGCCGAGGGCCCCCCGCCCGAGGGCGACGCGGGGCGTCGGTCCCCCGCCGAGCGTTCCCTTTCCACCGACACAGAGTACGCGTGAACACCGCCATCCTTAACACCGTGTGTCTTTAACACCGCTAGGTGTCTTTAACACCGCTAGGTGTCAGGTGTCTTTAACACCGCTAGGTGTCAGGTGTCTTTAACACCGCTAGGTGTCAGGTGTCTCTTTAACACCGCTAAGTGCGCCAGGTGTCTCTAACACCGCGAGGTGTTCTCAGTGCGCGGTCATATTCTCCGCTCCGCTCCCTTCTATCCTTTCGACTGACTCTGACGTTTTTGAGCGATTTATCTATTTTTCTAGACGTTTTACGGCGGGGTGACCTCGTCCGCACCGCTTCTCGCCGGTCGCCTGCACTCTCGCCGCTCGATCTATCGATAGCCAATTATTATACTCGACTACTTTTCTATTTATCTGTACATAAAATATATTTAGATATTATATATTATGTATATTTCTTAACTTGAAACTCGAATTCATATACTGCAACAGTCGATTAAGAGTAAAATCTATGAAAATGTCGTGATTGTTTTATTTCGTCACCCAAATTATGTCTGTACATACGCCTCTTCTTTCAAGATTGTCAACCAGAACACTTGAATATTATCATGAAATTCATGAAAAATATCGATAGGTAATGAGAATGAGAAAAGGTAGCTGTAATGTAAATTCTATAATCTGTTTTACTTTTAATAGAATTTACTGCAATATCATGCAATAAAGAAGCAATGGATCAACGTATTATAGCATAAAGGACAGTACTAATGTACAATGTACATCTAAAATCAACCTGGCTCCTACACATTGCGGCAAGCGACGTGACCAGCCTAATCCCACTAATAGCGCAGCTTTTTAGGGTTCCGTACCCAAGGGGACCCTATTACTAAGACTCGGCTGTCGAAACGGCTGCACCAATTTTAGCCACATATCCTCGAATGGTTATAGGATTCTTTTCACTTGACAACGGGGAAGAAAATAGAGGTTTTTTTCTTCTTCTACCGCACTGGCGAAGGGGGACGGAATTAGGGAATGCAACAACCGACCAAATTTCATAACCGATTATTCTATCGGTTATACCACAAAATAACCGATTAATCGGTTATGTTAGAACCGATTATTACAAACTTTGAAAAAAAATCGAAGAAATATGGTCTAAAAAACGTGGAAAGCTATGCTGCACGTACGACTTATAAATGAAACACAAACGATGTTTGGTACTTATCTATTACTTTAATCAAAATAATAATATTGCTTTGCTATTCCGCGATATAATATCGTGCCAGTTAAATTTGTGCTAACCCGTTATACTTATTTGCGTATTTTTTCATGCATACATGCATTTAATGGTCCCACCCTCCCACCACGATAAGAAAAATGAATACGCAAATAAATATAACAAACCACCACCAAAATAACAGAACTTACTCGACACGTGTTTCGCCCCTCTACGAGGCATCATCAGGAGATGTTGACGGTCTGGAGTCCGACAACCGAATATGGATTTCCGCAAAGTAACGCCTGATTCAATTAATTACTTATTACTTTAATCGACAAAAAAATACAATCATTTTTATTTCCAATATTTTCAATCAACAATCAACTTCGGGATATAGACACCCGTCCTATATTCATTACTCTACCTGCGCATTAGTAAGAAAGAGATGGGAGATGTTTATCTCCAAAAAAGGAAACAATGCGCCGTGGTATATTAGCTATAATACCACAAACCCAAAAAAGTTATAATTTGCATTTATGTATTACTAGCTTTTGCCCGCAACTACGTACGCGTGGAACTTGATAAAAGGGATTATTAAAAGCGCCTAAGCAAATGTAAGAGCAATTGCGCTTTTGGTCTAATAATTACATTTCCTACAGGGTCACCGCACCCCAACAGAAATGTTCACTCACTTTTCAATCTTTTAGGTATAATTTCCAGAATGAAACTATTCTATGTCCTTCCTCGGATCTTAAACTATCTCTATGCCAAATTTCATCAAAATCGATTCAGCAGTTTAAGCGTGAAGAGGTAACAGACAGACAGACACACTTTCGCATTTATAATATTAGTATGGATTATTTTCATGTTCCGACCGTTCTGAGAGTTTCCTCGGAACCCTGCTCCGGGCTCGGCAGTTTCAGTAGTTGTAAATTTGTTTTAAGTACAGTACCTACCTAAGTTACTTAGCTTATAATGATGTTTGGTTTCGCAGTGTACTACGAAAATTACGAAAATGTCATGATTTAAACAAATATTAAATAACCGATTATAACCGATTACGAAATAAAAATAATCGGTTATTGATATGACTGAAATAACCGATTAAAACCGATTTTTTCGGTTTCGGTTAAAACCGATTTGCATTCCCTAGACGGAATGTTTGGCCAAGGCTAGACGTAGGTTAAATCGCCAATAATTGGCCACCGTTCAATAACTGGCCACCTCAAACTAAAAATGAACTCTGTTGAGGTTTTATATTCGTTTTTATATTGTCTATGTTTATTTGTCTATTTTTTGAAGAACTATTGTTTTTAAGTTAGTTGTCAATATATTCTTGCGTCAAGCTGCTGCGTTTTTGTCCTAGCTCCCGTAGTTATCGAAGATTCCCGTACAAACTCTGTTCACCTATAAATATAATTCATTTTAGTATTATAAGACTACACGTAAATTCCATCCGATTTCGTTTTGATTTAATCATTTTGAATCTATGCGCTCGCCCGCTCGTCAAACGCGCGCTCACGCATAGTGCTTACCCGCTCTAACACCGCGCGTCTCGCTCACCGCGTCACGTACGCCAGTCCGCTCGCCGCTCGTAGCCGAACAGGCAACCAAATCTTAGTTTCGGTCGGTTTCGGTGTGTTTTGTTAAACTTCTTAACTGTTTGTATTATTAAGAGTACGTTCATAATAAACGTTAAAGTGTGCGCTTTAGTTTCATTGACACTAACCGCTAGTACCTAAAACTACACTGGCGCTCAACTCGCGGCACACGATCGATTCGCGGAATCGAAGTGTTTACCTACGAACTAAATAGTGATACTAGTGGTTATGTTTTTGTGAACAGTTGTTATCGTGGTTATAGTACAGTGTCGTCGTCGTAACGTAGTGCTATCTACATGTTACTTACGAAAATTACGAAGTAATATACCTACCGTTCGTCATTATGCCTCGTCGGAAAAGTACGCAAAGCTCTGATCGAGATATAGCGGAAGAAGACACGATGCTAGGGGCTCAACTGTCGTCGTTCTTGTCGGCGTTTGCGGAGGCACAGGCAGCATCGAATCGTCAATTAGTCGAAAGCCTTGTCCAAGCCGCAACGACCGCGAACACGCACGAAGTTGCCGCGCCGTCCCCGGCGCCATCTTGTGCCACTCCCGCGCCGTCGCATAATACAAATACGAACTTCGCAAATTGTACTGCACGATTTAACGGCTCCATGCGTGATCCCGAGGTGCTGGAGGCATTTTTGGACAACATAGAAATGTACAAAGAGTGTACAGGAATAACGAACGAGCATGCTTTACGCGGACTCCGCATGCTACTCGAAGGAGACGCCGCAGTTTGGTGGCGTGGGGTAAAAGCATCGATCACTACTTGGGATGAAGCGATACGAAGACTTCGTGCAAGATACGGTGTAGCCCGTCCGCCGCATAAAATATTCCGAGAAATATTCGCGGCCGACCAAGGTCACGAACGCGGGGAAGCGTTCATTGGACGACTACGTGCTTCGTTAGCTTGCCTTCCATACCCAATAGAAGATAGGATGCAGGTCGATATGGTATATGGACTGCTCGACAAAAGAATCCGAGAACGGGTCCCGAGAGAAGCTGTGAAAAATCTGGACGAATTGCTGCAGAAAACACTAAGCGTCGAAGACGCCCTCGACGAAGTGACCGCTTCGCGTTACGGCGCGAGCGCCGCCGACTCATCGCTCCGCGGATCCAGCAGCAGCGCTAACTACAATCGCGTTTTTGCGCGCGAATTGCGCGCGCCCCTGCGCGATCAACGCGCAGCGCGCGCTTGTGATAGCGCGCCGCCGATCCTCGCGCCGCCGACCGCCGCGCCGCCGCGCGCCGCCACGACGTCGGGCGCCGCTGTGCCTACCGCTGCGCCGCCGCCGACACTACAGGATCGCACTAAGGTGACTAGTGCGCCGCAAGGTAAAAAACTTTATTGTGTCTATTGTCGTAAAAGTGGCCATGAGCGTAGTGATTGTGCGAAATTTAAGAACAAATCCGAGTCTGCAGATATCCGTTGTTATGGTTGCAACGCAAAAGGCGTTATTCGTGCGAACTGTGATATTTGTAACAGTAACAAAGACTCATTCTGTTCTTTCGATGACTTTAAAAGTGACGAGTGTAAAGTAAATCGTTCAAAGAATAATAATGTGGGTGCGAAACGTAGCGCTAAGCATTCAAAGAGTATTTCAGGTCAGACTGAACATTTTGCTATTGTGTCACAGATTAATAATGCGCAGACGGATCAACGTAGTCATGTTATGCCGTCCGATATTACTTGTTGTCGTACTAAGAATGTATGTAATGTGTCACAGATTAATAATGCGCAGACGGATCAACGTAGTCATGTTATGCCGTCCGATAGTACTTGTTGTCGTACTAAGAATGTATGTAATGTGTCACAGATTAATAATGCGCAGACGGATCAACGTAGTCATGTTATGCCGTCCAGTACTTGTTGTCGTACTAAGAATGTATGTAACGTGTCACAGATTAATCATGACCAGACGGATCACTGTATTATGCCGTCCAATAGTAGTAGTTCATGTCATACTGATAACGTTAATATTGTGTCAAAGAGTAACACAATTCAGACGGGTCAATCTGTTAATGTTACCCCGTCTCAAGCTTATTCATGTTCAAATGAAAATTTAAATGTCTTGTCAAAGAGTAACACAATTCAGACGGGTCAATCTGTTAATGTTACCCCGTCTCAAGCTTATTCATGTTCAAATGAAAATTTAAATGTCTTGTCAAAGAGTAACACAATTCAGACGGGTCAATCTGTTAATGTTACGCCGTCTCAAACTTATCCATGTTCAAATGAAAATTTAAATGTCATGTCAAAGAGTAACACAATTCAGACGGGTCAATGTGTAAATGTTATGCCGTTTCATAGTAATTCATGCCATACTGAATTTTCAGATATTGTGTCAAAGACTAACGATATTCAGATGGGACGATGTGTTACTCCGTCAAAGAATAGTTTATCACAGACTGTACGTTGCGGTGATGAGTCGCGAGCGGATCGTGCAACTACTTTACAAAGTGGCGGTACCGGCGATCGTCCGATTTTGCGAATTGAGATTCTCGGTTATCGCGGTACCGGGTTAATTGACACGGCAGCTAAACGAAGTATTGCGGGGTCGAGTCTTTACGCGTTGTTATGTAAATTAAAGCAGCCTTTACGTGATTGTTCGATGACGATTAAGCTTGCCGATGGTGTAGTGCGCGATATTAAAGTTAAACTTGTTGATGTTGAAGTAAAGCTCGAGGGCTCTATGATACCTATAACGTTTGTTATATTCCCTGACGCGGTTAATAACGACACTTTATTGGGAATCGACTTCTTAAGAAAGGCGCGTCTTGTTCTTAACATTCCTAACGATTCATGGTTTACAGCTGATCGGCCTCAGGTCATTCACCCTCTTCTGTGCGAGTCGTCAAGATCGTATGTAGGGTATGCGACTGCGGATGTTCTTCGGTGCGATGAAGGTACCATGCTGACACCGACTGAAAAGGCGATCCTGGCTGAAACGTTACATGAATATGGAGACATCTTCAGAGAAGGGGGAGGTCCGACACCGTTCGCAGAACACTGCATCGACACGGGTGACCACAAGCCCATCGCCGCACCGCCATACAGACTCACACCAGCCAAGAAAGCCATTATGGAATCTGAGATAGACAAGATGCTCAAGGAGGGCATCATTGAGGAATGTGAGTCACCATGGGCCGCACCGGCTCTCTTGGTGCCAAAGAAAGACGGAACTTATCGATTCTGTGTGGACTATAGGAAACTCAACGCGGTCACAAAGAGTGACTCTTATCCATTGCCCGTCATCGACGACTTGTTGCAGTACACAGGTAAGAGCTGTTACATGAGTACCATTGACCTACGCTCCGGTTACTGGCAAGTCTCTGTCAAAGAGGAGGATCGGGATAAGACGGCGTTCGTTTCACCGCTGGGAATACATCGCTTTTCCCGGATGCCCTTTGGATTACGAAATGCTCCGGCGACTTTTCAGCGGTTAATTGACAGATTCCGCTCCGGTGGGTCACTCCAAGGCGTGACCATACTAGGGTATATAGATGATCTGATTGTAATATCTGACAGCTTTTCGCAGCATTTGGAGGACTTACGTGCTGTATTTGACCGATTACGTGTCTTCAATCTGCGTGCCAATCGTGCCAAGTGTGTATTTGCACGAGAAAGTGTCAAATATTTGGGACACGTCATCACATCTCAAGGAGTGTCTCCAGATCCAGATAAGATCAAGGCTATATCTGAGATGAAAGAACCTACCTCTGTGAAGCATCTGAAGAGCTTCTTACAGACGTGTTCCTGGTTCAGGAAGTTCGTCCCAGGGTTTTCTCAGGTTGCCCAGCCTCTGACTATGCTTACGAAGAAAGATCAGTCATGGTTGTGGGAAGAAGCCCAGGTCAACGCTTTCAAAGAACTTAAGAGGTTACTTACCTCTTCACCAATACTGATTCAGCCTGATTACTCCCGCCCATTCGTTCTTAGAACTGACGCCAGCAATTATGCCTTGGGCGCAGCTTTATTGCAGGGGGAGTCTCAGCGTGAGGAACGTCCTATAGCGTACGCCAGCCGCCTTCTTACACCTGCAGAGCGCAACTACTCTACCACAGAGAGAGAGGCTCTGGCAGTCGTGTGGGCCGTTGAAAAGTTCCGTGGCTTCATCGATGGTCACTCTGTGCGCGTGGCTAGTGATCATCAACCCTTGAAGTGGTTACTTACCCTCAAGTCGCCGACGGGAAGACTGGTACGCTGGGCGATGAAACTCCAATCCTTTGATCTTCAAGTTGATTATACACCTGGAAAGGCTAATGTCATAGCTGATTCACTTAGTCGCCCTCCGTGCGAAGAGGAAGTTCGTGATTCCTGTGGAGTGTGTACTGTGATCATCGAAACGCCGAGATGGGAAGCCGCTGCTCTGCGCGATGACCAGCTCGCCGATCCAGAAGTAGCGAAGATCATCAAGGGCCTGGAAGGAAAAGATGAATTAGAGAACAACAGATGGACAGAAAGAGGATACCATATGTGCAGAGGAGTACTGTACCGTTATACTGACGTAGACACCGATGAACCACAGCTCGTTATCCCTGAAAAAAGAAGAAAGCAGGTGATGCTGGAGTGTCACGATGCTGCTACCTCAGGTCACGGAGGATTAGATAGGACACTGCACCGCATTTCTCAACGGTTTTACTTTCCTGGTATGCGTCGTTTTGTAACTGAATACCTGAAAACCTGCATCGATTGCCAGAGGTTCAAACCGTCTAATGAGAAACCTACAGGATTGTTACAAACTCCTGTTCCAGCCCAACGATTCGAAGTGTTGGCTGTCGATCTTTTTGGACCACTTCCGAAGGGTGCCAATGGAGAGAGATGGGTACTTATCGTCGAAGACACCGCAAGCAAATGGGTGGAACTATTCTCTCTCGTTGAAGCTACTGCTGAAGTTTGTGCCAAAACATTGATTGAGGAAGTCTTCTTACGTTTCGGATTTCCACGTCGTGTCATTTCCGACAACGGAGTGCAATTTATTGCGGAAGTGATGCAGAAAGCGATGTTCACTCTGAACGTGAAGCAAAACCTCGTCCCATTGTATCATCCAGAAGCGAACCCGGTTGAAAGGAAGAATCGCGATCTGAAAACGCAGTTGGCGATCCTTGTGCAGGATCATCATAGAGAGTGGCCAGAAGCTCTGCCTTTCATTCGCTTTGCTATGAATTCTTCTAAGACAAAGTCAACTCAACAAACTCCCGCATTCTTGACTTATGCTCGTGAGTTAAGGTCACCGCTGGATGTGCAAAGTGATCTGCGTGCTGTAATAATGGCCGAAAACTATGTGCCCCAGATCACTCCGTACTTACTGAAGCTTGCAGATACTCTAAGTACAAGCAAGGAAATAATCGAGAAGAACCAGGACATGCAAAAGGCTGCTAAGGATCTTCGCCGCAAAACTGATGCGCTGGAAGTCGGTGATTTGGTGTTGATGAAATCCCACGTCCTTAGCAACGCTTCGAAAGGCGTCACTTCTAAGTTTGCTCCGAAACGTGACGGCCCCTACGTTGTTTGTAGGAAAGCAAGTCCAACAACTTATTGCGTCGCTTTTCCAGAAAAGCCAGAAGAGATTGTAGGAAAGTATCATATCTCTGATCTGAGACGCTATCATGGTAGGGAGGGTGAATGCCTTGAGGCTCCGGTCGCTCCTGCTCGTCGGAGAGGACGACCTCGAAAGACTTAGGTTATTTTAGTTTGACTAGTTGTGAGGACACTGTCCTAGTCAAAAGGGGGAGTATATAAGACTACACGTAAATTCCATCCGATTTCGTTTTGATTTAATCATTTTGAATCTATGCGCTCGCCCGCTCGTCAAACGCGCGCTCACGCATAGTGCTTACCCGCTCTAACACCGCGCGTCTCGCTCACCGCGTCACGTACGCCAGTCCGCTCGCCGCTCGTAGCCGAACAGGCAACCAAATCTTAGTTTCGGTCGGTTTCGGTGTGTTTTGTTAAACTTCTTAACTGTTTGTATTATTAAGAGTACGTTCATAATAAACGTTAAAGTGTGCGCTTTAGTTTCATTGACACTAACCGCTAGTACCTAAAACTACAGTATTAAGCTGTTAATTACTGGCCGCCCTTCAATAACTGGCCACGATATAATAAAATGAATTCAGTTTGTAGGTGAACAGAGTTCATTTTTAGTTTGAGGTGGCCAGTTATTGAACGGTGGCCAATTATTGGCGATTTACCCTATAATAAATACTTTGATTCATCAATATGGTAAAAATACTAATGGATCGCATTCTGGGAATCCAGAAATCTAGATTTTCGTGACAAATACTGTCATCGATCAATATAGCAGACTAGACGAACAATATATACCTACTTTTCACAGTACGATACAATAGCGATGGCTAGATATACAATATATCTATCTGGATATTACAGTATTTATTGTATGTCTAGCCATCGCTTTAGAGGCTAATTTTCATCTAAACATTCTAAACAGCCATCCTGGATGCATGCGAGAGGAGGCAGCCTTAAATGCATGCGACGTCACCTCTAAAAGATTTGAAGTGTCATCTTGCGTTATGACATACTCGTCTACTTAACGCCTGAAATATTTATGAAACGTTAGTATCTAAACGTCAACTTTGGACATTTCTATATCCTTGAGTTCCATGAGTTTACGGTACCGAACTCGCTAGCAGCGTAAACGGTTTTTATAGAGAATAGTACAGTGCCCCTAGAGTTTACTTTGTAGAACTACGGTTCTCCATACAGTTTACGCAGTTGCTAGCCAGTGCGGTCACTGTAAACTCATGGTAAGTACGTATGTAGACCTCGCGAATTTGTTTCGTAATGACTGTTTTTTCATTTCATTATTAACGCTTTCAGTCCCCATATCTCCGTCATTTTGGATAGTTTTGCATAGCCTAATCGATGAAAAAATGGTACACTTATATACTTATGGAACCTACTCAAAAATTTCATGGGAATCTACAGACATTATCTTCGAATATTTGACCAAAATCAAACGGAAACGCTTCGCTGGCTCGATAATTAGATGCCAATAATAAAGACACTGCTGCTGTGCTAAATATATTAATTGCAAATCGTACAAAATATGACATTCAAACATGATTTTTCTCGAGATTAGGTAGTGATACACCATGCCCACCTACTTGAAATGCGATAAACATAAATTTATGAAACATGTAATGTCTCATTTTTTATGTGGGTACATAAGTTACCACATTTTTATACTTACTTATTAATTTTTTAATTGATACAAAGATCAAAGCTTAAAGAAAAATTTAAATGAGTTACCTGGTGGAAGACACCGAGAGTCGAACCTGGCATACGTCTGGATTGCCGGTCCAGCGCGTTAACCTTTCCGCCACCCTAACTCCCAAGCAACCTCTCGAATTTTTCATCATGCTTTATGTGTCGATCTTTGCATTGTTTATTTGCAAGGCTTTACTCCTTAGCAACCTCTATGTGAATACGTTAAACATCTTACCGCACCACTTTACAGCAGTGTACTTTACAGAAGTGATGCGATAAACATGTTAGAAAGTAAGTAGGTATACTAACTTATTCCTCATGATATGTACGTAATAAAAAAAAATAACAGAAAGGTAGTCAGCAATATTGATTGATTGATTGATTGATATCTTTATTCCTTATTGAAAATTACATCACATTTCACATGTTAAATAAAATAGAACGAATTCACAATAAGATCGTCAGGGCAGTTATATAAAAATAGAAAATAATTTGAAATAATAAACAAAATAACAAGAGACAAATGTCGATCTTTGCATTGTTTATTTGCAAGGCTTTACTCCTTAGCAACCTCTATATGAATACGTTAAACATCTTACCGCACCACTTTACAGCAGTGTACTTTACAGAAGTGATGCGATAAACATGTTAGAAAGTAAGTAGGTATACTAACTTATTCCTCATGATATGTACGTAATAAAAAAAAATAACAGAAAGGTAGTCAGCAATATTGATTGATTGATTGATATCTTTATTCCTTATTGAAAATTACATCACATTTCACATGTTAAATAAAATAGAACAAATTCACAATAAGATCGTCAGGGCAGTTATATAAAAATAGAAAATAATTTGAAATAATAAACAAAATAACAAGAGAAAAATGTCACAATTAAAAATATAATATAATACTGCTCAAAGCAGGTAGGTACAGTTAGTAAATAATAAAATTTCATATCAATGAAATGTCAAATTACAATGTCAAATTAAGAAAATTATTTAAAATACTTACCTACACAATAATTATTTATTGTCCATATATTCACTTTTATATCTATGATATATTCATGATATATTCTCAAACAGAAGTTGGGTTTTTGATAGAAAAAAGGTTTTAAATGGCGCTCAAACATTTGATCTGACGTCTCGTTTCTGAGGCTGGCGGGTAGACGTAAACGTAGAAGATAAAAGCTTGTCTCAAACATATTTAATAATTTTGATGAAAACAAGAAAAGAAAACATTTTATTTTGACACGTATCATATCGTTCAACATTTTCGTGGACATAATCTAATTACATGGTTTCGTAACAATAAAAAAAATATAGAATAAACCAAAAAAAATAAAAAGTGTTATATTTTTGTCTAGTTCTGATATATCTTAGATATTCCTATCATAATTTTATTCATATTATTAAAGGGGAAACCTTTATAATGGTGGGAATATAAGCTAATGTCCGTAACTATAGGTAATCTACAATAATCGATATTGCAATTAAGCAATTATTCAAATAAGCATTTTAAAACCAAGGTAGCTTAGTTTAATATGCAATAATTGCAATACCATTATGGAAAATCAATAATCGGTTCTTATAGGTATCAACCGATGACTCAACCTTATCGTTAGTCACATTAATTGAGTAAGTATACTAAGGTAGTGTCAGTACTTAACCACGAAAAACCTTTTCACGAACGACTTTATCACGAAAAACTTTATAACGAATAGACGTTATCAGTTATCACGAAAGACCATATATAGGCATAGTAAGCGGCACGCGAACCATGCTATAGACTGTTTTCCCGGCTCCGCCTTCTACCTTTGTCCAGAGTAAAACAACGCGTATTGCGTAGCGAGATACACGAGGTCGGTCGTGTTGTTTGTGACGCGCGCGAAAATGGGATGCAAATGGGATATACCTAAAAAATAAAACATTTTATCGTAAAATATAAGAGGCCAATTTATATGTTACTAGCGACCCGCCTCGGCTTCACACGGGTGCAATGCTGATAAATTATGCATGTAATATACCTACATATAAAACATCCTCTTGAATCACTCTATCTATTAAAAAAACCGCATCAAAATCCGTTGCGTAGTTATAAAGATCTTACGTAGAGACAGACAGACAGCAGAAAGCGACTTTGTTTTATACTAGGTAGTGATGATACGTTTTTTAAATGTTTTCCTTCATAGTATTTCGTGGTCATCACTATTGACTTGACTTCTATATATCCTAACAAGCGTCGGGCCGGCCCAGGGATAGTGGCTTAGTGGCGCTACCAACAGCTCTCATATAGCAATAATGTTGTGCGGGTATTGCTAGGTGTGATTTCCAAGGAAACAAGGTGATCTTTAAATTAATTATTTATTAAGAAAGTAACTGTTAGATACAACACGTAAGGAGCGACTGGCTAGTCGCCTCGGTAGGCTTCGCCCGCGCCCCGCGCGGCGTTACAGGAATGTGCCTACCTAGTGGGAATTGCGACGCTACTGTGTTCCCACAATGTGTATACGTCATATATCTGCATTATTAATCGTCAGTAGCAATTTGTCAGTAACCAAATTACGTAAGATACTACTTTAAACGGTTTAAAAAAAAACGGTAATTAATCGCGTTCATAAAGTCCATGGTCTCGAACGGACTCTCTCTTCGCTTAATCTATTGGTGTACTTCCTTTTCGCCGAATTATGTTTCGTCAAACGTTTCATTTCGTCAAATGTTTCATTTCGCCAAAAGCATGTTTCACTGAAACTGTAAACTATTTCGGATTGTTGTAAATATCATCGCTTCTATTACTAACTTACTGAATGCAAAAGTATTTAACGCATATTTTTAAGTTTTCAAAACCGTCATAGTATTATTGTATTAAGCGGTTTACACTCACGTGAAATTGTCAGGAACGGCCCGACATGTTTCGAACTCGTATGGAGCTTAAACCGCTTAATACAATAATAAAATATGTCTCACGAAAGTTTTAATAAAATTACCGTCATAGTATGTTTCAGAATCTAAAATTTAGAGCTTTAATAGAGCCTAATTCTGAAATAGTACCTTTTTGTTATAGGTACTAAACCAACGGAAGAAAGCTAACCTACTTTTCACAAATACTCACGATGATTTTTAGTAAAGTTAGGTACACGACACTGCTTTAACAACGATTATTATGACGTAGCAATTCATCTTACATGTGAAATTAAAAAACGGCTATACGTTCATGAAGTAAGTAGGTACAGTCGCCATCAGATATATCGCAGCATTTTTTAGTATTTCCGAACACAAGAGATGGGTATTGGTCAAATATGCATATTGGAATAATTATTTGAATCTATTTTGTCAATAAACGAACCCTGAAAATTCATAATTTCGGATTTCCGTAACAACATACAAATGCTGATTTACTGGTTGCGCCATCTGTTGGTGCTACGGCTAAACTGTTTCGTCTGCTGTCCGCGTTTATCAGGCCCGGGCAAACTTAACGTAGCCGGGCAATCATCGTACCAGCCCAGACGTTCACTGATGTACAAAGGCCTCCCCCGAGGTACTCCACAACGACCGGTAGTGCGCTGAAGGCTAGTGCAGTCGCTATCAGAAATATCGCAGCAAATAATGCGTTCATAAATGCTGCCGTGTTACGGTAAAAGGTCGTATCTTTATACGGATGTCATAGTAAGATACGTTTTTTTACCGTAGCATGGCAGAATATGTGAGGCGCTAGAGTGCGTGTTCAAATATTTATAAACGCACTAGGAGTTGCCCGCAACTTCATCCGCGTATTTTTTTCTTTACAGTAGACGGATAAAAAGTATCCTATAACCATCTTTGGATTCAGCTATTTCTGTACCAAAATTGGTTAAAATTTGTCCAGCCGTTTCGGCGTGATGCGAGGACAAAGGAAATTATGAAAATAGATGGCGCCAGGTTGGCACCGCGCCGCGCGCCCATACAGAACAAACGACGATCCTGCATCACGCTATCAAAATTTTTACTGAAATCATGACCCCTACAGAAAATGTTTTTCAATACAAATCTAGCATTTTATAATAGTATCGATGTTTAACTGCGATATATCTGATGGCGACTGTAGATACATTAGCTGATTCCTTAGCCTTTTAACAAACATACATAATGTTATGGATTCCCTTGAAATGTCGACAAACGTTTCACCGAATGCTTCATTTCGTCGAATTTTCATTTCGTCGACAAATTTTTACTCGTAAGTCATAAATTTTTCAGACATTTTGTAAATTATAACCTTTAGATTAGGTTAGGTTAGGTTAGGTTTGATAACATTCAAAAATATTTTATGGTTTCAGAAAAAAATGCTTTCGATGAAATGAAAATTCGATGAAACGTTTGTCGACATTTCAAGGGTAAACCATAATGTTATCCAGGTAGTATCAGGGTGTGACGGAATTTAACTAGATCGCTCACTACGCAATGTCTGTGTAAGGGAAAAGTCGGTGTGTGTTAGTTGCTAGTCGTATGGCACACGCGCGTCGTTTGACTATGGTCCATTAATACGTGAGGTATAAATGGCCAAAACCTCACGTAATTAATGGTCGCCTCTAAACCAAGAAAATACAGTTCTCTGGTGGTCTTGGAGATCAAAAGAGAAAACTTTCTGAAGTATTTTATTCTGTAATTACAGTAAGTATAGATTATCATTTATCAGTATTATCACTCACATTATGTGATAAGTGTGTAGTAAAAGATCTATCTCATAATTCGGTTTAATCCAGGAAGAAAAGAAAATGTAATAATTTAAATTACATTTATTTCAAAATTAGCTTATAAAATAATTACTGCATTATCAAATGTACTTAAAATAAAATCAACATAACGCCACTCGCAATAATAATTAGTATATTACTATTTATAAATTAATTAATTACTTATAATATAAATTACCAGTCTTAGCAGGGTCATTCTCATAGTTTTGCCCTTACCTTTTCTAACCATTATTTTGAAAGTTAAGAAAATGTGTGTATATATTTAACTTTTAATTGACATTAATCTCATGTACACAAAATAAATTAGGCTTTATTATTTTAAAACTTCAGGCACAGTATGTATTGGGACAAGTGAAGAAAAGGGATGATTAACAACTGACAACATTTCAAATTTTCAAATACATGATCAGTAGTATAAAATAATTTAATTAATCTATTACCACAGAACCCGAAACTATAATTCAATCATCCTTTTAATTTGCTTAGTTTTTAGCAAAATCTCTCTACAGAACGTCACCTTGTGGAACATTGACAGTCACAATCACAACACACAAAAAAACAGTGGTACAATTTCCATTCTAAATCTGCCTTAGTAAAAGTCCGACTGTATGATTTTCTGCACTGTGACCTGCTTACACTCTTGTAGATTGAGGAACTTATAAAATTAATTTTTCAATCACAAATTCGGATACTTACAATAATGTAAAAATGAAGTAATATTAATTTTTCTGATAATATTGGACAAAAAGCCTGATTAATAAAAAATGTTGTCATTTACCAATGAGAATGGCCCGGCATAAAATAACATTTATATTAATATTCACGTTTTATTTCATTTACATCAACTATATGTTGATATGAGTTTTCTGTACTACTTGTAGGGTTATGAAGTTGTGACGAATTCATTATTACTTTAGATGATTGCGTAGATTCTTTATGCTGGTCTTGATCACTTCTAGAGTTACATAATACTATATGGGATGTCTGTAAATTATTTAAACTATTTATATGTGGAGTTTCATTAATAACTGTTACACTTTGTACATCATTCA
The DNA here is from genome assembly GCA_947623375.1 of Apotomis capreana. NCBI lineage: Eukaryota > Metazoa > Arthropoda > Insecta > Lepidoptera > Tortricidae > Apotomis > Apotomis capreana. The sequence goes on from OX392501.1 coordinate 3,090,686, forward strand.
CCATAGAAGTTGATGATGATTGTCTAAATACTGGAACTTGCGTGTCATTATTGTTATATGTATTTAACCGATTGTTTTTTATTTGTTTAATACTATTTAATATACTTATTTGTAAATCCATTTTTTCGTTTTCCGTCATATCCTTTATATACGGCACGAAGGACATGAAAAATATTTCATCCACAGACGAATTTGAATTGGTTTCTGGTTTCTTGAGTTCACTTACAATTTGCTTCACAACATTTTCTATTTTTCTTGAAGTCGGTATTATTTTCTTTGATTTCTTTTTAATTGGTGTCCAGTTAACATCACTTTCCTCTGCATTTTCAATCTCAATTTCCGTAGTAGTGTTTGGCTTTTTGCTTTTTATCAGAAATTGCAGGTGATCAGCATAAACATATGCCTTTTTTGAGTTCTTCGTTTTTAATGATTTAAAAAAGGCATCTTTGATGTTCACCCATTTAGCTCTGATTATCTCACCTAGAAAATAAAAATAAATAAGTAAATACCTTACTATAAAATTTTCTAAGCTATACTTGAAATACTAAACCCAAGGAAATCGCTAGCAGTAAACATGAATGTTCTAGATTCCACACCTTCTTATCACAAATATGAAATAAGTACTTATTGATGTACATAATTTCAATAAAGTAATGGAATATTAAAACCATAACAACAGGCAAGATTTAAGTGTTAAACAGCAAATTTAAAATAATGACCGTGAGTTTATGTTTGTAACTAAAACAATGTCATAAGAAATGTCTTACCAACATCTTTCCTTTCTTTTGAATCTAGATCATCATACGCCTCCTCCAAAATTTGGAATACTTCGAGCCAAGCCTGATGTTTCATAATCTTGTCCTTGTATTCTTCTATAGACTTGTCCCAAAGGCATGGTCTTTCTTCGATGAGTGCCAATAGCATCACAGTATCATATTTAAATGCCATCGCACGAAATCATAACAATACTAATATCAACATAACAAAATAAAAACTTTGTGAATGTATTGGAATAGGACGATGGGGCTGCCCGACGCGGCGGTGACAGTGACAGCACACACACAGCTTTAATTTTCTTGTCTGTACATGGTCTGTACACACACTACATATACAATTTTGCCGCAACGTTATTGGATTTCAGCTACGACACTGGAACTTTATAAGACAAGTAATCGTTGCCGTCCACGTCATAAACCGTTACTATGGAGTAAAACATAAAAGCGGCTGCATACGTATTCTTACATTTAAATAGATGCCTTGTCTTGCCTTGAGTCGACGATGTAAGTATTTAATTTAATCGTATGATAAAAAGGGTCGTAGGATGGACGTACGAAACAACTATACGCCCTGACCCTGACAGTAAAAACGTGACGTTCGATTTGAGGGCACTTTACTATTTGTAGTGTAGACGGTGTTAGAGTAATTTGTGATACTACTTTATTATTTCCAAAAGATGTGTTTTGGCTAGCATTTTTGATATAACTTGTTTGGCTCATTTTGATCGCTTAATTTTTAACTTTTAAAATAATAAATATATAGCGTAAAACCGAAAAAAGCCGTTTTTAAACATACCTCAAACATATTTCACTCGTTTCCGAACGAAACTTTACTGTCATATGTCAACGTCAATGTCACAACATAACCACGTTTATAACACGCTTGGAATTTGCGTCGCACTATTATTATCATAATCATAATAAAATGGCCCAAGGGAAACTAAAAGTAAAAAGCAAGCTTCCAGCGGGCGCTAAAACAAAGAAAGCGAAAGGCAAAGCTGTGACCAAGCGGCCTAACGCGCCAGTTAAAAGCAAAGCTACAGCTTTGGAAAGGAATAAAATGAAGGCGAATGTGACGAAGATGGTGAACGCTGTGGCCGAGAAGCAGCTAAGGTCGCTATCAACGCAAACTCCTCAGCTGTCGGCGGCGCAGCAGCGGGCGGCAACTGCACCCACGGCGCCAGTGCCCGCCAAAACATAGAAACGAACTGCGGTTAACAGTGGATAAAAAACTCAAGTGTACAGTTTCTTATGATATATTATTGTATAAGAACACGGAATTATAGAGTATATTAGTTAAAACGTTCGTAATTATGCAGTCTATAAGTGAACTGGTCTCATAGTAACCTTAAAATTGAAGAGCCTATTGTTAATAATTTCACACATCTCAGGATTGACATCTAAATATTAAAATCCAAAAAAACTTGTACACAGTATTGTTGATTAAGCGATGTTAAGCATAAATTTGCTACGTGTGTGTTCATATTGTCACCAAGCCTGTTAAAGGGTCGATTGCAAAAAAATTGTACATAGTTAAAGGCTTAGTTAACGTTAAATACGATCGCTTCCTTTGTGTGACGAAAGTTAGTCATACAAAATTTATGGGTAACTTTCGTCACACAAAGGAATCAATTAACATTGTTTTAATTAAAGCCCTTAACTATGTACAATTTTTTTGCAATTGACCCTAAACTGCTACTAATTGTTGAAATTAAAATTTAATAAAATGTTTAATATCTATTTTATTTACCTTTTCATTCGTATTCGGGAGTTTATAAAATCACTTCCACAACAGTGCACTGAGAAGAATCTATAACTTGCAAAATTAATTATGTTAAATAAACACAAGTAATAGACAACCTCACTACAAGCATATAAGGTAGCTTTTCACTTGTGCTGGTGCCAATGTGACAGGACTTGTTCTTAGGGTTTCTTCTATTGTAAATATTTGAAAGTATACAAACATCTCTCGCCATCATACTTAGCTCAGAGGTCCCCATAATGGCAGCATCATTCCATTTTACACTTGAAATCCCAATAAAAACAAAAACAAATTCCTTACCATAAATTGATTATTTCCTGTAACAATGTCAGCTGTCGTTGTCAAGAAATGAATCACATATATTTACCAACCAAGTACTTCCTTGACTTAGCATTATCCTTATAATTATAAGACCAGGAGGTTCCTTTAACTTCCTCGGCATATTTTTTTCTTTACCATAGATGGGTAAAAAGTATCCTATAACCATCTTTTGGATGTCCAGCTATTCCTATTTCAAGAATGGTTGAAATTTGTCCAACCTTTTCGGCATGATTAAGAGGAAAAAGGAAATTATGACCAACAGATGGCGCCAGACTGGCGTGCCGCCGTGCGCCGATACAAAACAAAAGACGGATCCTGCTCGTCTAGCACAACTACGCTTTTCGACTCTTGACGCGCGACTTAGCGTCATCCATCACTTTCTTACAGAATTTTACAGAAAGAGATGGGTAATACATCTCACGCAAGAAAGACTCGCATGTCACAGTTGCGCTAGAGGTGCTGGTGCAAAGGTTGTTCATCGCGATTCAGCGCGGTAATGCGGCAAGGTCTGATGCGTATAGGGTTGCCAGATGGTCGAGATTTGGCGCGATTCTCCCGAATTTTTTCATGTCCTCCCGACTCCCGACAAAGTAAAAATTCTCCCGAAAAACAACTTCATTTTATAAAACTATAATTTTAAAGGAAATACCACTGCTAATTTTTCCATAAGTACTATAAATAAATTTACCTTGTCACATTTTTGTAGATTACCTATAGATCTGGCAACCCTAGATGCGTACCTTTGTGCCATGAAATAAATAAAAAAAAAAAAAAACCTTTGTGCCAGGAATGAGAATGACACGGGGCGGGTTGTATTGACTAGTACCTCAACATTATACTTAGATGAATAACTAGTTTTTGTATTGACATTGTTAAATATGTATTAACATAATCACTACATACTTTAAAACAAAGTCGCTTCTGTCTATCTGTCCCTAAGTATGCTTAGATCTATAAAACTACGCAATGGATTTTGATGCGTTTTTTTTAAATAGATAGAGTGATTCAAGAGGATGGTATATAATATATGTATATTACATGCATAATTTATCAGCGGGTCGCTAGTAATTGTATAAGTCAAACCACTTTTCGACTCTATTTTATAAGTGTTAACGTCCAAAAGTGGTAGACCACTTTCATGGATGACTGTATACATATTGAGTCAGTTCTTAAATTCCAGACGACCTAACTATTGAGTTACAACACAAGGTCAAATCAAATTGTCATACATTTGTACGCTGTTCGCTCCCCAAGGTGACATTATCACTCATTGCACATTGCAATGTGTACTCACGACAGCAGCGAAACAAGAATTATACCATTCGGTCATTATTTGATACCTACCTATTCAAAGTAGGTAGGTATAAATACATCGGTCAGATCAGAACGGAAAAATATGAAATATGGTCGATCATTAAATTATACCTTTTATTTTATTTTTATTTGTTACTAATTTTATGGATCAATTTGGTCTGAAATAAAAGCTTTTTTTTTTTTTTTTTTATAGCTAAATGGAATAGCATTAATCTATATTATTCTAAAATCGTATTAAAAATCAGCTTCACACATACAGTACGCTGTTCTACACATTCACAAATGCTGAGTGGATTCCATTTTTGCAACCTAGACACTAATTGTCCATTAAGCTTATAAGTAGCAATATTAAAAATATAAGTTAAATATCGCTACCTACAAAATAAACGTATCTTCTTCTTTTACTTCAGGAAAATCTTAACAGCGCGATGCAGGATTTGTATCGGCGCGCGTCTCCAGCCGTTCAGCGCCACCTGTTGTTAACAATTTGTTTGTCCTCTCATCACGCCGAAACGGCTGGACGGACGGACACAAGAACTAAGTTTAACTTTTTCAAAATTATCGGTGACACAGGGATGTCAATGTCAAATCGTTAAACCATATCTTCCCAAATATGTGTAACAGGTGCGGGGCACATGTTCCTGATCACAGGTCAAAATAAACTGGTACTGGCTCGAATAAAGCCATAGGCAAGATCTGTGATTCCGTACATTTTCGTACTAGTCTAGGGGTCAGGTTATACCGGAGTGGTGAACTCATGATGTCAGTGAAGGCTTAATTCAGAACGAATACCGTATTTCGAAAGTTTTGTAAACACGATAATTTTAGTGTAAAGCAGAGGTCTCAAACCTTTTTAGTCAGCGGAGTAGCTTTTATGGTTTAGTATTCGTATCAGCACCCTAAATAGTTAAGGGAAATGGCATACATCGTCATTCTCAATCAAACATGCAAAGAAATGTAGTCATAACGTGCGTTCTAATTCTAAGTTCTAACTGACTCCGAAGTATTAAATATTTGTATAGAATCTTTTTATCGATTCTATATTTTTTATAATAAAAAATAATAATAATAATAATAATTTATTTCGTGTAACTTTGACTTGACACATATTATATATATATATGTGGTAATACCACATAAAAAAAGTATTAAGTTTCGGGCGGAACAACTCGAGAGAACTGTAAACGAATTTCATATAAGAAATTGAAGGCCTAGGCCGGGAAGTATTTTTTTTTAAACATGGCATTTGTGTTCATGAACAGTGTATTTTTTTATTTCATTACATATGCTTGAGAAAAGCACTACACATGCCTTAACTGTGAAAAGGGCTTGGCGGCTTCGTATCGCTATCCGTCTATATACCTACTCACCCGGCAAGCCCAGGAAATAATGGCGTTTGCAATAATGTACTATTGTTCTTTTAAAATAGTATTAGGTACCTATACCAGCGGGCCTATGATGGTTGCGTTTATCACACGATAAATAAGTGACAAAGCATCCGTCACGTTTTAACAGAGCGTGAATAACAGATGCTTTGTCACTTATTTATCACGTGACTAACCCAAACATTATAGGTCCTAGAGCGTCTCACCGTGGTGGTCTTAGGTCACTACGGCGCACTTAGGGCACGGCTCACAGTTTGGCAATCTCTGGCCTAATGCATTGCATTTCCAGGCGAAGTAGGTAAGTATTATAACATGATTATCGAGTGCCAATAGGTATCATTTGCTGAGAAATGGAGCTCTTCTTGCTTCGACGTAAGGTTGAAAATTTTAGTTTTTCGTGTAACATTTAACCAAGGTAATGTCACTTTGAGTGAACGTCCTGCCACAGAGTATCGATTTGAGCAGTAGTACAACCAGTAAAGTAGGAAATTATTGTCAGTTATTGATACTGTGCTATGGTGAGTCCCATTGCGACCATTTCACTTACCTATTTCATCATCATCATAGCAGTTTGTTCAGATCCGTTAAAATAATGTTTTATTTATTGTAATATTGCACGATAAATATCATTATATCAGTCGATAGACGTCCACTGCTGGACAAAAGCCTCCCCCAAAGTCTTCCACAATGATCGATCATGTACCGCACTCATCCAATTGCTTCCCGCGATTCTAACGAGATCGTCGGTCCGTACACGGTTGCCACTCAAGAACCTTTCGATAAAGATGTCCAGCTTTAATTATAATTAAACTCCTCTTCGTATTTAAAACTGCGTATTCAAACTTATTTTGTACCTATTGCTTAAAGTCTCTGTGGTGTCGCAGGTTAGGAAGGAGAGCGGGACGATTAATCGATTTGCCGTATGAAATTACGAGCAAGAAATGCACGGTGGCTTCTATTATTCATACTAAATATTACTGTATTAAATGTATTTAGTGTGCGGCGGAAGGGGCGCGGGGCGATGCGCTGATTTATCCGAACGAGATTAATAAATGCACGGCGGCTAATGACACGCGGTTTTATCGCGAATTCGAAATAAACTGGTCGGTGCACACCCACGCGCCGCGGCCGCGCTACAAACTGACGCACCATCGCGCCCCGACAGGATGCCGGGCTCAGCCTTTCGCTTATTCTCCGGAAAAACGGCACGCGTTATCGTTAGCACCTAGCCTGTCATGCTCACGTGTCAATCGGTCGCGTCGCTACGCTACGGACCAAATATGTTGCATTTTACACAAACAACCAATAAAATACAGTTCTCAGGAGAATTAAGCGGCTGTTTATACAGACAAAATCTTCTATAGTGTGTCTTAGTCTTTTGTGTTATTATCTACTGTTTTAAATGTATTTAGTGTACGGCAGGAAAGGCTGGGCGATGCGTCGATTTTTCCGAACAGGATTGCCATACCTAACTAAATGCAGCACGACGGCTAGAGTCATCACGCTTACTCTTCCTAGCAAATGAACTGTCTGTATGGTTTGACAGTTCATTTGCTTAGAAGAGTAAGCATGGCGCGTAGTTTGACTCTAATGACACGCGGTTTTTATTCTATCGTTCTAAATATTACTGTTTTAAATGTGTTTAGTGTGCGACGGAAGGGGCGCGGGGCAATGCGTCGATTTCTCCGAACGAGATTAATAAATGCACGGCGGCTAATGACACGCGGTTTTTATCGCGAATTCGAAATAAACTGGTCGGTGCGGTTCCCGGCGCAGCGCTCCCGTCCGCGGCTTATTGAACATTTATTATAAGCTTACGTCTTTATCTGTGTAAAGACATTAAATGCATTTCACACAGACGTTGCTTCATTTTATTATAGAACTAGGAGGTGCTCAAAACTTCATACGCGTATTTTTTATACCGTAGTCGGGTAAAAAGTATCCTATAACCATCTTTAATGCCCAGCTATCCCTGTACCGAAATGGTTAAAATTTGTCCAGCCGATTTCGGCGCAACTGCTGACAGCGCGCCCATACAAAACAAATGACGATCCTGCACCACTCTATCTAGATTTTCCTGAAATCATGACCCCTCTCCAAGAAAAATTACTACTAACTGCAGCTGCTACTGCTAAATTTTTCCATCATAGTTTTTCAAAAAAAAAAATCGACACGACTGTTTTCAATTTTACTGGCTGAAAAGCTCTCTGCCTTAAGAACTCAATTAAAAAAGTCGATGGTCGGCACTTGTTTTACTTGTTAACCGGGACTTTGACATTGACAACTGTCAAACATCGATATATTTTTTTATTGGTTCTTAACCCTTTGAACGCTAAGAGCCACTAAAGTGGTCGTGTGCTGTCGTGCCTACCACGCCAACGACCACTAAAGGGGTAATGGCGGACGCTGTCAAAGCAATTTTCCTGCTGACAGACCTTATATTTTCGCTCTTTCTTTTTTCAACTATTGGCGTATAAGCCATATTTTGACGTGGTAGGAAAAGCGTTCAAAAGGTTAAAGCTCTGCAGTCAATAGAATTGCAATATGTCATGACGAAAATTAAAAAAAAAATCATGTTAAGACCATGGTAAGGAAATTATAAGGAACTGCAGTTTCTAGACCCTTATAACAAGGACTATATCGAATAGAGTATAATTCTTCCCTATTTTCATTGAAAGTTACTAAGTATGAGTAAGCAGATTAAGTTACTAAGTAGGATTCCGCTCCGGGCTATAAAGTTTTGTAATTAAGTAATCTTCTGCGGAAATTACTGCTATTGGTTGCATAGCTTGTAAATGTAAATAAAACACCAGAAATACGATAATATGTAAATACGACAGGCATACTTAGTTAGGTAACATACCCTTACCATGAGTTTACAGTGACAGTACTCGCTCGCGACTGCGTTAACGATGTGTATGGAGAATTGTAGTTCTACAAAGTAACCGCTAGGCGCTGTACTATTCTCCATACAACTCGATTACGCTGTCGCTAACGAGTACGGTCACGTTAACTCATGGTAAGGGTACAGAAGATAGAGACGACGAGGGTTCCGTATGGTTTTAGATGGTTTTATATTTAGTTTAGCCGCTGTATATTTCTATATTTATTTAGTCCAGCCGCTTGAGCGTGACTAAGTAACAAACGTACACATAAACAGTCACAAACTTTCGCATTTATAATATTAGTGTGATTGCATACTAAAATAGTCAACTACTTTTTTTGACGACGCGGATGGCTCAGTTTGTAACGCTTGCCTACTGAACCGGCGGTCCCGGGTTCGAATCCCGGCCAGGGCAAATATTTGTGTGATGAACTCGAATATTTGTGCTTGGGTCATGGTTGTTCTATGTATTTAAGTATATATTTATTTTAAATAAGTATGTATATCGTCGTCTGGTACCCCATAAAACAAGCCTTCTGGAGCTTAATTTGGGACTAGATCGATTTGTGTAAGGTTGTCTGATTTTTATTTTATTTTACTTTTGATGGTGACCGTACATTGGCCCACGAGCCACTTTCGCTTGTATATTTATCCCATTAATCTGTCATCACCCGTTCGTTATGCTTATGCTCATATAACCACAGAATAGATAATAGTACAAGTACAGAAGGCACACTACTTTGATCTTTACAAAAGCCGCTTTTTTTAGCCAAAAAAATATGATTTATGGCCCTTCTAAAGTCGTCGTCCCCAGCGCAAGCCAAACGGAACGTTAAAGCTGCGTGCCAACGGTAAAAATGAATTGGCTCGCTTGCCGCGTCGCCGAGAGCGAGGGCTGGCAACGACTAAAAATAAAAATGTATTTCCCATTTATTCCTTGCATTCAATTATCTCTATATTATAGTAATATATTTATATTCTTCATACATTATATTTATTATTTCATTATTTAACTATAAAATAATCAATCTCAGAATTTGGACGAATTGAATCCACAACCAGGCCGCAAAACATTTTAGCTTTATTTTTAAACATTTTAATACGTATAATATAATAAAATAATGCAACGAATGCGTTACCTTAACATGCAATTAAATTCTTGAGCTTCATTTTGTTTTTGCTTAGTTGTCCGATATTTATTTATTTGTGCATATATTATATTCATCACTACACACCTAGCATAAAACAAAGTCGTGTCCTGCTGTCTGTCTGTCTGTCTGCCCCTATGTATGCTTAGATCTTTAAAAATACCTACGCACGGACGCACCGTGCGAAGCCGGGACGGGTCGCTAGTTACAAATAAAACATGTACAAAGGCGAACTTATCCCTATTAGGGATCTCTTCCAATACATTTCTTTTAACTCTTTATTTACCTATATATTTTATATACCTACTTACCTATCAAACTATCACTCAATCGTTTATTCATTACTTACAAGTAATTTTACAAACTTGATATCAAATATTATTATAAAAACCTCTATGATTGTTGATTTAGTAGTAGACATACTTATTTTACTAGAATTTACATTGACAAATATCAGCAAATAATCAATTCAAAATTACATAAGTACCTACTTAACAATTAAAATTGATCTGAGTAACCAGTGTTAAATATGGAAGTAGATACACCTGCAATATGTTTTTTTATTATTATTCAGTAACTACTTATTATATATTATGTTATTTTTTTTACCTATCGGCATCCTTCGGACGTGTTGGGAGAACGAAAAACGCGTGATTCCAATTTCGATCATTGTTCCTACAACCCGCTGCGATACAATATCTTTTCGCTGTCTTTTTACTCATTTAAACACTTTATATTATAATATAACACTGGTATCAACAGATGAATGAGGAACGTTCACTTGCGACGTACATAAATCGGAAGAGCGTGCGCGCGAATTTCGTGTACGTGCGTTCCGAGACAGTGCGTGGCAGCCACTGAATAGGACTCATGCATGAGGCCACCGGCATGTACTTGTAGCGGGAAACGTTAATCGCGGAGTGCGCCCCGCCTGATATAACGCAACACACAAATAGTTTATGTGGCAGACAAAATATTGCCTTTACTCACACCGGGTATGGCATGTAGCAGGAGCAATAAATGAAAAAATAGATTTTACTCTTCAAACCGAACCACTTTTGGTTGACTAAATATTTAACCGACAGTTTTAATGTATGGCGTATGCCATCTATAATTGACAATTCCTTTTACTGCCTTGGTGACGTAAAAATATTTGCACCGTGCGCTGGTTTTTCTATATTAAAGATATTTTTTATTCGCAACGAAAATAAAATCGTTTCAGAATAGGATGAACCAAAAAACGTCCAGCTCTGGAAGAAACAGGAAATTTCTTTTTTTTTTTAGTTAAATTCGCGTTTGTGTTGTATAACTAAACTTATAATAGTAGAGTTGTTAGTCCGCTGTTTTCTAACATAATTGTGCGCATCGGGTTACAAGCATAAAATTTCTACCACAGATAGAGTGTTCCACGGTGATTATTTTCAGATGAGGATGTGGAGGGAAGTCAGATTCGTCCCCTGTGAGGCGGGAGAGCGGAGTGAATACGGCCAAGTATCCCTCTTTTCTTTCTTTATTGCTGGTCAGTTAAGTCTACCAGGACGTGTTTGGTATCGTTTCCGTGTAAAACAAATATCAGAAATTCATTTTTTATGTTATTTCGGTATAGTTCTATATAAAAATATGGGTGTAATGGCCGAAAAGGTAAAAATCACAACAAGTTTTTTTATTCAGCTAGGTAAATTAGTTAAATTTCGTGAACATTTTCAAATTATTATTATTATTATTATTTCAAAAAGCTCATTTAATCTGGTTTCTAAACATATACGCATGTTGGGCACTTCTCATACAAACAGTAGCTTAAAATATATCTTTACGTCGGCGTAACCAACGTAAATCTCCGAACGCATCCTATTTCGCTCCATTAAATACATTAAATAATGATTATTAACATGCTTTGACATATAATATTTACTATATACGTCCTAGAAAAACAAATTAATGTAATTAAAACAAATTTTTTTTTGCTAATGTATCACGAGCACACGGGCTAATCGCAACATCAACAATTTATTTAAGTTACTGTTTGTATGAAGAGTGCCCAATATGTATATATTTTTAGAAACAAGATTAAATTTGCTATTTTGCAATATTTTTTTTAGTTGTAAATATTCAGGAAATATAGCTAATTTATCTCCCTGAATAAAAAAAACTTGTTGTGATTTTTACAATTTCGGAAATACAACCATATTTTTATATGGTACTATGAATAAATAACATAAAAAATAAATTCCTGATATCTGTTTTATACGAAAACGACACCAAACAAGTCCTAGTAGCATTATCTGATCAGTAATATAAAAAGAAAAAGAGGACTCTTTTGTCCTATTCACCCCGCTTTCCCACCGCACAGGGGACGAATCTGACTTCTTTCCACATCTGAAAATAATCACCGCAGAATACTCTATCTGTGGTAGAAATTTCGTGGTTGTATCCCGATGTACACAATTTCGCGACTTAGCAAAATGTACTAGAACACGCAGGCTAGGCTTAACATCAACATTTTTTTCAAGGTACTTTTTGTATCAGATGTGCCCAATATGTATACATTTTTATAAACAAGATTAAATTAGCTGTTTAGTAATATTTTTTTAAATTGTAAATATTCAGGATAGATAACTAATTTATCGTTCTGAATAAAAAAAAACTTGTTGTGATTTTTACCTTTTCGGCAATAAACCCAAATTTTAATATGAAACTATTCTTAAATAACATAAAAAATTAATAGCTGATATCTATTTTACACGAAAACGATGTCGCACAAGCCCTAATAGCCTTAACTGATCAGTAATAAAAAAAAAGAAAAAGCTCCTCTTCACCCCGCTCTCCCACCACACAGGGAACGAATCTGACTTCCCTCCACATCTGAAAATAATCACCGTGAAACGCTCTATGTGTGGTAGAAATTTCATGCTTGTAACCCGATGCGCACAATTTCGCGGCTTAGCAACTCTACTATAATTTCTAATTTCGTATATTATCTAACGGATTATTTAGCTGTGCCTATACCTCAGAGATTAACAAAGCAACCCATTATTGGTAAGAAAATGTTCCTATACCTCGTCGAAAACATTCTCACGAAATGATGGATGACTATAAAATCCGCTACAGCTGTTTACGCCAAGTTTGCACCTGATCCCTATAGCGCGTGGTACGAACGAGGTGCAGACTTATACGATACATACAGAAGACATCAACGCGTTTCTCCTATCTTAAGAGGCCTTATTCCTTTTAAAATGCTGATTGTTTAGACATTTTTCTCTGTGATCAAACATGTTTTTTAACATATTTATTGATTTTATTACCTAGAACAGGGCTATTGGGATTTATTGGTATATATTTGAAACCTACAGTTTGAAATTTTCATTGATAATTTTTGTTTCAAAAACTACTCGAAATTGACAAAATTCACGCGGAAAATTAGTTTTTTCAACTTATTTTCGAGTGCACGCGATGAAAGTATGAAATAGCTATGTTACTACCTAGAACTCGGGGAAAAGTATTATTCACTTCAAAAAGTTGGTTAAAATTATCAATACATTTGTCGTAATATGAAAAAAAATAATTTTAAAAGGAATAAGGCCTCTTAATTCAGAAACAATAGCTGAGAATACAGCTTTTATACTACATTAAACAATTAGATTGTGACAATTATAACACCTTAGAAAAGTGAAACATTAAATTCTTCGAGTTTCATTTATTCTTGGTGTACAAACGGATGAAACTGTTAGAAACTGATTATTAAATTGACCTATATTTATACGATTTTAAAAATCAGACCTTTTTAGGATTCCGTACCCAAAGGGTAAAAAATGGGACCCAATTACTAAGACTCCGCTGTCTGTCCGCCTGTCTGTCTGTTTGTCCGTCTGTCACCAGGCTGTATCTCATGAACTGTGTTAGTAAGACAGTTAACACTTTCACAGTTGATGCTTTTCTGTTGTAGCAAATACTAAAAAACAGAATAAAATAAATATTTAAGGGTGCGCCATACATACCAGGTGCAAACTTAACCCGGCCAGTTAAGATGGGATAAGTATTTGTATAGAAGCCTTGGTGCGCGAGTCAGACTCGTACTTGGCCGGTTATTTAGGTAGATATATTTTTACGTCGTCGTATAGTTTTTTAGATATATATTCTTTAAACCTTTATGTGACATTTGGTAATTTTCCGAAAGTAAGTATTGCATTGTCTCCAAAGAATTAGTAAGGAAAATAAAAAAAAGTCGCGAAAATCAGTATTTTCTTTTTCTATTAATTTCATATAAACCGGAGATAATAACGAGATTTTAAAAACATAAGTCTTGTGAAACTATACGGCGTAAAAATAAACTAATCGTAAGTTATGAATCCAAATAACGTTAACTAATTCTACTTTCATCGGGAAAACATAATGGGTATGAATACTTTTATAAAACTTAATGTCCTACGGCATCTAAATATTTCGTTAGATGGTTCAGTTCCCAGTTCAGTGGGTACCGACGGAGGGTATTATGTTTTTATAGTTCGCCCATGTTTTGAACTTTTGGCTTTGCACGACGGCTTTTGCATCGGTTTCGATCGGTTCTTGAGCGACTTATGCAATACCGAATTGGTAGTCAAAAAATAGCTAAGTATATATTTACTAAAACCGCTCACAAAATTTCACGAGAATCGATTGAAAAATGCTTCCTGTAGGCGAGAACAGCCGCAATCCGGACATATGAAAGTTTCGGGCCAAGCTGAAACGTCACTCGCTCGGTCAAAAAGAGCAGCAACTGCATTTCAGACAGACATACAGGCACCAGGACAGTTATGTTACAGCTTCAGATGTAATATCGAAAGATACGGGTGGGAACAGAACCTAAAACCTAAGTCTACGTAGGTATAAGCATATCAAATATAAACTTCGAACAACGCACCTAAATACGAAGTGCAACCGCACACACGCACGATATACGTACGTTATAAAGGGCAGCGTTCTGCAAGTTCTCGCGTCAGGACTCAGGAGACAATCAATCCGGTTTGGCTGCAGCGCTGCAATTAAAGTAGTGTCGCGGACCGTGCGAAAGTGAGCCGCGCGGCGGCGCACAGCGCGGCCATTTGTCAAAACCGCTCGCGAAACGCGCAACTGCTCGCAAAACGCATAAACGCTCGCGAAACACGCAACCGCTCGCGAAACGCGGAAACGGTGCAAGAAGCAGAGCCGCCCACTAAGCGCGCAGTGGATCAAAACCAAAGAAACAAACAAACACATCAGCTCAGAGAATCCGCTATATGACATCTTTTTTGTATACTCATAGTATAACTCTTGAGAAGGACCAATTCGCAAACGGACAGTGGAGTCTTAGTAATAAGATCCCGATGATAATACTGGCTTGTAACGTCATAAAATCAGAAGTCAAATCACATTCTTTTTAGTTTTTTTCCCAATTGAAAATAGTATGATGCCCAACAGATGTGACAGTTTTTGGTTCCGCCTATTTTTTAATATGTGTTAAAAGGTTTCAATGTCACAATTTATATCCACTTAAGTCTAATACAGAATTGTGTCACGTTACCTTTGTGAGGTAGCTTGCTTAAAACACTTGCATCAATTATGCACAATTTGCCGAGTACTGGTACTGGCGACCACTACGAGTTTGCTCAACTCGAGACGGAACTTAGGGAAACTTCAGGGAAGCCTTAGGTAGCTATAAGATGAAAGGATTTCATTGTGGGCAACTTGACGAAAGCTGAGTCGATCTCGACCGTCGCGGAGATTAGTGTGCCATTTATAAATCACGCAAATATAGATGTTTTATGTTTAATATCGAAAACACCAGTTTCACTTAAGAGATTCGAACTTGTTCTACAGAAAGAACTCCATAAGAAGAATACAACTGCAACTGTGCGTTGACGCGTTATTCTTCTTCAAATATTTAGTTACAAAACTACTCCAAGTCCTTTCTCCAGCGCTTTCGTAGAATTAGGCCTAAAATATACTTGCGGTTTATTTTAATAACGCTTAAAATAGTTTTGTAGACCTAAAATAACGCCTACGCTGAACTGGAAGATGCCTATTCACTCTAGATTTGAAGAATCAAAATTATATTTTTCAGGAAGGAGTAGCGCAAGTAGAGAGTTACATTATTTTGTAGTTCTAATAAGAAAAGTACACGCAAAACGTTTAACCACATGTTTAAGTATATACTTAAATGTATGATACCCTTCTTTGCTTCGGGGATAAGAAACAGGGCCAACGTTATTGTGGTATGAACGACTTGTAACAAGTGAAGGTAAGTAAATACTCTCGTAAAAAACAGAAGTTAGCACCTTCCAACCAGTCCTGCCGCTTGTGTGCACAGGACGCTCCCGGTCACCCGGACTAGAGCAAACATTGGCTATAGTCTGAATGCGTGTTACTGTCTCCTTCTAACACTATACAAGATTCTGTACATCTCATTTACGTGTACCAATGCATTTAGTTAAATGTAAATGATTGTTTTAAGTATGATTAACGAAAAAAATACTTACTGTTGAGTTTCTTTCGGCTATCTTCGCGGTCTCCTCTTGGGAAATGCCGGTAGATTTGCTGACTTGTAAAAGTACTTACTGAATTAATAATTTCATTTCATTGCACTAATATAACCTTATATTTTAAGGATGTGATATACTCATACATGCTCATACTCGTTTATTAATAAAATGACAACATTTTACAAGTCAATACTCAAATAACACATAAATTAATTTCTATTACCTTATATTATCCTTTAATTTTATTTATTATATATCTTTATTAAATTATAAAAAAAAGATAATTAATCAGCGAAACGCTGTGAAATTATGTACGGGTATGTATGCAAACAATTTCATCTACACAAAAACAGTATAGTTACATCTGTTAGTTATTAACACAGATACAACGGCAAACTTATCCTCAATTATTTATATGAAAAGGACATTTAATTCGATATTTCATACAAAACACTTGAAATTCCTGATAATTTTACGTCAGTGTAAACAATAATTAAGCTTGAAATTGCTTTTCTGTAAGGGCTTCATCCACCAATCCCGCGAGGTTACTAAATTGTTTCTGGGGTATGATCAATCAATTCTGTCACAAGAATAAAGGCAAAATTGGAAAATCAAAGGTAACTAACCCGCAATTCATCAATGGTAATATTATACATTATGCCTTCCCTTAACTTAAAAAGCAAGTTATTTCAGACTGGTATAAGTGAACAAAGGCACTATTGCAAGCAAAATTAAATGAGTTCGTATAGCTCTACATCACTATAATCAAAGTCATATTTTGTTGTAGAGTTTTAGGTAACAACTCTACCTATAACGAGACAGCTTAATTGATCGCTGTCGTTGCCATCTAAAGAACCAGAAAAAAATCCTTATGTGTCATGAGGATGTCATTACATTGACTTGCGGCACCTCTAGCACAAGTGTCAAAAGCGACTATTTCTAGCGCGAGATAATTGCCTATCTCTTTCTGTACAGTAGTGTGAGAGGTGGACGGACAGCGCTATGTCGCGCGACAACAGTTGCGAAGTATAGTTGTGCTAGACGGGCTGGTCAGAGTTTATGCAAATATCCGCGCAGATTTCAACCCCACTGCCCGCTCTGTTCTGCGCTGTGCCGCGCCGCGCGGCCCGCTGCGCGCGCGCCGCCCCGCCAGTCCGCGCGCGCCCGCCGCCGGCGACATACGTGCGTCATGCGCTAGCATGGTCTACCCCGAGGCGTCGCGCTGGGGAGCCCCCGACCCCGCGCTAGCCCCCCTCTACGATGACGTCTACCGAGGTCAGCTGATTTGTCTAATTATTGTGACCGATAAGTGTTTTAGCATGTAAGGCCTTTGTGAACGGGTTGCGAATCCAGTGTGGTATGATTCAACATCGTTATTTGCAATCGCGTTGAGTCACAGGCTCGGGAGCTTTAAGCTCGCGTCTGCTCTCGTTTGAGAATTCGTTTAGGTTTATTTACAAATGCAAAGCTTTGTATTTGTGCAAATCAATATCGTTATTGCAAAAAGCTGATAGAGCTGTAGAGTCAAAAGTTTTCTATCATTATATACGTTTTTGTTAGAGTTTATGTATATATGTTACAGCAAAAAGCTTTGTTAATTGTAAAACTTATGAAAAATCTGGTTTAAACTTTTTAATCTTCTGATTAATTAAGTAAAGGAAATGTAGAGTAACATTTTGTCACAATCAAAATAAAATTATTAAGGAGCTTAGCTCATTATGACGAACATGTGATCCTTTGTTTTATGTTAGAAACAGGCTGATATAAAGATACTAATCTAAATATTACGCTTTTCGATTTACTAATTAATACACAACCCCTTTTGAGTCACTCCTTTTATCAAGCATGAGGCTAATTCTTATTGGATATCATACATCTATGCAATAACATAATGACGCTTTTGTTATAAACCTTTTTCATTACCTGATGACGTAGCTTATATAATCAAAACTAGATAATGTATTTTCACTTTTTAGTTACATAAAATAATGGCATAGTTGTTATTTACGCACATTTTAGATACCATGAATGATACCCCAATCGCATAAATACAACCACTTGTGTTCTCGCTATACGCGTTAGTAGGGATAGCAACTTCAATAATAATAAATAAATATCAGACAACCTCACACAAATCAACCTAGTCCCAAATTAAGCTCAAGAAGGCTTGTGTTATGGGTACTAGGCGACGATATACATACTTATATAGATAAATAAATACTTAAATACATAGAACATCCATGACCCAGGCACAAATATAACATAAGCACTAAATATAGTTTAATGATTGTCTTAATATCTTGAAACAGCCGTGTCACTCTTATAAAGCCCGTCACACACTCACACGTGTTAGCCGCTCATCACATGGGAACACTACATTTATTCGGGATAAAAAGAAGTTTATATGTTAATCCAGGGTGTCAGCTACCTTCATACCAAAATGTATGAAAATTGGTCCAGCCGTTCGAGCGTGAACAAATAACATACATACACATAAACACATTCACAAACTTTCACCTTTATAATATTAGTGTGATAATTATAGTTGCGCACGCGCATAATATAATCTTAATATATATTACACGACGCGGTTGGCGCAGCGGTAGTGCAGCTGCCTACTGAGCCGGCGGCCCTGGGTTCGAATCCCGGCAAAGGCAAATATTTGTGAAATGAACTCAAATAGTCAATAGTCAAGTCATAAATGTTCTATATATTTATCTACTGTGACCGATTGCCATTTTAAAAAAATTGATGTATTTATCTATGTAAGTAAGTATTATCATCGCTAAGTACCCATAACGCAAGCCTTCTTGAGCTTAATTTGAGACAAGGTCGAGCTGTGTGAAGTTGTCTGATATTATCCGACTTCAAAAAAGGAAGAGGTTCTCAATTCGGCTGTTTGTGGTTTTTTTTTATTAGAGCTCCGTGTGTGATGGGCTCGATGCTTTTTTGGACACATTGAACCCGATGTACGTAAATTACAAGGACGCGCTATGATAATAAAAAAGAATCATAATAAATATCGGACAATCTCACATAAATAGATCTAGTCCCACAGTAAGCTCTAGTAGGCTTGTGTTATGGGCACTAGATAAATACATACTGCAGGCCAACTTTAAATTAATTAAGATAAAGAAAATATAAACTTACAAATACAAATAACTTCCAAAAAATATTCGAGATCATCACACAAATATTTGCCCTTGCCGGGATTCAAACCCAGGACCGCCGGCTCAGTAGCATTTTAGCTCTAAAGATCCTTTGCGCAAGTGTCTAATTTCTCGAAAGATCCATGTTAAGATGCTTACTGTTCATACACTTGACCCCACCGTGTAGTGTATACCTACTTACTTATACTTGAATTCTTTTAAACTCGCCGCTTTCTTAAACGGAATCCCAAAATATGGTAATTGCCGAAGTGGGGAGCGGCTAAAAAGTCAAACAATACTGGAATAACAAAGGTAAATTAACCTTCTGGTTAAAGCCAGTTTGCCACACATGAAGAGGACATGTACTGGCACCTACTTTGGTGTATATCTACTTAGGTAAAGAGGACAGCTTCAAGTCGATTGCATTTTTTTATGAAAAATATTTATTTGTATGTATTTTGCTCGACTGAAGTCAGATCGTGTGTCTCAATGCCCTCGCATTAAGGCGAAAACGTATTAAATTTAAAAAAAGAGAACGTATTCTTTTCGTCTGTATTTTTTTATTATATGTGTTGTTTCCACAAGTTTTCTGTGTTTGCTCTGAACTGACAAACAAACGGTATACGTAGCCTTAACGAATCACGGGATAACATTATTTTTTAATTTAAAGAGCTTTGTTTCCTTTGATTAAATCTGTTAATAATCATAAGATTTATGCTTCGATTCGGCATATTTTATAATAATACATTAAGTATACACTCGTTCAAAAACGAAGACATTTGCGTTGAAAAATCAACGATCGATGTTATCCCGTGGAGCAAAGTCAACAGCACGCACTTTATAATAACTATTGGCTAGAGTTACAAGTCTAGATTCTTTGCGAAGTGGCTCAAACTCCAGCTCTCAGCCGGTCTAGGCAATCAAACAACTAATAAATGTATTCGAAACTAACTGTTTAATAAACCAGTTTTGCGGAATATTTTATATTCCTTTTGAGGTTTTTTTAATCGCGTAAACGGCATTTGCATGTCTATATTTAATCTTCGGTCGTAAATGGGAAGATAATTACGTCGGCTACTAATGAAAGAAAATGTCGGTCTACAGGCTATAGTTGGGATTCAAAGCACAGAAAGAGGGAATGACAGACGGGATAATTCCGAGAGGCATGACGAATTTTTTAGGGTGTAATCGATTCAATTTTTTACTGGGATCAAATGACTATATGGGACTAACTACACTTAGACTGCTCTAAAAGTCAGAACTGACCGGCAAGTTCAACATTCCTACATACATAAGTACGCAATCGTGATGTCATAATAATTATGTTATTACAACTATTGTTTAGTTAAATCATGAGGATTATGAAAACAATTCCATTTTTTTTTTCATTTAAAAAGAAATCATATATAGGTAACTTGCGTAACTTTGAAGTCACAAATTGAAATAAATATATATATTATGTTTTTACGACTACTAGACGACTATATACATACACAATATATAAATACATAATATAGATAACATCCATGACCTGACCCACGAACGAATATTCGAATTCATCACACAAATTATTGCCCTACCCGGGATTCGAACCCAGGACCGCCGGCTCAGTAGGCAGTGTGCACTACAAACTGCGCCAACCGTGTCGTCAAAATGGTTCAAAATAGTCCTGTGTCGCTGAACCTCATTTCTCATACTAACGGTTCTGGGCAGATTACAGCGAAAATGGCATTATACATAATTATGGTATCAGTGTGACTATCTCGCGTAAGCGGTCCCTTATCAGCCGCGGCCTAGCGGCAATGAGTAGGTATGCGTGGGTATTCTATGTACCATGTATTTACGCCATGAAAAGTAATCACTGAATCTTATTAAAACATCCGTGACACATCTATACTTTTTTAAACAAAAATAAAAATTTGATACACTGCGACAAGTAGCTAATCATCTTAAGACCCTTATTTAAAGCGTGATATAAAAAATGCTACTAAAACTGAACATAATAACAAAATTAAGAATTCTTAGCTTCAATATTGGCTGAGAACCTCTCACTTGTTCCAATAAATGCCGAAAATCTTAAAGACGACTCAAATCGGTCCACCTCTGGATAGAATAGAATACTCTTTATTCACCTCAAGAAGAAAGAAATACAAATACAGATGACACTTAACATTACAATAGAGGCAAACAATGGGCGATCTTATCGCTAAAAAGCGATAAAAGATATTCGGTTAAGTATATAGTTTTGTAGTAAAACGTTTCATTGTTTCATCAGTTTTTTCTAAAAATCATAAAATATTGTGGAATGTTATAACACAAACCAAACCTAACCCAGGTTGAAGTTTTCAAGATTTCTGAAAAATGTATGTTTCCGAAGCCAAATATATCTATGAAATTAAAATTCTATGAAATGAAGCGTTTTTCTATAAAAGGAGAGGATCCATAATCCTCTAACAAATGAAAAGTTACATCGAAAAGGTCTCCCACGTGGATTTCTTATTGGGTGAGGAAGCTGATTCATCTCGCCGTCAAATTACTCTCTCCCGAAATTGATTACATGATTACTTCATGCGTCATATCATTTTCAGGGTGTATTTTTAGAATATTGTTGAGTGTAACTTTATTTGGGCATCGGGGGACGCTTGGGGGAAATTATATGAGCTTGTAAGGTTCTGATATTTGATTATGACAATGATTAAATAGAATTTTTGTTCAAGTGTCAGCAGTATAATTATATACCGTGATCAATCCAGATGGGTCACTAGGGAGAAGTCACAAACTATAAGAGATAGGGAAATCTGGTCTTAGGAACCATGGCGTCGATTTTAGATTTAATAAAAAAAATACTTACAGTAATAAAACCAAGGCACTGTGAACTACAAAAATACATATAAACAAGACTTAAAACTAGTTAAATTTAGGCGACATAACGGCGTGGCTCCGTTGCGTCGTCTGATCTGATGTGGAAAATGTAAGAATGCACTCTTTTTAAAACATGTATATGTGCATTTGTAATGCATCCTTATGTCAAATACGTATGTACACCTGTTTGTATCTCCTACTATAACGCAGTATGACGAACATAATCAGTTAAATGTCGCAGGTGTTAACGCGATGTAGTTTAATATTTTTAATTCATTCATTAAAAGAGTTGAATCAGTTCACTGATTCAACACTTCATTATTAAAATTCTATGAAATGAAGCGTTTTTCTATAACACCTTAATTAATTATTATTTAATTATAATTATTAAAACGACCTTTTTACTACCCGATTTTTACTTGACCTGTCAGACAGTTACACGACCAAAGCGCAAAGACATAAACTGTAATATTGCGAGCATCACTGGAACCCTAAAAAGCTTCATAAAATTTTAAAGCTGCGTCACTAAAAGCTAATTCGTCCATAATTGAGCACGTTTGAGCTTGAAGCTCAATTAAGCTTTGCAAATTGAACGTCTCCAG
This sequence comes from Apotomis capreana, assembly GCA_947623375.1. NCBI lineage: Eukaryota > Metazoa > Arthropoda > Insecta > Lepidoptera > Tortricidae > Apotomis > Apotomis capreana. The sequence continues at coordinate 3,113,383 of OX392501.1, forward strand.
GAAGCAAGACTTTATAGAGCTTTTACGAGGCTCTATAAACAGGCACTAGGGAGAAAAGCACAACTTCGAATGCAGCCAATGTGCAAAATGCAACTCGGTTCTCACCTTCATTCCAAGGCCATAAAGACTAGTTTACTGTTGTTGTTATTGATAAAATGCATTTATATATTGGCACCGAGATGGACTTGCTGGTTGTTCCGTTCGAGAGAAATGTAAATCTGAAATTGGTGAATGTTAAACGACCGTGCCGTTTTGAATGCGTTTTGTTTAAATCGGCTAACTCTCGCGCCGTGGAAATTCGTTGCGTTGTCGCTGGAGAGTCGACCGACGCTTGGCTTTAGGCCGCTCAACTCACACGCAACTCATTCTCACGCGAGAATGTGCCGTTCTCAAGAACGTTTCCCGGTTTGTACGAGGAAAGAACGTTCTCGAACGAGAACGGCACATCTCTACGAGAAATGTTGTCTATCGCAGTCATCCTCTATAAAACATCCCAGACGACTGGAAACAATACAATACAATAAAAGCCCTATTGCACACCTCATAAACATGCAGGAGAAATACAACGCAAGAAATTACAATTGGAGGTAAACAACAGGTGGTCTTATCGCTAAAGAGAATAAAGAAGAAACCTCTAAATATAAAAAATACACTCACGCGCAATCTAAACAACTGTCATGGTAAATCTTGCAAATGCTCCACACTCTTTCGTGTCTTCACACTAAGAGGGAAACAGTAACCATCTCTCCAAATGTTGAGGACTTCTAATAAAAAAACAATGGAAAAAAATATAAACATTTAGCTTTATCACTATCACGGACATAACGGGGTGTTATGGCCGCTATATTTTTTTGGTAACGGAATACAATGAGAAATCTGATGTGTTAGATTAGAAACGCCGAATTTAGCCCTTAGTAAGACACAATTACATACTTTTTACCCAATTATAATAGGTTTAGAAAAAGGAGGTTTTGACCTTTTTTCATCCTCGTGAACAAAGTCGTGGGCCCCTAAGTAGTATTATTATAAACATTAAATCAATCATATTTCATCTAATCACCCAATTAAAGTCGTATTAAGCACATAATGATTATCAGCAGCTCTGTTTGTCCCGAATCGGGGTTACGGACTTAATATGCGGTTAGTACAAGCTCTCTTGACCTTTGCATTAAACATTAGTTAAACCTTAATCAACGAGAACTTTTTAAGGTAGGGTTTTGGATCCCTTTTTTTGTTTTTTATAACAGCACAACATTGTGGCTCCACTTCGCCTGGTGGTAAGCAAAAAGGGGAGCCCGAGTCACAATGGCAACTGACGAGAAACCAACGTTGCCATGTCAGTTGACACTGCCATGCTGGCCCGAGAGCCATCGTAACTTAACCTAGATAGATAGATCTTTATTGCTCTCATATTATAGTGTACAGAAGTCTAATACCTAACATGATACCCTGAAAGGGCATTGCAATATTTTGCAGAAACAGCTTATATTACCACACAATTGGATTAAAGTATGACACGAAGCAATTCAAAATGAACTTGAACACACCACAATTAGAATTAGGTGAAAATGTTTTTTCTGTTTAGTAGCTTACGTAATTTACAACCACTTAGGTACACTTGTACAATATAATACTTAAAACCGAATAAATTAAAAGTAAGTCGTACGGTGTGCCCAAACTAAGTTAGAAGTTCAAAATGCATGAAAAGGCTTAACGATTGGAGTGTTAATTATTCATTCGGAAACGATACTCACAATCCAATAATTGCGCGGAATAATTGCTAAGGTCAACTGCCTCGTTGGTTGGACTATTATTAGAGTGGTTACGTCATAACGTCATAAGTGACCGACTGTCACTTGATACGAGAAAGTGCTTGTTATGTGGTTTATAACTTTTACTTTTGTTTATAAATACGAATTTAAATAGGAGGCAGGCAGTTTCACTAAAGATATCATATCACAGCTACCAATGGTTCAATTCAATCAAACTTGATTTGCGGGTTGCGAGATCAGTCAAATGGTCTATTGAAAAATCAAAACCTAGCTAGTAGCGATGAAACCACTGCATTTACTTCATTTGTGTTTATTCTATAGAATGTATTTATTTATTAGTATTTTGAGGGCTAAGCAGAAAAAAATTGGCGGTGGAACTTACACCATTAGATCATATGAATTTGTGCTTTAGAATTGTTGAAATCTGTTTAGCCGTTTCGTTGAAATTAAGCGCATAAAGTTCTGTACATTTAATAGTAAAAATAATAATTACTGCACTTTAACCTGGCTTTTACATGCCTTAACATGACATGATGTCACCTGACCCGAAATCCTGTTGCGCACGTTACCTGTGACGTTACCCGATCAACCTGTTGACACAAGCTGTTTGTAGTGTGCGGGGCAGGTTTGGAAAAACAACGCTTGTAAAATAGAAAGTGTTTCTTGGCTAAGGCTTGTAAATTAGTACATTTATGATATAAGCATTACTAATGAAGTGAGTGCAGTTCGAACAGTTTTAACCCTTTTTTTTAAGACATGACTTGAACTGTATCAGGGCTGATTAGCCCTCACTACCAGTAGGCGGACTTTGTGTGGGAGTATAACCCGCTAATGGAATTTATCCGCGCCACAGGGGTAATTTGGGTTCGGGTGACGCGGGCGTACTGGGCGCATGGACTGCGTCATGAATAGACTGGACCGAATCAGTCTGACTTAGGGCGAGAGGAGTTTTAACCCGTAATTTCACGATGTATAGCCATATATTTTTGACCAACTTTATGTATTTATATATCAAACAGAATTTATAAAACTGTAACGGTTCCGAGGTTTGGACCTGGGATTCTTTATTTTGCGGCGTTTAGGGTAGAAGACGACGACGCCTGTACAGTTTGTGTTGATCTTGTGTTTGTCTTAAATAGGTATTTATCAACAGTGAACACAGAACAGACTTGAAGTGAATGTATTTTTTGTCAAATTTGTCCATGTTTGTTTATCATAAACTGGAATTTGCAAGCTTTAACAAGGCACCTGAACTTAATTATACTACCGTACACTAGTTAGTTTCGGTTACCTAATCAGACAGGTCGACAAACGCTGTTTGAGCTACGGGGCTTGCGGCAAACACACGCTGATGAACTATATAGTCTATAGCCACCAATATTGTTAATGAACTAACGTCATTCGGTACATATTGGTGTTAGAAATATGTTGATTATGTTTATGTAACGCGAGATACGATGAGTTAATTAATTGATGCGGAATGAAAACGTAACATGACTGTTCATGAATGTTGGAAATTAAGAGAAAATAATAAATATGAATATCGAATACTTGTGCCAAAATATTAATGTGATAGGATAATGGGTACTCATATATGGTATTTACAAATTCCCCACCATTCGTTTATTATTTTTGAGTAAGACGCTGATCTCTATGTCTTCTTTGTGAATAGTGTCAAAAAGGCTACGTTTGTCCCAAAAAAAAAAATGTTACCTACACTACAATAACAAAGTTGCTTATTCACACCTACCACATAAATAAAACTAGTCAGTATATAAAATTTATTAATTTTATCTTTCAATATAATATTAGTGTTCCATTCTCGTAAACAGATTAACGCGTAGGCTGCTCGTAGGCGGCTCCTGTTAATTATGTGTCTAAACGCGAAAACCTGACCAGTTCATAAAGTCGTATGACACATACACTTTATTAACAATTTTTACTTAAACGGCCCACAAATTATTTCACAAGAACTTAGAGCCGTAGGGTTTACAGTCCCAGAAATATAAATATAAATATTAAAGGACAATCTTACAAAAATCAACCTAGTCCCCAAACTAAGCGAAGTTTGTACTATGGGTACTAGACGACGATATCTATTGTCTATATATATAAAAGAAGAAGTCCTTAATGACTCATCAACGCACAGCCGAAACTACTAATGGTAGAGAGTTGATTTTTGCACAGTAGGTTACTTTTATAACGTGGGCTAGGGATAAGAAGGGATTTTTGGAAATACTTGCCCTAAGAGGGTTAAAAAGGGGTGCAAAGTTTGTATGGGGGAAACTTTTTTTTTGGAGCTAGAGACTTGAAACTTTGTAAAAAGGTATTTAAATAAAATGGAAGAAAACTAATTTCAGCGTTTTTGAAAAATCATCCCCTAAGGTGGTAAAAAAGGGGTTAAAAGTTTGTATGGAGATTAAGTTTTTTTTTGAGCGCGGGACTTGAATTTTTGTGTAAAGGTACACTATTAGAAAACAAGAAAAGTAATTTCAGCGTTTTAAAAAATTCGTCCCCAAAAGAGTTAAAAAAGGGGTTGAAAGTTTGAATCCATTAGAAATTCCTTGAAACTTCTTATCTATATATATAAAAGAAGAAGTCCTGACTGACTCATCAATGCACAGCCCAAAACTACTAATGTTAGAGAGTTGATTTTTGCACAGTAGGTTACATTTATAACGTGGGCTAGGGATAAGAAGGGATTTTTGGAAATACCTCCCCTAAGATGGTTAAATAAGGGTGCAAAGTTTGTGTGGGGTACAAGATTTTTTTCATGCCGGCGTTTTTGAAAATTCATCCCCTAAAGTGGTAAAAAGGGGTTGAAAGTTTGTATGGAGATCAAGTGTTTTTTTGAGCGTGGGACTTGAATATTTGTGTAAAGGCAAACTATTAAAATGCAAGAAAAGTAATTTCAGCGTTTTCAAAAATTCGTCCCCTAGAAGGATTAAAAAGGGGTTGAAAGTTTGTATAGAGATCAAACCTTTTTCTGAGCGCAGGACTTTAAATTTTGTATAAAGGTATATAATTAGAATACAAGAAAAGTAATTTCAGCGTTTTTGAAAATTCAGCCCTAAAGGTGGTGAAAAGGGGGTTGATAATTTGTATTGAGATCAAACATTTTTTTTGAGAGCAGGACTTGAAACTTTATATAAGGGCATATCAATAGAATACAAGAAAATTTATTTCAGCGTTTTTGAAAATTCAGCCCTGAAGGTGGTGAAAAAGGGGTTGAAAATTTGTATGAAGATCAAATATTTTTTTGAGTGCGGGATTTGTAAATTACTATAAAGGCATTATTATTCGAAACCAAGACTTTATAAATTCTTGAATTCGAATAATAATGCCTTAACATTTTATTCTTAAACTCATCGAATTTAGCAAACCTATTCGTTCGTAGATGTACCTGATTTCATAATGATACCGCGTAATTAGAGCAATTTAGCCGAAAAAATACTAAAAAAAGGCCAAGAGCGAGTTTGACTCGCGTACGAAGGGTTCGTTACTATTACGTAAAAAATGGCAAAAAAAATCACGTTTAGTAATTTCAACTTTGCTTAGATCTGAAAATAATAAACTTGTAAAATTTTCAAGATAAGGTTCCACGCGGACGAAGACGCGGGCAACACAGCTATCTATACATATAAAAGAACTAACTAAATATACAGCCGAAACTACTAATGTTAGAGAGTTGATTTTTGCACAGTAGGTTACTTTTATAACGTTGGCTAGGGATAACAAAAGATTTTTGGAAAGCTAGCTAAGAGGGTTAAATAGGGGTGCAAAGTTTGTATGGGGGAAACAGACTTGAAACTTTATAGAAAGCTTACTTAATCAAATACAAAAAAAGTAATTAGTACTAAGTTTGTATGGGGGAACTTCTTTTTTGAGCTAGAGACCAAAAACTTTGTAAAAAGATTACTTATTAGAATACAAATAAAGTACCTACTTTTAGTGTTTTGGAAAATTTTAACTCTAAGGGGGTTAAAAAGGGGTGCAAAGTTTGTATGGGGAAAACTTTATTTTTTTAGCTAGAGACTTGAAACTTTGTAGAAAGAATAACTTATTAAAATACAAAAAAAGTAATATCAGCGTTTAAGAAATCTCTATCCCTACTGGGGTTAAAAAAGGTTGAAGGTTTTAGTAGTAGGGTAGTCATTTTGTTTGTCAACAGGTGGCATTAGCATACGGATTGAATGGTTTTTTCAAGTCATTTTCATAATTATTACTTACCTGTTTTCACGTTATTAGGTGTTCATTTGATAAATGACAAAGCATAATATCTTATGTTATCATTTGATTTACACCTGCAAACAATCCCGTAATCTAATTGGAAAATCTTCTAAAATTCTTTAGCAATTGCATGTCAGTGTCTGCCACTGTTTGAAATGTTATGTCTAGACCATTCTAACTAAGATTAAAATTCACTTACCTATTTTAATATCCTTGTCATCATCAAAAATCTACGCGGACGACGTCGCGGGCGGCCGCTAGTACATAATATATGAAGACATATAGATAACATACATGACCCAAGAACATATATTCGAGTTCATCACAAAAATATTTGCCCCGGCCAGGATTTGAACTCACGACAGCCGTAGGCAGTTGCACTGTAAACTGCGCCAACCACGCCGTAAGAACCGGACTGCCATAATAAAATTTTCCCTGGACGGCACACTCTATCTAGCCGCTTAAATTTCAGGTTGAACCACATGTTTGGTCCTCTTTTTGTGCTGCGATTTTTAGAAGTGACCGTGGAGAATATTCTCGATTTTCCGCACATTTGTGAGTACAGACAGACGGATAGACAGCGAAAGCTTAATAGGGTGCTGTTAGCGGCCTTTCCATACGGACCCCTAAAATGTTCACAGGTCTTAATGACATTCTACGAGTTAGACCTTTGTCTAGCAGGGGAAATCTTTCAGCTGACGATGAAACCTTGCGTTCTATTAAGGTCTATTTTACAATTAAGCATTATAGTAAATACCAGTTTGTTAGTAAGCCAATAGGTTGGTGTAGCATTCCATCTCCTTATTCGTCTTGTAGCAAAAAATCGCGATTTTCTAATTAAGCATGTAAGGAGCTAGGTATGGAGAGACGGGATTTGTAGATGGCTATCGATACTCGTAATTTAGATAATAGGCTATGGTAGAAATTCTGTCAAACGACTACAAATAAATAACTACCTACTCTACAAAGTAGGATCTACATAATCCATACATAATATATGACTAAGTCTTTTAAGCTTCAAACTTCGATTCTATTGACATGAAATAAAATTTCGTAGATTCATGTAAAATTTCTGGTGAACTTTGTTTCTAAATTAATGCTACCTATTGCACGGCTCACACTTTTTCCTAACCTAATGTTTTGCAATTTTATTAGGTTTAGAATTTAGATACGTTACAGCTTTCCTATAAAAATTATGGGAAACATAATTATAATCACCATATTTCTTAATCCTATGCCAGAATCTTTGTTTCCCGTAATATTAATTCGAATAATCAAATTTTCCATAATGATTGTAATCCATAATTATCACATGCTAAAATGTCATATAAAACATGGACCTTCACCCGCCAAACCTTGCATCAACTCCAAGTTGCCCAGAGAGCGATGGAGAGAATGATGCTGGGGATAACGCTCAGAGACCGCATTCCAAACAAAGAGATCAGACGGAGAACCCAAGTAACCGACATCGCTAGGAAAGCCGCTACTCTAAAATGGAGATGGGCGGGGCATGTATGTAGGCGAGAAGACGGACGCTGGTCTCCAAAGATACTGGAGTGGCAACCACGAATGGGAAAAAGAAGCGTGGGCAGACCCCCCTCTATATGGAGAGACGACATAGTTAGCGTCGCAGGAAGAAAGTGGATGCACGCGGCCCGGAATCGTAGTGAATGGAAAATGCACGAGGAGGCCCTAGTCCAGCAGTGGATAGATACGGGCTGATGATGATAATGTCATATGCCATGCAAACACATAACACGGAACATAGGTCAAAAACCGAAATCTGTAGGTTAGGTTTGTTTTATGACCCCGTATAGCGGAGCGAGCGAAGCGAGTGGAGCGTCAAAATACAAACCCAATCTAACCAAGAACTGCGACCAAATAGAACATGGATCCAAAACCGAAAACTATAGGTTAGGTTAGGTTTGTGTTCTGATTCTGACCCCGTATAGCGGAGCGAGTGAAGCAAGCGGAGCGTCAAAATAGAAACATAATCTAACCTACAGTTTTAGATGAACTGCGACCAAATAGAACAAGTATCCAAAATCGAAAACTATAGGTTAGGTTAGTTTTGTGACCCGTATAGCGGAGCGAGTGGAGCGTCAGAATGCTTGATTCAAAATACAAATCCTAACCTAATTTACTTACAGTTTTAGATGAAATACGATAAAAGGGAACATTCGCAAAGAAACAATATGGCGTTTATATATTCTACGAAACAATATTATGGCACTTAATACTATGGAAAACAATACTTATGGCATTCGTATCATTATGGCATAAAATATTCGGGAGTACAAGATTATGTCAAATGACTTTTCTAGTAAACGAAAAATTCGGGAAAATACAATACGGGTAAGTGAAATTCGAGCAAATCAATATTATTGCATATAAATTTCGGTCAAACAACTGACAACCTTAAAAACCGTGTATAAGAGATGTAGGTATAAGAATACCCACGGCGCTGATTTTCTGTGGAGCCAGAAAGGTTCACAATTCAGCGAGTGACAAAACAATAACTACGAATACTACGAAAACCATTGTAAGAGCAAACGGACTGTGCGTAGAAAGGAGTAAGGTGCTTATATATCCAAGATAGGATCAAACGGTTCACGCAGATGAGTTGTAAACCTAGCCATTTTCTATAATTAAACTATCCCACGCAGCGCATAAAATCGAAACTTTACTACCTAAGAATCATAAAGTATAAAGCGTTGACCTAACCTCCATTATACTTAAATTTCCCAGACTTAGTCTTGATTAGTTCTCACCACCGTTAACTTTCTAGGCTGGTAATGAAACGAGCTCTCTCTCCAGATCGTCTATGCACTGCCTCGGCGCCACACGTTTTCTGACTGCATGCCGAGTAGTCAGTGTAAAGATAAATAATAAATAGGAATTTATTCCATCCGGCCTCCGCTGTTGATTAATCTGTGAAATTGTGGTTTGCTTGGTTGAATTTGCGTTTACTGCATTTAATAAACTCTTGCAATCGGCTAGAATACAAATAATGCCGGTAACAATCGCTTTTGACCGTCATTTTTTGAGGTTGTGTTTTGTTTTATTCGGACAAAAATGCAGTCGGTGATATCCATATTATATCATAAAATTAACAGAGACCTCTGATAGAGTTATGTTTTTCATGGAAAATTTCTATATAGGGATAATTCATTTCACCTATACATCGCTCGCGGGTAGAAAAGCTTAAATGAAAAGTGTAAATACCAAGAAAGTCCAAGGATATTTAAACGGTTTTCTTTAGCTTGCCCTGTTTGTTTATTTATTTATTTGGGTCAAATATACTAAGTGAAATTTGACCCCCTTCCTGTTAACGGATTGATCAGAAATTTGGTACGCGCCTTTAGTTCTGATAACAATATAATTTAATACATTCGGTATCATTGGAAATTCAAGATGGCCGCCGCTATAAAATGGCGGATTAAGGTTGGGTTGCCTAAGATCGGATGTTACATTAGACCGGATGGATACAATTTTCCGCAAATGGAGCGATATTTTTCACTGCTGGCAATATAGTTTTTTCTCCGCCATTTTGTTCTGCCCCTCCTGCCATACCGTGATCGGCGTTGAGATGAGCAGGACGTGAGCGCCGGAGCTTCAAAATAATTGTGCCTTTTTTTCTAAAATGTTGGTGATCCGATCTTCCCTCCAGAGCTTTGTTTGGAAATTATAAAGTGTTTACCATTGTATTGGCTTTTTAGACAATTATTGCGTACAATTAGCAAATCTCTATAGCTTTGAATACTTTGTTTAAGCATAGGACGTCTGTAGGCTGAGATCGGGACTAACCTCCCATTGCCGAACATCGGACTAATCACTGAGGCACTTAAAAAATCCAGGGGTTCTCAAATATTCGGATCGTAATAAAGGGATAGGAACGTTTCACTAAGGGCGCTGGCATAGTGCCACTTTAAAGTAGACTATGTTTACGGCATAGTGAGCCTAATTGGAATAACGTAGACATCTTGGAACTCCTAATCCGGTCAGGATTCACCATCTTATAACGCTCCCGGCTGAGTCATTAAAATTTGCCTGAGGAGGGAAGATCGGTCTAAAAATACGCAAAATAAAAATGAAAATTGGCCTAGTCCCACCACTCGCAAAATCAGGACGATTTTGTGATATGTTATTGTTAACTTAAGATTGGATATTTTCCTTATGTGCGCTTTAATGCCGTAGCAACAGAGTTGAAATTAGGTAGTGTGAACTTTGGCCTCACTAGAGTTTTTTGAAGGCGTGTCTCACAAACTATTGCGTTTATCGAAATTAATAAAATATGACTAAATTCATTATTTTATTGTTAACTAAAATGGAGAAAAGAAGGGGAGGCCTTTGCCCAGCAGTGGGACACCTAAACGGCTTTAAAAAAAAAAAAATTTGTTAACTAGCGATCCATCCCGGCTTCGCACGAGTGCAATGCTGATAAATTATGCATGTATTATACGTAATATAATATAAACCTTCCTCTTAAATCACTCTATATATTTAAAAAACCGCATTAAAATCCGTTGCGTAGTTTTAAAGATCTAAGCATACTAGGAACAGACAGACAGACAGACAGCAGGAAACGACTTTGTTTTATACTGTGTAGTAATTACTTCCATATTCCAGTAAATAGTAGAAATGGAGGAATTAATGACATAATTGACATTCTCTACCAATCAACCATAAGGCCAAACAGAAACTAGCAGTTGGTCACTAAAAGTCGTGAGAAAATAATAATAAAACAAGATAAAATCAATAAGATATATATATATATATTACCAATATACATAAGTATATAAATATTAAATATATGTATCCTTGCAAATTATCATATAGATAATCAATGTCAATAATATATATTCTTCGGTTTTCGCGACTGTCACACATTTAATAAATAAAACAATTTTAAATAAAACGGATTATATCGCGTATATTCATTATTTGAGCCTTCCTTACCTTAATTGTTTAATTCACATTTATGAAATGACCAGTTTGAACAATGTAAATGCAGAGAAATTTTTTGTTTTTTTTTTTTCAGTCAACCTTTGACAACGGTAGGTAAGTGTAAAGTTGCCAAATCGTCGTGGATACGCGATATAATCTGTCTAAATTGTTTTATTTAAATATACTGTTAAATCTCTTTTCACTGAGTGTCATCGTAAATGTTCCACTGGGTAAATAAATAATAGTATTTAAAATTGCGACGGGACGACGAATGCATTCAGTAACGGGTGAAGGCGCATGCAGCTAATAGAGGCGTGTGGCAGAAGACAGGGGAGGCCTTTGCCCAGCAGTGGGACACTAGTAAAGTCGGCCAAAAAAAAGTTAAAAACTTTGTTAGACATGTGCCATCCCTACTTACTAACATGACTCACAATCTACCAATAATTAATATTAAGATGTATTTATTTATTAATTTTGACAATACGTTTAGATGGCTGTCAAAACTGCCAGCAAAGCGGTCCCGGGTTTGAATCCCGACAAGAGCAAGTATTTGTGTGATTATTCGTTCCTGGGTCTTGGATGTTAACACAAACCTACAAAAAAATAGGTCGATGTATGTAACATTAAAAAGAAGATGGCGGGATGACTTGAGTGCTAGTAACAAGTGGATGCATGCAGCCAACGGAAACGAGTGGCACAAGAGAGGGGAAGCATTTGCCCAGCAGTAGGACACAATTATAGGCTAGGCAAAAAAAAACATTGCCTGATGTGTATTTATCAAATTTGTTTCAGCTGACGGCGTGCTGTCGACCGTAAACGTAGTGGAGGCCTTACAGGAGTTCTGGCAGGTGAAGGCGGCGCGCGGGGGCGGCGCGGCCGGCGCGCTCGTCATCTACGAGTCTGTGCCCGCCGCGCACCCTCCCTACGTGTGCTACGTCACGCTGCCGGGCGGCGCTTGTTTCGGTAGCTTCCAGGTGCGTAGCGACTATTACAGCTGACAAAAGCGTAGCGCATGTAACTGCAACGAGCGTAGCACTTAGCAAGTCATCTACAAGTCTGTGCCTGCCGCGCACCCTCCCTACGTGTGCTAGGTCACGCTGCCGGGCGGCGCTTGCTTCGGTAGCTTCCAGGTGCGTAGCGACTACAGCTGACTAAAGCGTAGCGCATGTAACTGCCTCGAGTGTAGCACTTAGCAAGTCATCTACGAGTCTGTGCCCACCGCGCACCCTCCCTACCTGTGCTACGTCACGCTGCCGGGCGGCGCTTGCTTCGGTAGCTTCCAGGTGCGTAGCGTAGCTGACAAATGTGAAGCGCATGTAGATACCACTGACGTAGAGCTTTTAACTGCCACGAGCGTAGCCCTAAGCAAGTCGTCTACGAGTCTGTGCCCGCCGCACACCCTCCCTATGTGTGCTACGTCACGCTGCCAAGCGGCGCTTGCTTCGGTAGCTTCCAGGTGTGTAACGACTACAGCTGACAAAGGCGAAGCTAGCTACCACGAACGTAGCGCATGTAACTGCCACGCGCGTAGCACTTAGCAAGTCATCTACGAGACTATGCTCGCCGCGCACCCTCCCTACGTCACGCTGCCGGGCGGCGCTTGTTTCTGTAGCTAACAGGTCCGTAGCGGTAGCCGTCAAGAACGTAGCTCTGAGTAGAACGCTCGTCGTCTACAGGTTTCCGCCACGTCTCCCCAGTTGCTTCGATAGATTCCAGGTGCGTAGCGGTTGTAGTGGATAACGCGTAGCACGAGCAAGACACGCGTCTACGATTCCTCCCTAGTACCCCTAGCACTACACCTACGTCTACTACGTCACGCTGCCTGGCGGCGCTTGCTTCGGTAGTTTCCAAATGTGTAGCGGTACTACAAGCGCATCAGAGAAGTGTTCGTCATCTACTAGTCCGTACTACTTATTCTCCCAAGCACAACGTCTTGCCCAAAGACAGATCTCAATCACAGTCTAGATATTGGACCCCTAGCTATCATAATTACCGCAGAACTGCAAGTGTCATGAATTCTCTTATAGATGTCAGTGATTTGATGTTAATCTTGTATCTTCTGTGCAGAATTGCCCGACGAAAGCAGAGGCTCGACGCAGCGCGGCGAAGATCGCGCTCATGAACAGCGTGTTCAACGAGCACGAATCCCGGCGTATCTCTGAGCACTTTATCGAGAAGGCCGTGGCGGAGGCGCGGGCGTCCTTCGCTGGCGACGCCGCGGCGCACCAGGACCCGAGTGCTGGTATAGCGGCCTTCAGGTGAGTAGTGATATTCAATCTAATAGTCTAGGAATATCTTGGAGCACTTCATTGTGGCCGCTCGTGAGACTAGGATTGCCAGATGGCCGGTAAACCGGGAAAGTCCCAGAATTTGGCGTCTCGTGCCGTGTCCTGTAATTACACTGCTTGTCCCGGAATACCAGTTTTTTTTCCATAATTACGATAACTATACCTAAGTATGAGATCTTGAAAGCCAAGCAAGATTTGCGTTTTCGCGACGAAAAGTGTAGGTTACGAATTTATTTTGCTCGGTTAATAAATGTTTGGGAGTCAATAAGCCTGCATATCTGGCAATCCTATAGTTTATTAATAGACCAACGATATACACTCGATCAATGTCCGTTAGACGTTCAGGAAGACCCAGAAAACCTCAGCTCACTATGTAGTTGTAGTACTTCGTACATTATATCTTTTCAATTCAATTATAATAATTTATGGGTTAAGTCGATAATCAAAACATGACCTTTTAAACGTAATGTTAGAAAATTTTAAATACATTAGCTCAAACGTAAAATTGAACGGCACTAGTTAACTTTTTAATAGCCTCAACACTCGCACCTTATTCACCTGAGTCTTTAACTTTTTTTGTGTTCTTGATAGGTTCATGTTAGAGGCGAACAAGGGACGCACCATGCTAGAGTTCCAGGAACTGATGACGGTGTTCCAGCTTTTGCACTGGAACGGCTCCTTACGCGCCATGCGCGAGCGGCAGTGCTCGCGGCAGGAGGTGAGTCTTCATTTCTACCCAGATAGATGTTAAAGACTCTATCTACACACTAAATCGATCCTATCGACTGCGCCAATTCAATTCAATATAATGGAGCTGGGGCGGCGCTTGGCACAGGCAGGTCTCGAACATCGCTCCGGGTCCTTCTTGATGCAAAGGTTGTCAGTTATCGCTATTCAACGTGGCATCGCGGCGATCATAATGGGTACCTTTGCAGCTCTTTTCTGTAATTTGTTTGAAGAATGTTTAAGTTTTAGATTTTAGTAGTAGATTTAATCAAGTTATTGTAAGATTATGAGTATTTAAAATTCTTAGGTAAAGGCGCTCAGAAACTTATCCTTCTTTTGCTTTTCATCACCAAACTTCTAAACTGATCGAATGCCAGGTCCATTCAGAAAAAAGAACTGATGCTGGAGTATCTATATTTTTGCCAATCTATGATGTCCAGGGGTCGGAAATAAGGATTGATATTTACCTAAACTTTGGTGGCGGCTTTGTTTGAGGTACAAACGAAGAAGTTTAGTTTAGTTTAGATACCCATAGACCTTAACACGTTGTACTAAGGTTTATATTAGTTTTCAAACGTACACTTATCAGTGTATTCGATAGTACGAGGGGATAGCAATAGAATTTTGACAATTATTGGTAAATATCTATACGAATTTCTGAACCCTGATGAGAGATGATCTCACTAGTTGTGATTTATACCCTTGATAAATGATCATAAAATCTATTTCGTTTCTAAGGTCGTAGCCCACTACTCCGCCCGCGCCCTGGACGACGCGATGCGCGAGCAGATGGCGCGCGAGTGGGCAGCGCGGGAGCGCGAGGCCGCGGCCGCGGGCGGAGGGGTGCTCCGCCCCGAGCTCGCGCGAGCGGAGAGGGAGCTCCGCTCCGCGCGCCTCGCCGCCAGGGAGCTCCGTTTTCCGAAGGAGAAGCGGGATATTCTCACGCTCGCCGCCCGCCTCGCCCCGCCGCAGCAGCCACAGTGATCTCAGCTCTTCCCGGCTAAATAACTTGCTCATTTGCACAAACGATCAGTCACGCAGCCATATTCCATTTCTTATGACAGAAAAAGAAACACACAAAAGAAATCCTCAATGTTGAATTGGATGTAACAGCAGATAACTTAGGAAGCAGTAGATGGAATGAACGTTTGTGCAACTGTATATGTTTTTAACTCTATCAGAGTTTTATGTAATGGGAAATTCGCCGCCACGCCGCTATTTTGTTATTTAAGTATAGTCTATGTAGTGTAAGACGATGTGTGTTTTATTTTCATATTCCCTCCCCAAATACAATACAGTATTTTATGACTACCTACTCAAATCAGTTATTCTTTATGAAAAGTCAGAAACAATCTGTTAGTATGAAGCTTCTGTGAAGAATGAAGATACTGGCTTGTGACGTCATAAAATCAGTAGTCAAACAAGTCATCTTTTTGGTTTTTCACCAATTAAAAATGGTATAATGACCACAGTTGTAATTTATTTGGTTCCATGTATTTTTGAATGAGTATTCAGGGGCTTCAATGATATAGTTTATTTTCACTTTTGTCAGCCGCCTTATTCTCAAAGAACCGGGAAAATGAAACTTATAGCAGGCTGAGTAAGTAAGTTGAGATACCTACACCTACATAACAGAGATCCAGTTAGATAACAAATTAACAGGCAAATCATGACAGTCCAAAAAAGTGAAAAAAAGGATAGCATGCTGTAAGTGACGCTTGGTAACTCCCATTTCTTTTTGCGGTTAGATAAAGAAGAGTAAGTGAGTGTGCGTGTGAGTTCGCAAACAGGGATCTATAAACATGTTACGATAATTATCTTATCACTTTGCACTAAAATTTTGGAATAAAAGGCACTTAGGTACCCACTGTTTTCAGAAGAAATCACACTAATATTATAAAGGAGAAAGTTTGTGAGTGTCTTTATGTGTTTGTATGTTTGCTACTTTTTCATACTCAAACGGCTGGACCAATTCTGATACAATTTGGTATTGAGGTACCACCCTGGATTAAAACGTAGGCTACTTTTTATCTCGAAAAAATGTAGTGTTCCCGTGGGATGAACGGGTAGCACCGCAGGGCTGGAAAAATAATAAATGAAAGAGTTACTATAAAAACACCGAAATCGCACAGATGTGGTTATAGGCTAAAATTATATAGGCAAATATTATAATCTTTGAGAAGGACCGTCGATCCCTCATGTCATGGGTCTCATCATCAGACATTTACCAAGATTTTATGTGACCTACTTGGCGATGCCTATAATCTCAATCGTTTTTTAAATGACGAATTTCTGAGGTAGGTGTAAAAAATACTTGGTAGGTTAATCAAAACCAAAATTTTTATTCTCTAAGTAGGCCACGATGGTACTTTTACATGTCTGAATCTGCCGGCGTTTCACAAGAGGAGACCGCTGTTGAGAAGAAAGCCAGTAAGTAAATTATACCTAAAACTATTACAATTATATTATAACTAAGGTAATTGTTACACATAGAGGATGTAATGTACAAGATTCTCCAAATGAATGTTTACCTACAGTTATTATATAAAATAAAGTAAGAATTATTCAGAGATGTGTAAGTACCTAGAGATAGGTTAATAACGACTACTGAGAAATGTACCGCATCTAGTGGTTAATACGTCGTGATAGTCAAACCCGTATCGGCCAGCTGCGATCCTGCGAGTGGCAATCTAATGGCGTTCATTCTTTTAAGAACATTATGAGCTCTACTAACGTGACGACACGTACAGCGAGCTCCACATTCTCGCTTCTAGCTCAGAATTTTTTGTGAATTTTGAGATAACAACAGATGGTCTGAAGACTACCTCCATGTAAGCCCAGTGAAATCATTTAATTTATTTATAACCAAACAGGGTGTCTTTCAACCCACGCCAAATTGCGGATTTTTAGTTGTAGCAATCTATTTTACTGGCAAAGACAAATTATGGTAACTGACGTTGATAGTCGCCGAATGTCACTGATGTAAACAAGGAGGAAACAGGACTAAATATTCAGCAAATTTCTAATATTTTTTGCATAAATAAGCGAAATCTATCCACAGTGATGAAAACACGTATTTTTAAATAGGATTCAGTAATTATTTCGCAAGAAGAACGAAGGATTGAGCAGCATTTTAAATTTGGTTAATGACAACTCGCTAATGACGTTTAATAATGCAAACATTTGACGTATACATTATTGCCATATGAAAGCTGTTTGTAGTGCCACTATCCCTGGGCCGGACCGACACTTGTTAGGCACTTAGACTACATCTTGCCGTTCGCCTGTTGAGCAACTTAGCAAGTATCACTTTTGACGTGACAACGTCTAATAAATTGATGAACGCCGGCCGCGCATACGAAAAAACATGACGTCATTGTAGCAATACTTTGTAGCGCCGTGGACATGACGTCATTGTAGCAATACTTTGTAGCGCCGTGGAAGGGAAGGGGAACCACGTGACTGACACAAGCCTACGTCATCATGCTGTTCACAGATTCTCAAACTTTAAAATGTGGGAAGAGGGAAGAGGGAAGAGGGAAGAGGGAAGAGGGAAGAGGGAAGAGGGAAGAGGGAAGAGGGAAGAGGGAAGAGGGAAGAGGGAAGAGGGAAGAGGGAAGAGGGAAGAGGGAAGAGGGAAGAGGGAAGAGGGAAGAGGGAAGAGGGAAGAGGGAAGAGGGAAGAGGGAAGAGGGAAGAGGGAAGAGGGAAGAGGGAAGAGGGAAGAGGGAAGAGGGAAGAGGGAAGAGGGAAGAGGGAAGAGGGAAGAGGGAAGAGGGAAGAGGGAAGAGGGAAGAGGGAAGAGGGAAGAGGGAAGAGGGAAGAGGGAAGAGGGAAGAGGGAAGAGGGAAGAGGGAAGAGGGAAGAGGGAAGAGGGAAGAGGGAAGAGGGATTCATATCAATATATTCTATAATATTCTACCGAGAATAAGACGTTGTCACGTAAAATCTTCCTTCGCCCGTAATATAAAACCGACTACAGGCAACCATTTTTTTTTTATTCGCACGGTATTGCAAAGAAAGAGACAGGCAACGTTTGTCGCACTTAAGCGCCGCGTGTCACAGTTGTGCTAGATGCAGAAGTAGTTGTGATAGATGTGCGTAGCGTCGCGGTACCTCAAGTATCAGAGCACTCCGGATAAAAAGAGGTCGTAGGTTCGATCCCCACCTGCCATGTAATAGATGCGGGTACTTGTGTAATTATATTTAACCTTGGTATATATTCATATTCATGAAAAGTCCAGAACTAATACACAAAATCATACATCGGTGCACCTAATTTTCATGGTTATACTTAGACTCGTAATTAGAGATGCAACGGATAGTTGTTTGGCCGGATACCGGATATTCGGCCTAACCACCGGCCGAATATTCGGTATCCGGCCGCCGGATATTCGGCCCGCGGAACTATACCTACATTTTGAGTTTTAAAGGTGCGCGTCGCGCAGGTTTTGATGAACGTTAACGCGGACACATTTCTAGGTTCGAAACAAGTTTTATTATGTCATTACGAAGTAATATGGATACCGTATAGTAACCGAGTATTCGGTGCATCTCTACTCGTAATATCACATGTCGAAATCCTTCAAGCAAATAGTGAGTTTCACGTAGTCAAGGGTGAGATCTACGATTACGAGTATTTGATACGTGTCCTAGGGGTCATATTAAAGTGGCGATTAGGTCATCAGGGCGGCGCGCAGCCAGAACACACATTTTGTGAAGAGCTATCAGGTTTTACCTTTGGAACGCCAAAGACGGCTACTGCCGACAGCAGAATCTCCACTGACGCCAATGTCGGTAACAGCCGTCCAAATAACAATAATCAAAACATAGTAATTCAAACCAGTGTTTTTAAATCCCTGTTGATTTTGGAACACTTCTTTTTTCTATGGAATCAGGGGCACGACGAATTGATTTGACGCTTAGCTGTATCAAAAGGTTAAGCTAAAATTAGAAGTCTCTATGGCTGAAGGCCGTTAACTTTAGCAAATAGAACATAAACCAAAGTGGTTTACACTCGCGTGTAGTTGTCAGGAACGGCCCGACATGTTTCGAACTCGTATGGAGCTCATCATCAGTGATTACTACCCTACACCGGCGCACAACTTTGTCACTGATTCTTTGATCGACGCTCAGCTCTAATAGTGGGCGCCTACGGCGCAGGGGCGGGGCCTGACAGTTTCGCGTGAGTGTAAACCGCTTAATACAATAATTAAATATGTCTCACGAAAGTTTTAACAATATTAAACCAAAGTGGGTAGGTACTAGGGATCGGATAATCTGAAGTTTTTATACCTAAACTTTGGCGGTGGCTTTGTTGTTCAGTTTTAGGTACCTATAGGCGGCTTTATTTGAGGTATGAGTAAGATAGCAATGATGATTTGATCATCAAATCATCATCAAGATAGCAATAGCATTTTGTCAACTTTAGGTAAATATCCACCTGAATTTCCCATCCCTAGTAGGTACAGTGTAGAAAAATTATAACCAAAATGCCTCAGGCGAAACCATGGAAAAGTACTAACAATAAATAATTGAATAAATCATGCTTTCGCGGAAACGCACAGAGAGTTATTACGGAGTAAAACACAATTTATTCGCGTCGCTGACCGGCGCGGGCGCACAAAAAGGGTCGACAATTCGGGAGCGGGTGCATTTTTCTGCGTTCGCTTTTTGCTCGTCCTTTATTTGAACAACGCCGACGTGACGTGTAGAGCGTGTGTGTAGATGTGACACTCCTAAAAAATCAACAGTTTTAAGGGTTCCGTACTCAAAGGGAAAAAAACGGGATCCTATTACTAAGACTTCGCTGTCTGTATGTCTGTCTGCCCGTCTGTCACCAGACTGTATCTCAGAACCGTGATTGTTAGACAGTTGAAATTTTCACAGATGATGTATTTCGGTTGCCGCAATAACAACAAATACTAAACAAAATAAAATCAATATTTAAGTGGAGCTACCATACAACCAATGTGAACTTTGCACCTCATTTGCATGCGGCGCCCTACGTACCAGGTGCAAACCTAAACCTAACTTTACCCAGCCAGTTAAGATGGGAAGAGTTTGTACGAAACCCTCGGTGCGGGGATTTTTTAAAATATTGACACAGGTAAATAATGAAATAATATATATATTTGATCCACTGTAAGGCAACGGTTCTTAGGGTATGGCTAATGCGCTTAAGCATTTATAAACCATATGACACAGGGGGCGCTCTAGTAGTGTTAGTGTAGAATTATAGAATCAAGGATGTGGTGTGATTGACGTAACTATGTGATAGCTTAGTCGGAAGAGCACTAGCGGAAAACGTAGGTTTGCAGGTTCGAGTCCTGCTTACATTTCAGAGGATCTTAATATTATTTTTTTTTGGGTCAATATTTATAAAAATAAATATGGAACAGAATGAAAAGCTTTATATTTATCTTAATACCTATACGAGGAATATTCTGAAAATGTCTAGCTGTGAGTAACCTATTTGTGAAATGACAGACTGACTTAAATTTGATGAAAAACATGATCATAATAATTAATCATCATATCCATACCCAGGTAGGAACCTACGTATTAATTCCGTACATAGCAGAGTATGCAACAAGGACATTAGTTAAGTTATTTACATTTATGCTTATGATTTATCGTCGTCTTCGGTAATATTGCATTCCTTCATGTTTGCCAGCAACACATTTGTCAAGGTGGTCTTAAGTCTCTCTAAATGTTTTCCGGAGAGACTTAAATCGAGCACTTCGGCGACGACGAAAATTTTACAGCGAAACTTTCTAATGGGAAAATACTCAATTGAAATATTCTTTTAAATTTTTGTGAAAGTTTCCCGAAATTTCCGGGTTTTTTTTTTTTTTAAACTTTCGGCAACTTGACAACCTGTACCTCTCCTCTTGACATGTGCATACCACCTCATCCTTTCCTGCAGCTTATCATAAAATACAGTCCTCAGACTTTTATGCATCATATCAAAAGAGAGAACTATCTGCAGTATTTTATTCTGTGGACGGGTGGCCGGCTCGCGGCTGATATGTCGCCTTAATTGGGCCGCATACAGGACAAACAACTCCGGGTTCGGTGCGTATCGCGGTCGTGCGGCGTACGCGATTTGTGCGAACTGCGTACAGTAAAGTGTACACATTGTTCACCTGGCTTCGAGTACAGCGACTCGCTGTTGTACGAGTATCTCTAAGTCGTAGATGAGACGAAGTTTGTTTAAGATGCAAGTGGCTTTTTGTTTGAAAACACTATGATCTACTCTTGGAATAAACACGCCTAAACCTAGTCAGCGTTTGAAAGTGAAGCCAATTTTGGTATGCCACGGCCTTTCACAGGCTCAGTTCGGTCCGCGTACGCATCTGTCACAACGTCAATGTCACAAGCAAAACGTCTCTATATTAGGTATATCATATTATCTACCCCAAACATGACCCCAGAACGACATTGTCCGAGGATAAAATGGAAACAAGTAACAAACAAACGCAAACTTTATATATTTTTTCTAAGGGCCAAAACACAATTACAAGACACTACATCGCATCGTCATACGACGCGACATCGTGCCACGATACGACGTCATGTCGTGGAAATGCAGAAATCCAAAATGAACTTTATCTTCATGTAACAAGATGCAAAATTAAAATTAATTTTACAAGCTCACGACGTCGCATCGTGGCACGACGTCGCGTCGTACGACGATGCGATGTCGTGTCTTGTAATTGTGTTTTGGCCCTAAGTCACACGTGTCACAACGTTAAAACTGGAAAAGCACAGCTCTTGGAAAGCGGAACTCAGGTAAACTTTAGATTTTTCTAATTTTATGGCTTTTATGTCAAAGAACATATCTTATTTTAATGAGTTAGGATATTGCAATTTTAACCTCGTGAATTAGAAAAGACATTCGAATGATTTAAAACATTGTTTTGTTTGTGTTTTTTTCTTACCTGCTTCCATTTGTCCTAAAGTGAGCTTCTATACAGGAGTAAAACAATGACTTTGTGTGGTCACGTTTACAAGATAAGCTCTCAAGTGGAATTCGGACAGCTTAAAAATTTTCAACTATCCAGCATACTACATTTACACTACGAGTATACATATATATTTTTCTACTCCAGTACTTTTTTCTGTCATTTATATAGTTACTAACTCTAATATAAAGACATAAATTATGAAAGTCTGTAAAAGTCTATACTCTAC
Organism: Apotomis capreana; assembly: GCA_947623375.1. Lineage (NCBI taxonomy): Eukaryota > Metazoa > Arthropoda > Insecta > Lepidoptera > Tortricidae > Apotomis > Apotomis capreana. The sequence continues at coordinate 3,135,541 of OX392501.1, forward strand.
TGCCCAAAAACACACTGCTAACCGATGGTATAATGTCGCCAAAAAAGCATCACTTAGTACCACAGATTACAAGATGAACAGCTGCATTCACACAATTTGCAAATTTAAAAAAAAACTTATTGTACTAAGGCATTGCTGCCAACTTAAAAAAAAAAGTTTTGTCTTCAGTGCATGGATGTTTAGTATAGTGAACGTAACCTTTATGTATAAGTTTAATTTTTTTGACAGATGTTTAGTATGGTGATCGTATACCTTTATGTATAAGATAATATTTTTTTGACAGATGGTTGTAAATAAAAAAAAGTTTATCAGAGACAATTTTTCTTTTTAATTTTGTTGATTCCGAGCGGGAACATGTAGGTAATTATTTTCTTTGTTGTTTAATTGCATTTTATTTATGAAATGTCGAGTCGTAGAAAAAGTATTGTATGCAACGTTGTATAAGTAGGTCAAAAAACGCTCGTGGCATCTTTCTTACGATGTTCGCTACGCTCACATCGTAACCCATGCCACTCGCGTTTTTTGGCCCCTCTTATACAACGGTTGCATAAAATACTATTAATGTGTCCACTGCTCTATCGCATAAAATAAAAATGTAAACCCTAATTTACGTCTTCCGTAGGTCCCTCGTTTCGACATGCTCCAAATTAAACGCAAACGACATCGAAAAAGATCGTTTTTGCAATCGCGTACAGGAGAGGTTAGCAAACCGTGATTACTTAAAAAATTGCGTATCTCATTTCACTGCAACGAAAAAGGTAGTAACTCCTTATCAAGCTATGGACACTTACGGCTTATTTTGCAAGGCCGCTTTCAGACGAGCTTTTTTAAAGGTAGTGACGAAATGCTTGTATATATTAAGGAACATGTTTCGAAAAGCCAAATTCGGCTTCCGATGATGGCTTATCACGTGATCGGCCGTCAAATTATCGATTCAGGGTCGATGTCCTGGGGGCTACCCTTAAGTTTAAATTCGAGGTTCATATTTTTTATCATGCCGGTCCTTTCGCTCTCATGGTAAACGACGTGCATGTGAAAGAGACGGTCAAACCGCACTCTGAATTTGGAAGTTTAGGCCTGGTGAGTGAGCGTGGGACTGCTGCCGTTTTTGCACCTACCCTGTGCGGTGTAAAAAGTTTCCTCGTTTATGGGAGGCGGCATATTAAGGTGCACTGAGAAGCATGGAAGGTAAAGTTCACAAAATATTCCTTATTATTTAAAGAAATTATAAAATTCTGCGGAACGTGCCACTCACTGCCAGCGACTCCTTTTAAAGCTATTACCCTAGCTGCACACTACTCGCGAATTTGGCCGAGGTTGGGCGAATATGATATAGTGTGGAGGGGCTTGGTTGCGGAAACTCATACTTCGGCCAACTTCGCCTTGGCCAACTTCGCGAATAGTGTGCAGCTAGGGTAATAGCTTTAAAAGGAGTCGCTGGCAGTGAGTGGCACGTTAAGATAATCCCCTCTCGAACACTAGGCGGCGTTGCAGTCGTGTGCGTAGCCTATTTGTACTTTGATGTTTTGGTGAGTTCTACCAAGTTCTACTTACAATAATGGTAGTTTTTTTCCTCATAACACGGCTGTCTAATTCCAGTTACGGCACGTGTGTGTGATCAGGTGCGCAAACGCAAATATTGACGCACTACTGCGCAGTTGACAAACGTCGAAAGTCATTATAGGCGCTTTGCATCTAAAGTTCTTTTGGTTTCGGCCGTTTGTGTGCCTACTGCTTGGAGCCAAGTTAAAATATTGTAAGCAGTACGTTAACGTACTCTTACTACTTACTCCTCTAGCACAGTATCCGAAGTGACTTTTGCACCTCTAGCACAACTGTGACACGCGACTCTTTCTCGCGCGAGATATCTCTTTCTGTTCAGCTTTGTTAAAAAAAAATACCCACGAAAATACCGATATAGATTATTGACAAACATGCGAGAGTGTCAGACGCTTTTAGACTTCAACATATTTTATCGAATGATAACAGCAATCATTAAGTCTGTAAAATATTATTTATACAGCAAAATTCTTTTTTTAAACAATAGTTGTTTTATTCACTTTTAAACATCAAAGTTTTAAGCTTACCTACTCTACCTAAAATCAAAACTGATAGAACCTGTATGAAGAGGTAACAGACAGAGTATAACTTAGGTACTCGGCGTATTTAAGTCACAGACCACAGAGAAAAGATATAGGGCGAGGACACGTCGTCGCAGACACGGCACCCTTTTAAAGAATTTTCATACAAAATTGTATGAAGCGTCGCGATGCAACCCAGACAGAAAAGACGAGGCGTGGACGTTTCGCCGTCAGGCTCAATATACCATGTGGGTCCTGTAACCGGAGCAAAAAATTAAAACATAGATTTTACTCGTCAAACTGAACAACATCTGTTCAGAAACTTTTTTTAAAAATATTGTTTTCATATGTTCATTATTTCAAACAAAGTAAATAGCATTTTCAATGTACGCCGTCCAACATTGACATCGCCTTAGCATTAACATAGCTGTCACTTTATTAAATATCAAAAGTTTCGCCATACATTGCTTCTTTGAATAAACTTTATTTTACAGGTTTACATTATAAATGAGTTATTTAATAAATGTTGTTCAGTTTGAGGGGTAGAATCTATGTCTTAATTTATTGCTCATGTTACAGGGCCCACCTAGTATATTATGCACAATCTTATTCTATGATACATTTTTAGTATAAAGTTCATTAAATGGGCGCGTACTCTACTCGTCGTCCGTCTTTTCTGTGTGGCTTGCATCTAAGGCGTTTATGTAAGTTAAAATACTGCACACATAATTTATATCTTGTGCCTCCCATTGTCGTTGATTCAATATGCACCTAGTTTACTAGCGCCATGCGTTTTCTTGGAAATAATGGCTGCCGTCGACCTGTTGGCGGGCTCAACTCTCTAGTTATCAGTGGTAAAACGTGTGGAGGTTTTAAACCTTAATTTAAATCACCCAAAGATCAAAGCACAGAGAAAAATTTAAACTAACGAGACATTACATGTTTCATAATAAATTTAATCACCAAAACAAAAGTGTGAATTTACTTTAGACCAGCTCCGTATTATTGTATTGTCATCGAAGTTGTCGAAGTTGTGTAGGTATGCCAAATTTCGGCTTAATCGGTTGACAATAAACTGCTTCAAAATTACATACATACATACTTACATGCATTATACATTTATACAATAGTACATTACAGCAGACGCCGGGAAATAAGGGCTTGCCGGCTGAGTAGGTATAGACGGCCGACCGTAAGGGAGGCCGTCTAGTGATACGAAGCCGGCAAGCCCTTTTCACGGCTAAGGCATGTATAGTGCTTTTCTCAAACATATGCAATGAAATAAAAAAATACACCACTCAAAAAAACATAATTCAGCTGTTCAGCCAGTTCATGAACACAGACGCCATGTTTAAAAAAAGTATTTTTAATTTTCCCTCCAATCCCTCTATATTTTTTTTCTTTAATAAGTCCACGTGTGTAGTGTGCGAATATTAGGGCCATTATACACAACCTGATAATAAGAATCTTAGTTTCTATAATAAGTAAAATAAAGGCAGAGGATTTTTAATATATTATTGTCTATGGCCTCTGGTGACTTAACTACGTATAGACGATATTTTCAGTTCGTGTGTACTAGGCATTACCACGGATATTGTTGGTCCGATGGCTGAATGGGTAGCTACTAGAAAAACAAAATATATCAGCTGTTCATACACACAGACGCCATGTTTACATTAAAATTAAAAACAAATTACTTCCCGGCTTAGGCCTTCAATTTTGTATGAAATTCCTTTACAGTTTTCTCGAATTGTTCCGCCCGAAACATGACACTTCGAAGCCTGTTCTAACGCACGTTACGACGATATTTCATTGCATGTTTGAGAAAATTATTTATTTCAGGCACCTTACTAAAGCAATAAACATAAACAAAATTATTTTTCAACGGCGATCGGTCATTGAAATTATATGTTGAAATCGTATGTATAAAACGTTGTGCACTCCGTTGACAGGGTCGTTAACCCTTCGACCGCCAAAGACGGCAAATCACGTCATCGGGAATTCGTGCCACTGACGCCAACGACGCCTATTGACGTCAAAAATTTCAATAGTCAAAAACATGCTAATTCAAACCACTATCTGTGGTTTTCAATCTCTGTTGATTTTGGAGCACTTTTTTTTTTTGTTTGGCGTCAGTGGCACGGTGAATTGCTTTGCCGATTCGCGCTCAAAGGGCAACATAAAGATTACTTTTTTGTGTGAAACGAAATACAATGATTTTCATTCAGAATTAATTAACATTTGTAAGTGACCCTTTAGGCTCCCAAAAGTTATCAACACGGGTTTCATTAATCCAGTTTCGGCCGGTTTGGCCCTCACCGGTGGATTTAGGTCGAAACTGAAAATTATAAGTTGGAAAGCTCTCAAACTATTGTGAACAAGCGAAACGATGCGACAGTATTTAAATTATTTTAATTGATAATAGTATATTAGATATTTGCCTAGTATCTACCTATGTATATCTTGTTATTAATTAAGATTTCTATAGATCTATTATAATATTGTACAGATAGACTCACGGATCACACAGTCAAACCGTGAAAATAGTTTTATGGAACGATGTATCTCGTGATATGTACTTGACATTTAAATAAATATATAAAATAATCACACTAATATCATAAAGGCGAAAGTCTGTAAGTGTGTTTATGTTTGTTACGTCTTCACGCTCCAACGGCTGGACCAATTTTGATAAATTTTGGTATGAAGGTGATAGTATTTCGTCAATGATCAGGTTTGTTACTAAAATTAAACCATTAACTGGCCAAGGCAAGATGGAAAACTTTAGACAAACCACGAGCGGCAATTCGTAAAACCACAGATCGCCTATTTACGGTCCTCACCTTCGGTTCGGGCCACAAACACCTGCGATTTGGGATATTCACGAATTCACCGCCCCAGGTTTTAATGATCTCAGTCAAAGTGGAAAGTACAGTTTACAAGTGACTAATAGAAGCGGGTTTGGTTTAGGTCGTCTACATCACAACACATTGATGTTTAAATAATAATAAATAAATCAATATCAGACAACCTCACACAAATCGATCTAGTCCCACAGTAAGCTCTAGAAGGCTTGTGTTACGGACACTAGACAACGATATACATAATGAACAGATAAATACATACTTAAATACAAATAACATACATGACCCAGGCACGAATATTAGTGTTCATCACACAAATATTTGCCCTTGCCGGGATTCGAACCCGGGACCGTCGGCTCAGAAGGCAGCCGCTTTACCACTGCGCCAATCGCGTCGTCAAAAATGTTTCATTTTAAAAATGTGGTTATGGGGTCCACAATTTTCATGACGTTGGCGTCAATTCTGGGCTCCTTGGGGGTGCCTATGGTCTGATAAGGCTGTGGGATCTATGAGGTCTGGTAGTCTATAGAAAACATAGGTTCCGTTGAACATACCTAACTTACTTACATGATATGACGAACGCGTCGTTATGTTAAGCTGCACAAGCTTTTCTTCCTATTCAGTGTCACGAATATAACAAAAAGTCTGCCTTTGTACCTACGTTCAAATTCGGTGCGCTTTTGTAGCCAGTCGTAGCGCCACACATGCGTCTGTTGGTCGTGTCGGCGCATCCCACACCAGTAGCGTTACATGTTACACAAATAAACAATAAAATAGAAGTCTTATGTTACATTTCATTTGTCAGTTTTTCAGTTCGGGATTGCAACACTGAACACACCATTGGTAAACTCTAGACACCCTGAAATAATATTTTCTCAAAGACTGCATACCCTTTGGCACTTGACATGTTCAATTATAAATAGGTATATTAAAAAAGAACAATTTATAAATGGTCTACAACTGTTTTATTTATCTTCACGGACAGTTTCAATAAACTTTTACATTACTTTAACTAAATAGTAACAAAAAAATTAACTTTCATTGGTTTAACATTACCTAAGAGTATTAAGACTAATAGGCACTTAGTTTTACAGTACTTTCATGTGTAAATGATATATTTAAAGGTAACATTAACCAAAGGGACATAATATTAATTATAAGAGGGCAAGGAATCTCAGAAATTAAATAAGTATTATGTATTATTAATTTTTGAGATACTGAAATTATGTATACTTATATACATACCAATAACTTAATTTTTATCCTTCAATTCATCAATTTTCAATTTCTGGACAGCATCTATGACATCACCTGGAACTTGAAATATAAGGGCTCTCACCAAATCTGGTAATGCACTGCCCTGGCAAGCAAATTGAAGAATACCTTCAAAGCTATCGGGCTTCACTGATGTCACCAGCTTTGATATGCAATCTGCCTTCAGCTTGTCCATTAAGTAGTGCTCGGCAAGCAGCAGCAGTGGCTCCAAGCCCTCATCAGGCAGAGTGCCCAAGTACATGTAGTCCTTCAGATGCTGAAGAGTCTGCACAGTTACCCCGTCCATGGTGATTCGGCTTTCTGCCGTTTCCTTCCACTCTCCTCTCAGCATTGTTTTGAACATGTCACTGTGAACTGATATCATCGCTTTGTGCACCGCTACAGAACCATCTGATGCATATAGTTGAAAATCAGTGAACTCAGTATCTTCGTAAAGTTTGTTGTTCATTGGCACTTCCTTTACGGTGATAGTTACGTCTAATTTATAAAACAGTATATAAAATGAACTTCCAACAAGTTCACGGAAGGTCCAACCTTGATCGCCCATGGAAACATCTATCCATTCATTAGTACATTGGACATATTTCTTTATAGCGTTACGAGTTAAGTTTATTCCAAATATTGGATTCTCTAGACTTTCCTTTTTTCTCATAGTCATATAAATATCAAGACTAGCCTTGTTATTAATATAAATCCACCCAAATTTTATAAAGAACTCAATCTTTTCGTCCACACTTATAGTTTGAGTTTTTAAATTATCTTGTTGGTTTGTTTTGCTCTCATTTCCCACAGTTGCAAAAACACCAACTGTTAGATTCAGCGTTGGGCCACGCTGTTGTTGTTTCAAAATCCTGTTGAATAAATAAAAAAAATCTGATAAGTCAGGATTACTTGACTAATCATTATATTAGGTAATAATTAAAGATTTTGAAACCAAGAAAACCTAATTGAACTTGTTCTGATTGTTTACAACTAGCGGTAATTACTATAGATGGTAAAGTTATATTCTCACGCATATGGGCTGTACTACTGTACGCCGTATTAGGTAGTCAATGAATTTGAATCATCCAGACATAATTATATCCATTCAATGATGAGAAAATTACCCAATTCCAAAACCAATTAGATATTAAAAGTAAACACCTGTTAAGTTTTTAAACGCATTTGAATAAATTTGGATTGCATTTCTGTTTGAAATATTATTCCAAAAAACTGTCCATTTCCACCGATCCCACCTACCAACAGAAACAAAATAGGAAATTTACTTACAAGCTATCCAAAAACTGCATAGTCATAATGTCAAATGTCAACTTGCCAGTTTTCACTGTTCTTACTAGACTAGGGCCATGTGAAAAGTGTGTAGCAACTAACAAGAACCATAAACTGCTATGATATGTTATTATTCTTAAGAACCTACATTAAGTATCTTTAACTCAACAAGAACAAAGAACAACGGAACAGATTGAATGTACTCGCACAAGGAACTTTTATAATACAAGCAAAGCAATAACAGAGACGGAAAGAAAGTGTTGCCCTACACGAGTGGGACATCCCGAAATTACATTACAGTGTGATTTTGACACATGACAGCACCGATATAACGTAAATGCGGCTACACACTACTCGCGAAGTTGACCGAAGTTGAGCGAATATGATAGTGTGGAGGGGCACTTCGCTGCGGAAATCCATACCTCGGCTAACTTCACCTCGCCGAACTTCGGTCGGTAGTGAGGTGCCGCAAAAATAGAATCAGACCACGTTAACTCTTCTAACGGCAACACACTACCCGCGAAGTTGACCGAGGCGAAGGCGAAGTTGCCCGAAGTATGGGCTTCCGCATTGAAGTGCCCCTCCACACTATCATGTTCGCCCAACCTCGGCCAACTTCGCCACTAGTGTGGTGCCGAGTGGAGCAAATGAACCGTCAAATCATACAAAGTGAGTCTGCAGTTTGTATGGTTAGACAGGTCATTTGCTTGTAAGAGTTAGTGTGGTCTGACTCTATGCATAATCTATTGAATTTGATAAAAAAACGGGTAATGAAATAATGGTTTTTCAAGTAAGTATCTATAAATGTTTTTTACTTTCTATTTAATACAATTAAGTTTTATGTTATTATTTTTTTCTTATCACAATGTTAAAGTGTTTAAAGAATATAAAACATTACATAAACATTACGAACGACGCACAGTGTGGTATTTTACTGATCTGGGCGGCCAATATTATTTTTGATGTTGTATTGGTATGGTAGTTACAGTAATATTAAGCTAATATTTCATTTTTTATCTATACTGTAAGAGAATTATGGTGAAATAAAAAAAAATAAGGATTTTGCAATATTAGCTCAGCAGCAGCAGGTATAATAATATATATACAAAAGTAACAAAAATCTGTCAGAAATCGTGTCACTTTGATCAGACGAAGACGGCTCTGTCGATATTTCATCAGACACCATTTCATCTGTATGAGGCTCCATGCTGGGCATTTTTTTTAAGAAATCATCTTCTTTATTGTGTGCTGCAGCCCACCTAGATCTCATTTCAGACTTGAACCGACTAAAATTATGCTTGATTTCCCTTATTTGTTCATCATTAAAGTTTTCCCTACCAAGGAAATCATTTTCGATAAAGTCCAGTTTACTTTTTAAATTTGGCATTTCGTTTGCTGCATCAACTCGAATAACTTATAAATTTAAATTTGGCATTTCGTTTGCTGCATCAACTCGAATCCATACTAATCCATACTAATATTATAAATGCGAAAGTGTGTCTGTCTGTCTGTCTGTTACCTCTTCACGCTTAAACCGTTGAACCGATTTAGATGAAATTTGGTATATAGATAGTTTCAGTCCCAGGGAAGGACATAGGATACTTTTCATCCCGAATACATGTAGTGTTCCCGTGGGATGAGCGGGTAACACCGCGGGGCACAGCTAGTAACTTATAAATAACTAGATCGAGTTATTAATTTAACATTAGATGGCCCTAGAAACAATAAAAAATCTAAATTACCAAAAAATAACAAATTCATAAAATCATACATTTTGACCATATAACGTTTGGATGCCTAATTTTCCATTTTCCGGAGTGTTTCCGTGGAAAATTAAAGCTGAATCGTAAACTAGAATAAATGAGGTATGTGCTACATGTCCTATTTCTGCCGGGACACCTCGGGAACTACAACTAAATGTTTCCGATAAGTCAAAATACAAGCAAAACGAGAACGTTAAAAGGGTGAACTTTTGAATGACCACCATAACGTCATATCATAATCAATCCTATTAAAAACATATACAAACGAAACATTCTTACCTGCCATCATAACATTTAAGGTAACTTAAAAGTCACCCCGATTTGATGTGCCGTTTGAGAAAACAAGTGCACTTCAAATACTTAATATTGCAACCAGCTATACGAGCATAGTTTAGCGATAAGGTCAAGTACATTGACAGATTATAGTGCGTGAATAAGTAGACTTTCTGAACCTACCTCATTATTCTACCCACAGTCAGTTTTTAAAAATTGACTTTTGGCCGCCCAGATCAGTGATATACCATTCTGTGCGACGTGCTTTTATTTTCAAAAGCTGTGTTGTGACACTTGTGACCAAATCTTTCGTTTCTATTCAGGTGACATTTTTGTAAATTGGTGGAAATCAATAAAAGCCTGACCAGAAATAATATATGAGGATTGTCAAGAGGGCGCTATTTAAAAGATTTATATGGCAACAATTTTGCAACCAATCGCAACCCACTATAATGACATTAGTTCAAATACCTGTCAGTTCCTATGTTAAACCTTGTAATATCATTTTAATGGAATGCACTCTTCCTGGCAGTTTTTCGTGTAGTAAACACGTGTACACTTTATTCATAATATTACGTTCACAACTGTGAATGGTCTTCAGCATTTTCTTGGGATATTTAAATTCGTCTTTTAAAAAAACCACCTCGAATGACATTGACATTATTGACAAACCATCATAAAATCATTGCCAATTGAAATCAGTTCCATTGAGAGTCCGCAATATGGCGCATCCTCATATATTTCTGGTCAGGCTTTAGAGTCCAACCACGCTAAATCTTCCAAGCAAATGAACCGTCAAACCATACAACGTGAGTCAGTTTGTATGGTTTGGTGAGTTAATTTGCTCGGAATAGTTAGCGTGGTTTGACTACCTCCCACACTATCATATTCGCCCAACCTCGGCCAACTTCGCGAGTAGTGTGGCTCCGCAATTACGTTCTCACTTTGGGAAGTCCCGTTTGAATAGCAACACTGGCAACACTTTTTGTCTATGCCACCAATCCACCATTGCCACCCGATACTACCAGTCATCAAGATCAAATGGAATTGTAAAAAACGAGAAATAAAATATTCGTCAACAATCTTGCAAAAAGACCTGAACATAGTGTCGATATCAATATTATATTGTTCTAAGTGGCAATATGACTATGAGGACGGTTAACATGTAAGTTAATTTTGAGACGTTTTAGTACATTACATACCTGGAGCGGTGATTTCGTGAATGTCCCGCATCGCTGGTGTTTCGGTTCGGGCCATAAATATGCGATCTGGAGCCTTACGAATTACCGCCCGTTATTTGTCTAAAGTTTTACGTCTAGCCTTGGCCAGGAAGTGAGACTTTCTTCCCGCGTAGCGGGCAGAGAATCTCACTACAATAAATATTTTTAGCTTATATTTCTCACATATTAGCATTCACATATTATTGTTTCATCGTTGTATATATTTATTTAATATTATATATGTATTTATTATATTAGCTGTATGCATATATTTACATGAATAGCAAAATTTATGTATTAAGTATTATAATTATGTTTTGCTACTTATGTGCAAGTTAGTTGCACCGCCTACAATTTTTCCGCTTTGTCCTAAGGTTGACTGGTAGAGAATGCCTCATGGCATTAAGTCCGCCTTTTGTACGATAAGTTTTCTTTTGTGCAATAAAGATTAAATAAATAAATAAATATTAGGCAGGTTGTCCATGTCCCCTATTGGCTGACACTGTAGTAATACACTCTAATCTATGGACACTGTTCTGTAACGTAATTACTTAAACCATGTTGGAGATAACATTTTTACAAGTTTATATTTATTTTGTTTTACCTGTCTGTCCGTGTCTCTACTAAAATCTAGCAACTCAAATTTGACCCACTTCACTAGCTGACATTTTTATACCTACACTGAGAGAAAAATACTGTCGATCTAACAATAAAACTTTAACGGCACACAACCCACATAGTTACGTTGCTATAGAGTAAACGTTATTATTGTCACCAGTTTATTGTTGATATAACAACATTCTGCAACAACTTTTACAATTGTTGAAAACACAACTTCTATTAACAATGTATACAACGTTGTCATAAAGTCAAATCAAATTTTGTAAAATATTGTTGTCACTCTGACAACATGAAACATTGTCTATTTAATAGCAGAGCTGTGTCACTGTAGCAATGTGTACAACGTTGTCATATAGTCAAAACAAGTTTTGTAAAGTATTGTTGTCAGTGTGACAACAAAAACTTTGTGAATTTGACAGTAGAGCTTTGTCAATGTAGCAATGTAACCACAACACTCAATGTTTATTTTGTCAGTCTGACAACGTAAATGTTGTCTATTTGGCAGCGGAACTGTGTCACTATAGCAATATGTTGTGTGACACGTATATATTGTTGTCACTCTGACAACATTAATGTTGCCTATTTGGCAACGGAACTGTGTCACTATAGCAATATGTTGTGTGACACGTATATATTGTTGTCACTCTGACAACATTAATGTTGCCTATTTGGCAACGGAACTGTGTCACTATAGCAATATGTTGTGTGACACGTATATACTGTTGTCACTCTGACAACATTAATGTTGCCTATTTGGCAACGGAACTGTGTCACTATAGCAATATGTTGTGTGACACGTATATATTGTTGTCACTCTGACAACATTAATGTTGCCTATTTGGCAACGGAACTGTGTCACTATAGCAATATGTTGTGTGACACGTATATACTGTTGTCACTCTGACAACATTAATGTTGCCTATTTGGCAACGGAACTGTGTCACTATAGCAATATGTTGTGTGACACGTATATATTGTTGTCACTCTGACAACATTAATGTTGCCTATTTGGCAACGGAACTGTGTCACTATAGCAATATGTTGTGTGACACGTATATATTGTTGTCACTCTGACAACATTAATGTTGCCTATTTGGCAACGGAACTGTGTCACTATAGCAATATGTTGTGTGACATGTATATACTGTTGTCACTCTGACAACATAAATGTTGCCTATTTGGCAGCGGAACTGTGTCACTATAGCAATATGTTGTGTGACACGTATATATTGTTGTCACTCTGACAACATAAATGTTGCCTATTTGGCAGCGGAACTGTGTCACTGTAGCAATACGTTGTGAGACACACACACACATATATTGTTGCCACTCTGTAACAAATATGTTGTCAATTTTACAGCAGATCTGTGACTGTAGCACGAAATATTGCTACAGTCTCATAAATCTGCTGTAAAATTGACAATGTTTACAGAGTGGCAATAATATATGTGTGTCTCACAACGTATTGCTACAGTGACACAGTTTTGCAGCCAAATCGACAAGATTTATGTTGTCAGACTGACAAAAATATATACATATCACACAACGTATTGCAGCCAAATCGACAAGATTTATGTTGTCAGACTGACAAAAATATATACATATCACACAACGTATTGCTACAGTGACGCAGTATTGCAGCCAAATCGACAAGATTTACGTTGTCAGACTGTGTCACCTTTATATATCCTACCTATTCTATGGGTATATTAAAAGGACATAAAATAAAAATTAATCAAGAATCTTATAAAATATTTATTAACTAAATCCGGTAAACTAATCTTAATAATAATAAAAGTTAAGGCTTCTATTTTAAGGTGATTCTACCGTTTAAGGGAATGTCGTTCTAATATAGGTAGTTCTAAACTTTTAAATTTTAATATAATTCTGGATTTTAAAATAATTCGAATGTTTAAATTTCGCAAATTCTATTATTTAAAATAATTCTATTACTGGTTTGTAGCTTTAAGAATTTAGTTAAGTTTATAGAATGATTTAGTTGTAAATTTTATTTAGAGTATTACTAGGTTTAATTTTAAGTTAACTATTTAAGTAATCAGATTAAGACAAGTAAGAGTCCGATGCCTAGATTTGGGTCTTCCTACTAGAGAGCTGGTCGTCCTTCTGATACCCGACGTCCCTCGGCAGTGCGCGGCGTGGTAGTGGCGGTAGGTGTGGCCAGTAGTGCAGATGTCCTCCAAGGTCCAAGAGCAGGGTTCTCAGCGCGCGACAGCGCGAAGCTTTCTTGGGCCACTCCAAGGCCAGGGGAGTAAGACCAGCCTCTCACTAGGCTCCACGGTCTTAAAAGTTCTCAACCCGTAGGGTGTTCCTGGAACGTGTCGAAATAAAGAATTAGGACCGGAGTCATCATGGATAACTTAACGTGCACATGTACACTGCTACAGAAACAACATTCAACACCAAGTTAATAACCTTTGTCGATATGACAATGTTAATACATTGCTACAGTAACACCGTTTAGTTAGTAAGTACCTAAATAGATACCTTTGTCGATATGACAAAAGTTTTGTTGGATCGACAAATTATGCTCAAAAGTGCAACGCAATGTGTTTGGAACCCATCACCTTAAAGTCTTGGTATTATAATATACTCCAAGTTTAGATCCACATCTTTTTGTACAAAACAATAGCACTGTAGTCGTGCTCATAGCTCATAGAAGTAGCTAATGTAATGTGCTATGAATCGGCCGTCATGTCTACACACGGACACACGGCTACTTACACAAGTTTCATTTTAACACGCCTCGTGTTTTCACATTTGTGTCGCACCTCTGCCACTGCCAGTTATATCTTGATTTGTGGCCGTGGCCGTGTATACAGACTTACAGAAAATATCACTCCATCACGCCCAAGATCCGATCAACGCAGTGTGTTTTAGCAGAGAAACGAAAATGTTTGTTGAAAAGTTAAGGCGTGAAGAAAAGAGTTAACAAATAAACATAAAAACTCACTTTAATATTTAGAACATTCATAAGAATAAATAAACACTTACCCAACATACGCGGCGCTAAATGTCGCAGACCGGCACTCTCAAGGAACTGAATTATGTCCATATTGCACAATAAAAGCACTAGAATAGTAGGAACTAATAAGCGCGCGACCATTCAATGCCGTCTGACATTCGCATTTGAAGACAAAATAAACGAAACGAAACGACAACATATACACCCCTTACCCCGTACCCCTCCCATGCCCGCGTGTTGCCATTTTTGCAAAGTTAGTTTCGGTAGGTTGTCGAATTGACAAATTAAATTTGTGACGACTTAAACCTTGTACACTCGCGTAAAAATATCGCACATGCATTAAAAAAAAAACATTTATTGTATAATACCTATTGACAAATCAGTCAGCAACAAGTTTTATGACCGCAAAAATATATACCTATTTCAGTATCTTTCTTTCTTCGGCGTCAATCCGCCAACTATTTTTAACCGACTTCAAAAAAGGAGGAGGTTCTCAATTCGAACTATTATTTTTTTTTTGTATGTGTGTTACTCGATATCTCCGAGAACCGTGAACCGATTTTAATTTTTTTTTTTTTTATCGAAAGGTATAACTCCGAGTTGGTCCCGTTGGCACTAAGTCGGGATCTGATGATGGAATCTTGGAGAAATCGTGGGAGCTCTTCAAATGTTATAGGGACATGTACGGCGCTTTCGGTAATTTATTGATAAAGTCAAGAATTTACATTCAGTAAATAGGATTTGGTGTAAAGAAACTGATGATGAACACCACACCACAGATGGCCACTAGAACTTTTTTAGTTTTACTGAAGTCGGTTCTTTTTAGGGTTCCGTAGTCAACTAGGAACCCTTATAGTTTCGCCATGTCCGTCTGTCCGTCCGTCCGTCCGTCCGTCCGTCCGCGGCTTAGCTCCGTGATCATTAGTACTAGAAAGCTGAAATTTGGTATGAGTATGTGTATGTATAACGCCAACAGAACGGTAAAATAAAATTTAAAAAAAAAAATTTTTTTCGGGTACCTCGAACACCTAAAGTGGGGGTGAATTTTTTTTTCTTTTCAGCACTGGTGTGTGGGGTATCGTTGAATAGGTCTTGTAAAAATAATAGGGGTCTTCTAACATTATTTTTTGATAAAGTCAGCAGTTTTGTAAATATTCGCTCCAAAAACAAAAAAAATAGTGTCCCCCCCCCTCTAACTTTTCAACCACGGGTCAAAAAAATTCGGAAAAATTCATGTTAATGAGGCCTTGTCAATGAAAACTATATTGAACAAATTCGGTCAAGCCGTTTTTGAGTTATCGCCAAATTTCATATTTTTTCTTTAAAAGGTCGTAAGTTGACTTCCAGAAGGTAATAAGTGTTTACAGTTTCTAGGGCGTTTACGACCTTTTTATAGAGCTTAACATCTTTCTTCACGTAAACCTCGGGCTTAAAACAGCAGTTTATTGTGAAGGATGAGCAACTACGGAACCCTACACTGAGCGTGGCCCGACATGCTCTTAGCCGGTTTTTTTTTTTGTTAAAAATTATAAGTTATAAATAGCTCAACTAGTTAACTACATGAAAAATAGCTAAATTGTACTTAGCAGTAACCAAAATTATGCAACATTTACATATTTTATGTTTTGGCGCTATTCAACCAATTATTATTTCTCACAGTTTGACGTGATAAAGTCTTATAAATCGAATCGATGACCAGTTGCGCGCACGAAAAAATGTCTGTTACGGTCTGTTACGCTAACCACGTGACCTGTCATGTCTTTTTTGACTCAGATGCCCAAATAATAATAAACATCAATTGCACTCAAACCTGTAGTAAGTTGTTCAGCATGATGAAACGGTTATACCTACGCGAATGTCTAATCCATTGGTTACTGGATCCTAAACTTTTAATGTCATTTTCTAGGGTTCTGTAGCCAAATGGCAAAAAACGGAACCCTTATAGATTCGTCATGTCTGTCTGTCCGTCTCTCTGTCCGTCTGTCTGTCCGTCTGTCCGTCCGTATGTCACAGCCATTTTTTTCCGAAACTATAAGAGCTATACTGTTGAAACTTAGTAGGTAGATGTATTCTGTGAACCACATTAAGATTTTGATGCAAAAATAAAAAAATTATAGTAAATATTGGGGGCTCCCCATACTAAGAACTGAAACTCAAAAATTTTTTTTTCATCAAACACATACGTGTGGGGTATCTATGGATAGGTCTTCAAAACTGATATCAAGGTTTCTAAAATATTTTTTTTCTAAACCGAATAGTTTGCGTGACAGACGCTTCCAAAGTGGAAAATAGTAGGTCCGCCCCCCCCCCCCTCTAACTTCTAAAATAAGAAAATGAAAAATCTAAAAAAAACATATGATGTACATTACTAAAAAAACTACCAACCAAAATTGTTTTGAACGAGATCTAGTAAGTAGTTTTTTTTATATCGTCGCTGGGCCTGCAAAAGTCGCTATGTGTTTTAGACCAATTTTTCAGGAGAAAGAAAAAACAAGTTTTCTCAGTATGCATTGAAAGCAAGTGAAAAAGAAAAATATGGGTAAAAGAGTTTTATTTTTTACGTAACTTAAGAATACTTTTAAAATTACATAAGGGAAAGTAAATTTTATATTTAAAAAAAAACTTTAATTTTGCACATTGCGATAAATATTTGGGTTCCAAAATAACCTCCATGTGTAATAATAAGTACATAGCGACTTCAAATGGTTGCTGAGGAACTCTGAATTGTGCTTCAAATTGTACGTAGTTATTTTTGCAAAGACGACGCTCGGTCAATAAAACAGAATATAAAATGGGGAAAAAAATTGTTAAAATTAAAACGGTCTTCTCAACATTGCTTAAAATAAATTTATCAAAGGCACTCAACAAAAAAGTAATCTTGACCTGTATGTTCATTATCGAGGCTATATAAAATTTACTTAAAATATCTGAATTTGAAGTTCTTTATAAGTAAAAGCAATATACCTAATGAGATCCTTAAAACTAGGTGACTCAAATCTATCTTGTGTTTCGAAGTGACTACTTGTAGGTCCTCCATGCGGGTTGCCATGCCAGCAGAAGTTGTGGTTAATGTATGAGTTGAACTTGTATTTCTTGCAGACATGACCTCATTTGGTATTGAAGAACTTCTAGGGAGATTGGTGGTTGTAATAATCGGATAGTTTAACTGCTAATACTCGCTACTCTGGTCCGAAATTGTAGATAACGGAAATAGCAGAGAAGATTCTTCTTCTAACTGAATAGTTATCTGGTTTATTGATGATAATATCACAAGTTGTTTTCTTATATTCTTTGACAAGCATGTGCAGCCGCGGAAATAACTTTTATTATTGAAACGTATTTATGAAAAACGGTGGTAACCGTATTGAGCGAGAATTAAAGAAAAAAACTCAGTACCAAACCAAACATTTCCACCAGCAGTCATTTTTAACTCTAATCGGTAATATTTAATATTAACAGCACTTGGTTTTACTTAAAAAAATAGTTATATTACTTACCTCCTCACACTTTACTCGCATTAACCTATTAAATAGTCACGATCTTAACTAAAACGATGTTGCCACAAACACCGTCAAAACATCAATGAGCACTTTACTTTAATAAATACGCATGTGTCAGTTCATCGTATCCTAACGCCCAGTGCGACAGGTCATAACTTGTACTAAAACGTCGCTATGTGCTGAAAATCACATCGTGGGCGCAAACGACCCGATCATACTAGTACGAATAATTCGCTATGTGCGTCAAAGCACATATCGGCTACAATTTTGCTTTAATAGTATATATACCGATGGCACATTTATGTGATTAGTGACACTTAGCTATTTTCTAAGGCACTTTTAATGTATGAACTTCACATACTTATTTTTAGCATGGCCAGAAATAATAATGTCAGCTTATCGCTGTTTTTGGACCATAGGAGTATTGAGGTAAGGTTCAAAATGGTGTCAAAAACGAAAAAATGAAAAAATGCACATAGCGACTTTTGCAGGCCCAGCGACGATATAATATAAATCGTAAACCGTTTCATTAAATCAACTCAAATATAAAATAAACAAAAGGCCTTTAATTTCATAAATAAATGGTACGGAACCCTTTGTGCGTGAGTCCGACACGCACTTGGCCGGTTTTTTATTAGGGACTATTATGTCAATACTCTAAATTGCCAGGTTGTTTTTCTTTTAAAAAAGTTGATATGCAAACTTTTTTCGCATATCATTAAGTAAACCGACTTTACAGACAATAATATTTTTCTTGTCAATCCATAATTTAAAATTAACATAAACAACCGGCGAAGTGCGAGTCTGACTCGCACACCGAGGGTTCCGTACAAACATTTATCCCATCTATGATTTATTTATTTATTTATTTATTTTATTTATTTATTTATTTATTTATCATGTATGATTTTCCCTTAATATTTATTTATTTATTTATTTATTTATTTATTTATTTATCTTAACTGGCCGGGTTAAGTTTGCATGAGGTGCAAAATTAACACAACCGAGTTCTCCAAAAATAATTTTCGAAAAGGACTATATTTTTTATGATTAATTAATCACAAATGTATATAGTTTTCAGATTTTACCCAATACTTGTAGTAAAAGACAGTATTCTGCTTCTTCTTCTTTGTCGTTTTCACTCTTGGCAGAGTGGTCGTGGTCATCATTTCAGATGTTGGTGGCAAGCTTCACAACACGCCGCCATTCTTCTCTGATAGCCGCCTTCCTCGTACATTCGTGTAGTGACGATGAGCCATTTATTGCAGCTTTTATTTGATCTGTCCATCTCATAGGCGATCTGCCTCGTGGCCTGGTACCCTCAACCTTTCCCTGGACCACAAGTCGCTCAATAGCCACCTCCCCTCGGCGGCATACGTGACCAAAGAAGCTAAGAATACGGGACTGTACTAAAGATGATAAACGCTGCTCGATGCCGAGTTCTCGAAATATAGACTCGTTGGTGCGGAATTCAGTCCATGATACTCCGAGCATTCTCCTCCAGCACCACATCTCTAGAGCGTCTATCTTTTTCTTCTCGACTTCCCGCAGGGTCCACGTTTCTGCAGCGTATAGGAATATGGGGAATACAAGTGCCCGAACGAGCCGGATTTTTGTGGCTTTGTATATGTTGCGATTTCTCCATATTTTTCTCAACCTGTCCATTGCAGATCTAGAAATTGCCATACGCCTCTTCACTTCGTCGACACATCCGCCGTTGTTAGTGATTAAGGCTCCCAGATAAATGTACGATTGGACCACATCACAATTCGCAATTTGTGTAATTTCTGGTGAATTGTTATTCATGCGGTCGACAATCATCATCTTTGTCTTATTCCGGTTTATCTTAAGTCCGAAGTCTAGGCTAACGCGTTCCAAAGACAGTATTACTGTTTGCAAAATTTCATAGTTCTAGGTCAACGGAAAATACCCTGTAAATTGTGATTCCCTTGAGATGGTCGAAATATACGTTTTTTGCGGCATAAACGGCCTTATCTTTTTTTTACGTTAACCAAGATGTTTGATTTTTTTACGGCTTCAAGGGTCCGTAGACTTAAGTATTTGGTTTTAATTTCAACTCGATACCTCCACGCGTTTTCCCGAGAAAAAGGGTCTTGACAGACGGACGGGCGGACAACAAAGTGATCTCATAAGGGTTCCGTTTTTTTCCTTTTGAGGTACGGAACCCTAAAAACAAGAGCTACCTAGTAAGTCACTTGGTCGAAAATACCTACGCTTGTAAGTTCTGTTAAGTTTCGTCAATATCTACGGAGCGCATCTGTAAGTAAGTACAATAAGTACTTACATGACACAGATATATACGATAGCACGTGCGTGCGTATAAACTCATCATTTTCTTTTGGGTGCTAGAAGGTACTAAGTGTAAGACAAATATAGTATGATGCCTGTCTATGTTTGAAATGAGACAGTCCTTTGACAAACTATAAATAGACGACGCTGTGATAATTTAAAGAGTTTTGTGTTTTAGTTTATAATGCTGGCATTAGCTGTAAACTAGATAGATGTATATTGTGTGAAGCGGAATTGAAAATGCAAAACGAATAAAACAAGGAGCCTAAAGCGAGCTGTCCCAATATATATCACAGTAAAATACATACCTATTACAGCAAACACAGACCGAAAATCTATTCGGTCTGTGCGTGATGCGCTTTATTACAGGCCACAGGCGTTATACGTATAAAAGCACCACTTGAATCTTGAAAATAATAATAATATAATAATATAGCATTTATTTCCATGCATTTACATAAAATATATTAAAACTATTCTAACACTAAAAAACTTTTACAGCATGGCCCCTCTTTGGGTATATAGGCCTCCTACTCTGCGAAATACGCCACACAAACTTTCAGCAGAGTCGTGTTCGGGTTCATTAAAATGGTTTAACTAAATGAATATACATTGATATCGGGGCGGGAAATAATGTAACAGTGCTTAAATTTGTCGTCAGCTTATAACTTGTTAAAAAGATCCAATTGATTTGACGTCGAGTGTACAGCAACAAAGTCTAACTTCAATAAGTTATACTGCTTTGTTATAAAAACTACAACAGTGTTGGGCATTCAAGAATAAAATCGTAATTTGAATAAGAATTCGTAAGAATAAAATCATGTCGATTTTAATCCCGTCAAGATTATTCAAATAAATTCGTCGGGAATAATTCGTTGCTGAGAAAATTGAATGAAGATAACTTATTCTTAATCAAATAATTTTAATCATGATTTTTTAATTCAAATAATATTCCACGAATACGAATGTAAGGGTTGGGGTACCAGGATTGTTAATATGACTTATTAGGTATAGGTAGCGATAGTAGTCTTTTGTCTTATCAAGCCCACACTCGAGGGGTATACTAGTAGCCATTGATTGAAGAGTTCCATCACCCAACTCCTGACTCCATCATCAGACTAACCTCCCCAATTGTAATGTATAGGACTCATAAAAACCAACCAAATGAGCCCATACTCGAGGGCTATACTAGTACCCACTGAAGAGTTCCGCTGTTCAGTTTCTAGCTTCATCATCAGATGATCATCAACATTTCGAAGATACCAAAAAATACCTATTGTCATAAAACCTACTTAGTTTCACATAAATCCAAACATTAAAACTTAGTAAAGATCAACTTACAAAATAAAACCGATTGTATAACATCCATACTACAAATTAACGTTATTCAATTAACATTTTAATCAAATAAAATGGTATTTAAATTATGCCATTTCTAAAATAATTATTTCGTTTTTTATTCTTCATTTAAAATAAAAATTACATGATTTATTCACATTAATTTTATTTGAATTACGAGTACAAGAATTTATTCTTATTCAAATCGATTTGAATAAGAATACAATTTCTGTTCGTATTCTTATTCTTATTCAATTAATTTTTGCCCAACTCTGCTACAAAGTGATATTGTTTTTGACAAACAATATCATTATGGGGCAGCAACAAATCGTTTTAGTTTTAAAATGAGCACAGTGATGTTGTAAGAATAACAAAAGAAAACTCCTTTGTTATAAAAGCTAAATCTAACTTTAATAAGTTAGCAAGGCACGTTGTACCTGCAACAAAGGATAAAATCTTTGCTCCAGCAACAAGATAAAGCTTTGATAACATAGCAAAGTGATATTGTAACTACAACAAATTTAGTTTAAAAATGAGCAAAGTGATGTTGTTAGAACAACAAAATATAACTGCTTTGTTAAAAAAGCTAAATCTAACTTTAATAAGTTAGCAAAGCACGTTGTACCTGCAACAAAGGATAAAAGCTTTGCTCCAGCAACAATGGTTAAACTTTGATAACATTGCAAAGTTATATTGTAACTGGAACAAACAGAAACGCTTTGTTGCAGTAACAAATCGTTTTAGTTTAAAAATGAGCAAAGTGATGTTGTTAGAACAACAAAATATAACTGCTTTGTTATAAAAGCTAAATCTAACTTTAATAAGTTAGCAAAGCACGTTGTACCTGCAACAAAGGATAACAGCTTTGCTCCAGCAACAATGGTTAAACTTTGATAACATTGCAAAGTTATATTGTAACTGGAACAAACAAAAACGCTTTGTTGCAGTAACAAATCGTTTTAGTTTAAAAATGAGCAAAGTGATGTTGTTAGAACAACAAAATATAACTGCTTTGTTATAAAAGCTAAATCTAACTTTAATAAGTTAGCAAAGCACGTTGTACCTGCAGCAAAGGATAAAACCTTTGCTCCAGCAACAAGGTAAAACTTTGATAACATTGCAAAGTTATATTGTAACTGGAACAAACAGAAACGCTTTGTTGCAGTAACAAACCACGTAATTTGATAAAATAGCAAAGTGGTTTGGTCGCTACGACAAAATACAGATGCTTTGTTGTAGAAGCTAAGTCTAACCTTGATAAATTAGCAATATTACATGAATGCCATGGCAAAGGTAACATAGGTTGTTCTGGTAGCAATGTAAATGTTGTTGCCGATACAATAAACTGTTGATTTACGGTTGGCAATAAAAAAGTTGTCGATGGCAATAAGCTCGTTTTGATTTCGCGACAAAGCTTATTGCTCTTTTGACAACAAAAAAAATGACAAAGCATTTATTGTGCTTTGTCGGCCAATTTTTCTCTCAGCGTATGTTACTTCGATTATTAAATGCATGTGCTATTTATAGCTGGATGCTGCTGGATATTCTAAATGAACAATGATCATGTAAAGTGAGAGTCTATTTGATTCAGTGATCTGTTACTAACATTGAATTAATGAGTGAATGATTAATGTGTTACAATTTTAATTTAATTTAACTATGTTTGTAGTAGGTACCTAGTTGCTCTGTGAATGAGATTCTATATTTGACTTTTTGTCATTACATAATCTAAAGAAATTAGAATCATATTTTTTTAATTCTGTCAGCGATAATTAAAATAGAGAGAATATCACACCAGCTACAGTAGCCGGCAAACAACTTGAGCGTGACCTTGACTGCGCAGTAGCCGATTTACGTACAAATTTACATGCGCAGATCCGCCATTTTGGTTCAAGTTGTTTGCCGGCTACTGTAGCTGTGTTTGATATAATCCATTTAAGTGCATGGGTACCTGTATATTATTAGTAAGTACCTATATATAAATGAATTAATTTAAATCTTTTTGATTCACAGATCCTTGAAACAACAGCTGCGTGGTCCTATCTGGAATATAATTGTTGCAGTTTCTGCAATCGAAAATGACCAAGTAAATACTAATAAATGCAAGATAATTAATTTGGATGACAAAGTTCTGGCTTCCTTTCGATTCAGTTGGTCATATAATAATAAAAATATAGTACCATATGTAAGCATACAGAAAACAAAAAATATGCAGAAGAACTGTACAGTTGAACTTACTTGCCAAGAATTTAGGAAAATAATATCTTGTTCTGAAGAATGGGTTGAAGTTCAAATATTAGATACCAAAATTGAGAGTGACGCAGACTATATTGAAACCATTGGTAAATCTGGGTGGCTATATATTTTCGAGGTAAACATTACTGTACATGAAATGTCATTGCCACTTAATAAGGAACTTTATGAAGATACAGAATTCACTGACTTTCAACTGAAGGCCGCGGATGGTGCTGTAGCAGTGCACAAAGCTATACTTGCATTGCATAGTGACATGTTCAAAACAATGCTGAAAGGAGAGTGGAAGGAAACCGTAGAAGGCAGCATTGACATAAAAGGAGTAACCGTAGAAAGTGTTAAACATCTGAAGGATTATATGTATTTTGGCACTCTGCCTGAAGAGGGCTTAGAGCCATTGATACTGCTCGCTGACCACTACTTGATGGATAAACTGAAGTCAGCCTGCATATCAAAGCTGGTTAAATCAGTGAAGCCGGAAAATTTTGATCAAATTATTAAATTTGCTTGTCAAAGTGGTATATCAGAGGAGTTGGTGTCAACCCTCATAATATTTGGTATTCCTCATAACATTGCCAATAGTGTATACCAGTTGAAAAATAAGAAAACGGAGTCAAATGATGAAGAATAACTGGTATTAACACTCTTTTTATACATATTTTTTATTTATAAGTTTTAATGGTATTCAATCAATCAATCAATCAATCATTTATTTATTTGTAAGACATAGGTACAAAGGTGTTACATTAATAAATAATAGTATCACTATGCTTCGCCATACGGCATACAAATTAGAAATAGGTTTATATTATGTCCCTTGAATTAGATAAAATAAAATAAATTAGAAAATTCGATGTCCAGTGTTCTGTTTTGGTTGTTCTGGTTCTGTTTTAATCCGTCAAAATCTGACCCCTTACATTGCACAGGTTGTTAAGTAGATACAAGCTTAGATTCCTTTCTTTTCCAGTCGTTCGAAGTAACATTTTACATCTCCATCTCCACCTGCTTACTTCCATAAGTTGAGGAAATATTTTCCACCTCCTTTGGTACCCCTCAAAAGGATTATTAAAATAATTAATGAAAATAATGTATTTACCACTCCTCCTAGACTATCGTTACCCTTTTGAACACATCACCAATACTTTCCGTATCTCTCTGCGCCGTATGTGCGCGTTCAGTTGATATCTTAATTATTGTGATATCAAGTAATTTCTTAATAAAAGCCTTTATAAGTGGTTACCTTCACACCTTAATCGAGCAACGTCCACGTCGATCTGATCCAGTCAACTTAAGACAAAGACAAACAAGACTCATGAATACACATCCAACAGGTATTTTTTTTCTTCTTATAACAACATGATTATTTTGCCAATTCCGCTCCTTAGTCACCTATACGGACTCCCTGCTCCTTGCCATATAATATACTAGCTGTGCCCTGCGGTGTTACCCGCTCATCCCACGGGAACACTAAATTTATTCGGGATGAAAAGTATCCTATGTCCTTTCCCGGGTCTCAAACTATCTCCATACCAAATTTCATCTAAGTCGGTTCAGCGGTTTAAGCGTGAAGAGGTAACAGACAGACAGACACACTCGCGTTTATGATATTATAGTATAGTATAGTATGGATTCGTATGGATACCATATACCTACCATGAATTAGTACTTCACCTATTAATGGGGGGAAATCAAAACAAAAACTAGACCTTCCGGCGGCGCCATATTAATGTGGTCACCTACCGCTCGCAACCGGTCAGTCACTAGTACACTCACCCTAATATTTGTCAGTTACTAGCTAACTGTACTGGTGTACCCTTGTTTTGTCGACAAACTTTTAATCGAATATTATTTCATCGACAACGATTCATCGAAACTTCAGTACTAGTAATATTGTTTGGCGTTATTTTATTTCAACTACTATTTATTTAAATTTATCTTACTACGTAGAAATACTATTCAACGAATATTACTTAATCGCTGATTTATTTCAAATTATCTTAATTGGCACAACTACAAAACATTGCAATTCATTTCTTCGACGTATTACTTTAATACAATTTTATATGTCCTACTGCACATTTATACATTTACAAAAAAAACGGCCGAGTCGGATCTGCTCTGAAAGGTGAATCATTTAAAGTTTGAGAATAGGTTGAGGTGAATCAATCACCTTTCAGAGCAGATCCGACTCGGCCGGGTTAGGTTAGGTTAGTTTTTTTTTTTATATCCCTAAAAAATATTTTCCATTTTAGTTGTAGCGAGCTGGACCCGTACATGCAAGTGAAATGATATTACGTGAAGTAAGTTTTATGTAATTTAAAAAGATTTTAAACGATAAATTATGAAATGTACTTCTATGAAATAATACATCTGTGTAATGAATCATCCGCCATATGAAAATCCGTGATATAAAAATACTCGTAATGAAATTTCGATGAAGTGAGTTGTCGATGAAATGAAAATACTTGAAACGTTGTCTTTGAAGTAAAATTCGACGTAACGAGTGTCGGCGATTCAAGGGTAAACCAACTGTACTAGCTTGTATACGCGCAGCAGTAGCTCTTTTAATTCTAACCATCACTATCCCTCCCTATCAAACTTTATCTCTCTTTGGGTCCCTTTCAACCTCTTCCAATCGTCTCTATCTCTTTCCGCGCTTATATATACCGCCCTATCTGTATATTCCTTTATTGCTATCTGCTTCCTTTTCACGTTAATCTGTTACTGCGTTGTGTGATTGAGTAAAAGTAACATTCAAACATCCTCACAAACTCATGTCTAAACGAGGCTGCATAGTTTCCGTATCGACGATTATTTCTGTCACGCAAAATAGTAGACGCATAGCAAGAAGTCAAGTAGCGGCAAACCGGCCTGCGTTAACCTATAACCAATCTCCCTGCCCTACGATCTGTATATCTGATTACGCTATTCCATCTCTGTTGTCCTAAATAAAAAACAATCTATCATGCAAGATTCGTATTTACAGTTAGTTTAAGTTAGGGTAATCTAGAATGTTCATACATTCGTCTTATACAATAGTAACAGATTCCTTACTTTTAATTCCCATTAACAAATCCTTGTAACTTTGCCAACCGCTCCATTGATATACTGCATCCTTCTTGCACAACTCCACTTCCTCCTTTATCCTGGTCTATTCGCTGGGCCCGCAACGCCGAGAGCGAGTCCTACTATAATGACATATATTTAACATACCTGTGTGCCTGTTGTTCGATTCGTTTATGAGCCTGAAGCATTTTTCCTTCCAGCTCCATTATTCCTGTTGGTTCTCTGTTCCTGATGTACCACCTTCATACTCGTGCATTCCATTTCCATGTGTCAGTCTATCCCATCGACTGTGCACATAGTCTACCGCGTCCTACCCAGCTCATGGTCTTGGTTATGTGACAGCCCTTCTCCTCGACTGTCTCCATAACCAAAACCTCCTTTTTCCTATTCCATTCCCCTACCCAGCTCATGGTTTCGGCTATGTGACAGCCCTTCCCCTCGACTGTCTCCATAGTTTCCACCTCCTGTCCCTATTCCTTTCCCTGACAAAACTCATGGTTTTGGCTATGTGACAGACCTTCCCCTCGTCTGCCTCCAAAGCCTCCACCTCCGTTCCCTATTCACATCCATATTCCCTGCATGACAATCCGACCCTATCCTCGGGCCATCCCATCTTAATCCATATTCCTTCCACGATGGTACTGACCCTATCCTCGAGCCATCCCATGTTAATCCACATTCCTTCCATGACATATCCTCAAGCCGTCCCATCTCGATTCATATTTCTTCCACAATGGTACTGACCCTATCCTCGGGCCATCCCATGTTAATCCACATTCCTTTCATGACGGTACTGACTCTATCCTTGGGCCAGTCCCGTCCGTCCTTCATCAATTATCTGAAACTTCCACAGGTAGCCTTAGTAATATATATAACATCAATTTACTTTTATAATTATTCTAAAATTATAAAAACTGAAGAAATGAAATAAACAACTAGTTCATTATTTCCTTCTCAATTAGCATATTTCATAGAGACTGCCATGATTGTTTTGAATGAAGTGTTCTACAAATTATCTGCTTTGTCCAGTAGTTGACTGGTAAATAATGCCCTTTTTGCTTAAAATTCAACTATGCAAAATATGGTTAAATAATATTATAATATTATTACCCAGAATATTTAATTTTAACAAGCATGCAGGTTATAACGATGATTTAGCCAGTCGAAGATATAATTTTCACCAATTATACTTCTCTATTTCATTTTTTTCATGTCCCTGGTATATAATTTCCATTGCAAGTAGGTATACATAATGATAACAGAGCAAAGTAGGTAAATGCAGGTTGTTGAATGATATAATCCTTATTATTACCTGAACCATTACATAAGATACCTAACATTTTACTTTATCATAACATCTTTCCTAGGGTCATAATATTATATCATCATCCAAATCAAAATCATCAAAAATCCATAAATGTTAAATGAATATTATTCATAAGTTCATAAAAGGAAAATAATTTCAATGATTATATTTAACCCACCTTAAGTTTACACTGATAAACCAAGATCAAAATCATGTCTCCCAGTAATCACTACTGCACAAAAATAAAAATAAAATTGCAAACCATAGCATGATAGACCGAAATGTAAACATGCATATATAAAATATGCTGAAATAATTGAAGAATATGTCATTCAACAATTGCTGCTGCATTGTAAAGATCATTATTATTCAGGCAATACTTAATTTGTGCCACTGTGTTATAAATAAATAATATCTCAAGATAGTTTGAAGTTTGCAGCAAAACCATAACCATTATCATAATAACCAGGATAAAATCGACTCAGTATTTACTCATCAAGCTTGAATACCAAGAACTTTATCAATTTTCTTACAAATGTTGTATGTTCATTATTATTATCATGTTCTTGTTTAAGTATTTGTATTTATCAGTAACAGCATCAACAACAGATTTCATCACTAAATAGCCTTCTATTCATACCCCGAATAAAATGTGAAATAGCCATAAAATATGTACCAGTCATTAAGTGCGTCAATATAATAATAATAAAAACCATCCTTCGTTCCTTATTAAATGAATAATGTATAATATTTATACATATAGCGTAGTGATCCATACCGTAGGTATCTATATCCGTACGATCCTTTCCATATCCTTCCAGTAACTCATTTATTCGCTTACTTTCCAGTGGGCGTAGTGAGGCAGTTCGTTTCTGCCTCTCGATCCCACTTCTGAGATGTTGGCGTATATCCCTCGGTCAGGAATGAAACCACATGAAGCACGCATAACAATTCTATTTGTATTGACTCCCATCAATAACACTTTTCACAAATACCAGCATAATCCATTAAATACAATAAATCACAATAATCACATCCACCTTTTCTCACGCCGCGCCAAATCTGACATTGACGTCTGTCATCGTTCCCTCCATCACTTCACAGACCAGTGCACCGCACGCATACAGCCTAGACCTGCCAAGTCTAAGGCTATTATAAATTATGTTTTATATTTTATGACATTATAATGGTGCGAATTATTAAAACCAATACAACAATCAATAAGGTTTGACTATCCATACTTAACGGACCTTACAGTTGTCAGCGAACAATGTTAAGGTAAATGATAGGGATTGCGATATCGTGATTCGATTTACGTAGTAGCCCTACAGGTCTATGGATACTTGTGCCTTATGATGCTGAAAACAGTATTTTATATACCTACTTTATTTTTGTTCAACAGTAAACATGTAGTGGAAAACAGTATAAATAGTATATGTAATACTATTTTTAACAGTATGGTTGGCAACCTTAGTCAAGTCAGGGGCGTTACTCCGAAAAACGAAATTTAAAAATTTCGTTGTCAAACGGCGTACCCGTCTCTGTCTCTCTAATATCGAGTGAAAGAGATGGGAATAGCATTTGACAACGGAATTTTCGAATTTTGAAAACTAAATTCGAAAATTTCGTTGACAAACGGTACACCCATCTCTGTCTCTCTAATATCGAGTGAAAGAGATGGGAATAGCATTTTACAACGGAATTATCGAATTTTGTTATTCAGAATTGCACCCCTTCCTAGCGATGGAGCGTCTACGACGACAACGGCAATATTTACGACTGTTAACACTCTTATTCAAATCACCTCTAGCACAACTGTCATACGCAACTATTTCTCGCACTGTCTCTTTCTGTGCAGTAATGAGAAAGAGTGACGGGTAGCGGTATTTCACACGACAAGAGTCGCGAGCGTAGTTATGCTAGTGCCTATGATGGTTGCCGCAACCATGGTTGCGTTTATCCCGTGATAAATAATTGACAAAGCATTGTCCCTCACGCGCATTTTTTTATTAGGGTTCCGTAGCCAAATGGCAAAAAACGGAACCCTTATAGATTCGTCATGTCTGTCTGTCCGTCTGTCCGTCTGTCCGTCCGTATGTCACAGCCATTTTTTTCCGAAACTATAAGAGCTATACTGTTGAAACTTGGTAGGTAGATGTATTCTGTAAACCGCATTAAGGTTTTGATGCAAAAATAAAAAAATAATAATAAATATTGGGGGCTCCCCATACTTAGAACTGAAACTCAAAAATTTTTTTTTCATCAAGCACATACGTTTGGGTTATCATGGATAGGTCTTCAAAAATGATATCGAGGTTTCTAAAATTTTTTTTTTCTAAACCGAATAGTTTGCGTGACAGACGCTTCCAAAGTGGAAAAAAGTTGGTCCCCCCCCCCTCTAACTTCTAAAATAAGAAAATGAAAAATCAAAAAAAAAACATATGATGTACATTACTATAAAAACTACCAACGAAAATTGTTTTGAACGAGATCTAGTAAGTAGTTTTTTTAATACCTAACTTTGCACCTAATTTATATGGGGCGCTATACATACCAGGTGCAAACTTAACTTAACCACTTAGGGATGGAAAGTGTGTGTACGGAACCCTCGGTGCGCGAGTCCGACTCGCACTTGTTTTAAAACGTGACGGATGCTTTTTCACGTATTTGGCCATTTTTTCTAAAGTTCTACACCCCACTTTTGTTTTTAATTTTCGATATTTTGGGTATTTTCTACTCAGAATAACGAGCTCTTTCGATCTAATTAGAAGAAAAAAGTGTCCAAATATTTTTTCGTTCCATTCCGTTACCATTTCCATATAACATACTACTACTTACAGCGGTAACGGAATGGAAAAACAAAAAAATTATGAATATTTTGGGACAGTTTTTTTCACCTAATTAGACCGAAAGAGCTGGTGATTCTGAGTAGAAAATACACAAAATATCGAAATATGAAGAAAAAAAAGTGGGTTGTACAACTTTAGAAGAAATTGCCCATTGATCGCGTGATAAAATCAACTGTTTTGGGTTTTTGTGGACAGTGGGACGGGGCCCTTCATACGGTGGTCCTTCTCGAACTTGGCCGGTTTTTTGTCAGTTCGCGATAAACTTAATGAGCCCGATGCGTCCCAACACGGCGTCAATTTTCAACTTTTTCTCCCGGAGAAGCGCGGGATCAATCATAATTGGCTCCTTTTGAGGTTTTTCCCCTCTCGGCCCTTAAATCGGTATTTACCGAAATAAATTATTTAACACTAAACGCCAAATTAGATGATCTCTGGATCGATTTGAAAAATCTTTGGTTAACATCAGGTGAGGGTCTGATGATAGTATACTGGATAAATTTGAGGTAATCATGAAATATTATATTTCGATAGAGACATAAAGGAACAGCGAAGGTTAGCGGAATTAGAATGTATTTTCGTTGAAATCGGTTTCGAACTCATAACTATAATACTCGAAGCCATCGCGGTAATGAAATTAGAAAGACTTGAATTAACTCAAGTTAGAAACGTCATGGGACAGAGAAGCACAGCGGTGTTTAGTGTAGGTAGGAAGCTATGAGCCAAGATCCACTACAGCAGTAACTATACGGGAAACTCCTCCTTCTTGCGCCGTATTCTTCTTCTTTTTTCATCTCTTTTTCTCGTACGACCTTCTTCCATCTGTTTCTGTCTACGGTGCGGTGGTGTGCGCCGGAGACAGTAACAGATGGAGGAAGCATTTGTTTTTGTCTACGGGTGTGAAGGGTGACTGTACAGAAACTGTACAGGCAAGAGCGGTGCGGATCTGGTCGGATTCGGAAACTCCAGCGAGACATATTATTGCGTCGACTTACACTTGAGAGCAGTGCCGTATTTATCTCTAGGCCCACAAGGCCCTGGCCTAGGGGCCCAGCGGGCCTAAGGGTCCCCGTCCCAGAACTAGGACTTGCACTATAATAATGTTCTCCTTATTATCACCTACAGTCCGACCAAAAAGAGTAGAAATTAAAAAGTGGCAATACTGTAGTGTCCTCCCTTTCTAATCAATATAAGAAAAGGGGAACTACACTACAGTATTGCCACTTTTTAATTTCTACTTTTTTTGGTCGGACTATAAAAATACTACTACTTTACTATTTCATTTACTGAAAACCGTGTCGAGATAGGGGATTGGGCTCCAAATGCCAAGTGCCTAGAGGGGCCCTAGCCTTCTAAGTCCGGGCCAGCTTGAGAGTACCCATCGGAACAACCCTCGCGATTTCGAGAATCGTCTCTCGCTGCGTGGAGCACCGCGCGGGGGGCGGGGGGTGTCACTGTGCAAATGCACTCGTAAACCCGCCCGAGGTCAGTCCCCTGCGCCGGCGCACTGGACGTTTACCGCTACGATATTTATTTTACTATACAACTGCCACTAGGGGCTCAGGCTTTGTTTCACTGGATTTCTATCATGGTGTTATGGATCTCTTTGTTAGTCATCATTATTTAAGGTCTAATGTTGGTCAGATTTTTTTTATCAAGATTTCATTAGAATAGAATATATGAAAATATCATCCAATGGGACTTATTAGGTGAGAATTGTTGTATGCTACAATATTTATTTTATACTAGGAAAGGAATTTATTTATTTATTTAATCAAATTAGTTACACAGCATTACAGTGAAAGTCTAGATAGGTACATGTGGTACAACTCCCATAGGAATCTCTGATCTCCGGATGGCTTTGTTTGACTGTAGTTGCTTTTATAGAAGTTTAAATTTACAAATCGACGATTTACGAATAAAACAAGGTGAACTTGTCCCTATTAAGGATCTCTTCCAGTAAACCTTTGAGTAATTGAAAAAAATAGGTAAGCTGCGTACTAACGAGATATCTTTTGTAGTAATAATCGATTTTATGATATTCATTCAGATAAGAAGGGAATCGGGGAGTATTATATGAAGATACACCACTGGCAACACAGTAACGAATTGACAGAACCAACCAATCACGGGCTCCACACTACTAACGAAGCTGACCGAGGTTGGGCGAGGCGAAGTTGGCCGAAGTATACCGATACGACCTTCAAACCCTCAAGAAAAGTGCGTACTCCCACCTGAAAGGCTGGCAACGCACCTGTGACTCCTCTGGTGTTGCAAGTTTCTATGGGCGACGGTAAGCGCTTTCCATCAGGCGATACGTTTGCTCGTTTGCCCCCTATGACAAAAAAAAAGTATGGCTTCCCGCAGCGAAGTACCTCCACACTATCATATTTAACCAAATTCGGTATACTTCGCGATTACGAGGGGCAAACCGAAATGATCGGGAATTTAAAAAACTATGTGCACTATATACATAAATTATATTTTATTGTTTTTCGAAGTATTCTCCGTTACATTCAATGCACTTTTGCATTCTTTTAAACCAGTCATTAAAACAATAATTCCAGTTTGAAGTAGGCATTGCCAAAATGGCCGATTTATAGGCTTCCACAGCGGCTTCTGGGTTCTCAAACCGCTGACCACGCAATAAATCTTTAATTCTAGGGAACGTAAAAAAATCATTTGGACTCAGGTCAGGGCTGTATGGAGGATGGGACATCAACTCAACGTTTTCGTCGTTCAAAAATTTAGTTGTTTTGTGGGCGGTGTGGGAGCTCGCATTGTCGTGGTGTAAGATGACGCGGCGTCTCGGGTTCCCTTGGCGAAGTTCGGCCAGCACCTCCGGCAAACAAACTGTGATATACCAATCAGCGGTAACGGTTCTTTGTTCTTCTAGAGGAATTGTGGCAACATGCCCCTTTTTTGAGACGAACGAAGCCACCATCTTCTTCGACACGCTTCGAGAACGCACAACTTTCGTTGGTTTGACCTCGTCATCGAAGACCCATACTGCCGACTGGTGCTTTCTTTCAGGCTCATAAGAATAAATCCAGGATTCGTCACCCGAGACCATATTATAAACGGCTTTTGACTTTCCTCCATTGTAGCATTTCAGAATAGATCGGCACCAATCAACACGAGCCGCCTTTTGCTCTTCAGACAAATTATGGGGTACCCATCGGGAAATCAATTTTCTGACACCCAATTCACCATGCAAAATAGTGTGAATTGCAGTCATTCCAATGCCTATGGTTGCCCGAATCTGCTCGTATGTCACATGTCTATCTTCTTTTAGTAGTTTTTCCACAGCCGCGATGTTTTCAGGCGAAACCGCCGTTTTCGGCCGACCTGATGAAGGTACGGTGCCAAAAGAGGCACGACCCCGTCGAAACTCAGCATACCACCGATATATTGTCGTCTGACTAGGTGCTTCAATGTCGTATATAGTAACAAGCTCATTGCGACATTCATCTGGAGATAAGCCACGACGAAAGTTATGGTAAATAATTGCACGAAAATTTTCACGCGTCAGCTCCATTTTGTTCATCGAGTTGTCAATTTAAAAATGGAATTAAAAAAATATATCGTTCTTTTTTTAAATTGTAAAAACGGCATCGTGATTGTAAGTCGCCAGTATGCATGTGACAAAAAAGGATTTAATGTAACTCAGTTTAAAGTACTCTATTCCCGATCATTTCGGTGTGCCCCTCGTACTGAGGAGCCGCAACAATCATAGCGTGATGACGTCGAAAGTCTAGCTGTCATACCTTGTTCTCTTATACATGCTTATACCATACTTGGCATAAGATAACGGAGCCCAGAGCGAGACCTATGATTACGAATATTTGATACGTGTCTAGAGGTAATATTAAAGTGGCGATGAGCACCGGCATATGATGATTGCATGAAGATAGAAGATAAAGGTGATTATGAATTTATGTATTAAGTATCACGACACGACATCGCATAGTAGCCAATTTCACATTACAAGCGGAAGTCTCTTTCTTATATAAAAAGTTGAAAAGGAACATCCGCTTAGAATCTGTAACTTGAGACTTTGTAAAATGAGCCCCTGCATCTCTAGCACAACTGTGACACGCAAGTCTTTCTCGCGCGAGATATATCATCTATCTCTTTCTGTACAGTACTGTGAGAAAGTGACGGGTGACGCTTAGTCGAAAACGACAACGCGAAAAGAGTCACTAAGCCTATAGTTGTGCTAGACAGAGACATTGTGACGTTTTCAAACAAAAGGGTCCATTATCACATAAGGACGCTAGTTATATCATTAAAAAGAGGCAAACAAATTTCGACTTTATTAACAAACGTTTGGTACAGTTGGCCAAAAAATAAATGTAACTACCACTTTTCGACTCCATTCCATGAGTATTAAGGTCTAAAAGTGCGACGGGATGTTCCCGCAAATGAAATGAAATGAAATGAAATGAAAATCTTTATTTGCTTTAAGTGTAGTTACATTTGGCTGACATAGTAAATGGCTTGTTTTTAGATCATACACTTAGCTTATCACAGCATGCAAAAATTTCAAATATTATTATTATTAATTATTAATTTATTATTGTGTTACTCATTTTCCATTATTTTACAATGACTTACACTCTAGAAATTCATTTAATGTATAGAAACATTTTTCTTTCAACCACTGACATAACACTCGTCTGAATTTCGCTAAACTTGGCAGTTGTCTAATTGCTAGTGGGATGTGGTTATATATTTTTCACCTCACTCGCTCGGAAAACCTCCGTTTATAGGGCGAAATCTACGTGCAAAAGTCTATTTTATCCGCTAGCGTGCAAAAGTCATTTGAATTTCGAACACGACGATTTTGATTTTCTGTGGTGCATGTAACTTTTTTATATTTTCTATTCTAATTTTAAAATATGGCTTCCATCAGGTTAATGATGATTTCGCCAATTTCAAGTTTGCTCGTAGAGCATGCCGTTGTTCGGTGAGGTTTTGCTTTTTGTAAATTGATAGCGATTTACAAAAAACCACGCAGTCTACCGGGCCTTGACCCAAGAAGGGCTATGTACGCTTCAAGTTGAATTCTTCATTAACCATTCACTCATACGTTAGTTCACTGCACAATAGGCTATCAATACTACACATTGAACAACCAAAATGAATAAATAAAGAATAACTAAACTTGAAGGCATGCGGCCATCTTAAGTCACGAACCGGAAGTCCTTTTTTATATTTAAGACTCCTTCAACGCGTCGCTGATTTCATCAGTCGATAAATCTTCGAATAACCAATCAACGCACGCTAATAAAGGGCGATCTGGTCAGGCTGGCTAAAATCATAATAACGTTTGAATACTTCTTTAAAAAAAAATACACCCACAATATCACGTCCAGAAACCTGGTTTGTGGTTACAGATTTTTAAGTGTTTATTTTTTCTACACTTTATTTTATGTTGAATATGTTTATATATATTAATAATAAGTATTTCAGTTTAATTTACATATTTGACTAGTAAATATATTAAATACAACACAAATTTTAATATTTATTTGTTATAAAAGTTGGAACATAAGAGTGTCATTTCTGAACGCACCCGAGAAAAAAATAATAATTAAAAAGTTGGAAGTTTCCATAATTTACGTAAACAACGTAAATTTGTTCTGATCGAAAACAGGAAAGTTAAGCCCAATTTGGAGTATTTATTCAATGCTAAAAGCCTGCATTAAAACGAAAAAGGATTTGTTATAAATATTCGGAGACGAT
The DNA here is from genome assembly GCA_947623375.1 of Apotomis capreana. Taxonomy (NCBI): domain Eukaryota; kingdom Metazoa; phylum Arthropoda; class Insecta; order Lepidoptera; family Tortricidae; genus Apotomis; species Apotomis capreana. The sequence continues at coordinate 3,172,257 of OX392501.1, forward strand.
ACGTAATTTACCGAAACTATTGGCGTTTTTAAAAAAGATAAAGCCGAAATGATCTTGTTCGGATCCCATCGTCCAATAACTTTCAAAGCAAGTGTTATGGAAAATACTTCCGAGTGGTCAACTAATCCTTCCCAGAATGCTATTCTCCCACATTCACAACGAATGTGTCAAGTAGTTTCAAATACAAATATAATATAACAGTTCTTAAGAAAAACTCGACGATAAAATATACACGACGATAATACAAATTACGGCCATATTACTTTTAATTTTTAATATGAAAATGAAAATGAAAATGAAAATGAAAATTTTTTATTTAACTAAACAACACAACAAAATGATTTATGCCTTTGGGTCCTGAGCTAGGATTCCCTGTGTTACAGGACCCAGTAGGGTATCAAGAAAATTTAGACACATTCAAATGCGTACAGAGTTAAAACTTAATGACCATAACTATAACTATAACTAGTAGTGACAGAAAGTACCTAAAGCTAAAATTGAAATTAAACATGAAATAAAATAGGCACTATGGACTCAAGTGTTTAAGGTGGATTTTAAAAGCAATATATATAGTAATAAGCTATAGTAGCAAATAAAATATATATGTAACAATGGACATGGAAAATATATATTTATATCTAAGCATATATTAATATATACATACATACACATAAACATACATAGGAAACCGGAGATTTGTTTACCGGAGCACATTCAGGAGACACTCGGTTTCATTGTAGTCGTGTTGCAATAACCACTGGGTTATTGCATTTTTATGAGGAGGCCGCGAGACCTTGTAAGATTTGCTAAATATCTTCATGACAAGGGGGGAAATAAACGGACTAAAGCGCTGGGCGAATCTCGTGGTGTACTTTGGGGTTTTCCAACGTTGGCGTCTGCCTATGTCCGCGTAAAACATTTCACTGTGTTTTTTGCCATATTCGAGCATAATCTTTCTTAGGAATAACTGGCGCACTGTCAGGACATTTGCTTCTTTATAAAGATCTTTTGTGCTATAACGTAATGGTTTGTTCAACGCAACTTTTAGGAGTGATCTTTGTGATCTTTCCAAGCCTATAAGAAGGCTTTTTGCTGCCCCACCCCAGACCGAGTTACAGTAGCCCACAATGGATTCACCGAGGGCAAAATATACTGTTTTGACGAGTTCAGGATACGCAACATTTCGCAAGAGTCGAAACACAAACATAAGCTTACGAACACGCCTCTTCAAGGATTCAATGTGTTGACGCCATGTTAAGTTCGTATCCAGAAGCACACCAAGGTACTTGATAGTATTGGTGCGCTCAAGGTAGATATTGTCTCCTATTGAGTTATCCTGGGATCCGATCCTAATCGAAAAGTCATGAGGTTGGCCTCGCGAGTTGATGGAAAAGCACAAGTATTTTGTTTTGTTGGCATTGAGTGTTAGGAGATTTGCATCAAGCCAGTCTGTCACTCTACTCATGCTTAGCTCAACTAGTCTCTGCACTTCAGCCCAGTCCTCACCCCTGACCAATAAAACTGTATCATCCGCAAAGGACAAAATTGTGGTCTTATGCAGTTTCAGACTACATAGACCGTTTATGTAGACCAGGAATAAGGTAGGTCCCAACACGCTTCCTTGCGGAACTCCAAAGTTCACTTCTAGAAAATCACTACGTTGATCACTTATGCGCACGCACTGCTTCCTATGCTGGAGGTAAGTTTTGAACCAGTTAAGTACTATTCCCCGAATGCCGAGTCGCTCTAGTTTGGCTAGAAGGATGGGAACAGAAACGGTGTCGAAGGCCTTCGCGAGATCTAAGAACACACCTACACACCTGTCGCCTTTGTCAATACAATCAACTATATTGTTTACAAGCAGATTAACTGCCTGTTCTGTAGAGCGTTTCTGCCTGAATCCAAATTGGAATGGAGACAGAAGTACATTAGTCTCAAGATAGTTAAGGAGTTGGAGGTTTATGGCCTTTTCGATAAGTTTTCCTACTACACTCAAGAGAGAGATGGGACGGTAGTTAGTAACCTCCTTCCTGTTCCCAGCCTTAAATATTGGCGTGACCAGAGCGACCTTAAGGGCATCAGGAAAGGTTCCTGATGTCATGCTTAGATTGCATAGGTATGTAATAGGTTCGACTAAAGACTCCAAGCACGTTTTTAGCAGATCCGGAGTTATACCGTCTATACCGGGTGCACTTCCAGACTTTAGTTGCCTTATAAAAGATCCAATTTCAGTCGCATCCGTAGGTCTAAAAAAGAATGACGAAGTTGGAGATGGCGATGGTCCTGCCAGGTCGGGTTTCGCTAAGTCTTCCTCGCTTTCTCCCGTTTTTTCAAGGGCTACTTGAGCTAGATTCCTACCAACTGATGCAAAGAAATCGTTGACCCGATTAAGAGATTCATGGGGGTCTGTGTCAAGATGCAATAGTTCAGTCGCTTGGTCGCGTGGTGATGTGATGTTACATATGGACCTGACCGTCTTCCACGTTTTCCTTGCATCTGTTCGTGCTGCTATAAGTTGCTCTTGTTGGTACTTCGCCTTGACCATTTTCAACAAGTCTGTGCAGGTGTTTCTGTATCTTTTATATTTACCATTGAGAGCCAAATCGCTCGGATTTTTCATTGCCTGGAGGTGCAGTCTGCTCCTTTCACGAACGCATTTGAGAAGCCCGGACGTCATCCACTCTTTAATAGTGATCTTGGAATTCGGTGTGACAAAAGTCCGTTTATGTTCATTAATTGTATTGGTAAGGGACGTACAAAAGAAATTGCATGCAACATTTATATCACACATCTTATATAACCCTGCCCAGTCGATTTTGTCTATATCAGATTTTATTGCGCTTAGATTGATTTTTGAATATGTTTTGATATTTTCTTTACGTAAAGAAAAATCCAAGATTGTCAGTACAAGGGCATGGTCAGTAATATCCTCAGCACAGATAATAACAGCAGATTTGAGCGTCGACCTGATCATCACATGATCTAGGCAACTATTCCCTCGAGTGAACAAAGAATTACCTGTAAAGAATCCGTGCTCTGCGCATAAGTTTAAATAGCAGTCAGCGCCGGGACTATGTGAGTTTTCAGCTATGTTAATATTTAAATCACCCGTTATTATCATATGGCTGTTGTCTTTGTGTTGCGTTAAAAACAAGGCGAGAGAATCTATAAAAACAGTCGGATTTGGATAACTTGGGGATCTGTACAGGCCAAGTATACTTATTTTGTTATTAATTGTTAAGAATAAGGCATTTGCCTCTTTCATTTCGCTACTACAAATGTTTGCTTGAAGATTCTGCCTAACAAAAATAATCACTCCGTCATTTTGTAGGTAATGTTTGTCGGACGCAAAACAAGTGTAGCCGTCCATAGTCGGAAGCTGAGGCCATACTGGTAACCAGCACTCCGTTAAAACTATAACATCTGGGGTACTGTTAGATCGTTTCAAAACGCATTTAAAATAATCCAAATTACAATGGTGACTACGAATGTTTTGCGTCAATACAGTGAACGGTTTCTCAAACTCGTTAATAATAGTAGTGCAGTCTTCCAAGCGGGATACCTGTTTGTTATCGCACAGCTGCGCTGCGTCGATATCATCCGCTACAGTGTTTAGGCCGCGCGCGAAGTAGGTATCCTATCTATAGCACTAAGTATTATCACATCGGACGTTGTTATTATAGCTGCACCACTAGGCAAGGACGCTTGGCAAGAAAAAATAATATAATAAGTGTGTAAATGTATAATATCTTTAATTTGACCATATATAGTGTAACAGAAATATTCAAATAAATGTCGAAACGTAATCATAATATAATCAGGAAAAATATACCAACCACCTATATTTAATTCATACACATGCAAATGAATTCTGTATTGTTTGTTACATAATATAGATATAGAATATGTGTCCTTATTAAATACAGTTCTATGAGGTCTGACAGGGTATTCAGGTAATAATGCACTTGTGTTCCACCTTATCATAATTAGTAAACAAGTGATAACAATGTTATGCCTTATGTATTGGAATGAGTGTATGGTGCTTAAACATGTAACATAGTATTTGCTTTGCGTTAACACCTTGATTTTAAACTTTATACACTTGGATCCCAAGATCGAATATTTGTGACATTTTTGTATAGTTTTTGTTAAACAAAACATAATCTTTCGAAACCACAACCACGAATAAACTCGAGTTTCATGATACAAATAACTGTGTAAAAGTTGAGTTATGTAAAACACTGTGAAAGCGAAAATGTAAAATAGACACAATTTATAGACAAAACAAAAGAATAAAATTATTTAATACAACTGTTTAGGTAATCAGTTATTGGAGATTTCTCACTGCTTCAAGGTTTTTTACCCAGACGTGGTCCAGACCTTCCGATTTCCGTAGGTATACTCGACCGTTGGTTACCCAGACCAGTTCGTAACCAATTTCTTTGGCCCTTAATCTAGCGGCCTTATGCAGCTCCTTAGTTTCTTTGGTCAGGTGCTCGACGACATATACCTGAGATATTGGTTCACATGCTATACCGAGGTGGCTAGTGTTGAGTTTCTCACTGGCGTGGGTCTTGTTGAACTTACGGTTTGCCACAATGAAAGCTTCCCTAAGCCGCGGTGACGAGAATTTCACCAGGATCGAGCGTGGTCTCCGATTGCTGGGGTTCAGTTTGGAAATACGCATACACTGCAAGATTTCGTGCTGCTGCACCGGGTGCCCGATTGTGTTGGCAAGTTGCTGCACGATTGATACGAGGTTTTCTCCACTGTGTTCAGGAACGCACTGGATCTCCACGTTGCTGGCGCGTGCCTGCTGCTCCAGCTGGTTGAGGCGGTCAGTCAGTTCTTGCACTGACGATTTAAGTTGGTTATTCTCGGACGTGAGGCGCCGGATTTCAGGCACGACGTGTTGAATATCTTTTTTGAAATCTTCATACTGGTCGCTGATAAATGAGAGAGACGACTCCAGATCAGTATTTTTTTCCCTAAATTCCCGGAATTGGGCGGTGATACAGGCCTTGGTATCAATTTTCGATTCGCTTACTGCTTCGCGGATCTCTCGACGCACAATATCTATAAGGTCAGCCCGGGATAAGCATGAGCTGCACTGGTCGCCTGTGTTTCGTTTTCGCCGGGTTACGTTATCAATAGGGCTATTTAAGTCTTTGCGGAGCGGGGTGTCTGTATTGTCACCTTTGGGTTTTTTATTGTAGCAGCCGGGGCATTCCCAAGCCGCTAGATCGGAAGCGGGCATGGCCTCTAGCGTGACACCTACACATAGATCATGGTAATTATCATTACATTTATTGCATTTAAGCACTTCGTCTCGATTCATTTCTTTTAAACAGGCTGCGCAGGTCGCCGTCATTATTTTTATGTTGAAGGTAGATTCCGTCAAAATAGTAACGGCTACACAAACTGATGAAAGTCCGATAGACAGTCTGTCTTCTTTTCTCTCGTAGATTGTACCGCTGCGCAACCGATGGAAGCCGAAGACCACCGAATAACTGTGCGAGCGAGAGGCGAATTATGAGGGGCCTCTCTTTTCCTCGAGGGTAGCGGGGGGCTTGGCAAAGGCGATTTTAAATAGTTCTGGCTAATTAAGTTGCACACTATTACGACACTTATTTCGTTTGCTTACTGGTCAATTATGCGTAAAACTGTAGCACACAAATATGAGCACACCGATAACACGTCTTAACTCTGCACGACTCGCGACGCAATTCCGACGCAATATGTGTGCTTCTCTCGTATTTATTTGGTTTGGATTTGACTGTTATGTTTTAAATTTGATGTGTTAAATAGAAGGCAAAATTAAATAAGATTATTTTTATGTTTTAATTGTTTTTCTTGATTCTTGCATTTTCCTCGCTGTAGTGAGGTGAAAAGTTGTGTGTTCCGCATGGCTGCAAAATTATTTAGCTTCTCGTGTCTTGAAAGCCTCGCTACGCTCAGGAATCTATCTTTGAACCATTCGCTTCGCTCATGGTTCAATCTTAGATTCCTTCGCTCGCTCAGCTTTCAATTTTAACACTCGCACCAAATAACAACTTTGCAGCCTTGCATAACAAATAACTATTTATGGTCAAATGTTGCGTGACAATTGTTTCTCTGCAGCGCGGTTTTATATCGCGGAGCCATTAATTTTGCAGGATCTCTTGGTCGAAGTTTCGGATTAGCTACTGATGTCGTATATAAATTGGGATTTGCCCATACAAAAATGCCTATTTCCAAGATATACAACCCTGTAAGAGTTAATAGGTTGAGCTTCCTGAATAACGGTCTACATGACTCTAGAGGTCCTACTCCACTGAGGGCTCTTACACACTTTTTTTGGCTGGTAAATGCATTTTTCGCAATTGTTGAATTACCCCAAATAATAAGCCCGTACCTTAACAGAGATGCAACGTAGCCGTGGTATGCGGTCAGGGCAGCTTTTTGTGCATAGAAATGCAGTAGAGTGCAAGTAGACAATTAAAAGATGGATGAATGTAACATAGCATAAATTTTATTAGTACTGTCACGCTCACGAGGTACTGTATACAACGTGGGCCCTGTAACATAAGCAAAAAATTAAAACATAGATTTTACTCGTTAAACTGAACAACATTTGTTCAGCAACTTTAAAAAAAAGTCAGTTTTCAAAATTTTATTATTTCAAACAAATTAAATAGTATTTTCAATGTATGTCGTCCAACGTTGACATTCCCTGAGCATTGACATAGCTGTCACTCTACTAATGTCGGACATTTCGCAATACATTGCTTCTTTGTCTAAACTTTATTTTACAAAATGTCATTTAATACACGTTATTTTCAGAAGTTGCTTAACAAATGTTGTTTAGTTTCAAGGGACGAATCTATGTTTTAATTTTTTGCTCCTGTTACAGGGCCCACCCTTTATAGAGAAGTTTAAAGGTGAAGTGTCATTATTGTGAGTTTTATGACAAATAATAAGAGAATGTTACTCGTTCAAATACATAGACAGCTTACATTACAACCCAATAAAAAGTATTCTATCACTTTCTTAGCTAACTGTAGGTACCTTTGCGTTAGAACGATACATTTTGTGAAGCTATGCAAGAGTAACTTTCAATCGTCAAATGGCTGGTGCGTGTTTCATGGTGGCTCGCTCGAATTTACCAACGTGCCGTAGCCATGAGGGTGATGTTACAACTGTTACAAGTATTGTTTCCATAGCACACAGAAACGTTTTCTTTTAACACAGGTTTATTAATAATGACTGAAATATAGGGGTGTGTGGATTGAAGTGAAATACCACATTATTAAAATGAAAAAACTCAATACGCCAGGAAGAAAATAAAAACAAAATAAATATTTTTTCCCTCGCTCGAATTTACCACGCACTGCGTCGCCGACGCGTCTTATTAGCATTTGCTGAAATGAAATGAAATAAAATGAAATGAAATAATTCAGTAGGTAAGTAGGCCACAAGAGCACTTTTACAAGTCAGATTGTGAATCTACCGACATTTCACAAGAGGAGAACGCTGTTGAGAAGGAAGCCGAAAGAAACTCAATAGTAAGTTTTTTTTCGTAAATCATACTTAAAACAATCATTTAGCATAATATACAGTAGGTATGCGTAAAGGAGATGTATAGATTCTGTTCTGCCAGACGCTGGCAGTTCTCGCCAAAATGGCAGGCATGTTGTATTTGCTGACTTAGTGCGTCGCCGTCGCGTCGTTGGCTTTTGTTCTGCGAAACGATGGCAGTTCTCGCCGACATGGCAGTGGTATACCGCTTTCTTAGCTAACTGTACCTTTGCGTTAAAACGACACATTTTGTGAAGGTGCAAGAGTAATTTTGAATCTTCAAATGGCCGGTGCGTGTTTCATGGTGGCTCGCTCGAATTTACCAACGTGCCGTCGCCATGATGGTGATGTTACAAGTATTGTTTCCTTAGCACACAGTAAACGTTTTATCTTTTTAGGGTTCCGTACCCAAAGGGTAAAAACGGGACCCTATTACTGAGACTTCTGTCCGTCCGTCCGTACGTCTGTCACCAGGCTGTATCTCAAGAACGGTGATAGCTAGACAGTTGAAATTTTCACAGATGATGTATTTCTATTGCCGCTATAACAACAAATACTAAAAAAAAAAAAGTATATATTTAAGGGAGCTCCCATAAAACAAACTTGTTATAGATTATGGTACGGAACCCTTCATGCGCGAGTCGGAATCGCACTTGCCCAATTTTTCTTATACCATGGTAGGCTTTTGTTCTGTGAGACGATGGCAATAGCAGTTCTCGCCGCGACCTGTCGCGACGTGTCCACGCAGTTACTCTACGGCCTAGCATGATGTTACAAACAATATTTTATCAAACATCACATTACTCAAATACGGCAAGACTCAAATAAACATTTATAGTTAGTATGTGAATTGTGTAATATTTACTACGTAACATACTCATACTTACTCGCTTCTAAGTAAAATAAACCTAAAGTAGTGTTTATTAAAATATTCGATTATAGTCTTATAAAAAAAATATACCAACATATGTATCTAAGTATAATAAGGGCTTCCCTCCATCAGTTACTATTGGGAGGAAGGGATTGAAAATATTACGGGTTTTAGGAAAAAAACACTTTCGCACAAATGAAAATTTGGCGAAACTTTACAGATGGGAAACAAAAATTTGTGTTCAAATAGGTAACCCTATAACTTACCTTACAAGTTATAAGTCGTAGTAGTTGGTGCAGTTGGTGTTTATGGCTTATTTTACTCAGAAGCAAGTGAGTAGGTAGGAGAATTATATCTCAAAATTTTCTCATACATAATTCATAAGTTACTGTAACCTGTAGACGGTGTAGACCTCGCAAGTTTTATTTATTTATTTATTTAATCTTTATTGCACAAATGAAAACAAATCGTACAAAAGGCGGACTTAATGCCATTGGGCATTCTCTACCAGTCAACCATCGGGCAAAGCAGATAAGTTGTGGGCGGTGCAACTAACTTAAATAGGTTTTAATAGATAAATACTTAGATAAATACATATATTTATTATATATACATATATAAATAAATACTGACTAAAAAGCAAAACAGATATGCTAAGATTTCTCCATTCTGCTATTGAAGAGGTCACGCAAGGATTTTTTAAAATTTACCTTGTTCGGAGCTTGCTTGATCTTGAGGGGAAGGCGGTTCCAGAGGCGGGCAACTTGGACGGTAAAAGAGTTGGACATAAAACCTGTACGGTGAGAAGGGATTGAAAGAGATAGATTGCCAGAAGAGCGAAATTGGCGGTTAAGAGTTAGACCATAATAGTGGAAGAAGTCTTTGAGGTATTCAGGAGAATTCGAGTTTTTAAGAATTGAGAAGAGAGTGCAAAGCATTCGCATTTCACGTCGTTGACGGATAGGAAGCCAGCCGAGCTGAGTGCGGAAAGAAGACACGTGGTCATACTTACGGAGACAGAAAATGAAACGAATGCAGTTGTTGAGAAGTCTTTCCAGTTTGTTCAGAAGCTCTTCGGTTAGGTCCGGATAGCACACATCACCGTAGTCAATGATAGGTGAAATTAACGTTTGAACTAGCAGGATCTTGGTTTTAATGGGTAAAAAGTGCTTAAGTTTGTTAAGTTTGTTTCTAAAAGACTAAAATTGAGGGATTTATGTTTTTAACGCATTTATATTACCGTCCTCTTGAATCACTCTAACTATTAAAAAACCGCATCGAAAGCCGCATCGCGTTTAAAGATCTAAGCATACATGTATAGGGACATACAGCAGGAAGCGACTTTGTTTTATACTTTGTAGTGAAAAGTCAAAGACTAACGTATTGAGTAAACTTAACGTCGTGCTAGGCCGACCCGGTGAAGGATGCAGGACTGGTTATGCTGCCCCTATGACCACGCGCCGTGAGCTAATGAATAAATATAATTAACTTTATGTCCGTTCCTTTTGCATCTTTTTGCTAATGCATCAGTTTTAATGGGGTGTGCTGACCTCTGATACATTATGTGAAGTTTGATATTAGTATGTAAGTATTAAGACATCTGGACCCACGCATCCCTTCCCATTCGCTTTGGTGGGAAAGGGATTCGCAAAATTTCCTCCATTTCCGCGCCAGCTTTTTTGTCCTTTGCCCATAGCTCGGCAGTTCTCAAAAGCAAAAAACTGAGGGTGTTCTCTGCCATGAACTATGCGACTGCGAGCTTAACGGAGGCCAAAAGATTCTTGGTCCATTGTCTGCCCGGGAGAGGACTTCCCAGATAATTTAACATCGCAAAGGACCTGGGACGACTTCCAATCAAAATTAACGTTTGACTCTCTCCTAAGTCGCAACAGAGCTAGAATTTGGGCGCAGGCACGAAAGAAGGTGACCACGCTTTCCCCTCTGGCAATCCTGTAACATTTTCTAAAGCTCGACACCCTCCGCATATCCAACTGCCTGTGACTGCTTTTTTTATCCCGTAGTCGGGTAAAGAGTATCCTATAACCATCTTTGAATGTTCAGTTATCCCTGTACCAAAATTGGTAAAAAGAAATCCAGCCGATTCAGTGTGATTCGACACATAGCGCCTGGCAGGCATGGCGCCGCGCGCGACGAAACAAATGACGAGCCTGCATCGAGCTATTAGGATTTTTCCTGATGACCCATCTTCATAGAAAAGTGAATTTGAATATAAATCTAGATTTTTTGATATAATAGATTAAATTTTCAACAATCCGCAGTATTTCATTTTGAAGTCTTTAAATATCTCCGTGAGGAAGTAATCAGAGCTTTGAGGACTGATTACTTTCCCGGACTGTGGGACTGACAAAGGACATCCGCTCCGGCTTCGCGGGCTGTTTTATTCAATGGTTTATTTCACGAGTTAAATGATAAAAAGACGTATTGTGGGCTGAAAATTGGGTCTCATAGATATTGGAATGATTTGGACTTTTGGTATGTTAAAGTGCCTATAGTTTGGATGATTTGTAAATGAAACATCAGCTCTTTTAATGTCTGAAGCTGAGTATGTATTACGAAGTAGACACAAGAAGTTGCAGTCCGGAGAAATGTGGACAGTAGGTACAGTTGCTAAAGACATTAGGTATATATATTATTAATCTAGGAATGGCGGTTTGTGGCTTTTGCCAATGTCAGTTCTTGAGGTAGGTAGAGGTATTTGTGTGCACTTAAACAACCAAAAAGCTTTTTACTGTCTAGAAGTTCAAGAACTATTTTCAAGTAATAATGAACACATAAGAATAGAAGCGTACTTCATAAAAAGTAATCGCTGAACAGATAAAACCACATCTCAGCAAGGATTCTATATTAAAAATACCTATATCGTTTCATCTCTTTGTTAAGGGCGAGAATTACATGTAAATGAGTTCAGCCCTCGTAACAAAATAACGTAAGCAAGTGTGAGTTCGACACGCTCCTAGAGGGTTCCGTAATAATAATTGCGACGAAGCGAAGAGACTCCGTTTCAGCTTGGCCTAATTCTTTAGTATGTCCGGGTTTCCAGCAGTTCTCGCCTAGAGGTTGCATTTACCAGCCTATTCTTATGAAGTTTTGTGAGTTTCGTTGATTATATAGATTTTTATTCGCTTCACTTTTTGGACATTTTTCAAAATGGCGGAGATATGGGGGTTGAAAACGTAAAAAATGACAAATTCCAACCATATCGAAATAAACTTGCTAGGTCTCCACCACACATGTATACAGTTTTATCATTATGATGTCGTAAGTACGTTAACGGTAAATGTAAGGCCTCTTTTAAAAAATGGCAGTGACAGGCGGACAAACAGATACAGGCGCGAGATCTTTTTTAGGGTTCCGTACCCAAATGGTAAAAACGGGACCCTAATACTGAGACTTCGCTGTCCGTCCGTCTGTCACCAGGCTGTATCTCAAGAACTACAAGAAGTAATTATGTTGTTTGATGCACTGCCTACAAGTTCTCTGCTTTGCCCTAAGGTTGACTGGTAGAGAATGCCTCATGGCATTAAGTCCGCCTTTTGTACGTTAAGTTTTTCTTTTGTGCAATAAAGTTTAAATAAATAAAATAGCTAGACAGTTGAAATTTTCAGATGATGTATTTCTATTGCCGGTATAATAAAATAACAAATACTAAAAATAAAATAAAATAAATATTTAAGGGGGGCTCCCATACAACAAACTTGTTTTGTTATAGATTATGCTACGGAGCCCTTCATGCGTGATTTTGCCATGCTGGCCCGACAGCATTGAGCGATTTCATTAGGGTCCCGCGTTTTTGCCTTAACTTACGGAACCCTAACCTAACAACCTATTTTAACAGGAAAAGTCCGTCATTTACATCCTTAGGTACCTAAAAGGCAATGTGCTTGGTGCTCCGTACATAGAAAGGCGTAAGTGACATTGATTTCATAGTCGGTATGCCTTTTCGTAAGCAAGGCAGTGTTATCAACCATTTTCTTTGCGCCGCAGGGCAGTAGTAAGTACGGGAAATATTACCTACACCATTATATTTTTCTGTCGTATTGGGCATTGTTATTTGCTTTTTTGTTACAGTTTCGGTTGTAATAGGTACAGCTGAATTATTTTGAAATAAGGTGCTTTCTGTAGCGTCTATTAAATGTAATGTTATTGCAAATAATAGACTTATTACTCCACTTTTTAAGAGGAAATGCATTCGAATCCCGGCCACGGCAAATATTTGTGTGATGAACTCGAATATTTGTGTTTGGGTCATGGTTGTTCTATGTGTTTAAGTATACTTAATCACACGACGACGACGACGATATATATATATTAATTTGGGACTAGACCGATTTGTCTGAGGTTGTCTAATATTTATTTATTTATTTACCTACTACACATTTTTTCATACAAATCGAGGTTTCGTTCTTGTCTGTTTCGTCTTCCAAAACTTAACTAATCTTTATGAAATTTTAGGAACTGAATTGGGGGGCGTTCAAGTATTACGTAACGCAATTTTTGAAGATTTTTGACCCTCCCTCCCCCCCTTGTAACGCGCCGTAACGTTTTTCTGTACCCCCCCTCCCGCTCTCTAAACGTTACGTAACACCATTAGTGACACAAAAAGTGACCATTTTTACCCAAAAGTCACAAAAGATATGTTAAAATGATTAAAATTACGACCAGACCGTGAAATAAACGACAAGGGTCGCCAACTTGGGCGTTTAAAATCCTAATTTTTTTATAAACAAGAGAAACAATGTTACGTAACGTGTTGTCAGAGAGACCCCCTCCCGCCCCTGTAACGCATCGTAACGTTTTACGAGACCCCCCTCCCCCCTAAATTGCGTTACGTAATACTTGAACGCCCCCTTGGAAGGAAATACGTGTGTCGTACCGTTTCGATTTTGGCGCTTATTATTATGAAATTTGTGTAGGCTGATTTTGGCCAAAATTCCGCCGCAAACGGGCGCCTAGTACATAAAGTCTATAATCATTTGCGCAAAAAAAATTGTGTAACAAAAAAAAGAACCGACTTCAGTAAAACTACAAAGCAAAAATAACCCGTTCAAGTACAGATTACATTTGACTCACCCTTTGAAGTCGATCCCAAACCACTCAGTTCCTATATTTATATATTATTATATATTATAGTTTACGCGAGGTTTGGCACCGACTTCGAAGGGTGAGTCAAACGTAATCTGTACTTGAACGGGTTATTTTTGGCTTTTTAGTTTTACTGAAGTCGACTATTTTTTTTTGTTAAAAAAAAAAAATATTTTGCTTTTTAGTGATTCATATAAAATACTTATGGCGGGGTGATCAGGGAGGTCTTGAAGCATGCATCTCGTTTGAATTATCTCCTAACTCCTAACCGTTAAGGAGTTGTACCTTCCATCATCAGCTCAGCATTGGAAGATGATGACTACCATATGCAAATACTTAAATAATTTTAGAAAATATATGAAAAATATTATGAGGGCCTATAAAATTTCAGGAATTCCTTCGATTCCTCATGGATCTCGTCATCCCATCTTCACCAAAATTTTATGGGACCAACCTTGAGATGTCTTTTCATGAATCTAAAAAGAATTTTCCAAATCGACTTATAAATGACGGAGTTCTGAGGTCACAAACATTAAAAAAAAAAACCGGCCAAGTGCGAGTCGGACTCGCGCACCGAGGGTTCCGTACAAACACTTTCCATCCCTAAGTGGTTAAGTTAAGTTTGCACCTGGTATGTATAGCGCCCCATATAAATTAGGTGCAAAGTTAGGTATTAAAATATTAAAAAAAAAACTACTTACTAGATCTCGGTCAAAACAATTTTCGTTGGTAGTTTTTATAGTAATGTACATCATATGTTTTTTTTAGATTTTTCATTTTCTTATTTTAGAAGTTAGAGGGGGGGGGGGACCAACTTTTTTCCACTTTGGAAGCGTCTGTCACGCAAACTATTTGGCTTAGAAAATAAATATTTTAGAATCCTCGATATTATTTTTGAAGACCTATCCATAGATACCCCACACGTATGTGTTTGATGAAAAAAAAATTTTTGAGTTTCAGTTCTAAGTATGGGGAGCCCCCAATATTTATTATTATTTTTTTATTTTTGCATCAAAATCTTAATGCGGTTCACAGAATACATCTACCTACCAAGTTTCAACACTATAGCTCTTATAGCTTCGGAAAAAAATGGCTGTGACATACGGACGGACAGACGGACAGACGGACAGACATGACGAATCTATATAGGGTTCCGTTTTTTGCCATTTGGCTACGGAACCCTAAAAAAGAAAAAAAAATACATACAACCGATCTGAGAACCCCCTCCTTTTTTTGAAGTCGGTTAAAAATCGAAACACTTCAACACAGAACATTTCCTTCTCATTCAGTTACCAAAATTTCGTAAAGGTTGGTTAAATTATGGAGGACGAAACAGACAAGAATGAAAACTCGATTTGTATAAGCCGATTAGGTACGTTAAATTTGGAGTTCATTTGTATCTGACGCCATAGTTACCAGGTGCAAACTTAAGGTTTATATCCGTTTAACCCTTTGAACGCCAAGAGCCACTAAAGTGGTCATGTGCTGTCGTGCCGTGCCTACGACGCCAGCCAACGACCACTAAATGGGTTGGCGGACGACGTCAAAGCAATTTTCCTGCTGACAGATACGTTATATTATATTTTCGCTCTTTCTTTTTTCAACTATTGGCGTATAGGTAAGCCACATTTTGACATGGGAGAGAAAGCGTTCAAAAGGTTAAATGGCAATATAATTGTATGTCACCTGATCGATATTCCCGAGGTTTAGCTCAGCTATGGAAAATTTACATGTTTACTCTTGATATTCATGAGACAAGGTTATATTCTCACAATAGGAGTTTGGGTACCGAGCATGTGAACCATTCTCAGCATAGACATTAAAATGCATAATGGTGTATGTTGTCTTGCCATTGTGTATAACATACGCCCTTATGGAATTTAGTCAAGCAATATTACGACGTTGATATACAATTCATACGGTATCTTTATATTCTGAATATCAAACTTGCATTTACCGACAGTTATGTCGAGTTTTTTGGATTACGGTTAGCAAGTAAGGTAGATAATCTGCATCACGTGGAAAATCACCCATGCGATGGACCGACCCGACCTGATCAAATCGGCTGTGCTTCCTTTGCATAAGTGCACCAGAACGTCTGCGAGAGATGGTGGAACATCATGCAGCGAGCACTACCTCCCTCTTATATAGTTCTAGCAGTTAATCACCACAACTCTCTTAAGAGTGGAACGACTAAGAAGCAGAAAAGTACCAATAGGCTTGGTACAATTTTCGGAAGTCCATTAAATTATATTTTATCTAAATTAATTTAATTTATATTTGATCTGTAGCTGCAGGTCATTCATTTTTCTGTACCTACCATGGTTTTTCCGAAATGTTTTTTTTACATTACTCAATAATAGTGGCTAAAGGGGTCTTTGCCTTCAAGACTAGGACCACTTGATCCTAGCTTTAAAATTTAATTTAAAAAAGTATGTACTTTTCAATGTCAAACCGTTGAAATTCAACCACTGACTAGTTTTATTATTTTGTTTCGAAGGCAAAAATCCCTTCAGCCACTATTATTGAGAACTAGCAAATAGACAATTAAAAAAAAAACGGAAAAAGTATGGTAAAGAAGAATTAACGGCTTGTAGATCCTAAGGGGGTATGAAAAAAAAATAATGATCTTTCAATTTTTTTATCGTCTATTCTCTCCCATAGTTTTTTATTATCCATAGAAAAATAAACTTATATATAATTTGTGCCGCATGTTTGTTTATTTTTATTAAAAGTATCTGTGAAGGGTCACATATCGATGCTACATACATATACACTGTAGTGTAGCACCACCATGCAATTAAATATGCTATAACTAATTTAAATTGATACGAAACTACTTTTAAGCAACTTCAACAGCAACAAATACAAAAATTTAATTCATACTTATATGAATCGATTTAGCTGTTTTATGTATTTTAATTTATTCGTAAGTTCACTTTAGAGGACTTTGCGGTAAAGATTTAATAAGATTCTGTGGCGAGCCCGCCGCCTCGCACACGACAGTTTAATTATTGGCGGTATATTGACTCGATGTCAATAGCTTATAATTATCCAAGGAAAAGTCCGTCGTTTACATCCTTACGTACTCGAAAGGCAATGTGCTCGGTCCTCCGTATAAAGGCGTATTTGACATCGATTTCAAAGTCAGCAGGTATGCCTTTTCGTAAGCAAGGCAGAGTGTTATCAACCATTTTCTTTGCGCCGGTGATGGTTATTAATAGGGTACTTGACACATGTAATGAATAATTATAAAACGTATTGTTACATGTAGCTTATGATTCCTAGAACCAAAGTAAGTAGTTACATTTCAATGAAAATGATTTAATAAATTAATATTATTTAAATAAGTTTTAGTTTTTTTTATCTGTGAGTCAAATGATCAAAACGACGCCATCTTGCTAATGATGTCACAGTGGCACAAACAAACGGCTGCTGTCAAAAATCAAAACTGACAAAACCGTTAGTACCTACCTAGTTTATGTTGTTACGATTGGATTCATCTTCTCACACATTTAATAAATTTTTGGTTTATAATTAATACTCCAGATCTTCAAAAATGGAAGAACATTATATCAAAGCATGTAACTTACCGAAAGTGGATTCTTACATGGTAGCCCACTTTTTTGGTACGAATCCCGACTTTTGTTCAGCTGAATTTAGGAATGTAAAAAGTGCACAGTAAGTATGAATAATATGTTATTTGTTTATATATAATAAGATAGCCAATTCATTAGTTTTGTTACCAAATATACTATCACCTTGTATCATAGAATATCCTTTGTTATAGATCTTCAAGAGAATCTTATGGTGATGATGCCATAGGTTATGTTCAGCTTCGACGTGAGGCGAGTCTGTGCACTGTTAAGTGTAAAGTGTGTCCGGAGCACAAAATAAGAAAACCACCATATGCCGTGACTATGGTTATTGATGAGAAGGAGAGTAAAGTTCTAACTGTGAGGAGCCATCTTGTATTTCAACAGAATGTTACTGGAAAAATTTGTGACCACGAATTGCAGTGCAGTGTATCACCCATATATTTACAAGTGTGCCAAACAATGACAATATTAAGAGCTCCGTGTTTATCGCCGCCGCAGTCTCCCGCCGAGATGAAGACCTTTGAAATCGGGCTTACATTTTTGACCCCACGATATGTTGTCTATTTTAGATTCAACGCTAATGTTAGTAACATCTTTACTCCAGTTATTTGTTGTACAATTATTATTAAATGCTTAAAAATAAAATAGTTTATTCATTAACTTGTTTCTATTATTCAATATATTAAAAATCATGTTGTAGTTTAGAAAAGAAAATTAAATATTTTACAAGGAAAATTTACTTCCGATTATTTTGTAACAAATTCGAGAGATTATGAGTAGTAACTAATAAAGAAGCGTGACGTAAAGCGCCCTGGAGCCGCTACTTTAGTGACTACAATCTGCAATGCTACGGAAAAAAACATATCTTACTATGTAATCCATACAAAGATACGACCTTTTTACCGCGTACTCAACTCATATTTTGGACCGAAAAACACGTAAAGTTAGCTATCTATGATTCTGACTGACAAGACAAGAGGAAGAGGCTATGGAGTGTAGAGGGAAGGAGTAGCATCTTTCATGGAAGAATGTAAAAAAAAAGTGTACAGCGGCAGTGGTAAATAGTCCCTAAAGGCTCCGGTAGCGCTAGCTAATTGGGAAAATTGTGCCAACTATTCCAGCATTTTGATTTTAACAAAAAGTAACTGATATGATCTTTTAGGAACAGGTAATAGTCTAGCTCTCTTGCAATACTAGCGCCACCAATTTAACACCTTTCCTTTCGCCGGACAATTTTGTAGATGTGAAAATTCTGCTCCTTCCTTTTTACACTTCAGAAAAAAGGTTCTGTTCTGCAGCTAATACACTTTCCTAAGTTAGTCAGTGACTAATTTAGTCATTACCTAATATAGGAAGGTGTAATATCCGCATTAGTCTGGTATGCCATTGTGACGTCACACTAAAATTATATCGCGTTTTGGCGCAAGCATGTGAGTGGTAACGAAAAAACACAAATTGTACAAAAACTAACGCAGTAAAATTTTTTTTCTTAGTTTTATATTTCAATTTACGATAAGCTTAATACATTTAAACCGGTTTTCAATTTTTGTCAATAACCCTATTGGACGTAGTTACGCACTTGAAATTTAATTTTGAACTTATTGACATATGTGTAGTTTTTATTAAATTTTCAGCGACTTGTGGGTTGGAACGTTTTTGCGTAACTACGTCCAATCATCCAAATAATATCAAATTCACCGTTATATAGATATATCTTTACATTACATGAAAACAGAAATTGTATTGGTAAAACTGACACCTAAGACTAAAAAAAATCCACCACATGCTTCGTCAATTTAAAAATAATGCATGCTTTTCACAAGTATATCCGCAATAAGCTTCGTCACCTGTTCGAAACCTGTTAGATTCATCATTGGCCGATACGACGTCCACTATTGGACAAAGGTCTCCCCAAAGTTCTCCACAACTCAGACAATTTCTGCCCGCGATCCTAACCAGGACGTCGGTCTATCTTCTTGGGGACCTAAAACGCGTGGCGTGGGCTGCGTTTTCCGGTCCACGGTCGCCACTTAAGACACAACGATATTTGGGCCGAGAAGACGAAAAAACCTGTTAAATTACTGTAGTATTATATTTGTTTTGTATGTAAAATTTTAGGAAAAATGTTAACAGCGCGATGTATGGTTTGTATGAGCACGCAGCGCTAGCTGTACTACTACGCTATATGTTGCCTGATGCCATCTGTTGGGCATCATTTCCTGTGTCCTCTTATCACGCCTATAATGCCTGACGGATTTTAACCAATTTTGCTACAGGGAACTCTGGACGTCTAAAGGTTATAGAATACTTGTTCTCGACTAAGGCAAATAATAAAAAAAAACGCGGACCAAACTTATATCTTAAATTAATTTTATAAGGTGTGCATGCACGCATGTTACAGGCCCTATTTCTGTACCCTTCCCATGAGTTAACGTGACCGTACTCGCTAGTGACAGCATAAACGATTTGTATGGAGTACAGTACAGCGCCCCTAGCGATTACTTTGTAGAACTACAATTCTCCATACTAATCATTTACGCGGTCGCTAGTCGCTAGCGATTACGCTCACTGTAAAGTGTAAACATGCTGTAAACTCATGGCAAGGGTACTGGCGCATGTCGCGTAGCGAGTTTGTCTTGTCGGTGTCACTGTCAAGTTAAAGTACTGGTAGTAATGTTCAATTCTCGGCCCGATGCCGGTAAAATGAACGCGAACTATTTTATTACCTTCACTCGTAGTTCAATAGTCCTTCGACAGCCGCAGCTGCATTTTATATTAGGATTTATATTACAATTCATTTTGTTAGTAAATGATGCTTATTATTCATTTTATATGACAATGGCATGCATTTGAATTGCGAATTGCAAGGGAACTGGCACAGATATTGAGGATATTATCAGTTTGGACTGATAAAATTCTGTTGGATCCGGATCTGGAAGGCTAAGACAAACAGTTGCATATACAAATAGAGCACATCGCTAAAGTAGACGTATCATTAGAATCAGCCAGGAATAGCCCGTTTTGTTTGTGTGTAAGTATCTGTGTGTGATATTAAATTTCAAACAGCTGACTTGTAGCTATTTCTGGTATACGGCTAGCAAGACGCAGGTGCATCCTAAGATGGTTATATAAATATGCTAGCGACCCGCCCCGGCTTCGCACGGGTGCAATGCTGATAAATTATGCATGTATTATACATATAACCCTTCCTCTTCAAACACTCTATTTATTAAAAAAAAACCGGCCAAGTGCGAGTCGGACTCGCGCACCGAGGGTTCCGTACAAACACTTTCCATCCCTAAGTGGTTAAGTTAAGTTTGCACCTGGTATGTACAGCGCCCCATATAAATTAGGTGCAAAGTTAGGTATTAAAAAAACTACTTAATATATCTCGTTCAAAACAATTTTCGTTGGTAGTTTGTATAGTAATATACATCATATGTTTTTTTTAGATTTTTCATTTTCTTATTTTAGAAGTTAGAGGGGGGGGGACCAACTTTTTTCCACATTGGAAGCGTCTGTCACGCAAACTATTCGGTTTAGAAAAAAAATATTTTAGAAACCTCAATATCATTTTTGAAGACCTATCCATAGATACCCCAAACGTATGTGTTTGATGAAAAAAAAATTTTGGGTTTCAGTTCTAAGTATGGGGAGCCCCCAATATTTATTATTTTCTTTTTATTTTTGCTTCAAAATCTTAATGCGCTTCACAGAATACATCTACCTACCAAGTTTAAACAGTATAGCTCTTATAGTTTCGGAAAAAAATGGCTGTGACATACGGACGGACAGACAGACGGACAGACGGACAGACAGACATGACGAATCTATAAGGGTTCCGTTTTTTGCCATTTGGCTACGGAACCCTAAAAACTGCATCAACATCCGTAGCGTAGTTTTAAAGATCTAAGCATACATAGGGACAGACAGACAGATATACAGCAGGAAGCGACTTTGTTTTATACTATGTAGTGATATCAGACAACCTCAAACCAATCGATCTAGTCCCAAATTAATATCACGAAGGCTTGTGTTATAGGTGCTAGACTAGACGACGGTATACATACTAATATACATAAATGCATAGAACAACCATGACCAAAGCACAAATATTCGAGTTCATCACACAACCACCAGGCAACCCATTTCAATTTTTCCTTAAGCTTTGATCTTTGTATCAACAGTTTAATATAAAAATTGCGGTGTGTACCCACATAAAAAAAAATAGACAAATATTTGCCCTGGCCGGGATTGGAACCCGGAACCGCCGGCTCAGTTGGCAGGTGCTCTACCAACTGCTTTAACCGCGTCGTCAAAATTATATGAAGCTTTTAACCCGACTTAGAAAAATCAAAAGGAGGGTTATGATTTTTTGTAGGCTCCAGTTCATAAGGGCCGGGTCACAGTGCACCCGGAGGGCGTTCCCCCCGACATGGCGGCCGCGCCGCGTGTGAACCGCCTTTAACACCCGGCGACGGTCGCGGTGCGTGACGACACACCTTTATTCGATATGCGCTGAGCTATGTCGCGGCGATATTGTTTGCAATCGTGATACGTGAACAATTTGAGTGCGAAATAAACGATTTGTATTTGTATTTGCGACATTGATGGCGATCGAAGGAAGTGGCGCGAGGAATTCCGAAGCCTGGAATAGCTACTAACACTAAAAGAATAATAATTTACAGTCCGACCAAAAAGAGTTGAATTGGCAATACTGTAGTGTCGTCCCTGTTTTCTTATCTTGATTAGAAAGGGAGGACACTATAGTATTGCCACTTTTTAATTTCTACTCTTTTTGGTCGCACTGTAACGCCGGCAACGCACTTGTGACTCCTCTGGTGTTACAGGTGTCTATGGGCGACGGTAATCGCTTTCCATCAGGCGAAATATTGCATATTAAAATGATATTACGTGAAGTAAGTTTTATGTAATTTAAAAAGATTTTAAACGATAAATTATGAAACGTACTTCTATGAAATAATACATCTGTGTAATGAATCATCCGCCCTTTGAAAATTCGTGATATAAAAATACTCGTAATGAAATTTCGATGATGTGAGTTGTCAATGAAATGAAAATACTTGAAACGTTATCTTTGAAGTAAAATTCGACGTAATGAGTGTCGGCGATTCAAGGGTTAACCATAATAAATAAATATCGGACAACCTCACACAAATCGATCTAGTCCCACAGTAAGCTCTAGTAGGCTTGTGTTATGGACACTACTCAACGATATATAATATTAGGTACATACAATATAACATCCATGACCCAGGCACAAATATTCGAGTATAATGTAGTTAAATGTGGTATGATATATATTTTAGATACCGTATATAATATTCACCCCATCTCTACCTTAAATGTAAGCTTTAAAGGTTAAGGAATTCCATAGATGAAATTGTTATATACTTAAATACTATCAGCGAGTTTTAGTCCAAAATTGTCACATCACCAAATCCGTTTACAACAAAGTAAAATTCACGTCACGATTTTAACTACCTACTTCTTTAAAGAGTTTTCTATAAGACATAGCAATTTCCATGCGTCAGGAGTTCAGAAACCCGTTAAAGCCTTCAGGCTCCTAATAAGTTAGCTACTTAGCAACAGACGAAGTTATGTCTCAAACGCAGATTTATCAGCGAAAGCCACAGATATCGTAAGAACAGATGTATGGAAAATTTTGTCTGGGGAGAGGGAATTGGTAGAGTTAAACCACGCTAAGGAAGAGTCCAAGCAAATGAACTGTCAAATCATACAAACTGAGTCAGTTTGTATGGTTTGTCAGTTCATTTGCTTGGAAGAGTCAGCGTGGTCTGACTCTAGGGTTAAGACGGGTTCACTTTGAGAAGCAAGGCGCACTATGTAGGTTTTGTAACGCTTCGTAATCTAAATATATAAAAGAAGAAACTGACTGACTGACTGTCATATCAACGCACAGCCCAAACCGTTGGTCCTAGAGAGTTCAAATTTGGCAAGTAGGTTCCTTATAAGGTGTAGGGGTGTACTAAGAAAGGATTTTTCAAAACTCACCCCCTAAAGGGGTGAAATGGGGTTCCAAAGTTTGTATGGGGAAACAAGATTAGTTAGACTATTTTATTCAAAACTTCACAGGAGTATTTCTAACGATAAATGAGTAAACACGTGTTTCAGGTTTTTTGAAAGTTCAACCCCTAAAGGGGTGAAATGGAGTGCCAAAGTTTGTATGGGGATACAAGATTAGTTACACTATTTTATTCGAAACTTCACAGGAGTATTTCTAACGATAAATGAGTAAACACGTACTTCGGGTATTTGAAAATTCAACCCCTATAAGGGAGAAATGTGGTGACAGTCGGAAAATCAGCATGGGTATTGTTTTTATGGTTTATCGGGTCGCTGATTACGAAAACCGCAACGATTTTAAAATCCAATGTGGCGGACGTGAGTTACCATCTTCCCTGTTGGGGTGAAATGGGTTTGAAATGTCTTTTTTAGGGTTCCGTACCCAAAGGGTAAAAACGGGACCCTATTACTGAGACTTCGCTGTTCGTCCGTCCGTCCGTCCGTCCGTCCGTCCGTCCGTCCGTCCGTCTGTCACCAGGCTGTATCTCAAGAACGGTGATAGCTAGACAGTTGAAATTTTCACAGATGATGTATTTCTATTGCCGCTATAACAACAAATACTAAAAATAAAATAAAATAAATATTTAAGGGGGGCTCCCATACATCAAAGGGATTGGTTGCGTTAACTTTGCACCTCATTTGTATGGAGCGCTATACACACCAGGTGCACATTTTACTTAACCACTTAAGGATGGAGTGTTTGTACTCGCACTTGACCGGTTTTTTTTTATTTTTATTCACAGACTGACCGGCGATTGACCTCAGTATCACCTGATGGAAAGTGACTACGGGGTCGAGGATGTAGCTCGCCGGTTCAGTAATAGCCTATGTCTAAATACTAAACCGCTGGTTCTAAAGAGTTGAAATTTGGCACGAAGTTCCTTATAAGGTGTAGGGGTGCACTAAGAAAGGATTTTCAAAAGTCACCCCCCAAAGGGATGAAATGGGGGTCCAAAGTTGGTATAGCTAACAAGATTACTTAAACTATTTTATTCGAAACTTCACAGGAGTATTTCTAACGATAAATGAAAAAACACGTTTCGGGTTTTTTTAAATTCAACCCCTAAAAGGGAGAAATGTGGTGACAAAGTCTGAAAATCAACATTGGTAATGCTTTTATGGTTTATCGGGTCGCTGATTACGAAAACCGCAACGATTTTAAAAACCAACGTAGCGGACGTGAATTAACATCTCCCCTGTTGGGTTGAAATGGGGTTGAAATTTCTAAAAACTAAACCGCTGGTTCTAGAGAGCACATTTTTGGAACCTACGTGTCCTTATAAAATCTAGGGGTGCAATAAAGGAAGCATTTGTCAAAAGTCACCCCCCAAAGGGGTCAAAAGACTATTTTATTGAAAACTTCCAAGGAGTATTTCTAACGATAAATGAGTAAGCACGTGTTTCATGTTTTTTGAGAATTCAACCTTTAAAGGAAGAGAATATGGTGACAAAGTCTGAAAATCAACAAGGGTAATGTTTCTATGGTTTATCGGGTCGCTGATTACCAAAACAACAACGATTTTAAAAACAAACTTGGTGGACGTGAAATACCGTCTCGCCTGTTGGGGTGCGATGGGGTTGAAATGACTAAATATGAGTATCGGTGTAATTTATATGGTTTCTTGGGACGTTAATTACGAAAATGCCACCGATTTTGAAATTTTATATTGTGGACATTAAAATTCTTGAAAGCATTGCGCCAAATTGCAATTTAATCGGTCCAGTAGTTTTGCAGCAATTCGGTTGTAACAGACGGACTGACAGACAGCTACACGTGATCCTATAAGAGGGTTCTATGTTTGCTTTTGTGGTATGGATAGAGACCCGCGTTATTCTAATAGATTAAAACAATAGTAACTATTTGGTGGCATCTCGATCATCGTCGTCGGTACCTAGGCGGGCGGCGCGTTGGGACGGGAGGAGTAATGATCGGGAAAATTCCTGCATCCGTAATAAATACATTCAAGCTTTTCAATAATTATGTTAAGTCATTTCAGAATTCTGGATTACGTTTATCTGGCTCAGAATAATATTTTTTTCATTCATCAACGAAGAGAACCTCATTATCTTACAATAGAACATGACGTAACTTAAAACATGGCTCAGAATCATTAAACCAATCTCGAATATCCCATGTCGGTAAGCGGCGGCTCGGGACATTATACAAGCTTTATAATATGCACACATATCCCGGTGTCTTAGCTTCACTTCGAGTTATGAATTTTGAAGTGAACTTTATTTGGATAGGTACAGTAAAAGCTGAGATCGCTTGATTTGAGTGCTTGAGTTTTCAGTTTGATTTGTTAAAGTGGAGTTGTGATAACATAAAAAGTATTTCCCAGTAATATTAGAAAAGCGAAAGTCTGTGTATGTTTGTTACTTCTTCACGCTAAAACGGCTGGACGGATATGCATGAGGGAAATGCAGATTGCAGATTATACCCTAACTTAACAAATAGCCTACTTTTAATCCTGAAAAAAAGAGCATTGTTCCCGTAGGATGACGTATATTATATAGGCACGCGAGCGAAGCCGCGGGTTAATGCTAGTGTTTTATATAAGTTGAAAAAAACTTAGGTTTTAGTTACAATAAATTGACTTAAAAATATTTTATATGATTTTTTTTTGTTATTATTTGCTTTACTCTAATTATTAATTGATATACTGTTAACATATAAAATAAGGGGAGCAAGTCGACGAAGCCCCGCTTCGCGGCGCTTCTATATCCGCTCTGAGACGCAAGCGCGCACTGAATTTATAACACTTCTCTATTAGGAAATCAAAACCTAGGGTACTTCCTGTTGATCTAGACTAAAATTTGTCAAAAAGTATCATCATTTTGTAAATATAAACGTCTGGTAAACGTATTTCTTACTGATTAGAAACTTATTTGCAGATAAAAAAAAATAACTTCTACCTATGTCGATACCTACCTACCTATGGGGACAACAGTTGTCCAATGGCAAAGTAGGGTAAATCTCTTAGCGTTCTAACCACGCGGTTCTAGCGTCATTGCTTTTTCATGATTATTACCACAACGGAAGAACCGGTGGTTTTAATTATGATCCAACAGGATCGCACACGGGAGTGGCTTCGGGGTACGTAAAATATCGACTTTCAACAATCATCTATTTTAACAATATTTTCAGAAATGGGAATGACGAAAAAAACGCTCTATAAACGCTGAATATATTCACCCAGCTTAACGTTCGTCAATCAGTACGCTCATTAGAGTAATATGCAGTGATTTTAAAGTTTGTATTACGGAACCCTCGATGCGCGAGCCCGTCTCGCACTTAACCGCCTTTATTGTGTTAAATTCAAACATCACTACAGCCTCTGTTCTTTAAGTTATCTGTAGCGAAACCCGATTATCGTGAGATTTTATGTAAATAAGTCGAACGGTGAGATACGTATGCAGATCGAGATATAAATACGAAAGTAGAATGTCTCTCGAAACGCTGGGGGCGATTCTATGTCCCGGCCTTTGTAATGGAGTGTCGATTTTGGTGTCGTGCGAAATGTGAACCGGTTTTTATGCCAGGAAAATATTAAATCCGTGCCTACATTACAATACAACAACACTTTATTGCACACCAACAAGAAAAATATTACATGAGAAATTTTAAATTAAACAGTGGTAGAAAATAGACGGCCTTATCGCTATAAAGGGCGATCTCTTCCAGACAACCTTTGGGTAGCGGAGAAAACAAAGTTAAGCAGAAAATAGTAGGTGGTGAGATAAGAACTTGAGTAATTTGAGAAGTTATAAATATCATACAATATTAAAGACCAATAGGTCATACATATACACTGATAAGTATCTACATATATATATATAAACATACAAAAACGTACATACATACAAAAAGTAAGAATGAAAAGAATATCACAGCTAACAGACTTGTAATGAAAAACCACCATTAATGGTTTTCAGAAATCTGTGTATTTAGCCATGCAAAGGTAAAAGGCGACCTTTGCTATGGAGCTCCATACGAAAAGGTCGCCTTTTAGCTTAACGCGGCAGATTACAGTGTGACCAGCGAAAACTCGTTTATAGGTATGTAAGTATGTAAGTATGTTTTGATTCGTTCGACAGTATTCACTTTCGCCATATTAAGAGCCTTTCACATTGCATCGCTATTAAATTTGTTGTAAAAAAATCAAGTCAGACGTTAATACTTACACATCGAAACGTAATAGTGTGTTTCGGAATTTTAGGTGTTGCTGCTAGGAATTTTTTTTTGTCCTCGCCATATGGCCATCTCCACTACCCAAAGGTTGTCTGGAAGAGATCGCTCTTTAGCGATAAGCCCGCCTGTTGTCTACCGTTATTAAAATTATTGTTTCTGTGTTTAATTTGTAAACTTCTTTTGGTGTGCAGTAAATAAAAGCATTTTGTATTGTATTGTATCTCAGATTTTTAGTGGTAGGTACTCATCTATTTTACTGGCAAGAAGTAGGTACTCGTTTGGATGACGATGATGCCTTTTTCTTTGACAACCGATCGATCTACACAAATCGATCTAGTTCCAAATTTAAGCTCAAGAAAAGAAGGCTTGTGCTATGGGTATTCGAGTTCATCACACAAATTTTTTGCCCTGGCCGGGATTCGAACCCCGGACCGCCGGCTCAGTAGACTATAAACCGATATAGTCTTCATGCTGATATGTAAGCTACTAGCGTGGTTCGCGATGCGCAGTGTCGGAGATTGCACGACTTTGGACGGCCAGCGGCGCGGCGAGCGGTTGCGCGGCAGCCATACGAGTGAGCGAGACTCGTACCGCGTACCGCTGCCACGTGGCATCTGCTTGTTACCGCTGTGGATGTTCATTAATGAGTGTGTACGAACGGCCAAGAAAGTTGTCTACCAATTTTGACAAAAGTTATTATTATTAATCCGTTTATGGCGGCTCGAAGCTTGTGCCAGTATCAGTTTTTTTGATTTATAACCAATGCATGACTTCCGTGTTAAATGTAAATAAAACTTATCAAAAAATAAAAAATAAAACATGAGATGAAATGAACATGAACAAAGATGGCCGATGAATCCTTGACAAAAGTTTCTGTGAGATCTAATTATCGCTAAGGTTGACTTTGCTGACAGAAGTAACTGTCATTAATGGAAAATCGATCTTGTTGTTTCATGATTTTCAAATGAACCTTGACCATAGGGTGGTAGACTACATTTTTGGCTTACGTACCTTCGCTGGTGTGTACAGACTCTAAGACAAGATTCTAACAGACGAGACAGTGAAAGGCTACCGGGCAGCAGGGGTGTCAACTTAGGGGTTTAGGATATAAGGAGAATGGGATTCTTTAGAGGCTTGTTAAAATACATAAACGGGTTTACTCACGTCGTAGAAGTCGAATACGCTTGACATGTTTCGAATCGGTACGCGATTCATCATCAGGAGAAGCGATCATTCGCGGCGGTGGCTAACCGAACACTCCCACCCCCCTAACATACCCTTTATATTTAGGGATTTTTCATACCATGTTTGTGTTATATAGGAAAACGTGTTTACGATGTAAAAAAATAATTTATTACTGAAAATGGATCGTTTTCGATACCGCAGTGTGTCCCACACTATGTTGCTCAAACTTTCAGTTAACTATTCCGATTCATGCTACTGTGATTTGTAATGTGGTTACACAATCAGAAATTGGAGAAATTAAGACATAGTTTGTTTTATTTCATATTTATGGGATTATCAAAAAAAATATATAATTATTTATTGCAACCATGTTCCTACTTTAGCAATTATTTAAATACCATTGGTTTGCCTACAGAATATTATACACAAAGATAAAACTTACATTCGACGCATAATACCACTTGCAGTAAGTACAAAGTTGAGTAAATATATGTTTAGTTTTAGGGGGTGTCAACTTAAGCTCAAGGGATAAGAAAAACATGGAGTTGGCAACCCTGGGGCAGAAACGGCGGTTTCATAGTTTACCGCCAGTATTGAAAAGCGATTGCGACTGCCAGAGCTAGCACAATTTCTCTTTAGGGCTTTTCTCACAGAATATGGTTCGGTTTCAAAACCGTCCACTCAAAATATCAAGGTTGGATTGTATAAAGCACGTCAGTGATCGAAATATCAAATACAGACTTTATAGTACCAACTCCATTTTGCTTTTTAAACCCCGACTCTGTCTGTGTCTGTGGCATCGTACCTCCCAAACGGATGGACCAATTTGAATGCGTTTTTAGGGTTCCGTACCTCAAAAGGAAAAAACGGAACCCTTATAGGATCACTTTGTTGTCCGTCTGTCCGTCCGTCCGTCCGTCTGTCAAGACCCTTTTTCTCAGGAACGCGTGGAGGTATGAAGCTAAAATTTATATCAATTACTCAGGTCTACTGTCCCTTGAAGCTGTGAAAAAATCAAACTTCTAAGCCAACGCAATCAAAAGATACAGCCGTTTATGCCGCAAATTTTCGACACTTGCAAGGGAATCAAAACCTACAGGGTGCTTCCCGTGAACTCAGAATCTTGAAATTTGGTACGAAGCAACGTCTTATAGCATAGATAAAGGAATAATTACGAAAACCATAAATTTTTTTTTAATACCTAACTTTGCACCTAATTTATATGGGGCGCTATACATACCAGGTGCAAACTTAACTTAACCACTTAGGGATGGAAAGTGTTTGTACGGAACCCTCGGTGCGCGAGTCCGACTCGCACTTGGCCGGTTTTTTTAATCGGACGTACTTAATCTGTACTTTTCGATATTTCGTTACGGCTTATGGTAGACAAAATATTTGTGTGATGAACTCGAATATTTGTTCCTGGGTGATGGATGTTATCTATATACGTAGTTATTTATATATTAGGTACATACCTATATCCTTGTTTAGTATCTACCCATAGTATGCATTGCTTAGTTTGGGACTAAGTCGATTTGTATAAGATTGTCCCCTAATATTTACTTATTATTGTTTAATTGATTAGTGTAAACATATCTACATTATTATAAAACTCTAAAATTTTACTAAAAACCAATTCGCGACGGACATGGATCATGGTTGGAGTTTACTCCTTAAGAATCGATTTTCATATATAAGCCCGGGGTATGAAAAATATGGGGTATAAAATCGAACGTATCTGCCTTGCTAATTTAAAAAGTCGTATCTCAGTATACGATCGGGGTAAAAATACGACTTCTTAATTTAGCAGGTTATGCGTTAAGGCGACTCCGTACGTGGATTGGTGATTTTTAAAGTCCTAAGGCTCGTAATCTAGCCAACGGAAAAATCTGAAAAAAAAAAATGTTATTTTTGACTATTTCTTCTAAAAAATTATAGTTGGATTTTTTTTTAAAGCAATAATTAGTATGGAAAAAATAATGTTGAAATAGGGTCGTTTTCAATTTTCAATTCCCTAAGGCTTCATTCGCGTTACGGCATTCGTACGAAGTAGTCGTGCTTTGTTCGCTAATTGCTCTGTTTACCTGTGAGACGCTTGTTTTCGCTATCGATGCGCAGCTACACTGGTTCCTTATCTAATGAGGGACCGGTCGCCGGCTCGGCGCACTTTCGTGTTGATCCAATATGGACTTAAAGGACATTGATACAGAGGCTAGTGATTTCGCGATGAATAAATCTTTGAGTAGTGCATCAAGTGAAGATGACATGGAGTTAGAAGATATGCAACTACAGGGCGAAAATTATGAACAAACGGAGAATAAGACCATACTAAGAGCTGGGAAAAGGGAAAGAGAAGAAAACGAGGATCAAGGGGAGTGGATTCAGGTCAAAGGCAACAAAGAGAAGAAGTTGAAAGAAGGTGAAACCGAAATATATATATCGTGTGCAGACATTCTTCCGAAACAGTTCGCCTTAGCAAAATTGTTCAAAGAGAATGGTATCGTGGACATCGAAAGGGTTAAATACGTAAGCCCGTATAGAATCAAAATTAATTGCGATATAGATTCTGCCCGAAAAATTGAGAATTGTCAGAACTTTATTGACAAGGGCTGGCGCTTTCAGAGAGCCTGGGAAAAAACAATTTCGTACGGGGTCATTAAAAATGTTGACCTCAATTTATCCGACTCAGAAATTTTGAAAAGTATCGAGTGCAGAGGCCCATCTAAACTGATTGCGGCGAAACGTCTTAATAAACGTAGTAAGGCGGAAACAGGTTGGTCACCTAGTGAATGTGTACGACTATGTTTCGAAGGTTCTTCCCTACCCCCTCATGTTAACGTGGATGGTTTAAGAATCAAAGTTGAACCGTTTGTTTTCCCAGTAACTCAGTGTTCGCGCTGCTGGAAATTGGGGCACAGCTCAAAAAGATGTCCGTCTAGTAAGATTGTATGCCCGAAGTGCGGAGGAGACCATGGAAATTGTAGTACAACCATGTTTAAATGTGTAAATTGTGGGGGTGATCATATGGCATTAGCTAGAGTGTGTCCCCGTTTTGTGAAAGAGAAAAGGCTCAGAGAAATAATGGCGGAATATAATTGTACTTATAGAAAGGCCCTGTTGGTGTATGTGAATCCCGAGCCTAATAGACAAGAGCGACCTTTTGAGCACGAAAGGAAAAGTAACGTTACATTTCAAAGGTCAGCCTTCCCGAGCGCACCCCATACCATAGAAGATACGCAATCGCCTCCAACCTATGCGCAAGTTCTTGTAAAAGCTGAGGTTCACGAAGAGGCAAAAAGAACCCCTCTACGACTAAACAGGAGTGAACAGAGTTCTAAGAAAGCAGTTTTTTTTCCACTCAACTTGCCCTTGTTCCCAGACCGGTCTAGCTCACCGGTACCAGAGGAGGATACCAAAAAGAAGGAGAAAAGGGAGAACGTGAATTTCAACGAATTATTGAACAAACTTAAAGACATTTTGTTTGTGAAAAATATGACCTTTCAGGAGAAACTTTTCCATGTAATTAAAAAGTGCATCGAGTGGGCTATTTTGTTATGCGTAGAGAATATTTCAGACTGGCCGGTA
The DNA here is from genome assembly GCA_947623375.1 of Apotomis capreana. Classification (NCBI taxonomy): domain Eukaryota; kingdom Metazoa; phylum Arthropoda; class Insecta; order Lepidoptera; family Tortricidae; genus Apotomis; species Apotomis capreana. The sequence goes on from OX392501.1 coordinate 3,204,457, forward strand.
TTTAAAAGTATTTTAGATTTAATTAATGGATAGTTCACATCAAATTTGTAAGTTAAACCTATTGCAATGGAATTCTCAAAGCCTCAGACCAAAGCTGTTATCTTTTGAGAATGTTTTGACGGCAGAAAAAATCCATATTGCAGCCCTAAGTGAGACATGGTTGGAGCCTGACAGCTTCTTAAAGGTAAACAATTTTAATATTTTCAGAAACGATAGGGCCGATTCTTACGGCGGTGTAGCATTACTAGTTCATAGATGTATTAAATGTAAGGTTATAAGCTTAAAAAATGATAACCCTGGTATAGAGGTTATTTGTTTAAAGTTGCACAATTGTGGACAATTAGAAAATATTGTAGCCGTATACTGCCCCTCCTCCATCAAAACCAGTGCAGAGGACTGGGAAAACCTATTTTCTCAGGTAAAATGTAAAACTCTGTTTATGGGGGATTACAACGGTCATCACACGAATTGGTCATCTAAAATAGACCAGCGAGGCTCTCTATTATTCCAAACGTCAAACGACAATTATTTTGTGTCGCTTAATAATGGTAAACCGACACGTATTCGGTTAGTTAATAATCGTCTCCAACATTCTTCGCCAGATGTTACTTTTGTGTCATCAGATATAGCCCTAAGTTTTGTTTGGAAGATTATGAATGAAAATTTAGGTAGTGATCACCTAATGATCAAAATTACTACTGAGTGGAACATCACCTCCACGGTTCCGCCTAGACGCAGAAATTTTAAAGCCGCTGATTGGGAAGCATATAGGGACTTATTAACACATTTTTTTGAAAGTTTTGTGATCACAGATGATCTGCAAGTATCATATAATCGTTTCATAGAGTACATAAATATGGCAGCAGATTTGCACATTCCGTTTATCAAAATAAACAATAACCCTAGCAGCAATTTTACACCTAAACCTTATTGGGACCCGTCTCTTTCAAAAGCAGTTGCATTGCGACGGTTGGCACTCGCACAGTTCAGGAGAAATCCTACCCCAATGAATTTAGATCATTTACAGCGCAAAACTCAGGACGCTCAGCGATTAATTCGGATTGCGAGAGATAAATCTTGGCAAACCTTCTGTTCATCTTTAAACGAATCAGTAACACAGGCTGACATGTGGCGAAAAATGCGGTGGTTTAAGGGGTACCGTGGGTCGGTCTCTCAGGTGGACCAAGACAGTGCGAAGGATCTTCTGTATAGTTTAACACCAGACTATGTCTGTAGGGATAGTCTCGTATTTTATTCTAATAATACACAATTAGAAGTACCTATTTCGAAACATGAATTGGAACGAAATATACGGCAAACAGATACGTCACCAGGGTGCGATAATGTTTCATATTCCATGATAAAACATTTACCCGATAATGCAAAGTACATTCTGGCACATTTTTACAATAGGTTTTTAATTACTGGATTCGTCCCTATACAATGGCGTGAGATAAGTATCATTCCCATCCCTAAACCGCACTCAGATTCGCTTAGACCTATTTCGATGATTTCCTGCCTATGCAAGTTGTTTCATAATATTCTCAAATATCGCATCGAATGGTACATTGAAAGAAATAACCTATTGTCACAGTATACAACCGGTTTTAGGAAATGTAGGTCTACCTTGGACAATCTGACCTACTTGGTGGCAAAGATTCAAACCGGTTTTTCAGATAATCATCATACCATAGCAAGCTTTATAGATATCAATAATGCTTACAACAATGTGGATATAACTTTTTTACTAAATATAATGGATCAGATTGGGGTAGGGTCTAAGATATGCACTTATGTTTGGAATTTTTTGAAAGAACGAAATTTAAAAATTTCTTTGGATAATACAGTTTTATGTAGAAATACAGATCGGGGATTAGCCCAAGGAGACCCACTGTCGCCTCTTCTTTTTAATATTGCTACAATAAATCTATGTAAATGCGTAAAATTAAACGATCTCATAAATGTATCTCAATATGCAGACGATTTTGTGATATTTGTAACTGGTAATAAAATACAAGACAGCGTACGTATCTTACAAGAAGCACTCAATACTTTTTCTGAATTAATAACACAGATAGGTTTAAACATTTCAGTGGCAAAAACTAAAATTTGTATTTTTAAAAAAGGATTTTTGAGAGAACCTGTGGAGGATATTAGAATAAATAACATTCCCTTAGAAATGGTTGATACCATCAAATATTTGGGTCTCTGGCTAGACCGAAATCTCAAGTGGGGCAAGCATATAAAAGAAACCATCGAAAAATGTTTGCGACTTCTGAATGTTTTTAAAATTTTAGTTGGTCCTGGGTGGGGTATGCATCAAACATATTTAAGGAGAATATACATAGCAACTATTCGTAGTAGACTAGATTATGCTAGTTTTCTGTACGACAATAGTACTAAAACTAATCTAGGGAAACTAGATAAACTTCAAAACCAGTGCATGCGCACAATTGGTGGTTTCATTAAAACTACAGCAATTCATGTCATGGAATACGAACTCCACCTCCCACCTCTTTTTATTCGTAGATTTTATTTGGCAGGCAAATATTGGCTTAAAATTAAGTCATTTGTAGAAACTGAAAATATTAAAATTGTTGGTGAATTATCGTTGTCCACGCGTAATACGGTCTGGAATCGGAAAAAGAGACCTTTATTAGCCGCAGTACACGAGTCTCTGAAGTCTGAGGCTGTATATTCAACAAACCAATTAGAAATTTTCTCGTTAGATACATGGGTGAGCAATTTAGATTTATCGAAAGTAATACAATTATACATAGATGACGTTTTTAAACCTAAACATCAATATAACGCTAATAGTTTAAGACAAAAATGTACGGAATTCCTTCGACTTAGATATTATGATTATTATCACTTATTTACTGATGGCTCCAAAGATACTGAGGAATCCGGTTTCGCTGTGTTTGATCCCCAGTTAAACTGCAGTATTAAGTTTCAGTTAAAAGTAAAAACGTCCACTATGTGCATAGAACTGTTGGCGATTGCAGAGGCCCTGTCCTATATAGATTCGTTTGACGCAGGCAGGTTTGTTGTATTCACGGATTCAAAAAGTGCTTTACAGCACCTGGCTCGATGCACCTCGAATTATCGAGGCGCACCGATAGCCTACAGTATAATGCGAACCCTCAGCAGATTATTGGCCAGAAACAAGGACATAGTACTTCAATGGGTGCCTTCTCATATTGGGTTACCAGGAAACGAAGAAGCAGATCGCCTTGCAAAAGAGGCAGTAACGGATGGACTGTATACTCATTGTCTTCCATGTCAAAACGATCTCCTACCGTTGGTTAAACAGAAATGTCTCGACCAATGGAAGGAATATTTCGACGAAAGGTCGTTAAGCAAGGGTATATGGTACCGTACAATTCAGCCTAACTTGCTTCGCATTCCATGGTTTACGGGGATCAGCATGAACAGATCGGATGTAGTAGCTGCTGTCAGACTTCGTTCCGGACACATTCCTCTAAACAGTTTCGCTTATATAATGGGAAAGAGTGAAACCCCGAACTGCTCCGAATGTAATATAAAAGAAGACATGTACCATATCATGGTGGAATGTGCACGGAATGAAGCGGAAAGAAGAGCCTTTGTTTTAAAATTCAATGTTGATTTGTTCGAAGTAGGCGAAATTAACTCAATTTTAGCAGACCCTAATTCGCGGAAAGCAAAAGAGTTAATTCACTTTGTAAATATAGGTGTTAAACGTAGATGATATCTAAGATGGCGTGTCTGTAACTATAAGGGTGGCATGATCAACTGTGATCAAACCCTTTTTTTTTATATTTTAATAAAGAAAAAAAAAAAAAAAAAAAATTCCCTAAGGCTTCTAAACTACAAGTGATATTTACACCGCTCTTTCGCAAGAACATTGACAATTCATTGATCTTTAATCGTATTGTTTAAAAGTTAGTAAAATGGAAATTCGGTCTAATAAAGCATCAAAAAAACTGAATTTCCGCGAGCGCGGCCGTGCCCGGGCTGCGAGCTCAGTGTAAATCTAACCGTCGAAGGGGAAGGCTGTGTCACTTGCTCTCGCGATCCATCTAGTTACGGAAAATTGTTATAGTACCGGATCCCGCGGAGGTTCGATCTGTTTTCGTGCGTTTGAAGTGTATCTTAAGAGAGTGTAGTTCGTTTTTTCACACGACTATGCGACATAACAAAAAGCACTCATTTTCATATAGAATTAAATTCAACTGTTTTTTTTTTCGTATTTAGGCATCTATTAATTTTAAGTACTTATAAAAAAAAATGTCATTGCTTAGCATTCCCGGACACATTTGAATACTTAGATATTCTCAGTCATGAGCCCACACCAGACAGGATTCCCAGAAAATAACACTTTTGGTGTGGGTTTTAGGGCCCTTCTCTGTGTAATATTAGAGTACCTTAGGTATTTCAGTTAGTAAAAAAAATCTGATAATACAGATATTTAAGTATGATAACGTCTAATGATCTTTATTAATTCAACCCCAAGAGATATGAATATCGTAATGCAGAACAAGTATTGTTCGTTTGAATACCATTGTAATAAAAAAAAAAAACAAAAAAAAAATATATCAGACAACCCCACACAAATCAACCTAGTCCCAAATTAAGCTCAAGAAGGCTTGTGTTATGGGTACTAGGCGACGATACATACTTATATAGATAAATAAATACTTAAATACATAGAACATCCATGACCCAGGCACAAATATTCGTGTTCATCACACAAATATTTGCCCTTGCCGGGATTCGAACCCGGGACCTTGTAATATTCGGTAAAACGCTAATTTACGAATACGAATATTTATTGTAAGTATTCACATTCGTTGCGTCACTAGTACAGTACATGACATATGATATAAAAATACATTATCAAAAATTACAATAAGTTTCTAGTCCAGTAAATATAGTCAGAACACATATTTACATCAATAAATTTCCCACTTCATATTTAAATCTAAATGAGCGTTAGTAATTATTGACATATCCGCCGAGCCTCGCTAGACATACCTAGCCTGGCCATAAGTTCTGTTCCAATTGTTTACCGTTTATAAAATAAAAACCTGATTTTTATTACATATCGTTTAAAAGCCATATATTAATGATCGGATTACAGTTGAATTAATGAAAAAATATATAACTTTATTTAGACTCATCGTAATGCCCGGACTTGATTTTTGACTAATGCTCAGAATTTTTCTCTCTAAGTTTGCCAGAGGGCAATGCACAATGAAACGATCTTGGATCAAATTAATCGATCGCGGAAGGAACGCCAAAACTCAAATAGCTTACGTAACTCAGACAACCGCTAAACTAAAGTAGGGCTGACACGTTTGCCGCATGTCAACCGATCTGCAGATCAAGAAATCTACACCCACCCAATAAAATTCGGAACTTCTAAGTTAACGTAAAAAAAAGATACAGCTCTTTATGCCGCAAAAAAACGTATCTACGCTGGAAAGGAAAATTATCCAAGATACACGGAGCTAACTTTACAGGAGATCTAAAAAACTACGAACTTTTTCAAAAAAATAAAAAGTTATTAAATATTCTGTGGACCTACTTTTTAAATGAAGCATTTTATAATTATAAACAACATCATGTTCTCTACATGTCGCTATTGTTATTTTGTCTATTAATAAATAGGGATAAAAGAAATAGGGTCGTTTTCAATTTTCAATTCCCTAAGGCTTCATTCGCGTTACGGCATTCGTACGAAGTAGTCGTGCTTTGTTCGCTAATTGCTCTGTTTACCTGTGAGACGCTTGTTTTCGCTATCGATGCGCAGCTACACTGGTTCCTTATCTAATGAGGGACCGGTCGCCGGCTCGGCGCACTTTCGTGTTGATCCAATATGGACTTAAAGGACATTGATACAGAGGCTAGTGATTTCGCGATGAATAAATCTTTGAGTAGTGCATCAAGTGAAGATGACATGGAGTTAGAAGATATGCAACTACAGGGCGAAAATTATGAACAAACGGAGAATAAGACCATACTAAGAGCTGGGAAAAGGGAAAGAGAAGAAAACGAGGATCAAGGGGAGTGGATTCAGGTCAAAGGCAACAAAGAGAAGAAGTTGAAAGAAGGTGAAACCGAAATATATATATCGTGTGCAGACATTCTTCCGAAACAGTTCGCCTTAGCAAAATTGTTCAAAGAGAATGGTATCGTGGACATCGAAAGGGTTAAATACGTAAGCCCGTATAGAATCAAAATTAATTGCGATATAGATTCTGCCCGAAAAATTGAGAATTGTCAGAACTTTATTGACAAGGGCTGGCGCTTTCAGAGAGCCTGGGAAAAAACAATTTCGTACGGGGTCATTAAAAATGTTGACCTCAATTTATCCGACTCAGAAATTTTGAAAAGTATCGAGTGCAGAGGCCCATCTAAACTGATTGCGGCGAAACGTCTTAATAAACGTAGTAAGGCGGAAACAGGTTGGTCACCTAGTGAATGTGTACGACTATGTTTCGAAGGTTCTTCCCTACCCCCTCATGTTAACGTGGATGGTTTAAGAATCAAAGTTGAACCGTTTGTTTTCCCAGTAACTCAGTGTTCGCGCTGCTGGAAATTGGGGCACAGCTCAAAAAGATGTCCGTCTAGTAAGATTGTATGCCCGAAGTGCGGAGGAGACCATGGAAATTGTAGTACAACCATGTTTAAATGTGTAAATTGTGGGGGTGATCATATGGCATTAGCTAGAGTGTGTCCCCGTTTTGTGAAAGAGAAAAGGCTCAGAGAAATAATGGCGGAATATAATTGTACTTATAGAAAGGCCCTGTTGGTGTATGTGAATCCCGAGCCTAATAGACAAGAGCGACCTTTTGAGCACGAAAGGAAAAGTAACGTTACATTTCAAAGGTCAGCCTTCCCGAGCGCACCCCATACCATAGAAGATACGCAATCGCCTCCAACCTATGCGCAAGTTCTTGTAAAAGCTGAGGTTCACGAAGAGGCAAAAAGAACCCCTCTACGACTAAACAGGAGTGAACAGAGTTCTAAGAAAGCAGTTTTTTTTCCACTCAACTTGCCCTTGTTCCCAGACCGGTCTAGCTCACCGGTACCAGAGGAGGATACCAAAAAGAAGGAGAAAAGGGAGAACGTGAATTTCAACGAATTATTGAACAAACTTAAAGACATTTTGTTTGTGAAAAATATGACCTTTCAGGAGAAACTTTTCCATGTAATTAAAAAGTGCATCGAGTGGGCTATTTTGTTATGCGTAGAGAATATTTCAGACTGGCCGGTATTTAAAAGTATTTTAGATTTAATTAATGGATAGTTCACATCAAATTTGTAAGTTAAACCTATTGCAATGGAATTCTCAAAGCCTCAGACCAAAGCTGTTATCTTTTGAGAATGTTTTGACGGCAGAAAAAATCCATATTGCAGCCCTAAGTGAGACATGGTTGGAGCCTGACAGCTTCTTAAAGGTAAACAATTTTAATATTTTCAGAAACGATAGGGCCGATTCTTACGGCGGTGTAGCATTACTAGTTCATAGATGTATTAAATGTAAGGTTATAAGCTTAAAAAATGATAACCCTGGTATAGAGGTTATTTGTTTAAAGTTGCACAATTGTGGACAATTAGAAAATATTGTAGCCGTATACTGCCCCTCCTCCATCAAAACCAGTGCAGAGGACTGGGAAAACCTATTTTCTCAGGTAAAATGTAAAACTCTGTTTATGGGGGATTACAACGGTCATCACACGAATTGGTCATCTAAAATAGACCAGCGAGGCTCTCTATTATTCCAAACGTCAAACGACAATTATTTTGTGTCGCTTAATAATGGTAAACCGACACGTATTCGGTTAGTTAATAATCGTCTCCAACATTCTTCGCCAGATGTTACTTTTGTGTCATCAGATATAGCCCTAAGTTTTGTTTGGAAGATTATGAATGAAAATTTAGGTAGTGATCACCTAATGATCAAAATTACTACTGAGTGGAACATCACCTCCACGGTTCCGCCTAGACGCAGAAATTTTAAAGCCGCTGATTGGGAAGCATATAGGGACTTATTAACACATTTTTTTGAAAGTTTTGTGATCACAGATGATCTGCAAGTATCATATAATCGTTTCATAGAGTACATAAATATGGCAGCAGATTTGCACATTCCGTTTATCAAAATAAACAATAACCCTAGCAGCAATTTTACACCTAAACCTTATTGGGACCCGTCTCTTTCAAAAGCAGTTGCATTGCGACGGTTGGCACTCGCACAGTTCAGGAGAAATCCTACCCCAATGAATTTAGATCATTTACAGCGCAAAACTCAGGACGCTCAGCGATTAATTCGGATTGCGAGAGATAAATCTTGGCAAACCTTCTGTTCATCTTTAAACGAATCAGTAACACAGGCTGACATGTGGCGAAAAATGCGGTGGTTTAAGGGGTACCGTGGGTCGGTCTCTCAGGTGGACCAAGACAATGCGAAGGATCTTCTGTATAGTTTAACACCAGACTATGTCTGTAGGGATAGTCTCGTATTTTATTCTAATAATACACAATTAGAAGTACCTATTTCGAAACATGAATTGGAACGAAATATACGGCAAACAGATACGTCACCAGGATGCGATAATGTTTCATATTCCATGATAAAACATTTACCCGATAATGCAAAGTACATTCTGGCACATTTTTACAATAGGTTTTTAATTACTGGATTCGTCCCTATACAATGGCGTGAGATAAGTATCATTCCCATCCCTAAACCGCACTCAGATTCGCTTAGACCTATTTCGATGATTTCCTGCCTATGCAAGTTGTTTCATAATATTCTCAAATATCGCATCGAATGGTACATTGAAAGAAATAACCTATTGTCACAGTATACAACCGGTTTTAGGAAATGTAGGTCTACCTTGGACAATCTGACCTACTTGGTGGCAAAGATTCAAACCGGTTTTTCAGATAATCATCATACCATAGCAAGCTTTATAGATATCAATAATGCTTACAACAATGTGGATATAACTTTTTTACTAAATATAATGGATCAGATTGGGGTAGGGTCTAAGATATGCACTTATGTTTGGAATTTTTTGAAAGAACGAAATTTAAAAATTTCTTTGGATAATACAGTTTTATGTAGAAATACAGATCGGGGATTAGCCCAAGGAGACCCACTGTCGCCTCTTCTTTTTAATATTGCTACAATAAATCTATGTAAATGCGTAAAATTAAACGATCTCATAAATGTATCTCAATATGCAGACGATTTTGTGATATTTGTAACTGGTAATAAAATACAAGACAGCGTACGTATCTTACAAGAAGCACTCAATACTTTTTCTGAATTAATAACACAGATAGGTTTAAACATTTCAGTGGCAAAAACTAAAATTTGTATTTTTAAAAAAGGATTTTTGAGAGAACCTGTGGAGGATATTAGAATAAATAACATTCCCTTAGAAATGGTTGATACCATCAAATATTTGGGTCTCTGGCTAGACCGAAATCTCAAGTGGGGCAAGCATATAAAAGAAACCATCGAAAAATGTTTGCGACTTCTGAATGTTTTTAAAATTTTAGTTGGTCCTGGGTGGGGTATGCATCAAACATATTTAAGGAGAATATACATAGCAACTATTCGTAGTAGACTAGATTATGCTAGTTTTCTGTACGACAATAGTACTAAAACTAATCTAGGGAAACTAGATAAACTTCAAAACCAGTGCATGCGCACAATTGGTGGTTTCATTAAAACTACAGCAATTCATGTCATGGAATACGAACTCCACCTCCCACCTCTTTTTATTCGTAGATTTTATTTGGCAGGCAAATATTGGCTTAAAATTAAGTCATTTGTAGAAACTGAAAATATTAAAATTGTTGGTGAATTATCGTTGTCCACGCGTAATACGGTCTGGAATCGGAAAAAGAGACCTTTATTAGCCGCAGTACACGAGTCTCTGAAGTCTGAGGCTGTATATTCAACAAACCAATTAGAAATTTTCTCGTTAGATACATGGGTGAGCAATTTAGATTTATCGAAAGTAATACAATTATACATAGATGACGTTTTTAAACCTAAACATCAATATAACGCTAATAGTTTAAGACAAAAATGTACGGAATTCCTTCGACTTAGATATTATGATTATTATCACTTATTTACTGATGGCTCCAAAGATACTGAGGAATCCGGTTTCGCTGTGTTTGATCCCCAGTTAAACTGCAGTATTAAGTTTCAGTTAAAAGTAAAAACGTCCACTATGTGCATAGAACTGTTGGCGATTGCAGAGGCCCTGTCCTATATAGATTCGTTTGACGCAGGCAGGTTTGTTGTATTCACGGATTCAAAAAGTGCTTTACAGCACCTGGCTCGATGCACCTCGAATTATCGAGGCGCACCGATAGCCTACAGTATAATGCGAACCCTCAGCAGATTATTGGCCAGAAACAAGGACATAGTACTTCAATGGGTGCCTTCTCATATTGGGTTACCAGGAAACGAAGAAGCAGATCGCCTTGCAAAAGAGGCAGTAACGGATGGACTGTATACTCATTGTCTTCCATGTCAAAACGATCTCCTACCGTTGGTTAAACAGAAATGTCTCGACCAATGGAAGGAATATTTCGACGAAAGGTCGTTAAGCAAGGGTATATGGTACCGTACAATTCAGCCTAACTTGCTTCGCATTCCATGGTTTACGGGGATCAGCATGAACAGATCGGATGTAGTAGCTGCTGTCAGACTTCGTTCCGGACACATTCCTCTAAACAGTTTCGCTTATATAATGGGAAAGAGTGAAACCCCGAACTGCTCCGAATGTAATATAAAAGAAGACATGTACCATATCATGGTGGAATGTGCACGGAATGAAGCGGAAAGAAGAGCCTTTGTTTTAAAATTCAATGTTGATTTGTTCGAAGTAGGCGAAATTAACTCAATTTTAGCAGACCCTAATTCGCGGAAAGCAAAAGAGTTAATTCACTTTGTAAATATAGGTGTTAAACGTAGATGATATCTAAGATGGCGTGTCTGTAACTATAAGGGTGGCATGATCAACTGTGATCAAACCCTTTTTTTTATATTTTAATAAAGAAAAAAAAAAAAAAAAAAAATTCCCTAAGGCTTCTAAACTACAAGTGATATTTACACCGCTCTTTCGCAAGAACATTGACAATTCATTGATCTTTAATCGTATTGTTTAAAAGTTAGTAAAATGGAAATTCGGTCTAATAAAGCATCAAAAAAACTGAATTTCCGCGAGCGCGGCCGTGCCCGGGCTGCGAGCTCAGTGTAAATCTAACCGTCGAAGGGGAAGGCTGTGTCACTTGCTCTCGCGATCCATCTAGTTACGGAAAATTGTTATAGTACCGGATCCCGCGGAGGTTCGATCTGTTTTCGTGCGTTTGAAGTGTATCTTAAGAGAGTGTAGTTCGTTTTTTCACACGACTATGCGACATAACAAAAAGCACTCATTTTCATATAGAATTAAATTCAACTGTTTTTTTTTTCGTATTTAGGCATCTATTAATTTTAAGTACTTATAAAAAAAAATGTCATTGCTTAGCATTCCCGGACACATTTGAATACTTAGATATTCTCAGTCATGAGCCCACACCAGACAGGATTCCCAGAAAATAACACTTTTGGTGTGGGTTTTAGGGCCCTTCTCTGTGTAATATTAGAGTACCTTAGGTATTTCAGTTAGTAAAAAAAATCTGATAATACAGATATTTAAGTATGATAACGTCTAATGATCTTTATTAATTCAACCCCAAGAGATATGAATATCGTAATGCAGAACAAGTATTGTTCGTTTGAATACCATTGTAATAAAAAAAAAAAACAAAAAAAAAATATATCAGACAACCCCACACAAATCAACCTAGTCCCAAATTAAGCTCAAGAAGGCTTGTGTTATGGGTACTAGGCGACGATACATACTTATATAGATAAATAAATACTTAAATACATAGAACATCCATGACCCAGGCACAAATATTCGTGTTCATCACACAAATATTTGCCCTTGCCGGGATTCGAACCCGGGACCTTGTAATATTCGGTAAAACGCTAATTTACGAATACGAATATTTATTGTAAGTATTCACATTCGTTGCGTCACTAGTATAGTACATGACATATGATATAAAAATACATTATCAAAAATTACAATAAGTTTCTAGTCCAGTAAATATAGTCAGAACACATATTTACATCAATAAATTTCCCACTTCATATTTAAATCTAAATGAGCGTTAGTAATTATTGACATATCCGCCGAGCCTCGCTAGACATACCTAGCCTGGCCATAAGTTCTGTTCCAATTGTTTACCGTTTATAAAATAAAAACCTGATTTTTATTACATATCGTTTAAAAGCCATATATTAATGATCGGATTACAGTTGAATTAATGAAAAAATATATAACTTTATTTAGACTCATCGTAATGCCCGGACTTGATTTTTGACTAATGCTCAGAATTTTTCTCTCTAAGTTTGCCAGAGGGCAATGCACAATGAAACGATCTTGGATCAAATTAATCGATCGCGGAAGGAACGCCAAAACTCAAATAGCTTACGTAACTCAGACAACCGCTAAACTAAAGTAGGGCTGACACGTTTGCCGCATGTCAACCGATCTGCAGATCAAGAAATCTACACCCACCCAATAAAATTCGGAACTTCTAAGTTAACGTAAAAAAAAGATACAGCTCTTTATGCCGCAAAAAAACGTATCTACGCTGGAAAGGAAAATTATCCAAGATACACGGAGCTAACTTTACAGGAGATCTAAAAAACTACGAACTTTTTCAAAAAAATAAAAAGTTATTAAATATTCTGTGGACCTACTTTTTAAATGAAGCATTTTATAATTATAAACAACATCATGTTCTCTACATGTCGCTATTGTTATTTTGTCTATTAATGGAATAATTTAAAATTTAGCATCGCTTACGCAAAATGGCTGTCAAAATAGAATTAGGTAAAATTATCTAAACGACACGTTTCCCGAGATATTAGTCAGGTAAAATAGTATAATCTACATTTTACACAACAATCAACACAGTAAACAATATCTATGTGCATACGATGCTCATTTTATAAAATCAATATCATGTTTTTTACATATTGCTTTTGTTATTTTGTCTATTAATGGAATATTTTAGGATTTAGCGTCGCTTACGCAAAATGGCCGTCAAAATAGAATTAGGTGAAATTATCTAAACGACACGTTTCCCGAGAAATTAGTCAGGTAAAATAGTATAATCTATTACACAACAATCAACACAGTTAACAAAATATATGTGCATGCTCATTTTATAGTCAGGTAAATATATAAATGTGCATAAATCAGCATGAAATAAATCAAGAAAAATTATCTAATCGCCTTTGTAGGAAATATTTCAGACATGAAAAGCTATTTATCGTAATTAATGTTTTAATTAGAGGTAAATATTTATTTTCGAACATTAAAATTAATGAAGTGACATTTCAAGTTCTCTAAGACAAAACTTACAGTCCAACTACGCAAATACAAAAAAAAACTGCTTTAGAAATGTTAAAGATTTATTCATCAGATATCACGTGAAATTTCAATTTTATAAATTTTTATGTGTGATCTGCTGAAAGATTTCCAGTAGTTCTAGACCAATGTATGGTAGCAAACGATAGCTATGACTAATGAGAGCAGCACAAGAGTTCTCAAGACTGCAGTCACTCGGTACTCATTAAGGAATTTTAAATCACGAACTACGTGAAATTTCAAGTTTTACAATTGCAATGAGATAATATCCTATCCTAACAAGAATAACAAAACTACCTACAACTCTGTGTGGTAAAAGTGACGTCTCGTAAGGCACTGTTTGAGTGAGATGGCGTTTGGGTCCATCACATCAAGCGAGTCCAAAGTAATGCCTTAGCGCCACAGACACAGATTTACACCGCAGGTGGGCCTAACGGCCTTTATAAATATATTGAATTACTACTAAATGTGTGATATTTTATAAAACAGAACCGGTAAAGTTGTCTAACTACCAATTTAACGAAAATATTTGTATTTTAGTACATTCTATGCGACAAATACGACTCAATTGTCATTCAAGCAATTCAAGATAAGCGACAGTAGTCGATCAAAGTCATATCAGGTAAAAAAGGATAAGCGACAATGGTTTCATAGTATCAAAGCAGGTAAATTTGGATAAACGCCAATAGTTAAGATACGACAATCAGGTCATTTAATCTATGTTTTTTTTTGTATAGAATCTTATATCGACTCTGTTTAATAATGTGGAAATACCACATTTTTACTTTTTGGCTAATGCGCATAAGCATTTTAAACACACATGACACAGAGGGCGCTCTAGTAGCGAAGAATTATGGAATCAAAGATTTAGTGTGATTGACGTAACGATATGATAGCTCAGTTGGTAGAGCACTACGCCGGAAACTTGGGGTCGCAGGTTCGAGTCCTGCTTACATTGCAGTGGATCACATTCAATTTTTCTTTCATAATTTACCTTTATGTTAATTTTATCATAAAAACATAGGTAAAATGCCTCAAACGACATTAAAATATATTTTACCATCAGGTAAAAACAGTTAACCAACAAGTGCAAGGTTAGTTGCAATAAAGAACAATTATCCAAGTTGTTTGATCTGTTTTGACAAATATGTAAAAAAGCTCTAAGGTTCATTATTATGCAAAAAACTTTTTATGTAATCTCCATTTTGCTAAAAAAAAACTCAATAATCAAGTCGTTTAGTAGAAAAAAAAGTAGAGATTCTCTAAATCACCGACGGGATAAGCGACACAAAAGTCGTCAGACAGATGTATACGAGACCCAACCCATTCGATGCAGAAAAATCTGCCAATCCCAACAGTGTGTAATTGTGTATAACTCAATATCCCCAAAAATGTCGCTTAGATAAGTTCTCCTTTCCAGCATCGGCATATTTTGACACTCAAGTAAATTAACATTTATAGGGTATCCATTGACCTTGAACATTGAAATTAGCCAAAAAATTCGTCTAGTAAAATATCGTCAATATCAACAAGTATAGGGGAAAATCTGAGAACATTACTAATGTAGTCATAAAAAACTATCACTGTTTATAAGTAGGTAAAGGACGTGAATCCGTTTTCCAACGGTAAAGTTGAGTTTGTCGCTCTATTATTTATAGTTTATCTTTTCATTAGAGCAGCATGACCCAGGGGATAAAGCTGTGCCTCCACTACTATGTTAAAATATCGGTTCATCCGCTGGGTCACGATATGATTTATTTATTAAAAAACGATATTTTTTATTTCTGCATGATTTTACACGTATAATCAAGAATCTTGTCGGCATTTTAACTATTTTTGGTAGGTACCTACTCATACAAAAGAAACTAAAAAGTATTTTTTGATGCGAGACTTCCAAATGGCCAATTTCACTTATTTTTTTGGAAAATAGCTTTAACGCATTTATTTTTAATATTCTACTGTAGTGGGTAAATAGATATTTAGTAATCCGCAATAATTATATCATTGTTTATGATTTATTTTACTTCGAGATTTTTCAATGCCTTTAAATATTATAAGGTTTGTTGATCTTCAACTCTCGCTCGGACTATGCGAGTGTATGAAGCTGCTTGGACGCCACTCAACGAGATTATGAACGAAGTAATGTTCCGGGGGCGCACGGTCGGCGGGGGGAATAACGTTAGGCTCCGCCCAGATCCTCAAGGACGTTGGGATTAGGAGTCGCCTTAAGCGTTATAGACTAAGATCCCGATATAAAATGACCTTCACCGAGATGTTTATTTGATGAAATGTATTTTAAATTTAATTTAATATGTCAATAAATATATTGCATATGGGTTGCCTAACAAATTTTAGTCCAGGGTATCTATATATATATTACGCGAGGCCGATTTTTGTACATCCCATCAGATCTACAGTTATGGTCCGATTTTGATAAATTATATGTCATTAGATTCGTCTCATGCTGGAGAGGTGCATAAAACTCTTGGAATTTTAATTTTTTCCTGAAAAGGTACTGAAAAATGGATTTGAAAAAACTACTGTGCGCTAACCACGTGACTTTGACCACGTGACCTGTGATCCCTATTTTGACATAAGATGACCAAATAATAATAAGCATGATTTGCTCACAAACCTGTAGTAAGTTGTTCAGCATGATGAAATATTATTTTTGAGTCGGCAACATAATATCCGCAACACTTAAAACATGTACAAATATGCAAAAATAATTTTACAG
Source organism: Apotomis capreana (assembly GCA_947623375.1). Classification (NCBI taxonomy): domain Eukaryota; kingdom Metazoa; phylum Arthropoda; class Insecta; order Lepidoptera; family Tortricidae; genus Apotomis; species Apotomis capreana. The sequence goes on from OX392501.1 coordinate 3,220,702, forward strand.
TTTGTTGACAATGAATGACAGTAGCCATATTCTGACAACTTTTAATGTCTTTTTTATTGGGGGCTATTATGTCAATGCTCTAAATTGCCAGGTTGTTTTTTTTTTTAAAATGTTGATATGGAAACTTATTTCGCATACCTGTTAAAAATGTGGAGAAAAAAGCCGGTCAAGTGTGAGTTGGACTGGTGCTCGAGAGACTAGAAAAACTGACCGTCATTCAAGAATAGATTATTTCTATAGGCGAGTTTTACTAAATCTAAATCAAAGCAGAAAAAAAATAGTAAAACTAATTTAAACGTCATTCAAATATGTAAATTTATGGTAGATTATTATAAATATGAATATATAAGTCCATCAAAAAAATAATTCCAAGGAAAATGGCATGAGTTATGGTAAATTAAATGGTATTTTACAAGAAGAAACTTAGTCCTTCCGCTTGCATGTCGACGGGATGGGAAATGTGGCCGAGTTGAGAATATGGACGACTTGACAATGTAGATAAGTTGGGAATGTATCTTCATTGGTAATATGGATGAGTTGGTAAAATGGACGAGTTGGAAATGTGGACGAGTTGGGAATATGGACGAGTTGGGAATATGGACGAGTTGGGAATGTGGATGAGTGGGCAAAGTAAACAAGTTGGGAATACGGACGAGTGGGCAATGTGGACGAGTTGGAAATGTGGATGAGTTGGCAAAATAAACAAGTTGGGAACACGGACGAGTGGGCAATGTGGACGAGTTGAGAATATGGACGAGTTGGCAATGAAGACGACTTGGTAATACGGACGAGTTGTAGATATGGAAGATTTCGCAATAAAGACGAGCTGATAAAAAGGACAAGTTGGTATTGTAGACGAGTTGGGTGTATCGTCGAGTTGGGAATATGGACGAGTTGGAAATGGGGATGAATTGGCAATGTGGATGAGTTGGTAAAATTGACAAGTTGGGAAAATGGACAAGTGGGCACTATGGACGAGTTCGCATTATGGACGAGTTGGCAGTGAAGACGAGTTGGTAATACGGATAAGTTGGCAATGAAGACGACTTGGTAATACGGACGAGTTGGTGATATGGAAGATTTGGCAATAAAGACGAGCTCATAATAAGGACAAGTTGGTATTGTAGACAAGTTGGGTGTATCGTCGAGTTGGGAATATGGACGAGTTGGAAATGTGGATGAGTTGGCAATATGAATGAGTTGGTAAAATTGACAAGTTGAGAACATGGACAAGGGGGCAATGTGGACGAGTTCGTATTATGGACGAGTTGGCAATGAAGACGAGTTGGTAATACGGACAAGTTGGTATTATGGACGAGTTGTGAATATGGACGAGTTGGGAATGTGGATGAGTTGGCATGAACAAGTTGGGAACACGGACGAGTGGGCAATGAAGACGACTTGGTAATACGGACGAGTTGTCGACGTGGACAAGTTAAGAATATGGACGAGTTGGAAATGTGGATGAGTTGGCAAAATGAACAAGTTGGGAATATGGACGAGTTGGCAATAAAGACGAGCTGATAATAAGGACGAGTTTGTATTGTAGACGAGTTGGGTGTATCATCGAGTTGGGAATATGGACGAGTTAGAAATGTGGATGAGTTGGCAATGTGGACGACTTGGAATTGTGGACGAGGTGGGAATATGGACGAGTTGGAAATGTGGACGAGTTGTATTTGTGGACGAGTTGGCATTGTGGACGAGTAAGTAATATGGACGCGTTGGCATTGTGGATGAGTTGGGAATATAAACGAGTTGGCAATGAAGACGAGTTGCTAATACGGACGAGTTAATAATATGGACGAGATTGGCAATAAAGATGAGTTAATAATAAGGACGAGTTGGTATTGTAGACGAGTTGGGTGTATGGACGAGTTGGAAATGTGGACGAGTTAGCAATATGGATGAGTTGGCATTGTGGACGAGTTGGGAATATAGATGAGTTGGCAATAAAGACGAGTTGGTAATATGAACGAGTTGGCAATGTAGATGAGTTGGGTGTATGGGCGAGTGGGCAATATGAACGATTTGGCATTGTGTACGAGTTGAGAATGTGGACGAGTTGTATTTGTGGACGAGTTGGCATTGTGGACGAGTAAGCAATATGGACGCGTTGGAATTGTGGACGAGTTGGTAATATGGACGAGGTGGCATTATGGACGAATTGGGAATATGGACGAGTTGCCAATGGAGACGAATTGGTAATATAGACGAGCTTGCAATGCAGATGAGTTGGGTGTATGAACGAGTTGGCAATGTAGACGTGTTGGGTGTATGGACAAGTTGGCATTGTGACCCAGATGGGAATATAGACGAGCTGACATTGTGGACGAGTTGGCAATGTGGAATAATTAACATGTTACGCTAACATGCGAAACTTGATGGAGAAATAACCTACATATGATGTAAATTTCAAAAAATCGACGCGCTCAAGAATAAATCATATTTGAATTAATGACGTCTGGCTGATCATTCTTATTCTCATTCAAAATAAAAATTGACAAATTCTGCGGTCAACAAAACAAATTGATTTTATAAGGTTTCCGTTTTTACCGAATATGGTAAGGAACCCTAAAATTAGGTTTATATTATAGGCTTGAGAGTCTTTAGCATCTCCCTCACTCTTCTGTCAGACACAATTTCAATGAGAGGAAAGACACGAAAGTTTGAATTATTCTTTTTTCAAACATGTTTAGCTGTTTTATATATTGTTTTTTCTTATTACACATATTTGACACATTCTTTTTTTTATGGTGGAGTATTGTTGGTCAGTAATTTATTTAGATTAGTAAGTAGGGTTTGATTAAGTATAACTAGCGTAAGAATTTCAAACACAATGTGTAATTGTTATTGAATAAATGATTGATGATGATGACATGGCAGCACCCATATTAAGAAAACTTGCACGATCTAATGAATTTCATAAAAAAAAACAAGCATTGATAATAGTGGTTTTTCGTGTATCTATAAACGTTTTTTACTCTCTATTTCATACAATTGAGTTTTTGTAACATTTTTTATTATTAATATTGTGAAATATCTACGATTATAAATGAATACATAAACAGTTACGCACTCCATGATTTCCTGTTTCCTCAAATCTGTCGTTTCGATTCATGTGCTATTTCTGGAAATTGATAGAAATCGATCAAATCGATAAATTTATGTCCTGAAGAAAGAACAACAAATTAAAATTCTACCAATCTTATGTTCGGTCCTATGAAAATATGTCAATTATATTTTTAAGATATGGGACTATTGTCATGAATATGTTTTTCCATAAATCGAATAATATGCATTTTATTTGTGAAACAGATCAGCAGATCACATGTCATGCACAAGTTATTTTTACAAAAGAGTTGAATAAGTAAATTGTCACGATGAAGCTGGCAGTTGGCTATCAGGCCTGCCTCTAGCCTGGCATGTTTTAACGTTTTTAAAACATAATTTTAATGTGTTTTTTTACAGTATTAATTTATTCTTCATTCCCCAAAAACTTCTTATCGATAAAGTAGTTATTTTCTGTAACACTACCGGATTTCCATATTCTAGCGGCGGTTCGACGCCGCAACGGGTCTCTAGTGTTTAATTAATAATAAAAAAAAAAATGTTTTAAACATTTCACCGGTTTGATTAATATTAGATAAATTCTATACCAATCGAAAGTATGAAGCCGTTATGCAAACGTTAGCTTGCCTATTCTTTTCCCGTCACAACTATCGGGTAGCCAGGTATAAACAGGTAAATCTATACCTACTAGCATTTTGCAACGGTCTGATTATTCAATTGAAATTAAATAAAATTAAAGATTATTTTATTATGAATTTGTCTAATAATCAACCGGTGAAATGTTAAAAAAAAAAAAAAAAACTAAGCATACCCACCCTGGACTAAAATTTGTTAGGCAACCCATATGCAATATATTTATTGACATATTAAATTAAATATAAAATACATTTCATCAAATACACATCTCGGTGAAGGTCGTTTTATATCGGGATCCTATACTATAGATATTTGTTTATTGGTGAGTTTTGGTTGTCAACCGATATTATACAGGGTGACCCATTTAGATCGGTCTTCCAACTGTATAATCATTATGTGCAATAAACGTATTGAGTATTGAGTATATATTTTATAATCGTCCTTAAGGCCAGGCGCGCACCACGATTTTAGTCACGCGATAATTTTGTCGCATAAATGCAAGATATGGGTTCATATGAGAGTGCGCGCACCACGACTTTCATAAACCCATAAGTACGCTTATTTCTGCGACAAAATTATCGCGCGACTAAAAAAAAACGTGGTGCGCGCCTGGCCTGAAGAGTAAACTCCAGTCGTGCGTCGGAGCTGACACACACACTTTTTTTTCAGGTTTTTTTTTAATATTGCGATGCAAGATGACTGACGACGCGGTTGGCTCAGTTTGTAAGCGACTGCCTACTGAGCCGGCGGTCCCAGGTTCGAATCCCAGCCAGAGCAAATATTTGTGTGATGAACTCAAATATTTATGCTTGGGTCATGGTTGTCTATGTATTTAAGTATATATTTATCTATATAAGTATGTATATCGTCGTCTAGTACCCATAACACAAGCCTTCTTGAGCTTAATTCGGGACTAGATCGATTTGTGTGAGGTTGTCTGATATTTATGCATTTTTGTATGGACATTGTTTACAGCGCCATAACGGCAGGGTTGATCTTAATACATTTTAGAACAGGGCATTTTAAAAAGGGTAATTTTACTGTACTACGATAATTATAAGGGAACAGGGGGTTCTATGATGGTTGTTGATATGAATAAACATTATCGTTAAATTCATAAAATTAGTTTATTATATAGACATTGACAAGACATGAAAATATGACATGACAGACTGACGATATGGTTTTTGGTAACTACTAAAGAGGATGCGAAGTGCGAAATGAGTTTGTAACAGTTGTGTTTATCGCGTTATAAATAAATGACAAAACATCTGTCAATCACACTCGCATTTTGTCAAGACGTGACGGATGCTTTGTCACTTATTCATCGCGTGATAAAAGCAACCATCAAAGGCCCGCTGATGAACTTAAGTAGGTACCTACACACCAACTTACATACATAAAATGGTCCAAATAAAAAAACCTCCTTTTAGCTTCGCCGTAGTTGTGTAAAAAAGAGGGTTACGTTACGAAGTAGCGGGCTCCATCTATATAGGAGCTGCTAAATTACTAACCGTCCGCAACATGGTCGCCATTCATTAACCTCGTGTCAAAGACCCGTTTTATGGCCGTATAGGTAAATTATAATTTCAGAGACACGTTAAAAAAGTCTGCAAAAAATCTTATAATACTTTTTGTCTGGAGTATAAGTGGATAATAATTTAATAGACGTCTGAGACGGGTAGACCAGTCAACGGAGTAGTTGACTCAGAAAATAATTGACAAAAAACAGTGGGGAGTGGACGAATTAAAAAAAATATTTAGGGTTCCTTATTCTTACAAAACATGTTAAGTACAGATTTTACTGTAGAATTTTTTCCCCTTGTATGAGTCTTATGCGGAAACCTTGCGGTGTAAATATATGAAGCTACCTTAACTGTTCATACGATTGTCTTCAACTATACTACCTAAATAGATATCTTGGAGCACAAAAGCATATCCCTGCCAAGACAAGTAATGAGCCCAGAAATTTAGAAAAAGAACCCCATAATATTTTATCATATCAGCGAAGAACATATTAGGCCTGCCCAAAGAATGTAACCATGAACTATAAAACAAGATGGCCGGTGTGATTCCAGCAGGTGGGGTGAGGGTATCGTTCTCAAATATCATATGATAACAATTCTGGTCAGCACTGGACCCTGCGGTCTGATTGTGTTGCTGATGACTTATGGGATGTGTCATTGTAAATAAAAAGTAATGCTCTAATTGATAGAAAATTACATTTATCTATCATGTAAAAATAATTATTGATCTATGATTGACGTTACCTACACTCACAATCACTCACAAAAATCGTGTAATATACTGAACTAGTGCGATTGTAGACATCGCCACCGTAGATCTGACATATCTGTGTGTTTCGTAGGTATAGTACTTTAGTATTTAAAGAAAGGAGTAAACTTCTAAATAAATCCATGGTTAAACGACATATTTCAAAGAAGTAATAAAATGGAATGAAACGTAGAGGCCTTTAACATAGTACATAGAGGTTACCGTTGCAAATCTGGGACGATGAAATAATTGCCAACTTTTCCATTCAAAAATATTCTTCATTAATTGGACTATAAGTTTCCGATCGCGGTGACTCACTTTAAATGACCCAATTACCGGAGAACCCCATTAGGATGAAGCTTCATACAGTCCCAGGGCCTAAGTATGTTGGTGAGAGAAACTAGACGATTTAAAATCTAGTTTGTAACTGACACAAAACTAAGGATTAAGAGTATCGATCGTGGGTAAAGAGCATAAAATATGACTTTTATTTGTATCTAGAACTATATTTTGTTATCTTAGTCGGTATTTTTAATTTTTCCATGCCAGTTCTTTATATCGAAGTTTATCAAATTTTTGTAAGCCTTTAGATAGGTATATATACTTACCTACTTACATATACCTACTTAGTACATATAGGTAGTAGGTAAGTATTTATAGTTCATACCTACTCGACGAGCATATAGCTATGTGGCCTATTTCTTAGCAAATTTTTATCATCAATTTGTCCTCATTTGGACAGTGGAATTTCAAAAGTTTTCCTCTAATGATTAGAGTACCAGAACCGAATGTAGGTTACCTACTTAAGGCAATCCACTGATGGTGATGGAAAGTTCGCAGCATAGTTGTACCTACCATTTGATGATCTACTGCGGCAGGATGAACCTTCTAAACCCTAAGAAATAAAAAAAAGGAGAGCCATCTTGATTTATGACGAATTAGGGAGAGTCGTTTTCAAAATACATTACCTAGTGCATAGATAAGGGCTTAATAAAAACAAAATTACGATCGCTTCTTTTGTGTTACGAACGTTACTCATACAAAAGGTCGTAACTATCGTCACACAAAGGAATCAATTAAATTTTGTTTCAATTAAAGCCCTTAACTATGTACTTAGGTACACGTATTTTGAAAATTACTCTCATGACTTTATTTTTTTTATGTGATGTTGACTTTTTGTCTCCTCTATAATGTGCAATAGATATTGAAAAGGCTTTATGAACCGAGTCCAAATATACAGGGTGATCAATCCAAATGGGTCAGTAGGGAGAAAACGAAAACTATAAGAGATAGAGAAATCTGTTCTTAAGAACCATGGCTTTGATTTTAGATTTATTAAAAACTGCATTCAATTTTTTTTCGTATATCTCATGCATACCTAACCGGGAATCGAACTCGGTTAAAATTGGGGAGAGGAGAAAATGAAGATATCAATCGATCCTACTTTTTATTGGCAACAAATGTCTGTAAAAGAGTACATACAATAAGAGTGCTCTAAGAGTCAGAAATTGTCAAAAATAGGATCGAATGACATCTTAATTTTTTTTTCTCTACTCAATTTCGACCGGGTTCGATTCCGGGTTCTGCATGAGATATACGAAAAAAAATTGAATGCAGTTTTTAATTAGTCTAAAATCGAAGCCATGGTTCCTAAGAACAGGTTTCCCTATCTCTTATAGTTTTCGTTTTCTTCCTACTGACCCATTTGGATTGATCACCCTGTATATACCACATTATTTATTAGTTTTATTTATTAAAAACTAAAAAAAGTAGAAATTAAAAAGTGGCAATACCGTAGTGACGTCCCTTTCTAATCCATCTAAGGAAAAGGGGACGGCACTACAGTATTGCCACTTTTTAATTTCTACTCTTTTTTGCCAGACTGTATAATAAACAAATACAAAACATTTTTTTTACAACTTCGAGGTTGAGAACTGCTCCATCTGTGAGCAACGTCTCAAAACATTGTACTACTTTTATTACAGTGCCATCTGTCCGCGGCATATGCAACTATTGAGCCTGCATAAAAACTGCGTTCACAAAATATGCACGTTACTATTTTAATGTGATCTAAAACTTTCACGAGAAAACGTCTTATTAAAAATTAACAAAATAATAAGGTTAGACCTTGGATGAGACTATTGAACTACTGTAAAAAACTGCAACCAAGGCACTAGCTATTTATTGAACGCAGTTTATTATTTACATGATTATTAGACGTGGCCACACAAATTTTGACAGTTCACCGATTGCCGTCCGGTTTTGCTGTCACTGTCAGTTTGCTGTTAGTCAATTTGAGCGAGCGATGGTGAATGGAGAGCGGTGATGCGCTTTCTAATCGCCGTCTAATTTGATTGTTATTACACGCGTCTAAAACAAAATAACACACGTCTCGATTAACGCGACCGTGGAAAATGAAAGTTTATGTTAAACGGGAATAATTGTCTCAGCACTAGACACTAGTCTCTCAATAATTATTTACTTACAGCATATTCTGTTTATTAAATAAATAAAAGATGGACAAATATCTCGATCTTTGTCGACCTGTTGTGTCCTAACGCTGTGCTTATGTGAAGTGTGATTTAGTGTGGCCAAACTAAGGATTATTTAGCCATTTGTAAGTATTTTCACTAGGGTGTAATTGATTAGAAATAAAGTGTTTTTTCAAACATCCGCTGCGTCCCCTTTTATAGGACTTCGCCAGTGTAGTGAGCTTGAAGTAATGCTATTGACATCAATATCTTAACAGTAACTATTGGTGTCAATAGTTTATCTTTTTTTCCACTTTCTTATGATGTTTTATATTATTATTAATGTGGTTATTGAACTTACGAACTATCGTAATACTTAAATTGAAAGTAAGTGTTATTACCGCGTCCAGCTGCTGAAATGTTTTGAATTTGTTTTGTAAAAGTGAAGCATGTTTTGATAATCGCTGATTAAAGATAATCTGATAAGAAACTTGACATTGAAGATATAATACTAAAATGTTAAACTTGTGCTACTTATTATTTTGTATACTGTTTTAGTTAGTTTTACTTTCAAAATAATTAGTATTCTTGTAATTTTACTGTCAAGCAATCAAGTTCTGTGTTAGATAAAACAGATTACCTCTTAGAAATGATTTTTGTAGTATCATGTTGATTGTTGATATAATGCAATATTATTAATATCATGCATTTAACATTAAAAGACATCAGCAATCTAATAAAAAAGGTATTTCAAAATGTTTCATGCCTTTGAGATGTTACAAATAGAATATATGGATGTTGAACTTATAACATCACTAACTATATTGCATTGAGGGTCAAAATAAAAGAGGGAGAGGAAGTATGAATTGTGGGCAGTCTAGATATTTCTTGAAGATCATGGGGAAGGCAGTTGCTATTAAACTATTGATAAATTACTTAGAATGAAAAATTTAAAAGTTAAAAATAAGCAATAGAGGTTGGTTTGGCTGTTCTTAATAAAATAAAATAAAAACCTTTATTACATTATAAATTTAATTTTTCTGCAGTTTATAGTTTAGTTTATTTCTATAGTTTAAAGTGTGTATCTGTGCATCAATGTATTAAATAAATAAATTAAAAATTGCTAAAATTGAAGCTAAGAATTCAAAATTTAGTGATTACATTCCATTCAATTAGCATTTTACATAACACTCATTATTTATATTTATATTATATTATATTAGGATCTCATGATTAGGGATCAAAAATTCAGGTGCATATTTAGCTAAAGTTGACAAAATCCTATTGCTATCTCACTCATACCTCAACCAAAGCCGCCTATACCTACAACTGAACAACAAAGCCGCCGCCAAAGTTAAGGTTTAAATGCATCCGATTATTCAATGCGTACTCATAATGACCATTAAACAGCTACCTTTGTCAGGTACCTTTGAAATCTTTTATTTATTAACTTGTATTCTTAAATGCTATCATCTGGGCCAGATGGATTCAGGGACAGGTTCATACCATATTCTTGGGAAGCAACCTTTACATGGCCTTCTTGATTATTCGTCTGGGGGGGCGTAGCCCCTCAGATGCAGTGGCTGACATGATGAAGCTTAGAATTTTGAATCGGTAACTCAACATCCTGTGGTGGGCACTAGACAATATTGGGGTGGGCAAACTTTGCACCTATGCAATGGCATACATTCTGAAAATGCTTAAACTCTCTTGCATGTTATAACTAAACTCTCAATCAACTTAAACCCTGTATAAGTGTTCAATTTGTCTTCCAGGTAGACCGATGCAGCCATGTCCAGCGACGAGTCAAGTGTCCGTGTTGCAGTCAGGTATGCCAATTGCCAACATACTATTGTATATCTATGCACATAATAAAAGAATACAGAAGGTTAACTTCGCTCTGCGTTCAGTCTCCGCATATTATATTTTATCAGTTGTTTGTGTAAAATTCCACGCAATTTATTGAAGGGGCGTAACGGCACGACGACACGCCCTAAAAAGATCAGGATAAAGAAGATTGGAGGAGGCCTTTTCCACTTGGCTAATGGACATATAAAAATGAAAAAAGTGATATATTATATAATAATTAAAAAAAACGACACAGCAACTACAACTTTTAACTCTATCTAAATTAGTTTTTCTTACTTCTTAACTTATCCTGCACCAAATACTAGTTTCTGTTTGGCCCCATGGTTGGCATGGAGTGCGCCATATTTAAAGTTAAAATAAATAAACTTGCTATGAACGCGCGCCGATTTTGAGCGAGCAAAGGCCACCCAAGTATAGTATGCGCTGGTGCGTAAGTGCGGTTCGAGGTGCGATGTAATAATGTGACCTTAATAAAGTATCGTCATAGATCTTTATAACAATTAATACTCTCGCGGTTTGTAGCACATAATTCATTCGAAGGAAACGACAGCGATCGAGTGAAACCGTGTCGAAACGTCAGGCAATTAAGGTAAATAAGAAACTTCGTTAGACCCGGTTTAATAAGTTCTTCATAGGTGTTCTTAAAGACTACAACTTTCATCGAAATGCTTTTGTTTTCTTAGTTACTGTTGCTGCCTCGCTTTATCCATAGAGATGTGCCATTTCCGAGAATTTCCGGAAACTCCTCATTTGCCATACAAAATGAGGAATGATTCCGAAAATATAAATAAGTATATCCATCACCATATTAACGTATAAAATCTTAACTGTGAATATTTTTCTGTAGGTAATCTTTTCCGTGATTTTCACCACGAATATTGTATAAATTTAATCCAAAATAAATTAAGCACCGCCCCAGGACAAAGCCTTGACACAAAGACCTGACCCTAATGACAATAGTTTCTTATTCAATGACAAATCGAATTTCTAACGTGTTACCACACCAATTTTCTTCGCCAATGTTACAAAGAAGTTTGGGTGACAATAACGTTAGTAAATGACTTAGCGTGTCTCTATAGACTGTATGTTAGTCCTTTGTAAACAAAATTGTCCAAAAAAGGTTACACTTAAAAGGCTTTATTCCTTTAGATTTTAGGTGATTGGTCGATTCCGCATGTCTCCACTCCACTCCGCTTCAATGGAGACGCCCCCTTATAGTTAGAAAGATAGTTTATGCCTTACGATTTCTAATTCAAGACCAAAAAAAAAACTACCACAAGGTTGCCACTACAATAAAATATTTTTAAAATAATAAATTTAATTTTATTTTTTAAACACGCTAAGATAATTTATTTATTGGTAACTTTAACTCTATGTTTTAACAAAATAACTAGGAATACTTATTATTACATAATTAAGAGAGGAGATAATAAAAACTGAAACATCGGAGATTTTTGGTACTAAAACTGGTATTGTACTTGTAACATTGTCCATTTGGCGCAAGCCAAGAATCAAACTCAGATGTCATTTAAATGTTGTCAATTTTGACAGTGACGTATCTGTCGTAGTTTTTTTGGTCTTGAATTAGAAATCGTAGTATACAAGTTGACAGAAAGTTGACGGAGGTTGGGCGAATATGATAGTGTGTGGTGAGGTACTTCGTTGCAGAAACTCATACTTCGGCCAACGCTATAGTGTGTAGCCGGGATTAGGATGCACTTAGACGAGGTCGGCACCAGTTGATTCTTACTACATAACAAATGAACACGACGGTAACAGTCTTTAAATTATTATGTAAATTACGAAATATGTATGTATGTAAATGTGTCACAGCCGCAGTATGAGCAAACCTTTGTTTTATTTATACAGTAACTGACACATGACTAATGTGCATTTGACAATAGTCGTCCGTAAACGCAATATTCCGTCTCTGAGATAGTGTTATGCTAATTTTCACTTTCAATATTAATGACGATATTAATTTTTATGACATCTCTATTAGGATAATGTGTAGGCGTAAGTTTGAAATAAATGGAAACTTATCAATTTACTCTGTTATTAAGTTGTAAAAACTCTTGAAAGTATTATACTAAATAAAATAGTGGAATAGGCTAGTTGGCGACCCTGGATCAAAAAATATTATTTTTGGTGATTTTTCACCCTCCTCCAATGTGTGTTACGGTGGTCATATCGCAATATCGGAAAATTGCTACGCTGACGCCAACATCGTCAAATGATGTCCAAATTTCTATGATCAATAACTTCGCATTCAAAGGCGATATAATTTTTCAAACCTGTTGATTTTCGAGCATTTCTATATTTTTTTTGGTGTATTGCTACATCTTTTGGCGTTCAGAAGGTTAAAAAAACTGTACTTACGCGTCTACTAGTAACAATATCAACATTACCTAAATTTTGCTTGAAATTACGTAAAGATTATAGACGCTTTGGTTTATTTCTGCGTACGCTGTGTTGTCCCGAGCATCCCTGTTATAGGTACGCAAGTTCGATTCCCACTCGAAGCATTCTTAAATATCGCGAACCATTTTAAATGTAGTACTTACTACAATTTGCATGTAAATCCAGCGTTAAAAATCCTTGATATGTAGTTCAAGTAACAAGAGCGGAAGCTTAATAAATATTTGCTGGGAATGCACGCATTGCTTCGGTAACTTCGACGAGCTCGTATCAGGTTAATGCCTGTCCATCCTTTGGTGTCTTGATTAATGATGTGCCACCGGAAACTTTCAAAATAAGCGAAATTAACCACGTGCAAATTCCTCAAAATTTAATTATTTTAATTTTTATTAAAGCAGTAACGTCCGCTAACGTAAACCAAATGTGTACAAAGAAGCGAAAAATTGAAAAATTTAACGGTTCAGGCAGGAAAGCCGTTGAGACGCAGGTTCGAATCCTGCCTTCCTTGTTCTTTTAATTTTTTGTGAAAGTTTCCGGAAATATTCACAGCTTTTTGGAAACTGTACACAACTTGCTTTTAAGGTTCCATTAGAGTAAGGTAACGTTAATATTGTCGCACAACGGAACCATTTCCATCGCTTTCTTTTTTGTACGGCTAACTATGCCCAAAGACGGGTTTCAAAATATTGCCAGTGAATATTGGCTACCTTTGCTGCACTGCACCCTAAAATCAGAAAGAAACGACTTTCAAAAACTCCTTTTTCCACGAGCGGTTAACAAAAACTTAACCCTGTTGAAGAAAATTTAGGGTTGCATCTAGAAATTGATTCGCAGATAAGTCCTTTTTTGTTATTTGAAATATCCTTTACGACTTTTTGCACGAAGGGCCAAATCGACATCGCGTGCAGTGCAGTTGACACAATATAGATATTATGGCCAGTATTTGAAACGCAATTAACTACGCAATGGGGTTTTCATTTTTTCATTTTCATTTTCATTTTTCATTTCATTTTCAGTTAGGACAAGAATAGACGCACCAGAGACTTACAACATTCGCTTAACAAAAGTATAATAACTCATATAATCATAACATCCAACAACCTATTCCGTATTTCGGAATATGCATGTTACGGCCCGCGTTGCATTTGTCTTAACCTTCTATGATTTACGTAAACTTTCCATTCGCAAAGAAACAAATTAGGATATATTTGCCGAAAGTTGTCCTAAAATCTATTTACATACTTATATCATATAAAGATCGTATAATATATGATCGTAAATGTTAGGATTGATTATATTATTTACTGTCGAGTTTTGCTGAAGGTTGTATCTCTAAAAATTCTTTGCGGCAATTATGTACAGTCGTTATCAGATATATCGCAGCATATAAGGCGTTCATAATCATAAATATCTGAACACGACTCTTATTGACTGGGCGTTACAGTACATGTTCAAATATTTATGAACGCCTTATATGCTGCGATATAATTAGATTTAATTAGATTTAAGTTTTTTTTTGTAATGTAATTTTGTAGTTCACATTGCCTTCGTTTTATTTACTGTTATGCTGTGTAACTAATTTAAATAAATAGTTAAATAAATATATCTGATGGTGACTGTACTTACGAAATGGTTCTGCTTAGTAATTTTTTTTCTGGTTTCTTAAGGGCGAATTATACACGATAATATACCCCAAAAAAGTCATTGCTCGCGAGGTCCGTTTCTAAATGTATGTATACAGGATTATGGGTTCTTTGAAGGTTTCTATATTGAGCGTAGCGTCTTCGTTCGAGTCGATATACTGGCTGCTTTTTGTTTAATTCTGCCATCGTGTCCTTACAGTACCGACAAGGTAGGCGCCATGATTTATGACCGGGACTGTAAATTCAGGAATTTCCTATTTTCAAACCCCTTTGCCTTACGCTTGTTAAGTTGACGGACTGACGGGCTTGCGCTGTATGTGTCGTGCAGAATTGATTTTGACTTTGTTTCCGTATGGCAGTGGCTTTCCGCATTGACTTGTGAATCGGGCTTTATTTGAACTTTTTGGAAAATAAAAGCAACATGCAACTTTTTATATCCACTCTAGTTTTTGGGAACTGCCCGTTTGGTTAACGTATCTTGCATATCCTTCAGGGATAATACGGGTTTCCCGGGATAAGAAGTAAGCATAGGTCCATTGCCGGCTTGTGATAGCAATATAATTAATAATACAATACAAAAATGCTTTTTCAAATCAAATAATTTATTTTCAGGCAACTGTGGTCCATAGATTAATAATGTACAGGTTGTTCGGAATAATAATGTAGGAACTAAAACACCTATAACAGGTATACATACACTAACTAAATACTGTCCATACTGTAGGTTTGTGAGTTGTACATATACGTGTTAAAGGTATACCTTAAAACTGCCATACATTTACTCAAGTACACCAAAATTAATGTACAAAAAAATACAATCAGTATAATAACGGACAGAAAATGGAAAGAAATGCAATAATTCTAATACACAGTTGGTCTTATCGCTGAATAGGTTCTTCTAGACAACCTTTGGGTAGTTGATCAAAAATAAACACTTTGAATAACTTACATCTTGGATCAATAGTTGGAGAAACCAACCAGAACTCATAGACACGTCGTGTTGACCCAGCTTAAGAACGGAAATTATACTCCTATGTATGTCAGCCACTGATAGTAATACATACGTCTACCTACTACTTAACAAACACAAACCTATCATTACTAATGATATGACGGAGTATACGACGCCCTCTCATCTCTTGCCATGAACTCCGTGTCATTCCTAGTTACAAACACACAAGTACAAGTAAAACCATAGATATAAAAATCTACCTATATGTTTTTTTTTATGTAAAAATTCAATCATCTATCAAAATCATTATTTTTTATTTTTGTAGCCTTAGGCTTTAGTTGGAAATATCGATTGACATCGAATAACCCATTTCTCGATAGCACCGATCGACAATCGACTGAAGTGGTATAGTCCTTCGCGTGTCTTTTTATTTGGTGTTTTTTTTCTATCAAGTCGACTGTTTACTCTGTCTAAACGTTCGCTAAAAGAAAATATGATGATTTGACTACTGTCAAACCAGTATTGAAATAGAAAGTTAAGTAAATTTGTACAAGGAACTTGATTTGTAGGTGATTAGATTATACAGCATGCTCACAGTAACACTAAATATTGATTTTGATGTTAGTTTCTTATGTTTTCAGTTAAATTTGGATGTGACAAGGTTCTCTATCAAAATCGGCCGAGTGTGTAACTGCGTATGAGTCATTTTCAAAATACATGTAACTACGTAGTTAAAGGCTTCATAAAAACAAAATAACGATCGCTTCTTTTGTGTGACGAAAGTTACTCATACAAAATGTATGGTTAACTATCGTAACACAATGGAATCAATTAGGTTTTGTTTTAATTAAAGCCCTTAACTACGTAGATGTATTTTGAAAATGACTCGTATTGCAGAGAAAGAAAAAAAAAAAAAGCAGACGTATATCTGCAACTCAACAGTGTAATCATGACCTCTCCACATAGGAAATTGATTTTCAATACCGTTTTAAAGTTTTATAATACTCGTAGTGTACATAATATTTGACCGGACGAGCGAAGCGTCTTTGTATCAACTTGACAAATAAATATTGCTTACGTTCAAATGTTTGGATTCGGATGTGCGGTTTTCCAAAGTTCCGGCTGTTCTCGCGTAGAGGTCGCGAGGTCTACAGCTCACAGAGCCACTATGTATACCTAGTTTTAATTATAGTTATATCTGAAAGAAACGGAAATTTTACAATAAATTGTATATTTATTATGTAAAAATAAGTAAACATGATGACGCGATTGGCGCAGTGGTAAAGCTGCCTACTGAGCCGGCGGTCCTGGGTTCGAATCCCGGCCAGGGCAAATATTTGTGTGATGAACTCGAATATTTGTGCCTGGCTTATGGATGTTATTTGTATTTAAGTATGTATTTATCTATATATGTGTATCGTCATCTAGTGCCCATAAAACAAGCCGAGCTTACGGTAGGACTAGATATATTTGTGTGAGATTGAGCAATATTTATTTATTTAAATATCTCATATATGACGACATTTTCAAATGTAAAACGACGCATAACTAATTGCTGGAGGTGGCAATTTTGTTCAATTAGGCAAAGTTCTAAAGTGCCCACTTTTCATAAGTCCCTGTCTGCATAAAGTTGAATCTTCGTTTCAATTATATATTAATTTAGAGTTAAGACGGTTAGAACACATAAAGAATTCCGTCTGAATGCTTTGAAGCGAATCCTTAATTTCTTAATAGTTAGGTTTCATGAATTCACTTTGAGACTAGAGTTATCCTTACATTATTAATTAATTTTGGAACTACCTTTGTGAAATACCATACTTAGTAAATAGAATAAGATACCATTTTCAGTTAATCTTATATTACTAGTCGTCTTATTTGACGACGGGGTTGGCGCAGTTTGTAGGGTACCCGCCTACTGAGCCGGCGGTCTTGGGTTGGGATTTGTGTGATGAACTCGAATATTTGTTCCTCGGTCATGGATGTTATCTATAAGTATTATGTATTATCGTCGCGCGTCGTCTAATACCCATAATAGTACAAGCTTTGCTTAGTTTGGGACTTGGTCGATTTGTGTAAGATTGGCGCTAATATTTTTTTAATATGTTCAAGCTTCAGTAGCATTATGAGGAAACAACCGTATAACACTTTCACTGATAACCCGTCGAGAGACGTTATGATGGCCTTGTATCCGTAGACTTGTAATTTATTTTTAAACTTAGTTGCGAAGGAGGTAAGTGAGGTCCCGTTACTCAGACACTACTCGAGCGAAGCTGCGGTCTCATCTTGTATTGTATAAATAGTGTAATTGTAGCCGTCTCAATGCTAGATCGCGTCACTATTTAGCGCCAAGTGTTGATAGCCGTATATAAGCCATTAAGGTGACTAACTGATGCAATAAAGGCAATCTTGGAGGACAATGGCGAGCACAAATTGCGTTAGCCTAGTTGACTTCGTTTGTATCAGTGCTAGACCTTAGTCAATTTGAAAAGCTCCTTGAATCGAAGGTATTCTTTGGCTTAAACTAGAAAGTGCCAACTTCGCACGCGTAACTCTTTATCTTTTCTTTACATAAGTCGGGTAAAACAACTATCTTACCATCTTAAACGTTTAAGCTTGATGAGCAGAAGACGGCATGGACGAGCCAACACCGAAGGGGAACCGAGAAAAAAAAACGGACAATATTTTAACGTAGGTATACTATTATGATATCATGGACTTTTCTCTAATTTGCTCAAATAGTAGAGTTGTTAGTCCGCTGTTTTCTAACATAATTGTGCGCATCGGGTTACAAGCATGAAATTTCTTTCACAGATAGAGTGTTCCACGGTGATTATTTTCAGATGTGGAGGGAAGTCAGATTCGTCCCCTGTGAGGCAGGAGAGCGGAGTGAATACGGCCAAGTATCCCTCTTTTCTTCCTTTATTGCTGGTCGTTTAAGTCTACCAGGACGAGTTTGGTATCGTTTCCGTATAAATCAAATATCAGAAATTCATTTTTTATGTTATTTTTGTGTAGTTCTATATAAAAACATGGGTGTATGGTCCAAAAGGTAAAAATCACACCAAGTTTTTTTTATTCAGTGAGGTAAATTAGTTAAATTTCGTGAATATTTTCAAATTATTAGTATGATTTAAAAAAGCTCATTTAATCTAGTTTCTAAAAATATATGCATGTTGGGCACTTCTCGTACAAACAGTAGCTTAAAATATATCTTTACGTCGGCGTAACCAACGTAAATCTCCGAACGCATCCTATTTCGCTTCAATAAATACATTAAATAATGATTATTAACATGCTTTTACATATAATATTTACTAAATACGTCCTAGAAAAACAAATTAATGTAATTAAAACAAAATATTTTTTTGCCAATGTATCACGAGCACACGGGCTAATCTCAACATCAACAATTTATTTAAGTCACTGTTTGTATGAAGAGTGCCCAATATGTATATATTTTTAGAAACTAGATTAAATTTTCTATTTTGCAATATTTTTGGTAGTTGTGAATATTCAGGAAATATAACTAATTTATCTCCCTGAATAAAAAAATTTGTTGTGATTTTTACAATTTCGGAAATACGGCCATATTTTTATATGGTACTATGAATAAATAACATGAAAAATAAATTGCTGATATTTGTTTTACACGAAAACGACACCACACAAGTCCTAATAGCGTTATCTGATCAGTAATATAAAAAGAAAAAGAGGATTCCTTTGTCCTATTCACCCCGCTTTCCCGCCGCACAGGGGACGAATCTGACTTCCCTCCACATCTCAAAATAATCACCGCAGAATACTCTATCTGAGGTAGAAATTTCGTGGTTGTATCCCGATGTACACAATTTCGCGACTTAGCAAAATGTACTAGAACACGCAGGCTAAGCTTAACATCAACATTTTTTTCAAGGTACTTTTTGTGTCAGATGTGCCCAATATGTTTACATTTTTAAAAATATGATTAAATTTGCTGTTTAGTAATATTTTTTTTAAATTGTAAATATGCAGGATAGATAACTACATTATGGTTCTGAATAAAAAAAACTTGTTGTGATTTTTAACCTTTTCGCCAATAAACCCAAATTTGTATACGAAACTATTCTTAAATAACATTAAAAATTAATAGCTGATACCTATTTTCCACGAAAACGATGTCGGACAAGCCCTAATAGCCTTAACTGATCAGTAACAAAAAAAAGAAAAAGAGCAGTACTTGGTCCTCTTCACCCCGCTCTCCCACCACACAGGGGATGAATCTGACTTCCCTCCACATCTGAAAATAATCACCGTGGAACGCTCTATGTGTGGTAGAAATTTCATGCTTGTAACCTGATGCGCACAATTTCGCGGCTTAGCAACTCTACTAAAAGGTTAACTGGAATCAAATCTCGATTCTGAAATAAATGGAAAATTGGAGGAAAAATCCATATCCATAAGGTTTCCTGTCCACTGTGTATACGGACCAATCACATTCCTGAGAATAAGGGCCAAAAACAATTACAAGACACGACATCGCTTCGCCGTACGACGCGGCAGCGTGGCACGATGCGACATCGTGCCACGATGCGACATCGTGTCGTGGAAATGCATAAATCCAAAATGAACTTTATTTTCATGTGACAAGATGCGAACTTAAAATTCATTTCACAATTCACCGTGAAATGAATTTAAAGCACCGTGGGACGACGTCGCGTCGCAGCATGATACGATGTCGTATCTTGTAATTGTGTATTGGCCCTAAATGCACTTTTTTTGGGCTTCACAAAGATGCAACCTGATTGGTTAATTTTCTCCGCACCGCTTCTGTGGACAGACAGCCTAACAAATAAAAAGTATGGCGGACGTATCCTTACGTGGAAATTTCCAAACTATTTCAGACACAGTTGCCTAATGTATTATTTTGTAGCAGAGTTAACCGAAGCGCCCAAGAGTTTAGGCACTCTGCAAGTTGCACAGTTTGGAAACCCCAGTTATAAAGTTAATATAACTTTTAACGCTTCGCAGATTAGTACGCTCCAGATTTTGATGAGTTAACTGCGTCTCTCATGATTTAACTGTCATAAATACATCCGCATATATGTTATTCTGGACTATCGCGTTTGGATGCACGTCGTTATATACTGCGGCTAATTATAAAATACTGTTCATTCCTTTTGCGATTTCTTAGCTAATATTAACGTGCTAGATCGAAACGTAGTAAAAGCAGAAGTTTATAATGGGACATGTGTCGTTTTCGTATCGATACTAGCGCGCCCGATGGTCGGCCGAGCGAGAACAAATGACGAGAGCTCGGTAGTACATTCCAGTACAAGTTTGCCAATTTGTCCAATGCCCGATTTACTATTTAAGAGCACAAACCCCGAATTTTTCAAAAGTTCAGGTCAAAAAGTGTTACCATACTTTTTACGAAATTGTATTTTGCAACAATTTTTTAGGGTTCCGTACCCAAAGGGTAAAAACAGGACCCTATTACTTAAGCCTCTGCTGTCCGTCCGTCTGTCCGTCTGTCACCAGGCTGTATCTCATGAACCGTGACAGCGAGACAGTTGACATTTTCACAGATAATGTGTTTCTGTTGCCGCTTTAACAACAATACAGAAAACAAAAGAGTTAAAAATTATTTAGTTGTACGGAACCCTCGGTGCAGGAGTCCGACTCGCACTTGGCCAAGCGAACAAGCAGACACAAGAAATCTGTGACAGCTTACCTACGGCACTTTTATTTCGATTTCCATTCGGAACAAATGCAACAGCAATTAAACGCAACTGGAGAAAATTCGACTTTGAAAAACAAACTACAGAGTTGACAATGACAATACTAAAAATTAAAATAAAATGGGAAAGGAAGATGACAAAATTGACCGAAAAGAAAATGTCTGGTTTGAACTGGAAAATAACGGTAATTTAGCATAGGTACATGTATGTTATTTGAACATCAAATGCAGCAGAAATATCGCGAACATCCGAATTAATCTGTTTCATTATCCACGCTTCGCCGGTTTTCCTTTTGAAGTAGCGCACGCGCGAATAACATCTAGTCTACAAAGCTCTCTAAACTAAAGACTATTCGCCCCGCCTTAGACTGTTCGCGAATTTCCGCAATTAATGTATTTTGGTGCGCTAGTCTATTCATCTTTGTTAACTATTTAACCAAGACGCGAAGCGTGAAGAAGCATCTCTCGGGGTCGGGCCAGTATGGCAGTGTCAACTGACAAGGCACCGACGGTTTCTTATTTGTTGCCATTGCGACTTGGATTCCCCTTTTTGCTTACCATTAAGCGTAGTAGAGCCAATCTTGTGCCAATATAAAAAAAAGACGAACAGCGAACGTTTAGGCTAAAGAACGAGTTACCTGCCGAGGATTTTACCGGGGAGTACCTACTGTATGTAGAGATAAAAAAGGAGTGTACAAAAAGGGTGATTGATTTGAGAATGAACATAATTTTTGGAAAAATTGTAAACAGACGCGACTTTGAAACAACCGAAAATGGCGTCACAGGTCATACGGAGTTCGTTAATACTGACATAGTAATGAAACGGTTGAAATACAAATAATCACCCTCAAAACAGATGCATAAAAATATCTATGTTATTAATATTATAGCTCCCCCCCTTCTTTTTAATCCGTTGCACCTTACCCTTAGTTTTTTGCCGATTTATCAGAAACCGTGTATTCTTCCTAAACAAAAACCTTCGTCTCTTGTCAAAACGTTTCTTTATAAATAATTGATAGCTATGCAATGCAAGCTCGAGGTTACAAACACATTTTCCCATTTAAAAAGATAAAGATAATCTGAGCTTATCATTTTATAACTCTTTATTACACAGCTGTTATAAAAGCAAACATCGGCGTCAGACATAAAGGCACCAAACACGACGCGACCAGAATGCCGATCACTTCATAACAACGTATTTCCTTTACCAGCTCGGGTTCCATTTGCATAACCATTGCGATGCCGTTTGAGGTAATCTTGCTGCCATAATACTGCTGTTATACTGTTCAGCCTTAGTTGGTGTGATTGATCCTCTAAAATGAGTTTATATCTTACTCTCTTAGCCTACCTATCGTAGTACAGAATTAATTGTTACACGTTGACCTGTCCGTTTATCATAATCATAACTGTAACATACGACTCTTTGTCGCGCGTCAAATACTACCTGTCACTTTCCTTTCAATACCGTGCGAGCAAGGCAGGTGATGCTGAGTCGCGCGACAAGCGACGTCGCAGCAAGATATGCTAGCGCTACTGGAAGACATAATAAACCAGTACCAGTACAGATGGCTCTATCCTTTGACCTTGGCGAAGCGAAAGAGTAATTTAGTAACCATTACCATGCTCAAAATGTGAATGTTTGTTGATTACGTCCGATGCACCTCTATCTAAACCAAACGATATCAAGGACGAGTTGATGCTATGTAGTGTATCGCAAAGTGCGCACTTTCCTCAAGTCAAGGCGCGCTAATCACTGACTTCACTGCTGTTTTTGGTATCCTAAAGCACCCCCTCTTCGCGGTGTCTTCAAACATAACATAGGCTACGTCAGCCAATGAGAGCACACGAATGCCAACAATGGAGCTGAATCTGGCGCCGTTACCGAAAACAGTTTGGAGTACAGTACACGCATATGGTGTGATTGATAACAATTCCATGCTGTTGATATCTATGATACTGACAGCGACTAACGTCATATGGGTGTTTATGTGATTGATGCATTTAGCTGCCTTAAAAGTGTAGCTCGAGCATTAGTAAAACGGAATGTACGATTTTATGCTCTACCATACGAGCAGAGGCTGAGACTATTAGTTACTTAGTGTTTTGAAAAATGAAATGTTTTGGTATTAGATATGCTCTGCAAACCAATGTGGGTCTTGCCAACCGAAACCAACACAAGATAACGACATTCTTTCCTTTTCTGAATTCCTTCGCGCCAGGACCTATTCTGGCCTCTCAGGAAGACTAAGAAGTAATGACTGACTATCAAGAGTTCTTGTTTCTGATACTTTGCCTTTCAGCCGTCGAATACTTTGGTTGTATTATATGATGGTACCAAAAGTTCAAAGATTAAACGTCTTGCGTATTATGTTTAAACCAGTTTATACCTACGATCAATGAATGACCTCGTATGTTTTCCGAGAATTTGTTGTCATTAGTCATGTCATGTGGACAAATTAGGAACATCAAGCCTCCGGCCGGCCCACACACGTCTTCTTTGACCAGTTGTTGTTGGAAACGCGGCTTGGTATTTGTGGTCGATGACAAGTGCTCCATTATTAGGCCGTGTTGAACAAGAATGGCCCAAAAGCTTAGCGTTGCTTAACGCTAATACGTCCTTATGGAAACGTGAAAGATGTGCACCTGTTCTGAGGCAAGGTGAAAAGTGCTTGATCATTGTGGTACCGTCACTGTAATGAGTTCAGTTACTTTAGGATGCTTTAGGCATATTTATCTATTTTGAACGATTTGCCATGCCGTTTTTTGCAAAAGCAAATTTCTGGTACGGTAATGGCGCTTTCTTCTTAGAGAACCCTTATTAGATGGAAGAAACTATTTTGCAGCAAATATTGCACCGAAGTAATTTTACTGGGATGCCTTCAAATGGAAAACTAATAGGTGCACCATTGTCTAGAGCTACGGCAAGGAAGAAAGAATACCTGTATGAAAGTGACTTTTCTTCGATTTATACAACCACAAATTTGTTGCCTTGTAGCTTATCAGTTATCATCAATCATTAATTGACTGTACCTTTATAACTTTTGTTAAGTTAACCTGGTATTGTCTTGTTTCGAATAGCGTTTGACCCAGCGCTTTAATATTATATTAGCCACGTGGGAAGACGTTATTGATTCCGACTATTATCCTTGTCCATTAGCTGTAATTTCGACAGAATACCTAGAATTATTAATCGATGTACTACTTTACTGTGGCATATAAACCTACATACTGTCTGCCCTTGGAAGTTGATGGCAGACCTTTTTTTATACGACCTGAAAACTTGTAACTTGGAGTTGGGGAGAATGGGGAGCAAATGGTTTCGATATCCGTTTGGCCCTTTATTATTCCAGCGGGTTCTGGTTGAAAGCTAAGTCTGGAATTGAGTAAAAATTTTTTTTTTGGCATGTTCCTCAGGGTTCCCAATATCTTTCAAAACAAAGCTGTTCGCACCGTACCAATAGTTTTGCACGTAGCCCTCAGTTAAAGTGTGGCGACCGCGTATAAGAAAGTGCAGCGTGGGTCAGCCCGCGACTAGGGCGGATTTCCTTGAGAGGGTAGCGGGGAATCAATGAATACGGTCTGTACAGGATAGCACTTTGTGGCGAGTCGTGGGGGAGACCTATGTTCAACAGTGGGCGTCTGTGGCTAATAGATAGCTCGGTTAATCAGCTAAAGCTTCCTAAAATGTTTCGTAACTGCATAAAAGCTGTTGTTCCAAGTGCTGAAGAATGCAGTTGGTATAATATTTTCTACACTTTCAGGGAGATTTTTTATGAAAAAAACCCCTGTATTAAGTCACCGAACTTAGTTCCCTAGTTGCACCTAAATAAGCGTTTTTAGACTAATAATATGGGCATTGCTTCTTGTTGAGTACTCTTGCATAACAGGGACATCCGGCAGCCATACATCTTCTACGTGACTCGAATTGACAAAATGTAAACCTCTCGCACCTTCATCCATACAGGGTGTCCTGTTCTATTGAACCCGGTCAGTGCGAAGAAGAAAAATAAGTATTAATGATTAGATAGATAACTGGGAATGAAGCAGTTAGTTGGATTGTGAGAATCTGTGAAGTGTGAACGCGATCTTTTATATATTTTTCATCAAGTATTAAGTTTCAAGTATTACCTATTCGTGCAGTGTCATTTGTCTTTTACAAGACTTGTAACGCAATCGTCATTCATAAATTTCCATTGGTCAGATTATCAGAATTAGGCTGCCTTTCCACTGGAGTGGAGCGGAGCTGTGAAAGATAGATCAATCAATACTGTTCAAATTTCTTTGCATTTGTGGACTTCACATCTTTGTGAAGCCCAATCTGCCCACTTAAGTGGACAGTGACAATTTATTTATAAAGAATTCTAAAGCTCCCTATAAGTATTCGAATTTTTTAGAGTTAGTAACATTTTTATTTTGCTCTTGCTCAGCAAATCTGATTGCCCCTTGGCAAAGGCCTTTCCAGCCTCTTCTTGCCGACGGGTAATCTATCCCTAAACTCCAGGTTCAATCACACCCTGTATTCCATTATGTCAGCGCCATTATTCAACGCATCACGTTTTTAACAATAAACTGACATGTTTATTGTTCAGCCTGCACCGCTGCCAACTCAATCGACAAGCTCATTAAGACCTTATGCATTATTAAATTGGGTTGACAGTTATTTAATTAGTCGGCTAGTAAGAGTTCTAACCCGGTTAGACCAAAGGTCATATGTTTTTAGGAAATCGTTGTCAGTTGATACGTTTTGGATGTAGGTGGCAGTTATATTGTTCAATGTGTATTGTCTTGTTGGGCGATGAGAATGCGCCCTCGCGATCGAATTGTCTCCACTAGATTGTGCAACAATTGTTATAGAATTACTAGCCACGACTTTTGCATTGAATTTCTGGGGTAATATGACGGTGCACCGCGGTGCTGAGTCTATGGAACCTTTCCTGTACCCTTACCATGAGTATACTGCGTAAACGATTTGTATGGAGAATTGTAGTTCTACAAAGTGACCGCTAGGGGGCGCTGTGCTATTCTCCATACAAATCGTTTACGCTGTCGCTAGCGAGCACGGTCACGTTAACTCATGGTATGGGTACTGTTCCCTCTGACTTATCGAACGGGAACTTGAAGAAAGTGAGCATACTCATCCAAGTAAGGATGCCGGATTTCGTTCAGTTTTTTTTTTGTGAAGGCCGAGAATCATTTTGAAAATGGTGAAAAATAAACACTTATGTACTTTGTTCGTACGTTTTATAGTCAATGGATATCGTTTATTAAACAGCTCTTCTATTATTGCACACTCCGTAGGCGAAGACGAAAGTTAGTAGCATTACGTTATGAAAACTTTATTATTATCCGTTATTTGATAAAATCAAATTTAAGCGTTTCTTGCTCTATCAACTCAAACCAATTGCGATTTTAGTAGCCACTTCGGAGCCTCAAACTGTTTCGGAACATTGCAAATCTTATGCATATAAGTGCCACAAACAAGGTCCTGTCAAGATAATATTCAAATCAGCCCAAAAGTCAGGGTTGAAGGAAAGGGCAGGCGACACTGTCCTTCCCACGACGCGTGGGCTGGCAAATGCTTAGATCGCCCACTTGCGTTCCACTTCGCCATACTGGATATCTGTTGCGTTATGAGTGTTATGATTGAAGCCGTTTTTGCACGTTGCGATTGGATTTGGATTAAGTGCTCTGGTAATTTTGTGGTTCAAGTTGCGAGTTGAGATTTTGTTATGGTAGTGTTACATATTCATAGGTAGAATAGATTTTTGTTTCAATTTACGAAATCTGTTGCCAGTAAAACTGTGTCGCTGGATCTCATAAGATTCTGGTTATGAAACATGCATTGTAGATAGCACCATGTAGGAGCCTTAACGTAATGATCTCGAAGTTCGGACGTTGTGAGTTGAGCTTCCCTTTTCACTTATCTACCATCAGGCGAAGTGAAGTCACTATGTTGTGCCGTTATATAAAAAGATGGTGATGTATGTTCTGCTGTAACCTATCGGAAGGCTATACAAACCAGTGGACAATAATCCATACTATCCATACTATCCATACTAATATTATAAATGCGAAAGTCTGTCTGTCTGTCTGTTACCTCTTCACGCTTAAACCGCTGAACCGATTTAGATGAAATTTGGTATATAGATAGTTTCAGTCCCGGGGAAGGACATAGGATACTTTTCACCCCGAATAAATGTAGTGTTCCCGTGGGATGAGCGGGTAACACCGCGGGGCACAGCTAGTAAAAAATAAAATAACATAAATTATCGATTATCGGCCAAGTGCGAGTGGGACTCGCGCACGAAGGGTTCCGTACCATTATCTGTAAGTTTGTTGTATGGGAGCCCCCCTTATATATTTATTTTATTTTTAGTATTTGTTGTTATAGCGGCAATCGTAATACATCATCTGTGAAAATTTCAACTGTATATAGCTATCACCGTTCTTGAGATAGCCTGGTGACGGACGGACGGACAGCGAAGTCTCAGTAATAGGGTCCCGTTTTTACCCTTTGTGTACGGAACCCTAAAAACACTATTGATAAATCGCCAATCAATCAAAACGTGATACTTCGAAGCATGTTATAACGCACGTTATGACGACATTTCATTGCATGTTTGAGAAAATACATTAATCTATTTCGAACTTCTAGGAAAAACGGCATAAAAAGACATTCTATAAATAACTATAAAAGAATCGCCTGTAATATTTCAAAGTACATCGTACAAAAGCTGTGCTTTGATAAGCGATTGAGTCAATTCCCGCAATATCCGCCGATTACCCGCCACAGTGGCACAAAGGACACGTGCCATTGTGCCATTTTGTGCTACACACAATGTAATGCCAGTGGATCGAAGTTTTATATAGAATATGAAATCCCACCAAAACATTTCATGTAAAATTGGCGGCCAAGACTCAAATGCTCATAACGCTTTCGCTGTAAAAAAAGTCCCAAAACCCCTAAGCTCTGACTTTACTAAACAAGGTATAGGGATAGTAAAGTCCGGGCTTAAAGGTAGGTAGTGGCCCGCTTTTTTTTTGTTCGTCTTGGCGGATGTTACTAGGACTGTGGCAACTTCATTACTGACACAAAAGTAAATTCTGATAGAAAAATATAATGTGGTCCACTGCAGTTTAAGCAGGCTTTGCGGCTTCATATCAATCTGGCCTCCCTACGGTCGGCCGTCTATACCTACTCACTCGTCAAGCCCTTCTTTCCCGGCGTCTGCAGTAATGTACCTACTATTTACCACTTCTATGAGACTAGCCTAAAATATAGTGTGCGACAAACCTTCAAAAGAAGGAAGGTATTTGTTTCTAATGTCTAAATAATACCTATTTTAAATGGCGTGCTAAAAGGATTTAAAATCAAGTCATCTAACGTGCAATCAGTATATTGGTGGAATAGGCTTGAATCTTCAAAGTTTTCAAAACATCAACACGCCAAAGAGCTGATGTTTAAGAAAGAAAGCCCACAGCATGTTTACTAGTGGCTGACATATGTAATAGTTGTGCGTATGTCTTCATATGCTGCCTTCACAATGCGAGCCGTGGCTTTGTTCGAGCACTGGCTACCACAGATTGCTGAAACGCCACATGCATTACACATATTGGGGGTGCTTACGTCTTCTTGATTTCGAGCGCTTGAATAAAGTGCATGTGTATAACCTAGCCTGTCATTTGAAATAAGTTGTTAACTAATGTTATTGACGCTACTTAAATGGATTTCGTATCTGAAAGAAGCTCTAGGTGTTATTATAATATTGCATTATTGAGTGCCGCGTAAGACCATTTAGGTTTTTTTATATATAAGGAGTTTTTTAATCGATCAGACATGTTGCTGTTCTTAGTAGAAAACTCCGGTGAATACTGATACTCTTAGATGTTGGTAAACTAGACAATTGCAGGCGCAAATGCCGCGTCTAAAGACGATTCGGTTGACACAGTTTGTAGTATACCCTGCCTACTGAGCGGCGGTCCTGGGTTCGAATCCCGGCTGGGGCCAAACCTATCTACTTATTAAGTATCAGTGTCCGCGCTGATGCGTTGGCTGCGGTATACCACTATCACTAAGTACATAGTATAAAACAAAGTCGCTTCCTGCTATCTGTCTGTCCCTATATGTATGCTCAGATCTTTAAAACTAGCAACGGATTTTCTTGCCTTTTTTTTTAATACATAAGAGTTATTCAAGAGGAAGGTTTATAAGTATAATACATGCATAATATAGCATTACACCCGTGCGAAGCTGGGGCGGGTCGCTAGTGTACCTATAAAAGCAATAAATAAACTGATAAACACCCAACACCACACCAATTGTGAATAGGAATGTTTTATTGGAAAGCTCTAATTCTCCATCTTCCATTGAAATCTCCACATTTCTCAGGCTCACAGATTCTCGAAAGCGCTATCTTAATTAAACAATCAACTTGTTAAGCGTTCTATATAATTAACAGCACACAGTGTAAGTGGCTATTGTATCTAATAAGCAGCTTACAGCACAATAGAGGGCGTGTGTGCTGAATAATATGTGGATAGTTTTGAATACGTAGGGAACCCTACAAAAGTAAGAATCCGCCGCGAGCCACGCCGGTGTAGATACCTGTGTCTCGCTCACTCATATGGCAGCCGCGCTCGGATGTCTCGCTCAACCGCTCGCCGCGCCGCTGGTCGCGCAAAGTCGTAACGGAGATGCCGCTGTCGCGCAATGTTGTGGCACCTCCGCTCCGTAATAACCTAGACATCAGCGCGCTGCAGTGCCAAGAAGGGTTGCCAAAAGCAAACGGGCTTTCAACTCAACTTGAACCTGTTTGGTTTGATATTTACCAGCTCTGCCTGCTACACCATTGTTTGAGCCAATTCGGCGCGCATTCCTGACCAGTTGTAGCCCAAGTGGTGGTGTAGCGTCGCCACTCTCTTGGCCAACTGCATCTCCGTTTACACAAACAACCAATAAAAAACGTTCAGTGTTTTATTTCGTACCTGTAGCTGTACAAGTTTGCAATGTGTCTCGCACGCATCAAAAGCGGACCACACAAGCACTAATTTTCCGGTCTTTCGTCAGGGGTTAAAAATAAATCTTAATGCAGATTATAGGCTGCCTGTCAACACAAGCGGAGCGGAGTGGAGCGGAGCGGACATGTATATAATGGACCAATGACATTTCTCAGATTTAAATGTTCTTTTTCTTTCGGTAGTTTCTTCGCTTCGCTTCAGCAGCTTTATAGTGCCTTTGTGATGGACCGAGATTAATTCAAAAAGCTTTTCGAGTAATAGGTTTCTAAAAGCTGAAGCAACTATTGACATATAAGGTAAAGACTAGATAAAAATAATAAATCTATGGATGCACCCACGACTTGTATAGTCAACGCTTAGTGGACATAGAGAGTTACTAAAGACAACTTCCTACTAGCACTCGACTTTTTATGGCCAAATCAACATAAAGGGCTGCATAAGTACCTTGTCGCTTTAATTCCTCTGAAAATTTTGTACGGTGGTTCATTAAGGGCATTAATTCGAAACAGTACTGAAATATGCAGAAGGGCTGTCCGAAAATCGAAATTCGAATTTTTTAGTGTGTTGTTTCTCTCGCTCTCTAGTAAAATGACATTGGAATAAGCGGGACGACACGATAAAGAGTATGGAGTAACCTCAGAGCAATGTTAATGTGTACGATTGGCTGTACTATGAATAATTAACACCAAGAATAATTATGCAGCAGTGGATGAGTTGTTTGACAGGTGGATGAGATTTAATGGCGGACATTTGATCTTAAGAGACTAGAGTAAATAAACAGTAAGTAATCTATTTTGACTTAGTCAATGGTCATTATGAATAGCGTATTTCTTCTTGTACACATGTTCATGAATATTTTACGACGCGTTTGGCGCAATTTGCATTGCCCTGCACCTCCGTACTGAGCCGGCGGTCTTGGGTTCGAATCCCGGCTAAGGCAAATATTTGTGTGATGAATTTGTTTTGTTCTTGGGTCATGGATGTTATCTATGTAATTATATATTATGTATACCGTCGTCTAATACCCGTAGTACGAGCTTCGGTTAGTTTGAAACTAAGTCGATTTGTGTAAGATTGTCAAAATCGGCTAGGATAGGCAAAATCTATATTCAACAGTAGATTTTTAACCCTAAACGTCGTAAAATAAAAAAGAAATCCAGTTTCAACCCTAGGTGCCGTTAAGTCTTATAAATTCTGTTTAAATAATAAATATAAAAATTTGGTCAATAAATACGTATATCTGGCTATACATCGTGAATTTAAGGGTTGACAAGGGTTTTTGCTTAAACCACAATGTAGCCAACTAGTCTATTCAATGATATTATGGTGATAGGAAACGGCCATTTAATAACCCATTAGCCCATGTGTCGCCAAGGGTCACGGGCTGCGACTACTGCGACCCGCCTCGTAAATAATTGGTGCTTCCTGCAACCGCTTGATTGAATCGTGAACGCTTTGTGCTCATGCTTAGTTCCTGTGCTGTGGGGGATCCATCTTTGTGATTGAAACAATGCTAACTAAATGGTTTTCAAGATTTTATGAACATATACAATTATTGTATATGCGGTTTACACTCACGTGAAATTGTCAGGAAGGGCCCTGCTGCCGGTAACTTCGTCACTAGAGTCAGACCACTCTAACTCTTCCAAGCAAATGAACTGTCAAACTATACAAACTGACTCACTTTGCATGGTTTGACAGTTCATTGGCTTGGAAGAGTTAGTGTGGTTTGACTCTACGCGCCGCTTTAGGTACGGGTAGCTGTCCCTGATGCAGAGCTCTATACAAGTCCGAAACAAGTCGGGCTGTTCCTGAAAATTTTACGTGAGTTTAGAGACAAACTAAGAGACAAATAAATCATTTATTCAACATTAAATAATGCATAAGACAAAGTGTAAAAGTCAAATCCGCAACGCAGGCATCGTCAAAGAGAATACAAAAATCTAATCAGCGACAGGCTTCGTCAAACAACACACCAATAACGTGACATCTGCAACAGGCTTCGTCAACGTTGTGGATCGATAACAAATATCTTGGAAGGTGAAGAAGGACTTAAAAAGGCTCGCCCCGAGTCGCACCTGGCCCTAACGTTCCCATTACACTGGCAGCGTTCCCACGTTGTATGGCCAATGAAATCTGTTGAACCAGATACGACCCTGAGCGAGGATCACACCCTCTGTCTCTGAGCCTGCGACCCACCTCCCTTATAAAGTCCCTGGCCTCAGTACCCCACGGTCCCGCAGTCTCCACTGCCACAGGCACAAAATCATACATTGGTTCCAGGGCAGAGTACTTGGTGTGTTTTAGTTTTGCCGCACATTCTGCGTGACTCAAGTGTGACGGTGCAAACGTGCTAACACACGTAGCGTCCCATAAGAGACACCGTCCCTTCTGCCATGGAACCAATGTTAGGCCATCCGGCCTTTTACCATCAGTACGGCATAACCCTGGGGGCTCCAACACGCAGGGAACGTTGGCTGAAACCAAAGCCCGCCGAATGACACCGTTAATGGCATAATGCCTTGAGAACCGCCCGGCGCACCTCTGACAACTCAGGCCATGGTGTCCGTTTTCTTCGACCATGACCCCACAGATGCACCGATGCGGCTCACAGACCTTGGACCCTAGCCGCAAAGCCACCGCGATTCTCAAAGAATCATTATCCAGCAGTGTGCCCAACTGAGGTGAGGGCGATGCCTGAAGCCACGCTCCTGCTTCCACCTTGGCTGCGGCCCTAATGCGTGCTTGATTGGAACCTTGTGCAGCGCCCAATAAAGATGCATATATATCTTTGCACAATAGGTCATCCCAACCTCTCTGAGCGGTAAGGTTGTCCGGTCGCTCGTCGCTTTGACACAAGGCAGTCCATTTGGCCTGCGCCTCTGTAAGATATGGTACTTCGGTACTCCCACCATTATTAGACCAAATGCGAGTGACGAGTCCCGAAGTACCATAAGCAGAGGCAAGGAACGCTACCACACTGAGCTCTCGACAGCGACGTATTCCTAGCCCGCCGTGACGAACCGGAAGAGCAGCCTGACACCACTGTGACTCATTCAGGTGCACATTAAGTATAGATTCTAGCGCCAACTTAAGCGTGTCATCTAGTTTCGCCACATCACTTTCAAATAACCATGTCGGAGAAGTTCTTAAAATATATGTCATCCGCGGCATCGCAAAACAACTTCGAAGCAAAGTCAGTGAGACTTGTGCTGATAAATAACCCAAGTGTTCTTGGGCACTGACCAAAGCCAACCTTTTCTCCTCAAGTGCCGAACTAACTCCATCTGGGAAAATAGGAGCGCCCAATAAACCTAACGATGGCTTATAAACGCGACGTACCCCAGGCAACAGTAATTCAAAATCTGGCAATAAACTCACTAAGAGACTAATAGGTTAGTTACTGTAGGTTCTATTAAGATGCCTTAGTCTCAAATTGCAAGCAAACAAGTCGATGAATAAAGCAAGCATGGCATGCACGTCTCGATGTTCGCGTGCACATTGCACTGCTATTACTGCCGGTAACAATGGACGACGGGAAAGGAAACCGTGCCGAGTGTCTATAGCGTGCGTATGGTCGAGAACTAACCCCATTCGCTTAGAGTGCCGATTAACAATCCTGCAGAATCTCAGTCATAGAATACAGACTAACTCGTAGAATCACTGAAAATAACGTCAGATAAACCGATATAAAAAAGGGAAAAACGAGGTGTCAGGCTAACTGAGTGGTATACAGTCTGTGAGGCCTCAGATTGTCATTCGCGTTTGGGTGAAAATTGAGGGGTTATTATATGGATCGCGTAAGAGCGAGCGAGAGAGGTATAAAACTCGAATAGTATTGTAACAGCTCACGCCCTATATGTAGATTGACAGAGACATAGAATGACCAACAAATCGATACATATCCAAACGAAAGATATTTAACAAGTTATATCGATTGCGAATCACGCAGAAGGATATCCGCCGGATAGATAAGATATTTGAAAATATTACAATATTAAACCTACAAGCACGCTCGGTAAAAAAAAAACAGATATAATCAGACAAAAAAACAGAAAAGCTACCAATGCCCCAAAAAAAATTGCTTATAAACCGACTGTTAAAGTAAATGATCCTAATCCACTCTTCTGTTTCAGGATACGGCCGCAAACACCAGGCGAAGTAGTCGAAGGCTGCGCGATATGCGCGCGCGCAGGCGGCGCGGCCGGCGACGGCGGCGTGGCCCTCGGCGCTGAGCGCGCCTTCACGTTCGACTTCGCCTTCGAGCCCAGCGTCGACCAGCAGGAGGTCTACGAGACCTGCGTGAGGAAGCTGGTGGAGGCGGCCCTCGATGGCTACAACGCCACTGTGCTGGCGTATGGACAGGTCAGTACCTTAACAGAGCAAGTCCGGTTAATTGCGTCATTCTTCGAGCTGAACTTAGAACAGCGCCTGTCCTCAATAGTGAAGTCCCGAATCGTCAAGACGTGCGGCTTTGTCCATTGAGCGCCTGGTGGGTCAGGGTAAAGTAGACGGTAGTAGACCACGCGGTAGGTCTCCTATGAAGGACTGACCAAATCAAATCGGCCATAAACTGCCCTCTGCACGAGAGCACCAGACGCGAGGCTGTGAGAGTAGAATGGCGCCGTGTGGTTACGCTTGCCACACAAGGAATGACAGCCACAACTACTCTGCCAAGAGTGTAACGACAAAGAAGAAGAAGGCTTATTGCGGCTCCACTTACTCGCGAAGTTAGTTCACCTAAGTTAAGCGAATACATATTATAGTGTGGTGAGGCACTTCGCTGCGGAAACACATACTTCTGCCAACTTCGCCTCGGCCAACTTCGCGAGTAATGTGGAGCTAGGGTCAAGCCATACTACTAAGGCCTACGAGAAATGCCTATAACGGTGCCCTCTACTCTTAGCTAGGTCAGTGTCTAAGCAGTCCGCAGAGCGCCTGGGATGCAGTTGCCTATGAATCATACGTCCTTGCAGCGCCTAAACAAACATATCGGTAGTCTATTATTACGGTGTTTGGTTCAATAGATCTACAAATTCGAGCTAACAGTTCAACTGTCCAAACCCAAAACTCATCTGATTATTACAATCCTGACGTCTACGGAAACCTTACACCCTGTCGTCGCCTTATGTGCTTCATTGAGGTGTGAAAGAGTGCTATCGTGTTTCCATGGTACTGAACAGATGGTGATCGTACATAGCAACATACATGAGAATAACATGACTTGCGTAACCTATTGCCTTCCTTCGATTCTATATTTCACGAGAAGGTTATTAAACTGATTTTCATTAAATAATTACCTTGTTCTGAACATTTACAGTCGTCTTTTAGTTCTATTTTGGTAGGTTTTTGCTTGTGTTTCCGAAAACTTACTGATGTCAATTTAGCTTAATTGTGGTGAACTGTCCAAACAATTTAGTGAACGGACGAACGAGATAAAACAATGAGGAATTATCACAATTAGGTGGTTCTCGTGAAGCGGAGTGATGATATGAGACAAAAAATCTTTCTAAAAATCTTACGGTGAGATAATAAATATTGATCCGTTTGCTAAAGTAAACCGTAAAATGTAAAGATATAGGAAAAACCATGTCTCTAGTTGGAGCCCAGATATCTTTTTGAAAACGTATGTTAAAAATTCCCCAAGTAAGGCACAACATTTTGACACTGTCACCAGTAAAAAAAACCGGTCAAGTGCGAGTCGGACTCGCGCACCGAGGGTTCCGAACACTCCATCCTTAAGTGGTTAAGTTAAGTTTGCACCTGGCATGTATAGCGCTCCATACAAATGAGGTGCAAAGTTAACGCAACCAATCCCGTTTGTTGTATGGGAGCCCCCCTTAAATATTTATTTTATTTTATTTTAAGTATTTGTTGTTATAGCGGCAATAGAAATACATCATCTGTGAAAATTTCAACTGTATAGCTAATATAGCTATCACCGTTCTTGAGATACAGCCTGGTGACAGACGGACGGACGGACGGACAGCGAAGTCTCAGTAATAAGGTCCCGTTTTTACGCTTTGGGTACGGAACCCTAAAAATTATAAAAACATAAATTTGTCATTATTTTGTCATAATAACATTAGATAAATAAAGCTCTACTTGCAAAATGAAATTCTTTAATGCTGTTGTGTACTAGTTTTTTAGGGTTCCGTAAAAAATAGGGATTACTGAGACTTCGCTGTCCGTCCGTTCGTCCGTCCGTCTGTAACCAGGCTGTATCTCAAGAACGGTGATAGCTAGACAGTTGAAATTTACACAAATGATGTATTTCTATTGCCGCTATAACAAAATATACTAAAAATAAAATAAAATAAATATTTAAGGGGGGCTCCCATATACAACAAACGGGAATGATTGCGTTAACTTTGCACCTCATTTGTATGGGGCACTATACATACCAGGTGCAAACTAAACTTAACCACTTAAGGGTGGAAAGTGTTTGTACGGTTATTGTACGGAACCCTCGGTGCGCGAGTCCGACTAGCACTTGACCGGTTTTTGTTTTGTTTAATACGAGTGCGTACACAGGTGATGTACGCTTACGCAAAAAACATTGATATCTTAAAAGATAACTTATAGCGTTATAACCTTTAAAACCAGTGTAATATTTATGCAAATGTGGGTCACTACAAGATCTCAGATAGCCAGCAGCCAGGCGGTCTCGGTTTCGGGTTTAGTTTTTACCCAAAAGAAAAAAGTCCTATGTATCCAACTACTTCTTACATTGTTTCTGTTCTTCTTTTGAGAGATATCGTGGTCATCACCAATGCTCTCAAATGAGAATAGTCGTAAGTGTATATGGAAATCATACTGTGTTACTACGTTTCTCGTTTAGTTGTTTGGTGGCCAGTGACCTTACGATTAATTCGGCAAATGAGTCGGGTGTGGCTGTCGGCACTTAGATCTTAACATAAAAGGTCGTATGTGTCTAAGTAAAGCACGTCAGTTACGTTTTTGTTTACATGAACTGACACTCAGTAATCTAACAAATATATCGTTTGTTAACCGTTATGACGAGTTTATAACGCAACTAGGTAATTGTCTTATGAGTCAAGGTATATTTACCGCCTGTTTTCGATTCATAGCACTTATTTCTGCACTCAGGTGCAGTCCCAGGTCGTTAAACTGCATGTATTATGTTTAAATAAAACGAACTAATGGGAACTATCGTGTATATTTATTATTTGAGCCTCCCTAACGTTTCGCCAACTTTCCAGTTACCGTTGTCAAAGGTTGACTGAGAGAAACAGTAAATCTAAGCGATTTGTTTGAACTATTGTACTGTGAAGGAACGTTCACTTTGATTCGGAAACCTTAATAAATCTTTTTCAACACCAAATTGTTCTCCAAATTACACGTTCCAAACAAAAAGCAGCAAGTTCATTCCAAAATCTTACGTTTTTACTGCACTTTGAAATTAGTCGAATTGTCTCCGGAAGTCTGACCCGAATGTTGCAAAATTGCACCTGAACAATGCTCGTGGTTGCAGGTTCGTTATACACCGGGTCAACAACCCCCTTTGGTTATCAAATGACTTAAGTGCCAAGGGACTCCCAATGACGTTAGGACTTCTCAGCTTGACATGGGTGAACAACCCCCTTTGGTTGAAAAAAGACTTATATACTCCGAAAACTTCTATGAGGTTAAGACTTTTCAACGGCATTGGAGAGGTTGTTGTACCAGTTGACAAAAGGCTTAAGTGCCAGTGAAAATCCTGTGACGTCAAGACGTTTCAACGCCAGGTCAAGAACAGCCTCGGTTGAAAGAAGACTTAAGTGCTAAGAAAACTCCTGTGAGGTTAAGCCTTTTCAGCTTTCTATTAGGAGGTACTGTTGGACTTAGGAGTAACACCTATAGTGGGTGCTGCGACTTAAAATGTTTGCTAAGACGCGAGTGCTTTTGCCATTATACTAATGGTAGTTTACATTTCTGTTTTTTTTTCTAGTAAACGGTAGGAAAATTTAGCCGTAGTAAAGCGAGTATAGTGAGCAAATTTTATTTTGAATTTAGATGACAACAGCCATCAAATTAATTGTATTTATATTGATGTGATTTTTTTATTGGCTAACCTTTATGTCATCTGTTCTTTTTTTCACTTTTTTCGAAAGTACGGTTCGTTGCAAACGAGGTGCCAATTATTCTTTTACAATGTAACTTATTTATGTTAGGCTCAACTATAAAGTAGATTAGTTATTTTTCTACCACTCTACCAAATAAGGCGTTTGTCAGCCAGATGTACTAATTACCTGTTTGAGCAATGAATGTCAGCTGTCACGGCCTCGGCCTTCACGGTAGCGACAAGATTGTTGTCGTAACTTTATATGAGTGCAGGCGCGTGACACTGCTATCCACGCTCAAAGAGCACGGGTCCTTAAGGGCTGGGCACATGGATGGATAGAAACAATAAATGTGCTCTAAATAAGGCGTTTCTCAGCCAGATGTACTAAATACCTGTTTGAGCAATGACTGTCAGCTGTCAGGTCCCGGCCTTCACGGTAGCGACAGGATTGTTGTCGTAGCGTTATATGAGTGCAATCCACGCTCATGGGTGCATTTTTTTTTGTAATTTCGTCATTTCCCTATTTTGCGGTAAATTCCGCCTTCAATACCTAAATGTTAATCAACCAAAACTTGTGAACAAGAACGTTAATCCGAAGTTAGAAAGTATCGCGTGTCGAACGCTATTTAGTCGTACAAATTATATAATTGCACACTACAAAGTTTCAATAAAAATGTTTCACCGCGACTACGATTAGCGATTACAATTGATGAGAGTCACGATTAAGGGTCAAAACACATTTCCTCGGCGTCTTGACGTGAAATGTTGCGGTGACGTTTCATATTGCTTTGTATCGCCAATATACGTCCAAATACGCCACAAATGACTTCACATGTTTCAACACTAAGTTTTACTTTTCGTCGAGGTAACATAGATGGGATTAATAGCAGTTTATGCAATTGTTACATAATGAGAGGTCTTAAAACACGGGTGTGGTTTGACTACCTGCCAGTAAGTACCTCAGCCCGTCTTAAGGCTTTAAGACGACACGACGATAATTTGATCATCTTAAGACTACCCTGCCAGTGATATACCTAGTAATGTAATGGAATTGTCTCTGATTTTGGTCGCTGGCAAGGTAATGTAAGTCTTTACCTGTAGCATTTGAACTTTTTACTGGTAATTTAACAATATGTATGTAGATAAATCAATATAAAACGAACTTTATGTTGCTAAATTCCACATCACATTATCGTGTTCTAAATTATTACGTTGCAAGACGTTGATATCCACGTCACGACGACACGACGCAACATACCGCCTCTACTTTCCTCGCCACGATATCATGGAATTGTGTTTAGGTCCTAAGTCAAATGCAACTTCAGGTCTCAACGGAATCCGTGTTAGCTAGACTAGACGGATGAAAGTTGTCGATAACAAACAAATAAGGCTTTGTGCTTGTCCTCGACATTCACAATGGCGGCGAACAATAGCTATTTGTAGTCAATATAAATGCAATTGACCAAATGCGCTTTCTGAAAATATGGTGAAGAAATTATGCAGCCAATTAGGGAGATAAGAAAAAAGGCAATTGAAACTTTACAGTCGACCCGTGGCTTCGAGGCTCGTTACCCTTACCTTGAGCTAGCGACAGGGTAAGTGATTTGTATGGAGATTAACACAGGGCTCCTAGCGGTTACGTTGTTGAACTACAATTCTCCATACACATCCTTTACGCAGTCGCTAGCTAGTACTGCCACTGTAAATTCATGGTAAGGGTGCTCAGTAACCCTTACGATGAGTTAACGTGTCCGTACTCGCTAGCCATCGTAAAAGATTTACACATTTTTACGTTAATAATATGTCTAATGATTTAAGAAAACGTAGGTATATAAGCAATGGGATACACACACACAGGCTAGATAAAAAAAAGGTATATAAAACGTTTATAATTAATCAAAGTCGCTAATAGATTAACCCAAGATTTGTAATAATACTTGAATTAGACAATATCCGTTAAAGAATGACGGTTGGTAGGATTAGGCAGCGTTTTTTAGATCATTAGTCATCTTATCAGGTTACTAAGGCCGTTGCAATGTAAGTAAAAACGTCGGTAAATTTATTCTAACACCGTTTCTAAATAAGGGTTCCGTTCGTTTAGGCAGTTTGTTTGTTACTCTTGTTAAATTGTACAGATTATGTCTAGATAGGATTATAATTCTAAGAAAAAGTATACATGGCAAATATTTAACAATTGTATTAAGCTGTTTACACTCACAAGAAATGGTCAGGAACGGCCCGACATGTTTCGAACTCGTATTGAGTGACAAAGTTACCGCGCCAGCGTACGGGTAGCAGTCCCTGATGAAGAGCTCTATATGAGTTCGAAACATGTCGGGCCGTTGCTAAAAATTTCACGTGAGTGTAAACCGCTTAATACCTACAATAATTAAGTTTAGGTACATGGAGTTATACAGCCTCTAGGTTAAATATTCGTGGAAATTGAAACAAAAAAGAATTTAGCAATGTGCTCTATTTAAATCTCAATGTAACTCAATGCAGCAGGCATTTAAATAACACACATGATTCTATATAATGTCGTCGATATCATATCTATCTTCGATGACTATGCACCCACTGTCAATGATAATGCAAATTATGCCTCAATTAAACGTATTGTTTCTCGTATAATAGCTTATTTCACATCCCGATTCCCGTCTTTTAGAAATTTGAAGCGCAATTTTTAGTGCAACACTAGGAACAAATATTCGAGTTCAACACAGAAAATATTTACCCTGCCGGGATTCGAACCTATTAGGACCGCCGGCTCAGTTAGCAGCAGCACTACCACTGTGTCAACCGCGTCGTCAAATGAATGAAGGAGGTAGCATTTTCTTTTTAAAACTACGATGGTGACAAACAAGCATTGGGTCGCCTGATGTCAAGCAGTTACCGCCGCCTATGGCCGCTTGCCGACCGAACTAAGAACCTATAGACTCCCCTGTTAAAGAACCGCATGCTGTAGCCCCCGCGGACAACCTCGGCAGGAACCTCATTCCATATACATATGCGGTGGGTTCACGGTAGGAAATTCGGCTGGATCCGCACAGTTCTCGACCACATAGGCTCCAGTGTGAGATGATTTCTGATACATTCGTTGCAAATTGTGCGAATAACGCGTCATTTCTCTTCAATTTACCCATTTGTTTCGCCAATTTTCGCCATTTGACTCGACATAAAGCCGTAATCACATTAGTGGTCACGGCCAATTTGCTCCGTGCGTCGGTCGCTCATGTAAATGAGCCTTTATTGATGTTCACTTGAATGACGGAATTATACGATACATTTGTTGTGTTATTCAATAAGTGGTTGGCAAATATTTTTATGATCATTTTGTTGAATGCTTTTAACTCGCTAGTTTGTTCGTGTCATATATCTGTTACGTGTTGCTATTGGTTGTTGTAACGCAGACACATTCATTAGGTAAGGCTAATATGAAACTGTCTGGGTTTATAGTTCGACAAATTAAATTTTGAATTATTTATGTATTAATAATGTTTATATCTTCTTTTTTAATTAGTATTTTCAAATGCAATCATTTTTGTTGGTAGCAAAGGACTTTCTTGCTTTTGAAAATCACCATCTAATAAATTTATAATACAGTCATAATACTTGTGTGATTCTTAAGACCATCTTATCATTATTTAGAACCGCTCCAGATGTCATGAATTCATAATCAATCCGGTACATAAATCCAGATATATCTGGCTCAAACAAGTTAGCTACCTTCCTGAATAAGATTCATTCTAGAACGGCTAGGTATCGATTGCCTTGTTCAACAAGCATTGCATTATATAGCCCTTTGTTCCCGTATTGCCTTTTGTGTTGGCATAGTCATAATAAATGCCGGCGTAATAGAATTGTGTTGCTGTTATAGCGGTCTCCACATTCCTCAATTTCAGCTGTAGCTGGAGGGTCACTCTTATGTTCGAAATTTGACAATCGTATAGTGTCGTCCCACTTACTCTTGTCAAACAATATTGGGGTGAGCGGGGCGACACTATATAACGGTTCCCTAGCCCTGTTTGTAGTAAAACAAAGGGGAAAGGAATAATTATGTCGGGCCGATACGACGCATACTTTACTTGTCGTCACTCTCACCAGCCCGTCTAGCACAACTATGGTTTGCGACTCATGTCGCGCGACATAGCGTCACCCGTCACTCTCTCACAGTACTGTACAAAAAGAGATGCGTACTATATCTCGCGCGAGAAAGAGTCGCGTGTCATAGTTGTGCTAGAGGTGCTGGATTTGTAGTCCTAGAAAATATTTGTATGGGTAGTCTCCAAAGTCCCAGGATTGGTGGGACTCTCCATACACAAAATCCCGGGTTCACAAACGCTAGCTCTGATCCAGGTTCCCGCAAAATCAAATATGATGTCAGCGTCTAAACTAAAATTATTACCTATCGTAGTTAAATCAGACAAATTGTGTCCATTAATTTTACTAGCACGTATTTTATAATGTGCCTGCATAAATTAATTAATTTACATTGTAGCGGCTGCCATAAAAAAACCATTGTGTCTTTCTGAGTTATGTAAGAGTTATAAAGTAACTAGTTTTTCCCCGCAACTTCGGTTGCGCACTTTGCGCAGATTGTTGGAATGTGACTATAACAAACTATCAACTGCTACATTCCAAATTTTTTTCAATTAAAATAAACATTACTGTATTCATCCTCCTAGCCTTTGTCCCATTTTTTGAGAATAAATTCTCAATCGGGGTCGGCTACCTAAATCCCAAGATTTAGCGTAGGCACTAGTTTTTACGCAAGCGACTGCCATCTGACCTTCCAACCCAGAGGGGAAACTAGGCCTTATTGGGCTTACTGTATTATTATACCTAAATCGTAATCTGAGTCAAATACATTTCGTTGCGTTTTAAAGCAATATAAAAAAATAAGCTGGCAACTCTAAAATGGATATATAGTGAGTATATTTTAAAGATAATTGCGCCCATACAAATTTTCAAGTCTTCTTTAGCATTCTTAACAATACCTAATAATCATCATCATCATATCAGCTGATAGATGTCTACTGCAAGACAAACTCCCCCAAAGTTCTCTACAACGATCGGCCAGCGGGATCCATCAACGATTCTCATTAATGAATATAATTTATTAGTGGACGGTGTTCACGATATAAAAGTCATGTACGGCATTCGCTGACCGGGAATTCTTCTTT
Source organism: Apotomis capreana (assembly GCA_947623375.1). NCBI lineage: Eukaryota > Metazoa > Arthropoda > Insecta > Lepidoptera > Tortricidae > Apotomis > Apotomis capreana. The sequence goes on from OX392501.1 coordinate 3,264,019, forward strand.
GAGGGGATGAACCTTCTGAACCCTAGGAACAATACTTAAAATAGGAGAGCCATCTTGATTTTAAGTGCAGGACGCAGTTATGGCGTCATATTATTTTTTGCATGATATATTTTTTTTTGTTCTGAAGTCTATTCAGTTGTCACTTGTTTCGTGCAGGGAACCTACTACGGTAGATGCATTAGTTTACGAGTTATGGGCCAACGAGCTGGATACGTAATTAAGAAATTAGACATGATCTTTGCATAGAAAACTTCTGTGAGTCCTAGACATATTAGTTAAAATCCATATAAAACACAGCATACATTTAGTGTTCGATTGGCCGCCGCCGCCGAAAATGATCAGAGTTCCTGATGAGATGATAGATCGCGTACCGATTCGAAAGATGTTGAGCAATAATTATAAAAACCGGTTTAAACTCACGTAAAAATTGTCAGGAACGCCCCCCCCCCCCCGCTACCCCTGATGAAGAGCTCCAAATGAGTTCGAAACATGTTGGGCCGTTCCTGACAATTTTTACGTGAGTTTATACCGTTTTTTATAATTATTAAAGATGTCTCACGATAGTTTTAATAAAATTATGTTGAGCAATATTCGACTTAATCGACGTCAGTAAACCCGTTTCATATGGGCTTTAATAGAGACGATCTTCTTAACATACAGGAAGATTAACAGTGTACGAGAAAATCGCATACAAAAACTAGTAGCTCAGATGTTTACTTTAGTGATCTTTAACTGATAATAGCTTAGAATAAATCAATGTAAATTGCTTTACTTCTTATGTCTGACATACATATTCATTATCACCAACTTCATCCATCACTTCTAAGGAAACAATACACAATCAATTTAATGTTCACAAGTGCTTGTATGATCTTATCGCAAACAATCAAGACAGGCCAATTAGATTATCCTAATGAGGCACACGCCAAAAAACATAAATATAATGCGCCAAAAAAAGCAGTACCCAAATTCCAACGCCCACATGAGAAATATACTAAAGATCTCAATGAAACCTACAGTAACCTCAGACTCATTATTACAAGGTCCTATGTCATATGCTAATTAAAATAACATACAACCTTTGCAAATATATAAGAGATATCAATGAAATCGCTGTAACTGCGATTTATTGTCACAAGGTTCTAAGTCGTATGTTAATTTAAAAGTTATCTGGAACCTTGTCTTTGGCACTCATTTACATAAGTCATGACAATAAAAGTTGATCTGCGCGGGTTGGGCTCCTTGCGCCTACTATACTGCTATTAAAAACCAAAAGAGCGTAAAAACCTTTGAGCGAGGAAACTTATATGCTTTTTTGGTTTTGCGGGCTGCTCCTACGCAGCTCCTTGGCTAAGATTATGGATTACTCTTTAATTACTGGTTAAGGCAGGCTTAGTGCCGTCACGGTTTTTGACTAACTCGTTCTGATTTGTCTTAAAATGACAGTTTTATTACATGTGCCTGTAAATGAAATTTACGGCCTTTTGATTTATGATATATGATATCTTTATAACGCATATACATGTTATAGTTGGAGCCGATATTTCAATGTAGGTAAGTTGTTGAGAGACGGTTTCTTGGGTAATAACATAAAATGTGCATTTAAGGATAAGAACAGTAGATACGGTCAGCAAAAAGTAGCTGACAACGCTACTTACTTTACTGGTTAATTTTAAATTGCATAATTAAATTTTCATCTACTTTTGCCTTAAGCTGAGTGTACTACCCGAGCACATCACCTTATCCACGACAATACATATTAGGCAAGTTTTAGTTGTGTTCGACTATTCAGACCATTGAGTATCTGCACTTCGCGAAATCGTTTTCGGGAAACTGGAATCATATTAGGTTTAGAATTTCCAGTCTGGAAATTCTAAACCTAATATGTTTTTCCTCCTGTATATAATCTAGCGGGTCTTGTAAACAAAGAAGACAATGCTATTGTTATAGCGTAAGTACTCTAAGTTCAGTACCGCAAACGTTGTATCTATCAAGTTATCGGCGGAAATCCGGTACTTAGCCACTTAACGATGCCCTTTGTGGGAGATAAGTTGATAACTCATAGAATTGGCTGTGACTGTTAGTCAGTTTCACGAAATTTGTCTTTTTGTAATCAATAGCAAATAAGGCTCTTCCTTCTTCATACGTTTGTTTTGATTGTAAGCGAACTTTTCCACGTCTATCGTCTTCGTGAATATGTTCTTGGCGTCCAAATATATACTGCATAAAAATAATAGCTTCCCCTTTTCAGGATGTATTAGGGAAAACGTTGCATAAATCAACCTAATACCAGATAATGCCCATGTAAGCTTGTAAAAAGTGAAAAAGAATTCATACGTTAAGAATACGAGTCGGAAGACAGCGTAGGTTGGCCCAATACAAAACGTCCTGACTGACGACCTGGTTAGGGTCGCTGGAAGCTGATGGATGGAAACGCGCGTCTATTCGTTCTGGAAGTTTTTGAGAAGCCTATAAGGGGCTTTTTCTGGGTTGAAATAGTAAGTTTGCTGCACTATGCGTATTATCATATAAATATGTACATAACTATACTTCCATATAACAACATAGATACTTTTGATACTGACCGTACGTATGAAACATCTGAGACTCAGGAACAAACAGGATTCGGAATAATTAGATCCCTTTTGGCTGGAGCACCAGCAATTAGAGTCAACCAATATGAGGATACCGCATAAATCTGCCTCGACATCTAAAGATGTCACTCAGCCATTCACGCGTCGTAAACAGCTAATTGGAGACCGGATGAAAACATCTGAAATAGACGCCCACAGACTGGTCTTATCTATGGTATGATCTGAACTTTTAAAGTAATGTTAAGTATTTTTTAAACGAGCAATTAACGTGATTTCCCCAATTCTGTCGTCACATACACGCCTAACGACATTTTATTTACACTGAAAAAAATATTTAACCTAACTACTTCGCTTATTTCATCAATAACCATAATTCGATAAGGCGTTATTAAAGTTAATTTGATTTAACATTTTGGTTTGTCTATATGTAATAAAACAGTTAATGTTATTTTAGGTTGGGCTATTCGCAATCAAATGCTTGTTTGTGTGTAACAATAAAACAGTAAACAAACCCAAGTGGTTATAGGTAAAAAACCGTTTGATCTAATTTCAAGCGTAATCATTGAAAATATGTAACAAAAACCAAGTTCAAACTTCGAGCAAATGCGATGGCTAGCAATAACATAAGTCTCTTTTATTATATTGCTCAACATTGATTAACTATTTTAGACTATTTTTTGTTACATATAACCTGCTTTGTTTGGTAAGTAGAACCAACCTACGGTTGAGCAACTTTAGCAAAACATTAGCATTATCTAACCACAACTTAATGCAACGTCTAACCAAACGAAGATTAGTGTATAGATGAAACCTTTGCTTACGTGTAACCGAACGCTTACCCCCCGCTCGCAACGGAACCCCTTCCTGCTTCACCGCACTAGGGCTGCCACTTGCCAGATTGTATAATTGGATACAATAAAACGGTGCAATTGAATTTGAAAATATGGTTTTTAATCTGTATTTTGAAATGCTTAAAACGCTGTCCGCCATTTTCGCTTATGATAGTGACGTCATCGGTCATGTAAACAAAACTGAAAGTCTACTTTGACGACTTCGAATAGTGCCGTCCCTCTCGATCTCCTGTCAAAGTATATTGGAGTGAGCGGAATGGCACTATACGACGGTCGAATTTCGAATATTTACAGGTAATTCTACGTCACGCCACAGATTAGCAAAAGGCAAAAATGGCGGACGGCGTTTTTGACTGTTCATAAAATTACTAATTTTCAATTGATAAAATTAGCTTTCTAGCTTTCACAAAAATACAAGATATTTTTTTAGAGCTAGTAAGATCATTATTAACCGTTTGAAATGTTTCGAAACTGGGTCTACTAGCCTCAACTTTTCATACAAAATTGTTACCATGTTCAAGCACTACGTCAAAAATGTGGCAGTTGCCAAGGAAGTGGCGCCCTCATTTTTATTTTCTACTCTTTTATGTAGCACTGTATCCTGGACCATCTCGTATAATTGGATACATGAATTATTTTGATCCAGAAAACTCAATTTTATTCCGAGTATATCCGAGTCTGACCAGTGAAGTCAGATCACAAAATAACAGCGATACATTTGAAAATGTTGCAATATTTTTTTGTGGTATCAGTTTATTCTGCCGTCGTAACGAAAAAGGGCGCTTCTAACATTTTTGTCAAAAATGAGTTCTATACATATTCGGAATCAGCAAAAAAAGACGGAACTACCAGTATTTTTAAATTTGACTAAAAATGAACAGAAACCCTGTGAAACCTACAATCAAAAGAACGTACCTGCGGGATACCACGTATAATACGAATGAAAAAAGGCATTTATGATGTATGCTAAAATAAAAAGACACATCTAAGCAAAAGCGTTTTATTATTTTAGAAAAATATGGACATTTTCATAAAAGAAATGGCGCTTCTACACGATAATATGAAGAAAAGACGGTTCTGCGTAGTTGCGCCCTTTCATCTTAGAGAAATCACCATTTAAGTCACATTAAGTCAGCACTAGCATCGAAATATACTATTTTAATACTATTTAATATTTATTTCAGACTCAAGTTCCCACAAACTTCGTCCGCTTTGAAGAAAAAGTTATAGCCCTCTCTAGCTTGTCCATATAGTCGGATAAAACGTACCCTTTAGTTTCTATCTATCTGGGGATGCGCAACTAACAGTACAGGTACCAAATGTTGTTAAATTAGGGCCCTGCCCTTCAGGCTTTGATGAAAGAACAAATATTTAATTTGTAATTTCGTTCACGTATAATATTTCTCTGTACCGTAGTCGGACAAAAAGTACTCTACATATAACCATCTTTGGATGTCCAGCTCGATGGCCGGGCAGATTCATAACTAAGTACCAAAATTTGTTAAAATTTGCCCAGCCATTTCAGCATGACGAGAGGATAATTAAATGTTTAAGTATCAATTGGTACAGCGTATTGATCGATGGCGCCGCGCGCCCATACAAACCCTGCATCGCGCTGTTAAGGTTTTCCCTGAAATAATGACACCACTCCGTGAAAACTGATTTTGGATTGCCAAGTATTCCGACTGTTATTGTTTTCGAATTAGTTGTTGACACACCGCATATATGATATTATGTATTCTAAAAAATATCAGTTTTCTAGAATACATTATACTTTTTTTTGGGCTGTCAAACTAGTAGCCTTTCAGCTGTAATCGTAATATATGTGGTATGGTGGTAGGCTTGCCGCAGCATAAACCTCGGCACCACGTGTGGGAGGCTGGCGCGCGCCGGCGCTCGGAACAGCAAGTCAAGTCAGTACGTAAATGTTACCTATTTGGGCTCTGAACATGAAAACTGTATTTAGCGCCACAATCCCAAGGTCCAATCGCAACATGTCAGGCTATACTTATAATTTGACAACTTGCTTATTAGGTAAAATTGTTGCCATATAAAGAATTTGAGTAATGGGCAGATTTTTATTTTGTTGTCGATTTTGTTTTTTTCTCAGAAATCAATAAAATTTGGTCAGTTGGTAAAGTTGCTTATGCTGAACAAGGTAGGCCCACGATAACACGATATGTCCTACAAAATTTTCCATTGAGTTACAAAAAATGTATGGATATTTTTTTACTAAATTTCGTGTTTTGTACTCAAATTTAGTTGAAAATACAAAATAAATAATTCGACAACAAAATAAAAATGGTCCCATAAGTCAATTTTTATCATACGTTTTGCGTAACTCAATGGAGAAAAATTTGTAGGACATATCGTGAGATTGGGCTTACCATGGTCAGAAGAAGCCATTTTACCAACTCACCAAATTTTAATCTTATTAAAACTTTCGTGAGACATATTTAATTATTGTATTAAGCGGTTTACACTCACGTGAAATTGTCAGGAACGGCCTGACATGTTTCGAACTCGTATGGAGCTCTTCATCAGGGACGGCTGCCCGTACAGTGTACACCGCCGCGGCAACCTCGTCACTGATTCTTTGATCGACGCTCCGCTCTAAGCGCGTGCGCCGATGACGCGGGGGCGGCGAAAAAAAAAAAACATACATTTTTTGCAAGCACCCCATACGAGTGTGAAACATGTCGGGCCGTCCGCTTAATACAATCTCTCTCAATTTTATTGAAATCTGATAAAAAAAAATCGGCAACAAAATAAAAATTTGCCCTAACATCCTTGGGACAGGCTCTAAATTGAGTCTAGATTTTTAATCTACGCATTTAAAATAATGTGTGACGTACATTCATGCAATTTAATAATTTTTATCACTTTTTGTATCCTGACAACCAATTTTGTATAATTTGGGACTCGCGGCTGACTAATGGTAAAAAATCTGTTGGCACTGTTGGCAGCCCTGCGCACGCGTCGCCGGCCGGTTTCCCGCTTCGCAAACTCGTTCATTCCTGTTCGGCCGGCCGCGTCCGCGTACAAACTTCGGCAGTTCTACGTTACGTTACGCCTTTTAAATAAGTAATTCAAAATATTTCTTGCTTAAAGTTAATTGTTAATTAAATTATAGATTCAGTGTCACTATTTTACCTACTTGTATGTTTGTAAAACTTTTAAAATTTAGTAAAATGGATGTGGGGAATCCGTCTCCGCCAGACCCTCTCGAAGACTATCTACGAGAATGGGGCCTAGACATCTACATTAATCAATTTAAAGGTAAGAAACTAAGCACTTAAGTATCTAATTCTTTTATACATTCACCTTCGCGTGTCTCGAATTGTGCATGAAATGTAGCTTTTATTTTAATTACTGATTTCTCTTGCATATTTTTTTAGAACAAGCTATTGACTTGGAAACCTTGCAAATGCTTTCCGAGAGCGATTTAAAAGAATTAATACCCATTATTGGCCATAGGGCCAAATTAAACGCACAAATTCAATTGCTAAGAACTTTGACTGCATCCGAAAATGGTGGCGGACCTATGGCTGTAAGTTAATATTTTTTTTTACACGTGTTCGTCGTTGTCATGTTATCAATTACAAAGAAAGCGGATATGTTTATAGAACGACCTCTCAGTAATAGAAATATTGGTGAAAAAACGACTTCAATCACATAAAAACTCCCCAAGTTACAGCAATGTTAATAGCACATTTTTGGACTTTCCCAAAAAACGCGCCATACTAAAGCCTACAAGCATTAAACGTCACACACTAGTACCTTAGTATGGGGAAATTTTAAGAACTTTGTGCTGAAGCTATATTAAAACTTGCGTTTATCGAATAGGTTTCATAACACGCGGCTTATATTTTATGGGTTATTCAATGGTATTATTAGTATTTAATATTTTCATACTTTAAAAATGGACTTTCCCGCCCAACAAATGCTCATAAAATAAGCTACACATAAGTTATCGAACGTTTATTTTCCAGATCTCTGATCAACCTTCTACTTCGGCACAGGGCTCACTGGGCTCAGTGACAACATATGTGCTGCAACCAATGGAATTGGAACCAGATGTACATGATTCAGTGGTACAATTAACTGATACAGAAATAATACCTCCTCCTGACACATTATGTGTAAGTCACTAAATCCTTACCTAGGTATTTTGTAAACATAATATTTGTATAGAATTTTTTTATCGATTCATATTTTTTATGTGGTAATACCACATTTTTATTTTTATAAATAAAGACACAAAGGTAAATTATGAAAGAAAAATTGAATGCGATCTACTACAATCGAAGCGGGGTCCCGGGGCGGGGTATTATAAACTATTGGTCCAATTAATTGAAATATTATTGCAATCTTTTTTTTTGTTATTAATAATATAACATTAGCAGGTACAGTCAGCTGCAAAAGGATATATATGATTAGTCCTTTAAAAAACTCTAATACTAACTTAATTTATTATTTCAGGAATTGTTTAACATACTACAATCTTCGAATGAAGGTAAAGCTCTCTTACTGAGACACCAAAACACAGGACTATTAAACAATGCAGACCGAAGACGTCTCTGCAATATTATTATAAACCATGAACTGAAAGACAATCCACAAAAGAAAATTACTAGTGCAAGGCTTTACGAACTGGCATATGATGTACCTAAAATATTTAAAAAAGAAAATTCATCAGTTTATTTCATACCTTATATGACAATTACGCCGAAACAAAAGGTGTCTGCGAAGGGAAAACTGTTAGACTGTTATAGGCAGCGCAGGCGAGAGTTCATTAAAGCAGGAATGATAGAAGACTCAAGGCGGCGAACTTCAACCTGCAGTGAAAAAGACTCGCCTCTCCATGAGACCAGCATTGGCTCTAATATCCAAGAAGCAATCAAAAATTTGGAGACAACAAGTGAAGATGTTATTGAAAAACTTCTTTGGCTTAACAATTGTTGCGATCCATGGGACACAGTGGACACATATTGGACTGATACCAGTAAAGAGAGATTGACCGAATTAACAACGGAAATGACAGTAGATGACTACTTAAAAAAATATAAGCCCCTAAACCAGCCTGGTGGTGTCTTGTTGGTAAGTTATTTGTTTTGCATTATATTTATTTAAGCTTCCCGGGTTCAATTCCTGGTAAGGAAAGATTTTTGTGTTATGAGCATGAGTATTTGTTCCTGAGTCTAGGCTATTTTCTGTGTTTCAAGTACATATGTATTTCTCTATATAAGTATGTTTATCATTGTCTCGTACCCATAGTACCAGCCTAGCTTAGTATGAGACTAAGCTTAGTATGGGAGGAAGTCAATTTGCGTAAGACTGTCTCCATATGTCCAAAACATTTTATTTGAGTCGGGAACCTTTAGGAATGGGTCCTAGAATCATTTGTTTTAATTATTATTATTAATTTTATGTAGATGTCTAGTTATGTCATGAATGCGTATTTACAATTAATTAATTTATTATATTAAAGTTTTTTTTTCTTATTAATTATTTTATTTTTTACACAACCGTCCAGAAATATGGTATATTTAAATATAAAATGCATAATTAAGTATTTCATGTTAATGAACTCCAAGAAATTATTAAATATATATTAAATTATTATTTTTCAGCTTTTGAAGGATTTCAAAAGTTTGTATCCTCTGTATGATAACAAGTTGTACGAGAACTGGTTTGTGATTAGACCAAAAATAATAGAATACTGCCGTAAACGACAAGATACAGGTTTAAAAGAAATTTTAAGCTATTTAGAAAACGATGGTAAGTTCACATAAATATATATTTAAAAACATATATAGTCAGTACTCACTACATGCAAACTTACAACATTATTATCATAACATCATAAGTTGTTATAGCGATGTTGTGTGTGTGTGTGTGTGTGTGTGTGTGTGTGTGTGTGTGTGTGTGTGTGTGTGTGTGTGTGTGTGTGTGTGTGTGTGCACGTGCGTGTCTGTTTGTCTGTCTGTCTGTGTCTTGGGTGAGTGTGTGTGTTGTATCTGTGTGCATGTCTGTGTGTGTGTGTGTGTCTGTATGTGTCTTGTGTGTCTCTCTGTCTGTGTGTGCGCGTGCGTGTCTGTGTGTGACCGTGTGTCTGTCTGTGTGTGTGTGTTCGTGTCTGTCTGTGTGTGTGTGTGTCTCTTTGTGTGTGTGTGGTGTGTCTGTCTGTGTGTGTGTGTGTTCGTGTCTGCGTGTGTGTTCGTGTCTGTCTGTATGTGTGTGTGTGACTGTGTGTCTGTCTGTGTCTTGTGTGTCTCTCTGTCTGTGAGTGCGCGTGCGTGTGTGTGTGACCGTGTGTCTGTTTGTCTGTGTCTTGTGTGTGTGTCTGTCTGTGTCTTGTGTGTGTTTGGTGTGCTATATCTGTGTGTGTGTGTGTGTGTGCGTCTGTGTGTCCGTGTCTGTGTGTGTGTGCGTGCGCGTGTGTATGTGTGTGTGGTGTGTATTTGTCTGTGTGACTGTCTGCCTGTGTGTGGTGTGTCTGTCTGTGTGTGTGTGTTCGTGTCTGCGCGTGACTGTGTGTCTGTCTGTGGTACTCTTACCATCTCGACAAAAACCGAAATCCTGAGTAGAGAATGATCTTAGGAATGCTCTTACAGTAATTACCATGCATTAACAAACAGGATGTTCCGAGGTGTTAAATCGTAAATCTGTTATTTTGCTTTAAATACTTTGCCGTTTGGTACGAGATTAAAAACACGTACTTACTTTTCTTTGTCGAGAGGACACGTGTTATATTTTTTCGTGTTAAGTTTCTATCCGTGAGATCCTGTAATTGGCTTCCCTGCTTTCTCTTATATTTAAGTTTACTCAAAATTGTTAAAGCTGTTGGTTCTCCTAAATAAATAAATAAATATTAATATTTCAAAATTGTTTATGGCCATCGTTACCTGCGCACCCATCGCGTCGCAAGTAACTTATAATAAGCACGTACTTCTGTTGCAGATACTGAAGAGGTCCTCAACACGGTGGCATTTATGTCATTGCCATTTTTAATGACGACTTCCATGGTTAAAGTCAAAGCTAAGACAAAAAAACAATGGAGACCTTCAAAACATGAAGTTCTGGAAGGTTTTATTTGTCATTTGAAGAGTGCAGCTGAGATAGACGAGACCATTCAACGGCGTAAGACTAAGCTGCAAGAATTAGGTTTGACGTTACAACCATTTATAATTTTAGTGGGTCCCTCATTAAAGGAGATAACTGCAAGGTACATAATTATTAACCATTTACGATATGAGATGACAAACATTGTGAAATCTGTTGATGCATGTTTCAAAATTATATTCGTATTAAATGCAGAGTATCCTCAAGAATCCAACCACGTGTGGCAATTTCTTCAAAAAGCTGTATTTAATTTAAATACTAAATACGACAAAGTATTTACTACTGTTCGAGCTCTATTTACTGACCTTGGATTAGAAGTGCAATAGGAAACAATTTTGAACATGATTACATGTTTTTTATGTTTTGAAAAATGTTGTAATGTACGAAACTTGTTCAAACATTTTGTTGTAGCTCATAACAAACATAATTTTTCAGTTTACCATTGTATAGACGAAGGTTGTGATCGATCATTTTATTTAAAGAATACTTTTGCTAAACATTTGAACAAGTTTCACATCTGTAATTCAGATAATGAAAATAGAGCATTGTTGGTTGATGTTAATAACACAATAGGTAATTTACAATCAGGTAGTGATAATAACAATTCAAGAAATGATTTTGTCACTAATTCTGGTTATACATTGAATCAAATTAGAAATGTGGCCACCCAAAGTGCTTCAACGTCTAACAATAACCAAATACCTTTATTTTTATCATGTTTGTACGCAAACCCTTTATTACCGAGGCAAACAGTTCAGGATGTAGTTCAAGGCATAGATAAATATATTTTTAGTACAATAACCAACAATATTCAAAATGTGTTCACAAAAATAATTGAATCTAATGAAGCAAAAGACTTGGCCTTGGTTAAACAAGAGGTACTAGCAGTTGTCAATAGACCATTGAGAACATTTAACACCGAGCACAAGCGTTTAAAATATTTTGAAAATGTAGGTTCCTATATTGCTCCAAAAGAAATTGTTATTGGTCAAAGAAATACTACTACCACTAAACGCGGTGTTGTCAACGCGGTAACAGTTGAATGTACGGAGCAGTTTATCCCACTTAGACATTTTTTTCTCTGGATGGAGTTTTACAACAAACATTAGAGTATATTCGAGATATAAAAAACGTTAGTGATCATATTAGTAATTTCATACAGGGTTCATTTTGGACTAATTTCATCAAACAATGTAAAGACAAGGTAGTGTTCCCTTTATTTTTATTCTTTGATGATTATGAAAGTGGTAACGTTTTAGGAAGCCATTCCGGAATTCACAAACTAGGAGCAGTTTATGTATCAGTTGATTGTATGCCCCCAGAGAGAGCTTCTGCTTTAGCCAACATTTTTTTAGCCCTCTTATTTCATTCGTCAGATAGAGTTGCATTTGGTAATAATATTATATTTAAGCCGTTAATAGATGAATTAAACTATTTGTTTGAGACTGGAATATAAATTAATGTTCCTATATTTCAAGGCCAATTATATTTTGCTTTAGGTCTAATTATTGGTGACAATCTTTAGGGTTTGGCTTTAAGGTTTTAACGAATCTTTTTCATCAAACTATCCTTGTCGAATTTGTACAGTGTCGAAAGAAGTTATGAAAACTCAGTGTTTTGAGGAAGAAAGCCTTTTTAGAGATATGAATAATTACCATGACCATCTTGAAATGAATTGTCCGAGCAGTACAGGCATAAAAGAAAAGTGTGTTTGGTTATCCGTTAAACATTTCAGTTTATTTGACCAAGTTGGTGTTGACATAATGCATGATATACTTGAGGGAGTTGGCAAATATGTTATGTCTTTTCTTATAATAAAATATACAAGAGATCAAAAATACTTCACTCTACCAGTTTTAAATCACAGAATAGAAAACTTTGATTATGGTCCTGACACCTCCAGCAAACCATGTTCATTAAGTATGGAATATCTTGTCAAAGGCAATGTTCGACTTTCAGCTTCTGAAATGTTATCTTTGTTGCGGTATTTCGGTCTTATAATCGGTGATTTTGTACCAAGAAACGATGATTATTGGCCATTATACATAGTCTTGAAAAAAATTATTGACTTGTTAATGTCTGCAGCCACCAGTAATGCTAGTTGTCACTTATTACAGTTTTTGATATCGGAACTGAACGAATTATACCTAGAACTCACTGGAGATACCTTGAAACCAAAATTTCATTTTTTAATTCATTACCACACTATGTTAAAAAAATTTGGCCCTCTAAATAACATTTGGTCAATGCGATTCGAAGCTAAGCACAGACTATCAAAAATTGCTGCCCGAGCCACATTCAATCGTCGGAATCTTACTAAGTCACTGGCCATCAAGCATCAGCTTCAACTTAACGAAATATTTACTAAAGGATCGCCTGATGATACGTTTTCCGTAGGTCCTTCAAAGAGAGTTTCAAAAAGTAAATATGATCAGATAATACAGGAACTTAACCTAAATGTTGGTTGTTCAATTAGTCTCGTGTCCTGGGCAAAACTTAAAGGTACTACATACAAATCTAAAAGAATTATTGTTCGTGATATGACAGACCTTGCAGATATTTCTTTTATGGCTATCAAAAATGTTTTTGTTTGTGATAGTAGTAAAATTATTTTGGAATGTTGTTTACTGAATACAATAAGTTTTGATGACCATTTCCAATCTTTTGAAGTAGAAAAACCTGAGATTGATTGCATTATGTATACTTTTCAAGACACTTTGATATCATTTGCTCTTTGCCATATCAATATCAAGTCAAATGGGAAATACTATGTCACTCAAAGGGCTGTGGTTTAGAGATAATGTAATTGAACTGTCAGAAACTTTTCGGAATTGTTATAAAACAAACCTAACCTAATGATTACTACATGATAGGTACTATTATTTAAAAAAATCCCGAAGAGTTTACGGCTTAATAATGATATACAGGGTGGAACGGAACTATGGTCTTTCCATCCACCCTTCGAGTCCACTCACAATTACAAACAACTTTTAGTATTAGAGTAACATCGAATCTGAAAAAAAAATTTAGCCCCTAAAGTGGTTGGTTAGCTTCAAGTTTTGTATAGAAAAGTCTTTTTTTTTGTAGGTACGATTTCGATGTTGCTCCTATACTTAAAGTTGAACGTAATTATGAGTGGACTCGAAGGGTGGAAGGAAATACCATGGTCACGTTCCACTCTGTATAAAGTTGCGTCACGCATTGGACGATATGATATAGTGATTGTACAATTCAAAGGACAAATAAAATTAAAAATCTTTATTGAATATCATAAGGTTACAATAATCTGCACTGGTGCCTCTTTTTAAGTATACGTGAGACTCCGAATCCGAACTCTTGTCGCGATCACTTGATAGTTAGGGTAGTTTGGGGAGAAAATTCTATTGTGTTTATTAATCGCATTAAATAAAAAAACCGAAATAAAGTAGTTAAACGGAATACAATGTATAAGTGAGCATTCACGATACAAATTACCTAGTCAATAAAAATGATTGGGTGTTTATATAAAACACAACATTACGAATAAATAAATATAAATATTTTTTTTCGCGGATTTGACTTATTGGTACCATAGTGTTAGTCATGTTGTTTTTTAAACATCCCTTCGATTGACTGGGTAAATTATATCGTGAATGCTTGATTATAAATTTTATTCAGTTGAACTACTTTATTTCGGGCTTCGAATTTTATTCGATTAATAAACACCATACCAGTTTCTCCCCAAACTACCCTATTATCACGAGATCGCGACTAGAGTCCGGAGTGATACAAGTATCACACATACTTAAAGAGACAATACGTATTCTTAAAAAGAGGCTAACAATTACATAACTAGTAGGTACTTATAATATATTAAATATTACATTAACATTGAAGAACTAAAATTAAAAACGTTTAGACTGATTATTAATTATGTTAAAAATAAACGGAATATTTTTTTGTTAATTTTCTAAAAGTATGTAACAACCAGGAGTCGGACTAATCATCGCAAAACAAGAGTTAAGAAAAAAAATAACGGAAATACTCACAAACTTTTGGCCAAAATTGGTTTTAATATATAATTCATATGTAATATTTATAAATGAAACCCAAAATTGGCCAAAAGTTATTGAGTATTTCCGTTATTTTTTTTCTTAAGTCTTGTTTTGTGATGATTAGTCCGACTCCTGTAACAACCTAACAAAACGTCTACTTAAAATAATAAGAGGCTAAACATTGCAAGAGTAGTTGGTACTTATACTATTTGTAATACATTAACATTCAAGAATTAATATTAAAATTAAAGATAGGAATTATAATGTATAGACTGATTATCACTATAATAAAATTATGTTAAAAATACACGAAATCTTTTTTGTTCATTTTCTTAAAGTAACAACCTCTTTTAACCCTTAGAAGCAAGTATCAAAAATATGCTACTGAACTAACGTACGTCGAAATCAAGTAAACGCCAAATGTAACTTTGAAAATGCCAATTGACACTTGGACTTTTATTTTTTTGGACGGTTTATTTCAAGTTATTTAAGTCAATTATTAGTAAGAAATAAATTGTGGTACATTTTCGATACCGTATGCATTTAAGGGTTAAGTACCTAATAGGTAATGGGTCAGTAGGTCTCATCTTCTCCTTTTTTCTTCGATCATAATATGCCAGCCATGACTACAATTATGAAACGTTTAGTTTACGATGAGATCTATTGCGATCCTGTATAGAAATATCTCAGCCTTATTTAGGCTACATACGCGCTAGGCGGCCAGTGAGATCTATGACAGCAAAACTTTTCAGTTAGGTACTTATAACCAAAACCTTTGTAGGCTAGGTACTAGGCGGCCAGTGAGATCTAGCTGTCGTTCATAAATATTGAATATCGCACGCATCTAACGAAATCAGGGGGTTTACTATATGACATACTGAAGCAGTTCAGTTTGGTTTGAGAGAAAGGGACAAAGACGTATAACTGCTATAGCTCTATCCCTTTCTGTCAAACTTAACTGAACTGCTTTAGTATGTCATAGAATATAACCCTCCCGATGTCGTTAGGTGCGTGCGATATTCAATATTTATGAACAACAGCTAGATCTCACTGGCCGCCTAGTGCCTAGCCTACAAAGGTTTTGGTTATAAGTAACTGAAAAGTTTAGCTGTATATAGACAAAGTAATTTTACCGCATAACCTATTCGTTTGGTTACATGCAGACAAAGCACATTGTTAAAGCTAATGAAACAATTTGGTTATGAGTAACTGAAAAGTTTAGCTGTATATAGACAAAGTAATTTTACCACATAACCTAATTGTTTGGTTACTCGCAGACAAAGCACTTTGTTAAAGCTAATGAAACTATTTGATTTTAAGTAACTGTACAGTTTTGCTGTATATGAACAACGTAATTTTGCCACATAACCCACTCGTTTGGTTACATGCAGGCAAAGCACATTGTTAAAGCTAATGAAACAATTTAGTAATAAGTAACAAAAAAGTTTTTCTGTATAGGAACAAAGTAATTATGCCATATAACCTAATTATTTGGTTACTTGCAGATAAAGCACTTTGTTATAACTTATTGAACGATTCGGGTATAACAACATTTTTATTTGATTACATATAATGAGAAAGCTATTTTAGTCATTACTGAACGGCTTGGTTAGGTACAATACATCAATTCACTAAAGTAAGTTGAAAATACAGTAAGGTTTAGACAAACAGTTAATCTGTTGTCAGCATACGGTATGTCTATATGTTAAAAAAATATTACTTAAAATAAACAAACCTTTTCACAAGATATAGCTAATATTGTGAAACAATATACAACACAATTGATGGGTTAAAAAAATAACTCAACTGATTTTGGTAATATATTACCATAGTTTTGTAGTCACTTTTTTTAAGTTATAGGTAGACGAAAGTGCAGTTACATTTAACAAACCTTTTTTTTCAGTGTAATCTTGTGTGATTTTGTCATCAGGCCCGAAATGAAACCGTCAAGATTCTATCTGATATTTGTATCAGATCGGCACGAAAGAATAATAATGGGCGCAAAGGCTTTTTTGACTCATTTTCACGCAGTGTTTCATGCTTAACTATACCTTGACTCGGCTAATGAAACCCTTTCATTAGATACCTCACATGGTGATTCAGAACAACAAAAGTCAAAACACCATACAACAAAAAATATGGCAGCATTACTCTCTACTGCTCTAAAAATCGAGATAACTCTCCTTCTTAAAACGTTCTTAGGGTTCAGAAGGTTCATCTTGCCAAAGGACAACTTCCGATCAACAAATGACGTTATATCAATGTTAAATACAAGGTTTAGGTGCAGATATGAGATAAAATGTCGTTGCCCACATATGAGATGAAAGAATGGAGGAAATCAACTTAAACGACCGTTTATAAACATAAATACGTTAACTTGTTTGGATAAGACGGCCCTGGCCTTGCGTGGGGCCTTAAGGTATCGACACACTGATTACTAAAGATAAACTACGATTTTTTTTTTCTTCATAAATTATGAATATTGAATTTTAAAGAAATTGGGTATATAAATCGGAAATAAAGATCGACCACACCGGTATTCGGTACCTATTCTATTTAAACATTTACATATATTATCAAACCGGATGAACTCTAATAATTTGTTCCATAATTCATTCAATTAGTTCCGTAATCCATTAAAGTTCGTGTAATTTAGTAAACTTGTACTGCTGCATTTTGCATTCTGTATAAAAGTATAGGTATTTTGTTAGTTGTTTGTCAATAACAATGTTTGATTAGAATCATCTCTTATCTTATTATACATCACAACCATAAACCGTTTATGTAAGAATGTTCCTCTTGACCATCAAAAATCGCTAACACAACATACCTTAATCTATTTACCATACTGATTGATCGGTGGACATCATATTAATGTGCCAACGGTTATTTTTTATGGAAACTTGAATCAATAATTGCTAATCATACAAACAAGATTCCTTAGATGTACTATGAATAGAAACGTTTATTTTTTTGTCCTTATGATATGGGTTTGATTTTTTCCTGAAGTCTAGATTTCCGGAACTTTGCGTAATCAAATAGTGCGCATTTGTAGCCACTCATAAGCGTCATGTATACTTCTATAATGGACGTATTTATGCAAAAGGGAACCAATCCACATATCTAAACCGTTTACATTGAACCCTGTAACTATAGCATAAAGTACAAACGTTTAATGTGGGTTGGTTCCTTTTTGCATAAGTGCGTCCTATTGATCACATTGCCACGCACGAGCAACCAATAAAATAGTTCTTAGTAGAAGTTCTTAATAGACGCCACGTTTATACAGGTATCTTCACACCGCCTGGTGACAACCAAAACTCACTAACATTTATTTATTTATTTAAACTTTATTGCACAAAATACATAAAAAAGTACCTACAAATGGCGGACTTAATGCCATGAGGCATTCTCTACATTTCTGTCACTGCTCTTCAAAACGTCGTATCTAGTGAGTAAATTGATACTGAGAAACGAACTTTGTTTTAAGTATAGGTATTTGTTACTTACTGAGTTTTGGCTCAGTTTCATTGGTCAATAACTCGGTCGACCGGGGAGTCCCCGCATGCGGTATAACAACTAGTGAAACTCACAAGTCGATAACTCGGTCGATATACCGCGTGCGGGACTCCCCGCATACGGTTTAACGACCAGTGAAACTCATAAAGGCATACTCACTATGGCAATGTACCGCACCCCGCATGCGGGCCCTATCGACCAATGAAAACAATTCCCCGCATGCGGGCCCTATGGCATGCGTTCTGGAAATCTCCCGCACCCCGCATGCGGGCCCTATCGACCAATGAAACTGAGCCATTTTGCTTGTCAGCAAACGACACAGAGGTATCGTGATAAAATTACGACCTCTAAAAAAGGGAAGGTGCTGTATAATTTCTCGCTCTCTTTCTTAGGAACCCCTGGGCTAAAGATAACGTATTGATTTTATCCCGATTATACCAGAATGTAAATTATTGCCACCCAGCCAACGACGCGGGTAAACCCTAGCTTCTCACAGACACAATGTATGTATTTAGTTATTAAAATCATACCTTTAAAGGCTTGATCGAGGATAAATATGGTAATGTATGGCATTACCGTAATCCATACGAACAGCAAATAATATGTTTATGTATGCGCTAACGGCGACTTGCTAGATGAGATAATCCGCGTTTATGCAGTCAGTGAGACAAATTATCATTGAACGTGTATACCTCCAGGTTTATAAAATACTCTTACAATGATATACTTATTTCTTTGTATTCGATGTCAAAAGGTCATACAGCCTCGAGTATCATACATACTTACTAATGAGCCTATCTGAACTGCAGGAAAAACTGGTAAATACTTCATCTGCATCTCCTTCCTCCTCTGAAACCGCATGGTAGTGCAAGACTTAGCAATGGAGCTCCTGAGCTGAGCTGAGAGCTGTGGCCACTCACTCTATCCTCGGCTGCGTGAGTGGCAATTTGGCTGCGTAAACTGAGGTGTTAAGGGGAGAGCGTCCGCGTGGGGGGAAGGTCCGACCAGCGTGTTGGACTTCTGTCTCTGGCCCGTCTTCCGCCCACCCAGTTACCAGCATCTTCTCCAAAATGTCAACTCTGTTCCTGGCAATGTGGCCAAGGAACTTGAAAGTCCTCCGCATGCATATGGTGCTGAGCCTCATCGGAATCTTAAGAGTATAGAAATGGACAGGACATAACACTGAAATAAAATTCTCATCAGTAATACCATATTACTACGAGTTCATCTATCGTCTCCCTGTGGCGCGGAGATAATCTCATTAGCGGGTTATACTCCCAAAAAGTCCGACTACTGGCAGTGAGGACTAACCAGCCCTGATCCTGATACAGTACAAGCCATGTCTTAAAAAAACTACATGTATTTAATCTGAGCGCGACCCTTACTGCGTTGCGTTTAATCATTACAGCAGGCGTAATCCGTTCTGCTTTAAAAATAATCGTTCTAGGTTTCAAATCAATTAAAGAGTTTCCTTCCAATCTACATATAAATCGACCTTCCCACCCAGTCTTAATTAAGTGTGTTACTCGTATGCTAATATGCTAGCAAGGATATGCTCCTTTCATGGCTGCCCATAAGCCATTGATCGCGTCATCGATCGACGTAAAGACGCAAATATCACATTACAACTTCAAGTTCCGACGTCCTTGGCCGAAGGTGATGAATTAGCAAGATTACCACTCGAGATGTTCATAGTTTATGCCGCATTGAGCTGTGAGTATGACAAAATATTAATATGTTTCAATGTAGGAAACGTTAAGGATCTGTAATAAATATACGCTAGCTTGAAATGTTGTTACAGAATTGGTGTCATATCATAGTTGTAGAATATCGAGTCAAACGTTTGTCGAAAAGTTAGTAGGTAGTTTTTCAAAATTTTCTTAAGATTTCTCTAAAATAAAACTAACTTAATGATCGCTATTTAGCGATAAGCCCGCCTGTTGTCTCCTTATGTTTTTATTGTAACTCACATGGTTTTGTTTCTTCCTGTGTATTTCAGGTGTGCAATAAAGTGTATTTGTATTTGTGAGTGCGTATGTGGCTGGAGAACATGTAATTTATTTAAACTTTATTGCACAAAACAAAAGCCAGTACACATGGCGGACTTAATGCCAAATGGCCCAATCCTTCCCGTATTTTTGATCGAACGAGCGAAGCGTTTCAGCTTTCAACTTCACCAAAAAAAATGTGTAACCGGCTGTTTTCGTCTAGGGGCCGCATTTCTCAACCAATTCTCATGAATTTTTGTAAGTAGCCTCGATAAGTATGTAGCTTTTATTTGTAGATTAATTTTTTCGAATTTTTCAAAATGTCGAAGTTGCGGGGGTTGAAATCGAAAAAACTGCAAATCAACCATTGCGTTGTTTCGAAAACAACTGTTACTATCCTGTTAGTAAGTATGCAAAGTTTAACGCGTCAAAAACACTACTCGAAATATAAGTTTTCAAACTAGCATAAATGTTTTTCTTGTTTTTATGTACAATAAAGTGTTTACATACATACATACATATATTGTTTATGCGTTGAAGGAACCTTGTCTAAAATCGGCTGTACGTAAGTATTACGACACTAAATGATTTGCATTTATATAGTTCCGCCATTATGCATGAATGCAGTTTTGTACACCCACGTCTGTCGTATTTGGGAGCGTTCTGTGTTTATCTTAGTGTTAAATACATTACCAGGTTAGTATGATGTTTGGCTGTTGCTACTGCTTTTCGGTATTTAGTTAGTCGTAATACTTAAATATCAATGTCCGAGTTATGTGGGCAGGAACAGAATGTTTTAGCACCATTATTTGTTGCATAGGTACCTGATATATCCACAAAAGCTTAGAAATATTTAGTGCTTATTTAATATTTATTCTATATTTATTTAGTGTATTAGCTAAGCGAAGCGGTGGTAGCCTAGTGGGAAGCGGTGGTAGCCTAGTGGTTAGGGCATGCGACTTTCAATCCGGAGGTCGCGGGTTTGAACCCGGCCCGTACCAATGAGTTTTTCGGAACTTACGTACGGAATGTCATTTGATATTACCACTCGCTTTTCGGTGAAGGAAAACATCGTGAGGAAACCACCTAATAAGCCCAATAAGGCCTAGTTTCCCCTCTGGGTTGGAAGGTCAGATGGCAGTCGCCTGCGTAAAAACTAGTGCCTACGCCACATCTTGGGATTTAGGTAGCCGACCCCGATTGAGAATTCATTCTAAATTATAGAATAAATATTAAATATTGGTTCTCCTAAAATAAATAAATAACAGTATCACTACATAGTATAAAACAAAGTCGCTTCCTGCTGTCTGTCTGTCTGTCCCTATGTGTGCTTGGATCTTTAAAACTACGCAACGGATTTCATTGCGGTTTTTTTAATAGATAGAGTGATTCAAGAGGAAGGACGAAGCCGGGAAGGGTCGAGAGTTTGATATACGCTAATGTTATCAAGACAATATTATGGCCATATTCGGTTGTGTGCAGTATGATAGCCACCGATTCTATTTACATTCATAATCATCATTATCGCTCATATATTGCTGAACATAAATCAAACACAAATCTTTCCCAAGGTTGTAAATAACGTCCGTCATTCGATGCCGTCATCCGACGGTTCCCTGCGATCATGACAAGCTTGTCAGACAGCCTTGTTACGGGCCTCCCGCGCTGTGTCTTCCAGTGCGCGATCCTCAAGAACCGTTTTGTCCAACTGTCATATCCATACTTTATTAGTTCACACTCGTACTAATTACAATTATTTTGCCAATTAAACTTAAAGCAGAGTTCTGCACTGACGTCCCAATTGCAACTACTTTTTCCGATTTAACTTAGTACGATTGTGCTCTAAGGTATCGATATAGACAATGCGTTCTGCCCACTACTACAACTCTGCGCTATGTCGACTACCTTGGTTCTACAGTAAATTAATATATAAATTTGATTGGATCTCAATTATAACTGAGGACAAATCCACATAAGATGAAAAAGTAAGTCTTAGTTAACATTTCATTAACATTCCTTATATATGTCGTTATACGACCTCGTAATCGACAAAGTTGCAAAACGCACCCATTCGTGTACGCTGGCAATCCATCACGCTTGTGTAACATCGCAAGTTTATTTATAACCTTTTGACCGGTAATGTCGCGCTGTATTTGACAAATGACTTCCACCGTTTCTACACAGAAAGAAGGCAGTTACTTTTGGTGATATAAGGCAGAGATAGACTAGTGGTTAAAGGCATTAGCTGTACTCATAAAAGCACGGCCACAGCACCGAGCAGCAAATGAATATCAGCAGCCCGTCTAGCACAACTATGCTTCGCCATTCTTGTCGAACGACATAGCGCTACCCGTCACCCTCTCACATTACTGCACTGAAAGAGACAAGCAATTATCTCGCACGAGAAATAGTCGCACGTGATAGTTCTGCTAGAGGTGGTCTAGGATATCTTGCAGCGATTTCGCTTGTCGTGCGACTCAGCGTCGCCTGTTTTGCTCGCACGGTATTGAAAAGAAAGTGACAGATAGTATTTGTCGCGCGTCAAAGAGTCGCGTGGGGCGGTTATGCTAGACGTGCAGTGTCTAGAACGTCTTACTTTACGTTTCTTCTCTTTGTTTCTTCTCTTCGTTTCTTCACGGCCACGACTTCGGTCTTAGCGGCAACCGCGCGCGGCGGCTTCTGGCGTGCTTCTATGATTTTGTTATTACCGCTTACCGCTGTCACTGGTCGCGCGTAGTCGTTACGGGGTACAGGGGCTCTCCACTTATTATTAGTGTTAAGCAGTAGAACCAAGATCAGTTGTTCGTTTGATCTCGATGTATGTGTTGAGAACGCCAGCAACCACGCCGACAGCGAACCCAATGTAACGCCGTGACGTCGCTTATGTATTAGGTTAAGTTAGAATAAGACTGATTAGTATATTTTAAATGATCTCATAGTCATAAGTTAGACACATAAAAGCTGTCATAAGAACCTCTAGTACATAAGTAAGGTACATAAAAGATACCGACATGATCCTTATATACTTAATGACCCTTATATAAAGCACATAAAAGATGCTATAAGAACCCCAAGGTAAATCATCCAATCCTACCGGTAAATCAGTCACACCCACGGTCCATAAGGTACTGGTTAAATAAGGCGTAACGAAACCCTTATTAAACCACAGGTAAATGGGCCGGGGACGTAGCACCCCGTCATGAAACACCCGGGGCGGTAAAAGAGCCTATGTAACTCGACCACGTGAACCGTAACAGAGCTTAACGTAAAACGTAAAAGTTTTACAATCCGGTTACATAAGGCCACCTACCGCCTCAAATACATAAGGGACAATCGAACCCTTGGTACATAAGAGTAGACCCGAACCCCCTGTAACGAAAGTACATAATATGAACCCCTACCGTAAGCAAATGTAAGTAGGAATCGACAGGAACAATCCTGCAAAATTCCTATTCACAAAAGTTACCCACTATACACGACGTATAGTTGAACCCTGTTACCTGAACCCTAAGGTTCAGATAGAACCTAAGAGCCCTTACTGAGCCCCGTCGAACGGGATATGTGTAATGTTAATCGGACTATAATTAGCCGAGATAGGTTAATTAATAAGCAATTTTGATAAGCCAAAAAACGGCCGTTATTGTCCAGAGCCTGAAACTGAAGAACCAATCAGAGCGAGGAGCAGGTTTGGAACATTTAGAATTAAAACTAAACACTCTTGACCGAAAGGGGCGTTCCCGAGGGGAAATGAACGCTCCCTCGACTCTGATTGGTTCCCAATAAGATTATTCCGCTTACGGGAGTTATGTCTGGCGAACTGAGCCTCGAATTTTATATAATAAGTGAACAAGAAATAAATGTATGCACTACCGAAGAACCAGTTTTATTACTCTCTACTCTACAAGATCCTGCCTACAGTTTTCAAGAGCTCCAGCCTGCACGTCGGTCCAAGTTATTCGTCGAGGTCCTGTCCGTCAGTTGAGCTCCGAATACTTGGACGCGTCCATCGCTACGCCGTACCACATTCACGTCGCGTTTACGTCGGTCTACGTTGCGCCTACGACGAATCTACGGCGGATCTACGTTGTGGTCTACGTCGCGCCCCGTGCATCACGCGTCCGTACCCCGCGTCCGAACCTCGTCGCGTTTACGTATACACTACGTCGCTTACGTGTGTACTACGTCGCGGCCCGATCTACGTCGCGTCTACGTGTCCTTACGTTTGGACTACGTCGCGGCCCGTTTTCAGCGAAAACAGAACCGAACCGAACCTGAACCTTCAAGCTGATCCAGAACTGAACAGAACCGAACAGAACCGAACCGAACAAGCTGTTACAGGAAGATCCACGAACGATCAAGGTATACAGTCCACTGCGAGCTGAGCCGAAGAAGCCGCCCTGTTGAGACCTGTACTCAACAGCGTTGGTCATTCGAGAGCCGGATTTCGAGCCAGAACATCCGAACCACCATGGTGCAGACCAGGAAGCAGACGAGTGAAGCAACTTCGCACGACGACCCGCCGACCGAACCGACCCGAACCTCCGGCGAGACGTCTGCAGAGCTGCTGGGAACACGTCCGCGAACGAGCGAGACACGCGCCCCGGGCATGCAGCCCGAGAAGAGGACATCGCCAGAGTCACCGCCACAGATGGACGACACGCTCCAATGGCGGGCAAAGCTGGACGAACACCTGCGCAGAACCAGTCTGAACCAAAAAGAACCCGAAGAACCCACAGCCGTCGGATACTCAACACCGACCGGCGAACATTTAGCGTCCCGTCTGACGCACGCGCCGCGTACCACCGAGACACGCGAGCCCCGCGCGGCTATGACGTCACTCGCGTACGCGGCCTTTGACCCCACGATCCGCGCACCGATCCCGCGACCCGCGACACCCGTACCGCGCGAACCCCGCACGTTCGATAGAGACCGAGCTCTCGAACAAGTGCGATTCCAAATCGACGAACGCCGCGCGCCGTCGATTACATCGAGAACCAGCAGCACTACGGAGGCGCGGAAAAAAGAAGCGGAACTACAGGCAGCAGAGCGGCTTGCTGAAATCAAGCGGCAACAACTGCGACTGGAAGAAGAGCTTGTCAAGAAGAGGCTGGACACCGAACTGCATCGCATCGAAGCGGAGGGCTCACAGGCCGGCGGCTCGCAGTCCGGACGTCCGGCGGCAGAGACAGCGGAGGAATCGAAGCGGAGGATAAATGCGTGGCTTACACACCACGAGGTAAGTAACGCTGCTTACCGCGATGACCCGACGCCAGGGAGGCGTCGCACCGTCACGCCCGAGCGAGCCGAACGCGAGACCCGCACCTCCCGAGAACGATCCTCCAGCCGATCTCAGGCGATAGATCGGTTAGCCGACCATCTACAGACGATGGCCCGCCCTCCGCCGAGACAAGTGTACGAGTTGCCTGCGTACTCCGGACACCCCGCTGAGTGGTTGACCTTTTACCACAGTTTTGCAGAGTCAACAAAAAGGTACAAGTTCACGGAGTACGAGAACGTCGCCCGTCTACGAGCTGCGCTGAAAGGCGAGGCGCGAGAGTGCGTGCAGCACATGCTCGCGTCGACGTCGAACCCCGATCTAATAATTAGAGTCCTGAAAAAGAATTTCGGCAGAACCGACCTGCTAGTCGACCGAGCTCTAGAGGAGCTTAAACGCCTGCCGTCACTCGGACCGAGCGCCACCGACCTGAACACCTTCGCAATAAAGGTAATGAACATTGTATCGACATTGGTCGATCTAGACCGTCGAAACTACGGCGGCAACCCGTTACTGATACGGGAGATAACCGACAGGTTAAGCCCGCATCTACGGTCGAGGTGGTGCTCCTTCGCAAAAGACAACGTAAAGGGCGGTGAGTGCGAAATAATATTGCTAGCCGAATTCTTAATGGACGAGAGTGACGCGGAGTTATTATACTCGCACGCGAGAGCGCCGTCACGCAGACCCGCGCATAACGCGCCCACGCAACCGCAACCTCCCCGACGAACGACATACCCGAACCGGGGAACGAGCGGCGCGATACAGCGAGTACAACCTACACGAGCCCAAACATTCGCCACGGAACGAGTGGAAGCGTGCTATTGCTGCGGCAATAGTCACCGAACGAACGAGTGCCGCAAACTGTTAAGTATGCCCATACGAGCGAGATGGGAATGGGCACGGGTAAATCACGTTTGTTTTAAGTGTATGAACCAAAAACATCGTCGTGATACGTGCACTGCAAAAGGCTGCAGTGTACCTGGCTGTCCACACTCACATCATGCAATACTACACGAACCGAACCGAACTGCGTCAAATGTGAGTACAAACAGCGCCGACAATAACGCCCGCCCGCCGCAGTCGCGCGCGCCCGCCCCCGCGAGCGCGCCCTACACTGCGCCGCCCAGCGAACCGAACACAGCGCCGGCACGCCGCCGCGCAGAGCCCATACAAGAGCGAGAGACGATCGCTATGACGTCACACAATGAATCAAACAAGGTGATGTTGAAAATCATGCCCGTAATACTGCGCGGTCCCAAGAAGGAGGTACTGTGTTACGGGATGGTCGACGAGGGATCGACAATCTCTATCGTCGATCAGGAGCTAGCGAGCGAAGTGGGTCTAGAGGGACCTCAAGCGCCGCTACTAATACAAGGCGTAGGAGCGCTATGCCTGAACCAGCCGAGCCAACGAGTCGAAGCAACTGTACGAGGCGCCGACGGAGGCCCGTCGTACAGTATGCAGCTCAGAACCGTGCCGCGCTTAGGCATTAGGGAGCAGACAATGCCGCGCGACAGTATAGTGCGCCTGCCACACTTGGCCGATCTAGCCGAAGCGTGCTATACTAATGTGATACCTAAAATTTTAATAGGAGCAGATCACTGGCATCTAACACTGCCGTTAGAGGCCCGAACGGGGAAGACGAGTGAGCCGCTAGCCGTACGCAGCCGTCTAGGATGGTGCATTTACGGCTCAGCACCGAGAACGGTAAGGGCCGGTGAAGTAGTCATGCACATGACGGAGCCGGACAAGGAGCTGAACGCGATGATGAGGCGATATTTCGACATCGACGCGTTAGGGGTGAAACTGATAGATAAAGCGAGCCCCCTAGACGAACGAGCAACAAAGCTGTTTAACGAAACGGTAAGACGCATCGAAGGACCCCGGTACGAAGTAGGACAGCTGTGGAGGACCGACGAACCGAACCTGCCTCCCAGCTACAACATGGCGTACAAAAGGTTACGCAACTTGGAGCAGCGTATGGACCGGGATCCCGACTTCGCGCACGAATATACAGCACAGGTAAATAACCTAATCGAAAAAGGTTATGCAGAGCCGCACTTAGGTGACCTAACGAGCCCTAAGGCATGGTTTTTGCCGCACTTTGCGGTAAGAAACCCGAACAAGCCCGATCGCGTCCGTCTAGTATTCGACGCGCACGCGACATCGATGGGAACCAGCTTGAACGACGAGCTGCTAGAAGGACCCGACTTACTACAGTCATTGACGGGAATACTGCTGCGTTTTCGTGAGGGTACGTACGCCGCTACGGCGGATATACAGGAGATGTTCCTGCGAATAAAGCTGAGACCTGAGGACCAAGTATCGCAGTTATTCCTGTGGCGGGGATCGGACCGCCAACAGCCGCCGAAGGTATATAAAACAACGAGCGTGTTGTTTGGAACGAAATCTTCGCCATTTCTAGCACATAGTGTCCGCAACCGGAACGCGGAGGACAACGCGGACACCTACCCAGCAGCCGTGTACGATATTACACATAATACATACATGGATGACCTCGTGACCTCTTACGACGATGAAGACGCGGCGGCCGAGACCGCGGTGCAAATCATCGCGTCGCACGCCCACGCCGGCTTCAACTTGCGCGGCTGGACGTCGAACTCTAAAAAGATATTAGAGCGGATACCTATAGCGCAGAGATCCGACGAACCAAAGAACCTGGGATCTAAAGAGCAGAAAGTATTAGGTATGTTTTGGAACGCCGAAACCGACGAGTTAGGTTTCAACACGGCAATGGTACGAGTCCCGGCCGACGTGCGGAACCTGAACCGAGGGCCAACAAAAAGGGAGGCCTTGAGCGCGGTAATGTCCGTCTTCGACCCATTGGGGCAAATAGCGCAATACACTGTTACCACAAAAATACAAATGCAGCGAATTTGTATTTTAAAATTAGGTTGGGACGAGCCATTGCCGGACGACGAGAAGGAGCTATTTTTACAGTGGCTCAGTAACATAGAATATGTTACGGCGCTGCGGCTACCACGGCGGTGCTTGTACACGGGGGGAGGTAAGAGACACCAATTACATATATTTGTAGATGCCTCCGAGCAAGCATACGCAGCCGCAGCCTACTGGAGAACCGAGGGAGGACCTCACGAGCCGGTACGTGTGCAGTTGATCACGGCGAGGGCAAAGGTCACGCCCATTCGCCCGATATCGATACCGAGAGCCGAACTACAAGCTGCGCTTATAGGTGCGCGACTGGCGCAAACACTGCGCGAAGCGCATCGAGTAGCTGCCGAACAGATTGTGCTGTGGACAGACAGTCGAACAGTACTGCAATGGGTGCGAGACAATGCACGCCGGTACAGTACATTTGTATCACACCGACTCGGCGAGATCGCCGAGTTAACAGAGATCGAGCAATGGAGGTGGGTCCCGACCCGCCTCAACCCGTCCGACGACGCGACACGCGCGGACCCGCAGCGTATCGTAAGAAACACCGACCGCTGGTACACAGGTCCGGATTTCTTACGACTGCCGGAGGCGCAATGGCCGCAAGAGCAGCGAGATACGACGGAGATACCGCACGAAATAATCGAGGTATGCAATGTGGCACAGGTCGTCGACCCGCCACTACCGAAAATAGAGCGATTTTCGAACTTCGACCGACTGATTGGAGCTACAGCGCGAACTCTGCAGTTCATCGAACGACTAAAAAGAAAGGTGAGAGTCCCATTAGAGGTACGACACCTCAATTCAGCGGAGCACCTGTGGATGCAATGGGCGCAGAGGAGGGACTTCGCTGACGAACTACGGGCTCTCTCACGAGGGGAGCCGCTAGCCCGCAGTAGCAGGCTATACGAACTCGATCCGCAACTGCACGACGACGGATTAATGCGCATGCGGACGCGCATAAACGCAGCGCCGCCATCCGTCAACAAGCAGCCCGTCATACTAGACGGCCGCAACCCGTACGTGAGACTACTGATACTGCGCGCTCATAAGCGAGCGCACCATGCATTTAACGAAACTGTTGTTAATGATCTCAGGCAGCAATTTTGGATCTTGCACTTGCGACCATCGGTGCGGAGCGTGGCCCGGACATGCATGTATTGCGTGTTGCGGCGCGCGCGCCCGCGCGACCCGCCGCTGGGCGACTTGCCCGCGGCCCGCCTACAGCCGTTCACCCGCGCATTCCACTATTGCGCGGTGGACCTATTCGGCCCGCTAGCCGTCACTATCGGCAGGCGGACCGAGAAGCGATGGGTGGCACTGTTTACGTGCCTCACTACCCGCGCCGTGCACCTCGAGGTGGTGCATACGCTGTCAACCGACAGCGCCGTGATGGCGCTGCGCCGGCTGGGAGCCAGGCGCGGATGGCCCGCTGTCATGTACTCGGACAACGGGACGAACCTGAGAGGCTGCGACTCCGAGCTGCGAGCCGCCTACGTCGAATGGCTGCCCGCCCTGCAGGAACACGGGCAGCTACACCGCATGGACTGGAGGTTCATCGCGCCGGGAGCGCCGCGCCAAGGCGGCGCCTGGGAGCGGATGGTGCGGACCGTCAAAACCGCGCTGTCCGCCACACTGAACACAAGATCGCCCAAGGAGGAGATATTCAAGACGCTGCTCGCCGAGGTCGAGCACTGCGTGAACTCTCGACCTCTCACCCACGTGAGCGTCGAACCCGATGACCCCGAGGCGCTCACACCGAACCACTTCATACTGGGAGGACCGTCGGGGGTCCCCACCACTGGCCCCTGCGAAGAAAATGAAAGAAAAGCTTGGCGCGCCAGCCAAGCACTCGCCGACTCTTTCTGGCGAAGATGGCTACGCGAGTACATCCCATTACTCGCACCCCGGGGCTCCTCAAACCCCCGGGAGACCGCCATAGCGGTCGGCGACTATGTCTTGATCGCCGACCCGAACCTGCCAAGAAACACATGGCCAAGAGGCATCGTCGAAGCAGTCTACCCGGGACCCGATGGCATCACACGCAACGTGGACGTCCGAACGAGAGGAGGCGTGTTCCGGAGGCCGACGACGAAGCTGGCTGTTCTACCCGTCAACAGGAGGTCGCCGCCATGCAGCGACCGAGGGGAGGATGTTGAGAACGCCAGCAACCACGCCGACAGCGAACCCAATGTAACGCCGTGACGTCGCTTATGTATTAGGTTAAGTTAGAATAAGACTGATTAGTATATTTTAAATGATCTCATAGTCATAAGTTAGACACATAAAAGCTGTCATAAGAACCTCTAGTACATAAGTAAGGTACATAAAAGATACCGACATGATCCTTATATACTTAATGACCCTTATATAAAGCACATAAAAGATGCTATAAGAACCCCAAGGTAAATCATCCAATCCTACCGGTAAATCAGTCACACCCACGGTCCATAAGGTACTGGTTAAATAAGGCGTAACGAAACCCTTATTAAACCACAGGTAAATGGGCCGGGGACGTAGCACCCCGTCATGAAACACCCGGGGCGGTAAAAGAGCCTATGTAACTCGACCACGTGAACCGTAACAGAGCTTAACGTAAAACGTAAAAGTTTTACAATCCGGTTACATAAGGCCACCTACCGCCTCAAATACATAAGGGACAATCGAACCCTTGGTACATAAGAGTAGACCCGAACCCCCTGTAACGAAAGTACATAATATGAACCCCTACCGTAAGCAAATGTAAGTAGGAATCGACAGGAACAATCCTGCAAAATTCCTATTCACAAAAGTTACCCACTATACACGACGTATAGTTGAACCCTGTTACCTGAACCCTAAGGTTCAGATAGAACCTAAGAGCCCTTACTGAGCCCCGTCGAACGGGATATGTGTAATGTTAATCGGACTATAATTAGCCGAGATAGGTTAATTAATAAGCAATTTTGATAAGCCAAAAAACGGCCGTTATTGTCCAGAGCCTGAAACTGAAGAACCAATCAGAGCGAGGAGCAGGTTTGGAACATTTAGAATTAAAACTAAACACTCTTGACCGAAAGGGGCGTTCCCGAGGGGAAATGAACGCTCCCTCGACTCTGATTGGTTCCCAATAAGATTATTCCGCTTACGGGAGTTATGTCTGGCGAACTGAGCCTCGAATTTTATATAATAAGTGAACAAGAAATAAATGTATGCACTACCGAAGAACCAGTTTTATTACTCTCTACTCTACAAGATCCTGCCTACAGTTTTCAAGAGCTCCAGCCTGCACGTCGGTCCAAGTTATTCGTCGAGGTCCTGTCCGTCAGTTGAGCTCCGAATACTTGGACGCGTCCATCGCTACGCCGTACCACATTCACGTCGCGTTTACGTCGGTCTACGTTGCGCCTACGACGAATCTACGGCGGATCTACGTTGTGGTCTACGTCGCGCCCCGTGCATCACGCGTCCGTACCCCGCGTCCGAACCTCGTCG
Organism: Apotomis capreana; assembly: GCA_947623375.1. Taxonomy (NCBI): domain Eukaryota; kingdom Metazoa; phylum Arthropoda; class Insecta; order Lepidoptera; family Tortricidae; genus Apotomis; species Apotomis capreana. The sequence goes on from OX392501.1 coordinate 3,295,798, forward strand.
CGTTTACGTATACACTACGTCGCTTACGTGTGTACTACGTCGCGGCCCGATCTACGTCGCGTCTACGTGTCCTTACGTTTGGACTACGTCGCGGCCCGTTTTCAGCGAAAACAGAACCGAACCGAACCTGAACCTTCAAGCTGATCCAGAACTGAACAGAACCGAACAGAACCGAACCGAACAAGCTGTTACAGGAAGATCCACGAACGATCAAGGTATACAGTCCACTGCGAGCTGAGCCGAAGAAGCCGCCCTGTTGAGACCTGTACTCAACAGTATGGATGCGAAACTTTCAAGTATACACTGAAGAAAGCGATCGTAATACGTAATTTGCACAACATACCGCAAAACCACATTCGTGCAGCGTGCAACTCATTTTTCGACCATCTGAAGGCCATAGTCAAGGCAGGTGGTCATATTGAGTTAAATATATTAATTAAAAAAAAATGTTATATTTTCTAATTATTTTCGTAATAATAAATAAACTTTGTTGCAACCAAAAAAATCGTAGCCTTTTGAAATAGGTAATAACACTTCATATCGTTCGCCCTGTATATTGAAGGAATTGGGCTCTTGGTTGCTAATGATCGGAAGATTCTGGGTCTGATATCGGATACAGCATCTTCTGAGTTGGAGAAAACATAGAACATCTCCCACACCATCGGCACCACGAAATAGGCTAGACTCAGCTGGTTAAACACTGAAAGAATTTGGCGCTCTATGTTTCACTTATTATTTTGTAAAAGTCTATATGTTTAGTTTTATATTATAACTTGTAGCTGTGCCCCGCGATATTACCTGCTTATCCAACTGGAACACAAATGTTTTTTGGGACAAAAAGTAGCCTATTTGTTATCCAGGGTACCAGCTACCTCTATATAAAATTTTATAAAAATTGGTCTAGCCGTTTGAGCGTGAAGAAGTAACAAACATACAAACACACTCACAAACTTTCACCTTTATAATATTAGTTTGATATTTAGTACTTACAATGCATGTACTAATCTTATAAGCGCCTTTAACATAATTAAATCAACAGTGCAACAAGTTAAATAACAACAGCTATTTATATACAAATTAGCCGCTGTCAACTCGAGCAGCAATTATGTCAGCGCGTGAGTTATATACGCAGTAAGGACATGCGCGGAACGTCCGTAAAAGGGCTCCGCGCAACTGATCTAAATCGGTGCGCGCGAGCTGGCCGGCTTCCTAGATCTGCCGGTACTAAGCTGAACCTGAATATTTGTGTAGATTTCATGGCAATGCAGCTTAACCGTAGCGCAAGTAAACCGTCCAGGCCAACAGACCAGGGGACCATGGTTGCGTTTATCACGTGATAAATAAAAGATAAAGCAGTCACTCACACACCCATTCTGTCAGTGACAGATGCTTTGTCACTTATTTATCGCGAGATAAAAGCGAACATCATAATCGCCCAGGGATGGCCAACTTGATTTGAATCAAGATCTATTGTTTACTAAACAAATCCTGTGCTATCGATTAGTAACCACGAAGGCGGACTTAAAACTTTTTGTCTTGTCACGATCGCCGATCGCGGCTTATATTGGCCACCCCTACTTGGACAACCGATTTTAAAATATTGTTTGTGAACTAATGCTATAGAATTTAAGTTTTAACTTCGTATTATTTAGGTCATATTAAAACGAGAATAGTTTATCAGGTGTTGCGTATTGTTTTTATAGTAGCGATGTGCTTATTTCCCTACGCAATAGTTTGATAAGAGTTATCGATCGATATCGCCGCTACTGTTCTGATTGTGAATATCATATTATTTCTTTTGAGTGTTCTCACTATTTCATTCCAACCGTCACGGACCTTAATTTGAATAAATGCAACGTTTCTTGATACTTACCATCTCGTTATTAATGGCTGTATTTAGGCAAGTAGGTACTCTAAGTTGAAGATATCGCTAAGTTCCATCGAATCAGCGCCCAAGTAATTGTTAATCGAACAATATGCGATTATATTATTTATTTATTTATTTGCGTAGCAGTAAGTGTATGTATATCGATATATTTGGCCACTGACTGCTACTAGCTATGGGATGCTGATTGTGGGTACAGATATATATCATGGATTACTATATATTAACAATTATGTAAATACGATGAGATTAGCTATTAGCTTTTCATTTACATGACTACATTGAAACGTTATTGAGTTAAGGATAATCCGCCTCGACAAGCTGTAGTATTTATAACATTATTCTGTGTACTCATCCCATTCGACTATGTCTTATGCTTCCATACCTCTTTGTCCTTCCTTTGTTTACTTAAAGCTAATCCTCGTAATCACCTTACAACGGTTGAGTAAAGGCCTCTTCACTTTCACGTCACTTCGCTCGGTGGTATTTCACCTGCTACCTTCCAAATATCTGAGCAGCGAGTTGGTAACTCACTGATTTCTGACCTCTGACAAAAAACAGGGGTGTTATAAGTTATAAGTCTAACATGTGTATCTGTGTGTCTGTCTGTGGCATCGTAGCTCCCAAACCGATAGTCCGATTTAAATACGGTTTTTTTTTAAATCGATAGCCTAGTCTGTGGATGTTCTTGTTCTTAGCAAAGTTTGGTTGGATCGAGGTGGTATTTTTTTTTCTTAATTTAGGTTATATAGTAATGATATTCAAAGCTTAGGTACTTATTACAGGTGTAATCTCAAGGACTCTACTCAGGCAAGCCTTGAATGCCAAAGCAACATACCTGTAAACACGCGGTCACTTATCTCGTAATCTGCTATCATGCAATACAAACGTGTTATCTAAGGCTTATCTAGTATAAACTCTATGGCGCTAGAAAAATATATGGTCTGTTGTTCCGTGTTGTACCTATATTAGGCGCCTTTTGTTTTGAAGCTGCCTTATAAATAGACACCATAAAGTAGGGGTAGATACAGATGTACCAATATGTTTGAGATCACGATCAGAGACTCAAACTGCCCGTACGTCTAGCATAACTACGCTTCGCGACACTTGTCGCGCGCATAGCATCGCCCGTCATTCTCTCACAGTACAGCGAAGAAAGAGATAGGTGATATGTGTCGCACGAGAAAGAGTTGCGCGTCACAGTTGTGCTAGCGGCGCAGGTCCGTCTTGCAGATTGTCAAATTAGATTTAAGCAATGAATAGATGAATATCACGGACTATTGTTACGGACTGTGACGTCCAGGGTTTCAGGGCGGAAATAGGTTCAATAACACAACACAACTTAAACGGGTTTACTGTGGACCACGACCTGCCCGCTCCCGTTGACGTCTGTCATAGTCATACCCCGGGGTTTTCGGGGCATGGTCAAAGTAATGGCGGCAGCGGGTAGATGGTGGGGACACTTTATTATATAAAGATGTCTATACACTACACGAACATTTGATACAATACAAGTCTAGGCTGATACGAGCGCCCTTCGCAATTCACCCACTTTCTAGTTCCGGAAGTCGGAAAGAATAAAAGAGGGAATCATCATAAGGGATTGAGGTCATAAAATGTTTGTGCATGTATGATCAGTGACAGTTATCGTAGCGAGGTAAATCTAGAAAAAAAGAAAAACAAATATTATGTTTGTTCGCTTATTGATCAATTTTCGTCACTGGACATTTTGCTACATAGATGATTCGGGACTAACCCCTCAAAAAATCATAAAGGATAGATTATACATATAGTCTTCAACTCCTTGAAATAGCTCAAGCACTGTATAATAGTTCTCAGCTAATTAGTACATGGAAGATACGACAGAAGCATTGATCAAAGCTGTATCAGATAAAGATAACATCCGCTAACTACAAGAAGACGTCTATGGAATACCTTATATATACCTTATCGAATACTTAGCAAAAACCGTTCCGTTCCTCATTGCCGTTAAGTTTACTTTAGCAAAGGTAAAGCCACGCCGCGTCGCATTGCGGAAAAGTCGTAAGTCAAGTGAATCTAACCCTCCACACTACTCGCGAAGTTGGCCGAGGCAAAGTTGGCTGAAGTATGGGTTTCCGCAGCGAAGTGCCTCTCACACTATCATATTCGTCCAACCTGGGCTATTTTCGCGAGTTGTGTTGCTTGCGACATAATGTTTCATTCGGTTCTCTGCCTTTTCGCCGAACTATTTTTCGTAGGATGATTCGTTTCGCCGAAGTATCATTTCGCGGAAAGCATTTTTCACTGAAACTGTAAACTATCTAGGATTATTATAAAACAAACCTAACCTAACCTGACCTGATCTATAGGATGATATAGTATACCATAATTATGAAAAATGTACGAGTACAGAGGACTAAAAATTCTGCGAAGTGAAAATTCGGCGAAATGGAACGTTGTACGAAAACTAGTTCGGCGAAAAAGGCAAGATTCCGTTTCGTTCATAAATGTGTCATACATTTCTACAGCCCATACACGTATTTTATTCTAAGTCGTCTTTTTGTGTCAGGGGACCGAAGTAATCGACTGACATGTTTGCGGAGTCGGCTAACGGTTGGCTCCCGGTTGCCTTATTTGTAGTGATGTGCATGCTGAGAATTGAGATAAGTGGCTAGTTAGATTGTTGTTCTAGAAACAAGACATCTATACAATTTACTTAAATGAACCCGCACTGCAGATAAATAATTATATAGGTGTATGCAATAAGTATATGCAATAAAGCCTGATTGTTTTATTTAATGCAACGTCAAAAAAGGAAAAAACAAAGAAACAGTAAATAAAAGCTTTAACTAGATGCCAATAACAGCAATGTATTTGTGGCATGGTGTCAAACATGCAATATAGATGTCTCTACCAGAGTAATATATTTATAAGCAATATTTTTAAATTATATAGACAATATTGTAAGTTATTTTGATATATTTGGTGAAAATCCTCGAGTCTCTTTAAAAATAATAGTTTTTTCTAAGAAATAGCGGAAGACTAGTTTTTAGTTATTATCATAAACCTAATTGCTTAAATGTTATCTACAGTACTGTCTGTTCAAGCTGCACCTATGTATGGCAATGAAGACGAAGGCATTTTTCTATGTTCAGCACGTTTTTATTGGTCTAGACAATACAATTTATGACTGGAAATCCACCCGACATACTAAATGCACTTTCAATTTCGCACATCACATTCGCACGTTCACATGTTGTGTTGATATTCTTTTTTTATCATCATCGTAGTAGACATTTATAGTTTGATACGTAAAGTAGCGATTCGATGCGGAAATACCGAAAATATCGGAATGTAATAACCTACCTACGGCTCAGAGACCCCAAAGTGAGTCTTGGCCTCCGACACGAGTTTGCGCCACTTGTCCCTATCTAGCACCATTTCCCGCCAGTCACCGGCCTGAGTTCACACCGGGCTGGGTCGAACCCTGCCTGAACCATTTCATTTTTCGATTTTTCGCTTCATTGTAAGCATTTGGATTACGCTAGCAGACGTTACTGCTTTAATAAAAAAAAAACTAACTAACTGTGTATTAAAATACTTAAACGGGTTTACTCACGTCGTAGAAGTCGAATAACGCTCGACATGTTTCGAATCGGTACGCGATTCATCATCAGGAGAGACGATCAGTCGCGGCGGCGGCCAATCGAACACTGCGGGCATGCGCCCTGTCCGCGCGGCTGCTCGACGCGGGTGTCACCGGCGGAGGCGCAAAACTACCCTCATCATCACGCACAAAGCCAATTGTCGGGTTGCACACAACACTCACTACGTCATTTGCTAAGGTCTCGTCCACACTCACCACCGATGTAGTATCCAAAACCGTCCTCCAACTAGGGGGCACTGACCATCCACAATCTCGGTTAAAAACTGACTGACTGACTGACTGATCGTCTCTCCTGATGATGAATCGCGTACCGATTCGAAACATGTCGAGCGTTATTCGACTTCTACGACGTGAGTAAACCCGTTTAAGTATTTTAATATGTCTGAGACTCACGATAGTTTTTCTATGTAAAATAACTAACTGTGCTGGCTCCGCGACCCAAAATGAGTCTTGGCGATCGTCACTTTACCCGATCCTGGGCAATCTCTCGCCAGTTTGTGGCTCCGAGCTCACGCGATTCTTCTCTACCAGATCTATCCCGCGGTACTTTGGGCGACCGGCCGGACGACGCCCAGTTGGTCGCCCAAGTTATGCTCTCTTCACCTGCCGATCCTCTGCTATTCGCTCAATACATTTAATATTTTTAAACGGCCACGACTTCGATTGCCGCGTGACTCTGCATCACGCGTGTTTCTCACATAATACTAAATGGACAGAAAACATTTGTCGAACGACAACATCGCATGTTGCAACTGTGCTTGAAGAACAATAACTTGTCTAATGATCATTGTCTGTAGAATCAACATAACGTGCGGAAGGTTGCCTAGTTTGATGTTCAAATTATCGTGCTCCTTGCAAGGCATGTTTGCAAACAACGTGTCCGCGCTAACACGACTCAAGGCTGGCAGCGAAATTGAATAGTCACTCTTCTTGCTCAAGTGCAATGATGAAGTTTTAACGTGTAGATGTACACGAATGATGAAACTACTTACTTCTAAACGGATACCGTGAATCCATACTAATTTTATAAATGCGAAAGTGTCTGTCTGTCTGTTACCTCTTCCGCTGAACCGATTGAGATGAAGATAGTTTGAGCCCCGGGGAAGGACATAGGATACTTTTCATCCCGAATAAATTTAATGTTCCCGTGGTATGAGCGGGTTACATCGCGGGGCACAGCTTTTTCCTTCAAATATCTCATAATTTATTCATGTCATAAGAAGACAGCAAATTTGGTAGCGTATTAATTATGGCCTATTAGGCCATTTTATTCCTCAAAAAACCCTACATTTTTCTGGATTAAAACTTAAGCTTAGCTGGGTCACACAGATCTATTTATATATCACGTCGAAATAGCTAACTAAATACGTACTACATTGACATACAAAGTGATTTTATAATTAAAACATATTTTATGGTTTTATGGTCTAGTACTTAAACAATATAAAATAAAATATGTCTTGCCGCGTCGCGAGCTGAAGGAGACAGCCCTAAAGCTTAAGTTAATACCTATGTATTTCTACAGAATGTATATCCATATACTATGATGGATAAAGAGCAGGTAGGTCATTGCATGTCACAGCTCTCTTCACCTATACGAGAACCATTATGTAAATACATTCTAAGCAAACATCTCCATCAATATTGCTAGTCATTTCTTGCATTGCAGTAAGCAATCATCGAAGTGCCCATGTAAACTGGGGTCATGACATTTCTGCATATTTTATCGTCCCTATCGTAATCTCTAATATGAAAAGTTTGCGACCTGAATTTTCTTTAACTTTCTGAAAGCAATTTCATAACAGGTAAGGCAAATTACTCGTACTTTTGAAGGTTTTGTTTTTATTGCCGGCCTGCGAAGGACGCATTCGTATATCGAGCAAAATATAAGTTATGATACCTATCCAAAGTATTCGTCACTTACATAAAGTCAGCATCAGAATTAGCTGATTTTAGTATGCAATTTGACATACGCCAGTAGTAAAATTGTTATAGGTACTTTTGATGGTGACCGTACATAGGTCACAATGGCGTCGCGTCACACAAAAACTCGGAGCAAGCCGGAGTGGATCCCGCTTACTTTTACTTCAGTAGCAGTAGAAAAAGGTTTTAAGGCCGGCAACACACTTGTGATTCCTCTGGTGTTGCAGGTGTCTATGGGCGACGGTAATCGCTTTCCATCAGGCGATCCGTTTGTAAAAAATAGTGCTCAATCCTCCTGAAGTGGGCAAGCCGTTGAGAATCGGGTTGTATGGACGCCACTTCACGCCCCGCCACTGATCTGCCTCTCGGAAATTGACGTGTACTATTCTCGTGAATCTTTTAGCTGTAGTCCTCACAATCATTTTTTTATTGGTCTGAAATCTCCCCATATATCCGTCATATAAGAAAAACGACATGAAAAAAAAATACCAAAGAGTACCAAAGCTTGTATACCTACACTTTCTGCCCGTCTTAGACATAGTCTACCTGGTCGGTATGTACCTAGTTAGTAGTTGGACCCCATTAACGAACCTTTAATGTCTGACCATCTGTCCACCTGGTCTCGTTCTCACGTTTCTGCCTTAGTAACAGTATGCGCTTGCTCACGGCAACGAATTGTTCTATGAGTCATTTGATTGACATTAACATATAGCCATTTGAGTGAACCGGCCATATCGCGGACACATGCCTGTGGTATGATCGATTCGATTGTTGAAACTTATACATTAATGGGTCGTTTGCAAAAAAAAAATACATAGTTAAGGGTTTTAATTAAAACAACGTTAGTAAGCGGTAGTTCTGACAAATTCCAATAGAAAATATGTATCTACTGAGTAAAAATGTAGATGTATCAATTAATCAATCATGTTTTTCTACCTCATATTAGTTCAATGGGTAGGTAACTATTACAATTCGCAACAGTATACTCGTAACGTTTACATAAGTCAGTTTGCCGGACCGTTACAAGATTCGCAGATGACATCAGAACAAACAACGTGCCCGTGCGCATACATTGGAGACTTTGTCCGTCTGTCCGTCACAAGCGACAAGCGAATTACTGTTACAACCTGTAACACTGACGTTTACTAAACTCAGTCTGCGGGACCATTACAAGATTCGTAGATGACATTAGAGCAAAATTAAAAACGTGCCCGTACGCATACATTAGAGACGAACAAACATCAAACATTACGAGTAAGTATTCCATATTCGATGTCCATCATGTTTTTGTTCGTTCGTGCGAACTCGGCTTAAGATTTCAAAGTATTTACGGTTGCTAAATTTATCGATAGCATATCGTAAAAGATAAGTATACATAATGTAAACCTCGAGTACGTACAGAGTGAATCACGAATTTCGTAAATATTTGAACAAGTGAATTATCTACCCAATCTTAGATTATATCATCAGCCGTCAAAATGAAATCGCTAAAATAATTATAAAATGTGTTCACATTTTTATCTGGGGGCACGGAAATGTCTCCGCCAAGCCTAGTCAAAAATGTGCTGATTGTTTACCTTTAGCACAACTGTGACAGTGACTCTTTCCCACGCGAGATAATATACTACCTATCTCTTCCTGTACAGTACTGTGAGAGGGTGGCGGGTGATATTATGTCGCGCGACAAGAGTCGCGAAGCATAGTTGTGCTAAACGACCTGATTTGACAGTTAAGGGTAAGTAAATAGGTAATGCGATGTAGTAAGGGCGTGGCCACATGTCCACGACACGGCGTCGTAAACGTAAAACGACACGGTGTCGCGTCGGAGCGCGACACATTATCCACCGTGCGAATATACGTTGCCGCGTCGTGAAAACACACGACACGGCGTCGTAAACGTAAAACGACGCTGTGTCGCGTCGGAGCGCGACACATTATCCACCGTGCGAATATACGTTGCCGCGTCGTGAAAACACACGACACGGCGTCGTAAATGTAAAACGACCCTGTGTCGCGTCGGAGGGCGACACATTATCCACCGTGCGAATATACGTTGCCGCGTCGTGAAAACACACGACACGGCGTCGTAAACGTAAAACGACGCTGTGTCGCGTCGGAGCGCGACACATTATCCACCGTGCGAATATACGTTGCCGTGTCGTGCAAAGTTCCCAACATCTCCAGAGATCGAACTGGTTTCCTAAATACATTTTGCCTTTTTAAACGAGGCGATATTTTCCATAATAGTTCTTCAAAACTTGACACAGACATTCTAAAATAATCATAAAACTTGTGATCACTTATTTTTAAAGCCTCGTACTTCCTTTTGAAATTACTGCCATCATGGTTCATGGTTTTTGGAGTAGTAGGGCCTCGTGCAGGGTCCGTCCTTGTTACTACCGTCTTGCCTGCTAACCCACCGCTAAACAGCAATGTTCGCATTGTTGTGTTCCGGTGTGGGGGTAAGATAGCCGGTGAAATTACTAGCATAGAGGCATTCTATCTTCGTCCTCCGGGTAGGCAAGCACTTGTGACTCCTCTGGTGTTGCAGGTGTTTATGGGCGACGGTAATCGCTTTCCATCAGGCGATACGTTTGCTTGTTTGCCCCCTACGACATAAAAAAAAATGGTTCATAATAGAAAGATACGGATTTATCCAACATTTTCGTTTCGCTTGCTTTTTCTTCATGCTTCTTCTTAAAACCAACAAGAGCAGAATACGTGTGATAGGATCCATGTCGAATTGAAAACTGATCGCAAAATATTTCGCACAGCGTCGTTTTACGTTTACGATGCCGTGTCGTGTGTTTTCACGACGCGGCAACGTATATTCGCACGGTGGATAATGTGTCGCGCTCCGACGCGACACCGTGTCGTTTTACGTTTACGACGCCGTGTCGTGGACATGTGGCCACGCCCTAAGTCGAAAGCGACAAATTTGGACCAACTATTGTTGTACAGAAAACAATTAGAAATAAATACAAGTGTATGAGTATTTATGTAAGGAAACATTTTAAGTGTTCTACCTTGTGACTTAAACCACTCCAAAGGTGATATAACAACGCCATACCGTATAAAGGCATCTAAAGTAGCGAGTAAACATATTAAAAATGTATTGGTTTGCTCCGGGACCTTGGCACGGTTATTAATTATTAAAAAAAGAACATCCGTTAGTATATGATTAAGTATTTTTCAATTCTGAAATGAAACAAATACTGTATGTGTATCTTGACCTCAGTTTCCTTCATCCAGAGGTAAGTGATATTTGGCCGTGTCACAATGGCGCGACTTGGGGAAAGCCATTGCGATTACCCGACTATCCCGAGAATGCGTCACATATAAGGCCTATTAGCCTCATATGTGACGCATTCTCGGGATTGTCGGGTACAATGTATATAAATTGTACAAATGTTCTGCCAGTTAAAGCCTTAAAGCTTGAAGCTTAGTCTAGGTAAAGCCACAAGAACTACTTACTCTGAACACGCCGGCTGCCAATAAATCTTTTGATGCAACAGCGGTATACAAAGAGCCGATGCAGAGTCGCAATCGCGCGACTTTCCCCAAGTCGCACGATTGCACGACTATCCCGAGATGGCGACACATATAAAGCAATATACATTTACAATACACATTCTTGACGATGCGTTTGGTGCAGTTTGTAGACGGCGGTCCCGGGTTCGAATCCCAGCCGGGCAAATATTTGTGTGATGGACTCGCATATTTGTGATTGGGTCATGGTTGTTCTATGTATTTAAGTGTATATATTATCCATATATGTGAGTATGTATATCGTCGTCTAGTACCCATAACACAAGCCTTCTTGAGCTTAATTTGGGACTAGATCGATTTGTGTGTGGTGTGTTATTGGCTCTTGGTTTACCGATATTTATTTTTATTTATCCATACTTAATATTATAAATGCGAAAGTGTGTCTGTCTGTCTGTTACCTCTTCACGCTTAAACCACTGAATAGATTTTGATGAAATTTGGCATAGAGATAGTTTAAGATCCGAGGAAGGACATAGGATAGTTTTCATTCTGGAAATTATACCTAAAAAGGTTCAAAAGTGAGTGAACATTTCTGTTGGGGTGCGGTGACCCTGTAGGAAAAGACAAAAGCACAATTGCTCTTACATTTGCTTTGGCGCTTTTAATAATCCCTTTTATCAAGTTCCACGCGTACGTAGTCGCGGGCAAAAGCTAGTTGATTATATATTGGACAAATGTACTGCCAGCAGCAATAGTCTAGGTGAAGCCAGGAGAAAGAAGTGGGCCTCCGAAACCCTACTTTCTTAGTTAGTCAGAATACGCGGACTGCCAATGAATCTTTTGATGCAACAGCGGTAAACAAGGAGCTGATGCGCGATCCAGTGACATTTGGCGGTATGACCGTCTCCCAATGACGCAACTTTCCCGGCGGCACGACTTTAGGTTATCGTGGGCTGATTTTCCGCAAATCGACGTCTTACAATGCGACGTTACAACCTATTTGCACGACTTTCCCGAGGTAACGTCACAACGTCACGTATTAGGCAACATGGTGCAGACAACAAGTCTAGATAAAACAAGCGAAGACGTCTGTATATCTGCCGGCATTGATGCAACAGCGGTAAACAAAGGGCCGACGCGATGCACTGACATTTGGTAGTATGGCCGTGTCGCAATGGCGCTACTTTCCCTGCACGACTATCCCGAGAGCGTCACGATCACAAAGTAGCGTTTCATACAAGGTACTATACATTATCCCAGAGTCTGACAATACAAGTTGCATAAACAAAATTGACTAACCAATTCGTGAAAAATTGCCTAATTCGATTTACATTGACATAGTTGCAAGCTGCATTTGATAGAGAATTGACAGGAGCGCATTTTTTCACATGATTGATTGTCGATTGTAACGTGTTATTAACTTTACAAAAGTTTTGAGAGAGAGGTTAGGTTAGGTTTGTAACAATCCTGAAAAGTTATTTGTTTCAGAGAAAAGTAGAAATCATGACTACGAAAATTATGACTAATGACAATTATATATAAGAATTTTATGTGAGCCAATATGGATCCAGAATTGACAATTGTGAATTCAAAGGTAAATATATCACATTCCTAAAGCAGATAGTGTTGATATTTTGGACAGATGACATTACAATAAGCGAATTTAGTCCCGGGTATTAGTTACTGTGACGGATTGATCGGCTACTGCGAGACACCGCGCCGTTCTAACCTTGAAGGTTTCATAATGTTAGGCCCGCGGATCGTAACGGGTCAACGACTTGCTTGTGGAGTATATGAAAGGCAGACTATCAGTTCGCTTCTGTAATTTGGAACAAAGAGTTAAGTTTGACGACGCGGTTGGCGCAGTTTCTAGTTCAGCTGGCTACTGAGCCGGCGCGGCGGTCCTGGGTTCGAATATTTTAATTATAACAACAAATTGGTACTAAAAAATATGGTACCCTTCCTGCGCTATTTCGACTCGCACTTCGTCAGTTTTTATTGTTCTATGGAGTTCCGCCATAGTAAATTTCAAGCCTCATACAGTGGCGTAGCTACCCAAGCTAGCTGGGGCTCCCCAAGATCTAAGGGTCCCTGTATCCCTGTCTGCGGTCATAGGGCCCTGAGGCAAACCTCAAGCTGATAGGACTCGCACTGGGGCCCTTGATGAAAGAAAGAAACATTTATTGCCTTACCAAAAAATAAAATAGGTACAGGAATAAGCAAGAACGGCATTATCAGTACATTGTCCCCCAAATTATTCCGTGTGACAAAAGAAGCGGACTGGACATGTGCTGCGACTGCGACAGCATTTTCGGGACGTCCCTTTTCTTACTCTGAAACACATTGTCATATAGATTTGCGGGTGCGACCAAGGTATACATGCATATATGTGCGTGGACACAACCCACCCACACATACATGCGTACATGCTAAAACTAACATCAAAACAATGACAAAAAAAAAAACAATATTTAACAATGAAATGTTCGAAAATAAAAGGATGAATACCATCATGCTCCGCTATTGCCCTTATGCCTTCCTTACTAGAAGTTGTATGGCGTTGCACTTTACTGATTAAAACTAACTATAGCCCGATGCATGTTTTAGGATGATGCGGTTAAGTCATAGCTAGAAAGTGAATGTGGTCGCGCTCCGTGCTCTGACGTCACTCCCCTCGGTAATGGGACGTGGTCTAATTGTTTTGTGGTTTATTAGTACGGTCGTTAACCCGTGGGGTTGTTTCAAAACAAAAGAATTCATCCTCGAGTGAGTACCGTGGTAGCGGGGCCAATCAACTTTTTTCGTACAAAATTCTACCTTATCAGAGAAAAATCATAAAAGGGACTTATGCACTATTTGTTGGATTGAAAAGATAGAATTACTAGACTAATGAATATATACATATTATTCTGTATATTAATTCATTTTAACTTTAATGTGATCGGCGATCAAGCAGACGTCGTTGTATGTCATCCTGGGTTCGTCCACCCTTATTTATTTACCACAACAGTTATTTTTCCTGGTTCTGGTTGCTCCCCACATGACTGACAGTTAAAACATTTCTTATGCACACACACAGTGACAAATTATAGGCTACAATTGTAATCAATAAAAAAAGATGATTTTATTATTTAAATTTCGCCGAAGATACTGTTTCTGTACCCCACTTCCTCCACTGCAAAAATCTTACACCCTGCTGAATCCGGCTCGAAGGACCAACTTTACCTTATGTTCTCTTTTGTTCACAGACTGGATCCGGCAAGACCTACACGATGGGCAGCGGCTGGGAGGGCGAGGATTGCGACGACGACCGCAAGGGCATTATTCCCCGTGCTATCAGGTAAGCATAATCTAAGATGTCTACCTATAGTAAGAACATCATAAAATGCATTATTTTGAGAAAAAATAACGAAAAGCTTTGTCTATAGTCATCACGCCGAATCGACTGGAGGACGGCCCGACCACGGAGAATAAAAATGAGGGTTATGACTTATTAAAATACTTATTAAACACTAAAAAAGGTGAAAGAAGTTCGGTTGGCCGCCGCCGCGACTGTTCGTCTCTCCTGGTCATGAATCGCGTACCGATTCGAAACATGTCGAGCGTTATTCGACTTCTACGACGTGAGTAAGCCCGTTTAAGTATTTTAATATGTCTGAGACTCACGGTAGTTTTCTATGTAAAAAAGAGGGTTATGACTTTTTATTCCACGCGGTCGCAGCTGTCATTGTTATTAAATAAATAAACATTATCTAAATGTTTCAGGGATTTGTTCGCGGGCGCCGACGCTCGCGCGGAAACGGCGCGGGCGCAGGGCCTGCTACCGCCAGAGTTTTCCGTCCAAGCTCAATTCATAGAGCTGTACAATGAAGACATTGTCGACCTACTGGACCCCGCCAAGGATCCTTACGCTAAGGTACGTGGTGACACTGAAACTGGTGATCATTTGACTATGGTTGGGTTAGGTTAGGTTAGCTATGTGCCCTTTAACATGACTTTACAGTGACAGTACTCGCTAGCGGCTCCGTAAACGATTTGTATGGAGAATTGTAGTTCTACAAAGTATCCGCTAGGGGCGCTGATTCTCCGTACACATCGTATACGCTGTAGCGAGTACGGTCACGTCAACTCATGGTAAGGGTACAGTTCCCTCCGGAGTATACCGTGGGGAGTAATTATAGAGCTGTGGGTACAATGAAGACATTGTGGACCTGTTGGACCCCTACGCTAAGGTAAGTGATAACATTAAGGCTGTGTTATCACTGGTCGTTCACAATGGGACTTATAAGGCGGCTTAGAGTCACGCAACGTGTAATGGAATGGACTCGGAGTTCCTCTGCGTGATAGAATCATAAACGAGGATATTCGCAGACGAAACAAAGTAACCGATATAGCTCACATGATTGCACGGTTGAAGTGGCAATGTGCGGGCCATATAGCCCGGAGAACGTGTAGGAAAGCGCTACGTAGATCGGCCACCGACTAAATGGGCGGATGACCTCGTGGAGTGGAGATCCAATGGATGTGGTCTGCACGAGCTCGCACTTTGTGGCGAGTTATTGGGAGGCCTATGTTCAGCAGAGGGCGTCTGTGACTGATAGATAGATAGGTATCGAGAGTGAAACGTTTCTCTATAAAAAAAGGAGATCCCTGACAGGAACCCTTCGTGCGAAAGTTCGACTTGCCCTGTTTTTAAAAGCTTTTATTTAGGTACTTTCACCTGTCCCGTTGTAATGAAATTTTGCAAGTTAAATTTGACCCACTTGCCGGTTTCCGATTAAGCTGAAATTTTGCACGAATATGCAAATCGCGTGACAAAGCAATATTATGATGACGTGGAGCTGATCTGATGATGGAGCTGGAAGGTGGCCATAGGAACTCCGTATTAAATAAAGCAATCAAATCGAGTTTGGGCTCTTTAGAATCGTATCTGTGAGCAATTGGTGGATGTTCAAAGAAAAGTACAGTCGGCTATAAAAGCTTGTCACAAAAATGACATTTTTGATAGAAACTTATTTCTTACACCGATAGTAATGCAGAGTGATATCCCGATAAGTCTGTCCGATTGACCAACGCCTCGTGCGCATCGGATCTCCTTTTACGTGAATTGCAATAAAATTTGCATTCGCTTATGCGAGTGTTGAATGAATCCGAGAGTTGAATGAGGTTTTATCGACTCATTAATTGAAACGTGTTGATTTTTATTAGCATCGCATTTAATTTAATGGTAAATGTGTTATTTTTAAGCAGTTTGGTGTCTTGTGTCCGTTATTCGTATGTCATATGCGATGTTATTATATGCAATGAAGGACTTCATACGCTGTATAGTACTGAATGATGCCACTTAAGTGGCAGTGGGCGGGGCACATTGCTCGTAGAGCCGATGGCCGTTGGGGCAGAAAGGTTCTTGAGTGGCGACCGCGGACCGGAAGACGCAGCGTGGCCCAACAAGGGGACCGATGGTTATGATGGCGAAAAGAAATTGGATGATGGCGGCGCAAGACTGATCGTTGTGCAGAACTTTGGGAAGGCCTTTGTCCAGCAGTGGACGTCTATCGGCTGATATGATAATGATGATAAGTTGACATATCTTCTATATGCCTTATTTTATTTCCTTTTAACTGAAAATCGTGACTAAATATGGCCTTCCTCGACTAAAAATAGTATTGGGTTAGCGAGGGATGCGTTTTTTAGAAACCAATAGAATCACTTTATTTACTGTTTATGAGCTCTCAGATTGCCATTCGGATTTGGGTGAAATTTGAGAGGTTCTTATTTGGATCGCGTAAGAGCGAGTGAGACAGATATAAAACGCGAACCGCATTCTAGCAGCTGTCGCACTGCACCTATCTTGGGTTAATTTTGATGATTGGATTATTTTTATAAGTCGTCTTGGGATTTTTGTGATAAACATACCTGTGCTAACTCGGGGCACCGATACAAAAGTAATGTAGCAAAATATTTTATCGACAAATAAATATATCGATGTTACTGTCCAGATCTAATTGTTAATCAACATAAATATATTTTATTTCAGAATGAAAACAAAAAAGAAATTAAAATAATCGCTTTAATTCATTTTTTTTTTATAATTTTCATAGTCAGTATAAAATCAATATTTTTTCATATTCGTCGGTATTAAAGATTGCCGTCTAGATGAAAATATCCACTTCATAGACATGATATCGCACCGTTTTATAGTAATCGAGAACTTTCAATGAGACATGTATTAATATATATCGACATCTTTTTTATCGATATCAAATTCCTAGAGCGCCCCGAGATAGCGCAGGTCTGGTGATAAACGAAGTAATAGATGCGAAACGAAGCTTATTAAGATCTTGTAAAAAGTGACCGTTACCTGATATGCATGCATCGCTGAGCAAGGAACGGTTGAGTGCAGATGTACAGAAGTTGCATGCAATGCCAACTGTCCCTGTCCCGGCCTGCGTCGGTTACGCCTTAGCAGACTGTTTTTAGGGTTTCGTACCTAAAGTGGAAACAACGGGACCCTATTACTAAGAGTTCATTGTCCGTCTGTCTGTCTGTCTGTCTGTTTGTCACCAACCCGTCTAGCACAACTACGCTTCACGACTCTTCGCGCGACTAAGCATCGCCCGTCACTATCTCACAATACAGCGAATAGAGAGATAGGTAATCTCTCTCGCTCGAGAAATAGTCGCGTGTCATAGTTGTGCTAGAGATGCAGGCTGTATCTCATAACCGAGATAACTAGACAATTAAAATTTTCACAGATGATGTATTTCTGTGGCTGATAATCGCTATAACAACAAATACCTACTAAAACCAGAATAAAATAAATATTTTAAGTGGGGCTCCCATACAACAAACGTGATTGCGTTAACTTAGCACCTCATTTGTATACCTATGGCGCTATACATACCAGGTGCAAACTTAACTTAAGCCGGCCAGTTAAGATGGGATAAATATTTGTACGAAACTCTCGGTACGCGAGTCCGACTCGCAATTGGCCGGTTTTTTGTACTTACCTGAATTAAAAACTAGTAGACCGGCGAGGTGATGTTGCCATCGGAGTTTAAAACAAGCTGTTTATTTATTTATAAAGTCAGTATAGAAATGGCGGACATATTAATGCCAAATCGTAGGAGATAGTGCAATACCGCGTAGGTAAATAACAGCTGTTGATAAAGTTCTCACTTCAATAAAATTCTTAGCATCTGTTTGAATATTGTTTCGTATTTCCACTTGTTACTAACGCGGTATTGCACTATCTCCGACGAAATGGCATTCTCTACCAGTTAACCATAAGGCCAAACAGAGATACTAAGAATCGGTGAGACAAACGAACACGTAACTGGTTTGGCCTGGCTCTGACAGTATAATATCGTATTACAGTATTACAATACGTGGTAGTTAACCGTGCAAGTAACTCATAGACATTTACAAAACTATCAGTATCGGTAAACACCGCGTTAACATCTGTCATTTTATTGCCTATCGGTCCGTTGACTTGGCCGGCGCCCCTAATAGTCTATACTTAGACGATTCCGGGAAACGCGGTTTGTCGAGTTATGAAACTTTGGTAACGGCACAGAAGTTTGTACTTTCTTTATTAAAACACGAATGGATCAAACTATATATCCTAACCTAGCCTAAATAAGTCGCTATTATGCTAAGGGATGGTAATATATCAGCTTGCACATGGCAATAATGATTAGCTTGATATGTCAAAAAACTAAAATATGCAATTGAATCGTTCTCGTTTGAAAATAAAATTAAGTAAATACTGTCAATCTTTTACTTTTATGCTGTTGCATGAAAATTCACAAGCTCGTTATCTCCTTTGATATGACTTTATGTGAACATCGAAGGGTAGGTACTCGTTTTCATTAAAAAATGCAAATATTCGTATTTTGAGCGACGGTTTCCCCATAAGAAAGTGCATCGAATCCTCCTTGTTACACTGAGGTTGTGCTATTTAACAGAAAAAGGATAAATAAATAAATATCAGACAACCTCGCACAAATAGAACTAGTCCCAAATTAAGCTCAAGAAGGCTTGTGTTACGGGTACTAGACGATGATATACATACTTATATAGATAAATATATACTTAAATACAGCAACGATGACCCAAGCACAAATATTCGAATTCATCACACAAATATTCGAACCCGGGACCGCCGCTCTGTAGGCAGGTGCTTACAAACAGCGCCAACCGCGTCGTCAAAAGCAAAGATATGTAAATGTACCGTTCTTTCTTTCAGGGCAAACAGCGCCAACCGCGTCGTCAAAAGCAAAAATATGTAAATGTACCGTTCTTTCTTTCAGGGCGGTCTCAGAATAACAGAAGACGGCTGCGGCGGCGTGAAAGTCGTCGGCGCATCGATGCGCGCCGTGCGCGGCGTAAAGGAGGCGCTCAGCGCCCTCCGCGCAGGCGCGCTGGCCCGCACCACCGCCGCCACCAACATGAACTCGTCCTCCTCTCGCTCGCACGCCGTCTTCACGCTACTCATGAGACAGAGACGACTAGCTCCTGATCAGGACGGTGTAGATAGGGACGCCGAAGCGGAGACACCTGAACAATATGAGACGCTGACGGCGAAGTTCCATTTCGTGGATCTGGCGGGATCCGAGAGATTGAAGAGAACAGGTAATATAAACTTAAGCAATAAAGAACATTCATTTTCTTTAATAAAAATTACGAAAATTTTGAGTATCTAATTTTCTACTTTGTCGAAAGTCGTAAACTAGAAACACAATAATGCAGCAAAAGATACATATATATAATCAAAGATCACAAAGCGATAAAGGAGAGTATGTTGTTGTATTAATAGGTCCTTAGTTAGGATTAGTGGCTTTCCAAATCAGATAAGAACATTGATAACATAAATAAAATCGAGAGTAATTAACCATTTTTTATCCGTTTGTAGGAGCAACAGGCGAACGAGCTAAGGAAGGCATCTCCATCAACTGCGGACTGCTGGCACTAGGAAATGTTATCTCTGCTCTAGGCGACCGTTCAAGAAAGGTCATGCATGTGCCGTACCGGGACTCCAAGCTCACCAGGCTGCTACAAGACTCTTTAGGCGGTAAATATATTAAATACTAGCTGTGCCCCGCGGTGTTACCCGCTCATCCCACGGGAACACTACATTTATTAGGGATGAAAAGTATCCTATGTCCTTTCCCGGGACTGAAACTATCTATATTCCAAATTTCATCTAAATCGGTTCAGCGGTTTTAGCGTGAAGAGGTAACAGACAGACAGACAGACAGACAGACAGACAGACAGACACACTTTCGCATTTATAATATTAGTATGGATAGTATAAATAGTATAATAGTATATATAGTATAGTATATAGTATGGATGTTATAATTATAAGCTCAGGTGACGCTGACGAAGGCATCTCCACCAGCTGCGGGCTGCTAGCTAGCGCTAGGGAACGGCATATCATATCATATGATATCTGTACTGGGTGACCGATTACGGAAGGTGATGCATGTACTCATACCTTACCGGGATTCCAAGCTCGCCAGGCTACTGCAAGACCCTTTGGAGGAGGTAGACATTAAGTATCTTATTGTATTGTAATACTTGTACGACCAACATGTGATGTGACCCTAAAAGAGACACGGCTACATGTACTAGAAAATGTCAAGTGGATATTTCAAGCATTTCTCTGTTTGGTTACCTATCGTTGTGATTGTGGCTGTGGTAAAGCGTCAAACTTTTAGCTTCGTGAAATGGACCCCTGCATGCAAACTAATCTTACTTCGCTATCAAATTGAAATACCTATGCTAATAATATATAATTTCCAGGCAACAGCAACACAGTAATGATAGCCTGCGTGTCGCCCAGCGACCGCGACTTCATGGAGACCCTCAACACGCTCAAGTACGCGAACAGGGCGCGCAACATCAAGAACCGCTGCGTCGTCAACCAGGACCTCACCTCGCGCACCATCAACCAGCTGCGGCACGAGGTCGCCAGGCTACAGCTGGAGCTCGCTGAATACAAACAAGTAAGAACACAAGTAGCATGGTTCAATCCTTCGTCTCGCCTTGAGTTGCTGAGTACGGGGCAGAGTGCGCAACATCAAGAACCGCTGCGTCGTCAACCAGGACCTCACCTCGCGCACCATCAACCAGCTGCGGCACGAGGTCGCCAGGCTACAGCTGGAGCTCGCTGAATACAAACAAGTAAGAACACAAGTAGCATGGTTCAATCCTTCGTCTCGCCTTGAGTTGCTGAGTACGGGGCAGAGTGCGCAACATCAAGAACCGCTGCGTCGTCAACCAGGACCTCACCTCGCGCACCATCAACCAGCTGCGGCACGAGGTCGCCAGGCTACAGCTGGAGCTCGCTGAATACAAACAAGTAAGAACACAAGTAGCATGGTTCAATCCTTCGTCTCGCCTTGAGTTGCTGAGTACGGGGCAGAGTGCGCAACATCAAGAACCGCTGCGTCGTCAACCAGGACCTCACCTCGCGCACCATCAACCAGCTGCGGCACGAGGTCGCCAGGCTACAGCTGGAGCTCGCTGAATACAAACAGGTAAGAACACAAGTAGCATGGTTCAATCCTTCGTCTCGCCTTGAGTTGCTGAGTACGGGGCAGAGTGCGCAACATCAAGAACCGCTGCGTCGTCAACCAGGACCTCACCTCGCGCACCATCAACCAGCTGCGGCACGAGGTCGCCAGGCTACAGCTGGAGCTCGCTGAATACAAACAGGTAAGAACACAAGTAGCATGGTTCAATCCTTCGTCTCGCCTTGAGTTGCTGAGTACGGGGCAGAGTGCGCAACATCAAGAACCGCTGCGTCGTCAACCAGGACCTCACCTCGCGCACCATCAACCAGCTGCGGCACGAGGTCGCCAGGCTACAGCTGGAGCTCGCTGAATACAAACAAGTAAGAACTTTACTGATGATCATGCACCACTAACATGCTGAGTACGGGACAGAGTGTGCGACTGTGCGCCCGCGTCAACGACTCCCCCCATTCACTCCTGTGGCGCGGAGATAATCCCATTAGCGGATTATACTCCCAAACAAAGTCCGACTACTGGTTGTGAGGGCTAAACAGCCCTGATACAGTTCATGTTTAAAAAAAAAGGGACAGAGTGTGCGACATCCCGAACCGCTGCGTGGTCAACCAGCACCTCGCCTCGCAAACCATTAACCAGTTATATCACTATGTTACAACTAGGACTCTCTGAATACAAATAAATGAAAATATCACTGACACTATCTAGCCACAACTATGGTTCTTTTCTTGGTATCTGACTTTGATCCGTCGATGATCAACACTGTCTATATTTATCGAATGATATAACGACAGTCTGCAGTAACGCATCTTCTTTCGAAACTGCTCAATTTCTAAGCCATAAGCGAAAACCTTTCCCTAACAATGAGCGTGAAATGAGAAACGGGTATTGTACATATCGACGGCAAAAAGCGGAAACGTAGTAAATGTCAAGGCAATTCATTAGCGATTACTACGTTTCCGCTTTTTACCGTCGATATTTGATATACAGTATAACCTACGTGTGATTCGTGCTATGCGCGCTGCGTGAATGTACTGCGCCGATAGACTCATTTGACTGATGCTAACCTAATATCAAGTTATAATCTCATTAAAACTTTTTACAATAGTTCAATATCAAGTTAATCAAATACTACTGCAGGGTGTCTACAGACTGTGTAGTAGGGTACCCAATAACTACAACAATTTAAAAAATAACGAAATCTTCTTTCACAGGGCAAACGTATAATATCAGAAAACGGCGAAGAAGGCTGGAGTGACGTAGCCCAAGAGAACGCCATACTCACCGGCGAGGTTGAATCCCTCAGACGAAGAGTGAAAGCCATGCAGGGCACCATCGACCAGCTGTCGGCGCGCAACAGCGAGCTGGTGGCCGAGAAGGCGCTCGGCAACTGGGGCCCGAAGGACGGCAGCCCCGAGACTGCTGATTGCTCACTTACTGCTCTAGTACAGGTTAGTTTTATATTATACTAGCGACCCGCCTCGGCTTCGCACGGGTGCAATGCTGATAAATTACATATTGAATCACTCTATATATAAACCGCAGCAAAATCCATTGCGTAGTTTTAAAGATCTAAGCATACATGCATTGGGACAGACAGAAGGAAGCGACTTTGTTTTATGTAGTGATTTTTTAGTGATCGTCAAGAATATTTAGGGTAACATAAGTTAGGTGTGTCATTGTTCAATAACCAGTTGGTTGCTGAGAAGACTTTGTAAGTAGCGATGTGTCGTTTTGGGGTTAAATGGGTAGCGATACTTACTGTATTTCGTATTCGTGATTCAATCAGCAGTATCTAAAGCAAAAAGCCACTGGACACCAGCTTTCAATGTAAAAGAAGAAAGAGGCAGCTGCTTTGATGGCAGGCAGTATATTTCGTTGAATTGAATTGTACTAAAATGGAAAATTTCTTTATCCTTTAAAATTGACTTCTATCACTCGAGAAATCTAATCGTAGGGTATGATTCACAGGGATACGTAGGCGAGATAGAGGAGCTCAGGGCACAGCTGATGGAAGCGAACGGACTGTACGAGGCCAGCCGGCGGCGCGAGGCGATGGCGGCGCGGACCCGGCACGAGTCCGTCCACGACGCGGCGGCCATCCTCGACGACGCCAAGCGCGAGCTGTACAAGGTAACCGCGGCCCGGAGTGACTGTGGGGCGGCTGTAGCTCGGAGCACGACTGATGGCGGCGCGGACCCGGCACGAGTCCGTCCACGACGCGGCGGCCATCCTCGACGACGCCAAGCGCGAGCTGTACAAGGTAACCGCGGCCCGGAGTGACTGTGGGGCGGCTGTAGCTCGGAGCACGACTGATGGCGGCGCGGACCCGGCACGAGTCCGTCCACGACGCGGCGGCCATCCTCGACGACGCCAAGCGCGAGCTGTACAAGGTAACCGCGGCCCGGAGTGACTGTGGGGCGGCTGTAGCTCGGAGCACGACTGATGGCGGCGCGGACCCGGCACGAGTCCGTCCACGACGCGGCGGCCATCCTCGACGACGCCAAGCGCGAGCTGTACAAGGTAACCGCGGCCCGGAGTGACTGTGGGGCGGCTGTAGCTCGGAGCACGACTGATGGCGGCGCGGACCCGGCACGAGTCCGTCCACGACGCGGCGGCCATCCTCGACGACGCCAAGCGCGAGCTGTACAAGGTAACCGCGGCCCGGAGTGACTGTAGAGCGGCAGCAGCTCTCGTCACTGTTCCAGAAATAACTGACGAAATGTTACATGACAAGACGCCAAACGACAGATACTAGTATCATGAAAAAAACTGCAGGACTCAATAGATAGACCTTGTCATATTTGTAAATTAAAAATTTAACGGAACTTGTGTTAATTTCATAAAATTATGCTGAAAGGGATTTTAGCGTTCCTATACTCCGTCATTCGATTTTGATGAGTATTTTTTTGTTAAGATATGAACTGGGAAGTTTGGAACAATGCACCAGCGTCAGTCAGGCGTTCGCTGTACCGGCGTCAACACGTGTTATGAACAGAACATGCCATGACTTCGGCGGCGAGCGTCAGCGGCGAGTGGCGGCCATACGAGTTAGAGAGACACCGCGCTCGGACCTTCCGCTCCTATGATTGCCGCTTGCCGGGGCGTTTGAAATGTTGACTTTGTTACGACTAGTCCAATCGAGGCTCATGTATGAAACTCGCTGCTATACTTGATTAGTTTATTTACATATTGGGGATCACAAAATATCTAATACTTATGTTATGTAACACTTTATACTCTCGGGGTTAGTACACATAATTAAATGGCGATATTTTTGATTCCGACGGGTACTGATAAATTTGGCCCATATCTCCAGTAACAACTCGCTTGTTTCATCAGTACCTCTGAGACCACGGTACGTGAAACTGTGTCGAAACGTCAGACAATGATGGTAAATCAAAAATATCGTGATAGACCCGTTTTAATGAGTTTTAATTATAATACTTATGTTTCTTTTCACAGGAGAAGGAGCTCCTAGCCCGCAGCATGGGCGAGCTAGAGTTCCAACGCAAACTGAACATGAGCGACAGCGTCAGCAGCGCTGCCGGCGACGGCGACGCGGACGCATTCGGCGTCAGGGAGCGAGCCGAAGGGGAGAGCGCCGACGACTCCGAGCCCTCCGACCAGGAGGACTCCGACTCGGAGAGAGAGGAGCAGGAACAGGAGGAGGTCAAAGGTGAGATACCTGGAGACAACTTGAGGTAACGAAGGGTCAGTTGCCATTCTCAACGCTGGAAAGAACGCCAACGTGTCCGACTAGAAGGACTTGATGGCTTAAACAAAGTATTGAGGCGACTGCCACGCATTTAAATAAAACAATTAAACGAACTATAGGCACCTTTGACAACAGTAACTGGAAAGTTGCCGAAACGCAAGGAAGGCTTAAATAATGAATACGCGCTATATAATCCGCTTAAATTGTTTTATTTAAAAGTATTGAGGCACTAATCCATGCCCACAAATGGTCTGTCTTTATCATGCCTTTAGG
Source organism: Apotomis capreana (assembly GCA_947623375.1). Classification (NCBI taxonomy): domain Eukaryota; kingdom Metazoa; phylum Arthropoda; class Insecta; order Lepidoptera; family Tortricidae; genus Apotomis; species Apotomis capreana. The sequence goes on from OX392501.1 coordinate 3,321,270, forward strand.
CATTCTCTACCAGTCAACCGCTGGGTTATACACAAATATGTAGTCGTTGCAGGATCAAAGGTCACAACACAAATCAGTTACGATAGATATACATATATATATTTATTAGGAAGAAGAAAGTTAGTTGGAGAGATTGTCAGAAAGATGCTTGCTTAATATGCACTTGAAATAAAATTTGGTCTGAGCTCGCTTAAGAGCCCACCCATGCAAAATTCGTCAGGTGAATGATCCTAGATAACCCTTTTTTTAGATATTTTCGGTTGGATCTTCAAAACCCTTCCGTTTTAACAATGTTTTGTAGCTTAATAGATGCATAATTATAAGTTTTCAAAAACTGTAAAACTATTTTCAATATAAAATGCACACGTTTATGACACAAGTCGCTCACGCTTACGCTCAGTGAGAGAGCTGGCCAACGCGTTGGCGCCCTCTTAATGTCGACGTTGTCTCTTACTAATCTTTACTACTATTCGCCACAGCTCAACGCGCGTTATCAGCCCAGCTAGCGGCCCTAAGCGACGATATCGATACCAAAGCGCGGCTCATCGAACAACTAGAGCTGTCCCAGCGACGGCTGGCGGCGCTCCGACAACACTACGAGCAGAGACTCGACACTCTCCACACACAGATCAAGGCCACGCATGCTGAGAGAGACAAAGTGCTGTCCACTCTGAGTAAGTACTTCACATCCACAACTAGAGCTGTCCCAGCACAGCCAGCGGCCCTAAGCGACGGCATCTACACCCGTTGTTGTCTACCCTCAGTGAGAACATAACTAATTAAAAAATAAAATAATTTTTCATGTGTACCTATACACATGACAAGACAAATTGCATTTTTGTAACGTGCATAAATGAGCGTGTTCCAACTTTTAATTTAGAATGAATCGGTAAATTTCCCGATTAAAATTCATTCATTAGTAAATTTATCGACTAATGCCCATCTCTGCCCCTAGCGCAATGGCTCCCTAATATTACTTACAACATGATGTGTATATCTAATATTGTAGGGAATTTGGAATGATCTTTGTTTCATATGTTTCGTAACCTAACTCCAACTTCTTCCACAGCCTCCCAAGCGTCCCCGCCCAGCGAGAAACTGAAACGCGTCAAAGACGAGTACGAGCGGCGACTCAGCGGCATGGCGCGCGAACTGAAGCGACTACAGACGGCAGCCAGAGAGCACACCAGACTACAGCGGTCGCAGCGACAGACCGCGCAGCAGATACTGACGCTCAAGAACGAGCTGCATTCCATGAAACGCGATAAGGTCAGTGGTTACCTGGTTACATACTCATGTCAAACTGAAGCGACTACAAACTGCGGCCAGAGAGCACACCAGACTACAGCGGTCGCAGCGACAGACCGCGCAGCAAATACTGACGCTCAAGAACGAGCTGCATTCCATGAAACGCGATAAGGTCAGTGGTTACCTGGTTACATACTCATGTCAAACTGAAGCGACTACAAACTGCGGCCAGAGAGCACACCAGACTACAGCGGTCGCAGCGACAGACCGCGCAGCAGATACTGACGCCCAAGAACGAGCTGCATTCCATGAAACGCGATAAGGTCAGTGGTTTCATACGAGCATGTCAAACTGAAGCGACTACAGACTGCAGCCAGAGAGCACACCAGACTACAGCGGTCGCAGCGACAGACCGCGCAGCAAATACTGACGCTCAAGAACGAGCTGCATTCCATGAAACGCGATAAGGTCAGTGGTTACCTGGTTACATACTCATGTCAAACTGAAGCGACTACAAACTGCAGCCAGAGAGCACACCAGACTACAGCGGTCGCAGCGACAGACCGCGCAGCAAATACTGACGCTCAAGAACGAGCTGCATTCCATGAAACGCGATAAGGTCAGTGGTTACCTGGTTACATACTCATGTCAAACTGAAGCGACTACAAACTGCGGCCAGAGAGCACACCAGACTACAGCGGTCGCAGCGACAGACCGCGCAGCAAATACTGACGCTCAAGAACGAGCTGCATTCCATGAAACGCGATAAGGTCAGTGGTTACCTGGTTACATACTCATGTCAAACTGAAGCGACTACAAACTGCAGCCAGAGAGCACACCAGACTACAGCGGTCGCAGCGACAGACCGCGCAGCAAATACTGACGCTCAAGAACGAGCTGCATTCCATGAAACGCGATAAGGTCAGTGGTTACCTGGTTACATACTCATGTCAAACTGAAGCGACTACAAACTGCGGCCAGAGAGCACACCAGACTACAGCGGTCGCAGCGACAGACCGCGCAGCAAATACTGACGCTCAAGAACGAGCTGCATTCCATGAAACGCGATAAGGTCAGTGGTTACCTGGTTACATACTCATGTCAAACTGAAGCGACTACAAACTGCGGCCAGAGAGCACACCAGACTACAGCGGTCGCAGCGACAGACCGCGCAGCAGATACTGACGCCCAAGAACGAGCTGCATTCCATGAAACGCGATAAGGTCAGTGGTTTCATACGAGCATGTCGAACTGAAGCGACTACAAACTGCAGCCAGAGAGCACACCAGACTACAGCGGTCGCAGCGACAGACCGCGCAGCAGATACTGACGCTCAAGAACCAGCTGCATTCCATGAAACGCGATAAGGTTAGTGGTTTCATACGAGCATGTCAAACTGAAGCATCTATATCTACTGTAAGGATATTATTGGTCGGTGACAGCAGAGCTAGCATATTAGATTTTAGCTACATCTACATATCTATTTATACTATTATAAAATTCTAAACTTGTATTGAAAATCATCTATGGAGAGGAGAGGGGTCATGGTTTCAGGAAAAATCTCAATAGCGTCATCCAGGATCGCCATTTGTTTTGTATGGGCGCCGTGCCAGCCTGGCGCCATCTGTTGGCCATAATTTCCTTTGTTCTCGCATCACGCCGAAAAGGCTGGACAAACATCTAAAGACAGGACATCTAATAGCTCAGTTTCATTGGTCGATAGGGCCCGCATGCGGGGTGCGGTAGATATCCATAACGCATACCATTATGAGTTTTCACTGGTCGTTATACCGAATGCGGGGAGTCCAGCATGCCGTATGTCGACCGAGTTATCGACTTGTGAGTTTCACTAATTGTTATACCGCATGCGGGGAGTGCCCGCGTCCCCGCATGCCGTATATTGACCGAGTTATCGACCAATGAAACTGAGTCATTAAGATTGTTATAGGATACATTTTATCCGTCTACGGTAACGAAAAAAATACGAGGACGAAGTTAACCTCCTAGTATAAAAATATATTTCATAAATGCTTCTTGTCACAGGTCAAACTTATACAGCGCATGCGCGAGGAAGCCAAGCGGCACGCACAGGCTGAGGCGATTAGGGCGAAAGAGGTAAACATATCTTAAATAAATAAAGCTTGTGATACACTATGAAATCTATCACTGTACTTGTGTGTTTTTATTTTTTATCACTTCAATAACGTTGATATCGTAACAAACAATTATTTTGAAGCAGCTAGGTTTCAATTTCTTGTGATAATGTCAGAAAATCCTGCATATTGACACGAAATGGCCTGAAAAATCAGTTTTCTCCAACTTGCTTGGAAATGTTCCCATTAATGTAGTAAAACTGGACCGCGAAATCGTTCGTTATATTTAGAAGGCGTTAATGAAAATTAAAAAATATATATATTATTGGCCTTAGCCGGGAAATCAATATTATTTAAATAAGACGATTAAGTAAAAAACACACCTTCCGTTTATAACGTCTCATACAAATGAGGGTAATCTTAATTTGGCCGGTTACTGCATTTTTACTTTTAATTTTTTCAAAGACTGATAATTCACCATACAGCCAATTATTCTCCACTAAATTTAAAAAATAAAAACTATCATAAACTTTTTAATTGTTCTCTGCGTTTAGTTCATGCACTGAACATTTTTTTGCTCTGCTACTGTCAATGTATTTGAAATGTCGACAAATTTCGAATAACGGACAAACAATTTAAATAATAATCTTATATGCGGTTATTTTATTTTCATGATTGTTAGTTATTTATTAGAGATTTCTCACGAAAGTTTTAATTTTAATAATATGATGATATTTAATGAGTGAGTTGAAAATTAATAAGTGTACCAAACGTAAACAAATAAAAAATAAAACAGAAATGATTGTGTCCAAATCAATATAAAAGTTATTTTGAACTTATGTTATGATCTTCTCCGAATGATAAATATGGTATGGTTTCTAAAAAAAAATAGTGTGTTTAGAAGTTGTTAATTTAACTAAAATTTATAATTACCTATGTGCATAATTTTTGTTATTGTGTTTTCATATATATTTAATTCCTATTCATATATTTTGTTTTAAATCAAACATATGATTCGGACCCGAAATTTTATTCCTATTCCTAAAAAAAATAAGTACCAAATGAACTTCATGGTACTGATATATTAAATTAAAATGTAGATTGGTGATTATTTCCAAGCATATTTGGAGAAAAGCACTATACAAGCCTCGGCGGGAATGTCAGTTCGCAGATTCGTATTATTGAAGGACTCGGCTACGCCTCGTCCTTAAAAATCATACTCATCCACGAACTGACTTTTCCCGGCCTCGGCAGTAATATACTATTACGTCATTTTAAAGTAACCTAATCTTTGTCGCATATATATTACAATGTGCTTCATATATCATTTCATTATATATATATTTCTGTGAATAGGTGGCACAACTCCGGAAAGAATCTCGCAAGAACGCCAACATCATCCGATCACTCGAAGCAGAAACACGATTGAAAGAACAGGTCAGTACTATAGACAAATATAAATAAACTATGCACAAATCGTAGCCTTAATATTTGTATTTAAATTGCAGAGTGTGAAAATATACATTTTTATTACATTATTTTTAGGTTTTTAATCATGTTTATAACAATAATGCCTTGTGAGAAAATACGTTATTCTTTAAATTTAAAGCTGTTTTGTTTCTTTCATCCTCCCCACTTAGATAGTCGGCAGTTCACGACTGTGCCTTTCTTTAGAAATTTCCGGCCACGCACGGCTGCATTGCCGAATTGTCGCTTGCGGTATTTCCGGACCGATACGAATTTCAAGTTTTCAAGAAAAGAGCGTACTCCCACCTTAAAGGCCGACAACGCACTTGTGACTACTCTAGTGTTGCAAGTGTCTATGGGTGACATAAAAAAAAACTTGCCAGTCACGCAGACCTATCGGTTAGTTTCCCGAGATTCACTAAAGCTTTGCCATGGCCATAGACTACAATTGACTCTAATTAAGGGTTTCACTTTTGGACCGCTAGTAACCCCCTACTAATAAAATATGATTGGCTCATAAGAAGTATGGTAACGAATATATTTTTTTGTTTTCGTAGGTATTGAAAAGAAAGCAGGAAGAAGTTTCTTTGCTCAGAAGAGGCCACCGCGACAAGCTGAGCAGTAGAGCTGCCGGCAGACTACGCGGTAAGTTGTCAAGCTATAGTCTACGTTGCTCGTAGAACCAATGGCCGTTGGGGCAGAAAGGAGCAATGGGGTAGCACCATCAAGGTGGACCGACGACCTGATTGGGATCGCGGGCAGAGATTGGATGAGGGCGGCGCAAGACCGATCGTTGTGGAGATCTTTGGGGGAGGGTTTTACCAGTGGACTTCTATCGGCTGATATGATGATAATGTTGAATCTACTTTGATGATGATATTCTTTATTCATTTGTAACCTCACTGGAACTTTAATTTTCCTCCAAATAAGGTCAGTCGGGACAACTGTGCCAGCGGGACAAGCGCGCCATACGAGGGCTGCCTTTTATATTTTGAGAATAGAAACCAAAAACAATTATATAGCAATAAAAAAGGTTTCATTGCTTTTCAAAGTACCCTCCTCTCAAGTCTACGCATTTTTTATCCGGTTGAACCAATTCAAAACGCAATTCAACCACTCTGATTGGGACACCTCCGAAACGTGCATTTTGAACGCATCAACCGTTGCCTTAGGTGTCAAAAAACGTTGCCCTCGTCGTTTGTTCTTGATATGAGGGAATAAAAGGAAATCGTTAGGGGCTAAATCTGGACTGTACGGCGGATGGCCCAATGAATCGACGTTTTTAGTGTTTAAAAACTTGGAAGTTAATGCATACTTGTGAGGACTCGCATTGTCGTGGTGGAGTATAATTCGTTGGCGGCGGCGGCGGTTGGTTTCTCTAACTTTTTCAATGACCTCTGGCATACAAATGGCTGTGCCCCAGTCAGAATTGACCGTTCTACGTTTTTCTAAAGGAACGGTCGCAATATATTTTATTAAAGAAACGGGCAACCATTTGTTTTGAAACGCTTCGTGGACGAATAACTTTAGTGGGATACGGTTCATTTTGAAAGATCCATACAGTGGACTTGGTATATACGGAGGTACGTAGTAATGAAACAAGCGCGTTAGACGAGAGCTCGTTTATTACTGGCGCGGGGATCAGGTTACAGTGGACAGATCGGTGACGTCATGCGTCCGCGTACATATCATCTCCTCCCAACATAATTAAGGGAACCCGAGACAACAAGAAAACACACTCAATAAATTAAACCTTATAACTAATTTACTTAGACCTAGGTCGCAATTGATGACGACGTTGGGGAGCGGGCGACGTGTTGCTCGCCGAAGCGACGTCGTTACCTTCACTCTCAATAAGCGGCGACGCATCTACTGTCGTCGGTCGCTCGGTCCCAATGTCCTCCTCCACTGCTTCGGCATCCTCCCACCTTTCCTCGTTACACATCTCGTCTACCGAGTCTGAGTTTATTGTTAACGAGTTATCAACAGTAACATCTTTTTGTTGTTCTGATGTACAAGAGGTTGAAGGGGAAGAGTCCGTTCTTACAATAGGTGATGTCAAACTTGTACAGTCTTTATTATTAACATCTCCGTTATTGCTCGTATATCGCAATATCTGATCAACATGGCGTCTACATATTATATTTTGTCCTTCCAAGCTGACCAGATACATTCTACAACCAATTTTCTTAATAATTTTGCCTTTGCTCCAATATGGCTTCCGGTTTTCAAAGCATTTTGCCCAAACGTCATCATTTACATCAAATGAACGCGCTTCTTCATTCACCTGCGCGCGCGTCGAAGAATGCGCGCTGTTAGCGGTTTTGCCTCGCGGCGGTACTATAAGATCTAATCTCGAACGTAACTCCCGACCGAACATTAACTTAGCCGGTGTTACTCCCGTTGTACAATGTACTGTAGTGCGATATTCGAACAAATAACTTTGTAGCTTTTGATTTAAACTTTTTGTACATCGCAGATCCTGTTCAATTAGACTTGATCATTTTTTTACAATTCCTTACTGCACATTCAGCTAACCCGTTACTAATCGGGTGATATATAGGCGAAGTAACGTAAATAATACCACTGTTTTTACAAAAACTCGTGAATTCTTGTGATGCAATCTTAGCATCGTTGTCAGATACTATGGTTTCTGGCAATCCGAATCTCGAAAATAACAACAATAATTCTGTAATTAAATGTTTCGTAGTAGTACTGCCAGTCATATCTATACATTCTACCCATTTACTAAAAGCGTCTACCACAATCAAATACGTCCGTTGAGCTACAGTCATGTAATCAATGTGAATACGATGCCATGGACCGGGTGGCCGCGCCCAGCTGGCCGGCGGCGCGCGCGGCGGCGCCGCTCGCAGAGCGCTGCACACGGCGCACGCGCCGATCAGCTGTTCGATGTCGAGGTCTATGCCGGGCCACCACATGCGTGCGCGGGCATTGCTTTTAGTTTTTACTATTCCTTGATGGGTTTTATGCAATTCCTCTAATAACCTACTTCTTAATGACTTCGGAACGATAACTCGATGTCCTCTCATTAAACAGCCCTTTTCCATTTCTATATCATTTTTACAACGAAAATAAGGAGTGATGTTAGGACACTTTACTTTTCGTGGCCAACCCTTCTGAACATATTTACCAACAGACACTAAAGTATTATCAGTAGCCGTCGCGTTTTGAATCTCCTTGTAAGTGAGCGGGGTTAGCTGCTCAAGTTGTAATGCGTTAACTGTCAGTAGATTGCATTGCTTTACCGCCGGCGATGCCGAATTGCTATCAAACGGCCCCGCGCGCGAGAAATAATCGGCGACAATATTATTTTTACCCGAAGTGTACTGAATTGTATAATTATACGCCGATAAAAATATAGCATATCGTACTAAACGTGAAGCCGTCATTACCGAAATACCGTTCTTTTTCCCGAAAATTGCTAATAACGGTTGATGATCCGTTTTCAGTATAAAAGGTTCTGAACGCCCATATAGATATTGGTGGAATCGTTTGACTCCAAACACAATCGCCACCGCTTCTTTATTTAATTGGCTATAGTTCCGCTCGCTACTCGAGAGTGAGCGCGAGCCATAAGCAAGCGGGCGCTCGACTCTGTCCGCACCGACCTGCGCCAGGACGGCCCCGAGCCCCGCCGGCCCAGCGTCCACGCTGAGCACCAGCCGCGCGCTGGGGTCAAAGTGCGCCAGCACGCGCTCGGATGCCAACTCCCGCTTCATCCGCTCAAAGGCCGCTTCGTGTCGCGGCGTCCACTCCCACCCCGCATCCGCGCGTAATAATTCGTGTAGTGGACTTAGGATACTTGACGCGTTTTGTACGAAATTGCGGTAATAGCCAGCTAAGCCTAAAAAACTCTTAAGCTCCTTAACATTACTAGGCCGCGGCGCCTTTAAAATAGCATCTACTTTTTTCGGACACTTATGTAAGCCATGTTTATTGATAATATGACCTAAATACGTAACGTTGTCTTGAAAGAGCGCGCATTTGCTCTTCTGCAGTCGCAATCCAGCGTCTTGGAACCTGTCAAGCACTAACTTTAGTCTGTTCAAATGTTCCTCTTTAGTTGCCCCAGTGACGCACACATCGTCCAAAAAAACGGCTACTCCCTCGATCCCAGCTAACAAATTCTCAATCGTCCGCTGGAACACAGCAGGAGCACTAGCAATTCCATATACCAGCCTAGTACTAACAAATAACCCTTTAGTCGTATTGATTGTGGTTAACTTTTGCGCTTCTTTCGTTAAAACTAATTGATTATATGCCTGACTGCAGTCCAACTTCGAATATTGCTCTCCGCCACTCAATTTAGCAAAAATTTCCTCAATACGAGGTAGCGGATATTTATCAATATAAATATCATTATTAACAGTTAAAGAGTAATCCCCACATATCCGAACGCTGCCATTACTTTTTAAAACCGGCACTATGGGTGTTGCGTAATCCGAGTAATTAACCGGTACCAATATACCTTCCCGCGTTAGTCGTGCGAGTTCATTTTCTACCTGCGATTTTAAAGCGAATGGCAACGGCCTGGCTTTGAAAAACTTCGGTTTAGCGCTTTCTTTTAATTGCAGATTTACTTCGAACTTGTTAAAACATCCAAGCTCGTCACGAAATAATGGCTCATACTTGTCTAACAATGTTTTTATTTCTAAGTTGATACAATTACGAACTGCGATGTTATGATTCCCAGAGATGAAACTTATTTCAAATTTAACCATAAATTCACGCCCAAGTAACGGATTCGCCCCGTTTCCAACGACGTAAAACGTTAATTGCTTCGTCACGTTGCGATAAGTTACATCCATCGCGAATCTACCCTTCGGCATGATTTTATGACCGTTATAGAAACACATTTGAATATTACATTTTTCTAACGGAATTCCTGAGAAATGTTCTAAATACAGTGCGTGACTAATGACATTCGTACTTGACCCTGAATCAAGTTCCATCTTTAATACAACTTTCCTATTAAGAGCAACCGGAATTAAAATAGGATCATAATTGACGCACCTTAAATTGAATAACTGGCATTCCTCACAATCACTGCATTCCTCGGCCGTCTGTAATTGCGATGACGGTCCCATTTCTATATTATGCACTCGATTGGCTTTGCACACTTTTTTAAGATGTCCTTTTTCGTGACACTTTTGACACCGGTAATTTCTAAACCTACACCGCTCTGCCGTGTGATTACGAAGACCACAAACGTTACAACTGGGCAAGGAACCGGCGCTTCCTCCCGGGCGGCTGCCTTGCCCGGCACGACCGCCGTTGCCTCTGTGACCTCCGCGGCCAGCGCTGCCGCTCCTTGTCGTGCTCGTCCTGAAGAGTGGTTCTTCTTTGAGCCCCACAGGCGCCGCCCGTGCCTGTCGCGCACAAGCCGCCTGCTGAGCTAACTCCAACGCCTTAGCAAAAGTCAACTTATCGACGTCCTGCTCGCAGAGCCGGTCACGTTCTGGTCCCACATTAAATCCCAAAACAAAACGGTCGCGGAGCATCATCTCTAGAGCGGATCCGAACTCGCAATAAACTGCAAGTCCACGTAGTCGAGCCGCCCAGTCTTCAACCCTCTCGCCTTCTGCTTTTACTGCATTGTAAAATTTTGCCTTGTCAGTGAAAGTTGACCTTTTCGGTGTAAAATGATCGTTGATTAATCCGATTAGCTCGTCGTACTTCGCTGTTTCTACGTCCTTGGGGTGCGCGAGGTTTGAAAGTAGCCGATATGCACCATCGGAAAGATGCGTTAACAATACTGCCTTCTTTTTTTCTGGTGTGTCGATGGCATTTAACCCTACAAACTGCTTTAATCGACTAGCAAATATTTGCCAATCCTGAGTATTCGGATCAAAAATGGGAACACTGCCTAAAAATCCAGACATTATATTTAACCGCGCGGGTAAGACACAGCCTCGATCGTCAATGGTATATACGGAGGTACGTAGTAATGAAACAAGTGCGTTAGACGAGAGCTCGTTTATTACTGGCGCGGGGATCAGGTTACAGTGGACAGATCGGTGACGTCATGCGTCCGCGTACATATCAGGACTACTCTTTGGATTCGTGTTCATACGCATAGATCCACGATTCGTCGCCTATCACAATGTCATACACATGAAGCGAAAATTGAAAAATTTAATGATTCGGACAGGATTCGAACCTGCGTTTCCAACGGCTTTCCGGGCCAACACGAGCGTTCTCCCAATTAGACCGTTAAGCAGACGTTACTGCTTTAATAAAAATATGTCCTACACATGTTTTAAAGCTCTGCTATTGTATTATGTAAGCATTTCGTTACACCAATCAACACAAGCCTACTTTTAAGCACCTCTCAAATGTTGTGGAATCCATCGCGAACAAATCTTCTTGACTGCGAAATATTCATGCAATATGGTATGTACGCTGGTCCCACTAATGCCCACGGACGCTTCTATCTCCTGATAGGTCATGTGGTGGTCTTGCTAAATGATTTCACGCACAGCTTTAATGTTTATCTGAACAACCACAGTTTTTGGACGACCTTCACGAAATTCATCCACAAGAGAACTACAGCCACGGTTAAATTCCGCAAACCATCGATACATACTCGTTCTTGACAGTGCTTCGTCACGAAATGTAAAATTAAGTTCATCAACGCAGTATAGTTGCCGTAAGCCGTGTTTAAAATTGTATAAATCAACTCCCGAAAATGTTCAGGGCTCAATTCGATGTCTATCAGCTACGACTATTTTTCAAATGACAAAAAAACAAAAACAAAATACGATCGCAGCATAACTTTTTTAACTTTATATTGCCGCCAAAAGGTTCAAACTATACTACAGAAATGTCACTTGTCAGATAGAAGCTCTGGTGTAGTCAAATCCCAAAATATAAAAGGCAACCCTCGTATCATATCGAAAACAGATCTGATGCTACTAACGCCATCCTATATTGGCCATGCAATGTATGCGAAATTGTGGTTGTTACTCAAACATTCGTCACGTTTTGAAAGAAGGCGCAAACACCACAGTCACCGTTTTTCCAGGCAACCGCTCGCGGACCTCCTACCGCGAGACCTGGTCCCGGCTGGAGGCCTGGCTGTCCCGCGCGTGCGCCGCGCGCTCCACGCTCGGCGACCTGGAGAGCGCGCTCGAGCGGCACCTCAGGCAGCGCGAGCGCGCGCACGCGGAGGGAGACACGCCGCTGCTGGAGTACCTGAGGGGAGCCATCGCCGACACGCACCATCAGATCATGCAGCTCGAGGTATGATACCCTGCGCCCGCGCTCCACGCTCGGCGACCTGGAGAGCGCGCTCGAGCGGCACCTCAGGCAGCGCGAGCGCGCGCACGCGGAGGGAGACACGCCGCTGCTGGAGTACCTGAGGGGAGCCATCGCCGACACGCACCATCAGATCATGCAGCTCGAGGTATGATACCCTGCGCCCGCGCTCCACGCTCGGCGACCTGGAGAGCGCGCTCGAGCGGCACCTCAGGCAGCGCGAGCGCGCGCACGCGGAGGGAGACACGCCGCTGCTGGAGTACCTGAGGGGAGCCATCGCCGACACGCACCATCAGATCATGCAGCTCGAGGTATGATACCCTGCGCCCGCGCTCCACGCTCGGCGACCTGGAGAGCGCGCTCGAGCGGCACCTCAGGCAGCGCGAGCGCGCGCACGCGGAGGGAGACACGCCGCTGCTGGAGTACCTGAGGGGAGCCATCGCCGACACGCACCATCAGATCATGCAGCTCGAGGTATGATAACTCTATTATTGACAGAGCGAGCGTTAAGACCGGCAACGCACTTGTGACTCCTCTGGTGTTGTGTGTCTATGGGCGACGGTAATCGCGCACCATCAGGCGTTCTGTTTGCTCGTTTGCCCCCTATGACATAAAAAAACAGGAAAAGCGTCTCCGTTTCATATTATTACGTATTTCCGGATGCTCGCATGTCCACTTGTACAGATATGCCGTTATAGACGGCTGTTGTCGTCTAGAAGTCTCGTTTCTCAATTAATTCTCATGAAATTTTGTAAATTCGTTTGATAAGTAGGTATATCGAATACTTTTGCCGATTAATTTTTTTCCAAAATAAATATTTACAGATATTTTCAAATAGACTCACGAGGTCTACACACGGCACATATTAGAATTAATGTACATAATTATTCGATCCCAACACGAGTGAACTGATATTTTTCATTGCTTATATCAATTCATTAATGTAAGATTACTCTTTCAGGAAGAGAACGACGAGAACGAGCTCCCCCGGCTGTTAGAGCCAGTAGATTGCGCGGAGGCGGGCCGCTACGCTCTCACCAGGCTGGCCTCCCTGGCGCTCCAACACGCTCACGACGCCGCGAGACACCAGCAAGCGTTGGCTGACGCGAGGGCGCAGGTTGCGCAGGTAATACTTTAATTAGTGGTGATTGGTTTTTGAAACTGGAGAAGAAGCAAGTCAAATGGATTTACTACAATATATTCACCTTTACAGATGGAGGAGAGCGCAGAGCGTGCGGCGGCGGCCATGCGCGCGGCCGGCGACCACAACCTGAACCCCTGGGGCGGCTCGCTCGCCGCCGTGCTGGCCAGGGTGTCCTCCGGCACCAGCACCAGATCTGTGTCGCCTGTTGATGGGTGAGACACTGTGTAGCGTGGCATATGTCGACTGTGTCTATCTGTATGGAGGAGAGATTTCCATTTTAACCATATTTTATTTTTTAGGTCGCCATACACACACACACACACACACACACACACGGCTCCTCCTGTTAACCCAATGTGTGTATGGCCCAAGAAATTATTACACAAAAGTACCTAATGGCCATTTAGACGATTAGCTATTTCTAGCTGTACCTCGCGATGTTACCCGCGTATACCGCGGTAACATGCTTTTTTTTTCGGAATAAAAAGTTGGCTATGTGTTAATCCAGGGTGTCCGCTACGTCCATACAAAATTTTATCAAAATTGGCCCAACCGTGAAGAAGTAACAAACATACACATAAACTCACTCACAAACTTTCGCCCTTATAATATTCGTGAGAAGCTACAACTTGTGTGTTGTTTCAGAGTACTGCTGGACCGGCCGGTGATCTGCTCGAACGGCGCGCGCGAGTCGCACACGGCGCCCGCGTCGCCGCCCGACGACAACAGGACCTCGCCCTTCCAACGGAACACGTATGTATTTCCCTAACACGGCAAAATACAGCTCACAAAGCGGTGGTAGCCTAGTGGTTAGGGCATGCGACTTTCAATCCGGAGGTCGCGGGTTCGCACCCGGCCCGTACCAATGAGTTTTTCGGAACTTATTTACGGAATGTCATTTGATATTTACCACTCGCTTTTCGGTGAAGGAAAACATCGTGAGGAAACCACCTAAGCCCAATAAGGCCCAGTTTCCCCTCTGGGTTGGAAGGTCAGATGGCAGTCGCTTGCGTAAAAACTAGTGCCTACGCCACATCTTGGGATTTAGGTAGCCGACCCCGATAGAGAATTCATTCTCAAAAAATGGGACAAAGGCTAGGAGGATGATGATGGAGGATGATGGCAAAATACAGCTCACAAACAAAGCTGATGTAATAGAAGATTGTTTGATAAGGGGCGGAAATAAACCATTATGACACAAATGACAAATATATCCGGGTGTTATAATGGCTTTTGGCCATGTGTTAAACACTATGCTTTTCATTTCGACTACGAGAAAATAATAATTGAATTAAATTTATAAACGAACCTGATCAAATCGGCCAAATATGTTGACCGATCTGATCAAGTTGATTCGTTTTTAATTATCCGTATCTACTGTGTATCTGCCTACTTACAAGTTTTCTTTTGAATTTTCATGGACCTTATTATATTTTGCTTTCGATTTAAACCTAGGCACTAAAACCCCGCCTCGTAAAGTTAAAATAACGTAAATTTCGAGCAGCAGAATTGTAAAAATAAGTTTAAAAGATTGTTTGAATATGAATTGTTTGTCTACAGAGTCAGACGGGGTTCCGTGAGGCTCCGGGACCTCGGCGTGTACGGCAGCGAGAACACTGAGAATGACGTCATGACGCAGTCTCTCATCGAGCCCACGTCGCCGAGACCCGTGCCGCTCAGCCGGGTGCCGAGCGCCCCCGGCAGCTTAAGGTACTAGTACATTACATACCTAGGGCGGTGAATTGGGGAATGTAGATCGCAGGTGTTTGTGGCTCGAACCGAAGGTAATAATACATTACATACTTAAGCTCGGGTTTCCTCTAACCTCCTGACTTCCCATGTCCTACACATAGTACATTAACTTCAATTAATAGTTAACTGTCAACTATTTGTCATAAGGCTAAAATTAAATTGACAAATTATGGATGCTGGTCGTCAGGAGGCTAAACCAAAGCCTTAGGACGGTAATTCGCGAATGTAGCAGATCGCAGGTGTTTGTGGTCCAAACCGAAGGTGACTGTCATAAATATGCGATTTAGGGCTTTGGGGAAGTGAGAAATCTCGCTAACTGCCTAGGGTGACGTAAATCACGAGCGGTAATTTGTAAAGCCCCAGATCGCATGTTTATGGCCCTCAGCTGATTCTTGGTGTCGAGCGGCGTATTTGACAAAGCTACATGTTGCAAATTAATAGAAGGGAACTAAAACTGACAGACAATATTAGTAACCAATGGCACTGGGTATAAAGTTCTAAATAGCAACCTAACCTAACCACACTTTCACGTTGTGACGTCATCACCGCAATCACTGCACATTTCCAGAGGCCTGCAGCCAATCGCGTCGCCGCTGGTGTCCCGCCGGGCCCCGCCCCCCGAGAGCCCTCGGCCAATCAGAAGACAGCACAGTCTCGCCAAGCCGGCTTCCTTGTACGTATCGTATTTTTTATTTTGAGCATCGTAGCTCAATTCTGCCATGGTACCGCACTAGCTGTTATTTTTCGCTGCATATTTCTTATCTGGTATTTTAATTCTTTACAGAACTAGACGGTTGTGTCATAAGGCGGCAAAATTCAGTATGAGCTGAATGCTGCATTTAGGGATTTTAGCCAAATTATGACACTACTAATTAACACAATATTGTGCATATTTTGAGGAGTAAATATTGAATTATAAGATCAGTCAGGGAGTCTATTCAAAACAATTGACGTAATAATATAGGTACTTTCTGCTTTCTAAAAGACTTTATTCGTTACTGCAGCTCCATGGCATTGTTGTGCTACGAAAAAAAACTATAAAGCTGATTTTGCACTGTCCAATTTAAACAGTCACCGAAAAAAATCGAGTACCTACTTTAGTACGTATGAAAAGTGACTGGATTGGACGGTGTGAAATTAGATTATATGTATATCTTGTTATTCTTATATTTCCATCAGTTCTGGAAACAGGGACGTATCGTTTGGTAACGTTCGCAAGCTTCTATTATCAAATGTAGGTTATGAAATTTTAGTGATCATCATAAATTTAAGAGTCAAACTCTTGTCGGTGTACCTGATGAATTATGTAGTTTTCAAAATTCTAGGAAGTGATCCGTGAGTACATCTGAATTTAGAGTAAATTATGACTATTAATTAATCTGAATTTAGGACAAATTACGACTATTAATTTGAATTTAAGATAGATTACGATTATACAACTGAATTTGATGACGCGGTTGGCGCAGTGGTTAAGCAACTGCCTACTGAGCCGATGGTTCTGGGTTCGAATCCCGGCAAGGGCAAATATTTGTGTGATGAACTCGAGTATTTGTGCCTGGGTCGTGGATGTTATTTGTATTTAAGTATGTATGTAGTATATAAGTATGTTTATCGTCGTTAAGTGTCCATAACACAAGCCTACTAGAGCTTACCGTGGTATTGATAAGTGTAAGGTTGTCCGATATTTATTATTTATTTATTTACTATTTATATTTATATAGATTAGATATTTAGATAGATTTCGACTATACATCTGAGTTTAGGACAATAGGTGATTTATCCAACTGGCTTGTTTCGCATGCGTGGATAGTACCGACGACAATGGAAAATTAAAGTGAGTTAATTCTGTCCCGCTTCTGTAGTACTCAAATACTCATTTAATTTAGGTACTATTTTGATAATTTACGCTATTGTCTCATTTACTTGCGAAGGTTACCATTCTCTCTTTCAGCCTATGTGTACATATGTATAGGTAGATGTAGTATGCATGTTAGTCTGTTTCTACTCTCGGAATCTGTCTATTTGCATGTACACTGCTTGGGTATATGTGGTATGTACTGTAGTATGGGCAGTAAAGTAATATATAGGTAATAAACTTAAGAAATGTGTTTCTTGTATGGACAATTTGACGACGGACATATTAGTAACATAAAATTAGTCCCATATCGATTCTGTACACTACTTCATACTAGAAGAGCATTTTTTAAGTTGCTTAGTATTCCTGTATTATTATGGTATGATTTATATCAAAACTCTATGCAATCACAATCTACTTATGGTACTCGCTCAATATTCAAAGATTTGTTTTGCACTAGTTAAATAATGGTACATTATATACCTAGAGAGTGGTGAATTCGTGAATGTCCCTGTCTTGCCTTGACCAGGAAGTGAGATTTTCTCCACGCGTAGCGGGCAGAAAATCTAACTTACGGTCTAGGGTGACGTAAATCATTATTACGACATACAATTACAATTAATGGTTTATTTGAATGTTAAAGTTATTAGCTTGTTTTTTCTGTAAAGTCTTTACAAGGAATTATGCATATAGTAATTATTTAATTCAGAACATTGCATGAAGTTTTGATAGACTCGTAATAGCATTACTCGTATCTGCATATACAAGTTAGTAAAGGGTTGTCATTTTTAACCGACTTCCAAAAAAGGAGGAGGTTCTATGTCCTATAGAGTTTTATTGAAGCTAGCAGCTAATCTATTTACCTTACTCTTCTTTGGAACGGGACACGGTTCGGTGCTGAGGTTTCATTTTCAACATGGTGAAATCTATCATATAACAAATTAAACCGTTACAGATGTAGTTCACAAAGTTTTGTCATTTGGTAAATTTAGATATCCAATAAATCCCGAAGTATCTAAAGAACTATCATATTAAAATTTTGACGTATGCCCATTTAAAGCCTGACCAGAAATATATGAGGATGCGCCATATTGCGGAATTTCAGTGGTACTAATTTCTTACACTGGCAATGATTTATGATGGTTATGTCAATGACAATCGTGGTGATTTCTTTAAAACACAAATATTTAAAGTTATCCAAAGAAAATACCGAAAACCATTCAGTCGTGAACGTAAGATTATAAGTAAAGTATACACGTGTTTACTACACGAAAAACAGTCAGGAAAAGAGTGCATTCCATAAAATGCTATTACGAGGTTATTATAGTGGAACTGACAGGTATTTAAACTAATGTCATTATAGTAGGTTGCGATTGGTTGCAAAATTGTTGCCGTATTAAATCTTATAAATAGCGCCCTCTCGACAATCCTCATATTTTTCTGGTCAGGCTTTATATGGAACTTTATAAGTCAATATAATACGTCAAAGTGAAGTCTGGCATGGGAAGTTGACTGATAATCAATGATCGGCACAGTTAAAAAATACAGACATTAATGTAATAAATATAAATATAATACTATTATATTCCACTCAATATACAGTACGACACAAAAGAGTAGAACTTTAAAAGTGGTGATACTGTAGACCCGTCCCTTTTTTCTTAGATTGATTAGAAAGGGCCGACACTACAGCATTGCCACTTTTGAATTTCTTCTCTTTTGTGACATACTGTAACATATTAATTAAACGATATTTGATTTACGCCAAAAGAGTAGTGGAATCTCCAATTTTCCCAATGACAATTATACGCATTATTTCTCTATACGCTCTTCCGGTGTTTGGGATTATATTTTCATTAGAAAATACACCTCAGCACTTTAGTCTGTAAGTGTTGGGTGAAATGGGAATCTGGTAGCGGGCGCTAGGCTCAAGCGTGTGCTTGCTTGCAGCCTGCTGACCGACCTCAACATAGTCGAGGACTGACGACCCCAAAGAGAAATCACGACAACTATTTAGAACACGAGACTCTCATAGAAATAATCGAATCAGCTCTCATGCTCCGATTGTTTGTGTTAGTTAGTTTCGCTGGCCATTTGCCGCAAGTCGACATTAAGGCTTCCGATCCATGGATTATTTTACGGGCAATCCCGCGATACCAGGCTTTTTCATACAAAAAACCTGGATTTTCCTCATAAAGGATTACAAATAATCCCGGGACCCCGGGCTTTTCCATACAAAAGATTACAAAGAATCTCGGGATCGGAAGCCCTAGTCGACATCCATCGTGGCTATTTGCCTGAAAAGGGGTAGCGCTACTCTAAAACTTGTTTGTATTAAAATTACAACCCTTTTCATACACTTGATTGTTTGTATGAGAGTCTCGCCAGCCTGGAGGACACCGGCGCCGCACGTAGCCAATTGTACATATTGTGTTAACCACGCATGCTCCGCTGCTTGCACCTACTGCCTTAACGTAACGCTAAGGAATTTGTATAACTAAATTTGAGTCACACGATACCGTAAAGGTGTTGAAATAAAATGTCTGGCAAAAATTATAGATGATGGAAACGGTTTCAATAAAAACCTGTAAATTTAGTAATAAGGTATTTAATGACAGCCCAAATCTAGCTGAAGAGATAGCTCTTTATGAAATATGAAATCTATCTGTTAGTATGAAGTTTCTATAAACATACTGGCTTGTAACATTATAAGAATCAGTAGTCAAATCACATAATTATTGATGTTTTTGTCCAATTAAAAATAGTAAAATGTCGAAAAGTTTGTGGTAGTTTATTTGGTTTCGTGTATTTATGACCGTGTGTTTAGTGGTTCCAATAATGAAATGTATTTTGACTATAGTCCAATACCGTACCTATTTTTTATTGTATATAGAGTAAATCGCCAATTACTGACCATCGTTCAATAACTGGCCACCTTAAACTAAAAATGAACTCTGTTTACCTGCAAACTGAATTCATTTTAGTATAACGTGGCCAGTTATTGAAGGATGGCCAGTAATTAAAACCTTATACTAAAATGAATTCTGTTTGCAGGTAAACAGAGTTCATTTTTAGTATGAGGTGGCCAGTTATTGAACGGTGGCCAGTAATTGGCGATTTACCCTATTTGGTTCGGTATGAAAGTAGTGTCCGGTATTTTGATAAAACCGGCGAACATTTGAAAGGAAAAAACTTTGACGAATTGCGCTAAAAAGGATAGAGTTAAATTACACATTTCACTCAATGTGTATCCGTTTGTTTGCCCCCAACTGCGCTTTATCGAGGCTACAAATACAAACTCATTTTTACTCGGCTTGAGGCTGCAGAACGTTTAAAGAACTATAAATTCGGTGTCATTGTCACAATAAAACAGCACCAAAATCGAAAAAGTAAATGTGATTAACATGATAATTTGGACTTTGTTGTGCGTCCATGGTTGCAAAGGGATCCTTTAGTATTACAGAGGTGCAGGCAGCGTAGCATGCATAAATAGTCTTACTAATCAACCCAAAGGAGAATTGTATAGCTTGAAGCGCAAATATTGCATTTTCTTTGTTGTAATATATTTTAGGAAGCCACGAGTTATCTACGCCCGCTAGTTAAGATTGTATTAAGACTTAGTTTTTCCAAACACTATGATGAACATGTTAATAATGTTGTATACGCAATTTTGAGCTTTAGTTCGTTAGAGAAACTGAATAAAGAAGATAATATATTGTTTAATGTTGACCACATTGATAATTTACTTTCACATAATTTTGACATACCTATTTTATTAATAATTACATTGACAATTTAAAGAAAGATATGACGCAAGTATAAAAATGAGCTATTATGGATAGGTAGTGAAATTTCTTAATATATTTTGTAGTTAAATTTGTCTATAGGTGTTAGTTTGTAAGCTAACAGTACTAATCATGACTTATCGATCTTAAATCCACATACGTATTGTTCTGACATTATGTTATTCGGTGAAGCCAGAGTTATGCAACAGTTCATCATAACATGGACTGGGTTCCTAAAGAACGCCACTGACCGTGTCTGCCACTGCCGTGACAGCCGAGAAATGTAAAATTTCAAGGTCTTCCTTTTATTTCAGATGCTATGTTACTTGGAAAAAGATGATCCTTCCGATTGAAGGGTTATTGACCGGTGTCATAAAATTACGGGTGTTTTTTTACCGTTTGGCTCGATCTCGGGTTCGATTCCCGGTTCAGACAGGCTATAAATGCGGTTAAAATTGTTTCTAAAATCACAATGAAGTCTCTTTCCGATAAAATTGTCTATCTACAAGATACTTTCCCTTTATATGGCGTAGATTTGGGACAATAATAATTTCTGCCATTCCAAAACAATCTACACGGCATACAGCTCACAAAGGAACTAGAACCTAGTAGATAATTCAAGTTTAAAATAAATAACATGACGTGCTTACTTGTAAGAGCGAACGAACGCCGCAAGCGAGTCACTACCGATCCCGAGGGATTTTCTTATCATTTTAGGAGCACAAAACTTGCTGCGCAAAACTCAATTATGATTGTTTTTTACCATAATAACAAAAAAGTACCTGGTTTCACCCGGCTATTTTTATTAATTCTAGTGGATAACTCGTCGGCTATATTTAGTTGTATGTGACGTCACAATGTAACCGTAGCTTTAACGAGGCAGCCACATGTACTAGCTCTAGGTATGTATATATAGGCATTAATAAACTGTTGGAAGTAAGCTTGTGTTTGTTTGCATGCCGCACCCTCGCATGTCTCAATTGTACCTTAATCTTAGAAACTGAGAATAAGTTATCTTATAATTGGGATTTGTGTTTTAAGTCATCTTGATTTGGTTTGTGCACATTTTGTATTTATTGACAACTATTATAAATGTTAAGTTAGAAATACACATGTAGTGCTATTTATATGTCACTGCACATATTTATTCTTTTGAATTTAAGCTTCAATGCGCAAAAATAATTCTCATAAAATATTAGCCTACCAGGTAGCGACAGGTCCAAAGTGAATTTACAGTTTTATATACCTACTTTGTCACAATCATCCTTACAAGGAAGGGAGCCCAAGCAGCCCAAATTCAACCTGTTAGGAGAAATTGTCCTTCAAAGTACTGAAAATTGACCAAACAACTTCTTTAGATTTGTTCAAGCAAATTGATAATTAATTACTGGTTTCATTATATGTTGGAGAACATGAAAAAAAAATGGATACGTGTTTTGCATTTCACCTCAAACTCAGATCCAGCTAAAAAAAATACGTTCTGCTATTTTAGAATACTCTATAACATATATCAGAATGAATCAAATCGGAGTCGGACAGTTGGGGTTCCCTTCCTTGTTAGAAATTACAAAATCTCAGATACAGACCAATGGCCCTTTGCTTATTTCATTATGATGTATGTGACGGATGTACTTGTTCATTTATGACGTTTAATAAAATAAAATAATGTGTTTAAATAAAAAGTTTTATTAGAGTTTTGTTAGACAGTAATAAAAACAAGTTATTTGGTTCCGAGATCTTATTCAAGCTGTTATTTACTGTAAAAATTTAGGATTTCATTTATTTCAGAGGTAAGTGATAACTTTATAAGTGACATATGTGTGGTTGTAAGTGTCTGCTGATTTGTGCCAGGCTGTGTGTAGCTTACGAATATATAGCTGAATAATTGCAACATACATAACTTCATGATTGTTTTGGTGTTCATCCCGACGATTCACGCATATGGTCTTTGGCGGTTATTAAAACATTTTTTTTATCTATCAATTATATCATTAATAATCTTTCTAATTGGTTGATCATATGAAAGACGTAAGAGAGATTCCACAGAGCTAATCAATTAATATTAATATCAATCTTCACATTTTCGATTTTTAATATCTACGTAATTATGATCCACACCTACTTACCTACACTCCATTTCTTGTTAAGTAACGTCGACAAAATTTCACTTAAAGTAACTCACTAGAGTTTGACAGCCTAATAATACCATATGTACAAGGATTATAGTAGTTAATAAAAGTAAAGACAATTTAATATAAGTGAGTGTCGTTTGTGAATGGTTGAGTTTACATGTTTTCAAGCTGTGCCCCATAATTCATTTTAAACATCTGCAGCGCGCGAAAATTTTGATGAGTCTTCTATAAAAAGCAGTATTTTTTTGTTGGAAGTTTCAAACTGATTCTTCCTTTTAGCTTATAAATAAATTGTCATCATAAACCAATATTTCCGTCCATTTCATAATTAACAAATCATTGGCGATTACTTTTTTTTACATAAATGGTTTTTATAAAAACAGGGATATTTGAAATAACCGATTACCCTAACTTTTTAAATGACTCAAGGTCACTCGTCCGACACGGCCATCCTAACTTTTCGCGCGCATCGTCCTTGCTTCCTAACGCTTGCACTAACACAGAGATGCCGCTGCGGCCGACACGCCGCCCGCGTCGCCGGGCGCCGCGCGACGCGCGCGCGATGACGACGTGTTCTTGAGACTGGCGCCAGCCTCTAATGAGGCACCTCCTGGCACCGTCAAGGAACTGGCTCCAAAGGTGAGCATTAGCTTTAGGTAACAGATGTAGTGCATAATAGTTTTCCATCATATTTAGTCGGAAAAGTTCGTTTTAGCATGTTTTCTCTATCAACTTGGTGAAAAAGTTTAGATGGAAATAGTAAAACGAGCTTACCGGACAAAATACGATGGAAAACAATTATTCACTACATCTGTACTGCAAATTTAAAGCCTATTGAAATTATTACATTCTAAATTTTGTAAACACAGACGGTCAACGTTCTCGAAGGCTGTTTGAGTTGAGTTGATTCGAATGTGTCTTTTTTTTTGTCTATCATATTTTGACAAGGAATTTTAGCAACTTTACATAATATAAACGTGATTTTTGTTTAAAGATATATGGACCGGACCAAAGGTGCATTATGCAACTATTCTTTCCAGAATGTTTTAATGTGATCCCGAAGGATTGGCCTTAGTAATAAAATGCTATATGAAGCCCCGTATAGAACCTTGTATCTTGTAATCTTTGTTGATACATACATATACGATCGAAAATTTCCTGAATGGCTCCGGGCACTAACGAGCAAATTTTATAACTGAACTAAGAGGTGCCCGCAACTTCGTCCGCGTATTTTTTTCTTTACCGTAGATGGGTAAAAAGTATACTATAACCATCTTTGGATGTCCAGCTATACCTAATCACCTATTTACCTGTATCAAAATTCGCCAAAATTTGTTTAGCCGTTTTGGCCTGATGCGAGGTTAAAGGAAATTATGAAAACAAATGGCGCCAGGTGCCGCGCGCCCATACGAAACAAATGACGATCCTGCATCACGCTATTAGGATTTTTCCTGAAATCATGACCCCTCTCCATGGAAAAATGTTTTTGAATACAAACCTAGAATTTTATAATAGTATAGATAAATGGTGAGTTTTCGTGTGTAGCGAGTGAGCGGCGGCACGGGCGCGTGGCTGCAGTGCACGCACGTGGCGGAGGGGCACGCGGGCGCCGCGCTGTCGCTGGCCGTGGCGCCCGACGTCGTGTACAGCGGGGGAGTGGGTACGTAGCGACCTTATACAGGCTGTCCCAAGACTATGGGACATCAAGGGAAAGTACCTTAAATATCGTAGATAGGCTATTTTGCTGAAAGAAGACTTTATGTTATTTTTAAAAGTTAGTAATTCTGCATTTAAAGATTTTCTAAGAATTAAGTACTTGCTTCGTCTGGGAATCGAAACGACCTAAACGTGAAAAAAAAACACCTCGATTTTTATGATGCCAATCGAAAGAATGGACAAAAAGTAATAATTCTTCCTTAGTAACATAGCATCTTAAAAGAAAGGAACAACGTAAAATGTTTGAGTTTTTCAAGAAAATTATTTATTGCCGACGAATAATAATTAAGCAAGTAATTCTTAGAAAATCTTTAAACGCAGAATTAATAACTTTTAAAAATAACATAAAGTCTTCTTTCAGCAAAATAGATACGTATACCTACGTAATATCTACGATATTTACGGTACTTTCCCTAGATGTTCCATAGTCTTGGGACAACCGGTATAATACTGTGAAGTCTTATTGTAATGTTCTGTTTTAGATGTGCTTCTTAATAGGGAGGACGACTGATGTTAAATTCTTCTTAAAAATTTGCTGAATATGTCATGAAACAAAAAAAATGTTAATAAAAAATGAAAAATTGAGTTGTATATGACAGATCGTACGGTCCGCGGCTGGGACCTGCGGCTGGGCGTGGAGTCGTGGCGCGGCTGGTGCGGCGGCGGCGTCAGCGCGCTGGCCGCGTCCGCGGGAGACTCGCTGGTGCTGGGCGCCGCCGGGGCCGCGGTCAGGCTCTTCGACACCAGGAGCCGCGCGCCCGTCGGGACGCTGTGGTAAGTGACCAATCTGTTACATGAATAGGTGCAGTGGCGCCAGCCTTCCCTTCTGGTCATCTGAGTGGTGGCCTTACCGATAGCACCTCACAGTCAGATTGTACAATTAACATAAGAAATAGCTGACAATTTTAGTATGCAATTTGACATAAACCAGTAGTAAACTGGTCAGCTACTTTTGATGCAGCGGCTAGCCGTTCGAGCAATGTGGCTCGGGAAATATGTCGAGCTTAATGGTTTTTTTTTTAGGAATTTGTTTTAAACATGGCGTCTTGTGTTCATGAACAGGCTAAACAACTTTTTAGTGGTGTATTTTTTATTTCATTTTTTTAATAAATAATAAATGCTTGCGGGCTCCGTATCACTATCCGGCCTCCCTACCGTCAACCATCATACGTACTCACACGGCAAACCCTTCTTTCGCGGAGTCTGCAGTAATGTGTTTTCTTTTTAAATAAACTGTTGGACATATGAAATGTGTTTGTGTGTCAGGTCGTCCGGCGCAGTGGGCGCGGTGCCGACAGCGGCGCGGGGAGCGGCGGGCGAGGTGGCCATCACGGCGCTGGCGCTGGCCTCGCCGCGCCGACTGTACACGGCCGCGGGCGACAAGCTCCGTCTCTGGGATCTGCGCATGTGAGTACACTTAAACATGCAGGAACTCTGATACCTACCCTCCACTTTTTTTTTTAATTTGGATATTTTAGGCATTTAATCATTGATACAAAGATCAAAGCACACAGAATTTGAAATGCATAACCAGGCGGAAAACCAGTTCCCAGTCTCTTCCGCTATGTTTACTTGTTCTTAGATCTTTAAAGAAATGTTTTAATATAAAAAATGTACAACTTTAGAAAAAAATACCCAGGTAAAAAGCGATGTCTCAAAGCCTGAAGTCGGCTTCTGGTGACCCATACAGTCCAGCATCCTTAATCGTGTACATTTCGTGTCTATTTCGTCTGTTGACAACCAAAACTGACTAAATGACAAATATATAGGTACTTGAAACATAGCTCGTATCTATTTACTAAGTAAATACGGATCGATTGCCAAAAAATTGTACATAGTTAAAAGCTTAGTTAATAAAAACATAAAATACGATCGCTTCCTTTGTGTGACAAAAGTTAGTCATACAAAATGTATGGATAACTTTCGTTACACAAAGGAATCAATTAAGTTTTGTTTTAATTAAAGCCCTTAACTATGTACAATTTTTCTGCAATCGACCCATACGAGGTTTTGAAGGACAGTGACAGAAATTTTAGTGAGTTTTGGTCACCAGGTGATTTAAATGATGTGACTGACCAGCTTCGGCCCTCGTTTCTTCGTGTAGGATGGAGTGCGTGAGCAAGGTGTGGTCCGGACACGCGGCCGCGGTGATGTGCCTGGCTCTCGGGAGGGCGCCCGCCGGGGACCTGGTGGCCACCGGCTCCAAGGACCACTACGTCAGGACTCTGGACATGTGTCCGCAGGATACAGGTTAGTAGTGTGTGAGACTGAAACCTGTATACCCTTTGTACTGCGTCTGATTTATTCATTATCTGGATACATTTTTATTCCCATTTGATATGATAGTTTTCTAATTTCAGAGAAGTTAAAAGTGCATAAAATTACGTCAACTAGCTTGAAAATGAACCTAAAGTTTACAAGTACATATGGTCATTTGTGACTTGTGCAAAATTGAAATAATGTTAGGGTTTCGGGCCGAGAGCACTGTTAATGAATTGAATAACTGGCACTGGCAGTTTGTCAATACAAGATTTTTTTTTATTGAGTTTTTATATAAATATCTATTTTATAGGTCCTGAAAAGCGGTTTGGGGACTGTAACGCTAATTTTCCGTGCTAATCTTATCAGAGGAAAAGATTTAATCATTGGAAATCACCAATGAACAATCGAAAATTGGACAGATTTTGTGTAATACGACAGTAAATTGGATATTTTTTGATATTAGGTTTATCTAAAATATATATCAAAATATACACTTTAAAAAGTTTTCTATTGACATTGTACATTCATTACTAATGTCAGGTAGCCACCAAACTGTTACCAAGCGGGTAGTTTGGTGGTTGGTTTGGTTTTTTTTTTTTTTTGTCATAGGGGGCAAACGAGCAAACGTATCGCCTGATGGAAAGCGATTACCGACGCCCATAAACACCTGCAACACCAGAGGTGTCACAAGTGCTTGCCTACCCGGAGGACGAAGATAGAATGCCTCTATGCTAGTAATTTCACCGGTGGTGGTCGGGTTTGCTAATAACACGTTGTGTGCAGGCGGCTGGGAGGCCTGCAGCCGCCGGCTGCTGGAGCCCCCGCACTACGACGGCGTGCAGGCGCTCGCGCTCGCGGGGGGCTCCCTGTTCAGCGCGTCCCGGGACTCCAGCCTCAAGCGGTGGAGCCTCGCCGACAACACGCTCACACACGTCAGTCTTACTTCTTTGAAGCATTACAGTTTAAAAACTTCATTCTATTTTAAGAAATAGGTATAAATAATATTTTATAAATGGGGAAAATATATTTTGAACTTCGCTTCGTATTGCAATGAGTAAAATTTCTCGTAATAAATACGCTTAAAAGGAGAGTTTTCATACGAGTATCAGATTTGCTAAATATGAAGCCGGTTTTGGTTTTATGTGTGGGTGTTTACGAACCAATCGTAGAGACGTTTTGCTTGTGACATTAACGTTGTGATAGATGCGTACACAGACGAAACTGATCCCGTGACAGACCATGGCTTACTAAATCTGGCTTCACTTTCAAGCACTGATTGGGTTTCTAAACGTATTTATTCTAAGCCCTTGCGTGACGATGGTACCCACAACGACGGCGTTTTGTGCTTGCTTTTTCGGACAAGTATCCTATGTTACACTTGATGGCCCATATTTATCTCAATGCAAAATATTTGATATTTGTGTATTTTGCATTGATATAAATATGGCCCAAAATTTTTGGGCCATGTCTATCTCAATGCAAAATATTTGCGCAAAACTGATTTGCTACCATGCGACAATTGCGACATCCTCGCATCACGACGTATTGTCAATGGGACGTCTCTGGTTTAACATATGCAATGAATATCGTCGTTTCCCCATCCCCAGACGGTGATGAACGCGCACAAGGGCTGGGTGACGGGCGTGTGCGCGCTGGAGGGCGCGGAGGGCGCGCTGGTGGCGTCGTGCGGGCGCGACGCCGCGCTGCGGCTGTGGAGCGCCGGCCTGCGCCCCGCCGCGCCGCCCGCCGCGCTGCACGACGCGCCGCACGCGCTCGAGGCGAGCGCGCACCACCCACTCACCCTGTACACGGCCGGCAAGTGAGTAGCTTCGCTCGACGTCGAGCGGTTGTCACCGTATTTTATATTGTTGCTTAACTGTCCCTACCGGTGGGAACCTATTTGGCATTCCATTAACTATTTCTAAAACCAATGTATTGTTTGTAGCTGTTGGTTCTCGTAATAAATAAATAACATCATGACCGCCTAGCTCGTCGACAGAAAACTGTGTCCCATACGGTAAGCTGAGAGTAGATGGTATGACATTGTATAGCGGCAAACGACGTCGTGGCGCCGAGTCACAGCTTTCCGTCGAGGTGAATTGCGGTCTTTGGGCTCAAAAGGATAAAATAAGTAATTAAGAGAAAATCGATCGAACGAATCAGTTCTATGTGTTGGTATGTATGTGTAGAACAATGGAAACTGGCGGATATCGTCCGTGAACTAGGTCTAGATGTGGGCTCACGTGTTTCTATTATTGTTGCTAAAAAAACTTTTTCATGTTCATATCTCTCTTTTAACATTTAGATCTTGAGTGTAAGACTGAACAGGCCATTCCTGAAACTTTTCCAACATCATAATCTTGCTAACTCACATAGTATAAAGGTGCTGCTTCACCGCGAGCATTGGCCTGTAATTTGATCATTTTTGGTATAATTATATATTACAGGCGAATGCGGTCAGAAAGCACCTTGACAAAATAAATAATTGGAAGACTATTAAAATTATAATGTTTAACCAATGTCATAAGTGTGAGTCGTGTACATTACCTCAAGTTATACCTACCTACATATGTGTTTGTGTTAACGCTGTTGGGTTATGTGTGTGTAGGTTTATATTAATGTGTGAGTAGGTTAGTTTATGTGTCAGTGTAGGTGTGTGTGTAATGTGTGAGTGTGTTGCAGCGGCGGTGACGTGCGCGTGTGGCGGGTGCTGCAGGACTCCTGAGACCAAGGTTCGAAGCCGCCGACATTGCTGCTACCGCACCTTAAGGGGAGGGGAAGGGGGGAGGGCCTACTTGTGCCAGTGTCACATCACTGGATGATTCTCGACCGCGTACAAATAAAAATCTATAAAGGCGTCAGAACTATTTACAATTGTTGCCTTGATGTCGCTTCCAGCTCATCTCAGTTAAAAATGTTTCTATTTTACCATTAAATTTATTAAAAATATCGTTTAAAAAAGATATAACCAGATCATTTGTTTCAAAAGATCAAATCAAATCGATCAAATGTTATTTGCACATTTGCATTTCTAACAGTAAACAATAGTGATTATCGTACGGGTCTTACTCAAGTTTTCCATTGTACTGAAATAACGTAAAAATTATCATCGTCAGCAACAAATTATTACATAATTTTGTTGGCTGATGGATAACTCTAAAAGGTTTTTTTTTTATAAAAAAATGTTTTAACAGAAATAGTTTCTAGATATAAGAGCCTTCTTTTTACAAGGCTTTCCCATGGGGGACATCGCAACTATTTCATGTTTAGGCAACGTTAGTACACATAGTTGTCGCTTAGATCACGCATCGCCGCCGCTTCACCGCATCACTGCGCTTCACATCTACAAACTATCTCAACTAGTAGCCACTAACATGTAGCTTTCGATGTACTCATTCAACCTGTCACTAACTCCTGTAATAACAGCCTGTGATAATACTTGCCAGAAATGTCCAACAAAAGTTGTGTCGGCAACGAATTACTCGTTTATCGAGCGATAAATTTGTGATAATGATAATGCAGCCGTCACTTCATTTTTATAAACGCAGTAATGTCTACTAGCGTAAACCAAATTTTCATACTAAAGCGAAAAGTAAAAAAAGTATAATATATATGCTTTGACCGGGATTTGAACGAACTACCAAAGCCACTTAATGAATGACTTTTCAACCAGTTGCTTCATTTCTTATATCGTCGGGGATAGTGCAATACCGCGTAAATAACAGCTGTCGATAAAGTTCTCAGTTCAATAAAATACTTGGCATTTGCTTGAATATTGATTCGTCTCTACCCTTGTTACTTACGCGGTATTGCACTATCCCCGACGATATGCCTTCGGGTGGTATCGTAGCGACATCTACCGTAAACACTGTCTACCGTTGGTAGTTCGCCCGTCTGGACCGAAAGCCATGGAGAAGTGGGCTGAAATTCCGCTCAAACAATAATTCAACACTTTGGTCTCATTCACTTTTCGGAATTAATTAATTCGCTCGATTAACGGTAACAATACAGGCCTCTCAGCGTGTTTAATATTTTTGAGACCATGTCAAATATTATCTCGGGGGACATTTATTCGCTTATTTCAGAAAGAAACGAAATCAGCAATTCTGTTTTTTTCTGAAGTAAATTCATTTAACAGTAGATGTTCTTTTAGTTATGTTTCCTGACTGTGTTGGTAACTCTCTTTAATCTGTATTTGGTTGTTTTCTTCTATTTCTATGTTATTATGTATTGATGTTGTGAGTTCATAGAATAGAATAGAATAGAATAGAAATATTTATTAACACACTCATACATTTAACAATTATGTCAATAAGATATCAGCATGCCTCGTCAATTTATTTACGTTATTACATAAGTTAAATATGACACTTACATTTTACATTGTCCAACTCATCAAATATTAAGAATTTGATACATAATTTTATACATACTTACATACTTATGTGTTAAACCATGGTTCTCTATTACCTACTGTGTTCGTTTATGGAACGTTCGATATTTATAAACATCCAATAAGCCTTTACATTCACTCACTGTTGGAAATAGGCCTTTCCTTTTTGTGATAGTTATTTTAGGGTGCTACCTCACCGCGAGCGAATCGCCTGTAATGTAACAAAAAAAAAAATTCGTTGTTTTATGTTATATTACGGGCGGTGAGGTTCACCCTTAGAAGTCTCTTCGAAATACCTGCATTTCGATGTAGTATAAGCTTATTTCAACCTTACGGTTTTTACTACCACGCACTGATAGTGGAACTGATAAGTCAACGGCACATAGATGATGACATCTTTATGTACAGATCTGTATGTAAAGACACATTTGTTTTGTTAATCTAGTATACCGGGTGATCAATCTAAATGGGTCGAGTGAAATGTCAGAAACTATAAAAGATAGGGAAATCCGGTCTTAGGAACCATGGCGTCGATTTTAGATTTAATAAAAAGTGCATATTTTTTTTCATACATATCCCGGTCAAAACCGCTGTAAAGAATCTTACAATACGACATTCGATTACCTACAGAATTTTAACCAGATTCAATTCCCGGTTATGTATGAAATTTATAAAATAAAATTGAATGCAGTTTCTATTAAATCTAAAATCGACGCCATGGTTCCTAAAAACAGATTTCCCTATTTCTTATAATTTTCG
This sequence comes from Apotomis capreana, assembly GCA_947623375.1. Classification (NCBI taxonomy): domain Eukaryota; kingdom Metazoa; phylum Arthropoda; class Insecta; order Lepidoptera; family Tortricidae; genus Apotomis; species Apotomis capreana. Next base: position 3,353,157 of record OX392501.1, read on the forward strand.
TTCTCTCCCTACTGACCCATTTGGATTAATTACCCTGTATATGTAACGAAATATATATAGTCTCACTTTATCAGTTCGACCGTTATTCAAGGCCGTCCTGATTTATCCACTGGAGCGTAGCTGTTTAAAATGGTTCAATCACATTCTTCAGATTTAAACGAACCTCTGTTGAGCTTCACAAAGACGCAGCCTGATTGGTCTATTTTCTCCGCTTCAGTGGACAGCAGCCTAAGTCTTCAAACTATTACCGTATTCTCTTATGCTAAGCCGCCTTTAATCTTTTGCCTAATTTTTTAATATTTTTCCAGTGACGGGCGAGTGCGCTGCTGGCGCATCCGAATGAGGTGACCCTCACCGGGGCTCTCGCCGCGCGCGCAGCCGCCGCGCCGACCGAGGGTTTGGCGGTGACGTCACACGACTCTCTAACACCCAGCAACAACAATAGGTCAGACTCGATGACGTCACATGCCTACCTAACACCGAACAACACCAATAGATCTGACTCGATGACGTCACACGACTCTTTAACACCCGAAAACACCAATAGATCTGACTCGATGACGTCACATGACTACCTAACACCGAACAACACCAATAGATCTGACTCGATGACGTCACACGACTCTTTAACACCCGAAAACACCAATAGATCTGACTCGATGACGTCACATGACTACCTAACACCGAACAACACCAATAGATCTGACTCGATGACGTCACACGACTCTATAACACGCAACAACACCGATAGGTCTGACTGGATGACGTCACACGACTCTCTAACACCCAGCAACACCAATAGGTCGGACTCGATGACGTCACACGACTCTCTAACTCCTGCCAGCGAGGGCCAGCGTCAGTCGGTGACCTCACACGACAGTGGGCGAGACGTGCATCTATTGACGTCACATGCTAATATGACAGATGTGCGCTCGGCAGTGACGTCATATGCTCATCTTACCGCTACGCTCGAGTCTGACTTCGGGCTGTATGCTGCTCTATGCATTATCCTTATAGGCGTTATATGGTTATACGTATGATGTTAGTTATAACCTGGTTTTAAGTCTATAAAGTACTGGTAGTAAATGTACGATGCGCTCATGTTTTTTTCACACAACTTATATGACGTAGAACCTTATAAGCAATATATATACTATAGGTTAACTACATGACTTTTAACTAATTTATTTCCTAACATGACAATTCGGAAAAGTATTCGATTGTGAAAATATTGTGTAATAATACAGTTAGATAATAATAGTTGTGTGAAATAAAATAATATATAAAGTCTTGACGGATCGTTCTCCATAAGAATTGGTGGGACTAATATAGATTTGGATAAGATCACTTGTCATGCGAATATGTGACTTAATAATTTTGAATTTGTAACGAAATGATTTATAAAACCCACGCCAATAATATGAAGTGTAATGATCACCTATTTTGCATTAGAAGCATAGGAAGTATACAAAAACAACTAATATTAGTCAAACAAATTTAAAATGCAATGATTTTTTTATAACCTAAGTAGTAATACATTCATATACAATTTTACCCTTTTTAATAAACCGTTAAATTATAGCCGATGTGAAATTAGAAAAAGTTGGTAGTTAGAAATCGTCAGAATTGTGTAAATTAGTAATAAATGAACTATGTAAGTTAACTAAGCACCTGACACCACAAAAAAGGTAATCATTCAATATTGTATCATACACAGCCTACTTTTATTATAACTACTAAAACCTGTTAGAATTTGTAGAGCGGTCATAAAATACTTGTCGCTTTCAGATTTATAAGTACGTTAGAAAGAGACCAGTATTTAAAACGGCCGCGTGGTTGTAGGTGGATTTTTAAAAACGATTTTAAAGAAAAGAGTATTATAATTACATGAATACGACCTAATAATTATGAACACGTAGAAAACTGGCCTATAGAAGCCTATTCGCTAGCTAGAGTTGTAACTTGTAGATGGAAATAGATGAGATACTTACAATACCATTCAATATTTTACGTCATCCTAGGTCGAAAGTGGTATTTTCTGCTCGCTACGTGGGGAGAAAATCTCGCTTCCTTGCAACGCATGGGCATTGACAAACCATGGGCGGTAAATCGTAAAGCCCCAGATCGCATATTTATGGCACCAGGACCTGCGATTCTGGGACTGTCACGAATTCACCGCCCTAGTTATGTAATGTACTAGTGTCTGATATGAATGTGGGACACAGTAAGAGACACATATTGCTGATCCAATATTTCAGTGTTCTATGTTTTCACTTTTGACTTATTGAAATTTGAACGTTGTCATTGATAGAAAATTAAAGAAAAAGTTATTCATAAATGAGATGTATACAAAGGTAGATTAAAATACAATAAAACTAAACCTAAAAATTAAACTAAACTAGAACGCAATAAAATTAAACTTAATCTAAAAATGGCCCCTGCGGCATAGTGCCGAAAATGCTGGCGGCATTTCCGTGCTGAATCTCCAAACTGATTCTTTGAGCGAGGAAACCGCCAGCTCTCCGGTCACCAGTAACAAAACAACATTTAATTTTAACTACCCAGAAAATGTAACAAGAAAGCCTGTGGAAGCCTGTAATCATGGTCACGGACAGGGAATGTATTGACCTATTCTCCACCAAAGTCATAATCATATATATTATTGGTAGCACTCGGAATGACCCACACTATTGAGTCTCAGTAAATACGCCATTACCTACATGTCCAATTTAGTAAACAAGATTGTAACCTCAAAATTAACATTTAATGCCAAAACTAGCTGTTTTCTCTCAAATAAATATATTTATAAAAATGCCAACGTGGTATCTTAAATAGTGATTCAGTTTACTTTATTTTAGGAATAGAAAATAACATCTTGTTTACTAACATTGAACAAGTAAAGGGTGAATAGTCAATGTTTTCGACCGCGGTGCTCAGACTGAAGGCACAATGTGTAGTAAAATCGGCGTGCTACAGGCATAGTATGTATTACAATATGAATGGTAATATAATTATCGATTAGTGAATAATAAAATAAGTATGTAACCATTATATTATTATAGTGAATTAATTCATACACGACTCAGCTACAGCAACAATGGCCTTCACAATGATAATAAATATTGTTAAATCAAACATAATCCTTTAACGGCCTTATAAGAATTAGGAAATATTATTTTTAATGATATACGATTACCAGTTTTATTATCAGTATTGGAACCTTATTGTTTTACTTTTTATCCATACTTACATACTTAGTTATTATTTTATATTAGTTTTCTTGTAGCCACTGTATGGTTATATATGGTTTGTATGCCAATTGCCAACGCCTTATTGCCAAAATTGACGCACAAACGAATCATGTAACTATAGGGTAAGTCATCACATGTAAGCTTTACTGTAATAATAATAATAATAATAAAATCTTTATTCATGAAATCATAGTAATAACAAATGGCATAAAAGGTCTTAGATCTATACAGAGCATTCTTAATACTGGTGCCTGAACTAGGAGAATCCTGTATCTCAGGCTTTGAGAGTTCAAAATATACTCTAAGTACAAAAATAATAATCATTTACAATTAATACAATACTACTTATTGAATTCATAATATAATAATACTATAAAACTATATATTTTTTTTGATATTGCTTAATTAAGATATGTTCAACTATGTAGGACATTGCATTGTCACCGTTAGCACAAATTGAAACTAGGACAGTCGGAATTGCATGAATCGTCAGCTTGTTTAATTTGTTTAGGTATATTACAAATCAGAACAATATTTAATAATAAGAAGTTACGCGGTTATGAAATATAGGAAATAATGAGTCGAGAATGTTTTGAGTAATACTAAAACTGAAAATGGACTTCTTATAATCTAAAAAGGCGCTCTTATATAGGCGCCTTCGTAGTCTATAGAGTTTTGGAACCTTTTTTCGGCTAGTTTTCTTGCTGGGCATTCGGCAGTGCCAGTTTCGTGATTACACGGTTTCTTATAGTGCATGCATGTCGCGCACTTTGGTGGTTCGGTCTTCTTGGTGCAGTCCTTTATTGCGTGCCCTACCTCTCCGCAATGCCCACAGATGTTAACTTCCATCTTACATGTCTTCGCCGCATGCCCGTACTGCTGGCATTTATAGCACCTTGTGACCAGAGTAAAATCTCTTACAGGGCAAGACGACCAGTTCACGAAAACTCTGTCATTTGTGACTAGTACCTTGCGAATTAGAGCTGGAACTTCAATAATATAATTGCAGGTCTCGGCTTTCTTCCTTCCCGATTTATGGCTCAATCTTGACGAGGACAAAAACTTTTCTAGGGTCAGGTCTTGTAGTTTGTCGGCTAGGTTTTGTTGAAAGATACACTTAAAGACTTCCGCTTCTTGCATATCCGCGGGCACTCCGACAATTACTACTCTGGGCTTTCGTTTTTGTGTTTCATCCACAGTGAGGCCTGACGTCGTTAGCTGCTGCAACTGCTTCAGTTTCGCGATGTCCTCCTTGGAGTCGGTGCTGATAACAACGCCGCCGTTTTTGATTCTGCGCAATCCTCTCACGTGCAATTTCATTTCATCGGGCCTAATGATTTTTTGAACGAGGGATTTTGTTTCCTCGCTCGACTTCGATTTGTCAGTCGGGTAAATTGCTACCGAGCTGATGTTAGAGGGTTGGATGCGACTAGTAGTATTGTTCTTCAGTACGTCGGCAAAAGATACTTGGCCGGGATTAGCTATAGAGGACTCCTGGATGCATTGCTTGAGTTCCTGGAAGCGACGGGAGAGATCTACTTTTTCCTTAAGTGTCTTATGGGAGTTATAGGCCTGAGTTGTAGATATAGGTAGGTAGAATCTAGTTTCGAGTACAGTTATGGAAGTCTGTGAAATCATAAAATAAACCTTCGGAGTTGGGTGAAGTAAGAAAAACGCTTAAGAGCAAGTGAGACAGGTATACCACCCGAAGGCCATTTGAATATTGTGTGTCCGCAAACTTCCCACGTTTTACCCATAAAAGTCATAAAGTTTGCTTTGGTTATTTTTTCTAACATATCCGGGTGAAAATCAGGAGCGTCAACCGCTACCTCAGCGTTCGTTACGATCATCGTCCAAATTTCGTAACGAAACTGAGGTAGAGGTTGAAACACTTCTGATTTTCACCCCAAAATGTTTCTAAACCTTATAAGTAAACGTTTTTACCTACGAGTAATAACATGTAAATATTTAATTCGGAAAAACCGCACAGCAGGGCCTTTCCCAATAACATTCCGAAATAAAGATTCAGTGGTTTATTTTTTCTATAATGTGAACTCAATTTACTTGCTAACTGTACTCGAGGCTGCGCCAGTTGGCTCCTCTAGTAGACTCACTTCAATTAACATAATCTGTGATTAATCGAACAAATATTTTTGTACATTCCTGTGTTACGGGTAGATGGGCGACCGCCACGCCACCTAGTGTAAGCGTAGGTCACTAGACGTAACCAATTGTATGGTTAGTTTAATGCAAATAACACAAGTGTATTGAGAATAACTTTAGCGTAAGATAACAAACTAGACCCGATAACTCAGAATTCGGGAATAGTTTACGCATTATCATACCCCGCCGATAAGGAATCATTCTTGACACGATGTTCTCCATACATTTAATAAACCAAAACCGATTTTAGGTTATTACATTATAAAATATATTGAGATGACAGGTATCAAAATTGTGAGGATTGATTTCTTACCGACGGGGCACTATAAGTTTTGAGTAAATAATATTTTATGCACTAGTAAAGTTTACTACTTTTGTGAAGTTTGTAGTATGCTATGTTTACCATGCCTTTCTTTGACACTAGCTAGTATGCGATGTGACAGGGATGATTGGAGAAGGCGGTAAGTGGGTAAAACATTTAGGTACTATGTCCAAATATTAACATAGAAAAGACTACATAAGAATGATATAATTTTATTTAAAATCAATTTAGACTATGTATTTGAGGAGATTTTTTTTTAAATCAATTATACAGTTTTTTATTTTGTTTTTGGTGTGTTTGCAGTGTTGTGTGTATTTTCAGTATTATTAAGATTACATTTAAGTTATGATGAAGTGTATTAATTATCTGTATACAATTAATTTAACTGAATTTCCCAATTATTATTCATGCTATCTCCAAATTTTGTAAAAAATGTCACGAATGAATATCAGCTTATCGAATTGAAATTGCATTAAAAATGGTCACAAATTGCTATTAGGTATCCAGCAAAATTATAGACAGCTAAGTATTGTTTTAGTCGAATGTACCGTATTTGAAAGTATTTAAGTAGAGTTTGCCTTAGTCACAGGGACTTGTGAAGAATTATATTCAGCTACGATATTATGTATACTTAGTTATATACATGGTATACGCTCCTGGGTCGGCGTTTTAGCCAGTGTACAAGAGATTTGAAACTGAATAAATTAATATAAATGTGGTTCAGGTCACCTTTAAAATTAAGATCATTCTTAAAGCTATAATCTTATTAAAACTTCCGTGAGACATATTTAATTATTGTATTAACTGGTTTGCACTTACGTGAAATTGTCACAAACGGGAAGTCACAGCGCCGCTGTACGGGTAGCAGTCCCTGATGAAGAACTCCGTACGGGTTCGAAACATGCCGGACCGTTCTATAACGTTTATTGCAAAACCCTTTCACTGCCAACATATAAATAACTGATGGTTCGTTATAGTATCTACAATCATGAACTCACTTCTGCCATACTTTGATGCCAATTGTTTTAGACGAAAATAGTCGTCAAGACATTCGTTGTTTGCCCGTATTTGCCAAATAATTGTAACGTAAATAACGTTAACCCTTGGGCGCTTTACGTCAAATAAAGAAGCGTCACTCACTCAACAAACGCTATGTCACAAGAGAGTGAAATTAAATTTCATGTGAAAGAGTTTGGTTTTATATTATACTTGTTAACGCTTATGTGTCAGTGGCGTGGTAGGCACGACAGCACACGACACCTTTAGATATTCTTGGCGTTCAAAGAGTTAACGCTGCGCGGCCGACCCGTAGCGTATACGTTTGAGGCTATGAGTAACGCTAGGAGCTTTATGAAGAGATGTCTCTATCGATGTTATAATTTAAAATATATAATGTAATGAAAATGAATATATATCGCCTAGGAACTAGTCACGTAGTGTAGCGGCTAAAGGACCCCGATTACGAAGTTAAATTGTCACATAGACAAACACAAAATGTATATTTGAGTGCGCTGACGTAAGCTAATACGGCGGCAGCTAAACTCTTGATTGACAAATCTTCGTTTCAACTGCAAGCTAACTGATTATAAAAGGTTTCATTTATCCGAAGGGAAATAAAATTACATTGCATTGACCCTTAATTTCATCAATTACAGTTTACTTAATTGTAATAAAATGATGTAGGTAATTTAACAGGACCATGGTTAACATTTGCCGGAGTGGCCATGTGAAACCTATTACTTCCAGTTGTGGGGTCCAGAGGCGCTGGCAAACTAATAGTGTCATTTCAACGTGGACGAAAACATGAAGGTTATTTTGAAATTGTAATCAGGCAGCTATCCAAGTTGCATATAAATTCGGATTTGAAACTTAAAATCTAAGTGTCAACTAACTAAATCTTGTTTACTACGTTTATAATATGGCTATTTTATAACAGGAAACAAACCACAACGCACGAACTAGTGGCCGGATCAAAAGGGTTGTGTTGGATGTTCATAGCGGACATAATTTAGTATGCTAGTGCCTCAAGTCGTTTTATTGTTCAGACATTGTGCATATTTTTAGACACAGAGAATGTTTTGCTCAGTTTTGTGTATCTGTTAACTCACTGAAAGCTCTCTAAAGAAAAATGACGAATTTGTACGTGTGAAATCTTTAATTTAGCCCAAATATTTATTTGAGAGTTGTGATTTATGTATAAATTTGTGAATTATTTCGTGGTTATGTCTGCTTTGGGTTAATGAGCAATGAAATTACATTATAAAATTAAATGTTTTATTAAATAAAATTTTACAATCATCGAATTGTAATTTCATTTATAAGTCCTAGTTCGTAGCATGGGTACTTCCCATTCATTCGTGTACCTACAGCTCAAACTAGTAGAAAAGTAAGAGTTCAGAAGAAATGAAAGGTACCGCATGGCGGCATCAATATAGTCCTCATAAATTACGTGTCGGGTGATGCCGTCAACGTGCTTCAGTGCCGACGGCTAGAGCCGACGCAACGTTACGTAGCGTCGGCGCTCAGATATAAAACCCATCGAATAGAATGTCAAAACCATCGAAGAACTATGCAAAAAACTGCTGTCTGCTGTCAAACTGCCACAAGTGAAAGAAAACTCACTGTTATAAGCGTAAGATTTGTTTATTTATGCCAGTTCAGTCATGGTTAGATCCGAATCTAACCATAACAAATCATAATGACCATATTTTATGGACTCCACTCGCGTACTTAATACTAAAACAATACAACATACCTAAACGATCACTTCCTTACACGATTTTAAATTCCACTTCATTTGGATTATTTCACGGATTATTTACAACATTTGGTCTATGTAAAGGAGCCACATCGAAAGGGTCTACTTTGTCGTTTACTATCAAGAACGCCTTGATATCTTATTGATATAAAAATGTTAACTACAGAAGTCTATCGACAAGCGACAAAGTCGACCCTTTTGACTGAAAACGTCACATATCAAGTCGAAGTTGCGTTTTTTCATTTGTGCCTTTCCATAAAGAGATGCAACTCACAAAATCATACCCCGGGGTTATCGATGCACTAGACCGACAGTAGGCAAATCATCTGTGCACCCAAAACCCCGGGATGTGCACATAATACATTACAACGTTGCTGTGCGATACACGATATACACAAATTCAAGGAGAGCGCCATTACAGCGCGTCTAATATTTGTAGCACAGTAACTGTGGTAAACTGCGCCAAAAGATCCTTACATAGCTGGTAGATTGTTTTGTTGCAGTTGCCGTAACTGCGTCGTAACTTCAAACTGACTGTGCAGTCCGCTGAGCATCGGCTAATTCAGTCGCGCTAGAACTGCATTTAAAGAGTTTCAAGATTCCATTTGTTCTATGAAACATTAGAACACTACGTCATCAAGGAAAATGACACTGATACGCGGAACTCTGGGGCTCGGCCAGAAATCATGTGATCGTATATTATGGGGGGGGTCAGCAAAATATCACGAATGATCACGATGGGGGAGGAGGGCGGACCGAGGAAATGACGTAGCGTGAGCGTGACATGGCTTAAACAAAAAAAAATAAGTGATTGCTGTTTTTTTAATTAACTAACTTAATTCATACTAAGTCCGAAAAATACACGTGATCTTGAATGGGGAGGGGGAGGGTGCAGCGTTGTAATCACTAAATATCACCAAGGGGGAGGGGGTCAAAAGTAGGCCAAATATGATTACATGATTTCTGGACGAGCCCCTACAAGTGCCCGTAACATACTTTTGGCGCCATCTATGGCCGATGAAGGGCCCGTCACGTGCCACTCCCTCCGCCACGTGCCACTCCCTGCGTCACGTGCCACTCCCTCCGTCACGTGCCACTCCCTCCGTCACGTGCCACTCCCTCCGTCACGTGCCACTCCCTCCGTCACGTGCCACTCCCTGCGTCACGTGCCACTCCCTCCGTCACGTGCCACTCCCTGCGTCACGTGCCACTCCCTCCGTCACGTGCCACTCCCTGCGTCACGTGCCACTCCCTCCGTCACGTGCCACTCCCTCCGTCACGCGCCAGCGCTAGTACTTGTACTTGGAGTGCTTGGCGTGCTTGCGGTGATGGTGCGAGGGCGGCGTGGCGGGCGACCGTCTCCGCCGGTGATCGCGCTCCCTGTCCCTCTCCCGCTCGCGCGACCGCGATCGCTCCCTCTCCCTCTCACGCGATCGCGACCGGGATTTACGCTCACTGCGAAAACAATTTCATCTAAATATCCTCTACAGCGAAGCCATAAAATCCCAAAAAAAAAAACATTTGAATAAAATTAATGTTTCATCAAATTTTCATTTTCAAAGAAAAACAAAACAACATACCTGTGCCTTGATCTCTTCACGGGCGGCGATAAGGATGCTTCGCGAGATTTCTTAGACTTCTTCGACGAAGTCCTGTAAATAAAGTATTATCATTAACGCAATGTTTCGCTTATATTTCGTCTGTTGACAACCAAAACTCACTAAGTAACAAATACCTACTTAAAACAAAGCTCGCATCTCAGTATCAATCTACTAACTAGATACGAGGTTTTGAAGAGCAGTGACAGAAATTTAAGTGACTTGGTTGTCACCAGGCGATTTGTTTCGTGTATATGTAAACCCAATAAATTAGATTAGATTACTAGTTTAATAATCTAGAATTTGTTATTTCGATACGAATTGTAGGCATACCAAGTGCTTATAATATTTAAGCTAAATATTAAGGAACGTCTTCACATTTTCATACGAGTTTCGTTACATTACATTTAATTTGACGGGAACACCCAAATATTCCGAAATATTTTATTCCGAATTTATTAATTCCGATTTTTAAAACTCCGAATTTCATAATTCCTAGGAAATAAAATTCCGAATACTAAAAAACACGAAATCTATTCAACCGAATTTCAAAATTCCGATTGTATATTATTCCGATTTTTATAACTCCGAATAATGAAAAGCCCCAAGTGCCATTGGCCGGAAAAACAAAATTTCGATTATTAATTTTCCGAAACTTCATTACTTATTCGGAAATTTGACATTCGTGTTTTCAATAATCGGAAATTTAGTCCTAGGAATTATGAAATAAGTACGGAGTTTTAAAAATCGGAATTAGTAAATTCGGAATAAAATATTTCGGAGTATTTGGGTAAATATTATTTACTTAACCGATTTTTTAAGTTAAAACAAAAATAGAAAACCGGATTTGGACAAATATCGAATTGGCTGAACCCCGAAAACTGTAGGTTAGGTTTGTATTGTGCCCACGTATAGCGGAGCGTCAAAAGAGTTGCTGAACCCCGAAAACTGTAGGTTGGATTATTGGCTGAACCCCGAAAACTGTAGGTTAGGTTAGGTTTGTATTGTGACCACGTATGGCGGAGCGAGCGAAGCGAGCGGAGCGTCAGACTTGCTGAACCCCGAATACTATAGGTTAGGTTATTGGCTGAACCCCGAAAACTGTAGGTTAGGTTATTGGCTGAACCCCGAAAACTGTAGGTTAGGTTAGGTTTGTATTGTGACCACGTGTAGCGGAGCGTCAATAGATTTGCTGAGCCCCGAAAACTGTAGGTTAGGTTAAATCCTAACATTACCTATTTCACCTTGAGGCAGGCCGCCGTTAGCCCGAAAAACTTTCACATATTTAGGTTTATATTTTATAGTTATTAATAACAGCAATTCGTAATTTTGATGTTTCGGACTTTTGATTAGTCGGGTTTATTATTGGTCGGTGTAATGATATTCGGAGTTTTGAAAATCGGTATTTTTATAATCGGAATTCGTATTTTTGACATTTCGGATTATTATTCATTCGGACTTCTTATTGTTCGGTGTATTGAATATCGGAATTTTGAAAACCGTGATTGTAACCGTTAGACATTTTGAAATTTCGGATTTATAAAAATCGGAAAAATGAAAAATCGAAATACTTATATTCGGAGTTTTAAAACATTCGGAATTATAATAATCGGTATTATGAAATTCGTGATTCCGATAATCGGAATTTAGTTTTTCGTATTTATGTAGTGTACCCTAATTTGACGACCCGGTTGGCGAAAATTATAGTGCCTAATACGTCCCGGGTTTGAAACCCGGCAAGGGCGAATATTTGTATTATGAACTCGAATATTTGTACTGGAATCATGGTTATTCTATGTATATCGTCGTCTACTATCGTAACAGTAACACTAGCCTTCTTGAGTTTAATTTGGGACTAGTTCGATAAGTATAGTTATTATAACAGGCGGCGAGGGTACAATTACTTGAAAAATTTATGAACCGTGGTTCATTCGAGATGTAGTATGTAGTTAGATGTAGTGATGACGTCACTCACGAGTAGGCGTCCTCGTCGGGCGAGAGCCGGCGCCGCGGCGACGGCAGCTCCAGCGTGTCCTCCGCCGCCTCCTTCGAGATCTAGTGTGTAGTTAGATGTAGTGATGACGTCACTCACGAGTAGGCGTCCTCGTCGGGCGAGAGCCGGCGCCGCGGCGACGGCAGCTCCAGCGTGTCCTCCGCCGCCTCCTTCGAGATCTAGTGTGTAGTTAGATGTAGTGATGACGTCACTCACGAGTAGGCGTCCTCGTCGGGCGAGAGCCGGCGCCGCGGCGACGGCAGCTCCAGCGTGTCCTCCGCCGCCTCCTTCGAGATCTAGTGTGTAGTTAGATGTAGTGATGACGTCACTCACGAGTAGGCGTCCTCGTCGGGCGAGAGCCGGCGCCGCGGCGACGGCAGCTCCAGCGTGTCCTCCGCCGCCTCCTTCGAGATCTAGTGTGTAGTTAGATGTAGTGATGACGTCACTCACGAGTAGGCGTCCTCGTCGGGCGAGAGCCGGCGCCGCGGCGACGGCAGCTCCAGCGTGTCCTCCGCCGCCTCCTTCGAGATCTAGTGTGTAGTTAGATGTAGTGATGACGTCACTCACGAGTACGCGTCCTCGTCGGGCGAGAGCCGGCGCCGCGGCGACGGCAGCTCCAGCGTGTCCTCCGCCGCCTCCTTCGAGATCTAGTGTGTAGTTAGATGTAGTGATGACGTCACTCACGAGTAGGCGTCCTCGTCGGGCGAGAGCCGGCGCCGCGGCGACGGCAGCTCCAGCGTGTCCTCCGCCGCCTCCTTCGAGATCTAGTGTGTAGTTAGATGTAGTGATGACGTCACTCACGAGTAGGCGTCCTCGTCGGGCGAGAGCCGGCGCCGCGGCGACGGCAGCTCCAGCGTGTCCTCCGCCGCCTCCTTCGAGATCTAGTGTGTAGTTAGATGTAGTGATGACGTCACTCACGAGTACGCGTCCTCGTCGGGCGAGAGCCGGCGCCGCGGCGACGGCAGCTCCAGCGTGTCCTCCGCCGCCTCCTTCGAGATCTAGTGTGTAGTTAGATGTAGTGATGACGTCACTCACGAGTAGGCGTCCTCGTCGGGCGAGAGCCGGCGCCGCGGCGACGGCAGCTCCAGCGTGTCCTCCGCCGCCTCCTTCGAGATCTAGTGTGTAGTTAGATGTAGTGATGACGTCACTCACGAGTAGGCGTCCTCGTCGGGCGAGAGCCGGCGCCGCGGCGACGGCAGCTCCAGCGTGTCCTCCGCCGCCTCCTTCGAGATCTAGTGTGTAGTTAGATGTAGTGATGACGTCACTCACGAGTAGGCGTCCTCGTCGGGCGAGAGCCGGCGCCGCGGCGACGGCAGCTCCAGCGTGTCCTCCGCCGCCTCCTTCGAGATCTAGTGTGTAGTTAGATGTAGTGATGACGTCACTCACGAGTAGGCGTCCTCGTCGGGCGAGAGCCGGCGCCGCGGCGACGGCAGCTCCAGCGTGTCCTCCGCCGCCTCCTTCGAGATCTAGTGTGTAGTTAGATGTAGTGATGACGTCACTCACGAGTAGGCGTCCTCGTCGGGCGAGAGCCGGCGCCGCGGCGACGGCAGCTCCAGCGTGTCCTCCGCCGCCTCCTTCGAGATCTAGTGTGTAGTTAGATGTAGTGATGACGTCACTCACGAGTAGGCGTCCTCGTCGGGCGAGAGCCGGCGCCGCGGCGACGGCAGCTCCAGCGTGTCCTCCGCCGCCTCTTTCGCCTCGCGGGATGCCTGCAAAGCGACAACAACATCAGTAATTAATTCTGCGATATAATAACGTGCCAGTTAATTTGTGCTAACCCGTTACGTGCATTTAATGGTCCCACCATCCCACTAAAATAAGAAAAATATATACGCAAATAAATATAACACACCACCATCAAAATAACAAAACGTACTGGACACGTGTTTCGCGCCTCTACGAGGCATCATCACATGTTGATGGTCTGGAGGATTAGCCAGTTCAAGATATTAAAAAGAAATACCTTCTTGATGAGTTTGCGGCGGTAGTGCTGCAGCTGCTGCTGCGCCGTGAGGCCGGCGCGGCGCGCGCGCGCCCCGGCCTCCAGCTCGTCTGCGTACTTCAGCACTTTCACTTCTATATCACGGAGAGTTTCCCGCTTCAAGGACAGCTCTTCTGACATCGACATTGACGAAGATGACGTGATGCTGCAATAAAAGTAAATTCATAGATATATTTACATTATCAGATATTTGCCCAATTTGAAGGAGATCGGATAATGATAGGGATCGTTACATTTGGGGTGCCGTGACCAGGATTGTTCTATATAACTTTTTTATCTTCAATAAGCAGATTGCTGGTCGTGATATCGTTCATTGCACAATCACAGATACGTATTAAATTCAGAATACTGATAGCATCACACCCGCTCGCACACGTATGCGTAGCTAGGTTGCCAAGAGTCCTGGTGAAAAAGAAAAGACTGCGGCGTTACATAAACGCTCGGTTCAGCTCGCCTAGAGCCTTTCGATATAAGAAAAAAGATGCCTAGCCTAGGAGACCGGTTAGGGAACCTAACGAGCTCGTGGCACGCAATTGTTCACTATTCAGTAATGTTCTTACGGCTCGGGTTGCGGCGTGATGACGGGCGGCGGTGGCGGCGGCGCGGGCGCGGGCTCCTGCCACGTGTCCGCCGGCTCCACGCTCTCCCAGCGCGACGGGATGAAGCCTCCCACGGGGCGGGATGCGTTCTTCTCCGTTTCTAGAGGCACGCCGTCGATGTCCTCATCTTCCACTGCACAGAAAAGAATAAGTTAAAAGCAACTGTGTTACATTTAGGTTTAGTTTAGGTTACTCTTGAAGCTCGGACCAATCATATCACTTCACTGCCGTTAGTAGAACGACGGAGCCGAGTAGGTTTCTTATGAAACTGACGGCGTGAGATTGCGTGGCAGAGAGATTAATCGTGGTTTTATTTACAGGGAAGCACCATCCGGTGAGTTCCGGGAGCCAACTAGGCGAGAGGTTTAACGTCACGGCAGCCATTCAGCGCCTTTGGCACAACTGTGACACTCGACTCTTTCTCGCGCGGGATATGTTACCTATCTTTTTCTGGGCGTACTGTGAAACTGCCCGTTTAGCTATGCTTTGCGACTCTTGGCGGGCGGCATAGCGTCACCGGTCACTTTCTCACAATACTGCATATAAAGAGATAGAAAAATATCTCGCGTGAGAAAGAGTCGCGTGTGACAGTCGTGCTAGAGGAGCTGGTATCGCTATGACGCGGGATATGAGTCCCGAAGCGAAGCATACTCGTGCTAGACGGGCAGGTAGAATATGTGTACATCAACAAGGCCAGTCTCTCCTATCAGCTTGCGCTGTAATAAACTGAAGCGCTATGATGAGGCGTGGCGACCTGGCACGCCGTCGATGTCCCGGTCGGGCGGCGGCTGGCGCGTGGCGGCGAGGCGGCGCAGCGCGGCCCCGTCCAGCGGGCCGGCGCCGCCGCCGTCCCACGACCCGTCCGACGTGTACAGACCTGGCACGCCGTCGATGTCCCGGTCGGGCGGCGGCTGGCGCGTGGCGGCGAGGCGGCGCAGCGCGGCCCCGTCCAGCGGGCCGGCGCCGCCGCCGTCCCACGACCCGTCCGACGTGTACAGACCTGGCACGCCGTCGATGTCCCGGTCGGGCGGCGGCTGGCGCGTGGCGGCGAGGCGGCGCAGCGCGGCCCCGTCCAGCGGGCCGGCGCCGCCGCCGTCCCACGACCCGTCCGACGTGTACAGACCTGGCACGCCGTCGATGTCCCGGTCGGGCGGCGGCTGGCGCGTGGCGGCGAGGCGGCGCAGCGCGGCCCCGTCCAGCGGGCCGGCGCCGCCGCCGTCCCACGACCCGTCCGACGTGTACAGACCTGGCACGCCGTCGATGTCCCGGTCGGGCGGCGGCTGGCGCGTGGCGGCGAGGCGGCGCAGCGCGGCCCCGTCCAGCGGGCCGGCGCCGCCGCCGTCCCACGACCCGTCCGACGTGTACAGACCTGGCACGCCGTCGATGTCCCGGTCGGGCGGCGGCTGGCGCGTGGCGGCGAGGCGGCGCAGCGCGGCCCCGTCCAGCGGGCCGGCGCCGCCGCCGTCCCACGACCCGTCCGACGTGTACAGACCTGGCACGCCGTCGATGTCCCGGTCGGGCGGCGGCTGGCGCGTGGCGGCGAGGCGGCGCAGCGCGGCCCCGTCCAGCGGGCCGGCGCCGCCGCCGTCCCACGACCCGTCCGACGCCGGCGACGAGCCGCCCGAGTGCTCCGACACGCCGTCGATGTTCTCCTCCACATCCTGCAACTGAAAATTATATCAAATCAATATTCACTGGCTCCGCACACTACGGCTTCTTGTGGCCGCGACAGTACATCTCTTTCTCACTTGCTGCAGGCACGAAGGCATGCATGACCAGGCCGAGTGGCAGGAGCGCATTATGTCCAGGAGACGGGCTTGAATGTTGGGGAGCATGTTATACAGTCACGTGCGGGACTGACCTTGGAGTCGGCGCTGGAGAAGGCGGCGCCGGCGCGCAGCAGCAGCTCGGCCGGGTACACGGCCCAGTCGGCCCGGGCCTGCAGGATGCGCGTCACGTTATACAGTCACGTGCGGGACTGACCTTGGAGTCGGCGCTGGAGAAGGCGGCGCCGGCGCGCAGCAGCAGCTCGGCCGGGTACACGGCCCAGTCGGCCCAGGCCTGCAGGATGCGCGTCACGCGCGCGCGGAACCCTTCCTGCTGCAGCCGCGACGGCATGCGCGACCAGGCCACGTGGCAGGAGCGCATTATGTCCAGGAGACGGGCTTGAATGTTGGGGAGCATGTTATACAGTCACGTGCGGGACTGACCTTGGAGTCGGCGCTGGAGAAGGCGGCGCCGGCGCGCAGCAGCAGCTCGGCCGGGTACACGGCCCAGTCGGCCCGGGCCTGCAGGATGCGCGTCACGTTATACAGTCACGTGCGGGACTGACCTTGGAGTCGGCGCTGGAGAAGGCGGCGCCGGCGCGCAGCAGCAGCTCGGCCGGGTACACGGCCCAGTCGGCCCAGGCCTGCAGGATGCGCGTCACGCGCGCGCGGAACCCTTCCTGCTGCAGCCGCGACGGCATGCGCGACCAGGCCACGTGGCAGGAGCGCATTATGTCCAGGAGACGAGCTTGAATACTGGAAAGTGTGTTATAAATATGAAAACTGTCGTCTTCATCGTTGACATAAATCGTTCGGAATATTATGACATTCTGAAGAATGAATAACTAGGTATAACACTACTCTCACTCTCTCAAACTATAACGAGTCTATCGCGATATTTCTTATTTACCTTCATAGTGTAGGGATATTAGACATTGTTTGCGTGACAAGATGATCACGGCTACTTTCTACCATCGCTGCTCACCATCGGCAGGGTGTTTATCCTCACATATAGAGCCTAAATGGTAGAGAGCTGTGCGGTTCCAGAAGAATTTTCCTATCGCGAACGCTCCGCGTGTGGAAGGCTCCCTGTCGAAGTTTTCTCCATGCGGTTCTTCAAGAGGGGAGTAAAAAGGTTATCAAAGGGTCAGCAACGCGCGTGTGATGCCCTGGCATCGCAAAGGCGGCGGTAACTGCTTAACATCAGGCGGACCGTATGCTTTTTTGGAATAAAAAAAATACTCACGCGCCCCTAAACGCGCTGGCATTGGTCAGCTTGGCGCCGGCGTTGTGCAGTATGTCGCTGAGCAGATAGAGGCGGGCTATCCTCTTGTGCGGCTGCGTGTGCTCGCCGGCGAGCGCCTCGGCGAGGCACTGCGTCACCTCGGCGGCCGCCTCGGCGTGCTCCAGGCACCACGCCATCGCCTCGCCCACGCCCGCGCGCGTCGGCGTCAGGTTGCGGACCAGCTCCTCCAGCCGGTCGCGCTGACTGGAATACAGCCTAATGTAACGGCGTGTCCACGTTATGCGCGCGAACTTCGGCTCGCGCGGCGGCCGCGCGCAATTTGAATGTAGTTGCGCGCGGCAGATCGAACGTTGCCGCGAGTTTTTGAAGCCGCATCAAAGTAGTTTTAGCCGCCAGTTCGCGCCCAGTTGGGACAGTTCTGTTTAGTCCCCTCGCTTGGCTACTACGAGCGCGCCAGCCCCGCGCGGCGCCTCCCCGCCACCCGCGGAGCGCGGCCGGCGAGGGCGAGCATGGGAACGTGAGGGATGCTTGCGCGGCTACAACGACCACTTTAAGCTTTTTGAGCAGGAGAAGTGAAAACGCTAAAGCAGATGAATAAGTTTCAAATATTTAAACCATGAATACAAAGATCAAAGCTTAAAGAAAAATTGAAAAAGGAGCTACCTGGTGGAAGGGACCGGGAATCGAACCCGGTACCTCTGGATTACCGGTCCAGCGCGTTAGCCACTTCTACTACCCTCGCTCCACGTAGACCTGACGAATTTTTCCTTATGCTTTGTGTGTCGATCTTTGCATTGTTTATTTGAAAGGTTTTTACACCTTAGCGACCTCTATGTGAATACGTTAATATTCACACCCTACCGCACCACTTTACAGCGGTGAACGAGCAAGCGAGAGAGGACGCTGTTAGTTTTATAAATTTATGAAACATGTAATGTCTCATTTTTTTAATGTGGGTACACCACAATTTTTATTTAAACCATGAATACATGTTTCATAAATTTATAAGTTTCAAATATTTTTTGTACACAGAAACCTGTTATATTTTTATAAGACTTATACTCGTAGAGTAAGCTTTACCCAGGTTCTAAGTCGCGTAAAGACGATAAGTGCGCGCGAATAAAATTGCAGGCACCTTCTAGTAGAAGACGCAAACGTTAAGAACTCACTTGGTGGAGAGCGTCCCGCGGATGTTGTCCTTGGCGTCGTCCTCGTCGACCAGCTCGTCCGGCATGCCCGCCGTGTACAGGTTCATGACCGGCGGCCGCCACACCGACCCGCCTGCCACACAAGTATGAACTAATGGTACACTTGCTGAACCAGCGAGCTACGTGGACCCAGCATCAGGTGCTGAGGTCAATCGCTGGACAGTTTACTGGGGTGGTGAAGTGGTTGACACCTTTTAAGGGTAATCTAGAGGAACCTGGTTCGATTACCGGTCTCTTCCGCCAGGTTGCGCATTCAATTTTTTTCTTTGTGCGGTGTTTCACAAATTTAGATAAAGTTCTGTGAACTCTCGCAGTAGCATTATGTTTCTCATCTGAGCGTTTTCTCAGCTGTTGGCGGAGAACCTATCCTGGGATTGTGAGCCAATTACAATTCAGCCTTTCTAATAATTTATTGAAATATATGACTAATATGTGACTTCAAAGGCACGCAATTTAATGTTTTTTTTTTGGGATAGTATTTAGAATCCTCATAATTTAACAAATTGTATTACAACCACGAACTTAAAACGCATTTTTTCAATGTGATAATGGCAAATTACTCATTGTCTCCATACACGTCATATTGGTACCCAACCCACAAATGACGTTACGTCTGTATGGAGCGCTTTTAGCGCTCCGTAGGAGTTTTAAATTTTGACGGTCATTTCTGACTTTTTTGTCTAAATGTAGTGTTATATGGGAATGTGTAGTCATTTGATCTCAATTAAAAATAGAATCGATTGACATCCAGAAATAAAAAATGTCTACACGCCTATTCCCGAACATTACTGATACAAAGAAAGACGCAGCAAGTGTCGCAATCTGCCCAAGAAATGGTGCAATACCTTTGAACATCCTGAAGTCGTTGAGCGCCCACTGCTTAGGAGAGTCGCCCTGCAGCATGCTGTACAGCTTCCACCGATAGTACACGTGCGCGGGCGACTGGTTCTCGAAGAGGAACCGGAAGAAGGGGTTGTTCATCTCCTTGTTCATGATGATGGCCTCGAACATCGGGCCCTCGCGGATCACGAACTCCACCATGCGGTGGATCAGCATTAGTATGTTTCTATAGGAATTAAACGAGGGCAGTTAACAGCAGTCTTTGGTATATTTAGTTCAACAGCTTCGAGCATAATGAAATAATGAACTTTATCTACGCACATATCATTAGTGCTCTAAAATGCGTTCAGAAACCGTAGGAAATGACCAGCATTACTACAACCAATTTTACTATGAGAACTTTCTTATCTGTGGCAGTAGGTAAAATCTGTAATGTAATGTTTATAACAATATCAATTTTTGTAAGGTTATGAGTTTAAATTTGGAACAGCTGTCAAAACTAAAGTAGGTCTCTATTCTAGTATCCATAGATATTAATATTGTTATCGATACGAAACGTCAATTCAGTATGTTTTTTTATAAAAACCGCACGACATTTGATCTCGAGTGACATGAGAATATGGATAAGTACATTCGTTTGTATATGATTTAGAAAAAAAAAACATTCGTCTTGACGGAGGTTTGAATTGCCGCCATTATTGTTGTCATTTGTTTGTTGGTTCTTTGCTGTTACGAAAGTATAATTGTGAAAAGTTTATTGTAATTCACATTTCACATTTTAGTTGAAAATATTGTTTCAATGTAAATGTAAATTACAACTATTATAATAAACTAGACGTGCCCGCGGCTTCGCTCGCGTAAATGAAATGTGTACTTCCTATTTGTAACACTTGATCATGTAATTTGTTTTTTTTTATTATATATACTTAATGAAAAAAGGAAACTGTCATTGCAAGTTAAATAAAAGCTTTTTAAAAGGAAACTGCGTTTAGTCCTCATATTTGTATTTCCGAAATAAAATTAATTATAAGCAAAAGGGATTCAACACATTTTATATTTGTATACTTACATGGACTGGAGAGTAATACATACATGTACAAATGTTACTCAAAGTAAATCTAAGCCTAGCAAAGCTTAATAAACAAAAGTAAAAATAATAACCATTAATAGGCAGTGCCGCTTCAGTAACAGACAAATCCGTGGGAAAAGAATCCTCTGAAAATAGGGAACAATCTAGATCTTCTCGAGAAATAAGCAGTAAGGGTCAGAGTATAGCAAAGCTGGACCGATTTTAGTACTAATTTTTTTTTGTTGGTTTGGGCTTAAATTAGATTGAATCTAGTAGATTACGCTAAAATAAGCATATTTTATTCTTTTTCTCTCAGATCGATATTTACCGAGATATTGGGGTTCAAATGCATAAACATATTTTGATGTAGGTACGTAATAATAGTAGACTATTTATGAGGGTCATGTAAGCAAGCATTTTGACGCTCCGCTATACATGGTCACAAAACAAACCTAACCTAACCTACAGTTTTCGGTTTTCAACCCATGTACCTACCATATTTTCAGACAGCATTTTTACCTTAAAAAACCCCAATATCTCGGTAAATATTGATCTGAGAGAAAAAGTTTACATAACAAAACATGCTTATTATAGGATGTTTTAAAGGATACTTTAATAAAAATGAGGTGTTATATTGACATAAATTTCACGACACCGAAATTTTTCTAAGTCCCAAAACTGGCCCACCTTTCCTATACCGCAACCCCTGAGGTCTTACTAACCCAACATTATCGCATCGCATTCTACGCACCGAGATGCAGAACAATGAGTACATTGCCTTGCAAGGATATTTTTCTTGTGTTTATAATAATACATAATCTGTTAAATTCAAATTTAACATAAATTAAACATGCCATCGCCATTCCTCCATCTCCCGAAACCGTGGTGGTCAATCTGAATAAAACCGTGATGGTCGATCAATCAAAATACAAATTAATAACATAATCACTTAATACTTTCAATTCTCGGCATTTTCATAACACTTTTTGCTTTCTATTTCTATTTTTATATAAAAAAAAATGGCGTCTGTCCATTGGAACAATTTTGCCAATGTCAAGGTTGTAAGAACGTTGTACGGTGACTTGAGCTTTTTGTAAAGTGATAGCGATTTACAAAAAACCACACGGACTATCGGGCCTTGACCCAGGAGGGGCTATGAACGCTTCAAGTTGAATTCTTCATTAGCTATTCACTCATACGTTAGATCACTGCACAATACGCTATCAATACTACACATTGAACAACAAAAATGAATAAATAATGAAGAGCGAAACTTAAACGCATGCGGCCATCTTAAGTCACGAACCGGAAGCCCACTTTTTGCTTATTGCACAGAAAAATTCGCTGACAATGACAATGCCGATGACATTTAGTTTGACAGAGAAAACAACATACGTCAAGCAAAGTGCGTAGTCATTACATTTCGAGTAAAAAACTTCGATATAACGGCGTACCAACATGACGCCAAAATTTTTGGCTACTTAAACTTAAGTCATATAGCGAAAAGAAACTTTAGGCTACTTGAACCTGAGCCATAAGAGCGAGAAGAACCGAGTATCGCCGGAAATGGTCGACGGTCGCGAAATGAAGAATTTTATGAAGATTTCTTTAGCCGATTGTGAAGGTAATACGTAGTGAAAACGGTATTTTTTACGCTCTTATTCCATTCTCATATTTAGACAATAGATTTGAATAGTTTTTTCTGCGGTAACGTGCATCGTATTGGAGAAACGTGATCTAAAAGAACGTCGAGTTTTGTAAGGCGCCATCTCGCTTCCTCCCTAGTGCGTTATCCCGTTCTGGCATTTTCAATTTTATTATATAGATAATCTGTTTATGTATTTGTTCAGATTTATTTCTTACTGCATTAGTATATGTCGTTTTTAGATATTTTACAGGTAGCACTTAGTGGTGCCGGTCATTTCCTTATGGCTTCTGAACCCATCTTAGAGTACTTATGATATGTGTGTAGATAAAGTAGTGTATACAACTGTACATAATTAGGCCTTAAAACACTCGTGTGATCCTATTATGCAACTCGCTGACGCTCGTTTCATAAAACCACACTCGTGTTTTAATGCCTCTCATTATGTATCAGTTGCATAAACTACTATTATCTATCCAAATATCATAAACCCTCCATGATGCGATCAAGAACCGCACATTATGACCACCATAAAAATAGACTGTTTTCTTAGAACAAATTTCTTATCTGTAAAAATGTTATTATTGCTAAATAATAACATCGATTTCGATAATATTATTTATTCAAATTTCAAACATCTCAAAAAAAATGAAATTTGATTTTGCCCTTTATTCTAATATCAGTCGAGATGACGTTTAGTTCGAAATGAGGTGTTTTAATTTGCAATCAAATTGGACACGCACGTAAGTAAGATATCGAACGATGTGATAGTTGGGGCCGACTCTAGTTTGTCTCTGAATTTAAAAAAAAACTGACAGCTGCCAGAAAACTTCATTACCGCCATTACCGGGTAATATTTGTCATAAAGTGCGACTCCTGAATGCATCATGGAGGCTTATGATATGTGGCTAGATAAAGTAGTGTATGTAACTGTACATAATTAGGCATTAAAACACTCGTGTGATGTTATTATGAAACTTGCCTTCGGCTCGTTTCATAAATTATAAAAATAATAAAATCATTTATTTCTCGACCAACATGGATCAGTTTTGTTAGTAATGAAATTAAATAAGTACTTATAAACTACTGTTAGTAACATATTTAATTATAATTATATATAACAGCTTTGTTTATGTGCATCATACAACAATGGTTTACATAAACACAGTCTAAGCGCTCGGCAATCATCTTCAGGACGCTGTTGGCGCTGGCCCGAATCCTGCGCACCAGGGATGTACATCGCTTGCGCATAGTCGCGTGAAAACAATCCACTTGCGCTTCTGCGAACATTCCTGATGCACTGCAGTATCGTGGCAGCCCCATCAGCACCCTGGACGCATTGTTAAATTGCACTCTAAGAGCACTGTACTGTCTTAGCGTGTAATTCGCCCACAGTCCGCTTGTATACAGGGATGTACAATAGGCTCGGAAAAGAGTAATCTTCGCTTCTTTGGAACATTTATGTAAAGTCACATAAACTACTATTATTCTGCAAGGCCACGAGGGCACTTTAACATGTCTGAGTCTACGGGCATTTCACAAGAGGAGGTCCACTGTTGAGAAGAAACACCGAACGAAACTCAACAGTCAGTCATTTTTACAAGCTTTTATTTAGCTTGCATGGTATGTTTAAAGTATGTTTGTTCGGGTGAAATCTTGCAACTCAATTTTGAAGCAGATATCGTCAACCGATATAGCTGAAATTTTGCATACTTACTTAACTTTGATGACAATACAATAATATGGTACCATGGGGCTGATCTGATGATGGAGCCGGAAGGTGGCCATAGGAACTCTATAATAGAAAAAGCAATCCTACCGAGCTTGGGCTCTTTAGAATCGTCTCAGTGAGCATTTGATGGATATCCAAAGAAAAGTACAGTCGGCTATAAAAGCTTGCCACTAAAATGTCATTTTTGACAGAAACTTATTTCAGATAAGAAAGTGAAGCATCCTGGAGTTTTACTTGAAATGCCTTATTACCAGTGTTCGGATTAGGGTGTGCTGGGTGTGTTTCCCGGGACTTCGTAACGTAATATTAATATGTATATGACTTAATTATGACTTAATCCCGGGAATATAATCATAAAGCAATAATATAATATGTGTTTCGTTTCAAAATATTAAGCTGTTATAAAAGAGGTAGATACTTATATTATTATACAGGCATCAATAAAGTTATATTTCTACTCCTGTAATTTTATGAGTTTTTTTTTATATAGTTGCCAACTCTAAAGATGTACTTTATAAAAGCCTTGTAACAGTCAACTCTATTGCCTAAAACCACATGCTAAATTATTTTATATAATGTCACCAAAAAAGGGCTTTTCGGGCACTTCCGGGGCATATCCATATTAAGTAGGTTCTTCACCCAAATTGCATACCCAATCAGAACTGCTTATTACTTGAACCATTTAAATACATGCGTACCTTTCGGTTGGAACCACCACTTTAACTATTGACTGTGATAGTATCTGAAACAAAATCGTTTATTATTAATATGTTAATAGTAGCTTTTTTAGCAGTACTGATCTAACGCCACCTACATAACATCAAAATATGTATATTATAACTTTAATTGGGCAAACAAATGTATGTTGTTTAAGAGATTAGAAAAACACTTGATAATATAATACGCGGTATTATATAAATTATCAAGTGTTTCATAACCGCCGGGGTTTTCCGGGTAATACGAACGTTATGACGCCTATTATTGACGGCCTAGTTTCAAAACAAACCTCGGGCTTCGTGCTTCAAACCTCGGGATGATGATAACACCCGTAACTACGTGCGTGGACAATGTGTGTTATTATCTACATAATTAAAATGTGAGCACGCTAGAATTCGTTAATACAGATCAAATTTATTTCGTCATTTTAGTATAAACAGATAACCTTTGACATGGACTATAACTAAGCAACTTTTGTTTATAACGTTTTGCGTGTTTATAAACGGTTGTGAGATAAGTTGAGTAGAGTATATTTGCGTTAGAAAAAAATTAGATATCCATTAATATCGAATAATGCATTAAAATAATAATGCATTTCATTGTATAAAAATGTAAAAGAGAAGGTGAACTGAACTGAATGTAGAATAAGCTGGAAATTACTCCACCGACAAGAGCTTAGCTCTTAAATATATGATGATGAATGCATTAAAATCTGTATATCTTGAGCATTTCCACTCAATAATGAAATATGGTACAATTATTTGGGGTAATTCACTGACGCCAAACGCGTCCTTGTAATCCAAAAAAAAAACGAACACTTCGGATACTGGCCAGTGTGACTGCGGATTATTGCGGAGATCTCTTAGTGAAGTACCGCATCATGACTTTATGTTTAAGATCGAGATGTACGTCTAATGTACCTACGAGAGAAATAATTTGGCATTTTTTCATGTGTCGAGGTAGCAGGCAAAAAATATATCCCCAGGGACACTTAGAACAGTTCTACGTCGCATGGCGCTTGCAGGAAAAAAACCACGCGTCATAGGTGCCACTTTCTATGAACATCTACCTGCCAATTATGAACCGAGTCAACTGATGTCAATTTTAAATGGAAATTGAGAAACTTTTTACTGGCTTATCCATCATATCCAGTAAATTTATAGATGGAAATGTTACTTAACGTATGCGGAATGAAATATGGACAAACTCTTTAGGCATAACTTAAAAATAAAACGTTCGAAATTTGAAATTTTGTGAATGTCATTTGTTTCCGAGTACATCTGTCAGTAATTTGCATAATTTTCATGGTTGTGTGTTTTTCATTGAATTTATTATGGCAAATCGAGAAGAAAGACGTCGAGAGAATGTGTGTAAATTTTACGACATTCACCCGGACTGGCCTAAGTCGAGGGTCGTAAAACATTTCACGCAAATGGGGGAGAGCAGAAGTACTATTTATAATATTTTGTCATCTTATTCCTCACGAAAAACAACTTCTAGAAAATCTGGCTCGGGGAAGGTAAGCACTTTAAGTAGTTCTTCGAAGAGGAGTAAATTAAAGAAAATGACGGCCGGTCGTGTGGCAAAATCATACAGAGAACTTGGAAATAAATTAGGCTGTGACGGGAAAACTGTGAAAAAGCATCTCAATAACATGGGTATTGTTAAACGATCAAGAAAAATCAAACCGACCGTCTCCGAAAAGCAAAAACTATCTCAAAAGAAAAGACTTAAAACTTTGGTAAAAAATATATTTTACGCAAAAAACGACATAGATTGCGTTATGGATGATGAATCCTATTTCACCCTAGATGGGAATGAATGGCAGGGTAACTTTTATTTTGAAAAGGCTAATGACCGGACCGAAGAATCTGGGAAATATGTAGAACACACGAAGTTTCCAAAAAAAGTTCTACTATGGGTAGCAATAAGCCCTCGTGGTATGTCCAAGCCGGTGTTTTTTGAATCTGGTTTGGCGGTTACTGCTGACCGGTACATT
Organism: Apotomis capreana; assembly: GCA_947623375.1. Classification (NCBI taxonomy): domain Eukaryota; kingdom Metazoa; phylum Arthropoda; class Insecta; order Lepidoptera; family Tortricidae; genus Apotomis; species Apotomis capreana. The sequence continues at coordinate 3,380,065 of OX392501.1, forward strand.
GAGCGATGTTTGCCAGTTGTGCGTCATTTTATACGGTCAAATCATAGAGGAGCTAATGTAGTGTTTTGGCCAGATCTAGCATCTAGTCATTATTAAAAAAAAACTACGAAGGAAATGGATGAGCTAGAAATCCCGTACGTACCGAAAGAATCAAACCCGCCTAATGTACCCCAACTACGGCCAATTGAAGATTTTTGGGCCAATCTGAAAAGACGTGTCTACGCAAATAATTTTCGACCCAAAACTATAGAAAGTTTAAAAAGAAAAATTAAATCGGAGTTAAATAAAATGCCAACATCCATGTATACGGCGGCCATGAAGAAAGTGCCAGAAAACTGTAGAAAAGCAGCCCGGATGGGACCAAATTTCTTTTTACATTAAATTTTATTTATTTTGTGTTAATATGAGTACAAATAAATACATATTTAGTTAAACTAATTTAATTAAACAGCGTATTGATCTTTGTCCAAATTTCATTCCGCATATGTTATATTGTAATTGACACAGTCCTAATAAGAAAGCATTGTTATTTGAATTTGCAATTACCTACTTGGACAACTCAATGCTATCTTTACATTGCTATCTAAGGTTTGTATTTTGACAATCCTTTAAGGAGATACTTTGATATTTTAATTTATTTTGTTTAGATTTTTGTTCTGTAATCAATTCAGATGTTTTATTTATCGTCTGTCGCAATTTGTATCTATGTATAGACATTTTATATTATGAAATAAAGAAACCTAAATCTAAAACAGAACAAGTTTATACGAACCTCTTCGTAAGCTATTTTGTCGTCCGGATCGCTCGGGTAGTATTCGCCCGGTCTGACGCGAGGTATCTGCAACAACAAATTACGATTAGAATATTTGTTTATTTATTTAAACTTTATTGCACAATACAAAAAAAAGTACAAATGGCGGACTAAATGCCTTTAGGCATTCTCTACCAGTCAACCACTGGGTTAAGCAGAAATATGTTGTCGGTGCAGGATCAAAGGTTACAGACAAACAGTAATATAACACAAATCAATTACCTAAAGAAATATATAATTAATTAATTACCATAAACTTAAACGAATACTTTATATGATATACTTACATGTTCATTATAGTATTCGTTGACCCCCCACCCGCGCCACCCCGCGCCCTTTTTCCCTCTCTTATGAAATGAAATGAAATGAAATGATTTATTTAATGCATGTGGGAAATCGGGTATATGATGACATGGACAGACTGATTTGATGTGCACTCCTATTAACACGCGAGTGAGGTGCCTAATAATTGTGACTCCTGGAAACCTGTGCCGTGCCGTTATCCCGCGGGAATTCTCCTGGAGCTCATATAAGGTACGTGCACACAACGACGTGACATATATATAATATTATTTTGGAAATTGTTTATCCCTTAACCTCATCTTGAACATTTTTGGTAGCAGAGCGTGGTTAGATTCACTTCTTATAGTGCATAATAACGAATAAAAACCCCCCATAGTGTAAATATCCCTTGTTTCTAAAATTTCGTAGCGATTCGTAGATATTTACCTAAAGTTTTAACTAGTAAAATTGCATCAACTTCATCGAACACGCGGTCTTAACTCGTTATCTGCTTGACGCTGCAAAACTATTTACCTGTGACTGGATTAACTTGAACCATTACTGTGTGCGGGAAACTGTGCCTTGTTTGCAACGACATAAGCTTGATCCTAATTCTAAGTGTTTAACTGCTGTGATCTTTGGTAAATATAATTGTAACTTTGTCAATAATTGATCTTTTATAATAAGATTTTCCCTTTAGTTTAGTGTTAGCTGAATATTATTTAAATATTCGTTAGTAGGTGTTGGTTAATAGTAAAAGTAAAAGTATATAAGAAGTAAAATAGTAAATGTTAATCTTTCACATTATTGCGGACATAACCCTTTTATCGTAGTATTACCGTGGCGTTAATTTGCTTACCCCGTACAACCAATCTTTTAAAATTGTTTAGCAAACCTTATCGATAAATTAAAGTAGGTATCATTTATATTTTGGAAATTCGTCAATCTAAATTCCTTTTGCACGTTTGTTACCATATAAATATAAAATAAAAATGTCTGAAAACGAGCATAATGATACATTGAGGTCTACTTTGTTTACTGAAACCTTGGAGTATAGAAAGTCCGTAGGAACTTTTAGATTAACGGGAGATTGGATCACTAGCGCCCACCAGAACATAACCACTGCGGAACGCGCCCGTCTTTTCGTGTATTTCGGCGAATTAGATGATCAATATAAGGAGTTTCGCGAATCCGGTGCTTACCTATTAGGTGGTTTAGATCAGGCAATTGATACTGAAGAATATGCTTACGTGCAAAATCAAATTAGGATAATCGGTGATAAAGTAGTGGATATCAAAATAAAACCCCAGCTAGTACCCCTACGCGGCCCACTGCTGATCGATTTACTATGGTGCCCTGTGACTTTGACCGTGTACGCCCTCAGAAACTACCTGACCTACCGATACCGCGTATTAATGGCCGGCCTGATGCGTGGATAAGTTTTCTTGATCAGTTCGATAGTGTTGTGGATGCCCGCACTGATTTGCTCCCAACTCATAAAATGAGCTACCTAATGAGTGCGTTATCCGAAGAGCCCAAACGTTTAGTGCAGCACTTGCGGATTGAAAGCGGAAATTACACCTTAGCCCGAGACCTCCTAAAGAGGCGGTACCATAATACAAGAATCCTTGCTGACACATACCTCTCTCAGATCTTGTCCTTGCCGGACATAAGTTCCCGACTTACCGGACTTCGTGCCTCCTTTCTTAATCCACTGCTTACCTCTTATCGTTGCTTAGAGCGGTTAGAATTGCCGGTGAAGCAGTGGTCCTACATTTTGGTACATATTTGTTTGGTCAAGCTCCCTATGGATTTAAGGTCGCGGTTTGAGCGGCGTTATGGTGACGATCAAAAGAACCTGCCTACATTCGACCAACTGATAAATTTTCTGGAAGAGGAATGTCGTCACCATGACAATGTCGGAAGCACTGCGGTTGTTGACACTCCACCTTCCCATTCTAGAGCCCAGCCTGTTGCACGCCCTATGCGTCAGTTTTTAATTGCTGAGCCGGACACGCGGTCCCCTAAGTGTGCCATGTGTTCCAGTCAATCACACTATCTGCGCGAGTGTCGAGATTTCTTGAATATGTCCCACCGCGATCGTGCGGCGTTTGTGAAAGCAAGTAGACTGTGTTATCGAGGTTTGGACAAACACTTGATCACATCATGTGCTCGAGATTACCGGTGTGGCACCTGTCGGCATCCGACACATCATACTCTTTTGTGTTTTAATGACCCTCGCAATCCAGTCTACCCCACTTCTTCCTCTCCAGCGGCTCGTGCGGTTTCTTTCCGCCGTTCACCGGAACTAATGCGCCCTAGCTCCCCCCATTCTCGCACGGGCGGGGGTTCACGCTATTACACTGCGACTCGTGCTTCTCCCCGACCGTCTCCTCCAGCCTCACCACGCGGAACGCCTCCACCGTCTTCAACTCGGACATGGTATCGCCCCCCTAACCGTTCGCCTACTCGGTACACCTCACCTCCTCCCCATCGGAATGAACGCTCACCTACCCCTACCACTAGTAGAGATAGACGTGCAGCATCACCTTATCTCTCGCGGCCAGTGCCTTATAATGGTTCTCATCATGAGAATCAGCAATAACTAGACAGCCCCCCTCCCCCCAAACCCCATCCTACACGCACTTTAATGAATTCGGATCTCGTCATACTCCCTACAGCAATTATTCATGTGAAGACATCTAGTGGGTATTATGTTGAAGCGCGGGCTTTGTGTGACACTGGTGCACAAGGCTGCCTAATTACCAGTAATCTTGCTGTATCTAAACTCAATATGCACTTGTCCCACCCAATATCACCAATGCTTGTCCGAGGTATTGGAAATATTCCTTCTGTGCCAGTACGCGGTTGTGTTTCCCTTAATTTCAAGCCTATTCATTCCCTGGATCCAGTCATAACAACATCAGTAATGGTGGTAGATTACATTGCTGGTATACACCCGGAAATGGAGTTGCCTCTATCTGTTCAGTCTATTGCGAATTTTTTGCCCTTGGCCGACCCTTCATTCCACAAACCGAATTCCATTGAAGTGCTTCTAGGTGCTGATGTCTTAGGTCCTCTTTTACGCGGCAAGGTGATTGATCTCAAATCATCTGGGTTAAGTGCCGTATCTACAGTTTTTGGTTATATTGTGTTTGGGCCAATTACAAACTTTTGTACTCCAGAGCTCCCTTTAACTGGTGTTTCTTTATCTCAAGTAGTCGAACGGTTTTGGAAGTTAGAAGAACCTCCTGAAATACCACCACCTAATCCATTAGATGCTATTTGCGAGGCGTTTTTTAAAGCCTCTACCTTAAGAAACGCGGACGGTACCTTCGTGACCAAACTACCCTTTTTAGATGATCGTCCTCCTCTCGGAGCTTCGCGGGCTATAGCGGAAAGAAGGTTTATGAATTTAGAAAAGCGATTACAAAGTGACCCCCTCCTTAAAACTAAGTACATAGAGTTTATGCGCGAATATCAAACCCTTAATCATATGTCGGTCTCCTTAGTAAATCTCCAATCCGTGGAACATTATTTTATCCCTCATCATGGCGTGTTTAAAGCTGGTGATAGTGAGAAAATCAGGGTTGTCTTTGATGGTAGTAGCAAAACTTCAAATGGCGTTTCTCTAAACCAGTGCCTGCACACGGGTCCTAAGTTGCAGAGAGACATCACACATATCCTTCTTAATTTTCGTAGACACGCTATCGTATTTGTGGCAGATATACGCATGATGTTTCGTATGTCTTGGGTGCATCCTGATGACAGGCGGTACCAGTTAATCTTGTGGCGTGAATCCCCTTCTGAACCCCTCCTAGCCTATGAGCTTAACACGAATACCTATGGGTTACGATCTTCTCCCTATATCGCTATACGCGTACTGCTAGAGTTAGCTGAACAAGAGCGCTCTAAATATCCTAGGGCCGCCGCTGTCATCGAATCAGACGTGTATGTTGATAACTGTTTAACAGGAGCCTCTAACCTTGAGGAGGCTCATCAACTCAAAACGGAGCTAGAATCCCTAATGCGAGCGGGCGGCTACGAGTTGAGAAAGTGGTTGTCCAATAAACCAGAACTCCTAGAAAATGTTCCCCAACATCACCAGCAGCCGTTGCATACGATACAAGATGTGGATAATCCTCAAACTGTAGCGGTACTGGGAGTTCAGTTTAACCCCGTGACTGACGCCTTCACCTATACTACTCGTGTGAAAAATGATGAGTGTCCCACCAAACGCAAAGTATTGTCCCTTATAGCTCGAACCTTTGACCCAAGCGGATGGATCTCACCTATAGTGTTCAAAGCCAAAGTCTTCATTCAGCGCCTCTGGCTTTCTGGCCTAGATTGGGATGAGCCACTCAGTTCAGATTTAATATCCGAGTGGATGGCCTTTACCAATGACCTAAAAGTTACAATTAGTAAGATTTCTATTCCTAGACATATCTTTCCCCAAGAACCGAAGTCTTATACTTTACACGGATTTAGTGACGCCTCAGAGGCAGGATTTGCTGCAGTAGTTTATCTCCGGGTACTGGATCAGCAGAACAATTGTTCCGTTCACTTATTAATGTCCAAAACCAAGGTTGCACCTGTTCGGAACCGTTTGACAATTCCAAAAATGGAACTGCAAGGAGCCACACTCCTCTCAAAATTAGTCCAACACGTCGCCCTCTGTCTGCAGAAGACTATAGTGCTGGACGCCATCTACTCCTGGACAGATAGCCAAATTGTTCTAGCCTGGCTCAATACTTCACCTTACGATCTTCAAACCTTTGAAGCCAACCGAGTTTCACAAATTAAAAATGCTGAAATCCCCTCTACTTTCCGTCATGTCCCTAGCAATCTCAATCCCGCAGACTGTGCCTCACGTGGGTTGTCCCCCCAGGCGCTACTAAGCCACCCGCTCTGGTGGGGCCCACCTTGGCTGTTACAGCATCCCACGTGTTGGCCACCAGAAAAATCATCTCAGATTTCCCAACTTCCTGGACTACGTTGTCTCTTAGTCAGCAGTGCAAGTTGCATCCCTAATCCCGACTTCCTAATACTTGACCGGTTTAGCTCTTTTCAAAAACTAATAGGCGTCACCGGTTTCATGTTACGGTTTGTTAATAATTCCCGTTTTCCTGATCAACGGGTTACATCTCCTTTTCTATCGGTAGCTGAACGAAAAGCGGCCCTTCACCTTCTTGTTAGACAAGTTCAGTCAATCTCGTTTCCCACAGAAATCGACCTCCTTAAACGTGGGCTAATGGTTCGGTCTCCCATTCGAAAATTAAATCCTTTCCTGGACACAGCAGGTCTGCTGAGAGTTGGTGGCCGTATAAGGCACTCCGATTTACCCTTTGATGCTAGGCACCCCTTAATCCTCCCTAAAAACGGCAACTTTGTGAAATTACTGATTGCCCACTACCACACCGAGAATTCACATGCTCCACCCGGCGCTTTGCACGCCATATTATCTCGCGAGTTCTGGATTATTTCCGTGCGTAGGTTAATCAATAACGTGGTGTTTAAATGTTTACCTTGTTACCGGTTGAACTGTGTCGCGAAACAACCTTTTATGGGTGACCTACCTAAAGACAGAGTAACGGCGACCCGAGCGTTTAAAGGGGTGGGCACCGATTTCGCGGGACCTTTCTTTACAAAGGTACAGGCAGCTCGCAATAGGACCCTGATCAAAACGTACCTTTGTGTTTTTGTGTGCCTTTCGACAAAGGCGGTTCACCTCGAAATAGTGTCGGATCTCACCACAGAAGCATTTCTGGCTGCACTCACGCGCTTTACTTCCCGTCGTGGACTTCCCTCTCTTATCCGATCGGACTGTGGTAGGAACTACGTGGGTGCGGATAACCACCTCCTGGAGGTACATAATTTCCTTAATCTAAATAAATGCACCTTAGCCTCCGAGATGGCAAAACGCCATATCACCTGGATTTTTGATCCTCCCACCACCCCCCATTGGGGCGGCCTATTTGAAGCGGCGGTGAAATCAGCCAAGGCCCATCTAAAACGAGTTGTTGGTGACACACCACTCACCTACGAAGAGTTAACAACAGTGTTTACCAAAATTGAGGCGGTCCTTAATTCGCGTCCTTTGTGTCCCTTGTCGCCGGATCCTAACGACCTTGAAGTACTTACGCCCGGGCACTTTATCATAGGAGAACCTTTGACTGCGATCCCCGAGTATCCTTTGCAGGAAGTTAAAACTAATCGGCTCACACGTTTTCAATCAGTGCAGCAAATGTTACAACACTTTTGGTCACGATGGCACACGGAATACTTATCGACATTGCAAACAAGGCCCATAAGGCATCCCATTCCTCGCAACCTCCCGAAGTAGGCGATCTGGTTCTTCTTAGAGAAGATAATGTTCCTCCCTTAGAATGGCGGCGCGGCCGCATCGTGTCCGTACTTCCCGGGAATGACGGCGTCGTGCGTGTTGTACAAGTTAAGACCGCTACGGGTGTTCTAACTAGACCTACGAATAGGATAATTCGCCTCCCTTGTGATGACTGTTCAAATTAACTTATTTTCTCTTGTTTATCGTAAACATGGTAATGTTTAGGGCGGGGGTATGTTCATTATAGTATTCGTTGACCCCCCACCCGCGCCACCCCGCGCCCTTTTTCCCTCTCTTATGATGACATGGACAGACTGATTTGATGTGCACTCCTATTAACGCGCGAGTGAGGTGCCTAATAATTGTGAATCCTGGAAACCTGTGCCGTGCCGTTATCCCGCGGGAATTCTCCTGGAGCTCATATAAGGTACGTGCACACAACGACGTGACATATATATAATATTATTTTGGAAATTGTTTATCCCTTAACCCCATCTTGAACATATATTATATTATGTACCAAAAGTAAAATATTTCGAAGAGACTTAGGAAGAGAGACTGTCCAAAAGATGCTTGCACAACATGCGCTTGGAGGAGACCTTGCTCTGAGCTTGCCTGATGTTGAGTGGGAGAGCGTTCCAGAGGTGTATTGCCTGAACCGTGAAAGAGTTGGACATGAAACCGGAGCGGTGAAGGGGGAATACTAGCTTAAGTCTACGAGAAGTGCGTAGAGTGCAACCAGGGCGAGCAGTTACAAATTGAAACTTGGATTTGAGATAATCGGGAGTGGTTGGATCAAATAAGATCGAAAAGAGAGTGCAGAGAATTCTTTGAGATCTACGTTCACGTACAGGAAGCCAGTTTAATTGACGGCGAAACTCCGAGATGTGGTCATACTTACGAAGGCCAAAAACAAACCTGATACAATTGTTTAGCATGCGTTCCAGCTTATTCAGGGAGGCCTGGGTGAGATTAGAGCAACACACATCAGCATAGTCGATGACGGGGAGGACAAGAGTTTCGACGAGAAGAGTCTTAGTGCTCACCGGGAGAAAATTCTTGAACCTGTAAAGCGATCTTAACGTGTATGTCACCCTACGACAAACGTCAGACACCTGAGGGTCCCTCATAAGGTTACTGTCAATAATCAGACCCAGATTCTTCACTTGTGACTCGATCGGTATGACCACGTCCTCGTACAGTAGCGGCTTCAAGTGTTCCACATCACTTGTTGCACGCAGACGACTGCTCCCGAGCAAGATGGCCTGACACTTAGATGGATTGACAGCAATCCCAAAGCGACGCGACCAAACGGAAATACGAAACAGATCATAATTGATAGTCTCGATTGCGGCATCAATGTCATTAGGACTATTATGAGTGTAGAGTTGTAGGTCGTCAGCGTAAAGATGGTAAGAGCATTTGATGTTGGAGGTTAGAAGATTAATAAATACGGAAAAGGAGAGGAGAAGGAATGCCACCCTGTGGAACCCCAGAAGTAAGATCGCACCAGTCAGAGAAGGACCCATCCGCTCGAACAGATTGACGTCGACCTTGAAGATAGGAAGAGAACCACGCAACTGCTGATGATAATATGTTCAAGTGACTGAGGGATGATAGAAGTTCGTGATTGACAGCGTTGAAGGCATTTGAAAAGTCAAACAAATTATATTTTTGGTTGCACATGATGAAGCATGGTTTGCTTCTCTTTCCCACAAGCGCAACCTGAGACACCAGCGTGCAGCTCTTCCGGTGGCGTACAGCAGTACACCAGTGCAAAGGGTACCCACGGGCCCGCAAGGATATCAAGGTAAAAAAAAGTGCAGCTCTTCTCCCTTCGTTGATGGGCGCAACATTTATTTGTCAATTATGCGGCCGTGGCTGTCGCTCTCGTATCGGGCTATCCAGCCATCTTTGTAAATGCCGCAGTTTATTGGACGCTGCTTAACTCATCTGTTATAGACGTAAAAGGCCAATGTGTGTGTGTTGTTAACTTTGATTTATTTACATTCACGTCACCCTCGCTTTATCAGATTGGAACGATTGCATGAATAACGTTCTCCCACCAATATAAATCAACAAATAACAGTAAATTTTTACACTAAACTATAGCAAATTAGATTTTATTTTATTGCTTAACTAGCGACCCGCTCGCAATGGTGACTATGCATGTACTCGTATTATACATATAAACCTTCCTCTTGAATCAACTTTATCTATTAAAAAAAGCATCAAAATCCGTCGCGTAGTTTTTAAGATCTAAGCATACATAGGGACCGACAGCCAGCAGGAAGCGACTTTGTTTTATACTATGTAGTGATAGTGTTTTTTTTTTTATTATTATTATTTATTAAGAACCTTTATACTACTGTACATATCGGTCCTATTAGTGATAGTGATTATAAATAAAATAAATAAATATTAATTAAGGTATATTAATTGTACTATTCTATTGTGCAAAATTTTTACATAATGATCACGGTTATAAATATAATAAACGTATGTTATAAACAAAGTCATCCACAATTCATTGAAAGTTCTCATTTCAAAGTTCTTATTTTTCAAACAACGAATAAAGCAGCGAACTTTGAACCTCGATAAACCCATCGGAAGCTTGGGACTCCCGCACATTTAAATACGTAAGTACCAATTCCGATATTTAGGAAAAAACAACAGTGCGTTGTTTTGGTCGTCATACATTGAAGTGATAACGGCGGGTGTTTAAAAGCGCTCGCTCAACGGGAACAAGTTAGTCGTTTCGCAGTCACTTAAGAAGTTATTTATTTGTGCTGAATATTTTAACCGTAGCCTACGAATTATGGTGAGTACAAAAAGATATTAATATTTTATTTTAAATATAAATATTCACACTGACTTCTAAATAGTGTCTTTGTCTGAAAATGTGAGTCGTAAATTTTTAATTAGCGCATTTGGTAATAATACTCAAGTATTTTAATCCTCCTATATTGTAAAAACACTTACCTCGAATCACAGACTCGAGCCCTTTTTAGGAATTTTAAACTAAGCTTGATATAATTTTTTTATGTCAATTAAAAGTTATGTATGATCATCTCGTATTCGTGTCCAGCAATTTTTTTTTAATCATATTTTGGTACTAGTGTCGTAAGATAATCACGAAAGTTTTCATCCTTTATTATAAATTTTCAGTTAAGTAATAATCCTATAACAACCACCGCAACCGGCAACACTATGATTTCGTTAAAAGCAGAATATAAAATATTTTTCTGTAACTTGCTTGGAAATGTTCCCATTATTTTTATAAGGCGTTAATACGAATAAAAAAAAACTATTATTGGCCTCCGCCGGGAAATAAGTATTATTTAAATAAGACGATTAAGTAAAAGGGTGAATCAACTTTTTCGTGTTGTTTACTCTGTCCCCGTTGTCCAAGTGACATCTTCATACTGTTTCATAGAAAAATGCTTAGGTTGTCCGAGGGACAAATTTTACTTTTAATTTTTTCAGACTGATAATTCACCATACAGCCAATTGTCCAATAGCCAAGCATCAAAATAGTAGTTTTTGATGCAAGTGTGGAAAGTATGTCACTTTGAACGAGTCCCGAGGAGTCTTGGCCTGAGCCGCAAGGCGAGGGTCAAGACTCGGGACTAGACATGTGCGCCGCCGCGGCGCGGCGCCGCCGCCGCCGTTTTTGACACGCCGCCGCCGCCGATGAATGATCGGCGTGAAATCGGCGTGACCTTCAGTAATTTGTATTTATGCGGATTTAAATAATGTAACCTGTCCTGTACTTTATAAATAGATGATATGATATTTATTTTCTGTACGAGTAGGGCTGCCGGTTTTTCCCAGAATAGTCCTAGTTTGAAGGCCATCTGGAGGACGTCCGGGGGGGTTTTCAATAAGTGTTCGGGACACTTTTTATGTGAATAGAAAATAAAGCGTGTTTTTTTTTAATAATTTAAGAAAAAAAAGCGATTTACGCCAAATGTCCGATGTTACGGGTTTTTGTGTATGTACGATTAAAAATCTCGGTAGGTAATTGTAAAATGGAGTTGCATTGCCCCTCAAAATCGTGGTGTTCATGTTTTTTTTAATACTTGTTATCTGTAAAAGTCGGAAAACAATAAGGGTTATTTTTATTGTGGCACTGTTGTGCTGCATGCCCTCATCCTTACCCCCACCGCTCACTCAGGTCAGGTGTAATCCCTTAAACACTAAAAAAAATATTATTAAGCGGGGTAACTCATTAGTCAGTTTGTGTTGCGTGTGCGCGGTAGATTACAGTTTTAGTTTCTGGTGTATGTGACGTTTATTTTAAATTCATTATGAGCGAGGAACAAAGTGAAGACGGATCATCAGACATTCATAAATTAAAAGTAAAATGTTTAAAAATAAACCATTTGCATTGTAAAGCCAAACCAAGCTACTGCTGGAAGCATTTCGGGAATCTTATGGTAGAACAAGATGGGAAGAGACGGAGTGTGTCTCCTAAGCAGGTGTTTTGCATACCCTGTTTGGCAAATGCACAAAAAGAAGACCCGGACAGCTATTTTGGACGGTAAGTAAAGTACAAAAGTAGATTACCATGTGGTACCTATTTATTTTACCTGTATTAAAACTCTGTTTATTACACATAGTATTAGAATTAATAGGTCTATGTGCAACTAACTCAGTTTAGTAAGAAATTATAACACTAACATGGTATTAACTATGAAATCATTACTGCATTTATTACCACGCTTGGTTAAATAATAACTCATTGGACAATCTCATTTTAGCAGAAAGACGCAATTTAATAAAGTTTTTCAGAAGTTAAGCAAAACAAAAACTTATTTCTGACGTTTTCAACCAAAAGAATAACGTCCACTTTGTCATTTATTACTAGAGTCCATCTTTATACAAATAATAATAAAAAAAATCCTGACAGTGCGTCCTTATCAACAAAGTGAACCCTCTTGCATAAAATCGTCCCATTTTATGGTATTTATTATTATAATAACTTTACGATTTTACCAAAAATACTTCGATTTAAACTAATTGTTGATTATATACAAATTGTTGATATAACGTAAACTGTGATTTGATTATAGTCAGACCACGCTAACTCTGCACAGCAAATGAACTGTCAAACCATACAAACTGACTCACTTTGTATGGTTTGAGTTAGCGTGGTCTGACACTATTTTAGAAAAAAAAATGTTATATATTTTGATGTGATGTTTCACGTGTAATTTAATATTTAGAACGTTGATATTTAAGGGAATATTTAATTTTGTTACTTAGAAGTTATTGATCTTACATACAACATTATTATTCTGACTTTGATTTGATTTTTAAAATGTTTTTATACCACGTATTTAACTGATTTTCTCTCAAATCCAATAAAACATACCCATCAATATGTTTTTTCATTCACCTAACCCTGACGCCGATTTCACGCCGATTTCACGCCGCCGCCGCCGATTTTTTGACAGACGCCGCCGCCGAGCATTCTGCGACCGGCGCACATGTCTACTCGGGACGAGTTAAAATGACAATTCCACACGTGTACCAAACAACGTTTTTTAATACATTTGCGAAAAAATTTAATAATACAAATTTAAAACAGTAATTGAAAGGGGCAATTATATTTATTTCTATATTATTAAGATAAAATTAAGAGTACCTACAATTTTTAAAGCAATTGTGAAGGGTCGCATTTAAGGCCTTTGCTGGTAAGTTAAAAGTTTTATTCATGTTGTTAATAATTCTCTTTTTCTCGTTTCGAGCCAATAAAATGTTCATAGACGGCAATTTAATTTTTCTTTCGATTTTGCGGGTAAAATACTCCTTGCAATTTTTGCCTTGGCTCGTATATAGGGCGGTGTTAAATCTATTCTGATAACATCAGAATTAGGGAATGCAACCGAGTAGTGAAAAAACCGAATATCGGGCAAAACCGGCCGGTTTTAACCGATTTAAAACTCGGTTTTTATTCGGTCAAAAACCGAGTTTTCTAGTTAAAGGAATGTCATGTATATTTTTTAATTTAAGTACTAAATACGATTAGAAATGAGATTTTTTATTTAGAAAAGGCCACAAAAGTCGTGAGTGAACGTTTTATCTCGCCAATACGGACCCTTTCCCCACTCCTAATCCTAATACCCTACCCCAATCCAGGTATGCCAGGTAGGTACTCAAAGGATACAGGTTTGTATATTATTTTTGTAATTAGTTGTTGTTTAAACGTCTGACGGTGACGGTTCTTTTGTTTTAGTACCTAAACTATTTTACTCTTGAATTTTTGAAACGGTTTAATTGTACTGTACAGTGTGGTGGGTGAGTTGATGACTGATGGTGAGGTGAAGTGTTTTGTATTTCACACGTGGTGTTTTTTGGAGATCAACGGTAAGTGAAATGTTGTTTTATTTTAATTACTTTTTATTTCAAAACGAGGAGATAGTTTATAAAAATATTATAAGTATCTCATTTTATTTACTGGCTATCACTAAAATTAAAAGGTATTAATGAATTAGGTACTAGGTACGATTTATATACCAAAATCAATTATTAATAGTCATTGGGGAATAAATCGAGGTACATGTACAGGGTCCGGATATTCGGATCGATATTTACCTATTCTTGGGCCTCAGTACCTACACCGCGTTGTTTTTGTGTAGCATGGAGGCGGACTCAATATAATTATACTAATAAACTTCTCGGGATTTCCCGGAATACCGAAAATTAGGATAATATAAACACATTCGTATTAAAGTATTTAAATAAACTATTTTATAAAAAACCGGCCAAGTGCGAGTCGGACTCGCGCACCGAGGGTTCCGTACAAACACTTTCCATCCCTAAGTGGTTAAGTTAAGTTTGCACCTGGTATGTATAGCGCCCCATATAAATTAGGTGCACAGTTAGGTATTAAAAAAAAAATTTATGGTTTTCGTAATTATTCCTTTATCTATGCTATAAGACGTTGCTTCGTACCAAATTTCAAGATTCTGAGTTCACGGGAAGCACCCTGTAGGTTTTGATTCCCTTGCAAGTGTCGAAAATTTGCGGCATAAACGGCTGTATCTTTTGATTGCGTTGGCTTAGAAGTTTGATTTTTTCACAGCTTCAAGGGACAGTAGACCTGAGTAATTGATATAAATTTCAGCTTCATACCTCCACGCGTTCCTGAGAAAAAGGGTCTTGACAGACGGACGGACGGACAGACGGACAACAAAGTGATCCTATAAGGGTTCCGTTTTTTCCTTTTGAGGTACGGAACCCTAAAAATGAAGCCGACTCCATATTTTTCCAACAAATTTCGGGATTTTGCCAAGTTTAGGTAAATATCGATCCAAATATCCGAACCCTGTACATGTATCACTTGGTCTCCACTAGTTCTTACTTTCGCACATTGATGAACTCCAGTCGCTCAGAATGTCGCTTAGTTGTTCTTTTATTTTCTTATTACAATAGATCTAATTCAGAGTATTGAATTGTAGTAGCCATCCAGTTTTTATATACTTATGAATAAAAATACTATTATAGTCTATTAAAAACAAACTTCACAGCTCAAATTCAGATAAGATTTTTGACATGACCTCTCTCATCATCATTCAGAGTCTAGTTTTTCATTTATGTACCGAAAAGGTAATTTAGATTTTCTTTTCGGTTATCTCTGTCAGTGAGTTATAAATTAATAATATTTGTTTATTTCAGTGGTCCATTTTGAGCCGCCGTTGCCTCATTTGCCTGCAATTTGCCATCGAAGTCACTGCAAGGATGGAGGAAACGGAGGAGTACTATGAGTGTTCAGTCAAAAGAAAATCCACTAGCGACGTATGGAATCATTTCCTTAAGTCAACCATGGGAAGATCGGCAAAATGCAAGTTTAAAAGAGTGATGCTTGATGCCACATATTATATTTTAAATGTTGATTGTTGTGATTTAACATGTCGTTTAATAAATAAATGTTGATTATTTAAGGTAAAAAACTGAATTTAGTTGTTTTATTTGTGACAACTTTCAATTATCTCCATCCATTCCTAAGAAAAAGCGGTTCTAACAGTCATGTATTATATTCCTATTAGGGTTCCGTTTTTACCGACTATGGAACGAAACGAAACAATAACAAACAAAAAAAAACACATTAATCAATTGAATTCAATAGTTTGCTTACAGTCAAGAAATACTCGGTTTTCATCCGAAATTCGAATCGAATTCGAGTAAAACCGAACAAAAACCGATTCTCGGTTTCCGGTCATAGTTGCATTCCCTAATCAGAATCCATCATTTTCTATCAAAAATCTTATTTTATAAATCTTACGTGTCATTTACACATAATTAAAACAATCTTGAATGAAAAAGAAAGTTTTACTTTTAATTGTAATATTTTTTTCAAGATGGCGTCGGCTGTCATCATTCAGCCAAATCAAAAGAAATTGTTTTAATATTTTAGAAGAGATATGATAATGTTACACAGTAATTTAATTGATTCCAAACAATAAACATCGTGAATCTTTTTTAAGTTCTTTACGTTTCATACAACAAATAAATATAATATTATTTAATACACAAAAATAGCGATCATTCATAATTATTATGAATTTATAAAGCAGCGCGTGGGTCACGTTTAATACTGTATTTTCTAATCTGTGACAATACTTTTCTTTTTAATTTTTTTAGGTCACGCATAATATTTAGGTACTCATTTGCTCATTAAATAAAAGTCACTCAGACAACTTATTAATACCGTTTTTGAATATCTTTAATAGATAACGCTTTGATTGATCCAATATGCAATTTTAATATTTTAAGCATAATTATAAGATAATACACCTGCAATGCTGCAGGTATGACTTAATAAATAAAGTCGGAAAGTGATTGACCTTTGTTTGGATGTATGAGACATGACGTGTTAGTAGGTACAACAGAAAATTAAAAAAAATTGAAAAGTAAAAAGCACTAGTTCGAAATATCCAACTTTTCGCACGATTTGCAGATACAAAAAGTACCACATTTTGAGCAACTGTATTAAAAAATGAATTTAAAAAATAAGAACTAGTATAAACTTTTTAATTGTTCTCTGCGTTTAGTTCTCGCACTGAACATTTCTAGGCTTTAAATAATAATGGTAAATGCGGTTAATTTATTTTCATGATTCTTAGTTATTAGACATTTCTCACGAAAGTTATAATTTTAATAATATGATAGTATTTAATGATAACGAGTGAATTGAAAATTAATAAGTTACCAAACGTAAACAAATAGAAAATAAAACAGAAATTATTGTGTCCAAATCAATATAAAAGTTATTTTGAACATACGATCTTCTCCGAGTGATAAATATGGTATGGTTTCTAAAAAAATCGTGCGTTTAGAAGTTGTTGATTTAACCAAAATTAATAATTATGTCCATATTTCTTTTATCATTGTGTTTTCATATAATTTTAATTCTCTTTAATATATTTTGTTTTAAATCAAACGATGATTCGGACCCGAAATTTTATTCCTATTCCTAGAAAAAATAAGTACCCTATGAAATTCATGGCACTGATATATTAAATTCAAAATGTAGATTGGTGATTACAGTGAAACTTGAACAAGTGGGACCTGGATAAGTGAGAAACCTGTATAGCTGGAACCCGTGCTGCTGTCCCGACACTTTACCACTGAATTACCTCTGTTAGTGGGACAAAACAGACCTCTATAATTGGGACTCGTTTTTTCGATTTCGTCTTCATAATTACCTCCATAACTGAGACAGCGGGCGTATTTAACCTCTATTATTGAGACTACATTTTAAGTTATACTTTTAATAAATGGTTATCTTTGAATTTAAAGATTTCGACCTCTATAACTGCGCTAACGTCAATCCATTACCTCTCTAACTGGGAGTTCATTTTATTTGAAAATGCGAGAGAGTAAAACACTATTTGTTTTGCACACCAATTTTGAAATGTCAACAAATTGTAACCAACATTATACCTAAGATTAAAATATTAATTAAATTATAATATTTTAATAGCTGACTCCTAAAAAAGGACAATATAAAATAACAGATTTATTTAATTGACGCATTCTGTTGCATTTTCGTACTGTTTATAAAAAAGAGTTAATGATTTTTGTTTATGAGGTACCTTTTTATTACTGCCAACGATTATAATTCATTTATAATTATTATGAAATACATCACCTACCTATTTTATTTAATAATCTCTAACCTCTATAACTGAAATATCCTCCTTTTTACCTCTATTAATGGAACCCTATGTAAATGAGACAGACATTAATCTATACCTGTATATCTGAGACACTGGGTAAGTGGAATACCTCATTAAGTGAGACAAATTTTCTGGTCCCTTCAAGTCCCAGTTATCCAGGTTTCACTGTATTTCCAAGCATATTTGGAGAAAAGCACTATACAGGCCTCGGTGGGGATGTCCGTTCGCAGATGCGTATTATTGATGGACTCGGCTGTGCCTCGTCTTTCAAAACCATACTCTTCCACGAACTGACTTTTTCCTGCCTCTGCAGTAATGTACCTACTATTTTTAATACAGTTGCTCAAAAAGTGGTACTTTTCGTAGTTGCATATCGTGCGAAAAGTTGTATATTTCGCACTAGTGCTTTAAACTTTTCAATTTTTTGTAGTTCTGATACCTTTATTTATTACGTCATACGGCATGTGAAGTGTTCTCATAATATGCTTAAAATATTTAAATTGCATTGGATCAATATAATCTTCTAAAAATTCAAACTGTAGGTTTTAAATATATACCAATAAATCCCATTAGCCCTGTTCTAGGTAATAACATCAATAATATGTTGAGAAACATGTTTGATCATAAATAAAATGTCTAAAACAATCAGCATTTTAAAAGTAATAAGGCCTCTTAATTCATCATATGAATTACCGTTATTTTTGTGCATTAAAAAACATATTTATTTACAATTATATGAAATGTAAAAAACTAAAAAAACATTCACGATGTTTATTGTTTAGAATCAATCAAATTACTTTGTAACATTATCATATTTCTTCTGAAATATGAAAACTATTTCCTTTGGTTTGGCTAAATGATGACAGCCCACGCCATTTTGAAAAAGAGGTATTGAAATTAAAAGTAAAACTTTTTTCATCAAATATTGTATTGTGTAAATGACACGTAAGTCTTATAAAATAAGATTTATTTTTAGAAAATGATGGATTCTGATGATTTTAGAATAAAACCACCGCCCAAAATACGAGCCAAGGCAACAATTGCAAGTGAGCGAATGTTACCCGCAAAGTCGAAACAAAATTATATTGCCGTCTATGAGCATTTCACTGGCTCGAAACGAGGAAACAAAACTATGTTACCAGAAAACATAATAGCTTACTTTCTGGAATTATCTCAGAAATATCAGGTATCAACTATGCGGTCAAAATACTAAATGTTGAAAACAACGATAGAAACAGAATAAGGACCATCTAATATTGGCGGATGGCGATTTTCCGATTCTCCAATTAATAGACGAGTACCAGAGTTAGAATGGACACAGACATGCGTTGTGTGATTAACAGGTTGAACCACAAAGGCCTTAAATGTTACCCTTTAACAATTGCTCTAAAAATTGTACTCTTAATTTTTATCAGGCTAAGAAATTAATAAAATTGCCCCTTTTAATTACTGTTTTATGTTTGTTTTATTGTAATTTTTCGCAAATTTATTAAAAAACGTTGTTTGGTACACGTGTGGCCTTGCTGTTCGGGCCAAGACTCCTCGGGACTCGTTCAAAATGACATACTTTCCACATTTGTATCAAAAACTACTATTTTCTTTTCAGAAGGAGTCCACAATGTTCAGCCTAGTCATGATATCCTGCGCGGTCGCGGCGGCGCGCGCCTGCGACGTGTGCGTGGCGGGCGTCTGCCAGCAGCGCCGCGACCTGCTCAGCGGGTTCGCCGTCACCGACCAGATGGCCTTCGACCGGGACAGCCGCGTGCTGTACCTGCAGCTCGAACACTCCCTCAACACCGCCGTCGACGTACAAGACTTCAAGATCGAGCGCGTTCAGCACCTGAACACCTCCGGTCTCACCGTGGACCAGAACACTAGCTCGCTGTACACGGCCTATGAAAACACCTTGTATCGATACAGCCGCATAATCGATTATCTAGGAGTCGCCTCCACCGACAAACTTCACGAACAACCTGACCTCATGTTCTATAAAGACAAGCTGTACTACACGACCAGCAAAGGCTTGTATTTTATCGATCCCGACAGTCGTCAGTTTAATTTCCTCGTCAACTTCACGATCACAGACTTTGTTGTGAACAAGAACAACAGAATATACTTCGTTTCAGATGACAAGCTCTACGTGTACCAAGAAACCTGGTACCACGGTCTTGTGTTGGTCGATGATAAGAGATATACACTTTCTGTGGATAAATCTGGGGATGTGTATCTAGGAGATGCGACGGTGAACGGTATATTTAAACTGGACGAATCAGACAGAATGGTCGAGTACGCGGCTTACAGCGTCGGCTCAGTGGACCGGTTCGTGTTCGACCACCAGAACAACATCGTGTTCCATGACGCAGAAAGCGGCACCGTGTCCTATTGGAAGCCTGATGGCACTTCGTGCGCCATTGAGCCGCCACACGACAAATTCATCATTAAGAATGTTACCAACAATTTGTGCCGTCAACAACAGCATGAGCAATCAACAACAGCAGATCCGGATGATTATAATTTAAGTGATAATACAGAATCAGTAATACAGGAGATAAATGATACAGATTAATAATATTCTGTAACTACGTTAAAGTTCGTAAGTGCTTCTCAAAATGTTCAGTGTGTTCAATGTTAAGAGGCCTTATTCCTTTGAAAATGCTGATTGTTTTTGTCATTTTTCTCTATGATCAAACATGTTATTTAACATATTATTGATGTTACTTCCTAGAACAGGGCTAATGGGATTTATTGGTATATATTTCAAACCCACAGTTTGAATTTTTCATTGATAATTTTTGTTTCAAAAACTACTCGTAATTGACAAAATTCACGCGGAAATTTAGTTTTTTTAACCTATTTTCGACAGCACGCAATAAAAGCATGAAATAGCTACGTTACTACCTAGAACTCGGAGAAAAGTATTATTTACTTCAAAAAGTTGGTTGAAATTATCAATATATTTGTTATAATATGAAAAAAAAATTTTTTAAAAGGAATAAGGCCTCTTAAATGTCAAATAAATAAATGCTGTATCATAAAGCTTATTTTGTCCCGTATGCTTATCGTAGAAGCCCTGAATTCAAATACATTCCAAGAAATTAAAGCTGTGTGTTAGGTTATGTAGAAAACTAATCATTTAGTCGGATGGCCGTTAGAAACAAACCCCAGCTCAGCTTAGTACAGATCTATACTATTATAAAATTCTAAATTTGTATTGAAAATCAGTTCTCTATGGAGGGGTCATGATTTCAGCAAACAATTTAATAGCCTGATGCAGGATCGTCATTTGTTTTGTATGGGCGCCCGGCGCCATGCCAATCTGGCGCCATCTGTTGGGCATAATATGCTTTGTCCTCGCATTACGCCGAAACAGCTGGACGGATTTTAAACAATAGGATATCTTTTACCCGACTATACAAAAATACGCGTACGAAGTTGCGAGCGCCCTCTAGTAATATAATATTTTCATTGTAACTGATAGGGAACGCCAGTTGTGACGACGACGCTTCGCACTTTCCGGATGACGCGTAAGCTTGTCCTTCGGCCTTGCGTTAGATGTGTGTGTACTCCCGGTACCTTGTGGGCCCTGTGCTTGGGCGGCTGCGCGTTGAAGGGCAGGCCGGAGGGCGGCGGCGGCTGGCACGGCGTCTGCAGGGCGGGCGGGATGTAGATGGGCACCGGGGGGATCACCACCGCCTTGCCCCAGCCCAGCTTCATCTCGTAGCTCATGATCTCCTTGCCTGAGGAAAGTGAACGCTTATTGTTAACTATGTTGCGCCCCGCGGTCTTACCCGCGATTTATCAGGTAAAATGTAGCCTATGTGTCAATCCAGGGTGTCAGCTACGCTACCTCTATACCGAATTCTTTCAAAATTGGTCTAGCTCTATGAGCGTGAAGAAGTAACAAATATACCAACAAGGCGAACCTTTATAATTGTACAAATAATGCACATCGAACCATCAGCCAGACCTTTTTGGGGTGCAGATTAGGAGTCCGAAATTGAAAAATAACAATTTCCCGAATCCTAAAACCTATAGAACGACACCCATGACCATGTTTTTAAAAACTTCTGTTGCTAAATATCTGTAGCCAAAGTAGAACCAAAGGAAACAATGACTGGTGTACGAGCACACTCGACAATATACTTAATATAGGTATTAAGCTGACGACTCAGCTAGCATATGTGTCACAATCGACTTGTTCGATATGTTTTATTATACTTATATGTAAATTTAGTGCAATAAAGGTACTCATCGGGAACAGGCACATCTTTTACTTAACATTCCGCCCGTTATAACATACAAAACCAACCTAACAATGGACATATTACAACTGCATGTCTAGCATAATTTTGACCCGCGACTCATGTCGCGCGACATAGCATCATCCGTCACTATCTCATAGTACTGTACAGAAAGAGACAGGTGGTATATCTCGCGCGAGAAAGAGTTTCGAGTCAGTTATGTTAGACGTGCTGGCTACTACTGAGCACTGACCGTTGATGCAGCGCAGCGCGCGCTCGCCGTCGCGCCGGCTCATGAACGCCACAAACCCGCAGTTGCGGCCGCGCGCCTTCTCCTCGTCCGAGCGGGGCCACATTATCTTGATGCTGCAGCGGCCCGTAGCGGCCGAAGGTCTCCATCAACTGCTTCTCTGTTATCTGTAAACAACCGGCTACTACTGAGCACTGACCGTTGATGCAGCGCAGCGCGCGCTCGCCGTCGCGCCGGCTCATGAACGCCACAAACCCGCAGTTGCGGCCGCGCGCCTTCTCCTCGTCCGAGCGGGGCCACATTATCTTGATGCTGGCCAGCGGCCCATAGCGGCCGAAGGTCTCCATCAACTGCTGCTCTGTTATCTGTTAACAAATATATACATTGTTACTTAGAATAAATACAGCTAGAACGAGTCTTCATAAGACAGATTTGCGACAGATGAAGCCGGTTTTCAGCCTGTATCAGTCCACTGCTGGACATAGGCCCCTCCCATGACACGCCACTGAGCTCGATTTTCAACTCTCCTCCTCCAGTTACCACCCGCTGTCCTACGAAAGTCGTCGCTCCAACTCGTTACAGGGCGCCCTACACTACGTTTACCGATTCGTGGCCTCCACTCCAGAACTCGTTTGCCCCAGTGCAGTGGTGGTTTGGTTTTATGTGTGCGAATCTACGAAATGAACCACACATAGAGGCGTATTGCTTGTGAGCTTGACGTTGTGACAGATGCGCACACAGACGAAACTTAGCCCGTGGCTAACCAAATCTGAGGTTACACTTTTAAGCGCTGACTAGGTTTCTAGGCGTATTTATTCTATGCATTGCTAAATAAAAACGCTGGCATTAGCAAATGCAACATGTAATTGTAGCCACTCTGCTAAAAATCAGAGAAAACAACTGGAAAAAAAGGACGGGTTGCACTCCGGGAGTGCCGGCAGAAGTGAAAACTCCGATTTTATTATATCTCACTGACACTTGATTTCTATTTAAATCTCTATTTCTTACTAATGTAAGTTTATGATTACGCTTCACCATCTGTCACTTACAACATTTTGTTGTTCGAAGGCCCCCTTTCTTTGAAACAGACACGGTTGCTAGGTTACCAATTGTTTATACTTTTTCGATCAGGATCTGACGCGCGGATCTGACGCGAGTTTAACATTTTTTACCCATCTAAAAATTGCCAATCGCCGCTATAGTAGATTGTACAACAAGTGCATAAAACGCAACATTTTACACGAGACGTTTATCCATCCGAGCGAGCTTGCGAGCGAGGATGAATATAAAGTCGAGTGTAAAATGCGTTTTATGGACGAGTTGCACACTCTACTTTTCACATCGATTGCGAGGAAATGAAACTAAATCATGTAAATATTATACTTAAAAACAAATTTAAATAAAATTTAAAGTTACATTAGGGCAATGAGAAATATTTAAAGTAATAGTTTTTCATGGCATATTTAAACATTTATTTATTTATTCATTTTTGAATTTTTAAAACATTTTGTTTATTATATCAATGATAAATTATTTTTGTATGTTAAATATATAATATATTGATTTACCAGAATAAAAATAAATTTAAAAGTATTAATTGATAATAAGAATTACAAGTTTATTCCAAGAAGTTTTATATACTTTGGCTGTTGGTATCTTTGCCTTGGTCTTAGAATATTAACGAAACGAAAACAAAGAGTATATTCTATGAAGTTTATAATTTTTTTTATCTGTTTAATAAGGAACTTTTATCATTGGTATTCTTATGTCAGCTAAAACCCGTTCCAGACATTCCGATCCGATTTATCAGAAGAAATCGGATAATGTGTAGTGTATTCGAAAATCAGATCGGATCGGAAGGTCTGGAACGGGTTTACGTTTTAAGTTGTTCACGTGGCTGTTGGACCGATCGCCTTGGTCTTCGACGACGATTTTACTTTATGCTCTAGAGCATAAAAAGCTATTTTATGTCGTCTACGCACAGCATAAAGTCGAACTTTTAGAGCATGAGAAGTGAAATAGTAGATTGTACGACAAGTGCATAAAACGCATCATTTTACACGAGACGTTTATCCATCCGAGCGAGCTTGCGAGCGAGGATGAATATAAAGTCGAGTGTAAAATGCGTTTTATGGATGAGTTGCACACTCTACTTTTCACTCCGATTGCGAGGAAATGAAACTGTATCATGTAAATAACATATATACACATATCATGTATACCACCTACTTAAAAAACAAATTTAATAAATATTTAAAGTAATAGTTTAAAAAGTAATAAATGATAGTACATAAAAGTTACAAGTTTATTTCAAGAAGTTTTATTGTGTACTTTGGCTGTTGGTATATTTGCCTTGGTCTTAGAATACTAACAAAACGAAATAAAATAAAGAGTTAAAACCCGTTCCAGACCTTCCGATCCGATCCGATTTATCGGAAGAAATCGGATAATGTGTAGTGCAATTGTTAGGATCTTATACACTACACATTATCCGATTTCTCCCGATAAATCGGATCGGATCGGAAGGTCTGGAACGGGTTTTATTGTATGAAGTTTTTTTTTTAACTGTTTATTAAGAACCTTTTTCGTGTGGCTGTTGGACCAATCGCCTTGGTCTTCGACGACGATTTTACTTTATGCTCTAGAGCATAAAAAGCGACTTTATGTCGCCTACGCACAGCATAAAGTCGAACTTTTAGAGCGAGAGAAGTGAAAAAGAAGTTTTCACTTCAAAATAAAGCTGATGAAGACTTTTAAAGACAATACTAATGTTGTTTCTATGGGTCTTTTGATACCAAAGCACCATCTGACACCAAAACAAATAGTCTTTCTTACTACAACTTGTTGCCACTGGAACTTCGTCGAACGCAATTTGATATCATGTTTCTCTATAAAATAGTTAATAACTTTATTGATTCCCCCTCACTTCTTGGTAAGCTATCATTTAAGATTCCAAAACGCACTGCACGCCACAGGAAATTGTTTGCTGTTCCGCACTCCCGTACCAGATATAAATCTAATTCTTTCTTCAACCGTTGTCTCAATTACTGTAACATACATTTGTGTAATGCTGATTTTTTCTCATATAAAAATTGTCAACGCTTTAAAAACCAAATTGTCTGTCAATTAAAATCAAAGCTGTAAGAATAACTAATTATTTCAAAATGTTGTGTCATTTTGAAATAATTAGCTGCATTTTAATGTTATTTGCATCGTTGCTGTTTCGTTGTCTACCGTTCCCATACTAAAATTTAGTTTTGTATAACCTTAAGTTATGGCACTCCAGGTCTTTTAGCATACTATTGTTAACCGTTATATGTTTTGTATTGTGACTGTTTGTTGCCTTAATAAAAAAAAAAAAAAAAAAAACCCCTTTGATGCATTGTATATTCGTGTATATGTTCCGACTGCCTAACCTGATGTGGGGCATACTGAAAGTTTCTGGAACTAGCGACTTATAAAACAAATACAAATGAAACAATCATGGAATATGAAAAAATAACTCTCTGGGAACTAGTAACTTTTTAAATTGTAAGTCATTTGTTTTTTCAATGAAGCACCATTTTGAAATTTGTCCGTTGCTACAAAAATGAATTTAAACCGTGAAAATTTTCGGTGCATGATTTATTACGATTTTCGTTGTGGCTTAAGTCAACAAGAGTGCTGTCAAAGGCTTCAACTAGGATTTGGTGATGAAGCACCATGTCGTAGCTCTGTATATTCGTGGTTTAATGAATTTAAACGTGGTCGTGATCAACTCCATGACGATGTACGTGAGGGTCGACCAACGACTGCGGTTACCAAAACTAATATTGATGTCGTACGACAATTGATCGAAACTGACAAAAAAATTACTTGTCAGCAAATTCATGCCTTACTAAGCATTGGAATGAGCCAAGTGCAAAAGATATTGCATTCATATTTGAAGGATTGGAAACTACTTATGCACTCGATGGATACCGCACGATTTAACGGAAGACCAGAAACGACAGCGTGTAGAATGGAGCCGTAAAATGATAAAAAAACTAACGGAGGACAATCGTTGAAAGAAAAAGCCAGTCAGCGGAATGGGTCTTTCCTTTTGAAGATTTGCCTACCAAAGTTAAGAAAAGTCGGAGCACTGGGAAAAAAACGGTTGCTTCGTTCGGCAAAACAGGACATTACGCAACTGTAGCACTAGAAGAACAAAGGACAGTCACTGCAGATTGGTATGTAAATAGATGTTTGCCAAGAATCTTGGAAAAAGTTCGCGAAAAGCGGCCCCGTAGCAATATCGTGCTTCACCACGATAACGCGTCTGCACATTCCGCTAAAAAAACAACTGCATATTTGAAGGCCTCAAATGTGGAACTGATGACGCATCCACCATATAGCCCGGACCTTGCACCATGCGACTTCTTTTTATTCCCAAAGGTCAAGGATAAACTCAGGTTTACGATTTACGAGCCCCGAAGCGGCAGTGAATGCGTTCCGCGAAGCCGTTGAAGAGGTCCCAACAGAAGACTGGACCCACTGCTTTTCGCAATTGTTTCAACAAATGCATAAAATAGCGAAGGAATAGGTATACTTCGAAAAACAATAAATGTATGACAAACATTATATCTTAGTTTTAAATAAAATAATCCAGAAACTTTCAGTATGACCTAAGTATGCCCTTATTTATTTATTAGGAACTTTAAATTTCTTTCTTATTGCAAAAACAATATCCCACAAAAACCAGTGGTCGATTTGACTGTGGGATCACTTCGTAACTTAGATTGCTTTCTGGTACTCGTAAAATCATTCATGCAGCCAAATTAATATCTTCTATCTTTACCCAGGTAAGCCTCGTGTTATTAATTATGTTTAAATAGTAAACACAAAAAGTTGACCATAGAGTATGTATGTGAAATTAAGGGTTAACTGCATTGAAAACCTATAAAAGCAGTAGTAACCTTAGGGTTGAGGTTGCCGAGGTACAGGTTGGTGGTGTTGGGGTCGCCGGTGTCGTAGGAGCCGACGTCGGGCATGTCCAGCACCGGCTCGGCGCCGACCGGCACGCCGCGCTCGCGCAGCACGTTCTTGTACTTGTGCCGTTCCGACCGCTCCTCTTGGATCCTGGGGACAATAATAAGTATTTAGCTTAAACTTCTTCTTCTCAGCATATATTTATTTACAGCATATACATATAGCCTTTTCTCGGATACATATTATAGTTAATTTTTAATCTGTGTGCCCTTTGCCAAAGGCCTCCTCCAACACTTTCCAATCTTCTCTTTTCCTTACCAGTCTAGTCCAGGTTTTTCCAGCTGTCTTAATCATATCATCTTCCCATCTCCTGAAAGGTTTTCCTTTCTTTCTCTTGCCTTCTCTTGGGTACCATAGTGTTACTATACTTTGTTCCATTTATCGTCTCCTCTACATGGCCAGCCCATTTCCACTTCAGTGCTCTTTGTTTTAACGCCACATCTTGGGTCCTTGTAGATATACTATGCTTCTTGCATGGATATCCAATAGGGTGGTTCATCTTTATATGGAGAAAAAAGAAGTGTACTCGATCTTGGCTCCACATGGCATTTTCGTTCGATTCTCAAGCAATAATCATCATACCAAATTACAGGGTGCCCCTTGAAATCTCGACAAACTTTTCATCGAATTTCATTTCATCGAAAACGATTCATAGAATATTCAGTATAAATATTATCTCTTGGAGTATTATGGCTTCATCGACTATTCATTACATATTATAACAATTATTAGAGCAATGTTATAAGGAATTTTAAATGCTTAAAATTACATTTAATAGATTATTTTAAAGACAGAACATCAAATAATCTATATTATTTTATCGACGTATTATTATATACAACTCATTCATTTCCATGACCCCAAAAACGAAACGGCTCGCAGCCATAGGTTGGTTAGGTTAGGTTAGGGTTATTTTTTGTTATGACCCCAAAAACGAAACGGCTCGCAGACATAGGTTGGTCAGGTTAGGTTAGGGTTATTTTTTTTATGCCCCAAAAACGAAACGGCTCGCAGACATAGGTAGGTTAGGTTAGGTTAGGGTTATTTTTTTTATGACCCCAAAAACGAAACGGCTCGCAGCCATAGGTTGGTTAGGTTAGGTTAGGGTTATTTTTTTTATGACCCCAAATACGAAACGGCTCGCAGACATAGGTTGGTTAGGTTAGGTTAGGGTTTTTTTTTAATGACCCCAAAAACAAAACGGCTCGCAGACATAGGTAGGTTAGGTTAGGTTAGGGTGATTGTTTTTATGACCCCAAAAACGAAACGCCTCGCAGCCATAGGTTGGTTAGGTTAGGTTAGGGTTATTTTTTTTTATGACCCCAAAAACGAGACGGCTAGCAGAAATAGGTAAACAAAAGGGTACACACATAAAACATAATATCTACCCACATCCGTCCGCGAGCGCATTGCGTTTAGTTCCTCACATAATTCATTGCAGTTGTAGAATGATAAATACTGATGTGTTTTTCTACAATGTAAAATTTAAAACAAAATAATAAAATATGAAATAAGGAACTGCGAAATAAAGTATATAATAAATAATATTTCTACAGATTAAAAATCGGTGTTATAAAAATACACCATTTAATTGTTCGATGTAATGAATATTCCATCAAATGAAAAAATGCGTACCGTTGACTTTGAACTGAAATTCGATTAAACGATTGTCGAAATTTCAAGGGTAAACCCAAATTACAATTAATTTGGAGATGATTTACTAGTTGCTATAATTTAAGCAAAATTTCTAATATTCATGCAGAGTGCATTTTCGAAAATAGAAACTAGAGATGATAATAAAGAAATTAAATTAATCGCTTTCCATAGTTAACAAAAATTGGCATTTAAGTGTTCGAGGTCCATACATTACATATAAACGTTGGACAGTGTTCCATACTATTTTTTATACCAAAATTAGTAGGTATGATAGCGACCATCCTCTTAATGCTCCCGTTAAATGTCATTCGTTTGATTTGAAAATTGGTGTGTGGCATTTTAGTGGGTTATGGCATTAAGGTATTATTTATAATAGAGCCACAGACCCGAACAAAAATGACAAAAAAAGTGGCATCGTTGTCATGTTCAAGTAGATGCCAATAACGCTTATTTATAATTCATAACAACATAATTACTTCGTACAAAAGAACTCATTGCTCAAACGTTTAAGTGTCAAATTGACTTACGTACTTATTACCACAAATATTCTTCGTGAAAATTAATTTTTTCAGCGTATTCTGACTCATGTCTCTTGTCAAACTTGGAACATGGCACGAATGGAGCAGATTTTAATATTTTTACATACTAAAAATTTTTTTCATTATTATTTTATTCAGGTATTAAAATATATTAGTTGTTTGAACTAAATAAACTCGTAAATTGTTAATAACAAATTAAGTTAAGTTTTTATTTAACAACTGCATAAAAGGTTCCCGAAACTGCATAGAAGGGATCAGTAATAATGACATTATTTCTCAACTCATCTTGTTCTAGTATGTGAAATGAGAGTAATAGTCCATTGAATAAAAAGTTCTAGAGTGCGTGAGTTAGTAACGTAAGATGTTTCTTCGGAAACATGTCAAGAGTCCCTAGGTAATAAACATACTAAAACCCCGGGACACTAGGAGGAGCCCCGGAGTGGGGGGAGGGGGGGAAAGGGTCCATTTTTTCATTTTTCGCTTAAATCTCAAAAACGGTACATGTTAGAGAAAAACTTTCAAGGAAAAGTTGAAAGGCCATAAAATTATCTACAAGTTGTACCTCAATAATTTTTTCCTATATCCTACCGTTTCTGAGTTACACGCAGTATAAAATGATTTTGGCTCAAACAATTTCCCCATACTACATACCCATGTTTATCACATCAATCGATCAAAAAATATTTCTTTCTTCCAAAAAACTCAAATGTGCAACTTGTGACCGGTACTGATAGATTGCTCTTAATTAGGTCTATAATTGGTAAAGTAAACACATTCCTCCATGGAAGCCTTTAGGAGGAATCGATTGTCAAAATATTATATTAGGGTAGTTTGAGTTACTGAACTTGATCTTTTTATTTGTTCTTCCAAAAAAACTCAAAAGTGCAACTTGTGACCGGTACAGATAGATTGCTCATAATTAGGTCTATCATTGATAAAAATACCAGATTCCACCACGGAGGCGTTTACGGGGAATTGAATTTTATTAGGGTAGTTACGATACTTGAACTTTTTATTTTTTTTTCTTCCAAAAAGCTCAAAAGTGCAACTTGTGACCGGTACTGATAGATTGCTCTTAACTAGGTCAATCATTGGTAAAAAAAACACATTCCTCCATGGAAGCCTTTAGGAGGAATTGATTGTCAAAATATTATATTAGGGTAGTTACGCAACTTGACCTTTTTATTTTTTTTCTTCCAAAAAGCTCAAAAGTGCAACTTGTGACCGGTACTGATAGATTGCTCTTAATTAGGTCTATAATTGGTAAAAAAAACACATTCCTCCATCGAAGCCTTTAGGAGGAATCGATTGTCAAAATATTATATAAGGGTAGTTTTCGAATTTTTCACCTTTCATGGGATGTAGCTCGAAAACGGCTGCTAATAGAAAAAAAATATTTAGGGACAACTTGTAGATAATTTTATGGCCTTTCAACTTTCCCTTGAAAGTTTTTCTCTAACATGTACCGTTTTTGAGATTTAAGCGAAAAATGAAAACATTGACCCTTTCCCCCCCTCCCCCCACTCCGGGGCTCCTCCTAGTGTCCCGGGGTTTTAGTATGTTTATTACCTAGGGACTCTTGACATGTTTCCGAAGAAACATCTTACGTTACTAA
This sequence comes from Apotomis capreana, assembly GCA_947623375.1. Taxonomy (NCBI): domain Eukaryota; kingdom Metazoa; phylum Arthropoda; class Insecta; order Lepidoptera; family Tortricidae; genus Apotomis; species Apotomis capreana. The sequence goes on from OX392501.1 coordinate 3,410,996, forward strand.
CTCACGCACTCTAGACCCCCCTTGGAGGGACTCATTCAATGGACTATAAGGCAAGTGCAAAATATAAACATTTTTAACCCTTTAAAGTTTGATGGCGTGGCGTGAAAGTCGGTGGCGTGGTATGCACGGCAGCACACGTTGCCTTTAGGTGTTCTTGGCGTTCAAAGGTTTAAACTGACAGTGTCTAGACTCTTGAGACAAAATAAAACAATGACAACAGAGCAATTTTTTTTTATTAATTTATTAATATAACCATTTTACGCTTCTTTTGATTAAACATAAAAAAAAACATACTTATATGATTATGCCGAACACACGAGAGACAAATTATTTGGCTGAAATTATTCTTGACGTCTGTCTCTTGCTAAACGTGACCTCAATTTTGACGTGACAACGTCTAATAAATTGATGAACGCCGGCCGCGAATACGAAAAAAGATGACGTCATTGTGGCAATACTTTAAGATGACATTTTCTTCATTTTCTTCTTTTTTTTTTATATACTTTTTCTATACAAGGTGAGATGATGTGAAGTGATAAGTGTCGCACTTTAATTTAAGATTAGTTAAATTGTTTCTATCCGTGAGATCCTGTAATTGGCTTCCCTGCTTTCTATTATATTTAAGTTTACTCAAAATTGTTAAAGCTGTTGGTTCTCCTAAATAAATAAATAAAAAAATGACGTCATTGTAGCAATACTTTGTAGCGCCGTGGAAGGGAAGGGGAACCACGTGACTGACACAAGCCTACGTCATCATGCTGTTCACAGATTCTCAAACTTTAAAATGTGGGAAGAGGGAAGAGGGAAGAGGGAAGAGGGAAGAGGGAAGAGGGAAGAGGGAAGAGGGAAGAGGGAAGAGGGAAGAGGGAAGAGGGAAGAGGGAAGAGGGAAGAGGGAAGAGGGAAGAGGGAAGAGGGAAGAGGGAAGAGGGAAGAGGGAAGAGGGAAGAGGGAAGAGGGAAGAGGGAAGAGGGAAGAGGGAAGAGGGAAGAGGGAAGAGGGAAGAGGGAAGAGGGAAGAGGGAAGAGGGAAGAGGGAAGAGGGAAGAGGGAAGAGGGAAGAGGGAAGAGGGAAGAGGGAAGAGGGAAGAGGGAAGAGGGAAGAGGGAAGAGGGAAGAGGGAAGAGGGAAGAGGGAAGAGGGAAGAGGGAAGAGGGAAGAGGGAAGAGGGATTATATTTTTTTCTATATAAGCAAATTACGTTCCACGTTAAAAGGAACAACCATCGACTTGACTTTCGCAAGACACATTACAGCAGAAACACTTCCTTTCATTTCATATTTCTCCTATCATCGTCCTATTCTCAACAAAATCACTCAAATAGGAATTAGTTAAGTTTAAGTTTACATGTACAATCTTTTAGTAAACAAAATATATTTCTATAGTTAAAATTTGTGCAATTCTTATTTTCATTCAATTCCTTGTTCCTATTGTGCAATTTAATAATATTCATATCAATAAATATTCTACCGAGAATAAGACGTTGTCATGTAAAATCTTCCTTCGCCTGTAAAACCGACTTTACAGGCAACAATTTTTTTTAACGTTGTTTAGGATCGCGTGGGAATCTTTAATTAAAAAAATAGAATAATTATTAATTGCACAACATTTATTAATTTATTAATAATAATAATATAAAACTATAGCGACTCCTTAGATTTTTGTTCTGTGATGAGGCTTTTGTGCAATAAAGATTAATTAAATAAATAAATAGGTAAATCATATTTGGAGAACTTGGTTGCGTTAAGTTTGATTCAAATTCAAATTCGTTTATTGCAAGAAATTAGGTGATACAGGTATATACAGTGTTGCTTATGTTCTAACAAATAGGCATGCAAACAAAATAAAACAATATTCAAATACTTAATTGTTACATATTTCAATTTGTTACTTATGTCAAAAATAATTACTAAAACTCAGAATTTGCAGATTAAATTACATTAATTATTACATTATTTTTATAAGTATTTGCACCTCGTTTGTATGCGGCGCCATACATTTCAGATACAAACTTAACTCAACCAGGCCAATTAAGATGGGATAAGTGAAAGTTTGTACGGAACCCTCGGTGCCTACTGAGCCGGCGGTCCTGGGTTCGAATCTCGGCAAGGGCAAATATTTGTGTGATGAACTCGAATATTTTGTTCCTGGGTCATAGATGTTATCTATATATATTGTTTATATCGTCGTGTACTATTGGTTAGTATTTTAATGTATTTGTGCATTATGAATAAATGAGTATGAGTATGAGTAAGGCCAGGTCGAGTTGTGTACGATTGTCCCTTAATTATTTTGTTTACATTTTATATGATGAAATAAATAAATCTACTCCGTTTATAATTTACCTACTACCTGTTCCAAATGTTGTAAGGTGATATTTTTATTATTCATATATCACTACATGTAAAGTAAACATTCTGAACGATAGGAAGATTGAGATGGACGCTTCCATTTGATTTCGTCGCCAGAAATTAAAAGGTCTGATAATTTAATTTACGACGTTTACGACCATACAAAATAAATATTTTCAAAATGCATTATACATATTATAAGCCTATACATATTATTATTTTATCGATATCGACTATTTTGATTTGATCACGCCCTTAACCTTTAGAATCATTAGATGCATACCGCTGGCAGAGCTTACATTACATTTTCTGGGTCGTTAAAATTAGACCCCGTGTTACAAGGATAGGGTTCAATTTTAAATGTTTTAAAATTGTGCATAAAACCTTGCGATATTTAGCCAGCGTTAATATCAAAAGTGACACTACTGAATTGACGGAAGTAGAAATCAATTTCTTGTCAATTCGAGGCTTTGTCGTACTGTATCATAAAGTCTCATTTGCCTTTCATTTTATTTCTATTTAAGTTATAATAAAAATAAAGACATTGTCTGATATGCATATAAGGACTAAAATTCTCGATACATTGATCGTAGTAGTGTATGACCACGTAATACGCACACATTAGCTCAGCCAATGTCAACTCACTTCTGTTTGTTGTAAAACCTTATTTTTATAGGAATATAATTGTGTGCGTGTAAAAGTCGGCTACAGCGGTGCTAGAACAAACTGCGCTGAATGCCATCTCCATATACTCCGTGGATCGGCCCATGGGCACTTAAATTGCGCTTTAGCTTAAACGTGGCACAGCTAATAGGGGATTTGAGGAGTGACTTGGTGCTACTCAAAATACGCTGACAGTGCGCTTACGCATTGACGCGTGCGTGTAGTATGCGTAACATTTTTAATACACACTGTCCACTTGGCAAGGCAAGAAAAATACATCATATGTGAAAATTTTGACTGTCTAGCTATCACGGTTCCTGAGATACATCCTAGCGATAGTATCGAGCAAAAAACGGCAAATAAATCACGTACGTTGTATGGGGGTCCCACTTAAATATTTATTTTATTCTGTTTATAGTATTTGTTGCTACAGCGGCAAAAGAAATACATCATCTGTGAAAATTTCAACTATCTAGATAGTACTATGACGGTTCATGAAATACAGCCTGGTGACAGACAGACCGCAGAGGCTTATAATAGGGTCCCGTTTTTACCCTTTGGATAGTTAAAGAACCCTAAAAAAGGAAACTCACTGTCTCAACTCCTCCTTGAACAGTTCCAAGTTGCTCTTCTTCTTATCTTTGTTCTGCTTGGCACGCAGCCTCGACTGCTCTGATGAGCGTGCTGCAAGGCTGCGGACCACATCTTCAGCACTGATGGCACGCTTGTCATCAAACCTTGACACCGGCTTGTACAATTTGCCTCTTTCTGAAGTATCCTCCTCTGTAAAGATAATGTTTTGTGGTTTATAATTGACTAGCTGCACCGCATGGTGTTAACCCAATTTTTTTTCACTAGCTTCATACAAAAATTTATCAAAATTGGTCCATTAGAGAAGCATACAGACACACTCACAAACTTTCGCCTTTATAATATTAGTGTGATAATGATAACTTATAATGGCTATTGGCTGCATGTAAATATACCTTACTTATTCAGCAAGTTACGGATGGGCACTTTATGCTTCATATTTAACTCTTTTAGTTGTCTCTGGAATTACATATGTACAATTTTTTATAAAATATACTTTTTACATGCAAGCCTACCTATAAAAATAGAAGTTGTCTCGTCATAGAAGTTGAATATCACTCAGCATGTTTTGAATCAGTTCGCGATTCAGAGCCGATCAGACAGAGGAGATATTCAACTTCTCAATGTTTCATATGTATTTTAATATTTTTAATATGTCTGATACTCATGGTAGTTTTCTATGTGAAATGCAAGCATACCCATCATTATTTTAAATAGGGATATTATAAAATGCACATCTGTATAATTTTTCAGTACACTAGGTAACTCTACTAATTAACTGAATGCATACCAGAAAAACGTATGCTGTGCAAAAAAAAACAATTGATTAACTTGAACATGTCCTACGAAAAAAACTTAAACATCATACAAAACGAGATGGCCTTTTTAACCGAATTCACACCAAAAATATGGTTCGTACATCAGATATATTTGAAAGTTTCACCAAAAATACTGACTTGCACAAATACTACACATCACTATTATTATCCTCGCACTGCACACTAAGATCCGACTCGGTCGGGTTAGGTTAGGTTAGTTTTTTTTTTTTTATATCCAGTAAAACAGTTTTGCAAATACCTTTAAATAGTATATTAAATTCGCATTATTTAGTGTGCATAATTAGTGTGCAAGTCAGTATTTTTGGTGAAACTTTCAAATATTTTGATCGAACAAAGGGAATATACAGATATCAATTTAAATACATGCCTTTTAAATATAATTAGGGATGAGAAAGTTTGTATTAAAAATACTTAGAATGCTGTTTGTATTTGCACCAAACTTCTCTCTATTAGCAGGCACAGATCACAGAGCCCTTTTAAAACCGATGCGGGCCTCCATCCAAAAATAAAACAGTTAAGTGCGAAGCGGGCTACAGAGGCTATACATATCTGCCATTACTCTAAATTTAGGTTGTGGGCATGCCCGCATTACCCACAACAGTGGATCCGCACCTGTCTATTAGACGGGTCAGTTCAGGAATTAAATCCTTAGCGTCCCTAAGTACTAATAAATACTCACTTCTGGCTCCAGCATCGTAAGTTCCAGCTTTCACCCAAACTTTTGAAGTAGTACTAGGTGCCTCTTGAAATGTTTCCACAAACTCTTTGAAAACCTAGAATTCATACAAAATTACTTTTAGATGCAATAATTTATATTACCTACTAGGTAAGGAAAACATCTCTGTGTTATTAAGCTAGTTTATCAGACTGCACTATGATTAATTGTTTTCCTGGAGAATGACAATTGCAGCGTAACAAGTAGTTATTTGGCAATTTGTTTTACTTGATGCACAGTACAGATGAGTATGATTTATTCTTCTTCTTTAGACAGTTATACCTGTATGTATGTATGTGTGTTGATCTGATTTGTATGCTCCACAAGTAAACATATAGATATAAGAAATATGTGGTTGTTATAGGTGCGCATATATAATCAAATCAGATATGAATGTAATTCTGGTTTGGGCTGAAAAACAGCGCTGGACACTTCAGCGCTGTTTTTCAGACGGCGACACGATCAGCATTATGCTGACGCCCCAACCGTTTGCCACACTTTTAGTTATTAAGCTAACCTATGCATGGACCAGTTATTTTAAGATTTTTTGTTAGGTTTAGTAGGTATATACCAAGTTTGTGTAAGTTGTGGCAAGTTCAAATAATCTTCACAATACGTTCAATGCGTTTATTACAAAAGATAAAAAGTACTTACATGAGCGGCTGCTTCTTCTTCCTCTTTCTTCCGCAGCTCCTCTAGTTCTTTCTTTGATAAATTTCTGGCTCCCATTGAGCCAGCAGAAAATGCTTGCAACTTCTGCTCAGGAATTTTCTACAAAATAAGAATCGGAACAAGGGTAAATAAATTTATCAAACCGACAATGTTGTGCCTACAGTCCAGCGTTATCCGACTCATAATGCATAGAAACAAACCTTCATCGCTACATTAGTAGCTCAGAGCCGTCGGTTTTTCAGAATAACATTTAATATATTTAAAGAAATAAGGGGAAATAAACACTTTCGACCTAACCTCAATACATTTATATTTTTTTTATATTATATATTCGTTCTGTCAGTCAATTTTGTCAAGTCGACGCAACAAACGTTCCGTTATACGTATACGCTTATCATATACGAAAATTGTGCTGGACCTAGGGTTACCATACGTCCGGATTTGTCCGGACATGTCCGGACTTTACGACTTGTCCGGACTTTGTCCGGCCCTTTAATTTGTCCGGCTTTTTTCAAATAAGTTGGAATAACGAGAAAACCCCGCCCGCAACCCGCACCTACCCCCTCGCAAATCTCGCAATGCGAGCGTCTACCTACTACCATGCCTACCTATTTTGGTGACTAAAAAGTCCGGACTTTTTTCGATACGTCCGGCTTTTTGCCAGGACTTTTCAAATTCCTAAATGGTAACCCTAGCTGGACCATTTACGTATGTCATTATATTAATATATACAAATGAATACTACAATTTTGAAAAAAACGTTATTTCATCATGGACCAAAATATACATGACTCATCAAAATATGAAGAACTACTTACCATTTTATAGAGTTATATTTGTGAACATTTTGTGAATAACAAATACAATATTTTTTTGTAATGGAACGTGTGACTTAGTGGTGGGTCGTTGACGGTTTTCGCATCAACGAAACGAAACGTTAACGTAGAAACCGTCAACTAGTTGACACACTAGTTAATTTGTCAACTAGTTTCTTACTCTAACTTAAAGATAAAGCCTCGCACTCGCAAGAAGTTAAATCAACGATGAACGATACAAGCGCTAGTAGCGCTTGCGACATTTCGTTTCGTACGTGAACTCGTTGACGGCGTCAACTAGTCGAAGCGTTCATTCGTAACGTTTCGTTCGTTGACGAATGATAGACGGTTTAATCAACTAGTTCGTTGAATCAACGACCACTACTCACCACTAGTGTGTTATTAAAAATGGCGGGAAAACCTAAAACTGCTCTACCATACCAAGTACACACCAAGTACCTACCAAACATGATACACTAGGTAAATAGTTCATAAAAAAGAATTATCCTCAAAAAGTCTCTTAAAAATAATATATAATAATTAATAAGTATACCTACTGAGCAAAGCTTCAACCACAGCATTTAACGCCCTGGTTCCGTTAGTTATTGGTGTTCCAATGTAATACAATCTTTGAGTATTTATAAATACTCAAAGAATACAATGTATAATTTCCTGTCTTCTCTTTCTAGTATAACTGAATATTATTCTAGATTTTGATGCAGAAGACTCCAAGAACTTGTAAGAGTAAAGGAGCCAACTAGATGGAGTCACGTCGAGTGCACATAGATCTTCCCTTGTAAGTAATTAAGTTTGTAAGCGTGACATTATACTCCTTTAATGTTCCTACTCCTTTAATGTTCCACATGTGCCTCATGGTTGGTGTTACTGATACGTCCAGGCAGCAAATGTGCCTCATGGCCAGTGAGCGTTTATTAGTATAGGGAAGGGACGTGTCAAAAGAAGGCTGCACATTGCGGACTGTGACCCTGTTAAGTGCTAGATGCACTTATTTTTTAATCATAACCATGTGACACAAACTTCTAAATGGGATGGTTCATCACATCATTAAGTGATGCCCACAAAGCCTACAAAGCATAATAATTTTTATAATACTTTTGGTAAAAAATTATAATTTTCAGAAAAAATAAAACACCAATATTGTTGGTTAAATATTTATTGAAAAAAGTATACATCAAAAAGTTTTCGATGTAAAATTAAAAAAGAATGTGTAGTGCATTTTGCTATTCACGTTTAAGTATTTGCAAAGGATGTCGTGTTTTTGTTTCCTTTAGTGTTAATAGAAACCAGATTACATTGCATCATCCATTAACTACTAAAGAAATGTTCAAATCACATTTTGAAGGAGAAAATAATACTATGATGTATGGTACTGAGTATATTTTACAGCCAAGTGGTGTATTGAACTTTAAGTCATAAAATAAAATATATTCTTTAATCATAATTCAATTGAATAACTTCATAACAACAGAGAATGTGGCTTCACTCATTCGTTATGGCCTTAAAAAAATAAGGAGCAATTTTTCAACGGTAAGTTTTTTTTAAACCTAAAAATATACAAATATGAAGTTTTTTTTAAAAGCATCCATTGATTTATTCCGTGGACTTGTCATTTCTTTAGTTTAATAACGAAACAAAGTGCTACATTCTCTATTATTTACAATTAGACATAAACAGTCACAACTAACTCCTTTATAAAGACATGCAATTGGCTACTTGTACTTAATATTTCCACCCAATAGGTAGGCCTCATTTACCTTTTGGCTGTAAACCCAATTTGATTGTTGCAAATTATATATTTACGTATACAAAACCATTTTTAATACTTACATTAGAATACATAAATAATACAACTTAATAGCAACAGAAACATTAACCATTCAGAGTTATAATTATAATAATGCATTGATATAATCCATAAAATAAGTTCATCACATCATCTTTGTCCGGAGGGCCACTGTGTTACACCTCCGCTCTGCGCGGAGTAATATAGGGTCATTGTTTTTAATACAGCAATGCCCTTCTATATAACTACAGAAACTCTATAACTTTTAGTAAACCCTCTGTTAATTATATCTGTAAAAATTAGAAATACATAGTAACTTATATCAATTTAGTGCAACCTCCTTTGTGCTTGGCAGGCGAGCACTGCCGCGTGCCATCGCTGTATCTTCCCTGCCATGTCAATCAAGTATGTACAATAATGAATACTTTAACAACATTTCTTGATCATTGCTTAAAATCAAAAATATAGGGATATCGAAAATTGTGCATTATAAAGCTTAGTAGGTATACAAGTAAACATGCCACGTAATTTACACAACTATTTATACAGCGCAACAAATGTACATTGACACAGAACAGATAGTTATCATAAGACTGTAGTGTGTACCGGCCTTTTGCTTACGCCGACCGAAGTACACTGACGGAGTCGATCTCATACAAAAATATTTTCAAACCTAAGGCAATAGTATCTCTGGTTCGGGTCAAGCTTCCCCTATAGAATAAAGGAACGCATTTATTACAGACAGCAGCCCATTCGATAAACGAATCAACTCAAGTTACATCACAACACATCACACGTAAAACAACGAAGATATGTAGCTATCGTGTCAACCGGAATCATAGTCAACAAATATAATGATCTAATGATTCAATACAATTCATCTAGATAATTTAAATTCTGTCTCGAAGGCCACAGGCAGATTGTCTAGACCACTGCGTCACGCCACCCCGCGACTAAAGTTAAACACCGACTAACTACGTGACTAGCGACTGCGGACGAGGCCACGCCCCGCAAGAGAAATAGCGGCACATATTTAACAGTCAGTGACAAAAGAGGATCTAAATTGTACAGTCAGCATCAAAATTATTTGACAATTTCAGTAAGCAAGTTATCATATGCCAGATATGGCATTAGTCGTCAATATGACAGATATTTTTGATGCTGACCGTTGTGCGGATTTCCTTGCTGCTGGCGATCCAATGCGTGCTGCTATTTCGAACATTGTGTCTGCTTTGTTCTAGAGTCGATAAAGAATATAATAATTCCCACGGCACCAAGCCTGCCGTCCGCCATCGCGATATTATCCCAGTATATTTCGTAGTATTTATTAACTCCAACATCAACAATAAGGAAATATATACTTAGCGCTACGATCAGAAATTAAATTACATTACAGAGGTAAAAACTATTTTAATCTATTAAATGCATATTACCAACATATTGTACTATTTAAACAAATCGATGGCCGATCGTTTTGTTAATAAAAGAAACTTGTACTCGCATAATTTGATCAATAAAAACTATTAAAATAAAATTTTCACATACAATATACATCGAATACAATATAAAATTCTCCATTACATTAATTGAATTGTGAAGTCAAATCCTCTCGAAACATTATACACTGTACATTGATAGAGAATTTTCTTGGACAGATCGCTCGAGACGGCTTCGGGCCTCAAGATTTAGTTATAAGTCGTCTCGAGCTGGCAACTCCAGTCGTACGGTGTCACAACATCGATACACCATTAAGACCAAACGACAGACAGATTAATATTTAAAGAATTTAAAATTCGTTCACGCTCGTCGCGTGTTGCATTGTACCAAACAACAAGAATGTCGACTTACGACAACTCCCCTGGCAGTGAGATGCACGATAATTTGAGACTAATTTCAAGAATAATAATACTTCTGCAGTGCTATGGTAAAATGCGACCTACGCTTTTACCTTAGCACGGCAGATTTACTTTCCATACATTCGCTTTGAACACTTTCACGACAGACAACCCGCCTAGCGGGCGCCATGCTCGTAGATTTTCGCTACATACCTACGTATTTTCGCATGTTATCGGCTTCACGCGTAGTGCGCAGCGATCTTTGGTTGCGAAAGTGTTAAACGATTTTGATAAATGATATAGAAGGCAAACGAGTAGACGGATCGCCTGACTAAAAAAAACACGATTCCAAAAAGCGTGGGATGCGCAAGTCGTGATTTTTTAACGTGTTCGTTAAAGTTAGCTCTTTCTTTTTTGAGTACGTAGACGACGATAATAGAGCTAAAATGTCTATTAATATATAAAATCCCAGTGCCCACCTGAAAAACTTCTGAATTCACCGTCTAACGTATCCGTATTTTACCGTACAACTCATAGCCCGGAGAGTCATCAATTCGGTTCCACTAAGTTTGCACCTAGTTTACATGTAACGTCATATTGTTTGCAAACTCAATGTAAGGTCTCAGTGTGCGCTCGAGCTGAGCGTGCAGCGGGGCGGGAGTGCGGCTTTCATGTTAAACAAATGCAATCGATGCAAGCGAGCTGAGTGCACGCAGTTCACTCATGGGAATGATGACTTATGTTAAATTATACAACATTCTGTAATTATTAGAATGAATATAGCTTAATATATCACAAAAACAAACTAGTTATTATGTGAATTTAAAGGTACGACTTCTAGAAAACTCTAAGTGTAGTTAGACCCATTATGGGACATTCTATTTTTCGTTTCCTCTTATGTTTTATAAGCATAAAGTGTCTATGGGTCTCGCATATAGATATTTGATAATTATGACAATATAAAATGGGATCAAATATCTGTACGCGGCTCCCATATAGACATTTGAAAATCATGACAATTAAAAATAGGATCGGTAGGCATCTTTAAAAAAAGCAGTCATCATCCCATTAGCCGCTCGCCCGCTACGCTGCCCGCCCCGCCGCTCGCTCCGCTAGCCGCGTGCACTCGGACCGTACACTTGTGGTCGGAGACACTTGAGCAGCGAGTCCGGCGGCGCTCAGGCGTCCGCGTCGGCGCCCTTCAGCCGGAGTCGTGCGAAGTCCTCGAAGATTATATCGTCGTCCTGCTCTTGGCCGTTCTCGCCGCTGAAACAGAATGATAAGTTGGTTGGTTAAAAATGTAATTCAATGGAATTCCTTTGGAATACCTAACAATATAAACGGAGCGTCAATTTACTCAACAAATAAATATATTTGGACTTGTAATGTGTACTTAAAATACTCTCACAGTCATCTGTGAATGTCTAGTGATCACTAATCACTATGCTAAAAGTAATATTTGTAATTTTTCGCTCCTCCGGCTTCGGGTGCATCAGTGTGACAGAGAAGCACTGAGAGAGTGAGCGAGGGAGCGCGATACTCACGGCTGCGGGTCGAGCTGGATGAGGTCGTGGTCGTGCGCGTGCGCCGCGGGCTCGGGCAGCAAGCGCGGGGGCTCCTCCTCCGGCTCGGGTGCATCAGTGTGACAGAGAAGCACTGAGGGAGTGAGCGAGGGAGCGCGATACTCACGGCTGCGGGTCGAGCTGGATGAGGTCGTGGTCGTGCGCGTGCGCCGCGGGCTCGGGCAGCAAGCGCGGGGGCTCCTCCTCCGGCTCGGGTGCATCAGTGTGACAGAGAAGCACTGAGGGAGTGAGCGAGGGAGCGCGATACTCACGGCTGCGGGTCGAGCTGGATGAGGTCGTGGTCGTGCGCGTGCGCCGCGGGCTCGGGCAGCAAGCGCGGGGGCTCCTCCTCCGGCTCGGGTGCATCAGTGTGACAGAGAAGCACTGAGGGAGTGAGCGAGGGAGCGCGATACTCACGGCTGCGGGTCGAGCTGGATGAGGTCGTGGTCGTGCGCGTGCGCCGCGGGCTCGGGCAGCAAGCGCGGGGGCTCCTCCTCCGGCTCGGGTGCATCAGTGTGACAGAGAAGCACTGAGGGAGTGAGCGAGGGAGCGCGATACTCACGGCTGCGGGTCGAGCTGGATGAGGTCGTGGTCGTGCGCGTGCGCCGCGGGCTCGGGCAGCAAGCGCGGGGGCTCCTCCTCCGGCTCGGGTGCATCAGTGTGACAGAGAAGCACTGAGAGAGTGAGCGAGGGAGCGCGATACTCACGGCTGCGGGTCGAGCTGGATGAGGTCGTGGTCGTGCGCGTGCGCCGCGGGCTCGGGCAGCAAGCGCGGGGGCTCCTCCTCCGGCTCGGGTGCATCAGTGTGACAGAGAAGCACTGAGGGAGTGAGCGAGGGAGCGCGATACTCACGGCTGCGGGTCGAGCTGGATGAGGTCGTGGTCGTGCGCGTGCGCCGCGGGCTCGGGCAGCAAGCGCGGGGGCTCCTCCTCCGGCTCGGGTGCATCAGTGTGACAGAGAAGCACTGAGGGAGTGAGCGAGGGAGCGCGATACTCACGGCTGCGGGTCGAGCTGGATGAGGTCGTGGTCGTGCGCGTGCGCCGCGGGCTCGGGCAGCAAGCGCGGGGGCTCCTCCTCCGGCTCGGGTGCATCAGTGTGACAGAGAAGCACTGAGGGAGTGAGCGAGGGAGCGCGATACTCACGGCTGCGGGTCGAGCTGGATGAGGTCGTGGTCGTGCGCGTGCGCCGCGGGCTCGGGCAGCAAGCGCGGGGGCTCCTCCTCCGGCTTCGGGTGCATCAGTATGAATGGTAGCTCGGCGCTTAGGTCGCTGAGAAACAATAAGTTCACATTCATTAAATTAATACTATGGGACAATCTTACACAAATCGACCTAGTCCCAAACTAAGCGAAGCTTGTACTATCGGTATTAGACGACTATATACTTATAATACATATATAGATAACATCCATGACCCAGAAACAAATATTCATCACACAAATATCTGCTCTGGCCGGGATTCGAAACCAGAACCTCCGGCTCAGTAGGCAGGTGCAACTAACTGCGCCAACCGCGTCGTCGTGGACATTATAAAACAAGTATTTCTGAGACAAGCTTTTATCACTGACTGTACTACTTTTCACAAACGTTAATTGCTCTTCAAGGTGAAACTGAAAAGTAAAGCTCGCTGGTATGGCGTATTTTTATTACAGAGCTCCCATGACCACCTTCCAGTTTTATTTCAGTTCGTTCCAGTTTCACCCCGGGGTTTTAGGTGCACAAATGTTTTGACACCTACTATCGGCAGGCTATCCCCACTCGTTGCGGCCGCGCGACAAATTCCGATCTCTAAGTAGCTACCCGGCGGGACAAAATGTCAGTGGGCTGCCACGCCTCAAGGCGAGCGGACGGCGTACAGTTAACGTTTCCCGCGCAACCTGTGCTGTACGATGTCGAAAAATAAAAGTCGGGCATATTGTTTTTGTGGCAACAAAGACGGTTGAAAATTATTTTATTTGTTCCAGAACACATTAAACTCTCCGGAATAAAAGATTTTGTTTAAGAATTAACGTTTACTGGGGCACTATTGACGCGTAACTATTAAAGTCTGGGTATTTCTCTAAAATTCTTTATGGGGGCTCCTAGCTTTTTTTCGAAATAATTGCGTTGGTTTGATTCCATGCTGTTGTTATTACTGAAGATTTAGTTATACAATCAATATGTAAAATATTTAAGGATTCACTCTATAATACGTTATGTGTTAGAAACACGAATACCTACTTGTAGTTTCTTCGATAGTTTTTTTTTTAAAGTTACCTCAAAAAAGCAACATAAACCCTTAGTAGGTCATAAATACTGCAGGGAAAGTTATCAGTTTTTTAATAATAACATTTTGGGCTACTTTTTATTCGGAAGCAATAGAGAATGGTGTTCAATCGTCCTGAAGTGGGTAACCCAGTGGGAATCGGGTTGTATGGACGTCACGCCTCTGCTGACTAGACTGGTTGACCAAACGAGCGAAGGCACGAGAAAGAGCTAGCGTTTACATAATGGAGGCAAACCTAGCGCACATTCCAAGGACGTTGCGTCACCCGCGTCCAATAGGAGCGAGTCAATGGAGGGGGCATCGATAGCGGTGGCAACGCCTACCGTCCAAACAAGTGGTGTATCTGTTACGTAGGTAGTAACTTGTATATAACCTGTGCTATCGGCCTAGTATTCAATCATCCGTGCACCGAAAACCCCGGGATATTATCATCACACCAGCTCTCCATGGCATAATAAAAATTGCATTACCGTCGGATTTACATAAGTTCCATTCAAAATTGTATCCCAATCGGGGTAAACATTTCATTGAATTCAAAATTGAAATAAATAGTTTGCCGCAAATAAGAAATAACAATAGTCTTACCCTCCTAGTGGTCCCAAGCACAGTTTCACTTTGACCTTGTACTGTACTATGATGCCCAAGTTTTCCCGTTGCGCTGGATCCGCGATTCTGTAAATAAATCAAACACTCGATCACAATTTATATCAATTAAAAGCAATTAAAGAAAGAAAAACGTGTACCCAGGCGACTTTTTTTGTCCTAATTACATTGAAAGTGCTCGACATTCTGAGTAGAAAATACCTAAATCCAAAATCTAAAAAAAACGATGTAGGCCAAAAAATTCAAGGGCCCACTCTTGCTGAAAGAATTTCCGTAATAGGCTATAGAGCGGATCGTTAATTGCCACGAAATTACACCGCAATCCATGAACAACAGAAGTTACGCAGGTCTGTTTTAATTTCATCTCTCCTGAAAAGCTGTACAGCGTACACCTTCCATAAGTCTGTGTAGGTAACTAGGCATCTCGCCTGAAAAGCTGTACAGTGTACACCCTTTCACAAGTCTGTGTAGGCAACTAGGTACCTATCCTGAAAAGCTGTACAGTGTACACCTTCCACAAGTCTGTGTAGGTAACTAGGCACCTCTCCTGAAAAGCTGTACAGTGTACACCTTCCATAAGTCTGTGTAGGTAACTAGGCACCTCTCCTGAAAAGCTGTACAGTGTACACCTTCCATAAGTCTGTGTAGGCAACTAGGTACCTATCCTGAAAAGCTGTACAGTGTACACCTTCCATAAGTCTGTGTAGGTAACTAGGCACCTCTCCTGAAAAGCTGTACAGTGTACACCTTCCATAAGTCTGTGTAGGTAACTAGGCACCTCTCCTGAAAAGCTGTTGTACAGTGTACACCTTTCATAAGTCTGTGTAGGTAACTAGGTACCTTTCCTGAAAAGGAACTATGTTCCAGAAAAGCCTGACGCACACCAAGAGGTCATAAATAATAAATAGCTGGTACTAACAGCGTGCTCGAGGCCAGGTTGGTGTCCTCGTGCTTGAGCTGTCCGTCGAGCGCCAGCCCCCACTTGTCCTTGTTGTTGGCGAGCAGCGGCGTCAGCGTGAACACCTTGCTCAGCGTGAAGCCCGGCCCGACGGGACAGCCCTCTCTGCAACAGATGACGAGATCTCATTCCACTCCTTTTAATATTTAATACTTAGCTTCTTTCATACCCTCTTAGGCCGCTTGTCTGTTGAAGCGCAGCGGAGAATATGAACCAATAAGACTGCGTCTTTGCAAAGCCCGAAAGTATCGCATTTAAGTCATTATAATTGACAACATTTCATATTTTCAAGTAGTGTTAAGTTTAAACTAATTTCATTACTTCATTTTCACAGAACCCAAAATTATTATTTTTATTTGGTTAAACAGCCTAGTTTAGAGTCAGCACCTTAATAATGACGTCACCTTGTGGAAAAAATGACAGTCGCAACCTACAAAAAACAGTGGTACAATTTATATACTAAATCCGTCTTAATAATAGTCTGACTGTAAGATTTTCTGCGCTGTGACCAATTGCTTGTCGCCTACGTTCTTTTAGAATGAGGAGCTTTTGAAATTGATTTAATAATCATAAATTGGGATATTTTCGAAAATGTAAAAATTTGGTAATATTAAATTTTTTATCCTTCATTTGACTATATCGGAAAGAGGTCAGGTTAAAAAAATTAAATGTTGTCAATTGGTCCATTTAACACGGCTCCGCTACGCTCTAGTGGACAGACAGCCTTAGAGCTCTTCCCCACTGAGACGTCCTGGCGGCGTCGCCGGTTACGAATTCCATACAACAGTGGAAGCCAAACGTCGCCAAGTGAGTTAGCTTCCATACATTTCCATATGATTTGTTTGGATTTGGATACGGTATCAGGCGACGTCGCTGTAACATCCCGGTGAGGCAAGAGACATGTAAAATATTGTAGTATGGGAAACTTTTCTCTATGGGATGACAGCGGCCGGTGCCATATTTAAAAGAAACTGATCCGTTAGAATTATGATGGTGTGACTAATGACTATGCGGGCCTTTACGCCTAAATAATGGGATCAATTATTTTTTAACTTTTGCGAAATAGACGAAGATTTTCGATCTGTCATCAATCATCATGAATAATGGAATTGTGTCATTTTCTATCGTAAATGGATAAAAACGATGCCGATATTGTAACCGGTGGGAATAGGGCTTTTCAATTTTCATTAAAAAAAATAGAGGTAACATGCGTCATACTCAATTTTACGCAGATTTTCAGCCTCTTAATTTTGGCTTGAATTTGTAACATCGTGTATTTATGGATAAGTTTCGCAAGAATAACTTGTATGATCGGATTTAATAAAATTACCTATTACTTACAATGTGCATATCCCATCCCATTACCCAGAAGACGCGTTTAAATTACCCGTTCCGTTGAAATATAGAAAAACCTGGAAGATACATTCCTAGTGATATCGAAATAACATGAGATGTTTCCGTATTCCACCCACCCGTATTATTAAAAACCATTTCCAACAAAAAAAATTTTGTACCTAAAAAGTAGAATAATTAAAATTTCGTATTATGTGAAATGTGATCCGTATTTTTCTTATAAACTAATTAGTGAACCGAACTCTATTTATTTCGCGACATTGTATGGCTTTCTAAATGCAGTTAATTCTGATGATTGTAATTGGACATAACAAAAAATTAAATAATTATTAACCAGTAGATAACATGAACAGTTCAATTGATACAAAGATCACAAAGAAAAATTGAAATGAGGGGTCGAGACCGGGAATCGAACCCGGTACCTCTGGATTGCCGGTCTAGTGCGTTAACCACTTCGCTACCCGAACTCCAATCAACCTTTCGAGTTTTTCCTTATGCTTCGTGTGTCAATCTTTGCATTGTTTATTTGAAAGGTTTATACACCTTAGCACATTAAAAACAATGAGACATTATATGTTTCATACATTTATGAACAATTCAATTATACTTTCCTTTATAAGTAAACACGTAAATTTTATAGTCGTTGCCCACATCCCATACATATCTCTAAGTCTACTCTATTTTCTGTAAGAGTAGTATTCTTTATATATTATAAACTTATCCAGATAATCTAATTAATAGCAACGAACGCATATTTACGTAAAACAATAGTAGGCTTGCCTTAACTATAATTGTGTATGTTACAGAAAAGGTGTTTTATTGTGTACTCTACAAATACTAGCTTTTGATATCAAATGAGTAACGAGGTGAACCCTCTGTTTTGAAAGACTACTCAATTGTCTAAACTATTTATTGTAAACGGGTGGATCAACTTTTTCTTGTTGTTATTCTGTCCCGTGACCCCGGGGACAATAGTGACCAAATTTATTAAAAAATATATACATATAATTTATATTACTGGTATTGTCAGAAGATAGTATAGATTGGAATGGGCTTATAACGGGTGATAACAAAAAAATGAGAATTCGTTCAGAGGTGTAAAAAAATACTCGAGTATCTTTTTAGCACAATTTGATATTATTGGAAAATATGTACATAGAAACTATTTACAAAATCATCAATGCACATTAAAATTGGACTCGTAGTCAGCTGTTCCACTCAGTATAGACATGACGTTGGAACAAGACTCTTGGACGGAATTCTTGTCCATTTTCCGCACACATGTTTTACTTCTTTATATTAGTTGGGTACAATTTTCAGCTCTCCAATTATTTTTGTATACTAAACTGCTCAAATAACCGAAGAAATCTTCAATCGGCCGACATTGTGCAAGGTTTATGGGGTTTCGGATTTTCGGTACAAATGGTATATTATTAGCGTCTAGGAAACGCGTCGTTTTTTTGGCGTAATGCGACGATGCTTTATCCGACCAGAACATATTCTCCATCTGAGTGATGTTTGCGAATAAATGCTATCAGTATTTTTTTCAAGCATTCGCTCTCATATACTTTTTGGTTGACCGCTAAACCACTCGGTTTGAACGACAGTTTCGAAAGACCTATGTCGGATATAGCCACATAAAGCATAACTTTCTGCTCAAACTTGTGCTTATACTTGTGTTTTATATCGTCTGGTGTTGTAACATTATTGCTGGTGTAGTATCGGTCATTTCCAGGTATATGTGTTTTACTCAAAGGAAAATAACTTTCATCGTCCAAAATGAATGATTTTCCTTTGTAATTTCGTATCATCCAGCGACACTGTGATATAATAGTCAGTTTTTGCTGTTCAGTGTATTCCGGTGCTTTCACCTTCTTGCGGCATTTCAGACCTATCTTTTTCAAGAACGAACAAGTGCACGGTTAGGAACACTTTACTTTTTCTCGCGGCATCTCGTTGGCTCATAGGATTACTATCGGTAAAAATGCTATGGAATGGAGTAGGTTCATCCTTCTCTTGGTCATTATCTTTGCTGGTCGCCCGCTACCACTTTTGTGATCTGTCGTCAAGGATGCAAGAATTCTATAAATAGTGGAGACTAAGTACATATTCTTTACTAAAATGATCTACAGTAGACTTTTTCCCCCAGTTATAGTTTGAATTATAAAAATGTTCAACCGTTTTCGCAGCGTTTCTTGTTTCGACACCATTTTGACAAATATTAATGCTAGAAAAACAAAATCAAATTAAGTTTAAGAACCTCAAAAGAAGTAGTAACAACTTCATAAACAAAGTTTTTTGTCTAAGTGAATAGTCTTGTTTTGAGGTCCATAGAAAATTATTCTCATTTTTTTGTTATCACCCGTTATCTGTTGTAATTACAAAGCTTTTTCTAAATATAACTACCGAAAATCGTAGCTTTAAAGAGTGCGCCAGGGGACTTCTCCATGGCAACGAGTGGCAGAAAAAAGTTGATTGACCCAAACAGTCATATTTGTATTAAAACTAGGGGAGAGGGCATAACACACCAAACCTAAGAAAACTCAGCATTTTGTGCTACCTCTAAAGTCCCATTTGTTTTGAGCTCAAACAACACATCCGGAAAATTAATAATAATTACACGTTATAAAAATGGGGATATAAAGCTCACAAACTCATAGTCTAAATTCAAATGTTAGTGAAAAACGCTATGAAGTACCAAAATAGTGATTCAAATTTGTATATACAGTAAACCGTTGCGCATGCAATGTAAAACGCAAACTGAAACTTACAGAGACTCAATTTTTAAGTTCTTATCAGAGATCCCGATAAATGGGAATTTAAACTTTTTCTTCACCTTCGGTTTTGGTTGCCTGAATCAGAAATACAAAGTTTAAAATGTATCAATCATGTGTTAGCCTCAGGGCAAACCAAGCCATGTATGCTGCAGCCGTTTTCGAGGGTATCCTATTACACTCCGAAACATTGTTTCCCCTCCGTAAAGTTTCACCAAATTTTCATTTGTTTGAGAGTATTTTTTTCCTGAAATCCGTAATATTTTCGAGATTTCCTAAACATCGTTTTGAATAACCCATTAGGTTAGGTTAGGTTTGTTTTATAATTATACTGAAAAAATTAAAAGTTTTGGACAAAAATGGTTTTCGGACAAGTGAACATTTGGCGAAATGTTGCAGATGGGAATCAGAAATTAGTGTTTCAGATTGGTAACCGTTTTCGAGTTTTGTCGATTGAAAATTCACTTTGGAAGTGCGTACGAGATATCACTGAATAAAAGCATAAGGTCAGGTGGGGTAAGGTGGGGTTTCACAGTGTAAAATAAATCAGTATGTGTCGGTGAATCTGATTGTCAAAATTAAATAAAAAGTGATCATTTTAGGCATGTATATTAAAGCTTTTATAAAGAAAATATTCCAAACGGAGATGCCACGAATTTGCGCGACCAGCGGCGCGGCGAGCGGTTGAGCGAGATCCGAGCGCGTCGGCCATACGAGTGAGCGAGACACACACTACCGCTGTCTTGCGCGACAATCGTGGCATCTCCGGAAGCGTTCCACTTCCCCTATATGTTTTCCTTACCCCACGTGACCTTTCTACATATTTTCAATCGAGAGAAACTCAAAGAACGGGCCGCTGTGTCATAAATCACAAAGCTTACCGCCAATTTGTCATTTATCTCAATGTCATTGCAGCGACAGACTACTTTACTATAAGGATTTACCATATCATCATATACCCACATATTGAATCAAAAGATTTGACTCTTTGTTGGCATTGCATGATACAATTTGTCGAGTTAAGCTTTGTAATTGTTCATCGAAATTCACTAAGCAATACCGCTATAGCCAATGAGAGTGGAAGCCAGCAATAGCATGATTTTTTTTATCGATTAATATCTTAAATAGGATTTGCGTACCTACACAAAATACTCGCCAATGTAGCATTTTTAGAGACCAACTTTATTAAAATTATCATCGTTTAAAATCGACACTATTTTAACATATATGCAACTTCGGCGGGTATTTTGTAATATTATCTGTCTCAAAATAATAAAGCTTATTTGAAAAAGGCTTGTTTTCCCATAATCCGGTTTGTAGATTCAATCTCCAAGCAGTTCACGAAACAAAACGAAACGAGCCTTTTTGAAAATTGTATAGTTTGATCGTGCCAACTCACTCGCTCTCGGCCTCGGCGACGGTGCACTTGTACTGGGCGGTGGAGAAGAGGCAGATGTCGGCGAACTGTCGCACCGACACCTTGATCCGCTTCACGGACCGGTTCGAGTTGTTCGCTATGTGCACGTTCACCGCTATGTTCTCGCCGTGGTGGTACAACTCCTGGAACACGATTATAGATACTCTTCCAAGCAAATGAACTGTCAAACCATACAGACTGACTCACTTCGTATGGTCTGACAGTTCATTTGCTTAGAAGAGTAAGCGTGGTCTGACTTTACCGGCTTTTTCACAAACCGAACAAGACCAATCGCCAGTACAGACTGCCAAGGTAGCTAAAATTGCACGTAGAAACGATCCCCCTTAGGACAGTAATGTTTCTGAGTGGCAACCGCGTACCGGAATATGTAGCGTTGAAAGCTCCCCGAAAAGATGGACCGATGATTTGGTCAGAATCCTAGTATTCACTAATTGGTAGGCGTCTTTCAGTTGATACAATACTGATGTATATGTGTAACCACATTGACGTCAACAGTCCTGAACGGATTTTAATCATTATTGGTAAAGGAACAGATGATCATTCACAGATGTTTATACGATAGTTAAACTAAATATAATAAGGTAGAAAATACTGTAACTCTAGATAGACACTTAACCTTTCGACCGCTCGGCTCGTCGACGGCAAACTGTGCCCCACACGCCAAGCTGACAGCAGATAGTATGGCATTATATAGCGGCAAATGACGTCGTGGCGTCTGGGGTACAGCTTTCCGTCGACATAATTTGCCATCTTTGGCGCTCTAAATGTAAATGTCAACCGAAAATTTCGACAAATTTCTATTGAACTAAATTCTTTGTAATGTTGAGCTCCGATCAGCCTTTCTAATTTTAATAAAGATGTTATATTATTGCAGGAAAACCTCCATACCCTAGTTACGAATAACAGGACATATTTTTTTAAAGCAAAGAAAATAAAAGTTACCTTATCGAGTGACGCTTCTAAGTATAGTTTGTTCGGACTCATCATGAATTCTTTAGAGACTTCGACCGACGGCTGCTCACCCTGCTTGCTCGGCGCATACATTATCTTTCTTATGGCTAGTCGAACGGAATTCCTGGAAAAATAACCATAAAATATTCATAAATAAAATGTTGTTCTACATATTAGAGAATGTTGTTGAATAGACTTTTCTTGCATAGAGTGGAGGAAAGCACCAACTTGCCCTTAAAACGACAATCGCGGAGCTCGGTAATTGAGCAACTTCGTCCGCGTTTAAAACATCCATCTTAATATCCAAAGATTGGATGTCCAAATATAGCTGGCCAATCTTTCTGTAAGTACCAAAAATTGGTTAAATCTCGTCCAGCCGTTTCGACGTGATGACAGGACAAATAAATTGTAGCCTACAGATGGCGCTACAAAAGTGACCGTTCTCCCTAGAAAACAGATTTTCATAACATTTTAGAATTTTATATTATAGATAGCATAAATTACGTATTACTATTTTCGTCCTATATTACCACGTAGGTGTACTAGCAACGACAAAATTGAAGAGAACATAAACAGGTAAAGCCTTTCAAAATAATCCTTTCAATATTTGAACGCTATACAAAATACAGCTTAGAAAAATATCATATTGAGGAATCGGAAGCCTTACATGTTTCTTATGACTCTTTTGTTTTTCCTCGCACGCGCGGGGAATAAGTACTTAACATACGTTCCAAGGTTACAATAAGAGGTCGAAGGCCCCGCAAAGAAAGGCGCGCCAGGCAAACGGTTGCATACAAACATTGTCTCGGTTCGTAATTTAAGACTTTTTCATATTTACTCTCCCTTGCGGAAATGTAACGTTAATCGATCATGCATGATAATGACGGTTGTGTCACAGAAAGGAAATTATAGGGGAGTTGGTTGTGAAATCGGGCTCACGTTACGCTATCAAGTAATCATGTGTCCATTGGAAATGCGTCACAGTATTATGGCGATTATGTCGTTAAGTTACTGATTCCAAAGTCCTAGAAAGTCGCTAATCGGCGAAATCTAAACACCAACTAAATAAAATAAATAATTATCGGACAACCTCACACAAATCTATCTAGTCCCACAGTAAGCTCTAGTAGGTCTGTGTTATGGGCACTAGACGACGATTAACATACTTATTATAGATATAAATATACATAAATATACCTTAAGTATATTAGAAAACATCCATGACCCAGGAACAAATATTCGAGATAAACGCACAAACATTTGCCCTTGTCGGGATTCGAACCCAGGACCGTCGGCTAGCAGGCAGTTACTTTACCAATGCGCCCACCCGCCTCGTCAACCTAAATCATCATCAATATTTTCGATCTAACCTTTCATTTTCCGCTGGAGTATCACGGAAATTAAAGTCATATATTTTCCTTGTCTCTAATATGAACATTTTTTCCTCTGTTCTGTAGTAGGGTCGCAAGGGTAATGTTCTCATATTTCCCCTTAACTATATTGCTATAAGAATATGTAGGTATAATACATGCAGATCTCAATTCAAAAGATAAGGAGTTACAGTTGTACCGAAAACACGGATTCCGTTTAATTTCGTTCACTCATGGTATAAAAAATAAGGTATGGCACTCCGGCTAGTGACACTTCCTACTTCACTGATTAGTTGCCTCTTTCGTTTGCCTCTCATCTGTCGTACAAAAATATATTAATTATGCAATAACAATTATCATGTTCTATGACTAAACTTCATTTTGTCGTAATAATTGATTTAAAGCAGTCACGATTTTATGACATTCGTACCGATAACAAGGGAATCGGGGAGTATTACGATACAACACTTGCAACATAGAAACGGATTGACAGAACCAACCAACCAATCATAGCGTGATGACGTCGAAAGTTCCGCTTGTAATTCCGGAGTAGCATACCTTATTTCTTTTCGAGTCAATACTCTGATAATCAAGTACTTAAAGAGGAACATTTATGGCGACCAGTGTGTCAATAGCTAACCTTTTATGCGGCTTATCATCCTGCGAGTCGGCCACGAACGCCTTCAGCTCGTAGTCGACCCCGCAGGGCTTGCCGGTGTCCCCCGGCGCGGGCTGCAGCGTGACGGAGGCCGGGCAGTGCGGCGGCAGCTCGAAGTAGAACGGGTGCGCCGCGGGGCCCAGCTTGCGGACCAGGCGCTCCTGCAGTCGCGTCAGCGGCCGCTTCAGGGCGGTAGTGGCTGGGTATATCTGAAATGTACAACGTTTATTTACGGTCACCCTAAGCCGTAGGTGGGATTTTTTACCAGGGGAGGACATCTCACTACCTGGCTAAGGCAAGACGTAAAACTTTAGACGAATCACTTTTGACGACGCGGTTGGCTGGGTTTGTAAAGACCTGCCTACTGAGCCGGCGGTCCTGGGTTCGAATCCCGGCCAGGGAAAATACTTGTGCGATGAACTCGAATATTTGTGCTTGGGTCATGGTTGTTCTATGTATTTAAGTATAAATTTAATAGTATGTATATCGTCGTCTAGTACCCATAACACAAGCCTGCTTGAGCCTAATTTGGGACTAGATGGATTTGTGTGAGGTTGTCTCATGTTTATTTATTTATTTATAATCACGAGCGGTAATTCGTAACGCCCCAGGTCCCATATTTATGGTCCTCATCCTTAGTTCGGGGCGCAAATACCTGCGATCTGGGACATTTACGAATTCACCGCCCTCGGTATGAAATGTACCTACTGTTACATTCTAGAGGCGAAAGGAAACACTCAATATAAGCCACCGTGATGTCTAACGCGTGGGAAATAAAGCCGGGTAGTCGTACCATTTTCAGTGGACCATTAATGAATTGACAAAATAAAAGAAACTCCCTAGGTAACAGGAGAAGAGGGCGCGCTGTAATTATCCTGTTTCTGCCCGATTTGGATAAATCGTAGATCCAAAGCTGCTTGGTTGTTGAGGATGATTCAGTAGGTATATAATTTATGTCTAAACTTAATATTTTCTTCGGTTTCCGCGACTGTCACACCTTTAAATAAAACAATTTATTTGAGCCTCCCCGACGTTTCGGTAACTTACAGATACCGTTGTCAAAGGTTGGCTCAAATTATGAATATACGCGATATACTCCGTTGAAATTATTTTATTTAAACAGATACTTTACACATACCGTTGTCAGAGGTTGATTACGTTGAGTACCTATAGCTATTGATAATTTCAACCAACTTTTTGAAGCGAATAAAACTTTTCCCCGAGTTTTGGGTAGTAACATAGCTATTTCATGTTTTCATTGCGTGCAGTTGAGTTTTTGAAACAAAAAATATCAATAAAAATTCAAACTGTAGGTTTCAAATAAATCCCAATATTCCTGTTCTAGGTAGTAACATCAGTAATATGTTAAGAAACGTGTTTGATCATAGAGAAAAGAAGAAGTTATTACTCATGCATGAACGAATGGCATCAAACGGAACGCAATCTCATATAATTATGTTTAATTTTATTATTTCGACGACTTGGCCGTTCTCAAAGGCACCCTGATGAGACCATGGCCGTACGTAATTACATATTTAGCACATTGCCGTCGAGGTAAATGATTTATTCTGTTTTATACGTAATAATTCCGTTTAACCTAATGCCCTCATTCAAATAACCTCACACAAATCGATCTAGTCCCACAGTAAGCTGGAGTAGGCTTGTGTTATGGTTATGGGCACTATAGACGACGATATACATAATTATAATATAATAGATTAATAGATAATTACATAGAAAACATCCATGACCCAAAAACAAATATTCGAGTTCATCACACAAATACCTTGCCGGGATTCGAACCCAGGACCATCAGCTCAGTAGGCAGCTGCATTACCACTGCGCCAACCACGTCAAAATTAATCCGTACTAATATTATAAATGCGAAAGTGTGTCTGTCTGTCTGTTACCTCTTCACGCTTAAACCGCTGAACCGACTTAGATGAAATTTGGTATGGAGATAGTTTGAAACCCGGGAAAGGACATAGGATACTTTTCATCCCGAATAAATTAAGTGTTCCCGTGGTATGAGCAGGTTACACCGCGGGGCACAGCTAGTATAAAATAAATAAATATCAGAGTAAAGGCGAATATATAAGGACGGAAGGAAAGATTGAAGGAAGAAGAAAGAGAGGAAGACCAAGGAGAGCTTACACGGACCAAATAAAAGAGAAGGTGAACGTCGTGTCTTACCATCAGGCTGTCAAGGAGTAGGCGCAAGAACGAGATGCATGGAAATTGCTCCACCGACAAGAGCGTAGCTATTAAATTTATGATGATGAAATATCAGACAACCTCACAAATCGATCAAGTCCCAAATTGAGTTCAAGAAGGCTTGTGTTATGGGTACTAAACGACGATATACATACTTATATAGATAAATATATACTTAAATACATAGAACCACCATGACAAATATTTGCCCTGGCCGGGATTCGAACCCGGGACCGCCGGTTCAGTAGGCAGGTCTCTACGAACTGAGCCAACCGCGTCGTCATAACATATTATCAATGCTCAGACCGCCGGCTCAGTAGGCGGAAAATGTGTGAATACTGTGCATGTTTAAATATAGCATTGCATAATAGAACAATGATTTCGCTCACCTGTTCGGCGGCGAGGTACAGATCCTTCCTGAAGGTGAGCCCGAGGACGTCCAGGTCCTCGCGGCCGTACCTGAAAGCTGCCAGCACATGACCGAACACCTTCCTGTCCTTCACGTACTCAGGGTCGATCAGCACCACGCCGTCTGAAATTAGAAGTCAAGATATCACCAGCTACAGCCAATGTTAATTGATTAATACTAGTAATACGAAGGCATGTGAATCATGTGATGCTTAAGCGTAAGGCCATGCTGATAATCATACCTACTTATATGAGCTTCATAGAAAGACATCTAGTAGCGTTCTTTTTCAAATTAGTTTATCTCCGTTCTCCACATTAGTATTTGGAACTGAAGATCTCTTAAACGACGATCGACTCTTTGTTTCTACTAAGGCAACCGAATTACGTTACGCTACTTATAATTCGGCGTATTCGCGTTATTAATTGCTTGATTTACAATATCAACATCCACGACATAGAAAACAAGAATACTGGTTGCATCTATTTTTTTAATGTGTCGCTTCCTAGATAAAAATGCATTAATAGTGTGGCCGGCTATCCGAACCAGCGAAGTGGGGTTTCAAGCTAAAAGGTTGACAAAGTACAAAGCATAGCAGCCGAAATGCGGCACCGTCATTTTTGGCATAGTGTTTCTTCACGCTAAAGGCTTGCATTACGCCTAAAGTGAAGATGCATTATCGTCACGTTTTGAACGAACACGTTTTGCATGAAGGCGTCTCCTATATTTGAAACGATATTTCATAAAACAATCGCATCTTCATGTTTTATATCCGAAAAGCAAATATTTTATACTTACTACTTATTCCTATTAGTCGCGTGATATCGCTATTGCAGCATCTCTTAAACATACCTACTAAACTGTGTACGCAGAAACCAAAACGAACATTAGGGACGAAACAAAAATAGTCAGTTTTTTAGATGATGTCGAACGTTCGATTGACAGGATAAAAAAAAGTAACCTCTATTTAGACACGATAGAATTGATACTCAGGTATATTCTACCTAACAATTTAGAATTTAGTTTCAGTTCTCAACAAAGTCAAAGCAAGAACGCGAAATTAGTCTGAGTAGGAAACAAAGGTTCTATCGAGCTTCGGAACGGACTGGCGGAACATTGTTTCAAAGTTAAATAATTAGATTTATGAAAGCGAACATCTCGCTTACCAATGCCGGTTTAACCCAGATTTCGACATCAAATGAAAATTCTGTAGTACAATTGGGCTCATTTATACGAGCCCCAATGCAAATGAGTTCGTCTGACAGGAAAAAATATTAACCTAACTTCAACATTAAATTCAGGGAGACCTGGATGTTTAGTAGAAAATGTAACATAGAAACCATATAGATCATAATAAATAGTATTTTTTTTACCAAAAAAAAAATTATAACTTTCCACAGCTATTAAAAAAAAACATTATTTCGCAAAATGTAACACCCACAAAAAAGTTCGTCTTCAGTTCAAACGACGCAGAATAGAACGTCTACCACTTGGTGGCGTCACCTTTTGCATCCAAAACGGTTTGATCTTGAACGGCATTGAATCTACTTAGTCTCTACACTGTTCAGGGGTTATTCCATTCCAGACACAGGTAAGTTTCTCCTTAAGATCAGCTTTTAACCTAGAAGGGTCCTTTCGCAACTTCTTCTTCATTTTCCACCACACAGTTTCTATGGGAGACAAGTCCGGGCTGCTGGACGGCCATGACATAGTAGGGATTTTTATGGACTTCAGCCACGCCATCGTTGTCTTTGCAGTGTGGCATGAGGTGCCGTCTTGTTGAAAAGTATATGCATTTCTAAGTTTCAACTTCGGTATAGACGGCAGCTGCTGCCGTCGCCGAGAAATATAAAAGCATCTTGGAAGAGAGTTTGCAGCAAACTCTCTTGCTGCAAACTCTCTTCCAAGATGCTTTTGTATTTCTCGGCATCGACGGTACCATATATAAATTGCAGACGACCTACACCCTGTGCCGACCTGGGGCTGTATCCCAAATCATCAAAGATGCCGTAAACTTCACCTTTCGCTTAAGACAGTCATTATGAAATGCCTCTCCTTTTTCTCGTTCGTCGCTAACTGTGACGTCGAATTTCGATTCGTCGCTCCATATTATTCTTCGCCACTGATCGGCAGTCCAGTTTCTGTGTTCTTTGGCGAATTTCGACCTGTTGGTTTTCTATTTTTGGGTAAGTAACGGTTTCTCTTTAGCTGTGTAAAAACCGTAGCCCATTTTCTTCAGTACTCTCTTGCAGGTATCGACTGATATATTCTTTTTAATTGCGTCACGCGATAGTACGGTAAGTTCGCCTGCTCTTGCACGACGATTTTTCTTTATGATCTTCCTCAGAATCCTGTTTTCTGTTTTGCTGGTTATTCGGGGTTCCGTGTTTTCGATGATGCTCGATGATCGTTTGAATTGTAGATCTTGGCAACGAAAGGTCCTTGGATATTTGGTACGCAGATTTGCCCTTAATGTTATTAGAAATGATAACTTTCCGCACTTCTTCAGTCACTGTTTACCTCGTGCCATTTTTATAGAATAATGATTATGAAGTAATGAAAATTTACTTTTTATATAGCCCGTTGAAATAATAGATGACAGAGAATATTCTATATTCAATTTGAAACATTATTTTACATCAAACCACGAAAAAACATTTTTTAGTTAAATAGACGATCTGTTTTGCGTCAAATATGAACTAGACGTAATTTTTTGCTTACAAGATGTTAACTTTGTGATAGAATTACATTAAGTTCGTTAAAATTATCACACTTTGTACAACACAAGATTAAACTAGGTGTAATGACCTCGTGTGCAGCGTGTTCCATTAATCATCAAAGTCAATCAGAGATTAAATATCAGTCTTACAATAAAATATCGTATTTTGAAGTGCAACTAGACGATCTATTATGCATTGGGGCTCGTACAAAAACGTTCCAATTCCACAACTTAGGCCGCTGTTTCAAACACCCTCTAAGTTTCGTAACTTAAAAATGTAATCACGCTTTTAAACCTTCTTTGCACGAAGTACGAGTATTAAACAACATTTAACTTCACAGCAATATTTTACATAAACTGAGCACTAATTATAAAAGGAAACTAATTAGTAGATAGCAATAGCAGGTAAGTATAAAAGAGGGACATACCAATCGGGTCTACATGTGAGATGTGGTCTACGAAGTCTCTCTTTCCTAAGTATACTGTTATCTGAAAAGGAAGCAAAAAACGTTGATTTATCTAAGAGTATAATCATGCTGTTTCGGTCTAGCTTAAACGGAACCAGATTAGTGGAAAGGGAGGAGAATATTACGGGTGTGGATCATTTTAAGACGTGCCAATACATTATTCAGTCCCAGGGTGAGAAGGCACAGCAAATATCTGCTTTGGTGCCGATATTGGGAGTCGGGCAAGGGAGACAGTTTGCTTGATCACCATGTTTACCGTGAGACCACTTAAATGGAACTTAATAATGAGGTTAAGGTCAGTCGGGATAAGTGTACCAGCGGGGCAAGCAGACCTATCATATCGAAATATCGATAGGATAGCCTAACAAGCGTCGGTCCAGCATAGGGATAGTGGCGTGCTCAATCCTTCGTTATTCTTGTGAAATAAATACAGAATCCTATTGAAAAAAACTTGACTTTCATCAATGTGGATAGCTTTGGTCAGTGACATTCACCGACTTTCAACGTCAGTTACCAAAAATTTGCCGTTGCCAGTATAATAAATTAGTATCACTAAAAATCCGCAACATGGCGTGGGTTGTAAAACCCCCTGTGGGGCTATAGCATCACTATCCCCAGGCCGGACTGACGTTTGTTAGACTATCTTATCGATATTTCGATATGGTAGGTCTGCTTGCCCCGTTGGTCCACTGTCCGACTGACCTTATCACAGGAATAGATGTGAGTAATAGAACAGTGTAGCACGTCGTCAGTTTGGTCAAGACGGGCAGTTGGGACTTAAAATAGTTTGTATTTGTTACCTTGCCATTTGGGGAGCTTTTCTTGAAGACCCTCGTGGCCTGTCGCTGTTTGTTGCTGCCAGCGTCGTCCATTCTGCCACTGCGCCCTCCGCAACACTAGTTTAAAACAAAACATAGTATCTCAATGTGTAAACATTTACAATTGCGAACCAAAGTACATGAACAAGATCATTACTGGCTTCTGCATAGGAAATGCATACCGGTATTTTATTCTATGGATATTACTGGTAATTTACCGGTACACCGGTACTTTTCATACAATAAAAATTACCGATTTGCATTTCCTACTTACATCCTTAATTTCATTACTTGCTTGTTAAACATTATCAAATTTTCAACGTATCGTATCTCATCTTGGGAAATAGAAAACACTAGTTAAGAGGGCGCCGAGCGTTTGCGACTGAACCATAGAGCGCGGGGAATGCGTATTTAAATCGGCGCGCGGCCGCCATAGTAAAAATGTATGGAGAATTAAAAGCACTTTTTGATAAATCTGGAACTTTAATACCAAACAATAATTGAAATATTTGATGCGGACAAATTGTAATGTAAGCATTCATCTTTTTTTTGAACTGAAAATCAGAATAGATTTCCATTGTAAAAGTATAAAAAAACACTTAACGCCTGCTTACGATTTTACAATTTTCGTCCAACTTTACTTAGTTCTCTAGGGTAAAATATTAATAATCTTATAATTTTTCCACGGAGAAGTTGTTAACACATTCCTCGAAATGCTAAATATATAGTTTAGAAATTGATTAAACAATTAGTGTTGACGTTATCTACTTAACGGCAACTGCCTATTTTTTCACATTTCGCTCGGTGCAGTCTTAAGTGCCAATATCCTTTACAATCATAGTCTTGCTTTTAAAATGATTTGTGCGGTAAAACAAAT
This sequence comes from Apotomis capreana, assembly GCA_947623375.1. Taxonomy (NCBI): domain Eukaryota; kingdom Metazoa; phylum Arthropoda; class Insecta; order Lepidoptera; family Tortricidae; genus Apotomis; species Apotomis capreana. Next base: position 3,442,712 of record OX392501.1, read on the forward strand.
TTAAACGTGTACCTTTTTTTGTGACAAAAGAGAAAAGGAACTTGCGTCTTTTAATGTTCTTTGTGGTTTTTACATTACATTTGGTATTAAGTAGGAAAATAAAAAATGCGAAAACTCAACGGAAAATCTACAATAGATGTTTCTTTTATATTAAAATAAAAGTCCCATCATGCTGCCGTTACAACGCATGCGTCATCAAGACCCACTGCCTCGAAGACTCCGTCCACTGCAGTTCCGAAGCCCACGTCCACTGCAGCCTCAAATTTGTCAGGTACCACAGCTTACAAGCCGTCATCCGCCTCAGCTTCGAAGCCCCCATCCTCTGCGGACCGAGGCACCCCGCCTGCTCCCCTGGCAGCTTCTACATCCGCGGCGCCAGAACCCGCGGTCGCCGCTGCGCCTGCGCCGGTCAAGGAACCAGTGCCCAGCACGTCCAGAAAGGCTGATGACACCCGACGGGCGAAGCGCGCGACTTGATGCCTGGTGTTAAGTGTTTAGTGTAGTGTTTGTGTTATTATTTTGTTTTTTCGTGTCGCGTAGCGTTCAACTGTTACTGTTAAGACTGTTGTTTCTGAGCGCCCGTCGCTAGATCGGTTAGGTAACCTAGGTCGCTGAGTACCCTCACACTCTTTTTCTAAATTGTAATTATCTACCTTCTTTACTATCACAAATTCTATCATATAAATGTAATGTTCAAATGTATTGAAAAGGGTATAACTCATGGACCAAGTAACCTCTGGACATGACAAGCGAATAATAATACCAGGAGGGAACGCGACAACTATTTACAGAAACCCTTAAGAGCGACAGAGACATAGACAAGATGTTTTGTCCTTATCAGAGTTCCGCTTTTTTTTGTTTAGCGGATGATTGTCAAATTGACAGAGCTCCGCTAAATACTGCCGGGCAATTCAAATGTGCGTTGTAGCCTACTATAAAACAACGAATATTGTGGATAATTTTACATTTCGAAAGTTTATATATGAATAATAGTGAGTGCTATTAGCTATAGATTTGTAAAACAATGGTGCGTTGCTCCATAATTGGCTGTAAAAGCGACACAGGCCAAAAAAGTGAAAATATAAGCTTTCATAGGTAAGTGCGATGTTTCGACTTTGCTTTTGCTTGATTTCTGCAAATATATAATTAATAATTATTTATACGATAAATAGCACAGCAAAATCATATCAAAACATCAGAAATCTGCTTAAAATCTCATTTTGTAATATCTTATTTTTAGGTATTACCCCTACAAATTCAATAGTATTTACGTCTTGTCAGTGTCAGTAGTCTTTACTCTTTGTCTTCACCTTTACTAAACGTTCCGCCGCGTTTTTTTACTGCTTTTTAATTTGTCTGCTTTATTCGATTTTAAGGGATACCAGTATAAGAATTGGTAAATTACCCTTAACTCATGGAGTTTTACAAATATATTTTTTGTTTTAGATTTCCGAAACATGATCCTGCTTTACTCCAATGTTGGATACGGGCAACAGGACGATCGAATTGGAAACCAATCATAAATGCTTGTATATGTTCACGACAATTAAAAGGACAGTAAACATCTTGCCTCATGCCTCCTATGGGCTATCTTGCTGCGCTCTCGAAATTGTGATTAATTTTGATTTTATTACATTTTGACAGTTTTTTTTGCAAAGTTTTATTGTAATTAATTTATAATTTGTCCCATACAATATAATGATACATTTAAAACTAATTCACACCGCTAACATTATTAGCTAGTTGTTAGCCTAACAACTAGCACTGGAAAAACGGGAGAATTATTTGGAACCTGGTAACCCTGTGTTAGTCATGTACTTTGCTGCTGTCCCTTTCGGGTATACGCATATGCCGAATCCATAGGTACTTCATCCAAGGTATAACTGATTACGAAAAATACCATACCTGTCAACGTCAACTGTGACAGTTGTCGAGCGTTACGTTTTGTTTCTGCATGGCATTAATAATAATGACACAGTAGTGACACAAATGTAAATATTCTCGTTTTCTGTTTTTAGTTTGACCCTCTTTTTTTTTTGGTCTCTTTTAAAATAGCAGTGATTGTTTATGTTCTATGTTATCTATTAGAGGGTTTGCAGTGGTAATTCTTGTTAAGTGCAACACTTTTCCTGTTTTCTCTCTGTACCTCTCTCTCTTTTGTAGTGTTTGTGTATATGGTCAACCGGCGGGGTAAATAGAACCATTTTGGTTTAAATACTCTGTCACTGTATGCAATATTATTTTTATTAGTATTTGTATTTTTATAAGAATATATATATATTTATATAGTACCTTTTTACGTGAATTATTATGTCCGATGATGACTCTTTTCACTCTGCTTGCGATATGTCTTCATCTTTCCATTCTCTTAATAGCTCTGTGACTGTGCCTGATACGCTTGGTGACTGCATTAAGCGCACATTCGAAGCCGACTGTGATTTTTTTAACATTTGTCACATTAATGCTCAGAGTATCCCCAGTCACTACAATGATTTTCTTGACGCGTTCTCCTCGTGCAATGTACACGCCATTCTCGTTTCCGAAACTTGGTTAAAACCTAGTCTTTCGTCTACTTCTTACGGCCTTCCCGGCTATGTGCTATTGCGGAACGATCGCACTGACAAAGGTGGAGGCGGTGTTGCCATCTATCTCCGTAGTAACATTCCCTTTAAAATTCTTTCCTCTTCACCATCCCTGTATTCAGGCTCGATGGAACACCTGTTTCTTGAGGTTACTGTCAGGGGATCCAAGGTAGCTCTAGGAGTGGTCTACTGCCCACCTACAATTGATTATTTTTCTGACTTAGAATCTGCCCTCACCCCTCTCAGTACTGACTATGCTCATCAACTGTTTCTGGGCGACTTTAATACGGATCTTCTGAAGGACACCTCTAGAACACAAAGCTTTAATCGGACCATAACTGCTACTGATCTCACCGTGCTTCCACTAGAGGCTACCCATCATAATAATGATACGTCCGATACGTGGCTGGACCTAATTCTCACTTCCTCCAGAGACCACGTTGAAAAATTTGGTCAGCTATCAGCACCTGGGTTTTCACGCCACGATTTAATATTTTTAAGTTACCGAATTCGGCCACCCAAACCACAGAATGTGTTTGTACGTCTACGATGCTTCGCTAGGTTGGACAAAGATGCATTAATGCGCGATGCACACCGCCAAGACTGGACGGCAACACTTTCAGCACCGACCGTGGACGAGGCAGTAGCTGCTCTTAAGTCGGGTGTTTTAAAGTTATACGACACCCATGCACCCGTACGGTCTGTGAAACTGAAACGTCCGCCCGCGCCGTGGATCACCACTGGGGTCCGCATGGCTATGACAACGCGGGATAGGGCGTTCCGAAAATTTAAGCGTGACCGTTGCGACGAAAACTGGTGTATCTTTAAAGCTGCACGGAACCGGTGTAATCAAATGGTGAGAGCAGCGAAACGTAAATATATCCATGATAACATTGTTTCTGCATCACCAGCCGAAACATGGAAATTTTTAAATACGCTCGGGATTGGTAAACCTAAAAAGGACTGTAGCATGTTATCCTCAATATCGTTGAATGATTTGAATTCCCATTTTGCCAAGTCTACTTCTTTAGACACTGCCACCAAAGCCCTGTGTATTTCACAAATTTCAGCGCTACCAAGTCCGTCCAAAACGCCTTTCACTTTTACCTTAGCCACTGATGATGAGATCCATAAAATAATACTGTCGATCAAGTCTAACGCTGGAGAACCGTTTGGGACACCATACGGAGCGGACGCGTTTTCTTAGCCTCTGCCGCTCTGTATTGGCATCGTAAAAACCCGGGCAAAACAATAGAGTCACGAGACAAAAACAAGGCTCGACCAGATGTTTGCATGGTTGCCTGTTAATTTCTTACCGCGTGTAAACGAATTCAACGCGTTATATCTTTCCTTCTGTCTTTCTTTCAAATATTTAGTTACTAAGTAGATAGCCTAGTGTTTGGTGCGTCTATATTACTCGGCCTATCCGTGAGTGTTGATCAAGTGTGTGCAATTCCGAGTCTGCAGTACTCCTCCGCCGCGCCGGCCACACCACAGCAGCTTAATTTGGTGAGACCGTTCCATTTTCTAATGCCAATTGCAATAATATTATACTCCTTGTCTACGGCTATGAAGGCCCGCCACAAGAAAAGCTAAGCGAGCCCAAAGGTTACGGTTTAAGAGTTTAAGCTAAAACCAGTACCAAGTTTAGATGGACATAGGGCGAAGCACGGCCCGTATAGTAACACTCTTTAACTAACGTCAATTATGCACCTTTTCTTGGAAATCAGGCCACACTTCATCAACCTCTACCTGTGGACCAACGGAATATAGTACGACCCAGCCGTCTCACGGTATTCGTCAGAACAATTATATCTTTAGGTATTTTAAGTTGCAAATAAACGGCACCCGCAACAACATCAGGAGTTGTTGAAAAATATACATACAATATTTGTCATTTAATACATTTTATTACTAGCAAACATTCAATAAAATATTAGTAATAATTTAAATAAATAGGCCAGTTAGTTTAAAATCCAGGCTTTATTTATTGGAATCGTTAGTATTAATGTAGTTTTAGGCTTTATCCACTGTAATTTTCATTACTTTTCCTACCCGAGGGACTTTCCCTCACTTCAGTACTTGTACTACTTTCCCATAAAACTTATATTTCTAACCGTAATTTAATTATATTAGGTTTAGTAGATGATTGTGGACAGTTTGTAATTCATCTAGTGAAATGATAAACTAACCTAACACCACTCACTGTCAGTCACTGTTTAGATTTAAAACGGATGGTATATAGTCATAGTTGCTGTACGTTTTTTATCCTTTTATGTTTTACAACCATAATCGAAAGATTTCGGCGTGCGCGTGCTTCCTGCTGATATAACCTACTTCGGTTCGATGGTGTGATTAATGCCTTATACTCGTAATTTTGTTTAAGTAAGAAAGCTCTCTGTAAGGGACGAAGAGGTGAACGGCCAGCTAAATAATTATTCGATTATATTTTCGTTTTAGAGTCTTTTTTTGTATATTACTACACTATAATTATGCTCGTTACATTATGTAATACCAAAACTATACTAAGAGTCCTGCCTTAAACCGAATATTAACCAAGTGTGGTGTATGATACACATCTATATTTTTTGCCGTAGGACTCAAATGGCATAGTTTGGGTAACTTACAAATATATATTAACCGTTCAACAGTAATAATTACGTTAGAGGCTACGAAATCAAGAAATGCAACAGCTTGCAAGCAATAACTTCCTAGAACAAAGAGGTCCCCTTTTTTCATTGCCCTTAAAGGCCAGGTCACTTTGTCCCAAACACGTGCGGACACCGCTAGCTAGCAACAATTAGCCATTTTCAAAAAGAAAGGGACTAACATAAACATAAGTGCCTCGCCGGCTCATCCATAACATTAAACTCGACTGTCTTCATTTATCACGATAGAAATTTTACCAATTCCCAAGGGAGGCAATTAATTGTCTGTACCTATAAGGGCGATGGCGAACCAGTTGAAAATCGTGTTGATACCAATTTCGACCATCGATGGAGGTTCGAGGATTGCTCGCTAATCACTTGTCCGACGAGAAAAATTACAGTCAAATCCAATTAGACATTAATGGCAGTGCTTCAGACTTAATGTCTCCCGGTTAGAATGCTTCTCCCTTCGCGGAACAAATTGATAACACATTCGGAACTAGTTTAGAAACGGTTTTCAGGGTGGAGAAAATATGATTATATTTGCCGCCGTGAGTTGCTCTACGGTAACTATCTATGTGCATATGAATCACCAGCGATCACTACAATATAGGACACCCCATATACCTACGAATACCGCAATGCCAAATCTTCGTGTCTTCTACGATTTTGCGGAGCTCCGTCCACTTCAACAGTCCTGACACTGAAGCATCACTGATTCAACAATCCAGCCAAACCACGACCAAACCACGACCGATGTAATGCGCAGCTACCGATTAATTGACGCACAACCTAAAATAAACTAAAAACGCATGCTATCACGCTACCTCACAATAACAGCTATGGTAAAGAAATATCAAAAGGAAGTTAACCGTCATCAAACGGCCATAACCACGATGTCACAAGGTGAAGAAGAATGTGTCTAATAAGAACCCAACATGGGGCGAATCCAACGAGATCTCATACAGACATCAAAATGACCCCGCCATAGAACTTTATTTGGATCGCGACCGCCTTCCAATTTTCAATTATCACTAAAGAAACTTCAAGAAGCCTACAAAGACGTCCACACACACGCAATATTATCTCAACTGAAGTCGAAGGAAAGCAAGCCCAAGCAAATTTTATTCACTAGAGTAATCAGCCAGAAAATCTAAAATAGATAGAAACAGACACGGAATCAAAACCGGAGGACAATTACATACAAAAAGCGACGGCTCAGCGACATCAACCTACAACACAAGAACTTATCCTACGTGGTAACCGGAAACTTTGGACGACGAGACGCAGTCCACTATCCTTCCCTGTATATATTTACACAACTATCTGTCTATTTCCTTTCTGGCTCGATGCTGGTATTCTTGTCGGATCTCTCCCGTCGGTCCTCATCCTGACTGCAAAATAACCTACACTCCCAACCTGTAAACTTTTGGCTCCCCGGTGCCTCGGATAGGAGGGCCAGTTGATCTTACCGGAGCGGCAAAAGACGGAGGGGAACACGAGAGGACCCGGATGCGTGCCCCGTCTCAGAACCGAAAGCTCCGGCCAGGGAATGTTAAGGTTTCTATACTACCCTGAACGACTTCCGGTATTGTGCCAGTATGCGCTTCTGAGTCATTTCGTTGAGCTTCTTTGTCTTTCCCTCTCTTGCATGCTCAACGCCTCCGCGTCCTTGCAGCAGAACTGCTGGCTGGGTGTAGTCACCGAAACGGAAACGAAACGAAACGAACTGTCGATCAAGTCTAACGCTGTTGGTCATGATGAGCTGAGCAGAGTCATGATAGTATGCATTTTGGAATGTATTGTCCCGGTTATTACCCATGTTATTAACCTTTCTCTGTCTTCTGGGGTTTTTCCTTCTTTATGGCGTAATGCCTATGTTATCCCTTTGCAAAAAGTTTCCAACCCCAGTTTACTAAAAGATTTTCGTCCTATCTCTATTCTCCCTTTCTTGTCTAAAGTCTTAGATGCAGTCGTCCACAAACAGTTATCTGCCCACATCTACTCTAACCACGTGCTTTCTCCATACCAATCTGGTTTTCGTCCTGGCCACAGTACAACAACCGCTTTGCTTAAAGTTGTTGAAGATGTGCGGCAAGGCATGGAATCAACTCGAGTGACAGTGTTGGTCTTGATTGATTTTTCAAACGCATTTAATGCGGTTAATCATGACCTTTTACTAGCTACACTTGATAAATTAAATATCTCGTCACCAGTGGCTGATTGGTTTGCCTCCTACCTTCAAGAACGCCGTCAGATGGTACGCGCTGATCGATCTACTTTTTCGGACTGGTGTGAACTCACTTCTGGTGTTCCACAAGGCGGCATTCTATCTCCACTCCTTTTCTCAATTTTTATAAATTTAATCGCGTCTCACATCGTCTGCTCTTACCATTTGTATGCTGATGATCTGCAGCTGTACACTCAAGCTAAAATTTGTGATTTGGATCGTGCAGTCGCCGATATCAATAAAGACTTGAACCACATTTCAGCGTGGTCACGCAATTTTGGGATCGCCGTGAACCCGTCTAAATGTCAGGCCATCGCCATCGTGCTCGGGAGTCCCCGATTACTCTCTACAGCAGACCTGACGTGCCTAGCGCCAGTCCAGTTCGAAGACGTACAAATACCATTGGTATCGCAAGTAAAAAACCTGGGTCTGATCTTGGATAGTGGTCTCTCGTGGGAGCCTCAGGTCTCGGACCTTTGTCGCAGAGTCACCAACACGCTTTACCGGTTTAAGCACTTGCTCCCCATCAGTACTAAGACTCTTCTTATACAGGCCCTCGTGCTACCTATAGTCGACTATGCTGATGTGTGTACCACTAATCTTACTCAGACTTCATTGAGCAGACTGGATCGTCTTCTTAACAACTGCATAAGATTTATTTTCGGACTTCGTAAATATGACCATATTTCTGCTTTTCGCCGTCAACTGAACTGGCTTCCAATTCGTGAACGTAGGTCATTACGAGTCTTGTCCACACTATATTCTATCTTATTCGATCCAGCTGCGCCCGACTACCTCAGATCCAAATTTTTTTTGTAATTGCCCGACCAGGCGGTAATCTTCGCACCTCACGGAATCTCAAACTCAATGTCCCCCTTCACCGCACTAGTTTCATGACGCACTCTTTCACAGCTGAAGCAGTTCGGCTTTGGAATGATCTACCGCTTCCCATCAGGCAAGCGCAAAGCAAGCTAACCTTCAAGCACATGTTGCGCAAGCATTTCTCCGATAAGCTATGTGACGAACTGTCAGCATAATGATTCACACAAGGTACATTTATTATATAAGTAAGTATATTGTAGGTATGTCATATTTATGTACGTTTATGTTATATATATATATTTGCATACGAGGTATATTACTTATGTGTTATTTAATTGTTTCATGTAACAGATTACATAAAAGACCCTGCACCAAACAAATGTTTCTGTTTAGTCCTATGGTTGACTGGTAGAGAATGCCTTATGGCATTAAGTCCGCCATTTGTACTTTTACTTGTGTATTGTGTGCAATAAAGTTTAAATAAATAAATAAATAAATAAATAAAAGTTGAGCTGTAATTGTAATAAAATTTCCTCCCCTCGTATTGCCCGTTATTAACTTGTTAAATTAGCTATTGTCATCTCATTTCACTGCCTTCCACGAATACCAGTCGACATTTGTATAAATATGTGCTTATAAACTCAGTTGCTAAAATTGCAAGGTAATGTTTAAAGTGGATTTGAAAGATACTTTCTTTTGTATCACCAAAAGATTTACGTGTAATCTAAACTCTCTCGATACCATTAAGTTTCTACTTTACACCAGTACCAGGTATAGAATAGAATAGAATAGAATATTCTTTATTGCACACCTCAACAGGAAATAAATACAAACAAAATCAGATTACAAGTAACATTCAATAGAGGTAAACAACAGGCGGTCTTATCGCTAAAGAGCAAGTATCTTTGGTTTACTGGTTGAGAATGCGTACTGACTTTTGTTTGGTACAATGAAGTTTAAATAAAGACTTACGTGGTCCCTCGCGTGGCTCCAGGGTGCGCGCCACCGCTACAGACTAACGCTGCGCAGCCCCGCCGCCCTGTAACAACAGAACACATATATTAATACATATTAAGTACCTATATAAACTTTGAGATATTCATGAGTTCGTAACGGATATATCCGCACCCACAGGTTCAACGTCAAGGACAGGTTAATCCATGACAAAGCCGTACACGCAGATTCATCCGGTACACGGAAATATACACTACGTAAATAAAGTAGAACTTTGATTCTGGTCGGCGTAAAAGTGGTGTCGTAATGCCCAAACAACGCATAGCCTAAACTGGCAGGTGAAAAGAAGTATGAAACACAAAAATTGCAAGGCTGCTTTTGACCCTTGTAAGAATATTTCCGTAGTTAATGGTCGTCCGACAGAAATTTAAATTTACAAGTGTTGTGAACGCTTAGTGCTTCATGGATGAGCTCGAGACAGCACTTTATGCATAGTTAACATAATTTCCAAGTTATTGCTTTGCTTTAAGTTCCTCATAAGTTGCTAACTTGCAACGCGGCCTTCGTTAATACCTATAGACTTAAGATATTGAGCATTGTTAGAAAATTATTTACGGGTATTAAATAACGGGGTTAAAGCTTATGCTGAAATAATATATGGCAAACTACAAAGCAACCTCCGATCTTCTCAAACGTACACGGCTAGTAGGGCAAAGGCATGCTAATATTTACGTACTAAACAAAAAGACTAAAGGATCATGTTACTTGTTACGGCAGTTTTACAATTTGGATTTCAGATAAACTGCCCCTAAATGGTAAATTGTAAGGTTTCGAAAGAATATCCACGGAAAATGTGTCACACGTCACAAGACTCATGTTACAAACAGTCGTAAATGTTGCTTTTGAATCCTTTTGTACTGAGAGTGCGAAATAGGCGAGATTGAGTCTGGTAATTTAAGTTAAACTGAGCGTTTCTAATACACTTAAGAGGCCTTGTATTTTTTCATATTATGACAAATATATTGACAATTACAACCAACTTTTTAAAGTGAATAATACTATTCCCTTAGTTCTAGATAAAAACATACCTATTTCATGCTTTCATTGCGTGCAGTCAAAAATAAGTTGAGAAAAAAAAACAGTATGCGTGAATTTTGTCAATTTAGAGTAGTTTTTGGAACAAAAATTATCAATGAAAATTCTAACTGTAGGTTTCAAATACCAATAAATCGCAATAACTAGTATATATCATTTTCTAACTAGTAACATTGATAATATGTTAAGAAATATGTTTGATCATAGAGAAAAATTACAAAAATAATCAGCATTTTTTAAACCCGTATCCGTTCAAAAATGCTGTTTTTTTGTCATTTTTCACGGCTAAAAAGAATTTAGCTCCTAAATAAATATTATTCGAAGACTTGAGTTTTTTAAGGATACGGAAAGGTTGTGGTCGCGGTAATTATTAAATAACTCCGTGGTTGCGCTTTGAAGACTGTGGCTATTTATGGCATATAAATAAGAACTTCGACGCCCACTGACGCCTTCTGTGTCGGATCACGGATGACCATAACCATACGATACACCATACAGAGCCAAAATGATGGTTAATTAAGTTGTTAAAGTGCAGCTAAGGTAAAACACTAGCATCGTTTTGCAAAAAACTTACACGAGTTGCTGTCCATTGTTGGTTTTATTTGCCTTATAGCCTTTTATTAAGCCTTTTATTAAATTTAAGTTAGTAACTTGTATTTGGGTTATAGTTTTGTCGTTTTTATCCGTTTCTAGTGGTTGGGTTAGCTTGATACCAATTTCGAATCACTACACGAATTTCGTGTGCAATTTTTTCCATAATTTTTATTTTTCATTTTAACAGTGTAAACGCCAATGTCGCCAATGAAAGAGTAGAGCGGCAGTAAAATACAAATTATCTGTTTCACCCTAAGGTTGACTGGACACCTACTGCGGGCCTAGTGTTAAATCATCCCTGCACCGAATATCCCGGGATATGATGATAAGATCAGGAAAGCGAGATACACGATTGAGCCCCAAGTACACGTTACGTTTCCCCGCTGCCTGATGCTCTAAATCCTACACGACACGCTTCCGTAACAAGTACTGATTCAACTCCCGTCTCAAAATCTAATTAATTTGCTAACCGTGTCATACATTTGCATCAATCCCAGGACTCAGCCTGAACTAGCGTCGCCAGGCGTCTGGATAAAGTCGGACACAATCAGGCTTTATGTATATATATATATATATATATATTCTTCTTGTATATATATATGTATATATTCTTCACGGCCGCTTTCGGCTACTGATGTTAATACCGATTTTGTCGCTGGTGAGAACGCATGTGGCTCACGTAGCCTACCTTATTGACGAATACGGCTTTATAGTTGTGTCCGGCCAAATTCGACGGCTGTCTGTCTTTTGTAAGGCTTTTTAAATCAGACCGCATCAGATTTCATACAATCTGTCCTGTGTTGGTTCCGCTCCGACCATCTCATGTTGTATCATTAATTCATTATAGTGCCTGTATACCACTATTAGGCTTTAACATTGTTGTCGTGTTTTACAAGAAAGCAAGGGTCCGGCCTTTTTACCCAAGTGTCCGGCTAAACCGACTGGCCTATCTGGCTTTTCGGTGTAAATCCTGGCAACCCTAGCCCCGAACCCGGCTTGGGCGGTAGCCTGTCAACCACGACACGACTACTAACATGAAGAGGCGGTATTAATTCTATATGAAATCCATCGCTGGAGTAATATGACATAATTTAAAGGATTGAGTCGCTTTTTAAAAGCGCCTTTTGAAAGCGCATATAAAACCTAACCCAGTAAGTGGCCTATGTGTTAATGTTAATCCAGGGTGTCTGCTACCTCCAGAACGAATTCTATCAAAATTGATCCAGCCGTTTGAGGAACCAAGGGTTACGAAAACATACTTAGCTTAGCTTCTTTTCACTAGTTCGACTAACCTATTGCAATATTTATAAACAAACAACCTCGTGAATTACATAGAAGCAATCCATTAACTCATTCCGGCGTCAAAGAGAAAGAAATTGACATGTATTTCTGAATTTTTAGGACCCATACTGATAACCCAAAAACGTCTTGGTAATAATGGCTTACGAATATTCGTATTTGCACTTTTGTTTGGCAAAAAGCCATAAAATAAAGGTATCAGTCGTCAGCCGTATTACAAAGATCCCAGCACCTATGCCGGGTATAATCTCGTATCCCAATCGGATGCCGCGCTACGCCGAGCGTCACTGATTGCGTTAAGGGAACGGAGGTTGCACGGCATATTATTCGCGTGCCCGGGTAATCATTTTATGCAGATACGAATGAATGTCTCGTCAAAATAGATGGAAAAGCGGACAGTTGCGAAGCGGTGAGTCTTGAGAAACGTCTGGAAGGATACGTTAACTTGAAATGTTCAATACTGCTCGAAAAACTCACATGCCGTTTTTAAACTCCTTACATACATAATGACGAACATCATGATCACCACCATGATAATAAGGGAAAAATATTAAATTGGGATTTGAAATTATGTAGTTTTAACAAACTTTTATGATGTTTCCCTTTTACTGTTATAAAGAAGATTGTATACGAATATTACAAATGTATAAAGTATGTTAAATTCAAATGGCCCACATTTTCTTTTGAACAGTATACAATACAGAACCCACTGGGCTGCGTAAACAAAATGTGAAACTTAAATCTTGCAGCCGTAGCAAAAAATATGAAGACTTTCAAATCATGAATATTCAGAAGCACGTTCTTATTTTGGTTCGGCATCTGCACAAGTCGTATACTTGACGCCATGCCAGTACTCAACTTTTCGGGAGTAAGAAATAAACAGTGGTTTCACCATACCGTCACTAATAGTCGGTCCACGGAATCCGGCTGCCCGGTATAATTTACCTCCGGATCGTCTACACTCGATTAACAATCCACTCATTAACAATCCACTCATTAACAATATTCTGTAATAAACTCCAAATTTTGAAAAAAACTCCCATTTTCGTGAGAAGCTTACAAATGATGCCGGTTTCGTTCAGCGCCTCTAGCACTGAGCGGGAAATATTACCTCTCTTTCTATGGAATACTGTAAGAGAGTGATGGTTGTCGCGCAGTACCAGTTGTGCTAGAATAGCCGGTCCGGTCGGATTATCGGATACGGTGGACGGAATTGCAATCCCAATTTACATACTTCTAGTGCAACGATAGAAGTTCCCCTTCCCAATGTCATCTATTGTCAGAATTAAAAGTTAGTTTAATTTTATAATAACATTAAACGACACCGGAACCGTCCACTAATATCGGTTTACGTTATCGTATTATCCACCCAGGTCTCACAAATATTCCCAAGATACAACGAGGTGACCTAACGTAACTCTAGAACTCGTAAACGATATCGCCCTAGTTAGCTTTGGTTGGAATTCTCGATACTCTGCACTTGGCGGGCAAATTATTCTGTTATTCTTTGCTACAATCGTAATGGCATCGGAATGAAATTAACTCTCTTAATAGCTATTTCGGTACTAGCATGGTACCAGCATAAAATGCCTATAAAGTTTTTGAATTTTATGCTAACGGAAATTGAATTTCTGAATGTTTCAATAGAAAAAAATATTTTACCTTGTGGCCTATCCGTATAGCCTTCTGAATAAGCGAAATAATTGAATAGCAAATAAACCAAAAACAGGTCAGCTCAACTTCGTTCCTGCATTTTTAATCCCGTCGCTTGAACTCAAACATTAATAAACTTAAAAAAACAGAAAGCAAACTCTGCCGGACTAATATTAATTTGCTTGAATAAGTTATAGGTTTGGACGCAAAGATATTCCAGGGGTAGCAAGAAGCGCGTAGATATACATTTACTTATAAATAAGAAAGTAGAGATCGATGTTTTTTAAAGCAATGAGGATAACGAAAACCGACTTCAGATATTCTAATTAAATAACAAACAATTAGCGACTTTTGGATATTCTATTTATTAAAAATGCAAAAAAGTAAATGTCTTAAAGGACGGACTAGTGTGACTTTTGTATATGTAGATATACTAGAAATAAAAACGGGTTCATTAAAATGCCTGCGAAATCAGAGTCATAGGCAGACCAATAGCTACAGTTTTGTTATAAATTAAAGACTATTGTCAACAATCGTAGAACACCAACTAGCGAATGATACCAAGTCATATTCTCGGTTGGTTCTACATTAAAATGATGAAAACCTAAACAGTAGTTTCTTATTTATGAAATGGGCGAAAGACATAAATTCTGCGTTTCGTGTAAACAGTACCGCACCTGTTTCGTTTTGATAAGTCGGGAAATTAAATTAAAACATGAGTCTGGGAGTTCAAAGCCTCCAGTCGAATCGTCTCCGTACCAACAGCGAATTCAATTATCTTGTCCTTGTTTTGGACAACTCAGAAATCCACTCAGTGTTGTTCCTCGCAAGAATAACATCTCTAAATATCCGTATTTAAAAAGTACTTTTCCTCAAACATGCAATGAAGTGTCCTCATAACGTGCGTTACGTTATATTATAACAGGCTTCGAAGTATCACGTTTCGGGCGGAACAACTCGAGAGAACTGTAAATTGAAGGCCTAAGCGAAGTAAATGAAGGGAAGTATTTTTTTTAAATGCGTCTATGTTTAGGAACCGCTAAACAGCTGTTTTTTTTGAGTGGTGTATTTTTTTATTTCATTGCATGTTTTTTTGAGAAAAGCACAATACTTGCTTAGCCGTGAAAAGCTGCCGGCTTTTAGTCGTCTACTCACCCGGCAAGCCCTTCTTTCCCGGCGTCTGCAGTAATTTACCATTAATTCCTTAACATTTTCGTCAAGATTTTCACTAATGGAAAAGGAATCAATCACTCAAGTTGAAATTTTTCAAACATTTTCATAAAGAAAAAGCATTTCTCGTGTTGTGCCTAATCCTCCCGCGCGACGATAACCTTCCTCATTCAAGTTAATTCGTCAATCTCGAGGGAGGCGTTCAATGAGACCATTACGAACGTCAAATCGCACATGTAATAACAATAAGCATAAAACTCAATTTTATTTTTATATGAAACTCGAATCACTGTTTACTTTGGCCTATAAAACTTTCTTTCAACGGTGAAGAATAATGACGTAATAGATATAAATCACCGCTCAGACGCCGCGGTATGTTTACTCAGTAAATTTTCCTATTACCTATTAAAGTTTTAATGGGATATGATTCTGGATTTTGAATATGAGTCGTATCTAGAAATCATGTCCCGCGGGGCAACCTTTCGGCACGAGCGAAGTTATGACGGATCCGCAAATAGTTCCTCGTTTTCACACGCCTTTTCCATTAGCAAATAAGTTTTAATAATTGCGCTACTAATAACTTTGTTCTACAAACTTAGGCATGAAATTTAATATATTAAGTGAAGGATCACTCTAGTCTCGAGCTGAGAGCCATTAAAAAGAAATCAGGAATATAAATTGTACTGGATATTGCGACGAAGCGTGCCTAATGTATTTTCCCAAGAATCAATCTTGTCGTATTTAAGTAAACAATAGTGTAATGAAATTTTGATAGCCGATATTAAAACACTTAAGAGGAAATACCACTGCCGATCTTTCCTTACCGTCCGTTTACGTTAAGTTTGCACCTGGTAACTATGGCGTCGCTTACAAATAAGGATCAAACTTTACGTAACCGGGTTGAAGAAATTGAGAACAACTGTTTCCTCCCCCAAAACCTAACCAATTGTAACAAAGTGTGGAAACTGAACTAAAAAGAAAGTACAATATATGTAGGACCGTTACGATTTCTGCGGTTATTATTACTCGGCGTCTGTTTGGAGCGAAATTTTGGCCATAACCAGAGACTTACCTAGTATGTGTACTAGGTAAGTCTCTGGTTATGGCCAAATACGGTGTTTGACTATAGTGAATATATATTGTGGTATTGAAACCACAAAACACACATAAAAAAATACGCGGAACCAAATAAACTATCACTAACTTTTGGACATTATATTATTTTTAATTGTACAATAACTAAAAAGAAGACGTGTTTTGACTACAGCTTTTTATGGGGTGCGCCAAAGTTCACATAATTGTTCAACCCCGATTATTGGAACTCCGAAAATGTTACTTATACAATTTTTCATCATAATAGTCACTATTTATACTTAGTCACTAATACTACCGATCATAACTCCGAACCATTTAAAATCATAATGTCAATTATCATAAACATCTCTAATACTAGGTACTTTTTATTTTCATACATTTATTCATCATAACTGTTTTTGATTCTATTTTTAACTGTCATAATTTTTTTAAGCAGACTGGTTTGTACTCATAAACTCCACAATCCTATATTTTATAAGGAGACTGCGACAAAATGGAACTTGGCTCAAAAACCGAAAACTGTAGGTTAGGTTAGGTTTGTATTATGACCACGTATAGCGGAGCGAGCGAAGCGAGCGGAGCGTCAAAATGCTTTCATGCTTGTTTGCATGAACACTTGTAAATAATCTAGTATTAAATCAAATTTTTATAAGCAAATGCAGAGCCAGGATGGATGATTTGGGAAGAAAGTATTTAAGTAAGTATACCGTTAGGAAGAGCTGCGCCAAAATGAAGCGTGTGTCCAAAACCGAAATCTGTAGGTTAGTTAGGTTTGTATTGTAACTACGTATAGCGGAGCGTCAAAATGCTTGCATGCTTGCTTGCATGAACACTTGTAAATAATCTAGTATTAAATCAAATTTTTATAAACAAATGCAGAGCCAGGATGGATGATTTGGGAAGAAAGTATTTAAGTAAGTATACCGTTAGGAAGAGCTGCGCCAAAATGAAGCGTGTGTCCAAAACCGAAATCTGTAGGTTAGGTTAGGTTTGTATTGTAACTACGTATAGCGGAGCGAGCGAAGCGAGCGGAGCGTCAAAATGCTTGCATGCTTGCTTGCATGTCCACTTAACTCACTATAACTCAAAACAAGCATTATGAATAAAACATATGAAGAAAAACTGTATCGATAATTAAATGTTATGATTGACAAGTTTATTGTAATTTATGATTCTGAATGAAATAAATATGAAAATCAGCATTATGAGTACACACATAATCTTCGTGACGACATTATGAATTACGATGTTCTGAAAACTGTCTATTATGAACTCGGTTGGTAGTAGTACAACTTTATGACGGACAAATGTATGAAGTAAAAAATTCGGAAGTGATGATTCTGACTACAAATCGGTAGTAGAAGAAAAATTCGGAGGATCAATTTTATGTGAGCCAATATGGACCCCTTTTTATGACGTCACATGCTTGTATCATCAATATCATCATAGAAGCTGTTAGTATGCTAACAGATCGTTTTTGATATTTCATAAAGAGTAGCTGATTTGAGCTGTCCTCAAAAAACGTATTGTATAATAATAAGCGCAGAATTCGAAACAGTCCGACACACAACATTTCTTTCCCATTCAGTTGCCAATATTTCGTAACGATTGATTAAGTTTTGTGGAAACAGTCTAGAATGAAAACTCCATTTGTATGGAAAATGAGCAGCGATATATCCTCTTAAGACGATCCATCTCGAATATCCATCTCGATGTGGCAATGACCCCGGGGTTGGCCCTCTCAGGCGTTATTCGTGGAAGAGTGTCTCCATCCATCACGCGGGGGACGTCAGGTGAGGGCCTCGCGGGGTGGGGCGAGCCCTCGAGCCCTCTCCGGGTGTTTACAATAAACAACGCTTACTTCCGTCGAAACAAAGCTTCACCGTCGCCGGGCCCGCGTAATTACTCCAATACCCGGCAAATACCGCGAGACTCCACCCCGAGAGAGATAGTCAACGTCAATATTGATTCCCTGCAATAACGCGATATTAACTCCCAATAATAAGCATTATAATAACCTGAACGGGCTTCGCTCGTTGTTTTCCCTTGATTGAATTTGTCGAGTTTCGCAAGTCATCGTTACGAGTTGTAATGGGCTCGGTCTCGATAAACTTTCATGGCAGATAAAAACGAGGCCCGCAATTGATTGATTTCGGCAATAAATAAACATGGGGCGCCTAACCAAATTTCCAAGTTTCATGTCGGGCATACGGGAGTTTTACTATTTCCCGTGTTCGTTCACATTCACGTACGCTTTAAACTATGTGGATCACGTATACAAACGTTCCTTGTTTGCATCCGTTGAGACGATGAAAGCTATTTTATATTACGTCAGAACGTTTAAAAGTTTAGACGTCTGCGAGTGACAAGGCGGAACGTTTTCAATATCTGAAGACCTGTGTAACCCTTACCATGAGTTCACAGTAACAGTACTCGCTAGCGATTCCGTAAACGATTTGTATGGAGAATTGTAGTTCTACAAAGTAACCGCCCCAAGCGCTGTGTTACTTTTCATACAAATCATTTACGGTGTCGCTAGCGAGTACGATCACGTTAACTCATGGTAACGTCATCGCCCGTTCACGCTCGCGTAGAGGCCTTTTAGAAAGGCTTCACAGACGGCATGTTTTTCCGACTTTTAATGACTGTGATACAGAGCGGAGACGTAATTTACGCCGGGAAGGCTTACATGTATGGGCCTTATCACACTTGCGATTTGCGAGCGAGTTTTCTATACAAATAAGCGTCGCGGCGAACTCGCTGCGTGATCGCCGCCATACAAAATTCGCTCCCAAATCGCAAGTGTGATAAGGCTCTATAGAAGCAAAGGGCACGTGTTGTGAGGCGAGTCTATTGAAGCTGTGAAGTGGTTGGCGCCGGTAACGAGCACGTCGGCGGAATCACGTGCCTTCCAACCCACTGTTCATTTCTACGGATATATTACAATGTTGAATTGAAACTAACACGGAAGTATCCCATTAGGGACAATACGAAGAATTAAATGAGTTCCTTATGGCATATCAATCTACAGACTATGCAAACAGTGTCAAGTAGGCTAACAATGTTTTCATGGCTATACGAGAACGGCATACGCGACGACAGGCTTGGCTGATGCAAAAAGGCCTACGCGCGGAATGGCTTAGAAGATGAGGTTAGCAATAGTACCGTCTTAAACTTCCTGTGACCTATACATGAAACAATGGTATAGTTATAATAAAACTTGCGGAAATACTGTTAAATTTTCTATATTTGTAACACAAATACAGTACATGTTGGTAAATTTACCAATAAAACTCAACTGTGCGTCCATAGTTCACGCACCTATGTTGTGTACTCTCGAGACTGGAGTAGCGTATTTTCAGAATAAACGTTTTAATATGGCTGAGTTGAAAAGCCAGCACAGTTCCGAGGATGATACCGAAAAATAAACATTTCTAAGGAACTTTAACGAAAAACAAAGTACATACAACGTAGGTAATTGAGTTGGTATTATTGTTGTAAGACCATTAAATTATATATTTTCGAGAGTCCTCGCTGTAAGCTCTTTCATTTTTCTTTGAAAGCTGACAAGTGCCGACATTCGTCAATTTTTTGTTATTGGGTTTCGAAGGCAAACATTCGTTCAGACAAGAATATAGAGAACTGTCAAATAGACAATATAAAAAATATGTTGGAAAACCTTAAGTAAAGAAAAATTGAAGAGCTGCAGTTTGCATGGTCCGTACAGTAAATACTTAATGGTCTTTCAAGAATTGTATCTAACCTATTGTATTTTCCTAGCATATTTACCTACAGACAGAACAAAAATTACACGGAAAATGTGTAGCGCCATAACAAATTTAAATAATTATTTGTACATTTGGAAAACCCAACTGTTTCCTTTGAATGTTTATTGTATTGTTCTAATTTATAGCTTCAGTAGACTTTTAAATAAAATAAGATAAAAATCGTTTATCTCAGAAATTCAGATTCCATTTTCATTCCATTTTTCAATTGTAAAGAAAATTGTACCTTCGCGGAAGGTAAAAGCAAACGGAAGCAAAGTTACTTTCATACTTTCCAGAGTTGGAGGGAAGGCATGTGCGGCGAACCATCCTTATTCGTCTTTGTTTTACTTTGTGGTGGGTGCGTTTGCATACAAAAGTGGCGTATTTTAAGGTGCATAAATAGTCAACAGGGAGCCTCCAACTTCGTCGCATTTTTTGCAGTTTTGTTACCTTATTCAGAAACGATACTAAATTAGAAAATAAATAAGTACCCCAAACATATTTTTATGAGATTAGACATGTCTCCACAGGGTTCTTTTTTGTCCAAACCCACTAAAATGATACACACCATTTTCGAATCAATCCGATGGCATTTAAAAGTCGCTCTAAATGTAACAAACGGAACAACTTTATAACTAGGGCAAAGGAGATTGAAAAGATATCGTGTCATTTTCTTTCTTCTTTTCGTCGACTACTGCAAGATGTTAAGTAAAGCATTATTTATTAGTTATCTTATCAGCTTTTGGTTTTGTTATCAGGAGTTAGAGCGACCTACTAAATCATTTCCATTTGCTAAGATTGAAAGTCTTTCTTTACTCTATACAACAGTGGACCACTCTACTAATTAGTATTGATATTAGGTAGCGAAATAGTTAGTGAGCCATCAGCGATCAGAACGGCACTTAACCGGAGCACTTTATGAAGCCTGATCACGACGCCTAAGTCATTAAGCAACTTCGCCGTTCGACGAGCAGTCGAGCATCCGCCACGGCACGGGGGCTCCGATGTCTCATACAACGGTTTGAGTTTAAAAAACTTGGTAAGCAAATCAAAAATGTATGTTATGAATGTACCTCGGGAGGGAGTCGAACCAGAGTCTAATAGCTGTTCAAACCCAGGTGCCATAAAACACCTTATACAAAAAAAAAACTAAAAAAAACGAAAAGTTCACAATATATGTAATACTATATTTTGTGAAGTTTTCGTGCGTTAACGGGTCAAGAGCTAGAGTTTAAAGAAGACTTATTTTTTAGAGAATTTCTTTTATAATTCCTTAGGAATACGTCAATTTGAACTCACAACTAATTTATTAGTGATATCTGATATCCGATTTTGTAATAAAGCAGCTGCAAAGAATCTATCATATCGGTGTATTTTGTATGAAAGGTGTCACATTTTTACCATCGCAAATGGTTTTATAACAAAATACTAACGTATGCTATTTTAAGTTCAGCAAATAAAACGTCTATTTTTCTATTTGACATTGTGCGTCTTTTAAAAAAAAAAAAGTTTTTTTTTATCTTTTCACATCTGGTGTGTATTACAGTTTTTTAGATATTATCGTTTGGATCCCATCATTGGATTCTATTAATATTAAAATTAAAATCTTTTAATATGGCCGATATTTTACCGCTACTGTACAGTGTACATGAATGTAAAAAGTTAAATAAAACAAAACATGCAACGGTAAATTTTATATATGAAACGAGGGACGATTTGTTCGTAAGCAAATCCAATTTGCCATGTTTGTATGCTGTTAGCTCGCTAAAGCCAGTATCAATTCCAGGTCTTTGTTTGGAGTTCATTGTTGGTTGTAATATTATTTTTTGTTTGACCTGGCAGGTGCCCGCAACGTTGGTCGCGGAAGAGAAAACGTATAACCTTTTTTATTAGCTTAAGCTAATTAGATAAAATACATTTATTATATAAATAAACATTGATTACATAACAGAACAACTTACTGTATAAAAGGTGGACTTAATGCCATGAATAGCGCAAAGTTTATTGTGGGCAGGGCAGGTACCTTACCTTAAATCTCCTTTATATCAAAATAATTGCATCCGTTATGGCATCTTAAGACCATGCAAGATTTTCAACATATTGTTTAAATATCAAAAACTGAAATATTTCCAATAGTAGCACAAATCGTAATAAATCTACTAATGCCCAAGCAAATGCATACAACGCCCCGCGTGTTTAATATATAAACGCGTTTAAGATGCTGTTGGGACTGGCCAGGTGGTGTAGCGTCTCACTCATGTTTGCGGAGGCCCGCACGGACGGTTTTCCAGCGCGGAGCTTATGCGCAAGAAAATCACCTCGATGCTGATCGGGCTCAGAGGGAGCTCCAACGGGATCCTGTGTCACCGCTGACAGGTTTGACTGTCCTATACTGTCGCACTGGATCAGCCAGATAAAAGGAGTTGCATTGTTTAGAGTTGAGTCAACAGTTGTAAGTTTCATACATACCTATACTAACATTGAATAATATTTACTAATTTGATGTAAAACGTCTGAAATAAACATTTATTTACTAGCTGCGCGGCACGCTCATCACACGGGAACACTACATTTTTCGGGATAAAAAGTAGCATATGTGTTAATCCAGGGTGTCAGCTACCATCATACCAAAATTTATCCAAAATGGTCCAGCCAACTGAGTGCGAAGAAGTAACATACATACACACAAACACACTCACAAACTTTCGCCTTTATAATATTAGTGTGAGTTATTTCAATGCCTAAAGAGCAACTTATATGGCGGCCGGCATGGCTCAGTCTCTTGAGTGTAGCATCTCCCAAGTGGCGGTGTCGAGAACGGGCCACGAGGTGCAAGTCATGTCTGACACTGCAACGGACACTCGCGCATACTGAACGAGAAACTAGGTCACCATTACATAAATGCCTAGCACAGGTAAGACTTCAGCCAGTTATGCTATTGCCCCGGCTGATCTGAGGTTCAACTTTAATTGGAACATCGGTAGAACTAAATGTGCGGTTCTGGAATATAGAGTGATTTGAACGTAAACTTTTGCTGTTGCTCAGTTTGCAGTAAAATAAGCAATTTTACCACAAAAATAGCGCAGCTATTACAATATTAAATGTCCAAAGATCTGACAGTTTGTGACTGGCAAATAACAAATAAGGTGAAGATACGATTAATAAACTTAATATTGTAAGGGAAACTGATACGTGTACGTCATTAACCCTTGTTAAAACAAGGGTTAACTTTAGACGGGCCTTATACCACTATATATGGCGGAGATATACCTAATAATCAATCTCTAGGCAGGAAAAAACTAGGCAAAATTGGCGATATGAATTGAACACGCAATTCTTCCATATGTTATAGAGCGAGCTAATAGAAATTTCATGAAAACTTAAATTGCTCTATGGCTTCCGCCGTACAAAATGAATTCCGGCGTGGAACTGGAATTTTTCAGCGCTCAGTAATGTTGAATTTAAATGGTTTCCACCACAAGGACACCGGTAACCTGCGAGGGGCGCTAACGGGAATTTCTAGGAGAATTTTATTTATGTTAATTACAATTTCAGGTATATTTTAATTTTAACCGAGTGCTTACCTACTTACACTAAGTAGGTACGAAGAAAATATGAGCTAAGTTACTCCCAAGATGCTGAGCACGCATTTCTTGTGAAATGTAAATG
Organism: Apotomis capreana; assembly: GCA_947623375.1. Lineage (NCBI taxonomy): Eukaryota > Metazoa > Arthropoda > Insecta > Lepidoptera > Tortricidae > Apotomis > Apotomis capreana. The sequence continues at coordinate 3,466,290 of OX392501.1, forward strand.
AACGTTCACTCTCGCGTCACTTGAAATCTTGATTACAGTGTAAGATGCCAGGTGAACCGTCCGGGCCTATAATCGACACGTACGATATTGCTAGCAATATTTTATACCTCTCTTATGCATACTAAAATATGTATGGGAGGCCGATAGGTATATTTTCAATGCAATATTTTGAATGGTATATACCTAGTACCTACGTATATATACGCAGGTTATATACCTATATAACATTCAAAATATTGCATCGAAACCCATACCTCTAGAAGGGTACTTAATCATTATTAAAAACCTAAACCGCGCGACCCCACTCAGCTCTCTGAGGCAACGGCGCGTAACCGACGGAGACAACTAAAGTTCTAGTTGACTAGCAGTGGGGGAACGATTGCAGAAAGTGAGAGAGAGAGAGAGAGAGAGATAGAGAGAGAGAGAGAGAGAGAGAGAAACAGCGTGATGCCGGTTCTATACGAGGACACGGCGGCAGCAGTACAGCGCCATCTGTTTGTAAAATTTTCTTTGTCCTCTCATCACGCCGACGGCAGGACGGAGATTTCAATTTCGGTACAGGGATAGCTGGACATCCACAGATGGTAATAGGATAACTTTCACCCGACTACGGTAAAAAAAACACAGGCGAAGGTTTGCGGCCCTATAACGTATTGTGTAGACCAATTTCTCTGATTAACGTCCAAACAGAATTGACGAAACGAAAGTGGCTATAAGGCAGGACCTTTTTTGCTCCGTTGAGCCCGCAGATAAACCAACCCGTAAGCCGCTTAGATGTTAGTTGAAATAAATTGCAAAAGCCTTCAACAATTTCAGGATTCAGGAGCGTGGCTAGGCGTGGCTGCCGTCAACATTAAACAAGATATCGCGGGCGCAAAAACATGCTCGCCTTTCAAGTCTTTTGTGTCGCATTATGGCATGTCATTGTCGTAAAAACTGTAATATTGTCCCATGGCTATAAAACACGACATTATTTGTTATAACTTTGCGTGGAACGGTTGTTAACTATGACAGTAAAAAAATAGAATTTATAGGTACCTACTGCATTTCGATACTCCGAACCAAAACTTATTGAGCAAAATATATAGTTGAAATTCGTACGATTCTCGATAGGGTATTGAATTGTATTAAAAGTTATGTGGAATTCGGTAATGTAAATATTTTTATCTACGCACATATCATTAGTGCTCTAAAATGCGTTCAGAAACCGTAGGAAATGACCAGCATTACTACAACCAATTTTACTATGAGAACTTTCTTATCTGTGGCAGTAGGTAAAATCTGTACTGTAATGTTATAACAGTATCAAGTTTTGTAAGGTTATGAGTTTAAATTTGGAACAGCTGTCAAAACTAAAGTGGGTCTCTATTCTAGTATCCATAGATATTAATATTGTTATCGATACGAAACGTCAATTCAGTATGATTTTTTATAAAAACCGCACGACATTTGATCTCGAGTGACATGAGAATTCGTTTGTATATGATTTAGAAAAAAAAACATTCGTCTTGACGGAGGTTCGAATTGCCGCCATTATTGTTGTCATTTGTTTGTTGGTTCTTTGCTGTTACGAAAGTATAATTGTGATAAGTTTATTGTAATTCACATTTTAGTTGAAAATATTGTTTCAATGTAAATGTAAATTACAACTATTACAATAAAGAATCTGTTTATGTATTTGTTCAGATTTATTTCTTACTGCATTAGTATATGTCGTTTTTAGATATTTTAAAGGTAGCACTAGTGGTGCCGGTCATTTCCTTATGGCTTCTGAACCCATCTTAGAGTACTTATGATATGTGTGTAGATAAAGTAGTGTATACAACTGTACATAATTAGGCCTTAAAACACTCCTGTGATCCTATTATGAAACTCGCTGACGCTCGTTTCATAAAACCACACTCGTGTTTTAATGCCTCTCATTATGTATCAGTTGCATAAAGTACTATAATAAGAGAAATCATAATTCGACTGATAAATATGTCATTAGTTCTGGGTGACCTCGCAGCTTATCGATACGGAAGCAGGGGTCGTGGGATCGATTCCCGGTCGCTCCGTCACGTGCTTTAAAATAATCTAATCAAATAACATTATGTTCCAGATTAGGTATGTGAGAGTCCGGAATTCTCATAGCACTTTTGAGCTATCATAGGAATTCCTCGTTTATCGACTGTACCATCCGGCCGGGGCAACTCCGTGTTTGTCATTAATAATGGTTGTATCTTTCTCCTTTTCCTTTTGTCTACGTCTCGTTGGATAGGAGTTATTTGTTTTTATCAGGACTACAGATATCCAAGTGGCGGATAGTTTCCAAAAAGTTAAGAAATTTTGGCTAGTTAGCAAAACTTTTTTACGAATGCACGTTTTACTTACACGTGACTTACAGCATTACTTTCCACCCACGTAGGTAATTCTAATTTACGTACAGGTTTTCGTCGTACAGGTAATCTTAGAGAGAGAATCATTAATTCGCAAGAAAACCATAAAAAAATGCATGCAATATTATTTTAAAGCCAATATGTCACCACAGTTCCTAATGAAAACGTACATTTAGAAAGAAGTTGCATAGTTTGTAGACAAATGAACTGATAATATCGTGTAAATAAATAAGATGTGACAAAGCGCCTAAAAAAATGTACAGTCCACAAGGAACCGTAAGGCCGTAGGCATCGCCATCCGTTGATACCCTTTATATCTTTATACAGTCCTATGTAAATAAAGAATAAAAAGGATTTACCTTACTGCCGCCGGTTATTAGGTATAGCTTTTTGTATGTAGTTGTGAATCTACGAATTCCAGCAATATTTGTAGTCCAATTCAGTGTTGCCGTGCGTATTCGACTGGTAACTTTCCAAGTTGTACCTTTGCCATTCCTTGTTTACTCTGGCAAGAAAATACATTGTGCTTCCTCAAGATAAAAGATAAGTGTAAGCTCGGTCTTAAGGTAGCATTCTATTCTCGCCTAAATGAGTCGCGGTTGCTTCGAACCAAAGATATGTATACTTTCCCGAAAGTACCGAACTTAAAAATAAAGACTTACGAATAAAGGCGTTGAATGTCTTGTGAGAAAAAACATGCTTTACGTCACCCATCCAGAAAATCTCACATCCTGTGCAGGGCAAGACGTAAAACTTTAGACAAACTACGGGTAGTAAAGCTCCAGGTCGCATATTTATGGCCGCACAGGCATATCTTCGGTTTGGGCAACAAACACCTGCGATCTGGGACATTCACGAATTCGCCGCCCTAGGCATGTAATGTACTTATTAACATGCACTACATTTTTTATTTAAACTATGAATACAAAGATCAAAGCTTAAAGAAAAATTGAAAAAGGAGCTACCTGGTGGAAGGGACCGGGAATCGAACCCGGTACCTCTGGATTACCGGTCCAGCGCGTTAGCCACTTCGCTACCCTCGCTCCACGTACACCTGACGAATTTTTCCTTATGCTTTGTGTGTCGCTGTTCATCGCTGTAAAGTGGTGCGGTAAGATGTGAATATTAACGTATTCACATAGAGGTCGCTAAGGTGTAAAAACCTTTCAAATAAACAATGCAAAGATCGACCTTTGATCTTTGTATTCATAGTTTAAATAAAAATTGTGGTGTACCCACATAAAAAAATGAGACATTACATGTTTCATAAATATTTATGCACTACATTGTAAATGGTCTAATTAAAAGAGAATCCTGAAATTGCACTCAGAAAAAGGGAATAAATGTTGCAACAATATTGGTTCTACAATGTTGCCCGCGCTTTCAGCAGTGATTGCATTTCAGGTACCGCTGGCGCGAGCACCTCCTGAAATGTAATAATAACAGCGCCGTGCACTTATAGGGTTGCTACTGAAATACGAGGGGTTTCTTAGGCGCGATGGTAATATATTTTCGCAAGAATGTATTGTAGAATGCACATATGATCGATGGGTTGAGGGCGAGGGTATCAAACGTCGACAAAGTATAGTAGTCATAATTTAAATGCACTAATATGCGTGTTCGATGTAACATCATTTTATTCGTTGTAACAAGCATTAATTAAAAATACAAATATAGAAAGAGTGTTTTTTTTTTCTACCAGATTTGCACTGGTATCTTCCGACCAATTAAGCTACAGAGTCTAGTAAGGGTGTCTTCTAAACAAAAACATTATTTACTTAATAATAATAACTGTAATATTGACGTCAAGTCTTAAAGGAATTTACTATTCAGATGGTTAACTTCATTCTGAAGTGTCAAATCCACAAAGTCGCGCGTCGCACGTAGCTACTTACAGCGTCAACATAGATCAAATGGAAAAATCTGTCATGTGGCATCCCTAATGGAACTGGGAATATACTACAAGCTGTCGGGTTATATAATCTATTCCAATAGGTATTACTTCTGACGGTTATTACTTTCTTTTACGCCTCCATATACAGTTTACTGCTTCGTACGATTAAATGTAATATATTTCATAATATTTGATTTAATCTCGCGACGTTACGAGCCCGAGGGTAAACAGCTTTACTAGGCCCAATTGATTTGTGGTTGGAATATCATGACATATTACATGATAATAAATGTTCGAGATGAAACATGATGGTGGGAAATAGATAGGCATATAGTTATTTTATTTGCGTAATCTTAGACCGATTTATGTTTATTAGACAGCGATTTGTTTATGGCCAAGAAAACTTTACGAGCGCTGATAGACTAAGATCATCAGGTTTTCACTAACTTACACTGGTACGCAAACAAAAAAATATCTTGTCAATTTGTTATATATAAATAACGGAGTTCTGACCAACTGAGGTAACAAATATACCGAATTGAGAATCCTCTTTTATAAGTTGGTTGAAAACTTGAAAAGTTCGCTTGTGAAACGACATAATTTTTATTGCGTCCTAGACTAGACTTTGAAGGTTATGTAGCAGACATATCGATTGATAGTACCTAACATTAGCAACGAATTCAATCCGTGCGTGCTCCGGCGTAGTTTGCGATATTTTCGATGTTTACCGAAACGTTTAAACGCTAAAATAGGTTAGGTAAATAACCGACGTCAACAAACGAAGTTATGCTATGAACACACAATAATTATATCCGTTTGTTGACATAAAAAAGTTAGGCAATAATGTTATGATTGTCTTTGGTCGATGCCAAGTTACTAATGCAGTATTTTAGTAATTCGCTTACTTACATAATTTCATGGTCTAAAAATAGAATGAAAGCATCTTAGTAAAGTCTACTACATTACACACCGTTTCTGTATCAATACTATATTCTGCGAATTAGATTTCTCTAGCAATCTGCAGTATTTTAATATCGTGCAAAATTGACTACATTTTACTTTCATATGAAACCAAACCAATCCAAATGAAAGCAAAATTGCATCTGATAAAACGATTTCTCGGAAGCTACGGTACGTGTAGTGTTAAATCAGTAACTGCCATAACATTTTAGTATTCAAATGCAACGAATTTGCGAATTAGTGTTTCTCAAACTTTGAGATACACTTGAACGATGAAATAGGGTTGTTAAATTTTATCATTAACCGTAAAATAGCGAGCGCACTCAGCGTACTCTATTAAGAAACAAGTACATATTTCGAGGGACATTCTAATCTTCGTAGCTAAGAAATAAAACACTGTAAATGCTATATTAAACACATGAACTTACACTGTTAAGCTTCTCAGGTGCTTGATATGTATATTTATTTTAATTGCAAGTTTTTCTGGAATTCTCTTCTTGTCAATTTGTAAATCATAAATAATCTGTGCGTTGTTAGCGTTGCGTTAGCGTTGTAACGTGTTAGGCGTGTTAACATATAAATATAAGAGGAGGGGAAAATACTGCTAAGAAAAAACAAACATACAGTCGAATTGAGAATCTCTTTTTAATTTTTTTTTAGTCGCTAAACATATGTACGGGCACGAAATTTTCGTAGCTAATTTTAAACACATTTTACATAGAAAACTACCGTGAGTCTCAGACAATACTAAAACACATACGAAAGGGGTGTACTCACGTCATAAAAGTCGAATATCGCTCGACATATTTCGAATCGGTACGAGATTCATCATAATCATTCATTAGGAACTACGATCAATCGCGGCGACGGCCAATCGAAACTATTATTTCGAAGTATTTTAGAAGATTCTATATGACAATTAGTAAAGTATGTCAAATTTTAGCGGGCCTTATTTTCTTTCGAGCCGAAGTATGGATGACTAGATTGACTAGTGCCATTAGGAGGGGTTGGGCTTTACCGGATCGAACCGCCTCGCCAAGTCGCCACACACGTAATTTTCTTCCCCGTGACATTTGTGATTTAAGGGAAAGTTTTCCAGGAATTTATAGATGTGGAAATATCCCACATTAAGGCTTACTCACCCACGCGAATGTCCATGTTGCTCGTGTGTATTGACATGTTTCCGATGGATGTACTTGAAAGCATATTGCTTATACATACATGACGAAAATGGAAAATGTATACAATAGTCCACTGCCAAAACTAGCAGGATCATTTAGTCCCACCGCTGGGCAAATGCTTCTCCCCTAGATTTCCATGGTTTCCTTAGGTGATCACCGCTCATACCTCGGACCTAACCTTGGAATATTCACAAAGTATAGCGGATAAACTAAACTATACTCAAAATATAATTTACATAAAAATAAGGTTTACCGCTACCCAAAGGCTGTCTGGAAGGAGCGCTCTTTAGCTACTATTGTTTAATTTAAGATTTGTCATGGAATATTTTTCTAGTGAAGTGCAATTAAGTATTGGTTTGTCTGCCGACTTCAGTAAGCATCGGCGTCAAAGCGCCATGTCGGCTCGATGATTCCACAGAATCTCGTCCCATAATTTCCAAGAAATTGGTTACATCATAGCCACATCAAACTTCCTCCGGATATGTGGATAGATACCTCAAGATATGTCACTGAACAGCTTAATTTTCACTAGATAAGCAAGACAAGCGACATTTACATTTGCAACGCCCCGTGCGCGTTAATGATGAAAAGCTACCGAGAAATGGGATACAGTGAACTTGTAGTGAAGCATAATCCTCCGCAAGCAGAATACAAATAGTGGCATTAGCTGTTTACGCAAGTATCGGACTATCGCGCCGTGACGTCACCAGGTATCAGCAGGACAATGGAAGCTACATACTTTAAATAGACTCGGATCTATAGTAAACGAGTCTATTGAACTATAACCGTTAAATTATATGTTCCGGGGCAATCTGCCGAATCCTGCACCAGATCAGACGACGCAACGGAGCCACGCTGTTACGTCGCCTAAATCAAATTGGATTTAAGTTTTTTTTTTGTAATGTAATTTTGTAGTTCACAGTGCCTTGGTTTATTTACTGTTATGCTGTGTAACTAATTTAAATAAATAAATAAATAAATATGTTGCACGCCTAAATGAGGCAGAATTCACATATTTCATGATTCGATAAAATCTTACCTGATTGTACACACTTGAATTCTTGCAAATAAATTATTTTTATTAATTTATTCAACTTGACATTACTCAGGTGAGCCAGGTAAAGTGAAGGCTGGGAAGAATTGTTTCTTAGACTGTGGTGAAGGTGTCAGGATTTCAGGAAATAATCGGCTTCAGAGAGTTTGTAAGTAGGTACTAGACGTTTTTTAACTAGTTGATAAGCAATCGATGTGAAGGAAGTCTACCATTTGAAAATATTGGTCGACACAGTTTACTTCAATTCACCTCACTGCTACTGCACTAGTTACTTAACTAAAATCTGAACGACCTTATCGTACAGTGGGATACGCATAACAATTTTGTACGGAACATGGAAGTGATCATACGAAGAAATTTTAAAAACCAATATCTTTTGGATCCGTTCCGTCCAACGCAAACTGTCGCTTACGGACTGTCACTGACACGATCATAGCCAAAATCAATTAAATAAATAAGTAAATTCCATACAAATTATCTTTTTTTACAGTATTAATCATGGTGTAGAGTGTATTTCCTGCGTTTCAAAGGTTGGCAAACCCACAGAAGTTTCTATTCACGCCCATTGCATGAAAGTGGAATTTTTAAACAAACTATATCTTATTTTTAGCCGTCCGTTTCGTTCACATTCATGTTTACCGGATTCCACATTTCTGGAAGCAAGGCGCTCTTGCGTGAACTACGGATCAGAAACTACTTATCAGATTGCTAATGTAAGGTACAGGAAGAAGGTCCAAATAAAATAGCCATTGTAGAAATGCCTATTGCTAAAATAGACAAAATATCGTCACATAATTACCTATGCAACACATTGAAATAACGCTGATGACAAATGTTTTTTTTTAAGTACCTACCTAATAGGTAATGGTAAATTATAAAAATCACGAAAATTATACATTTTCCAACACACGTATTCCAATACACGTGCATACCGGTCACGTAAGTTTTCCCATCGTCTCATAGGTATAGGCTAAAGTTTGTTCTTATATATTATATTACTCGTACATCGTACAATGGGCCAAAATGGAGAATTACGCTGAGCGAATTCCTTTCTCTGTATTGGTAACTATTTGTACGAAAACTAAGTATCTGCCTTCTTTCTATTGTTGACCATTTTCAGTTATTTTATTCACCACCAGTGGCTCCAGAAATTCCTAATCTGAGATTTTCGCAGACTAAGTGAAACAAACACAGCATTGCACTAATCTAAAGAAAGTTGGACGTGTGAAAGTGCCCTCGTGGCCTATTTGCAGAAAAGTTTGCGTTAGTTCCTGTGAAAAAACCTTTAGCGCAGAGATTCTCAAACTTTGTATTGAGTTCACGGCGCACTTACAGTATGTCGTCGCGGGACCCTATAACTAGTCAAAAAATCTAAATATGATTGCGAGGATATGGACGAATCAAAAATTTGACCGACACTTCTGTCTCCGGCATTACTGCACTAAATAAAGCTCAACTAGTTTAACTACTTGAGAAATAGCCAAATTGTGCTTAGTAGTAAACAAAAGTATACTAACACAAATTATAACGGGTCTAACGCGATATTTCTTATTTACCTTTATAAATAAAGATAAATTGAGTACATCTGAGACCACGGCGTGTGCAACCCCGCCGAAACGTTAGATTATAAAGGTAAATAAGAAATATCGCGTTAGACCCGTTATAATTTGTGTTAATTATGAGTACAAACCGCGAGAGTATAAAGTGTCATAAAAGTATACTAATTTTACACAATTTATTTTGGTTACTTGTAGCCGTTAGTTTGTCAGTCCTCCGATTTATGTAACTAGCTCTCTACCAACGGTACACCAGAGCACCGGAGTGTACACTTTGAGAACCACTGCTTTAGAGCAAACAAACGTTGATAAGCCGGGAGGCTGGTCTCCCGGAACCACAGCTTTGTCCCCAAGGCGACAGAGGATAAATTAAAACTGCTGTCGGAACGAGCCGTAAAGGTCAATAGGGGTGCGTTTGAGAGGTCCTGGCAAACTACTATGAGAAAAGTTAAGCAAATTGTAGAAAGGGGAAGGATCTTGCTTTGAAAAGTAGGTTGACATTCCGATTTGGTACAAAATCTCAGCTCTATCAGTTGAAGATATCTGCTTCAATATTGAGTTGCAAGATTCCATCCGAACAAACATAGTTACATACACGCATTGCAAGTTAAATAAAAGCTTGTAAAAAATTGTTACCTGTAATTAACAATCTACATCGTGGACAAATATGAAAACGAACGAACATGAAAAAATATTCCTTACCTATTCAATTAATTTCAATAATAATTCGAGTCAGGAGAACCGTCGATGATACTTATAAAGCAATATCTAATATAAATGTTAATCCCTGATAAATATTAAACGAAGTTCGAAATGTCGAATTATAATATAACAGCGTTTCGGTCCTTCAAAACGTTCGTAATAAGGAAAATGATTACATTAATTTCAGCAGTTAATTCATATTACGTTGCTAATGTAGCTATGAGTAATTGAATGAATTATTATACGAGTATAATATAATAATATATAATATATTATTAATATATTATACTGGATTGGATTGTCTGGCTTTCATTGATTGATAACTCTTTATCGTTAGTAATGGTCTGAAATTAGGTTAAGATAGCTTAACATTGCCCGTTAAATGAGAAGAGATAGGCTAACCATGACCAAATTGATGGTTTTGAGTATCTTTACATCACCCTAGAGAGAAGAAAATCTCACTTTATGGCCAATACAAGACGTAAAGCTTTATACAAAGTACGGGCGGTAATTCGGAAAGCCCTGATCGTATATGGCCCGAACCGAATTCACCGCCCTAGGTGTAATGTACTGCTGTGGAAAGAGCACTTCCTAACGTTCCTAAATGTCAGTATACTTATGGAAAACACGGCATTATCCGGACAGTCCATATACTGCTGTGTTCATTTTACTGGCCTTGAATATCGCCCAGTAATTTCTCGCACAGCTTAACTGCGGCATGAACTGTCGCGTGCAGTATTTCCGGACTGATACGACCTTCAAACCGTCAATAAAAGAGCGTACTCCCATCATCGGCACGCCCCTGCCCCCGCGCCCTAACCCCTGCAATACTAGTATTGCAGTTGTCCATGGGCGACGGTAATCACTTGCCATCAGGTGATTGGTCTGCTAGTTTGCCTCTTCTGTCATGAAAAAATAGTAAAGTACTAACTATTACATTACTGCAGACGCAGGGAAAGAAGGGCTTGTGAGTAGGTATAGACGGATAGTGATACGAAGCCGGCAAGCCCTTTTCACGGCTAAGGCATTTATAGATTTATAGTGCTTTTCTCAAACATATGTAATGAAATAAAAAATACACCACCCAAAAAAACAGCTGTTTAGCCTGTTCATGAACACAGACGCCAAGTTTAAAAAAAATACTTCTCGGCCTAGGCCTTAAATTTTGAATGACATTTCTCTCGGGCCGTTCCGCCGGAAATGTGATATTTTGAAGCCTGTTAACGCACGTTATGACGCCATTTCATTGCATGTTTAAGAAAAAAAACTATTAAAATCCGCGAATGCCTGTTACTATCAACTACGAACAGTAACAGCCCAAGCACGTGTTTCGCATAAGTGCCAACGCACACAGGATTATTCCGGGCAGTCCATACTGCTGTTTGTTTTACTTGGCTCACAGTGGGGCGTGGGAATTGGTGGTTCCAGATAATGTAATCAAACTCGATGATCGACTTAATCGGGTTACGCGGTTGGAAAAACAGGATTGGGGAGGTAGGATAGATTGTGGACGTGTGCCTTGTGTTTTAAAAAAAACATGGTGAAATTTTGGTATAATGGACTGTTTGGTTTTACATAATTACCCTTTTGTTTCGATAATTAACGATTTGAGCAGCTTATACCGAATACGCTTATTATTGTAGGTACGGAATGTTTCGATTGCTTTACAGTATTTACTCAGGTAGGTACAGAATAATGAATAGATTTAATTAAAGCGCAAATTGTGGGCGCTGGAGCAAAACTAGCAATATCTTTCAAAAATTCTATTTAGATCGTCGATAATTTGTTGCGGACGATAGTGGATGTATTAGAAATCTTCCAAGAACTTTACTAATGAAAAAGCCGCATAAATATCTCCATCTTTTAGAGCATATATTTTCCTAAGCTTCTATAGCACAGTAGAAAAGTATTTGAATTAAGATCAGATCAGATTGTTTTTGTTGGCCTACGAGGGTCATTCAATAAGTACTTAGCCTACAAAAAAATAATGAAAATTTTGGAAAAGTGGCGATTTATTTTTTTAAGTCGATAAACTTGGCCCAACGATACTCCAGCTTTTTCAACCCATCCGAAAAATACGTTTTCCAGAGGTCTGCAAAATAGGTCTATGTGGCGGCGATGACCTCCTCATTCGACCCAAATCTATTTCCGGGGAGTGACTTTTTCAAGTATAGAAACAAAAAGAAGTCGCAGAAGGCCTAATCTGGAGAATACGGTCGATGAGGCAGCAATTCGTAGCGCAATTCGACCAACTTGGCCATGGCGACGGTGGAGGTGTGAGCCGGCGCGTTATCGTGGTGAAACAGTAATTTTTTCTTCGCCAAATGTGGTCGTTTTTTCTTTAATTCGGCGTCGAATCGGCCCAATAATTCGGCATATCAGAGCCTGGAGATTGTTTTACCCTTTTCTAGGTAATCGATGTGGATCACACCTTGTGAATCCCAGAAAACGGTCGGGTCGCCATCACATTACCGGCCGATGAAACAGTTTTTGCCTTCTCCGGAGCAAGTTCGCGGGTAAAAACCAGTATTTCGACTGTTCCTTGATCTCTGGTATATGTACCAGTGAATCCATGTTTCGTCACGAAACGATGCAAGAACTCCGCTGGATTCCGCTTGAACCGCGACAAACACGTCTCCGATGTGGTCTCACGATTGTGCTTGTTGTCTGGTGTATAAGGACACGCGGCAGCCATCGCGCCGACAGCTTTTTCGTGCCCAGTTTTTCGTGTAGAATATGATGTACCGTTTCTTCTGCATTGCCTATAGTCTCAGCTATCTCGCAAACGGCGGTCAATCGGCGGTCTGCCAATACTAGATTGTGGGTTTTTTTACCATTTTCCACCGTAGTAGCCGTTTTCGGGGCACCTGGGTGTGGCTCATCAAAAACCGACGCGCGGCCACGAACGAACTCGTTGAACCACTTTTTGACGGTCGCCATCGAAGGAGAAGAGTCACCGTACACAGCATCCAAGCGGTCTTTGATTTCGCTGAGCGTATCCCTTCCAAAAACAAGAATCGAATCACAGAACGCTATTGCTCTTTTTCCATTTTTGTAAAATCGACCGACACACTCGCTTCGAAAGGGTATGAAAATAAAACAAATGAAGGTAATTGACTGAAAATTCGACAGTGCATTCCAAAAAAAATTTACTGCACGATGATATAACTATTTTGTAACAGCAGTGCCATGGTACGGTGACGCTAAGTATTTATTGAGTGACCCTCGTATAAGGAATGTCCCACTGCTGAGCAAAGGCCTCTGCCCATGATTTCCACGAATTCCGATTAGATTTTTCTTCTTGACTTCTTAGCCAGTTGTACACGTCCTGATCGTCCAGCCATCTCCACCTAGGTCTACCATGTCGGCGCTGCTCTTTAGGCACCCATTAAGTGGCCACCTATCCGAGTGCATGCGGCAGACCGGTCAGCCCAGTTCCACCTTAGCCTGACGGTCCCTTAGTCCCACCTTAGCAGACTTGTTTTTCCAACGTCAGTTCTTCTTGTTTTAGAGTCAGATCAGAAAATAGATTCGATATTTTCCAGCAAACGACGAAAATACTATAAACATCGAAAGGAAAATAAAAATCGAATTTCTAAATTCGAAACACAACAGAGACGACTCAAATTAGATTTAAATTTAACATAACTCTTCACCTTAACGTCACGACTGCGTAAACGATTTGCATGTCGAATTGTAGTTCTCCATACAAATCGCTTACGCTGTCGCTACTCGCTAGCGAGTACGGTCACGTGAACTCATGGTAAGGGCTGGCTTTGTTATAGTCCAATAAAAGCCGCATACTATACACAATGTGTCGGTTACAATGAGTCCCGTGTCACGCCCAATTCCAAATAAACTGACACGAGACAAATTATGGGGAAGTTCTATGGGTAATCACGATCGTGTACCGCTGACGACCCAAGACCTTACTACTACACAGGAACGCCCATTATCCTTTAACAAGTACCAGCGATGATCAAATTACTGTAGAGCTCTCGCGTGAAAAGAGAATTTATTTGGAGCGATGCAATATCAAAGCTTTGGAAATCCTCCACTTGGTCTATAGGTGAACCTGATTGTTTATTTTTCGTGTTAGGGAAAAATTGGAGCAAGAATTTTGGAGGAATTTGAGACGGAAGGCCGGCACGCATGGTATAAATAATAACTATATGGACGAAAACTTTGATAAGTATATTTGAAGGTATTAATTAAAGCGGATATTTAAGTATGGTAGTATGTTTTCGGCTGATAAGAGACTCATGGATTAAATTACTTTTTTCCTGATTAAAGTGTAAATTAGGTGTATTCGAGTATAGATTAAAACAAAATCTAATTAAAAACAACCATTTTTTTTCATGTAAACTTGTAACAAAACACGAACAGCGGAAACTCGATCACCGAATTGTCATTAACATAAAGAAAAATCATAATTCGCTGACAATTATACATTCCGTTTCGTCTCTTTTGATCACCGTGCCCCTAATTAAGACGACAGCCAAACAGCGGCACGCGACAACTAAATGTCATCTTATTCGCATTTTAATAAAGAGAATAAAACATACATTTCATAGGCAAGAGTCCGTGATTCTCACGGTTTAATATTTAAATAGGTATATTTGACAGACCCCGCGGCAGCCACACGGAAGATAGATGATCATTATTTGATCTCAGATGCCTAATGGCTTTCGTCTGTGCCTGGATTTAGTATTTCAGTTTATTCATCTGGCCGAGCGGACGGATGAAAAGATAAAATTATGCTCACAGGAGCGTCTTTTTATCTCGTGAATCGCTTACCAGTATCGCAGAAATGTAGGACGGGATGTGAATCAAAAACAGCAGTGGAACGATTTAATTTCGTTGAAAGAAGGATACAAATGAGGTCATAACGGGAAAACGAGCGTATTTCAAAAATGTAATGTCAAAGGCTTTCTTGCACGATTGTTGTTTCCAATAAATGTGTATAATATAACTTAAACAAAGTTCACGAACAGAACCCACACAAACATACCAAGTATAATTAGTTTCAGAAATTCGAACATACCTTTACTTAAGTTTAGAACTCACAGCAATGTAACTCAATAAAACTTTTATTTTGTTATGGAAACTAGAACAATGTATTTGGAACAGTGTAAAACGATAATAAAAAATAATTAGGAATTCATTATACACATATGCCGCTGCTTATGTTTTCGATATTAATATAATATATTTAAATTATGAACAGCTTTGTTTGCTTCAATAGCCATAGCATATGCCTCGGGCTATACATATTAGCATACAATTTACATACTAAGTTATACCGCTACGACGGCTACGCCGTAGACCCGTAGCCGCTACGCTACGGGGCGTAGCAATGTTAATTACTTTAATGGAACCCTGGCCAATTTATTGTGTACTAGTTTATTGCTGGGTGCTCCGAAGGCGAAATGATATGTGTGGACACTTAACATGTGGTGTTTTAATACGCTTCTGTCATAAAGCGAAAAGTGGGACTATGGCAGTTAATGTCTATTTTATGTTTTATCGAGCTTTTTGCTGGCTGACGTGTTTTATTTTTCTAGTTGGATAGGCGGCGTAAACGTACCAAGCCGACCGGAAAATTTATGCGTTATTTCACGATTAAGCATAAAAACATCTGACTTCATCTCAAGTTATGACGACATACGGCGGAATTATATGTATTATGCTCCTATTACTTTGATACTCTCCACTCTGGATAGCCATCAAACATGTACTATCTCGTACAACGTAGGTTGAACGCAAATCAAACATTGCCAACTAAGTGTTTGCCTTAACTCCAAGGTAGTAAAGGACGGTCGGAAGATCGAGGTATTCGGGTATATCATCAACATGGTGTTTTGGGTATATTTTTTAGGGTTCCATACCCGTAGCTAACGGGACCCAATCCTTTGCTATCTATCCGCCTGTCAGAGCTGTATTAATTCAACCGTAATATGAAGAGACTTTAAATGTTTACATAATATGGCCATTACTATGGCCGCTATAACGACAAATACTTAACATAAAAACTAAATCCCTCCCCACTTACAACGATCGATTGAATTTCTTTCAAATGAATACCTTAGAACATAGGACAAAAGTTGCAGATATCAGCCTCCTATTCAAAATTGTAAACTCTGTTGTAGATGCAAATATCATTCATGAATTTAAAGTAAAATGTTGTACGAGACCAGTCCGCCACCCTCGATTGTTTGCCAATGTTGTAACTAATAATAATGTCTCGGCGAATAACCCAATTGTCCGAATGTGTCACACATTTAATAGTATTTGCCAAAAATGCGACATATTTTCAATGACGTTTTATTCGTTTAAAGCCACAGTGTCACAGGTCCTTAAATGCGAATAATTATTTAGTATAGTAATTAGTGTAAGTTTAATGTAGGTACTTCCGCTTTTTATTTAGAACTATAATCTGAAAATGATGTGAACAGTTCTTGTTGAGTTGCAAACAAATGATGATATTATGTATGTATAATATGTAATTAAGGCATAAGCTGTTAGTTTGTAACTTGTTACTGTTCCTACATATAATAAATAAATAAAATAAATAAAGGGGTCCCCATTCAGAAAATGCGTTTTTTAGGGTTTTTTATTTATTTACTAAGACCCGACATACATTACAAACGTACTCGTATATCCACGACCAACGAACAAGTCAAATACAATTCTTTAGTTCACGGCAGGATTTTTTCTTTTCCGAGATTTAAACAGGGGTAAAGCTAAACACAAGTTGTTATCCAATAAAGTTTTCGCAGACTTATAGCAGCTGTTACGACCTTGTCCTCCATGAGGGGATCACCTCTAGTGGAATAAAAATTCTTGTCATAAATTCGATTGTCATAACTCATTTCGCATAATGGCTTTCCTCATACATGTTATTTGTCATAAATTGTTATTTGCATAAAAATTTTACGTCATAATTGTTGTTCGGCAGGCTGTTCATAAGCATAATTTAGTATGGCACAAAATTTCAAATCATATCATTGAATGTCATAATAATTGATAGTACGAAGAAGAGCAACGCATAAATTATGGCTTTCATAATTATTAATGGCAATAGACATTATATAGCAGAAGTTATATCACATGTACCAAAAATATAACATTTGAAATAATGATACAAAACTTACAGCAGGAAAACAAAATGGGGGGACGGGGGGGCGAAGCCCCCCACACGGGGGGCTCGGGGGGCGAAGCCCCCCGCATTAAGAAATCCTCCTCCACACTGACCTCTTAGTTGTAGGTTAGGTTAGGTTAGAACTGTGAACCTATAAATACGAACATCGGCCAGAAATACTTTTCTGGCCGATGTTCGTATTTATAGGTTAGGTTAGGTTAGGTTAGTTGTAGGTTAGGTTAGGTTAGAATTGTGAACCTACAAATATGAACATCGGCCAGAAAAGTAGGTTAGGTTAGGTTTGAAAGAACTGCGACCCCCTCAGAAATGAACTGCTGCCAGAAAACCAGGCTGATGTTGAAATAAAAAATTAGGAGCTTGATATTTATGTTCTTCAGTATTATGCGCCAATGCACGATATGCATAAGAACATTATGACGATTAATGATTATGATTCAGGTTGATTGTGAACCTACAAATATGAACATCGGCCAGAAAAGTAGGTTGGGTTAGGTTTGAAAGAACTGCGACCCCCTCAGAAATGAACTGCTGCCAGAAAACCAGGCTGATGTTGAAATAAAAAATTAGGAGCTTGATATTTATGTTCTTCAGTATTATGCGCCAATGCACGATATGCATAAGAACATTATGACGATTAATGATTATGATTCAGGTTGATATGCTCCAAAATTATATGACATTCCTTACTTATGCGTAAAAACATTATGGTCATAAAATTTATGCGGATCAATTAATGACTATACACCTTATGCGCAAGGACTATTATGACAAAAGTGGTTATGCGAATCGACATTATGGCTTTAAAATGTATGCAACCCAATATGGAACCCTCCATGAGCACTACAAGGTTTACTTTCGAAGGACCACAGCTGGCATGTTGGAAGTTTCAAGAACTGTACACTTGGCTAAATCATAGTTGTGGTCAAGGCAAATCCTTGACCATTCTTATACCTCAATCGAAATACGTACTTAGAACAAGTACGCCCAGAACGAGAGTCTTCATATTAAAAATTTGCGAAAGATGAAGCCGCTTTTGGTATTATGTGTGCGAGTCTACGAACCAATCATAGAGACGTGTTGCTTGTGACATTGACGTTGTGACAGATGCGCACGGACGAAACGACGGGGCGGGGCCTGTGGCTAACCAAAATTGGCTTCACTTTCAAACGCCAACTAGGTTTGTAGGCGTATTCATTCTAAGAATACGTATAATCCATTTCATATACCTATATCAACGCCCGATTCCACTTGACTATGAGTACACAATGATAACCATAGTATTTTTGTTGTTTAATAATTGCTTATGATCTCAGCTTTTCAAATTGGCACGTGTCGCTATTACTTTATGTGTTTTTCCATTGTTACCGCCTATAATGACGTTCTCAAGTGGAATCGGGTCTTGATATTTCAAAAGAACTATAATTTTGCTTATTTTATTCAAAATGTTAAAGAAAAAACAATCTAAATCGGTTTATATCGACACTAGCTGTGCGCCCTGTAATCTACGGTTTATCAGATAATAAACCTATGAGTTAGAGTTCTCCTTAGAGTTTGATGTCACCGACCTCCATCCATACCGAAAACTTTATGCAAATTGGTCCAGCCGCTTGAGCGTGAAGAAGTAACAAACATACAAACACATTTACAAACTTTCGCTTTTATAATATTAGCGTGGATATCCACGCTATCGCTCTATCTCCGTGTATCGTGTAACCAAATGTGTAAGTCACGTGTAACTGCACGAGTCATAACGCAATGCAATACCCATATGACCAGCACATGCCATTAAAGGCTAAGGCAAAGGCTATCCCAAGTACCGCGAAGGGCCTGATGCTATATTATGCATGTATTATATATATAAACCTTCCTCTTTAATCACTCTATCTATTAAAAAAAACGCATCAAAATCCGTTGCGTAGTTTTAAAGATCTAAGCCTACATAGGGACAGGGACACACAGCAGGAAGCGACTTAGTTTTATACTATGTAGTGAAGTGCTTCAAAGAGTAAAAAAGTAATTCAATTCGTGTTCCTATAAACTAATAAAAATACTATAATCGCAATTTTTGCAAATGACACCATTTATTTTGGTGGGGGGTCAATTATGATAGTTGGATGATTGGGGGGGATAATTTGAACTGAGCAGCCCCGTCAAGCTGTTGATAGCATCCTTGACCACTCGAACTAACAAATCCCCTGCCCCGGGCCCGGATCAAATCAATGTCGGCCGTCGGCGGATATTAGATAATGTTGCCGGCGTTCCCTTCTCCCAATCTGTTTTGAAGTTATGTACGGACGGAAACAACGTACATATACACTGGGTAAACATGCCGTGTTAGCGGAGAAATGGTTAACAGTCAATCTCACATTTGTTTCACTCACACACACAAGCACTCCCATCTTTAAGCGTTGCGATGGCTAAAATTCATAATTATTAATATTATATTTTGTCAGGTCCCTGGCAGAATACCAGCGAAGTGGCTTGCTGCTTCATTATGTGTTTCTTAAATGTGCTGTAATTGTTTTATACCCGTACTAGTTTAAGTAGCATGTTTTCACTGTTTTCTTAATTTATTATTTTGTCTATCCATGTAACTTCCATATATCTGGGACGATTACGATTCTTCAATATTCTGTGTCTTATAATATTAATGTAACCTATAGTATCAATGTAACTCCCACGTATTTCAGAAACAGGAACATTTTGGCGCGTACAAGACAGCTCAAATGATATAACCTTTCAAATCTGAAAATACTTAGTCTCAGTGTTCCATCTGCCTGTTTTATTCAGTCACATAACCGACACGCAAGATACTCGAGTGGCACTTCAATCTTAGCAATCTCCGGCCAATCGTTCATGAGCACGCACTACATGTCTTGACATTCAACATACAGACTTATATGGCAGACTATAACATATTTGTGAACCATTTTGTGGTATCTGCAAAAGTATGTTTCATCAACTATATTAACAAATTGTATGACCCGTTTCAATTAATGTCGTTTGTTGGCTCTCCCGTGGCCAAAAGTTAACAGCTTTAAGCCAGAATTAACGTGCTAAAATCCTGTAGCTGAAATGCAAGGATAGCGTAGCTCCGCGCCTGCGCCTCTCCTTCACCCGGCGGAAAGTCGCGCAAGTGACGCGTGACTTATCGAAGCAAACGCGCGTTTGCATCGCTAAAAACGCGCCGTAAAAGAAACATACGGTCGAACATAGAACCCCCTCCTTTTTTGGATGTTGGTTAAAAAGACACGCAGGCGGCGCATGTATAGTTACGATGTAAACGAACGGTTTTATCACTACAAAATTGCTCCGTGGAATAAAAAAAAAAGGCTGTCGACGCTCGTACCGGGACCGTAGGGCTATCATATCTTACCGCGACTTCGCTTGTCGCGCGGCTCAGTAGCGCCTATCTTGCTCACACGGTATTGAAAGTAAAGTGACAGATAGTATTGCATGTCACAGTTCTGCTAAACGTGCAGGACGCGTCAACACCGCATTAAAAAAACGCGGTGTGTATAAGCCCTAAGTACTCGTGTAGCGTTTTACTAAGGTCGCATTAACAGCAAGTAATAAAGGCGTTTTACGCATATCACGGTAGAGATCTATGGAATATGAGTTCTACTCGCTTTGAGTCTGTTTTCCGCCGCCATCCACACTACCACACATCACTAAGGGCGGTGGAAGCCAACACGATTACGGTCGTCTATACCGCACCGCCTACGCCACAAATTGGCCAAAGTAATTAAAAGGCTAAATAAGAGTTTCGTTGGCAATATTTCTCATTTAACTAAGTACAAATTAATAGGCGAGCGGCGGGATTTTATTTCTTAATGGAAAGCGTCATTTGAGTAATGGCGTACCGGAGTGGTCGGCAGTTCGCCACGAGTGGAACTGGACGCAAAATTCACGAGGACTTAAATTTCAACTGCAGTCATCCAGTACCTATTTCATTCTTCCGGTCATATAGCTTCGTCATAACTAATAAATAGTACATTACTGCAGACGCCGGGAAAGAAGGGCTTACCGGGTGAGTAGGTATAGACGGATAGTGATACGAGGCCGGCAAGCCTTTTCACAAAACAAAATTCTCCCGGCCTCGGCCTTAATTTTTTTATGAAAATCCTATACAGTTACTTTACTGTTTACTTTACTTGGCTAGTTTTTACATATAAATTTATATTATATTTGTCTAATTATTAACCAATTTTCGTAAAGGTAAGTACGCAAGTTAGTGTACGTCCTGTTACTTATACTGTTAGCTTGATAATATTACTATGTTACTTTTATAAAATTTAATCAGTTTGTGAAAACTAGCCAAGTCAAATCTTGATATTGAATTACACCCCAAGTAAAATAAATGCATTGAGTATGTCGTAATTATGTCCTTGTATCTAAAAATTTTAGGGCAAAGAACTTGGCACCCATATAGATCTCAATTCTTTTGTCGCCGAAGTCGACAACGTTGCACGCGATATTGAAGTTGGCTCTCATTTAGCATCTATGTTTTTGATGGGATATAATTACTTTTTGTACAGACATTATTATGATGTGTAAATTACTTTATTATTAATTACTTGTGTATGTGCTATTCTAGTAGGTAAATCTTTTAAACAAACAATTTTCCAAATCGGTTGGTACGTGTTGGGTTCTTGTGTGTGTGTGTGTGTGTGTGTGTGTGTGTGTGTGTGTGTGTGTGTGTGTGTGTGCGTGCGTGCGTGCGTGCGTGCGTGCGTGTGTGTGTGTGTGTGTGTGTGTGTGTGTGTGAGAGAGAGAGAGAGAGAGAGAGAGAGAGAGAGAGAGAGAGAGAACGAATGTGTGTGCTATGCTAGTACATATTTAAAACAAAGAAAGAATTTTCCAAATCGGTTAATCAATGACGGAGTTCTGAGGCAAGAAGCATAAATAATAATTATTATTATAAAAGTAAAAAAATCACTGTTTTCGATTTTTTTATGTGTACACACACAATTACCAAGCTGAATGCCAAATTTCACCTTTCTAGGTCACCTGGAAGTGGGTTACGTTTTTGATTATTAGTCAGTCAGTCAGTCAGTGATAAAAATAGCGTTTTTTGGACTTTAATATCTCAATAACTATTTAACCTATATTTATGAAATTTGGAGTTCTAGTTGTACTAAAGGTTC
The DNA here is from genome assembly GCA_947623375.1 of Apotomis capreana. Classification (NCBI taxonomy): domain Eukaryota; kingdom Metazoa; phylum Arthropoda; class Insecta; order Lepidoptera; family Tortricidae; genus Apotomis; species Apotomis capreana. The sequence goes on from OX392501.1 coordinate 3,488,324, forward strand.
TAAATACATAAGCCAAATTTCATGTTTTTATGTTAAATAGATTTGGAGTTATTGGGGGGTCAAAAGTGGCTCCAAACGGTTCGTGTAATATAACACACGGCTGCTGCCCGCCAGTTCCTGGGGTAAACTTGGCTGGACACGCTGCCGCGTGTCTAGATATTGATATAGAAAGCGAGAAAACGCACGAGAATGCGCCCAGTGATAGACACTTGTATCCCACTTGGAGGCCAAGAATCACTTCGGTTCACTGCGTCACAGGCGATACTTACTGTATTGATGTAGAAGCAAAGTATATCCTGCTGCCATGCTAAAACTAGGTCAATAAAATGAGGAAGTACCTATATACATAGTTAATGGAACAGTCTAATGGACCTAAAACATGTTAGTCGCTCGAGTATTCGATTCAAGACCTGCGAATACGGAAAAAGAGAACGGGAAGTTGGTTATGAAACGTTTGCAAATGGTATTTTAGCGTGTAAGGTATGAGATTATAACATACATATACGTAACTGTTCCTTTTCGCAATATTAAATACCCTCCTGAAAAATGTAATGTGATCTACTGCAATGCAAGCAGGACATAACATTTTTCTTTCATAATTTTCCTTTGTGTCAATATTTATAAATGTAAAAAAAATTGTATTTTCACATTAAAAAACAGAATCGATAAAAGATTCTATTACAAGAAAATATATTAAAAATATATTTCGAAAACGAAAAAAATTATAATTTAGCAATGTTTCATCATTAATTGTGTGTTATAATTACTAGACTAGAAGGTACTGTGACTCATAAGTCATGCGAAAAGCCATAACAATCTTGTTTCTTCTCGGTAGTACCTAGTATCAGTAAAAAAATATCCTATAACCATCTGTGGATCTGTATACCTCTCTACACTTTCCTTCTTACCCAGCTACTGAACCTAAAGCAAAAAAGACTTATCGTCCCCGAGAATGAAGTTCCAGGTACCTTCTATTACTATAATAAATCGGTAACAACTGTTCTGGAGACATATTCGGGGACCCATTGGAGCGCGATGTTGATTGGTAATAACGTTAAGGCGGAACCAATGAAGCGGCACACCGGAATCAACTATGAACAAACTGATGTTTGATAACCTATTTATTAAGTAAGGAGATCGAATGAATTGAAAATGTTGAAGAGTTCTTCTTATTTATTTTTTTACACTTCGATACTATTTCAACGGCCATTTCGGCACGTCTTTTTCTGGGCTAGCACAAATTGCCATCACCCTTCTCGTCTCACTGTATTGAGAGGAAACGGACAGACAATATATGTCGTGCGACGTAGACTGTGTGTCATAGTTGTGCTAAAAGTGCTGTTTCCTCAACTATCACACAAAACAAATAATTACATTATTTGATTAGTTTTATCTCAATAAATACATATTCTTCCTCTACGAGCTATGAACATATAATAAGACCCATGAAGATCAATCTTTAAAAACTGAATTAGTTTTTTAATTGGATTTCGTAACTCGATATCCGCTGGTTGGATGAACTTGAAATGAAAGACGATAATACTTTAATTAAAGTCAGGGCAAAACTGTCTTTGTTATAAAATAGGTTAATTTCCGAATCGGGCACCCTTCCGTCCGGTCTTGCCTCGAAGGTACACTATTAACTTTTGTAAATATAACGTCTGGAATTTTCTGGAATTTTCTGCAATTATTGGACTCATTGAAATATAAAATAACTCTAATCCCATCACAGTATTTCCTTACAAAAACTAAAAGTATATCGAACGCGTGAAATCATAAGATTTTGCGTCAAAATCACTTTCAATCGTTTTGTTCAAGCCAAGTAGATCGCTGAATATTATCATAGGAAATAAATATGTTAGCTTTTATCATATTCTCTCGGTATATAAGGGAATATAGCGCTAAAGTTGGGAGAACGTGACAAGAATAAGGTATTCATGACTATAAGTTTCGGCTCAATCGAGGGAGTAAAGAAACATTTTCGCGTGTGGCAAAATCATGGGTGTTTTTCTGCTTTGCTTTTGCTTATTGCTTTTGTTTTATTATGACTTGGGAATTGATAGGCAATAGCAAAAGTGAAATCTTTAATACGTGACCACGATATCAAATTAGGTAAAAGATAAGGAAACCATTACTATCCTACGTGTATTGATAGACTTTGATCTTTTTGAACCTTCAAAGTTGCTGGTTTAAGAAAAAAACGTGCGACGTAGAATTCATCTGTGTTACAAATTGCTTTTTCATTGGCTGCCTAGACGAAAGACGTTATAAAATATGTATTTATGTACCCCACTGCGCAGATTTAACCTTAATTCGACTTCTCATGTGCCGTCACTCCGTCAGTCTTAGTTTATTTGAGTGATAGCTGGAAGGAGACGCGGTTTTACATGCGAAACGATAACATGACGAACCGTTCGCATTACATGAATTTCATCGACCAAAGTTTTGTACCTATATTCTTCAAGTTCATTTGCGGCTGGCGGTTCTATATGCTTGGCTATCAACTCATGTAAGGAAGAAAGTAAGGGTTTGGCATAGAACACCGATCCATCAAGTGTCGTCGTCGGTAGTTAACAACCCGTGACGTGGACACCTTTCACGCTCAGAACCTCTCGACTTGCCTTTTGTAATACGAGACCCTTCACATTGTGGTTGAGCTTATGACGGCTTTACAAATTGAAGATTTATTTGGAAGTTGTATAAACATATTAGTTGTTAGATATTCACATTTCAGTTCGTCAAGTTACTTATGCATTTGAAAGGTAAAGGTTCCACACACACGAACAAAGTAGCTGTATTTTTCTTGACTAGGGTTAGGACTTTTGATAGCGTACCGTGGTTCAAGTCCGGTTCAAGATGAGATCAGTCAAGATCCCAAGCAAACATCAGTTAAAAACATGTACACTTAGGTACATAGTGGGTAAATATCTCCCAAATTATTTGTTTCCTCAGTTGAGTACAGACAAACTTAATCCAACTCTTATAACAAACATACGAAGCCTCAGAGGCTTAAAGTAATTACCGTATAACACGTCAGTACCGCTCTTACTTATAGGTATTAACGTGTTTGTTATTAAAAGCAAGTTTGCCCAAGGACGTTCGGTCGCCGAATATCTCCGTAACGTGCTATTGATTACCGAGGTACACTAAAACTATTGATGCCAGAATTCTTATGGATACGAAAATCATTGTGTCGATCTTACAATATTGTATTAATCTTTATAATATGGTGGAATGGTGAAAATCAGTTTTGCGTAATGAGGCCGTAACGATAATTTGACAGATGGTGGTGATGAGTTGATACTTGATTTTGTTATAGAGGCCATTGCTATCAATGCGTACATTTTATATAAAACAAATCATACAACCTGCATGGTCATAAGCTGTTATATTTCAAAATTACATAATATGACTTTGATCGGAAGTAAGTACTCGTTTTCAAATTAATTGCTACCGAACTTACGTAGACAAAGAATCTAAGACAATAACACCGCGGTTACCTGCAAACTCGTTAATCTGTGTTTACCACACACGGAAACAATGCGTTCCGCTCCAACTCTTGGCTATAAAATTAATCCCAAGAGTTTCCAAGTTTGTCCCCGTTTCGTGGGGCTTAGTTAGGATTTCATCGATAAAATCTGAAAAGTTTGACGGAGTTTCGGTTGTTTCTTGGTGCTTATTTTCATCTCGTAAATGGTTCTTAACTATCAGAGGGGGCGATCTTAATTCTTCTCGACGGGATGACTTAGAAGATTGTAATTACTTTTGCTTAATCATAATTGATATAGGTACGCGAACTTGGCGAACGTTTTTCCGCGTTTCGAAATAAAAATAACTTTTACGGGGATTTTTTGACAAGTGAAATCGTACATGTCAAGAGACAGTTTGAGATTCAGACTTACGTTTCTGATGGCGGCTAGGCGGCTTGGAGTAATGTGAACATTGGGTTCTACCTGTTGAAAAGATAAGTTTTCAATTAAAATAGGTAATCATAATAAGTAGACATCAGATAATCTAATCAATAAGGCTTGTTCAAATAATTGCGATATAAGCCAAACTAGTAGCTTCAATACATATAACTTAAGGAGACATATAATATTTATTTAAGTTATGGTATTGGTAGCCAAGATTGAGTAAGTACACACTACGAACTAGAACATAGCGGTTATCTTACACTTGTTTACTTGTGTTGTGAACATCATAAACTAATATCATGTGAGTGATATTTACATATAATATCCAAATAAAATTACATGAATAGTGAGTCAATATGATATAACGCGAGAAGCATGATATGTATACGTAAATTATGTAAAACGAATGGCGTCAATCTTATGCGCAATAGTCATTTATACTGCGCGGGAAGATCGCCAGTGCTCTTTTTACGTGATTTAAGTATATTAATACACTATGGTGGTTTTATCAGAATGTCACATACATTATAAAGACGAACAAGCTCTTTGGCTCATAAAATTATTCCCCTCGAAGGATCTTTGCACAATTGAGCATATCTCAGTAGAAAATTCTGTCGTTTACGTCTTTATTACAAAACAAAGCAAGGCCTCTTCGGATATATGTTCTTAAATTTAAATTTTAAGTGGAATAGGTATTTTCCTTAGCATTCCCGTGAGCATTCGAGCAGTTTACAGTCTTTTCGATTTAATACATGTGGATATAGACGTCTACCCGTTATCGTTTCTTCACGGCAATGTTGAGAGTACATTCTAAATCCAAAATAAGTATGTTTTTACGTGACGGTTTCCAGTCAATTACTTTGAATGAGAACTTTTTCAGCGTGTCGGGTAAATTGTAGGAACAATCATAAGTAGAACGCGATCGAAGTGCAAGTGCCCCAAAACAATGTAGCATGTAGGACCGTTTACCAGTATATAGGTATTAATTACTGTTACGATGTGGGCCAAAGGCGTTCCCCTCCTTTTCAACTATCGCAGGCTGTTTGGCGTGACCTATATTTTTTAACAATAAAACGCTCCAGACGACTCACCACCACCATTAGGTCACTCTGCATACGAGTTCAGTTTTAACATAATGAAATGCATTCCAATATAAAGCGTAGCACTTTTATTGCTTGCAAGTGTACGCAGCGTGCAATTCAGTAAATAGAAAACATCTAGAACACTGGTTACTATATTTTTCATTGCACTTCGCGTTGGACATATCACGAACAGTCTTGGCGTAGGTACTAGGTCAAATGTTTTGGCTGTTTACCAAAGAAAAGCTTAATTTACTCGGACTTAATAGTGGAACTTGTGAACAAGGCTCAGTGGGGGTAACACAATAACGATTTTATCTGAAAGAAAAAAAATATTGAATACATTTGTCTCTAGATTTTACTGGAGATACGCGTGTAAGGCAGAGCGGAGCGGGGATGTGCAAAATTATTAAATGAAACAATAACATTCCTCAGATTTAAATGCAATTATTTTGGCCTCTACAAAGACGCAACCTGATTCTTCTGTGGACAGGCAACTATAGTGCTGCCGAACTCTGTGTAACATTAAATTGTCATTACACTCAAGTTTTTTTGAAAGATCAAAATCTTTCAATCAGAGTTTTAAACTATACTAGTCTGGTTTATTTTTGCCTTTCTATCCAAAAAAATAAAAGATATTTTGCTATAGGTAGAATTATTATTGAAAATAATGAAATAGAAACTCTTGGCTATTAATTCAACATGTATGTTTTAACAAAGGTTCCTCATAATCATAACCTCAGCAGTCAACCTACCTGCGTAACAATAGCTAGAAAAAAAAACAATGTCAAAACTTTGCTAGACTTTAGCCGACCTTGTAGGTTAACGACTTTGTGCCTTTATTTCTGTAAAATAACTGCGAAAATACACGCTGCGATTAAACATCTCTAAACTCGTAACTAAGTGGTTATATACAGAACTCTTTCAATAAAGTCTCGATAAATACATCGCCATTCAGCCATGATCAATGACGATCATCAAAAAAAAGATAAAACTAACATACTTTATGCAAGGATCGAGCTAATTTTAGATCACTTTAAAGATCTTCTGTATAGTAGTAAAGTCATGACCAGACATCGGTCTTTTGGGAGTAAGAGGTAGGGATTTGCTACGTCGATAAACTCTCTTATCGATGCTTTCGCTATACTAGTGATCGCTCCCAGCTTCGTTTGTAAGAGTGTATTTCTTTTGGAGACGATCGCGATCGTTTGTTTTGACAATAGCAAATGGGAAAATTATTCTGAAATACTCACTGAAGAAAAATACGAGGATAACAGAACTTGTGAAGATGATTTTAAAATTAAGTTATTATTTAGAAGAGCAAGGACAAATCGTGCAGTTTTGCATATGGATCACGTTGTATAAGCATAATGAGTTAATTCATATGAAAAAGTACTCAGTCAGGTATTAAATACCATGCTTTACATCGCTTTGCGTTTGTGTAGTATTTGCGTTGTAAAGTATCGATAAGCTAGTTTATCGATATGGAAATCCCTACCTGTCACTCAATATTCTAATGTCTGGTAATGACGTACAAACACAAACCGCTGCTAGATGATTCTAATCGATTCTGTGACGCGAACTGCATAAGTTTTATGTATGACGCACCGCCATTTAAATAAGAGAACAAGGCCAAATGCGCATCGTGCAGTTCTGCTTACGGATCACGTTGCATAAGCATAATGAATTAAGAGGCCACCGCTGAATCCATACTAACATTATAAATGCGAAAATGTGTCTGTCTGTCTGTTACCTCTTTACGCTTAAACCGCTGAACCGACTTAGATGAAATTTGGTATGGAGATAGTTTGAGACCCGGGAAAGGACATAGGATACTTTTCATCCCGAATAAATTTAGTGTTCCCGTGGGATGAGCTGGTAACACCGCGGGGCACAGCTAGTTTTCCATAAAAATCGAGGTTTCGTTTTCGTCTGTGTCCTCCTCCAAAACTTAACCAATCTCAGCGCAGCTGCCGACCAGGCTCAAATCCTAAAGCGCCGCAAATACTCATCTTTGTCTAAAGATTACGAATTTATAGTAGTAATAGTAGATATGAAGGCGTTTATGAGGGCCCTGTCGCCTCGGTTGGTTCGCGTCTCAGGGGACCCCAGAGCTGGCGCGTAGGTACCTCTCGCAGAGGATCGCTCTTGCGATCCAAAGAGGAGACGCCGCCAGCGTAATGGGAACCATGCCGCAGGCAGACTTGCTGGACGGGGTATTCTTTTTATAGAAAATGTATATATTTTTTTTCTAATTAGCTTTAAGCTTTATTAATTAAATACATATAATTATCCTTTCTTTTATATTTACCTATAGTTTTTAGTATTGTAAATATATTGTATGTGTTTATTTTAAAATCAACTATTGACATCAATCTTAACAAAAATTTAGTAACTGAATGGGAAGAAAATGTTTTGTGTCGGACTATTTAAATTTTTGGGTTTAGTATTATACTATTTGTGTAGTCGGCGTCTGTTTTTGGTCAAATTTCCGCCGCAAACGGAAGCCCCGTACACAAATTCCATAATAATTTGCACAAAAATCAAAACGGTCCGACACAGAACATTTCTTTCCTATTCTCTTCTTTACATTTCGTAGAGATTGGTTAAGTTTTGTAGGAAACAGACGAGAACGAAACCTCGATTTGTATAACCCGGTTAGGTTAAGATTGCACCTCATTTGTATGCAAAGTCATAGTTACCAGATGCAAACTTAACGTAAACTGATAGTATAGGAAAAGGAGCAGTGATAAATCCTCTTAATGTATATGAAAAAGGTACTCTCTCAGGTATAAATACTATACATTACATCTCTTGTGCTTGCGTAGTAAATGTTATTATGTGCAATTGTGCATGTGAACTACAATTGCAAGCGTAGCCAATGCAGTCTATTGTGATGTAATTCATCGTGAAATTATGCAAATATTTGTTAAAAGCTAAAGCAAATATACCATATTTGGACAGTGGTTGGTTAGCTTTACGGCAATTTGGATAAATATTTCAAACGGATCCATATTGGATCACATAAAATTCTAATCTAATTAACAATTGTCATTCAGTATAATTTTCGTAGTCAAAATTTCTATTTTCTTTGAAACAAATAACTTTCCAGGATTTAATCTAACCTAATGGGTTTTACTCTAAAAACCCTTGTAAAGTTAATAATTTCAGAGTTATGGCTTACGATTTTACAATCTATGGTTATGTGAAAAAATGCGCACCCAATTCACAATTTTTATTAGTTTCGTCATCAAATGTTTACATGAATATGAACATTTATGTGTAAGTCAAATGGGTATTTCCAGATCCAGATCAAACTTACACAAGCTGTTTCTACATCTATACCGTACTCGCTTGTGACAGCGTAAGTGATTTGTATGGAGAATAGTGGCTTGGGTCCCTGAGTGTGGATTTATAAATTAGATTAGTTTATATAATTTGTTTAGATTGTTGGAATGTTTATGTATATGCGCCATACGATTAAATAAATAAATGGAGAATAGTAGAACGCCCCTGGCGGTTACTTTGTAGAACTACTTACAATCTCCATACAAATCCTTTACGCAGTCACTAGCGACTACTGTCACTGTAAACTCTTGGTAAGGGTACTGCTGAGCCTGTGGTCACGTGTGGTGTTCTCGTATAGGCTTAACATAACCAAGACCTATCACTTTTCATATCACCATTTATGTAACCTATAAAATATTAAAAATGACATTGATTCATAGATTATCTCGGACTACTGAGAGCTCTGTACTCCACCAAATTTAGGCCATTTAGAGTAGGTAAATTAAGTCTCCAATGTTACTTATGCCTGAAAATATATAATGCCTCAATAATGTAAGAAAAAAACTTCCAAAAATGAGATTAAAAAACTGTTTGTAAAGTTTCAAGTAACGTATTTATTACGCTGCTACGACAAATACTTAAATCTACTTTCAACTTTTGGGACGAAACAAATCACCGAAACACTTAAGCCCCAAAGAGATTTATTGAATTCCGATAAATAAATAGAACCGTGTTTCCTCCATCATAATCTTAACAATTTGCAGCGCCGACAAGTTTGGCTTCAAACACAAACAGCTTCAAATTAATTAGAAGGCGTAAATATCTCTTCATTTATTATATTTAAAGCAACGCCTAGCTTCCAACGTACACTTACAATGACACAATGTTTTTGAAACAATAGGCTTGGCAGAATTTTTGGATGACTATGAAATTATATTTTAATCTAATAAATAGTCCTGCTGTAAGGATCTACAAGCAGCATCAGGTCATTTTATTTTTATTTAGCATGGTTTTTCCAAAAAGTTTTTTTTTAATTGACAGTTTGACATTTTTCAATAATAGTGGCTGAAGGAAACTTTATAAGCTAAAAAACTAGTCTATGGTTGATACTTGTCAATAATGCAATAATGTATATTACCTAGTTCAATTAATGATGTATGTATTCTTCTAACAACTAACAATTAGCACGTAAGGTTCAGCTGTTAGTGCTAATTCTGTATAATAAATAAATAATAATAATAATAATAATAATAATAATAATAATAATGTTAAAATTTCAACGGTTTGACACTGACATGTGTTAGAATTTGAATGGTCTGACACTGACGAGTGTCAAAATTTCAACGGTTTGACATTGACAGGTGTCAACCATGAACAATAGCAAGGTCCTAGGAACGGATTGAAACATTCAGGATTTTAATTATTTAAATAGGTAGCCGTTTTCCTATCTGAAAATAAGTTAAGTCTCACGGTACTATTCTAGTTAAAGTTAACCGACGAGTCGAGGGAGTAACACTGCGGGTAACAGCTCCATTGAAATAAATTCTGCAAATAAGTTAGCTGCGCCACTTTCCTATCGCGCCACTATGCTAATACTATGTCCACTTCACTTTCAGCCGTACTCCGAGTCTTTTGGCATCTAGTTGGCACGTTCAAATTGAAATGCCGAGACGATTTAGAGGTGAACAGTGGAAAGATAGCTTCAAATGCAGTCTGGAACACGAATTTGAAACCTTAGCTGAAGCCTTAAGATTATAACATGACTAGTATGAATGTTTTACATATAACATTACGTCGTGATTACGTCTGACGTTTTCACGTAAATGGGACCTTTTTGATGCTTACATTAAGACGTTTTGACCGATTATTGATGTAAAGATGCAAATATTAAAGTTGAAAACTACACATGCTAATCCACATCTAAACTATCACTACTTACGAAGTCTATTGTTTGTGTTTTAATTTGGGACTTACGTTTAGAATTCTAGATGGCTGCTTCAAGTAACTTTATATCTATATATATAAGTAAAACTCAAAGGTGACTGACTGACTGACTGACATAGTGATCTATCAACGCACAGCCCAAACCACTGGACGGATCGGGCTGAAATTTGGCATGCAGGTAGATGTTATGACGTAGGCATCCGCTAAGAAAGGATTTTTCAAAACTCACCCCCTAAAGGGGTGAAATGGGGTTCCAAAGTTTGTATGGGGAAACAAGATTAGTAAGACTATTTTATTCGAAACTTCACAGGAGTATTCCTAACGATAAATGAGTAAACACGTGTTTAGGTTTTTTGAAAATTCAACCCCTAAAAGGTAGAAATGTGGTGACAAGGTCTGAAAATCAGCATGGGTATTGTTTTTATGGTTTATCGGGTCGCTGATTACGAAAACCTCAACGATTTTTCAATACAACGTGGCGGACGTGAATTAACATCTTCCCTGTTGGGGTGAAATGGGGTTAAAATGTCTAAATACTAAACCGCTGGTTCTAGAGTCCATATTTGGAACCTACGTGTCCTTATAAAGTCTAGGGGTGCAATAAAAGAAGCATTTGTCAAAAGTCACCCCCCCAAAGGGGTGAAATGGGGGTCGTAAGTTTGTATGGGGAAAAAAGATTAGACTATTTTATTGAAAACTTCCAAGGAGTATTTCTAACGATAAATGAGTAAGCACGTGTTTCATGTTTTTTGAGAATTCAACCCCTAAAGGAGGAGAATATGGTGACAAAGTCTGAAAATCAACAAGGGTAATGTTTCTATGGTTTTTCGGGTCGCTGATTACCAAAACAACAACGATTTAAAAAAACAAACGTGGTGGACGTGAAATACCGTCTCGCCTGTTGGGGTGCGATGGGGTTGAAATGACTAAATTTGAGTATGGGTGTAATTTTTATGGTTTGTTGGGACGTTAATTACGAAAATACCACCGATTTTGAAATTTGATTTGTGGTCATGAAAATTCTTGAAAGCATTTGCGCCAAATTGCAATTTAATCGGTTCAGTAGTTTTGCAGAAAATCGGTTGTAACAGACGGACTGACAGACAGCTACACGTGATCCTATAAGGGGGTTCTGTTTTTGCTTTTGAGGTATGGATAGAGACCTGCGTTATCCTAATAGATAAAAAAAAATAGTATTTGGTGGCATCTCGATCGTCGTCAATCGGTAGCTATAGGCGGGCGGCGCGTTGGGACGGGAGAAGTAATGATCGGGAAACTTCCTGCATCCGTAATAAATACATTTAAGCTTTTCAATAATTATGTTAAGTCATTTTAGAATTCTGAATTATATTTATCTGGCTCAAAATAATTCATTTTTCATTCATCAACGAAGAGAACCTCAATATCTTACAATAGAACATGACGTAACTTAGAACATGGCTTAGAATCATTAAACCAATCTCGAATATCCCAAGTCGATAAGCGGACGCTCGGGACATTATAAAAGCTTTATACAAATAAAATGCACACATATCCCGGTGTCTTAGCGCCACTTCGAGTTATGAAGTTTGAAGTGAACTTTATTTGGTACAGTAACAGCTAAGATCGCTTGATTTGAGTGCTGTTTTCGGTTTGATTTGATAAAGTGGACTTATGATAAAATAAAAAGTATTTCCCAGTAATATTAGAAAAGCGAAAGTCTGTGTATGTTTTGTTACTTTTTGGACGGATATACATGAGGGAAATGCAGATTGCAGATTATACCCTAACTTAACAAATAGCCTACTTTTAATCCCGAAAAAAAGAGCATTGTTCCCGTAGGATGATGTACATTATATAGGCACGCGAGCGAAGCCGCGGGTTAATGCTATCATTGATAAACACGATTAACTTACTCGAGGTTAGGTGATTCGAGTCGAGCTTAATCGAGTAGAGCCAAGCCACTCTTACGACTGCAGCTGAAAAGTACTGAACGGGCATTTTATAATGCGTTGTCCTGTTTGAAATTCCTACACCTGCACTGATAAAATAATGCGCATATTTTCGAACGCTACGTTTTCCGCTGATGTATTATGAATCGGGTCGATTCAAAGCGATCATTTTCACGTCGATGTACACATGTGTAGCTTTGTTATATTATATTCAAAGTTACCTCTTTCATGTCGCTGATGACCGAAGCCGTGATCCACTTTCGAGATGAACTTGTTTCTATAATAGATAGGTAAGGTTTGTCAGGACAGGACAGGAAATAGGAGGCCCGCGACTCCGGGGCTCTGTCGATTAAATGACAACGAGCGACGTTGATTGCTAACCTGGTATTTGTTTTTACTATCGGTAAGCAGTAGAATACCTATTATGTTTGCTAACATGTTGTATTCTATTAAGCCATAACCTTTAATTGATTTTTTGGCTTCTGCAATATAGGCTTAGTCTAAGAAATTCAGGATTTAAGCATGTTATGCACGCTTCTACATACAATTTCTTGCTGTACTTATTTGTTGTTTTTGTGCAATAAAGATTTTTTTTATCGTATTTTATCTTAAGCTGATTGGATACTCGTATTATGGAAAAGCGTAGTTTGAGTAAAATACCGATCAGGATTTATGCGTTTCATAAAAATAAATAATGTTAAAATGGTAACTATATGTATAAGACGCAACTTTGTCTTCGAAACTACAAGAATATAACCATGACAAAATACAGGTACTAAATTATTAAAATATATTAGGTAAGCTCGCTAATGAATCGCTCCTTTGAAGACAACTTTTTTGGCATTTCATGCCATGCAGAGTTCTTCGCTAAGACTAGCCGTGAAAATAAAGCACAGTGCAAGTTTAGCAGACTGGCGCAATTTTGCCGAGTAGATATATACTCGGGTGATTCTACGGGAGTTTCATCCACCGTCATTCCGCTGTCGAAAATATTGAAAGAGTGAGCTACACCTAGCAGCAAACTGTCATGCAATGATACTAAGTACTTCTTATCATAATTGAGAACCGATTGTCATAAATGATCGATTTTTATGCATATTATGGCTCATTGCCGTGATATTTATTACCGCGGACTGACGGCGGGTGAAACGCCTGTTGAATCAGCTAAGTACGAACGTTCCACGACTTTAAACCATATACTTTGCACGATACAGCAGAAAAGATTATCAGATTACCATGCGCTGCTCTAATAGTAAGCATATTTACACTATTTATCACAGCCTGGTAGCAAATATTTGCAAGAAACTGTTAGGTAAGCTTGATAATAAGGCTTACTTTGTTATGTTGGAGTTTCACTTTTTCAACCGACTTCATAAAAGAGGTGCTCCGTCTTCCATAAACCGATTTGGAAAATTCTTCTTTTGTTTGAGAGTAGGCACACCTCCAACTCCTCAAATATTATAAGTACAATACAAAAAAATGCGTGAGGTGTTATAATGCGATTCGCGTTTTTTACCTGTCTCGCTTGCTCTTACGTGATTCCGATAAGAACCTCTCAGTTTTCACCCAAACCCGAATGGAAATCTGAGAGCTCACGGCGTACATCTATAGCGATTTCGGTGTTTTCTTATAGTAAATCGTTCAGTTATTCTCGGATACGATATCTTCTAGTTGAAGTCGGTTCATTCTTGTGAAAAAGTTTTTAGACGGATTTAAAACTGGAAACTATTGACTACCATCTCGCCAGGCGGTAGGAGAAAAAAATAAAAAATAAAAGCATAAGAGTAAATCTTCTACATTTTGAAATTTGCCTTTCTGTTAACATGAATAATGCACACGAGCAAAAATTAAAGACTTTAAAATTATCAAAGGCATATTTACTGGACTATGTACCGCGTAAATTGGTCCCCCGACGCATGTGTTGCAAACTTACTAGTAAATAACTTAGCTTCCATCCAGCCTTTAACCCGGCCAAAGGTGCATAACGACGTAACTACTCATCTGAATACAAGATACATAAGTCCTTTTCGATTGCAGCAGGACCGCGTTAAACTTTGTAATGGAGCTGAAAGCTGTTGTATGATAGATTGAGGCCATCAAAATTGAAAGGGGTGACGTCAAGGGGATGGAGACATCCCTAATCATATTATTTGAGCATGCAATAGATGAATATTGTTAGTACTCAGTTGGATCTTTTAAGTCGGCCACATTGTAGTGTTGCTTGTGAGTTACCTGGGAAAAAAATGGGCGTTTTTTTAAGTTAATTCAATCTATTTTCTGGTTATGTATGACGCAGAGGTACGATTATAGAGTATATTGAATGTATTTGTACGATTAAGTAGGTTCATTCAGAAGAATGCACTCGGTAGTATCAAAAACCAAATAAGTCGGTAAAATTAACCTAGTCTCCTACTAGTCTACGTAATAGGTAAACACTATGATTCTTAGTTAACCTAGTTATTAGGTTAATTAATAACTATGTTAACCTACTTGCAGGTTGGAACATATTGTTATTCCACGTGCAAATAAAGTTGCGGGTGTCTTATAGTCTAATTAATAAACGTCCTACGCTACCCCTGCTACTGAAAAAGAACAGCCAGTCATACCTGCGTGGATACCTACTTCACAGCATTTTACCAATATTTTCTTGAAGATGTCTCCAGATTTGCGTACTGTACACTATTAAGTACTGTACGTCTACATATTTCATGGCAAAAGCTTGCGAACGTGTATTGCTGAACATAGTTCTAATGTGACCTACAATGTAACATTCCATTATTATTAAAATTAAACGTAGCATACATTTATGTTCTAGAGCCCATCCCCAAATGATCGGATCAAACTGCTTGAATAGTCGGTATAATGTAAACACCGTCTTATCGCAGTAAAGAGCTTACCTAAAGCTTTTTACTCTCGCCGAACCAAGGTGAAGCAGGCATTTACTACGCAATACTTTTCAAATATTTTCCTGGCTAAGTATACAGACACAGTCTGGAAAAGACGAAAAGTGTGCACTGCACGTAGCCTTTATTGGAGCGTAGAGCAAGTCGTCAAAGACCAGTACTAGGTACAGTATAAAGTTTATACTATAAACGTATCCTTCATAATTTAAAAGGTTATTCATTCGAGTGTTTTTTCTTGTTTGAACTTTCCTGAATCGGAAAAACTTTTCTTTCTTTTGTGGCTCAACGATTATGTTGATTTTCGGAAGCCTTATAGTGGGAAATATTATACGGATTAGGATATCCTGAGTAACTAAATACTTTAATTCGTAATATTACGAAATTATCATTATTCGAAACTTCCCTGCTGCAGTGCCCTTACCATGAGTTTACAGTGACCGGACTCGCTAGCGATTGCGTAAACGATTTGTATGGGGCATTGTAGTTCTACAAAGTAAGCTCTAGGGGCACTGTATTAGTGTCCATGCAAATCGTTAGGCTGTCTCTGGCGAGTACGGTCACTTTACCTCAGGGTAAGGGTCCAGGTGTAAAAAATATCATCGACATCATCGTGCATCTCTCCCTTGAGAACTACTTATTATTATATAATACATAGTTATACAAAGTAATCGTTAGGGGCGCTGTATTGGTACAGAAAAACTCAAACCTAACCGAGGATTTTGTTATGAAAGCGGGCAGTTTGGAACAGACTCAATGCCGCCACAAACGCAGACACGTGTGATATCAACGAAGCGATATCCTATAGCTCTCTGCTGCTGATACTGTTATCGCGCATAATCCAACAGCGTCACTTGTTCACGTTAAACGTTGTATTAGCATTGTTGTGGCAGGGTTACCAGACATCTACATTTTTGGTATTTCTATGATTTTTATGCAGAAATTGCAGTCTTCACAGTTTCAGAAAACATGTTATCCAGGTAGGTGAAACACGCCAGTCTCTCTGTGTTATGCAATACTATGCGATACGCTTTAACAACCAGAACAACAACAACAACAACAATTCTTTATTGCACACCAACAAGAAAAATATTTTAATCGAAATCTTAATTTATAAATGGTAGACAATAGGCGGTCTTATCGCTAAAGAACGATCTCTTCCAGACAACCTTTGGGTAGAGGATTGAGCAAAAATAAACAATAAAAGAGTAGATGGTGAGATAAAAAAATTCAGCAACATAAATAACATATAAGACACAAACTTATAAATATATATTTAAAGATAAACATACATATATGCTTTAAATATATCTTATAAATAATGACACAAAGGTAAATTAAGAAAGAAGAATTGAATGCGATCTACTACAATCGAAGCGGGGTTTGAACCCGCGACCTCTGCGTTACCGGCGCATTGCTCTCCCAACTGAGCTATTCGACCGCTACGTCAGTCACACCAAATCTTTCATCCCTTAATCCTTTACGCTACTGGAGCGCCCTCTGCGTCATATATGTTTTTTGAAATGCTTATTGCGCATTAGCCATACCCTAGGATGTGCGTTTTACACGCACGATCCCCAATCCCCATTGCTTTACAGCAAGTGTGAAGACTGCGAGAGAGATGGCGCTGTTCTAAATATTTGTATAGAATCTTTTTATCGATTCATATTTTTTATGTGGTAATACCACATTTTTATTTTTATAAATAATGACACAAAGGTAAATTAAGAAAGAAAAATTGAATGCGATCTACTACAATCGAAGCGGGGGGGGACGCAGAGGTCGCTCCAGTAGCGTAAAGGATTCCCCGCTTCGATTGTAGTAGATCGCATTCAATTTTTCTTTCTTAATTTACCTTTGTGTCATTATTTATAAAAATAAAAATGTGGTATTACCACATAAAAAATATGAATCGATAAAAAGATTCTATACAAATATTTAAATATATCGTTAAAATTGTATCGGAGGCGATTTGCAAATGGCCAGGAGTTTACTTTATTCTTCAACTGCTTGTGCTGTAAATTTCAACCCACATATTTTTTACAATTTTCACTTTAGTCATCATTTCTCCAGTTTAGACGATTTTGACTCGAATTCTCTCGATACGAAGATCAATCAAATCAACAACCTTCATATTTATAAACCGGGTTTTCAGAATAGGATAGAATAGAATATGCAGCAATTGAATGAGCGGCACGGCACGATGCAAAGTTCTAATTTCGAACGTCGAAGTAACTCCAGAGTTTTAATCAGGACAAGATTTTGTGTTATATCCGTCTGGTAACCCTGAGCGCATGGCGATTTGTCGTGACGCCAATGATAAAACTAATAGAGCCACTTAACAGCAATGTTGCGTTGTAGTTTTAATAATACCCATATGGATGGCATGGCATTAATATCTAAAACAATATATGTATCTTAACAGTTTCCATATATTATTTCCACAAATGGTATAGCTGTCATACTTGTAATTAGTTTAGCACAAAGAGCATCACAAATCGATATACAATAAAACCAGAGCTCATGAACTGAGTCGTCAAATCATTTGCAGCCTGGGCATTTGACTCAAATGCCCAGGCTAAACCAGGTGCAGTCCGAAAGGGTAGGTCTCAGGGGACACGAGACTCGACCCTAAAAATATTCTAAAATAAATGAATAAAAAATCAATTGTGACCTTCTCCAAAATTTCTGGCTGCGACCGAGCCTGGGCCAAACCTTAGGATTTGGAACACTGATATGTAAGTATTTTAGAAAGACTGTGCTAATACTACTAATGCAAGAGGTGCAAGCCGTGACGGTCACAAGATCGTTCACTGCTGTTATACAAGATAGACTGCATTCAAACAGGAGTTCTAGTGTAGTTGACACAACAACAACGAAACTGCAAAGCAGTGCAGCGACCTAGCAACTGCACATCGGCGGAAAGCAAGCTGCAGGGCTGGCTTCAGGGTATAGCCACCTGGGCGACGGTCTACCTAGCTGCATGGTTGTAGTTGTACCAACTGTAACAAAACTGCATTAAAAACGTGCAGATCTTGTGAAATCCTACACGTTAATACAGCTCACTGTTGAACCTGACAGGTGTGAGTGAGTGAAAACATCGCTTCCCCCCATTCATCTCCGGCGCTAACACATGCTGTCAATTTGTGAATAATGGAGACGGATTGAATGAACATAACGATCGACTTTGCACAGATTACATTTGCATGTGTTATTATGCAAAAGTAGATAATGTCACGGCATTGTCTTTATCTTGAAAGATACTATAAGTTTTATAGAAAAAACTTTATCGGATATCACGATAACGCTAGTTTTGGCGCGTTTCGTAAATCACCAGTTCTATTGGAAGCAAATTCGGTAATAATTACCATTTATTCACCAGATCCTTTCTCCGTCGGACCAATTCATTGCCAGATTTAGTTTTTCCTTAGATTTGTCATGTAGCGGGGGTTGGGTTGAACGAGCGAAGCGTCACCGTTTTAGCTTGGCCCTTCTTTCGTATGTTGGACATCCAGACGCTTTCCGGTTGTTATTCACGCCTAGAGGTTTATTCCTCAACTGACTCTCATGAAATTTTGCGAGAATCGCTAAATATATAGAATCCTTTCGTCAATTCAGTTTTTCAAAATGGCGGCGTTATGGGGGTCGAAAATATAAAAAATTACAAACTTCGGAACAAACTCGCGAGGTCTACAGCTCGCAGAGCCTAGGTTCTACACAGATTTTGTTAACAGACAGTTGGATTATTCGGCAGATTAGCTTTAAGGCATACAGTACACGTCAGTCTCAGTCGTGAGTAAGGAGCTATGATTCAGACCAATGATATTTTATACTGGGAGGTGCCCGCAACTTCGTACTGTTATTTTTTTTTCTTTGCAGTAGACGGGTTAAAAGTATCCTATAACCATCTTTGCACCAAAATTGGTTAACATTTGTCCAGCCGTTTCGGCGTGATGCGAGGGCAAAGGAAATTATGAATACAGAATCTGCATCTGTATTACAGATGCGCGGCCATACATAACAAATGACGATCCTGCATCACTTTATTAAGACTTTTCCTGAAATCATGACCCCGCTCCATAGAAAAATGACTCTAGGACCCTGCTGCTACCTCCCAAGGAATTTCCGCAGCTGGAAAGAAAATATTAGTATCCGTGTATGGTGGCAGAAGAGAACAGTCCTTGAACCTCTTCTGCTCCAGTAATGAAGGGTTTTTAGGGTTTCGTTGTACCTTTAACTAAATTACAGCGTTCTAAAGCCAGAACTTTTTCCAGAAATTTGACTTGTTACGGTTTTAATGTGCATACCTCCGTAACTAACCGTCCTTGAAACAAAATTTGAAATGTAAATTTTTTAAAACAACATTTTTTAAGCTCTTTTCTAGCTAAAATGCTGCTAGACGAAGATATAAGCAACAATCTAAAGTGCCAGTTTTTTTCAATATGGCGGCGGGCGCGGAGGAGGGGGAATTGTGCATTTTGCATTTTAAACACTCACCTAACCATTCTAGACAACATATCAAAAATTCAAAACTACCGGACTGTTTGTAAGATCGCCCCAGTACTTTAGTCTCTATTCACCAAACTATAACGTATCTTTTTAAAAAACATCATTGATTCAGACTCAAGACATGATTACCTGTGTCTCGTGTGCGTTTAGGTTAAAAGAGCATATTGTATTACTACACAGCAGCTAGATGCAACCCTAAGTCCCCCATCATGCAAGCTGCATGTGTTTAATGACGCAGTACAGAAGCACTTAGCAGGCGCAATGTACTCACATATATGCAGGGCTTAGGTAAATATGTATACCTGACGTCAATCCATCTCAGATAACTATGAAGTGCGTCGTTGATTACTAATGATTAGTGCACAATCTATGCGGATTCATGTCAATGTAATGTATTAAAATTAATAAATATCAGCCTTTAGAAAAAAAGCTTTAAGGATGAATGTGGAGGGAAATAGAGGAGGAAGACTAAAGAAAAATTGATGGATTGTATGGGAGATGATATGGAGACGAAGGCATTAATTGACGCGTTGACGAATGATAGGGAAGAATGGAAGATAAAAATGCTGCGCCGACCCCAATTGAATGGGATAAGGGCAAGGGAATGATGATAATAATCAGACTATTTTACATAAACCAATAAGTTAGCCCAAATTAAACTCAAGTATACTTGTTTTATGTACATCGCCTGAAATACATAAATAGAAGACGTCCAAAACCCAGGATCAAACAATAATAATCGTATTCATAACACGAATATTAATATACTTATATTATTAATTATAATATTATATTGTAGGTTCTTATTATTTAATAAGTGTATTTATAGTTGTATAATTTAATGACATCTCGTTTGTACCTAGTTTGCATCTCCTTGAAATATCTACTCAACTGCTCAAGGTTAACTGGAAGAGATCCCTAATAAGATTGTATTT
Organism: Apotomis capreana; assembly: GCA_947623375.1. Lineage (NCBI taxonomy): Eukaryota > Metazoa > Arthropoda > Insecta > Lepidoptera > Tortricidae > Apotomis > Apotomis capreana. Next base: position 3,508,824 of record OX392501.1, read on the forward strand.
ATAACTTGTTTTTGTGTACAATATTACAGGTTATACATACATATTAATACTACTTGATTTATGTTACACTAGCGACCCTCCCCGGCTTCGCACGGGTGCAATGCTATGAAGAAGAAGAGAAGAAGTGATTTTGTTAACCAAAAGTATGAATCACCTGGACCCAGGTCAGGTATGTCCAAAGACCTCCGTAGTATGGGATTATAAAATGTAAAAACTGATTTTCAATATAGCTTTAGAATTCTATAATTATATAGAAGTTGAATTCAATCATTCATAATTAGTTTTCAAGCTTTATTAATTTTTCGAGTTAAGTATCCAACATTCTAGAAGGTTTAAGGACGTTTTAATTAAATTGTCCGAGGTTTGACAAGGGTCTGTTTTTAAATTGATAAGTTTTAATCTCGTCATAAAATTCCATGCGAATTATCTTTCATTTATCTTTGCAATAAATACTAGGAACGAAGACGAAACTTGAAAATTCTATATAAATGACCGAGCGAGCGAAACGTTACCGTTTCAGTTTGGCCTTAAATTATTTATTGTTAGTTTGATTATTCGGATGTACGGATTTCCGGCGTTTCTCGCCTAGACGTCGCAATTCCAACCGATTCTCATGAAATGTTGTGAGTAGGTAGAGTAATTATTTTTGTCGATTCTGATTTTCGTTTTTTTTTTCAATTACAAATTTTAACAATAATATATCGTATCTTATAGTTGAGGGTATCTTTATCCCCTAGATCTCCTGGGGGTCTAGTCTCATGATCATGATCGAAATACACATTCTTCACGCACACATGGAGAAAAAATCTAGTGTGAGCGGAACGGCTATACGAGTATACGAGCTTCGATTTTCAGGGTACAGCCTCTGACTTGACCTATTTATTATTCACGTCCAATTACGACTCTTGTCCACTATCAAGGGTCATTTACACCCCTCGGACGATTCGGACCTATATCAAGAGATCCAATATGGACCCTTAATGAACTAACAAGCTGCTATTCAATTTGTTGTTTGGGTAAACTTATTCATTATAATTGATTTGTCATATCGTATTGTGAACGACTTCCTTATTGGATCTGTCATGGGACCCGTTTAAGTTTCCCCCATTTACTTGTTTAATTTTCGAGCTAGGTCTGTACGTTTATAATTAATCTGTATATAAGCTGGAATTAATATCATAATTATCTGGGGCTTAGTTCTCGTCGGAAGTTTATCATGATGTCCTTGTAAATTATGAAGTAAGTTAAGTACTCCACTGAAATCAAAATGGCTCCCGCTTTGGACTAGGACTATACAGAGCTTATACAGTTCTGTCACTAGAATGCTGTACAGATAAAGCGACCATCGACAATCGACAAACATGTAACGATAATATTGATGAGATGAATTTTCTGAACTAGGTTAAGTTAGGCAGTTGTCTGCAGAATGGTTATTTATTAAACGATTCAAAAAAAAATGTTTTGTTTTTGTAAATCGGGTTGACAAAAAAATACATTTGTCCTGTTAAGGAAACCGGAGCCACCTTTTCTTAGTTTACATCCGCATATATACAGCTTCGCTAATGTTTATACATATTATGGCTTGTGAAGTCGTGTACTCGTAGAATAAGTGACACTTCATGTATATGGTTAACTATTGTTTATTTTTACACTATATACACTGAAATAATAAATAGCTCAACCAGTTTAACTACCTGAGAAATAGCCAAATTGTGCTTAGCAGTAACCAAAAATATGCAAATTTTACATAACTTTGGTTACTAGTAGCCCTCAGTTTGTCAGTCCTCCGCCAGCCGCTAACATTTGGGCTACTGTTAACAAATCTTTACCTTTTTCAGAAAGCAAATGAGAATTTTGCTATGGAGTTTCATGTTTGAAAATAGTGTACTTATATCAAGAACACGAAAAAACATGACCCATATCGTTCTACCGAAATACAGTCTGTGAGTTATCAGATTGTAATTCGGATTTGAGTGAAATGTGAGAGGTTCTTATCTGGATCGCGTAAGAGTAAGCGAGACAAGTCTAAAACGCGAATCGCATTCTGACAGCTCACGCACTATCCCCCGTGCATCGTTATTCTCATTGCAGAGGGTTCTTCCACCATGGGCTTCCTCCGGATGATGTTGCGTCACCTTCCACGGTCATCAGCCACATAGAGCGCATCGTGGAAGTTGGAATCAAGTGCAGTGCGGATTTGGTCACGTACTATACTTAGTAACTTAATGAAGTCATTAAGCCCGAATAAGGCATCTCTAAAACCTGGCTACTAGGACAAAAAACGTGAAAACCCCGGATTTTGGAGCTCAGAACCCGGACGGGCAGATGTCCATAAATTTTTTGTACTTACCGAGTAAAATTAAAATTCAATCTTAATATAAGGAAGGAAGGAAAGTCTTTCATCATCTTAAAATCTTGTTCGGCTGTAGACGGATTTGTAGCTTCATGAAGATAAAAGTCGCCGTCCACAATCGTGGTCCCGTATCACGAGCGACCTAATTTACGTCTCTCGACGTACATACTGTGTGTAACAAGGTTGAACCCGGACTACAAATAAAACCCCGCCCAGACACTCCCCGGACGCCCACTAAACTAGGACAAATGTGGGAAATCCCGGACGGATGGCAACCCTAAACCCGAAGGACCTTTGGCAAATGTTAATAAAGGCAAGCTGTATAAAACACTAGTCTAGGGCAGGTGGCGCCAGGTGGAACGTGTCAAGGCTTAAGCCAAGGTTGCTGCAGTTAACACCTAACCGCATTGGAATGGACATTGAGAGGAGTGCACACTGCGTGTTTACGTCTAGTGGCCGCTTTAAGTTTTTCTTTGGTCATACCTTTACATATGTAATAAACTAGTATTGTGTGGGTTATCATTGTTCGTGTAACATCTGTCAGTGCAGTACATTTCATAAACTAAATTCGATTAAAATGTACTCAGATTACAGCTGTCACACGCAAAAAGGTATGTGAATTAAGATATAGTTGGTGAAGATTTGACTAGGTATAGAATTATTTTTTATTCATTAACGACGATCGGTAAAAATCCTATAACCGCTTTTTCATGTTAGCTTCATGTGTTCGATACCGGGAATTGATAGTCAAAATCCGTCCTTTGCGAGATGTCGAGTGAGGACCAACCATTTTCACACATACATTATACAAGAGATAAAGTTATCTTAACTACACCAATATTGAAGACCACATCAAAGTTGAAAACGGCAAAGGTGGGAAAAGTAAGCATAAAAGTTTGAACCTGTTTCATCACAAGTTCTCTGACTAGTTTACTCCCTTTTGATAAAGGGGCATGGTGTGTAATCAGCCTTATTTGCAAGCCAGCTGTCTAGCTGACATAACGTTACCCAAGAGATGACAATTACAAGACAAAAGGATCTTTATTCATTGTATTTTTTCAGAACTCCGTAAGTTATAAACTGTTTTGTTTTTTTGTTCGAGTGGAGGTAGCTCCAAGTTGGTCCCATAAAATTCCCATGCATCCATGACGAATCGAAGGACCTCCTCCATTATTATAGGCACATCAATAGCAATGATAATGTTTTTTTTATAGTAACTCGTTCAGCCCGTCTTGCACAAGCACAACTAAGCTTCGCGAGTCTTGTGGCGCGACATAGTATTACCCGTCACTCTCTTACAGTACTGTACAAAAAGAGATAGGTAGTACATTTCGCGCGAGAAAGACTCGGGTGTCACAGTCACAGTTGTGCAGTTGTCCTAAAAATACTTTCCATCTCGTTTAAGTCGGTACTTTTTTGTTGTTGTTCAGTGGATAGGCAAGTTCGTCATTATTTGACTGTAGTATCACAACTACGCTAAAAACAAAGCATGTGTTTACTCTATAGCCAAACGCGGCACGTGGTCACACAAACAAATACAACACTCAAAGAATCTAGTTAAAGTTGCTTGCTCACAATGCATTCTATTGTCTAATTTGGAAGTTCGTTGATAAAAGAAAGGAACCTTTTGAAGACTCGGACTTTAAATATTTGCATTTGCATGCTTATTTGCTTGGCACGACTTGCTCGAAGTTCAAAGTAAAAGAGCGCATTAGCAAATCATAAGAGGGACTAACACGAACATTGTTCATAATTTTAGCTTAATCGTTTCGGACCAGCTAGGTAGCTCATAGGTATACATATACATTATACGACTGGGTAAATACTCAGGAAGGTAAATACCTCTTACGGAGCTGCCATGACTGCTCGAAAACGGCAGCGGTAGGGTAGCGGTGTAGGTACGTGTCTCGCTCACTCGTATGGCCGCCGCGCTCGGATCTCTCGCTCAACCGCTGGCCACGCCGCTGGTCGCGTAAAGTCATGGCATCTCCCCTCCCATCTCTGGTTCACCAAGCGAGCGGTGCGAGGGAAGCGTGTCAGTTTCAGCTTGGCCAAAAAATATTTGTGTTTTCGGCTACAGGTCGCATTTCTCTATCGATTCCAGTGAAATTTTATGCAGTTTTTCGTAATTATTCAAAATACACAATCACATCTTGGAATGATAATGACAACTGACTACATACTAAGTACCAACATTAGCGACTTGTAGAACAAATAACAAACAACTACATAATCTTGAATTTAACAGCCAAATCTCATATCAGCTCCCAGAGTCCCCGCGCAATATGCAGTTTAGTTTGTTGATAGTAAACTTTTAATGGCGTACATTAAACACAAGAAGCGTCTGCGGCTGACGATGCCTGTCAACCCCAGCCTAGCCGCATGGCAGGCGGTCCGTGGGGATAGAAGCAAAACGTTTTCTGCGAATTACTTCATGACCGAAGATTCTCACGACTCGCTTCTATCGGACAGTGTTAATGGTCATTCGCGCCATTTAGAGCTCATGTCATCTGTCTTTTGGCTCGTAGTTTCTAGTTTCTCTGCAGAAGTACAAATATTCTGTAGCTCCAGACGCTCACTACCAAGAGCCTAATAAATAAATAAATATTAAGGGACAATCATACACAAATCGACCTAGTCCCAAACTAAGCAAAGCTTGTACTATGGGTACTAGACGACGATATACATAATATATAAATACATATAGATATAGATAACATCCATGACCCAAGAACAAATATTTTGCACAAATATTTGCCCCGGCCGGGATTCGAACCCGGGACCGCCGACTCAGTAGGCAGGTGTCTACCAACCGAGCCAAACGCGTCGTCAAAAATTTATTTACAAAACTAAACGCGAAGACTTCGACTAAATAATCACCAGACTGTGTATTTCACCAAAAAAATCGGCGTTATTGAAGTTAAGTCAGGAGGAAGATTGATAAAATCAGTGGACGGACAATAAGAGTAGCCAGGAAGTCTTCAATATAGTAAAAGAAAAAAGAAGTTTATGGAAAATTATTGAAAATAGGAGAGAGATAATGTTAGGTCATGTCGTACTTCACGATAACTACATTAAGGTTAGAAGGAAAACAAGAAAGGAAAAGAAAAAGAGAAAACCAAGAAGGACATATATGGAGCAAATAAAAAAAAATGCTTTATCGTATAAAGAAGTAAAAGAAAAGACGCAATGTAGAATGAGCTGAAAATTACTCCACCGACAGTATGTGATGTATTGATGAAAATGTGTGTCAATAACGTCTATTCCACTCCTCCTTAGTGCCAAAACAATCTGCACGATTCAGAAATAAAGTTAAGTAGACAAGGAGACTTATTGAGCGTTTCTAATTTGTTCGAGGTACGGGTATCGCTTCACGTTAATAATTAGTATTCTTTCCATAGGGGAATACCATCGGAACGTCGCTAGTCCAAACAAATTATACGAGACTATAAACCAGATGCGAATAGGCGCCACAGTAAACGCGTTTACGATCTGATGTACGTAAAACCGTTTGATTTATCGTGGATATTGTACCGTCTCCCCTGAGAGCCCCTGAACGGGAGATCATTAACATACGACGTGAAATGCGAAAATATCCGATTCCCAGTTGCATACATATCATTGTTGAGAAGTGGTAGTCAGAAAAGTTTGTATAAGGAAGAAAAACGTGGAAAAAGAATAGCTAGTGTAGATGAAATCATTACCACGACGCTTTGGGAAATACTGACACACTGGAATGAATATGTTCACTGCCGAGCGAAAGCCTTTTGTAGCCCCTTCCCTGATACATTCCAACACCAGCCCGTCTAGCACAACTCATGTCGCGCGACATAGCATCAACCGTCACTCTCTCACGATACTGTATTGAAGAGGGAAGATGAGGTAGCACATCTCGCGCGAGAAAGAGTCGCGTGTCAAAGTTGTGCAAGAGGTGCTGTACGCCTAGCTGTGACACTCGACTCTTTGTCGCACCACAAATACTACCTGTCACTTTCCTTTCAGTACCGTGCGAGCAAGACATGAGACCCTTAGGGCCTGGCCACATGTCCACGACACGGCGTCGTAAACGTAAAACGACACGGTGTCGCGTCGGAGCGCGACACATTATCCACCGTGCGAATATACGTTGCCGCGCCGTGAAAACACACGACGCTGTGTCGCGTCGGAGCGCGACACAATTATCCACCGTGCGAATATACGTTGTTTCGGTGTCTTCATGTGACACCGTGTATAAAATTTGTTAATAGTGTTACCTAATTATTTCCAAATAGTTACAAGCTTGACTAATTACTTATAAAACATTCTTGTTTGATTGACAATGACAATAAACAATAACATAAATATATATAGTTTTAATTCTTACCTTATTGTTAATCCCAACATCTCCAGAGGTCGAACTGGTTTCCTAAATACATTTTGCCTTTTTAAACGAGGCGATATTTTCCATAATAGTTCTTCAAAACTTGACACAGACACTCTAAAATAATCATAAAACTTGTGATCACTTATTTTTAAAGCCTCGTACTTCCTTTTGAAATGACTGCCATCATGGTTCATAATAGAAAGATATGGATTTATCCAACATTTTCGTTTCTTCTGCTTTTTCTTCATGCTTCTTCTTAAAAGCAACAAGAGCAGAATACGTGTCGTAGGATCCATGTCGAATTGAAAACTGATCGCAAAATATTTTTCTCAAACATGCAATGAAATATTGTCTTTGCGTTCCTTATAATAGGCTCGTAAGTATCGGTTTTTGGGCGCAACAACTCGAGAGGACTGTAAAGGGATTTCATACTGCTTTTCAGGCCTAGGCCTGCAAAGTAACTTTTTTTTGGTTTCAACAACAAGGTCTTTCACACAGCTGGCTGGTTTGACAAAAAGCAGGTTTTGTTTTTAAAGGTTGGTTGTTAGACACTTGTGGAAAAAAAAATTCAAGATGGCGACTTTTTTTTTTTTCAAAATTTCAAATTGGTGCTAGGCGGCTAAAACTCGGTATCGGGGGGCTCTCGGGGCTCAAAAATATGAATCTGAAATCTTGTCCGAAAATTCGGTCAAATTCGGAAAATATCGAAAAAAAAAAAACGATTTGTATCAAGAAAATTTCAAATTGGTCCTAGGAGGCTGAAATTCGGTATCCGGGGGTTTTTGGGGCTCCTGAGTCAGAATCTGAAATCGGATTTTTAAAATTCGGTCAAATTCGGATTCTGGGGCTCTCGGGGCTCAAAAATATGAATCTGAAATCTTGTCCGAAAATTCGGTCAAATTCGGAAAATGTCGAAAAAAAACGATTTGTATGGAGAAAATTTCAAATTGGTCCTAGGAGGCTGAAATTCGGTATCCGGGGGTTTTTGGGGCTCCTGAGTCAGAATCTGAAATCGGATTTTTAAAATTTGGTCAAATTCGTATTCGGGGGCTCTCGGGGCTCAAAAATATGAATCTGAAATCTTGTCCGAAAATTCGGTCTAATTTGGAAAATGTCGAAAAAAAACGATTTGTATGGAGAAAATTTCAAATTGGTCCTAGGAGGCTGAAATTCGGTATCCGGGGGTTTTTGGGGCTCCTGAGACAGAATCTGAAATCAGATTTTTAAAATTCGGTCAAATTCGGATTCGGGGGCTCTCAGGGCTCAAAAATATGAATCTGAAATCTTGTCCGAAAATTCGGTCAAATTCGGAAAATATCGAAAAAAAAACGATTTTTATGGAGAAAATTTCAAATTGGTCTTAGGAGGCTGAAATTCAGTATCCGGGGGTTTTTGGGGCTCCTGAGTCAGAATGTGAAATCGGATTTTTAAAATTCGGTCAAATTCGGATTCGGGGGCTCTCGGGGCTCAAAAATATGAATCTGAAATCTTGTCCGAAAATTCGGTCAAATTCGGAAAATATCGAAAAAAAAAAACGATTTTTATGGAGACAATTTCAAATTAGTCCTAGAAGGCTGAAATTCGGTATCCGGGGGTTTTTGGGGCTCCTGAGTCAGAATCTGAAATCGGATTTTTTTAATTCTGTCAAATTCGGTATCGGGGGGCTCTTGGGGCTCAAAAATATGAATCTGAAATCTTGTCCGAAAATTCGGTCAAATTCGGAAAATATCGAAAAAAAAAACGATTTTTATGGAGAAAATTTCAAATTAGTCCTAGGAGGCTGAAATTCGGTATCCGGGGGTTTTTGGGGCTCCTGAGTCAGAATCTGAAATCGGATTTTTAAAATTCGGTCAAATTCGGAAAATATCGGACAAACAATAAGTATTAAGTGTTATTCTTTGAAGTATATTTTTTTATTTCATTGTATGTTTGAGAAAAGCACTATACATGCCTCGTCGTGAAAACGGATTCCCGGCCTCGTATCACTATCCGGCCTCGCTCGCACGCTCGCTCGGCCGTATATACCTACTTGGCCGGAAATCCTCATTTTCCCGGCCTCTGATGTAATGTACTATTGAACATGTACGAGAAGCTGCGGCGTCGTAATCGAACGTGGCACCGCACCGTGCATCTACTCAACACAGCAAAGTTAATCTGCCCGGCGCGCGGCGCGACCTGCGGTGCCCGGTGCAGCATGTGTTTTCACGACGCGGCAACGTATATTCGCACGGTGGATAATTGTGTCGCACTCCGACGCGACACAGCGTCGTTTTACGTTTACGACGCCGTGTCGTGTGTTTTCACGACGCGGCAACGGATATTCGCACGGTGGATAATGTGTCGCGCTCCGACGCGACACCGTGTCGTTTTACGTTTACGACGCCGTGTCGTGGACATGTGGCCAGGCCCTTAGTCGCGCGACAAACGAAGTCGCGGCAAGATATGGTAGGCCTGCAGCAGTCATGACTAAAGTATAAAACAAGTTACAAATTTCAAATTACGTTTAGGACTTGAACATTGGAGTTTGTTCTAGATCTCTTGAGTGGGAGTTTCATTATATTATCTACACTGCAATCGTTATTTTCCAGATTCACGGATTCGCGTAAAAATTACATCTCGAAACGAAACGAAACGTTTAGGACTTGAACATCGGAGTTTGTTCTAGATCTCTGAAATGTGAGTTTATTATATTATCTACACTGTAATCATTATTTTCCAGATTCACGGATTCGCGTAAAAATTACATCTCCACGGCGACATAACTGTTTAGTAATATAACCTCTTTTCGCGACATTCGAATGAGATTTTCGAGTCGGTGGACGCGCTCGTCGATTTCCGATCGCATAGAAATCATGATTGCGGATGAAATGGGTGCCCTTCGCTTGGTCTAAAATTTTATGTTCTAAAATTGTTTGGCCGAAAATGTTTGGTCTAATATTTAATGGTATACTTATTCTTTAGCATAAAGATTTTTTTGCATACACATTTTTTGTCCTAAAACATGTTTGACTTAAAATTGTTTAGTATATTTTTTTTATGACTAAAAGGCTAAAAGTATAATATTGTTAGGTATAATTATTCTTTAGCCTAACATAAAACCGCCTAAAAACCCATATGCTGAAGCGAGCAAGCGAAAGTATAAGTCGCTCCCAGAACAATAGTTTAGGTTAGGTTAGAACTACGTCCCCAACAAAAATAAGGCGCTCCCAGAACAGTAGGTTAGGTTAGGTTAGAACTGCGTCCCTAACAAAAATAAGGCGCTCCCAGAACAGTAGGTTAGGTTAGGTTAGAACTGCGTCCCTAACAAAAATAAGGCGCTCCCAGAACAGTAGGTTAGGTTAGGTTAGAACTGCGTCCCTAACAAAAATAAGGCGCTCCCAGAACAGTAGGTTAGGTTAGGTTAGAACTGCGTCCCTGACAAAAATAAGGCGCTCTCAGAACAGTAGGTTAGGTTAGGTTAGAACTGCGTCCCAGACAAAAATAAGGCGCTCCCAGAACAGTAGGTTAGGTTAGGTTAGAACTGCGTCCCTAACAAAAATAAGTCGCTCCCAGAACAGTAGGTTAGGTTAGGTTAGAACTGCATCCCTGACAAAAATAAGTCGCTCCCGGAACACTAGGTTAGGTTAGGTTAGAACTGCGTCCCCAAAAATAAGGCGCTCCCAGAACAGTAGGTTAGGTTAGGTTAGAACTGCGTCCCCAAAAATAAGGCGCTCCCAGAACAGTAGGTTAGGTTAGGTTAGAACTGCGTCCCTCACAAAAATAAGGCGCTCCCACAACAGTTGGTTAGGTTAGGTTAGAACTACGTCCCTGACAGAAATAAGGCGCTCCCAGAACAGTAGGTTAGGTTGGAACTGCATCCCTGACAAAAATAAGTCGATCCCAGAACAGTAGGTTAGGTTAGGTTAGAACTGCGTCCCTAACAAAAATAAGGCGCTTCCACAACAGTTGGTTAGGTTAGGTTAGAACTGCGTCCCCAATAAAATCTAAGTAATATTAATTTAATAAATGCGACAGTTTGGATGCGATTATTATTGTCAACAATATTTGGAATAGCAATTTATGCCTAAAATACATTCGACCAAACAATGTTATTACATACAAATGTTAGACTAAACAATTTTCGGCAAAAAAAAAATATGCAAAACAATTTCGGCCAAACAATTTTCGACGTAAAAAACAATCGACCAAAGATTATTAGGCCAAAAAATATGTGCCGAAAAAAATATCGGCCAAAAAATTTTAGACAATCAGATATAGACCCGGATGAAATATCGTAGTTTTTATCGGGATGCTTCGAAAAAATCTGATTCTCAACTATCAAAAATATCTACAATATGTAATGTATTCGCCGCTGGGTCACCGATAGATGTTCTACTGGTACCTATTGTTAATTTTCGTCAATGGAAGATATTCTTAATGGAATACCCTATATAAAACTTTTAAAAGAATCCGAAAGGATTAAAAGTTTTCTTTATTCTGGGAACATTGTATACCTCCATTGTCCCTTTTCCTTGTAACGAAAATAAAATATCAACGTTATCAACGTCGGTTATGACCTTTCTGCCATTCAGTCCAAAGCATTAACGTTACATAAATTTCTCAATGGTACTTCCGGATACTTTTTGATATAATTGTGAACTTCTTTATCTCTTGTTATTACAAAGACAATAAACATTTTCCTCGACTTTTGTACGAATTCTAATGATTCGTATTACCAATTTCGTAGCTCTGTTTGTGTTCACTAATCATTTGTAAACTGAAGATCCTTTAGACATTGGACGTAACATGGCGTTCGATGTAATTAAAAAAACTAGCCAAGTGCGAGTCTGACTCGCGCACCAAGGGTTCTGTACAAACACTAATCCCATCTTATCTGGCCGGGTTAAGTTTGCACCTGCACTGAGGTGCAAAGTTAACGCAACAGATCACGTTGTTGTATGGGAGCCGCACGTAGGTATGTTGTATGGGGTTTTTAGTATTTGTTGTTATAGCAGCAACAGAAAAACATCATCTTTGAAAATTTCAACTGTCTAAGCTATCACGGATCACGGGATATATAGCCTGGTGGCAGACAGACACAGACGGACCGACAGTGGAGTCTTTGTAATAGGGTTTAACCCTTTGTTTACGGAAGCCTTCTTAACACCTTTTTGAATGCGATTAAGACCCGTTTTGACATAATGCCGCGTGAAAATCGTGTACTTATTATAATTATTATATTTAGTAGCATGTTTTTCCAAGATCTCTAAAATCTGAACCCTAGAATCAGAAAGACGTAGGTACTGTATTTGCACTTATTTAGCACAGGGAGTCTGTTTTACCAAGGGACCGAATTCATTAGTCTGGAGTCTGGAGCCACGTATTAAATAAATTGTAATTCTTCAGACGAACGTTCCGAGAAAAACAGATCGAACTGTCAGGGTGACGAAACGGTGTATAGGTACTCTTAATTCGTAGCCCTGTTAAGTTTCATTAAAATTCATGAAGCAATCCCAGACCCCAATTCAATCGAGGTACCTAATACAATTTTAACGCTAACTATGGGTATTGTGCTGGCTATATTTGATATCAATTTGATGCCTCGTACCTTATTTATACAGAATCACTTCATCCTTCACACTTCACTTGTTGTCGGTTTTTACTGCCATCTTTTATTATTTTAAGTTCGAGTGAATCTCAGCTAGAGAAATTTCCCGATATTTCAATATTGTAATATTCTTAACCACCAACGGCCCGGAAACTTTATATTAAATTTCCTGCGACGGTGTTTCAATTAGGAAAATATGTTCCGTAAAAAAGAGAATGATTTCTATAGTCTATTGAATGGAGCTTAAGTATTCTATTGAACAGCGCGGGAACTTCCGAGAAATTTATTCAATTACGTGACTGTGTTCCTTACCTTAAGGCTTAAAATACCATGTACAGCGGTACAATTACCTACTCGTAACCGTAACAGGTGTAATAAATACGTGAAATATTATTTTAGGTTTTTAATCTAGAACACTATTTAGGTATTTTTATCATATCATTATCACACCGGCGCCGCATCTCGCTGCGAAGTGCGGACGGCAATAGAAAATCTTCCGCACGGAGATGCGAAATCATGTGTTGTACCATGCGGATTTTGTATACAAATCGAGATTCAGAACAAATAAAAAACCGCAGTTCGCACTTCGCAGCGGGATGCGGTGGCAGTGTCGTAACCGCCTTATGTTTTAATAGAACGTTTCATTTATACCCATTTATCCATAAAACAGAGATCTTAGATTAACGTGCATAATAGCCACGTGTTTCAAAACTCATAAAATACTTTAGTGTCCTTTTTATGGGCACTTTAAAACTGGTATTGTTTGCCAAAGATGGTCTTAAAACTTAGAAAGCTCACAACTAATACTATCACCAGTCCAGGGTACGGTAGAAGGAACCAAATCACGTGAAAAATCAAGACCACCCATCCCATAGACCGACCAGATCAAATCAGCTGTGGGGTCCTTTGCATGAGTGCACCAGAACGTCTGCGAGGAGTGCGGAATATCATGCAGCGAGCAATACCTGCCAGACAGAGAAGAAGATTGGAAGGCGTATGAACACTGTTAATCATTAGGTACTTCTAGCACATAGTGACTCTTTGTCAGTTCCTAGAAAGCTACGAAATATGTAAAAGGCCAAAAACACCGTAGCCGAAACAAACAACGCAATTCAAAAGGGAAAAAGTCACTTATTAAAAAATGCACAGTATACACTGAATATCTTTAACTCACCCTTATTGCGAAATGGAAAGCATTTGAAGAAAATAATGCCAACAAAGGTAAAAACTCGTAAATAATACCTCAATTCCGACAATTTACGAGATTTGGAATTTATGCAAGCAATACTGTCTAGCTTTTGTGCGATATGAACGGCGAGGGCAATGGATGAATAATAAAAAAGGTTTCCGCCGGCCCGCCCTTTGTCATAATAAAATTCAACTGTTTCAAACAACTAGAACTGGAAAGGTACGGCCACTAGTTGCTGGGCCGCTGCATTCCAATTAGGAAAACGGTTACAACAAAAACCACGAAAATATTTCACAACATCATACTATAGTCAACGTCCTGCCGCAGGCTGTCAACTTGGCGATATTATTTTTTGTGGTTTTGTTACATCAAGACAAACCGACACTCTCAATGAAAAAAAACACTCATTCACAGCACGAGTTGGCAGGTTTTTAATCCTTGTAGAGCCCCCGTAAGGGGGAAGGGTTTACTATGTGTTTGACAGTAGCAGGACGGACAGCCAAGCCATCCATTACACTAGTGGCTCTATAAGCTGTCACACTCGCGAGATTGTTATGAAATGGCCGAGATACTTTTTGACATTTTATAAATTATATTGTAAAACCTAATCAACCAAAGAATTCGTATAATTAACGCAGGCTCAATACTCAATAAACACAAAATTCCATTTTGAAATGTGACTCGTTGACGAGAACAGCTGAAAATCTGGACATCTGGACATACGAAAGCATTTTTGCCCAAGCTGAGCTCGTTCAGGCAATGAAGACCAATCCGTCTAGCATTAACTACGCTACGCGACTTATAGCATCGCCCGTCACTCTCTCACAGTAAAGCGAAGAAAGAGATAAGTCATATTTCTTGCGCGAGAAAGAGTCGCGTGTCACGGATGAGCTAGCAGCACCTCTAGCACAACTGTGACACGCGACTCTTTCTCGCGCGAGAAATGTTACCCATCTCTTTCTTCGCTATACTGTGAGATAGTGACGGGTGATGCTATGTGACGCGACAAGAGTCGCGAAGCGTACTTATGCTAGGCGGGCTGCACCTCTAAAGGTGCAGGTCAGCGGCCAATTCAATTATCGGATTTTCTTTGGTAAACTTCATCGGCAAAATGCAAAGTTTCTGGTGCGTCAGGGATTTTATAAATGTAGTGTGCTTTCGCGTGTGGATACGGCTAGTTGAAAAGGTTTTTAAAAGCGTAAACACGCGCCCATGTTATCCGCAGTATCTCGTCCTTTTATCCGGAGTTTAATGGGCGGTGCAAGTGGCCGGTTGAGTGAAGTGCTGTAAGTAAGCCGTTTAATGCTTTCGTCTGCTTTTCCCTGTGTCTCTTGAAAAAACATATAGGTTTTATCCGTTTGAACTCTGGTTCAAACGGATAAAACCTACGTTTTTTTCTTTAGAAATTTAGTTACATAGGATAACAGATTTAAAAGCAAGCGGACAAATATGTCTATGGGACAAATGCATATTTCGCCCTTACAACAATCGAGGCGTTCCGTCGATTCCCCTTGGGGGATAGCCTCGAAGAAGGCGTACCTTAGTCCGAAACTCAAATCTTCGGGACTCTTCAGATTGTTGTAATTGAAAGAATTTAATTTTTTCCATCCGTTTGTTAGTTTTATTATAAATATGAACTTAATGTCACGACGTTCGTATTTCAAAAAATATTATTTGACATTTTTTTCTATTATATTAATTGTATATGCTTTACTCTATCTAAGCTTCATCCACGAAAAGCCTCAACGACGATATAACTACCCTCAGACCTCTACTTGTTACACACCCTAGTGTCTCTGTACATCCCACTTTCATCCCCTCTTATATTGAATGTCCCTCAATATTTATTATTATTTACTGAACCACTACCCCGAACTTATGCGTTCAAAAACCTTTTAAGCTCAATACTTATGAATTTGTGAATGCTTCGTAACCTGTCTGTGTGATTCGATCTTCGAGACTGAGAGAGGATCTAAGGAGAGAAAGTAAGGATGTAACTGACGTAGCAGGTAGTTCTCAGGCCCTGCGGTGCGTCTTTAAACCCTTTTAAGACCAACTCGGGGTTCAACTGCCTGCTGGAACCTAAATCCTCCTGAACGTTTGTCAATTGAATTCAAATCCACTAACGTACATGGTTAGTTGAATGTGATAAAAGCATCCCGCCCTCCGGGACTTCTCGATCAAGGTATTAATTAAGTTGGGATTGGGACAGAATTTTACTCTCGACGCACAAAAGGTCCTAACTGACTGAATTTACGCACTAACATATTCCCTTTTGAGTAGGCAAGGCAGAATTAATCAGCGAGATATCGACGTGCCCTCGTTCGCAGACTAGGGAACTAATCATCACCTTCGTGGACCTTTTGTTGAGTTAACCTGATTCTTGCAAAAATATTAGTTGGCATTAAATTGTGATTAGGTTCCAAATTGAAACAAGTCTGTTGCAAAATTAACGTGACAATGGTTGTCAATTTTCGGAAATTGCGTTCAGTCGAATATACCTAAAATAACTTTATTAAAAATAATAGTGGTTATGCTTGCAAAATGTTGAAGTTTCCTGATAATATAAAATTTATTTATATTTGTACAATCTTTTTGACATTGCACTCGACACATTTTACACTCATGTGTAGGATTATAAATAATACTGTACTTTTGTACAATTTATCAGTCAGCCCGAAAGATAAGTTAAACATTTGAAACATTTCGCAGCTCGTTAATTTTAATATATCGTCACATACAAAAACATTCATCAATTTTCGTTACGACCGGTACGTCCTGCATAAGGTCTTGTACATAATGAAAACCACATATACACATAAACTAACACAGTACGTGGGTTGTTCTACAAACTAAGGACGAAAATGAGTGTGATTCCGGCCCGACGTTTTTTTTTCATTATGGTTACAAAATATAGTTTATCATAAAGATTACACCGTCTTTTAGCCTATATTAAGTGGAACGGTCAAAATATTCAAAAATATTAGATTTATGGCAATTTTAAGAAATCAAGCAGCAGGAAACTGAGATTGTAACCAGGAAACTGAAGATTTAAGCAAATATCAATAAAAATCAACGTCTATTGAATAATAAATTCACAAATAAAAATTATGCTTCTAACCATTAGTTTGTAATAGTACAAATATCTTGAACTATCGTGAAAATTAGGTCTATTCTTGACTTATACTAATTATCTATCTAAACCAGTCTTGAACAGGAACTTTTATCATTAAATCTACAATATTAGAGCTTTAATTAAGTAATAATTTTAACAAACATTATGTAATAAAATCTCTGACATCTGGTTCGTGGTCCAGTTGGTAGGACGCCCGTGTTGACCCGGAAAGCCGTTGGAAACGCAGGTTCGAATCCTGTCCGA
Organism: Apotomis capreana; assembly: GCA_947623375.1. Classification (NCBI taxonomy): domain Eukaryota; kingdom Metazoa; phylum Arthropoda; class Insecta; order Lepidoptera; family Tortricidae; genus Apotomis; species Apotomis capreana. The sequence goes on from OX392501.1 coordinate 3,525,695, forward strand.
ACCATTAAATTTTTCAATTTTTCGCTTCATTGTAAACATTTGGTTTACGTTAGCAGAGGTTACTGCTCTAATAAAAAATAATTAAAATCTAATAATAATAACAAAGTAACAAAATTATTGTTAATAATTTAATTATGAACGACACATCATAAACAAAATTATGACGGAAACCAAAAACATTTAGCAGTCTTATTAATTTTGCTTTTCCTAGGCATTTATTTTCTAATTCGAACACTAATCGTTAAATAATTTTTGAGCATTTTTTAGTATTTCTTTTCTAGTCTGTTTTTCTTTGGTTTCGCCATTTTATCTCCAAAAAACAAACAATCTAATGATCTTTCAAATAATGAAAATCAATGAACCCATACTTTAAAATATTACAGTTTTATGCCTATGTTACCGTCCGTAAGTATTTGTCCAACTTTAGTTTTCAGTATTAAAAGTTACGCTATAGGATAAAAGTATTTATGGAAATGTCTATTCTTATTTATCACATTATAATCTGCAACCGACATGTTACTGTAAACCTCATATTTACAACAGTACTTACGCGATTAAATAATTTGGTTTAGAATTCGAGGTCAGGCAAATACTTAATTAAGAATTTTTTTTATATAATGTAAATAGACATAGGCACAGGTTTTAAATGTGCGTTTACGTTGTATTTATCTTTTTTTCTGATGTTTTGAAACGATTATACGAATTGCTCTGCTTAGTTCAGTGATAATACTTATAAGTTATAGATAAATTGATTATTAGAACTAGTTAAACGCTTTATTATTTTGACTTCATAGTATATAGCAGAAAAAGTAACAAATTATCTAGCACAAAAATAATATTTCAATATAAACACTCAGGATCCTGCATTTTTCTCAGTATCATGCCTATTTATTTGACAGGATCCTGAGACCAGGTTCCTGAGAATTGTAGAATAACTAGAGACCCGTTGCGGCGTCAAACCGCCGCTAGAATATGGAAATTTCAATAGCGTAACATAAAAGAAACTACTTTATCGATAGGTTTTTTTTGGCAATAGAAGTCAATAAAAAAATTTAAGAAAATCACGTTAAAATGATAAACGATGAAGGCTAGAGCCAGGCCTGATAGCCAACTGTACCACGTGTTAACGTGTGTAACTTTCACGTAAAAACTACTGAATGGATTTTAATTAAACTTTACAATAATATAGCTTATACATCAGAAAAACAAATAGGCTACAATTTATAAAGATATTGTGTGAATTGTTCAAAATATGACGATAAATGTTAAGTTATCCCTACTATCCCTACTAATACTCGTACTCTTATTACAAATGCGAAAGTGTGTAAGTATGGATGGATGTTTGTGACTCTTTCACGTTAAAATTTCCCCCGCCCTTTGGACACTACAGACTATATTTTAATGCTGACTGTACGAAGTATGACAAATACAGAAAATCGTCAGTCGCGAAATCAAAAATGTTCGACACTTTTGAAACTTAACACCGACCAACTTTTTCATTCCCGGGCCATTTACAAAGGTCCCTAAGGAACGTGAAATAAAATCTATCCAGTCTCTTGTCAACAAAAATGTATGTACAGAGCTTATCAGTTGAAGTCTGGCTAATGAATGTAGAACTAAACTTCATGAACTATCCATGAACACCAAAGGTCATCTACACTTTGACAAAAGTGTGGTAGCATAATTGACAATTATTTAGATCTATTCTCATAGTGTGCGTGGAGATTGAGTGAGCAGCCTTCAAAAATTAAATAAAATGTGCTGATCATTTAGTAAAAGTTCTATAACAATTGTAAAACCAATTGATGAATTTGTAAAATGATAAATAAAAATAATACATTCATTAACGTGTGCTCACTCAGTTCTCACAAACTACCAACGAAATCTGTGAATTTGTTTATTTAACATATAATATTCATATGCTTATTTTAATTAAAACCTATGCTTAAGGTAAGTAGTAGGTAATTTGTAGATCACCTGGTAACGTATTTAAAGTTTTACAAATAATTTCGTATGCTCACTCAATCCGCACACTTTTGAAAACAAGATGTCTAATGAGAAAACTGGAGATTGAAACTTCCATCAGAAAAACAGCCATCAAAGGATTAGGAAGCTCAATTTTCTGTACTGTAAAATTTTGCAATTGTGACTTACCCAGTTCTCCCTTTCGCCCTTCACTTACTACGAACAGAACTTAATGTGTTTATAATTCGCAAACTACACATCGGAATGCAAATATTTTAACTGTATCTTGGAGTACAATTTTTGGTACATTTTTTTAGAGTAATAACATTTCTCAATAATCAAGGGCTTCATGGTAAACTGCGATACACCCGCCATCCTGACAGTCAGAATGGCGGGTGTACCTAAACATAGTAATAACTTTTTGTACGGAGAGGTACAATTTTTTTTTAAAGTAGGTACAAAATAGTACATATTGAGTACATTTTATTGGTATAATTGTTTTACAAATCCGTGATGGTACACCCGCCATTCTGACTCTCACATTTTTTAATATTTTCCGATATACTAAATTCATTATAAATTATGTTTCATTCTATTATTAGCTCGGTGCAGATCGATTTAGCTTCGGATCTTAGACTATAACCTACTATTCTGGTAGCCGATCTGTTGGGTACCTATTGAGAATTTCATTGCGTCTATATGCTCATCAGAACAGTTATATTTAGTTAAAAAATAATATTTGTACTTGTAGATAACTACACGTATGAATGATGATTTATTAAACAAAGTATTTACCAATACTTAAATTATTTTGTTAATTGTCGTGAATAATATACGAATAATTTGTCAAATAATGTTTTGTGATACAAATGTTTTGTAAAAGTTGTTTAGCAAGTGATTGGATACACTTACGTCGTTTTTTAGGGTTCCGTACCCAAAGGGTAAAAACGGGACCCTATTACTGAGACTTCGCTGTCCGTCCGTCCGTCCGTCCGTCCGTCTGTCACCAGGCTGTATCTCAACAACGGTGATAGCTAGACAGTTGAAATTTTCACAGATGATGTATTTCTATTGCCGCTACACAGTCTTTTACAAACCCCGTTTTTGTCTCACGCCAATTTTTTTCAAAACATACATATGACACGATACATATTACCATTACGAACATCAGACTAAAACTCCCACATCGATAGGTCCTGTAGTTTTTTTTTTAATAATCATCAAAGTAGCTCATATTTGGGTCATGAAATTTACATTTCATTTTATTGCTCAAGAAAAGGTCTACTTACAAAAAATTTGATTAAGCCACATGAACCTGCATATGATTCCCTACCATTTGCATTTTTTTCGTACTCGTACTGTGATCACTTTCGGAGATAATATTGTTTTTAGACTTTTCTGTTTTCATTTTTTTATTTCATATTTACCCCGTATTAGGCGGAGATATTTTAGTACACGATATCTCAAATGTTTCTTTATGAGCAGTATTAAAAACACGATCTAATTCCGTGGAAGTCAGAAGATATAAATTATAGAAGTTACATCCGGGTTTTTTGTAGCTAGGGCTGTCACTTCGGGCGAAAATATATCCGGTTCCCGATATTTAGTTTCGTTGCTATGTTTCGATGAAATGCTTCAAGTGATTAGTCCGTTTCACATTTTTAGTTACAGTTTGTGTGACTTTTGAGTGTATAATTTTGTAATAAAGTGTGTGCTTTAATTAGTGGATTAATTTGTGCGTTTTCTATCTATTACGAACCCTATGCTCGTAACATTATTATTACCTATATAATCCATTATCTTACATTTCAATTTTGATTATAAAAACCTCCCGGTTATTGAGAAACATAATTTCGTTGCTAATATACTTCTATTAAATGAAACATTTTATATCCCAAAAATTATTCATTTCCGGATTTCCCGGATATATAAAGTGGCAACCCTGACTATTTTTTTCAATAATTTCTATCTTCTGACTTCCACGGAATTAGATCGTGCTTTTAATACTGTTGATAAAGGTACATTTCAGCTATCGTGTACTAAAATATCTCCGCCTAATACGGGGTAAATATGGAATAAAAAAAAGAAAACAGAAAAGTCTTAAAACAATACTATCTCCGAAAGTAATTACAGTACGACTAAGAAAAAAAATGCAAACGGTAGGGAATCATACGAAGGTTTATGTGACTTAATCAAAAAATTTGTAAGTAGACCTGTTCTTAAGCAATAAAAGGAAATGTAAATTTCATGACACGGATATGAGCAAACTTAGATGATTAAACAAAATAAAACTACAGGACCTATCGATGTGGGAGTTTTAGTCTAATATTGGTAATGGTAATGTGTATCGTATTCTTAAAAAAAATCGGCGTGAGACAAAAACGGGGTTTGTAAAAGACTGTGCGCTATAACAACAAATACTAAAAATAAAATAAAATAAATATTTAAGGGGGGCTCCCATACACCAAACTTGTTATAGATTATATATATGTATATGTATAGGTACGGAACCCTTCATGCGCGAGTCGGGCTCGCACTTGCCCAATTTTTCAGTGGTTGTTTTGAGATATATGTTAACGTAATGACGATTTGCCGTAGTAAGTAAAAAAAATGAGGATTAAGTAAAGTACATCACAAAATAAGGACTAACAGACCAACCTGCATAACTTGACGATTTTATATTTCCGTCGATGTATAATTATTGTAATAAAAACAATTATTATTGGATTAAGTTTGGCGGCAACTCGAGTTTACTCAACAAATTTCATGATAGACTATATTGGAAGTGGTAAAACCTTGATGCTGTCCGATTATTCTTTGTGCTCTACTCAGAGCCACATAAAGCTGACCATGAGAAAAAACTGGTTTTGGAAGATAAACAGCCACTTTTTTCAACGATTGACCCTGGCTTTTGTTTATAGTCATTGCAAATGCAAGAGTAACTGGAAACTGAAATCTTTGCATTTTGAATGGAAGGACAGTGTCTGAAGGACTAAGTTTAATTTTTGGGAGGAGAACTCTTTCGCCTGAACTTGCACCAGTTAAAACCTGGCAATCTAATGAATTGGTATATAGCCTGATCAACTGAAGTCGAGTGCCATTGATCAACCCTTTGGCAGTATTCAAATTTCTCATTAGCATGATAACAGCACCTTTTTTCAATTTAAGTTCGTGTCTCGGAAGTCCACTTACTTCAATACTGTTGAGGAATTCAGTCGGAAAGTTTATATTAGAATTAACATCATCTGAGATCACCGTATCTACGCTCTTATATGTCACTTCTTCATTACAGATGCGGTCAAGGACGTTCAAATTAATTTTTGAACAAATTTCGTTAGTAGGTGTGAGAATCGCTTTTTCATGTATATTTTCATAGTTGTCCAAGTCATTGTATATAAAGTCAATCGGTGAACCAGTGCCCAAAAGTCGCACATCTAATATTGACTGTCCATACTCATCCTTTGGTAATGTATCTTTTCCAACTTGAAGCAAGTAATTTGCAAATTCCTCTTGCCCTTGATTTACCCGCATATTTCTGTCTAGCTTTAGAAAAGTCATTAATCGCCACAAATTATGATTTTTAATACAGTTTTCAATGGTTACTGCTCGTCCAGCATGGGGTACTACCGGCAGTGTCTGTCTGAAATCACCAGAAAATAATACAACTTTTCCAGCAAATGGTTGTCGTCGTTTGTCTTCATTCATTGTGATATCCCGAAACATGCGATCCATTACTGTTAAGGCTGCTGCAGGTATCATGCTTGCTTCATCAATAATTATAAGATAGGCACTGTCAAGATATCTCCCGTGAGAAGAATCAGGTTTAACACCAGATACAGATGAATCAAGAACCGGTATCGGCAATTTGAATTGATTGTGAAGAGTTCGACCTCCTTTAACTAAGCTTGCTGCAATTCCGGTAAATGCAACAGGAACAGAAATGCGACCAACGCTAGCTACTTTTGCGAGCAGAGTTTTTTGCACAAATGTTTTGCCACAACCTGCGGGTGCATCAAGATAAAATAAGTTACTTTTATGTTCTGAACACTCAAGGGCTGTAATTATTTTATTTATTACATTTCGTTGTTCATCAGTTGCCATATTGTACATGGCCTCGAATTCTGCTAGAGAATTTTCATTGTTAACTATTGGAAGTTCTCGATACAAACTGTGCGTAGGTTCAGGCAGACCAAGTTCTTTGCAGTTCGTGTTATGCGTTATTAATATTTCTTCAATTTCCAAAAGCGCAGCATTTATAGCATCTTGCTCGCCAAGACCACTATATAAAAAGTCTTCAATCATATATCCTCTGAAGTTGTTCCAGACTTCGACGGATTCTGAAGGTACGTTAATACCTAGGAGTATTGCAAATAACTCTCTTATTTGATGTGCAGTAAAGCAATTTGCTGCTTCTTGAAGAGTTTCGTGGAAGTAAGCCGAGCTTGTTGTAACACCTAACGCAATGGCTGCTTCTTGAAACGTTGCGTATAAAATACTATTAATAGTACGTAATTCTTCAAAGCTTTTGGCACCTGTAATGTGAAGGAGAAGAAGACGAAGGTGATAAAGTTCAACATCCTTTGGTGATACAGCATTAAGCCTAGTTACAATTTTATCAGCGCCCCTTTTTCGTGGTTGCCATGATTTTGTTGATGCTTGCCAAATAAAGTAGTATGGTATGTCGATGTATCGATACTGTCTTGCAGTTTCATTAAGCTCATTTAACTTGAACCAAGCCATTAGTTTTGAATCGCGTTGATTTAAAGCTTGTTCTTCTTCTCCAAGTCGAAAAGTAACACGTTGTAAATTTTCTAAATGGCATTCTAATGTAATCACTGCATGTGACTGGAAATGCATTTCGTATTCAAATATACGCCATGTGGCTTCGGCCGAACCAATCCATCGAGCTGTAAGATACCCAGTAATTTCATCATAGTTAAGAATATCTCCATCTTTGAACACGATTGACGCTGAATCAAATCCTTTATAAATATATTTGTAAATATATTTAACGCTTTTAACGGTTGTACATACCTCAACATTTATATGTGCTTGATACTTACGAAGAAGATACGAATTATATGGTACAACAAATCTATTGTCAACGGTTACTCCGTTCTTTTCAACTGTGTTATCAGTATCTCGTCTTTGATAAATGGGATATCCATTGACGTTGTCTCGAGTATGAGTGGTAAAATCTTTTGGAAACCCTTTTGTGCAAGATCCATCTTTCATACACACGCACTGTGGATTAATACTACCACAAGGACCATGAATCATGTGACGTGCCACTAAATCATGCAGTTGAGGATTTTCTTGAACTGATGGTATTTCAGCGCACACCACTTTATCAATAATGTCCGAGTCATAGAGCTTATCGACATTTTCAAGAGAGATAAGGATATGTGCATGTGGCAAACCTCTCTTTTGAAATTCAATTGTGTAAATAATAGCTGCAACGCTTCCAAAAATTTGTTTCTTACATATGTCATCCATCAAAGATTGCAGTTTGGAATGAAAAACCCGTGCAATTAAATCAGGTCGAAAATTAGGTTGTTGATTTTCGTGCAAGTTAGATTTAATTTCATCCCAATTCGGATTACACGTAAATGTAATAAATATATCTGGTTTACCAAATTGGCGAACTATTGCCATTGCATTCAAGTAATTGAAGTGTAAGTTTCGATAGCTACCTTGAAAACTTTTTGGAAGTATCACTTGTCTTCCCACGCGAAGACCAAGATTTTCAGCTCGATTATGGATAGCGTCATGTACATTGAGGTACTGCTCAGCTCGTAGAAGTTCTTGCTGAGAACGAACAAACGCTAATCGTTCGCCCTCAATTCGTGTGTACATATCCACTACCCAACTTAGAAAAAGCTTTTGTGAACTATGCAAAGTACTAAATTCATCACGAATTGCCAAACGGTATGAAGCATATTGAAGTTGGGTGAGTTTATTGCGTATGGCGGTAGCGTGACCTTCATCATGAGCCATATTTCGATGCCATCCTTCGTCTCCAAATGGAAAAAGAAGTGGGTATGCCATTGGATCTAGTGCTGAATTATAGCACCCAAGCATTTGAAGGCCACCTTCCATAGGATATATGATGAGATCTCTTTCGCCAACTGGACAGCCATCGTCTGCTCTAAAAACAGCAGCTACATCGCTTGCTGTAGGTAAATTAAATCTTCGCCTATCACAACATCTGTCCGTGTAAATTACCATTCTAATACTTTTACGTTGATCTAATGGAAGTTCATTCATTACAGTTTTGGCACTACGAAATGCTCGAGCGAATGGATTATGCTGTAGAAGGTGATCTGATATATTTTGCATAATTGATGGTAAACATTTCTGATTGTCTGTATGGTCTATCCTAATCTGAGTCGCTTCTTCGGTATCAAACAAATAAATCTGTGCATACGAAGGTGAAATTCCTGACGGAGGTTGTAGGGTCCCTATTCTGTGATATACTTGTCCATTAATTTTATAATAGTATGGACCTCCAGTAGAATTTTGCTCAATATTGGCACTGGAACTTACCATGGCAAAAGCTGCGTTATAACATCGAATGTTTGATCTAAAGTTTTTTGAATCTGCATCATTGCCTAATAATAATTGCTGAATAAGTGAAGACTGGGAATATGGTTGAAGAACGACTTTACCATTATGACAACACGAACGAATTTCACTTTTTCTTTTTAGTTCAAAATGAAGAGCTCTGCAGTAGTTACAACGCTGATTCAAGCTACCAAGACTGTGAATTACCGGTCGGGTATTACCGAGTGCAATTTTGAATTGAACTACTTGATTCCCTATTCTACTCGTAGCTATTCGTGACCGGGTATTAACACGGGTTGTTCTACCCGTTACATTAGATCTAAGCCGGGGTGGTGGCATTCTTATGTTAAAATTTGGTTCGGTTAATATTAACAATTAAGATTAAATGTAATATAATATTTAAGTCTAACATTTCGTATGCTGTGTTGAACTTTGTCAGAGTTAGCACTTAATAGAGAAATATACCAGATCATTTACGATCTAATTTTTCGCGTCCATCCTTTAATTAGAATGCAGTATATAAATCCACGTTCCAGCGTACGCAATATTAACTACTTACTACTTAATCAAACATCAACCTCCAAACTGTCTTCCACCACACTGTCGTCAGAATTTGTCGATTTACGAATAATTTCCGTAGGTATTTCTCTGTCATCCCGCGCCGAGTCTGAGTTTATTGTCTCGCTGGATATTAAATCGCTCAGGTCTTCTGACGATACCTACAAAGGATAATAAATAGGTTTAATTGCTGCGGTGGGTTACTTGACTTATACATTTAGATTTTTTTTTAACAAAAAAAGAACAGACTTCAATAAAACTATAAAGCCAAAAATAACCCCTTCAAAGAGTGTGTCAAATTTAATCTTTACTTGAACAGGTTATTTGTGGCTTTTTAGTTTTATTGAAGTCGGCTCTTTTTTTGTTAATTTTTTGGATGAAATAACGCTCAACGAATGCCGCGCGCGGCAAGCAATCAGCTTTTGACTTGCTGCTACGTTCCTACAAAGAATTTTCCAAAAAAAGGAAATTCAATATTTTATTATGTTTATAACAAACAAATAGCACACAATGTCAAGTTACGGTTATTCCGTTTCGCGAAATACGTAAGTGTCGCACGCCATTTTGTTTTATGAGGCAAGACGTAAAAGTAATAATGATTTGTATATTAATACTATTAATACTATTATACTTTAACAAACCACAGGCGGTAATTCGTAAATAGAATTGAATAGAAGCCCCAGATTGCATATTTATGGCCCTCACATTCGGTGCGGGCCAATAACACGTGCGATCTGGAACATTTAGGAATTCTCCGTCCTATGTTCTATTACATGTTCTATTAAAACCCACCAGATCTGTGAGCAAGCGGAGTAATTAAAAAACCCTAAATGAAATATTAGCTACTTACGTTCCAGTCAGGAAAACCACTTTCATGTGTGTTGTTTACTTTGTCGCTAAGGCTAGCTGTTGTTGTCACCTGTCGAAGAAATCGTGCATTACGTTATTTATAAAGTTATATATATATATTTATATACTTAACGAACATATACCAAATTTTACTAAGCTCGTAAACACACTTACAGATAATTTCGATTTTTGGCTTAACTGCCTTGCTTTATTTATTCTTGCTCCCCTAGGAGTTTCACAGCCGCAAACTTCACAATAATTAAAAGTATCTGAAATAAAAATAAAACAAAAATGTATAGAAAAGCCAAAAACACATTATGAATATAAATGAAAAGTAAGTAACCATATACAATATTCACCTAAAATAAGTACGTCGCATTCAATGCAGCGGTCGCATTTATCGTAGCGTTTTCGCCGAAATATTTCATTTCCACAATCATTGCATTTTACTGAAAACATATAAAATTAAAAAAATACATTTTGAGCGATTCTCAAGAATACCAAGAAACTTATGCACCATTTACATGGAGCCAATACTTGAGACATTAGACATCACCATCATTCGCCACGCTAAGACAAAATTATTGTATATGTAGGTTGCTTAATTGCATCAACACGACTTTCCTTTACCCGAATACAACTGCATGTCGGAAAAGTGAATGCAATGATGATAATCATACCATTACAAAAAAATCATATTCTACAATCTTAGAAAACAAAATTACTTACATTCTTTGCGTAGAGCGCGCCGAGGCATCCATATTTTACAGTGGTGGCAATGCCTCCCAAAATCCTGTTCACTTCTTATTTTTGGCATTTGATTTTTTTCTTTTCAAAACAGCATTAAACAACGTCTCCTTACAATTGACCACAGTTATGCAGAAAGCGACCAAAGCTCAGGACCAAAGATTATCTTTCTTAAAGCAAAAAGCGCTGACTTCAGTCACTTTGACAAAAAATCTACGATGGTCGCTTTCTGCACAACTATGGTCAATTGGAATACATTGGAATAGGTACATCAAATAAGTGAAGAACCGTAAAATGTTTGAAAAAAGAATAGAATATTTATAATAAAAAAAAATGTGTCTTTCCTCATTTTAGGGTTCCTTACCTTAGTCGGTAAAAACGGAAGCCTTATAAGATCAATTTGTTTCGTTGGCAGAGATAGACAACAAAGCATTGCAGTGTTTTTTCTCAGGAACGTATTGACGGTTCAAGTTTAAGTTAAGGTATGCTAAATATTACTGCTAGTGCATTAAAAGTATTAAAATTCTATCGATTACAGTTGATCTTGAAATCCGACTTCAAATTGTTGTCAGGTCACGAAAAGGTCACACATTAAAAGTAAGTGCAATGGGCTTTTTAGAGGTTCCTATGTATGTATGTAAGCGTCTTTCCTGCCTCTTCACGTCAAAATGGCAAGACAGAATCCAAATATTTTTGGTACACGGGTAGTTGAGGCTCTAAAATACTTTTTACTCTACTACGTTGAAAAGTGTCATAACTATTTTGTTCTCTGCGAAAAAAGTTGAATCTTCTCGTATAACATAGAAAAAGAGTTCGATATTTGAATGACTTGCTCACTAACACCAACCAACTCGGTATTCAACGCCCTAGATACCAAGTAAAAACTTATTGTAAACGGGTAATAAGTCTGAAATCGTTTTTATTACATTCAGTCAATATGCATATTACGTTGTAGTGGCACGGAACCTTTCAAGCACGAGCCCAACTCACACTTGACCCGTTTTCTCTCCACATTTTCAATAGGTAAGTATGCCAAAAGTTTGCATATCAACATTTTAAATAGAAAAACAACCTGGCAATTTATAGTATATTGACATACCTAATAGCCCCCAATAAAAAGGTCATTAAAACTTGACAGAATATGGTTACTGTCATTCATTGTCAACAAACTGTAAAATTACTTTTGTATTTTCGTACATGTTGTAAGTGTTGCGGATATTATGTTGCCGACTCAAAAATAATATTTCATCATGCTGAACAACTTACTACAGGTTTGTGAGCAAATCATGCTTATTATTATTTGGTCATCTTATGTCAAAATAGGGATCACAGGTCACGTGGTCAATGTCACGTGGTTAGCGCACAGTAGTTTTTTCAAATCCATCTTTCAGTACTTTTTCAGGAAAAAATTAAAAATCCAAGAGTTTTATGCACCTCTCCAGCATGAGACGAATCTAACGACATATCATTTATCAAAATCGGACCATAACTGTAGATCTGATGGGATGTACAAAAATCGGCCTCGCGTAATATATATATAGATAGATATTTAAAAATATCGTCTATTTATAACATTCAACCAAAATTAAGCAGCATCAAGCCTTCGTGTAAGCAATTTATAAATCTAAATGCTACAATTACCATATTACCATATAAATTTCGTAATTAAATATCTTACCAGGATCCTGTGAACTCGACTGATTACCACGCAACTTCCTCCATCAAATGTGTCGGGCAGACTAAGCAACACACTGGGTGCAAAGCGATAGGTGGTATTCTTTGTCTCTTTCGTAGCAGCAACGAATTTAGCTAAACCTCAAGGTCGCGCGGCTAATGGAATATTGAATATTCGCTTATTTTACATTGGACAGGATCCTGATATGAAACTGTTGGGACAAATTCTGGACAAAGTTTTTATAATGTTTTTGCTACAATAAAGTAGTAATATGTCACCTAGGTAACAATAATAATAGGAAGTCATTTATATTGGTTTAACTTATGGTCTCAATGTAGTAGAAAATAAATTATATTGCACATTAGATTTGAATTTGCTCGTGGGACACACCAGGATCCTGAAAATTTGACGCTTTGAATAATTTTTTTCTTAAGAAAATATTATGTCATCTAAATTATTTTTAGAGACCAGGTAGATATAGGTATGGTAAACAGTATGTTATGTAAATAAACTAGGTTTTAACCATTTTTTCATGATATTTTAGCTGAGCTGTCGAAAATTCCTTACTTTGTAGAACTACCCACGTATTATTTTTTTGTGACTGCATTAAGGTCATGATACCTACCCTATCCCTATCACTCACTCTCATGGCGCAGATTCCCATAAGCGGGTTTGTACTCACACCTAGGTGCGAGTCAATGTTAGTAAAATCCATTCAATCATGGTTCAAGTGATAACAAAAAACCTTCTAACAGAAATTCTTAACTAAAATTTCCATCGCTGAATCCACTCGATATCTCCAAAAGTTTTTGGACCAAAACACATGAGTGGCTAAACACGCTACATTAATACATTTGCGCAATGGTGCTGTCGCTAAACGCTGTGTTTGTTCCAGTGTAGATAAGGCGCTCTAAATAGAAAATACACTGAAGAATGTGCTACCAACCGAAAACAGATAAGAGTTGAATAGACTCGATGGTGCCATGACGTCACTAAAGGACAGTAGTGTTCCGTTGTCTAGCAGTGCTCATGCAACATCAGACGTCATTGATCTACTTTTCACTTAAATACACTTGTGCGGACTTACACCTGCAATAACAGGTGCAACATTCACGTGTTCTTGATACGCTTGAATGGTTTCAGAAATGGAGTTGTGTTCCATGTTTGCGTGGTATTATAACAGCCAGTATGCTAGACCCTGACAAGAAATAGTCTACGAATTTTAAATCTAGAGTGGCTGTATACACAGAAAGAGATGCGAAGTAGGTATATAAAATAGGGCAGTGTCAGAAATTTAGTTCAGTAATTTCAATGCTCAAGCATTTTTAGAGGAAATAAATTTAATGTGCTTCAAAAGTGTATTTTACCGATAGTGACCTCCTCTGAAATGACATTACGCCATAGTTACAATATCTAAACGTTCACAATCCTTAAATACCATAGCTACGAGTAAAAGCGATAATATGTGTTCGGCAAACATAAATTATTAGCTACTTAGAAACAAATCTTGTGCACGTGTAGGTATTCGGATCGTGTTCGTTGAGGGTGAGTTACCTCTTCGGAAAAGTAGTATTTTGCACGAATTGAAGATTATATTGTCATAAATAAATCATTCGGGTCACTTTCCTGTTACTCGGAACGATATTATGGAGGTCACTAACGTGACTGTCATTGGCCCACAGAAATCTATTCAATCACGTGAAAATGGGCTGACACATACCAAACATTTCAACTGGAAATGTAGACATAGGAAACGTATATTGCAACAAACTTTTCTCCATTTTCAACCTATTGAATCTGTGTATAAATGAATATGCAAGTGGCAAAGTAACAGAATGTATTCAACTGTCACAGGCATAGCATTCACCCACGTGAGCTTGTTAGGTCAAAGGTGATCCACAATGCAAAGTTCAAGCATCTCAGACGTCAGTTGCGAGGTGAAGTGCGATTTTTCTAAGGTGCATAAACACTCGTCAAAATATGTGTAGAAACAGAATGTATTTAACTGTTACAGGCATAGCATTCACCAACGTCAGCTTGTTGGGTCAAAGGTGTTTCACCATGCAAAGTTCAGGCGTTACACGTCAGATTCGAGGTGAGGTGTGATTTTTCTAAGGTCATTCATTCAACAGGTGACTCTTAGAGATCTTCTTTACACTTTTTGCGAGAGTTTAGGATCCGAGCAGCAGTTATAGGAAATATACTCGTTCATATTGTATGTTTAAGTAGCTTTGGTTTTAGACTCGTTAAATAAGTATAACTACTTAGAAACAAGAGGCCTTTGCCCAGCAATGGGACACTCAAACAGGCTAACTATAAAAATAATATATGTATCAACATCATAACTTTAAGAGCTAGGCTCTTGTCGGTGGAGCCACTTTCATGTTTCTCCATCTTCAAGTTATTATTTTTTTTTTCCTGAAACGACACGCTGCGCTGTTTACTTTCTACTTGATTTGGTCTATATCAGATCTCCAAGGTCTGCCTGTCTTCCTCTTTCCACCAATCTTTCCTTCTATGATGATTTTTAAATACGTACATAATTAATAACAATATGCATTCTCGCAGCAGACTACAAGGCAAAAAGAAGAAATATTGCAGGTGATAAATCTCAAAGTAAAACGAACATCGCCATCCAATCCTGTAAAGTGCTAAGTATTCATTGTTTAGAAATATTTACACAAACACACCCTTTACAGAACACACGTATCTCGTCTTGAAGTTCAAGACGGCACTGGTACAGTAGGCAGCAGATATATTCACATGAAAGAAAAGGTCGAACAATGTCCTCACCTCTTTATTATCACGAAGTAAGAGTAGATAGGTTTAAAGGCTGAAACGCCCATAAAGAAAAGTTAAAATTTCTTCCGAGTTGTAACGTCGTATTATTCTCTGGTCCGAGTGAGTGGTCCTGATTGACAGATGTATACGTACGGTCATGGCAGGGTTATTTTTATTTATAAAAATATTAATTAACTGATTAACTCAATCATCTACTAAACCTAAGGTCACATAGCACCTCGTAATCTTCATGGGTGCTATTAGCAATAATACTGTAGAGCGGGCCTGTTCACATGACAGAGTTTACTCTGCTCTGTCGAAAAAAAAACACAAAACATTTTAATCGAGGGAATATCCTTTGGGAACATAACTTAATGATTGAAGCCCGCCGGGGAACGCAAAACTAAATAATTGCGACCTCTGCCCGATGATCTCAATAGATATGAAGTGAAATCAGGCGTCGTTGATCGACATTGACTTAACATTTATCCGTGAATCCTCATAATAATATTCACTAGAAATAGACCAAGGCGTTCTGCAAAAATTGTATCGTCTTCAATTTACTTTCGATTCAACAAGCATAGCAAAAAACAAATGAAATATATAGTGAAAAAGTTTCAGTTATCCCTTCGCGATAACGAGGGTATAGGCCGAGCAATTTAGCTGAGCTTTTAATTTCACGCCTTTGCACTAGAAGTAGATACTGCTTGCGTCTGGATTTTTCTACGAAACTCCAGCAAAAAATACTTTAAGTAATGAGCTGAAAGAAAATTGAATCAGCTTTTTTGCGAGCCAATTATAAACGTATTAAGTTATGTAAGAAGCCTTATACTCCAGGGAAATATATTGCTGCTTTGAAGCTACCTTAGTAATTCTGCTGTCACTTTGTCCATACCATACGATGTTAAAGATATTAATAACTCGTATCTTACGAAGTTAGATGGAACGAACGTATTATGATTGATTAGAAGTACAGTAGTCTCATTCGCAACGGATACTATGATTACGCCACAACTAGTTGCGGCGCGGCAAATAAAGCGGAACAAATTGTCGTGGACGCCGTACGCTCAGGGATAGGCGCGGTTCTCCCGACCCAATCTAAACTACAGTCCTGCGGGAGAAGGGTTACATTAGCACGTCCAGAAGAGGAATGTAGCCCGTGGGAAATGACCGGCCGGCAAACGCAACGATGACGCAGCAGACACTCCCTCGCGCGGGCTCCGAGATGACTATCTAGCTTATTTTAAATGGCTGCAGCCCTTTGCGTAATTAGCGGGTAAACAAGCCACAATCGAAACCTTTGAAAGGTCGCGACTTCCACGCTTTGAGAACAATTGATGTTGGTGCTGCTGTGCTGTTTTCAATGGAAAGCAAAACAACGCATAAATTCAACAAAACTTGAAACGATCCAAACCTCTACATTCTGGGGTCATCGGCCATTAAGAGGCATTTTAAAGTGCTATTAAGTAAGACAGATAGGTCGTGGACTGTGGTATACTCCGTTTAAACCAGCCGTGCGTGACAAATTATGTAACCATAA
This sequence comes from Apotomis capreana, assembly GCA_947623375.1. Taxonomy (NCBI): domain Eukaryota; kingdom Metazoa; phylum Arthropoda; class Insecta; order Lepidoptera; family Tortricidae; genus Apotomis; species Apotomis capreana. The sequence goes on from OX392501.1 coordinate 3,542,374, forward strand.
AACATTCGGTAATTCACCGTAATCATCCCGCGCTAATCTCAAATGGCACCATTTGTCGAGATCCAGTATCAGATGACTGTCCGATTACGCTGATCCGAGTGATTCATGTCCCTAATCGGTGTTTAAAAACAGATCCGACTTCTCAGAATTCACACGATAGTAATTATCGTATAATCAGGTCTTTCATGGTCAGTTCACTTCAAAAATAAGTTTGAAATTGCGACAACCAATCCCCAAAACACATATTTTGTTACAATCTGTTCCACGGACAGTTATTGATAATGTTAATGTCTCCCGTGCCCAAATATTTGGAACGTGAATCACGCCGCCCGCTGAGATACCTCGGCTTCTTACATTATGTCGAATAACCTACATCTCACGACAGGACGGCGTGTATTGACAAATTATCCCCCATCAACACGTGAACAAAAGTCTTTAGGAAACTGGAGTAAATCCACAAGTGAATTACGCTCAAGCGTTCTGTTTACGATTTAGCTATCACGGAGTGTTCTCGCGAGATACAAATCACGATGGAATTCCCGCAAATAGAACGGCTGGATTAACTGGCAGCCAACTAGGAGTTTATTGCTTTAGGTAGAAAAAGTTTCAAGGATATTTTATTCAGCTGAGCGAGTACCCAATTCGGTGAACGAAAGCTGTCGTTAGGGACAGGAATCTTCTCAGAACATGATGTAATTCTGTCTTCACGCACTCTTGAATCAGGCTGTTAGCTGACGTAGCATTCCGCAAGATACCTGAGTCATGTGTAGATGGAAATAGCGATAATGACCATTCCATTTACGGTATGAATGTTAGATTACTCATTGATTATATTCCGAGAATCGGAAAGAAAAATGAGCATACATTGTAGAAATCTTGTGTCCGTTATAACGGTGATGTTTACGATATTCCGTGCATTAGTAAGTTTCGCACAGTTATTTCAATGGACGAATGCATCCTGCGCTTAACCGGCTCGCTGAACGTGCAAAACGAACTTGCCATTGGCCTTCACCTGTGCAATATTGCTGCGATAAAAAGGGGCACACGATCAGATAAAAACGAGTTGGAATAGTCGGAGCTAACGTACTGTGCAGAATATAGGCTGGCGATTTACTCGCTGCGCCGTTTCAGTTTTTTTATTCAATATTCTAGAGTAAATCAAGTTTCTCGGCGACCGCGTGAATAATATGAATGAAAAAAATCTTTGTTCACAATAAAAAAAGATCTTTCGTAGTCAGTTGACTTATGGGCGATAATTTTTTATACGGTGTCGCTTACTGACGATTTCTCCGTTTCAACAGGAAAATGGGAAGCCATCACTTATTCTAAGATTTGTTGCGATTGGAATTCACAATCTGTAGGAACAGATTGTGATAAACTGATGATTAAGAGTTTGAAACATGATAGCGATATTACTAAACGCAATAGAAATGCCGAGGGGTGATGAAAAAATACGAATAATAAGTTACTTTATTTTCTTTCGTAATCTGTGACATATTTAAGAGTAGGAATGCATGCATTATCATGCGCTTTCAGAGCTACATTAAGCCTTTTGATAGGAGATAGAGACAAAAAATATCCTTTACCAAATAATGATTAATGATAATATTGATAATGTATCTGTCCGCGCAAACTGTCAACGAGTCGCAACATCTCTGCATCCTCATCAAAACAGCGTGTAGCTAAGTGTTCTCAACACCTTATAAAACACAACACAAACAATAAAACCCGCTTCTGAGAAAATGTCTTGATACGAGGGGCACACCGAAATGATCGGGAATAGAGTACTTTAAACTGAGTTACATTAAATCCTTTTTTGTCACATGCATACTGGCGACTTACAATCACGATGCCGTTTTTACAATTTAAAAAAAGAACGATATATTTTTTTAATTCCATTTTTAAATTGACAACTCGATGAACAAAATGGAGCTGACGCGTGAACATTTTCGTGCAATTATTTACCATAACTTTCGTCGTGGCTTATCTCCAGATGAATGTCGCAATGAGCTTGTTACTATATACGACATTGAAGCACCTAGTCAGACGACAATATATCGGTGGTATGCTGAGTTTCGACGGGGTCGTGCCTCTCTTGGCACCGTACCTTCATCAGGTCGGCCGAAAACGGCGGTTTCGCCTGAAAACATCGCGGCTGTGGAAAAACTACTAAAAGAAGATAGACATGTGACATACGAGCAGATTCGAGCAACCATAGGCATTGGAATGACTGTAATTCACACTATTTTGCATGGTGAATTGGGTGTCAGAAAATTGATTTCCCGATGGGTACCCCATAATTTGTCTGAAGAGCAAAAGGCGGCTCGTGTTGATTGGTGCCGATCTATTCTGAAATGCTACAATGGAGGAAAGTCAAAAGCCGTTTATAATATGGTCTCGGGTGACGAATCCTGGATTTATTCTTATGAGCCTGAAAGAAAGCACCAGTCGGCAGTATGGGTCTTCGATGACGAGGTCAAACCAACGAAAGTTGTGCGTTCTCGAAGCGTGTCGAAGAAGATGGTGGCTTCGTTCGTCTCAAAAAAGGGGCATGTTGCCACAATTCCTCTAGAAGAACAAAGAACCGTTACCGCTGATTGGTATATCACAGTTTGTTTGTCGGAGGTGCTGGCCGAACTTCGCCAAGGGAACCCGAGACGCCGCGTCATCTTACACCACGACAATGCGAGCTCCCACACCGCCCACAAAACAACTAAATTTTTGAACGACGAAAACGTTGAGTTGATGTCCCATCCTCCATACAGCCCTGACCTGAGTCCAAATGATTTTTTTACGTTCCCTAGAATTAAAGATTTATTGCGTGGTCAGCGGTTTGAGAACCCAGAAGCCGCTGTGGAAGCCTATAAATCGGCCATTTTGGCAATGCCTACTTCAAACTGGAATTATTGTTTTAATGACTGGTTTAAAAGAATGCAAAAGTGCATTGAATGTAACGGAGAATACTTCGAAAAACAATAAAATATAATTTATGTATATAGTGCACATAGTTTTTTAAATTCCCGATCATTTCGGTTTGCCCCTCGTAAAGTCCCAGCAGGACGGTTATATCTGTCCCGACTCGAATTAACGGGAGATAAGATCAGCTCTCCACCGGGTCAAGTATTCGCTAAGGCAAGTGTCTGGCTCGAGTCTGTTTCGGGCTTAATCCCAGAGAAGACTCAAGTATAAATAACCTTAAACAACTGGAGCTTCCAGATCTTCTAAAATAATCATACCTATAATACAAATTAAACTCCGCAGTGAGTTAGCAAACAACTAAATCTTTGCTCAGCTAGAAATTATGGAAGATGGATATAGTACTTACATACATTACTGCGGAGGCCGCGAACTAAAGGATTGCTGGGCGAGTTTGGGATAGATTGTTTTACTTCTAATAATGGATTTTCATACTTACTTTGTTGGCCTAGGCCCGGACAGTAACGCAGGTGCCATAAAAGAAAAACTTTGTGTCTTCATTTCATGACTACAACGCATGTTACATTTTAGACCATGATCGAGAAATAGTACATTACATCAGAGGCCGGGAAAATGAGTATTTCCGGCCAAGTAGGTATATACGGCCGAGCGAACGCGCGAGCGAGGCCGGATAGTGATACGAGGCCGGGAATCCGTTTTCACGACGAGGCATGTATAGTGCTTTTCTCAAACATACAATGAAATAAAAAAATATACTTCAAAGAACAACATTTTATTAATTGACAAATAGGACATTTTAGTCTAACAACCAACCATACCAAGACATTTTAGTTTAAAAACAAAACCTGCTTTTTGTCAAACCAGCCAGCTGTGTGAATGACCTTGTTGTTGAAACCAAAAAAGTTACTTTGCAGGCCTAGGCCTGAAAAGCAGTATGAAATCCCTTTACAGTCCTCTCGAGTTGTTGCGCCCAAAAAGCGATACTTCCGAGCCTATTATAAGGAATGTAAAGACAATATTTCATTGCATGTTTGAGAAAAAGTAGTTTATGGAGTAGAACTAGTCTATCACCGGCTCGATCATAATGACATTCCTGATATACCTATAATTGACATAGAGATACTAAAAAAACAGAAAAGCCCGCCAACTCAATGTGGTATAAACGCTCAAAATCTACGAGAGTTATCAGACAATTTAAACTTTTTCACTACGTAACCGTGTCTAATTTTAGTACTCTTTAAATTCGGCAATGCGAAGAACCTCTGCTAATGGTTAACGTATATTTACATTCAATAGTAAGGTATTATTATGTGGAGACGAGAAGTCTCAAGGGAAAGAAGCCACAAGCGACCTGAACTTTACAATAACTTAAAACATTGTTATACCAAGATTGAAACTCAATCGTGGAGGAGGAACGTATTATCTCAGGAAGGTTTCATAGGGAGTTATGATGTTATAGTTTCGAAAGTCAGGAATCATGATTCGAGGCACGAGTCCCTCGGTGCGTGTAGTCGGACGGTACAGCACTGGCATAAATGCATGTTAATAAACGCAACTCATATATTGACTGTTTCTTTCTGATACTCGTATCTGATGATGATGTCTTGTTTGGGGACAGAAGGGTGTAACTGACGGGAGTTGTCTACAAATAACCGTCTTTATGTGTCTACAGAGTACAGACATAGCTACATCTAGAATCGGAGGCAGGTTTCATATTTTTTGTTAATGAAAGACCGTGCGGGTCTTAATCATACAATAATAAATGTAGTACCACTCTTGTTGTACCATAGCATCTAAAATATATATTTATACAGCCACAAGTCAACAAAAACTTTTTTTTTGTTGCTGAAGTACCAACAGCTGTTTTGTATCATTTTATTGTCCTACGTAAAAATATCGTTTAGTATTTGTATGCAAAAAGCTCAGAAAATTTATAGAAAAAACTTTAAACTTTGTTTTTTAGTGGCCGATTACCATAAAACGTCAATTCAAACGGAACTGAAGACAGAATTATTTGTAGGTACTTTACTGTGTACAGTCGAGTTCTTAAATTTATGAGCAATTCCATTTCCCAATAATTAGTTGAATCAGGCGTTACTGTGCGAAAATTCATAATTAAAGCTATAATACTGTTTTGCTAATCCACGATATACATGATATAAATATCCTCGTAGCAAACCAATATTATTGTTTTAATTAGATATCCTCCAAAAGCATGATTCAATTTATACAAGAGTAGGTTGCTTGCAATACAAGCCTACACATAATAAATTTCTGTGAAAAATTTCATTTGGGACAAGCTTTTAAAGCCGATTGTCCATTTCTTTGAACATTTATCAGTTGCTCACTGATACGATACTAAAGAACCGAAATTCGATAGGATTGCTTTAATCTATTAACAGAGTTCCTAAGGCCATCTTCCGGCTCGATTATCAGACCAGCTACATGGTACCATATTATTGTATTTTCATCAAAGTTGAGTAGGTATGCAAAGTTTCTGCACAATCGGTTGAAGATATCTGCTTCAAAATTGAGTTGTAATATTCCACCCGTATTATTAACATAGTTAGTTCAATGTATGTACATGGCAAGTTAACTAAAAGTACTCCGGTACACTCTGTGGCCACTATGTATTTTTTATTAGAGTTCAAAGTGACCCGTTTTTTTGAAATTCTAGGACTGTAGAAACAACATGATTTCATATAAGATTAGGCACATTTAACATAATTCTTTATGAAAAAAACCGGCCAAGTGCGAGTCGGACTCGCGCACCGAGGGTTCCGTACAAACACTTTCCATCCCTAAGTGTTTAAGTTAAGTTTGCACCTGGTATGTATAGCGCCCCATATAAATTAGGTGCAAAGTTAGGTATTTAATTATAAAAAAAAAACTACTTACTAGATCTCGTTCAAAACAATTTTCGTTGGTAGTTTTTATAGTAATGTACATCGTATGTTTTTTTTAGATTTTTAATTTTCTTATTTTAGAAGTTAGAGGGGGGGGGACCAACTTTTTTCCACTTTGGAAGCGTCTGTCACGCAAACTATTGAGTTTAGAAAAGAAAAATTTTAGAAACCTCGATATCATTTTTGAAGACCTATCCATAGATACCCCACACGTATGTGTTTGATGAAAAAAAAAATGTTGAGTTTCAGTTCTAAGTATGGGGAGCCCCCAATATTTATTATTTTTTTTTTATTTTTGCATCAAAATCTTAATGCGGTTCACAGAATACATCTACCTACCAAGTTTCAACAGTATAGCTCTTATAGTTTCGGAAAAAAATGGCTGTGACATACGGACGGACAGACGGACAGACAGACAGACAGACAGACAGACAGACATGACGAATCTATAAGGGTTCCGTTTTTTGCCATTTGGCTACGGAACCCTAAAAAACAACGATGGTTCCTCGGCAACAAAAACGGTGTTGATCTGTAGAATCAACTACTACAGTACCCTTACCATTAGTTAACGTGACCGTACTTGCTACCGACTGCGTAAACGCTTTCTATGGACAATAGTAGGTACAGCGCCTAGCGGTTACTTTGTAAAATTAAGTCTCTCACTCCATACAAATCTTATAAGTAGTTGATGGCGAGGACGGTCACTGTAAACTCATTGTAAGAGTACAGACCAAAATAGACACAGTAATCGCAAATACCACGCGTGTCTGCAGGTGGTTTAAGGCATTACAAGAAAATGTATGTTTATGTTGGTTAGCTATCTAAATTATGAACTGTACGACAATTACAGGCGGCAGAACAAATTGACGCAACCGCGGTTTTATGCACTTTATTTGACGTATTTTGCGGCGAAGAGCTTTATTGACTAGGACTATGATAACATACCACGTTTTGGCTTATGAATCATGATTTTTTTTACCACCGACCGAAAAGGTGAAACGAACGGTAAAGTGTACCAACGCACAACCAACGCAAAAATAGGTTAATATATACGTAGGAGTAGCGTGTCATCAAACAAAAACTCAAGAGCAAGCCGAGGTAGAATTCGCTTGAGCAAGAGAATTGTGCTTAACCCTCAGAGGGCAAGCCGTTGGGAATCGGGTTCTTTGCATGCCACGCCACTGAGGTAAGTGACATCTTAGATCTTAAAAGCGTAGTACTTCGATGAACTTTTTATTGTATAGCTGACTTGTTGTTAGCTACTTGAAATTTGAAGAAAATCAGCACAAACAAATTACCTAATAATGTAGTGAGATAAATTTAAGAGCTACGCTTGACACTTTACGTAAGTGAATTTCATAAAGCTGTGAGTGGTTTGACGTTTTTACCGTTTCATCGACTGCGGTATTAGTAACCGGTATAGTTAGTACAAAGGCTGTCGTACAATTACCTACGACTGAAATCGATCAAATTGGCGACCGAGCCAGTCCGCTCGACATACGAGTAGGGTTCCTTAATTATTTTCTTTCCATGCCTTTTATTTAACCAAATTGATTGATGGAAAGTAGCTTCTTTCGCTCGTCGGTCCGAGCGGCCATCCCGCTCTACGAACAATATTACCCACAGAAATATAATTATAACAAATTAATTTCTTACACTGGTGATAATCATTCGATAATTATCAAGACGCGTTATTATCTTGATAGTTTCGAACCCTGACCAGAGAGCAATTGATAAGGCTATGCTCTAAGCTTCTCTGCGAGATCGTAACGATATTAAATAACGTGGATAAAGTCTCGTCGCCTCCCAGACTGCACGTAAGCATAAACACTAGTCATTATTCACGGGCGGCGCCACGAGCAATACATACCACCGGTTACCCTTTGTCCACGCTCCTAGACTTGCAATGAGCGTAATTTAACTTTTGATTGTTCGCTATACTTTATAAAGCATGTTTTCAAACTGTGTGTGTGTTATTAAAATAGCGGCGCGGTTGAAAAAAATATAAGTTAGCTGGAATATAAAGGGGCCAAGCTGAAAATCAGCGCTGGTCGTCCAACGGCCAGCATATGCTGAGCTTGGTACCCATGGCCAACACGATTGTTGTTTTTTGTAGTTAGTATTGTATACACATAGACTGTAAACCACTGCATATTATAACACTTTTTTTTTTTTTTTCTTCTGTATGTATACTTATATTGTTAATATTCTGTTCGAATGTTGTGTCAATAAAGCTAATTTTAATTTGAATTTGACTACGGTATGGAATGACCCTATTATACTACGACAATATTTAAACAAGATATATCTAAGTAAAAAATAGGTATCTAAAATTTTAGACGATACGTTGAGTGCGTTCTCAAATTTTCTGTTTCTCCTCTTTAACAGCATAACGAGCCGACGAATTGACGTGATTCGATTTGCATAAAGACTGTTTTTTATCACTACATAGTATCAAAGTCGCTTCTGTCTGTCTGTCCCTATGTATACTTAGATCTTTAAAACTACGCAACGCGATACGGTTTTTTGTAATAGATAGAGTGATTCAAGAGGAAGGTTTATATTATATGCATAATACATACCTACACAGTATATTTAGTATCAGCATTGCACCCGTGCGAAGTCGGTACGGGTCGCTAGTTATGTATACAATTTAGATACGGAAAAGAAGTTTAATTTTAGCCACCAAGCATACCTTTTTCGTGCATTCGGCAGCGCTTCAGCCCACATGTCTATCCTGCACGTCATTGCAGCGTCGCGTAAGTAATTTTACCTTTTTATTGAGTACAACATAATATTTATCTAGTTTCTGTGTCCAATTGAACTCAGATACTTGTAACATAACATGTTCTTTTAATACCAGCCCTTTAAAAGCAAATACCATTGCTATTTTTTCCCCAAATCGAGGTTTTGTTCTCGTCTGTTTCCGCCTAAGCTTAACCAATCGTTACGGAATTTTAGGAAATCAATGTGAAGGAAATGCTTCATGTTAAACCGTTTCGAATTTTGCGCTTATTAATATAAAATGTGTGTATATGCCGTCTCTTTTTGGACAAAATTCCACCGCAAAAGGGAACCCCGGGACCACCAGGTGCAAACTTAACCTAAACGTATGGAAATATGAGCAGTGTTATGTCCTCTTAACCTTTCGAGCGCCAAGCGGCAAAGCAATTCACCGTGCCACTGACGCCAAACCAAAAAAAAAAAAAAAGTGCTCCAAAAAGATTGAAAAACACAGATAATGGTTTGAATTAGCATGTTTTTGGCCATTGAAATTTTTGACGTCAATAGGCGTCGTTGGTGTCAGTGGCACGAATTCCCGATGACGTGATTTGCCGTCTTTGGCCGTCAAAGGGTTAAGCACAACCAAGACGGGCTCACTATGCCTTGCGGATCGCTAGTAGCCTACGTATATGCGCACACCTGGGAACTAGGCTTCGCCTTCCAAGTCTATTCGTTCAAAATCGGTGCGCAATCCTAGCCACACGTGCACGATCACACATGCGCATCGCATTTTGCCGCAAACAGCCAATAAAATACTATTCTCAGGCGGTTTTTGAGATGAAAAGAAAAAACCTTCTGTCTTTCTATCCAACATAGTGCGAAAATAACGGATACGTAACCCGTACGGCAAACGTAATCCGGATTAACGTAGAACGTCAAAGTATAATACAAAGCGCCGTTGAGGAAAAAGAAATAGTAATGATGTATGTTTATGTATCATTGACATACATATAATTATGTCATGCCGGACAAATGTTTCAAGTGTATTTTTATTGAACTTAAACTTTAATTAGGATAAATTCATATGAAATTTAACCACCTCACCTTTTGTATTGCATTTAATAACAATTGTTACACTTTTTTAAGTTCTTAATTTAATTTTAGATGTTTCGGTCTTTTATTGGTTTTTTTGTCTATTATATAATCTTTTAGGTTAATCAGCAAAATAATGTTTTTTTTTTTATGAAATTTAATGCAATACAGTTAGTTTAGAACAATCAGGAAAAATTACATGTTTTTGTTTCAATACAGACTTCAAATTTTGTTATTATCATTATCTTTATAAGATATTATCATAAATTTTACGCATATTTTGGATTACCTCTCAGAAAATTTCAAAATTCTAATACAGTACAATATTTCATAAAAATGTCACTATATGCTGGCATATCAATGAAATCTCTTGTGTTAATAAGCCTGTTCAAACATAAACATGCCAGCTACTGATAATTACAGAAATATGTAAAGTAACTGATAACCAGCATTTGCTGTCCCACATACTTTGGAGTCAATTGACTATGGATTTTAATTTCCTAATGTTAAGAATCAAATTCACCTAAATGATATTTAGGTTGATTTCTGAATTCAGCATTAACTAAGTCTACCCTGCCATATTTTTTACATTATTATGTAATTATCCCCAAATAAACATATTTCTATCTTGCTATCTATAAGTTTATCTTTCAAGAATCAAATATTTAAGTGGCAAAGTAAACTGTGTCACACCCCAGTCAGTAATTTTTCATAGTAAAAATTAGTAGTACACCTGGGCTATTTTTCACTTCACTGCTATGCCGATATATCAAAGCTGTTAAAGTGAAAAGGTACTAAACTGTTGCATGTTTGGTGTATGGCCAGCGTCAAAAATAACTGTCAATTTTATAGTACGGCTCTTCCCAGGTGAATTTTTCGCTTCGAGCCCTAATCTTTCCAACAAAGGCCATTGTCTCTATTATCGCAAAGCCGCAAGCTCAAGTTTGCCACGCGCCACTATAACATTCATATTAAAAACAAACGTTATCGTCATAGTATTAAGGTTCAAATCAAAATAATATAAATGCTGTATTTCGTCGGGGTGGTCTATTGTCCTACACTACCAAAACGCAATATATAGAATATCAGTGACATTAAATTTGAACCTTAATACTATGACGATACCGTTTGTTTTTCATATGAATGTTGTAGTGGCTCGTGCTAACGCAGTAGCTTGCGGCTTTGCGGTAATAGAGACAATGGCCTTTGTTTGAAAGATTAGGGCTCGAAGCGAAAAATTCACCTGGGAAGAGCCGTACTATACTACTACTACTACTATGTCAAATTGTATCCTGAAATTGTCAGCTACTTTAGATGCTGATTGTACATAGAGTGTATCTGTGCAATAAAAAGTGACTGCTGCCAACAAAAACCAAACATGTGACCATATTCTTGCATTTACTTTCAATATGAATAATGGTGCTAAATTTTAAAGACATGTAATTTTAGTCAAATTAAATTACCTATTGAATTATGTGTACTGTGCCGCAGGGCAGTGATCTTGGGGACTTCAAAATTTAGTTAGGTTCTATTAGAATAAGTTATGTTGGTTAATATTGTTTGTTATTTGTTTATCATTTAATAAAGTTTCTATTGTTAACTATTCACTAAAAATAGCAAGGAATTTTAGGCCAGGAATTCACAATTGCAAGAATCCAATGGGTATTTTGATGATAAATTTTGATGATATTGAGGAAAAGTGTGAATGAATTTATTACTGTATTGTTGAATCAACCGAGGGGTATTGTAATAACATAATTTCAGTAATAAAACTTTTTGAGATAATTAAATAGTCCAAGTGTTTGGCTTGGTTTACTTACAACAAAATCTCCTCCTTAACACGGTTGTTGCAGTACGGGGTCTCTCGAAACCCCATGGAATATGAGTAAACTTAATTGCCGCAGCGAATATGTTAATTAATAACCCTTACCTAGTGCCTATTAGGTTCTTTTATTTATCTAGCTACAAAATGTTTAATGTTGGATCAAGAGAGATATTATGATAAGATACAATATTCAGCTTTGTAGAAAATTCCTTGTAAAAAGTACAATTTCTACAGTCACATTACATAACATTATTTACATGGCCTTATCATATGAGGCAACAATACCTAGTAGGTATATGCGCTATTGATGAATTAAATTACTCACAAATGTTGTGTATGGAATTTGAACCTTATTCAATTAGATATAAAAAGTTATCAGTGGGTTTGTTTCAATGCCAAATGCGAGATAGCTGCAGGAACTATTTTACGATAGTAGAGGCCAAACTATGCACGAAAATGTTTACAAAAAACACGGTAAATTTAGAAGATAGTAAATCCGTCACGAACATATACAGAGACTTCCAAACTTCTACGAAACTATAATAAAAGTACTTACAATTAACAGCTTAAGCCTGCGTCCAATATTTATTAAAAGTCCACCATTAAACGCAATGCATTGACCATTGAGCAAAAAACTCGGCGATCCACCGATTGATCAAGTCACAGCTGTCCCGAACAGTTTACGAGTACCCGATAAAGTAACACAACACTAGTTTATAACCGTAACACGCTCCTACAAAAAAATAGATTAACAATTAATCACGTTGTAGGAGAATTCATTCCGACGGCACAATTTACACACGAATTCCACCCAAGTCCACACTACACCTCACCACCATTACTGCGCATCCGGCAATTCGTGGTTTTTGTTAAAATTGACATAAGCAGTGTTGCTACAGTAGTAAACCCATTTTCCTAAATAATATAAACATTTATTTTTTCTGAAAATATTGAAAACCATATTTTGATCAAACAAATTATAAGATACCATAATGCGATATAACTAAAATGCATATTTTTACAACTACGATCATGAATTAATGAGAAACAGAATTTAACCTTAATTAACCTTACAGAATTTTCTGAGCATGTATATTCACGTTTTCTGCATAAAATTTTCATGTCAGTCTTTTTAATTAAAGCTTCATGACGCCAATGCACGATCTATGCATGAATTTGAACAAAATTGCAGGTAATAAAGTTTCTTTGAAAGTTACGTGACATTTTGATTCATTTTACTATAAGTTTGGAAAATATAGTAAACTTACCACACTAATAATACTTTTTAAAAGTCAATTCAGCAATGGGGTTAAATTAAAATGCCATGCTTGAAAATAAATTTATCATTAATTTAAGTCGTCACAATTTATTTGATAATATAGTTATTATAATTTTCTTTTTATTTTATGTCTTACTAGCTTTCAATATTCTTAAGAATATTGGTTATGAATATTTCTGAACGAAATCTATGTGTCATTTGTTCATAAAGAAGTATTTTTCTTTGAGGAAACACTTTTTAATATTCTTGGACCGAATCATGCCCACTTAACTAATTTTTTTTTGACAGTGAGTGCTGTCGGTATAGTTTAGTAAAATATTTTTTTAAAATAACGATTTCCTTAAAATATATTTAATGTGCCTAAACTGATATTTTTAGGCGTACTACATGGCACATTTTTTTGTACTAAAGTAGGTAATTCTATTGTGTTAATTCTTAAACGTCTGATACGGACAAGAGAAAATCTCTTTTCAGTAGAAAAACACTCCTTCGACCACTTGTCACTGCCATCAACAAACAAAACTGACGTGTACCTTCAAAACAATATAAAATTGAAATCATTAAATGTTCATGTTGCTCCATAAGCTAACGTGAGAATGTCTGAGAATCCAAGACTGCCAGAGAACGGTGCTCCCTCAGGGGATACTGCTAGCCCGATGGGGAACGGCGACGCGCCTCCACCGCTCTCGGAACGAGAGGCATATTTCGTAGCCCTCAGAGTGTGGATTCAGCAGGCCCGAATGTACCAGAACCTGTCATCATGTTTCCCCTATTACATGATGGCCTTTCGAGGCCTAAACCCCGCCCAGACTAACGTGCCACTGCTTAATAATAACTATCAGTTTCAAGGACAACAGTTTCCTTTCCAAGTAGGGAATCCTCCGCGGAACGCCGCAGCTAACCCTCCTCAGCAGGAGACACTGACCCCAACCGAAGGTATTTACTAATATGCTGACGTCATTAACAGTTGACTTATTGAAACCATTATTCTCTTACCATCATTAATAAGTGACGTAGCAAAGCACTCGAACATATCTGATGCAAATAATCTTAAGTTATTATATCCTGGGGTTTTTGGTGCACGAATTATTTAACACTAGGCTGACAGTAGGTGTCAAGTCATTTGTGCAACGAAAACCCCGACGTATAGTTATTAGTTCTATCAGATTTTACAGTAGATGAATGTACAAGTGTACACCCATAACCTGATGAAATACTTAAGCATGATCAGATTTTAACACAACTCTTTAGCTCTTGTGATGGAGGTAGGTATTTCATGTTTGCCATTCTGCTTTGCTAAGGCAAAAGGCAACCTTTTTCAGTAACGTCCAGCTACCCAGGTAAAGATGGACGATCTTTACACCCAGGGCACTGCGTCCTAAGGGATATTTCTTTAACGTGGCCTCTCTAGACATAATAAATGACTCGCCTGGGGTGCTTGTATGGCTAAAGCCAGCTGCACCTGAGTAGGTTTTTATAATAATTATATTACAAACTGTTTCCAGTAATCTCCCGACATGGTGGATACGAGTATGTGATCCCACCACTCTACAAGAGACTTGTTGCTGAGTTCATTGACTTTATGCTGCTCTTCATCCTCAAGCTAATTGTCACATTTATTGCTGTAGACATGTTTGAATTGATGTAAGTATAAATCGGACTATTTTTCAAAGTATGTAAGTATGTATGAGGATGGATATTTGTTGCTACAATGCTCAAATGAAAATAAGGACCACTTAAATTTTACTAGCTTTTCATTTTCATAATTATACAATCTTCTAAATAAGAGTGAAAGGGAAGAACACATTCGTGAGTTAAAACTAAACCCAAATTAATCTATTTTGCTAATTTAAGGTCAGGTGTTTAAGAAGTTTAAAATCAGCATCAAAAAATTACATGGCCCATAAGGGCAAATATAATTTATTTTTCGAGCAGTATAGTTAAGTGATGAACTTCTCACCATATTCTGCCAGTTCTTAATACAGGGTTTGTAGGATGCCAAAAGATTATATTATAGGATACTTTTTATCTAACTATGCTCAAGAAAAACAGGATCATGCTTGTGTGCTCTATAAATGAATTTGCTATTGTTAAATTAAATTTAATAAAATTCAGTTGTTAACTAATTCATATATTGCATTTTACAGTGATTTAGAAAAGTTCGACATCTACAAATTCACTGAACACTATGATGACTACAAGTACGCGATGGAGCTGACTTCTGAAATTCTGTTCCTTGAAATCATATACCGAGTCCTTGTCTGTATATTTGAGGTAAGATCTAATAATTCTAATGTTTATTTAAAGTACTTGCAAATAACATAAAAAGAATGGTTGTTTCTTTTTTCATTAATTGACATCATTCTGTTAATCACGGAAAATATGGAAGCGTGGTGTGGATAAACTAAACTATTATAGCTACTATATACTTATGTTATGTAACAACTTAAAGATTACAAAAGTACTGAGATTACAAAAAAACTTTCTACTTGTTAAATCTTAAAAAAAACTTATATTTAGGGTAGGGAATATTCTTAAAATGGAATGTTTCCAAAAATTTCAGAGATTTTTTTTTCCAAGTTTTTGGAGACTTCGGAACTCACAGGTGCAAGTAGCATTCATAGTTAAATAAAATGGAAGATTCTCCCTCCATATCACACCAATTCATTGATGATACTCGAATGATGGATGGACTGAGGACTGATTGATGATTGGGCCGTGCTACCACATGAAATGAAATGAAACGAAAAATATTTTTATTGAAACTTGGGTCATAATACATCATGAGATATGCAGCGGGCCTCAAAAGCTGAGCCTGTATCTTGGGACCCTGTGAGTCCGGTAACATTTGTGTCCACATTTCCAGGCGTTCTGCCTGTGCGGCAGCGTGGGCCGCACGGGGGGCGCGACCCCCGGCAAGGCGCTGCTCGGGCTCCGCGTCGTCACCGCCTCCGCGGTCGTGCCCATCGAGAACCGAGCGCGAGAGACCGTGCTCCTCTACCCGGGCCGGCCGCTGTCCTTCCTCCTGGCCCTAGTCAGGTCATTAATGAAGAATTTCCTCATCTCTCTGCTCTTCCCGTTGTGTGTAGTGCTGTTCGTGTTCAGACACAATCGCACGGGGTACGATCTGCTCTGTGGCGTGATTGTTGTGGAAGAGAATATGTTCCCCAGGAGAAGACATGCGCCGTAAGTTTGTGGGGACTTTTGTCGGTAACGGTCTCTTTGGTAATGTGTTAGGTGTGGCAACACTGGTGTTCTATGTTCTCTCATTTGACCCCAATACGTACATGTCATTTTGTGTTGTATTCTTATGTTAATAATTACTGTAGCGAGTTTATGATGGTTGAGCCAGGAGCAAAGAAGTTGTATAAGAACTTATGTAGCAACCATAACTCTAATTTAAGCTGTATAATAGTTGTATAAGTGCTTATATAGCCTGTGTGCTACTTGAGCGATTATCACGTAATAAATAAGTCACTTTTCCACAAACTTGTCAAAAAGTGATGCATGCTATCATTAATTTCACGTCAATACCACGTCCACACCCTATGACCTGGTGTCAGAAGTGGGATGTGAAGGGAGCATTGACATTCAGTATTGCCATACCTAAAAAACAAAGAATATTTAAGGGTAAAGCCAAACGGGGATGTATTTAATGCTACTGTTTGGCAGAGTTCAAAGTGTAATGTCGTAGTCATGATAAAAAGTTAGTTAGGTATTCATTCTAATATATTGTTTCGAGCATAGTTAGTTCTTACTTCTTTATGGCATTTGTTTTTCTATATTATATAATAAATTTCTTCTAAATTTGCCAAAGAAAGAAATATTAAACTATTACATCCCTTATCCCTAGTATGTAAGAAATCACAGACGGCCAAATTTAGTTTTGTTACATTTTAGAATGCGTCTTAAAAACGTGAATTACCACGATATGTATTAATACGGTCATTACTTTGGGATAATGTGTGATTTCCTTTTATGATGGTTTCTTTACGTTCCACCATCTCCAATCGTGTTTTTTGCTTCTAACAAACAAAATACCATTTCGTGGTGCCTTGGCAATGGCATACAGAGGTATAAGGTATAATTAGATTGTCGAGATGCTAATTAAAAATAATAAATATAGTATTTTAGTAGTATTTAATTTGCGCCAAACGTGCCCAGTGAAAATATCACGTACAACTTCGTACCAAGTCTGAAAATATAGTCAACCTCTTTGATACTAAGAAAAAATACGAGGCTGCTAATAACTACCTTCTTCATGGTGCATTTCAATACCACCACATTACCTCACCTTCGGTTCGGGCGTAACACCTGCGATCTGGGGCTTTACGAATTAACGCTCGTGGTCTATCTAAACTTTTACGTCTTGCCAGGAAGTGAGATTTTAGCGGGCAGAAAATCACACTTACGGCCTTGTACGGCCAAGGGTGGCCTTGGGTGACGTAAACAGTTCTACCACCACATTTACGATTCAAAGTATTTAGGAAATAAGGCTAAACAGGTTTTGCAGAGTTGGATCATTTTGAAGTGAATGCTGATTTTGGAACTGGTAAAAAAATATTATAAAAAGAAATTATGTTACCGATCTAGACTAAGGCGTAGTATTTTGTTAACTTTTTATGTAATAGGTTTATTAAGAATTTTGTTAAATTGTTACAAAAAGATAATGTAAAGTCAAAATAAGCTAACAATATTATTACTGGCTTATGTCAAATTGCATACGAAAATTGTTAGCTTATTTTGACGCTGACTGTACATTATATTCATTTTGTAAGATATTGGAAATCAACCAATTTATTTTCATCAATCGCAACATCATTAAATTTTGATTGATGGATCTCTTGTCCTTAAATACATGGATCTTTAATGCAGGAAAGAAGCTAGAAGCATTGTAAAAAACAAATATATTGCACTCTTCAACAAGAAAGAAATACAGACAACATTTAACATTACAATATCAGAAAATTATATGCGATCTTATTGCTAAAGAGAGATCTTATCGAGGCAAGTAAACAACCGATAAAGTTGTTTTCCAACTCTTTATTGCATTTACCGGAAATTAATGATTTAAAAAATATTGGGATTGGCGGTTGTTTCGCATCATAATTATGTTGCCTTAACGTCCTGGCCACGAACGGTGGCAAGCGGTAGCGGCGAAAGGCAGCCATTCACAATGAGCGAGAGGATATTTAGGGGCGCCTGCCCCTTTATATCTGGCGCCCTGGGCCTCGCCCTACCCTAACGCCGCTACTAGATGTGGTAGGAGCACTTGTCCCACTGGCACACTTGTCCCTCCCTTGTATATCTCAGAAATACCATAAGTACATCCATAGGATAGTCAATCACTCCATTATATTCAATGTATAGACTGGCCGACATAGCCACGCCATCTATTGATGCAGATTTTCTAAAGGCACATTTTTCTGTCTAATCTTAAATTTAATATGTCTACCAACTGAATGTAAATAAATAAGGAAGGTTACCTATTTCAATGTGTTTTGTGATACCCGTTGGCTAAGTTCATACATATTTGTTTTACAATGTTTAGTAAAATCGTTTATAATTACATAAAAGGTTGTGTTTTATTACCTTCCTTCTTTTTGCCCCTGTGCCCCGGAACTTAAAAATCTAAGCTAAAATAGGTATTCAATATTCATGTGTCAATAACATCTTATTAACCCTTCTTTGCATGATTTTTTTTTTACTTGTGAAATAAATCAGGATAGTGCTAGTTGACCTCTACATTAAGGTAAAAATGTATAAAAAAATATATAAGGTATGATTAAGAGAATATATCAATTTTTTTATATGATGGAAATATCCATCATTATGCAAACTCGGATCTTAAGCGTAGTACCACGGGATATGCAATCAACGCTGCTTGTCACGAAATATACCTGCTATAATTTCGCCCGCCCATAGCTCCGCCTGTCTTCGGGTAGGGTCGGCACGTTCGAAGCGGAGCCAACGCATCGATTGTATTTTTATTATTTACTAGCTGTGCCCGCGGCTCCGCACGCGTGGAAATAGGTCCAACTTCAAAAAGTGTTAGTATGTACGTTTACCGGTTTTAACCGTAAAATGTTAACAGTTTTTTTATTCATAATCATAAGAGTATACAACTACGGTTTTCACATTGTCATTAATTCAGGATCTGATGATACAACACTTGCTTACCTGCCTACTAGATCTCAGGGTTGGTTCAACGCAGACACGTCAGACACTCCCCTCAATGGACATTTAGACCCAATATGATAAAATTTACCTGATGATGGATCGTGGAAATGTTCACTTGATCTCAAGATTGGTTTAACACAGACTTAACACGGACATATTAAGATAGGATGTGGCGAAGACAGTAGGAAATCTGAAAATCCAGGCATATAAAAGATTTTTTGGCCAAGCTGAAACGAAAATCGGGAACAAATCGACGCTTCGCTCGCTAATTATAGTTAGTTATTTATTGTATTAATAATAAAGACGACGCGGTCGGCGCAGTTTCTAGACACCTGCCTACTGAGCCGGCGGTCCCGGGTTCGAATCCCGGCCCGGGCAAATATTTGTGTGATGAACTCGAATATTTGTGCTTGGGTCATGGTTGTTCTATGTATTTAAGTATATATTTATCTATATACGTATGTATATCGTCATCTAGTACCCATATCACAAGCCTTCTTGAGCTTAATTTGGGACTAGATCGATTTGTGTAAGGTTGTCCGATATTTATGATAAATAATTCGCCATACTTTACGAGTGAAGTCTTTGCATAATGATGTAAATTTCCATCACATACTTTGGAACTACTTTATGTTCGAATCTTGAAATTGTATGCACAAAATGTAACATAATATCAAATTACACATCTGATACACATTTATTATTCCGAATAAATCAATATTTTCACAGTAGGTAATATCCTCCAGAAAACGTCAAGAAGATCAACAGTTTTCGTAAATGGCGCGATACGGCGAGCCCGCGAATTCAAATTTAAAATGTCAAAATTCTGTTTAGTTATTTTTTCACAAGTATGTTCTATTTTATGCTGTACTGTTGTTGTAACTTGGCAGTCTTAAAAATAAATATCAATCACCCGCAAAACAAGCTTTAATTAATGCGATAATTTTATGATGGAAATTTCCATCACCATGCAAAGAAGGGTTAAATTGTTTATCCGATTGTCTTACTACCATGTTACAACATTTGCAATTTCTAACTAATAAGTAATCATACATCATAATTAAAAACATCTCTAGACTTAAACTGATTATATTATCCTCTTTGCTGAAAGATCACGAGAAGATTGGTAATTTATGATGATAATTTTAATTTCTAAACGATAAATTACCTCCATCCATCCGGTTCGGCCACTTCGTCATGGTTGGCACTGACTGTACATATAAAAAAATATCTGCGATGTTTTTCTATTTTCGGCATATAGATACCCATATTGTATCCTCGCGACTCAACAAAAATACAGGGTAAAGTTAAAACGCATGACGACACTCAAGAATGTCATTTACATAATTTCCTTTGACAATGCACACCGTTTATTCCATATTTTTTACTACCTTCGCTCCGTAACGACCTATGCTGTCTGCGAACTCACCCCCGTAGAGGTCATATCTCTGACTACAAATATAAATAAATTTAGTTTGCTCAATGTATCTGCTACATAAGGAAAAGTGGTAGCGATAGTGAGTCATCGGAGTGTTCATTCTTTGCTTCGTAATCATTATAATGATGAGATTACATCACGGCGTGTGAGCTAACTGTGGCTTGAAATCTGACCCCAAAAATACTACTTGCGAGTTGCGAGCATGAGTGTACTTGTACAGTTTTGAAAACGATATCCAAACCAAAAACTTTTTAAAATATTAATGTTATCAAACAGCTGAAAACCAACTTTATGACCATACGATAAAGTTCTTTTTGGGTATACTTTTGTGCAAATGACTGATTGATCGCAACATTGACGCTATTCGCGTCTGTGCGAATAGGTTCGCAAAGTTCGAAAACGTCCGTTCAGAAACTCCATTTGCTTTCTAAATTAGATTTAATTAACGTAAAATATGAGACTAAGTACGGAAATATAATCATAATTGAAGCTACAGTATTAACAAATAAATAAGAGGTAGTTTTTGATTCGTGAAATAAAATAAAATTGAATTTATAAGATTTTTGCTGAGTTGGCTTGTGCGTCGCGCCGTCAGTCCGCCGGGTAACGTGGCGGCGCTGCGCTCGTGTGTGCGAGGAGTGGCTCGAGCTGTCACCGTTCATGTAGTTTTCTGTGATAAGAAATACTGTGAAATTAATAGTTTAGCGAACTAATTTATACAATCACGATGTCCGCGTCGGGTGAATTCGGTAATCCTTTACGCAAGTTCAAGCTCGTTTTCCTCGGGGAACAGAGCGGTAAGTCGGGATCGAAATGACGGCTCAGTCGTACATTTTTAATACCTAGTTTTTGAATTTACGACACGTAAGTATGTATTCGTCTAGACTTTATCGAATTACTGACCTAGTTTCGGTCGGGGTGGTTTGCTTCACGGGTGATCGGTGATAGATGGCTGATCTCGTTGAGTGCGCGACGTACGTCGGCCGCGATGTAGGTTACGCTCGTACCATTGTTCGGGGCTGGCGGGCGCCGTTCTCACGCGAGTGCCGTTACCGACCGCCCGTGAGGCCGCCCGGCCTCCGCTCGCCTCACACGAGATCTTGATGTGTTTCAGTTGGCAAGACGTCACTCATCACTAGATTCATGTACGACAGCTTTGACAACACTTATCAGGTGAGTCACCCCATTTGTTATTATTCAGATGCTTCTCATTAGAATCCTATTAAGTATTTTAACTATCTATTTAACAGTAGTCATATGACCCCAATAACGTGACCCAAGCACTCAATCAAGCTTTCACATTTAAAAAATACAATCCAATCTCCAATTGGTCACATTCCTTTAATATGAAAGTGATGTCATTATTTTATTTTTTAATTGTTAAATTAGTGATCCCATGTACATTCATCTGTGACCTGAAGTCATATGCTGTCATTTATGTTAATCAAGTGTCCCAAAGGGCCATTTTAGAGCTATTTGTGCAATTGGTGTTATAGGTATTGATTAACTGTGCAGAGTGGCCTATGCCATGACAAGATCCATATAAAGTTGATAGTTTTCATATTCAGTATTGGTCACTTTCTGCCGCTGCCTAAATTCACAATTAAGTTAGATTTTTTTTGGATTCACAGTTAACTTCAATAGCATTTTTATAAGGCATATAAGTTTATCACCACATAAGATTGTTTTGGCCTGGTCCAACATCTGATATTACTACACCTAAGAAAACAAACTGGGTTAACTGCTTCAATACAAGTAGGCACTCTAGCGGGACCTTCAAACTTACCATAACCTTAACCATAAAACCAGGTTTCCGAAGCCTTACCTAAATTATGGTATCTGAGCAGCCTTTCCTTTAAAAAACAATATCTGGCCTTTCCTAAGCATCTCTTCAACCCTCATCTTTACACCCTAGTGCCCTGTTATTTAGTCCAAACATATTGAAAACAAGTTATTAACATTTTAAACAAAACCAATTTGCACATTAAATCGCGAGTATCTTGATTCCCAATTTTTTAGTCTGCTTCAAAAATTGCTTTATAAAGGTTATTTGGTATGGCTAAAATTATTTACATAACAGGCTAATATTTTCATTATATGGTAAAATACAAAAGTAAAGGTAGCCCTTTAATGGTCAGTGTTCACCGACTGTAGTGCACAACTAACTAGCTTTGACACATGGTAACAATGTTGAATCTTAAACGGTCACTATTTTGACCATTGTTTATAAAATTTTGACAGAGTGATGAAGATTAATATCAATTGGTAGTTAGTGATCAGCGACAGTTAAAGGGTTAACAACAGTTAATTGAGAGTAGTGTCCATCAGTGAGTTAAACTCCAATACTGCTGTTGTTTTGAATAAATTTGTATGTAATGCCCAATTGCCCAAACAAGCTTTGTTACTGGAGCCAACCAGCTGTCGAATTGTTTAGCAATTTGATGTAGTTAGAAGGGAAAAAGATCAGGGAAGTTGTAAAATGTTAACTACAACAAGTTGAAACTTATTTAAAGATTGGATCCTTTTCCCTGTGTTCACTTTATTCTTGCATCAATTAATATCAATGTCATGGCATCCGTAGAACCCGATTCCTATCTGCTTGCCTTTTTCAAGTATTTTGAACACTTTTGTGATTGTGTTTTTGATCCTGCATAAAAAAATTATGTCAAATTTGCTCCAGCTTGCCCAAGAATAGTTTTGACGCCACGCCCCTGATAAATATCTAAAATGGTTAACTAAATCTTAACATTATAATTTTTCGCCGAATGTTTCATTTTCTAGAAGCGTCATTTTGTAGAAAGTATTTTTCTCTGAAACTGTCAACTATTTGGTATTCTTATAACACAAACCTAACCTAATCAATAAGATGATATTTGCAAGAATTATGAAAATATTTACAAAGCAATAAAAATTATTCACAGTGAAAATTTGGCGAAATTAAACATTTGACCAACAATAATTCTGCGAAAAGGCAGTATACCATCTAAAATTCTAACGCTTCTGGTACAGCTAGGACACATAATTGCTAAACTAGTCAAACTACCTGATTTTCACGCTAGTTGTTTGAGTTTGTGTTAAACCTACTTATTCATCATTATTGCCTTTATTTGGGGTCAGCACATGCTATTCCTGCCATACCTCTTAGCCACTCTTCTTTTTATTTCTAACATGCTTTTCACCCTTGTCACCTCTAGACAGTCCATCCATATTGAAACAGGGTGAACCTATCCAATCCCTAAGATAGAATCAAGCTAATTCGGCACAAGTTACAAACAACCGTATATTTGTTAATTTTAGCTTGTTTTTCACTTGTGCTAAATTGACATAATTTGATCTTAGTCCTCTATAGACTATACGCAGGGCCAGATTTAAAGGAGGGCAGGCAATGTAACTGCCCGGGGACCCCACATTAGAGATTAAAAAATGACCGAATTTCTATTACTAATTTTCTAGTCTCTTTTCGTATTTTACCGACAATAGTAGGATTTTATGCTAACAAATCTCGACAAATATTATCCATTTTCCGGTTTGTCGACAGGCAACGATCGGTATCGACTTCCTGTCGAAGACCATGTACCTGGAGGACCGCACGGTGCGGCTGCAGCTCTGGGACACCGCGGGCCAGGAGCGGTTCCGGTCCCTTATCCCCTCCTACATCAGGGACTCCACCGTCGCTGTTGTGGTTTATGATATCACCAGTGAGTATTTTGTATTAGTTTATTTTGATGTTCTGCTTGACATCTGCTAGCAACCGAAACGCAAAAGTAAAACTAAAAATGGGTGATTCTATGGGAGTTACAACCATCAGTCCCTTGTCATTAATATTGAAAGAATGAGCTACGCCAATCAGCAAACTTTCGTATATTACAATGATGTACTGTAATTAATCATTGTACTTTTCATAATTTATCGAATTTAAAGCATGTTATGGCCCAATTAATAGCAAAAGATTGACCGCGGTTGATACGCCCGTGGATTCGCCCACATGCATCGGGAACTCAAACATAATATTATATTTACATGATATAATGAAGAATATCAATAGGTTCGTTAAATCACTTGATACTTTGTGACTATTCATCAAAATCAAGCGAGTAGTTTAGAAGTTACGGTAATATCACATAATTCATTGAACACACATATAACATGATATAATTCATTGAATGCTACCTATAACAAAAGTTGATCTCAGTAGCTTTAGCTTTGTGGGTAATTCTCCGAACGTTCTAACCGCGCGGTTCTAGCGCCATTGCTTTTTAGGGTTCCGTACCCAAAGGGTAAAAATGGGACCCTATTACTGAGACTTCGCTGTCCGTCCGTCCGTCCGTCCGTCCGTCTGTCACCAGGCTGTATCTCGAGAACGGTAATAGCTAGACAGTTGAAATTTTCACAGATGATGTATTTCTATTGCCGCTGTAACAACAAATACTAAAAATAAAAAATTAAAGATATTTAAGAGGGGCTCCCATACAACAAACTTGTTTTAGATTATGGTACGGAACCCTTCATGCGCGAGTCGGACTCGTACTTGCCCAATGTTTCAAGATTATTACCGCAACGGAAGAGCCAGTGGTTTTATTTATGATCTTACTAGGATTGCATTCAGGAGTGACTTCGAGATACATAAAAATACGATTTCCAACACAGGTCTATTTGAACAAGATTTACAGAAATGTGAATGACGAAAAAAAAACGCCTTGCAAACGCTGAAATCGCTGAATATTCACCCAGTATTGTACCGAGACTTGAACTTTTAAAGTGAAGTGACAGAGATTGATGGCGTGTTTTGGTATCAACAGGCAAATTAAATGTAAATAAAAATGAAGGATTCAACGGCCATAGTTCACAGCTGAGTGAGCTGAGCATGTCGTTGAGTAAAGACAACAACAAATTGTTCAAACATTTTTTAAGAACTTCACGTGTTTACATGCTTGACTGCAGCTGTTTGCCGTTTAATGAATGCACCAAGTTCTTGACAATATTAAGACAGCATCTTCCTCGGTTGAAGACAAAAGGACTTAACCACCGTTGTTTTCTCATACACATACGCCTTTATCTATTTGTAGAGTGAGGGTCGGGTACTGACCCCGTATGCTGAATATTTGATGGATAGCACGAACTGCCCGGGGCTCTGGGAGTTTCATAGAACGCTGGAATTATGTAGTACGTCTGACTGCCAATCAAAATTAGAGGAGGTATTCGTTTTCGTGGCTGAGGTCGATGTTGATACGTACCTACTGTATAGACTATACAGACGCACAAAGCTATGCGAAACAGACTACACCCAAGTAGCAAAGCCGTATGCTCTGTATACGGCCCGTACACAGCCGTAATAAGCCGAATAAGGGCTGTAATATGCTCTTATAGAGTGCTACGTGGGCAGTATAGTCTGTTTCACATAGCTTTGTTCGTGTGACATCTGTCATCTCGGTATTTAATGTATGGATATGTCAAATGTCACGCACAACCCTATATGAAATAAGCTGAAATACCAACTGATGATTTTAGAACGGAATTTCAAGATATATGTACATTAAAACCATACACCCTACCTAGGCTCAGATAATATTAGTTTATGTATGTATTACAGTCCCTTCGTCAACCATCAACAATTTTGAAAACTAAACAAATATGTGGTTCATATATAGATACAAAGGTCAATGCGCAAAGAGAAATTAAATTGCGCTCATACGTGGTCCACACCAGCATTTGAACCCGATATCTTTGGATTAGCGGACCAACGTCTTATGTATATAAATATTCAATCAATTTTCTAATTCATAATTTCGTATTTATATCGTAATTCGTATTCATGATCAAACATTCTGTTAAAGATACTAGACGACGATATATGAGCATTTCTCAAAAAGTTTGTAGTTTGTACATAATTAAGACGTCAATTAATGATCAATTATATTCTACTATTTTGTTACCAATTTTCTTTGTGATTTCCAATACATTGATCACAGATTATGTATAATTAAAACAGTATAAGCATAACACAACCTTAATTATCGAACATAGCCATAACATAACACATAAAATTACAAAAATAATTGGTAACAGGAAAATTATATTGAACTTGAATTTTGAGTATTAATTTTGTACAAACTTTTTGAGGAGTGCTCAAATATGTACATACATATTTTAGTAGGCAAGAATAACAGTTAAATATAAATATTTGCTAGTCACACAAATATTTAATCTTACCGGGATTCGAACTTTAAAGCTGGTGTGCCTAGATTCGCATGCCATTACTTTCTCACAAGTTACAACCACACTTATTAAAGTACGAACTACACACGTAGAAGTCGAATATCGCTCGACATGTTTCGAATCGGTACGCGATTCATATTCAGGAGCTATCAGTCGCGGCGGCGGCCAATCGAAAACTGTTTTCGAAAACAGTTTCGTATTTGTTTAGTACGTCTGAGACTTACGGGAGTTTGCTATATAAAATTACAAGCACACGTTACTAAAAGTACCTACTTGTAATTTTATATAGCATACTCTGACATAAACTTTACTACGTTATATGAAAGGTTTAGGTACTCGTTCAGAAAATGTTTTGTTGCACATTTCGAGTAGGTAGCGATAGGGTTTGCAATATCCGTCCCATTTTAAGTATCCGGATAATTTGAATATTTCATTTTCAATATCCGGATATTCGGATATTTCGGATATTTTGAATATATGAAGAAATAAATCTAAAAACCAATTTCAAGTCTTGTAATTAAAAATATAATATCGAATTTAACTTGTAACCCTTAAATTAAAATTAAACCTGCGACATACCACACATGATACATAAAATACACTCACAAATACGAGTAAAATAATTATATAATCAACGATATTTAAATATAAGATCAAAATAAAATTTATTTTAAGGTACGATTCATCTATCTAGTTTTAGTAGTCTTAAAGTAAACATAGAATCATCTTTGGTTGATTAGTGACTAAAAATCAATATTTTACACATGAGAAACCTAATCGCACAATAGGAACTTTGATACTTGTAATAATATTAATCAACAACAACATACAATACAGATAAAGAATAATCAACAACGATTATAATATTAAAGTTAAAGAACAAGTGTTATTAAGAAAATAATATTATGGTCTACAACAAACGATTTGGACTATTGTTTAATCAGTGTAAGTAATTATTTATCAAGTAGCAAATCAAGTAACAAATCAATCTGTACATGGGTAAGGAAAGTTTGGACCTGATACAGCAAGACCGGGAACTTTTTTGGCGCGATTTATAACAAAGGACGAAACATGGCTCCATCATTACGACCCTGATACGAAACTGCAGTCTATGACATGGAAAAGGCCATCATCTCCAACTCCGAAGAAATCCAAGATGAGCCCATCTGCCGGTAAGGTCAAGGGCTCTGTTTTTTGGGATGACAAAGGGGTAGTAATGATTGAGTATCTCGAGCATCGATCCACTATTACGGGCACTATATATATGCTAAACTAATAGCAACATTGCGCAATGAGATCCGCGAAAAACGGCGAGGTAAACACTCGAAAGTTGTGCTGTTCCACCAGGACAATGCCCCGGCACACAAGTCCGCCGTTGCAATGGCTGCAATTCTTGATGCTGGGTTCGATATCCTTAAGCATCCTCCGTATTAACCGGATCTCGCCCCCAGTGATTTCTACCTATTTCCGAGATTGAAAGAATACCTGAGAGGCCAGAAATTTGAAGACGACGACGCGGTACAGTACAAGAATTTTTAAGTACTCAAGATGAGGCCCCATTTTAAAAACCGGCCAAGAGCATGTCGAGCCACGCTCAGTGTAGGGTTCCGTAGTTGCCCATCCTTCACAATAGACTGACTTAAAACAGCGGTTTTAAGCACGAGGTTTAAATATGAGAAAGATTTCAAGCTCTATAAAAAAGGTCGTAAACGCCAAAGTAGCTGTAATTACTCATTACCTTCTGGAAGTTATTGATTATACGCGCCAGTTTGAACGGAATGTTTTAATGCAGTATGGACTTATCTAATATGTGTAACGTTCGAATTATAAGGACACAGCGCGGCACTTACGTCATTTTAAAGAAAATTATGAAATTTACCGATAAGTCAAAACTGCTCGACCGATATTTTTATTCAATATAGTTTTCATTGAAAGTGCTTATAAGGCCTCATTTTCATGACTTTATCCATACTAATTTTGACCCCGGTTGAATAGTTAGAGCCCCCCCCCCCGGTCGCTTTTATTTTTTATTTTCGGAGCGAATATTTACAAATCTGCTGACTCTATCAAAAAATAATATTAGGAGACCTCTATTATTTTTAAAAGACCTATTTAACGACACCCCACAGACTAGTGTTGAAACGGAAAAAAATTCACCCCACTTTAGGTGCTCGAGAGGCACCCGAAATACACAACAGTGATAGTAATAATATTCTAGTTTTTAGTAGTACCTAAAATATCCGGATATTCGAATAAATCGTGTTGCATTATTTGGATAATATTTATGGCGGATATCCGGATAATTTGAATATCCGAATATCCGGATTGCAAACCCTAGTAGCGACTTATAGTCCAATGAAAACACCCAAGTGTAATTAACGAAAACGGTCGCGTATTCTTGTTCATATTCAAGGAAAAATTAGTTAAAATTGCGCTCACAAAAACATTTATTAATAACCGAACTTTTTCAAAGGCAACTCCGAGCCGAAAGTGGTTGAGTTTTGGAACTTTTTGCCCGCGACCTAAATGCTTACTTAACTTTATACCAAAGCGAAAGTTTACGTAATTTTGTTTTAACTTTGTAAGCAATATCTGCCAAATATTGGATTATTTTTATTGAAATGGTTTTTTGTTGATTGCATTTGCATTTTAATTCCGTCGTTTTAATAATATCTTTTTAATAGCTTCTTAATACTAGGTACCTATGCAAAAATACAGTTTAAGTTTAATATGTGTATAGTAGTTGAGTTATACTGTTCTCGAGAACGTTCTCTATTTTATATTTGTATGAAATGAATATTCTCGAGCAAAAATACAGCTAAGTATACAAAACCAGCGGCCCGCTAAGTTTGTCAAAAATACTTAAATAGCAACTTTCATACACAGTTTGCTCTGGGACTAGGTACATATCTAAAACGTATTTGCGGCCCTTATATAAAAAGGTTGAGTATCTCTACTCTGCTCTACACAAACATACGAAAAACGTTTTCAAGGAATTTACAGAAAGGACACAACTCTGAATGTGTGCATCTGTTTGTGTCGTAGTGTTATCGAGGTTAAATTATTTGTAATTAGTATTGGACGATATCTCCGACGATTGAATTCTATATATTTCAATAGTTTGCTCAAAGGTTGTTCACCTATTTGTTCAGCCATCTTTGTTTCGCCTTGTTTCTAGTATCTGTCTACGGGGATTCTATTATAGATTTACGAGCAATCGTAAGCTGCTTCAATACTTTTGTTCAATGAGGTCTCTAGAGATACGTACCACATTATCCGAAGACGCTGTTTTATTGAGTTTTTATGAAGTTACGGAGATACTACTACTTTGCGTGACCAGCGGCGCGGCGAGCGGTAGAGAGAGATCCGAGCAGGGCCGCCATACGAGTAAGCGGGACACGCGTACCGCGCACCGCTGCCGCTGTCGCGCAAAGTCGTGGTATCTCCGTTATACGGACTGATAACTTTAATGATTGTGGAATACTCTGTTATTGATTGGCACTGATAGATATCACTTACTTATTCAGATCACAATCAGATAATGTTCATTGCCTAGCTCTAAATAGTTTTTAGGGTTCGGTGTCTGTTGAAAACGGGACTCTATTATTAAGACTCCGCTGTCCGTCCGTTTGTCTGTCCGTCTGTCACCAGGATGTATCTAATGAACCTCGGTAGGCGAGTCCGACTCGCATTTGGCCGGTTTTAATTTTAATTTACACTAACTGACCTGATTTCATTTGCCATAAAGGCATTTCAGGATAAATCTTAATAGCGCGATGTAGGATTTATAGGGCAGTCGGCGCCAGCCGTACACCGCCATCTGTTGGTAAAGGTATCTTTATCCGCTCATCACTAAACGGCTGGTTAGATTTTTACCAAGTTTTGGTAGAGGCATAGCTGGATGGTTTACCCTCATCGGGCGAAAATTGTTTAACCGAACGTAATGTTTCACATAATAATGCTCATTTTGTAATTTTCGTTAGCTGACAGGAAATATATCTAAGAATGTTTTGGTGTAGCCTAGTAGATTAGGGTAGGTTAAGTTAGGTTTATTTTATAAATTTCAGAGAAGCGTCCGTAGAATATCAATTTTGCGTAATGAGCATGATGCGAAACATACCTTTCCGGAGAATAATTTTCTGCGGAACATTAGTAAACCTAGCTGGATATTATAGGGCTTTTTACCCGACTACGCGGATGAAGTTGCCATTAAATTCCATCTATTTCACGACTCAACTTTATCAACTGCAAATTAACAGAAAGAAGCGATAACATAACCGTGTAAAATGGCCGCGATTCTTTCTTACTATTACTTCATATTTTTTACATTATTTTGTAAACTATGAATGCGACTAGGAAGTTTCAGCTATTGGTTGCATGAATTCAGAGCTGAAAGTGTGTCGACGGCCTCGCTGTCGAAGGTTGCCTAACTGCTGACCAATAACGAGCGAATCTAGCGAAGATTATGATAATAAGGCTGTAAAACGTTATATCTATACTATCATAAGATTATAGAAAACAGCTACCTTACAGTATCTAATAACAAGAACATTTTTATTGACCAAAGGAGTTTTTTAAGACATGACTTAAGCTGTATCATAGCTGGTCAGTCCTCACTACTAGTAGTCGGAATTTGTGTGGGAATATAACCCGCTAATAGGATTATCTCCGCGCCACAGGAGTAATGTTCCAATGGAAGATTTACATAAATTGTATGGAGATTAAAAAAGATAGCCCTCTATTTGTTATTTCAGACTCATCGCGCCTAAGCGGCTGAACAAAATTTGATATGATTTGATAAGTATAGGATAGTAGAATATTTTTAGAAAGACCATTTATTTTTTCGATAGTCCTTTCTGTAAGTATCTAGTTACAAACTGTAGATAAATTTTTCATTACCAAAATTTTAAGAAAAATTGATGATTTTCCATAAAAATTACAAAGCCTATTGAACTTGTACCAGTTGTAGCTCGCATAAATACGAGTACCTATGTGTCCCACGTTGCCTTATCATAACTTTAGTCCGAACCCGTCTTAAATTGCGTAGGTAGGCACAGTTAAATATCTAAAAATATGGGAGCATTAGGACCTGGCGAAGGTTGAATAGGCTATTTCATGAATTTGTAACCTTATTTCTACCTGGACTAAAACTACAAGGTTCTAGCTCTAGAACAGACTTATCCCCTGACCTTAAAAATACGTAGGTAATCTAGACGCTTAATGGGGATGTTGGTGTCCAATATTGGTTCCGATACGACCTTCGTGGAGTTGTGGGCAAATATTTGTGCCAACCCGGCCTTATTAGGGCAGGCGAGGCGAATGTCCCAATAAAGCTTATCGACTTAATAGACTGATGCAGAGAATTAACCTTTTGTATTGATTGAGCTTAAAACATATTTACGATTTTAAGCAGTCTTAAATCAATATAATGATTTAAACTCGCACGATTCTCACACGTATTATAACAAAACGGGAATAATGCGTGCAATAAGTGTTTGTTTAATTACCTCGTCGTTCCGAAACGTTCGGTTATAATAAAGTGTCATAAAAATTGTTGTCGCATTAACATACATGATATAGATGCTTGAAAATATATTCCTTGGATATTAAGGAATCCATACCGTATTTCCCTAATTTTCGATTTTACTTTCTGACATATTTCACATTGTTTTAGATTATAGCAACCTATATTGAATTATGCATATATTTGAAATATTTGAATAATAATTTTGAAACAGTTTAGGAAAATAAAATCAAAACAGTCAGATGCTAAATTATGACCACCAGTCCAATACTGACGAATCACCAAAAAAATCAACGTTAAAGTAAAAATCTCCTTTTTGAGATCGATTCAAACAGGATGTTTTGCCCGTGACTTGGTTCGCGTGGGTTAAGGTAAATCGTTTCGTGCATTCCATACAAACCTTTGTTTCTATTTTTAGCGTGTTTGCTAATTATTAGGTGTTATTTTTGCATTAAACTAAATGCCTATCATATATCAATAATTAAAAAAAAATATTTTTACTGTAGCCAGCAACGCATATGCGTTCACCGTCATATAAGTGCTGTGAATACGTTAATATCACCCATATACATCGTATCACCGATGTATGTCATCTGCGTTAAATTTCAAGTTTCTATACTTAATGACAATATGACACACCTATACCTATGTTTACTTAGAGATGTATTGTTCTCTTTATGAGTTCGTGTAAAGGCAAACTTGTTGTAGGCCCCTCTGTCTTATATGTTTACCTAACATTTGTATCATATTATCAATCAAAAGGTTTCACTTTGTCATAAGGCCGCATTGACAGATTATTCGTATAAAGATACAAACAGATTTCGACTCTATTAACCATCAACAACGTGGATCCTTTTGGTTGATAACGTCAGATATAATGCCGTTTGTTTTCCATTTGCTGATAATTAATAATGTATTATATAATTTTTTTATTACGTATTATGCGAATATTTAGCGTTTGTTTATGACTTGAGCGGCTAATACTTTTATAGCGGCCTGATAAGCCGATAAACTGATTGGCCGTAAGCTACCGAACCCCGTTCCGTTTTATGACTTACCTATTTTAATAACGTTGTTTTATTTCCCTCCGTTCTTATAAGTAAATAAGGAATTTAATAGGGGAAATGTTAACAGGGTAAAATGTTTACAAGCGCAAAAACCGAAAACCTAGTTATTGCGAAATTTTCAATTCTTACAATATTCTATCCCAATAGTAATTTTTGTTTGTCGTATCTTTTTATTTTATCAATTGCAACTGACAAGATTGTACATTTTTATGACTGCAATTTTATAAATTTTCTGTATACCGCGTAGAATGTTATAAATAATATATTTTTCCTAAGATTACTAATTTATTAAACATTTTATTATTCATGTATTAAAATTTACTCATTCTAAAATGTAGTAGCTCCAAAACTATGACATTATGGGATGGTTACTTTAGTCTAGTATCTAATTAAACAAAACGAATGTCCTAGATCTTGGCATTATAGAAAGTTTTTTTTCGTGGATATGTCGAAGACTACAACTACAAGCAGGCATAGCCGTCGTAGATTTCGGTTCTTTTATGCATTTTCCTATATATTTTTTACATACAGAAAAATAAGTTCACATATTTTTTACGGTTTACACGACGCAAAGCTCTCGATCTCTATATTAATTTCCGGTTTACTATTGGAAGGCATAAAATCATTAATACTAATATGGTTACGCATAATTGCTTTTCGCCGAAAATGAGATGTGCATAAGCCTCATTACGCATAATTTTTTACGCATAACATTAAAAAGCATAAATACGAGTACAGAAAGCATAACCGTTATGAAGACTAATAACAAAAAGCATAAGCATAAATAGGCTTAATAATCAATTGGCATCATATCAAAATGCATAACGCTATTATCCTATTAAAAGTTGCACTACGAGAGAAGGTTAGTTTATTGTGTATACCGGGTGATCGATCCAAGTGGGTTAGTAGGGAGATAACGAAAACTATAACACTATACCACAAACAATGATAAGTAAACTTAAGGTGGTCCAGCATTCTTCGAGTTACCAGGCAATTGTACTCTTTAATAAGTTACCATCTGAATTGAAATCCGTCACAACTACAAACAAATTTAAAAAGGGCCTAAAAGCATTTTTGCTAAGGAAGTGTTTTTACTCCGTAGAGGAGTTCCGAAAGCACAGCGCCAATTAGGTAATTTATTTCCTGGCAAATGTAGGTAGTTTACTTTTTATTATAATTATTTAAATGTTAGATTCCCTTTTTTTTTGTGAAAGCTGACATAATTATGAATAGTTGTTTTTTTTTTTTTTTGTAACAGTGTTAGGTATATAATATTATCAAAGTAACTTAATTAGTATGTTATTAAGCTTGACATTGGTGCTACGAATTTAAATTGTATAGATTGTTATTATTTATTTATCAATTTGTAATAGAATAGTATAT
Source organism: Apotomis capreana (assembly GCA_947623375.1). Classification (NCBI taxonomy): domain Eukaryota; kingdom Metazoa; phylum Arthropoda; class Insecta; order Lepidoptera; family Tortricidae; genus Apotomis; species Apotomis capreana. The sequence goes on from OX392501.1 coordinate 3,576,945, forward strand.
TATAAGGATTTCTAACACAATGTATATTGTTAAAGAATAAATGACTAATGACTAATAAGAGATAGGGAAACCTGTTCTTAGGAACCATGGCTTCGATTTAGATTTATTAAAAACTGCTTTCCATTTTTTTTCGTATATCTCATGCATAACCCGCAATCGAAATTGAGAACAAATGTCTGTATGGGACTACATAATACATTTCGAGTGCTCTAAGAATCAGAAATTGCTGTTAAAGAGTGACATTCCTTTAAGGTACGAACATTTTACGTTTTTTTTATGCAAAAGCAAATATGAAATTGTTTCCAATATCCTCATAATTCAACAAAGCAATAATTGTACAACAACTATGAACCTAAACGGAAATTATCATGGTCAAAATGGAAAAAGTTATTTTTCCATACACAGCACGCATATTTGTATGGAGCGTTTTCAGCTTTAACAGCAGTTTATGACTCTTAGAGCACTCTAAATGTATGTACTCTTTTACAGACATTTGTTGCCAATAAAAAGTTGGATCGATTGACATCTTTTTTTTTTCTCCTTTCCCCAATTTTAACCGGGTTCGATTCCCGGTTATGCATGAGATATACGAAAAAAAATTAAATGCAGTTTTTAATAAATCTAAAATCGAAGCCATGGTTTTTAAGAACAGATTTCTGTATCTCTTGTAGTTTTCGTTTTCTCCCTACTGACCCATTTGGATTGATCACCCTATATACATATTTATGTATATATATATTTAGGAACTAAAGCGAGGTCGACGGAGGTCCGCTTCGCAGACGTCCTATTCCGCGTTGCTTAGGCGCTTCGCGCCTGGTTATCATGCTAACCTAACCTAACCTAATGTACCTACCTAATGTGATCCAACGTTACGTCACGTAATATTTTGTTTTGCAATATATACATACAATAATAATAAATGCATGTTAACCACGTAACTGAGTTTCATTCATTTTGACAACTGAAATTATGGATAATGACAGATATACCAAACTAGACGTGCCCGCGGCTTCGCTCGCGTAAATGAAATATGTACTTCCTATTTGTAACACTTGAACATGTAATTTGTTTTTTTTTTTTATTATTATATACTTAATGAAAAAAGGAAACTGTCATTGCAAGTTAAATAAAAGCTTTTTAAAAGGAAACTGCGTTTCGTCCTCATATTAGTATTTCCGAAATAAAATTAATTATAAGCATAAGGGATTCAACACATTTTATATTTGTATACTTACATGGACTGGAGAGTAATACATACATGTACAAATGTTACTCAAAGCAAATCTAAGCCTAGCAAAGCTTAATAAACAAAAGAAAAAATAATAACCATTAATAGGCAGTGCCGCTTCAGTAACAGACAAATCCGTGGGAAAAGAATCCTCTGAAAATAGGGAACAATCTAGATCTTCTCGAGAAATAAGCAGTAAGGGTCAGAGTATAGCAAAGCTGGACCGATTTTAGGACTAATTTTTTTTTGTTGGTTTGGGCTTAAATTAGATTGAATCTAGTAGATTACGTTAAAATAAGCATATTTTATTCTTTCAACTTTTTCTCTCAGATCGATATTTACCGAGATATTGGGGTTCAAATGCATAAACATATTTTGATGTAGGTACGTAATAATAGTAGACTATTTATAAGGGTCATGTAAGCAAGCATTTTGACGCTCCGCTCGCTACGCTCGCTCCGCTATACATGGTCACAAAACAAACCTAACCTAACCTACAGTTTTCGGTTTTCAACCCATGTACCATATTTTCATACAGCATTTTTACCTTAAAAACCCCAATATCTCGGTAAATATTGATCTGAGAGAAAAAGTTTACATAACAAAACATGCTCATTATAGGATGTTTTAAAGGATACTTTAATAAAAATGAGGTGTTATATTGACATAAATTTCACGACACCGAAATTTTTCTAAGTCCCAAAACTGGCCCAACTTTCGTATACCGCAACCCCTGAGGTCTTACTAACCCAACATTATCGCATCGCATTCTACGCACCGAGATGCAGAACAATGAGTACATTGCCTTGCAAGGATATTTTTCTTGTGTTTATAATAATACATAATCTGTTAAATTCAAATTTAACAAAAATTAAACATGCCATCCCCATTCCTCCATCTCCCGAAACCGTGGTGGTCAATCTGAATAAAACCGTGATGGTCGATCAATCAAAATACAAATTAATAACATAATCACTTAATACTTTCAATTCTCGGCATTTTCATAACACTTTTTGCTTATTGCACAGAAAATTCGCTGACAATGACAATGCCGATGACATTTAGTTTGACAGAGAAAACAACATACGTCAAGCAAAGTGCGTAGTCATTACATTTCGAGTAAAAAACTTCGATATAACGGCGTACCAACATGACGCCAAAATGTTTGGCTACTTAAACTTAAGTCATATAGCGAAAAGAAACTTTAGGCTACTTGAACCTGAGCCATAAGAGCGAGAAGAACCGAGTATCGCCGGAAATGGTAGACGGTCGCGAAATGAAGAATTTTATGAAGATTTCTTTAGCCGATTGTGAAGGTAATACGTAGTGAAAACGGTATTTTTTACGCTCTTATTCCATTCTCATATTTAGACAATAGATTTGAATAGTTTTTTCTGCGGTAACGTGCATCGTATTGGAGAAACGTGATCTAAAAGAACGTCGAGTTTTGTAAGGCGCCATCTCGCTTCCTCCCTAGTGCGTTATCCCGTTCTGGCATTTTCAATTTTATTATATAGATAATTATTAGCCCAAACAATAGTATGCGTAAAGTATATTCGGCCTATACAAATTAGTCCAACTAAAATTATGCTAATAGCGTAGTATGCCAAAAAAACAGTAGGCCAAAATATTACTATGCGAAAAGAGTATTATGCCCGGACAAATTATGCTAAATCAATTATGCGAAACAGCATTAGTCTAAAAAACATTATGCGATCCAAGGGGATCCCTTAATTTCCACCTGTTAGAAATATGACATGATGTCAATTCAACTAACTTATACTCTTTTATTTTTCCCAGACGCAAATTCGTTCCACCAAACCTCTAAATGGATCGACGACGTCCGCACGGAGCGCGGCTCTGACGTCATCATAATGCTGGTCGGCAACAAGACGGACTTGTCGGACAAGCGGCAGGTGTCCACCGAGGACGGGGACAGGAAGGCGAAGGAGCTCAATGTGATGTTCATCGAGACTAGCGCTAAAGCTGGATATAATGTGAAACAGGTACGAGGCATACAAGTCCCAATATGTAACAGGTTTGAACAGGGAGAGCTGGGGCAGGCAAGGAGTTAAATGTGATGTTCATTGAGACTAGCGCTAAAGCTGGATATAATATGAAACAGGTACGAGGCAGACAAGTCCAATATGTAACAGGTTTGAACAGGGACAGCTGGGGAAGGCAAGGAGTTAAATGTGATGTTCATCGAGACTAGCGCTAAAGCTGGATATAATGTGAAACAGGTACGAGGCAGACAATTCCAATATGTAACAGGTTTGAACAGGGACAGCTGGGGAAGGCAAGGAGTTAAATGTGATGTTCATCGAGACTAGCGCTAAAGCTGGATATAATGTGAAACAGGTACGAGGCAGACAAGTCCAATATGTAACAGGTTTGAACAGGGACAGCTGGGGAAGGCAAGGAGTTAAATGTGATGTTCATCGAGACTAGCGCTAAAGCTGGATATAATGTGAAACAGGTACGAGGCAGACAATTCCAATATGTAACAGGTTTGAAAAGGGACAGCTGGGGCAGGCAAGGAGTTAAATGTGATGTTCATCGAGACTAGCGCTAAAGCTGGATATAATGTGAAACAGGTACGAGGCAGACAATTCCAATATGTAACAGGTTTGAACAGGGAGAGCTGGGGCTGGCAAGGAGTTAAATGTGATGTTCATCGAGACTAGCGCTAAAGCTGGATATAATGTGAAACAGGTACGAGGCAGACAAGTCCAATATGTAACAGGGTTGAAGGCCCGGAAAGTTGGGGCAGGCAAGGAGTTAAATGTGATGTGATGTGATGTGATGTTCATCTTGACCAGGGGTAAGGCTGGCTGCAAGGTGAAACAAACATGCTATTTGCACGGTACAGACTTGGGATATCTATAGGGATGTTTGACTAAAGATAATCTAGAAGCTTAGTGTACAATCTTTCCGGTATTAGCAAGCCTCAAGATGAGGAATAGTTGTGGTTTTGATGGGTACTACTATACTTTTGGATGTAAGAAGACAAACACAGCGAGCCCCTTGCTGGGGAACGGATGTACAGACAAGCTTCATATGTTTTTTTTTATAACCAGTGTTACAGCTGGCTATAAATTCATACTTGTTAGATAAACGCTAATACTGTATTGTAGGTACCGCACGTTTTTCTCTTCTTTTATAAAGAATCTTGACTTTGATAGAATATAATAGAATAGAATATTCTTTATTGCACACCTCAACAGGAAATAAATACAAACAAATTACAAGTAACATTCAATAGAGGTAAACAACAGGCGGTCTTATCGCTAAAGATCGATCTCTTCCAGACAACCTTTGGGTAGCGAAATTAAATAAAAACGTCAGAAATGATGATGATGATGTATTTAAACGTCTCAAAATTCCTAGTCTTATGAAATAACTCTCTAGCAGGGTTATTTTCTAGCTTTCAAGTAGCTGTTTTTGTGAACTTATTTAAAGTATGTTTTATTTGATTTGTTACTAAGTTTTCATTTCGTGTTTCCAGTTATTCCGGCGAGTGGCCGCGGCCCTGCCTGGCATGGACTCTGCGGAGAGCAAGCCTCCCGAAGACAGTATCCTTTTTGCACAAATACACATTATACACTTCATGCTGAACCATTATAACATCGGGTGTTATTTTTGATACGGACAGCTACGGAGAAAAATACGGATCGCCACACGTAATTTTGCGCCTCTAAAGTTAAATTCAACACCCCTACATTAGGGTGTCCCGAATGACTCTTTCAAAAAATTCAAAAAAATTTAAATGAATCATAAAAAAAACAATTAGTGTAAATCTTTAGGGCTCTACCGACATTTGAAGGTTTTATATAAGAACTTTTTTAGTACTAGACTTTAAAATTAATAATTTTTATTTAATATAGTTGATGCAAGCTGTTAACTTAAAACTGGCCATTGAGTTTTTTTACTGTTTCTTTTTTCTATTTGGCTATCTTTAAAACTTTGATAAAAAAAAGCATACACAAGTATTCGTGTACAGTTTTAGGCATATTACTTGTTTCTGTAAAAGAATAAAATTTTAAAACCTAACACAATGTAGAGCCCTCAAGATGATACGAGATTTTAGTGTTTTTACTTTTTTCGCAATGTGTGTGTGTATACAAAAAAAATGATACCTCTTGCGATAGTGTAGCTCAATATTTTTTTTTCCATACAAGGACGGGACACCCTTCCCTATATCGCCTATCGAACCACTTTTAGTCTGCTTTTCCACTGAAGCGGAGAAATTGAACCAATCAGGCTGCGTCATTGTGAAGCCCACAAAAAGTGCATTAAGATCTGAAGAATGTGATTGGTCAATTTTACACAGCTCCGCGCCAATGGCCAGGCAGCCTTAGGGTGCGTCTCCACTGAATCGGGGACGTGCGAAGTCGAATCACATGAGTTGAAATCTGTATCTCAGCTCCGCCTCAATTTTGTGATTAGTCGATCCACACGTCTCTGCTTCGTCTCGCTTCAACCACAAAACAGATAGGTACTTACAGAAATCAATCTACATACAAGCGAGCTCGAGCAAACGCACACATAGACATTGCTCACGGACACGTCAAGCGGGTGGCACTCGCGCTCGCACTGGTCTGAACTGGTCCGAGATACCGTGTTCGTGAGCAATGTCTATGTGTGCGTTTGCTCGAGCGCGCTTGTATGTAGATTGATTTCTGTACCTATCTGTTTTGTGCTTCAACGGAGACGCACCGTTATGCCGGGACCACACGCTTGCCAAGTTGGGCAAGCCTACAGGACGCAGTTATATGTTAAACTGAGATGGAACTACATCGTGCTCACTCTAACCTATAACTGCATCCTGTAGTCTTGGCTTGGCAAGCGTGTGGTCCCAACATTACGGCCAAGTTATTGCGACGCTAAATAGTCTCTAACTTTAGAATCGCAAATTTACGTGGTCCGATTTGTAACCGCTGCGATACAGTTTAGTATAGCAGTGTTTTTCTCCGAAGTGGTACTATCGAGATTTCTATCATGGGATTGCGTTGGAGTTCCCTCCGCAATCTCTTAATTTAGATCTCGATGTGAAATAGGTTTGTTTGAATGATATGGAGGCACTTGTGAGGAATATGGTTATGCTGTTTTTTTTTTAGTTAAAACTGCACCTCTAGCACAACTGTCACAAGCGACTATTTCTCGCGCGAGATAATTGCCTGTCTCTTTCTGTGCAGTAATGTGAGAGGGTGACGGGTAGCGCGAGAAGAGTCGCGAAGCATAGTTGTGCTAGACGGGCCTTGAGAAAAATAATTGCTTTTTTTTTAAGTACAAACTTTTTTAAATTTGAAAAGATTAAACGGAAAGGCAAACGGAGTTCCTCACAATGAATGTGTCCAGTTGCAATTGAACATATTATTCTTTATTGTTTAAGAATGCGATTTCGACTGTTAATGGATGTCCTAAGAGTCATAATTCTATTTCGTAGTTACTCTGTTACACAATTCGTAAGTTTATTTTTTAGATTTATTTGTATTATCTAATCAAACCGACACTTATTTAAAATAATTGCCTTACAATTACAGATAACTCGGTAAGTTTCAATTAAATCATAAATTAGATTATGAATTAACTATTTTTAACGTGATGATCGATTTCTGACAAATCTGGTTATTTCTATATTATCAAAATATGTCTTGGTCATCAAAAAAACATCTGTCAAAATCGCTTTCTTTTATCGTAAAGAGTTGTCTTGAGACTCGAAATACACATATGCTCGTTTTGCACAGAGTTACATCTACACTACACCTTATTGTACGGTCTACGTATATACATATAACTGCGTGTCCGCTAGAACACTTATATATCGTTTAACACGCTAGGCGGAGATTGGCGGAGTGACAGGAACAAATGTTACGTCATTATTGTTTACCGTGATCGTTTCATGTGTGAAATTAGCTACAGCTGATTAAATTTTGAGATTATATAAAGGTATTCACCTATTCATACCTAAAACACGACTGTTTTTTTTTGCAAGACGTAAAACTTTAGACAAACCACGGGCGGTAATTGGTAAAGCCCCAGACCGCATATTTATGGCGCGCATATTCGGTTTGGACCGCAAAAATCAGCGATCTGTAACTGCCGCTGTTGCTAGAGAGTACTGTCACTGTAAACTCATGGTATGTAACGAGCTATTATACCAATTTGTACCTACTATTTTTTTTAATCACGCCACGTGTAACAGGGCCTTTATAAGTGTGATAAGAACATAGTCTATACTATGTTCATACCGTACTATGTCACAGTAGTTATTCAGCAGATATTCAAAATTATTGTAATGATGCTACAGTAAAAAGTATAGAAATTGAGCAATATTTTTCTTTTTACGTAAGTATGGAAAAAGTCATGTTTTGTAGCTAATTTCACACGCCCGGGTCGTCCTAGTGCCGTGTCTGTGTTGGTGATGGTTTACCGTCTAACAAGTGTTGTAAGTAACGTTACTAATACTATGTTTATGTCGCTTCTTACCTTCAGCCTATATATTGTAACTTGGTAATAATTCTAGTGCATGCATTTTTAGTTCTAGCGATATAGATGCCATGGGTGACCGGTTAATATTCTCTGTAGTTCGTGAAATAGTAATTTTCATAAGGTTATCTCTCAAAAAATTAAAATAGGCTATCATGTTTAATCCACAAGGCTGCCGGCCTTAATCTGTCTATAGTTGTTTAAAATACATACAATGAAACATAGAACCTCCTCCTTTATTGGAAGTCGGTTAAAAATGTGTTTTAATTGTATCGCTTCTGAGCTCTAGTAGTATAGGTAGTAAAAGGAAAGTTTAAAATGTTAGGACAAAACAAAAGTGAAAGTATTTACAGTTCAATTAAATTGTTTTTTTTTTCTGTGTATGTAGTAAGGAAATTATATTTCAACTTTATTATACTCTCTCATTAGTACTATTAAAAATCCGAGGTCTACACGTGAGTGTACCTCTTCTACTAAACGTAAAACAAATACTTTATTATATGTCTATAGAATAGCATAGAATTGGTCAAAAGGGATTACTTTGTTAATGCTGCAGACAATGCCTTTGCACTTTGGAACTGGAACAAAGGCTTTGTGTTACCGTAAGTATAACGCCAAGAGAAAAACACTTTAAACCTCGGTCCGGCGATAAATCTTAATCCATAATTTCTACAAGTTTTAGAGTTAGGTATATTTTTATTGCTAATAACGGATAGTTATTTTTTTAGAAGGAATGAAAAAACGTATTTTATGTTAAGCTGATTCAATCATTATTAGAGCTTTAATGATTTAATATATTTCAATAAAATAGCAATGCATTGCTATTGATTATTCGTAGCAACGTTAGTAAAAATAGTGAACAATGCGTCATTAAATTATTCTCTTTCATAGATACGCAGCTTATCGATGTACATTAATGTACGCTATAAATGTAAAGCACATTCTCGGCATTTAACCTTTGAACTTTCTTATAGGAAATTATTTTGTCATACAAGAAGGATATCAGCAATAATATCATTAAACCGTTCCTGGAAATTTTTACGTGAACTTTAAACCGATTTTAAAATTATTGATATCAGCAATACTTGATAACATGCTCTACGCTTATGTGGCTTGATGAATGTATATGTCTATTTATGTAAAAAGTCATGTTTTTGTAGACTAACTTATGCTTTTTAATTTTCTTTTGACATATGTACCATTTGAGATTGTATGCTTATTAACTAAAGTTATGTATGAATATATGCTTCCATATTTTATTAGTATTCGTATCACCATGTTCGCCGTGCTTTTACATGTAAAACATCATTACAGTTGCGTGACAAGGATGACAATACATTGATATAAGGCCATCCTTTTCACCCAACTGATTTGTATTTTCTGTCTATTTTCATGTCCATAAGAATCTGTTTTTATTTCTCTAAAGGTCTATACACAACTCATGATTTTCATGGGTTGTGTTGATTTTAGATTTTAATTCAGTTAAAAAAGTCACTAAGTCTTAAATCGTGTCATGTTATAAATACTGGAGTCTGGTTTCGCTAAGCATTTTGGCATAAAGTGGCTAAACTAGTATTGTCATAAATATTTTCCAGTATATTTTCAATAGGAATTTAATGATCTCTGTGACCAAACAATTCTAATTCATATTTTTTCTTACTTACCGATCTAGAATCTATATGTATAATATTCGCTATTTGAGACTTGGTGCCTTTCGAAACTGTGTTGATATTTTATAAGGCAAACATCACACTTCCCAATTCTTAATCCTACCACAAAGATCTTTCCTAACTTAAAATTTTCGCTGTATTCTTCTAACAATAACAATCTATCCTGAATTTATTTGAATAGAATTTAATTCTATTGGGTTCTTCCAAGTGATGTCTGCCGGCTATGTTTGTGGTCGCCATATTTTCCTTAATCTGGTGTGATGCAGTGCAAGAGGTGATCCTTCGGCAGGCGCCCGGCGACCACAAGGAGCCCGACGGCGGCTGCGCGTGCTAGGCCCCGCCCCCGCCACACCGCACACACACCCGCGCTGGTCTGAGGATACAACGGTCGGCTCATAGGTTTGTTGTAGCGAGTTGAGATGAAGTTTAACACTTTCGACACCAACAACCCGGAGGCCGGGCGCTCGTAAACTTTGTTCAGATGCCGGCCAACCCGGTAGCCGGGGCTGATGCTATAAAAGTCGGCTCGGCCGGTTTCTGGGATATGTCTTACTTTTTTGTCTGGTTGCAAAAGTGTTAACACGTTCACTGTTTTAGTTTGACATGTAAACCTTATGTCTCTGTAATTGGCTTGCCGTGACACATATGGGACACGGGCAGTGAACCTGTTGAAAGGTAATCGAGGAGGTTTACTTCGAAAGGTTGTGTGTAACTTGATCAGATTATCGGAATTGCAACCGGTATTGTATTTATGTTTAAGCGTGATCGAAAAGCGTAATTTCACGGTGGAAAGTGAATAGAGTATTTCGACTATAGTGGAAATTTAACTTGTAATTGAAACCATTAATGATACATTCACCACGCACACAACTACCACCAACTTTTCTACATTTAACTATTTTATGATCGAACAAAAACTAAAAAGACGACGTGTTTTGACTACTAAGTTTTATGACGTCACAAGCCGTATCTTCCAAAATACCTCGATCTTTTTATACTAACAGAAGCTGATTTGAGCCATCATCAAACACCGTATTGCTATAGCGTCATATATGGCGCATGAATAGCCTTTCTAGTAGACCTCAATCGACATCTTAAGCATCTAAAAGACGATATAGACTGATAAAACAATTACTTGATCAGATAAAGCGTCTATTTATTATTTGAATACTTATTTTATTCTCACATCATACAAAACAATTTAGTTTGTTATGGGCCATGCTATTCTGCAGCACATTGTACTTTTATCGAGAAAACAACAACTATGACGCCTCGAGATCAGACTTAAACTTTGTAACCGTCAAACCGTTACACGATCCTATGAAACCGGCCTAAGAACAACCGTTATTTTTTAACCTTTTTGGCCAGTGTAAAGTCGTTCACAAGTTTCGGACCGAAACGAATGGACGTTCTAAGGGAGTTTGGTGCAGGTCTAGGCGGAAGGGTCCGGCTTGTGCTTTTGTGTGTCTCCACAGTGATACTAGGTTTTAATGTTATTCAGTAGAGCTGTTAGCTGTCTACACTTGTAAGCCTAATTATTTTGCTGTACGTTGAATGATGCGTTCGAATACACAAAAGCACGTCTGCTTAACTATGACACTTGAGGACAAATTAACCACGCAATTAAGTCTTTTTTTATGCAACTAATAATATAAACAGCTGGCTGAATGAGTTTTTTATACTTTTTTGCGTTCCTATTAATATGTCCTTGAGTGTAAGACCTGTCAGAATACATTTTGTATGAGATATGGAGTGCTGTATGGGTGATCCTAGATGTTTTAGCTGAGAACTAAAAAGTGATTTCTTAGCGCTACTGTATGAAACAAATTCAGCATTTCTGTTACTGAGGATGTATTTCAGAGTTCTGTCTTATTTCCTCATTGTAAAGTAGAAAGGGTACGAGCGATCTATTAGGACTATTACCTTCTCCTCCCCTCCTTCATTCCTCCGCTTAATGACTGTTTAAAAAGTCGCAAGCGATACACTGTTACGAATTTCTTCGTATTTAGGTACGCTTTGTAGATAACGGTTTTGGAACATGGATTGATACCATTTCATTTAGTATAGTTGATCTCATTTCAGAACAAGTGGCGCTAGGAATTTACATAGTTTTATAATAGGGGACAGGTTAAACTTTTTTTATAGAATTCATTAAATATATATACGGTCACAGTACAGCGAATATAAGTGCTCTTCTTGTTTAACAAATGCTTATTAATCTTATTTACACGTTCAGAATCTACATTCAAAAACTTTACACAGAATTCGGAATGTTTTGCGAAACGTAAATTTCTCGACATACGAACTATACAGATATGTCGTGTTTCTTTTCTTTATACACGTATAGCGTAAATTTTAAACATTTATATGCTTCAAGAAAATGCAAATATTTGTTGACTGTACGTTCTGGGAATGTATCTAAATTTTGCGCTGATATCAGACTATTGAATCTGTCCCCTACGAGACTGTTAGGATACTTGGTCGTTATTAAGTGCAAGTATACTGCAGCCGAACCATCCGGGCTATTAGTTAATCCGCACAGTTAAAACGAAAACGCATACAAAATATTCATACAGTAAAAATGCTATAAAGAGAAGAGAGAACGCCATCTTAATAAATATTCGAAAATATTCGAATTGCTACTTTCACGCGAGCTTAAGATCTACCTTTCAAAATCTCGACTTTCAAGACAAGCTCTTCCTTTGCAAAAACCACTTAAAATAAATATATAAAAATTAAAGAAAAAGTTATGCGTTGTTCGTTTTAACGGTGCGCCTTGTGTAGAGATGTGTCGTTCTCGAGAAGGCTTTCCAATTTCTATAGGAAATATTCTCGATAACGTTCTTTCCCTATACAAATCAAGGAACTTTCTCGAGAACGGGCAGCTCTCGCCTTGTGGTGTGGAAGTCGGAAGGAAGCTCTGTGTTGTATATAGCCCTCGACCGCGGGACCGGTGCTCTTTTTACAATACTCTTTTATTTCATAAAAGTATTCGAAGTTAGCCATGACAATTATTTAATCGAATTTGTCGCGGGTATAATACTTTTAAAACTCATTTGATTCGTAAAATCACAACAAAAGTATTTAAAGGATTTTCTTTATAATCCTTCGACAGACAACTTAGTTCTACTACGGGAAAAACATATTTAAAATATGGCAGCTAATTCCCTTTCCTATAACTTCAGTCATAAAGTCCTTTGTTTCTAAATAAAAGGAGTGAATTCCCTTCACGAGTTTCACGACATACAAAGCCTTTGTACTTTGAAGTACATCGACATTGTCCATCATTACAAGAAACGCATATTTATCTTACACCTACAATGATGCATTGCTTAAATTGTACAAAGTCTTTGTGCCCTTTGAAGTGAATTCACTCATTTAAAGAAATACCAATTTTATATCAGTGTAACTCTAAGCCATTGCCATGGTAAAATTAACGTATAGCTATGAGAAACTTAACTAAAGGTGTAGTGGTGTAATTTTTTTTTATGGAACGTATTTGTTACGTCAAAATTCAAATATATAACGTCAACTTCTGTACAAACACACGTTACTACCACAAAATGTAGTCCTTTACTTAAGTTTTTCACGTATATGGTTTTTATAGTTTAAATATAGATCCATACAATACACAATTGATAGCAAATACCTAAATGAAATAATCTCGATGGAGTGAATAAATAATGAATAGGTGTTAGTAAAGCACGGTCCCGCGGTATTTGTAATTAGTATTATTTATTTAATTAGTGCTTAAGAATAAAATCTTATGATTCTAATAAATTATATCTAAAGTTTTTTAATTAGTGAGATTATCACCGCTCTTGGGCTTTTATTAATGTTTTATAACTTTTTGATAATTGTAATACTGAAAACTGTCATTCCAAGCTTGGTATCCTACGATAAACTAAATCGTTACATATTGAGAGCAATACCTATTGTATGTTTAGTGGTAGTTTTGACATTGTTATATCAGAAATATTAATAAGATTTTTTTGTAATATAATTTATGTGAAATATATTCTTTATTTTGGAAAATGTTCTTTGCATATGTGATTGAGTTTAGGGCTAATTGATCTGTTCTGTGTTCCGCAAAACGTCATGGCATAGTTCAGACGTTTTTATAAACATATCAGTGTTTTCTTCAGTTTTCTCAACTTGCCGCTGACTAATAAATTGTTTCCCTTGGAGCGGAAAGTGTTGTTTTTTACAGCAAACAACGTCAGGGGTCTGACAAAAGTGTACCGCTAGCTTTACCTCACTTATAGATGAAACTGAAAAAAATTCTGACATCGTACCAAATCAAAATGCTTTTTTTACCGTCCGACATTTCCATTCATCAGGGCGGACCCGCAGTTACGTCCCAACAACCGTGTTAAATGCCAATGTATGTTCTTTTAAGAGAAAAGCAAATAAGTAAAGATATCTTTTAAATATTTTGTATGTAACTTTAAAAATTATACTTTTTTTTTTCTAAATTGTATCCTATAGGTATGGATATGTTTCTTTTGTGTATTCTGAATTTAGCAATAAATATTATAGACAACGGTTTGTTTCACAAAATTAACTGCGATTTGACTGCGGTGTCTGTCCCGAATGTATCGATCTGTACATACATAACCATAATTCACGCTGATTATACATATTTTAAATAAAACATTAAACCAAATCTTTTTTTTTATTACTAACCTTTGGTATTGAGTGGGTCTAAAAATGTATGTAACGGCGTAATAAGCCGGTTAAATGCAAAAAGTACAAAGATATAAAATAGTAATTCTTAGACAATGTTTAAATGTAGAATTACTAACTTTTAAAAATAACATAAAATCTTCTTTCAGCAAAATATCCTATCTACGATATTCAAGGTACTTTCCCTTGATATTCCATAGCCTTTGGACACCATGTATGTATTGAGTGAAAATATTTCAAAATTCAAGACTATACAATACAATACAACAATACTTTATTGCACACCAATAAAACTACTACTACCCTGCAAGATTATCCTGCAAGTAGCCGTCAAGGGCACTTCTACTTGCCAATTTTACGATTGTCAGATTTTGATTTTGATTGTATAATAAACCCTTGCTTGGTTCCTCGTGGCAGGTCAGTGCCCCGTTAAGTCGATCATCTTTCTTAGACTATATTTATTATGAACTCTGATATTATAAGTACTTCTTCCTACTATGATTTCTCCAATAGCATATGAACACTTGATTCATGAAAGCCTCTGCCACACCTAAAGCAGTTGCTGCGCAGAGCCCTTAGTGTGTACTTGCAGTTGTAACCGAGAAAGTAATTTGAAGATGAGGTTGAGCTCGGCCAAATAGAATTTTTTTGCTAGCCTTATAAAGAAAATGGATATGAGTAAACAAATTTCACTTTGAGAGTTTCTCGAGTAGTCTTAAAACGAATGGAACTCGATGTCCACCGGATCGCTTATGTTTAAGCATGTGAAGTCGAAGCGTTACTTTTAGAGGATTTAGTAACTTTGCCCAATTTAGCCGCTGATACGTAGGTACATACATATTTTTGGAGAAGTTTAAGCTAAATAGGACTGATGACAACTTTCTACTTTCCGTCCCACGTCTCTTTACTGGTCTAAATAAGAATACCTGCCAGAGACGTGGCGTCAAACAGAATCTGTAGGCAAGCCGGGACAGATTTAGCTTACCTTCTCACCAAACCCTGTGGAAAATGGTCCTGTAACAGCTTTAAGTAGACAAGCCGGTAGGAACTAGGAATCGAGTTCTATGGAAGCCACGCCAAGGGTACAGTCAAGGAAATAGAAATGCGTACCTTTTTCGCTTTTGTCACAATGACAACAGGGGCCAAGCAGGTAGCTGGAGTAGTAAAGAACTACCATAGTTTAGACGGAACTCACCTCGTTTTACGGAGATGCCACGACTTCGGTCTCAGCGGCGCGCGGTACGTGTGTCTCGCTCACTCATATGGCCGCCGCGCTCGGATCTCGCTCAATCGCACCACTGCTCGCGGTAAAGTCGTGGCATCTCTGTTATTTGGATAGTATTTAATACTAGCTGCGCCCCGCGATGTTACACTACATTTTTCGTGATAAAAAGTAGCCTACGTGTTAATCCAAGGTGTCAGCTAGCAACATACCAATTTTATCAAAAATGGTCCAGCCGTTTGCGCGTAAAGAAGTAACAAACATACACATAAACACACTCAAACTTTCGCCTTTATAATATTAATTAATGTGATATGAGACGTGACGCATTCGTCGGCCAGTCGAAACAGCCTTAACTCCGCCCAGCCGTGGACCTGCAGACCCAGTCGCCGATGGGCTCGGAGCAGGAGGGCAGCGAGAGCGGCTGCGTGTGCTGAACACTCCCCCACGCACCCTGCACCGCTTCACAGGAGCATCCAAGTATGAACATTGTTTTAAATTTATGAAACACTAGCTGTACCCCGTGGTGTTACCGGCTCATCCCACGGGAACACTAAATTTATTCGGGATGAAAAGTATCCTATGTCCTCCCCGGAGACTGAAACTATCTATATACCAAATTTGATCCTAATCGGTTCAGCGGTTTAAACGTGAAGAGGTAACAGACAGTCAAACACACTTTCGCATTTATAATATTAGTATGGATGTAATGCCTCATTATTTTTTAATATGGGCAAACATCACACTTTACAATAAGGTGTAAAGCCTTTCAAATAAACAGTGTAAAGATCGACACAAAGCATCAGGAAATAATCGAGAGGTTATCTAGTGTTAAAGTGGTGGAGAGGTTAACACGCTGGACCGGTTATCCAGAGGTACCGGGTTCGAATCCCGGTCTCTTCCGCCAGGTTACGCAGTTAGATTTTTCTTTGTGATTTGATCGTTGTATCAATGGTTTTATATTGTTTTAAATGTCGTTTTCACTTGTGATTGTTTATATTTTACCCTCTGTAAGAAATAACGAGGATGAAAGCGCTGGAACTGCCCACGCGCCACGGAAATTTCGGGCGTTGTCAAAACGTAGCCCTTTGAACGCCACAGTCAGAAAATTACTCCACTGACGTCAACGTCGGCAAATGCGGTCATAATTTCCAAGGTGAAAAGTTCTGAAATTCACACCACTATCACAGGTATTTTTAAATCCTGCTGATGATGATTTATTTTTATTTGCTGTGGCGCCGGGAGCACGGTCAATTACCACGTTTTTTTTGAGTCTCAGGGTAATTGTCCAGATAAAATGGGATGTTTATACTTTACCTACTAACCATTGGAATTTGTATTTCTAAGTATTAATAGAATTATTTGTTTTCAGGATTTGTTAGGTTTAAGTGGTCTGCGCTCGTCAAACAAGAATACCACATGAGTGAGAGGGGATGGAACGTCGGAGTGTTCGTCGGATAAGGCAGGGTTCGGATAGAAACGACTCGCTTGACTACGCAGGTAGCAAACAGGCTGTACAGCCAATAAAGGCTGTGTTATGGCTTCTACAGCCATTATAACTCTAATTTTAGCTGTATAAAGACTGTATGAGCTTATGAAGCCTGTGTACTACTTGAGTAACCATTTAAGTTTTCTGTGGACCTCGCTACCTTTACTTAACTCGCACCCGTTTATAACTTAAAACAAATTACAATAGATCCATGAAAATGATGAGCATAATAATGCCTTGTATAATAAACAAACATCGACAAACAATTGAAAATAATGTAGGTAAATTATAAGGGTATTAGCCCAACATTTTAATGGTCCGGTTGTAATGCTTAAAGACTGGAATTCACTTGACCGTAGTTAGGTACGAGGTATACAGTTATCTTGAATGGGATCTAATTGAAGTGCCCAAGAGAAGTCATTGAATATTAATTTCATGATCATTTTACATCCTAAAAGTATTGACTTTGTTTAAACAAAATCGTACTTATTTTTATCTTAGATACCTTTAATTTTAGCGAAAATGGCCTTTTCTTGGGGTTTTCAATTATCAGCGTGAAAATTAATAGTGGGTGACGAAGTACATACAGGTAGAAAACTCGAGAACGATGCAGCTTTTTTACTCATTTTGTTTGCTGGGGATCTATTTGTAATTTTTCATATCTATAGGGCGCACAATTTGCTGTATTGACTAAAAGCATTAATAACTTTTTATTATAATCAATCTACTTGGTATTATTTCGTCTGAAGAGATAAAAAAATTACGGTACGTTAATAGGATATTACTGAAATACCAAAATCAATTTGTTTTAAGAATGTTTAATTAGGTACTCCTTCGTGTTCCAACTGTCTTTAAAATTTTGAGATTTTACTTATTAATTTTTTCATTTGAGAAGCGGCCAAAATCCTCACGGCATCACCCCAACATCATCAAACAAAAATGTGAGACATGTTTTGTTAGGTACTTAAACGTGTGTTACAGACATGTAAACGATCTCAACCTATGATTTCGTACGTATGTATTTCCAATTATGTTTATAATTGCAGTATTAATCTTTAGTTTTTGAATACTTACTTATCACCGAACAATTAAAATGTCAAAAAATTCTATGCAAACATTTAAAAGAGAGAAAACGTGGATTCCATAGAAATATAAACTTAGCTTATTTTAAAATTTAGTAAGCTAAACGAAGTAGTCTATGTTAGTTTTTACACTAACTCTAAATACCTACAGTTTTTATCTTATACATTACCATATAGAAATAGAAATTTATATATTCTGATCAGACCTATTATTATTTGTAAAATTAATCTATTTCACTGCCTATTGTATTATATGTAACCATAGTGGTTCTTTTACAGCTCTAATGTACTGTTGAATGTCAAGGGACCGTAGTTTTGCAGATAGCGACCAGAGATTTTCTTAGTGCATAAAGCGATTTAACTCATTAATTGATTAAGAGTTAAGACTGTCATGTTGACAACATACCTGTCAAAATCATAAGCCTCCTTTTTACTTCGCCGAAGTGGGGTTAAAAGTTTATGCTGGTCGCTTTCTGTCTAGCTATCAATGTATGAACACTCATTTGGATATCGCGCCCAAAGCAATTGTCTGATATTTAATACAATATGCGTGTCTTTGCGTCGTACTAAAATCTACATAGGGTGAGATTTAGTATTAGATATATTCGAGCATTTGGAGCGCCTTGCCCAAACAGATATTACTTGCTGTTTGACGTTGCATCGCATAGTCTTTAATGCATTCAGCACATTAAATGCGGTTGCCTCGTTGTCGATAAAGTGGATTTACGTCCAAAACGTAAAAACTGATATTGAGCGCAGTTTTGATATGATACCTACCTACATTTTGACCGTAGGCCCATCGACAACCACGACCGTTGCGCTACCATTTTACCTTCTGACTTAGTTTCGTGTTTTACCGCACCGCAACCGCTTTAGGTGTGTTGAAGGCTTTAGCAATAATAGCATAAGCAAATACAAGCTTTTATAATATTTGTATGCAATATAAAGTTTGTGACATGGAAAATCTGTTGTTCCATTATGTTTTAAAGACCAAGTTGCGGGATGGGTTTTTGAACTCATTTTTTATACAGTTTGTAAGAAATTATAGGTACCTAATCAATACTATTATAGAGGCTAAGCGTTCCCAACTATGCTGATTTCTAAAATAAACATATTTTATAATAAACAATTGTATTCATAGATTGTATGAAAGTGGAACCTTCGGCAATTTTAATGCAACGCACATAAATACACAACACGGGCAAAGGCAACATCCTTCATTACATTGTCGAAAAGGTCTCTCCGTGTTAGGTCACGTTTTGTTATAAAAATAACACAGTGTGTTATATAAGCAACAAGAACAACTATTACTACGATCCATGCGAAGTCTGAATTACGATCCAAACAGTAAAGTAAGATTATTTCTTCGTTCATTCGGATAAAAGTGAGCGGGACAGTTAACCCTTCATTTTTTTTTTATAGTTGCTTTTCATAGTTATCACTAAAATGTCTTGAATGTATTAACTATACGCTTGACATCCACTGTTTCACACGTAACTACTCGTATAACGCACTCCGATTCGTCTCGACCAACATTAAACTATGTATTAGATCTAGGTACTGATCCGTAACTGGGAAGCATAATAATGCAATTCTTTCCGTACCTGAAAAGCATAACACTGTAAGTGCTATGTTAAATGGGTCTATATTGACTCTTAGAATTATACAAATACAAATACATTTTATTGCACACCTCAAACGAATAGAGAACATGAGATACCTACATAATAACAGTCAGCGGTAAACAACAGGAAATTATTTTTCATCGATAGTTTCATTTCGCTCAAAAATAATGTTACTTTGCAACCGTTAACGTATTTGAGAATTTGAGATTGTAACAAAACAAACCTAACATAATCAATTGAATGATATTCGCAAGAATTATAAAAATGTATTAGCACAGAGGAATAAAAATTCTGCGAAATAATTTTTCGACGAAATAAGTTTGTAAGAGACATTGGGCTCCCATGTTAAACACATGAACTAAATAAGTGTTATGCTTCTCAGGTACCTATGGCTATTTTATTTTAATCACGGTTCATTGAGTCGAATCAGACTGTTATGTGTGATTGACTCGACAAATTGATAATGGCCATGGATCCAATTGAGTACTTTGTATGGATATGGAACTCAACATACATGAATCTCATTGTAATTATTTCGTTACTGAAATACCGGACTGTCGTGGCGGAAACGCGGAAGAAGTTAACCCATAAAAATGCAGACAGTATCGAAAATTATACTATATTTTGATTCTTAAATGACTTATAAGTGTAAAACTATGACATGACGATTCGACAATAGTAAATTGACGGGTTGATTTTGACTTGTCAATTCAGAAGTATTCTTTTTGATACTTTATGCATCTAAGGGTTAAAGCTACAAATTGTAAATTATTGGAATTTAGAGGCATGAAAGTTCTTTAAGAGTTATATACTACGTTTTATTATTATATTATAATTATTACTTGACATTTCTCTTATGACAACAGCTGCGATGTTTATTAATAAGCTCAAAACCATTGATACGAAATAAGTATATAAATGTTTTTTTTGTGCACAGCATGATAATTTCATATGGGGTTATGAATTTAGCGTATTTAACTACATTTAATATCGGAGCAACGATCTTTATATTAGTGAGTTAATCTATACTATTATAAAATTCTAGAATTGTATTGAAAACCAAATTTCTATGGAGAGGGGTTATAATTTCAGGAAAAAAATCAATAGCGTGATGCACGATCACTTGTTTTGTATGGACGTGCGGCGCCATGCCAGCCTGGCTGCTGTTTTCATAATTTCTTTTGTCCTCTCATCGAGCCGAAACAACTGGACAAAGTTTAATGAATTTCGGTACATCTGCTGGACATCCAAAGATGGTTATAGGATACTTTTTACCCGACTGCGGTATAAAAAAATTACGCGTACGAAGTTGTGGGCACCTTGTAACTAATATAAAGCAATTAGGCACTCAATCCAACATATCTAAGGAATTGTTAGTGTATTTACATAATTTTGTATGCCCGATTGGAATTAACATGCTGTATAATTTTCACTCCTGTTTGCCCCGTAGTGAAACAGTGTAAAAGTTGTCTCATAGCAGTAGGTGTTATGTTGAGTCTGTCACAGTGGATACCGTAAGGGGCTTATGCTTTATTAGGTCGCTGCTAGCTTATGATGAGGGTTGAGCACTACCACGACGTCACTTCACTGTTGCTTTCGCATTTAAAACAAATTTTCTACCTTGCTGACAATGGTATAAGAAAACAAGCACACACCGGCTAGCGATACTTTCTACGTCACTGATTGCCTACTTTATGGTAACAAAATAACTATAGGGAAAAAATGTTTTCCGCCAGTCATACAAAAAATAATAATTATGTATTTGACTTTTTATTTTGTCGTAATAACTGATTTAAAACACTCACGATTTTATAAGATTCATAAAGGTAACAAATTGGCAACCGACCAACCAATCATACGTGATGACGTCGAAAGTCTACCTGTTCCGGAGATTTTTCGATTTTTTTCCTTTCCTTGATATGACAAAAAAAATCCGGAGTGCAATAGGTACCTACCTTGTTTTCTTATACCATGTTCCTGACTATAAAGGCAATGTTTCACATTTTGCTGGTCAAAATCGAGTGAAAACTAGAATATATAGATATTTACCTACTACAAATGTCACCCTGTACCTATGTTTGCCAATTTTTCTCTGCAATAGAATCTGTCTTTGTATACTTAATCCTCTGTCCGTGGGAAGACGTAAAAAAGTGCACCAAGACGAGCCTTACTACGCGGTCCGAGAAACTTCCCACAGCTCAGGAGATAATTGTGTAATATTTCTCTGGTTTAATTGTAGGTACCTATAGGTCCTCGCAGCGAATTCGTATGAATCTCCATCGTCGTGCGATTCGTGGTAATGTTCAATTCACCTGAGGGGGTCTCCCAAGTTACAAGTTCGCAGTTCGTGTCATGGCCCTCTCGCTCTTCGATATATTTACAATATTTGAGTAGGCAGGTGAGGGGGCACGTGATACGACCTTCGATCGAACAATTTCAGGGAAGCTCCGAAGTAGCAGCGATCGTTACACGACTGAATCCGCTAAAGCTCTTGTTGAAGCTTGCCACTCTGCCCGCTCGTGTGTATGGGGACTAAGGATGGGAACTAGGGGCCTAGAAGACATTAAGAGGAACCACTGCTCATATTTCCATACAAATCCAGAGACATTTCTTTCTTATAAAGTTCCGAGAACGAAACTTCGATTTGTATAACCCGGTTACGTTAAGTTTGGACCTCATTTGTATATAAAATGGAACCCTGACATAGACCATGTCAAAGTCTCCTCTGGGATCATTTCTTTCCCCATTCCGTTAGAGATTTTCTCTTGTAGAGAGCAAAAATATGAATGGATCCCTCTAGATTCTAGAGCTCTGGCGAGTGGCGGCTTGCTTGAGGCTGAGGCACGTATCGATTTAATGAGGTGTTACTTAACAATATGCTTCATAATAAATCATGTGTGCTGCTCCATTTGCTGTTTTATTCTAATCCGTTAAGAGTCTAGATTAATCGCTGAAGAAAGTTAAGCCATGTGAAGTGTAACCTTTTGAACGCCCCAGCCGTCATATAACGACATCGTGTCACTATTGGCGGCGTCTAGTGAAGACAAAAAGTTCAATGATCAAAAACTTTATAGTTCAAACCGGTAGGAGTCTTTTTCAATCCCTGTAGATTTCGATGTATTTTTTTTTATACTTTGGCTTCAGGGGCACGTTGTAGCATTTTACACAGCTTGGCGGTCAAAAGATAAAGCACACTATTAAGCAACAATATTTATACCTCTATTGTATGCTAGTACATCGTAGTTTGTTCTCCTCCTTCCCTGAAGTTGATAGAGAAAGTATACTAAAACGAACATGTCCGGCTCGACTATGGCAACACTGTTCACTACATCTATAGCTATGTGTACGGTTATAGTTCAAATTCTTTTTCTTGAGCGAATCCCATTAGCTTTGTACCCGATGAACAATACTCATTATCTGTATTGTTAACTGTGGCCACAACTGCCACTTCGAAATGTAAGGCGTTATAAGTTATGTGCAAATTACTTTTACACTAAATTAGTCTTTAAGTCAAACGAAATAAGGTTTACTCTTAAACAAAGAGAACACAGATGTTGGTCACAAAAAGAATTTGAACTATAGGTACATCGACGTCTAGGGTTCGAGGAAAGAGTTGACCTTCAAATAATAACAATACAAACCAATAACAAAAGTGAAGCGGCGCTGAGACACAATATTTCAACTTATGTGATATGATGAACTAATCAGGCTGCGTCTTTGTGAAGTCCAAAAGAAGTGCATTTAAATCTCAGGAATGTGATTTGTCAATTTTATACAGCTCCACTCCAGTAAATAGACAGCCTTACTCAATTCATATCGTGCCTTTCCTCTCGCTCTCGTGTTAGACTGTATGAACGGTGACAGGACATTGGAATTTCGCATTTCAGAGTAACCCTCATTTCTCCTAAGTTACATTTTTTACCGCGGCGTGTATAGCGATCGTTTTTTCCGTCCATTCACATCGCGCATAGCCAATAACGGCAAAGGACTTTGTGGCTTCTGAAGTAGGTACTTAATCATTCGGTTGGCGTTGTGTATGATCCACTTATGCAAAACAATACTATTTTATGGTTTGTACCTCATTATCAGTCATAAAAGCTACATTAAAAATGCTTTAATAGAAATGTTCTGCACCCTTGGCGTTTACTGGCTAATAATCCACCAAAACGACAATTGACGAATATTTGTTCCTGATTGGTCAGGAATATGACCAGTTAGGAAAGTATCGAACAAGGAATATGACCAATCAGAAATATGACAAATCAGGAACAAATCTGCACGAAGGCGTTGTCTACTTAGCACGCTTCTCTTTTATGATGACAATAATGAGGTACAAACCCACAAAATAATATTGTTTTGCTTAAGTGTACACAACTCCAACCGCACGACTATATCTTCTATGCTTTTTGGTCCAAAGACGTCAGTCAGCTGAAAATGTTAAGTTAATGAATAAAGGAAACCATTATTAGTATCGAGTAAAATTTATTTACAATACTAAATATTTTAATCTTAGGTAGATAGCAATTTGGTTTATAATCTTAACGATTCCCGGCTCTGTTTCGCACATACATACAAGTCAATTATTTGGTTTACCTCCGTAACGTCACTCAAAGGCTTTGTTAGCGTACAATTTTACTACGGAATATGTCAAATTGCATAAGTACTAATTTTGACAGCGACTTTTGATGCTGACCGTACGAGTAGGTACTATGGGCTGCAGAATTGCATGGCCCATTTATTTTGGCCCGACATGTTTCGAACTCGTATGGAGCTTCGTTCCGCGGCAAACGGTGCCAAAACACTACGAAAACCAAACGAACGAAAGTTTAATAACTTTAACATGTAGGTATAATTAGTTACCTATTAGTATCAAGTAAAAACATTAAATCTCCATGCATAGTTATAGTAACTTGTAGTTATGGGAAACTAGAGCTTAATCTGGGAGTTATTTATTATAAGAATTAGGTACATAATAGAATACGTCACATTTTATCCAAATCGCTAGAGAGAACATTACGATCACTGTGTTTTTATAACAGATACCAAGAAACGTCCTTATAAGAAACATTCGTATGATTTTATTAATTTTGAATTAACACTTGGTTATGTGCCTCAGTACACATCCTTAGACTGCGCACATATTTGGTGTCTTGACCTTATATGATTTAAGCTCAAGCGGTCGGAAGTACTTCGCCAACGACGCTACAAGATACTTAAGTCAAAAATGCGTTTCGTTCGTTGCGATGATTTATTTTATACACAGTTGACATTCACTTAAATTGTACCGAGTTACCCCCACGTTACCGCACTGTCTAGTAGAGCCTAAAATTAACACGTTCACTGTCCGTGTCCCATATGTGGGGCCACGGCAAGCCTCTATTACAGAGACATTAAAGTTCACATGTCAAACTGGGACAGTGAATGTGTTAAGTACCTACCTAAGAATGTGCTACGCGAGTCTACTGATGCCCCGATGGAAAAGGTTCCGAAATTGAGATACACACCACATGGAACATTCTTGGTTAGGTCGCAGTTTCCAAGAAAATTCCGGAATATTTCACAGTTTTTTGGAAACCTTCGGCAACTTTGCCCGTCTGTAGGTACGCGAGTGACGAATGTACCTACCACGAGAGAGGGCTACAAACGCTAAACGCATTTTCTTTTACGTTTTATAATGTCCATGTATGAAGCCCTGGCAAAGTACGTAGTATTACAACGATTGGTAAACAAAAAAATACGTACCTACCTACTACAATCGGCAGTAGGCCCACAAAAGAGCCTTATTTACTTTACAGGTAAGTATGACATAAGATAAATATGTATTTAGATTGTATCATTTACAAATGCCATTATATACAATTTAGGTAACTAAATTCCTTATTCTAATAAGTCTTTAACTTCAAAAATTACTTAGTTGGCACAGTTACATAGTTTTAAAAAGTGGAAGATTTTATTATGGCACTCTTAACAATCAACATATGGCAAATTCACTGGTCTACGCTAGGGAAAATGTATTTAATTCATAACAGTTTATCAACAATTACTATAATATAGTTCAGGATTACATTTGGTCCTCATAGCCAAATTTTAACCTCTTAAATCTAACGAGTCCTTATAGTTATTTACATGCGGTATAAAACATAATGTACTGAGGTATGTACATATCGATAGGTATCTATCTACTTCTAACTCGTGCTTTCGAGTTAGTTGATCATTCAAGCCGGATAAATGCGATCTAGTTTTATTTTTTCATTGAGAAAATACAAATAAATCTGTTTAAATGAGAAAGATCGGAACAATCGAAATATCGTTGTCACATACATAGATATTACAAAAAAAATGTAATATGATGGACAATCTTGATCGAGGTCAAGAGTAAGACCTAGGGAAGCCTAGGGAGATACAATTTTTGGGATAATATGGTGCACGTAACAATATTTTTGCTGTTTTTTAATGAAGTACATTATACACTTCTATTATCCTAATTCGTTGTAAATTACAGTAATAATACAAATTCTAGATATTCAATATTCTTTTTACGCTTCAAACAATTAGTTAAATATTTTGTGTAAACAATTGTTTACTGACAATCGTCGACAGTTACAGGTGTTAAGCATCTTAAGTAACATCATAAACTACAGTCAGCAGTTTATATAATATACACCAACAAATGTCCTAAAAGAATCTTAATATCTCTACAATAGGATCTTTAACCTGTCATATTTTAAGCTCTTCAATAGTTCATGCGGATACATCTGCTGCTGTTTTTTTAAATTTATAAACATAATAGTATCTTATCTACTTATTTTTTCAGAAATAAGTGTATCGAAATACATATTTTATTTTATACTGCCCTGTTTTCTGTCGGGTTTGCGCGCAAGAGTTGTCAAGTATAAATTACCATCATAGCTCGGACTAGTCATAGCAAAACAAGAATTAAGAAAAAGTTACCTAATTGGAAATACGCGCAAGCTTTTGGCCAATTTTGGGTTGCGTTTATAAGTATAATTTATAATTCGCGTTGCAAATTTTTTCTTAATTCTTGTTTCGCTATATATTAGTCCGAGCTACGATGACTATATTGAGTGTTTCGCGACGATACACGTTATGGCGTCTGCAATTCTGCGGAATTCACCAACATGGTCACTGGTCTATTATGTAGATATTGTTGACTTTTGTGGAACATCCATAAGTAGGTAACCACTTATATCATTGTCATTTCATAAGTGTTACATTCAAGAGATTTTATAGCGATACAATGCAATTCATGCGATGCGGAAATGACGTCGCGCCCGCACACTTTGTGACATTATTCACTGCGATAACGTATTAGGGAACGCGATAAAACATTATATGTGTCGTATTTTGACGTCAATTGCATCTTGCGACGCAGGAACTTCACTTATCACTCGTCAGGCAATCGTAGCGATAGTAATTCAACGGTGTCACATTTTACGCGATCGAACGAGGAAGTGTCTTTCATTTGAGATAATATGTGTCACAATTGTGTCTGTGTCACAATTAAGTAGACGACGTCGAGCACGTCTTGACGTCAAGAACTTCACTTGTCACTGATCGTCACTGTTGCAAGTCTGTTACACGTAAGTAGACATTAGTCACGGTCACAACTCTGTCACACATAAGTAGACGTCACATTAGACGTCGAAGAGCAGCGCGATGTTGTGCTGCGAGGCGCGTCGCTAGTAGTGGTCGGGGCGGTAGTTTGACCGCGAGTAGGTGGAGTAGGCGGAGTCCTCGGAGGACAGGGGACCGCGCCGGCTGCCGCTGTACAGGGAGTCGCGGCGGTCTTGTACTGCTGCGCCTGGGGAATAAACGTACAATGTTAACGGACTTCGAAATAGTAAGTAAAGTAAAGAAGGGAAAGGGAATAAATTTAAAGATCGCATGCTGTCGCTCTTGTCTTGCTTAGTAAAACACGGCAATACAAAAGTAGGGGGACATAGGATTAGAGGACGAGTACCACTAACTTAGTGGAATTACATATCGCACCTTTAGAATTGTAGTGACCTAATTCAAAATCTTGGAGTTTTTGAATTAGGTCTCTTTCATTCTAAATACATTGTTGAAAATTGAAGTGTTAATCTGTTCTGTGAATATCTTGGTATGCCGTTGGATGAGAGCGGCGCATGACCGGTCGTTGTCGAGAACCTTGGAAATTTTGGACAAGGCCTTTGTCCAGCAGTGGATGTCTCATCTAATGATATTATGATGATGGATACCAATATCGCAGAAAGATTAGTCGTTAAATGTAATGGCTAGGCCGTTGATGGACTGCCTAGCCATAACATTGAGTGGCTTATTTACCTGGCCTACGACGGATAGGTACGTGATTATCAAAAATGAATTTACCAGCGGGCCCCGGGCGCACCCCGTTCGCGGTTCCGTAGGCGGGCTCGCGCTGCGCGTTGTGCGCGTTCTGGTTGTGCGTGAGCGCGTGCTGCGCGTGCGGCGCGTGCGCATGCGCGACGTGCGGCGCGAGCGTCGCGTGCGGCCGGAGTAGTAGGGATTGCGCGGAGACGAGCGGCGCGGCGGCGTGCGCGCTGTTGGTGGCGGTTGTTGCGTTGCTGCCCTTGCTGTACACTGACTGCGACCTGGAAGACGAGAGATATTGTGCCAAGGAGTTTTTAATGAGCTTTTTAAATAGAATTGAAAATAAAACAGAGTTAGTGCTTAGTGCATGCATAAAGTAGGTAACCACTTCACGCAAATAACCTATGTGTTAAGTCACGTTATAAACTATCTCCGTTGCAAATTTCATGCAAATCCGTCAAGCTTTTTCAGCCTGAGGAAAACAAACATACACCCAGTCAAACAAAAACTTTCGCTTTTACAATAATAGTGGGATGTGCAACTACTACTTTGAGTGTTCCAAGAAGCACTGATTAATTCCATAATTTGGACTGAGATTCTCAGCAGTTGCTGTCAGTTAGTGGCGTAACTGGCGTAGCGTCAAAATATATATAAAACCTGATAAGTGTTAGCTTAAATATGTTCTGCAAGAGCTATAGAATAAAGGATGCCGATAGGTATCGGGTTCTATGAACGCCATACTACTGATGGTCAGTTACAAAAAATGCTTCTCTGAACACACACGATCACAACAATAATTACATGTGCGCCTGCTGTCCGGCTGACCTGTGAAGGGTGTGGCGCGCCGGCGGCGGCGACCGGCAGTACAAGCTCTTCGTCCCAGAGTACAGAGGCTCAGCGTTGTCAGGGCGCGGGGCAGAGGCGGCACAGTACGTAGGGGCGTGTCTGTAGTGCGTCGAGAAGGCGGGTTTGTCCAGCTGGTCATCAAGGTCCCGAGGAGAGGAGGCGCGAGAGCTGGTGCGCGGACGTCGCGCCCCCCACTCGTGGAGCAGGGCGCAGGCTGCTCCCCCGCCAAGACCGCCCACCCAGCTGACCCAGTGGCTTTCCCAGCGGGAGAGCACGAAGGCCGGCCCGAGGGAGCGAGCTGGGTTCAGTGATGGCATCTGAAATGGAGAATTATGGTCGTTATTTTATCAATATTTACAAACTAGCCGCATTTTCCAAATAAATTTTATATTTCAAGAGTTTTGGTTGATCACTGTTTGGTGGGTCAACAGAATAATGTATTCTTAATTTGAGAATCAAGTTTTGGGACTATTTTGCGTAGCAGGTACTATACAATTCAGGTTACACCGCCGAAAATATTACTAAAACTGTTCTAAGATTCTTTTAAGTGTTCTTTCTCTAGATCTCTCATGTTTACTTGCTTTGAATAAATGATAAAAGAAAAACAAATCCTTCTACAGAATTTGCGAAACTGCACAATCAATACTGAACAGCATTATTCGGACGGACGTAACCGACGCGTCTGCTGTGATTTTTCTTCCAAATCATAGCTACCTATTTATATAACCGGGACAAAATAGACGAGACGTCGATCGTTTTTTGTCGCATTGTTAAGAGACAGATGTACCAAACAATCTTAAAGACATGACGAAAGAAGCACATATGAAATCCATACGCGCTTATTGCCTTTTTCAACTAGATAGTAATATAAAGAGTCGACCAGCTGTCCTGCCCGTGTCCTGCGCCACAAAAGCAGGTAGCGGGCGGAAGGAGCACAAAACTGTACCGCTCACATAGAACGGCGTATGTCAATACGATCCAGCAGGCGCTTATGCCCTTCTTAGAGTGAGGGAAGCACAAAAGGAGCTATTCACATGCAGGCACATGTGCGGCGCGAGATTTATCTCCGTATGCTGTCTGTCATTTTGTACAATTGTACGCGTATCGAGGAATGTGAAGATATTTTGCACATAAAAAATTATATACCTAGGCACGTAATATTTTTCGGCGAACATAATAGTCATTTCAATCTTTAATAATCAACTATTCTTCTTTCTTTTCGTGCGCGTTTGTTTACGTAAAACACGTATTATACGGTGGCACGTGGCGTCAAAATATACGCAAGAGATAAAGTAATCTAATAAATTAAGTAGATTCACATTTCTTTAAAATCAACGTACGTACCCAAACACGTGAATGAAAGTAAATAGACATAATGATAAGACCTTGTTTCTGCGGAGATCTCATCAATAAAAATTACGAACTTCATAAGGATATAAACGATTGATTAGAGTTATGCCAAGGCTACTTTTTATACGTACCCCGAACAAATGTATGGTCCAAAAGAGCTGTGGAAAGTTGGGGATTTCAGTTCCAGACTGTCCTTCAGAAAGCATAATCAATCACGTTAATGAGATGAGTTAACGTGTTAACGAGTTAATCGCACTAGCAGGGCTAGCACGTCTTGCAGCGACTTCTTTAGTCGTACGACTCAGCGTCACCCTTGTTGGTCGCGCGGTATTGGCAATAGGTACCTTCGCGCAACATAGAGTCGCTTGTCACAGTTGTACTACGAAGGTACCGACTCGTAAGAGGGAATAGATGGTAAAATGATCGAGAACTGTGCGGTTCCAGAGGAATTTCCTACCGCGAACGCTCCGCATGTGGAATGAGCTCCCTGTCGGGGTTCCTTGGGGGCTACAGCATGCGGTTCTTCAACAGGGGAGTAAATAGGTTCTCAAAGGGTCGGCAACGCGCGTGTGATGTCCTAGCATCGCAAGCGTCCATATGCGTCGGTAACTGGTTGACATCAGGCGGGCCGCATGCTTGTTTGCCACAAGATACTTACAGAGACGAAGGTAGCCGCGCAGTATGCTGCACCGAGCAGGGCAGGGGCTGCCCCGGTCCAGCGGCGCTCCATGGCCGCGAAGTAGGCCGCGGCGACCAGCCCCGACAGCACCAGCTCGGCTCCAAGCCGCTCCCAGGCGCCGCCCGCACCGGGCAGGGATGACGCGAGGCTGCCTGCGTAGCCGGGCACGCTCACACTGAAACAACGAGATTTAAATGTTAGGATTTATGACACTTCTTAGCAGTAACCCTTGAAATATTAACCATTGAGGCTTTACACGGAAAGAAAGGACACACAAAAAGTTAATATGATCGGTTATGGTGCTTGTGGTAAAAAAAATACCGGCTGAAACAATGACCAAGGTAAATGAGTCATATAGAACCAAAGTTACATCCAATTTTTTAATGTAGCAACTTTGAATCGTAGATCGTAGTCTGGTATAGTTAAAATTATACGATTTTCAACCATATGGGTGTTGCTGACTTTGCTTCTATATGATTCAATTATAACACCGGGAGAAATAATGTTGAAATTATGTATAAATATTTTGTAAAAACTACACTGATCCACTATATTTTCTGTAGTCACAGAATGCACAGTTGGACAAATATTGTCTTGAGGTAATAGGCAAGTATTTTAGCTTTTTTTTACAATTTTAAATACATAATCTACCATTGCGCTGTAACTGTAAAACAATTAAAACTGATACGAATGGGCCAAACTTACGCCGATTGACTGTAGTCCTTCAAAATTATGATCCCTAACTTATGAAATTCTAAAAATATACGACACGCTAGAAATCCTCCTCGTGCCTCAAACCGTCGTATATTTCAAGGCAACTTTGTATATTAATCTTGACCGGAGATTCTATATCTGTCGGCATCCCTGCTCCTAATAATAACACTGCAGGCTCTTGTCCTGAAATATCTCGAGCATTTAGCTACCAATTTATTGGTTACAGGTACGCGATTTTGCACTTGTAAGCCATTTATTTTTATCGCTGCACGCCTGGTGAAATACTTATTTCCTTTGTCGAACTAAGCAACCATTATCGGGAAAAAGGAGCAACGGTTTGTAACTTTATAATTTTCAGAGAACTTTGAATTCCGCGACATTAGGCACATTATTTTTGGTTTTAAGACTGTTTAACATTAACGCAATCAAACAGGAAAACCAACAACATTTTCATATTCACATAAAAGCAAGATTCGTTTTCTATATAGCAATCGAAGGTTACTTTCGTCGCCTGTCGTCGTAAATTTACAATAGTTGGGTAAAAAGTATCCTATAACCATCTTTGTATTACTTACAGCTATTCCTGTTCTAAAATTAGTTAAAATCTGTCCAGCAGTTTGGGAGTACAAAGAAAATTTTACTATCGGATGGCGCTGTACGGCTGCCGCCACGTTGCTGCATCGCGCTGTTAAGATTTTTCTTAAAATATTGACTTCTCGCCATAGCAATTTGATTTACAATACAATTTTAAGATTTACGTTTTTTTTCTCTATATATAAATGTAGAAAACAAACAGACCCTACCTACGTTACTTACTTAGTAGAAAGAGCCACAAGCCTGGTACACGGATGGGATACATTCTTTTTTATAGTTATCTTACGTGGTAACCTTAGATATTAGTATGTAATTTCTACCAACTAAGTACCCAGTTGAAACCTAGCTCCAGACTCGTAAGACTGAAATTGTAAGCCCAAAAGTTGGGATAGGAGCTCGTAGAAGTTGCTTATCGACAACTATTACAAACTCAATGACGTGGAAGGAGACAATCGGGTGCAAGTTGACAGGTAAAACCAGCCAAGTGAACATGTTTCAAAGGACGTGTTAACATTCAATCTTACTCGTTCGATTATACAGTTCAATTTCAAGGCACTAATATAGGGGAGTAGTGCTTATGTGTTATATTTAGGCGCTTAGCGTCGAGCAAGTAGGTACTTATATGCATGTTAAGGCTTTGTTATTCTAATAACAGATGCCTAAGTGAATTAAATGAATACCAAAATACCTAAACATAATATACATATGACAATTTGTAACAATAATGTGTTTACAATACTGATTTCAACAGTTATCAGAATTGTTGACTTAACATTTTTTTTATCTAAATGACATTTAAGGCATTTAAAAATAGAATATTAAATATAAACGGGTATATACCTTATTTACTTCAAACGGAAAATACACAGTGAGGATTAGAGCGACCAGGTAATAATAATTTTGCATGAAACGTAATACGAATACGATGACCCTTCATTCAATGCCCTTACCATGAGCACCATGAGTTTGGTTTGGTGACAGTGCTCGCTAGCGATTGCGTAAAGGATTTGTACGGAGAACTATGTAACCGCTGTACTTACTATTCTCCATACAAATAATTTGCGTTGTCTCTAGCGAGTACAGTCACGTTAAGTCATGGTAGGGGGTACTGGTGATTTTCGTTAATTATACTAATGAAGTTCCCGTTGAAAAAGCCTTAACTTTAACCTTACTATACTTAGTATACGCTTCAGATTCGTCACAACTAGAGATGTGCCGTTCTCAAGAACACGTCACATCTATAGGCACAACACCGGCAAATGAAATAACAACAACTACTGTAAAAGTGCTACAATGTCCAGGGTAGAAACTATTGATTTCCTTAAACAATAAAGCGCAGTAGTTTGGGCTAAACCGAAAAGGGCTGTAAATAAAATGGCGAAAATACGTAAATCTCATGGCTCGCGCGCCGCGCATAGCAATGAGCCTCGCTAGCCCGGATTTTTCATGCACTCCAGTAATACAATGTTAATAAATAAATATACTGTTTATTACCTACACTATAAACTGCTCGTGTTAATGTTAGGCATTTTTGCTAGGACGTACAGTAGAGACCTAACTTAGTAGAATAATAGTTAACATACCACATTAGTGAGTGCCATACACACGCAAATATAGAAAGGCTCCCCGATATCATCATCATTATTATAGGTAGGTAGGCCAATAGACGCCCACTGCTGGACAAACGCCTCCCCCAGAGTTCTCCACATCTATCGGTCTTGCGCCGCCCTCAAACAATTACTGCCTGCGAACCTAAACAGCTCGTCGGTCTACCTTGTTAAGGGCCTTGCCACGCTGCGTCTTCCGGTCCGCGATTGCCCCTCACTTTTCTGCCCCGACGGCTATTGGTTCTACGGGCAATGTGCCTCGCCCACAGCCACTTAAGCTGATATGATTAGTTATATTAAAATAGTAGGTAGGTATGTTAAAGGAAAAAATAACGCTACCAGTCCACTGGAGCGAAGCTGCAATTAGCTGCACTTCTTTTGGGCTTTAAAAAGACGCAGCCATTGGTTTATTTCCTTGATTTCCTCCACTCCGCTTCAGAAGACAGGCAGCCTAAATTAGCGGTACCTAGTGTTAGCTGAAGAAACCGATCTTCGTGGAACAACACTAGTTGTCGGGCGCTAGTGGCACATCACTACTGCGTTTGACAGTTCGCTTCGAGTAATTTCGAACGTTGAATTGTAAAACAGTACTAAACTCTATTTTCCTTAAAAAAAAAATATTTAAAGAGATAGTTTATGTTGTTTGTGTTTAATACTAATAAGATGTTGCAGACGCGTACAAGCGACGAATTAAGTCGATGAAGCTTTCAAAATAAATAAAAAGAAACCCATTCCAACTCTGCAAAGAACAAAGTAAAAGTACTCGAGAACCTAACTATGCATACAGAAATTTCTATAATTGTATCGCCTTCAGCGTTTCAGCCAGTCCATGGAACTCATTAACAGCCGAGCGGTTGTTTTTTAACATTCCGCTTGAAGAAGCCGAGGATGGAGGCAACTCAGCCCCGTTCAGCGTTGCCAGACCAACGGAAATTATTGGTGAACCTACGGAATTTCAGACTACTTTTATTTATCACCAAAACGTGTCAATAAGTCATAAACGAAACGGAATGTACTTTTTCTGCGAAAAATTAATTGCAATCCCTTCTTAAGTAAACCCTCGCTTTTTCCATCGAATTTTTGCAAAAGTCACTAACTTTTAATAATATTCAAGCTTCAGTATATTTAAATGAAGCATTGGAATAAAATCTGTAATCGGAATCGGATTTTTCAAGCGACGATCTGCGGAATTATAGAGACTTTTTTGTCTCACCCTACAGATTTTCATAAGTCATCTGACAACACTGGTCCCGTTAGAACTTATGCAAATTAAAACCAGCTTTTAGCATGCAGATTGCCACTCCGCTAAATGGAAGCGGTCATGCAGCGGCGTGTCCTGGGAAACATGGAATGAGTGGTCCTTGAATATTTATAATATAAGAATTAGAATTTGTCGGTGGTCCGACTAATTTGACACACATCTGTGATGTTTTTTGTCGTGATTTTTTGTGCATGGCAGTGTGAGATACGGCTTAATATTTGGGATGAAAACAGTAAAATTTTAATACATTTTGACGACGCGATTGACGTAGTTTGAAGACTTTGAAGTGCAGCTGCCTACTGAGCTGATGGTACTGGGTTCTTATCCCGGCAATGGCATATATTTGTGTGATAAAGAATATTTGTTCGTGGGGTCATGGTCACCTATATAAGTATTTATATTTATGTATTTATTTTATAAAAAGATTTTGGTACATGACATTACAGTTACAACTAATGCGTCATGAAACTTAGATTAACAATTAAAGGAACATTCAAATTATATTGGAACAGTTGAGCACCTAGCATCCATCGGCTCACATAATCTCAAGCATTCACTGCGAACAGCCACCCATCGCCACGCAAACAAGTCGCACTCAGGTGTCGATGCCAGGAGCGCATTGAGAAGTGAGAGGGCTCGGGGCAGCGGCAAGTTCCTGAGCGACACGGTGGACGACGGCGGCACAGCCAACCGGTCGCGCTGGCGAGGTCTGAGGGCTCTGAAATATGTTATATATTATGTTTATGTATATATGGGAATATAGTGCAGTGTTACCCATTGCCTTCTGTACCGCACTATCCTGATCGTTTTCAGGGAAAAATTGAGGGAAGAACAGGAAGAGGAAGGTCGAGGATTAGTTATTTGGACCAGATAAAAGAAAAGGGTAGACGTCGCGTCGTATCGAGAAGTAAAATAACTGGCTTTAAGTAGAACGGACTGGAGAAAACTGCGCCGACTAGAGTAGTACTCTTAAATAATAAATGAATGAAGAAACCGGAATGACGAAACAGGAAACGAAACTACAGTGCCACTTTTTGATTTCAACACTTTCTTGTCGGAGTATAGATATGACAACATTGACAACACATTCGCGTATATGCTATACGGCTCGACATTGACACGAGTGGGTCAAGTGGGATCAACCGCCAGCTGCCGGATGCCATTGACATTGTGAGACATCTCCGCAAACGGTCTTCATTCATTAGGATTCCGTATACAGTATGGAATTGGATGGACGATATGGCATCCTTTTCTTTAAAGACTGTCCATTCGGTGTTTTTAAGTAGAAATGCATTAAAAAAACCAGGGCAAAACTAAGTAATGGGGCTTATTTATTCTGCAAGACCATTATCGAAGGCTGCTGATGTTCACTGTCTAAGACGAGCCGATATAAAATCGCGCGAGTTCTATGTTGACCGAGTCGAACATTTTGAATATACCTACTTTGAACCGAAAATTTTGATGTAATTCCACGGGGACATTAAAATAATAAGATATCTTGAGTTCTAACGCGCAACAATTCTACATAGTTTTAAATAAGGTGTGATAATGCCATAGATCAGTGGCATGGCGTCGAAAGAACCCGATTCCCAACGGCTTGCCTATTTTAGAGCATTTGAACACCCTTTCTATCTATTGCTCTTAGAGAAAAAGTAACAACAACAACAATTCTTTGCTCATCATCAAGACAAATGTTACAATTAAAACCTTAATTAAATGACCGACTGCTCCGGCTTATCCAGGCATTTTTTGACGCCACACCTTTACCGTAGACTGAAAATATTTTAAAGGAATTACCGAAACATGTTATTGGATACTACATATATGTTATTAGAATACATGACCGCAGGCTCACAATATTCGCATTGTCATGCGTTTGATAAATGATAAAACACCCACTTTCCGCTAAGTTGGTAAGTGCCAGAGTGACGCGCTTTATTTATCGCGCGACAGACGCAAGTATCAATACGCTCGACGTAATAAGAGCAGCGAAGCGATCACAGTTGAAGAACTAAAATGTCTATAAAGTCGGCCATACCGAGAGACAAAGGCGGGATGCGACGGCTCCAACAGACTCGCGGACAAAGGCTGCCAACTTCTGTTTATAACATAGTAATAACTGAGATAGTGAAAACCAGTGTAATAGTGGACTTGGCACTGTTTAAATAAAAGACGAGAACACTTTATT
The DNA here is from genome assembly GCA_947623375.1 of Apotomis capreana. Lineage (NCBI taxonomy): Eukaryota > Metazoa > Arthropoda > Insecta > Lepidoptera > Tortricidae > Apotomis > Apotomis capreana. The sequence continues at coordinate 3,614,009 of OX392501.1, forward strand.
TAAACTATAATTTTACTCGTTCATGAGCAGTTCCCACGAGAGTGACCCTCGATTCGCCATCATGGCATTTAAAAAATCCAGACCACGTCTAAAATATAATATTATTTATTAAATTGCACAAAAACAAACGTACAATGAAGACTTCTTCAAAATCAGCTAAACCACCTATACCCAGGTACAAATACTTATCCCATCTTAATTCGCCGGGTTAAGTTAAGTTTGCACCTGGTATGTATGGCGCCGGATATAAATGAGGTGCGAAGTTAACGCAACTCATCACGTTTGTTGTATGCCCCCTTAAATATTTATTTTATGCTGTTTTGTATTTGTTGTTATAGCGGCAACAAAAATACATGATCTGTGGAAATTTCAACTGTCAACTATCACGGTTCATGATATACAAGCCTGGTGAACAGACGGACAGACTCCCCCTTTTTAACCTTTGGGTACGGAACCCTAAAAAGAGCGTTATGACGTTTTCCTCTCCTTGTCTGAAGGGCAACTTATAATTTAGGATTTCTGCAAGGACTTCAACCAACGAGGCTGGAAGAACATTGAGCAATTGTATAACGCCTTTATACGTGTAATAAAATAAAACTTCAAACACTAAAGTGACACGCATTCATATAAGATATCTGAAGTGTCTTAAAGTGCCGCTATCCTGGCAATGGAGACAGCGTGCCCCGTGACACGAATATAAAGCGAGTTGAGACGGTACTTCCAAGCGGAGACGGCTGTCGTGTTGGTGTTTTCATCAATAAGTAGGGCCTATAAGTACAATAAATAGCAAAACCCGAGTTTGAGAGCATGCAACGACGTTATTGATTAGGGTAAACATTTTTTCAAGCTATGATTTAATTGGTCACCTTAAAAATTCTTTGGTTACCAAAGGTCTAATCTGACCTAACCTACGCTGATCACCTGATTTTTTCTGCTGACTAAGTCAAGAATATGTTGATAAAGCATGATTTAATTGGTCAGCAAAAAAATAGTTGGTTACCAAATGGCAAATATAACCTAACCTAAGCTGACCACCTAATTTTTTCTGCTAACCAAATCAAAATTATTTTGCAGACCGTTGAATTGGTTTCCTTTATTTAATAAATAAAATATAACCATGTCTAGGTACTACTGGTCTATTTATTTCAGGTTTACTTATCATTATCAAATATAGGGAATAATATACTTGTAGAGAATCAATAACTATCTTTGTACATGGTCAACAACTGGTGCCTGGTAAATTAGGGTCAACCACATCCGATTTCCACTGTAAATAATGTTTCACATGATACTCCATATAAAAATGATATTGTGACACTACTCTAACAAAATAAACGAATTTTAGAAATAAGTTACAAACCCATGAAAGCGTTTCCGTCAGCGTTTTTAAAGTATTTGATTAAAATGCCCGGCGGTGGCGGTGCAGTATAACGCAAGAGTTATTCCGAGCAGTTTAATTTGACACCTCAGCGCGCACCCCTTTTGATTAGGGTATAAAAAATATGACGCTGAAAATATGAGTGGTTACGGTTACTTTAGTATATCTTCATTATATTGAAGAACTGTTGATGCCGTGCCGGACTGCAACAGTATTGAGACATCTGAACAAAAAAATCACAGTATTTAAATACAATATTTAGTGTATCTATCTGTTGGATAAAGTCAGAATAAAAGTCACTTATTTACGACTTATTTTCTCTTTATCACGGATTTAAGAACCAATAACCCATTCCAAAACTTGATTAATTTATATGATAAGAGTTTATCACCAAAATCATTGGTCTGGACTTATGAATTAATTTAATTAGGCCAACTGAAAAGTTATCGTGAAAGGGTAAATTGTCCAATGTGTTAATTTTAAACACGATGCCATGATAACTAAAGATCATGAAATGAGTAATATTTTTTTTTCATTTATGATTAATAATAAATCCATACTAATATTATAAATGCGAAAGTGTGTCTGTCTGTATGTCTGTTACCTCTTCACGCTTAAACCGCTGAACCGATTTAGATGAAATTTGGTATATAGATAGTTTCAGTCCCGGGGAAGGACATAGGATACTTTTCATCCCGAATAAATTTAGTGTTCCCGTGGGATTAGCGGGTAACACCGCGGGGCACAGCTAGTAATAAATAAAGGCAATCGTAACAACATCAATTCTATTTAAATTTAGGTAAGCACAATGGAAGCAACTTCAGTACCCCTAGCATGAGTTTACAGTGATAGTACTCGCTAGTGACTGCTTAAAGGATTTGTATGGAGGATTGTAGTTCTACAAAGTAACCGCCAGGGGCTCTACTATACTCCATACAAATCGTTCACGCTGTCGCTAGCGAATACGGTCACGTGAACTCATGGTAAGGGTACAGTTTAAGATTGGTTTTACTTTACTGCTAGTTCATTACATCAAATCAGTACACTGTCATTAGTGATAATGAAGATAACTGCAACCGCGTGAATGTCATTATGCCACATATTTACGAATGCAACGACCTAGAAGAGAATCCGCCGGCGGCCATTAATCTCTTTGTGAATATTTTTAATTACGGAGCTAAATTGGAAGCCCCATTTATTCAGCTTCGCAATCCCGGAAAGCCTGATGCCGTCGTCGCTTAAACCTTTACAATGTTATCTAGCCTTTTATTTATATACTAGTATGTTGTAAACATTTTATGCACTAATATTAAAAAGGCGAAAGTTTGTGAGTGTGTTTGTTACAAGTTCGCGCTCAAACGGTTGAACCAATTTTGTTATGAAAGTATTTAGCCTGGATTAGCACATAGATTACTTTTTATCCCGAAAAAAATATTGTTCCCGAGGGATCAGCGGGTAACACCGCGCGGCGAAGCGAGTATTATATATTTGTGCGCGCATGCGCATGACTTAACTTTGGGGAGGCTTGTGTCCAGCAGTGGTCTAACGGCTGATATGACGTTAGAAATTACTGGAGCGATTTCCATGAAATTTATTCTAGCAGATCATAAAAATGTATATTTCCCAAGCGATTAGCAAAATAACGTCGCTCCGCGCGCTAAGGAAAAAAATACGTATTTCATTTTCATTTTCTCATACAATCTAGTTCCACAGTAAGCTCTAATGGGCTTGTGTTATGAGCGCTAGACGACATACAAAACATCCATGACCCAGGGACTAATATTAGAGTTTATCACAAAAATATCTGCCTTTGCCGGGATTCGAACCCAGGTCCGTCGGCCAACCGCGTCGCATAATTATTCAATTTCTTACCTATAACAATAACTAGTTGCGCCGCGTTACCCTGCTGAATATGATCGAAAGTAAATATACATATATTGCTACGCGCTACACTCGTAGGTGACGGAGCCGTAGCACCTCTACGCCATAGCTTACTACGTATAATGTACACGCAGGATAATCTATGGTAGCAGTAAGACAAGCATGCTAAAGCTTTATCACTTATCACCGATACAGGTTAGAAAGCTAAGAATGATTGAAGTTGTCTGTAGCAGTATTACAATACAATACAACAATACTTCATTGCACACCAAAAAAAGTATATAGTATTGGTATATAGATTTTGAATATATCTAATAATTAGTTAACGACCTTCTTGAAAATATAATCAATATCGCTTACGGATGATACGCAACTGCGGCAAAGAAGCAGCCTACACGTTAGCGAATAGCAACCTTTGATATCTAAATCATCATCTGTTTATTTTTAGAACTAGTTTCAGTGCAAATGAACACCTTAAATATAGCGAACATATGACAGCCTGTATTTATTCCTATCTAATTGCATGGCGTAAATACAATGGCTAATTCGAATCGGGCATTCATGCTTGAAAATTCAATTCAGTTTTCAGCACAGGACACTAGTTTCACTTAAATAACAAAGGAAACCGTTCAGTGAACACGACGCGCAATCAAGCGCAATCGACACAGTGAAATGACCTAATTACCACATGAATTGCCAAAACACAGATTGAAACACTACTAAAGATTCTTTCTTTTGTTTTCGTTAAAACAGCATGAGAAATTAGCCTACACTGTATTTTATTGGTGGTCGTCAGGTGGGGCGTTACAATCGGCCGACGCGTGTGATTGGCTACGATCAGTAAAAATAATTAATCATATTATAGATTCAATTGCGCCTTACCTAGCTTTGATTTACAATAGTTGCATAGAAGAGGGAGTTTTCCCAAATCTTATGAAAATTAGTAAAGTCATACCTCTTTTTAAATCGGGTGATTTGAGTGATCTGACTAATTTCCGTCCGATATCTATACTACCTGTTTTAAGTAAAGTTTTCGAAAAATTAATGTTGAAAGATCTACTAGGACACTTCAATAGAAATAAATTACTCTACTAGACTACTAAAATCAGTTCTACGCTTACTGCCCACTATTGATACGTCCCTAGGCAAGGATGACTACTTGATCATTATCTCTGGGAGTAACGATACAAATCCTAACAAATTGTTCGCAAACCTGTATTATTCAATCCAACAACTTATTCAAACAAACATTTTTATATTACAAGTACCATTCAGTCGATACCTAAACGAACGTCCGTTGAATAACATGCTCAAACTGATTGCCGGTCCATTTGAACATTGTGATTTTTAACCTATGATCACAAGAATCCCGTTAACTATAATAGACCTGTAAACTTAAAGGTCATTGCAAGAAGAATCTTTCAACAAATTGCCTATCTGCTGTATACACCCTTAATAATGCTCCGGCGCCATATCGCCAAGTCAAGTGGAGTATCAAGCAAAGCACGTGAACCCGAGGTGGGTGCCGAGCCCGCGCGCCCGCCCGCCAGAGCGCCCACGTTCGACCGCGCCACGGAAAAGACTACGTTGACAACGGGATCGCCGCTAAAGAACCAGCTTTTTCGTCGCATGTCCATCTGACAGTATTTGGATTCTACATCAGAATATTTCTGGCGCACTTAACAAACAAAGCCTGCTCAGTGTTTATTTATATGATCTGACGAAACAAGGCATTTATGTCGACATTCTATGCTTAAGCGAGACAAATATCATGCGTGGATCCGAATGCAATCTAAAATTAAATAACTTTCAGGTTGCTGCTAGTTTTTCAAGAAAATTATCTAAAAGGGGCGGGGTTGCCATATTAGTTCAAAAAAACTTAAATTTTCAAACCGTGAAAGAAATTGACCCGCTTTCACAACCATATATTTTTGAGTGTTGTGCAGTAAATATTACCCAATATAATATTGTAGTTATGTGTGTATATACAAACAAAACACCGACGTCACCTTCATCTATCTTCTTTCGTAAACTTCAGGAAATGCTTGGAATTGTTTGCCAAAATAAAAGAAGGAGGTATATATTATGTGGTGATTTCAACATTAATGTAATGAAAAACTCATCGATAACAAAAAATTTTGTGCAGATCTTAAAGAACTATGGCTTGGAATCAACCGTCAACGGCCCTACAAAAGGATCACTGCTCAGTCGAAAACTTGTATCGATAATATAGCCAGTACTGTACAGGGAACTGCAAAAATACACGATCTTGGACTATCTGATCATTGTGCACAATCTTTACAAGTACCCGTAAAAAAAGGCTCCCCCCACCTATAAAATGGTGGTATGAGTTAAAAAGAGATTTTCATGCCGATAATCAATTAAAATTTATTAATTCATTATCCTGTTTAAGTTTTAATGATGTGTATAACGAAAACAATGCCACACATGCATTTAATCACTTTTATGATCTTTACATCCTCTTTTATGACCTATGCTTTCCAAAGATTAGGGGTCATCCATAAATTACGTCACACGTTAAGGGGCAGGGGGGGGTCATACCAAACGTGACAGTACATGTTAAAGGTATAGCAAAAAAGCGTGACATAGGGGGGGGGGGGTTCAAAAAGTTGACATTTTGCGTGACGTAATATGTGGATGACCCCTTAAAGTAAAGATAACGAATGAAACAGATCGCTCAAAATATCTAAGTAAGACATTAAAAAACTGTTGCCGTAAAAAAGGCAACTATATCTATTAAGTAGGAGATCTAACCATTGTAAACTACGGTACAAAAAATATTCCACGGTGTTGAAAAAATGTATACTCTCATGAGAGAGTAATATTCCAAACGGCTTTACATTTATTTTTGTTTTTATTTATATATTTTAAGTTTACAGATCTTTGATGACAAAGATCTGTAAACTTAAAATATATAAATAAAAACAAAAATAAATGTAAAGCCGTTTGGAATATTATTAAAAAGTTTACCACATCTGACTGTAACAATAGATCTGTAGAAAAATTGTATATAGACAGTGAAAATATTGATGATCCCGAAAAGATAGCCAATTGTTTTAACAGTTATTTCATTAAGTCTGTCACCGATAATGTAACGTCTGACACCTGTGATGACATTAAGATTACAAACAACGACTCGACTATTTTCCTAAATCCAGTTAGTGTAAGTGAGCTAATCAATACAATTAAACAACTTAAAAACTCTAAAGCTGTTGGTCATGACGACTTACGGACAGACATAATAAAAAAGAGCATGTTGTTGATCGCACACCCACTAGCTCACATAATTAACTTGTCATTAGCTCAGGGCAGTTTTCCTGATATACTTAAAAAGTCCATTGTAAAACCTTTATTTAAAAAGGGAGATAAATCAGAAATGGGAAATTATAGACCCATAACTTTGATACCTATATTTTCAAAAGTATACGAAAAAGTAATGTACAATAGGCTAATAAAGTTTTTAGAAAATAAGAAAGTATTAAATGAAGAACAACATGGCTTTCGGAAATCTAGATGTACATCCCTGGCAGCATTTAAATTAATGAAGAGCATACTAAATGCAGTAGAAAATCGGATACCAGTGTCGGTTTTATTCATGGACATGAGTAAAGCGTTCGATTTTGTTAACCATAGGCGATTGGTGTCAAAATTATATAAATATGGTATAAGAGGACCCGCCCTTGAATGGATAAAGTCATATCTTGACAATCGATCGCAATGTGTGGAGACTATAAAATACTGTGCAAAATCTAGGATTCTTATGTCATATAGATCTTCATATATGGTTAACAAATACGGAGTACCTCAGGGTAGCATTTTGGGACCGTTGCTATTCTTATTGTATATAAACGACCTGCCTAACTATCTGTCTCATGAATGTATTTTATTCGCGGACGACACTTCAATTATTGTAAAATGTAAAGATTTAGATACATATAATTCTGATATTGAACGGACATTATCTCAAACTATAGAATGGCTTAAGGTCAACAATTTAAAAGTAAATTTAAGTAAAACTAATTATATACAATTCCATACTAGCCACTCACAAAAATTAAATGTTGAAAACGATCCTATTGAAGAAGTGCAACATACTAGGTTTTTAGGAATAATCATAGACTCTCATTGCAACTGGAAAAAACAGGTAGATAGTGTGTGTTCTAAAATAAATAGTTTTGTATACGCATTGAGAAGAATAAAACAAACTGTCTCCTTGCAGGCCGCTTTGACTGCGTATAATGGTTATGTTGACTCGACTCTTCGATATGGATTAGTTTTATGGGGAAATTGCACAGATAGAGACAATATTTTTATTGTACAAAAACGTTGCATCAGAGCAATATTTGGCATTAAGAGGCGAGATTCCTGTCGTCCGCACTTTATAGACAACTCTATTCTCACCGTGCCATGCTTGTATATTCTGGAGGTGTCTGTATTTGTACACAAATATAAAAATCAATTTATAGAATTGCAGCAGGTACGCACACGTAATGTTCGATCGCAATATAAGCATAAACTATATACGCCTGCTTCAAAGTTAGCATTAACTTCCAGAAACGCATACAGCATGTGCATTATAATTTATAATAAATTGCCTGACAAATTTAAATGTCAAAATATACATCTGTTCAAAAAAAATGTTAAGACATGGCTGGTACATAAATGTTATTATAGTGTTAATGATTATTTGGATAACGTTATTTGACCTATTATGTATTTAATTAAAATTATGATATTATTTTGCATTGCACATTCTTGTACTGACATTTAAATTAATTAATTTCGTTGTTTCTATATTATTATTCTAAAATGTATGTACGCCTGAAAAGGCAGGGTTTCGTGATACGATGTATTAAGCAATGATGACTGCAAATGTTACCCGATTTCCCACATGCATTAAATAAATCATTTCATCATTTCATTTCATTTCATTTCATTTCTCTCTAGTAAACAGTTCGGTTTCACAAGGGGACGTTCCACGACTGATGCAGCATCTGTACTTATTAAACACAATTATGATAGCTGGGAGGAATCTTGTGATGCGATTGGGATCTTCTGCGATCTTTCTAAGGCATTCGACTGCGTTCATCCTGGAACACTCATTTTGAAATTAGAACATTATGGTCTGTCTTCAAATGCTTTAAGCCTTATGTCTTCATATCTCAGTGATAGAATGCAAATAGTGGATGTAAATGGAACCCAGTCCAATGGAGCTATAGTTAAGCTAGGAGTGCCACAGGGCTCTATTTTAGGTCCATTTCTATTTTTGGTTTATATAAATGACTTACCATCTGTAGTAGATAATCTTTGTAATATAGTACTATTTGCTGACGATACATCATTAATTTTCAAGGTTAACCGGAAATCAACCGACTATGCGGAAATTAATTGCACACTAGATAAAGTGCTTAACTGGTTTACTACTAATAATCTTCTATTAAATGCCAAGAAAACGAAATGTGTTAGATTTGCTTTACCGAATGTTACGGCGGTAGATTCTACTATATTACTAAATGGTGAATGTTTAGAAATGGTGAATAAGGCATTATTCTTAGGTATAACATTGGACAGTCATTTGCAATGGAGCCCACATATATCAGTGCTTGCAGGTAAATTAAGTTCAGCGGCGTACGCTGTTAGGAAAATTAGACAATTGAGTGATGTAGATACAGCTCGCTTAGTTTATCATAGTTATTTTCATAGTGTCATGTCATATGGTATTCTGGTTTGGGGCAAAGCAGCTGACATTCAGACTATATTTGTGCTACAAAAAAGAGCGATTCGTTCTATATATAACCTGAATTCTCGTGACTCCTTAAGAGACATTTTCAAAGATATAAACATCTTAACTGTAGCGTCCCAATATATTTATGAGAGTATTATGTATGTTATTAAAAACCTAGATTCATTTACAAAAAATTCCGATGTCCACAATTTTAACACTAGAAATAAAAATAAAATTGCTATTAGAAAGTTTCGTGTTCGTAAAGTATATAAATCATTTTTAGGCCAATGTATTCATTTTTATAACAAGTTACCTGATCATGTTTTAAAATTAGCCTTTCCATCTCTCAAAAATTATTAAAAAAAATCTCTAATGTCAAAAGCATATTATACAGTAGAGGACTATCTGACAGACAAAAATGCATGGCCTGAACCAGAAACCGAGTAACTGACTCCTTCTTAGATTGTACCTGACTAGTTTAAGGGACACAGTTCTAATAAGAAAGCATATCAAACGTACATAAATTGTGATAAACCGTCATACTTTCTTGTAGTTTCTATATTTCATTCTTAAACGTTTCCTTATTTATATCTTAGAATACACTTTTAATATGTTTTCTTCGAGAACTACGTATAGTTAAGTTCATATTACTGTAATAGTTAAGTACTTATCCTTTATGAAAAAATGACTGTTTCTTTCGGCGTTTCTTCTCAACAGTGGTCTCCTCTTGTGAAATGCCGGTAGACTCAGACATGTAAAAGTGCCCTTGTGGCCTACCTACTTGCAGAATAAAGTTCATTATTTCATTATTTCATTATTTCATTATGCGCTGAATAACCCGGGTAAAAGCGGAAGGCCGAGCAGTGTACCATGGTGCACTGTTCAATGATCGGTTATCATCCCGACTCACGGTATGCTGTGATTAATTCTTGGACAAATCGACAAATTCAGTCCTTTAAGAATGAACGGGCGGGACCGTTTTTATCACTGCAAAATTAAAGCAAAGAGAAACAAATCGAATCTCAAATTAACTCGCACCCGCTTTTGAGTGGCGTGTTTTTAATTGAGTTAGACAAAAACGCCTCTAGAGGACCTCCCGGTTGTATTTCCATGGATTTTACTTACTCACAGTCGTATATGGATAGAATTTCTAATTGAATAGTAACCTTATGTCCGATAAATTACATTTGACTTTATCTTAAGGCATCAGATTGTAGACGAGTTTTAGGAAGATGCTTAAATATGCCGGCATTTCCTTTTAATAGTGACGTACTTAATTAATTCTTTTGTTTTTTTTAATATAAACCAAAAACTTCTTAGATTGCAATTAGAGAGCTGCTTTGAAGAGCGTATTAGGTTAGGTAGGTGTATTCAAAACAATGAATTCTGAAGAGAAATAAATAAGGAAAAATATTATTTTAACGTGTACTTAAAACGGTAATATCTTCAAATTGTCATTATTATATTAAATAAATAAAATATGCTTATTTCTAAGTAGCCCTCAAGGATTTAACAAATATATTTATTCAAGGAAAAACTCGGTCCTAATTCGATTCGATAACAGATTTTCCTAGTTAATTAGATTAAACAAAAAACTCCGTATTGAAATTCGGCAATGTGGTAATAAAATAGTTAGGGCCTGCAAATATTCGACCATTTTAGGTATTCGAATATTAGTGTTTTTTTTCGCAGATATTCGAATTATTCGAAATACTATTCGAATAGTTGAAATTATTTTTAAAAAGTATGAAAAGTAACTTTTTTTAAATTTTAGTGGTAAATTTAAACGAACAGCAATTCGTGAATACCTAAACATACGGTGACGACGAGAAGCGAAATCGACGACAAACCCTGTGTCCAAAGTGAAGCCTTCTGTATCTGTCCCTTGACCCAGCCAGATGGCTCGAGATCGAGATCTTGTAATGTAAGGTCCCTGTAGAACAACCCGTACTGCTCCTTGCTCTTCCATACGTCCTTGCGGTCATCGGTGCTACGTAGCTCTGGTAGAAGTGAAGGCTTTGTCTACTGTCACATATTTTCTACTACACTGCGATGAATTCCCTCCTGCCACTTGGCTCCCATGCCTATAATCCTATGGGACTATAATATAATTTTATTTCCTTTTGATTCCTACATTCATGGGATTGAATTTTACTAACGTTTTTCAAGCAACTTCAATCCCACGAGGATTCTAATGAATTAAAAAAACCCGTCATAAAGTTCCTAAGAGGATCTGAAGGGAATGAAATTGGGTAGGTACTTACTATTCATTATTTTCCAATATCTCAAACGAAAAACAGCCATTTTAAAATCAAATAACTCGACATTTATTAATCACCTTCACAACAAAATAACATTACTTCCTTTTATTATATTCCACCTAGAAACTTGAGCTTAGGTGAATTTTGAAGATATAGGGATTTCTATTTGACTTGTTCAAGAAAGTATCCGATTGAAATTTCCTGATTTATCAGCTCCATCTGGGAATCCATAATAAATTCATCATTTTCTATTTGTTTTGTTTTTCGTGTACCTATTTGATATTTGTAATTTTATTCGCATAATTGTTATATTTTGCATCGTTTACTATACTTGTTGTTTAGGAAACACTCCCTGAGACTGTAAATCATGTGGTTGTGGAGATTCTTGGCGTTTAAAGTCACGGCCTCGACTCTTACCTACGCAGAATGAACAGTCTCACAAATGATGGCTTTAACATGCCATATATAGTGAGTAGCACCTTCCTGTCCGAAGCGGCTAGCTTAGTCTGAGTCCACCTCAGTACGCCAAAGGAGTAAGTGAACAGAGGCATCTCCCAAACACACCTTGTAGCCACCCGACAAGAATTATGTAATTTTGTCAAACGACAAAAGAAGCGCTCCTTCGAAGCCTGCTTCATGTCCCCGCAATACCAAATAGTAGTACTTAGATTTAATTTCGGAAAGAAATCTAAGGTGCTATCGCCACTAACTCTTTCTGTGACTTTCTGTAGCTCCACCACGTTTAAGCCTTTTGCACGGCTAGCATAAATTTGACACGCGACTCTTTTTCGCGCGAAATATACTACCTGTCTCTAACTGTACAGTACTGGGAGATAGTGACGGATGATGCTATCTCGCGCGACATGAGTCGCGTGTCAAAGTTATGCTAGACGTGCAGCACTTTGAGGAACTTAGTTTAGGGTTGTCAATGTACAGAAAATGAGCAATGACATCGCCCCTCTTCGAAACTGGCATTCCAATCCTGAAACCTTCAGAAGAGTAGGCTCAGGGCCAGGCAGAACCACAGAGCCCTGAAATAACTTACTCAATCCCTATCAAATTCTGCGGACCAGGAGAAGAAGACTTGTCATTAATATTCACATGCATACATAGTTCTAAAGTTATATGTCTGAGACTCACGATAGTTTTCTATGTAAAAAAGATATATTGATTATTTACGTTAGTCTACAATTTTATACGGGTGCGTCTCGTTTCATAGAAAAACAATTAACATATTTTCATACGACCGAACATACGTTTGGTAGAATTTTCAGATTGTATAACAACGTTTCATAGAATGTTTATTTAATATATCGTTATTCCGTAGAAGCACAATTGATAGAAAATCATTTCTTTTAACAATCATTTGATAGAATGCACGTTTAATATAATGCACTTTTCTTATAACAATAATTTCATAGAATGTACGTTTAATAGAATGTACTTTTCATAGAATGTACGTTTAATAGAATGTATTTTTCGTATAATATACTTTCGAATTCATAAATTACAAAATTTGAACAAGCGAGCGAGCGAAGCGAGCGAGCAAAACCTTTTAGAGCAGATCCGACGTGGCCGGGTTAGGTTAGAAGGCCAGGCGGGAGCTCGCTACGCTTCGCTCCCGCCTGGCCTTCGAGGTTTTTTTTTAGCGTACCGAAAAAGTTTTGCTTGTATTCATACCTACTGTTTACATACAAGAACAAATCCACTCAACAATTTCCAGGAAAGTATTAAGTTCGGAGCTAAGGAGTACTGGCAAAAAAAAACATACGAGCGAGCGAGCGAAGCGAGCGAGCAAAACCTTTCAGAGCAGATCCGACGTGGCCGGGTTAGGTTAGAAGGTCAGGCGGGAGCGAAGCGTAGCGAGCTCCCGCCTGGCCTTCGAGGTTATTTTTTTTTTGCGTATACCGCAAAAAGTTTTGTTTGTATTCATACTGTTTACATACAAGAACAAATCCACCCAACCACTTCCGGAAAGTATTAAGTTTGGAGCTAAGGCGGAGTACTGGCAAAAAAAAAACATACGAGCTAGCGAGCGAAGCGAGCGAGCAAAACCTTTCAGAGCAGATCCGACGTGGCCGGGTTAGGTTAGAAGGTCAGGCGGGAGCGAAGCGTAGCGAGCTCCCGCCTGGCCTTCGAGGTTATTTTTTTTTTTGCGTGGGTACCTAAAAAAGTTTTGCTTGTATTCATACTGTTTACATACAAGAACAATCCACCCAACCACATCCAGGAAAGTATTAAGATTGGAGCTAAGGCGGAGTACTAGCAAAAAAAACAAGTAATTGAATTTTATATAAGCGCGTAAGTGATACAAAATAGTCACTCTCTCTTGACAAAAAAACTATTAAGTGTGTATTATGTTATTTGTTTATTCTATTAAATGTTTATTGTATGAAATGTTCATTATATTAAGTATGTATTATGTTATTTGTTCATTCTATTAAATGTTTATTATATTAAATGTTCATTATATTAAGTGTTCATTAGTTTTAGTGTTTATATACGAAACAAAAAATATATCAAGTGTTGTTATAAGAAATGAAAATATATGAACTGATTTTCTACGAAATGATAATTCTATCAATTGATCGATTCTATGTGTTGAAATTATATTATATGTTATTCGATGTGATGAACGTTATACCATTTGTTGTTCTATGAATTATTACACACCCATTTTATACATACCCTAGTTCAGAATCAGAATCAGAATCAGAATCAGAAATAATTTATTTGTTAAACATAGGTACAGGTTATGAGGTGACATGTTTTTAGTATTAGATCAACTATGTTTGACCTACAAATGCAGGTGTACAAATATTTTCGCCTGCAAACTTGACAAGCATCACATAATATTAAATTCACAATAATAAATTAATTTAAATTAAATGTCATATGTTCAAATTAAATGCATAAAAATAATGGTAATAACAATAATTAAGAAAAATTCAAAAAAACATGCTAAATGTCCAAATTACAAATTGCATACCTAGTAGAATGTCGACCATATATATATATTATACAGATATGTTAACATCATTTAGAAAATCGCCAATACTATAATAACACTTTTCTAACAAAAATTTGGATAATAAATATTTAAATTTGCTTAATGTCACATTTTGCCAATCTATCGGTAGTTTATTCATAATTTTTGGACCCATTACTAAAATGTTTTTTTTCATCAGGGCTGTTTTTGCCATCGGGACATATACCTCAGCTTTTCTCAGCCGGAGATTTGATTTTTGAGATGGCTTTTTCATTTGAAACAAATTAGGATTAGTTTTTACATACATACAACATTCGTAAATATACATGCATGGAAAAGTTAACAAATTTAGTGATCTGAAATATGGCTCGCAGCTTTGTGAGGGATTTAGACCAGTAATGGCTCTAATGCATCGCTTTTGGGCTCTGAATATCATATCACGGTAAGTGCAATTTCCCCAAAACACAATACCATAGCGTAATGTTGCTGCGACAAAACTATGATATGCTGTGAGCACTGCCTTTCGGTCACAAATTTTCGCCAATTTATAGAGAGCATATGAGAAACGATATAGTTTTCTACACACATCCATGGAGTGTGACTTCCATGACAAATCATTATCTATATATAGACCTAAAAATTTAGTTACATTCGTTTTATTTAATACTTTGTCTATATATTTAACATTTAGAGGCGGTGCTACTTTTCGTTGACTAAATTGCATAATATATGTCTTGTCTAGATTTATTTTCAGATTATTATTTTCTAACCATCGAATAATATTTTTAATCACAGTATTTACATCATTATCATAATTGCTATCAGTATCGAGTTCAATAAATATAGTGCTATCATCAGCAAACAATATCATTGGATAGTTTGCCGAAGTAAAAGAATAACATTAAATTTCTTACATTTTTCATTAATAAAAATAGTATTCGAATATTCGAATACCGCCCACGGTAGTATTCGAATATCAAAACGAGTCGAATATTCGTACTATTCGAATATTCGACAGGCCCTAAAAATAGTGTTTTCAGAAACACTACACTACTACGTAGGTATATTAGGACACTATTAGGACTTCAAGTCTGACTTTAAAAAAATGTGTTTGACTGTGAACAGTTGAACAGCACATAAAAACAAATCCAACTCAAACATTTGTAGGATTTATACACTTATCATGAATCTACATATAAAATGAAACATTATAATTACCGTTTAACTCTTATCGGATGCATAAAAAACAGCAAAATATGCATAAGGTCGCCCGTTTGGTTCGCTGCCAGCGGTGTTATCACCTTTTAAACTATAACCAAGTGGCATGCAAATGTTGCACCTGCGATAGACGTGCAAACCCCGTGTCGAGTTGAGCACGCCGAAATACCCCTCAAATGTGGACGTTATACGGCATTCGTTGTGCCACCGATAATTTGGTTGGGTTATCTAATTTAAAAACCCAAACACGTTAGATCTAATGCTCTTTATGGTATAACCACGATAGTTTCGTTGTAGGTCATGCGATAAGAGACTTTATAAAACGGATATAAGGCGGTCGTTCTCGTATTTTATTTGCGGTTACCCTACGCACGTGTGTCAAATTTTTACTTATGCAAGCTTTTTAGGGATTATTCCTAATTTTGGGGTAAATTAGATCTATGTGGAGATAGAAGCTTTTTTTTAAATAAATCTGCTCCGGTTTTGTGCGCAGTTTTTTCACGTGTATTGTATCTAATGCATCTAATGTTTGTGTTGTTTGTGTTATCTGATTATGCAATTAGAATGTTATTTGATAGCGGATTTTTTAATCAAATTTGGTATCGCAGTGATGGCCCATTATATGTACTTTTTTTACATGTAGTTTTAATAGCAAGGGGTTGTTTTTATAATTTTATTTATTTAAACTTTATTGCACAAAACAAAAGTCAGTACAAATGGCGAACTTAATGGCAATATGATAAATGCCAGTCAGTATAAATGCCAAATGGCATTCTCTGCCAGTCAACCATAGGGCCAAACAAAGATACTTCAACTACGTGCAGGGTTAGAAATTCTGTCTTGAAAGCGTCTAAGATACAAGTGAAATTTATTTTTCGCTCAAATTCACAATACTCGCGACTAGATTGATAATGCCATTTATATCCTCCATATTATGTTATTTTATTCCATTCCAAGTACATACCAAAAATCTCCCCCGCTCATATTCGATATTCAAACTCCGTTCGGATTATCTGCATAATTTATGCCCCGGAGTTGGGGTCAAGTGGGCACAAATGGATCGCTAGGAGGCTGGGGACACATTACACCTTCACTACTATAATGTCCAATAACTATTGGATTTGTCGTGACATGTGACATTTGTCTACTGAGTGTAGGACGCTAGTCATTCAATAGCTAGCAAATTGGTGCACATTCGCACCTTATGTCATGGTGACCAGACCGTTTTTTGGTCATTGTCATATTTGTTGCGTTTGCTTTATCATGAGCCGGACAATGACCGCATTAGGCGTTTTTTTATGAGATTAGAGATTGTTTTATTAATCTGACCAATAATGCCCTTTTGGCAATAATTCTATGAGCACTTTTTTTACTGTTTTTTTGTAATAAAATAAATAGAAAACACACAACAAAAACGAACTAAACATTGGGTTTCCGCTTTCTCTATCTATCTATTTACCTTAATTTATCTACGTACTACAAACATATATATTTAAAAAACACTGTAGTAAATGCTTAGTTAAAAAATATTATTCCTTAGTATACTCGTATTCTGTTTAAAAAACATATATACATATACCTAAATATCACCTGACTGACATGAGGGTTAATGCATGTTCATTTATTATCAAAATATTTAAATACTAGCTGACCCGGCGAACTTCGTACCGCCTGAAAGTCGATAAATGTGGGTAGAGATAGCTACATTCAGACTACCACCACTGATAATGTACAACATTTCATATTTTTATGACTATAATTTTATTATTTTTCTGAATTCTGCATCGAAAGATGTAATGTCTGTTTTTATAGCTAAGATAAGCGATTTCAGTGCATGAAATTAAGTTTATAAGTTTATATATTTTTTCTGAGATAACTATATACTTATTTTATTATTAATTTATAAAAACTTACTCATTTTAAAATGTGGCAACACCAAAACCACAGTATGTACTTTATAGTACTACATACTGAATGGACCCGCACACCCCCGCCCCTTATTCGAGTTACCTCACCCCGCAAGGGCACCGAGTAGGAATTGAGTTTGCTGCGTAGAAAATTTTGAAAGGGTTGTGTATCTGTGTATATGGGTTATAGGTGGGCATTGACTCGTGAAATAGTGATGGTGTTGGTGATGGTAATAATGATGATGGTGGAGACTGGTGGTGATGATGATGAAGGTGGCGACTGGTGGTGGTGATGATGATGAATATGGTGGTGACTGGTGATGATGATGATGATGATCATAATGATGATGGCGGTGTTGATTCTGATGATGATGGTCATGGTGGTGATGATGATGATTGTAATGACGGTGCCGATGGTGATGGCTAATGATATAAATGACCCCAAAATCACCATCATCACCACAATCATCATCAACATCATCATTCTCGCCACTATTACCACCGACACCATCCCCACCACCATCACCATCATCACTTCCACCACATTCACCATCACCACCACCACTATCACCACCATCATCATCACCACTATCACCACCACCACCACCACATTCACCATCACCACCAGCATGACCACCACGGACTACCACCATCACCACCGTCACCACCATCATCATCACCACTATCACCATCAAGACCACTACGGTTGTCATGTGGTGGTGATAATTTTTTAGCTTATGTCATATTTACGAGTATGTGCAATTAAAGTTGTTGCAATGCGTCTGAGGCAGCCCTGTGCATCTTACACGCACACATTGACACTGACATTCAAGTTCAGTTTTTAGTAGGCAGTGTCCGCCCTGCGCCAAAACTCTGACTCAATGGAACGGTTACTTTAGTCCGATTTAGTAATAAAATAAACGGAATGTCGTTGAGGTTGACATGACATTATCAAAATTCAAAATTGTCGGTTTGGTTTGATTCATATTACTGATCCATTACTGATTCTGGAAACAGTAACTATTGAACTTACATCAAGATGGTCTTCGCAGATTAATAATGGTATCTTTGGCAGAACCAATTTCCCCACTGCTAGACACCAATCTCCTTTATTCTTATGTGGCACATGAAAGAAACTTTTATCGGGGGTTTTCGTCGAATCGTTCTTCCAATCGGGCACAAAAACATTACTTGGTGTATTTTGAAGGAGTATATTCCTCATCAACCCACACACGTGCGAATCTATCCATTTTTGTAAATTAATCCCAGCAAATACGTAATTATTAAGTAACACGGTTAGATTTTCATTTGATCTCGTTAATAAAATTCGGTATGCATCTGTCATCTGCCAACGTCAAATTAAAAAAAAAAATTTTTTCGCCTTTTGGTCTAAAACGACAACCCTTAAATCTCTCAGCACTAAATTGTCTTAGATTGCGGTAATTTTATAGCCTAGCAAGCGTCAGTCCCGCCCAGGGATAGTGAGGCTACAAACAGCTTTCCTATGGCAATAATGTGCATACGTCATATTTTCATTATTAAACGTCAATCAAGGATTTGTCATTATCAAATTTCAAAACATTGTTTACCGGAATACTGCTCAATCATTCGTTCTTCTTGCGAAATAAATACTGAATCCTATTGAAAAATCTTGACTTTCATCACTGTGGATTGTTTTCGGTTTATTATGCAAAAAATACTTGAAATACGCGGAATATTTAGTCCTGTTTCCTTTTTGTTTACATCAGTGACGTTCACCAACTTTCAACGTCAGTTACCAAAAAATTATCATTGCCAGTAAAATAATTTAGTAGGTACCACTGAAAATCCGCAATATGGCGTGGATAGTAAAACCCCTTGCAGGGCTATATATATATTTCTTTAAATACAGCAGAATAAATTCTAAGATTTCTATATTAATTTCCACCTGTTAGAAATATGATGTTGTCCATTATGATAGACACAATCACAACAAACACAAAATAAAAAAGTCCAGACAACGTTCGGGTTTATTTGAAAATGGTAACTTACAAACTCGGCTACCGGCGTTTATTTATTGATCTTGAACAGACTCGTCGTGCCAATGTTACGAATGCGTCAATTCAATTTCATAATGTTGGCCGCATTGGACCATGGCGGACTATTTAACTCGTAATTTAAAAATTGCAATTGTGGGGTCTTTTTTGCGTATCTTTTCCTTTTTTTTGGCATATTATTAAACTTTTGGCCGAGACGATCACAACAAACCCGAAATCGTGCAAATCGGTTCAGCCGTTCTCGAGTTATAAGTGCCGGAACTAACTCAACTTTATTTTATTGATATAGATCTCGGCACAATAAGCTAATAGAAACTCGAAACAAACACATCAACCGGTCAACTTCAATTAACTATAGACTACATTACGTTTAGCTGTAATTAGCGTTTTGTTTTGTTATACCATTTTTAACACAATATAACAAACACGTCAACCGGTCAACTACAAAATTCTACTATAATTAACCATAGACTACATTACGTTTAGCTGTCAGTTGCGTTTTGTTTTGTTATACCCTTTTTTAACAAATGAACGGGTAGACTGTTTTTTTTACTGATATATTGCTTTCAGTTGCGTTTTGTTATTCAATATCAGTTGCGTTTTGTCACGTTTATGACGTTTTATGTCACGTCCCACGGGAACGTGATAAAAAGTATCCTATGTCCTTCTCCTGGTTCTAAGCTACCTCCCCACCAATTTTCAGCCAAATCAGATCAGCCGTTCTTGCGTTATAAGTAGTGTAACTAACACGACTTTCTTTTATATATATAGATAAAACTTAAACAATTCGAAATAAATCACGTTTATATATCTTTCGCAATAAACAAATATCTAACAATCAAAGCAGGAAGACATTTAATATCAAATGTAATTCCAACCATATGCAGCTTTCGTAGCATCAGTCATAAACGGACCATAAAAAACCCACATGCGTCCCCTTCGTAACGAGGGAACAATTACATTTAATTTACCGCTGCATTTTTAAAGTGGTCCGCTGTTCCCCCACTTCCCCTAAACCATCCCATAGTGATTTATATTGCACTCATCAATGCCCTTATTTCTTCGAAATTAAAGTCTAATTTTATACAATTCGAGTATATTTGACAGATAAAAACCCATATCTCTTTGTGACTCGTAATCTACCGCGACATTTGTTAAAAATATATTCGAGAGGGTATCGCGCGCCGAACTGTTTCAAAACCCCAAAAATTCAATTGTCCCGAAGTGCCACTTGTAATCTGGCCATTTAAAAGTGATTAGGGATTAAGCAAATTGGACCTTACGCCAACAAGATAAGGGTCGGGATTAAGAGCTTATCAAATGGGGCTAATGTATGGAGAAACAAGTGCGGGCGTTATAATTTATTTTATATTTCACTTTTTTACTATTCAATAGCTAGTAATGATGCGTTTTATGGATGAATTTTTCGGAATTGCGTTTTTTATTGTATTTTATTGTCTGCGCTTTGCAGTCACTTGAAAGTTTGAAGTTAATTACTTTTACTACTCCAAGAGGCGATAAACCAGTTAACGAACTCGTAAACCGCAGCCAAAAGATTCATTTCCTTAGACAACTTAATAAAAGAGTATGAAAAACCGAGCAAAAAAACATCCCGCTTTTCACAGACAAAAGTAAAGTGAGTCGTTGTGTTAAATAATATTTCCACATAAAAGTGATAAAAGTAATGCTGCGGCCATTTGCGCAAAAGCAACAATGGCCGCCAAAATATAGACGTCAAATATTTTCCCGACAATAATCCTTTTTGGCCAAAAAGCACAGCGGGTGCCGTGCCCTTTGAACCGTCATAAAGAAAACAACAGTGTTTTAACCCGACACTAACCCTTTACACATGTCAGTGGGAAACTGCGAATTATAATCAAAACTAAACTATACCATTGGATCACAAACCCTCTGCAAAGCGTATACAGTTCTTTATAACTAGTTATTTTGATTATTTGTTTGTTTAGGCGTGAATGCAATGCATTTGAGTGCGTTTTTTTTATTGTTCGGGAGATACCGCGAATGTCGTGAGCATTAGCTCGATTGTCGCGTTATATCGCCATATGGTGTTATTTGCGTGTCGTTTTGCGGGTTGGCACTTGTTATAATACAATGAGATATTCTTTAACACTCGGAGATTTATCGCCTGTAGATATAGAGATGTGTGTAATAACGATGGGGATTTGTCGTTTACTCTATTTTGCCCAAATTCGACAACAAAGCTGCCACATGATTTTGGTTTTATAACCATGGTTAAGATTCTTTTGTTAATTCAGAGACATTTTTAATATAATAAAATGTTAACTATAGGTTTGGTTCAATTGAATAGAAACATATAATATTTTGTTAAATAAACATACAGAAAACAAAAGATACCTACTTAATTAATTTTAAATAGTTAAATACTGACTTTTGAAAAGGTATATTAAGTTTTATTCTTCACAAAATGTAAATAAGTGAAATGAAATTAAATGAAGTAGTAATTAATATCAGGTTTGTAGGTTTGTTTATAGGTAATCCATTAAATGGAACATATTAAGTATATACTTAATGTATTTTTACTATTTTTTATTTATTTAATTTTTTTTTTTTATGTGATAGGGGGCAAACGAGCAAAAGTATCGCCTGATGGAAAGCGATTACCGTCGCCCATAAACACCTGCAACACCAGAGGAGTCACAAGTGCTTGCCTACCCGGAGGACGAAGATAGAATGCCTCTATGCTAGTAATTTCACCGGCTATCTTACCCCCACACCGGAACACAACAATGCGAACATTGCTGTTTGGCGGAGTTAAATGAATTAAAAGTATTAGTTATTCTAAAAAAACTAGCAACTAATAAAATACAGTATGTTTTCAATTTTGTGTGCTGACTCACTTATCAAGATCACACCCAGACAAAGTTGCCCAACTCAATTTTACTCAAACAGCGTCGTTACGCTAAAAGGGCTCAATAAATCAATGCTTTATCCCCAAAATCGCATTAAGTACCAGATCACACAAACTTCTTTAAATTATCTGCCACCGCTAAGTTTCCAAGTCGTTAGAAACAATAGCCGTCTATACCTTAATGTTATCAATGTAAAAACGGCCAGCCAGTCATTTGAGGCCGTAGGATTGTATACTTTAAGATGATTTCTTAAGGTTTGGATGTCCTTGGTGTTGGATGCTTAGATTGGATCTTTAGTTGGCAGCTATCAATGACAAACTCGGGGTTTGGAAGTACGGTCGTTTGTCGCGCTAGGTGATTAGCGGTTGAGTCTGAAATTGAATATGTGGCAGTTCGGTTTCCTTTTTTAGGGTTCCGTAGCCAAATGGCAAAAAACGGAACCCTTATAGACTCGTCATGTCTGTCTGTCTGTCCGTCTGTCTGTCCGTCCGTATTCCGTATGTCACAGCCATTTTTTTCCGAAACTATAAGAGCTATACTGTTGAAACCTGGTAGGTAGATGTATTCTGTAAACCGCATTAAGATTTTAATGCAAAAATAAAAAAATAATAATAAATATTGGGGGCTCCCCATACTTAGAACTGAAACTCAATTTTTTTTTTTCATCAAACACATACGTGTGAGGTATCTATGGATAGGTCTTCAAAAATGATATCGAGGTTTCTAAAATATTTTTTTTCTAAACCGAATAGTTTGCGTGACAGACGCTTCCAAAGTGGAAAAAAGTTGGTCCCCCCCCCTTACTTCTAAAATAAGAAAATGAAAAATCTGAAAAAAACATATGATGTACATTACTATAAAAACTACCAACGAAAAATATTTTGAACGAGATCTAGTAAGTAGTTTTTTTTATACCTAACTTTGCAAGTTTGCACCTAATTTATATGGGGCGCTATACATGCCAGGTGCAAACTTAACTTAAACACTTAGGGATGGAAAGTGTTTGTACGGAACCCTCGGTGCGCGAGTCCGACTCGCACTTGGCCGGTTTTCTTTAGTCTGCCCGCTTTCGGCTAGCATTTTCATATTTCAAGCAACTGAAAAAAAAATGCTACAAGAGTCAAACCTACACTGCAGTTGAATAATTTATGAGTATAAACAACGAAATACGTCAGGAACGGCCTGGCATGTTTCTAACTCGAATGTAGCTCTTCATTGGGTATCTTCTCTTCAGCTAACTATCTGCGCGAGCAATCCATGGGATTTATTTATTTAATAATTACATACAAAACAGTTCAGACGACCAAAACATTTGCACGGTAAACACATAGAACACAGAAACACAATTACACATAAAAGCAAAAAAACAGTAAGACTAAAATATGGAACAACAAACAATAAAAGTAAAAGACAGCAATAATAAAAATTGGGCAAGTGCGAGTCCGACTGGCGCATGAAGGGTTCCGTACCCGTACCCGTATGGGAGCCCTCCTTAAATATTTATTTTATTTTATTTTTAGTATTTGTTGTTATATGCAATAGAAATACATCATCTGTGAAAATTTCAACTGTCCAGCTATCACCGTTCTTGAGATACAGCCTGGTGACAGACGGACGGACGGACGGACGGACGCGACCGCGACCGCGAAGTCTCAGTAATAGGGTCCCATTTTTATCCTTTGGGTACGGAACCCTAAAAACAAACAAATTTTTACGACTACTTCTAATAAATAAAGGTAAACGTATATATCAACTTGTGTAGAGCTTAAGTAGGCAAAGATTTTTCTGCAAAATACACCAACATTGTCAGCAAACATGTCAACGTCAGCGAGTCCAACGCGGTTTAAAATAGTAATCGCTCTCGCCGTTTGGGATGCGGAGCTCCTTACTAGTTCGAAAGAAGTTGGGCCGTTCCTGACAATTTTTACGTGAGTTTAAGAGGCTATATCACAGCTTAACCAATCGTAACGAAATTTTGGCAACTGAATGGGAAGGAAATGTTCTGTGTCGTACCGTTTCGATTTTTGCTCTAATAAATTTGTATACCTACAGACCTACAGGTGTCTGGTTTGGAAAAAAAATCGCCCCAAACAGTCGCCAAGTACCTACACATATTCTTTATTAATTAGAACAAAAATAGGTTAAGTTTTGGAGGAGACAGTCGAGAACGAATCTTCGATTTATTCAACCCGGTTACGTAAAGTTTGAACCTCATTTGTATCCGACGCCATAGTTACTAGGTGCTAACTTAACGTATTATATACGAACGGTAAGGAAAGGTGGGGATCATGCTTATGTAGATACAAAATAATATGTATCTACATAAGCATGATTTTAGTTACGTGAGATGAGACACAAGTGCACTAGATAGGTACTATTAAACACAAAACAGCACAAACTATTTAATTAAACATTTATTCAGTTAGGAAAATAGAGTTTAGCACGGCTTATATTTTCAACATTCGAAAATTACTCGAAGCGAACTGTCAAACGCGATAGAGATGTGCCACTAGCGCGCGACAACTAGTGTTGTTCCACGAAGATCGGTTTCTTCATCTATAACAGTACAAAGTCGACCCGATTTGTACTAGTATTCCTATGTATTGTAACGTAATCTATATGTGTAAGTATGACTGACAGTAAGTATACGTCTACAAAATGTTTGTACTCGTAACATGTATGATATTTGTTTGGGTTATAATAACATGTGAAGCAAACAAATATATTTGCTCGGGACATTACAGTACGGCGCAGGGATGGTTCACTTAGTTTCTCGCTTTGCATGTTTGGGAAAATCTTATATTTTCTCCGTCTAATAATGCAAGGATCTCATGTCTAAAATTCAATTAGAGCGTATACCAATGGATGGAGCTGGTAGTTCTAAAGTCCTTGACAAATCGCTACTGACGTTTTATAATGGAAACATATGACGTATGTACTTACATTATTAGCATATGGAAGCTGTTTGTAGCGCCTCTATCCCGAGGCAAACCGACACATCTTAGGCTACTACTAAATACAATATAATCAGTCACTGCTAGACTCTTCGGAGTGAAATGAGCTCACATGCACAAATGTATAGTACTTAACACATCATACGTACATACATCACGTGTGTATACTTCATCAGCGTCCCGTTTCGCACAGAGAATGAAATGTATAATAATAACAGTAGCTAGGCTTTCTAGATTACAATTGTCAGGCAAGAGGCAGCTGGCCGGAGATGACGGACTGATGAAGGACGCTTATCTGTCGCGTTTGTTTGACCCTGATAAGGCTTGGCCAATATTTACTACTTAAGTACCTATAGTCAGCGTCAGGCAGAGCGGACAAGGTGTCCAAATACTGATATACGAAGAATCGAGTTACGATAGTTAAATAAGGAAATTTTGTCTTAAAATTGAATAATTGTGACATATACGTATGAGGAAACAGACGTAATTAGCCTGAGATCCCTTATTTGAATCTCGAATCAAACGAGGGATATGACACGCTGGCGCCATCTGTTTGTCATAATTTCCTTTGTCCTCGCGTCACGCCGAAACGGCTGGACAAATTTTAACCAATTTTGGTAAGTACAAGGATTTTACCCGTCTACGGCAAAGAAAAAATACTCGGGCGAAGTTGCGAGCATGTCCTAGTTAGAGAATAAAAATGCAGTTTATCTGAGCCTACTAAAGAGAGAGCTGGATAGACATAAACAACTATGCCTCCTGCTTCTACCCACTAACAAATTTACAAACATAACATATATATTATACGTATCCGGAGCAAAATGATGGTCATTGAGCCTCCAAGACAGCCAATTTATTAAACATTACCCAATCAAGTAAGGAATTAACATTAATTCGGAGTTCAGGATATTTCAATTAGATTCGTTTCCCATGCGGGCCGTTGGTGGTCGCTGGGCCGCTTTGGCTAATAAATTAGCCATTTAGTCTGTCATTGATTTGATTTTGTTTATAACAAATAATATTTAAAAACTCAAACTTTGAGTACAACTAAAATACATAGTATTACAATACACGTACAGAAGGTTTTTCTTTTAATAATTAGCGAAAGCAGCACGAGCGGCCTCCAATGCAAACGAGCAATATTTGCAAATGATAAGTGGTAAAAGAGTTGATAAATACTAAATAAACTACTAATACTAAATTAAAAATAATAGGATTGTAAAAAGAACACTCCCTCCAGCAGCTCTGCCTGTGGCATGGTCCCCATTACACTGGCGGCGTTACCTCTCTGAACTGCAAGGCCGATCCTTTGCGAGAGGTAAGCGCCAGCTTTTGGATCCCCCGTGGCGCCGACCAACCGCGACGACAGGGCCATCTTTTACCACTTATCATTTACATATTGTAAATATGTTTTTTTTTGTTTATTTAAAAATAAACTGTGTAACATGAATTTATAATCGCCTAAAATACCCAAATTTATAATTAAGTAGCGTAGAAATTCCATAAACAGTTTTATGTCCTGGCTGATAACTCACATTTTACTATTTTTAATTGGACAAAAACTAAAAAGAAGCCGTGACTTGACTACTCATTTCTATGGCGTCATCTTCAACTAACAAATCGTTTTTGACGTTTCATAAAAAGTAGCTGGTTTAAGCTATCATCAATTAACGTATTAGAACAGACCCTATGAGGTTGGACACTGGTTTTGTGACAAATGGTTTTAGAAAATTAATTTTCAGTATCAGAAAACGTCTCCTAGGGCACGGAAACGTAGCTAATAAAGAAATAAAGAAATTATAAGCATAGAACAACCCTGTGTCTAATGATGACGGATTAAGGGGAAGACACGCTCACCGCTAATGTAGACCATTCGTTACGCAGCGGATCTTGCTGGAAGGGTTGATCCCATGTAAGTGTGAGTGCTTCCCCTTAATCGATGTGTAGCACTTGGTCTTTATGTGAAAAACTGAGTAATTTATAGATTACGGGGCAGAAGTTAACGGTTAGTGAACAAGGGATTTCCTCAAGGTTTGATAGTTGGTCCAGTAATACCTAATGCTCTTGTTTTTTCATATTCTGATGCTTACTTGAAATAAATGTATAGCCTGACAAATCAACAATTACAGACAGCTTTCATAAGACAATAATGTATATACGTCCAGACAATGTCCAAACATTGTCAATCGGAATAGTCCAAACATTGTCAATCGGAATACTACTCAATCCGTAGTTTTGTTCTTCTGAAATGAATCGTATTGATAATAACTTTCCTTACATCGACCGCTGTGGATATTTTTGGCTATATGAAAAAAATAGCTTTGTTCTCTTTTAAACATCAGTGACATTCGATAACAACTTCGGTTACCAAATAATACATTAGTACCACTGCCAGTCAAATAAATTAGTACCACTACAAACTCGCAATATGGTGAGGGTTGAAAAGCAACTTGTTCGGTAGAAATTGAATCTATAAGTAGAAAGTTTGTACGCCTTTGATAAAAAGCTTATATGTGCTTATTCCACTGCCACGTTTTGCAATATATAGATAACATATAACCCAAGGGATGAGAATCTGTATCGTTATAGAGTGCTGAAAACATGTGTATGACTGAAATCTCATGTGACAGTCATTTAGCGACTAACGACGAGCAGCGATTAAGTTGATGTCATTAGGGATCGGACGAGGATTGGACGAACGTCGGTCGAGTTTGCGTTCCACGTCATTAACTCCCAAGAGTACACCACGGGCACCACGGCACTCCGGGGATTAAAACGTACAGAGTTCGAATTTTTTGTTTTGCTGTTACTACTAGAGTAAAAACAGTCACATGATTAAACAAAACCCCAATTTAAAGTCTTCATACTTGTAAAAGATTCAGATCGACATTTCGATTTTGCTGACATGCATTGAAGCTATGAACAGGTTAATTTGATAATTTCTCATTAACTGAATTTTCTTTTCTATATTTCTGGGAAATACTAATTATGTTTGTGTAGGTAGGTACTATTAGCGAACAACGACAATTTACACTTAAATTATATATTATGTCTTGGTCAACAACACGTCTACTTATAAGGATTAATTAATTTCAACGAAAACTCAAGTGAAGAATGGAAGAGGAAAAAATATTTTTAATTTACTTTTCTAAGTACTCATTTTTTATTTACCAAATAGAGTGATAGCGGCAATCCGCCACGATTTCATACCAAATGGAACCTGATCACATATTAAATAAAATTGATAACAACATCGCACAAAGAAATATAAAAATAGTGAGGTGAATTATCATGTCAAAGAGGCATCATGACAAAGCCTTAAAATAAACAAAGATAACTGATAAGACGACGGTCGTCGTTTCAGTCGCACGCGAGCTATGGATAATTTCGGTTACCGCGAGATGGCTTGGTCGTCTCCCTCCACCGTGTGCTCCAGTCGGCTGTCCACCCGCTCTCGCCACAACAGCAGCATCAGCTCTAGACAGCGTGACGAAGAATTCCCCCTCAACACTAGCAGCAGATATCTAAGAAACCCTGATTTGGTTGAAGGACAAGGACCTCTTCAGCCAGGGAAGGCTAAAGATTATTTGTTCGTCGGACCGTCACCACCGGTCGAACATGTGCCCAATATATACAGCCACAATCTTCTGGCACCGGATGCAGAGGCTAAACTCACAGAGGAGACAGTTAGACGAAGCTTGTGCGGACGGGCCTTTACTTTGGGGGCCGGGAGGTTCTTCGATGACGTGGAATGTGGACTTGTCACAGTGGATAATATAGAGGAGCATATTTGCTCTGCTCCGGAAGGAATTGTGAATTTGACATTGTTGTGGGCGGCCTTTCTGAGGCGTGATGAGTTGCTGCCGTCCATTTTAAATGCTGGAGCGGAGATACATTCAGCGGAACCGCTAGGGCTCACTGCTCTGCACGTGGCCGCCTTCAGCGGGGCAGGAGGTTGTGTACTCTATTTGCTCTCCCAAGGTGCCGATCCAGACTTTACTCCTAAATACTTCGCTCCCCTTCACTGCGCTGCATTTGCAAATTCTCTGGAAGTAGCCGAAATTTTAATTACGCATGGTGCTTCGTTACACGCTGTCGTGCAGAGAGCTGGCTGCGAAGACAACCTGGTGCACTGTGCAGTGAGATGCGACGCAGTAGAGTGTATGGAAATGTTCATAGATAAGGGTGTTGATCCAAGTTACTCGACATCTGGTGGTTTTAATGCTTTGCATTTGGCAGCTGATCTCGGCGCACAAAGATGCCTCACTTACTTGTTGAAAGCTACGAAAATCCCTGTAAATGCAATAACGAAGCAGAGAGATAAGGAGTGCACAGCTTTACATCTAGCCGCTGCGAGAGGATTCTCTGAGTGTGTAGAACTACTCTTGTCAGAAGGTGCTAAGGCTTATACAAAAAATTACAAAGGATACACAGCACTACATCTTGCTGCTAAGTGCGGTAGTTTAGAGTGCGTTGAAATATTACTCAGAGATGGTAATGCTGATCCAAACGCAGAGGACTACGAAAAGCAAACGGCTCTTCATGCCGCCATCAGTAACTCAGAACGCGTGTGTGACATCATAGAAATGCTTTCGAGCTGGGGGGCACAAATCAATAAGAAAGACGAATTTGGGATTTCCCCTCTACATAAGGCGGCAAATGAGGGATTAACACAATGCGTCGAGACTCTGATTTATCTTGGAGCAGATGTAACGTCGAAATCGAAAACAGGGCACACCGCATTAAGTGTGATAGCAAGAAAAACTCCAAAATCCTTAGCTATTTTGAGACATAACTTGGATAGCGGAATATCGCTCAGTATTCCCAAAGAGAGCAACGAAGAAGTTCAAGTGGAATTCGATTTTGGACGGTTATTGAAGTTTTCATACCCTCGCGAGATTACATACTTAAACAGTTTGATCGACGAAGGACAGAAAGATATTTTACTACACCCGCTCTGTTCGGCGTTTTTGTTTATGAAGTGGCGAAAGATAAGGAAATTTTATTTGATGAGATTTATTTTCTGCTTCTTGTTCGTGTCGTTTTTATCAATTTACGTCTTAACTGCCGTAGTTAAAACCTGCGATGGTAAATTTTCGGAGAAATATGGCATAAAGAACGAACTTTGTCAAAATCAGTCACTAGTGGGTAATCTATTGGAAGGTAATCCAATAGAATTCGAGAGATGGGTGTTAATGGATATCACGATTTTTGAAATTTTACGAAAGTTGACTGGTATAACTGGTTACTCCAGTGTTTTTCAGTACTTTACTACCTTTGAAAACTTGATGGAATGGTTCGTTCTTTTGTCCGTATTTTCATTATATAATATCCCTCGAAACTACAGTTGGCAGAATCATGTTGGAGGTTACGCTGTTTTGGGAGCGTGGACTAATTTAATGCTAATGATGGGACAACTTCCAATGTTCGGTGACTACGTGGCTATGTATCAGAAAGTGTTGAAAGAATTCTTAAAATTGTTGCTAGCGTACATTTGTCTGCTACTCGGATTTGCAATTTGCTTCTGCGTCGTATTTCCTAACGAAGAGATGTTTGCCAATCCTTTGATGGGTTTTATCAGTACACTAACAATGATGGTGGGAGAGTTGAATTTGAATATTCTTATCAACGAGCCGGACAAGGAAGATCCGCCTTTAATTTTCGAATTGTCATCTCAAGTCATTTTCATCCTGTTTCTTATGTTCGTCACTATTATTCTTATGAATTTGCTGGTCGGTATTGCAGTTCACGATATTCAGGGCCTCAGGAAAACTGCTGGGCTGTCTATGCTTGTTCGACAGACTAAATTAATTCTCTTCGTTGAAATGGGTTTGTTTAGCTGCTGGTTGCCTAGATGGCTTCACAAGTACGTGTATAGGACAGCACTGGTCTCACCGGATGCAGGCAGAGTTATAATGAGTGTCAAAGCGCTAAACTCTCAGGAAACACGGCTACCAACTGATATTATGATGGCTGCTTACGAACTGGCGCAGTTGAACAAGTTGAAAACAGGAAAATCCGTCCAAGAGGTTTTATATAAAAATAAATATTCCTCGAAGCTCAAGAAATCTGAAATGTCGGATCAAAATGTTAACATAGAAATTAAAGGTATGCAAGAGAAACTTGATCAGACGACGTTTAATCTGAAGAAGATTGACCAGGAGATGCGGCACTTGAATCTACTTCTGATGGAACAGCACACAATCTTGCAGAATATGGTGAAGAATTCCGAAAAAGCCGTCTCGGTCTACACGGTGAGCACACCATACGCTGAATCACCGGTGTTTTTCCCTTATGATGCCCAAAAGCAGTAAGGCCATTAAGATATCAATTGCTTGATGAAGAATCCCATGTATATGATTTACGAGTGCGCTATACAATTTACTTTAATGTTTAATCAAGGAAGCATTTAGTTATACACAATTATTTAGTGTGCGTGATAAATAAAGTAATTCTTAAGACTATTGTTTGATTTACTTATTTTTTATCTCAAATGTAAGATTAAAATTCGTTAGGTAAGTATTACGAGTATCATTCTATGTAATTAAGGATACCGCAGAGGTTCACGAACAAGGCACATGTCATTACATCACCTATGAAGTGGTAAAAACGATATTATAACTAAAGATACCTAGTCTTACGGACATATACCAAGTAAGCAATAACAATATATGTCCCGCCTTACACTATCCTAGAATATTGCAATTACTCACTATGTCACTGTATTAACTAATAGAACTTGTGCAGCTCCAGCGTAACCGATACTCTAACAAAATTAACTTTGGTGTTAGTAACTGGATTGGTATTCACAATAAAGCACATTAGGTATACGCCTTTACTTCGTCTCTCCTATAATTAGAAGAACATGTTAAGCAGTGATACGTAATCACAGGTCAAAATATACAGCTAAACCCCTCGTATGCGATGCCAAAACTTGGCTAATCAAATTGAAAATAACTGATATTTTACGTAAGGTTCAAATGCCCCGCACAGATCATCTAGCTGTGTCTAGCATACGAGGGATTAACTTTGCTAGAGCAAGCTTGACATAAGACAACGAAACCAAGGGCGAGACATTATCTATGTTATGGTGGCAACGAACTTCACCCTAAAGAGCTATGCTTTACAAGACAGTGTGTTACTTTCATGGAATCTCATGTCAACATCATCTAGATCGAAAACGAGAAAATTAGGCCCAAGAGTGAACGTAGATAAGTCTAATATAATTGCTAGTTGTTAGCGCCTAACGCGATTCTTTTTCCCTTGGGAAATTAAATTTTCCAGGATTAAGCGTAGCGTTAGAAACTGCCGAGCCTGTTCTTCATTCATTGCGCTTTGTTTATCGTGTACACAACAGATTTCGGGACTCGGAATTAGCATTTCTTTTTGTCCTTATATTCGGTGAAAACAATGGCTTAAGAAGTAGGATTCTTTATTAAAGGAAATTATACGATAACATAAATTTGTTAGGATACTCATGCTGAAATTATATCGGAAAACGGCTTTGCTCTAATAAAATATTATTTATGTTTCAATGGTTACAAAAAGGCTTTATGGAAAATGAAACATTTAAAATCTCGTATATTTGTGAATTTATCGTTCTGTTATTTTTAGTATTTTACTTGTGAACGCGATAAGTTAATAGATATTATTCGGTTAGGACAGTTCGAATGAAAACTGATACCATAACATGAAAATATCCTTCCAAAGCCAGAACGGTCAGAATATATAGAAGAAAATATAATCCGAGTAGGTTACAAAACCCAACACTGGGGCATGTTCGACATGCCCTTTTCCGGTTTTCTATTAGTCCGATGACTGGTGACTTTTACGAGATAATTTATCCGCGGTCAGTAAAGATGGTTCGTTCGCTCCGTAGAAGCAATTACAAGTTATATTAGCTGCCGGTGTTTGACTTTGGAACTACCTTGGCAACTGGCGGAACTATATTTTATTCAGTGGGCTAGTTGTAAAGCAACCATCCAATAGTTATTTGTAAGATATCGAACACAATGTGAGTATGAAAAAATAAGTTGTATTCACGAATAATATTCAGGTTGCTCGGATGTTTTATTTCCAACCAGATGGATGGGAGTTCCATTCCTGCCAGGGGTAGAGACTCAATTCAGTAACACTTACGTAGGTACTCATATTTTACAAGCTTTTATTTAACTTGCATTGTATGTATGTATGTAAGTATGTTTTCACCTCACTCGCTCGGAAAACCTCCGTTTATAGGGCGAAATCTGCGTGCAAAAGTCTATTTTATCCGCTAGCGTGCAAAAGTCATTTGAATTTCGAACACGACGATTTTGATTCTCTGTGGTGCATGTAACTTTTTTATATTTAAGACTCCTTCAACGCGTGACTGATTTCATCAGTCGATAAATCTTCGAATAACCAATCAACGCACGCTAATAAAGGGCGATCTGTTCTGGCCGGCTAAAATCATATGTACGTTTAAATACTTCTTTTAAAAAACCGGCCAAGAGCATGTCGGGCCACGCTCAGTGTAGGGTTCCGTAGTTTTTTCATCCTTCACAATTAACTACTGTTTTAAGCCCGAGGTCTAAGTTAAGAAAGATTTTAAGCTCTATAAAAAGGTCGTAAACGCCCTAGAAACTGTAATCACTTATTACCTTCTGGAAGTCAACTTACGTCCTTTTAAAGAAAACATATGAAATTTGGCGATAATTCAAAAACGGCTCGACCGATTTTGTTCAATATAGTTTTCATTGAAAGTACTTATAAGGCCTCATTTACATGAATTTTCCCGAATTTTTTTGACCCGTGGTTGAAAAGTTAGAGGGGGAGGGGACACAATTTTTTTTGTTTTCGGAGCGAATATTTACAAAACTGCTGACTTTATCAAAAAATAATGTTAAGAGACCCCTATTATTTTTACAAGACCTATTCAACGACACCCCACACACTAGTGTTGAAACGAAAAAAAAAATCACCCCCACTTTAGGTGTTCGAGAGGTACCCGAAAAACATAAAATTTTTGAATTTTTATTTTACTGTTCTGTCGGCGTTATACATACACATACTTATACCAAATTTCAGCTTTCTAGTACTAATGATCACGGAGCTAAGCCGCGGACGGACAGACGGACAGACGGACAGACAGACATGGCGAAACTATAAGGGTTCCTAGTTGACTACGGAACCCTAAAAAAAGATACACCTATAATATCACGTCCAGAAACCTGGTTTGTGGTAACAGATTTTTAAGTTTTTATTTTTTCTACACTTTATTTTATGTTGAATATGTTTATATATATTAATAGTAAGTATTTCAGTTTCATTTAAATATTTTGACTAGTAAATATATTAAATACATCACACATTTTAATATTTCTTTGTTATAAAAGTTGGAACATAAGAGTGTAATTTCTGAACGCACCCGAGAAAAAAATAAATAATTAAAAAGTTGGAAGTTTTCATAATTCACGTAAACAACGTAAATTGGTTCTGTGGAGAATACATACTGTTGTCTTACTTTATAGAAATATGGAAAACAAGAAAGTTAAGCCCAATTTGGAGTATTTATTCAATGCTAAAAGCCTGCATTAAAACGAAAAAGGATTTGTTATAAATATTTGGAGACATTAAGTAATTTACCGAAACTATTGGCGTTTTTAATGAAGATAAAGCCGAAATAATCTTCTGCGGATCCCATCGTCCAATAACTTCCAAAGCAAGTGTTATGGAAAATAATCCTTCCCAGAATGCCATTCTCCCACATTCACAACGAATGTGTCAAGTAGTTTCAAATACAAATATAATATAACAGTGCTTAAGAAAAACTCAACGATAAAATATACACGACGATAATACAAATTACGGCCATATTTTTAATTGTGTGCTTCTCTCGTATTTATTTGGTTTGGATTTGTGTGTGTTAATGTTTTAAATTTGATGTGTTAAATAGAAGGCAAAATTAAATATGATTATTTTTATGTTTTAATTGTTTTTCTTGAACTTCCATTTTCCTTGCTGTAGTGAGGTGAAAAGTTGTGTGTTCCGCATGGCTGCAAAATTATTTAGCTTCTCGTGTCTTGAAAGCTTCGCTTCGCTCATGGTTCAATCTTAGATTCCTTCGCTCGCTCAGCTTTCAATTTCAACACTCGCGCCAAATAACAACTTTGCAGCCTTGCATAACAAATAACTATTGTTCGGGAGGAATCTTGCAACTCAATTTTGAAGCAGATATCGTCTAGGCTGTATCTCAAGAACGGTGATAGCTAGATCACCGTTCTTGAGATACAGCCTGGTGACAGACGGAAGGACGGACGGACGGACGGACAGCGAAGTCAAGAATAATAGGGTCCCGTTTTTACCCTTTGGGGTATAAATTGCCATGGAGACGGCTCGCTACATTTTCGTGCAGTCGTTGCCCTTTCCAGGCACTCATTTATTTCGCTGGCGACACGTAGAGCACCTTGGCCTCGTATGCGAGATAGCGCCAATGCTTTGAGTTTCATCCCTCATCACTAGGTATAGAAAAAATACTCTGCAGAACCAAGAAATTAAACTGCTATTATTGCTCTCGTCAAATTAAAGAAAGATAAACAGGGAAGGAACTGCAAACTGAGCAAAATGGCGCAGCACAATCCCTCGGTTGGGACGTATTGACTTAGACAGATTGGCCACCGGCTGGCTGGTTCCCGATACGGACAATCAATAATACTGAATGACTGAATGATTGCTTTATCTGTCCTTTTGCCTACAATTATGGAAATAAGTAATTGCAGCCCTGAAGACCATGCCACTATTCAAACTGGGATTTAGACAGTGACGTTGCTGGGCAATCCAGGGTTACTCCGCTGTTTGAAAACTTTGAAATTCGATCGTTGTATTATATTCATTGTGCTTTCTTTTTCGATCTCCTGTGAAATTATATTTGGATGAGTGGGGCGCGGCACTGTAGGTACTACAGGGCTCCACCGCAAAAGAAGACTGGTTGATTAGGGGTTTAGTACGAAGCTTGCCCAATAGCCGCTATGAAACTGGCCAAGGGCCCCCATGAGCCAGAGCGCTAGGCTAGGGTGGAGCTACTCCACCTAGCCTTCTGATAGCTACGCTACTAGCTTAGACTATTCTTCTGTCAAATTAACAGATATTAGCATGACAAGATTTATTTCTATACAAAATCTATCTCATGATCTACTGCAGTTTGGCTGAAATGAACCAAACAGGATCAGGAATAATACTTACTCGGAGATATAAACTTGACATTAATTTCAAGAATAAACCTTGATATGTTGGTCGAATTTAGCCTTAGGCTGCATTCAACCACACTTTTATTCCAAGTAAAGAATAGTGCTTACCTTCGGATAGTAATTTCAAACTAATATGGGGTTTTGACATTATTAGAATAGAAGTTTGGTTAAATCCAGCCTAAGTAGGATAAAATAACAAGAGCACCAGTCTCGTTAGAATTCGATATGTACGTTTTACTCTCTCCGTAAATTACCGGAAATAAACAAAGGAAGTGCTCCGGAAAATTAGCGTTGCGTCGTCTGTTCGCAATCTCCCGCCACCAGCTCGATAATGCAAAACACCGGCAAATCCTACAGGCTCCGGGTAATTTCCGGAAAAATGGATATCACCGTATTGCCTTATTCCCTCCATACAGTCTTGAGCCGCGTAATGTATCGTATCTCCGCGTTTTTCCGGGTTAGAGAACCTTATAAATTATTCTCAGCAGAGGACCGAATGCTAACGTTCCGTCTTCCTAATGATGGCATAGACACCTTATATTGCTACTTCCACTAGAAAAACCTCGACCCGCAAAATTTCTGTTTTTTTTATACTATTATAAAATTCTAGATTTTTATTGAAAATCATTTTTCTATGGAGAGGGTCATGACATGATTTCAGGAAAAATCTAAATAGCGTGATGCAGGGACGTAATTTTTTTTGTATGGGCGCGCGGCGCCGGGCCAACCTGGCGCCATCTGTTTCATAATTTCCTTTGTCCTCGCATCACGCCGAAACGGCTGGACAAATTTTAGTACAGGGATAGCTGGACATTCAAAGATGCAGGTTATTCCTAGGATACTTTTATCCGTCTACGGTAAAGGAAAAAAAACGCGGACGAATTTGGGGGCACCTCCTATCATTAATATAGAATTATTTATATTGGAAATTAGTTTTTCATGGAGTCATTGTTTCAGGATAACAGCGTAGCGCGATGCAGGATTTGTATGGACGCGACCGAATCCCATACACTACCAGACTCTTCGAAACTAGACTAACTCAGCTCCATCATAAAGTTAGTGTTTAGTTCTTGTTTTGGCTGGGAACCACGCGAATTTATAGTTTTGCTTTACAAATGAAGCCGCTTTTCAATAAATATTATGTCACTATAATTTATACTAGAAATAGCACCTTGATACTTTGAGGTAGAGTTGAAATTGGCAATGACCTAGCTTGGTACGGGCACGCGAAAGTTTTCGCTCGTATTGCATTATGCAAAGTTTGCAGATGCGCTTCTGTGGATATGCATGTTTCTACCAAAATTATTACGAAAAACACGATTTAGTACAGTAATAAAAAAAAAACAGTACAGTGTTGCAATAAATCTCAGGACAAATTTGGAAAAAAATATGGTTACCTACTGTGCAAGTTTTATGCTGGAAAATGAACACGCCTTACATTTTACTCATGTATCTGGCGGCTGTAAGGCGAACTGATGGCAATATTGCAGTTACCATAATGTCTCTATATATAATATACAATAGTACGGAAAAAGGTATTAAGAATAAACCTAAATAATTTTTTTTTTTTATTTAAATCGTAAAACGATAAGCCAATTAATATTAAGTAATCTCTTCCCGACGAAGTTTCACAGACGTAATATTAAATAACAAAATCTAGTTGCTTATTTGAATTTCCATAGGTAGTAAAAATCCGTATTTATATAAATCAATTCTTATTTTCCGCGTAGTTTTTAACTGAGCCTTTATGGCGTGTTTTATTTTTAAAAGTATTAACCCGGCTACACTACTCTCGAAGTTGACCGAGTCAAGTTTCACGGAAGTAGTATTGGTTCCTCCCCTCCACCGAAGTGCCTCTCCATTAGGGAATGCATACCGGTAATTTTTTCCAATGGATATTACCGGTAATTTACCCGGTAATATTCATAAAAAAATACCGGTTTGCCTATCCTCTCCACACTATCATATTCACCCAACCCCGCTCAATTTCGCGAGTAGTGTGTAGCCGGGGAATGGAAACGGTCGGACTCCACTTAAGTAATGTTTTATTCGGGGCCGCACTTGTTCCCGAGATATTCATAACGAGCTGAAGGACGTCGGGGCCAATTTCAATTCAAACGCCCCACGTAACTTTGTTTGTTTTAGACAGTCCAAAGTCGCAGCTACTTTGAAATTATTAACTTCGTCTAATCACACTAATATTATAGTTTGTGAATGTGTTTGTTACTTCTTCACGCTCAAATGGCTGGAAAAAATTTGATAAATTTTGGTATGAAGGTAGCTGACACCCTGGATTAACACAAAGGCTACTTTTAATCCCGAAAAATGTAGTGTTCCCGTGGCATGAGCGGGTAACACCGCACGGCGCAGCTAGTAATTATTACAAACACGATATAAGATTAGAATCATTCGAGCCGAAAATATCAAAATCGAAAAGTGTATCCTCTTACAAGGGCACTTTTATAAGTCTGAATCTAAATCTACCGGCAATTCACAAGAGGAAACCGCTGTTGAAAAGAAAGCCGAAAGAAACTCAAAAATTAGTATTTATTTCGTAAATTATACTATACTCGTATTTATAGCCAGGTAATTGCTACACGAAGAGGAGTTGTATCGCATGTTCGTTTAGCTTCAGTCGGAAGGGTCAGGCAATTTAGCTTGTTTTATCGGCAGATAATGTAAGTATACCATTCGTTCAATCACTGTTTAATTTTCATTATATCGACGCCATGAAATCATTTTTCCGCAAATGCTAAGTAAGGGTTTTCCTTCCGTTGATCGATCATTTCTTGCAAAAGATTGACTGCTGCGGTTAGATAACGGAAAATAGAAGGTTTTTAATAAATGGGTTTACGTCACATCAATTACAGATTACTTACTTGGTCGTTATGGCTTTTGAAATAGGTACATGAGGTATCGGAGAAATAGAGCATTATCTGAATTATATCGCCTCTACGTCACATAAACAGAATTATCTTTGAAAGCTTTTTATTGAGACACATTTCAAGAATAATAATGCTGATATTTTAAGCCATTTTTAGATAACATTTTTGTATTGTTTAAGGGATGAAATACTTTTATTGCTCAGAAAAGAGAGACAGAGGGGGGGGAAAGATTTTGACATTGTTTGCGAGAGAGAGAGAGAGAGAGAGAGAGAGTATTCTACCTTAATTTGACACCTCAATCAATTCAATTTACTATCCATTGGGACAATTCTGCCAGCCTCAAGGTTGGAAGCTACAAGTGATCGGTTGTCAAAGTTGTCAAACGTCATCCAAACGCCGCGAACATTTAAACGGTTGGGGTATACATCGCCTAATAACCGGAATCAGAAAGTGCGAGGAATTAGAGCTTGATACCGAAATCCTTAATACATTTTGCTAGACACTGCAACTCATTTAAACAAAACTAGCGTCAAAACAAAAGCTAAGCCGTACGAGGTCAAATTTAACACGAGTTAGGAAAGTCGAAGTGGAACTTGTTAACTCTGCTTGATGCGAGACAGGTAACGTTGTTAGGACGCGGAACGAGCCTAAATCACTTAGCTACTTGTATCCGGTTAGAGCCGGTTCAGGCAGAAGTTCTGTTTGCTAAAACATTGTCGTGTTTAGCGTTAATAAACAGTGCACATAAAGGTTGGCAACTTATGGGTTTATCAGGTTTTGCACATCTACATATCGCGACTCTTTCTCGCGCGAGGTATACCTATCTCTTTTTGTGCAGTAACTGTGAGAGAGTGACGGGTGAAGCTATGTCGCCCGACATGAGGGCAATGTGACCCACAACCTAAATTAGCGTTTCTCGACTGATATGCGAGTCAACCGCGCATATATTCATATGCGCCTGACTTTTTCAGTTTTTACCCGATTACGTCAAAGAAAAAAGGAAGGTTACGCGGACTAAGTTGCAGGCACTTTAGTTCAAGATAACCTAGTCCTTATTTTATTTAGAGGTAAGTACATAACTATAATATTTAACCTACTAACCCACTAACTCTAATTCTGCCCTCATTACGTTTGCATTAGAAATTAAATCCTGATTAAATTACCAAGAACTACTTAAGTTGCAAGCACGTCGAAAACCAACTACCCACCTTAGTGAGCCTTAAGAAAAATAGCCTAAATCCCTTCAACTAAAAACTAATTATATACCTTATATTAAAGTACTTTAAGGTGAGACTGTAATGGCAAATGAGTATGACCTGTTATGGTTTGTCCTGGTCCCTTCATTCGCTAATGACTGAGGCTGTGGGCATTTGGTTTTTTATTCCATTCTACGCAGACAGGTACATTGTTACAGTCGCGGGTTAAACTGAAGGAAATAATTAAGCTTTTGCTTCTTTTAATAATCGTTTATTTACAGGTCCAAGAGAAATTAAATTAGATTGTAGAAACCCTTTTAAGATTATATTTTCATTCCACGTTTTAGCTTATCAATGAATCCTTAACCTCTTAACTAAACCAAGACGGACACACTTTCCGTTACAAACCGTGCTACTAGCCGACGCACCACTGGCTCCGCTTTCCCCTATTGTATGGAAAATTCGGTGCGAGTTCGTAGCAAAACTCACGCGTCTGTCGGTTACGTTACAACTCGTCATGCCCAATTGAATAACATTTTACACAAACAACCGATAAAATACAGCTAAGGATTTTGCGAAAATCATAAGTCTTTATTCTAAAGCGCTCCCCAAAATTTCTAACTGAAATTTTGCTCACTGTTTTTCTTATTCAATTTGAAATCCGTTGATACAAAATGAATTGCATGCACCATTGAGTTCCATTGTTTCACAGTTATTCGATAAATAATTCTCAATCCAAACAAAACTAAACGAGTTGTCCGACCGTCAACAGAATAAACGCATTCAGTCGGCTTCATTCAAATACATTAGATACCCAAATTCGAGTCGAGTTTGCATTCCAATCAATTCCAATTTTCAACCCCCGAACGTTAAAAATATTTTCCATTTTTATCTCCTGTTTACTCGATTACGGCAAAATCAAAAGGAAGGGTTATAATTTTAGCAGTCTATCCTTAGGCGATTTAAAGGCCTAATGGTTCTTACAAATTCCCATTGGATCGAAAAAAAATACCGTTACATCAATCCTGTTCTTCACTTTCTTTGTGACCTATTCCGTCTGCCTTTGAACAGGTTCAAGACAAATCTGCATACATGGCTGTTGCACCGACCCTTTTACTCTATTAATAAGTTATTTAGGGTGAAGTCAGACGAGCTTAATTTGGGTCGCGTAATCTCGGTCGCCATACTTCACGTCACGTGATCACGTCACGCGACCGACGAGGAAGTATGGCGCGACCGAAATTACGCGACTCAAATTACTCTCGTTTGGCTTCACCCTTAGTAATTAAGGATTCTGTAAGCATTTTTTTTGTTAAATATTCGCACGCCGGCAATGGCGTAACATGCCGTTCTCATTTTAACTCTGAAAGATCCCTGTACATCATTTTCAACCATATTACTTCGAATAAACGATTTTGATTCATCCAAGTATCTGTATTCTTTAAACATTCATTGCAAAACAAAACCTTCA
Organism: Apotomis capreana; assembly: GCA_947623375.1. Taxonomy (NCBI): domain Eukaryota; kingdom Metazoa; phylum Arthropoda; class Insecta; order Lepidoptera; family Tortricidae; genus Apotomis; species Apotomis capreana. Next base: position 3,656,047 of record OX392501.1, read on the forward strand.
AATACAAACGACATAGTTGCAACTGCCTGCTCGCGGGTGGCGGCGGGATAAACAAGTTTGTTTACCGCACTCGGGATCTAAGTTAGCTCTAAAAGTTAGTTCTTAAGAGGATACATCATCGTTCCTTTTTCCATATCAGTTTACGTTAAGTTTGCACCTGGTAACTAAGACGTCGCATGTAAATGAGGTCCAAACTTAGCGTAACCGACCGGGTTATACAAATCGAGGTTTCTCCACCCCTTAAACCACTCGGGGCTGTCTTGATTTTTCCGCAAAAATTCCCCTCCGTTTGCGGCGGAAATTAGGCCATAAACACACAGCTACTAAACAAATTGTACCTATAATTATAATTGTACTGTACCTATAACGCATAAATCGAAACGGTCCGACAACAGAACATTTCCTGTCCATTCAGGTCCTAAAATCTCGTAAAGATTGGTTGTTGAAACCTCGATTTGTATCGAAAAATGAGCAGTTGTATTCCCTCTTAAGGTGATGTCGTCAAGTTGGCAAGCGTGCAGTCTGCTCTGGATGGAACTAAGCGAGGTTCGGCTAAGTTTGTAATATATTAAGTCGTTGTTACGATATCTTATTAAATTTAGGCGCTTCATATTGCTATTGCTGTTCTCCTCGCAGTAGATTAAATTCGGAGAATTTATATTCCAACGTTGAATACTAGAAATAACACGTAGGAATTTAAGTTCATAACTACTTTTATAAGTTGACTGTGATTGTGAAATTTGTGAATTTGTGAGGCTATCGATTTTCAAGCCATTTTAGCTCGGCCAACGCAATATCTAGCATATATGTGTGACTGTGTGTACATTGTATGTGTATTACAATTTTTAAATGAAATTTTTCAAATTTATGTTTATTGCGTTAATCTAAGATATGATATGATCGTGTATAATCGCTGTAGTTCGTCGCTTGTGCCGTAAGCCGCGTCTTCATCAAGTGCTCAACTCCCAAGTCGTCGTGTAAGTATTTGCTGCGCTTTTGTGCCTGTTTCGGTCTCAGGAGTACTTCAATTATGTGCAGCTCTTTACTTTACACAACTAACTGAGAACCGAGTGAATAGTTTGACAGGATGATCGGTAGCGTTTTGGCTTTCATTTCGCTTCAATTTACTTAATGGATATTTTGTTCGAGTATTACGTTTGTTGGAATAGATTTTCATCGCTTTCAATGAGAACTTAATTTTTTAACTTAAAAGTGTTTAATTAGTTGAGTTCCAATGTCCTACACTACACATAATTACATAAACTTTAATTTTAAATAGTTACTTTTTGTTTGTCAAATTGACAATAAAAAATACTTTATTTTATCGGACATGGTAACAGAATCTTAATTACGGTGGTCAAATGGTGTAGATTAAAAATAAGAAATTATGGAGTCCGTGAAACATTTATCTACGAACTACGGACGAAAATAGAACACCGCGTAAGTATAGAAATCTGCTAGGGATAACAAAATGTTCATCTAGACACGGTTTTTTTTAAAATATGCTTATCATTATGCCTTACGGCTTTCCGGGCCGTGGGGACGTAGGTTCAAATCCCGCTCAAAGTAGGTATACATTTTATTTTTTAAACTCAAAACTCAAACTCAAACTTTTTATTGCACACATATTACAATTTACATCATAATATGCACCCTGCAAGGGCACTGCAATCAACTTAATTAACTTAATTCTAATACATTATTTTCTATTTCTATTTTAGCCTAACTGCTTTCTTTTACTTATTGTATATTAATTTCATTGAACATCATCTAAAAATTCTTGTAGTGAATAGTAACTTTTGTCTAATAGGAATTTTTCTAGTGCTTGTTTAAATAATTTACATTTTTCTATGCTTTTTATTTCAAATGGTATCTTGTTATATATTTTAACACACATCATGTATGGTCCTGTATTAAATATTTGCAAGTTAGAGCATTTTGTAGTAGGTAGAGCTAAATTGTGTTTCCGACTCAGATTCAACCGTTTTGAGTGGTGATCTGCTAGTGGGAAATAATTATCATGCGTCCTGACGAAATTACAGACCTCGTAAATATACATGGATGTTAGCGTTAAAATTCCCAGTTTTTTAAAATAAGGTCTACAACTTTGCATACTTCTAATGTTAGCCAGAATTCTGATGGCTTTCTTTTGTATAATGAACAAATCATTGGCATCGGTACTATTGCCCCATAGCAATATACCATATCTTAATAAAGAGTGTGCGTATGCATAATATGCAGGTTTAGCAGTTCTTAGGTCTGTTGTTTTTTTAAGTTCATATAGGGCATATAGGAATCTGGATAATTTACTTGTGACTTTATGGATATGTTCCTTCCAATTTATATGAGTGTCGATGTTTAGGCCCAGTAGCGAAAAGGTGTCTACAATATCTAGTTTATTGTTCTCAAATGAAAAGTTAATATTTAAAGGTTGTTTTTGATGTGGCCGGAAAATCATCAATTTAGTTTTTAAAAAATTTAACTCTAGATTGTGGTCCGTAAACCATGATATTAATTTTTGTAGGATGTTGTCCAGATTGGGCTTAAGATGATTTTCGTTGGGGCATGGAAAAACAACGGATATGTCGTCGGCAAATAGGATACTGGTGGTGTCTATTACTTTTGGCAAGTCATTTACATAAATTAAAAACAATAAGCATCCCAGCACACTCCCCTGAGGGATTGATCGAGTAACATGTTGTGGCGTTGATCTTACTTGAGATATTATTCCGGACTGTTTATTGTGGTATTGTATTTCCACGTATTGCACTCGGTTTTTGAGATATGACTCAAACCATTTGTGTACAGTTCCTCTTACTCCTATACCGTTTAATTTCGTCAATAGAATTTCATAAGAGACTCTATCATATGCTTTACTCATGTCGAGTAATATGCCTACAGCATAGTGCCTATTGTTTATTATTTCCAGTACTTGATTGATATATTTGTAGACTGCTAGGGTTGTGGAGTGTTTTTTCCGGAAACCATTTTGACTTTCGTTAAAAATTGAGTATTTTTCACAAAATGCATAGAGACGTTTTGACATGGCTGATTCTATTATTTTTGAAAAGGTTGGTAGAAGTGCTGTAGGCCGATAATTGTTGCAGTCAGTTTTTTTACCCTTTTTATAAATAGGTTTTATTATAGATAATTTAAGAGAATCGGGTACTACGCCCTCAGAGAAAGATTGGTTTATTAGAGTCGTTAAAGGTTGAGCCAACTCATCAGCGCATTTTTTTATAAGAACGGGCGGTAGTTCATCATAGCCAAAACTGTATTTATTTTTTAAGTTGCGAATTATGTAGTGAGTTTCTTTTTCCTGAACCGGCTGTAAGTAGAGCGAGTTTATGGTCGAAGATAGAACGGAGTGGTTGGATGGACTCTTGTCACTCGCGGCTTTTCCATTCTCGGCACCTACTGATATAAGAAAATCGTTGAATGTGTTCGCTATAACGTACGGGTCGTTGGTAACAGCATTTTTAATCTTTAATTCTACATTTTCCCTTTTCTTTTTTGGCAATTTACTTGTTCGTTCTTTAACTATGTGCCACATTGTTTTGGTGATATTATCTGTGGCTTTGATTTTCCTAATATATTGTAATTTTTTTGATTTAGCTACAGTTTTTTTTAAGCAATTTTTCGTAACTTTTGTAATAATTGTTTAAAATTGAATTATTACTTTTAGATATAAGAAATTTTAACTGTCTTTTAATCTTACATGACGTTTTTATGCCAGTGGTCAGCCAAGTCTTTTTGGTATTATGGTTTTTGGTTTTTACTTGGGTTTTGGGAATACATATGTCCAATGCTCTGTGTATAGCAGTGATAAACGAGTTGTAGTTTTCATTAATATTTTTCTTCTCATCTAAAATTAAATTCCAATTTATCGTCGACAAGTAATATTAAAAAATGTGCATATTGCCATCCGAAAATTTTCGTTTGTAGCTATACCAGGTTTTCCGCTCATGTGGTATAGCATTACTATTTGGTACTTCATACACGATACCTTTGTGGTCAGAAAACCCAAAATCTTTAACAGAGACTATATTGGTTTTATTGTGGAAATTTGTGAACAGCAGGTCTATACATGTCGAGTTTTGTTCTGTGACTCGTGTGGGCTCATTGACAATTTGCTTAAAATTATAACGTTTGAAAACATTAATAAGCGTCGCTGAAGACGGACATTTCTCTAAAACATTTACATTGAAGTCGCCACCTATGACAACATTTTTTTTAACATCTTTTGCAATGACAAGTTGTAAAAGTTTTTCTAATGTTTCATAGAACATATTTATATTCCTTTGGCTGTTTGGCCAATATATAACAATGAGTAATAAGTTTAAAGCGGGTATTTCAGTGGCACAGGTTTCGAATATGTATTCAGTAGATAAATCAGAAATATCCTTGCGATTCACGAAGGGTATGCTATCCTGGAGAAACACACATACACCGCCGCCACGATGATTGCTTCTATTGTACATGGAAGTGACTGTATAGCCCTCTAATTGTAGTAAGTCCATTTTATCTTGCGTGATCCAGGTTTCTGATAAACAGATTGCATTTATTCCTGTATCTTTGTCCGTTGCCTCATCTATTAGGTGACGTTTATTAATAATACTTCGAATATTTTGGTACAGCATTTTAAAATTGTTTATTGTTTTGGCTTCGAAAAAAATGTTGGCTTTGTTGTACTGGAGCTGGAGGCGTATGCTGTCCCGCAGTGTAAATTGCTGGTTGTGGTGTTATATAGTCCGATATTTTCTTTTGTACACTTTTCATGACTTTACCTTTACTTTTAAGCGGCTGTGTTGTGAAGTAGTCCTTTATATTTTTTTGTATGCTTTTCCTTGGGTTTTCCGCAGGCACTCGATGATATTCTTTTTGGGACGTAATAAAAGCCCCAAGGTGGTATATTATGTTGGTCATTCCTAAATTGTTGAGCTTCCCTGTCTTATTAGAGAACATGCTTAAAGTTAGGTCGAGATTGGAATCGAAACTGTAATGGATATCATGAAAAGGTACGTCGCTACGCAGTAGAGAGTTAAATGTCTCTACTTTATAATTATAAATTGGCTTGCCACAGATATAGGTGGGGCATACTAAAATTATATTGGTGTGGGTAATAGGAGTTAGGACTTTCGTAATATGCTTCACCAAGTTCAAGTAGTCTTCATTTTGCTGTAGGTCTTCTTCGCCGATTAGAATTATACAGAAATCTCTCAATGTAAGAGTTGAAAGTTTATTTTCAATTTGACGTAGTTGATTCCTTATACCTCCTCCAGGCGTTTTGAAGTGGCAGTAGTTGAATTTTCCGAGGGAGTTATCACCTTCTACAATCCTTCTGATATCATTGGTTTCGTTACTGCTCAATATTATCAATTTATTTTTTAGTAATGTGTCACACTCGCTGCTTTGATTTTCTTCGTGAACATGGCCGTTTTTTTTAGTTCTAATCTATTTTCGTTTCGAGGCGTCCTTTTCGCAACATTTGTATACTAGTGAGGTACGTGCCCGTTTGTTTGGGGCTCTATTTCCGCCCGTCATTTTCAGTAATTGCAAGATATTAGGAGCTGGAAAAACACCATTAGTGTATATTAAATCATTATACTCAATTTATTGTTCTTTAGTTGTCTCTAAAAACTTGCCCAAAACTAATTGTGGCCGCTTTTGACGGGAACAAGTTTTGTAAGGTAAACTACAGTGAACAAATTGTATATAGTGATTTAATAAATATTAAAGGTGTTTTTCTAGCCTAGACTTCAGCTATTTCTAAAAAAATATCAGATTATGAAGGTATAAGAAAAAAATCGAAAGTAGTTTCGCAGTACCCGTCGCCTAAAGGAGCGAACATACTTGTTCACGCGTTAAATAGTTATAAATAGGAGTTTAATACATATGGTTTTTAGCATATACTTATTCTTAGTCACATATTACTTTATTGTTTATTGTTTTTATTAATACCTTGTGTTTTTTATGAAATAAACAATAATACATATGTTAAAGTTTACCACAACCCGCCAATAGATGGCGTTAGTAATACTTTTTGAGTTATACAAAATATTACTATATTCTAAAAAATCTACAATTTCATAATAACATATCAGCATATTTATAAACCCATTATTTCATTTTATGTTTGATCAAATTTCTAGTAACCTAATTACCCCCGAGATGTCGTTGAACCCACCGTAAAACGCGCTATTAAGATTTTTCCGGGTTTCATATGGTCTCAACGATATTGTAATCTCGTTACCTCTCTTATATCTTCTACAAAAGTTTATTTATACAGTGTGACTACTGATTAAAGTATAGTGTTTAGAAAACAGTGCTTCATCTTTGGGACCCTTTAACAATACTGCTGTTAAAAAAATGGTGAGTGCGTTTTCTGGCGTGGCGTCTATAGAACTATATTCCCGCCGGCTTGCCTTATTTTAATTAATTTGTACCTATATCCTACTCTACTGCCCTAGAAGAATAGGATTCTGTCAAAAATGACATTTTAGTGGCAAGTTTTTATAGCCGACTGTACTTTTCTTTGGATATCCATCAAATGGTCACTGAGACGATTCTAAAGAGCCCAAACTCAGTAGGTAGGATTGCTTTTTTATTGTAGAGTTCCTAATGGCCACCTTCCGGTGCCATCATCAGATCAGCCCCATGGTACCATATTATTGTATTGCCATCAAAGTTACGTAAGTATGCAAAATTTCAGCTCAATCGGTTGACGATTTCTGCTTCAAAATTGAGTTGCAAGATCCCACCCGAACAAACATACTTACATACAATGCAAGTTAAATAAAAGCTTGTAAAAAGTAAGAAGCTTGTAAAAAGTAAGTCATATCCACTCCAGCTTTACAAACGATATATTTCACGCCACCAATTTTGAGTAAATTACTTTATGTCACGCTAGTCCGTAAGTGGAATTCCCTGCCCGCTACGTGAGAAAATGTCACTTCCTGGCCAGGGCAAGACGCAAAACTTTAGACAAACCTCGGGTGGTAATTCGTAAAGCCTCCGATCGCATATTTATGGCTTTCGCCTTTAGCTTGGGCCACAAATACCTCCGATCCGACACATTCACGAATTCACCCTGCCCATACTATTACCACTATTACTGATTAAGCCGTGTATTTTTTCGCACTTTCTCTCATGATTAGATCCGACATACATGTATTTCATGTATGTAGCTAGTTTCCTTTCGATGTTACATAATATCAACCCTCTATTTTCCGACACAAGGTTACTGTTCCAATAGTATATATTGTTTGAGATACAACTTTCTGTTCTGGTACAGGATCCCGTGCACGGCTGAGCCGGGTGATCCCTCTTTTATAACGCTTTTATTAATATTGTTTAGGCCATAATGTATCGTTCAACGTGAAACCTTATTTTATAAAACGTATATAAATTTGGTTTACCGATCTATCAAATTTATTAGCCGTAACGAGAAGCGAGCTGGCTTGGTTCACAGAGCAGAAGATACGTTGCGTACCTACTTAGTCATGAAACGGATGTTTAATGAACTTAAATATCTACCTACCTATATATTTACATATGTGAAATGGAAATATGTATACTGAAATGTAGTCCAATCTATTTTATCTTAGTTATCTTATCGGGTCGCCCTTTCCTCACAATGCAACAGCCAGACTATTTAGTATCAAAAATTCAAAAAAATACATTCAGTGAAAAATAGAACCTCCTCCTTTTTGGAAGTCGGTTAAAAATATAATGAATGTTCTTATCAATTGTCAAAATGGGTCCCGTTGCTGATTCAGGCTAGTTAACGTTAGTTAGGTTAATTAAAGAATCAGCTTTTTTCGCTCTAAACTGGGAATGAGTCTCCATTTAGATTTATTGATTTTATTATATCCTAACAAGTTGCAGTTTAGCCCTGGGGGTAGTGGCGCTACAAACAGCTTTCATATGGCATGGCTTTCATATGCTTTCGTATATGGATTATAAAATATCAGTAGCGATAAGTATGTCACCAACCATATTCAAGACATTGTTTACCGGAATGCTGCTCAATCCTGCGTTCTTTTTCTGAAATAAATACTGAACCCTATAGCTTTGGCTTTGTTATAAGAAAATTTCTTGAAATTCAACATCTTGTTCCTCTTTGTTTACATTCGCTGACATTCAACGTCAGTTTAGAAAAAATTTGGCGTTGCCAGAAGAATTAATAAGTAAGTACCACTAAAAATCCGCAATATGGCGTGGGGTAAAACCCAACTTGTGCTATACCTACGTAGATTCAGTTAAATATGTATATGTCGCAGTCAAAAGTGTGAACTGGTCAAAAGGACTTTTAACCGACAAAAACAGGCAAAACTGCTTTTGACTGAGCGTGTTGGTCAAAAGTAGTTTTGCTTGTTTTTGTCGGTTAAAAGTCCTTTAGACCAATGTGCAAAGGTACGAATGTAGGTACCTGCGGTTTTGACCAACACGCTCAGTCAAAAGCAGTTTTGCCTGTTTTTGTCGGTTAAAAGTCCTTTTGACCAGTTCACACTTTTGACTGCAACATATATACCTACCTACATTAACTTAATAGAATCTAGTGCTCTGAATAATTAACTCCCCAATGGGATTACTTTGCATTTAGCAAATAAATCGACTCTACTAAGTTAAATATTTAATTCGCAAAGATCCAGCGAAAAGGGTAAACAAATCAAACGTTCAAGAACGTCTATATATACGATTTGGAAGTAAATACTCAGGAATAAGATCGAATGTTGGATACATGTTTGTGACTTGGATCACGAGAAGCTAGATCATTACGTGCGAAGCCTGGTAGAGGATTCTACCGTGCTACGGTACAAAGTCGTATCTCACTATGAATTCCATATAAAGATACGACATTTTACTGCAGCGTGGCAGGATTTCGCGCTTCAAACGGGGTTATTTCGGGACAAATCTGTTGCGACGCTCGCTGTTACCCCGTGCCCTTTGACGTATATCTTACGTAAGCTTCTAACACAGGTTTCCATTTCCTAATTGAATAGGTACAGGTGCTTTGTGCCGTATCGGTTGTGGTTGGCATTGTGCTGTGAATACAGCAGCAATGCCTTTGACATGGTCCTACAGAACAAGGCTAGCATATCTTGTCGCGACTTCGAAAGGTTAAACTTCTCTACCCACTAATATTTCAACTTTAGCGATGTGATTTATTTAGGTTGAAATGTCTTTTAATGCATGCTTAGGATAAGCTAGGTAGTTATTTAGTTCCGTATACTTTATTGCACACCTAATACAGTTCACATACGGAAAACATAAGTACAATTTTTGTATACATCAACGTCAAAAGCTTTATAATGTTGGGCAAGTTTTTGTGAACGACTACAGAACGAAAAAAATATTTTACAGTGATTTCAGCAATACCCTTTTGCAATTACTAATTTGTCTGCCTTAGAAGCTATAAGAAAATACAGGAAGTGGCACTAGTTTCGGATGTTACCCGTCGCCTTAATAAAATGCTTAGTAGGAGAAGCCAACCTTGTCTATTTGCATAACATATACAAAAACCATAATAAACATTTTTCATTTTCATTCTCAAAGGTAGACTATCATTCTACTTTTGAGAATGAGAATGTTTTTTTTTATAATAGTCTGTATCTAAAAATATTAAGCGATTTTGCAGTTTTATTCAGGGGATGTAGTGAAAGCATTTACTAACTAAGTTCCAATGTTTTAGTATCACTTCCGCCATCTTACCCCAATAATGATGACATTTTTTGTGGCAACAGCTGCGCGGCATCCGATTTCGTAATGAAATGTATGAAATATGTCTTCTCAGGCTCCACTGGCCGTAAAAAGTATAATGAATTCGTTGGTCTGTATGTCTACTCACTGATTAGCGTTAGAAATGTCGTTAACTAGGTAATTTAGTGATTTAAATATCATTTTAATTCACCGTTTGGAATTAATGGTTGACTAGAGATCGGCCTCATCTATTTTAATGTTATATACGATGTAATCATTTTTAAGTGTGACAAAGGTTACATAAAATACAATACATTTTTTTAAATAAAAGCTGTAAATTATTTGGTTTGTTGGGCTTTTAGAAAGTGATGAAATGAGGCCGTGAAAATATAATCCACTCTGAACGCAAAACTATCTTATATACGAACGCGTATGGTTTGATTACCTATTTTACGCAACATAGTCCGTGTATTTATTTTATTCTGTTTTTAGTATTTGTTGTTATGGCGGCAACAGAAATATGTAAAAAAATTAACTGTATATATGTATATACTAGTTATCACTGTTCATGAGATACAGCCTGGTGACAGGCGCACAGACAAACCCTTTGGGTACGGAACCCTAAAAAGTGATAAAAAGCAATGCTATTTCCGCACGAACAAATCGTCGTAACACTCATTAAATAACTTCTCGCCGAGTCGGCAAATTAATTAAAACGAAAATAAATTCCCTTGAAAGCTTGTAATAACATTAAATTGAACTTTGAAACGCCCACGTGCACTAAATTTAGATTCCTGAATTGAAAAGATCAAGTGAAAGGTGTCAAGGAAAAAATATTAGAAAGAAGTTAGGGAGCTAATTAGGGAGTTGTGAGATGACAGGCAGCCGAATTTGCAGTCGCCTAAAAGCATAATTAGGTTATATTTCATCTTCTTTTAATCCTCGTCAAAAAAGAGTGTTATTCTTTAGATAGGTATGTATATTCGACTATGGGCCTAACTATGCGTGGCATCACATAAAATCTTGTAAACATGACCTCGCGCACGCTACCGCCTCATTCATTCAACCGCGGGATTTACTGGTAGTACTGAGTACTACATATGTTACACATAAAAGAAAATCTATGATATGATGACGAACATGCGTGTAGATAAATGTATGCAAAAGTACATTTACTTAGACCATAAAATCAATAAAACACTCAAGTGATCCTATTATAAAAGCGCACTCGAGTTTTAAGACCTCTCATTATGTAACAGTTGCATAAACTACTAATCTAGGTATGTTAATTTGTGCTGTAATGTTACATATTACGATCGAATAACTAATGCTCAAAGGACGCGTTTGTGCAACCATTCAGCAGTGCCCGTACCATGAGTTTACGATAAGCATACACTCTAGCGACTACGTTAAAGGTTTGTATGGAGAATTGTAGTTCTACAAAGTAATCGCTAGGGGCTGTACTATTCTCCATACAATTTTTTCCGCTTTCCCTAGCGAGTATGGTCACGCTAACTCTTGGTAAGGGCACAGGGCCCGCATGTGAACTCATGGTAAGGGCACAGGGCCCGCATGTGAACTCATGGTAAGGGCACAGGGCCCGCATGTGAACTCATGGTAAGGGCACAGGGCCCGCATGTGAACTTTGCGGTCCTCAGTGACCCTAGGGTGCACGGTGATCCACTTTATCTCGACAGCGCCACGTGACCCAAAGACCTTTATTATCTCTTGCATAGCGAGATTACATATTAGACGAATAATCCTATTACACCAAGAGACAAACTATCTATAAAACACTTTTATTTTTAGTAACTACCTATCGTCAAACAAACACTCAGTACGCACTGGGTTAGATTTCGCTTACTTTTCTTTTGCAGGAAAAGATAATGGTGCCCCATAGCCCTGAAGTGGGCAAGCCGACGGGAATCGGGTTCTATGGACGCCAGGCCACTGGTCAACACGCTTTTATTGGCTTCACTTGTAATTAAGTTTGTTTGTTTGTAAGTAACTATAAAAATGTAATCAAATATTAGAAGTCAATTAGCCTACTTCTAACTGTCGTATGGAAATGAGACTTGTTATGTAGTTGCCGTGACAAATGACAATACAATTATATTGTATCTTGAAAGTGGGCATAGGAAGTCAGAATATCGTCGCTTTTGCTACTCGTCGCTACTATCACTTGCTAATGTATGTATTTAATAGTTATAAGAGATTATGGACAAGCGTATATGATGAATTACTTATAGGGCTTCCATCCCGGGATTAGAAGCCCTAATTACAAACCTTATCTAACCCAAGCTTCTAATGGACAATCTTTGAAAAAAGTTCATAAACTTAATGGTTTCAAACATGCGTTACATTATTGGAACAGGCTTTAGAAATGAAAGTCCATTATGGCTAACAAGGGGATCCGAAAAAATAACATGCCTATAAAAAGCCCGCGCGAATTTTACTATCGTTAAAGTTTGGCAGCGTCAGGGTCAGGGTAAGCCCTTATATTCCGCCCGAAAGGGCCGTGACAGGCGGACAGGCGCGAATCGCTGCACGAGTGTCATTTAAGGCCGACGTGTATGGATGGCAGCGCACATGGCACTTTTCCAGTAATAATCAAAGTTACTTTTGAAATAATTTTATTAAAACTTTCGTGAGACATATTTAATTATTGTATTAAGCGGTTTACACTCACGTGAAATTGTCAACAAATTGTGAACATGTCGGGCCGTTCCTGACAATTTCACGTGAGTGTAAACCGCTTAATACAATACTTTTGAAATACTAAAAAGTAAATAAAGGTAGGTCTGTCTCTGTCAGTTATTTTTCTAATTTTCCTTACAAACTGTATGTAGACTAACCAAACTAATAATATATACATAAGTACACCTTCGGAAAACTTAATGTTCCGATTACCGGTCCAACGTGTCCATGTACGCGCTGGACGTAAGATTGCAATTTCCCTGTTGTTTATCCACATATAAAACATAATTATCTGTATCGAATTAGTATGTATATTGTTTGAGATATTGATTAAATTACGGTGACTGTTAACAATTAAAATACTTGAGGATTAGCCGCCGCACGCCACTGGTGTGACTTCCGCTTTACGTCAAAAAAGAGTAGATTACTGTATGGTGGGAAAAAGTCGGTATTTCACTATTCACGACGAACACACGCCAATTTGGAACACAACACGTCCTGGCCAAATTAGACGTGTAGGAAAAATGGCGGCGATGAGGCGGCACATATGAAAGACAAGCACGTACCGTTACGGAAGTATTCGGGTTATTACGTATTATTAGGCGCAGTTTGAGAGTGCATCGTTTATCGTTTTGTCAATATTTCACTTCCTTGACTTGTCTTTTGGCAGGCCGGGACCAGTGTGGCCATCAATATATTTTTTTTACTGTTATAACAGACAAAACAAAGTGCTCAAACTCAAAAGATCGGTGACTTTTCCAGGTCACCCCAGATCGTTTAAAAAGGTTTTTTTTTATGTCATAGGGGACAAACGAACAAACGAATTGCCTGATGGAAAGCGAGAGGAGTCACAAGTGCATTGCTGGCCTTTCAGGTGGGAGCTCGCTCTTTTCTTGAAGGTTTGAAGGTATCTATCCGGAAATACCACAAGCGTCAATTCATTCCACAATGCAGTTGTGCGATGTGTCACGTAAGTACCTACTTATTCGATGTAGGTGACCTGATGGCATAGAAAACACAACATTTAACAAACAACCACACTGATTACACTGATTAAAACTCGGGCTTGGGTTGTCATAGCAACGCGGTTTACCAGATTAGCTCGTCGAGGAAGAAAATTGCCTCTAATAAGGGCTTTGTGCACCAATTGTGTTAGGCGCGTCTCTCACCTCGAGTGTGTAAAGCGAGTTAGTAAAGGGCCCTTTTCAGGCAGGACGACGTGAGGTTGGTTGTCGGCCACACGGTTGCCTACTTCCAGTCGCCATTAAGGGATTAATATGGAAAAACAACTGCGGGAAAACGTTAGATGACATCAAGAAGGAAAATGGACATTTCAACTAATAGAGAAGAGCCTAATATTTAGGTAGGTAAGTCAGTTGGGGCAAGGACGTCAGCGGGACAAGTGCACCAATGGTAAATATAAGAATAACACCGGAATGATAGACGAGACTTTTGTCGTCATCACGCTATGATTGGTCGGTTGGTTCTGCCAATCCGTTTCTGTGTTGCCACGTGCCAGTGGTGTATCATAATAAATATTCCCCGATTCCCTTGACACCTGTATGGATCTCATATGATCGCGGGTGTCTAAATGCGACAAAATAAAACATATTCAAAGAACATGACAAACAAAAAAAAAAATTGTTGTACCACTCGCGGCAAAAATTTTTTTCCTTATAATTATTTTATTACGTAGGAAGTCTCACAAGCCAACTTACCTACCTAAATATTAGGCTCTTCTTTATTAGTTGAAATATCCAATTTCCTTTTATTTTTTATCTAACGTTTTCCCTCATGCTGTGCCTCCAAATTAACCCCTTAGTGGCGACTGGGAATAAAACATGTTTGCACGGTAGTTTATTTACATACTGGGGGTAGTTTATAACTTTACCGTGTTTTATTGTTTTAGTGCCCGGCCGTGTCCAACCGACGAGCTGGTTGCGGTCGGCAAATTGGCTTGATTAATTAAAACTTTGTTAACTGACAAACATTGGCTAGAGTCATACGCATACGTCATACTAATACATGTATAAGAACTTTGTAACTATGTGGCAATTTTTTTTTCAAACATGCAATGAAATGTCGACATAACGTGCGATATACAGGCTTCGAAGTATCACGTTTCGGGCGGAACAACTCGAGAAGACTGTAATAGTACATTACATCAGAGGCCGGGAAAATGAGGATTTCCGGCCAAGTAGGTATATACGGCCGAGCGAGCGTGCGAGCGAGGCCGGATAGTGATACGAGGCCGGGAATCCGTTTTCACGACGAGGCATGTATAGTGCTTTTCTCAAACATACAATGAAATAAAAAAATATACTTCAAAGAATAACACTTAATATTGTTTGTCCGATATTTTCCGAATTTGACCGAATTTTAAAAATCAGATTTCAGATTCTGACTCAGGAGCTCCAAAAACCCCCGGATACCTAATTTCAGCCTCCTAGGACCAATTTGAAATTTTCTCCATACAAATCGTTTTTTTTTTCTATATTTTCCGAATTTGACCGAATTTTCGGACAAGATTTCAGATTCATATTTTTGAGCCCCGAGAGCCCCCCGATACCGAATTTGACCAAATTTAAAAAATCCGATTTCAGATTCTGACTCAGGAGCCCCAAAAACCCCCGGATACCGAATTTCAGCCTCCTAGGACCAATTTGAAATTTTCTCCATACAAATCGTTTTTTTTCGACATTTTCCGAATTTGACTGAATTTTGTTTGTGTTCTTGAACAGGTTAAACAGCTGAATTATATATTTTTGAGTGGCGTATTTTTTTTTCATTGCATATAGTTTTAGAAAAGCACTA
The DNA here is from genome assembly GCA_947623375.1 of Apotomis capreana. Taxonomy (NCBI): domain Eukaryota; kingdom Metazoa; phylum Arthropoda; class Insecta; order Lepidoptera; family Tortricidae; genus Apotomis; species Apotomis capreana. Next base: position 3,671,260 of record OX392501.1, read on the forward strand.
TATACATGCCTAGCCATGAAAAGGGCTTGCCGGATTCGTATCACTATCCGGCTTCCCTGCGGTCGGCCGTCTGTACCTACTCACCCGGAAAGCCCTCTTTCCCGGTCTACAGTAATGTACCACCTATTATGATACGAATTGTTCTTTTCCGGAGGCACTTGAATGTTAAAGAATAACCTGAATAACTCATAATACAAATGACTCAGACCAACAAAAAAAGATAGACATGACAGCACGAACAATCTAATGAAGCCATTTTATACTACGCCACATTAGTACTTACATGGCTCACGCATACAAATACAATCAAAACTACGTCAACTGCTCCTCAGTACGCGGCGCGCAGCGGTGAAACTGACATGTTGAAAAAATGGTCTCCTGCGTTGTAAAAGGGTGTACAAAACACAGTGCGTCAACCAAAAAGTCGGACGGAGTAACTTATCACGTATAAGTATCAAAATAACATCTTAAAATCATTTTTAATAAACACTGAAAACCTCAACGGTCTGTCGAAGTGACAAAGCATGAGTGTTACCAGAGTAAGATTTCTAATTACCCCAAACGATTACGGACCTTACATGAAGTCGTAGTGCAGCGCCATATATACTTACCTCTTTGATTTGCTATCTCTGTACCTACTAATAATTGTTTATGTTTTAAACATTTAAGGTTCCCAACTAATATTAAAAGAAAGAAAATTTGGATAAATTTTGTTAGAAAGAGCCGAAACGAACCAAATAAAAAAAGCGCCGTTTGTTCGAATCATTTTGATAATAACGATTTATACACAACAAATCGAGGACTTCGCCGTATGATCAGAACCGGATATCCTAAAAAGGTTTATTTTAACAAATTTTGTCCTTTTAATTAATTAAAATGTGTACAATCCCAAAGTTACCTATTATTCGTAATATTTTTTCAGTGGTAAGGTTAAAATACGAACTTTTTTTACCCGTTTTTTTGCATAAATTTATGGATACAACATTATCTAGGTAAATTCGCTTATTATTTATTTAATCACTAGAACTAAAAACTACCAAAAATAGTCGCGCGTCAGCGCTTGCAGAGGACGGACAGCTTTGAACCGACTGAAAACAGGCATAGGAAACTGCGCTTATAACTGGCACAAATGGGGTTGGAGCATGTCACCTGCTTGCGACTGCGGACATCCAGTTCAGATCATCGAACATATAGTCATGGAGTGCCCTCTCACAAGGTTCAAGGGTAACTTAGATGACATCGTGAACATCTCCGATGAAGCGGCTGCCTACTTGAAACGGGCAAAATTTTAATTTTAGTTATTATCTTGATTATCCAGTGACCTATAATAATGCCATACGATAAATAAATAAATAGTGAGATTAAATATGTAATTATAAAACACAATTACGAAATTACAAAAATAAATTACAAATTAATTTGCAATACTCTCGCATAGTTTCAGTCACTCTCTTTCAACAGCCGCCATCCGCAAACAAATCGCAGGAGTGTTGCATTGCACCATATTGCACTGAACTAGTTAAGGGCGTTAAAGAAGAAATCATAGACAAGATAGAGAACTCTTTAGAGAACTTTTAACATATCACCCAAATTACAGGGAGCTTTTCTTTCAGGTGGCAACACTTACACGCACACACCTTTAAAAAAGTGGCTTCATTAGATTGTTCGTGCTGTCATGTCTATCTTTTTTTGTTGGTCTGAGACAAATGAAATAACATCATTGCGCTTACCAAATCTATCTATAGGGCCATAATTTGTTTCTAGGGAAATAATGTCTTAGCAATTGCCCATCTGGTGTTATTTATTTTAATTAAAATTGTGCACATGTATATAGTATTGTGCAACGGAAATGAGAAAGTGTTTAATAATTTTACGCCACCCTAATAGGCCGTCAGTGGGATTTACAGCGCGCTACGCGAAATTCTCACTTCCAGGCCAAGACAAGACGTAAAGCTTTAGACAAACCACCGGCGGTAATTAGTAAAACCTCAGATCGCATATTTATAACACCTGCGATCTGGGACATTTACGGATTCACCGCCCTAGGTACGTGATGTACTATTTTTCCTACAGGTTGTGTCATTAAATACAGCACAAAGAAAAACATGTCGTAGTTCATTACCGTCCTATGCGAGTATCACCGAATCATCGGCCGACAATTAAAATTTGACAGTGATCCTCGTACATAAGTAGAGGTACGCAGGTATCAGCTTATCTAAAAGACTGTGAAACTCAAATGTTGCGCCACTAATTGAAACAACAGCACTGACTGTACTTTACAACGAGTGCTCGTCCCATTCACACGTCAAGAGACAATTAAAAGGTATTCCAGGGTTATAATGAGAATTACAAACAGGTGGTATTTTGGCTGACTCCCAAAAGACTGCCTGTTCCTACACTAAAATGACGTTTTTCAGTGTAATATTCCAGTCAGTTACGTCGTTTTATGAATATCCTAGTGCTCCGTTTGAAGCTTAGGCACCGAGTTTCGAGACGTCTCTACGAGTCTGAAATCATTAAATAATAACATTCGGTTGAGAGTGCTTTCAGACTACATTACAATTTCTCTGTACTCAGTAATTATTACGAAATGGGTACTCGAATTTCGTGGAAGATTGAATCTCTTGACGTGTCCTAGTAATTTGCTTTTTAATCTTAGAGTTTTTAACACAAGTTTTCGCTACATGTTATGTCTGCATTGACCCACTTGACTTTATGAGTGTACCTATCTACTACGATGATGTTTTTTTGGAATAATGCTATATGTTAGCAGTTAATTATTATTACTGACGGAGCGAATTTTGAAAATGATCAGATTATATTCAGGACTGAATTTCCAAACGGCAACGTGTCTCAGCCTCCACCTCCACAGGTCACTGGGCCCAACCGCGTATGATTGGAAACCGTTGACCATGCCGTCCGGACCGAACCGGCAATGCGATAACCAAACTTGATTTATTCAATAACACTATCTGAAATTCCAAAACCAACTCTCAACGTTACATGATAAAGTTTACATTGTAAACAAAAACAAAAGAGATACGACCAGTGCAGTGCTTGTAAGGTGCACTGAAAAAACAAAAAGGTACAAGCGCCTTAATGTTGGGAATACACATATAATCTTTCGAGAAATAGGTGTGAATACGGGAAGTGCAGACCTTTACCATGAGTACCTACACGCTATCAGAGTTGTAAATTCTTAGGTTATCCGATTAGTAGGTATGTTTTATCTGTATTTATTTATATGTGTATATATTATATGTTTTTATCTAACTATTTATTTATTAAAACTTGTTTAAGTTAGTTGCACCGCCCACAATTTATCTGCTTTGCCCGAAGGTTGACTGGTAGAGAATGCCTCATGGCATTACGTCCGCCTTTTGCATGATAAGTTTTCTTTTATGCAATAAAGATTAAATAAATAAATAAATGAGTTATAACGTGACTGTATAGGTCGATTCACTAAAGCTGGCACGAATGGAATGAATGAGTGAACGATAATATTTATGTGTGCGTCACAAAATGATTACATACAGGTTGATACAATAAGTGATTATGAATGTGAAAATTATCGAACCAAATTAAATTCAAAATGACGAATGGCTTTTTTTTTCAAAATTTTTAAATTGGTGCTAGGAAGCTGAAACTCGGTATCGGGGGGCATTTGGGGCTCACAAATATGAATCTGAAATCGGTGTCCGAAAATTCTGTCAAAGTCGGAAAATATCGAAAAAAACAATATTTGAATGGATTTTTTTTTTGGAGTCCCGTATCTCGTAAACGGCTGGAGATGGGTAGGAGATGCTCAAACAAATATCATAGGTGTCGACGACAACGCCGCCACATCAACGCGATAATCTCCGGGCAGCAACAAGGCGGGCTTCAAGGCCAACCGGCCCGGTGCGGTACCGGGACGGAGCGCCCGCGCGGACAGCCCGCGACTCCACCGACGGACGCGCTTCGCTATACACGACACATTGTTCGCGCCGCGACTTGGCTATTTTGTAGTTTTTTTATTTATTATTTTTATTAGAGTTTGTACAGTCCGCTCTTAGATTCATTCTATAGTCTAGTTCTCCTTCCCGTAAAAATAAGGCACTAGACGTAACAATAGGGGACCCCCACCCGAGTACAGTCGTGAAAAAAAAAAACAAAATGGCGACTTTTTTTTTCGAAAATTTCAAATTGGTCCGAGGGGGCTGAAAATCGGTATTGGGGGGCTTTTGGGTCCTCCGACTCAGAATATGAAATCGGATTTTGAATATTCGGTCAACTTCGGATAACATCGGACAAACAAAATTTAGTAATCTTAGCTCGACGGAGGGCCGAGCCATTTCTGAGCATAACTTATTGAATCGAATGGGTCTTAGCCTCGGATACTAGTACTTTCAATGAAAACTATATTGAATAAAATCGGTCGAGCCGTTTTTGAGTTATTGCAAAATTTCATAATTTTCTTTAAAATGACGTAAGTGCCGCGCGGTGTCCCTACACTTCGAACGCTACACATATTGGTTAAGTGCCAAACTATATTAAAACATTTCGCTCAATCTGTCACGTATTATAGATAACTTCCAAAAGATAATAAGTAATTACTGTTTCTTGGCGTGTACGACCTTTTTATAGGGCTTGAAATCTTTCTCGTAATTTTCGTCTATTGTGAAGGACGGGCAACTACGGGACCCTTTACTGAGCAGTGAGCGTGGCCCGACATGCTCCTGGCCGGTTTTTTATAATTCGAACTAGTCGTCCGTCACCTATTAATTCTTGACATTAACCCTTTACCATGCCGCGAAGACAAGAAGAAAATGTGGGTTACGTTAATACCATTGCATAGTCCCACATGGTTAAACTCATACGAGTCAATGGAATAGTATCATCCCACATCCTAATTCTGGTCATACACCGATTGCATGAATATTAAGCAATATGTACAATTTTATTACACTGCCTTACAACAGTCAAAATCTAAAGTATGTCAAAAAACTAGCGTCTTCATAAAACACCATGATAGTAAAATATTTGTGTATCAAACAGTTAAATATTCCTTTCGGACATATATATTACTTGTTTAGTCTACATATTGTGCGGATTATTCTTATATTATACCTAATAATTTTTATTTTTCTTGAATAACAAAAACCCATTTTGTTGTTGTTTACAAAATATTAGGCCCCTGTATAATAACGGCACTCACACTAACACTCAAAGTGACAAGTGACATAACTTTCATTCAATCCATTCGCGCCAGCTTTAGTGAATCGACCTATACTCGCTAACGTTTTGTATGGAAAACAGTACAGAGCCCCTAGCGGTCATATTGTAGAACCACAATTTTATTCTCGAGTACAGTCACTGAAAACTCGTGGTAAGGGTACGTGAGCAGGTTTAAATTCAAAAGTAAAAAGATGTCAGAGCCTACGAGGGGGGAATACACATATGACCTTTTTGGTTCGTGGTAGTTGTGATCGTCGGAATGGGGCCACCTGTGCGGCAGATGATGCCGCACCTGGCCGTTCGAGCACGTCCGAATACTTTGATTACACTAGTAATAGCACGTGTGCTGTCCCTTTCTTATTTTGCGGTGGAGATAAGGATGGCGATGGGATGCTTGATGAGGGTAAGAGGTAACGATGTGTAGCCATATTGCTAATAGTGATGGAATTTATTCTGTTAGGTGCAGGTGGTGATTTGATAGGTACCTTTAATACCCCACATGATTCAAAATTGCCTAATTTAACGACCTCAACAGACGTCGATTGTAAATACTTAATAGAAGAACACAAAGGACACCAAGCCTAAGTCCAAAGTAATTCTACACACCATTTTATGAAAAAACGAATGTTAAAAAAATGTGGTAGGTACGGATGAATAATCCCCTAATTTAAGATATGTACTAAAAAACAACTAGTGGATCCGATAATTTTTGGTACGGATATAAATGTTTTATTAATATATTAAACTTTATTGCACATAACAGAAGTCAGTATAACTCTCTATACTCTCTACCAGTCAACCATAGGGCCAAAAGAGATAATAGAAATTCTAATTGTACCGAGAGCATCTAGGTTACAAAAGTAAATACTTTAAAATACACATAATTACCGGTTACCATAATTACCGTATTTACAAAGATACATACATACATATTTACACACTAAAAATATAAATTAATTATGAATACAGATATATACGGATGCCTACAATATTTTACTAAATGTACACTGTATTTAAATACTCCTGAGAACTATTTCACACCGTTCCGAATAAACTGCTAACCTGCCAGCAAATTTAAATCATATTCCAGTATACTGTTAATTCGCTCTATTTAAACACGTATCGTGTGATTATCATAAACACGTATGTTATCCAACTGTGTTTTAAAAACTACCTTTATTCACGTTACATAAAGTTCCCTTTTAAACCACATTCAAGAGAAATAGGTTATAAAGTAAGCTACGTGTGTAGGTGACGTCACCCGGGGGTAGTAAGTCTTATGCTTCTGATTTCATTTGAGATTGGCTTCGCGATTTTAGCTCATCTGATGCGAAATGAGATTAAACGGCATTCGACGTTCCGAATGCATAAAATTTTTTATATTTTAATAAATTAAAAATAAAAACAAGTAGGCTAGGGTCCTTAAAATAATTAGTGATTAACTAGATTATCTGAAATGGAGGACACGTATTATTCTTTTGTCAATGAAACAAAAAAAAAATTAAGAATACTTACAATAATATTGTAGTCAGTCTAAAGCAAAAGTTTTTTACTTATTTTTCTAATGAACTCTTGCTTTTATGTAGTAAGCAAAAGGTAGAAGCGACTAGAATGGGTAACATCATCATGAACATTTTAAGAGGGAGTAAATATGCTCATCCTAAGGCTAAGGGGAGAAGGTAAAATAAGCATCTTCAAAGTAATAGTATTTTAATGTAAAAAATTGGGCAAGTGCGAGCCCGACTCGCGCATGAAGGGTTCCGTACCTATACATATATATAATCTATAACAAGTTTGTTGTATGGGAGCCCCCCTTTAATATTTATTTTATTTTATTTTTAGTATTTGTTGTTATAGCGGCAATAGAAATACATCATCTGTGAAAATTTCAACTGTCTAGCTATCACCGTTATTGAGATACAGCCTGGTGACAGACGGACGGACGGACGGACGGACGGACGGACGGACGGACAGCGAAGTCTCAGTAATAGGGTCCCGTTTTTACCCTTTGGGTACGGAACCCTAAAAAGTGAGTTATTATTATTGGGAGAAATAAGGTAACTGCGGACATATCAACATCCTGTCTAAATGTACGTTATGTAGGTTAAACCTAGGATATCGAATTTGCGCTGACCCACAGCGCAAGAGCCAAGTTATCACAATGGATCTTAATCGGATCCATATCCAGGGCCCGCCGCAACGATATGAAGTTTCACTTTGCTGTTGTGTCTGGTACACCATCTAGCATCCCATGCGCCAGAGATATCCTTATCAAATATACGTCATGTAGGTTAAACTAGGGATATCGAACGCCGCTGACCCACAGCACCAGAGCCAAGTTATCATGAGGATCTTGGTTGTTATAGGTTATCGCGGGCCGGCTTTCCACAACTCGACCACTTACAATGCACCGATTTTGCGCGAGGGGTTGACGGCACTTATTTTGCCAACCCAACTCTACCAGAAAACCTAAGAGTCCCTCAGTTCCAGTGACCTCGGCGACCCGAGCTGGCCACATCAGGACATTCTAGAATGACGCAGGCGGCTGTCTCCTCGGCCTCCATGCAGGCTCTGCAAAGAGGGCTGTCAATAACACCTGAGTGAATAAGTGCTTGTTTAGTAAGGCATGTCCAGTTAGTTATTGCTCCAGTTACATAAGGTAGCATCCTTTCATCCTTTCCAAATGTATCATGTCGGTTCATCATTGTATAATTCGAACGACGTGCACTGTTGAACAAAGGCCTCCGCAAGATCTCCAAATCGACCGGTCATGCGCAGCCCTCATTCAACAAGATCACGCAATCCCTACCCGATCGGTATGGATCTTCTTCTGGCGCAGTTGCCACCCAATCGGCCCCACCAGAACCTCTAGCACAACTGTAAACGCAACTCTTTCTCGCGCGAGATATTTATCTATCCTTTTCTGTGCAGTACTGTGAGAGAGTGAAAGAGTGATGCATTACCGCGCGACAAGAGTCGCGAAGCATAGTTGTGCTAGACGGGCAGCAATAGGGTCTGCGACTAACGTAGCCCTGCCCTGCCACGTCATGTAGGTTAGACCACGTTAACCCCAGGATATCGGACCGACCCCGCTGACCCCCAGCGTGTTATCACGTGGATCTTGATTGGATCCTTTTCCCGTCCGCGGCCGCAACGATGTGACGTTTCATTTTATTTTTTTGCGGGAAAAATGTGCACTCACTTTGGGATTTGAAACTGGATCGCTTGGGGCCGACATAGCACAGATATAATAAATAGTTTTTTATGAAAATCTGTTACTCCGAGAAAATATAGTAACGCTCAATATGTCATGAAATTCGTAAGGAAAAATATTCCAAAAATATAAAAAGGGGTTGAAATACTTATAACTTTAAATGTACGCAAGTTTTAAGATTATTTTTTGTAGTCCAAGAGAAAAAATGTATATTATAGCCTCCTCATAATTCAATTAGGTAATATGCGATCCCCTTTTTTATTTTAGTACTTATATTTTAATAATTACTAATGTTCTGGAATACAGAGGACATCCCGTTTGTAGCTTTCATGTTGGAATAGTTTTAATGCAAACAAACAAAATGCAAGAAACGAGCAAACATTTCCTGGGTTAGGGTTTAATTAATGAATCATGCTCAAAGGAAGGTATACCTGAATATTAACGAATATTCATTAATTATTCGCGTGGACATTAATGTTGAATTCTGAAATTAATGAACGATTCAATTTCAGGTCACTAATTTGATGTCATAATTTATGGCGACGTTATTATGATTTGAATTGCATTAATACTTCTAATTGTCGATTAAATAAATCAATTGATCCGCAAATTTAGAGTTAGGTACCTACATAATTTATTTTCGTTTAACTTTAATTATGGGTAATTTTTGTTCCTATAGTTTGACATACTCGTACCGTACTAGTATTTTTTACAATCTAAATAAGAATATTTCATTTAGCAATCCGATACGTATTGACCAGTGTTTGAAATTATTTTATACGATCATGAACACATTTCTTCATGAAACTCCAAACTATCATCTCTTACTTTTCGATCAGTCAAGAAATACCTCATTCCATGCCGAAAGCGCGTAGCCTCTCCAAAGTCAGCGTAACACGCAAAATACGCATACCTATCGCAAAGCTGTTTTCCTAAAGCCGGGACGGAAGCAATACGAAGATGAAAAAATAAGAAGACACAGGGCTAATGTTTAACATATCTATAGGTCTTTTAAGGTAAAATCCAGCTTCAAACATTTTAAGGCCACCGCAGAATGTACCGGATAGACGGGCTTAGATTGGATCCTCTTTTCTTTGTACACGTTTGAGAGAGATTGTTTGGTCTTGTTTGTAACGTTTTGCAGAAGATTATATTACCTTTTTAACGTCAAAACCTTCTAACCTGCTTCGATAAAATAGTTATGCTATAAATACCCTGTCTACTATTTTGTTGCTGGTGGGACTTTTACTTATATAAATAAAATAAAGTATGTAAGTAGTATCTTACATTTCACCACACACGACTTGTGTCTCCGTGTAATGAAAGTCTTCGTGTTTTTCTTACACAGAAGGATGAGCACTATGTAGGCACAAATTTTCACTAAAATTTGAAGAAATAAAAATAGAACTAAAAAATTGGGCAAGTGCGAGTCCGACTCGCGCATGAAGGGTTCCGTACCATAAAACAAGTTTGTTGTATGGGAGCCCCCCTTAAATATTTATTTTATTTTATTTTTAGTATTTGTTGTTATAGCGGCAATAGAAATACATCATCTGTGAAAATTTCAACTGTCTAGCTATCACCGTTCTTGAGATACAGCCTGGTGACAGACGGACGGACGGACGGACGGACGGACGGACAGCGAAGTCTCAGTAATAGGGTCCCGTTTTTACCCTTTGGGTACGGAACCCTAATAAAAATCGGCTCATATAAATGTTGGTACAATATACAACGTGTCCTGGCCTCTGGACAAACATGAAAGGTATGTGTTGACTGTTGATTAGGGTATTTCTAACTGATGTACAAAATCTTACGCCAAACGGCACAGTATTTACGGATAAATAACTGATTTACTATTTATTACTTCGGAACAGCCTGTATGTAAATACATTGTAGTTCATATGTCATGTCATTAGTATCAGCGTTGTTGATGGCAAACAACTGATACTTTAATCTCAGCGTTATTGATGGCAAACAACTGTTACTGTATGTTACTATTTATTGTTGATTTGCCTCAATTAAATGTGTTTTTTTTTTCTAATCAAATAATATATATAATTAGAACATTCCTGAGACATAACTATATACTCGGGATTTCGGTTTTTGTCCAGAAGTCGAGGACACGTTGTATGTATAACACAAGTTGACGGTTGTGATACGCAGCCCGCACATATAATGCTGATTGTTACAATATGTAACGAAATTAATTCATAGGCACAGACTAGACCGGGAAGTTATCATAAACATCAAGGCCACATTCCTGTCATTCCCATGCCCGGACTAAAGTTATCTTCAATCTAACAACTTAGCCATACGGGTACGGATAAAATGTATTCGTGCTGTCATAGGTTTTAAGCGAATATACATATATGGGTCGCGGCCGTTTTCTATACATTTGAGTATACAATATTGTTGGCCTGGTTTGATTTCCCCATCATGACAGTTTAAGTAAAGTAGTTACCTATTCCACGGTCAAACCTGACCAAATCGGCGATAGGTAATGGACTAAAACCCTCTTTCGAAGAAATGTTTCAATGAGTTTGTTGTTGGGATAACATAACTTACTTACATATTTTCTGAATCAGCCCGTTTTAAACTTACCTGTAAGAGAAAACAAAAATTAAATTATTATAAGTAAGTACATATATAAAGTACATGGGTGATTATCTCAGCGAAAAAAAATTGCGGCGGAATTGATAACTATAGTGTGAAACAATTGTTTTAAAAGTTTTAATTTTTTTCTGAAAAGAAGACACAAATTATTATCTTAAGCCAAATCGCAAAGTATTGTAAAAGTCATTCATGTTTAATAATTATTTTTTTCGCGGTATAATTATAATTTTGGTGCGGCGTCCAGTATTCGTTGTTCCTCATAAATGTCTTTGATAGAACCATATCATCAATGCTTTAAACTAAAATTGCATTTGTTTATAATCTTTATTAGTTTAAGTATCTTATAAGGATATATAAATAAAGATTAATACATAAAAAGATACACAAAATTGAGCACTAAAAGTTGTCCGGGTGAAATTGACAATTTTGGTGGTAAATATTGAAAATGTGTTCATGGATGAACGAAACGCAACAAGATCAGAAAACGTGTGTTAACCTGTTCGTTTAGTTCCGCTCCGGCATGGAACGATGACACACATGTCGTACCTTGCTGGATCTGTCCACTCAGCACGTAAGTATCTAATTTTGGTGGGGTACAAATACGTTTTGACACAATTTTTATGGTGTATGGTATAGTGACTTAGCAATAATTGATTGTGTGTGAATTGTGTGTAAGACGTGTTAAAGGTTTCCTTTTTAAAATATAAATTTAAATGGGAAGTAAATAATACGGATATTTTTTAAATATTTTTTTAATCACTTTTTCTAATTTTGGTGGATCAATTTTGGTGGTTTTGGTGGTAATTTCAAAGTCACCAAAATTGTTTTATGCCACCAGAATTGTTTATTCTGTAATCTGTATATAATTACGCATTTGTAATCGCATTTTCAACACTTTTGACGAAGTGAATTTATTTGAAGTCAAGTATAAACACAATACATCTAATATTACAAGCTGTCGGTGAGGGTAATCTTAGCTTAGATATGCTTATGCTTAAGGCGGATTCTATAGCTCCTATCCTTTCCTATTTTACTATTGTTTTTTCCTCTAAAAAAATTGGCATTACCCTATAGATCAATCTTTGTCATGGGCACCTCATATTTCTGAGATCAGTAGGAAACTTTACGCGTCCCTTCATTCATTGAGGTTTCTGCAGAATTTCCTTCCTCTTCATACGAATATCATGCTTGTCCGCTCTCTTTTGCTTTGGTCTCCGCAAGTTTGATCACGTGTCTCAATACCGCGCTCAATTTAAATGGCTTCTGATCCGTCAGCGCAGAGACTTACATGTTCTTTGTCTTTTGTATAATGTCCCTTTCATTCCTTCTTCAGGACCTTACCTTGCAGGGAAGTTCTTTTACATGGCGGATGGTAGTGGCCATCGCCTGGGGTCAAGTGCGAATCTGGCTCTATCTATCCCACTGGATAGATCTCATGTTTACGATGTATCTTTTGCTGTGCGCGCCGTGAAATTATGAAATAAATTGTCTCCCGCCCTAAGGCAGACGTAGTCCGTAGCATCGTTCAAGGGGAAGTTCAAGAAATTGTGGCTGTCGAATGAATGATTATTTGATTAGGTTGCTGTTTTTGTTATAATTATGATTATATTTATGTTATATGTATTTATATAGATATTACGTAACATGTATTACTTTGACTGTTTGCCTATCTCTCTCTCATTTGGTTTTTGCATTTTCATTTGTGCTATTGTAAAGTTATCGTATTTGTACATGTTGATTGATTTGTCTGCCATTTACTTGTGTTTAACACTCATTTACTTGAAGGTTAATTGGAAGAAACCGCTTAAAGGGATAAGTTCGCTTTTGTACATGCTCATTTTTTTGAAATGTATGTAGTTTTTACGATGGCTAATCGCAAGAAAAATCAATCAAGAGAAGAAGTCCTCGAAAAGAAAAAAATATACTGTTCTTACAAACGAGTTAGTGATTGTATTTACATGGATATTTTGGTATAATTAAAATGATTAATTATACATATACTTTCTTTTCATTTCCAGCAGGCAATTTCATTGACAAATATTAATTTTTAGCACATGTAACTAATTTTGGTGTAGATGTACAATTTTGGTGGCAGGCAAATTACTAAAATCATAATATCTTTAAAACTATTATGTATAAAAAGGGTGCGTATTTTCTCACATAACTTTTTAAGTCTTATTATCTGAAGTCCGAAAATATTTCTCATACTATTTTATATCATAATGGTCACTCTTCATAAAAAAATGTAATACTAACGATCGGAACTCATAATTATCAGAACTCATAAGATCACTAATCATACAACTTGTTTATACTAATTTCTTTTTTCATATATTTTCTTACACTACTAATCGTAACTCATAATCATCAGCATTCATAATCATCCGAATTCATAATCATCAAAACTCATAAAATCAACACTCATACACCTTGTTCATACTAATATTTGAACCACTGATAATAGATTGGATTACAAAATTTGAACGAGCGAGCAAAACCTTTCAGAGCAGATCCGATGTGGCCGGGTTAGGTTAGAAGGTCAGGCGGGAGCGAAGCGTAGCGAGCTCCCGCCTGGCCTTCGTGGTTTTTTTTTTTTGCGTCCCGAAAAAAAGACTTGCTTGTTATTCATACTGTTTACATTCAAGAACAATCCACCCAACCACTTCCAGGAAAGTAATAGATTATATTAGGTTTGTTTCATAATAAAGGTACAAAAATAAACTTTTTTTTATATATTTTTATTTTTGGTCCAAAACTACCTTAAAAAAATATGCTTTCCATAATGTTACCATTATGAAAAACAATATTTTGAGTTCAAATATTTTCTAATGAATGCCATTACGAATAGGAAAATTATGATAATTGTCTGTTATGAAGTAACAGACAAGGAACAGTTATGAAAAAAAAAATATGAGTCTTAACATTTCTTAGTTATGATATTATTAAGAAAAAAAGTATGATAACTGACTGTTATGAGTTCCGATGGTAGTAAAATAAAAGTATGAAGAAAAAAGTATGAGGAAAAAAATTATGAAGAGTGATTGTTAGGAAGAAAAATCGGTAGTAAAATAAAAAATAGAAATAAAATTTTTATGAGAGCCAATATGGACCCGTATAAAAAAGGGCCATTACTACACAATATTGGTTATGACTTTATTCGTATTATTGATATATAATTTTGACTCTAACATCAAAAATAAAATAAGCCACCAAAATTAGGTAAATTTCGAGCTTGTTGAAATTCACCCACATATAAAGTTGATAGAAGAATAAAATAAAACCGGCTAAGAGCATGTCGGGCCACGCTCAGTGTAGGGTTCCGTAGTTGCTCATCCTTCACAATAAACTGCTGTTTTAAGCCCGAGTTTTAAGTTAAGAAAGATTTTAAGCTCTATAAAAAGGTCGTACACGTCCTAGAAACTGTAATCACTTATTACCTTCTGGATGTCAACTTACGACCTTTTAAAGAAAAAATATGAAATTTGGCGATAACTCAAAAACGGCTCGACCGATTTTGTTCAATATAATTTTCATTGAAAGTACTTATAAGGCCTCATTAACATGAATTTTTCCGATTTTTTTTGACCCGTGGTTGAAAAGTTAGAGGGGGGGGGACACTAATTTTTTTGTTTTTGGAGCGAATATTTACAAAACTGCTGACTTTATCAAAAAATAATGTTAGAAGACCCCTATTATTTTTACAAGACCTATTCAACGATACCCAACACACCAGTGTTGAAAAGAAAAAAAAAATCACCCCCACTTTAGGTGTTCGAGAGGTACCCGAAAAAAAAAATTTTTTTTTTTTATTTTATTTTACCGTTCTGTCGGCGTTATACATACACATACTCATACCAAATTTCAGCTTTCTAGTACTAATGGTCACGGAGCTAAGCCGCGGACGGACGGACGGACGGACGGACAGACGGACAGACGGACATGGCGAAACTATAAGGGTTCCTAGTTGACTACGGAACCCTAAAAAAAGGACGGGTTATACTCCGGGAGTGCTGGCAGAAGTGAAAACTCCGATTTTATTATATCTCACTGACACTTGATTTCTATTTTAATCTCTATTTCTTACTAATGTATGTTTATGATTACGCTTCACCATCTGTCACTTACAACATTTTGTTGTTCGAAGGCCCCCTTTCTTTGAAATAGACACGGTTGCTAGGTTACCGACTGACTGTTATCTGACGCGCGGATCTGTCGCGAGTTTAACATTTTGTACCCATCTAAAAATTGCCAAGCGCCGCTAAAGAAGTTTTCACTTCAAAAAAACTATATATGGGCAGCGGGCTTGTGACTTATGATGGTTGCTTTTATCATGCGATAAATAAGTGACAAAGCATCCGTCACGTTTTGACAAAATGCGAGTGTTAGTGACAGTTGCTTTGTCACCTATTAATCACGTGATAAACGCAGCCATCATAGGTATATGATGAAACTGTTCTTTTAAACTTAAGATATTGTTAATAAATATACCTTCATAAATTACGACACCGAAAGTGTCAGTGTAACAAGTCCCGCGGGCGCCAACTTTAGTGGACAGAACGTGAGACAATAATTTAGAAAAGTTCTTGACATAAACCGGGAGGGAATTAAACCTGATCCCCTTACTAATTCAGCGGTGTTAATAGAACTTGGTTCACTTTTCGTCGGTGGTATGCGATCTGTGGACTGCTTTACATTCCATGTTTCATTTGAGCGACGGGATGAGACTTAACTTTATAAAATTTTATGAATTCCACAGAAAACGGACGCCTGGGAGAAACGTTGGCATTATTTGCATTGAGATTGGATATGAGCCATAGAGACGTAGACTTTACAACTTGAAAATATACAATTATCTTCTGATAACGGAAAAACATTTGACACGCGAATGAAATCACGTAAGATCAGACGGGTCAATTTCGTCTTAGGAGGTCAGAGCTTCTTTTGAATAAAAATATGAAAACAATAATACTTCAAACTTTTCCAGGCCTGAAGTTTATTGGGGTTGAGATGCTATTGCCGCAACTTACCTTACTGTCAAATAAACCACAGTTCTAGCAAATGGCGCGGTCTGGTTTTTCATGAAAAATTACGGAATTTTATTGGACTGCAGGTGTACTGTACGAGTAGCTGTAGATGATTGAATATTGTCCAATCGAGCATCCAGCTAGATCCAATACCTCGCCGAATATATTGGATACCATCCACATCTAGCTATGGCTAGTTTTTATAGGAAACTGCGAGCAGTTAAAGCCTGCGGCACCTAATTCGATTCGATCGCTTCACCTCACACGGCCGAGTTCGTTACAGGGACGATTCATCGTCAGCTGATGCGGTTATGTTGGTACAACTGGTCGTGATTACGACACTTTCAGTTGGTACAACTGTTTCTCGTGTTTACATTTTCCGACAGTTACAATATGGAAGCTTATGTGCACGGCTTAGTTGCGAACATAATAACCGTTGTTCTCCTTTTGTTAGCAACGTTGCCAAAAGATTAAGGAGCCTCCGACTGGGTTAGTTTTTCGTCTGGTTTCACTATATTTTTGTGGTGAAATTGTTTCGTTTTTATAGACAGTATGTACTAGAATGAACCCGAAAAGATTGTGGTATTTAACTAGTTATATTTATATACGCGGTATACGACGAAAATGTTCACGTGATTCATTCCTTAAACGGAAGAGTACAAATTGCCCAGCCTGACAATGCCGAAAACGCCTGAAAACAGAGCACGTTAAAAATTGCAGTGATGTCGCTAATATCTATCTATCTAGCTAAAGGCTAAAACACACAAATTGGAATTCACGGGTAACATTCGCCAGTATAGCCCGAATAAGTGTTTACTTTCCTGCCTGTAAAGCTCATTATGTGGTATCCAATAATGAGTTTCATAAGGAATTATATTAGGGACACTTCTTTTCTTAATATGCAGTAATATTTTATTCATTTAATCGCATGGAGAAAAGTTATATGCATATCCAGTTTAGTCAACCAGTCCGTAGCTTAAAATAACAAATGAATATAGCGGTTAAAGAACCTCTATATTCATTTGTTATTAAGTGTTATTAACTGTTAAGCCAAAGGGCTTACCTACTTATCTACGCATCAATCTATTAAGTAATCTTACATGTAGGTACTGCAATGTAATGTACATGTAATAATTTCTGATCATTTAAAAACAGAAAAAACAGTAAAAAAGCTAAAAGATGTAACATTGTATGCAACTAGTCAGAGTAATCATTGGTACAGTTATAAAACAATTATTAAATTAACGAACCATGACATAATCAGTGAATTATTGAACAATGACTACATTGTTTATGAATTCACTGTGCTGAATGGAAAAGTACATATTACTCGACGTGGAAAAGTCAAAAACGCCTGAAAACAATGCTTGTTAAAATGTTCGCATAGGAAAGCTCATATAGGTAACCGCTAAAGGCCCGGCCACACTTGAACAACATTATTCACGGCAACAGCTGCGACTCGACGGGTAATATTGGTATTTACTTCGCTACCTTTCAGCCTGAATTTACGGAAAAATGGAATAGTGAGACATCAATACTGCGGCTGGATTTTAGCATGGCATTTTGCTTGAGTGGGTGTCAATTTTGTGGAAAGTTCCTTGAACCATGAATTTTAGCTGTATTCTGTTCCATCAGTTTTGTATTAATAGAATGCGCCCATTTTAATCGAGAACCAGCGGCGCGTCCAGCGGTTGAGTGAGAGATCCGAGCGCGGCGGTCATACTACTGAGCGAGACACACGTACCGTTCACCGTCGCACCTGCCGCTGTTGCGCGCGTTCATCGCCGTAATAAGGAGGTACCGACCGACAAACCAGTATTCTTGCGTCAAGATAACTAGACATTTGTTTTTTTTTTACTTTGATTAATTTCACTTTGATTCAGAATAACATAAAATCAGAACGTAATCAGCCAGATATTGTTACCCGCTGTTTTTCAGTTTCTTGACCACCATCGGTTTTACAGGACCAAAACAACGAGGTTCATAATTGCCTTGGGTACAATGAGCTGCAAAATTGCATGGCTGCTTTTGTGCAGTACAAAGATAACTTAAATGCGATCTACTATTATAATGTGTAATAGTCACACCTAGGGATTTCCACGTTACCACATGTGGAGTACTATGGAGGTAAAAAGCAATTACTTAATTCTTATTCTGGCCAATCCAGCCTCGGTGTGAAAATAGTGTTCGATCAATATATTCCCGTCCTTCTGATGCGCTATCTGTCAGTGTGTGACCTATAGGTAACGTGCATAACTAGAACAAAAGGTATTGTTGCAAAGCTAGCTCTAAAACTACTGCAGCTTTGATAGCTTTAGCCAACTGTGCCTGCCTATACAATTCCAACAATTGTGTATATGAAAATCATCAAAAATAGCGGTTAATTACATTTATAATGAATACGGATACATCCGGAGCACATACGGATATATCGGCGATGCGTTAGGCGCAGTTTGTAGAGCACCTTCCTACTGAGCCGGCAGTCCCGGGTTCGTATCCTGGCTAGGGCAAAAATTTGTGTGATGAACTCGAATAAGTATTTGTTCTTGGGTCATGGTTGTTCTATGTATTTAATTTAAGTATATATTGATCTATATAAATATGTATATTGTCGTCTTGTACCCATAACCAACCCATAACACAAGCCTTCTTGAGCTTAATTTGAGACTAGATCCATTTGTGTGAGGTTTTCCGATATTTATTTATTTATATATCAGTGAAGATTTTGTTTCATAATACCTATTTAAATAGAAATAATTACGGTATGCAAACAACAGTTCTCAAAACATATGCAACAGTTATCTCTTTGGTATTTTAAAACCACAAACGACATAACTATACCGTTTAAGTCGTTCATGCAAGAATTACATACATAAAACTGTACGTCTACAATAACTTTGACACGCGACTCTTTCTCGCGCGAGAAACACTACCTGTCACTTTCCTTTCAATACCGTGCGAGCAGGACAGGAGACGCTGACTGACGTCAAGATATGATAGCCCTGCTGATGTCGTTATCCTGTACCCACACGCTCACTCTTTCACGCTGAACTTGTTACAAAAAGTAAAAGGGGAGGTGCTAAGCGAATCTTCGAACAAGGACGTGCATAGCTCTGTGTCTTTCGTACCCCAATCAATGAGGATGGTGGGTATTAGCGGACGGCATAAAATTTGTTGTAAATTTTACTACAAACTCATTTCAAATTGCGAATTAAAATTGTCAGCAACTTTTGATAATGACTGTATAACATCGTGGTCATAGAACACGATTTATTGCCTTGTCTACTTTAAGATATTAGATACATAAAATATGAGATAATATAAATATCTTATTTACGGTGTCAGATAATCTACACAAACGTAGCTTTGACGTAAAAAATATATTTTACGCGGTCTACCGAAACTTAGACAACAAAATATATGCAGGTTTTTATTTTTAATTAAGTATAAAAATATGTGAGTTTATTACTGATTAAATAAAGAAAGATTTATGAAGAATGATTGTAAAATTCTTTATATTTTTTGATTTATTAAATAAAATACACAAAGTTAAATATATGTACACCTTAACAAACTTATAGGCTAATTAATTATTGTTATACAATGTTTTTTTTTCGTTCTTAAAATTCGCAATTTTGTGTCGGTATTATAAAGTTCGTCTTTGATTGGACTATGAGCTATTACCCCAAGTGACAGGTGCAGAGCGTGTCGTTTAACATATCTAAAGTGTTTGTATGACACGTTTCTGTTCCATTCTTTCACAACCACATATACGAGTCCAATATTTGCAAGCCGAATTTAGGACAAAGAAATGAATTGAAATAGTTTTATTAAAATGAAACATTGTTTTTCTGCGCGCAAATATTGTCACTGTGTTCACAATACGGGGACAAAATTGTGATTGAGTCCAGTAGTGTTGACTTGTGTATGTTTTTTCTTTAACATTTAACTATTAATACGTATAGGTATGTACACACACGTAAGTATGTGTCTCGCTCACTCGTTTAGCCGCCGCGCTTAGATCTCTCGCTCAGCCGCTTGCCGTGCCGCTAGTCGCGCAAAGTTGTGGCATCTCTGCTAGGTGGGCCAAGAACTGGCTTTCAAATTTCTTATTTATATCTTTCCGCCGAATTTTACATGCCATAATACTTGCATATTCATTTGTCATACGCATAAATAAATCAATATATTTCTTCGTAACCTGAAACCACGCTGAAACTTTTCTGCGTTCTTTATGAAACAAAACAAACCTAACCTAATGAAATGAATAAAAATCCCGACGAGTTTACGGCTCATGAAATAAAAAAAAATATGGCTAATGAAATTCGGACAAGTGAAGGTATTCATAAAATAATACAAGGCCCCAGCATAGCAATACGAGTTCAACAGCTTACTCTAACCAGCAATGTAAAATAAAGCTCGCGTACTCCCTTGTCCTGTCTAAATTGGCCTTAAGGCATCTAAGAAATCTAGCCTGAACACCCAATCTATATGTATATTCTCAATTAAGTTTAACTACAACTTCCCGGATAAGCCAGGGCCTGTACATAATCAAAGTCTCGAAGTTTCGTCTTCGTCTCGCTCACTCAAATACCGTACAGCAGAAGAGCGAGAAGGGTATCAAGGTATAAACCTCGAGCTCCTAGACTTGCTGATCGCTCACACCACAGCCGACATTACCAAAAGCTTACGCTTCAGTAAATAATCCGGGAGGCAAAGTTTAGCAGACTGTAAAGTACTGACACTTATGCTTGAACACGTATTCATATGTCCAATAGACATTCAGTGTAAACTGTTTAAGTATGGTGTGACTGCTCGAGGTGATAATTACTTCTTAACGTAAACTGCTTCAACGAAAATAAACCTTTTTATAAAATAAATCCTTTTCTGGGAGCTAATGAATAGAAAAATATCGTAATTCCTGTGCCAAAATATACTCGGTATAGCCTAGCAAGTGCCGGTGCTGGCCAGGGATAGTGGCAATAATGTTCATACTTTTTAATTGTTAATGTCAGTAACGATTTGTCAAGGATTTATCATCAACCAAATTCAAAACATTGTTTCCCAGAATGCTGCTCAATCCTTCGTTCTTCGGATATGACTCGCAAAACCCAGTTTGACATATGACTAAATTTAAGGTAACCAACAAACACAAGCACATACGTGTCGACTGTGTCTCCACTATTTTTTTTTAACTCTGTCGAAAAATTAACGTCCCTCTGTAGCCGATTTTACAGAAGTTGAAAACATGTGTATTGCAGATCGCTGCAGAATCCACCCTAGCCGCTGCCTTCAATGCTGCAAAGCTGAACAAAAGACTTGTAATTTTACGAACTAAAAACTTGATTAAAGCGATATAACGCCCAAACTTGATTCGTTTAAGACTTCAAACGAAGTTGACACTTCACCCAGTTTCCAAGGAAGAGTGCAATTTCAAAGGAAACCTCATTAGCAGTCGAAATAACCCTTCCGAGTTTACGATCTTACCAACACTGGTCTGTGACTTTGAGAGAATTGGAAAAATCTATGAAATTTTAAATAGGTATGTATACTCGTATCTTCTTAACCAGCGACCCGCCCCGGCTTCGCGCGGGTGCAATGCTGATAAATTATGCATAGTATTATACATATAAACCTTCCTCCTGAATAAAATATATTGATAATAAAACCGACACCTATGAACAAAAGAAAAATCCACCACATGCTTCGTCAATTTAAAAATAATGCATGCAATTCGCAATTGATGTAGTATACTCCTGAATCATTCTATCTATTAAAAAAACCGCATTTAAATCCGTTGCGTGGTTTTAAAGATCTAATTCATAATGATTTTAACTGAACATATTTTGAATATATCATGTTAGATAATATTAAACTACAGAACAGAACACATCAAATGAATAACATAATGAAATGACATCTGTTTCTTGTGAAATATATAATTAAGTTTCTTCTCCTTGGAGTTCGAATTCAGCTGCTTTAGTCCGGAGATATTTTACCTGGGGCCATTTGATAAGGGCCGCGAAACTGGCGTGGCAGCATACAGCGTGATAATATCGTCGGGGCATCAGATCACATACATATGTAAATTTTTAGTGATGGAGTTATAAGGGAATCTGCATATTTATTGTTTTCGTAAAAAATAATTAACCTTTTGAACGCCCGCTTTTCGTCATATCATGACATCGGAAATGAGCTGAATGGAGCCACTGATAGCAACGTCGTCTAGTGACGTGAAACAAATTATATGATATTATATAGTGATGTGAAATATATATTCATTTTTTTTTTATAATTTAAATGTCTGAATTACAAATTATTCAAACAGCTATTGGTGTTTTTCAACCGCTGTTGATTTTGGAGCACTTCTTTATTGTTTGCTGATTGAAGTATCAATCATATAATTAATATCAATCGAGTAATGTCGTTGTACAGGTATAGTGCATAATGTTTTTCTATCTCTACTTTTCCATCGAAGTTCATTGGAAAGCCATGTTAAAACTAACTATTCAACAAAATACGATGGAAAAACATTATATCTGTAGGATGGTTGATGTTTCCAAAACTAACTAAAGAGGTTGAAAACAAATGTCAAGTATCAATTATATTCAGTTGTGCTGTTTTACACAAAATAATTCGATTATACTTTAATTACTAATTGAGGCTAGGAAACAAATGCCTATTATCATTATAATTTGTATAAAGTAGACCAACTCTGATTAAAATACGTACGTTCCCAAACGAAATTTACACACTGTATGTGGTTTTAATATGTGTAATGTAGGGTTTATGTTGCGGGATTAATTCGAATTACCCGTGAGAAATACGGCCCGCGTTGTATGTTGTGTATAAATTCTAATGTAGGCGTATTACTTATATGGAGCGACGGGTTTCATATTTAGCTAGGACTACCCCTACGGCTTCGCTTAAACGTGTCTTAAATATCCTTCGTAGGAAGCTTCCATAGGATGAAATACATCCTATTTATACAAACAAGTACTTGGTTGTCATTGATTATCAAGGGTGAAGCCAGGCGAGCGTAATTTGAGTCGCGTAATTTCGGTGGCGCCATACTTCGTCGTCGGTCGTCTGATGTGGTCGCGTGACATGAAGTATGGCGCAACCGAAATTACGCGACTCACAACTAAAATAAAAATTGGGCAAGTGCGAGTCCGACTCGCGCATGAAGGGTACCATAATGTATAACAAGTTTGTTGTATGGGAGCCCCCCTTAAATATTTGTTTTATTTTATTTTTAGTAATTGTTGTTATAGCGGCAATAGAAATACATCATCTGTGAATATTTCAACTGTCTAGCTATCACCGTTCTTGAGATACAGCCTGGTGACAAACGGACGGACGGACGGATAGCGAAGTTTCAGTAATAGGGTCCCGTTTTTATTATTTGGGTACGGAACCCTAATTACGCTCGCCTGGCTTCACCCTAAAAGGAAGCAAACCAAAACTCAACGGACACAATTTAGATTTTATGATATTAGGACGGATACAAATATTTATTTGAACATAAACATTGATAACGAATTGCCGAAGGCAGTCACAAGGCCACGTCTTAAGGGTAACTCCACGAATTTTGACGCAAGTCACCATCTCATTGCGTTTATGGTGCAAATTAAAGCGTTCGTTTATCTCTGGATAAGTGTTACTTTATATATATTGTCGCTTAAATTTGAGTCATAAATGGAATGTAATTAAATGGTAGCTTACGTTACTCTCTGTTGTGGAACTGTCCCTAATCAAAATATTTTATTGCATTTATTTATTTATTTATTTATTTATTTATAAAACTACAATTGTAAACTAACAGTATATAACCAAAGCGTTTACAATGCAAAAACTTAAAACTACTAATACTTAAAATACAACTCTAATCCAACTTAAAGCACCAAGCACTTATTTTAGCAAATAACGTGTGCCAGCTCTCGGCGAACACGTCGGCGTCTTGTTCCAAGACGAGTTGGTTGAGCAGCACGGGCGCACGCGCGCCGGGCGCGTTGCCGGCGCGCCGCGTGTGCGTCGCCGTCGCCGCCGCCGGCGCAGCGAACAGCGGGCGACGGCGGCGCCCCGCGCGCACGTACCGCTCGGGGACGAACAGTCTGATGCCTTCCAATGCCACTGGATTATCGATTTTCCCCCTCAGCAGAAGACAGTAATGGACGGCGAGATGCAGTTTCCGCCTACAAACTAGAGTATTAAGCCCAACCATACCGGTGACAAAAAGCGATGGATACAGGAAAGGATAGTATCCATATTGCTTTTTGTAAAGGTGACGGGCAAATTTTCGTTGAACTCTTTCTATTAAAAGTTTATAGGATTCCTCAACAGGGTCCCATATTAAAGAATTGTACTCTAATTTGCTACGCACGTAGGCATTATACAACACAATTGATACGGTTGTGCTTGTGAATTGTGGTGACATACGCATTACAAAACCCAGTGTCTGATTAGCACTTTTTACTGTAGAGCGAATATGGCTGTGAAAATCTAATTTGGTGTCCAATTCTAGACCTAGGTCACGAATAGTCTGGACGCGAAAAATAACCTCGCCACCCAGGAAATACTCACAGTCTAGTGGGGATTTGCTTCGACTAAATGTTATAATTTTGCACTTCTTTTCATTAAACAACAAACGATTGTCTAGACTCCAATTCATTACAGCATCTATATCGCGCTGCAATACACTACAGTCAGATGGTGAATTAATGGCATGAAATAACTTTAAATCATCCGCAAACAATAAACACTTGACACCACTGACCACCGAAGGCAGATCGTTGATCATCACCAGAAAAAGCGTTGGTCCAAGCGTGCTGCCCTGACTCACGCCAGACCTGGTGAAAAACTCATCTGAACGATACTGCGAGAGCTGAACAAACTGCCTCCGATCCTTCAAGTAGCTTCTGAATAGCTTCAGGAGATGTGGAGAGAAACCGAACGCCGACAGCTTACTTAGAAGTATGTCGTTATCAACTAAGTCAAATGCCTTCTGGAAATCGAAATAGGCAGCATCCACCTGCCGAGAGTCATCCATATGGTGAAGTGCGTAGTCAATAAAATTGGCATTGTTTGTAGTGGTGGACCTGCCCCTACGGAAACCGTGCTGGGCATCAGACAAACGATTCGACACAAAAGGTTTAATACACATATTAATAATGCCTTCAAAAATTTTACCAAAGATTGATAGGACGGCTATAGGTCGGAAGGTGGTTATGTCAGAAGCAGAAGCTTCTTTAGGCACGGGTGTAACCCTTGAAATTTTCCAATTTGTCGGGTAAATTCCTTCACTGATTGAGAGGTTAAAAATGAAAAGCAGAGGCCCCTCCAATACTGAAATACAATCTTTGACTAGAAACGGGGGTATGCCGTCAGGACCAGAGGCAGAGGAAGCTTTCATTTTCCGAACGACGCGACGTAGCTCGGTAGCAGTCACGTTGTTTAGGCTTATACATGTAGAGTCGTTACCGGAGGCTGCGCTACGGGCGGCCGCATCAACATCCAGCTGGGGCGCGTTAGGATGAAATACCGAGCTAAAATGAGTAGCAAATGCTTGCACCGCTTCTTGTTCTGTCAAACTGCAACCACCAGCTGAGTAAGAATTTGGCCGCCTATTACTACGCCTGTCTTTGATATGCTTCCAGAAGAGAGTAGGGTCAAGACTTATTGAATGCTCCACTTTTTGTAAGTATTCCCTGTGTGCCGAGGCTATTAATTCCTTAACAAGAGTTCGGTAATATTTAAACATTTCTTTATTATAAAGTAGACCTCTGCTTTTAAACTTAACCAAGTTAAAGTGCTTTAACTTAATGTACTTTATAATGTCGGCAGTGTACCACACAGGGTAGTCATAGCGACGATGCGAATTATCACCCGAGCATTTGTGATATGGCACACTTCGGTTAAATACATCATACAAATTATTATATAAGATATTCACTGCATTGTTAATATTTTGTTGATCGTATAAAAGTGACCAATCGATGCTAGCCACTTCAGAGTATACTAATGACAGGTCTGCTTTTTTGAAATTCCAACTGCGAGTATTTACGACAGATGAATGTTTGTGTGACTCCGGCTCGATATTTAAAATATTCTTATCATAATTATACAATAATCTTACATCAAGTGGCGGATGGAAGGCATCAGCTGGAACTAACATGTTATTACAGCACTGCACGTGCACGTCGGTATCCTCCGCGCGTATATTTGTTAGGACGAGATCTAGGATGCCTCCGTGCGAATTTACAACATCATTACATTGTCGAAGGTGACAGAAGCGCGTAAAACAATCAAATTGGTCCTGGACATATGGACTAAAGGAATTTAAATTAAAGTCTCCTAATATTACACTTTTAAAAGAACTGTACTTACACATAGCGCTTTCAACACAATCTAAGACATTGACGTACTGTTCAGTATTATAGTTTGGTGGCAAATAAACAACACATATAATAATTTTCAAGTCTCCTTTCGAAGCACTTACAAATAAAACTTCTTTATCGTCCGTTAATCCGTCAATATCATCTATAAGTTGCACTTTATACGTATCCTTGATGGCCAGCAGAACGCCTCCCCACCCAACATCGCCAATTCGGTCTTTCCTCATAACAATGTAACCAGGAGGAAATAACTCTCCGCTATTGACAGAACTGTTTAAGAAAGTTTCAGTTAGAGCTACAACGTCGGGGTGATATATTTCCATGTTCTTGCGGAATATCCCTGTTTTGGATCGTAGTCCTCTGACATTCTGGTAATACAAATTTACCATGCGTTTAGTTCTTTTTCGCGAGGGTACGAAATGCCTGCCTCCAGGGCTTAACGCAAATATCTTTCGCCCAGTTGGCAGGATCCATAACTCGATCTGCTAGATTCGATGGAACGCTAAGCTTAAATGATGCATAGTCGCCTCTAGCTTTCAATTCTTCGACAGTGCAAACATCTTCTCCCAAGATAGATAGCAAGTGGGCACTTACTTGCTCAGCCGTTGTCCCAATTTTAAGGTAATACACATGCACGTACTGCCGTCGTTCAGAAGCTTCTAGCTGCGTAGCGCCCGGAGCCGCAGTTCCACGCATTACTCCCGATGCCCTATGTCCGCGTCTATGGCGAGATGGGCCGGCGATCTCTTCTTTCGATTCTGATGTTATAGACGATGAATTTTGCTCGCCTGCGGCCAATACTTTCTCCACCTGTGCAAGAGCTGGCGCACGAGTCTGATTTTTATTTTTACTGATAGGCTTGACTTCGACTTTAGTAGTTTTATTCTGGTCATCCGGCGCAGAGTTAAAATTCTGTGGATTCATGGGCGCTTTGACAATTGCGACCGACGGCTGCTGCACTTGAGACAGCTTATCTTCAAGCGCAGCTACACGATTTTGTAGACTTGCAACTGACGTCAATAAAGAACCCAATTGCTCTCTAATCGCGTTACTAATTAAGTATCCCATGCGATCACCTATAACCTGATTTAGCTCCTCATTACGCATTTCTGTCGAGATGTGTTTTTAATATTGATCCTAGATCCTATATATTTACCACTTAACCGTCTTCTAACGGGAACTAGGTCAATTTAAGTTTAATATTGTCCGCTTTTATATAATTAGAAGCCAGTAGGTAGACCCAAGAGAAGAGGTCTCGGAGCCGCAGCCCGATGCTTTATTGGTCCGACCAAATCCGCACTGCACTTGACTCCCAACTTCCACAACGCGCTCAAGGTGGCTGAGGACCGTGGAAGGTGGCGCAACATCATCCGAAGAAAGCTGATCCGTGGTGGAAGTAACGACTCTCAGCTATGAGGACGACGATGCACGGAGGAGGAGGTATTATCAATGGAAAAATGCCTTATTTAGAAATGACGATGACCCGTTAAAGATGGTTAACTCCGTTAACTTCTGCTCACGACGAGCGATTACGACGAACTTAACGACCCATTATTCGATTAATTGCATTCTTACAAGGCAGAAAAACTGCTAACAATAAAAAAGGGCTGTCGAAGCTTTATTACGGTACTGGCAGATTCGCAAGTACAGATAAGAAATTATAGAAGCAAACAGGCGTGGTATTTTATTGGGGTCTGCTGTGTGTGCGACGTTTATGCCGTTTATGATCTATTGAACTTAAATTAAGTTAGTTGAACTGCCCACAATTTCTCTGCTCAGCCCAATGGTGTACTGGTACAGAATCCTCATAATTTAACAAAACAATAATTGTATGACAACGATGAACTTTGCACTGTTTCACGGTAAAAAAAGGTAAATTACTTATTGTCTCCTTAAACATATTGGTACCCAACCCACAAATTAGAAGTGACTTTTCAAAGAGGCTTAGTTTTGTATGGCTTCCATATATAAATTAGTCCTATTGAAAAGACACTCCTCAAATGACGGCACATGCACCTACTTACATATTACGCCATTTGTCTGGAGCGTTTTTAACGCTCCATAGGAACTTTTAGAGCAGTCTTAGTGTAGTTAGTCCCGTATAGACATTTAATACCAATAAAATATCGAATCGATTGACATCCTCAAAAAAAAATATCTACACGTCTATTATAAATTCATAAGTTTCATAATGCAAGCATTCGAGTAACGCAAGCAAGATAGATAGAGTCAAACTACGCTAACAATAAACTTAAGTTCACTTGCTTGGAAGAGTCCAAGCAAATGAACTGTCAAACCATACAATAGTTTGTATATATATTCACTTTGTATGGTTTGATATTTGCTTGGAAGAGTTAGTGTGGTTAGTCTGTATTCATGCTCTAACATCCTTTTATAATTTCCGAACTGCCCGCTTGTTTCGTGAAGCTTGTAAGTTAGGTTCGCAATAATGTGGGCTGGCGACACAGAGCGAGAAACTTTTCAGTTATTACTGCCCCATAAATCTTACCTAAGTTTAAAGCATAATAAAACCTTAAATAGCCCCGTAAAAATGGTTATTACGTGAAAAAGTAATGGCAGAACTAATTTTACTAAATCATTAAGTATTAGGTATTTAATGAGACCGAAAAGGTTATTAAGACCGCAGATAGCGTTTTGGTTTTAATCTCGTGGTTTTGATGTTACAGAGGTCAGGGCCTTTTGATTATGAAGAAGAAGTGTTTGATATTAAAGAACGTTTTTACCTACTTAGACGGTAAGATTTTTTCTGTTTTAAGTACGAATACTTGACGGAACCCCGGAATGTAAATAGTGTACATACCTACTAATTTAGTTGTTTTCGTGTTGATATTGTTAATTTTATGCGGGTTTATGTTTTTTTTATTATTATTATTAATGATGTTACGTATTACGCCGGCTGGAGTGTAGCTAACATAATGATCTAAGCTTCTCAATTAAAAAAAATAAAAAAATACGAATACCTACATTTTGCGTTTCATGGCGAGCCCTTCTTAGTAAAAAACAATTTTCAAATATTAGGCAGGGCCTCCAAAAAAAAGTCTTTTTTTGGTACACTTCCGCCAATCGCCATATACTCTTTACAACAATGACAACTTTGATTCATCATATTGTTTTTCTCAAAGGTCTTTAAATTTGAATTTCCTGGTCTAATAGGTTCATGTTGGTCAAAATATCATAGCCAATGAAGACTAAGAAAATACACTTTGCTTCTATAATAATGACCTTACGTTTGGGGAGTAAAATAATATAATTTTACGCACATTATGTCACGAGGTATTGTCGTATCAAACGCGACGTCGACAAAATAAATGTGTCCCCATCCCCATAATGACACGCCAAACAATACATTTGTATCCGAAATCCGTGATACCCCATCTCTAACAGGTAAGAAAAATTATCCACGATCAAACGAAACGAGCCGTATTCCGCGAGATAAAGCAGTTTTTTCCAAAAATAATAAATTGCGTTGGCATATATGAGTTTAGAAAAGCATCTTAGGCTATTCAGAAGGGGGTATACCCTTTCCGGTGTGGTGTAGTGCTGCTCACTCCAGGATTTTTATTTATTGATTCGAAAGACTAAGGCTTTATCGCATCGACTATGGCACCTCAGGGACCAGGAGAGTTACTTCGAAATTCGAACTTCGGATCGTGCCGTCCCGCCCTTTCAAATATCGTTTGACATGAGATCGAGAGGGATGGCACAAACTTCGAATTACGATCTTCGGAGTAGTCCTTCAGGCTCTCTCAGGCAACCCTAGATTCGCCAATGTATTAGAAAAGGTATTCAATCTTTCTATTCGTGAATAATAGACGTACCTGTCATGTACACAGGGCTACCTATCGGTTGTGAAAATAACTAGACCTCAATATAAGTCATGGAATGTCCCAGAAACCTCCCTTTCATGTTCTAGCTAACGATTTAGAGCCAACACGAACGATTCATGTCACTAAACCAACGCAAATTGGTGGCGATATGCCACAACAAGGCCGCTTCACGGCGATGAAGTTGTGACGATTTGTGATGACTTAGTGTCTTTAAAACAGTAAAATATTAAACCATTGATCCAAATAAACAATGCAAAGATCGACACTCAAAGCATAAGGAAAAATTCGAAAGGTTATCTGAGCGTTAGTATGGCGGAAAGGGTATAACGCGCTGGACCGGCAATCCAGAGCACCGGGTTCGACTCCCGGTCTCTTCCACCAGGTTACTCATTTCAATTTTTCTTTGAGCTTTGATCTTTGTATCAATGGTTTAATATAAAAATTGTGGTGTGTGAAATTAAAAAAAATGAGACATTACATGTTTTAATTTAAAGTAAAAAAACGCGAGGCTCTCTACTAATCCGGTTATTTATGCCTCTTGTTATTGCAATGTCTTGTCCTGTCCGAGACATGCCGCGTGATTAATTCTTTCCAATGAAAGCTCACTTTGTAAGTAGTGCAGAGCCGATGGAAAGCGAAATAAAAATGTAAATGAGACCCGGGCAAAGTTTATCCCCTTTAAAACGATTACTGGAAATCCGACCTTCTCCCAATTTAAGAACTTGCGTGGAACTTTGAACGTCGATTTAATTTCAAGATAATCAAGGAGCTTTGAAAGGCGAAGTTCAATGTTTCGGATATATTGATAAGGTCAGCCATTAATGATACACGTATGTTTTCTCTAATGCGCTATGATATGCTAAATTTCCCCCTAAAATTTTAAATTTTCAATAAAATATCATAGACTCACGCGTTAGGAGTTAGTGTGGTCTCACGTTGTTACATTTCCAATAAGTATTGTTGTATTGTATATATATTTGAACGTATATGTATCTCTTAAAACCGAAGAACATGTCATATTTACCTATACATATATATAAACATGTAAAAATATGTAAACAAACTGGAAAAAACGAATACCCTACCCACTCACTTGCTTCGAAATTCGACTTGAACTCTTCAGGTACCAAAAGCAATTGAGTGGATAAAATAATGTAACCGAAATCCGTAATCGAAATTAAATGTCAGCACAGCAAGTTTGATGTAAAAGTTTCAAAGAAACCACAAATTCCGCAGCGGACCATCCTTATCCCAGTTCGTCCCGGCGCGGCGGAAAGGGGACGAACTCTAAACAAATACCCGTCAACCACCATTACTGGGCTAGTGGGCGCCCGGACTCGTCCAAATGATTAAGTTGCTTTTAAAACTTGAGTGTTAGCTAAGACGGAGCAGGAGCAATTCCATACTACCTAAGCAAGAGTTTACAACCAATCTCCCTACCTTTTTTATGTTTTTCTCCCCCATTGCCGTCGTGACCTATGTTTATATATTTTCTATATTTTATTTTATCTTATGTCCTTTGTTCTTTTTTATAAGTATTTTCTTATTTCCGGTCAGGAGTTGTAAATGACTTTAAAAGTAAGAGGTTTTATAACTATTTGGTATAAATAAGCGCACTTCAGCTCGTTTGTGTTGACCATCGCAAGGGCAGACTTCTGGCGGAAGAGTGACGTGTTTCGGTGGTTCCGCGGCAATCCCCCACTACACCAGCAGGGTTAGCATATCTTACCGCGACTTCGCTTGTCGCGCGACTCAGCATTGTCTGCCTTGCTCGCACGCTATTAACAGGGAAGTGACAGGTAGTAGTTATTTGTCGCGCGACAAAGAGTCGCGTGTCAATGTTATGCTAGACGTACAGATCAGACTCGCCGCCTAAATCTAACTAGTTTTATGTTTTTCTAAATTCAGCTTTGTAGATCACGATGCCTTGGTTTCATCACTGTAATGCTGTGTAATTTGAATCATATAAAATAAAATATCAAAGTTTTCAACCAATAATGTCTGCCTAAATCGAGATAAGTAGATGGGTGTATTCAACTGATGTCAGAATCATGACATAAACCTATAAAACCGTCGGCTGGCGAAGTATTGAATGTTCCGACGTACTTTTCAAAAGTAAGCCATAAAATGCTTACAATGAAAGCACTGAAGGGTCCTTAAGGGCGATGGCGCTCGAGAGCGACAAAGTACAAAGATGTTACAAAAGTATAACATCTATTATAGAGTCGTAAAAAAGTTATCTGTTCGTGGAAGACCATTTTGATAAAAATCACTGGAATTAGGCGTCCGAATATACAGCGCAAAGTCTCTTTCAAAACATGTTTTTGTTTTTCACTTTTATATTAAAATAGCTGCTTAAACTTTTTCAAAACTTACAATTGGTCGATGTTTGCGCTTGCTTATGAAAGAAAAATTCAGATTCATAATTGTGATTCCGCTTAAGTCTAGCGTTCTACTAAAATTGTAATGCAACGTTATTGTTTGAATACATTATTTCCGCGTTTATTTTATCAAGATAATAGAAATGTCTCCAGAACATGTAGCCGCAAGCTGTCAGTCGCCACTCGCCGTCTTGTTTCATAGATTTTAATTAAAAGGGCTGCAGTTTAATTAACAGGTCCTTAAATAAAGCTGAAGTCACTAATAGAATCAACGTTATTGATTTTTCTCATTAAGAGTTATCGTGGTTTTATATTGGAGGGTGGGTATATGAGAGTTGCGTTTAGTTTATCAGTCTCGAAGTAAAAAATAAATTATAATAATAACTTCCATCGACTACAGGATGAAGTCTCTCCCGTCACTTCATTAAACACTGGGACCTAAGCAGTTACTTTGCTAATATGGTCAGACCGGGCCCCACAAACGGAACCCGTTCACGAGCATATATTACATGTATAACAAATATGGCATTTATATACGCACTTCTAATAAACAACTAAAGTTTGCTCAATGCATTTATCCGGCAGTAGTTCACGTCGCTGAAACAAAATTAATTCCAGATAAATTACTAAATTAACTTTTCAAGTTGATGGAAGTTACAGGAAGCTAATATACATGATAAATAAATGATAAAACTTCCGACACTTTTTGACAAGTGAATGCAAACGTGATAGATGTTTTATCGTCCCTTTATCGCGTGATAAATGCGATTTTCATAGGCGATGGCAGGAGAACGGCAGGAGCCAATCGTACAAATCCGTATTCCAATGCGGGTTGTATTTATTTTTACTTAAACAATCTAAGCAAGATATGTAGAAACTTAGTTTTTCAGTTGTGTTAATGTATCTAGCCTACACAGAAACGTACTCGTAACATTGACAAATTCGAGCACTTTCCAAGGGGCATGAAAAGCGTGGGTTGTTCGTAATGGCGTCGACCTAAACTTTACCAGTATTTTATAAAGAAACTTTGTTTTAAAGCGTGTTTTCAGCTGGCAATGGCAGCGGCGATCCACACACTTTAGGAAATTGGAAAGAGTTAGAAACAAAGGGTGCCCGCAAGACTTACATACATTGCTAATTTATGTGTTTACATTACGTGGATGTGTTACACGGGTTAGACGTCGCATCACGCAGGTATTTTAGTAAGTATATATTTGAGGAGAAGCTGCAACAATGACTTTTTTATGTCATAGGGGCAAACGGATTACCGGATGGGAAGCGATTACCGTCGCCCATAGACACCTACAAGTTTTGCAACACCAGAGGAGTCACAAGTGCGTTGCCAGCCTTTCAGGTGGGAGTACGCTTTTTTCTTGAAGGTTTGAAGTATGTCTAATTTAACGAAGACAATTTGGTAGCTACTCATGATATACTTACAGAAATATACAAATAAGTAGAACAATATCTACAACCAATCATCTTAATCCTCGACACGTGTTTCGTGCCTTCATGAGGGACAGAGTTTTATTGATAGTTTGATAATCACTACTCGTATAAGACTAACGGGGCCTATGATGGTTGCGTTTATCACGCGATAAATAAGTGACTATGCATCTGTCACTCACACTCGCAGTTTGTCAAAACGAGACGGATGCTTTATCACTTATTTATCGCGTAATAAGAGCAACCATCATAGGCCTGCAGTAAGTGGATTGGAATTCCAGAAAATCGTCTAGATATAAGCAGCTACAAACTAAATTATTACATTAAGATTATATATAGTAATATATAGTAAGTAATGCTATAAATAGTAAGTGGTAATAAAATAATCACTACTACTTTGGCCCTTCCTTATATATAACACACTTATACCAGTAAACAAGTATTAATTATTTGACTTGATTGTTCTTATCATAGATGTACTTCAAGTATGAGCTAATTTTATACGGAAGGGTGAAAGTTAACCCGTATTGACAGTACCCGGAGCAAACGTTTAAAGAATCGTTTTCTGTTCTGCCAAAGATAACCAAAATAACTAAACATTATTCTAACAGCGTATCGATAGTTGAGCTTGATGTTATCCCTCATCACGCACGTCAATATTAATTTCGTAACACAAGCTAACCATCATATTTACACTAACGGTTCTCACACGGTTCTCATTAGATACCATTAGTAGCACAGTTTGTTTATAGTTAACAACTTCGTTGTTTGCTCCGTTTTGACGTGCCCGTGGGAAAGGCTCGCCCACATGTTGGAGGTAAGCATCACGTTGTCCAAATATGGTTGATACGACGTTAGTGATTATATGCTCTTTGGTTCGAAATACGAACTTCGAATCGTGCCGTTTCACTCATTCAAATATTGTTTGACAAGAGATCGAGAAGGACGGCACGGTACGAACGTAGAGTTTCGAATTTATGAGTAACTCTTCAGTGTATGCAAGTAAGTCTAAGTCGATGGGCACTATACCCTTTATTCAAATGGATTGGAGGAACGGCCTGGAAAGTTATTTTTGCTGGAGATAGATAAAACTGCTTCGCAAAGTAGTGCCATTTCATATTTCGTCGACGGAAAAGCATTGCCGACCATTTGCACCATTTATACAATTCATACCTACCAGAGTAATAAAGTGAATAGTTACATTTTATATTCAATGTGTAGGCATAGAAACACGAATTTGAAAAGATAATATTTTGTATATCTAAATATATAAAAGAAGAAACTGACTGACTGACTGACTGACTGACTGACATATCAACGCACAGCCCAAACCGCTGGTTCTAGAGAGTTCAAATTTGGCACGTAGGTTCCTTATAAGGTGTAGGGGTGCACTAAGAAAGGATTTTTCAAAACTCACCCCCTAAAGGGGTCAAATGGGGTTCCAAAGTTTGTATGGGGAAACAAGATTAGTTAGTAAGACTATTTTATTCGAAACTTCACAGGAGTATTTCTAACAATAAATAAGTAAACATGTGTTTCAGGTTTTTTGAAAATTCAACCCCTAAAAGGGAGAAATGTGGTGACAAAGTCTGAAAATCAGCATGAGTGTTGTTTTTATGGTTTATCGGGTCGCTGATTACGAAAACCGCAACGATTTTAAAATCCAACGTGGCGGACGTGAGTAACCATCTCCCCTGTTGGGGTGAAATGGGGTTGAAATGTCTAAACACTTAACCGCTGGTTCTAGAAAGTTCAAATTTGGCACGTAGGTTCCTTATAAGGTGTAGAGGTGCACTAAGAAAGGATTTTTCAAAACTCACCCCCTAAAGGGGTGAAATGGGGTTCCAAAGTTTGTATGGGGAAACAAGATTAGTTAGACTATTTTATTCGAAACTTCACAGGAGTATTTCTAACGATAAACGAGTAAATACGTGTTTTAGGATTTTTGAAAATGCAACCCTTAAAAGGGAGAAATGTGGTGACAAAGTCTGAAAATCAGCATGGGTATTTCTTTTTATGGTTTATCGGGTCGCTGATTACGAAAACCGCAACGATTTTAAAATCCAACGTGGCAGACGTGAGTTTCCATCTCCCCTGTTGGGGTGAAATGGGGTTGAAATGTCTAAACACTAAACCGCTGGTTCTAGAGAGTTCAAATTTGGCACGTAAGTTCCTTATAAAGTGTAGGGGTGCACTAAGAATGGATTTTTCAAAACTCACCCCCTAAAGGGGTGAAATGGAGTTGCAAAGTTTGTATGGGGAAACAAGATTAGTTAGACTATTTTATTCGAAACTTCAAAGAAGTATTTCTTACGATAAATGATTAAACATGTGTTTTAGGTTTTTGGAAAATGCAACCCCTAAAGGGGAGAAATTTGGTGACAAAGTCTGAAAATCAGCATGGGTATTTCTTTTTATGGTTTATCGGCTCGCTGATTACGAAAACCGCAACGATTTTAAAATCCAACGTGGCAGACGTGAGTTTCCATCTCCCCTGTTGGGGAGAAATGGGGTTGAAATGTCTAAATACTAAACCGCTGGTTCTAGAGAGTTCAAATTTGGCACGTAAGTTCCTTATAAAGTGTAGCGGTGCACTAAGAATGGATTTTTCAAAACTCACCTCCTAAAGGGGTGAAATGGAGTTCCAAAGTTTGTATGGGGAAACAAGATTAGTTACACTATTTTATTTGAAACTTCAAATTAGTATTTCTTACGATAAATGATTAAACATGTGTTTTAGGTTTTTTGAAAATGCAACCCCTAAAGGGGAGAAATGTGGTGAGAAAAACCAAAAAACCAACATGGGTATTGTTTTTATGGTTTATCGGGTCGCTGATTACGAAAACCGCAACGATTTTAAAATCCAACGTGGCAGACGTGAATTAAAATCTCCCCTGTTGGGGTTGAAATGTCTAAATGCTAAACCACTGGTTCTGAAGAGTTCAAATTTGGCACGTAGGTTCCTTAGAAGGTGTAGGGGTGCACTAAGAACGGATTTTTAAAATTGAACCCCTAAAGGGGTAAAATGGGGGTCCAAAGTTAGTATGCGGAAACAAGATTAGTTAGACTATTTTATTGGAAACTTCAAAGGAGTATTTTTTACGATAAATGAGTAAACACGTGTTTTAGATTTTTTGAAAATTCAACCCCTAAAGGGGAGAAATGTGGTGACAAAAATCTGAAAACCAACATGGGTATTGTTTTTATGGTTTATCGGGTCGCTTATTACGAAAACCGCAACGATTTTAAAATCCAACGTGCTAAATGCTAAACCGCTGGTTCTAGAGAGTCCATTATATTGTAGGTTCCTTTTAAGGTGTAGGGGTGCACTAAGAGAGAATTTTTCAAAAGTCATCCCCCAAAGGGGTGAAATGGGGGTCCAAAGTTTGTATCGGGAAACAAGATTAGTTAAACTGGAGGAAATGGAGTTGAAATATCTTAATACTAAACCACTGGTTCCAGAGAGTTCAAATTTGGCACGTAGGTTACTTATAAGGTGTAGGGGTGCACTAAGAGATAATTTTTCAACGGTCACCTCCCAAAGGGGTAAAATGGGGGTTGAAAGTTTGTATGGGGAAACAAGATTAGTTAAACTATTTTATTCGAAGCTTCAAAGGAGTATTTCTAAGGATAAATCATAAAAACACGTGTTTCAGGTTGTTTTTTAATTCAACCCCTAAAAGGGAGAAATGTGGTGACAAAGTCTGAAAATCAACGTTTATCGGCCTTTTTTTTGCTGCTGGGAAACTTCCTGCATCCGTAATAAATACATTCAAGCTTTTCAATAATTATGATTGTTCAGTCATTTCAGAATTCAGAATTACGTTTATCTGGCTCAGAATAATACATTTTTCATTCATCAACGAAGAGAACCTCAATATCTTACAATAGAACATGACGTAACTTAGAACATGGCTTAGAACCATTAAACCAATCTCGAATATCCCAAGTCGATAAGCGGACATTATACAAGCTTTATACAAATAAAATGCACACATATCCCGGTGTCTTAGCTTCACTTCGAGTTATGAATTTTGAAGTGAACTTTATTTGGATACAGTAAAAGCTGAGATCGCTTGATTTGAGTGCTTGATTTGTTAAAGTGGAGTTGTGATAACATAAAAAGTATTTCCCAGTAATACTAGAAAAGCGAAAGTCTGTGTATGTTTGTTACTTCTTCACGCTAAAACGGCTGGACGGATATGCATGAGGGAAATGCAGATTGCAGATTATACCCTAACTTAACAAATAGCCTACTTTTAATCCTGAAAAAAAGAGCATTGTTCCCGTAGGATGATGTATATTATATGGGCACGCGAGCGAAGCCGCGGGTTAATGCTAGTAGGTAATAATTGGTGTACCTTTGAAAAAAAAAATATTAATAAGTAACAGTCTATAAGTCAGAAATGGTCGTCAATGTCCAACATTCTTACGGAGCGCTAAAAACGCTCCATATAATTAAAAATAATATCCCATTAATTCTACATTTTCACGCCTTGCCGGATGTTGTTCATTTTCAGTTTGCAAATCAAAAGTCGCCAACTAATAGCGACGGAAATTGTAGTAGTTTTTTTTTATTTTAAAAGAAAAAAGAAAAAGTTGGCGTTGGCATAAAACTACTTCACTTCACGGGCAGTGTTTTGAGCACTTTTTAACGATTAGTTCCGTGCTTAGTCTAGCGAGAAACGACTTGAAAACAAGCAGTAAATAATGGAATAATGTGTTCAGCTACAATAATGGAAGTTTGTTCGTTAGTTCAATATCCCACGGCCCAACTGAAATTGGATGTGTAATTTTAATGAACGCATTTAAAGTGCATCATTACGTACGTGATACTGCTATAAGTTATACGAACTACCTAGTTTGTAGTTGTAGAGGAAAGATAAAAGAACATTTATTTAAGTAGGATTACATACCCAATGGTACATAAAATATATACCTAGGGCGGTAAATTTGTAAGTGACGTGCGAGCAGGTGTTTGTGGCCCGAGCAGAAGGTGAGGGCTATAAAAAAAACGATCTAGAGCTTTAGTAATTACCGCCAATTGTTTTTCTACAGTTTTACGTCTTATCTGAACCAGGAAGTGAGATTTTCTCCCAGGGCAGATCCCACTTACGGCCTAGGGTAACGTAAAATATATAATACCATGTAATAAGTCACATGAATACCTTTACTTTGAAAATATACTTAGAAATAGGCGAATGTTCATAACTTTTATTTTAACTCCCACCAAAAAGCTCTTATTTTCCTATTGTAACTAGAAATAGGCTAATATTGATACATTGCCTACTAAGCGAGCGGTCCTGGGTTCGAATCCCGGCAATGGCAAATATTTGTACCTGGGTCATGGATGTTTATATGTATGTTAGTATGTTTATCGTCGCCTAGTACCCATAACACAAGTCTTCTTGAGCTTAATTTGGCACTAGATCGATTTGTG
The DNA here is from genome assembly GCA_947623375.1 of Apotomis capreana. Taxonomy (NCBI): domain Eukaryota; kingdom Metazoa; phylum Arthropoda; class Insecta; order Lepidoptera; family Tortricidae; genus Apotomis; species Apotomis capreana. The sequence continues at coordinate 3,710,834 of OX392501.1, forward strand.
TGATATTAACTCCCATCAGAAAGCTCTTATTTTTCCCTATCTATTGTCACGACCTAGTCGCCATTGCAAAGCCTCGGCACCGAGCGGGCGGAGCCATATATCGTGTTCTCAAAGTAACCCAGAGCATTTCTAAGCCCCCTATAACTTTGTACGAAACAGCAGGAAGAGCTTGACATCTCTGTTACTGAGACCATTCAATAAATAAACAATCTCTTTGTGACACGATCTGTTTATTATGATTCATTTTATACACATATTTATTCAAATTGTCAAGTAAGTCATATCACTATTAGGAACATCGTCCCTGTTTAAAACTGTCGTAAAACTGTTTTCACGGTTTGACTGTGGGATCCGTGAGTCTATCTATACAATATCATAATCTATATATATAAAAGAAGAAGTCCTGACTGACTCATCAACGCACAGCCGAAACTACCAATGTTAGAGAGTTGATTTTTGCACAGTAGGTTACTTTTATAACGTGGGCTAGAGATAAGAAGCGATTTTGAAAAATTCAATCCTTAAGGGTGTTAAAAAGGGGTGCAAAGTTTGTATGGGGGAAACTTTTTTTTTTGAGCTAGAGACTTGAAACTTTGTAAAAAGGTATTAAAATAAAATGGAAGAAAACCAATTTCAGCGTTTTTGAAAATTCACCCCTATGGTGGTAAAAAATGGGTTAAAAGTTTGTATGGAGATTAAGTATTTTGTTGAGCGCGGGACTTGAATTTTTGTTTAAAGGTACACTATTAGAATACAAGAAAAGTAATTTCAGCGTTTTCAAAAATTCGTCCTTTAAAAGGTGTAAAAGTTTGTATGGGGGGAACTTTTTTTTTCAGCTAAAGACTTGAAACTTTGTAGAAAGATTACTTATTAAAAAACACAAAAAGTACTTTCAGCGTTTTAGAAAATTCCACCCCTTAAGGGGTTAAATAGGGGTGCAATGTTTATATGGGAGAAACTTTATTTATTGAACTAGAGAGTTGAAACTTTGTAGAACGCTTACTTAATCAAATACAAAAAAGTGATTACAGCGTTTTGAAAAATTCTGCCCCTAAGGGGGTGAATTAACTAAGAATAAAATTCCTTACCTACCTATTTTAATATCTTTGTCATCATCAAAAATCTACGCGGACGAAGTCGCGGGCGGCCGCTAGTATATCTATAGAAATCTTAATTAATAACAAGATATAGGTAGTTACGAGGCAAATATCTATACAATTATCAATTTAAATATTTGAATCATATACTTGATTTGCCTATAAAGTATCTATATTATTCTTCTAGTACTTACAATGGTTCAAAACTGAGCGAATATGTGACATTATTTAGTAAAAGGTCCGTTCGGATTTCTAAAAGGACGCATTGACAGGTTATTTTTCATAGAAAATTGCCCCGACCGTTCAGCGTTCCAAAGGATGAATCGCAAACTGATTCGAAACATGTTAGAGCAATATTCGATTGTGAATAAAACCGTTTCATTATGTATTTGAACATGACAGGTTATTGGTAAGTATAAAGATGCAAACAAATTTCGTCTCTCGTCGCATATTTCGTTTTATTTGCACTTGCAAATTCATTTTGAAACAACCGCACTTACAATAGATCCAACAATCATCCATATAAATATGTACCTACACTATTTACATTTATGTCAAGCACTTTATTAATCACTGAAGCATTTTCAAATTATCAGTTGAAATATGTAGCAATTAATCGGTAGTGATGCGCTCAGCGGGACTTCAATCACGTCACGCGGGATGTTATGATAATGGCCGCTTAATGCCGCTGCCGGGATTGCCGCCACTGGCGCCACTTTCAGTAATGCGAGTTTGTTTGTACTGACTGCAATTAAACTATTATTGTTAGATATTACTCCAATAAGCCGTTTAAACAAAGCGTAAGTGCGCTTTATGTGTGCGCATTTTTTCACATAGCGATTGATCATATTCATAACGTATTGTTTGTCATAAAATCGTTAACCATAATTCTGATATTACTAACTTTAAAAGGATTTTGAGAGTAAAAAAGATTAGCTTGGCTTGTGTTAGGTTAAGTTTGTATTATAACGATCCTAAAAAGTGTATTTGTTTCAGGGAAAAGTAGAAATAATGACTACCTACGAAAATTAAGACTGGTACTGACTCATTATGAATAAGAATTTTACGTGAGACAAAATGGATCCGCTCTTTATATGTATGGCATACTGGAGGAAGGAAGGATTTGATTTGCCATAGTTGGGTAAAAAGTATATATGTAGTAACCATTCTTGTCTGTCTATCTGCTAATTACGTATTAAAAATAACCGAAATTCGCTTAGCTGTTTTGGCGTGACGAGGCCGCAATACACATAAAAATATACAAGTAAAATGTTTAGAATCAGTGACCTTTAATTAGCCAAATTAGTGAACTTCTTTCTTTGATGATTATTTCATGTTTTCAACCCTGCATAGAACACTTTCAATCATGCTTTATATAGTCATTTTTTTCTTTTATTCGTTGTCATGGAGATGTCCCCCGGGTCACTCTTTACAAATACGATTTTCAAATTTACGGCATATATTGTAATTGCTACAGTTATAAGGTCATTCTTATGTAGTCGGCTACCTATATCCTGACGATACCAATAATTAAATTATCAACACTTTTTTAAGAAATTTAATCACAGTGATCCCTGGGCCACAGAATAACCACAAAAAAAATAATCCACCCATATCCACAAGGGCTGTTGTTGTTAATCAGGCAGAATTATGATAATGTCACCATAATCCCGTTTGACGGGATTGCTAACGCCCTCACTAATGCGAGATCGTGCCGTTGCCGTTTGTAATTAAATTATTGTAATGTTTGTTCTTATTATTATCTAGGTAATTTTCGCTGCTAGTACCGTACTACGTTCACACTTCGTTTGTATGCGAACTATCTAAAATCATTATTATTTCTTCTTCTTCTACTGCCATACCGTAACGGGTGTCGGCGACCACCTTTGCGAATTCCTTTCTGTTCTTAGCCAATCTTGCGAGTGTGGCTGCATATTTTTTGATATTATCGAGCCAGTTCGTCTCTTCCCCTTTTCCCTTATATTTTCCCCTATATTATAAGTTTGAGTATTTTAAGTATATTTCTCGTGTCTTTGTAGATGACCAAAATATGTAATTTTACATTTCTTTATAGTAGCTAATACTTCCCTTTTTTTATTCATTCTAGTTACACTTCTGCGTTTATGGTCATTGACTTCAGAAAAAGTTAATAAAATCCCTTCCAAGTTTTATGGCAATATGTAATTTTAATAATCATATGAAGGTAAAACAATACTTTTAATTATCTTTTACAAAGTATATTCCTCACCGAAAATCGTATGAGAAAAGTTTTAAGTTTGAGAAAGTTCCGAGCTAATAAAATATGCGTAAACATTTTCTCGCAAACTTTAACTGATGAAATAATAATCCCTTTGTACCGAACTTGTACAGAGTACGCCCACGAACTTGTCTAAGGATTACTCGTCAAATTTAATTTAAGTATGTGTATTAGCGTCATATATTACACTAGCATTTACCCACGGCTTCGCCCGCGTTACAGTCTGACCAAAACGGGTATAGGAATTAAAAATGGCAATACTGTATAGTGTCGTCCCCGTTTTCTTAGATTGATTAGAAAGGGACGACACTAAGTATTGCCACTTTTTAATTTCTACTCTTCTTGGTCAGACTGTACTAAAGGCCTTATCACACTTGCGATTTGCGAGCGAGTTTTCTATACAAATAAGCGCCGCTGCGAACTCGCTGCGTGATCGCCTCCATACAATATCGCTCGCAAATCTGTAGGTGCGTGTGTCTCGCTCACGCGTTATGTCGCCGCGCTCGGATCTCTCGCTCAACCGCTTGTCGCGCCGCTGGTCGCGCAAAGTCGTGGCATCTCAGAGGAATTAGGTCCCCTAGTATTCAAATTCATGTCTAGACTCTAGATTCTGTTGTATAAGTTTACCTACTCAAAAAACACCTACTTGTGATAATATCATGATCAGCATGATCTTAACCGGAAAACGTAAGGACGATTGAAACGAGTTGTTGCCTTGGCAACTTACACTTAATGTCATCAATGTATGTATTAAGACAAGATTCCAACAAACATTATCATAATCCGTTCAAGCGTTACAGAGTAACTTTAAATTTCCATACCTCCAAAATTATTTATAGTTACACATACTCGTATGTATAATATCTTCATCTTATTAAATAAGAAGTCTTCTTAAAAACTTAGTTAGGTTTTAAGGATATTTTTTTGTCAATAACGTGTGTTAAGATGAAATTTGATTATCAAAATCACCTCGTAAGATTCTCTAAATCTGTATAATACGTTAACATAGGTGATAGAATCGCTCAAACGAAAACGAACAGACACCGTCGAGTAAATACAGCGGCAGTCAACTCAGTTAAAACAACAATTTCGCTATTTCAACATTGTTTCAACTTAGCTCTTAGTGAAATCGTGGGCGCGCCGTGTTTTGCAGCCCTATAAAACCCTCGATAGACGGAAAAATCTTAGCGTAATGGCCAATAAAGGAATGGAGTTACCTACAGCATTCATAGAGATACGCAATTAGGGTTGCCTGGCGTCCGGATAAAGCCGGACACAGTTAGGCTTTTTGATTGCGAGTCCGGCCAAAATAAACGGTGTCCGGCTTGTCCGGGTCTTGTTATGCTTTTTACATTTTGTTGATTTTGTTAAGCTTTTGACATTTCGCAAAGCGAGCGCCGAGCGTGGCGTGATTTTACATAATTTTTTCGTCGTACCTATTAATACTTGCTCAACAGCTGGCCGAAGGAGGCATCTGATCGGGAGTCGTGGAAATCAAGGGGATAGGCCATTGCCCAGCAGTGGGACACTCAAACAGGCTTAATAATTTAAAAATACTCAATACTGTAGGGTGTCCGGCCTTTTTACCCAAATATCCAGCCAAACTGGCTGGTCTGTCCGGCTATTATGTTTGGCGACCTGGCAGCCCTATACGCATTTATAGGGAGATACGCCGTTTACGAGACGCACTTAATAAGCCCACGGTGGGTCTGAATGTTTAATAACACGCGTTCACAGAGTCGTCAGTCGCTGTTACGTATTTGCCATGTTATTCATTCATTTTTGGGTATTCAAAATGAGACGTTTATATCACATAACATAGCTAGGGCGGGGAATTTGTCAATGTCCCAGATCGTAGGTGTTTGTGGCCAAAACCGAAGGTGAAGGATTTAGGAATTACCGCACGTGGTCGTATATGTCCTTGATGAATCCGAGAAATTGGTCAATTGAACTGGAAGCAATAAAGCCTTGTCGAATCCAAGCCCAGCAAGTTAGTTCGAGTCCAGGCGTCAACGTATTACAGAAGGGTTACTCCGATGTTCGAAATTCGATTATCGTATAGTGCCGTCCCGCTCACCCAGATATAATATGACAGGTGATCGAGAGGGACGGCACTATACAACGGTCAAATTTCGAACATTGGACCTTCTGACGCGAGTTCGTGCGAGCCAACTGTTGAATAACAGAGCTGTTCTGCGGCCGCTCGGTAAATTATTCCCCTGTAAACAGCCCCTGTCGACGTGTTTAAACGTAAACGTAGGTTCCACATACGTAAGGGCCTTGTCACACTTCCGATTTGCGAGCGATTTTTGTCACCTCGCTCCAGCAAAAACTCGCTCGCAAGGGATCCAGCTTCAATATATATCAGTAACAGTATACACTAGTGGCTCCGTGAGCTGCACCAGCACAACTGTGACTTGCGACTCTTTCCCGCGCGAGATATTCATCTATCTCTTTCTGTGCAGTACTGTGAGAGACAGGTGACGCTATGCCACGCGACAAGATTCGCAAAGCATAGTTATGCTAGACGGGCTGTCCTCGCGAGTCTGTTTGGATTATGATATTTTTACGTTTGCAACCCTAACATCGTGATTTTGATAAATATCATTGGAGCTCATTCTTTCAATATTTCGACAGCGGACTGACGATGGTCGAAACGTCTCGCCTGTAGAATCACCCATGTAGCTACGAAAAGAGATGATATGGAATTCCAAGGACCTTAGTCTTCTATTATCAGACGAATATCTTCCTGATTCATATCAACCTGATTTCAACCGGCGTGATCTCCAATCCAAAACTCACTAGCCCAACCCGATCAAAACTACGCTACTTCGTTTTTAGGGTTCCGTACCCGAAGGGTAAAAAACGGGACCCTATTTCTAAGACTGCTGTCCGTCTGTCTGTCTGTCCGTCTGTCATCAGGCTGTATCTTAAGAACCGTGATAGCCAGACAGTTGAAATTTTCACAGATGATCTGTGCAAAGTTAACTTAGCCCGGCCAGTTAAGGTGGGAAGTGTTTGAACGGAACCCTCGGTGCACAAGTCCGACGCGCACTTGGCCTGTTTTTATGAGATCGTTCCCTGTTAGCCTTAGGCGCTTGTCAGAAGTTGTTGTAACTTGATAACGGAGCGCCGTGATAATTATCAGAAGCGAATTGCCGGGTTCAGCGAGCCAAGTACCTACTCTCTTGATAGGTTTACGCAAGCAAATTAATTTGTTGCGGAAAAGCAACCCTTTTATCTTTAAACGGCAAATCTTATGCATGTCTTTTATATTTAAGAAATTTAGCAAAAATAAAACAGGTAAGAAATTGCGGCCATTAAGGATAAGGTACTTATTCAATATACATAATTATTATTGCAAATGCAAAAAAGTGTTCGGTATGGTTCACAACCGCACGCACTTAATTATGATGAACCACCTTTCCTCTCCTTTACATGTACCAATGTATTAAGTTATACCTAGTTAAATGATTGTTTTAAGTATGATTTACGAAAAAGTTACTTAGTGAGTTTCTTTCGACTTACTTCTCAAAAGCGGTCTCCTCTTGGGAAATGCCGGTAGATTCACAATCTGACTTGTAAAAGTGCCCTTGTGGCCTACTTACTAAATAAATTATTTCATTTCATTTCATTTCATTTCCACGGAGCACGGCGTAACGGGCAGTACTGTTTTGCAGTATGTTTGATTATCACGGTGGGTTTCAAGTTAAACCCTCAGCTGTGGGAAGCCCCCTTGGGGCCGCGCGGTCGCGAGTAAATTACATCACATATCGCAGGTGATTGTGAACAGAACCGATGGTGAGGGCCATAAATATGCGATTAGTGCTTTACGAATTGTCGCCCGGGGTTTCTCAAAAGTTACTTCTTGCCTTGGCTAGGAAGGGCCACTTACGGCCTAGGGTGACGTAAACATGCTAAAAGACGGACCTATATATTCGGCCCCGAGAGGGTTTTCCACAGCTGAGGGATTATTAGAGATTAAAACAAAAAAAAAGTGTGTGTGTCAGCTCCGACGCACGACTGGAGTTTACTCTTCAGGCCAGGCGCGCACCACGATTTTTTTTTAGTCGCCTAACAAATTTTATTCCAGAGTATTTATAGTTAAAAATTTAAAAAAAAATAACATTTCACCGGTTGATTATTAGATAAATTCATAATAAAGTAATCTTTAATTTTATTTAATTTCAATTCAATAATCAGACCGTTGCAAAATGCTAGTAGGTATAGATTTACCTGTTTATACCTGGCTACCCGATAGTTGTGACGGGAAAAGAAAAGGCAACCTAACGTTTGCATATTCTATGGGCTTCATACTTTCGATTGGTATAGAATTTATCTAATATTAATGTTTAAAACATTTTTTTTATTATTAATTAAACATACCCTGGACTTAAATTTGTTAGGCAACCCATTTGCAATATATTTATTGACATATTAAATTAAATATAAAATATATTTCATCAAATAAACATCTCGGTGAAGGTCATGTTATATTGGGATCTTAGTCTATAACGCTTAACGCATAACCTGCTAAATTAAGAAGTCGTATTTTTACCCCGATCGTATACTGAGATACGACTTTTTAAATTAGCACGGCAGATACGTTCGATTGTATACCCATATTTTTCATACCCGGGCTTATACACGATGAATTTTAATCGGTGATCAGGAACCAACTTTTCTAACTCGGTAATTGATGGCGGTCACGTTGCAGTCATAATTACATGAAAACAAACTTTTATTTTTCTATGATATTTTTTATTTTCAAACCAATCTTGACTTGTCACCCTACTAATCTGTATCTGTGAGCTTACAACCTCTTTAATAATTTAATGGCAATGACAATTTATGAGTAATAACTTGTCAGTGTCATTGTCATTACATAAACAAAGTCGTAGAAAAATTTCCCGCTAAAGCGATGGCACTTGACGTATGTTTCGTACTTCAATAATTAACGCAGGATGACCATGTATCTAGTGGTTGTTAGTTTTAATTATGTTTTAACTTTTAATTAATTAAACAGTGAGGTAATTGCGTGAGACCTCGCCTATTAACTTTAATTTTAGCTGCTTATTAATATTTTTCTACTCCTGATCACCGTTTAAAAATCATCGTGTATATGAAAATCGATTCTTAAGGAGTAAACTCCAAAAAGTGTGTGTGTCAGCTCCGACACACGACTGGAGTTTACTCTTCAGGCCAGGCGCGCACCACGATTTTTTTTTTAGTCGCGCGATAATTTTGTCGCAGAAATAAGCGTACTTATGGGTTTATGAAAGTCGTGGTGCGCGCACTCTCATATAAACCCATATCTTGCATTTATGCGACAAAATTATCGCGCGACTATAATCGTGGTGCGCGCCTGGCCTTAAGAACGATTATAAAATATATACTCAATACTCAATACGTTTATTGCACATAATGATTATACAGGTGGAAGACCGATCTAAATGGGTCACCCTGTATAATATCGGTTGACAACCAAAACTCACCAATAAACAAATATCTATAGTATAGGATCCCGATATAAAACGATCTTCACCGAGATGTTTATTTGAGGAAATGTATTTTATATTTAATTGAATATGTCAATAAATATATTGCATATGGGTTGCCTAACAAATTTTAGTCCAGGGTATGTTTAGTTAAAAATAAAAAAAATAATTTAACATTTCACCGGTTGATAATTAGATAAATTCATAATAAAATAATCTTTAATTTTATTTAATTTCAATTCAATAATCAGACCTTTGCAAAATGCTAGTAGGTATAGATTTACCTGTTTATACCTAGCTACCCGATAGTTGTGACGGGAAAAGAATAGGCAACCTAACGTTTGCATATTCTATGGGCTTCATACTTTCGATTGTTATAGAATTTATCTAACATTAATCAAACCGGTGAAATGTTTAAAACATTTATTTTTTATTATTATTTAAACATACAATATATTTATTGACATATTAAATTAAATATAAAATACATTTCATCAAATCAACATCTCGGTGAAGGTCATTTTATATCGGGATCTTAGTCTATAACGCTTAACGCATAACCTGCTAAATTAAGAAGTCGTATTTTTACCCCGATCGTATACTGAGATACGACTTTTTAAATTAGCACGGCAGATACGTTCGATTTTATACCCCATATTTTTCATACCCCGGGCTTATATATGAAAATCGATTCTTAAGGAGTAAACTCCAAAAAATGCAAAGATCTGTGACTGTATGTAATTGTAATCGGGGCACTATAGAAGACACAATTATTAATATTCTCACCTTATGCTGTCGCTACACTGCAGTCCAAAATGGCTACGTTACATTTTTAAGAAAGCGTCCTTCGCAATAAAAGCAGCGCCAACATCATCTCCAGATTTAAATAGCCACACAAAACAAAACACCTTCAAAAAGGTTTTCACGTGTTCAGGAATTTAATATAAAAGTTCGCGGAAACGTTACGTCAGGGCTAAGTACGTGATTATTTTTTTAGAACACATGCGATACATGGGAATGGAGCCAGTAATCTGCTGTGAATGGAGAAAGGTATTAAGTGCCAGTGGAGCTCAGTGTATGGAGTGCGTATCCGTGGACGCGAAGCTGGTGATTGAACTACGAACTCTAAGGTCTCGAAATTAAAGTCCCTCTGAACAGCGAACCACTGCTACTATGGGAACGATGCGAAGAGTAGCTCACGCACTGAACTACTACACCCAATTCCTCAAAAACTTCCGATTCGATGGACCAATGATTGACCTACGAACTCTAAGGTCTCGAAATTAAAGTCTGTTTAAATTAAAAGCCGCTTTAATGGTCTAATTTATTGTCTTAAGATTTCTACGTCGACATGTCGTTAGCTAGTTTGCGATGGCTAAAGAGCCATCTACCGGACAATAGAAATACTAAAATATTAAACTACATTAAATACAAATTGAACAGCTGGTCGAAATTTTACAAATATTCACACTGGTACTATGAGTTTACAGTGACCGTACACGCTAACTACTTTGTAAATATGTAGAGTAGTTCTACAAAGTAACCTCCAGGGCGCAGTACTATTCTCCATACAAATCGTTTTCCCTGTCGCTAGCGAGTACAGTTATTAACTCATGGTAAGAGTACAGTGACGCTTTGTGTTATATCTAAAATTGTAATTGAGTAATTCTACTGAAAATGGCGAAGGTCATTATTTTTAGGAAAAATCTTAACAGCGCGATACAGCAGCGAGACGACAATCGTATAGCGCCATCTGTTTCTAGAAATTTGTTGGTCCTCTCATCACCCCGATTACTATACAGAAAAAATATATGCGGACTAAGTTGCAAGCACATCCTAGTACTTAATACCTTTCTAACTTGGACGCTACACCGCAAACCAGCTGAAATATCATTTAACATTCACCGCTCACATGAGCTAAATGATTAACGTTTAGATTGCGTAATCGCAGCGTTTCAGCAACTTTGTGAATGTACAATGTATCCCTGTGGACCTGCGCGTTTACTCGACGATTTGTTGAATAATCCTAGTTACACGAGGCATATAGGAGGGGTATGTTTGTATGAACCCTTTAAATTAAATCAAGATAACACATACATAAAACCAATAGATGTGGACAAAGGCGAACTTATCCCTTTAAGGAATTTCTTCCAGTTAACCTTCGAACAAATGAGAATGAATAGTTAATATCCATGAAGATAGGCTAACAAATTATGCACAACACTAGATGTTTTTTTTTTCATTTATAAACAAAGTAATAAATACACCTAAACTTACACGTAACGTAAGCGTATAAATTAATAAATGTGTATACACTTAATAAAAATAAGTATTCAATCTCATCACTTCTAAATATCAATAGACAAATTTAGGGATCTAAAAGCCTACTGTCACTCGCATGCGAAATTCGCCAGATGTATTGAAGGCCTAAGCCATATTTAAAATCAAACTCTATATCTGAAGAGCAATAATCATCAATTGAATGAAACAGACGCTCCACTGCGTGAAAGAAGATAATACAAAAATTACACGATTATTAAACAGAATAAGGAAGATGGCACAGTTTAATATAGGTAAATTAGGTAAATAAAAGGTCGACCGAATTGAAGAGCCTAATGCCAACAATTTGTTCGGCCCGCCTATATTTCACGAAAATGTTGCAAAATTGTAGATTCAAACGTGTTAATTATACTTTCAATTGTTTCCCTAATTGGCAGAGAAAATGTTCCGCTAATTAAATTATTAAAGCCATGCCGACTGTAGCTTCAACAGGTACAGTTAACGATAAAAGTAAGTCATCGTTCAAGTACCTTGTCGCAGTAGGTATATAATAGTAATGCGATAGGGTGAATGTGTCAAAACAATTTAATTGAAAAGATACTAAACATGATCACGTTTCGTTACTTTTGATATTGACTGTACAATTAGCGTTGTCACAAAACATTTACCAATAGCTCATCTAAAAAATAATAACGAAATTGTATTCTATCAATAAAACTCATCATCATTATTTCTAATATTCATTTAAGTTTAATCAATAGTCTAGGAACGTTCCTCATAAATTATACTGACTTATTATAAAATACATTCCCAGATATTAAAATTGTAATGATTTTATTTCCGACATTTACTGTACTATGAGATGAGGAAAATTCTTTCATGAAACTATTCAACACGCTCTCTCGTTATTAAAATGTTTTTTTAAAGAGATTTATAACTCTGCTTACTACAGGGTATCAACGTGATAATTGGGTCACCGTACACTGAAAAAATATAGCTCAACTAGTCTAACTAGTAGAAACCAAAATTATGCAAAATTTACATACCTAACTTATTTTGGTTACTAGTAGCCCTCAGCTTGTCAGCCCTCCGATTTATGTAACTAGCAGCTAACATTTGGGCTAGGTACTTCTTTAACAAATCTTTGCAAAAAAAAATTCAGTGTACAGAAATTGGCCTATTATGATTTCGTTTTTCACACATAAATTAAAAAAGGTCAATCAACGTTTTTCTGTCTCTCATTAACATGGTGAAGTGGAAAAAAAAGTAGGTCAAAATGCAAATGTGGCTTTGGTATGTGTCAGAATTACCGAATAAGTACTTGTTTTTTTTTAATGAAACACGACAAGACGTGAAATTGTTAAAAACCGCTGTAGAGCAAGTTACATTTCCAGGTAGCATGCCACTTTTCAAATCTTATTTAGAGCGCTGCGGAGAGCTAGGCTACTGGTAAACTCGGGTTTTCGCTAGCCAGGATTTTATGAAAGCAAATTTTAGCGCTTTTCCGTAATGCTCCATCTTCGTAATCATAACTTAATTTTTATAAGCTGCTTATTTTTTGTATAATTCTATTTATTAGTACATTTCGATGTTTTTCAGACCAACTGAAGGCAAAGAGTCTTGAATGAAAAGTATTATATTTTACTATCTGCGCGGCGCGTGTTAGTGTTACCTACTCATCGCACAGGAACATTTTTTTTTTTCGAGTTAAAAAGTAGCCTATGTGGTAATCCAGAGTATCAGCTACATTCATACCAAAATTCATCCAGATTGTTCCAGCCGTTTGAGCGTGAAGAAGTAACAAACAAACACACAAACTTTCGTCTTTATAATATTAGTTTGATTCTGATTACAATCTGAGCATTTCTCAAAAATTTTGCCCACACTTAAGACAGAAATTAAGGTCCAATATAATTTTCCTATTTTGTTACCAATTATTTTAGTAATTTTATATCAATGCTATGGCTATGTTCGATACTTAAGGTTCTGTTATGCTTATACTTTTTTAATTATGCATAATCTGATATCAATGTATTGGAAATCACAAAGAAAATTGGTAACAAAATAGGAAAATCATATTGGACCTTAATTTCTGTCTTAATTGTGGGCAAGTTTTTTGAGAAATGCTCATCTACCAACGTAACAGAACATCTCGATCACGATCATATTTACGATATCATTCATTAAAGCATTTGAGTATATTATTTTATTTCAGTACTAACTGACAGTCAAAACCAAGACAAACTGATATAAAAATTGAAAAAACATAACGTTGATTCTGCAGTAAAAACGATCATCGATATCTGTGGGAAAACGTATCCGGCGGTAGTGTTGCCATGTTGTACAGCATTAATAACATGTGTATAACCTTAAATCTGGGTTCAACGCTCATCGCCTCGAGGACTCCGTTCGGTTCATTCTGTCCACTCTGCACGGCCTGATTTTTAACAACGTAAAAACGGATAATTGAGGAATAATTAAGTAGGGTTGTCATATTCCAGCTGTACATTAAATATACAATGATTTTATTGGTCATGATATGAAAATAGTAATGCGTTAACACACTAATATTAATGAAGGCGAAAGGTTGTGAGTGTGTTTATGTGTATGTTTGTTACTGTTTCACGCTCAAACGGCCGGACACATTTTTGATAAATTTTGGTATGGATGTAGCTGATACCCTGGATTAACACATAGGCTACTTTGTATCTAAAAAAAATGTAGTGTTCCCGTGGGGCGAGCGGGTAACACCGCGCGGCGCAACTAGTCTATAAAGCTGGACTAAATATTTAATTAATGAAAATACGTATAACAACAAATTGACGAAGTAATTTTCGCATTTATAACAATAAGCCAGAATCTCATACACAAAACATTACCCGCCGTCTTAAGTCCTTATTGCTCTTTGGAAGTTTTTTAATGTGTCACCCTCGTCCTCTGGGGCGTCCTTTGAAAACCATATTCAGGTCGGGCGGCAACCCTGCGCACTCGTTACACTTTCATTTAGGTTGGCAACACTGAATTAATTTTAAAATAAGTTGCGTTCAACTAGACGGGACGTAGTTGTTGGCAGTTCCAAACTTAAATACTGCGCCTTATTTTGCACTTCATGAATGCGTTCAGTTAACATGGAGCGGGAAAATTTTGCTGCAGTTAAATAAAACCATTAAGCAAAGTTGGTTGGTGTCGAAGTTAATACAATGAAATAAATACATTTATTTTTATTTCATTGTATTAACTTGCTTGTATTGTATTAAGCTGCGCTCAAGTCCCAAATGTTATTAACTAACAATAGTAATCTGAACGACCTAAACGGCTTATTGGCAAAGGAGCAGTTTTATGCAGTGATCGAGTACCATTAGCATTAAAGAGACATTTTGAAAGGATAAAATAAATGTAAAAACCAACTTTGTACGGAATCCTGAATCAATAGGGTTGAATTCCGTTCCAGAATTCCAAGTGTCCTTTTATTCTATTCTATTCGAGTGCAGTCAAGCAGAATACGGTTTTCGACAAGCAATATATTTCATCTAGAATATGTTTTAGGCTTTTTCAGCGGAGTTGAGTAAATGCCAGTTTAAATCACTCCAATGGACTGATTTAGCAACAGAATTATATTGTTTTGTAAAATCGATCAATCTTATATGGATCTAAAATCAGTATTCTATAGAGAAATCATATTTCAGAAAAAATCTTAACAACGCGATGCAAGATACATGGGCGCGCGGCCATACAGCGCCATCTATTATTAAACATTTGTTTGTCCACTCGTCACGCCAAAACGGCTGAACGGATTATAACTATTTTTGGTACATGGATAGCTGGACATCCAAAGATAGTTATAGGATACTTGTTATGCAAGTTCCTACGGATAAGCAAAAAAGAGATCTTGTGACATTATCTTCCACTCGGATGAAGTTCACGGGCACCTTCTAACAGTAGTACCTATGTTACTAACTATATTATTATAAAATTCTAGATTTGTATGGAAAATGAGTTTTCTATGGAGAGGGTCATGATTTCAGGAAAAATCTTAATAGCGTGATGCAGGATCGTCATTTGTTCTGTATGGGCGCGCGGCGCCATGCCACAGCCTGGCGCCATCTGTTGGACATAATTTTCTTCGTCCTCGCATCACGCCAAAACGGCTGGACAAATTTAGATATGGAATAATAGCTGGACATAAAAAGACGGTTATGGGATACTTTTTACCCGACTGCGGTATAAAAAAATTACGCTTACGAAGGCACCTTCTAGATCATAATAAAGCACCAATGGCCGCAGAGTGCATTTCCATGTTCAATATTGCATTCGCCACAAAACGGAACTTATATATATATTGCGCAGCATACCCAAGGGAAATGTGAATTATGTGCGCGGATTCCTAAATAGTTTAATCAATTTTCAAATGTACTTAGGTATATTTAGTATTCTACGGAATACAGCAAAAAGTTCAATTTGGAATGTTGAAATGAATAGTAAATATAGTTATAGGAAACAAAAACAACCGCCGTAAAATATTTGAATTCACGTTCTATGTGAGCATTTCTCAAAAAACTTGCCCACAATTAAGACAGAAATTAAGGTCCAATATGATTTTCCTATTTTGTTACCAATTTTCTTTGTGATTTCCAATACATTGATATCAGATTATGCATAATTAAAAAAGTATAAGCATAACAGAACCTTAAGTATCGAACATAGCCATAGCATTGATATAAAATTACTAAAATAATTGGTAACGAAATAGGAAAATTATATTGGACCTTAATTTCTGTCTTAAGTGTGGGCAAAATTTTTGAGAAATGCTCGTATAATGTTATAGGTACAATAATTGTATTGAAAAACTATAAGTTAGTAAACTATAGTTCCCCTAATTCTATTTTTACATAGGTACATCAGTTATTGTTTTCTGTTCTAGTATTTTAATTGTTATCTTTTACGAATTGTATTGCTGTAACCCCTACCCCTGATAAATAAAATAAATTATCTATGGAGATTTCAGGAAAAATTTTTATAGATCGATATAGATTTACTTATTTATTAAAGTATTTTTTATTTAGGGTGTCATCACACAAAAAGGGTTTGTCGGATTGCGTTTTGGTACAAAGATAGGAGGGATATCTAATGAAGGTTTTGCAGGATGCTTCTTTATCTGACTAGGTGCGCATCGCATGTTAAATGACACTTGAAAAGTTATTTACAATGGTCACTATTTGTCTCGATAAATTATGCAAAGTAGGTATAGTTAGACAGGTATTCAAAAAATACTCGTATAATAAAACATGGTCAGTCAGAATAGTGAAATAATTGACCATATACCTAACTATGAACTACGTATAACAATATTAATTTATTAGTAAACTTTACTTATAAAATATGAAACTCATTGAACCAATCAGTTCCAATCCAGTTCACTGAGTTTGTCATACACTGAGCCCAGTACAGTCAGAAACTTAGTCGACTGGAGCCGACTGTACGTGATAAGTTATCCGAATGCGTGACAATACAAACTATCGGTTGACGGCGCTAACTTGGACTAACTTTGACCCTGTGGTGAACCATTAGTTTGAAACTCCATACAAATCCCATCTATAGTAAAAAGACGCAAATGGGCGTAGATTGTAACGTACATAAGATCTTTCGAATTCGGAGAGTATTTGTTTCCAGTTCGAAAAGACGTAAGTGTATTTTGCTTATAATGAACAAAAGATCTTTTGGATTGCATCTGGAGCTTGAGAAGCATCCACAATGACATGCGTTAATGACATTAGTGAAATATTGGGGAACTCGATAACGATAATGGGTTGGCCTGGGAGCCGCAAAGATACAAGAAAGTAATATAACCTAATAACCAACTTTGATGGCCATGCCGAGTGCACAATGCGTTATAAAACCGTTGGCTTGGCAGTCTACAAGATAAACGCAATCATTTTAGGGTTCCGTACCTCAGTCGGCAAACACGGAACCCTAGGATGTAAGACACGGAACCCTAGGACGTAGTCCGTCCGTCGATTTGTCCGTCTGTCAACCCCCTTTTCTGAAACACGCGGAGGTATCAAGGTGAAATTAATATCAAACACGCATATCTGATACCCCTTGGAGCCGTGAAATAATCAAACTAAGCCAACGTAATCAAAAGATACGAGAGTTTATGCTGCATTTAACACTGTAAACGTAATCATAATCAACAAGTATAGGATACGTCCCGTTGGCCTAGAATTGTGAAATTGGAGAAGAAGCAAGATCATTTAGCACAAGTGAATTAAAACATCCTAAAACCGTAAATTCGTAGTTGCGTTAGAATTAATATATGTTTCACTGATGTAGATTTACTCTGGAGTGGTGCTTTGTGGACAGTTAACAAGGTCGTGTTGATTAAAAACTTATTTATTACTATTATTATCTTATTGTGAGCCCATGACATGAAAATATGCCCATGATGTAAACGGTTCTTCTTCCATTATTCCCGATTTTGGGCTATTTCAGACAATTCCTTTATAAAGAACACAAACTTATTTGCAGTTCAGAAAGTAGCTCTGAGTTATGTCGATGTATAGGGACAACTGTTGTCCAACGGCAAAGTTAAGTTTCCTCAGTACAATAATTTATCTTTTCGTTACAGCGTAACATATTCAGTGCTTTCGTAGTTTGTACGGAACCCTCCGTACTGTCCAATTCGCAGTTGACCGTTTTTTATATTTATCAAGAATACTTACGAGCAAAAGCGGCCTGATAGGCCATCTTAACCCAAATACACAGTCATAGGGAATGTTTATATTATGGAGTGTAAAAGGGAGGAGCGACATCTTCGTATATCCAAAAGTGTCCGCTGAAAGGTGTTAAATTGGTTGCGCTAACTGTAGCTGAAAGTAGTCCCGTTACTTAGGAACTGGTTGTTTATACATTTTTAATAAAACTTAATTATGCGTTTTTATGTGTATACTTTAAGCAGGAATTACTTACTCTGGTTACTAAATATTAAAATGTTAAAACTTGGATTTTTTCATACTTTCTTGCTACTCTAGCGCTTTTGCGGACGACACTGGAACTATTATTTACTGCTTACCGCTGGGAATTTTTCAAATATTCTCATATGAAAGATGCCACTCCTTGCTTTCTACACTCCAGCTTATAGGTAAATGTTTCCGACCGTCATATAATACACATGTTTCATGTAGCTAAGCTAAGGATATAGAGGAATTATGGATTTAGTCCAGCAATACATCATACTTGGCTACGATATAAATATCTAGCTAGATTAATGCTTACTTTTTCTGATAGAATTAGTGTTTACGCTGATAAAACAAGATGGTGAGAGTTATAGTGTAAATATCACGCTCTTTTAGGAAAACTAATACAATTAAATGTATACGGGACTGGAGTTATGGACAAAGGTTTATGTTTAATTGAGAAATTGTTAAAGGATTCATTGAGAAAATATAAGTAGAAACTTCAATGTTGCGTGGAGGCATTACTCTTGTCGCGCGACATAGCGGTTCCCATCACCCTCTCACATTACTGCACAGAAAGAGACAGGCAATTATCTTGCGCGAGAAATATTCACTTTTAACAGTTGTGCTATAGAAGTGAGAGACAGCTAGCTGCTTTGTTTGTATTGATCGACGCACACAGCCTACATGCACTGTTTTTACTTTACATCCTGTAACTCATATATGACACGATTACTTGTTGGAAATGTAGATTTTATTCCACTAGGGACACGATTGCTTTTGCTACAAAACCCTAGAAGCATATAATAGTTTGTTGAAGTAAATGAACGGTATTTAATACGAGATTGCGTCCGATAGGCCCCTATTATGATTCGCTTGATGGCTCTTTCAAATGGTATCACCTGTCTACAAAACACATTATATAGGCAAATATAGCAAATCATTTCAAACCCTATCAAACGCACGATACGGTTAAACACTAAGACATCATCATCTTGTTGTCTGCCTTTGGTTTTTGCTAGGGAATGAAAAACCGGCAATTATAATATAAGAATAACCGTTTATAAACGGTTTTAATATGACAATATATCCGGTTTTGGATTCCCTAGTTTGGGCTAAAATTGGCGCGTGTTCATCTGTCGGTGTCGCGTGACAACCCTACGACCAATTATGACGATATTTACATAAACAACTAATAAAATACAGGTCTCAGCCGACTCTGCTAAAGTGTCCAAGTCCAAAATGCCACCCTGCCGTAATGGGCAGCTAGCAGCTGCACCTCTAGCACAACTGTGACAAGCGACTCTTTCTCGCGCGAGAAATATTACCTATCTCTTTCTTCGGTGTACTGTGAGAGAGTGACGGGCGATGCTATGTCGAGCGACAAGTCGCGAAGCGTAATCGTGTTAGACGGGCTGGCCTGAATCTTTGATGGCTAAACTTCACTACGATATTAAATGGTGTGTCGGCTGCACCGGCTTATTGCGGTTAATAAACAAACACGCCTACTAATTCATACATTTAATATATTGCACTGCACATCACATGTTTGCTGGAAAGACATTTCATTTGTAGAGCGCGGCTATAGTGATGAATCTTCGGAGATTTTGCGCGACAGCGGCAGCGGCGCCTTTGATAGCTTGTCACAGTTGTCACTGCGGTTAATAAACAAAATCAAACACGTCATGTTTTAGTTCTAGCTAATTTACGAGTAGTTCATACTAGCTTCTATTCTTTTTTTTTTTATAAAGTAGTAGCTAGCCTATAAGTTAATTTAGGGTATAAATGAGGAGTGTCGTCTTCTCAAAAGGGCTTATTTTTGTATGAGTTTCATAGGGAAATGAGCCCTTTTGAAAAAACACTCCTCTAATAGGCTAGTTGACCCATGTCAAATTGTAATAAACTAATGTTTATTCCGTATAGTTTTTAGCAAAGGAAACCTAAATACTTATATATTTTTCAATTCATAAAAGTGAAAGATGGCTGAAAAAATTGAATTTGAAAATCTGGTTTTTAATCTTTATTTTGAAATGCTTAAAACGCTGTCCGCCATTTTTGCTAATGATAGTGACGTCATCGGTCCTGTAAAGAAAACTGAAAGTCTACTTTGACGACTTCGAATAGTGCCGTCCCTCTCGATCTCCTGTCAAAGTATATTGGAGTGAGCGAAATGGCACTATACGACGGTCGAATTTCGAATATTTACAGGTAATTCTACGTCACACCACAGATTAGCAAAAGCCAAAAATTGCGGACGGCGTTTTTGACTGTTCATGAAATTTCTAATTTTCAATTGATTAATTAGCTTTCTGGCTTTCACAAAAATACAAGACATTTTTTTTTGAGCTAGTAAGATCATTATCAACCATTTGAAATTTATTTCGAAACTGGGTCTACTACTATAACTGTTCCAAATGTCACGGTAAACCGTCCAGCAGTTTCAGCGTAAAGAAGTGACAATACATACACAAAAATGTTCGCTTTTGTAATACATATTACTAACTGCGCCCCGCGTTGTTACCCGCGCAATTTTTTCTAAGTATCTTATGTTTTTATCCAATCAAATTTCATCAGAATTGGTTTCGCCGTTTGAACGTGAAGAAACAAACATAACCACACTCGCAAACTTTCGGCTTTATAATATCAGTGTAATTAAGTCTGTTGCCTTGAAAATATGTAGCTACTTAAGTCAAATTGAAATTTACGTATAGAGCAAGTTCGTACACGAGAAATTAATATCCGCAAAGCATACTATAACTACATATAATATAACCCAAGAGTGGCTAAATCACTTGCGTCATACTCATATGACACCGTAAATTCATGATTTATGTCCCAGTTCTCGCATATTCCTAATATATTACGCCCTTGACCCGAAGGGATTTAACCCTCGTGCCTAAGTGACGGATAAAAATATTCCCTAGAGTTAGCCCTTAACGTAAAGTGAAACTGGTAAAAATGTCAAGGATTTCGTAAGGATAACATAACAAATTAAAATGTAAATGTTTATGTAAATAATGTAAAGTTGAAGTTACTTTGATAATAATACTTTTAACTTTAACTATAAAGACTTATTTTGTACTTTATTTTGGCTAATAGGTACCTACTTCAAATGCGCACTTATGTAAATAATAAATTATATGTCTAAAAATGGACCCCGTAGCATTGTACTAAACACGCTGGCAGCATTATTGAGGACACGTTTGGCGCAGTTTGTAAGCACTTGCCTACTGAGCCGGCGGTCCCGGGTTCGAATCCCGGCCAGGGCAAATATGTGTGTGATGAACTCGAATATTTGTGCTTGGATCATGGTTGTTCTATGTATTTAAGTATATATTTATCTATATAAGTATGTATATCGTCGTCTAGTACCCATAACACAAGCCTTCTTGAGCTTAATTTGGGACTAGATCGATTTGTGTGAGGTTGTCTGATATTTATTATTTATTTATTATTACTTCGCTGTATTGCTATACTAAGACGCTGAGCGAGGAATCTGCCAGCCCTTTGATCACCAGTGGTGTCGAAGAGCCGTTTGACGACAAGCGACGATGAGTGTTTCGTACAGGACATGAGAAAAAATATATGACATTTCGTGATGGTTTTTTTTATTTTTAGTTCATTCTATGTTTGGAAAAGCACTATACAACTTATACAAGCCTAGGCGCGAACAGGAATTACCGGCCTTTGCAGTATTATACCAATAGTAGGTATAACGTTTCGCTAGAATAGTATTCTCCATACCTCTTGGTACGGTCACGTTAACTCGTGGTAAGGGTAGTGTAGTGTGGGTTTACGATTGTGTTGTGATAATAACCGAAAATATACGTTCATTCAGCAATTAGATAAACGGTAAACCCATGTTTCCTTTTTCAAATCGTTTTCGAGTGAAAACTGTTTCCAGCAGCGTTGTATGAGATTTGCAGTCTGTGTAGGTGTAGGTACCTAAGCGCTGAGCTCGCCCGCGCGAACGGTCGAATAAAGGCGCAACATTTAACAGAACGATTTTGCGATATTTGATCGTTCCACTTCCTCGCACGTTGCACTAATATTGGGTAGGTACACTAGTTTTGCTACCACGGCTTCCCTCGGGTTTATTTTATGATCATTTTATCGAATATGCTTTACTTTTTGATTTTCCAAAAATAATGTAGATAGGTATACCATGTCATTGTGGTATTTGTTTTCAACCGATACGTAATATTGAACAAAGGTCCTTTGCCAATGATAGGTATTCATCATGACATGCCTATCAGTTTATCCAGTTGGTCAAAATATGAGGGGTTAGTCAAAACTGTTTAAACTCTAATGTTTACGTTGTAATATTTACGTTGTATTTGTCAAATATTTTTGTCTCTCTTTGAATGTCTATGTCAAATGAAACAGATGCAACGCGAATATGAATTTCCCGGATCATGTGAAATCTTTGCCCAGCAGCGAAAGACCTGTGCTCCAAAAAAAATTAAAAGAATGAATAAGTATATAATTGTGTAGTAACGAATGACTCAAAGACGAATAAATATTTCTATAGAGAATTGAGTGGAAGTAAAGTGTAAAGGCCAAGCGAATGCTGAATTGATTAAAATCAGGCTGCCTGTCCAGCTAAAGTGAAACAGAGAATAAATGAACCAATCAGGCTGCGTAATTGTGAATCCCGAAAGAGCATTTAAATATGACAAATATGATTGGTTCATTTTACACATCTCTACTCCGCTTCTGTAGACGGCCTGAGAGCCTTATTAGCCTACGCTATATTTGGTGTCTTAATAATAGCGTCCTAATCGATAGCCGGCAGTGGCCGAAGCCGGCCGCTGCACCGAATAAGTTAGTCCCTACATATTACAGTATCGGTTGTATCGGCCAGCTAGTGCTAGGCCGCAATATCAGCCTGAATATATCGACGGATACAAAAGGCTATACAGATAGGGATATTTCATCAAGCAGTCAGGCCAACGATGTATTGAGATCTAGAACGCTGGCAGCAGATCATTGAGCTGAAAAGTCAGCTAGTCATAGTAATTCGTGGAAATGATTGACGAAGAAGCTATCACACTAATTGTATAAAGGCGAAAGTTTGTGTGTGTGTGTATGTGTGTTTGTTACTTCTTCATGGTCAAACGGATGGACCAATTTTGATAAAATTTAATATGGAGGTAGCTGATACCCTAGATTAACACATAGGCTACTTTGTATCTGATAAAGCAGTTACCGCCGCCTATGGACGCTTGCGACGCCAGAAGCATCACACGCGCGTTGCCGACCTTTTAAGAACCCATTTACTCCCCCCTTGAAGAACCGCATGCTGTAGCCCCCGGGGACAACATTGGCAGCGGCTGTGGGGGGGAAGATGACTGGACTATTAGTGAGGTAAGTTAATTTAGCTCCCAGAGCGACATGAAAGAAACCAGGTGTTTGGTGTACCTAAGCATAACCTCGCTGGGTAACAAATAACAATACACTATACACAAGCTGTCAGAATCAGAATACCATTTTATAAATGTGACAAGTGGCAGGTGGCAATGACAATTTTATGAAGTAAACTCAAATATTTTCTTCGCAAAAAGCTCTACGCATTTTATTACATTACAGCTTGTTTTGTTATACATAATTTATTATACATAATTTGAGAGAAACAAAACAAATTAAGCGCTCTACATTAAGTATTACTATAAATATATTAAAAACATACCATAGAGATTTGAAAAGCGACACTTAAATTGTGATTTTAGCCCCTTTATGTTATAAAGAAATCCTTATAAGAGTAAGATACCTACCCACGTAGCACACAAGCCCTAATGCGGCTTATTTCAGCTGTTTAAGGTCTTATACGCGCATATGTTACTTGGGCAGTCTAGTTGTGTATGTATTTTACCTGCAACAAAACTGTTCCAAGAGGTATATACCTTCTTTTTAAGCCATATATTGTGATTTTATATATGTTATGAAACCAGACCGCAATACTCAAGGTCTAATAAACCAAGCTTGTACGCAATACCGCAACCCGCCAGCTAAAACAAAAGAGCTTAACTTATCAGGAAGATCAAGTTGCTTACGGCTTTTTCGCCAAGGAGCTCAACATACCACACCTAAGGGTAATCCCAGTACATTCCAGAGCGCGCATAACACCGTATTCGCCGAACATAGCAAACGTATTGTTGAAATTAAAACCAACGTAACCTGACCCTTGTTGCCGGTATTATGTATCATAAGACAATAGGTCAATGTAGACTGAATGTGGGCTAAAAATATTCAAATACCTATCTAAGACGTCTTAAAGTTCAATACCCGAGAATACATTCTTCTTATTATGGAAGCTTACAATAATTTACGTTAACCATTAAGCTATCTCTGAAATCATATCTGTACTTCCCAGTATCATATGATGATTGCTTTTTATAACGCGATAAATAAGTGACAAGGCATCTGTCACTTACACTCGCATTTTATCTCTTAATAGTGCTCTCAGGGGCTTATCTTTAAATTAGAACACGAAAACATGTCATCTGATAAAGTCATTTTTATTTAATTTTTTTAACTTTTAAGAGAATAGAAAGACTTTTTTTTTAATCAAAATAGCCATGTATTTAACCTCGATTGCACCTGATGTTAAGTAACAATAAGGCCTAAGATGGAGCATGCTTGGCTACATGATGCATATTCACTCTCGACTTGAAGAGATCCATGTTATATTTTCAGGGAGGATGGAGCATGCTTGGCTAGAAGATGCCTATTCACTCTCGACTTGAAGAGATTCAAGTTATATTTTTCAGGGAACAGGTGCGCAGGAAGAGAAGTCCATTCCTTAGCTGTCCTCATAAGGAAAGTAGCCGCAAAGCGTTTCGTACGAATCAGTGGTATATCGACAACATAAGAGTGGAATCCAAGTCCGCGCCGAGTATTGTATTGTATTGTCTGAACGGAGACGGTGGAATTAATTCATGCAGTCCTAGTGCATACTGCACACTCACCAAGCAAAGTGTATCCGGACTACCAGACGGAATTCAAATGTAAATAAATTTAAACAACCAGATTTACGAGTATTCTTCGGAAGTTATAAAAACATATGCATATAATATTGTTTTTGTTAAACAAATGTCATTTAATATGGAAACACCCAAATTGTTGCAATACTGACGCGAGGACAAAGAATAAATTCATTTCGAGCCGGTTTTAAGTGGAATAACTTTTCGATTGAATCGGGCAATCTACATAATCGTTTTGAAAACTCGATTACTTACGACAATTATTTTGTACATAAATATAAAAATAAAATACTGTTTTTTTTTGGTAATACAACCGAGACGAGTAAAAGCTGATGCACCAATATTTTTTAATAAAACAGCAACTTTTTTAATTTTTACATCACTTTGTAAGTTTTCGTCATGACAGTTTGCATTCTTTGTTGCAGAAAGCTATCTGTCTCTACCCCAATTTAAAAGAAAAAAACTATAACCAGGCAAATCAGGTTAGGTGGGACAATTCTTTATCCAAAGAGTTTAAGTTGGAATGTGGAGTGAGGCAGGGGGGCATAACGTCGCCTAAGCTGTTTAATCTTTACATCAACGAGCTGATTGGTAGACTGAGTAGTATGCATGCCGGGTGTTATGTTGGCGGTACGTGCGTCAATAACATTAGTTACGCCGACGATATGGTGCTTCTCAGTCCGTCAATCAGTGCACTTGAACAGTTGTTGGAAGTATGTGAGACGTATGCTTCCACTCATGGACTTCAGTACAATGGCACCAAAAGTGAGGTCATGGTGTTTAAAGCGGGTAAGATAAAACCATATTTTATACCTCCCATTGTGCTGACTGGTGCTGCCTTAAATGTAGTCGATAGGGTGAAGTACCTAGGTCACATTTTGACTAGTACTATGAAGGATGACTGTGACATGGAAAGGGAGCGTAGGGCGCTATCAGTTCGGAGTAATATGCTGGCCCGCAGGTTTGCTCGATGCTCAACTGAAGTAAAGCTCACTTTATTTAAAGCATACACGCAATCTTTCTACTCGAGCAGCCTGTGGGTTAATTATACGAAAAGAGCTTATAGCGCCCTACGAGTGCAGTATAATAACGCGTTGAGGATGCTGCTGGGGATGCCGAGATGGTGCAGCGCGTCGAGTATGTTTGTGGAGGCCCGCGTTGACTGTTTTCAGGCTGTACTCCGCAAAAGAATCACCTCGCTGATGGCTCGCATCAGGCAAAGCACCAACGGCATCCTCAAAGCGTTAGAGGAGAGGAATGACTGCGATTTATTTAGATTCTGGATAGTGCAGATTAATAGTGTAGCACAATATGTTATTTAAGTGAAATACCTATAAAAAAAAATATATATACACGATGATTTTTAATCGGTGATCAGGAGTAGAAACATATTAATATTTAGCTAAAATTAAACTTAGTACGCGAGGTCCCGCGCAATTACCTCACTGTTAAATTAATTAAAAGTTAAAACATAATTAAAACTAATAACCACTAGATACATGGTCATCCTACATAAATTATTGAAGTCTACTTACGTCAAGTGTCATCGCTTTGGCGGGAAATTTTACGAAATTTTCTACGACTTTGTTTATGTAATGACAATGACAATGACAAGTTATTACTCATAAATTGTCATTCCCATTAAATTATTAAAGAGGTTGTAAGCACACCGATACAGATTAGTTCGGTGACAAGGAATTTAAGACTCAAAATAAAAATTATCATAGAAAAATAAAAGTTTTGTTTTCATGTAATTACGACTTCAACGTGACCGCCATCATTTACTGAGTTAGAAAAGTTGGTACCTGATCACCGATTAAAAATCATCGTGTATATATAATAACTTGAATGTAGTGTTAAGTTTACTAACGTAGCGGGTAAGCCTTACTAACAAACTATGGATGTAAATTGTCCGAAATAAAGAATTTATTATTATTATTATTATAAGATGGTCTGCACTTGTTTTACGATGCACGGCCAAACCGTTGAAATTTTGACTCATGCCAGTGTCAACCGTTGAAATTTTGACATTGACAAGCGTCAACCATCGACCAGCATTACGGTAAGTCTAGTACATCATTCAGTGCCCGTTCGTACCCATGCAGTGGGTCGGTCGCGTCGCCACGCCCACCGCACATTACCCAAACAACCAGTAAAATACAGTTCTCACGCGGTTTTCAAAAATCAAGAGAGAGAGCCGTGTGTAATGTGTATTTGTGTATCCTGTACTACAACAATGATATAAAAATACAACCAGAAACTATCGGTACCCTGCCCCAGGGCCGTGATCTTGGGAACATCGGATTTGGTTAAGTTCTCTTAGAATAGGTTAAGTTGGTTATTGTTGTTTTTTACTTGTTTATCGTTTAATAAATTTTATATTTCTCTCTCATCTGAAACTACATATTTACCCATAAATCTATTACTGCAACATAAATTTGCCCAATGAACAAACGTAACGTACCAAATGAGATCCATAATTCATGGAGGCTCATTTCATTCACAGCTTTCCAATATTCATGAGCCTTTAGTTCTAAATGTGGAAATTGAATAGGGTTTCAAAACTACCCGCTCACTTTAGGCATCGATTCATTGTCGGGCCCAAGATTTATAATAGTAAAAGAAACGTAAAAGAAGCGCCTAGTGACATAATATTCAGAAGCAAACTCAAATCCTTGCTCTTAGGGCTTGCTTTTCTATTGACCAATCAATAATAGTATGTAATTGTAGCCCAATTAGCCAGTCCTCCATTTCATCCCCATAGTCCAATTTGTATTTAGATTCCATATATCCAGCGATAGTTCTTGCACCTAGCGGGCGCTGTCTCTATGTGCATACCATGACACGGATAGCGACAGCATCCGCTCGTTGTACTCCTTACATTTCATTAAATTGTCGAAAGGGCCGCCACCCGTGGGTTCCGCGCACGCCTCCCAAAGGTCCAGGACACTATTGTCCCGTAAGCGGGTGCGACATACAGGATAATAATAATGTAACAACATGACTTGTAATAGTAGATTGTACAACAAGTGCATAAAACGCACCATTTTACACGAGACGTTTATCGTATATATGAATATAAAGTCGAGTGTAAAATGCGTTTTATGGACGAGTTGTACACTCTACTATTCACTTCGATTGCGAGGAAATGAAATTGCATCATGTAAATATTATATGTAAAATAAATTTAATTAAAATTTAAAAACACTATTTTTTATATCTATGATAAATTATTGTTGTACCTAAGTAGTTTAAATATATAGTAGGTATATTGATTTACTAAAATAAAAATAAATTTAAAAAGTTATAAATGTTAGTAAATAAAAATTACAAGTTTATTTCAAGAAGTTTTATTGTGTACTTTGGCTGTTCGTATTTTTGCCTTGGTCTTAGAATACTAACGAAACGAAATAAAATGAAGAGTTTATTCTATGAAGTTTTAAGTTGTTCGTGTGGCTGTTGGACCGATTGCCTTGGTCTTCGACGACGATTTTACTTTATGCTCTAGAGCATAAAAAGTGACTTTATGTCGCCTATGCACAGCAGAAAGTTGAGCTTTTAGAGCATGAGAAGTGAAAAATATCATATTTTATCAATGAAGTATTTGAATCTAAATACAAATCAAGCGGGCCCTGAGCACCCATACTCTACATCAGTAAAAGTTACTAACAGCCACTGATTTTTTACCGTAAACGAATTTACATATTCAAGTGAATATGTAAATTCGTTTACGGTAAAAAATCATACCCTTTTTTTCCTTCACCGTACTCATAAAAAATGTGTGTGTGTCATTTATGTTTATCCCTTATATGATACGTTCGCCTTGGTACCTACACATTTCTGTCAATATTGTTTCTATGTGCAAAAAGTGTTTGAATGTGTAAAGTACTTTGTAGCCACATTACGTGTAAACAGCAGTAAATCCTTTACGCAATACCTCGATACTGAACGGTTTTTAGCCATTTACGATACAAGTAGGAATACTTTTTACATGTCTACGTCAACAAAGGGTTATGTTATGACGTTTGCTCCGGCACCCACTAGTCTTAAATAAAATAAAATACATATTCCCTTAAAACCCCGTATTTTAATGACTACTTACTAAAGAATGTGCCCTTGCGTTATTTTTATATACACCGTTCTGTTCTTCGAATCACCATATTAAGCGTGGGAAAAATTACGATTCACAAAACGATAAAATGCAACCTCGCACAGTCGTATAATCTTTGTAAGTCCTTGTAAATAATTGCACTAATTATCTTTTACCCGTTTAATTTATAGTTACCCGAAGTTAAACGGATTTCTGAGGAAGCAACGTAAAAATATACTTATACTCGTACAGTCGACTTAGAACCTTTTGAAGTCTAATGTCTATTAAAGCAGAAACATATACAATAATAGTACATTACTGCAGACGCCGGGAAAGAAGAGCTCGCCGAGTGATACGAAGCCGGCAAGTGCTTTTTAACTGCAATGAAATAATGATATATAATTCAACTATGAATTGCCGGGTCATGAACACAGACGCCATGTTTAAAAAATATTTATTTGTCGGCGTATAGGCCTTCAATTTTGTATGAAGTTTCTTTAAAGTTCTCTCGAGGTGTTCCGCCTGAAACGAAGCATAACGTACGTTATGACGACATTTCATTGTATGTTTGAGAAAATCAAGTTAACGTATGAAAGGTCTTTGAGGACAGTCCTAACCTTTTCGGGTCAATTTCCTCAACACAAATAATAAAACGTTTCCTATCTGCCTATGACGAGTTACGACCAGCCATCTAAACAAACAGTAATCTAGCCGTCCAGTCAACAGTACCAAGGAAGATATGTTTTTCTGTAGTCCGGTCAACAGTACCAAGGAAAAAGTTTTACCCTCTGTCCGGTTAACTGAACTAGCTAACTGTACCAAGGGCAAAGAGGGATCCGTTTGTATGTATGTATGTAAACACTTTATTGTACATAAAAACAAGAAATATATTACAAAAGAATAAGCATGTACAAAGGCGAACTTATCCCTTTAACCCCTCGTATGCCATGTCAAAAATTTGCTAATCAATTTGAAATCAACTGATGTTTTAACGCAGAGTTGAAATGTCCTACGCGGATCCGCATTTAGGCATACGAGGGGTTAAGGGATCTCTTCCAGTTAACCTTTGAGTAAATGAGTGCTAAACACACATGTAAATGGTAGACAAACCATGCAACATGTACAATACAAAGGAGGATAACTTTGCTTTGGAAGATAAGTTTGAGCCCTGAACTAACTAGAATACTCTCTCATGGGTATTAGCTTGTCTTTGTCCTTTGTCCAACAAGACGCCGCGGATGGCGCAGTTTGTAAAACACCCGCCTACTGAGCCGGCGGTCCCGGGTTCGAATCCCGGCCGGGGCAAATATTTGTGTGACGAACTCGAATCAATTGAGATTTAGTGTAGGCTGTCATAATATGTAAATATGTTATTATTAAATAAATATCAGACAACCTCACACAAATCGATCTAGTCCCACGGTAAGCTCTAGTAGGCGTGTGATATGGACACTAGACGACGATAAACATACTATTTATCTATGTAATAGATAAATACAAACTTAAATACAAATAACATTCACCCCAGGTACAAATATTCGAGTAGGTACATCACACAAATATTTACCCTCTCTCTTATTATTATAATGAGCATTTCTATATGAAATCGAACTTCAATAGAAAATTAATAAGATATGCCAATTATTTACATTACGCAAATAAGTGCTTACAACCTACCTACGCTATATTTTCTACGCCCCCGTCTCTTCACGTCATTACCAAAGAATATAATAATACAAGTACCTACTGTACCCTTACCATGAGTTTACAGTGACCGTACTCGCTAGCAACTGCTTAAACAATCTGTATGGAGAATTGTAGTTCTACAAAGTAACCGCTAGGGGGCGCTGTAATATTCTCGATACAAATCTATTACGCAGTCGCTAGTGAATACGGTCACGTTAACTCATGGTACGGATACAGAAGAATATAAAGTGAACCGTGCACAAGCGATAATGTGAACAACGTTTGCAACGATCATGGCGCTCACAAATTGAACATTCGTGGATAAAACACGAATGCCTCAAAGATGAGGCCGCCTCCCAGGTATTCGTAGTCGCTGCATCGCTCGCATGCCGCCCCCGCCCTATTGCTTACTCCATTTAGTGCTAGGCCGGCAAAGAGATGGTGCTATTGCAAGGTGCTATTGTCATGTTTGACAGTATCATTATTAGAACAAAACGGGACTCCATCGCGTTCAAAAAGTGTGTATTTAATTACCTCAACATTTTGAATGTGATTTTACATTCCTGGTCTTAAATTAAAGGGAGTGTGTGAGATATATAATGTGTGAAAATCGTGTTTTAGTTTAAATCAATGTTAATAGTATTACGATACCTATCTACTTACATATTTAAATATTTACACGATAGCAATACTTATTTCTGATTCTGACTTTATATTACCCAAACATTCCACTAATATAGCATATCATATAAATTGCGAGTCATTCGACGGTGATATATTTGTTGCTGACGGTACGAGTGTACATGCACGAATAAATCGAGCATTACGACGTATTCCGTAGTTTTAATTAACTTTCACAGTTAAAGTCAGTATGAATAACGTAGCGGAATCGTTTCCAAGAACAATGCCAAGCTTCCCTAGTAAATACACTCGATGAAAACACTGCACAGATCCCAAAGGTCACATGTCAATTAAGATCCTAGGACATATACGTCGTTTTTCAGCAGCATCGATCGATTAAAAAGAGCGTATTTCTCGTGTTATTTAGAAACGCTTGGGACGTTTTGGAGATTGGGAGATATCCAGCGAAGTCGATCCATCACCGTCGAGTCTTATCGAGTGATTTGAATGAAGCCTCGAGATTGAAACAAGCCTGAGTTGGAAATTTGTCTTCTGGGGCGGATTAAAAACAACTTGACAACTAAAGGGTCAATAGACATTACGATATTTTTTTGAGGATGTTAATCGGTTCTATTTTTTTTGGGATCAAATGTCTGTATAGGACTAAATACACTTAGACTGCTCTAAAAGTCAGAAATACGGCGCTAAACGAGCTCTATACAAATGGCCACCTGTGACTGTGGCCTGGGAATATGTTATGGGTACCAATATTTGTATGGAGACAATAAGTAATTTGCCATTTTCACCGTGAAAAAGTGCTTTAAAGATCATGTTTGTTATAAGTACAATTATTGTTTTATTAAATTGTGAGGATTCTAAAAACAATTTCAACATTTCTTTCGGATTAAAAAAACATAGAAATTGCGTAATTTTGAAATTACATATAAAAAAAAAAAAAACAATTTTATTCATATAACTACACTATCCTGTAGAATTTAACACCAGTAGTCATGCCTATTAATAGTAAAGGCAATGACTAAAGTTATTGATCGACTACACTTCTAGCAAGACTGTGACACGACACGCGACTGTCGCGCAACAAGTCTCTTTCCATGCGATACAGTGCGAGATAGGCGAGTGATGCTTAGATAGCCAGGCTAAAATTACATTCAGACGTTCTGCAAATATAGGAAGCGTATGTTTTACTATATTTGTATAGCTCAGGTAAGTTACTGACTCAGTTACTACAGATTTAAATAAAACAATTTAAACGGATTATATCGCGTATATTAATTATGTGAGCCTCCCTGACAGTCGCGGAAACCGAAGAAAATATTAGTTACTACAGGTTTTTTAAGAATCATGCCCCTTTAACGCCTACAGTCTGACACAAAAGAGTAGAAATTAAAAAGTGGCAATACTGTCGTGTCGTCCCTTTCCAATCAATTTAAGAAAACGGAGACGTCAATACAGTATTGCCACTTTTAATTTCTACTCTTTTGTGTCAGACTGTACGGTCGGCCTGGTGTTAAATCATTCGTACACCGAAAACCCATATCTATCTCTATATCTTATATTTCTAATAATATATTGTATCTTAATCACTACATAGTATAAAACAAAGTCGCTTTCTCTGTCCCTATGTCCCTTTGTATGCTTAAATCTTTAAAACTACGCAAGGATTTTGATGCGGTTTTTTTTAATAGATAGAGTGATTCAAGAGGAAGGTTTATATGTATAATACATGCATAATTTATCAACATTGCACCCGTGCGAAGCCGGGGCGGGTCGCTAGTTATAAAAAAAGAAATCTAATTGACTAACTCTTAAAGGCAGAGATTGTAAAAAAAAACAGGGAAATAGGAATTTGCATAAGAATTTATGACTTATGCCGAAAATAAGCAAAACCTTTCCGAAATTCCCATGGGATATGAATCGCAGGCAAGTACTACTAAATAATACTTAATTAAGATTTTTAAAGAAACGAAACCGCCGTTTTGGTAATATTCAGATAACCGCTTCCTTCCATGCATCGTTGCAATCAACTGCACGTCCTTAATGAATACTTTCAACATCACACTCTCGCGTTCCTTAATTCCGACGACATAGAGCCGTTTTTAAACCTCTCAGTAAACTCTTTTGTTTTTATAATGTGTCTACACGTGCTTCATGCACGTGCATCCCCGCTCAACATCTGTCAAAGTTCAGTGCACCGCCTAAGCCGAACCAGTCTTAAAAAAATAAAAAATATGCTTTTACATTATACCCATACCAGAGACATCCATAAACGCGCGTTTCTTTTTTTCCTCTATTATTTTAGGGCGAAACCATATATGATTCCAAATTCAAATTGTTCGTTCTGACGTCTTTAATTTATGTAACCGAATACGAAATACGAGCTCCGTTTAAATATAATTCGGTGGAGGAAATCTTAGGTGGAAAAACGAAGATAAATTGTTTGGTGAAATGAAAACAACGTGTAAAATTTAAACGACAATATTCCAATGTTAATAAAGAGTTCCAAGCTTGATCTCGATACAGTTTTTAGAATAAATAATTGCCAGAAATTCTTTACAAAATCACTGATGTGCACCAAATTCGGCTCAGGTATATTTTGCTTTCTTTAGATCTTACAATAAAGCGTAAGGTGAGGGCGGCACAATCAGAACCTGCGTATTGTATGGAATTCTCTTTGTTGCTACAATGTACGTTATAAATATTGAAATAACTAAAAGAGCTTAACTTTTTAAGATTATGAACGGCACATATGTCTTTATCAAACGAAGCAATTATAACTACCCTTATTTTGGTCTGAATCAACAGAAAGCTCGACAATGGGCAGCAACATGTCTGACAGATGAGTGAAGTAACTTTAGCAATACATTTTGCTTTTCAAGTTAGTATTATTCGTGACCCATTGTAAAAATAAATCTTTATCACAACACAACACATCTACACGAGAGTTTAAAATAGTCGTTTCCGTTTATAAATTGCAAATATTAATGTTTACCAACATTATAATAATAGTATTTGAAACCCAAATACAAATATTTAGTGTAAAACGAAAAAATAAAAACATATTTCAAGTAACGCCTCCGAAATAAGATAAACGACTATAAAACGGACAATTGACAATCATCAATTTAATGTCGATATGGCCATAATATAAACATGACGAACGCTTGACATATGAGTGCGACGCGTCAATTTGCTGTGCGGAGTTGTGTTCGTACCGTTGACAATAACACGGTGGGCACTGATGCCGATGTCGGCTTTACTGAAATCTACTTGATGCCGACATTGCTAACGACAACGTCATTTTTTTTAAGGCATCGGTGATGGGCGGCGCCATCGGGTTCTGAATCCATATAAGTGTCAGAGAAACTAGTGCTACTGATGATAACCCTGTAAAAATAAACCTAAGCGCTAATACAGGCGTCTTTTAGTTTTTCAACAAAGTCGTAAGTCGTAGTAACTCCGAATCCCAATAGTTTCCTTAAATGTTCTATGTCGGACCGTTTCGATGTTAGCGCTTATTTATATAATATTTGTGTACTAGACGTTTGATTTTGACCAAAATACCGACGAAAACGGACGCCCACTACACATATTCTATAATAATTTGCGCACAAATCGAAACGATAGACACAGAATATTTCCATTTAGTACCTAAAATTTCGTATACAGATTGGCTAAGTTTTGAAGGAGGAAACAGACTGTCACGGTAAGTTTGGAGCTCATTTGTATCCGACGCCATAGTTACCAGATGCAAAATTAACGTAAATTGATGTTAAAAGGAGCAGTGATATGTCCTCTTAACATATGCCGTGTGAGCAGGGTTGAGAAAGGACTGTCAGCTTGAAAAAGGACATAAAGGACGATAGTTTCCTTCCAAGATACGTCCAGTGACTTGAGCAGAACAAGGTTGAGACAACATCTGCTGCCTGCGAGCTAATTAATTACCCGCCTCCACGCCACAACACAGCGCGAGTAAAAGCCAGTGCATTGACTTCATCATAATACCTACAATCCACAAAACAAGACACAAACAAAACAAGATTAAAGTACGCGAATGTTCCTCTATGTCAGGGAGCTCCCCACTGCGAGTATTTGCTTGTAATTCGGCTAAAATATCAGATCATTTTCATATATGTTTTTGTTACATTAGTCTCATTAAGGCGAATGCTTGCAGTGAGGATGCTGCCTTATTATAATGAGTACGAGTATGTTTACGCTAAAATATTTTTCCCCGATTTTATTTCGAATATTTAAAATTTTTGCAACGTGTGTAGTGATTTTTGAAAAAAGACTGTTTTAAACCTATATGAGTATAGCCACTGGAATATGTGCAAACCTAGACTAACTTCTTTGTAAATAATTTCAAATATATATTTAAACATTTTAAAACCATAGATTTTGACCGGTGGTGACAATTATCGTATAAAATAAAACAGTAACATTTAATCCGCGTGCACGATATAATAGTATGTTTGAAAATCTTATACTATTAAAATACTGTTTCATACGTTACTGTGAGTGTGCTGGCTATCGACAAGCCATTTAATTCGTACTAATCATCCCCCAGACAATGGTATTAATAGTAGCTTATTGTGAGGACGTTTGTGGATGTTTGCAATGTCCTAACTCTATTAGGTAGCTACAAGATTAGAGGTTCTATTTATCTAATACTGCCTTTGAATTGACCGTTTTCAGGTGTAGTCCTCTCCCATGAGATGGGTAGACAATATAACGCGAGTGACCGAAACAAACGGGATGAAAGTGGCTGAAAATAGAAAGAGATGGCAAAATGTTAAGAGTCCTCCAGAAAATTTCTACCGTCACAAGATTTCATATTTTTAAGACAATAATTTAATTTCTTTTCTGTATTCCGTCTAGAAAGAGAGCGTAATCACTATTTTTATATTTTTCCTAAGTATTACTAATTTAATAAAATCTACTCTTTTGTGTCAGACTGTACCTCTATGCCCTGTTGCTTTTTAAATGGGTAGTATTTAAACGCACATCAAAAAAAAACCCTTTTCTATGCAAAAATAATCAAAATTACTGATTGCACAGCAAATATTGCACTCAAAATGTTACTAAATATAGTACAATTTATATTTGTGGCGTGCATCTATTTATTTAAAAGTAAAGCATATTTAAGTAATACATAGCTAATAATGCCTACCGAACATTATGGAGCGTTTTAGGGATATAAAAAAAACTAACCTTACCTAACCCGGCCGAGTCGGATCTGCTCTGAAAGGTGATCAGGATTAGATGGTTATTACCTATCTGAAACACTAATTTTTGTTTCCCATCTGTAACGTTTCGCCAAATTTTAATTTGTCCGAAAGCCATTTTTTTCAAAAACTGTTTATTTTTCAGAATAATTATGAAACAAACCTAACCTAACCTACTGGGTTCTTTAAAAAGATGAAAGTAATGTCGTGCTGATGTGTATTTTCTAATTATCTGCAGTACAATTTTTGCTAGGCATTTATTTTATTTGCTGCGTAATAATTAATTTGATGTAAAAAGTATATAATTGATGAAAATAAATTGATAGGCGATTCTTTGTTTGCTGTGCCATTAATAATATCGCTTTTTAAATTAGGTCATTTATAACCGTTTGTGTCTGCCTTGGCACTTGTTGGATAGAAGCTGTTACGAATAAACCCATACAAGCTTCCCCAGATATTTTTATTTCCCTTCATTCGTGTATCAACTTTTAACGGGCGAACGGGCGCCCCAGTTCAGTGAGGTTTCCTTAGTTTCCTGACAACACTTTTTGCTACAGCTCTCAAGTTGTTAGAATCCTGGAAACTCAATTAAAAATGTTGTTTGCACGGAACTAGATTGCAACGCTTACTTATCAAGTAAATTAACTTCATATATATCCACTAAATATAAACCATGGCTACAAAGATCAAAGCGCAAGGAAAAAATTAAATGCTAACCTGGTGGAAGAGAACGGGAATCGAACCCGGTCCCTCTGGATTGCCGGTTCAGCGTTAACCTTTCCGCCACCCTAACGCCCAAGCAAGCTTCCGCATTTTTCCTTATGCTTTTATGCATTTTTCCTTATCCTTGCATTGTTCATATCCACTGTTATCGGTTGTGCCATTAATTTACCTTTTCTACACGTTAGTATTTTGGATACATTGTAAATAAAAAAATGACTTTGTACATGTGTACGTGATGTGAATGAACTACTTAGGCGGGTTTTAGTGTCACGCGGACCGTCGTCGCGCGGATCGCTCCGCGCGGAGCAATATGTATGGCGCGTCCGCGCGGACCCGTCCGCGCGGACCCGTCGCGTCCGCATTACTCTAAAACGCTCCCTTAAGCTTAAAACATCGTACGTGATCCGCGCGGACGGCCCGCGTGCGGTCCGCGTGACACTAAAACCCACCTTAGTAGGAAGGGGGTTCCATTTAATGATGATTATTATTTCTTCATATTTAAACGACTTTCGCCCTATTGCCCGAGCTAGCGAAGCGTCTCAGTTTCAGCTTGGCCCAACATTCTTTCGTATGGTATTATGTTTGAACGTCCAGGCACTTTCCGGCTGTTCTCGCCTAGAGGTCTCATTTCTCAAACGATCTTCAAGAAATGTTGTGAGTACGTTCGATAAGTATATAATATTTTTTTTTTATTCAGTTCTTCGAATTTTTCAAAATGGCGAGGCTTGTAATCGTAAAACATATCAAACGGCAATTTGAAACAAACTCTTGAGGTCTATACTACTGCTCACAGAGCCACTCAAGGTGTAACATTTTATATTATTTCTTCTAAAGTACATTCACAGCAAATTCATATTAAAAACTTCCCGTGGCTCTGCCCGCGTGGAGTTCGGTCTGTGTCAGTATGCTGGTAATACCTCACCTTTTAAACCTTCTCTGGACTGCGCAAAACATTACAAAACCAAAATCAGCTAAATCTGCCCAGCCGTTCTCGACTTACGGCGACACAAACGAACAGCAATTGATTTTTATATCTATAAAAGATGGACTAAAAATTATTACAGAATCTCTAAAACCGAAAAACACTAAGCATCTGCTACCTCCCTTGGGTTATAACACCACAAATCAATTAAACCCCGTATGCTCTCGAAGTGAATCACGTAGAAGATGCAAATGCAACCCACGGATATAACTCCGCCATCTTGAATATATTAACACCCTCGTTTCACTGATAAAATAAAGTAAATCCTAACCCTAGCGGAAATTCAATGTAAATTCAATTTCCTGTTTAATTCTTAAATTTTCCGCCAGCCTAGGGGAGGACAAAAAGTTGCCGAAAAACCTCGCGTGATTTGTGCACAATTCCCATAGTTTCAAGCAACTGTGGCCCACAGATAGAAATAACCAGGGATAGTGGCGCTACAAATAGCTTTCATATGGCATAAATGAGCATACGTCATATATTTGCATTATTAAATGTCAGTAGCGATTTGTCAAGGATTTGCCATTAATCAAAGTCCAAACATTGTTTACCGGAATGCTGCTCAATACTTCGTTCTTTTTTTTTTTTTTTTTTTATGTCATAGGGGGCAAACGAGCAAACGTATCGCCTGATGGAAAGCGATTACCGTCGCCCATAAACACCTGCAACACCAGAGGAGTCACAAGTGCTTGTTCTTCTTACGAAATAAGTAAATACTGAATCCTATCTCGTATTATACAAAAATTACATTAAATTTCCGGAATATTTAGTCGTGCCTTTTTACATCAGTGATATTGACTGAATTTCAACGTCAGTTACCAAAAATATTAATTCCACTAAAATCCGAAATATAGCGTGGGTTGAACAACTGTTGGGCTATACTTAGGTATTTAAATCTCAATTTGAGAACATTAAAACAGTCCTTGACGTTGAATTTCATCGTAAAGAAAATTATTTAATAAGCGGGTACGAGGTTGGTAGGGAGCTCAGTATTACTTCTACGGTTATAATTATAAGTTTTCCAACACAGCATTGTCGGCTATGGTTTCATAAATGTTTCATGCTATTTTTAGTCAGTTTTCGCTACAAAGGCTTTAAACAAAGCTATTGTATTTTTTTTCCTTTTCGGTGGAGGGTTTGTTTTCTTTTCGGGAATATGGGTTTCGATGTTTTGCTATTATGAAATTTCCGTGTACTAAATTATATCTTAGCAATAGGCACGCCAAATAAAAGCAGCACTATAATTATGTCAAGCTTTAAATAATATAAGGACTAAATAGACTAATTTTTTCAGCATTGTTTCGAGAATCTGGTACTGTTAAAATCAAAATAACACTTAATATTGTTTAGTACCTTTTCAACTTAACTAACGTTGACATATCCAAACTGTTACATTACTATTAATTACTGCGACAAAGTACTTGAATTGAAAGAGCACGTACTTTTGACGTTACGTCTACCATAAGAAATCTGCGTTAGCAAGGAAATTAACATTGGCGAATCTAAGATTGTTTTTCAGACGGGGCCTGGGTGGGGGCCTGGCCATGGCCTATGAAATGAACATGGGGTGGGCACTAGACCATATTGGGGTGGGCACGGCACACCCGGCCACCTAATTACGCCTTAAATTAAGTGAAATAAATATGAGGTTTAATAAGCGTTAATAGCTAGGATGATTATAAAATTCTATTAACTAAGTAGTCAGAGATTTGTGAGAAACGCGAGCTTATTCGTGAATTTGTGAGCAAGAGCTGCCGCGTAATCCGCGTGCCGTGACGTCGGATACATTGCTCATGAAACTCGAGTTAAACATGATATAATATACTTACTCGTGATAAATTAATGTGTGGCTTTTCATAACAACGTACAACCTTCTTCGTCGATGGTTGCGGTCTTTGTGGCGATAGAGGAGGCCTATGTTCAGCACTGGACATACTGTGGCTGATATTATAGATAGACAAAGACAACCCACAGAGACATAGATAGTTACCTATTTATAGATTTTACAGACATTTTATGCGAGAACATGTGGTTTATGTGTATTTATTTACTTAATCTTTATTGCACAAAAGGCGGACGTTATGCCAACAACTTAGGTAAAAGAGTGAACCGTGGGTATAATATAATGGTTGCTTTTATCAAGCGATAAATAAGTGACAGCATCCGTCACATTTTGGTAACATGCGAATGTGAGTGATCCTTATAATTTATTTATCACGTGATAAACTCAAGTTCATGAGGAAGTAAGCAAGTTATTTCGTGATACATTATTTCTATTCTTAGTTTACGCAAATTCTAAGTAGATAGTATGCCGACTGTGCTACAAATTGAATATACCAGCACATTATAAACATTAAAACGGGCTCCTAAATGAGCGTTAAAACGGTTCAAGCGCTGTAAAATATAAGAAACAGCGGTAGGTGCCATTCTGAGAGGGCTGCTGAGCCGGCAATTGAAGTTTTGTGTTGTAGTGCAATCTGTGCAATCTGGGCCAGACGTACTTTGGACTGCTAATGGAGAATATTGTACGACTACTTTATTGTTTGTTATGTTATCCATCGTACTGCAATCTTTTCTTAGTCTTATAAAATTCTAAAATTGTATTGAAGTTCAGTTTTATATGGAAATACAAATAAAAATTCTCTGTCATCATTTCAGGAAAAATCTGAACAAGTGCGATGCCGGATAGCTCTGGACTCGTAACAATAACGACAATTTTAATAATGAGGTTATGAACAAGAAGAAGAAGACTTACCCGAATATAGCGGCTGCGCCCGCGATGGCCCCGCCGCACTGCGCAGCGACGTAGAGCAGCGCGCGCAGCGGCGACACGCGCCGGCGCACGCACAGCGCCGCGGATACCGCCGGGTTTATGTGGGCACCTGGAAAAAGGTTTATTTTTGATATGGGGGCTAAAGCATTGACTAACCCCTAAGGCTTAAGCCTTATATAAAAAAAAAATGTTAGGGATATTTCATTTATTTAATTATTTTCGATGTTAGTCTCATACTAAAAGTAATATTTTAAATTACCCTTGTGCAATAGAGAATTTTCAACATTGCAAAATATTCAAGACCGATTTTCTATCCTTTAACTATGCACGAAAATAATACTTGTTATGTACTAGAGTAAAGCGTTACCAAGAACACCGATGATATTAAAAACAAACGAAACGGGTTTATTTACGTAATAATTTCTAAGTAAAA
Organism: Apotomis capreana; assembly: GCA_947623375.1. Lineage (NCBI taxonomy): Eukaryota > Metazoa > Arthropoda > Insecta > Lepidoptera > Tortricidae > Apotomis > Apotomis capreana. The sequence continues at coordinate 3,752,453 of OX392501.1, forward strand.
TACCGATGATATCCCGTGATAGGATGATATTATAGCCTCAGAGGCTAAACCGACCACTCTAGCTCTACCTACCTACAGTACCTACTATATAAAGTTTTGTAGTTTTAGACCAAAATAATAATTTACAACAGTCTACTTGGAGGCAAAACGACAAGGTAGCCATTAAATATACTTTGTACAAAATTTTAATAAAAATAAAACATGGGCAAGTGCGAGTCCGACTCGCGCATGAAGGGTTCCGTACCTATACATATATATAATCTATAACAAGTTTGTTGTATGGGAGCCCCCTTAAATATTTATTTTATTTTATTTTTAGTATTTGTTGTTATAGCGGCAATAGAAATACATCATCTGTGAAAATTTCAACTGTCTAGCTATCACCGTTGTTGAGATACAGCCTGGTGACAGACGGACGGACGGACGGACGGACAGCGAAGTCTCAGTAATAGGGTCCCGTTTTTACCCTTTGGGTACGGAACCCTAAAAAGGCACTGTATTTTATAGTGATATAAAAACATTACCTAACCATAACATCGCCATGTTTCCCTGAAAACTAACCCAGTCAGGAAAATAGGATTCATTCTGAATATAATTGAAAACACTAGTATGAATGAATTTATATGCTAACATCCAATTATAAAATATCAAGAAATGCTCCACAATTTGCTGCACTGAATGTTGCGAATACGAAAGACACTGTTACACTAGAAATAAACTGCGAACGTTGCTTTCATACATTTCAAATTTTATTCCCATCGGGTAAAGCGACGCTAACGGGAAAACTTTATCTAAAAAATAAGAGCTTCATATAAACTGAGTTCTGAAAAATAATAAATTGAGGGCTTCTATTTCTAAATACATACGAATACATAGAATTCGAATATCACTCGACATGGTCCGAATCGCCTTCAATTCGCTACGTAAGTAGGTATTAGGAACGCATGATAACTAAGAAAACCTAACTAAAATCAGTGTTTTTTTTTGATTTGGCATAATATACGATCGCCCTGAAAAAAGATTTGCTAACTAAGCTGCTAGTTAACAAATCGGGGGACTAACAAACTGAGGGCTACTAGTAACCAAAATAAGTTGTCTAAAATTTGCATAATTTTGGTTACTAGTACGCACAATTTGGCTATTTCTTAAGTATTTAAACTAGTTGAGCTATTTTTTTCAGGGCAGGCGATGACATATTAATAGTATTTAATAGACAACTCAATGTGATAACTATGCGACAAAGACCTCGCTTAAGACGCATCATCAACGACAGGTGTCGGCAGGTTTGACAATCTTCTTGATTTTAATAAACATGTACATAGATATATACATGGTAGATACTAAACCTAGTGAGAATTCGACGCATGTCCAAGAAGTTAGCGTAACCCCTATTCCCTAAAGTCCAGCCCATTTGTGATTCAGATCGTCGGTCGACCCTATTATAGTTTACCTTATCCGATATACGACAACACGTTCTAGTCGAGGCCACAGTGGCCACACGTCTTCGTGGAAATAACGTGAAAATGCTTATTTTGAGCCCAGCCAGGGGCCTATGATGGTTGCATTTATCACTCGATAAATAAGTGACATTTAAATAATCTGTCACTCACACTCGTATCTTGTCTAAACGTGACGGATGCTGCACTTATTTATCGCGTTATAAAAGCAAGCGTCAATATCAAGCGCTGTACAAATATCAAGCAACTTCAGACTAGATCGTAATACTAAACATTCCCGGAACTTCGTTCTCAAATCGTCAGAAAGAAGATGCTGTTCACGTAACAAAGGAAATCTTTCATCATACAAATATTTTGAGTGAGGTATAAATTGGGGAAATTTAATTACAAATTGGAGGGCAATGCTACACCCACCCCTTCGCCCACATCCAATAGTCGTATTGACTAGAAAATTTCAATACGATTGGTTTTCAGCCAACTGCAATAGAAGATTTTTGCTTTATTACAAGCTTTTATACCTCTCTGAGACCCAGGCGCTGAGAAATATTCTTTTATTTAGATTCCGTAAAACGGAACAAAGTGGCTCCCATGTGAAACTTGCGTCAGCATTGTAATTCTGTGTTGTCGGTGTTTTTATAATGTACTCAGGTAAGGTAGCTAAATATAATAGGGGCGGCGGGCGATCTGAATCCCAAATGGGATGGACTATATTCAGTCAAAAGGACTTATTTCAATGGGGGTTGGTGTAGCAGTTACGTCATTCTGTGGAAATTAGTATATTTTCCTAACGGACAAAGTGTGGCCGGGTTAGTAAAGTAAGAACTACTTCACGTGGCAAATTGAATGAACTGTAATTTTGTTTATCTCCATTTTTGTGAGACTACATATTAGTTTGAAATTTGGTTGTGTCCGACGAGGCTATGATACTTACTTAGTTTAATTTAAAATACTGTCTTTTTTTAAGAACCGTTTCTAACACCTGTAGTATGACACTTAGTGAGAAAGACCATTGATTTGATTGATTTGACTAGTAGAGATAAAGACGCCAACATTATTTAGTTCAATACCTATGACAAATTTACTCACAAAATAAGTAAAGCTTTTGTGGTTCAGTAAAGTACATCCCTAATTATATTTACAATAGCCGAAGGGCAAAGACAGCTTTCAAAAGCAATAAAGAATAATTTCCCTTTTTATATTGTAAAAGAAAGAAACCACGAAAACGACAAGCAAGCGCTTACAAAGAAACAGCATCTTGAATCGCCGGGCAGGTACCAACCACTTCCTGTTGCTCATTGAAACCTTACAAATTAACAGACAGAAAATTAAAACTATACCAGCTTCATAAAAGGGTTTCGTTTGATTAAAATGTACCACAAAGCCTGAATCAAACTAGAACGACGATTGAAAGCGACGATCGAGCGCTTTGTATCGTCCGCAAATGAAATGTGGTTTCATAAATGTCACAGATAAACACAAATGCAAGTTTAAACTGGGCCTTAAAATAGGGATGTCCATTCCCATTAGTGAAAATTAGGGCGCCGACCATTCCACAAATTCATCAAGTTGTGAATTTCAAGAGGCGAATTAGCCTACATTGTCACTGCGCGGCATTGTGATATGATATAATTTAAAATACCATTGTCCGTCGTTTAAACTTATGGGGGAAGGGCGTAAGTGTACCTAACACGTGTCGTGCCCTATCAAATATAATAACTCACTTTTGTGTAAAGAGTTATTGTATGGTTTGCGGGGGCATGGAAAACAAACTCGTAGGGATATCGGCTATGGGATATTGAGTTTCATTGTTATTTATTACCCCATCAATAATAAGGGATGGATACGCGGAAAGAAAGCGCGAAATGGTAAAATATGGTAAGATCTGACTTTCCGGTTTAATTAAATAGAACGTTCTTATTTACTGCGTTCCTATCCCTCTCTCTCAGCGTCTCTTCGCTAATTATATCCGGATTCGTATAAATCTTTACATAAATAAGATGGCCGAGGAAATTGCTTCCTATAGAACTAAAATTAACACTTTTTAGAATCAGCCTGATTGGAGTTGGAGATACGAAAGGAAACTTGGGTCGAGTGAAATGGAACAACTTCTTAAGGGTCTTTTATCCCGCATAAAGAGTTTGACGACGAAAAAAACAAAATTGGTCACTCTATGGAATGCCGATGAGCCGGATAACCTACATTTTCACACACACACAACAAGCAAATTATCAATTTTTTGTGAAGATGTCCGGGCATGCCCCGATGCATAATGGCTCGGATTATATTATGTATTAGTACATTACATACCTAAGGCGGTGAATTTCGTCGGGCCATAAACACCTGCGGTCTGAGGCTTTCCAAATTATCCCTCGTGGTTTGTCTAAAGGTTTACGTCTTGCCTTGGCTACGAAGTATGATTTTCTCCCCCATACAGACAGAAAATCACACTATTGTTAGGTAACGTTGCAGTTTTCGTTTCAAAATCGATTAGTAAATAATGCCTATAACTTTAATCCTAGATGACTATAGCATGAATCCTAAAATGAGAAGGCGATCACAATCTCTGACACAGCGGCTGGCGCAGTGGGTAGTACAGCTCTGCTAGCAGCCTGCGGTCTTGGATTCGAAATCGAATCCCGGCTAGGGCACAGAATAAAGACACTATATTAATATGTGACACTATGTATGTGATGAACTGAAATATATATTCCCGAGTCACCTGTGTCTATATAAGTATTAATTAAGTGTGTATTTATCTATATAAGCATGTATGTATATCGTCGTCTAGTGCCCATAACACAAGACCAATAGTAGGTTACTGTGGGACTAGATTGATTTGTATGAGGTTGTCCGATATTTACCTCTACTAACTAACCAGTAAATAAAAAATAACGTTAATATTTACGAAGTGACTTGGTATGTTTATCTCTGGCTGTTTTATTTGCGTGGACTGGAGTTTAAACTGGTTTACAAGAATTATACTCGTTAAGTTACATCAAAAACGAATAGGAAATATCTGTTATCGAATAACGAATTGTGTCTCTGAGCATTATTGTAGTTTTATTGCAACTTTTACTAATTTTATCAAGTGCGTGTCAACTTAACTAACCCTATAATCTTTATAATATATTATGTAAGTATATAGAAATACTTCTATCCTTTAATAATTTAAAACATTTAAGATTATGTGAAGGATTATTGACGAGGAATGTAAAATATTAATATCAAGCAACATTATTATTACGACAAACATACTTGGAAGGAAAATCGAAAAATTATTTTCCCTTGTAACTTCGGATTCCACAATACCTGTTTAATATTAAACAAACGGAAGCCGAATTCATTCAAATTTGCAACCAGAACTCTTCTTAAGAGGCCTTAGATGTTTAACGCTCAACGGATTAGCTTATTTTGTACCACCCGCAAAATGTGATTGTAAATGTAACGTGTGTAGGTATACGTATAATGTGTCTGTCAATGGCATCGGAGCTTACGACGGATGAATCAGTTATCATTACATTTATTTTATTTTATTTACATATACAATATATAAATATAAATAAAATTACATTATTAGAACAAAACAGGACTTAATCGTGTTCGAAAGAGTTTATTTAATTACCTCGACGTTTCGCACGTGATGTTGCGTTAATGGTCTCGACTCTCGAAGGTTTTGAACACGATTAAGTCCCGTTTGGTTATAATAATGTGTGAAGATATAGGTACCTACTTATCATTATTTATTATTTTTTCACCTCACTAGCTCGGAAAGGCCAGTTTGTTTGTTTGATATCTATTGAGAAAATCGCTTTTTATCCACATGTGGAGAAAGAGTTTTGACGTTTCAACGCAGCTAAAGTAAAATTTGACATGAGCTTATTTTCTGAAAAATCCCGTTTAAAATAGTTACCCACATGAAAGCTAATTAGACCTTAGTTTTAATAAATGGCAAATTGGTTGATTATTGCAGATATTTTTCAAAGATATAGTACAAACCCTTATTCTTTTTTCCTCGCTGTAGTGAGGTGAAAAGTTTTGTGTTATACACGGGCGAAAAGTTATTTTACGTCTCGTGTATTGAAACACTCGCTACGCTCAGGATTCTATTTTGAACCACTCGCTTCGCTCGTGGTCAATTATAGGATCCTTTCGCTAGCTCGTGTTTCAAATAAACACTCGCGGGTAAAATACAACTTTCCCCCCTTGTATAACAAATAACTATTTCAATGTCATGTGACATCGTCTTAATATTTATCCCTCGCTTTTTTCTCGTGTATAAAGTACCTTTTTTGCTGGTTTTTACTTTTCCTAGAGAAACAGTGTATCAACGAACGCAAACATCCCTTCAAAATCTTTAAATTGATAAATTTAAGACTTCTTGTCTTTTGCACATTATTTTTTATACATAATCATAATAATAAATAAATATCTGACAACCTCACACAAATCGACGTACTCCCACAGTAATAAAGCTGTAGTAATAGGCGCGTGTTAGGGGCACTAAACGTTGATAAACATACTTATATGGAATATAAGTATGTAGTAGTATAAATACATAATAATAATAATAAACCTTTATTGCTGACAAAGAAGTTAACAAACGATTTTATAAAGTCATTTCACACTACATGTAACTTATTATTAATGTTAACAACTGTCTGCGTGTCTTTGCGACACAAAGGCCTTCTCCAACTTTTTCCACTCTTCTCTCAATGTAGCTTTTCGTTGCCATAAAGGACCTGCTGTTTTTTTAATTTCATCAGACCAACGTTTCCTTTGTCTTCCTCTTTTCCGTTTTGTATGAAATCTAGGAGTCCACTGAGTTATATCCTTCGTCCACTTATTTTTATTTTCCCTGAGCATGTGGCCTACCCACCTCCACTTTAGGCTCTTAGTTTTAGTTGTGACATCTTCCACTTTCGTTGTGCGTCTTATGTCCACAGCCTTTTTTCGGTCCCTTTTAGTATAACCCAGTATGCTCCTTTCCATAGCCCTTTGACAAGTGATGAGTTTCTGATCTTGTTTTTGTGTGGTTGCCCATGTCTGGCATCCATATGTTAATATTGGTAATATGCAGGTGTTGTATATTTTCCTTTTTATGGCCATGTTATATTGCTTGCTTTTCATCACTTCCTTCAGAGACCAAAACCTCTTCCACGAGTTAGCAATCCGCCTCTCTATCTCCAAATCCATGTGGTCGCTAAATGCTATTAGTTGGCCTAAGTAAATGTAGGAATTTACATATTCTATTTCTTCCTCTTCGATAGTAATATTTACTTGGGACCTGTTTGTCATTATTTTAGTTTTTGTTCTATTCATCGCCAGTCCCACCTTTTTGCTTTCTTTTGCCAGGTCTCGGAGCATAGTCTGAAGGTTTTCTGGGTTATCACATATAAGTACTAAGTCGTCAGCGAATCTTAGGTGATTTAAGTTTGTTCCATTGATGTTGATTCCAAAATGGTCCCATTCTAGCTTCCTGAAGATTTCCTCTAGTACCGACGAACAAAGTTTTGGTGACAGTGGGTCTCCCTGTCTCACGCCTCTGCCTATAGGGAAGGTCTCCCCCTCTTTTTCTAGTTTCATTCGGCCTGTGCTATATGAATATACATTTTTTATTAACCTTATATATTTGTTTTCGATTCCTTGATTTTTGAGCGCTTCATAGATACAATAGTGTTCTAAAGAGTCAAATGCTTTATTATAATCCACAAAGGCCATATACAGTGGCCCATTATATTCTTGGCTTTTTTCGATTAGCTGTTTTATAACATGTATATGGTCTATTGTGGAATATCCTGATCTGAAACCAGCTTGTTCTCGTGGTTGTGACTCGTCCAGGGTTTTGGAAATGCGTTTAAGTATTATTTTTGAGAAAACCTTGTATACGTTGGACATTAAACTTATCGGGCGATAGTTGCCAATTTCCGATCTGTCTCCTTTCTTGTGAATAAGAATTATTGAACTTGTTGTCCATTGCATTGGTATGTTTTCAGTGGTTAGGATAAGGTTGAATAAGTTGGTCAGTCTTGTTGTTGTTTCTGGCAATCTCGCTTTCATTACCTCGTTGGTTATGTGGTCTGATCCTGGGGCTTTCTCGTTTTTCTGTGTCATTATTGCATGCTGAACTTCCCTTTCAAGAATTTGGGGTATTTCGTCGAGGTTACCTTCAATATCTGCATTCATCTCTTGAGTGTTTTCGGATGAGTATAGTTTTTGGTAATATTTAGTTGCAACTTCTAAAATTGGCTGTCTCCTACTTTCTTGTTTGTTTTTATTGTTTTTTATTTTAGGGATCCAAAGCGTTTCCTCTTTTAGCTCTTTCAATGCTTTGTTTATACCGCCTGTTTTGATGATGTGGTGTGTTATACATTTAATTCTTCTGCTCGACCTGTCATGCTTCAAGTTTCGACTAATTTCTTTACTTAAGTTCGTTATTTCTTTTAGTACTGCTTTGTCTTTTCTGTTCTTAAGTAGTTCTTTCCGTTTATTGATGAGCTCGAGTGTCTTAGAACTTAGTGTGTTTTTCTCTGGCTTTACCTTGGGTTCCGATTTATACATATCATTTATTTCTGTATTATAGAATTCTTGCGTCTTGTCTGTTTGTTCAGGGCTCTCTTTTTTCTGCGACGTGATGTGGGTGTTTAGGGTAGTCTCTTTTTGGTTGTAACACTTTCTCTGTTTTTATGTTGTTTTTGGGATAGTGTTGCTCTGACCATACGGTGGTTAGTGTTAAAGCTGAGGTTATTTATTACTTGGACATTAAGGAATGACTTAGGTTGGTTACTCATTATAAAGTCTATCTCATTTCGGTATAAATACATACTGAAATACAAATAACATCCATAATATACATAATTAAATATCCTATTTATTACAAGCATTACAACCAAAATTATAACTTAATTATTTTTGGAAACTTTAGTATTATTTATTAAACCATTCATTTCCAAGGCCTTTTATATCTTCCAACAAATCATCTTAATCCTTACTTCAGCTACGCAAATGCCGTTTCATCCTGAGTGGAATGTTAATTTGGTAACCAAGCTCCTCTGTTCGTTATATTGAGTTAAATTACAAAATTACACCTAGCGGATCTTGAACCATATAAAGTTTACCCCGTGGCTGAGTCGGGATGAGGTTAAAAAAAAACACATACTCAATTCAACTCTAATTTCGGTTTTACGCCTCAGAGATAAGTTTGAAAATAACATGGGTATTTTTTTAGAGTTAATCGCACTTTCGCCAGCCGCCGACCCTTGTAAAAAGGCGGGATAATTGTGAACATCTGCACGGTTCGAGCGGTAACTCATCCGATGGCTCGAGTGGGAATAAATAACGCGATGTCGGCTTTAATTGCACTCTAGACAACCCTAGATGATGAGACAACCCTAAAAGCAACCCCACAGTAAAAACGCGTCACATGTACGAAGGTCGTAAGTACTTAATACCTTTTTGTTATTAAAGTAAGCTGGCCAGTTCGCCCGGCCGAATGCGTCGCACCTTGCACCAATTAAAAAAAGAAGCAGGTATGTGCACGTGGTCGGTTTTTTGCGTGCCTTTCTCAGTGCAGGCTCGGAGAGGTAACGGCGGGTCTATTTTTAATAGCTCCCACGGAGTAAACAGCTTGGTATGTGCCTATTAATGAGCTCTTTGATATTTTATTGAAGTAACATAACAGACTTCTGTTGAAAGTAAAATGATCCCATTTCTATATTTTTTACCAACGTTTAAGCGATATTTGATTTCTTACATAGTTTTTTTTTAATTCTATTACGTATATAGGTATATGAAGTTAGCGGTCCCGAGTTCAAGTAGATTGGTGACGGTGATAGTTCTTCAAGTACTTAGATTGTGTTTAATCAGACGAGAATATCGGTAACATGTCATTGCACGTGTAATATGTTAGTAATATTATACTAAGATAGTTTATAGATAGGTATAGGACAAACAAAGGCACCGATAATAAATAACGCGTGGGATTTTGCAGTGTGACCTTTCAGCTGGGCTGCAGTGCGTAGGAGGCAAACTATGACGTTATTCCGCGAATCCCACAATAAAAGGCAAGACAGCTAAAAGGAGCCAGGTAGGCAGGTGACAATATCTCGGGATCGCTACTTTGTTTCTGTTCTGTGTTCGATATTCGAATCGCGGTCCTTGGAGATTTGTAGATATATACTAACTGCCCCACATTCCTGTTTTTTTGCCAAATAAATAATATTCGGACTTTTTTTGACAGATTAATTTGGAATAGCTTCCGGGCTAGTTGGGGCGACTATTATAAAAGAGTCGTAGTCAAGTAGTTTTTTTTTATTATAAGGCTACTTTTTATACATATGTTTGTACAATTCTATCTAATGTAGGTATAGATGTTTAGAAATTAATAAATATGTATTATTCGTACATATAAACTGTTTTTACTTTCACAAACTGTGCTAATGAATGAGCTATGTATACCTGCTCAAGCTCTAGTTTGTCTATGCTCTACATTTTGTTTCAAAAGTGTGATTGTTTTGTTTTGATTTAATAATTTACCGCAAGACGATCTGCCAACCAAATAAGGATCTTAATGTGACAAGCAAACGACAGTCATATTATTGACGTTAATCGAACTGGCAATCACAACGCCATTAAAATTCGCAATGTAGGTATCGTCCGGTCTAACAACCATCAATGGACCTGAAGCTGCGAATTGAGTGCTTACCAGAAATATTAACGAAGCAAAGAGTCAGCGTGGCAATGGCACATCCCGAGGCCAGAGCCGTGGACAGCAGGACTGCGGAGGCCGAAGCCCCGACCCCAGCACCTCCGGCGGCTCCACACACTATGAACACATACAGGAACGAGGCCACACACTCCGCCACCACAGCCTTCCACAACGACAGAGTCCGCACTTCCAACCGGGCCGGGACTCTACCAGCCAGTCCCTCGTTCCCATCCCTACGTAAACCTTCCAACTTCTCAAACAACGTCACAATATGCTGTTCTATACTTTCATCCGGCATATTTAACGCTTGTTCACCCATTTTATTCATTAATATATCCACTTTTAAAACTGAAACGGTGCTACACAATTCAAAATAATATTATGAATATTTATGTGTAATAATATAATTATCACATCACACAAGCAAGAATCCGAATAGAATTTAAAAACACAAAATTAATTATATAATTAAAAAATAACACTACCTATCGCGAAAAAGTTTGAAATTGGAACGCTTTGTTTATGATATTTGAAACGCAACGCGAGTGTGGGCGCGTAACGGACGCCCTCACGCCGCGGCGACCGGTTTCGGAGTGAGGATGGCCTGAATGAATAAGTTGAATGGCGGGGGCTCCACTTGTTACACCGAACCTGCAGGGGTGTAATCAAATCACCAGCTCGTATCACAATAGCCAGTTAATTGGATAACCATTATTACTCATGCGTTGTAGGTTAGCGAAGTTGTTTTTCATTTGCATATGACATTCGATGTCGTTAACAGCGTTTTCGTTTTTTTAGTTATACAAATATTTGCTTGGAATTTGCTGCGTTAGCTTTTATCAATAACGTTAATAGGAACGTAGGATAGTTAGTTTTAATAGCTAGCTCTAATGAAAGGACTAAAATCTGTGGGAGCCGACGATACCTAATAGTCGTTACCATTAACGAGATAGCCCATTAGCTCGACCATTTACGCCAGTGGCCGCTGATTTCCCGAAGGATAATTGCATGGAGGTTCCCCACATCAAATCCGATAAGCATTTTTAGGGAAAAACTTGATTCGAAAGTATTAGGCCGTCCCCAGTCAGTCTCAAGAGGCGACATGTTGGGGCTTCGACTTAAACAAAGGAAACGTTAAATGGTCTTAATTGGCTGAAAGCCTGAAACTCAAACAATAGCTTCTGATGAAATTAATTGCGTTTAATTCAAATTAATCACTAAAGTTTTCTTATGAAAATTTTGAGGCTTAACTGTGTACTGAGCTTTTATTATTTGTACTTGCACGCTTACACCAACAGCATGTTGATCGGTGTGAATAAGTAGAGTCCTTATCTATTCTATTATATAATTCTATATTTGTATTAAAAATCAGTTTTCTACGGATAGGGGTAATGGATCTTCTTTTGTTTTGTATGGGCGATCGGCACCGTGCCAGCCTGGCGCCAATTTTGGTACAGGAATAGCTGGTCATTCAAAGACGGTTACCGTAAGGTCGGGGTACTTTGACCCTAAAAGACATCCATAAAAATGCATGTATTTTATCGAGTCCATAAATTAAAAAAAAAACCGACCAAAGTGCGAGTCTGACTCGCGCACCGAGGGTTCCGTACAAGATAGATTAGTCAAATCAAGTCATGGTTTTCTATGGGTGGACAAAGTAACCTTGTGGGGTCAAAGTACCCCGACCTTACGGTATAGGATACTACTTTTTACCCGACTACGGATTAAAAAAATTATGCGTACGATTTTGCGGGCAGGGCACAGTTCTAGTAGGTAGGTACATATATCTTGGATTATTAGAGGTATTATTTTTTATAAAAGGGCTGATGTTAAAATTGTCTTGCTAGAAAAACCTGAGTTCGAGGGTTCGAACCCAGATATTTTCAAGTGAAGATTCGAGTAGTTTTCGTTTACGAAGCATCCCCGTTTCGGCTTGGCCAAATATTGTTTCGTATGACCTTATGTTTGGATGTTCGGATATCCGTTTGTCCGGATTTTCGGCCGTTCTGGCCTACAGGTCGCATTTCTCAACTGATTATTGACATTTTGTGAGCATGTTTTATAATCAAGTTATAGTTTTTTTTTGCCATGTGAGTCAGTTTTTAATTTTTTTCCCATACAGCGTAGATCTAATATGAACGTGAGGTCTACAGTTACCCTTGCCATGAGTTATCGTCACCGTACTATCGCTAGCGACAGTGTAAACGATTTGTATGGAGAATAGTTTTTTTTTTTTTTTTTCTCAAGTAAGTGAATTATTGTTATTCTTTTGAGAAATAAAGATCTTTAAACCGAATAGTACAGCGCCCCTAGCGGTTACTTTGTACAACTACAATTCTCCATACACATCGTTTACGTAGTCGATAACGAGTACGGTACTGTAAACTCACGGTAAGGGTACCCTTACGGTTTACTTGAACGCCAGTTCTTTCACTTCTCGATACGACGCGACGTCTACCTTTTTTTATCTGGTCCATATATTATTTTGTTTTTTAGTATTTTTTGTTATAGCGACAATCATCTGTGAAAATTTCAACTGTCGTTCTATCACGGTTCATGAGATATAGCCGGGTGACAGACAGGTAGACGGACGGACACCCCGACGTTTTTTACTCTTTGGGTACGGAACCCTAAAAGTTGCATTGTATTGTATAGGGCTGGCCCGTTCCTCTTCCATCGTTTTAAATTTCCACATTATGCATTTTTTTTCTATGGCTTAAAAATCAAGCATCTAGAAGACATAATTTGACGTTAGTTATTTTCACGTTGTTCCGTTTCTAAATTTTACGCTTAATAATTTACGGTTGTTATTGTGTGAACGATCATAAAAACAATATAAATATTGTTTGATTACAATATAATTTACTAATCAAATACAATTACTCAACCGTAATTCTTTATCTCACTTAAATAAATTGATAATGGATTCGGCAAAATAGCTATATTGCTTAAAATATCCTCAAATACCAAATATTATCGTAAAACGAAACGTTTCAATAACGTAGGAATATACTTTTTCTGCATAAGTCGCGACGCGACCTCTCTCGCTTACAAAGGAAACTGAACGTAATGGTGGTTATTGTAGTGAAGGACTGACTGAATGCTTCTATTTTTATTTGTATTTTGTAGATAATTATCATTAAGTGTACTAAAATAGTGTTGTGGCTGCGGCCGTATCATGCTTTATGTCGCAATCAGCTAGAATAACAGTTTTGGCAGAAGGTGGAAATCAGGGTAGAAAACGTACACATAACAGCGACCAGTGTGGTGATAGATCTAAAACAGACGATATGAGTGCTAGTGAAAAGAAATCGAACTTTTCTATGTTAACTACCAACTCTAATGGGGCTGTTAAGACCACGTTACCGTCTATGCAGTCCAAGCCGGGCGCCACGACGAAGAAACTTATAATCAAGAATTTCAAAAGTGTGTGTTTACTCTTTGAAATCGTCATTCTATAACCTCTGACATCTGGGTATAAGTTAGTGCGTTGTTGCAGGCAAGCCCAAGTTGCCTGAGAACTACCAGGAGACGACATGGAGCAAGCTGCGGGAGGCCGTGGTGGCCATCCAGACGTCTACGGCCATCGCGTACTCCTTGGAAGAGCTGTACCAGGCGGTCGAGAATATGTGCAGCCACAAGGTTAATCACGTCAAATTAAAAAAAAATTGGAGGCACATTTTTTTTTTATTATCTCACATAACATGATAAGTATGTTTACTCCAAACTGCGGAATATGTATGTAAACATGCTTATTCATTGAATGTTATGATTTTTATGTTGAAGTAGTAATAAGTTAACATATGTTAAACCATTGTCTAGGAAAATAAAAGAGAATCATCATGAATTACTGCTATAAACACATGTAAATACTAAATGCGGAATGGCTCATAGAATCACGTTAGTTTTTCTTATATAAATTCTGCATGGTTACATATCAAGAATGACCCATTGGTTGTTTTGTGTCCACACGCCCTACCTGAGACACATGGACTATGTATACCAGTAACTATGTATATCTAATTATTACTGTCCATTGATGTGAAAACTTCTAAGCATCAAAATATAATAACTAATAATTAGATATTATAAAAACTGTTGGGTGTAACGGAGATGCCACAACTGTGCAACAGCGGCAGCTGTCTAGGTATGTGTGTCTCGCTCACTTGTATGGCCACTGCAATCGGATCTCTCGCTCCACCGCTCACCGCACTGCAGACACGCACGCGTCGCACAAAGTTGTGGCATCTTCATAAGTATTTTAAACGTACCCTAGGTCACTTCATTTTGTTGCGCAGGCCCTAGCATAAATTTCTAAACTCACCTCGACATACACAAGGTGTTCCATAGTAGAGAACATCTTGTTGCAAATACAACAAATTTAGAATTAAATGCTCAGTTTTATTTATTTTATTTATTTAATACACAGGTAGCTTACAGCTGATGCGTGCATATCACTATTCACTTGTGTTCTGTGTTTGTAAATGTCAATTAAAATATAAAAATATGGCAATTAAAATATAAAACAGTTGCTAGTGGTGTAACAATTAGGTGGCAGTACAGGAAAAAATCCTGGCAAAAAATCGTGATGAGTGGAAATCTTTGGAGGAGGCCTTCACCCAAAGAGGGGTCCAGTTGGCAGGCATATCGGACTAAAATTGCATATATCACAACTGTTAATGTAAATTTGCCAATGGAATAATAAAAGGCTTTTTTATTTTTTATTTTTATTTATTTTTATTTACAGGAAAAAATGCCACGGGCCCTGAACTGAAAGTGTTCACAAGGACTAAACACAATTAGCTGGCTTTATTCTCTGATTGTGCCATGAGCTAAATTTCCATTCTTGCAGTGGACCGATAATGTTTAGTTTTAGTTTACTTATTTAATTATATAAATAGAACTCAGCTCAAAATTTGAAGCGAGTAAGTGGATATAATCACTAAATTCAACCTAAGATTATTATGGTTTAACACTCCATTGCAACATAGATTTAAGTTAGTTAATACAATGACGTCAGCAGACCTAACCTTTGTTTCTGTCCACAGATGGCATCTCAACTATATGTAAACCTCACAAACCTCGTCGAAGCTCATGTGAAAGCCAACATCGAGCAGTTCCTCTCGGAGAGCATGGACAGACAGGTGTTCCTCAAACGCATGGACGACTGCTGGCGGGCGCACTGCCGACAGATGATCATGATCCGGAGCATCTTCCTTTATCTAGATAGAACTTACGTATTGCAAAATCCTAGTATACATTCAATTTGGTAAGAGATCTTGATTAAGAGATTATTTTCTAGCAGTATTACCTGCATGACAAAAATATGATAAATTTTTAAGAATTTTTCACTTTGATATGATTTTAAAGTTTTATAATACGAGCCGTACTTAAAATACATTGAAATAATGAAATAATGAACTTTATTCTGCAAGTAGGCCACAAGGGCACTTTTACATGTCTGAGTCTACCGGCATTTCACAAGAGGAGACCACTGTTGAGAAGAAACGCCGAAAGAAACTCAACAGTCAGTCATTTTTTCATAAAGGATAAGTACTTAACTATTACAGTAATATGAACTTAACTATACGTAGTTCTCGAAGAAAACATAAGTGTATTCTAAGATATAAATAAGCAAACGTTTAAGAATGAAATATAGAAACTACAAGAAAGTATGACGGTTTATCACAATTTATGTACGTTTGATATGCTTTCTTATTAGAACTGTGTCCCTTAAACTAGTCAGGTACATTCTAAGAAGGAGTCAGTTACTCGGTTTCTGGTTCAGGCCATGCATTTTTGTCTGTCAGATGATGATGTCATTATTAGATGTGTCCATCTGGTCTTCAAAATATTACTTCAAATAGAGAGTTAGGGGCGCTGTACTATTCTCCACATAAATCCTGTCACTAGCGAGTACGGTCACGTTATGTCATGGTAAGGGTACAGACTGGTGGAGTGAACTGTCGTCAGACTCAACCTATAACTGCTGTCCTTTGACTGTTCTTATTTACGAAGAAACTAGCAACCCTTCGGCCCAATGGCTTCGCAAGGGTGCAATGCTGATAAATTATGCATGTATTATTATACATATAAACTCTTGAATCACTTTCTATTATAAAAACACAATCCGTTGCGTAGTTTTAAAGATCTAAGCGTACATAGGGACAGACAGAGAGGAAGAGACTGTTTTATACTATGTAGTGATGGAATGTCTCATTTATTTTTTAATGTGGTTACACACCACAATTCAATCTTTCACAATCTCAATCTTTGTATCAACTGTTGTTATTGATGAAGAAATGATTATTTCCAGGGACATGGGCCTGGACCTGTTCCGGCACCACATCGCGATGAACACGCTGGTGCAGACGCGCACCGTGGACGGGCTGCTGCTGCTCATCGAGCGCGAGCGAGGCGGCGACGCCGTCGACATCTCGCTGCTCAAGAGCCTGCTGCGGATGCTGAGCGACCTGCAGATATACCAGGACGCGTTCGAGCACAAGTAAGTCGCTCGTCGATGCCGTCGCGAGCGAAGCGAAGAAATGGCATAGTGATGCTGCTCATCGAGCGCGAGCGAGGCGGCGACGCCGTCGACATCTCGCTGCTCAAGAGCCTGCTGCGGATGCTGAGCGACCTGCAGATATACCAGGACGCGTTCGAGCACAAGTAAGTCGCTTGTCGATGCCGTCGCGAGCGAAGCGAAGAAATGGCATAGTGATGCTGCTCATCGAGCGCGAGCGAGGCGGCGACGCCGTCGACATCTCGCTGCTCAAGAGCCTGCTGCGGATGCTGAGCGACCTGCAGATATACCAGGACGCGTTCGAGCACAAGTAAGTCGCTTGTCGATGCCGTCGCGAGCGAAGCGAAGAAATGGCATAGTGATGCTGCTCATCGAGCGCGAGCGAGGCGGCGACGCCGTCGACATCTCGCTGCTCAAGAGCCTGCTGCGGATGCTGAGCGACCTGCAGATATACCAGGACGCGTTCGAGCACAAGTAAGTCGCTTGTCGATGCCGTCGCGAGCGAAGCGAAGAAATGGCATAGTGATGCTGCTCATCGAGCGCGAGCGAGGCGGCGACGCCGTCGACATCTCGCTGCTCAAGAGCCTGCTGCGGATGCTGAGCGACCTGCAGATATATCAGGACGCGTTCGAGCACAAGTAAGTCGCTTGTCGATGCCGTCGCGAGCGAAGCGAAGAAATGGCATAGTGATGCTGCTCATCGAGCGCGAGCGAGGCGGCGACGCCGTCGACATCTCGCTGCTCAAGAGCCTGCTGCGGATGCTGAGCGACCTGCAGATATACCAGGACGCGTTCGAGCACAAGTAAGTCGCTCGTCGATGCCGTCGCGAGCGAAGCGAAGAAATGGCATAGTGATGCTGCTCATCGAGCGCGAGCGAGGCGGCGACGCCGTCGACATCTCGCTGCTCAAGAGCCTGCTGCGGATGCTGAGCGACCTGCAGATATACCAGGACGCGTTCGAGCACAAGTAAGTCGCTCGTCGATGCCGTCGCGAGCGAAGCGAAGAAATGGCATAGTGATGCTGCTCATCGAGCGCGAGCGAGGCGGCGACGCCGTCGACATCTCGCTGCTCAAGAGCCTGCTGCGGATGCTGAGCGACCTGCAGATATACCAGGACGCGTTCGAGCACAAGTAAGTCGCTCGTCGATGCCGTCGCGAGCGAAGCGAAGAAATGGCATAGTGATGCTGCTCATCGAGCGCGAGCGAGGCGGCGACGCCGTCGACATCTCGCTGCTCAAGAGCCTGCTGCGGATGCTGAGCGACCTGCAGATATACCAGGACGCGTTCGAGCACAAGTAAGTCGCTCGTCGATGCCGTCGCGAGCGAAGCGAAGAAATGGCATAGTGATGCTGCTCATCGAGCGCGAGCGAGGCGGCGACGCCGTCGACATCTCGCTGCTCAAGAGCCTGCTGCGGATGCTGAGCGACCTGCAGATATACCAGGACGCGTTCGAGCACAAGTAAGTCGCTTGTCGATGCCGTCGCGAGCGAAGCGAAGAAATGGCATAGTGATGCTGCTCATCGAGCGCGAGCGAGGCGGCGACGCCGTCGACATCTCGCTGCTCAAGAGCCTGCTGCGGATGCTGAGCGACCTGCAGATATACCAGGACGCGTTCGAGCACAAGTAAGTCGCTTGTCGATGCCGTCGCGAGCGAAGCGAAGAAATGGCATAGTGATGCTGCTCATCGAGCGCGAGCGAGGCGGCGACGCCGTCGACATCTCGCTGCTCAAGAGCCTGCTGCGGATGCTGAGCGACCTGCAGATATACCAGGACGCGTTCGAGCACAAGTAAGTCGCTTGTCGATGCCGTCGCGAGCGAAGCGAAGAAATGGCATAGTGATGCTGCTCATCGAGCGCGAGCGAGGCGGCGACGCCGTCGACATCTCGCTGCTCAAGAGCCTGCTGCGGATGCTGAGCGACCTGCAGATATACCAGGACGCGTTCGAGCACAAGTAAGTCGCTTGTCGATGCCGTCGCGAGCGAAGCGAAGAAATGGCATAGTGATGCTGCTCATCGAGCGCGAGCGAGGCGGCGACGCCGTCGACATCTCGCTGCTCAAGAGCCTGCTGCGGATGCTGAGCGACCTGCAGATATACCAGGACGCGTTCGAGCACAAGTAAGTCGCTTGTCGATGCCGTCGCGAGCGAAGCGAAGAAATGGCATAGTGATGCTGCTCATCGAGCGCGAGCGAGGCGGCGACGCCGTCGACATCTCGCTGCTCAAGAGCCTGCTGCGGATGCTGAGCGACCTGCAGATATACCAGGACGCCTTCGAGCACAAGTAAGTCGCTCGTCGATGCCGTCGCGAGCGAAGCGAAGAAATGGCATAGTGATGCTGCTCATCGAGCGCGAGCGAGGCGGCGACGCCGTCGACATCTCGCTGCTCAAGAGCCTGCTGCGGATGCTGAGCGACCTGCAGATATACCAGGACGCGTTCGAGCACAAGTAAGTCGCTCGTCGATGCCGTCGCGAGCGAAGCGAAGAAATGGCATAGTGATGCTGCTCATCGAGCGCGAGCGAGGCGGCGACGCCGTCGACATCTCGCTGCTCAAGAGCCTGCTGCGGATGCTGAGCGACCTGCAGATATACCAGGACGCGTTCGAGCACAAGTAAGTCGCTCGTCGATGCCGTCGCGAGCGAAGCGAAGAAATGGCATAGTGATGCTGCTCATCGAGCGCGAGCGAGGCGGCGACGCCGTCGACATCTCGCTGCTCAAGAGCCTGCTGCGGATGCTGAGCGACCTGCAGATATACCAGGACGCGTTCGAGCACAAGTAAGTCGCTCGTCGATGCCGTCGCGAGCGAAGCGAAGAAATGGCATAGTGATGCTGCTCATCGAGCGCGAGCGAGGCGGCGACGCCGTCGACATCTCGCTGCTCAAGAGCCTGCTGCGGATGCTGAGCGACCTGCAGATATACCAGGACGCGTTCGAGCACAAGTAAGTCGCTCGTCGATGCCGTCGCGAGCGAAGCGAAGAAATGGCATAGTGATGCTGCTCATCGAGCGCGAGCGAGGCGGCGACGCCGTCGACATCTCGCTGCTCAAGAGCCTGCTGCGGATGCTGAGCGACCTGCAGATATACCAGGACGCGTTCGAGCACAAGTAAGTCGCTCGTCGATGCCGTCGCGAGCGAAGCGAAGAAATGGCATAGTGATGCTGCTCATCGAGCGCGAGCGAGGCGGCGACGCCGTCGACATCTCGCTGCTCAAGAGCCTGCTGCGGATGCTGAGCGACCTGCAGATATACCAGGACGCGTTCGAGCACAAGTAAGTCGCTTGTCGATGCCGTCGCGAGCGAAGCGAAGAAATGGCATAGTGATGCTGCTCATCGAGCGCGAGCGAGGCGGCGACGCCGTCGACATCTCGCTGCTCAAGAGCCTGCTGCGGATGCTGAGCGACCTGCAGATATACCAGGATGCGTTCGAGCATAAGTAAGTCGCTTGTCGATGCCGTCACGAGCGAAGCGAAGACACTGCCATCGATTTGCCTGGCATTTCTTGCGCCACTCATCTATATTGGCTGCATGTTCCCTCCACTCTACTGAGTGGTTTCAAGTCATCCCGCCATCTTTTGGTCTGTCTCTGCTCTGGTAGGCTTGCGGTGTTCAAAACACGCGTTGTAAACTTTGGTGCCAAGACTGCAAAGCTGAAGTGGGACTGGGCTGTGTATGTCTGCCGCATGCATCCGAAATGATGGGCCAGAATGTAAATGAATGAATTCATTTTATTTCTTAAATTGCTACATTTCCCAACTGTTTCATAATGCTCATTTATATATAATATTTTCTTTGGTTTCCTCGACTGTCACACATTTATGTAAATAAAACAATTTAACCGGATTATATCGCGTATATTAATTATTTGAGCCTCCCTCACGTTTTGGTAGCTTTACAGTTACCGTTGCAAACGTTAACTCAGAGAGGCTCAACTAATTAATATACGGGATACATTCCGTTTAAATTGTTTTATTTAAAACTTTATAGTTTTACATTTTTCTTTAACGTAGTTTTAAATCATTTTGAGAAAACCATCTTCTTTTATTTTATCTCCAGGAGTATCGCGAAAGCTGTGAGTTGGATTGAACCTAAGATCATTTATTTATCGTTTCATTCCAGATTCCTCCAAGCGACGGAGCGTCTGTACGCGGCGGAGGGCCAGCGATTGGTCCGCGAGCTGGCCGTGCCGTCGTATTTAGCGCACGTCGAGAAGCGGCTGCGGGAGGAGAACGAACGCCTCCTACACTACCTGGACCCCTCCACCAAGTGAGTGCGGCGTGCGAACATTTTCTTTTTGTGGATGTCAATCGATCCTATTTTTTTTTTTAATTTATTAAGGCAACAAACAGTCACAATACAAAGCATATTACGGTTAACAATAGTATGCTAAAAGACCTGGGGTGCCATAACTTATTTGTTATTGGGATCAAATGTCTATATGGGTATGGGGTCTATACCTACACTTAGGCTGCTTTAAAAGTCAGAAATGACTGTCAAGGGTCAACATTCCTACAGAGCACTAAAAACGCTCCATACAAATGGCATACGCTCCATACTGGTTCTCGAGAACGATACATCTCTAGGTCCAACACGGCTGCTCCAAAGGCTTTACTCGAGTAACTTGACGATGCGTTTGGTGCAGTTTGTTGAGCGCCTCCCCAGCCGGCGGTCCCGGGTTCGAATCCCGGCTGAAGCAAATGTTTGTGTGATGAACTCGAATATTTCTGCTCAGGGAAAGGTCTATGTATTTAAGTATATATTTATCTATATATGTATATCGTCGTCTAGTACCCTATCAATATCGTAATGGAGAATGTTATTATGTCGCAATTTCATAAGGAGAAATGATACATTTTATCTTTATATCTTATAAAGATAATACAATACAAAATGCTTTATTGCACACCAAAAAAAGTTTACAAATTCAATACAGAATAATAATTTTAATAACGGTAGACAACAGGCGGTCTTAACCTATAATAAAAATAATAATCCATAAATTATTTCTACGAAATTACAAAATAATTTTTTTTCAATGTATGTAACTTTGTATGAAAACTGAACTTTGGACACTCATAATTCAGCTAATTTTGATTGTATGACAAAACTAATTATACAGATTAATTCGTATTATCAAAGGCTTCAAATCTACATATTTATCTAAAACGTTAACATTCTCCATTGTCAACATTTCCAGATGGCAACTAATCCACACGATAGAGCGGATGTTGCTGAGCGAGCACCTGACCGGCATCCTCAGCAAAGGGCTGGAGGCGCTGATGGACGGGCCGCGACACGCCGACCTCACCACACTCTACAATCTGTTCAGCCGCGTCAAGGATGGCCTGACCGAGCTTTGCAGTCACTTCAACGCGTACATCAAGGTTGGTGTTCGCGTAACTGAACCCTTCGATAAACTCTGTGGTACACTAGTCCTGGAATCCCTAACGAATTTAAAGTCTAGGAACAGGCATTGCACTCGCTCAATATGAGATAAACCACTCACCTGGCAATCCTGGGCTGAACCGGCTTCGAAGCAGCTGTGTCCGTAACTCTTCTGGCTGGCCAGCACTTAAACACCTTAAAACAGTCTGTCACACACCGGAAAGCACAAATCTAGTCCGTTAGAAGCACTAATTTCTTAATCTTAACAATGGACGCACACCGAACGCGTCAGCGTCCCGTACCGAGCCGAAAGGTAATGTGTCAAAATGAAGCCTACGCGGGAATACATTTCTACCCGCGTATTTCTTGACCGTTTGGTTTTGCAGTCTACCTACATATTAAGAGATTACAATGCCTGAACAGTTGGTACAGCAGATCCACATGATATTAGTTCATACTCCGACCCGAAGCCTCAAGTATAGACTAAAATCCCACGGAATACAATAGCAGTACTAAAGTACAAGCTTGTTGACGACGGTGATGCGCGTTATGTGTTATAGTGAAACTTAGTTAAGTGGGACCTGGATAAGTGAACAACCTCCATAGATGGAATTCATGCTGAGGTACCGACACTACTACTGAATTACCTCTGTTAGTGGAAAACAGACCTCTATATCTGGGATTGGGATATAATTGAAACAGCGAGCGTATACATCTTTTACTGAGACTTCATAAAAAAAATTGTTCAGTGAATTATTTTCTTTTAATTTTAATTTGAGGTTTCCGTAACGTTATCGGCGGAACCTCGTAAGTAGCAACGGCTTACTGTTCAGCTTACTGTTATTTAACAGACATGGCTAAGCGCGACCATTTTTTTTTACTTAGTCGTTAATACGTTTTAAATGTTTCAGAAAAAAGGCCGCACGATAGTAATTGAACCGGAGCGCGACAAGACCATGGTGGCAGAGCTGCTGGACTTCAAGGAGCAACTGGACAACGTGGTGGCGACCTGCTTCCAGAAGAACGACCGCTTCCTCTACTCCATGCGCGAGGCCTTCGAGCACTTCATCAACCAGCGCCAGAACAAGCCCGCCGAGCTTATCGGTGAGTCCACTCGAGCCTCAGTCTCCTGGTCCACTAACAACAAATAGCAACTGGACCGCTGCTGTCCAGGATGTGCTTCCAGAAGAACGACCGCTTCCTCTACTCCATGCGCGAGGCCTTCGAGCACTTCATCAACCAGCGCCAGAACAAGCCCGCCGAGCTTATCGGTGAGTCCACTCGAGCCTCAGTCTCCTGGTCCACTAACAACAAATAGCAACTGGACCGCTGCTGTCCAGGATGTGCTTCCAGAAGAACGACCGCTTCCTCTACTCCATGCGCGAGGCCTTCGAGCACTTCATCAACCAGCGCCAGAACAAGCCCGCCGAGCTTATCGGTGAGTCCACTCGAGCCTCAGTCTCCTGGTCCACTAACAACAAATAGCAACTGGACCGCTGCTGTCCAGGATGTGCTTCCAGAAGAACGACCGCTTCCTCTACTCCATGCGCGAGGCCTTCGAGCACTTCATCAACCAGCGCCAGAACAAGCCCGCCGAGCTTATCGGTGAGTCCACTCGAGCCTCAGTCTCCTGGTCCACTACCAACAAATAGCAACTGGACCGCTGCTGTCCAGGATGTGCTTCCAGAAGAACGACCGCTTCCTCTACTCCATGCGCGAGGCCTTCGAGCACTTCATCAACCAGCGCCAGAACAAGCCCGCCGAGCTTATCGGTGAGTCCACTCGAGCCTCAGTCTCCTGGTCCACTACCAACAAATAGCAACTGGACCGCTGCTGTCCAGGATGTGCTTCCAGAAGAACGACCGCTTCCTCTACTCCATGCGCGAGGCCTTCGAGCACTTCATCAACCAGCGCCAGAACAAGCCCGCCGAGCTTATCGGTGAGTCCACTCGAGCCTCAGTCTCCTGGTCCACTACCAACAAATAGCAACTGGACCGCTGCTGTCCAGGATGTGCTTCCAGAAGAACGACCGCTTCCTCTACTCCATGCGCGAGGCCTTCGAGCACTTCATCAACCAGCGCCAGAACAAGCCCGCCGAGCTTATCGGTGAGTCCACTCGAGCCTCAGTCTCCTGGTCCACTAACAACAAATAGCAAATGGATGGCGTGCTGTTCAGGACGTGCTTCCACAAGAATGGCCGCTTCCTCTACCTACTCCATGCGCGAGGCCTTCGAGCACTTCATCAACCAGCGCCAGAACAAGCCCGCCGAGCTTATCGGTGAGTCCACTCGATCCTCAGTCTCCTGGTCCACTAACAACAAATAGCAAATGGATGGCGTGCTGTTCAGGACGTGCTTCCACAAGAATGGCCGCTTCCTCTACCTACTCCATGCGCGAGGCCTTCGAGCACTTCATCAACCAGCGCCAGAACAAGCCCGCCGAGCTTATCGGTGAGTCCACTCGATCCTCAGTCTCCTGGTCCACTAACAACAAATAGCTACTGGATGGCGTGCTGTTCAGGTGTGCTTCCAGAGGCCGTCGGCGGACCGGCTTATCAAATGGAATTCTCAACGCAGCGTCTGGCGAGCCTCTGGCACGGCACCAGTGCCGAGACATTCATACTTAGGAGCGAAAGAAACTTATCGGCTATCTATGGTTATATGTTCTATAGTCTGTAGTTTTAGATATTTAAAAAAAATTAAACAAACCGGAGCTATCAAATTGATAGCAAGCAATGGCGAATGTCAAACCGACAAAGTTAAAAATCACGTAAGGTAGGTCTTGCTACTTTAAACCTGTGACTTTCTATTTTAGTCGTGTTACTTCAAGTATAATGCAGCCTTTTGTGTTAAGCCTCTGCAAATTTGGGTACTTTTTATTGACGATTTACTGAGAAAAAAAAAATATTTATTAAATGTGATAAAAATATGTTTGTATTCGTGAATTTGTATATATTCAAATGTTATGTTATTTAAATGGAACGGACTGCAGTAGTGAGGTCAATTATTTTATAATATAAAAAAAAATAACAGGAACCAAACGTTATCTTATAAACAACCCTTTTAATGTTTGTTTAAATTTGTTTAAGGCGGGCTTTTCCCAGTAGACGCCGACCTCACTCATTTTCAGACTCGTCGTAGACGTTTAATCAGTGTTTGAAGATTATGAAAAACATATATATCATACTTAAGGATCTTCTGAATATGAAATCGTGTTCAGCAACATGATTGGAAAAATTTCGGTCGATAGAAAACGATCCCAAAGTTACCTCTATTCGTAATATCTTTTCTATAGAATAGCTAAAATACGAACCTCTTTTACCCGTTTTTTGCGTAAATGTATAGATACTAACAATATCTAGTTGAAGTGGATGTTATTTTCTGAATACAATTATTTATTTAATCACTAGAACGAAATATCTACTAAAACTATGAGGGCGATAGCTCGCGGTGCCATTTCAGTCGCGCTTCGGCGCTTGAAGGGGATGGACCTGTGTCAATTTGTTCCGCGCGACCACGTGATCGCATTTACGAATTATTCTTCCAAAAAAATGAGAAATAAAGCAGCACAACGAATAAAAAAAGACAATGCTCGAGCAAGGAATGCCAAAAAGTAAGTTAATGTTTTATTTATAATTAATTTACAGAACCGAACATAAATGTCAAAAAGTGGCACGGTTGACATGTTCAAGTATATGCTAATAACGCTTTATTCATAATTTAAAACAACATAATTACTTCCTACAAAAGAACTCATTGCTCAAAGCATTAAGTGTCAAATTGACTTACGAACTTATTACCACAAATATTTTTCATCTGAATTAAGTTTTTTTGCGTATTCTGACTTATGTCTCTTGTCAAACTTGGAACATGGATTTAGTACACAGTTAACATATATCAGTACTTTAAGTCCCTGCCTGGGGAAAAGGCATGATTATGTATGTTATGTAACCTAGATATAGGTAAGTAAAAAAAACTGTACTTTACAAATGCTCCTCAGTACTTGTTCTTTCTTAAGGCCTTTAGCAACAATCCACTCCTAGGTAAGGTATGTAGTATATTTTTACCCGACAGCGCGACGCAAAGGAGGGTAATGTGTTTAGCGCAGTCTGTTTATGTATGATAGCACCTTTGAGATTATTTCACATTTAAAAGTATCTAAAAAAACAAATAATTTTATTAATTGTATCTAGAGGCACGCCATTGCCCCCTCCAACTCGAGAAAACGCGCTTACCGGCACACCGCAACATCCTTTTCCTTTTTTCGAAGCCATTCAGACCATTTTCAAACCCCCTGTATTTCGTCGTGAACAAAGCTAGAAGCCTGAATTTTCAGTAACTAGGTGGGCATAGTATAACCTAGGCATATTCCAAGTTACATTCAATTTGAACTAGTAAGTTAAGAATTATTGCGAGTCAAAGTTCCTTAATTTTGTCACTCACTAATTCACTGACTCACATTTACACACGATCATACGAATTCTAAGTTATTTCCAGCAGACACACAAGCTTGAAATTTTGAACTCTATTACTGTTTAGTGTACAGTTATGCGACCTGCAAAGGAAAATTTGTATTTCCTTATGAACCCTATAAAAAATACTCGATTACAAAGTTGATTTTGCGATTCATATAACCTTCGGTTTAGATACTAAAACCTCAGGCACAGAATTTATACATACAGAATGGACACGCACACCCCCGTGCCGAATTGAGTTACCTTACCCCGCAGGGGCAGTGAGTTGGAATCACAGACCATAAGAATACTATAGACTGGGTATTGGGCGGGGCACGCGTAACCGAGCATATGCCCAAATACCCAAAGATATGTCAACGTGATGTCAACAGTCACTTAGTTACCGTACGAACGTGCTTGAGTAATTATGTGCCAAAAAAATAGAAATATGCCGAATTGTGCCATTATAATCGTCACAGGCGAAATCTGCATACTCAAAAAGATACCTGATACCGTTTAATTTCACTGGAAAGTAATAAAATTCGGTATTTTGTAATATTTCGTAAAATATTGCAGTGCATTATGACAATTATACATTACTAGCTTGACATGGCAACTATTCACGCAACATCTTTAGGAGCACGCAATGTATACGTCCGTCTGACAATTTAGTGCGGGGGAACAAGTCTAAACCATAAATTGTCGATATTCTGTATGGAGGTTTTAATGTGAGCCGCTCGTGTTTCATACTAACTTGTCCATTTTAATAATATAATTTACACTTTATCACCTTGTTTTTTAGGGTTCCATACCTCTATCGGAAAAACGGAAATCTTATGGGATCACTTTGTTTTCCGTCCGTCCGTCTGTCTGTCTGTCTGTCAAGACCCTTTATCTCGAGAACGCGTGGAGGTATCGAGTTGAAATTAACACTATATGTATATATACTCAGGTCTAGGGTCCCTTAAAGCTGTGAAAAAAAAAAGAAAGCTTCTACGTTAACGTGAAAAAAGATACAGCCGTTTCTGTCGCCAAAAACGCACATTTCGTCACTCACGGGAATCAAAGTGATAGAGTACTTCCCGATGACCTAGAACTATGAAATTTGGCAAGTACTACAAATACTTATAAAAATCTGAAATCGCCACATACTTGACTACAAATACTAACTAATAAAAATCTTAAAAAATATAGTCCTTTTTCAAACATCAAGTCCACCTTTTGTACGATACGTTTTCTTTTGTGCAATAAAGATTAATTAAATAAATAAATAGGTAAATCATATTTGGAGAACTCGGTTGCGTTAAGTTTGATTCAAATTCAAATTCGTTTATTGCAAGAACATAGTAATAAATTAGGTGATACCGGTATATACAGTGCTGCTTATGTTCTACCAAAAAGGCATACAAACAAAATAAAACAATATTCAAATACTTAATTGTTACATATTTCAATTTGTTACTTATGTCAAAAATAATTACTAAAACTCAGAATTTGCAGATTAAATTACATTAATTATTACATTATTTTTATAAGTATTTGCACCTCGTTTATATGCGGCGCCATACATTTCAGATGCAAACTTAACTCAACCAGGCCAATTAAGATGGGATAAGTGAAATTTTGTACGGAACCCTCGGTGCGCGAGTCAGAATCGCACCTGGCCGTTTTTTTTTTAATTCAGACAAGTAATTTTATTACAGCGAAATCAATAGCAGTGGGTGACTAAATCATTAGATTAAAACAGTATTATTGTTTTGCTAATCCACAATGTAATACATGCTAGTCAGTTGACGACGAGGTTGGCGCAGTTTTAATGCATATGCCTACTGAGCCGGCGGTCCTGGGTTCGAATCTCGGCAAGGGCAAATATTTGTGTGATGAACTCGAATATTTGTTCCTGGGTCATGGATGTTATCTATATATATTGTTTATATCGTCGTCTACTATTGGTTAGTATAAGGCCAGGTCGAGTTGTGTACGATTGTCCCTTAATTATTTGTTTACATTTTATATGATGAAATATATAAATCTACTCCGTTTATAATTTACCTACTACCTGTTCCAAATGTTGTAAGGTGATGTTTTTATTATTCATATATCACTATATGTAAAGTAAACATTCTGAACGATAGAAAGATTGAGATGGACGCTTCTGATAATTTAATTTACGACGTTTACGACCATACAAAATAAATATTTTCAACATGCATTACACATATTATAAGCCTATACATATTATTTTATCGATATCGACTATTTTGATTTGATCACGCCCTTAACCTTTAGAATCATTAGATGCATACCGCTGGCAGAGCTTACATTACATTTTCTGGGTCGTTAAAATTAGACCCCGTGTTACAAGGATAGGGTTCAATTTTAAATGTTTTAAAATTGTAACATAAAACCTTGCGATATTTAGCCAGCGTTAATATCAAAAGTGACACTACTGAATTGACGGAAGTAGAAATCAATTTCTTGTCAATTCGAGGCTTTGTCTTACTGAATCACAAGGTCTCATTTGCCTTTTATTTTATTTCTATTTAAGTTATAATAAAAATAAAGACATTGTCTGATATGCATATAAGGACTAAAATTCTCGATACATTGATCGTAGTAGTGTATGACCACGTAATACGCACACATTAGCTCAGCCAATGTCAACTCACTTCTGTTTGTTGTAAAACCTTATTTTTATAGGAATATAATTGTGTGCGTGTAAAAGTCGGCTACAGCGGTGCTAGAACAAACTGCGCTGAATGCCATCTCCATATACTCCGTGGTTGGAATCGTTTTTTCTGCGTAGATAATTTTGAAATGGTCGTGTGCACAGGCATAGGTAGAACAATAATGATGACTCGTCAAATAATGATGCTGTTGGTGATAGTAATGATGATAATGATGATGGTGGTGTTGTGGGTCATGCTTATGATGATGATAGTGGTGGTGTTGTTGATGATTGTGTTGTTAATTGATGATAATTATGGTCATGGCGATGATGGTGATTAGGAATGATGATGGTGGTGTTGATTCAGATGGTAATGGTCATGGTGATGACTGATGATTAATAATGACGATGATTGTGATGACAATCCTTGTAGTGATGATGGGTCATTATGGATCATGAGAGTGATCATGAGAGGAATCAAGAGACAGATCATTATGGATGCTAAGAGGGATCATGAGAAGGATCTAGGGGCACGACAGCGCCTCCGCTAAGTCATTATTTACCATGAGATCGTTATGGATCATGAGAGTGATCAATATGGATCATGGCGGATTTTGAGAGAGATCATTATGGATCATAAGAGGAAGTGACAAGTCTGTGTGGTTTACATCCAGTTCACGTCGACTCTGCAACTGCAGAGTATAATAGAATAAGAAGTATTTACCGTCTTGGCTTGTCAAAAAAAGGAGGACCACTTAAAAAAAATTAGATCCCATCAAAAACATAACATGCATGCAAGTCTCGCAACACCAAGTCGGTTAATTTATTTATTAAGTGACCCCCGGCCTATATTACAACATTGACATACATTTTCACAGAATTACATAACTAAAAACATATTGCCATACCGTTTTAGTGCCCGCATTAATAATGTAATGTATTAAACATTTTTATCTTTATAATAAAATGTAAGGACTTGGTAATCGCACACGGTAATATACTCTAGATATAATGAAAACATCTACCAAATATCATTAACGCTTTAAATGTCATGCTTAATTTATATGCGTAAATACCTACTCATTGTTTCATCTTGGCCGTCCTTACTAAGATAAAAGATGGACCTGGCCACATGGGCAAAAGTGGACGACAGAAGATAATAGAGGAAGATGAGATAGTAAAAACAGCTGAAAAAAACGGGAGGAGCAGAGCTCAACACCGAACGAAATGGCCAAACTATCTAAATTGTAAACTATTAGATAAAGCTAAAAATATAATAATCACTTTAAAAGGAGATTTACTCGTGTTCCTATGTACTTACAGTGCGACACAAAAGAGTAGAAAACGGATGATAAAGGAACTACAATTTTTCATACAAAATTGTTACCATATTCAAGCACTTTACGTCAAAAATGTGACAGTTGCGAAGGAAGTGGCGCCCTCATTTATTTTCTACTCTTTTGTGTCGCACTGTATGTTGCTGTGCGATGGCCAAGTCATTACATTTATTATAAAGATAAAGATGTGTAATATTAATGCAAACACTACAACGGTCATGGTAATATGTTTTTAGTTATGTAACCCG
Organism: Apotomis capreana; assembly: GCA_947623375.1. Taxonomy (NCBI): domain Eukaryota; kingdom Metazoa; phylum Arthropoda; class Insecta; order Lepidoptera; family Tortricidae; genus Apotomis; species Apotomis capreana. The sequence continues at coordinate 3,783,218 of OX392501.1, forward strand.
GTGAAAATGTATGTCAAAGTTGTCATATAGGCGGGGGGTCACTCTGATAGGGACTGAATAAATTAACCAACTTGGTTTTATATTGTAATCTCACAACTTTTAGCGGTAGAAGGTTGCGATGCGAGACTTGCAATTTTTTACATGTTATGTTTTTGGTGGGATACTTATTCCGTAATTCCTCCACAGAACACAGTCGCAAGTAAAAACTATAAAAAATAAATTAAGTTAAAACAAACATTTAGTTAAAACGAAAAATAATATTTAGTACTTCTATAGCAAGAATTCGCATTTCACTTTGAACATAAATTATAACCCGCTTTGCACCGGCCACTTAAAAAACTGCCGACTGATATCACTGTATTGTGACACCCCTCTACAGTGTACATTGCCATCGCAATTTCGCGTTAGCGAACTCGGCGAGCGGGGTCGGGGCGCGCGGGCGGCGCTCCGCGTCTTGCCGCGCACCTCACCCCCTCAATTCGGCCGTAGGGCCGGACAATATCGCCTTAAATACCTAAAAGTACAGACTATAATACTAATAGAATACAACACAGGCTAGTGTTTTCATATCGGATATATAATGTTACAGCCAAGTTCGTGGACGTGAAGCTGCGCGCCGGCAACAAGGAGGCCACAGAAGAGGAGATGGAGCGACTGCTGGACAAGATTATGGTGCTGTTCCGGTTCATACACGGGAAGGTATATATAATAAATATATTTATTTATCTACCAAAACCTACATGTTAGATGCACCGCCCACAACTTATCTGCTTTGCCCGATGGTTGACTGGTAGAGAATGCCCAATGGCATTAAGTCCGCCTTTTGTACGATCTGTTTTGATTTGTGCAATAAAGATTAAATAAATAAGGTACCTGCTGTTGTTCAACTGTTTCTTTTCAAACATGCAGTCAATTTTGTCATAATGTGCGTTATAACAGGCTTCGAAGTATCGAAGTTTGGGCGGAACAACTCGAGAGTAACTGTAAAGGAAATTCATACAAAATGGAAGGCCTAGCCCGGGAAGTTTTTTTTTTTAATATGGCTGAGTTCATGAACATGCTGAACAGCTGAATTATTTTTGTTTTGTGAATGGAGTATTTTATTATTTCATTGTATATGTCTGAGAAAAACACTATACATGCCTTAGCCGTGAAAAAGGCTTGCCGGCTTCGTATCACTATCCGTCTATACCTACTCACCCGGCAAGCCCTTCTTTCGCGGCGTCTACAGTAATGTACTATATATTCTTGTATAATTTTCCGCTTTTAAACGCAGAACTGGCATACCTTTCTTAGTTACAATTTTCACCAGATCTTACTACAAACACGAATCTCTCAGACCTGTAATAGAATCCAGCTCAGTCTCTATACTAAAAAAATGAACAGATGAATACCTATCTAATGACAAAGGAGACGAGTTAGTCTATGTTGTTTTTTGGTTCTTCGTACAAAATTACCCATGGTCCTTTTTAACAGAAAATTGTAAACTATCAATACCTACTTACCGACATAGTGGTAAAATTCGGAGCACTCTTATAATAATCCAGTTAATAAAGACCTTACAAACGGTCCGGTAGTTTTGAATTTTTGATATGTTGTCTAGGATAGTCAGTCAGTGTTTAAAATGCAAAATGCACAATTCCCCCCACTCCGCACCCGCCGCCATTTTGAAAAAAACCAGCACTTTCTTCATATTTTTGCTCATATCTTCCTTTAGGAGCATTTTAGCTAAAAAAAGCTTCGACAATGTTATACAGAGTTGAATTGAATATATGTTTACTGTTGAATACTGTTTGTAAGGTCACCCATAGTACTTTAGTCTCTATTCACCGAACTATAATAATCTTTAGCGCCTTAGGCGTCATAAAATGTATAATTGTCTATTTCTTAGGATGTGTTCGAGGCGTTCTACAAAAAGGACCTAGCGAAGCGACTACTGGTCGGAAAATCGGCCTCCGTGGACGCCGAGAAATCTATGCTCAGCAAACTGAAGCAGGAGTGCGGTGGCGGGTTCACCTGCAAGCTGGAGGGCATGTTCAAGGACATGGAACTGTCCAAGGACATCAACATTACTTATAAACAGGTCAGTGCTGCTTAGACAGGATAATAGATTGGAGAGGCACGCGCGATACATGACGATGCGACGCGGTTGGCGCAGTGGTGAAGCAGCTGCCTACTGAGCCGACGGTCGCGGGTTCGAATCCCGGCAAGGGTAGTTGAGTGATGAACTCGAATATTTGTGCCTGGGTCATGGGTGTTATTTGTATTTAAGTATGTATTTATCTATATAAATATGTATATCGTCGCCTAGTGTATAACATAAGCCTACTGGAGCTTATTGCGGAACTAGATTAATTTGTGTGAGGTTGTCCGATATTTATTATTTTTATACATTGCAGTATGTTGTTGTTTAGACAGACAAATGGTTAATTTCCAAGCGACTGTTATTTCTGTTGGTTACCCCAAAAACTTGGGAAACCGACTGCCTGTCCCACAGAAGCAGAGCTGATAAAATTAACTAATCGGGTTCCGTCTTTTTGAGACCAAATAGAAGTGCATTTAAGTCTGAGAAATGTGTTTACTCCATTTTACACATCTCGCAGCCTTATGGCGTATTTATTGCAGTATCTTAAAAACATGTAACGTTTCCGTATCTTCCGCTTGCCCATCTATTGGTCACTTTAAATTATTGACAAGAAAGAGACTAGACAATATATGTCTCGCGACTGGTCGCGTTTCACAGACATGCTATAAGTCCAGGGCCGACTCGAACTCGCAGAAAAATTGAGCATAATGGCCCTCTCCACTGGCCTTCATTGACAAGTTTAACAATGTGTAAACATGTATAACAATGTATACTCCGCAGCACCTGGTGGGCACGCCGGACACGAGCGGGCTGGAGCTGTCGGTGTACATCCTGACGATGGGCTTCTGGCCGACGTACGGCGCGGCCGAGGCGCGGCTGCCGGCCGCGCTCACGCGCCAGCAGGACCACTTCACCAAGTTCTACCTCGGCAAGCACTCCGGCAGGAAGCTCACGTGGCAGCCCATGCTGGGGCATTGCGTGTTGAGGGCACACTTCGCTCAGGTACGGAAGCACGGCGGCCGCGCTCACGCGCCAGCAGGACCACTTCACCAAGTTCTACCTCGGCAAGCACTCCGGCAGGAAGCTCACGTGGCAGCCCATGCTGGGGCATTGCGTGTTGAGGGCACACTTCGCTAAGGTACGGAAGCACGGCGGCCGCGCTCACGCGCCAGCAGGACCACTTCACCAAGTTCTACCTCGGCAAGCACTCCGGCAGGAAGCTCACGTGGCAGCCCATGCTGGGGCATTGCGTGTTGAGGGCACACTTCGCTCAGGTACGGAAGCACGGCGGCCGCGCTCACGCGCCAGCAGGACCACTTCACCAAGTTCTACCTCGGCAAGCACTCCGGCAGGAAGCTCACGTGGCAGCCCATGCTGGGGCATTGCGTGTTGAGGGCACACTTCGCTCAGGTACGGAAGCACGGCGGCCGCGCTCACGCGCCAGCAGGACCACTTCACCAAGTTCTACCTCGGCAAGCACTCCGGCAGGAAGCTCACGTGGCAGCCCATGCTGGGGCATTGCGTGTTGAGGGCACACTTCGCTCAGGTACGGAAGCACGGCGGCCGCGCTCACGCGCCAGCAGGACCACTTCACCAAGTTCTACCTCGGCAAGCACTCCGGCAGGAAGCTCACGTGGCAGCCCATGCTGGGGCATTGCGTGTTGAGGGCACACTTCGCTCAGGTACGGAAGCACGGCGGCCGCGCTCACGCGCCAGCAGGACCACTTCACCAAGTTCTACCTCGGCAAGCACTCCGGCAGGAAGCTCACGTGGCAGCCCATGCTGGGGCATTGCGTGTTGAGGGCACACTTCGCTCAGGTACGGAAGCACGGCGGCCGCGCTCACGCGCCAGCAGGACCACTTCACCAAGTTCTACCTCGGCAAGCACTCCGGCAGGAAGCTCACGTGGCAGCCCATGCTGGGGCATTGCGTGTTGAGGGCACACTTCGCTCAGGTACGGAAGCACGGCGGCCGCGCTCACGCGCCAGCAGGACCACTTCACCAAGTTCTACCTCGGCAAGCACTCCGGCAGGAAGCTCACGTGGCAGCCCATGCTGGGGCATTGCGTGTTGAGGGCACACTTCGCTCAGGTACGGAAGCACGGCGGCCGCGCTCACGCGCCAGCAGGACCACTTCACCAAGTTCTACCTCGGCAAGCACTCCGGCAGGAAGCTCACGTGGCAGCCCATGCTGGGGCATTGCGTGTTGAGGGCACACTTCGCTCAGGTACGGAAGCACGGCGGCCGCGCTCACGCGCCAGCAGGACCACTTCACCAAGTTCTACCTCGGCAAGCACTCCGGCAGGAAGCTCACGTGGCAGCCCATGCTGGGGCATTGCGTGTTGAGGGCACACTTCGCTCAGGTACGGAAGCACGGCGGCCGCGCTCACGCGCCAGCAGGACCACTTCACCAAGTTCTACCTCGGCAAGCACTCCGGCAGGAAGCTCACGTGGCAGCCCATGCTGGGGCATTGCGTGTTGAGGGCACACTTCGCTCAGGTACGGAAGCACGGCGGCCGCGCTCACGCGCCAGCAGGACCACTTCACCAAGTTCTACCTCGGCAAGCACTCCGGCAGGAAGCTCACGTGGCAGCCCATGCTGGGGCATTGCGTGTTGAGGGCACACTTCGCTCAGGTACGGAAGCACGGCGGCCGCGCTCACGCGCCAGCAGGACCACTTCACCAAGTTCTACCTCGGCAAGCACTCCGGCAGGAAGCTCACGTGGCAGCCCATGCTGGGGCATTGCGTGTTGAGGGCACACTTCGCTCAGGTACGGAAGCACGGCGGCCGCGCTCACGCGCCAGCAGGACCACTTCACCAAGTTCTACCTCGGCAAGCACTCCGGCAGGAAGCTCACGTGGCAGCCCATGCTGGGGCATTGCGTGTTGAGGGCACACTTCGCTCAGGTACGGAAGCACGGCGGCCGCGCTCACGCGCCAGCAGGACCACTTCACCAAGTTCTACCTCGGCAAGCACTCCGGCAGGAAGCTCACGTGGCAGCCCATGCTGGGGCATTGCGTGTTGAGGGCACACTTCGCTCAGGTACGGAAGTACGGAATAAACGTCGATCTATTTTTATCCATTGCTGGACAATTCCCTCATTGACGCCTCATCATCAGACATATACATTTTTAAACAATACGTTTCTACGGGATGAAAATAGCCCGTGTTAATCCAGTGTGTCAATAAAATTTTATCGAAATTGGTCCAGCCGTTTGAGCATGAAGAAGTAACAAACATACAAACACAGTCACAGACTTTCGCTTGTACAATATTAGTGTGATTACAGTGGTGCCTTCGGGGCTATTACCCAGAACCAGGTGTAGGGTGCCACGGCGCCACACAATGGATAACTCATCCAGGGCGCCTTGGCCAAAGCCGGCTCTGAATAACTAAAGTTCATTGTCACGTGGGGTTTCGGTTACAGGGCAACAAGGAGCTGCAGGTGTCGCTGTTCCAGGCGCTGGTGCTGCTGCTGTTCAACGACGGCGACAACCTCTCCTTCGAGGAGATCAAGGCGGCATCCAACATTGAGGTACTTGGCATTCTTCATTTATATCCTTTGTTCCTATTGGTTCCCCTTGTTTACGCATATTTTTAGTCATATTTTTTACTAGCGACCCGTCAGGCTTGGCACGGGTGCAATGCTGATAAATTATGCATGTACAATAGTTATAAACCTTCTTCTTGAATCACTCTATCTATTAAAAAAACGCCCCAAAATCCGTTTCGTAGTTTTAAATATCTAAGCATACATAGGGACAGGCAGGCAGCAGGAAGCGACTCTGTTTTACACTATGTAGTGATATCGCATAATCATAATAGACATAATGTCTCCGCCGATACTCTTATCGCCGAATGACCTTTACGCATAACTTTTGAATGCGGAAGACCTACTTTTCCGGCAGTTACCTTCTGTTCGGGATCGCAGTTCTAACTTAACCTAACCTACTTTTCTGGCAGCAGATTTTTGTTGTTAATTTTAGTTAAGTTGATTTCACAGCTAACAAAATTTCGTTTCAAATAAGACTGATAAAGCAAGCGCGCCCTTTATTTTCATCATCATCATCATTTCAGCCTATTGCAGTCCACTGCTGGACGTAAGCCTCCCCCAGGGTTCGCCACATGGCCCGATCTCCCGTTTTCGCCTTTATTTTACTAGACATTTATTAATAAATACTCGACATGTCTTTTATCGATATGAAATCCCCCGAGTTACAGTAGCCGGCAAACAACTTGAGCGTGACCTTGACTGCGCAGTAGCCGATTTATGTACAAATTTACATGCGCAGATCCGCCATTTTGGTTCAAGTTGTTTGCCGGCTACTGTAGCACGTGTATGTGACGTGGCCTGGTGTGTGTGTGTCAGGAAGGCGAGCTGCGGCGCACGCTGCAGTCGCTGGCGTGCGGCAAGGCGCGCGTGCTGAGCAAGGCGCCGCGCGGCCGCGAGGTGCGAGACAACGACCACTTCGCCTTCAACAACGACTTCACCAACAAGCTGTTCCGCATCAAGATCAACCAGATACAGATGAAGGAGACCGTGAGTACACCGTCCTTGGACACCTTCCCGTTTGTGCGTTTGTACTACAAATAAAAAAGAGTTAAAAAACGTTGATGCTGACGGATGACTATTGTGAGAGATAAATACACCGAGTGTATTGTTAAAAACAGAACTACAGTTGTGTTCTTTTTTAAGGTATTTTATATAAAAAAACGTTGTAAATTGTCTATTATTAGATTCTAAGTCCATATAACGTGTACTATAAGGAAGAAGAGTAATGTTTCCATTTACATTTTGGTGCCGTGACCAGGATGATTATACATTTTTTTTTAACAAAATATTAATATTTTTATCCCACAGAGCGAAGAACAGAAGGCGACGGAAGAGCGAGTATTCCAAGACCGGCAGTACCAGATCGACGCGGCCATCGTGCGCGTCATGAAGATGCGCAAGGCTCTCTCACACAACCTCCTCATCTCCGAGCTATACAACCAGCTCAAATTCCCCGTTAAGGTACATCACTCTCTTACCTTTCCATGTAAAGGGTGGTGCGCCCACGAATCATTATATCAGGGCTAGCACGTTTTGCCGCGACTTAATTTTTCGCGTGACTTAGCATCACCCATCTTGCCCGCACGGTATATTCTAAAGAAAGACACAGACAATATTTGTTACGCGGCAGAGAGTCGCATGTCACAGTTGTGCTTGAGTTGCAGTGATTTACGCCGACGAATGACGCTTACTCATGATTCATGAACGTTGCTCATCGCTCAGACGCCATGTCAATAGTGTCCTAACCGAATGTCGAAATTAAAAATACCCCCGTGCACCAGTATAGATCGATCGTTTTATGTTTCAGCCCGCGGACCTAAAGAAGCGCATAGAATCCCTCATCGACCGCGACTACATGGAGCGCGACAAGGACAACCCCAACCAGTACAACTACGTCGCGTAGGCCGCCGAGCCGCCGCGCCACGCCGCTCGAGTCGTGCGAGCCGCTCGAGTCGTGCGACCCGCTCGAGTCGTGCCAGCCGCTCGAGCGTCGCGAGTCGTGCTAGCCGCTCGAGTCGCGCGAGTCACGCCAGCCGCGCGCGCCTCCCGACCACGACGCCCGATCACTTATTTATTTATATTTATTGACGTAACAATTAGACGTTCCGCGCGTGAATGCTTTTATACGCTGTTTGGTTATCTACGTTTAACCCCTTGAGCGGCAGTGACGTCTAATCACGCTGCGGAAAATTGCGCCCGAGACGCCCCGTCTATATTGTCATAGTTTTGGTTTTGGGCAGTTTTACGTAGTGCTGGGCTCTCAAAGGGTTAACGTTGTAATAGAACAGATCCAATATAACTGAACATCTAAACTTACTGTTGTTGATTGAAGACAAAATTATAAGTTCAAGTTGGATTGCATTAGGGAATCGAATATGACTCCGATTTTAGAAAGTGAAGATTAGTTCTAATGGTTATGTCCTGGAGCAGCGTGTAAGACAAGCAAATAACATCGCTGAATATTCGCCTGATATGATTATTAAATCCTGCCCTACACAGAAAGACAGTAACAGATAATATAGTGAAAATGAAGCAATAACCTTTAAATCGCGGCTTATATCCAGACTCCTGTATTCCACAAGCTGGTATTGCTCATAGTACAATTTAATCTCTTAATTCGACGATGCCAACGATAGTTGAGCTGACAGAAGTGTTGAGAAATGACATACGTGCGTCGCGGCGGCGTATTTACTGCAGGAATCACCTAGTTAACCCTTTGAGTGCCAAAGACGGCAAATCACTACGACGGAAAATTGAGCCTCAAACGCGCAATAGCAATAGTGTATTTCTGGAACACCTTTTCGTCAGTACGCTGATCGCTCGGAGGGTTAATGTGTGTTTATGAAAATCATTTGGTATTTGGCCACTATAGCGGACATTTTAGTCAATAAATGTCAAAATGCACCTAGCACTGGCCACGATTTAGGTTCGAGATAACTATTGTCAAGTTGTCTTGCGTCAGTCAGTGACAATGGTGTATGGAAACCTGCATTGGTGAACATGAAATAATCTACGATATTGCGTAAGTTTTGAACTGCCAAACTGACACTGTTCATTAACTTATATGTGATAATAAAGATTTTTTTATAAATTGGACGTGTGAATATTTGCCCGGCACCGTTGAGTTCTAAAGGTGAGCGCGCATTACTATACGCGTCGCGCGATTCAGCTGCAGCGTAGTGCGCTATATCTCTTACAATTTCAAGGAAGGAATACCTTCGTCGCATCGCTCCGCTGTAGCGTAGTGTGCACTCACCCTAAGAGTTAATTATTCAGTAAAGCTTTGCTCTCACTAGCCATGCGCTTCGTAGCGGAGCGCGGTCACGGTGGAGCGGCGCAGTGTACAATACAATACAAATACGCTTTCTTGCACACCAAAATATATTTACACAAAAAAAAAACAAGTTTAAACATTAAAAACGGTAGACAAGACACAAGAGGCGGTCTAATCCATATCCATACTAATATTATAAATGCGAAAGTGTGTCTGTCTGTCTGTCTGTCTGTCTGTTACCTCTTCACGTTTAAACCGCTGAACCGACTTTGATGAAATTTGGTATGGAGATAGTTTGAGACCCGGGAAAGGACATAGGATACTTTTCATCCCGAATAAATTTAGTGTTCCCGTGGGATGAGCGGGTAACACCGCGGGGCACAGCTAGTCGCTTATAATTTTAGTGTATTGTGCGGGCGTGATTTTTATACAAACAGATACTACAGTAGCTTTTGTATGCACACTGTTAACCCGTCAAGTGTCAGACCTCCCTAGAACAAAACACCGCGAAATGTCCCATACAAACAAGAAACGGCTGAATTTCCGCTAAAGATGGGAATTTTACCTACCCCGAGAATAATTATATGAGATGTGTTATATATCGTTAGAGAGCTAGATAAATTTAGAATTCGGCACAATATGTTATAATAGCCGCACTTACTTGTAGTGAGATGTAGATTTATTTATATTCCAAGATGTTCGCTTTCCGTCACATCCGTCACTAATCATTCACAATTTATACTCAATTTAAAACCACACATCACATTTTACATACACTAAAATGATACTGGCTAGTTTATGCGTCAATTTTACGTAAATTCACTACTAAACACCTCATAATTACTTCACAACAAATATTTATTTACGAGAACGTGCGCGCACGGCACGCTACAAACTTGCTCCGCCCAAATCGCAACTGTCATGGCGGATTTGCCGCGAAATTGAGCACTGTTTGAACAAAATCATAAATCTATCAAAATTCCCAAGACCTTACACCAATCTAATATATGAAATGAAATCCTGAGAAAGTGTATTATAAAACTATTATTTGTTCGTAAGGTTTTGAACAATTGAAAATTAGGAAACAAATTAATTACGACGGCCATCATTGCAAAATTATTGCGTCATTCAAACTTGAGGACTTTTTTCACTAGGAAACAATGTCGTGCGGCTAAATTTAACATTAAAAACGAAAACCTTATTTAATTGCCAGTAATTTGATATATAATACATAATATAAACACTTTCCGTTTAAAAGATTTGGACATATTTATTACACGACACGACACCTCAAATGCAAGTGATTTTCGAAATGGCGGACGAATTCCGCCAATGTAGAGAAAAAAAAATATTTACACGTCACTATTGAGGATTCTGATTGGTTAAAAATCAAATTTGTGTGCTCTGATAGCTGTTATTGGATAGTAAAATATCTATCAAGCTGCCACCATAACGAATCGATGCAGAGAAATTGATCCAATGAGCGGTTTGGGCTGTAGACTAGCGTGTGTCTACTGGACGCTACCGGCACAAAATTGCTGTAGACTAACGTTAGTCAACTGGACGCTTGACGGGTTAAAGCAACTACGTGTTCCGCGTAGTAGCGCGTGGCCAGTGTGAAATCCGCCTAATATTTAATTGTTATATTAACCCTTAAATGCACGGTGATGTAAATTTACACGGGAGTACTGAAATGACAAGTAAAAATGTAAATAAAATCTTTGTCATTTGTTTGTTGTTGTCCTGAAATTTCAAACTAACGAGAATTTGACTGCTAATTACTTTATTTCAGAAATTAAATGAGTGTAATTATGCATTTAAGGGTTAAGGTCTCTGCCCACTACAACGTATCATAACGTGGCCGTAATAGAAACGTGTCAGGCAAAAATATATTATTAAATTTGTTTTGAAAAGTATGAGACTATGCCCACTAGTACGTTTCGTCGCCGTAGCGTGCCATGCACGGAGCGTCAAAAACGGTGCTACGGGTATAATACGCATCCGCGTATTTACGGGTATGATACGCGGATGTTGCGGATATAATACGCGGATGCTACTGGTATAATACGCGGATGCTACGGGTATGATACGCGGATGTTGCGGATATAATACGCGGATGCTACGGCTTTAATACGCAGATACTACGGGTATGATTAGCGGATATCACGGGGGTTATACGTGGATTCTATATCACTAAACCGTTATACACGGGTATGACGCGTTACATTCCGTTACGTTCATATTACGGCCATAGTATGATACGTTATAGTGAGCAGAGACCTTTTAACTGAAGTTGGACTATATTCAAACGCATGTCCCTTTCCCCCTGCGCGGTGACGGGTTATTTGCTCAAATTGAGCATCACTTACTATTTACCTTATTCTTTCTCAATCTTAATTCAATTCGGAAAAGAGGAAAAGACTGGAACGGTTTCCATAATGATTCCAGTCCGTCTAGCACAACTATGCTTCGCGACTCTTGTCGCGCGACATAGCATGACCCGTCACTCTCTCACAGTACTGTACAGAAAGAGATAGGTAGTATGTCTCGCGCGAGAAACAGTCGCGTGTCACAGTTGTGCTAGAGCTGCTGGAGCTCAAACACTAGAATTTATTCAATTATTTTGGTGTTGTCAGGTTCTGCTCAGATTTAACTATTTGCTAATATGGCGGACTAGGTTCAGGAGGATTACTCCGATGTTAGAAATGCAAACTTCGTATCATGCCATCCCGCTCATCCAAATGTTGTTTGACACGAGATCGAAAGATCGATACAAATTTTGAATTTCGATCGTTGGATTAGTCATTTTACTCTTATAGGGTAATAGAAGGTGCCCGCAACTTCGTACGCGTATTTTTTTATACCCTAGTCTGGTAAAATGTATCCTATAACCATGTTTGAAAAATTGGTTAAGGTTTCGGCGTGATAAGAGGACAAATGGCGCTAGACTGGCGTGGCGCGCGCCCAAACAAAAGACGAGCCTGCATCACGCTATTAAGATTTTTCCTGAAATCATGACCCCTCCACAGAAAACTGATTTTGAATACTAATTTATTAAACGAGAAAAAATAAAAGAAATTACATACACTGTAGATAGATATAAAAATAAGGTCTAAAGACTTATAAGGTCTATCCGTCGCCATAAAGAATGTAAAAAAAAAAATTCTACGTTACTCGAAATTTCGCCGCACTGCGTGGCGAGGATCTGCCTAGTGAAGAAAATAGGCAATACGGTAAAGATAATTTAATTGGTATCGATTGTATAATATGACGTAGCATCGAAACAAGATGCTAACTCAGCTGCCTTCCCAACCAGAGAAAAAACACTGCCTTAGAAACCAACTGCGCCCGCCAGGCGAGTTTGTGCATACCTAGAACCCGCCCAGCGGGCTCAGTCGATATCTGAGCAAGAGTTACGACGCCCGCTAGGCGGGTTGTTGGTTGTGAAAGCCTACCTACGTTTTTTAGAGATAAACTGAGAGAAGAAAAGAAGAGAGAGACTGAGTTGGTCCTTCAGCTATCTTCAAGTCTATTGTAATTGGTATTTGATGGTAAACCGCTTTTTGTCATAGTATACACCGGTTATTACTAAAAACGTGGTTAAACTTTGACAAAAACTGGATTTGCATCTCCCGATAGCAGCTAAAAGATACCTACTTTTAATATGTGCAAAATAAATACTAGTGTGCTAGAAATTCTTCTCGAAGTAGTATTAGATATAGATAAGTAAATATAAATACACCCTAGAAATGTGTGATATTAGACAATCGGTGGCCCTCTGAAACAAGCGGTTTTGATGTCAGCACTTACAATAAATTCTCAAGACACGATTTCCCTAAAAATAGCCACTACTTTGATGAAGTTTTCGTACTGGTCCTGAGATTTACTTCACGTGTTTATGTGAGTCGTTTTCAAGAGGGCTCGCTTATTAAAGTCTGTTTATAATTTTCATTGGTTGTTTTATTTATCATGCTTTGTATTCGGACATAACTTTATAAGCATGTTTACAGTCAGAATGCAACTTTTTTCCATGTCCTCATAAGTTCCAGCAAATTGCTTAACCCTTTTCTTTTCTTAACAAAATAAATGAGAAGTCCCCGTTTCAAGCCTCGTTGTGCGGCAAGGGGAGAGGAGAGGCGGCGACAATATATCGCTTCTTTGCTACAAAACTGTAACATCGTGTAAATCGCACCTTTAGTGACATTTTGCGCGGTAATGATGAATAACTAAAACTTCGTACTTATAAGCATACCTGTGCTAACTCGGGGCATGTTCAATTTTATTTTTATTAAGAAGGTGTGGATATATTATTCTGGGTGTCTATCATTTTATCGAAATTTCTTAAATCGATTTTCATTTCATCTAAAACTATTCCACGAATGTCTTTTCATTTTTATTTCGAATCACATAATCATCAATTCATTGCTTTTCGAATCATCGATCAACTATTCAACGTAAATTGTTTCGAATTTGTCTCAAATCGTAGCTTTTAACTATTCATCGAATTTACCTTTCATCGAAACATGATTCACAGATGGCACGTCCCATTTATACAAAAAATAACCTAAACCTAACCCAACCAGGTCGGATCTAGCCAAGTCGGGTTTCAGGTCATAAAAAAAAATAACCTAAACCTAACCCAACCAGGTCGGATCTAGCCAAGTCGGGTTTCAGGTCATAAAAAAAATAACCTAAACCTAACCCAACCAGGTCGGATCTAGCCAAGTCGGGTTTCAGGTCATAAAAAAAATAACCTAAACCTAACCCAACCAGGTCGGATCTAGCCAAGTCGGGTTTCAGGTCATAAAAAATTTTTTACCTAAATCTAACCCAACCAGCACCTCTAGCATAACTGTCATACGCGACTATTTCTCGCGCGAGATAATTACCCGTCTCTTTCTGTGCAGTAATGTGAGAGAGTGACGGGTAGAGCTATCTCGCGCGACAAGAGTCGCGAAGCATAGTTGTGCTAGACGAGCTGGTCGGATCTAGCCAAGTCGGGTTGCCAGTATGGCCTATGGTCTTAGCCTGTCCGAAAGGACGAATCATAAAAAAAAAAAACACGTTTCGATGAACGACTACGTCGATAAACAAATAAAATAATGAAGTGAAATTCGATGAATTGATTCTTGTGTGAAAGGTAATTCGAGCAAATGTACAAGCGATCTAACGAAGTTCGATGAATGATTCCTAAGTTGTAACCATGGACCTAGTAAATACTATAGTATACCTGGACTGCTCATTGCTTCGTTCGAACGAGCCAAGTAAGAAAGCCGCCAAGGGGGCAGTTTGTCCCACTCTGCTGGGGTAACCAAATATTTAGCAATAAAGAGGGACTCATCCTTACTCCATTTTATTACAAGTTTGGCTCGGTTTGTAGACACCTGCCTACTGAGCCGGCGGTCCCGGGTTCGACTCCCGGACGGGGCAAATATTTGTATGATGAACTCGAATATTTGTGCTTGGGTGATGGTTGTTCTATGTATTTAAGTATATATTTATCTATATAAGTACGTATATCGTCGTCTAGTATAACACAAGCCTTCTTGAGCTTAATTTGGGACTAGATTGATTTGTGTGAGGTTGTCCGATATTTATAAAAAAAAAATGAAAAAAATTAAAGTCTAAAAATGTATATTGGCTACTCCTATGGAAACTCATAAATAGATATAGTGAATGTTAGCTACTATGCCAGCAATAACACACTTTTGGCTCCTGTTATTTTAACAGAACTCAGCAATCCCGTAACTGTTAATTTGATTTGATAAATGACAAACTTCGTTACGTCATACTTAAAAACAAAACAAACAAAAAACATATTCTGATGTACGTGGACATGAACTCATTTATGAAAATATAAAAAAAGTGGTTATTTGTAGGGTACCATAAATTAATTAGGGAGGTACAACTGTAAGTATACCGTTATTTTATAAACTACCTGTAGGTATAACTCTGTTTTACCAATGCAAGACTACGCAATACTTTTTATTACTGTACTAACGGTTACTAAGTATATGGCGAAATAAAAAGCAAAAAAAAACCGACTTCAAAAAAAACTAAAAAGCTAAAAATAACCCATTTAAGTACAGATTACGTTTGAATCACGTTTTGAAGACGATGCCAAACCACTCATTTATTATATTATTATATTATATAAGTATATTTTTTTGTTTTTAGTGATTCATATAAAATACTTATGGCGGGGTGATCTGGGAGGTCTTAAAGGCATACATCTCGTTTGAGTTATCTCCTAACTTCGGTTCTACGATTGCTACTACTACTACGATTACTTAGGCGGGTAGCAATGTTCTAGGTGGGCTCGCCCTGCGGGCCCTTGGGCTCGCGCGCTACGCCGTCTCTGGGACGCTCCGCACCTTTGGTGCTACACGGAGCTCGGCCTGCGGCCTCGTGGGGGGAAGTTCGCCCTTAAGCCTGCGGCCCTCGGTCGAACTAAAATATTAAAGTTTGTTGTCCGATATTTGACCGAATTTTCGGACACCGATTCCAGATTCATATTTGTGAGCCCCAAATGCCCCCCGATATCGAGTTTCAGCCCCCTAGCACCAACTTGAAATTTAGAAAAAAAAGTCGCTATTTCGATTTTTTTTTTCACGACTGTACTCGGGTGGAGGCCCCCTATGACATTTGGTCGAGCACCTCCCACCTGAGCCAACCGTTTACGAGATACAGGCCTCTTAAAAAAAATCCCATACAATTTTTTTTATGATAGAAAAAAAAACTTTTTTGGAATCAGGGGGCCCAAAGCCCCCTACATACCAAATTTCACCTCGCTACGACCATTTTGAAATTTCGACGCCTATTAACCACCCTTAGATAGCGAAGGATTATCGTAGTATAGTTAAAACGACATTACTGCAATAGTGCAATGCTCAGATTGTTTTTAGTACGAATAATATTTTCGAAGTAAAACATAGATCGGTATTATCCGGTAATTTTGTAAATTCATTGTCACTCTTTTAGTACTTTATCAAAGTTTGACATGCTTTCATATTAATATATGATACCATATATTACCTGAAAAAATATACTATAGCCACCAAAAGATTTCCTTTTGCAACCTTAAATTCCAGTTACCATGATGCAATTATAAGTATGTAATTTTTTAAATAATCAGAAAAGATACCATTAAGCACTGTCAAAAATGCTGACAGTTTTCAATTATATTAATAAGATTTCAAATTTAAAGGTTTTATCCTGCCCTAACATAAAATTATTTTTATATACTAACGGATTGTATAACTTTCATAATTTTTTCCGTTAGTTTCTTTGGTGACGCGTAAGAAAGTTTAGCGAATAAAATATTTAATTATTTGAAGTGAATAGTGTTAATTTAAAGAAAAGTATAAACTACTAATAACTACCATTTTATTTGAAAACTACTAATTATTACTATTTTTTGTGACTGGCAATATTAGAAAGGGACACACTACCCATCTGCGAGCTGTCTCTGTCTTCCCGTGACCCCTTCACCCGTAAAATATACTTTATGTATCTATACTAAGATTTAATTTTGTGTGAACACTTATTCTGAGTTCGCACTCCTGTTGTCTTAAATATAAGCTCCTTGGTTGTAACAAAATTCTGCGAATAGTGTTATGGGAAACGATAATCGATAAAACGATTTTCGATAAAGTGATGGATTACCTAATATTCTCGATTAGTATAAAAAAAAAATCCGATATCATGTCCGATAAAGTGAATATTTTATCTAGATGCCAATCTTTTATACCTACGAATATGGAATAAATATTGATTGTTTACTTAAAGCCTGACCAGAAATATATGAGGATGCGTCATATTGCGGAATTTCCCTGGAATCATTTCTTACACTGGCAATGATTTTATGATGGTTGTCAACAATGGCAATGTCATTAGTGCTGGTTTCTTTAAAAGACAAATATTTAAAAATACCCAAAGAAAATGCCGAAAACCATTCACAGTCGTGAACGTGACATTATAAATAAAGTGTACACGTGCCTACTACACAAAAAACAGTCGGCAATAGAGTGCATTCCATTGAAATAATATTACGAGGTTACCATAGGAACTGACAGGTATTTAAACTGAGTTCATTATAGTGTGTTACGATTGGTTGCAAAATTGTTGCCATATAAATCTTGTAAATTGCGCCCTCTTGTCAATCCTCATATATTTCTGGTCAGGCTTTACTATGAAAACTATTAAAAAAAATAGACGAATAATAGACGTTTTATTGTTTTTATTTTAAAATAAGTAAAGAACTAATAAGTGAAGAACTAATTTCTTATAATGGCAATGATTTTATGATGGATTGTCAACAATGTCAAATTGTCAATGTCATTGTTAAAAAGTCTATATTTTTCTATTGTTGTCTGTGCTCCTTGCGTATATAAGAACCGAACCATAGACTAGCTTTCTCTTCTTTTCCCATAAAGCCGCCTAAATGTTGTAAGTGTTCGTGTCCGTCCAATTTTAATCATTTTAATTAATTCAATCTAATAATGTAATCCAGTAATCCCGGACAATAATATATGTACTAGTGTTTAGTGAATAAACGCTGATATATTATCTTGACTGAAGACTTTGATTTGATTCGTGCTCTCGCCATATTCCACGTGCCCACCTGCGCTCTATAAATGCTAACAGGTTATGGGCCCAGCACGCTTCCACTGCGTGGTGGTGGTCAATGTGTTGGTGTCGTTTTTCAGAATGAAGACGATGTGCCAGGCAGCTGTGTCTCGTGCCTTACCGGGAAGATGTCTGTTGCATCGTTTCCTGGGGTTGGCAGCGGACGTGCTGCTCGTCCACTTGACCTGGTCCACAGCGATGTTTGTGGCCCGATGCAAGTGTGCAGCTGGAATGGAGCCCGCTACTTGCTGACTTTTACTGATTGCTGTACGAGGAAGACATTTGGATACCTCATGAAGTCTAAATCAGAAGTAAGTTCCCATTTTATTGCTTTTAAGAGTATGGTAGAGAAACAGACTGGTTTGCGTATCAAAATCTTACGAACCGACAATGGTACTGAGTGTTGTAATAGTAATTTGTCCAATTTTCTTAAATGTCATGGGATTATTCACCAAACGTCTGTCCCTTACAGTCCTCAGCAGAATGGGACTGCGGAGAGACTGAACCGAACGATTCTAGAAAAAGCTAGGTCCATGTTACAGGAGTCTGGTTTGAGTGATCGTTACTGGGCTGAAGCTGTGATGACAGCAATTTACTTGAAAAATAGGTCGCCTAGTAGATCTTTGTCAAACAAGATACCCGAGTGCGAGTGGACTGGGCAGTCCAAAATTGACCTCAGTCACTTGCGTGTATTTGGCTGTATAGCATATTCACACGTTCCAGATCAGAAAGGGCGTAAACTTGACGCTAAAGCCAAACAATACATATTTGTAGGCTATGGTGAAACATGTAAAGGATATAGATTGATGGATCCCAATAATCCTCGGAAAGTAATTTATTCACGAAGTGTCGTGTTCCTAGAGGATAAATTCATGGGAAAGGACGTTGACATTAGGCAGGCTAAAGAGCATTTTATTATACATGACCAATTGAATTATACAAATTTTAATAAAGCGAATTTTAATGATGCGAATTTTAATAATACGAATTTTAATAATAATGATTTTAATGATACCGAGTTGAACACTGATACTCAATGCAGCAATACTAATGAAACCCCTGTAAATGTTTCAGATGCGGAAATGACGCCGTCTGCGTGGTCGCCGCTGTCTGGCTCCTATCACTCGCCTGATGAGATGGGTGGTGATGAGGAAGACGTGAATCTGCACTCAGGCACCCTGTCCTCTCTGCCGTGCCCTTCATCTGATGAGATGGGTGGTGATGAGGATGACGTGAATCTGCACTCAGGCACCGTGTCCTCTCTGCCGTGCCCTTCATCTCGAGGAGGAGAGTCGATTACGCCGGTCGATGCCGACGCGTCGACGTCTCGCCCCATTAGGAGTACAAGAGGTATTTTCCCAGGGAAATATGACGATTTTAAATTGTTATTAGCTGCTGAGAGTAGTGCTCATGATTCTCTCTATGAACCACAATCATATGACGAGGCTATCAGTTCTCCTGAAAAAGATGAGTGGGTCGTTGCAATGAAAAACGAGTATGACTCTATGGTTAAGAATAATGTTTGGGAACTGGTAGACCGTCCTTTTAGAGAGAATGTAGTAAAGAATAAATGGGTTTTTTAAGAGGAAACATGATACGTCTGGTAATTTGTTAAGATATAAAGCGCCTCTAGTTGCCTGTGGCTATAGCCAAAAAGAAGGTAAAGATTTTTCAGACGTATATTCACCTGTCGTAAGATTTCAAACCCTAAGACTTTTGTTCAGCATTGCAAATCAGTTGGACTTAAGTATGGATCACGTAGATGTTACAACTGCTTTCCTAAATGGTGAACTAGATGAAGTGATCTATATGGAACAGCCAGCTGGTTTCAAATGTAATAATAATAAGGTATGTTTATTAAAGAAAAGTTTGTATGGCCTCAAACAGGCATCCCGTATGTGGAATATTAAAATTCATAATGTACTGTGTAAGGATGGCTATAAACAGAGTAACTGCGAGCCTTGTGTTTATGTAAAGAAAACTAAGGACGAATATATAATATTAGCTTTATATGTAGACGATTTTTATGTCTTTCATAATGGTTGTATAGATAAATTACTTGTATTGTTAAAACAGAATTTTGAAATTCGTCTCTTAGGTATATTGAAGAATTGTCTTGGCATGAATGTAACTAAAACTAATAATATGACTATTCTTGATCAATCAGATTACATAAGGCGCATTTTAACTAAATTTAATATGAATGATTGTAAACCTGTAGCCACTCCGTTGCCAGTAAACTGCAAGCTGGATAAGTCTGATAAAAAATGTTTACAAGATGATGTTTATCAGTATAGACAGCTATTAGGGTCACTTATGTACCTATCCGTGTGCACCCGACCGGACATATCCTATGCATGCAGTCAGCTGAGTCAATATAGTACATGTTTCGACATAAGTCATTGGCGTATTGCTAAAAGAGTGCTTAGATATTTAGCTGGTACTTTGAATTATGGTCTTTGTTTTCAAAAGAGTAATAATTTAAATATTGTAGCTTACACTGATAGTGATTGGGCGAATGACTTATCGGATCGTAAGTCTTATACTGGTTATGTAATAAAAATTGGTGAAAATATCATCAATTGGGAGGCTAGAAAACAGCGATGTGTAGCTTTGTCTAGCACGGAAGCAGAGTATATAGCTATAAGTGATGTATGCAAGGACATCTGTTTTGTTAAGAATTTCTTGTCAGAAATAATTGACAAACACTTTGATGTCACTGTATTTAACGACAATCAAAGTGCTCAAAAGCTATTGTTGGCAAAAGAATACTCCCATAAGAGAACAAAACATATTGACTTGCGATACCATTTTGTAAAACAGCTGATACATGAAGGTAAAATTTGTGTTAAGTATTTGTCTACAGAAAATATGCTTGCTGATATATTAACTAAGCCTTTATGTATAGATAAGCATAACTGTTTTGTAAAGGGTCTAAAATTGAAATGTTTAGTGTCTTGAAATATAGTAATTTTTTTTAATGTTTTTAGTTGAACCTTTCGTTAACAGTAAATGCTGTATTATAGTATAGTACTTGTAGGAGCACATAAGGAGGAGTGTTAAAAAGTCTATATTTTTCTATTGTTGTCTGTGCTCCTTGCGTATATAAGAACCGAACCATAGACTAGCTTTCTCTTCTTTTCCCATAAAGCCGCCTAAATGTTGTAAGTGTTCGTGTCCGTCCAATTTTAATCATTTTAATTAATTCAATCTAATAATGTAATCCAGTAATCCCGGACAATAATATATGTACTAGTGTTTAGTGAATAAACGCTGATATATTATCTTGACTGAAGACTTTGATTTGATTCGTGCTCTCGCCATATTCCACGTGCCCACCTGCGCTCTATAAATGCTAACAGTCATTCGCGATGGTTTCTTTAAAAGACAAATATTTAAAAATATCCAAAGAATATGCCGAAAACCATTCACAGTCGTGAACGTACTATTATAAATAAAGCGTACACGTGTCTACTACACGAAAAACTGTCAGGAAAAGACTTGAAAAGAGTGCATTCCATTAAATGATATTACGAGGTTATGGGGAGGAACTGACATGTATTTAAACTAATGTCATTATAGTGCGGTTGCGATTGGTTGCAGAATTGTTGCCATATAAATCTTATAAATAGCGCCCTCTTGACAATCCTCATATATTTCTGGGCAGGCTTTAGTTCTAAAATAATTAATTCAAGAAAACATCTGCAGCTTCACAAATAAAATAATAAGTAATTCCAGCAGGACCCGGAGAAGAGTAGGTATTTAACGGAGAAAAGAACATTCTTAAGCTCTAACAAAGAGAAGGATTGATCTGGATCGGAGGATTTATTGTTAAAGAGCCCTATGGGAGAATGATCCAGTGGATGGGACGTGAGGCGGTGCTATTTTGGCTAAAAAAGATTCAGTCCATTATTAAGAAGAAGGGTAAGGGTAGCAACGGCATTCTTATGATCTTCTAAACCTTCGGATGTTATTCCACATAGAGGTATCTGGAGTGGAAGGACAGGAGTACAAAAAGATTTTGTTTCAGACATAACTTTAGTCTAAACTTCAAAATTTTCTGCATATTTACGTTCAGCTTTCCTTCTGTCGTTAACTGCTTTGGTGCTTGCCCGTATTATCCCACCAAGAAAGTGAGGCTATTTTACCGAGTTTTTCAGAAGAAAGGATTTATCCGTTGGGAAACTTCGGTCCAAGCAACGTTGTAATTTTCCCAATCAACATAATTAATAATGTAGATTATAAAAGAGACTTTACCAGTAATATTCAACGGCTTTCAACGTCAGTTACCAAAAATTGGGCAAGTGCGAGCCCGACTCGCGCATGAAGGGTTCCGTACCTATACATATATATATAATCTATAACAAGTTTGTTGTATGGGAGCCCCCCTTAAATATTTATTTTATTTTATTTTTAGTATTTGTTGTTATAGCGGCAATAGAAATACATCATCTGTGAAAATTTCAACTGTCTACCTATCACCGTTGTTGAGATACAGCCTGGTGACAGACGGACGGACGGACGGACGGACAGCGAAGTCTCAGTAATAGGGTCCCGTTTTTACCCTTTGGGTACGGAACCCTAAAAAGTACTCCTTACCAGTAAAACTAATTATATTATAATTAGTGCCACTAAAAATCCGCAATACAGCGAACTTAGCTTGGAGCTTTAAATCAACGAGGAGAAGGTCGTAAAGCAACTCGCCGGGCTATAACTATTTTCTTGACATTTTAAAATTGGGCTTGGCAACATTAGAAACGGGACTTTTCATTAAAAAAAAACGATAAGTCGGCACGATGGCCAGCGTTGCAAGAGCTACGGAAAAATCCGTAGATCTACAGAATTTAGGCTTTGTGCCCAGACCTACGAAAATTATTGGAGAACCTACGGAATTTCAGACTACTTTTATTTATCACCAAAACATAACAAACGAAACGGAACGAACTTAATCCTGGCTGAAACACTCGCGGACTAATCATGAACTTTCACTCAGTGGTCCGTTTTTTGTTTTTCCTCCTACGTGTTTGCAAAAGTTACTAACTTTTAATAACATTTTAAGCTTCACTATAGTCAAATGAAGCATTGTAAAAAATCTGTAACTGCGGATTTTTCAAGCGACAATCTACGGAATTCTACAGACTTTTTTGTCTCACCCTACGAATTTTCATAAATGTCATCTGGCAACACTGACTATGACGATGGCAGTTAAAATGACAGTCACCACAACATTTTAAAGATTTTAAACAAAGTGTCGGTCGAGCGACGCCTAGATTTTATTACGATGTAACGCGTTTCTTTTGTTTTTGTTGTAATTAGAATAACGTCGTTGCGCTTACCAAAGCTTTTTTTTTTTCAATTTTTGTGCATCAATTGTTCTAATAAAATTAATGTCTTCTGTGTCTTAAGGTGTTATTTCTATTAATTAAAATCTTACACATATCAGTTTTGGTAAGCGCAACGACGATAACATTCTTATATTGTTTTTATAAAGATTTGTTTATAAAGTTTCAGTTACCCCTGTGAAGTGCGTAAGAAGTATACCTAGGAATTCTATTTTTACTGTTGAAAATAAATAGAATTGTTCTAAGACACGACACAATGAAAATGTAAGTCCCTACACATTTTCCAGATATATCTTATTTGCTGGAGAAAACTGCCCGGATGTTAGAACAATAACATATAATTATGTTAAAAAACAAACACTTTTAACGCCGCAATATAAATGTTCAACATCCGACTAATAACAGTATTTTGATTATCCTACTATATTTTTCCTTAATTTGTTCCTTTATTCTCAAACGAACTTATTTACTTAACAGACTTATGAAGAAACAACAGCGCGGGCCAACTCTGACCCTGAGCTTGACAGTGATTGCCAAACCTGGAGTGGAAGTATTATCTGATGAGATGAATGTCAACGATTTAGCATTGGTTCGTTTCGTGTTTCATCATGTTCATCTTACTTATATGCTTGTACCTGCTATGATTTTCAAGAAACATGAAAAAGCAAAGTATTCCACAGTTAAAATACATTTGTCTACTAACGAATTTGAAAAACAATGTATTTGTTCAGACAATGAGGACAAAGTCGAAATCAATCCAATAAAATGTAGTTATTATATGGGTGACTCAGTTGCAGGTATAACTAACTTTGACGTAATTCTGACTGTCCGTGATATAACCTCATCATCTCCAATCAATAAAATGTATGTAGACACGGAGTTCACTGATTTTCAACTATGCGCAGCGGACGGCTCTGTAGCTGTGCACAAAGTACTATTGTCGGGATACAGTGATATGTTCAAGACGATGCTGAGAGGAGAGTGGAAGGAAACAACAGAGGGTTGCATCAACATAGACGGGGTAAATGTGCAGACCCTTCAACACTTGAAGGACTACATGTACTTAGGCACTCTGCCTGATGATGGGTTAGAACCATTGCTACTGCTAGCGGTACACTACTTCATGGATAGCTTAAAAGCTGATTGCATCACAAAACTAGTTGAAAGAGTTAGGCCAGATGATGCGAATCATCTTATTAAATTTGCTTGTGAAAACAATTTGCCTGATTTAGTGAAAGCCATGTTACTTGAAACACCAGACGCTATAATAAATGGTATCTCCAACTTAGAAATTTGTAAGAAAGAAATCTGAGTTTTTAATTCACTGACTATGAATAGACAATAAGCAAATAAATGGTTTATAATTAACTTGTGGTTTATAATTTTAATCATAATCTTACCTCATTAATAGATATGCTCAGAATATGTCACTAAAGTGAAAAAGAGTGATACCTGTGTCTTTAGGTCACCGAGTATGTATGCACTCAGTTAGCTCAGTAGATCTTAAGACTATCGTTCACGAGTGAGTAGACAACTAGAGACAATCTAGATTTAAAATACGAAGCGACGAGAAAAACGCGAGAGCGAGCGAATAAAACTGAGATGATAGATAAGATACTGAGCTACTTGAATATTCAGTGAGCTAAACCAAATCATATAGCTCTTGAATCACTCGCTCGCAAGCTACAAATCTCTACTCATTAACCTTTTGAGCGCCAAAGACAGCAACGCGTCGACGGAAAGCTGTGCCCCAGACGCCACGACGAGAATTCTACGGCGCCCTCTAATTTTTCGGGAATTAGGAAATTTTAGGAATCTACGAGTAAGAAGGCCTCGATCAATGAGCGAGAGGATAATATAATGGGACGCCCTCGGCGGTCGCCCTACCCTAACGCCGCTACTGGCCACGATGTCATTTGCGGCTATACAATGCCACCTGATACGTCGACGAGCTTAGCGAAAAAGGTAAGTGCTGGCCTTAATACCATCCCTGGTAAGAATGGGAACGAATTTACAATGTGGTTGACTATAATAATATTAGCCATTATATCGTATGAGTGAATGGTTAATGAAGAATTCAACTTGAAGCGTACATAGCCCTTCTTGGGTCAAGGCCCGGTAGACCGCGTGGTTTTTTGTAAATCGCTATCAATTTACAAAAAGCAAAACCTCACCGAACAACGGCATGCTCTACGAGCAAACTTGAAATTGGCGAAATCATCATTAACCTGATGGAAGCCATATTTTAAAATTAGAATAGAATAGAATAGGAATAATGTGTGACGTGGACGAAATGGAAATGTGGATAAAGTAAGCCCAGAATAAGCATTACATTGTTTTTTATAATAAAAACAGCATAACTTTATTAAGCAGGGTCAGGGCGAAAGCAACTATTCAAGAGGGCAGTAGTTTTTTCGAGGGTATTTTTGTTTTAAGTGCTTACTTTCGAGGATCAGGGGAAATAAATTCTGAACAAGAGGTTCAAGGTTCAAGCAGCGCTTAACCGGTAAGAGAGACAAAAGAGTGAGTAAGATTTGGGTAATAGGAGCAAAAAAAACCTTATAATTTTCATATCGACTGTATTTACAAGCATCATGTCGTTTTAAAAAAAACATGGACTATTACGTTATAAAAAATAAAATTAAAACAAAACTGAATTGATTCGTTCGAGCAGCGTTACCCATACCTTTTGGATGACTAGCTTTCGTTACACAAAGGACGCGATTCTTGTAGTTTTGTTTTTATTAAGCCTTCATTGGCGTATCGAAGATTATCTTTCAGACGGGGCCTGGGTGGCGGCCTGGCCATCGCCTATGAGATGAAGAAACCTAACATCCTGGGGTGAGCACTAGACCATATCGACGGCAAAAAGCGTAAATGCAGTAAACGACACTGAATTTCCTTGGCGTTTACAGCGTTTACGCTTTTTGCCGTCGATTGGGGTGGGCACGGCCCACCTGGCCACCCCTCTAAATACACCTGTGACGACCTTGAACTATGTACATATTTTTGAAAAAGATGAGTCTTTCTCATAAGCCTCCATTCGGTTTACCATAAGGACGAAATTTGTGTGCATTTTTATACTAATAACTTGCCTACGCGTCCCTATTGTAAGCCGCACAATGGAATCCTTTCCTCTTCATTGTCACATTTTGATCTAAGGTAATAGTTGACCTGTTCTAACGTATCGTTTGATATACACGCTTTCTGAAACTAGTTTTTAACCTAACCTATCTATTTACAAGTAGATAGATAAAAGGTATTTAGAATTTAAGTTACTGTCATTACGCCCTACCTATTTGTACCAGTAAAGGAAAGTGAAACGCGTAACTATTTTAACCTTAGGTATTGTCATTGTGACAAGAGCGAAAATGTTCAATGTTTACAAATCTTTGTAAAACTTTTGCACGCCATCTTATGGTATGAACCAGTAATGGGATTGTCTTATTAAATATACATAATATTATAAAACTAGAAAGTGCTTGCGAACTAGGTTTTATTTTTTTTGGTTGTCCGCCATAGTCAAGTAAAAAGTATCCTATAGCCATCTGGGGATGGCCTTGACTCTCTCAAAAAATGTCGAAATCCGTCCAGCCGTTTAGGCGAGATGAGAGGACAAAGATTTCATTTTTACAATTTTATTATATTACCCGACTACCGAGAAGCAAAAAAAGGGTAATGATGATAACTTTTTGTTCCACGCGGACGTAGTTCGCGGATACCTAATACAATATAAACATAACATCAATTGTAGGGAATGCAATCGGTTATTTTTAGTATGAAAAAAAACCGTTTTTAAACCGAATCCGCGGTTATTTTCATACAAATCGGTTAACGCATTGACTGCCAGGGGGCGTGGCCTAGAAACAAATTTGTGACGGTGAACACATATATATTGCTGGCATAGATCAAAAGAAAACACGGCATATCAAACGTTACATTAGTTAAAAAACGCCGGGCCCGCGTTTCCCAGCATTGCAAGCGATGCCTGCACCTCTAGCACAACTGTCACAAGCGACTATTTCTCGCGCGACATAATTGCCCGTCTCTTTCCGAGCAGTAATGTGAGAGTGTGACGGGTAGAAGAGTCGCGAAGCTTAGTTGTACTAGACGGGCTGAATCTCAGTAGGAGTTCATTTGTCGACGTTGAACACGGTGTCGAGATGGTCCTTGTGGTGGTCGAGCTCCTCGATGAGCGCCATGGCGAGCGTGGTCGGCGTCAGCTCCGTGCCCAGGTACTCGCCCAGGATCACCTGAGGACACGACCAAGGTTTCTCAAACATATGCAATGAAATAAAAAAATGCATCACTCAAAAAAACATAATTCAGCTGTTCAGCCAGTTCATGAACACAGACGCCATGTTTAAAAAAAAGTATTTTTAATTTTCCCTCCAATCCCTCTATATTATTTTTCTTTAATAAGTCGTCTACGTGTGTAGTGTTCGAATATTAGGGCCATTCATTATACACAACCTTATAATAAGAATCTTAATTTCTATAATAAATAAAATAAAGGCAGAGGATTTTTAATATTGTCTATGGTCTCTGGTGACTTACATATAGACAGTATTTTAAATTTATTCATCAACACATTGAATCATACAGATTTGTATGCTTAATATCAGTTCGTGTGTGATAGGCCTTACCGCGGATATTGTTGGTCAGATGTACCCATTCAGTAACTAGAAGAAAAATTAAAAAATATATTTCAGCTGTTTAGCCTGTTCATGAACATGACGCCATGTTTACATGAAAATTAAAAAAAAATTACTTCCCGGCCTAGGCCTTCAATTTTGTATGAAATTCCTTTACAGTTCTCTCGAATTGTTCCACCCCAAACTTGACACTTCGAAGCCTGTATTAACGCACGTTATGACGAAATTTCATTGCATGTTTGAGAAAAATATTGTTTCATGTATTAAGCGCGGAAGTCGCACGTTTCGGGTGCGGCGGGGAAGCCGACACTGATATTTCAACAAACATTTCAGGCGCCTGGTCGGGAAAGCAACCGTCTTTTATATCAATATCAATTTTTGCCAACATTATTAGTTAAAGAAAATTTGATTAAGTTGAAATTTGGTACACATATGTAAATTGAAGACCCAAACATGGACGTGTAACGTAACGTATCTTAAATGAATTAATTTTAACATGGGGGCCAGTAATGGGGGACAAATTAGAAAAAAAATTGTTAAGTATATCGTGTGATATATCGTGGACGCTCACCCCGGGTAGGGGGGGGGGGAGAGTAAATAAAATTAAACTTTGCTCCATAACCTACATATCCCGATAGATAAAAGTTGTCCTTCATTTTGCAAAATTTTCAGCTAATTTTATTGAACTTAACTTATTTTATTTAACAAAAAAACTTATGAGTTAAATGACATTCTGCCACTACGCTCATTGAAAACGAAAAACAATAAGCGATGTTTGCAGTTTTAATTACATAAATAATTCAATAATATAGAAAATTATACAGTGTTCCCCATTTTCCTGGATTACACTATCTCAAAATAAACAATTAAGTGCATTAGTTTGATCTTGGGATCAATCAAGTTTTTCTCGTTGCCACGGTGACGTATCCTGGATCACATTTTTAAGTCTAGATATTCACGGTCGACTCCAGGTGACTTACAGGTACTTTCAGGTACGGTTAGTATTCGGCATTTATTTAACCAATAATTAGTATTTTACCATTATTCCCTTTATTCATTTTAATACTTAGGCTAGGTTTTTTTTACAATAAATTTATATAAAAAGTAAAATATAAAAAATACATTACAAATATAAACACATTCTAAAAAAAACCTAACCTAGGGTGCCGCCGGCAGCGGGGCAGGGCCATCTACCATTATTATTTATTATTATCGTATGGCTTTATTTTCGAGTCTGTTTACAAATTAACATCCAAGTTCTTCACCCATTGGGCTGCGTTTCCACCTAATGTTAGTAAGTCCAGGGGGTCTCCAGGGTATTTACGTCGTGGGCAATCGTGGACGATGTGGTGTATAGACTGAACCGGTGCCCCGCAATCACATTTCGGTGTTTCACGCCATCCACACCTGAACATGAACTCGCCACAACGGCCGTGTCCAGTGCGGATTCTATTTAGTTGGCACCATTCCCGTCTCGGTGCGGAGAAGCCCTGTGGTATACTTGTAGGGTTGAAATTTGCATGAGCACCCTTAGGCAAGTTGGTCAGCCATTCTTCCTTCCATCTATCTGTGATGTTGAAACCGTGCTCAACTAGATCCTGCGCCGTGTTGTAGGGTGGGCATCGAGACTTGAGGCGTTGCTTGGGAGGGCGGCTGAATTCCTTATGGACGGGCAAGTTTGGATTTGCAGCAATCTTGTTCGCTTCCGCAAGTAGGGCTTGTTGTCTCCTTAGATGTGTTGGGGGAATATGGCTTAGAGTTGGCAGCCACTGGATAGGAGTCGATTGTATGGTGCCGGATATGCAGCGCATAGTTCTTCGAAGTTGGACGTCCACCTTCCCCACATGGACGCTGTTTAGCCATATGGGCGCGCAGTATTCCCCCGCGGAGTAGACCAAACTGAGACCTGTTGTGCGTAGCACATCTGCACTCGCTCCCCATGTGGTGCCAGTTAACTTGTGGAGGATGTTATTCCGAGTTCCCAATTTCTTACTTAACTTGCTAAGATGGGAGTTGTACGTCAAGGACCGATCAAGTGTTACGCCGAGGTATTTGGGCTGTGGGTTATATGCGAGTGGTTTGCCATCAAAAAGTACAGTGGGGCTATAAGAGGCTAGCTTGTTGTTCAGGTGGAAGTCGGATATCTCCGTTTTGCAAGCATTGGACACTAGTCTCCACCTTTTAAAATACTTATTTAGCACCTGCAGGTCGGCGGTAAGTTGAGTTTCCGAGAATCCAAAGGTTCTATGCTGGTAGGTCAGGGCAATGTCGTCAGCATATATAAACTTTCTGGATGCCGTTTCCGGCAGATCGTGAGTGTAAAGGTTGAAAAGCAGCGGCGCCAGTGCAGATCCTTGAGGGAGGCCATTGTTTAGTTTTCTAGGATGGCTCTGCTTATCACCCAGGTGGACCACGAATTCTCTGTTACTCAGCATGTTAATTATTAGGTCGGTAATTCGACGGCAGGGGACAGCATTTAGTAACTTTAGGTGCAAACCATGGCGCCATACCGTGTCATAGGCTGCAGATAAATCCACGAAAACTGCCACAGTTTTTTGTTGTTGTTGGAAACCAGCCTCAATGTGTGTCGTGAGGGACAGCACCTGGTCCGCGCAGTTACGACCTTCTCTGAAACCAGCCTGCTCCAGCGGGACGATGTTGTTAATGAGGGGTGCAATTCTGCCTAAAATTAATTTTTCCAGGAGTTTATAGAGGGAACTAAGTAAAGCTATTGGTCTGTAGCTCCGTGGGTCGTCCGCTTGTTCGTTTGGCTTGAGGATGGCAATTATTTTTGCGTAGTTGAAAGTGGGAGGTAGTTTGTTTCTGGCTAAGATGTCTGAGTAGAAGGTAGTCAGCCAGGTCCTACAGTGAGGCCCTAGGTTCTTGATGAATTTTACCATTGATACAAACGTTTATATTGTTTGGCTGAAAGATACCCTGTGGTATCTCTACTCGTATTTTTTTCTTCCACAGAGGCTCTTGTGAGATCTTGTGATGCGATTGCGATATTCTGTGCGTCGATAATGGAACACTCATTTTGAAATTAGAACATCACGGCTCGTCTTTCAACGCCGAAAGCCTTACCTTACGTCTTCAGATCTCAGTGATAGAACAGTTGTCAAAAATAAAATCCAGTACAGTGAAGCTATAGTTAAGTTAGGAGTGCCACAGGGGTCTATCATAGGTCCATTCCTATTTACTAACCTCCTAAAGCAGATAGCTTTTGTAGTATTACAATGTTAGCGTGTAGATTACCTGCGGCGGTTGCGCGCCGCCATGCCGCAGCACGCCGTGCCGCAGCGCGTCGCCCGCCGCACGCGACAGCGGCTCGCGCGAGAACTTGCGCTGCCACACGCTCCACGCGAGCGCGCGGGAGATCAGGTACGAGTAGTACTTGGCGCCGTAGCCGATTAAATGGCTGAAGCGGTGTTGCCATGCCTGGAAATATAAGGGCAATAAGATTTTGTCGCAAACTTTATTTTTAAGCTAACTTTCATACGAAACAGAGGAGGATGTCCAACATGCACTGAACGTCTCCTTTGTCTTTTCTCATATTATGCGTTACGACTACACACTCGTATATCTAACGTTGTTTTATGTAGGTAGTTCTAACAGGATCTCGCTATCGAAAGAAGCCAAATAGTATTTTATTGTGAACATAAGTTTTAGTACTGCCACGCTTGTTATTAGTCAAAAAGATGTTCATCATTCCAAAAACCTAGTAATCATACAGCATGGTCCATAACCAATAAAATACACTTATGAGGATGCACAGAAAGCCTTTTGAGGTGTTTTATTCTGTGATTTAAAAAAAGCCAGCATCTTCGTCCGCGTGAAACTTTCTTCTTTAGCGTAGTCGGGTAAAAACTATCATATAATTTATGCTTGAAACAAATTAGTTTGATGAGAGGACCAACACATGTGTACTAATGGATGTCGCTGTACAGCTGGCGCGCCCGTATAAATCTCGCTGTTAGGATTTTCCTGAAAAAATTACCCCTTTTCATAGAAAACTGATTCTCAACTCAATTTTAGATTAAATATAATATTATAGATATTAACAAATTCACGACCAACAACCCGCTTTGTGGGCGCTCGCTGCCGGCCGGATTGTACTATAAAAGCGCCCACCTGGCGGACTCTATCGGTGTCTGGAGTGGGGTTGCGCCCTCCTAGCGGGATCTGCCGGTTTCTGGGGATGCTCTAATTTGTTTGCCCGGCCGTGAATGTGTCGAGAGAGGCCTCACCGTGTCCTGCACGTACGGCAGCCCGTAGTACTGCCGCTGCACGTCCCGCAGCACGCGCGTCGAGCGGCCGCCGTGCGACGCGCCGGGCCCGTGGTAGCGCTGGTCCAGCGCCGAGTAGAACACCTGCGCACAATACACTTTTCATCACACTTGCCTGGGGCGATAAGGCGATAAAAAACCAGGCGGTGACGAACGAATTTTTTAAGTGAGCGTGCTTTAACCGAATATGCTGTCTGGTGCATTGATTATATTAGTTGTTTTATTTAAATTAGTTCTATTACACTTAGTTTGTAGTCACAGGTAGTTGCGATGTTGTGCATTGTGCGAGCACTTTATTTTTGTATAAAATGTCACTACCGGTGGGAACCTGTAATTGGCTTTCCATCAACTATTTCTAAGAGCAATGTATTGTATGTAGCTGTTGGTTCTCCTAATAAATAATAAATAAATAAATAAGTCGTATATTACGCCCTAGGGCGGTAAGTAATTGTGGTATTGACTACTATTTATTACTTTTGTTTTATTTCCTCCAAAGTGCGATGAAAAACGTCGTAAGTGACTCAGCCCGTCTAGCACAACTATGCTTCGCGACTCTTGTCGCGCGACATAGCGCTACCCGTCATCCTCTCACATTACTGCACAGAAAGAGACAGGCAATTATCTCGCACGTCAAATAGTCGCTTGCGACAGTTATGCTAGGCTAGAGGTTCTGGTGGTAAAGGAATTCCAAACTCGTATTATTAAAGCCCTCGCCTTCGGCTTCGGGCTTCTAATAGACACTCGGTTGTAGTTTCGCGTTTACCACACTTGTTACGTAATGTACAATTATAATGTGGATGATGACGCACTTTTTTACGATGAAAATGGCAAATTACTCATTGTCTCCAGACAAATTTTGGTATCCATAACATATGATGACGTCACAATTAGGTGGCCATTTGTATGGAGCGTTTTTTGCGCATGTTGAATGTTAACACATTTTGAATTTTGACGGTCATTTCTGTTAGTCCCATATACATTTGATCCCAATAATAAAAAAACAAACAATTGACATCCTTTAAAAAAATGTTTAGTCATGCCTATTCTAATTAGTCTGGTGAAGTG
The DNA here is from genome assembly GCA_947623375.1 of Apotomis capreana. Lineage (NCBI taxonomy): Eukaryota > Metazoa > Arthropoda > Insecta > Lepidoptera > Tortricidae > Apotomis > Apotomis capreana. Next base: position 3,816,107 of record OX392501.1, read on the forward strand.
AAAGTAAATCGCTAATTACTGGCCACCGTTCAATAACTGGCCACCCCATACTAAAAATGAACTCTGCTCACCTACAAACATAATTAATTTTAGTATAAGGTGTTAATTACTGGCCAACTTTCAATAACTGGCCACGTTATACTAAAATGAGTTCAGTTTCTAGGTAGACAGAGTTAATTTTTAGTATGAGGTGGCCAGTTATTGAACGGTGGCCAGTAATTGGCGATTTACCCTACTCTGTACACTGACCATGTCAGATGTCAGCAACTTTTTAAAATAGTACGAGAGCCCACGACCAAAATTTTTGTCTCATAGCAATACGGCCAAAACCGCATCAAATCGATAGATACGATTATCCTGAACTCGAAAATACCAATATCAGACATTTTCCGCGTAGCGTTTGATCTGACCGAATTTTCAAAATTGTCAAAGAATTTTACCGAACTGCATCATAGCAATATGTCTGATTTGCAGACTGTAGTTGAATGATATTTCTGAGATACCGGAAACATATTTTTCAGACGTAAGTGGTGTAGCGCAAACCCGTAAAATCACTTAAAAAAATTAAAAATGAGACAAAAAAAATGTCTCATAGCAATACGTCTGAAAATCTTTTTTATTAGTAAACTTTGGTTATTTGATGCGAACAAAACAATTTTCAGACGGAAATGTGAACGCATTAAATTTTGAGACCGTTTTGAAAATGTTAACAAATTTTACCGATCGGTATCATAGCAATATGTCTGAAAATTGTTGGACATAATAAAATAAGTTGTCCACATGTGCAAAAAATTTATATCAGACAAATTAAGTGTAGCACCTTCTCTATCAGACAACTTTTCGATACTCAGATATCCTTTAAAAATCGTATTGAGGCCTCTTGAATTTTCTGTTACAAACCAATGAATACAATACAATACAAGTACTCTTTATTGCACACCTCATAAAATATACAGGAGAAATACAATGCAAGACATTACAATTAGAGGTAAACAACAGGCGGTCTTATCGCTAAAGAGCGATCTCTTCCAGACAACCTTTGGGTAGTGGAGAACTTGAAAAATAAGATTGTGTTATTAGGCGGTGCAAGAATTGGACAATAATAATAATATATACATAAAAAACAAATAAATACAGAAATACATACATACATTCAGCCAACAGATAATAGGACCGTTTGAATAAAATACGAATTATGAAAGGGATAGATAGTGTTCTTTCAGTTGAGCTTTGAAAGAAACAAGAGATTTAGCGCGCCTTAAGCTAACAGGCAAGGAGTTCCATAAACAGACAGCTTTAAAAGTAAACGAATTATTATAAAATTTTGAGACGGAAGAAGGTACGGCAAGGAGCAAATTTTGGGCAGATCGAGCAGAAGTGAGATAAGTGAAACGCTCTTTGAGATAGCGGGGAGTTGCAGGATGAAAAAGTATACTATAAAGAAGAGCAAGAATATGAGAGTTACGACGAAAACGGATTGGGAGCCACTTGAGCTGAGAACGGAAACTAGATACATGGTCATATTTGCGTAACCCAAATATGAACCGAATGCAAACATTTTGAATGCGCTCAAGCTTATTAAGTTGCTCCTCTGTAAGATCGAGATAGGAGATGTCAGCGTAGTCCAGAATAGGGAGAAGTAACGTTTGAGCCAACGCAATTTTAGTGGCAATGGGGAGAAAGTTACGCAGTCGTCGCAAAGAAGCTACTGCAGCAAACATCTTCCTGCTAACCTCACACATTTGCGGCACCCAAGATAAAGAACTGTCCATTATAACGCCAAGATTTTTCACCTGGTTAGAATAAGGTATTACAATCCCATTAAAAATAATCGGTGGGAGTTTTAAAAAGTCGATCCTAGATACCATCTCACTACTGCCAATGATGATGACTTGCGTTTTCGCTGGATTCACTTTCAGACCGTAACTGCTACTCCAGTCTAAGATACGTAACAAGTCATTGTTCGTAGTGTCGATGGCAGTGGGGAGATCATCAAGTACGCGATCATGAATACGTTGCGACCCTGAATTTATTAGATGATAATTAACAAAGAATTTACCCGAAACCGTAACATTGAAGTTGAAGGACTGAAATAAATCGCACAAAAGGAAACTGGGATGAAGTTGAAAAAAAAAACGGTTTATTCAAAGTTACAAAATATTCTCGTATTCAATCGCTGTCGGATTCGGAATTCTGATTGATTTGATAGTTTTGGTTTTATTTAAAGCACACTTGAGTAACTTTTACAAAAGAAATAAGTAATGACATCTGTCATCTGTCAAAGTACATATAATAGACAAGGGAGATTCTTGAATATCTATGAAGGCTGTAAATTTAAAAAAACATTTAACAGAGGCGTCGGCCAGGCGACTCCGAAACGTTATTTTCGTTTTTGGGAGTATATGCTACACTTAAAGTGTCTGAAAACAGGTTTTTGGTAATCATGGCAGCAATACGAAAAGTTGAAAAAAAAATTTATCCGTATTGCTATGATACAGGTCGGCTAAATTTGTTGACATTTTCAAAAATGCGCTCAGGCTATATGCTACGCGCAAAATGTCTGAAAACAAACTTTTTCGTAATACAATTATAAAATCTATGTACATTTTCACTATCAGACGTATTGCTATAATACCGACTGTCTTTTTTTTTTGACACAGCAGAAATGGCCTCCCACGCAGTTGCTACACTTTCGACCGTTACTACACACCTAGTCGGGTTCAGAATCATACAATCTAACGATTTTATAGGGTTTTTGCCGTATTGCTATGAGACATGGTTTTGGTCGTGGGCTCTCGTACTAAAAGGAAAAGAACACGTATAGTTTGTAATAATGTTACGGATTGACTGTGATCGAGTTGGGTGACTAGCATTTTTTATTAACTTTTTATTAAACATTTCTACTACTTACTTCTCCACAATATATTAGTTACATTCAAGCCAAGGCCAATGAAATCGTTGCTTTACGCTCTTGTTGCAATAACAGAAATGGATAAGAGGGTACAAATTTGGTTACCTATTATACCGTACAGTCGAGTTCATTTACATCTATACACTTACGAGAACAAAAATATGTGAACACGACTTTATACTCCTAACAATAAGGTCGTGTTCAGATATTTTTGTTCTCGTAAGTGTGTAGATTTAAATGAACTCGACTTTACATAATATTAGCGTGGCTTGCGCTACTAAAGAAGAAGTATTATTATTATTATTATTTTCGCTTGGGCCTTTTGTGTGCCGCATCGACCAAAATTGATCTATTGTGGCAGCCCTGTCTTAAAGCTCACTGCTGAGGCCCGTTGAGTCCAGGAATTCCCAGATTCTTTGGGCCGTGAGTTGTTGTATCTCCTCTGGCACAAAGTGTTGCCCTAAGTGGATACTTCTTTTGTGCATAAGTGGTCCACAGGAGCAGAGGATATGCATAGCTGTCTCCTCTGACTCTTGGCAGAACCTGCACGTTGCGTCCTGTTCCATACCCATTAGGGACAGGTGTTTTTTCAGCTTGCAGTGACCGGTCAGAGTTCTAGTCACCGCACAGACTTTTGACCTTTTGAGCTGTAGTAACTCTTTAGATAACCTCTGAACAAAGCCTTTTATAAGGGTTTTCGAGTGATTTTGTCCTTTCACAGCCACCCACATCTCGATCGCCTTAGATTTGTGTAAATCGTTGAGCAGAGAATAAGCCTGGCGTTTTGTGATTCCACAGAACGGTTCTGGGCCGACAAGGGGCTTGTCCGCGCCATCTCTTGCGAGTTTATCTGCTCTTTCATTTCCGTCAATATCGGAGTGACCTGGTACCCATCTAAGAATGACTTTGTTGGTTTCGCCTAGGGCATTTAAATTGTTTTTGCATAGTTGGACTAGTTTAGATTTAACCTCTAGTGATTCCAGGGCAGCTTGGCTGTCCGAGTTGATGTATATGTGGCAGTGTCTTATGTTCTTTTCAAGGTTTATCTCTGCACATTTGTTTATGGCAAAGATCTCCGCTTGGAAGATTGAGGCCTCTGTGCCCATGCTGACGCTTGCATTGAGCTTTGGTCTCTGTCCATAGACCCCACATCCTACATCTTTTCCTTTTTTGGAACCATCCGTATACCAGATGTGGCAGCCCTCTTTGAGAGACATTTGGTCGTTTAGCCATTCGTCTCTTGAGGGTAGTTCCACTGAGTAGTATTGCGTAAAGATACATTCAGTGAGCATGTCGTCAGAGGGCATGCACAGTAGTTTGTTTTCGAACACTGAAGCCTTTAGTTTGTTCAGTGCTTGTGAGCGCCATTTCGTCTTGGACAGTGTGCAGAGCCTGTAGATGCACTGCTCGGCCTCTTTCTGCACCTGTAGGTGCGGAGGTGTTAGGTCGAGCAGTGCGTCCAGGGCCGCACCCGGCGTCGAAGACAGGGCTCCTGTTGCAATAATGCAGGCAGTGCGTTGTAGGCTGTTTAGTTTTAGGATCGCTGTCTTTTGGTTGGCCTTATTGCACCAGACAGCGGAGGCATAGGTTATTATAGGCCTCACGACTGCTGTGTATAGCCACATAGCAATGTTGGGTCTTACGCCCCATCTTGCTCCTGCCATTCGACAGCATGTCCACAGTGCCATTTTCGCTTTTTGGATTATATTGTTCAAATGCGTGTTCCAAGTTAGCCTTTGGTCAAAGGTGACCCCTAGATACTTGGCTTCATTTGTAAATGGTATAGTTTGTCCGTTTAGCTTTAAAGTGTTGAGCTTGTCGAGTTTCCTTTTATTTGTGAAGGGCACTATAATGGTTTTGTTTGCATTGATAGACAATTCGTTTTCTCTGCACCATGTACAGATAGTGTTGAGAGCTCCTTGCATGATGTTCGAGATTGTGTTAAGGCAGGGTCCTTTGATTATGACTACGATATCGTCGGCATATCCTTGTACGTCATAATCCCTGGCCGCCATTCGAACAAGGAGTTGGTCCACCGCTAGAGTCCACAGAAGTGGTGATAAGACCACTCCCTGTGGACATCCTCTTTTGGTGTGAAATTCATGCGTGGTGGCATTTAGGGTTAGTATTACTGTTCTGTTCGAGAGCATACTCCGAACCCATCTTTTTGTGGTGCCGTCTACACCTTTTGATTCCATACCTTTAATGATGGTATCTGTAGGTGTGTTGTCGAAGGCCCCTTCTACATCTAAGAACGCGCATAGAGCTGTTTGCTTATCCTCTAGGGTTTTCTGCACCTTGTCGACCAGATCTAGCAGGGCAGTTTCTGTGGATTTCCCCTTTTGGTAGGCATGCTGGCAGGGACTGAGTGGCCTTGTTACCAGATGTTTAGCTCGTACGTGTTGGTCAATTACCCTTTCCATAGTCTTTAGTAGGAAGGAGGTTAGACTGATGGGTCTGAAGGATTTAGGTTGTGAATAGTCCTTTTTCCCTGCTTTTGGTATGAAGCGTACCTTGACCTTAGTCCATTGCTCTGGTATCACGCTCAGGGCGAAGCTCGCCCTAAATATTTTTACCAGAAGCGGGAGGAGTATATCGCGGCCTTCCTGTAGTAAGGCAGGGAATATTCCATCATCTCCCGCAGATTTAAATGGTTTGAATTTTTCCAAGGCCCATTTAATTTGGTTTGGTCTGAAAATATTTGCAGCCAAGTTCCAGTCAGTATTGTGTGCCCTGTGAGATTGGTAGCTCTTGTGGGCGCATCGTCGTGTATCGCTGGTGGAGTACGATCCGGGGAAGTGTGTGTCCCTGAGGAGTTCTAGCGTCTCCTCTTCTGTGGTCGTAAAGGTATTATCTGGTTTCTTCAAGAGTCCGAGATAATTTGTTGGTGTCTTGGCTAGTATTTTGTGAATTCTCGCTCCTTTATGGGTTTGGGCAATCTCTTCACAGAATCTTTTCCAAGACGCTCTCTTGGCTTTTCTGATCTCTTTATTATCAAATCAAAGAAGAAGTAAGCGAAACCGGTTTGCCATGAATTTTTGTTTAAATAAATAAATATCAAACAGCCTCACACAAATCGATCTAGTCCCAAATTAAGCTCAAGAAGGCTTGGGTACTAGACGACGATATACGTACTTACATAGATAATTATATACTTAAATACATACATATAAACTTAAATATATACAATACACAACCATGACCCAAGCACAAATATTCGAGTTTATCATACAAATATTTCGCCGGCTCAGTAGACAGGTGTCTACAAACTGCGCCAAACGCGTCATCGAAAGACGAGAGAATGTCGGGTACAGAGCTGGATTGGTCATTAACTTTTCTACCGCTCAGCTCGTCAACGGAAAACTGTGTCCCTAACGCCAAGCTGACAGGAGATAGCATGACATTGTATAGCGGCAAATGACGTCGTGGCGTCTGGGGCACAGCTTTCCGTCGACGTGATTTGCCGTCTTTGGCGCTCAAAAGGTTAAAGACACAAACGCACCTGAAGCTGCATCTCGCTGGCGCCGAACAGGTGCTTGGAGGCGCAGAGCCTCTGCAGCATGTGCTCCGGCATCGCCTCGCGCGTCTGGAAGTGCCGCGCGAACCGCCGCACCACCTGCCCGGGAAGTTATGTTTCAATCAACTTCTTTCTGTTGCTTGTTGCCATGGTGATGTCTTTACTCTTTAAAATAGACTGGTAGTTCAAATAAAAAAAATCAAGTCTAACGGCATTTTGTGAGCCATTTTGGCAACATGACTTTTCCAATGTAAAAAAGCCTGCTGAATTCGATTATGGATGTTGCCAAGCCGAATTTTGCCCCCCTCCCCCCATTTCCCCCCTTTTTGACCTCAAAATATGTCCTTAATCACGATTTTTACGGGTTTATACAAAAAGTATTACAGCTAGAACAAAAGTGTCAAAGAAAAGAATGATCTCTATAAAATTTACAATAACATGGTGTATTAACTTTTTTAGTAGGCCTTATGGTTTGTGAGCAATATCTTCCCGAACTTCATTATTTTCAAAAAAAATTGATAAACACGGTCGAGGCAGTGAAATCAGCAGCGCAGTGAAAACACAACACTTATTTTGGGATTATTGGTATCGCACAGGATCCAGCCGCTCTGCAGCTCTTCACGCTGACATCCAGTTGGCTAGCTAGCCAACTTATTATATGTCAAGACTTACGAGGCTTTCAGGCATAAGGAGTCGTCAGATTTACACGCAGAACTGTATCCAAGTCGGGCTAACAGCGACGTAGAAAATAAAAATGCTTTACTTCTAACCATGAAGTCATTCTAAATGCTCAGTTATACGCCACGCCGTTTCTGATGAATGATCCTTCTGATGATTTAAAGGTCGGGCCTTTGTTAATTATGACCTTAGTGCAGTTGCTGACCTGCTGTTGGTGAGCCTTTCGGAAACAAACATCGTTACTTAGAGTCAGCCAAGCTGCTTAGCTTTTTTCTGTTGCAAGATCCTGGGTAACTGTATTTCTAAGGCACATTTCTGGGTAAGGCACATTTCTGGAGAATCTGGCGTAGAACTGAGCAGTTTGAACGACTTCATGGTCAGAAGCAAAGCATTTTTATTTTCTACGTCCCTTTTAGCCCGACTTGGATACAGTTCTGCGTGTAAATCTGACGACTGCTTATGACTGAAAAGCCTCGTGAGTCTTGACAGATAATAAGTAGCATGCCAACTGGATGTCAGCGTCAAGCGCTGCAGAGCGGCTGGATCCTGTGCGATACCAATAATCCCAAAATAAGTGTATTTCATTGCCTCGACCATGTTTATCATTTTTTTTTATTTAATGAAGTTCGGGAAGATACTGCTCACAAACCATTAGGCCTACTAAGAAAAATTATACACCATCTTATAGTAAATTTTATAGAGATCATTCTTTTCTTTGACACTTTTGTTCTAGCTATAATACTTTTTGTATAAACCCGTAAAAATCGTGATTAGGGACATATTTTGAGGTCAAAAAGGGGGGAAATGGGGGGAGGGGGGCAAAATTCGGCTTGGCAACATTCAAAACCGAATTTAGCAGGCTTTTTTACATCGGAAAAGTCATGTTGCCAAAATGGATCTCAAAATGCCGTTAGGACGGTAAAGGAAGCCGATATTTAGAATTTTCTACCAGTCTATGAAGTTCGGGAAGATATTGCTCACAAACCATAAGGCCTACTAAAAAAGTTTATATACCATGTTATAGGAAATTTTATAGAGATCATTTCTATCTTTGACATTTTTTTTCTAGCTGTAATACTTTTTGTATAAAACTGTAAAAACCGTGATTAGGGACATATTTTGAGGTAAAAAGGGGGGACATGGGTGGAGGGGGGCAAAATTCGGCTTGGCAACATCCAGAATCGAATTCAGCAGGCTTTTTTACATCGGAAAAGTCATGTTGCCAAAATGGCTCACAAAATGCCGTTAGAACGGTAAAGGAAGCCGATATTTGGATTTATCTACCAGTCTAAAACTACGATTCGGCAGCAATATTCAACAATAGTACATTACATCAGAGACCGGGAAAATGAGGATTTCCGGCCAAGCAGGTATATACGGCCGAGCGAGCGTGCGAGCGAGGCCGGATAGTGATACGAGGCCGGGACTCCGTTTTCACGACGAGGCATGTATAGTGTTTTTCTCAAACATACAATGAAATAAAAAAATATACTTCAAAGAACAACATTTTATTAATTGACAAATAGGACATTTTAGTCTAACAACCAACCTTTAAAAACAAAACCTGCTTTTTGTCAAACCAGCCAGCTGTGTGAATGACCTTGTTGTTGAAACAAGGCCTAGGACTGAAAAGCAGTATGAAATCCCTTTACAGTCCTCTCGAGTTGTTGCGCCCAAAAAGCGATACTTCCGAGCCTATTATAAGGAACGTAAAGACAATATTTCATTGCATGTTTGAGAAAAAATGTTATTGTAGCAGTTATAAGCCCATTCTTATTTAGAATATCTCTTGAATATACCAATATTATAAATTATCAACACTTTTCTAAAAAGTTTAATGACCATTGTCTCCTGGGTGACGGGACAGAACAACAAGAAAAAGTTGAGTCATTTCATCCAGGGCTACCATCCATCCGGGTTTTCAGTTTGGAGACCATCCGGGGGACGTCCGGTGGGATTTCAAAAAGCGTCACAAGCCCAGACACTTTTTATGTAAATGAAAAGTAAAACAAATGTTTTTTTGATAATATTATTTTGAGACACGTCCAGGTAAAACTGCGATTTACGCCAAATATCGTTTTTTTAAGTCTTTGTCTGGGTTCAGCAAATATAGAGATGGCAGCCCTAATTACAACAGGCTTCGAAGTATTACGTTTCGGGCAGAACAACTCGAGAGAATCGTAAAAGAATTTCATACAAAATTGAAGGCCTAGGCCGGGAAGTAATTTTTTTAAAACATGGTGTCTGTGTTCTTGAACAGGCTAAACAACTTGTTCTTCATCATCAATACACACACACTAGAAACAATTTAGTATCCGCCCCGGCCGGTCGGTATCGAACCGTCAGAGTAAAAAAATGCACTTCTACTCGTAATCGTTGGAATCGGATGGCATTTATATTTGAGTCTTGTTTACGTGGAACAGTATACAAGTACCTGTGGACTGCTGGCGAAGTACTCCATGAGCACGCTGGGCAGCTCGGCCAGGTCGGTGGGGCAGCGCGTGCCCGACACGTGCTGGTGCCGCGCACGCGCCAGCATGGAGTGCAGCGCGTGCCCCGCCTCGTGGAACAGTATACAAGTACCTGTGGACTGCTGGCGAAGTACTCCATGAGCACGCTGGGCAGCTCGGCCAGGTCGGTGGGGCAGCGCGTGCCCGACACGTGCTGGTGCCGCGCACGCGCCAGCATGGAGTGCAGCGCGTGCCCCGCCTCGTGGAACAGTATACAAGTACCTGTGGACTGCTCGCGAAGTACTCCATGAGCACGCTGGGCAGCTCGGCCAGGTCGGTGGGGCAGCGCGTGCCCGACACGTGCTGGTGCCGCGCACGCGCCAGCATGGAGTGCAGCGCGTGCCCCGCCTCGTGGAACAGTATACAAGTACCTGTGGACTGCTCGCGAAGTACTCCATGAGCACGCTGGGCAGCTCGGCCAGGTCGGTGGGGCAGCGCGTGCCCGACACGTGCTGGTGCCGCGCACGCGCCAGCATGGAGTGCAGCGCGTGCCCCGCCTCGTGGAACAGTATACAAGTACCTGTGGACTGCTCGCGAAGTACTCCATGAGCACGCTGGGCAGCTCGGCCAGGTCGGTGGGGCAGCGCGTGCCCGACACGTGCTGGTGCCGCGCACGCGCCAGCATGGAGTGCAGCGCGTGCCCCGCCTCGTGGAACAGTATACAAGTACCTGTGGACTGCTCGCGAAGTACTCCATGAGCACGCTGGGCAGCTCGGCCAGGTCGGTGGGGCAGCGCGTGCCCGACACGTGCTGGTGCCGCGCACGCGCCAGCATGGAGTGCAGCGCGTGCCCCGCCTCGTGGAACAGTATACAAGTACCTGTGGACTGCTCGCGAAGTACTCCATGAGCACGCTGGGCAGCTCGGCCAGGTCGGTGGGGCAGCGCGTGCCCGACACGTGCTGGTGCCGCGCACGCGCCAGCATGGAGTGCAGCGCGTGCCCCGCCTCGTGGAACAGTATACAAGTACCTGTGGACTGCTCGCGAAGTACTCCATGAGCACGCTGGGCAGCTCGGCCAGGTCGGTGGGGCAGCGCGTGCCCGACACGTGCTGGTGCCGCGCACGCGCCAGCATGGAGTGCAGCGCGTGCCCCGCCTCGTGGAACAGTATACAAGTACCTGTGGACTGCTCGCGAAGTACTCCATGAGCACGCTGGGCAGCTCGGCCAGGTCGGTGGGGCAGCGCGTGCCCGACACGTGCTGGTGCCGCGCACGCGCCAGCATGGAGTGCAGCGCGTGCCCCGCCTCGTGGAACAGTATACAAGTACCTGTGGACTGCTCGCGAAGTACTCCATGAGCACGCTGGGCAGCTCGGCCAGGTCGGTGGGGCAGCGCGTGCCCGACACGTGCTGGTGCCGCGCACGCGCCAGCATGGAGTGCAGCGCGTGCCCCGCCTCGTGGAACAGTATACAAGTACCTGTGGACTGCTCGCGAAGTACTCCATGAGCACGCTGGGCAGCTCGGCCAGGTCGGTGGGGCAGCGCGTGCCCGACACGTGCTGGTGCCGCGCACGCGCCAGCATGGAGTGCAGCGCGTGCCCCGCCTCGTGGAACAGTATACAAGTACCTGTGGACTGCTCGCGAAGTACTCCATGAGCACGCTGGGCAGCTCGGCCAGGTCGGTGGGGCAGCGCGTGCCCGACACGTGCTGGTGCCGCGCACGCGCCAGCATGGAGTGCAGCGCGTGCCCCGCCTCGTGGAACAGTATACAAGTACCTGTGGACTGCTCGCGAAGTACTCCATGAGCACGCTGGGCAGCTCGGCCAGGTCGGTGGGGCAGCGCGTGCCCGACACGTGCTGGTGCCGCGAACGCGCCAGCATGGAGTGCAGCGCGTGCCCCGCCTCGTGGAACAGTATACAAGTACCTGTGGACTGCTGGCGAAGTACTCCATGAGCACGCTGGGCAGCTCGGCCAGGTCGGTGGGGCAGCGCGTGCCCGACACGTGCTGGTGCCGCGCACGCGCCAGCATGGAGTGCAGCGCGTGCCCCGCCTCGTGGAACAGTATACAAGTACCTGTGGACTGCTCGCGAAGTACTCCATGAGCACGCTGGGCAGCTCGGCCAGGTCGGTGGGGCAGCGCGTGCCCGACACGTGCTGGTGCCGCGCACGCGCCAGCATGGAGTGCAGCGCGTGCCCCGCCTCGTGGAACAGTATACAAGTACCTGTGGACTGCTCGCGAAGTACTCCATGAGCACGCTGGGCAGCTCGGCCAGGTCGGTGGGGCAGCGCGTGCCCGACACGTGCTGGTGCCGCGCACGCGCCAGCATGGAGTGCAGCGCGTGCCCCGCCTCGTGGAACAGTATACAAGTACCTGTGGACTGCTCGCGAAGTACTCCATGAGCACGCTGGGCAGCTCGGCCAGGTCGGTGGGGCAGCGCGTGCCCGACACGTGCTGGTGCCGCGCACGCGCCAGCATGGAGTGCAGCGCGTGCCCCGCCTCGTGGAACAGTATACAAGTACCTGTGGACTGCTCGCGAAGTACTCCATGAGCACGCTGGGCAGCTCGGCCAGGTCGGTGGGGCAGCGCGTGCCCGACACGTGCTGGTGCCGCGCACGCGCCAGCATGGAGTGCAGCGCGTGCCCCGCCTCGTGGAACAGTATACAAGTACCTGTGGACTGCTCGCGAAGTACTCCATGAGCACGCTGGGCAGCTCGGCCAGGTCGGTGGGGCAGCGCGTGCCCGACACGTGCTGGTGCCGCGCACGCGCCAGCATGGAGTGCAGCGCGTGCCCCGCCTCGTGGAACAGTATACAAGTACCTGTGGACTGCTCGCGAAGTACTCCATGAGCACGCTGGGCAGCTCGGCCAGGTCGGTGGGGCAGCGCGTGCCCGACACGTGCTGGTGCCGCGCACGCGCCAGCATGGAGTGCAGCGCGTGCCCCGCCTCGTGGAACAGTATACAAGTACCTGTGGACTGCTCGCGAAGTACTCCATGAGCACGCTGGGCAGCTCGGCCAGGTCGGTGGGGCAGCGCGTGCCCGACACGTGCTGGTGCCGCGCACGCGCCAGCATGGAGTGCAGCGCGTGCCCCGCCTCGTGGAACAGTATACAAGTACCTGTGGACTGCTCGCGAAGTACTCCATGAGCACGCTGGGCAGCTCGTCCAGGTCGGTGGGGCAGCGCGTGCCCGACACGTGCTGGTGCCGCGCACGCGCCAGCATGGAGTGCAGCGCGTGCCCCGCCTCGTGGAACAGTATACAAGTACCTGTGGACTGCTCGCGAAGTACTCCATGAGCACGCTGGGCAGCTCGGCCAGGTCGGTGGGGCAGCGCGTGCCCGACACGTGCTGGTGCCGCGCACGCGCCAGCATGGAGTGCAGCGCGTGCCCCGCCTCGTGGAACAGTATACAAGTACCTGTGGACTGCTCGCGAAGTACTCCATGAGCACGCTGGGCAGCTCGGCCAGGTCGGTGGGGCAGCGCGTGCCCGACACGTGCTGGTGCCGCGCACGCGCCAGCATGGAGTGCAGCGCGTGCCCCGCCTCGTGGAACAGTATACAAGTACCTGTGGACTGCTCGCGAAGTACTCCATGAGCACGCTGGGCAGCTCGGCCAGGTCGGTGGGGCAGCGCGTGCCCGACACGTGCTGGTGCCGCGCACGCGCCAGCATGGAGTGCAGCGCGTGCCCCGCCTCGTGGAACAGTATACAAGTACCTGTGGACTGCTCGCGAAGTACTCCATGAGCACGCTGGGCAGCTCGGCCAGGTCGGTGGGGCAGCGCGTGCCCGACACGTGCTGGTGCCGCGCACGCGCCAGCATGGAGTGCAGCGCGTGCCCCGCCTCGTGGAACAGTATACAAGTACCTGTGGACTGCTCGCGAAGTAATCCATGAGCACGCTGGGCAGCTCGGCCAGGTCGGTGGGGCAGCGCGTGCCCGACACGTGCTGGTGCCGCGCACGCGCCAGCATGGAGTGCAGCGCGTGCCCCGCCTCGTGGAACAGTATACAAGTACCTGTGGACTGCTCGCGAAGTACTCCATGAGCACGCTGGGCAGCTCGGCCAGGTCGGTGGGGCAGCGCGTGCCCGACACGTGCTGGTGCCGCGCACGCGCCAGCATGGAGTGCAGCGCGTGCCCCGCCTCGTGGAACAGTATACAAGTACCTGTGGACTGCTCGCGAAGTACTCCATGAGCACGCTGGGCAGCTCGGCCAGGTCGGTGGGGCAGCGCGTGCCCGACACGTGCTGGTGCCGCGCACGCGCCAGCATGGAGTGCAGCGCGTGCCCCGCCTCGTGGAACAGTATACAAGTACCTGTGGACTGCTCGCGAAGTACTCCATGAGCACGCTGGGCAGCTCGGCCAGGTCGGTGGGGCAGCGCGTGCCCGACACGTGCTGGTGCCGCGCACGCGCCAGCATGGAGTGCAGCGCGTGCCCCGCCTCGTGGAACAGGTTGTCGACGGCGCCCGGGGACAGCAGCGCCGGCCCCGAGCGGTGCCCGCCGCTCAGCGACAGCATCACCACTACGATGGGGTTCTGGAGAACACGGAACGTACATCAGACAAGGTACGAGACGAGAATATTATTAACTGAAAAGTTTTGGGAAAAGGAAAAATATTTATTTGATGGCACGTAGGTAACCTTATCCAAAGCACGCATCCAGCTTAAATTAAACTTTGAAATAAAACAAACATCCCAATCCCATCAACCCATTCAACCCTAACAAGATTTAAGTAACTAATATGACGGGGTCAGATAAAAAAAGCAAAAATAAATAGCCTAGATAGATAACCTGTAGACGGGTTGAAGGTTGATCTGATCCTTCAAAAACAGAAATAGCGTCATGTATTTAACTGACGACAGAAAATAATGGCATAGTTGCCGAGTATTTAATAGCAGATTGTCGGTCAGCGTCCTTTTCTCCGGTGTGCCTTCATCGGCCAATGCTGGAAACCCAAGAGGACCCGTAGGAGTATTAGCTCTGGCTTGCCTTCATTGGCCGTCCAGAGAGGAGCGTTAGGGTTATATGCTCCAGGGGTAAAAGTGTTAAAGAGCTTCACGCCGCGAGTAACTTGGGAGAAAGCGCAGCACACCTCTCGACACCCCTGAGTCCTCACGCTCGTGTTGCTTCCGGCCGTCGGCACGATGGCATAACGGGGCCCACCTAGTGAAGGGCGAGTCACCTCCCGCCAGAGGTAAACACCCTCCACATCTGAAAATAATCACCGCGGAACGCTCTATCTGTGCTATAAATGTCATGCTTGTAACCCGATGCGCACAATTTCGCGGCTTTGCAACTATACTACTAGTAACAATGGTACTTATTCTATGCTAATACGATATCTACCTGATAACTTCCATCAGGCAGCAACTTGCCGCCCTGTATCGTGAAGTGGCAGTCCTGATGTGGCTTCCCTCGTCTCTCATACAAGTCGCAGTAAATGTGCCCAAGCAGACCCTCGCTCTCGTGAACAACGGCCAGTTTGTACACGTCTGGTGCCCAGGACTCGCCTGCAAACGAATATTTAACTTAAATCGATGATTACTGGTTCGGCAACAGTTCATTCACTAGTGTTCTAAATATGGAAATAAAGATATAAAGTTCATATAAACTTCAGCAAGTCGCGAAGCCTTTTAGCGCGGTCCTAGGTTGTCAGACAAACATCGCGACGAATTTTACTAACCTGGTAACATCTCCTCAGACTGTAAGCTGATGCCGTAGAGCTCCTGGCATAGCATGTTCAAGCCTTCCATACACCCGCCTAGCGAGAAATACGGACTGAAGTCCGAATTGGCCACGTTTAGAAGTTGCGTCTTGGCCTAGGAACAAAGAAAATGTATTTTTCACTTCTCTCGCTGTAAAAGTTCGATTTTATGCTGTGCGTAGGCGACATAAAGTCGCTTTTTATGCTCTAGAGCATAAAATTAAATCGTCGTCGAAGACCAAGGCGATCGGTCCAACAGCCACACGAAAAAGGTTCTTAATAAACAGATAAAAAAAAAACAAACTTCATACAATAAAACCCGTTCCAGACCTTCCGATCCGATCCGATTTATCGGGAGAAATCGGATAATGTGTAGTGTATAAGATCCTAAGAATTGCACTACACATTATCCGATTTCTTCCGATAAATCGGATCGGATCGGAAGGTCTGGAACGGGTTTTAACTCTTTATTTTATTTCGTTTTGTTAGTATTCTAAGACCAAGGCAAATATACCAACAGCCAAAGTACACAATAAAAGTTCTTGAAATAAACTTGAAACTTTTATGTACTATCATTTATTACTTTTTAGGGTTCCGTACCCAAAGGGTAAAAACGGGACCCTATTACTGAGACTTCACTGTCCGTCCGTCCGTCCGTCCGTCCGTCCGTCTGTCACCAGGCTGTATCTCAAGAACGGTGATAGCTAGACAGTTGAAATTTTCACAGATGATGTATTTCTATTGCCGCTATAACAACAAATATTAAAAATAAAATAAAATAAATATTTAAGGGGGGCTCCCATACAACAAACTTGTTTTATGGTACGGAACCCTTCATGCGCGAGTCGGACTCGCACTTGCCCAATTTTAAACTATTACTTTAAATATTTCTCATTGCTATTAGAGCAATGAGAAATATTTAAAGTAACTTTAAATTTTAATTGCATTTGTTTTTAAGTAGGTATACATGATATGTGTATATATGTTATTTACATGATACAGTTTCATTTCCTCGCAATCGAAGTGAAAAGTAGAGTGTGCAACTCGTCCATAAAGCGCATTTTACACTCGACTTTATATTCATCCTCGCTCGCCAGCTCGCTCGAATGGATAAACGTCTCGTGTAAAATGATGCGTTTTATGCACTTGTCGTACAATCTACTATTTCTCAATCATGCAATGAAATGTCGTCATAAAGTGCGTTATAACAGGCTTCGAAGTATCACGTTTCGGGCGGAACAACTCGAGAAAACTGTAAAGGAATTTCATTCAAAATTGATGGCCTAGGCCGGAAAGTATTTTTTTAAGCCTGGCGTCTATGTTCATGAACAGGCTAAACAAATTATATTTTTAACAGCCGATTTTTTTTAAGTGGTGTTTTTTTTTTATTTCTTTGCAAATGTTTGAGAAAAGCACTATACAAGCCTTAGCCGTGAATAGGGCTTGCCGGCTTCGTATCACTATCCATCTATACCTACCTACTCAACCGACAAGCCCTTCTTTCTATATTGCCACAATCATGGTGCAGAATCATGGTACTACGTCTAACAATAACATACCTATGTAAAGTAGCTAAACCATGCTAAACTCAAAAGCTAACTGGCTTTGTGTTGTGAGCTGCAGACCTCGCGACTTTGTCTCAAAATGGCTGAAATATATATTTTTTTTTGTTTCAAACCCTACATTTTGTAATTTTTCGAGAAACTGATTCGAATTACGAAAAGATAACTAACTGTTGTGTTTCTTTCGGCTTACTTCTCAACAGCGCAGCGGTTTCGTCTTGTAAAATGCCGGTAGATTCAGATTCAGACATGTGACAGCGCCCTTGTGGCCTCCTTACAAAATAAATGTTTCGATTTTGATTTTGAAAAAAATACGACATAATTGTTGAGATTGCTCAAAAATGTTTACGAGAATCAATTGAGAAATGCGACCTGTACGCCAGAAGAGCTGTAAATCTGAACATCCGGAATTCGGACATACGAAAGAATGTTTGGCCAAGCTTCGCTCGCTCGGACAAAAAACGGTTAGGGCATCAGCAAAATGATGGTGTCATCTTATAAGCGACATTCAGCACTGTTTCTCAGCCCAAACCAAATTTTAATCATACTCGAACACATACGCACCTTATGTGTGAAATAAGGCGTGTCCCAGCACGACAGCGTGTCCTGGTACGGGGTCTCCTTTTTCTTCATCTTCAGCATGGTGTCGAAGTCAAGCTTGGCGCGGTCGTAGAGGTTGTCTGAGAGCACGTCCAGGAACTGTTGGACGTTCGCGGCCGTTTCCATGGTGCTGGCTTTTATTGCTCTGTAACAAAATTTCGTTTAAAACTAGCTGATAAGGTAAAATTATATGAGAGCTACAGTAATTGAGTCTAGGACCAGTGACCGGAAAATATAGCGTTCACTAGCGAACACATAGTTTTTATTATTATGATTATTTATTGAAAGGAATTAGTCGCAGAGCGTCGCCTCGTAAAAACAATATAACTACAAAAGAGTAACTTAATACTACTTACTAAGGACGCTACTTAGCTAACGGTAAATCAGCAAGAATGTACAACATTTTAACTTCCGTCATGGGCGAAGCCAAAATGATGTTGACAAGACCAATTTCAAAGGAATTATTCCTAAAATATTTTGGTCGGTTGGTTCCGAGCACACTCCATATACACATATACTATGTAGGACATTGTTAACGCAAATAAATAAAAATGTGTTGCTTCAATATATTTTCCCGTAGAGAACATAGACGTAGTAGGCAGGGTTTCACCTTAGCGTAGCTTGTTTTTTTCGCTCTTCCGTTTAAAGCTGTACTTGCCTTGGCTTGCCTCGGTACTAGGTATTCGATGTAGAAATCTGGAAGATTTCTAATTAACTGTTACTCATCTGTCTGCGAAGCATCCGAGTCGGCACACCGAAGCCTAACGTAGCTGGCAGCAGCTGCTCTTGCTGGCTGTCCGGCGGTAGGTATCGTCGGTACGTCTACATCAGTGACAAAGCGTCCGATATATCTACCCCATATCATAACCATATCGCCGTTACATAGGAGTAGTAGGCGAGGTTTCACCTTAGCGTAGTATGTGTATGTCAATATTGCTTGCGCCAACAGTCTGACCAAAAAGAGTAGAAATTAGATTGATAAGAAAGGGACGATTCTACAGTACAGTCGGTACGTCTATATTAATGACAAAGCGATCGATATATCTACCCCACATCATTACCATATCGCCCTCTCATCAGATAATAGGCGTAGTAGGCAATGTTTCACCTTAGTGTAGCTTGTTTTTTTCGCTCTTCCGTTTAAAGCTGTACTCGCCTTGGCTTGCCTCGGTAAATCGGTAGTAGGCATTCGATGTGGAAATCTAGAAGATTCATAATGAACTGTCACCCACCTGTCAGCGTAGCAGCCGAACCCGCACACGGAGGCCAGCTCATGGCGCGCGTCTAACGTAGTCGTCAGCAGTTCGTCCTGCTGACTGTCCGGCGCTAGGTACAGTCGATATATCAGTGACAAAGCGTCCGATATATCTACCCCACATCATTTCCATATCGCAGTTACATAAGAACATAGGCGTAGTAGGCAAGGTTTCACCTTAGCGTACTTTGTTTTTCGCTCTTCCGTTTAAACCTGTACTCGCCTTGGCTTGCCTCTGTAAGTCGGTACTAGGCATTCGATGTAGAAATCTAGAAGATTCCTAATGAACTGTTACTCACCTGTCAGCGTAGCAGCCGAACCCGCACACGGAAGCCAGCTCATGCCGCGCGTCTAACGTGGTCGTCAGCAGCTCGTCTTGCTGACTGTCCGGCGCTAGGTACAGTCGGTACGTCTATATCAATGACAAAGCATCCGATATATCTACCCCACATCATTTCCATATCGCCGTTACATCAGAACATAGGCATAGTAGGCAATGTTTCACCTTAGTGTAGCTTATTTTTTTCGTTCTTCCGTTTAAAGCTGTTTTCGCCTTGGCTTGCCTCGGTAAATTGGTACTAGGCATTCGATGTAGAAATCTAGAAGATTTATAATGAACTGTCACCCACCTGTCAGCGTAGCAGCCGAACCCGCACACCGAAGCCAGTTCATGGCGCGCGTCTAACGTGGTCGTCAGCAGCTCGTCTTGCTGACTGTCCGGCGCCAGGTACAGTCGGTACGTCTATATCAATGACAAAGCATGCGATATATCTACCCCACATCATTTCCATATCGCCGTTACATCAGAACATAGGCGAAGTAGGCAATGTTTCACCTTAGTGTAGCTTATTTTTTTCGCTCTTCCGTTTAAAGCTGTTTTCGCCTTGGCTTGCCTCGGTAAATTGGTACTAGGCATTCGATGTAGAAATCTAGAAGATTTATAATGAACTGTCACCCACCTGTCAGCGTAGCAGCCGAACCCGCACACAGAAGCCAGTTCATGGCGCGCGTCTAACGTAGTCGTCAGCAGCTCGTCTTGCTGACTGTCCGGCGCCAGGTACAGTCGGTACGCGGCCTCGCGCGCCGCCGCGTCGCCGCACTCCGCGTACACTCCGCTCACGATTATATCGTCGTCTTCTGTGGTGAAGCTGGAACAGAATTATATATTTGAGTGTTTTGTTTATTTAACGCCAAACCCCGAATCTTAAGAAACGACAGCTATGAACCAGTTTTTACAGTTTTTATTTAATTGTGACTGTCTGTCTGCAATCAAGTCAAATTTAACCTAGTTGCCCATTTCCGATCGATTGAAGACGAAAGTCTTCGAACAGTGCGTTTTACCAGTAATGACTTCGGAACTTAGACGTGATCTTACACAATGGGGCTTATACGGCGGCTTAGAGTCACGCAACGTGCAATGGAAAGGGGTCGGAATTTCTCTGCGTGATAAAATCAGAAACGAGGAGATTCGCACAAGCACGAAAGTAACCGATATAGGTCACAGGATTGCACGGTGGAAGTGGCAATAGGCGGGCCATAAAGCCCGGAGAACAGATAGCCATTGCGGCATCCCTGGAGCAACGACCACGTATAGAAAAGAGCAGCGTGGGACGGCCCCCGACTGAGTGGAAACCTTGTTAGAGTTGGATCGTTGTTTCCAAACTCGCTTACTGCGCCACGTTATGTGGAGCTTGCCCATCACTCTCTTCAGAGAGAGAGAGAGAGAGAGAAGAATGAACACTTTGATTTTAGACGCCAAAAACTATCCCTAGTCCCACTTACAACTGCCTCACGTTCTGAGGCACGGCCTGCCTCGGCACCCGCCTCGGGCGCGCCGCCCCCGCCATGAACCGCTGCCCCGTCTGCAGGATGAGGTTGTTCAGCCCCACCACCTTCCTCCGCTTCTTATCCTCCAGCTGGATGCCGCTCTGCTCGAAGTCGAACAGGAACAGCTCGGCGAGGTGCCGGTCGCCCGAGGTGCCGCGTTGCACCGAGTCGCGGAGAGCTTCGTATAGGCCTTTGTGGGTGTTTAATCTAGAAAAATACAAATTTATAGCCTAAACAGTGTCGGTCCGGCCGAGGGATAGTCACGCTACGAACAGCTTTCATATGGCAATATTTAGCATACGCCATATAGTTTAAGTCAATAGCAATTTGTCAAGGATTTGTCATTAGCCAAATTCAAAACATTGTTTCCTGGAATGCTGCTCAATTCTTCGTTTTTCTTGCGAAATAAATATTGAATCCTATGGAAAAAGACTTGACTTTCATCACTGTGGATAGTTTTGGATTTATTATGGAAATATGACTTGAAATTTGCGGAAAGTCCTCTTGCCTCTTTGTTTACATTAGATACATTCACCGACTTTCAACGTCAGTTACCAAAAATTTGTCCAGTAAAATAAATTAGTACGTAGCGTGATGGAGGATCGTTATTGGATGTGCGCTTGGCGCGATGCCAGGCGCCATCTGTGTTCATAATTTCATTTATCCTCTCATCACGCCGAAACGGCTGGACAAATTATTTATACCCAATTTCGGTACAATTATAGCTGGGCATCCAAAGATGGTTACTTTTTACCCGACTACGGTATAAAACAAATTCGCGGTTGAAGTTTCGGGCATCTTCTAGTAGGGAACAAAATAAAACAAATGTTAGTTACTTCTCGACGACGCCGCTGACGCTGATGCAGGCGTCCTCGGCGGCCAGGGCGAAGTGTGACTGCGGGTGCGCTATCCGCACGAACTCCGCTAAGTCCGCCACCTACAGAACCATTTGATAAATCGTCTGTTGACCATAACTACAAGTAACAAATACCCACTTAAAACAAAGCTCGTATCTCAGTATCAATTTATAAACTAGATACGAGATTTTGAAGAGTAGTGACAGAATCTTTTGTGAGTTTTGGTTGTCACCAGACGAAATATAACAATCTGTTTACACTCACGTAAAATAGGGGTTTAGTTTAGATATATTATTTTGTTTTGAGGATGTCAATCGATTCTTTTTTTATTGGGATCAAATTTCTATACAGGACTAACTACACTTATGGCTCAGTTTCATTGGTTGATAACTCGGTCGACATACGGCATGCGGGATTCCCCGCATACGGTATAACGACCAGTGAAAACTCATAATGGTATGCGTTATGGAAATCAACCGCACCCCGCATGCGGGTTCTATCGACCAACGAAAACAATTCCCCGCATGCGGGCCCTATGGCATGCGTTCTGGAAATCTACCGCACCCCGCATGCGGACCCTATCGATCAATGAAATTGAGCCATTAGACTGCTCTAAAGGTCAGAAATGACCGTCAAAGTTTAACATTCCTACGGGGCGCTAAAAACGCTCATTCTGTGGGTTATACCAATATTTGTGTGGCGACAATAAATAATTTGCCATTTTCATCGTGAAAAAGTACGTTTAAGTTCATGACTGACATACAATTGTTGTTTTGTTAAATTATAAGGATTCTGAAAACAATTTGAAAGTTTCTTTTCGGATAAAAAGACCATGAAATTTGCGTACCTTCGTATGTACATATAAAAGATCTTTTTTTTCTTTGTTTCACGACAGTCAGTCAACATCCCTATTGTGAAGAACGGCTCGGCGTGTTTCGAACTCGTAAGGAGCTCTTCATCAGGGACAGCCTACCGTACGGCCGTGCGGTCAGTAAATCTGGTAATCACTCCATACAGTGACATAGTTGCCGCGGCGGTGTACGGGTAGCAGTCCCTGATGTAGAGCTCCAAACGAGTTCGATACATGTCGGTTCGTTCCTGACAATTTCACGTGAGTGTAAACCGCTTAAGGCGATATTGTCCGGCCGTGGTCGCGCGGAACTAATTGACGCTCTTCAAGCGCTAACGCGCGACGATTTTTAGCAGCTTTTTAGTTCTAGTGATTAAATAAATAATTGTATCGAGACAATCCTAGCGAATTTACCTAGATAATGTTAGTATCCATACATTTAAGCAAAAAACGGGTAAAAAAACTTCGTATTTTAGCCTTGCCACTGAAAAAATATTACAAATAGAGGTAGCTTTGGGATTCTTTTCTATCGAGCGAAATTTATCCAATCATGTGTTGGTGAAAACGATTTTATAATAGCAAGATCCTTAAGTATGATATATATGTTTTTCATAATCTTCAAACACTGCTTAATATGTTTACGACTCATTCCAAAATGAGTGAGTTCGGCGTCTACTGGGAAAAGAGCGCCTTAATACAATATACTAAGTTTTGGTGTAGTTTGTTAGTTTATATACAAAGATACTGAATTGTGGTGTAATCGAGTACCTTGCATAACGTGTCCGACAGCTCATCGAACACTTCGACCATCGGTCGGGAGGGGCCTGACGTCGCTTCCTCGATCAGCCGGTCGGTCGCCGATATAGCCTGCTCCTTCAGAATATTGAAGCCTTCGAAACTCGTCAGCTCTGGTTTGTTGAAGAGACCCTGGAAATGAGACTTGAAATAATATACGAATACATGGGTGGGCGCGTGTTGAAGGCTGAAGGCATGTCAGTTTTAGCATCTCCATGTCAATATATAAGCAGATACATACCGTCCGCTCCCGCAGTGAGTCAAAGATGGGTCTAGAGTTGGGGCGCGTGTTGAAGGCTGTGGCCAGCGGAGACCAGGTGGACACGGCGCGGCGCCGTGCGCGCCCCGGCAGTGCCCATGTTGGTTTCAGCAGCTTCATGTCAATGCATCTAGAAATGATTTGGACTATTGAAACAGAACAAGCCTAGAAATAAGCTAATGGTTTTGAAAAACTGAAAAATAAATTATTCATAGACTGAATCTGAATTTAAAAAAAATTGCCACTCAATTACCCATAGATTCTCAGTCGATGTAATGAACATTTGGGAAAAACTATACTAATAATATGATTTAATTATCTTTATTAACTTTCAGAGTTACACAACAAGCAACATACAATTGGATGGAGATTTTGCTTGCCACCACACCAGCATAATAAGAGTAAAAACTGCTGGAGGCTAGCTTATAGCAATTGAGAAATTTATTGTAATAGTACGGTACATTTCTCAATTGATACAATACAGTGGAATGCAAGGTGTAATAACAGACCCAAACTAGGCTATGCTTGTATCTCAGGGTGCCATTGTGTGCAATACTTTATAACGAGCAGCGGGCAGACCACACCGCCAGAGCCATGACGTCACAGCGCGCGGCACCGGAGCGCGGGCGGCAGGGAAAGCGACGCGCCGTGTACCGTTAGGCCGCTATATAAGCCGACGCGCGCCCAGTACGGGCAGCGGTGTGTTACCATCTCTCGAGCAGTAAGGTCGTGTGAGCGGCTCCAACTGTGAGGCATTGTAAACCATCGCTCCCCGCAGCGCAGAGTGTTTACCACGCTCCTTGCGACGCCGTAGGTCCTCCGTCAATCTAGGTAATGGTGTGAGGTCGATATCCAGGTGTCCTAAGCTAAGTCCTAGAGCCGTCCCTAGCGCAGAGTGTTTACCACGCTCGTTGTCGCTACAACCGGGGGCTGTTCCCAGCGCAGAGTGTTTACCACGCTCGTTGTCGCTGACACGGGGACCTAGTGCTTACGCTCCTGGACCAGGCTGCCGGCGCGGTGTGTTTACCACGCATCTAGTCGTCCAAGCAGCCGGGAAATCTATCCTTAAGCGCGGTGTGTTTCTGGCCGCACCTGCGATTAGGGGTAGCTTTCCACGAAGGATACTGACCAGGCTCCCTTGCCACGCGTACTAACCACTAACTGTTCCCCGACGGAACGCTAACCCGACGCGTGGCCGGGACACCGAGTCCCCTAGGGAATTTAGGGACGTCTAGGATAGGTCGTCTAGGTTTTAGGGTAGGATTAAGGTTGACTATAAATAAACAGGCATAAAAGCCCTCAGTTTGTTAGTATATGACATCCTAGTTTGATTTATCCCCCGCTCCTTGCCTCCCGAACTAAGCTAGCTCGGAAAACCCTCAAGATCCCGTCTGGATCGAGGGATATGTACTAGTGTCTAGGCCCGTTACGTCCTAATCTACATAGCGGGGCTAAACACTACGTCACATTTGGCGCCCAACGAAATAGCTCATACAGGAGGTTTATAGCTCATTACAGGCAAGGACTATCCTTAATCTAGATCTATCTTAATCTCTTACCGTCCATCCGTTTAATCCGTACAGTTACAAACCGTCCATATACAGAATATTGTCCATACCCGCGCCAGAGATAAATTATTATAATTATAGGCCTTACAGAGAAAGGTAGGTTACAGTTTAGGATACCTAGGCGATGCCCACAGCCTGGATATACCGACTAAAGAAACCAGAACTAATGAGAGAAGCCGAAGAGAGAGGCTTACAGGTAGACGGATTAACCGTAGAACAAATACGAAAGGACCTCGTAGAAATCATCAAGGAGGCCGAGGAATTCGGAACACCAGGAAAACAAGAACAACCAGACATGTCTGAAAACGATCGTCCTAAGGATGAGGACAGGAGAGAGCTGTCAAAGCAGTTAAGAGATTGGAACCTATCGTTCAAGATAACAGACAATGCCGTCGAATTCCTAGAGAGGCTAGAAGAATTGATGGAGGCCAGCAACGTCGAGCAGAATGACATACTGCAGGCACTTCCGAGGATTTTGCAGGGAAAAGCATTACAATGGCATAGGAACAACGCCCAGTCATGGAAGTCATGGGACGAATTTATTGAGCTTTTCAAGTTGTATTATTTCCCGAGCAACTATGAGGAGGACCTCATAGCGAGGATAGTGGCACGGAAACAAAGGTTCAGAGAAAAGTTCACTAACTATGTCACGGACCTGCAGACGCTGATGAGGCGATATGGAAGCCTGACAGGAGAACAGCAACTGCACCGGATCCATGAAAACATGCTTAAGGAGTATAAGTTATATATAAAAAGACAAGACTATACGAACTTACACGGACTATTAAGCTTGGCCGCTGAGTACGAGAACATTTCCCCTTCGGCGTATGGAGAGGGATACCAGAGAAAGACTTACCAGGAAGAGACCGAAGCACCAGACAGATGGAGAAAATACGGGGAGACGCGGGCAGGACCTAGTAACGAGCTGCGGGAAAAAGGGAGAGAGCCCAGGAGAAGTGAAAATGGGACCGCGAAGATTCACCCTAACTACAATCCAAACACGTGCTGTTGGTCATGCGGTAAACCGGGACATAACCTGAAGGAATGTAAAGGCAAACAGAAGATTTTCTGTAGTCAATGCGGGAAGATGGGTACCATGAGTAAAGATTGTTGTAAAAAGAAGGAGTGGGGGAAAAAGGAGTATCTGGAGACAGCCAAGGAACGGTCACGGGAGGATAACAGCATACACCTGGAAGTGGAGATAATGGGAAGAAAATATCGGTGTTTGGTAGACACGGGATCAACGAACACATACGTGAATTATGAAGTGTACCGTAATTGCATCACGAAAGCGGCTGCAACGTTAGATGAACCAAGGGGCATTGTTCTGGCGAATGGAACTACAGCTCAGATAAATAAAAGTATACTGATCGACTTACTCATTAAAGGCAAGAAGCTACAGCATTGGGTAAGAGTCCTACCGACGGCAACGTGCACCATATTGGGCATGGATGTCTTGCGCAAGGTCGGCATGCAAGTGGCATGGCCACAGGAAGATCCGGAAAGCGTACAACAGGAAGACGGAACAGAACAGGACGCCAGTCTAGTCGAAGCAGGACCAGGACCAGAGTTAGAAATCCGGGACACCGTCATAAACACTCCTGAAGAAGCGCAGGCGAATTCAGGCCTAGACAAGCAGCAGGCAGAACGCCTAACCGAGTTGATTGAACGAGAGTTCGAACTCTCTGAGAAAAGCCCTAACAGATGGGTGCAACATAAAATAAAACTGAAACATCGAGAACCAGTGAAACAAAGGTACTATCCGAGGAACCCAAAACAACAACAGATCATAGACGAACACGTCAAAGACATGTTACAACAAGGGGTTATAGAAAAATCCAACAGCCCATACAGCTCACCAATAGTGCTCGTAAGGAAGGAGAATGGAGACTATAGGTTTTGTATAGACTTTAGAAAGATAAATGAGATCTCGGAAAAAGATGCATACCCATTGCCCCAAATAGATGACACACTAGAGAAGCTTAGGAAGTCACAGTTCTTTTCAAAATTCGACTTAAAAAACGGATACTGGAATGTGAGCCTAGAAGAAGAAAGCCGACCAGCGACAGCATTTACCGTCCCAGGAAGGGGCCTGTACCAGTTTAAGGTCATGCCATTTGGCCTACACTCCAGTGGCGCCACATTCCAGAGGCTTTTGGACAGGGTTATAGGTCCTGAACTCGAGCCACACGCATATGTCTATCTAGACGACATAATAGTATGTAGTTCAAGCTTCGACGAACATATAGAACACTTAAAAGAGATATTCCGAAGAATTCGAGAGGCGGGACTTCAGATAAATAGAAAGAAGTGTGAGTTCGCTAAACCAGAAGTAGAATACTTAGGGCACACTGTGACAAAAGAAGGATTAAAGATGAATGAAGCAAAGATAAGAGCAATCCGTGATCTCAAAGCACCAGGAAGCGTAAAAGAGGTCAGGACGTTCATCGGCATGACGTCATGGTACAGGAAGTTTATCCCGAACTACGCAACAATCACCGCACCATTAGTGAAGTTATTAAAGAAGAATCAGAAATTGGATTGGGGCCCGGATCAAGAAAAAGCGTTCCAAGAAATAAAACAAATTCTCATAAAAGACCCAATATTGACCCGAGCGGACTTTTCAAAGAGCTTTACTCTGCAGACAGACGCGAGTGACGTAGGCCTCGGGGCCGTACTGATACAGGAGGAAGAGCAGATACCCAAGGTAATAATGTACGCGAGCAGAACTTTATCCCCAGCCGAGTCCAGGTACTCAACGACGGAAAAGGAATGTTTGGCAATAGTGTGGGGAATCCGGAAGATGAGAGCATTCTTGGAGGGGTATCACTTCACGATAATTACGGACCACCAAGCATTGCGATGGCTAAACACGATGAAGAACCCGTCGGGGAGAGTCGCTCGATGGGCACTGGAACTACAACAGTATTCGTTTGACATCGTTTACCGAAGCGGAAAACATAACCAGATAGCCGACGAGTTATCCCGGAACCCGGTGTGCACAACGCGAGATCAGGGGTGGTACGAGCGGAAATTACAGGAGGTAAAAACCGACAGAACACCCCCTGACGACTACTGTATAAAAGAAGACAAGTTATATAAGAAGATAACAAATCCGTCATATAACAAACAGGTGAATTCCGGATCGGATTGGAAGTTGTGCGTACCAGAGGAAGAAAGACACCAAATATTGCAACAAAATCATAACACACCGAGTGCAGGCCATTTAGGTACGAATAAGACGCTTCGGCGCATCGCACAAAGGTACTATTGGCCGGGCATGTACCAAACAGTGGCAAAATACGTACAGAAGTGCGAATCGTGCCAATCACACAAACCGTCACAAACAAAACCCCCAGGGTTAATGCATATCAGGAACGCAACAGCACCATGGGAAGTAGTGGATACAGACCTGATCGGACCGCTCCCGAGATCCTCAAAAGGACACATATGGATCATAGTCTTCCATGATAAATTTACCAAATGGACAGAAATAAGGCCGTTACGTACCGCGACCGCAAATGCAATTTCAAGGGCATTTGAAGAATGCGTGGCATTGCGGCATGGAGCTCCACAAACATTGCTAAGCGACAACAGCAGGCAGTACGTGGGGAAAATCTTCACGGACACCCTTAAAAGGTACGGTACAGAGCACAAACTAACCGCACCCTATTCACCACAATGCAATCCAACGGAAAGGGTGAACAGGACATTGGAAACAATGATTGCAACGTTCATATCTGAAAACCATAGGAAATGGGACCAATATTTACCAGAATTCAATTTCGCCCTGAATACATCCGTAAATGAGACAACAAAGTATACGCCAGCTTTCTTATTATATGGGAAGGAATTACGCCCGCCGGGTGACAAAAACCGGTTCCCGACACCGCAACTTAAAGAAATCCAGAAATTGAATGATATTTACAAAATCGTCAAAGAAAATCAAGGAAGAGCATCCGAAATACAAAAAGGCTACTACGACAAAAAAAGGAAACAGTGGAAACCAGAAATAGGCAGTTTAGTATGGAAAAAAAATCACGTCCTGTCCGACGCTAATAAGGGCTTTTGCGCGAAATTGGCACCTAAATATACAGGCCCGTTCAGAATAACGGTGAAGAAATCTCCAGTAATATATATCATACGTAATGAAAAAAACGGTAAGCAAAATGTCACGGCGCACATAAAGGATTTAAAACCATATGCGAACTAAATAAGGAATATCCGATGCAGTATACCAATGTAGGGAAATAACATACCAACAGGCCACCATTACACTTTCCCAACATAAATACACCTAAGTACGTCCATAATACCGATCAAATACAGGGAAATATATAAACCATATATAAACGGGACCGGATATACGGAATACTCGGTGTAAAAAGTATGCCACAAAGACGAATAACATTTCCAGTATCGTAAACAAAGGAAACAATACGAAATGTTACTCCGCCGTGTTCAACAAAATAACGTCGAGTATATACTAATAGTCGAAAAGCTTCATACAATATATAAATCACGGAATAAGGGGTCTCTTCACGTTCTAGAAGCGAATTATACTAAAAAGAAACGAAGACATATCACCCGTAATACGAGTCCAGCGTAATGAAAACAACCGGAAATTACACCATAAGGATAAACGCATAAGGATGAAAATACGCGACAAGGCGTCGAGAAACAGATTAAAACTTAAATAGTACGCGGTGATAGAAATCACGTATAATGATTTGGATATCATTATTTAACTTGGCGAAAATTATTTTTTTTTTCCCGTGAAGATACATGAACTGTTCCATAACCCATGGATTTGGTACCTATCTCCCGCATCTGACTAACAGTAATACATCGACTAGGACACGAAATAAGGATGCTCCGAAACAGGGTCTTCGTTTTGGGAAAACAGCGAGACATTCGGAAAGGGACGGAAAAACGAGCGCACAGAAACAAGGGTAGAAAATCAAAATATTCTTCATGTCTACCCTCGAACCAAAAAAAAAATGGCCATATATAGGGGTCACGAGCAACCCCGCTCATACAAGAGAAAGCGATCATGGACCCGTGCGTACGCAGGCCAACGCGACCACGCCTTGCGATATGCGGGCGCGCCTCCGAAATTAAAATTCGGGCCAACGGAGAGGTGGAGTCGACAGTCCCCATAACCATCTCCACGGGGGAGGAGCAAGCCCCTCCCCCCACAGGAACCAGGGACTCCGGGGCATCGCCGATGGTCACCGAACCCCCACACCAGGAGGACCAAGACCTGGAGCTGGAATTGCCAGCGGTCTACGACGAGGTCCTGGCTCTTCTCGCGGACGGGAGGGAATACGCCGCGTTCGTGGAAAACGCGGAGAGCCCACCTCCAAAAATGGACAGCAGGGACCCGACGAGGAAGAAGAGGGGCCGACGCGGGGGCCGGAACAAAAACGGAGGCCAAAAGAAGGGCCTCATACGACTCCCACACAAAAAACGGGAGGCCCAGGGACCTTAGAATCAGAACAAGTGTCGTTCCGTCTCTGATTGTTTTTTTTGTTTTTTTTCGTAAATAATAATATTACGAATAGTTTTTTTTCTCTTTCGTTTTCGACAACAGGATTGTCAAGTCCATTTTGTTATTATAGTTTTATTTTCTACTTTGTTGATGACGTACCTATAGTTTACGTTATGAAAATAGATATATACATATATACAAAGATTTTTGTTTCTTTTATGCATCCCGGGGTAAATCGATACCAATTAAAATTCATGGGCATAAAAGGGCATATCCGTAACACACTTACAAGGTAATAAACCAGTACACTAGTACAGTATTTGTTTTCCAAGACGTGGTCTACGTCGAAGAAAAAACTAGGTCATCCAGAAACCTTTAAAATTTTAAGAGACAACAGGGTTGTTAGTTGTTTTTTTTTCTTCGTATTAATTTAGTATATTTTTGTTTTTTTTCCCTTCTCTTTTAATTCAATAAATAAAGTTCATAAAGAGTTGTCCTTAACACTTACAATTAATAAAAATATAAGTAAACAAAGGTAGTAAACCAGGTCGTTATAAATTTAGTTCATTAAAGATCATTCATTATAACCTGCTCGTTATAAAACGCGTACGCGTTGACCAGACCTGTAGAACCATCCCGTACCTGACCCTGCCTCTTTAGTAGAACACCACTGATCGGGGATTTTTACAGGTAAAAATCTCCAGAAGAAGGAGGGCAGTATAACGAGCAGCGGGCAGACCACACCGCCAGAGCCATGACGTCACAGCGC
Source organism: Apotomis capreana (assembly GCA_947623375.1). Classification (NCBI taxonomy): domain Eukaryota; kingdom Metazoa; phylum Arthropoda; class Insecta; order Lepidoptera; family Tortricidae; genus Apotomis; species Apotomis capreana. The sequence continues at coordinate 3,847,192 of OX392501.1, forward strand.
GCGGCACCGGAGCGCGGGCGGCAGGGAAAGCGACGCGCCGTGTACCGTTAGGCCGCTATATAAGCCGACGCGCGCCCAGTACGGGCAGCGGTGTGTTACCATCTCTCGAGCAGTAAGGTCGTGTGAGCGGCTCCAACTGTGAGGCATTGTAAACCATCGCTCCCCGCAGCGCAGAGTGTTTACCACGCTCCTTGCGACGCCGTAGGTCCTCCGTCAATCTAGGTAATGGTGTGAGGTCGATATCCAGGTGTCCTAAGCTAAGTCCTAGAGCCGTCCCTAGCGCAGAGTGTTTACCACGCTCGTTGTCGCTACAACCGGGGGCTGTTCCCAGCGCAGAGTGTTTACCACGCTCGTTGTCGCTGACACGGGGACCTAGTGCTTACGCTCCTGGACCACGCTGCCGGCGCGGTGTGTTTACCACGCATCTAGCCGTTCAAGCAGCCGGGAAATCTATCCTTAAGCGCGGTGTGTTTCTGGCCGCACCTGCGATTAGGGGTAGCTTTCCACGAAGGATACTGACCAGGCTCCCTTGCCACGCGTACTAACCACTAACTGTTCCCCGACGGAACGCTAACCCGACGCGTGGCCGGGACACCGAGTCCCCTAGGGAATTTAGGGACGTCTAGGATAGGTCGTCTAGGTTTTAGGGTAGGATTAAGGTTGACTATAAATAAACAGGCATAAAAGCCCTCAGTTTGTTAGTATATGACATCCTAGTTTAATTTATCCCCCGCTCCTTGCCTCCCGAACTAAGCTAGCTCGGAAAACCCTCAAGATCCCGTCTGGATCGAGGGATATGTACTAGTGTCTAGGCCCGTTACGTCCTAATCTACATAGCGGGGCTAAACACTACGTCACAACTTATAACATACATCTTTAACCATAATCAGAATCATTTATTGCAATCATGTTCATATCTTTTATGGTGTTGCAAAATAAAGTAAGTAGGTACATGATACCCTGTTAGGGTACACAAAATAGGTCCTTAATTAGAATTAAAATTAAATTAAATTGGAATTAAAGTCAAAGTGGAAGTTTATATGTGAATTTGCAATTGTTCTTAAACTATAATTAAGCTACTAACATTATTATTATTTAAGCCTTCTATCGGACATTTTTTTTATATATATTCCCCAATGATTATTTCCATTTATTTTTTTGTTTCATTATTTTTTCTTTTTATTCGTATATATCCCTTTTTTTTAATTTTTGCATGTCCGTTTGCCAGGTGGCAAAGGCCTCCTCCAATCTTCTCCATTCTGGCCTTTCTATGGCCACTCTACCCCATGTTATTCCCGCGACCTGTCTTATGTCGTCATCCCACCGTCGCAGTGGTCTACCTCTCTTCCTTTTTCCATTCCTTGGGTACCATTGCGTGACTACTTTGCTCCATTTGTCTTTTCCTCTAACCATGTGTCCAGCCCATTTCCATTTTTGTCTTCTAATTTTCCGAGTTATATCCTGAACTTTAGTCTTGTGTCTGATGCTGCTGTTCCTTACTTTATCTATTCTTCTGATTCCTACCATACTCCTTTCCATTGCATGCTGGCATATGGAGAGTCTATTTGATATGTCTTTAGTTAGAGCCCATGTTTCACTTCCATATCCTAACACTGGCAGGATGCATGTATTAAATAATTTACTTTTAGTTGTTATGTGTAAGTTCTTGTCCTTCATCACTTCCTTTAGTCCCCAGTATTTCTTCCAACTGTTCGCTATTCTTCTTTCTACTTCTTTATTTATGTTGTCTTTTGGAGACATCAGTTGCCCAAGATATATATATTCTTCAGTGTAGGAGATCTGAGTCTGGTCCACTGTTACAGGATCTTTGTTGCCATTAGTCATAATTTTAGTTTTTTCCGGGTTTAGTTTCAGTCCTGCTTTTGCACTTTCTGATGCTAGATCGTTAATCATCTTATTCAGATCCACTGATGTTTTCGCAAATAGCACAATGTCGTCTGCGAATCTTAAGTGCGTTAATGTGCGGCCATCTATGCTTATACCCAAGTCTTCCCATTCGAGGCTCCTGAAAATCATTTCTAATACTGCTAAGAATAGTGTTGGTGAGAGGGGGTCCCCCTGCCTCACGCCTTTTTGTATTTGGAACATATTGCCTTTCTTTTCTAGCTGAATGCATGCTGAGCTGTGTTTGTAGATATTCTTTATAATTCTTATGTATTTATGTTCTATTCCTTGGTCCCTTAATGCTTCCCAGATTTTTGTATGTATTAAGGAATCGAACGCTTTACTATAATCGATAAAGGCTAGGTAGTATGTTAGTTGGTATTCTGCATATTTCTCTATAATTTGTCTTACAGTATGGATGTGGTCTAGTACAGAAAAGTCTCTGCGGAATCCTGCCTGTTCTATTGGCTGCTGTTCGTCCAATTTTCTTTCTATTCGTTTTAATATAATCTTTGCAAAGGTCTTGTATATATTGGACATTAAACTGATGGGTCTGTAGTTTCCAATGTCGCAGTGGTTGCCTTTTTTAAACATGAGGATTATGTTTGACTCAGTCCATTGTTTTGGGATGACTTCCGTGTTTAAAACAGTGTTGAATATATCTGTGAGTATAGGTGTTATTATAGGTTTCGTTTGTTTTAATATTTCGTTACATATGCCGTCTGGTCCAGGAGCTTTATCTTTCTTTTGGGTGTCAATAGCTTTTACAATTTCTTCTTGCATGATGGAAGGTACCATTACATTTTCAATCAAGTCTACTTCTCTATAAGTTGTGTTGTTTTGGTATAATTCCGTGTAGTAAGTTGTAGCGATCTTTAATATTTCTTGTCTGCCAGTCCTTTTAGTCCCCTTACTGTTTTCCATCTTGACTATCCATTCTTTTTTGTTGGTCAGTTCTTTGTATGCCTTTTTTATTCCACCAGTCTGCTTGATATGTCTCTCTATTGTTTCCAGTCGATGTAATCTTCTATCTTTTCTTATGTTTTCATTTATTTCTTTGCTAATTCTTGCTATTTCCCTCCGATTAATGTCTATAGTTTTTGTATTTATTAAAGCGGCTCTTTCTTCAAGAAGGCTGATAGTTTTGGTTGTCATCCATTTATTTGAATCTGCTTTCTTGGTGTTATATTGTTTAGTAGTGTTTGTGATTGTACTTTCCAACCAGTTGTATTTTTCTTGTATATCGGCATCTTTTGTTTCACTTTTGTATTCCTGTAGTTTTAGGTTTAGTGAATTAGCTATTTGGTCTATTAAATGGATGTTAGATTTAATATTCTCTGGATTTATAATCGGCCTTGGATTCTTAGGTTGTGATGACCTCATTTCAGCTTGGACCATGCGATGGTTGGTGTTGAAGTTTAAGTTATTAATGACATTCATATCCAGGAAACATTTGGGTTTATTGGTCATTATAAAATCAATTTGGTTTTTAGATTTACCGTCGGGAGATAGCCATGTCCACATTCTGTTTTTCTTTTTCTTGAACATAGAGTTTAATATAGTCAGGTTATTTTCCATAGCAAAGTTTAGTTTAAGCTACTAACATACAAAAATTATTTGATTTCTACCAATGTTTTGTCATTAAAAAATTCATCAACTGTAATAGTAACATTTATCAATAAGCAATTTCTTTCATTTATTCTTAAATAATTTAATATCAGTCACTAGTTTTATGGATTCAGGTACTTAATTCATGATACATATACATTGGTAATAGGGACCATTTTTAACGATAGCAAGTTTTGTGCAAGGTAGTTTTAATTGATACACTATTAGGTTTACGGATTTCTGCTGATTCAAATAACTGCGGGTGATTTCTGATGAAAAGTGCTGCCTCTAATATATAAATACAAAGTAAGGTTAAGATGTTATGCTGTTTAAAATGAGGGCGACATCTATTAGGTATACATACAGCTTATTTAGGAAACTTAATGTTCCCAGTGTACAAAGTTAAAAGTATATTTGGTTTTATTATAACTACTACATATTTAGTTCCATTTTCATTATTGATATAAGAATTAATTTCATCAAATGACATGAATATGATACATAAAATGAAGAGTTCATTCAAGTTTGATGTTTAGATCCATAGGTTAACTCTTAGGTAACTTTCGTTATTTGTTCTATGAGATCACCCATATGGAATAATTTGCACAAGATCGAGGTCAACACCGGACGTCTTGTTTACGGTCTTTATAAGGCGAAGCAGAGGTTTAGCAATAACTCAATGAACTCGCGTAGGACGTAAGAGGTGACTTACCAAATGGTACACATTCATGCGAGAACTTTCTAAATTCTTATACGGTCAGCTAAACTTAGTGAAATTTCTGTAGCACTACTTTTAAATAAACGATTGTTATGGTAATTATTATAAAAATAATAAATTACTTCATAACTCAGGATCTGACAGCAGTTTTGTCATAATCCGACTAATTTGAAAAGTTTAGGTTTAATTTGTTAGAGATTGACAGATGAAATGAATGGACTTGCAAGAAGATGAAGGTGTACGTTCCAAAAATAGTTTTGGAACGTACACCTTCATCTTCTTGACTTATAGAAGCCAAAAAATAAATAATAAACGGCATATGTATTTTATTTATTCAATAATTACTCAAGTAATATGACTAATATGTCAGCTTGTGTTGTGTGGAACGAGAAACATGTAAAATGTAGAAAAATAATCATTTGGAATTTATATTAATGACGAATAAGTATTTGGGCTATCAAGTTATTGTCAATCTCTCCTTACTAAAGCTGTATGATGATTTTGGGAACAGTACTTCAGCGATTTCTTATTTATGAATAAAAGTCCGAATCGCTGATTCTCACGATACTTTAAATATTTTGGGAGTCAATGATTCATAGTGTTAATTCTAAATGTGAGAGGCCTTCAATAGCTATAGAACGATATTATTCGTAAATATTTTTATTGTGAATAATAAAAAAATCATAGTGGTTACTTAAATAGTGAAATGGTGCAAGTTCTATTTCACAATGCGGACCGCAGTTGACCAAATTAAGAGAACTTCTTTGCAGCGTTGCCAGATGGTTACATTTGTTACATTTTTCGTAACTTTTGACCCTCTCTCGTAACATGTAAGTAACTTTTGATTTCTGGGGAATTTTCGTAACTTTTCAATAGGCTTTGTTAAAAATACTAAAGTGGGAACATTAATATCGATTCTGAATCCAAATAACATGTACTATCGGGCAAAAATATATCATGTGTATACCACTGATAAAATTAATGAAAATTTCGATAATGGATTTCAGTTTTTTTTTTTAAATAAGTACCATTAATGTAATAATCTACTATATATTCGGAATCAGCGTACGAAGCCCTTTCATAAGATACGCCATAATATAATAGGATTCATAACATAATATGTGAAAATCCTATACAAAAATGTTTGATTTTAACTCGAGGGACTGCACCAAAATTTAAGATGGCTATCCTTCTAAAAATATTCTTAGGATTCGAAGAACTTCCGATCGTCAAATCACTTCGTTGTCCATCTGTCAAGATACAAACGATTATGTTCCGTTTATATCCGAAATCCGTAAATTTGTATTTATAATTAAGCGATCACATTTTTGTAGAGGTTAGAAAGTAAACAGCGGATGGATGAGTAAGTTCGAGCGCCAAGGTGAGGCCCTAGATAATACAAGTCCATGTATTGTACTTTCGGCCAAGACAATATTATAATATTTAATAATATGTATATGATGCTTTTAACAACTAATAAAATAAAATAAATATTTACACAATATCGCAAATCGAGATTAACATTATGTTACTCCCGTCAGTTTTAATTTTTTAAATATTTTCTTTCATCTGCACTCTTAAATTTTGTCATACAAGTCGTGATAAATTCAAAAACCTAACAAATATCAATATCAACAGTCAATAAAAATAGAATACAATTCCGTAATAAAAATAGAATACAATTCCGTGATTAAGTTTTTAAAATAAAATTTGTAATTTATCTAACGCATATATTCGGTGTACTATCAGTGCAGATACCTGTAAGAATTTTGAATTGGCTGCTTTTATCAAGCAACACCACTCGCTTAACAGACTATCTATTAGCCAGTACTTAATATATAATCCTCCTAGCCTTTGTCCCATTTTTTGAGAATGAATTCTCAATCGGGGTCTGCTACCTAAATCCCAAGATGTGGCGTAGGCACTAGTTTTTACGCAAGCGACTGCCATCTGACCTTCCAACCCAGAGGGGAAACTAGGCCTTATTTGGGCTTAGGTGGTTTCCTCACCATGTTTGCCTTCACCGAAAAGCGAGTGGTAAATATCAAAATAAATGACATTCCGTACATAAGTTCCGAAAAACTCATTGGTACGGGCCGGGTTCGAAACCGCGACCTCTGGATTGAAAGTCGCATGCCCTAACCACTAGGCTACCACCGCTCTATCTATTAGCCAGTACTAAACATTAAAACTGAGGCGTCTTCCTTGATTTTTTTTGTCTGATTTTTAATTAGCGGGAGTAAACTGATGCAATTTTTTACGAGCTTAATTTGATTAAGTTTAATTTGGTTTTAACATATAATTTTTTATCAATAAGTCAATCTAATATCAGCAATTACGTGTTTTCTCATTCATTTTTTTAAGAAATAATTTCTGAATAACGAAAATATAAATTACGACATCCGTCAAAACACTGGATAATTAAAAATTCAACTTTAGATATAAAACTGTTAGAGTGGATATTATGCGTTTTAAAAAAATGTACCTACCTCAAAAATTATGTATTCTCATTGGTAAATTTACTTTGACATTTGTTGTGATTGGTCCAATTGTCGTTTATAACAACAACGTTTATGTTTATGTCAACAAGATTATTGTATATATGGACAGTTTTCAACACTATACACAGCTTCACGTCACATGGAAAGCATCCAACCAGGTGGATCGACCTGGTTAGGTTTGCGGGAAGCAATTGGATGAGGGCGGCGCATAACCGATCGTTTTGGAGAAATTTGGGGATGCTTTTGCCCAGCAGTGGACGTATAATATTGGCTGATATGATGATGATGATGATGACACAGTTTCCCATGCCAAATATAGATTTATAGACTACTATTTATATTTTTTTGATATTACGGACTTATTTAAAGTAAATATTCGATACTTTTATTTCATAGTTTGTACCTTTGGAACTTTTTTTATTAATATCAAAATGTAACTTTCCCAGCAAAAATGTAACTTTTCGAGGAATTAAACGTAACTTATGCCACAATGGCTCTGGCAACACTGCTTCTTTGTTTAGTCGCGTAATAGTCAAACTGACAACTTCACAAAAATAATTGTCAACATTCAACAAATGCCATAAGTCCTATAAGTCATTGCGAAATTGGTCGTTTGTGTATTCTTTGAAAATAATTGATATGTAGTTTATGACAATAATAATGATATTCTAAATTTCTAGCAATTTAAAGACTTATGATATCAGTAATTTAGTTACAATGGTGAGATAATGTTTTCTGTAAAAATGTGCTTGTTGGATTTATAGTTGGCGCGCTCTACTGGTCACGCAACGTGGGTAGATATTTTATTATTGTTTTAATTTAATATTTTTTTAGTCTACCCCGCCGCCACAGCAGCCTCAGGCGCGGCGTTCCGCTGGCGACAGTAAGAAATCTACCCCACCGGCCACTACTATAGTCACTAGAAATGGTGCCCGCCAAGCGAAAATTCAGACGCGAGCGATGTCTTCGGGAGCTAAAGTAAGTCTATTAAGTTAATTGACCAACTGTCTTACGTTATTATAGCCATAATAACCTTACGTGTTCTGGTTGGGGTATAGCAAAGGGTGCGCAGGACTTAGAAGTCCCATAAGCGGCGCACCCTTTGCTATACTCTGACCCGTGTTCTTGAAATTAAGTTATGTACTGTATTTTAACAGATGAAGCTTGTTGTTTACACAATTACTGTTAGTATTGAAATATTTTGTTTGGAATATACCCATTTTTTTGTTCAGACAGCCGCTAGTAAGTCTTCTTCTAAACCTACACCCATAGATTAAATATATCTGGTCTATTTATTCAGAGAACATAAGGCAACACTTTTAGATAATGGTCCTTATCATTTGCGTAAGTCATTACAGAGTGAGTGATTGTCTTTACTAAACATGTAAGTGTTTATCATCTTTATCAACCTCAACGAAATATTCCGTAAAGTTCAACTTATGAATGTTAAAGATTGGTTACAACACAGATATTAATGAACCATTTTGGAATAGTCAAAAACTTATATAGAGTTTATACGCTTATTTCACAATGTACAATATACTCTATTTACTCTTATTGCACAATATACAAAGTGGAAAACAAAATTCCATTAACTTGCTCCTCAATATGTGAACTCCTGACCGGACTACTGGACTTAACTGCTGCTGCATGTTCACAACATGGTGAGGAATTGTGGGCCAATAATAATCAGAGCTTTGGAACTCCGTCAGGGGTATAGAAGGTAGGTGTATGAGTGCCAGGATTATGACAAACCATGATGCTAACTAAAAAAAACTTGATCTTTTTCTACATATTTTATTTTGCTACCAGTGCCCATGTGTAGGTGTAGCAATGGGCAACACAGCAATTAAATCTGAACCGTGAGATTGTGTTATTTTTTAACTTTATTTGCTTTTATGTTTATTATGTCCAGTATTACTGTGGACTATGTGCTCCATAACAAAATGGTTATGTTGAGTAACATAGTTACAGTTACATATCATCTTTAGTCAATAACAATTTATGTTATTGTGTATAGTTAGCAACTATGTTGTTAATTGTATTATTTTCAGTGTTTACTATGAAATAATAAATAATGAAATTTATTCTGCAAGTAGGCCACAAGGGCACTTTTACATGTCTGAGTCTACCGGCATTTCACAAGAGGAGACCCCTGTTGAGAAGAAACGCCGAAAGAAACTCAACAGTCAGTCATTTTTTCAGAAAGCATAAGTACTTAACTATTACAATGATATGAACTTAACTATACGTAGTTCTACAAGAAAACATATTAAAAGTGTATTTTAAGACATAAGTGAGGAAAAGTGTAAGAATAAAATAGAAACTACAAGAAAGCCTGACAGTTTATCACAATTTATGTACGTTTGATATGCTTTCTTATTAGAACTGTGTCCCTTAAACTAGTTAGGTACAATCTAAGAAGGAGTCAGCTATGCGGTTTCTGGTGCATTTTTGTCTGTCAGATAGTCCTCTACTGTATAATATGCTTTTGACATTAGAGATTTTTTTAAATAATTTTTGAGAGATGGAAAGGCTAATTTTAAAACATGATCAGGTAACTTGTTATAAAAATGAACACATTGACCTAAAAATGATTTACTTACTTTACGAACACGAAACTTTCTAATAGCAATTTTATTTTTATTTCTAGTGTTGAAACTGTGGACATCGGAATTTTTTGTAAATGAATCTAGGTTTCTAATAACATACATAATACTCTCATAAATATATTGGGACGCTACAGTTAAGATGTTTATATCTTCGAAAATGTCTCTTAAGGAGTCACGAGAATTTAGGTTATATATAGAACGAATGGCTCTTTTTTGTAGCACAAATATAGTCTGAATGTCAGCTGCTTTGCCCCAAACCAGAATACCATATGACATGACACTATGAAAATAACTATGATAAACTAAGCGAGCTGTATCAACATTACTCAATTGTCTGATTTTCCTAACGGCGTACGCCGCTGAACTTAATTTACCTGCAAGCACTGCTATATGTGGACTCCATTGCAAATTACTGTCCAATGTTATACCTAAGAATAATGCCTTATTCACTATTTCTAAACATTCACCATTAAGTAATATAGTAGAATCTACCGCCGTAACATTCGGTATGGACTTAAGGAGTCTGTGTCATGTTTCATAACATACTGTTTATGTTGAGTAACATAGTTATTAGCTTTATATAGTGAGAATGAATTGTATCATTGAAACCACTAAACATACTTTCAAAACTACATTATTCTATTTTTAATTGGACAAAAACTAAAAAGAAGACTTGTTTTGACTACTGAATTTTGTTACATCACAATCCGGTATCTACATAGAAACTTCATACTAACAGATCGTTTTTGACATTTCATAAAGAGTAGCTGATTTGAGCTGTCACCAAATACTGTATTTCATGTAGTTAGCACTTACCATGTATGCAATGATAATACATTTCAGTGATGTACCAAAAATAATAATAGGTATAAGAAACTTACTGATCAGTAAAATTTGGAAATCCAAGACTGAAATTGTTATATTTATTTGTTGGGTAGGATAATTTTATTCCTAATACACGCGCACACTTTTAAATCGAATGATCACTATCACTACCCACTCAATTTCTTTGAATTTTGAGTTGGACTCTATTTATATAATAGAATAAGAGCGGTGACTGACAGGTAGCCGTAGTTACCAAAAGCAGTTGATTGGATAGATAGTATAAAACAAAGTCGCTTACTGTCTGTCTGTACCTATGTCTGCTTAGATCTTTAAAACTACGCAACGGATCTTGACTTTTTTTTATTAATTAATTTATTTATTTAATCTTTATTGCACAAAAGAAAATTTATCGTACAGAAGGCGGCTAGTATTGAATAATGCACTGCTAATGTGCCATACGAATCCCAAAATGACATATTTAGGTACGAAATTATTGTCAGTTACGTCGTTTTATCTGAGGAAGGCAGAACTATGAATAACAATTCAATTGTAACAATAGCAAGTGGACGAGTCAGTGCTATTTATACTTCCCGATTCACAAGTCGCCTTCGGGCTGTCATAAGTTCTTTATTTGCTGTAATATTGAATATGGCTGTTACAAGGTATTTTGCATTTATATATATTCAGATTATTACAGTATTTGGAACATATGCTGGCTTAGAAGTGAGACCTTAAACTGCTTAAATAAGTTTTAATGGCGGCAAATGCTCTTTTACGGCGTGTTTGCTACCTGGGTTAGCCTTAGATGTAATGAAAGCGAGTGTCACATTAAGTCACGTGCCTATGCAATATACCTATTGTTGCGTGTCTAAGACCGGCCACACACAGTCGGAATTCCGGTCCGGTTCGAACGGAAGGACGTTACTGTTGAGTTTCTTTCGGCATTTCTTCACAACAGTGGTCTCCTCTTGTGAAATGCCGGTAGACTCAGACATGTAGAAGTACCCTTGTGGCCTACTTGCAGAATAAAGTTCATTATTTCATTTCATTGTAAGCATATGACTCTTTGCAGCCTTCAGCGTCAGTTGCCATGGTGAAGCGGCGCGCACAGCAGAAGAAAAAACAGTGTGTGGATACTGTGCTCAGGGACCCTTATCAAATTGTAAGTATTATCACATAACAACACTTTCGCCTGTCAATGTCATTGTCTTGGCATTGATAGCGCTTACGCTGCGTTCAGTCTAGAAGTGAAGCCGTGTGTGTGTGCGGTTCACCGTGGCGTCACCTATAGGTTTCACCGGAAGACCAGCGCTGGTGCCTCGAAAAGGTCCCACCTCAGCATAATGCTAGCTCGAACGCCAGCGCTGATCTTCCTTCTGCGTTGGTATTGGGATGAATACTTCTTTAATTATCTATAATATTTTATCAAACATGCAATGAAATGACGTCATAACGTGCGTTATAACAGGCTTCGAAATATCACGTTTCGGGCGGAACTTCATACAAAATTGAATGCCTAAGCCGGGAAGTAGTTTTTTAAGCATGGCTTTGTTCATGAACAGGCTAAAGAGCTGCTTATTTTTTGAGTGGAGTATTTTTTTATTTCACTGCATATGTTTGAGAAGAGCACTATACAGGCATAGCCGTGAAAGCGGCTTGCCGGCTTCGTATCACTATCCGGCCTTCCTACGGTCGGCTACGTTCTATACCTATTCACCCGGCAGGCCCTTCTTTCCCGGCGTCTCTAGTAATGTACTATTTTACAGGCAATGGAGTCAAAGACCAAAGTGAAGGGTCCCACGGGGTTCGTCACGGAACCCCGTATGGCGGAGCACCGCTGCCTCTGGGACGATAACTACCCAGAGTGTCCGGAGAGACTGACCAGTGTCATTAACAGGTAATCTATGCAGTTATTCGGAGACCTGACAATAGGCGTGCGGACATGTTTTTTTTTTGAAGATGTCAAGAGATTATATTTTTTATTGGGATCGAATGTGCATATGGGTCTACCTACACTTAGACTACTCTGAAAGTCAGAAATGACCTTCAAAGTTCAAAATTCCTACAGAGGATTAAAAACGCTCCATACAAAAGGCCTACCTGTATATGACGCGTGACGTCATCTGTGGATTGGGTACCAGTATAATATGTTTGGAGGAAATAAATCATTTGCCATTTTCAAAAAAAAGAGTGCGTTTTGTTCGTGGTTGTCATACAATTATTGTTTTGTTAAATTATGAGGATTCTGAAAACAATTTTAAATTTTATTTTTGGTAAAAATGAACTCAAAAAAATTTCGTACCTTAAAAATTACTAAAATTCACAGCTTCCTTAAAGTAGGTACTAAATAGTCTAGTTGCACAATATTTTGAAATGAATAATCTGTTATTATGTATGTATGTTTGTATGCATGTGTGTATTTGTTTGTTACCTGTTATTTAAGAAGTTTTCAGTATAATTATACCTTTTTTTGTAACCATTCTTTTAATTTAAGTTTGCATTTATATGTATTTATAAATATAGAATTTTATAATAGTATAAATATCACAAAGGGGATCACTAGTTTTCCTTTCAATCCGTAGGTGCCATGAACTAAACCTAATAGAGCAATGCAAGCAGTACGAGCCGCGGGCGGCGACCAAAGAGGAGCTGAGCGTGCTCCACTCGCCGACGGTGTTCGAGCTGATGGAGACCACCCACCGCAACCAGGACCTGGAGTACTTGGAGGAGGTGTCCTCGAGATATGACGCGGTGTATATACATCCGGTAAGGATTATTCGTTTTTCATATTAACTTGTGGTTTTTAAAACTGCCACCTACAACAACTTTATTCATGCTCATTGCTGAGCTCATTTGGAGAATTAAATTCAGGCAATAATTGAGCACCCTAAAAAAATGTTTGAATTTATTTTTCTGTGTGTAAAGAAATATAAGAAAATAGATAAAATAACCGAAATCTACGTATAGTTGTACCTGTATAGAGTTGTAGTCTTCGACCTATCCGCGAAAAAAAATAAGCTGTCAATAATACCAAGTTTTTAATAAACCTCAGACAGTAACCTTTCCATTGTGTTTTACCTCTACATTTTAGAATGAGTAAATTTTAATAAATTAATACTAAAATAATTAGTAATCTTAGGAAAAATATAAAAACAGTGATTACGTCCTCTTTCTTATCGGAATACAGAAAAGTAAACAAATTGTAGTCTTAAAAATATGAAATCTTGTGAATAGGTCCACGTTCTTATTTTTGAACTTTTTAACACAACATTTCGATTTCGTCCCATATCCTACCTCGTTTGGGAACAAGCAAATAATAATTGCCCAAAAACAGAGTATAAAACGAAACATGATGAGTTCCTTAATGTCTATTCGATAGAATATCGACCACAAGCTCGCTTGCTATCTATTTACCAATTTGTGGATAAAGTTACTCCCAAACTGAGTCAAAATGTTGTCATTACATATACAAAACTTGTAACTTTTCCTTCAGAGCACTCACGAACTCGCACTCCTGTCCGCCGGGTCGACCATCGACATGGTGGACCGAATTGTCTCCGGTGAAATCCAGAACGGAGCCGCGTTCGTGAGGCCCCCGGGACACCACGCGATGCGGGCCGAGCCCTGCGGGTATTGCTTCTACAACAACGTAGCCTTAGCAGCGAAGCATGCGATTGAGAAGCGGGGACTGAATAGGTGAGTCACTGTAATAGATGAACTTTAGTTACAAGCTGGGTGACCATCGGCATAACGGACCGGATATTGTCTAGAAAGGACCATAAATGAATCGCATTGTGAGGCTCCAAGGACTCCACGCGATGTGCGGAGAGCCGTGTGGTTCCTGCTTGTACAACAACGTCGCCTTAGCAGCGAAGCATGCCATTGAGAAGCGGGGACTGAATAGGTAAGTCACTGTAATAGATGAACTTTAGTTACAAGCTGGGTGACCATCGACATAACGGACCGGATAGTGTCTGGAAAGGTCCAGAAAGGAGGCATTGTGAGGCCCCCGGGACACCACGCGATGCGGGCAGAGCCCTGCGGGTACTGCTTGTACAACAACGTCGCCTTAGCAGCGAAGCATGCCATTGAGAAGCGTGGACTGAATAGGTTAGTCATTCTAGACTTATATGCAGCATTTTTGATCTCACTCCAAAGTCACCACGTCTTGGCGTGATGAAACATTTCATTCATAAAGCCATCATAAAAATGTTAAGTAACTTTGTTATTATTCAACATTAAATAAAAAATTAAATGTGGTATTTCCACATAAACAATCGAATCGATAAAAAAGATTCTATACAAATATTAAGAATTGTGTAAATTAAATTTTTGTTTCAGGATATTAATCGTTGATTGGGATGTCCACCACGGGCAAGCTACGCAACAAATGTTTTACGACGACCCGCGGTGAGTATAATTATATAAACGGGATTGCATTACTGATTAGAAAAATAAGACGAAAACGGAACCTGGTATTTGGCGTTCGTTTATCATAGATTTTACAAAAAAAAGCATTTAGGGGTGCCGGTTTACGTGGGTCATAATAATACAAAATTGCATCGGATGGTTCTAGAAATTAGTCAGTCAATCGAGACGCTAAAATGTCGAGTTTAATATTCTGAAATCAGAAGATATTTAATTTCATACCAAAAATTCGAAATATATATATGTATATAAACTGTGAGTTTTCTTGCGGTGCTTCTTTCTCATCAGAAGGCCTTAATTGAAAGCGCTGGTAGATTCCTAAATTTTCGAATGTAATGGATTCACAATTACATGAGTTATATTCAGATTCAGATTATTTTGATTCACGAGTAAAAATATATTTCCATTTTATGAAGGTAATATAATATTAGCGTATACACGACGCAAAGCTCTCTCGATCGATATTCTATATCAATTTTGATCTGTTAGAATTTTGGAATGTTGTCAATTGACTTTTAAATACTTTTGCCGACGTAGTTAGCGCAGTGGTAAAGCAGCTGCCTACTGAGCCCGCGGTCCTAGGTTCGAATCCCTGCAAGGGCAAATATTTGTGTGATGGACTCGAATATTTGTACCTGAGTCATGAACGTTATTTGTATGTATTTATTTATCTAAATATGTTTATCGTCGTCTAGTGTCCATAATATATACTGTGTATATACTGGGTATTGCTTGCGAGGGACGATGATTGAAACACAAGTATTTCGAGACTGACATTTATTGTTTGCACGGTAGGCAGCAGCAAAAATACAATGTACCCACATGTATATAAATATACAGCACATAACACAAGTCTATTATGGTGCGTCTCCATTGACCCGGAGCGGGGCGGAGACGTGCGGAATAGACCAATCACCTAAATTGAAATCTTTATTTCACCTCCGTTTCACTTTTTTAATTGGTTGATTCTGCATGTCTCCGCTCCGCACAGAGCTTACTGTGGGACTAGACTAGATCGATTTGTGTGAGTTGTCCGATATTTATTTAAATACTTCTCGATTAATTGTTTCTGTGATTTATGAAACTGTTTTTGTTCGTCTGCCTCTGACTGTGTATGTCTTCCTTATCTGTTTTGTATATGTATATACGAGTATTTGTGTATTAGGTTTATATACAACGTGTCCCAAAATTCAACGATAAGCGGGCACCAGAAGATGGATCTGGTCATGATACCTCGAGAAAAAAAAAGAAAAAAAATATATCTCAATCCCTTTAGAAATTATTAAAAAAAAATGAAATTTTTAAAAATATCGACACCCCTAATGGTACTTTTAAGGACCATGCCTACAGTTTTTGGAATATTACAGATATTTTTTTTGTATCGGCAACCTAAGTAGCCCTGCTATCTACCACAGCCCTTAAAAATATCAGAATACATGTAGTTTTAACACAAAAAATAATCAAGTTTATTTTTACCTCAAAAATTGTTAATGATTTTTTCTTTCAGTCCACTTTCAATCATCATGGTGCATAAAAAAAGTATTGACACTACTATGGCAAGTGTTTTTAAAAGTTGGCGCAACTAACCAAGATTCCAAAATGGTAAGATACTCTTGGAAAACAAGCCCCGAAAAAAAAACAGCTATTTTTAAACAAGAACCGACATTTTTTAATGTTGACAGTAATCACTTACGTGCTACCACTAACCCGTCCCGAACTCAGACTTGAACTATGCTGCTGCAGAGACACTGAGGCACCCTCTGGGTGGAAAGGCTAGCCTCCAGGAGCGGGTCACCGGCCCTCTGCCTATCCGCAACCCATCAGCCTTTCCACCCAGAGGGTGCCTCAGCGTGTCTCTGCAGCAGCATAGTTCAAGTCTGAGTTCGGGACGGGTTAGTGGTAGCACGTAAAAGTAAGTACTATCAACATTAAAAAAATGTCGGTTCTTGTTTAAAAATAGCTGTTCTTTTTTCGGCGCTAGTTTTCCTAGAGTATCCTACCATTTTAGAATCTTGGTTAGTTGCGTCAACTTTTTAAAACACTTGCCATAGTAGTGTCCATACTTTTGTTATGTACCATGATGAGTGAAAGTGGACTAAAAGAAAAAATCATTCAAACATTTTGTGATAAAAATAATTTTGATTATTTTTTGTGTTAAAACTACATGTATTCTGATATTTTTAAGGGCTGTGGTGGATAGCAGTGCTACTTAGGTTGCCGATACAAAAAAAAAAAAATCTGAAATATTCCAAAAATTGTAGACATGGTCGTTAAAAATACCATTAGGGGTGTCGATATTTTAAGAATGTCATTTTTTTTTAATAATTTCTAAAGGGATTGAGCTTAATTTTTTTTCTTTTTTTTCTCGAGGTATTATGACCAGATCCATCCTCTGGTGCCCGCTTATCGTTGAATTTTGGGACACGTTGTATATCTATTTATGTTTGTGTATATGTTTACTTACTTGTATATTGATAGGTATTTTGTGCTCCCTTTCCCTTCTGCATCACCTAACTCATGGTATGGTTTATACTGATCAACTCCACTACCCAAAGTTACGAGAACAAAAATATCTGAACACGACTTTATGCTCCTGACAATAGGGTCGTGTTCAGATATTTTTGTTACACACTTACGAGAACAAAAATATCTGAACACGACTTTATGCTCCTGACAATAGGGTCGTGTTCAGATATTTTTGTTCTCGTAAGTGTGTAGATGTAAATGAACTCGACTGTACTGTATTGTACTTGTCCCCAGGGTGGTGTACTTCTCGGTCCACCGCTACGAGCACGGCTCGTTCTGGCCGAACCTGCGCCAGTCCGACTTCCACTACACGGGCTGCGGGCGCGGCGCCGGCCGCAACTTCAACGTGCCCCTGAACAAGACCGGCATGGCCGACGCCGACTACATCGCCGTGTGGACGCAGCTGCTGCTGCCGATGGCGCTCGAGGTATTTATTACTCAAGACTAGAAGGCACCTGCAACAAGTAGCATTTAAGGTCATTCACCCAAATTACACACCTAATCCGAAAACTGCTGATTAATTATAAATATAGATCAAAGGCCTCAAAGCTTTCTCTGCTTGTCAATAAGTTAGTAGTTAATTAATGTTTTAGTATTATTCCGCAGTGTTATCCTGGTCACTTTTTACCGATTAC
The DNA here is from genome assembly GCA_947623375.1 of Apotomis capreana. Classification (NCBI taxonomy): domain Eukaryota; kingdom Metazoa; phylum Arthropoda; class Insecta; order Lepidoptera; family Tortricidae; genus Apotomis; species Apotomis capreana. The sequence continues at coordinate 3,864,950 of OX392501.1, forward strand.
GGAACGCAACGGAGGCGGTATACTTAGGCGTTTGGGGTACATGTTGTCTGTCTGTTACCATTTTACTAGAAAACTACTGAACTGATTTCGAAGCGGTTTTTTTTGCTACTCTTAAATGGGTAAGGCTTAGGAACGTTTCAACTGCTCGTTCCTTTGTGTTACGAAATTTTGACGAATATCATCTTATTTTTGGAATCCAGCACAATTCGCGAAAAACACTATAGTTACACCAATAACCCTTTTTTTTGCAAAAATAATGTTAATTCGTGAAAACATAACATTCAAGGAGCGTTCATAACGCTCCTGAGCCTTACCGAAATATGCTTTACGTCACCTTAGACCGTAAGTAACATTTTGAGTTAAAACTTTCGACAAAAGCCCTCATTCTTTGAGTTACAATCCTCATAATTTAACAAAACAATAATTGTATGTAAACACTTTATTGTACATAAAAACTAGAAATACACATAACAGAGGAATAAGCATGTACAAAGGCGAACTTATCCCTTTAAGGGATCTCTTCCAGTTAACCTTTGAGTAAATGAGTGCTAAACACAAATGTAAATGATGTTGTATGACAGCCATGAACTTAAACGCACCTTTTCACGGTGAAAAGGGAAAAATATGAAATTACTTATTTTCTCCATACAAATACCGGTAGGTACCCAATCCACTGTTGACGTCATATGCAGGTAGGCCAAATGTGTGGAGCGTTTTAGTCCTCTGTAGGAATTATGAACTTTGACAATCATTTCTGAATTTTAGAGCAGCCTAAGTATAGGCAGTCCCATATACAGCGTGTATATTTGATACAACCGCATATTGTAGCCAGACGGAGATTTTAGTGCTATAATCTGATATTTCGAGGGCTGAGCGGTCAAACCCAATAAGTATCGAAAAGTAAGTTTCGAGAAAATTGAAGTTGAAAGTTTAAAGACCCACAGATGCGCTTTCTTAGATTGTCATCATATGGAAGTTTGTTAAACGAATACAATAGTTATCGCACTACAATTTTATTACTAATAAGCATACCTGAATGGTTCTTCTTATGAATTATTTCAGTTTCAATTTCATCCGGGAGAGACTTATGGGGTTTTTCCTATAAATTATTTTAAACATTAGGGAATTATTTGGTTTTATTAGTAATTATGTTAACATTTTGTAACTTAAAAGAAGCATTAAAATTAATCCGAATCGCAACTATCACAATAAGTTGGTTCTACATTGTTAACAGTTTTCAATCCATGAATCCACGGGTGAAATTCTTCGGGTATTATACCTTTCTTGCACATTTTCTCCAAATCTTTTTTCTTAGCAATACTAATCGGCAAAGGGCTGTCGTATAACGATTCTATTTCTGCTGGGTATTCCTTTTGTGCAATAGAAGGTGGATTAGATTGTGAAAGTTTTCGCGTTTTTGGAGTATTGGTTGTCGTGTTCGATGGCGAGAGGTCCATGAATAGGAAATCTTCGGACAAGTCATAATTAAAGAAGATCTTGTACTTTTCACCTTTTACATATTTAATCCTTTTAATTTTTAACCACCTTATTTGTTCATTGTTATTGTCCTTAATTTTTGACTTCAGCAAAGCATCTGCCAGTTTAGTAAGGTCTTTCATTTCATTGTATTTAAATTCTTTTATTTTGTAGTTCTCTATTACGTATTTACGTTTTCCTTCTTCTAAATTGACCTGTTTGGTCTGTTTTCTTCTACCTTGTTTAAATATATGTCTCCAATCTGATACGCTATTTCACGAAGTGTTTTCAGCCGCATTCTCTATGGCCGCATGCATGGAATCAACTTCCATGTGCGTATGTCCGCTTTCTAAAAACTTTTGCTCAATCGTGTGATGCATGATTTTGTACGGTCCATAAAAGAAGAGCTGCAATGTTTCTGTTCCGATTTTGCCCTCCACAGGTGTCAGAAAAAATTGTTAGTTGTGTCATATTAGTGGGAAGACATTCTGATAAGTAGTAATATAAACATGTCCCTATTTCACAGCTTCCTTTTTACCCGTTCATTTCTGACCAGCATAAACAATAAGCTGCATTTGGCAAACCAGCTTCATAAATAGTGAAATTATTCAATACTAAGCTTCCTCATGTAATATAAGAGACTCTCACCGCTAGAAGGTATCTGAAGAACAGCTTGTAAGTCCATACTAATAGATCACATTTTTCCTATTTATGTGATCCTGATATTCGAGTTCTAAAGCAGCTTTTGCGTCACCCTCAGCCTTGTCATATTTACAGCATACGCCACACAAGCCTTTTTTCGGTTTAAAAAAACTCATATTGTATTCTTCGCAAAAAAACGAGCGGTACTTAAACTCCGATACTAAGGTCCGCTGCAACTCATCGCATTTTTCCATGTATAGTCTGTATATATTAGTAACAGGGGGCTGTAATTTACCCTTTGAAGTACCTATAAATAAGTCCGTCGAGTTTTCTCTTTTTGTTTATATTTTTTTTCCACTCGACAGGATTGGCTTTCCTGCGGCGTTTTGAAGGTTTGACTGACAGCCACACTCTTTGCAAAACGTCTTCTAGAATAAGGGTTACCATTTCTATATTTGAATTAGTATTTTCAGTGTCTGAGTTATCTGAATCGGAAGATGATCCCGAGCCACTGTCACTTCCGTTTCGCTCAGCCTTGGTTTTATCATTGGGGTCCGTATACTCTGGGTCTAAATTGGAATAGTCACTCCCAAACAAGTTCTCATCAATGTCTAAATCTCTAAAAGTCTCCATGTCAAGGGATATCGCTTGATTACTTGAAACCTGACCTGAAATTAAACCGTAAAGAGAATGTAGGAAGTCATCATAATTTTTATTTATTTTAATAAGACACCAGAAACCTTAAGGATAAGTAATGAAATAAAACTTACCTGAAGAGAATACCGCGCTCTTATCAATGACATTCTCCATCTCGGTAACGATCTCCATTTGAATTTCATCCAAATCCGAAGAGTTGCGGTCATTGTTATGTCTACTTAACCGTGATGACCCTGAAGTGAAAACAAAAAAAATACGTATTTAATATAGATATAAAACCCATTAAGTGCACGTTTTGGGAGGCTAAAGAGATTTATAGGGTTTTACCTAATACAAGAAGCGATTTTTCTATATTTTAATATTAGGTTTTTCTTCTATCTAGACTATAAATACTTACTTAGTTCTTGTCCCAAATGAAGTTTTGTCGGTATCTGCCTTCTCCTCAGAATCATTCTTAACTGTACCTTTAAAATATCGAACAATAAGTCAATTTATTATGATTGGCTAAACAAAATAACAACACTTATCGGGTTTTACTTCTAAAAACTTTAAATACTATCATTTACTTATTTATTTAAACTTTATTGCACAAAAGAAAAACTTAACGTACAAAAAGCGGACATAATGCCATGAGGCATTCTCTACCAGTCAACCTTAGGGCAAAGCAGAGAAATTATAATCATTATTACTAACGTATTTTTTGCTTACAATAGGTACGTTACTATGGAAAACGGTGTGTTCATTTAAACAACCCAAATGACAAGATTAACACTTCTCAAAACACCTATTTTCTGTTAAAAATAAAATTTAGGTTATAATAATTAAGATGATAACAAAGTATGTAACTCCGACTCACCTGATTCCGGATTCCCATGGCGAGCTAAGTTCACCAACATCCTAGATCGGTTCATTGTACTGTTTTTTACTCTCACAATCTTACACTATCATAATTAACCAACTAACGTATTTTTCGATAATTATTTCGAACGCGACGAAGCGCTGCGCACGATTGTCAAACCGAACCAGCGAGTCTAGCGACAGTGACGACACCACGCGGAGATTATCGTGCTGTGGTCAAGTACTACAAGTACTACTTATTTGGTTCTTCCCCTTAAGGTTTTTTGCTACAGTGTTGCTTGTTTTTTGAAGTAAAATCTTATAATTCGTTTTGACTGTGAAAAGTTTTATATTTTCTTAAGGTGAAATCATACACTTATTGATAAATGTCTTTACTATGAAAAAAAAAACGTTACATTTAGAATAATGTATGTTTTAAAACCCGTTTACTAAAAATAACTGTTTTTACCGAAATATATCAAATTCGATGTGAGCTTATTATATTAACGGTAAAGGCCTTTACGTAAAGATAAAGAGTTTTTGCTTGATTATGTAAAAAAAAAGTCACCTTTATTGCTACTTATATGGTTATTCCAAAACACATAGAAAATAACTCAGACACTTAGTGGGTAACGGCATAACCAAAAAGGTTTATATAAGCACAAATCACGATATCTGTATTCACCACTAGAAAGAACATGTAAAGATAGGTATGAATAGTTTATTACTTTAAATTCAAGATTTTTTCGACTTATCGGGTTTGACCAGTCAGCCCTCGATTTATAACAATTATTAACTTAGCGTTAACTGACATAGCGTAATAAATTTTTGAAAATTTTCTGAGCAGCAATGTATATAATAAATAAATAATAAATAAATATTAAGGGACAATCATACACAAATCGACCTAGTCCCAAACTAAGCAAAGCTTGTACTATGGGTACTAGGCGACGATATACATAATATATAAATACATATATAGATAACATCCATGACCCAAGAACAAATATTTTGCACAAATATTTGCCCCGGCCGGGATTCGAACCCAGGACCGCCGACTCAGTAGGCAGGTGTCTACCAACCGAGCCAATGGCGTAGTTATTACTAGTGACAGTTGTGACATCACGATGTTATGTGTCAACAAACAACAACAAACAAGTACATTGCTTGCTGATTTATTTTATATGGAAAAAAAAAAGTTCGATTTTTTTATAATTTATGGATAAATGTATTAATAAGTGCCTATACTAAGCCCCCGTAAAGTATGCGGTTATATCAAGTATACACACAGACATTTGATTCCAATAAAGAATTGAATCGATTTGCATCCTCAAAAAAAAAAATCCGCACGCCTATTGTCGATTAAACTCGTAATATCATTTAATGTAATAAGTACACTCTTTTCCTGGCTGTTTTTCGTGTAGTAAACACGTGTACACTTTATTTACAATATTACGTTCACGACTGTGAATGGTTTTCGGCATTTTCTTTGGATATTTTTAAATATTTGTCTTTTAAAGAAACCACCACGAGTGACATTGCCATTGTTGACAAACCATCATAAAATCATTGCCAGTGTAAGAAATTAGTTCCAGTGAAATTCCGCAATATGGCGCATCCTCGTATATTTCTGGTCAGGCTTTATGTAATGTACTATTGCAGTCGTCGACTACCAGATGGCGCTGCGGCAACCAAGACTGCGTACTTTTTTGTTTCTTGTTTTTTTTTTTTTTAACTGATGTCAATATTTTCTCTCACAGTACCAACCCGAGCTGATCCTAATATCCGCCGGCTACGACGCTGCGGTCGGCTGCCCCGAGGTACATATGTCTCTTAATACCCTATCTGTCTATTGCAGTGGTCGCCCGAGCTCGTGCTGGTGTCGGCGGGGTACGACGCCGTTCTGGGCGACGAGAAGGTCGGATATCCTTTGGGACGGGGTTGGGTTCGGTAGGGTGGTGTCTTGGGCTACGTTCGTAAACACAGAATTGTGTAATGTTTTAGGTCAACATCAATACTTAGGCTAGGCAGGGGTGCAGTACAGGGCGTGTAACCATTAACCCATTAATCTCATCTTTGGAATTGCACCTTAACACGTAAACTGCCAGTAAGATGAGTATGTTTTTCCATTGTAGCCATGGGGGACAGTGTTGGGCGACACCGAATCTATACACATTTCACCACACGGATATTTTTATTTTTCGTTTGCTGGTGTCGTGGGCGTCAATGTAGTGCGATGCTTAGTAATTCGTGCTAAATACACACTTTGATCGAGATCTACGAAATGGGCCTTAAAGCATCGAAAAACGACAGCTGAGCGGAAAAAAATAACCAATCAGGCTGCGTCTTTGTAAAGCTCAAAAGAAGTGCATTTAAATGTGAGGAATTTGATTGGTCCATTTCACACATCTCCGCTCCGCTTCCGTGTATAGGTAGCCTTAATAAAAAGTATGGTTATCGGTTACAAGCCCTGGTGGGAGGTGCTTCCAGCTTCCATATGCTAGCGAGAGATGTCGCTTTTATTAAACGGCACTAACTTTTCCTTGAACAAATACATTTTTACGAACCTAACCTGTTCCAGATCGGTATGTCATGTTCATGTTTATGTGAATATCTAAAGATATTATTGACAGTATCCAACATGGCTTGTCTATGTATCATGATCACGAGTCAAAACATCTAGGGGTTAAAATAACACATCCAATTACCATATTTATAAAACTATGGTCTCTTCAACCATGTGGTATAGAGGTTACAACGTAATGCTTTCTAGATTTCGGGATTTATTTGACGCTGGGACGCTTAAGTTACGAGCCGGCCACGACCATATGCGACCAGCGGCAGCAGTAAAAACAAAATCAGTCAATTAGTCGACGCAGTTGGCTCGGTTTGTAGTGCGGATGCCTACTGAGCTGGCGGTCCTGGGTTCGAATCCCGGCCAGGGCAAATATTTGTGTGATGAACTCGAATATGTGTGCCTGGGTCATAGGTGTTATCTATGCATGTATTTATATATTATGTATATCGTCGTCTAGTACCCAAAAATAGTACAAGCTTTGTTTACTTTGGGACTAGGTCAATTTGTGTATGATTGTCCCTTAATATTTATTTATTAAAAAAAATATAGCAATATATGAAGCACGGCACGAGCCGCCGCGCGCGGTTGCCGCTCTATTTGTTCCCACGCCACGACGCTCGCCGCTAAGCCCAAAATTGTGGCCGGGCCGATATATTTATACATTACATTTCATTAATTCTAGGTTTTCGAACCATGGCCGCTATTTTCGCGAGTCATCGTACAACCAAATTAGCCAAACGTGTCGTTATAATGGTCGTTACGTATTTGTCAGGGCGAGATGGAGGTGACCCCGGCGTGTTACGCGCACCTTCTCAGCATGCTGATGGCTGTCTGTCCGTCTGTCTGTGTGGTGTTGGAGGGGGGCTACTGCCTGCCTTCCCTGGCTGAGGGGGCAGCCCTGACGTTACGGACGTTGCTGGGACATTCGCCCCCCTTCCTTGAGAAGACCGGAGAACCTACTGATGAGTAAGTGTACATGTCTCAGCATGCTGATGGCTGTCTGTCCGTCTGTCTGTGTGGTGTTGGAGGGGGGCTACTGCCTGCCTTCCCTAGCTGAGGGGGCAGCCCTGACGTTACGGACGTTGCTGGGACATTCGCCCCCCTTCCTTGAGAAGACCGGAGAACCTACTGATGAGTAAGTGTACATGTCTCAGCATGCTGATGGCTGTCTGTCCGTCTGTCTGTGTGGTGTTGGAGGGGGGCTACTGCCTGCCTTCCCTGGCTGAGGGGGCAGCCCTGACGTTACGGACGTTGCTGGGACATTCGCCCCCCTTCCTCGAGAAGACCGGAGAACCTACTGATGAGTAAGTGTACATGTCTCAGCATGCTGATGGCTGTCTGTCCGTCTGTCTGTGTGGTGTTGGAGGGGGGCTACTGCCTGCCTTCCCTAGCTGAGGGGGCAGCCCTGACGTTACGGACGTTGCTGGGACATTCGCCCCCCTTCCTTGAGAAGACCGGAGAACCTACTGATGAGTAAGTGTACATGTCTCAGCATGCTGATGGCTGTCTGTCCGTCTGTCTGTGTGGTGTTGGAGGGGGGCTACTGCCTGCCTTCCCTGGCTGAGGGGGCAGCCCTGACGTTACGGACGTTGCTGGGACATTCGCCCCCCTTCCTTGAGAAGACCGGAGAACCTACTGATGAGTAAGTGTACATGTCTCAGCATGCTGATGGCTGTCTGTCCGTCTGTCTGTGTGGTGTTGGAGGGGGGCTACTGCCTGCCTTCCCTAGCTGAGGGGGCAGCCCTGACGTTACGGACGTTGCTGGGACATTCGCCCCCCTTCCTTGAGAAGACCGGAGAACCTACTGATGAGTAAGTGTACATGTCTCAGCATGCTGATGGCTGTCTGTCCGTCTGTCTGTGTGGTGTTGGAGGGGGGCTACTGCCTGCCTTCCCTAGCTGAGGGGGCAGCCCTGACGTTACGGACGTTGCTGGGACATTCGCCCCCCTTCCTTGAGAAGACCGGAGAACCTACTGATGAGTAAGTGTACATGTCTCAGCATGCTGATGGCTGTCTGTCCGTCTGTCTGTGTGGTGTTGGAGGGGGGCTACTGCCTGCCTTCCCTAGCTGAGGGGGCAGCCCTGACGTTACGGACGTTGCTGGGACATTCGCCCCCCTTCCTTGAGAAGACCGGAGAACCTACTGATGAGTAAGTGTACATGTCTCAGCATGCTGATGGCTGTCTGTCCGTCTGTCTGTGTGGTGTTGGAGGGGGGCTACTGCCTGCCTTCCCTAGCTGAGGGGGCAGCCCTGACGTTACGGACGTTGCTGGGACATTCGCCCCCCTTCCTTGAGAAGACCGGAGAACCTACTGATGAGTAAGTGTACATGTCTCAGCATGCTGATGGCTGTCTGTCCGTCTGTCTGTGTGGTGTTGGAGGGGGGCTACTGCCTGCCTTCCCTGGCTGAGGGGGCAGCCCTGACGTTACGGACGTTGCTGGGACATTCGCCCCCCTTCCTTGAGAAGACCGGAGAACCTACTGATGAGTAAGTGTGCATGTCTCAGCATGCTGATGGCTGTCTGTCCGTCTGTCTGTGTGGTGTTGGAGGGGGGCTACTAACTGCCTTCCCTAGCTGAGGGGGCAGCCCTGACGTTACGGACGTTGCTGGGACATTCGCCCCCCTTCCTTGAGAAGACCGGAGAACCTACTGATGAGTAAGTGTGCATGTCTCAGCATGCTGATGGCTGTCTGTCCGTCTGTCTGTGTGGTGTTGGAGGGGGGCTACTAACTGCCTTCCCTAGCTGAGGGGGCAGCCCTGACGTTACGGACGTTGCTGGGACATTCGCCCCCCTTCCTTGAGAAGACCGGAGAACCTACTGATGAGTAAGTGTGCATGTCTCAGCATGCTGATGTCAGTTTGTTTGTTTGTGTGTTGGAAAGGGGCTACGCCCTCCGTTGCCGAGGGTGCCGACGCTTCGATCATTGCTGGGACATTCGCCCCAGCAAGTAAGTCTACTATCTATGCCATAGGTTTTCAAAGTTTAGAGAATGTTCAAATGGGGGCACGGAATAAAAACCAGCTAGGGTTATGTCTGATTATTAGGACTTTGTCACGATATCTGTCCTCCGCCTTTGAGAAGTCGGAAGGACCAGACGACCGGGAGAGGAACCAGCTACCGTGTTGGCACATTCGTCCCCTCACCCATAAGAGAAGACCTAATGCCGAGAAGAATGATGTTCGGAAAACGCACAATCTTAAAACTACTGGAACTAAAATCAGAACCTATGTTATTTAGATAATATATGTGAATGAGCTTCACCTCTAATATAACTGTGACACGCGACTCTTTCTCGTGCGAGATATATTACCTATCTCTTTCTTCACGGTACTGTGAGAAAGTGACGGGCGATGCTATGTCGCGCGACAATAGTCGCCAAGCGTAGTTGTGGTAGACGGGCTGTAATGGAGATCCAAAACCTTACTGGTCACTTTCTTTTGATTTTCAGATCCCTTATAACGAAAACCATTTTTTCAGAATCCGCGACACAATCCTAAACTGCATATACGCGCATAGACGACACTGGCGATGCTACAACTACCAACAAACGTACAGCAGCGACGGCATACCCAACGTGTGCGATAGAGCGAAACAGAAGCATACTGTGGCCGTCAGGTGGGAGGGGGACGAGACGAGACCGGACAGGTTCCTCACCAGAAACTGCTATCCTGTACAAGATAACGACACGAAGAGAAGGATTATGGAGCGGCTGAATCATCTAAGATTGGGTAAGTTTCATAATGACACACATTATAGCACCGATATCAAACCGAATGATTACAATGCGGCTGAACCATCAATGACCGGACGAGTGTTATAATGACACACATTATACCACCGATATGCATATGCAGCGGCTGGACCATCTAAAAGTGGGTGTGTGCATAATAATACACGTTAAAGCACCCATATTATACCCAATGATTACAAAGCGGCTGAATGATCTAAGACTGGACTAGTGTTATAATGACGCATTATAGGACTAATATCATAAAATCAAAATATCATACATGGTGTTTTTCTTTTCAGTTACCGATCTAACGATACCTCAGCATGCCGTGTACTACATATACGATGAAGCTATGTTGAAGCACAAAAATATCTGCGAACCGTAAGTATCTAATCCATTGTCTCTTTGCTCATAAAAATGCTAAAGTTGTAATAAACAGATATCAGAACAAAAACGTTTAATCTTTTGATCGCCCCGGTCGTCATATCCCGACATCGGAGTATTGCGCCACTGACGCCAACGTCGTCCAGTGACGACAACATGATCAAAAACATTGTAATTCAAACAGATACAAGTGTTCTTCAACTTCAACGATTTTTTTTTGAGGATGTCAATAGTGACGACGCGTTTGGCTCGGTTGGTAGACACCTGCCTACTGAGTCGGCGGTCCCGGGTTCGAATCCCGGCCGGGGCAAATATTTGTGCAAAATATTTATTCTTGGGTCATGGATGTTATCTATATATGTATTTATATATTATGTATATCGTCGTCTAGTACCCATAGTACAAGCTTTGCTTAGTTTGGGACTAGGTCGATTTGTGTATGATTGTCCCTTAATATTTATTTATTATTTATTTATTTAGATTCTATTTTTTATTGGGATGAAATGTCTATAAGAGACTAACTACACCTAGACTGCTTTAAAAGTCAGAAATGACCGTCAAAGTTCAACATTCCCATGGAGCGCTAAAACGCTCCTTACAAATAGCCATCTAATCGTGACGTCATTATATGAGAATGGAGACAATAAGTAATTTGCCATTTTCACCGTGAAAAGTGCGTTTGCTGTCGTACAATGATTGTTTTGTTAAGTTATGAGGATCTGAAAGCAATTTCAAAATTTCTTGTGTATACTTTGGTCGCACCCGCAAATATGAAAATGTGGTTCAGAGTGAGAAAAGGGACGGCCTGAAAACCAGCGCTGCGCAGACGCCTGGCTATCGCAGCACATGCTGAGTCCGCTCCTTTTGTTACACGGAATAAATTGGGTGGACAATGTACTGAAAATGCTGTTCTTGCTTATACCATGTACCTATTTTTTTTTTGGTGTGGCAATGAGTTTATTTCTTTCATCCTTCTTTCTTTCTTTCTTTCATAGTGGAGATTATAAAAAGAGTACTAATTAGTAGTGTATAACTTCTAGTGGCCATGTGGAGTGTCCGGAGCGTATTATGAGGATACACGAGAGGCATAGAGACTTCGGACTGTTGGAACGAGTGCATCAATTGACCGCCAGGAGAGCCACCGACGAGGAAATACTGACCGTGCACACTGCCGAGCATTTAAACAGGTAAAACAACAAAGTTCGAGCCCTGCTTACATTGCAACAGCTATTCTTATTAATCCCGGGAAATCCCGCGTTCAATAAAAATAAATAATCATTTTTGGTGGTTGTAACCACTCTTAGTTACGTTCTCCCGCGAAGTTTAGGTAAATAGACACTGATAAGTCAATGTCTAGGTGATATGCAATCACCATTTTATATAATCACTACGAGATGCCCAGAGACAGCTTCGTCCGCGGTTTTTTTTTCTTTACCATATTCGGGTAGAAAGTATCCTATAACGATCTTCGGATGTCCAGGTATCCCTCCACCAAAATTGGTTAAAATTCGTCCAAGCGTTTCGACGTGTTGAGAAGAAAAATAAATTATAACCAACAGATGGCGCCAGACTGGCACGGCGCCGTGCGCCCATACAAAACAAAACGCGATCCTGCTATTTAGATTATTTCGTCCACCCTTTTATTTTCAATTAAAATTTAATTTTATAATAGTATAGACATCATGTATTTTAGGTTAAAAGAGCTAGCGACAACGAAGCTTCGAGAACTAAATTCCCAGAAAGAGCAGTTCGACTCGGTGTACTTCCACCCTGACTCGCTGGAGAGCGCGGCGGTCGCCACCGGCTGTGTGTTACAGGTACGTAGCTTTTTGAATTACGAGTACAAGAGCTTGGTAGCGCTTAGCGGCCCAGCCACGACAGCGCGCGACGACCGGCAGCCATATGAGTGAGCGGGACGCCGAGCTCGGGCCTTCCGCTCCCACCTATCGCTGCCGGTCGCCGCCCCGTTCGCTCGCATCCCGTTCTTCTTTCGTATTTTTGAAGTTTGAAAACCGAGCATTGCTTAGTTTGGAGCGAGATCGATTTGTGCACGATTACCACTAACACGAATGAATGATCAGATGGTGGACACGGTGGTGTCGGGCGGCGGGGCGGGCGTGTGCGTGGTGCGGCCGCCCGGCCACCACGCCGACGAGGACATGCCCAGCGGCTTCTGTCTGCTCAACAACGTGGCGGCGGCGGCGCGCCACGCCGTCCTCACCCACGCGCTGCGCCGCGTGCTCGTGCTGGACTGGGACGTGCACCACGGCAACGGCACGCAGAGGATCACCTATGGGGACAATAAGGTACCTTCTGCAGTTAGCACTTCTCTCAACCAACGGAGAACTTTCTAGTGGCTTCTGTCTGCTCAACAACGTGGCGGCGGCGGCGCGCCACGCCGTCCTCAACCACGCGCTGCGCCGCGTGCTCGTGCTGGACTGGGACGTGCACCACGGCAACGGCACGCAGAGGATCACCTATGGGGACAATAAGGTACCTTCTGCAGTTAGCACTTCTCTCAACCAACGGAGAACTTTCTAGTGGCTTCTGTCTGCTCAACAACGTGGCGGCGGCGGCGCGCCACGCCGTCCTCAACCACGCGCTGCGCCGCGTGCTCGTGCTGGACTGGGACGTGCACCACGGCAACGGCACGCAGAGGATCACCTATGGGGACAATAAGGTACCTTCTGCAGTTAGCACTTCTCTCAACCAACGGAGAACTTTCTAGTGGCTTCTGTCTGCTCAACAACGTGGCGGCGGCGGCGCGCCACGCCGTCCTCAACCACGCGCTGCGCCGCGTGCTCGTGCTGGACTGGGACGTGCACCACGGCAACGGCACGCAGAGGATCACCTATGGGGACAATAAGGTACCTTCTGCAGTTAGCACTTCTCTCAACCAACGGAGAACTTTCTAGTGGCTTCTGTCTGCTCAACAACGTGGCGGCGGCGGCGCGCCACGCCGTCCTCAACCACGCGCTGCGCCGCGTGATCTTGCTGGACTGGGACGTGCACCACGGCAACGGCACGCAGAGGATCACCTATGGGGACAATAAGGTACCTTCTGCAGTTAGCACTTCTCTCAACCAACGGAGAACTTTCTAGTGGCTTCTGTCTGCTCAACAACGTGGCGGCGGCGGCGCGCCACGCCGTCCTCAACCACGCGCTGCGCCGCGTGCTCGTGCTGGACTGGGACGTGCACCACGGCAACGGCACGCAGAGGATCACCTATGGGGACAATAAGGTACCTTCTGCAGTTAGCACTTCTCTCAACCAACGGAGAACTTTCTAGTGGCTTCTGTCTGCTCAACAACGTGGCGGCGGCGGCGCGCCACGCCGTCCTCAACCACGCGCTGCGCCGCGTGCTCGTGCTGGACTGGGACGTGCACCACGGCAACGGCACGCAGAGGATCACCTATGGGGACAATAAGGTACCTTCTGCAGTTAGCACTTCTCTCAACCAACGGAGAACTTTCTAGTGGCTTCTGTCTGCTCAACAACGTGGCGGCGGCGGCGCGCCACGCCGTCCTCAACCACGCGCTGCGCCGCGTGCTCGTGCTGGACTGGGACGTGCACCACGGCAACGGCACGCAGAGGATCACCTATGGGGACAATAAGGTACCTTCTGCAGTTAGCACTTCTCTCAACCAACGGAGAACTTTCTAGTGGCTTCTGTCTGCTCAACAACGTGGCGGCGGCGGCGCGCCACGCCGTCCTCAACCACGCGCTGCGCCGCGTGCTCGTGCTGGACTGGGACGTGCACCACGGCAACGGCACGCAGAGGATCACCTATGGGGACAATAAGGTACCTTCTGCAGTTAGCACTTCTCTCAACCAACGGAGAACTTTCTAGTGGCTTCTGTCTGCTCAACAACGTGGCGGCGGCGGCGCGCCACGCCGTCCTCAACCACGCGCTGCGCCGCGTGCTCGTGCTGGACTGGGACGTGCACCACGGCAACGGCACGCAGAGGATCACCTATGGGGACAATAAGGTACCTTCTGCAGTTAGCACTTCTCTCAACCAACGGAGAACTTTCTAGTGGCTTCTGTCTGCTCAACAACGTGGCGGCGGCGGCGCGCCACGCCGTCCTCAACCACGCGCTGCGCCGCGTGCTCGTGCTGGACTGGGACGTGCACCACGGCAACGGCACGCAGAGGATCACCTATGGGGACAATAAGGTACCTTCTGCAGTTAGCACTTCTCTCAACCAACGGAGAACTTTCTAGTGGCTTCTGTCTGCTCAACAACGTGGCGGCGGCGGCGCGCCACGCCGTCCTCAACCACGCGCTGCGCCGCGTGCTCGTGCTGGACTGGGACGTGCACCACGGCAACGGCACGCAGAGGATCACCTATGGGGACAATAAGGTACCTTCTGCAGTTAGCACTTCTCTCAACCAACGGAGAACTTTCTAGTGGCTTCTGTCTGCTCAACAACGTGGCGGCGGCGGCGCGCCACGCCGTCCTCAACCACGCGCTGCGCCGCGTGCTCGTGCTGGACTGGGACGTGCACCACGGCAACGGCACGCAGAGGATCACCTATGGGGACAATAAGGTACCTTCTGCAGTTAGCACTTCTCTCAACCAACGGAGAACTTTCTAGTGGCTTCTGTCTGCTCAACAACGTGGCGGCGGCGGCGCGCCACGCCGTCCTCAACCACGCGCTGCGCCGCGTGCTCGTGCTGGACTGGGACGTGCACCACGGCAACGGCACGCAGAGGATCACCTATGGGGACAATAAGGTACCTTCTGCAGTTAGCACTTCTCTCAACCAACGGAGAACTTTCTAGTGGCTTCTGTCTGCTCAACAACGTGGCGGCGGCGGCGCGCCACGCCGTCCTCAACCACGCGCTGCGCCGCGTGCTCGTGCTGGACTGGGACGTGCACCACGGCAACGGCACGCAGAGGATCACCTATGGGGACAATAAGGTACCTTCTGCAGTTAGCACTTCTCTCAACCAACGGAGAACTTTCTAGTGGCTTCTGTCTGCTCAACAACGTGGCGGCGGCGGCGCGCCACGCCGTCCTCAACCACGCGCTGCGCCGCGTGCTCGTGCTGGACTGGGACGTGCACCACGGCAACGGCACGCAGAGGATCACCTATGGGGACAATAAGGTACCTTCTGCAGTTAGCACTTCTCTCAACCAACGGAGAACTTTCTAGTGGCTTCTGTCTGCTCAACAACGTGGCGGCGGCGGCGCGCCACGCCGTCCTCAACCACGCGCTGCGCCGCGTGCTCGTGCTGGACTGGGACGTGCACCACGGCAACGGCACGCAGAGGATCACCTATGGGGACAATAAGGTACCTTCTGCAGTTAGCAATTCTCTCAACCAACGGAGAACTTTCTAGTGGCTTCTGTCTGCTCAACAACGTGGCGGCGGCGGCGCGCCACGCCGTCCTCACCCACGCGCTGCGCCGCGTGCTCGTGCTGGACTGGGACGTGCACCACGGCAACGGCACGCAGAGGATCACCTATGGGGACAATAAGGTACCTTCTGCAGTTAGCACTTCTCTCAACCAACGGAGAACTTTCTAGTGGCTTCTGTCTGCTCAACAACGTGGCGGCGGCGGCGCGCCACGCCGTCCTCACCCACGCGCTGCGCCGCGTGCTCGTGCTGGACTGGGACGTGCACCACGGCAACGGCACGCAGAGGATCACCTATGGGGACAATAAGGTACCTTCTGCAGTTAGCACTTCTCTCAACCAACGGAGAACTTTCTAGTGGCTTCTGTCTGCTCAACAACGTGATTCCAGCGGCCAGCAGCCACGGAGTGAACAGGGGGTTGATACTGGACTGAGACGTGCACCAACGCCACGCAGAGAATCACCTATGGAGACAATAAGGTACTTAGCAGTGGTGTGGCGACCATACGACCCGACTCCCGCCTGCTAGCCCACTTCCACGATTGCAAAATCCTTTAATGCTGCTGAAGAAAAAGAAAGCCCGTATATGCTCTAGGTTGCCTAGAGATTTGTTTGACGCCACGCCATAGAGATATATGATGTTTGATATTATACTCTTCAATACACTGGAAAGTTTCTAGTGGTTTTTATTTTCTGAATCGTCGCCACCGTCATCATCATCATCATCGCCATCAGTCACCACCATTATTATCATAACCACCACCACCACATTCGCCGTCCCCGTCACAATCGCCAACATCATCATTACCACCACCACCACATTCGCCGTCCCCGTCACAATCGCCAACATCATCATTACCACCACCACCAACACCACCACTATTTCACGACTTAATGCCCACCTTGGCACAATACACAACCCTATCAAAATAATCTCCGCAGCCAACACGATTCCAACTCGCTCGGTCCCTCTGCGGGGTGAGGTAACTCGATTCGGTGCATGTTCATTCTATATATTAGTAGTTATGCAACTGCTACATAATGAGAGGTCTTAAAATACGAGTGTGGTTTTATGAAACGAGCCGTAGTTGTAGGAATTTAACAAGATGGATGTAGATAAAATACTATAAAGTATTCCGTGACAGAACTAAGCGCGGCAGAATAAAGTTGATTTGCTTATTGAATCCCATCGTTCCAGATCCTGTACATGTCGGTGCACCGCTACGACCATGGCGCGTTCTTCCCGCACTCGCGCGACGCCGACGTCGCGGCGGTGGGCGCGGGGAGCGGGGAGGGCTACAACGTCAACGTGCCGTGGAACAAGGTACACTACTAGCGTCGTGTCCTGTACATGTCGCTACGACCGGGACGCGCTCTTCCCGCACTCGCGCGACGCCGACGTCGCGGCGGTGGGCGCGGGGAGCGGGGAGGGCTACAACAACGTCAACGTGCCGTGGAACAAGGTACACTACTAGCGTCGTGTCCTGTACATGTCGCTACGACCGGGACGCGCTCTTCCCGCACTCGCGCGACGCCGACGTCGCGGCGGTGGGCGCGGGGAGCGGGGAGGGCTACAACAACGTCAACGTGCCGTGGAACAAGGTACACTACTAGCGTCGTGTCCTGTACATGTCGCTACGACCGGGACGCGCTCTTCCCGCACTCGCGCGACGCCGACGTCGCGGCGGTGGGCGCGGGGAGCGGGGAGGGCTACAACAACGTCAACGTGCCGTGGAACAAGGTACACTACTAGCGTCGTGTCCTGTACATGTCGCTACGACCGGGACGCGCTCTTCCCGCACTCGCGCGACGCCGACGTCGCGGCGGTGGGCGCGGGGAGCGGGGAGGGCTACAACAACGTCAACGTGCCGTGGAACAAGGTACACTACTAGCGTCGTGTCCTGTACATGTCGCTACGACCGGGACGCGCTCTTCCCGCACTCGCGCGACGCCGACGTCGCGGCGGTGGGCGCGGGGAGCGGGGAGGGCTACAACAACGTCAACGTGCCGTGGAACAAGGTACACTACTAGCGTCGTGTCCTGTACATGTCGCTACGACCGGGACGCGCTCTTCCCGCACTCGCGCGACGCCGACGTCGCGGCGGTGGGCGCGGGGAGCGGGGAGGGCTACAACAACGTCAACGTGCCGTGGAACAAGGTACACTACTAGCGTCGTGTCCTGTACATGTCGCTACGACCATGGCGCGCTCTTCCCGCACTCGCGCGACGCCGACGTCGCGGCGGTGGGCGCGGGGAGCGGGGAGGGCTACAACAACGTCAACGTGCCGTGGAACAAGGTACACTACTAGCGTCGTGTCCTGTACATGTCGCTACGACCGGGACGCGCTCTTCCCGCACTCGCGCGACGCCGACGTCGCGGCGGTGGGCGCGGGGAGCGGGGAGGGCTACAACAACGTCAACGTGCCGTGGAACAAGGTACACTACTAGCGTCGTGTCCTGTACATGTCGCTACGACCGGGACGCGCTCTTCCCGCACTCGCGCGACGCCGACGTCGCGGCGGTGGGCGCGGGGAGCGGGGAGGGCTACAACAACGTCAACGTGCCGTGGAACAAGGTACACTACTAGCGTCGTGTCCTGTACATGTCGCTACGACCGGGACGCGCTCTTCCCGCACTCGCGCGACGCCGACGTCGCGGCGGTGGGCGCGGGGAGCGGGGAGGGCTACAACAACGTCAACGTGCCGTGGAACAAGGTACACTACTAGCGTCGTGTCCTGTACATGTCGCTACGACCGGGACGCGCTCTTCCCGCACTCGCATTTAGTACATATTTTTTTTAAACAAGGCGACTGTGGTCTGTGTTTTTTTTTAAGTGGTATATTTTTTATTTCATTGCAAATGTTTGAGAAAAGCGCTATACATGCCTTAGCCGTGAACTATCACTATCCGGCCTCCCTATGGTCAGCCGTCTATACCGGCTCATCCGGCAAGCCCTTCTTCCCGGCGTCTGCAGTGATGTACGATTGTTGTATGTTGACAGCGCGGCATGGGCGACGCGGAGTACATGGCCGCGTTCACGCAAGTGATCCTGCCCATCGCGTACGAGTACAACCCCTCGCTCGTGCTGGTGTCGGCCGGCTTCGACGCCTGCGTCGGCGACCCGCTCGGAGGTGAGCCGCGTCACGCGCCAGTCAGCTGAAGCGCTGGTTTCCTAGTACAACCCCTCGCTCGTGCTGGTGTCGGCCGGCTTCGACGCCTGCGTCGGCGACCCGCTCGGAGGTGAGCCGCGTCACGCGCCAGTCAGCTGAAGCGCTGGTTTCCTAGTACAACCCCTCGCTCGTGCTGGTGTCGGCCGGCTTCGACGCCTGCGTCGGCGACCCGCTCGGAGGTGAGCCGCGTCACGCGCCAGTCAGCTGAAGCGCTGGTTTCCTAGTACAACCCCTCGCTCGTGCTGGTGTCGGCCGGCTTCGACGCCTGCGTCGGCGACCCGCTCGGAGGTGAGCCGCGTCACGCGCCAGTCAGCTGAAGCGCTGGTTTCCTAGTACAACCCCTCGCTCGTGCTGGTGTCGGCCGGCTTCGACGCCTGCGTCGGCGACCCGCTCGGAGGTGAGCCGCGTCACGCGCCAGTCAGCTGAAGCGCTGGTTTCCTAGTACAACCCCTCGCTCGTGCTGGTGTCGGCCGGCTTCGACGCCTGCGTCGGCGACCCGCTCGGAGGTGAGCCGCGTCACGCGCCAGTCAGCTGAAGCGCTGGTTTCCTAGTACAACCCCTCGCTCGTGCTGGTGTCGGCCGGCTTCGACGCCTGCGTCGGCGACCCGCTCGGAGGTGAGCCGCGTCACGCGCCAGTCAGCTGAAGCGCTGGTTTCCTAGTACAACCCCTCGCTCGTGCTGGTGTCGGCCGGCTTCGACGCCTGCGTCGGCGACCCGCTCGGAGGTGAGCCGCGTCACGCGCCAGTCAGCTGAAGCGCTGGTTTCCTAGTACAACCCCTCGCTCGTGCTGGTGTCGGCCGGCTTCGACGCCTGCGTCGGCGACCCGCTCGGAGGTGAGCCGCGTCACGCGCCAGTCAGCTGAAGCGCTGGTTTCCTAGTACAACCCCTCGCTCGTGCTGGTGTCGGCCGGCTTCGACGCCTGCGTCGGCGACCCGCTCGGAGGTGAGCCGCGTCACGCGCCAGTCAGCTGAAGCGCTGGTTTCCTAGTACAACCCCTCGCTCGTGCTGGTGTCGGCCGGCTTCGACGCCTGCGTCGGCGACCCGCTCGGAGGTGAGCCGCGTCACGCGCCAGTCAGCTGAAGCTCTGGTTTCCTAGTACAACCCCTCGCTCGTGCTGGTGTCGGCCGGCTTCGACGCCTGCGTCGGCGACCCGCTCGGAGGTGAGCCGCGTCACGCGCCAGTCAGCTGAAGCGCTGGTTTCCTAGTACAACCCCTCGCTCGTGCTGGTGTCGGCCGGCTTCGACGCCTGCGTCGGCGACCCGCTCGGAGGTGAGCTGCGTCACGCGCCAGTCAGCTGAAGCGCTGGTCTCCTAGCATAGCGGTGCCATCTTATAGCGGCCGTCTCCATATTTCGTACTAGTACGAAGCAGCGAAACCTGGTTCCATGACCTTCAAGAGCGTCGGTCATGTGCACGAATGTGACTTGCAAAACCGAATTTGGTTTTGAAGGTTTTGTTACAAGCAATGCAATTCACATTTATCATTATACGTGTAGATAGGAAGGCTTTGGACGGGTTTTTCCACAGACAACCCCCACTAGACGGAGCATGTAAAGCGGCCCGCGCGCATCAACGATATATGGTACGGCAGAACATTAAAGTATCAACACGGCGGCCACCGCTTTTGCGTCCTTGTTAATGATTCATGCGTACGTCAACGAAAAAAGAAATTAAATAAATAACATGGTAAATTGTAGTGTTAAGTGGTGTAGAGAGACTTCATAAACATGGACGCAACTAAGCGGTGGCCGCCGTGTTGATACTTTAATGTTCTGCCGTACCATATCGTTGGTGCGCGCGGGTCGCCTTACATGCTCCGTCTAGTGGGGGTTGTCTGTGGGTTTTTCTGTTTAGGCCTTTTGCGTCGAGGTCTGGATACGGCCGCTATGTGACGGTACTGCTATCCTAGGAGACCCTTTTATTCGATTGCGAAGGCGCCGTCTTTTTTATTTTTGATTAATAGTGGATACGTATGTTTGGGGATTATTTACATCTCTAAACTTATTGTTCATGCATAAGTGGAGACTACATCTCCATTAAACATGGGCACCTTTTAATTCAGGCAAGGGTGGAACGTTAGTTAGTGCTCTCATCCATCATTTTGACAACGTGTTCTATCTTTGTATTTATTATGCTACCACTAAGTGGGCAGTATGTCCCCTCAGGCTGCTTGGTGTCCCCGGAGTGCTACGGGCGTATGACGGCGCTGCTGCGCGCGCTGGCGGGCGGGCGCGTGCTGCTGGTGCTGGAGGGCGGCTACAACACCTCCAGCATAGCGCACGCTATGACGCAGTGCACCAAGGCGCTGCTCGGGGACCCGCCCGCCCCCCTCCCCGACCCGCGCCCGCCGCACCCCTCCGCCCGAGACACCATCACCGAAGTTATCGCGATCCACAAGAAGTACTGGAAGTCCCTGAAATTCCAACTGGCCCTCCCCGCCGAAGACGTGCTGGGGGAACCTCTCCCGAGCCGCGGCTTGACGGTCGGCGAGGGCAAATCGGAGACCTCGTGCGATTCGATCAAATCGCCCGGCGTCAAGAGCCTCGCCGACGACTCTATCGAGAGCGCTCTCGCGTCTTTGACTCTCGACCCGAAATGCTCGGACGGCGTGCACTGCGGCACGGATGACGAGGACGATAAAGCGGAACCGAAGCCGGTCGCCGGTGCCAAAAATGAACCGGAAGGTGTCGCTGCCGGTTCGTGTGTTGCGCCTAAACCGGAATCTTCGAATTCGGGGCAGGCCGGCTCCTCGCAGGCCGGTTCGAGTGACGTGCCCAAGCAGACTCTAGTGGATTACCTAGCTGAGAACATGCAAGCCCTAGTGGCCGGCGAGATGTTCGCGGTGGTGCCGCTGCCGTGGTGCCCGCATATAGACGTGTTGGGTGAGCTGCCCGCGGACGTGAAGTTCGAGCAAGGCCTGAAGTGTAGTGAGTGCGACGAAACCAGCGAGGTTTGGGTGTGCCTGCATTGTTACATCGTGAGTATATTTATGATTGTAATGCACGCTTACATCAATGGCGACTGTGATTGGCTGTAAATTTGTCACTACCTACTTGCGCTACTTCATAGAATATAAGTGGATATCAAAAAGAAAATATCTAAATTGTTTCACGATGTCCATTCTATTTGCACTTTCCCGAGTCATATTCATATGTAAAGAAAAAGTGCAGATTTTTTTATGGGGAATTGAGCGGTATGTGAATGTGGAAAATTTATACATGTGTAAAAGTTTGCTTTTTGAGAATGCGCATTCCTTGTAGTATTTATTCTTGTTGAATGGGCCCGAATGTTAATAAATATCGTATTTATCAAACTGAATTTTGATAACAGATGTCTTACATGCTCTCTAATCTGATCAGAGCTCGTAATTGGCGAGCTCTTGTTTTGGAACTTTGCATTATATTTTCTGTTTTCAACTCTACTCTAGCACTATTGCGGACGGTATTGGAACTATTATTTAGTGCTTACCCCTGGACCCCTTTTTAAATATTCCATGAAAGATGCCACTCCTTGCCTTCTACACTTCATAGAGTATAATCATAATGGCATTATATTGAAAATGACATACCCTGTCATTTAACGCATTGAAAATAGAAAATTAACAAATCAAACTCAAAACAGCCAACCCTTTCCAAGCTCTGCTAATCAAAATCATGCCCCCGACCCGAACATTTACTAAATTTCAACATAGCAATGCATGCATGCCTGACTTATGCTTGTCTAGCTTTGTAATGCAAACAAATCACAAACTAGTGTATAAATATTCACAAGTAATGTCATGTGTGTATTTATGTATTGTTTTTCGCTTGTGTTTTGTTTAAGTCACCGGTGTTGTTGAATTGAAATGTTTAACCACAATTGTTATATACAATTTTTGTACTATATTTTTGTTCCTATTTTTGTTTTTAATATTGATATTGCACTTTAAGATAACTCAAATAGCGTTGTTATTTCCGCCATTCTTGTCACTAACATAAAGTTAAATTATGACAAATTAACGCAGGCTCTATTTCTGTTGTGACCCACGATTACTTACCTCCTGAAACGAAACACTTCAAGTTTCAGTCGAATCCAAAAATAGTGTTTTTTTTTTATTTCCAGTACTGGGTAATTTTTGTTTACAAAATCCCGGAATAGTAGAGTTGCTAAGCCGCGAAATTGTGCGCATCGGGTTACAAGCATGAAATTTCTACCACACATAGAGCGTTCCACGGCGATTATTTTCAGATGTGGAGGGGAGTCAGATTCGTCCCCTGTGTGGTGGGAGAGTGAGGTGAAGAGGACCAAGTACTGTTCTTTTTCTTTTTTTTATTACTGATATCAGCTATTAATTTTTCATGTTATTTAAGAATAGTCTCATATAAAAAATTGAGTTTATTGCCGAAAAGGTAAAAATCACAACAAGTTTTTTTTATTCAAAACGATAAATTAGTTATCTATCCTGAATATTTACAATTTAAAAAAATATTACTAAACAGCAAATTTAATCTTGTTTTTAAAAATGTACACATATTGGGCACATCTGATACAAAAAGTACCTTAAAAAAAATGTTGATGTAAAGCTTAGCCTGCGTGTTCTAGTACGTTTTGCTAAGTCGCGACATTGTGTACATCGGGATACAACCACGAAATTTCTACCACAGATAGAGTATTCTGCGGCGATTATTTTAAGATGTGGAGGGAAGTTAGATTCGTCCCCTGTGCGGCGGAAAAGCGGGGTGAATAGGACAAAGGAGTCCTCTTTTTCTTTTTATATTACTGATCAGATAACGCTAGTAGGACTTGTGTGGTGTCGTTTTTGTGTAAAACAGATATCAGGAATTCATTTTTCATGTTATTTATTCATAGTACCATATAAAAATATGGTTGTATTTCCGAAATTGTAAAAATCACAACAAGTTTTTTTTATTCAGGGAATAAATTAGTTATATTTCCTGAATATTTACAACTAAGAAAAATATTGCAAAATAGAAAATTTAATTTATTTATTTAATCTTTATTGCACAAAAGAAAACTTATCGTACAAAAGGCGGACTTAATGCCATGAGGCATTCTCTACCAGTCAACCTTAGGGCAAAGAGGAAAAATTGTAGGCGGTGCAACTAACTTACACATAAGTAACAAAACATAAATATAATACTTATACATAATTTTGCTATACATGTAAATATATACATACATCTAATATAATATAAACATATATAATATAAATAAATATATACATAAATACATACAGCGATGAAACATACTAAGCAGATAGACTACGAGACTTCATTTCTGCCAGCAAAGAAGCTGCACACGGACTTTTTAAACGCTAGCTTACTCGGTGCCTGTTTAATTGAGAGAGGAAGACCGTTCCAGAGGCGAGCCACTTGAATTGAGAATGAATTGGACATGAAACCAGTGCGGTGAAGAGGGATAGAAAGGGCGAGATTGCCGGAAGAGCGAAAATGACGGTTACGAGTGGATTCGATATAACAGAAGAAAGTCTTGAGGTATTCAGGAGATTGTGGATCGTTAAGAATCGAATAGAGAATGCAAAGCATACGAATGTTGCGTCGTTGACGGATGGGAAACCAGCCAAGTTGAGAGCGAAATGAGGACACGTGATCATATTTACGGAGACAGAAAATGAAACGAATACAATTATTCAGAAGTCGATCCAACTTATCAAGAAGATCTTCATTTAAGTCCGGATAACACACATCACCATAGTCAATTATCGGCAGGATTAGGGTATTTACTAGTAACACCTTGGTTTTAATGGGCAAGAAGTTCTTTAGTTTGTTCAGAGCATGAAGCGAGCCAATGACTTTCCTGCTGATTTCGCTCACCTGTACCTTCCAGCTCAGTGTGCTATCCAAGTGAACTCCTACATTCTTGACACTGGGACTAAATCTAATAGGCATTCCATTGAAATTAGGTGGTGTGAGAGAGTCCAGATCAAGTTTGGCAAGCTGGCGAGAGCTACCAATGACAATAGCCTGACACTTAGAAGGGTTCACAAACAGGCCAAATTTCTCCGACCATTGTTGAATGTGAAACAGGTCTGAGTTTAATTTGTCAATGGTAGCGGTAACGTCAGCCACTTTACATTGATCATAGATCTGTAGGTCGTCAGCATACAGATGGTAAGAACAGCGAAGATCAGGAGTGATGAAGTTGACGAAGGTGGAAAATAGCAGTGGAGAAAGAATGCCTCCTTGAGGTACGCCAGTGGCTAAGTCACACCAGTCGGACAAAGATCGGTCTACACGGACTGCCTGCCGGCGACCACGAAGATAACAGGAAAACCAACTTAGGGCAGAGGGACACACATTTAGATGTTCGAGCAAGGCAAGAAGGATGTCGTGATCAACAGTATTGAATGCGTTGGAGAAATCAATCAGAATAAGTACTGTGACCATTTGATCCTCCATGCCCCGTCTTAAATCTTCAGTAACTTTGAGAAGCGCGGTGCATGTACTATGGCTGGGTCGAAAACCAGACTGAAAGGGGCTCAGCAGATTATGAGAGTATATAAAGTTAGATAGTTGTTTGTGAACCACCGCTTCAGCAATTTTTGACAGAAAAGGGAGAATTGAAATAGGCCTAAAGTTATTAAGTGATGTGGGGTTACTAATTTTAGGTAAAATGGTATAACAAAAGCACTACGCCAAAGAGAAGGGTAGTCGCCATTAAACAGCGAGGAGTTAATGATGTCAGTTATTATAGGAAGCACACAGTCTAGAACAGATACTATCATATACCGACATTACCGACCGACATCATCACATCCGACGGCTTTAGATTTTATTTTATTAATGATGGTCTTGACAGTTGCTTCAGAAGTGGGCGAAAATGAGAAGCTTTCTGAGACGGAAAGAGGAAGCGACGAAATATCAGAGAGGGTGCTGATCTTAACATGGTTATCAATAGATAAGGCAGAAGAAAAATGTCTGTTTAAATCGTTGAGAGAAAAGGAAATGCCATCGAAACCGTTAGTAGGTTTACCCAGGCCAAGCGACTTAAGGAATTTCCAGACATCAGCCATAGATGAAGAGGATACGTTTTGGTGAATGAATCGCCGCTTCGCTGTTCGCACCATCTGATTGCATCGGTTGCGGGCTGTCTTAAAAAGTGTCCAGTTCTCGTCAGTCCGATCACGTTTAAAGATCCTGAAAGCACGGTCCCTCCTTCTCATGGCCATGCGTACGCCCTCAGTGATCCAAGGAGCGGGGGGACGCCGGACTCTAACGGCATGCAAGGGAGCATGCGTATCGAAAAGTGACAAAATGGCGGCATTAAATAGAGAAATCTTGGAGTCAGTTGTTGGAGCATCTAGCACAGGGGTCCAGTCAATGTTCTTAGCATCCCTCTCGAGAGCCTCAGGATCTATTTTGTTGAAGCTCCGCATCAGAACCAAAGCAGGTTTACATTTTGGGGGCTTAATTTTATATGATGCATACAGTAAGTCATGGTGAGAGAACCCAGGAGCTAAAAACTGTCCATGCTTTACTACATCATCGGGGGACGACGTAATTATGACATCAAGCCATGTGTCAGTAGAACCAGTGTGGTGGGTGGGATCCAGCGGAAGTATGGAAAATTTTACAGACCGCACAATAGACGCAAGTTTTTCATGCTGTGGAGAATTTTTACCAAGGTCGGTGTTAAGGTCACCCATAATTAGGTGATGTGTGTAGTCCGAGCTTAAGGACTCAAATACTTGTTCTAGTTTAGAAAAATAATCAACAGTGGGGGGACAGTAAACTACACCTAGAACGGCCTTTACCCCTTTAACATTTAATTCAAGAAAAATCCATTCCGCTGTGCTTGAATAAAGGGACGGGGATATATTCAAAATTTTGTATGGAATTGAGCTTTTCAAGTAAATAGCGACACCGCCGCCGCCCTTGCCTGTTCGGTCATTTCTTATTAGTACAAATCCAGGCAGCGCGTATGATGTCGAGTTAAGTGTGGGCTTCAACCAACTCTCCGACACCAGTATTGCGTGGATAAATTCAGACTGGAATGTATCAATAAGATTGGTGTAGTGAGAAGGAATGCTTTGGGCGTTAATATGGCACACATTAAAGAAACAGGAATTATGAAATTCACGGGACAAAAGTTCGCCTACAGTGTGAGAAGTGTCAAGTGAATTTAAAGACAGAAATGCAGAGCTATGATCACTGGCAGAATAAAAAGTTTCATCATCTGACATAAATAAACTAATATAAATAAATAAATATAATAATATTATAAAGATAATACGATAAAAAAAAAACAACTACAATAATGCACACACAATCCTGCTCATCCTGCCGGTTAGCTTGTGAGAAATAACCAAACAAAGTCATGATGACCAGAGTTAACAATGTTATAAGACTAATACAATAAGTAGCAGCAGGCGGTAAAAAAACTAACTCGAACAACTTGAGAACAATGTCAAATGAAAGTGACAGTGACAGTGTCAAAACTTATACGCAGATCGCAGTTATGATATTAAATAAACTATAACTGAAATACAAATTAAAAGTGGGTATAGTACGGCTCTTCCCAGGTGAATTTTTCGCTTCGAGCCCTAATCTTTGCAAACAATGGCCATTGTGTCTATTATCGCAAAGCCACTAGCTACCGAGTTTCCCACGTGCCACTATAACATTCATATGAAAAACAAACGGTATCGTCATAGTATTAAGGTTCAAATTTAATGTCACTGATATTCTAGATATTGCGTTTTGGTAGTGTAGGACAATAGACCACCCCGACGAAATACAGCATTCATATTATTTTGATTTGAACCTTAATACTATGATGATACCGTTTGTTTTTAATATGAATGTTATGGTGGCACGTGGCAAACTCGGTAGCTAGCGGCTTTGCGATAATAGACAATGACCATTGTTTGAAAGATTAGGGCTCGAAGCGAAAAATTCACCTGGGAAGAGCCGTACTATACACTCAAATAGATAAGAAAATTAAGACAAAGAAGTTGTCTGCGTCTTTTATAGCTATGGTAACCTGCTGCTATGTGGAAAATTATGCAAAGAATGAACGAAAACGCTATAATACTACTACACTGCTGACCTATGGCACCGGTTTCGCAGCGGTTGGCAGAGTTAATCTTGTTTCTAAAAATATATAAATATTGGGCTCTCTTCATACAAACAGTAACTTAAAGAAATTGTTGATGTTGAGATTAGCCCGTGTGGTCGTGATACATTACCAAAAAAAAAAATTGTTTTAATTACATTAATTTGTTTTTCTAGGACGTAAATAGTAAATATTATATGTCAAAGCATGTTAATAATCATTATTTAATGTATTTAATGAAGCGAAATAGGATACGTTCGGAGATTTACGTTGGTTACGCCGACGTAAAGATATATTTTAAGCTAATGTTTGTATGAGAAGTGCCCAACATGCATATATTTTTAGAAACCAGATTAAATGAACTTTTTGAAATAATAATAATAATTTGAAAATGTTCACGAAATTGAACTAATTTACCTCACTGAATAAAAAAACTTGTTGTGATTTTTGCCTTTTCGGCCATTACACCCAGATTTTTATATAGAACTATACAAAAATAACATAAAAAATTAATTTCTGACATTTGTTTTACACGAAAAAGATACCAAACACGTCCTGGTAGACTTAACTGACCAGCAATAAAGAAAGAAAAGAGGGATACTTGGCCGTATTCACTTCGCTCTCCCGCCTCACAGGGGACGAATCTGACTTCCCTTCACATCTGAAAATAATCACCGTGGAACACTCTATCTGTGGTAGAAATTTTATGCTTGAAACCCGATGCGCACAATTTTGTTAGAAAACAGCGGACTAACAACTCTACTAGGAAGTTTCGGGACGGTTTCAATTTCCCAGGACTGCAAACGCTAGTGATTTTTTCTTTCCTTGTTCCTGCTATACACTCTTTCCTTAGCACTAAATCCCGATGATATCCTCGCAGAGAGCGTGCGGCCGCAGCGTCAACGGCCACATGGAGTCGCACCACTCGTGCTCGTCGCACGCGCTAGTGCTGTCCCTGTCCGACCTGTCGGTGTGGTGCTACGCGTGCGACGCGTACGTCGACCACCCGCGCCTCTACGCCGCGAAGGACAACGCGCATCTACACAAGTTCAACGAACACATGCCGTATTGCTACCGAAGCGATACACTCCACATGGAGTAAGTGTTACTCCCGATTCGGACGACGCGCGCTTCCACAACTTTATCGCATTAGTGAATGCGTGCTGGCAGTGGCCAGGGGGCGAGGCCTTGGAACAAACGTGTATGAAGGTGAACGCATAAATGCGTTGCTGGCAATGAATGTGTTAATGTATCAATCTGAATTATATCAATATCTTTTTTCTGTTGCTCGTTGCCATGGTGATCTCCCCTGGGCTACACTTTAAAACTACGACTAAAATTATGACAAATACACCCCAGGCCAAAAGTATGGAAACAGTTTATTCTTTGAATATTTAAAGTTTCCAATAATTATTCCTTGTGTAAATGTTAGTAACCGTTAGGCCACCCCAAGATAAAAAAAAAGAACATCCACTAATAAAACATCTGCATATTATAAAAAGATATACACGATGATTTTTAATCGGTGATCAGGAGTAGAAAAATATTCATATCCAGCTAAAATTAAACTTAATAGGCGAGGTCTCGCGCAATTACCTCACTGTTTAATTAAAAGTTAAAACATAATTAAAACGAATAACCACTAGATACATGGTTATCCTACAAAAATGATTGAAGTACGATACCTACGTCAAGTGCCATCGCTTTAGCGGGAAATTTTACGAAACTTCCTACGACTTTGTTTATGTAATGACAATGACAAGTTATTACTCATAAATTGTCATTGCCATTAAATTATTAAAGAGGTTGTAAGCTGACATATACAGATTAGTAGGGTCACAAGGAATTTAAGACAAAATTGGTTTTAAAATAAAAATTATCATAGAAAAATGAAAGTTTGTTTTCATGTAATTACGACTTTAACGGGACCGCCATCAATTACTGAATTAGAAAAGTTGGTACCTGATCACCGATTAAAAATCATCGTGTATATAATATTTACCTAACTCCGGGACAAAGTGCATGTCGTCGTTTTTTTATTGCCTTTCAACAAAATGTTGCACTGGCAATTTTAATAAGCAGAATTTGCGTTATTGACTTTTAAAATGTTTATAATAATTTTTATATTGTGATTTTGTAATTTATTCCGTAAGGAAATCACAGATTTGTATAGTAATTTAAGCTTGTTTCCATACTTTTGGCCTGGGGTGTATATTGATAATTTCAACCAACTTTTTTAAGTAAATGATACTTTTCCCTGAGTTCTAAATAGTAACATAGCTATTTCATGAAAATAAGTTGAAAATAAATGTACAGTTTTCTGCGTCCATTTTGTCATTTTCGAGTAGTTTTTGACACAATAATTATCAATGAAAAATTTTATATATCCATACTAATATTATAAATGCGAAAGTGTGTCTGTCTGTCTGTTACCTCTTCACGTTTAAACTGGTGAACCCATTTCGATGACATTTGGTATAGAGATAGTTTGAGTCCCGGGGAAGGTCTTAGGATACTTTTCATTCCCATTAAATTTAGTGTTCCCCTGGGATGAGCGGGTAACACCGCGGGGCACAGCTAGTATACAAATAAATCGCAATAGTCCTGTTCTAAGTAGTAATATTGATAATAATAATATGTTAAGAAACATGTTTGATCATAGAAAAAAATGTCTAAAACAATCAGCATTTTGAACGGATAAGGAGCCTTAAGATCTTTCACCCGAGTTTCCCTTCATTCAAGGGGGCCTATGATGGCTGCGTTTATAACGTGATAAATAAGTGACAAAGCATTTGTCACTCACACTCGCATTTTGTCAAAATGTGGCGGATGCTTTGTCACTTATTTTAATTCAGTGAATAAAGGATTTTGACCTTACAAACGGTCCGGTAGTTTTGAATTTTTGATCTGTGGTCTAGGATGGTTAGTCAGTGTTTAAAATGCAAAATGCACAATTCCCCCCCCCCCCTCCGCGCCCGCCGCCATATTGAAAAAACCGGCACTCTCTTCATATTTTTGCTCATATCTTCCTTTAGGAGCATTTTAGCTAGAAGAAAGCTTCGACAATGTTATAGAGAGTTAAATTTACTACATTTTCCATTTTATATTTTGTTTCTAGGACAGATAGTCACGGAGACATGCACATTTAAAAAAACTTAAGAAATTGCAATTTCCAACTCAAAAACAAACTTCTGGATTATATCTTCGTTTAGGAGCATTTTAGCTAAAACAGTGCTTGGGCAATTTTGTAGAGAATTAAATTTACTATAATTTACATTTCAAATTTTGTTTCTAGGACAGATAATTACGGAGATTAAACTTTAAACTAATTTACAAGGTTGACACAAAGTTACAAATTGACAGTCATTCTCACTTGATATTTGCAATAAAATTGTTATTGTTTATTTCTCTTACTAACAAAGTATTGATGATAGATATTATTGTAACTTCTCATTCTAAAATTATCCATAATCAGCACTTATAGGTATATATATACCGCATATGATATAACCAAAATAAGCTATGCTAAATAGTGGACTTGAAATTGTTAGTTCCTGTAATATTCTCTGGGGCTGGTTGTCAATACGGTAACTTTTGTCTGATACCCCGCATATGGGTCGTTTTCAAAAAATATATACATAGTTAAAGGCTTAATAAAAACAAAACTACGATCGCGTCTTTTGTGTAAGGAAAGCTAATCATACAATAGTTTGTTGGAACATAGGGTTTATATGTGAACCTATACAAACTCGTTTGTATATAATAGAATAAGAGGTTTTCTTTGACAGTTTGTTTTTATGTTTCTTTTGCCAGCCCATCGTCAGTCACATTGAATTACTTGAACAGAGCACTTGCTTTTTATCTGGTGATCCCGACACCTTCTATCATAGATATGGGTAACTTTTGTAACACAAAGGAATCAATTAAATTTTATATGAATCATAGCCCTTAACTAATTAAGTACATGTTTTTTGAAAACGACTTGCCGAAATTTGACAGTTTTTACGTTTCCAACCGCCATATCTACACCACTTAGAAAAATTGCGGTAAACTGAATAGACACAAAAATGCTATATACTAAATATATAATAGGTTCGATAAGTCTTATCGAACCTATTATATATTTGTTCCTTGGTCATGGATGTTATCTATATATGTACTTCTAATTAGTCGTCTAGTACCCCTAGCACAGATTAATATAATAGTAGTACAAGCATTGCTTAGTTTGGGACTAGGTCGAATTGTGTAAGATTACCCCATATTATTTATTTATTTATTAAATAAGGACATTAAATCTGAAGCACATGTATTTCGCGTGCCATAAATTTTGTCATCTTTTTGGCACGCGAAATACATGTGGTTCAGTCATTTATATACCTATACATTTTCGTATCACGAACGACGTGTTGTTAGTGCTTGACACAATAAAACATCGTCAATGCTGTTGTCGATAAGTAAGTCAGAAGAAAAATCGTAACATGCATTTTCATTCAATCCTCTACTTAATACCAATGTTAAATAAGTTTAGTAATCATTTTTTTTCACACATAGCCCTTATTAATTTAAGAAGTAATTAATCGGCAAAACAATGTGACATGTATTCAAGTTTCACGACAATGTGAATATCCATACTAATATTATAAATGTGAAAATGTGTCTGTCTGTCCGTTACCTCTTCACGCTTAAACCGCTGAACAGACTTAGATGAAATTTGGTATGGAGATAGTTTGAGACCCGGGACATAGGATACTTTTCATCCCGAATAAATTTAGTGTTCCCATGGGATGAGCGGGTAACACCGCGGGGCACAGCTAGTTCTTATATAATTATGGATTTTCTATTAGTGGTTATCGATAGCAAATTTGTCGCTATTATTATTATGTGAGCACTAATCACCTGTTGTTCCTGCTAGAAATATATCTAGGTAATATATCATCTATTATCCTCGTAGATGTCTGTGCGAAGACTCGTAACGGAAGAGTCGATATTTGTAGTAATGTGGAAGTGGAACGATTGTAGATGAAATATATTTTTATATGTAGTTTTACATATTGCGCAAATGTTAATTTTGCAGTATTGTATTGGCCTTAAATAATGAATAAATTTATTTACCAACGGAATGCCAAGCATACATGTAATTTTCTATATAACATTACGCACGCGCACAGTCCATACGTTGTAGGTAATCAATATATTAATAATCATTCAGTGAATAAGATTGGGATAGAAATATTGTATTTCGCTGCGCAGTCTCTTCATGATAATTAACTCAAGTAGTATACGCAGTTTATACGGCTTTTCATCACATAATTGACAACATTTCATATTTATAACAGGTGGAAATTAATATAGAGATCGACAGGGCTTTATGTCGTGTACCTTAAAAAAAAATCTTTGAATTTATTCTTCTGTATTTAAAGAAATATAAGAAAATACATCAAATAACTGCAATCTAAGACAATACGGGCTGAATAGGGTTGTTGTCTAAACCAAAGAGCGAAAACATATACCACATTTTTTATTTGACGTTGACAGGTGACAGATGCATGGAGTTTTATTAAGTTTTTTTTTAAGTAGAAAACCGACTAAAGTAACCGTTCCATTAAGTTCTGGTTTTGGTGTTGCCACATTTTAAAATGAGTATGTTTTTATAAATTAATAATAAAATAAATAATCATCTCAGAAAATAAATAAAAACAGAGATTACTTCATCTTTTTAAGCAGAATTCAGAAAAGTAATAAAATGATAGTCTTAAAAATATGAAATGTTGTCAATTCAGAGTACAGAAGTTTAAGCTTTTAATTCAAAAAACGCGCCAAATTTCCGAACGCAAGCCCCGCTTTCCGCACTCTGACCTGTCAATCTCATTAACGTTTTTTGTGCGGCTAAGATCACGTTGCGATTTTTCGTTTTAATTATAATAATGTAATATTGTGTTGTGAAAGGTGTTAAATACTAATTTTTATTATAAAGACGATGTTGAAACATCGTCGAAGCGGTTTGATACATAAATCTCGACAGGAATTCCGTCGTTTGAAAAAACTCCCGGCGCGGCGCGGCGTCATGCGCTTGAGTCGGTCGGCAAGCCGGAGCCCCTCAAAGGATTTGTGAGCGATATCCCGGGCATAATGATCATCTCGCTTACGTTTTCACAAATAGTCATCACCGAACAGGCGCCATGCGGAGCGGGATTCTAGTGGCGAAGCCACTTCAACTGCTTGAGCATGAGAGATGACAGAAAAGGGAAAACATTATGCTAAGAGGATTGTAACAAACAAGGTAAGACAAGAATGGTATAAGTTTGGATCGTTACCTTGCCTGTTTTCCAGAAGGCCGTAATATGCATAACCTTAGCAGCGAGCGGCGTGTGCTGCTGGCGCATTGAAATATATTTTTGCTCGCTAGCATCTTGTAGCAATGTGGAGTGCTAACTTTCGAGCTGGTTGGGTACTCTCTTTGCTCATTCAGCATTGTGGTGCGCTTTAGTGGATACACTTGTAGCTTTTAACTTAAGTTATATGGTGTGTTACTTGGGTTCACTCTATGCTTATTACCTTAGCAAATGTGGTGAATTAATCTGGGTGCATTTTCTGCTGGCTCTGCTGAGTAGAATGGTGTATCAGTTGGATTCACTCGTTGCTTTATATGCGCAGCAACTACATATGGTTTTGGGGGCTCAGGTCACCTTAGTCCAGTTCATGCTAAAATCAGTGTTGTGGTACACCATATTGGGCTCACATTCTGCTGTTTTGTGCCATACATAACAGTCTGATATATAGCTTAGACTGTGCTTTATAAGTGCTTGTCCTTATACTCCAGCTGATGAATTATGAATACATCAACATAGAGACTGGCCTTACCAGATGAAGTTCTACAATATGATACACGGCCCAGATCCAGTGAGTCAGATCTGCTCTTGCTGAGTATATAATAATAATAATAATAATAATGCCTTTTTATTCTGAACTGATTTCTACAAGGTTGTGTTTCGTTATAGTATATCCCTCAGTTCAGCGTGCCTCCTGGCAAAGGCCTCCTCTAGCTGCTTCCACTGTACTCTATCGCGGGCCACCCTCCTCCAGTTGGGCCCCGCTGTAAGTTTCAGCTCATCCTCCCATCTTCTGTGTTGTCTGCCTCTACTTCGCTTGCAATTTCTGGGGTACCAGTCAGTGATTATTTTGCTCCACTTTCCCTGTTTTTCTCTCATCATGTGGCCAGTCCACCTCCACTTCTGCTGGTCAATTTTGGTAAGGATATCTGCCACTTTTGTCATTGCCCTTAGTTGGTTGTTTCTTATTCTGTCCCTTTTGCATGTCCCTGTCATGCTTCGTTCCATGGCTCTTTGGCAATATTGCAGTTTGTTTCTCTGTTGTTGTGTCAGTGCCCATGTTTCACAACCATATGTTATGCAAGGTAGAATACAAGTGTTAAATACTCTTCTTTTGACTGAGATACTTAATTCTCTGGATTTCATGACCTCCTTCAGAGACCAATATTTCCTCCATCCACTGGCTATTCTTAGATTGATCTCTTTGTTTGATTGATCTTTGGGGGATATGAGCTGGCCCAGGTATGAGTACTCATCTACGTATTCTAGTTTGTGGTCACCAGCTTTTATTTGTATTTGTTCTGAATTTGTAAGTAGTTTTGTTTTTGACATGTTCATTGTCAGACCCACTTTGGAACTTTCTTTGCTTAAAGCTTGGATCATAACTTCGAGTTTATTTGGACTTTCCTCGAACAGAACTATGTCATCCGCAAATCTCAGGTGGTTTATTTTTATTCCATCAATATTTAGACCCAAGTCTGACCAATCAAGTTTTCGGAAAATGTTCTCTAGAACCGCACAAAACAGCTTTGGGGACAATGGGTCGCCTTGTCTCACTCCTCTTCTTATTTTGAACTCAGGTCCCACCGCTTCCAGCTGTATTCTGGCTTTGCTGTTTGTGTATATAGATCTGATTATGTTTATGTATTGACCTGGGGTTCCTTGGGTTTCTAAACTCTCCCAGATAGCTTCATGACTTATAGTGTCAAATGCTTTGTTGTAGTCTATGAATGCTATATATAGAGTTTTGTTATATTCGTTGTATTTTTGCATTATCTGCTTCACTGTATGGATGTGATCTATAGTTGAGAATTTTTTCCTGAAGCCAGCTTGTTCTAATGGTTGATTTTCATCTAAATTTTGGCTTATTCTTTCCAGGATAATTTTTGAGAATATTTTGTAAATATTGGACATGAGACTTATAGGCCTGTAGTTGCTTATATCCTCCCTTGGGCCTTTCTTATGTAATAGAATAATATGTGAAGTTTTCCATTGTTCAGGTATCCATAGATCGGACATGATTCCGTTGAATAGCTTTGTAAGGATAGGTACTAGTTCACCGGCCGTTGCTTTTAATAGCTCATTGGAAATTCCATCTGGACCCGGAGCTTTTTCTAACTTTTGACTTCTGATTGCCTTTTCAACTTCTTTTGGAAGTATTTCAGGGGCCAATTCTTGATTTGACCTTTCCATTCCAATACGTTCGGTGTGGTTTGGTTGTTGGAGTATAAGGTGATCTGAATACAAATCTTTGTAGAATTGTGTGGCAGTTTCTATTATGTCCTCTCTTTTTGAAATTGTATTTTTTCCTCGGTTTATCTTCGGTATCCACTCCTTGTTGATCTCTCTTAATTCCTTCCATGCTTTACGTACACCTCCCGTTTTACTTATATGTCTTTCTAAAGTCTGTAGTCTTTTAGTTTGTCTGTCTCTTCTGATGTTTTCTTTTATTTCTTTACTAATTTCTCCTACTTGTTTGTGATTGTTCTTTTTTGGGAGTAATAATAAATGTTTTCTTTCTTCTATTAGCTGCAGTGTTTTTTCGCTTAGATTGTATGGGTGCTTTTTGCGGTTGCTGGTTTTATGATTTGTAAGAAGTTGTTCCAATTTTTGGTAGTTTGTTTTGACATCAATATTGTAGTTGGTCGTTTCCATAGTTTTTGATAAAGATAAGGCAATTTCGTGGAAGCTTTTCTCATTTATTGAATTTGAACTATTCTTCATACGTTTTCTGGATAGTTTAGGCAATTTTATTCCAAGACAGCTTCTGACTAAGCGGTGATCAGTATTGAAGTTCAGTTTCTGTATGACTGCTGTGTCTGTAAATACTTTCGGAGTGTTGGTCATGATGTAATCTATTTCATTTTTGTGTTCACCGTTAGGAGATCTCCAAGTCCATTTGTTGTTTGTATTCTTTTTAAACATGCTGTTGAGAAGATATAAATTGTGTTCTAGTAGGAAGTCCACAAGTTTTTGGCCATTAGGACTTCTTTTCCCATGTCCAAACTTGCCTGTTATTTTTTCCATCATACTCTGTCTTGCTCCTATTTGCGCATTAAAGTCTCCCATTAATATAATATAATTGTTAGAGAATTTAATCAAGACTTCAGATAAATCTTTATATAAAGCTTCAATTTCGCTACTGTCCGCTTGCTCAGTTGGTGCATAGGTTTGAATTATGGTCCAGCTCTTTTTGTAGTTGGGTATTTTAATAATCAGGACTGCTATTCTGTCGGAGACTCCAATGATGTCCACTATGTATTTTTTCATATGGTTCTTTATAAGAAAGCCGACACCTCGTTGTCCTCCGATCTCTCCTTTTGAGTACAGTATATATTCTGTTCGCTCTTCAATTACCTCATGCGCCCTTCGCATTTCGCTGATTCCTAAAATGTCCCATTTTATGTATTTTAGGGCAGATTCCAATTCCAATAGTGATTCGGGAGTTCTTAATGTTCTTGCGTTCAATGTTGCAATATTCACAACATAGTTTCTAGCTAGAGGGTGATAGTCATTTTCTCCCTCGGTGACCGGCCGTGGTGGGAGAGATTCATTTGTTGTATAATTTATTTGCTTTCGTAGTGACTCTGTTTTAGCTTTGGTTGTGTTTAGTTTTGTTGTGGTTAAGTTGTTGCAGGTTTCCGGTATTCTTGTTGTTTTTATTAGTGGTTGTGATGTTCTAGTATTTGTATGTATTCTTGTCGGAGAGGGAGTAGGATCTTTCCCGCATGTACTGAAAGGCATCCCTCAGAAAGACATCTTCATTGTCTTTTTTCTGCAGTTTTTGGGTGGCTGAGTTTTGATGGCTAGGACTCGGTGTTTCAGATCTCTTTCTCTTCTCATTTTCCATTTTGTTTATGTTTTTATTCTTGTTTTCTTTTTTCTTTTGCAGTATGGGTTTTGGTAAGTCCTGAGTAATGTACATGCCTTGCTTTAATTTGCTTTTATTTTTTAAAATTTGGATTTTCTTCTGTAAGGTTGTTGTAGCAAGTAAGACAGGTCTCACTTTGTCAGTGTCATCTCTCTTTTTTCCCAGTCTCTGAATCCTATCTACTTCGCCTGTTACAATTTCCACTCCTATTTCTTTTAACGTAGATATTGTCAGGGTAGTCAGATCTTCGCTCTCTCCTTCTTTTGGTTCGGGAAAGCCGTGGATTAATATATTATTTCTTCTGTTGTCTTTTTCGAGATTTAATATTTTGTTGTTAAGATTCGCAACTTCGTTTTTTAATTTTTCATTTTCCTCTATAATGGGTTTTAATTTTTCCTCGACTTTCTGTAGCACAACAGTTGTAATGTTTTCAGTTATAGTCGCAGTTTGTAAATTTAGTTGCTCTGTCATTTTATTCAGCAGCAGTGACATCTCTGATGACAGCTCGGTAGACATAATGACGTAAAACGAAACGCAACGCGTTACCGAACGTACTTTAGCTCTAGTGT
This sequence comes from Apotomis capreana, assembly GCA_947623375.1. Classification (NCBI taxonomy): domain Eukaryota; kingdom Metazoa; phylum Arthropoda; class Insecta; order Lepidoptera; family Tortricidae; genus Apotomis; species Apotomis capreana. The sequence goes on from OX392501.1 coordinate 3,903,630, forward strand.
TGGTAGTATTGTACTGTTTTTGTGAATCTGTTGCAAATTTACGATGACGGTGACATATAACCTCAAATCTGTTGCGTATTTCTTTCTTGGGTTTTTTCACTGGATGCACTTTGTTTTGTGTGATATTATGAAGTTTTGGGTAGCCACACGTGTATAGTTCGTGTTGAGAAGCACTTTTACACTGAGTAGTTATTATTTTCCACTATTTTTTGGATAATTCACGAGAACGTCTGACAAGCGTCTTGCTAAGTACACACCGGAAACGGAAAACTCACTGTGGTACACCATATTGGGCTCACATTCTGCTGTTTTGTGCCATACATAACAGTCTGATATATAGCTTAGACTGTGCTTTATAAGTGCTTGTCCTTATACTCCAGCTGATGAATTATGAATACATCAACATAGAGACTGGCCTTACCAGATGAAGTTCTACAATATGATACACGGCCCAGATCCAGTGAGTCAGATCTGCTCTTGCTGAGTATAATAAAAATAAATTCCCATCATAATCAAGAATGTCTTCGAAGATGGCCTACTAAAAGGAAAAATTAAAAAGTATACCGTTCCGGACTATTAAAAATTGGAGGATGCCTCAAGACTAAATAGAGCCCGAAGTGGCTATAGTTGATATAAAGTGAAAGACATATGTTAAATAAATGCCAAGTAAGTACGACTAGGTCATGAACAACGATGGGTGTTGAGACCAGCGCAAAATACACTATATAGTATGTAAATCACTTGGGAATTCTGATTCCCATAATCACAATCCTGAGGGATAGTGTTAAGTACTGCTTGGTACAATGGCAACTTGTCACTTAATAACAAGATAGTTATAAAGTTTCTTTTTCATCAATGATGCAGCGGGGAGTAATTAAAAAATTTATTCTGAATTAGATATTCTTCAGTTGAAGAATTTGTAAATGAAATAAGTAAGATCTTTTACTATGCCGGACTACTAAATGCAAGCAGTCATTATTAAAGGCCTACCTGGCAGAGGCCAATATTTACCTATGATATTCTGTCATAAAATCTGTCTTAAGATAAGTCTTATTACAATTGAAAGGAATTAAGTAACCATATTGCAATGTAACACTCCAAGCAAGATATTTCTAGAACAGCCTTTAGGCTGATGCTTCCTAACTGCTATATTGGTCCTATAAAATTTAAGATTTAAATCATGAATAATCTACAAATAGGCCTCAAGGACATTTTTTACATGTCTGATTCTGTCTTTGAATAACAATAATAAATATAAAATTACAATTGTAATTACATCACAACAATAGAATAGTAAATTAATGCAACAAATAAATCACAGGGCACACTTTACCCGGAGATGTATATTTTCTCCAAGTCCATTAATAGAATTCTCTAAAACTATCAGAAGATTGAACATGTCATCTTACGCTTACACAGAGTTGCTTAAACCTGTCATGCAGTTCTCTGATTGATATCAGGTTTGTGATTGATATGTGCAGTGTTTTATTTATTTATTAAATTTATTATTTTTTTTGTTGGGGAAATTACATATAATATGATACATAATAGATGCCTACTTCCAATATTTACTAGTATCTCGGTTTGGCCCTATGGCTGACCTATGGCTAGAGGAGGCCTTTGGCATTGTGTCCGTCACTCATACTGACTTGTTTTGTGCAATAAGGCTAATAAACAAATAAGAATAAATGAATGCTTTGATAGCATACAGACAACTCTAAAGTTGTTAGAGAAGCTGGTTTTTTCAAGCTCCTTTTTTATAAGTACCAGGGTCAATTTTTATTTATTTTTTGGAAATAAAAATAAATGAATGCTTCAATAGCATACAGGCAAAGCTAAAGCGCTGTTACAGAATCTAAGTTTTCATTGTAAACTAGGAGGAAAGTTTTTTTTTTTTTTTACCTTGGTCCAAATTTTTTTTTTTTTGGATCTGTGTTGGAGTCTGACAATTATCAACTCCCTTTAAAAGTTTAAACAACCTTTTAAAGTTTTTTAGCTAAATTATTATTATTATATACCTATATATATATATTTTAACTAGAGTTATTAAACTATCAACGTGATGAATAGGACATTTAGCCTATTCAACAGGCTTGCTTGTGCTGGTCGGTCTGCCACCGATTTTGGCTTGATGCTCGAGGTTCACAGAGTTAGAAAGGCATAATATATATTTCCGATTGAAATATTATTAACAATTATGATAAATCCATGCAAAATTATTTAATGGTAAAGAATGAGCTATTTTGGTGGATATTATTAATCTATTATAGTACTGCCTTGGCAGCTTTTAGGGTTTTAAATTTTTTCTGCCTTGACTAAAAGAACTGTGAGATCTTTTAGAAGATTGCTTAAACCACAGATTATCTCATTCATAAACTGAATTCAGTTTTCAATTTATCCTACACCCACATTCTATTGTTACACAAATATGACAGTGGTGTGAGAAAGTAATGTTATTAATAATAACTTATTATTTTCTCGTTATACATATAAAATCTGAATAAAATAATATCCCTGAATAAAATCTACGCAGTCTCGAAATGATAATCCCCCCCACCCTATACCCGTTTCAAAGTTTATTTTCCAGGTCATTTCCATAGGTTCTGTTTTCTCAGGCGTCACGTCAGGATGGGGAAGCTGCTGTAAGCTACTAAACTCTAAACTAAATGAGATTGACAGGTCAGAGTGCGGAAAGCGGGGCTTGCGTTCGGAAATTTGGCGCGTTTTTTGAATTAAAAGCTTAAACTTCTGTACTCTGAATTATGTGATGAAAAGCCGTATAAACTGCGTATACTACTTGAGTTAATTATCATTTCGAGACTGCGCAGCTCATACAATTAAAATAGAACTTCACTTCAGGTAAGTTCGTTTAATTTCTAATAAAGCTATCCGACAAAATACTAAAAAGAACATAGTTCACTATACATAATTAAAACTATCGTGAGACATCTTAATTATTATAAAAATTGGGCAAGTGCGAGTCCGACTCGCGCATGAAGGGTTCCGTACCATAAAACAAGTTTGTTGTATATATTTTATTTATTTTATTTTATTTTCAGTATTTGTTGTTATAGCGGCAATAGAAATAAATCATGTGTGAAAATTCGCCGTTCGCGGTTGCATAAGTTCGGAACATGTCGGGCCGTTCCTGACAACTTTTACGTGAGTTTAAACCGTTTTTATAACTATTATAGGACATAAGGTATCTATGTCAAGTTCGCACCACGAAAGCTACTGCGTGATATTGATATATAATCGCGCTCATTTTTTAGGAAGTTGCCATAGTACACTAGCGATCTTCATCTTGGAACACAACCAGAAGACAAGTTCAGTATTTAACGCGTACAATGCCGACAACGCACATGTGTGTTCATGTCGATATATACCCCCGGCTCAACACTATCGCGAGGTTGACCGAGGCAAAGTTACCCGAAGTAGGTATCTCCAGCGAAGTGCCTCTCTAACCTATCATATTCGCCCAACCTCGGTTAACTTCGCGAGTAGTGTAGTCCGGGTGAGTCTGACCGAACTGGCCAGGGGTACAAATTTGTTCCTCGGGGCGTGTTGAGATAATAATTATAACCACTACGTTTGGAGTGTAGTCCGGCAGTGAATGCGTTATGCCGGCTATACCTACTACTCACGTGGTTGACAGAGTCTCGTTGACCGAAGCTACCTATCTATCTATCATATTCACCCAACCTCGGTCCGCTTATCGGAGTAACCCTGGCCAACTGCCGTCCGACGCAACTAAATAGTACTACCTACCTATAAGTGTAACGAGACTTTTTTATTTCCCCACCTTGAGGTTGTGAGTGGGGTAGATAACAGATGTATTTAATGGTTCACTAATATGTTGCATAAAATTGATACTCATATTTTCATTTTGCATAACAACCTTTGACAGAATCATCATTTCTCCGAATTTTATTTTGCATAATTTTTTTCTCATATTGTGATATCACATAATTTTTTTTATCAGAACATTCATATGGCAGAATATGAATAAGCATAATATTAACATGTCCGAATAGTTATTTCGAAGAAATTCATATCTCATAATATTTAGTGAAATACAATAACTACTCTTTTTTATTTCTACTTACCACATAACTCGCAGCAGTTCGGTTCTGTTGCCTAACCTACTTTACTGGTGTAATATATATGTGGTAATGATGTGGTTGACCAGGGTCGTTGATGGGAGACAAAGTATATGCCGAGCTCTAGATAGTAGTGAACGTTTAATTACTTAAAACATTAGCTTATATACATTTTTATAATAAGGTTAACGCTTATCCAAGCAATATGCATTAGGCTACAGTTATACTGCATGCTATACTAAATGTAGACATTAGCTACATAGGTACTACAGCTTCCCCGTAAGATCCCTTCACCCCCGGGGTGCTGGAGAAAAAAAAAAAATAATGCATGTTACTTGTTTACAATTCGAAATGTAGATGGGGACCACTGTGTAAACTAATAACTAACTTATAATTAAGTTTATACACTTTACAAGAATATATCAAAGATTAGTTGGTCACCCCATAAAAAAAAATATCGTCATGTCCCAGTGTCACTGTTTCAAAAGAAATATGTTATAGTTAAAGATAAAATTATTTTTATTAAAATTCCTGTCTGTTCCAACAAAATTATTAGTATTATATTATTATTATCATATAATCTCTCTCAAAAAAAAAATTATAAAAATTTGCCATTCAAATTGTGTATTAATCACATAATAAGGTACTGGTATTACGGTATCGGTACATTTACCCTATAAAATATCTAATGCCTTATAAATGTTGGAGTCTCTGCTCTCAACACAAAATAAATGGGAATGGTTACCCAAGGGCATGGTCACCCTTTAAACAACAATGTGGGCTACGCCTCTGTGCGTACCCTATCCTCAAAAAAATAGTGGGTATGGTCACCCAAATGGCATATCAGGCTACATGTACTATTTTTATATTTTATTTTTATTTTATTCAACAAACAAATTACACAGCATTACAGCATTATGCTAGGCACTGTGAATTTAATAATAATACCTAAAATAAAACTAAAATAACAATTAACACAGATAATAACAAACTTTCACGTATCACTAGGAGGACGTTCATCCATCGCCTCACAGAACTTCAGACATTCATCACATATAACCTTCCAGCTACTTGCAAAAACATCGCAATCAGGTGCTGATGCGAAAAGCGCATTCAGATCTCGCAAAGCACGGACCAATGGTGATTTTCTGTGGGATACCGTGCGCGCCCTCGGAACTTCCAGCAAGTGACGAGCACGTGCTCGGAGATTAAAGTTGGATTTAGACAATGAGGGCACAAGCAAGCATACAAATTGCGAAACCAATTCCGGACAATCCGAATCACCTCGTAAGATACGGCACGCACTGGTCAGAAGGCTATGATTTCTCCGCACCTCAAGGGAATTAAACCCTAACATGCCCAGCAGGAATTTAGTTGGGTACAAAAATGGATAGTACCCGTAAGTTTTCCTGTACAAGAAACGCAAAAAAGCTTTTTGGACTTTCTCAAGAAGCAGGGCGTAAGTGACTTCATGAGGGTTCCAGACAACAGAAGCTGCCTCCAGTTTGCTTCTGACTAACGAGGTGTAAATGAGTTTAATCGCCATGGGATTATCAAAGTCACGGGCATTTCGAATTACGAATCCCAACTTTCGATAGCAGCTGGCAGCTAATGTCCTCATATGCTCATGAAAGTTGAGATGCACGTCGAACATTATGCCTAAGTCCTTAACAGAGTCGACACGCGTAATGGGTTCAAGGCCTAACTGATATTGTGCATGTACAGGGTCATGCGCGCGGCTGAAAGTCATCACTGAGCACTTTCCAGTATTAAAAAGAAGCTTGTTTTCAATGCTCCATTGATAAACCCGGTTGATGTCTTCCTGAAGTGATTCGCAATCGGACAACTGTTGCACACCATAAATGAGCTTCAAGTCATCAGCGTAGAGTAAGCATCTGGCATATGTAGTGACTGTTGCCAAGTCATTTATCATGACTCCGAATAAAAGTGGCCCTAAGATCGAACCCTGGCTGACTCCAGAACGTGTGTGATAGGATTCGGAAACAAAGCATCCATGTTGCACAAACTGCAGCCTGTCGCGCAGATAGCTTGCAAAGAACCGTAGTAATGTCGGTGAGAAACCTAGATTACATAATTTACTCAGAAGCAAGTCGTTATCCACGCGATCAAAAGCTTTTTTAAAGTCAAAGTACAACACATCAACTTGTATCCCTTTATCCAAATGTTCGGAGATGTAGTCAACCAGGGTTAGCAGATTCGTCTCGACCGATCGCCTAGGCCTAAACCCGTGTTGCGAGTCTGAAAGGAAAGGTTTTAATTGAGGGGAAACGAGTCTGCTAATGATCGATTCGAACAGCTTTGCAGTTGAGGAAAGAATAGCTATTGGTCGGTAATTTTCAACCATGGTCGTGTCGTTGGTCTTGGGAATAGGGCGCACCCGAGTGACCTTCCACTGACTATGTGCCTGTAAGTCGGAGTCGCAAATACATTAAGACTTAATAAGCCTCCAACTGTTTTCACGGAGGGCACGATAGTCCAGAACACCATGAGCAAACAAGAAGGACTAGCGCCCAAACTTTATACTTAATCAATATGTACCGTACCTTACCGAGTACTGAGAGAGTAAAAAAAAAATTGAAATTAAAATTTCATATTGTATTACTTTATAAAAGAAATATCTACGCAAATATAACTCAATTAACTGTCACTAAATTATTAGGTGATCAATCCAATAACTAGCTATAGTATAATTGTTCAATAAAATTTCTAAGTGTGAATATCAAATTACATTCACCAATAATTAAAAGTTTACTTGTAGACAGCGAACACGCGTGATCTACTTAAAATTTTTGCTTACGCGCGGACTTCGCGGCGGCGTATGCATTTCCGTGCGCGCGAAAATTGCGAAATGTGTAAGTTGTTTACGACATTTGCATCTAAAAAAATTATTAGCGACGATTATTATAAGGATTTTAAGTGATGATATCTGGTTTAAAAAAATAATAATTAGAAATGCTAAGTGACACGGGTAACAATTTCATGTACGAAAGTTATCTAACAATTTATGTATGTAAAAGAATTTTTTTTGAATGAATTGGACGTTAACCTGTATAGCTAATTAATTTTTATATAATAAAAAAAAATATCATAAAAAATCTCATTCTAATTTCTTAGATGCGATTTCCTTTTGACGCCTCTGAGGCCAAGTTTAACTAAATATTCTCTTATATATTCCAACTTAGTATATAAATCTTGCAAGTCAGTAGACATCATAAAATTAAATCGTGCGTAAATGTAAAATAATTATAACCGAAAACATAAGTTATACAATAAAATATTCACTTACTTAATTCAACGCTTACGTAGGAGTAATGCCTAACGATATTGAGGTCATCACGAGTCGTCACGTTGCGCGATGCATGGCGGGACGTTGATGCGCTGGCGGCTGGCGGGCACGTGGAGCACGATGCCGTTGCTGATGCGCGATGTGATGACGGGCCGGGCTAACCCTGGACACCCTCGAGCATGGGCCGGGATTTCCCTGGACACCTCTTGATTTGCGAGCCGGGATAACCCTGGACAACGCTCTTCTTTTCTTGCTCTTCTTTTCTTGCTCTTCTTTCCTAATTGTCTTCTTCTTTTTTTTTTTAAGTTAATTCAAATCTTCATTCTTGTTTTCTTGTGGTGTCCCGGACGGTGTGGTGTCCCGGACGGTGCGGTGTCCCGGACGGTGCGGTGTCCCGGACGGTGCAGTGTCCCGCCGCACCGTCCGGTGCGAGGTTCTGAGGTTCTGGCCGGTTCAGAAGTTCGTCTTTGGTCCGCTAAGGCAGGATCGCCATGTAATATATGTGGTAATGATGTGGTTGACCAGGGTCGTTGATGGGAGACAAAGTATATGCCGAGCTCTAGATAGTAGTGAACGTTTAATTACTTAAAACATTAGCTTATATACATTTTTATAATAAGGTTAACGCTTATCCAAGCAATATGCATTAGGCTACAGTTATACTGCATGCTATACTAAATGTAGACATTAGCTACATACTACACTGGCAGCAGTTCGGTTCTGTTGTGGTCGCAGTTCTAACCTAACCTAACCCATTAAGTTCGAGTAAAGTAGGTTTTTTTTTTTTTTTGCAAAAAAAATACAGGTTCTAACCTAACCTACTTTACTGGCAGCAGTTCGGTTCTGTTGTGGTCGCAGTTCTAACCTAACCTAACCCATTAAGTTCGGTTTTAACCTAACCTACTTTACTGGCAGCAGTTCGGCTCTGTTGTGGTCGCAGTTGTAACCTAACCTAACCCATTTTACTGGTATCACTTTAGTAAATAAATTCGGCGATATTAATGTTCTGCCATATAAAATTATGAGAAATAAAAGTCGGTGATACTAGTGTTCTGCCATTTAAAATTATGCTAAATGAATAGTATGCCAACTGACAATTATGATACTAAATGATTATGCTAAAGAATCATTCGGCTAAAAAAGTTTCGGTGATAGCTGTTATGCGAAATGAAATTCGGAGAATCGATATTATGTAAGATAAAGGGAACCCGTATTTAATATCTTAGAGATTTGTTCTATTTATCTTTTTTTTATTTTATTAAAGCAGAAACTTTTTCTTGCGAAATTTTCATGTGTTGAAATTTTAATTTATGATTAAAGTGGGAAATTAGTTTCACTAGCCTAATTGGTAATGTGATCGTGTTGGCATTCGAGAGAGAGTGCGAATTCCGCTCTAGCTTTTTTTTTACTTTATGGTTTAGTATGAACTATATAACTCCTCTCTACAGCCGTTCTTGAATATCCAGTGTACTAGGCAAGCATCTAAATTTTAAAACAAATAAATTAGAATAAAATTGTAACATTAGTTAAGATTATATAAAGGTTGAAAAGGAGGATGGGCAGATTTGTATGGACTCTGGCCTAGGGACCAATAACGACAAGCCATATATCATTGGAAAGGTTTTTTCATACGCTACAACTTTTTGTATGGCCGAACATCTCAAATCGCTGTGTAAAAAAAGTTAATAATAAAGCGATATATATAGGAACTTAGTATCGAAAACCCCTACACAATAACGTTTCAACTCAAAATTATTTTATGCAGCGATAACTTTAATCACTTCCTGGCATAGTAAACGTTTTCGAACTTAGAATATGCTATCCAGCGACATATCGCTTGTCTTTATTGGTCAATTAGCCCACCTTCCTTTAAATTTATATCTCATTGTGACTTTTTTTTTGTAATATCTCTCAGTATTTATTTACACGGCAGTTTTGTGCCAAATATCGGGTTGCTCGCAGTTGTATTAACAAACACATAATAAAATCATATCATGTTAAAATATATTTATTTTCACTTTTACCCCTTTCTTTAAAAGTACAAATATAAATGAAAATTAAAAGAAATCTGTCATACAAACCAATTTTTCTCTGATTAATGTTTACTTATCTACGGAATGAAATAAACACAATAAAAAAATCAACTAATCAACTTAATAAAAAGGTGATTAATACAAAATCAAAAGCCTCAAAAAGTAGTATCTACATAATTTTAAACACAGTGTATTTTGACGTCACAAACCACAGACGGTAATTTTTTTTTATTTATTTTTTTTATATTAAGGGACAATCATACACAAATCGACCTAGTCCCAAACTAAGCAAAGCTTGTACTATGGGTACTAGACGACGATATACATAATATATAAATACTGTTAGCCGTATTTCCGAACGTACTTGAGGGAGCTGGCAACCCAGCGCACTGACAGATAGATTACCGCGTACTGGCTGCGTAGCGTCACGGATTCTTGATAAGATCAATGATTGTTCAATACTAAAATATATTGTTATCCAATATCTAGTGCTTTTACTCTTATTAGTTCAGAAGTGAGATCTTCTGATTCACATGCCTACAAAATATTTCGGTCAACTAAATTGATTCTCATATGAAATTCTGATTGTGTCGTAAAACAAAAGAATGACGCTTTGCTTCTTGTTTTACTTCGTATTTGTATAAAGGCACTACTTATTGGATAGTTTTATTACATAACGAGTAAACAGTAAAGCAAAGTTGAATAACCAACATGTAACGGGTGCTTACGTTATTTATTTGACAGTCTTTAAGACGTGGTGTAAGTACTAAAATGATGGCGATGACGCGGTAAGTCCTTCAAAATCGCAAACAATCATTGTACTTGTAAATCGGTAAGGTATTTTACAGTTGTTTGGATATTGTGGGTGCATCGCTACTATTCTAGATGAAAGGTACCTACCCGATTCTACGATGAATAAGCTGTACATTTATGTGGCTTACCGAAATATCACTTTGTGTCTTTGAGTGTGACATTAAAATTAAAGCCATACAGCCTGGCGGTGTACTAATTGCATCTTAAGTGTTCTATGATATGACATATTGATTTTATTATGACAGGGTTTGTTAATTACCTGTTTAATATGGGCTTCACAGCAAGTTTTCAAAATTTGTATGCATTTTGTAACATTATCTTGGTGTGGTGTGTGGTTTTGCTTCTAAGTTTCACAGGTGAATAGAATATTATATTTTATTTGAAACCTGGACAGGATGTTTGTCAATGAAAATCTGTAGTAAGTATCACAGATGTAAATAGTTGCATTGTATTGTAAATAAGCAAATGGTGGATAAATCCAGGTATGAGTATTCGTTTATTTAATATTGCTTATTCAAGTAACTAAATATTACTTTATATAAAAACCATTATTGTTAATATGGTATTGCGTACAAATGGGATTAAGTACATACAGTAAACCTGGTGGTATATTATCAAGATATAATGTAAAATGACAACATTGATTGATTACACTAGGAGTAATGTACATGGATATCTAAACTGTATAGAGGAATTTGGAAACATATCACAATTGATGAAATGTGGTTCAAAGTCTAAACAAGGGTTACATAAAATACCTAATGAATTAATGATTATATATCTTGCTACTATTGTGTTGGTATGCTAAAGTTTTATAGATAAACAGGATGTCAGGAGATTATTATGACAAGTTGGATATCAACAAGAGTAAGGAAGTATTTGGTGCTGTCAACAATCAGAACACCCTCCGTTGAACTATGCAAGCAAGCATATTTTATGGAAATAAATAGTGATTTTAATCATATATCATGATTTCAGATGGTTACCTAATTTCTTAAATTGGTGTTAGAATACAGACATTCAATGTGAACAGATCCAGGAAATAAGATGATGAGAATTGTCACCGAAGGTGTCCAGACAAAAATGACAAAAATGTGGTTTGCTATTGGAGATATAGTGGCAATGGAATGATTAACAGATTTCTTCAACTGGTGTTCAGCAAAGGTTATGATAAATAATAAATAACAACCGGTAAGAACTAATATTATGTTGGGTAAATATTGTCAGTATGACATTGTGACCTAATGGGTGAGTTTAGTAACAGTTTACATTTATACCTATTGTAAGTGTGGGAGAATGTGATCAAAATGCACTGATGATATAACAAATGAAATGTAGCTTGTGATGTATGTGTGTCTGTACGTGAAATACTCAGTTTAATTTGGGACAAAGAAAAAAGTCAACTAGGTATGACATTTGTTCACACATTATTTACAATATTGCAATTGGGCATTGCAATATTGGGTGCAAGTGATGGAACTTGTGTTTTGTATGTGAGTTTGTTAAATGCTTGGAATTTGTTTAGTACTTATTCCAAATAAGTACATACTTGAATAGTAAAGTGAACCATAAAGTATTTGGCAATTGAGCACTTAAATAATCTCCTTTGAGTGGTTGAAATTTGAAATTTATTTAATGGTTTAAGCGAGTTGAGCCTACTAAGTTTTGCCAAAGTTTTATTATGATTTCCATTAAGATTCTATGTTTCACATGGATTATTGATCATGATCAACATGATGTTTGTAAAGTGAGCGCCTGATAGAAAACCAATAATGGTATTGTGTTGATTTTACAGTCAATAGTGTGCTACTTGCAGTACATTTTGATATGGAAATGTCATGAAATGATTACCTGCTCAACGGATAAAATAATGAATGAAAATGGGTTAATATGGTAAAACATCACTTATGGCTGTTTACAAAAACTGAGTTGTCATGTATTTGGAAAGTCATTTGATTATTTTCGCAAGTTATAGTTTGACCACTCATGGTAGACCTAGTTATGTTATAATGTGTGGTTGTATAGTATGCAAGCTAAGTTAGCTTGTTTTATTTGAATTTACTGTGAATTAGCAAGTTGTGTTTATTATGGTTTAACTGATACCTACTTCAGTATGTTTATGGTTGTGCGACTTGTGAGTTATGAAAAAGTGAATATGCTCATTTTAGCATTTAAAGACCCGTTTGAATACCTATGCAAAATGTATGCAATGAAAGCAGAAAAGATTATTTTCATTTAGGTATGTTTTGTGAAAGTTGCTTGAGTTCTAGGGTAACCGTGACTACACATTGCACAAGTGAATGCAGCGTAAAAGGGTTCTGTTTAGAGGTGGACCGAAGACCTTGTAAGGATATCAGTGGATGATATAGAACAATAGAAATACTATCAAGGAAGTTAAATGATATCTTACTAAACAAGTTGTCTGGTTTGAATCCGAAGTGCTAAGGTAAGAAGTACCTATTACAGAATAGTCTGTTTAGTAAAATTTTGGGAAAGTGCAGTTAAAATTAATACATTAAAGCAGCTGAGAAAGCATTCCCATACTACTTTTTAGCTGTTTGATATGGTGATGTAGTATGAAAGCAGCTGGTTAAATGGTCATGTTTGGTTTGATTCTATTACCTGTAATTTATTGGCTTAGTGTAATATGCAAAATGATGATGAAATATTGCAAGTGGTTATAGATAATTTTAATTATCTGACAATGATAACATCATTATTATACTTTTAAAAGTGAATCGTAGTGGTTGTCACGTCACTGTTCTGTGTTCAGTGAGTACCTGCTTTAGTTGTAGGTATTGTAGAGTATAATTTTGGTGGTATGTCAAGACTCAAGCCTAACTGTTAAGGTATAATCTGGACAAACTTGGTGGCACTAGTTATGGACACTGAGGTAACTGAATCATGTATTTCAAGTATGTGACCAAATTATATGTAAATATGTTATCTGGGGACACGGTAGTGCCCACGATATTTTATTAATATCCAACAATGATGATACTGCATTGCCCACACTGGTGTTGGCATAAGCGCCTGGTACAGTATGTAACATGGTCACCAGTGGATGTGGTCGTGATGGGCATACACTAACGCATTTATAAACAAGGCAAATATATATTATTGATGAGCATCTAAGCTCTGTGTATTATGACATTAACGCCATGTCTATCATGAAAAGAATGGTTGTGTGTAAGAAATGCAGTTTAAGAGCGAAGTGAGAATGAATAAACTTTTAAGTATGTGAAAATAAGGCCATGTGCGAGAGCCTGTCATGAAGTACCAGAGACCAGACTGCGGTACGCTCCATGGTGGTGTTATGACTACATTTGGATTGTATTTCTGCTTACGCTCAGTTTGTTAATTTGTGTATTTATCAGTAATCTGATGGCGATGTGAGTTCACAGATGGCGTGGATATGGTCGCCGATAGTTATTGTCGTAGGCGAGCTGTAGCGGAGACATGACGTATGCGTTTGAAGTTGTGGTACGATAACGCTTGTGTCAAAAGCTACTAGGCACTACAAGGTTGGGTTTCTTTCCACCTTAAGAATACACAGATGATGTTATTGTGTCGGCAATGTCCGGCTGCACACAGAGTAAGTACTTGCACAGTCTTGTTCATAGCGTTGACGTTAGAAATCACGTATGTCAGCATCTCAAGCTGATAGTGATGTTAGGAAATCACGTCGGCATTCTCTAGCCGCGTAGATGCCAAGGAATCACGGTCGTCGACACTCAGATGTCGATGGTGATATTGGGAAATCACGTGGGTCAGCACTACCATGCTGATAGTGATATTAGGAAATCACGTCGGCATTCTCTAGCCGCGTAGATGCCAAGGAATCACGGTCGTCGACACTCAGATGTCGATGGTGATATTGGGAAATCACGTGGGTCAGCACTACCATGCTGATAGTGATATTAGGAAATCACGTCGGCATTCTCTAGCCGCGTAGATGCCAATGAATCACGGTCGTCGACACTCAGATGTCGATGGTGATATTGGGAAATCACGTGGGTCAGCACTACCATGCTGATAGTGATATTAGGAAATCACGTCGGCATTCTCTAGCCGCGTAGATGCCAAGGAATCACGGTCGTCGGCACTCAGATGTCGATGGTGATATTGGGAAATCATGTGCGTCAGCACTACCATGCTGATGGTGATATTAACAAATCACGTCGGCATTATCATGCCACGTAGATGCCAAGTAATCACGGGCGTCGGCACTTGCATGCCGATGGTGATATTGGGAAATCATGTGCGTCAGCACTACCATGCTGATGGTGATATTAGGAAATCACGTCGGCATTCTCTAGCCGCGTAGATGCCAAGGAATCACGGTCGTCGGCACTCAGATGTCGATGGTGATATTGGGAAATCATGTGCGTCAGCACTACCATGCTGATGGTGATATTAACAAATCACGTCGGCATTATCATGCCACGTAGATGCCAAGTAATCACGGGCGTCGGCACTTGCATGCCGATGGTGATATTGGGAAATCACGGACGTCGGCACTCCGATGCCGATGGTGATTAGGAAATCACGTTGGCATCTTCATGCCGCGTAGATGTTAACGAATCACGGTCTAATGGTGGTGATGTTAAGACATCACTGTTCTAGCACTTCGTGCTGGTGATATCTGATGAACTTAAGGGATCAGAGTTTTAGCGCTCACGCGTTGGTTTGATGTTAGGAAATCACGTTGGCATCCTCATGCCGCGTTGATGTTAAAGAATCACATTTCCGGCTCTCATATGCTGGTGGTAAAGTTAGGAGAACAATTCTAGCAATTACGTGCTGGTGTAGGGATCACGTCTCTAGCACTCGCGTGCTAATGATGATTTCAAGAAATCCCGGTTCTAGCACCCGAATGCGGGTGGTAATGTTAGGAAACCACGTTAGCGTTCTCATGCTGCGTAGGTGTTAAGAAATCACGTCGTCAGCAGTCGCGTGCTGTTGGTAATTGGTAACGTTAAGAGCTCACTGTCGACACAAACGACAAATGGCCTCGAGCACGACGGTGACGTTGAAGACATCGTCACGGGCGGCAAACCTGCTGTGAGTCGCCGTCGGTGATGCTATTGTTGCTCTCCATGATGAACAGGGCAACGACAAAAGGGTAAAGAAAACAACAGTGGTAAGGTAACATATTAATTACTACCAGGACATAAGATCTACCCCTTTTAATTTAATTACCGATGTGTTTACGTGTTGCGACATTTCGTTTTGAAAACAAGATTGTAAGACTTTAAGTTACAGTAAGAAAAGTGTTATAAGACAGACTTTAAAATGCCAAGCTGTGCGATGCAATGCAATATAAATTCCGGTGCAAATGAATACAAGTCATCGTGGAATTAGTGACGAGCAGTTGAACTAGTCTGTTTTGATGTATAATATAAACTTGATAAGTATGTATATTAGATATTTGAATCAACGGTTGTCCAATAATCACAGCCTTAAGATTGGAAAGCAAGAAGCGTCGGCGTCGTGAAGACTACCATGAGGAAGAGCCTTTAGTCTCAGCCTAACTGTCTGTTATAATGTTGAGTAGGTATGCAACAAAATGCCTTTTGTTCCATGAGCTGTATTGGAGAGCTGCTATGTCTGCATACCTGTGTGAGACTGTGCGAGCGGTTCTTGCGCGGTAGTAAATCAAGCGGCTGATGATGCGCACGGAATTAGAGTACTATTCTGGAATTAAACTGTGAGTTCGTTCCATGTCTTAAATAGGAATTCTCCATGGTAAATAAGGTATAGCGTTACTTAAGATGTGTCTTGTGTGCTGCAAGAGTTTTCGACAAATACTACTTCAAGTTCAATGATTTGATCGATGTTTATTAATCGCTGTGTTCATAAAAAATCATAGGAGTTGTAAAAGGATAAAGATAATTTATTCAACCTTAATTGCTGGTTAACCATTTCAATCAAATAGTAGGTAAATGATGGTGATGATGATGATGATGATGATGATGATGATGATGATGATTATGATGATGATGATCCGTTATTTAGCCATGACATCAAACTGCTGAGATGATTTCAAACTATGTTAAAGCTAGATCAGTATACGTTTACATGTGATTACCTTGCACCTTGAGTTGAAATCGATAATTAAAAATAGCTTCTGCTCAGAATGAAGTAAATATATCTTAGTCTAAGTTGCAACATCTGCAACGTAACTTCAACTATTTCAAATGAGCAAGTGAACACCACTAGAGGGTTGAGTAAGGGTTACTCCTAAATATGTGTTTGGTCTACTTGCAGAGTCAGGTGATGGGCATAGAGACTGGCGCCAGCGAAGCTTACTGAGAGGAGCGTGCTGATGCTGTTGGTCAAGTTGGAGGTTTTCACGAAGATGATCTTCGTGGACGAAGCTTTGTCAGGATGGCCGAACTGTTAGCCGTATTTCCGAACGTACTTGAGGGAGCTGGCAACCCAGCGCACTGACAGATAGATTACCGCGTACTGGCTGCGTAGCGTCACGGATTCTTGATAAGATCAATGATTGTTCAATACTAAAATATATTGTTATCCAATATCTAGTGCTTTTACTCTTATTAATACATATATAGATAACATCCATGACCCAAGAACAAATATTTTGCACAAATATTTGCCCCGGCCGGGATTCGAACCCGGGACCGCCGACTCAGTAGGCAGGTGTCTACCAACTGAGCCAAACGCGTCGTCGAATAATTAAATTAACATACTCATTTACTTGTCAACTATCGCCTCTAGCACAACTGTCACACGCGACTACTTCTCGCGCGAGATACACTACATGTCTCTTTCTGTGCAGTAATGTGAGAGGGTGACGGGTAGCGCTATTATGTCGCGCGACAATAGTTGTGCTAGTCGGGCTGGTAGCACTGACAAGTTTTGGACAAGAAACCAAAGGGTAAGTAATATAAGATATAAGAACTTATACTATAATATTCATATTATATACGCTCATATTGTATAAGCTTGTTTTGCATACCGTTCAAGGTGTATAACGAACGTTAGATATAACATCAAAATATCTATTTTTGTTAAGTATAACGTTATTTAAGTATAATATCATTGTATATAACGATCATAACGTATAACGTTCATAATATCTCAGATTTATAATGTATAATACTCAATACATCTAACCCCAAAATGCATAATGCTCGTATAGAATAACCGCCTGCACATCAATTATGTACATACTTATGCAATAGTTCGCTGTAAAATTTTAATATATGTACCTCCATGCAAGCAAGAATTTTGACGCTACGCTCGCTTCGCTCGCTCCGCTATCCATGGTCATAAAACAAACCTAACCTAACCTACAGTTTTCGGTTTTTGACCCATATTCCATTTTGTCGCAGTTCTTCCAAACGGTATACTCGTATTTGCCAGAATTTCATCTGCCATTATCAATTGTGTACATACTTATGCATTCGCTGTTAAATTTTAATATACCTCCATGCAAGCAAGCATTTTGACGCTCCGCTCGCTTTGCTCGCTCCGCTATCCATGGTCATAAAACAAACCTAACCTAACCTACAGTTTTCGGTTTTTGACCCATGTTCCATTTTAGGGTATAGGGGTAGCAGTTATAACCTATTTAGTATATCATACGCTATTATATTTTCTAATCATTATACGAAAAGAAAGTATATACTATGATCGATATACGTTATGTATGTTATACCAACTGAATTTAGAGTATTTGAGTGTTATATAAAAAAACATTCTACAATATGAGTATTATGCTAATTGACCGTTATTCCTAATAAAAATATTGATTTTGATGTTATAGCAAAAGTTTATTATATCTTGTGAACGTTATTAATATGAAATTATATATTATGTAGTTATATCTCATGGGACGCACCCGAAACCAAACATATCAAAATACCAACTTTTATTTTATTTTATTATTGACGAAAAGAACCTTTATACATAAGTACATACCGGTTCTATAAAAACAAATACTTAAGTACCTCGTCAGCAAAACATATTGACTAATTAAACAAACTTAATTGGAAACTACCTATCTACTACCTAATCTACTTAAATGAAAAACTACACATCTTCAGCCAACCTATACAACATATGTGCATAATCTGACCATGGACTTGCTAGCAACTGCATAAAAGCCCCGGTATCATATGGGTTTAGGTTGGCTGACGCATGATTCCGCCTGCACTCCATCAACAAGTGGTGGACATCTTCTACAGTGCCACAGGTGTCACAATTAGGTGAATCAATTAATCTCATAAGGCATCGAAACTTGTTGAGGGGCACATGACCAGTTCGCAATCTATGAGCAGTCAAACATACACCGCCATACGCATCATCTCTGTCTTTCCTAAACACATTATACCCACTGATACTTAAATGAGAACCTGGCTCTAACCAGCTCTCTGACACTAACGCAATATGAACTTTCTCTTGCGCCAATAGAAGATCAAATTCTACCAATTTTGGCCTCAAACTTTGTGCATTCCACTGAACTAAATTTATAACGAAATCTTTATGCCTATTGGCCATTATTGAATAATGAAAATAAATTAAATATACCTACTTTTATGATAAATATTTATTTAAACTTAAAATAAAAATTTCTTACTTTTCATCCTTTTCATCATTCTTGTTCATGTTTTTTTTAAACTGATGAACTTTATTAACAACGTCATTTGGTGTTTCCACTATAAGCGCCCTCACCAGTGCACCAATATTATTCTGCGAAGCAAGTTCAACAATACCATCAAAGTTCTCCGGCGTGATTTTTTTAATAAGTTTATCGATACAATCTTCCTTCAGTTTGTCCATCAAGTAGCGTGCACCAAACAGCAACAGTGGTTCCAGACCCTCATCAGGCAGAGTGCCCAGGTACATGTAGTCCTTCAGGTGCTGAAGAGTCTGCGCAGTTACTCCGTCTACCTTGACCTGGCCTTCTTCAGTTTCCTTCCACTCCCCACCCAACATAGTCCTGAACATGTCGCTATGAATGTACAGTACGGCCTTGTGCACCGCCACGGTGCCATCAGCTGTGTGCAGTTGGAAATCAGTTGACTTTGCATCTTCATAAAGTCGCTTATTTACGAACATAGGCATAGGTGTTTCATCATGCACAGTAATGTTTACTTCCGTGGTATATACATATGTGAGTAACCGTTGACTGTTTCCATAATTGTTATAATAATATTGTTTGCTGATTTGAGCTTCGTATTTTTTCGTCAGTAATACAAATTCTACCCACTCCTCAGACAAACATATTGGTTTAGAATAGTTTTCACAAGATATTTGCATTGTAGGTTTTATTGTATTTTCATTATTTATCATCCTTACACTAAATACAATTTCTTGTTTATTGTTCCTCTTAAATTTTGCAACAACTATAGCCAAGTCATCAATATTAATCGGGTCAGTAGTCAAGTCAGTATTTGCCAAATCGAATCTTGAAATGGAAATGTTCAACCTCAAGGTAGACCTGCGCTGATGAGTGGTCACGATCATGATGCTGCAAAGTAAACGAATAGTTAAACGTAAATACACAAATTGATACAAATATTCTTGTTATGTAATTTTTTTTAAGTATATGTATTGTAGCTTTTATTAGGACTCTCGGATACCTACGTGCCGAGCCGTGTATCCATGTAATTACTAATTACGTAACCCCTTATGCAAAAGTTCCATAAACATTAAATATTTATTCATATCGTCATTTTTTTTGTGTCTATTTGGGAACACATCGTAATACCACAAGTAACAGAGAAAAAATACGCATAATATTCTTATTATTCGGTGTTTTGCATCAACTCTACTGCCCAGAGGTTGTTTGGAAGAGATCGCTGTTGAGCGATGAGACTGCATGTTGTCTCTACCATTTGTTAAACTCTGTATCTGTGTTTATTGTGTAATTTAATTTAGGTATGCAATAAAATAGAGCTGTTGTTGACATACACGTACCTATTTTATAGTCAAGAAAATTTTATTCACGTAGGTACCTTTATTGCGTTTAGGTTCACGTCGTCCATATTCCCGTTTTCTCAACATTCCTATTTCATCCACAGTCCCATGTCGTCTACATTCAATTCCCAAATCGGGCACTTCCTATCTCGTCTACCTAATGGCTGTTTCATTGGTCGATAGGGCCCGCATGCGGGGCGCGGTACATTGCCATAGTGAGCATTTTCTATTCTTTACTTTTGTCATACATATTTTGGACAAGAAGTGTGAAGTTTTTGAGATAACTAATCTTTTAGTAGAAAAAAAAGATCAATAATTAAAAACGTTAGTATTTGATAACAGATTGCGCTGATTGTATAAGTGACATCGCTTTTGTATGTATGAAAGGTTTATAGTAAATTTATTCAGAATTATTTCGTTCCTTTACACTTTGTATGTATTGTACACGGTTTTCTTTTAAGGTGCAAAATACCGCGCTCCGGGACACATTCGAGGGCGCGGGGGGGGGGTGACGTTCACCCCTGAGGGGGGGAGAGTAGATAAAATTAAACTTGGCTCTATAACCTAGGTACATATCCTGATAGATAAAAGTTGTCCTTTAATTTTGCCAAATTTTCCATACATTTCAATCAAATTTTCTTGAACTAAATGTATATGTAAATAGTCTGGCTAGCCAAATAATGTTGACATATATTTACTTGTGGTATCACCAATTGTCTATCATTTAATTAATTTATTAGGTGGGTCCTCTATAAATAATTTTGATACTTTATGTGCTAGTTCTTGCATTTCGATTGAGTTGAAATTTGGCATACTTATGGTAAACTTAAACTTACTTATGGTAATTTTTTTGGTGGTGAATTAATATTATGGATTATGGTATTATCGAGCTAGGTTTTATTTACAATACATTTAATGTTTCGCCTTGTATATGGTTAGAAAGTGTAAACATATTGTAATTACTGCGACGAGCTACCTAAACTACCTCCTGGGAACGCGCGCCAAATGTAATGATGCTAAGCCCTAAACTAAAGGAACAGGTCCTTCGTCTGCTTCACCCTCCTCACTAAACTCTACTCCTACAATGAAGCCCTAAGAAAACCCTACTACAATTACCTAAGGATATCTTAACAGCATCTCCTAGTCTACCACAACCTACAACTAAACAAACCTAGATATGAAAGGATCTTTATAACAATTGAGCTAGAACATTTCTTAGTAACTAATGGCCAGAATGTGATCGGTATAACCGTGTGAAAGTCTAGATTATGTAGGACCCAACGTTGTTGTAGTACCTCAGTTTCTTTTAAAGAGATATGTAGCCGTGATGTGCCGCTAAGTACCTTCAAACCTATACTACTATGTATTTTTGTTAATTGAACCTAATAAAAGTGTAATCTGTTTCCCTTTTAACCCTAGCTTCTATCCTTCTGCTAACTTGGTTCTTTATACTAATTATATTTTTAACTTAATGTTATCTATCCTCAAAATATAAATGTAATGTTTCCTGTGTAGTCTAGCCTTCAATATATCTACAGTTCCTATAGCATGATTCAGTATGGGATATTCCACTCTATTAAATATTATTTATTTCTATATGAAATATAAAATCATCCAGTCCACAAGTTAGGTATAGATATATTAGATTACTCTATGTAACAATAAAGATCAATATATGAATCAAAACCAAATATTATTAGATTTCTGAGATGAAAGATAATTTAGTTCTTGAAAATGCATGTCTTTGTTCTAAAATGTTTAGTAGGCTAGTAATTTTGTACTTTATGAAGCAGTGCTTCATAGCAAATCTATAAAAATGCATGTCTTTGTTCTAAAATGTTTAGTAGGCTAGTAATTTTGTACTTTATGAAGCAGTGCTTCATAGCAAATCTATAAATAGATTGAAGTTGCTGAAACCATCAAATTTTATTACAAATTTAATGAATTTTAAGTTTTCATGTTCGACTAAATTAAATAATTTCATTTGATATAATTTAATATGAAGAAGGCATACATCCTTTAAATAAGTCATAGTAGGACATTTCAAAATGGATTCTAGATCTATACAAGAGGTAATTGTTTGGTGAATAGAATTCTGAGTATTATTGAAATCCTTCGACCGCATACAAAATATTATCATTTGACTGTGTTATACTAGTATTGCTATCATCTCATTATCCCAAAATATTTAGTTTTGTTAAAAGAATGGCGGCTACCAGACATGTCTAGTGACATGGGCAATCGTGTAAAAACATGGTTACTTCATGTGTATATATTGAGGGAAAATCGTTCCTCGGAAAAATAAAACAAATTTCTGTTAAATCTGTTTGGTGTGTTATTTTAAATATCACCAAACCCATGTTCTCTGGATGCCGTATGATTGCCAAATATAATCTTTTATTGGCCTATAAGGCTCTTTTAGAGTAAAAGATCTCTCTCAGATCTATTTAGAATCTATGAATCTTTACTATCTATATTTGTTATTAAACAACACGAATTTTCTTCACTCGTGGACTAAATGAATTCTCACTTCATTCATTACAAACAATAGATTTGTGTAACTTGGGTTTTCGTTTAACCATACTCAAAAAAATAATGTCATTCATCCTTGAAACATACTAAATAATTGTTGTCAATTTGAAGTCTCTTTCAACTCGCGAACTTGACTCATTCTGATAAGGGAAATTACTCTCAACCCTTGTGATATAATTTAATCTAGTTCTGAGATCTGTGATGTAAATACGGGAACGAATAACTTTCATTATTGTCATCCATAAGTCCCCGGCTTCTTTTAGCAATTTACACTTCAGATACTCCAAATCCAGCCTTAGGAATGCTTTGTTTTCCATACTATACAACGATCCACAATTTCCTTATCAAAATTATAACAAAGTTTAAAATTATTTCTGTTCTATGAAAAGGCGAATGTCAACTCTCAGCTGATTCGACTTAACTTTAGTGTTGCCATTCTAACACTAAGGCTATAACAAATGTACATTACTTTACCAAATTTTAAATCATAATCGGTAAAAATTATCTAATTGTTTCTACAAATATCTATGTAAAATTAAAGGTTCTAAATATCTGAAAGGTTTAAATAACAGGTTGCTCTATTCCCATTCTTTATAAACTGTTACAAGATTTTGTTTTCACTACTGACACCCCGAGTCATAGACATTGGTATAGTAATACAAGATATCAGCTGTTTGTATTTATTATACCAGACGAGATTAAAATAAATTGAATATATGTTATGTTAGTTAATGATAAATGGCCGATTGCTCGGAAGATAAAGAAACCTATCCTAATATTCCTATTAAAGTGTACCTATCACTATACCCTGTTCCCTAGCTAATACAAAGAACACTAGAGGCCTAAACCTCATATTTACATTTAAACGTGTGTGGGACCTAGGTAAGCTAAACTATAAATTCGGGAGATTAACCCGAGGTTGGACTAGAATCGGTGTAAGTGGGTCCCCCCTGTACGGCTAACACACCGGAAGTACAGAGTAACCCGCCCTAATATGTGTAGCTAATACAAATATATAAATATATGAATATATGAGACCAAACCTGGAGGTCCATTTGGCTTCAGCAAGCGCGGATTACCCCGCATGTCCATCACGTGTGGTCCTTGCGTTCACCAAACAGAACTCTCCATACTCGTAGGCTATTCACTGCACTTATATATGGCTAGTATCCGAGTCGCCTAACTTGGATAAAATTAGAAGAGTCTGAAAGATATTCGTTTAACAGCCGCAAGGTTAAATATCTTTCATCTGGCAACCATGTACCAAAACACTATTTCTGGCATGTAATTAAGCTTAATAGCTTTCAAAAAACAACAAAATCCCACAACATTTCAATAAATAATTATAGATCAGAAAAATAATGTAATCCCAACAGAAATTCCCCTTAGAATATATATTTAATACCTTATTGCCAGACAATAATGTTACCCAGTCGAAGTCGCAAGTAAAAATGAATGAACTCTATAAAATCCGTCCCTATTTATACCAATATTCCCCGACACGCTAGACAAATAGACGCCCTAGACAAATAGACGCGCTAGACAAATAGACACGCGGAAAACTCTGGACACTCTGGACACGCCCACAGACACGCCCACGCCCATAACTTTGATCCTTATGCAGTATGAATAAAGCTCAATTCTTCCGTTGGAAAATTTTGTGAATAGTAATTTGCTATTTTAAAAAGGTAGGATGCTTAGTTATTGGAATATTTTTACTTGCTTTCGTAAACATTCATACTGCTAATTTTATTAGGCATTTGTATTGTATTATAATTATTAAGTGATGATTTTAGTATTAGATGGCGAAATATGATGCCAATGTGTTGGGAACCTGATGATGTCAATGATGATGTGAGTCTTAAGATGGCGAGCACATGACGAGAACATGTGAATCGCTACAATATGTGTTTGTCCTTTACTGTACCGTACATAGTGGTAGAAATTCTGTGAGCTGACTATAAGTGCATGTCAACATATATTTAACTTATTTTCTTAGGTACCTTACGTGTGCAAAGAAAATCAAAAATATAATTCCTACTACACAAAGTGTGACCAGCCGCAGATTTTTCTATTTCTCGCCAAAACTTTGAGGTGCCGCTAGCATCTACGTAAGTGACGTTACCATGACAACGAAAAGATGGCGGGCAGTTTTTGAGAGGGAACGAAACGAGGTGGAAGGACGCTGCTAGTGATAAATGAATTAGTTATTGTAATACCAGCAGTTATGTCATGAAGTTAAGGTAACACTGACCGAGAGATCAGGGTCATTTACACAGATAAGTTAGTAACTTGTTTTGATAGAATAGGAAAGGGAATCGCTACCGCGAGTGGTAGGCGAGACTACTCAGGCCTCAGCTCAGACTTCTCAGACCGTCAATACAGAAGCGTTATTTCTCAGTTATGGTTCAGCTCAGATATCTCAGATCATAAGTAAGAAGCGTTATGTCTCAACTCAGATATCTCAGATCATCAGTAAGAAGTAAGAAGCGTTATGTCTCAGCTCAGACATCTCAGATCATCAGTAAGAAGCGTTATGGCTCAGTTCAGACATCTCAGATCATCAGTAAGAAGCGTTATGTCTCAGCTCAGATCATCACCCTAGTAGCATTTATCGTTGGGGTGTCCTAGCCAACCGTTAGCAATATGAAGGGACGTGGTAGTGGACAAAGTCACCAAAGCCCCAACAATGGACCAAGCGCGTTGAGTTCTCGTTGATTTTCCCACGAACTTATATAATTGGTCCCACTAGCTCTGCGATCTATCTGCCAACGAGGATATTTTCTCGTGGGTATATCGTTGGGTTAACCGAAATCAATTTACAGTATTTTATTACATGCACTCACGTATTACTGAAGAAATATTAATTAACATGCAAATCTATGCTATTAATATACCTATACTTCCAAATGGTGTCTGTTGATTAAAAAAAAAACATGATCTGGTTAAATACGCAATGGACCAACGATGTAACACCAACGTAATTATTTTCCGTATACTCATGACAGCGGGCCAACGACCTCAACAGTTGGCAACGACACCAACAACTGCCCGATTTTGCCCGTTCTTTGATAATATGGCCTCTACGCTTTTCGTAGAGGGAGCTACGAAAAATATCGAATTCTCATAACATTTGTTTGTTTTCTTTCAGGTTCTTTTTTGCAGGTGCAGTTTACAAGAATGCATATATTTGAATTATGGAGTAATTTTAAAGAATCAAACAAGGAAAAAGCTCAGCAAATATCAGAGGAAATTTTTAAAAATTGTCCGGAATTAAAAGTTTTAATACTGAGACATTAATTAATCGTATTACATACTTAACCACAACGCTGATCGCTTTGTGGAAAAAATTAAACAGGACTCGAGAGAATTTAAATAAACGCAAAATGGCTGGCTTTCCTTGAAACAATTGAAGTAGTGCAGATTTCGGAGGCGTTGCCCGAACGAGAAAATTGTACTTCGAACATCGGCCGCCCACAAAAGGATTATGGATCTTGCAGTAAGCGACAACAACAAAGAAGATTGGCGGAGCTCTCAAAAATTGATGAATCAGCTGTCAGTGCGTTAATGGGTACTTCATCAGTACCAGGTAGTGATAGATGTGAAGTGGATCCGAACGAGACTCTATCGTTTATAACTCAAAACAAATTAACAAAACAACAGTATCTAAACACGATGAAGTTCATTAACAGCAAACCAAACCCAGTTTTACCTTCATATAGCAAGATTTTAGAGGCCAAAAAACATAAAAAATGTCACGCGAGTTGACCAACAAGGATCTTTTGAATCGCCTTTTATTAAATTCAGATCCATTGATCTCAAGCCTCAGAAAGTTACCTCTGACTACTAGTATAGTATTATATAATCTGTGCCTCTGAAAAAAAAAATGGTTTGTCTAAATCTGTAATTAGTCTATTAGATGTATAAAGTAGATTAGGATATAATTTTATTATCAATGTTAGTTTTAATAAGTTTTAGATACCTGTAGGGGAGATAGGGGAGCATTGGGCAGTCGGGAGGTTCGGGCACCACCTCGTAAGTCGGGTCGTATGGAAGCTACTTAATTTTGTATACTGTGGTAGTTTAGCTTACTAACTGGCAGCACTACTCAGGCTAATATCATCTGCCATTTTCATTAGTTATCAGTATCACATGCCTTCGACCGTTTCGTGCGTGCGAAAGTAAATATTTTGATGTGATTTCGAAGGAAATAACAACGTGATCTGTGAAAATTTGTAAGTTTCTGTATTGTCATCTAGTTATGTATTTACGAAAGCTAATATTAACGTATAAATTAAGGTAAAACATTAGACTACAAAAAATTTATATGAATTTATTTGTGAAATGAGGGGGTGGGGAGCATTGAGCACTAATTTTAAAGGGAGGTTTGGGCATGCCCAATGCTCCCGCCACTATTGTTTGTTTCGCCAATGGGGGTAAAAAGTAGGTTCTGTTAAAAGAAAATTATTTCGACGGGTTTAAATTGCGTGTAGGTAAATATTGAATTTGAATACTAAATACTTTTGATGTTTCATTACTATTTGTACTTAATACTAATTATTATATTATTTTTTCTAGAAAATGCCGTTTGAATGTAAAAAGAAAAATAAGCGACGCGAAGATATAGGTAATTATTGATTACGTGCCATTGACGAAATTAAAAAGGGAGCAAAAATTAAATCGACTGCAAATCTTAAATAAAATTTATAACTGAAGTAAGAATACTGAGTATTGAGTACTATATCTTTAGTTTTTTTTGAGTATTTATAGTTTACAACATTTGATCGTTTGTTGATTTTATTGAAAGTTTTTATAATTATATTATTTAATTTTTAAGTAATTTACCATTAAGAGGCGTATTTAATATAGTGTCCAAACCTCCCATTGAGGTGCCCAAACCACCCGACCATTGGGAGGTTTGGGCACTTTTGACAGTGTTCAGAAAATCTCTTGCAATTCTGAGACCGATTATTATTGTATAAGTGTTCTTCGTAATAATTGAAGCCAAATATATGTGCTACTAATATAAGGAGTTAAAAGTTGATTTTGTTAAAACATTGCATTTTTATTAAGACTTAAGTAAAAAAGTGCCCAATGCTCCCCTATCTCCCCTACATATGTAAAAGATTTTATTTTTATAATGACTTAAGTATAGTAAGTACCTGCTCGTAACAAGCAGATATTTGTATAGAAATATGACTTTATTGTTATTGATATAATAATTTATTTGTGTAAATTTATGCAAGTTTGATTAAATAGTGCTACTTCTTAATTATAAGCATAATAAAGAAACCATCGAAATTAAGTAATTTCGACATAAATTTAATTAATTTGTTTTATTTTTTTATTGCATTAAAAATATATTTTTTTATTATTTCTTACCTTTTATTTAATAAATCTTTTAATAACAAACACGAACATATTTTTGATTTTTCAATATCTTTAATACTTTCGGAGATATCGACTTTTGTCACTGTCTCCATAGAAGAAAAACCACAGTGCAATGGAACTGGGCCGCATCGACACCGGCGACATCGTCCGCGGTGAACTCATCAGCGGTGTGAGGCGTGAAAGTAATTTCGCAAGGTGCACTGCCAGATTCGACAGGCATTGCGTCCGACGAGCACGCGTTACGTGGCCTTTCCATGTGCGGCGACGCGGCGGTGTGGTGGCGCGTCGTGCGAGCTGAGCTGACGTCGCGACGTGGCCCGACGCCCTATTACGGCTGAAGCCCGAGTACCCGGTACTGCGAGAAATAGCACCGTGTGTACTATAACTTTGTTTCTTTCACGTAAAATAGACGTTTATCGTGACAAACTTAGTGTTCTTTAAAACCCCGAGACCGGCACGGCGCAGTCACCGTGAAATGGTGCGGCGTCGTGGATTTTTACGGTGGTTTTATATGCACTGACTTACCGTAAAAATCTACGCCGTGGTGATGTTGCCAGGTCCTTGTAAATAGTCGGAAGGGCCTCCGTTAGGAAACACGCAATTGGCCTTACTTGGATAAACTAGTGAGGGGGCCTACCTAGGAATGCCATCATAGGGCCATCTTGTTTTAAAGTTGAGAAACCAACGTAAAACCAATGGTTGGACCTCTGTAGACACACATGATCGGCCCAGAACCCTCATGCATCAGCTCAGCTTCAGTACCTATAGCTCAAGGATTCTTCGTCAGCGGGCCTCGGGTACCTGTGCGGACGATTCCAGCTGCCTACATAAACAGTACTTCCACCTAACTACCGAGGTCAGTGAACAAGGTATATTTCGTATATCCAGTAATTCTGTACCAGTCCATTATTATGTAAACATCGTCACCTCGTGAATTGCCAGGCTTCTCCTACATTCAATCTTATTTATTCATTTAAAAATTGGACCATACCGAGCGTGACGACAGGCCCTATCGACCAATGAAACTGAGCCATTATCACAGTTATACTATTGTCATTATGATAAGAAAAAAAATATTTTTATTATTTAACCCTTGTGAGTTAAATTCTAATAAATAATAAATTTTTCTGATAAATCTACATAGTAGGTACTAATAATAAAATTCTTACCTTTTATCATCCTTGTTCGTATTTATTTTTAAATGGTGAACTTTATTAATAGCATTATCTGGTGTTTCCATAATGAGTGTCGTCACCCCTTCAACTGTATCATGCTGGGAAGCAAGTTCAACAATATCATCAAAGTTATCCGGCTTGATTGTTTTAATCAGTTTAGCGATACAATCTTCCTTCAGTTTGTCCATCAAGTAGCGTGCAGCAAACAGTAACAGTGGTTCCAGGCCCTCATCAGGCAGAGTGCCCAGGTACATGTAGTCCTTCAGGTGCTGAAGAGTCTGCACAGTTACTCCGTCTACCTTGACCTGGCCTTCTTCAGTTCCCTTCCACTCCCCACCCAACATAGTCCTGAACATGTCGCTATGAATGTACAGTACGGCCTTGTGCACCGCCACTGTGCCATCAGCTGTGTGCAGTTGGAAATCAGTTGACTTTGCATCTTCATAAAGTCGCTTACTTACGAACATAGGCTTAGGTGTTTCTTCATGCACAGTAATGTTTACTTCTGTGGTATATAGATACATGGTCTCTCCGTTTTGGCTGGCTTGAGCATCATATTTTTTCGTCACTATTACAATTTCTCCCCACTCTTTAGACAAACATATTAGTTTAGAGAAGTTTTCACAAGTTATTCGGACTGTACATTTTCTTCTATTTTCATTCTTAACCATCCTTACACTAACTTCTATTTCTTCAGTGTTTACATTCTTACATTTTGCAACAACCAGAGCCAAGTCTTCAACATTAATAGGCTCAGATTCAGTATTACATGCAATATTAAATGTTGAAATGGTAATGTTCAACCTCAAGGTTGACCCGCGCTGATGAGTGGCCACAATACTGCAAAGTAAGCAAATGTAAATACACAAAATAATACATGAAGTTCGTTGATATGATTCGTTTTTTTTTATGTATAGGTAGGTATGTAGGTTACATGCCGAGTGCTGACCCGTGTAGGTAATTAACTGTTACACAAAAGGCGCTGGAAACACATTATAAGTTCCAACAGAGAAACAAATACGCATAACTGAAACGATACATGAACTCACTAACCCAAAGGTTGTCTCTGGGAAGGAAGAGATGGTTCTTTAGCGATAAGGCCGCCTGTTAGCTACCGTTTTTAAGGCGAGGTACCACGAAGAAACGTGATTTTTAATGCCATTTTACTTAGAAACGGTAACGATTAAACACGTGAAAAAAATATATGTTGTTTTTAAGACCTTTCTGTAGGCACCTCGGGTACTCGTTACATAATTGGACAAACTTCGCTCGATAGAAAAAAATTCCAAACATACCCCTATTTTGTACCTTAAAACTCATTTCATTTCAATAATATGCTACTTTATGTATTTAAAATCACATCAAAATAAACGTCTGTAATGATGTAAAGCCTTTCGGGATTAACATTGTCAATATCGTAAAACATAATAAACTTTAACTCAAAATTAACGAAATCACGGCGTAATTTACTCGCGCCCCGCGGCCATCTCGCCGCTCAGTCCCGAGCGGAACGCGTTGGAGGTCGGACGCTTGCCAATTTTTGAAGCGCTCCGTAATATTACGATCGAGGATTGACTAAAAATGGGAAATAAAATAATGACATGAAAAGAAGTTGAGGTATTCCGCGCGGCATTCCGGAGGTTAAGTAAACAGAAAAGATACGTATATAAAATTTAAAATCGTATAAGTTTTTATTTATACATATACTTATGTGAAACATTACGAATCAAATATCCTGAGAAAATGTCCTTGACTTGAGTAGTATCATTGCTAAATATCCTTGATGTGGGTAGTACCAGCACCATTCAATGTAACCGGCTCTCACAAAATGTAACTGCCGTGTTACGGTGAAAGGCCATATGTTTATACGGATGTCATAGTAAGATACGTCCTTTTAACGTAGCATGGCAAAACAAACAGCAGACCAAAAATAAACATTGCCGTGTAACGATAAAAGGTCTTATCTTTATACGGATGTCATAGTAAGATACGTCCTTTTGCCGTAGCATGGCAGAACAACCATCCACGCGCCTACACAGTATAGAAAGAAAAATAGTACGTACCTACGGGTCTATCAATTTTTTTTTACAGGTACCTGATGATGATGATGGTGGTGGTGGTGGTGGTGGTGGTGGTTATGGTGGTGGTGGTGATGGTGGTGGTGATGGTGATGGTGGTAGTGGTGGTGATGGTGGTGGTGGTGGCGATCGTGATAGTGGTGGTGGTGGTGATGGTGGTGGTGGTGGTGATGGTGGTGGTGGTGGTGGTGGTGGTGATGGTGGCGGTGGTGATGAAAATGTTGATAATGATCGTGGTGATAGTAGTGATTTGTGGCCATAGTCATCATCACCATCACCATAGGCATTTTCATTACAATCATCATCATTCTTTATCATTCACAACCATGAGATCAAAATCCACACCACCATCATCACACCTAATAATTTTTATAACCATAGTAGTGATTTGTGGCCATAGTCATCATCACCATCACCATAGGCATTTTCATTACAATCATCATCATTCATCATCATTCATAACCATGAGATCAAAATCCACACCACGATCATCACACCTAATAGTTTATATAACCATCGTCATCATCATCATTCATCACCATCATCGTCGTCATCATTCATCACCATCATCATCACCACCACCATCACCACCGGTCACCACCATATTCATCATCATCATCGTCAACACTATCACCACCATCATCAATTCATCATCACCATCACCACAGTGTAAAAAGTAACAGTGGGCCGACGCTTTTGATGTTTGCGTAAATGCCGACACCGCTCAAGGTCACCGTACCTACCCAGGGTTGTCACAGGTTTACTTTATGTGTGCTAATTTTACATATGGCGTCCATTTTGGAAATAAATACGGTGACGTCGCTTTTTTTAAAGTCGACATGGGTGTCGTTTTCTAGGTTTTTGGGGGTGTACATTTCAAAAATAGCATCCATTTTGTAATTAAAGATGGTGCACGTCATTTTTTGAAGAAGTCGTCATGGATGTAGTTATTTGGGTTTTTGGGGATGTAGATTAAAAAATTGACATCCATTTTGGAATTAAAGATGGCGGACGTAATTTTTTGAAAGTGTCATGAAATTAAAAAATTATGCAAACTAGCGGAGATATATTTTTTTAGTCGTCATGGGTTTCTTTTTCCAGGTTTTTGGGGGTGCAGATTTCAAAAATAGAGTCCAGTTTAGAATTAAATATGGTTGATATCACTTCTATACACATCGACGCTTATTTCAATAATGGGCAAGTGCGAGTCCGACTCGCGCATGAAGGGTTCCGTACCTATATATATTATTTACATATATATAATCTATAACAAGTTTGTTGTATGGGAGCCCCCCTTAAATATTTATTTTATTTTATTTTTAGTATTTGTTGTTATAGCGGCAATAGAAATACATCATCTGTGAAAATTTCAACTGTCTAGCTATCACCGTTCTTGAGATACAGCCTGGTGACAGACGGACGGACGGACAGCGAAGTCTCAGTAATAGGGTCCCGTTTTTACCCTTTGGGTACGGAACCCTAAAAAGTGACTTCCGCCATCTTGGATTTCAAAATGAATGTCATTTTCGTAATCGGCACCGCGAGGAACCTCGGAGATGACACCAATATGGATTTTTAAGAAAAATTTATGTCCGCCATTTTCAAAATGGATGTCTTTCGTAATCAACACCCCGAGGACCTTCAAAAATTATTAAAAAATCAAAGACTACATTATTCATATAGAAACGCAAGCAAGAAACTATTTCTTGCTTTTTAAATAAAGTCTTAAACTACGTAACTCGTAATTACTTAAAATAAGCTAATA
The DNA here is from genome assembly GCA_947623375.1 of Apotomis capreana. Lineage (NCBI taxonomy): Eukaryota > Metazoa > Arthropoda > Insecta > Lepidoptera > Tortricidae > Apotomis > Apotomis capreana. Next base: position 3,936,775 of record OX392501.1, read on the forward strand.
AACATGTCCGACATTTTGAATTAAACAATTCATGTCATATCATATATTTTTTACACAGAAACAAACAATTAGCGATGTTTTTGCGGTATTTCAATGTTTACTGGCAGGAGTAACGCTTTTACATCCGCCATTTTGTTTACGTTAGCATAACATGAGAAAATTTACAAATATCACTATAAAATAATATGAACAATATTAATATTTACCTTTCTATTGAGCGTGGAAACTAATGGAATAGCAATTCTTTATTTATGGAAGATGACGACATGCATTGTCGCAAAGCACATGTCGTATGCACCATTTTAATTAATAAATTGATTAATCATTGCAAGACAAGCGTCAGCCCTCAAAGTCATCTCCCTGAATTCTAAAAATGGCGCGTATGAAACTCAGGGAGTAACGCAAACCAATCCTCATATTTTCATAGTTTTTGTATAAAACTATGTAAATTCGATCGCAACTTATACTACTGTAAATTATATTACACTGTGGCCAACGCGCGTGACCTCCGCCGCAGAGTTCACGGAGCGAGTGGCGATCGTAGTTGTTGCGCGGGAGGGGCGCGGGGTAAAAATTCGCGTCGCGCGCTTGAAGAACCTCGCCTTAACCAAGTTCAAAAAAAGGAGGATGTCAGTTTGACCTGCTAGTATGTATAACCGGAAAAGGTTTTGGTATTTTAACCGACTTCAAAAAACCGTCTCCTAAGTGTAACAAATACTTTTCTGAAAAGCGCGGTTCAGCCAAACGCGAGATAATCGCGGACAAACATACATACGTATTACAGGTCAAACTGAGAACCTCCTTTTTTTTAACTCGGTTAAAAAGAGTAAAAATTAAGGAGTGGCAATGCAGTAGTGTCGTCCCCGTTGTTACTGAAGCTTTAAGTAAGTAAGTCGACAGGCAGGCAGATGCGTTCCTAAGTAATAATTATTTTGAACGAACACTACGCCTCTAATGTATAAAACTGTGCCGAAAATATTATTCTTGCTTGCCCGCCTTTTAAGGGAGGCTACTGACTACACGGCTCGTTATTAACTATACTACGTATAGTCCAGTAAAGCTGTAGAAAAGGTGATTAATTTGTTATCAAGTGGGAAAGCAGCGGGTCTAGATGGTATAAGGGTTAAAGATGTCAAATATTTGCGGAACCAGTTGAGTCCCGTTATATCTAAGCTGATAAATATATGCCACTCATTAGTGGTACCTATCCTGACCAATTAAAATATGAGATAATACAGCTCGTTTATAAGTCTGGAAGCCATTTAGAATACGCAAATTACAGACCAGCCCGTCTAGCACAACTATGCTTCGCGACTCTTGTCGCGTGAGATAGCGCTACCCGTCACTCTCTCACATTACTGCATAGAAAGAGACGGGTAATTATCTCGAGCGAGAAATCGTCGCGTATGACAGTTGTGCTAGAGGTACTGCAATCGCGATCTTGTCTGTAATCGACAAAATCGTCGAAAAAATTGTCGTCGGTCAAGTTAGTTGTTTTTTAGAATGGTATAATGTACTATCAGACACACATCATGGTTTTCGCAAAGAGCGTAGCCCGGTCTCAGCTCTAAAAGGGTTCACGGGTTTTGTAAACGATTGTCTAGACTCGGGTAAATAGGTAATTGCCCTTTTTTTAGGGTTCCGTAGTCCAACTAGGAACCCATATAGTTTCGCCATGTCCGTCTGTCCGTCCGTCCGCGGCTTAGCTCCGTGATCATTAGCACTACAAAGCTGAAATTTGGTATGTGTATGTATCACGCCGTCAAAACAGTAAAATAAAAACTAAAAAAAAAACTATTTTTGGGTAACCTTTTTTTCGTTTCAACACTAGTGTGTGGGGTGTCGTTGTAATAGCTCTTTTAAAAAGAATAGTGGTCTTCAAACATAATTTTTTGATAAAGTCAGCAGTTTCGTAAATATTCGCTCCGAAAGTAAAAAAAATAGCGTCCCCCCCCTATAACTATCTATTCAACCACGGGTCAAAAAATTATGAAAAAATCATCAAAATGAGGCCTTATATGTACTTTCTAAATCGGTCGAGCCGTTTTTGAGTTATCGCAAAAAATCATAATTTTCTTTAAAATGACGTAAGTGCCGCGCGGTGTCGTTATACTTGGAACATTACACATATTAGTTAAGTGCCATACTGCATTAAAACAATCCGCTCAATCTGGTGCGTATAATCGATAATTTCCAGAAGGTAATAAGTAATTACAGTTACTTTGGCGTTTACGACCTTTTTTATAGAGCTTGAAATCTTTCTCGTAATTTAAACCTCGGGATTAAAACCGCTGTTTTAAGCCCGTCTATTGTGAAGGATGGGCAACTATGGAACCCTACACACTGATCGTGGCCCGACATGCTCTTGGCCGGTTTTATAGATTATAAGAAAGCATTCGATACACTAGATCACGACATTTTATTGCAGGCGATTGATGAATGTGGAATACGCGGTCCCACGAATGAATGGTTTAAAGCCTTTCTGACAGGAAGAAAGATAAGCACAAGTATCGCGGGGTTCACGGGGGAGGAGGCGAACGTGGACCTCGGGGTGCCGACCGACTTGTGGCGATCCACATGATCTCGTCATGGTCTCGCCATCATATAGGGGAGACCGGGTATGAAAGTCACATTTTATTTCTTTTGCATTTTTAGTACAATTTTTTTTAGTTGGGGATGATAAAAGATAATTTACTGGATAGTGTATTTATTTGAGTTTAAAAATATATCAATACTTTTTCACTAACATTATGTACGGAGGAAATATTTTTATTTTTATGAAAAAAGAGAAATGTGACTTTTAACCCCGTGTCAGGGATGGTTGTCACAGGTGCTGGGGTACGTAATCACATAGTAAAATAAGAGGGATATACAATAATACACACATTTATATCAAACGAACTTTTTTCTTGTTGAAGATAAAAATGTTTTATGTAAGTTACTGTAACGGAAAATAACGAAATATTCGTAATTAATAAAAAAATCTCAAAAACAATTTTTTTTTCAGCTAGTAACTTATATAAACTTAAATGATGTATGTAAGTCACTGTGACCAGGAAAGTAACGAAATACGTATTCATAATTAATAAAAACACCCAAAAACTAAATTCGCTTTCAGCTAATAAGGTAGTCACACGTGACTACCAGCCCCCGTCGACCTGAGACAACCTGCCCCAAAACACGTTTTAGAAAATAATCTTACAATATAAATTCAAATGAATGTTTCCACTAAAAACCTTATAACAATATGATTATACACAAGTTCAACTTGAACAATACACGAAGAAGCATATTAATATGCAAAATAAAAGTGTACCTACGAGATTTAACACAGATGCACAAAAATAGTACATTACATCAGAGGCCGGGAAAATGAGGATTTCCGGCCAAGTAGGTATATACGGCCGAGCGAGCGTGCGAGCGAGGCCGGATAGTGATACGAGGCCGGGAATCCGTTTTCACGACGAGGCATGTATAGTGCTTTTCTCAAACATACAATGAAATAAAAAAATATACTTCAAAGAATAACACTTAATATTGTTTGTCCGATATATTCCGAATTTGACGGAATTTTAAAAATCCGATTTCAGATTCTGACTCAGGAGCCCCAAAAACCCCCGGATACCGAATTTCAGCCTCCTAGGACCAATTTGAAATTTTCTCCATACAAATCGTTTTTTTTTTCGATATTTTCCGAATTTGACCGAATTTTCGGACAAGATTTCAGATTCATATTTTTGAGCCCCGAGAGCCCCCCGATACCGAATTTGACCGAATTTAAAAAATCCGATTTCAGATTCTGACTCAGGAGCCCCAAAAACCCCCGGATACCGAATTTCAGCCTCCTAGGACCAATTTGAAATTTTCTCCATACAAATCGTTTTTTTTTCGATATTTTCCGAATTTGACCGAATTTTCGGACAAGATTTCAGATTCATATTTTTGAGCCCCGAGAGCCCCCCGATACCGAATTTGACCGAATTTAAAAAATCCGATTTCAGATTCTGACTCAGGAGCCCCAAAAACCCCCGGATACCGAATTTCAGCCTCCTAGGACCAATTTGAAATTTTCTCCATACAAATCGTTTTTTTTTTTCGATATTTTCCGAATTTGACCGAATTTTCGGACAAGATTTCAGATTCATATTTTTGAGCCCCGAGAGCCCCCCGATACCGAATTTGACCGAATTTTAAAAATCCGATTTCAGATTCTGACTCAGGAGCCCCAAAAACCCCCGGATACCGAATTTCAGCCTCCTAGGACCAATTTGAAATTTTCTCCATACAAATCGTTTTTTTTTTCGACATTTTCCGAATTTGACCGAATTTTCGGACAAGATTTCAGATTCATATTTTTGAGCCCCGAGAGCCCCCCGATACCGAGTTTTAGCCGCCTAGCACCAATTTGAAATTTTGAAAAAAAAAAGTCGCCATCTTGAATTTTTTTTCCACAAGTGTCTAACAATCAACCTTTAAAAACAAAACCTGCTTTTTGTCAAACCAGCCAGCTGTGTGAATGACCTTGTTGTTGAAACCAAAAAAAAGTTACTTTGCAGGCCTAGGCCTGAAAAGCAGTATGAAATCCCTTTACAGTCCTCTCGAGTTGTTGCGCCCAAAAACCGATACTTCCGAGCCTATTATAAGGAACGCAAAGACAATATTTCATTGCATGTTTGAGAAAAATACTTTTACTGGCGGAAAAAAGTAAACGAATGTGGCTCCGTCACAACATACCGGAGCCGACTGAGGTAAAGTACGGAGGGAGGTTTAGCTCTCGCGATCCTTGGACACCGGTCGGTAAACTGATTCGTGCCTTTAGTTGTCAGTTATGGCCGCTGTGACAACCAACCCGTGTGACTTCCATACCCGGTCTCTCCTAATCATATCTCACCATCGTAATAAAATAATTATCGTCATCAAATTCCCGACACATTAGCATCATATTTCGCCATCTAAGTAATACTAAAATAATCATTTAATAGTTATATGCAATACAAATGCCTAATAGAAGTAACAGTATGAATGTTTACGAAAGCAGATAAAGATAAGATAATTTATTTGTGAACATGAGTATTACATACAGTTGTTTTAAAATGAAAATATAATGTCCTCCATGTTTTGCCTTTCGGCGTACAAATTACAATTCACAATTGTTGATAACATAATTAAATAGCGAAATAAATTAAATCAAAAGTGGAAATATACATTCATGATGATGTCATACTAATATTAAATTAAATTGAGTCTTCATTCATATTACAATAACTTACGTATATTAATTACTACAATCATTTAAAAAATCATTAATGCTATAATATCCCTTATTTACTAACAATTTCATAAGTTCTCGCTTAAAACCTGCAATTGTACTGTCTCGTATCTCTTTAGGTATCTTATTATAAATTTTAGGAGCAATGCCGAAAATGCTTTTCCTCAGCAGAGCAGTGTTAGAGATCTGATTTAGTACCTTAGTGTTGTCACGTGCTCTTAGATAACTGTTAGGAATATTTCCTCGTTGAAACAGATCAGGATTGCTCTTAATAAATACAGCAACTTCGTAGATGTAGATTGAGGGAAATGTCAATATTTTATATTTTATAAAGTATGGTTTACAGCTATCTAGTGGTTTCAGGCCAAACATAGCTCGTATACATCGCTTTTGGATTTTAAAGATACTGTCCCGATCTGTACAATTTCCCCAAAATATCACTCCATATCTTAGTATAGATGCCACTAGCGCATGGTATGCGGATAAAACAATCTCTACGTTTACTATTTGCCTCAGTTTATGTAGCGCATATGATGATTTAGCCAGTTTTGAGCAAGTAACTTCAGCGTGTTTTTTCCAGTTAAGAGATTGATCTATATAAACACCCAAGAACTTTAGGTTTTCTACTTCGTCTAACTGGTTACCTTCATATGATATGCTAACATGTGGTATATTAGACTTGCGTTGACCATAGTGCAGCAGTTTAGTTTTAGATAAGTTTACTCTAAGATGGACCCATTTGGGACGCCATAAGGAGCGGACGCGTTGTCTTAGCCTCTCCCGATCCCGATCTGTATTAGCGTTGTAAAAACCCGGCCAAAACAATACAGTCACAAGACAAAGACAAGGCTTGACCAGATGTCCGCATGGCAGCCTGTTAAAGTTTAGCCGCGTGTCAAAGAATTCGCCGCGTTTTCACTGCTTCGGTTTCTCTATCATACTTAGCAAATTAGAAGTTCTAGTGTTTGGTGCGTCTATATTACGCGGTCTTTCAGTGAGTGTTGATCAAGTGTGTGTGAATGAGAGTTCGCAGTGCCCCTTCGTGCGGTGCTCACACGTCCAGCATCCTTGCTGGGCCCGCCTAGGAGCCTAATTTGGTGAGAACGTTCCATTTCACTTTTTGCTGCCACTTGCAATTTTTTACTCCTTATTTTCTATTCATCTACCCCAGCCCCTACAAGAACTCTTGAGGAGGCCAAGAGATACGATCATAAGACTTTAGGCCAAGCCCGTACCAAGACAAAATCGGTATAAGTAGGCACGGCCATACAGTAACGCTCTGTAAGTTTTTTTGCACGGAAGTAAAACCCAACGGTAATCACGCACGGTTTAAATTCTCTTACTTTTCTTCCCTTCCTTTAATCTCATCGGTTGAAACCCGACCACACTTCATGGACCTCCACATATAGACGAACGTAATACAAGACTTACCGAACACCAGCAAACCCAACCGCCGAATTTGGAAAGCAGCAGGATAATCCTATTTTAATTTTTATATTAATTCGTATCTAGGAGGCACCACACAACAGCAAACGTATCGCGAGTCGCTTAAAAATAGTCCACAAAACACTTATAATAATTATATTAGTTTTATATTAATTAAGGCTTAACCTAGTCTAATAGGTTGCAGTTTGACAGAACAAGAAGCGGTGCAAGCATTTGCTACTCATTTTAGCTCGGTATTTCATCCTAACGCGCCCCAGCTGGATGTGGATGCGGCCGCCCGTAGCGCAGCCTCCGGTAACGACTCTACATGTATAAGCCTAAACAACGTGACTGCTACCGAGCTACGTCGCGTCGTTCGGAAAATGAAAGCTTCCTCTGCCTCTGGTCCTGACGGCATACCCCCGTTTCTAGTCAAAGATTGTATTTCAGTATTGGAGGGGCCTCTGCTTTTCATTTTTAACCTCTCAATCAGTGAAGGAATTTACCCGACAAATTGGAAAATTTCAAGGGTTACACCCGTGCCTAAAGAAGCTTCTGCTTCTGACATAACCACCTTCCGACCTATAGCCGTCCTATCAATCTTTGGTAAAATTTTTGAAGGCATTATTAATATGTGTATTAAACCTTTTGTGTCGAATCGTTTGTCTGATGCCCAGCACGGTTTCCGTAGGGGCAGGTCCACCACTACAAACAATGCCAATTTTATTGACTACGCACTTCACCATATGGATGACTCTCGGCAGGTGGATGCTGCCTATTTCGATTTCCAGAAGGCATTTGACTTAGTTGATAACGACATACTTCTAAGTAAGCTGTCGGCGTTCGGTTTCTCTCCACATCTCCTGAAGCTATTCAGAAGCTACTTGAAGGATCGGAGGCAGTTTGTTCAGCTCTCGCAGTATCGTTCAGATGAGTTTTTCACCAGGTCTGGCGTGAGTCAGGGCAGCACGCTTGGACCAACGCTTTTTCTGGTGATGATCAACGATCTGCCTTCGGTGGTCAGTGGTGTCAAGTGTTTATTGTTTGCGGATGATTTAAAGTTATTTCATGCCATTAATTCACCATCTGACTGTAGTGTATTGCAGCGCGATATAGATGCTGTAATGAATTGGAGTCTAGACAATCGTTTGTTGTTTAATGAAAAGAAGTGCAAAAGTATAACATTTAGTCGAAGCAAATCCCCACTAGACTGTGAGTATTTCCTGGGTGGCGAGGTTATTTTTCGCGTCCAGACTATTCGTGACCTAGGTCTAGAATTGGACACCAAATTAGATTTTCACAGCCATATTCGCTCTACAGTAAAAAGTGCTAATCAGACACTGGGTTTTGTAATGCGTATGTCACCACAATTCACAAGCACAACCGTATCAATTGTGTTGTATAATGCCTACGTGCGTAGCAAATTAGAGTACAATTCTTTAATATGGGACCCTGTTGAGGAATCCTATAAACTTTTAATAGAAAGAGTTCAACGAAAATTTGCCCGTCACCTTTACAAAAAGCAATATGGATACTATCCTTTCCTGTATCCATCGCTTTTTGTCACCGGTATGGTTGGGCTTAATACTCTAGTTTGTAGGCGGAAACTGCATCTCGCCGTCCATTACTGTCTTCTGCTGAGGGGGAAAATCGATAATCCAGTGGCATTGGAAGGCATCAGACTGTTCGTCCCCGAGCAGTACGTGCGCGCGGGGCGCCGCCGTCGCCCGCTGTTCGCTGCGCCGGCGGCGGCGACGGCGACGCACACGCGGCGCGCCGGCAACGCGCCCGGCGCGCGTGCGCCCGTGCTGCTCAACCAACTCGTCTTGGAACAAGACGCCGACGTGTTCGCCGAGAGCTGGCACACGTTATTTACTAAAATAAGTGTTTGGTGCTTTAAGTTGGATTAGAGTTGTATTTTAAGTATTAGTAGTTTTAAGTTTTGCATTGTAAACGCTTTGGTTATATACTGTTAGTTTACAATTGTAGTTTTATAAATAAATAAATAAATAAATAAATAAATAAATAAATAAATAAATAGTTTGTATTAAAGTTAAGTAATCTTAGATTGTTTTCCCTGCAATTCTTACCACCATTACTTAACCACAGTAGGTATATAACGCACCTCTTTTATGTATATATTATATATACGATACGTACTCCTAGTTAATACCAAAATATAATACTTCATCTCTCACCGTAAAAATAAACTAAGATATTAGATACATATGTACCTACTAATCTTAATTAAGGTTTAGTGACTTCGGCACACGATTGTTAAATTCTTCTCTTAGTAATAAGTGACGCGTTGGTCTCTTTATCTCACTCTGTTACGCTCGCAAGATTATTATATTATAAGATTATTATAATACCGAAACTATACTAAAAGTCCTGCTTTAAATCAACGAATAGCGGGCTGAAGTACACACATGATACCTATCTTTACCTGCAACTGTAGGAAACCTATAGCATAGTTTGGGTAACTGGTAAATGTTAACTGTTTGTCAATTATTATTTTGTTAGTGACTAAGCAAGGAAGAAGTGCAACATCTTGCAACGCTTTTACTTCCAAGAACAAAGAGGTCCCTTTTTTCCAACGCCATTATAGGCCAGGTCACTTTGCAGCGAACACGTGCAGACATCGCGAGCTACCTACCCCAACAAATAGCCTAGCCATTGCCAATAAAAAAAAAGGGTTTACAAGTGCATTGCCGGCCCATCTGCGACACTAAAACTCGACGGTTTTAACTTCGCACGATGGAAATTTTACCGATTCCCAAAGACGGCAATTGTCTGTATAGGGCGATAGCGAACCAATTGAACGCGGTGCGCAATACCGATTTCGATCATCGAGAGGTACGAGAATTGCTCGCTAATCACCTGTCCGCTGAGAGAAATAACAGCCAAATCCAAATGGCGCTCAATGGCAGTGTCTTAGACGTCAGGTCTCCCGGTGACAATACACCTCCCTCCGCGGAACAAATTGATGAATATATTAGGAACCAGTTCATAGACGGTTTCTGGGGAGGAGAAGAAATAATCTTAGCCGCTACCGGTTGCTTCACGGTAAATATCTATGTACACATGAATCATCAGCGACCACTACAATATAGGGCCCCCATATACGAATACCACAAAATGGCAAATCTTCACCTCTTCTACGGAAACCATCACTATGACTCCGTCCACTTCAACAGCCCTGACATCGAAACATCATTCATCCAACAATCCATCGCTGAACAAACCACGACGGATGATAAAACCAGCTACCCCTTATTTAACTCCCAACGGAGTATAAACGAAGACTTCGCACAAACTACTGACGCCTCTTCATCCCCCAGCCAGGCACATAATTCAAAAGAGTACTCACCAATAATCGCGCTGAACCCCTCCTACGATCAAAACGACTATGTCGACGTGACCGGCTCACGGTTACTAAGAGCCACCCCTACTGCTCCCCAAACGCTGACCCCACAACCCTGCACGGAAGTCTCAGTAGCTACTTGGAACGTAAGAGGCTGCGCCCCGCTACAAGACAAAACAAAAATTGACAGCGAACTCTCGAAGCGGAATATCACAATAGCGGGCTTACAAGAAACCCATCTAACAAGCGGAGAGCTCACCACCAACAACTATCGCTGGCTTTTAAACGGGGGCCGGAACGCAAAAGAGAAAAGAGGGGTAGCCATTCTAATAAGAAAAGATGCTCAATTTGAAATAGTCAGCACTATCCGAAAAGATAAAAACATAATCGGTACGCACCTAAAACTCTCAATAGCTAATAAGAATGGTCCCATTGAGCTTTTTATTGTCAATACCCACGTCCCAACCGGAGCCGCAACCTGTCTCGCCAAAATAGGCACGCTACTACGCCAAGCCCCCAAAAAGGCCTTCCCCATAATTTTAGGAGACTTCAATGCGCATATCGGGATCAAAGACGTAAACAATATAACCAAGCATGTATCTCCGAAAAATCTGCTACATACCGAGTCCAACTTTAATGGTAGCTTGCTTATCCATTTCCTACAAGAACATAACCTCTGCGCGAAAAATACCTGGGGCCGCCCTTCGTGCAAAGCGACATGGCAAGTTGGTAACCGAATATCCCAAATAGATCACATTTTAACCAGTCTTCATCGCCCTCTATTTTTCCAATCTATCCAAGGAATCCTCACTCAGTCCGTCAGCACTGACCACAAGCTAGTATGGGGCGTCGTCCGAAATTCCAGTTGGGACCACCCCATCGCCCGCAGATCCAATAGCAATGTCCCGAGAGAAGGACCCAAGAACAAACGACCGTTTAACGCCAAAGCAATTAATTACGAAGCTCTACAAAGTTCAGCCGTAGTAGAAGAGTTTCAAAAGGAAGTGAATCGTCTTCTAACTACCTGGGACATGAAATCACAAGGTCAGCGTGAGTCTGATAAGAATCCCACGTGGAGCGAACTTAATGAGATTCTCAGACAGGCATCTCATACGATTCCAACAAAGGCCATAGTGCGGTCACGGGACAGTAGATTAGCGCTCGCCTTCCTTCAACAATCACTGTTTTTGAAGAATAAATTTCCAGGCAACCCGAACTACGATACCAGGGTCAAAGCAGCGCGCAAGAGACTCCGTGACGCCCAAGAACAGGACTCCCATAAAGAGTGTACGCTCTTCTTTCGTAATCTCAGTAAAGCACACCGGGCAATGAGAATGAAGATCACCTACAGGTACCTAAGAAGATTCAAAACTGCATCTGCACAAAGATCTTCACCAAAACACTACATCCCAATGTCAAACTGGGTAAGAGAGTTGAAAAAAAGCGAAGGAAAACTACCTGAAACATTCACAGGCCAGAAGGATGAAGTGCCTACCGAAGATAGGCCCGACACGGACACGATAAACAGCATCATTAGGCGAATGAAGAACGGTACAGTTCCAGGCACAGACCAAATTGCGCCGGAGCTGTACAAGGCAGCACCACCAGAGTTTATCGCAAGGGTCGCAAACGTAATGCAAGAAGCCTGGGCGAAAAATAAAATCCCAGAAGAATGGCTGCTGTCCAAACAAGTGCCAATACCTAAGAAATCATCGCCAAAAAATGTAGACGAGTATAGGAGGATATCTATCTGCAACGTCGGTTATCGTATCTACGCCAACTTCCTCCTTGAAAAATTAGACAAGGAAATTGAGGAACTAGGTAACTACCAAGCGGCCTTTTTAAATAATAGGTCCACCGATGACCACTTGTTTACCCTGCGAAGAGTCCTGGATGCCAATTGGAGGGAGGGAAAGAGACTTTTCGTAGTGGCCCTTGATATTGAAAAGGCTTTCGACAATGTAGATCTTGGGGCCTTAAGGGATATCCTTCTCAGCAGGACAAATGCCCCCCTGACAAACAGAATAGTGGCTGCGTGTATGAGAGAACGAACGTTTATTACCTGGTTCGGCCAAAACTCCGCGATAATCAACAAGGGCAAAGGGGTTAAACAAGGCTGTCCACTATCACCACGCTTATTTACGATCCTCATGGATGATGTCCTGAGAACTCTGGAGGAAGAGGATGAGGCTGTTATTCTAAACCAGGATAAAGAAATCACTCTGCCACTAATCCTTTCCTTCGCGGACGATCTAATTATGATAGGTGACTGCATAACGACGCTTGACCGTCTTGTAACAAAACTGAAAGAACTGCTAACCACAGTAGGACTCACTATTAACGGAACAAAAACCAAGCTTATTGTGAGGGACCCCTTCGGTCCACCCGTTGCCGAACAGCAGCAGAGAATCCTTGGTGGCGTACCAATAAAGCCAATCGAGACCATAAGGTACCTGGGCTCGTACATTACTGCAACACACAACAGAAGAGCATCTATCAAGACAAGATGCGTAAAAGCGCTCCGTAACGCCAAAATCCTGACAAAATTCATACAAAAATACAAAATCGAGTGGAAAATCGCAAGATTAATGTACAAGATGGTTATCGCACCCTCCATGACATACGGCCTGAATGTCATGGCCCTTACAAAAGCGAATAGATCTCGGCTCAGGAAATATGAAAGGCACATAGTAAAAGAAATGTTGGGTGCATCAAAGGACCCTCCCAAAGGAAAAATCCATCAAATACTGGAAGGGAAAACCATCACAAAAACCATCAAAGTGCGCAGAATATCCTACTATGGTCATTTAACTAGACGTCCGAAACCACACCTGCTACACGCGGCACTGGACTACTTGGAGTCAAAGCGGAAGATTGGCAGACCGATCTTCACCTGGACTGACTCATTAAATCACGACATCACCCGGTACACGAACCGGAACCGAGCCTACTGGGAGCGCATTGCAAGGAATCGCGGCCTCGTCAAGAAGAAAGCAGAAAAAATATATAAAACTGTGGAAACGGACACGGAATCAGAAGAAGAAGGAACCAGCGTACAAGAAATAACGGCTCAACAAGACCAGCCTCTTCAAGAAAATATTCATCGTGCCGACAGGGCACTGTAATCGCAGTCAAACATCCTTTCTATATTTATTTACACACGTATCTGTCTATTTTCCTTTCTGGCTCGATGCTAGTATTCTTGTCGGATCTCTCCCATCGGTCCTCATCCCGACTGCAAAGGAACCCACACTCCCAACCTGTAACTTCTGGCTCCCCGGTGCCTCGGATAGGAGGGCCAGTTGATCTTGCCGGAGCGGCAGAAGACGGAGGGGAACTCGGGATGACCCGGATGCGTACCCTGCCACTGAACCGAAGGCTCCGGCCAGGGAATGTTAAGGTTTCTATACTACCCTGAACGACCTTTGGTACGGTGTCAGCATGCGCTTCTGAGCCTTCTCGCAGAGCTTCTCTGTCCCTCCTTCCCTTGCATGATCAACGCCTCCGCGTCCTTGCAGCAGAACTGCTGGCTGGGTGTAGTCACCGAAACGAAACGAGATAAGTTTACTCTAAGATTATTCCTTGTTAGCCAGGAAACAATGTCATTTATTGATTCATTAATATCATTTTCATATGTCAATCTATTCTTACATTCCAACAAAGCAAGTAAAAACATTCCAATAACTAGTCAATTCATGTTAGGAAAAAAAAAAAGGATTGATTCATTCTGACTTGCAACTTCGACCGGGTAACATTGTTCTCCGGCAATTAAGGTACTAAATATAATTCTAAGGGGAATTTCTGTTGGGATTTAGATTATTTTTCTGAACTAATTTTATTGAAATTTTGTGAGATTTTGTTGTTTTAAGGTACTGTACAAAACAACATACAACAATCTCGTACATTAAGTACATAATTTTTTTTTAATGTCATCATCCTCCTAGCCTTTGTCCCATTTTTTGAGAATGAATTCTCAATTGGGGTCGGCTACCTAAATCCCAAGATGTGGCGTAGGCACTAGTTTTTACGCAAGCGACTGCCATCTGACCTTCCAGGGAAACTAGGCCTTATTTGGGCTTAGGTGGTTTCCTCACGATGTTTTCCTTCACCGAAAAGCGAGTGGTAAATATCAAATGACATTCCGTACATAAGTTCCGAAAAACTCATTGGTACGGGCCGGGTTCGAACCCGCGACCTCCGGATTGAAAGTCGCATGCCCTAACCACTAGGCTACCACCGCTCTAATTTAAAATAAAAATATTTTTTTTTTTAATGTAGCAATTTTTAATGTTTTCTGGTATACCTATATTTATAACTTATTACATTCTTTGTAAAATAGGTAGTAAAATATAGCTTATTTGTGAAATGAAATCCCATAGTTTTGAAGACTAGAAGTTTTGCTGCATTTTCCATACAATAAGGCATATTTTGAACACTTCATAAGCCAAGTAAGCAGCGGAGTATTGCATGTTACTTCGTCAACAGTCGACCGCGAACTACGAGAGCGTTTGGGGGCGTGGTGAGCGCTTCTTGTTTTTTGAGCTTAAGCTTGGCTCACCCGGGCGCCCTTATAAGCGGGGTCTATAGGTTAAGTGGTCTGTGCCTTCAATGAACCAAAACATCGGCGCATGGGCGAAATCCTGCATACCCTGTCAACGAGCGAAGATACAGCAACATACATCGAGTACTCTATCTACGTTCAAACCTACAGGCAGATTCAATCACATCCATACAGACATCATTGGCCCGCTAGAAACTACGTCCGACGGATACCGTTATTGCCTACATACATAGTAAATACGATGCGTACCTATGCAGATTGTACTAACCGTTTCATTGTATTTGTACCTATTACTAACATAATTTAATTTAGGTATACTAATTTGTTATTAAATGTATGAAAACTGAGCGCTTCTCGCCATTAAACGTCACAGTTTGGCGAGTAATATCTGGACTTTAAGAAAAAATCGCCATGAAGATAACTTTTGTTCGAAAAGGAAGGCATTTAATACATCAATCTCCTTCTTCTTCTATTTCACTTCAAGTGTACATTAAGATCGTTGTTTTTATGTTAGACAAGCAGTTTCAGTTTAAAGCTAATCATTAATCAAATAAGAAAAAAGTAATCAAGTAAACTGAACTTACAGTTTTGAATTCGGCAATTCCGACATGGCGTCACAATAAAAATCTCACGAATGTTCGGCGTAAATACACGAAAAAGTGATATGTCACTGTGGTCAAACGTGTGAGAATGCGGTAACAACACACTATATTAGCGAACCAAGCGATGTACCTACGTATACTGCGCAAATGAAATCGACTAACTAAGACAAAACACAAACACAATACAATGCTCCATTATGGCTCCATTACATACGTTAGCATTACTCGTGGTCGAAACGAAACCAGAAACGTGATTGCGTTGCTGGAAACAGAAAATTACCGCGAAACAGGGCTGCCAGCCGTAAAACATTTTACGGACACAAAACAATCTCGTATTATGGATCAAACTTCGTACACTGATCACTCATTTATAATGTTAAAAACAAACTTATCGACCAATTGTTTGATACACACTGCTATAGTATATGCGGGTAGTTATGATTCATGGGGTATATATGTACCTATGTATAAAAAATTATATTCATCTTCAGGACGTTGAACTAGTAGTGTTGTAAAGAACTCGAGTTTTGAGTGTTTTATTACGACTCGGAACGCTAATAACGAGACTTGACTCAAGACTCCATTTATTGCAAACTAAAGTATATGCTAGGTTCATGTTATATGCGTATATGCCGCGGGACCCCATGTAATTCTGGTTTAGGTGCTAAATAATCGAGTTGGTATATATTTCTACCTGTCGATTTATCTACTTTAAAATTTCTACCTTTGCAAATTAATGAAAAAAAAAATATTCTGTGCCAGCGGGGCCCTTTGTTAATTGTAAGTTTACAGATTAAATGAATAACTATTCATGGAGCCTCTTGGTTTAGTTATAATATAATACAATAATTTTTATTTTTTTTATTTTTTCTTGAAAACCTGTCTAGCAAGTTGGTCATAATTGATTCAGTCAGTAGGATCGGGGTGTAGCAAAGGGGACCCAGGAAATTTTTGATGGGGGTGGTGTCATTATGATACCTATTTTTTATGATGCTATCGTATAGAGGACGCTAATATAAGCATGTTTTGTATCGGCAACTTTTCTCTAAACTTAATAATTACCGAGATATTGAGGTTTTTAAGGTAAAAATGCTTGTTGAAAATATGGTACATGGGTTGAAAACCGAAAACTGTAGGTTAGGTTAGGTTTGTTTTGTGACCGTATTGTATAGCGGAGCGAGCGAAGCGAGTGGAGCGTCAAAATGCTTGCTTACATGCACCCTCGTAAATAGTCTACTATTAGGTACCTACCTACACCTACATCAAAATATGTTATGAATTTGAATCCCAATATCTTGGTAAATATCGATCTGAGAGAAAAAGCTTAGAGAATAAAATATGCTTATTTTAGTGTAATCTACAAGATTCAACCTAATTTAAGCCCAAACCAACAAAAAAAATTTTTGGTCGTAAATTTTCTGTCCTAAAATTGGGTCCCCTATCGTACACTGACCGTAAGTAGAAATAACCGGCTGTTTTTTTAAATTACCTGGGGTCATGTAAGTCACTCAATACCAAAGGCTAGAAGGACAAAATCTTCGAACGCATATTTCTCAAAAACTAGGTATTTATATCTATGGTGTAGTGAAAAGTTATTTGGAAGGTAGAAATAGAGGCTCCATGAATAGATAATAGATTCATTTAGTCTGTAAACTTTCAATTTTGATGGGTACTCTTTTGGATTGGCGGTAGAGTGTCGATCGCGAACGGTTGTCTAAAAAAAAAATTGTTTAATTCTATTAAAAGTTAATTAATATATTGATGTAAATCAGAGTAAATCATAAGTGAACAGTTGCTGCTCCATATACTAAATTAGTGGTGGTGGATCGGTAAGTGGTGGTTGTTTTGTCCTTGTGTATAGTCTTAGTATAGTAGATTTTGTGTTAGAGGGTAGTCTGTGCCAGCATCCTCATGTATGAGGGTGCTGGCTTGGATGACCCAGGAGATGGTGGTTTTCGTCCTTTTTTAAGGGACATCAGTCTTTCACAACATGAACAATTTGAGAACTCCCAGACAAATTCCGCCACTCCAATAATGGGTAAAAGGTCAAGAAGAAAAACTCGCGCGACCAATAAAAACAACGATTCTCGTTCTCGGTCCCGTTCAAACTCGCCCTCTCAGAGACAGTCAGAGGACCTCGATGTCGAAGATACTCGGCTCCCTCCAGGCCAAGATTCGACTAATCAGTCGACGCCTATCTTACCTACGCCTCCGGCTCATTTAATTACAGATTCGCCTACGGAAACTGTCTCACAATCTCAGACTCCCATCTCCCCCTTCACGCCTGCCGGGCGTGAAAGATATAATAATTCTGACCAAGGACCTTTTGTCATCCATGTAAAAAAAACAGAATCGTCACCGGACTCTGGAACTATTCTCCACCCTGTTTCCTTCGGCTTTTTTATCCAAAAAAGAAAAAGAGAATTTCCGAATATAATGGAGGGTAGCATTAAAAGAATAGGACGAAATAGGGTATCGATCAGTTTTCACTCGGGTGCCGACGCAAACCAGTTCCTAGAATCGGCCACATTAAAAAACCACAAGTATGAGGCATTAATTCCTTCTTTCAATGTGACCCGTATGGGCCTCGTTAGGGGAGTCCCTGCAGAGTGGTCACCTGAGGAAATCCTTGAAAATTTGGAAGTCCCCCCTAATTGCGGAGGGGCTCGCCCCGTCAAAATCAGAAGGTTGAATTTCAAAAAAAATAAACCCGATGGCAGTTACAATTGGATGCCATCTGAAACTGTTGTCATAACTTTTGATGGGCAAACCCTACCGAAAAGAGTCTTTATATGTTTTAACTCTCTGGTCGTGGAGCAGTACATCCTTCCAACTGTGCAGTGCTTTAAGTGCTGCCGATTTGGACATACTAAGGAAAAGTGTAGGTCGCTGCCCAGATGCTTTAAATGTGGAGGTTCACATCCTGGAGACGTCTGTACTATCGAAGAAGCGTATTGCTGCAATTGCCCTCAGGGGTTAGGCTCTGGCCACTTTGCCAATAGTAAAGCTTGCCCGGAATTTCACCGTCAGGTAGCCATTAAAAAAACTATGGTATACGAAAACTTATCATACGCTGAGGCATCTAATTTACATTCAAAAATTGGCAAAAAATCCTATGCAAATGTTACAGCAGTTTCACCCCAGTCTCCTCCCCAGGCATCTACGAGTATCTCCTACAAAAAAAGTAAAAAAACCCTATTCCGAAATCCTCGCTCTCCTCCTTCACTTGTCAAAGGGTACGATAGACAAGCTCACGAAGCCATTACGAGGGACCCCAACGTCTCTTGTTCTCCAGTCTTCTCACCTAATCCTCCTCAAAAAACAAATGAGGATCTGATAAGAGAGCTTATCAAACTCATCTCCTCTTTCATAAAAGTTTTCTCCCCTTCCAGCCCCCTCGCTGACCCATCTTTGCTGTCCCACGTTGCCCCGTTTATTTCATCTTTAATCCTATCTTCTAATAATGGACCTCACAATTCTACAATGGAATTGCCGTAGTGTAACAAATAAAAAACATGATCTTATTTTTCTAATTAATAAATTCAATCTCTACATTTTGGCCATATCAGAAATATGGTTAAAAAGTAACTCTAACTTTACACTATCAGGTTTTGTTTCTTTAATGGACCCACGGGCAGATGGACGTGCAGGATGTGCCCTGTTTATTAGAGATCATTTAACATATTCCTCTGTCCCCGTCCCACAGCATTCTTCTACTTTTCATACAATTTGTGCTCGTGTGGAAGGTATTACCTTCTTATCCTTGTATATTCCTTCACCGTCTACTGATATTCTTGGAGAATAAAAAAAAATAATTGAATCCCTTCCTACACCTCTGATAGTTTTAGGGGACTTTAATGTTCATCATCGTGTTTGGGGGTGTGATAATAACGACTCACTAGGCGAACAACTCATTGAAATTCTAGATTCGGTTAATCTTTGCCTATTGAACACAGGATCTCCTACACTACGCACTTTGCCTAATCAATCCACCAGTGCAGTTGACCTGTCTTTGTCTTCTCCGTCTCTTGCATCTTTGCTCACCTGGGATGTTCTGGATAGCACCCATGGGAGTGATCACTATCCTTTAGTCCTTAGACTCCCACTAACCTCTTCAAAACCCCCTCCCATTATAAAGCCTCTTTTAATTTACAATATTAATGATGCAGATTGGGACAGTTACAAACGTAGCTTGGACTCTGAAGTAAAAGACTTGCCAGCCATTTCCCCCAAATCTATTCAAGCAATCTCGGACTTGGTGATATCAGCTATCAAGTCTTCAGCGGATAAATCCTTTCCTCTTAAAAACTCGGCTACTGGCAAAATAGCCTCACCTCCATGGTGGGATAAGGAATGCACCAAAGCAGTTAACGACAGGAGGAAAGCTGAACGCAATTATGCAGGGAACATGACTACTGAAAATTTTGAAGCCCTGACTAAAGTTATGTCCGAAACAAAATCCGTGCTTAATAAGAAGAAATTTGATGGATGGAAATCTTTTTGTGCCTCTTTAAGTCCTTCTACTCCAGATACCGTTGTGTGGAATAACATCCGAAGGTTTAGAAGATCATTAGATTGCCGTAGCTACCCTTACCCTTCCTCTTTAGAATGGGCTGAATCTTTCCTAGCCAAAATAGCACCCCCTCACGTTCCATCCATTCTGGATTCTCCCATAGGGCTACTCAACAACAAATCCTCCGACCCCCTTGATCAACCCTTCTCTTTGTTGGAGCTGAAGAATGTTCTTTCTTCCGTTAAAGACTCTTCTCCGGGCCCTGATGGAATTACTTACTCTTTTATCTCTAAAGCTGGAGATGTTTTCCTGATTTATTTCTTAGAACTAATTAATTGCATTTTACTCTCAGGCCATCCGCCAACTACCTGGAAATCGCAACTAGTTCTCCCAATTTTAAAACCTTCCAAAGATCCTAATGATCCTCAATCATATCGTCCAATTGCCCTATCATCGGTACTCACAAAAATTCTGGAACATCTGATTAAAAACAGACTCGAATGGTTCCTGGAAAGCCGAGGCCTACTTAGCAATTCCCAATTCGGATTCAGAAAGGGAAAAAGCACCATAGATAGTCTGAGTATTTTTACATCTGACATAAGGTTGGCCTTTTCGAAGGGTAAATACGTGGTAGCTGCGTTCCTAGATCTGCAAGCCGCCTCCCAATTCTCAGAGAAAAACTTCGCAAGCTGAGAATCCCGGTGAAGCTGGCCTGCCTTGTGGGAAATCTCCTTTCAGAGCGATGGATTACTTTTCGGGGGAGGGATTCCCTAATTAACCCCTCAAGAATGGTGTGGAAAGGCCTTCCTCAGGGATCGGTCCTAAGCCCTTTACTGTACAACATCTACACTCATGATTTGGAGGCCTCAGTCCAAGGGTGCCACATTTTACAATATGCCGATGACATACTAATTTATTCATTAAACAGTAATATTGAATATGCCTCTGAAACTATCTCAAACTCCCTAATTTCTTTAAACTCCTGGCTAAATAATAATGGTCTATCGCTTTCTCCTTCAAAAAGTTGTGTAGTGGTTTTCTCTCGTAAGAGAAATATACCCATCATTAGAGTCACCATTGGTGATTCGGAAATACCGGTGCAAACGTCGTATAAATTTCTTGGACTTATCTTGGACCCTAAACTAGACGGTGCCCTACATTTTGATTATTTATTAAAAAAATGCGAAAGGGGTCTAAACACCCTTAGATGTTTATCTGGCGTATGGTGGGGGGCTCACCCCACCTCCCTAAGACTAGTGTACAATGCCATCATTAGAAGTATACTGGATTATGGCTCGTTCCTTCTTGAACCAGGAAACAAATTAGGACTTAGAAAATTGGATCTCATTCAATTTAAAGCATTAAGAATCATTTCCGGCGCAATGAAGTCTAGTCCTACCAACGCTTTGCAGGTAGAATGCGGAGACCCCCCTCTTCATCTTCGTCGTCAGTTTTTAGCTGACAGCTATCTTTTTCGCTCTCTTCAAATTTCCCATCATCCTATAATACATCGTTTATTTGATCTAAAAGAAGTATCCTGTGGAAATAATAAGGGACCACCTTGCCTTGTTAAAAGTCTCCTTAAATTTCAATCTCTTAAAGACCCAGTTTTTCATTCTTCCAAAATTCCTCTTTTTCAGTTTAATTACGAAACCATCATTCTGCGCCCTCGCGTCATTCTGAACTTCGATATTACCCATGATGATCCTCATGCTGATGAGTACCTTCGCCAGATTCTTTCCCGAGAATGGCATGACTGGAATACAATATATTGTGATGCGTCAAAGTTATCTCCAACCGGTTGTGTGGGTGTGGGAGTTTTTCACTCGCAATATGATATTGTCCAAAAAGTGAAATGCCCTCCTGAAACCTCGGTATACACTGGGGAATGCATGGGAGTTCTGGAAAGCGTAAAATACGTCTTACTGTTTAAACTGAAAAAGACTATAATTTTTTCTGATTCGCGTAGCTGCTTGCAAGCTTTGATATCAAACCCTTTCTCAGTCAAACTCCATAATCCTATAATTTACCAAATTAAGGAGCACTTGTTGATTTGCGAAAGAGAAGGATATGAGGTTGCATTAGTGTGGGTTCCAGGCCACGCTGGAGTTTTCGGCAACGAAAAAGCAGATCAAGTCGCCAAGGAGGCAGTTGTGTGTGGTGACAAGGTCCCTTTCCGTAATTACTGTCACGATTTAGTCCCTTTAGCTCGTAATTATTTAATACCGCCTCTTGGAGGTCTTCTAGCAAAAAGAGAGGAAGGATCTATTCGTTAATCCAACCTTCAATACCGCGAAAGCCCTGGTTCACAAAGGTGTTCCTACAAAAGGAGTTCTGCACGACCATAATACGAATGAGACTAGGACATTATTGCTCCCCTTGTCATTTAGCCAAAATTCACATCCGGGACTCCTCTCTGTGTGAGTGCGGGCTGGACGATGGGGACCTCAACCATATTTTTCTTTCTTGCCCTTTACTCAATCATTCTTATTTAAATATAGTCAGCTTATAAGTAGAAATGTCCCATTCCCAACTCGTGTCTTAGATTTAATACAAAATTTTGACAAAGACATTCTCTTAGCCTTGGGAAAATTTTGTGAGATTAGGTAATAAGTTAAAATTATAATATTTTCAACTATATTATTCTCAACAATGATTGGTGTATGTTCTAATTAATACTAATCCCGTAGTTGTGTTTTCGTTAATCTAATCTTACTAATTATACTAAGATTTTCTTTTCAGGAGTAGCAACTTGTTTTTTTTTTTTTGGTAAGTTAGTCGCGTTCGAGTGCGTTTGTTTTTCCTCACTAAATCGACATGACACTGGCTTAATCTATCGAAATAGCCAATAATAAAAAAAAAAAAAAAAAAACTTTCAATTAACAAAGGGCACAGAATTTTTTTTTTTTTCATTAATTTGCAAAGGTAGAAATTTTAAAGTACATAAATCGACAGGTAGAAATATATACCAACTCGATTATTTAGGACCTAAACCATTAATACATGGGGTCCCGCTGCATTTACGTATATGTCCATGTTGCAAACTCTTAATCAGGCAAGCGTCGCCGCGCGAACTTAGCGAGTCTTAAATTAGGATTCTTTTCAGTGTTCGAGTCGTAGGTAATCGAATCGGTGCACCAACGAGTAAAACATCGGCGGCTCGTGGCATTTAGGTAGCACTAGTGATGAGACACGTTTTCAAGTGCCTTTTCAGATTAAGATAAAGAACCAACTGGACATAGGCTTAGACTGACTAAACGTTTGTTACCCAATGGGATGGGTTGTGTTTTGTATAACAAAGTACCGTATAGTATTAAGAATATAAAGAGTGAAAGTGTTTTCCGTCAGCACCTAAAAAGACTCCTCATGGATCGGACATTATACAGCATAAAAGAATACCTTGATAATGACTACTCCAATTTTGACATAAATGATAATTACTAAAAATTATAATTATGTGAGTATTGTAATTATTTAAGAAAGTGTTAGCCTGTGTTTTTGGATAGGTATTGTATTTCGCTGCGCAGTCTCTTCATGATAATTAACTCAAGTAGTATACGCAGTTTATACGGCTTTTCATCACATAATTCAGAGTACAGAAGTTTAAGCTTTTAATTCAAAAAACGCGCCAAATTTCCGAACGCAAGCCCCGCTTTCCGCACTCTGACCTGTCAATCTCATTAACGTTTTTTGTGCGGCTAAGATCACGTTGCGATTTTTCGTTTTAATTATAATAATGTAATATTGTGTTGTGAAAGGTGTTAAATACTAATTTTTATTATAAAGACGATGTTGAAACATCGTCGAAGCGGTTTGATACATAAATCTCGACAGGAATTCCGTCGTTTGAAAAAACTCCCGGCGCGGCGCGGCGTCATGCGCTTGAGTCGGTCGGCAAGCCGGAGCCCCTCAAAGGATTTGTGAGCGATATCCCGGGCATAATGATCATCTCGCTTACGTTTTCACAAATAGTCATCACCGAACAGGCGCCATGCGGAGCGGGATTCTAGTGGCGAAGCCACTTCAACTGCTTGAGCATGAGAGATGACAGAAAAGGGAAAACATTATGCTAAGAGGATTGTAACAAACAAGGTAAGACAAGAATGGTATAAGTTTGGATCGTTACCTTGCCTGTTTTCCAGAAGGCCGTAATATGCATAACCTTAGCAGCGAGCGGCGTGTGCTGCTGGCGCATTGAAATATATTTTTGCTCGCTAGCATCTTGTAGCAATGTGGAGTGCTAACTTTCGAGCTGGTTGGGTACTCTCTTTGCTCATTCAGCATTGTGGTGCGCTTTAGTGGATACACTTGTAGCTTTTAACTTAAGTTATATGGTGTGTTACTTGGGTTCACTCTATGCTTATTACCTTAGCAAATGTGGTGAATTAATCTGGGTGCATTTTCTGCTGGCTCTGCTGAGTAGAATGGTGTATCAGTTGGATTCACTCGTTGCTTTATATGCGCAGCAACTACATATGGTTTTGGGGGCTCAGGTCACCTTAGTCCAGTTCATGCTAAAATCAGTGTTGTGGTACACCATATTGGGCTCACATTCTGCTGTTTTGTGCCATACATAACAGTCTGATATATAGCTTAGACTGTGCTTTATAAGTGCTTGTCCTTATACTCCAGCTGATGAATTATGAATACATCAACATAGAGACTGGCCTTACCAGATGAAGTTCTACAATATGATACACGGCCCAGATCCAGTGAGTCAGATCTGCTCTTGCTGAGTATAATAAAAATAAATTCCCATCATAATCAAGAATGTCTTCGAAGATGGCCTACTAAAAGGAAAAATTAAAAAGTATACCGTTCCGGACTATTAAAAATTGGAGGATGCCTCAAGACTAAATAGAGCCCGAAGTGGCTATAGTTGATATAAAGTGAAAGACATATGTTAAATAAATGCCAAGTAAGTACGACTAGGTCATGAACAACGATGGGTGTTGAGACCAGCGCAAAATACACTATATAGTATGTAAATCACTTGGGAATTCTGATTCCCATAATCACAATCCTGAGGGATAGTGTTAAGTACTGCTTGGTACAATGGCAACTTGTCACTTAATAACAAGATAGTTATAAAGTTTCTTTTTCATCAATGATGCAGCGGGGAGTAATTAAAAAATTTATTCTGAATTAGATATTCTTCAGTTGAAGAATTTGTAAATGAAATAAGTAAGATCTTTTACTATGCCGGACTACTAAATGCAAGCAGTCATTATTAAAGGCCTACCTGGCAGAGGCCAATATTTACCTATGATATTCTGTCATAAAATCTGTCTTAAGATAAGTCTTATTACAATTGAAAGGAATTAAGTAACCATATTGCAATGTAACACTCCAAGCAAGATATTTCTAGAACAGCCTTTAGGCTGATGCTTCCTAACTGCTATATTGGTCCTATAAAATTTAAGATTTAAATCATGAATAATCTACAAATAGGCCTCAAGGACATTTTTTACATGTCTGATTCTGTCTTTGAATAACAATAATAAATATAAAATTACAATTGTAATTACATCACAACAATAGAATAGTAAATTAATGCAACAAATAAATCACAGGGCACACTTTACCCGGAGATGTATATTTTCTCCAAGTCCATTAATATAATTCTCTAAAACTATCAGAAGATTGAACATGTCATCTTACGCTTACACAGAGTTGCTTAAACCTGTCATGCAGTTCTCTGATTGATATCAGGTTTGTGATTGATATGTGCAGTGTTTTATTTATTTATTAAATTTATTATTTTTTTTGTTGGGGAAATTACATATAATATGATACATAATAGATGCCTACTTCCAATATTTACTAGTATCTCGGTTTGGCCCTATGGCTGACCTATGGCTAGAGGAGGCCTTTGGCATTGTGTCCGTCACTCATACTGACTTGTTTTGTGCAATAAGGCTAATAAACAAATAAGAATAAATGAATGCTTTGATAGCATACAGACAACTCTAAAGTTGTTAGAGAAGCTGGTTTTTTCAAGCTCCTTTTTTATAAGTACCAGGGTCAATTTTTATTTATTTTTTGGAAATAAAAATAAATGAATGCTTCAATAGCATACAGGCAAATCTAAAGCGCTGTTACAGAATCTAAGTTTTCATTGTAAACTAGGAGGAAAGTTTTTTTTTTTTTTTTACCTTGGTCCAAATTTTTTTTTTTTTGGATCTGTGTTGGAGTCTGACAATTATCAACTCCCTTTAAAAGTTTAAACAACCTTTTAAAGTTTTTTAGCTAAATTATTATTATTATATACCTATATATATATATTTTAACTAGAGTTATTAAACTATCAACGTGATGAATAGGACATTTAGCCTATTCAACAGGCTTGCTTGTGCTGGTCGGTCTGCCACCGATTTTGGCTTGATGCTCGAGGTTCACAGAGTTAGAAAGGCATAATATATATTTCCGATTGAAATATTATTAACAATTATGATAAATCCATGCAAAATTATTTAATGGTAAAGAATGAGCTATTTTGGTGGATATTATTAATCTATTATAGTACTGCCTTGGCAGCTTTTAGGGTTTTAAATTTTTTCTGCCTTGACTAAAAGAACTGTGAGATCTTTTAGAAGATTGCTTAAACCACAGATTATCTCATTCATAAACTGAATTCAGTTTTCAATTTATCCTACACCCACATTCTATTGTTACACAAATATGACAGTGGTGTGAGAAAGTAATGTTATTATTTTCTCGTTATACATATAAAATCTGAATAAAATAATATCCCTGAATAAAATCTACAAAGAATCATTCAAAAATTGAATGTGTTAGCTACCAAATAAATATTTTAAAATATTAAATTTACTTAATGGCAAGGGATTGCACTGATGATGTCACTGTGTTAGGCATGTCATGGAAAAAGTTATAGGTATATTATAATTGATTTCTCAGACTCCGTCACATATCGAACTACTGATGTAAATAAACATCCCTCACATAAATATATTTATTAAACATTATATGTATATTATATATATAATATCTGGCGGGCGCTAGTGTGGTATCCGGTCTTGCTCAAGCTGGTAAGCTCTACATGTATAACAATTGGTTCTAACTTAAATTTTAGCAAGTTACCGTTGGTTGCTAGCAAAAATTCTTGGAACGCTTTATCCTAGTTACGGTGGTGCTGTGCGAAATGTGTTATATTTAACTAAGAGAACTGTCCATCAGTCTCAGCAGACATAATGCGGGCCTGCTGGCATCACTCTCACATAGTACCGCATAGCGGTAAGACACATGCTGTAAAACTGTCATCATTTTTGTTTTGTGTCAAAACATTAACGCATTCGCTACCGCGTAGCGCTACGGGCTACGCTCGTAGCCGATAACATGGGAAAACCCGTATGTAGCGAAAACTTACTACGAGCAGAGCGCCCGGCTACCGGGTTGTTGGTGTCGAAAGTGTTAATTAAACATTATTTAGATGCATCAGTCCTTCAGCACAAATGTTTTAAACTATTTAGGAAAAGCGAGCCGGAGATAGCAGTGGTAACTGCTATAGGTACATCTACAATCTCTATTCATTAAGGATGCTTTTATCCGTTATTTTATATTAATCAAGATGTAGCGCAACATGGGAACCATAATTAGTGCCTAAATTACTTGCCATCATTGTCTTCAAATACTATCTAGGTTCTGCTTAGAGGAATTAAACAAGAAATAATACCTTGCTTATAAGTACCACTGTACAGTGGGTACAAACACTGTCTTTTATTAAATTATCCAATATTTTCCAATATCTGGATAAAGTTTTGAATTAAATTCCGGTTTTAATTAAGACATCTAAGCAGGTTTCGAACAAGCCTCTACTCTTGTTGCCCTTCCTTAGATATAAACCTGTAATTGGTCTAATAAAAGCCCTGTTGTCATATGAATAAGATTATACATAACTATCATTATGTCATGTTATTTTTATTATTGTTTTAAATAATAACTTAAAAGGAGACAAGTTCTCAAAATGCTTAGCTGTCTTCTATATTCACCGCCCACTCGACTCGGCCTGCCCGGGTCTTGGCCATGGGCCTGTTATGTCTCAATATTGATGTTATAAGATAGACTGCAGGGCAGGCACCTGCAGGTTTGAATGACACATTATAATTTCTCAATTTTATGAGAGGCCTCTAGTGCCGCGTATATCATAAATTAAGTAATGATATGACGAGTAACACTTACGAGTTACTCGCAAAGCTAGAAATAAACTTTGATTTGACTCTGAACATCTACTTGAGTTAATTATCATGAAGAGACTGCGCAGCGAAATACAATTAGAAATTAAACGAACTTACCTGAAGTGAAGTTCTATTTTAATTGTATGAGCTGCGCAGTCTCGAAATGATAATCCCCCCCACCCTATACCCGTTTCAAAGTTTATTTTCCAGGTCATTTCCATAGGTTCTGTTTTCTCAGGCGTCACGTCAGGATGGGGAAGCTGCTGTAAGCTACTAAACTCTAAACTAAATGAGATTGACAGGTCAGAGTGCGGAAAGCGGGGCTTGCGTTCGGAAATTTGGCGCGTTTTTTGAATTAAAAGCTTAAACTTCTGTACTCTGAATTATGTGATGAAAAGCCGTATAAACTGCGTATACTACTTGAGTTAATTATCATTTCGAGACTGCGCAGCTCATACAATTAAAATAGAACTTCACTTCAGGTAAGTTCGTTTAATTTCTAATTATAATACATATATTAAATGAAGTGGTCAATATTTGAGTTTAGTGGTCAATAGTTTAGTTATGCAAAAACTAATAAGTAGTAATAATAAAAAATCTATAGGTAAAAATAATGGCATAATCCAAAATTATGTAAATACATACATACATTATGTAATAATAATAATATATAAACGACGAGGCGCGCTCTATCTTATTTGGCATATATGTGTAAACAAATGTTAAATGTGTGTGAGTGTGACAAATAAACTATTCTATTCCAATGAATAATATACCTATTAAGCTGCATCCACACTTAATCATTTCACCGTATTCGATCTCCGTCGCGCACGCTGTTTGGACGCTCGCTGCCGGTGCCGGCATTCCGTATTATTTGTGCCGTCGCACAGTGATCATGGTGATGTTTTAGGTACCTATACTTTCGGGATGGGATTAAAAGTCACATTATTACGATAAATTGTAAATTCTGAGTACAAATAACGTTATTATCGGGAAAAATATAATAGAATACCTCGGAAAACGTAATGATCCCAATTAGGATATACTTATTTGAATAAAATAGAAAGCATATTTTAAGGAACTTTATTATAAACTGATGGGCACGTAAGTCACGTAACCTACTGAATAGACATGTATACATGTATACTGAATAGACATGTACCTACATCTTATATTTTATGTAACGAAATACTTATTTTTGTTTCCGTCTACAGCTTAATCACTGTCATAGCATTTTATAAAACAAAGTCACCACTGTCACTGTCTTCTTGTATGTTCGCGATAATCTCAAAAAGTACTGAATCGGATTTTCATGCCGTTTTTATTTCGTTTATCAACAGTGATTTTTTAGGAAGCTACCGGTGTATAATTCGTTATGTAACAAGACGCGCTGTGCGCATAATTGACCGAGTCTGAGAGACTTAGCCTCGTTTTGATGGGTGTGTTCTGAGGAATTGACATGACGCCCACGGCTACTTTCTACCATCACACTGCTCGCCATCGGCAGGGTGTTCATCCTCACACACTGGAGCCTAAATGGTCGAGAACTGTGCGGTTCCAGAGGAATTTCCTACCGCGAACGCTCCGCATGTGGAATGAGCTCCATGCCAAGGTTTTCGCCAGGCGCTACAGCATGCGGTTCTTCAAGACAGGAGTAAATAGGTTCTCAAAGGGTCGGCAACGTGCGTGTGATGCTCCTGGCACCGCAAGCGTCCATAGGCGGCGGTAACTGCCGGGCCACATGCTTGTTTGCCACCGTCGTCGTAGTAAAAAAAAGAATGTGGGCATTATTTCATTGTTCTTTTATAGATATACAAAAAAAAATGTCCATAATAAATAGTTAACTATACCCCTTTAACTTAAAAAAAATTATGACAAAGGTATTTGAAAAGCTATTTAAATGGATACAGTATT
Organism: Apotomis capreana; assembly: GCA_947623375.1. Classification (NCBI taxonomy): domain Eukaryota; kingdom Metazoa; phylum Arthropoda; class Insecta; order Lepidoptera; family Tortricidae; genus Apotomis; species Apotomis capreana. The sequence goes on from OX392501.1 coordinate 3,966,618, forward strand.
AATCATTATCAAATTATGGTTTATAATTATTAGCCCTTTACGCTATACAATTTACAGATGTAGTGAATAATTCAAGTTTCCATTGTATTTTGCCAGGTATGCTCGTTTTAATATTTCCATCTCAACTTTATCACCAAAGTTGATAGAGAAAAGATTCTAAAACCAACCTTTCCGACAAAAAACGATGGAATACTATTATCCACTACATCTGTACATGTATATCTTAGGAGACCTATCGTACATTACTTATTCCGCGCCAGTACCTAATTGAATACAGGTGTTAATGTACAGGCACAACCTCCTCCCGCTGCCCTTCCTGTTGGTTTACAGTACACTCCTCTTTTTTCGTCGGGGGTTAAAACTCACCCCTACGTCGCATAATGACCTAATCTAATTTACGAACGCAAAATGTCCTAAACGCAAATTGACCTAAACGCAAAATGCCCTAAGGCAAAATGTCGTAAACGCGTGTGTGTGTGTTCTATACAAAGTGAATCCATTTAGTTTGCTCTTGGCTATAGTTTCATAGGTATAAGTAGTTGATTTTCAATCGACTTTAAAAACGAAGAGTTCCTTAATCGTCTGCCTGTTTTGTATTATTTTTGCATGTATGATACGCGATCATTCCGCACATTGATGAATCGATTTTGATGATTCTTTTTTTGTTTGGTAAATCATACTTCAGAGATGGTCTGTTATTAACTGTGTTTTGAGAAGATCAACAAAAAACTAAATATATACCCATTTCGTTCATTGAAGTCGGTTATTTTTTGTGAAAAAGTGATCGTTAACAGTACATTACATACTTCGGGTGAATTAGTGAATGTGCCAGATCGCAGCTATTTGTGGTGCCATAAATATTTACGAATCACTGCCCGTGGCTTGCTTAAAGTTTTACGTCTTGTATTGATCAAGAAGTGATATTTTCTCCCCGCGTCGGACGGAAAATCACACTTACGGTTTAAGGTGACGTGAATCATTCGCCCAATTGCGGTACAGGGCAGCTTTCTCGAGGTTGTTGAAGAGTATATGTCTACCTTGGGCAAATATTGCAGTTGGGTAAAAACAACTTCGAGAAAGAGGCTAATAGAAGAATACAGCTGGGCTGGGCAGCATATGGCAAACTTCGTCGGGTCTTCATATCGCCAATTCCACAATGTCTGAAGACGAAAGTTTTCAATCAGTGCGTCCTACCCGTAATAACATATGGTGCCGAGACGTGGACACTCACGGTTGGGCTGGTCCACAAATTTAAAGAAGCTCAGAGAGCTATGGAAAGGGCAATGCTCGGAGTTTCTTTGAAGGATCGAATTCGGAACGAAGTGATCCGCCAGAGAACCCAAGTTACCGACATAGCTCACCGTATTAGCAATTTGAAGTGGCAGTGGGCTGGCCATATTAGTCGAAGAACCGATAACCGGTGGGGTAGACGTGTTCTTGAGTGAAGACCGCGGATTGGCAAGCGTAGTGTGGGACGCCCTCAGACTAGGTGGAACGATGATCTTTGCAGGGTGGCTGGCAAGAGCTGGATGAGAGTAGCCGAGGATCGTTCACAATGGCGTGCAGTCGGAGAGGCCTATGTCCAGCAGTGGACTAGAATAGGCTGATGATGATGATGATGAATACTTCTCCCCAGGGTGGTGTACTTCTCGATCCACCGCTACGAGCACGGCGCGTTCTGGCCGAACCTGCGCCAGGCCGACTTCCACTACACGGGCCGCGGGCGCGGCGCCGGCCGCAACTTCAACGTGCCCCTCAACAGGACGGGCATGGCCGACGCCGACTACATCGCCGTGTGGACGCAGCTGCTGCTGCCGATGGCGCTCGAGGTATTTATTACTCTAGACCATCTAGGCCGAACCTGCGCCAGGCCGACTTCCACTACACGGGCCGCGGGCGCGGCGCCGGCCGCAACTTCAACGTGCCCCTCAACAGGACCGGCATGGCCGACGCCGACTACATCGCTATATGGACGCAATTGCTGCTACCGATGGCGCTCGAGGTATTTATTACTCAAGACTAGAGTACAACAAGTAGCATTTAAGGTCATTCACCCCAAATTGCACACCCAATCCGAAAACTGCGAATTAATTATGAATATAGACAAGAGGCCTCAAAGCTTTCTCTACTTGTCAATAGAAAGAAAGAAAGAAAGAAAGAAAGAAAGAAAGAAAGAAAATAACATTTATTCAAATTGGATCACAAGTATCACTTTTGCATCGTCAAAAGTTAAACTAAACAATATAACACAAGTAATAATTAGGTATTTAGGTATTTGTTAAAAGTTACCATAGTAAATGGTAAAAATAATTACATAAGTTAGTAGTTAATTAATACAAATACAAATACTCTTTATTGCACACCTCCAACATCAAGGAATATACAACACAACATGAGATACATTAATATAACAGGCAGAGGTAAACAACAGGCGGTCTTATCGCTAAATAGCGATTTCTTCCAGACAACCTTTAGGTAGCGGAGTAGTTGAAAAATTAATGTTTGAAATTAGTAGGTGGTGCATCATAATTAAAGGACTAAATGAACGACTACCATAAAAGACAAAGGTAATAAACATACATAAATAAAAATATACAGATATACTTACATAAATACTTAGACATAATAAATAAATATATTGTAAAGTAATAAATAAAACAAAAACAGTATGAGCCACAAAGTTAAAGGAGCGATTATTATTGCAGTGTACTAAGGGAGAGATAAGTAGTGTTTTTTGACGAGGGTTTTAAATGTTGCAAGAGATTGGGCACGCCTTATATCCAGAGGAAGCGAATTCCACAGTAAAGTAGCCCGGAAAGTGAAAGAACCATTATAAAATTTAGAAGATGAAGGGGAACAGTAAGAACTAAGTTTATTAATGTTTTAGCATTATTCCGCAGTGTTAATCCTGGTCACTTTTTACCGATTACGGAACGCAACGGAGGCGGTATAGGCGTTTGGGTTAGATGTTGTATGTCTGTTTGTTACCATTTTACTACAAAACTACGGAACTGATTTCGAAGCGGTTTTTTTTTGCGGCTCTTAAATGGGTAAGGGTTAGGAGCATTTCAACTGCTCGTTCCTTTGTGTTACGAAATTTTGACGAATATCATCTTATTTTTGGAATCCAGCACAATTCGCGAAAAACACTCTGTTATGACCTCACCAATAACCCTTTTTTTTGCAAAAATAATGTAAGTGTAGGCAGTCCCATATAGACATTTGATTCCAATAAAGAATTGATTCGATTGGCATCCTCAAAAAAAAAAACCGCACGCCTATTGTCAATTAACCTCGTAATATCATTTAATGTAATACACTCTTTTCCTGACTGTTTTTCGTGTAGTAAACACGTGTACACTTTATTTATAATATTACGTTCACGACTGTGAATGGTTTTCGGCATTTTCTTTGGATATTTTTAAATATTTGTCTTTTAAAGAAACCACCACGAATGACATTGACATTGTTGACAAACCATCATAAAATCATTGCCAGTGTAAGAAATTAGTTCCAGTGAAATTCCGCAATATGGCGCATCCTCATATATTTGTGGTCAGGCTTTATGTAATGTACTTTTGCAGTCATAGACTACCAGATGGCGCTGCAGCAACCAAAACTGCGTACTTTTTTGTTTCTTGTTTTTTTTTTTACTCATGTCAATATTTTCTCTCACAGTACCAACCCGAGCTGATCATAATATCCGCCGGCTACGATGCTGCGGTCGGCTGCCCCGAGGTACATATATCTCTCTTAATATACTCTATCTATTGCAGTGGTCGCCCGAGCTCGTGCTGGTGTCTGCGGGGTACGACGCCGCTCTGGGCGACGAGAAGGTCGGATATCCTTTGGGATGGGGTTGGGTTCGGTAGGGTGGTGTCTTGGGCTACGTTCGTAAACACAGAATTGTGTAATGTTTTAGGTCAACATCAATACTTAGGCTAGGCAGGGGTGCAGTACAGGGCGTGTAACCATTAACCCATTAATCTCATCTTTGGAATTGCACCTTAACACGTAAACTGCCAGCAAGAAAAGTATGTTTTCCATTGTAGCCATGGGGGACAGTGTTGGGCGACACTGAATCTTTACACGTTTCACCACACGGATAATTTTATTTTTCGTTTGCTGGTGTCGTGGGCGTCAATGTAGTGCGATGCTTACTAATTCGTGCTAAATACAAATTTTGATCGAGATCTACGAAATGGGCCATCATCATCAACAGGGAAAGCATCGAAAAACGACAGCTGAGCGGAAAAAAATAACCAATCAGGCTGCGTCTTTGTAAAGCTCAAAAGAAGTGCATTTAAATGTGAGGAATTTGATTGGTCCATTTCACACATCTCCGTTCCGCTTCCGTGTATAGGCAGCCTTAATAAAAAGTATGGTTATCGGTTACAAGCCCTGGTGGGAGGTGCTTCCAGCTTCCATATGCTAGCGAGAGATGTCGCTTTTATTAAACGGCACTAACTTTTCTAAAATAAAGTAGCTTTTCAATAACAAACGTGCATTTTATTTAGTAGAAGAATATAAGTGACATTAGTCAATCTTGAAGTATTGTAAAAGTATATTTAAAACAACACCATAAAGTTAGTTCACTAAAGAGTTCACTACATTCGTTCCCTCCCCATCTTTGGTCACATCTCATCTATAAGTCTTCGAGGTGGTCTGGTTACCCGCTTACTACGTTGCTGCGGCTCTGGTGTAGGTATAGAAGCAGAAGGTGATTTCGGGTTGACCTTTGAATGCGAATGCTGCGATTCATCTTGTTCTAGAATTGTAGGTGAACCAGTCCGAGTATCTTTTAGAGATGACACTCCCTCATGACGTTCTGGTACAATGTGTGCAGAGGGCGTATCAGGCGTCTTTGACGATCCAGCACTTGGAGAGGCGCTAGGTGTGCGGAAAAACTCGGTATTAGTGGGACTTCTTGAAGGTGATTGTTGTGAAATTTTGGATGACTCTTGGGAACTAACAGGTGATGGCAGCCGTGGACGGATGTGGTCTCCGTGTCGCCGAATGGTGTTTCCATTTGGTGTTGAAATTGTATATGAATAGCGGTGTTTTCGTTCTGCTATGACTCCGGGCTGCCAGGTTTTATCAAGTCGGGTCCTATGGTAAACCGTATTGCCAGGTACATACTCTGCTTTATTCGCCGAGAGTTGTATGTTATCTTGCATTTGTTTATATTGCATCATTCTCCTTTTATTGGGTCGTATATTGGATAGTAGGGTATTCAACGTTCGCCCAAACATCATCTCAGCCGGCGATTTACCCGTGGCGTTATGAGGAGTGATTCTGTAGGTGAATAGGAATTCACGTAGCCGTTGTTGTTGAGGCTCGGCCGCTGAGGCAAATCTCGATTTAAAAGTCCTGACTAACCGTTCTGCTAGACCATTGGTTCGGGGATGATAAGGTGATGATCTTATGTGTAAAATACCTTGACGTTTACAGTACTCCTTGAATTTCGATGAAGTAAACTGAGGGCCGTTGTCAGAAACTATCATTTCCGGAAGACCAAATGTGCAAAAGATGTCATCTAGCACGTTACATAAGTTTGGTGTGGTTATATTTTTCATGGGTTTGATCTCTATCCACTTGGACAAAGCGTCACTTAGAACCAACCAATAAGTGCCTTCGAAAGGTCCGGCAAAATCGATATGTATTCTCTCCCACACCCGTTCTGGAATAGACCAAGAGTATACCGGAAGTTCTGGGTTATGAGGTCTATTTTGCTGGCATCGAATGCATCTCTTAACATGATCATCTATGTCTTCATCAATGGATGGCCACCAAACATAAAAACGAGCCAGAGCCTTCATAGCTGAAATACCTGGATGACCTCTATGAAGGTATGTCAGTACTTTCCGTCGCAGGCTCGTTGGAATTATCATTCTGCCTTGCCACATCATTATTTTATTTTCTATAGAGAGCTCATTCCGCTTCTTGAAAAAATGCTTAATATCGTTTGTATACTGTAACTCTCTCCAGCCAGTTTTAATACATTTTAATACTTCTAGCAGTGTGGCATCTTGTCTAGTTCCCTCTCTCAAAATGTCCTCAGAGAGATGTAAGTCGGACATTCTGTTCTCGAGAAGGCGTGACTCTATCCTGTTCACTGTACGCTCACATTCCGATGGCTGAGTGTCATTGTTGGGTAATCTGGATAAACAGTCTGCCAGTATGTTGTTTTCACCCTTTTGGTACAAGATTTCGTAATTGTAACTTCCAATTATTAGTGCCCACCGCACAAGTCTGTTGTTAGCCATCTTTGGGAGGTTTCGTTGTGATCCTAATATGTGTATCAATGGTTTGTGATCAGTCACTAATGTGAATTTAGTTCCGCGTAAATATTGATCAAATTTCTTTATACCGAATAAGATGGCGAGAGCTTCTCGGTCAATAACGGAATATTTGGATTCCGCCGAGCGTAACTTTCTCGAAGCGAAAGCTATGGGGTGTTCAGTATTCCCATTTTTATGATACAATACGGCCCCTACGCCTTTTTCAGAGGCGTCGCAGGCAAGAAAGATAGGTCGATCCTCATCAAATGCAGCTAGTGGTCTTGATGAAGCTATACATTCCTTTGTAGCTTCAAAAACCATCGTTTCATGGTTTGTCCAGCGCCACGGTTGTCTCCCGCTTGTTAATTCATGGAGGTCTGCACATAGTCCGTGTAAATGTGGAATAAAGCGTTCGTAGAAATTGACAAGCCCAAGAAATGATCTCAATTCTTTCGAACAGGTGGGTACGGCGGCTTTGGAAATGGCTTCAAGTTTTTTCTTTGTAGGGCGTATACCATTTTTGTCTATCGTGTGTCCCAGGTACTCTATCTCCTTTTCTAGGAAAGAACACTTCTTTAAATTAACCTTTAGTCCCGCTTTCTGTAGACGGTAAAAAATTAGGCATAGTGTACGTAGATGTTCTTCCATGTTAATTCCGGCTACCGCGATGTCGTCAAAATATACAGCTGTGTTAGGTAAATCGCTGAGTAGTTCGTCTAAATAATGTTGAAACACAGATGGCGCTATGGAAATTCCAAACGGCATCCGATTATATCGAAAATAGCCTTTGTGAGTTGCAAGCGTAAGGTATTTTTTTGATTCTGGTGCTATTTCAAATTGTAGGTAGGCATCTTTTAAATCAATTTTAGAAAATAGTTGTCCGCGTGCCAGTTTCTGTCGTAATTGATCAAATAGTGGAACTGGGTGTAAATGTTTTACCAAAACAGGATTTAATGTACTTCTGTAGTCTCCACATATTCTAATTCACCATTTGGTTTGACGACATTGACGGTGGGTGTGGCCCACTCTACTGGTGTAAGGTTGGGGTCTACTTGGTAAATAATATTCTCATCCACAAGACGTGCAATTTCTTTTTCTATATTCCTCTTCATTCCGAATTTGATAGGCCGTGCTGGTAGGTGTACAGGTTCTGCTCCTGGTTTTACGTGAATATTGACTTGATAGTTTCCGACTTTTCCGAGTTTGCCGTCAAACAGTTGCTTGTATTTGTCAAGGACTTGTTGTAATGTTTTTGGTGTCGCGTTTTTAATTGAGTAGACAGGTTTAGGAAACGTCATCCCAAATGTTTCACTCCATTGCAATCCAAAGAGCATTGGGTCTGCGTGCTTCATGACTACTACTGGTACTATTTTCTGCTTCCCTTCGACTTCCACAGTAACGTCCGTGAGGCCCTTTGACTTCAGTTTGTAGTTGCAGTATGCCTTTAGCTTAGGTGCTTTAGTGAGTGCTGGGGACCCTATTTGCCGCCAAAATGTTGTACTGATAATAGAATACGCCGATCCAGGGTCCCAGTCCATTGTACAGCGTCTGCCGTTGATGATGGTGTCTATTCTCTTGCAGTCTCTGTTTTGTGCCGGAACTATATTGCATACCAGCTCGTTGTCACTGTCGTCATCATCCGAAGAAAAGTTTGAGTCTGAAGATGTTTTGTCTGCGGTGTTTGTTACACGTTGTAGTTTGTGTCGAGGTGTCGATGTCTTGGCTCTGTGTTTCATCAGGTACGCTCGACCAGTTTTAATACAGCAACTTTCATAATGCCCTTGTGTATGGCATTCTTCACATGTATGGTTCTGGGCTGGACAATTAGCCACGTTATGTTTCTCATGCTTGCCGCAGCGAAGACATTGGCTAGACCGTATTTTCCGTGGGCTAGTATAAGTTTCTGGTCGGCGATTATTGTTGGCTTTGTACTTTTTTGTAATCCGTTTGATACTTGTTGTTGCAGTGTTGGTGTCGTGCTCTGCTTGCTCACGTGACTGTGCGACTGCAAACAATTGAGCAAAAGATACTTCAGTGGTCTGTTTATCATGTGTTTCGGTTAGATCAGGCCACTTTTGTTTTAAATCTGTTTCCAGCTCCGCGTGATTCAATCCAGTCGCAAACCGATCACGAAGCTGCCGTTCCAGAAGTGCGTCGTCATACCCGCAATCTATGCTTAAACCCTTTAATCTGTTAGCATAATGCTCCATACATTCTGTGTCTTCTCTTACGCAGCTCCAAAACTCCGTAAGTGCGCGGTATCTAGTCTTCTTTACGCGGTATAAATCAAGAAGTTTCGTACGTATGTCTGTGTATGTACTTGTTTCGAAATTGGGAATAAGGGCTGTTTTTAGTTCCCTAAAGACGTCAGGTGTAATGCAATTAAGAACTAAGTCTTTGTTTATCTCGTCGTCTTTATTCACGTCGTGTATTGTGCACTTGGCTTCGAAGAAATCTATGTAATCGCTTACCCGAAAGTTGTCCGGGTTGTACCGATCCATATTAAACGATTTTAATGTTGCCATTTTGTTACGTGGTTGTTCCTGTGAGTTGGCAGAGTGCTCGTCACGCTGCCGCCTGTCGACGTGGGGCTCGCTGCCGCATGTGTTGTGGTGGGCGCGAGTGCCACGGTAAGGAGTTTCAAAATTTGTTCCTGTTGCGCCTGTTGAACGCTAAGGAATTGCGCAAATTGTTTGGCGTCCATTTCGTCGCCAATAAAATAAAGTAGCTTTTCAATAACAAACGTGCATTTTATTTAGTAGAAGAATATAAGTGACATTAGTCAATCTTGAAGTATTGTAAAAGTATATTTAAAACAACACCATAAAGTTAGTTCACTAAAGAGTTCACTACATTTTCCTTGAGCAAATACATTTTTACGAACCTAACCTGTTCCAGATCGGTATGTCATGTTCATGTTTATGTGCATATCTAAAGATATTATTGACAGTATCCAACATGGCTTGTCTATGTATCATGATCATGTGTCAAAACATCTAGGGGTTAACATACACGTTTTTTTATGTAATCCAATTACCACATTTATAAAATTATGGTCTTCAATTTCATGGTTTTTTCCTGTTTAGCTATGTATTTTCGAAATAGCACTTCATGTTCAACCATGTGGTATAGAGGTTACAACGTAATGCTTTCTAGATTTCGGGATTTATTTGACGCCGGGATGCTTAAGTTACGAGCCGGCAACGACCATATGCGACCAACGGCAGCAGTAAAGACAAAATCAGTCAATTAGTCGACGCAGTTGGCTTGGTTTGTAGTGCAGCTGCCTACTGAGCTGGCGATCCTGGGTTCGAATCCCGGCCAGGGCAAATATTTGTGTGATGAACTCGAATATTTGTGCCTGGGTCATGGGTGTTATCTATGTATGTATTTATATATTACGTATATCGTCGTCTAGTACCCATAGTACAAGCTTTGCTTAGTTTGGGACTAGGTCGATTTGTGTATGATTGTCCCTTAATATTGATTTATTAAAAAAAACATAGCAATATATCAAGCACGGCACGAGCCGCCGCGCGTGGTTGCCGCTCTATTTGTTCCCACGCAGAGCCGCTCGGCGCTAAGCCCAAAGTTGTGGCCGGGCCGTTACATTTCATTAATTCTAGGTTTTCGAACCATGGCCGCTATTTTCGCGAGTCATCGTACAACCAAATTAGCCAAACTTGTCATAATGGTCGTTACGTCGCCCCCTGCCTGCTATACGGCCACATCTCAAAAAAATTTTTTTTTTGGATTTTTGCAGATTCGTAGTCAGGATAGTTTAATTTATGACCTTATTTCGAGAGCCATAAGAAAAAGTGTCCTTAAAAGCCTTTTTTCCACAAGTGGCCTTATGGATCTGACCAAAAATTGTCAGTTGGCTCCCTGCAAGACAGCCACTTGCCAGTTGTGGCTGTAAAGCATACATTTATAATATTTTTTTTGAGTTGCGTCCTATAAGAATAACGTAAATTCTAGTGCTATTACGATGAATCCCTTTAATATAAGCGAAATAAACATCATTTTGATTGTTTCACAACAGTGGGTACCGATAGTACCTACTTATTATTTATTTTATTTATTCGTATGGCATATTATGTAGGTACTTTTATTTATTCGTATGGCATAGTATGTAGTCATTAATATTATACAATTATAAGTTCTTCTATTGTACGGTGGGTGCCTCGACTTCAACCGATGAGGCGGCAGGTTTGCGAACTCTATACATGGATGGGCAAATTGGGACGATTCACGAATTTTTGTGCTTCGTGGACCAGTGCCTGTTGTCTTCTTAGCTGGGGGGAAGCTGTATGACTCAACACAGGCAGCCAAACCAGAGGAGTACAATTGATGGTTCCCAATATGCATCGCATGGTTTGGTCTAACACGTCTATCCGATGCATATGTGCGCTGTTGAGCCAAACTGGCAAGCAGTTCTCTGCCCTGAAGTAAACTAGGCTAGGACCGGTAGTGCGTAGCACGTCAGCTGGTGCTTCCCAAGTAGTTCCCCTTAATCTGTGGAGTATGTTATTCCGTGTCTGTAGCTTCTTCCCTAACTTACTAATGTGTGGCGCATAGGTAAAATTGCAGTCTAGAGTGACACCCAAGTACTTCGGTGTAGGATTTAATTTAAGCGCCATCTCTCTGAAGCAGATATTTGGCTCATAATTTGCTTCTTTCTTACAGAAATGGAATGTCGCAACTTCTGTTTTACTAGCATTAGGCTACAGTATCCATTTTTTTAAGTATTACTAAAAACAAACATTCCAGATCGCAAGGAAGGGCTTTCTTCGAGGGTTTAAATTTGGCATCCTGGTTTGTGAAGGCGATGTCATCCATCAGCAATTCAGCATACATAAATTTCTGTTCAACCTATACACACACGATATAAATATTAGGTTAAACAGGAGTGGGACCAGGACCAATCCTTGCGGTAGTCCATTGTTCAGCTTCCTGACCTGACTTTGCCTGAGGTGTTTCCTAGGTGGACGATAAATTTCCTATTGCTGAGCATAGAGTTGATTAGTCCCACCATCTGCACTACGGTCATGAGCTTATAGATAAGCCCCTGTCTCCATACGGTATCGAATGCAGCTGAAAGGTCGATAAAGACTGCCACGGTTTTTTCTTACCTTTGAAACCCAGCCTGTCTGTATGTGTGTTGTGAGCGACAAAACCTGATCCACGCAGTTCGGACCACTACGGAATCCAGCCTGCTCCACAGGAATTATTTTGTCAACTATAGGTTTGATTTGATTGTAGATTGGCCTGTCCAAAAGTTTGTAGAACCCGAATTCCCCGAATTACCCGAATTCAGTGTATGCAGTTGAACTTAGGTGGAATTATATTATTCGAGACTATGTCTAAATAGAACTGTGAGAGCCATGTCCTACATGTTGGTGCAAGGTGTTCTAATAATTCGTTGTAAATACCGACTCACATAAATTGGGACTTTGATTCGAACCAGTCTTCATCCAGTATTGCTAAACCTAAAAGTAGAAAACGAAAAGCTTATCCTGTACTATGAAAAGGTAATATTGTAAAGAAGTTGAAGAATTCTGGAAAACAGTACACTTATATCAACGAGAACCTAGTCCACGCTAAAACCTAAAACTACGGGGCCTCCTTGTACATGGTACATGTTATATATATGGTATTTTACCATATGGTACATTTGTTAACACGATAATTAAAGATACAAGTGCCTTTAAGAGAAGGTACCAGATAGTCATTAATTATATGCAAAATGATGATGATATCTGCATCTAGAAAGTTGGTATTAAAGCTGCATGTGATTATCGCTTACAGTGATTTTGTTACGGTAACAAAACTTGATTAATAAAGGTATTTTAATCATTTTAATGTTTGCATAATAATTTTTATGTTACCATTTTCCAAAAATACTTGATCGGTTTTGGGACGCATCTCAAAATTTCAACAAAATGTTTCTGCAATACGGCCACAACTCCAAGTACCTATCTTAAAGGCCTCGTATCTTAGAAAATATAAGTACACGTTTTATAAAAAAAGACGTATTCATGAGAAGCGTTATATCATGTAGAATAAAAAAAGCTAAATTTAAAATGAATTGACCGAAAACTCTTGGAGTAAGCCCCGTTTTACTACCACGCACTACGCTGCCAAAACTTTAACAAGCGATTTCTCGAAAAAATGTTTTTTTGAGATGTGGCCGTATAGCAGGCAGGGGGCGACGTATCTGTCAGGGCGAGATGGAGGTGACCCCGGCGTGTTACGCGCACCTTCTCAGCATGCTGATGGCTGTCTGTCCGTCTGTCTGTGTGGTGTTGGAGGGGGGCTACTGCCTGCCTTCCCTGGCTGAGGGGGCAGCCCTGACGTTACGGACGTTGCTGGGACATTCGCCCCCCTTCCTTGAGAAGACCGGAGAACCTACTGATGAGTAAGTGTGCATGTCTCAGCATGCTGATGGCTGTCTGTCCGTCTGTCTGTGTGGTGCTGGAGGGGGGCTACTGCCTGCCTTCCCTAGCTGAGGGGGCAGCCCTGACGTTACGGACGTTGCTGGGACATTCACCCCCCTTCCTTGAGAAGACCGGAGAACCTACTGATGAGTAAGTGTACATGTCTCAACATGCTGATGTCAGTTTGTCTGTTTGTGTGTTGGAGAGGGGCTACGCCCTCCCTTGCCGAGAGTGCCGACGCTTCGATCATTGCTGGGACATTCGCCCCAGCAAGTAAGTCTACTAACTATGCCATAGGTTTTCAAAGTTTAAAGAATGTTCAAATGGGGGCACGGAATACAAACCAGCTAGGGTTATGTCTGATTATTAGGACTTTGTCACGATATCTGTCCTCCGCCTTTGAGAAGTCCAAAGGACCAGACGACCGGGAGAGGAACCAGCTACCGTGTTGGCACATTCGTCCCCTCACCCATAAAAGAAGACCTAATGCCGAATAAGTTAAAAAAGAAGGTTGTTCGGAAACGCGCAATCTTAAAACCACTGGAACTAAAACCAGAAACTATGTTATTTTGATATGTGAATGAGCTTCTCAACCTCTAGTAGGTACAACTGGGACACGCGACTCTTTTTCGCGCGAGAAACATTACCTATCTCTTTTTTCACGGTACTTTGAGAAAGTGACGAGCGATGCTATGTCACGCGACAATAGTCGCCAAGCGTAGTTGTGCTAGACGGGCTGTAATGGAGATCCAAAACCTTACTGGTCACTTTCTTGTGACCAAGAAAAGAAGTGTTTCTCTTTGTGAAAATATTTTTCAACGGATTAGATCAGATCCCTTATAACAAAAACCATTGTTTCAGAATCCGCGACACAATCCTAAACTGCATATACGCGCATAGACGACACTGGCGATGCTACAACTACCAACAAACATACAGCAGCGACGGCATACCCAACGTGTGCGATAGAGCGAAACAGAAGCACACTGTGGCGGTCAGGTGGGAGGGGGACGAGACGAGACCGGACAGGTTCCTGACCAGAGACTGCTATCCTGTACAAGATAACGACACGAAGAGAAGGATTATGGAGCGGCTGAACCATCTAAGACTGGGTGAGTATTATAATGACACAAATTATGGCACCGGTATCAAACCGAATGATTACAAAAGTTGCTGAACCGTCTAAGACAGGACGAGTGTTATAATGACACACATTATACCACCGATGATTATGCAGCGGCTAAACCATCTAAAACTGGGTGTGTGCATAATAACACACGTTAAAGCACCCATATTATACCCAATGATTACATAGCGGCTGAATGATCTAAAACTGGACTAGTGTTATAATGACGCATTATAGGACTGGATATCATAAAATCACAAAATCATACATGATATTTTGATGTCTGTTTTTTTTGCAGTTACCGATCTAACGATACCTCAGCATGCCGTGTACTACATATACGATGAAGCTATGTTGAAACACAAAAATATCTGCGAACCGTAAGTATCTAATCCATTGTCTCTTTGTTCATAAAAATGCTAAAGTTTTAATATAGATATCAGAACAAAAACGTTTAATCTTTTGATCGCCCCGGTCGTCATCCCGACATCGGAGTATTGTGCCACTGACGCCAACGTCGTCCAGTGACGACAACATGATCAATAACATTGTAATTCAAACAGATACAAGTGTTCTTCAATTTCATCGATTTTTTTTTTGAGGATGTCAATAGATTATATTTTTTATTGGGATGAAATGTCTATAAGAGACTAACTACACCTAGACTGCTTTAAAAGTCAGAAATGACCGTCAAAGTTCAACATTCCCATGGAGCGCTAAAACGCTCCTTACAAATAGCCATCTAATCGTGACGTCATATGAGTATGGAGACAATAAGTAATTTGTCATTTTCACCGTGAAAAAGTGCGTTTGCTATCGTACAATGATTGTTTTCTTAAGTTATGAGGATCTGAAAGCAATTTCAAAATTTCTTGTGTATACCTTGGTCGCACCCGCAAATATGTCAATGTGGTTCAGAGTGAGAAAAGGGACGGCCTGAAAACCAGCGCTGCGCAGACGCCTGGCTGTCGCAGCACATGCTGAGTCCGCTCCTTTTGTCACACGGAATAATTTGGGTGGACAATGTACTGAAAATGCTGTTCTTGCTTATACCATGTACCTATTTTATTTTTTGGTGTGGCAATGAGTTTATTTCTTTCATCCTTCTTTCTTTCTTTCTTTCATATAGGAGATTATAAAAAGAGTACTAATTAGTAGTGTATAACTTCCAGTGGCCATGTGGAGTGTCCGGAGCGTATTATGAGGATACACGAGAGGCATAGAGACTTCGGACTGTTGGAACGAGTGCACCAATTGAACGCCAGGAGAGCCACCGACGAGGAAATACTGACCGTGCACACTGCCGAGCATTTAAACAGGTAAAATACCCTAAATTAATAGTACATTACGTAACAAGGGTGGTAAACGAGGAATTAGAAATGAATGTCATTTAGAAGCCCGAAGCCGAAGGCGAGGGCTTTAATGACACGAGTTTGGAATTCCTTTATCACCAGAGTCACGTACGACGTTTTTCATCACACTTTGGAGGAAAAAAAAACAAAAGTGAAATGAAATGAAAATGAATGAAATGATTACTTACCGCCCAAGTGTTTAATAAAAAGCGAATTATAAGCGTTATAAAATTACTTACCGCCCGGTTTCCTAGAATGTAAACTCTATTTACGAGCCAGTGTGATAATAATTACTTGCCGCCCTAGGGCGTATTTTACGACTTACCGCCCGGTTTTCTAGCATGTGAATACCTTGATATACTAGCAAGTGTGATGAAATAATTTTATCAAGCTGGTCATCATGAGACCCTCATTCAATGAGTGATATAGAAAATGATACTAAAATTGAACATAACTACACAATTTGGAGTTCTTATCTTCAATATTGGCTGAGATCTTGTCACTTGATCCAATTAAAGCTGAATAACTACTGGGCCTATTTCCACCAAACACAGCTAAGAACCATCTCGATGGACAAGTCTTTTGAGTAGAAAAACGCACTCAAATTGGTCCATCCGTTTGGGAGCTACGATGCCACAATCAGACACACAAAGTTTGAGTCCTGCTTACATTGCAGACATTGCAGTGTACCACTTTACATTATTTTTTCGTAATTTACCTTTGTGTCTGTGCTCTGAAAATGTGGTATTTTCACATGAAAAACGGATCGATATAAAGAATAATTTTCAATAAAAATGTAGAATTTTATAATAGTAAAGATATCATGTGTTTTAGGTTAAAAGAGCTAGCGACAACGAAGCTTCGAGAACTAAATAGCCAGAAAGAGCAGTTCGACTCGGTGTACTTCCACCCTGACTCGCTGGAGAGCGCGGCCGTCGCCACCGGCTGCGTGCTACAGGTATACATATACAGGGTGATCAATCCAAATGGGTCAGTAAGGAAAAAACGAAAACCGTTAGAGATAGGGAAATCTGTTCTTAGGAACCATGGCGTCGATTTTAGATATAATAGAAACTGCATTCAATTTTTTTTACAAAACCGGGAATTGATCTGGTTAAAATTCTGTAATTAATCGCAAGTCGTATTGTACATTATTTACAGCGATTTTGAACGGGTTATGTATGAAATTATGTATGAGATTTGTAAAAATAAACTAATACAGCTTTTATTAAATCTGAAATCGACGCCATGGTTCCTAAGAACAGATTTCTGACTTCTCCCTACTGACCCATTTGGATTGATCACCCGGTATGTCTAAACCATTTATACAAACATCAAAGCTCAAGGACAAATTGATATGTGTAACCTGGTGGAAGAGACCGAGAATCGAAAATGGCACCTCTGGATCACCGGTCATCGCCTCTTTCCGCCATTCCAACGCCCAGATAACCTTTTGAATATTTCCTTATGCTTTGTGTGTGGATCTTTGCATTGTTTATTTTACCTTTTTAGAGTGCCGTACCCAAAGGGTAAAAAAACGGGACCCTATTGCTAATACACAGCTGTCGTCCGCCTGTCTGTCGGTCTGCCTGTACGTCTGTCACCAGGCTGTATCTCATGAACCGTGATAGTTAGACAGTTGAAGTTTTCATAAATACAAAAAAAAAACAGAATAAAATAAATATTTAAGGGGGCTACTTTGCACCTAATTTGTTTGCGGTGCCATACATACCAGGTGCAAACTTAAGTTAACCCGGCTAGTAAGATGGGATAAGTGTCTGTATGGAACCCTAGGTGCGCGAGTCCGACTCGCATTTGGTCGATCTTGTGGCTTGGAGGATGAAAGAAAAGGTTCATGAGTTGTACCCTGGTTCGCCTTTCAAGAACTTCGCCACGTGTTTTAAACAATAAATAAATAAATAATAATAATAATAAAGTTACATATTTCTTTTATATATAATAGCAGTTGTATAGTATACAAAACAATGAAAAGGTAGATGGCTCAGCTAATGCCAGTGGCCTGAGCCAATATGACTCTTGGTCACCGACGCTGTTATTCTGCCACCCCCATGACTTAGTAACTAAATACATAAAATTATTATTAGATATATAAGCTTTATTGCACAAAAAAAAATTTAGAATACAGGTGTCGCACTTAATGTCAAGTTGTATTCTCTACCAGTCAGCGGTTCTAGTACCTACCTAACCAGTTTCTTGCAGATCCAACAGACATGCCTTACAACGTTTTTTAAAAACCTTCAGGGACTTACTTTTCCTATATAGGCATGGCAAAGGAAAGATTTTACACAACTTCGTCCCATCACGAACTACTAATGACCCTGACACACTTTTTTGTATTTCAAAAACTGCCCACTTCCTCTGTGCTTCCCCACAATATCAAACCATAACCAAGGACAGATGACACGTATCCATGATAAGCGGTTAACGTTGCTTCAGCCGACACACCGAGCATCGCTCAGTTTAGAACGAGATCGATTTGTTGACGATTACCCCTAACATGAATGATGTTTCAGATGGTGGACACGGTGGTGTCGGGCGGCGGGGCGGGCGTGTGCGTGGTGCGGCCGCCCGGCCACCACGCCGACGAGGACATGCCCAGCGGCTTCTGTCTGCTCAACAACGTGGCGGCGGCGGCGCGCCACGCCGTCCTCACCCACGCGCTGCGCCGCGTGCTCGTGCTGGACTGGGACGTGCACCACGGCAACGGCACGCAGAGGATCACCTATGGGGACAATAAGGTACCTTCTGCAGTTAGCACTTCTCTCAACCAACGGAGAACTTTCTAGTGGCTTCTGTCTGCTCAACAACGTGGCGGCGGCGGCGCGCCACGCCGTCCTCAACCACGCGCTGCGCCGCGTGCTCGTGCTGGACTGGGACGTGCACCACGGCAACGGCACGCAGAGGATCACCTATGGGGACAATAAGGTACCTTCTGCAGTTAGCACTTCTCTCAACCAACGGAGAACTTTCTAGTGGCTTCTGTCTGCTCAACAACGTGGCGGCGGCGGCGCGCCACGCCGTCCTCAACCACGCGCTGCGCCGCGTGCTCGTGCTGGACTGGGACGTGCACCACGGCAACGGCACGCAGAGGATCACCTATGGGGACAATAAGGTACCTTCTGCAGTTAGCACTTCTCTCAACCAACGGAGAACTTTCTAGTGGCTTCTGTCTGCTCAACAACGTGGCGGCGGCGGCGCGCCACGCCGTCCTCAACCACGCGCTGCGCCGCGTGCTCGTGCTGGACTGGGACGTGCACCACGGCAACGGCACGCAGAGGATCACCTATGGGGACAATAAGGTACCTTCTGCAGTTAGCACTTCTCTCAACCAACGGAGAACTTTCTAGTGGCTTCTGTCTGCTCAACAACGTGGCGGCGGCGGCGCGCCACGCCGTCCTCACCCACGCGCTGCGCCGCGTGCTCGTGCTGGACTGGGACGTGCACCACGGCAACGGCACGCAGAGGATCACCTATGGGGACAATAAGGTACCTTCTGCAGTTAGCACTTCTCTCAACCAACGGAGAACTTTCTAGTGGCTTCTGTCTGCTCAACAACGTGGCGGCGGCGGCGCGCCACGCCGTCCTCAACCACGCGCTGCGCCGCGTGCTCGTGCTGGACTGGGACGTGCACCACGGCAACGGCACGCAGAGGATCACCTATGGGGACAATAAGGTACCTTCTGCAGTTAGCACTTCTCTCAACCAACAGAGAACTTTCTAGTGGCTTCTGTCTGCTCAACAACGTGGCGGCGGCGGCGCGCCACGCCGTCCTCAACCACGCGCTGCGCCGCGTGCTCGTGCTGGACTGGGACGTGCACCACGGCAACGGCACGCAGAGGATCACCTATGGGGACAATAAGGTACCTTCTGCAGTTAGCACTTCTCTCAACCAACGGAGAACTTTCTAGTGGCTTCTGTCTGCTCAACAACGTGGCGGCGGCGGCGCGCCACGCCGTCCTCACCCACGCGCTGCGCCGCGTGCTCGTGCTGGACTGGGACGTGCACCACGGCAACGGCACGCAGAGGATCACCTATGGGGACAATAAGGTACCTTCTGCAGTTAGCACTTCTCTCAACCAACGGAGAACTTTCTAGTGGCTTCTGTCTGCTCAACAACGTGGCGGCGGCGGCGCGCCACGCCGTCCTCAACCACGCGCTGCGCCGCGTGCTCGTGCTGGACTGGGACGTGCACCACGGCAACGGCACGCAGAGGATCACCTATGGGGACAATAAGGTACCTTCTGCAGTTAGCACTTCTCTCAACCAACGGAGAACTTTCTAGTGGCTTCTGTCTGCTCAACAACGTGGCGGCGGCGGCGCGCCACGCCGTCCTCACCCACGCGCTGCGCCGCGTGCTCGTGCTGGACTGGGACGTGCACCACGGCAACGGCACGCAGAGGATCACCTATGGGGACAATAAGGTACCTTCTGCAGTTAGCACTTCTCTCAACCAACGGAGAACTTTCTAGTGGCTTCTGTCTGCTCAACAACGTGGCGGCGGCGGCGCGCCACGCCGTCCTCACCCACGCGCTGCGCCGCGTGCTCGTGCTGGACTGGGACGTGCACCACGGCAACGGCACGCAGAGGATCACCTATGGGGACAATAAGGTACCTTCTGCAGTTAGCACTTCTCTCAACCAACGGAGAACTTTCTAGTGGCTTCTGTCTGCTCAACAACGTGATTCCAGCGGCCAGCAACCACGGAGCGAACAGGGGGTTGATTGATACTGCACCAACGTCACGTAGAGGATCACCTATGGGGACAATAAGGTACCTCTACACTTAGCAGGTGTAGATACACTTCTTTCAACCATGCCGTCGGATAACTTTCTAGTGGCTTCTGTCTGCTCAACAACGTGATTCCAGCAGCCAGCAACCACGGAGTGAACAGGGGGTTGATACTGGACCATCTATGAAAATCACCTATGGTTACAATAGGGTACCTAGCAGTGGTGTGGCGACCATACGACACGACTCCCACCGGCTAGCCCGCTTCCACGATTGCAAAACCCTTCTCTACTGCTGCTGAAGAAAAAGTAAGCCCGTAGTAAGTTGCCTAGAGATTTGTTTGACGCCACGCCATTGATATAGTAGATGTTTGATATTATTCTCTTCAATACACTGGAAAGTTTCTAGTAGTTTTTATTTTCTGCATCGTCACCACCACCATTATCACTACTATCATCATCATAAGTCGCCACTATTATTAATTATTATCATAACTACCACGACCACCGTCACCGTCCCCACCACCATAGTCAACATCATCATTACCATCACCAACACCATTACTATTTCACAAGTTAATGCCCTACACAACCCTTTTCAAAATGATCTCCGCAGCCAACACGATTCCAACTCGGTACCCTTGCGGGGTCCTCACCCAGGGTACCTAACCAGATTCGCGAGGGTTTGCGTGTCCATTCTGTATGTAGTAATATTAGATATTCTGCGACAGAACTAAGCGCGGCAGAATAAAGTTGATTTGCTTATTGAATCCCATCGTTCCAGATCCTGTACATGTCGGTGCACCGCTACGACCATGGCGCGTTCTTCCCGCACTCGCGCGACGCCGACGTCGCGGCGGTGGGCGCGGGGAGCGGGGAGGGCTACAACGTCAACGTGCCGTGGAACAAGGTACACTACTAGCGTCGTGTCCTGTACATGTCGCTACGACCGGGACGCGCTCTTCCCGCACTCGCGCGACGCCGACGTCGCGGCGGTGGGCGCGGGGAGCGGGGAGGGCTACAACGTCAACGTGCCGTGGAACAAGGTACACTACTAGCGTCGTGTCCTGTACATGTCGCTACGACCGGGACGCGCTCTTCCCGCACTCGCGCGACGCCGACGTCGCGGCGGTGGGCGCGGGGAGCGGGGAGGGCTACAACGTCAACGTGCCGTGGAACAAGGTACACTACTAGCGTCGTGTCCTGTACATGTCGCTACGACCGGGACGCGCTCTTCCCGCACTCGCGCGACGCCGACGTCGCGGCGGTGGGCGCGGGGAGCGGGGAGGGCTACAACGTCAACGTGCCGTGGAACAAGGTACACTACTAGCGTCGTGTCCTGTACATGTCGCTACGACCGGGACGCGCTCTTCCCGCACTCGCGCGACGCCGACGTCGCGGCGGTGGGCGCGGGGAGCGGGGAGGGCTACAACGTCAACGTGCCGTGGAACAAGGTACACTACTAGCGTCGTGTCCTGTACATGTCGCTACGACCGGGACGCGCTCTTCCCGCACTCGCGCGACGCCGACGTCGCGGCGGTGGGCGCGGGGAGCGGGGAGGGCTACAACGTCAACGTGCCGTGGAACAAGGTACACTACTAGCGTCGTGTCCTGTACATGTCGCTACGACCGGGACGCGCTCTTCCCGCACTCGCGCGACGCCGACGTCGCGGCGGTGGGCGCGGGGAGCGGGGAGGGCTACAACGTCAACGTGCCGTGGAACAAGGTACACTACTAGCGTCGTGTCCTGTACATGTCGCTACGACCGGGACGCGCTCTTCCCGCACTCGCGCGACGCCGACGTCGCGGCGGTGGGCGCGGGGAGCGGGGAGGGCTACAACGTCAACGTGCCGTGGAACAAGGTACACTACTAGCGTCGTGTCCTGTACATGTCGCTACGACCGGGACGCGCTCTTCCCGCACTCGCGCGACGCCGACGTCGCGGCGGTGGGCGCGGGGAGCGGGGAGGGCTACAACGTCAACGTGCCGTGGAACAAGGTACACTACTAGCGTCGTGTCCTGTACATGTCGCTACGACCGGGACGCGCTCTTCCCGCACTCGCGCGACGCCGACGTCGCGGCGGTGGGCGCGGGGAGCGGGGAGGGCTACAACGTCAACGTGCCGTGGAACAAGGTACACTACTAGCGTCGTGTCCTGTACATGTCGCTACGACCGGGACGCGCTCTTCCCGCACTCGCGCGACGCCGACGTCGCGGCGGTGGGCGCGGGGAGCGGGGAGGGCTACAACGTCAACGTGCCGTGGAACAAGGTACACTACTAGCGTCGTGTCCTGTACATGTCGCTACGACCGGGACGCGCTCTTCCCGCACTCGCGCGACGCCGACGTCGCGGCGGTGGGCGCGGGGAGCGGGGAGGGCTACAACGTCAACGTGCCGTGGAACAAGGTACACTACTAGCGTCGTGTCCTGTACATGTCGCTACGACCGGGGCGCGCTCTTCCCGCACTCGCATTTAGTTTTTTTTTAAACATGGCGCCTGTGGTCTGGGGTTTTTTTTAAGTGGTGTATTTTTTATTTCATTGCAAATGTTTGAGAAAAGCGCTATACATGCCTTAGCCGTGAATTATCACTATCCGGCCTCCCTATGGTCAGCCGTCTATACCGGCTCATCCGGCAAGCCCTTCTTTCCCGGCGTCTGCAGTGATGTACGATTGTTGTATGTTGACAGCGCGGCATGGGCGACGCGGAGTACATGGCCGCGTTCACGCAAGTGATCCTGCCCATCGCGTACGAGTACAACCCCTCGCTCGTGCTGGTGTCGGCCGGCTTCGACGCCTGCGTCGGCGACCCGCTCGGAGGTGAGCCGCGTCACGCGCCAGTCAGCTGAAGCGCTGGTTTCCTAGTACAACCCCTCGCTCGTGCTGGTGTCGGCCGGCTTCGACGCCTGCGTCGGCGACCCGCTCGGAGGTGAGCCGCGTCACGCGCCAGTCAGCTGAAGCGCTGGTTTCCTAGTACAACCCCTCGCTCGTGCTGGTGTCGGCCGGCTTCGACGCCTGCGTCGGCGACCCGCTCGGAGGTGAGCCGCGTCACGCGCCAGTCAGCTGAAGCGCTGGTTTCCTAGTACAACCCCTCGCTCGTGCTGGTGTCGGCCGGCTTCGACGCCTGCGTCGGCGACCCGCTCGGAGGTGAGCCGCGTCACGCGCCAGTCAGCTGAAGCGCTGGTTTCCTAGTACAACCCCTCGCTCGTGCTGGTGTCGGCCGGCTTCGACGCCTGCGTCGGCGACCCGCTCGGAGGTGAGCCGCGTCACGCGCCAGTCAGCTGAAGCGCTGGTTTCCTAGTACAACCCCTCGCTCGTGCTGGTGTCGGCCGGCTTCGACGCCTGCGTCGGCGACCCGCTCGGAGGTGAGCCGCGTCACGCGCCAGTCAGCTGAAGCGCTGGTTTCCTAGTACAACCCCTCGCTCGTGCTGGTGTCGGCCGGCTTCGACGCCTGCGTCGGCGACCCGCTCGGAGGTGAGCCGCGTCACGCGCCAGTCAGCTGAAGCGCTGGTTTCCTAGTACAACCCCTCGCTCGTGCTGGTGTCGGCCGGCTTCGACGCCTGCGTCGGCGACCCGCTCGGAGGTGAGCCGCGTCACGCGCCAGTCAGCTGAAGCGCTGGTTTCCTAGTACAACCCCTCGCTCGTGCTGGTGTCGGCCGGCTTCGACGCCTGCGTCGGCGACCCGCTCGGAGGTGAGCCGCGTCACGCGCCAGTCAGCTGAAGCGCTGGTTTCCTAGTACAACCCCTCGCTCGTGCTGGTGTCGGCCGGCTTCGACGCCTGCGTCGGCGACCCGCTCGGAGGTGAGCCGCGTCACGCGCCAGTCAGCTGAAGCGCTGGTTTCCTAGTACAACCCCTCGCTCGTGCTGGTGTCGGCCGGCTTCGACGCCTGCGTCGGCGACCCGCTCGGAGGTGAGCCGCGTCACGCGCCAGTCAGCTGAAGCGCTGGTTTCCTAGTACAACCCCTCGCTCGTGCTGGTGTCGGCCGGCTTCGACGCCTGCGTCGGCGACCCGCTCGGAGGTGAGCCGCGTCACGCGCCAGTCAGCTGAAGCGCTGGTTTCCTAGTACAACCCCTCGCTCGTGCTGGTGTCGGCCGGCTTCGACGCCTGCGTCGGCGACCCGCTCGGAGGTGAGCCGCGTCACGCGCCAGTCAGCTGAAGCGCTGGTTTCCTAGTACAACCCCTCGCTCGTGCTGGTGTCGGCCGGCTTCGACGCCTGCGTCGGCGACCCGCTCGGAGGTGAGCCGCGTCACGCGCCAGTCAGCTGAAGCGCTGGTTTCCTAGTACAACCCCTCGCTCGTGCTGGTGTCGGCCGGCTTCGACGCCTGCGTCGGCGACCCGCTCGGAGGTGAGCCGCGTCACGCGCCAGTCAGCTGAAGCGCTGGTTTCCTAGTACAACCCCTCGCTCGTGCTGGTGTCGGCCGGCTTCGACGCCTGCGTCGGCGACCCGCTCGGAGGTGAGCCGCGTCACGCGCCAGTCAGCTGAAGCGCTGGTTTCCTAGTACAACCCCTCGCTCGTGCTGGTGTCGGCCGGCTTCGACGCCTGCGTCGGCGACCCGCTCGGAGGTGAGCCGCGTCACGCGCCAGTCAGCTGAAGCGCTGGTTTCCTAGTACAACCCCTCGCTCGTGCTGGTGTCGGCCGGCTTCGACGCCTGCGTCGGCGACCCGCTCGGAGGTGAGCCGCGTCACGCGCCAGTCAGCTGAAGCGCTGGTTTCCTAGTACAACCCCTCGCTCGTGCTGGTGTCGGCCGGCTTCGACGCCTGCGTCGGCGACCCGCTCGGAGGTGAGCCGCGTCACGCGCCAGTCAGCTGAAGCGCTGGTTTCCTAGTACAACCCCTCGCTCGTGCTGGTGTCGGCCGGCTTCGACGCCTGCGTCGGCGACCCGCTCGGAGGTGAGCCGCGTCACGCGCCAGTCAGCTGAAGCGCTGGTTTCCTAGTACAACCCCTCGCTCGTGCTGGTGTCGGCCGGCTTCGACGCCTGCGTCGGCGACCCGCTCGGAGGTGAGCCGCGTCACGCGCCAGTCAGCTGAAGCGCTGGTTTCCTAGTACAACCCCTCGCTCGTGCTGGTGTCGGCCGGCTTCGACGCCTGCGTCGGCGACCCGCTCGGAGGTGAGCCGCGTCACGCGCCAGTCAGCTGAAGCGCTGGTTTCCTAGTACAACCCCTCGCTCGTGCTGGTGTCGGCCGGCTTCGACGCCTGCGTCGGCGACCCGCTCGGAGGTGAGCCGCGTCACGCGCCAGTCAGCTGAAGCGCTGGTTTCCTAGTACAACCCCTCGCTCGTGCTGGTGTCGGCCGGCTTCGACGCCTGCGTCGGCGACCCGCTCGGAGGTGAGCCGCGTCACGCGCCAGTCAGCTGAAGCGCTGGTTTCCTAGTACAACCCCTCGCTCGTGCTGGTGTCGGCCGGCTTCGACGCCTGCGTCGGCGACCCGCTCGGAGGTGAGCCGCGTCACGCGCCAGTCAGCTGAAGCGCTGGTTTCCTAGTACAACCCCTCGCTCGTGCTGGTGTCGGCCGGCTTCGACGCCTGCGTCGGCGACCCGCTCGGAGGTGAGCCGCGTCACGCGCCAGTCAGCTGAAGCGCTGGTTTCCTAGTACAACCCCTCGCTCGTGCTGGTGTCGGCCGGCTTCGACGCCTGCGTCGGCGACCCGCTCGGAGGTGAGCCGCGTCACGCGCCAGTCAGCTGAAGCGCTGGTTTCCTAGTACAACCCCTCGCTCGTGCTGGTGTCGGCCGGCTTCGACGCCTGCGTCGGCGACCCGCTCGGAGGTGAGCCGCGTCACGCGCCAGTCAGCTGAAGCGCTGGTTTCCTAGTACAACCCCTCGCTCGTGCTGGTGTCGGCCGGCTTCGACGCCTGCGTCGGCGACCCGCTCGGAGGTGAGCCGCGTCACGCGCCAGTCAGCTGAAGCGCTGGTTTCCTAGTACAACCCCTCGCTCGTGCTGGTGTCGGCCGGCTTCGACGCCTGCGTCGGCGACCCGCTCGGAGGTGAGCCGCGTCACGCGCCAGTCAGCTGAAGCGCTGGTTTCCTAGTACAACCCCTCGCTCGTGCTGGTGTCGGCCGGCTTCGACGCCTGCGTCGGCGACCCGCTCGGAGGTGAGCCGCGTCACGCGCCAGTCAGCTGAAGCGCTGGTTTCCTAGTACAACCCCTCGCTCGTGCTGGTGTCGGCCGGCTTCGACGCCTGCGTCGGCGACCCGCTCGGAGGTGAGCCGCGTCACGCGCCAGTCAGCTGAAGCGCTGGTTTCCTAGTACAACCCCTCGCTCGTGCTGGTGTCGGCCGGCTTCGACGCCTGCGTCGGCGACCCGCTCGGAGGTGAGCCGCGTCACGCGCCAGTCAGCTGAAGCGCTGGTTTCCTAGTACAACCCCTCGCTCGTGCTGGTGTCGGCCGGCTTCGACGCCTGCGTCGGCGACCCGCTCGGAGGTGAGCCGCGTCACGCGCCAGTCAGCTGAAGCGCTGGTTTCCTAGTACAACCCCTCGCTCGTGCTGGTGTCGGCCGGCTTCGACGCCTGCGTCGGCGACCCGCTCGGAGGTGAGCCGCGTCACGCGCCAGTCAGCTGAAGCGCTGGTTTCCTAGTACAACCCCTCGCTCGTGCTGGTGTCGGCCGGCTTCGACGCCTGCGTCGGCGACCCGCTCGGAGGTGAGCCGCGTCACGCGCCAGTCAGCTGAAGCGCTGGTTTCCTAGTACAACCCCTCGCTCGTGCTGGTGTCGGCCGGCTTCGACGCCTGCGTCGGCGACCCGCTCGGAGGTGAGCCGCGTCACGCGCCAGTCAGCTGAAGCGCTGGTTTCCTAGTACAACCCCTCGCTCGTGCTGGTGTCGGCCGGCTTCGACGCCTGCGTCGGCGACCCGCTCGGAGGTGAGCCGCGTCACGCGCCAGTCAGCTGAAGCGCTGGTTTCCTAGTACAACCCCTCGCTCGTGCTGGTGTCGGCCGGCTTCGACGCCTGCGTCGGCGACCCGCTCGGAGGTGAGCCGCGTCACGCGCCAGTCAGCTGAAGCGCTGGTTTCCTAGTACAACCCCTCGCTCGTGCTGGTGTCGGCCGGCTTCGACGCCTGCGTCGGCGACCCGCTCGGAGGTGAGCCGCGTCACGCGCCAGTCAGCTGAAGCGCTGGTTTCCTAGTACAACCCCTCGCTCGTGCTGGTGTCGGCCGGCTTCGACGCCTGCGTCGGCGACCCGCTCGGAGGTGAGCCGCGTCACGCGCCAGTCAGCTGAAGCGCTGGTTTCCTAGTACAACCCCTCGCTCGTGCTGGTGTCGGCCGGCTTCGACGCCTGCGTCGGCGACCCGCTCGGAGGTGAGCCGCGTCACGCGCCAGTCAGCTGAAGCGCTGGTTTCCTAGTACAACCCCTCGCTCGTGCTGGTGTCGGCCGGCTTCGACGCCTGCGTCGGCGACCCGCTCGGAGGTGAGCCGCGTCACGCGCCAGTCAGCTGAAGCGCTGGTTTCCTAGTACAACCCCTCGCTCGTGCTGGTGTCGGCCGGCTTCGACGCCTGCGTCGGCGACCCGCTCGGAGGTGAGCCGCGTCACGCGCCAGTCAGCTGAAGCGCTGGTTTCCTAGTACAACCCCTCGCTCGTGCTGGTGTCGGCCGGCTTCGACGCCTGCGTCGGCGACCCGCTCGGAGGTGAGCCGCGTCACGCGCCAGTCAGCTGAAGCGCTGGTTTCCTAGTACAACCCCTCGCTCGTGCTGGTGTCGGCCGGCTTCGACGCCTGCGTCGGCGACCCGCTCGGAGGTGAGCCGCGTCACGCGCCAGTCAGCTGAAGCGCTGGTTTCCTAGTACAACCCCTCGCTCGTGCTGGTGTCGGCCGGCTTCGACGCCTGCGTCGGCGACCCGCTCGGAGGTGAGCCGCGTCACGCGCCAGTCAGCTGAAGCGCTGCTTTCCTAGTACGAAGTATGGGTACGAAGTTTGGCTAAGTACGAAGTATGGAGACGGCCGCTATGTGACGGTACCGCTTTCCTAGGAAACACGAGCTTAATCCTTTCATTCGATTGCGAAGGTGCTGAATTGTTTATTTTTTTTTATTTTTGATTACATAGTACGTATGTACTTACATCTCTAAACTTATCGTTCATAGAGAAGTGGAGATTACTAACATCTCCATTAAACTCGGGCATTTTGCTTAATGCAGGCAAGGGTGGAACATTAGTTAGTGCTCTCATTCCTCATTTTGACAACGTGTTCGATGTTTGTATCTATTATGCTACCACTAAGTCGGTACTACGTCCCCCTCAGGCTGCTCGGTGTCCCCGGAGTGCTACGGGCGCATGACGGCGCTGCTGCGCGCGCTGGCGGGCGGGCGCGTGCTGCTGGTGCTGGAGGGCGGCTACAACACCACCAGCATAGCGCACGCCATGACGCAGTGCACCAAGGCGCTGCTCGGGGACCCGCCCGCCCCCCCGTCCGACCCGCGCCCGCCGCACCCCTCCGCCCGAGACACCATCGCCGACGTCATCGCGACCCACAAGAAGTACTGGAAGTCCCTGAAATTCCAGCTGGCCCTCCCCGCCGAAGACGTGCTGGGGGAACCTCTCCCGAGCCGCGGCTTGACGGTCCCCGATGACAAATCAGAAACCTCGTGCGATTCGATCAAATCGCCCGGCGTCGAGAGCTTCGCTGACGACTCTATCGAGAGCGCTCTCGCGTCTCTGACTCTCGACCCGAAATGCTCGGACGGCGTGCACTGCGGGACGGATGACGAGGACGACAAAGCGGAACCGAAACCGGTCGCCGGTGCCAGAAATGAACCGGAAGGTGTCGCTGCCGGTTCGTGTGTTGCGCCTAAACAGGAATCTTCGAATTCGGGGCAGGCTGGCTCTTCGCAGGCCGGGTCGAGTGACGTGCCCAAGCGGACTCTAGTGGATTACCTAGCTGAGAACATGCAAGCCCTAGTGGCCGGCGAGATGTTCGCGGTGGTGCCGCTGCCGTGGTGCCCGCATGTAGACGTGTTGGGTGAGCTGCCCGCGGACGTGAAGTTCGAGCAAGGCCTGAAGTGTAGTGAGTGCGACGAAACCAGCGAGGTTTGGGTGTGCCTGCATTGTTACATCGTGAGTATATTTATGATTGTAATGCACGCTTACATCAATGGCGACTGTGATTGGCTGTAAAATTTGTCACTACCTCCTTGCGCTACTTCATAGAATAGAAGTGGATTTCAAAGAAAATTTATAATTGTGTCGCAATGTCCATTGTAAGTATTTGCACTTTCCCGAGTCATATCTAAAGAAAAAGTGCCGATTTTTTATGGGGAATTGAGCGGTATTTGCATGTGGAAATTTTATACATCCGTAAAAGTTTGCTTTTTAAAAATGTGCATTCCTTGTAGTATTTATTCTTGTTTAATGGGCCCGAATATTCATTATATTGTATTCATCAAACTGAATTTTGATAACAGTTGTCTTACATGCTCTCTAATCTCATCAGAGCTCGTAATTGATGAGCTCTTGTTTTGGAACTTTGCATTATATTTTCTATTTTCAACTCTACTCTAGCACTATTGCGAACGGTATTGGAACTATTATTTATTGCTTACCACTGGACACCTTTTTAAATAATCTATGAAAGATGCCACTCCTTGCCTTCTACACTCCATAGGGTATAATCATAATGGCATTATATTGAAAATGTCAATACCCTGTCATTTAACGCATTGAAAATATAACAAATCAAACTCAAAGCCCCTTTTTAAAGCTCAGCTAATTAAAATCATGCCCCCGACCCAAACATTTACTAAATTCCAACTTAACAATGCATGCATGCCTGACTTATGCTTGTCTAGCTTTGTAATGCAAACAAATCACAAACTAGTGTATAAATTCACAAGTAATATCATGTGTGTTTTTATGTATTGTTTTTCGCTCGTGTATTGTTTAAGTCACCAGTCTCGTCGAATTGAAATGTTTAACCAAAATTGTTATGTACATTTTTTGTATTATCTTTTTGTTGTTATTTTTGTTATTAATATTGATATTGCACATGATAATTGATAACTCAAATAGCGTTGTTATTTCCGCCTTTCTGGTCACTAACATAAAGTTAAATTATGACAAATTATCGCGGGCTCTCATTTCTGTTATGGCCCTTGATTTACCTCCTGAAACGAAACACTTCATCAAGTTTCAAACGAATCCAAAAATAGTGATTTATGGGATTTGCATTTCTGGGAAATTTTTGTATGCAAAATCCCGGAACTTTCGGGACTACTTAAACTTACCAGGTGTGCAAACGCTAGTGATTTTTTTCTTTGCTAGTTCCTGTAATACACTCTTTCCTTAGCACTAAATCCCGATGATATCCTCGCAGAGAGCGTGCGGCCGCAGCGCCAACGGCCACATGGAGTCGCACCACTCGTCCTCGTCGCACGCGCTAGTGCTGTCCCTGTCCGACCTGTCGGTGTGGTGCTACGCGTGCGACGCGTACGTCGACCACCCGCGCCTCTACGCCGCGAAGGACAACGCGCATCTACACAAGTTCAACGAACACATGCCGTATTGCTACCGAAGCGATACACTCCACATGGAGTAAGTGTTACTCCCGATTCGGACGACGCGCACTTCCACAAGTTTAACGCATTGGTGAATGCGTGCTGGCAGTGGCCAGGGGGCGTGGCCTAGGAACAAACTTGTACGAAGGTGAACGCATAAATGCGTTGCTGACAATGAATGTGTTAATGTATCAATCTGAATTATGTCAATTTTTCTGTTGCTCGTTGCCATGGTGATCTCCCCTGGGCTACACTTTAAAACTACGACTAAAATTATGACAAATATATTCATAATTTCAAGCAACTTTTTTAAGTAAATTGTACTTTTCCCTGAGTTCTAAATAGTAACATAGCTATTTCATGCTTTCATTGCGTTCAGTCGAAAATAAGTTGAAAATAAATGTATAGTTTTCTGCGTCCATTTTGTCAATTTCGAGTAGTTTTTGAAACAATAATTATCAATGAAATATTCATATATATACCAATAAATCGCAATAGCCCTGTTCTAAGTAGTAATATTGATGATAATAATAATAATATGTTAAGAAACATGTTTGATCATAGAAAAAAATGTCTAAAACAATCAGCATTTTTGAACGGATCAGGAGCCTTAAGATCTTTCACCCGAGTTTCCCTTCCAGGGGGCCTGTGATGGTTGCGTTTATGACGTGATAAATAAGTGACAAAGCATCTGTCACTCACACCCGCATGTTGTCAAAATGTGGCATTGCATTATATAATGTCTAATTTAAAAACTTCAAATTGACTTGATATTTGTAATCAAATTGTTATTGTTAATTTTCTTACTAACATAGTATTTGTGATAGATACTATTGTAACATCTTATTCTAAAATTATCCATAATCAACACTTTTATAGGCATTATGATATAAAAAAAGTAAGCTATGTTAAATAGTGGCCTTGACATTGTTAGTTCCTGTAATATTCTCTATGGCTGGTTGTCGATACGGTTACTTTTGTGTAATCCGCATGGGACGTTTTCAAAAAATATATAGGTACATAGTTAAAGGCTTAATAAAACAAAACTTCGATCGCGCCTTTTGTGTAAGGAAAGTTAATTGTGCAATAGATTGTTGGAACATAGGGTTCATTTATTTATTTAAACTTTATTGCATTAATTTATTTATTATAACTTTATTGCTTTAATTTTTTTAGAGTAACTTTTTAAGGAAATAAGGGGTGTGTGGGGAAATCGTCAAGTATGCTCATTTTCGTAAATAACTTCAAAACCGTTTAATTTAGAATTATGAAATATATATATTTGAGATATTCATAATGTACCCTTTCATTTGATATGTCACACGATATACTTTGCCATTTTTTTTCTAATTTACCCCCAAATCTGGCCCCCATGTTTCAAATTACTTGATTTACTTTACGTTACGTTACACTTCCATGTTTGTGATAGAAATTAAGTAAAACAAGAGGTTTTGCAAATAAAGAATTACTTTTATTTCTTAACGTTCACACAAGTTCCCTTCACCATAGTAGTAGATAATAGACAACAGAATTAGCACGACAGTGCTGCCACCACAAACTTTAAGTAGATTATATTGTTCTACCAACACCCCCCCTCAATATAATCCCTATATCCTTTACATTTTACTTATACAAGAGATCATGACAACATAATTACTATTCAGAAGTTAAGCCACAGCTATTTATGAACTTACATAACAAATTTTTATTCAATGCCTTAGTAAACATGTCAGCTGTCTGATCTTCTGTTTTAATATATTTTAACATTAATGTACCTTTTTTAATTAACTCCTTAATATAATGAAATCTTATATCTATGTGCTTTAATCGCTTCACACAGTCAGTACTTGCTGCCATTATGGCACTTTGGCTATCACTGAGCATTAAAACTGGACACACATTTTCAATATTAAAATCCTGTAATAAATTTATAAGCCAACAAGCTTCACTTGCCGCCATACTTATGGCTACATATTCTGACTGCGTAGAAGACAGACTGACACTAGCCTGCTTCTTTGAGCACCAATTAATTAAACAATTAGCAAACTTGAAACAATAGCCAGTTGTTGATTTTCTATCTTTTAAATCCCCTCCCCAATTTGCATCGCAATATCCTATCAACATATCATTGTTACAGTTATAAACTAAGCAATAGTTTATTGTATATTTAATATATCTAAGTACTCTTTTTAGGGCTACTAACAAAGTATTATTTGCGTGATTCTGATATCTGCTTAAAATTGAAACTGCGATACAAATATCTGGCCTTGTTCCTAGTGCTGCATATGACAAACTACCTATAATTTTCCTGCATTTCTTTTCAATATTTTTATCATTTGATTTATTTTCTTCTAAAATTTTTGCATTAAAATTTAGATCCATAGGTGTACACATTCCCTTACAATTATGCATATCAAATTTTTGTAAAACATTTTCAAGATATTCTTTTTGACTCAATTTTGTGACACCTTTTTTTAAATTTTGTTTTACATGAATACCTAGAAAGTTTGACACTAATCCTAAGTCTTTCATCTTAAATTCTCTGTTTAGCATTGACTTAAGGTCACATATTTCACTGTTATCATTTCCAAACATTAACACATCATCAACGTATAACAAAACATAGGTTTTGGAATTACCTACACATTTTGTATACAAACAGGTATCACTTTGAGATCTCACAAAGCCATGTTTCATAATAACAGAATTAAACTTATCGTTCCAGTATTTGGGCGATTTCTTTAGACCATACAAAGATTTATTCAATTTAACAATATTTTTATTGCCACTATAAGCACCTTCTGGTAATTCTAAGTATACAATTTCATCAATATTTCCATATAAAAATGCCCCCGTGACATCCATCTGGTAAATGGGTAATTTTAATTTTGTAGCTACTGACACAAATAATCTGAAAGTAGATAAATTTGCTACTGGTGCATAAATTTCACATGAATCAACCAAACCATTTTGTTCAAAGCCTCTGGCTACCAACCTAGCTTTATATTGGTCACAATTTTTTATTTTAAATACCCACTTGCTACTCACAGTCTTCTCACCAACAGGGTGCTCACAAAACTCCCACGTATTATTCTCTTTCAAGGTTTGTAACTCTCTTTCTATAGCTTTCTGCCACTTGCTGGCATCCTTTCCGCCCATAGCTTCTTTGTATGTTTTTGGTTCAATTACTTCAGAAGAAACATGATGACAATTATAGAATGAAGTCTGTTTTCTTACACGAGCTGCTCTCTGACGAGGTGGTATGATTTCATCATCTTCTTCACAGGATCCTTCATCGCTGGTGCATGGTATGTATGTACTACTATCACTCTCTAAAGTTTCTGCCGATACATTTGGACTAACCAGAATCTGTCCAGGTGGCTGTTCGCTTCCAATTTGTTCCACTTGTTTGACACTCTCACTTGGGAGTACTTCTCCTTCCGTTGGATTCTCTTTCCTGGATAATTGTTCCTCACTAGCACTTTCTGGTGTATCTGTATCATAGTCTAGCTGTACTATCTTTTCTTTTATTTCCTGACCTCGCTCCAGAAACACAACATCTCTCTTCACCTCAACACTGTTGTTCTTTTGGAAAAACACTCTATATCCCTTAACATCTTCTCCATAACCAACCATTATTCCTTTTTCTCCTTTTGAATCCCATTTTCTTCTCTTTTCTTTTGGGATATGGACATAGACAGGACTACCAAAAATTTTCAAATTATTTATATCATACTGTTTGTTGGTCCAAGTTTCATATGGGGTTTTTCCAACCTCACTGCTGCTACTGGTTCTGTTTAAAACATATGCTGCAGTTATTACGGCTTCTGCCCACAGTTTCTTTGGTAAATCTGCCGCACACAACATCGTTCTAGCTGCTTCAGTCAATGTCCTAATTTCACGTTCCGCTTTGCCGTTCTGTTCAGCTGTATATGGCACTGTAGTTTGGTGTATGATACCGCGTCGAGAAAATAGGTCTTGCACATCCTTATTGACAAATTCTAATCCATTGTCTGATCTGAAATACAGCACTTTATTGTTGGTGGTATTCTCAGCTTTGTTTATGAAGTTCTCAACGCATTTCTTCACTTCATCCTTCCCTTTAACGCAGTACACGGATCTGAAGTTCGAGTAGTCATCTTTCAGAATAACAAAGTATCTGGAACCTCCCACAGACGGCACCTCGAACGGGCCGCACGTATCAGCGTGTATAAGTTCACAGGTTCTATTTGTTTTCGTTTCACTGGCACTAAAAGGCAAACGATGTATTTTGCCCTTCAAACAGCTCTCACACTTTAAATTCGTATCGTCTGTCACCGATATATTATTGTTTTTAAGAATTGTCTTAACATGTTGCATGTTTTGGTGAACTAGTTTTTCATGCCAATCTTTTAAACTCGATTGCACTTTAGCCACGTTTGCTGTACCGTGTTTGTAACGCACGTCTAATAAATACATGTCTTCATTACGGTAAGCTACCGCACACACTTTTTCCTGTTTAATAAATTTGCATATTTTCTTGTCCGTAACCATAATATAACCTCTATCCGTAATGCAATTGACAGACAACAAGTTTGTTTTTAATTCCGGCACAAATAAAACATTGTCTATGGTGGTGTCTATCCATTTATCGCCATCATACACTTGCAGCGCCATCTGTCCGAAACCATGTACAGTGCACAAGTTACCGTTGCCTACAGTAACTGATTTTTTTGATATGGATGAAGTATATGTCGTAAATAAATCACGATCACGGCACATGTGGTTACTTGCGCCAGTGTCCACTATCCACTGCGATTTTTGAAAATGTCCACTTTTATCGATGGTTACAAACGCGTTACTTTCTTTGTCCTTATTTTTTCTGAACCAACATTCACTTTTTAAATGTCCCATTTTTTTGCAGTAAAAACACTTTTTACCCCATTTGTTCTCACTTTCCGAATTATTGTTTCGTTTATTCCGGCACTCACTTTGAAAATGTCCCCTATTATTGCACTTATAACACTTAGCGTCTTTCTTATCTATTTTCTTCGCAACAAAAGCCGATGATGTTGATTGCGAATACTCGCCATTTTTATCTTTTAACCGCTCCTCTTCTATTAACAATCTAGCGACGAGATTATCGTAGGTTTGTTTATCATCTGGCGCTGATTCCCACGCGGATACAAAATGCTTGTAGCAGTCAGGAAGTGACATCAGTACTTTTGTTATGACGAATTTTTCAGAAATTTTTTCTCCCATCTGCTCTAGCTGATTTTTCATTTCTTCAATTTTGGATAAGAATGTAGACATCTCTGTTCCCTCTTCGAACTTATATTGAAAAAATCGCTGTTGCACGATGTGAATGCTTGTCTCGGATTTTTGTTCGTAAACACTAGCCAGTTTCTTCCACATTTGCGCGGATGTAGTACAAGTTATAATATGCATCATTGTAGATTCTGACATTCTTGTAACAAGCCATGTTTGTGCTCTTGCGTCCAGCTTTTCCCATTTTGGTATTTCAGTTGCAGCTTCTGGCTTTACCTTGGTCCCCTGTACCACTTCTAGAAGGTCATGACTTCGTAACAAAATAATTGATTGGAATTTCCATACATTCCAGTTTGACGCACCTTCCAGTTTGATGTGATTTCCGGACTTTTCTTCCATGGTGTGTTATTTTTATTTAATTGCCTGCTCGTCCCGTCCTTGCGTCGCAAGTATTATTTCTTCCCGCCGACTTAACCTCAAACCGCGCGCATTGTGCCGCGCGGTGCCGACCGTAATTTTTCGACGAAACAGTGTCCGATCCAAATGTTTTACTTTCTTTTTCAGGATTATGTGCCTGGACCCATAACCTGATAGAAATTAAGTAAAACAAGAGGTTTTGCAAATAAAGAATTACTTTTATTTCTTAACGTTCACACAAGTTCCCTTCACCATAGTAGTAGATAATAGACAACAGAATTAGCACGACAGTGCTGCCACCACAAACTTTAAGTAGATTATATTGTTCTACCAACAGTTTGGGTCATCAATTTACATACGTGTACCAAATTTCAGCTCAATCGGTCCAGTAGTTTCGGAGCCCCCGGCTCAACACTATCACGAAGTTGACCGAGGCAAAGTTGGCCGAAGTGGGTATCTCCAGCGCAGTGCCTCTCTAAAGTATCATATTCGTCCAACCTCGGTTAACTTAGCGAGTAGTGTAGGCCTCTTCGAGTCTGGCCGAAATGACCCGGGGTACAAATTTGTTCCTAGGGGCGTGTAAACATAATATAACCACTACGTTTGGGGCGTGGTCCGGCAGTGAATCCGTTGCCGGCTTATACTACTCGCGTAGTTGACAGAGTCTCGTTGACCGAAGTTACCTATCTATTATATTCGCCGAACCTCAGCCAGGTTCGCTAGTAGTGTACAGCTTGCATTAGGCTACGTTTCCACCAGATATGTGCGAGGGTGCGTAATGAGGCTCGTTTGTTAAGAACCAATAGAATCACTTCATTGCCTATCAGTAGCGTGGCATGAAACAAAATCTGGGCAAGCCAGTGAGAATCGGGTCATATCCTCGATTGATTCTTAACAAACAACCCTCGCTACTCATTCTCGCAAATGGTGGAAACGAATCTGTCCGCGCTGCCGTCCCCTTCGATCTCCCGTCAAGCAATATTTGAATGAGGACGGGACAATCCGAAGTTCCAATTTCGTGCATCGGAGTAACCCTGGCCAACTGCCGTCCGACCAACTAAATAGTACCTAACTATAGTTTAGCATGTCCTAATTGTATTAACCTGTCAATGTTAGCTCTAATTTTCATTAGCCCTAATGTCATTTCACCTAATTTGTATACCCTAATTAGTTGTTAGACCTAATAATCCTCTAAAAATGATTTGTACTAATTGTCAACAATACTCTTATGAAATAACAAAAATATGAAATTGGGCTATTCGTTAAATAGGATGAATGAAAATCCATTCCATTTAATATAAATTCACTCTATACAGTGCTCCCCAAATTAAATCATTTTGTATACCAAAATCGATATACATTACACCAGAATAATTTTATGTTGAGTCAGAATATCTTTTTGCTTCCCAAAATGGATGTTTTGCTCACCAAAATGGATGTTTTGCTCACCAAAATGGATGTTTTGCTCACCAAATATTATCTTATTAGTGTTTCAGCTAGGTATCCATCTAATCCTGATCACCTTTCAGAGCAGATCCGACTCGGCCAGGTTAGGTTAGGTTAGTTTTTTTTTTTATATCCCTAAAAAACGCTCCATAATGTGCGGTAGTCATTATTAGCTATGCTATATCAATTTGAAATTTTCTCCATACAAATCGTTCTTTTTTCGATATTTTCCGAATTTGACCGAATTTTCGGACAAGATTTCAGATTCATATTTTTGAGCCCCGAGAGCCCCCCGATACCGAGTTTTAGCCGCCTAGCACCAATTTGAAATTTTGAATCGTTTTTTTTTTCGATATTTTCCGAATTTGACCGAATTTTCGGACAAGATTTCAGATTCATATTTTTGAACCCCGAGAGCCCCCTCGATACCGAGTTTTAGCCGCCTAGCACCAATTTAGAAATTTTGAATCGTTTTTTTTCGATATTTTCCGAATTTTCGGACAAGATTTCAGATTCATATTTTTGAGCCCCGAGAGCCCCCCGATACCGAGTTTTAGCCGCCTAGCACCAATTTGAAATTTTCTCCATACAAATCGTTCTTTTTTCGATATTTTCCGAATTTGACCGAATTTTCGGACAAGATTTCAGATTCATATTTTTGAGCCCCGAGAGCCCCCCGATACCGAGTTTTAGCCGCCTAGCACCAATTTAGAAATTTTGAATCGTTTTTTTTTCGATATTTTCCGAATTTGACCGAATTTTCGGACAAGATTTCAGGTTCATATTTTTGAGCCCCGAGAGCCCCCCGATACCGAGTTTTAGCCGCCTAGCACCAATTTAGAAATTTTGAATCGTTTTTTTTCGACATTTTCCGAATTTGACCGAATTTTCGGACAAGATTTCAGATTCATATTTTTGAGCCCCGAGAGCCCCCCGATACCGAGTATTAGGCGCCTAGCACCAATTTGAAATTTTGAAAAAAAAATCGTTTTTTTTTCGATATTTTCCGAATTTGACCGAATTTTCGGACAAGATTTCAGATTCATATTTTTGAGCCCCGAGAGCCCCCCGATACCGAGTTTTAGCCGCCTAGCACCAATTTAGAAATTTTGTATCGTTTTTTTTCGATATTTTCCGAATTTGACCGAATTTTCGGACAAGATATCAGATTCATATTTTTGAGCCCCGAGAGCCCCCGATACCGAGTTTTAGCCGCCTAGCACCAATTTGAAATTTTGAAAAAAAAAGTCGCCATCTTGAATTTCTTTTTCCACAAGTGTCTAACAACCAATCTTTAAAAACAAAATCTGCTTTTTGTCAGACCAGCCAGCTGTGTGAATGACCTTGTTGTTGAAACCAAAAAAAAGTTACTTTGCAGGCCTAGGCCTGAAAAGCAGTATGAAATCCCTTTACAGTCTTCTCGAGTTGTTGCGCCCAAAAAGCGATACTTCCGAGCCTATTTTAAGGAACGTAAAGACATTTCATTGGATGTTTGAGAAATAGTACATTACATCAGAGGCCGGGAAAATGAGGATTTCCGGCCAAGTAGGTATATACGGCCGAGCGAGCGTGCGAGCGAGGCCGGATAGTGATACGAGGCCGGGAATCCGTTTTCACGACGAGGCATGTATAGTGCACCATAAAACTCAATATTTAATACTTTTTGTTCAAGTCCGGGTATTACCCGGGTACCCGGGTTTTGAAAATAAAGGTCGGGTAATACCCGGGTAACAAAAAAGGCCGGGTATTGCATTCCCTAGTGGGCAGGCAGGCGGTTGTAAACCGTAGGCCCCATCACGTGGGTGAGTTTGCTAGACTTCACCAGTCGGTGGCTGACTCCCACGAGTCTGTGGGCATTTCGCAGGTTACGTCCGTGCACGTCTGACCCTCTCACATACTCATCTAGGTGACATCGCACGTACGTTGCCACTTGGAGTATCACCACGGCAGGTAGTGTGAGTATCCGAAGGGCTTTAAAATGTGGTTTTGCAGAGACACTTTGACTCACCTGTGCAATCGCTCGGACAGCTCTCTTTTGCATGCGGAAAACGCGCTCCCAGTCTGCGGCACGCCCCCACAGCTCTGCGCCATACTGAATAAGCGAGTGCACGGTGGCAAAATAGCATGAGCGCACCACATTTCTGGGCATAACTCTGCCAAGACGTTGCAACGCGAAGCAGGCGCCCCCAAGCTTATTGCATAATATAGTTACATGGGATCCCCATTGGAGACCCCTGTCTAGCTCGATGCCCAAAAATGTGGTACTCTGCAGTTGCTCTAATTTAGTGCCGCCTACAAAGACCGCAAGACTTTTTGGGCACTTCCCCCGAGATGAAAATGGAGGAAATGAGTTTTTTTGAGGTTCAGTACTAGACCGTTGACCTGAAAGTAGTGTGAGACTTGCTCTGATACATCGTTGAGACGTTGCTCAAGCTCGATGGTGTCTCGTGCGCACACCACTGCGGCAACGTCATCGGCATACCTACATAAATATATCTGCTGCTGGTACTGCCTCAGGGAGGTCATTGAGAAGCAACGAGAATAAAATATTGGATAACGACGATCCTTGCGCAACTCCCATTACAGTAGACAGTGGATCCGACCTCACTCTCCCTCCGTCACTCACCACCACCTGTGATCTTCCGTGCAGACTATCTGTAATTAGTTTGTGTGCTTTCCCGTCGATACCATAATGTCGTAGTTTTATTGCGAGCACGCTGTGATCGGCGACATCAAAGGCCTTCGACAGATCGCAGCACAACACCGCAACCTGCTGCCTCCGCTCGCGGGCGTCTACCACGCGGCGCACCAGCTCGCGCGTCATTGTGGTCGTCGAGCGGCCCGCTCGATACGCATATTGGCGCTCAGACAGGACTCCGGTGGCGGACAAAAAGTCGGTAAGGCGTGAACTGAGACCATTCTCCAACACCTTCGCTAGTGCCGGTATGATGGACACGGGTCTGTAACCATCAATGTCTTCCCTTTTGCCCTTACCTTTAAACAGAGGTGAAATTCTGCTGACTTTCAGCGGAGGGGGGTATTCTCCTTCGGAGATACATTGATTGAACAAATCCGTCAGTACCGGTGACAACGGAGCTGCGGCGAGGTGCAGGATCTCCATAGACACGCCATAGATGTCTTTTGTCGGTTTGTGCGGGATGTTATTTACTATGGAGAGTACCTCTGCAGCGGTGAACGGTCGCAGAAGCAGACTACGGTCGGGCGGCGTGCGGGCGCCGTCGAGCGCGGCGCGCACGCGCACCGTGTCGGCGCGCGGCGCGCCGCACGCCTCCGCCGCGTGACCGAACCGATCGTTCATAGCGTTTGCTGCATCCTGTTTGGATTCGAACTTAGTCCCGTCCGAGTTGACGACAATTTCTGTGAAATCCAAAACAGGACGTGAAGTTTGACCTCTCTCCTTGTTTACAATTTGCCACATAGTTTTGGAAACGTTTTTGCTGTTTTCCATAACGTTTACATAGTGATCAAATTTACTTAATCTAATTAACTCGCTATATTTTTTGTGTGTGATGTCAATGATATTTTTTAAATTGTCATTATTTGGAAATTTATAACCTAATTTAATAATGTCAAACAATAATAATTTACAATTAAGTATTTCGTCTGATAACCAGGTCCTACTTTTTGGATTACTTATATGTTTTATCGGGAAACAAATGTCGAACTTATTAATAATGATATTTATTATGGCCGTGGCCATCTGCGCCGCGCTGCGGCCGCGACGATTCCAAACCTCGTCCCAGTCTAAACTGTACACAGCTTCGACGAAACTATGCCTGTTAGCATGTGTGAAGCTGCGAGAGAGGCGAGTCGGCGCAGGCGGCGCGCGGCCCGTGCGCAGCACTTCACATCGCACCGCGAGATGGTCTCCTATGTTTGTGGTCACAGGAGACACGCTCGTTACTGCGGAGGCTTATATTTCGACACTCTCAAGGTACCTACCTATTCAAACTTTATACGGTATTTTCCGTTGACCTAGAACTGAAATTTAGGTAAAGTAACAACCGTCTTATACTACAAGTAAAGGGAAAACTCAGAAAACTATACATTTGTACGCAAATTATAAAAAATACCTAATATTTAGTCCTTTTCGAAAATCATATTTGGAGAACCCGGTTTCCTTTTTGCACCTCATTTGTATGCGGCGCCATACACACTAGGTGCAAACTTAAGTCAGTTTTTTTACAGTAGGTACAAAATAGTATATTTTGAGTTTTTTTTGGTATAATTGTTTTACAAATCCGTGATGGTACACCCGCCATTCTGACTCTTACCAATTTTTTGTATCCATATGGGAACACATCGTAATACCACAAGTAACAGAGAAAAAATACGCATAACGTACTTTATTATTTGGTATTTTTGCATCAACTCTACTGCCCAGAGGTTGTCTGGAAGAGATCGCTGTTTAGCGATAAGACTGCATGTTGTCTCTACCATTTGTTAAACTCTGTATCTGTGTTTATTGTGTAATTGTTGTTGACATACACATACCTATTTATTACAGTCAAGAAAAAATTATTCACGTAGGCGAGTCATTTTCAAAATACACGTACATAGTTAAGGGCTCTAATGAAAACAAAACTTAATTGATTCCTTTGTGTGACAATAGTTACCCATATATTTTGTATGAGTAAGTTTCGTAACACAAAAGAAGCGATCGTAATTTTGTTTTTATTAAGCCTTTAACCATGTACATGTTTTTTGAAAATGAAAATGACTCGGGTACCTTTCTTGCGTTTAGGTTCACTTCGTCCATATTCCCGTTTTGTCAACATTCCTATTTCATCCACAGTCCCATTTCGTCCACATTCAATTCCCAAATCGTGCACTTCCTATCTCGTCTACGTAATTGGTTACCAAGTTATGTTGCTGTAATAATCTTTATCTACATAAAATATACTAACGAAAGTTGAATAAACTATATATTAAAATGAAGTACACACAATCAGGATTTACATTTGTTAATATCATTCAAAATGGCCTCCTTAGGCCTGAACACAGACCTTTAAACGACGAGGCCAGTAATCAATAGCAGCACGCACGGTTGTCATATCTAATTCCGTCACTGTCATAACTATGGCCCGCTTGAGGGAGTCAAGATGTGTGTGGGGTTTAGCACAGGCTTTCTCCTCAATAACCTGCCATATGGCATAATCCAGGGGGTTAAGGTCCGGGCTGGAGGACGGCCAGTCTTCGTGGGCAAGGCAATAGTCAATTTTGTTCCTTCTGTTCGGCGCAGGTCTTGAAGGAAACACCAAACATAAATTATTTTAGACTATATTTCCACTTCCACAAACTGGTAGCTTAATTTTAATGCGTAGCGAGTGACGGTTGGCTTACGACTAACTTTTGGCACATACGCCGTTTAGTATGAGCAATCTACCCACATACCTACATACATACTTCTTATGTCTATTTGCTTGTACGGTATCGTACATATTCCGCAGCAAGGCAAAAATGACTAAGTTGTAACTTAACTTACAAATATAATGCACTAAGAATATTTGCTAACAAGCCAATGTTCTTAGCTGAAAATCGCGATATTATTAACTATAAACTTATATCTACATACGTAGTTAACCTAATCAGTCTCAATTGGGAGAACGGATATCTTATGAATACTAGTTCTTATAACAGAACCTTTAGCAGTTCTGATGGAAAGTGCTCTAACTTTTCCATCTGGCCCAGGAAAGACATCTACTACCCTGGCTATCGGCCACTTGAGTGGAGCCACATTGTCATCCCTGAACAAAACTATTGCACCAACCTTTATATTAATAGTTTCAGTACGCCATTTTGGCCGACTCTGTAACTGGACAAGGTATTGCTTGCTCCACTGCTTCCAAAAGCTTTGCATTATCTGTGTACATTGTTTCCAAAATTTTAAACGATTAGTTGGCACATGAGTATAATCATGTTCTGGATAAGAAGTCAATGTGTCACCCGTCAAAAAATGTGCCGGGGTTAAATAAGGCATCTCAGTGGGGTCGTTTGTAGGCAGAGCTGTCAATGGACGTGAGTTTAATATGCCTTCTATTTGTATCACAACGGTGTTTAACTCTTCATACGTCAAGACAGTTGTGCCAACAACGCGCTTCAAATGATGCTTAACACTTTTAATGCCAGCCTCCCACAGACCACCAAAAACCGGGCTATAGCTTGGCACGAATTTAAAATCTATTCCCAGTTCGGCAGCATTATTTATGACTGTTTTTTGGTGATCTGCAGCCGACTGCAATTTATACAATTCAACCAATTGGTTGTGCCCGCCCTTGAACGTACTTGCATTGTCACAGTATACGACTGCTGGCTTATTCCTACGCGCTATGAATCTTTTAAAGGCATTTAGGAACGACTCAGAAGTCAAATCCGACACTAACTCGATGTGAACTGCTTTAGTAGCAAAGCATACGAACAATGCAATGTACGCCTTGTACAATATGGGCTTTCTAACGCGATACATTTTTACAGTGAAAGGTCCACCATAATCAATTCCTACACTGTGAAAAGCACGGCAAGGGGTTACCCTATCTGCAGGCAGCGAGCCCATTAACTGTTGAGCTTGCCTTGCCTTTAGTTTAAAACACGTTATACATTTATATAGTATATGGTTTACCTCTCTTATCCCGTTTACTATATAATATGTTTGGCTTAAATTGTTTAAGACAAGTTTGGCTCCAGCATGCAATAATATTCTGTGCTCGTTCTCAATAATATAACAAGTAATCTTAGCACCTTTAGGCAAAATAATTGGGTGTCGTTGCGAGTACGGAATATCGGCATGCTGTAGCCTCCCGCCAACACGGAGCAGGTTCTTTGAACACAAAAAGGGATTCAACTTTGTAAGATCAGATTTAACATGTTTGTTTGCCCTTAAGGCTTTGATTTCTTCACAAAAATGTACATTTTGATAGTATTTAATAATTATGTTTAAGGCATGTTTTAATTCCAGTGGTGTTAAGTATCCCACCTTTTTATCATTATTATTTTTTGCTACACCCTTTTTACAATTATCTATAAATCTATAACACCATGCTATGCTACGCTTTATTTTTGTTATATTAGAGCAATTATTAAACAATGCTATGTCCTCATTCGGAGTAGCTGTAACAAGAGCAGATTTCATTTCAGGAATTTCTTCTGGCATTATAGTTTCATCAGCCTGAGGTTTAAAGTCTT
Source organism: Apotomis capreana (assembly GCA_947623375.1). Taxonomy (NCBI): domain Eukaryota; kingdom Metazoa; phylum Arthropoda; class Insecta; order Lepidoptera; family Tortricidae; genus Apotomis; species Apotomis capreana. The sequence goes on from OX392501.1 coordinate 4,011,349, forward strand.
GGCTCTGCAAGGCGGTAGGTCCTTGGAACCACAGCGCATTCTGCTGTAATAAGTGCGGCTCCAATCCGCGCGAGAGGCAATCTGAAGGATTCAGCGTGGTGTTTATATAATGCCATGAGAAACCTTCCGTCAAGTCACGTATAGCCTTAACTCTATTCGCTACATAAACAGTAAGCTTTACAGGATTAATTTTTAGCCAAGCAAGTACTACTTGCGAGTCGAGATACAGATACACGTTTGCGTTGAATTTTAACCTCATCATATCGTACACCTTATGTGCCAGCATTGCTAATAACAAAGCGCTATTGAGTTCTGCACGTGGTGTAGACAGTTTTTTAACTGGGTTCACCCGTGACCTTGAACAAAGCAAATTCACGGTAACCTTGCCTTCACCATTCACAATTCTCAAATACAGGCAGCATCCATACGCGAGATTTGACCCATCGGCAAAGCCATAAATGTCAATAGACTGCGCCTCCCGTGTATCTATATTTCGAGGTATTACAATATCTGGCATGTTTACTAGGCCGTTTGCAAAGGCTTTAAATTGCTCATTGAGCGCGGCAGGCAACATTGTATCCCACTCTACATTCGCGAGCCATATTTGCTGCATTAAAACCTTTGCTTTTACCACGATGGGCCCGGCTAAACCAAGCGGATCAAAAATTTTACTTATAAAACTGAGAGCCTTTCGTTTCGTATAATTTTCAAGTACTTCTTGCTCGGGAGAACTTATTATCAAGGTATCATTACTTAAATTACATTTAAGACCTAGCGTTCTCACAAAATCTGTATCTTTATTTTCGCAGAAATTAACCTCTTGACTCTCCATTTTACATTTAGATGGGATGTCACATAAAAGCGTGTCATCATTGGTACACCATTTGTGTAGGCTAAAACCGCCTAACTTTAACAAGTTAATTAACTCGTTACGAGTTTTTATTACAAGTTCTTTGTCATTACAAGCTATATTTGCGTCATCAACATAGGTGTTGTAAAGCAACACGTCTGCAGCCAGGGGAAAATCCTCTTTATACCTATTGACCAACTCGCGCAAACACCGAGTAGCAAGATACGAGCTGCTTTTAAGACCATACGTTACAGTTTGTAATTGCAAACACTCAATTTGTTTATTGGGAGAATCTCTCCAAAGTATGTTTTGTAAGGGGCGGTGTGATGGTTGCAACAAAATCTGCCTAAACATCTTTTGAATATCGCAATTTAAAATATACCTAAATAACCTAAAGTTGATTAGGATATTGAACAAGTCGTTTTGCACAACAGGCCCATTGAGTTGAACATCGTTCAGAGAAACCTTACTCAAACTTTGCATACCTGCATCAAAGACCACACGCAAACGCGTGGTAGAGCTGTTCTCATTAAAAACAGGATGATGTGGCAAGAAGAAAGTTGCCTGTCTATTTAAATCGTATTGTGAGATAGGAATGCTGACCGCATGCCCCAGGTCTTTATATTCATCAATAAACCGTTTGTACTTGTCAAATAGACCGGGGTGCCTTGCCAACCTAGCTTCTAAATTCCTAAACCTTTTCAATGCACAAGTGAATGAATCACCCAAATTTAATTCCTTGATGTCCTGTTTTAAGGGTAAAGCCACCTGAAATTTATTATTTGTAAGCTCAACTGATTCCTCAAATATTTTTTCCGCTAATTCATGTTCAGAATTGGCTTCGGTATAAATTTCAGGCACCTTCTCCGTTTGCCAGAACTGTGCAATTGATTGATCTAAGCTAATATGATTTAAATCTTTACCGACAGGCTTGCAGCAAAATGCTGAGGTAAGATGAGAAGCGGCATGACTGGTGTTACCCGTCACCCTTCCCGCTATGATGTGTCCAAAACGTGTAGCCTGGAGATACAGCCCGGTGCCAGGATGCACCGGAAGCTGATCCCGAAGCAACACCTGAAAGAATATGTCACAACCTAAAAGGATGCTAATCTTGTCGCTGACATGAAAATCTTTGTCAGCTAAATTGATATACGAAGGCAAATTAATTTCCTTCCTATTAATTGTAAATTGTGGCATCTTGCTAGTGATATTGTTCACTACATGGCACGTTACTGACGTGCTAAAATCATTTGTTGTTGAATGTACTACAAACGAGGCCTGCTGCGCTGTTTTTGTGGCACCATCACACACCCCGCTTATATAAGTATCACACTGTTGCAAAGTACAACCAATCTCCTTTGCTAAATCAGACCGCACTAATGAAATTTGACTTGCAGAATCTAAAATCGCCTTGGCATAAACAGAATCGCCTTGTTTATTAATTAATTTTACTTTAACTGTTGGCAAAAGTACGTTATCACTCATTTTTGACAGTAAACTAACATGGCCTGAACCTTTGCTGACAACAGGATTGTCTTCATGTAACAAAGAATTATGTTTCTCTTTGCAAACAGAACATCTAAAGCCAAAAAGACATTTTTTACCGGGGTGATCATTCATGCAAATACCGCATAATTTCTTTAAATCAATAAAATCCCGGCGCTGTGCTGACTCAAGTAACTTAAAACTTGGGCACTGGTGCAGCTTGTGTAATTGAGAATTACAATACTTACATTTTGTAATTTTTGAAGGAGTTTTGTTGGTACTACCAGCAGCAGCAGCTACTAAGCTGCTTCTCCGGCCAGCAGATTGAGTTTGCCCGAGTGTTTCAAGAGCAGCTGCTCGCTCCTCTAAAAATTTGAACAAATCATTTAACTGCGGTAAACCCAAACTTTGTTTCTCTAAATGGAATGACCTAAGTGTATATTGATCAAGCTCGCGCTGAAGCACTGTTAAAACAATTAAATCCCAGTGCTCCACTGGTACATTCATATTTTTGAGCGCACTCAAATGCTGTTTTGTGTTGGTCAGCAAGTCCCGAATAGCGGGCGCTGACATCCTATTAATGCACGGCAAGTCAAGAATAGCTGTGATATGATAATTTATCACTTGTTGCTTATTATCATAACGCTCAGAAAGGAGCTTGAGGGCTACCTCGTAATTGGCATCATTTAATGGCAAATGTTTTATAATATTCAATGCTTCACCATTTAAAAGTGACCTTAAATAATAAAATTTGTCGCACTGCGACAGATTGGGATCTTTATTAATCACACTGTTGTATAACGTGATAAAGTCGTGGTATTGACCTACCTCGCCGCCGAACTTATTAATTTCAATCCTGGGCAAGCGCTGACAACTTGCCGACATCTCCCGGGCTTGAGGCGCAGGTTGCCCAGACGCGGAAACTGTTGGTTCGACTATAGGTACAAGCTTAGAGTTGAGGAACGCAGACATATCGAAATATGAAGCCTCAGTTACATCAATCTTCTCTTTGTCATCCGAATCTATAAGAGAAATTTCGAGAGTTAACTCCATGTATTCCGCGAAAACTTTTTCCAAACGATCCCGTTTCTCACGTAATAAACATAAATCGTAATCACCTGGCTCCAACTCTCTAATATAGGCCTTAAGTCTTGTCATAAAACCTTTACATTGTCCCCTAGCTGCAATTAATCGCTTCAAATCTTCACCCATGTTGATAAACACAGTTTACAATGGTAAAATGGGATTTACAAACTTCACGAACCTTTAAGCGTGATATTTTCACTTTAAATTAAGATTAGAACACTGTTCTATGCGCCTAAATATCAATTTACGCTTAAATTCAAACAATACAATAAATAATTGCAACTGCGGTAAGTTAACATTAACAATGGCTTCCGATGAAATAGTATGAAACTTAGAAAATAAAACTATTTTGCAACTAATCACAGCAAAATTGAATCGATGATAATCCAATAATCGACGTCGACTCTCACGCAGCGTAATGCGTCACAACGATTAAACGCCAATCGTAGCCTCTTGCCTCGTTACCGCGCGCTATGATTGGCCCGTTCAACTCGCCCGTAGACACTTAGGATAGGCGCGCGCAGCCGTGTGCAGCACAAGGACGCTCCGTTGCTGTGAGTGGCCGATCCGATTTCCTTGGCTGTGATAGGCGCATGCAAACATGCGCAGCACAAATTCGTAGTGTAATTGGAAGAAACTTCCTGCACAAATTATTTCTCGGCACACTATTGGGTTGCACGTTGCAGTAGTAAAATATATCGAAATTATTGCTAAATCACTGAGTACAATGTAAAATACAGCCTTCTAAGAGTTTTAAGCACTATACTTGATTGAAAACACGAACAGCTTATGATGTTGATCCCAGGCGTAAAGAATAGCCCTTTTCTTCGTGTTATTTTATATTTAATGAAACTACAACTGAAATCGTCTGTTGTAGAAATAGGTACGAGCACTGCACGTAGATTAAAAAAAATATTGTTTATTTGTACCACAAAACATTTAGCGCATATTATGCCGCTAAAACACCCATATACGTATAGACGAAAGGGCTTTTAATTTGTTCGGGCGCACTGCACACCGAAATTTTTGTCACACGGTGACTGCAATGGAGGCTGCAACAGCTTCCACATTTGAAATTGGTTGGAATGGGTCACAGCAAACTGGACGACCCACACGCACTGCGTATTTTCGCCAATGTTTAGGCTTGTGTAAGATGAGCCGTAGGCCCGCGGGCGGCGATAACTTATCTGCAGCGAAGGAATCCTTCACACCCGCGCCAATGCACTGCATTAACACCGTCTTCACTACTGTTTCACTCGAAGGACCAATGTTTCACGAATTCCGATGATAGGTATAGTATTAAATTTACAAAAAACAAAACTATAACATAATCGTGTCCGTGTGTAGCGAGTGACGGTTGGCTTACGACTAACTTTTGGCACATACGCCGTTTAGTATGAGCAATCTACCCACATACCTACATACATACTTCTTATGTCTATTTGCTTGTACGGTATCGTACACCTTCGAAACCAGGCTTGAGTGCGAGTCCTGTTGAAATACCAATGGCTGGTTTTAAAATAGGGCGTGGCTTAAAGACTTTACTATTGGTTCGAGGACGGTTTCCTGGTAAACTTTAGCCCAAGTTTTCTTTTTCACAGAAATGGACCTGTGATGGTGATAGCCCTGAGTATGACACCCAGCCAAATCATCGCATAATAGGGATGATGGCCTCGTTGCACTCTCGGAACAGCCTCACTCGCCTCTTGACTGTTTTTTGCCCATACTCTGTCATTCTGGCAATTACAACATTCTTCAATGGTAATTTTTAGGGTTCCGTACCCCTTTGGGTAAGTCGAAGTTTGGTCTGTCACCAGGCTGTATCTCAAGAACGGTGATAGCTAGACAGTTGAAATTTTCACAGATGATGTATTTCTATTGCCGCTATAACAACAAATACTAAAAATATAATAAAATATATATTTAAGGGGGGCTCCCATACAACAAACATGTTTGGTACGGAACCCTCCATGCGCGAGTCGGACTCGCACTTGCCCAATTTTTTTTTTCATCTGTAAATAGTATTTTTCGGTGGCCATTATGTGCGACTTCTCTTCAGCCTCATAGTCTTCAATCGTCCATTAAGCAAATGACCTTTTCGTCTCCGGTAAGCGTGTAGTCCAAGGTCTGCATTGATAACTTTTTTTAGGGAGCTTCTCTTCACAGACATCTGAATTGTCGATAACTTTTGCTTCCGGAAGGGGTCCGAATGGTGCGTGATCTTCCAGACCTCTTGCGGTCATCGAGGCTCAGGGTACTATTGTACCTATTAATTGTGCGATAAACGAATTGTTTGTTCATTTTCAGGTTTTGAAGCAACTTCATAATTATGTTTGGCGGGTGCCCACATTTTGTGCAACGCGATTACAGCGTCACGATTCTCTTCATTTGTTTCAACGCAAAGAAGAGGTTGCAAATCGAGTACCAGAACTTAGTAACCACTAGGTACATAACCAACTCGTTCGCATTTCCAACTTGTCCACATTCCCATGTCGTCCACATTCCCAACTTGTCCACATTCCGAAGTTATCCCCAATCCCATAGATAGAGGTAAAAAAAAATTTTAAAAACTTACAATTGAGAACCACGTCCCTTTTATCAAGTCACAAGACGAGCAATGTGGCCGAGTTCGGAATGTGGACGAGGTGGGAATAAGGACGATATGGAAATGTGGACGAATTCGGATTGTGGACGAGTTGGAAATGTGGACCAGTTTGGAATGTAGACGAGATGGGATTGTAGACGAGGTGGGAATGTGGATGAGGTGGGAATGCGGACGAAATGGGATTGTGGACGAAATAGGAATGTTGACAAAATAGGAATATGGACGAAGCCAGCCTAAACGCTTTCTTGCTCTTATCACAATTATATTATAAAATTCTTACCTTTTATCATTATCCTTGTTTGTATTTATTTTTAAATGGTGAACTTTATTAATAGCATTATCTGGTGTTTCCATAATGAGTGTCGTCACCCCTTCAACTGTAATATGCTGGGAAGCAAGTTCAACAATATCATCAAAGTTATCCGGCTTGATTGTTTTAATCAGTTTAGCGATACAATCTTCCTTCAGTTTGTCCATCAAGTAGCGTGCAGCAAACAGCAACAGTGGCTCCAGGCCCTCATCAGGCAGAGTGCCCAGGTACATGTAGTCCTTCAGGTGCTGAAGAGTCTGCACAGTTACTCCGTCTACCTTGACCTGGCCTTCTTCAGTTTCCTTCCACTCCCCACCCAACATAGTCCTGAACATGTCGCTATGAATGTAGAGTACGGCCTTGTGCACCGCCACGGTGCCAGCAGCTGTGTGTAGTTGGAAATCAGTTGACTTTGCATCTTCATAAAGTCGCTTATTTACGAACATAGGCATAGATGTTTCTTCTTGCACAGTAATGTTTACTTCTGTGGTATATAGATACATGGTCCATGTGTCTTGGCTGATTTGAGCATCATATTTTTTCGTCACTATTACAATTTCTCCCCACTCTTTAGACAAACATATTAGTTTAGAGAAGTTTTCACAAGTTATTCGGACTGTAAATTTTCTTGTATTTTCATTCTTCATCATCCTTACACTAACTTCTATTTCATCATTATTTACAGTCTTACATTTTGCAACAACCAGAGCCAAGTCATCAACATTAATAGGCTCAGTGGTTAATTCAATAAATGCATTCTTAAATTTTGAAATGGTAATGTTCAACCTCAAGGTTGACCCGCGCTGATGAGTGGCCACAATACTGCAAAGTAAGCAAATGTAGGTAAATACACAAAATAATACATGAAGTTCGTTGATATGATTCGTTTTTTTTGCGTATTGTGAGGCTCATTAGTGAATGACAGCAGGACTGGCAACTAGGTTTTACATGAAATATATTTAAATATTTAGAATTATGGCCGTCTCTGTCACTCACCAAGAGGGCCGGGCATTCATGATTTAGCTCTGTATCGTGGCTTAACGAATAATAAAATTACAATCCAAGTCCTATCTTCTTTTAATATTCCTCTACCAGTGCTACACCTCCCACATATGGTGGAAGTGCGGAAGTCACACATATTTAATCACACATAATTGCTTAAGTTTCAGAGCGTGCGAAGGAATCGAGCCCCGTGCGTACCTATTACGTGAATTTGAAAAAAGTGCAAGAGTGTGAAGTGGAAAGGAAAGAGCACCGGAAATCATAGCGCTACTTCTAGAACGAATCCGGTGATCAATTTTCATTATTTAAGTGTGTAGTGTAATATTCACGTAGCGCTAACAGTATGGTTATGCAAAAGTTTACTGGATTATCCAATATCGAGGACTTTTTAATCCAGTACGAGTTAGAATGCACGAACAGAAATTTTACTGTTGAGCAAAAGAAATGTGCAATTGGTGCATATCTAGATGGACCAGCATTAATATTTTTTATGCGGAAATACTATTCCTTTTTGTCATGGGAAGATGTCAAGGAACAGCTTAGATCAGAATTCCCACCACGTGTACGACGGCAATCGTCACACGTTGATCCATTCTCTGCGTGTATTACACCTACAATTATAAATAGAAGTAATGATGTAGGCACAATCTTCGATCATACCCCTGTGCAACATATACAGCCGGCTTACAATTTCAGAGCCAGGCCACAACATGCACAACAGAGTTATAATGAAGAAAGGATCCCAAACTACAACCAGCGTCGTGGAACCGGAGCGCCACGCCGCCGTTGAATTCTACGTGCTCCGCAATGTCAGATACTCGTAACTATGCACATTCTAGTGATTCCAACTGTATAGCCATAGGTATAAAAAATGAAATATATGTATGTGTAGTGGCGTGCCTAGGCTTACAGGAGAGGGCAAGCCCAGGGATATGTTTTGGTAATTTTTAGTGGGTAAATCCATTTTTATTGTTCAGTGTACAATTTCAATAATACACAGGTCGGGCGTGGGTTTTGGGGAAAATATGAGCTATTTTTTTCTGCGTGCCTACCTTTCCTTCGCCTATTAAATTATTTTATTATATAAATAGAGTCTAACTCAAAAGCAATTGAGTGGTTAACTCATCACAATCGCACGGAACAACTCCTTCCACTGTTTAAAGCCACAGTAATCACAACAACAAACGAAATCAAAACACAAACACTATTTTCTAATATTACCTACTTTTCGCTCAAACAAACTCTACACTAACTAAATATTTCTAAACAACGTGAAGTTAAATCACTCCTGTTTACGCGCGCGTATGCACGAAGTTTGCAAGTGGCCGATCCGTATCTAACTTCAATTCACCGTCCACCGTTCAAAAAGGCAAAAGCCCGGCTTATTCCTTAAGGAAAAGAGCAATATGAAGCAACGTAAAGTTATGTTGATACATAGGATATTTCCATGTGTTAGAGTAGGCGGTATGAAGCCCGTGTGCAAGCCAACGCGTGCGAGGGAGATGACTAGCGGTGACGTAGAAAGGCGACGAGCGATCAGCGAGCGAGCGGCCGGCGGTGGCGCGGACAAATTTTGAACCACGCGGCGTCGACAACATTTGAAATTACGAAATACGTCACGGCGCGCAATTTTAAATTGATCAAGTAAATCATTTTTTCATCGTTTGTTATTTTACTAGGGCAAGCCGGGCTTTTGGGCTTGTATAAGACCGTTCCTAAAAGGCTATGCGTTTTCCGTCAGTCCGGCAGGAAAACGTATAAGTTCCTAATTATGTTTGATATGTTTTTCTGCCAACAAACTGCTGTGCAGTTTGGCAGATATTTAAAAAGTTTATTGTACTATTGTGTTACATAAATAAATAAAAAAAAAATAAAAAAAAAAAAAAAAATTTTTATCTAGTAAGATTTACATGTAAAATATTAATTATTACAAAGAAGGAGAAATAATAATATATACAGCACACATTAATAATAATCATTCAAAGTATTAGTAACAACAAGGAACAACCAAGGATTTCTTAAAAGATGTAATTTTTTTTAGAAATTGGTATGTAAGCAATAACCTTAACATTCAAGATTTATAATGAAGTAAACAAACATGGCTGTTTATTGCATTAACGATTCACCAATTATGAGTTTTCACTGTCACCGCCATATTACCATAGACAATGTCATGCGTTTTGTCGAATCACAGCTGGCCATTCGGAAATTGACGAATCACATTTATTTGTTATGCATAATTGAAAACATTTGACTGGCTGTGATTGGTACACCGGTGAGCATGCGCATTTCGACTATTGGGCCGGATTTTGATTGTAACTGTATGAAGCTCCTGTTCTATTCTATGTTTTATTCGTTCACTGGACGAAATGCATGCTGGACGAAAAGCGTGTTGGACATACTGCGTATTGGACGAAACGAGACAGTAAATTCCATTTGGACGAATCGCATGTTGGACCAACAGCTATCGAATCCCTTCTTCTTCTATAAGTTCTAGGTACTTATATCACTTCAAGTGTACATTGAAATCATAGAGTAAATTATATATACTGAGATAGAGTCATCAGCTTCCTTTGTGTACTAGCGCCATCTATTGACTATATCTCGAGTTATCTGAGTCATGTACATATGTATACCTAGCAATCGCTATGCACATTGCTCTGTACTGTAGGTACTTTCAATACATATTACATATTATTCATCTGTGCCTCACACTTAACAAAATAAGTGGGCTTTAAAACTAGTTATGTTTGTAGGAAGGTATAAAAAAGACACATTTAAAAGTAATAATTTTTATTTAATTAATTTTGGGGAACATAATTAGAACAAACGCTTACCACACACAACATTTTTTACTGCTACCATGACTTTAAAACGAGGCAATCGTGATCCATTACACAAAGCCGGGATCGAAATCCTTCCTGGAACTTCTGTCGTCGGAATTCAAGTTAGCGTGAAGGTCAACAACGTAGAGCAGATTCGCTAATATCCATAAAGCACATCAGAAGAAAATTTCTTATTACCCGTTTGAATATCCACCAGAAAACAAACTGTCCATAGAGTAAACTGTCAAACAGCACTACGCTACGCGTTCCTCTACACCGAATTGTATTAAGTAGTTTTTAAGTCTTAAGTTTATGCACACAATACTTGAACTTTCTACTATTGTTTTTTACATTTAAAAAAATACGCATTTATTATTTTCTAACTTTTTGTGGATATTACATTTTTGTGATAATCATCATATAACTGCTTAAAATATTATAGGTGAAATCTAACAAATAAATGAGTGGAATGGAACGGGAATCTAATCTTAAGCCCTAATGTTGCCTGTTATGATAAATTAAAATAATGCTTCATAATCTTTCACAATAACGTATAATTATGTTTTTATTATATGTCTATTTATGGATAAAATAATAACATAAAAACAGATTTAATTTTAATAATACTAACTCAAATATTAAATTTAGCTCCATCTATCGAGCAGGTCTGTAAAGTACTGAGTGAAATGCCCCTGATTGAAATCGTTGTTTTTATGGTAGACAAGCACTTTCAGTTTATAGCTAATGAAATAAGAGAAAGTCATCAAGTAAACTGAACTTACAGTTTTGAATCCGGCATGGCGTCTCAGTACAAATCTCACGAATTTTCGGCGTAAATACACGAAAAAGTGATGTCACTGTGGTCAAACGTGTGAGAATGCGGTAACAACAAACTATATTAGCGAACCAAGCGATGTACCTACGTATACTGCGCAAATGAAATCGACTAACTAAGACAAAACACAAACACAATACAATGCTCCATTATGGCTCCATTACATACGTTAGCATTACTCGTGGTCGAAACGTGATTGCGTTGCTGGAAACAGAAAATTACCGCGAAACAGGGCTGCCAGCCGTAAAACATTTTTAATCGTACGGACACAAAACAATCTCGTATTATGGATCAAACTTCGTACACTGATCACTCATTTATAATGTTAACGACCAATTTTTTGATACACACTGCTATAGTATATGCGGGTAGTTATGATTCATGGGGTATACGTTAAAAAAATTAAGTTTATTCATCTTCAGGACGTTGAACTAGTGTTGTAAAGAACTCGAGTTTTGAGTGTTTTATTACGACTCGGAACGCTACTAACGAGACTTGACTCAAGACTCCATTTATTGCAGACCAAAGTATATGCTAGGTCCATGTTGCAAACTTTTAATCAGGCAAGCGTGGCCGCGCGAACTTAGCGAGTCTCTAATTAGGACTCTTTTCAGTGTTCGAGTCGTAATCGAATCGGTACACCAACGAGTAAACATCGGCGGCTCGTGGCATTTAGGTAGCACTAGTGATGAGACACGTTTTCAAGTGCCTTTTCAGATTAAGATATAATAACCAATGAATATACCTATTAAGCTGCATCCACACTTAATCATTTCACCGTATTTGATCTCCGTCGCGCACGCTGTTTGGACGCTCGCTGCCGGCATTCCGTATTATTTATTTGTGCCGTCGCATCATCAGGTGATGTTTTAGGTAAGTACTGTGGGAGGTGTAACTTTGGTAGAGGAATATTAAAAGATTATAGGACTTTGATTGTTGTTTATTAAACCGTTCAGCCACGATACAGAGCTAAAACATGAATGCCCGGCCCTCTTGATGAGTGACAGAGACGGCCATAATTCTAAATATTTAAATATATTTTTAAATAAAAACCTAGTGGCCAGTTCTGCTGTCATAAATCAAGTAACGCCTCACAGTACCTATACTTTCGGGATGGGATTAAGTCACATTATTACGATAAATCGTAGATTCTGAGTACAAATAACGTAATTATAGGGAAAAATATAATAGAATACCTCTGAAAACTTAATGATCCCAATCAGGATATCTTTGAATAAAATAGAAAGCATAGTTTAAGGAACTTTATTGTAAACTGATGGACACTGTAAGTCACGTAACCTACTGAATAGACATGTACATTTGTATACTGAATAGACATGTACATGTTACATTTTATGTAACGAAATACTTATTTTTCTTTCCGTCTACAGCTAAATCACTGTCATAGCAATTTATAAAAAAAAGTCACCAGTCGCGTCTGCCCGTCTTTTTGTATGTTCGCGATAATCTCAAAAAGTACTGAATCTGATTTTCATGCTGTTTCTATTTCGTTTATCAACAGTGTTTTTAGGGTTCCGTTGTCAACTAGGAACCCTTATAGTTTCGCCCGACGCTACTGGTGTATAATTCGTTATGTAACAAGACGCGCTGTGCGCATAATTGACCGAGTCTGAGAGACTTAGCCTCGTTTTGATGGGTGTGTTCTGAGGAATTGACATGACGCCCACGGCTACTTTCTACCATCACACTGCTCGCCATCGGCAGGGTGTTCATCCTCACACACTGGAGCCTAAATGGTCGAGAACTGTGCGGTTCCAGAGGAATTTCCTACCGCGAACGCTCCGCATGTGGAATGAGCTCCATGCCAAGGTTTTCGCCAGGCGCTACAGCATGCGGTTCTTCAAGACAGGAGTAAATAGGTTCTCAAAGGGTCGGCAACGTGCGTGTGATGCTCCTGGCACCGCAAGCGTCCATAGGCGGCGGTAACTGCCGGGCCACATGCTTGTTTGCCACCGTCGTAGTAAAAAAATAATAATGTTGGCATTATTTCATTGTTCTTTTATAGATATACAAAAAAATTGTCTATAATAAATAGTTAACTATACCCCTTTTAACTTAAAAAAAAAAAGTATGACAAAGGTATTTGCAAAAGCTATTTAAATGGATACAGTATTAATCATTATCAAATTATGGTTTATAATTATTAGCCCTTTTACGCTATACAATTTACAGATGTAGTGAATAATTGTAGTTTCCATTGTATTTTGCCGGGTAGGTATGCTCGTTTTAATATTTCCATCTCAACTTTATCACCGAAGTTGATAGAGAAAAGATTCTAAAACCAACTTTTCCGGCAAAAAACGATGGAAACTATTATCCACTACATCTGTACATGTATATCTTAGGAGACCTATCGTACATTACTAATTCCGCGCCAGTACCTAAATGAATACAGGTGTTAATGTACAGGCACAACCTCCCGCTGCCCTTCCTGATGGTTTACACTCCTCTTTTTTCGTCGGGGGTTAAAACTCACCCCTCCGTCGCATAATGACCTAATTTAATTTACGACCGCAAAATGTCCTAAACGCAAATTGACCTAAACGTAAAATGCCCTAAAGGCAAAATGTCGTAAACGCGTGTGTGTGTGTGTGTTCTATACAAAGTGAATCCATTTAGTTTGCTCTTGGCTATAGTTTCATATACGTAGTTCGTAGTCAACCGACTTTAAAAAGGAAGAGGTCCTCAATCGTCTGCCTGTTTTGTATTTTTTTTTTTGCATGTAAGTATGTTACGCGATCATTCCGCCAATAATTGATGAATCGATTTTGATGATTCTTTTTTTGTTTGGTAGATCAAACTTCAGAGTTGGTCTTTGTGATTAAGTGCTTTTTTAGAAGATCAACAAAAAACGAAATATATACCCATTTAGTTCATTGAAGTCGGTTTTTTTTGAGCAAAAGTGATCCTTAACGGTACATTACATACTTCGGGTGAATTCGTGAATGTCCCAGATCGCAGGTATTCGTGGTGGCTTGTTTAAAGTTTTACGTCTTGTATTGGCCAGAAAGTGAGATTTTCTTCCCATTGGACAGAAAATCACACTTTCGGCTTAGGGTGACCTGAATACTTCTCCCCAGAGTGGTGTACTTCTCGATCCACCGCTACGAGCACGGCTCGTTCTGGCCGAACCTGCGCCAGTCCGACTTCCACTACACGGGCCGCGGGCGCGGCGCCGGCCGCAACTTCAACGTGCCCCTCAACAGGACGGGCATGGCCGACGCCGACTACATCGCCGTGTGGACGCAGCTGCTGCTGCCGATGGCGCTCGAGGTATTTATTACTCAAGACTAGATTGCACCTGCAACAAGTATCATTTAAGGTCATTCACCCCAAATTGCACACCCAATCCGAAAACTGCTAATTTATTATATATATAGACAAAAGGCCTCAAAGCTTTCTCTACTTGTCAATAATAGGCTAGTTGACTCATATCAAATTGTATTAATCTAATGTTTATTCCGTATAGTATTTAGCAAAGGAAACCTAAATATATATTTTTCAATTCATAAAAGTGAAAGATAGCTGAAAAAATTGAATTTGAAAATATGGTTTTTAGTCTGTATTTTGAAATGCTTAAAACGCTGTCCGCCATTTTCGCTTATGATAGTGACGTCATCGGTCCCGTAAACAAAACTGGAAGTCTACTTTGACGACTTCGAATAGTGCCGTCCCTCTCGACCTCCTGTCAAAGTATATTGGAGTGAGCGGAATGGCACTATGCGACGGTCGAATTTCGAATATTTACGCGTAATTCTACGTCACGCCACAGATTAGCAAAAGGCAAAAATGGCGGACGGCGTTTTTGACTGTTCATGAAATTTCTAATTTTCAATTAATAAATTTCAGCTTTCTAGCTTTCACAAAACTCAAGACTTTTTTTTAGAGCTAGTAAGATCATTATTAAACATTTCAAATATTTTTCAAAACTGGGTCTACTAGCCTATTACATAAGTTAGTAGTTAATTAATGTTTTAGTATTATTCCGCAGTGTTAATCCTGGTCACTTTTTACCGATTACGGAACGCAACGGAGGCGGTATAGGCGTTTGGGTCAGATGTTGTCTGTCTGTCTGTTACCATTTTACTAGAAAACTACGGAACTGATTTCGTAGCGTTTTTTTTGCGGCTCTGAAATGGGTAAGGCTTAGTAGCGTTTCAACTGCTTAGGAAATGCAAAGCCGGTTATTTTACCATACAAATAACCGGTTATAACCGGGTTTACTATGAGAAAATAACCGGGCTTGCATTCCCTACAACTGATCGTTCCCTTGTGTATGTGTAGCACAATTCGCGAAAAAGTCTCTGTTATGACCTCACCAATAACCCTTTTTTTTGCAAAAATAATGTTAATTCGTGAAAACATAACATTCAAGGAGCGTTCATAACGCTCCTGAGCCTTACCCAAATATGTTTTACGTCACCCAAGGCCATAAGTAAGATTTTGAGTGGCAACACGTAAAACTTTAGACTAAAGCCCTCACCTTCGGTTCGGGCCTCAAACACCTGCGAACTGGGACGTTCACAAATTCACCGCCCTAGGTAAAGCCTGACCAGAAATATATGAGAATAGGGGATGCCACTGGTGTTGAATTATACAACATAGTGTAACGAAATTTTGAAATAGATTTTAGAATCCTCATAATTTAAACTAAACAATAATTGTATGTTTGATGACGCGGTTGGCGCAGTTTGCAGACCCCTGCCTACTGAGCCGGCGGTCCCGGGTTCGAATCCCGGCCGGGGCAAATATTTGTGTGATGAACTCGAATATTTGTTCTTGGGTCATGGATGTTATCTATATATGTATTTATATATATTATGTATATCGTCGTCTAGTACCCATAGTACAAGCTTTGCTTAGTTTGGGACTAGGTCGATTTGTGTATGATTGTCCCGTAATATTTATTTATTTATTTTATTCAATAAACTTTACTGTAGTGTCTTGCGACCACTTCGACATTTTTATTTCAAAAAAGTTCTTCAAACTTACGAAATACGAACTTTGAATGCGACTGCTCCGCCAAACTTATACACTTAAGTAATACTTAACTAAATTGTGTCTGTCCAAACGTGTCAAGTTATAATTAACGCCCACCCACTTAACCGAAAAATAGACAAGTTTTTAATCTACTTGTTTATTTGCACGCTAAATTTTAACTTGTAACTTATACCTAAATTAACTGTTTACACGCTTTAAGTCGCTTAAAATTGAGTTAAAATTTAGTTAACTACTTGACAACTTAATACGTGTGAACCGGCCTTAATACTAAAAATTGGGCAAGTGCGAGTCCGACTCGCGCATGAAGGGTTCCGTACCATAAAACAAGTTTGTTGTATGGGAGCCCCCCTTAAATATTTATTTTATTTTATTTTTAGTATTTTTTGTTATAGCGGCAATAGAAATACATCATCTGTGAAAATTTCAACTGTCTAGCTATCACCGTTCTTGAAATACAGCCTGGTGACAGACGGACGGATGGACGGACAGCGAAGTCTCAGTAATAGGGTCCCGTTTTTACCCTTGGGGTACGGATCCCTAAAAACAGAATAAAATAAATATGTAAGGGGTACAACAAACGTGATCGCTTGCGTTAACTTTGCACCTCATTTGTATCCGGCGCCATACATACCAGGTGCAAACTTAACTTAACCCGGCCAGTTAAGATGGGATAAGTGTTTGTATGGAACGCGAAGTCGAAAGTGAGTCGCGAGTCCGACTCGTACTTAGCCGGTTTCTCTTTGTTTCATGACATATTGAGCAAATTTTATTAAGAGGCCTTATTCCTTTGAAAATGCTGATTGTTTTTGTCAATTTTCTCTATGATCAAACATGTTATTTAACATATCATTGATGTTAGTACCTAGAACAGGACTAATGGGATTTATTGGTATATATTTCAAACCTACAGTTTGAATTTTTCATTGATAACTTTTGGTTTCAAAAACTACTAAAAATTGTCAAAATTCAGGCGGAAATTTAGTTTTTTCAACTTATTTTCTACTGCACGCAATAAAAGCATGAAATAGCTACGTTACTACCTAGAACTCGGGGGAAAGTATTATTCACTTCAAAAAGTTGGTTGAAATTATCAATATATTTGTCATAATATAAATTAAAAAAAAAAAAAAATTAAAAGGAATAAGGCCTCTTAGTATAATATAACTACAGTATGATGTGGAGTTTAACATCAGTCATCATCCCTATTGCGTTACCGCTTGGCTTTCAAACGGTTAAAACGATCAAAGGAGGTTTTAACTATGCTCATCATTTTCAAGCGCCCACCGTTCTTTGTTTTTTTTCCTAGCCTATAATTGTGGCCCACTGCTGGGAAAGGCCTCCCATCTCTTGCGCCACTCGTCTCTATTGGCAGCATGCTCCCTCCACTCGACTCGTTACTAAATGCGCCCAAGTCATCCCACCATTTTCTTTTAAGATAATTTAATTAAAATAATGAGGTCATTTAAAGCGCATTGTAGTTGAAAACTGCAATTCTCATATGGTGGTTGGGGCAGAAAGGTTCTTGAGTGGTGACCGCGTACCGGAAGACGCAGCGTGAGAGGACCCGACCAGGTGGGCCGAATATCAGCTTAGGATTGCGGGAAGCGATTGAATAAGCGCGGCGCACGACTGATCATTGTGGAGAACTTCGGGGAGGCCTTTGTCTAGCAGTGGGCGTCTCTCGGCTGATATGATGATAATAATGATGTAGTTGAAAACTGGAACTGTCATACGGTGGGGTCCCAAAACCATAAATAAATCTGATACTAACTACGAAACCTGTATCTTTTCTTGTATGTACAGTCATCCAAAAATGTGCTCTACCACCCTACCGTCGAGGTTCATTTGAACGTCATGAAACAACAAGATCGATTTTCCCTTACAATAATATTATAACAGTGACTTCCGTCAGCGAAGTCAACCTTAGCGATAATTAGATCTCACAGAAACTTTTGTTAATACTGGTAGACCACTTTCTTGGCCCACCGTACACTACCGTCAAAAAGTTTGACCAGACACAATTTTTAGTTTAATTTTCATATTTTGTTGTGTAATAAAACATCAAATTTAATGGCTTGTGTTTAAACGCCTACCAAATATGATTAAACGCCTACCAAATATGTTGATAAATTACTTCCAATAAATTCTTAATGCTTGCCAAAACCAACCAAAACGGATGAATGCTCACCAAATAGTGTATCCCAAACTATTCTATAAAAATAAAGCAAATAATTCTTTTTCTTACATGCTATAAAAATATATGAACACCGTTAAAGTTAATTTCAGACCAAATAATCTATATTATTGTTAAATGGATGTCACCAATATTTTATATTATTACTTCCATTTTAGTCATTTTTGCTGAGGCAAAAAACTAAATGCTCACCAAAATGGCTTTTTTCACCAAAATTTCAAATTGGTGCTAGGCGGCTAAAACTCGGTATCGGGGGGCTCTCGGGGCTCAAAAATATGAATCTGAAATCTTGTCCGAAAATTCGGTCAAATTCGGAAAATATCGAAAAAAACGATTCAAAATTTCAAATTGGTGCTAGGCTAGGCGGCTAAAACTCAGTATCGGGGGGCTCTCGGGGCTCAAAAATATGAATCTGAAATCTTGTCCGAAAATTCGGTCAAATTCGGAAAATATCGAAAAAAAAACGATTTGTATGGAGAAAATTTCAAATTGATATAGCATAGCTAATAATGACTACCGCACATTATGGAGCGTTTTTTAGGGATATAAAAAAAAACTAACCTAACCTAACCCGGCCGAGTCGGATCTGCTCTGAAAGGTGATCAGGATTAGATGGTTACCGAAACACTAATTTATGAAAACAATATTTGGTGAGCAAAAAATCCATTTTGGGAAGCAAAAAGATATTTTTGGTAATAATTTCGATGTTTTATGAAAACAATATTTGGTGAGCAAATAATCCATTTTGGGTAGCAAAAAGATATACTGACTAACATAAAATTATTCTGGTGTAATGTATATCGATTTTGGAATACAAAATGATTTAATTTGGGGAGCACTGTATAGAGTGGGTTTAATTTATATGGAGGCAATTCATTTTATTTGGAATTTAGTTTTGGGGTATAAAAGCCATTTTGGTGAGCGTTTAAATTGTTCCCAAATTTAATTTGCAATAAGACAATGATCCCAATGACATTGGAAAAACATCGGTAACGGCTACACAGCTAATATAGAACGGCAAGGTGTGTTAAAAACATGATTTGGCCACCGCAATCACCAGACCTTAAGGGCTTGTGCACAAATCACGTGAGGTTCAATAGGGGGGGAAGGGGGTCACGAAAAAATCACGATTTATCACGTTGGGGGAGGGAGGGGTATAAGGAGTCCTCACGTGTATTTTTCTACAGTGAACGAACTAAGAAAAGATCGATATTTTTTTCTCGGTTTCTTTAAAAATAAATCTTCACTTGTTAAATGCTTCAAAATAGCGAGTCTATTTTACGAAATTTTTGGCGGGAAAAAAATACACGTGAGGTAGTGAGGGGGAGGGGGGGTTAGCAAAGAACCTCATCAAATATCACTAGGGGGGAGGGAGGGTCAAAAAGTAGCCGAAAAAACCTCACGTGATTTGTGCACGAGCCCTAATCCGATCGAGCTTTTGTGGGATGAACTCGACTGTAGGGACCGAAAACAATGTCCGACATCTGCAGAGACTGCAATCTGAGTGGGAACCAATGGGTTCGCTAATGAGCGAAGAAACGCTACACAGACTTGTAGAAATAATGCCAAGACTGCTCTGAAGTGGAGAATCGTCGAGGATTTTTCGATGAACAACGTTTAACTTTTTATTATTATGTTTTACCATTAGTACACTACCTACTACAAGTAGTATTTTCATTAATACTTCACAGGAATATTGATTGTTTTCATAGTTAGTGTTTGGTGTAAAACTTTTTGACGGTCGTGTACCTTGCGCTCGCAATGCCTTAGACTGCCTGTCCACTGCAGCGGTGCGAAGATATAAACCAATCAGGCTGCGTCTTTGTGAAGCCCGAAAGAAGAGCATTTATCTGAGGAATGTGATTGGTCCATTTTGCACACCTCCGCTTCTGTGGACAGGCAGCCTTACCTAGTTTATGACCTGTAATTCTGCATATTGGAGATAAAGAATACTTATAAGTAGTGTATAACTTCTAGTGGCCATGTGGAGTGTCCGGAGCGTATTATGAGGATACACGAGAGGCATAGAGACTTCGGACTGTTGGAACGAGTGCACCAATTGACCGCCAGGAGAGCCACCGACGAGGAAATACTGACCGTGCACACTGCCGAGCATTTAAACAGGTAAAACAACAAAGTTCGAGCCCTGCTTACATTGCATCAGTTATCTTATTAATCCCAGGAAATCCCGCGTTCAATAAAAATAAATAATATTTTTTGGTGGTTGTAACCACTCTTAGTTACATTCTCCCGCGAAGTTTAGGTAAATAGACACTGATAAGCCAATGTCTAGGTGATATGCAATCACCACTTTATATAATCTCTAGGAGATGCCCACAACTTCGTCCGCGGTTTTTCTTTTTTGACAATATTCGGGTAAAAAGTATGCTATAACGATCTTGGGATGTCCAGGTATCCCTCCACCAAAATTAGTTAAAATTCGTCCAAGTGTTTCGCCGTGATGAGAAGACAAAGAAATTATAACCAACAGATGGCGCCAGACTGGCGCCCATACAAAACAAAACGCGATCCTGCTATTTAGATTATTTCGTCCACCCTTTTAAATTAAAATCTAGAATTTTATAATAGTATAGATATCATGTATTTTAGGTTAAAAGAGCTAGCGACAACGACGAAGCTTCGAGAACTAAATTCCCAAAAAGAGCAGTTCGACTCGGTGTACTTCCACCCTGACTCGCTGGAGAGCGCGGCCGTCGCCACCGGCTGTGTGTTACAGGTACATAGCTTTTTGAATTACGAGTACAAGAGCTTGGTAGCGCTTAGCGGCCCAGCCACGACAGCGCGCGACGACCGGCAGCCATATGAGTGAGCGGGACGATGAGCTCGGGCCTTCCGCTCCCACCTATCGCTGCCGGTCGCCACCCCGTTCGCTCGCATCGCATTCTTCTTTCGTATTTTTGAAGTTTGAAAACCGAGCATTGCTTAGTTTGGAGCGAGATCGATTTGTGCACGATTACCCCTAACATGAATGTATTATCAGATGGTGGACACGGTGGTGTCGGGCGGCGGGTCGGGCGTGTGCGTGGTGCGGCCGCCCGGCCACCACGCCAACGAGGACATGCCCAGCGGCTTCTGTCTGCTCAACAACGTGGCGGCGGCGGCGCGCCACGCCGTCCTCACCCACGCGCTGCGCCGCGTGCTCGTGCTGGACTGGGACGTGCACCACGGCAACGGCACGCAGAGGATCACCTATGGGGACAATAAGGTACCTTCTGCAGTTAGCACTTCTCTCAACCAACGGAGAACTTTCTAGTGGCTTCTGTCTGCTCAACAACGTGGCGGCGGCGGCGCGCCACGCCGTCCTCAACCACGCGCTGCGCCGCGTGCTCGTGCTGGACTGGGACGTGCACCACGGCAACGGCACGCAGAGGATCACCTATGGGGACAATAAGGTACCTTCTGCAGTTAGCACTTCTCTCAACCAACGGAGAACTTTCTAGTGGCTTCTGTCTGCTCAACAACGTGGCGGCGGCGGCGCGCCACGCCGTCCTCAACCACGCGCTGCGCCGCGTGCTCGTGCTGGACTGGGACGTGCACCACGGCAACGGCACGCAGAGGATCACCTATGGGGACAATAAGGTACCTTCTGCAGTTAGCACTTCTCTCAACCAACGGAGAACTTTCTAGTGGCTTCTGTCTGCTCAACAACGTGGTGGCGGCGGCGCGCCACGCCGTCCTCAACCACGCGCTGCGCCGCGTGCTCGTGCTGGACTGGGACGTGCACCACGGCAACGGCACGCAGAGGATCACCTATGGGGACAATAAGGTACCTTCTGCAGTTAGCACTTCTCTCAACCAACGGAGAACTTTCTAGTGGCTTCTGTCTGCTCAACAACGTGGCGGCGGCGGCGCGCCACGCCGTCCTCAACCACGCGCTGCGCCGCGTGCTCGTGCTGGACTGGGACGTGCACCACGGCAACGGCACGCAGAGGATCACCTATGGGGACAATAAGGTACCTTCTGCAGTTAGCACTTCTCTCAACCAACGGAGAACTTTCTAGTGGCTTCTGTCTGCTCAACAACGTGGCGGCGGCGGCGCGCCACGCCGTCCTCACCCACGCGCTGCGCCGCGTGCTCGTGCTGGACTGGGACGTGCACCACGGCAACGGCACGCAGAGGATCACCTATGGGGACAATAAGGTACCTTCTGCAGTTAGCACTTCTCTCAACCAACGGAGAACTTTCTAGTGGCTTCTGTCTGCTCAACAACGTGATTCCAGCGGCCAGCAACCACGGAGTGAACAGGGGGTTGATACTGGATTGGGACGTGCACCAACGGCACGCAGAGGATCACCTATGGATACAATGAAGTACCTAGCAGTGGTGTGGCGACCGTACGACCCGACTCCCGCCGGCTAGCCCGCTTCCACGATTGCAAAACCCTTTACTACTGCTGAACAAAAAGTAAGCCCGTATATGCTCTGGGTTGCCTAGAGATTTGTTTGACGCCACGCCATAGAGAAAGTAGATGTTTGATATTATTCTCTTTAATACACTGGAATTTCTAGTGGGTTATTTTCTGAATTATTATCACCATTATCACCACTACCATCATCATCATCATCACCACCATCAGTCCCACCATTTTTATCACTACCACCACTACCAGGGTCGATTGCAAAAAAAAGTTTGCACAGTTAAAGCTTAGTTAACAAAAAATCACGATTGCTTCCTTTGTGTGACGAAAGTTAGTCATACAAAATGTATGGGTAACTTGTTACACAAAAGAATCAATTAAGTTTTGTTTTAACTAAAGCCCTTGACTATGTAACTACATTTTTTTTGTGGTTGTGATCACCACCACCGTCACTGTCCCCACCACCATCCCCAACATCATCATTACCACCACCAACACCATTACTATTTCACAAGTTAATGCCCTACACAACCCTTTTCAAAATAATCTCCCTGATGCCCTTGCGGGGTGAGGTACCTAACTAGATTCGCTGCAAGGGTTTGCGTGTCCATTTTGTATGTAATTACAATTAAATATTCTGCGACAGAACTAAGCGCGGCAGAATAACGTTGATTTGCTTAATGAATCCCATCGTTCCAGATCCTGTATGTCAACGTGCCGTGGAACAAGGTACACTACTAGCGTCGTGTCCTGTACATATCGCTACGACCGGGACGCGCTCTTCCCGCACTCGCGCGACGCCGACGTCGCGGCGGTGGGCGCGGGGAGCGGGGAGGGCTACAACGCCAAGGTGCCGTGGAACAAGGTACACTACTAGCGTCGTGTCCTGTACATGTCGCTACGACCGGGACGCGCTCTTCCCGCACTCGCGCGACGCCGACGTCGCGGCGGTGGGCGCGGGGAGCGGGGAGGGCTACAACGTCAACGTGCCGTGGAACAAGGTACACTACTAGCGTCGTGTCCTGTACATGTCGCTACGACCGGGACGCGCTCTTCCCGCACTCGCGCGACGCCGACGTCGCGGCGGTGGGCGCGGGGAGCGGGGAGGGCTACAACGTCAACGTGCCGTGGAACAAGGTACACTACTAGCGTCGTGTCCTGTACATGTCGCTACGACCGGGACGCGCTCTTCCCGCACTCGCGCGACGCCGACGTCGCGGCGGTGGGCGCGGGGAGCGGGGAGGGCTACAACGTCAACGTGCCGTGGAACAAGGTACACTACTAGCGTCGTGTCCTGTACATGTCGCTACGACCGGGACGCGCTCTTCCCGCACTCGCGCGACGCCGACGTCGCGGCGGTGGGCGCGGGGAGCGGGGAGGGCTACAACGTCAACGTGCCGTGGAACAAGGTACACTACTAGCGTCGTGTCCTGTACATGTCGCTACGACCGGGACGCGC
The DNA here is from genome assembly GCA_947623375.1 of Apotomis capreana. Lineage (NCBI taxonomy): Eukaryota > Metazoa > Arthropoda > Insecta > Lepidoptera > Tortricidae > Apotomis > Apotomis capreana. The sequence goes on from OX392501.1 coordinate 4,035,400, forward strand.
TCTTCCCGCACTCGCGCGACGCCGACGTCGCGGCGGTGGGCGCGGGGAGCGGGGAGGGCTACAACGTCAACGTGCCGTGGAACAAGGTACACTACTAGCGTCGTGTCCTGTACATGTCGCTACGACCGGGACGCGCTCTTCCCGCACTCGCGCGACGCCGACGTCGCGGCGGTGGGCGCGGGGAGCGGGGAGGGCTACAACGTCAACGTGCCGTGGAACAAGGTACACTACTAGCGTCGTGTCCTGTACATGTCGCTACGACCGGGACGCGCTCTTCCCGCACTCGCGCGACGCCGACGTCGCGGCGGTGGGCGCGGGGAGCGGGGAGGGCTACAACGTCAACGTGCCGTGGAACAAGGTACACTACTAGCGTCGTGTCCTGTACATGTCGCTACGACCGGGACGCGCTCTTCCCGCACTCGCGCGACGCCGACGTCGCGGCGGTGGGCGCGGGGAGCGGGGAGGGCTACAACGTCAACGTGCCGTGGAACAAGGTACACTACTAGCGTCGTGTCCTGTACATGTCGCTACGACCGGGACGCGCTCTTCCCGCACTCGCGCGACGCCGACGTCGCGGCGGTGGGCGCGGGGAGCGGGGAGGGCTACAACGTCAACGTGCCGTGGAACAAGGTACACTACTAGCGTCGTGTCCTGTACATGTCGCTACGACCGGGACGCGCTCTTCCCGCACTCGCGCGACGCCGACGTCGCGGCGGTGGGCGCGGGGAGCGGGGAGGGCTACAACGTCAACGTGCCGTGGAACAAGGTACACTACTAGCGTCGTGTCCTGTACATGTCGCTACGACCGGGACGCGCTCTTCCCGCACTCGCGCGACGCCGACGTCGCGGCGGTGGGCGCGGGGAGCGGGGAGGGCTACAACGTCAACGTGCCGTGGAACAAGGTACACTACTAGCGTCGTGTCCTGTACATGTCGCTACGACCGGGACGCGCTCTTCCCGCACTCGCGCGACGCCGACGTCGCGGCGGTGGGCGCGGGGAGCGGGGAGGGCTACAACGTCAACGTGCCGTGGAACAAGGTACACTACTAGCGTCGTGTCCTGTACATGTCGCTACGACCGGGACGCGCTCTTCCCGCACTCGCGCGACGCCGACGTCGCGGCGGTGGGCGCGGGGAGCGGGGAGGGCTACAACGTCAACGTGCCGTGGAACAAGGTACACTACTAGCGTCGTGTCCTGTACATGTCGCTACGACCGGGACGCGCTCTTCCCGCACTCGCGCGACGCCGACGTCGCGGCGGTGGGCGCGGGGAGCGGGGAGGGCTACAACGTCAACGTGCCGTGGAACAAGGTACACTACTAGCGTCGTGTCCTGTACATGTCGCCATAGAGTAAGGAATTATAAGTATACTGTTTGATCAATGATGTCGCTACGACCGGGACGCGCTCTTCCCGCACTCGCATTTATTTATTTTTTAAACATGGCGCCTGTGGTCTGGGGTTTTTTTTAAGTGGTGTATTTTTTTTTCGTTGCAAATGTTTGAGAAAAGCGCTATACATGCCTTAGCCGTGAATTATCACTATCCGGCCTCCCTATGGTCAGCCGTCTATACCGGCTCATCCGGCAAGCCCTTCTTTCCCGGCGTCTGCAGTGATGTACGATTGTTGTATGTTGACAGCGCGGCATGGGCGACGCGGAGTACATGGCCGCGTTCACGCAAGTGATCCTGCCCATCGCGTACGAGTACAACCCCTCGCTCGTGCTGGTGTCGGCCGGCTTCGACGCCTGCGTCGGCGACCCGCTCGGAGGTGAGCCGCGTCACGCGCCAGTCAGCTGAAGCGCTGGTTTCCTAGTACAACCCCTCGCTCGTGCTGGTGTCGGCCGGCTTCGACGCCTGCGTCGGCGACCCGCTCGGAGGTGAGCCGCGTCACGCGCCAGTCAGCTGAAGCGCTGGTTTCCTAGTACAACCCCTCGCTCGTGCTGGTGTCGGCCGGCTTCGACGCCTGCGTCGGCGACCCGCTCGGAGGTGAGCCGCGTCACGCGCCAGTCAGCTGAAGCGCTGGTTTCCTAGTACAACCCCTCGCTCGTGCTGGTGTCGGCCGGCTTCGACGCCTGCGTCGGCGACCCGCTCGGAGGTGAGCCGCGTCACGCGCCAGTCAGCTGAAGCGCTGGTTTCCTAGTACAACCCCTCGCTCGTGCTGGTGTCGGCCGGCTTCGACGCCTGCGTCGGCGACCCGCTCGGAGGTGAGCCGCGTCACGCGCCAGTCAGCTGAAGCGCTGGTTTCCTAGTACAACCCCTCGCTCGTGCTGGTGTCGGCCGGCTTCGACGCCTGCGTCGGCGACCCGCTCGGAGGTGAGCCGCGTCACGCGCCAGTCAGCTGAAGCGCTGGTTTCCTAGTACAACCCCTCGCTCGTGCTGGTGTCGGCCGGCTTCGACGCCTGCGTCGGCGACCCGCTCGGAGGTGAGCCGCGTCACGCGCCAGTCAGCTGAAGCGCTGGTTTCCTAGTACAACCCCTCGCTCGTGCTGGTGTCGGCCGGCTTCGACGCCTGCGTCGGCGACCCGCTCGGAGGTGAGCCGCGTCACGCGCCAGTCAGCTGAAGCGCTGGTTTCCTAGTACAACCCCTCGCTCGTGCTGGTGTCGGCCGGCTTCGACGCCTGCGTCGGCGACCCGCTCGGAGGTGAGCCGCGTCACGCGCCAGTCAGCTGAAGCGCTGGTTTCCTAGTACAACCCCTCGCTCGTGCTGGTGTCGGCCGGCTTCGACGCCTGCGTCGGCGACCCGCTCGGAGGTGAGCCGCGTCACGCGCCAGTCAGCTGAAGCGCTGGTTTCCTAGTACAACCCCTCGCTCGTGCTGGTGTCGGCCGGCTTCGACGCCTGCGTCGGCGACCCGCTCGGAGGTGAGCCGCGTCACGCGCCAGTCAGCTGAAGCGCTGGTTTCCTAGTACAACCCCTCGCTCGTGCTGGTGTCGGCCGGCTTCGACGCCTGCGTCGGCGACCCGCTCGGAGGTGAGCCGCGTCACGCGCCAGTCAGCTGAAGCGCTGGTTTCCTAGTACAACCCCTCGCTCGTGCTGGTGTCGGCCGGCTTCGACGCCTGCGTCGGCGACCCGCTCGGAGGTGAGCCGCGTCACGCGCCAGTCAGCTGAAGCGCTGGTTTCCTAGTACAACCCCTCGCTCGTGCTGGTGTCGGCCGGCTTCGACGCCTGCGTCGGCGACCCGCTCGGAGGTGAGCCGCGTCACGCGCCAGTCAGCTGAAGCGCTGGTTTCCTAGTACAACCCCTCGCTCGTGCTGGTGTCGGCCGGCTTCGACGCCTGCGTCGGCGACCCGCTCGGAGGTGAGCCGCGTCACGCGCCAGTCAGCTGAAGCGCTGGTTTCCTAGTACAACCCCTCGCTCGTGCTGGTGTCGGCCGGCTTCGACGCCTGCGTCGGCGACCCGCTCGGAGGTGAGCCGCGTCACGCGCCAGTCAGCTGAAGCGCTGGTTTCCTAGTACAACCCCTCGCTCGTGCTGGTGTCGGCCGGCTTCGACGCCTGCGTCGGCGACCCGCTCGGAGGTGAGCCGCGTCACGCGCCAGTCAGCTGAAGCGCTGGTTTCCTAGTACAACCCCTCGCTCGTGCTGGTGTCGGCCGGCTTCGACGCCTGCGTCGGCGACCCGCTCGGAGGTGAGCCGCGTCACGCGCCAGTCAGCTGAAGCGCTGGTTTCCTAGTACAACCCCTCGCTCGTGCTGGTGTCGGCCGGCTTCGACGCCTGCGTCGGCGACCCGCTCGGAGGTGAGCCGCGTCACGCGCCAGTCAGCTGAAGCGCTGGTTTCCTAGTACAACCCCTCGCTCGTGCTGGTGTCGGCCGGCTTCGACGCCTGCGTCGGCGACCCGCTCGGAGGTGAGCCGCGTCACGCGCCAGTCAGCTGAAGCGCTGGTTTCCTAGTACAACCCCTCGCTCGTGCTGGTGTCGGCCGGCTTCGACGCCTGCGTCGGCGACCCGCTCGGAGGTGAGCCGCGTCACGCGCCAGTCAGCTGAAGCGCTGGTTTCCTAGTACAACCCCTCGCTCGTGCTGGTGTCGGCCGGCTTCGACGCCTGCGTCGGCGACCCGCTCGGAGGTGAGCCGCGTCACGCGCCAGTCAGCTGAAGCGCTGGTTTCCTAGTACAACCCCTCGCTCGTGCTGGTGTCGGCCGGCTTCGACGCCTGCGTCGGCGACCCGCTCGGAGGTGAGCCGCGTCACGCGCCAGTCAGCTGAAGCGCTGGTTTCCTAGTACAACCCCTCGCTCGTGCTGGTGTCGGCCGGCTTCGACGCCTGCGTCGGCGACCCGCTCGGAGGTGAGCCGCGTCACGCGCCAGTCAGCTGAAGCGCTGGTTTCCTAGTACAACCCCTCGCTCGTGCTGGTGTCGGCCGGCTTCGACGCCTGCGTCGGCGACCCGCTCGGAGGTGAGCCGCGTCACGCGCCAGTCAGCTGAAGCGCTGGTTTCCTAGTACAACCCCTCGCTCGTGCTGGTGTCGGCCGGCTTCGACGCCTGCGTCGGCGACCCGCTCGGAGGTGAGCCGCGTCACGCGCCAGTCAGCTGAAGCGCTGGTTTCCTAGTACAACCCCTCGCTCGTGCTGGTGTCGGCCGGCTTCGACGCCTGCGTCGGCGACCCGCTCGGAGGTGAGCCGCGTCACGCGCCAGTCAGCTGAAGCGCTGGTTTCCTAGTACAACCCCTCGCTCGTGCTGGTGTCGGCCGGCTTCGACGCCTGCGTCGGCGACCCGCTCGGAGGTGAGCCGCGTCACGCGCCAGTCAGCTGAAGCGCTGGTTTCCTAGTACAACCCCTCGCTCGTGCTGGTGTCGGCCGGCTTCGACGCCTGCGTCGGCGACCCGCTCGGAGGTGAGCCGCCACGCGCCAGTCAGCTGAAGCGCTGGTTTCCTAGGATAGCGGTGCCGTCATATAGCGGCCGTCTCCATATTTCGTACTAGTACGTAGTAGCGAAACCTGGCTCCATGACTTTCACGAGCGTCGCGTCGGTCATGTGCACGAATAGACTTGCAAAAGCGAAGGTTTGGTTTTGAAGGTTCTGTTACAAGGCGCACAATGCAACTCACCTTTATCATTATACGTGTAGATAGGAAGGCTTTGGACGGGTTTTTCTGTTCAAGCGTTTTGCTTCGAGGTCTGGAGACGGCTGCTATGTGACGGTACCGCTATCCTAGGAAACCCGTGCTTAACTCTTTCATTCGATTGCGAAAATGCTGACTTGTTTATTATTATTTCTATTGATTACATAATACGTATGTTTTGGGGACTTTTTACATCTCTTCACGATCATTAAACATGGGCATTTTGCTCACCGCTTAATGCAGACAAGGGTGGAACATTCGTTAATGCTCTCATTCATTATGTTGACAACGTGTTTGATCTTTGTACCTATTATAGTATCACTAAGTGGGCACTATGTCCCCCTCAGGCTGCTTGGTGTCCCCGGAGTGCTACGGGCGCATGACGGCGCTGCTGCGCGCGCTGGCGGGCGGGCGCGTGCTGCTGGTGCTGGAGGGCGGCTACAACACCACCAGCATAGCGCACGCCATGACGCAGTGCACCAAGGCGCTGCTCGGGGACCCGCCCGCCCCGCCCCCCGACCCGCGCCCGCCGCACCCCTCCGCCGTCGAAACCATCACCGAAGTTATCGCGATCCACAAGAAGTACTGGAAGTCCCTGAAGTTCCAACTGGCCCTCCCCGCCGAAGACGTGCTGGGGGAACCTCTCCCGAGCCGCGGCTTGACGGTCGACGAGGACAAATCGGAGACCTCGTGCGATTCGATCAAATCGCCCGGCGTCAAGAGCTTCGCCGACGACTCTATCGAGAGCGATCTGGCGTTTCTGACTCTCGACCCGAAATGCTCGGACGGCGTGCACTGCGGGACGGATGACGAGGACGATAAAGCGGAACCGAAACCGGTCGCCGGTGCCAAAAATGAACCGGAAGGTGTCGCTGCCGGTTCGTGTGTTGCGCCTAAACAGGAATCTTCGAATTCGGGGCAGGCTGGCTCTTCGCAGGCCGGGTCGAGTGACGTGCCCAAGCAGACTCTAGTGGATTACCTAGCTGAGAACATGCAGGCCCTAGTGGACGGAGAGATGTTCGCGGTGGTGCCGCTGCCGTGGTGCCCGCATATAGACGTGTTGGGTGAGCTGCCCGCGGACGTGAAGTTCGAGCAAGGCCTGAAGTGTAGTGAGTGCGACGAAACCAGCGAGGTTTGGGTGTGCCTGCATTGTTACATCGTGAGTATATTTATGATTGTAATGCATGCTTACATCAATGGAGACTGTGATTGGCTGTAAAATTTGTCACTACCTCCTTGCGCTACTTCATAAAATGTAAGTGGACTTCAAAGAAAATTAATCATAACTGTGTCACAATGTCCATTATATTTGCACTTTCCCGAGTCATATCTAAAGAAAAAGTACAGATTTTGTGTGGGAAATTGAGCGTTACTTGGATGAGGAAATTTTATACATGTGTAAAATTTTGCTTTTTGAGTATGTGCGTTCCTTGTAGGTAGTATTTATTCTTGTTAATGGGCCCGAATGTTAATTATATCGTATTCATCAAACTCAATTTTGATAACAGATGTCTTACATGCTCTCTAATCTCATCAGAGCTCGTAAAGGTGAGCTGTTGATCTGAAAGTTAGCGCTGTTATATTTTTGCTGGACACTTCTTGAAATATTCTCCTATGAAAGATGCCGCTCCATATTATATTGCCTTCTGCCCACACTCCATGATGCCTTCTACACTCCATATTTTATTGAAAATGACATACCCCGTTATTTAACGCATTGATAAATAACAAATCAAACTCAAAGCCCCTTTTTAAAGCTCGGCTAATCAAAATCATGCCCCCGACCCGAGAATTTACTAAATTCCAACATAACAATGCATGCATGCCTAACTTATGCTTGTCTAGCTTTGTAATGCAAACAAATCACAAACTAGTGTGTATAATCACAAGTTATATTATGTCTAGTTTTATGTATTGTTTTTTGCTCGTGTTGTTCATGTTTGTTTAAGTCACCGGTGTTGTTGAATTGAAATGTTTGACCAAAATTGTTGTATACAATTTTTGTATTATTTTTTTGTTGCTATTTTTGTTTTAATATTTCTATTGCACGTTAAGATTACTCAAATAGCACTATCATAAAGTTAAATTATGACAAATTATCGCGGGCTCTCATTTCTGTTATGACCCTTGATTTACCTCCTGAAACGAAACACTTCATCAAGTTTCAATTGAATCCAAAAATAGTGATTTATGGGATTTGCATTTCTGGGAAATTTTTGTATGCAAAATCCCGGAACTTTCGGGACTACTTAAACTTACCAGGTGTGCAAACGCTAGTGTTCTTTTTCTTTGCTTGTTCCTGCTATACACTCTTTCCTTAGCACTAAATCCCGATGATATCCTCGCAGAGAGCGTGCGGCCGCAGCGTCAACGGCCACATGGAGTCGCACCACTCGTCCTCGTCGCACGCGCTAGTGCTGTCCCTGTCCGACCTGTCGGTGTGGTGCTACGCGTGCGACGCGTACGTCGACCACCCGCGCCTCTACGCCGCGAAGGACAACGCGCATCTACACAAGTTCAACGAACACATGCCGTATTGCTACCGAAGCGATACACTCCACATGGAGTAAGTGTTACGCCCAATTCGAACAACGCGCGCTTCCACAAGTTTAACGCATTAGTGAATGCGTGCTGGCAGTGGCCAGGGGGCGTGGCCTAGGAACAAACTTGTATGAAGGTGAACGCATAAATGCGTTGCTGACAATGAATGTATTAATGTATCAATCTGAATTATATCATTTTTTTCTGTTGCTCGTTGCTATGGTGATCTCCCTGGGCTACTCTTTAAAACTACGACTAAAATAATGACAAATATATTGATAATTTCAACCAACTTTTTTAAGTAAATGATACTTTTCCCTCAGTTCTGAATATTAACATAGTTATTTCATGCTTTCATTGCGTTCAGTCGAAAATAAGTTGAAAATAATCTGCAGTTTTCTGCGTCCATTTTGTCAATTTCGAGTAGTTTTTGAAACAATAATTATCAATGAAATATTCATATATACTTATACCAATAAATCGCAATAGCCCTGTTCTAAGTAAGTAGTAATATTGATAATAATAATATGTTAAGAAACATGTTTGATCATAGAAAAAAATGTCTAAAACAATCAGCATTTTGAACGGATAAGGAGCCTTAAGATCTTTCACCCGAGTTTCCCTTCCAGGGGGCCTGCGATGGCTGCGTTTATCACATGTTAAATAAGTGACAAAGCATCTGTCACTCACACTCGCATGTTGTCAAAATGTGGCGGATGCTTTGTCACTTATTTATCGCGTGATATAAGCAACCATCATAGGCGCGCCGCAGTACATTATACTGTCTAATTTACAAGGTTCAAATTGACAGTCACTCTGGCTTGATATTTGCAATAAAATTGTTATTGTTTATTTCTCTTACTAACATAGTATTTGTGTTAGATATTATTGTAACTTCTCATTCTAAAATTATCCATAATCAGCACTTATATACCGCATATGATATAACCAAAATAAGCTATGCTAAATAGTGTACTTGAAATTGTTAGTTCCTGTAATATTCTCTGGAGCTGGTAGTCAATACGGAGAGTCGTTTTCAAAAAATATATACATAGTTAAATGCTTAATAAAAACAAAACTACGATCGCGGTTTTTGTGTAAGGAAAGTCAATCATACAATAGATTGTTGGAACATAGGGTTTATATGTAAACCTTTACAAACTCGTTTGTATATAATAGAATAAGGTTTTCTATGACAGTTTGTTTTTATGTTTTAGCCTAAGATCCCTTTAAGAACGATCTTCACCGAGATGTTTATTTGATGAAATGTATTTTATATTTAATTTAATATGTCAATAAATATATTGCATGTGGGTTGCCTAACAAATTTTAGTCCAGGGTATGTTTAATTAATGTTTAAAAAATTTTTTTTTTAAACATTTGATTATTAGATAAATTCTATACCAATCGAAAGTATGAAGCCCATAGAATATGCAAACGTTAGGTTGCCTATTCTTTTCCCGTCACAACTATCGGGTAGCCAGGTTTAAACTGGTAAATCTATACTAGCATTTTGCAACGGTCTGATTATTGAATTGAAATTAAATAACATTAAAGATTATTTTATTATGAACACGATGGTATGGGGTTGCCTGCGAAAAATCAGTCCAGAATTCCGGTTGTCGAATTTTGAAAAGTAAAATATTGCAGCGAGTGAATGTGTGCGACTGAGAGGTCCCAACCAAAACCATCCCATACGATAGAAGAGGACACAGCATAGCAGCTGTTTGAAGTCCGCCCATTTAAAAAAAGAGAGTGCGCATGCTATTTGTGCTTGAAAATAAAAAGCATAGCGATAGACTCGTATATGCTGTACATTATTTTGGAGTAGTTTATTATTAAAATAGAGAAATAGTTATTTAACTTTTTTTTAATCAATTAATTAATGAAATAATGAACTTTATTCTGCAAGTAGGCCACAAGGGCACTTTTACATGTCTGAGTCTATAGACATTTCACAAGAGGTGACCACTGTTGAGAAGAAACTCCGAAAGATTAGATACATTAGATTTGTTTTATTCTACTACCTATGTTTCTACTTGAATCACTTAAAATTAATGCCGTTTAAACACTTTTCACCGTTGGTTAAAATTCTCCAACATTTAAAAGTATGAGAATCTCTGAACACCATGATGGCGTAGGCTTGTGTCGGTCACGTGGTTCGCGAGTCTCGGAAGAGAGTACCAGGCGGAGTATTTATTATACCATGAATTTTATTGTATCTATAGCGACAATCTACTCCAAAATAATGCACAACATATACGAGTCTATCGCTATCCTTTTCATTTTCAAGCACAAATAGCATGCGCACTCTCTTTTTTTAAATGGGCGGACTTCAAACAAGAACTATGCTGTGTCCTCTTCTATCGTATGGGATGGTTTTGGTTGGGACCTCTCAGTCGCACACATTCATTCGCTGCAATATTTTACTTTTCAAAATTCGACAACCGGAATTCTGGACTGATTTTTCGCAGGCAACCCTATACCATTGTGTTCATAATAAAATAATCTTTAATGTTATTTAATTTCAATTCAATAATCAGACCGTTGCAAAATGCTAGTATAGATTTACCAGTTTAAACCTGGCTACCCGATAGTTGTGACGGGAAAAGAATAGGCAACCTAACGTTTGCATATTCTATGGGCTTCATACTTTCGATTGGTATAGAATTTATCTAATAATCAAATAGTTAAAAAAAAAATTTTTTAATCATTAATTATACATACCCTGGACTAAAATTTGTTAGGCAACCCATATGCAATATATTTATTGACATATTAAATTAAATATAAAATACATTTAATCAAATAAACATCTCGGTGAAGGTCGTTCTTAAAGGGATCCTCTACTATTTCTTTTGCCAGCCCATCGTCAGTCACATTAAATTACTTGAACAGAGCACTTGCTTTTTATCTGGTGATCCCGAAACCTTCTATCATAGATATGGGTAACTTTCGTAACACAAAGGAATCAATTAAATTTTATATCAATCATAGCCCTTAACTATTTAAGTACATGTTTTTTGAAAATGACTTACGTTTCCAACCGCCATAACTACACCACTTTGAAAAATTGCGGTAAACTGAATAGACACAAAAATGCTATATACTTATCCGAACCTATTATATTTTGTTCCTTGGTCATGGATGTTATCTGTACATGTATATGTATTTATAATTAGTCGTCTAGTACCCGTAGTACGAGCATTACTTAGTTTGGGACTAGGTCGAATTGTGTAAGATTACCCCTTATTATTTATTTATTTATTAAATAAGGACATTAAATCTGAAGCACATGTATTTCGCGTGCCATACATTTTGTCATCTTTTTGGCACGCGAAATACGTGTGCTGCATCATTTATATACCTATAAATTTTCGTATCACGAACGACGTGATGTTAGTGCTTGACACAATAACACATCGTCAATCCTGTTGTCGATAAATAAGTCAACGTCATAGAAGAAATTAGGTGCAAAATCGTAACATGCATTTTCATTCAATCCTCTACTTAATACCAACGTTAAATAAGTTTAGTTATCATTTTTTTCCACTCATAGCCCTTATTAATTTAAGAAGTAATTAATTGGCATAACATATTCGAGTTTCAGGACAATGTGAATATTCTTATATAATTATGGATTTCCTATGAGTGGTTATCGATAACAGATTTGTCGCTATTATTATTATGTGAGCATTAACCACCTGTTGTTCCTGCTAGAAATATATCTAGGTATATCATCTATTATCCTCTTCGATGTCTGTGCGAATACTCGTAACGGAAGAGTCGATATTTGTAGTGATGTGGAAGTGGAACGATTGTAGATGAAATATATTTTTATATGTAGTTTTACATATTGCGCAAATGTTAATTTTGCAGTATTGTATTGGCCTTAAATACTGAATAAATTTATTTACCAACGGAATACCAAGCATACATGTAATTTTCTATTTAACATTACGCACGCGCACAGTCCATACGTTGTAGGTAATCAATATATTCATAATCATTCAGTGAATAAGATTGGGATAGAAATATAAAGCTATCCGACAAAATACTAAAAAGAACATAGTTCACTATACATAATTAAAACTATCGTGAGACATCTTAATTATTATAAAAACGGTTCAAACTCACGTAAAAATTGTCAGAAACGGCCCGACACGCCGTTCGCGGTTGCATAAGTTCGGAACATGTCGGGCCGTTCCTGACAATTTTTACGTGAGTTTTAACCGTTTTTATAACAATTACAGAGACATAAGGTGTCTATGTCAAGTTCGCATCACGAAAGCTACTGCATGTTATATAATCGCGCTCATTTTAATTAGGAAGTTGCCATAGTACACTAGCGATCTTCATCTTGGAACACAACCAGAAGACAAGTTCAGTATTTAACGCAAACAATGCCGACAACGCACATGTGTGTTCATGTCCATAGCCCCGGCTCAACACTATCGCGAAGTTGACCGAGGCGAGTAGGTATCTACAGCGAAGTGCCTCTCTAAACTATCATATTCGCCCAACCTCGGTTAACTTCGTGAGTAGTGTAGACCCGGGTGAGTCCGACCGAAATGGCCCGGGGTACGAAATTGTTCCTCGGGGCGTGTTGAGATAATATAACCACTACGTTTGGAATGTGGTCCGGCAGTGAATGCGTTATGCCGGCTATACTACTCGCGTGGTTGACCGAGTCTCGTTGACCGAAGCTACCTATCTACCTATCATATTCGCCCAACCTCGGTCAGCTTCGCTAGTAGTGTAGAGCTTGCATTAGGCTACGCCTCCACCAGATATGTGCAAGTGGCATAAAACAAAATCTCTGGGCAAGCCGATGAGAATCGAGTCATATCCTCTATTGGTTCTTAACAAACAGCCCTCGCACATTCTCGCACATCTCTGGTTGAAACGAATCTTAAGTTCGAAATTCGATGTCCGTACCGTGCCGTCCTGCTCGATCTCCTGTCAAGCAAGATTTGAACGAGCAGGACGGGACAATCCGAAGTTCGAATTTCGTGCATCGGAGTAACCCTGGCCTGCTGCCGTCCGACGCAACTAAATAGTACCTACCTACCTACAGGTATAACGAGAGCTTTTTTTTTATTTCCCCACCTTGAGGCTGGAAGATGAGTGGGGTAGATAACAGATGTATTTTATCTTAGAGATTTGTCTATTTATATATATTTTTAATTTCAGCAGAAACGTTTTGATTGAAAGTCGCATGTCTTACCGCTAGACTACCACCGCAAATAACTAAAAACAAAATTTTTCCGGCAATATGACCACAATCGCAAGACTCGTCACATTGGTTAGAAGCGATTCCCCACCTCAGGAGGTTATTTAGGACCGTCCGATTCCCGTTCTCTATCTGTCCAGCTTTCCACGTGAGCAAGTTCGATAATTATAAACATTTTTTATCTTCGATTCGATTTTTTGGAAGAGTATGTATAGTTACATTTCTTAGGCAGTACCAATACTTAATGACCTGTGCATTATTATTATTATAGTTTTGGATAAAACTTCCGATGTAGACCAGCTGCCTTCTACAAGTTAACAAGGATTGTCTTCTACTTCTGGGCAAAATTTGAATGGTAAATAAATTAATACTTTCTGTTGTTTGTTTGTGTTTTTTTTGGATTTCATTTGACTGATTGAAATAAAGGAATCCTTAAAAGATCACTCGCATGTCTGTCCGTCTGTCACAGCTCCAATTCTTCTGGACAGACTAAGTTGAAATTTGCTACACTCATGAATTTCCGTGGACGCGGTGGGATCCTAGAGGAATCGACTTCGTCGGAACTTCTTCACATGTAACAATTAAACTAGCAATATTTTATAATTTATTTGTTGGTGTTTCTGTAAAACGGATCCTAGAGGAATCGACTTCGTCGGAACTTCTTCAAATGTAGGTAACAATTAAACTAGCAATAATTTATAATTTATTTTTTGTGTTTTTCGAAAACGGGTCTAACGATTTTGATGAAATTTACAATATAAAGGTTTAGGTTATAGGTTTCATTTCTAGAAAAAATTGTTGTCTCGAAATTTCGAGCTAAAAGCTCGGTCGCCCAGGTACTTTTCTTTATATCACGATGGTGACAACTAGGCGTACGGCCCTGGCCTAGCTAGGTTCTGAGCTCGGCTTGGCAGCGCCATCTATTCAGTTGGCTGGAAACTAAATACTTAAGATCTATATGTAATACTAATTTTCAGTTCGGTAACCAAGCCATCTAGATACCGAGTTCGGTTAAAGCTGCATAGATGGCGTTGTTCTTAGCAGTTGGTAAGCTGCTACAAGCCGCGGCGATTAGTTACTAATATTAGTAGTCGTTATTCGATTATCAACATTAGCAGTCTACTAATTTCAAATTCGAATTATGATATTAGTAATCGATGATCATTCGAATCAGCAAATTAGTCGAAGTCGCCCATCACTACGCGTCCACCCCGGCACGCGTCTAATTCTATCAAACAGAATTGACGTATCGGAAATTCCTACGTTAGTTACACAGCGCTGCCGCGGGGGTCGCGGCAAGCGCCAACCGAACAGACTATGAATGAATCTTATATTATATATTATAACATTGAATTCACATGACGGTGACGTCACTAGATGGCGTCACTCGTTACAATATTGGATGACAATTTATGAATATGACTTCATTTTGCGTTAACAGTATCAATTAAAACTACCTTGCACGAAACTTGCTATCGTTAAAAATGGTCCCTATTACCAATGTATATGTATCATGAATTAAGTACCTGAATCCATAAAACTAGTGACTGACTGATAGTAAATTATTTAAGAATAAATGAAAGAAATTGCTTATTGATAAATGTTACTATTACAGTTGATGAATTTTTTAAATGACAAAACATTGGTTAAAATCAAATAATTTTTGTATTGTTAGTAGCTTAATTATAGTCTAAGAACAATTGCAAATTCACATATAAACTGACACAGCATGTATTTGACTTTAATTCATATATAATTTTTTATCGTCTGGCATTCCAGGCCCTCATCAGTCAAAGTGCCCAGGTACATGTAGTCCTTCGGGTGCTCTTCAGCAAGCACCCGAAGGACTACATGTACCTGGGCACTATTCCGTATGCCTGATGAGGGTGTGGAATGCCAGACGATAAAAAATTATTATAATTAGACTATATATACAAGCAGTAAGAAAATCTGTATACCGCGATGCAGCGAAAATGACATACGGTACACCGACATCTAGCGGATAATTAAACCAACATAGTATTACATGATGTAATACTATGTTGGTTTAATTATCCGCTAGCCCCGCACGAGAATATTACCTATTTGATCAATATTATATTTAAAGGAGAAAATAGAAACTCGTATCAATCACTTATTAATTATATTTTTTTACAACTTCGACAACTTCGCCCCAAAACTCCGCCTCCAATCGTTCTTGAACACGGTTTATCAAATAGCGGAAAGCCACTGCCCGCATATTGTACTTGCACCCACATGGTGCGAGCCCGTGATCTGTCGGGGACGTTGATCTTTTCTGGCCATGTATATCTAGAAAGAGAATATTTTTTCTTATTCATATTAGGTACACAGACACAGAGTCCACGGGTAATGGATGAAATTTAGAAAAAAACTTTTTGTAGGAAGAAATACTCAATCCTTAATAAAGTAGATAACAGATTTTTTGTACTTAACTTAAAATGCTTTTTTTCGCCATGTACGTGCCGTATCCTATCATTCGAGATGCAGGAACCTGACCCTAGGTAATATAAATTGCAATTACTAAGTTACTTTTACTGTTTTTTTTTTAATTATGTCAACCAAAGTTATCACCAGGGGTTACGGATTACGGTCCCGTTGTGAATGTCGCGATGTCGCTTGTCGTGACGACAAGCGCGTACTAGACAGGAAGAATGTTTTTCTTTTTGGTTCCGTACCTCAAGTGTTAAAACGGGACCCTATTACTAGCCTCCGCTGTCCGTCCGTCTGTCCATGTGTCACCAGGCTGTATCTCATGAACCGTGATAGCTGGACAGTTGAAATTTTCACAGATGACGTATTTCTGTTACCGCTATAACAACAAGTACAGAAAACGAAAAGTAACAAAATATTTACTTAGTTGTACGGAGCCCGCGATGCGCGAGTCCGAATCGCACTTGACCGGTATAGAAAAATCTGTTAGGTAATTCCTTTCTAAGAATGAGGGAGGGGGGTTATTTCTATTGAAATAAAGACTGCAGTGGAATAACCTAACTAGATATTGATGAGGGTTTAGAGGAATAAAACAAACCAATGAAATAACGGAAGCTCCTGATTTATTTGTCTTCAGTATATGAGAATTCACTTTCACAATGAAGAACGGATCGTGGATGGCGTTAATAAATTTAAATATAATTTACAAGAAGAAATGGCGTACCGGGTTGGGTAGAGGCTTTGACAGAACAGGATGAGAGTTGCTATATACATTTATAAAACACCTAAAAACATTATAGGGATACCATGCATAAATATTCAACACTTCCCCATATCCTTATAATGTTATAACATGCTTAGGTATCAAGCAAACTAACAAAGGTATCACATGACACTTAAAACCTATCATATGCTAATCATTCCGAACAAGCTATACATAGGTATCATATCAAAACTTATCAAGTTATCATATGCAAATCATTCCAACAAGTCATACAAAGGTACCATATCAAAACGTAAAACTTATCAACTTATCATATGCAAAGCATTCCAAGCAAGTTATACATAGGTATACAATCAAGCAAAAACTGTGAATCTACACAATTATGTAATTAAATTTTCAAAACATTACACTGCTTTATAAACTTGTTATGTTTGATGGAACCAAGTGCTTTAGTAAATACATCTGCTATCATCATATCTGTTTGCAAATATTTAACAGTTATACAATTATTTTTCACCAAATCTTTAACATAATGGTATCTAAGGTCAATATGTTTTGTACGCTTGTGACAATATTCTTTCACTTCTAAAAGCTTTTGAGCACTAAGATTATCATTATACAATGTTATGATTAAGCTTATACTGTCACATATTTCAGATATAAAGTTCCTAATAAAACAGATATCCTTACAAACATCAGACATAGCTAAGTATTCAGATTCTGTAGAGGAAAGAGCAATGCATCGTTGTTTCCTAGATTCCCAATGAATGGTGTCATTGCCAAATTTAATAACAAAGCCTGTGTAAGACCTCCTATCTAAATGGTCATTAGCCCAATCTGCGTCGGCATAAGCATCTAAATTACAATTATCATTCTTTGTGAATAACAAACAATAATCAATTGTACCCGCTAAGTACCGAAGAATACGTTTAGCAGCTAACCAATGAGTTTGGTCAAAGCCATTGTTAAATTGACATAATTGGCTGCAAGCGAAAGCTATGTCTGGCCTCGTACAGACACATAAGTACATTAAAGAGCCCATTAGTTGCCTATAATTATAAACATTCTCATCTAAACATTTTTCAGCTTTATAAAATTTACTATTAGGCAACATGGGTGTGGACACGGCTTTACAATTTTGCATACCAAATTTAATTAACACCCTACGAATGTAATCAGACTGATCAAGTTTTAACAAACCTTTTGCTCTATCACGGGTGACGTTTATGCCTAAACAGCTCTTAAGAGTGCCCAGATTGTTTACATTAAAATTACTTTCTAAAAGTTGACGCAATTCTCTATAAATGGCACTATTTTCACTGTAAAAGACATAAAAGTCATCTACATACAAAGCAATTATGACAAAATCATTTTGACATTTCTTCACATACACACAAGGTTCACATTTGCTCTGTTTAAAGTTATTGGAAGAAAGCAAGTCATGAACTTTATTATTCCAAATTTTACTAGCTTGCTTTAGTCCATAAATACCTTTCAACAATAAGCATACTTTATCATGTTTACCATTATTGAAGCCAGGAGGCTGTTCCATATAAATTGTCTCTTCAAGAGTTCCATTCAAAAATGCTGTTGCTACATCAATGTGATCAATGTTTAAATCTAATTTATTAGCTAAAGAAAATAATATTCTCATGCTACTGTGCCTGACAACTGGTGAATGGGTTTCAAAATAATCTATACCGTGAACTTGCGAGTAACCGCGAGCCACGATCCTAGCTTTATGCTTGTCAAAATTTCCAGAAGCATCGTGTTTAGTTTTGAAAACCCACTTACTTTTGACAATGTTTTCCCCTGAGGGACGATCGATCAATTTCCACACATTATTAGATAACATAGAATCATACTCAAGCTGCATGGCAGCTTGCCACTGTGCACAATTAGGACTAGAGATGGCTTCTTCATACGACTGTGGCTCATCAATAGAAATACTTTCTGCTATGAGCGAATAATCCATCTCATAGTCTTGGTACCTGATAGGTAGTTTGGAGCGTGTACTGCGAGCGGCGCGTGCATTGCCGAGCACAGGCGACAGGGGGCGACTCACATCTTCCCCACCAACTGGCGACTGGTACGAGGACGTCACGCGCTCAGGGCGCGCGTCCGGCACCGGCGACCCATCTGAGCTCGATTCGTGCTCGCTGCCTGTGCAGTACTCATCAGCTCCTGAAATTTGAGAAACATTTTCGTTAGAATCATTAAAAGTGATTTCATCACTGGGACCTATACTAACATCATGACTAGAATTTAAATTACTTATATTATTATTCACTTCATTGCTAGAAGAATTATTATTACCATTGATATAGATTTCAACATTACTAGAATTATTAATTTCATTTAAATTCATTGAATTAATAAAATTGTCATTACATGACCATTCATAAAATATACATTCATTATTTAAAATATCACTAGTTTTGTTTTGAATGTCAATATCATAATAAAATTTATTTTCTAAAAATGCAACATTTCTGGAAATTATCACTTTCTTTGGATTAAGGGGGTCCGCCAACCTGTATCCTTTGGAGGTTTCACTATAACCTACAAATAGAAACTGTTTACTTTTAGGATCCAGTTTTCGGCGACATTCACTTGGTACTAGAGAATAAGCAATACAGCCAAAGACATGAAGATGGCTGAGGTCCGGCCTTGACCCAGTCCATACTTCCTCTGGTGTCAGTCCTGACAACGCAGATGTGGGGCTCCTGTTTTTGAGATATACAGCTGTCATAATGGACTCACCCCAATATCTGTTGCAGAGACCTGCACCAAATAGCATACACCTTGCTTTCTCAGCCAAAGTGCGGTTTAACCTTTCCGCTACACCAAGTTGTTGATGACAGTACGGTACAATCTTTTGATGTATTATACCCTGTTTCTGCAAATATGTATTAAATGCAGAATTACAGTACTCACCACCCCCATCCGTACGAAGACAAAGTATAGGCAGACCAGACTGTTTCTCGACTAGGGCCTTATAAGTAAGAAAACATGACATTACCTCGGATTTTTGTTTTATAATATATCCATGAGTTCGCCGAGAGTAATCATCAGTGAACGTGACCAGGTATCTGCCACCTCCCCAGCTGTCCTCCTGCATTGGTCCCATCACATCTGAATGAACTAATTCCAGGCGCTTGCTGGCACGCGAAGCTTCTCCCACTGGATAAGGAAGTGCGCACATTTTACCCTTGAGACAGGCCTCGCAGTCCAATTTCTGCAAGTCACTCTGAAACTGAATACCAGAAACACAATCTGTTAAGGTTCTTAAGCCTTTAAGGCTTAAGTGACCAACCCTACGGTGCAAGAGATCGACAGGCACCGCTGAGGCAGCAACATTAGCACTCTGTTGCTCTTGTCTACTGTCATTTTGACACAAGAACATTGAAGAATGCTCTCTATGGGAGTTACCTGACACATTACAGTTACTTTTATCTAAAACATAAAGCCCATTATTTAAATTAGCCTTTGCCACTATGCTTCCAGAAATTTGACACTTATTATAAATAAAACAACCCTGTTTGTCAAATAAAACAGAAAACCCCTTATTTACCAGGCAACTTACTGACAGAAGGTTCACAGAAAGGTCAGGAACATATAAAACATTATTAATTTTGCTTACCAGCTGATTGTCCAAAATAATGTTGCCTTGACCATGGCATTCTAATTTTTCATTATTAGCAATAGCTATTACACTTTTAGAGTCTATAAAATTGTCCATATTCTTCAAATTATTTGACATATGCTGTGAAGCACCAGAATCAACCACCCAATCATCCTTTTTGGCCAAAAAAGCTGTAGCTACAAAGCTTTGGCCAGCATTAAGTGTATTTGGGTTCTTCTTGTCTCGCTTAAACTTATAACACTTCGATTTAATATGTCCTTTCTTTTTACAATAGTTACACTGAATGTTTTTGTGATTTGAATAAAATGCTGAGTTATCACTATTATTATTGCTTGAATTATTAGATGCCCTCCGGAATTCCTCCTGCAGCAATCTTGCTCTCACAAGCTCGCTCGATAAAGATGAGGCCATACATACCGTCTCAAGATTAGAGACTAGGGCGTCGTACTCGGACGGCAGCCCGCTGAGCAGCAGTTCGGCCACTTCATCATCTTCAATTACTTTACCGATATCGGCTAACTGTTGCACTAACGTCATAATTTGAGCAATGTATTCCACCATCGTGGTAAATTTTATTTTGTGGAGCTTGCGCAGTAACAATACACGCCGGTACAGCCCACGGTCCTCGAACACGTTGGCGAGGTTATCCCACGCTTGTTTCGCGGTGGCAGCGTCGCGCACATACTGATAACATGTAGATTTAACTGCTAGGCAGATTCTAGCCAGCGCGCGCTGATCCCGATCCTCGTGGTGAACACCGTTATACGTGCCGTCGACACAGGCCCACAGGCCTTCAAGCGACAGCGCCATCCTCATGGCAAACTTCCACGTGTTGTAATCGCCCGTACCTTCCAGCTTGTCGATAGACACGTTACCGCTGCTCGGCGGCGGCGCGGACATCGCCAAGGGCAGCATGGGCAGCTGCGCGGTCGGCGGCATGGCGCCGGCGGCACGGTGTGCGCCCGCGGCACCATTGTCAGGAGCGTGACGATTTTCCTCGTTGGGGCGTTCTTGCCCATCGTCACTCATTGTGTTTGTTTTATTGCGCACCCATCAATATCCAAAGGTTGTATTTATGCGAAGCCTGGGCACATAGCCTATTGAAATAAAGACTGCAGTGGAATAACCTAACTAGATATTGATGAGGGTTTAGAGGAATAAAACAAACCAATGAAATAACGGAAGCTCCTGATTTATTTGTCTTCAGTATATGAGAATTCACTTTCACAATGAAGAACGGATCGTGGATGGCGTTAATAAATTTAAATATAATTTACAAGAAGAAATGGCGTACCGGGTTGGGTAGAGGCTTTGACAGAACAGGATGAGAGTTGCTATATACATTTATAAAACACCTAAAAACATTATAGGGATACCATGCATAAATATTCAACAATTTCTACTTATAAACAAAAAATTCAGTTTTTTTTTTAATTTCATCCATTAACCATTTAACCAATGGCCAATAATGGTAATGGAAATCAAGTTCATTAGATGTCGATGCGAATCAAACTGGCAAAAATATGTTAGTACCAACCTGTGTATTTACATAAAATATAATACCTACACTGTATTTAAAATTGATCCTTAATGTGTTAAGATCATGCAATACATAATTAATCATAGATACCTTGATCGTATCGTTTTCTTTGACATTGACTGTAAAATACATAAATACCGAATATGAAATACATACGTAAAATATATGCGAGTAATGCATTGTATGTTATATTGTTTCATAATATGAGCTTTTCTGGGAGGCATGTTAGATACATTCATTTTAGAATACCAATAAAAGTAATACCTATTACTTAAGTAATATGACAAAGAATTACTTAATAACTTTGATCTCCCGATATTGAAAGTCTAATGTACTTTGAAGTAGTACTCAAATAGGTACCTTTCTCTACCTACTCACCAGGGGAAACTGACGCAGAGTTTGTTGCCGTTGTCTCAGCATCAGGCTTTATGTCGGTATCATCAACATCTTGAGCCTGCAAATAGACTACAGCTAATTTATGACCTAAATAACCTAACCTAAAACAAAATCATAATAATAATGGACTTAAAACGACCTAACATCTTGATGTTCTGCCAAAAAAACCTGTCGGTGCTCTTAACTCTTAGGTTCGGGTCTGAAGTCGGTGAAATAAATGTTGGTCAATTTCAAGCCTTAACTTCATTAAAATAAAAGCGAAAATAAAAATGAACAGCATGCAGAGATTGCAGAGTAGACATTATTATTACCTATTTATTTATTATTTATCCATACTATAATATTATAAATGCGAAAGTGTTGTCTCTGTCTGTCTGTCTGTCTGTTACCTCTTCACGCTTAAACCGCTGAACCGATTCAGATGAAATTTGGTGTGGAGATAGTTTGAGACCCGGGAAAGGACATAGGATACTCTTCATCCCGAATAAATTTAGTGTTCCCGTGGGATGAGCGGGTAACACCGCGGGGCACAGCTAGTAATAAAATAAAATATCGACGATATAAATACTTATATAGATAAATATATAAGTGTATAGATGAATTACCCAATATTTTGTTTCTCCAGTCGTTTTATTACCATTCGCGTTTTTCCCCAAATTGCTTATTTTCCATTCGTCATTATGGCCGGCATTTAATTTCGTACACGTTTTTTTTCTAATCGTATTTTTCGCTAAATGCATTTTTTTACCAGTCCGTATTGTTCACATACGTTCACTTCACCTGTACAACATATTCCTCATAAGTCGGGTTTCGGGTCATAAAAAAAAACCTAATTTACCTTAATTACAGTAGCCGGCAAACAACTTGAGCGTGACCTTGACTGCGCAGTAGCCGATTTACGTACAAATTTACATGCGCAGATCCGCCATTTTGGTTCAAGTTGTTTGCCGGCTACTGTATGACCCGAAACCCGACTTGGTTGTGTTAGGTTTAGGTTATTTTTAGGGTTTCGTACCTCAAAAGGAAAAAACGGAACCCTTATAGGATCACTTTGTTGTCCGTCTGTCCGTCCGTCCGTCTGTCAAGACCCTTTTTCTCAGGAACGCGTGGAGGTATGAAGCTGAAATTTATATCAATTACTCAGGTCTACTGTCCCTTGAAGCTGTGAAAAAATCAAACTTCTAAGCCAACGCAATCAAAAGATACAGCCGTTTATGCCGCAAATTTTCGACACTTGCAAGGGAATCAAAACCTACAGGGTGCTTCCCGTGAACTCAGAATCTTGAAATTTGGTACGAAGCAACGTCTTATAGCATAGATAAAGGAATAATTACGAAATCCATAATTTTTTTTTTAATACCTAACTTTGCACCTAATTTATATAATTTTCGACACTTGCAAGTAGGGTTGCCAACTATTTTTGGGGGATTTATAGTATTTTCCAAAAAAAAATGTTAAAAATATAGTACACAGTAAAAAAATATAGTACCTACTTTAAGACAACTCTTTATTTTGGGGTAAACTATGTTCCATTATATAATTACTAGCATTCTTTTACATAAGACCAGGGATCGTTACCGGTATTAATTAAAATTTAAATATATTTCAAATTTCCCGTTTTTATTTACATTATATGAAATAGAATTGAGGTATTGATACAGAACTTTGAAATAAGCCGGGTAAAATATGAAATTGTATAATAATAAGCGAAATACCGAAATTGAATACCGGTATTAATGTATGGAACTCAATACCGGTATCCGAACAATGCATAAGACTACTTTTGACTTGAACATCTTTCAGGTTATTTAGAACTTTTCATCTTCATCAGCATGCGTGATGTGATTGGTGTGATCACTCACTTATCACCTCGACCACTACCATTAATTATCACTTTTCATGATCACAGTGACTCACGGATACGTTTACATTTACAATAAGAAAAGTTCAAACTAGGTCAAAGTTTGTTAAAAAAAATTATTACAAAAAATAACGACCGCTGACTGACACTGACAACTCTGACAAGACAAGAGTGACATTTAACAACTTGACACTGACAGTGACAGTTCACGTTCAGAAACACGCATCGCTATGCAATTGCAACTGTCGCAAGACTCGCAAGGTGTGACCGTGTTATTGATTATTGACAATATTAGTGGACGGGAAATGTTGCTATTTAATAAAATTCACTTGGAACGTGTGTAATTTGAAGTACTTTGTTAAAACCCCCGAAATATAGTATTTTTGCGTACTATATATTTCTTCAACAGTATATAGTACAGAGAGTCAAAATATAGTACAATACTATATAATATAGTACGGTTGGCAACCCTACTTGCAAGGGAATCAAAACCTACAGGGTGCTTCCCGTGAACTCAGAATCTTGAAATTTGGTACGAAGCAACGTCTTATAGCATAGATAAAGGAATAATTACGAAATCCATAATTTTTTTTTTTAATACCTAACTTTGCACCTAATTTATATGGGGCGCTATACATACCAGGTGCAAACTTAACTTAACCACTTAGGGATGGAAAGTGTTTGTACGGAACCCTCGGTGCGCGAGTCCGACTCGCACTTGGCCGGTTTTTTTTTTATGACCCGAAACCCGACTTGGTTGGGTTAGGTTTAGGTTATTTTTTTGTATGACCCGAAACCCGACTTATGAGGAATATGTTGTACAGGTGAAGTGAACGTATGTGAACAATACGGACTGGTAAAAAAATGCATTTAGCGAAAAATACGATTAGAAAAAAAAACGTGTAAGAAATTAAATGCCGGCCATAATGACGAATGGAAAATAAGCAATTTGGGGGAAAACGCGAATGGTAATAAAACGACTGGGGAAATGAAATATTGGGTAATTCATCTATACACTCTTTGGTACTGCCTGCAGGACATCACTAATGATCACGTGTTTTCACAGAACAGAAAAAACAGTTTTTTCTATTCCGTGCGTGTTGTCGTAAGAATCGGTAGAAAAAGGACAGCTTAATTGCTTTCTTCATTTGATCAAAAGGGACAGACATATTGACTTGACGTTCACTAGTTCCAAGTGACCAATGTAAAGAGAACGTGGTTAGACTGGTTAGGAACAAAATCTTCATTTTATACAATGAAATAGACTCATCTATGGAATGTTATACAATCTTTTTAATAACTTGAAGTCCTAGAGGCCTTTCCACACCACTTAGCACTACAATTTACCATGTTTTAGCATGTTATTTATTTAATTTCTTTTTTCGTTGACGTACGCACGGGTCATAAACAAGGACGCAACTAAACCACAGTATAATAAAGAGTACTAACGTACAGTATGGACACTCCCTGCCTCCCACCGAAAGTGCCGCCCACCCGCGCTCGGTTGGTTACCTCGCAGTTACCGGCTGGCAAGGACGCGACGACGCGGTGCGCAGAGCGGAGGCCACGTATAATATTCAAATATTAAACAAATACTTTTGTAATGGGCGTGTGTTGTGCTGTGTACGGTTGTTTAGGCTCTATAAACAACAAAAATAAAAGAAAGTTCTATAGATTCCCATTGGATGAATCAAGGCAAGTACATACCCAGTTATTTTCAGTGTTTTATGTTTTAGTAGAAAACCAACTTACAATAGGTACTTGTTTAATATTTTTTTTGCCCTATCCGTTTTCGATCTAAGCCTATCAGATCACACTGAAAACAACACAATATATAAATGAACCAAAATCATGTTTTCAACTTACGTAATATTTTGGTGGCCTGAATTTACTTACAAAAATTTAGTTACTTCGTTTATACTGATTCAAAATAGGAAACTATTTGTATAAATCGAGCTTAGATACCCGACTTACAGCGTAATATTATTCTAATTTCTTCCTAATTCGCGCAATGAGTTTTTAGTCATATCGAATTTGAACGCGGGCGGAATTAGAAATCGTAGTTTAACATTAGTTTAATTATAAGCACACAAAATTAATTCGACGCCGCTATTATAGTTGGATTTATCTAAGCTGAGCTAATCCACTTAAGAACTGAATACCATTGAACAAACCACAACTGGTAAACCGCAAATTAAGATAACGAGCTCGTAGTAAAAGCAGATTGTAACCACCTTGGAAGGTTAATATAGATTATCGACTCTATTTCCTTGGACATTAGACTACAAAATGCACTAACAGAATAATGGTGATCATAACTTTTTGGAACTTTACAACCGTCTGACCCTGCTCAAGAACGTATTCTCTTGAAAAAGGACTATGATCTCTCGTCAACAAACATTTTAAACCTATTCAACAAGGAATAAGGCTGAAAATTCAATATCCACGCAATGTAGTACTAACCTTTTGTTTGTAAGTAACTGGTTGGCGCCAGGTTCGCGTTTATGAGCACAAAAGCAGATAGGATTGTATTAGACACAATGCTATTGTGAATGCAGGTAAGAGGATTAGCTCAGCTTGTAATACTTTAACTATACAAGGTCATCTCATATTGCTGCACATTGTGTTGATGTGTTCCCGACTCGTGCGTTCAAAATGGCGGCAACCCTAGCATGTCTTATCTCACTCACACAAGCATGGTACGCGTTCACCTACACGAGCTTAGACTGTGTGCGTAGCAACGCGTTTCTTTCATACATTTGATCGCCATTGTCCGAGGTGTGACTAAACGGTGGCGCCCGTGTAGAAACTTTTATATGATCGCAGTACCATACCGCTGGTGCGCGCGGGTCGCCTTACATGCTCCGTCTAGTGGGGGTTGTCTGTGAGCTATATAATGTAAGTACATAGTGCAAAGCAAATATTATTGTGATTGTTTTTGTTTTTGACGGCGGCTGGGCCGCGGCGCGGTGCGGTGTGGGTGGCGATGCATAGAATCGGTGCCGTGTTCGAATCGATCTGTGAATCGATGTTTCTGATTCATTTTCGCGCGGCTTATGTTTCCCATCACTAAATTACGCTCGTGACGTCAAAGTACCTACGCAAAATGTTACACGCTCGTTCTCCTTACAAATTGCTGAACTCTTTCCTTCTATCTTGATATATTTCTGTGAACAGAGCACTTGCTCTTTATCTGGTGATCCCGAAACCTTCTATCATAGATATGGGTAACTTTTGTAACACAAAGGAATCAATTAAATTTTATATGAATCATAGCCCTTAACTATTTAAGTACATTTTTTTTGAAAATGACTTACGTTTCCAACCGCCATATTTACACCACTTTGAAAAATTGCGGTAAACTGAATAGACACAAAAAGGCTATATACTTATCCGAACCTATTATACATATATTTGTTCCTTGGTCATGGATGTTATCTATATATCTATATATGTACTTCTAATTAGTCGTCTAGTACGCGTAGTACAAGAATTGCTTAGTTTGGGACTAGGTCGAATTGTGTAAGATTACCCCTTATTATTTATTTATTTATTAAAGAAGGACATTAAATCTGAACATGTATTTCGCGTGCCATAAATTTTGTCATCTTTTTTTGGCACGCGAAATACATGTGCTTCAGTCATTTATATACCTATACATTTTCGTATCACGAACGACGTGTTGTTAGTGCTTGACACAATAAAACATCGTCAATGCTGTTGTCGATAAGTAAGTCAGAAGAAATAAGGTGCAAAATCGTAACATGCATTTACATTCAACCCTCTACTTAATACCAATGTTAAATAAGTTATCATTTTTTTTCACACATAGCCCTTATTAATTTAAGAAGTAATTATTGGCATAACAATGTGACATGTATTCGAGTTTCACGACAATGTGAATATCCATACTAATATTATAAATGTCAAAATGTGTCTGTCTGTCTGTTACCCCTTCACGCTTAAACCGCTGAACAGACTTAGATGAAATTTGGTATGGAGATAGTTTGAGACCAGGGAAAGGACATAGGATACTTTTCATCCCGAATAAATAAATTTAGTGTTCCCGTGGGATGAGCGGGTAACACCGCGGGGCACAGCTAGTTCTTATATAATTATGGATTTGCTATGAGTGGTTATCGATAACAGATTTGTCGCTATTATTATTATGTGAGCACTAACCACCT
Organism: Apotomis capreana; assembly: GCA_947623375.1. Classification (NCBI taxonomy): domain Eukaryota; kingdom Metazoa; phylum Arthropoda; class Insecta; order Lepidoptera; family Tortricidae; genus Apotomis; species Apotomis capreana. The sequence continues at coordinate 4,063,029 of OX392501.1, forward strand.
GTTGTTCCTGCTAGAAATATATTTAGGTATATCATCTATTATCCTCTTAGATGTCTGTGCGAATACTCGTAACGAAAGAGTCGATATTTGTAGTGATGTGGAAGTGGACCGATTGTAGATGTAATATATTTTTATATGTAGTTTTACATATTGCGCAAATGCTATTTTTGCAGTATTGTATTGTATTGGCATTAAATTCTGAATAAATGTTTTTACCAACGGAATAGCATTCATGTAATTTTCTATAATTACGCACGCACTGTGTGAATGAGTTATGCCGGCTATACTACTCGCGTGGTTGACCGAGTCTCGTTGACCGAAGCTACCTATCTATCTATCTATCGTATTCGCCCAACCTCGGTCCGCTTCGCTAGTAGTGTAGAGCTTTTATTAGGCTACGTCTCCACCAGATGATGATGGATGTGCAAGTGGCATAAAACAAAATCTTTGGGCAAGCCGATGAGAATCGAGTCATATCCTCTATTGGTTCTTAACAAACAGCCCTCGCACATTCTCGCACATCTCTGGTTGAAACGAATCTTAAGTTCGAAATTCGATGTCCGTACCGTGCCGTCCTGCTCGATCTCCTGTCAAGCAAGATTTGAACGAGCAGGACGGGACAATCCGAAGTTCGAATTTCGTGCATCGGAGTAACCCTGGCCTGCTGCCGTCCGACGCAACTAAATAGTACCTACCTACATATAAGTGTAACGAGACGTTTTTTTATTTCCCCACCTTGAGGTTGTGAGTGGGGTAGATAACAGATGTATTTAATATCTTAGAGATTTGTCTATTTATCTTTTTTTATTTTATTAAACCAGAAACTTTTTCTTGCGAAATTTTCATGTGCTGAAATTTTAATTTATGATTAAAGTGGGATGGACCTCAAGAAATTAGTTTCACTAGCCTAATTGGTAATGTGATCGTGTTGGCATTCGAGAGAGAGTACGAATTCCGCTCTAGCTTTTTTTTTACTTTATGGTTTAGTATGAACTATATCCTCTCTACAGCCGTTCTTGAATTTTAAAACAAATAACTTAGAATAAAATTGTAACATTAGTTAAGATTATATAAAGGTTGAAAAGGAGGATGGGCAGATTTGTACGGACTCTGGCCTAGGGACCAATAACGACAAGCCATATATCATTGGAAAGGTTTTTTTATTCGCTACATCTTTTTGTGTGGCCGAACATCTCAAATCGCTGTGTAAAAAAAAGTTAATAATAAAGCGATATAGGAACTTAGTATCGAAAACCCCTACACTATACTCGTAACGTTTCAACTCAAAATTATTTTATGCAGCGATAACTTTAATCACTTTCTGGCATAGTAAATATTTAAACGTTTTCGAACTTAGAATATATGCTATCCAGCGACATATCGCTTGTCTTTATTGGTCAATTAGCCCACCTTCCTTTAAATTTATATCCCATTGTGACTTTTTTTTGTAATATCTCTTAGTATTTATTTTCATGGCAGTTTTGTGCTAAATATCGGGTTGCTCACAGTTGTATTAACTAACACATAATAAAATCATATCATGTTAAAAAAAAAATATTTTTACTTTTACCCTTTTCTATAAAAGTACAAATATAAAAGAAAATTTAAAAACAATCTGGCACAAACCAATTTTTCTCTGATTAATGTTTACTTAGTATCTACGGAATGAAATAAACACAATAAAAAAATCAACTAATCAACTTAATAAAAAGGTAATTAATACAAAATCAAAAGCCTCAAAAAGTAGCATCTACATAATTCTAAACACTGTGTATTTTGACGTCACAAACCACAGACGGTAATTACTAATTAACATCGGGGGGCACGGCAGTGCCCCCGTCAAGTCGAGCGCGAAGCAAACACTGCCGTACCATCCTTTACTGGAACCATTTCGCCGCATTTTCAGGCCCCTATTTGAGAACCTCTGGATAAGACCAAAACGCAGAAATTTTCGTCATCCAGTAAGCTATAATCACATACTTAATTTCCAAAATTTCAAGTCTGTAGGTCATTTAGTTCCGAAGTTATGCGAAAGCAAAGTTTCGCATTTATGACACTCACTCACTCATGATCATCAGTAAAGAACTAGTACTTCCCATCGAAATTTGGTACAGAGTTAGGGTTTAATGGCCACATGAAGCGAAAACTATAAAAATTGGCCAAGTGCGAGTCCGACTCGCGCATGAAGGGTTCCGTACCATAAAACAAGTTTGTTGTATGGGAGCCCTTAAATATTTATTTTATTTCATTTTTAGTATTTGTTGTTATAGCGGCAATAGAAATAGATCATCTGTGAAAATTTCAACTGTCTAGCTATCACCGTTCTTGATATACAGCCTGGTTACAGACAGACGGACGGACGGACGGACAGCGAAGTCTCAGTAATAGGGTCTCGTTTTTACCCTTTGGGTACGGAACCCTAAAAACTAGGATAATCCAACATCTGGAGTACGCTGATTAGAAAACACAAGAGCCCTACCAAACTATTAGAGATCGACATACCGCCTTTACAAAAAATATTCAACTTGTTGTTGTGTTCGGTTGGCCGCCGCCGCGACTGATCGTCTCTCCTGATGATGGATCGCGTACCGATTCGAAGCATGTCGAGCGTTATTCGACTTCTACGACGTGAGTAAACTCGTTTAAGTATTTTAATATTCAACTTGGTGGGCCGCTTCATTTGATGTCAAAAATCCAAGGTCTGAAGTATTTTTACGACGCGTTTGGCTCGGTTTGTAGACACCTGCCTACTGAGCCGGCAGTCCCGGGTTCGAATCCCGGCCAGGGCAAATATTTGTGTGATGAACTCCAATATTTGTGCTTGGGTCAAAGTTCAAAGTTCAAAGTTCAAAGTGCTTTATTTGTAAACATAGGTCACACTGAATAATACAGAGGTGTTCGATACAATATAATGGTCCACTATGTTTTGCCAGTTGGCGTACAAACTAAGGAAGTTTCTTAAATACTAAGCAAATTAATAATTGATACATGAAATTAGGGTGCGCAATGGTATGTCAAATATATAAAAAGAAAAAAAAAATATAATTATGTACATAAAGTGTCAATATTTAAATAATCGGAAATTGAATAAAAGCATTTATCTAACAGTAGTTTGATTATGTTGCGTTTAAATTGAGGCATGTCTAATTGTTTTAATTTCAGTGGCAATTTGTTGTACACCCTAATTATGAGCGAAATGGCACTTTTTCGCATTAACGCTGTTTTTTAAAAAACTGCACATATGTTCTCAGCCCGTTCCATATGCCTGCCAGTCACATTCACTTTTTTAAACATTGTTTGATTACTTTTAACAAATAATAGAGCTTCAAGAATGTAGAGAGAAGGCATTGTCAAAATTTTCAATTCCTTGAAGTGTGGTACACAGCTATCAGTTTGCTGGAGACCACGCATTGCTCGAATGCATCTTTTATGTGCTTTGAAGACCTCTTCTTTACTTGAGGAATTACCCCAAAATATGATTCCATAGCGCAGCGTTGATGCTACAAAGCCGTGATACGCTGTTAATACGGCATCAGGGCTCGCTCGCTTTGATAACTTGTGGAGAGAGTAGGCATATTGATTGAGTTTACGGCACACCTGTTCAGTATGGGCTCTCCATGACAAGTGATTATCTAAGTGCACTCCTAGAAACTTAGTGGTTGAGACTGATTCAATATCCGTCTCTTCATATCTACAACAAATAGGCGGTGGAGGTTTACGCTGGTAGAAATGCATAATTTTTGTTTTGTCTACATTAATTAATAAATTGTTTGCATTAAGCCATTTAACAATGTCATCAATAGTGTTATTAATTTCATATTCATAATTTTCTACATTATTACATTTTATAATTACAGTGCTATCATCAGCGAACAAGACCATGGGGTATTTAATATGCCTAGGAAGGTCATTGATGTACAGTAAAAATAGAAGAGGTCCGAGAACACTTCCCTGAGGTACACCGTATGTGATACGCCTCTTTTCAGATTTAAAAGTCTTTACATGCTTAGTGCGCAAACAGATTTGTGAGAGTTCGGTGTATTGTTCTCTATCACTCAAGTAAGACTTAAACAGATCCAAGATGTTGCCACGAATACAAGGTCATGGTTGTTCTATGTATTTAAGTATATATTTATCTATATAAGTATGTATATCGTCGTCTAGTACCCATAACACAAGCCTTCTAGAGCTTAATTTGGGACTAGATCGATTTGTGCGAGGTTGTCCGATATTTATTTATTTATTTATTACTTATCTGATGAAGAACCCTCAGCTGGTCTCAGCTGTATTAGATAGATATGGTAATGTCCCCTTCTACTATTGGTACATAAAAAAAACAACAGTCATTGCAAAAATCTAGCGTAGTGGGACACATCTTCTAATTTAATCTAGCCTATAGCGTCCCACTGCTGGGCGAATGCCTCCCCTTCTATAGTACTTATTATCTAAGCTGACCCTATCCACTTACCTGCATTCACAATAGCATTGTGTCTAATACAATCCTATCTGCTTTTGTTCAAATAAGCGCCGACCTGGCGCCAACCAGTTACTTACAAAAAAAGGTTAGAACTACATTGCGTGGATATTGAATTTTCAGCCTTATTCCTTGTTGAATAGGTTTAAAATGTTTGTTGACGAGAGATCATAGTCCTTTTTCAAGAGAATACGGTCTTGAGAAGGTTCAGACGGTTGTAAAATTCCAAAAAGTTATGATCACCATTATTCTGTTAGTGCATTTTGTAGTCTAATGTCCAAGGAAATAGAGTTGATAATCTATATTAACCTTCCAAGGTGGTTACAATCTGCTTTTACTACGAGCTCGTTATCTTAATTTGCGGTTTACCAGTTGTGGTTTGTTCAATGGTATTCAGTTCTTAAGTGGATAGGGTCAGCTTGCCTTACTTCAACTATACTTTTAATACGCATAAATAAAATTAAATGAAAACTCTGGATAAGACTAGACTGGCTTTTAAATATACTTATACTTACAAGTTTACAAGAAAAAATAGTCGAACGATAAACTTTATTCTACTCGAACATTACACAAATTAAATAAACAAATAACACTAAAATATTTATTTCGCTCAAAATTTGGTCAAAATATTATAATGCATTGGACTAAGAGTGGCGGTGATACCCGCACACGTCGCGTCGCTAGATGGCGCTGACTGTATTTTAAAACGCGCTTTCGTTTGTTTTTCCGATAATCTTATATTTATTTATTACAATTTAACACTGACAGTTCAACCTTACGTGCTAATTGTTACTTTAATTACATTATTTATGTGAACTAATTATTTCTACAATTACTAATTATGTCAACTTACATACTATTATTCAGTTAATAACAAAATATACATTATTATAATTATACCCGTGTCTCCTTACGCTATACAAAAACAACTAGGTACTTAACTTAAATACGAGGCTATGGCTACCTAAATTGAGCTCGGGGTCACTCTTGCCTCTAGAAAACGACATGATGCGGTTAAAAATCTAGATTCTAGGGTGAAGAAAATATCGAGTTGGCTGTCACTATCAAGAATAGCATTCAGGAGTGATAGGGCTTGGTGCAAGGGGGGGACGCGAGAGCACGAGTCCTGGCCAGGGGGATGGCGAAAAAGCCGCGGCGGCGGTCACGCCTGAGCAGGGTGGGAACACGAGGGACCCGTATACGCATTTGCGAAAGAAGTTGCGGATTTTCTACATGACCTCGGATAAGTTGGAAGAAATATTTAATTAAATAAATATTCCTCCGAGCCTCCAGGGACGTGTACTCTACCATACCCAGTAGGGTGTTTCATCTTTGTATGGAAAAAAATAACTGTGTATTTTTTTAATACTTCGATTGGGGATCCTCTATAATAAAATAAAATATTTGTTCCAAATTTCAAGAAAATTTGAGGACGTTTAGAGGTTGCGCAAACTAACCACTTTTACAACAAATATTAAAATTCGTAATAGTTCTGAAGTACTGATTTTATATTTTATAAGATGTTAATCATAAATATCTCTGTTTGGAAGTAAAGAGTATACCCGTAGAGAAGTTTAAATGTAAGTACATAATTAATTAAACTATTGTTCAATTTCTATAAAGTCAGAGCCTTCAAGAGATTGTATACTAAAACTATACTTTTCTTTGAAAGAGCCTATGTTCATAGAAATTCATTAGAAGAAGCTTTACTGAAAGTTGAATTTAATGTACGTTACTGCTTTTTTATGCCAGCTAAGTTTTTTTTAATTTAATACCCCAAAAATGGTTAAATTCTTATTTGAATAATGCTCAAGAATTTACGTATTTGTTGCTAATTCCACAATGTTGCGCAACCTCTAAATAATGTTCAATTAAGCTGAAATTTGGCACAGAGGCCTTTTGGGTAAGTGCGATCAAGGATTTGAGCGAAGTCACATGAAAATCAAACTTTTTGAAATATGAAACACCCTAATACCCAGTAGGAAGAGAGACGGGTACATGAAGGGGTAGAAACCGTACATTATCCTATACAGGAATCGCACAAACGATAACTATATATGGCGAAGTGGCAACCGGCCGCGTTACAGTCGTTTACGACATTCTTCTACTGCGCTTGGAAACGTTTGCTAGGGATTAGGAGGGATTATTTGCATTTCGTTGATTTCGCTTATTATTTTGTGAGGTTTGCTAAGGTTAATTAGCAGGTTGTTATAAAACAATATGCCCACGTTTCTACAAAAAGAAGTGAAATCCCACCAAAAACATTCTGTAAAAAACTAGCCAAGTCTCGATGGAGCTGCTTGTTTATCTCTAAAAAGTAATGAAAACTAAACAAAGTCGTACCAAGTCTAAGGTTCCTTACTGCGATTTCTTTATTATTATAGTTAATGTTGTATGACTTGGCCGTTGAAGGGTACACAAGGGTAGGTACAAAACCAGGTGCTCCATGACACCATTGCACCAATCTGTCGCCAGAACCACAGATTAATATAATAGTTCTTCGAACAGATACCCATGTCTGAATAAAAAGGCAAATACCTACTGCTTTTCATGCCTACTCAATTTAACAATGGAGCGACCTTGAACGCGCGGGTCGATGGCCGCACGTGCCGGCAAAACGAGGCTAGGGTTGACACCGCTTAGAAACGATTTTATAAAAAGTCAAGATAAATGAAAATACGATCGATTTATTTAAATTTATTAGTCAAATTTAATTATCATTAGGTACCTACTAGAAATAGGTATTCACATGCGCTGCGGCACACCATCAAAATCGTTAGGTATATCGGAATCTTACCTACCTATTCTATCTGAACATACCAGAAACCTGAAACAAAAACAAACACAACAGGTACCTAAGTAACCTAAATATATCCCGATGACAGTAGGTACTTACTAAATAAAGTTTGGTAGGTGCCTATATACAATAATGTGTTACATATTGTATAATACTAGCATTACAAGCTTCGAAACAGTCACTAGGTAAAAGTTGTTTTATAATAATCTGATCACGCGTTTCATCTTTGCGAATGCATTCCTTGCAAAAAGTCTTAAGTGTCAAGAACAACCCCGACGTTTACGCCCTTTTTAGGCCGTGCAATGCACTCTCCCGCCACACGCACTAAACTGATTTGGTAAATCTTAGTGAGTAAATTATTGTCACTTGTTGATATAGGTAGTGGATGTTTTCTATGAATTTAAGTATATTAAGTAGGTAGGTTTATTTATTCAACATTACATGTATCTATTATAACAGTGTATGCAATGCGTTTCTAGGTAGGTGCTTATTAAGTTCTAAGAATTTTTAGTAACATTTCATCGTCTGTCGGCAAAAAAAAAAAGGATAAATGACTGTTGCTTTTATGTTTTTACACCCCGCAACACTGCAGCGTGTTGGTCTCATTCGCGACGAAGCCATTTTTTTTGGTGATTTTATAGCGCGACCGGCGGCGTCCGGCCGTGAGCGCGTGTGGCAACCGACTGGCTAAGCGTGTCGGCCACGACAGGCGACGTGTAGGTATCGTTCTGGGTTCCCACGGTACAGATGGGGGGCACTGCCAGAACCGCTACCCATGGACGATGGAAAACTGCCACTTGGAAATCGTTGATTCAATAACCAGTCAATTGTAGGCTTGATAAAGCTGCGTATTTCAATAATACTTATGTATAGGCGAGCCTGAAACAAACAGTATAAAAAAATATTTCCAGTACAGACCGGACCTGTAATCATTGATAGAAGTCCGTCTGTACGTCTATTTTATGTTAGATCGGTGGTCGATTTGACGCTCCAAAAAGAGGAGAGCAGAAGTCAGAATTGTCAATGCTGAATGCATGTGCATGTGTTGCACAATCAACAACAGCCTAAAATGAGACACTAGCGTCAAATTACCAATACCAGTATGGGCTATTATCTCGCTTAACAAACATAGGTACAGTAGCCGGCAAACAACTTGAGCGTGACCTTGACTGCGCAGTAGCCGATTTACGTACAAATTTACATGCGCAGATCCGCCATTTTGGTTCAAGTTGTTTGCCGGCTACTGTAGTTACAACAGATATAACATTACGTGTAAACGAAATTGACTTGTAGCGGTTCTGGCGACAGATTGGTGCAATGGTGTCATGGAGCACCTGGTTTTGTACCTACCCTTATGTACCCTTCAACGGCCAAGTAACACAACATTAACTATAATAATAAAGAAATCGCAGTAAGGAACCTTAGACTTGGTACGACTTTGTTTAGATTTCATTACTTTTTAGAGATAAACAAGCAGCTCCATCGAGACTTGGCTAGTTTTTTACAGATTGTTTTTGGTGGGATACTCATTTACTTGTCAACTAGCACCTCTAGCACAACTGTTACACGCGACTACTTCTCGCGCGAGATAATTGCCCGTCTCTTTCTGTGCAGTAATGTGAGAGGGTGACGGGTAGCGCTATGTCGCGCGACAAGAGTCGCGAATAGTTGTGTTAGACGGGCTGGTAGCACTGACAAGTTCCGGATAAGAAACCAAGAAACAAATTACCTACCTACTTTTATGATAAATCTATATTAAAAAATATATACTTATACTTTTATAAAGTTTCCTTACTTTTTATCATTCTTGTTCATATTTTTTTTGAACTGGCGAACTTTATTAATAACATCATCTGATGTATCCATAACAAGCGCCCTCACCAGTCCACCCATATTATTCTGGGAAGCAAGTTCAACAATACCATCAAAGTTCTCCGGCGTGATTGTTTTAATAAGTTTAGCGATACAATCTTCCTTCAGTTCGTCCATCAAGTAGCGTGCAGCAAACAGCAGCAGTGACTCCAGGCCCTCATCAGGCAGAGTGCCCAGGTACATGTAGTCCTTCAGGTGCTGAAGAGTCTGCACAGTTACTCCGTCTACCTTGACCCGGCTTTCTCCAGTTTCCGTCCACTCCCCACCCAACATAGTCCTGAACATGTCGCTATGAATGTAGAGTACGGCCTTGTGCACCGCCACGGTGCCATCAGCTGTGTGTAGTTGGAAATCAGTTAACTTTGTATCTTCATAAAGTCGCTTATTTACGAACATAGGCATCTTAGATGTTTCTTCATCCACAGTAATGTTTACTTCCGTGGTATATGATAACGTATACAGTGATTCATATCGTAGCTTGATTTTACCATTGTAGTTTATCGTCGGTAATACAAATTCTACCCACTCCTCTGACAAAGATATTGGTTTAGAAAAAAAATCACAAGATAGACGGACTGTCAATTTTCTTGTATTTTCATTCTTTATCATTCTTAGTGTAACTTGAATTTCTTGGCAACTTATATTCTTACATTTTGCAACAACCTGAGCCAAGTCATCAATATTAATCGGGTCAGTAGTGAAGTCAGTACTTGAATAATCCAAGTGTGAAAAGTAAATGTTCAACCTCAAGGTAGCCCCGCGCTGATGAGTGGTCACGATCATGAGGCTGCAAAGTAAACGAACAGTTAAACGTAAATACACAAATTGATACAAATATTCTTGGTATGTAATTTTTTTAAAGTATATGTATCGTAGCTTTTATTAGGACTCTCAGATACGTGCCGAGCCGTGTATCCATGTAATAACTAATTAAGTAATCCCTAATGCAAAAGTTCCATAAACATTAAATAATTAGATAAGTATCCGGAATGAAGAGGAAAAAAACTAGGTATTCGAATAAATTTAATTTATTTATCTACATATGTTCCTCCTAGCTCAACACACTTAGACTAACGCTTCTCCAGGACCATTATTCCATTTTTATATTTTTTTTTGTCAAGGCCTTCAAAATTGCCATTATCGGCGTCAACCACTTCAGTGTTGGACGAAAATTTCTGCCCTCCTAACTATTGTTTCAAATTTGGGAACAGACAGAAGTCACAGGGGGCCAAATGTAGCGAATATGGTGGGTGGGGCTTCTAGTTAGGCTATAGAACAGGACAACACGCACATCATGTTCCCATTTCTTCATTAGATGGCGTGACCGGAACGCATAAATCGCGGTCTCACTACTACCATCTGTTGGATAATCGAGGGAAAGAATATAGCCAGTTGAATAGCCAGAGTTAGGGTGGTTCCATTTTCTTGTACGACTTCGTGCATCTGTACTAGTATAATATTATATAATCTGTGGTAATAGGGTCCCGTTTTTTTACCCGTTGGGTACGGAACCCTAAAATCGAACGAATGAAACGAACCTAAGTATACTCACAAAATTTCATGAGAATCGGTTGAGAAATGCGAGCTCTAGGCGAGAACAGCTGGAAATCCGGACATCCGGATACGAAAATATTTTAGGCCAAATTTTTTATAGTTACCTAATATGTCATATTTTAAACTGCTACTGCTATTCAAATATACACTAAGTATTAACGTCAACATCTTAATTCTAATTTTTATTTACCAAAATCCTTATTTTATACTCTTCAAACTAAACCCCACGTAGGTATTACATAAAGAACATATTCTAGAAGAAAAATATACTCCAAAAAAAGAAACATCGATTATTGTAGTAGCACGGGAAAAAACTACTGTTAAAAGCGCAAGCGGTACCGATTCATTAAATTAATTGTACATTATATACTTGCCTACTGAGCCGGCGGTCCCGGGTTCAAATCCTGGCAAATATTTGTGTGATGATCTCGAAGATTTGTGCTTGGGTCATGGTTGTTCTATGTACTCGTATTTTAAGTATATGACGGTGAGAGCCGTAGATTATCGACAGTATTCTCGTCTTCGAGGTCTGGTGGTTGAGGGGCCGTGGCGTAGGTTATACTCGAGCAATTGAATATACGAACACTTTCACGATAATGTTGTTTAATTTCACAATTTGGATCTTAATTTAATTTCATAATGTTAAATCACAGAATCTAATAACTAGTGGTCGAACCGACAGAATCGCAAAGCAAGTGATCACGACCGTAGCTCACCAAGGAAATGAATCACTTGCCCGGCGAGCCCGCCCGCATGCAGCGCAACCGGCTGTTACGTCACACGGCGTTCGCCACAACTTTCATAATCGACTAGGTATTATGGTCGTCAATTGACGATCTTGATCTCGAAGTTATCGCTAACCACGACATATTATATATATTTATCTATATAATATGTATATCGTCGTCTAGTACCCATAACACAAGCCTTCTTGAGCTTAATTTGGGACTAGATCGATTTGTGTGAGGTTGTCTGATATTTATTTATTTATTTATACTTTCGATCTCTGTATTACTGATATACGCGTATGTATTACTGTACTACCATTAGACAGTACCGTCAATGGAACTAGTGACACATTTATGCAACGTAAGTACCTTAAAAAAAACCGGTCAAGTGCGAGTCGGACTCGCGCACCGAGGGTTCCGTACAAACACTTTCCATCCTTAAGTGGTTAAGTTAAGTTTGCACCTGGTATGTATAGCGCTCCATACAAATGAGGTGCAAAGTTAACGCAACCAATCCCTTTGTTGTATGGGAGCCCCCCTTAAATATTTATTTTATTTTATTTATAGTATTTGTTGTTATAGCGGCAATAGAAATACATCATCTGTGAAAATTTCAACTGTCTAACTATCACCGTTCTTGAGATACAGCCTGGTGACAGACGGACGGACGGACGGACGGACGGACAGCCAAGTCTCAGTAATAAATAGGGTCCCGTTTTTACCCTTTGGGTACGGAACCCTAAAAAACTGATCGATATCATTTTATTTATTTTTGTCCACCAGTGCCAACCCTACCATATTAGGTATAAATTTTGCGCGCTCGTTAGAAGCTTAGTCTCTGTTCCGTTTCTTTACTCATGTGGCCTCGCGGCGAGTGGACGGCGCGTACAGTTAACGTTTCCCGCGCAACCTGTGCTGTACGATGTCGAAAAATAAAAGTCGGGCATATTGTTTTTGTGGCAACAAAGACGATTGAAAATGATTTTATTTGTACACATTAAAGTCTCCGGAATAAAAGATTTTGTTTAAGAATTAACGTTTACTGGGGCACTATTGACGCGTAACTATTAAAGTCTGGGTATTTCTTTAAATTTCTTTATGGGGGCGCCTAGCTTTTTTTCGAAATAATTGCATTGGTTTGATTCCATGCTGTGTTGTTATTACTGAAGATTTAGTTATACAATCAATATGTGAAATATTTAAGGATTCACTTTATAATACGTTATGTTTTAGAAAAAGGATTACTTGTAGTTTCCTCGATAGTATTTTTTAAAGTTACCTCAAAAAAACAACATATACCCTTAGTATGTCATAAATACTGCAGGGAAAGTTATCAGTTTTTTAATAATAACATAACAAGATGTTATCTATAATGTATGCGTCTTACATTTTCAAAATCTGTATTATTTTAATAATTAAACCATGATTTCTGCACTCCCAGGCACGCACATCAATCACTGCAATCACAATAAAAAAAAAAATTCGTCTGCGGCATATATGGCTGAAAATGTTCAAAAAAACCTCTGCTATCACCCCCGTAAAGCTTTGCACCTAGCTACCAAACACCCTGTATAAAATGCATGTGCAATTGAAGGAATGTTTACAAAAAAACATAACTGACTAGCAGTCGCGTGGCGTCAAACGAATTTCTAGGCAAGCCGGAACTTATTTTGGGCTACTTTTTCTTCGGAAGCAATAGAGAATGGTGTTCGTCCTGAAGTGGGCAACCCAGTGGGAATCGGGATGTGTGGACGCCACGCCTCTGCTGACTAGACTGGTTGACCAAACAAGCGAAGGCACGAGAAAAAGCTAGCGTTTACATAACGGAGGCAGCCCTAGCGCACATTCCAATGACGTTGCGTCACCCGCGTCCAATAGGAGCGAGTCAATGGAGGGGGCATCGATAGCGGTGGCAACGCCCACCGTCCAAACAACTGGTGTATCTGTTACGTAGTAACTTGTATATAATCTGTGCTCGAGTGCCGACAGCAGGTCCGTATCCAGTGGTCCGAGTGCTCTACTGTCCTACGCTACGGTCGGGCAACTGTGTCGCCTGCCGCTCGCCGACACGTCGCTAGCTTCGTGATGCTATTCGTAACTACGAATAGTATTTCATAGAAACACAAAGACCAGTAGTGTCGCTGCGACACGTCATTTGCTGCTGCTGTCTGTGGTCGGATACGAACCGAAACCGTAATAAAGGGCTTTCCATTTCAAAAATTATGCTATTATAATTTCGTTATTTTGACACACTTAGTAGGCAGCCACTTCCTGTACTGGCATTACCGTATATTTCGACACTCAAGGTACCTAACTACCTACCTATTCAAAATTTATACGGTATTTTCCGTTGACCTAGAACTGAAATTTAAAGTAACACCCGTCTTATCAAAATTTATTCGAATGACGAATAACGAATAAGAATAACCGATTTATTCGCGAATGACGAATGAAAACCACGAATGAATTTTCGTCATTCGAATAAATTATTCGCCGAATAAGTTATCGCGAATAATTTATTCGTCGAATGAATTGTCACGAATAATTTATTCGTCGAATGAATTGTCACGAATAATTCTGTGACTGTGACCCAAGTAACAAGGAGTATAAGTCAGATTTAAACTAACTTAAGGAGCTTAAGTTTCACAATAGAGTTATGATTATGACCTTTTGTTCTTAGTGAATATTGTTTGTTATTGACTGGAATAAATACGTTAGTATATATTTTTCTCAAAAAAATAAATAGTAAACCTAACTGTTGTTTGTCCTAGTAACGGAACGGAATATGATTTTTGCCTTACATTTTCTTTACTGGTGTAACTAAGACAATTTTTTTTATGATATACTGCACATCTTAGCCGGGGGGATATCTGAGCGTTTCAAACGCCCAACTTGGTTGGCACTCATTTTCAAAAATATAATACCACGTGATAGCTTCAGAAATATTAGGGAACTGTGATATGCACTGCAACTTAATAACTGATAAATATAAATTGTGGCGTTATCTGGGTAAAGGGACCTTACTGTCGGTATTGAGTTATGTATATGCCCATAATCTACATGCATTGAGCTATCGAACCATGTAAAAAACATGCATGTAGGTTCAATAGATATTTTTTTAAAAATAATTGAAACTCAAAAGTCAGAAAAGGGGATTATGAGAAAATTTAATTCAAACTTCTACACCCCATTAAAGTATGTTATTGTTGGAAGTTACATAGATAACATGCTATTTGAGGAGTAGATTGTATGGGCTTTCAGGTTTCAAGTACAATTTTGTAATTGTATATCTGTTTTCGTATAGTTTACCTTGCCAGTGCATCAAGTAAAAAAAAATATATTGATGGATTTTTTTATTAAATTCCTATTTATAGTGTATTTCCGTTAGATATTATAGAAGGAATAAATATTATATGTAATTAGACACTCAATAAGAGCTACTTCGATTTGAATCAACGTTGTTTATTATAAAAAAATATTTATTTTAACAAAAATAGCTTTGTGTTTATAAATCTAATTAAACAGTCAAAATCAACAAACATATACATCTACTACGCTAAAACATAGCCAAGTGAGATCAAATTAACAGAACAAATATTAAAAAAGTAGTTTTTTAAGTCTCAAAATTCAAGATAAATTTTAGTAAAAAGTTGGTACAACCACTTTATATTTTCTAAAAGGGAGCTTATCGTCGGTGGTAAAATATTTAGTGATACCATCTGATATCGACTATAAATTTATGTTTAATTTTGATACTCTTAATTTTTAGAGCACTTTAGTATTAAACTCTTACCAAAAACCTATAATTTTGGTTCGGCAAACACTAAATGATTAACGTATTTGAAAAGGGACCTTAGTGTCGGACGTAAAATGTTTAGTGACATAGTTAAGAATAAGTCTTGAAAAATACTTTTAATTTATATTTTGCTGCGTCGCCAGCCAAATTGACGCCAGATTTACACATGAGGCATTGCCGGTTGCCGGACCTACCATCCGATCACCGGACAATCCTCATGTGTATCGAAATGAATCCATTAATGGGAATTAGGAGACCCAAACACCGAGTCAGCTGGGAGACATTCACACAACAACTAGAAGAGACCACCACGTGCCACACTACTCCGGTCTCCACAGCTGACGAAGTGGAAAAAGCGGCAGACCTGGTCACAGCTGGACTATAGGCGGCGCTATCAACAGCCTCCCACACCATCCCCGCCACAGAGAGGCACACGCCCCTCCCGGCGAGGATTAGGAGCATGATCGAGGAGCAGCGCCGCCTGCGCAGAAAATGGCAGGCTACAAGATGCCCGACGATCAAAGCAGAGCTCAACGCCATGATCATAAAAACCAAGAAGGCGCTCACAGAACACAGGGCCGGGAGTTGGGAAAGCCACCTAGCGTCTGAAGAGGGTGATGTCCCCTTCATTCACCGTATCTGCAGACAGCTAGCGACAAAACCTGAAGCGATAAGACCACTCTTCGACCCTGTAGACAACACTCCACGCTACAAGGCTGAGGATCGCGCAGAGATCTTCGCCGAGTACCTGGAGGGACAATTAAGGCCCAACCCGATGCACAATGCAGAACACCAGCAGAGCATCACAGAACACCTGGAGGAACTTCCGAGGCACCAGCAAGAGCAGAGGAAGACGCGGTCTTCTTCTTCCCCTCCGTCTTTACAAAAACACTCTAGGGTGCTCTGTGTCGGCACGCGTCCTAACCAGCGAGAGCCCTAGATTCGGATTTTCTCAGCCATTAGGCTGCCATAATATGTAAGGCGATAGCTCTACTATTTTTAGGAACAAATATTATTAAAAAGCATTCGAAATACGTTTGATATGTTAACATTCGACGTAATAATATTTCGATATTTCAATTGTAGATATTCTGATTTTCGACATTTCGGTGTTCGACTATTAAACCTTTCGGTAATATAGATATTCAATATTTAGAATTTCGACCTTACAATCGTTCGAAGTATCAATTTTCGATATTTTATATGTCTATATTCAGATTTTCGAAATTTAATTATTCGATAATTGTACCATTCGATAATGTATACTTTCGATATTTTGAATTTCGACGTTATGATCCTTCGATATTCTTAATTTTCGATATTTTAACCGTCGATATTTTGTATGTCGATATTTCAATTTTCGATATTCAAATACGTACGTAAGTTGACTTCCAGAAGGTAATAAGTGATTACAGTTTCTAGGGCGTTTACGACCTTTTTATAGAGCTTATAATCTTTCTTAACGTAAACCTCGGGCTTAAAAGAGCAGTTTATTGTGAAGGATGAGCAACTACGGAACCCTACACTGAGCGTGGCCCGACATGCTCTTGGCCGGTTTTTTTTACCTGATATGACTTTGATCGACTACTGTCGTTTAACTTGAATTGCTTGAATGACAATTGAGTCATATTTGTCGCATAGAATGTACTAAAAAAACAAATCTTTACGTTTAATTGGTAGTTAGACAACTTTACCGGTTCTGTTTTATAAAATATCACACATTTAGTAGTAATTCAATATATTTATAAAGGCCGTTAGGCCCATTTGCGGTGTAAATCTGTGGCGCATTACTTTGGACTCGCTTGATCGACCCAAACGCCATCTCACTCAAACAGTGTCTTACGAGACGTCACATATACCACACAGAGTTGTAGGTAATTTTAAGTTAGATGTTAATTAATTGCGTATTTTTAACCCCCGACGAAAAAGAAGGGTGTTATAAGTTTAACATGTGTATCTGTGTATCTGTGTGTCTGTCTGTGGCATCGTAGCGCCCAAGCGGATGGACCAATTTAAGTGCGGTTTTTTTTAATCGGAAGACTTTTCCGTCGAGATGGTTCTTAGCTATGTTTGGTGGAAATTGGACCAGTAGTTTCCAAGATATTCAGCTTTAATTGGAACAAGTGACGAGATCTCAGCCAATAATGAAGTCAATAATTCCAAATTTTGGATAAATGATAAGTTTTATTAGGATTTTCTATATCACTCAGTAAATGAAGGTCTTATGATGACCAGCTAGTTGTTAATGGATTGCAGCTAATATTGAAGCCAAGGATTCCAAATTTTGGTTAAATGTTAAGTATTATTAGCATTTTCTATATGACTTACTAAATGAAGGTCTCATGATGACCAGGTAGTTGTTAATGGATCTCAGCCCATATTGAAACTAAGGATTCCAAATTTTGGTTAAATGTTAAGTATTATTAGCATTTTCTATATCACTCAATAAATGAAGGTCTCATGATGACCAGCTAGTTATGAAAGGATCTGAGCCAAGAATTTCTAATGTTGGTTAAATGTTAAGTTTTATTAGCGTAATCAACAGATTAATAAATTTTTGACAGTACAATAATTGGGGTGTAAGGGGTCCAATTTCCATCCACCGGACTCAAGCCAACCTCACCTGCACGCGGTGCACCCTGCCGAAAAACGAACGAGGTACTGGCGACCAACCCACCAACCCGCACTTGGCCAGCGTGGTGGGCTTAAGGCCTAAATCCCCTTCATGATTATGTACAATTCCCCGACTCGGCCCCCAGTGCCCGGCCGCTCTAGGGTCCCTGGTACCGACGGAATCCAGGTTAGCCCTAGAGTAGGGGGTGCTAAGAATCTCCGGGCGGGATCGAACCCCCGTCAAACGACCCAGGCAAACATACAGGATCCTGATTTTATACACGTTTGACCTACAACGTTCGGACTTTGATGTCAGAAGAGCGCCTTGTGGAACTAGAACACGCATTAAATGATGTCAAGTGGGACGTTGTAGGCCTTTCAGAGGTAAGAAGAGAAGGCGAACAGACAATTGAACGGGAAGATAATGTGTTTTACCACTTCGGAACAGCAGGCGGACTGTACGGGGTAGGATTTCTTGTCAAAAAGAAGTGGAAAAACAATATTCTCGAATTCTTGGGCTATTCTGACAGAGTTGCTGTGTTGAAATTGAGTATAACAAAAAAACATACCCTAACCCTTATCCAGACATACGCGCCAACTTTTTCACATAGCAACGATGAGGTAGAGGAATATTACGACCTCTTGAACAGAGCTTGCGATGAAAATCGAGGAACATGGACTATGGTTCTCGGCGATTTCAACGCTAAAGTCGGAGTACGAACTGAGTTGGACAGTAACGATATACTTGGACCACATGGCCTTGGCAGCCGGAATGACCGTGGCACTCGTCTCATCCAGTTCGCGTTTGGACAAAGCATGAGTGTTAGTAATACCTTCTTCTTCAAAAAGACACAACGTCGCTGGACCTGGTTCTCACCAGACGGTAACACTAAAAACGAAATCGACTATGTTCTTTCATCTCATAAACATATAATTTAAGACGTTTCCACCATCAACCAGCTTAAATATAGTTCTGACCATAGACCAGTGAGAGCGAGAATTCAATTTGACATGAAAATTCACCGGAAACAGCTTTTCGTAAACAAAATAAAACGTCTTAACAGAGATATACTAATATCTAACCACGATCAATTCAATTTGGAATTACGCAATAGTTTCGACCTACTTAATAATCAAGACAAAACAAACATAACAGTTCAAATGCAATACGATAATATCATTAGTAGCATAAAAACAGCTAGCAGCAAAATTAAACAAACTAGAAGAAACAACAACAAATTCACAAAAGAGACGATAAAATTGATAGAAGACCGTGAACGCATTAAAAATGACAAGTACCAGTACAGAATCATGGATAGAGAGGTGAAAAGAAGCATAAGAAGGGATATTCGTAATTTCAACACGAAACTCGTCGAGATAGCATTAAAAACTCATACTTCACTCCGAACGGCTAAGCAAGGTATCAATAAAGAAAGACCATGGATTACCAGCCTTCGGGATGAAAACGGAAAGAAATGCAGCAGTCGGGACCAAGTTACAGATATTTGCACAAAATTCTACAAGACATTATATTCTGCCGATCCTTTACCTTCACCCTCATCTACAACACTACCACGCAGTTATTTTTGCCCAGACACCATCCCTCCCATATCAGGTTATGAGGTGAACGCCGCTCTCAAAAGCATGAAGTATCAAAAGAGCCCCGGAGAAGACGGCGTTACAACAGAAGCCCTCAGAGAAGGAAAGACAACCTTGCTGCCCCATTTAACTAACTTGTTTGACTCCATCCTTTATAGCGGTACATTTCCAGCTCACTTGTGCCACTCAAATATTGTACTTCTGCACAAAAAAGGAGATAAGTCCGACATCAGTAATTACAGGCCAATTAGTTTGATATCACACATTTACAAATTGTTCATAAAAATAATTGAGAACCATATAACCATATAACCACAAACATCAGCCACCCGAACAAGCTGGTTTTCGACCTAGTTTCTCCACAACAGACCAGCTTCATACTCTGAACCAGATTATTGAAAAGTCCAACGAGTTCAACAAACCTTTGTATCTCGCGTTTGTCGATTACACCAAAGCGTTCGACAGCATCAAACATTCTGCTATATTTTCTGCCATGCAGAATCAAGAAATAGACTCCACATATGTTGAACTCGTGGAAACCGTTTACCGCAATAGCACAGCAAATATAAAACTACATGCACCCGGTCCAACATTTAGTATCGGAAAAGGCGTCAAACAGGGAGACCCGCTGTCTCCAAAATTGTTCACCAGTTGCCTCGAGGAAATATTTAAACAGTTGGCGGTCTCGTGGGAGAAAATGGGCATTGAAATTGGCGGTAAAAAGCTAACAAATCTACGATTTGCCGATGACATTGTTCTTTTCTCCCACACGGCATCCCAGCTACAACAAATGCTGCAAGATCTCAGCACGGCAAGCTTTCAGGTAGAACTCACAATGAATAGAGCGAAAACTCAGTTGATGACCAATGGAGCGAAGTATAGAGTCACGGTGGATGGGCAGGACATTCATTATGTCGACGAATACATTTACTTGGGCCAGATAGCTTCTTTCGAAAACAGGCAGTGTAAAGAAATCGATAGACGTATCGCAAACGCCTGGAAAAGCTTCTGGTCCATGAAGGCTTTATTGAAGGGTGACCTTCCTCTGTGTCTTAAGCGCAAACTCGTCGACATGTGTATACTGCCCATACTAACGTATGGTGCTCAAACCTGGTCATTGACTGAGGCTTTAAAGTCTAAACTGAAAGTTTGCCAGAGAGCGATGGAGCTCAGTCTACTAGGTGTTCGGAGGACTGATCGAATCAGAAACACGGAACTGCGCTCCAAAACTGGTATAGTGGATGTGGGTGTCAAGACCGCAAAACTAAAATGGGACTGGGCTGGACATGTCTGTCGCATGCATCCGGAAAGGTGGGCCACAATAGCAACCCAATGGATCCCACAAAATGGATATCGGAACCGAGGCAGGCCGAAAAGGAGATGAATCAGAATCAGAATCAGAATCAGACATTTATTTGTAAACATAGGTACATAAATATAACAGGTCTTACATTTAATAAAAACAGTATCACCATGTCTAGCCGTTAGGCATACAAATATTTCAAGTCAAGATGGAGCATGCAGTATATTACTTAAAGTCGTTATCTATATAAATAAAATTACAATTCAAAATCGGATAAGTATTCTCCTACTGAATAATATGCTCTATTTACTAAAAGCGCGAATAAGCTTTTTTTAAAATCTACAGTATCGTCTAAGCTAGACACATATTTTGGCAATTTATTTTAGATTCTAGGTGCCATTCCAAAGACACTTTTGGAGAGAAGAGCGGTTTTAGTAGGCTGAATTTGGATCTTATTACATCGGCGAGCACTGCTAACGTTAAGGAATTGGTTGGTATTCATGTTGTTTTTCACATACAATGCGGTTTCATAAATATATAGGCACGGTAATGTAAGTATGTTTAGCCTAATGAAATGGCGGATGGCGGGACGATCTGGACGCATTCTGCAAAGAATGGCAGAACCGCACTGGCAATAGGATCGAATGGAGAAAAGAAGGGGAGGCCTTTGCCCAGCAGTGGGACACCTAAATGGCTATACAAAAAAAAAAAAAAACAATAATTTGGTACCTTGGAGCTGAAGATGGCCGTAGGAACTCCTAAACAGCACAAGATAAACCCATGGTGTTTGGGCTCGTCTGATTGTTCTTGATGAGGAATTAACATTTGTTTAAGAAAGTACAGTCAATAATAAAACCGAGTCTCAAAAAAACTTTTTTTTTTTTTCTTTAACTGGGTCACTGTTTTTAACTTTCGGAATTCTGCTAAAGCTGAATTGTTATTAGGACTATTGAACAGGTTCCTTTGATTGAGGTCACAAAAAGCAACACCGTGCAAGATTTTAACGCGACTAAATGACACGTAAGCTTTGGCAAAAGTACTCTTGCCTAAGTGAATAACAGCTTTTTTAGGATTTTGTAATTTGTGTCAGTCTGTTGTCCACAGTTTAGCTCAGAGACATAGTGGTTGAATACATTAAAAAAAAAATGTGTAGGTACCTTCCCTACACGTAACAAAAGTGGGGATGTTTATCCCATGGTGTGGGGTATCGATGATTAGGTCTCTCAAAACTAAGTCAATTTACCTAGCACCAACTGCAATTTTTATGGAGCTAAGTAAGCCACCCGTACCGTATTTGGATCCTGTAGAATACAAACCTGGTTCTGTTTTAGGCCATAAGTAGCAGGTTCTTGCGACTCATGCAGTGCATTTAAAGTATATATTTTGATTGTCTTGGCTAATAACTTCGCCATTTTGCCATTATAAGCATTAACTAGTAGGTATCACTTTAACGATTTTTTCCCAGAATGTTGCTTAAGGCTATTGAAATCAAAATATATACTAAGTTCAATCTTAGAGAAGACGGCATTCATTACCACTGGCTTGGGATCCTGTTGTACCTACATATAGTCAAGGATCAAGCTCGACAAAAGATTGGAAACCCTGGACCTTAAACGGTGTAAAACAAAAATAGTGTCAAAAGAAGAAAATTCCGGGGCTAAACTTCTGTTTGTTTAAAAAATATGAAATAAAAATAAAATTAAAAATTTAAAAAACCCCGACATGACAACCAATAAAAAGAAAGAAATAAAATCTAAGAAATGTGCCTTTACAATGAACAGTAGAAAAAGAATCCAAGCTTCGTTGCGTCGGGGGACCGCTAAGTAAATGAAATGCAATGTACTGAAAATCGTAAAGTGGGAAGCCCAAATGCATACATGCAATTCTGCGTTGAAAAATATATTTCATTTAGGTACTTAGCGGTCCCCCGACGCAACGAAGCTTGGATTCTTTTTCTACTGTTCATTGTAAAGGCACATTTCTTAGATTTTATTTCTTTCTTTTTATTGGTTGTCATGTCGGGGGTTTTTTAAATTTTTAATTTTATACTGAGTTTTGTTATTCATGTTAGGATAGGATATTATGTCATAGGTTACATTTAATTTTGTTGCTTTTATGTAAAGATAAAAAGAAAAGGGCGTATTTTGGAGCAACAGTAAAACTTGAAATTACACGTAGTTCGTGATTTAAAATTCCTTAATGAGTACCGAGTGACTGCAGTCTCCAGAACTCTTTTTGCTGCCATACATGGGCCTAGAACTTCTGAAATCTTTCAGCAGATCACACTTATAAATGGATAAAATTGAAATTTCACGTATTTTCTGATGAATAAATCTTTTGTTCTGTTGAGTTGGACCATATTTTTTTGTCTAAGAGAACTTTAAATGTCACTTCATTAATTTTAATGTTTGAAAATAAATATTTTTCTCTAATTAAAACATTAATCGTGAGGTTTCATTGTACCATAAATAGCTTTTCATGTTTCAAATATTTCCTCCAAAGGCGATTAGATGATTTTTCTTGATTTATTTCATGCTGATTTATGCACTATATATTTACCTGACTATAAAATGAGCATCGTGTGCAGATAGATATAGATATTTTTTACTGTGTTGATTGTTGTGTAAAATTTTGATATTTCTATTTAGATATTCTATTTTACCTGACTAATTTCTCGGGAAACGTGTCGTTTAGATAATTTTACCTAATTCTATTTTGACGGCCATTTTGCGTAAGCGACGCTAAATCCTAAAATATTCCATTAATAGACAAAATAACAAAAGCAACATGTAGAAAACATGATGTTGTTTATATAAAATGCTTCATTTAAAAAATTGTTCCACAGAATATTTAGTAATGTTTTTTTTTTTTCGAAAAATTTCGTAGTTTTTTAGCTCTCCTGTAAAGTTACCTCCGTGTCGCTTGGATAATTTTTACTTTCCAGCGTAGATACGTTTTTTTGCGGCATAAACGGCCGTATCTTTTTTTTACGTTAACTTAGAAGTTCGATTTTTTACAGCTTCAAGGGACTGTAGACCAAAGTACGACTTGTAGACGGTTTTAATTTCAACTCGACACCTACACGCGTTACCGAGATAAAGGGTCGTAACAGAAAGACGGACGGACAGCAAAATTATCCTATGGGTTCCGATTTTTCCGGTAAAAATACCTAACTCTATAAAATAAATAAATAAATAAATAAATATTAAGGGACAATCATACACAAATCGACCTAGTCCCAAACTAAGCAAAGCTTGTACTATGGGTACTAGACGACGATATACATAATATATAAATACATATATAGATAACATCCATGACCCAAGAACAAATATTTTGCACAAATATTTGCCCCGGCCGGGATTCGAACCCGGGACCGCCGACTCAGTAGGCACGTGTCTACCAACCGAGCCAAACGCGTCGTCAATAAATAATGAGGTTATCACTTTTAATCAGTATATATGAAATCAGTATATATGAAATTTAACCGATAAAAATAATGATTCGCATATAATTTCAAGATGGAAAATGTTATTCATAACTCATAACTAGGCTAGTTTCAAATGTTTACCATTTTATAGTCCACAGGTAGGTTTTAAAGTTTAAGAAGGTAATAACATATTTTGACGGTGTAATGTGATAAATACAATAAATAGTAGTTTATGTGACTGTACATAATGAAGGGTATTAAACACAAGGGTGGGTTTATGAAACGAGCCGAAGGCAAGTTTCATAATAACATCACACGAGTGTTTTAATGCCGTGAAACATGCCAACTTTGCCCGCTTTTTTCGTAAAAACCCGAATTTATATCTTTTTTTCTATGACGGGATAAAGTTTTTTTTGTCTAACGCATCCATCGTATTTATATGCATGCGTTTATTACGAGAAACAATTTTTTAATCTACATTTAACCAACTTTTTATCAATTTTCACCTCGGGTAAAGTTATCTAAACTTTTGCCAACATTGCCCAAATCGATTATTTTCGTAACTATAGCCCCTACAACGTTAAGATAAGGATCAGTATAAAATCTGGGGTAATAATGGCGTTCCACGTAAATATCTTGGTCTTAACTATACAAAAACGTGTGCAATATGGGTGGGCAATGTTACATAGGTATTTTGTTTTACTCCATACAAGCCGAATCAAGCAGTTTGAAATTGTCAGGGTTGTCACTTTTGGTTGAGTAAACCATTTTTACCAATACCATTATCAAAATGAAAAATGTATGCTGAATATTGGGTACTAATAGGCGGTTATTTTTTCACTCCACGTTAATAATCTAGAAATAAAAAAATTCATAATTGAATATTCTATGTTTTTGTGTTTTATGGACATCACATGACATGACATGCAGCTACTGCTAAAAGTCATCATCATCATCATCATCATCAGCCTGTTTCAGTCCACTGCTGGACATAGGCCTCTCCCATGGCACGCCACTGAGCTCGATTTTCAGCTCTCGTCCTCCAGTTACTACCGCTGTCCTACGTATGTCGTCGCTCCACCTTGTTACAGGGCGCCCTACACTACGTTTACCGATTCGTGGCCTCCACTCCAGGACTCGTTTGCCCTAGTGGTCATCGGCTCTACGGCAGATATGACCAGCCCACTGCCACTTCAGCTTGCTTATCCGCTGTGCTATGTTGGTAACTTTGGTTCTCTGTCGAATTACTTCGTTTCGGATCCGATCCCTAAGAGACACACCAAGCATAGCTCTTTCCATGGCTCGCTGAGCGACTTTGAATTGGTGGACTAGTCGTATGGTAAGTCGCTCCGTAGGTCATGACAAATTTTCCAGGCTGTCTAGCATGTGTTTTAGGTCCTGCAACGTCTCGGCCATGATCACGATGTCGTCTGCGAATCGTAGATGAGAGATGTGTTGACCATTTATATTAATGCCACCATTTTTCCAGTCCAGCGTCTTGAACATTTCCTCCAGTGCGTTAGTGAACAGTTTCAGTGATATAACGTCACCTTGTCGCACTCCTCGACGCAGGTGGATATGTTCTGTCTGCTGGTTCTGTACTTGCACAGTCATCGTGACGGCTGAATATAAACATCTCATCACCTCGATGTATCGCCAGTCGGCTTGCCATCGTTGCAAGGACTCCAGAACAGACCAAGTTTTGATTGAGTCAAAGGCCTTTTCATAGTCCACAAAGGCCAGACACAGAGGCCGATTATACTCTTCGGTTTTCTGTATAATCGGCCGCAGTGTGAATGTGGTCTATGGTGCCGTACCTACTTCGAAAGCCGGCTTGCTCCGGGGGTTGGAACTCGTCGAGTCTTCGGGCAAGGCGGTTCGTAATAACCCTTGAGTTTTCAAGTTATAAGCTGTTTAGCTTATATACGTGGCTCAGAAGCGATATGGGCCGATAGTTTTTCAACAGGGTGCTATCGCCTTTCTTGAAAGCAGAACAACCACGCTTCTGTTCCACGCTTGCGGAGATCAGGACCTTATATTAGGACCAATACGACCTCGTCTAGGTAAAAGTACAACGGCTTAATAGAAATACAATTTACCTTACCTTAAATACATAACCCTCCTTTATTTACGCAGTCAGGTAAAATTACGACAAGGTGACAACCCTAACCCTTTTTTTAGGCTGGGCAATGTTAGCATTCATAGGTTAGCAAGTTACTGGATAACATTGCCCACCATCATAACTCTGGTTTTAATAAGTATTTTTAGTACAAACTACAGTAAAAATGATCTACAGTTCTTATTTTATAACAAGTAATAAGATACATTCACCTGAGGCTCCCCCATTTTGTAAAAAATACACCAGAACTTCACCTAGAATTGGCCCGCCAAATCACGCACCTTATTCGACTAGTTCCAACACGTTACCGGATGAAGTTGCGCGCAAAAGTGATTTCCAGTGATACCACAGATATAATCTACTTTCCACTAAAAATAGTAGTGTTGCCATAATCATCTTGAAATTGTCTACAGTAACGTTTCTTCTTATAAGTAGCGTTTTGGGCAAAGTTCCCTGTGGAGGCAAAGTTGGCGTATTTGTACAGTGCCTAATTATGTACAGTCGGTTAAACTCAGAGCGGAGTGTAATGATAGATATAAAAACGTTTCATATAATTTCAATAGATATAACAACATTTCATATAATGTTTCATTTGATATAACAACATTAGGTATAATTTCATTGGGTATAATTTCAATTAGTATAAAAGACATTTGATATACCTAATGTTTATAATCGCAAGATAACCTTACACTCCTCCTCGCTGCGCTCGTCGTCGTACTTAACCATGACTATTACAATTTAACTTTCATGTTTGAGCAGTTTGAGTGTGTATTAAGTCTTTAAACGTATTAGATCGTTATATTGCGATAATTTAGCTCATCTCGCCCGGCCCAATTATGTTCAAGACAAGTCTGAATAATAGCTTTATAATAGTATTTTGTGTTAAAAATATTAATTTGTAATTAATATTCGTTGCTTGCAACATTTCGACAAGAGCTGTCTATGGCCTTCCGCCAGACGGCTCTCTTGATTCTGTGCTATAACGGATTGTACGTGCATATTTATTAGCTTTCAATAAAGTTAATTTTGTTAAAATTTCTAATCGCATTTTGATTCATACATCTGTGATTTAACATTATGAAATTAAATTAAGATCCAAATTGTGAAATTAAACAACATTATCGTGAAAGTGTTCGTATATTCAATTGCTCGAGTATAACCTACGCCACGGCCCCTCAACCACCAGACCTCGAAGACGAGAATACTGTCGATAATCTACGGCTCTCACCGTCATATACTTAAATACGAGTACATAGAACAACCATGACCCAAGCACAAATATTCGAGTTCATCACACAAATATTTGCCGGGATTCGAACCCGGGACCGCCGGCTCAGTAGGCAAGTATATAATGTACAATTAATTTAATGAATTGGTACCGCTTGCGCTTTTAACAGTAGTTTTTTCCCGTGCTACTACAATAATCGATGTTTCTTTTTTTGGAGTATATTTTTCTTCTAGAATATGTTCCTTATGTAATACCTACGTGGGGTTTAGTTTGAAGAGTATAAAATAAGGATTTTGGTAAATAAAAATTAGAATTAGGATGTTGACGTTAATACTTAGTGTAGGTATATTTGAATAGCAGTAGCAGTTTAAAATATGACATATTAGGTAAGTAACTATAAAAAATTTGGCCTAAAATATTTTCGTATCCGGATGTCCGGATTTCCAGCTGTTCTCGCCTAGAGCTCGCATTTCTCAACCGATTCACATGAAATTCTGTGAGTATACTTAGGTTCGTTTCATTCGTTCGATTTTAGGGTTCAGTACCCAACGGGTAAAAAAACGGGACCCTATTACCACAGATTTATTATACTAGTACAGATGCACGAAGTCGTACAAGAAAATGGAACCACCCTAACTCTGGCTATTCAACTGGCTATATTCTTTCCCTCGATTATCCAACAGATGACAGTAGTGAGACTGCGATTTATGCGTTCCGGTCACGCCATCTAATGAAGAAATGGGAACATGATGTGCGTGTTGTCCTGTTCTATAGCCTAACTAGAACATCACATGATCGATAGATGGCGCCTTATACGCGCGGACGCAAGTCAATGCAGAAAACGAATTTTTGTAGGCATCGTACGAGTAGCATCTCAATGTTTTTTGCGCACTGACCTTGAAGCGTATCGTCATCTCTTTCAGACTGGCCGTACCTATCTATACTATAGTAACTATACCTTTTTTCGTAAGCACAACAGTCACAAACCAGATGGGAATTAATAATTGCTCAGGAGAGAGAGATAGACAACAGTCACAAACAAACTACTATTTCGCGCGCGAGATAACTATATTTTTCTGTGCAGTAATGTAGGAAGTTGAAGGGTTGCGGTATTCGTTCGGAGAGTCATTATCATCAATAAATGTAACTTTTTGGGTTCCGTACCCAAAGGGTAAAAACGGGACCCTATTATTGAGACTTCGCTGTCCGTCCCTCCGTCTGTCACCAGGCTGTATCTCAAGAACGGTGATAGCTAGACAGTTGGAATTTTCACAGATGATGTATTTCTATTGCCGCTATAACAACAAATACTAAAAATAAAATAAAATAAATATTTAAGGGGGGCTCCCATACAACAAACTTGTTTTATGGGGTCACGATTCTCTTCATTTGTTTTAACGCAAAGAAGAGGTTGCAAATCGAGTACCAGAACTTAGTAACCACTAGGTACATAACCAACTCGTCCGCATTTCCAACTGGTCCACATGCCCATGTCGTCCACATTCCCAACTTGTCCACATTCTGAAGTTATCCACAATCCCATAGATAGAGGTAAAAAACATTTTTAAAAACTTACAATTGAGAACCACGTCCCTTTTATCAAGTCAAAAGACGAGCAATGTGGCCGAGTTGGGAATGTGTGTTGAAGAACGCGCCTACGCAAACGTACGAGCAACGCGCCGTTCGACGACATCGTCGTCCATTAGATATAGGTGTTATAGATTTAAGTCATTTTTTGTTAAGCTTGTAAGAGAGAGGCAATAAAGTACATGTCTCTAATAATATAATTGCGCTATTTAAATTAATTCTCCCGAAACTCCTAAACATGGTCCTACAGATCCGGAGAGAGAATATCAGCGATGTAATTAATCAGTTTTCGTGAAATACGGAGTTAATTACCGGAGAGTTAACCAATTTACACCGGGTGGCACATTATACGGAACAAAGAAGAGACAAAGGATCATCGAATAGTGGTCGAGATTTAAAAAATAATTTATAACTTTAATTGATGTGTGCTAATCCAGTGATCAGTGTTCTTAATATATTCAACCCAACACTCTAAAGGTATTATTTAGCGTAATTATTAAATTGTGACAAGGTTAGTATCCATGTGCTTAGCTGTGTTTTATAATTTTAGCCAATGTTAATGTGAACCGATCTGTTTATTAATAATACATTATTAGTATAACATAATAATTAATAATTGTGTTAATTAATGGATATTTGTATAAATTTATTGAAAAAATAGTTCAGATCGTTTTTTGTACAACACATAAATTAGGCTTTAGTTAAGTAAAAAGTGGAACCATTATTTAAATGCTAACTGTAAACTAGCCATTAATATAATTTCTATACTTATGTGCATTGAAAAGCCAAAAAGTAATCATCTTGTGAAATTCATTCTTGCTACTACCTTTGTATTACTTAGATTACCTTAACTAAAAAATTAAAACTTGCTTACATCCTAGAAATATGAACTGTAGAAATTAAAATAAATAAATAAGGTATTAACAGAATATTGTGATAACATTCCAGGTTGCTTCACTCGCTTCCCACAATGGTCGAGGAAAACGAAAAAGAGTTGATTGCCAAGCGGGCTAGTTGCAAGGGACGTTTAACTATTTTTGAGCGTTACTTGGACGAATTGGACACTGCTTCATTAACGTCGGCTGAGGTAAATGAGTTGCAATTGCGTACTTCTCGAATGGAAACGGTGTATGAACAGTACGATGAGGTTCAATTAAAACTAGAGTGTAGTTCTACTAAACCTGACGCTCAATTGCCTGAGCGAGCTGAATTTGAAGATAAGTACTTCAAGTTACTGGGATTGGCGCAAGATATTGCCGCCAGGAACACTAAAAAGCTAGAATCACGGTTCAGTTCAGCAGCAAGCGAACAGTCAGCAACGTCACAAAAGGGAAAATATAACCCTGTTCGGTTGCCAACCATTACTCTTCCAAAGTACGACGGCTCATATGATAACTGGCTATGTTTCCGCGACACCTTTACCAGCCTCATTCATTCAAATGACGAAATAGACGACATTAATAAATTTCATTACCTGAGGGGTTCTCTGGAGGCCTCGGCAGCAGTCGTCATACAGTCGGTGGAATTCTCATCTGCAAACTATTCCTTGGCTTGGAAACTTCTCTGTGATCGCTTCAATAATAAGCGACAGCTTCTACAAAATCACGTTTCGGCACTGTTCAATATTGAACCGATTACACGAGAATCGTCCAGTCACATTAAACGGGTTATTGATAAGGTCAACAAAAACCTACGTTCCCTGGAGACCCTAGGCGAGCCGGTAAAACACTGGTCTACGCTTCTACTACATATTATCTCGCACAAGTTAGATTCTAAAACATTTCGTGAGTGGGAGGAGTCCAAAGGTAGCTTGGACAAAAACAAAACGGTTACGTTCGACGAATTCCTAGCATTCCTACAAAACCGTGCCGATTTACTTGAAACGCTAGAATTCTCGTCTATGCAGTCACAACCACTGATAAAAACCGCGCCTAAGGTTAAATCTATGATAACAGTGCACGACAGGCCAGGTAGTAATAACAATAAGCCGTCGCCACCGGTTAAACCATGTCCGAGATGTAAAGGTGATCATTGTTTATCTAATTGCTCGCAATTCCTTGCGTTAAGTAACACAGCGCGTTTACAATTATTACCTAATTATAAGGTTTGTTTCAACTGTTTTCGTGGTGGTCATTACGCTAATCACTGTAAAAAACCTGGTTGTAAGATATGCAAACGTAAACACCATACACTAATTCATGTATCAGATAGCATGCCTCGATCAATCGTAAACAGCGATAATTGCACGGGCGGTCTCAGCAGTGCCGAGCAGCAGACTGCGCGGGTGCATCTCTCTCAACCCGGTCTCGATCAGCCGGCCCAGGTTGCACTGTCAGCAAACGTCGCGCCGCGCGCTTCGGAATCATTTTGACATACTCAAGACGTACTGCTGTCAACTGCATTAATTAAATTATATGATTGCAATAATCAGGAACATATTGCACGTTGTATTCTTGATAGCGGCAGTACGTCTTGTATTTTAACTCAAAAAATGTATGGCAGACTAAACCTGGCGACTGATTTTGTAAATAAAACCGTATTAGGTATAAATAATACATTGTCGCCTATAAATAAAATGTGTCGAGTTGAAATGAAGTCGCTTGATGAGCGCTTCGCAACAAAGTTGCAATGTTTTGTTTTGCCCTCAATTACAGACGCTGTTCCGTCCTGTCATGTTGATCTGTCCAATTTAAACATACCATCAGATATTTGTCTAGCAGACCCATACTTTTATACACCATCGGATGTGGATATGATCATCGGAGCAGATTTATTTTGGGATCTGTTAGGGAATCAAAAAATTAAATTAGGTGATGGGCAGCCGATCCTTTGTGAAAGCAAACTTGGGTTTTTAGTTTCAGGCCCTATTACGAGTCGCCATGGGTTGACAATGCCATCGCATATTAAATGCAATTTATTATCGGTCCATCCTAGCACTAGTGTTACCTCAACTTTTAATGACGACATTCAAAACCAATTAACGCGTTTTTGGCAACTGGAGGAGGTTAGCCATCAGTCAGATCATTATTCTCACGAAGAGAAATTATGCGAGGAACACTTTAACGCCAACACTGTGCGCTTAGACGACGGTAGCTTTTGCGTTAAGTTACCTTTAAAACAAAGTCGGAAGTTGCTAGGAGACTCTTATCAGAGAGCTAAACACTGTTTCATGTCGTTGGAACGGAGATGGAAAAATAGGCCATTATTTAAAAAGATGTACGCTGAGTTCATGTCGGAGTATCACGCTTTAGGCCACATGTCAGAATTTATACCTACTGAGTTAAGTTTAGGTATATACTATATCCCACATCACGGGATATTACGCGAACATAGTTCAACCACAAAATTAAGAGCAGTTTTTAATGCGAGTAGCCCTAGTTCTTCAGGTATATCATTAAATGATTTGCAAATGGTGGGACCTACCCTCCAAGACGACCTACTGTCCATACTTATTCGTTTCCGCCAGCACAAATATATAATATCAGGCGATATCGAAAAGATGTACAGAACCGTGCTGGTACATCCTGCAGACCGTAGTTTGCAGCTTATTCTATGGCGTGAAAACGAGTCTGACACTTTAAAAACCTACCAATTAAATACCGTTAGCTATGGAACGGCCAGTGCTCCATTCTTGGCCACCAGGTGCCTTAAGCAATTAGGTCTTGACTGTACAGACAAAGTTGTAGGTGAAGTTATACTTCATGATTTTTACGTGGACGATTTGCTGAGCGGAGGAGATAACTTTGATGAAGTACTTAGATTGCGACAGGGAGTGACTGATGTCTTAGCTACAGCACGCATGCACTTACGCAAGTGGAGGTCTAATGACCCACGATTAATAAACTGTTGCTCTCACGAACTAGTCAATTTAAATATGGGTTCACTCGAGGCAAGTAAGACTTTAGGTCTAGGCTGGCATCCAAGTGCCGACGATTTGTATTTCCCTGTCGGCACTTCCACTCCTACTGGAACCACGAAGAGGGATGTGCTGTCTACAATTGCACAGATTTTTGACCCGTTGGGCCTTTTAAGTCCCTGGGTGATCAGAATGAAAATTTTGATGCAACATCTTTGGTTGCATAAACTGTCTTGGCACGATCAGCTTCCCTCAGAGCTACTGAAGCAATGGACTGACATAGTCACTAAGCTGCCCATCCTTAACACTATTCGTGTGCCTCGACGAGTTTTGTGTGAGACCTATGAGCGCTTGGAACTGCACGTCTTTACGGACTCGTCAGAGCGCGCTTACGGCGCTTGTGTGTATGCCCGTAGTATTAATGGTGATGGAGAAGTCGTTGTACGGCTGTTAATTGCAAAAAGTCGTGTAGCTCCCATTAAGCCCGTAACTATTCCGAAGCTCGAGCTGTGTGGCGCTTTAGTAGGTGCTCGACTGTATCGGAAAGTTATGAGTTCAATGCGAGCCGAAGTTAGCAATACAACGTTCTGGACCGACTCCACCATTGTGTTAGCATGGCTTAAAATCGTACCAAGCAAATTACAGCCTTTTGTAAGAAATCGTGTAGCCGAGATTCTTGAAATATCAGGCAACTGTTCCTGGCGACACGTTCCTACATCTGAGAATCCTTCTGATCATGTTTCACGTGGCGTCGATTTTGAAGAAGTCCAATCTCTCGACCTGTGGTGGCTAGGGCCTAGTTTTCTAAAAAATGACGCTTCAAGTTGGCCAGCGAATCCAGGCACAATCGATGTCACAAATTTGCCAGAGATTAAACCTCAAATCACATTGTCCACGCAGGTTCGAGATCAAGAGCCTTTCATCGATTTCAATAGATTTTCTAACTTTTCAAGGTTAAAACGCGCAGTCGCATACATGCTACGTTTCATATCAGCTTGTAGGAAAAAGCCAATAACCACTACATATTTAAATGATAACGAGTTAAAGGACGCGTTAAACTTATTGGTCAAAATATCACAAGCTGAATCTTTTCCCGAATATAAATTACTCCAAAGGGCACAAAATTTACCTAAAGGTAGTCCAGTGTTAAATTTGAACCCCTTTTTAGACGAAAATTCGATCATGCGTGTTGGTGGCCGCCTCGTTAACTCGGATTTCTCTTATGAAAAGAAGCATCCTATCATAATACAGTCCAGTCATCGATTTACGAAGCTTCTTTTCGCTTTCGAGCATAAACGGTTGTTGCATGCGCCACCGCAGTTATTGCTAGCCACAATTAAAGATAGGTACTGGCCAATCGGTGGGCGAAATTTGGCTAAGTTTTGTTGTAGGCAGTGCACGCAATGTATCCGAATGAAAGGTCGTGTGCTGAGCCCTCTTATGGGTAACTTACCCAGGTCTCGCTTATCTCCCGAAGGTCACGTGTTCGTCAACGTCGGCGTTGACTATGCTGGTCCGATCAGCTCGGCTAGTCGTCAAGGAAGAGGCTGTAGGGTGGTAAAGGTGTACGTTGCCATTTTCATATGTTTCACTACCAAGGCCATTCATATAGAGTTGGTTGGTGACCTTACAAGTAACAATTACTTAATGGCCCTTAGTAGATTCATGTCACGTAGAGGAAAGCCCGCAAATATATATTCGGATAATGGAACATCGTTTGTTGGTGCATATAATGAACTCTCTAAATTTCTTAAGTCTAATTGCAACTCATTGGCTGAAAGCGCGTCAAACGAAGAAACGAACTTTCATTTTTTGCCAGCCTATGCTCCACATTTTGGGGGTCTGTGGGAAGCGGGTGTGAAGTCAATCAAACATCATTTAAACAGAGTGCTGGGAAATTGTAAACTTACATACGAGGAACTCAATACAACTTTAGTTAAGATTGAGGCAATTTTAAATTCTCGGCCACTCACCGCCCTGTCTTCGGAACCAGAGGATCTCATGCCGTTAACTCCCGGACACTTTCTCATTGGGCGCCCCATGGTCGCACTGCCAACTCCTGACTATCGAGACCACACATACACCTACCTCACACGTTTCCAGCGGGTAGAACAGCTCCGTCAACATTTTTGGACCCGTTGGAGCAAGGAGTACATTTCGGATCTCCAGCAACGCGTAAAGTGGCAGTCCAGCGGAGATTCCTTGTCCCTGGACACTTTGGTTCTTCTGAAGGATGATAACCTTCCGCCACTTAAATGGAAGCTGGGACGTATCGTCGCCGTTCATCCAGGAACCGACGGTATCAACCGAGTGGCTGATGTGAGGACAGCACAGGGGATTGTGCGACGGGCATTCTCCAAGATATGTCCACTGCTGAACGCTGATGCTCCTACATAAATGACCAGCCTTCAGCGCGCGGGGGCATGTTGAAGAACGCGCCTACGCAAACGTACGAGCAACGCGCCGTTCGACGACATCGTCGTCCATTAGATATAGGTGTTATAGATTTAAGTCATTTTTTGTTAAGCTTGTAAGAGAGAGGCAATAAAGTACATGTCTCTAATAATATAATTGCGCTATTTAAATTAATTCTCCCGAAACTCCTAAACAATGTGGACGAGGTGGGAATAAGGACGATATGGAAATGTGGACGAATTCGGATTGTGGACGAGTTGGAAATGTGGACCAGTTTGGAATGTAGACGAGATGGGATTGTAGACGAGGTGGGAATGTTGACAAAATAGGAATATGGACGAAGCCAACCTAAACGCTTTCTTGCTCTTATCACAATTATATTATAAAATTCTTACCTGTTATCATCATCCGTGTTCGTATTTAAATGGTGAACTTTGAAAGTGTGTCTGTCTGTCTGTTACCTCTTCACGCTTAAGCCGCTGAATCGATTTTGATGAAATTTGGCATGGAGATAGTTTAAGATCCGAGAAAGGACATAGGATAGTTTTCATTCTAGAAATTATCTCTATAAAGATTGAAAAGTGAGTAAGTAATTCATGATGACATTGATGACCCTGTAGGAAATGTACCTAATGATTAGACCACAAGCACAAATGCTCTCTTAGCTCTTACATTTGCTTAGGCGCTTTTAATAATCCCTTTTATTAATTAAGGTGATTAGGTAGATCATCTATCGTGTTGTACGAGGTTGCTTCCATACTTCCAAGTTCCACGCGGACGTAGTCGCGGGCCAAAGCTAGTAAAATTATAAAATTCTTACCTTTTATCATCATCCGTGTTCGTATTTATTTTTAAATGATGAACTTTATTAATAGCATTATCTGGTGTTTCCATAATGAGTCTCGTCACCCCTTCAACTGTATTATGCTGGGAAGCAAGTTCAACAATATCATCAAAGTTATCCGGCTTGATTGTTATAAGAAGTTTAGCGATACAATCTTCCTTCAGTTTGTCCATCAAGTAGCGTGCAGCAAACAGCAGCAGTGGTTCCAGGCCCTCATCAGGCAGAGTGCCCAGGTACATGTAGTCCTTCAGGTGCTGAAGAGTCTGCACAGTTACTCCGTCTACCTTGACGCGGCCTTCTTCAGTTTCCTTCCACTCCCCACCCAACATAGTCCTGAACATGTCGCCATGAATGAACAGTACGGCCTGGTGCACCGCCACGGTGCCATCAGCTGCGTGCAGTTGGAAATCAGTTGACTTTGAATCTTCATAAAGTCGCTTATTTACGAACATAGGCATAGATGTTTCTTCATGCACAGTAATGTTTACTTCTGTGGTACATAGATACATGATCCGTCCGTCTCGGCTGGCTTGAGCATCATATTTTTTCGTCACTATTACAATATATCCCCACTCTTCAGACAAACATATTAGTTTAGAAAAGTTTTCACAAGTTATTCGGACTGTATATTTTCTTGTATTTTTATCATTCTTAATGATTACACTAACTTCTGTTTCTTCAGTGTCATCTTTCTTTTTATTTGAAAAATACAGAGCCAAGTCATCAACATTCATAATTTCAGATATACCAAAAAGCTCATCATCAAAATTTGAAATGGTAATGTTAAACCTCAAGGTTGACCCGCGCTGATGAGTGGCCACAATACTGCAAAGTAAGCAAATGTAAATACACAAAATAATACATGAAGTTCGTTGATATGATTCGTTTTTTGTGTATAGGTAGGTATGTAGGTTACATGCCGAATGCTGACCCGTGTAGGTAATTAACAGTTACACAAAAGGCGCTGGAAACACATTATAAGTTCCAACAGAGAAACAAATACGCATAACTGAAACGCTACATTAAGTCACTAACCCAAAGGTTGTCTGGGAGGGTAGAGATGGTTCTTTAGCGATAAGGCCGCCTGTTAGCTACCGTTTTTAACCGAGTTCAAAAAAAGGAGGATCTCAGTTTGACCTGGTAGTATGTATGTATGTTTGTCCGGGATTATCTCGCGTTTGGCTGAACCGGAAAAGGTTTTGGAATTTTAACCGACTTCAAAAAACCTTCTCCAAAGTGAACAAATATTTTTCTGAAAAGCACGGTTCAGACAAACGCGAGATAATCGCGGACAAACATACATACTTACAGGTCAAACTGAGAACCTCATTTTTAGGGTTCCGTACCCAAAGGGTAAAAACGGGACCCTATTACTGAGACTTCGCTGTCCGTCCGTCCGTCCGTCCGTCCGTCCGTCCGTCTGTCACCAGGCTGTATCTCAAGAACGGTGATAGCTAGACAGTTGAAATTTTCACAGATGATGTATTTCTATTGCCGCTATAACAACAAATACTAAAAACCAAATAAAATAAATATTTAAGGGGGGCTCCCATACAACAAACTTGTTATAGATTATATATATGTATAGGTACGGAACCCTTCATGCGCGAGTCGGACTCGCACTTGCCCAATTTTTATTTTTGAACTCGGTTAAAAAGAGTAAAAATTAAGGAGTGGCAATGCAGTAGTGTCGTCCCCGTTGTTACTGCTAGCTTGTAGTAAGTAAGTTGACAGGCAGGCAGATGCTTTCCTACGTAATAATTATTTTGAACGAACACTACCCCTCTAATGTATAAAACTGTGCCGAAAAGATTATTCTTGCTTGCCCGCCTTTTAAGGGAGGCTACTGATTACACGGGTCGTAATTAACTATACCACGTATAATCCAGTAAAGCTGTAGAAAAGGTGATTAATTTGTTATCAAGTGGGAAGGCAGCGGGTCTAGATGGTATAAGGGTTAAAGATGTCAAATATTTGCGGAAACAGTTTAGTCCCGTTATATCTAAGCTGATAAATACATGCCTAATGAGTGGTACCTATCCTGACCAATTAAAATATGAGATAATACGGCCCATTTATAAGTCTAGAAGCCATTTAGAATACGCAAATTACAGACCAATCGCCATCTTGTATGTAATCGACAAAATCGTCGAAAAAATTGTCGTCGGTCAAGCTAGTTGTTTTTTAGAACGGTATAATGTACTATCAGACACACAGCATGGTTTTCGCAATGAGCGTAGCCCGATCTCAGCTCTAAAAGGGTTCACGGATTTTGTAAACGATTGTCTAGACTCGGGTAAACAGGTAATTGCCCTTTTTTAGGGTTCCGTAGTCAACTAGGAACCCATATAGTTTCGCCATGTCCGTCTGTCCGTCTGTCCGTCCATCCGCGGCTTAGCTCCGTGATCATTAGCACTAGAAAGCTGAAATTTGGTACGAGTATGTGTACCTATGTATCACGCCGTCAAAACGGTAAAATAAAAACTAAAAAAAAACTTTTTTTTTGTTACCTCTCGTACCTACACCTAAAGTAGGGGTAAATATTCTTTTTTCGTTTCAACACTAGTGTGTGGGGTGTCGTTGAATAGGTCTTTTAAAAAGAATAGGGTCTTCAAACATTATTTTTTGATAAAGTCAGCAGTTTCGTAAATATTCGCTCCGAAAGTAAAAAAAATAGCGTCCCCCCCCCCCCCCCCTATAACTTTTCAACCACGGGTCAAAAAATTGTGAAAAAAAACATCAAAATGAGGCCTTATACGTACTTTCAATGAAAACTATATGGAATAAAATCGGTCGAGCCGTTTATGAGTTATCGCAAAAAATCTTAATTTTCTTTAAAATTACTTAAGTGCCGCGCGGTGTCCTTATACTTGGAACGTTACACATATTAGTTAAGTGCCATACTGCATTAAAACAATCCACTCAATCTGGTGCGTATAATCGATAACTTCCAGAAGGTAATAAGTAATTACAGTTACTTTGGCGTTTACTACCTTTTTTATAGAGCTTGAAATCTTTCTCGTAATTTAAACCTCGGGCTTAAAACCGCTGTTTTAAGCCCGTCTATTGTGATTGTGAAGGCTTAGAATAATAACGCTTAGAAACCCAGTTCACGCGCAACGGTGAGGCCACTAAAAATTAGCCAAAAATGGCTGAAAGTGCCTAGGGCTCGCGTTCGTGTCCGTGTTTCGTGTACCCGTAGCCGGATCTCCGTGTCCGTATTACACGGCAACGGTTTTCGTGTCCGTTCGGCACGTGTAATTAGGCTACGTGTAATTAAGATACGTTTATCCGTGTAACACGGGTACACGTATCTTAATTACACGTGGATCCGATCCACCCCGACATTTAGTAAAGATTCGTTGCGATGTCTCTAAGAGCTACGAATGGAAATGTATAGTGAGTGAGATTCGTGCTTCTTAATTTGTCTTGTGAGTCGTAAATACTAGCAAAATGTAGCAATTAAATAATTAAGCTGTGATCCTTATTGAAATGAACTCTTTTTTTGTCGTGGGTTAATAATAGAGAATATGAAAAGTTATTTCCGTTATGGAAAATTCTATCCGTTGATAAAAAAGTTAAATATCTGATAGGTTTAGAGTATTTTTATCGTGATGAGCACAAAGTAGCTAAGAATAATAGGATTAAGACTAGAAGTGTTACACAGAGAAAACGAATGCAGCCGAATGTAAAAAAACTATTATGGTAAAAGGACCTCTAAATATTTAGTACCTACCAAATATTTTTAATAAGATTGATTTACTTAGCCAAGACAGTAAAATAAGGGAGTATAAAGAAATTCCTTCTCGACGATAAGCCAGTGTCACCGTAAACACGCTGACACGCGCTGTCGTCGAGGGCGAAGTACCTACATAGTAAAATACGATGCGTACCTATGCAGATTGTACCTACTAACCGTTTCATTGTATTTGTTTTGTACAACCTATTACTAACATAATTTAATTTAGGTTTACTAAGTTGTTATTATATGTATGAAAACTGAGCGC
Source organism: Apotomis capreana (assembly GCA_947623375.1). Classification (NCBI taxonomy): domain Eukaryota; kingdom Metazoa; phylum Arthropoda; class Insecta; order Lepidoptera; family Tortricidae; genus Apotomis; species Apotomis capreana. Next base: position 4,103,254 of record OX392501.1, read on the forward strand.
TTCTCGCCATTAAACGTCATGCAGTTTGGCGAGTAATATTACATTGTTAATATCATTTTTCTAAATAAATAAATAAAAAAAAAATAAAAAATAGAGTAATAGTACATTACGGCAGAGACCAGTAAGTAAGCCATACTGGCCGAGTAGGAATTAGACGGACCGAGCCGTAGGCGAGGTCCGGATTTAATACGAGGCCAGGATGGCTCTTACGGTCGAAGCAAGTATAGTGCTTTTCTCAAAAATTAAACAAGAAAATTAGATTAAAATTATATTTTGTAGGTGACATTCATATTCGGCCATTTACCAATGAATATTTTTGTTATATTTATCCCATTTTTATTATTACACATTGTGATATTCGTCGTCGCAGGCACTATTGACTCCCATGATAACAACCTATAACAAAAATAATTATGAGTTTATACTTGGATAAAAGATATAGTTATATCGTATCAAATAGTGGCAGCATTTATTTACCTTCATCGCCAAAATGGTTATCATCTAGAGCTTGATTTAAGAACTTTTCTATATTTTGCTGCTGAATATTTGTGATTTCTTGCCTTTGTAGCCATCCGATTGTCTCAGAAAGATTGTTTAAATATTCTGACCTTATCACACATTATCTGACCAATTATTAACTTGATTTTCTTCCTTCCATTTAATGAATCTCTTGTATTTTTTTATATCTCCTTGGATTTAGTCGGTAGTAAATTATTTTAGCTAACTCTGCCTCCGCTTTTAAGTATGGAGGAGTGCCGTCTATTCGGAATGAGACTCGTTTGAACTCATTTTTGCTGAATTATTGTAATAGATCACACAAACAAATTACATATTATTCATCTGTGAAACAAATTTGAATTTTTTGTCTTTTAATTTAAATCCCGCCTTAATTTCTTTTTTTATAAATACTGCGTTTAATTATTTGCACTGTCTTACAAATCTAAGTCTTAAAAATAAAATTTAATTATTGTTATACATTGTTGTATTTTCTAACTAATTTTCATATCATAAAGCTTACCTTCAATTTTAACTCCGAGGTTTTTTCTAAACGACACAAAAAAGGAAGGAATTCCGAAATATCATTGTCATTTTACACAGCACAATTATGAACTAAACGCTGCATACAAACTTCCGCACTAAACCTTGTCGCTACTTTTTTTTTTTAAATATGCATTTTGAGAGTTACGTTTATACTGCCAATAGTGCTAACCTCTTTTTATTTTACATTTGCTCTTAGTGTAAATTGGAAGTGTATACTGCAATGTCGTCTCTTTCTATTTAATCTATGAAAAAGGGACGCACTGTACCTATAATTAAAACAATTTGTGGAATGCATCCCTTTTACATTTATATACGACCTCATCGCCTTCACATCCTTAGTTTTTTTATAGGTCGGTGACGATGTAAATCGTGTTTCGATATTCAAATATCTTGATACGTAATAGGAATTACATACTTACTTACTGGACAAAAATTGATTCCAAATTTAAAATCTCGCTGTTTACTGGACACTTCTAAAAAGTCTTCGGTATGTTCCACTTACTGTAGTCTATCTAGCGATGGTAAGGCAACATTACATGCAATTTTTGAGAAAAGTATAATTACCTTTGGAAATTCTAATATTTTTCAATTTTACCGGCCAAGAGCATGTCGGGCCACGCTCAATGTAGGGTTCCGTAGTTGCCCATCCTTCACAATAGACGGGCTTCGAGATTTAAATTACGAGAAAGATTTCAAGCTCTATAAAAAAGGTCGTAAACGCCAAAGTGACTGTAATTACTTGTTACCTTCTGGAACTTATCGATTATACGCGCCAGATTATGCGAAATGTTTTAATACAGTAATGTGTAACTTTCGAAGTATAAGGACACCGTGCGACACTTACGTCATTTTAAAGAAAATTATGAATTTTTGCGATAACTCGAAAACGGCTCGACCGATTTTATTCAATATAGTTTTCATTGAAAGTACTTATAAGGCCTCGTTTTAATTTCCCCTTAATTTTTTGACCCGTGGTTGAAAAGTTAGAGGGGGGGACGCTATTTTTTATTTTAGGAGCGAATATTTACAAAACGACTGACTTGATCAAAAAATAATGTTTGGAGACCCCTATTAATTTTAAAAGACTTATTCAACGACACCGCACACACTAGTTTTGAAACGAAAAAAAAAATTCACCACCACTTTAGGTGTTCGAGAGGTACCTGAAAAAAAGTTTTTATTTTACCGTTTTGCCGGCGTGATACATATACATACCTACTCATACCAAATTTCAGTATTCTAGTACTAATGATCACGGAGCTAAGCCGCGGACGGACGGACCGACGGACATGGCGAAACTATAAGGGTTCCTAGTTGACTACGGAACCCTAAAAAGGATAATAGTAAATCTTCTAAATTTTAAAGTTAGCTTCCACTTAACATTAATAATGCACTCAAACAAAAATCAAAGACTACAATTGGCAAAGGTTAAAACGCTATTTTTACTGGACTAGTAGTGGACCTTAGAATAATAACGCCTAGAAAGTAGAAACCCAGTTCACGCGCAACGGTGAGGCCACTAAAACTTAGCCAGAAATGGCTAAAAGCGCCGATCGGCTTGTCAGTAATGTCAGTTGCAAGGACGCGTAACAAGTGTAAAGAGCTCCCACATTTTCAATTATTATGGCGGTTTGTGCAAGGATAGGGTGTCACAATGCATCTGATAAAAAGGATAAACATGCTAAGACAACATTTCACTCGTAAATATTATTCTTTAACTCGTATTTTTACGTAAAACAGTAATCAAAACTTCATATTTTCTATAAGCGGCATGACAACGTAGTGTTTCCAGTGTAAGGGTTTTTTTTTACCCATAATTCTGTCCTGATGACTTATTTTTTGGGAGTCTATAATTAAAAATACAAATATGAAAAATTAAGAAGATAAATCATTTTTTTTATCAAGTTTTTATTTGACTTGCCGTGTATATTGAGTATGTCTGGGTAAAATATTGTAAATCAAATTTGAATCGAGTTTAAATTTTGTACACCTGTTTAAATCAAGAGACAATGCATTACAGTGTTTCAAGTCAACAACGGGTCTATTATTCAATTAAAATTTAGAATGTCACCAATCACCACTGAAAAGAGTATACCCCAAATTTCAGGGGAATGTGATTGCGCTAGCAACATTATTGCTGTGTTTGTGTGCGTATCGCCGCGTGTAAATACGAGTTGTTCACAACTACAAGAATCCATTTTATGCCTCACGTGCGGCGCCTCGGCCGTAAGAAACTATCCTTCTAGGCGTTATTATTCTAAGTAGTGGACCTCGCGAACATTTTTTGTAATGAATGCTCATATAATTATTTACGCTCTCATCCACCGCACACATCTTTGCCATTTTGAAAAATTTCGAAAAAGGGAATCGACAAAAAATAAGTACGTAAGAACTATCGAACCTGCTCTGTCAATAATTGAAAATGAGTTTAATAGTTTAAGAAAAAATCGCCATGGAGATCATGTTCGAAAAGAAAAAAGGCATGTAAGTAAGTACAGTAGCCGGCAAACAACTTGAACCAAAATGGCGGATCTGCGCATGTAAATTTGTACGTAAATCGGCTACTGCGCAGTCAAGGTCACGCTCAAGTTGTTTGCCGGCTACTGTAAGTAAGTAAGTAAACACTTTATTGTACACAAAAACAGTAAAAAAAATACATCTATTACAAATAACATATAGGTACAAAGGCGAACTTATCCCTATAAGGGATCTCTTCCAGTTAACCTTTGAGCAATTGAGTGAGTACGAGAAGAAGATAGACAAACTAACACCGTGTACAAGAAAAAAAGGTATAAAAAATAATAAGACTACTAATAATTACACATATAAACTAATAATACACATACATACATATATATATAATGAAATATAAATATACACATAAATATAAATACATTGTAGATCCAATTCACAAGTAATACATCAATCTCCTTCTTCTTCTATTACACTTCAAGTGTACATTAAGATCGCTGTTTTATGGTAGACTAGCAGTTTCAGTTTATAGCTAATCATTAATCAAATGAGAAAGTAATTAAGTAAACTGAACTTACATTTTTGAATCCCGCATGGCGTCACAGTCACAGTACAAATCTCACGAATGTTCGGCGTAAGTGATATTTCACTGTGGTAAAATGTGACAATGCGGTCACAACACACACTATATTAGCGTAGCAAGCGATGTACCTACGTATACTGCGCAAATGAAATCAACTAAGAGATAAAGAAATAAGAATCGTTTAATCAATTGGAATTCACTGGAACCACTTTTGCATCGTCATTGAATACATAGCTATTACATTCATTGGTACATTAGTAATATAACATTAAAACAAAATTATATTAGGTACACAAGATTTCCAAACATTTGCAACATTTCCGCGGTAATGCTTCGTCAAAAGTAAACTAGGTGAGTAGATATTATATGAGAGTTCTGCCAATTGCGGCGGCGGCGCAACCGGATATTAGCTAGCTCGATGTCGTAGTAGTTCCAAAAAAATCCGCAGTGGCGCCACTGTCGCGCATTTAGTTTCAAAGCTGGCTCGATGTCGTCGTATTTCTAAAAAAAATCCGCAATGGCGCTACTGTTACACATTAGTTTTAAAGCTAGCTCGATATCGATATCGTAAAAGTCCTCAATGATATTATAGATGGCGCCACTAGATGAATTGCTCAGTAGTTCTCAAAAATATGCTAGATGTTACTATACTATAGATTCAGTATTCATAAACTAGCTCATGATATTATAGGTAACGTCACTACGCATGATATTGCTACTGTGAGGGCGGATGAATGCTACCTGACTCGATATCGTAGTAGATCCCCCCCAAAAAATATATTATGGTTATAGTATGAGAGCCTTCATTATTTTATTATATTTTCAGTTTTTTTGTTATAGCAATAGCAGAGATGCATCACATATGAAAGTTCTATCTATCTATTACATCTCATATTTATAGTAGTCTCGTGATATACGAACAGATGAAGTCTTAGTAATATGTATCGTTATATCCTTTTTGAGTGAGGACCTCTAATAGACGACGCTACTGTGCTATAACAGATGATTATGTATATGTCGGGGACGGGTCTGGATGGCCGGTGCCGTGTGTGGCACATTAGTTGAGCTATTCGATATAGTTGTGGACGAGGAGGTAGTTCGAGCGAGATGAAACACTTCAGATACAATTAACTTGATTTATTCCTTATACAATGAAGCACAAAATAACAGTTCCTGGCACAGAGGTCTGTAAGCTAGGTTATCGAAGTCTCGAACAGAATAGTCTTTATTAAATTAACACTAGGCACATTGCAGGGTTATATAACACTGACTCTAAACTTGGTATAGCACAACGAAACGGGACAGTTCCAAGCAGTAGTGCACTCGATGGTGACCCAAGGTGAAGTGCCGTGGGCGTTCGCTGAGTGAACCGCCAAGACTCTGTCTAGCGCGCCAAAACAGGTTCAAGGGGGCGCTACTGTCGCCTTCCAATGGCGCGCCAGTTTCGTTGAGCTTCCATACTCATGACCGTTTCCGACACATATATATATATACAGGGTGTCCCAAGAAGTAGTGATATACTGAAGCTGGGAGGTAGAGGACCTAGAGGGCTATCTAAATCACCCCCATGTATGTTCCGCGATTTTTCGTATTTTCGGAGTTATGACTTTTTTTAAAATTTTTCACCTATCGCCGAGTACGATGAGATTTTTATTTATGGTGACGTGAATTATTGCGGTAGATGCTTGATTTTTTTTGTGTGCTAAGCTGATAGATAGGCCAATTCAGTATGGTAACATTTACTATCGTTAGATCTTTGAATGGAATAAAAAAAAAATTAAATGCCAAGAAAGATAAAATTACCCAGTATGTTCACAACTTCAAGGGGCTTTAAAAAGATAAAATCACATAAAAAAAAATTACCGTTTGGCTTTTAAAAACTTGCTCTATCTATCAGGTAGCTACCCTGAAAATTCCATTTTATTATTCATAAGGCTTCAATCAAAAAATTTAAATCTAAATGTGGCAAGTGCAAAATTAATTAACTTTCTAAATAAATTTCGTTCTAAATCACGCACTGGCCATCAATAGAAAAAGAAGAAAAAACAAAAAACAAACGACGGTTGACGCATGAGAAAATTTTCACGTTGTTTGGTCATCGTTGGTACTTTTCAATAATTTATAAATTGTGTTTTAATACTGCTAATTGTTCGTACCCCTAATCATTTTGGCTATTCATATGGACTTTGACTTGCATTACGATTTGGATTAGTGTTATTACCTGGAATCGACGACTTGGCATTATTTAACTGGACTTGAGTTTGCGTGTAAGTGATCATGTTTACTTCACGTGACTACGCAGAAATGCATTACTATTACGGTTATGCTAGGGGGAATGCGGCGGAAGCTTCAAGGCTGTACCGGGAACATGTGGAACGAAGAGGCGGGCCTCAACCTGAAACGTTTCCTGACTATCGCATGATCTTAAGAGTACATAATGCGTATTTGGAAGGTTACATACCGGGTACCAGATCAGGCCGTATGGCCACTATGCCGGATCCTGATGTAGTAGATGCAGTGGTTGAAGAAGTAGAAAGAGACCCGTCGACCAGTGTGAGAGTTATGGAACGTCGTACCGGACTTTCTAAATCTCAGGTACACCGTACACTACAGAGCGTAGGATATCATCCGTTTCACATTAGAAAAGTGCAACAGTTGAAACCGGAAGATTACAATCGGCGAATTGAATTCTGTCAGGAAATGCTGAGGAGACAAGCTGAAAACGAAAACTTTTTTAACCAAATCTTGTGGACGGATGAATCCCACTTTAGACGCAATGGGATTTTTAATATGCACAATTCTCACTCATGGGCGATTGAAAATCCGAATTTAAAAAGGGAATCGACATTCCAAGAACACTTTAGTGTTAACCTTTGGTCTGGCATACTTAACGGTCAGCTAATCGGGCCCTTTCAGCTGCCAGACCGCTTGGGCGGCAATCAGTTTTTAAATTTTCTACGCGTCGATCTGCCCCTGCTGTTAGAAGATGTGGACTTGGAGACACGCAGAAGCATAGTACTGCAGTGTGATGGTGCACCATGCCATTTTGCCTTGGACGTAAGAAACTATTTCAATCAAAGATACCCTGAAAGATGGATTGGTCGTTGCGGCCGGGGTGACGCCTGCCTTATAGCCTGGCCTCCACGGTCCCCCGACCTAAACCCCATTGATTTTTTTGTATGGGGATACTACAAAGACCTCGTCTACTCGAGAGAATGCCGCAATTTGGACGAGTTAACCCGGAAATTGAGAGTAGCAGAAGAAACCATTAAAAATAATAGAAGTGCATTCAGACGTTTAAAAGACAACTTTTTTCGGCGATGTCGCACTTGCATTGAGCAACAGGGGGGCCATTTTGAAAATTTCTTGTAATTAAACACCTTTTAATTGGTTTTACTTTGTTTGCATTAATCATCATGTAAATTAAAATTTTGCACTTGCCACATTTAGATTTAAATTTTTTGATTGAAGCCTTATGAATAATAAAATGAAATTTTCAGGGTAGCTACCTGATAGATAGAGCAAGTTTTTAAAAGCCAAACGGTAATTTTTTTTTATGTGATTTTATCTTTTTAAAGCCCCTTGAAGTTGTGAACATACTGGGTAATTTTATCTTTCTTGGCATTTAATTTTTTTTTTATTCCATTCAAAGATCTAACGATAGTAAATGTTACCATACTGAATTGGCCTATCTATCAGCATAGCACACAAAAAAAATCAAGCATCTACCGCAATAATTCACGTCACCATAAATAAAAATCTCATCGTACTCGGCGATAGGTGAAAATTTTTAAAAAAAGTCATAACTCCGAAAATACGAAAAATCGCGGAACATACATGGGGGTGATTTAGATAGCCCTCTAGGTCCTCTACCTCCCAGCTTCAGTATATCACTACTTCTTGGGACACCCTGTATATATATATATATATATATATATATATATATATATATATTTTTTTTAAATCTCAATTACACTGATATAGGCAGATTTTGCGTCGTATTCATTTAATTTAGTTTAATATAACATAAATTGATATGTAGTTAATTTATTTCAGATACGCCACAGGAGAAAGACCAGCCCTTCGGGAGATACAAAACCTACCACAACCACTGCCCGTGACAGGTAACTAGAGTTTATTAATTATTGAACTTAATCCAATTAACTACATAGCTGGCTAGCTACTCTAGCTACAGAAATAGGTTGTAATAAGCTTAGTGCAACGAATTTACAATACAGTTTAAGAGATCATTTTTTGTATTTTTGATATAATATTATAAATGATGAAATGAAATAATTTTGTAACATTTTAGATACAGGGCGAACATCCAAACAGCGCGCAACTAAACCTCGTAAGCGTAAGGCTGGAGCAAAACGTCGGCGACGTGTGGTTCAGAGAGTGGCTGATTTACCGGAGGAGTGTCGCAGTATTTACGTGGAATACAAAAAGTCAGTGAAGCAGCTGGACTTTATGAAAAGGGCTGAACGTGCCAGGGAATTCAGGGAAAGTGACTTATTTGAGAAATTGACGTCGAAAGTAAATCCCGTCGCAAAAAAGCTAATGTGGCTACAAATCAGTCAAAGCAACAAGAAAATAAAAGGCAGACGATTTTCTGACGAAGAAAAAATGATTGCCTTATCTTTATATAAACAAAGCCCAAAAGCTTATAGATTCCTGAGGAAAATATTTATTCTTCCCTTAAGAAACACACTAATTCAGGTGACATCGTCTTTAAATGTGCAACCTGGCATCAACAGTCAAATTTTTGACGCTATTAAGGATCAGGTAAACTATCATTTATACACATAGGCCTATGAAATATTTAATTACCTAATATAGTATTCTACCGATTTTTGACTATAATTGTATTACTATATGACGTATACACTGGAATGTCCAATGGAATTTTAAGTACCTACATCACGAAACTTAAGCAATAACAATAGTAAATATTCACAATTAAGTTTCATATAGCCATTTTTTTTTTGTTTCAGGTTGACAATTGGAGCGAGGCAAAGAAATATTGTTCTATAATATTTGATGAAGTATCCCTTATTGAGCCCGGACTAGACTATGACAAAGTCAAGGATAATATCGATGGCTTTGTACATTTAAAGGAGAAGAAACCCCAATTTGCCGACCACGCTTTGGCCACACCTCGGACAATGGCGCTCAAATGTATGAAAGAAACGCGTTGCTTCGCACACAGTCTAAGCTCGTGTAGGTGAACGAGTACCATGCTTGTGTGAGTGAGATAAGACATGCTAGGGTTGCCGCCATTTTGAACGCACGAGTCGGGATCACAATGTGCAGCAATATGAGATGACCTTGTAATAGCGGCATCGAAAGTATTTTGTGTGCTTATAATTAAACTAATGTTAAACTACGATTTCTAATTCCGCCCGCGTTCAAATTCGATAACCTCAATGACTAAAACCACATTGCGCGAATTAGGAAGAAATAAAAGAATCATATTACGCTGTAAGGTGGGTATCTAAGCTTGATTTATGCAAATAGTTTCCTATTTTGAATCAGTAAAACGAAGTAACTAAGTACTTAAATTTTTGTAAGGAAATTCAGGCCACCAAAATATTACGTAAGTTGAAAACATGATTTTTTGTTCATATATATATATTGTGTTGTTTTCAGTGTGATCTTATAGGTTTAGGTCGAAAACGGATAGGGCAAAAAAAATACTAAACATAAGTACCTATTGTAAGTTGGTTTTCTACTAAAACATAAAACACTTTGAAAATAACTGGGTATGTACTTGCCTTGATTCATCCAATGGGAATCTGTAGAACTTTCTTTTATTTTTGTTGTTTATAGAGCTTAAACAACCGCAAACAGCACAACACACGCTCATTATAAAAGTATTTGTTTAATAGGTATTTATACGTGGCCTCCGCTCTGCGCACCGCGTCGTCGCGTCCTTGCAAGCCGGTAACTGCGAGGTAACCGAGCGCGGGTGGGCGGCACTTTCGGCGGGAGGCAGGGAGTGTCCATACTGTACGTTAGTACTCTTTATTATACTGTGCTTTGGCGTTCATGGTTCGAGGCGCAGTTCACAAGTGGCAACAGCCTATTGCATATTACTTCTGCGAAGGCTCGACTAAAACGGGTGAACTAATAGTCATCCTGAAGGAAATAACGAATGCCGTTATTGACACGGGCCAGTGCCTGTTGCATTCATTTGTGACCAAGGCCAATCGTTTCAATCTGCCTTGAAACGCCTTAATAATGATACGCAAAGGGAACGTAATGCGATTTTGAGCCTCAGCTCAAAATCGCACTGGTAAGTTTTGATCTTAATTCACAGGAGTAATATACCTAGAAGTAAAAGTATTTTTTTTTAATGAATGTATTTTTTATAGATGATATTTATTATAACTTTGAGAGGACATCACAATACATGTAAAATTTGACCCCCCTCATCTCATAAAAGGGATCAGAAATATTTTTTTGACAAAGAATCTAAAGTTTGAAGGAAAAATATGTAAATGGAGTGACATTGTCGACATAATACCAAGCGGACTGCAGAACTGCGGTGACCCGATTGCTGCCGAAATTAAACGACACACACGTTATTCCTGGAAAAATTAATAAAATGAAGGTAAATTATTTATTCTCATAACAACTTGTCCTTTTATGGCACTCACTTAAAGAGAAGGGAGGTTTCAAATAAAAATAAAACTTAACTACATTTATTTTCATATACTTAAAGGTTTTTAAACTGTTAGTTGAGGATTTCAAATCCTACATGTAAATAACTAGTGATGTATCTATTCGCATCTACCTAAGTACAGTTTTCCTGAAAACCGATGAAACAAAGTCACCAGAGCTATTCTGTAAATCATATAGATAGGATAGATAAAAAAATACATACCTAACACATATTTCCTTTTATTTATCTTTGTTTAAAATAGAAATTTAATACGGTCACATTACTATAGAGCGGTAATACGCCATTTTAAGCCGGTCCCTGCAACTTGAACTTGTACGGGGGTAAAAAATATCATGCCGTCGTCGTGCTTACAAAACCCAAGAGAATACAATTTTATAAGATATTTGTAAGTTATGTTTGCTATTGCATATCAATAAAGAAATTAACACTAATAATAAAACCATTTATTAAAAACAAGTCCTACAAATTATATTATACATGTTCAGTGTAAATTGAAAATTTAAGTTTTTAAGTTCTTCAGTGCTCTTGGTACCTACTGTTGTTACTGTTGTCTTAGCTATAATTTTTTGGAGGAATACGTTTTAGGTGTAAAATATTGATAAGCAGAGCCCGTTCTGGGTCCGGGTCCGTCCTTGGTCTGGCTCCTCGGAAGACGAACATAAATGTTGGCTTAAATATTGATGTAACTAATCCGCCAAAATTGTCAATCTAAATAATACATAATAATATTATTTTGATTAACAACCTGCTAATTGTTGAAAAATAAATAAAAGATGTTATTAAGTATATGTTGCGATAAAAATGAATGTCGGTAGGTATTTTTCATGACATTTATTTTTGTATCGTTTATTTCCAGGTCAAGAATTGTACACAAGTGTTGAGCCATAGTATGGGGAGAGCCTTGGCATACACAGCAAAATTCCGTAAGTTCCACGCAGGCCCTCACTTAAACTAGATGTATTAACCTATAATTTAACTAACACAAGAACAGTATAGATACGTTCAGTACAGATAGTATAGAGTAGGTAAGTTGGACAACATTTCATTTTTAGGGTTCCGTACCCAAAGGGTAAAAACGGGACCCTATTACTGAGACTTCGCTGTCCGTCCGTCCGTCCGTCCGTCTGTCACCAGGCTGTATCTCAACAACGGTGATAGCTAGACAGTTGAAATTTTCACAGATGATGTATTTCTATTGCCGCTATAACAACAAATACTAAAAATAAAATACAATAAATATTTAAGGGGGGCTCTCATACAACAAACTTGTTATAGATTATATATATGTATAGGTAAGGAACCCTTCATGCGCGAGTCGGGCTCGCACTTGCCCAATTTTTTTTACCCCTACCTTTTATTGAATTATCTAATAGTATTTGCAAAATTACTCGACACTTTTTTTTCTTTTAATTCTTTTTTTAGTTTTAGACACTTTTTTTGTAAATATAAAAGTACTTTATTCCAAAAAGGCGTAACGCAATTTCAAGGCTGCAATGTATACCGCCTGTGCATTTATAAGTAAAAAATGTAGTGCATCTGCGGACTCAATGTGACAGGCGTTATTACTGTCATGCACGGATTAACTAGCTGATTACGATTCCTAACAAACTTTTTCACAAAGCCTCCTAGAAAAAGATGCGTTATTTCAGACACTGCGTTGTTAAATATTAGCAAAAAAGCATTGAACTGTTATTGTTCAACAAATATAGAAATAAATAGACCTTCCTTAGCTGGCTCGCTCTCGCTACATTGATTACGAATTTTGCTATTCCAGTCACTCTTTGAAATAGTGTGGTACATCGCTCGGAAGCAAATATATCGATAAATAATAATAATAAATATAATGTACTAGCTTTTAAAGAATGAAAGTGACTAGTGATAATTCTGCCTAATGTGTGTCAACATATTTCGTAGCTTTTCGAAACAATTACCTATTGTGTTGCGTGTTCGTGTAACTGAGTATATTTTGAATCGATTTTGAAGTTATACTAAGCGTGAAAACTAGTGATCCAGTCATTTGGTTCGAAATATAGAGGTAACTTGGAAAAATTTCTGAAAGTTTCGAAAATTGGTGATATTAATGTGCTCTTTTCGAATTTCAACTTGGCCACCTCTGGTCTGCTGCTCACGCCACGATATAAAAAGGGTCTGAATTTTTTTGACAATATATCCTTTCTTACTCATTTTACAGTAAAAACATTTATATGGAAATTATTAATCTAGAGAATATTTTCTACCATTTTAAAAACTCCTGGAAAAAATCCCAGTAACCTCTATTTCTACCTACTTTCTTTGACCACAGATTATATACAAGCTTTGACCAACAGAAACGAAAATTGTCGATATCGAATAATGAATAAAGTCGATAACTGTGACTTCCCGAGTTTTGTTACTCGAAAATAGGTGCAATTCACAAACTTGTCATGCGACGTCCATAAACTAAGAGGTCCGTGTTGTCATGGTAATATCAAAGAGAATATAACACTACGTTAAGAAGAGTTGGAACTTAGAACATCGTATTTAATCTGAAAACCGTGCATTGATAGCCAACTTAAAATAGACATAGGTCAGAGGTACCAACATAACCAACCAAATCTACCATCGTCAAACATAGCTAGTGATTTCATAAGTTGAATGTAATAAAATAAATATCGATAGTAGTGATGTAGTGCATTTTTATCGATATCGATAATATCCCCGTACAGGCGCTCCTCTTAAAAGTAAAATGTATATTACAACGATTTGTGTGTGTTAATAGACGTTCAGACAGAATTTACGGCTTTAATATTTGCCAATATTGGTCTAAAGGTTATCACACTCCGATATTGTCACAAATTTGAATACCTGCAGATGACTAAATGAAACAACTTTTTATTTATTTCATTTATTATTATTATACTTTGGTGTTATTGGTAAATAATATTAAAATAGGGTTTAGACTATATGTTCAAATAAAATAGTTTACACTTTCACTAAATCCAGCTTTCATAATTACACGGAAACCAAACATTTAGGTAATTGTTATTAGTATAGGTACCCACGTTTTTATAATAAACATTTTTTTAGTTAAAAAAAAAGGAAGTAGTGTGTTCAATAAAACTTGCACTCAAATACTATATTACAAAACCAAAAATAATTTAATTTATTACTATGTAACCATAATCTGTAGTGGGGTTAAGGCTGCACCGAGCGAAATGTGAAAAAATAGGCAGCTGCCGTTAAGTAGATAACGTCAACACTGGTTGTTTAATCCATTTCTAAACTATATATTTAGCACTTTGAAGAACGTGTTAACAACTTCTCCGTGGAAAAAATGTAAGATTATTAATATTTTACCCTAGAGAACTAAGTAAAGTTGGACGAAAATTGTAAAATCGTAAGCAGACGTTAAGTGTTTTTTTACACTTTAACAATAGAAATCTATTCTAATTTTCAGTTCAAAAAAAAGATGAATGTTTACATTACAATTTGTCCGCATCAAATATTTCAATTATTGTTTAGTATTAAGGTCGATTTATCAAAAAGTGCTTTTAATTCTCCATGCGCGCCGATCTCAATACGCATTCCCCGCGCTCTATGGTTCAGTCGCTAACGCTCGGCGCCCTCTTAAGGCGACTCCGTACGTGGAATGGTGATTTTTAAAGTCCTAAGGCTCGTAATCTAGCCAACGGAAAAATCTGAAAAAAATATATGTTATTTTTGACTATTTCTTCTAAAAAATTATAGTTGGATTTTTTTTTAAAGCAATAATTACTATGGAAAAAATAATGTTGAAATAGGGTCGTTTTCAATTTTCAATTCCCTAAGGCTTCTAAACTACAAGTGATATTTACACGGCTCTTTCGCAAGAACATTGACAATTCATTGATCTTTAATCGTATTGTTTAAAAGTTAGTAAAATGGAAATTCGGTCTAATAAAGCATCAAAAAAACTGAATTTCCGCGAGCGCGGCCGTGCCCGGGCTGCGAGCTCAGTGTAAATCTAACCGTCGAAGGGGAAGGCTGTGTCACTTGCTCTCGCGATCCATCTAGTTACGGAAAATTGTTAAAGTACCGGATCCCGCGGAGGTTCGATCTGTCTTCGTGCGTTTGAAGTGTATTTTAAGAGTGTAGTTCGTTTTTTCACACGACTACGCTATACGACATAACAAAAAGCACTCATTTTCATATACAAGTACAATGTAGAATTAAATTAAACTATTTTTTTCGTATTTAGGTATCTATTAATTATAAGTACTTATAAAAAAAATTGACATTGCTTAGCATTCCCGAACACATTTGAATACTTAGATATTCTCAGTCATGGGCCCACACCAGACAGGATGCCCAGAAAATAACACTTTTGGTGTTGGTTTTTTTTTCTGTGTGTAATATTAGAGTACCTTAGGTATTTCGGTTAGTAAAAAAAATCTGATAATACAGATATTTAAGTATGATAACGTCTAATGATCTTTATGAATTCAACCCTAAGAGATATGAATATCGTAATGCAGAACAAGTATTGTTCGTTTGAATACCATTGTAATATTCGGTAAAACGCTAATTTACGAATACGAATATTTATTGTAAGTATTCACATTCGTTGCGTCACTAGTACAGTACATGGCATATGATATAAAAATACATTATCAAAAATTACAATTATTTTCTAGTCCAAGAAGGCAAGTGACAATTTTGGCATGAGGGCTTATTTATTTAAATATAGTCAGAATACATATTTGCATCAATAAATTTTCCACTTCATATTTAAATCTAAATGAGCGTAAGTAATTATTGACATATCCGCCGGGCCTAGCTAGACATACCTAGCCTGGCCATAAATTCTGTTCCAATTGTTTACCGTTTATAAAATAAAAACCTGATTTTTATTACATATCGTTTAAAAGCCATATATTAATGATCGGATTACAGTTGAATTAAAAAGATACAGCTCTTTATGCAGCAAAAAAAATATCTACACTGGAAAGGAAAATTATCCAAGAGACACGGAGCTAACTTTACAGGAGATCTAAAAAACTACGAACTTAAAAAAAAAAAGTTATTAAATATTCTGTGGACCTACTTTTTAAATGAAGCATTTTATAATTATAAACAACATCATGTTCTACATGTCGCTTTTGTTATTTTGTCTATTAATGGAATAATTTAAAATTTAGCATCACTTACGCAAAATGGCTGTCAAAATAGAATTAGGTAAAATTATCTAAACGACACGTTTCCCGAGATATTAGTCAGGTAAAATACCTAGTATAATCTACATTTTACACAACTATCAACACAGTAAACAATATCTATGTGCATGTGCATACGATGCTCATTTTATATAAACAATATCATGTTTTTTACATGTTGCTTTTGTTATTTTGTCTATTAATGGAATATTTTAGGATTTAGCGTCGCTTACGCAAAATGGCCGTCAAAATAGAATAAGGTAAAATTATCTAAACGACACGTTTCCCGAGACATTAGTCAGGTAAAATAGTATAATCTATTACACAACAATCAACACAGTTAACAACATATATGTGCATGCTCATTTTACAGTCAGGTAAATATATAAATGTGCATAAATCAGCATGAAATAAATCAAGAAAAATTATCTAATCGCCTTTGTAGGAAATATTTCAGACATGAAAACCTATTTATAGTACAATAAAACCTCACGATGAATGTTTTAATTAGAGGAAAATATTTATTTTCAAACATTAAAATTAATGAAGTGACATTTAAAGTTCTCTAAGACAAAAACTTATGGTCCAACTACGCAAATACAAAAAAAACTGCTTTAGAAATGTTAAAGATTTATTCATCAGATATCACGTGAAATTTCAATTTTATCAATTTTTATGTGTGATCTGCTGAAAGATTTCCAGTAGTTCTAGACCAATGTATGGTAGCAAACGATAGCTATGACTAATGAGAACAGCACAAGAGTTCTCAAGACTGCAGTCACTCGGTACTCATTAAGGAATTTTAAATCACGAGCTACGTGAAATTTCAAGTTTTACAATTGCAATGAGATAATATCCTATCCTAACAAGAATAACAAAACTACCTACAACTCTGTGTGGTATAAGTGACGTCTCGTAAGACACTGTTTGAGTGAGATGGCGTTTGGGTCCATCAAGCGAGTCCAAAGTAATGCCTTAGCGCCACAGACACAGATTTACACCGCAGGTGCCGCCATAAATATATTGAATTACTACTAAATGTGTGATATTTTATAAAACAGAACCGGTAAAGTTGTCTAACTACCAATTTAACGAAAATATTTGTTTTTTTAGTACATTCTATGCGACAAATACGACTCAATCGTCATTCAAGCAATTCAAGATAAGCGACAGTAGTCGATCAAAGTAAAAAAAGGATAGGCGACAATGGTTTCATAGTATCAAAGCAGGTAAATTTGGATAAACGCCAATAGTTAAGATACGACAATCAGGTAATTTAATCTATGTTATTTTTTTTATAGAATCTTATATCGATTCTGTTTAATAATGTGGAAATACCACATTTTTACTTTTTGGCTAATGCGCATAAGCATTTTAAACACACAAGACACAGAGGGCGCTCCAGTAGCGAAGAATTATGGAATCAAAGATTTAGTGTGATTGGCGTAACGATATGATAGCTCAGTTGGTAGAGCACTACGCCGGAAACTTAGGGTCGCAGGTTCGAGTCCTGCTTACATTGCAGTGGATCACATTAAATTTTTCTTTCATAATTTACCTTTATGTTAATTTTATCATAAAGACATAGGTAAAATGCCTCAAACGACATTAAAATATATTTTACGATCAGGTAAAAACAGTTAACCAACAAGTGCAAGGTTAGTTGCAATAAAGAAAAATTATCCAAGTTGTTTGATCTGTTTTGACAAATAAGTAAAAAAGCTCTAAGGTTCATTATTATGCAAAAAACTTTTTATGTAATCTCCATTTTGCAAAAAAAAACCTCAAATTTCAAGTCGTTTAGTAGAAAAAAAAATGTAGAGATTCAATAAATCACCGAAGGGATAAGCGACACAAAAGTCGTCAGACAGATATTATTATATACGAGACCCACCCAACCCATTCGATGCAGAAAAATCTGCCGATCCCAACAGTGTGTAAACTCGATATCCCCAAAAATGTCGCTTAGATAATTTCTACTTTCCAGCATCGGTATATTTTGACACTCAAGTAAATTAACATTTATAGGTTATCCATTGACCTTGAACATAGAAAAAAAACAAAAAAAATATCGCCTAGTAAAATATCAACAAGTATAGGGAAAAATCTGAAAACATTACTAATGTAGTCTTAAAAAACTATCACTGTTTATAAGTAAAGGACGTAAATCCGTTTTCCAACGGTAAAGTTGAGTTTGTCGCTCTATTATTTATAGTTTATCTTTTCATTAGAGCAACATGACCCGGGGTATAAAGCTGTGCCTCCACTACTATGTTAAAATATCGGTTCATCCGCTGGGTCACGATATGATTGATTTATTAAAAAACGGTATTTTTTTATTTCTGCATGATTTTACACGTATAATCAAGAATCTTGTCGGCATTTTAACTATTTTTGGTAGGTACCTACACATACAAAAGAAACTAAAAAGTATTTTTCGATTCGAGACTTCCAAATGGCTAATTTCACTTGTTTTTTTGGAAAATAGCTTTAACGCATTTTATTTTTAATATTCTACTGTAGTGGGTAAATAGATATTTAGTAATCCGAAATAATTATATCATTGTTTAAATGATTTATTTTACTACGAGATTTTTCAATGCCTTTAAATAAGGTATAAGGTTTGTTGATCTTCAACTCACGCTCGGACTATAGGTCAGTCTGTGGGGAACTGTAAAAGCCTTTGCTCTACAAAAGGTGGCGTAGAAAATGTTTTGACACAATATTGTTTAGGTATGGCAGGTTAATAAAAATCCAAGTTCTCGACCTTGAAGGACCCAGGCGTTAGCCGCCATCTTGAATTAAAGGTGCCAAGATTAGGTTTATTTTAATTAACTTCTCAATTGTTTACTAAATCACAAAAGTGTCTATGAAGAGTTCAAAGAAGACAAAATTGCCTACATTTTTTGCATACATGATTATTTTGTAAGTCTTATAGGTAAAAAGTTACAAGCGACGGAAATAATAATATTTACAAAAATCATTAATATCATTTTAATTTTGTTTAAAAATTGTATAGCTATCATTTTTTAATTCTTTTTGATGGCACGGGTTGGTTAATGGTGCCTTCTTCATTATCGTCGCTGAAATTTTCTGTTTCATTGTCTGTATTTTTAGTTTCCAACCATGAAATTTCGTCGTCATCACAGTCTTCTTTATCTATCTGAATCTCTACTGCATTTTCACACAGCTGACCACTACAGAATCCACAAACAATAGAGCATTTTAATCCAGATTTTCTGCAACTACCTACATGTTTTGCTGCATCCTTTTTTACAGTGGCAAGAAATTACACTTAAAAGCGTCTGGGGTGCTGCTTTCTCTGTCGTTGTTATTGGAGTGAGCCTATTGGTGTCATATCTCCAGCCCCAGTCTTCTGTTTTTTTTTTTATTCCGTACCAGTTTTGGACTTGGTGGTATGTCCTAAACGCATGATACCGTGCAGCGTCCTTTGTCGGCGGCAAAGAAGCAAGATTAAATTTACTTTTTACTGATGACTTTACGAATCGTTTATATCGGATATCTTCTAAGGATTCCTTATCCATGTCCCCTCCGTACAAAGTTACTAGAAAGTGTGCTCCAGCGTCTTCGATTTCTTCTGGTCTTGCTTCTTTATCTTTGTAGACGCCAATGATGGCATCCAGTTGCGCGTTTTTTTCAACAAGGGAACAAAGTTTCATTTTCCCTTGATTGAAGAGAGACGATGTGGTATACGCTTTTAAGTGTAATTTCTTGCCACTGTAAAAAAGGATGCAGCAAAACATGTAGTTGCAGAAAAGCTGGATTAAAATGCTCTATTGTTTGTGGATTTTGTAGTGGTCAGCTGTGTGAAAATGCAGTAGAGATTCAGATAGATAAGGAAGACTGTGATGACGACGAAATTTCATGGTTGGAAACTAAAAATGCAGACAATGAAACAGAAAATTTTAGCGACGATAATGAAGAAGGCACCATTAACAGCCTGGGCCATCAAAAAGAATAAAAAAATGATAGCTATACAATTTTTTAACAAAATTAAAATGATATTAATGATTTTTGTAAATATTATTATTTCCGTCGCTTGTAACTTTTTACCTATAAGACTTACAAAATAATCATGTATGCAAAAAATGTAGGCAATTTTGTCTTCTTTGAACTCTTCATAGACACTTTTGTGATTTAGTAAACAATTGAGAAGTTAATTAAAATATACCTAATTTTGGCACCTTTAATTCAAGATGGCGGCTAACGCCTGGGTCCTTCAAGGTCGAGAACTTGGATTTTTATTAACCTGTCATACCTAAACAATATTGTTTCAAAACATTTTCTACGCCACCTTTTGTAGAGCATAAATACCTACTGACTGGATTACTATACGAGTGTATGAAGCTGCTTGGACGCCACTCAACGAGATTATGAACGAAGTAATGTTCCGGGGGCGCACGGTCGGCGGGGGGAATAACGTTAGGCTCCGCCCAGATCCTCAAGGACGTTGGGATTAGGTGTCGCCTTAACAAGACCAAATTGCCCATATCGTGGCGGAGTGTCCTAAGAGGCACTTTCCAGGACAGTTGAAGGACCAGTACAAGCTCATAGCCGATGCCAGGGATCGGCTATTAAACCTAGGTATAGACTCATGGAGATACATTTTAGTTTATTTTAATTAAATATTTTAAGACATTAATGTAGACGTGAAAACGAACATGCTCTGACATGCATGATGTGCACTGGTGCCGGCAGACCGATATATTTAGCATCAGGGAGTTGTTAGTTATCCTATCCAGCCATCGTAATCCATATCCGACATTGTTACCCGATATGTCGTGACCTTCCGTAATATAAGTAGGATTGAAATTTTACTGTTGGCGTCAACCTTGTGCGTCGCATGGCTATGTGCGCTCGCTAGATGGATTCTTTGGCATGGCATAGACGGTAGTCATCTATTTATCTAGACACGCGGCAGCGTGTCCAGCCAAGTTTACCCCAGGAACTGGCGAGCAGCAGCCGTGTGTTATATTACACGAACCGTTTGGAGCCACTTTTGACCCCTCAATAACTCCAAATCTATTTAACATAAAAACATGAAATTTGGCTGATGTATTTAGATCCTTTAGAACAACTAGGACCCCAAATCCATACTAATATTATAAATGCGAAAGTGTGTCTGTCTGTCTGTTACCTCTTCACGCTTAAACCGCCGAATCGATTTTGATGAAATTTGGCATAGAAATAGTTTAAGATCCGAGGAAGGACATAGGATAGTTTTCATCCTGGAAATTATACCTAAAAAGATTGAAAAGCGAGTGAACATTTCTGTTAGGGTGCGGTGACCCTGTAGGAAATGTAAGTATTAGACCAAAAGCACAATTGCTCTTACATTTGCTTAGGCGCCTTTAATAATCCCTTTTATCAAGTTCCACGCGTACGTAGTCGCGGGCAAAAGCTAGTTTCATAAACATAGGTTAAATAGTTATTGAGATATTAAAGTCCAAAAAACTGTATTTTTATCAATGACTGACTGACTAGTAATCAAAAACCTAACCCACTTCCAGGTGACCTAGAAAGGTAAAATTTGGCACACACGCACACACGCACACATACCACAAGAATCCAACGCGTACTAACCGATTTGGAAAATTCTGTGTTTGTTTAAAATATGTACTAGAATAGCACACACACACAAGTAATTAACAATTAATAATTAAGTAATTTACACATCATAATAATTTCTGTACAAAACATCATAATAATTTCTGTACAAAAAGTAATGATATCCCATCAAAACATAAATGTTAAATGAGAGCCAAGTTCAATATCGCGTGCACTTCGCCGACAAAAGAATTGAGATCTATGTGGGCGTCAAGTTCTTTGCCCTAAAATTAGATACAAGGACATGCGACATACTCAATGCATTTATTTTACTTGGGGTGTAATTCAATGTTTTTGATGGGATAGCATAGTTACCTATATTAACAGCCCGCCATTTGTTCTGCTTTTTTACTAATGTCTTTTATTTTTGCTTCAGAATCGGCGAATCCCTGATTCATTTTATGGCACTGGCGCCTAATTAATAAATGACTTAGGCGGCCAAATATCCTATCTAAAATTGGGTGACATGTATACCAAGATGTGTCGCAATGTGCGATAAATAGCATTTTACATAGCTCAGATATGTTCCTTTCATACAGTCTTGGTATAACATCAGCTTCAAATACGCCAACAGCTGTCTCAATTAGTTTGCAAAGCTCAATCGTTGGGTAGGTGAGCGAATTCTTATCGGCGAACCATTCACGTAACTGAATATACCTGTATGTGTCAGATTCCTGCTTTTCTTGATCATTTTCAATCAATAACCTTCGACAGCTTTCACAGTTATTATTTTTAAACGTCGAAGCTAAGTAGCCACAGACGGTGTATGTCTGTGGCTACTTAGCGGTTGGTATTTTATATCAGAAAAATCCGTTTCTTCGTGAATTTCTGATTGCTCCGGGATTCTTAATATTGGGAAGTCTTGTTCACAATCACCATCATGTATACCAACTGATGTATCTGGCAGTACATTATTTTTATTAGGCTTTGCTGTAACCGCTACATCGTCAGATGCATCAAGAACATCAGCAAAATTAGTCAGCAATTTTCGATGGTCGTTCTCACAGTTGCCTTTACTGTGCGGTGCAGTCATTCCTGACACCACCGATGCTTTTAATGCTGCTGTAACCCCGTACAAGTTGGGTTGCGATTCGTAGGGCAGTGTTGGCGAATTACTCCAAAAAAGTTTTCTAAGCCATCCTGGTTCAACGACCGTAAATTTAGATACCGAAATCCCTGGTGGCGCAGCTCGTTCCAAACATCCTTTAACGTTTCGAGTGACATCCGCATTCCTTCTATACATTTCACGTTGTTAGCTGTGGTGCCATCTCTTTTTATAAATTTAAGAGTGGACAGACTTTTTTTTAATCCATTCCAAACTTCAGGGTGGTTCGTTCTTGCGGAGACATTTTCTCTTTGTCCTCTTTTAACGTCGTCCTTACTTGACGGACCGTTTGTGTAATCAAACAGTTTATCTAGTTTTTCTACTACACAGGCGGTTTCCATCACGTCTCGTTGTCTGGTTGCGTCCTTTTCCGCCAGCGACATTAATTTCAACACTGCGGCAACAGTGTTACTCAGCGCTTGTGCTGCGTACTTTACCTTCATCTTTGCTCGGTACTTGGGTCGGACATGTACTTCACTTATTTTACTAAGGTACAGCAATGACTTATTTTTTTGCTCTGCCTCGCAAAGATATGACCACTGTCCTGACTTATTATCGATTTGAATTTTCCCATGGTTCATAAAATTATCCCTGATGGACTTGAATAAATGTGGGACGTCGTACATCGAGTTTTACCATCATCCATCGTAAAATGGTTGTCAGTGTCTGTCATATGGGCACCTTGGCCAGACCTGGGCATTGAATGTTGTCTCAGAATTTTCAACGCCCCCATGTTTGTGGGGCCTTGATCACAAACTGTGACAATTATTTGAAAGCCAGTGTCATTTATGGATTTTATACATTCTTTTATGTATACAGATAACTGTTGGGCAGATACTGTGCCTTTTACGAAATAGTAGGCAATGACCTGCTTATACCGCGTACGAAGACCCTGTATCATGAAAACAAGGGCGTGATCCGCGATCCTTTCAGTTCTTCCTGCTCCTTCATTTAGACCCTTGTCTTCAAAGCCATCTACTAGATCCGTTGCTTCGTTGTATATAAGGCGCGGTTTAAGTGCTACTTCATCAAATAAAAGAGCACAAAACTTATTTCGGACGTCCATCGTAGGAGATGTTTTTTGAAGGTGCTGCAGCACTGCTTTATTTATTCCAGTGTCCATTGGTATTTTTCTTATCAAGTTATTTAAGGTTTTGGTGCATGGCAGCATCACGCCGTGACTTAAATACCTGTAAGTCTTTGGTGACCTTTTAAAAATGGCAAGAGCTGAGATTTTCTCCTTCAACGTCCATCGCCTGCCTCTGGGTTTTCGGTTATGGTTCTTTAAGTCAGCTAATACAAGGTCTTTTAGAATTGGTGACTCTATTTTTTCAACCAATTTTGCCAATGTGCTCTTGGTTTTCTGCAGTTCTGCAACAAGTTTTTTCTTTCTTGGCGATAGCGTTATATCTGAAATACATATATAAATACATGATTAAAATAGTCTAAAGCGCATCACACACAGATACATCTATCCTATTATAAAATTGTAATATAATAATAAATTAATAATACATATCGGACGACCTTACAAATATAATAATATTCGAGTTCATCACACAAATATTTGCCCTGGCCGGGATTCGAACCCGGGACCGCTGCGCAGTATGTGAATTGTAAAATGAACTTTTCATATGTTGAGGTCATGATTCCAAAAAAAACTGTATATCTCGATGTAGGATAGATTTCTATGGTAAAATGGGGTTTCCTAACTCACACTAGATGGCGCTGTGTTTGTACCAAATACATGAAACATGATCAAGGGTTTGGACCCACACCAGCCTACAGTCAAGCCTCATCATCCTCATCATCCTCCTAGCCTTTGTCCCATATCTTTGTAGAGTGAATTCTCAATCGGGGTCGGCTACCTAAATCCCAAGATGTGGCGTAGGCACTAGTTTTTACGCAAGCGACTGCCATCAGACCTTCCAACCCAGAGGGGAAACTAGGCCTTATTGGGCTTAGGTGGTTTCCTCACGATGTTTTCCTTCACCGAAAAGCGAGTGGTAAATATCAAATGACATTCCGTACATAAGCTCCGAAAAACTCATTGGTACGGGCCGGGTTCGAACCCGCGACCTCCGGATTGAAAGTCGCATGCCCTAACCACTAGGCTACCACCGCTTCCTACAGTCAAGCCTGTCTTGTTTAAAAAAATATATTAAAAGTCAATAGGAAAAATTATTCAAACATTTTAAACTGTTCCTTCACCATAAAGGGGCCTTGGTTATCGTATATATTATATTTAAGATCTACTCATTGAGACCTTTATTATGAGCCCTAGCACGCTATATCCGGTGTAAGTTGCTGAGGAATTGGATATCTCGTAGGCTACTTGATGCTACAGCATCAGCTCAACGTTTTAATGTTTAAAAAATAACACAGAGGTAACAGTACACCAAATTTCAAATCATAAAGATATAAAGACAGACGGACAGACATCGATGCGGTTATATAAACCGTTTAATTTGCTAAGCATTCACAAAATAACAGACGGACGGACAAAAAAGTGGATTTATAAGTAGTTTGTTACGATAATCGCGGAGCATTAAGACAAGAAGACAGACGGACGGATATAAAGACAGACGGACAGACATCGATGCGGTTATAAAAACCGTTTCATTTGCTAAGCATTCACAAAATAACAGACGGACGGACGTCCAGACGGATGGCAACCAAGTATAGTGTGTAGTTTTTACGTATTTTTTTAGCGACCAGGGCGGGCGCACATTACAGTTTTGCGCTCAAAGAAAAAAAAAATTGGGCAAGTGCGAGTCCGACTCGCGCATGTAGGGTTCCGTACCTATATATATTTATATATATATAATCTATAACAAGTTTGTTGTATGGGAGCCCCCCTTAAATATTTATTTTATTTTATTTTAGTATTTGTTGTTATAGCGGCAATAGAAATACATCATCTGTGAAAATTTCAACTGTCTAGCTATCACCGTTCTTGAGATACAGCCTGGTGACAGACGGACGGACGGACGGACGGACGGACGGACGGACGGACGGACGGACGGACAGCGAAGTCTCAGTAATAGGGTCCCGTTTTTACCCTTTGGGTACGGAACCCTAAAAACCGATCAAGAGCGAGTCAGACTCGCGCACTGAGAGTTCCGTACCTTCTTTAGACGTATCAACAATAAACTATAGTGGCTCCGTGAGCTGTAGACCTCGCGAGTGCTTTTTAGTTTTTATTAAAAAAAAATCCAAAGTGCCACAGTATAACTACATAATTATCGAGTTTGCTCACAAATTTCACGAGAATCGGTAGAAAAATGCGACCTGTGGAGGAGGACAACACTAGCTTTTTATTTAGTCCAATAGTTAAAACAGAGACTTCGTTCACTTCGTTCACTAGGTCAATTAGTTTTTTTATATGATTGAATTACATGTTAACATTTTTCGGTAGTATTAGAGCTTACTTCGTGCAAAATTTCATGATTCTAGGTAGGAGAAAAGTACCCTGTAGGTTTTGGAATGTTATTACAGGCTTTTATTTAACTTGCAATGTATGTATGTTTGTTCTGGTGGAATCTTGCGACTCAATTTTAAAGTAGTTATCTTCAACCGATAGCTGAAATTTTGCATACCTACTTAACTTTGATGACAATACAATAATATGGTACCATGGAGCTGGTGTGATGATGAAGTCGGAAGGTGACCCTAAGAACAAGAACTCAGTAATAGATAAAGCAATCCTAGCGAGTTTGGGCTCTATAGAATGGACAATCGTCTAACCGTAAAAACAAAATCTGGAAAATAAATAAAAGTGGGATGATGCTTACCGATATTGTCTTCTAATTGTCTAAGTTTAATTTCTTGTCGTTTACGAGACTCAACACCACGAAAAGCTTCATTGAACTTTCTTTTCTTCGTTGTTGATTCTAAAAAACAAATATTTGTGTAAGTTTGAAGTTGTTGCAACTCATGAGGATTGACACCAAATTTAGTATGCTATAGGTATATTTAAATAAAACAATTTAAACTATTTGAGCCTCCCTGACGTTTCAGTACCTTTACAGATACCGTTGTCAAAGGTTGACTGAGAAAAACACAATTTTTCTCTGTCAAAGTTACATTTGTGCAAACTACCCATTTTGTAAATATTAATTTAAAATAAAAGTGTTCATACATGCCAGATGGGCCTAATGTGTAAAGACAGTTACACATGTGCCAGAAGGGCATTTATTATTTATTTAAAATATCTACCAGCGGTTCACTAAAGGCTTACTGAGGAGAAAGAACCGCCAAAGAAAACTCCCAGATTGCCTTATTTATTACTATAAAATACTTTTAAACAAAAACTCTACATATACTACTTTTAACACTAATTTGTTTTACACCGTTCGAGGCCCAAGGTTTCCAGTCTTGTGTCTTGCTTGATCCTTGATAAGATGTACAACAGGATCCCAAGCCGGTGGTAATGACAAACCATCTTCTCTATTGAAATTGGGATATTTTTTGATTTCAATAGCCTCGCGCAACATTCTGGGAAAATATCGTTTCTCTCTGGCAAGGATTGAAGTGTTATCAAACTTAATTGAATGGTTTGGTGCAGAGTGCTGGTGTTTACAAGCTGGACTGCGAGTGTGGTCTGTCATACATTGGCCAAACGAAACGTAGTATAGCTACACGGGTTAAGGAGCATGTAGCTGATGTTAAGCACCGTCGTTGCAACAGGTCTGCAGTCTGCGAGCATGTCATGGACAAACCAAACCATTCAATTCAGTTTGATAACACTTCAATCCTTGCCAGAGAGAAACGATATTTTCCCAGAATGTTGCGCTATTGAAATCAAAAAATATCCCAATTTCAATAGAGAAGATGGTTTGTCATTACCACCGGCTTGGGATCCTGTTGTACATCTTATCAAGGATCAAGCAAGACACAAGACTGGAAACCTTGGGCCTCGAACGGTGTAAAATAAATTAGTGTTAAAAGTAGTATATGTAGAGTTTTTGTTTAAAAGTATTTTATAGTAATAAATAAGGCAATCTGGGAGTTTTCTTTGGCGGTTCTTTCTCCTCAGTAAGCCTTTAGTGGACCGCTGGTAGATATTTGAAATAAATTATAAATGCCCTTCTGGCACATGTGTAACTGTCTTTACACATTAGGCCCATCTGGCATGTATGAACACTTTTATTTTAAATTAATATTTACAAAATGGGTAGTTTGCACAAATGTAACTTTGACAGAGAAAAATTGTGTTTTTATCAGTCAACCTTTGACAACGGTGTCTGTAAAGGTACTGAAACGTCAGGGAGGCTCAAATAATTAATATACGCGATATAATCCGTTTAAATTGTTTTATTTAAATGTGTGACAGTCGCGGAAACCGAAGAAAATATTATGCTATAGGTCATTGAGGTATTATTTATAATAGAGCCACAGACTCGAACAAAAATGACAAAAAAAGTGGCGCCGTTGTCCTGTTCAAGTAGATGCCAATAACGCTTATTTATAATTTTACAACAACATAGTTACTTCGTACAAAAGAACTCACTGGTTTAAGTGTCAAATTGACTTACGTACTTATGACCACAAATATTTTTCGAGGAAATTAACTTTTTTTGCGTATTCTGACTCATGTCTCTTGTCAAACTTGGAACATGGCTCGAATGGAGCAGATTTTAATATTTTTACATACTAAATATATTTTCACTATTATTTTATTTAGGTATTAAAATATACATTTTGTATGAACTAAATAAACTCGTAAATTGTTAATAACAAATTTAGTTACGTTTTTATTTAACAACTGCATAAAAGGGTCCCGACACTGCATAGAAGGGATCAGTAATAATGAGATTATTTCTCCTTGTTCTAGTATGTGAAATGAGAGTAAGACAAGTGCAAAATATTGACATTACCCTTTAATGCAAAATAAATGATTTTATTTGTCGGTGGCGTGGTATGCACGGCAGCACACGTCGCCGTCGCCTTTAGGTGTTCTTGGCGTTCAAAGGTTTAAACTGACAGTGTCTAGACTCTGTGACAAAATAAAAAAATAAGAACAGAGCATTTTTTTTATAAATTCATGAATGTCACCATTTTGACACTTCTTTTGATTAACATAAAAAAACATGTGATTATGCTGAACACACGAGAGACGAATTATTTGGCTTAAATTATTCTTCGAGTTTGTCTCTTGCTAAACGTCACCTCCATTTTTCACGTTGTTGAGGATCGCGTGGGAATCGTTAATAAAAAAATTGGATAATTATCAGACTCCCGTTATCAAGCGGGCAGTTTGGTGGCTAGTGACATTTGTGATGTAGCCACAATATCAAAAACAGACTTAATTATTTAATAAAATTTTCATATAAATATATTCCAGATTAACTTAATATCAAAAATAACTCAAATGACTCTCGTGATAAATACACAAAATCTGTTCACGACACGTAGGCGTAAGACTTCGTCTTCTACTTGAAAAAATACATTTTAACACGTTCGCTGCGGGACCGAAACTGACGTTTTTGCGTATGGTGCGTTAAAAGGCCGATTGGCCTGTTACTTAAACTATCCAGCAGTGCGTTGTAGGGCTCATAGGCCTAGTAAGGTATTGACGGATATTAAAGACTGTAACTATGCGAAAACTTAAAATGTTCGATAACTACCTATCAATATCAGTAGTAGAAGAGTTGGTTATCTTAGTGTTTGCCTCGCCCCGGGTTCCTGCTATTTACTTTAGAGGAATAAATATGTAAAGGTGTAAGGTCTTTCAACCCGAAACCGCACTGAATAACAGGAAAAAATAGAGAGTTATTAGTGATGGGCAACAACTTATCGACATATTATTTATAATATCGTTTGATAAAAAATAGATATGGGCCTTATAGAAATATAACAAGCATTAATCGTTTCTTACATTCCACACAGAAAGGCTATTTTTTACATTTTTATTTGTTTCTCGGCTGGTGAGTGCCCCACGCAGCTTTAACATCGCTTACATCATTTATTTGGTCGAGGCATTATTAACGGTTTTAAACCATATAAAAACGTACACAGACACTTTAAAGTCTTGAATTAACACTATCGTTATTACGTCCGTTCCCGGTAATAACGTCACAACACTGATCGGAAGTAAACAATGCAATCACCTGCAACCAGTGCGGGAGGGGGCGGAATGACCTTGTAATCTATGTCAGGCCTTTCGACCCGATATCCGCAAGGAATCGAAAAAAATATCACCCAGTGCGTTATCGGGCCGAAAAGCCTTAGCACAATGTTAATGCTTTATTATGCTGCCCTTAAAATCCTAAATTCAAACCTATACTTGTCTCTTTTGTACATGCAGAAATACTCATATTACAGCCGCCGCAACAGAGGAAATTCACCGTTTCTCACCTCCGCACAGAGTGAGAGCACATGCATCGGGTCTTTCGACCTTATATCGCAGCGAACGTGTTAAGTATGAAAATGAACGCTCTACTTTTGAACCGTGTTACTTAATAAATTCGATTACTCTCTCTGAGCAGACCCAGAACAGCTTTTTTTGGATATACTCATAAAAAATCTTGTTATAAAAGTTTCTTGTTGACATTGCACATCACTAGCCACCAAACTGCCCGCTTGATAACGGAGTCTGATAATTATTTATTGCACGCCTTTATTTATTAATAAAATATAATACTATAGCGACTCCTTAGATTTTTGTTCTGTGATGAGGTGCATTTTGTAGGGACAAAATTAATAATTGTAATCTAAAAATTTGCTATGATTTTACATAGGATTCGTTAATTATTCAATATAACTTAAGTAAAAAAGAATATTCCGTTCTTTTTTTAATTTTTATAACTGTTATTTATGCAATTTTTCACTGAAAATTTAGTCATTTTTGAGACCCGTCATGTGTCATGGTCTAAACGAGACTGTTCGCCCAACTAATGCGATTTGCGATTTTGTATTAGTTGGGAGGGTGCCATTTTTTTCGTCTGATTGTGTGTCCATGTAATTATTACGTTAATGGCTATAGGTATAGTTATAGTTTTGCCCTACGGGTGTCAGGTACAGCATATCTACCACCAGAAGGGCCGTACGCCTAGTTGTCACCATCGTGATATAAAGAAAAGTACCTGGGTGACCGAGCTTTTAGCTCGAAATTTCGAGACAACAATTTTTTCTAGAAATGAAACCTATAACCTAAACCTTTATATTGTAAATTTCATCAAAATCGTTAGATCCGTTTTCCAAAAACACCAAAAAATAAATTATAAATTATTGCTAGTTTAATTGTTACATTCGAAGAAGTTCCGACGAAGTCGATTCCTCTAGGATCCCACCGCGTCCAGCCGTCCACGGAAATTCATGAGTGTAGCAAATTTCAACTTAGTCTGTCCAGAAGAATTGGAGCTGTGACAGACGGACAGACATGCGAGTGATCTTTTAAGGATTCCTTTATTTCAATCAGTCAAATGAAATCCAAAAAAAAACACAAACAAACAACAGAAAGTATTAATTTATTTACCATTCAAATTTTGCCCAGAAGTAGAAGACAATCCTTGTTGACTTGTAGAAGGCAGCTGGTCTACATCGGAGGTTTTATCCAAAACTATAATAATAATAATGCACAGGTCATTAAGTATAGGTACTTTATATAATGCCTAAGAAATGTAACTATACATACTCTTCGAAAAAATCGAATCGAAGATAAAAGGTTGATAATTATCGAACTTGCTCACGTGGAAAGCTGGACAGATAGAGAACGGCAGTCGGACGGTCCTAAATAACCTCCTGAGGTGGGGAATCACTTCTAAACCAATGTGACGAGTCTTGCGATTGCGGTCATATTGCCGGAAAAATTTAGTTTTTAGTTATTTGCGGTGGTAGTCTAGCGGTAAGACATGCGACTTTCAATCAATAGGTCGTGTTTGAATCCTGACTCGTTCCAATGAGTTTCTTGAAACTTATGTACGGAATATCATTTGGTATTTCAACTCCATTTTTGGTGAAGGAAACACATCGTGAGAAAACCTGCATACCACCCGTGAAGAAATTTTAAAGATGTACCTATGTGAAGTCCCCAACATGCACTGGGCCAACGTGGGGACTAATGCCCATTCCCTCTATGTATATAGGCTGAGGCCTATATGTTCAGCAGTGGACGTCTGTGGCTGATAGATAGATAGATAGATATAGGCTGATTCTTATTATTTAGTTACTTAATCAATTTACATGAGTAAGAAAGAAGAACCTGCTCACAAAATTTCACGAGAATCGGTTGAGAAATGCAAGATGTAGAGGAAAACAACTGGACATACGAGAGCATTTTCGCCCAAGCTGTAACGGAGACATTTCGCCCACTTTATTGCTCGGTGCCGTGCCCACGTTTACTCGGTTAATAATATTCATAATATTTCATACATTGGCCGAATGCCTCAGGTATTCTTTACATTGCTTATGAAGGTATTGTTTACAGGTGTCCCAAAAAGTACTGGCAAGAAATATTTCAGAGATAGAGCATTCCAGGGATACCCGAATCATCTCCATGTATGTTCCGCGCCTTCCGCGGTTTATACTTAGTTGTTTCAGAGATATTAAATTGACAACCTCCTACTTCTATCGAATTTGGTTAAAAAAGTATTAATTTATTTACCATTCAAATTCTGTCCAGTAGTAGAAGACAATCGTTGACTTGTAGTTGTAGACGGCAACTCGTCTACATTGGTGGTAGTACCCAAATCTGTAATAATAATAAGGCACCGCACAGTATAATAACAATAATAAATAATAATTTTGAAAGGTTTATGGATGGCGTTCTCTTGTGTCAGAGGCCAAGATCCTCTTTGGGTCACTGAGCCAGAGTAGTAGTAGTAGTATATAAGGGTTCCTTGCTAGTACGGCTCCTTAACCTGAAGTAGATACTGTCCCAAACGGAAGAAACTAAAAACTTGGCAGGAGTAACACTGCGTCTCAGCTCCAATTCAGCATATGCATTGTGACGAGCATCAATTGCTTAGCAACCATACTAAAGTAAACTCTAAGACAACCAGACAACTAGTGAAATACTTTTTGTTGAGGAGTTCCAGTGGCCACCTGTGGTCTTTATCATCTGTTCCACTTCACCAAAACCTTCTCCTGAATGTAACAAATACTTTTCTGCAAACTGCATCAAAATTAGTTTAATCACACGGAAGATAACTGCGGACATACATATATACATACATATATTCATCCAATTCCATACAAACATACTTGTCAAACTGAGAACCTCCTTTTTTGGAGTCGGTTAACAATGAAAAAATACAGAATACGGGAGTACTTTGACAATGAAAACTAAAAAAAAGGTACAAACTTGGATTTTGTAAATTTTAAATTAAATTTATACCTATTTTACTTGCCACATGTAAAGGGAATCCTTCTAATGTGTCATCTGTGAGTGGAGCAGCTAAAAGTTGCAGTTTTGGAATAGCTCTTTTTTTAAGGCGGTTGCCTTTCTTATTAAAATCCTTCTTCTCAAAGTGGTCTCCACATACATATCGCAGCCGATGAAGCTTTTCAATTGGCAAAAATACAAGGTCTTCTTTGCCACACATACGGACCCACTCTTTGCACCTGTATCAAAATAACAATTGAGACTCAAACTGTAAACAAGAGGTATGCCTATGACAGTCAACAATTATGCAATCATCACTATATCATCAAGACTTATTAATTACAGTGTAAGCAAGACAAATCAGACGTTTAAAATCATAACTACCTACGGATCATAAGAAAATCAAAATGTATACGCTGATTTTTACATATAATATATTAGCTAGATGCCACTTGTACATTGTTCGCAAACGTATGGGTATAATGTAAAATGTATAAAAATAGGTGGCGAATGTTGCAATCGAATCATAGCCGATAAAATATTACTGATACTTTTAAGATGTGGGTAAGAAATGACGCGCTTACCGGTTCTCATCCAGTGGGAAATTAGCGAAAACTCCACCTCTGTGTCTTTCCCTGACACCGCACACTTCACATATTCTACTTTTACCACGCATATTGATAACAAACACATACAGAATACAAGTTTATCTCAGAAAAACCGTATTCACAGTTCACACAATAAATACGAGTCCAAGGTTAAAAAATTAATACGAGTCCCTGTCTCACACAAGTCGCAAAATACACACGAGTCCTATCTCTTCACACTTCACATTGACTAAATAGCAAAATAACTAAAGCACAAGAGATAAAACACAATTTAAGCAGTTTCAAAAAGAAAATTTAAAGTCCGCGGCCATGACACATGACAGAAAAATTTAGTGTGGCCTTACTTTTTTATATTTCTACCATATTTTAAATAGCTCTGAAACCATGCACTTTTGACCACTCATAAAAATATTATTACTTTGGAAAAGTGTGTATCGCCATATTATGTAAGATTTCTTTTTTTTCCTGTCATACCTGTAAAATAAAATTGTACTAAGTAAAACACTTGTTTTAAACATAGCAACAAAATCTTTCTACTCCTTTATGTTGGTACACTAGACACGGTCTGCTAGTACATCAAGTTTTTCCTATGAAGTTTCATGAGACTGGTTTGTGTGAATATTTGACATTTGTAACTCGATCACACTAACACCACCAAAATAATTATGTTTGGCATATTACTCATCTGGAATTTAACCACTCAGTTGCTTCTAATTGTGAGTTGAACTCTATTTATAAAATACATATAAAATAAAATAAGAGCGTTAACAGGTAGCCGTGGTTACCAAAAGCTATTGAGTGGCTCAATTAACCTTAACCTAACAAGTGAGATTAAATAAAAACTATTTGCTTGTTTATATTTATTAGTTCTTATGAAGTGAATTATATTTAAAAACGAGTGTAGGCCCCGTGGTTATTAATGACTGCTAAGAGACGGTCATTCATGGAACCTACTAGCTTAGTGCAGAGGTCGGTTCCCCGCATATCTTCCCATGTTTGATGACAATGTTGAGTGAGGGCGTCGGCTCTCCTTTCATTGCGATGATCCCACCTCTGCACCATCAAACCCCAAACATTTTCGATCGGATTAAGATTTTCGTTATTTCAGGGTGACGACGGAACCAGGCATCAGTTACTATAGTTGTGTAAATCTTACAATTATCTTGCACGAAAGAAAACTGAGGCATCTCCTGTTGTGGATACACGTTCCTTACACGGGGAAGCATACTCTCCTCTAACATCGTAACATAATCCACTGCGGTTGCTCTTGGAGGCAACTGGACGAGTTCGCCTATGACGTCAGCGCTCATCCAGCCCCACAAGTTGACGCCAATTCGACCAGATTCTCTATTTCGTACGGCGTTTTGTTCTTGATAAAGAGTAAAATTATACCACCATAAATTTAATCGGCCATGGGTGCGAGAGCTAAACGTTTTCTCATCTGTGAAAATTGTAGACGACCAGTCGAAATCCAGATATTCGCGAGCAAAATTCAAACGTGCAGTTTTTTTATTATTAGTTAGATCTACTTTATAGGCAGGCTGCCGGTGGTGAATATTCATAGAGTGAAGAGTATTTCTTATCGTCCTAGCAGTGACACCATATCTCTCCGCATAAATTCTTGTCGGTATAATCCCATTCATCTCATAACATTTCCATGCGTTGTTTATTGGATAAAGCCGCCACGCGATGGTTTCCTCCACGATGGTCTACAACCTCGCCTTCTTCTGCGTATCTTCTGACCCAAAACTGACTGTATTTCGCTAAAAATAAACGTTTATTTAGTTTACATTACAATCATAGAAGCACGCTTACTTACCCATAAATGCATGACTTTATTGATATATTATTTCAACCTACCGATATAAATAACTCTCTTGATATCGCACTGATACTTCGTCCTTCTTGATGAAGATTTATTATTCTATGGCGATCATCATTGGAAATCGCTGGCGGCATTTTCTTAATAATATTGATATTAGTTATACTATCGAAAGAATATTACGGCAGCTCGAAGCTTGTGCCAGTATCAGTCTTTTTTAAAAGCTTTTATTTAACTTGCAATGTAAGTATGTATGTATGTATCTAAGTATGTTTGTTCGGGTGAAATCTTGCAACTCAATTTTGAAGCAGATATCGTCAACCGATTGAGCTGAAATTTTGCATACTTACTTAACTTTGATGACAATACAATAACATGTTACCATGGGGTTGATCTGATGATGGAGCCGGAAGGTGGCCATAGGAACTGTATAATAGAAAAAGCAATCCTACCGAGCTTGGGCTCTTTAGAATCGTCTCAGTGAGCATTTGATGGATATCCAAAGAAAAGTACAGTCGGCTATAAAAGCTTGCCACTAAAATGTCATTTTTGACAGAAACTTATTTGTTTTATAACCAATGCATGATCCCTTGTTAAATAAGACTTATCAAAATAAAATATACAAAATAAAACATGAGATGAAATTAAAATGAACAAAAATGGCCGATGAAATCTATCGAAAGAATCCAAACAATATTTATATTACGTTTGACGTATCTTTGTCATTGTCACAATCCGATTAGCAAACAATTTTCAAACTATTTGAAAATCGAACTATCGTTTTAACCAGCATTAAATAAATCCTCAGCTAGAGACCTTCATAAGTTCGTGACGTAGTTTCTCATTATTATACGAACAGATTATGAGGACGATTAAACTGCTAAACATTCATTTTCCTCTACCTACCTACTTTTATGATAAATCTATATTAAAAAATATATACTTATACTTTTATAAAATTTCCTACCTTTTTATCATTCTTGTTCATATTTTTTTTGAACTGGCGAACTTTATTAATAACATCATCTGATGTATCCATAACAAGCGCCCTCACCAGTTCACCCATATTATTCTGGGAAGCAAGTTCAACAATACCATCAAAGTTCTCTGGCGTGATTGTTTTAATAAGTTTAGCGATACAATCTTCCTTCAGTTTGTCCATCAAGTAGCGTGCAGCAAACAGCAGCAGTGGCTCCAGGCCCTCATCAGGCAGAGTGCCCAGGTACATGTAGTCCTTCAGGTGCTGAAGAGTCTGCACAGTTACTCCGTCTACCTTGACGCGGCCTTCTCCAGTTTTCTTCCACTCCCCGCCCAACATAGTCCTGAACATGTCGCTATGAATGTACAGTACGGCCTTGTGCACCGCCACGGTGCCATCAGCTGTGTGCAGTTGGAAATCAGTTGACTTTGCATCTTCATAAAGTCGTTTATTTACGAACATAGGCATCTTAGATGTTTCTTCATCCACAGTAATGTTTACTTCCATGGTATATGATAACGCATACAGTTTACCTTTATCATATCGTGGCTTGATTTCAGCATTGTAGTTTATCGACGGTAATCTAAATTCTACCCACTCCTCTGACAAAGATATTGGTTTAGAAAAAGATTCACAAGTTAGACGGACTGTTAATTTTCTTGTATTTTCATTCTTTATCATTCTTACTTTAACTTGAATTTCTTGACAACTTAAATTCATACATTTTGCAACAACCTGAGCCAAGTCATCAATATTAATCGGGTCAGTAGTGAATTCAGTATTTGAATAATCCAAGTGTGAAAAGTAAATGTTCAACCTCAAGGTAGCCCCGCGCTGATGAGTGGTCACGATCATGAGGCTGCAAAGTAAACGAATGTCTTACTTGTTATGGACGGTTTTGGCCTGGAAGCTGCACTTTGTGATGGAAGCAAGCCGTTTTGCATAGTGATAATATAGACCAAAATAAACGATTTCACTCGAGGCGAAATTAGTTTCACCCCTTAGGAACAGAGATGGCGCCACTTATTCAAAAAAGTTTAAAAAATTCTAAATCCTGAACGGATACTCCGATTTTGACGTAAGAGGTGCCAATCGGCAGATAATTACCCAATTTAACATAAAAAAAAATCACGTATAAAATAATTTTGGATACCTAAGAAATAATATTTTCTGAAAAAAATATTTAAAATTTGTGATTTTTGGAATTTTACTCGTAAATATGTATGTACATGGTACTTTTTTTATTTATTTATATTAATACACAACTAATTTTACATTTACGAAAAAAAACCGCATATCATTAGCTCGTATAATTCCAAAGTTATTGAAGAATACAGACATGGCGCCGCTGGGTCAAAAAATCTTACAAAAAATCTAAAACTTCAACGGATATTCCGATTTTGATAATTAAGGTGCTAATCGACAGATAATTACTTAAATTAATTTAAAAAAATAAAATAAAAATTCAAATAGGCAAAAAGTAATAATATTTCCAAAAAAAACATACATTTTGAAAAAATATATATTTTTTGGGGCTTTTATGTAATTTCATTTAAAAAAAATTATGTATATGGCTTTATTTTACTTATGTATATTATAACACTATTAGGTAATTGATCGTTTAATAAAAAACCGCATATCGAGAACTTGTACAGTTCCAACGGTATTGAAGATTTTACTATAGGGTGCCGGTGCGATGTTGCCGCCACACGTGCAACTTATGTACATGTATCTAGAAAAGTATTCTCCCGTTTCGAAAGTACTGATTACCCTGAAAATATAACCACAATTGAAAGTACAAATAATAATCATCCCAAGTAGCACACAACACACTTATATCCCTTGTACAGCTTAAATTAGAGTTTTAACGGGTGAATAGGCTCTTATACAACCAGTTTGCTAATATCACAAGTATATTCTGCCTATTTTCACTAAACTGTGCATTGTAACGTGCATGTTAGGCCGTTGCATCGGCTGCAACAACGCATTTTTCCACAGCTCGATTTGCACCCATACTAACTGTTATATTGTGGATCGCACCTGCAACCTGCTTCCAACGCCATTCCATTCCCAAAAAGAAAGGACTTGGGACAGGATATATCCAAATTAAAACGTTTATTTCACATTTGGCTCGCTTGAAACGCTACACGCAGAACATGTTGTTCAATGGCAGCTGAAGTATTCGGCGAAAGGCTTGTCGCCAGCTCTGTGAAAGCATCGAAGCATTCAAATTGCAGTCGTCAGTGCAACGGTCTACTACTAGTTATTACTTTAAGTAATGAAATGATGACTGCACTTCAAGGCTTTCACAGAGTATGACAAGACGTCTAATTTTAATACAATAAGAAAATAGACCTGTTTTAAAACTTGCATGTTATACCCTGAAATAACTACTGCTTTTGCAAGTACATCGCTATCTATAGAAATTCTCTCTCGATACGTAACGGCTCATGTGAAACGATTACTTAGGGCCATTTTTGTTTCTTTTTTTTAGGGTCTGTTTACATAATTAATGTCATTCATTATTATAACAAAACGGGATTTAACCGAGTTTAAAAATGTTTATTTACCGCAATCAAGTCCCGTTTTATTATTTTAATATAATGTGTGAAAATCGCGTAAGATTAAATCACTATATTAATGTCATTAATTGGTTCTCAATTAATCGTCACGTTGTTGGTCCTAGATTCACATGCAGGCTATACGATGCTCCAACAGAGCATATATTATTACTGTTAATGCGATTCGAAAAGATCTGTTTAAACTAAAAAACACTAAACTAAACAAGCTTGTGAGATACCTTCCATCTATTTCAGCTGCCATTGAATACCGTTTCATGCAAACCAAATGTGGGGTCACGTTTTAATTTGGAAATATCGAGTCCCAAGTTCTTCTTTTTCGGAATGAAACGGCATCAAAGGTAGGTGGGGTCCACAACAGTTGAAGGTTAGTTCAATTTGGAAACTCCTTGAACATTATCGATACAAATTAGGCTGTGGCATAATGCGTTGTTGTTTTTTTTATGATGCGACGGCCTAACTTGCACGTTACAATGCAAAGCCTGCAAAGACTAAAGTGAAAATAAAACGTAAAGTAAGTAAAATATTGATTCAGAAATGCTATTTAGCATCTAATACACTTGTGATATTAGCAAACAGGTTGTATAGGAGCCTATTCACCCGTTAAAACTCTAATTTAAGCTGTACAAGGGATATAAGTGTGTTGTGTGCTACTTGGGATGATTATTATTTGTACTTTCAATTGTGGTTATATTTTCAGGGTAATCAGTACCTTCGAAACGGGAGAATACTTTTCTAGATACATGTACATAAGTTGCACGTGTGGCGGCAACATCGCACCGGCACCCTATAGTAAAATCTTCAATACCGTTGGAACTGTACAAGTTCTCGATATGCGGTTTTTTATTAAACGATCAATTACCTAATAGTGTTATAATATACATAAGTAAAATAAAGCCATATTCATAATTTTTTTTAAATGAAATTACATAAAAGC
Organism: Apotomis capreana; assembly: GCA_947623375.1. Classification (NCBI taxonomy): domain Eukaryota; kingdom Metazoa; phylum Arthropoda; class Insecta; order Lepidoptera; family Tortricidae; genus Apotomis; species Apotomis capreana. The sequence goes on from OX392501.1 coordinate 4,143,191, forward strand.
CCCAAAAAAAGTATATTTTTTCAAAATGTATGTTTTTTTTGGAAATATTATTACTTTTTGCCTATTTGAATTTTTATTTTATTTTTTTTAATTTATTTAAGTAATTATCTGTCGATTAGCACCTTAATTATCAAAATCGGAATATCCGTTGAAGTTTTAGATTTTTTGTAAGATTTTTTGACCCAGCGGCGCCATGTCTGTATTCTTCAATAACTTTGGAATTATACGAGCTAATGATATGCGGTTTTTTTTCGTAAATGTAAAATTAGTTGTGTATTAATATAAATAAATAAAAAAAGTACCATGTACATACATTTTTACGAGTAAAATTCCAAAAATCACAAATTTTAAATATTTTTTTCTGAAAACATTATTTCTTAGGTATCCAAAATTATTTTCTAGATGATTTTAATTTTTTTCATGTTAAATTGGGTTATTATCTGCCGATTGGCACCTCTTACGTCAAAATCGGAGTATCCGTTCAGGATTTAGAATTTTTTAAACTTTTTTGAATAAGTGGCGCCATCTCTGTTCCTAAGGGGTGAAACTAATTTCGCCTCGAGTGAAATCGTTTATTTTGGTCTATATTATCACTGTGCAAAACGGCTTGCTTCCATCACAGAGTGCAGCTTTTTTTCATAACAAATAGTTAAACGTAAATAAATACACAAATTGATACAAATATTCTTGGTATGTAATTTTTTTAAAGTATATGTATCGTAGCTTTTATTAGGACTCTCGGATACGTGCCGAGCCGTGTATCCATGTAATTACTAATTAAGTAATCCCTAATGCAAAAGTTCCATAAACATTAAATAATAAGATAAGTATCCGGAATGAAGAGGAAAAAAACTAGGTATTCGAATAAATTTAATTTATTTATCTACATATGTTCCTCCTAGCTCAACACACTTAGACTAACGCTTCTCCAGGACCATTATTCCATTTTTATATTTTTTTTTGTCAAGGCCTTCAAAATTGCCATTATCGGCGTCAACCACTTCAGTGTTGGACGAAAATTTCTGCCCTCCTAACTATTGTTTCAAATTTGGGAACAGACAGAAGTCACAGGGGGCCAAATGTAGCGAATATGGTGGGTGGGGCTTCTAGTTAGGCTATAGAACAGGACAACACGCACATCATGTTCCCATTTCTTCATTAGATGGCGTGACCGGAACGCATAAATCGCGGTCTCACTACTACCATCTGTTGGATAATCGAGGGAAAGAATATAGCCAGTTGAATAGCCAGAGTTAGGGTGGTTCCATTTTCTTGTACGACTTCGTGCATCTGTACTAGTATAATATTATATAATCTGTGGTAATAGGGTCCCGTTTTTTTACCCGTTGGGTACGGAACCCTAAAATCGAACGAATGAAACGAACCTAAGTATACTCACAAAATTTCATGAGAATCGGTTGAGAAATGCGAGCTCTAGGCGAGAACAGCTGGAAATCCGGACATCCGGATACGAAAATATTTTAGGCCAAATTTTTTATAGTTACCTAATATGTCATATTTTAAACTGCTACTGCTATTGAAATATACACTAAGTATTAACGTCAACATCTTAATTCTAATTTTTATTTACCAAAATCCTTATTTTATACTCTTCAAACTAAACCCCACGTAGGTATTACATAAAGAACATATTCTAGAAGAAAAATATACTCCAAAAAAAGAAACATCGATTATTGTAGTAGCACGGGAAAAAACTACTGTTAAAAGCGCAAGCGGTACCGATTCATTAAATTAATTGTACATTATATACTTGCCTACTGAGCCGGCGGTCCCGGGTTCAAATCCTGGCAAATATTTGTGTGATGATCTCGAAGATTTGTGCTTGGGTCATGGTTGTTCTATGTACTCGTATTTTAAGTATATGACGGTGAGAGCCGTAGATTATCGACAGTATTCTCGTCTTCGAGGTCTGGTGGTTGAGGGGCCGTGGCGTAGGTTATACTCGAGCAATTGAATATACGAACACTTTCACGATAATGTTGTTTAATTTCACAATTTGGATCTTAATTTAATTTCATAATGTTAAATCACAGAATCTAATAACTAGTGGTCGAACCGACAGAATCGCAAAGCAAGTGATCACGACCGTAGCTCACCAAGGAAATGAATCACTTGCCCGGCGAGCCCGCCCGCATGCAGCGCAACCGGCTGTTACGTCACACGGCGTTCGCCACAACTTTCATAATCGACTAGGTATTATGGTCGTCAATTGACGATCTTGATCTCGAAGTTATCGCTAACCACGACATATTATATATATTTATCTATATAATATGTATATCGTCGTCTAGTACCCATAACACAAGCCTTCTTGAGCTTAATTTGGGACTAGATCGATTTGTGTGAGGTTGTCTGATATTTATTTATTTATTTATACTTTCGATCTCTGTATTACTGATATACGCGTATGTATTACTGTACTACCATTAGACAGTACCGTCAATGGAACTAGTGACACATTTATGCAACGTAAGTACCTTAAAAAAAACCGGTCAAGTGCGAGTCGGACTCGCGCACCGAGGGTTCCGTACAAACACTTTCCATCCTTAAGTGGTTAAGTTAAGTTTGCACCTGGTATGTATAGCGCTCCATACAAATGAGGTGCAAAGTTAACGCAACCAATCCCTTTGTTGTATGGGAGCCCCCCTTAAATATTTATTTTATTTTATTTATAGTATTTGTTGTTATAGCGGCAATAGAAATACATCATCTGTGAAAATTTCAACTGTCTAACTATCACCGTTCTTGAGATACAGCCTGGTGACAGACGGACGGACGGACGGACGGACGGACAGCCAAGTCTCAGTAATAAATAGGGTCCCGTTTTTACCCTTTGGGTACGGAACCCTAAAAAACTGATCGATATCATTTTATTTATTTTTGTCCACCAGTGCCAACCCTACCATATTAGGTATAAATTTTGCGCGCTCGTTAGAAGCTTAGTCTCTGTTCCGTTTCTTTACTCATGTGGCCTCGCGGCGAGTGGACGGCGCGTACAGTTAACGTTTCCCGCGCAACCTGTGCTGTACGATGTCGAAAAATAAAAGTCGGGCATATTGTTTTTGTGGCAACAAAGACGATTGAAAATGATTTTATTTGTACACATTAAAGTCTCCGGAATAAAAGATTTTGTTTAAGAATTAACGTTTACTGGGGCACTATTGACGCATAACTATTAAAGTCTGGGTATTTCTTTAAATTTCTTTATGGGGGCGCCTAGCTTTTTTTTGAAATAATTGCATTGGTTTGATTCCATGCTGTGTTGTTATTACTGAAGATTTAGTTATACTCGTACAATCAATATGTGAAATATTTAAGGATTCACTTTATAATACGTTATGTTTTAGAAAAAGGATTACTTGTAGTTTCCTCGATAGTTTTTTTTAAAGTTACCTCAAAAAAACAACATATACCCTTAGTATGTCATAAATACTGCAGGGAAAGTTATCAGTTTTTTAATAATAACATAACAAGATGTTATCTATAATGTATGCGTCTTACATTTTCAAAATCTGTATTATTTTAATAATTAAACCATGATTTCTGCACTCCCAGGCACGCACATCAATAACTGCAATCACCATAAAAAAAAAAAATTCGTCTTAGGCATATATGGCTGAAAATGTTCAAAAAAACCTCTGCTATCACCCCCGTAAAGCTTTGCACCTAGCTACCAAACACCCTGTATAAAATGCATGTGCAATTGAAGGAATGTTTACAAAAAAACATAACTGACTAGCAGTCGCGTGGCGTCAAACGAATTTCTAGGCAAGCCGGAACTTATTTTGGGCTACTTTTTCTTCGGAAGCAATAGAGAATGGTGTTCGTCCTGAAGTGGGCAACCCAGTGGGAATCGGGTTGTGTGGACGCCACGCCTCTGCTGACTAGACTGGTTGACCAAACAAGCGAAGGCACGAGAAAAAGCTAGCGTTTACATAACGGAGGCAGCCCTAGCGCACATTCCAATGACGTTGCGTCACCCGCGTCCAATAGGAGCGAGTCAATGGAGGGGGCATCGATAGCGGTGGCAACGCCCACCGTCCAAACAACTGGTGTATCTGTTACGTAGTAACTTGTATATAATCTGTGCTCGAGTGCCGACAGCAGGTCCGTATCCAGTGGTCCGAGTGCTCTACTGTCCTACGCTACGGTCGGGCAACTGTGTCGCCTGCCGCTCGCCGACACGTCGCTAGCTTCGTGATGCTATTCGTAACTACGAATAGTATTTCATAGAAACACAAAGACCAGTAGTGTCGCTGCGACACGTCATTTGCTGCTGCTGTCTGTGGTCGGATACGAACCGAAACCGTAATAAAGGGCTTTCCATTTCAAAAATTATGCTATTATAATTTCGTTATTTTGACACACTTAGTGGGCAGCCACTTCCTGTACTGGCATTACCGTATATTTCGACACTCAAGGTACCTAACTACCTACCTATTCAAAATTTATACGGTACTTTCCGTTGACCTAGAACTGAAATTTAAAGTAACACCCGTCTTATCAAAATTTATTCGAATGACGAATAACGAATAAGAATAACCGATTTATTCGCGAATGACGAATGAAAACCACGAATGAATTTTCGTCATTCGAATAAATTATTCGCCGAATAAGTTATCGCGAATAATTTATTCGTCGAATGAATTGTCACGAATAATTCTGTGACTGTGACCCAAGTAACAAGGAGTATAAGTCAGATTTAAACTAACTTAAGGAGCTTAAGTTTCACAATAGAGTTATGATTATGACCTTTTGTTCTTAGTGAATATTGTTTGTTATTGACTGGAATAAATACGTTTGGTATATATTTTTCTCAAAAAAATAAATAGTAAACCTAACTGTTGTTTGTCCTAGTAACGGAACGGAATATGATTTTTGCCTTACATTTTCTTTACTGGTGTAACTAAGACAATTTTTTTTATGATATACTGCACATCTTAGCCGGGGGGATATCTGAGCGTTTCAAACGCCCAACTTGGTTGGCACTCATTTTCAAAAATATAATACCACGTGATAGCTTCAGAAATATTAGGGAACTGTGATATGCACTGCAACTTAATAACTGACAAATATAAATTGTGGCGTTATCTGGGTAAAGGGACCTTACTGTCGGTATTGAGTTATGTATATGCCCATAATCTACATGCATTGAGCTATCGAACCATGTAAAAAACATGCATGTAGGTTCAATAGATATTTTTTTTTAAATAATTGAAACTCAAAAGTCAGAAAAGGGGATTATGAGAAAATTTAATTCAAACTTCTACACCCCATTAAAGTATGTTATTGTTGGAAGTTACATAGATAACATGCTATTTGAGGAGTAGATTGTATGGGCTTTCAGGTTTCAAGTACAATTTTGTAATTGTATATCTGTTTTCGTATAGTTTACCTTGCCAGTGCATCAAGTAAAAAAAAATATATTGATGGATTTTTTAATTAAATTCCTATTTATAGTGTATTTCCGTTAGATATTATAGAAGGAATAAATATTATATGTAATTAGACACTCAATAAGAGCTACTTCGATTTGAATCAACGTTGTTTATTATAAAAAAAATATTTATTTTAACAAAAATAGCTTTGTGTTTATAAATCTAATTAAACAGTCAAAATCAACAAACATATACATCTACTACGCTAAAACATAGCCAAGTGAGATCAAATTAACAGAACAAATATTAAAAAAGTAGTTTTTTAAGTCTCAAAATTCAAGATAAAGTTTAGTAAAAAGTTGGTACAACCACTTTATATTTTCTAAAAGGGAGCTTATCGTCGGTGGTAAAATATTTAGTGATACCATCTGATATCGACTATAAATTTATGTTTAATTTTGATACTCTTAATTTTTAGAGCACTTTAGTATTAAATTCTTACCAAAAACCTATAATTTTGGTTCGGCAAACACTAAATGATTAACGTATTTGAAAAGGGACCTTAGTGTCGGACGTAAAATGTTTAGTGACATAGTTAAGAATAAGTCTTGAAAAATACTTTTTCTCAAACATCCAATGAAATATTGTCTTTACGTTCCTTAAAATAGGCTCGGAAGTATCGGTTTTTGGGCGCAACAACTCGAGAGGACTGTAAAGGGATTTCATACTGCTTTTCAGGCCTAGGCCTGCAAAGTAACTTTTTTTTTGTTTCAACAACAAGGTCATTCACACAGCTGGCTGGTTTGACAAAAAGCAGGTTTTGTTTTTAAAGGTTGGTTGTTAGACACTTGTGGAAAAAAAAATTCAAAATGGCGACTTTTTTTTTTCAAAGTTTCAAATTGGTGCTAAGCGGCTAAAACTCGGTATCGGGGGGCTCTCGGGGCTCAAAAATATGAACCTGAAATCTTGTCCGAAAATTCGGTCAAATTCGGAAAATATCGAAAAAAAAAACAATTTGTATGGAAAAAATTTCAAATTGGTCCTAGGAGGCTGAAATTCGGTATCCGGGGGTTTTTGGGGCTCCTGAGTCAGAATCTGAAATCGGATTTTTAAAATTCGGTCAAATTCGGATTCGGGGGCTAACGGGGCTCAAAAATATGAATCTGAAATCTTGTCCGAAAATTCGGTCAAATTCGGAAAATGTCGAAAAAAAAAACGATTTGTATGGAGAAAATTTCAAATTGGTCCTAGGAGGCTGAAATTCGGTATCCGGGGGTTTTTGGGGCTCCTGAGTCAGAATCTGAAATCGGATTTTTTAAATTCGGTCAAATTCGGTATCGGGGGGCTCTCGGGGCTCAAAAATATGAATCTGAAATCTTGTCCGAAAATTCGGTCAAATTCGGAAAATGTCGAAAAAAAACGATTTGTATGGAGAAAATTTCAAATTGGTCCTAGGAGGCTGAAATTCGGTATCCGGGGGTTTTTGGGGCTCCTGAGTCAGAATCTGAAATCGGATTTTTTAAATTCGGTCAAATTCGGTATCGGGGGGCTCTCGGGGCTCAAAAATATGAATCTGAAATCTTGTCCGAAAATTCGGTCAAATTCGGAAAATATCGAAAAAAAAAAAACGATTTGTATGGAGAAAATTTCAAATTGGTCCTAGGAGGCTGAAATTCGGTATCCGGGGGTTTTTGGGGCTCCTGAGTCAGAATCTGAAATCTGATTTTTAAAATTCGGTCAAATTCGGAAAATATCGGACAAACAATATTAAGTGTTATTCTTTGAAGTATATTTTTTTATTTCATTGTATGTTTGAGAAAAGCACTATACATGCCTCGTCGTGAAAACGGATTCCCGGCCTCGTATCACTATCCGGCCTCGCTCGCACGCTCGCTCGGCCGTATATACCTACTTGGCCGGAAATCCTCATTTTCCCGGCCTCTGATGTAATGTACTATTAATTTATATTTTCCTGCGTCGCCAGCCAAATTGACGCCAGATTTACACATGAGGCATTGCCGGTTGCCGGACCTACCATCCGATCACCGGACAATCCTCATGTGTATCGAAATGAATCCATTAATGGGAATTAGGAGACCCAAACACCGAGTCAGCTGGGAGACATTCACACAACAACTAGAAGAGACCACCACGTGCCACACTACTCCGGTCTCCACAGCTGACGAAGTGGAAAAAGCGGCAGACCTGGTCACAGCTGGACTATAGGCGGCGCTATCAACAGCCTCCCACACCATCCCCGCCACAGAGAGGCACACGCCCCTCCCGGCGAGGATTAGGAGCATGATCGAGGAGCAGCGCCGCCTGCGCAGAAAATGGCAGGCTACAAGATGCCCGACGATCAAAGCAGAGCTCAACGCCATGATCATAAAAACCAAGAAGGCGCTCACAGAACACAGGGCCGAGAGTTGGGAAAGCCACCTAGCGTCTGAAGAGGGTGATGTCCCCTTCATTCACCGTATCTGCAGACAGCTAGCGACAAAACCTGAAGCGATAAGACCACTCTTCGACCATGTAGACAACACTCCACGCTACAAGGCTGAGGATCGCGCAGAGATCTTCGCCGAGTACCTGGAGGGACAATTAAGGCCCAACCCGATGCACAATGCAGAACACCAGCAGAGCATCACAGAACACCTGGAGAGGTACTTCGGAGGCACCAGCAAGAGCAGAGGAAGACGCGGTCTTCTTCTTCCCCTCCGACTTTACAAAAACACTCTAGGGTGCTCTGTGTCGGCACGCGTCCTAACCAGCGAGAGCCCTAGATTCGGATTTTCTCAGCCATTAGGCTGCCATAATATGTAAGGCGATAGCTCTACTATTTTTAGGAACAAATATTATTAAAAAGCATTCGAAATACTTTTGATATGTTAACATTTGACGTAATAATATTTCGATATTTCACTTGTAGATATTCAGATTTTCGACATTTCAGTGTTCGACTATTAAACCTTTCGGTAATATAGATATTCAATATTTAGAATTTCGACCTTACAATCGTTCGAAGTCTCAATTTTCGATATTTTATATGGCGATATTCAGATTTTCGAAATTTAAGTATTCGATAATTGTACCATTCGATAATGTATACTTTCGATATTTTGAATTTCGACGTTATGATCCTTCGATATTCTAATTTTCGATATTTTAACCGTCGATATTTTGTATGTCGATATTTCAATTTTCGATATTCAAATACGTACCCTGAACAAAATCGGTCGAGCCGTTTTTGAGTTATCGCCAAATTTCATATTTTTTCTTTCAAAGGTCGGGTCGTAAGTTGACTTCCAGAAGGTAATAAGTGATTACAGTTTCTAGGGCGTTTACGACCTTTTTATAGAGCTTATAATCTTTCTTAACGTAAACCTCGGGCTTAAAAGAGCAGTTTATTGTGAAGGATGAGCAACTACGGAACCCTACACTGAGCGTGGCCCGACATGCTCTTGGCCGGTTTTTTTTACCTGATATGACTTTGATCGACTACTGTCGTTTATCTTGAATTGCTTGAATGACAATTGAGTCATATTTGTCGCATAGAATGTACTAAAAAAACAAATCTTTACGTTTAATTGGTAGTTAGACAACTTTACCCGTTCTGTTTTATAAAATATCACACATTTAGTAGTAATTCAATATATTTATAAAGGCCGTTAGGCCCACCTGCGGTGTAAATCTGTGGCGCATTACTTTGGACTCGCTTGATGGACCCAAACGCCATCTCACTCAAACAGTGTCTTACGAGACGTCACTTATACCACACAGAGTTGTAGGTAATTTTAAGTTAGATGTTAATTAATTACAGGATTAAACGAACTTACCTTAAGTGAAGTTCTATCCTGATTATATGAAGTACTTAGTCCGAGGTATAATTACTATGTAGTACTTTTCTTGCTTGCTCTATATGTCGCTAATTTTAAAGTCTAAAAACAAACATAAAAAACTCAGCACCTGGCAACATTAGTTATAGATGTCATTAAGTTCAGAGTAAAATATATAGAAGAGGGAAGGGAGGGAGGGAAGCTCTACCTCGGACTAAGTACTTCATATAATCAGGATAGAACTTCACTTAAGGTAAGTTCGTTTAATCCTGTAATTATATTCGTACTTAGTCCGAGGTATAATTACTATGTAGATGTTTAGAGACATCCAAGGCAATATGTATATTGCCTTGGATGTCTCTAAGATGTATACATCTTTATATTATTATACTTTATTGGCGGCTTCACATTAGTGCCGTGAAGCTCCGTGAACAGGCGTGAACGTGAATGTGGACGGTTTTCGCGGGGTTCACGCGCGTTCACGCCTGTTCCCCGATCAGAGTCGGTATTTTGTCCCGCGACAAAGGGTTCGCGTCCTCTTCACGCGGCGTTCACGTGTATACATCCACATTCACGGCCCCGTACCAGTTTCCTACGGACTACAAAGATGTGTGCAGTCGCTGTCCGCGCGCAATGGAGTCGCGCGTAAACGTTTGGAGTAACGAAATTGAAATGCTCTTTTTAGAGCATTACCATTCTGAATTCTTGCTGGTATGCTGGTCTAAATTGGGTATCTGTTTTAGAAAATATTGGAGTAACTTTCTGAAGCAAATATTCGAAGTCCACTGTTACCATACGAGTAAATTTCTTAAATTCGCCACTGGGTTCAGAATGTAATTCTGATAACTGCCTCTCCATAGAAAGTCTGAAGTGATTTTAATAGAATTAATTAGGACTGTTCTAATCATATAATAAGTCAATTCAAAAATTCACTGCACCAGCAAACATACCTTGATCGGTTACGATGTATTTCAGTCATCCACCATCTTCTATTTTTCGAACGCTTTCTACTAATTTTAAAATTCTCCTTTGGATGGCTCACATATGACACTAGTGCTTACAAAAGACATTAATAAGTTTAGGTCAAAGAATACAAACACTTAATATACATATAATATGAAGTTAGCTGCATAAGGTATTTCTGCATAAGGTTTTTCTATAACTCATACGGATCTATTGAGAAAATCAAAATGATTATACCAAAAAACGTGAGACAGTAATTATTATAGTTCAAAGAATACAAATACTTTCATATTAGAACAAGAAATATAAAACTTGCTACAGACAGTATTTCTATCTATTGCAAGACATCAATGTCTTGTACCCGCCAAATTTGAAGTTGTCTTATTTGAATAGCAACCCTTAGATATATCCAACCAAGTACCTGCTTAGCTGTATTGTCTCAAACATTGTGATAGCAAAATGTCTCATTAACAAATCTCTTTAAAATTACTATTAAACATGCCTCTGCAAGTAGGCAGATTAGTCGTCACATTATAAAAATTAGTGAAATCGTTAAAATGTTTTTATAACAAATATTCATAGTAGTTAAAATAATACAAGTTGTAGGCTGATAATCAAAGTCCCACACCTTCGTGGATAACTGTAACAGGTCTCTAACTCATGTTGATAAACAGTAAACACAGTTTACAGAACCTGTTCTTAGAACTAGGATAATTTATTTATTCATTTATTTAAACTTTTTTGCACAAAACAAGTCAGTAGAAATGGCGGACTTAATGCCAAATGGCATTCTCTACCCAGTCAACCATAGATAATGTTATTTATTATTAGTATTTTTGAAAACATATTCCTCATATACGTTCATATACGTTGATGGAGACTACTGTACATTAACTGCTGTTAAGCCTTTAGATCAAACGCCTATAGGCGTACTGTCCCGCAACGGGTTAACATGGTCTTTCATATGGAGTAAGTAAACTCAAGTAGATATGGAACCATATGGTTAGTATGGTTTTATTGCTTTATTCTGCAACCTTGCAGTTACCTGCTAAGTTAGATTAATCTCATAATTAATCGGTTACTATTAAAATAAAGTCAATTAGTAGGTATATTATTCTTGTAATGTGTGTACTAAAAAATCTTCAATGAACATTTTAGCTCCGTCCCGCGGTTTTAACGCGCGGTGAACACTAATATTTTCCAGATGAAAAGTGGACTATGTGTTGGTCCGGAGGGCCAGCTACCTCCATTCTCCATATCAATCATATTTTATCAGAATTGAGCCACCTATATGAACGTGAAGAAGTTACAATCACGCTCACAAGCTTTCGCCTTTATAATATTATATTATTATTAGCAACTTGTCAAGCTGTGCGAGGGATACGCTCAACGGCATGGTCTTAAATATAACGCTAACAAAAGTGAATTGCTCATTTTTAAGGCACGAAAATTTAATATAAAGAGAATACCTAAGATCTTGCTGGGGGGCGTGCCTCTCAAAATAGTTGATAAGTTTAAATATCTTGGGCACATGTTAACTGTGGATTTAAATGATGATATGGATGTGGAAAGGGAGAGGAGAGCATTGTCAGTGCGTGGTAATATGCTCGCCCGCAGGTTTGCACGCTGTAACGAACAAGTAAAAGTGACGCTTTTCAAAGCATATTGCCAAACTTTTTACACGTGCAGCCTGTGGGTGACATATTCGCAAAGGGCCTATAATACACTGCGTGTGCAGTATAATAATATTCTTAGGATGCTGTTGAGGTTGCCGAAGCACTGCAGTGCGTCGGGCATGTTCGCCGAGGCCCGAACGGATGACTTTTTTGCGATCCGGCGAAAAAGAATAGCCTCGCTTCTCCAACGCGTGCGCGGTAGCAGCAACAGCATGCTGAGAATACTGGCCGATCGTCTCGACTGCCCGCTCACGAGATACTGGGTAGACGTAGTCATCGGGAAGGCAAAGTAGTGCCCCCGGGAGGTACGCTTGTTACTAGAGCTACATATAATAGACTAACATAGACTTTAAGTTAATTACTAACAACAGCATATGGATTTTTGATAGTCCGAAATAAACGTTTTTTATTTATTTAAGTACTTACTTGGGATTACCAATTATAAAATAGTGCAAAGTACAAAATAACAAATTTGACATAATGTAGAAACGATAAATATTATGGGAAATATTAAGTGTATCATGTTCATCATACACATGGATCACATCACTGACTTATTATATTGTCATTCTGAGGTAAAAGGTTGATTGTACTAAAAACTAAGCCTCACGAAGATCTGGGGTGATGACAGAATCAATTAGAATGTCAGATATTACCATAGATTCAAATCGTAGCTGAAAACTATGATTCCTGAAGTCCATTTTAACTCCATTTTATATAGTATTATTAAACCAAATTCTAAAGCAAAAGCGCATGAAATAATAAAGGATTTATTTTATTGTGTACCTAAGTGCAATATACCCAGAAGTTCTCTGCAACATAATAAATATTTAGAAAAAATCTATATATATTATGATTATTTAATTACACCCGGGTGTTTGAAGTTTCCTAAAAATACATCAGAAATATTTTAAGTGATTTCCTAGTCTTCACTTTTTTATTGACGTCAGTAAAAAACCTCAAAGATTTGCCTTGCATTTTGCATCAATGTAAAAATTTCATGTACTTATCAAGATATTGAACACCTGCCTACATGTTTAATGCATACATTTGTATTATTTTTCCAAAAAACCTAAGTAACATTTCATTCAAAGAATAAGTATTGACTTAAATACCAGATAGTGAATATGGATTATGAAACAATTATGGAACAACAAGGCATCTGTAATTGTTTTGAAATAAAATTTAACTGTAAGCATTGGATGCTAATGCTTAATAACTATAGGTACCTATATCTCCAAGATTTAAGTATTTAAGCTTACAAATTTCTAATACTTACTATAATTTACTCTTTTGTGTAAATTAAACGAAAGTAGGTAACCCACTGTATTAAATTTTTAATAGTTGGCTTAGTTCCCGAATGTAAATAGATGAATTATAACAATCTTTTCTTAAATTATATAGAGTTTTTGCAATTCTTTAACATGGAATGAAATACTATTTCTTGTAAGTTGATGGCAAAGCCTAAATGTGACGTTCCACGGGAAAAGGTACCTTATGGAGGTTTCTAGTTACGGAGATATTCAATGTTGTGTAAAAATTTGTAAAAATTGCGTTTTTTTATTATTCCTATTTAGTAAAATATACGTTACGACACGTCTTTGCCTATCTTTATTATTGTTATAGGCGAATTAAAGGCTGAATAATATGCTTCTAAAGTTTAGTACAAAAGGTACTTTATGGCGGTGTAATTAAAAAATGTTAGAAATACTTGTCGTAACTTGCTCAGTTTTTGTCCTTCATCAGCTCTTCCCGAAGTGCTTCCTTTGCAAGCCTTTCCCGAAGTGCTTCCTCCTCAGTCTCAGCCCAGTTCCAGTGGTCTGCTGTCTGTTCCGAGACGTAAAAAGCCTACATGCTCATACTGTGGTGAGGCAGGTCACAGAAACCAAGTAACGTGGCGGTGTCTTTTTTTGTAAGAATAGGCGTTCAGAACAGACAAATCAGTAAAGTCATGTAACTGAACCATAAGGTACCTTTTCTTTGCTTATATTGTATTTGTTGTTTTTGAATAAGATTATAAGAAAGAATGATTATTTTCGTAATGATTAAGTATTAAAATAATAATAGAGATTAATGAAAGCGTTTTTCAAAATGTAAATCATAGAAATTGATTGATTGTACTGATGTACTAGTTGTTGACCTCCATAAGGTACCTTTTTATAAATGCATGGAACAAAGACTGTTATAGTTATGTAACTTTAAGTGACTCCAAAAGGTAAAAAATTGTGTCTGATAACGTTGTTAAAAGTTTTATATGATGTTAATTAAAGACTATTGTTGAAATATGTAGAAAAATTATATTGTTTGTTACTTTAAAAGTAAAAACTGACATTATCTGTGATTTTGCATGAAAACATTAAAAGTGTTTATTTTCCTTCAATTCTCGTTTTATTTGTTATTTATTTTCTTTCGGAGTCGTGATAGAACACTTAGACATACAAATCTAACAGTCTTATTGTCAAGAAAAGGAAAAGTTAAGCTAAACACGATTTCTTAGAAATAGGATAGTAGGCATATTCATTGATAAATTTAAATGCTTGGACGTGTAATATTATGAGTTGTTGCAATATTCTCTGACAAACAGAAGCCCAAAGAATCATTTTCCGTAGCCCACTATGTAACTTACAACAGGAACATAGTTTTTGAAACAGTTAAACTTCAATTGCCAATTTCTCAAAATCGCTGAATTAGCAATAAATATTTCAAAAAATTATATCTCAGTAAGTACGCAATCTAGAAAGATGATTTTTTCTGCTATCGATAGCTTACAAGCTGTAGTTTATTAGGGTATTGCTTAACTCCATACCCGCTATAAGGTACCTTTGCCCGTGGGACGTCAGAAATATTCCCTTATATGAGATAATGTTACGCAGATCTATCAGAATTAAAAATCAACTTAGTTATTTCAGCACCTTAGGTATTAATCTAATTTGTATTTCTTTCTTCCTGAGGTGTGCAATAAAGAGTATTCTATTCTATTCTAATACTCCTTAACCTTACCTCATTACATTGCAAATTAGGTATGTTTACCCTTACCCTGATTTCATAGCAATTCAATAGGTAGTTGGTTCCATAATTTAAAAAATAATAATTATTATTATTATTGTTTAATGGGACACTTGAGAGACCAACACAGTTGTTGTTGTTGACAGTTGACTTGAACCATTTTTTATTATATTGGAATTACAAACACTTTTGTGTATCTCATGCATCTTTTATATTAAATTTTGTAATCACAAATAGTTTATTCTGTGGCATTTAATGATCTGTCCTTTTATGATACTTAAATACCATAACATAATAGCATTCTTCATTCTTAGGAATTGTAGAAATATTAGACAAGATATCTTCAGCTGGTTTGCTTCCATTAATATTGTTAATGCATACCAGAATTTTCCTTGTCATAATGGTCCAATTAATGTTAAGATGGATATAATTATTTTCAAAAAGTATTGATATATCCCATTGTCCACTATTAACAATGTGTTTATAAGCTAGAGTATGACATTATTCAAAATATTCAAGTTGAAAAGCAAACTTTACATACATCCACATATTAAACATGAGCTTCTCAGTAGAAAGGGGTTGACCGTTGATATAAGGTAGATTATTGAATGTCCCTGTGTCTACCATGGTGTTCCACAGTGGTTTCTATGGTCATACCTAAAGAACTGGGTTTGTAATTTGTAAATAAAGTTAATCTACTTCAATGTATAATACATGTTCTTTATCTGTTAATGCCTTAATTGAATCCTTCTACAATTTGTATTTCAGGTAGTAAATACTCCTTGGTAGGTAATCATCATATTCTTTTCAAATGTGGATCCAGAAATTTATCCAGTGGATTTGCGCTAATTATTAAAGGCAGGGGGCAGAGCAAATTTAAATTAAAAAGTAATATTTACTGTTTGTAGGTTATGCAATTGCTTCTATGGTCTGATTGTTATTCCTGGAGCTCTGTCAAACCATTTGAATGCTTTTGGGTGAAGCTGAGTTTTATTATAATTACAATAAATAAAACACTTCCACCTCTGCCCGGCTCCACCGATACTGTAGTGTAGGTATACCCTGATACCAGGTGTACCCAACCGTTTAGAGTCTGCATTATCAATGGAAGGAAGGCATTGAATAAAGGATAAAATTTACCGATTAACCTCTATTGCATTTACTGCTTGTACCTGAGACTCCAACCAGAGCATCAATTTTGTAACTCAATATGATTGATATAAGAGAGGTGCTCTTCTTCTTCCTCGCCTCCTCATGACAGTAACCATTTGAGGTCGTTATTTTTTGCACTAAAGCCGTCCATCCTGTATGTGAGGTTATTGCCTTGTAAAGGCCTTCCTTCCCAACGGGAAGGGCCCCTCTTACTGGAAGAGAGGATAATTGTAACATATATATCGTTAAATCTCCCAAACCTTGTGAGAACAGAAGTTTCACAATCGAAACGATAGCTGTAATGTGAGGTTATTGCCTTGTAAAGGCCTTCCTTCCCAACGGGAAGGGCCCCTCTTACTGGAAGAGAGGATAATTGTAACATATATATATATCGTTACATCTCCCAAACCTTGGGAGAACAGATTCTGCGGTGTTCTTGTAGATTTTCATGTTCCTTCTTCGTGTCTTCATTTTCTCTCTCCTTTCACATTCCATACACTTATTCCACGAAAATAAGGCGTAATATAACTTCTTGTTAAAATAGTAGTGTGAAAATTCAAAATGATGTTAGACCATCCTTGTATATCGTATTTTTCTCACAATTTACGCCTCCGACGCCAAATACTTGGGTCTTTACTATCGTACTGCCTTTTTAGGCATGGTAAAAACACTGTACAGTTGGTATTTACTAGATACATAATACTTATTTTTAAATAAAATAAACACGGAAAGCGAACATATTCTTAGCGCGCTAAGAAAATAATGACATCTATAACTAATCTTGCCAGGTGCTGTGTTTTTTATGTTTGTTTTTAGACTTTAAAATTAGCGACATATAGAGCAAGCAAGAAAAGTACTACATAGTAATTATACCTCGGACTAAGTACGAATATTTATAATTGCGTATTTTACTGAGTTTTGTTATTCATGTTAGGATAGGATATTATGTCATAGGTTACATTTAATTTTGTTGCTTTTATGTAAAGATAAAAAGAAAAGGGCGTATTTTGGAGCAACAGTAAAACTTGAAATTACACGTAGTTCGTGATTTAATAGTACATTACGGCAGAGACCAGTAAGTAAGCCATACTGGCCGAGTAGGAATTAGACGGACCGAGCCGTAGGCGAGGTCCGGATATAATACGAGGCCAGGATGGCTCTTACGGTCGAAGCAAGTATAGTGCTTTTCTCAAAAATTAAACAAGAAAATTAGATTAAAATTATATTTTATAGGTGACATTCATATTCGGCCATTTTCCAATGAATATTTTTGTTATATCCCATTTTTATTATTACACATTGTGATATTCGTCGTCGCAGGCACCATTAACTCCCATGATAACAACCTATAACAAAAATAATTATGAGTTTATACTTGGATAAAAGATATAGTTATATCGTTATCAAATAGTGGCAGCATTTATTTACCTTCATCGCCAAACTGTTTATCATCTAGAGCTTGATTTAAGAACTTTTCTATATATTGCTGCTGAATATTTGTGATTTCTTTCCTTTGTAGCCATCCGATTGTCTCAGAAAGATTGTTGAAATATTCAGACCTTATCACACATTATCTGACCAACTATTAACTTGATTTTCTTCCTTCCATTTAATGAATCTCTTGTATTTTTTTACATCTCCTTGGATTTAGTCGGAAGTAAATTATTTTAGCTAACTCTGCCTCCGCTTTTAAGTATGAAGGAGTGCCGTCTATTCGGAATCAGACTCGTCTGAACTCATTTTTGCTGAATTATTGTAATAGATCACACAAACAAATTTGAAATTTTTGTCTTTTAATTTAAATCCCGCCTTAATTTCTTTTTTTATAAATACTGCGTTTAATTATTTGCACTGTCTTACAAATCTAAGTCTTAAAGATAAAATTTAATTATTGTTATACATTGTTGTATCTTCTAACTAATTTTCATATCATAAAGCTTACCTTCAATTTTAACTCCGAGGTTTTTTCTAAACGACACAAAAAAGGAAGGAATTCCGAAATATCATTGTCATTTTACACAGCACAATTATGAACTAAACGCTGCATACAAACTTCCGCACTAAACCTTGTCGCTACTTTTTTTTTTTTAAATATGCATCTTGAGTTACGTTTATACTGCCAATAGTACTAACCTCTTTTTATTTTACATTTGCTCTTTGTGTAAATTGCAAGTGTATACTGCAATGTCGTCTCTTTCTATTTAATCTATGAAAAAGGGACGCCACATTGTAATTTCTACAATTTGCTCTCGCACTGTACTTATAATTAAAACAATTTGTGGAATGCATCCTTTTTACATTTATATACGACCTCATCGCCTTCACATCCTTAGTTTTTTTATAGGTCGGTGACGATGTAAATCGTGTTTCGATATTCAAATATCTTGATACGTAATAGGAATTACATACTTACTTACTGGACAAATATTGATTCCAAATTTAAAATCTCGCTGTTTACTGGACACTTCTAAAAAGTCTTCGGTATGTCCCACTTACTGTAGTCTATCTAGCGATGGTAAGGCAACATTACATGCAATTTTTGAGAAAAATTCCTTAATGAGTACCGAGTGACTGCAGTCTCCAGAACTCTTGTGCTGTTCTCATTAGAGTCATATCTATCGTTTGCTGCCATACATTGGCCTAGAACTTCTGGAAATCTTTCAGCAGATCACACTTATAAATGGATAAAATTGTAATTTCACGTATTTTCTGATGAATAAATCTTTAACATTTCTAAAGCAGTTTTTTTTTTGTATTTTTGCGGAGTTGGACCCACGTTGGACCATATTTTTTTGTCTAAGAGAACATTAAATGTCACTTCATTCATTTTAATGTTTGAAAATAAATATTTTTCTCTAATTAAAACATTAATCGTGAGGTTTCATTGTACCATAAATAGCTTTTCATGTTTCAAATATTTCCTCCAAAGGCGATTGATGATTTTTCTTGATTTATTTCATGCTGATTTATGCACTATATATTTTCTCAAAAATTGCATGTAATGTTGCCTTACCATCGCTAGATAGACTACAGTAAGTGGAACATACCGAAGACTTTTTAGAAGTGTCCAGTAAACAGCGAGATTTTAAATTTGGAATCAATATTTGTCCAGTAAGTAAGTATGTAATCCTATTACGTATCAAGATATTTGAATATCGAAACACGATTTACATCGTCACCGACCTATTTAAAAACTAAGGATGTGAAGGCGATGAGGTCGTATATAAATGTAAAAAGGATGCATTCCACTAATTGTTTTAATTATTACAGTGCGAGAGCAAATTGTAGAAATTAAAAGGTGGCGTCCCTTTTTCATAGATTAAATAGAAAGAGACGACATTGCAGTATACACTTGCAATTTACACTAAGAGCAAATGTAAAATAAAAAGAGGTTAGTACTATTGGCAGTATAAACATAACTCAAGATGCATATTAAAAAAAAAAAGTAGCGACAAGGTTTAGTGCGGAAGTTTGTATGCAGCGTTTAGTTCATAATTGTGCTGTGTAAAATGACAATGATATTTCGGAATTCCTTCGTTTTTTGTGTCGTTTAGAAAAAACCTCGGAGTTAAAATTGAAGGTAAGCTTTATGATATGAAAATTAGTTAGAAAATACAACAATGTATAACAATAATTAAATTTTATCTTTAAGACTTAGATTTGTAAGACAGTGCAAATAATTAAACGCAGTATTAATAAAAAAAGAAATTAAGGCGGGATTTAAATTAAAAGACAAAAATTTCAATTTTGTTTGTGTGATCTATTACAATAATTCAGCAAAAATGAGTTCAGACGAGTCTGATTCCGAATAGACGGCACTCCTCCATACTTAAAAGCGGAGGCAGAGTCAGCTAAAATAATTTACTTCCGACTAAATCCAAGGAGATATAAAAAAAATACAAGAGATTCATTAAATGGAAGGAAGAAAATCAAGTTAATAGTTGGTCAGATAATGTGTGATAAGGTCTGAATATTTCAACAATCTTTCTGAGACTATCGGATGGTTACAAAGGAAAGAAATCACAAATATTCAGCACCAAAATATAGAAAAGTTCTTAAATCAAGCTCTAGATGATAACCATTTTGGCGATGAAGGTAAATAAATGCTGCCACTATTTGATAACGATATAACTATATCTTTTATCCAAGTATAAACTCATAATTATTTTTGTTATAGGTTGTTATCATAGGAGTTAATGGTGCCTGCGACGACGAATATCACAATGTGTAATAATAAAAATGGGATATAACAAAAATATTCATTGGAAAATGGCCGAATATGAATGTCACCTATAAAATATAATTTTAATCTAATTTTCTTGTTTAATTTTTGAGAAAAGCACTACTTGCTTCGACCGTAAGAGCCACCCTGGCCTCGTATTATATCCGGACCTCGCCTACGGCTCGGTCCGTCTAATTCCTACTCGGCAGAGACCAGTAAGTAAGCCGTATGGCGTAATGTACTATTACCTGACTATAAAATGAGCATCGTGTGCACATATTTAGATATAGATATTTTTTACTGTGTTGATTGTTGTGTAAAATTTTGATATTTCTATTTAGATATTCTATTTTACCTGACTAATTTCTCGGGAAACGTGTCGTTTAGATAATTTTACCTAATTCTATTTTGACGGCCATTTTGCGTAATCGACGCTAAATCCTAAAATATTCCATTAATAGACAAAATAAAACAAGCAACATGTAGAAAACATGATGTTGTTTATATAAAATGCTTCATTTAAAAAATTGTTCCACAGAATATTTAATAATGTTTTTTTTTTCGAAAAATTTCGTAGTTTTTTAGCTCTCCTGTAAAGTTACCTCCGTGTCGCTTGGATAATTTTTCCTTTCCAGCGAAGATACGTTTTTTTGCGGCATAAACGGCCGTATCTTTTTTTTACGTTAACTTAGAAGTTCGATTTTTTACAGCTTCAAGGCACTGTAGACCAAAGTACGACGTGTAGACGGTTTTAATTTCAACTCGACACCTACACGCGTTACCGAGATAAAGGGTCGTAACAGAAAGACGGACGGACAGCAAAATGATCCTATGGGTTCCGATTTTCCGGTAAAAATACCTAACTCTATAAATAATGAGGTTATCACTTTTAATCAGTACGTATATATGAAATTTAACCGATAAAAATAATGATTCGCATAAAATTTCAAGATGGAAAATGTTATTCATAACTCATAACTAGGCTAGTTTCAAATGTTTACCATTTTATAGTCCACAGGTAGGTTTTAAAGTTTAAGATGCTACTTTCACCCCCCTCGTGACCTCTGTCGATGGCATATTCGCACCACAGATGACCTCCTTCGTCAAACACTTAGGTGAAGCCCTCTCGGACCGTTGGAACAAATCGCTGAGTACGATACTGGGTTGGCTTAGAACAAGGATATGCACTGCTATAATTCGAGCCTCCAGTATGTGCATACGAGGCACACGTCACAAATTCAAACCTGCAGCGAAACTGCTGGGGTTTGACGACGGAGCAGCCATTCCCAGTACTAACTAATCTGCAACTGCATTGCAGAGATGTGTTTTTTTTACTTTTTGCTATACATTATTATTTTCATTACTATTTCTTTGTTATAAGTTAAGTTTTTCCTAATAAAAATATTTGTTTATTTATAATAATTAAAGTTTAAGAAGGTAATAACATATTTTGACGGTGTAATGTGATAAATACATTAAATAGTAGTTTATGTGACTGTACATAATGAAGGGTATTAAACACAAGGGTGGGTTTATGAAACGAGCCGAAGGCAAGTTTCATAATAACATCACACGAGTGTTTTAATGCCTAATTATGTCATCATCATCATCATCATCTCAGCCATAGGACGTCCACTGCTGAACATAGGCCTCCCCTTTGTACCTCCATATATACCTATATGCCTTCCGGCGACCTTTATAAGGTCATCTGTCCATCTTGTAGGTGGACGTCCTACGCTGCGCTTGCTGGTCCGATGTCTCCACTCGAGCACTTTTCGGCCCCATCGGCCATCTGCTCTGCGTGCTATGTGGCCTGCCCATTGCCACTTCAACTTGCTAATCCGGTGAGCTATATCGGTCACTTTAGTTCGTCTACGGATTTCCTCATTTCTGATTCGATCACGTAGAGACACCCCGAGCATAGCCCTCTCCATTGCTCGCTGAGCGACTTTGAGCTTTGAGATGAGGCCGATAGTGAAAGACCACGTTTCGGTGCCGTAAGTCATCACTGGTAACACACATTGGTTGAAGACTTTCGTCTTGAGGCACTGAGGTATGTCGGACGAAAAGACATTGCCTAATTATGTACAGTCGGTTAAACTCAGATTGGAGTGTAATGATAGATATAAAAACGTTTCATATAATTTCAATAGATATAACAACATTTCATATAATGTTTCATTTGATATAACAACATTAGGTATAATTTCATTGGGTATAATTTCAATTAGTATAAAAGACATTTGATATACCTAATGTTTATAATCGCAAGATAACCTAACACTCCTCCTCGCTGCGCTCGTCGTCGTACCTAACCATGACTATTACAATTTAACTTTCATGTTTGAGCAGTTTGAGTGTGTATTAAGCCTTTAAACGTATTAGATCGTTATATTGCGATAATTCAGCTCATCTCGCCCGGCCCAATTATGTTCAAGACAAGTCTGAACATAGCTTTATCATAGTATTTTGTGTTAAAAATATTAATATGTAATTAATATTCGTTGCTTGCAACATTAACATTTCGACAAGAGCTATCTATGGCCTTCCGCCAGATGGCTCTCTTCATTCTGTGCTATAACGGATTGTACGTGCATATTTATTAGCTTTCAATAAAGTTAATTTAGTTAAAATTTCTAATCGCATTTTGATTCATACATCTGTGATTTAACATTATGAAATTAAATTAAGATCCAAATTGTGAAATTAAACAACATTATCGTGAAAGTGTTCGTATATTCAATTGCTCGAGGTTAACCTACGCCATGGCCCCTCAACCACCAGACCTCGAAGACGAGAATACTGTTGATAATCTACGGCTCTCACCATCATATACCTACTTAAATACATAGAACAACCATGACCCAAGCACAAAATATTCGAGTTCATCACACAAATATTTGCCGGGATTCGAACCCGGGACCGCCGGCTCAGTAGGCAAGTATATAAATGTACAATTAATTTAATGAATTGGTACCGCTTGCGCTTTTAACAGTAGTTTTTTCCCGTGCTACTACAATAATCGATGTTTTTTTTTTGGAGTGCATTCTTCTTCTAGAAGCCATTGCATTGCATTGATTGCCAGTTGCTGGTGAAATGTGTGAAACTTTATTAAATATAACCACCATTATGTACCATATTTTTTGCAAAATAAAGATATTTGATATTTGATATTTAGAATATGTTCCTTATGTAATACGCGGGGTTTAGTTTGAAGAGTATAAAATAAGGATTTTGGTAAATAAAAATTAGAATTATAAGATGTTGACGTTAATACTTAACAACATGATGTGCGTGTTGTCCTGTTCTATAGCCTAACTAGAACATCACATGATCGATAGATGGCGCCTTATACGCGCGGACGCAAGTCAATGCAGAAAACGAATTTTTGCATCGTACGAGTAGCATCTCAATGTTTTTTGCGCACTGACCTAGAAGCGTATCGTCATCTCTTTCAGACTGGCCGTACCTATCTATACTATAGTATCTATACCTTTTTTCGTAAGCACAACAGTCACAAACCAGATGGGAATTAATAATTGCTCAGGAGAGAGAGATAGACAACAGTCACAAACAAACTACTATTTCGCGCGCGAGATACTTAACTATATTTTTCTGTGCAGTAATGTAGGAAGTTGAAGGGTTGCGGTATTCGTTCGGAGAGTCATTATCATCAATAAATGTAACTTTTTGGGTTCCGTACCCAAAGGGTAAAAACGGGACCCTATTATTGAGACTTCGCTGTCCGTCCCTCCGTCTGTCACCAGGCTGTATCTCAAGAACGGTGATAGCTAGACAGTTGGAATTTTCACAGATGATGTATTTCTATTGCCGCTATAACAACAAATACTAAAAATAAAATAAAATAAATATTTAAGGGGGGCTCCCATACAACAAACTTGTTTTATGGGGTCACGATTCTCTTCATTTGTTTTAACGCAAAGAAGAGGTTGCAAATCGAGTACCAGAACTTAGTAACCACTAGGTACATAACCAACTCGTCCGCATTTCCAACTGGTCCACATGCCCATGTCGTCCACATTCCCAACTTGTCCACATTCTGAAGTTATCCACAATCCCATAGATAGAGGTAAAAAACATTTTTAAAAACTTACAATTGAGAACCACGTCCCTTTTATCAAGTCAAAAGACGAGCAATGTGGCCGAGTTGGGAATGTGGACGAGGTGGGAATAAGGACGATATGGAAATGTGGACGAATTCGGATTGTGGACGAGTTGGAAATGTGGACCAGTTTGGAATGTAGACGAGATGGGATTGTAGACGAGGTGGGAATGTGGATGAGCTGGAAATGCGGACGAGATGGGAATGTGGACGAAATAGGAATGTTGACAAAATAGGAATATGGACGATGCCAACCTAAACGCTTTCTTGCTCTTATCACAATTATATTATAAAATTCTTACCTGTTATCATCATCCGTGTTCATATTTATTTTTAAATGGTGAACTTTGAAAGTGTGTCTGTCTGTCTGTTACTTCTTCACGCTTAAGCCGCTGAATCGATTTTGATGAAATTTGGCATGGAGATAGTTTAAGATCTGAGAAAGGACATAGGATAGTTTTCATCCTATAAATTATCTCTATAAAGATTGAAAAGTGAATAAGTAATTCATGATGACATTGATGACCCTGTAGGAAATGTACCTAATGATTAGACCACAAGCACAAATGCTCTCTTAGCTCTTACATTTGCTTAGGCGCTTTTAATAATCCCTTTTATTAATTAAGGTGATTAGGTAGATATCTATCGTGTTGTACGAAGTTGCTTCCATACTTCCAAGTTCCACGCGGACGTAGTCGCGGGCAAAAGCTAGTAAAATTATAAAATTCTTACCTTTTATCATCATCCTTGTTCGTATTTATTTTTAAATGATGAACTTTATTATTAGCATTATCTGGTGTTTCCATAATGAGTCTCGTCACCCCTTCAACTGTATTATGCTGGGAAGCAAGTTCAACAATATCATCAAAGTTATCCGGCTTGATTGTTATAATAAGTTTAGCGATACAATCTTCCTTCAGTTTGTCCATCAAGTAGCGTGCAGCAAACAGCAGCAGTGGTTCCAGGCCCTCATCAGGCAGAGTGCCCAGGTACATGTAGTCCTTCAGGTGCTGAAGAGTCTGCACAGTTACTCCGTCTACCTTGACGCGGCCTTTTTCAGTTTCCTTCCACTCCCCACCCAACATAGTCCTGAACATGTCGCTATGAATGAACAGTACGGCCTGGTGCACCGCCACGGTGCCATCAGCTGCGTGCAGTTGGAAATCAGTTGACTTTGAATCTTCATAAAGTCGCTTATTTACTAACATAGGCATAGATGTGTCTTCATGCACAGTAATGTTTACTTCTGTGGTACATAGATACATGGTCCGTCCGTCTCGGCTGGCTTGAGCATCATATTTTTTCGTCACTATTACAATTTGTTCCCACTCTTCAGACAAACATATTAGTTCAGAAAAGTTTTCACAAGTTATTCGGACTGTACATTTTCTTGTATTTTTATTATTCTTAATGATCACACTAACTTCTGTTTCTTCAGTGTTTACTTTCTTATTATTTGCAAAATACAGAGCCAAGTCATCAACAGCCATAGCTTCAGATTCACCACAAAGATCATCATCAAAATTTGAAATGGTAATGTTAAACCTCAAGGTTGACCCGCGCTGATGAGTGGCCACAATACTGCAAAGTAAGCAAATGTAAATACACAAAATAATACATGAAGTTCGTTGATATGATTCGTTTTTTGTGTATAGGTAGGTATGTAGGTTACATGCCGAATGCTGACCCGTGTAGGTAATTAACAGTTACACAAAAGGCGCTGGAAACACATTATAAGTTCCAACAGAGAAACAAATACGCATAACTGAAACGATACATGAAGTCACTAACCCAAAGGTTGTCTGGGAGGGTAGAGATGGTTCTTTAGCGATAAGGCCGCCTGTTAGCTACCGTTTTTAACCGAGTTCAAAAAAAGGAGGATCTCAGTTTGACCTGGTAGTATGTATGTATGTTTGTCCGGGATTATCTCGCGTTTGGCTGAACCGGAAAAGGTTTTGGAATTTTAACCGACTTCCAAAAACCTTCTCCTAAGTGTAACAAATATTTTTCTGAAAAGCACGGTAAGACAAACGCGAGATAATCGCGGACAAACATACATACTTACAGGTCAAACTGAGAACCCGATTTTTTTTGAACTCGGTTAAAAAGAGTAAAAATTAAGGAGTGGCAATGCAGTAGTGTCGTCCCCGTTGTTACTGAAGCTTGAAGTAAGTAAGTCGACAGGCAGGCAGATGCTTTCCTAGTAATAATTATTTTGAACGAACTCTACGCCTCTAATGTATAAAACTGTGCCGAAAAGATTATTCTTGCTTGCCCGCCTTTTAAGGGAGGCTACTGATTACACGGCTCGTTATTAACTATACCACGTATAATCCCGTAAAGCTGTAGAAAAGGTGATTAATTTGTTATCAAGTGGGAAGGCAGCGGGTCTAGATGGTATAAGGGTTAAAGATGTCAAATATTTGCGGAACCAGTTGAGTCCCGTTATATCTAAGCTGATAAATACATGCCTAATGAGTGGTACCTATCCTGACCAATTAAAAATATAAGATAATAAGGCCCATTTGGTGACCTATCTCAAACACTAAAAACCATTGACCGAATTTAATTTGTCCGAAAACGATTCGAATTATTATCGTTTGTCCGATGACAGGATTCGTACATTTTTCTGTTCACCATTTCACATTTAGTAGAAGTATCGTTTGTCCGAAAAACTTTTCCCGTCACATTCACTTGCCCTATGAGTTGTTACGTATTTTTTTCGTAGCCCATTTTTCATTTACCCAATGATATTTTGGCACTGCATACATTTAAACAAATTTTCAGTTTACCTTTTAACTTTTCCCGGCCCATTCACTTGCCCTCTGAATTGAGATGTCTTTCGTTTAATACCCATTTTTTAATTTACGTGATATTTTTGGCATTACATAAGAACTGCGACCACAAAAGCGCGCCAGCCGAGCGAGTGAACCTAGTGTGCCGCCGTGGCAGCAGCCGGCAAAGCTCCAAAACCGAGCTGGCTGGGTTAGGTTAGGTTAGAACTGTGACCACAACAACGCGCGAGCCGAGCGAGCGAACCTAGCGTGCCGCGGCAGCAGCCGGCGAAGCTCCAAAACCGACCTGGCTGGGTTAAGTTAGGTTAGAACTATGACCACAACAGCGCGCAAGCCGAGCGAGCGAAGCTAGCGTGCCGCGGTAGCAGCCGGTAATGCTCCAAAACCGACCTGGCTGGGTTAGGTTAGGTTAGAACTGCGACCACAACAGCGCGCGAGCCGAGCGAGCGAAGCTAGCGTGCCGCGGCAGCAGCCGGCAAAGCTCCAAAACCGACCTGGCTGGGTTAGGTTAGGTTAGAACTGCGACAACAACAGCGCGCGAGCCGAGCGAGCGAAGCTAGCGTGCCGCGGCAGCAGCCGGCAAAGCTTCAAAACCGACCTGGCTGGGTTAGATTAGGTTAGAACTGTGACCACAACAGATCCACCAGTCCACTTGAGAACAGTCGAGTAGTTAATAAACCGAATCGTTACATCGGACGAATGAAACCAAAGTCATACAAAAAAAGTCGAATAATTAATAAACCGAAACGTTACATCGGAAAACTGATATTACGGACAAATGAGATTTACGGAAACGTGTCATTAGTCGAGTGAATAAAAAAACCTAAACAATTAATCCCCAATCGTAAAATATCGAATTGAATTTTCGGACAAATGAAAAAAAGTTAAAATGATATTTGTCGAATAGTTTTTGCCGAAACGAAATTCGGATTAACGTTTTTAGTGTTTCAGATAGGTAACCGGCCCATTTATAAGTCTAGAAGCCATTTAGAATACGCAAATTACAGACCAATCGCCATCTTGTCTGTAATCGACAAAATCGTCGAAAAAATTGTCGTCGGTCAAGCTAGTTGTTTTTTAGAACGGTATAATGTACTATCAGACACACAGCATGGTTTTCGCAAAGAGCGTAGCCCGATCTCAGCTCTAAAAGGGTTCACGGATTTTGTAAACGATTGTCTAGACTCGGGTAAACGGGTAATTGCCCTTTTTTAGGGTTCCGTAGTCAACTAGGAACCCATATAGTTTCGCCATGTCCGTCTGTCCGTCTGTCCGTCCATCCACGGCTTAGCTCCGTGATCATTAGCACTAGAAAGCTGAAATTTGGTATGAGTATGTGTATGTATCACGCCGTCAAAACGGTAAAATAAAAACTAAAAAAAAACTTTTTTTTTTGGTACCTCTCGTACCTACACCTAAAGTAGGGGTAAATATTCTTTTTTCGTTTCAACACTAGTGTGTGAGGTGTCGTTGAATAGGTCTTTTAAAAATAATAAGGTATGGCTTGGCCGTTTCATAAAAGTAACATAAATAAGTCCAACGGACCGTCTGGCCCATACGATATCAAGAAGTTAAGTTTATGTCTTCATGATAATATATATAAACTTAATTCCTTACCATATAGGCCATATTTGTTAGGTCCCCTAGTTTTTAGGGTTCCGTACCTCAAAAGGAAAAAACGGAACCCTTATAGGATCACTTTGTTGTCCGTCTGTCCGTCTGTCAAGACCCTTTTTCTCAGGAACGCGTGGAGGTATGCAGCTGAAATTTATATCAATTACTCAGGTCTACTGTCCCTTGAAGCTGTGAAAAAATCAAACTTCTAAGCCAACGCAATCAAAAGATACAGCCGTTTATGCCGCAAATTTTCGACACTTGCAAGGGAATCAAAACCTACAGGGTGCTTCCCGTGAACTCAGAATCTTGAAATTTGGTACGAAGCAACGTCTTATAGCATAGATAAAGGAATAATTACGAAATCCATAAATTTTTTTTTTAATACCTAACTTTGCACCTAATTTATATGGGGCGCGGGAAAGTGTTTGTACGGAACCCTCGGTGCGCGAGTCCGACTCGCACTTGGCCGGTTTTATTTTCATTTATTTGGGCCATAGCGTCTGTCAGTAAGTAGTAATAATAGCAAAAGCGTTATGAGCATGTGAGTCTTGGCCGCTAATTTTGCATGAAATGTTTTTGGTGGGATCTCATTTCTTTTTGTAAAGTAGTTTTTAATTTTTAGGTTTTTTATTTTTTTTGGGCTGTATCGTTTCTAAGTAAGTAGTAATAATTGTGTATTTAAGAAATACTTACGTTTAGCCCAATATATATACACTTTTATC
Organism: Apotomis capreana; assembly: GCA_947623375.1. Lineage (NCBI taxonomy): Eukaryota > Metazoa > Arthropoda > Insecta > Lepidoptera > Tortricidae > Apotomis > Apotomis capreana. The sequence goes on from OX392501.1 coordinate 4,172,702, forward strand.
CCCCATTATGGAAAACCCATACACACTTTTATCCCCTTATATATATATATATATATATATATATATAAAGGGTGGGGGGTGATTTGCAAAAACAACTAGAATATGTATTTTATTATTTATAACAAGGAGTCCCTATATCAATTTTCAGACCTCTAGTATCAAAATTTGCAGAAGTCTAATACAAACTTCCATCCCCCAGTTTAAGGGGTTGGCGGGTAAAAGTTTCACGTTTCAGAATTATTTATTTATTTAAACTTTATTGCACAAAACAAAAGTCAGTACAAATGGCGAACTTAATGCCTAATGGCATTCTCTACCAGTCAACCATAGGGCCAAACAGAGATGCTTCAAGTGGGTGCAGAGTAGAAAATTAATCGTTCGGAGAGCATTCAAGATACAAGTGAATACATGTAAAAATACAATGATACATATATTTACATACTATAAGATGTATATTATATATAATATAATAATAAATACGATGAAGTGTCTACTGCAAAGGATGAGACATTATTCGAGCTCTAGTTCGAGCAGGTGCTTACGTAGCATCCGTTTGAAAACTACCTTGCTTGGGGCTTGTCTAATAGAGAGAGGGAGTGTATTCCAAAGACGACTTGCCTGAACGGCGAAAGAATTGGACATGAAACCAGAATGGTGCGAAGGAATGGCGAGTTTGAGAGTTCGGGAGGAACGAAGTTTACCGCCTGGACGGGGAGTTTGAAAAGTGAATTTACTTTTGAGGTATCCAGGAGCAGAAGGCTCAAACAGGATGGAGAACAGAGTACATAGGATCCTGAGGGATCTGCGACTACGTATGGGAAGCCAGTTAAGCTGACGCCGGAAGGACGAAACGTGATCATATTTACGGAGGCCGAAGATGAATCGTATCCCATTGTTAAGGAGGCGATCTAGTTTATTAAGGGACTCTTGAGTGATGTTAGTGAGGCAAGCATCAGCATAATCAATAAGGGGCAGCACCAATGTCTGCACAAGCAGCTTTTTGGTGCTTACTGGGAGAAAATTTTTAAATTTATAAAGATTACGCAACGTACCGGTAACTTTTCGACTTACCTCCGACAGTTGACCTCGCCATGACAGGCTAGAGTCCAAGACTAAGCCAAGGTCCTTGACCTCTTTAGATATGGGAATGACATCGCCATTGAAGAGGATCGGTGCAACAGAGTCCACAGAGAGTTTCAAAAGTTGCCGCTGGCTACCCAACACTATAGCCTGACATTTAGTAGGATTGACACTGATGCCAAAACTACTTGACCAGTTAGCGATGTGCTGCAAATCGTCATTGAGTAGGCAGATGGCACAGTATATTATTATTCTATTGTTTGTGTACTAAACCTAGCTTACGTACCATATTTCAGCTTTCTAGGTCATCGGGAAGTACCCGAGAGGTTTTGATACGTCAGTGTATAAGTGAGTGGCAAAATAGGCGTATTTTAAACCTTAAGTATAAAAGCTAGGTCAATGAAATTAGGTACAAAGCTAGGTCAATGAAATTAGGTACATTTTATATGTTCCCTAACAGCATCTTAACCTGTGAATTTGGGCGCTCTGGTGTTAACTGGGACGAAGCTATGAGGGTTTGAAAATTAGACGAAACGGTTCGAGAAAAGGTAGCTAGTGCCCCGCTTCTTTTTTGCTCGTCTTGGCGGGGGCACTACCGTGCCCCTAGATTTCGTTTCAATATTTTCACCAACTTATATTTGCAATCTGCTTTAATACACAACTAACAATGTCGTTCGAGTGATTTTCTATGGGATTTCTACTTCTATAAGTACATTTTATAAGTTGGTTGACTTTTGACTTTTTACGTGTAGAGAAGGTACACAAAATAAAAGTTTTTCCAAAATTTTATCCTACCACTATGTCTATGAGCTAAGGTGTGGTCAAGCGGACATACGGACAGAAGGACAGACGGACGGACGGACATGGCGAAACTATAAGGGTTCCTTGTTGACTACAAAACCCTAAAAAGCTGTTATTCACTCAGGCAAGAGTATGTTTGTTAAAGGCCACGATTACGTTAAAACCTTGCAGGATGTTGCTATTTGTGACCTCAATCAAAGGAAACTGTTCAATAGTCCTAATGACAATTTAGCTTTAGCAGAATTGCAAAGACATAGAAACAGTGACTCAGTGCTGTGATAGAAATATAAATTTTAGTACTTACGAGATTTTTTTCTCAAAAATCATTTTCTGAGACTCGGTTTTATTACCGACTGTACTTTCTTACACAACCGTAATTGCTCATCAAGACCAATCAGACGAGCCCAAGCACCATGGGTTTATCTTGTGCTTTTTAGGACTTCTAACGGTCATCTTCAGCTCCAAGATACCAAATTATTGTACTGTCAAAATTTTATTAAATTGTTGGTTACAAACTAAGTAGCTGGTTATCACGAGACCCTCAGTTAGTAAGTGATATGGAAAATGCTAATAAAACTTAACATTTAACCAAAATTTTGAATTCTTAGCTTCAGTATTGGCTGAGATCCAATCACAACTAGCTGGTCATCATGAGACCATAATTTAGTGAGTGATATAGATAATGCTAATAAAATTTAACATTTAACCAAAATTTGGAATTCTTGGCTTCAATATTGCCTGAGAACCGTTCACAACTAGCTGGTCATCATGAGACCTTTAGTTAGTAAGTGATATAGAAAATGCTAAATAAACTTAACATTCAACCAACATTTGGAATTATTGGCTTCAATATTGGCTGAGATCCATTAACAACTACCTGGTCATCATGAGACCTTTATTTAGTAAGTGATATAGAAAATGCTGGGTCATAAAACTTCATATTTAACCAACATTTGGAATTCTTGGCTTCAATATTGACTGTCATTCGGTCACAACTAGCTGGTCATCAATTTATAAGTATAACGAATATCTCAAATCGCTACGTGTAGTTTACTTGAGCTACATTAAAAAGTGACATTTATCTGCGGTTAGGTAAACGTAGGTATTTAGCATGGTTATGCATCGTTTTCTGGTAATCTGATATAACTCTTAGGAATCTTACTCAACCTGTTGAGCGTATGCATGTGTTAGAGCGAGATAAAGCTTGACTTTCATGGCTAGCGGCCGATGCGACAGTCGCGCGCGTGAGCCGCGCGCGTCAGCCGCGCGCGACTGACGCGCGCGGCTGACGCGTCCGGTTCAACTTTCGTGGGTCGCGGCCGATGCGACAGTCGCGCGCGGCCGCTGGCACACCGCGCCATATTGATGTGTCCGTCCAGTGCAGTTGTGTGTGATCTCTATGGCTTCTAAAAAATATATTTTGCTAGCAATGCTAGAAGAAGAAGAGGATGACGATTTGCTATTGCTATATTATTACAAGCAAATTCTTCCCACACTTTGTCCCTCTTATAAGAATTTCTATAGTCCGGTAAACTACGATCATATAAAAAAGGGCGCTGCCCAACAAAATTAATAAGAATTTCTTCTTTTATGCTAGAAAATGTTACAATATTCGCCATTTTTACCGCGCGTCACGCGTCAGTAGAAGACCAACCGAACACGGCCGCGCGCGGCCCGCGACTGTCGCTACTGACGCGAGCCGCGCGCGGCTCGAGCCGCTAGCCTCGAAAGTGGCCCCATATAGTTTCATAGTAACTATTACTGACGCGAGGCCAGGCGACTGTCGCTGAGCGTCAGCCGCGCGCGACAGTCGCATCGGCCGCTAGCCATGAAAGTCAAGCTAACGATGACTTGCGAGCAACAATTTAACTTGAGTTTAACTTTGACTGCGATAAGACTTTTTTGGTGTGTGTTAGACAGCCTTATCAATCTATTTGTGGAAAACAATATTTAATTTAGCACATCCTCGCTGATCGGGTTTTTTTTAAAGATATCTAAAGGTCAACTTTAAGTACCCTAATATTTAATAACTTCTCATCCTTTTTGGAGTTTATTGGAGTTTATTGGAGTTTACTCCTTAAGAATCGATTTTCATATATAAGCCCGGGGTATGAAAATTATGGGGTATAAAATCGAACGTATCTGCCGTGCTAATTTAAAAAGTCGTATCTCAGTATACGATCGGGGTAAAAATACGACTTCTTAATTTAGCAGGTTATGCGTTATGCGTTATAGACTAAGGTCCCGATATAAAATAAACTTCACCGAGATGTTAAAATTTACGACCAAAATGTTTTTTTGTTGTTTTGGGCTTAAATTAGATTGAATCTTATAGATTATGCTAAAATAAGCATATTTTATTCTTTAAACTTTTTCTCTCAGATCGATATTTACCAAGATATTAGGATTCAAATGCATAACATATTTTGATGTAGGTACGTAATAGTAGACTATTTACGAGGGTCCATGTAAGCAAGCATTTTGACGCTCCGCTCGCTCCGCTATACATGGTCACAAAACAAACCTAACCTAACCTACAGTTTTCGGTTTTCAACCCATGTACCATATTTTCAGCAAGCATTTTTACCTAAAAAACTTCAATATCTCTGTAAATATTAATCTGAGCCAAAAAAAATTACTAATAAAACATGCTTATTTTAACACGTTTAATAAGATCCATAAATAAAAATAAGGTGTTATATTGACATAAATTACTCGTCTCCGAAATTTGTCTGTCTCGGATTCGGAACCCTTTAAAATAAATAATGTTTGAACCTCAATATCTCGGTAATTATCAAGTTTTAAAAAAAGTTGCCCCTACAAAACATGCTTATTTTAGCGTCCTCTATACGATAGCATCATAAAAAATAGGTGTCATGATGACACCAACCCCATCAAAATTTTTCTAAGTCCTGCGCACCCTTTGCTATACCCCAACCACCCGTATGCAATATATTTATTGACATTTTTAAACTAAATATAAAATACATTTCATCAAATAAACATCTCTGTGAAGGTCATTTTATATCGGGAGCTTAGTCTATAACGCTTAACGCATAACCTGCTAAATTAAGAAGTCGTATTTTTACCCCGATCGTATACTGAGATACGACTTTTTAAATTAGCACGGCAGATACGTTCCAAAAATATAAGTATTGCGAGGATTGACGTTTGGTTGTCAAAGGCGACGGTTGAAAATTTTATCAAATTTTATTTTATTTATAAGTTAATTCAGTTTTAGAGTCCTTTTCGCTGTTTTTGCGATGAGTGAGTCAAGTCGAGGTGTCGTTAGTGATACGTCACTTTTAGAATGTGGGCAGCGGGCAGCTCAGTCGTGGCTATCTGAAGTGGAGTTTGATAATAAGGCAGGGCCGAGTCAATCGGATATTGTATCGAACGCTGAGTCCATGTCGGATGTGCGGCATATAGCGGTGAAGCGTGCTTGTGGTCTGAACGACGAAAGCTGTGTTTGTAGTGATAGTTTTATCACAATAGGCAGGAAACCTAAACGCTTGAGGGTTTTAGCAACCGCCAAAACGCAGCTGGAGCCGGACGGTGTGCCTGACAAGCTATTTGAAGTTTATATAGTGTCAAAAGAAGATTTACCGAAACAGATTGGTTTGGCAAAGTTGCTGCAATTTAAGGGTATAAAAGGAATTTTATCCGTCAAGTTTATGGGAACACGTAAAGTTCGCATACAGTTTAACTCTAAGGATGATGCGGAGAAGCTTCTGGCTTCTCAGGAGTTTAACAATGAGACGAGACGTTCTTATTGGTCTAATATGGCATGCTGCACTTATGGAATTATAAGGCAGGTTGAGTTGGAGGTTGAGGAAGACGAATTTTTAAAGAATATTGAAGGGTCTGAAGACATTTTGTCAATATGTAGACTGAACTGTTTGGATCATGATGGGTTAAGGCTGAAGCTATTCGTCTGTGTTTTAAGGGAACTTCTTTACCGCCATATGTTTATGCCTGGGTCAATTTCAACAAGACGCATTTTTTGTATCATTTCGGTGTGATTCTTTATTTTTGATTATTTTTAAGTTTTTTAAATGTGAAGAGATACTTTAGACTATATTATTAAACATATGTAAAAGGGACCCTGAAATCTGAAATAGTTTTCGAGATATTCGAGATCGAATATGAAACACACAACGGAATGATAAATGTACACCAGGATGATAAAATAAGTGCACCGCAATGAAATTTCATACGCCGGAATGAAAGAAAAGTGGCATATTATGAAAGTAATTTTACTTTTTATATTCGTAATATATATTATATTGGCATTACATAATAATATAAACATATATCTTAGTATGGTATTAAAAACAAAATAAAAAAATATTATTATTTCAACAATATTTATGAAAAGTGAAGCTACTTTTGATGTCATTCCGGTGCTTTCCTCATTTTGGTGGGGTTTAAAGTCATTTTACTACACCGGAAACACCGGAATGAGAATGGTGGAATGAGAAACACGACATATTTTTATTTCTTAAAAAAAAAGTAAGCCCTATATTCTAAAACTAATTAAACTCTTGTAATGGCGAGTGTACTTTACCTGATATAGATAAATTTCAAGCCACGCAGTTAAAAAATAAAGAAGCTATAACAAACTCCGGAATGACATTTTTTTTGTCCCCTGTCCACCGCGATGAAATATTCACGTTTATACAAGCCAACGTATTGCCACTATACACAACCGGCCTCGTCGAGCGCCGCAGCTTGACTAATTCTTTGAAGTGCGCGGGAGACGGGGGGCGTACTTGATCAAATTTGGGAAATAAATCGGTTCGAAACATTGTCGGCGGTAATGAGAAGTTTTCTCGGGACAAACGTATATGCACTTATTCAAGGGTATACAAAGGAGACATATAACGGGTAATGTACTTTTTTCGTTACCTATTTATATGGTAATAAAATAATGGTAACAGATTTTCTTTGTCATGCATAGTATTTAACTTACCCGGCATTTTACAAACAAAACCGGCTTGGGGACAACCCACCTTGATGAGAAATTGTGTCTAAATATATTTTTTTAAATTATTATATATATTAATATTTAAATTTTAGCTGTTGCCCGAGGTAGACAATGGCGGGCTGTTTCCGAAAAAAAATGGTACTTTATTATTCAACCTTTCTGCACCTGCGTTTTCAGTCTTGCCATCAAAAAATACTGCTTGGGAAATTGACCCGCCTACGGTTGCCGATTTAAGGTAAATCAGTACCTACACTTTCCCGGTTACCCAATGTTCAATATGTTGGAAGTTCGGTCATCTGAGCAGGTTTTGTCCTACTACTAAAGTTACTTGTCCGAAATGCGGCGGGGAGCATGCCAATTGCGAAACGACTATTTTTAGATGCATTAATTGTAAAGGCAGCCATATGGCCTTAGATAAGTCGTGCCCGGTTTTTGTGAAGGAGTAAGAAATTCGCAGGATTATGTCTGCTGAGGGATGTATATATAAACGGGCTTTTTGGTTGTATATGCAAAATAAGGAAAAAAAGGATACGGATGTTTGTAGTCAGGATGCGCCATCTGTTTTTGAGAATGACTTAAGTTTTGGAAAGTCATATAGAGATGCTGTTTTGTCGAAGCCGTTACAATCTAAAGAGTCTGAAGATTCTGTCTGTCAGGCTGAGGGCCAGCGATCAGTAAGTCAGTACAGATTAGAGAGCGAGCCACAACAAGAGGTTCGTAAGCCGCGGAAGTCAAAAAGAGTAACAGATGAGAAGAGGTCCGAGTGTCTATTGGTCAATCAGCCTACTATTGAGCGGGCTGATATGGAAGATCAAAGACAAAATAAGGACAAGAAGAAGAGACGTATTACTTTTGAAAGGCTGGTTGAGAAGACGAAGGATATTTTGTTTTCTACCGAAAGTTGGGAGGAGAAGTTCAAAACGCTGTTTGGAGTTGTTGTTAAGGAGATTTTGGATTTATTTAAGGATTTTTTTAAGGAAGGTGATTTTGTACGTTTGTTTTTGTCTAATGTAAATGGCTAGGTCTAATACCAGATCTTTCTTGAATGTAATGTTCAATTCAATATTGGCGGAACCCTTATCGGAATCGGCTAAATTTGTATACAGTTTTTTTTATGTAAATAGTGTATACAAATTTAGTTGTTTTCGTGTACATGTTATTTTTAAGTTTATACGGTTTATGTTTTTATTTATCTATGTCTTTTAGATGAATGATGTTGTGTATTAGGCCTGCTGGAGCTGGCATGTTCAACAAAATGATCAAAGCTCCTTAATTAATAGATAAAAAAAAAAAAGTATTGCGATACTACGGTAGAAAGGTCGTATCTTTGTATGGATTTCATAGTAAGATACGGTTTTTTTTCCGTAGCACTGCAGACTGTAGTAACTAAACTAGCCGCTCGAGGGCGCTTTACATCACGCTTCCTTATTTAGTTACTACTCATGATCTCTCCAATTTGTTAAAAATTAATCGGAAGTAAATTTTCCTTGTAAAATATTGTAATTTTGCTGTATATTATACTCGTATATTAATATTATGTACCTTCTCGTTCTTGTTTGCAGCACCCAACAGGGTACATAATGTGATACTTAAACTATTTACTAATCATTATGTGCAATAAACGTATTGAGTATTGAGTATATATTTTATAATCGTTCTTAAGGCCAGGCGCGCACCACGATTTTAGTCGCGCGATAATTTTGTCGCATAAATGCAAGATATGGGTTTATATGCGAGTGCGCGCACCACGATTTTCATAAACCCAGAAGTACGCTTATTTCTGCGACAAAATTATCGCGCGACTAAAAAAAATCGTGGTGCGCGCCCACAGAACAGAAAAACTAGTCTAGTAGTTTTTCTATTCCGTGTGCGCGCCTGGCCTGAAGAGTAAACTCCAGTCGTGCGTCGGAGCTGACACAGACACTTTTTTTTATTGGGCTTACTACACGAAATAATAAATACATTATGTAGCGTGAACACCCTTACATAATATTATGTCTATATTTATGCTACCCCCATATGTAAATAATGTAGGCATAGCCAATAAAGATCGGGAAGTAGGTATATAATTTGGCCAATAGGAACACCTAGTTAATGTTTATTCTCGTGCATACTTACAGAAACCGGGTTAATACAAGTATGATATAACAATATTTATGTGACAAAGTTATTATTAAAACGGTTCTGGGACCTTTCCCTTTATATATACATTAAGAAGGCGGAATGTAGAATAAGCTGGAAATTACTCCACCGACAAGAGCTTAGCTCTTAAATATATGATGATGATATATATATATAGTTTTGTGCTCCTTGCAGAATTGATACTAGTATGACAAAAGTATAATGAGATCAATCTTTTATTTAAGTAAATTGTTATAATGGTTATTCTTAAAATAATCCATTTAAAAGACTTACTCATTTAAAATAGGAAACTTATACAATGGACTGTATGCCTCAGTGTCGATTGTCGATTATAATCATGGCGTCAAGTTTTTAGTAAAACCCATTGAAAAAATCAATAATTTACTCAACCGAAAGCTGTATTTTTAGCGTATCCGGGCAACAAACGTATGTCCATTTCGGGCACAGGCAATGTTAAAAAACAAGTCTGTTTGCATTTCCTATCAAACTCAAAAAAAGCGCTCCCTGGTTGCAGACGTATAGATAAATACAGACGCAACAGTAGTTTAAAGTGTTATTCGAGATTGCCACGTTCGGGGAATCCTGGATGTTATCAGTGTTTGAAGACTCGATCTTCCAATTTCAGGCACCATACACGTTTATACAAACGCGATAATTGAACGAAAATATTAACATTTTCGGTACACTTATCTGGGCAGTTTATCAAAAGTGACCCAGGCCGCACTGACGCCTTGCACAATACTTATTGTCGATAACGATGCCAGTTTGCTTGTTTCATGTCACAAAAGCACATGAGTAAAGAAACGGAATTACTCATGTGACAAAAGGGTATAGCCGTGTTTGTATGGGGCATCGGCCCCAGAAGCCAAATCGATTGCCGTTTTGCTAATATATTAGCCCAGATGTAAGATGCTATTTTACAAAAACCGGCCAAGTGCGAGTCGGACTCGCGCACCGAGGGTTCCGTACAAACACTTTCCATCCCTAAGTGGTTAAGTTTGCACCTGGTATGTATAGCGCCCCATATAAATTAGGTGCAAAGTATTAAAAAAAAAATCTTACTAGATCTCGTTCAAAACAATTTTCGTTGGTAGTTTTTATAGTAATGTACATCATGTTTTTTTTAGATTTTTCATTTTCTTATTTTAGAAGTGAGAGGGGGGGGGGGGGGACCAACTTTTTACCACTTTGGAAGCGTCTGTCACGCAAACTATTTGGTTTAGAAAAAAAAATTTTAGAAACCTCGATATCATTTTTGAAGACCTATCCTATCCAGATACCCCACAACGTATGTGTTTGATGAAAAAAAAAATTTGAGTTTCAGTTCTAAGTATGGGGAGCCCCCAATATTTATTATTTTTGCATCAAAATCTTAATGCGGTTCACAGAATACATCGACCTACCAAGTTTCAACAGTATAGCTCTTATAGTTTCGGAAAAAAATGGCTGTGACATACGGACGGACAGACGGACAGACAGACAGACAGACATGACGAATCTATAAGGGTTCCGTTTTTTGCCATTTGGCTACGGAACCCTAAAAAAAGGACCCTAAAATACTTCAGGTTTATGAGAAAATTAAAAAAAAACGAAAATTGTTTTTTTTTATCTAAACTACTTAATAGATTTTTTGTAACATACACATTATGTAGGTAATAAAGATGTATTATTAAAAAAAAAACCGGCCAAGAGCATGTCGGGCCACGCTCAGTGTAGGGTTCCGTAGTTACCCATCCTTCACAATAAATGGGCTTAAATTAGGTACGAGAAAGATTTCAAGCTCTATAAAAAAGGTCGTAAACGCCAAAGTCGAATTACTTATTACCTTCTGGAAGTCATTGATTATACGCACCAGATTGAGCGGAATCTTTCAATGTAATATGGCAGTTAACTAATATGTGTAACGTTCGAAGTATAAGGACAACGCGCGGCACTTACGTCATTTTAAAGAAAATTATGAAATTTTGCGATAACTCAAAAACAGCTCGACCGATTTTATTCAATATAGTTTTCATTGAAAGTACTTTTAAGGCCTCATTTTCATGAATTTTTCCATAATTTTTTGACCCGTGGTTTAAAAGTTACAGGGGGGGTACACTATTTTTTAATTTTCGGAGCGAATATTTACAAAACTGCTGACTTTATCAAAAAATTATGTTAGGAGACCCCTATTATTTTTACAAGACCTATCCAACGACACCCCACACACTAGTGTTGAAACGAAAAAAACTTTAGGTGTACGAGAGGTACCCGAAAAAAAAGTTTTTTTTTTAGTTTTTATTTTACCGTACCGTTTTGTCGGCGTCATACATACACATACTCATACCAAATTTCAGCTTTCTTGTTCTAATGGTCACGGAGCTAAGCCGCGGACGGACGGATAGACGGACAGGCGGACAGACGGACATGGCGAAACTATAAGGGTTCCTAGTTGACTACGGAACCCTAAAAATGGATTTCCAAATATCCTTTTAAGTAAAGAAATTTTCACTTTAAAGTTTTCAATATTTTTTTTTTTATATTTTCGAGATAGGGACACCCACTAATTATGGCTATATTATGTATAAACTAATATTCTATAATATATATATATATTTTTAAAACATTCACTTGGATCAACATATCCAAAATGAAACAAACTTATCGCTTGGTGACAATTTTTCAGACAGTTCTTTTCAAAACCTCGTATCTAGTTTGTTGATTGATACTGAGATACGAGCTTTGTTTTAAGTAGGTATTTGTTACTTAGTTTTGGTTGTCAACTGACGTTATGGTATACCATACATTTGTTGGACTTAATATGCCTAACTACTCGTACAAGAATCGAATAAAAATAACATAAGAGCATCATCGAAATAAAATGTCTATATGTTGTACAAACAGAAACGCATCTAACTGACCATCGGTAGACCTTATGAACATTGACATAAGGCCTACTGATGGCCACTTACAGTCTGATTTATTTTTAATCATCCATTTGACACTTCTCTGTTGATGTTTGTAGTGATCTAACGATTGATCGACGAACTTTTTTTTCGAATCTGCATGTGTTTTGTGTAAATCAATATTTTTTGAGCTACGAGCCGTGGGACTCACTGGAGCTTTCTATGTAAAATAAGCTTTCTATGTAAAGCCATTTTATTTTGACGTTGCTCTTATATGTTATTTTTATTCGATTCTTGTACGAGTAGTTAGGCATATTAAGTCCAACAAATGTATGGTATACCATAACGTCAGTTGACAACCAAAACTGACCACAATACCTGGTGAGCAAAAAATCCATTTTGGGAAGCAAAAATATATTTTTGGTAATAATTTTGATGTTTTATGAAAACAATATTTGGTGAGCAAAAAATCCATTTTGGGAAGCAAAAAGATATATACTGACTCAACATAAAATTATTCTGGTGTAATGTATATCGATTTTGAAATACAAAATGATTTAATTTGGGGAGCACTGTATAGAGTGGGTTTAATTTAAATGGAGGCAATTCATTTTATTTGGAATTTAGTTTTGGGGTATAAAAGCCATTTTGGTGAGCGTTTAAATTGTTCCCCTTAAAATAAAGCTCGTATCTCAGTATCAATCAACAAACTAGATATGAGGTTTTGAAAATAACTGTCTGAAAAATTGTCACCAAGCGATAAGTTTGTTTCATTTTGGATATGTTGATCCAAGTGAATGTTTTTGAAAAAAATATATATTATAGAATATTAGTTTATACATAATATAGCCAAAATTGGTGGGTGTCCCTATCTCGAAAATATAAAAAAAAATTATTGAAAAACTTAAAGTGAAAATTTCACTACTTATAAGGATATTTGGAAATCCATTTTTTTTTCTAATAATACCTACATCTTTATTACCTACATAATGTGTATACGTTACAAAAAAATCTATTGAGTAGTTTAGATAAAAGAAAATAAAAACCAATTTTCGTTTTTTTTAATTTTCTCAAAAACCTGAAGTATTCAGGGTCCTTTTTTTGTAAAATAGCATCTTACATCTGGGCTAATATATTAGCAAGACGGCAATCGATTTGGCTTCTGGGGCCGATGCCCCATACAAACACGGCTATACCCTTTAAACTCAAATCATATTAGACTTGTTGAACATAACGGATTTAACCATCAAATGTAGAAATAAATTAATTTATTTTGTAGAATGTTACATGAAGCAATGACATTATTCTTGTGATTTTTATTCTCATTTTTTTACGAGTAGACGGACGCATAGGCATTTAGGCACTCCTGATTATAAAAATCAAATATACAACTAAGTGATACTTTTTAATTAATATTTAGGAACGTTTATTTTGAAAACCAATAAATGCGTCTAGTACAGAATATACTTTTCACGACACTGCTCGAAAATGTGGTTATAGATTACCTCAATCCAGTACACAAAACAGCTCTTTTATGTTCATTTGTTAACTGTAACATCTATGTTAGCTCCCAACCCAACACGACAACAATGTAGCACCTTACGGTCACAGTTCGTATCTACACATGAATTTCATGGTAAGATACGACTTTTTAGAAAATATTTCAGAGTTATTTTCTCGGCCGGCTCAAACGACAATTTAACCAATCAAAGCTTAATCATCTGCTGCATGTCAAATTAAATTGACCAATGAGAATGCGTCATTTATGAGGTGTATTTTTCTTTTAAACTTACTCATCATGAGACCTTCATTTAGTGAGTGATATAGAAAATGCTAATAAAACTTAACATTTAACCAAAATTTGGAATTCTTGGCTTCAATAATGGCTGAGATCTTGTCACTTGTTCCAATTAAAGCTGAATATCTTGGAAACTACAGGTCCTATATCCACCAAACAGAGCTAAGAACCACATCAACGGAAAAGTCTTTCGATTAAAAAAAAACACTCAGATTGGTCCATCCGTTTGGGAGCTACGATGCCACAGACACACACACAAATACACAGACACACAGATACACATGTTAAACTTATGACACCCCTCTTTTTTTGTCGTGGGTTAATAATAGAGAATATGAAAAGTTATTTCCGTTATGGAAAATTCTATCCGTTGATAAAAAAGTTAAATATCTGATAGGTTTAGAGTATTTTTATCGTGATGAGCACAAAGTAGCTAAGAATAATAGGATTAAGACTAGAAGTGTTACACAGAGAAAACGAATGCAGCCGAATGTAAAAAAACTATTATGGTAAAAGGACCTCTAAATATTTAGTACCTACCAAATATTTTTAATCAGATTGATTTACTTAGCCAAGACAGTAAAATAAGGGAGTATAAAGAAATTCCTTCTCGACGATAAGCCAGTGTCACCGTAAACACGCTGACACGCGCTGTCGTCGAGGGCGAAGTACCTACATAGTAAATACGATGCGTACCTATGCAGATTGTACTAACCGTTTCATTGTATTTGTTTTGTACAACCTATTACTAACATAATTTAATTTAGGTTTACTAAGTTGTTATTATATGTATGAAAACTGAGCGCTTCTCGCCATTAAACGTCATGCAGTTTGGCGAGGAATATTACATTATTATATGAGTTAATATTATTTTTCTAAGTTAAATAAATAAATAAAAAATAGAGTAAAGTATAAAGTCAACCTTTGGAAATTCTAATATTTTTCAATTTTACCGGCCAAGAGCATGTCGGGCCACGCTCATTGTAGGGTTCCGTAGTTGCCCATCCTTCACAATAGACGGGCTTCGAGATTTAAATTATGGGAAAGATTTCAAGCTCTATAAAAAAGGTCGTAAACGCCAAAGTGACTGTAATTACTTGTTACCTTCTAGAACTTATCGATAATACGCGCCAGATTATGCGAAATGTTTTAATACAGTAATGTGTAACTTTCGAAGTATAAGGACACCGTGCGACACTTACGTCATTTTAAAGAAAATTATGAATTTTTGCGATAACTCGAAAACGGCTCGACCGATTTTATTCAATATAGTTTTCATTGAAAGTACTTATAAGGCCTCGTTTTCATTAATTTTCCCTTAATTTTTTGACCCGTGGTTGAAAAGTTAGAGGGGGGACGCTATTTTTTTTATTTTAGGAGCGAATATTTACAAAACTACTGTCTTGATCAAAAAATAATGTTTGGAGACCCCTATTAATTTTAAAAGACTTATTCAACGACACCCCACACACTAGTTTTGAAACGAAAAAAAAAATTCACCACCACTTTAGGTGTTCGAGAGGTACCTGAAAAAAAGTTTTTATTTTACCGTTTTGCCGGCGTGATACATATACATACCTACTCATACCAAATTTCAGCTTTCTAGTACTAATATATGATCACGGAGCTAAGCCGCGGACGGACGGACAGACGGACATGGCGAAACTATAAGGGTTCCTAGTTGACTACGGAACCCTAAAAAGGATAATAGTAAATCTTCTAAATTTTACAGTTAGCTTCCACTTAACATTAATAATGCACTCAAACAAAAATCAAAGACTACAATTTGCAAAGGTTAAAACGCTATTTTTACTGGACTAGTAGGTAGTGGACCTCGGGAACATTTTTTGTAATGAATGCTCATATAATTATTTACGCTCTCATCCACCGCACACATCTTTGCCATTTTGAAAAATTTCGAAAAAGGGAATCGACAAAAAAATAAGTACGTAAGAACTATCGAACCTGCTCTGTCAATAATTGAAAATGAGTATAATAGTTGCAATCACTCGTGGTTTGGGCGCTCTTGGGTTTTAAGAAAAAATCGCCATGGAGATAGCTTATGTTCGAAAAGAAAAAAGGCATGTAAGTAAGTAAGTAAACACTTTATTGTACACAAAAACAGTTAAAAAAAATACATCTATTACAAATAACATATTGGTACAAAGGCGAACTTATCCCTATAAGGGATCTCTTCCAGTTAACCTTTGAGCAATTGAGTGAGTACGAGAAGAAGATAGACAAACTAACACCGTGTACAAGAAAAAAAAGGTATTAAAAATAATAAGACTACTAATAATTACACATATAAACTAATAATACACATACATACATATATATGGGTCAAAATCAGAGAGGTGAGCATTTCAGGTTTTCAAATATCTGAGAAATTAAGTTTTCTTTTGAAGAAAACTAACAAGTGGAGTCTGTTGTGTCATTTGTCATGAACCTTTCCTGTGAAGAGGCACGCACAAAAATATGTATTTTAGAAATTCTACCAGTTAATAAGAATAATGCCAGACACAAAAGTCATTTCGAGAACACTTTTAAATATTTTTTTTAATAATAATATCACCAACGCATTTAAGAATCACCTTCAAGAAATTGTAATTCACCAGATCCTAAATCGTATAATGTTGTTATTTTGTATATTTTTATATTGAAAACATTTATTTTTCAAAGTACTCTCCATAAATTTTCAATTCGTGTAAATTTCGCTCCGAAATTTTAATTTATTGTATACATTTTTGCACTACGTTACATTTTAATAATATAAATACAAAAGTGTAAAGGTCATTTCATATTGTACATGCAAGATTTAACTATAGTATTACTTATTAGTGATTTATTTGCTGTTTTTGTGATGTTCCCGAAAATGATGCGAGTGTTCCCAAAATGACAAGTTCCGCTGACAACGAAGAAAGCTGACTTTTATTTCTCCATCTTCATTAACTGAGGTGTCAGCGACTGCAACGTATCTATCTGTATTGTATTTTTTTATTTTCAGTTGGTACATTTACTAGCAAAAATGTCTTTGGACGACGTATCACGTTTGGGTGGAAGTTCTCATTATCATTTCCGTTCGATGTACCAGCACAAATATCGTCATTTTTTTCCATGAAGTCAAACTGAAACCTTTTGGAAATGCTCATCATCTTAACTGTCTGATCCGTATACGGCGTCATAAATACTTTTTCTGTTGATGTGAAGAGAATTCAGAAACTCTTCATTCTTTTCTATGTCTAAGTCTATCATTTCTAATGGTACTGGACTTTCTTTATCTCTCTCTTCGACTGAAAATGCCTGCAGTTTAATTTCTCGCAATAATTTTGACTATTGATACAGTTGTATGGAAAGTTGTATGGTAATATTCCCTATCTTTCAGTCTCTTCATCTCTCTTTGTTCAGGTGTCATTTTATTTAAAAACTTGCGCTTCCTTGCCTTTTCACGATATTTTTTATAAGCTATACTGTCCTCTTTTAATCCTTTTTTTGACTTCCTTTTATTTTTATTTTTAGTTTTCCATGTTGCTCGTAGTAAATGAATACCTAAAACCAAAATTTTGAATACTTATGCTTTTTAAAAGCATTAGAGCATAATTAAGCCCAATAATTGTCATCCCGGGAACACCCGTGTCATTTCGGGAACGCCCGGTATGTACGTAAAGGTTCCCGAAATGACAGTTCCCGAAATGACTATTTGATGAATATTTTCATGTCGAGCTTGACGCCGCCATGTTAGCTATTGGTTTTTAAGGTTATGAGCAAGTGAGCTGTAATATTTATTAGAATTTTGCAAAAAAACATGCAAATTTTCGAAAAACTAATATTCAAACAGCGTTCCCGTAGTGACAGGGAATTAAAGTACGCTTCACACATATCAATTTAAAAGGTACTTCCCAACAAAATCAATTATTTTTTTCCGAAAACACGAAACACGCCTGTTGCTTTGATTAGTGAACTTCACGCTGTTGCTCGCTAACGCCACCTAGCGTGTGTTCTTGTATTTACATAGATCGATATCTACCGCGTTCACGGAATGATTTAATAAACGTCAGACAGCATTTGAATAGTCAAAATATGAAGAAATTAAACTGCTATTAATGTATTTTATACTTATATTCTTAATTTGATGATTATCAAAGCTAATATTAGGATATGACAGTTTTAAGTCTTAATTATAAACATTTTGGACTTGTTTGAACTATGAAACATGGTATAAGGACGCATTCCCGGAATGACTATTTAGACCTTTTTTGTTTAAAATCAAATAAAATATTAGTAAAGAAAGACAAATAAGCTAAGTGCCGTGTAATTATGGACAAAAACTTTATTTTGAAATAATTTTTTTAGTAATATCATGTTATTTTATTTACAAAAACTTTCTCAGAAGCATAATGCTCACCTCTCTGATTTTGACCCATATATATATATATATATATATATATATATATATATATATATATATATAATGAAATATAAATATACACATAAATATAAATACATTGTAGATCCAAATCACAAGTAATACATCAATCTCCTTCTTCTTCTATTACACTTCAAGTGTACATTAAGATCGCTGTTTTATGGTAGACTAGCAGTTTCAGTTTATAGCTAATCATTAATCAAATGAGAAAGTAATTAAGTAAACTGAACTTACATATTTGAGTCCCGCGTGGCGTCAGAATCAGAATCAGAATCAGAATCAGACATTTACACACACAAATCTCACAGTACAAATCTCACGAATGTCCGGCGTAAATACAATGATATTTCACTGTAGTAAAATGTGTGACAATGCGGTCACAGCACACACTATATTAGCGTAGCAAGCGATGTACCTACGTATACTGCGCAAATGAAATCAACTAAGAGATAAAGAAATAAGAATCGTTTAATCAATTGGAATTCACTGGAACCACTTTTGCATCGTCATTGAATACATAGCTATTACATTCATTGGTACATTAGTAATATAACATTAAAACAAAATTATATTAGGTACACAAGATTTCCAAACATTTGCAATATTTCCGCGGTAATGCTTCGTCAAAAGTAAACTAGGTTAGGTGAGTAGATATATTATTATATGAGAGTTCTGCTTCTGCCCATTGCGTTGCGGCGGCGGCGCAACCGGATATTAGCTAGCTCGATGTCGTAGTAGTTCCAAAAAAATCCGCAGTAGCGCCACTGTCACACATTTAGTTTCAAAGCTGGCTCGATGTCGTCGTAGTTCTAAAAAATATCCGCAATGGCGCTACTGTTACACATTAGTTTCAAAGCTAGCTCGATATCGATATCGTAAAAGTCCTCAATGATATTATAGATGGCGCCACTAGATGAATTGCTCAGTAGTTCTCAAAAATATGCTAGAGCTCGATATCGATATCGTAAAAGTCCTCAATGATATTATAGATGGCGCCACTAGATGAATTGCTCAGTAGTTCTCAAAAGTATGCTAGATGTTGCTATACTATAGATTCAGTATTCATAAACTAGCTCATGATATTATAGGTGACGTCACTACGCATGATATTGCTACTGTGAGGGCGGATGAATGCTACCTGACTCGATATCGTAGTAGATCCCCCCCAAAAAATATATGGTTATAGTATGAGAGCCTTCATTATTTTATTATATTTTCAGTCTTTTTGTTATAGCAATAGCAGAGATGCTGTTGGAACGTGTAATGCATTCTTATATATTGTTTATGTCTACTTTTGCAATCTATGACTCGACATACTTAATGTCTCTTATCTGTGGACTTTACATCCTCTTCCTTGGATCGAATCGGAAATAGATACGAAACTCTTGCTAGTTTCACGTCGCTACTAGTGCTGCCCCAAGCGGGCGTGCTCTCAACTAATGGATGTTGTATATATAACTACAACCCGTGTATATAGCTTGTATAGGTGCCTACACGCAGTTAAAAAATTTAAGGATGGAAACTGATTTATGTGGTATTTTGTGTAAATGCGTATGCTTTTAACGCATTTGACACAGAAAACCACATAAATCAGTATTTTTTTATAGTGATAAGGAAAAAATAAAACAAATCAAATGCTGGTTTTTGTATATTATTCGTCATAAGTAACATCAGTGAAGTTTACCCTTATATTTTTATATTTACACGTAGTGCTCGTTGCCATCACTATCCATGACGAGAACCTCGTGAACACAAACTCAGCAAACGGGCGTTAAAAATTGCACATATTGATACCCATGTTTATTCACACAAAGGCGGTTTTAAAGCGCGCCCCTTTTTTATCGAGCACTGAGCAAAGCGTTGGACGTAAGACGAATTGAGCTTACGGAACTCAAACGTCGGAAATTTAACGCACTTTGGAAAAGCGCTCGTGCGAATGTAGCCTGAGGCTCTCACTAGATGCTGAATGGCGAGTCACACATGCCTTCGGTAGCACAATTGCGCTTATGTCTAGACATAAATCTTTCGTTCTCTACTATGAAAGTGTCACAGATGCCTTACCTACTTATACCGGGACATAAACACGATCGTGCTAGCTGCTCTGAATAATATCAAGCTACATGTCATATACGAGTATATCCTAAAGACAATTTTTCACATGATAGATTAAGCTCCAATGGGGGTTTCTTTTGCAAAATACACAGACCACATTCTGACTTCTGATGCGTGTTGTGGTGGTCCCAGGCTGCGATATGACTGATGTTCCCGGTGACCGTTGTGGTCGGCCAGGGAGGTATGACGTTATAATTTTTTTGTATGGGATGTTGAAATTTCTTGTTTTGAAACCTATCATGTGACTTGCCTGCTTGAGGTTGCTTCCCTATCATTATGTATGAGTATATAGTTATTTGACATATATTTTAGCTCAAAATAGTACATTTCGAAAATTGTTTTTTTAGTTTTTTTCATGCAAGCAGCTTTAAGGCAATAATGTGAAATATATTTGAACTCAACTCACAAAGCCCTTTTAATTGATGTGTCACATCACATGATAGGTTTCAAAAAAAGAAATTTCGAAGTCCCATACAAAAAAATGATGCCGTCATGCCTCCCTGGCTGACCACAGAGGCGACTGGCAACATCGGTCATGTCGTAGCCTGGGATCGCTGCAGCAAATGAAATCTGATGATCAGCAGCTGATGAAACGTCATCAGTGCGACACGCTGACAGTTTAATCTCTGTACAGACTGAAGTTCCAAAAATATCCACATAATTTTTAGATCGCCAACTTAAAATTTCTGAAATGTTTATGAACATGCGTCATACGATTAAAGAGTAGGGCTTATTCCACCAAATTTCCATAATGCCTTATTCATTAATCTCCCTAAATTTCAAATGACCATGGACTCATAATACCTAAAAATCAAACTGCCTCATTCCTAAAATGTACAAATGTCACAATGACTTCGACCTAAAATTTCTTATGTTCTAAATGCCTCAGTCTCGAAATGTACATTTCCTTAAAATGCCGAATTACAGATACGACCAAATTTCAAAATACCTTAAATTGAAAACTCCAGAATAGCAAAATGTCATAGGTTCAAAATGCCTAAATTTTTTTTTTTTTTTCAATTTAATGAGCAAAGCTTTTATATACGCTTATAAAACTTTAGCTTTTATTTAGTTTTATCTGTCTGATTTGTACAATCAAATATTCGAAGTACACGACCCGAGAACAGTCAATAAAATTAAATACATTAGAAGCATAGGTACAAATGATTTGTACAAAATACACACGAACAATAACACAAAAGTTGGGGTAAGTTTTTAGATAGAAAATGGTCATATTTGCTTCTTGGAAACGGTTGCACGGATTTGGACGAAATTTGGTGGGCATATAGATGTAGTTTATCCTCCGAATTGATGTAGATTGGTGTTATTACAGAGCGCAGACCTGTCGCCTAGATATAATCTTAATATTGATACTTTATCGTAAGTGGCCAGTACTAAAGAAGATAGTAAAGAAAATTTTACACGAAGGTTATCTATTTGAAATTTAGGTATTCTGGCACTCGGTTGTTTTGAACATACGGTATTCTGTGATAAAGGTGTTGTTATATTTGTCTATTATGAGACTGAGACATTTTAAAATTCAGTCATATTAGGTTTATGGTACAATGAAAAAAAAAGTTAGGCATTCTGAAATTTAGGTATTTTGAAAATAAGTCATTTGGAGTTCTAGGAGTATTGGTAAAAGGGAAAAATGAAATCAAGACGCAATGAGCCCAACTCCGATTAAATAATAGACAGAACTTGAAGTATTATTTTAAGTAATGAAAACAATAAATTTGCTTTGCTAATCCGCGACACAATAACGTGCAAACAATCAGTGCCAACCTGCGCTTGCAGTATATTCTAGTATCTATATTATGACTATACAGAAATATTACTTGAAATAATAATGGATTGAATCAGGCGTTGCTTTGCGGACCTCCATATTAAGATTGCTTTGCTAATCCGCGCATTCGATGGCGGATCGCCGCCCAGTCAACATCTCCAACATCTCCTGATGATGCCTCGTAGAAAGGCGAAACACTTGTCGAGTTATTGTCGAGTTGTTGGCGTATTTTTCAATAATTATCATGCAATTTTATGCATTTAATGGTAGGGACCATTAAATGCATGAAATTGCATGATAATTGCAAATGGAAAAAACAAATGCGCAAATAAATATGAAAAACCACCGCCAAAAGCGCAATAACTCGACAAGTGTTTCGCCTCTCTACGAGGCATCATCAGGAGATGTTGGAGATGTTGACTGGGCGGCGATCCGCCATCGAATGCGCGAATTAGCAAAGCAATTTTACTGTTTTCATTAATATGGAGGTCCGCAAAGCAACGCCTGATTATTTCAAGTAATATTTCTGTATAGTCATAATATAGATACTAGAATATACTGCAAGCCTATGGGACTGCTCCGCATCGTCTAGAAAGTGGCCGGTGGCCTTACAATGCTTAAAATATAAATTTGCGACACTGAACAGGAAAAGGTCCCATTGTCCGGCCAACCATAAATAATTCGGTGAATAGAGACTAAAGTACTATGTGTGACCTTACAAACGGTCCGGTAGTTTTGAATTTTTTATATGATGTCTAGAATGGTTAGTCAGTGTTTAAAATGCAAAATGCACAATTCCCCCCCCTCCGCGCCCGCCGCCATTTTGAAAAAACCGGCACGTTCTTCATATTTTTGCTCATATCTTTTTTTAGGAGCATTTTAGGTAGAAGAAAGCTGTGACAATGTTATAGAGAGTTAAATTAACTACATTCTCCATTTTATATTTTGTTTCTAGGACAGATAGTTACGGAGATATGCACATTTAAAAAACGTAAAAAATCGCAATTTCCAACTCAAAAACAAACTTCTGGATTATATCTTCGTTTAGGAGCATTTTAGCTAAAACAGTGCTTGGGCAATGTTGTAGAGAATTCAATTGACTATAATTTAAGATATAATCCAGAAGTTTGTTTTTGAGTTGGAAATTGCGATTTTTACGTTTTTTTAAATGTGCGTATCTCCGTAACTATCTGTCCTAGAAACAAAATATAAAATGGAGAATGTAGTAAATTTATTTCTCTATAACATTGTCAAAGCTTTCTTCTAGCTAAAATGCTCCTAGAGGAAGATATGAGGAAAAATATGAAGAACGTGCCGGTTTTTTCAATATGGCGGCGGGCGCGGAGGGGGGGAATTGTGCATTTTGCATTTTAAACACTGACTAACCATCCTAGACAACATATAAAAAATTCAAAACTACCGGACCGTTTGTAAGGTCAAACTCCTTTATTTACTGAATTAAAAGACGCGTTGACAGATTATTGGTGTTAAATGCAAACAAATTTCGTCTTTATGGTAAACCGTACAATGGAACCTTTTACTAAAAACTGACACATTTACTTCCTAACCTTATGTTTTAAAAAATAATTATGTGCGGCCTGCTTCATAGTATCTTCCTGGTCCCAAAAGGACGTTTTACCTGAAATAATTTCATTTATTTCGCGGCACCAATTGTTGACGAAAAACATTATACTTTTTTTTAAGATAAATTTCGATAGTTCTTCGCTATGTTCTACGCACGTCAGGAACGAAAAATTTAAATTTATAGTTGCGATCAATGCTATATATTCACTTAGCCTCCTTTTATGGCAGGAAGACTTTAAAACTTCGATCGTAATATTTTCGATTTGACAAAAGATGTCAAAAACCGGTCTTGTTGGATACAAAAGCCAAGTTTTATCTTGCCTGTATTCTTTAATTTTTATAAATTCGTGAAAATCTTGCAAGGTCTCGCTTTCCAAGTCACACTTACATGTACTGCAACCTTTACATATTTTCCTTTTCGATAATTTTACTAGCCACCCGCTGCAATATGCTACTGCTGCGGATTTCTCTTTTTGCGTTCGGATTAAATTGTCTGTATCTATGGCTTCTATAATTAAATGTGCATTGTCTACTGTCATTTCTTCTTCGTCGGGAACCACTATTTTCTCAGTTAAGAAAAATTTTAATGACTGAAGACAATGACTTTCGTCTTCCTCGCAATTAGAGCCCACGGAATGAGGTGAGGTTAAATTATTTATGAGCAGGGCCTTATATGAATTTAAAAATGAGTATGAACTCGGCATAATGTTCCTCAAACCGTGAGCCCTAATTGCACCAAAAAAATTTTCCAAAGGGTCCTGGTTGAAATTCCGCAGCAGCAGTGAATTTAAGCCAAGTGAATGCAAATGCTTGGTGATGGCCTGGAAAGCTTCAATACTTTTGATCCAACTAGTTATTGACGGGACAACGGTTTTTGATCCACTTTTTGTCACGTATTTCATAGTTTTTAATATTTTCAGGCTTTTAAACCATAGTTTGTGGTGTGGAGATCTAGGTGTCACCGCGCTTCTATACACCTTTCCTCTTGTAGGCTCGCTGTAGCTGCCATTGACCGAATCGAACAGCTTATCAAAGAAAAGCAGGATGTCTGCCGTGTCGAGACTATCTTTCGGAAGGTGCCCAATACCTGAAATTGCCATAAAAGTTAGGTTAGGATAGTTATTATTATTGTTATAAATAATGACACAAAGGTAAATTAAGAAAGAAAAATTGAATGCGATCTACTACAATTGAAGCGGGGTTTGAACCCGCGACCTCTGCGTTACCGGCGCATTGCTCTCCCAACTGAGCTATTCGGTCGCTAAACCTTAGACCCTCGGGCTAGTAGTGATTGTTTGACGGACGGACGGACGGACGGACGGACGGACGGACGGACGGACGGACAGACGGACATGGCGAAACTATAAGGGTTCCTAGTTGACTACGGAACCCTAATAAGTAAATATTCAAATATTTTACACACCTGCCATGTATCCCATGCTAACACCAACGTTTTCACTGAATACTTGTGTGCAGAATTTCACTTTCATCTTGGGAATAAGATTTGGTGACACATGTTGAGCAGTTAGCTTATTCACTAGACGTACTCCTTTATAGCCTGGGCCTCGTCGGTAGAGTGCCTCTAAATGTGCCCATTTCGCTTTTCTTACTTTGCCCTCCATCACATACTCCAAATCCTTCGTTAGTAAATTATTGCGGATTCCCTTCATGACGTGCGGCGGGTCATATATCGGGTATATTTTCTTATTTTCAATTTCGAAGAATCCTCCTTTGTACTCCTGATTGTCCCTCAAGTATTTCTCCTGCGTGTCCTTCAGCAGAAGATTGACTGCCGCCATATTGGTAGCACCTTGGTCACATATTGTGCTTATGACGTTGAGACCCGCTTCAGTTACTTTTTTGATTACAAGGCCAATTTGCCTCTTCAGGTCGATCGTTTTAGTTGTACCTGAGCAAAAGGTAAAAGCGACGGGCTGCTTATACTTTTTAATCACGCCTCGTATCATGAAAACTAATACATGATTACTAAATTCTTGTACTCTTGTAGTCCCGTTGTCTACCAATCCATAAATTGTGTCTTTAGTTTTATCAAAGCACACATGAGGCGATAATGCCATCTCGTCGAACATTATAGCACAAAATTTATGATGACTGGGCATATTTTGTACTCGTTTTTTAAGGTTTTCAAAAATTATTTCATTAATTCCTGGTAATAAATGAACTTTTTGAAGGATTTTGTCTAGCGTTCTTCGTTTAGGTAGAATGCATATCTTCCCAAGCAAACGGTATGCTTTAGGACAAGGCTTGTAGACAGACAAAGCAAAGATTTTCTCCTCCAAAGAAAACCGACGACCTCGTGGTCTTTTCCCAAACTGGCTTACTTGCATTTTGAAAAAGGTTTGTGCAGCTGGTGACATTTGTTTTTGTGCCAGTTGGAAAGCTTCTGTTTTCGTCACCTTGTTTGCCAACATTAATTTAGTTTTAAATACATTTCTTGATTGTTGACATCTCCTCAATGTGGCTCTAGTTGATGCTAGGGTGTCTCTCAACTCACGTTCTGCTTTTGACATTGGTTTCGAACGTAACTGCACCTTTGGTCCTGAAACATAACATATAAATTGATATTAGTCGAATGTTTAAACTTCAACGTGTAAACACCGCACCGCAGTCTTTATTCCTGTGGATAAGTATTTATTTCGTCAAATATAAAAAAAAAAATTGGGCAAGTGCGAGTCCGACTCGCGCATGAAGGGTTCCGTACCATAAAACAAGTTTGTTGTATGGGAGCCCCTTAAATATTTATTTTATTTTATTTTTAGTATTTGTTGTTATAGCGGCAATAGAAAATACATCATCTGTGAAAATTTAAACTGTTAGCTATCACCGTTCTTGAGATACAGCCTGGTGACGGACGGACGGACAGCGAAGTCTCAGTAATAGGGTCCCGTTTTTACCCTTTGGGTACGGAACCTTAAAAATTACAATAAAAAATAAAAACTAATAAATTACCAGGGCTTGTAACCGTTAACCTTTATCCATACTAATTAACTGGTTAGAGGTTTCGGTTAATCGATATTAACATTGATTTTTTTGTCCTTTGTGACTTTAATTTCCTAGATCTGGATCAATAAATACTGTATTATTATTGTAATAAATACTGACCAAAAAGTAGAAACCATAAAATGTCTGTATTTACGGAGCTATTTCAAAAATTAAATTAACCGGTTAGAAGCCCTGTAAATTACCACTAAATTCCTGTTCAATCCTTATTCGTTACAAGCTGTTACCCGCGGCTTCGCCCGCCAGGTCAAAGGAAATATTAACATCATAATGAATATGAGATGTTTTATCGTGGTATAAAGTAGCCTATGTCACACACAAAAATCATAAAATTAAATCGCTCCGTTGCGACCGGAAAGAAGGATAAACAAACACATTTATGATGTTGTTGTCCAATTTTTGTATAGATATTTGTACTTGGTTTCTCGGAAACGGCTCTAACGATTTGATGAAATTGTCATTTAGGCATAGTTTGGGCATAAAAGTTGATTCAAGTAGATTTCATCCTTGAAATATCGTCCATCCACGCAGCGAAGATACGATAGGTTTCACCGGAAGACCAGCGCTGGTTCCCGGGCCAGCATTTATGCTGATGTGTGACCTTTTCGTGGCATAGACAACAACGATTTTATTTCATTTCTAATATTTGCTGTCCACTTTGTGTATAACTTTGTGTAACTTTGGGGGAGGCCTTTGTCCAGCAGTGGACAAAGGCCTCCTCCAAAAAGGTGGATAGGCTGATATGATGATGATGATGATGATGACTTTATGTATGTTAACAAATAAATTTTTATTCTATTCTATTCTATGCAAAGCTCGGTCGCCCAAGTACTTTAATCAAACCTACCATGGATTGGAGCTCTGGAGGCAGATGGTTGTGCTCTAGAGGTAGACGGTTGCACTCTTAAAGCTTCAATAGATGCAGCTTGCGCATTTGGAATCTCGGGTACATTTTGGTACATCGGCATTGGACGTGAAGAAACTGGCAAACCTAAAAAATATACAAAATTATCTTTTCAGTCTTACAAAGTATATATCAGTTCTATTTAAGATTTAAATTATATATGATTATATATAAAATTACTAGCTGTGCCCCGCGGTGTTACCCGCTCATCCCACGGGAACACTAAATTTATTCAGGATGAAAAGTATTCTATGTCCTTCCCCGGGACTGAAACTATCTATACACCAAATTTCATCTAAATCGGTTCAGCGGTTTAAGCGTGAAGAGGTAACAGACAGACAGACAGACAGACAGACAGACACACTTTCGCATTTATAATATTAAGTATTCTATTTAAGATTTAAATTATATATGATTATATATAAAATTACTAGCTGTGCCCCGCGGTGTTACCCGCTCATCCCACGGGAACACTAAATTTATTCAGGATGAAAAGTATTCTATGTCCTTCCCCGGGACTGAAACTATCTATACACCAAATTTCATCTAAATCGGTTCAGCGGTTTAAGCGTGAAGAGGTAACAGACAGACAGACAGACAGACAGACAGACAGACACACTTTCGCATTTATAATATTATAAGTATATAAGTAATAAGTATAAGTATAAGTATGGAAGTGAAACAAGTTCCGTGCCACAATGGAAAACATTCCTAGCATTAAATTTAATTACTTGAGTTAACACTTTTACGACCAGACAAAAATTTGAACCCTACCCCAGAAACTGTTAGAGCCCGCTAGGTGGGCGCAACCCTACCCCTGAAACCGACAGAGCCGATGGGCGCTTTTATAGCAACAATCTGCCTGGCAAGCTGGGCCAGCAATCGAGCAAAAATTACGACATTGGCATGGCAGGCAAGTTGTTGTTGGTTGTGAAAGTGTTAAGCTATGCAATTTTTTGTTTCTCACCCTTATACAACTAAGTTAAATTACCTGGTAAATGCAGAGATGGAATGGCCAACTTTGTTAGTCTCTGATTGGGAAATGTGTATCTCTCTTCAAAATGCCGATGACATATGCGACGATATTTAAATATGACCGCATTTTCTTCACCAACAATGTCGCCACCAATTCTCATCACCCATGTTCGAAATCTTTCGATTTCATCAGGCTTGCTTGGGTCCGGGAAGCCATGCAAAGGCACACCTAAGAGCATAAAAGCATTAGGTATTAGATAGGCATGTGGAAAGAATTAGAGATGAGAGATGAAATGAGAGATCATATGGAGAGAATTCAGTCAGGAATGTTCCAGATAAAAATATTGGAATTGAATTGAACTATATCTCAGATACCCACTACAAAAAACCCACCCACAAGCAAATTATTTTAACTATTATAAGTTTAAAGGTTGTATGTACAACTTTTATAATAAATGTATGAAACATGTCTCATTTATTTTAATGTGGGTACACCACATTTTTTTTTTAAGCCTTTAATACAAAGATCAAAGCCTATAGAAAAATGTGTTGATCTTTGCATTGTTTTATTTGAAATCCAGAGTAGCTCAGAGTTGGTAGCTCCTTTTCAATTTTTTTTTAGGCTTTGATCTTTGTATTAAAGGCTTTAAAAAAAATAATTGTGGTGTACCCACATTAAAATAAATGAGACACGTTTCATAAATTTATTATAAAAGTTGTACGTACAGTTACTGCTACTTGAGTGTGTGTATAGACCCACTAACAGAATTTAGGGCCTTCGTTACCATGCGCGGGTGCACGCCTGTGGGTAAAAACGTATACTTAAGTAAAAATCCGTCGCCGCAGCTTAAATTATTTTGCAATAAGCGTGCACTCGCTGCGTCCAACCGCGCACGTTAGTGGAGGCCCTTACTGCTTGTTCAGAAGCATCAAAATCTACGTGAAGGCGCGGGGTCGTGAAACGGTGGACGCTGTGGGCGGGCGTGAAACGAGTGGAAGTTAAAACATAAACGCAACTTTTTAATTGAAACTTTACTTACCCTCTCCTTGAATCGCTGTACAGGAAGGCACACAGCATCGGCGCGGTGCCATTGTGGTAATTTGTGAAGGAACCGGAGCTCAACTCGACACAAATCACAAAGTTCATATATCCAATGCGTGGTAATTAATGGAGGAGCACTAGGAAGACTCAACTCGACACAAATTAAACACAGATATATGCGGTGAACTAAGGAACAAACGTACAAAACACAAAAGCGCGTGCACGGTAACCAGAACTTTGCCAGAACTTCACAAACTTTGAAAATTTGCAAATACAAACGACGGAGTAAAACGTCACCGACTTTGTATGGTATTGCCACCTTTTAAGAAAAAAGTTACCCAAGTTTAAAATACATTTTATTTCCTAGTTTATTTGCACTGTAATATTAGTAACTCTGTTAGAATATTATTATTAAAAATATATTCTCTATAATTTTTAAAAAATATTATATTTTCTTGATTTTTTTAAACATTTCTTAGATTATTTTTTTCTACCAAATACACACTACAAAATACACGGCAACACTGACGTCGAGTAGACTTGGAATAGAAACAGTAGATGGCGCTGTTTTCAATTACAGGCCATGTCCTAAGAGATACCATACCATCGCGCTTGCAAGAGTTGCAAGTCTTGCAACGATGTCACGCGTTATAGTATAGAATTATTAATTTATTATGCCCTGACCGGATTCATATGTTACTGTGTATTTTGAACAATACATAACGTAAATCTCTCCTGAAGACGTTTGTTTCATTCCTGTCGACAACGCACATACCCACCAGCTGCTTCACCAGTTTCCACTCGCACGTGAGGACTTGCCTGCTCTGCTAATCACAATCACATCAGGTTATCCGCCCAGTTATCGAGGTATGTGGTTAACATAAGAAAATTGAGAAGTCGACTTGCCTACAGAAAATTGGGTCCTCTATGAGAGGGTACCCACATCAACGAAATTTCTATCCCTTCAAGATAATATTTAAATATCAATTCCTTAATTGAATATAAAATTAAGTTAGTTTTAAAATGAATTTTCAAATTCTTTAACCCCTCAATCAAACTAAGGGAATCAGTTACAATTAAAAAATATTTACAATTATTTACATTATTGATTCGTAAAAGAGCTTGATAAACAGCATAGGCTTCTGCAGTAAATATTGTACAGACATCCTGCAAAACAAAACTCTGAGAGAATTTTATTTGTGGATCATAAACAGCACAGCGCACATAGTCACTGCCTTTACTTCCATCTGTATAAAACGTGTAATATTCATTTTCTGAAAGAAATTCTAACATGTCTAAGTTGTTTAACACTGTTGAGTTAACAATTTTAATTGGATGTATAATACTTGTGTAGTTAGTGGAATAGCAAGGCCATGGGTGCTGCTTTCTGATTTTCTTACAATTGCTTTCTATTTCTAGAAAAACATGGAACAACATTGGGGAGTTGCCAATTAGGAGACCCTCTCCTGTTGCTAAAGGACCCGACATAGTGATTCGATGAGGTAAAATTTTATTAATAATTTTTGTGTTATTAGAGTACAGCAGTTTGAGGCAATACCTTTCAGCTAGGACAAGACGTCTCAAGATAAGTGGCATAATTTTGGTTTCAACTTCCATGGCCCTTATGGGAGTTGAGCACATTGCACCAGAAATTATTCTCAGAGCCTTATTCTGCAAAATGTCTAGTTTCTTTGCATGTGGACTGTTAATATATGCTAAAGCACTGTAGTCGAAATGACTTCTCACTATTGCTTTATAAAGAATGGACAATACTTTGGGATCAGCACCCCATGAGACACCAGCCAGACATCTTATTATGTTTATAGCTTTTAAAGCATTTTTGGAGATATATCGGATGTGCTCTTCAAAAGACAATTTTTGATCTATGATAACTCCTAAAAATTTTGTGGATCTAACTCTGCTTATAGCTTCTCCACAGTACATTATATCACAGGTTGGATCATCATCACCAAAGATCATTAGGTTGCTTTTTGAGGGATTTATCTTTAAATGTAATCTATCTCCATAGTACAGGCTAGCTGATTTAAGGCTATATTCATATTGTCCATAGCAACATTTAAATTCCGGTTACTACTGTACAAAACAATGTCATCTGCAAACTGCAAAATATTTACATCACTAAGGTTAACATATTTACATATTTCACAAGTGTACAAATTATATAACAATAGTGACAATGTGGCACCTTGCATTGTGCCTTTGGATGACGCTTTAGGCCCATGTAAAATATTATTATATTTAACATACAAGATTCTATTATTTAAAAATGTATATGTATATCCACTGACATAGTTTGCCAGGTATACCTACACTAGACATAACTTTAACCAAGATACCTGGGTCAACATTATCAAAAGCTCCCTGAACATCTAAAAATACACAGACTGTGTGTGACTTTAAATTATTTGCTCTTTTCAGGTCAGAGATCAACGAAATGAAGCTGTCTGCACAGCTACGCCCTCGACGGAAGCCATACTGCACATGTGGGATGATACCATTAGCCTCTATGAACCAGTCTAGACGGACTTTAATCATATTTTCAAAGAGTTTACCTAAACACGAAGACAAAGATATAGGACGATAGGAACTGGCATGCTCTGGAGATTTATCTGGCTTGAGTATTGGAATAACACATTGTGTTTTCCATGGCTCAGGAATGATTTGATTATGCCATAAAGCATTCAAAATGTCAAGAAATAGGCGCTGAACAGATATATGGAGTTGTTTAATTACAATATATGGAAAATTATCTAAACCCGGACTAGTGTTACGCCTAGATTGAAGACTGTTAATAAATTCATTCCAAGTAAACGGATCTAATAGGAATTTTGATTCGTTATTATTATTGTTACTATTAAAATAATTAAATAAGTTACTTGTATCTACTAAATTATTATTGTCTGATAGTCTATCTATGAAAGGAGAAATAAAGTTGTCACAGTGAGATTTATTATTGGCCTTAATACCCTTAAACATCTTAATCATGTTCCAAATCCTGCTTATAGGGGTAGTTCTGTTAAATGAATGGCACAAGTTATTCCAACCAGCTTTCTTTTGTTCAGAAATTGTTCTTTTCTTTAATGCATCTTTTTTCTTATAATTTATGTAGTTTTCCATTGTAGAATCTCTTCTGTACAATTTCAAGGCATCGAAGGATGCTTTTACACTTTGCTCGCAGACCTCATTCCACCAAGGTGCCGGAGGTCTGCTAGTAAAGCAAGTAGACTTAGTGAACTTAGGAACAACTTCATCTCTAAGGCGATCAAGACGTTTGCAAAATTCTGTATAAGAATGAAGTGGTTGCTCGTCATTAATTTCTAAATCCTGAAAAGCATTTTCAGAAATTTCTTTAAATTTGTGCCAATCGGTTCTTTGATAAAGATATTTATCAACAGGGGGGTTTATTTGATATTTCTCAATGCCTAGGGATATTACTGCCATAGTGGGATAATGGTCGCTTCCCATACAGTCATCATGTACAGACCATTCACATAATGGCGCTAAGCACGCACTGGCAAAACTGACGTCGATAGCTGAAGGATTGGTTCTGGGGCGGTTTACTGTCGTGAAACTACCATCATTTAGGATACATAAATCTAACTCATCAATAATGTCATATAGATCTTGCCCTCGACCCTTTGTTGATAAGCAACCAAACGCAATATGATGAGCATTAAAGTCACCACTAATAAAAATCGGTTTCGGAAGGTCTCGAATAATATTGCGCAGTTTATTTATTCTTATGTGCCCGCTAGTAGGTGGGCAGTATACACAAAGTATAGTTAAACTGCCGTTTTCAGTAGATAGAGATATAGCTATTGTTTGGATATCTTCGTAAAACGGTGTATTTATGACATTATATTTAAATTCTGGTCTAACTAATATAGCTACACCATTGTGAGCTTTACGGGCTATTCTGGAGTGGAGATTATAGCCTGGTATTCTGAAATTATGGTACTCTTTGAACCAAGTTTCATTGAGTAGACATATATGTATATTTTGTGTTTGTAAAAATTTAATTAGCAACGGTTTTTTGCTATTAGCACTTTGACTATTAAACTGCGCAATACGTAATTGGGACACTGTGGGGGAACTTAGATCCATTATTAAGACAGATTTTTTATTAGTACGTCTTTAATACTCGTTGTAGTGATCGGGGTGGAATCAGTATTGTTACCCAGCTCCACCAGTGTTTGTACTAGGGCCATTAGTACTCCACTGTCGCAGAGGATCTGGGCTTTGATGTCCATAGGCTGGACATGTGTATTTACAGCCTGGGAGGCAGGCTTATTAGTACTTACATTTTTATTTACAATTTTATTTACAGCTTTTTCAGAATTTACAGGGGTATTTACAAAATTTTTATTTACAAATTGACGATGCTTGGGCAACGGTAAAGCAGGGTATTCAATATCAGGTTTCTTAGTTTGGGCTACACTTGCATATGTAATTTTACTTTTCTTTTCAATTATTTTATTTATTTTAATTGGACAAAGTCTTGAAATGGCCAGATGAGGGCCGCTGCAATTGGCGCAGCATAGCTCATTGGGCTTGTCACATTCTTTAATATGTATGTTCACCGGAACAAATTGAGCACCTCTGCTTGCCGTTACAAATCTTTGCGGAGTGGTTGAACTTGAAACATTTAAAACATTGTTGCAATGGAGGGATGTATTCGAAGACTCTGTATGAAAACAAGTCATATTGTACGTTATCTGGGAGAGTATTCGATAGAAATGTTATACTGACGGTCTGTAGGGGAACTCTATCCTGTCCTATTTTTTTCGTAAATCTTCTTATAGAAATAATTTCGTAAATTGATGATAATTTTGTGTATAAGTCCTTATTTGAGATATTTGCTGGAACAAATCTGATGATGCCTGTTTTTTCGATTTTATTTGCCGGTATATATGCTTTCATGCCGTGTTTTTGTAAAAATAAAGAGTTATACAAGAAGTTATTTGCCGTGTTACATTGTTTAAATATTACTGCTATTTTATTAGCATTCAGTCTTTGAATAGCCATCACACCTTTGACGTCAGTCGTGAATATATGGTTGAGGTATATGGGACTCTTGTTCCCTAGTCGCTCCTTGTGGTTAACATGTTCCACGAACACCTTGAACTCGGTATTGGTCGAGTTCTCAGGATATAGTCTTTTATAATTAGGTTTGTAATAGGGTAAGAATTGTTCATCGATACGCTCACCGCCGCCGCTTTCGCCGCTGCAGTTGCCATTCGTGTTAGTGTTCGTGTCCTCGGGCTCGCCGCGAGGACGCTTCAGGGAGTTGGGCGGGTTATCCCCGCCCCCCTCATTACCATCCATTTTGGAAAGTTTTCTTTCACTAAAAATGGGTTTTATAGCACTTTTATAAGAATTTTAATATAAATTAATTTTTTAAAGAAAAAATCACTCCCGCTTCTTTCAAATTCCCGCCAAAGAATCAGTCAACTGCAAAAAAATGGCAACAGTGTTGTCAACTCTAAATTAAAAAAACTGCCAGAAGTGCCAGATGTGCCAGATTAATAGCTGGATGACACAACTGCAACACGCATAGAATCACAGATGAATAATATGTACATGGCTACACTGAAAATGTTTGGAAATAAAAGAATCTGAGTGTTTCTATTCTATATCAATGGAACTACCCGAACGTCATGAAAAAATTAAATAATTATGTAATATTATGTTTTTAATGAGCTTGCTTTTTAATAGTGCAGCTAAACTACAAAAATATTTTAGAAATTTTAAGTGTTGTAATTCTAAATAGAACTCTAGTTGCGATTGGACAATGTAACGTTTATAATATTAGTATGACAACTGACAACTATGACAGAAAAGAAAAGCATTTCAATCGCAAATGTCAACAATGGGGCCTTGTTCGCGCTTGTAACTTCGATTTAAAATCCTATAAAAGGGCCCCGAATACTATTGTGATGATAAAATCTATGCCTCCGGGCACGCGAAAAAAATGTTTCTAAAAACTGAAATTTTAAAAGCTATATCATTTAAAAATCCGGTCAGGTTACCTGTGGCGTACTGGATACTAGTATTTATTCGTTTTGCTCTCACAGTTGCCCCTCAGTTGGGATATATACACCCAGACGAGTTCTTCCAAAATGTGGAGGTCATGGCAGGTAATAATGGTTATAGAATTGATATCCAATAACGTTGTTCATAAAAATCATAATACGGTTTTATTAGAATAAAAGTCTGATCTTAGGAGTCTTACGTTTTATTTAAATATAATCTACCGCCAATTGTAATATAATTTCCATAGCCGTGTTTCCATTGTTACAGGTGATATATTCACTATTGACGTCGCCAAAACTTGGGAGTTCAACCCGAAATTTCCGATTAGGAACATTTTTGTACCTAAAATGATCTTAGGCCCGCCCCTGCACTTTATTCGTCTATTTAATCCTTACACTAAATATTACTTAGGTATAAATTTAAGAACCCCTTTCTATTTATTAGTGATTCCCCGCTTATTTCTTTGTTTACTGTCTTTTGTGAACGATTACTGTATATACAAAATATGTGTTTTATATGGCCAGAATTTTAGGAACCGGTTAATCATATTTGCAAGTTCGTACATTGTGCTTGTGTACTGTTGCAGGAGTTTCTCAAATACATTTGAAATGACATTCTTTTCAGTTCTACTCCTGTTGGTAGCTGAGTGCATGTTGAGATCTGACAAAATAATATATCATGATGAGTTTCTAAGAGAGAAGTATAATAAGGCATCAACTCCAGTTGAGAAAGTAAAATTATTCAAGCTCAAAATGCATTTACCGGATCATTCCTTGAATCATGTGTTTCTGCTCGCTACTATAGTAGTTGTGGGTATATTCAACCGGCCAACATTTGTAGGGTTTGCATTCCCCCCAATATTCTTTTGGTTGCACCGCGGCTTGGGGTCTAAAGTGGTTGGGTTTAAGGACTTCCATGTGCGTATATTCACATTCATCTTGTGTGGCGTACCAACTGCTCTGCTGTTAATACTAATAGACTCTGCTTACTACGGTTACTTGACAATGGCTGATGTAGAGTCTATGAAGTGGTCTTGGGATAACTGGGTGGTGACTCCGCTGAACTTCCTGCGGTACAACCTGGACATGAAGAACCTCACGCAGCATGGCCTGCACCCGCGCTGGCTGCATGTGGCGGTGAATGTGCCACTGCTGTTCAGTGTGCTGGCAGGAATGGCTTTCATCACACTGTCTACTAACATCTATAGGTAAGCTGCTATTACTGTTCTTTGACGACGCGTTGGCTCGGTTTGTAGACACCTGCCTACTGAGTCGGCGGTCCCGGGTTCGAATCCCGGCCGAGGCAAATATTTGTGCAAAATATTTGTTCTTGGGTCATGGATGTTATCTATATATGTATTTATATATTATGTATATCGTCGTCTAGTACCCATAGTACAAGCTTTGCTTAGTTTGGGACTAGGTCGATTTGTGTATGATTGTCCCTTAATATTTATTATTTATTTATTTATTTTATCTTACAACCAGATTAAAAACTTGCGGAAAATATGTAAAAAGCATGTTGCATGTGATACATGAGCATTTCTCAAGTACAAAATTAAGACTTCAATTAAAGTTTAAGTTTATAATTGAACATTAATTGACGTGTACAAACTTTTTGAGAAATGCTCACATATAAGTTCTGTATAGTCAACAATGTGCATGAGCAGGGTCACGCAAACGCAACTACAGGTGACAATACAATATAAGTATGCTTTATTGCACACCAAAATGCACACAAGAACTGTGCTTGTGAGATAAGAGAGCTGTAACAACTTTAGCTCTTTTAGCTCTTAACTCTGAAACACCGTTTTAGCTCTATCTTATCTAGCTCTGATGAGTGATTATGATTAGCTCAATAAACACCAATAGACTAGATCCTGATAAATCAAATCACGAACGTAAACCTTTCATGAGGTGTGTCCCTGGGATAGTATGAAATTTGTAAGAAAAAACAAAGCATCATGCTGACTGACTACGAACAGTACCCTATTGTAGGAAACTACAATGTGCAAGTATGTGATGACTGATGAGAAAGTCTATTTTATCATATTTCACTTTTTTTTATTTAGCCTATTGTGTGTCCCACTGCTGAGCAAAGGCCTCCCCTCTTTCTCGCCAGTTGTTTCGGTCAAGAGCAAGTTACTGCCAAGCGTTTTGAACGCGTACAGGTCATTCCGCCATCTCGTTTTCGGACTGCCTCGTGCTTCGCTAGCCATCCTGCCATATACACTCAGTGGATAGTTTTGCCCAACGTTCTAGCTAGATGCATTCGGCAGACGTGTCCTGCCCAGTCCCACTTCAGCTTAGTGGCCTTTTTTTTTTGTTAGCCTATATTGGTGTCCCACTGCAGGGCAAAGGCCTCCTCTCGATTTCCACAACTCCCTGTTCGATGCTATTTCTGGCCAATCATTTAGGAACGCGTCCAGATCGTCCCGCCATCTCCGTCTTGGCCTGCCACGTCGTCGCCGCCCATCATTGGTGGCCTTGACAGCCATAAATGCAATACATGTTTTGGAGCGCAGTTCGGTGTTTCTGACACGATCTCCAAGACTTCCTACGAACTCCAAGTATGCTGCGCTCCATTGCTCGCTGGCAAACCTTGAGTCGGGACTTCTGAGCTTCCGTTAATGACCATGTTTGGGCGCCGTAGGTTAGGATAGGAAGGATACACATGTCGACGAGTTTGCGCTGAGTCAAAATGTAAGGTTCCCCTTCATTAGAGTCTTCGTCGACCAGAAGCTCTTCCAGGCATTCATCGATGCGTTGATCGATTTATTTAGACTGCCTGTTTTAGAAGGATGCTATCTGGCCTTGCCCAAGTATATATACTCGTCGACGTGTTGTACCTATATCTTCCCCATCTACTTTTACCCTTCGTTTCACGCTATTGGTCTTTAACTGTGGCTTTTTTACTACTAACTATTTTACTACCTAGGAAATATTTGCTATAGATATATCCATTAGGCACCATTTCTTACCATAAAGTACCTATCTTACAACATTTATACAAATAGTGTGAATTGTTCTCAAGCAATATGTGATGGTTCCCACAGCCAGAGCTCACGTAAGAAATGTACTTTTACATGTTTCAAGGTTTTATGCCACTGGTTACCGAGTTACCTGCCTCACTATTCACTTGGTTAGTGAGGCGTCTCACTTTGTCACTCACTACTTATATTCTAGTCTAGCACAGTTTTGAATTCCGCAAATGTAAAATAGTACTAACGGAAGGTATCTCTCGACTCGTATGAGAAACGACAGTCGGCTTATCCTTATCTATTTTACGTTTTCTCGAACCATGCATTTTATGCTTTGACCGTTTCACGCATTTCAATATATACAGGGTGATCAATCCAAATGGGTCAGTAGGGAGAAAACGAAAACTAATAGAGATAGAGAAATCTGTTCTTAGGAACCATGGCGTCGATTTTAGATTTATTAGAAACTGCATTATTATTTTTTTATGAATCTCATACATACCCGGGAATTGAATCGGGTTAAAATTCTGTAAATAATCGCATGTCGTATTGTAACATTCTTTTACACCGATATGACCGATTTTAACCGGGTTATGTATGCAATTATGTATGAGATCTATAAAAAAATAATGATGCAGTTTTAATTAAATCTAAAATCGACGCCATGGTTCCTAAGAACAGATTTCTCTATCTCTATTAGTTTTCGTTTTCTCCCTACTGACCCATTTGGATTGATCACCCTGTATATTGTAGATACAGCGGCCACGATCCCGGCAGGCACAAGCACTTATTTAATTTGATTACAAAAGCAAAGATAAATGGTTAAATGATTGAACACTTATGACTAAGTAGAAGAAATAAGTCTTCACTTGTGCATGATTATATTTTGTTATTTTCATTAAAGCAGTAACGTCTGCTAACGTAAACCAAATGTTTACAATGAAGCGAAAAATTGAAAAATTTAATGGTTCAGACAGCATTCGACCTGCGTTTTCCAACGGCTTTCCGGGCCAACACGGGCGTCCTACCAACTGGACCACCGAACCAGATGTCAGAGCCATTGAATCTCTCAACCAGTTGCTTCAACATGCCTTAGGGTGGCATCGTAGCGCCATCTACCGTAAAGATTTAGACTTTGTAGTCGGCACCATCGTCTCAAATTTGTTGAGAATCGATAGTATCGATGTGCTATAATTATTTTATTAAAGCAGTAACGTCTGCTAACGTAATCCAAATGTTTACAATGAAGCGAAAAAT
Organism: Apotomis capreana; assembly: GCA_947623375.1. NCBI lineage: Eukaryota > Metazoa > Arthropoda > Insecta > Lepidoptera > Tortricidae > Apotomis > Apotomis capreana. The sequence continues at coordinate 4,212,536 of OX392501.1, forward strand.
TGAAAAATTTTATGGTTCCGACAGGATTCGAACCTGCGTTTTCCAACGGCTTTCCGGGCCAACACGGGCGTCCGTGCATTATAAACAAACATTATATTTTGTTCTTAAGTCGTAAACATTATATTTTGTTCTTAAGTCTCGGAAGTTTTTTTTATTAAAGTTGCTATGTTCCGTTTCTATCGGATAATTTATGAAAAACCAAACCACATTTCCTTTTGAACTACTAGAAGGTGCAACTTATATAGGCAATCCAGCATCTTCATAGAAAGCTGCCATACAATACAATTTTAGAATTTTATAATAGTGTCAAGTAATATACCTACATACATAAATGATTACAGGTTCATTCGCGGGGACTACAGGAAGCTGCCCCGGATCCAGAGCATCACCGGCCTGATGTTGTTCTCCCTCATCATCCCAGTGGCCCTGCTGTCCCTCTTCCCGCACCAGGAGGCGCGCTTCATCATCCCTGCTCTCGTCCCCCTGGTCTACCTCTACGGGAACCGGCTACACCCCAACGAATCCGACGGAACCCACCACAGGAAACTCAAAAAAACCCTCCTCTACATCTGGTTCGTACTGAATGCCAGTCTGACCTTGTTCTACGGCTTTATACACCAAGGTGGCATATATTCTTTCGCTAACAGTTTACATAGAGAAATCAAAGCCACATATGGTGTCCACACTTATGTTATTAGCACGCATAGCTACAGTATACCCTCGTATTTGCTGCAGCTGGAAAGCACCACGAAAGTGTGGAAGGACAGGCAATCGGGGCATAAATACAGGCTGACTCCGACTACATTCCTTTACAAATATGGGTCTATGCCTATGGACGAATTGTTCACGAAAGTAGACGATGTGCTCACCAATGCTGAGATGCTTTTGCACGAATATAAAAAGCAATACAGATTTTATGTGGCCGCGCCGTGTTCTTTGGAGGCGGAATTGCTCGATGCGGCTAGGAAGTATTATTACTTTAAATTGGTTGACGATTTTAGTTACTACCCTCATTATTGTACGGAAGCGGCGCCGAAGTTTCCGAGCCGTCGCGACCAATTTTGCTTAGACGACAATCTCAGGAAAACAAATGAATCTCGCGCTGTCGATCTGAACATGTTCCAGCGAATCTCGTGTTATTTTAAAAAGTTTTGCCTTAGGATTTATAGAGTTAAGCCAGTGACGAAATATGATAAGATTGATAAGTAATACTTACCTACTCTTAAGATTCTCTCATTCCAGTCATTGCTTTGTCAATTAAGGTCAGTCGGGCAAACTGCATCAGCGGTCAGTCCTGCCCAGGGATAGTGGCGCTATAAACAGCTTTCATATGGCAATAATGTGCATACGTCATCTATTTGCATTATTAAACGTCTATAGCTATTTGTCAAGGATTTGTCATCAACCAAATTCAAAACATTGTTCTTCTTGCGAAATAAATACTGAATCCCATTGAAAAAAACTACTTAGCTTAGCTTATCACTAATAACTAGTTTAGGCTTTATTAAAAATTACCTACTAAATAAATTTGCGGAATATTACGTCCTCTTTCCTCTTGTGTTTATATCAGTGACATTCACAGACTTTCAACGTCGGTTACCAAAAATTTGTTGTTGCCAGTAAAATAAATTAGTTCCACTAAAAACCCGCGATATGGCGTGGGCTGAAAAATGGGTATTTTATTGGCCTATAATGTACGGGCAGACGCACTTGGCCCGACTGACCTGAATTTTCTATATCTTTGACTTATTAATACTATATTTTGTAATTTATGTATCATACCTTTGTACCTGCATTATAGTGATCTAGATAACGCATTAAAACAATTGGACATGTTTTAAATTTTGTAAGTAAATATATTTTTTCGACCACTGTGTCTGTGTGCATACATTCGGATTTGTATTTGGATGGTATCCATGTTACATTAAAAGCGTTTTCAGTGCATATACGCTAGATTTTATACACATATATATTTTAAAATCTAAATGCAAACGTAAATAATATTCATATTATGAAAGTTATACGTTGATGCTGCGTTATTATCATTATTATATTATACATACCTAGTTATACGTCAATGAATGAATCAACAATTATATATATTTTAAGTGTAATAATGTATGTAAGTAAGCTTTAATCTTTGTTTACTCCAAATGCCCAATTGCGTTGTCTGTTTGATAAACAGTATACTTAAACATAGCCATAACATTAATTTAAGTAAACAAAACAATTTTAATTAAGTTAGCGATGTCTCAGCAGCTTTGGAAAATCATGGGTAGACTTCGTTTAAATTGTTTTACATAAGTACTTATTTCAAGTGAATTGGAGCTTGAAGCGTTGTAAATGATTGGAATTTTAAATTGTTAGAATCTTTATCATTATGTGGGAACTGTACCATTTTACATTTTACAACTGTATGTTTTACTTGTGCAATGTTATGTTGATTATTCTCAGAGAGTAGGGATTTGTTACTCAGAAAATTCCCTGCTTACAAAACGGATCTTTCTCTTTCCGTCCGGTAGACGAGTTTCTATACAAATTACGATAATATGCCTTACCGAAGGGTATAAGTAGATGGCGTTACTATCGGCAGTCATTAAATGAATAGTGAGTTTTTTGACGTGAGATTAGGTATAGTATAATAAAGCGGCATATGATGCGAAACTAGCGCCACTTTCAACGGTCACTTTAGTTTTGGGCAAGCTTTCTCGGACAACTAAAGAACGACAAATTGTATGCAGTGATTTAATGAATATTAAAGGTGTTTTCCTTCTGTTACTCAAAATTGATCTGATTTAGAAGATATAAGGAAAAAAATGGAAGTGGCATTAGTCGATATGTCGCTTTAAGATTCTAGTCCTAATGCTTGTAGGTACTATGGATGACTTAGGTACTGCGATCTACATTGAGTCACCGACTATAGTCAGAACGTGGTCAGAACGCCAACTCTTCCAAGCAAATGAGCTGTCAAACCATACAAACCGACTTACTTTGTATGGATTGACAGTTGTTATTTTGCTTGGAAGAATTAGCGTGCTCTGACTCTAGAAACGCTATCTAATTTAGCTGTAAACAGGCAGTTTTTTTTAATACTTGCATCAAACTGCCAACTCTGCTTAATGTTAAAAGGGCTCCAGCTCTTACTCCTAGTCCCACACTACTCGCGAAGTTGGCCGAGGCGAAGTCTCTCCACAGTCTCCACACTGACGTATTCGCCCAACTTCGGGAGTAGTGGAGCCGCTCGGCTGCTACGGAGATGCCATGACTTTCCGCGACAGGGAGAGCGGTGTAGGTACGTCTGTCTCGCTCACTCGTATGACCGACGCACTCGGATCTCTACCGCTACCACTGTCGCTGTGCTATCGCGCTAAGTCGTGGCATCTCCGCTAGGAAGCTTAAGCTGAAATGATCCCTCAAATAAGAAAAAACTGCCATGGTTTCATTGACAAACAGGGATCATGTCGTCAGACGTAGATATCTATGCATGGAACAAAAAAAACATGTGTATGATATCTTTAGTAATTTATCGTGTATCTGTATTGTACCTATCTAATTATGTGAAATAAAAATAACACTGTGAGAGCAATGGACTGCTTTGCTATGGAAATAAAAGCTATTTGCAAACAAGGTTTATTTTTATTCTTTGACGTTTAAAGCTCCATAGGAGGAGGAATTCATATCATTACGCCTGCAGAAACTAAAAGTAAGAATGGTTTATATTTGAAGCTAGCTTCATTTTAGTCCTTTGCGATTTGCAAGAGTTGTACCAAAGCGTCCTAAAAATATATCCAAATAAGTGTATTTTTCAATCTTTTTTTTTATTGCCGCCTGTACCTGTGTACCAATGCAAAATTTCATCTACGGAAACGGAAAAATAGGACTATAATAAAATAAAGAAAGCCATACACTGTCCGATGGCTATTGTAGCTGCTCGATTACATTCGATTCGAGTAAGCTCCTAAAAACGCCTTTGATCAGCTGTTTAACTGTCATTGTCATTTTGATTTGACTGAACTGACGTATCGTATTATTTTGAAAGTTGAATGAAATGAAAGTTCCTTACGAGTGTTTCGTCTTCTCAGATGGAAACAAAACAAACAATAGTTATTTTATTTGATAATTGATACAATGTGTTCGCAGAAAGATACAATTAAAGATGCAATTTCAAAGTCATTGAAAGTGATACGCCTGTACGACTGGCTTCTCGATTTATATGTATTGGTGAGTATTAAAGCGCACACGTGTACTTACTTACAGAAGTTTATTTTTATGAATGAAATGAAATTAATTATCTTGAAATGATTTACAGGACTACTTTGTTGATGATCACTGGTCAAAATTGCCGTCGTCATGGCAAGAATGCATGCAAAACGTAACACCTCAAGAGTTGGGAAACTTTTTGTCCGGGGTCCCCACAAAACATGTCTTTCCGCTATCTTTTTTATCTTTAATAAGATCTGTAGAGGCCCTGACTCTTCCTCGAAAAAATGAATTTAAAAAAATTGAAAAGGGCATAGATAATATAATAGACTCTTGTGGTGGTCATCCTAGATTAAAGAATCTCTTTTTAAAACATGTGAAATTAAAAAAAAGACATGAAATCAGTCTAATGGCTGAGATTGTGAATAATGTGGCCTTAGAGACTAACTGTGAGGGTGTCATAGACTTTGGCTCTGGCTTAGGACATTTGGTGCGAGTGCTGGCATATAAAAACAATCTTCATGTGGTGGGCATAGAGTGCCAACCCCAGTTGACGGAGGAAGCTAGGTCTGTACTGTTGTGCTTGGTATGTATTGTAAACATAGTAGGTACATCATACATTTATTTTCAATTCTTAGTCTTCACTAGATGAAATATTGCAGTTATCACTTTTTTTTCTAAAGATGTTTGAAGAAAATAATAAAGACCAAATAAAGCTAATTTTTATGCATATATCAAGCCAGTTGAGTAAAATGTTAATCACTAACCACTTTCTATTTTATTTTGCAGAAAACTCGATTTGCAATTAGAGTATACAGCCAGTAAGCACCTATCTGAAGAAAGTGTAGCAAAACTTCATCGACCAATTCACTTGAATATGACCCTGACAGCAAACCACCAATTATTTCACTTAAATCTACCAGACACCATGAGAGCCTATGGTTTGGTAGGCCTCCACCCCTGCGGGGACTTGGGTCCTTTACTAATAAAACATTTTGTGAACTGTGACCAAGTTAAATATATATGTGTGGTAGGATGTTGCTTCATGAAGCTCACATGTGAAGGCAAAAACTGTGCATATCCTCTTAGTAAATATGTGAAGGGGTTGGACAGCCAATTATCTTATGTAAGCAGAGAGATTGCTTGTCATGCTATTGAAATATATTTGGAAAGACTGAGGAAGGATGACTATAATGATTTAAAGGTAAACACTGATGTCTTATAAAATTTAAAATATGATGAGTTGATACACATGTTATACATATCATCGGGTCATTATGTGATGTCGTTTCATATTGCGTCAGAGAATGTCATGTGAATTTTGTTTCGATTTTGACTGAAGCCTAGAGTCTAGACTCTGCCGCCAGGTTGGCGTTCGGGACACAGTTTTCCATCTTTCCATCGATTCAGCTGTGCGGTCAAAAGATTAATCGTGTTGTAGGTGCACGCATACCGAGCGGCTCTGGAGCGGATCCTGGTGGAGCACGACCCGAAGCTGAAGCATGCGCCCGTGAGGAGCATCAAGCATGGCGACTCCATGACCTTCCGACAGTAAGTCCTAATATAGCCGGTTTTATTTAACTGCGCAGGCGCACGCTACTAAGCGGCTCTGGTGGAGCACGACCCGAAACTGAAGCTTAATTTATTTAATCTTTATTGCACAAATGAAAAACAGATCGTACAAAAGGCGTAGTACTTGCCATTGAGCATTTTCTACCAGTCAACCATTGACGCCATGTCGGCTGCAACCGACGATAACTATTAAAGAGATTTTTATTTAACATAATAACGAAAAAGTATTTGTATCAATTTTATGTTAAACCCTTTTAGAACAAGCGCTGCGACGTCAAAAACAGTGCGGTCTTTTTTCTTGCCTAGGGTCTAAAGAATAGTTTTCTGCCCCAGCCCGCCAAAAAAGTTACTTAATTAAGGTTGTTTTGTGTAACGAACGATGCATACGTTACTAAGTAGTATTAAAAAAGGAAAGAATAAAAACTTAAACTTAATAAATAAAATATTAACGATGAACTTTTTGCTCCTTTTTTTTTATTAAAGTAATTTTGAAGTGAAGGTATTTGGGTGTTTACATCGTTCTAACATCCAACCCTCAAATGCTTCATTTGTTGATTTAAGATACTGCTCTCTGGCGCTGTCCCGGCTGAACATCCCAGCCTTGACCGCAGACATAGAAGCGCGCGGCGAGGCCGACCTACTGCAATGGCGTCGCGTCGTGACGCTGTACACCTTGCGGCTAGCCCTGGCGCCGCTCGTCGAGACGATCGTATCTCTCGACCGCGTGCTGTATGTCCTCGAACATGGTGAGTGTCATGGTCATCCCCAGCTTGACCGCAGACGTGGAGGCCCGCGGTGAGGCCGACCTACTGCAATGGCGTCGCGTCGTGACGCTGTACACCCTGGCGCCGCCCGTCGAGACGATCGTGTCGCTCGACCGCGTGCTGTATGTCCTCGAACATGGTGAGTGTCATGGTCATCCCAAGCTTGACCGCAGACGTGGAGGCGCGGCGAGGCCGACCTACTGCAATGGCGTCGCGTCGTGACACTCTACACCTTGCGGCTAGCCCTGGCGCCGCTCGTCGAGACCATCGTGTCACTCGACCGCGTGCTGTATGTCCTTGAACATGGTGAGTGTCATGGTCATCCCAGCCTTGACCGCAGACATAGAAGCGCGCGGCGAGGCCGACCTACTGCAATGGCGTCGCTTCGTGACGCTGTACACCTTGCGGCTAGCCCTGGCGCCGCTCGTCGAGACCATCGTGTCGCTCGACCGCGTGCTGTATGTCCTCGAACATGGTGAGATTCATGGTCGTAGTATAGCAGGAATTATTTTTTAAGGCCGAATTCATTCACTTTACTTTGTTCTAACAAACAATGTCTTGTGTGTAATATGAACAGCGCTTATGACACCATTCCTTTCAGTTTGTGGCCGCAGTTCATAATAAATAAATAAATATTAAGGGACAATCTTATTACACAAATCGACGTAGTCCTACAGTTCCTACACTAAGCAATGCTTGTACTGAGGGTACTAGACGACTGTATACATAATATATAAATACATACTTATATAATCTTATTAAAAATTTCGTGAGACATATTTAATTATTGTATTAAGCGGTTTACACTCACGTGAAATTGTCAGGAACGGCCCGACATGTTTCGAACTCGTATGGAGCTCTTCATCAGGGACGGCTGCCCGTACACCGCCGCGGCAACCTCGTCACTGATTCTTTGATCGACGCTCCGCTCTAAGCGCGCGCGCCGATTTTTACCCGACTAGGGAAAAGTAGACTAGGGCCTTCTAGTAAATTAAATAAAACAATTTATTCATCTTCAATATCTTTAATACTAAAGAAGAAAAATAAAGACATCTATTATCTTAAGTAGGTAGGTACATTTTTACATATACACGATCAATATTTACAGACAGCTTTGTACGACGAACGAACGTAGACATTAACAAAGACTGGAGACGTTAGGCCAAAACATAATGAATAGTATACCGTCGACTATGGCTTCGTAAAGCCGCGTATTAAATGCCCATTATACCTAGAACCTTCGAAATTCAAAATTCGTATTGTGCCGTCTCGCTCATTCAAATATTTCAATTTATTTGGTTACATTATGCTGTCTTAGGGCCTGGCCTCTCGTGGCGTGATCGCCGCGATCGAATTTGTATAGAAATCGCTGGCAAATCGCTCAAGTGTGAACAGGCCCTTAAGTTTAGGTCTGTAGGGGCTGGTATGTTACTTTACACGATCCAAATATTTAAAAAGATAGTACAAAATTAATTTGCCACAGTGACGGTTCCTTAAAGACATCAACATTCAACAACGCATGGCGCGGCATTATCTACGTAAAATTGAGACATTTGTCGTATATATAAGGACTACAGCGCCGGCCTTAGGGTAAATCCAGTGCAACGGCCTCTACTCTAGTCGCCAGGTAACGATGGGTATCATGACATTCAGACTGTCGTTATGACATTCAGATATAGTTGCCCTTGCTTACTTCGCTCGCTCATGAAAAAAATCACTGTGTCACAATAGATTGTTTTAATCCCTTGTCAAACAATCTACTATTTGATGACGCCTTTTCTGGCTAGGAACGGGCCGGCGCTGTATACGCATCCATTTTAACCCATACTATACTAGTGTCTTTTGTCTGCTCCCGTACTTTTAATTCTAAATAGACTAAAATAATAAAATATATCTAAAAATTTCGCTTTGGCACTTTTCGACAAGATCAAGAAGTAAGACTAGACAGGATGGAACAATTTAAGCAAATTCGAAGCATTTAATCCAAATTAGGTACATTAAGAAGATCACAAGATAAAGGTGACTTTTATTTCATAATTCATCGGTTGAAAACACGTTGCCACATTTTATGTATTTGTGAAACAATATTTGGGCGGATCAACTTTTTCTTGTTGTTATTCTGTCCCGTCGCCCAGGAGACAATGGTGATTAAACTTCTTAGAGAAGTGTTGATAATTTATAATATTGGTATTTTCAAGAGACTTTCTAAATGAGAATGGGCTTATAACTGCTGCAATCACATTATTTTTGTTGAATATTGCCGCCGAAAATCGTAGTTTTAAAGAGTAACCCAGGGGGCATCACCATGGCAACAAGCAACAGAAAAAAAGTTGATTAACCCATTTACCATACCATAGATTAAAAAGAAAAATTTAACCCCGTAACCTGGCGAAAGAGACAGGAATTCGGATCCCAGGGTTACCAAAAACATGTTTGTTTGTTGTTTCCATATAAAAATTATAAAACGAAATCCATATTTACCATTGTCTCACAATCGTATACTTATACCTATTCAAAGTAAAGAATGCTTTTTTAAAACATATTTTCTTTCCAGGTTTGTCCTGCGAGATTCATCCAGTATTCGATCCAAAACTATCACCACGAAATCACATCATTGTAGGGAAAAGATGTTCATAAATACAAGTGTACCTTCTCACGTATAAAGAGCAGTGTCATATTTTAAAATACGTGTACCTACATGTACTTTTGATGCTAACCGTACGTTGATCAATATAATATGATTGGAAACACCTATATAAATATCGTGTTGATAGTATATTAAATAAGAATACATCGTTATGCTTTGTTTTAATTTATAACATTAAGTACATAAGTTAAATAAATAAATATTTAATCCTTTAGAACGCCAAAATATAACTATTTTTCACTCGGATCTAAAAGTATTTGGTGTCGCTGAGGTACATATTTATCTTAATTAGGTTCTATAAATTGCTTTGATATGATTAGTGATTATATTACAATCAGTATAACTACAATATGCACATTGTTAGGTAACTAACGTAGGTATTTTTAACTGTATACATAGTTATGCATACCACATAGCGCTTGCCACAGTAAAACAAGGTATCAAGGATTTGGCACACTGACGACGGTCTGCGGTCAGCGGGCAGGTCAATCTGAACTTATTTTTTTTGGTTCAGTTTGACCCGCCCGCTGACCGCAGACCGGCGTCAGTGTGCCAAATCCTCCAATCATTTAAAAAATTGGGCAAGTGCGAGCCCGACTCGCGCATGAAGGGTTCCGTACCAATACATATATATAATCTATAACAAGTTTGTTGTATGGGAGCCCCCCTTAAATATTTATTTTATTTTATTTTTAGTATTTGTTGTTATAGCGGCAATAGAAATACATCATCTGTGAAAATTTCAACTGTCTAGCTATCACCGTTGTTGAGATACAGCCTGGTGACAGACGGACGGACGGACGGACGGACGGACAGCGAAGTCTCAGTAATAGGGTCCCGTTTTTACCCTTTGGGTACGGAACCCTAAAAATATACCTATAGTCCGGTTACCTATCTTAAAAACCATGGCACCTTTAACCTTTTGACCGCCACAGTCGGCTGTGGCCGTCAACAAAAAATCGTGCCCCTGACGCCACGTCGGCCACAGCCGTCCAAATTTCAATGATCAAAAACTTTGTAATTCTAACCGCTACAAGTATTTTTCAATCCCTGTTGATTTTGGGGCACATCTTTTTTTTTTACTCTGGCGTCAGTGGCACGGTAAATTGCTAGACCGCTTGGCGGTCAATAGGTTAATAAAGCAAAAAATAACCTATTTTCTGGTCTGGACCATTCTAAGGTTGTCTATTAAATACAGGACACTGTGTATAATGACGCCCTTCCGTCCGATCTCTGTAATGTAACAGTTTAAGTATTCGATGGTATTTATTGTTACATTACCTACAGGCGAAAGCTCGCGGTGAAACAGCACCCTTATAAAAACAAAAATTGGGCAAGTGCGAGTCCGACTCGCGCATGAAGGGTTCCGTACCTATACATATATATAATCTATAACAAGTTTGTTGTATGGGAGCCCCCCTTAGATATTTATTTTATTTTATTTTTAGTATTTGTTGTTATAGCGGCAATAGAAATACATCATCTGTGAAAATTTCAACTGACTAGCTATCACCGTTGTTGAGATACGGCCTGGTGACAGACGGACGGACGGACGGACGGACGGACGGACGGCGAAGTCTCAGTAATAGGGTCCCGTTTTTACCCTTTGGGTACGGAACCCTAAAAATTAGTATTTCACAATGATATAGGTAATTTGTAGTTGCCTAAATCAGGTAATTGCAAAATATTATGTTCTCTTAAAACTACATATTTTTGGTCATAACTCTTGGTACAATTAATATTATTAAGTACGTACGGTGATACCTTATTCTCCTTATTATTTTTAATCGTAATTGTTTATTCATTACAAATTAAACCAATATATTTAAAATTTTGGAGAACATACATTTAAATCAGATTAATTTATAATTTTAATCCGGGATGTAAGGTAAACGTCCCTGTGCTCGACACGCTAATGCCTAATAGTTGACACCATGCTGTCACCTCAATTGCTAATGACATAACATTCAAGATGGCAACTATTGGGACAGTGTCGACCACAAGGACATTTACCTTATGCAGTTGCTATTTCCGGCACAGGCACAGATACTGGTAGGTAAAAAAAAATGATAAATTTAGTACTGATATTTTTTTATAAATTTGGTAGCTTTAACATAATTATAAAAAAAGAGAAATAATAAATCCGGCCGCAATTTTATTTTTTGGCCACTTGGTCGAACTTCTCATTTAATAACTAAGCATCGGGAATATGACATAGCCTCTAATAAACTAATTCATCTTCTTTACAACGCCATCTAAAAATGTTAAAGAAAGCATCAAGTCATAATCAACAATTATTATTACTTGTCCTTCTGATTTATACATTGCCATCTAATTTACTAACTCAGCCACGGAATTTGCAACTCATCATCATTTTTCGTTTTACAGCTTCTATACAAGCTCCTCAAAAATTATATATTCGAGCTTCAATAGACAGCATCATATATTATAACTTAACATCTAAAATAACACTTCATATTCTTTTACCATGAATATAGCCACTGTAGGAACGATTTGGCGCGAGTGCGCGCCATGACAGCCACGGCCATTTGCACCAATCAGAGAGCGCCATTCGATTCTTGTACCGAACGACCCGCCATGTTTGTTTATTGTCATTCGTCGTTCATATTGCGATAGGTGCATGTGTAATTAATTAAAGTTTTCGAAAACTGTGCATATCAGAAAAACGAATGCTGTGCAAAGAAAACAATTGATTAACTGAACATGTCCTACAAAAAAACTTAATCATCATACAAAACGAGATGACCTTTTTAACCGAATTCACACCAAAAATATGGTTCGTACATCGGATAATTATATTTGAAAGTTTCACCAAAAATACTGACTTGCACACTAATTATCCTCGCACTGCACACTAAGATCCGACTCGGCCGGGTTAGGTTAGGTTAGTTTTTTTTTTTTTATATCCAGTAAAACAGTTTTGCAAATACCTTTAAATAGTATATTGAATTCGCATTATTCAGTGTGCATAATTTGTGTGCAAGTCTGTAATTTTGGTGAAACTTTCAAATATTTTGATCGAAAAAAGGGAATATACAGATATCGATTGAAATGGTGTCCTATCGTTTGACCAAAAAACGTTTGACCAAACAACGTTTCACCAAAATAACGTTTCACCAAAATAACGTTTCGCCAATCTTTCCTCATCCTCATCCTCATCCTCATCCCCATCCTCATCCTCATCCTCATCCTCATCCTCATACTCATACTCATCCTAATCCTCATACTCATCCTCATCCTCATCCTCATCCTCATACTCATCCTCATCCTCATACTCCCTCATACTCATCCTCATACTTGGTCAAACGTTTTTTGGTCAAACATTAGTGAACCGATTTAAATTACATGCCTTTTGTTTTGTTCTCTCCTCAATAGTGGCTTTAATATACTATTTGATGACAATTTTAGGTAAATTTTACGATCGATTAATGTAGGATGACTTACATTTTAAACATACTAAGTTATAAAATTAGAAGCTAATAGAGTTACTATTTTGGTGTCATAAAATAATATTTTAGAAGTTTGCTATTTGAATGCATGCCTCAAATTTAGATGCTAAAAAATAATCACCATGCTAAGTTACAATTACAGTGGCTTACAAAGAAGATAACTAGTGGCTGAGATATTATTATTCAGACGCGCGTTGGTTGTGGCTGACTTAGTAATTTAGAAGGTAACTTATATTTTCTGAGGCGAATAATGCTATTAAAAAGAAGCCTGTTTAAATAGTACCCATTATAAAATAGTAAATGCAACTTGCTTCCTTTGGCACTCAGTTGAAAGGGACGGCTAGCTTCCAGCGGGGCTAAGAATATATGATATACGTATTATTTAACGCAAAATTCGTAAAATATCACAAATTAATACAGAACCAATGAAGGTAATACTTTTACGAACCGATTTAGTTTTTCCTACTATAAAAATACGAGAATTATTTAGCCAACTTTACACTTTCGCAATTTACAGCGTCCAGAAGTTATTTTACATAACCTTTTCCGTTATCTTACCAATTCGTTATAGAAATCCATAGAAGTCACGTAACAACTACATTAATGAGGCAGTAATGCTAGATTTTACACATATATCGCCACATCATACGATTGCAATTAAATAGTCGCTAAGGAAATTGAAACTAAAAGTTAAAATTTTCACTTAGTGTAGGTACCATGACCAAGTCACCCAACGGCCCTTAATTTATTTATTTATTTTGAAGCCACCCAATGTTTTAGCGCCGGGGCCCTGAGCACTTCATAATTTACGGGCCCCATTAGACAGTAAAAACCGCCATCCAAGCGAGATGGACGCCTGGGCACTTCATAATTTACGGGCCCCATTAGACAGTAAAAACCGCCATCCAAGCGAGATGGACGCCTGGGCACTTCATAATTTACGGGCCCCATTAGACAGTAAAAACCGCCATCCAAGCGAGATGGACGCCTGGGCACTTCATAATTTACGGGCCCCATTAGACGGTAGAAACCGCCATCCAAGCGAGATGTACGCCCTGGGCACTCCATAATTTAGGGGCCCCATTAGACGGTAAAAACCGTCATCCAAGCGAGATGGGGGCCCCGGGCACTCCATAATTTAGGGGCCCCATTAGACGGTAAAAACCGTCATCCAAGCGAGATGGGGGCCCCGGGCACTCCATAATTTAGGGGCCCCATTAGACGGTAAAAACCGTCATCCAAGCGAGATGGGGGCCCCGGGAACTCCATAATTTAGGGGCTCCATTAGACGGTAAAAACAGTCATCCAAGTGAGATCTGGGTTCCGGGCACTCCATAATTTAGGGGCCTCATCCAAGCGAGATGGGGGGCCCTGGACACGAACCCGGAATTCCCAGTGGGACAGGCGGCCCTGATCCCTGATCAAATGGCTTGTCACAAATTGACTGAAGATAACCGCTTAACTACATATAAATACTACATTTTCGGCAACAGCTTCTTTTTACCAGAGATTTCAGAACGGATGACAGCAAGCTAGAACTGTGGAAAACTCGAAGCGTCAATTGCCTTTCTTACATTATTAATTTGTTTGTGAATCCTACCTGAGGGTGATGTTCAAGGCAAATTTGTATAGTATTTACCTACTGAATACTGCCAAAAGGACTGTCTCACCAATGTAGTTGTGACGGCAAGTTGAGCACTCCCAAACCCTTTAGAGTGAAGCTTAAATTCGTTTTCTCTCACTTTAATAAATCTAAAACTATCGATCACCATATCTATTTCGTTCCTTTCGTTAGCTAGGTACCTACTAGGTAACCCATGTAACAATCTGTGTACCTAAGTAATCATACACTGAAGAGTGAAGGGATTACAATAAGCAGAAGTATGTTTACCAATTTGACCAATTGTTTTAAATAAATGGGTAGTTCTACGAGTATTTCAACCACTCTCAGTTTTCTGTCACATGTCCAAGAAAAGCGAACCAAAATAAGCATATTTGATTTAATCGAGATTGTGTCGCAAGCACGTACATAGGTGCTTATTATGATGGTTGCGTTTATCACGTGATAAATAAGTGACAAAGCATCTGTCACTCACACTCGCATTTTGTCAAAACGTGACGGATGCTTTTGTCACTTATTTATCGCGATAAAAGCAACCATCATACGCTCGCATTATGTCGTTTTATACGCTAGTTGTAGCTCGTTTGTCCAAAATACTCGTTGATATGGCGATAGACAAAGTCATTATAAATATTATAATCTCATCAACTTGCAAGCGAACAGTCAAACATTTCCCAGACATTAACACAAGTGACAGCGCAATTAGATGCCTCGATTTCGGACTTGGGAATGCTCTGGCCTCAGAGGCAGGGGTGATCACGCGTTGGCGGGCGGCTGCGGGGGGAGCATGGGGGCGGGCTCGTCGTCCGAGTCGTCGGAGTGTATGCGGGTGAACCGACGTCGCTCCAGCAGTCGCCGCAACTTGAACTCCCCGTGGCCGTACTCCCAGCGACGGCGGGTCACGCCTTTGCGTCCTAGGGAAGTAAACGTGATAATCTCAAGCTAAGGTCACGCCTTTGCGACCTAGGGAAGGAAACGTGATTTTCTCAAAGAATACCTGCCATGTTGGCGTCAATAAAGAGTTCTGAAGAGTTGTGTGCCATACTAGTGGCAATTGAGAATGGGTATTGGGTAATGTAGTTGATTTTATCACATTACTACTAAAGTTTAGTCGCTACATTATAGTGAGTCTTAGTATTAATTTAAAATCATAAATCTATAGTTGCCTATATATTAACTATGCACCATTCTCAATTTAATAAAAACTAATGCTAAAAATTCTTCTAAAAATCTGTACCTATACTTACTCTTAAATGTTCAAAAGTATTAATTCGCATTGATCGCGCTCACTTGTTCGTTTGTACACACCGTAAATATAAAAACATCGTATCGCCTTCCCGAAATACGAAGGCTTTCTATCAAAATTATCAGCCGTGTAACACAGAATAACATTGTGGATATATGTGGATTTCAATACATTACCTAATCTACAAAGTTGTTGTACAGTTACAAAGCCTTTCATAAATACTGTCTAAAGGAAATAAGTTTAATATCATGAAATTAGTCAAGAAATTCAGAATGTCGAGTAAATGAATCTTTGAAGAACAAATGAATAGGAACTCCTTCAGTAAGAATTTGAATTCTAACCCAGTCTAATTAAGGACAGAATACGGCAATCTTTAGTAAAACTTGAACACTATAATATCCGAAACAAACACTTGCCTACGAGATCGCTTCTATATGCAGGATACCAATAATCCATTAGCTTTAAACCTGTCTACTGAAGGGGAGCGTAGAAAATGAATCAGACTGCGTCTTTGTGAAGCCCAAAAGAAGTAAATCTGAGGAATGTGATTGGTGAGTCGTTTTCAAGACATGTACATAGTTAAAGGCTTAATAAAAAAATACGATCGCGTCTTTTGTGTAACGAAAGTAAGTCATACAAGAGATATGGGAAAATGTCGTTACACAAAGGAATCAATTAAGTTTTGTTTTCATTAACTAAGTACATGTTTTTTGAATACGACTCTGGTCCGTTTTACACAGTTCCGCTCCGCTCCAGTAGATAGGCAGCCTAAATGGTACAAAATATTAATTTTCATTTTTTTATTGGTAATTTTCATCACACTTGCTCGTAAACAAGGGTTTACATGCCAGATAAGCGGGAGGTAAGTCGTAAATTCCGCCCTAGGCGGTAATTAATTTTTATTACACTTTAAGGGTTTACATGCTAGAAAACCGGGCGGTAATTCGTATATTACGCCCTAGAGAGGTAAGTAGTTTTGGTATTGACTACTATTTATAATTTTTGTTTTATTTCCTACAGTGTGATGAAAAACGTCGTACGTGACTCTGGTGATAAAGGAATTCCAAACTCGTGTCATTAAAGCCCTCGCCTTCGGCTTCAAACTTCTAATAGGCACTCGTTTGTAATTCCTCGTTTACCACCCTTGTTACGTAATGTACTATTCAAAATGTGCAATTAACTGCATACATGCGAGGATGCGGTGCTCAAAAATAAAAATACAAAAAGCTGCTTCCAATAAATATATTTCAGTTAAATAGTCTTACATCACATCTAAGTACTGAAGCGTAAGCAGAACTAAAAGCGTAAACTAAGTACTTTGAGTACTACAAAATAATCTAGCTTTACAAATAAATAAAAATCTGGACGACACACGATGTGCTAGGAATGTAAACAAGCGTAATATTTAGAGCCCTTATACACTGCGTATTTTTACGGCGCACTACTTGATGTATAGAGTAAGCCATAGTGAATGATACATATAACATAAGTCGCAAACAAAATGGCAACTGTGAAGTAGTAACTGATCGATATGAGAGTCGTTTTCAAAAACATGTACTTACTAAATAGTTAACCTTTTAAGCGCCAACGACGGCAACTCACGTCGACGGAAAGCTGTGCCCCAGACGCCTCGACGCCATTTGCCGTCAACGTCATACCATCTGACGTCAGTTTGGCCTGTGGGACACAGTTTTTCGTCGACAAGGTAAGCGGGGCAGAGGTTGAATGTTTGATTACAAAAAAACTACGTGTCCTAGGTGTAACAAAAATTAGTTATCGAAAAAATGGATAACTTTCGTTACACAAAATAATAATTTAATTTATGTTTTAATTAATGTACATGTTTTATCAAAAAGACTCATGTAACGTTAGTAATTATGTATATATATTACGTTTTTAGCGCTAAATACGACGTTATAAAAGCGCAGTGTAAAAAGGCTTATAGTGTACAAAGTTGAAAATATTGTGTATTACACAATGAAACAATATTAAAAATGTGTATCAGATCACAAAGGAGATCACAACAAAAGGAATACATAATTTTATCGTAATTTCTCGTACAAGCGTTATACAGAAAATAATAGAAGATAAAGGTGCATGATTAATTTATACTACCAGTAAATAATAAAAACAAAGAAACAAGCCGACGAGAGACACATTAAAAAAAAAGTCGATGTTGGCTTACTTTAACTTGCTGCATCGAAATATGACTAAGACAGTAACTAACAAAACTGATACGAAATCTTAAAAAATAAAATAATAAAAAACATACAGTGAAATATAAAACCTCCTAATTTTTTTAATGTCGGTTAAAGAATAAATAGTTAAGCTTACGACAATATTCTGTCACAAACAAACTTACTTTTGTTAGAATAAAAATATGATGTGTCGCCAAGCAAGTTCAAACATCATTAAAATAAGAGTTAAATTCAGCCTATTCCTTAAAATTTAATAAAATTGCCCTACTTAAAGAATTAAGTTTTGGCTTGCTAAGTAAGTCACTGGAATCATCTTTCGATGCAGTTAGAAAATAATCACTTTACAAGTGTATTTTGGTAATAGTTTAACTTTACTCTAAATTATAGCGTAAATTCGATTAGTCTAAGAGGTGGTTAGAACGTATATAATAAAAAGAACTCTGAGGCGTCTGAAAATAGGGTGATATTCGAGACTATTTACTAATTAGTTAATTACTGGTGTCTATTACAATTAAGACTAGTTCAACCGTAAGTGTTTAAAAAAACTACCCTACTATAGTCCACACAACTATGGTCCAAAATAATTACTATTTAGTGAATAAGTACATGTTAATAATTACGGATAAAAACTAAGTTGAACAACTTAATTAAACAAATAAAAAAAAGCGTGAAAATTGTTTTGGACCATTGTTGGGTGATTGGAATATAGGAAGTTAGGTAGTTTTCTATAAAAAAAAATCAAATAAATTTTGATAGTACTTATAGATAATTTCGAAAACTTATTTGCACGATTTCATCAAAAAATATGATAAATCAGTGACTAAAAAAAACAGTGTGACCTGATCAAGGGCAGTAATAGAGACCAGTAGGCAGGTTGAATGACCTAATAAAGTAGGCCAGGGCAGTCTAAATTGAGATATATTCGAATACTGAATCGTAAAAAAACATTTCGGTGGATCTGAATTACGTCATATTCAACACAGTTATATGTAATAAAAACATTTTAACACACGAAAATCCTTAAAAATGTTCTGATCCACCGAATTAAATCTCAAATGGCGCATACTTCGGCACGAAAGAATGTTTCGGTGAGTAAATCACGATATGGTTTGATTTGTGATAAATCTATCTAAACGAACAATGTGACCAAATCTTTTTGGTAGAAGAAAATAGAGGTAATTAGTACTGCAGTTAGATTATCAAAAATATGGTGTGGAAGTATTTTGATTAGACAATAAATCATTTTATAGTTAATAAATATTTGGTAAGTATCATTGTAACATTCTGTTTCATGTTTTGATAACTTATTAAATATTGTATTATTTTGTTAAGAAAAAAAAAACGTTTTCATTTCAAAACTAAAACTAATTTATTGGGGATAATACATAGGTAATATAAACGTTTTTGACAATTAAACATAAAATGATGAAGATATACTCCGTTAAGGCTTCGCATGACGTCACCCCGTGCATAGCAAATTTTAACATGCTTTATTTTTGTACTAAATATTTTGATGAAAAAAATGTATACAACATAACATTTTTGATAATCCATTTGACTAATTATAATACCTTTTTTATTAGGATACAGCCTAATTTATTTTAATACATCTATTGCATCTGTTATAAATTAAAATCGTCCATGCCGAAGATATTTTAGAATTAGGTGCTAAGGAATAAAAAAAACATGCACAAAATACCTAATTGTATACTTACTACTATTACTATTTGTAATTTCGTTGTATTTAACTATTTTGATAGAAATAAATGTGAGGAACACGGTTTATAACCGTTGAGGAATGCATTACGTATTAAGTACGTATAATTATAACAAAGATCATTAACTATAATAATAAATAATGTACTACATATCTTATTAATAGACTCTGGATCAGTATTTACTTTCCTTATTTTCATGAAAGATAAATGAGATAACCGAGAAGTATCGAAGTTAGATGTCCCATCAAGCTGCTACATATCATCAAAGATTGGTCGCCTATATTTAGGGCTGCCATCTCTAAATACGCATAACCCGGACAAAGACTTAAAAAACCCGGACATTTGTCGTAAATCGCATTTCCCCCCGGACAAAAATATTATTTAAAAAGAACGACCGCTTTACGCTGTTAACGTGTTACGTTTTCCCTGGTCACTTTTTGTTAACCGGACGCATTTATATGTTAGAATGAGATGGAACTACATCGTGCTCACTCTTACATATAACTGCGTCCTGTAGGCTTAGCAAGCGTGTAATCTCGGCTTTAGGCCGCGGTCGTTTTAAACCGCCGCCCGCGGCGTCTGTATGGAATGCTCGGGAATGTTCGGGAGCCGTCGTTTTTGCCCGCCGCGTGCAGCGTTCCCCCGCCACGCGGGCAAAACGACCGCTTCCGAACATTCCCGAACATACCATACAGACGCCGCGGGCGACGGGCCGCTATCGGCCGCGTGCGGAAACTTCCGAAAACTTAATATGTACGAATAAAAAAAAAAAAAAAGTATTTTTTTCGGAAGTTTAGTATTTTTTTCGGAAGTTTAGTTTTTTTTTTCAGTAATTCATTTAAACGCAGCTTAGTTAGTATTACACAATGTACCACAGATCGCTGGACATTCATTTATTTTTCGGAACCTTTATTATTATCCGTTTAAAACGACCGCGGCCTTAGGGTTCGAATGTCGAGGTGGCAGCCCTACAGAGCAGACTAAGCGACGAGCGGCTCCGCCTCCAGCCCCTTACCGCGGTTGCGCGCGGCGCGCGTCGCGAGCGCCGCCAGCGCCAGCAGCGCCGCGCCCGCCGCCGCCGCCGCCGCCGCCGCGCCGCGCCACCACGCCCCGCGCGCCGGCGCCGGCGCCGTCCCGTCTGCAACCGACCGACCTATAAATCCACCGATTGTCTTAGCTGCCGCTTGGTAGCAAATTGACTGTTAAGTATAACATAAGATTGCCAGGCCAGCGCCATCTTGTGTATATACACTTTTAGTTGCACTAGAATATCACATGTGATGTATCGATTAATGGATCAGATGGCGCTACTGATCTATGGCAATCACTAACGCCATCTATCGGATTATTAGCATACCATATACCTAGTTAAGTAGCTATAAGTCCATAGTTAATGTACATAGTAATTAGTGCACGGCATGGCCGTTAGATGGCTCTTTCAAAGAGCTTATATACGACTGCGGGGCAGCAGTCGGCCCTTCTTTTTCTTCCTAAAATATTAGATACGGTCGACACCATTGTAATAGTATTAGTTATATTTAATAAATATATTTAATTCAAAGTTGCTTTTCCTCTCCGCCCATTGGTCTCCATCTTAACATTGACATTTCATATTTCTAATGGTGGATTTACACACTTCAGGACGCAGTCATATGTTAGAGTGAGACGGAACTACGTCGTGCTCACTCTAACATATAACTGCGTCCTGTAGGCTCGCCGAGGCTTGGCAAGCGTGTAAATCCACCATAACAGATGGAAATTATTATAGAGATCGAAAGAGAGAGGATAAGGAGGATATTTGAATTTTATTTCTCTATGTAAAGAAATAAGAAAATAACCGAAATCTACGACAACTATGCCTGAAAAAAGAAATAAGCTGTCAACAATGTCAAGCTAACGCCTTTTTTTTTATTAGACACCAGACTACCTAATGTAACAGTTCCATTGTGTCATACATAATTTTGAAGTTACTACATTAAAACAGTGATTACGTCTTCTTTCTAAACGTTCATAGAAAAGTAATAAAATTGTAGTCTTAAAAAAGATAAAATCTTGTCAATTGAGATACTTTAGGCTCCTTATCCGTTCAAAAATGCTGATTGTTTTAGACATTTTCGCACGTCACATGAGTAAATCAAGGCATCCGAGTAGTGTGTCATCTCTTATGGAAACTCATACCATACAACGCGAAAGCCGACGTGTATGTCCTGCACACGCACATATGCGGTTTACAAAATGGAGTTTCCGAGAATTCTAGTAATGATCTGTTAGGGCCGCCGCAGACGTTCGGAATTCCGGTAATTACCGTACAGAAGGTCGGGAACCGAGACATCGCCATATGATAGACAGAGACAAAGACACTTTCTGACGTCATTCCGTAGGGAAACCGAACGAAAATACGTAACGTCTGCGGCGGCCCTTGCTGTTCTACTAAATGAAAGAACAAATGAAGATTATACCTAATCGATTTTTAAAACCCCATCCTCGCTCTTGGTTTTTAATAAAATAATATACTTACCTATAAATTAATGTTTAAGTATATGAAAATTAAATTAATAACAACATTGTGCCCAATTGTTAGTGATCCATTATAAATTACAAGTTCAAAATTAAATGTACCAAAACAAACTACATACGGTGACAAAGCAAACCAGTGAGAAAAGAAAGTGTCCGAATTTAGATTATCTTCTTTAGTACTATTAGTCAAGATGGATACTTTGTTTGATATAAATAATACAAGATTTACTTGATACTTACTTCAGCATTTAATGTGATATATGTAGCTCAACCCCAGATGCTCATAACATACAGTCCAATGAAAAAAAATAGAAATTAAAAAGTGGCAATACTGTAGTGTCGTCCCTTTGTAATCAATCTAAGAAAACGGGATGACACTACAGTATTGCCACTTTTTAATTTCTGCTATTTTTGATCGGACTGTATCTCAATGGAATTTATCTGTTACATGTTAAAATCCTGTTCATAATCGATACAGTGCCGAGGAAGACCCAAAATTGACAACGTTCCATTTTTCTAACAGGTGAAAATTAATACAGAGATCGAGAGAGCTATGCGTCGTGGACAAATCAATTAATAATAATATCATTAGTTATCTTAGGAAAAATATAAAAACAGAGATTACCTCCTCTTTCTAAGCGGAATACAGCAAAGTAATAAAATTGTAGTCTTAAAAATATGAAATCTAGTCAAATATGTAGGACACTAGGTTGTATAACTCAGTTACGAAAGTAATCAACTAGTAGTTCATTGCATATGAAACTTTATTAAGTAGACAGTAAATTTGCTGAAAACTGGATAGTACAAGCGACGGTTTTGTAGCTGTATCTGCTGACGCTTCATTATACTATGAATATCTCTGCGTTTTTATTTTAATTCACCTCTTATTTACTGAAGCGAAACTAGCAATACTTGCCAACAAAATAGCTAGAAAATATTAATGTGACTTTTGTAATATTTACAATACAGAACTCTCACTCTTGTCATCCTATTTTTTACGGGTTTTTGCGACTGTAACACATTTATAAAACAATTTAACTGTTTGACCGCCAAAGACGGTAAATCACGTCGACGGAAAGCTGTGCCCCAAGCGCCGCGACGTCATTTGCCGGTATACATTCCCATACTATAACCCCAGACATCCTCTAGCACGGTGTAGCAATAAAAGTAAAAAATGATCTTAACGGGGAACAAAAATATAGTGTCGTTATAAGAAAGGGTATAGCCGTGTTTGTAAGGGGCATCGGCCCCAGAAGCCAAATCGATTGCCGTTTTGCTAATATATTAGTCCAGATGTAAGATGCTATTTAACAAAAAAAAGACCCTGAAAAACTTCAGGTTTTTGAGAAAATAAAAAAAAACGAAAATTGGTTTTTATTTTCTTTTATCTGAACTACTCAATAGATTTTTTTGTAACTTATACACATTATGTAGGTAATGAAGATGTATTATTTAAAAAAAAAATGGATTTCCAAATATCCTTATAAGTAGTGAAATTTTCACTTTACATTTTTCAATATTTTTTGTCTTATATTTTCGAGATAGGGACACCCACCAATTTTAGTTATATTATGTATAAACTAATATTCTATAATATATATTTTTTTTCAAAAACATTCACTTGGTTCAACATATCCAAAATCAAACAAACTTATCGCCTGGTGTCAATTTTTCAAAACCTCGTATCTAGTTTGTTGATTGATACTGAGATACGAGCTTTATTTTAAGTAGGTATTTGTTACTTAGTTTACTTAGTTGTCAACTGAAGTTATGGTATACCATACATTTGTTGGACTTAATATGCCTAACTACTCGTACAAGACTCGAATAAAAATAACATAAGAGCATCATCGAAATAAAATGTCTATATGTAGTACAAACAGAAACGCAGCAACTGACCATATCGGTAGACCTTATGAACATTGACATAAGGCCTACTGATGGCCAGTTACAGTCTGATTTATTTTTAATCATCCATTTGACACTTCTCTGTTAATGTTTGTAGTGATCTAACGATTGATCGAATCGATTTTATCGACGAACTTTTTTTTCGAATCTGCATGTGTTTTGTGTAAATCAAATATTTTTTGAGCTACGAGCCGTGGGACTCACTGGAGCTTTCTATGTAAAATAAGCTTTCTATGTAAAGACATTTTATTTTGA
This sequence comes from Apotomis capreana, assembly GCA_947623375.1. Taxonomy (NCBI): domain Eukaryota; kingdom Metazoa; phylum Arthropoda; class Insecta; order Lepidoptera; family Tortricidae; genus Apotomis; species Apotomis capreana. The sequence goes on from OX392501.1 coordinate 4,236,652, forward strand.
CGATGCTCATATGTTATTTTATTTTTATTCGAGTCTTGTACGAGTAGTTAGGCATATTAAGTCCAAAAAATGTATGGTATACCATAACGTCAGTTGACAACCAAAACTAAGTAACAAATACCTACTTAAAATAAAGCTCGTATCTCAGTATCAATCAACAAACTAGATACGAGGTTTTGAAAATAACTGTCTGAAAAATTGTCACCAGGCGATAAGTTTGTTTGATTTTAGATATGTCGATCCAAGTGAATGTTTTTGAAAAAAATATATATTATAGAATATTAGTTTATACATAATATAGCTAAAATTGGTGAGTGTCCCTATCTCGAAAATATAAAAAAAATATATTGAAGAATTTAAAGTGAAAATTTCACTACTTATAAGGATATTTGGAAATCCATTTTTTTTTAATAATACATCTTTATTACCTACATAATGTGTATAAGTTACAAAAAAATCTATTGAGTAGTTCAGATAAAAGAAAATAAAAACCAATTTTCGTTTTTTTTTTATTTTCTCAAAAACCTGAAGTATTTCAGGGTCCTTTTTTTGTAAAATAGCATCTTACATCTGGACTAATATATTAGCAAAACGGCAATCGATTTGGCTTCTGGGGCCGATGCCCCATACAAACACGGCTATACCCTTTAGTTTCATGGTAGGAGGAGTCATTGGTCGCTATTGACAAGGTAGTGGCGTCGAGTATATCTGCTGTCAGCTTGGCGTCTGGGACACAGTTTTCCGTCAACGAGCTGGGCGGTCAAGAGTTTAAACGCATTATACAGCGTATATTCATTATTTGAACCCTTCCTAACGGTAACTGTAAAGTTGCCGAAACGTCAGGTTGGCTCAAATAATGAATATACGCTATATAATCCGTTTTAATTGTTTTATTTACATGTCCCAATCTTGTCGTGAAGTCGAGTTCTGCTCGATAAGTTACAGTCTATTCCGTACACCGTAACCTTTTGAGCGCCAGAGACGGCAAATCACGTCGACGGAAACCTATAACCCAGACGTCAAATCGTCATATGCCGCTATACATCATACTATCTGCTGTCAGCTTGGCGTTTGACACAGTTGTATGACACAAAACTGGGCGGCCAAAAAAAATTTTTTGGAACGCGAAAAAGTGAAGCCGCCACAGCAAAAAAAAGAGAAGTGCTCCAAAATCAAAGTGTAGCGGTTTGAATGACAAGGTTTTTGATCAATGAAGTTTTGTCGTCACTAGGCGACGTTGACGTCAGTGGTACAATTTGAAAAGGCGTTGAAAAGGTTAACCAAGAGCAAATGCGGTCACGAAGAGCTACCGGCTGATTAGACCATGAAGTGTACCGATACATGTTGAACAGTAATGAGTATATTTAAGGCGAGTAACCAAACCATTCCAAAATGTACATAAAATGGGTTGGGCAATTTAATTTTCGAGAAGGGACGTAATAAGTTTGCGGCTGACCACTAACAATGTCACACAATCACTTAGTATAACACAATGCTCTTATTTAACTGTCAGTAGGTAAGGTGAGTCGGGGCTATTGTAGCTATGGGGTTATTGTATCTTCTTACCATTATAATGGTCTGTGTATATATAGGATACACAGACCAATGGTATATATACACAATCCTATATATACACAGACCATTTTAAGGGTCACAGACCATTATAATGGTAAGAAGATACAATAACCCCATAGCTACAATAGCCCCGACTCACCTTATGTACATTAAATAAAATTAAAAAATTCTAGCTTTTTAGTTACATTGTTAAACAAAAATACACATTTACCAAAACAAGGATTACCTTTTAAAAATTTAAATGAAAAGGTTGTGCTAAAGATAATTCTGTAAATGAAAAAAGGAGATATAATACAAAAAAAAACAAAATTATGTCAAGGCTCTATAGATGCATTTTGCTAGAATAGGCCAATTTCAAACAACTGGATATCGTTTGATAATCTTATTAAAACTATCATGACACACCATTGATAATTACTAAAAACGGTTTAAACTCAAGCAAAAATTGTCAGGAAAAGCCTGTTATGTCTAACTTATCAGTTCACACTTGTACTAATTACAACTATTTTGGCTATGTACTTAATAGAATTTTTAAATGTACAACGCGGTGTATACTTGCCTATTAATAATAAATTAAATAAAAATAAAAGAGAGTTAAATTACAATAACTTTTTTCTGAAAAATGTGCTCTAAGGTTGAAAGTTGAATATAATATGTAATAATGTTAAAATGTCGTCAAACATGTCGGGTCGTTCCCTTCAATTTTTACGTAAGTTTAAACGGTTTTTAATAATTATTAAATCTCTCTCATTATTAAAATACAAACGAAACAGTTCTGCTGATGAATCGCGAACCGATTCGAAACATATCGATCGATATTCGACTTCTACGACGTGAGAAAACCCGTTTGGTATGTATTTTAATATGTCTGAGACTCCCGAGAGTTTTCTATGCAAAATTATTAAATCTCTTTTGAGTGATAAAAGGTTTAATCTTATTTTTTGTTCAGTCGAGTTCATGTTCTACACACTTACGAGAACAGTGACTCGTAAGTGTGTAGATGTAAATGAACTCGACTGTTCATAGGTATTTATAAGGCTAACTAATTCTATCAGACGGTTATATGCTAAGATGGATGCCATTATTGCTATTGTATAACAAAGCTCTTATGTTACATCAACTGCATAGTATTTAAGAAACGATCACATACACATTATGAAATCATCAGTCGTATATACGAATTCAGTGAAATCATTAAGTTACATACCCACAGTTGTAGTAGGTTTCACTGGTACCATAATTGTCTTCCCGACTTTTGTTTCGTTCCGCATAACATCTTCTTCGAATTTGTATACCCTTGAAAGATAAGAAAATCATTTGAAATTTTCATATCATTTATCATATCGGTAAATCGTGCAATAATGCAATTGTGTAAATAATTCCTTCTTACTTGTCAATTAGAGTAGATGAGATATAAGAGTGTGTGTGTGTGAGAGAGAGAGAGAGAGGGAGAGAGAGAGAGGGAGAGAGAGAGAGGGGGAGAGAGAGAGAGGGGGAGAGAGAGAGAGAGGGAGAGAGAGATAGAGAGAGACGGGGATACTTCTGACGTTACGCCACTACCACCTACTGGATATCCTAGTATCTAGCTCGCACTAAGTCCCTAGCGGGGTGACTCACTTGTAGGGGTTGAGCTCGGCGACGTAGAGCTGGGAGCCGGCAGCCTATCTCGCTGTCCAAAAGTGGAAGAGAGAGAGAGAGAGAGAGAGAGAGAGAGAGAGAGAGAGAGAGAGAGAGAGATATCGAGAGAGGCAGAGAGAATTGGAATATTAATTGACCATAGTTATGCAGAAAGCGACCAGCGTAGATTTTTTGTCAAGGTGACTTAAGTCTTAATCAATGAAAGAGTTTGGTCGCATTTTGCATTATGAAAAAAAAATCTTTGGTCGCTTTCTGCATAACTAAGGTCAATTTTTCGCTGTATTTTTAAGTATATCATAACTATCTCAGGTCAAAGTAAACTTTTGATTCTGACGCAACGCCAATGCCATCTACTGAATATCCTAGAATGTAGCACTAGGTCGCTAGCGCGGTGACTCACTTGTAGGGGGTTGAGCTCGGTGACGTAGAGCCGGCAGCCGGCAGCCTATCAACTTACCAAAAGTGGAATGAATCGGAGAGAGAGAGAGAGAGAGAGGGAGAGAGAGAGAGAGAGAGAGAGAGAGAGAGAGAGAGAGAGAGAGAGAGACGCGGTATATTCATTGTTACCACTATCTCGGTGACTCACCGGTAGGGGTTGAGCTCGGCGACGTAGAGCTGCGCGCCGTCGGCGGTGGCCACGACGTCGTGCGGGTTGCTGAAGTCGCCGGGCGGCGCGAACGTGCCCACCAGCCGCGCCGACGCGAAGTCTACGACGTACCCGCGCACCGGCACGTCGCCGCCGGGACCGTTCACCACGTATAGGCGCCCGCCTAAGGAAACTTTCTCGATTAATACATTAATAATTGTTAAGGGACAACCTTACACAAATCGACCTAGATCCAAACTAAGAAAAGCTGTACTATGGGTATTAGACGATGATATACATAACATATTTAAATACATATATGTATATCATTCATGTCCCAGGAACAAATATTCGGGTTCATCACACAAATATTCGCCCTGGCCGGGATTCGAAGGACTGCCGGCTCAGTAGGTAAGAGTACTACAAACTGCGCCGGCCGCGTCATCGACATAGATGACATGTCAATAATATATCTAATATATGGGACGGGAAAGTAAGTTTTTACCGGATTATCATAAACGGAATTTTAGAGTAAGATCTTGAAGAGAGTGAAAATACGGCACCAATTTGTAGGGGCTGTAGGCCACGCTGAACAGCCTGGGCCCGATGAACCAGTCCTTGAAGTCTGCGAGCCTATAATCGGAACGGAAGAACACTACACCTCCTGTTATCGGCGACAGTGAGTACGTGGTAAAGGAACTGGGGTGAAGGTGTCATTAAACAGTCCTTTGTATACGTTTGGTTACATTGAAGACGATGCTGACCTTTGTAGGGGCTGTAGGCCACGCTGAACAGCCTGGGCCCGATGAGCCAGTTCTTGAAGCCCGCAGCATACGTGCCATTATCGGATCGGAAGCACGCCACGCGCCCCCGTCCCCGGTCTGCCACGCACACTAGCCCCCTTCGTCGAGCGTGACACTTGGTGCTCGTTGAACAAGGGGGAATTGGTGTCATAAATTAAGACACTAAAACACTGTCTGTTTTACCTATAACTGGGGTGAAGGTGTCATTAAACAGTCGTTTGTATACGTTTAGGTACATTGAAGACGATACTGACCTTTGTAGGGGCTGTAGGCCACAGTTCTTGAGTCCTGCGGCATACGTGTCAGTATCCGAACGGAAGCACGCCACGCGCCCCCGTCCCCGGTCTGCCACGCACACTAACCCCTGTCTTCGAAGAGCGTAAACGCTTGGAGCTCATTGAACAAGGTGGGATTGGTGTAAAACACTATCTGTTTTACCTATAACTGGGGTGAAAGTGTCATTAAGCAGCCGTTTGGGAAAAGGCCGCATAGAACGCGTTGTCATCGCTAGAGTTAGAATAAGTTGAGTCTAAGTCGAGGTGCATTGAAGACGATACTGACCTTTGTAAGGACTGTAGGCCACACTGAACAGCCTGGGCCCTATGAGCCAGTTCTTGAAGCCCGCAGCATACGTGCCGTTATCGGAACGGAAGCACGCCACGCGCCCCCGTCCCCGGTCGGCCACGCACACTAACCCCCTTCGTCGAGCGTGACACTTGGTGCTCATTGAACAAGGGGGGATTGGTGTAAAACACTATCTGTTTTACCTATAACTGGGGTGAAAGTGTCTTTAAGCAGCCGTTTGGGAAAAGGCCGCATAGAACGCGTTGTCATCGCTAGAGTATGAATAAGTTGAGGCTAGGTCGAGGTGCATTGAAGACGATACTGACCTTTGTAAGGGCTGTAGGCCACACTGAACAGCCTGGGCCCGATTAGCCAGTTCTTGAAGCCCGCAGCATACGTGCCATTATCGGAACGGAAACACGCCACGCGCCCCCGCTCGCGGTCGGCCACGCACACTAACCCCCTATCCTCGGCGAGCGTGAGCGCGTGCGGCACTTGGAACGCGAAGGGAGAGTTGCCGTAATCTAAGGGAAGAAATGGAAGTACTTTGAATCTTTTTTTTTTATGTCATAGGGGGCAAACGAGCAAACGAATCGCCTGATGGAAAGCGATTACCGTCGCCCATAGACACCTGCAACACCTACCTACCTACTCTTAACATGTGTATATAATCAGGCCCGGACTTAAGAGAGCTAGGGACCCTAGGCAATTGGCATTTGGGGCCCCCGTCCCTATCTCAAAATAGCTTTCAGCAAAATAAATCTAGGAAGTAGTATTTTAAGTGATGAATAAGTGAGTGAATAAGAACATAAGTGTGGTGCAAGTCCTGCTTCAGGGACTGGGGCCCCTAGACCGGCTAGGCCCCTAGGCCCGGGCCTTGTGGGCCTAGGGGTAAATACGGCACTGTATGTGATTCAATGTTTACTTAAATTATTTCAATATATAATAATGTGGCAATTCTAATATCGAAAATTGTAACTTGTCTTTTGTCATAAAATTGTACACCGCGTTACGGTTGATTGTGATGTACCCTAACTTGACATAAGACCTTTATAACTAACTCACAATATTACAATAAATGATTTGAATTTCAACTATGAGTCGTCTAATAATCATAAATGTTCTAGTCAGCTTAAATCCTTTGCCGTACACTTAATTTATGGTAATTGGCAAATTACCTGGTGTACGGATGGATGACACATCTGAATAAATTATCTATTCATATACTAAAGTACTCTACATGACGTGTTGCTACATTAAACTCGGTACGAACGGATGTATCAAATTACATGTGTTATAGTTAAGCATCGGATGATGGAATGCGTTTACATGGGCGTCGCCAAGGGGGGGCAGGGGGGGGCAGCTGCCCCCCCCTAGAGATCCAAAAATATGTCCAATCACTTGACTTGTCTGATCGATCATTCTTGCACATCGAAACTCAAATGAATTCAGTACCAGGCCAGGTCAGGGGCTAAAGGAAGATCGTTGGGCTACCGTCAGTAAAGCTCACGGAAAGTGACTCTACGAAACGCGTACACTACGAGAGAGTTTGTTCCGAAATTACTGAAATTTGTTTTTCTTTACGTTTCCAGTCCCATTACTACCCGTCATTTTGACAAGAAATGCGACCGGTAGGCGAGAACATACGAAAATACGAAAGAACGTTTGGCCAAGTTGTAACGGAGATGCTTCACTCGCTCGGTTGATGAAGCTTTGTGATTTTGCGGTCTATTGGGCAACCTTGAGTCTGTACTCGTCGCGTCCAGCCAGTGGATCTTCGTATCGTGGCAAGATCTTTGGGTCCCATGACTCGTGATTTTCCGCACATGCATCAAAATGTATTAATTGAATGATTGTTTTTCAATTTATGTTATTGCTAATGAAAATTTTCCCGCTCGCTGCGCTCGCGTTAATTTTTATCTAGCTTTATTTTGATCCTTCCTCTCGAAAAATGTCACGTTAAGCTCGCGTTTGATCTAACTATAAGTATTATTAACCGTCCCCTTCCAAAAAATTGTCGCGCTCGCTACGCTCGCGTTTTATCTGTCTATAAGTATTATTAATCGTCCGATTCCAAAAAATGTCGCGCTCGCTACGCTCGCGTTTGATCTGAATAAGTATTATTAACCGTCCCCTTCCAAGAAATGTCGCGCTCGCTACGCTCGCGTTTCGTCTATCTATAAGTATTATTAAACGTCCCCCTTCAAAAAAATTTGCGCTCGCTACGCTCGCGTTTTATCGGACTAAAAGTGCTATTAACGGTCCCCTTCCAAAAAAAATCGCGCTCGCTACGCTCGCGTTTCCATCTCCGTATATTATGACCATTATGATTATGACTGAAAACCGAAATCCACTTCTACTTTTATGTGCTGGGTGCAACCTCCTATCCTCTAGCAAGGTTGTACCTTCCTTCCTTTTTTCCTCATTCTGCATTTATATCAACTTGCCCCCCCCTGGACCTTCGGCTGGCGACGCCCTTGTGCGTTTATACCTAAACTTTGACGGCGGCTTTGGTGTTCAGTTGTAGGTATAGGCGGCTTTGTTTGAGGTATGACTGAGATAGCATTAGGATTTTGACAACTTTAGGTAAATATCCACCTGAATTTCCGATCCCTAGTTATAGTTCATGTGACAGGAAATCCTAATGCAGCGCCATCTGCTGGTAAACATTTTTTTGTCCGCTCATCACACTGAAACGATTGAACGGATTATACCAATTTTGGTATAGGGATAGCTGGATATCCAAATGCGATTGATTATAAGATGCTTTTTACACGACTAAAGTAAAGCATAAAAGTGATACCGCCCGGCCGGCGACCATATGAGTGAGCAAGAAACCTCGCTCGGACTTTCCGCTCCCTCCTATGGCCGCCGCTCGCTCCGCTGGTCGCACGAAGTCATAGCCGAGCCGTTACGTGGACGAAGTAGCGGAAATCTTCTAGTTTGAAATAAACTGACAAATACAAAAATGTACGAGGGCACAGTCACGAGTCCGATTCGAACACAATACAATACAATAGAGCCGAGCGTGCCTCAACCCGAGGCTGCCTCAAATCCGTACGCAACTTAAGAAGCCTTATTCCTTTTAAAATGCTGATTGCTTTAGACATTTTTCTCTATGATCAAACATGTTTCTTATCATATTATTGATGTTACTGAACAGGGATATTGGGATTTACTGGTATACATTTAAAACCTTACAGTTTGAATTTTTCATTGATAATTTTTGTTTCAAAAACTACTCGAAATTGACAAAATTCACGCGGAAAATTTGTTTTTTCAACTTATTTTCGACTGCACGCAATAAAAGTATGAAATAGCTATGTTACTGCCTAGAACTCGGGGAAAAGCATTATTCACTTAAAAAAATTGGTTGAAATTATCAATATATTTACCTCCTGTTGTTTACCTCTGCCTGTTATTTGAATGTATCTCATGTTGTGTTGTATACTCCTTGATGTTGGAGCTGTGCAATAAAGAGTATTTGTATTTTGTATATTTGTCATAATATGAAAAAAAATATTAAAAGGAATAAGGCCTCATAATGTTGTTAATAAATAAATATAATCATAGGTACTCACGGCGCCCCCACTGTAGCAGCAGTTCCCCGTCTGCCGAAAACTTCATAATACGAGTGTTGCAGTAGCCATCCGCCACGAAGAACTCTCCCGAGCTCAGCACAGCCACCGCACTCGGCTTGCAGAAGTGACGCTCGTCGTCGCCTGGCACGAACCTACACACATTCCATTCAAGTTGTATATACAACTTAAAAATATCCTTCCTGAAAATATAACTTGGATCTCTTCAAGTCGAGAGTGAAAAGGCATCTTCTAGCCAAGCATAGTCCATCTTAGGCCTTATTGTCACTTAACATCAGGTTCAATCGAGGTTAAATGCATGGCTATTTTGAATAAAAAAAAAGAAAAAAATGGGCAAGTGCGAGCCCGACTCGCGCATGAAGGGTTCCGTACCTATACCTACATATATATAATCTATAACAAGTTTGTTGTATGGGAGCCCCCCTTAAATATTGATTTTATTTTATTTTTAGTATTTGTTGTTATAGCGGCAATAGTAATACATCATCTGTGAAAATTTCAACTATCTAGCTATCACCGTTGTTGATATACAGCCTGGTGACAGACGGACGGACGGACGGACTGACGGACGGACGGGCGGACAGCGAAGTCTCAGTAATAGGGTCCCGTTTTTACCCTTTGGGTACGGAACCCTAAAAACATAACAGGGGGTTTTACTACCCACGTTATATTGTGGATTTTTGGTGGTAAGTACTAATTTATTTTACTGGCAATGACAAATCACGGATTATTATTATTAATGATGTATTTATAAATCTCATCTGTAACGTATCATCTCAAATTGTGTTCATAGGCCCTCACGATACGAGTACAGGCTCGACCTAGTGTGCAAAATACTCTCTATATAAACTGTCATGCTTAAAATAATAATATTGCTTTGCAAATCCGCGATTATATCGCAGATTGTTATTTTAAGTAATATGTATTTCCGCAAAGTAACGCGTTATTAATTTAATTATTTAAACCGTCATTCATATACTTGTGTACCTAAGCATGCAATACTTTTTGTAGACGTTTTGCACGGAACTGTTTATACTTAAGTTGTATACTTTAATGAATAAATAAATAGATTGAGTACTTATATTCTTTGACTCACACCGTCACAAGTACCTAAAGCCTTGGACACACGAACGAACAAAATAACGAACGTAATCTGTAAACACATGAATCGTCTTGACTACAGGACACGCGCGTACTTACCACTAACGAACATCAAACACTAGTTTGCCCTTCGGGGGCAACTCGGCCCACTCACAGCCCGCGGGCCCAGTTGACAGTTGAGTTATGGATTCGTGTTAACCATTTTTTTGTTTGTCGTGCGTACACGGCTTATTACATCGCGTTTCGAGTATTGGTGGACAAACAGAATTACCACTTTAGAATAAATACGTATAGAATGAGTCTTCATACAAAAGATTTGTGACTGATGAAGCTGCTTTTGCTTTTTTCGCTGACAGGTCCTACGTGCTCTGACCGCCTAAATTCCTATTAGGTATACGAGGTTTCTCGGGGGCACTTCCGCTAGTTCGTACAGCTCATGTCGTTGGATGTACTTGGAAACCGGCTGTATAGCCATGACCGCGTCCGTCACCGCCACCTAGACGCTGCCTCGTTAGCCCATTGTGAAGTTGTATATGCTATGGAATGTTCTGAACCTGGACAAAGGGGTATACTCACTTCTCCCCCAGCACTATTTCAGGCTCCTCCCTTTTCTTCGGGCTGAACTTGAACACCTGATGCAGTGCCACGTCCGTCACCCACACGTTGCCCTGCTTGTCCACTGTGATGCCGTGGGGCATGTAGAAACTGTGAAAAATTATCTATTAGTTGACCTAATAGGATACTTGACACATTCTTGAAATGGCTAATATTTATCTTACTAGCACAAAAAAAAATACCTATTGTATTTTATTGAGCTACAAACCTAAATTTGATTAATTGAAAATATAAATTTCATGAAATTTCTTTAGCTTATCTGTGCGACATAGGCGTTCCCGAAAATAAAGACCAGTAATGCACTCTTATCTATGATGCGAATGACGTTTTAGTTTTAAGTGTTTTTTTTTTACTGGATTGTTGACGTTACTTTCAAGGCTGAAAATGGCGGACTGCGTTTTAACCATTTCAAAATACAGAATAAAAATCATATTTTCAATTTCAATTTGTTCAGCCATCTACACGATGATTCTTAATCGGTGATCAGGAGTAGAAAAATAATCATATAAATAAATATCAGACAAATAACCACTAGATACATGGTCATCCTACATAAATTATTGAAAGTGCCTTCGCTTTGGCGGGAAATTAAACGAATTTTTCTACGACAAGTAATTACTCATAAATTGTCATAGCCATTAAATTATTAACAGTGTACCTCAGAGTACAGATTAGTAGGCTTTCAAGGTTTACTTGTTTAGTAGGTTCGATGTTCGATAAGTTCGGAATTATTCCAAATGGCGGAGATATGGTGGTGAAAAACGTAAAAAATATAAATTTCAGCTGTTTTGAAACAATCTCGCGTGGTGAACAACTCACAAGAGCTCTTAGTTAATTAAGTTTTTTAAGTTGACGCCTGACTGATAGTAATGACCTATTCAACAAATGATAAGCAGATTGTTTACCGCATTCGGGAATTTCCCGCGGCGTAAGCAAAACAACCGCAGATAAAAGCATCTGGATGCCAATTGCTGTCTTATGTCACTCACGCGCTTCCAGTTTCCTAAGTCACATATAAGAACTTACATATAATTCTTCGAATAAAAAAACGGAACACACAGTATAACTTTCCTGGTCGCCAAGTCGCTAAAGTGTATTTGTATTGTGTCTCAAGTAAAATAATCTTTGTACTTATTATATCATTGTCATTAGTTTACATATGTATAAAATAAATTTTCCTAAAATCTAAACTATACTTAAGTTATGTTAGATTTAGCATAGCATCGGTGTTATCTTGGTATTATTATAATAAAATAATAATAATATCTTGTTATGTTGTGGACTTTTAAATTACTTTGCAAATTTCGTAAACACTAAATTATTGTCTCCCGCCCTAAGCAGGCTATCCCCACGCGTTTCGGCCGCGCGAAACATTCCGATCTCTAAGTGCCAACCCCGCGCTACAAAATGCCAGTGGGCTGCCACGCCTCGCGGCGAGCGGACGGCGTACAGTTAACGTTTCCCGCGCAACCTGTGCTGTACGATGTCGAAAAATAAAAGTCGGGCATATTGTTTTTGTGGCAACAAAGACGATTGAAAATGATTTCATTTGTTCCAGAACACATTAAACTCTCCGGAATAAAAGATTTTGTTTAAGAATTAACGTTTACTGGGGCACTATTGACGCGTAACTATTAAAGTCTGGGTATTTCTCTAAAAATCTTTATGGGGCCGCCTAGCTTTTTTTCGAATTAATTGTGTTGGTTTGATTCCATGCTGTGTTGTTATTACTGAATGTTTAGTTATACAATCAATAAGTAAAATATTTAAAGATTCACTCTATTATTCGTTATGTTTTAGAAACACGATTACTTGTAGTTTTCTCGATAGTTTTTTTTAGTTACCTCAAAAAAGCAACGTCAACCCTTAGTATGTCATGAATACTGCAGGGAAAGTTATCAGTTTTTTTTAATAATAACATAACGAGATGTTAACTATAATGTATACGTCTTACATTTTCAAAATCTGTATTATTTTAATAATTAAACCGAAAAAACATGATTTTCGCGGCTCCCAGCAGAGATGGGCAAAAGTTAATCGATTAACGATTAAGATTAACTTTTTTAATCTCAATTAACGATTAAAATTGACGATTAGTTAATCTAATCGTACGAGTTCCGATTGATTTAATCTCGAAAGATTAAGTTAACTGTCGATTAATTTTTAGCGATTAAATTTTTAAGCGTTTAATTAATTCGATTAACTTTCTCTTAAATTAATATTAGGATAAATAAGAAGACTTTTTGTAAGTCCAAGTCCCTGCCTAGAACATCTTAGAGTACCGCACTATAAAAAACCATCTTGTATTACTGTAACAAGAGGGAAGAGCGGAGAGCGGCGTGCGGAGAACGGAAAGCAGAGAAGCGGAAAGAGGGAACGGTCGGATGCAAAGGTTTGAACAGGGTCTTTTTAAAGAAAAAGACCCCGTTCAAACCGTGTAGAGAATGGTGTTCAATCGTCCTGAAGTGGGCAACCCAGTGGGAATCGGGTTGTATGGTCGCCACGCCTCTGCTGACTAGACTGGTTGACCAAACGAGCGAAGGCACGAGAAAAAGCTAGCGTTTACATAACGGAGGCAACCCTAGCGCACATTCCAATGACGTTGCGTCACCCGCGGGAGGGGGCATCGATAGCGGTGGCAACGCCTGCCGTCCAAACAAGTGGGGTATCTGTTACGTAGTAACTTGTATATAATCTGTGCCCTAAGGCAGACGCAGTCCATAGCATCGCTGAAGGGGAAGTTAAAGAAATTGTGGCTGTCGAACGAATGATTAGATTGCTGTTTTTGTTATAATTATGATTGTATTTCTGTTAGATATAATGTATTTATATAGACATTACGTAATATGTATTATATTGACTGTTTGCCTATCTCTCTCTCTCTTTTGGTTTTGCATTTTCATGTGTAAGTGTAAAGTTATCCTCCTTCGTATTGTACATGTTGCTTTGCTTGTCTACCATTTACAGTTGTGTTTAGCACTAATTTACTCAAAGGTTAACTGGAAGAGATCCCTTATAGGGAACAGTTCGTCTTTTGAAGTGTATTTCTTGTTTTGTGTACAATAAAGTGTTTACACACATACAAACTAAATTACTAGTACAAAAAAAATACTCACAGATTCTTCCCCCACATGTCCACCAGTTCCCCGGTATCGTTAAACACCAGCACGGTGGGGTGCGGTATGGGCGGCTCCCCGATATTCTGGTATACATGGCGCTGGGAGAAAGTGTTCGCGTCCCAGGTGTTGGAGGCGCGGTGGAACACCAGCACCTGGCCCGCGGCGTCCAGCGCCACGCCGGACACCTGGCCCATCTTGATGTTGGGGTCCGGCCAGTTGCTGACGAGCTGGGGGGCTGGAATTGTACACGGTCAGCGTTTTGTTAAAAGTAACCGGCCACAATCCACTTTTCCTTGTTGTAATTCTGTCCCGTGACCCAGCTAGGGGAATGAATTATTTTTACAAGCTTTTATTTAACTTGCAATGTATGTTTAATGTATGTTTGTTCGGGTGAAATCTTGTAACTCAATTTTGAAGCAGATATCGTCAACCGATTGAGCTGAAATTTTGCATACTTACTTAACTTTGATGACAATACAATAATATGGTACCATGGGGCTGATCTGATGATGGAGCCGGAAGGTGGCCATAGGAACTCTATAATAGAAAAAGCAATCCTACCGAGCTTGGGCTCTGTAGAATCGTCTCAGTGAGCATTTGATGGATATCCAAAGAAAAGTACAGTCGGCTATAAAAGTTTGCCACTAAAATGTAATTTTTGACAGAAACTTTTATTTTTATTAAAGCAGTAACGTCTGCTAACGTAAACCAAAAGTTTACAATACAGCGAAAAATTTAATGGTTCAGGCAGGATTCGAACCTGCGTCACCAACGCCAACACGGGCGTCCTGCCAACAGGACCACCGAACCAGATGCCAGAGCCATTGAATTTTTCAACCAGTTGCTTCTACATGCCTACGGCGCTACGATGCCACCCTTTAGAAAAGTGTTGAAAATGTATATTCCTGGTATTGTCAGTAGAGTCTACACAAGAATAGGCTTATAACTGTTGAAATTACATTAAACTAAAATTTTTGGTAAATATAACTGCTAATAACTGTAGTTTTAAAGAGTGATCCAGAGGACATTAATACCAGGGGTTTTCAGTGCATGAATGATTTAACATCATGCTAACAGTAGGCATAAATTCATTTGTGCACCGAAAACCCTGAGGTATGATGATGATAGAGTATACAACTCACCATGTTCCAGCTTTCCTAGTGCAGCCTTAACCTTGGCATATTGCGCCTGCTGGTCATTGTAGAAGCCTTGAGGATAATAGCCTTCATCGGGATACTATAACATACAAAAAAAATCATATTAGGTGTACAGTAAGCAGCACTTGAATACCCTTTCTTTTCTTCTTCTTTGCTATAGTACATTTTAGTATACATTTTAGTTTAGTATTCTAATTTCAAAATTGAATAATTATCCTAATTACGATATTTAAATAAAATAAAATAAAATTTATAAAAAAAGAATTGTTTTGGGTCCTGTAATAATATAGTAATGAAATTAGTTTAAACTCAACAATATTTGAAAATTTGAAATGTTATCAATCCTGGTGTATAAGACGGCGAATAACATCTTAGTGATAACATGTTTGGTTAATTTAAGCAGACCAGGTTTAACTATTTTAAGTAACGAAATATGATTTCCATTGAAATCAATTAAATAAATAAAAAAAGCAAGGTTTTCAGGCATTCAACCTTTTTTTATACATAAAATTTAATATAAGTAGGTATATAAAAAAAGTTTATAAGTTTGTTTAACTTTACATAAAAAATATGTACAATATACATATGACTTAATCTTAAAATTAATCTAAATCCTGTTTCTAGGGCCACACTAAAATATAATATAAAACTAAAGCCTTATTTTAAATTGTGGTTGCCAAATTCCTTAGTGTTATGCTACATTATTCAAGTTTTAAAGCAAATTTTGTACGCAATAGTTTCATGATATTAATAAATCAAGTATACAATAATTACATGTTTTAATAATCCTTACCCTTAGTCCTAAAATGGAATTAATAGCACAACACAACACGACGGCTATCTGGATCGCATAATACGGTATAAATACATCTGTAACTTGCATATTAACAATGTAATAAATCCACCGAGTCTAATACGTTTCGTTTGTTTTGCTATTGATTCAATTTTTTAATCAACAAGTACTATGCGTGCTTATCAATTTTATCACCATCCACACCACAGATAGAGCAAACACTCGATGAGATGACGTCTTCTTTTTAGTGACGTACGCATCGGTAAGGTAACGATATCGATTTTAACCGGTTTTCTGGGAATAAGACGTTTCAAAATAAAAGTTCTTTTTTACGCTAGACGTATGCAGAGACCGGGGTATGGGATATGTCTACGTATAGTCGTATATACTTTTGTAGCTTTGCACCTTGGTTATACCACCAGGTCAGCCGGCGCAGCAGCGGAAGTGGCGGCAAATGCGTGAGAAATACTCCGCTCTCAACAATTACTTATTTGTCCCACTTGCGGTGGAAACTACCGGTATTTAGGGCTCAGATGCCAAGAAGTTCCTGAGGGAAGTTGGGTGTCGGTTTCGGAAGAGAGGTCATGATCATGACACCTGTTCCGAGTCATTCTTGGTGCAGAGGCGGTCCATCGCGATCCAGTGCGGTAACGCGGCGAGCGTGTTGGGCACTAGCGCCAGGAACGATTCGGGGCGGGCTTTTTGATTACATAATTTAGTGAGGTTTAGTTATTAGTTTTATTGTTTAAGTTTTGTTATTTTATAAATAAATAAAAAAATATTTTTCTTTTGTTTTAGACTGGAGGAGCGTACTGGCTCGTCTCGAAGAACGCGTTATAGCAATAGCCGAGGTCTTTTTAGGGTTCCGTACCCAAAGGGTAAAAACGGGACCCTATTACTGAGACTTCGCTGTCCGTCCGTCTGTCACCAGGCTGTATCTCAAGAACGGTGATAGCTAGACAGTTCAATTTTTCACAGATGATGTATTTCTATTGCCGCTATAACAACAAATAAAATAAAATAAATATTTAAGGGGGGCTCCCATACAACAAACTTGTTATAGATTATGGTACGGAACCCTTCATGCGCGAGTCGGACTCGCACTTGCCCATTATTTTTTATACTTGGGCTGATGTTAATGTTATTAATTCATATACATAAAATCCCTGCTATATCTAGACGTTATTAGCGTGAATCTTCGGTAAATTATTAATCGCTGTCATAATGCCATCCTCTCTATTACAAAAATACAATTTCGAGAGGGAAGAGCGACATAGAAATGTTGGTGACAATAACCATTATACTAGAGGTAGCAAGAAAGAACAGCACAGTGGGGTAGGCCAATAATAGTAATGTGCTCTGATAAAAGAATTCGTCATACCAAGATTTGTGACGTTATAATGTAACTAGCGTCGCACAAGATAGGCACGTAAGATCCATATAATAATTTACGTCACGTTAGAGAAAATCGCGTCTAAATCGATAGATGTCGAGTTGTTTGCAAAGCCAACGACTTGGTTTTATGTGATGTGATATGGTTATGTATTAAATACACTCTTGTTTCGAATAATCTTTTTCTATGAATACTGGAGGAGGACCCTACGCTCGGGAAGGGTAGGGTGAATAAATGTGACATTGTTATGCTTTACACTAAGTTTGTTTATTAATTCACATACACGATAAAAGTGGCGTGCCACTGACCGGCGCGCGGCGGGAGCGGCGGCCGCCGCCACGAGTGGCTACGACGCACCCGCGATACTGTCGCTCCTCACCTCACGCCGGATCCAAGTGTCACAATTTCCTTATATCATAATCCAGAAAGCATTTAGTTTTCCGTTTGCTTCATAAGAAAAACTTTGTATCCTTTCCATTCGCCTCTTTGCAATAACTGTCTTGCTTCTTTCTGAACTCTCAGAGCCTTCCTCACGTTTACAAGACGCTTTTGTTTTGTCTGGCCGTCGCACCCGTTTAAGGACATAATTTGAGTGTGAACTTTATTGGCCATATTATTTCGAATCTGGTTACAACCGACGTTAACTCGCCTTTTTAATAACTCCGAGTGGAAACATGTGAGTTGCTCCAATAATTTCTTAACCTTATCGGGTTTCCCTTGTGCCTGTTGCTCGAAGTTAAGATTCGTCGGTTTCTCTATGTCGGTCGACTGAACGCATGGGTTTATTTGCAGAGCCCTAGCAAGAGCCTTCTTCGACCTCCTTTTCTTTTTCACGGGTAGCGAAGCTACACCCTGCGATTTGGTCTTCTTGTTGATTATAATAGGTTTAGTTTGCTTCGAATAAAACATCTGCACCAGATCTTTATAATCATCTCGCTGTAGACCCGTGAATATAGTTTGGTAATGCTGGCTTATCTCTGTCCGGAGCGGCAAGGGTACGTTCTGGTTGCGGATATTGGTGACCTTCTCCTGTAGACTGTGCAGGGCGCGCAGGCGCTCGGCCCCGCCGGCCAGGCCGGCTTGACCCAGGAGAACCATATTCAACTTCTTCAGCATTTCAGTTATATGCTTCCTGTTATTAAGTAGCTGCTGCGGACTAATAACTTTCATGCTCTTTATAGAATCGTGACGGTTTTGTAAAAACTTTAACTCTTTAAAGATCGCTCTGGGATTACCGATGTCCCCTTTGAGCGACTCGAAAGCACTATTGAGCTTGCGCAAAACGTCGTTTTTCTTTTTCGGCATCATGTGGGCGAAATTAAAGCTCTCTTCGTTCTGAGGCCCAGTTCTCTTGACCAGCAGGGAGCCGGTTTTCCACGCCCGGAGGCCCGACTGGAAAGTCTCCTGGTCGCCTACCGTGCCGATTACGGTCAGAAACGAGCCGGACTGATCGACGCACACGTCCACGTTGTACGCTCTCATGCTGTCGGCCATCCACTCCTGGCCCTGGCGCGTCTGCAGCTCGTCCAGCATGTCCTTGGACAGGTAGAGGCGGGCGGAGGTGCGCACGTCGCTGGTGTCGGACACCTCGTTGTCCTGGATAACTTGACCGCTCTTGTCGTGGTTAGATCCGACGGGGATGAACTCCGGGGCCCTCTCCGGCTCCAGACTCGTCTCGACGACTTCGGTTTGGAGATCGCCCTCGCTCTGAGAATTCGTCTGTTTCGGTTCCGTCCGCCCGGGCTCGCTCTCGGACGTCATCCTCTTCTTGTTGACGTGGGTCTCGTGCGCCGTGGGGGACTTGGAGACGCGCTTCTTGTGGGTGGCGGGGGTCTTGAGGGCCTCGACGTGTGTGGGCGGGTAGACGCGCCAGTAGCGCGCGACGCGCGGCGCGTGCACGGGCAGCGAGCACAGCGGCAGGAAGGAGCGGCACGCGTGCGCGAGGTGGCCGCGGCGCGCGCAGCCGCTGCACTGCAGCTGGTACTGGGGCTTCTCCGAGCACGCCTCCAGCGGCATGTTCTCGTCGATCTGTAATGAGAGGTCGCATATAAATAAGGAATTTTATCTAGCTCCGAATAGGAGTTATCGCCAAAATCTGTCACGTTCGGTTGTCATGTGAATAGAAAGGAAGTCGAGGGAGAATCTAAGTAAGAGCATTGATAACCTGTTGGCGATGCTTATATTTGGGCATTTAATGTGCCGTTTCGACCAGGATGTTGTCGTTCATTCAAATATTTACATTCACTTGTAGTTTCTAAACAACATGGAGGTCTTTAGGCCATGTTTAGATGACAAGCGCTCAACGCGTGACTATAACTCCATACAAAAAAGCGCGTAATCTAATGTATATAGTGGTATTTATTAGCGTTATCAAAACGCGCGGGGAGCGCTTGTTATCTGAACATGGCCTAAAGAAATCCATGTTGTTCAGAAACTCCCAGTGAATGTAAATATTTTCTGGGAACATATATACAGTGAACGGACCTAATCCATACTAATATTATAAATGCGAAAGTGTGTCTGTCTGTCTGTCTGTCTGTCTGTTACCTCTTCACGCTAAAACCGCTGGAAATTTGGTATATACATAGTTTCAGTCCCGGGAAAGGACATAGGATACTTTTCATCCCGAATAAATGTAGTGTTCCCGTGGGATGAGCGGGTAACACCGCGGAGCACAGCTAGTATTATATATAGAGTGAGCGGACCGTGTTGTGGTAGCGGCGCCAGATGTCGGGGCAGTGCGAGGCGGGGTGGCCGCGCTGGCCGCACTCCGCGCACGCCAGCTGCCGCCACGGCGCGCAGTTGCGGCACATCGTCGAGTACATGAAGTTATATATTATATATAGAGTGAGCGGACCGTGTTGTGGTAGCGGCGCCAGATGTCGGGGCAGTGCGAGGCGGGGTGGCCGCGCTGGCCGCACTCCGCGCACGCCAGCTGCCGCCACGGCGCGCAGTTGCGGCACATCGTCGAGTACATGAAGTTATATATTATATATAGAGTGAGCGGACCGTGTTGTGGTAGCGGCGCCAGATGTCGGGGCAGTGCGAGGCGGGGTGGCCGCGCTGGCCGCACTCCGCGCACGCCAGCTGCCGCCACGGCGCGCAGTTGCGGCACATCGTCGAGTACATGAAGTTATATATTATATATAGAGTGAGCGGACCGTGTTGTGGTAGCGGCGCCAGATGTCGGGGCAGTGCGAGGCGGGGTGGCCGCGCTGGCCGCACTCCGCGCACGCCAGCTGCCGCCACGGCGCGCAGTTGCGGCACATCGTCGAGTACATGAAGTTATATATTATATATAGAGTGAGCGGACCGTGTTGTGGTAGCGGCGCCAGATGTCGGGGCAGTGCGAGGCGGGGTGGCCGCGCTGGCCGCACTCCGCGCACGCCAGCTGCCGCCACGGCGCGCAGTTGCGGCACATCGTCGAGTACATGAAGTTATATATTATATATAGAGTGAGCGGACCGTGTTGTGGTAGCGGCGCCAGATGTCGGGGCAGTGCGAGGCGGGGTGGCCGCGCTGGCCGCACTCCGCGCACGCCAGCTGCCGCCACGGCGCGCAGTTGCGGCACATCGTCGAGTACATGAAGTTATATATTATATATAGAGTGAGCGGACCGTGTTGTGGTAGCGGCGCCAGATGTCGGGGCAGTGCGAGGCGGGGTGGCCGCGCTGGCCGCACTCCGCGCACGCCAGCTGCCGCCACGGCGCGCAGTTGCGGCACATCGTCGAGTACATGAAGTTATATATTATATATAGAGTGAGCGGACCGTGTTGTGGTAGCGGCGCCAGATGTCGGGGCAGTGCGAGGCGGGGTGGCCGCGCTGGCCGCACTCCGCGCACGCCAGCTGCCGCCACGGCGCGCAGTTGCGGCACATCGTCGAGTACATGAAGTTATATATTATATATAGAGTGAGCGGACCGTGTTGTGGTAGCGGCGCCAGATGTCGGGGCAGTGCGAGGCGGGGTGGCCGCGCTGGCCGCACTCCGCGCACGCCAGCTGCCGCCACGGCGCGCAGTTGCGGCACATCGTCGAGTACATGAAGTTATATATTATATATAGAGTGAGCGGACCGTGTTGTGGTAGCGGCGCCAGATGTCGGGGCAGTGCGAGGCGGGGTGGCCGCGCTGGCCGCACTCCGCGCACGCCAGCTGCCGCCACGGCGCGCAGTTGCGGCACATCGTCGAGTACATGAAGTTATATATTATATATAGAGTGAGCGGACCGTGTTGTGGTAGCGGCGCCAGATGTCGGGGCAGTGCGAGGCGGGGTGGCCGCGCTGGCCGCACTCCGCGCACGCCAGCTGCCGCCACGGCGCGCAGTTGCGGCACATCGTCGAGTACATGAAGTTATATATTATATATAGAGTGAGCGGACCGTGTTGTGGTAGCGGCGCCAGATGTCGGGGCAGTGCGAGGCGGGGTGGCCGCGCTGGCCGCACTCCGCGCACGCCAGCTGCCGCCACGGCGCGCAGTTGCGGCACATCGTCGAGTACATGAAGTTATATATTATATATAGAGTGAGCGGACCGTGTTGTGGTAGCGGCGCCAGATGTCGGGGCAGTGCGAGGCGGGGTGGCCGCGCTGGCCGCACTCCGCGCACGCCAGCTGCCGCCACGGCGCGCAGTTGCGGCACATCGTCGAGTACATGAAGTTATATATTATATATAGAGTGAGCGGACCGTGTTGTGGTAGCGGCGCCAGATGTCGGGGCAGTGCGAGGCGGGGTGGCCGCGCTGGCCGCACTCCGCGCACGCCAGCTGCCGCCACGGCGCGCAGTTGCGGCACATCGTCGAGTACATGAAGTTATATATTATATATAGAGTGAGCGGACCGTGTTGTGGTAGCGGCGCCAGATGTCGGGGCAGTGCGAGGCGGGGTGGCCGCGCTGGCCGCACTCCGCGCACGCCAGCTGCCGCCACGGCGCGCAGTTGCGGCACATCGTCGAGTACATGAAGTTATATATTATATATAGAGTGAGCGGACCGTGTTGTGGTAGCGGCGCCAGATGTCGGGGCAGTGCGAGGCGGGGTGGCCGCGCTGGCCGCACTCCGCGCACGCCAGCTGCCGCCACGGCGCGCAGTTGCGGCACATCGTCGAGTACATGAAGTTATATATTATATATAGAGTGAGCGGACCGTGTTGTGGTAGCGGCGCCAGATGTCGGGGCAGTGCGAGGCGGGGTGGCCGCGCTGGCCGCACTCCGCGCACGCCAGCTGCCGCCACGGCGCGCAGTTGCGGCACATCGTCGAGTACATGAAGTTATATATTATATATAGAGTGAGCGGACCGTGTTGTGGTAGCGGCGCCAGATGTCGGGGCAGTGCGAGGCGGGGTGGCCGCGCTGGCCGCACTCCGCGCACGCCAGCTGCCGCCACGGCGCGCAGTTGCGGCACATCGTCGAGTACATGAAGTTATATATTATATATAGAGTGAGCGGACCGTGTTGTGGTAGCGGCGCCAGATGTCGGGGCAGTGCGAGGCGGGGTGGCCGCGCTGGCCGCACTCCGCGCACGCCAGCTGCCGCCACGGCGCGCAGTTGCGGCACATCGTCGAGTACATGAAGTTATATATTATATATAGAGTGAGCGGACCGTGTTGTGGTAGCGGCGCCAGATGTCGGGGCAGTGCGAGGCGGGGTGGCCGCGCTGGCCGCACTCCGCGCACGCCAGCTGCCGCCACGGCGCGCAGTTGCGGCACATCGTCGAGTACATGAAGTTATATATTATATATAGAGTGAGCGGACCGTGTTGTGGTAGCGGCGCCAGATGTCGGGGCAGTGCGAGGCGGGGTGGCCGCGCTGGCCGCACTCCGCGCACGCCAGCTGCCGCCACGGCGCGCAGTTGCGGCACATCGTCGAGTACATGAAGTTATATATTATATATAGAGTGAGCGGACCGTGTTGTGGTAGCGGCGCCAGATGTCGGGGCAGTGCGAGGCGGGGTGGCCGCGCTGGCCGCACTCCGCGCACGCCAGCTGCCGCCACGGCGCGCAGTTGCGGCACATCGTCGAGTACATGAAGTTATATATTATATATAGAGTGAGCGGACCGTGTTGTGGTAGCGGCGCCAGATGTCGGGGCAGTGCGAGGCGGGGTGGCCGCGCTGGCCGCACTCCGCGCACGCCAGCTGCCGCCACGGCGCGCAGTTGCGGCACATCGTCGAGTACATGAAGTTATATATTATATATAGAGTGAGCGGACCGTGTTGTGGTAGCGGCGCCAGATGTCGGGGCAGTGCGAGGCGGGGTGGCCGCGCTGGCCGCACTCCGCGCACGCCAGCTGCCGCCACGGCGCGCAGTTGCGGCACATCGTCGAGTACATGAAGTTATATATTATATATAGAGTGAGCGGACCGTGTTGTGGTAGCGGCGCCAGATGTCGGGGCAGTGCGAGGCGGGGTGGCCGCGCTGGCCGCACTCCGCGCACGCCAGCTGCCGCCACGGCGCGCAGTTGCGGCACATCGTCGAGTACATGAAGTTATATATTATATATAGAGTGAGCGGACCGTGTTGTGGTAGCGGCGCCAGATGTCGGGGCAGTGCGAGGCGGGGTGGCCGCGCTGGCCGCACTCCGCGCACGCCAGCTGCCGCCACGGCGCGCAGTTGCGGCACATCGTCGAGTACATGAAGTTCGGGGAACCACACTGGAATTATTCAAATATACTTATATGTTACACAATTTATTTCGAAATTCAGTTGGCTGCAGTACAACAACAGTGTATTTTAATAGAATACAAATCAAATTAATCAAAACTACAATAACCTCTCGCATGTGTCTGATAAGGATCCTGATCAGTGATCACATATTAAGGCTTTCTTTTTAATGGCTTTAAATACATACGTATTAACTTTTTTGTCATTCACTCACTATTCGTTTGTATTTATTATATGAAATTGATAAAACCTCATTATCGATATAAACCGATAAACAATGCAGGAGGTTACATCACTACAGCGTCCGTTCCGCAAAACTTGTAACCTCTCCCATTTCACTAGAACCCGAAGCCTATTTATTTTAAGAACTCACTAACTGCACTCATTGTTAAGATTGTAAGGTACGAGTGGCATAGTACCTTGTTATATCTCTGACTGTGATCTGACTTGCTCAAGAATACTTTACCGGTTTGGGGATCCGTTGAGACAGTTATATTTTTGAGTGCCTAGCCCACTGACAGAAATAACACTGTATATTGGCAAATTAAGTCGTAGCACTTGTACCGAAAGGTTAAACATAAAATTGATGCAAAATTTATCGTCGTGGCGGCATTGACCCGATTTTTAGATGTCGGCTACACCCGACTGGGGTTCAAAAGGTTAATAAGCGGATTTCTCATTTGGCCGATTTTTGCTTAACCTAATAATTCACCTCATCTGTGGTATCGAAGTATCGATATCTTCGTGTCAGTCTTTTATCGATGAAAACAGTATGTGGTATCTTGGATTCAACACACCTAATGTGAAATGAGCTTTGTTCGGTGCAATATGCACCTAACACGTGACGCGCCCATGCGTACGTATGCTTTTTAGCTACATTGAGGTCAACACTAATTTCAATTTATTAATTTAATGCAATTACGGATACCGTCGCGACCGGGTGCATTCGAACACAGTTTTATAACATTTTAACATTTAGAAACATTTAAACTAACTTAGCTTTTAGTAACAGTGTTTAGCAGTAGTTTTTTAGACATTAAACATTTTCTTCTCTTCTCCGGACTTTTAACATTTACTCACGACCCTCGCCCACCACATTGGTCCTTCGAACCGGATCTCTCGCGTCGTAAGCTTTGTGGTTGACTGGCGTGTGAGGTGAAAGAACGGGTGAACATCATCAGGCGTGGGGGTTGGAGCGATTGAAGGAGTAGAGAGGCAGCAACAGTAGCGGTGGTATTGGCAGTAAACAGTAACAGCACTAAGGACATATTCAAGTAAGATCTTTCCTTATTTTACTAACACTACACCAGTCAAGATGGCATACATTCAACGTCAAGGAGAAATTCAGCGTAACATTGAATATGCTTTAGCTAATTTCAAGAAGGATGGGGCGGACAGAAAGTCGAAGATTGAATACTTTAAAAGTCGTTTGGACACTTTAAACGCTTTTTGGACTGAATTTCAGTTCAACCATGAACAAATTTGTATGGTAGCAACCGAAAATGATCCTTATTTTACTAATCGTATCTTTGAAAGCACTAAGGCAGTTTATTTATCATTTAACTCCAAGCTGGTTGAGGGCTTTAAGAAGCTAAGTGAGGAACCCTATGATCCGAAAATGGAACCAGGGACTTCAGGGTTGAAACAGGATAGTGAAACAGAGGAACGGACGGACAATGCAGCACTTCCTCCGCTTCCTCCGCCACCTAGGCAAACAGATTACAATCAACAGAGGCAGAAGGATAAGGGATTAGAGAGCAAGATGGATGAAATGTTACGGAAGCAGGCAGCTAATATGAAAGCTTTTGTGCGAACGGTCAACAGTATCGATATTGAGTTATTAACAGATAAGTGGGAGCTGGAGGACGCTCTTAAATCGTTGGGAACTCGTTGGTCAGTTGTAGATTCTCTGCATTGGGAGATCGAAAGCGAGGGTACTCAAATGAACTCAACTTATGAGGGAACATTCAATCAACATGAGAAAACATATAACATGCTAAAGAAAAACATTAATAAAAAGATTTGGTCAGTGGCTCACCGGGAGAAGTCAACCCCGGTTTTGGACATACCTACTTTTCATGGCAATTATAATTCGTGGGTTTCCTTTAAGGACTTGTTTAACGAGGCAATTCATAATAACACTGCGCTATCGAGCGCTCAGAAAATGCAGTTCTTGAAGGCAAAAATAAAGGGAGAAGCTGAGAGGCTGATTCAACATTTGTCAATTAGCTCAGACAATTATTTAGTTTGCTGGGAGATTCTCAATAACCGTTACAATAACACTAAGCTTATATTTACATCTCACATGAACATCTTATTTGGGCTGCCAACCATGCAACAACAATCAATAGCTCAAATAAAGAAAATGCATGACACAGCGACTGAATGCTTACATGCCATTAAGAATCTCGGAGTAGATATCAACACCTGGGACCCAATAATAGTCCATATTCTAACTCAAAAGCTGGACTCTGAAACACACAAGGACTACATAGAATCCTTAAAAAATTCTCGGGAACTACGCATACTACAGGAGTTCTTTGATTTCTTGGAGGGAAAATTCACAAGCTTGGAATCATCCCGCCGTAAACAGGAGTCCGTGTATTCTAGAACTCAAACATCGAACACTAACTACGTAAAGAAACCAGGTCAAACATTCAACAATCGCCCTTATTACAATAACAATCAGAACATTAACGGAACAAGCCGAAATAATGGAAATATAACTATTGCGAAAACAATGCACGTAGCCGGTATCAAATGTCCGTTGTGCAAGAATCCGCACGGCATTTACAGCTGTCGTCAATTTCTGCAAATGCCTATGGAAAAAAGGCATTATACGGTCAATAAACTTGCATTATGCATAAATTGCTTGTTTAGTCATAATGGCAATGCATGCAATTCGAATAAAACATGTTAGAAGTGCTCAGGTCAACATAACACTTTATTACACGAGGCATGCGTAAAATCTGCTGCACCAGCTCAGTCGTCGACCTCAACACGCACGTCGAATGCAGCTATTACGAAAAAACATTCAGAACACGTGACTAACACTTCACAGATATTGCATTCTGAAATCTTATTGGCTACAGCACAACTGAAAGTCAAAGCAGCAGATGGCACTTATCATTTCCTTAGGGCCTTGATAGACCAAGGAAGTCAAATTTCGCTAATTACCGAACAAGCAGCTCAACTACTCAATTTGAAAAGAGAAAAATGTAAAGGAGTTATTTATGGTGTGGGTCAAAAAGAAAATAACTGCAAGGGTAAATTAAACATAGCTTGCTCTTCTATTTATAATGATTTTGCGTTTAACGCGGAAGTTATTATCATGAACAATCTTATAAAGAGCCTGCCAAACAGAACATTCGCGAAACCCTCCTGGTCCATGATTCAAAACATTAACCTTGCTGACCCCGACTTTAACATTAGTCGCCCGGTAGATTTACTTCTGGGGGCAGACATTTATTCCCTTATACTCCTGAGTGGAATGATAAAAGGAGATGACTCTTCACAACCGATGGCGCAACAAACTCACCTGGGATGGCTGTTATGTGGAAATGCGCAAACATATCACTGCAACGTCGTGATCAACAATATGGAAGTAATACAACAGTTTTGGGAGGTAGAAGACATATCAGAAGATGGAGATCTATCTCGAGATGATATTGAGTGCATACAGCATTTCGAGGCAAACACTAAACGCAACATTGACGGCAGATACGAGGTGCGCCTTCCCATGAAGCCAAACTTTGAACAGAAATTGGGTGAATCTAAAACAAAAGCCATAGCTCAGTTCAGAAACATGGAGAAGAAGTTCGAGCGACAACAGAAACTAGCGGAAGCTTATAAAGATTTTATGAAGGAATACAGTGACCTCGGGCACATGAAACCGGCAAGAGATAGTCATGAAATCGAATGTTACTTACCACAACATGGGGTGGTACGTGAAGAGTCCACATCCACCAAATACAGGGTAGTCTTCAACGCATCCTCCAAGACCTCAACAGGATATTCATTAAACGATCTTATGTACACGGGGCCTAACTTACAAAATGATTTACAAACATTGCTGTTAAAATGGAGGCAATACGAATTCGCATTTTCCGCGGACATTGAGAAAATGTACCGTCAGATACTTATCCATGAGGAAGATCAAGCATTACAGAAGATCATTTGGAGGGAAGACAATGGACCAGTACAGTCATTTTTGCTAACAACCGTCTCATTCGGTACAAAGCCTGCCCCTTTCTTGGCTATGATGACGCTAAGAAAACTAGCATCGGACGAAAGAGACAGGTACCCTGAAGCGGCCAAAGTATTGGAAGAATCCTTTTACATGGACGACTTAGTACATGGAGCGCATTCCGTGGAGCAGGCCAAAACATTAATCGCGGATCTAATCGCTATACTAAAATCAGCAGGATTTAACTTGCGTAAATGGTCTACAAACAGAGAAGAGGTACTGGAAAACATTCAAGACAAATCTAACAACGAAAACCTACTCGTCAACTTCAAACAGAATAACATTTCAAAAACACTCGGACTGTGTGTTGGAACCCAGAAGAAGATAACTTCATTTTTCAATGCAAAATAACAAAACAAATAGGCATACCAACAAAAAGAACACTGCTGTCAGAGATCTCCAAGCTTTTTGATCCCTTGGGCTGGCTAGCCCCTCTGAGCACGAAGCTTAAAATTCTATTCCAAAAAGTTTGGGAACAAAACATTAATTGGGACGAACAAATAACACAAGAAATATACACAGAGTGGTCCCAAATGGGTGATTCTCATATAGTTTTAAAGTATTAACATTTTTTTTTATTTTTTTTTCTGTGATTTATTGCGGTGTATATTAAGAGTACATACCAAAGGCTAATTTTTGGTGCAGATGGACAAGCTTAATACCCTCTGCAAGTGATTAAAGTAATGCATGTACACGGCTGTGACATCCCTAAGCATAGTTGTGAGACTGTATAACATGGGTGTGACAATTTCATCGAAAATCAAGTAATTGTGTCAAATAACAAGTAACCAAGTAGCCAGGATCATTCACCAGCAACTTGCTCTTCGATACGGTCTTGTGGGGTCTGAGGTGCCGTACTATAAGTACGCACCGATGCCAGTTCTTGAGAATGGTCGTGCCACGCTCTATTGTGATCGATCTATCATCACGGACAGGACTATTGTAGCCAATAAGCCTGATATCGTTTTGGTAGATCGATCCAAGCGCCAGGCAGTGCTCGTCGACATCACCATCCCCCATGACGAGAACCTCGTGAAGGCCGAGAAGGACAAACTCAGCAAGTACCTTCACTTGGCTCACGAGGTGACCGCCATGTGGGATGTTGACTCGACGATCATTGTCCCGATAGTCGTTTCGGCTAACGGTCTTATAGCGAAGAGTCACGACAAACATCTTAAGAGACTTTCGCTAGATGGCTGATTTAATTTATTTTTCTTTGGTGACATCTGCGGAAAAAATACAACAAATTGATAACCCAACTTAGCAAACAAAATCATCAAATTATTCAAATATACTACAAGAATGTCACAACCAAGCATTACATGTCACAACCGAGGTTTGAAAAATTCCGTGGTCGTGACATTTAGATCTATCTATGGTCGTGACAAATTTTGAACATGTGCGACATAATGGAACAATTTGCTTTGTCTCGCCAATTTTAAACAATCACCTTATTCTGTTATTTCTGAGGTACAATTTATATAAGTATCAATAACATAACAGTAGAACTTACATTTAAAACTCATTCCACGGTGGTGACGTACTAAGGTTGTCCTTTTCTTTAATAAATACAAGAAAATATTTTTGCTATACATTCACCGCACTTTGTCATAAGCAGAACCGACAAGAAGGTAGTTTAATTCCGTTCTTAAAAAGCCTAAATAGGGCTGCTAGCTTCAAATATAATTGTCTACCTAGTTACACGTATTTAAACAAACACACATGGCTGTGACAAAAAAATTGATCACAAACTTTATGATGTTCTGAATCAAAAACTGTTACATTATACTTTTACAACTTTTTAATAATGTTATCAGACATTTATTAGCTTTGCGTCATTCGTATAACATTAGTCAAAATTACTTGATATTGTAGCAGAAAAAAATATTTTATTAGATAATCGGGAGATATCACACGGCATGGACGTGACATTTTGGGCAAACATTCTTTTTTTTATATATATTTCTGAATATTTTAAGGTAAATGTGTTTATAAAAGATAAGTAGAGGATATTTGCTCAACAAAGGCATAAATAGATTTTTGATTAAAACAAAATAAACATGTGATTCTTACAAATCACAAAAAAATGCATGAGAATAAGAATTACCCAAATACAGGATGACATACACGTCATCAATGAATGCAAAATAAGGCGCTGGCTGTCATGTAAGGAAAATGACGTCATTCAACTACATGGCTTCTGTGACGCGTCCTTAGCGGCCTACGCTTGTGCTATATACGCGCGAATCAACAATCAAACAGAACCTATACTGGTCGCCGCTAAAACAAAACTCGTACCACACAAAAAACAATTGACTCTGCCAAAACTAGAATTGTGTGGCGCACATCTTCTTTCCAAATTAATGGCAAAAGTCAAAGCATCTTTACCGTTACATAAAACAGAAACATTCTGCTGGACTGATTCGAAGATCGTACTAGGCTGGTTGCAAGGCGAACCAAGCCGATGGAAACCGTTTGTGGCGAACCGCGTCGAACAAATAACTACAGTGATACCAGAAGAACAATGGCGCTACGTAAAATCAGCGGAAAATCCATCAGATGCTGCCAGCCGTGGACAAACTGCATCTCAACTAAAAGAAAATACGTTATGGTGGACAGGCCCGACTTGGCTAACAACTTTTCAGCCAGACCTAGAAAAATCAGAGAAACTGAAATTTACAACAAGTGAAGAACAGAAAAGATCGTATAAATCAAATGCGATTCAAAACAATAACAACCAAGGTGCTATAAATAGATTATTAGAAAAACATAGCTCTATAACTAAAGTAATACGAATCGTTGCATACATTCTACGGGCATTGACACCGAAGCGCAGCGCGTTACCTACATATCTCACATTACCCGAGCTACAAAGAGCAAAAATAATTATAATTAAACATGTACAGAACAGCGAACTGGGCACGGACATAGAATATTTACGCAGACAGAACAAAGTTGATTCAAGTAGTTCACTTTTCAAGTTGAGACCCTTTATTGACAGTGACAACATTCTACGCATTGGGGGTCGACTCGAGGAAGCGCATTTGTCCTACGACATGAAACATCCGAAAATTATTCCGAAAGATTCCCGGCTAACTACGCTACTTATCGACCAAGCTCACCAGTTAACACTTCACGGGGGTGCCA
Source organism: Apotomis capreana (assembly GCA_947623375.1). NCBI lineage: Eukaryota > Metazoa > Arthropoda > Insecta > Lepidoptera > Tortricidae > Apotomis > Apotomis capreana. The sequence continues at coordinate 4,267,641 of OX392501.1, forward strand.
AACTGACCCTGAACAAGTTACGAGAAGAGTATTGGATTATTGGTGGAAATAACAGAGTTAAAAAACAAGTTGGAAATTGCGTGAAATGTTTGAAAATCGACGGGAAAACACAACAACAGCTTATGGGAGATCTTCCAGCCGCCCGTGTAAATGAAGCAAAGCCATTTTATCATACGGGAGTGGACTATACTGGATTTGTAACCTTGAGGGCAAGCAAAGGTCGAGGAAGCAGAACATTGAAGGGCTATATAGTCATATTTGTCTGTATGGTTACAAAAGCGGTGCATTTGGATCTCGTAACAGATTTAACGAGTTCAGCATTCCTAGCTGCTTTGAGGCGTATGGCAGCCAGGAAGGGAGCCCCACATCATATTTACAGTGATAATGGTACGAACTTCCGGGGCTCAGACAACAGATTGCAAGAACAATGGCAGGAACTTCAAAACATTTTCACTGACAGCTTTATGACGGAAGTGGCTGAGATGAAGATCCAATGGCACTTCACAGCACCATCCTGGCCCAGCTCAGGAGGATTATGGGAAAGGGGAGTCAGAAGTTTAAAGGGGCACTTAAAACGAGTGGTGGGGGACCAAAAACTCACTTACGAAGAATATAGCACCGTCCTAGCCCAGATAGAGGCGTGTCTAAACTCGCGCCCACTCTGCCCGTTAAAGGAAAGCATTGATGATTTAGACGCTCTCACCCCAGCACACTTCTTCCCCGGAAGGGCTGGCGTAACAGTTATAGAAACAGAAGAAGATGCGCGGACAAGGTGGCACTTGACTCAAAAAATATTCAGTGATATCTGGAAGAGATGGAAGGCTGAGTATTTAACCCAAATGACTGCGAGACAAAAATGGAACAAACCTCAGAAAAACATTGAAATTGGAGATCTTGTGGTCATACATGAAGATAACCTACCAGCAGGGAAGTGGGCAATGGGACGAGTCCTAGAAGTACATCCAGGGAAAGATGGACTAGTAAGAGTAGTGACACTCAAAACAAAAAATGGTGTGATGAAAAGACCAGTAGTGAAACTCTCGGTCCTACCCTTAGCAAAACAAAAAACATTAGAAGAAACAGAACAAACAAAAACACAAACACCAAAACAGAAAAGAAGAGGATGTTTTGCAACAATCATCGCAATATTGTTGTATTTTCTTACATTGTCAACCGCCGGTAGTTGCGTAAAAATGACCCCTATAAACGACAGGCAAGGATTGTATTTTGATAAACTAGGAAACATGGAATTAGTAAGGGACGATTGGAAACTAGTAGCATACTACGACATGAGCCCCTACTGGGAAGGCGTATCTGCGTATAAAAAGTATAATGATCAATTAGAAACCATTTGTAAACAAATAACAACCTTATCCCATTGTGACGTCGTCATGCTACAACTACGTCACACGTACGAGGAACTGCAACACTATAATAATATTTTATTACGAAATCAGCTGAAGCGGCAGACTCGCAGGCGACGGGGACTAATTAACGGCGTTGGAAACCTTGCGAACACGTTATTCGGAGTCCTGGATGACCGCTTCGCTGAACAATACCAGAAAGACATAGGCCTTCTTCGAGATAATGAAAAACACCTCGTGACAATGTGGAAAAATCAGACGTCTATTGTTAAAGCCGAATACAACATGCTATTGAGAACCCGAGAAACAATTCAAAAACAACATAAACTAATACATCAACATTTACTTAACTTGGAAAAGGACACAGGCGTAATGGCAAAGGAAATTACCGCCGCTGAATGCCTTTCTCAATTTACAATAATCAGCATGGCTGCAAACAATTTATTAAATCACCTCAAGACAATACAAGATACCTTAATTGATACCATAACTAACATTTATAATGAAAAAATGAACATACATATATGAGTCCTCAGCAACTACAACGAGAACTAAGCGTTATTTCCAGTCAGCTAACTAATGACCTGACTCTCCCCATCGAAAACATACAAACAAATCTACACAGTATTTACCAGGTGTTAAAAGTAAAAGCAAGAATCACTGACCTATATATGATATTTGAAATTCGCATTCCTTTAATAACTCGTGATCGTTACGATCTTTACACAATTATTCCAGTTCCGCAAAGCTCAGCAAAGAACATGATATCTGTCCTTCCTATAGCAAAACATATAGCCATGAACTTACAAAAGGATGCATTTATGCCTTTACGAGAACAGGACCTAGAAAATTGCCTTCTGCGAGATTCGTTTTCCTACTTATGCTATCTCAAGGTTCCGATTTATAAAATGAACAATGATAAGGATTTATGCATTAAAGACGAGAACGAAAATCATAAATGTAAAACAAGTATCGCCGCGTGCCAGAACATGTGGATAAGCTTATCAAAGCCAAACCATTACTTATATTTTTGTTGTGATTACTGTCCGCTGAGAACAATATGCACGGATCGAGTTACCGCTCAATCGGTAACCCGAACTAACATTATTTATATTGAAGAAAACTGCATCGTAAAAACGGATAACTTTGCAGTTCACACGCATATGAATATGCAAAGTAAATTGAATTTAAAATATGAGATTCTAACTCCAGAAATAGACCCAATAAACCATATAATTAACATAACAATGCATGAAATTGAAAACTATAATTTGACCTTGACAAACGAAGAAAAAGAACAGAAGAACATTGAACAGAAGTTAAAGATTTTAAAAGAGACTCAATCTCCAATAGATCAGTACTCGGCACATGACGTGCACCATTACGCTGCCATATACTGCCTCTGGGCTGCGATGATCATCGTGGTCTCAGTGCTCACATGTCGCAGAACACGCTGTCAGTGGCGACTGAACAGGTTATCTGCTCCCACCCTAACAACTCCAGAGGATACGAGTTCAACATCAGCGCACGGAGTGCCAGCAAGCCGCCGAGTGGAGCGACCGGCCCCAGCGCCGGTGCGGGCGACGCCCGCCCCGCGGGCTGCCCGATGCATCAGCCTGCATGATATTGGTGATAGTGATCAGTGTAGTCTTAGTGCGCGAAGCATAGTGAGAAGTGCAAGTGAAAACCAAATTAACAGTGCGCGAGTGGAAGCCGTAGAGCTTCAAGAAATAAGTAGATCGCAAAAGATGGACAGGGGAAGCTCCCCAATTTTAAGAAAAATATCTTTTAATTAATATATAGTTAATATCATGTTTATTACATTGTTCTATCACCTTGTATCATCCTTTCAACTTTATCTCATCTCACCGTTTGCCCCCGGCAAGATGTTCGGTGCAATATGCACCTAACACGTGACGCGCCCATGCGTACGTATGCTTTTTAGCTACATTGAGGTCAACACTAATTTCAATTTATTAATTTAATGCAATTACGGATACCGTCGCGACCGGGTGCATTCGAACACAGTTTTATAACATTTTAACATTTAGAAACATTTAAACTAACTTAGCTTTTAGTAACAGTGTTTAGCAGTAGTTTTTTAGACATTAAACATTTTCTTCTCTTCTCCGGACTTTTAACATTTACTCACGACCCTCGCCCACCACAAGCTTTGAATCATTTGCTCGCGAATGTGCGTAAATTCAGACCACGCTTACTCTTCCAAGTAAATTGACTATCAAACCATACAAACTGACTCACTTTGACTATAAAAGGACGTATATCATCGTCTAGTGCCCATAACACAAGCCTTCTTGAGCTTAATTTGGGACTAGATCAATTTGTGTGAGGTTGTCCGATATTTATTGATTTATTTATAAAATACCTGCAATGCTCAGCAGTGCTCCAGGGAACCATATAGCGTGGGGTACGGTTGTCACCCACTACAATTATTTTTCGTGGAATATTTCATTTCACCGAATATTCTCTTTGCTGAATTTTTATTCAGATGTTGTCATCATACATTTTTCATAATTCTTGCAAATATCATCCTATTGATTAGGATAGATTTGTTTTACAACAATCCAAAATAGTTTGCGGTTTCAGAGACAAAGGCTTTCTACGAAATTATACTTCTGCGAAAATATTAGACGATAAATAAGTCGGCGAAAAGCCAGACACCCCCACCAACGTATAAACTAGAGTTAGTGGCTCCGCACACTACGGCTTCTTGTGGCCGCCACAGTACACATGTCTCTTTTTATACTCGCGTACTATAATAATAATTTATCATAATTATTTATTATAATCTGTCAATAATAATTTCACACACAAAATAACAATAACGCACTTTTTAATCCTGTAACAAAATTCTATACTCTATGGTACTCGCTACAGAACTTTAATATTCATAAGACACTAACTCAACCCATTATAATTTCAAAAAGAGAATATCAGCATATTTGATTTCAAAAAAGCACGCTACTGCTCACCGATTGGTTGAAATAACTTGTCAATAAATTTAACCAATCACGAGGCACCTGGCACGACCATCGCGATCATGATTTTTTTTAATAGGTCAGTTTTAGTTGAACGAAAAGGGTTACATCAAAAATAAAAATTGATAGTAGGGAATGCCGATTAAAAACTCGCAAGCCTCGTAACCTAAACGCAGTACTCGACATTAAGAACGTTCATTGTGCAACGATTGCATAAAATACTATTGTACGCTCGAAGTGAGAAAAAGAGAGATGTACTGCCGCGGCCACTAGAAGCCGTAGAGTGCTGGCTCCACAGACAACCGCCACTAGACGGAGCATGTAAGGCGACCCGCGCGCACCAACGATATGGTACGGCAGAACATTAAAGTATGAACACGGCGGCCACCATTTAGTTGCGTCCTTGTTTATGATCCATGCGTACGTCAACGAAAAAAGAAATTAAATAAATAACATGGTAAATTGTAGTGTTAAGTGGTGTAGAGAGACCTCATAAACATGGACGCAATTAAACGGTGGCCGCCGTGTCGATATTTTAATGTTCTGCCGTACCATATCGTTGGTGCGCGCGGGTCGCCTTACATGTGCATTACATGCTCCGTCTAGTGGGGGTTGTCTGTGGCTGGCTCTTAAGATACTCACATTGACACAGATTTTCTTCGGGCAGCGCGGCTCATAGTGTCCCGGATTGCCGCACATGTGGCAAACTGGCGGCTTCAGGCGGCACGTGTCGTCGCGGTGCCCCACGCGGTTGCAGTAGTTGCAGCTGGAATAGACAGTACTGCGGTTAGAAAAAATAAAAAACCGGTCAAGTGCGAGTCGGACTCGGTTCCGTAAAAACACTTTCCATCCTTAAGTGGTTAAGTTTGCACCTGGTATGTATAGCGCTCCATACAAATCAGGTGCAAAGTTAATAATTCAGTAAATAAAGGAGTTTGACCTTACAAACGGTCCGGTAGTTTTGAATTTTTTATATGTTGTCTAGGATGGTTAGCCAGTGTTTAAAATGCAAAATGCACAATTCCCCCCCCTCCGCGCCCGCCGCCATATTGAAAAAACCGGCACGTTCTTCATATTTTTGCTCATATCTTCCTTTAGGAGCATTTTAGCTAGAAGAAAGCTTTGACAATGTTATAGAGAGATAAATTTACTACATTCTCCATTTATATTTTGTTTCTAGGACAGATAGTTACGGAGATATGCACATTTAAAAAACCGTAAAAAATCGCAATTTCCAACTCAAAAACAAACTTCTGGATTATATCTTCGTTTAGGAGCATTTTAGCTAAAACAGTGCTTGACCAATGTTGTAGGGAATTAAATTTGCTATAATTTACATTTCAGATTTTGTTTCTAGGATATAATTACGGAGATATGTAAAAAATAATACCACATTTTCCGAAAATGTATGTAAAAATGGACATGAGTTTTATAAGCAATTATATTTCCAACGTGTTTTAATTTGTCCTAGACTAGTCCGTAACTGAATGACAGCGTTCTAAACCAAGATTTTTTAGAAATTTCTTGTAAATTCGACTTTTCCAGTTTTTTTAATGTGCATATCTCCGTAACTAACCGTCCTTGAAACAAAATTCGAAATGTAAATTATAGTAAATTGAATTCTCTATAATATTGCCCAAGCACTCTTCTAGCTAAAATGCTCCTAAACGAAGATATAATCCAGAAGTTTGTTTTTGAGTTGGAAATTGCGATTTTTTACGTTTTTTTAAATGTGCATATCTCCGTAACTATTTGTCCTAGAAACAAAATATAAAATGGAGAATGTATTAAATTTATCTCTCTATAACATTGTCACAGCTTTCTTCTAGCTAAAATGCTCCTAAAGGAAGATATGAGCAAAAATATGAAGAACGTGCCGGTTTTTTCAATATGGCGGCGGGCGTGGAAGGGGGGGAGTTGTGCATTTTGCATTTTAAACACTGGCTAACCATCTTAGACAACATATAAAAAATTCAAAACTACCGGACCGTTTGTAAGGTCACACATAGTACTTTAGTCTCTATTCACCTAATTATAACGCAAACATAACGTTTGTTGTATGGGAGACCCCCTTAAATATTGATTTTATTTTATTTTTAGCATTTGTTGTTATAGCGGCAATAGAAACATCATTTGTGAAAATTTCAACTGTCTAGCTATCACCGTTCTTGAGATACAGCCTGGTGACAGACGGACGGATTGACAGCGAAGTCTCAGTAATAGGGTCCCGTTTTTACCCTTTGGGTACAGAACCCTAAAAAACAAAGTAAAATCTCTTGACTCCTGATATTCTTTAATTTAAATAGCATAGTCAATAGTCGTTTCAACAGTTTAGGAACAGCCACTAACTTCAATGCCACTTCACACAACAACCATTATTATGGTAATTGGTAATCTATCTACACAGATAAGCATGTATAGATTTATACAATACAAATATCTGATCGTCTTGGCATTGTGTGTGACTTTCAACAATTGTTATTGAGCATGGCTTGTCGGAGTTATATTCGTGAGTTAAGAGGTATGTTATAAAAGGTAGTTATATATAAATAGTAATAACCAAGAATCTTATATACAAGATAGAATAAACAAAGACCATATTAAATATAATAATAAATTAAATTAAACAATAAAACTAATAACTAAACCTAAATATTATCTAATCAAAAAGCCCGCCCCGAATCGTTCCCGGTGCAAAAGTGCCCAACACGCTCGCCGCGTTACCGCGCTGGACCGCGATGGACAGCCTCTGCACCAAGAACGACTCGGAACGGGTGTCATGGCCTCTCTCTCGTAACCGACGCCCCACTTCCCTCAGGAACTTTAGTGCGTCGGAGCTCCAAACACCGGTAGTTTCCACCGCGAGTGGGACAAACAGGTAATTGGTGAGAGCGGAGTATTTCTTAATATATTATTGTTATATATTACTTATATTAATGTTCTGAAAGCACGATTCACCGGCGTTTCAGCCGTTCTCAGTCCCCATAATCCTATGTATTAAAGAAATGGGCAATTATACATATGAAAATTTGATCAGTATATCAGAGATCCGTCGGATAGGACAAATGGGCGTCATTATACACGGTGTCCTGTATTTAATGGACAACCTTCTAACCAACCGAAAATTTTAAGAAAAAACTATTTAAAAAAAGTTTACTCTGGCTCCATTATTCATTTCTTCACCACAATTGATTTAACTTGTCCAAAAATAACTTTAGACAAAAACGGATTTCATTAATTTACACCAAAAAAATCTGGGCACCATAAAGTTCTAATACACGCAAGTTAGCATCACTATTAAAGAATAAGTAACAAAAAATAAAAACCCAAGTAGTAGTAGGACGTTAGAAGGGTGTCCATTAAATACAGGACACCATGTATAATGACGCCCGTACATCCGATCTCTGCTAATAGTATAGATGTATTAGATTGAAGGCCAATTTATCTATGGCCTTTGATGCCATAATAATTTGAATAGTACTTACGTGACTCTTCTCTTCGGTGGATTGGGCATTCTGTCTTTCGGGTCAATCACCCACAAACTCTTATCTCCTGAAACAGAAATGCCAACAGGATAATCTACCTATCCCTAAATGTATTATTTGTATTAAGTGACTTACTTTCAAACTTCAGTAAATGGGACATATTTATTTAGCTGTTGGAGGAAACATTAAAAGCCGTAACAGACGATTGAACGGTCCGGCGGACCGATAGGGATGCTGCTATCTGTTAGAATGAGAGATATATATTATTATCTCTTTCTAACAGATAGCTGCATCCCTATCGGTCCGCCGGACCATTAGATTGTCTGTTAACGGCTTTTAAGTAAATTTAAAAGTAGATCATTCCCTTAGATACCCTCCTCACTTCCCGTGTCCTACACATAGTACATAAACTTCAATTAATAGTTAACTGTCAACTATTTGGCATAAGGCTAAAATTAAATTGACAAATTATGAATGCTGGTCGTCAGGAGGTGGTAGATTTTTTATTTCTTAAAAAACTTTGCTTTTTGCCAATAAGTCAAAGTTATTTTGCTATTCCTTCTGGTGCATGCATTTTCCAGATACAAAATTACTGGGATCAGTGGGCATAGGTGCGGTACTGATTTTGTGTGGAAAACTGCTGAATAAACCAAATCTAAAAATAGACATATTTTTCAGTTAACTAAATATTTTTGTGTTACATAGGTAATAGTTCATATTTCTTATCATGCCGTCTTCATATTTCTTATCACTGCAATTAGGTAATGGTAAATTAACACCATTTCCAATTACTAAATGGGACTCATTAGAGAGTGCCCATTTGGCTTGTTTGGGTCATCATATTTTTTTTTTGTTTGGTCTTAAAATCCATAAATTTTTATTTTATTTTATTTTTTTTTTTTTTATTTTATTTATTTACACACACAACTGTCCTTACAGGCTTACCTAATTCGACAGCATGGAATATTTACAAAATAGACACAAATACAGGCATAGTACACAAACACAACACTACACGTCAACTATTTATACTATTTACTATACAGCATAACATAAAACATAGAGTGTGGCCCTTGTGAATTCGCTCAAAGAACAAAAGAAAAGATCAGATACGTTTGCTACTCGATTGAGAGTGCGAAGCGCTCTGGTAAAGGGTGCTTGGCGCAGCAATTGCGTTCTGGCTTGAGGCTCCGCGAGCAGGCTTTGCCGCCGCCGTCGCCACACGTATTGCTGCGGCACGTACAAACTGATCTCCGCTAGGACTCCTGGGTTGAATACCTTGCCCCGCAATAACTTAAAAATATATATTGCTAACCCTAATTCCCTTCGGACTTCTAGTCGATTGTATCCAACCAATTAAAAGACTAGTAGAGTGTGATGATGGATTTTACAGGAACTTTAACCAACAAGTTAATGCTATTCGATGTTGAAAACTTTTTTAATTTATTAAATTCACAGGCCTGGTGTTTCGCCTTTGTAGCATAATATGTAGTCTTGGTATTCATGTATAGAATCTCCTTGCCTCCTGCTAGTCCTATGACATCATGTTTAACTGTTTCCCATGCTTTTGTCAATTCTATTAGTCTTTCATGAGTGGATAGTGTTCTTGTGTTGTATGTTGCTATGCAAATTTTGGGTTTGTTTAAAATGTAAATTCACAGGACCAGATTCAGACATTTAAAACTGCCTCTACATAAAATATAGTCTAGAACAATTCTGCATTCATAACATAAGGAACTTAGCAGATAGGATAGATACAAATAAATACTCACGTGACATGTTCTTCTGAATCTCCTGGTGGTTGAAATTCTCGCCGCCCCAGCTCTCATTGTAAAACTTCTCCATCTCAGCTCGCAACGTGGTCAGCGAGTACCGCCTGCGCTTGCAGACGTTATCCTTCCCCTTCAGATTATCGAAATCCAGGTCTTCATACAGTATCTGTGGGACCTTGGTAGAGCAAAATCTGCCAAGTTCCTTAGGCGCTGATGTTGCTGTGTCTATGAGACTGTTATCTCCGTACTCCTGTACATTAGAATAGCCAGATACATTGCCAATGACAATGTTCTCCTCAATCCCTGTTTTATCCAGAGTAGTGTAGTCCTGTGTAAGGTCGACTACAAGAGTTTTGTCTGTAACATTCTTAGATGATGTGTTCACAGATAGTTCCATGGATGCATTGCTGTCGGAACTATCATTCTCTGGTGTTTTCTTCTGTGGTGGCTGTTTGCCTGTGCCCCTGATGCTTTCGGTAACACTAGAGTCTGATTCATAAACGTCTGCGCTTGGAAAACTTCTCTCGGTAACAATATATGCATCATGATGTTTGTTTACGTCTATAACTGACTGATTGCTGTCAGAATCATACACATCAGCATTTGGAATGATTTTCTCAGACACAGCATAGGACTTTGTCTTGGTTCTCTTATTTTTTGCTTTACTTTTTGGTGTGGCAAAAATGTTATCTATATTTTGCGGCTTCTGTGTGGCTTCAGCAGCAATCGGAGTTGATGTTACCCTATCCTTAGATTTTTTCTTCTTCTTCTTCTTAGAGGGGGTGCCATCTCCCAGAAGGTCTGAGCCGTGCAGGCTAAAATCAAAGCTTTGGTCGTCAGGTTGGGCTGAAGATATATTGAGAGCTATGCAGTCTCCACGTATGAAGTCATCAGACATGGATGAGACGACTGATGGGACTGGACTTGCAGATACATCTCTATTGCTTTTATTTGGCGATTTGTTTTCTTTAGAAGCTTTATTATTGGCCTTATTTTTTGATTTGTTACCAGTGTCAACAATCACTTCATCATCATCTGAGCTCTCAATAGTGATGGTTGGTTTTGGTGGCAGAGCCACTTCAATGACTTCATCCTCATCGCTTGATTCAAGTAGAAAAGCTTTTGGTTCATACTCATTATCCAAAATTTCAACTATCTTCACAAAATTTTGTGGTGCGGTGTTCTGTAACATAGCCAAGGCGGATGGTGGCGAAACGGGTGCGTCGTTTTTCTCCTCTTTCGGCTTCGGATCGGTGGTCTTGGTCGCGGCTGCATGGTTTCGGTTTACGGTCGCAGGTGTGTTTTTGTTTACGAGTGCTTTGTTGACATTAGCGAGCGTGTTTTTGTTGGCCGGAGCGTCTTTAGGCGTGTTTATTTTTTGGTAAGAGCTATTGTGAGAGGTGCGCCAGTAGCGCTTCACGGTGCTCCGCGGCGCCTCCGTGACACGCGGAAACGCATCCTGGCTCGGTTCTGTGTTTTCATATGCCTGTGTCCCGTCTACATGATGTATCATAGCATACAGCCGCTCCTCCAAATCATTTTCGTTAAGTTCCTGCAACAACGCGATTGCAAAATTACCATGCAACACCAATGCTGAAACATGTTCTTGAGACACAATGAAAATATGGTAACCTACGAACTCACCTCTTCCATATTTCCGCAGCAAATTCAGGTCGAACAAAACTTTACACGAAATAAACATAATCGAAAGCAGTGTTTGGTATTACTATTGAAGTGCTGAGAGCATTACAAGTAAATAAAAAGGATGTATAATTATTTACTACGGACACGTCCTAATCGCACTCCATTTCGTGACAACTAAAATGACATTTGGACACCAGTGTTGCTGATCGAAAAGCTACAAATGGCATTGGTTTTAAATTTCATCCCAAACTGTAGTTTTAAAGTATAGCTTAAACAAACTTGTGTATTAAAATTTAATTTACAAAAACCTGTGGCTTACTTACTCGTGGTTGTTTTCGAGAACCAAGCACAATATATAAATTATGAATATATATATTTTTTTTTGTGTATTTTATGGCTTGGCTGCAGAGGCCTTTAAGCCACTCAAAAAGAGTAGAAATTAAAAAATGTTGCCCCCGTTTTCTTAGATTGATTAGAAAGAGACGACAGTACAGTATTGCCACTTTTTAATTTCTACTCTTTTTTTGTCAGACTATATCGATATGAATACATTAAACTAAAATGTAATTCATTCGATTATAACACTTTTTAATTGTTTTAAACTTTTGAGAGTTTTAAATAGTTTCCCAAATGTTTCTACTGTAACCGGAAATCATCGCAGATTAGCATTAGGAACCGCGAAAAAAATACAAATAAGTAAATTTTTTTTCCTCAAACATGCAATGAAATATCGTCATAACGTGCGTTAAAACAGGCTTCGAAGTGTCAAGTTTCGGGCGGAACAATTCAAGAGAACTGTAAAAAAAATTCATACAAAATTGAAGGCCTAGGCCGGGAAGTTTTTTTTTAATTTTAATGTAAACATGGCGTCGTGTTCATGAACAGGCTGTCGCCGCCTCTCCCCTCGCCGCCTTCGGTACATACACAAGACCGATAAAGGGGGGAAACGGTGACATACGTATATATGTATATTCAGAATGCATCGCATACCTTTCATATCCAGTTAGAGGTTCCCTGTGTTCTGCCTATTCTTTTCCTACGGGTCAGAGGAACCGTCACTCTGCTTCGCGGGCGTTAGTTTGGCGGCTGTAACCGGCATATAACGATCTGTGGGAAAATTAGCTCTATGAACATGGCTTCTCTACACAATCAACCTCTTACACTTAACTTGATATAATTACTGTACTCGTTTACTTGGGGTGACACATCTCGCAGGGTCGGGAGAGGACTCCAGCTCAAACTCATATAATTAGAGATATTCGCCGTCCGAAAACAGGAGTACCTCGTGCCCTGTCGAGCGACTTTGGGGCCACCACATCTCTACACAGATATCCGTGCGGCTCTGCGAGATTGCGCTACACGGGGATAACGCATCTCGCCTGGAGCACCTTTCCGCCCTTATGATCACGAGATGGTTTCTTACTATAACAACTTTAATAGCCTCCATGGCGCACCCGCCATGGCAAGCTAAAATCAATACAAAGTCAACTGTACAGAGAATCCATAAACCACTGTGAGCTTTCACCAAGAGAATTAAAATCACTTAGCTTTAGATAACTCCGGATAGCTTCAGACTCTTCACCTTCAATCACACTATCACTACTTTAAGAACTTGCACGCTTTCGCGCCACATTGGAACTGACTAGTCTACTTAACGGAAACTGATTTGATTTACTCCCTACGGCTCCCTCCAGGTGGCGCTGTTCAGTGTTGCTGTAGGGAAAGGATATTTGAGTGTCAGGTTTTCGCGTCCGTCGCGACACAGGCTAAACCAAAGAATATACTCGTAAGTACTCAAGACATCAAGAGAAGAACGCTAACTGGCATACAAGCAAATGCGACACACGCACACCCGTACACGTATATACCTCTTACAGCGCCTCAACGTCAGCCCATATGAACTAAAACACAAAACAGGAACTGGAAATTTAAATAGTGCCATCCATAGGTGCCATCATTCAGAAATTGACAGTCCAAAATGCGCGGGGAATTCGCACTTCCAAATACTTAACTGTTGTTATGGCATTTCTAATAGTAGCCATTTCATCATTACCAGTTTACCAGTTAAATTCCAGATATGGAAGTGCGAATACCCGCGCATTTCGAACTGTCTTGTCATTTTCTTTCCTTACAGCTTTGGCATTCACGTATATTGTAATAATCGCTGGCTTATCGGTGAAATAAAAGTAAATCATGCTGAAATCAACATTATTTATTCAAAGTAAGGGGAGCTAGTCCACATGACAATTTGAATAAACCACCTCGACTTTTTCATATACAGATAGATGATAATACGTGTGGATCAGCTTTTATGGGTGTGACAGCTTCGTCCTGAAACGAAATATTTAAATTTAATAGAATGCCGAATAAAACTCGGATACAATCTTGAGAATTAATAGTGGGACTTATTGCCAAATTGATATACCTATCAATAAAGCTGTAGACATTTGAAAGACGGCTTGCGCTCTGGGTAAGGTTGTCGGGAACGATACGTATTTTGAGCTCGTCCGGAGTTCTTCATCAGGGTCTTATCCGTATCGATCCGCGGTGGACAGACCAGTAATGGCTGTCCCTTTAGAGGAGCTCCATACGGGTAAGAAAGTCTCGGGTGCTAATAACAATTTTTGGATAAGTTTTATCAATATTAGAGATGTCTCATGTTCACGAAAGTTTTAGTAAAATTAGTGCCCACACAAACGCGGCTTTATTTTATAGGTACTAGTTATATATCACACGAAGCAAAATACGTTGTTGGTTTGCGTAACTTACCTTAAAATGTTGGTTTTTCATAATTATTTTAGTGACCCAATAGTATCGGACGTTTTTAGGGTTCCGTACCCAAAGGGTAAAACCGGGACCCTATTACTGAGACTTCGCTGTCCGTCCGTCCGTCTGTCACCAGGCTGTATTTTAAGAACGAACGGTGCTAGCTATCACCGAGTTGAAATTTTCACAGATGATGTATTTCTATTGCCGCTATAAGTAACAACAAATACTAAAAATAAAATAAAATAAATATTTAAGGGGGACTCCCATACAACAAACGGGATTGGTTGCGTTAACTTTGCACCTGATTTGTACGGGGCGCTATACATACCAGGTGCAAACTTAACTTAACCACTTAAGGATGAAAAGTGTTTGTACGGAACCCTCGGTGCGCGAGTACGACTCGCACTTGCCTAATTTTTTTTTTTTAAACGACTTAAATTGAAGATGAAAATATTGTAGCCTAGGTATAATAAATAGGGAATTCTTAGCTTAAGGTTTAGTTTTAATTTAAGGTTTTTATTCATTTTAATATCATTAATTGAATTAATATATGAATTGAATTAATATATATAATACATATTTAACCGTAAATTACGCAAAGGAATAGGTATAAACATATCTGACATATAATAGCGACATGTTTTTCCGTTGTGGCAAATGGCAATGTAAATCGGCACGGGTATGAAACGATCCTTAACGACTTAATAATACTCTGGTCATCAATACCAACCAACCATATTACAAATGATATTTCTGAGTCGCAATAGTAGGAGAGCCAAAGAGGGGATTTCGGGAGTAAGTACCTAAAGCGCGGCAGATTAATATATAGGAGGATACCTTGTACTTAGTTAAGTACAAGGAAAGCCTGACGCGCCCGATGAAAAAAATTTTTTTTTCATTTTCAACCCTCAAGTACGACCACCCCCATCATGGAAACAATCAGTTTAACATGCGTACATCTTTAAAAATGTGTAGGACATGGATGCTATCAATATCTGACGCGCTCGAGTATGTCCATGCAACAGTTTTTTTTTACATTTTTGAAAATCTGTAGCCGCTCTCCCCACCGATGAAAAGGTATATCTTATATGACATTTTTTTCTTTTTATTGGAGCGGAGCGAGCGAAGCGAGCGAAGCTCCCATGGATCGACTCGAATGGACTTTGTAACAATGCGCAGATCTCAGCGAGTTCTCAACCGATTGTAGAAATTTTTGTTTTAAAATGCACAAATTAAAATTCGCTAGGTCGTGACGAAGAGAAAATTTCGAAAAAAAAAAAAAAAAAACTTTGCTCCAATTTATGGTGCAAGCTTAGCCGGTGGCTGACTCTGCATCGACCTAGTCATCTAAGCTTCGCAACCCAATAGGTATCTAAGACGCTCGAGTGAATCCCGATTTAGCATCGTGGCCTACCCTACTACAAGTAGATAACTCAATATTGACAAGTGAAAATGCTTTTTTTCGAATCTAAATATTCTCTATCAAAACAAGCAAAGTATATGGAACAAGGTCCACGTGTTAAAAGCATTCTTAGAAGATTATCCGCAAGTACATGCAGTATGTGTCTCCGAGTCTTGGCTAAACAAGGAAAAGAAAGACTTACTTAAAATTAATGTTTATAATATTTGTTCTTACTTCTGCCGAGAATATCATGAAGGTGGCGGAGTATTTATTTTAATAAAACCGGCCAAGAGCATGTCGGGCCACGCTCAGTGTAGGGTTCCGTAGTTGCTTATCCTTCACAATAGACTTAAGTTACGAGAAAGATTTCAAGCTCTATAAAAAGGTCGTAAACGCCAAAGTAACTGTAATTACTTATTACCTTCTGGAAGTCAACATACGTCCTTTTAAGAAAATTATGAAATTTTGCGATAACTCAAAAACGGCTCGACCGATTTTGTTCAATACAGTTTTCCTTCAAAGGTCTAAGGTCTTCAAAGGCCTCATGTTCATGAATTTTTCCATATTTTATTGACCCGTGGTTGAAAAGTTAGCGGGGGGGGGGGGGGGGGGGGGACGCTATTTTTTTATTTTCGGAGCGAATATTTACAAAACTGCTGACTTTATCAAAAAATAATGTTTAGTTCCCCCTATTATTTTTAAAAGACCTATTCAACGACACCCCACACACTAGAGTTGAAACGAAAAAAAAAATCACCCTCACTTTAGGTCATCGAGAGGTACCTACCCGAAAAAAAAAATTTTTTTTAGTTCTTATTTTACCGTTTTGTCGGCGTGATACTTACTCATACTCATACCAAATTTCAGCTTTCTAGCACTAATGATCACGGAGCTAAGCCGCGGACGGACAGACTGACAGACGGACAGACGGACATGGCGAAACTATAAGGGTTCCTACTTGACTACGGAACCCTTAAAAATGGCATTGAATGTTATGAGAGACCTGATATTTCATGTATATCTTTGGAAATGACCTTTGAATATATGCTGTAGATTTGCCTACATTAAACCTTTTAATTATTAATAGATAAGATAAGATAAGATATTTATTGAATAATAACTTATTTTACAGTAATAATAACTATAGCCAATTACATGCGCCTGAACTAGGATTCCCTGTGTTTCAGGCATAGAGAGGACTAACTTATTAACAATTTCTTAAATAAATAATCATAAAGCCATGAAACAATAATTTAGTTCTTATTAAATAGTTTGATAAATTATAGATCGGATACAAAAATATTAAATTAGAATGAATACATGAAAATCAACTTAGAACAATCAGTAACTTCTCTGTATCTTCGTATGGCATATTTTGTAGCGCTTCTTGGAGTGTTTTCTTACATTTCGCGTAGCTGAGCGGATATATATCCAGCTTCGTATTAAGCCTACTGTACAGAAGAGGACCCAGCGAAACAAAAAATCTAAAACAGAAGTGACTTCTTCGAATAGTTTTAGAGCAAACAATATCCCTTCGCCGTTTATTAGTATAATCAGTGCTATAAGGGATTGCAGCGTGCTGTTTAAGGACCGTGCTTAGTATAAATAGTTGCCGAACGGTTAGTACTTCACAAGACTTATAAAGAAGATTAGTAGGGTAGAGGAAAGGACGGGAAGTGGATACCTTTAGAATTGCTCTTTGAGCTCTTTCTAAGTTTATTAATGTAGTTTTGGCCAGCCCGCCCCATGAGGAAATGCAGTACGTTAATATCGATTGACATAGGGCAAAATAGACTTGTTTAATTAAATGTGAGTCTGCAAATGAGCGCAGGTTTTTGAACACAAATATTACGTACTCTATTGCATAAAGCTGAGATGTGATATTTAAAAGAGAGAGTATCATCAATTATGATTCCTAAATACTTAATTTGGGTAACTGCGGCTATATCTGGACATTTGCATTGTGTTTTATTGAGGTCCTTACAGTTGTGCGAGTAGAGTTTGGGGTTATTTGGTGTTAAATTAGATTTGCGCATGGAAAACTTTATGTAGTTCGTTTTGTCCGAATTAAGTGTAAGTAGATGCTGTTGAAGCCAGTTATTAACAGTGCTTAAGCCTCGTTGCGCATACGTATAAACTTCCTCTATTGTTTTTGCAGAAAAAAGTAGAACAGTGTCATCCGCGTAGGAAATAATGTTGCCGCTATCCACTTTCAAATCACAGAGATCATTGATATAAATTAAAAACAGTGTAGGGCCTAGTATACTTTGGGAACCCCAAAGCAAGTGTTTTTCAGGTCAGAGCTGACAACATTGTCTATTTTTATGCATTGAGTGCGCTCATCGAGATAGTTTTGCGAATAGTTTGAGTTGGGTGCCTCTTACGCCTATTGCTTCAAGCTTGTGTAGTAGAATGGAAATAGAGACGGTATCAAAAGCTTTAGCAAGGTCCAGAAATATACCTATTGTCTGGTTGCCCCTGTCAAGTTCCTGAACTACGTGGTCAGTCAATTCATGGACTGCATCGGCAGTTGACAAGTTAGAGCGAAAACCAAATTGGGTTTTTGACAAGATATAATGTTTCTCCAAATATTGGATAAGTCTATTATTGATAATTTTTTCGAGGATTTTAGATGTCGATGGTAGAAGAGATATGGGTCTATAGTTCGTTATTTCATCTTTAGCGCCGGATTTGTATACAGGAACAATGACAGCTTTTTTCAGACATTTAGGAAAGATTCCTTCTGAGAGGCATTTTCGAAAGACCTGCGTGAGTGGTGGGACCAGGATGTGCTTGTATTGTTTTAAAATTTTATTTGAGATACCATCCCAACCAACCGCGGAATCGTCTTTTAAGCCCATAATAATTCTTTCAACCTCTTCTTCATCAGTATTTAATAACACAAATGACTTTAAAGTACTAAAGTTGATTGAAGATAAATTATGAGGAGGAGCAGGCAAATCTCTCTTAACTTTTTCTGCTAGGTTTTTCCCTATGTTTACGAAAAAATCATTTGCGTTATTGACAGATGTTAATTATATAAGTTTCTCTTTTACTATTCGGCCAGTATATTATATTGGCCGAATAGTAAAAGAGAAATTTACTCGTGTTTTAACAAATTATTAAAATTGTTTGCTTAGAAAGATAAAAATAAACAAATTATAATTGGAGGAGACCTAAATACAGATTTTTTACTGAAAAGTAACGAGAAGGCCAGATTATGTAACTTATTGGTGCTTTCACATAATTTCCAGCAAAGAGTTCAGGAAGCTACGCGGCTCTACGTGTATTGACTTAGGTATGTTTTATAAATTTTAACTTTAAGGCATCTAAATTGACTGTAAAATAACTCGGGTTCTCTGATCATAAAGGTGTTTTGATCAGTACACCCATTTCCTCACCTACAGTCCAATCCTGGGTTATTAGGAAAATAATCTTTAGCCACAAAAATATAGAAAATTACAAAAAAGAACTTAGAAAAATAAAATGGGATAGTATAATTAAAAATGATAAACATATAAATGAAAATTATAATTCATTCGATAATACACTAAAAAACATATTGAATAAATGCATCCCAGTAAAAACTTTGACCATAAAACCCAAAACTTCACAGCTAACACCCGGATTAAAAGTATTGTGTCGTAATAAACGACTTCTCTGACTACTGGCGTCACAGACCAGAAACAAAATAATTATAGAACATATGTAAAAGGGAAAAAGTTTATTTTAAAATAAACACATACAATATAATATGAACAATACTAAAAACTACAGATAAATATAAAAGAAAGGGTAATTATTATGTACAATAAAATACTTAAAAAAAAAAAGCAGTGAATCATTCCAAAAAAATATATATTAAAAATCAATTTGCAAAAGCCAACAATAAAACCAAATCAGTGTGGCAAATAATAAATAGAGTAACTAATAAAAGCCATTCAAAACATAAAGTAAACTTCAAAATTAAGACACGAGATGATGGAATAATTAACGACCCAAAAATATTGCTAACATTTTTAATATTCTTTCAACTTCTCCTCCATTGGAAATAGACAACCCATCACCGTTAATAGATTACCTTTACTAAACTCTGTAACTAACTCTTTTTTCTTAAAGCCGACTGAACTTAATGAAATAAGTTTACTATTATAAAAAACCTTAACAATAAGTCCGCTTTCGGCATAGATGAAATCCCTCCTACTTACGCAAACGTATCGCCTGATGGAAAGCGATTACCGTCGTCCATAAACATCTGCAACACCAGAGGAGTCACAAGTGCTTGCCTACCCGGAGGACGAAGATAGAATGCCTCTATGCTAGTAATTTCACCGGCTATCTTACCCCCACACCGGAACACAACAATGCGAACATTGCTGTTTGGCGGTGGGTTAGCAGGCAAGACGGTAGTAACAATCCGGACGGACCCTGCACGAGGTCCTACTACTCCAAAAGATTATGAATATAATAATACAAAACTAGATAACGTGAGCACTGCCGCTCTATTAGGCATAGATTTAGATTCCACTATGAGCTGAAAAAACCACATCAGAAAATTAACTAAAAAGTTATCATCCTTTATCTATGCCCTCCAGCACCTTAAGAATTATATTAATCTGTGCCTTAAGCGGGTAAAACAAATTTCAGCGTTTTTGAAAATTCATCCCCTAAGGTGGTAAAAAACGGGTTGAAGGTTTGTATGAAGATTAAATTTTTTTAGAGCGCGGGACTTGAATCTTTGTGCAAAGGCATATTATTAGAATACCTACAAGAAAAGTCATTTCAGCGTTTTTGAAAATTCAGCCCTGAAGGTGGTGAAAAAGGGGTTGAAGTATGAAGAACAAACATTTTTTTGAGTGCGGTACTTGAAACTTTGTATAAAGGCATACTTATTCGAATCAAAGAATTTATAAACGTCGTTCTTAAACTAATCGCATTTAGTAAAGCTATTCATTCGCAGATGTGCGGTCTACCCGATTTCATAATGATACCGCGCAATTAGAGCAAATTAGCCGAAAAAAAAAACTAAAAAAGGCCAAGAGCGAGTCGGACTCGCGTACGAAGTTTAGCAATTTTCACATTTCTTAGATCTGCAATAATGAAGATGTAAAATTTTCAAGGTAAGGTTCCACGCGGACGAAGTCGCGGGCAACAGCTAGGCTTCAATAAGTTCAATAAACCAAGAGATGTGTCAAAACAAACACAACTGCGCAAACTTGTTTGTTCTACCTATTATTGCTAGTATTGTCTGGCCATTATATATTATCATTTTTATAGGAATCTCTCGCTCGCACTCGTGAGGCTTCGTGGGGCGAGCGTAAGTGGTCTTTCTATTGAATGATTTATTATTAAGGAAAAAAATATTATACTTTATTTATTGTTGTTGTAGTATACATATACAATACAATATAATTGTACTCATTATAGCACACCTCATAAAACATACCGGAGAAATACAATGCAAGAAATTACAATTAGAGATAAACAACAGGCGGTCTTATCGCTAAAGAGCGATCTCTTCCAGACAACCTTTGGGTAGTGGAGAACTAGAAAAAATATTTTGTTAATAGACGGTGCAAAATCCCAGAAAAAATTAGTAATGTATACACAAAAAATAAATAAATACACAAATATAATAAACTATAAATAAATATATTATAAAGCCTGACCAGAAATATATGAGGATGCGCCATATTGCGGAATTTCACTGGAACTAATTTCTTACACTAATAACCACTCGGACCGCCTAGCCAAAATTTCTAGCCATTCGGCCCTATTTATCTTGAAATTCTGCTTACTCGTTCCAAAATTTACGTACCTGCTTCGCTGTTGCCCTATATGGAAATTTCCCATCCTAGTTCTATCCATTGACCTAACTTTAAAATTCCAAATTGAATCAATTCTTAATATTAGTCTTAGCAAGCAGGCGTGGACCCAAGCTTCTTTACCAATAAGGAACGGTGGGTTGGGTACCCGTACAATATGTTCTATTGCTCTGCCGGCGTTTTTATCTTCAATCCATAGCACTTCCGATCTCGCAGGTAAAATCCTTAAAGCCGATATGGCTGCAAACTGCGAGATCGCATGCTTGGCTGAAGCTAAGAACGCGTGGCTGGCTGGACCGAACCCAATTTTACCGGATGCACCCAAAAAACAAACAATTCTCGAATCACTAATTCTCAATTCCTCTGGCAGAGACAGGGCGAGGCTGCTGGCAGTGTCCCGGCCAGAATCTGGACACTGGTTACCTACCCTTGTCCAAACGCAGGTACGTATATTGACCCCAACACCCTACGCATAGCGGCAGGTCTCCGACTTGGTGCAGACGTGTGCGAGGAACATGCTTGCACCGCCTGTGGAGCCAACGCGAATCGCCTCGGTCACCACGGTCTCGTCTGCCCTTCGGGCGCCGGCCGCCACTCTCGCCATGCCGCTCTCAATGACATCCTTAGAAGGGCGCTCGTCAGCGTCAACGTCCCAGCTGCCCTCGAGCCTCAGATTGTACGGGATGACGGCAAGCGCCCCGATGGGATGTCCTTAATACCGTGGAGGATGGGGCGCGCGCTGGTGTGGGACGCGACGTGCGCAGACACACTAGCGGCATCCTACCTCCCGGCCACGAGTAGGCGGGCGGGCGCGGCGGCGGACGCGCGAGAGCGGATCAAAGTCAGTAAGTACAGCTGTCTCGGCGCCCAATACGACTTCATCGCTTTTGGCGTCGAGACACTTGGTCCGTGGGGCCAGGGTGCGCGTGGACTCCACAGGGAGCTCAGCAAGCGCCTGAGGGAGGCAACAGGGGACCCACGCGCGGGCAGTTTTCTCGCGCAAAGGCTTTCCATAGTCATACAGCGTGGGAATGCTGCCTGCGTCGTGGGCACCCTACCGAAAGGTCTTAGTTTTATAAATATATTTTAATCTTAGTTTAATTTTTAATTTAATCCCATAAATTTGTTATTTGTAATCATATTTCTTACACTGGCAATGTTGGCTGGTGATTTTATGATGGTTTGTCAACAATGTCAATGTTATTCGTGGTGGTGGTTTAAAATTATCCAAAGAAAAAAAAAGGCGAAAGCCATTCAGTCGTGAACGTAACATTATAAATAACGTGTACACGTGTTTACTACACGAAATACAGTCAGGAAAAGAGTGCATTCCATTAAATGATATTACGAGGAACGATAGAGGAGGATATTACGAGTATGAGGAGGAGTGATATTAGTGGAACTGTCAGGTATTTTAAACTAATGTCATTATATTGCGTTACGATTGGTTGCAAAATTGTTGCCATATAAAAATAAATCATATAAATAGCGCCCTTTCGACAATCCTCATATATTTCTGGTCAGGCTTTACATACATACATTCAGCCAAAAAAATAATAATACAGTTGAATAAACTACGAATTATGAAAGGGATAGATAATGCTCTTTCTGAGCTTTGAAAGAAACAAGAGATTTAGCGCGCCTTAAGCGCACAGGCAAGGAGTTCCACAAACAGACAGCTTTAAAATTAAACGAATTAAGGTAAAATTTAGGAGACTGAAGAAGGGACGGGAAGGAGCAAATTTTGGGTAGATCTGAGCAGAAGTGAGATAACTGAAACGCTCCTTGAGCTGGAACGGAAACTAGATACATGGTCATATTTGCGTAACCCAGCACCGAATGCAAACATTTTAAATTCGCTCAAGCTTATTAAGTTGCTCCTCTGTAAGATCGAGATAGGAGATATCAGCGTAGTAGTTCAGAATAGGGAGAAGTAACGTTTTAGCCAACGCAATTTTAGTGGCAATGGGGAGAAAGTTACGCAGCCGTCGCAAAGAAGCTACTGCAGCAAACATCTTCCTGCTAACCTCACACATTTGGGGCACCCAGGATAAAGAACTATCCATTAAGACGCCAAGATTTTTCACCAGGGCCCTTTATCATAAAACTTACAATTGTCCGTGACAGGTGATAGGTGATAAGATGAAAATTCGACAATAGAACGTTTTATAAAATATTTGTCTAGAAATATTTGTCACCGGAAAAACTGACATGTTTGTCAAATTGTCACAACAATTCGAAATTTTAGGGTTTCATATAAATACAATACTGGGCCCTGTTTCATAAAGCTTGACAAGTTGTCAAATTGTCATAAATGGTGACATTTGTCAGGATGTCACGACAATTCCCGTTTCATAAAACTTGACACATTTGTAATTGTAGACAGGAATACAGTCGTCATTGTCACGCTTTCTGAGGCAGTTTCATAAAACCAATTTTCTGACAAGTCTTGTATAGAATACTTGTCGAAGACAGGTCAATCATTATCACAGCGACAAAGCATGCATGACACGTGTATATTTCTCAGTTATTTTTATAGTTACCAAATAACGTTTACATAAATACTCAGTCAAACGCAAACATGGCGGAGAAGAACAAAATGGTAAACTTAAATTTAATTCAAAATAATCAATGAAATTCTCCACCAAAAATGTTGTCCACAATTACGTTGAAGACTTTTTTAATACAACGATGAAGTAGTCTTCGATAATCCATGGCGTGATATTGCAAGCCCACACCCATCCAGTGTAAAAGGCACATCACATAACGACTGTTGCAAAGGTTCTAAAGCTTTATTGATTATACCGCCACTTTACTGATCCGGAATTTTTCATTGAATGTAAAGTCCGTGACTTTTAAACAAAAGTTTGATCTTTCTCAAAATTTTCTGGTCAACAAGTTTGTAATTGTAAATTGACAATTATGGGTTTCATAAACGAGAATTGTCAGAAAATCGTCCATGATTTGTCCGATTTTCATCAGTATTTTTTTATGAAACGCAAAAATGTCGTATTGTCGTGACAATTTGACAAATATGTCAGTTTTTTCCGGTGACAAATATTTCTAGACAAATGTTATGTTATGAAACGTTCAATTGTGAAATTGTCAACTTGTCACTGACAATTGTAAGTTTTATGAAACAGGGCCCTGGTGACAATGAAAATCGGACAAATCATGGACGATGTTCTGACAGTTGTCGGTAATGGAACGCATAAATGTCAATTTACAATTACAAAACTGTCCAACTGTCGCAATTTCTTGACAGAGGGTCTTAGCCTGTCTCAGGATTAAACGACAAATGTCGAGGAACTTAGCAAGTTGATAATTAATATCTCAAGTAAACATTTCCAATTCTAGTAATAGTAATAGTAGTGAATGTAATGATTATTATTTAGAAGAGCGAGCCCGATAATTTCGAGAAAGATCAAACTTTTCTTTGGAAGTAGGAATTTATTTTTAACGAAAAATTCCGAATCGGATCCGGTCAACTTTGTATCTCGATTTGGCCTGATTCTTTTTCTCTATTAAAGATTTAATGTCTGCAGTAAGCCAATGAGCAGGGCCAGGAAGATGCTTAGAGCATGTACAGGAGCGCGAACGTCAAACAACTGAATCAGAAGAGAGCTGAAGATGTTAATTTGATCGTCCACCGTATCAGCTGTAGAAACAGCTGACTAATCGATTTTACACGCATCTTCGCGGAGTTTATCAACATTTAGCCGACTAAAATTGCGTTGGAGAAGAATTTTTGGTTTTAAGTAGGGAGGGCGAATTTTATCATGATTATAAGGCGTTAGCAGAGTAGTGGCCGAATTTTTCAATACTAAGATAGTCTACATTTTTTGATTTTACTTCTCTAAATAATAATTTTACTTCTGGCACGAAACCAGTCTGTGCACACCCAGCATGGCAACGAATCAGTCTGCCTCCTTTTCCTGCCTTATTCTGGTTCTTGAAGCCACCTTTCGTCGTGCCACATAATTGCTCTGAGAGCCGTGCTGTACGTAGGCTGAAATATGATTTTTTTTTAAGTTTTCAACCCCCATTTGTCCGCTTTGCTGGGTTATTTTTGGCTTCACAGTTTATTTTGAAGTCGGTTCTTTTCTTTGTGTTCAGAAGTATTTATTGCAAATCTGGAATAAAACACGCACGTCATCTATTGTTTATAAAATTTATATATAACTAATCATTAATCAATATTTGCATCCATATGTTATTGCAGTTTTTAATTTATTGTTATTTGCTCAGTTGCGAGTATTTATCGATGCTGGTAGTATATAAAGGGCCTGAACTTCACTTCTGACATCAGCAGTTCTGCACTGATTTGGTGAAGTACATGACAGCGGTCCCCCGACGCAACGACGCTTGGATTCTTTTTCTATTGTTCATTGTAAAGGCACATTTCGTAGATTTTATTTCTTTCTTTTTACAGGTTGTCATGTCGGGGGTTTTTTAAATTTTTAATTTAATTTTATTTCATATTTTTTAAACAAACAGATGTTTTTTCCAGGAATTTTCTACATTTAACACTTTTTTGGTTTTACACCGTTTAAGGTCCATAGTTTCCAGTCTTTCCTCGAGCTTGATCCTTGACTATGTGTACGACAGCAGAAGCCCAAGCCAGTGGTAACGAAAGCCGTCTTCTCTAAGATTGATATTAGGATATATTTTGATTTAAATAGCCTTAAGCAACATTCTGGGAAAAAATCGTTAAAGTCAAATTAGTTAATGCTTATAATGACAAAATGGCTAAGTTATTAGCCAAGACAATCAAAATATATACTTTAAATGCACTGGATGAGTTGAAAGAACCTGCTACTTATGGCCTAAAACAGAACCAGGTTTCCATTCTACAGGACCCAAATTGTACCTACGGGTGGCTTACTTAGCTCCATAAAAAAATCCGTTGATGCTAGGTAACTTGACTTAGTTTTGAAAGACCTAATCATCGATAACCCACACCATGGGATAAACCGTAAAAATAAATTACATCCCCACTTTTTTACGTGCAGGTCACAAAAAAAAAGTTTTAAAAATGTATTCTACCACTATGTCTCTGAGCTAAGCCGTAGACAGACGGACGGACGGACATGGTGAAACTATTTAAGGGTTCCTTGTTGACTACAGAATCCTAAAAAGCTGTTATTTACTTAGGCGAGTACTTTTGCTAAAGCTTACGTGTCCTTTAGTCGTGTTAAAATCTTGCATGGTGTTGCTATTTGTGACCTCAATCAAAGGAACCTGTTCAATAGTCCTAATGACATTTCAGCTTTAGCAGAATTGCAAAACTTAGAAACAGTGACCCAGTATTGTGACAGTAATTAAAAAGGTTTTCTGAGACTCGGCTTAATATCGACTGTACCTTCTTACACAAACGTTAATTGCTCATTAAGAACAATCAGACGAGCCCAAACACTGGGTTTATTCTGTGCTGTTAAGGAGTTCCTACGGCCATCTTCAGCTGCATGGTATCTACCAAATTATTGTTATGTCAAAATTTTATTAAATTGTTGATTACGCTAATAAAACTTAACATTTAACCAACATTTGAAATTCTTGGATTAGATCCTTTCACAACTAGATGGCAGGGCCGAATTTACCCTAAGCCCGGGCCTAGGGGCCCAGCTAGTCTAGGGACCCAGTCCCAGACGCAGGACTTGTACAATAATAATGTTCTCCATATAGGGGAGGGGGCCCCAAATGCCAAGTGCCTAGGGGCCCTGGCCCTCTTAGTCCAGTCTTGCTAGATGATTATCATGAGATCTTCACTTAGTGAGTGATAAGGAAAATGCTAATAAAACTTAGGTAACATTTATCCAGCGTTTGGAATTATTGGCTTCAATATTGGCTGAGATCCATTAACAACTACCTAGTCATCATGAGACCTTCATTTAGTAAGTGATATAGAAAATGCTAATAATACTTAACATTTAACCAAAATTTGGAATCCTTGGCTTCAATGTTGGCTGAGATCCATTAACAACTACCTGGTCATCATGAGACCTTCATTTAGTAAGTGATATAGAAAATGCTAATAATACTTAACATTTAACCAAAATTTGGAATCCTTGGCTTCAATATTGACTGAGATCATGTCACTTGTTCCAATTAAAGCTGAATATCTTGGAAACTACTGGTCCTACTTCCACCAAACATAGCTAAGAACAATATCGACGGAAAATAAAAAAAAAAGTGTGTGTGTCAGCTCCGACGCACGACTGGAGTTTACTCTTCAGGCCAGGCGCGCACCACGATGTTTTTTAGTCGCGCGATAATTTTGTCGCAGAAATAAGCTTACTTATGGGTTTATGAAAATCGTGGTGCGCGCACTCTCATATAAATAAACCCATAGACGCTGACGGAACAATTCTACGGGTATGGCTACGCCGGGATTAAGAGCCGTCCAGGCCGTCAAAGCATCGGAGGCGTAAGGAATGATAGCCTTGTCACCATCAAAAGATAAAATTTGAGTGACAAGGTCCACCACCCAACACGCCGAAGCCAGGAAGGCCGGGAGGCTCACATCTCGCGCGCGACGCACGCCCAAACCACCAGTTCGAATCGGCAGAGAAACCTGGTCTCATTGACCTTGGTTAAGGGAGACGTTCAGCACCTTTTCCAAACTCTCCTTCAAAACGAAGTCAAAGGAGTCTGTCTGGACAGGGTGCAGCCAGGCTGGCACGGTGCACAAGAAATATGTCAGCTTAGGCACGGCAAAGCAAACTCGCAACATAAGGAGGGCTACGTGAGCCGAAAGTTCATTCAACCTCTGCGCAGCCATCAGCAGAAGCAGCTTTCTCTCCTCGAAGGCTTCAGGAATGGCTTCTGCGAATATTGGGGACCCCAAGAGGTTGAAAGATCTCGCCGACAACACTTTCAGTCCGGGGAGCAGAGCACTGAATAAGGGGAAAGAATCGTGTGAGTTGGTACTGCAGGGGAAAAATTCGCATTTGCTGAAATTAATATCTAAACCCAGAGCTTTTAAACGAGGCAGGAGCATGAGCAAGTCTTGTTCCACTTCTTCAGGTTTACCACCTAGGGTACCGTCATCTAGGTACCAGATATTCAATGGGGATTTAACCTCTGAAATTACCTTTTGTATGGCCAGACAGAAAACTAAAGGGCCTAGCGGATCCCCCTGCTGTGCACCAACTTGGGAAAGAACAAGAGGACCATTGTAGAAAAGATTAGAAGCGGAAGAATATACTTGGAAAATGAAGGGGTAGAGTGATGGCACTTTATCCTTCACTTCGGACAGTAAAACATCACGCTCCACTGAGATAAACGCGTTTTTTAAATCAATTTTAATTAATAATAATAATAATGAAATAATGAACTTTATTCTGCAAGTAGGCCACAAGGGCACTTTTACATGTCTGAGTCTGCTATGTCTGAGTCTACCGGCATTTCACAAGAGGAGACCACTGTTGAGAAGAAACGCCGAAAGAAACTCAACAGTCAGTCATTTTTTCAGAAAGCATAAGTACTTAACTATTACAATGATATGAACTTAACTATACGTATTAAAACGGATTCTAAGTTTTTGCTATCTACCGAAAAAGCCCGCGTAGCGTGAATTGCAGCCTCGCAGCCCAATCTTGTGCCAAACCCTAATTGGCAAGGTTGCAGATAAGCTGCCATTTCTTCTCTCACTGCACGGCATCCTAGCTTTGCCGTTAAGCGGCGGAAAGCGCTGCCTATGGCAATGGGTCTTATACCACCGTCTTTTTTTGACAGCGCACATAAGGAAGCACCATAAATATAGGAGCAAACTTCAGGGTTTAATTGACCACTGAGCAAAAAATTACAAAGCTTGGCCAGATGTTCCAGGAGTCGAAAATTGGCGTCTCCCGCAGATGCAGACGTAAGCTCCTTAAGATGAACAGGGCGGATACCATCCAAACCGGCGGCCGAACTATTGTTGAAAGAGCTGAGTGCCTGCACCACTTCCTCCGGCTTAACAGTTAAGGCAGAAATAGATATGTCAGGTTCCGGTGGAAGTACCAGCGGCCGGGACGGGGCTGGATGCTTCGACTGCAGCGTAGCTAAAGTCTCAGGGCTCGACGGCGCCACGCCCTAATCCGACATAAGCACTCGCACTGCACCTGAGATCCCCTTCATGAACTTTACGCTCAATTGTCTTCAGTATGGAGTGTGATCTCAAAGGCGTGGTCTCTGCACCGATGTTCCCACTGATATCAAAAGAAGCAGAGTTAATATTTCTCTTAACTTTCGTGGTTAAATTGCCCGTGGCCGACGCTTCAGGCGATTTGAGTGCGGAATAGGCAAAAGACAGTAAACTAAACCATTCGAGAGTGCCATTGGAGTCGATACACTTATCAATGAGGTCGCTCAATTTGGCCGCTGCCAAGTTTCGCGCCTCTTTGGGGATATGCCGTAACACACGTACTGACTGCTTTAACGTAGCTAGATCACCAAAATCTAGATGAATGGGGTTGTTACCATGAGCTTGCTGTGAAACCGACAGTCTAGGGTTGGAGGGGATGACTTGGGGAAAATGTTTATGCATGTGCCCTATATGCACTTTAAGTCCATGAGGGGTAAAAGTTCGAGTTGAGTTGGGACAATGGGGACAGCGCAAGGATGAAGAAGGATCACTCATATTTATAACTAACACTTACAAATAAAAGTAAAAATACAAGCAATTATAATAAAAAAAGATACAATTTAAAAGCCAACATCAAAAACATAACAATTTCGATTTAAACTTCATAGCTTCTTGTCGGTCGGCAAGACTCCCGTCTAGAAAATGAATGGCTCGGTTGTGTTGGATCCTTGATTTATGTATGTATTTATCCTGGAAAGTTTCACGAAATCAAAACCATTCTGCGGCTGAATGCAGGAAAATGAGAGCAGTGGTGATGGAAAAGTATTCACGCCTTCTCTATTTCTAAGCTTAAAGCTGAGTCACAATTAAAGCGGTCTCTCTCTCTACAGCAAGACGTCTTCTTCGATCTTAGCACCATACAAGCACGGCTTAAACACCAAGAAAACACGGTCTTTGCATTGCACGTTATAAAAGTTGTAATCTTGGATATCACAAAAATTCGTTAGGTTTGTTTGGGAGCTGAAACGAACACGTATCTTTTAGCCGATTGTGTGACGGGCGCTATTGTTTCAAAAGCAGCACATTTTACCCGTTAAGCGTAGATTTGATTAAATTTTATTTTATTTATAAAATTTTGTTGACACTCGACATGAAGTTGACATTGACAATTTTATAGTTTGTTTATGTGAACATAATGGTAGTTTAAAAAGTCGTATCTCAGTATACGATCGGGGTAAAAATACGACTTCTTAATTTAGCAGGTTATGCGTTAAGCGTTATAGACTAAGATCCCGATATAAAACGACCTTCACCGAGATGTTTATTTGATGAATGTATTTTATATTTAGTTTAATATGTCAATAAATATATTGCATATGGGTTGCCTAACAATTTTTAGTCCAGGGTATGTTTAGTAAAAAATAAAAATATATATTTTTTTAACATTTCACCGATTTGATTATTACATAAATTCATAATTAAATAATCTTTAATTTTATTCAGTTTCAATTCAATAATCAGACCGTTGCAAAATGCTAGTAGGTATAGATTTACCTGTTTATACCTGGCTACCCGATAGTTGTGACGGGAAAAGAATAGGTAACCTAAAGTTTGCATATTCTATGGGCTTCATACTTTCGATTGGTATAGAATTTATCTAATATTAATCAAACCGGTGAAATGTTTAAAACATTTTTTTTTATTATTAATTAAACATACCCTGGACTAAAATTTGTTAGGCAACCCATATGCAATATATTTATTGACATATTAAATTGATTATAAAATACATTTCATAAAATAAACATCTCGGTGAAGGTCATTTTATATCGGGATCTTAGCCTATAACGCGTAACGCATAACCTGCTAAATTAAGAAGTCGTATTTTTACTCCGATCGTATACTGAGATACGACTTTTTAAATTAGCACGGCAGATACGTTCGATTTTATACCCCATATTTTTCATACCCCGGGCTTATATATGAAAATCGATTCTTAAGGAGTAAACTCCAAAAAACCGCACTTAAATTGGTCCATCCGCTTGGGCGCCGTTCGACGTCGAATTTTGAACATCGGAGTAGCTCTGCTGGCATCACTGCCACTGGTTTGACATGACCTGCCAGATGGGTGTGTGACGTTCGTCAAATCAAATGTGATTGTTTCATATTTGTAAAATTTTATGTATTTTATTCTTGAAATGACGCGATTAATCGAATTTTGCGGATACATGTTCCCATATCAGAATTTATTGTTTTTTTTACAAAGAATGGTTTAGTATGCGTTTCGTGAAGGTATATCGTAGGCCCAGATGAAATCATTGATTAGTTTACGTCAAAACGATGACATGTAGGGAGTTGTTACAACTACAATGATTTGCTCTCCATACAAACTTTAATCCCGTTTTTCGTCCCATAAAGGGATAAAACTTGATATAAATGATAGCCTATGTCCTATTCTGATACATAAGGTACATAACTGGAAAGTTTCATCATAATTCGTTCAGTAGTTAAGTGGAACGTACACATCTATCCATCCAAACTTTCACGTTTATAATATTATTAGGATTAAATACAAATCAAAGAAATATTGCAGTAAACAATATGCAAATGAAATTTATTAATTGACACAATGTTCTCGAATAACCGAATAGAGGTTACTAAGCAAACACAACTGCGCAAACTTGACGACGTGTTCTACCCTTCTACCTATTATTACCAGTGGCTCTGAGAGCGGACTAATACATAGGTCACCGCCATTTCTTTTTTTTCTAAACAGATTGAAAAAGAATCACTAATTCACAAATAATCGAACAAGCTTCAAAATTTCACGGGAATCGGATGAAAAATGCAACCTGTAAAGGAGAATACTTATACGTCCATAATTATCTGCAGCTCCGTACAACAGCGTGGAGTTATCGAGCAAATCCCCTTTGGCGCGCAAGGAACAAGAAGGTATATGAAATGTCAGCAAGTGATACTGTCGATAACATTTCACCAACGTCCTCGGAGCCCATACAACAACAATTTCGCAAATCCTACGACAATATTACTGTTCAAAGGTACAACATCCCTATTCGAAACTCGTTCGACTCGTTATCTGACGAAGAGGGCCTACATAGTGCTATTATTCACAATTACACTCTAAATCGAAGCTGCCCAAATCTAAGCAAAAACTACAAGGGCGAAGCAGAAGCAATGAAAGGGAAAATTGAGTACTTACAAGAAAAACTTGTTGCATCGGACACCTTTGGTACAAAGCTACTCCTAGAAAACGAGGACTTAAAGAAACAAATTTCACACCTCACTCTCCAAATCGAACAATTAAAACTGATTTGCAAATCTACTCCTTCGTCAACTAAAAAAATGACCAATCAGTGCTTAAGCAGTATGAGTCTAACACCCTTACTTAAGAATGTTAAAAACGTAGAAGAAGAACAAGTGAAATACTCAGGAAGCTATAACATCCAGCAGGATAAAGAAAACCAGACACCTAAAAACATAAATAATACAACGAAAGAGGACACTGATACAAGACTTGAAATTGAGCTACAGGATACAACGAGTAAGGACACTTGTAATGAAAGGAGCATCTACATTCTCGGAGGAGCTATGTGCAGCGGTTTGGCGTCGTCACTAATACGTACAAGAGAAAATACGCCTTATGGCAAATATAAAATAGTGTCGTTCATTAAACCTGGTGCGCGTGCCGAAGACATATTAAAATCATCGGACACTCTGAATACAACCGTTGACGATGTAATTATCATTAATGTAGGCGACTATGATAGTAACCCGACAAAATTAGCCATTGAATTAAGTTTGTTCTTGAAAATGCATCCTAAGCCATTAATTATTGTAACGGGAGTAATACGTAGTGTATGTTTAAATGAAAAAAAAACTCAATGAAACTTTAAGGTTATATTGTAAAAATGTTGAGAACTGTGTATTTCTGCCTGTCAACGATTTGAGCTATTCTGATAGTAGATTTATACGTAAGCTTTGCTCCAAAATCAATTTTCTAATCGATTCAGAGTATTATAGAAAGAAATACCTTAGTTTTATGCAGGGTGCAATGCAAAAAAATGGTGAAATACCATTAGATTCGAAAAGCACACTATACTCAAAGATTTCACCTAAAAATAGTACTATTCAAAAAAAGATCACGGATTTTTATTGCCGAAGAAGTGCAAGCAAGGCTACTACAGGGATACAGGTAACAGGATTAAGGGATATAGGTACTGAGAATCATCTTTTTCGTGCAACCCAAAACAATTAGTTTCATGTTTCAAAACATGCAAAGCCTAGTAAACAAACACGAATGTTTTGAGACATTTCTTGAAGAGCATAGCGACTCGCCTTATGTTGCACTATGTATTTCTGAGACTTGGCTATCGGAAGCTAAGGCAAACATACTTCACTTTCAAGATTACCACCTAGCGACATCATTTTTTAGAAATAAATACAATGGAGGCGGCGTTTCCATCATAGTACGCAACAATGTTGATTACATTGAGCGAAAGGGGATAAGGGACATGTCAGTGGAATATATTATAAAAGTATGTGCGATAGAACTATTAAATCTTGACATCATATTAATATTATTGTATTGGAATAGCAGAGAGACCGACATTTTTTATAACCAATTGAAATTAATTTTAGAATACCTACATTCGAAATGTAATGATAAAAGAATAATTATCGGTGGTGACTTTAATATAAACGTATTAGAAAAATCGAAACAGAACATGAACTTGTTGGACCTAATGTCGGAACATAACTTTAAGCAATATGTTGATGAGCCTACGAGAGTAAATAAAAATAGCTCGACTTGTCTCGATCTAATTTTCACTAACTTTACCACAAGCTTCACAACTTCCGTTATTGAATTGGGATTCTCCGATCATAAGTGTACCACACTACATTTAGAAAACCCGACTGTAGACTATAAACCAAAAATTTGGTACCAGATCAAGCGAATATATATAGTCTTAAAAACATGGAAAATTTTAAAGTAGAACTACAGAAAGTTGACTGGGGCAAGTATATAGTACCATATAAAAATGTAAACGATAATTATAATGACCTACACAAAACATTATTTGATATCCTAGAAAAAACCATTCCCAAAAGACGTGTAAAAATAAAACCAGTAAAAACAAATCTTTGGCTTACGCGAGGTATAAAAATTTCATGCAGACATAAGCGGTTGCTACGCATCCACGTCATGTCATCTAGAAATAAGATTTTAAAACAACATTATAAAACCTACGGAAAGACTCTAAAAAACATAATTACAAAATCTAAAATTGGGCAAGTGCGAGTCCGACTCGCGCATGAAGGGTTCCGTACCTATATATATGTATATATAGGTATAACAAGTTTATTGTATGGGAGCCCCCCTTAAATATTTATTTTATTTCATTTTTAGTATTTGTTGTTATAGCGGCAATAGAAATACATCGTCTGTGAAAATTTCAAGTCTCTAGCTATCACCGTTCTTGAGATACAGCCTGGTGACAGACGGACGGACGGACGGACGGACGGACGGACGGACGGACGGACGGACAGCGAAGTCTCAGTAATAGGGTCCCGTTTTTACCCTTTGGGTACGGAACCCAAACAATTCATTAAAAAAATGCAAAAATCGTCAAACAAAGTAAAATGCATGTGGCAAATAATAAAACAATGCAACAATAAAAAATTGGGCAAGTGCGAGTTGGACTCGCGCACCGAGGGTTCCGTACAAACACTTTTCATCCTTAAGTGGTTAAGTTAAGTTTGCACCTGGTATGTATAGCGCCCCATACAAATGAGGTGCAAAGTTAACTCAACCAACCCATTTGTTGTATGGGAGCCCCCCTTAAATATTTATTTTATTTTATTTTTAGTATTTGTTGTTATAGCGGCAATAGAAATACATCATCTGTGAAAATTTCAACTGTCTAGCTATCACCGTTCTTGAGATACAGCCTGGTGACAGACGGACGGACAGCGAAGTCTCAGTAATAGGGTCCCGTTTTTACCCTTTGGGTACGGAACCCTAAAAACTAACAATCATAGGCAAAATATACAGATAAGAAGCCGCGATAAGTTGACGTCGGACCCTAAGCTGGTAGCTAACGTATTTAATGATTTGTTCGCAATGGCCGGGCAGTCGCCGGCGACGACGGACGCGAGCGCCGCGCCAGCGCCGCGCGGTCGGCCCGTGCTGCAGCCCACCGAGAACACTCTGTTCCTTAGTCCCTTGGAACCGCAAGAGGTATATAACCTAATTCGCAGCCTAAAGAACAAAACGAGTTATGGACATGACGAGCTACCAGCAACACTTATAAAAGCCTGTATAGAAGAATTAACCCCACCGTTAACATATATTATAAATCAGTCTTTCTCCGAAGGTATATTTCCCGATATACTAAAACAAGCTGTTATAAAACCCATACATAAAAAGAATGAAAAAACGGACCCCAATAACTACCGCCCGATTGCATTGCTGCCCGTAATATCTAAGATATTCGAGAAGGCAATGTGTAAACGACTGTACTCTTTCTGCGCGAAGTACAAAATTTTCTCCGACTCACAAAACGGTTTTCGTAAGAGAAGGTCTACGACGTTAGCGGCATATAAATATATCAATGACATCTTAAATATTCTAGACGGAAAAGAGTATGCAATCGGAGTTCTGTTTGACATGACAAAGGCATATGAAAAGGTAAAATTTAGTATCCTACTCGATAAATTGTATGGTATCGGAGTACGTGGTATAGTACACAAATGGTTCCAGTCTTACTTAAATAACAGAAAGCAATACGTCGATATCGAGTACGCGGATGAAGACTCGCGAGAAATAGGTACTGTCAGGTCGGATGCCAAGCGTGTGTCGGACTCAATCCCACAGGGAAGTGTGATTGGGTGCCTCCTGTTTATCATATACATAAATGACCTTCCAAAATCATTTAGTGAACCGTGTGTCATGTTTGCGTATGATTTCTCCTTGTTACTATCAAGTAAGAATAATTCAAACCTAAATGAACAACTACACCAAATTGTAACAAACATTGTAGATTGGATGAAAGACCATAATTTAGAAATAAATTTTTCCAAAACTAAAATCATGCAGTTCAGGCCTCACCAAAAAGCAGAATTAAACATAAATTTTTCGTTCGAAACCAATAAACTGGAATGTGTCAATGAGTTCTCGCTGCTCGGGATAACAATTGACTGTCATTTAAAGTGGAAGCAACACGTACAAAAAATAAAATCAAAACTAAGCTAATTTGTTTATGCCCTAAGACAGCTAAAAAAGACCACCAACTTAGAAACTGCATTGACGGCGTACTATGCCTACGCACATGCGTGGATTAGTTATGGTATAATTTTGTATGGCAATAGTACAAACGCGCAAGACATATTCATCCTACAGAAAAAATGAATTCGCATACTGGCGAACATTAAACAGACCGATAGCTGCAGACCACATTTTAGAAATCTTAAAATATTAACTGTACCGTGCATCTACATTTTTGAATCATGTAAATTTGTAAAAACATACCCAGAATTCTATACTAGACTTGGTGATAAGCCCCGTCGATTCGAATCTCGTTCTAAAAATAACCTAATTCAAACGACTTCAAAATTAAAAATACATAAAAACGGACCTCATCCCATGTCAATAAAAATATTTAATAAACTACCTGACCACATAAAGAAAGAGCCTAATAAAAACAAGTTTTTAGAATCCTTAAAAAAAATCCTTTTGGAACAAGCATACTACACGGTAAAAGAATATTTAGAGTAATTAATTGGAGTAATTAAAATAGTTCGGTACAATTAAGCACAAATGAATGTCTGCCTCTCTTCTCTTTCCATTATATAAATTATAATTAATTAATTTGAGTAATTCAATTGCGTATTATTATTAATATTATTTCATAAATTATCATTTCTTTCCATTAGTATTAATGCCTGCTAATTTGATATTAGTAGATAAATTAAAATATTATAGTATAGTTATGTCTAGTGCAGTGCCCTTACAGGGTTTGTGTTGGAACATCTTAGATATTTAAGACCTTTTTGTACACACAAATGCATTGAATAAATGAATATGAATATGAATATTTAAAAACTCATCCCCTATGGGGGCCAAATTGCGGTTGAACGTTTGTATGGAAATAGTGTAATATTTTAATAAGAGATATAAAAGTTTGTGTACAAATTCTATATCTAAAAACAAGAAAATTTGTTAAATGGCTTTAAAGTTGTTAAATGGGAGGTGAAACTTTGTATGAAGAAATTGGGATTCTTTGACTAAGAAGATTCGTGTATAGGTTCTTTATTACCAAGTAGGTAAGTAAACAAATTTCAGCGTTTTTGGAAATTCATCCGCGAAAAAACATGGGTTTTTTTTTATTAAGAGGTACGACATCTTACGTGTAGCTGTAGACCCAAAAACCAAGATTGTTGATCAACAACTAAGAATATGAATTTCAACGTTTGTGAAAATTCAACCCCTAATGGGTTAAAGTGCGGGGTGAAAGGTTGTGTGAAGAGCTTGGGATTCCATGAGTAAGAATGGTAATATTTTGTGTATAGGTTTTTCTATACAAAGTAAGAAAACAACTTTCAGCATTTTTGGAAATTCACCCTCGAAAGAGGAACTTATTGTGATAAACGTGGCCTATCGTGGCCGTGGATAGGTAAGGGGTGTAAGTAGACTCTTCATCAAAAACTGGGAATGATGACTTCAGCGTTTTTAAAAATCCAACCCCTAATGGGATAAGCCATAAGTTGGAGGTGAAAGGGTCTAGCAGACTAAGCGAACAAGAAGTGCCCCCATCGACGGATTTGGTCATTCTTTCAGGTGGTGTACTGGCAGGTCCTAAGAACACTATGCTTAATATCAGTCCTCGATCTTTCGTTTTCTTTTGTTTTCGAGTTATTCAGGATAATGCAAAAAAAACAGTGTATCATTGAAAGTGTCATATTTTGTAAACTGTTCAAGTTAGATTAACCAAACAAAATTATATTTGGCGATAATAAAATAGACTACAAAATGCATATCTTTAACCTGCATTATATCAAAAATATTTGCTTCTAATTTAATTTTACTTTTCGAGGCGGTAGCTTAAAAAAATATATGCATGAGTGAGTAGCCACTAATATCCACTACATACACATATAAAAATATTTGCCTAAATCTTCGTGTGTCATGTTAAAAAAAACCATTATCGAACAAGTAGTTACTATCATATATAAATAAAGTACCAGTAGGTCTAGCATAACTATGGTTTGCGACTCATGTCGCGCGACATAGCATCACCCATCAATCTCTCACAATCCAGTACAGAAAGGGATAGGTAGCATATCTCGCGCGAGAAAGAGTCGCGTGTCAAAGTTGTGCTAGAGGTGCAGTGCAGTGGTGAATTCTGCTGTCGTAAAAATGCTTTGATAACTGTAGATTTTAGATGCAAGGCTTTGGTCGCATAGGAATTTGAATAATCTAATCTATTAGTTCACATATTCTCGTAACATTAATTGACACTTTAATAATTAGTACCTATAGGTAAGGTAGGTACCTACCTATTTTACAAACAAAACGCCCGTGAGTCCCATCCATATTAAAACATACATATAAAAACTGATTTAGCCACGTCGTTAAAGTCGAATAACGCTCGATATGTTTCGAGTTTCCGATTAGTCGCCGTGGGGACCTATCGGAACTCATAAAGATGAATCGCGAACCGATTCGAGACATGTCTAACGGTATTTGACTTCAACCAAGTAAGTAAACCCATTTCATAAGTATTTTAATTAGTTCTGGTGAAATCTGGGGGGTTTTTTTTTCTTGTGACTTTCATTTCTTGCTGATCTTAGGAAGAGGTATTTTGACAATGACGTTTCTAGACATATCACACGAGAGGAGAATGATCGGTAGAAAAATGTAGATATTTGTGATGATCACATCACAAAGATCTGTAGGTGATCTTTTGTCAAATGTCATACAGGTGCCCTTTTTATGTTTAAAGTATCTCTTGAAACACGCCCGTCATCGATTGTTCATTAATTTCCATATTATAAACATTAATCAATATTTGCATCCATATGTTATTGCGGTTTTAATTTATTGTTATTTGCTCAGTTGCGAGTATTTATCGATGCTGGTAGTATATAAAGGGCCTGAACTTCACATACAACATCAGCAGCTCAGCAGTGATCTGGTGAACAGTCCGATCCCACAGCCACGGCAACCAACACAACACAATCATGAAATTCCTGTGTGTCGCTGTACTACTTGTGGTAAGTGCTCTTGATTAAGTTATTTTTTAAATTGATTTCTTTGTAGTCTAAGGATAATTTCAATTTTAACACAATGTGCTCGCCGTATAGCCTCTTCCATATGTTGAGTTGAGGTTCAATAGACCATAATATATGTGAGTGTGTTTAGTAAAACGTCCCATTTGTCGATTCTAGTTACGGAGTTACGGGCAGTTTAGTGAAATATGGCAAAACCTACTGAAAATCGGTTTTCAATGAAAACTGATGGAACATACTGTAATAAAGCTATGATTTTGATGTCGACGCATAAATGTCCAATTTAAGCACTTTTTTAGGAACTTCTTTTTGACTAATTTCAAATCCTTAAAGTATGGCAATTAATTTGATACCAACCACTCCATAACTTCAAACTACAAGTGGGTTTTTTGCCGTCCCAAACTTTAAACAACGTTGTCTCAGTTGTCGCTTTTTCACTTTTGCAAATTCAAAGAATTTTAAAAAAATAACTATAGCACCTAGAGACATAATTCTTTTTCTACTTTATGCTATTTTATCTACCCTACCTTAGCACTTGTTTACTTATACCTAATCGTAATCATGTCATGATATGGATTGAATATGGCTCCCATTTTCAACCTACTTCAAAAAGAAGGCAAAATATATATTTTTTCGATAGAATGTATCTTTAAATAGGTCCCATAAAATTCTTGTGATCCTCGCGGAATTGAAAGATCTCCTCAACTATTATAGGCACATCTATGACGGTTTCGGAGTTATTAACCCCCGACGAAAAAAGAGGGGTGTTATGAGTTTAATATGTGTATCTGTGTATCTCTGTGGCTCCCAAACGGATGGACCAATTTGAATGCAATTTTTAATCGAAAGACTTTTCCGTCGAGATGGTTCTTAGCTATGTTTGGTGGAAATGTGACTAGTAGTTTCCAAGATATTCAGCTTTAATTGGAACAAGTCACAAGATCTCAGCCAATATTAAAGCCAATCATTCCAAATTTTTAATTTTTATTAGCATTTTCTATATCACTTACCAAATGAAGTTCTCATGATGACCAGCTAGTTGTGAATGGATCTAAGCCAATATTGAAGCCACAAATTCCATATATCACTCACTAAATGAAGGACTCAAGATGATCAGCCACTTGTGATTGGATCTCAGCCAATATTGAAGTCAAGAATTCCAAATGTTGCTTAAATGTTAAGTTTTATTAGCATTTTCTTTATAATTAACTAAATGAAGGTCTCATAATGATGACCAGCTAGTTGTAAATGGATCTTAGCCAATATTGAAGTCAAGAATTCAAACTTTTGGTTAAATGTTTTTAAGTTTTATTAGCATTTTCCATATCACTCGCTAAATGAAGATCTCATGATAACCATCTACTTAGTTGTGAAAAGATCTTAGCCAAGAATTCGAAATGTTGGTTAAATGTTAAGTTTTATTAGCTATATCACTCACTAACTGAGGGTCTCATGATGACCTAAATCATGATGAATAAAAAGTTTTCGAGTAATAGTCGATTTACTATAGAATGGACTTATAGAAGTAGACATCCCATAGAAAATCACTCGAAAGAGGCCTTATTCCTTTTAAAAAAAAATTTGTTCATGTTATGACAAATATATTCATAATTTCAACCAAGTTTTTGAAGTGAATAATACTTTTCCACGAGTTCTAGGTAGTAACATAGCTATTTCTTGCTTTCATTGCGTGCAGTCGAAAATAAGTTGAAAAAACTGATGTTCCGCGTGAATTTTGTCAATTTCGAGTAGTTTTTCAAAAATTATCAATGAAAAATTCAAACTGTAGGTTTCTAATATATACCAATAAATCGCAATAGCCCTGTTCTAGCTAGTAACAATAATATGTTAAGAAACATGTTAGATCATAGAGAAAAGTGTCTAAAACAATCAGCTTTTAAAAGGAATAAGGCCTCTTAAAGCAGATTGCAAATATAAGTTGGTGAAAGTACTGAAACGAGGTTGCTTCTATTTTGATTCTGTGAAGTGAACTGTCTTGTGCAGATGATGAGTATAGGGGCAGAGCCACCCCCCCGCACACCCCCCGCATGAAAAATATAATAATTACCAAGAACGACATAAGATAACGGCTGCTACGGCACCCTACATTCGATTTTTTTGATAATTTGGAAACTGCCTTTGACTAATCTTTCCGAAAATTTCAAAATGATATGCAACAGGACCCTAGCACCAACTGCAATTTTTATGGAGCTAAGAAAGCCACCCGAACTGTTTGGATCTTGTAGAATAGAAAAGTGGTTCGGGTTTAGGCCATAAATAAGTGGCAGGTTATTTCGATTCATCCAGTGCGTTTAAAGTATTCATTTTGAGCGTCATGCTCATGGCCAATAACCATGGACCAAGTAACCTCTGGACATGACAAGCGAATAATAATACCAGGAGGGAACGGGACACCTATTTACAGAAACTGTTAAGAGCGATAAAGACATAGACAAGATGTTTTGTCCTTATCAGAGTTCCGCTTTTTTTTGTTTAGCGGATGATTGTCAACTTGACAGAGCTCCGCTAAATACTGCCGGGCAATTCAAATGTGCGTTGTAGCCTACTATAAAACAACGAATATTGTGGATAATTTTACATTTCGAAAGTTTATATATGAATAATAGTGAGTGCTATTAGCTATAGATTTGTAAAACAATGGTGCGTTGCTCCATAATTGGCTGTAAATGCGACACTGGCCTAAAAAGTGAAAATATAAGCTTTCATAGGTAAGTGCGATGTTTCGACTTTGCTTTTGCTTGATTTCTGCAAATATATATTTAATAATTATTTATACGCTAAATAGCACAGCAAAATCATATCAAAACATCAGAAATCTGCTTAAAATCTAATTTTGTAATATCTTATTTTTAGGTATTACCCCTACAAATTCAATAGTCTTTACGTCTTGTCAGTGTCAGTAGTCTTTACTCTTTGTCTTCACCTTTACTTGACGTTTCGCCGCGGTTTTTTACTGCTTTTTAATTTGTCTGCTTTATTGGATTTTAAGGGATACCAGTATAAGAATTGGTAAATTACCCTTAACTCAGGGAGTTTTACAAATATATTTTTTTGTTTTAGATTTCCAAAACATGATCCTGCTTTACTCCAATGTTGGATACGTGCAACAGGACGATCGAATTGGGAATCAACCAAAAATGCTTGTATATGTTCACGACAATTTTGTTTAAAGGACAGTAAACATCTTGCCTCATGCCTCCTATGGGCTATCTTGCTGCTCTCTCGAAATTGTAATTAAATTTATGTAAATAAATATATGTTACCATTACATTTTGACAGTTTTGTTTGTAAAGTTTTATTGTAATTAATTTATAATTTGTCGCATACAATATAATACGCACCAATAATGTCTCCGTTTGACCTTGTGGTTGACTGGTAGAGAATGCCTCATGGCATTAAGTCCGCCATTTGTACTTTTACTTATGTATTTTGTGCAATAAAGTTTAAATAAAATAATTAAATAATAATACATTTAAAACTAATTCACACCGCTAACAAATAGCACTGGAAAAACGGGAGAATTATTTGGAACCTGGTAACCCTGTAATAGTCATGTACTTTGCTGCTGTCCCTTTCGGGTATACGCATATGCCGAATCCATAGGTACTTCATCCAAGGCCAATAACACTGCCATTTGTCATTACGTATAAGCATAAACTAGTTTGACTTTAACGTTTTTTTTCCAGAATGTTGCACGAACCTATTGAAATCAAAACATACCCTAATTTCAACCTTAGAGCAGACAGTTTGTCATTACCACTGGCTTGGAATCCTGTTGTACATTATATTCAAGGATCAAGCACAAGCCCAACACAAGACTGGAAATCCAAGCTTCGTTGCGTAGGGGGACCGCTAAGTAAATTAAATTAAATGTACTGAAAATCGTAAAGTGGGAAGTCCAAATGCTAGTGCCTACGTTGAAAAATGTCTCGAAATTTCAACAAAAATACATTTAATTTCTTGCAGGTACTTAGCGCCCTTAGCGGTCTCCCGACGGAACGAAGCTTGGATTGTTTTTCTACTGTTCATTGTTAAGGCACATTTCGTAGTTTTTTTTTTTTTTTTTTATTGTTAGTGATTATTATGTAGGTACCTGTGTTTCGATGAGATCTAATTTATCAAAATGTTGGCAGGTCGGTAGCGCGGCTGCGACCGGCGGGCTCGGCGGGCTACCACCGCAGCTTGGCGGCATCGGCGGCTTGATAGGCGGCGGCGGCGCCGGCGGCTCGGGCGGTGGCGGCGGCGCTGGCTTGCTTGGCGGCGGCGGCAACGGCGACGTCGTTGGCAAGTCTCTATGTGCTTGTATTGTCCGCGGGTTCGCCCGCTTCCCAATTCAATATTATCCCAAAGTTGTTCT
This sequence comes from Apotomis capreana, assembly GCA_947623375.1. Lineage (NCBI taxonomy): Eukaryota > Metazoa > Arthropoda > Insecta > Lepidoptera > Tortricidae > Apotomis > Apotomis capreana. The sequence continues at coordinate 4,311,655 of OX392501.1, forward strand.
TTAATATTTTTTACAGATTATCACAACTAAACGAGACTTTTAAATAAGTATATTTTATTAAATACATTCATTACTCGTTTAATGCAGAATAAAACCGACACCTATGAACAAACAAAAATCCACCACATGCTTCGTCAATTAAAAATAATGCATGCAATTCACAAAGTATATCCGCAACAAGCTTCGTCAGAATCAAAAGACATGAAATAAATCCGCAACACGCCTCGTCAAGGAAAACTTAATCTCTTAAATCTGATGAGGTGGATTAGCTTTGGAAAGAATTAAAACGTAAAATAGTAAACATTATGTTTATATTTGTATATGAGAAAAAATAGACTACTTCACATGACACTGTACATCAATCAGTTTTTAAATATAATTCCTAAAACAAATTCAAAATATAACATAGACAAACATGGACAGCATCACGACCTTCCAACACCTTCTCCTGATGTTCGTTCATGTTGCTGAGACACGTTTCTATACGTGCATTAATCTTGCACAGTGTCTTTCAAACTTTACTTTTGACAGCGGTTTTGTCATTACGTCAGCTAACTGAATCTCAGTTGGACAGTAGCTGATATTAATCAGTCCGTTCACAAAGTGTTCGTGTATAAAATGGTATCGCACATCTATGTGCTTCGACCTTTTGTTGAAGGATCCAGATTTCACAAGTTGAATCGAACTTTGGTTATCAACGTGTAAATTTATTATTATATCCATATTGGTTATTTCCTTCAATAAAGATTTCAGATGCAATGCCTCTTTGCAACAGTCTGCTGCGGCTATGTACTCGGCTTCGGTCGACGATAACGCTACTATAGGCTGTCTCTTGGATGCCCATACGATTGGTCCATTTGCTATCATGAGCACGGAGCCAGAAGTGCTTCTTCGCGTCAATGGATCTCCAGCATAGTCCGAGTCGCTGTATGCATCGATATTCTCTATTGGCGTGTTTCTTTTGTACAAAATGCCTTTGTCTTTGGTTCCAACCAAATATTTAAATATTTTCTTCAGTTTTGTGACATCTTCTCTAGTGGGATTTTCGACCTTCCTGCTAACTTGATTGACCGCTTGTGCGATGTCTGGTCTAGTTCTGGTAGACAGGTACAGTAAACTTCCCACTGCCTCCCTGTAGGGATATTCCTTCTCCTGGGCAGTTTCCTGTATCGACTTCGAATCGCTACTTGTACTTGCGGGCGTGTCACAAGGTTTGGCATTTTTCATATTATATTTTTCCAGTACATCATTTATATAAGATCTCTGAGTAAGAATGATTCCTTCTTTTGAATTTCTTATTTCCATACCCAGATAAGTACTTGGATTTTGATTCTTTTTCATTTCAAATTTGGTTTCAAGCTTCTTCAAAATAACTTCGATCTTTTTCATGTCTTTACCTATGACAAGTCCGTCATCGACAAATAATCCGATTATTATTGACTTATCTTCGTTTATGAAAACGCATCGATCGGTTTTTATCGTCTTGAAACCCAACTCAAACATCGCTTGGGTAAAAGTTTTGTTCCAAGTGAATGGTGCTTGTTTTAGTCCATATAACGACTTTTTCAGCCGGCAAACTACTTCAGTAGTGTTGCAGTCAGTTTTATAGCCAACAGGTAATTTCATATAAACTTCATCTGTCAACTCTCCGTACAAGAATGCTGTCTTTACGTCAAATGTCATGAAGTGGTAAGATTTGGATGCGGCAACGGCTAGTAAAGTTTTCAATGCAGATTGAGCCACGACTGGACTATATACGTCTTCAAAATCCAGGTTTCCCTTCTGTTCGCAGCCACGTACGACTAATCTGGCTTTGTACGTACCGTCATCTTTAATCCGAAATACCCATTTGTTCGACAAAATTTTGTGTCCTTTGGCTTCTGACCTGTCAACTAGTACCCAGGTGTTATTTTTCTGTAATGAATCCATTTCAGACTGTATTGCCTTCTCCCAATTTTGTCTGTCGGTGCCCGTCACTGCATCTTGATATGTAAGAAATGAACAATCATAATCATCATTACTATCTGAAGTAAACATAGTCACGCAACGACTTAACTCATAGTCTTTGGTCCATATTGGTGGTCTCACTTCTCTTTGTGGTCTTCCACTTGAGGGAGGTGGGTCAATTGGATCTTGACTGGAGCTGGAAGAAGGAAAATTTGTAGGTTCCTGAAAAGGTAAGTTATTATTAATTTTGTTTTTAATTTCAGGTTCTTCAATCTCAATTAATTCGTCCGATTTTGGTCCTAGAGTAGAGTCTTCGTTTTTCTCAGCAGAAGTATTGCCATAATGCATCTTTTCGATTACTTTTACGTCTCTGCTGATAACAACGTCATTCTTTTCCGGTATGTAGATTCTAAAGCCTTTGGTATTATTCGCATATCCCAAAAATACTCCTTCTGTCGCTTTGGCTGTGAATTTTCCTCTTCGGTTCTTGTTCATCACAAATGCTCTATTTCCAAACACGTGTAAATGATTTCCCGATGGTGTTCTTCCTACCCACTTCTCATATGGGGAGTTTCCTTTGAGAGCTTTTGCAGGGCTTCTATTTATCAAATAGTTTGCTGTATTCACTGCTTCTGCCCATAGATTTGCAGGAATATTGGAATCCAGCATCAGACATCTTGCTTTATCCATCAGCGACCGATTTTTCCTTTCACTCATGCCATTTTGCTGCGGTGTATAGGGTGCAGATAGTCTTCGGCTTATACGGTTATCTTTGAGGAATTTGTCAAACGCCTTCGACCTATATTCGCCTCCATTGTCAGACTGAAGGTTTTGAATTTTCTTCTTATGAAACAGTTCAACATAGTTTTTATACTCTTTGAATTTTTCGATTACTTCGCTCTTTTCTTTTATGAAGTAAACACAGCAGTATCTTGTATAGTCGTCAATAAATGTAACGAAATACTTTGATCCGGCCATTGATTTATGCTCAAAAGGGCCACATACATCGCTGTGAATTATCTGGAGCACTTCGGTAGAGATTATTTGTTCATGGCTTTGGAATGGTAGAGTGGTAAATTTACTCTTGATACAAGTCTCGCAGATACCCAAAGTTTTTTCTTTAAAGTCGAGTCCTCGCATCATTTTATTTTTAACCATTTCCTTTAGGTCTCTTTCATTGACATGACCTAATTTCTTGTGCCATTTCATAATTTCGCTTTCTGCTCTGGGCGTGAAATTTGCTGTCTCTTCCGGCTTATCGAATTCAATAAAATATAATCCATTTCTTCGTTTAGCTTTTAAGCTAACACTTCCGTCTTTCATGACGCTGGCTTGTTCCTTTTCAAATAAAACTTTATAGCCATGATCTGTAATTTTGCTTACTGACATCAAGTTGTTTGACAAATCTGGTACATATAATGTGTCAGTTATATTATGCTTGCAATCTTCTGTATAGAGTTCAGCTTTTCCTTTCCCTTTAACTTGGGTCGTATGCTTTTCTGAAGCTAGTCTTAGAGTGTCAGACGCAGGGATCAAATTACAGAGTATACTTTTGTCACCCGTCATATGTGACGTACAGCCACTATCCAGACACCATAAATGGCTTATACATTTCGACGTTTCTGTTGTTAAACAGATGTTGTAGGTCTTTTCTGGACCTTTAGTTTTATTAGGGTTATCAGGTCTCTTCTTTGACCAACAATTTTCTGTAGAATGCCCTTTCTTCTTACATTTGTTGCAATATAGTACCTTTTTCTTTGTTTTAACATAGAATGCTTCTGAAGTTTGAGGTTCGCTTGCTTCGCTTTGCCTTCTTGCTTCGTATTCCTCTATGATTTTTACTTTTAACATGTCAGGACTTGGTAAAATATCTCTCGACTCAATTGCCGTTCTGAAGCCATCGAAATTTGCAGGTAAACTGTATAGCATCATAATGCTTAATAATTCTGGATGAATTTTGACATCCATGTCTTCTAATTTACCCACTACGTCCATAAAGTTACTGAGATGGTCTCTCACATCTTCTTGTGAAGTCATTTTCTTTAATACTAGCTGCTTTAATAGCGTAGCCTTTCTCGCAGGTCCTGAACTTTGGTGTACAGATTTTAGTTTATCCCACACCTCCTTGGATGTGTTACATCCCTTTATTTGCTTAAGTTCTGGTGGAGATAAAAGTAAAAATAGCTCCGACCTTGCCTTTAAGTCTTCCTTTAGGAACGCACTCCTTTGTTCGGCAGTCGCAGTTGCCGCTAACGTTTTTTCACCACTAGCGTAATCCCACAGATCGTATCTTATGAGAATCGCCTGTGCTTGTAAGCACCAGGTATCGTAATTTGATTTTGTCAGCGGTTCTATGCTTCTTAGACTTGAGCTCATTTTTGAAAATTTTATTATCTCATTTACTCACGGTTTTAATTATTTTTCTTCCATTTGCCACTAATTATTCAACGCTCTGCTACCACTGATGAGGTGGATTAGCTTTGGAAAGAATTAAAACGTAAAATAGTAAACATTATGTTTATATTTGTATATGAGAAAAAATAGACTACTTCACATGACACTGTACATCAATCAGTTTTTAAATATAATTCCTAAAACAAATTCAAAATATAACATAGACAAACATGGACAGCATCACGACCTTCCAACAAAATCCCCTCTCAGGGCCATATTTGGTCCAAAAGTCCCCATTATGCTAGCAGCATTGCCCCGCTGAATGGCAATGGAGACTTGCTGAACCAACCATGACCCAGAGCGAGGATCGTTGCCCCTCTCTCTCAATCGCCGCCCTAAATCCCTAAAAAGCTCGCGAGCCTCACTACCCCAAGGTCCAGCCGTTTCCACAGCGACGGGTACGAAATCGTACATCGACTCTAAGGCTGCGTACTTGGCGTGTTTCATCTTAGCGGCTGTTTCCGCCGCTGAACCCGCCAACCTCGCGGTTTGCCTCAAATGGGAGTAGTAGGGATTCGCCGATACTACGATACGGGGCGGACGGGCCTGATGGGCGGCATCCAGGGCGGATTTGGCGGACCACGAAACCTAAAAAAAAAAAAAAAAAAAAAAAAAAAAAAAAAAAAAAAAAAAAAAAAAAAACAAATAGCCCCCTACTTGGAGCGTTTGGAATAGGTCCCAGGACGCTCAGACAGCTCTGTCAGGACTTACAGAACGCCCTACGCTAACAATGCAACACCTTCCCCGACCCATCGACCCTTTTCTATTGTCTACCCGAGCTCGGGTTTTATTGCCCTCTCGGACGCCGAGCTCACTTTTATTACGGTCTACTATTGTTTCCCTCTTTTATATTTCTCTTTGGCTTCAACTGCCTACAACTTCCTTTCCAAACGGTATACATCTTTTAAGAACATTCTTTAGGTAAAGCTGGACAAATACCTAAACATCTCATACCTAAACTATCAGACTAGGTCCGCCACCTTGGTTCTTATTGGAATCGCTGTTTCAACCCAGCCTGTCTCACATCGTCTCTTTACTCCAAGGTTTCTTACTACGTGATGTGTGCTACGGTGTACGTATCACTAATCTAAGCTAACCTATGCTAGATCACAATTCTAACCTAACCTAACCTAAGCTACAGGACTACGCCCAGCTAACGCAGGATACGTTACTTGACTACTTAACTTCAGGTAGCCTTACTTCAAAGTATGTCTCTTGTTACTCACTACATATGCTGCATTTGGAACGTTGTTCTATTTATATATTTTATCTTGTTCAACTTAACATTACTTCTAACTTAACTATCACTTAACTTCAAAAACTAATTTTGAAGAACTGCTTTATATACTTACCTACTTAAAACCAGCTACGAGCACAGCACAGTTGTTTTGGTCTTAAGAACGCTGTTCTAACCTAACCTAACCTTGCATAAATTTGACTACGTACTCAATGTTACTTTCATTTCTTTTTTGTAATAACCGACTTCAAAAAGGAGAAAGTTCTATGTAAAAATATTGCATGTAGCATAAGGATAATACGAATCTAATCTTACAATAGTAATGCGGTATTTTATACAGTAATAACTGCTTCAAAACTATACTAACTTATTTAAGCTGTAAGTTAAAAATACGAGTTCTAGTTTTGCATATTTATTTATTTCGTCAAATATTATGTTCTTGAATAGATGCTTAAGAAAATACCTGAATAAACTTTGTAACTTGTACTAACGTGTATTTGTAGTAGGCTGAACTAAACTCGTTGATTTTTTAATTTGTTTGTTGGGTCCATATTGTTTGTAAAGATTTATGATAGGTTTCTTCTCCGAATCATCAAAAGATTCGAAAGTCTATTATATATTTTATTACTGTTTGTTGGTGGCTGTTGGGCGCGGTACAAACTAGTCGAAACGTGATTTTAACGGTAATCTATTGTCACATCCTTATAAAAGCCGATGGACAGTGACGATCTATAAGTATTCAGAACCGAGTCGTGCTTGTTACCAGAGCTCTCTCAGTGTACAGTGACATAGTGTTGAATCGTGCTACAGTGCTTATAAAAAATGGCAAATGTAAGTATGTACTATTTTTTATAAAATATGTATGTAGTATTTTTATGTACTATTTGTTTAACAGTGTTTTTTTTTTCTGTAACTTGTGTTCATCGTGTTACTTGTTAAGTGTGTTAATCGGATGTATAACTTATTGTTGAATATTGTTACAGTTCACGGAAAACACTTTCAAGAATTTTTATTACCCTGAACCTGAACATGATGATTCAGGGAGTGATGAAGAAGGCACACTCGGTTTTAAAGTGAAACAAGCCATAGCGAAGAAACGTCCTGCAAATAGTATCGAGAGTTTCTTTGAAAAACCGCAGAAAAAAGTGAAACCAGTGAAGAGATCTTCCAGTGTGTCGCAAAGTTCCCATACCGGTGTTGCTTACCTATCTTCGGGTAAAGACGATGCTGCGTATGCATCACACCTTATTAAGATAGAAATATACGATCTTGAAAAAGTTAGGAACATCGCACCAGAAGAGCACTGGAAGCACGCCGATGTGAGATTAAAATCTTACATCTCAACTGAGCAAGATCCACAGCTTGAGACTGTCCGTGATGTTATATACAACATGACGAAAGACATAGCTTCGAAGGACACGTGCGTGAAATATTTTATAAACAATACGAAAAAGTAAACTAAGTGTTTGTGTAGTTTTAATACTAGGTTAAAACTGTATTTATTATATAAGACATTAGATAATATTTTATAACATACCCTTGTGTACTACTAGTATTATATATTTCTTACTGCTTAAACAACAACTTTTTGTTATTCAAAATTGTTAACTCGTTTTATAACCACATGTTGTAATTTGTTTTGTAGCCTAATCATATTGATCTATTTCCCTTTGCAAATGTATAAAAGTCTCCACCCTTTAATATAAAATCACTAAGCTACGTTTGTTATTTTAAGGAAAAAATTTGTTGTAATGTAATCACTATTTTCTTAGACACATCTCACGATGGACTGTTTAAGCTGTGATGTTTACGATTCCGAGCTCGTCAGGCTATGCGAAGAAATTGAAAGTGATCAAGAAATGTATGAGATCGGGGAATTACTAAGCCAGCTGCATAGTCAAGGGTGAGTACTCTTGTTCCAACCTGTTATATTGTTTATTGATATTGTACTTGTATATTTAGACATGCAATTTAAACAGTTTATTCTTGTTCAAACTTGTACAAAACCATTGACCAGTGTCATTGAGTTGTTGCCTTTTTATGGCTCAGTTTCATTGTTCTCTGTTGGGTGGGGATCCTGGAAGGTTCTTTATAAGCGACGTCTCTGGTGTAGAAATCATTCATTATTCCAGTTACTGTGTTTGTGCTAGTACTGTGTCTGTGTATTGTACAAAATACTGTTTTAAAAATGGTGCTTGGATACTTTCATATGGGAACTAGTTTAACCCACGACAAAATTGCAGTTTTAAGCAAAGGATTCATTTTAAAAGTATTTCATAGAAACATAAGATTGTGGTATATTGACAATCAATTACCTCAGGCGCTTTTGGAAGATGAAGATATTATACCCTATTACACACCATGTGATGGGCATATCAATAAGTCGATGCATAACTTGTCATCAGATGTCATTGATGGGGTTTTAACAATGCAGGCATATTGCCAGCAATGTCGAAAAAACTTAAGTTAGTATAATGATAATAATTTAATCATTGTTTTGAAGTTTTAAATCTTGTATTAAATACTAACGTTTCACTTTTTCTATTACAGATCTAACCAAGTAGGACGGGGGAGAAAAAGGACAGCTACAAGTACGGGTGCAGAAGTACCAGTGAAGAGAAACTACCCTTCCAACAGTCGTGATATGTCTACATCCTCAAGCGAAGAACCATTATCCGATGTCAATGTAAGTACAAAAAATAATTCTGAAATTGAATGTTCGGTGTGTAAAAAGTTCGTGTCAAAAAGATATTTTGGTAACCATTTAAATAGTAATATTCACAAAAATAATGTGTTGAGATCCGATAGTGAATATGTTAATGTCCAATTAATTGAAAATGCATTCAAAAACAGAGTCGCTACTTACAGAATATTATTTAATGAAATGGATCACCAACCTCTTGATCCCGAAACTATTTTACAAAAACACAAGGATAAGATCTTTACATTATTAGATCGTTCACTTAACAAACATCACGCTTTAAAAGTAAATTTTATTCTTAATGCAAATTTTACACAAGATACCAAACAATTAAATAATACATTTGATTTCCAATTAAGTAATAGTATTGTTGATATCAGCACTGATAAAGCTGCTGTTTTTACGTCCCTAGTAAATGAAATTGTGATAAGGTTGTCAAACTTTGAAAGAAAAGATAGTGGGTGGAGTTTAGTAACATTTAATCATATCGATCTCAATATTAACAAATATAATCCATTACGCGGCTCTTCTTTTATCGAATTACCTCGTGATATAAAGAATAAAAAAGCAGTTATTAATGTAAAAAACAATGACTATGAGTGTTTTCGATGGGCTGTATTGTCTGGTTTATACGAACCCAAAAGTCATTCAAATATGGTCAGTTCATACATATTACATAAGAATAAATTGAACTTTGAAAATTTAACTTTTCCATTTAAATTGGGAGATATCCATAAATTTGAAAAAAATAATGATATTAGCATTAATGTATTTGGTCTCGAGTACAACTCTCAAAACAAGAAACACGATGTTATAGGCCCACTACATTTAACTAAATTAAAAAAGTCTAATCACTTAAACTTGTTGTACATAACTAAAGATAACCAAGGACATTATTGTTTTATCAAAAATTTATCGAGGTTAGTGTCTAAGCAATTGTCAAATGCACAACATGCTGTTCATATTTGCGATGGTTGCTTAATTAAATTTACATCACACGAGAGACTAAACCAACATCAAAAAAACGACTGCTTCCACGTATGCACAAACTTACCATCCGAAAAAGAAGACACAAGAAATTGGTTTAACGAATATGTTCCATCGAATCAAGTTACTTTTAATAATTATGAACGACAATTAAGAGTACCTTTTGTTGTATACGCTGATTTTGAGGCATTTTTAAATCCAATTCAATCCTGTTCTAACAACCCCAGTACATCTTCTACTACCAATATTCAAAAACATGAAGTTTATAGCTTCGGTTACTATATTAAGTGTTCTTATAATGACAAGTTATCTGTGTACAGAACATATACAGGTGAAGACTGTGCAAAAACATTTATGAAAGTCATAAAAGAAGATTTAGAAACTATTTGTAAAAGTAATGCGTTTGCTAAAACTTCTTTCCCTCTAACAGATGCTAATAAGGTAGACATTATGCAAAGCCATGCTTGTTATATTTGTGATAGAAATTTGAATGATGACTCAACCGTTTCTTATAATTATCATACTGGACTTTACGAAGGCGTTGCACATAAATTTTGTTCTGAAAAATACAAACCACCCAATTTTGTACCTGTATTTTTCCATAATTTGAGCAATTACGATAGTCATTTTATTGTACATGGACTTGGTCTTGAAGATGGTGACATAGAACTAATCCCACAAAATAAAGAAAAGTATATTTCGTTTTCTAAGTCTTTACAAGTGAATAATCGTGTTGTAAAATTGAGATTTGTCGATTCTCTTAAATTTATGTCGAGTAGCTTGGATAAATTAGCTAAAAACTTGACTACTGACCAATTTTACGAATTGAAATTGAACTTTCCTCGTGAAGAAGACTTTAAACGTCTAATACGGAAGGGTGTCTATCCATATGAGTACATGACTTCGTATGATTCACTGAAATTAACTTCGCTTCCTACACAGGATCAATTCTATAGTTCTCTTACTGACAGTCACATTTCCGAAAACGATTTCCTACATGCTCAAGATATTTGGTCTCATTTCCAATGCAAAAATATGGGGGATTATTCCAATCTTTATCTGAAAACAGATGTTTTATTACTAACTGACATATTTGAAAATTTTAGAAATGTGTGTCTTAAGACATATGGTTTAGATCCCGCCCATTATTATACCGCGCCTGGAATTTCCTTTGATTCGATGTTGAGGACTACCAAAATAAGTTTAGAACTTTTAACAGATGTCGACAAAATAGCTTTTATAGCGAAAAACATTCGAGGAGGGATTTCCCAATGTAGCAACAGACATGCAAAAGCAAATAATACATTTATGGAAGACTATGATCCAAATATTCCTTCATCTTTTCTCATGTACTTAGACGCAAATAATCTCTATGGGTGGGCTATGTCACAATGTCTTCCGTCTGGCAAATTTGAATGGGTAAATAAAGATACCGATTTCAATGTTTCAGACGATGCTGAATATGGGTTTATATTAGAAGTTGATCTAGAGTACCCCAAGGAATTACATGACTCTCATTCAGATTTGCCGTTCTGTCCAGAAAATGTATGTCTAGGTGATTCTAAAGAAAAAAAATTGATTCCCAATTTAAACAATAAATATAATTATGTATTACATTACAGAAATCTTAAACAATGTTTAAAAAATGGGTTGCGTTTAGTGAAAATCCATCGTGTGTTGAAGTTCAAACAATCTACTTGGTTAAAAAGTTACATAGATTTGAATACCCGAATGCGTTCGCTGGCGACATCTGATTTTGAAAAAGATTTCTTTAAACTTATGAATAATTCTGTTTTTGGTAAAACAATGGAAAATGTCACGAAACGTGTGAATGTTAAATTATTAAGTCACTGGGAAAATCGCGGAAAATCCCAAGGGGTACAGTCCTTAATATCTAAACCTGAATTTCATAGTTTATCAATATTTTCTGAGAATTTAGCTGCTGTGCAATTGAAAAAAACAAAAATCTTTTATAACAAACCAATTTACCTTGGATTCTGCATTTTAGATCTATCGAAAACTTTAATGTACGAATTCCACTACAATTATATGAAATACAAATATACGGAAAATCTCAAGCTCCTTTACACGGATACTGATAGCTTAATATATGAAATAAACACTGCTAACTTTTATGAGGACATTAAATCTGACCTGAACTTGTATTATGATACATCTGATTACCCACCCAACAATGCATATGGTTTACCATTACTAAATAAAAAGAGGTTAGGTTTTTTTAAAGACGAAAATAATGGCAAAATTTTGAAAGAGTTTGTTGGTCTTAGATCAAAAATGTATGCCTTAGATGTTCAAAATAGTGGTATTATATCCAAAGCTAAAGGAATAAACAAGTGTGTTACCAAAAAATTAACCCTTAACGACTATAAAAGTTGTTTATTTGATAGAAATATACAACATGCTCAAATGTTACGATTCCGATCAATAAAGCATGTTTTATTTACGCAAAATGTCAATAAAATATCATTATCTTACAACGACACAAAACGATATTTATTGAAAAACACTTCGGATACTCTTGCGTGGGGTCATTATAAAATACCTCATAATTCTTAAAAAAAAAAAAAAAAAAAATACACGGAACATTCAATTTTCATATTTATTTTTTGTACATAATATTGTATTTTAGGATGTTTTTTTTTTATTTTTTAAGTTTTGGCAATAAAATGATTGGCAAAAAATATGTTTTTGTAAATTTTTATGTGATTTATCTAGAATAATATAAATATTAAAAAATAATTAGCAAAATTTTTGTTTTTTTTTTTTATTTGTTACCCCATTTTTTTTACCAAATTTATTTAAAAACTATGGTCTAGAAATTTTCTCATTTGAAGTCAATCCGTTAACATATGAACACACATATTTAAAAATTTATAATGATTCATTTTAACCACCCTTTCACTACAATAGTAGCGGGTCCAAGTGGGTGTGGTAAAACTCAGTTTGTTACCAATTTTTTAAACAATGCAAAAGAAGTATGTAATGTTGAATTTGATGAAATTATTTGGTGTTATGATGAAATGCAACCTTTGTACAATCTGGAAAATGTAAATTATAGCCAAGGAATACCAGATTTTTCTTTATTTGATGGAAAAAAGCCCAAGCTTCTCATAATTGATGACTTGATGAGAGAATCGGATGGACGAATCGTTGATATTTTTACAAAAGGAAGTCACCATAGAAACTTAAGTGTTTTTTATATTACTCAAAACATATTTCATCAAGGCAAAGGACAACGTGATATTTCATTGAATACCAGCTATATTGTATACTTCAAAAACCCGAGGGATAAAACACAAATTCGCTACTTGTCACGACAAGTTTATCCGGAGAACCCAAAATTTGTAGATGAAGCCTACAAAGATGCCACTAAAGATGCTCATGGTTACCTTATGATTGATCTGAAGCAAAATACCGATGACATATGTCGTTTTAAAACTAAAATATTTCCTTTTGATGGGCATTGTACCGTATATGTTCCCAAGAAAGGGTTTAAATACGACAAGAATCAACACGTTTTAATCAGTTCCAAATAATGCATCCAAGAGTACACACATATAAACATTTACTTGAAGCACTGCAGTTACTTAAACCAAAGTATCGCACAGCGTTGCTAAAATCTTGTGAAGATGAAGAAATTAATATTATTTGTGAGTGTATTTATAACGTTTTAAAAGGGAAAATACCGCTGGAATCAAAAGATAAATCAAAACTAAACAAATATAAAGACACATTACGAAAACTAGTTTCGAAAGGGAAACACAAATTGAGGAAAACTGTTATTATTCAAAAAGGAGGTGCATTTCTACCTATTATATTAGGTGCAGTTTTAAGTGCCTTAGTAAGCTCCGTAACATAAAATAAAATGGAAAACACAAAAAAAATGTTGTTAGTTGAACCAGACTTTATTGAAAGACTCAAACGAAATGATAGCCAACCCGAAAATGTATCATCTCGCCTAGACGGAGAGATGCAAAAAATCCTGAAGAGTAAAATTAATGATCGTGAAAAGTGGGCATTATATTCTCAAGCACTACAACGATTTTTGCACTTTATTGAATCAGATCGAAAACCATTTAAAATACCAATAGTGATGGAGGGGTTTGATCAACTCAACGATGAAAGTAAGGATTTAAACTTAAAAGTAAACAAAAAGGAGGAGGATGAAAATTATGAATCAGTTGCAAATAAAACACTACCAGATGGTGATGTTTCTGCAGTTACTGCAGCTACACCGTCTGGTACAAAAAATCCAGAAACTGTACTATGCAGTCCATCTCGTATTATAGATAATTTACCAAAATCATATGAGAAAAAAACCAGAACATTATTGACTTGTATTGTGTCAAGCAGACCAAAAATATGGTGGAAAACAAATGGTGAAGTTGTAATAAACAATCGAACTATTCCAAACAGCAATATTCTCGATCTGGTAAGCGATACGGTTAGATCTCTTAAACGCCCTAAGCCAACAGGATGGGAAGAGTTTGCTTTATTTTTAAGAGATATAAAAGTTCCTACGTCTTGTATAGGTAATCCTACTAATCTAGAATTTATAAATAAACCTCAATCGAGTGAACCTCACGCATCATCTGCTCCATCAAGTGCTCGATCGTCATCGTCATTTAAAGACACAAGCGCCAGTACACCTCTTTCAAGTGTACTGCTCAAGGCAAACAAAAAGAAACTAGATTGGGAAAGATGGAGCCCTTATTAGACATTCATGCAATATACTACGATGTATCTAATCCAGCAGGCTACAGTAGTTTAAATAAATTAAGTAAACAAATGAAAGGACGAATGAACAAAGACGAAGTAAAGAACTGGTTACAATCTCAAGAAACGTACACACTGCATAAACCGGTTCAAAGGCGATTCACAAGAAATAGATACGTCTTATCTAACTTTAATGAACTCTGGCAAGCTGATCTGAGTGATATGGGTACTTACAGTCAATATAATGATGGATACAAATATATTCTGTGTGTTATTGATGTGTTCAGTAAATATGCTTTTGCGAGAGCTATGAAAAAGAAAGATGCCACAACCGTTATAAATTGTTTTGAAAGCATATTTACTGAAGCCAATTCTACTCCTCGTCACATCCAATCTGATAAAGGCACCGAATTTGTTTCAAAGGCAGCAAGGGATTACTTTAGGAGCAAAAACATTAACTACTATACTACTAACAATCCTGACATTAAAGCAAGTATAGTAGAAAGGTTTCAAAGAACTCTTAAAATGAAAATGTGGCGTTACTTTACTCATAAGAATACATACAAATATATAGATATTTTGCAAGAACTTCTTTATTCTTATAATCACAGTTATCATTCTAGTATTAAAATGCGCCCTATCGATGTAAATTTTGATAATATCATGACTGTTTGGTGTAATTTGTATAACAGAAAAAAGGATAGACAACTTACTTTGGAAATCACAAAACTAAATGTTGGTGATCATGTTAGAATTACTAAATATAAACATATATTTCAAAAGGGTTACGAAACTAATTGGAGTGACGAAATATTTAGAATTGATTCAATAATAAACCGCTTTCCACGAGTTGTGTATACGTTAAGAGATTTAGAAGGTGAGCCTATCGTTGGTACATTTTATTCTAAGGAATTACAAAAAGTGACTTATCTCCCCTCCATTGATTATAAAATTGATAAAATAATACGCTCACGTGGGGTTGGTGCCAGAAAAGAAGTACTAGTGAAGTGGCGAGGTTATCCTAACAAATTTAATTCTTGGATACTCGCTTCAAGCTTAAAAAAAATATGAGTGAAAACAGCTTTTATATTACATTGTTAAGTAACAGTTCCTCGGACTACTATACCGATAATACGACTGCACACTTCTTAACCAAATTACCCAGGAGTATAAAGTTGGACGGAGAATGGGTAGTTGGCTTAGTAGAATTTCAATACCCTTGTTCAATGTACAATGTTCAAGATCATGAAAATATGATTTATTTAAAAAAGAAAGTAGTGTCACCCACTGACAAGATAGCCAAAATTGTAGATATAAAAACTCATATACCAGCAACTACATATGACAACGTTGACCATTTTATTCAAGCTTTTAATGACAACCCACAACTGAAAAATAATGTAAAGTTTAGATATGATAATCTAACCAAAATGGTTGGGGTAGCAACAATTAATAACGATATAACTTCTCTTATAACAACCCCAATACTAAGTCTACAGTTAGGTTTTAAACCGAAAACAAATTTACGGCAAGTTTCATTTGGTAAAAATCCTGTTAATTTGTATTTGGGCTTACCATCACAATTATTTGTTTATACAGACATCATACAACCACAGGTAGTTGGTGATGTTATAACTACGTTGCTTAGAATAATACCATTAGATCCAACAGAATTCCATTATGGAGCATATAAAACACACATTTTCTCACCCGCTCATTATGTACCTGTTTTACGTAGAGAATTTGATACTATGGAAATAGATATAAGAACAACTACCGGTGCAAGAGTGCCATTTCAATTCGGAATTTCCTGCGTGAAACTACACTTTCAACGGCTAAGATGAATTATAAAAGATCATCTCACTCTTGTCCCTACGATCATTATTATACCCATCAAGCTGGTTCTGGTATAGGAATTGTCTATAAAGGTGTTCCGTTTCAGCGAGGGCATGGGATTGGAAGTTTTTTGGGGGGACTGTTTAGGTCAGTAATTCCTTTGTTGTCTAGTGGTTTTAAAACTGTTGGAAAAGAAGCGTTAGATGCGGGGGTTGGTTTGTTATCTGATATGGTAAATTCACGCCCTATAGATAGTTCAGTTAGGTCTCGATTTAAAGAAGCTAGTGCTAACTTAAAAAGAAAAGCTGATGAAAAGATCGATTCTCTGATGTCGGGATCTGGGTATAAAATGTCAACTAAGAGACGGGAACCTCTCATTACCTTGAAAGCATCGCGCCGAAGAGGAGCTAAGAGAAATAAATATAGTGACGATATATTTTCAAAGTAAATCATGTCATTCCTACACAATCATTCGTGTGAATGTGCAAAATCTGAGTTAGATATATTTGCCCTGCCTTCGACACAGACAAGTATTGAGAGTGGACAGTGGGTTCATTATAAACCAATCTCATCTTTAAGTGATGATGGTCCTATTGAGTTTCAAGTCCCCGGTTCAGGTGATGACTACATTGACTTATCACATACATTATTACATATAAACGCCAAAATATTAAACCAGGATGGTACAAAGTTAAAGCCTGATACTCAAGTTGCCCCCGTTAATAATTGGTTGCACTCCCTTTTTAATCAACTTGACGTATATTTAAATCAAAAACTAATCTCGCCACCAAACAACACATATGCTTACCGTGCTTACATGGAAAATCTACTTAACTATGGACCAGCCGCTAAAAAAACTCACCTTACTTGTGGGTTATGGTATGAAGATACAGCACATTATATGGACACCGTTGACGCAAATAACAAAGGATTTCACAAAAGGATGGAATTTGTTACAGATAGTAAACAAGTTGAAATGATTGGACATTTACATGGTGATATGTTTAACCAAGAGAAGTTTCTAGTGAATGGTGTAGAAATGCGTGTTAAGTTAGTGCGATCAAAAGAATCGTTTAATCTTATTTGTCACCAAGATAAGAAATTTAAGGTACAAATAATGGACGCTAGTCTCATAATAAGAAGAGCTAGAATCAGTCCAAGTGTTTTGTTAGCTCATCAGAAAGTGCTAGCATCAACAACTGCAAAATACCCTATCACAAGAGCAGAAGTAAAGGTACTTACAATACCGTCAGGAATACAGGGTAAAACTTTAGATAACATATTTCTTGGACAAGTACCTAAAAGATGTATAATTGGTTTTGTATCAAATTCATCGTTTAATGGTAATTTTGCATTGAACCCTTTCAATTTTCAAAATTATAATATGAACTCTTTTAGTTTATTTGTAGATGGTCATGAAATTCCTTCTAGAACATTACAACCATCATTTAGTTCTGGTTTAATAGCATCAACATATCATACTCTATTTTCTGGGACTGGTATTCACTTCCACAATGAAGGTAATGCAATAAGCAGAACCGATTACGGGGAAGGTTACTGTTTGTTATGTTTCGATTTGACGCCTGACCTGTCAGCCAGTTCTACCTCACACTGGAACCTTGTAAGACACGGAAGTGTTCGGATAGAAGTTCGTTTTGATAATGCCTTGAGCACTACTATTAACTGTATTGTGTACGCTGAATTTGATAATGTTATTGAAATAAACAAAAATCGTGATGTATCTGTAGATTACAACAGTTAAAATAAATATAAATACAGTGAAATTAACAATTAATCTCATTTCTTCTTAATCTGTGTTTGTAACATCATCGATGAATGTATACATATTTTATTTATTATGGATACTAATGAAATTCAATATTGTATGAAAAAAATTAACCCTAGATTTAAATCAAATGTTTTTGCTGCTAACTGAATCCCTATTTGGGTTGCTCGTCCAGTTTTTATTGTAAGCAATTTGGACCCTGATTCGAAACCAGGTTCCCATTGGGTTGCAATGCATATTGATGCTAAAGGTGTAGGGGAATACTTTGACTCATTTGGTCGGAAACCTACTGGTTATCATAAGTTATTTTTGAATAGAAATGCAAAACGGTGGTTTTATAACCAAAGACCACTTCAAAATCATTTTACTTCAGTTTGTGGCGAATATTGTTTAGTTTATTTATATTTTAAGTATCAAGGAAAAACTATGAGCGATTTATTGAGTTTGTTTTCTGAGAATTCTCTTTGTAACGATTTAATTTTAAGAAATATGTTTAAGTCATTTTTTGTGAAATAAAACAATATATATATACTAAACTGATTTTTTTTATTTATAAATAATACCTTAATTATACCTTATTTACCTAAAAATAGTGATTACATTACAACAAATTTTTTCCTTAAAATAACAAACGTAGCTTAGTGATTTTATATTAAAGGGTGGAGAGTTTTATACATTTGCAAAGGGAAATAGATCAATATGATTAGGCTACAAAACAAATTACAACATGTGGTTATAAAACGAGTCTTAACAATTTTGAATAACAAAAAGTTGTTGTTTAAGCAGTAAGAAATATATAATACTAGTAGTACACAAGGGTATGTTATAAAATATTATCTAATGTCTTATATAATAAATACAGTTTTAACCTAGTATTAAAACTACACAAACACTTAGTTTACTTTTTCGTATTGTTTATAAAATATTTCACGCAAGTGTCCTTTGAAGCTATGTCTTTCGTTATGTTGTATATCACATCACGGACAGTCTCAAGCTGTGGATCTTGCTCAGTTGAGATGTAAGATTTTAATCTCACATCGGCGTGCTTCCAGTGCTCTTCTGGTGCGATGTTCCTAACTTTTTCAAGATCGTATATTTCTATCTTAATAAGGTGTGATGCATACGCAGCATCGTCTTTACCCGAAGATAGGTAAGCAACACCGGTATGGGAACTTTGCGACACACTGGAAGATCTCTTCACTGGTTTCACTTTTTTCTGCGGTTTTTCAAAGAAACTCTCGATACTATTTGCAGGACGTTTCTTCGCTATGGCTTGTTTCACTTTAAAACCGAGTGTGCCTTCTTCATCACTCCCTGAATCATCATGTTCAGGTTCAGGGTAATAAAAATTCTTGAAAGTGTTTTCCGTGAACTGTAACAATATTCAACAATAAGTTATACATCCGATTAACACACTTAACAAGTAACACGATGAACACAAGTTACAGAAAAAAAAAACACTGTTAAACAAATAGTACATAAAAATACTACATACATATTTTATAAAAAATAGTACATACTTACATTTGCCATTTTTTATAAGCACTGTAGCACGATTCAACACTATGTCACTGTACACTGAGAGAGCTCTGGTAACAAGCACGACTCGGTTCTGAATACTTATAGATCGTCACTGTCCATCGGCTTTTATAAGGATGTGACAATAGATTACCGTTAAAATCACGTTTCGACTAGTTTGTACCGCGCCCAACAGCCACCAACAAACAGTAATAAAATATATAATAGACTTTCGAATCTTTTGATGATTCGGAGAAGAAACCTATCATAAATCTTTACAAACAATATGGACCCAACAAACAAATTAAAAAATCAACGAGTTTAGTTCAGCCTACTACAAATACACGTTAGTACAAGTTACAAAGTTTATTCAGGTATTTTCTTAAGCATCTATTCAAGAACATAATATTTGACGAAATAAATAAATATGCAAAACTAGAACTCGTATTTTTAACTTACAGCTTAAATAAGTTAGTATAGTTTTGAAGCAGTTATTACTGTATAAAATACCGCATTACTATTGTAAGATTAGATTCGTATTATCCTTATGCTACAGGCAATATTTTTACATAGAACTTCCTCCTTTTTGAAGTCGGTTATTACAAAAAAGAGATGAAAGTAACATTGAGTACGTACTCAAATTTATGCAAGGTTAGGTTAGGTTAGAACAGCGTTCTTAAGACCAAAACAACTGTGCTGTGCTCGTAGCTAGTTTTAAGTAGGTAAGTAAATAAAGCAGTTCTTCAAAATTAAGTTTTCGAAGTTAGGTGATAGTTAAGTTAGAAGTAATGTTAAGTTGAACAAGATAAAATATATAAATAGAACAACGTTCGAAA
The DNA here is from genome assembly GCA_947623375.1 of Apotomis capreana. Classification (NCBI taxonomy): domain Eukaryota; kingdom Metazoa; phylum Arthropoda; class Insecta; order Lepidoptera; family Tortricidae; genus Apotomis; species Apotomis capreana. Next base: position 4,331,694 of record OX392501.1, read on the forward strand.
TGCAGCATATGTAGTGAGTAACAAAATACATACTTTGAAGTAAGGCTACCTGAAGTTAAGTAGTCAGTTAACGTATCCTGCGTTAGCTGGGCGTAGTCCTGTAGCTTAGGTTAGGTTAGGTTAGAATTGTGATCTAGCATAGGTTAGCTTAGATTAGTGATACGTACACCGTAGCACATATCACGTAGTAAGAAACCTGGAGTAAAGACACGATGTGAGACAGGCTGCGTTGAAACAGCGATTCCAATAAGAACCAAGGTGACGGACCTAGTCTGATAGTTTAGGTATGAGATGTTTAGGTATTTGTCCAGCTTTACCTAAAGAATGTTCTTAAAAGATGTATACCGTTTGCAAAGGAAGTTGTAGACAGTTGTAGCCAAAGAGAAATATAAAAGAGGGAAACAATAGTAGACCGTAATAAAAGTGAGCTCGGCGTCCGAGAGGGCAATAAAACCCGAGCTCGGATAGACAATAGAAAAGGGTCGATGGGTCGGGGAAGGTGTTGCATTGTTAGCGTAGGGCGTTCTGTAAGTCTTGACAGAGCTGTCTGAGCGTCCTGGGACCTATTCCAAACGCTCTAAGTAGGGGGCTATTTGTTTTTTTTTTTTTTTTTTTTTTTTTTTTTTTTTTTTTTTTTTTAGGTTTGGTGGTCCGCCAAATCCGCCCTGGATGCCGCCCATCAGGCCCGTCCGCCCCGTATCGTAGTATCGGCGAATCCCTACTACTACAGTAATAAAAGTGAGCTCGGCGTCCGAGAGGGCAATAAAACCCGAGCTCGGGTAGACAATAGAAAAGGGTCGATGGGTCGGGGAAGGTGTTGCATTGTTAGCGTAGGGCGTTCTGTAAGTCCTGACAGAGCTGTCTGAGCGTCCTGGGACCTATTCCAAACGCTCCAAGTAGGGGGCTATTTGTTTTTTTTTTTTTTTTTTTTTTTTTTTTTTTTTTTTTTTTTTTTTTTTTTTTAGGTTTCGTGGTCCGCCAAATCCGCCCTGTATGCCGCCCATCAGGCCCGTCCGCCCCGTATCGTAGTATCGGCGAATCCCTACTACTAATGGGACGGAGCAAAAGTGCTAACGCACGTTGCGTCCCATAAAAGACAACGCCCTCGCTGCCATGGAACCAACGTAAGTCCGTCCGGTCTTTTGCCATCTGTTCGAGATAAACCAGGGGGCTCCAACACACAGGGGATGTTAACGGACACCATGGCTCGGCGGACAATTTCGTTAATAGAATGATGGCGCGAAAAACGCCCTGCACATCTTTGGCAACTTAAGCCATGGTGTCCATTTTCCTCCACCATAACTCCACAAATGCAGCGATGCGGCTCACACACCTTGGTTCCCAGTCTTTTAGTTTTATTAAATTGTTAAAAAGACCTATTCGAAATACTGTAAAAAAAACTCGTTTTATTTCATCTGGAACTTGTTTTGAGCGAAGCGAGTCGTTATTTTTACAATGATTCTCGTGGGATTTTGTGAGCAGAAAAGATATTTCTATTTATGAATGATGATGATTCACGCATTTTCGTTCAGCCGTTTTGGTGTGATAAGCATACACAAACACACAACTATTATTTAACTATTTTTTTTAATTCCATTCAAAGATCTAACGATAGTAAATGTTACCATACTGAATTGGCCTATCTATCAGCTTAGCACACAAAAAAAAACAAGCATCTACCGCGATAATTCACGTCACCATAAATAAAAATCTCATCGTACTCGGCGGTAGGTGAAAAATTAAAAAACAAGTCATAACTCCGAAAATACGAAAAATCGCGGAACATACATGGGGGTGATTTAGATAGCCCTCTAGGTCCTCTACCTCCCAGCTTCAGTATATCACTACTTCTTGGGACACCCTGTATATATAACAAATATGTTTCTATTTCAGGTGTTAACGTCGTTCCCCAGATACCTATTGCTGCACTAGGTAAGTTGCAATGAGTTACTCTACAAACAATTGTGGAGAAATAATTTAATTTAAAAATACTAATCAGGGCTTAATTTGGTTTACATTGGCATATATGAGTCATTTTCAAAAAACATGTACAAAATTACGATCGCCTCTTTTGTGTTACGAAAGTTACTCATACTCGTACAAAATATATGGGTAACTATCGTTACACAAAGGAATCAATTAAGTTTTGTTTTAATTAAAGCCCTTAACTATTGTATGTACATGTTTTTTGGAAATGACTCATATCTGTTACAGTCAAAACTCTTAACTGCTCAAAAGTAGGTACTTATAACTGGCAGAATCAGTAAAATGTATTTTTGGCCACAGGCTTTCGAGAATAGTATTTTTGAGTGGAGATTGTCAAAATTACTATTTGCCTAATGACGCCAGTCAAAAGTAGTTTTGATTAAATGATTCCGTCCGCCTGTTTGTCCGTTTGTCAAGAGCTTCCCTCAGGAACACGAGGAGGTATCGACCTGAAATTTATACTAATTTACTTTGGAGCCTTTGGAGCCTCATAATAACTTAATAATATTTTTAAGCTAAATAAGAACTTAATTTATGAGTATAAAGAGCTTTGAAGGAGTATATCCTTTACAGTTAGATCTTAATACTTTATTAGCGAAACCGTTTACAAACTACCTATAGGCATTTTCGTATCATGTAATTATTTTTTAAACGGTTTTATTTAGCGTTCCCTGTTTGTTTATTTGGGTCAAATCTAGTAATTGAAATTTTACCACTGTAGTAGTTGAAGGTGTGTTGATGAACGGTACACTCACCACCGCTTTGTTAACTGCCTTACGATAAGGAATGCTGCAGGTCCTTGTCCAGTGAAACACAGTTCGTATCACACTTAAACGTTTATTGCTATATACACACACAGCAAAAGAAAGCACAGTACAACAAGCAGAAGGAGAAAGTTGAAGAAGAGTTAAGATATTAGCTTATAAGCGCGCGAGCAAAATGTAAACAATGCAAGGCAAAGCGTCATGCGTCTCGCGTCGGATCTATGTATCGACTGCTGCGCGGGCGCTGGGCGCGCTCTGTCCTGGCGGGCCGTTGATTTTAAAACCGGCTTGGCCGTGACGTAGCTGTCGCCTGGCGCGCGCGCATCTACTAATAAAAATGATATGCACGTCCGCTTCAACATACATTTTGTGATACAATATTTTAGTTTTACTATTATATACATGATATTTAATTAACACATTATTTACAATACAATAATAAATAAATAATCGAACATAATAAAACATAAAACATGCATCGTAAATTAGGCAATTATAATTAACAATATAATTGGTAATTGGCAATAAATAAATAAACAATTAATTATAATTCATTATTTACAATTTGATTCCGTAAATAAAAATTCATTAATCATTAAAAGTACACAAATTAAAAGTTAAATAATAAATCATTGGGTTAAAATTAAAAGTATGATTATTTACACAATTAAAATGGGGCAATTCGTGCCCACATCACCCCCCTCCAGAGACCGACTAAGGGCGATAATAGTTCGGAAAGTTGACAACACGTCCTGACCGTGTACGTCTGACGTCATTATCCTCAGTCATTGTTGTAACTTGTAACCTTGGTGGTACTTTTGTGATTGTCGTTTTGTGTGTTTGTTTTAAATGTAGTGTGATCGGTGTTTGTGTCGTGAAGTATATAGGCCGGCTTAACGCGGTCTATGGATACTGTCACTGACTTACCGTTAACAAGTATGGTGTATACTTTGGCATCCCTGTGCAGTACCTTGTGTGGCCCGGTGTAGGCCGGTCTTAACGATTTGGTTAAGCTGTCGTCCCTGAGGAAAACATGCGGAGATGTTGCCAAATCCTTAAAGACGAAGGTGCGACGCTGACCAATGTGGCGGGAAGCTGCCGCCGGTTGCAGGTTCTTCACAAAGGTGCGAAGCCGGGACAGGTAATCCGTCACGTCCGGTATTGCGTCAGCACTGGGGATGAGGAACTCGCCTGGCATTCTCAGAGGCTGACCAGTAGACCAGTTCTGCGGATGAGGCCTGAAGGTCTTCCTTGAAGGCATTCCGTATGCCCAGCGACACCAGTGGGAGTGACTCCACCCAACTGCTGTTGGCATGGCAGGTTATTGCGGCCTTCAACTGGCGGTGGAATCTTTCCACCATGCCGTTGCAGGCGGGGTGATAGGCAGTGGTGCGCCTGTGTTCGAAACCTGATAAGTCGGACAGCCGCTTAAAGAGGGCAGATTCGAACTGCCTCCCTCTGTCTGTCACAATGCTGACCGGGCATCCGAACCGAGCGATCCACCCATGCAGCAAGGCTTGTGCGACCGTCTCAGCGGTGATGTCTTGGAGTGGGAGTGCCTCAGGCCACCGCGTGAAACGGTCGACGGCGGTGAGGCAGTACCTAAAGCCCTGACAAAGTGGTAGTGGACCAACCAGGTCTATGTGTATATTCAAGAACCTGGCCTTCGGTATCTTGAACGAAGAGAGCGGAGTGGAGACGTGTCGAGTGACCTTAGACCGTTGGCAAGCCAAACAGCTTCTGGTCCACTCTCGGCAGTCTCTGCGTACCCCTGGCCAAACATACCTTTCGGCCACAATCCTTGCCGAAGCATTCGCGCCTGGGTGGCTGAAGGAGTGTAGGCTGTCGAAAACCTGTCGCCTTAACGCCTCCGGAACATAAGGTCTCGAGGTTGCGGACCCACCTTTCACGTCGCAGTACAGCTCGGTACTCGTCCCAGGAATCTGGACTTTCGTCAGGCACAACGAGTTGTCGCTACTCAGTAGCTGCTCCAACTCAGGGTCGACGCTCTGGGCCGCAGCTAACTCGCTGAGGTCCACGGGAGGCGTGATTTCCTCAACCCTGGAGAGTGTGTCAGCTACGACGTTGTCTTTACCCGCAATGTGCCTGATGTCCGTGCTGAACTGCGATATAAAGTCCAAATGGCGAAACTGCCTGGGCGAACAGTTCTCCTTGCGAGAATGAAAGGCGAAGCATATAGGCTTATGGTCCGTGTAGATCCTGAAGTCGCGGGCTTCGACCATATGCCTAAAATACTATATCGCCTCGTATATCGCCAAGAGCTCGCGGTCGTAAGGCGAGTACTTCCGCTGGGCGGGGCTCAACTTACGGGAGAAAAACGCCAACGGCTCCCATCCTTTCTCGTCGTTTAATTGCTGCAGGACAGCACCAATTGAAACATCTGACGCGTCAGTTACGATGCACAGCTGTGCATGAGCGTCTGGATGAGCCAACATAGCTGCTTGGCATAAGTCCTGCTTGCAGCGTTCAAATGCTTCCTTCTGTGCCGGCGAGAAATGAACTGGATGAGACCCCTTCACTGGACCTGTGAGAAGATCGTTCAAAGGAGCTTGGTGCTGGGCAGCGTTGGGTACAAACCTGCGATAAAAATTGAGCATTCCCAGGAATCGCCTGAGCTCCTCTTCGGCGGAGGGAAGCTGTTGATGGCCTCGACCTTGGACGGTAGCGGCTTGGTGCCCTCAGCAGAAATACGGTAACCCAAAAATGTGACCTCTGGTGCGCCGAAGACGCATTTGGAGGTGTTAATTACCATACCGTATTCCTGCAGCCTGGTGAACACCTGCCTGAGATGAGATTTATGGGTCTCCTCGTCCACTGAAAAGACCAGGAAGTCGTCAAGGTAACTGTAACAGAAGTCCAGTCCCCGCAACATTTCGTCCACGAAGCGCTGGAATGTTTGACCGGCATTGCGGAGTCCAAAGTTCATGTACGGGAACTCATACAAACCGAACGGCGTCGTGATCGCAGTCTTCGGGATGTCTTCAGCGTTGACGGGGATCTGGTTGTATGCCTTGACGAGATCGATAGTGGAGAAAATTTTGCAGCCAGTTATGTTATGCGCAAAGTCTTGAATGTGGCGTATAGGATAGCGATCGGGTATGGTACGCGCGTTCAGCATTCTATAATCGCCGCATGGTCTCCAACCGTTGTCCTTTTTGGACGCCAAGTGCAGAGGGGAGGCCCAAGGAGATTCAGAGGGTCTGGCTATGCCGCTACTGAGCATAGACGTAAACTCCTCCTTCGCGATCCTCAATTTGTCAGGGGCCAGCCTACGTGGAGCACTAAACACGGGGGGTCCTGGTGTAGTGCGGATGTGGTGTACTGTGTTGTGTTTAATAACACGGTGTATGCCAGAAGGGCGAGTAATGTCGGGATACTCCCGTAGTATCGTGTGGTATGCGGACTCACCAATTACAACCTTGACTGAGGAAATGACATCAGATGGTCGCGCAGGCAAACCCGCGGTCGCGAGCGTTGTATTGCTATCGATGAGGCGTTGGTTCCTGCAATCAACAATTAAATTGTAGTGGGATAAAAAATCTACGCCTATTATAGCCCTTGTGACGTCCGCTACAACAAATCGCCAAACAAAGTCGCGGCGCAAACCTATGTTAAGCACTAAATGCACGTAACCATAAGTGTTTATCGTCGTACCGTTAGCCGCGCACAAACTATAGTTCGTCGGGTTTCTACGATCTTTTAATTTATTACGCGGAAACACGCACAAATCACTCCCGGTATCCACAAGAAACGGCACTTTAGTTTTGGCGTCCACGACGAACAAGCGACCTGTGCTTGGGCAGCCGCCCGTCGCCATCACCGACTGCCCGATGCATTTCCCGACGAGAAGTCACACGGCTTGATACACCTCCGCGCCTGGTCTCCGAACTTATGGTGGTACCAGCAGGTGGGGAACTTCCTGTAGTTGGAGCTGGACCTCTTCGAGCTGGACCTCCTAGAGCTGGACTTCCCAGAACTCGACCTCTGCCGGGAATGGCCTGCCGACCTGTCCCTGGACCGTGACATCCTGTCAACCTTCGTGTCCAAAGCCTTCATCTGCCTGCTGAGTTCCGCGATCTGCAACGCCAGAGGATCACTGGGAGTGCTGGAGGGCGCGTTCACTAGCGCCACCTGCGACGTCGGTGCGATGACGTCATGCAGACGGTCGGCCAAGTCTGCTAAGTCTTCCAGTGATGACTTCAGCTGTGTCGCGACGATATCCTGGGTCCTCTGGGGTAACCTGGTGGTCCAGATCGAGCGCAGGAAGTCTTCAGGAAGACCTGGGCCAGCCAGGTTCTGAAGGTGACGGAGAAATTGGGATGGCTTGCGGTCGCCCAACTCCTCATGCAGCAGGACTTGCTGAACCTTCTTCTCTCGCGTTGCTGACAGCCGTTTCACAAGCTCTGTTTTTAGCCTGTCGTATTTGTCCTGGGCCGGGGGTGCAGTAATAATATCCTCCACTTCCGCCGCGTACTGTGGTTCTAACTGAGCCATGGCATAGTAAAACTTGGTCTCGTCTGATTTTATTTTGGACAGTGCAAACTGCCCCTCCAACTGAGCGAACCACAGTGCTGGCTTTTCTGGATAAAACGGTGGAATCCGTACGCCCACCCGAAATGACTCAGCCGATTGCCGCTCAGCGCCATTTTGTAACGGCACTTCTTTGTCTTCTTCAAGCATTTTGCCGTATTCTGTGCGGGGTCACCAATGTAGTAGTTGAAGGTGTGTTGATGAACGGTACACTCACCACCGCTTTGTTAACTGCCTTACGATAAGGAATGCTGCAGGTCCTTGTCCAGTGAAACACAGTTCGTATCACACTTAAACGTTTATTGCTATATACACACACAGCAAAAGAAAGCACAGTACAACAAGCAGAAGGAGAAAGTTGAAGAAGAGTTAAGATATTAGCTTATAAGCGCGCGAGCAAAATGTAAACAATGCAAGGCAAAGCGTCATGCGTCTCGCGTCGGATCTATGTATCGACTGCTGCGCGGGCGCTGGGCGCGCTCTGTCCTGGCGGGCCGTTGATTTTAAAACCGGCTTGGCCGTGACGTAGCTGTCGCCTGGCGCGCGCGCATCTACTAATAAAAATGATATGCACTCCGCTTCAACATACATTTTGTGATACAATATTTTAGTTTTACTATTATATACATGATATTTAATTAACACATTATTTACAATACGATAATAAATAAATAATCGAACATAATAAAACATAAAACATGCATCGTAAATTAGGCAATTATAATTAACAATATAATTGGTAATTGGCAATAAATAAATAAACAATTAATTATAATTCATTATTTACAATTTGATTCCGTAAATAAAAATTCATTAATCATTAAAAGTACACAAATTAAAAGTTAAATAATAAATCATTGGGTTAAAATTAAAAGTATGATTATTTACACAATTAAAATGGGGCAATTCGTGCCCACACCACCTTCCTATTGACGTATTGATCTGAAATTTGGTACGCATCTTTAGTTTCGGTGACAATATAATTTAATACATTCGGCATCATTGTAAATCTAAGATGGCCGCCGCTACAAAATGGCAGATTACAAATTTTATCACTACTTCCTTAATATGGATATCAAATGAAAGGGCTTGATCAGTAAAATAGAATTCTTTGTGAAAATAATATGAAAATCCAATATGGCCGCCAATAAAATGGCAGGTTCATGTTTCTTTTCATAACCCCTTCAATATGGGTATCAAATAAAAGGTCTTGTCTAGTAGAATAGTTTACACTATGTAAAATAAATGAAAATCCAATATCAATATCAAATGGAAGGGCTTGAGTAATAGAATACTGTAATACCCTGAAATCAAATGAAAGGGCTTGGGTAATAGAATACATTATGTTTTGACAAATTTAAGATCTAAGATAGCCGCCGGAAATGGCGGATTTCAAGATGGGTATCAAATAAAAGATCTTGCCTAGTAGAATAGATTAGGTACACTTTGAAAAATAAATGAAAATCCAATATGGCCGCCAACAAGATGGCAGGTGATTTTTTTCACTACCCCTTCAATATGGGTATCAAATGGATGGGCTTGAGTAATAGAATACTGTAATACCTTGCTTTGACAAATTTAAAATCTAAGATGGCCGGCGATGACGATGGCGATTTAATCATTGTTTAAATATGGGTGATGGATATCAAATGAAAAGGCAAGTCGAAAGCTGTGTTTAGAGCAGTCAATACTTAACAGTAATATGAATGATGAAATTTAGACAACTTATCAATACAAAGGACTTCGTCAACTTAGAATCGGGATTCAAGCATGGATCTTGGTTCCACCAAGTCAAGATTTTGTATCGTATCGAGCCCTATGTTAGGGTGGCTAAAAATGAAACGTTGTTAGCCGTACACCACCCAAGTTAAGGTAAAATGTTAAAACGTGCCAAGAACTGTGTAGCATTAGGGTGAATAAAAAGTATATGTCGTAAGCGTTTTCCCCTCAAGACTTGGGCACTTCTTGTTGTCTAATAGCCTTGCCCCTCTATTGGACCTCTAGGGGGACCGGGGGTTGACCGTTTTAATGTCCATTACTCATGAGAACGAAATGGTAAATAACAATAAAACAAAAACAAACAAAAATAAAACAGAAACAGCAACACAATGAAAAAGAAGGCTTAATAAAGCGAAAGAAAAATATAGAGCAAAGCGTGCAAAAGAAAGTCAAATTGGAACTCATAGTCGACTAAAAAAAACGAAGAAAACGGTTAGCGTCAGAGACACCTGTGCAACATGAGGCCAGGTTGTGAGGCCAACGTGAGAGACAAAGGCATCTGGTAGCGTCCGAAACACCTGGGAAATATGACCCCAGGATAACAGGGCAACGTGAGAGACAAAGAGAACTGGTATCGTCCGAAACACCTGAGCAACGCAAAGTCAGGTTAAATAACCAACGTGAGCGTACCCTGCAATGCAGAACTGGAAATCATCTGCAGTTCGAAATAGTAGATTGTTCAACAAGGGTCTAAAACAAGCCATGATGACACGAGATGTTTTAGCCACCCGAGCAAAGCGAGGGTGGATAATAGTTCGAGTGTCATTATGGTTGTTTAGTCCCGCGTTAAACACTCTATTTTTCACTTTGAATGCGAGAAAAATAAACGACGTTCAATATAAAATTACAATATTTATTATAAAACAGTTTCTTACAATTACGTAGTACAGTCGTTAATCTAACCTCAGAAAAAATAAATGAGCAATTTGTACATTTAAATAAATTTAAATATATGGTTTTCTCCTGTAAATTAAGCTGGGTCGGCGTGGTTTGTATTTGAGAAGTATGTTCAATATTTTCACTCGAAATCGAAGTAAAACTGGAGAGAATGGAGAGTATAGTAGAGACGTAGACCTTTTCTCAAAACGGTTGCCGATGGTTATTTCATTAGGCTCATTCTCATGCCGCGATGGTGATGGGCGTGGGTCAAATGTTGGTTGTGATTTCTGCTTTGAGGATATTTTAATTCCCTAAATGTAGCCTTCGATAGATATTGTATTTATTTTGGATTGACTCCTTTATAGCCTTCAGCTTTAATTATTCTTCACTGGAAGATGATGATTACATATTTTGTCCGTAATTTATAAAGTGACACAATAATTGGTCTAATTGGTAACAATTCAAGCTTAATATGAGTAATGGACACATACTCATTAAAAAAAAAGCCGTGTTTTTTTTTGTAAAGTGACGCTTTAAATGCTTGCATACTTAGCCAACAGATTCAAACTTGAAAACTATTTTATTTAAGACTAATACGGACTTAAGGACCATGCATGATTAAATTAATTCATCTTTAATATTAAAATACATTCGTATTCGTAATAATTAATCGTGTTAAATGAAATACAATCTTATATTATTAAGCAGTTGTAATTTTGAGGTTATTTTCACGCACCAAAAAGTTTGTATACCTATCAATGAAAATGACTATAAACCTTCATTGACAAACATCGTGATTGGCTGTTTAGGGGTTTCCAAAGTAAATTAAAACAATTTTACTTTAGTCCCTAGAGATTAATAAGGAGCTTTAGTCCCGATATGCAGAGACTAAAGTAACATTTTAAGAGCATGAGAAGTGAAAATGCTATTTATACATCAATCTAGGGCAAACAAAAAATAAAATCGTTGGGCGTGTGAAATTTCTATCAAGTCAACCGCTATATCATTGTATCCTACGCTGGCTACACGCGCCCAACGATTTTATTTTTTGTCTGATCAATGCCCTAGATTGATGAGGAGAGTGGTGTGATGTCTGGTACCTAGGACCTACCGAATTATTTTTTACCTTTTAGTACATTTTCAATAAAACCGTTTAACTTAAAAACATTTTTACTCATTTTTTATTGTCTAGTGAGAGGTTAATTTGTTCCTTATATTCACCCGTACTTTATTATTGGTACCCAACTACCCAATCACTTTCTTTTCCCCCTTGCGTCCTATGCCGTTTCACTAATTGCCCTTTCGCTTTTCTCCCTTCCCCTTTACCCTTAACCTGTACCTCTTACTGCTTTCACCCAAGATAATAATAGTCCAATACGGGAAGGGTAAGGGTATACTCGTAATTGCCCCGCAAACTAAAATAATTCACATTGTACGGTTTTTTTTTAAGTCAACAAGTTTATATTGAGTACTATTGGGTATGAACATTTTCCAACTGATCTTGAATGTGCGTTAGGTAAAAAAAAAGTTTTTGTAAGCAACCTCTGTAAATCTAAGAAAAGATTATTCAAATGAACTTCTTCTGCACTAGGGTATCGCATTTTAATGTTTTCGCATTTTAATCCGTATTATTTTCTAACAGTTTTATCGAGAGATTATGTCAACGCAATACGAAACTAGTGAAAAAATATAAAATGTTATAAGTCCCTTAAAAGATTATATATACAAGTGAATTTTGGCAACTAAAATGCGTTTAAAACTATGAAAAGTAATGTCAGTTTGAATTTATAATATATTCGTCAATATCTCTATTTTGCATTAGCAATTAATAACATTAAAATGCGATGCCCTAGTGCAGAAGAAATGCATTTGAATAATCTTTTCTAAGATTTACAGAGGTTTCTTACAAAACTTTTTTTATACCTAACGCACACTCAAGACTCGTTAGAAAATATTCATACCCATTAGTACTCGATGTACTCTAACTGACTGCAAAAAATCACGCACTTGTATATTATTGAAGTTTTAAACAGTTCGCGTATCGGGCTATAAGTCTATCTACGTGGGTGAAAGCAGTAAGGGGTAATACTTCGTAAAGCCCCAGATCGCATATATAAATTCGGTTCGGGCCACAAACACCTGCGATCTGGCACATTCACGAATTCACCGCCCTAAGTATGTAATGTACAATGTACTACTAATAGGCACTGTTTTGTTTATAGGCCACGGGGATTCTATTGCACAAGGAGGTATGTTTTTACCTTTACTTTACTTTATTGTTAGTATTTGGCAAAATGTTGAGCATCATTTCTTGTTGTAACCGACGTCTTCAGTTGTAATGCCGGTGATATGCTAAAAACAATCGGTCAGTGGATCGCGCTAGATGGCTGTACAGTGTACGTATCACAAGTCAGATACAGAAGGCACTAGCAGAGTACAGCAGCGCACATCCTCAGAGGTTCCTCTCTCTGTAGCCCGACATCACCAGTAACTTGGGTCCTCCCTGCTGCTGGGCACCTCAGGTTAAATGGGAACCATAGTTGGAACTGTACCCTTAACATGAGTTTACAGTATTCGTCGTGTAGCTATAACTAGTACGACTATGAAAACGATTTGTATGGAGAATTGTAGTTCTACAAAGTAACCGTCGCTAGCGAGCACGGTCACGTTAACTCATGGTAAGTGAACAGCTGAAAGATTACTGGCGCATGGGAAATGGCATTCAATTCAAATTATTTTTTTTTCGGATCAATGGTCCGGGGAAAATTATTATAAGGTGATTTACGTTATTCAACTAGGTATCTTTGTTTCGTGAAGGACTATTTTCTGGACTAATTGTTTTTTCTATTTTTAAGCTTAGCTTAGTTTCAGTACCTAGTGAAATGTATATTTATTTTTTTGGTCTTATTTATATACATATTACGTTGCAGTGACAGGGACAGGGAACACAGTACGCGACGCGAGTGCTGGCGGCGGCGGCCAACAGTCAGGTTGTAAGTATTTTTTTTTAATCCTTGAAAAATGTTAAGAATCAACATAACAATGATGCCCATTAGATACCAGTCATTTCTCAGGAGTCTCGCCTTCGAACTGTCATTAAAACTAGGTGAGCTGCAAGTGACATATTTCATTTCAATTTGGAAATACGAAGGTGATAATGATTGTCAAATAGTATTTTATGCAATCGTTGCACAATGAAGGTTCTTAAAGTTGAGTAACGGGTTTAGGTCACGAGGCTTGCCGAGTGGCCTAAGTAAGGTGCGAGATTATTTGTGCTTTTACTTTAATCGTCATTCCCCACTATGATTTTTTATTTTTGATGTTACCTTTTTCGTTCAACTAAAACTGACCTATTAAAAAAAACTTGATCGCGATGGTCATGGCGGCGGTGCCTCGTGATTGTTTAATTTTTTTGACAAGTAATTTCAACCAATCAGGCAATCAGTTAACAGTAGTGTGTGTTTTTTTTAATCAAATATGCTGATGTTTTCTTTTTGATATTATTAGAGTTGAGTAGAGTCTTATGAATATTAAAGTTCTGTAGCGGGTACCATAGAGTATAGAATTTTGGTACAGGATTAAAAAGTGCGTTATTGTGATTTTGTCTGTGAAATTACAACTGACAGATTAAAGTATGCGAGTATTAAAAATGCTATACATGCATATGCATTTCTGTTTTGAACTAAACGTAACTGATTAAATTACACGTACTCGACGCTCAAGTTAAGTATGCGCCTGATATCTATGCCATCACATAGGGCTTGTGCACAAATCACGTGAGGTTCGATAGGGGTGGAGGGGGGTCGCGAAAAAATCACGATAGATCACGTTGGGGGAGGGAGGGGTATAAGGAGAACTCACGTGTATTTTTCTACTATGATCGAAGACTAAGAAAAATCGATATATTTTCTCGGTTTCGTTAAAAATAAATATTCACTTGTTAAATACTTCAAAATTGCGAGTCTATATTACGAAATTCTGGCAGAAAAAAAATACACGGTAGTATGGGGGAGGGGGGGTTAGCAAAGAACCTCACCAAATATCACCAGGGGGGAGGGGGGGTCAAAAAGTAGCCGAAAAAACCTCACGTGATTTGTGCACAAGCCCATACACGGGAGACGCATACTTGATGCGACCGGGTTGCGATATTCTGAGGACATCGCCACATCTTGCCATCTGTCACTTTTGACGTGACAGATGGCGAAGATAATGGAGATATCTCCAAAATTGTTCGAATTGAGCCCCGATTTAGACATGACCTCTAGCACAACTGTATCACGCGGCTCTTTCTCGCGCGAGATACTATCCATCTCTTCCTGTACAGTATTGTGAGAAAGTGACGGCACTATGTCGCCGCGCGTGTAACAACGTACATGAAAACCATATCTCAAGATGGTTACAGGATTTTCGGTCCATTTAACACAGGGATGTGTGTTAATCCAGCCCGTCTAGCACAAATAGGCTTCGCGACTCTTGTCGTGTGATATAGCATTGCCCGTCACTCTCTCACAGTACTGTGAAGAAAGAGACAGGTAATGTGTTTCGCGTGGGATAGAGTCACGCGTCACGCGTCACAGTTGTGACTGAGGTGCTGGTTACTTAATTAAAACTCAACTGTCACAAACGACTATTTCTCCCGCGAGATAATTGCCTTTCTCTTTCTGTGCAGTATTGTGTTGTGAGAGGGCGACGGGTAGCGCTATGTCACGCGATAAGTCGCGAAGCATAGTTGTGCTACACGGACAGTTTGTATTCTAGATTAGTCTCAATTCGAGTAGAAGGCAGACTGCTGAAGGCAGTTAACGTTTGTGCAACACAATTACAGTTAACTAAATGTTGAAAAAAATATTTTATGTCTTATTTAACCTGTTTTTCTTTCAGGCAATAAAAATTGGTAGCACCAAGCACTGCAGTAGCCCTCTACGACAACTAGAGCCAGTATACGGTACATGGGAGATACACCGCAGCTTTAGAGGGCAAAGATAATTGTATTTTTAAAATGATAGAAATAAATGCATCTTAAAATTATTACGCTGTCTATTTTTTAAATGTGTGAATTCCTTGAGACATTGGTCTGATATATTAGAAGAAAGGAAAGATAGTTAATTTATTTGGTACGAAACACCAGCGGTATTATGTGTTTTATCTCTTATTCGATAAAATAGACGCTGGATTCGACTCGCACATGTATGTAAGCGCATCACCTGAGATTGAGAATGGCTTGTCTGGGATGGGGTGGTCAGAAATATTTTTGATAAAAACAAGAATAATTAACCATGGGAGTGACAGTCCTACAGACAACCCCCACTAGACGGAGCATGTAAGGCGACCCGCGCGCACCAACGATATGTTACGGCAGAACATTAAAGTATGAACACGGCGGCCACCGTTTAGTTGCGTCCTTGTTTATGATCCATGCGTACATCAACGAAAAAAGAAATTAAATAAATAACATGGTAAATTGTAGTGTTAAGTGGTGTAGAGAGACCTCATAAACATGGACGCAACTAAACGGTGGCCGCCGTGTTGGTACTTTAATGTTTTGCCGTAGGTACCATATCGTTGGTGCGCGCGGGTCGCCTTACATGTGCCTTACATGCTCCGTCTAGTGGGGGTGGTCTGTGGACAGTCCTGATCCTGACAGCCTTCTCAAATTGATTTGGGAGAACCCTGTTTGCGCTTACTGGAAACACTGGAACTCGTTGGACATGGGATCTCGAACCACTGTGTAATATTCTTTAAGCACTGTTGCCGTTTAGTTTAGTTTAATTTTTTTATTTTTTATTTATTTAAACTTTATTGCACAAAATACAAAAGTAAGAGTACAAATGGCGGACTTAATGCCATAAGGCATTCTCTACCAGTCAACCATAGGGCCAAACAGAAACTAGCAGTTGGTGCAGGATCATAAAAAGCCGTGGCTAAAAACCTAAAACGAGACAAAATTCAATAAGTTTGATATATATATATTAACGATATACCTATACATACACATATATGCAATACAATACACATACATAAATACAAATATATATATATATATATATATAATTTAATCTATATATATATATATATATATATATATACATATTGTAACGTGTAACGTTAATTCTTAAGTGAGAATTATACATATTGCTAATAGCTAGTACTAACTTACTTAAATCTAACACCTAAAACTACAAGCTCTTAATATTATATATATATATATATATAACAACAACAACTATAAATAAAATATTATAAACAAACTTATAAACTAAACTTAATACTCGAACTTACTCTAATACTTAATTAAATAAATCTATAAAACTTAAAACTAAACTTACATAATATTATTTACAATAATAAAAAATCGCTAAACAAACATACAGAGCGAACCCACAAATAATATTTTACTATTACGGATCACCAAAACTAGTCGCAGGCGCATAAGTACCTCTGCCAGCTGTCTCCGATCGAGATGCGCCGCGTCAGTCCGCCGGCCGCCTTCAAGCGCACAACCCGCGTCGCTATGGGTTAAATTATATTGTTACGCGTTCCTGGCCGAGCGGACGTGCTTAACTTTAATAAAAAAAACCTTAGCTTATTTTAATCTCAGTGCCTTGTTTGTTCCCGAATTGGGTAAGTGTTGCACCAATCCTTTAATTAGTACGTAGATTAGTGTATTTAAGCCTATGTTCGATCACATTTAGTAGAAGCTGTGTAAATACCGCTAGCCGGCCATCTTAATATGACATTCCTTTGTCTGTTGGAACATTCTAGAACACCCATGTGGTTTCGAATGATGATGCAATAATTTTGGTTTCCTATTATCCGCTTAATAACTATATTTAACCTCACTGTATTGTTTTTTTTATTATAGAAACAAACTAAACATATTTAATTTCTAAAAAGATGATTATTAAAACGAATGGTTCTACGCCAGTTGATTTTGCCTGCATCTGTGCTTTTATGTAAGAGCCTTTGCTTATATTTAAATTCTAAATTGTAACCTACACTAGAAAATACATACAAAATTGTGTAAACTATGCTTTTGGTGAGATTTATACTTATGTAAAATTAAATATATTGAATTTATAACATTGTAAATTATGAGAAAAGGCCTTTACTATACTAAATTATCTTTGTCAATCAATCATTTTAATATTAAATCACGATTTCATTAAAACTGTGCTTGCTTTGAGAATCTGATGCTTCCGCGAGTCTATACAACTGCTTGCCTTCGGCTTTGCCTGTGCATTTTATTTCCACTTATAAAATACGTTACTAATGATACTATCATTAGATTCTCAACGCATCGCTTTTCATCTTTTACACCTGGACTGCATCACTCTTCATCTCATGATTGCTTCTCTGCCCACCCCCTTGCGCGTGCTAGTGACCATCTGCAGTCCAGGGCCGGACTATAGTGCTTATTCTAATGCTGGCCATGTTGGCATTTTCCAGGAACACCCTACCGGGTGAGAGAAATACCCGCATCTCTATTGACGCTTGCTGGAGGACCCAGAAGCGTCCCTTTTTGCCGCCTTCACCCTTTTGCCGCCATCGCCTTTTGTCGGCCAGCGCAGCCAGAAGCCACCAGCGGCCCCCTTCCACCTTCGGCCACCTGACGTCGAGCTGCTCACCGCCAAGGGGCGTACGGGTATTAGGAGGGACTCACCAATTCTCAAACAGACCGACACCTTTTGTTTTGCCCGACCTAGGGATTCGAGCCCCCTCTGACTTAAATATATTAGTTTAAAGATATACCTGGTTTTATTTGTTCCCGTGATAGGTACACCAGGCTAGGGTGACTTATATACGTGACAATATGTACCCCTGTAAAACACCATATAGACAATCAATCCTGAAATTCTTTGGAGAGATGTTTGCGCACCATGCGCTTGAAGGAGAATTTGCTCTGAGCTTTCCTAATGGAGAGAGGGAGATCGTTCCACAAATTTTATTTAAAAACAAACCAGTCCAACTTATTTTTCATTAAGAGGCCTTATTCCTTTTAAAATGCTGATTGTTTAGACATTTTTCTCCATGATGAAAACTGTTTCTTAACATATTATTGATGTAACTACCTAGAACAGGGCTATTGGGCTTTATTAGTAGGTATATATTTGAATATATTTTCATTGATAATTTTTGTTTCAAAAAAATACTCGAAATTACAAAACTTCACGCGGAAAATTAGTGTTTTCAACTTATTGTCGACTGCACGCAATGAAACTCGGGGAAAAGTAATATTCACTTAAAAAAGTTGGTTGAAATTATCAATAGGTATATTTCTCATAATATGAAAAAAAAAAAATTAAAAGGAATACGGCCTCTTCATGTAAATGTAACTAACACAATGGGCCACTGTCTGAAATAAATTATTGTGACTTTTTTGACTGGAAAATATTACAACCCCGATGAGAGAGAGATGAGAGGGTCCTTAAGTTATGACTCATATCATATCTCAGCAGCGCTACCTTATAAACTAGACTAACCCTACATTCTACAACTGGATAAAAACATTCAAACACTCACGGTATATACCTAGACGGAAGATGGTCTACAGAGCTGTATTTTCAGAAGGCTGTCGCTTTTCAGAAATTACCTACGCATCGGAGCGTAGATCGGCCCCCGACTAGGTGGACAGATGACCTAGTGAGGGTCGCGGGGAGTCGATCTGCGCAGGATCGCACCTTGTGGCGATCTTTAGGGGAGGTTTCTATTCCGCAGTGGACGTCACAAGCAAGACCTTTCCGCTCATTATACTATACCGCTACTACCACCTAAGCCAAACGTTTCCCTATCCTACACTACTCGTGTAGTTGACCGAGGTTGGGCGATATGATAGTGTGGAAGGCACTTCGCTGCCGAAACTCATACTTCGGCCAACTTCGGGATAGTGTGGAGCCGGGTTTAAGCTTTCGTTACAATGCACGCTCTGCAATGCAAGCTAAAAGGAAATTTTTAAACAACGCTTTTTTTGAACATTTTATTGAAAACGTAAAAAATACCATATTAAAATGATTTATCATTGAGGTCAAAATCCTATAATATTATAAAGACGTACATATATTAATAATACAATGTGTTTTTAATGATATGAACGAGAGACAATACCTAACTAGTAAATTTAATCATAAATAAATTTGTCTTCATATTTTATTGTAATTAATGTCACCAGCGGTCACAGTTCAAATTCAAACGGTAAAAATATGGATATGGATTTTGGAACATAATTTCGATACATAAACAACAACAACATACCTACTTAGGTAGGTACGTGTCGACAGTAAAAAGTGGGAAGGCAACAATACTTTAGTTTATTTCATTAAGGAAATAATTGTCTATTTTAAGCTACATTCTTGAGCCATCGTCCGAGGTACTCGCTGATTTTGTGCGCAGCATTTCTGAAACAAAAATAAAACTGTACGCATTGTGTATCTACTCGCCACTATAGGTGGCGGTAGTGGTAACAGCGCTTGGCTGTTTTACAGCGCTTCTCAAAATGTGTTTTCCAAGACTTCCAAGTTTCGAAGGTATCCCGTATCCTGGTTTCCCACGACCCCGTCGTGGGAAACGACGGTACCGCAACATATTTCAAACGCACGCGAGTATCACATCATCATCTTATCACATCGTACTTAAAACTTAGGCAAGTACGTACATAAAGAGTATACATAAGTCGAATATATTAGAACCTCCTCCTTTTTTTAAGTCGGTTAACAATGAGGCAATTTTATTAAACATTCCTTTCATCACAATTTCTTGCATCATTTCCTAAAAGTAAGTAGCGGTTTTCCAATTTGTATTTGGGGTACTAGTACCTACGAGTACCTACTTTGGATCGACTAGAATCCAACCCTTGAAACATCAAAAAGAAACCAGACAGTAAGTATAAGTCAGTCAAAAAATGGCAATGTCATGTTGAAAATGTTAAAGTTGATTTTGGAGGAACTACTTATGGTAAAGAATATTATAGCAAATATTATTAGAAATAAATATATTTAAATTGTCTTTAAACCTATGTATACCCTGTTATTATATCAATGTGCAATCCTACGGGTTTATTTCGCGGTTCAGCCATATAGATTATACATAGGTATGTCCATACATAAACTGCTATAGTGTATTCAACTGGAACTGTTGATAACTTGCTACCGCCACGATGAAGAAAGCGGATTAGCGCGTGGTTCAAGGCACAAGTGCAGCGGACTAATGCTGCGTTTCCACCAGTGCGAGGATGCGTAACGAGAGCGAGGGATGTGTTTTATTAACCACTAGAATTGTAGAGTTGCGCTGAGCGAGGATAAGTAAACGAAGTCATTTCATTGGTTAACAAAAACACATCCCTCGCTACGCATCCTCGCACATTTCTGGTGGAAACGTAGCCTAATACGAGTACCTAAAGGTAAAGTTACATTCGTTGACATCGATCTAAATAAGTAGTTGACACTTCCTGCCTCAATTCAAAACATTAGAGGTCAAAGCTTTAAAGTGCCAAATAATATTTTAAAATGTGTATACTTTGCAATAGTAGATTCTATATTGGGATATGCTCTGGATTGCTACGGACTCACATTTAAATCTTTAATCATCTTTAATAGACAAATTAGAACCAGTACGAGTACAAATAAGATATCTAAAATTAATAGTGGACAAAAAAACTAAAAATAAATGTAATGGTCATTATTTCAAGCTATTTAAAATTTGTAATATACTCCCCTCCCCGTTAGTTTAAAACATAAATAATTAAATATCTTCTAGCAGTAAACAACCATGGCAATCGAGAGCATAACCCAATACTAATAGAACATAAACATGGAACAAGGTCGGTATCCGCGGGCAAATTCGAAGTACCAAGGGTCAGGAACTACTATGGAGCTAGAACATTAAGCAAAAGAATTCCCTACATACTCAATAGTTTGCCCGAGAATATCCGACACGAGCGAAATAAGTCCAAATTTAAAAAATACTTAAAAAAGCATCTATTGCAGACACTTGACACTTGAGTGATAAAGTTGTCTATTCAGTGTCACTCAAGTGGTTAGCATTATCCTTTGTTAAAATTATTATATAGAGACTCACACCTGCAGAGAAACTGTAATACAAATAGTTTTGCAGGGAATTGTATATATTTAAGTTGTATACTTACCTACTTTAATTAATAAACAGATAATAAATAAATAAAACATGGCGTCGATAATTGGAATAAGGGTTTGCTTACCTAAGATTGTATAGCCTTAGTTTTTTCATTTTTTTATCTTTCTAAGCAATATAATTTAATGATATTTTCTTAACCAAGGGATAATCTAAATTAAATATAGAATGAGTTTCATATGGTTTCATGATCAATGTGGTATTTGTTACATGAATATGATATAATTACCTATAGATTGCAAACCATTATTTTGACTTTGCCTCACCCGAATAAATAGAGAGCTCGTAAGGGCAAATATTTTTCTGATGAGTTTGTTTGTTCATATTGGTTCCTAGTTCCTAGACCATGGATGTTAACTATGTATTTAATTATATATTTGTCTATATAAGTATGTATATTGTCGTCTATATCCAATAAACCCATAACACATGCCTTATAGAGCTTGCTGTCGGACTAGTGTCCTCTTCTTTTATAGAAAACACTTCACCGAATGCGCTAGTTCATAGAATTTTCATTTCATAGACAATTTTTTCCTCGGAAGTCATACATTTTTCAGAAATCTTGAACATGATAACCTGTAGATTAGGCTAGGTTAGGTGAGGTTTGTGTAATAACATTCCAAAATATCTTATGGTTTGAGAAAAAAAAAACGCTTTCGATGAAATTAAATTTCTATGAAATGAAAATTCAATGAAACATTTCTCTATAAAACAAGGGTAAACCTGTGGGACTAGATCGATTAGTGTCAGGTTATAGCGGGCTAGATTTACGCAACTCGACGTCTTACGATGCGCCTATTTTGCGTGAAGGTTAGGTTGTCCGATATTTATTATTATAGGTATGCAGCATGTAATTTACCTGATAGAGAAGGATTGCTGCGCGGCGCTCGGCACAAGTGCAGCGACGACACGTTCCGCGGCCTGCGCTGTCGGGTGCCTGCCCACCCATATTGGAGAGCAGTATATCCTGAAGTAGAAAAACGTCAATATTAAACGTTATTTGTGCGCTTGATGAAAAAAATGCATACATTTCTCATTTCAACCTTTGCCGATTTGCGACACCAATTAGGGAAATTATGAGTCATCGGTTTTGAAGTTTTGATTATGAGCGGAGAAGGAGAAATACATTTTTACCAACAGATGCTGGCTGGCGTGGCGCCGCGCGCCCATTCAAATATAAAGTCTCCATTGAAAACTGATTTTCAATACAATTTTATAATAGTATAGGTATACCTATTAGCAACATGTTGTAAGCTGGCTCGCAGCACGGTATCGAAGGCATCTCCGGCGCCGCGGAACGTATCGCTAGTGGCGCCTGCGCAGGCCCACGCTACGCAGCCGCCGTGGTGCACGCGAGTCGATAGCGACTCTAATACCTGTAGTATCGATATAGATCCTTTAGTTAAACGACATTTCTTCGTTTCGTTTCGTTTCGTTTCGTTTCGGTGACTACACCCAGCCAGCAGTTCTGCTGCAAGGACGCGGAGGCGTTGAGCATGCAAGAGAGGGAAAGACAAAGAAGCTCAACGAAATGACTCAGAAGCGCATACTGGCACAATACCGCAAGTCGTTCAGGGTAGTATAGAAACCTTAACATTCCCTGGCCGGAGCTTTCGGTTCTGAGACAGGGCACGTATCCGGGTCCTCTCGTGTTCCCCTCCGTCTTTTGCCGCTCCGGTAAGATCAACTGGCCCTCCTATCCGAGGCACCGGGGAGCCAGAAGTTTACAGGTTGGGAGTGTAGGTTATTTTGCGGTCAGGATGAGGACCGACGGGAGAGATCCGACAAGAATACTAGCATCGAGCCAGAAAGGAAATAGACAGATAGTTGTGTAAATATATACAGGGAAGGATAGTGGACTGCGTCTCGTCGTCCAAAGTTTCCGGTTACCACGTCGAATAAGTTCCTGTGTTGTAGGTTGATGTCGCTGAGCCGTCGCTATTTGTATGTGATTATCCTCCGGTTTTGATTCCGTGTCTGTCTATTTTAGATTTTTCGTCCACACTACAAGTGGCCGTGTTGGGTCCATGTTCTGGGGATAATATTCTTCGTTCTGGCTGATTACTCTAGTGAATAAAATTTGCTTGTGCTTTCCTTCAACGGTATAATCCAGATTAACGTTAGGGTTCATTGCGTGTGTGTGGACATCTTTGTATGTGACTTCTTGAAGTTTCTTTAGTGATAATTGAAGGAGGGCGGTCGCGAGCCAAATCAAGTTCTATGGCGGGGTCTTATTTGATGCCTGTATGGGTTCTCGTTGGATTCGCCCTATATTGGGTTCTTACTAGACACATTCTTCTTCACCTTGTGACATCGTGGTTATAGCCGTTCGATGACGGTTCACTTTCTTGTGATATTTCTTTAGCATAGCTGTTATTGTTGAATCAATGATGCTTCAGTGTCAGGATTATTGAAGTGGACGGAGCTCCGCGAAGTCGTAGAAGACACGAAGATTTGGCATTGTGGTATTCGTAGGTATATGGGGTGTCCTATATTGTAGTGGTCGCTGATGATTCATATGCACATTGATATTTACCGTAGAGCAACTCACGGCGGCAAATATAGTCATATTTTCTCCACCCTGAAAACCGTTTCTAAACTGGTTCCGAATGTATTATCAATTTGATCCGCGAAGGGAGGAGCATTGTAACCGGGAGAGATTAAGTCTGAAACACTGCCATTAATCTCTAATTAGATTTGACTGTTATTTTTCTCGTCCAGCAAGTGATTAGCGAGCAATCCTCGAACCTCCATCGATGGTCGAAATTGGTATCAACACGATATTCAACTGGTTCGCTATCGCCCTTATAGGTACAGACAATCGCCTCCCTTGGGAATTGCTAAAATTTCCATCGTGATAAATGAAGACAGTCGAGTTTAATATTATGGATGAGCCGGCGATGCAATTATGTTTATGTTAGTCCCTTTTTTTTGACAATGGCTAATTGTTGCTAGCTGGCGGTGTCCGCACGTGTTCGGGACAAGACGACCTGGCCTTTAAGAGCAATGAAAAAAGGGACCTCTTTGTTCTAGGAAGTTATTGCTTTCAAGCTGTTGCATTTCTTCATTACGTAGCCTCTTACGAAATTATTACTATTGAACGGTTAATATATATTTGTAAGTTACCCAAACTATGCTATTTAAGTCCTGCGGCAAAAATTAAAGATGTGTATCATACACTACACTTGGTTAATATTCGATTTAAGGCAGGACTTTTTTTATAGTTTTGGTATTACATAATGTAACGAGCATAATTTTATTATAGTGTAACATACAAAAAAAAAACTAAAACAAAAATATAAACGAATAATTATTTAGCTGGCCGTTCACCTCTTCGTCCCTTACAGAGAGAGCTTTCTTACTTAACAAAATTACGAGTACAAGGCATTAATTACACCTTCGAACCGAAGTAGGTTATATCAGCAAGAAGCACGCCGGAATCTTTCGATCATGGTTGTAAAACATAAAAGGATAAAAAACGTAAGTAATTATGAGTATACTATATACCATCCGTTTGTAAATTAACCGGTGACGTTGTAAACTGACGGATAGGTTAGATTAGTTTATTAATTCACTCATGAATTACAAACTGTCTACAATCACCTACTAAACCTAATATAATTTAATTACGGGTAGAAATATAAGTTTTATTGGAAAGTAGTACAAGTATTGAGGTAAAAGAAAGTCACTCGGGTAGGAAAAGTAGTTAATTAATGAAATTTGAGTGAATAAAACCTAAAACTACATTAATACTAACAATTCCAATAAATAAAGCCTGAATTTTAAACTAACTGGCCTATTTATTTAAATTATTACTTATATTTTATTGAATGTTTGCTAGTAATAAAATGTATTAAATGACAGTTATTGTATATATTTTACAATAACTCCCGATGTTATTGCCGGTACCGTTTATTTGCAACTTAAAATACCTAAAGATATAATTGTTCTGCCAAATACCGTGAGATGGCTGGGTTATACTATATTACGCTGGTCCACAGATAGAGGTTGATTAAGTGTGGCCTAATTTCCAAGAAAAGGTGCATAATTAACGTTAGTTAAAGAGTGTTACTATACGGGCCGTGCTTGGCCTTACGTCCATCTAAACTTGGTACTGGTTTTGGCTTAAACTCTTAAACCATATCCTTGGGCTCGCTTAGCTTTTCTTGTGGCGGGCCGGCATAGCCAGGTCGTCGACAAGGAGTATAATATTATTGCAATTGGCATTAGAAAATGGGACGGTCTCACCAAATTAAGCTGCTGTGGTGTGGCCGGCGCGGCGGAGGGGTACTGCAGACTCGGAATCGTACACACTTGATCAACACTCACAGATAGGCCGAGTAATATAGACGCACCAAACACTAGGCTATCTACTTAGTAACTAAATATTTGAAAGAAAGACAGAAGGAAAGATATAACGTGGTGAATTCGTTTACGCGCGGTAAAAATTTAACAGGCAACCATGCAAACATCTGGTCGAACCTTGTTTTTGTCTCGTGACTCTATTGTTTTGGCCGGGTTTTTACGATGCCAATACAGATCGGCAGAGGCCAAGAAAACGCGTCCGCTCCGTATGGTGTCCCAAACGGTTCTCCTTTAGTTAAACGACATTTCTTCTTGTAAAAAGTACTTATTTATGCCTCGCTTGTGGAAATTCAGTTCTTCAGGCGCAGTAATGGAAGATTCTCTAATCGAGACACAAAAACAGTTAAAAATACATCAATTACAAATAACATAGGTACAAAAGCGAAATCACCCCTAATTTCTTCTTACTAGATAATTGTATTTCTTTTTACTGAATATCACAGCCACACGGCTGAACATATCTAAGTATCACAGCCATTTGTAAGCTGGTCTGGGATTAATAAGCGCACTGAGAGTAGGTATAACTTATATTTAATATACTTATACTTTTATTGTAGGACAAATCACTTAAACATTCACATGAAGATTACGGAAAGATGATTTACAGGTTTAATTTTCCTGTAGCAGTGGATATATTTGAATCTAATGGAACATGAACGTCACTGTAGCATGCAGTAAAATAACCAGTAGTTCTAACACATTATTAGCGGTGAGGCAGTGAGTCATTTGAGATGATGAGTTTATTGAAGACATGCAATTACGACGTTGATCTTCTAGATAATTGCATGTAACACTGTAGGTTGAGGAAAACTTTGCAGTTCTCTGAAGGGTTGCAAATGATTACCTACTACGGCTACTACATACATTCCTATATCAAGAAAACAACTGTAAGTATTAAGCGTAAATGTTATGTTAACAAATAATGTATAGAAAATACGATTCCAAAATGGATTAATAAAGGCAAACGTCACAAACAGAAATAATTCAATAATTCTCGGCCTGTTTGTTACCTAACTTACTTCTATTGCTTTCAATTAAGGTAGAATGGCTGTAAGTGTGAATACTAAAGCGAGAGTGTCGAACACTGGCATATTTAAAGTACTACGTTTAAAAGTTTTTTTAAACGTCAACGAATTGGCAGAGAGAATTATTATTTCAAATTTTTAATTATCATACCCATCCCTCGCCACCAGATCCGCCGTGCCATCCAAACTGTCCGCGCTAGTACCGTGGCATTCCTGCCCAACCACCACCAATGTGTCTACTTTGCCCTGCCCGTCTCCGCCTATGCTCCCACTCTGCCGGTGTCACTTGGGTCACTTACAATTTTAACCACGTTCTGATTAATTATATGTATGTTTTGAGGGAACGAAAAGCGAGAGAGGGAGATAGAGGAAATATTTTTTTACCTTTAAATTATCATAAACATCCCTCGTCACCAGATCCGCCATTCCGTCCAAGCTATCGGCGCTGGCGTCCTGTCCGACCACCACCAGTGCATCGACTTTGCCCGCTTCCGCCGCCGTCTCCGCTCCCGCTCCGTTCGTATCACTTGGGACGCTCACAACGCATCCATGCGATTCTAACCGCGTTTTGATTTCTTTTCCTAATGCGTTCGATGTGTTTGATAACTGGAATCAGTTTAAGTAATATTGTTAGCTACATATATGTGATGTAGAGAATGAAACAAGTGACAACAATAAATAAAAATTAAGCCATTGCAGGACCAAGATAATAATTCTTATTCAGTTTGAACTACCTGTAAAAGTATCGTACTTAGGTATATTACAACATCATTTGCTCAAAGGTTAACTGGAAGAGATCCCTTAAAGGGATAAGTTCGCCTTTGTACATGCTTATTCTTTTGTAATGTGTTTTTCTTGTTTTTAGGTACAATAAAGTGTTTTACATACATAGGTACATACATACATACAACAAAGTAACGTATGATATATAATATGCATGTAATTCATAGTGACTCTCAAAGTTATATAATAAAGGTGACCATTAAATACGACGCGTAGAGTACTACCTAATAAATTATAGAGATGATACTTTATTGTGATCTCTCTGTGGTCGCTCCCTCATGACTGAAGATCGTGGTCATGGGTGGATGTGGACGCTCTATCAATTTCAGATTTCAAAGTATTTCTTTGTAACTAAAAAAGACTGTAGAATAATGGCGCCGTGTTTAGGCTTGCCACACAAGGCAGGACAGCCACTATCACTCTGCCAAGAGTGTAACGACAATAAAGGAGAACTAGAAAGGTAGGTACTTAATACTAGCGAGTTGACTTATATCGTAGCGAGCAGTAACAGTATACTCCAGTATCCTTACCATGAGTTAACGTGACCGTACTCGCAACTGCGTGAACGATTTGTATGGAGAAGTGTACTAGCCTTTGTAGAACTACAATTCTCGATACAAATCGTTTACGCAGTCGCTAGCTATTACGGTCACTGTAAACTCATGTTAAGGGTAGGACCAGACGGGCCTTAGCGAGTTCATCAAGTGATGGGGCGAGCATCCTCAGTCCTGGTAAAGCAAGGACTAGCCCTCGGCGCTCCGGTATCCTGACCCTGTAGTACAGTACACTTGGTAGTACACTTACTAGGACTGTGTGGATCGGGCGTCGCTCGTGTCTTCTGTGTCGCGCGCTGTACGCTAGGATCGCTGACGCAGCCAGCACTAGCGAGCCACCTTCTAGCGTAGCGAGTAAGCGCCAAGCTATAGATGCCCCGCCTTCCGCAGGGTCCGCCATGATTCTGTAAAGACAAAAAACCATCAATAAAGTTCGCATTACATTACAGTAACGATGCATCTAAAAGTTATGGTATAGACTCGAAATCGTAGAAACCAAGGCATATGTAGCAAACGCAAGGCACAATATAATACGTCTCGTGTAAACGGAGTTAGAAATTATAATGAGAGCAGATTATTTTCGTAAACTTACTGAGTCACGCAACCTTATATAGACACGTAAGTTGCGGAATTCAGTGGTTTTTTGTATCTAACATACTTTGCTCTAATTTTGGCCTCTGGTCAACATACAAGGACGGTGCTGTGTCCCGTAATACAGTCGAGGTTAGGGCCTTATCATTATCACACTTGCGATTTGCGAGCGAATTTTGTGTAAAGGCGAACACGCAGCGAGTTTACCACGACGCTTATTTGTAGTGTAGTATAGAAAACTCGCTAGCAAATCGCAAGTGTGATAAGGCCCTTAGAGTTATAGGCAAACCACGCCAACTCTTCCAAGCAAATGAACTGTCAAACCATACAAATTAAGTCAGTTTGTATGGTTTGTCAGTTCTTGAAAGAGGCAGCGTGGATTGCCATCCTTAGTGCTCAGATTTGCGGTACATTGTGCGATCTAATTGCGAGACTTGGGTATAAAATGTGAACTTCCTTCACACGGCCTAACTGGGTAAGTATATTGGCCCTCACCATTTATTGAAAGGCAAGCAAAAAAAAGGAAAGAAGAGCTGAAGAAAGGGGCGCAGGGTAGAGCAGCACGCGCGTCGTGGTATATTCAAATTAATATCATACCCTCTAAAATTACTCAAAATTAGAAGTTAACATACGTTTCAGTGCTTATTATAATATTGTCTAGCCTGAAAACGGGACAATCGGCGTCCTGTGCGGGACGTATAACTCCAGCACCTCTAGCAAAACTTTGACACGCGACTCTTTCTCGCGCGAGATATGCTACCTATCCCTTTCTGTACAGTAACGTGAGAGAGTGACGGGTGATGCTATGTCGCGCGACATGAGTCGCGAACCATGGTTGTGCTAGACTAGCAGGGCTCCAGAAACGGAAAGTCGGATAACCCTAGACATAGGTATCAGTGCCGTGGCATCTATATAACCCGATTCCCACCGGCTTAGCTACTTCAGGACGATTGACCATTTATCTATTGCTATCAATGAAGTAAGTAAGTAAAATCTACTCCGGCTTGTCGTGAGTTTTTGTTCGACGCTACTCCACTGGTATCTATTTTACATAATATACTAGCGACCCCCGCCCCGGCTTCGCACGGGTGCAATGCTGAGAAATTATGCATGTATTATACATATAAACCTTCCTCATGAATCACTCTATCTATTTATTAAAAACCGCATCAAAATTTGTTGCGTAGTTTTAAAGATCTAAGCATACATAGGGACAGCCAGACAGCAGGAAGCGACTTTGTTTTATACTATGTAGTGATTATTACAAAGTATATGATTACTTTGTGCAGACTTTTAACTACCACCTGTTATGTAGTGCACGTAACCTAGGTAGTCTAAGCACAGCCAATAGAACAATTTACTTTATCAAAACAATCTAAGTATTGCTTCACCGTAAATGCGGCCAACCCACAGCACAGGCTCCAGCTAAAAACTTATCTAGATATTTAATAGACTTGCGAAATCGTTCAATACGAAGTAACAGCTCTTCTGCGGTCAAACAAAGGCGTTAAATTAGAAATGGCATTTAACTTCAGTAGTTGGTTATAGTTGGCATTATGAGTTGTTGTGATTCAATGCTCTCTATCTACCAGAGGTGCTTAAAGTTTGAACCACATCCAACGAGGGTTTCCCGAGGGACTACGTACCTATATACTTAGTTCTTCAAAAAGGAGAAGACAGATTTTTAAGGCTCGGCAACACGCATGCGTGTCCAGCCCATCTAGCACAACTATGGTTCGCGACTCATGTCGCGTGACATAGCATCACACGTCACTCTCTCACGTTACTGTACAGAAAGGGATAGGTAGCATATCTCGCGCGAGAAAGACGCGTGACAGATTAATATTAATATAGTTGTCGCGTGTCAAAGTTGCGCTAATGGTGCTGGAGTGGCATTGCAAGCGGACATAGGCTGCGGTACCTAAAGCGCTTAGGCGGGCCGTACGCTTGTTTGCCACCACCGTGGTATTTACAATCCTAATAGGTATTCATTTTAAAAATAGACTGAGTTGCGGATCCCTTGCCATCAATGGACCCCACTTCAAGAATTCAATGAAATTTAGATCAATACTAACGTTTGTTTTTTTATCACTTAGGATTCTCTAGTAAAATAGTGGGTTGGATGCTTAAGAGGATATAGAACATCCGTCTGTCCGTCTGTCACCAGGCTATATCTCATGAACCGTGAAATTACAGCTGAAATTTTCACAAGTGATATTGATGTATTTCTGTTGCCGCTATAACAACAAATACTAAAAAAAACCGGCCAAGTGCGAGTCGGACTCGCGCACCGAGGGTTCCGTACAAACACTTTCCATCCCTAAGTGGTTAAGTTAAGTTTGCACCTGGTATGTATAGCGCCCCATATAAATTAGGTGCAAAGTTAGGTATTAAAAAAAATTTTATGGTTTTCGTAATTATTCCTTTATCTATGCTATAAGACGTTGCTTCGTACCAAATTTCAAGATTCTGAGTTCACGGGAAGCACCCTGTAGGTTTTGATTCCCTTGCAAGTGTCGAAAATTTGCGGCATAAACGGCTGTATCTTTTGATTGCGTTGGCTTAGAAGTTTGATTTTTTCACAGCTTCAAGGGACAGTAGACCTGAGTAATTGATATAAATTTCAGCTTCATACGTCCACGCGTTCCTGAGAAAAAGGGTCTTGACAGACGGACGGACAGACGGACAACAAAGTGATCCTATAAGGGTTCCGTTTTTTCCTTTTGAGGTACGGAACCCTAAAAACAAAATAATGTAAATATTTAAGGGGGGGGGGCTTATTTTACCTATTTGTTTATTTATTTAAACTTTATTGCCCAAAACAAAAGTCAGTACAAATGGTGAACTTAATGCCAAATGACCAGTCAACCATAGGGGCAAACAGAAGAACTAGAAGTTCTTCTTTTTAGGGTTCCGTAGCCAAATGGCAAAAAATGGAACCCTTATAGATTCGTCATGTCTGTCCGTCTGTCCGTCCGTATGTCACAGCCATTTTTTTTCGAAACTATAAGAGCTATACTGTTGAAACTTGGTAGGTAGATGTATTCTGTGAACCGCATTAAGATTTTGATGCAAAAATAAAAAAATAATAATAAATATTGGGGGCTCCCCATACTTAGAACTGAAACTCAAAATTTTTTTTTTCATCAAACACATACGTGTGGGGTATCTATGGATAGGTCTTCAAAAATAATATCGAGGTTTTTAAAATATTTTTTTTCTAAACCGAATAGTTTGCGTGACAGACGCTTCCAAAGTGGAAAAAAGTTGGTCCCCCCCCCTCTAACTTCTAAAATAAGAAAATGAAAAATCTCAAAAAAACATATGATGTACATTACTATAAAAACTACCAACGAAAATTGTTTTGAACGAGATCTAGTAAGTAGTTTTTTTTTAATATTTTAATACCTAACTTTGCACCTAATTTATATGGGGCGCTATACATACCAGGTGCAAACTTAACTTAACCACTTAGGGATGGAAGGTGTTTGTACGGAACCCTCGGTGCGCGAGTCCGACTCGCACTTGGCCGGTTTTTTTCATACTATCGTTAAGGTTATTAGTAGTGTTATTTCCTCTTAATGTTCCCAATTATACCTACTCCACTATATTGCCGTGCTACTACGAAAAGGTCGTATCTGTATATGCAT
Source organism: Apotomis capreana (assembly GCA_947623375.1). NCBI lineage: Eukaryota > Metazoa > Arthropoda > Insecta > Lepidoptera > Tortricidae > Apotomis > Apotomis capreana. The sequence continues at coordinate 4,363,763 of OX392501.1, forward strand.
TTCACAGTACCTAAGATATACGTTGAGCGGTTATAGAGAAGTGGATTGCAAGTTGCATGCTATAAAATAACTAGGTACGTTGTGTTTCCGTAATAACGAACGTTCAGTAGGAATTATCTTAATAATGTGTTACGGTAGAATTGTATAGTTGCATCTATACAATGTTGATGCACATTTACAGGATATCAAAAACCGGCCAAGTGCGCATCTGACTCGCGCACCGAGGTTTCCGTACAAACACCTATCCATCTCTATATCACGGCGCTGTATAGGTACAAATGAGGTGCAAACTTAACGCAACTGATCAAGTTCGTTGCATGGCAACCTCACTTAAATATTTATTTTATTTCTCTTTTTAGTGTTTGTTGGTATTGCGGTAACAGAAATACATCGTCTGTGAAAGTTTCAACTGTTTAGCTACCACGGTTCATGAGATATGCTGGGTGACAGACATACAGACGGACGGGCAAGCTTACTAAACTCTAGCGGGGACAAAGTTTATCTATGGAGGCAAGTGTGTATTCTTAGCCGACTTCCAAAAAAAGAAGAAGATTTTTATTGTAAGTATGTATTTTTTATGTATGTTCATGGATGTCTCCACCAATTGTGGACCGATTCTCAAAATTATTTTTTAATTTAAAAAGTACCTATACTTCTGAGGTGGTCCCATTGTTACCATGTTTTGATGATGGGATTCCAGGGAAATCGAGGGCAACCCCTTAACGTTAGAGGCACTATATAATGTTTTTCATATATTTTCTAAAGTTTAATCATCGTCTCATGATGCTAAGCTGATTAGATTATGGAAGGTATAACTCCCTAATAACGGTTATAAGTTATAAGTTAGCGGATAATTCAAAGGATAATTCAAACGATATGCATGCAAACAAGATCTATCTGATCACTCCTCAATAATAAGTTTGAACGTATTTTATTTAAATCACATAAAAGAAAAAATAACCGAATGTAAAGCCAAAATAAACTGTATAGTATAGCTAAAAGTAGTAGGGATTCGCCGATACTACGATACGGGGCGGACGGGCCTGATGGGCGGCATCCAGGGCGGATTTGGCGGACCACCAAACCTAAAAAAAAAAAAAAAAAAAAAAAAAAAAAAAACAAATAGCCCCCTACTTAGAGCGTTTGGAATAGGTCCCAGTACGCTCAGACAGCTCTGTCAGGACTTACAGAACGCCCTACGCTAACAATGCAACACCTTCCCCGACCCATCGACCCTTTTCTATTGTCTACCCGAGCTCGGGTTTTATTGCCCTCTCGGACGCCGAGCTCACTTTTATTACGGTCTACTATTGTTTCCCTCTTTTATATTTCTCTTTGGCTTCAACTGCCTACAACTTCCTTTGCAAACGGTATACATCTTTTAAGAACATTCTTTAGGTAAAGCTGGACAAATACCTAAACATCTCATACCTAAACTATCAGACTAGGTCCGCCACCTTGGTTCTTATTGGAATCGCTGTTTCAACCCAGCCTGTCTCACATCGTCTCTTTACTCCAAGGTTTCTTACTACGTGATGTGTGCTACGGTGTACGTATCACTAATCTAAGCTAACCTATGCTAGATCACAATTCTAACCTAACCTAACCTAAGCTACAGGACTACGCCCAGCTAACGCAGGATACGTTACCTGACTACTTAACTTCAGGTAGCCTTACTTCAAAGTATGTATTTTGTTACTCACTACATATGCTGCATTTCGAACGTTGTTCTATTTATATAATTATTTTATCTTGTTCAACTTAACATTACTTCTAACTTAACTATCACTTAACTTCAAAAACTAATTTTGAAGAACTGCTTTATATACTTACCTACTTAAAACCAGCTACGAGCACAGCACAGTTGTTTTGGTCTTAAGAACGTTGTTCTAACCTAACCTAACCTTGCATAAATTTGACTACGTACTCAATGTTACTTTCATTTCTTTTTTGTAATAACCGACTTCAAAAAGGAGAAAGTTCTATGTAAAAATATTGCATGTAGCATAAGGATAATACGAATCTAATCTTACAATAGTAATGCGGTATTTTATACAGTAATAACTGCTTCAAAACTATACTAACTTATTTAAGCTGTAAGTTAAAAATACGAGTTCTATTTTTGCATATTTATTTATTTCGCCAAATATTATGTTCTTGAATAGATGCTTAAGAAAATACCTGAATAAACTTTGTAACTTGTACTAACGTGTATTTGTAGTGGGCTGAACTAAACTCGTTGATTTTTTAATTTGTTTGTTGGGTCCATATTGTTTGTAAAGATTTATGACAGGTTTCTTCTCCGAATCATCAAAAGATTCGAAAGTCTATTATAAATTTTATTACTGTTTGTTGGTGGCTGTTGGGCGCGGTACAAACTAGTCGAAACGTGATTTTAACGGTAATCTATTGTCACATCCTTATAAAAGCCGATGGACAGTGACGATCTATAAGTATTCAGAACCGAGTCGTGCTTGTTACCAGAGCTCTCTCAGTGTACAGTGACATAGTGTTGAATCGTGCTACAGTGCTTATAAAAAATGGCAAATGTAAGTATGTACTATTTTTTATAAAATATGTATGTAGTATTTTTATGTACTATTTGTTTAACAGTGTTTTTTTTCTGTAACTTGTGTTCATCGTGTTACTTGTTAAGTGTGTTAATCGGATGTATAACTTATTTTTGAATATTGTTACAGTTCACGGAAAACACTTTCAAGAATTTTTATTACCCTGAACCTGAACATGATGATTCAGGGAGTGATGAAGAAGGCACACTCGGTTTTAAAGTGAAACAAGCCATAGCGAAGAAACGTCCTGCAAATAGTATCGAGAGTTTCTTTGAAAAACCGCAGAAAAAAGTGAAACCAGTGAAGAGATCTTCCAGTGTGTCGCAAAGTTCCCATACCGGTGTTGCTTACCTATCTTCGGGTAAAGACGATGCTGCGTATGCATCACACCTTATTAAAATAGAAATATACGATCTTGAAAAAGTTAGGAACATCGCACCAGAAGAGCACTGGAAGCACGCCGATGTGAGATTAAAATCTTACATCTCAACTGAGCAAGATCCACAGCTTGAGACTGTCCGTGATGTTATATACAACATGACGAAAGACATAGCTTCGAAGGACACGTGCGTGAAATATTTTATAAACAATATGAAAAAGTAAACTAAGTGTTTGTGTAGTTTTAATACTAGGTTAAAACTGTATTTATTATATAAGACATTAGATAATATTTTATAACATACCCTTGTGTACTACTAGTATTATATATTTCTTACTGCTTAAACAACAACTTTTTGTTATTCAAAATTGTTAAGACTCGTTTTATAACCACATGTTGTAATTTGTTTTGTAGCCTAATCATATTGATCTATTTCCCTTTGCAAATGTATAAAAGTCTCCACCCTTTAATATAAAATCACTAAGCTACGTTTGTTATTTTAAGGAAAAAATTTGTTGTAATGTAATCACTATTTTCTTAGACACATCTCACGATGGACTGTTTAAGCTGTGATGTTTACGATTCCGAGCTCGTCAGGCTATGCGAAGAAATTGAAAGTGATCAAGAAATGTATGAGATCGGGGAATTACTAAGCCAGCTGCATAGTCAAGGGTGAGTACTCTTGTTCCAACCTGTTATATTGTTTATTGATATTGTACTTGTATATTTAGACATGCAATTTAAACAGTTTATTCTTGTTCAAACTTGTACAAAACCATTGACCAGTGTCATTGAGTTGTTGCCTTTTTATGGCTCAGTTTCATTGTTCTCTGTTGGGTGGGGATCCTGGAAGGTTCTTTATAAGCGACGTCTCTGGTGTAGAAATCATTCATTATTCCAGTTACTGTGTTTGTGCTAGTACTGTGTCTGTGTATTGTACAAAATACTGTTTTAAAAATGGTGCTTGGATACTTTCATATGGGAACTAGTTTAACCCACGACAAAATTGCAGTTTTAAGCAAAGGATTCATTTTAAAAGTATTTCATAGAAACATAAGATTGTGGTATATTGACAATCAATTACCTCAGGCGCTTTTGGAAGATGAAGATATTATACCCTATTACACACCATGTGATGGGCATATCAATAAGTCGATGCATAACTTGTCATCAGATGTCATTGATGGGGTTTTAACAATGCAGGCATATTGCCAGCAATGTCGAAAAAACTTAAGTTAGTATAATGATAATAATTTAATCATTGTTTTAAAGTTTTAAATCTTGTATTAAATACTAACGTTTCACTTTTTCTATTACAGATCTAACCAAGTAGGACGGGGGAGAAAAAGGACAGCTACAAGTACGGGTGCAGAAGTACCAGTGAAGAGAAACTACCCTTCCAACAGTCGTGATATGTCTACATCCTCAAGCGAAGAACCATTATCCGATGTCAATGTAAGTACAAAAAATAATTCTGAAATTGAATGTTCGGTGTGTAAAAAGTTCGTGTCAAAAAGATATTTTGGTAACCATTTAAATAGTAATATTCACAAAAATAATGTGTTGAGATCCGATAGTGAATATGTTAATGTCCAATTAATTGAAAATGCATTCAAAAACAGAGTCGCTACTTACAGAATATTATTTAATGAAATGGATCACCAACCTCTTGATCCCGAAACTATTTTACAAAAACACAAGGATAAGATCTTTACATTATTAGATCGTTCACTTAACAAACATCACGCTTTAAAAGTAAATTTTATTCTTAATGCAAATTTTACACAAGATACCAAACAATTAAATAATACATTTGATTTCCAATTAAGTAATAGTATTGTTGATATCAGCACTGATAAAGCTGCTGTTTTTACGTCCCTAGTAAATGAAATTGTGATAAGGTTGTCAAACTTTGAAAGAAAAGATAGTGGGTGGAGTTTAGTAACATTTAATCATATCGATCTCAATATTAACAAATATAATCCATTACGCGGCTCTTCTTTTATCGAATTACCTCGTGATATAAAGAATAAAAAAGCGGTTATTAATGTAAAAAACAATGACCATGAGTGTTTTCGATGGGCTGTATTGTCTGGTTTATACGAACCCAAAAGTCATTCAAATATGGTCAGTTCATACATATTACATAAGAATAAATTGAACTTTGAAAATTTAACTTTTCCATTTAAATTGGGAGATATCCATAAATTTGAAAAAAATAATGATATTAGCATTAATGTATTTGGTCTCGAGTACAACTCTCAAAACAAGAAACACGATGTTATAGGCCCACTACATTTAACTAAATTAAAAAAGTCTAATCACTTAAACTTGTTGTACATAACTAAAGATAACCAAGGACATTATTGTTTTATCAAAAATTTATCGAGGTTAGTGTCTAAGCAATTGTCAAATGCACAACATGCTGTTCATATTTGCGATGGTTGCTTAATTAAATTTACATCACACGAGAGACTAAACCAACATCAAAAAAACGACTGCTTCCACGTATGCACAAACTTACCATCCGAAAAAGAAGACACAAGAAATTGGTTTAACGAATATGTTCCATCGAATCAAGTTACTTTTAATAATTATGAACGACAATTAAGAGTACCTTTTGTTGTATACGCTGATTTTGAGGCATTTTTAAATCCAATTCAATCCTGTTCTAACAACCCCAGTACATCTTCTACTACCAATATTCAAAAACATGAAGTTTATAGCTTCGGTTACTATATTAAGTGTTCTTATAATGACAAGTTATCTGTGTACAGAACATATACAGGTGAAGACTGTGCAAAAACATTTATGAAAGTCATAAAAGAAGATTTAGAAACTATTTGTAAAAGTAATGCGTTTGCTAAAACTTCTTTCCCTCTAACAGATGCTAATAAGGTAGACATTATGCAAAGCCATGCTTGTTATATTTGTGATAGAAATTTGAATGATGACTCAACCGTTTCTTATAATTATCATACTGGACTTTACGAAGGCGTTGCACATAAATTTTGTTCTGAAAAATACAAACCACCCAATTTTGTACCTGTATTTTTCCATAATTTGAGCAATTACGATAGTCATTTTATTGTACATGGACTTGGTCTTGAAGATGGTGACATAGAACTAATCCCACAAAATAAAGAAAAGTATATTTCGTTTTCTAAGTCTTTACAAGTGAATAATCGTGTTGTAAAATTGAGATTTGTCGATTCTCTTAAATTTATGTCGAGTAGCTTGGATAAATTAGCTAAAAACTTGACTACTGACCAATTTTACGAATTGAAATTGAACTTTCCTCGTGAAGAAGACTTTAAACGTCTAATACGGAAGGGTGTCTATCCATATGAGTACATGACTTCGTATGATTCACTGAAATTAACTTCGCTTCCTACACAGGATCAATTCTATAGTTCTCTTACTGACAGTCACATTTCCGAAAACGATTTCCTACATGCTCAAGATATTTGGTCTCATTTCCAATGCAAAAATATGGGGGATTATTCCAATCTTTATCTGAAAACAGATGTTTTATTACTAACTGACATATTTGAAAATTTTAGAAATGTGTGTCTTAAGACATATGGTTTAGATCCCGCCCATTATTATACCGCGCCTGGAATTTCCTTTGATTCGATGTTGAGGACTACCAAAATAAGTTTAGAACTTTTAACAGATGTCGACAAAATAGCTTTTATAGCGAAAAACATTCGAGGAGGGATTTCCCAATGTAGCAACAGACATGCAAAAGCAAATAATACATTTATGGAAGACTATGATCCAAATATTCCTTCATCTTTTCTCATGTACTTAGACGCAAATAATCTCTATGGGTGGGCTATGTCACAATGTCTTCCGTCTGGCAAATTTGAATGGGTAAATAAAGATACCGATTTCAATGTTTCAGACGATGCTGAATATGGGTTTATATTAGAAGTTGATCTAGAGTACCCCAAGGAATTACATGACTCTCATTCAGATTTGCCGTTCTGTCCAGAAAATGTATGTCTAGGTGATTCTAAAGAAAAAAAATTGATTCCCAATTTAAACAATAAATATAATTATGTATTACATTACAGAAATCTTAAACAATGTTTAAAAAATGGGTTGCGTTTAGTGAAAATCCATCGTGTGTTGAAGTTCAAACAATCTACTTGGTTAAAAAGTTACATAGATTTGAATACCCGAATGCGTTCGCTGGCGACATCTGATTTTGAAAAAGATTTCTTTAAACTTATGAATAATTCTGTTTTTGGTAAAACAATGGAAAATGTCACGAAACGTGTGAATGTTAAATTATTAAGTCACTGGGAAAATCGCGGAAAATCCCAAGGGGTACAGTCCTTAATATCTAAACCTGAATTTCATAGTTTATCAATATTTTCTGAGAATTTAGCTGCTGTGCAATTGAAAAAAACAAAAATCTTTTATAACAAACCAATTTACCTTGGATTCTGCATTTTAGATCTATCGAAAACTTTAATGTACGAATTCCACTACAATTATATGAAATACAAATATACGGAAAATCTCAAGCTCCTTTACACGGATACTGATAGCTTAATATATGAAATAAACACTGCTAACTTTTATGAGGACATTAAATCTGACCTGAACTTGTATTATGATACATCTGATTACCCACCCAACAATGCATATGGTTTACCATTACTAAATAAAAAGAGGTTAGGTTTTTTAAAGACGAAAATAATGGCAAAATTTTGAAAGAGTTTGTTGGTCTTAGATCAAAAATGTATGCCTTAGATGTTCAAAATAGTGGTATTATATCCAAAGCTAAAGGAATAAACAAGTGTGTTACCAAAAAATTAACCCTTAACGACTATAAAAGTTGTTTATTTGATAGAAATATACAACATGCTCAAATGTTACGATTCCGATCAATAAAGCATGTTTTATTTACGCAAAATGTCAATAAAATATCATTATCTTACAACGACACAAAACGATATTTATTGAAAAACACTTCGGATACTCTTGCGTGGGGTCATTATAGAATACCTCATAATTCTTAAAAAAAAAAAAAAAAAAAAATACACGGAACATTCAATTTTCATATTTATTTTTTGTACATAATATTGTATTTTAGGATGTTTTTTTTTTTATTTTTTAAGTTTTGGCAATAAAATTATTGGCGAAAAATATGTTTTTGTAAATTTTTATGTGATTTATCTAGAATAATATAAATATTAAAAAATATTTACCAAAATTTTTGTTTTTTTTTTTTATTTGTTACCCCATTTTTTTTTATTTAAAATTTATTTAAAAAGCTATGGTCTAGAAATTTTCTCATTTGAAGTCAATCCGTTAACATATGAACACACATATTTAAAAATTTATAATGATTCATTTTAACCACCCTTTCACTACAATAGTAGCGGGTCCAAGTGGGTGTGGTAAAACTCAGTTTGTTACCAATTTTTTAAACAATGCAAAAGAAGTATGTAATGTTGAATTTGATGAAATTATTTGGTGTTATGATGAAATGCAACCTTTGTACAATCTGGAAAATGTAAATTATAGCCAAGGAATACCAGATTTTTCTTTATTTGATGGAAAAAAGCCCAAGCTTCTCATAATTGATGACTTGATGAGAGAATCGGATGGACGAATCGTTGATATTTTTACAAAAGGAAGTCACCATAGAAACTTAAGTGTTTTTTATATTACTCAAAACATATTTCATCAAGGCAAAGGACAACGTGATATTTCATTGAATACCAGCTATATTGTATACTTCAAAAACCCGAGGGATAAAACACAAATTCGCTACTTGTCACGACAAGTTTATCCGGAGAACCCAAAATTTGTAGATGAAGCCTACAAAGATGCCACTAAAGATGCTCATGGTTACCTTATGATTGATCTGAAGCAAAATACCGATGACATATGTCGTTTTAAAACTAAAATATTTCCTTTTGATGGGCATTGTACCGTATATGTTCCCAAGAAAGGGTTTAAATACGACAAGAATCAACACGTTTTAATCAGTTCCAAATAATGCATCCAAGAGTACACACATATAAACATTTACTTGAAGCACTGCAGTTACTTAAACCAAAGTATCGCACAGCGTTGCTAAAATCTTGTGAAGATGAAGAAATTAATATTATTTGTGAGTGTATTTATAACGTTTTAAAAGGGAAAATACCACTGGAATCAAAAGATAAATCAAAACTAAACAAATATAAAGACACATTACGAAAACTAGTTTCGAAAGGGAAACACAAATTGAGGAAAACTGTTATTATTCAAAAAGGAGGTGCATTTCTACCTATTATATTAGGTGCAGTTTTAAGTGCCTTAGTAAGCTCCGTAACATAAAATAAAATGGAAAACACAAAAAAAATGTTGTTAGTTGAACCAGACTTTATTGAAAGACTCAAACGAAATGATAGCCAACCCGAAAATGTATCATCTCGCCTAGACGGAGAGATGCAAAAAATCCTGAAGAGTAAAATTAATGATCGTGAAAAGTAGGCATTATATTCTCAAGCACTACAACGATTTTTGCACTTTATTGAATCAGATCGAAAACCATTTAAAATACCAATAGTGATGGAGGGGTTTGATCAACTCAACGATGAAAGTAAGGATTTAAACTTAAAAGTAAACAAAAAGGAGGAGGATGAAAATTATGAATCAGTTGCAAATAAAACACTACCAGATGGTGATGTTTCTGCAGTTACTGCAGCTACACCATCTGGTACAAAAAATCCAGAAACTGTACTATTCAGTCCATCTCGTATTATAGATAATTTACCAAAATCATATGAGAAAAAAACCAGAACATTATTGACTTGTATTGTGTCAAGCAGACCAAAAATATGGTGGAAAACAAATGGTGAAGTTGTAATAAACAATCGAACTATTCCAAACAGCAATATTCTCGATCTGGTAAGCGATACGGTTAGATCTCTTAAACGCCCTAAGCCAACAGGATGGGAAGAGTTTGCTTTATTTTTAAGAGATATAAAAGTTCCTACGTCTTGTATAGGTAATCCTACTAATCTAGAATTTATAAATAAACCTCAATCGAGTGAACCTCACGCATCATCTGCTCCATCAAGTGCTCGATCGTCATCGTCATTTAAAGACACAAGCGCCAGTACACCTCTTTCAAGTGTACTGCTCAAGGCAAACAAAAAGAAACTAGATTGGGAAAGATGGAGCCCTTATTAGACATTCATGCAATATACTACGATGTATCTAATCCAGCAGGCTACAGTAGTTTAAATAAATTAAGTAAACAAATGAAAGGACGAATGAACAAAGACGAAGTAAAGAACTGGTTACAATCTCAAGAAACGTACACACTGCATAAACCGGTTCAAAGGCGATTCACAAGAAATAGATACGTCTTATCTAACTTTAATGAACTCTGGCAAGCTGATCTGAGTGATATGGGTACTTACAGTCAATATAATGATGGATACAAATATATTCTGTGTGTTATTGATGTGTTCAGTAAATATGCTTTTGCGAGAGCTATGAAAAAGAAAGATGCCACAACCGTTATAAATTGTTTTGAAAGCATATTTACTGAAGCCAATTCTACTCCTCGTCACATCCAATCTGATAAAGGCACCGAATTTGTTTCAAAGGCAGCAAGGGATTACTTTAGGAGCAAAAACATTAACTACTATACTACTAACAATCCTGACATTAAAGCAAGTATAGTAGAAAGGTTTCAAAGAACTCTTAAAATGAAAATGTGGCGTTACTTTACTCATAAGAATACATACAAATATATAGATATTTTGCAAGAACTTCTTTATTCTTATAATCACAGTTATCATTCTAGTATTAAAATGCGCCCTATCGATGTAAATTTTGATAATATCATGACTGTTTGGTGTAATTTGTATAACAGAAAAAAGGATAGACAACTTACTTTGGAAATCACAAAACTAAATGTTGGTGATCATGTTAGAATTACTAAATATAAACATATATTTCAAAAGGGTTACGAAACTAATTGGAGTGACGAAATATTTAGAATTGATTCAATAATAAACCGCTTTCCACGAGTTGTGTATACGTTAAGAGATTTAGAAGGTGAGCCTATCGTTGGTACATTTTATTCTAAGGAATTACAAAAAGTGACTTATCTCCCCTCCATTGATTATAAAATTGATAAAATAATACGCTCACGTGGGGTTGGTGCCAGAAAAGAAGTACTAGTGAAGTGGCGAGGTTATCCTAACAAATTTAATTCTTGGATACTCGCTTCAAGCTTAAAAAAAATATGAGTGAAAACAGCTTTTATATTACATTGTTAAGTAACAGTTCCTCGGACTACTATACCGATAATACGACTGCACACTTCTTAACCAAATTACCCAGGAGTATAAAGTTGGACGGAGAATGGGTAGTTGGCTTAGTAGAATTTCAATACCCTTGTTCAATGTACAATGTTCAAGATCATGAAAATATGATTTATTTAAAAAAGAAAGTAGTGTCACCCACTGACAAGATAGCCAAAATTGTAGATATAAAAACTCATATACCAGCAACTACATATGACAACGTTGACCATTTTATTCAAGCTTTTAATGACAACCCACAACTGAAAAATAATGTAAAGTTTAGATATGATAATCTAACCAAAATGGTTGGGGTAGCAACAATTAATAACGATATAACTTCTCTTATAACAACCCCAATACTAAGTCTACAGTTAGGTTTTAAACCGAAAACAAATTTACGGCAAGTTTCATTTGGTAAAAATCCTGTTAATTTGTATTTGGGCTTACCATCACAATTATTTGTTTATACAGACATCATACAACCACAGGTAGTTGGTGATGTTATAACTACGTTGCTTAGAATAATACCATTAGATCCAACAGAATTCCATTATGGAGCATATAAAACACACATTTTCTCACCCGCTCATTATGTACCTGTTTTACGTAGAGAATTTGATACTATGGAAATAGATATAAGAACAACTACCGGTGCAAGAGTGCCATTTCAATTCGGAATTTCCTGCGTGAAACTACACTTTCAACGGATAAGATGAATTATAAAAGATCATCTCACTCTTGTCCCTACGATCATTATTATACCCATCAAGCTGGTTCTGGTATAGGAATTGTCTATAAAGGTGTTCCGTTTCAGCGAGGGCATGGGATTGGAAGTTTTTTGGGGGGACTGTTTAGGTCAGTAATTCCTTTGTTGTCTAGTGGTTTTAAAACTGTTGGAAAAGAAGCGTTAGATGCGGGGGTTGGTTTGTTATCTGATATGGTAAATTCACGCCCTATAGATAGTTCAGTTAGGTCTCGATTTAAAGAAGCTAGTGCTAACTTAAAAAGAAAAGCTGATGAAAAGATCGATTCTCTGATGTCGGGATCTGGGTATAAAATGTCAACTAAAAGACGGGAACCTCTCATTACCTTGAAAGCATCGCGCCGAAGAGGAGCTAAGAGAAATAAATATAGTGACGATATATTTTCCAAGTAAATTATGTTAAATCAGAGTTAGATATATTTGCCCTGCCTTCGACACAGACAAGTATTGAGAGTGGACAGTGGGTTCATTATAAACCAATTTCATCTTTAAGTGATGATGGTCCTATTGAGTTTCAAGTCCCTGGTTCAGGTGATGACTACATTGACTTATCACATACATTATTACATATAAACGCCAAAATATTAAACCAGGATGGTACTAAGTTAAAATCTGATACTCAAGTTGCCCCCGTTAATAATTGGCTGCACTCCCTTTTCAATCAACTTGACGTATATTTAAATCAAAAACTAATCTCGCCACCAAACAACACATATGCTTACCGTGCTTACATGGAAAATCTTCTTAACTATGGACCAGCCGCTAAACAAACTCACCTTACTTGTGGGTTATGGTATGAAGATACAGCACGTTATATGGACACCGTTGACGCAAATAACAAAGGATTTCACAAAAGGATGGAATTTGTTACAGATAGTAAACAAGTTGAAATGATTGGACATTTACATGGTGATATGTTTAACCAAGAAAAGTTTCTAGTGAATGGTGTAGAAATGCGTGTTAAGTTAGTGCGATCAAAAGAATCGTTTAATCTTATTTGTCACCAAGATAAGAAATTTAAGGTACAAATAATGGACGCTAGCCTCATAATAAGAAGAGCTAGAATCAGTCCAAGTGTTTTGTTAGCTCACCAGAAAGTGCTAGCATCAACAACTGCAAAATACCCTATCACAAGAGCAGAAGTGAAGGTACTTACAATACCGTCAGGAATACAGGGTAAAACTTTAGATAACATATTTCTTGGACAAGTACCTAAAAGATGTATAATTGGTTTTGTTTCAAATTCATCGTTTAATGGTAATTTTGCATTGAACCCATTCAATTTTCAACATTATAATATGAATTCTTTTAGTTTATTTGTAGATGGCCATGAAATTCCTTCTAGAACATTACAACCATCATTTAGTTCTGGTTTAATAGCATCAACATATCACACTCTATTTTCTGGGACTGGTATTCACTTTCACAACGAAGGTAATGCAATTAGCAGAACCGATTACGGGGATGGTAACTGTTTGTTGTGTTTTGATTTGACGCCTGACCTGTCAGCCAGTTCAACTTCACACTGGAACCTTGTAAGACACGGAAGTGTTCGGATAGAAGTTCGTTTTGATAATGCCTTGAGCACTACTATTAACTGTATTGTGTACGCTGAATTTGATAATGTTATTGAAATAAACAAAAATCGTGATGTATCTGTAGATTACAACAGTTAAAATAAATATAAATACAGTGAAATTAACAATTAATCTCATTTCTTCTTAATCTGTGTTTGTAACATCATCGATGAATGTATACATATTTTATTTATTATGGATACTAATGAAATTCAATATTGTATGAAAAAAATTAACCCTAGATTTAAATCAAATGTTTTTGCTGCTAACCGAATCCCTATTTGGGTTGCTCGTCCAGTTTTTATTGTAAGCAATTTGGACCCTGATTCGAAACCAGGTTCCCATTGGGTTGCAATGCATATTGATGCTAAAGGTGTAGGGGAATATTTTGACTCATTTGGTCGGAAACCTACTGGTTATCATAAGTTATTTTTGAATAGAAATGCAAAACGGTGGTTTTATAACCAAAGACCACTTCAAAATCATTTTACTTCAGTTTGTGGCGAATATTGTTTAGTTTATTTATATTTTAAGTATCAAGGAAAAACTATGAGCGATTTATTGAGTTTGTTTTCTGAGAATTCTCTTTGTAACGATTTAATTTTAAGAAATATGTTTAAGTCAATTTTTGTGAAATAAAACAATATATATATACTAAACTGATTTTTTTTATTTATAAATAATACCTTAATTATACCTTATTTACCTAAAAATAGTGATTACATTACAACAAATTTTTTCCTTAAAATAACAAACGTAGCTTAGTGATTTTATATTAAAGGGTGGAGACTTTTATACATTTGCAAAGGGAAATAGATCAATATGATTAGGCTACAAAACAAATTACAACATGTGGTTATAAAACGAGTCTTAACAATTTTGAATAAAAAAAAGTTGTTGTTTAAGCAGTAAGAAATATATAATACTAGTAGTACACAAGGGTATGTTATAAAATATTATCTAATGTCTTATATAATAAATACAGTTTTAACCTAGTATTAAAACTACACAAACACTTAGTTTACTTTTTCGTATTGTTTATAAAATATTTCACGCACGTGTCCTTCGAAGCTATGTCTTTCGTCATGTTGTATATAACATCACGGACAGTCTCAAGCTGTGGATCTTGCTCAGTTGAGATGTAAGATTTTAATCTCACATCGGCGTGCTTCCAGTGCTCTTCTGGTGCGATGTTCCTAACTTTTTCAAGATCGTATATTTCTATTTTAATAAGGTGTGATGCATACGCAGCATCGTCTTTACCCGAAGATAGGTAAGCAACACCGGTATGGGAACTTTGCGACACACTGGAAGATCTCTTCACTGGTTTCACTTTTTTCTGCGGTTTTTCAAAGAAACTCTCGATACTATTTGCAGGACGTTTCTTCGCTATGGCTTGTTTCACTTTAAAACCGAGTGTGCCTTCTTCATCACTCCCTGAATCATCATGTTCAGGTTCAGGGTAATAAAAATTCTTGAAAGTGTTTTCCGTGAACTGTAACAATATTCAAAAATAAGTTATACATCCGATTAACACACTTAACAAGTAACACGATGAACACAAGTTACAGAAAAAAAACACTGTTAAACAAATAGTACATAAAAATACTACATACATATTTTATAAAAAATAGTACATACTTACATTTGCCATTTTTTATAAGCACTGTAGCACGATTCAACACTATGTCACTGTACACTGAGAGAGCTCTGGTAACAAGCACGACTCGGTTCTGAATACTTATAGATCGTCACTGTCCATCGGCTTTTATAAGGATGTGACAATAGATTACCGTTAAAATCACGTTTCGACTAGTTTGTACCGCGCCCAACAGCCACCAACAAACAGTAATAAAATTTATAATAGACTTTCGAATCTTTTGATGATTCGGAGAAGAAACCTGTCATAAATCTTTACAAACAATATGGACCCAACAAACAAATTAAAAAATCAACGAGTTTAGTTCAGCCCACTACAAATACACGTTAGTACAAGTTACAAAGTTTATTCAGGTATTTTCTTAAGCATCTATTCAAGAACATAATATTTGGCGAAATAAATAAATATGCAAAAATAGAACTCGTATTTTTAACTTACAGCTTAAATAAGTTAGTATAGTTTTGAAGCAGTTATTACTGTATAAAATACCGCATTACTATTGTAAGATTAGATTCGTATTATCCTTATGCTACATGCAATATTTTTACATAGAACTTTCTCCTTTTTGAAGTCGGTTATTACAAAAAAGAAATGAAAGTAACATTGAGTACGTAGTCAAATTTATGCAAGGTTAGGTTAGGTTAGAACAACGTTCTTAAGACCAAAACAACTGTGCTGTGCTCGTAGCTGGTTTTAAGTAGGTAAGTATATAAAGCAGTTCTTCAAAATTAGTTTTTGAAGTTAAGTGATAGTTAAGTTAGAAGTAATGTTAAGTTGAACAAGATAAAATAATTATATAAATAGAACAACGTTCGAAATGCAGCATATGTAGTGAGTAACAAAATACATACTTTGAAGTAAGGCTACCTGAAGTTAAGTAGTCAGGTAACGTATCCTGCGTTAGCTGGGCGTAGTCCTGTAGCTTAGGTTAGGTTAGGTTAGAATTGTGATCTAGCATAGGTTAGCTTAGATTAGTGATACGTACACCGTAGCACACATCACGTAGTAAGAAACCTTGGAGTAAAGAGACGATGTGAGACAGGCTGGGTTGAAACAGCGATTCCAATAAGAACCAAGGTGGCGGACCTAGTCTGATAGTTTAGGTATGAGATGTTTAGGTATTTGTCCAGCTTTACCTAAAGAATGTTCTTAAAAGATGTATACCGTTTGCAAAGGAAGTTGTAGGCAGTTGAAGCCAAAGAGAAATATAAAAGAGGGAAACAATAGTAGACCGTAATAAAAGTGAGCTCGGCGTCCGAGAGGGCAATAAAACCCGAGCTCGGGTAGACAATAGAAAAGGGTCGATGGGTCGGGGAAGGTGTTGCATTGTTAGCGTAGGGCGTTCTGTAAGTCCTGACAGAGCTGTCTGAGCGTACTGGGACCTATTCCAAACGCTCTAAGTAGGGGGCTATTTGTTTTTTTTTTTTTTTTTTTTTTTTTTTTTTAGGTTTGGTGGTCCGCCAAATCCGCCCTGGATGCCGCCCATCAGGCCCGTCCGCCCCGTATCGTAGTATCGGCGAATCCCTACTACTGCTAAAAATAACCCGTTCATGTACAGAATACATTTGAATCTTCCTTTGAAATCCAATAAGACCCAGGATCAAATCTCGGCAAGGACATAGGTACGCATTGTCTACCAAACAATGTTTAGTTGGTATGTAGATGGATTTATGTATGATTTCCATAAAAAAAACCGCAGCCTCATTTTTTATTGACAATCCTGTCTTAACTTTAAATTATGTAGTCTAATGGTTTCTTTATACATGTAGTGTTAGTGCATTTCACAAGAAAATAACGTTGTGCAACGTGAATATGCCTATTTGCGTCCACACTGTTCTACATTTTATAATTTATTGCCATTTGTATTGGCCAAATCATTCGCGTCGATGGGTACTGAAGTACTAAACGTCAATGGCTTGTAGGTAAATAAGGTAATAGCAAGCGACGTACAGTGCGTGAGCTACAGAATGCCATTCGAGTTTTATAATACCTGTCTCGCTCGAGTTTTATAATACATGGTCCAGGTCCGCAATCTGTGAGCTCAGGGACTGTATGATGTCATCAGGTGTATTCAGTAATATACGAAAAATGACTGACAGTGGTTTCCTCCTGTTTTTTTTGTCTCCTCTTGTGAATTCTCGTGTCGGTAGACTCAGACATGTAAAAGTGCCCTTTTGGCGTTCTTACAGAAAAAAGTTAATTATTTCATAATTATTTCGGGAAATACCTTAGAACTCTCAATCGTATTCATTTAATTTTCGGGTGCCACGGCCCCTGTCTGTCTTCTAGGTCGTAGGTACCCATGAACAACGATGTGGCTACAGGAAGACACAATCTGGGCAAACGACCTGGCAAAGGTCGCAGGAAACTATTGGATTTTCATAACGAATACCGACCGACAGTGCGGTCGTAGAGATTCATGACCGACATGGCCTTTGTCCAGCAGATTGGTGGGAATGAGATGATGACGAACCCTGTCTCTTAATAGTATAGGTAAAGTACCTATGTCGACTATAGGGCATAACATTTGAACGGCTCTAAAGAAAGGGGCAAGAAAAAAGGATTGAAAATTTCTATTTAATGCGAAATTATTCTTAGGATCCTTCACTACATTTTTTTTTGTACAGCATTTTATGCTTATACGACGACGCGGTTGGCGCAGTTCATTATTTATTTCATTATTAATTTATTAGGAACTTTACAATTTCCTTAGGTCTAAATACATTGTCCCACATTGAAACCAGTGGCTGGTTTGACTGGATATCTGTTAGGGAATCTCTATTTTAGGTACAAAGTATGTATTACGTTAGTAGGTAGTGTAAAAAAGTGTTTCTCATTCTATTGATTTTTTTCTTGTTTGGCTCTCGTCGTATTTAATTTCCTCCGGTAAACTATTGGTTTCTTTAAGGTTCTATTCCAAAAGTAACTGTCTATCCTTGGTACCAATCAATAGTTTTCCGGAAGTCATAGACTTGGTGTTATGTATAGGTATGTTGTATTTATGGCAAGAAGGTATTTATGTTTTAAGCAGAACTTCTCTTGCCGAGCTTCCCTGCCCGTAGTGCAGCGGAGATTTCTTCAGTCACCATTTAGGACAGCCTCGAATAGACCATTAAGTTCTTTTGGTGGCATGGTAATTGATAGTAAAGCCTTTATTAAACACGAGAGCTGTCACCGGGTCTCGCAACCGGCGGAACAAGAAGCGAACCTTGGGACAACGACGGTTACGGAATAAAAAATGTGTTGAAACCAGTCAGTCGGTAAGTTTGTCGACATTGGATGTATTTGTGGAGGTGTTGGGCAACGCATCAGCCTGGATATCGGAAATTAAAACTAGTATGAATATGGCATTTCTTCTACTAGAATAAAATATTTATTTAAAACACAACACAACTGATGGTTGTCTTTATCACGTGATAAATACGGATGCGGAAACGTGACGGATGCTTTGTCAATTATTTATCGCGTGTTAAGAGCAACCATCAGGCCCACAGATTAACACTTACTCATTAAAATACGTCTATCTAAATGTTTTTATAATGTTCTTGTTCCCTAACGGAGTGTGCACGGAGTGCCACAAACAGAGAGCGATGGAAAAAATTGCAAAAGCCGTCATTAATTCAGGAGAGGACAATCTATAACCACACCCATCCTGACAAGAGTGTACGAGAGTTTTCAAGATATTCATCATTAATTGGTAGTTTTCAAGATATTCATCTTTAGTTTTAGTAGTATTTTCTTTATCACTCATTGAATGAGGCTCTCATGATGAAAATTTTAATTTAGGTTATTTTATTAGGCTCGAATGGGACTAAGACACTTAGACTAAAATCAATAATAACCGTTGAAGTTCGACATACCTACGGAGCGCTGAAAACGCTCCATACAAACGGCTGCATAAACGTGACGTCATTTCTATGTTGAGTACCAATATTTGTATGGAGAAAATAAATAATTTGGCAATATGGCCGTGAAAAGGTGCCTTTAAGTACATGGTTACCATGGTTTTGTCACGTGAACTATATATACATACAAAGTTGCATTTCGATACGACAATTAGAAGTACATGGGTAAAAAAATTACTTCTAAGATTTGATGACTTTGTTAGTTACAAACAAACTTACTTAGTCACAATTGAAGCTAATAAAAGCGTGTTAAATAAAAAAGTTTTCTCAAATAGCGTACGTGTGTGAAATAGAGTGCGTTATAACAGGCTTCGAAGTATTACGCTTCAGGTGGAACAACTCGTGGTGTATTTTTATCTCATTGCCTATGTTCGAGAAAAGCACTATACAAGTAGGTATATACATGCCTTAGCCTTGAAAAGGGCTAGCCGGCTTCGTATCACTATCCGGTTTCGTATGTCTCTACCTACTCACCCAGCAAGCCTTTCATTCCTGGCGTCTGCAGTAATGTAATTGCAAGTAGGTACATTTCGATTTTTCATATACATATAAAAGTGTGGGTGTACAAAGGTGTTAGGAAAACACTTAAGAGGTTCTACGAGTAGTCGTAAAATTACAAGTAATAAATAAGCATCACATCATAAAACATCCATTGTAAAGTGATGTCAAGTGACGCATTATTCATTAGTTGACCTCTCTGTTTATGAGTTTCAGTACTTATATTAATGATGTTTTAAAATACGGGTTTAGTCACGTCATAGAAGTCGAATATCGCTTGACATGTTTCGACGACGCGAATCATCGATTTTGATGATTCTTTTTTTATTTAAAAGCGTGCTTCCCGTGTGGTCCTATTTAAATCTGGTTCAGTTCTGACAAAGACATCCATTAGAAAATCATATGTGTTATTGTATGTTCCATTTCGCTCATTGAAGTTGGTTATTTTTTTGTGAAAAAGTGAGTATATTTGAATCACTAAAAAGCAAAAAGTTAAAAAGATAAATTTTTAGCAAAAAAAAAACCAACAAAAAAAAGCCAAAAATACCCGACCACAGATTACATTTGAATCACTTTTTGAAGTCGGTGGCAAACCTTACGTAAACTTTGCGCGGCATTTGTTTTTTTTTTCATTTTTTTTTTCATAGTAAATTGAGTGGTTTGGCACCGACTTCAAAAGGTGATTCAAATGTAATCCGTACATGATCGGGTTTTTTTGGCTTTTTAGTTTTTTTGAATTCGGTTCTTTTTATGTTAATATTTTTTTTAGTTAATATGTCAGACTCACGGGTGATGTTTTCTAAAGACCTCCTTGTCAGGCATTTCGCTATCCCATCCCAAGTCAAGATACAACTAAGTTGTTAAGTAGATAATTGCTGTGCCCGTAATTAGCGTTAATGAGTTATTAATTATCTAAGACTTCTCAATTTGTAAAAATATATGCGGATTTGTGAATTATTATACGACAATACCTAGTCAATTTCCCTTTTTGTGTTGTATTATATTGTTGTTGTATTGTGTTGTTGTGTAGAAAACATGTATATGACCATGAAACAAATATTTGAGTAAGCGCACCCTTGCTGGGATCCGAACCCAGGACCGCCGGCTCAGAAGACACTACCACTGCGCCAACCGCGTCGTCTTTTGTCGTCGTTAAAAGACTCTTAAGGTATACTCGTAATTATGCACCTTGTCCACCCGAGGAGCTCCTCGTGCGCTCGGGTTCCACCAATACATCTTGATACGTTGTATCCGAGTGAAAGGGTAGGGCTTGGGCCAGTGTTACCCTGGAAACAACGTGTTTACCCTTTGGGTACGGAACCCTAAAAAGCTATAATTATGCACTACCTATACCTGTACTTTACCATTCGACACATTCATAACGTAATCAACCATTGGTTACTGGCAAAAAGCGCGCCCCTTTAGTACCTAAGTAATACTAATAATGGCTTATTGTTCAACGACTTGCGGCTATTTCCCATTAATTGTCAGACAAGCCCTTGTTCTGTTTCTCATGATTTGATATTTGATTGAGATATTTGTCGACTTTTACAATGCGGAAGGAATTTACTCGTTAGTAGGTAAATCAATTAGTACATAACACTTATTCTGTTGGGTACATTAAAATAGTTATGAACTTGTTGCTACATTTCAACAAACACAAAGTATGGGAAGTCCAGTCAATGAAAATTTCCAGACAATTAGACAAAAAACGTGACAAAGACAAAGGTTAAAACAATATTCGGTGACAAAAAATACACCTTCAAAAATGACAAATTACATTTGACGTAGGTACCGCTAAAACTTAAAAATATATCATTGTAAAAAATAAGTCAAGTCTCAAAATAATTCCATCATAGCCGGCTACGGCAAAGCGAAGCTAAGTCAGGTAGTTGGCATTAATGGACCATTTTTATGCCAAATAATATTTTGCGATTTGTTTACATGTTTATGTTCTATCCCAGAATAAAACTCGTATGATAGGTGTATCATAGTTATGACATGTCACGTGACCAAGCCGATTGGAATGGCGGCCATTAACTATGTAGTACAAGAATACACGAGCACGTTTTATTAAATTATTTGACTCTTATTTATCTCACGATACATGGCGCAGTCTAAATGTTTCGAACCAATAGTGCAAATATTATAAAAACATGGCAGCATTTAATCTACCGGAAAAATTGAATGTTTCTTCGGGAAACCTCGCCGAAAACTGGAGGTTCTTTGAACAGGCTTTGAGCATATATTTAACAGCGTCAGGTCTGAACAAGGCTGATGAGGAGAGGCAAGTGGCAATTTTACTCAATGTTATTGGTGAAGATGGCATTAAAATATACAATAACTTTAATCTTACAACCAGTGAGATCAACAAGTTCGAAGTTCTCAAGGACAAATTCCGAGAATATTGTCAGCCCAAAACAAATATCTTGCATTCAAGATTCCTTTTCTACAGCCGGAAGCAGGAAGCCGATGAACCATTTGATAGTTTTTTAACGGATGTCAGGAGACTGGTCAAGGATTGCAAGTTTAAGTCGGATGAAGAGGCAGTACGTGACAGATTAGTGCTGGGCACTCGAGATCTAGACACGCAAAAACAATTAATCCTCGCTGGTGAGGCTGAGCATGACGTGGTTGTTGCAAAGTTTCGACTGGCAGAATTGGGACGGCAGCAAGCGGCTGAAGTTCAAGGCAAAGTGATGATAGAAGTGAACAAAGTTGAAAATATAGTACTGAAGTGTAGGTGGTGTGGTCAACGACATGAACGGAAGTTAAGCGCATGCCCAGCAAGAGGCAAGTTATGCACAAAATGTAATAAATATAATCACTTTGCAACTGTCTGTCGAAATAAATTTGTGAAGGCTATAGGGAATACTAGTCAGGACGACAGTGATGGAGAATACTATTGTGGCAGTGTCAATAAACAGGTATGTGCTACTGAATGGACCCAATCATTATTACTAGAGGACACTAAAAGTTATCAGTTTAAAATTGACACGGGCTCTGATGTTAATTTGATTCCGTTAAGTGCTTTCCAAACATTAAAACAAAGGAAAAAACTGTGTTTAGAACCCTGTAAATATAGACTTCATGCTTACAACAATACAGGCATTAAAGTGTTTGGCACAGTATTGTTGGAAGCGAAAATAAGAAGCAAAAGCTATTACATGGAGTTTATTGTGACTGATTCTCAATTTCAGCCGACCCTTGGGAAAGATGCCTGTTTAATGCTAGGCCTAGTTAAAAGGATATCTGTTAATAAAATTAATATGATTAAACATGATATTGTTTCAGGGGATGTGAGGAAACAAGAGTTAATATCTGAATACCAGGATGTTTTCTCGGGGACTGGCAGATTCCCAAAAGAATATCAGATATTGTTGAAAGAGGGATCAGAACCAGTCTCAAAACCTCCACATCGTATCCCAATTAAGCTAAAAGAAAAACTGAAAGCTGAACTGGATCGCCTTTGTGAGAAAGGAGTTATTTCAAAGACAGAGGAAGCTACTGAATAGATTAATAGAATTGTAATTGTAGAGAAAGATCAAAATGCCATTCGTGTCTGTCTGGATCCCAGAGACTTGAACAAGTGCGTACTTAAGAAATACTTTGAAATTCCTACTATTAATGATTTAAAATACAAAATTTGTGGTGCCAAATATTTCTCAGTTCTGGACTTAAAGGAGTCATTTTGGCAAATTGGTCTTTCAGAGAGTAGCAGACAGATTTGTACATTTTCCTCTGTATTTGGAAATTACAATTTTAATGTTTTACCATTTGGCTTAGATATATCAGCTGAAGTTTTTCAAGAAAATTGTGAAACTTGTTTCAGGGGTATTGATAACATATTTATATACATAGATGATTTCTTAATATATGGCAAGACAAAAGAAGAGCATGATTTGGCCCTAGAAAAAGTGTTGACTAGGGCACGGGAATTAAATGTCAAATTTAATTTAAATAAATTCCAGTATCTTCCTGACATAGTGAAGTATTTTGGTCATGAGATAGTTAATGGTTGCTTGATGCCAGACAAACAAAAAATTAAAGCAATAATGGAATATGACTCACCCCATGAGAAACAAAGTCTTCAACGGTTTTTAGGTATGATTAATTATTTGAGAGATTTTATTCCAAACCTGTCTGAAATCACAAGTCCACTGAGAGAACTTTTAAAGAAAGATGTTGTATTCCAATGGGGCATAGTTCATGAAGAGTGTATTAAAAAAGTTAAGAATATATTAGTTAGTCCACCGGTATTAAGAAATTTTGATCCTAAGCAACCAATAACTATCCAGACAGATAGCTCTAAAACCGCAATTGGGTGTGTATTAATGCAGAACAAGCAACCTGTTGCATTTGCATCTAAAAGTTTAAGTAAAACAGAATGTGAATATGGACAGATTGATAAGGAATTTTTGGCCATTCTATTTGCTTGTAAAAAATTCCATTACTACATATACGGTAGGCATACAATAGTACAAACTGATCATCAACCTCTTGTGGCGCTAATGAAGAAAGAAATTTATTGTATAGCATCACAGAGACTACGTAAAATTAGAATAAAATTAAACATTTATGATATTGATGTGCAATATATTAAAGGGTCACAAATGTTAATAGCAGATGCCATTAGCAGAGCATCATCAAAAGCTGAAATGGGTACTTTAGAACAATCTTTGGACCAAGTTGTTCATACTGTTAATGTATGTGACAGTTTTCTTTCTGAAATTACTAATGCTACCATTAACGACTTGACACTATCAAAACTTACTGAATATTACAAAAATGGATGGCCAAAAACTATTCATAAAGTTGTAGATACTGCTAAAACATACTGGAAATTGAGAAATGATATTATAGTTGAAAATGACATAGTGTATTTTAATCACAGAATCATAGTTCCATTACTGCTTCAGAAAACTGTTATTCAGAAGGTACATTCTTCACACTTTGGGATTACTAAGACATTAAATAGAGCCAAATCACTGTTCTATTGGCCCAATATGAGCGATGACATATTGTCATATGTGAGCAAGTGTCGATTATGTGAAAAATATAGTGTCAACAAAGCGAAAGAACATATGATCTTAAATGAGCCAATGTCAATACTCCCTTATGAGAAAGTGGGATGTGATTTCCTTAACTTTGCCAATGAAAATTATCTAATCATTGCAGACTATTATTCAAAATGGTTTGATTTAGTTAAAGTTAGCTCCATGACTGCTGGAACTGTTATCAAAATATTAAAAACTTTATTTGCCACTCATGGTATACCAAAAATCCTAAGAGCAGACAATATGCCATTTAATTCAATTGAATTTAAAAAATTTGCTAAATTGTACTCATTTTCTGTTGTGACATCTAGCCCATTGTACCCAAAGTCTAATGGGTTTGTTGAAAGATATGTTGGCATTGCTAAAAATATGTTAAAAAAATGTAAGGAGGATAATTTGGACATAAATTTAATCTTATTAGAATATAGAAATAGTTCAGTGCTGGGTACACCATATAGTCCATCTCAATTATTATTAAGCCGCTTAACCAAGTCTACCTTGCCAATTCATTCTGAATTGCTTGTTCCAAAAGTTGTCAAGGATTTTAATAAATATCAAAACAAAAGAAATCTTGTAAATAAAACTAATTATGATAAGTGTGCGAAACAGTTTAATTATACATTTACAGAAGGGCAAGATGTGGTGTATCGTAAAGATAAAGTATGGCTACCAGCCAAAATTGTTATTCCTCACAGTTCTCCAAGATCGTTTATAATTAAAGATGATTATGGTACCATTTTACGAAGAAACTCGTCACAATTAAAGCCTTCATTTACTCCAGTGAAAGAACATCCTAGACAGAGTGTTATTCCACTGGAAACTGAAGTCTCACCTGACTTAAATATCAGTTTGGGACAGCAGGACCAACCTGAACAATATTTGGATAACTGTGATGAACCGGCAGGTAGACCAAAAAGAAATGTAAGACCTCCTAGCTATCTCAGAGACTATGAGACAGACTTGACATAGAGGGGAAGATGTATCATAGTTATGACATGTCACGTGACCAAGCCGATTGGAATGGCGGCCATTAACTATGTAGTACAAGAATACACGAGCACGTTTTATTAAATTATTTGACTCTTATTTATCTCACGATACAATAGGTCCATGTTTTTTTTTTAAGACATGATTTGAATTGTATCAGGGTTGCAGGCTGGTTAGTCAGTTCCATGACTCAAACTAATTTAGAAGGGATTCGGCATGTATCGCCGAATCGTGGTTTTTATATGCATTTTAGTGTCTCGTCCAAACTATTAATTTATTTAACTTTCAGTTATACTATACTTATAATTTCTACCAGGTATTTATTGTTATTTCACTTATTTATTATGGTTCTTAGAATAGGTTTGTATTATAATAAATTTATACAAAAAGTTAAATATAAAGTTCAAAATATGAATACATACAAAAAAAACTTGACCTAAGGTGCCGGTGTCAGCGGAGCAGGGCCTAGGCTACCGGTGGTTAGAGCTACAGAGAGAGGAACCTCCTGACGATGCGCGCCGTGTCCAGAAGTACCGCCTTCTGAATCTGACCCTTAATCCAGCCATCGAGCGATCTCAAGAGACAGATGTTTGTCGAGACTTCGCTATTGTTCTGATTATTAGGTACGTTGTGGAATTTGCCCATAGGTATTGTCTGTTTTAACTTGGGTGGGACCACTACCGTGCCCGCTACTGCCTACTTGGTAGTATATTGTTATGATTAGGTAAAAACAACTAACATCCATGTGCGTCATTTTCCTTATTTGTCATAAAATCAGTTCCGTCAGAGACCTATACTTGCTGCTGGTCCAACCAACCCACCTAAAGATGTCCAATAGGGCTTCCAATACATTTGATTACCCATGGAGGACCTGCTGGTTTTAAAGATAATAAAATATATTTGTACGGTCTTTCGACTATAGTTTGAGTAACCAATAGCAACCCTAGTCGCTTTTGGTCCCGGCTTCGCTCGCGTTGATAGGTATCGAAGACTATCTTATGGGAATCATACCTTTTTAGGGTTCCGTACCCAAAGGGTAAAAACGGGACCCTATTACTGAGACTTCGCTGTCCGTCCGTCCGTCCGTCCGTCTGTCACCAGGCTGTATCTCAAGAACGGTGTAACAGAACAGTTGAAATTTTCACAGATGATGTATTTCTATTGCCGCTATAACAACAAATACTAAAAATAAAGTAAATATTTAAGGGGGGTCCCATACAACAAACTTGTTATAGATTATATATATATATATAGGTACGGAACCCTTCATGCGTGAGTCAGACTCACACTTGCTTTTTTGCAATTTTTTCGGAATAAAATTGCCGTTTTTGCGTAAATAAGTGATTTTTTGTATGATCAATACAAAAATCCCGGGTTCGATACATCGAGAAGTAACACGTCGTCTCTCAATGGTTCATTTTCATTTTGCTATGAATGCATGCGATCATCAACAGAATATCGTCGTCCCAGATCCTTCAAGGGTGTAATAAGCAATATTTATCAGTTGAAATTTTTAGCGAGACGCGAATGTGGCGCTAAGGTCACTGACGCAACCAGCCATGTGGGTGAGATGTGGGTCAGATGACCTCAATGAGATGACACGACGTGACGTGACCATACTCATTCATACTTTAGTGAATACATAATTCATACAAATTTTATGATGATTGTTAATCATAACCGTAGAATATAATGTTTATTCATGTTAAATATAGGGATGTTTTGGATACTAATATAGTAATAACTGTATGTAGGTACATGTACAGCTCAGCATCAGAAGCAACGGACAATAAAATTTAAGAATGCAATTTTTCATAAGTTACTTTTGAGGCTGACCGTAACTATTAATTAAATTATCTATGAATACAACACATATTTTTGTAATTTTCAGCAAAACTGGCAAAACTAATGATACTACCAAATTATTCATACAAAACCGTAAACATAAATTGTATGACAAGTAAATAATTTTTAAACGCAGTATTTAAAAATTACATTAAAAATCCATCTTTATAGAACTCTTAGGTTGGATTCAATCAAAATTTAGGCTTTTACCTTCTTGGAAATATTGGAAATATCCAGCCTAACTTTCGGTTCAGCCACGACTTTGCTAGTCAGTGGCAGCGGCAGCGGTGTGTCTCGCTCACTCGTATGGACGCCGCGCTCGGATCTATCTTTGAACCGCTCGCCGCGCCGCTGGTCGCGTGAAATCATGGCCGAACCGTTGGTAAACATCTTTCGCGTTGCCACTATGGCGTAATCATAATGAAAGTGTTGTAACCATATTTCAATGCCATGTTATCTATTTACCTTTCTGCTGCGACTTGCGAGGTTAGCTAAAAGATATAAATAAGTAAACAGTTGTGTTGTGTTTGTGTATTCCTATCATCTTTATTCGGCTTATTAGTCAGTCGGCTGATGGCAACACTAAATATAAAACATTTTGTGGAAAGCCATGCCATCTGCAGCCAAGCCATAAAATGCCAAAAAAATATATATGCATCGAAAGATGTTACAACACTATGTTCTGTCTGACTCGACATTGAAATCGAGCTTCGAATTTTTGCTTTGAATACCCTAAAGCCTGAAAATAGCAAACGCTCAGGTCGAAAATGTTAAAAAAAGTATTTTGGAGAAACCGTGGTGCGGAGGTGCTAAAGACATCACCGGGCTTCAAGAATTCGTAATTGTAATTAAGTATATAAAAATTATATAAAATAACCATGTACTTAATATTTAATCAAGTTATAGTATTCTTTCTTATTTTTTACCAAAGTTATTAGTTTTTAATTTTTTTTGTATCTCTAAGGCTTCATTTTGTAAATAATATATGTATTAAATAAATCGAATAAATGCATCATTTCGACAATTCTTATTAAATCATTGATTTCATCTGCTATGAAACCGATCTGTATGTAGGTAATGTAATGTAAGATCTGTACGTATTACCCTTGTTTTGGTAATATAATTACCTACTAGAACGTGGCCCAATGGACCTTTCCGCCTGGGCAGGGCCGGCCCAAGGTGCTCCGGTAAAAGCAACCGCGCTGAAGGTTGCGTTCGTGAATCAAAAGTCGAGACCTGTACCTCTAGCACAACTATTAATTGGCGAGTTCTCGCTATTAACTACCTGTCTCTTTCTTCGCTGTACTGTGAAACAGTGACCGGCGATTTTATGTCACGTGACAAGAGTCGCAAAGCGTAGTTGTGCTAGAGCTAGACAGACGCTGGTTTTGAAGATCATAAAATACACTTGTACGGTCTTTTGACTCTGGTTTGAGTAACCAATAACTATACGCCGAAGTAGTTTTTCCCCGCGGCTTCGCTCGCGTTAAAATCAAAGACTATCCTACGGGAACTGTGCTTTTTCGGAATAAAACAAAGTTTCGCCTTTATAATATGTATTAGTGCATGTGATTAAACAAAAATACTCTCTTGTCTTAGTTGTTGACTGGTTAACTCATTAACGCCATTCTTTGGATTTGGTTTTAGAAAGCCATCCCTTTGTTACATATTGTGGTGTAGATCAAAAATAAAGAAATTTTGCTTTGTTTCACCATTTTTTATGATATAAAAAGACCAGACATAAAAAGATGCGTCGCATATTGAACGAAAATAAATGTAACATTAACATTTATTAAATGTAACCATATCGAATTGATCACCAATCCATCATATTTAGCATAGAACAGATTATCTAAATGAGACAACGTATGTTATGTCTCTTTATACATGTATTTTTTATTGTACAATTTAACAGAAGTGGATATGGCTCTGGCTCTGCAAGTGTATATCGTTGAGTTAAACAAAAACATTTTCATGGTGGTGTTATGGTGACAGCTCTATCTCTCTTTTTTACCCAAAAGTTAGAAAAAGATAGCCACTCAACTATGTTACATACAACCATAACGTGTGCAGGTAATGAAGACGTTTCCCGTCCTCAATATCTGGAAACACCCGTGCGTCATCACAAATTGGTGTGTTCGTTGCATCCGGCCTAAGGACAAAGTCAGCAACAACAACCATTCTCCAATTATATGATGGTTTACTTTAATGCATTAAGTAATAATTACGTACGTACTAGTTTAGTGCAACCAGGCTAACGTCTTGTACGAAAGGTTCATACCAAAATTTTCCCTAACTCCACGGCGAGTATCTCCACTAATCTAAATCGTCGGAAGTCTACGTGAAAAATTTTTAGATTTTTAGTAGGGGAATTTTTGACAAAGAGATTTGGACAAAATGCATTCACAGATTTTTATAAAAATGCATTTAGTTAATTATTTGTTTAAACTTTATTGCACATAATAAAACTAGTACAAATGGCGGACTTAATGCCACAAGGCATTCTCTGCCAGTCAACCATAGGGCTAAACAGAAACAATTAGTTGGTGCAGGGTCTACGAGTAAAAATAAATAAAAATGCATTCAGTTATGCAGAATCGTTATCATCGGAGCTAGTTAGAAGCGCTCAAAGTGATTATTTACTTACAATCGGTGGTACTGCATCCAAGTGCCACCAGTACCTATAAATGTCCAGTTTACTTGACCGTATCTACTTCATACATTATGCAATGCCTAATTGCGAGAATAATTGCCAAAGAAACAATGAAGGTCTGAGTCACGCGTGCAATCAGCCAGCCTTCGAGATGGGTACTTGAAGTTAAGTGGTTCCAGCAGCTCGCATCGTGCATCATTTGATTCGCATTGAGCTAGGTTCCAAATCGAGGTGATAGGTGGGTGAGAACAAAAAAGTTGGACGAAATTTGGGCGTAGTTAGCCATACAAAACGACATGAAAACGATTGGAATTTAATTCTATATTGGCTGAGATCTTGTCAGTTGTTCCAATCAAAGCAGCACCTCTTAAAAACTACTTGTTCTATTTCCACCAAACATAACTAAGAACCATCTCGATGGACAAGTCTTTCGATTACAAAAAAAATGCACTCAAATTGGTCCATCCGTTTGGGCGCTATCGCTACGATGCCACAGACAGACACACAGATACACAAATAGACACACATGTCAAACCTCCCTCTTTTTTGTCGGGGGTTAAAAATGGTTAGACACGCATATTGACAGTCATATAAGGCCAGAAAAAACTTTTCACAAGTTCAGTTCTAGTTAAAACTAAAACCGGCTAGCTAAACCACACCTTATCTTCAACTTAAACATTTTTGGGCACAACCTAAGTCAACAAGTACTATAAGTATTTAAGCACCCAAATAACTCCAAGTGCCCTTTAGGTCCGGCTATACAAACATCAAATACAGGCTCCTAATGTCTAATGTAGGTACACAAAGTGGGTCGAAATTTGTGTGTGGAGGTCAGCGTCTCTGTTGGGCCTTGGAAAGTAACTGTTGAAGGTCTCAGGTAAGGTCAACAACATTTATATATTATTGGTTATTGAATTACATAAGTAGTCTTTATATTAAAATTTATAAAAAAAATTAATTGAGTTACGTGGTGAATATTAACGTATTCACATAGAGGTCGCTAAGGTGTGTTCAAATAAACAATGCAAAGATCGACACACAAAGCATAAGGAAAAATTCGATAGGTTGCTTGGGAGTTAGGGTGGCGAAATGGTTAACGCGCTGGACCGGCAATCCAAAGGTACCGGGTTCGATTCCCGGTCTCTTCCACCAGGTCACTCATTTATTTTTTTCTTTAAGCTTTGATCTTTGTACCAATGGTTTAATATAAAAAAATGTGGTGTGTACCCACTTAAAATAATGAGACATTACATGTTTTATAAATTTACATAGGTTTTAAATTAGGTTTACTGACGAATGGGTTAATTATAACCAATTTTATCCGCAAAATGGCTCATTTTAATCTGTTTCATTTCGACAAGTAAGTTTTCCTACGCGTTTCGGAAACAAATAATTGAACCGATGATTAAAAAAAGGTTTTGTTTTTTTCTGATCCTGAAACAGGAAGAGAAATAGTGTAACACTGTGAGCGGTAGACTTCGCGAGTTTGTTAACGGTATTGTTGAAATTTGTATTTCTTTTACGTTTTTAACTGCAATATCTCCGATATTTGAAAAGGTCTAAAAACTAAATCGACAATTTTTTTATGAGAATTAGTGGAGAAATGCAACCTTTAGGCGATGCAGTTGACGCAGTGTGTAGTGCACCTGCCTACTGCGCCGGCGGTCCTAGAGGTTATAGACTCCCGGCCGGGGCAAATATTTCTGTGATAAACTCGAACGAACGGTGTTAGGTATTCATGAACTCGATCATGGATTATATTATATATATTATAGATATGGATTATATATTATATATGCTTGTATTTATATATTATGTGTATCGTCGTCTAGTACCCATAGTAGAAGCTTTGCTTAGTTTGGGACTATCGATTTATGTAAGATTCTCCCTTACAATTTTTTATTTATTTATTTACTATCGACCCGCCCCGGCTTCGCACGAATGCAATGCTATTTTAGGCACGCGCCGCCGGCCCTCCGGCCGGTACCGCCGCAACCGCTATGTCCCTGCATTTTAAATCGTTAATATCGTCGAAAATATTCATTTAAATTACATGCTGTAAAAGGCCATATTGATCTATATTAAATGCACAATGTATTTAAGTTACCTAATTGAAAAGGATTAATGCTGTATTACTTAAAATCGCTTCGTACGTAAGCCATTTCTCGTAAAAAGTAAGAGATAAAAAATGGTAATTCAGGGTTAAAATTATCAGTTTTTCTCCACTATATTATGCATGTGTTATACATATAAACCCTCCTCTTGAATCACTCTATCTATTTAAAAAAAACACTTCAAAATCCGTTGCGTAGTTTTAAAGATCTAAGAGCCTTATCACACTTGCGATTTGCGAGCGAGTTTTCTATACAAATAAGCGACGCGGCGAGCTCGCTGCGTGATCGCCTTCATACAAAAGTCGCTCGCAAATAGCAAGTGTGATAAGGCCGTTAAATAGTCAGGGCAGTGCGCGTCCGGTAAGATGCAACGATTGCAATGCACTTCACAATCAGAGTGGAACTTCTGTTGCAAGCCGTTTGTTACGCTGCCCTTGCCCAGACCATAGCCGAGCCCTGTAGGTTTACATGAGTAAACTATTGAAATAAAAATAATAACTTAAAAGTTGCAAGGATATAAACTTTATTAAACGATAGACAAGGACAAAATAACAATAACTTTAACTTAACCTATCCATAGAAAACCTAACCAAGTAAAACCGAAATGCCCTAGATCACGGCCCTGCGGCAGGGTACCATACAGGCTACATTCCCCCAGTTAATAGCCAAGCTAATCCGTTGGCTGAGGAATAAGCCGGCTCTGTGGTCCGAAGAACACTCGGATTTAAAATTTGCATTTAGCTTATTTAACCCTCTTAAATTTAAACGGATTATAGCACGTATATTCATTCATTGAGCCTTCCCGTGGGCGGTGCTCGCTTAAATATACGGCATTTGATGACAGTATTGGGAAAGCAAGAAAACATTATGCAACTCCCTTAAAAATTTAAAACAGTGATACCTCATCTAGGAGTGGAGTAGGTACATAACAAGCAATATTATGTTTTCATTGTCTTGTCAAAGTACAATTAATTAGCTGCCGCCTTAAAAGAGGGGTTTGGCTGAAAATAACACGCCTGTAACCACGCTTCAAAAATAGGGAAATAAGTATGATTTTGCTTGATGTTTGTTATTTAAAAACAGTGGCAGCGCTTATGCACACCTCAAAAACGGTTGCCATTGAAAGTATGTACTTCGTACATATTTTTGTATGTTCTTATAATAACAACGATAACACACCTACCTATTTTGTGAAATATATATTTTTTTATAATCCAACATTTAAGTCCTGTGACAGAAAGACAGGGGGAAGATTACGGAAAGGAGATGCCACGACAAGCGGCGCGGGCGCGGCGAGAGGTTCAGCGAGAGATCCGAGCGCAGCGGCATTATGAGTGAGCAAGACACACGTATTAGTCCTTCAGTTGGGGCTTGTGCACAAATCACGCGAGGTTTTTTCGGCTACTTTTTGACCCCAACTCCCCCCTCACAACCTCACTGTATTTTTTTTCCGCCAGAATTTCGTAAAACAGGCTCGCTATTTTGAAGTAGGTATTTAACAAGTGAAGATTTATTTTTAACGAAACCGAGAAAAAGTATCTACTCATGTGGTATATTTGGACCTCACGGGACCGTAGGGAACCTCACGTAATTCGTGCACAAGCTCTTGGCGTTGTACCTAGTATACGAAAAAAACACTACTTTGTGGTTATGTAAAAGAAGCGTGCAAAGTAGATAACGTCTTTGTGCATTGTTATTTTCGTGGATTATCAACTCCAAGGCCTTTGCCAAGAGTTAAAATTGCTTTAATACAAATGTTCTGCACCCATGGCGTTTACCTGACTACGAGCCAGGTAGGTAAATGTCATTTCTAAATCTTTAAATCTTTATTCCATAATTGGTATTCTAAGTAAATACGAACTTACGTTAGTCCTTGTAAATGATTAATGTAGTCTCCAGACACCTCATTACCCGAGTACCGAGTATATTTGCGCTGATGATGGGTATCTAGGAGTCATTAATAGTCATTATGATAATCTAGGGGCAGCCGGCTTGCAGTTAGTTGGTAGAGTAGGTATACAAGAAACGATCCTGAGTAGTGATATGTATAAGAAACATACATTTTTGTCTGCTGAGAATCAGATTGGGATGAAGCGATAATATTAAAAACGTGATTTTTATAGAGTTATCACTAACATAGTATAAAACAATGTCTGTCTGTCCCTATGTATGCTAAGTACCTAGATCTTTAAAACTACGCAACGGATTTTGATGCGTTTTTTTTAATAGATAGAGTGATTCAAGAGGCAGGTTTATTTAACAAATCCTCCCACATTGATAATTCTGAGTAAAGTGGGGATTATTCGATTCCATCGGTTTAAGCTTTTCGTAAAAAAATAATCGACTATAATTTATCGGTTCATAACATAGGTAGATACAGTCTGACAAAAAAGAGAAGAAATTAAAAAGTTGCAATACCGTTGTGTCGTCACTTTCTAATCAATCTAAGAAAATGGGGACGACACTACAGAATTGCCACTTTTTCATTTTTACTCTTTTTTGTAAACATAACTAAACGACGACGACCACGCTTAGATCAAGAACGAAACTGACTGATATCCTAACAAAAATAGACCAGCAAAAGTGGAGATGGGTCGGCCACATGATGCGGGAAAAAAAGGAAAAATGGAGCAGGAAAATAACAGAGTGGTTCCCGAGAGATGGAAAAAGAAAGCGAGGAAGACAAAAAATTAAATGGGAGGATGATTTGAAATTGACTGTGGGATTAAAATGGAGAAGAATTGCAAATGACAGAAGCCAATGGAAGTCCTTGGAGGAGGCCTATGCCAAAAGGCACACTGAAATTAGGGATATATTGTAGTTTAATCGAAATTTTAATAACTTATTGTTAATTGACTAATTTCAGAATAAAGGGCTTTATTATTATTATTATAACTAAACGACGGAGTCCTGATGTAGGAAAATGAAAATAAAAGCGTTGACCTAAGAATTTGCTTTTTAAACCTACTATTTTTATATTTTTATTATATTTATGAGCTTATATATACGAGGGTGGTATGATAAGTAATGAGCCTTGAAGCAATGCGGTATGGCTGAATGTTAAAAATGTCTTTGCTTAGAGCCGCCATCTTGGACGCGGGAAAATTTACAGTTTCAAATGATTCTGCCAATTATTTCATGAATAATAGCTTTTTAAACAGTAGAAAGTGGCAGTCTTTGTATAAAATGGAAAAAGAACAACATCGGTCAGTGATTCGCTTCCTGTTTTTGAAGGGAAAAACGCGTGATGTAGGTAATAAAAAACGAGTTAGATAGCGTGTATGGCGATGCGTTGCCTTCGATTGCCACAATTAAGCGGTGGTATAATGAGTTCAGAAATGGAAGAACATCTGTGTTTGATGAGGCCCGCCCAGGACGTCCAAATGAAGTTACCACGGAGGAAACCATCAAAAAAGTCCGTGATATGTTGATGAACGATCATAGACTGAAATTAAGGGAGGTAGCTGAGGAATGTGGCTTGTCACTGGAGCGTGTACAAAATATCGTTCATAAACATTTGGGCATGAGCAAGCTATCGGCCCGATGGGTACCGCGTTTGCTAAGTGAAGAAAACAAGCAGAATCGTGTGGCTACTTCCAAGGAGTGTTTGGCACTATTAAACCGTAATCCGAAGGACTTCTTTATGCGTTATGTTACCGTGGACGTAACGTGGATCCACCACTCTACTCCCGAAACAGAACAACAGTCGAAGCTGTGGACTTGTCCCGGCGAAAGTGCTCCAAAACAAGCAAAAACGGTTCCGTCGGCCAGGAAGGTGATGGCGACCGTATTTTGGGATTTGCAAGGAATTATTCACATAGATTATTTAGCGAAAGGAAGAACGATCACGGGGCTATATTACTCTGATTTTTTATCACGACTTGATGACGAATAAAAAAAAAACGGCCCCATTTAGCCCGCAAAAAAGTGCTGTTTCACCAGGATAATGCTCCGGCCCATTCATCAAACATCGTCAAGGCCAAACTGGATCAAATGGGTTACAAAATACTGCCGCACGCTCCTTATTCCCCGGACTTGGTTCCTCGCGATTTCTTCTTGTTCCCAAACATGACATCTTGGCTCGGAGGCAAACGCTTCATGTCAAATGAAGAGGTTATAGAGGCCACGGATGAGTAGGTATTTTGCCGAGTTTCCGAAGACATATTTTTTGGACGGCTTAAAGAAGTTGGAGACGCGTTGGGAAAAGTGCATAAATATGAAAGGGGACTACGTTGAAAAATAAAAATAATAAATAAAAAAAAAATTTTTTTTCATGGGTAGGCTCACTACTTATCATACCACCCTCGTATACATATATAGTACTACAGAAGGTCAGAAATATAGTATGCTATGATGGTTTTTTTTCAAAGGAACCTAATACCTAAAGCGACTCATGTTTATCGTATTGATTGTAATTGTTCAGATTTAATAATTTACGAAACATTATTCAAAAACTTATATTTGAATACA
Organism: Apotomis capreana; assembly: GCA_947623375.1. NCBI lineage: Eukaryota > Metazoa > Arthropoda > Insecta > Lepidoptera > Tortricidae > Apotomis > Apotomis capreana. The sequence continues at coordinate 4,400,568 of OX392501.1, forward strand.
ATTTGACATTCATGAATATGTTAACGCACATACGTTATTTTTCCATGTTTATATTTTTTTTTAACGCCAATGATGGCAAAGGTCAGCGACGTGTAGTAGAGACCAATTCGAATGTCAGCTGCAAAATATATACAAAAACAAAAGTATAGTCTGTTTTAAAATGATTACACCAGACTCTACCTTTCTTATTAGTATAGGTTAAAAACGCATGAGAAGAACTACGACCTCTAGGCGAAACAGCCGGAAAGCGTCCGGATATCTATGACATGGGAAATGAAAATCGGTAGAATCTACCTGAAAAATAAATTAATGGTAGAAAATTACATAAACAGTCACCTTAAATTAAACACCTTAAATCTATCCGTTTAAGGTAATGGATTTGAACAATATATCACTGTCATTGAATTTGATCATACCTCTAGTTATTGGCCAACCGCAAAATAATACCAGTAAAATGATATTTGACTTACAATGAATTCACTCCGGGGTCCCCGCCCTGACGGTATAGTGATAAATGAAAAAAAAAAACTAATCGGTTGGTTTTAATTAATACAGTCCACAATATGTATCAGGTAGATAATTTCCATAACACTCATTACTTATACTTAATAATTAAAATTGAAATAGAACACAATAGATAGACATGGGAAAGAATTTTGGGCCAAGCAGAATCAGAGACGCTTCGCTCCATCAAATAGAGTTGAGAGAAAATATTTTTGAACGTTCCTAATGTTCCTATGGATCCCATTAATCTTAAAATAAAAATGTTTGAATATGATAGATTATTTTGCCGCAACTATAAATTTTGTACTTATGTGTACATATACTCGTCAGTATGTATGCCAGTATGCCTGCATATACTTTTGCAGGCGAACTGTTCATTAGTCATTACATATCGTCTATGGAGTGGAAAACTCATAAAAAAACTGTAACTACTCTGCAAAATCACTAACTATGGTAGAACCAAGCGCGTTTGCCATATATTTTTGAGCGATCTGTCTTGCCAGTTATTAACAAGTTTAACAACAACCAGTGACTGGACATGGACGGGACCCAATCATAATGCTCTCTGCCTTACGTACCGCAACACAATTGCGTGTTGTTGAAATCATTAATACTCGGCTTTAATTCAGTTTTTGTTATAGATAGACACTAATGAATTACTCAGTTAACTTTTAAGAAAAAATAACCACACACGTTATACCTACACGTTGAGTAGGTTAATATATTATAAGAAAAAGTTAACGACACAAAATATTGTTTTTCTATTTAAGGTTTTTTTTTAAATATATTGTTGACTATTGATATATACGTCTATCTAGAATCACTGCATTTATTGTTTGCACATTATCAAACGTAAATTACATACTTATACGAGGGCTGTTCCGAAATTTTTTAGTTAAACAAAAACTATAAGGAATATAATAAAACTTTATTTACAACTTTTCAAAGTATTCCCCTGCTGCCTTTATGCACTTATGCATACGACTGAACCAACTTTCAAAACAGGAGAAAAACTGTTCTTGCGGAAGGTCAAAAAAAAGTCGCCTGAATTCGTCCACTGCTTCATCCGCCGTCGAAAATCGTCGCCCACGTAATGATTTTGTTTAACGTGGGGAACAGAAAAAAATCGCACGGAGCCAGGTCAGGGCTGTATGCAGGGTGTGGTAGCAATTGCACTCCTGATTTGCTAATATATTCCGTGGTTCTGGCAGCCGTGTGGGCCGGAGCATTATCTTGATGAAAAATGATGCCCCGAGCTCCAGTACTTGGACGACTGACGTTCAGCTCCTGGAAGGCCTGTGGTAAGCAAACTTCAGTGTACCATTGGCTGGTAACTGTTTTCCGATCTTCAAGTGGAATTACGGCTACAGGTCCACTACGTCGAAAAAAAACAGCAACCATTTTTTTGTTGACGCTTCGACCGCGAACTACTTTAGTAGGTGTCGCGGAACATCGCGAGTCCTTAGCAATCGGTGAGTTGCACCAATTCAATTAAATTGGTGCAACTCACCGATTGCTAAGGACTCGCGATGTTCCGCGACACATCCCAAGAATTTCAAAGAAGAGCGACAGAACATTTTATTGTCGCGGCGTTAATAAATAAGGATGTAATACACGACAATAATATTATAGCTTGAGTATCTACAATTATGATTCGGTTTCGGGACTCAGCTTTGTATTCAAAGTATCTTTCTTACAGAAATCTTGTGTGAGTAGGGTTACCATATCTCAGGATTTGTCCTGAGATTTCAGGCTTTTTCGACTTTTCTCAGGATTGCGGCCGGATTTTGCAAATCTCGTGATATCTCAGGATTTTTAATAAAACACAGGTTACATTTTATAGAGTTGACATTTTGTAATGAGACTTGTACCTGTTCAATTACCCACGGAGATATCACGCCCGTAACAATGGCCTCAGTCTTCGTTCGTGTACAAGAAATACTATTCGCAGTGTTGGAATTGGCAAATATAGCCTTAACCAGTTGGCTGGTTCCATCAATAAATTTAAATGACTGGTGATGTTTCACTGTGTGAAAAGCTAAAGTGGCCTCAGCGGCGGATCTTTTGTCTGTCGGTCCAGAACTTTGTGGTTGAAATAGAGTCGATTTTTGTGTTACTTGAAACAGTTAAAATATTTTTTTTTTATGTTTTTCCGTTAGGATATGTTTTTCAATATCGGCAGCTCCCTTGAACTTAATTGAAAAATAATTGTTACATATTGAACAAAACACTTCGGTAGGTTCTCTACCATCGTTCATAATCGGAAACCGCCCCGCCGCTTTGAGTGCGATGTGCATGTGAGCTAGATCCGCAGTGTATAAAACGATAATACCTACTACGTTTTTGAGAGAAAATTCTCAAACTTTATTAAATCTCAGGACTTTTCCATGGAAATCAGGCCTTTTCTCCGGTCTTTTGATTTTTTCATCTGGTAACCCTATGTGTGAGAAACTACGGACCCGTTTATTGTTATTCGTCTCGAGTGACCCGTGGCTTCTGCACGGCTACGGTCTTGCCTCGTCGTAACGAGCAAATGACATCACGGAGATCGCCACAACCTATGTGGTTGTAGAGACGAGTAGCAACTACTACATGCAAACTGCCTGTATACAATCTCCTGCTCGAGACATTGTGGGGGAGCCCTAGGCTCCCCGTAAGACCTCCATTGCCAACCCCCTATAGTCTTACCCTTGCCTCACATTGGTTCCGTACGAGTCTCTTACTTGTATTGTATTGAACGTAACTCTTGGACGAGTTATAACTGAATTGTCTCACAACCGGCGGTTGTTGACTTGTGACTGACTCATACACCGTAGGTACTATGATTGTTTGTGGACTTTGATAAAACCGAAGCTGTGTCCCGCAACCGACCACTATTGAGAATCAAAGGTAGAAAATAGTAAGCACTCACCAGCACCCACGTTCTCCTTTTTTTCCATCCCACGTCAATTCACTCACTCTTCTTTGCCGCCATTTTTACCCACTTTTTTTCTTTTATTAACCTATAGACTAAAATATAGGTTATTGTGTTGCCAGTTAGTAAAAAGACATAATTTATAATTCATTCAATTAAATTGGTGCAACTCACCGATTGCTAAGGACTCGCGATGTTCCGCGACAGTAGGTAAATCATCTTCTTCAAAGACCCATTGTGTTGATTGCTGTTTTGTAAATGGGTCGTAGCTATATATCCAAGACTCGTCGGATGTCACAATGTAGCTCACTTGTTGTGAATTACCATTATCAAATTTTTTTAGCATAAATTTGCACCAATCGACACGTATGTCTTTTTGCTCCTGTGTGAGAAAATGTGGTATCCATCGAGACGAAACCTTCCGAACTTGAAGGTGGTCATGCAAAATGGTAGAAACTGCCCGGGATCCAATATTCAGTTCGTCCTGAATCTCTCGGTGGGTAATGTTTCGAGATTCCTTAATTAGCCATTCCACCTTGATAACATTTTCTAGAGTGACTGCCGTTGGCGGTCGCCCCGGTCTAGGCTCATCTTTGATGTCGCTCCGCCCACGCTTAAATTCACGGAACCAGTAACTGACAGTGGCAACAGATGGGGATAAGGCCCCAAAAACACTAGTTAAATTTTCATGAGAATCCTTGTAAGTTAACCCTCGTTTATAATCATAATATATCATAGCACGAAATGCTTCCCGCGTTAGCTCCATTTTTGCGAACAAAAAGTGACAGACATGTTTTTTTTCTGATTTCATAAAAAAATAACTGAATGTCACTGGCCAGTGACTCTTACGCGAAAGAGTTCGTAATGAAATTTGCCTTTAGGCTACAGTAAAATTAAACGAATACAATTAATAGTACGCCGTTGACTAACTATTTTCGGAACAGCCCTCGTAATATACAATAATTTTATTATTCTTATAAAATATTTTATTTTTCGATTTCGATCAATAAAACGTCTTTTGGTTTAACACCTATTAAAAAAAAAGTAAATTACGTACGTACCTTTGCCTTCGTTATTTTTAATCCAATTCACACACAAATTAAAATAATTTGGACAATCTTGCTGTAGATGGTCATTTTGGTAATTGAAAACAATTAAAAACACAACACAAACCAATCAGATAACAGAGATTTATTTTTTATTTTACTCGGCGGTAAATTCGAATTTCGAAATGTTTACGCGCGCAAGCGTGAGCGTTCGGATACGCGGCTGCAGAACGAATGCACGCCAGTTTATTATGGCCATGCCGCACCGTTTACGTAAAACCTTGATTTTTATTTAGGACTTAAACTGCATTCTTGGGACTGAAACTTAAGGACAGTTTTTAAAGCTCGTTTTATTTTGGTATTATGGTGTATCGTATATATGTGAGTATGTACCTACCTAATTAGTTTTTATTTGCCGCGGCTATTTGTATTTATGTAATTAACTACTTAAGTAAATGGGATTTATAAGCGAGTTAATGTTTTTTTTTGTCCTAAGTGGTTAAGGAGCTAAGAAGCTGCTAATTGGAAAGTAGACATCAGTACATCACCCATGGATAAGTATATAATTATGCAACAAGGCATTGGCAGAGCAAGGCATTGTATCCAGGATGACCTAGGTGTTTGAAGAATTTCAAAAGTAGTATATATCCTATGTCATTTGCAGCCTTTGTAGGTGATGACTAAAGAAAAAAGCACACACTTGTTTTGCATACGATACGTTTTGACTTAAAATTGATTTAATTGACATAAGACTTCTGTTATCTTTAAGCACACATAAATATATAACTTTTTGTCAATTTTGTCACAATTTAATAACATTTTTTGCAGCTGTTACATAATGAGATGTCTTAAAACACGAGTGTGGAATGGGATCACATACACACACACATTCATCATCTTATCATAGATATAGATTTTCTTTTATGTAAATATGAAGTAGGTTACACTACACAGTAAAAGCTGCAGTCCAGAACAAAGAACGTCCAGAAAGTAAAAATAAAACATACTCAATGACCCTTTTTCCTTCTCTCTAGTCCGAATCTAGACCTAGACCTTAATACTGACCTGACCCATTCAATGTAAAATATAAAAGTCACATTATAATGAACTATCTGCCAACACTTGCACCAGATTCTCGCCAAAGATTGGTGTTACGCACTTACGCTATTGATTACAGGGAGATAATAAATACCTACACGAGGTAGGCTACGTCCAGCTCAGCGATTACGCGCTTTATTAAAGCCTGATCAGAAATATATAAGGATGCGCCATATTGCGGAATTTCACGTAACTTTTCCCCTTGTATGTATATATATTGAAACTTTTCTAAGTCAACGACCTGAAGTACTAAGATTGCCTATTTCGCAACTATCTGGTATACAGGGTGGCGTCATCAGACATGATATATCCCGCATAAAGTTACAAAAACTGTAACTACCTTTCAGCACTCGCTCACTTGCGCTAGATTCCTAAGGATTGCTATTACGCAGTAATAAATACGCGAGGCAGGTTACGTCCAGCCCAGCGATTACACGCTTTAGGGCGTGGCCACATGTCCACGACACGGCGTCGTAAACGTAAAACGACACGGTGTCGCGTCGGAGCGCGACACATTATCCACCGTGCGAATATACGTTGCCGCGTCGTGAAAACACACGACACGGCGTCGTAAACGTAAAACGACGCTGTGTCGCGTCGGAGCGCGACACATTATCCACCGTGCGAATATACGTTGCCACGTCGTGAAAACACATGCTGCACCGGGCACCGCAGGTCGCGCCGCGCGCCGGGCAGATTAACTTTGCTGTGTTGAGTAGATGCACGGTGCGGTGCCACGTTCGATTACGACGCCGCAGCTTCTCGTACATGTTCAAAATATTTTGCGATCAGTTTTCAATTCGACATGGATCCTATCATACCTATTCTGCTCTTGTTGCTTTTAAGAAGAAGCATGAAGAAAAAGCAGAAGAAACGAAAATGTTGGATAAATCCATATCTTTCTATTATGAACCATGATGGCAGTCATTTCAAAAGGAAGTACGAGGCTTTAAAAATAAGTGATCACAAGTTTTATGATTATTTTAGAATGTCTGTGTCAAGTTTTGAAGTACTATTATGGAAAATATCGCCTCGTTTAAAAAGGCAAAATGTATTTAGGAAAGCAGTTCGACCTCTGGAGATGTTGGGATTGTAGTGTGTTTTCACGACGCGGCAACGTATATTCGCACGGTGGATAATGTGTCGCGCTCCGACGCGACACCGTGTCGTTTTACGTTTACGACGCCGTGTCGTGTGTTTTCGCGACGCGGCAACGTATATTCGCACGGTGGATAATGTGTCGCGCTCCGTCGCGACACCGTGTCGTTTTACGTTTACGACGCCGTGTCGTGGACATGTGGCCACGCCCTTACGTAACACTTATTGTTCCCTCGCCTAGATATTGGGGACTGTTCTAAGTCAATGACCTAAACTACTATTAAGATCGCCTACGTAGCAACTATCTGGTATACAGGGTGGCGTCAGGCATAAAAGGTTATAAACTGGTAATTAAGAAGTGGATATTTATTAGGAGCAGATTTTCTAACTAATTCCATATAACCGGGCATCGGATATTCGGACTTTTATACCTAAACTTTGGTGTCGGCGCTGAAGTTGCTGGAGTTGTATGGAGATGGACTCGAATTAATTTAATGAATCCCAGGATTTCTACATTAACTAATTAGGCTAACATTCGTACTATATTAAGTTATAAAATGAACTCATTGAAGGTACCTTAAAAGTTTAGGTCGCTTCCATACAACTCAACATCGACACCGACGCCGAAGTGTAGGTATAAAAGCACCTGAATATCCGTTTCCTGCATACATATAACGACAAAAAAACCGACTTGTTTAACATAGGATCGACGAGATATATGTATAGAAAGAAAGAAGAAAGAGAGAAATAAGTTTATTTAGCATAATATAGACATAAACATGATTAACGCGTAATACTTATGTGTAGATTAAATTAATGCTAAAAAGGTCGTCACTCAGCTTAATGTCATGACGTAAGAAATATACTCACTTCATGACGCTGATTTTCAGTGACTTCTATATATGATATATATTATGAGGCTTCTAAGGCTTTCTCCTAGTGACCTTAAAGATGTCCCTTATATAAGTTACAAAAACTGTAACTACCTGGCCACACTCGCTCACTTGCACCAGATTCCGAAGGATTGCTATTGCTATTACGCAGTATTAAATACAGGTAATCAATACGCGAGGCGGGTTACGTGCAGTCCAGCGATTACGCGCTTTACGTAACTCCGCGAGCCATCGGGCACTAGTTCCTTCGTCTAGTCGTTCATTGGAAACTGGTCTAAGTCAACGACCTGAAGTACTAGGATGGCCTATGTAGCAACACTAGCAACTATATTATATACAGGGTGACATTCGACGCGAGAGAAGTTATAAATGGGGTAACAAAAGTGGACATTATTAGGAACAGATAAATATCTACTACCTACGAAAACAATGGAATAGATATTCGAAGTAAAAAGCATTTACTTTGGGAACCAGTTACTTTAGGAAAAGGTCATTCCAGCCCTTCGCACAAAATCGCGCAGATGGTAGATAAATACTACTGACACGCACGTTATAACACCAACTATTATAATAGGGAGAATATGTGCAATTTTATAAGAGCTTGACATTTTTATGGGCAGTAAATGCCTCTTGACGTTCCTAGAAAAACTTGGGTATGGGACTTGGGTATGAGTTACCGATATCGCAGCGTCGATGGCACCAGTTAGGAATCCGTAGGTATTAGGCGGGAAAAACCATTTTCATATATTTTTTAAACTACCAAAAAAATATTTTGTTACAGTTTTTGTTCTCGGCACCGTACCTAGGCAACGTTTTTGAAGAAAATTGAAATTGAATAGTAAAAAAATAAAATGTAATATATCTACCCCATTGTGCCAATAAATACAGACAATCGACAATTTAGAAGCGTGTATCTACATATTTCTGACATCTTCATCTTATCTCTAAATGTCGCCCAAACCACCCTGTATATATATATCTAAGAAAGCAACTAGTTTCGCTCTCGGACAGGTGTTATACATCGCCGGCTTATAATAAAATGTATAGTTAGACCGTCTAGGTTCTATTACTTTTCAGCACCAGAATGCATAGGCATTTCTGGGTGCGTCAACACTATAAGGCTGCGTTGCCACCAGAGATCTGGAGCGAGGGATGTGTTTAGAATCAGTTGCGCTGAGCGAGGATAAGTAAATGAAGTTATTCCATTCGTTAACAAAAACACATCCCTCGCGACACAACTCTGGTGGAAACGCAGCCTAAGAATTCCGATTCTGTAACGCGTGTTTTGCGACGAAAATTTGAATAATGCCAAATGTTTATACTTATGAAGTGAAAAAATTATATATACATTGAACCCAAGGCTTTCCGGGCCAGGCGGGTGCATTACCAATAATCGGTTTACCCTTGAAATGTTGACAAACGTTTCATCGAACTTTCATAAGGTCCCGTTTTTACCGGGCACGGAACCCTAAAAACCTGCGTAGTTAATTTAATGGGCATTATCATTTTTTTTTATTAAAACAGTAACGTCTGCTGTCGAAATAAATATTTATAAAGAAGCGAAAAATTAAAAAAAAAAATGTTTGGAGTGATTATTGGCTGAATGCTTCATTTCGTCGAATTTTCATTTCATCGAAAGCATTTTTTTTCTGAAACCATAAAATATTTTTGAATATTATAACACAAACCTAACCTAACCTAACCTAATCTAAAGGTTATAATTTGCAAAATGTCTGAAAAATTTATGACTTAGGTACGACGAGATGGGCATTATTCGAATAATATTTTATTCGAATAATCATTCGAATAAAAAATAATCCGTGATATTTTCATTCGCGAATAATTTATTCGCGGATGATTTCATTCGCGAATGATTTATTCGCGGATGATTTATCCGCGAATAAATCATTCGACCGCTTTACAAATGACGAATGATTTATTCGTTATTTTTATTCGAATAAATTCACGAACTAAGAATCGAACTTAACTAGGTTTCTAAACATTTAAAATATTTATTGACTGAGCGAGCGAAGTGTCTCCGTTTCAGCTTGGTGAAAAAATCGTTGTCGCCTAGAAGTCGCATTTCTCAACCGATTTTTTTTATAGCCTGTTATTAGGTGTCCCGCTAATGAAAAAAAGCCTCCCCTTTTTCTTCACTCGACCCTATTGCAAGCGCGGTTAAGCCATTCTCTGAAGAACGCGTCCAGATCGTCCCGCCATCTCCTTTTCGGTCTGCTTCTGTTCCGGTACCCATTTTGGAATGCTTTTGTGGTGCACTTTTCCGGATGCATGCGGCATACATGTCCAGCCCAGTCCCATTACAGTTTTGCGGTCATGAGACCCACATCTACTTTATCAGTTTTGGAGCGTAGTTTCGGGTTTCTGATTCGATCAGTCTTCCGAAATCCCAATCCCAACCGAGTCTATTCAGTCTATTCAGTTTAAAAAAAAATCAAAATTGTGGGGATATGGAAGTGTAAAACGTAAAACAACCACACATTTTAAGCATTAAAAAATTATATCAAGTGATTTGACCTCCACTTGCATTGCAACAAATAACACGAAAAAGATTTAACATAACTCGTTTTTGTATATTTTAGGGTTAAAAGATAAGCACAGGTAGTATAAAAAACAAGGGATTAGCGTAAGCAATGGATTAGTCACACACAAAGCTATTAGTAACTTCGTAATAGTAACTTTCTAGCCTGACTTAGAAAGAGATAGCTACATGAAAGAGTGAGAAAACCACATTTTCTTATCAGTTGTTTACTTCTGAGCGAAACTCACAACGCATAATTTATATTTGTCAGTTATTAAGTTGCAGTGCATACCACAGTTCCCTAATATTTCTGAAGCTATCACGTCGTGGTATATATACCACGTGGTATTATATTTTTGAAAATGAGTGCCAACCAAGTTGGGCTGGGCGCTTGAAACGCTCAGATATTCCCCCGGCTAAGATGTGCAGTATATCATAAAACATTTGTCTTAGTTAGACCAGTAAAGAAAATGTAAGGCTAAAATCACATTCCGTTCCGTTAGTACAAACAACAGTTAGATTTAGTATTTATTTTTTCGAGAAAAATGTATACCTACCGTATTTATTCCAATAAATAACAAACCAAATTTACTAAGAACAAAAGGTCATAATCATAACTCTATTGTGAAACTTTAGCTCCTTACGTTAGTTTAAATCTAACTTATACTCCTTGTTCTTGTTCCTTGGGTAACAGAATTATTCGTGACAATTCATTCGACGAATAAATTATTCGCGATAACTTATTCAGCGAATAATTTATTCGAATGACGAATAATCATTCGTGGTTTTCATTCGTCATTCGCGAATAAATTGGTTATCCTTATTCGTTATTCGTCATTCGAATAAATTTTGCCCATCTTAAAAAATTTGTCAAATTTTTAAAAAATTTGTCGACGAAATGAAAATTCGACGAAATGAAGCATTCAGCCAATAATCACTCAAAACTTTTTTAAATTTTTTATTTTTCGCTTCTATATAAATATTTAGTTTCGATTAGCAGACGTTACTGTTTTAATAAAAAAAAAATAATGCCCATTAAATTAATTACGCAGGTTTTTAGGGTTCCGTGCCCGGTAAAAACGGGACCTTATTACTAAAACTCCGCTGTCCGTCCGTCTGTCTGTCTGTCTGTTCGTCTGGCAGGCTGTATCTCATCAACCGTGATAGCTAGACAGTTGAAATTTTCACAGATGATGTATTTCTGTTGCTGCTATAACAACAAATAATAATAAAAACAGAATAAAATATATGTTGGTGTGGGGCTCCTATATACAACAAAGTACCACATTTGTATGCGTCGCCATACATACCAGGTGCAAACTTAACTTAACCCTGCCAGTTAAGATGGGAAGTGTTTGTACAGAACCCTCGGTGCGCGAGTCCGACTTGCACTTGGCCGATTTTTTATGTAAAGTTGAGCTAAAAAGATAGTAACATTAATTAGTGTGTGAACCGATCACATTAGTAGTGGCGCAAATGGCGGACGCCGAACATTGCAACAACGGAAACAAATGCAGGTGCGCATTTTGTTGCACCAGTTGTAATATTGCCGAAGCAGAATAAAGGCTAAAGGCACCATTCATTTACGTAATTAATGAATGGCGCCTTTGGATATTTTTGATAGAATGGCGGTCTGTGTCCTGGCAGAAACTGGATGCAACATCTTGTTCAGTTGGCAGTGGATATATAACCTGTCTATTCCCTTGGCCAGGATTCATTTCAAGCAATACTAAGTAAAATGTTAGGTTTCTGTGAAATGCAATGGGCAAAGGTACAAGTCGTAACGCAGTGGTCGAAGAACTATTATTAATCTGTGGCAGTGGTTATAATTCTCTGCAGGTAAAGCTAAAGTAAATACATAAGCACTAAAAGCTGTCTCAATATCCTAGAGTTTCAAGATTTGCCATTTTATGGCACGGACGAAATGACATTCTGAATTAGCAATCTATCTATCAGCCGCAGACGTGCACTAACGAACATAGGCCTCCCCATAGGTCGCCACAATGTGCGATCCCGTGCAGACCGCATCCATTGACTCCCTGCTACCCTCACGAGGTCATTCGTCCATCTAGTCGGGAGCCGTCCCACGCTGCGCTTTCCTATACGTTACGTGGTCGCCACTCTAGAACTTCGCTACCACAACGGCCATCCATTCTCCGGCTACATGGCCTGCCCATTGCCACTTCAACCGTGCAATCCTGTGAGCTATGTCAATAATTAGCAATAATATACATTATTAGGTAAATAGGTAGGTATACATGAAACATGAAGTATAAATTCACTGAACTATTCGCACAATTTATTGACCTATAAAGTAAATACACGAACTTCGTACTCTTCGTAGCCTTGGTATGGTTTCCACCCGGTGTATTTGTCATGTAATCGAGACCTTTCGACTGGGAACCTAATCCAACGGCCCTAACCAACCATGATATAATACCTAAGGTTCATGATTAAATTACGTGCTCTTACTTATTTTCGAGGCCAGTATATATCAAGTACTTAATTACTTCCCATGTACTACCTATGGGCTGCACAAATGCATGGCCCATTTATGAATGAATTCATTCATTAGGATCGGGCGTTGCCGCAATACCTACCTACGTACTTAGCATGTGGTAGATGCCTGAACATGAACTGTTAGTAAAACCACATAATTGTGTTAACAAGAACGTCGGAACAAACAGCAACATTTACAAATCGGTTATCGTATTCAAATAACCTTATTTGGGTCAAGAGCGAAACTTGGTAAACTTTAAGCAGTGGTTTCATGACTCGTCAAACACATAAGGACTAACATGGGTAAAGACCAAAAAGTTTGCTGCCTTTAACTCATTTAATAAAAAATTGTATCAATTTTTCCATTGTACGACGACAAATTAATCATCGAATAATGTACCTTAAGGTACTGTTTTAATGTTCATTATTATGTCATTAATTTTTGTCGCACAACGGAACTTTTTCCGATCGCTTTTTCTCTAAGGCTAACTAAAAAGTTCCGTTGTCGTTGTCGGACTTATTCGTGATAAGATGACTTGGTCTTCGTTTTTTAAGCGTAATATAATTTTACTACCCGATAAGTAGATAAATTGATAAAACATTTGTCACTCTCGCACTCATAATGTACGGCCAGCATCAAAAACAGCTGTCAATTTGACTACTTAATGGCATACGTCAAATTGCATACTAAAATTGTCATCTACTTTAAATGATGACTGTAGGTAAATACATATGTATATTATGTATAAGAGACTGGACTAAATTAGGTACCCACTCAGAGAGAAACCAGATCGGAATTTAGTTTGGGACTGATTGGGAGATACACTTTCTAAGAAAATGCATGTTCGGAAAACATATACTGAAAGGTAAAATCCCTACTCATGTTCTAAATCTGAATCCTAACATCACAATGTTTATAAGATAATCGTTAAGATGTTAGAACAAAATTTACTTGCTTTACTAAACGACCTTCACCTCTATAGTAAAGGAGGCCGTGACATGTGGTAGAGTAGACCGCATCACGCCGACATACTTATCCACATTAGTTTATTAACCTTTACAAATCTGGAAGGTTGCGTTTCGCACTTCATAATTCATATCGTGATCCGATCATTAATCAAATCATTACATATTGTTTAAAATTTATCATGTTTATAAAAGGTTCGGTTTCGGTTTCGGCCGAAACTATAATCAAAACCGAATTTTCGGTTTCGGTTTCGGCAAAAAAATATGTTTCGGTCGGACACTAGTCGGACATTAGAGAGCTAGAAGAAGTGACAGCACATCACGTTCGAAATTCGAATTTTGGAGTAACCGTAGGTATAGGATTGTAATTATTGTAACACTGTATTTGTATTAATATAGCTGTTTTACAAAAAAAGAGTAGATTTTTTTTTCAAATGTAAAAAAAGTCTCGTCTTATAATCATTTGTACAAGACAAGAAAAAAAAGTGTCTCAAAACTTTGTATGATACATATTCCTCAGGTGCTTCAGGTTGATAGAAAAAAAACATTTAACTATACAAAAATCCGACGATTTTTTTCTTGTATGAGTTTGGAACGGACGGAAAAACTATTTTAGGAGATATAGCTGAAGTTTTAATGAAAAACGCTCAGCTGTATAACAATACCATCTCTCGGCAACATGAGTCTATCACGATCTATTATCTAATCTGAGCATACATGACGATGGCGAAGTTCCGACTATATTGCATAGAGGGCGCGGTATATAATATAAACTGGCTGATTGTATCACCTTTAGAATATTGACTGTTCCGTGCAGACCTCTTTTTTTTATTACTCCTATCTCGTTATACCTGTGCTAATAATCATAGTCAGTTTGGTTGCCAATTTATTTGTATTGATTATCTCCAAGAGCAGTATAATAAGATGAATAAGGTATGGTAAGGTCGTCAAATGTTCCAATACAAATATACTGCAAGACCACTAAATCATCTTCCAATGATAGTTACTACTGAAGCTATTCCATAACCTGTATTATCTCATATTTCCTACCATTCTCTAGAAGAAACTCCTGTCTTCGCTCCCTTTACTTAAATACAAAGTACAATAAAATGTATGACTTAAAAAAACTCATTTATTTTAAAGATAAAGTTATTTTATTTCGCATACAGATCTCATTGGAAAGTCCATTTTTATAATGTATTACTTACTAACTAAGCAACACTGCTAACAGAACTGCTAAGAAAGTGGAATGATTTAATGCTAATACACCAATTACTATATTATCTTGTTCATTGTAAAATTTAACATGATTTTTTTTTAACCCAATTGTCAACTTATTTGCCCCTTTTTCATTATAAACTTGTATTATTAACCTCAACATTTTCAAATGAAAACAGTTCATGTTCACAAGTCACTGGCTTGTTACAGGGTTCTATTTCATTTTTGACAAGTTCAAATTTGAACATTGTCATAACAGCATTAAATCTAATTTAAATCACCCTGAAAATGTAACATACCCTGAACCCTGCAATATTAGTGTTAATTTCTGACCATTGTATTCCATCAAGTAGTTAGTACAAGTATTTATTACATAACATTCATAAGTAGACAACTACAAAAATCATTGCGTAAACTAGGTATATGAGGATCTGTAAATGGCATCAGTGACACAAATAACATAGTGTAAGAGCTAGCAGATATAAATTCATTTTTAAAAGCATTCATGGCTGGATCCACTTTTTCCTGTTGTTATTCTTAGTGACCCAGGAGACAACAGTGATTCAATAACGTACAAGGGGTTAAAAGCAATTAATTCATTTGTTGAATAAGATTGGAGCATAACAACTATTACAACTTTGGGGAGGTCTAGTCCTATCCAACAATGACTTGGAATGGATGCAATTTGGATTATGGATTCAGAATCAATATAATAATCATATTAAAATATCTACAAAATGGATTTACTCATGTTGAATATTGCTCAACATGTTTCGAATCAGTTTGGCATACGTGACATGAGATCAGTTGCAGCAGCGTACAACCAAGCATGCTCTGCTCGGGTTCATAGATATTTTAATATGTTTGAGACTCACTGTACTTTTCTTTGTAAAATATAATAATCAGCCTAATAACCTCAACTAGTGTTGGGCTTATCCACTGTGCCTACATTGGGAAATTTACACCTGCAGTCATACAAATATGCATCATACCAATGTTCTACTTTTAGTACACTTACTACCACTCATATTTACTAACAACATCTTACAGGATATGATTTAATGTTCTAATTTAATGAATGTCTGCGTAAAGTCAGTCCCAAATTCCACTAAATTTTTAACTTTGTCCGCTTGCTTCTTCTTGGTCAGTCTTGGTTATCACTTGAAGTCTCCTCGCTTTCATCATCACTAGACTCCTCGCTCGAGTCATCATCAGAGCGTTCCCCTCGCGCCGCCTTCTTCGCCATCAACTGTTTGTACTGCCGCACGGTGATCTTCCTCGGCATTATCTCTCTGAGAAACTCGAGCGTGTCATCCTCTTGGACGACATCTGCGATGTGTTTGTACTCTAAGAACTTATTTTCGCTGTTTTTATACGCTCGCTTCGCTAAGTCTGTGACGAAGAGTTCCTGAGGGTAAAAACGACTTAAGTTAGAAAGTACTTGATAATAGCTAGTAAATGAAAGAGGTTAACCGAAACCGCGTCTGCCAAAAACAAAAAACTTACTGTGACTTTAGTGACCAAGTATAACGGCTCTGGTCCGACTGCTTCGACGTCTGGAGAGCTTTTCATAATGGTTTTCACTCTAGACAGAGGTAAATGTAGATCTTTTTCGGCTTTAGGCGTAGCCATTGTGTAAAATTCGGTTAAAATACAATAACGCACAGCACAATACAATACACAGCCGTAGTGTAGCCGCGCGTTTAGTACTGTCAGTGTCACTGTCAATGTCATTTACTACTGTCAGTCGGACAGTCGTGAGATCAATCGAGGCTACGTTCCAAAACGCTTAAATTAATTTCAAACGAGACAATTTCATCGGCCAACTTCATTATCGTTTCAAATGGCAATTATTTTTGTAATTATTAAATATCATAGGATTCTTAGAGTAAGAAAAATTCGATAGAGCTCGTGTTACTTGGTAGAAATCTACGCCTGTATTGTTATCTCTGTATAGCACGTTAAGTTTTAGACGACAGTAAATTTGTCAACACGTCGTTTTCAAAGACATAAAAGCCCATGGGCTGTCAAATTTTTGTTGGTAGATAATAGATTTATCGGTATCGATACGACATCGATATAACTACCATTATATAGTTGATAAAAAAATATTATGGATTGATTTATGATAAGTTCCAAAAAATTCACGTCGTTGACTTTAAGCCTGTAATATAAAATATAAAGTGAAAAAATTACGACACGATTTTTGTATGATTTTTTATGTATGGCTATAGTTTTGGTTTCAATTGGATATTATTTTCATTTTCTTGGTGCGAAGATAAAAAACAGAGCATTATGAAAATTCTCCAAGATTCAGGTTTGCGATTCAATTGAGCCTCACCTTGAAAAGGATACCAAGCTTCTTGGCTGAAGATTTAATATAGAGCTAAGTCAATCAATCTTTCATCATCTCACACTCTTTTCCTGAGTGTGGGGAGGCCTTTTCTGTGCTATGCACATTGAGGCTGTGGCAGGGTCGCAGCCCGTGACGACGGGCTGGGCTGTCTGTACCTGTCTAGGTACATGTCATGTGGCGGTGCACGTGCCTTCTTGGCGTTGTAACGACACCGAAGGCAGTTAATCTTGTTCTTCTATTCGTCTAAGTTGCAATTGGCAGGAGGTCCCTGGGCAGTGGTCGTCGCCGGGCGTCTGGGGGTCTCGTATGCAGGGGGGCTATCCCTTGGAGCAGCACGTGGCGGGAACCGTCGGCTTGGGCGAACATCCTGCTCGCCAGCCTTCCCACGAAGGCGTCCAGATCTTCCCACTCCAGTGCCCTCTGGATGTGGTCGTTCCGCACGTATCTGGGGGATTTAGTGATTGTCCGCAATGCCAGGGTTTCTTGGGCGCGGATCTTCTTGCGGTTTGAGGCGGCCGCGAGGGCATACCACGCAGGCGCCGCGTACGTGAGCCTGGATCTCACGTACGCCTTGTAAATCCCCAGTTTCGTGCGGAGCGGTAGGCTGCTATTCAAGACTGGACGGAGCTTCGTTCTGGCCACTCTGGCCCGGGCGACTACCTCCGTCACGTGCTGCTTCATGGTCAAGTTCCTATCTATTGTGACCCCTAGGTACTTGACCGTATGCGTCCATTTGATTTGCTGTCCCTCCATTGTGAGGGGTGGTGGTGGCATCTGTTTTCCTGTCATTATGGCTTGGGTCTTGCCAGCGTTGGCCGACAGCCTCCAATTCCCAAGCCATTCTGGCAGGGCGTCCAGTTGGGTCTGCAGCTTCTTCGCAGCGTGGGCCCGGTTCATAGACGATGTGAAGAAGGCTGCGTCGTCGGCAAACAATCCTAGTTTGACACCCCCGACCACCGGGATGTCATTTGTGTAGAGGGCGTAACACGCTGGTGATAAGCAACTCCCCTGCGGCACTCCTGCCAGTATGGGGCGCTCAGTCGACACAGCGGTTTCTACAGCGACCTGGAACCGGCGCTCCTCCAGGAACGACCGGATGACGGCCACTATGCGGCGTGGAGTGGTGGTCTCCGACAGTTTGTAGAGCAGCCCCTCATGCCATACCCTGTCGAAGGCCTTCTCCATGTCGAGGAGTGCAGCCGCGGCGTACTCCTTCCGGTTCATGGCTTCTGCCATGAAGTGTAAGACTCTGACTAGCTGGAGCGTAGTTGAGTGCTCCGAGCGGAACCCGAACTGCTCCGGCCGCGGCTCTACGTGGGGGAGGAGTCTTCCCAGCAGAAGCCGCTCGAGCACTTTGGAGAGAGTGCTTAGGAGCGTGATGGGCCTGTAGCTCTCCGGTCTTCTCCTGTCCTTGCCAGGTTTGGGCAGCATAATAACCCGGCCAAGTTTCCAGGTTTTCGGAAAGTGTCCCGAGCGCATGATCCCATTGAACAGGCGTGTCACCGCCACGATGGTGTGCTGTGGCAGGTGACGTAGCGCCGCGTTTGGGATCGAATCGGCGCCCGGGGCTTTCTTAGGGTTGCATTTCTGGAGAGTCTTGCGGACTTGGCCGGGCGAGAAGAAGACCGGGTCCTCCTCCATCGGTATTGGTGCTCCAAAGTATCTCTCCAGATGTTCCTCGATATCGCGTTGGTGTTGTGCGTTGGTTATCGGGTTGGGTCGAAATTGGTGCTCCAGACACTCCGCGAAGATTTCCGCCCTATCTTCGGCTTTGTATCTGGGCTTTCCGTCTGCAGGGTGCGAGAGTGGTCGAATGGCCTCTGGTACTGTTGCTAACTGGCGACACAGTCGGTGGATCGAGGGGATATCCCCCTCTATGTCTGCCAGGTGATTCTCCCAACTCTCGGCGTTATGGTTGCTCAGTTCTTGTTTGACTTTTTCAGTCAAAGCGTTTAGCTGCTGTTTTTGGGTTGGGCATCTCGTTCTCTGCCAGCTTCTACGCAGTCGGCGTTTCTCTTCAATCAAGTGGGTGATCCTCGCCGGGAGCGGCTTGCGCCGGTCCGTGGCGGTAGTTGTACGTGTTGAATCAGAGAGTGCTTCCTGCATATGGGCTGTCAGTTGCTCGGCTGCTGCTGAGCTAAGTCAAAGCACAGACTACTTAATTAATAGTATAGTGGTCTTAATGCGACTAAATTGAAAAAAATTGTCAGTGGCATAATTTTTAGGGCATCATCATCTGCTTACTCCCCTATTTTATATGGTTGCATAATAATCGTCATAGACAGTGGTATTTTTGACAGAAAGTGGTCTTTGTGACTTACGGCCTTACTCGCGAAGTAGGCCGAGGTTGGGCGAATGTGATAGTGTGGAGGGACACTTCGCTGCGGAAACTCGTACTTCGGCCAATTTCGCCTCGCCCAACTTCAGTAACGATTTCACATTGACAAGTGCAGACCAACGAAAAAAAATTTTTTTTTTATATTTGGTTTCGAAGGTAAAGATCCTTGCAGCCAATTTTATTGCGAACTTTCAATTTCAAAAAACATTTTAGAGAAACCATAGTAATACCTGATGTTCTCCTGTACAGGTGGCATTTCTCAACCGATTCTATTTGTAAGCAGTGAGCCTATAACGGTTGCATTTATCCAGTGACAAATAAATGATGAAGCTTCTGTCACTCTCAAACACTTTTTGACCAAACTTATGCTACGGTGGAACCCACAGGTTCGATAATTTATAGATAGTTTTTTGTATGTATGTATGTAAACACTTTATTGTACACAAAAACAAGAAATACATTTTAAAACAATAAACATGTACAAAGGCGAACTAATGTTTTTTTTGTTCGTAAAGCTACAAAAAGATCTGTTATTTTTTTCAGGAATAAGGGAGTTGATGAAAACATTAAATCTTTGGGAAAAAGTTATGCATACCTCAGGTAAGTTCGAGTGATTTCAACCATTGTTTTGACCGATCGAATTGTGTCGTATAAAATGATGATGACAAAAATTTACCGAAATTTCGAACGATGACCTAAAAATAGGCCTCGCGATGTTACCAGCAAAGAAAAAAAATATTTTCAATCATATTAAATGATCAAAAAATTTTGAGGCAGTTTACAGTTTAAAATTCAACTTTAATAAAGATTGTGTACAGTAAGAATATGAATGAAATATAAAACTTGGTTGTAACTATAATAATAGGTATAGTGGGGGAATGAAAAGTTTCGTCACTTTTCGACTTTATGTGATGGTGTCAAGGTCCAAAATTGACGAATCCTTTAATTCCGCGACTGTACTTATAGTTGGAGTTGGACGTGGTTTATCTAATTCATGCATGACTAAACTGTAAAATTGGATCTTATTGCTTAACAAAAAAAGTTTAAATAAAAAATATGTTTTCTGTAGATAGGATTATTTTAACCTAATTACCTACGATCTAGCATCATATTTATGTCTAGACTATTTAATATATTTAAATGATCTATCACCATCATCATCCATGGCTTAGCATAGGGTACTGCACTGCGCATCATTGTAATTTCAATATTTTATGTCGACTTGTGTTTTTAACGAATTAGTATTTAATATCAGTATACTAATAAAACCATCTGTCGCCAGCTAAGTAGGTACCGCGATACCGACATAAAGCATCTCAAAGTACTAAGCTGTATACCCGCATCTCGCAATTAAATAGACCGTATCATCATTCATCATGTAAAGGTACCACCTACCTATGTGTACGTTAGATAGGTTACAAAGTGAGTCATCATAGTCATCTTTATTATTAGTTTCTATGTAGTCAAATCAGTCCCTTGTGTGCACGACTTTATTATGGTATTGTTTATTGTTAGAATACTATGTATTTAGAATTTGATAATTATAACACCTAACTTTTTGAATAATTTTGGGTATCCAGTGAGAACATTTTATACAATTTGATGGCCTTAGACGCCTCAAATTGCCACCTACGTTATTGATGGTGGCTTGATTAATTCATACATCACCCAGTTGAGATAAGTTTGCTGCTGCACCTGTTATGCTTATGTGTGGCGTTGCATACGTGAGAGGTGCTAACTTAGTTTAACCAAGTTGCCTAAATTAATCATTTCAGATGAGGAGGTTAAATAAATAGACAAAGTGTTGGCCTTAACGCTAGCTGTCTTTATTTTCCATTTCCTTATAGAAAATACTTTTACAAACAGTATAGGGGTCCGGCCGCGCGCCCGAGCGCCCGCGCGGGGCTCCGCTGACTAGTCAAGTGTGTCGCCGCGCCACCCCATCCTCCAATGAAAACGATAAAATAATACAAAAAATACTGATAGCGAGATCGTAACTTCTTACAGGGTCTTCTCAATGTTGATGAGCTCAGCGATGCCATCGTACATCTCCTTGACGGCGTCGTACTCGGTGAGGCCCATGCGGCGCTTGTTGGAGATGTCGTAGACGCCGCCCTCGGCCTCGGTGTGCTCGCCGCGCGTGCCGCGCACCTGCAGGTGGTACTTGGACGCGACCTCCTCCAGCTTGGCCTTGTCGGCCGCCAGCTTGGGCAGCTTGATGTGCACGGACGCGCGCACGGTCGTGCCCAGGTTGGTGGGGCAGAAGGTCAGGAAACCGAGACGGTCGTTGTGGGAGAAGGGAACCCTCTTCTCGATGTCGTTGACGGCATTCACCAGCCTTTTGTAGACCTGCTTCAGGTCACCGCCCATCTGCATGGAGATCAGGCGGAGGTGGTCCTCCTCGTTGCACCACACAAGGAAGGTCTTGTTCTCGTTGTGGTAGATACCACGGCCGGTGGGCCAGTAGCGGCAGGCGTTGGCGGCCTGGAGGAAACGGTCACCCTCCTTGAAGAGGAAGTGGTCATCGATGAGCTGCTGCTGGGTCTCCTTGGACATGCCAGTCAGGGGGTAGAAGGTACCCTTGAGTTCACCTTCGAGGCCGGACAGGGTGGAGGAAACCTTCTCTTCCATCTCCTTGTATTGGGCCTCAGTCAAGCAGGGGTTGAAGGGATAGCCCTCCATGGAGCGGCCGCAACGAACGCGGGTGGACACGACGAATTCGCCTGCGGGGTCCAGGTTGCCGAGGGTCTCAACATCACCCCAGTTCTTGGCGGGGTGCTTGTCGGTTTTCTTGAAGCCATTGTGGTAGTCCTCGATGATGGGGTCGAACAGGTCAGCGAACACTGTGTATGACTCAGCATCGGGCGCGTAGATTCCAACACCAGAGTCCAAGTTCTCAACACCTATAAGAGACAAAATTAAACATTATACATAGATATTTGTGACTATTGCATGAATAATGCATCTGGAACTGCTTATTTTTATAGGAATATAAATAAATTAGTAATTAATTTTATTTTTATGTAACACGGTAACATAAACAGCTAGTAACACATTCATACCCGCATCAGTATTAGAATTGATTTGCTAATAAATATATAAAAAGTAATTGCAATGTGAGTGGTTTGATTTAATAAATGCTTGTGAAATTAGACATAAGAGTTGCTGCACTATCTGACAGGGAATATTATCTACAGATTATGTAGTATAATAGGGATTTTCTTGAATTGGCAAGGTAAAGTCACTAATGAGCACTCCCTATAAGATTTCCCTTAGAAATCCAATTGGAATCAAGTAAGAACCAAAGTTTTAATGTGAATATGAACAAAGTTATTGCTAAGTCCTATTAAACAGTCAACCTGTTAATCTTATCAGATAAAATCATTGCATCAGTTTGATATAAATGTTTCTGCAAACTGCACAATTTTGGAATATATAGCACTATTATAACTACACTGATATCGTAAAATATTGGTCGGTGTACAATAAAATTGTTGACGCTAAAAATTGATGAGTAGATAATGCGCTTACCCGACTGGATAACGTCCAAGAGGGTGGAGCCAAAAGAGGTCTTCTTGTTCTTAAGAGCTTCGAAGACCTCCTTGGTGAGGTACTTCTTCAGCAGCGACTTGGAGTCGGAGGCCTGGAGCTTGCTGAAACCAGCCTCCAACTTCTCGATTGTTCCGGCGTCCACCATTGCTGCGGCTTTTCTGTAAAAACACAACAACATTAAACGCATAGCCCGTAAACCACACACTATGGACGGTCAAATATAAACAAATACGATTCTAACGCTTTTAAAACCGCGCATGTTGCTCGAGTGCACATTTTTCAAAAGTTATCCCAAATCTAGGCTTAACGAAGCGTTTAAAATCCCACGATGCCGGTTTCGCTCCGATGACTATGACAAAATCAAGACAATGCATAGACTCCTAGACTTTTTTTAAATTTAAAAAAATAGTGACGTGCTCGTTACGTTACCAGTACAATCGAATTTTTAAACATGACTAGTCTATGTTTTTGTAAATTCATAAATATTCAATCGACTCATTCGACTCACTAAAAGAAATGGAGGTAGGTGATATTAACGTGCAAAGGTACCAAGTTAAATCGGTGAACTACCAAAATGCCGGAAATACAAGTGCATTTTAAGAAAAAAATACAAGGTACAAACCGCCTGATGAGGTAATATGCAAGAACAGCGCCACCACAGACCACTATTGGAATCGTGACTTTAAATTTATAATTCATTATGACGAATTGAAATCAAGCCACTTTTTAAATGCAGAAAGGGTCTAAGAACTACAGGTAAAGGAGTTGTAACGCGGACTGTCGGATTTAGTTTGAATTGTTTGTCGAACACACCCTAGTCTACTCGATTTGCGATGGAATTACGTAATTTAGCCAGAGGTCGCCTTGACCGGCACGCGCAAGTCGAACGGATGTGTCAGCTCACTGCGCAACGGCGGCGCTGCTTCGTCGCCGCGCAGCCGCCTGCCGCCTCCCACTCGCGGCCAGCCAACCCAACGAGCGTGTTATCGCGGTTTCTTGTTACCTACTTGCATTCATTCCTGAAGGTACACCGATAATTAAGCGTCGTTAGATTACGGTATCAACTTATCGACGATTCTACGTAAGTCGTCGGATTACCGGCGCTGCCAATTGATAATGAATACCGGCAAATGCATAGTGCGAGTTTGCTGTTACATGCCAAAGAATGCAATGCAATGCACGTGATCCGTGTAAAATGAAATGTAGATACTTAATTCAACTATAGGGGCACAATTTACAAAAAAAAAACCATTACCCGCATAATTTATAATTTAAACGAAATAACTAACTTTTTTTGCGAAATTAGTTTAAATGTTTATTCGCATTTGATAGCTAGACAATGAAAGAAGTAAAATTTTAGCCATAGGTATTTCACATAAACCTTTTCTTAATATTGCGTGAAATGAACATAGAAACCAATTTAGTACCGTAATTTATACTGTAATCCGGAAATGAAGCATCCAAAATTGGTTCAATGGCTGACGTGAGTGATTCATTATCCACTCTCGTGACTAAACCAGATATACTTTTTTTGGATATATTAACGAAATCACGAAACATTTTATGTGAAACTTAAATTATTTGGCTGATCACATAAGAAATTAGCACCGGTGGCCGGAGATGAGCGCCGGCAGGATCATACGCACCCGTCGGCTTCATCCGCCGGTTTGTTTTCCTTGTTTTCTTTCGTTGCACAACCACCCATTTTCACTAATGCCAATTATAAAACTAGCCGATAAAACATCCACTAAATCACTACAAACTACTGCTAATAAATAAAAGGAATGGAGAAATCTAAATGCAATGATGGAATGATGTTTTGTCCAAATGAATGTGTCGGAGCCGGGAGTGGCGAGGGCGCGCCGAGGGGGCCTGGATCGATGCGCGACGCACGGCACGCAGCCCGTCGCTTCCCGCCCTTCGGGGATAGCTTCAAAACTTTTCGGAGGGAAATCGTCCGGGATCGCGAGACCTCACGATTGTTTTCGCGGGCGAAATTTAAATGCAACTCCGGAGATCTGGGCGCGCGTTGTTGTTTTAATAGGAAAATTGCACACTTGAACGTTATCTTGCACATCTTGATATATAGATTAAGTTGTCACTGGGTATAAACTTGCATTAACCGTTTGAGAGATGCCGGCGGCGGTCGGAGCGGTTTGGATACGATAATAGATTGAAAGTTAGAGTGGCCACCGCTTACCTTGCAATTGAACAACCGTCAGAGTCGACTGCGAGGTGCAGAATGGTCGGTGCGGGAGCGCGCGGAGCGTTAAGCCCGCGTCGCCCCGCGCCCGCACCGCAGCCCTTCCTCAATCAACCTTGGCCTTGCCGTGGTGCCCTGGCTTGGCCGCCCGCAGCCATGTAGCTAGCCGCTAATTCAACATCAGTTCGAGTCCAAATCGTCGTCTTGACCATCACATAATCAATGGCCGAGAACAAAATAAATAATAGCGAATAATTAGTTACGTATATAAACGCACCGATAATCATGCAGTCTATGTTTCTATGTGGTCTATCAATTAATTACATGTATAACTTTATTAAATTATATCTTAATCCAGATACGCGCAGTGATTATTATATCATAAAGTGTTATCGTAATGTGCGAAAAATAAAATACTGTGTATATGCAACAACGTGTCCCTACGCAAAAAAAAAGACACCAGGCAACCACACACACACCTATTTTGTAGCATAAAATATATTTTGAAATTTTTAAGTAAAGGTAGTAAAAGAGTCAGACTTAAAAAAATAAATTGAAAACATTAAAACTTTTGAATGCTTTCGTTGCGTGTAGGTATATGTACGAGGGGCGTCTGAAAAGTTCTAAGCCTAAGATAGAAAAAAACAATTTACACAAATGAACTCGTGTTTATTTTTCAATATAGTCTCCTCCTAAATCAATGCATTTTTTACATTTTTTATACAGTGCTTTTAGGCCATTAAAAAAATAATCTTCATTTTGCCCTTCAAAATGCTCCTGTACAGCCGCCTTCATCTCTTCGTCACTTCTAAATCGCTTTCCCCTCAACTCTTTCTTCAAATTATTGAATAGAAAATAATCGCTTGGGGCTAGATCTGTGCTGAAGGGTGGGTGGTCAATTTCGTCAAAACCAACTTCCTTCAGAGCACGCCTCGCAACATTAGCGGTGTGAACGGGTGCGTTGTCTTGCAAAAACAAAATGCCTTTCCTTAGTTTACCCCGCCTTTTCTCAACTATGGCTTGTCGCACCTGTCTTATTAGATTTGCATAATAAGTTCCGTTTATCGTAGAGCCTTTTTCTAAATAATCGATTAAAAGAATGCCATCACAATCCCAAAATACCGTAGCCATTAACTTAGAGGCCGACTTTTGCACTTTAAATTTCTTCGGCGGCCTTTCACCCTTTTCAATCCACTGCATCGACTCAGACTTACACTCCGGATCATACTGTCTGATCCATGTTTCATCAACAGTTACTATTCGGGAACAAACTTCATCTAAATCATCTTCGCACAATTCTAAAAACGCCCGAGAAGTTTCCACACGACGTACTTTATCGAAGGCCGTTAGCATTTTCGGTACCCAACGAGCACTGACTTTACTCATGTACAAATGTTCATGTAAAATTTCTCCGACTCTTTCTTTACTAATACCTAAGACCTCAGCTATTTGCCAAACCTTAATTCTTCTATCTTCTAATACCAGCTTTTTGACTTTTGCTACGTTTTCTTCGGTCACTACCGATATTGGCCGCCCTGAGCGGGGGTCGTCTTCGATCGATTCCCGTCCGAGTTTAAATAAGCGACTCCACTTTTTGACTGTGGCATAAGAAGGCCCAGAATCACCGTAAATAATAGCCATTTCCTCAAAAATACACTGCGGTGATTTGTCACTTTTTGTAAGGAATTTAATTACAGCACGGTGCTCAATTTTCGTAATATTCGTTGGTAATTCACACATGATGTACTTTTCCGTTGAATATCTCGAAACAGAATAATAAAAACGTGACATGTTATTTTTTAATAATTTGTTTTTAAATGGCCTTTCTAGTGGCCAGTATCATAAACGCATATATAACCTCGAAATACCTTAGGCTTAGAACTTTTCAGACGCCCCTCGTAATATCTATCATTACTGCAAATATGCATCAACTTAATAAAACTAGACTAGCAATGAAACATAAAACAAACTAAGCTAAAAAAAGACAAAACAACTGAACGTAATAGAAGTTATATTATTATTCATAATTCAGTTTAATTATTTCATAGCGCTACAAATTTAATATGTGAATCATCCTTTTAAAGTCATAATCGAAATATTGATAGCTCATGTCCTGTTTCAATAATCGTAATTACAATCGATCGATTATAACAAATTATCCTGATGGCAAGCACTAGTAGTCCGATAGCTACATCAAAGGTAGGGAGGGAAATTTAAAATTAGAATGTTGCCGGTTCTTTTTTTTATTGCTGGATCGGGTCCAACGTTCTATCGCGACGATGCCAATGTCAAGTTTGTTATTTTTCACTTTCATTGCATAACTCTAACGTCGATCGTGCTTTGGTTTTATACGCGTTTTGATTTCGATTATGCTGTTATTTTATTTTGCGTCCTGAAATCGCAATTCTGAATATATTTATTATGGTGCATTAGAAAAGTAGGTTCGTTGTCTATGTTTATAAAAGTTCGTGTAAAAAAACTTTCAACCTATTTTCCAGTGAATAGATTTTACGCACGGTGTTTAACAGGGTGTCCGCTTTAAACCTTTAAAACAAAGTGAAAGGGTAGAGTGCGTATTAAAAATTCACGCATCTAGTTTCAATGGTGTCTGTCAAGGCTTGTTTGTCCATGACATGTTACAAGGGCAGCATTTAACAAAGAAAACTTACCCAGAACACCCCAGAACGATTATTGTGTGAATCCCTAGTGTTGAAAAAGGTATAAATGTTACAAGAACAGTTTCGTTTATATCTAGGCATATACTAGGTAAGGGAACTTTGATACGCGGGCAGGGCTGGCGACTATTATCATTGGTTCTTGAATAGAGTTCAATAGATAGGGCAAAACAATCATGATCTTGTTAATAAACTAATATTCACCTGTGTACTACAACGGGGTCTTATCCAGTAGGTATGCAGCCACTTATTTAGTGATTTTAATTCAATTCAAGCGGTGAAACAATAATTTAGTAATTAAGAGTCAGACCACGCTCTCTTCTAAGCAAATGAACTGTCAAACCTTACAAAGTTAGTTTGTATGGTTTGAGTCAAACCGTTTGACAAGTCATTTGCTTGGAAGAGTTAGTGTGGTCTGTCTGACTCTAACGCATAAAGTAGTGATGATCTTATCACTGAAGAGCCATCTCTTTCAGAAAACATAGTAGTTCATATACTCGCGAAATTATTGATTTACAAGTTTCGGTGTAAGTAGGTATATACCTACTTACATGTTCTATCGTATTTGAATGGGCCGTTAAATTATTGTAATAAAGTCTCCATTACAAAAACATCTGTCGGTTAAATACGCGTGTATCTCAGCGATTTGTTGTATTAGAAGTGTGCCTATAAAATAATAATATTGTATTTTAAGTAATAAATAAGGATAACATATAAGAATAAAATGGGAACTACAAGAATTTATGACAGTTTATCACAATTTATGTACGTTTGATATGTTTTCTTATTAGAAATGAAAGAATGCGTCCCTTAATCTAGTCATTTACCTATAGTTTGAGAAAAAGAGTAGAAATTAAAAACTAGCAATACTGTAGTCCCCGTTTTCTTAGATTGGTTAGAAAGGTACGACACTACAGTATTGCCACTTTTTAATGTCTACTCTTTTTTTTGTCAGACTGTACAATATAACGCGAACATAGCTAACCACCCTTGTAAAGGTGCCGTCAAGTCCGTGCCCTTAGCCCCTTACTCAACAAGCCCTCAAGCAGCAGCCGTAGCTCCGGGGGCCCTCAACGTTGACCTGTATACGGCTGGGAAAACCACGCAAGCAAAAAGTTAAGTAGCGTACTTTTTATGTTTACCGGCGATATTATTCCACGTCAGAAATATGCGAATCAAACTGAAGCGAATCCGTACAATGCAAAGCGAGCCTTATGTGAGGCGTTAATATGTAGACGAAGGAAGCTCTACATTTTGTATGAGTCTGAAGCGCCGGAATGGCTCAGTTTCATTGGTCGATAGGGCCCGCATGCGGGGTGCGGTACATTGCCATAGTGAGTATGCCATTATGAGTTTCACTGGTCGTTATACCGTATGCGGGGAGTCCCGCACGCGGTATATCGACATGTGAGTTTCACTAGTTGTTATACCGCATGCGGGGAGTCCCGCACGCGGTATACCTATCGACCGAGTTATCGACTTGTGAGTTTCACTAGTTGTTATACCGCATGCGGGGAGTCCCGCACGCGGTATATCGACCGAGTTATCGACTTGTGAGTTTCACTAGTTGTTATACCGCATGCGGGGAGTCCCCGCATGCGGTATACCGACCGAGTTATCGACCAATGAAACTGAGCCAGTAGCACGTGGCGCTGGTGACAGTTGGTAACGAAATCGACGTTAGATGTTCTGAACGAAGAACTTCAAAACATATTTTGAAAATCTGGCCATTTCAAACCATGCATATTTTCAAAATATTTTTGGATCACACCTGCGATGTCGGACATTCACTAAGGTAGGTAGGCATAGGTATGTAATGCACTATTATTTCTAATATTCAACAAGTCAAATCTCTCTGAACGAAGACTCATTTCTGTTTGGGTTTTTCTATAGACAATACGTTAGTTAACGATTTGTTTACCTTTTACTTATGCCACAGAATACTTAATAGTACTACAAACTTATGCTTTCAAGAAATAGAAGGATTATACCTACATATCGTCGGGGATAGTGCAATACTGCGTAAGTAACAAGTGTAGATACGAATCAATATTCAAACAAATGCAAAGTATTTTATTCTAATGGGAACTTTATTGACAGCTGTTATTTACGCGTTATTGCACTATCCCAGACGATATCTATTAGGTACCTATAAGGCTTTTAAACCTATTAACGTTATATAACGCTGTAATACTAAAATCTGTATGGCCCAAATCGACCCTTAACCGTGACGCGGTATGACCCCGTCCGCGACCATAACCTTACCCTCGACTGTCCTGACCTACATCCGACACTGAAGCCCTACCGTGCCCTCCTTTACGGAACAACGTAGGTAACAGTCAGGATTCTCCCCTAGTAACAAACGGACTGTATAGAAGTACAAATACGAGTAAGTATACAAGTACGGGCTGTATAACTCTAAGAGAAAACTGCTAATTTTTAGGGTACCCAAAGCGTAAAAAATGCGACCCTATTACTAAGACTCCGTTGTCTGTCCATCTGTCTGTCTATCTGTCCGTCTGTCACCAGGCTGTATCCCAGGAACTGTGATAGTAAGACAGTTGAAATTTTCACAGATGATGTATCATCACTAGGTACATAGTATAAAACAAAGTCGCTTCCTGCTGTCTGTCTGTCCCTATGTATGCTTAGATCTTTAAAACTACGCAACGGATTTTAATGCGATAGATAGAGTGATTCAAGAGGAAGGTTTATATGTATAATACATGCATAATTTATCAGCATTGCACCCGTTTGAAGCCAGGGCGGGTAGCTAGTTATATATATTTAAGGGGGCTCCCATAAAACAAACGTGATCGGTTGCGTTAACTTTGCACCTCATTTGTATGCGGAAGTGTTTGTACGGAACCCTCGGTGCGCGAGTCCGACTCACACTTGGCCGGCTGTTCCGATACGAATCGAGGTTTCCTCCTCCAACAATAAACCATCTTTACGAAATTTATAGGAACCGAATGGGAAGGACCGTTTCAATTTTTGCGCAAATTATTATAGAATTTGTGTAAAAAGCGTCTGTTTTTGTCCAAATATCCGCCGCAAACGAATGCCTAGTACAGTCAAGTTCATCGTCGAACTCGACTGTACACAAATTTTACACAACGCAATCAACACATGTATTGTATACATACTCGACATCGTACGAGCCCGTATAATGATAGTTTGCTTCCCTAATTAAACAATACTTAATATTTTAATAGACATTACAGTTTAATGGATGGTGTGGGTAATGAATGCTACCAAGTTGTAAACAGGATAATGTCCTGCTCCGGACATTCACCCATCTTTATTATTACAATATAATGGTCGTTTCATTACTGTAATGAATGTAATGATTAATTACTTCAACGGAGATAACAATACAATAAGCTTCTTTATTTATTTTTTGAAACGGCACGGAGATAAAGCTAACATTTCGTAACTGTCTTGTAATATTACGAAAATGTCAAATTTCTAGAATGAATCAAAAAATACTTCTATAGCATACCAACTTCTGCCTATCTTTATAATTATCACCATATCAGCTGAAATCCACTTCTGTACAGAAGTCTTGACCAGGATCTTCACAACCACGGTTTTCTGCGATCTTGACTAGTTTCACACTAGTTTGTCAGTCCACATTGGGGTTATACTTCTCTATAACGTGACACAGTGGTCGCGATTCAAGAACTTTCTTTCCCTTACAATCTGCTATTTGTAATGAAATGGTAGATTTTCATCCGTACCCGCATCACGCGGAAATTAGTAGGTAGTTTGATTTCCATGACATTTGGTGTATATAGAAATTTAGTGTAGATTATAACTTGTTTACCATTTACGTATGGCACTTTCCTTATCTAACATCGATTGACGATAAAGGACAATAGAAGAGCTGTGTATTTTCTATCACTCCTATAAATTACGCAAACGGATATTCGGTAGTAAGTACCCTCCTAAATCGGAAAGTCGATCAGTTTACTGACTATGCGTGCCGACTTATTTGATGTACCAATGTAAACGATTCCATGACGAACCGTACGCCCTTCCCATTGTACCAAAACATTGGAATAGCTTACTTTTATTGCCCTTTATTGATTTTTGAGCCGTAAATTTGAAGGTCGGTGCCATTCGGTTCAGTTTGACTGGTATACAGTCGTGCCATGTTCGGTAAAGGGAAACCACGCTACGTTATTTATGAGAAGGAAAAAAGGGTTATTGGAACCGGAACGAAACAAACAAAACAGTAGGTACCTAATAAGGTCAAAGTAATCGTTCGTTCGTTCGTTTTCCAAGTTATTTCTTTTTATTATAGTTTCTATTATTTATGCTATTGCTATTAGACCTATTAGCTCTTGTCCAACAGTGGACGACCAGTTTTAGCTGACATGATGATGATGAGTAATAATTGAGTATAAAAGAGTGAGAGGACTAACAGGAATCCACGACTAAGACAACTTCAAAGAAACAACATTGAAAACTAGATCTATTCTGAGTCCTAAGTACTAATCGTATGAGAGGGCAGGTTATAAAGAAAGAAAGACGGAGAAGAAGAAGAAAGGTATATATGATTATTTTGTAACGAAAACTTTACTATGACTTTGTATAAATATATTGCAAAATTGAGATGAGATTCGTAAAAGTAATGCAAAGCAATTTGGAAAATCTTGTGTCTAGAGTAAATTAACATGTCATGAATCATTGCCGCTTCACATAAAACCACAAACACTTGAAGGTGACTCAAAGTCGATTTTACTACGGAATGTTTCGAGGAAGGAAAACTTGTGATCATGTGGTACAGTCGAGTTAATAAATATATAAGCGAAAAATGATGATACATTTGTGAACTCGCCTCTATTGTTAATGGCATAGAGGTTTGTTCAGATTGTAATAGATTTTTTAGGAAATGCAATCGGTTATTTTTATGATAGAAAAAAAAAACATGTTTAACCGAAACCGAAACCGTCTTTAATTTCATACAAATCGGTTAACCGCTGCGTTGCATT
Organism: Apotomis capreana; assembly: GCA_947623375.1. NCBI lineage: Eukaryota > Metazoa > Arthropoda > Insecta > Lepidoptera > Tortricidae > Apotomis > Apotomis capreana. The sequence goes on from OX392501.1 coordinate 4,433,464, forward strand.
CTCTAGATATTTAAAAAGTTCACAATGTTACTTGTAATATGCTTAATTTTATTTGGTTCTGTTTATATTGTAACTCGCACTAAGTACCTGTAAATGTATCTATGGTAGACTCTGTTCTCTTAAGCACCTTCAACATTCATTCATAGCAATTAAGTTGATAAACAGAGTATCAAATACTATTAGTTTGTGAAACTTAGGTTACTTTAAACAAGGTAAAAAGTTTTCTATAAGGTATTTATAATTATAAACTTATCGCATCAGGTATATTACTTATTGTCAAAATATCAACTTTTCAACAAAGTGTTGATAAAATTCCATATTTTCTGACAGATTCGGATCTGATGCAATCGTGTCATTCAATCTGAAATGATAAGTTTCATTCGTCATCACATATGATATCAGTGCGTGCGTCATCAGTTGGACGAAAAAATTGGGAATTTTCCTAATAATATATATCAGCCTGATAAATACGTGCACATTTTAACGACCATTTAGAAACTAACTCGTGAGGTCCATTTAGAAAATAAACAAGCTCACAGAGTTGTTAGGTCGCGAATGTGCACAAATTTTGTAGACCGACCACAGACCGACACATACTTACAGATATTATGAAAACTTGTTACTTACGTCAAAAGCTCTTGCGCAGCTCGCTATCATCGTCCAGCTCATCAACAAGTTGCTTGGCAACGAGTCTCCGGGCTAATTACCAGCTCCAATGTTTAGCGTCACTCATTCATAACGTAAGTCAGACAGAGTGTCATTTTATTTTAATGCTGGCAAGGAGGACAATTGAAAAAAGACTCCGTGGGAAGGTTTCTGGCACGGTTCTTATATTATTAACAGTATATTTATTTCTAGACGTTTCCATAATGATGCTAAGTACATTAAGTAAGTAGCTACATACAAAGATTGGAGGGATGGTCTTCAATAAATGTTTGTGTTTGAAGTAAAATAGAAGTATTACTTTCACTAGCCATGATCAATGCAAAATTGTTACATGTTAATAATAATTGTTTATGAGCGTACGTTTGACTATTTTAACATACAGGGTGATCAACCCAAATGAGTCAGTAGGGAGAAGTCACTAACTATAAGAGATAGGGAAATCTCATACATAATCTCATATAACCCGATCATAATCGCTGTAAATAATGTTATTAATATGATATGCGATTACTTACAAAAATTTAGCCAGGTTGATCACTGAACTACGTATTTTTGTTTAAGAGGTTTTATTGCTTTTAGATTTTTTTTTTCATATTATGACTAATATATTGATAATTTCAACCAGATTTTTGAAGTGAATAATATTTTTCCCCGAGTTTTAGGTAGTAACATAGCTAATTCATGTTTTTATTGCGTGCAGTCGAAAATAAGTTGAAAAAACTAATGTTCCACGTGAATTTTGTCAATTTCGAGTAGTTATTGAAATAAAAATTATCAATCATAAATTCAAACTGTAGGTTTCAAATTTATACCAATCCAATAAATCCCAATAGCCCTGTCCTAGGTAGTAATATCAATAATATGTTAAGAAACATGGTTGATCATAGAGAAAAATGACTAAAACAAAGGCATTTTAAAAGGAATAAGGCCTCTTAACCTAGTTGTTGACTGGTAGAGAATGCCTTAATTGTGCAATAAACTTTATCAACTTTTCCACAAGGTAACGTCATTAGAGTTCAGATTCTTAAGCAACTCTGCATGCACATTTTTTATATATTTTCATAACTGGTCGGAGTAATCAAATAAAAAATATATAGTTTAGGGTTCTGTGAAAATAAATAAATAAACCCGGTACCTCTGGATTACCGGTCCAGCGCGTTAAGTAGTTACTCCTAACTAGAGTTAGGGCAGCGAAGTGGTTACTCCTAACTAGAGTTAGGGTAGCGAAGTGGTTAAATATATATATATTATATATACTTATATATATTTTTCAACATAATATTGTCCTTTTAAAACGGGCAATATGTCAAAATACTGCTTAATGGTGTTTCCACTGCGCCACGGCCTTGACAGTGACAGTGAGGAGTTAGCTGGGAGCCTTCGTAACGGTTCCATCGCACTTGCGCCGCTTGTTTTGCACTATTTTGATTACCGGTTTCCATGCAATGATACATTATATATTCACATCACAGTTTCTGTGTTCACGTATTGAGGAAGTTGAACACCAATAAGTCACCTCGTATTAAGTATATATATACAGGGTGTTGGCCACACATCACGGACCGTACATTTTTTGTGATATTGTTGGGCTTATTTGCTATCTTTTCATCCCTGGACCTTGGGTTTGGTCACGGTTTTATGTTGTTGCTCAAATATCCCGAAATACCGCCTTTAAACGTTTGTGACTTTTTTTATTAATGAACGTATTTTTTTGTATATAAAACTTGGTAAAGTATCAGAGACGTACGCAATTTTTTATTCCACAGTATTACTTTTTGTGTGAAAATCCAACTTCGAAATTCAATTATTAAAAAACTGAACTCAATTGAGAGGTATCTTTTTTATACTTTTCTACCTTTATATCGATATGCTACACATTGATACAAATGAGATCGGAGTCAGATTACGGGATATTAGCTGAATACATTTTATATTTAACGATGAAATAAATAATTTTTTTAATTGAAATTTATTTTTTAATAATGAAAATAAAATTTATGAGGGCGATTGACCGGGCCTGCTTATTTGAAATTCTTACAAACTGCGTTTCCGGAACTTAATGGAAGTTCCCGTAACAAATAACCCCAACAGTACCCCAAAAAATGGTCCATGTGCCAAACAGCCTGTATATTATATACGAAGTATCTTGACTTAAGTAAACCAAAATCCATAGAAACCGTCTATCTTTCGACTGTAATCCATCTATCTCCGTAATCAGTCAGCGACATTTGCATAACGTTATCTTCGACGTTCGCAAATGTTCGACCTTGCCCGAATCATGGCGTGCGGCCAATGTCAATGTCAGTGCCTTGATTTATTTCCGGGACAGATTTTTGTTTGGAATTCGCAGTTAATTATGCAATTTCACACTGACTGCTAAAAGTCTAATGGCAACGAAATTTTTTTGGCAACTAGATTTTGTCATACTGTAACAGAGCTACCATCGCATATCGCTCGGCAGTCTAGGCTGGTTCGCCTTCGAAAGGTTTTCTGAACTAGCTCAGCTCGGATAGTTTATTAAGAAGAGGTGATCAACACAAGAATATGGATTCCCCAGGCTTTTTTGCCGGTTATTTATAAAAAAACTTCACAGTTATCATGATAATTATAAGCAGGGTCGGTAGCCTTAGTCATTGTAGCCATACAGGATATATTATTTTACTCTTTGCATACAGGAACCCTGGGCGAGTCATACGTTGTTTGGCGCTCTGCTTTAAAGCGCCTTTTAGGAGCCAGCGCCCCGGGCGGCCGCTTGTCTCGAAGCCGCCACTGGTTATAATTTATAACTACAAGCTCGCAAGCCTCTAATGTCTATATCTCTATCTGGACGCACTTTACAATTTTTTTATAGATTTAGCGAGGTAACGTAGGTAATCGGTAGCTGTCTGAAGAGCTAGACAAAACCAAGGGCACATCTCGTTTACCATGCTAGGCTAAAAAGGGCCAGATGTCACAAATCATTTATTTCACATACGTATTTTTTCTTTTAGCTACTACTACTACTCTGACCTCAGACGCAGTGCTTGGTTCAACGGTTTTTATAATGTTTTTTCTAGTAAGTTAAGTACCGTCGGAATCGGTTTTGCGATTGCATCGGCCTTGCAGTAAGGATACACGATGAATAAGGAGATTTTAGGCATTAACTTATGTTGTTACGGATATTACACTTTGACCCAGTGTCTTCCTGTACTACTATCATTATTGCAACTTAATACAACTTACTTGGGTTACAGCCACCTTAAAAGATGATGAAGATATGGACAGGGAACGCAGAGCACTGTGTGTCAGAGGTAATATGCTTTCACGCAGGTTTGCACGGTGTTCTCGAGAGGTGAAGATTAAGCTCTTAAAAACCTACTGTCAAAATTTATAACTGTGTAACCTGTGTGGAACAACTACGCCAAAAAGACCTTCAGTGCTCTGCGTGTCCAGTATAGTAACTTCAGGGGATTGCTGGGACTGCCCTGCCGCTGCAAACACCTTCAGGGAAGTATTGGAGCTGAAGTATTGGAGAGTAAAGGACTGTCCTAATAAACACTTTCCTTTACTCACTCATTGGATGTCTAAGGCATGTGAACTTCAATGAGCATTTCAATTTTTACTAACTTAGTTATTAAGTCTATGTTACTAACAGATGTGATGCCTAGATATGGATGAATAACCGAAATAATTAATGTAATTTCATTTAAATAACTTATTCCAAAACTTCCATAAATGGGACGATCCACTGGCAATACATCCATTCTGTGCCTGATGCGAGCATGCTGATGCAGTGCAGTTCAAGTTGATTAAGGGTGGCAATCACAGCATTTGGTTTGTTTGCATGTACCGCCATAGTAACTACTACGGCGGGGGTCAGGATTCTCTGCAGCTTACTGTACATGTACAAAATTCTAAACAATGATAGACAGACAACTAGTCCCACTCCCAACCATATTTTGCACAGTAGATCCCTCCCTACAAACCACCAAATGTGAGCAACAAGAAAACTCCTAAAATGGTTAATATCCATATGTCTCGAAAAACAAACATCTGCAAACCTACAACCTCTGAAACTAGTTGTTCAACCGAAGGTTACCTAAGTACTAGGTACTTTACACTCGAAAACGTCCATCATTCTGTCACGCAGAGATAAGGGCAAATATAAAACTGATAAAACTTTTTCTTACCGATAAAATGCAACAATTGCTTGACTATCTCAAATGGCAATGGAAGATCGAATTTTTGTCGTGACGCCAATTGTCAATTAATTGATTAACCTTCTTTCCGGTACCTAGTTTTAATTTCACCTACTAGTTACTAACTTTACTTTTAACTATTATTTATATTGCTGATAACGATAACGTTACTTTTAAACGAAGTGCGGCTAAATAGATATTAAGTTAGCCAAGTAGAAATTTACCTACTTATATAATTATTCCAAATTCGACGAGTATTTAATATATATACATTACAATATATCCCCAAACTTTGGGATATCCAAAGAGTCTATTACCAGGTCTAAATTCGAACCATGCTATCGTTCCCGCTATCTTTTCAAACCGGTATTTGAGTGAATGAGACAAGACTATACAACGTTCTTCGAATTCATTCGTCATTTAATTTTCACATGGTGTTTGCCTTGGATTGGAGAAGAAATACCCACGTTAGCTAAAGATCAAGTGCTCACCTTACATCACCCACCCTCACAAGCAAGCAAGTTATCACGACCAACGACAGAACTAGATACAGACGTAAACACTTTCGAACAAACACTTTGCACAGATACAGTATCATCGTGGAAACTTCGCGAAGTGGCGGCTGCGCGATATGGTATCATTCGATCGGCGATAACACCGAGTGGTAGGCGTGAACACGACTTTCTTTTACGCCTGAATCCATAATCCAACTTAACCCAGATACTTATTTCGTAAGCTTTGATATAAAATGATTTGCATTTCTACAAAAATTGCTCCATTTTAAGATGACAACATTTTGTTGAATTTGACCTCCTTAAATATACAAAAATTAATCTGTATTCACTATTTATATTTTTACAATGGCAATTCTCTCGCTACCCATCATTCATGTCAAATGGACGTATTGCTTCCTTGTGGTATTAAAACGATTAAATGAAATCGGTTTATTATAAATATCAACTCATTAGTTTAATTTCACAGTCCTCAACTTCCTACAGGTTATGGACCTAGTCACGTTGTGAAATAATTTGTGAATACAGTAAAATCGAATCAGTGAAAAAGTGCCGTTATGAAATCAATTTTTGAATTCCGTTGCTATGGACATCTTCAAGCAAAAACGGAACATTAGGCCGTTTGACGGTGAAATATACAGCATATGGAAATTTCGAATATGATTCTTACTGAGTAAGTTAGATGTGTTTAATGCTGTTGACGGCGAAATTCCAGAAAATCGAACTGAGGACTGGTAATACAGTAATCGAGTTGCAAAAAATATATATATTGATAAAATATATGAAGTATTTGTCTGATTCATATATTGGGTTTGTAAATGACTATGTTACTGCTGAGGAAGTGTTTTGAACGAGCGTAAAAGCATAGCTATGCAATTGGTTTTATAAAAAAAAATAGGATTATAGCTGCAAGTTGACATATCTCAAGTCAAACAATTCACCATTCATCATATTTGATGATTTAATCACGGAATTGTCGGCGGCCGGGACAAGACTGGACGAGACATAAGTTTGCGCATTTTTTGCTAACATTACGAGGTATAAATGCCATAAAAGCATTATCTCGAGACAGTTTAACTTTGGTATTTGTCAAGACGCGATTATCGGGTCATGAAGTTAAATTGAAGAATGAGGGTTGTGATTCTAGCACAAAGTCGAAAATAGTTAAGAATCAAATCACAAACGGACATTCTACGATGGATATATAATCTAAAAGTACTCACATAAAATAATAAGAAGTTGAAAGGCAAGTCAAAGACAAATTTCATAAAATGCCATCATTGCTGCCGCAAAGGACATACTAAAAGGGAATGCTACTATTTCAAGAGGACGAATAGTCAGAAAAATAACCCAGAGAGGAAGAGAACAATTCAATCTGTTTACCTGAAAGAAGCATCACCGTCTGATGATTTTTCAGACTATGCATTTATGACCGGCGAGTACCAGCAAGAAAATAATGACAAAATAAACTCGTTTTATTGAATTGCAGAGCATTGGATCATATAATAAACAGGGAAGATCTTTTCTGTAAATATGAAAACATTATTACACTTTTTAAAATCTCTGTTGCTAAAAATTTAAATTACATTTCAGCTACCAAACGAGTTCACATCAATGTCATCACTTCATCAGCAACACCGGGGTGTTGGAGAACGTGCTGTTCTGCCGCGAGGTGCCATACAAATTGCTGTCGGTTTCTAAGATGCAACAGGCGTGCTTGACGGTCATATTTGATCAGGAAGGAGCTCACGTCATAAGTGAAGGTACAAATATCATGTCAGGTAAATTGTCGCGCAATTTCATTGTTTTAAAAATTGTACTACCCGCAAAAATACGTCAGTCTGTTTCTCAAGTATGTTAAAGCAAAAACATAGATTATGAACTATGGTGTGAACATATAGGCCATATGAGCAAAAGTAAATTCATGCAATTAAAGAGAAATAGCATGATTGCGTTTATACAACAAATTGAGAATGTTGTTTTGAATTATAGCTTATGTGAGGCCTGCATAAAATGGGAAACAGACTCGCCTACTCTTTAATACATCTAATCTAAGTATAAAAATGATGTTAAGCGACTGCTACTTATAATGCACTCTGACGTATGTGACCCCATCACACCTACAACAACTGAAAACAGAAACTATTTTGTATTGTTTGTTGATCAGTTTTCACATTATTGTGTTGTGTGTCCACTCACATATAAATCAGATGTATTTTCTTTTTTCAAGGTTTTGTCGTAAAAAGTGAAGCTAAATTGAATACCGACATGGAGACACTTGCGAAATACTTTAAAACTTGGCGCCTGATCCCGAGCACCAGTAAAACTGAAGTCTGCTGCTTCCATCTCCACAACCAACTCGCCAAGCGCGAACTGCGAGTCCCTTTAAACGGGTCCATCTTGAGGCATAACTTCAACTCTAAGTATCTTGGTGTAACTCTCGACCGGTCGTTGACTTTTAAAGAACACCTAACCAAAACATCGCGTAAACTTCAGACACGGAACAACATCGTCCAGAAGCTCGCAGGTACCAGCTGGGGTGCAAATAGTGAGGTGCTTCGCTCGGCGTCGCTGTCTCTGGTCTATTCCGCGGCAGAATACTGCGCTCCCGTATGGCTGGGTAGCTTACATACAAATAAGGTAGACGTCGAGTTGAACAAGGCCATGCGTTGCATTTCTGGAACACTGGGGTCAACTCCGTGCCATTGGCTACCCGTGCTTTGCCGAATCCTGCCGCCAGACTTAAGAAGGAAAGAAGCGTTATTACGTGAAGTTACGAAGATTAAGGGTACCCCCACTCTTCCGCTGACCGCAAAGTTTACGGCGCCCGCCAAACACCGTTTGAAATCCAGGTCTCCGGCATACAAGATAGCTGCGACGCTACTGCGAGAAAGCTTTGATGGCAGGCGGGAATGGTTACAAGCCTGGCACTCGATAATGGGTGACAAATTCGGGAACCAATTACACCGGGGCAAAAACTCGAGGGAGCAGAGCTGCCGAGACGTGATTGGTGCAACCTAAATCGCCTGCGCACAGGCCACGGTCGATGTGGTCAGTATAAACATCGTTGCGGATGGGTAGACTCCCCTCGATGTACCTGTGGTGCTGAGGTGCAAACAGTAAAACACATCATCACAGAGTGCCCTCTAACAAGATACACTGGACCCATGGAGGACCTGATCGTCCTGAGCGACGAGGCTAGAAAATGGCTGACGTCACTGAAATTGGATTTGTAATAACTTATACTTAAATGAATTGTTTCTTTTGTTATCTGAAATAACATGCCATACGAATAAATAAATAAGCTAAATTGAATTTTAAATTAGTAAACTTTATACTGTGTTAACGGTGGATAATATTCATCTACCGACAGGAAGATTACTGCATACAGAAAGGTATCCCGTATCATTTATCAGTACCTAGGTCTCCACAGTTATATGGTGTATCAAAACGCATGGTGTGAACAATAACTGAAAAGGCTCGTACTATGTTGACTAGTACTAAATTGAATAAATGTCTCTGAGGCGAAGCAGTCCAAACTGCTGTATATTTCAATATAACACCAACAAGAGCTTTAAAACACTTTAAACACCATTTGAAATGTGGCACGACCGAAAAACCTATGTATAAAAACTCTTAAGGTACCTATTTGGTTCAACTGTGTACATATACATACATGATAAAACCTGTAGAACAAAAATCGACAAAAAGTCACGGAAAGGTATATTGGTAGGCTACGAGCCAAACGGTTACAAATAAAGTATGGAACACAGAATGCGAAAAAATAAAGCTGTCAGGGATGTCGTCGTTGATGAGACAAATTTTCTTGAATCCAGGCCTTTATCAAAGCCTGAAGGGAGTAATGTGGAATATTCCCAGGATTAAACTGATACTTAGTGCCTGTGGGCCGAAATCAGTACCTGTAAAGTCTCAATGTTTCGAGTATCCCTAAATCAACGAGTTCATAAGTTGATGTACAAGGCAGTGCAAGTAAAATTCGCAAATAAGATTAAAAGAGTAACGTCCGTGTCACCTGACTCTGAAAAATAATCTGATGTATTATCTGTATGTATTGTAAATAGTGATGATTGTAACAAATCCAACCTAGAGGCACCTAGGAGAAGTGATAGGCTAAAGAGGTCTTAACCTTGTGTATAAGAAATATTATGATGGATTACAGTCGATAACTAAGTCTAGCATACCTAAGTTGTGTGACGAAATTAAAACACTAGCAGAGGGCTTAGTGGGAGAAAGCAGTAAGGGATGGATAAACTCTCTTAAAACAATAATACCTACATGGACTCTGATTCTTAGATCTAAAAATAAAAATATCGTATGATTTTAAATACGTATGATTTTTATGATAAAAATAAAATTAGGGGTTTAGAAATCCTTTGATATATACGTATACGTTTATTATTATTAGAAGTTTCAGCCAAGAATATTGTATAAATTATAACTTAACTTTCACACCACCTTTGCGTCGATACCAAGTTTTCGTTTTATTACTAGTTTTGACAGTCAACATAATTTATTAATACCTCATATGGATGTTAAAACCGCAAAAGAAATATGTATATACAAGTTCCTGATGGTGTTTTAAATTATGAATGCAAATTAAACAAAGCTTAATACGGGCTAAAACAGATTGCAATATGTTACCTTGATGTCTTTGAACGGTCACTAAAAGAAAAATGTTTCCAAAAGTCGTCGATTGGTCAATGTATATTTATTTATATTAGACAAAGGATATATAAGCAAAAATATATACATAGTAGATACTATACATTGATGATTTGGTTATTGCAAGCGCTGACATTAAAACAATGAATGATTTTAAAACATATTTAAAAAGTAAATTTGAGATGACAGACCTGAAAGACATGTTATCTTGGTATTTGAATTAGTCTAAATATTCAAACAGTATTAAATAAGTTTAATATGAGAGAACGTAACCCTGCGGCTACCCCCACTGAAGCTAGATAAAACTATGAGGCATTAAATTCGATAACAAGTTATGTTATGATGCGCCATGTCGTAACCTCATAGGATGTTTAATGTGTGTTATTTTGTGTACAAGACCTAAGTGCATCTATTAATATTTTAAGTCGTTATACCAACTACAACACTCATGAATTGTAGAAACGTTTAAAGAGAGTAATTCTAAAAGGTACTATGTATTTAAAATTAACCGACAAAGGGGGTAACTATGAAAATCTCCTAAGTAGTTATGCCGATTCTGATTGGGGCGGCCATGATATTTAGTAGTGACAGGAAAAGTACCACTGGTTATCTGTTCAAGTTATTTGACCGACGCACAATCACTTGGTATACAAAGAGGCAAACTTCAGTTGCCGCGTCGTCTACTGAGGCTGAGGCTTTGTATGAAGCCGTTAAATAAGCATTGTGGTTTAAATCTCTAGCACATATATCATCAATCTAAAAATAACTGACCCTATTGTTATATCTGTGGATAAAAACGGATGCATAAGCATAGCCAATAATTCAACTTGTCATAAAAGGTAAAAGTACATTGACACACAATGTAATTTTTCACGGAAACAAGTTTAGAAAAGCGTAGTATAAAGTTAAACTATGTTCCCCAAGCAAACAACTGGCTGATGTTTTGACCAAGCCGTTGCCTGCGATAATTTTTCAAGGGATGAGAAGCAAGATGGGTCTGAAATAAGTTAACTGCTTATGTATCATTGCACTAAATGTGTTGACAATTGTAAATAGGTATTTGTATATATCTAAGCTAAATGATCTGATTAGGTTTTTCTGGGTTTTCCCTAATCCTTGCAACGAATGTTGGATCATTATTGTATATCTCCCAGCAAACACTTGGAAGTAATATATTGTCCTTAAAATATTATTATTTTGATGTATAGAGTTGGTGATTAATTTTTGAGGGGGCGTGTTGAATTTGACCTCCTTAAATATACAAAAATTTATCTGTATTCACTATTTATATTTTTACACTGGCAATTCTCTCGCTACCCATCATTCATGTCAAATGGACGTATTGCTTCCTTGTGGTATTAAAACGATTAAATGAAATCGGTTTATTATAAATATCAACTCATTAGTTTAATTTCACAGTCCTCAACTTCCTACACATTTTAAGAAATTGGTTTACCTATGTGTTTTGTGTTTTAAGGAATTGTGTGTGGTCAATGTGTGGTAATTTTTTGCTGTGAAGGGAGTAAATGAGACCAATAGTTCAATTGGACGGTGATGAAGTCATCCTCATTTCATCCATTTAATTTCGTGAATGTATCTTTGAAAGGTAAAGTTTTAATGGCTGGAGATAGAAAGGAACAGATAGGTATGCAATGGTGTCACGCGAAGGGGTGATAGAAGGTATGAACCGAGCCATTTACATAGTGGCCTACTTTTGAGCAGATAACGTCGTCTTCTTTTAGTCTTAGCCTAAGTTGAATAAACTTTCGTCTACCGCAAACATATTTAGAAACTATAAATGTAATTAGCATATTCTTATCTAATTCACCTTGACAGTAAAATTGATTCTTCTATGGCTTCCAAGGCGTTAATTCATTTCACTCGGCTCTAAATCCCAGTTTATTCCACTCCAGTTCGCTGAATAGTCGAGCAAGGTCACGAGAATTTTAGCAAAAATAGTTTTTATCTCCAGATTAGATAATTTACAATACTTCAATAACAAGCAAAAAACTTCAGATTCCCACGTTAATCAGATAAGGCATTTTTCTGTGTAAAGGTTTTCTAAATTCGGAAAGAAACAATTCACCAACAACACAGAACAGTAAAATATTTGAAATGCCTGATTGGCTCTGATTTTGGGTAAACCTCGGTCGATTATACAAAAGTACAAGAGTGTGGGTAGTTTGCATAGTCGCAATAATTGAGCCCGTATCTACAAGTAAAGTAATAAGTCCAATTATGAGTTAAATGAGGTTATACATATCACCAGCACCGTATGAAGACCTTCCTCTTCATAAATATTATCTGCAGGGTTCGTTAAATGTGAGCTACATTCATTAGGGTCGTCACTGGTTGTCATTCCAATCGATTTTGCGCGCATTTTCCGATCCCTGATTATTTGCGTAGGTAAGGTATCCTCTTGAATTGACTTCGCTTATTCCTGCAGCAAAACCCTGTTGGTCAGATTCAGGTGTTGACTGGGCATCAGTTCTGATTGTGACCATGTACAGTCAAGGAAATTGAAACACGCGTACTTACCTTTTTAGCTCTTTTTACAGTTAAGGGTTAAAAACGTACGCATTTCTATTTCCTTTATAGTACCACAATATTACGTGTTTTGTTCCATTGTCTCTGAGATAAGTGCACCAGTTGTTGACTGAGTTAAAACAAAAATAAAAGTCATAACATTGTCTGTCTTTGTCGTAGCACGTGGTCAACTATTGCCCGTAATTTACTTTCCCTTTAGAAACAGAGCTTCTAAAAGGACAATAACAATATTGTTTAAAGTTCTTCAAGATCATATGCGTAGGTACGGACTGAAACGCATATTTCATCGTAAATATGACAATGTCCTAGGACTTGTACAATGAAGACCCATCTTCAAAGTCTGAAAGACATCCACTAAAATCCAACCTAAACTCTTTTCGTCAAAGTCTAAATTAGCTAGTAAGCACTGAACTCAAAGAACCCGCATTACAATCCAACCTAACCTAGATCTATCAAAGTCTAGATTCGATGCTCTGGGGTGGACTTAAGTCGTTTTCTGGAGCGTTTCCTGAGAGCATTTGCCGCTCCTGGCCGGATATTGCCCACGTACATGATTGCTGCCCCGCCTCTTGCAGGCTATTCATATGGAGTCACCGTCAAACAGATCACTTTTAGTATTTACCATATCAATTTGAATGCTTTGAAATAGTGGGATAAGTTTTGTTGCTGCATTGACAAAGGATTTAAGAACATGATATAATTTAGAATTAAATTGAATTATTGCGAGAAATTCAGATTATATAAGTGCGCAATGGAGACATATTAAAAGGGTGACAAAATTGGAATGTAGCTATCCCTGTAATCAAGTAAAGGTTCTAAATATACATATAAACAAACTTTACACCTTTTTAAGGATTATATTTTAAACGTTCGTTTCTCTTCGAATCCAATTTACTTTTTTTTTTGTTTAGGTACGTACATTTAATTGGCACTCAATAGAAATTACATGGGGTACCTCATGTAGTTCTTTAAATCGTGCTGTTTTAGATGTCGTGCTACCGAAGAAAACATCGCTACGACAAAAGTTTTTCTTCGCCGGCGATTTCCGAACTCCGGCTTGCCGCAGTGTTATATAAGGTTGCGATGACAATCTGTAGAGAGAATCACCGATTTCAATAAAACTACAAAATATCAAATTTAGTTATATAGTTCCCTAAGAAAATTAAGATTAATAGGATCCAAGGAATCCAAATGAAGATTGTAAAATTATAATAGGTAGGTAGATAAGAAATATACAAATTTGTATTTTTTTGTATTAATAAATACTTTAGTAATACGAAATATGCATTGTTATTTGATTTGGAATGGAACTTCAAAATAGTAGGCACTTTTTTTTCCTAATTAAATCTAAAGAGCTCGTAATTCAGAGTAGAAAATACCTAATATATCCAAAAACTAAAAAAAAGTGGAGGGAACAACAGAAAATAAAATGGCCCAAACAATACAAACCCAAGTATGGATCTAGTAGTTTCAATGGACTTGTGTTCGACTGAAGTGACCCTTATTTCGGAGGCGGCGGTGGTGGTGGTGGTGGTGGCGCGGGCGCAGCCGGCGGCGCGTTTGCTGCAGCGATCATCTCTTGCGACGGAAGCACGCCTCTGCAACAAACGAACAGTCATAAATCAGGGTGAACCAACATTTTTTTTGTCGCCGTTATGTTTCGTCTAACAAAAATGCAAAGAAAAGAAAAGGTTAATATATTAGGATGGTTTTTTATTACCTACATAATTTTGTTGAATCTACAAATTTATTTATATTTAATAAGCACGTAGTATTTAATGAATAACCTCTATATACACTTTTTAAACTTTGCTGAGATCGGTGATCCAGTGGATGTGGGAGGCTCTCGCCCAGTTTTGTATGGAAAAATGGGCTTGTCTAGTGGGTAACCATATTTTTTAGAGTAGTACGTAAAATAGTGCCAAAACGACCTAAGCAAAGAAATAAGTCACAGTTTGTGTAATGTATTATTTATTTCAATAAGATACATGAAACACCACATTTTTTATTGAATCAAACAAAAATACACACGCATTTACATTTTTCTTTGTGATTTGATCTTTGTATTAATGCTACCTACAATTTCCGTTGTTCATCCTTTGGGGTATGGTAATACCATAACGGCCGATACTAACGGAGCATGTGAACAGCAACCCACCTGCGAAATGGCAGTTACGTTACGCCAACTGCATTAGAACTGCCCTCGAAATGACGTTTTGCAGCTAGGTTGTAGTCAAATACCTATGTCCAAATGGTGGTAACGTAGCAATCGAAGGGATGAGACCGCCAACACAAGACATTGACGTTGACTCCAGCATTGTATGGTACGAGGAAATCTAAGTAGCGGCACGCGTAGGCAGTCCCAAACCGCATTCAGCAAACATGAGTCAGTGGTCGACGAACGCTGACAGGTGACAGACGCCGCAGACGATGCTTTAGGTGCTGTATTTCCACAGTGCCACATAATGGCATGATGTTACTGGTCATATATCAATTGAAGGTCGAAAGCCGCAGAGCCAACGTCGTACAAGGGACCGTCAATATAAGTTGCGGCCCGAGTAGGCTGTCCCAAACGGCATTCAGCAAACATGAGTCAGCGGTTGACGAACGCTGGCAGGAGACAGACGCCGCAGACGATGCATTAGGTGCAGTATTTCCACAGTGCCACATAATGGCATGATGTTACTGGTCATATATCAATTGAAAGTCTAAAGCCGCAGAGCCAACGTCGTACAAGGGACCGTCAATCTAAGTTGCGGCACGCGTAAGCTGTCCGAAACCGCATTTAGCAAACATGAGTCAGCGGTCGATGAACGCTGACAGGTGACAGACGCCGCAGACGATGCATTAGGTGCAGTATTACCACAGTGCCACTGGCACTAACCAGTAACTTACTGGTCATATATTAATAATATTAATTGAAGGTCTAAAGCCGCAGAGCCAACGTCGTACAAGGGACCGTCAATGTAAGTTGCGGCCCGCGTAAGCTGTCCCAAACTGCATTCAGCAAACATGAGTCAGACGATGCACTTGGTGTAGTATTAAGTACCACGGCTTCACCAATTACGTAATGATCTCAAGACCGGTGGTCACGTAGTCAAAGGAATGAGACCGCCAATACTAGACAAACCATCGTCGTACGAAGCAATCTAAGTTGCGGCACGCGTAGGCTGTCTCAAACCACATTTAGTAAGCATGAGTCAGCGGTCGATGACTGCGGGGCACAGACTGGGCACAGACGATGCACTTGATGCAATCTTTCTGTTGCTTAGGTAACAGTTATGTAATGAAAAACCTCATGGTAAACACTCTAATTTAAGACAACATGCCTATTCCTTTTTAAGGCGGTGGTAGCCTAGTGGTTAGGGCATGCGACTTTCAATCCGGAGGTCGCGGGTTCGAACCCGGCCCGTACCAATGAGTTTTTCGCAACTTATGTACGGAATGTCATTTGATATTTACCACTCGCTTTTCGGTGAAGGAAAACATCGTGAGGAAACCACCTAAGCCCAATAAGGCCTAGTTTCCCCTCTGGGTTGGAAGGTCAGATGGCAGTCGCTTGCGTAAAAACTAGTGCCTACGCCACATCTTGGGATTTAGGTAGCCGACCCCGATTTGAGAATTCATTCTCAAAAAAATGGGAGAAAGGCTAGGAGGATAATGATGCCTATTCCTTTTTAACGATAAAACCTAAACAACTTTGAAAAGTATAGTTTATACTCTTACGTAGAATTTAGTAGGTTAGGTTCGTTTTATAACTTTTCTGAAATGTTAAACGTTTCTGACCAAATTAAAAACATTATAATAAGACTAACGATTATAATACAATAGGTACAACAATTATTTATTGGACACCAAGAAGAATGTCACAATTGAAACCTGAATTTAACAATGGTAGACAAGACAATAGCCGGCCCTTTCAAAGAGCTCTTCCAGAGATCTTCTATGATTCTTATATGATTTGATCAGAGATTCTTTTATGGCTGTCAATAGAGACTCATTAAAAACTCGGCGGTGCAAACAAATCTCAGTGTTTCTGTTATAACAAAATTTATGCACAAAATCACACTAATTATTATAAAGGCGAAACTTAGTGAGTGCGTTTGTTTGTATGTTCGTGACCTCTTCACGCTCAAACGGTTAGATCAATTTTGATGAAATTCGGTATGTATAGGTAGCTGACACCCTGGATTAATAACACATAGATTAGGTAATTTTTAACACGAACGCGGGTAACACCGTGGGGTGCAGCCAGTAACAAAATATCAGCGGTGAAGATCGGTATCATATATCCCTTCATAACGCGGAATAGTGTCATATATCCCTTCAATATCTATGTTGTGGCTGAAAGGCCGCATTCTCCTCGCAGTGAAAGCGTCTGCCCGTCTAGTCCACTCCATTTAGCGCAGACGGCAGCTTTTCTCGGAATTTCTAGCCATTATGCGTTATGTTGCCGTGAAACTTCAATATCGGAAAATATTGAAAGTAACATGCAAAATTCTATGTATTTGAAATAGAAAATATATACCTAGGTAGATTGAAAGTATTTCCTTTCTGGTGAACATTGCATAAATGTGAAACTAGAGCCAATAGATTATTGTCAAATTTTGACGTTAACAACTATTCAAAGAGTGAAAATCGACTGACAAATTGGATTCGCCGTAGTTGGGTAACTTTTTTTTTTAATGCCAGTTACCGACCTTCAGTTTTTGATATTTAGTAGGTACATATATGCTTACAAGCCTACATCACATATACAACCTGTTTTTATTCAATTGCTTTAACTTTAAGGGTTAATTCTTTACGTCTTATTCAGTCAATTTCTCAAAGAAACTAAGTTCCTAACTCGCACCGTTTTCAAATTATGTAATATCCAAATTTAATCACTAATCTCAGTTTATCCAGTGTAAAATCTTCTTATAATCAAAGACTATTATTCTCTGCTGGTTCGTATGTAAAGAGTTTTCAGTGTTCCTTACGTACGACAAGGTCTAAATAAATAAGTTCTTTTTTATTTTGCTCTCACTTGACTCGCATGTGTCACGTCAAATTAACAATACTAATTTATTATTGTTGTTATGTACTTAATTTTTAATGAAATAATTGTGTTCACTTGCTTTGTGATGCCACGGATAAATTATACGGCCGAAGATTCCGAAGAAGAAGCCAATATGCACTTTGTTTACGGTTTTCTGCAATGGAAATGCGGCGGAAGCAGCAAGGGAGTACCGACGTCGATGTCCCAATAAGAACTTGCATAATTTGGATTATTTCGATGATATTCCATTGGAAACACTGCGGACACACTGGATCTAGCATGACGGAGCACCCGCACATTTTGCTGGCCGTTTTAGACAGTATTTGGATGTGCACTTTGCTGGGCGTTGGATTAGACGCGGCAGTCAAACTCTTGCGTGGCCCGCCATGCAGATCTCCGGACCGAACACCCTTAGACTTTAATGTCTGGGGTACTTTAAAAGAAAAGTCTACTCCAAACCTGTGGCTTCGAGGGAAGACCTACTGCAACGAATTCATGAAGAAGCCGATGCCATGCGTGCCACTCCTGTGTGCCACTCCTGTCAAACTAAATCGCGAGATACGATTTCGGTTGAATATTTGTTTAGAAAATAATGGCGGGCACTTTGAAAACAAGTTGTAGTAAATTATTATTTTGGTTTAATGTAAATATTGAGTGTTAAATACTGATGAGGAGATCATTTTATTTTATTAGGCCAATATTGTTTATGTAAATAAATGTTTATATTTACACTTTAATTAAGTAGTTTCATTTGTGACTATACCATAACCCGAAAGAATTGAAATAAAGTGAATTAAAAAAAAATAGATTAAACACATCGCAAACATTGTTCTGAAATAAAAAATAAGCACAAAAAATTAAACTTTCACTGCCAATGAACAAAAATAAATACAAAAATTAAGTTCTTTACCGGGGTTTGAACCCAAGACCATCCACACGCATTCCACCTAGCTAAGTTTTTAACGAGCTCTCAATCCTGTCATCGATGAAGTTTTATTTGCACTTACTAAACTTTTGGGAGTCTGTGAGACGTACGCCAAATCCCATGGTCTTGAGTATAACCCGAAGAAGAGCGAGGTTATGGTGTTCAATGCAGGAAAAATAAAGCCTCACTATGTGCCTCCTGCTGTACTCAATGGTGTAACACTGAATGTCGTGGGAAAGTTCAAATATCTTGGTCACATTATAACTAGTGATTTACGTGATGACCAAGATATTGATAGGGAACGTAGGGCAATGGCGGTACGTGGAAACATGCTGGCCCGCAGGTTTGCAAGATGCTCTAAAGAAGTAAAAATAACTTTATTCAAATCATACTGCCAAGCTTTCTACTCGAGCAGCCTGTGGGTCAGTTATACAAAGCGTGCCTACAATGCCCTGAGAGTGCAGTATAATAATGCGTTCAGAATGCTGATGGGGTTGCCCAGTAGGTGCAGTGCGTCAGGCATGTTTTGCGAGGCACGTACGGATGGGTTTCCTGCAATCATGCGAAAAAAGATTGTGTCGCTATTGTGCAGAACTAGAAGCAGTCCCAACAGCATTCTGAAAACTATTGTAGACAAATACGATTGCCCCATCTTTATGTACTGGGTTGGGCAAATTAAAGGGGTTGCACTCTGTTCCCCGTACTGAAAACCATAGTTGTATAGAATATTAATTTTTTTTATGTTTTATGTGTCTTTATTTATTTAAATTATTTAAGTTATTGTTTACTAACATAGTGCTAAGGAACATTGTTACTAATCAATCTATGGAATATTGCATTCTGAAATAAAGATATTATTATTATTATTATTTATCAGTGACCTTAAAATGATCCGATTCCGATTTTTAAAACTCCGAATTTCATAATTCCTAAGAAATAAATTTCCGATTATTGAAAATACGAATGTCATTATCCCGAATATCAAATTTCCGAATAAGTAATGAAGTTTCGGAAAATTACCAATCGGAATTTTGTTGTTCAGGCCAAATGACACTTCGGGCTTTTTATTATTCCGAGTTATAAAAATCGGAATAATATACAATCGCAATTTTGAAATTCGTTTAAATAAATTTCGTGTTTTTTAGTAATCGGAATTTTATTTCCTAGGAATTATGAAATTCGGAGTTTTAACAATCGGAATTAATAAATTCCGAATAAAATATTTCGGAATATTTGGGTGTTCCCGACATGGATTTGTAAAAATCGGAAAATTAATAATCGACATACTTGTATTCGGAGTTTAAAAAAATTCGGAATTATAATAATTGGTATTATGAAATTCGTGATTACGCTAATCGGAATTTAGTTTTTCGTATTTATGTAGTGTACCCGTTCCAAGCACTATGTCGAAGTTAAAGCAATTGAACAAAAACACGTTGTATAAGTACTTAGGTAACTATAGGGACTTAAAAACTCTATAACTCTATGATCACTATTATATATTATTGACCAGGTAAGAGAACATCGAATCATAGACTCATAAATATTTTTACTAAATGTTTAGTAAAAATCCAGAATCATTGCTTTTCAACTGTAACGGTAACATTTGCACAAGAAACGCAGCTTTCAACAATGTCTGCCACAACTCAAAGCCTTTCTTTGCAGACCTAGTTTATTTGTGTATGACAACACCGAACGACACGCTCGCTGCGATTGAATTTCGAACATTGATTTAACGGAATTTCAAATAAAATGGCCTACTGACTTTGAATTGGATTTTTTGTTAAACGATTTTATTGTAAACAATTACATTCTCTTTCAATTCAATATATTTTATACAGTGAAAGTTAATTTCGTTTTGTCACCTATTTCCTCGAAATCTTTCTAGATCTTTTGTAATAAGAAATTATATTCATGCACTATAAAAACTTTATACAATTTAATTCGTTGAGTGGTCAAATTTCACGTTCTTTGGTCAATAGGTAATGATTTTGTGGCTGTGCCCGATTTAATTAATCGGTTATGCATGCATTGTGTTTGAGTACCTATACTTATGTAGGTATATATGACATATTATTTTTATTATATAATTAACAGCTGTTTCACCCCAAGAATGCCCTTAAAGTATCCTGTCATGTGGGATTATTCGCACATGCTATGTCTTTGAGCTCGGTAATGCTGCAGGCGGTGGAATATATTAGTAGTAGCCAAGTATTAAGTGCATTTATCAACCATACTATTATAAAATTCTACATTTGTATTAAAAATCAGTTTTATACGGAGAGGGGTCATGATTTCACGATAAATCTTAATAGCGTGATCTGCGTGATGCAGGTGCAGGATCGTCATTTGTTTTGTATGGCAGCGCGGCGCCATGCCATTCTGGCGCCATGGGTATAATTTCCTTTGTCCTCGCATCACGCCGAGGCTGGATAAAATTTAACCAATTTTGCTGCTTCAGCTGGACATCCAAAGATGCGTTACTTATATGATACTTTTTATACGTTTAAAGGAAAAACCGTCTACGGTTAAAGGAAAAATACGCGGATGAACTTGCGGGCGCCTCGCGTCCTAGTTTAATAATATTAATAGTGTAACATCAGATCTGTACTTATCGATATGTTTATGGTGGATGAGCTTACCCCATGTGTTACGACTGTTCTTATACTAAATTACTCAGTAGGAGTTACGTCACCTCTAGCAGAACTGTCACAACTGTCACAAGCGACTATTTCTCGCACGGGATAATTACCTGTCTCTTTCGGTGCAGTAATGTGAGTGCAGTAGCACTATGTCGCGCGGCAAAAGTCGCGGGGCATAGTTGAAGCATAGCTGTGCTAGGTAACCAGGACTTAGTGCAAGCAACCCGTCTAGCACAACTATGGTTCGCGACTCATGTCGCGTGACATAGCATCACCCGTCCCTCTCTCACGATACTGAACAGAAAGGGATAGGTAGCATATCTCTCGCGAGAAAGAGTCGCGTGTCAAAGTTGTGCTAGAGGTACAGGTAGGTAATTATTTAAAACAACAACTATTCGTCTTACATCGTGAATTTGTAAACGCTTTGCGTGTTTAATGGATTTAGCCGCAGCCGTGTGAAATTCATGACATCCGCGTCCAATGAACGTAGAACTCAAGGAAAGGTTAAAGTTACTTAGAAAAACAGGTCCATGGAGTATCGATACGCTTTGCTATTACCTATAATACTAAGTAGCTGTAGCTGTAGAACTCCCGAGTTTATTTCGAAATACCTAGCAATGGCAAGCCGCCGACGAGCGACGTTCGAAAGACGTTAGACGTTGCGTCAACGCTGCGCAAACGTTGCGTCAACGCTGCGCGGGCGCTAGCAGGACACCGACCCGACGTTTAGTTCAATAGACGCGTGTGTGGTGTGTTGAAAAGCTAAATACCTTATGAAAGGCTTTGCGTGGTTCTTTTTGTCATATTTCGTAAGCGCGCGTAGTTCTCCGCCGCTCGCGCAGTGTCTCGAGCCAGGATTCTGCGCACTCGCAATCGACTCTCGACAATGGCGGCGCGTTGATAGCTTGCCTGTACGCTTCGGACGGAAAGACACCCCTGCGACAAAAAGAAACACGCAACTGAGTCATGGGCATACATTGGGACATACCAATTTTTTGACGTGATAACGACTTATAAATCGATCAACGCCGGCTGCACGCACGAAAACATGACTTTTTTCCCATGGTTAGAAAAACATGACTCATTGTCACGTTCCGCCTGGACCGCCTGAGCCGAGCGTGCAAGCGAGAGCGCGCAACAAGAGATAGAGAAGCACGATCGACCTAAGCGTTCATTCCATCGGCCGGTATACGTTATCAGTGTTATAACGTAAAATTATCGTCCGTAAACCAACAGGCAATTTGAAAATTTTACGGCTTTCGTAAATTCAGAAAACATTTCAGAATTCGGAAACCAAATAGGGTTCTAATACCGCAGTGAACAATTCGACTGTCAATATGACAGCTGTGAGAATATTTAAACTTTCGATCTTCATTTGTGCTCGCTGTTTTGCGGTACAAGTTATAGCGAGTTAGTGACGTCACGAAAATGTCTTTCTCACCAATCGTAAATGGTCACTGGAGTACAAATGGGTCATCTTACCAGACTTGCGAGAATGTTTAGTTACTACTTACTAAGGAATGTTTAGTCACTAGTAGGACCAGGGCCATAAGAAGGCGCCCGGATTGATACTACCTATACCTGGCGTGCTGACCAGCCCCCACGCAACAGTCAACATATTATTGTTGTGTTTGGGTGTGGAGAAGATTTCCGGTGAAATATTAAGTATTTAATTTTAGTTCTCAGCTATGTCCATGGTAGTCACTTACCATCGGGTGGCCTCTGCATGCGCGTTTGCCTAGTCAATTCAATCCATACTAATATTATAAATGCGAAAGTGTGTCTGTCTGTCTGTCTGTCTGTCTGTTACCTCTTCACGCTTAAACCGCTGAGCCGACTTTGATGAAATTTGGTATGGAGATAGTTTGAGACCCGGGAAAGGACATAGGATACTTGTCATCCCGAAAAATTTTAGTGTTCCCGTGGGATGAGCGGGTAACATCGCGGGGCACAGCTAATGCCACATAAAAGATGAGTAAAGCCCATGTAAAATGGATAAATCTGTGTCGCCAAAGGCGCGCCAAAATGTAGGTAGGTAGGTACTCTTAAGGAATATTTCATTAAATCAGCCCGCTATAAAAACACATAGACCCAACAAACTAGTTTCAAACAGTAGTAGTGAAGAAAAAATGTTGTTGCATAATACATTTCTTACGTCCATTAGTAAATAAAATAAAGCATATGCGATGAAGAATGTCTGTAAACAGCTTCCACTGCCAAACCTGACGTGAAACACCTTCATGCTCTAAGATTCCAATAACCCAGAAAATTTCACCGTACTAATGGCAAAAAGGGTGTAAGTGCCATTAGTAACTTCAATGTTCATACAATCTTTTTGAATAGTGTTAAGATTACCTAAGAGTTATCTCACAGGCTCGCGAAAAGCAATTGGGTTATTTTTAGGCGAATATTCAGTACATCATAGCAATCATAACTAATCTTTCGCAATATCTTACATCACTCAGCGATGTAGTTAGAAAAGCGATCTTCCCCTTCTCTTCTAAAGTTTATATTTATAAGAACAAAAGTGACAAGATGGGGGGTTACGTTAGGTTTTTTTATAGTGTTTTTACTCCCTGGAACGACGCGCCTCTTGGTAGCGGTCCAGGCGGCTTGCGTCATTGGAGATTACCTCACAAATACCTATTGTTTCCATCTTCATTTTGTCGGCTAGGGGACATGCACACTGCTACCACTTATTTCACGAAGTTATATCATAAGTAGTGCTGATGTTGTGGTGGAAATGCGTACCAGAAAAAAGGAAGGTTCACTTGCCCGGAAGCGGAAGCTTTCTTATTTCCGTTCTTGGTTATTCTTTCTTTTAATGTGCGGGGGGCTCCGCCTTCGAACTCCTCAGTTAACTTCATAGAATTCGAAGGCAAGCTGTCTGGTTTCCGTTCTTATCCTTTGTGCCTTTTTTTGCAGATGGGTATATAGCGTGTATATTTGATACAACCGCATATTGTAGCCAGACGATTTTAGTGCTATAATCTGATATTTATAACAATTATTAACTTAGCGTTAACTGCCATGGCGTAATAAATTTTTGAAAATTTTCTGAGCAGCAATGTATGGTGTACTTATTACTAGTGACAGCTGTGACATCACGATGTTACGAGTATGTGTCAACAAACAACAACAAACAAGTACATATTGCTTGCTGATTTTATATATATGAAAAAAGAATGATCGTTTTTTTTATAATTTACGGATAAATATATTAATACTAACCTATACTAAGCCCCTGTAAAGTATGCGGTTATATCAAATATACACACTATATCTGATATAGATGTCGTGAGCCGGCTTACATTACAACTAGGACTGGTGTCCCAGTTAAGGTCACCGCTGTCGATGGGTGTAGAAAGCGACTAACCATTGTGGTAATCTTTGCAGCACAACTACTTTCAGCATAATAGCGGTAAGGTTTAAAAATGTTAGTGAAATGTCTATGAAGTGCGTCAAAAGTTTATTGTATATAGTGTGTCAGTTTTTAGTTCATCCTGGTCAGACGGCTATCAGGCACATAAATCTAGCACCGTATTTAACTGTCCTGTTGTGTGCATATACCTGTACAGAAAACATATCTCAATTCAAAAATTACTGTAGTTTTGTTACACTAAAAGTATTAAGATTGAATTTGAAAAATGTGATTGTTCTCGACTTAATTCGTTTTGGTGCTAAAGAGGACTAATGCGAGAAACAAAACACTTGGACAGTGATGGGCCTGCGGAAGTCTAAATTTATGAATGAACAGGCCGGAGAAAAACTTCAGGCTAATATTTATTTACAGTCTTATTTATCTGTTACGTTCCTGTTGTGTTAGAAGTTTTATTAGGCACTAGTAGAGCGGGTCGCTCTCACTTGGATTTCTCTCTAAGGTATCTTGAATATTCAAACCATTTTGACAAAATCCTACTGTCTTACGTTGCAAGTTTTACAACATTCGTCAGTACCACATTCATCACTCATCATATTTTCATTTAAAACTGTCGACTTTTAATAAGGTTTAATTCTTTTTTCTTTATTATTAGGAGCATCAACAGCAATACACAATCGTAAGAAATAATAATAGAATACTACCGCAAAAGCCAATCATAGACGTCAAAATAATATAATTAGTAGAGCTAGTTACAAAAAGTTATTAAACAAGAGAAATTAAATACGTTATGATCATCAGGTGAGTGCGTTTGTGTGTGTTTTTGTGTACCTAAATGGCAATGGGAAATTAAAAACCGAATACGGTTCTTCAAAGTCTACATTAGCGGCACAAAATCTATCGTGTATGGTACAGTAAAATAATCGAATACTGCTAAACTGATTGTTATATAAATGAACATAAACACGTCGTTCTTTTCTTTTATACATGACTTGTCGAGCTCCCGACGTATTGCCTATTGCATTTCCATATTTTTTTCTTTACAAGGTAATCTAGGTAATATAGGTAATATTTCTTCTTTAAGCACTATAGCGTCATGTCACGTCTATGCAAACAACGGGCCACAAATCCCATGATTATGTCACTATATTTATAGAACTCGAGTCAAGCATGCGCAGCTAATGGATTTACCGCATTATGGGACGTGCCTAAACAGAACACCGGGTGTCGTCTCTTCGATGAATTTTATCACAACATTTTAACAGGAATTTGTTTGACATTTAAAATAAGCATATACTTTGTGTTTTTTAGGGTTCTGTAGCCAAATGGCAAAAAACTGAACCCTTATAGATTCGTCATGCCCGTCTGTCCGTCTGTCTGTCCGTCTGTCCGTCCGTATGTCACAGCCATTTTTTTCCGAAACTATGAGCTATACTGTTGAAACTTGGTAGGTAGATGTATTCTGTAAACCGCATTAAGATTTTGATGCAAAAATAAAAAAATATTAATAAATATTGGGGGCTCCCCATACTTAGAACTGAAACTCAAAAAAAATTTTTTCATCAAACACATACGTGTGGGGTATCTATGGATAGGTCTTCAAAAATGATATCGAGGTTTCTAAAATATTTTTTTTCTAAACCAAATAGTTTGCGTGACAGACGCTTCCAAAGTGGAAAAAAGTTGCCCCCCCCTCTAACTTCTAAAATAAGAAAATGAAAAATCTAAAAAAAACATATGATGTACATTACTATAAAAACTACTAACGAAAATTGTTTTGAACGAGATCTAGTAAGTAGTTTTTTTTTAATACCTAACTTTGCACCTAATTTATATGGGGCGCTATACATACCTGGTGCAAACTTAACTTAACCACTTAGGGATGGAGTGTTTGTACGGAACCCTCGGTGCGCGAGTCCGACTCGCACTTGGCCGGTTTTTTACATTACCAATGTCCATAACCTGCAGTTTGATTTGAATATCCCTGGAGCTCGAATGGTGTAAAACAAAAATAGTGTTAATAGTAGTAGTACAGTTGCCGAGAAACTTCTTGACCCAAAATGGCGGATCTGCGCATGCATATTTGTACGTAAATCGGCTACTGCGCAGTCAAGGTTAGGCTCAAGAAGTTTCTCGGCAACTGTACAGTCTTTGTTTTAAAAGTATATCCTAGTAATAAGGCAGTCTGGGAGTTTTCTTTCGGCGGTTCTTTCTCCTCAGCAAGCCTTATAGTGAACTGCTGGTAAATATTTTTAAATAAAATAGTACATTTATACCTAAAATGGATAGTTTGCACAAATGTAGGTAACTTTGACAGAGAAAAATTGTATTTTTCTCAGTCAACCTTCGACAACAGTTATTGGAAAGCTATCGAAAAATCAGGGAGGCTCGAATAATTAATATTCGCGATAATTATAAATAGTTTTATTTAAATGTGTGACAGTCGCGGAAACCGAAGAAAATATTAGTGTAACATATGTAATTTTTAAAATGTTTATGTATATAGCGCTTCGTTTACCCCGAGTGGCGTGCTTGCCCCACTGACATTGAATATTAGATTGTTACCTTAAAACTAAAAGAAATAAAAAGAATCGTATCGGCGCACGTGATCGCTTCACGGCATTCAATGGTTACCGATGACGATGACTCACGATCATTAGAAACTGTTCACTGTTAAGTGTTAGCGGACACTGTGTTCCGGCACAGATCATGTCCCGGGCAGAAACGAAGCAACTCTATCTACGGCTGAAACTGTTACTGCTTTTTTGATGTGAACGATAGGCCGGCCGGCGGCGGCCGACCTTGCGCGGTGACGATTCGTCTGCTTTTTCTAGTTGTTATTAAAAAGGCGGTATTAGCATTGTTTGTAGAATATTTACAAGTTGAACTGATAAAAAAATTAAAAAAATATTTATTTAAACGACAAGCAATTTCAATGTCTAACAAATATGTAAGTAGTTAACCTAACTTAACTATTCTAGTTTCATAAATTGCTTATCTCTAGCATGCAGTTAACATAATGCAGGTTAGTACCAGTATTGCATTACCTTTGACCCCCGCACAAGGCGAATCGTTTGTTAGTTAATTTGGAATTTATTGTTAGTTTTTAAAGGTGTTTCACGGATCGCTTTAATTTCAATCACGTAAATTCAAGAAAAAAAACCGGCCAAGTGCGAGTCGGACTCGCGCACCGAGGGTTCCGTACAAACACTTTCCATCCCTAAGTGTTTAAGTTAAGTTTGCACCTGGTATGTATAGCGCCCCATATAAATTAGGTGCAAACTTGCAAAGTTAGGTATTAAAAAAAAACTACTTACTAGATCTCGTTCAAAACAATTTTCGTTGGTAGTTTTTATAGTAATGTACATCATATGTTTTTTTTAGATTTTTCATTTTCTTATTTTAGAAGTTAGAGGGGGGGGGACCAACTTTTTTCCACTTTGGAAGCGTCTGTCACGCAAACTATTCGGTTTAGAAAAAAAATGTTTTAGAAACCTCGATATCATTTTTGAAGACCTATCCATAGATACCCCACACGTATGTGTTTGATGAAAAAAAAAATTTTGAGTTTCAGTTCTAAGTATGGGGAGCCCCCAATATTTATTATTATTTTTTTATTTTTGCATCAAAATCTTAATGCGGTTCACAGAATACATCTACCTACCAAGTTTCAACAGTATAGCTCTTATGGTTTCGGAAAAAAATGGCTGTGACATACGGACGGACAGACGGACAGACAGACAGACAGACAGACAGACATGACGAATCTATAAGGGTTCCGTTTTTTGCCATTTGGCTACGGAACCCTAAAAAGACCCGAATCAACCAAACATAGCTAAAAACCATCTCAACAGATCAGGCTTTCGATTTAAACAACCGCATTGAAATCGGACCATTCGTTTGGTAGGTACCTACGATGCCACAGACAGACACACCAGATATACATGTTACACTTACAACGCCCCTCTTTTTTATCATCACTTTCCTTTTTGTCCGCGTGGGAAAATTACATTAATATCCGAGAACCACCTTTTTCGAAAGAAAAGAAAGGCTATGTCTTTCTCCCATTTCTCCCTTACCGTGTGAAAGAAGGGTAACCCAACAAGTATAGGTGTACTTTGCAATATTTGCATTTGGTATGGCTCTTAGGCGTATCTAAGATTATTTTTCAGACGGGGCCTAGCTGTGGGCCTGCCTATGGCCTATGATGAAGAAGCCATGAATTTCTATCAGTAACCCACCATCCTGGAGTGGGCCCTAGACCATATTGCGGTGGGCACGGCCAACCCGGCTACCTCCCTAACGCCTATGCGCTAACGAGTCATTTTATTTACACGATATTACAAATAAGTACGAATAGCCTATGTAAATTCTTGTTTCAAAAATTATTTATATAACTTTCTTTATTTGACGACGCGGTTGGCGCAGTGGTAAAGCATGCTGCCTACTGAGCCGACGGTCCCGGGTTCGAATCCCGGCAATATTTGTGTGATGAGCTCGAATATTTGGATGTTAATTGTATTTACGTATGCATTTATCTATATAAGTATGGTATATCGTCGTAGTGTCCATATAGCCCGATACGGGAAGGGTATAATTACACCTTAAACTAAAATAATTCGCATTGTACGTTTTTTTTCTTTTATCAGCAAAGTAATATGGAGTACTAACGGGTATGAACGTTTTCTAACTGATCGTGAGTGTGCGTTAGGTATAAAAAAAGTTTTTGTAAGTGACCTTTATAAATCTTAGAAAAGATTATCCAAGTTAATTTCTTCTGCACTAGGGCATAGCATTTTATTGTTTTAACATTCGTTATTATTTTCTAACAGATTTGTCGACTGATTATGTCAGCGCAATACGAAACGAGTGAAAAAAATCTCACTCCCTGAAAAGATTATACAAGTGACTTTTGGCAAATAAAATGTGTTTAAAACTATGGAAAGTAATGACAGTTTTAATTTATAACAGATTCATCAATAGCTTTATTTTATATAAACAATCGAATTTTTAAATCGTTCTCTAGGCCACAAAATTTTACGCAAAATTGTCAAGTTGGCGTAGTGAACTCATTATTATAAAAGTAATCTAAAACATAGAATTCTAACCAATTCAACCACGGGAAAAAAAATATTACTTTATCAGTTGTACGCGACATTTACGACGCGTTTGGCTCGGTTTGTAGACACCTGCCTACTGAGCCGGCGGTCCCGGGTTCGAATCCCGGCCAGGGCAAATATTTGTGTGATGAACTCGAATATTTGTGCTTGGGTCATGGTTGTTCTATGTATTTAAGTATATATTTATCTATATAAGTACGTATATCGTCGTCTAGTATCCATAACACAAGCCTTCTTGAGCTTAATTTGGGACTAGATCGATTTGTGTGAGGTTGTCCGATATTTATTATTATTATTATATTATTTATTTAAATTTGAGCGCCAAGGCCACCCAATTCTCAGAAATTCTACAAAAGACAATGTTAAAATATTGTATTGTTCATTCGGTGTATTATTGTCCTTATTTAATTTAGCAACTTTTAGAAGAGTTCATAGTGCGTCTTTTTTATTGATCTTACTTTGAGTACCCATTAGTACTCAATCTACTCTAACTGACTACAAAAAATCACGCACTTGTATTTTATTGAAGTTCAGAACTGTTCGCATATCGGGCTAATGGTATTCCCTTGATTTGTCTAATTTTTTTTTGTCTAATTTCAGTTTGTCTAACAACTTTTACCATAATGAACATTTTGTCTAAAGTCATTATGTATAATATCATTTCTCATAATTATTATTTTGTCGAAACTCGTTTTGCCTAAATGATCATTTTCATAACTCTTGTTTTGTCGAATATTATTTTATCTAAAACTCACTTTGTCGATTCTTATTTTAACTAATCATTACATAGCCGAATAACGTTTTAACTAAAAAGTTTTTGTCTAATTCTGAATTATCATAATATTAACCTTGTCGATTTTTATTTTGTCTAATCAATACATAGCTGAAAATTAAGCAAAACGAAATTAGGCAAAATGTTGTTAGGCAAAACAATGTACAGTCGCCATCAGATATATCGCAGCATATAAGCCGTTCATAAATATCTGAACATGTACTATAACGCCTACTACTAGCTTGTTTATTCAACTATTAGCGTCAGAATGCTTTCTTCCATGGAAGTATATTCAAATTTAGCAGTTAGTAGGTTAGGTTAAAGATCGAAAACTGTAGGTTAGGTTAGGTTTGTTTTATGACCATGGATAGCGGAGCGAGCGAAGCGAGCGTAGCGTCAGAATGCTTACTTGCATGAAAGTATATTAAAATTTAGCAGTTAGTAGGTTAGGCTAAACGGGTACCCCTTATCTTGCACAATCTCTATTGTCCGAAATACACTTCGCATAATCGTTTTCGCACAATAATTTTTAGCCGAATGATACTATCGCATAATTATATACTCACCACAATTGTTATGTCGCATAATATTCATTTGGCACAAATTTGTATAGCAGAATACTAATATCGCCAACTTTTATTTCGCAGAATTTTATGTAGCACAACACAATATAAGTCCCGCCGAATTGATTGCGGCATAATTGTACCATAGCATACCCACAGAACCGAATCGCTGCCAGAAAACAAAGTTAGGTTAGGTTGAAACTGTGTCCCTCACAGAAACGAAGGCAAGGCAGGTAAGTAAGGCAGGTCCGACTTGGCTTAGGTTAGGTACGACGACGAGCGAAGCGAGGAGGAGTGTTAGGTTGAACTGTGACCCTAACGAGCGAGCGAAGCGAGCGAGCCGCGCAGGTCCGACTTGGCTTACGACTCCTAACATTACCAATTTCACCTTAAGGCAGATCCGACTTGGCTTAGGTTAGGTACGACGACGAGCGAAGCGAGGAGGAGTGTTAGGTTGAACTGCGACCCTAACGAGCGAGCGAAGCGAGCGAGCCGCGCAGGTCCGACTTGGCTTACAATTCCTAACATTACCTATTTCACCTTAAGGCAGATCCAACTTGGCTTAGGTTAGGTACGACGACGAGCGAAGCGAGGAGGAGTGTTAGGTTGAACTATGACCCTAACGAGCGAGCGAAGCGAGCGAGCCGCGCAGGTCCGACTCAGGCTTTCGATTCCTAACATTACCTATTTCACCTTAAGGCAGGGCCGAAAACTGTAGGTTAGGTTAGGTTTGTTTTATGACCATGGATAGTTGCTTGCATGGAAGTATATTGAAATTTAGCAGTTAGTAGGTTAGACTAAACACCGAAAACTGTAGGTTAGGTTAGGTTTGTTTTATGACGATGCAATAATTAAATTAGACAAAATAAGATTATGTAAAATAAGTATTATACGAAACGAATATTAGTCTAAACAAAAATTCGGCAAAACGAAATTAGGCCAAAAAATTGTTAGGCAAAATATGTTTATACGAATTAAAAATTAGGTCAAATGAAATTAGACGAAATAAGATTATGTGAAATGAGTATTATACGAAACGACTTTCACTCAAATGAAAATTAGGCAAAGTGAATAGTTATGCTAAATAATATTAGTTTAAATGAAATTAGGCAAACCGAAATTAGGCAAAAAGTTGTTAGGCAAAACAAGGTACAACCCGGGCTAATAGCACAAGCCTACTAGAGCTTACTGTGGGACTAGATTGATTTGTGTGAGGTTGTCCGATATTATCACTACATGCTGGTCACTACATTAGTATAAAACAAAGTCGCTTCCTGCTTTCTGTCTGTCTGTCTGTCCCTATGCATCCTTAGATCTTTAAAACTACGCAACGGATTTTGAAGCGTTATAATAGATATAGTGATTCAAGAGGAAGGTGTATATGTCTAATATATGCATAATTTATCAGCATTGCACCCGTGCGTAGCCGGAGCGGGTCGCTAGTATTATATTATTTCCTCAGTTCTTTCTGCTATACTTACCGTCAAAATTCGTCATTGAACTTGACATCCCACAATGTCAGCGGCAAATTACCGTGTTCGCCACGTAACAAACGCAAGTGAATTATCACCTCCGGCAGACCTTGACAGACGTGCAGGCAAATACCTAACTATTGTTCACAACCTCCTACCTTTCCTACACATCCTCTTGCAAAGGAAACATTAATTTCCATTTGGCAAAGTTGATATTTCAATTGACATGTAGCAGTGCATGAAGCCTTGGAAGGAAAATAGGCGACATGTGTTAACAGAGAGATGAAAACAGATGTAATGCATATCGTGCACACAAATGTGATCTAGTTTCAATCTTATAACGTACTGGTAAAGTCAAATTCAGTTGTTGGAGGGAATTTTGCATCGATTTCAGATGTTTTTTGTAGTAAGATCTTGTGCCATTCCAATTGCCACGGATATATTCTGTACGGATAGCGTTTTAAAGTTGATTTTCAATAATAGTGATGAAGACGATATATCCATACTCCTAGAGGCTTAGTAACGTGAGCTGACTGTGTTTCCTTTCATTTAATATTATATTGTTTAATACTTGAGGATAAAGAAATGCGGTCGCGCAGACGGTAAATAATAAAAAAAGTGTTTATCCATTACATCCAGTCCAGTACCTACTGTCAGGGTAAAGGTAAAATAAATTAAATTATCTCAAAAGAAATGTTACATTTCACACATACTCTTACTTTCTTATAATGCCACTTCAATCGTGCAATCCTGTGAGCTTCGTCGGTTACCTTGGTTCTTCTGCGGATATCCTCATTCCTGATTCTATCACGCAAAGAAACTCTGAGCGTAGCCCTTTCCATTGCACGTTGTGTGACTCTTAGCCACCTTATGAGTCATGTTCCGTAAGTCATCACTGGCAGACGCACTGTTCGAAGACTTTCGTCTTAAGGCACTGGGGAATTTACGACCAGAAGATATGACATATGTAGCTTCCCGAAAGCTGCCCAGCCGAGTTGAATTCGTCGATTAACCTCCTTCTCGAAGTTGGACTGACATACTCGTAGGTGAACAATTTGTCCCTTTACATACCACCACCTTGACCATAGCCATTAAGGAACTGGATTTTGTTGGTTGTTATAAAATACAATACAGTGGGGAGTGGCGACGTGATCGCGTGTGTGCGCCGCAACTACACGTACGCGCTAATTTTATCCGAACAGAACACATTGGACGAGTGGCGCTGGTGCGTTGATTTGAAGGCTGTTGACGCGTCCCGTGGCGCGTAGTGATTCCGTCTTTTAGAGGCCTTTTTCAATATGCGATTGAGTCTCTTGATTGAGTGAATACTGTGCTTGAAAAGGCTAGGGATCAATAATATAAGAATACCATTTATTAAAATTCAAATAATTGTAAAGATACAAAAAAACAATTTACAAAACTAGAACATATTCAACAAATATTACAGCGCAATACGACGCATTTCATACAGATTATTCTTCGTCAATAAGCGCGCTAGCTGCAGCATCAAGTATTGGCTCCAGGGGTTCAAGATACTCCTCAACATCATGTGCCAGCTCTCCGACTTTAGCTTGCTCGTCTTCAATCACTGATGCCACTTTAGCAATGCTGGTTTTCTTCGCCGATATGAACTCCCCAATTGAATGTCTTCCACCCTCATTATACCATTCCCTGAAAACAACAAACACATTATAATAAATCCAACGAACATCTCAATAATCTGCACTGCTTTATAGCTAAAGAAAAATAAAAAAAAGCGAAAGAAAAACAAAAATAAACATACCATTGCATCGATAGAGGAAAAAAACTCGTTCACGTTTTAAAATATACGTTGTTTGTTGCGTGAATGACGTTTTATGAGATGCCAAGTGGCATCGGTGTTGGCAGTGGAGATAATACAGTAATCCGCGTAGACTGGGTAGCAACTAGGTATTTTTCTATCAGCTGATTTCGTTGTCGATTTGGAGGGCATCCAAATCTTTTACGATTGGGTTTCGGCATTCGAATGCGAGAAGCGTATCCCCGCTTTACGTCTGTAGCAACTTCAGAACACTGCTATTCTAGTTCAAGGATCTTCATACCTTTGAAAGCTAAGGGATACATTTACGGTAGTCAAGTTTTAACACCTGATTTCACTGATTTCAAAGGTTGCCGAATATGAGGAACATTTTTATTTATCTACGCAACAAACAGTCACAAAACAAAGCATATTACGGTTACCTAACACTAGTATTATGCTATAAGTGGAGTGCCATGACTTAAGGTTAAACAAAACTTAATTATAATAATATGGGAACAGTAGACACCGAAACAGCAACGATGCAAATAACACTTAAAACAGCTTATTTTAGTACTAATTAATTATTTTAATGTGTTGTTTTTCTTACAGCTTTGATTTTAATTGGCAGACAATTTGATTTTTGAAGCGCGAGCGTTGACATTTTTTTTTGTTTCCATTTTAATTATGTCGGTACAATTTGAGGTCACCAGATTTCGCTTCGCTTTAGTAAGTATGCTATCTGACGTGTCTTTATTCCTATCCATCACTCCACGTGCTTCTACCATTCAGTCACTGTAGAATGAAACAGTTGATGCCTTCAATCCTTCGAAAATTTGTAGCAAGAAAAGAAAAATTAAGGAAGTTTTGGCAATGATCAAAAACGGCCCCTTAAGGTTGCGTAAGTTAAACTTAGTGCCTTACTTTGCCCGCAGTGTACTGTTGACTGTACACTTTTACACAAGTGAATATAGAAGGGAAACACTTTATTATCGGTAGACGGTTTACATAATAGACAATGCCTGGGTGCGCCACTCAGGATTGACAATTCCATTCTGTTGTCATTTTGATTATTATTGCAAATTGGCTGGGCTTAGTCCTATTTCTGATCGGAATTGCTTTATTAAATTGTCATCACTTTAATTTAACCATGAAATAATTGTGCAATTTGTAAAATATATGAACAGTCCTAATCTCAGATCATAATTATTAATTATTTAAGGTTTGCTCTGCTCATAAAAATATTTAGTACGGCTTAAAATAATTAACACCAGTAAAGTTTTCATGTCTTGCGTGATTCGAGTTTTATTCTCATTTACAAGACCATCACGAAACTTAATAGGTACCTAAATGGAATGAAATGAAATCAAATCCCGCTCAAAGCGTAAATTCCAAATAGTCGCTTCTATATAAACATTTTAATAACTAGCGGTTTAGGTCCCAAGTTCAGAGCACGCACATAATCCAATACAAACATTAATCGCGAAATACCTATCGGGATATATCGAGCTCAGGTCGCTGCCAAAATCGATCGCCGTAGACTATACTGTTTATTGCTCGGATACCGAGCCACCTGCATATGTGTAGAGTTGTTGCGATGCAATGAACTAATATTTGTGTGTTGGCTTTGAGCTTTGATGTCAGGGAGATGTGATTGGTCACATGTCGCAATCAATGTTATAATGTTACGGGCTAAGTATAATGAAAAGCTGTCAGAATGTGCTTCGGAGCACAGAGCCGGCTCATTCCTCGGCCAAAGGATTAGCTTTGGCTATTCAGCGGGGGAATGTAGCCGGCATCATGGGTACCCTGCCGCATGGCCGTGATCTTGGGTAGGTACACCGGATTTAGTTAGATATTCTTATTTAATATAGGTTAAGTTTGGTTATTGATATTATTTACTTGTTCTTCGTTTAATAAATATACCTAGATAGCTTGAACGGCTTAGCGAATATCTTAAAACTAATTAAATTAAGTCGAAAGGAAAAATCTTCTTTCCAGATTCCATAGATATATCAATGATCAGCTATAATTTGATGGTTAATAGGATGTATATTTCGTTAAAAACGTTATCATCAGGTAAATATAGTAGGTACATCGCTAAAGCGGGTTACGTATTACAATCCCGAAAGTTCATAATACCTACGGTTGAAATACCGATGGTCAAAATACCGAAAATCAAAACACCGAAAGTACGAAAAGCCGATATTCGATATACCGATGCTCAAAAGACCTATTTTGAAAAGATCGAAAGTTCAAAATCTCGAATTTTATAATACCGAAAGTTTAAAATCTCGAAATTTTATAATCCCGAAAGTTTTGAATCTCGAAATTTTATAATCCCGAAAGTCAACCATTGTCAGTAAAATGCCAATGAAAAAATATTTTTTTTCTTTTAAGAATATATGATCATAACTACAACAAAAGGAGCGTTTTTTAGGGATATAAAAAAAAAACTAACCTAACCTAACCCGGCCGAGTCGGATCTGCTCTGAAAGGTGATTGATTCACCTCAACCTATTCTCAAACTTTAAATGATTCACCTTTCAGAGCAGATCCGACTCGGCCGGGTTAGGTTAGGTTAGTTTTTTTTTTATATCCCTAAAAAACGTTCCTTTTGTTGTACTCTTTTAATCGTTCGGCATTTAAACTGTAGGAATTCTAGCCGTCGGGATTACAGTCTTCGGGATTACAGTCTTCGGGAATACAGTCTTCGGGATTTCATCCTTTCGGTCAAACGTTCTTTCGGGATTTTAAACTTTCGGTCAAATAAAGATTCGACATTTTAATTTTCGGCCTTCCATCCATAGGTCTTATGAAATTCGGTATTTTGAACTTCGGCATTGTAATACGTACCCCGCTAAAGCAATTATAAATATGGTGGTCGTTAGAAACGTCTCATTTATCTTCTATTTCTTGTTGTTACTGCATCAGTTTTATTCTCCAGTAAGGCTGCCTATCCACAAAAGCGGAGCGGAGCGGAGATGTGTAATAATGGAGCAATCACATTCCTCAAATTTAAATCTTTCGAGCTTCACAAAAACGTTTAGATTAAGACCCTGAAATGTATTGTTATGGTGTCGTTTTATGGAGTGGCATATTCTCACTAGCGAAAAAACTCCTTAAATAAAGAGAAAAAAAAAACACGCAACCTGATTGGTTATCTTTCTCCGCTCCACTTCAGTAAACAGGCAGCTTAAGAGGCCTTATTCCTTTTCAAATGCTGATTTCTTTAGTCATTTTTCTCTATGATCATTGATCAAACAAATTTCTTAACATATTATTGATGTTACTACCTAGAACAGGGCTATTGGGATTTCTTGGTATATATTTGAAACCGACAGTTTGAATTTTTCATTGATAATTTTTGTTTCAAAAACTATTCGTAATTGAACAAATTCACGCGGAAAATTAGGTTTTTCAACTTATTTTCGACTGCACCAAATACAAACGTGAAATAGCTATGTTAGGTACTACCTAGAACTCGAGGAAAAGTATTATTCACTTCAAAAATTTCATTGAAATCATCAATATATTTGGCATAATATGAAAAAAATAAATTTTAAAAGGAATAAGGCCTCTTCAGGCTGCGTCTGCATTGAAGCGGAGAGCAGACGTGCGGAATCAAACCGAAGTGAAGCGAAGCTGAGATGCAAATTTCAACTCAGGTAATTGGTCTATTCCGCACGTCTACGCTCCACCTCGCTTAAATGTAGACGCACCCTTAGTCTAGAATTTGGAATGATATTAGTCATTTTAAGCTAGACTATTACGAATTCTACTCGTAATTCCTAACCCGTATTGCCTGTTTCCGCCTCCCGGCGTGGGCTACTGACTGCATTCAACTTATTCACTTATCTTCCTCAACAGCGTTACGCCAAAAGCTATCCTACACTATTCATAATTAAGCTAAAAGTGAATATAAAACGAAATAGACTTATGACGTAACAAAGGTATCTAGACACGCGGCAGCGTGTCCAGCCAAGTTCACCGCAGGAACTGGCGATTTTTTTTTTTTTTTCACTACTTTGGGAAGCCGGAAGCCTAGTATGGCTGCATCCGATGGTCAGTACACGGCAGGGGGCGGGGCTAGCCGGCCGCACCTGCCCGCAGCAGCCGTGTGTTATATTACACGAACCGTTTGGAGCCACTTTTGACCCCCCAATAACTCCAAAACTATTTAACATATTAAAATGAAATTTGGCTTATGTATTAAGATCCTTTAGAACAAGTAGAACCCCAAATTTCATTAATATAGGTTAAATAGTTATTGAGATATTAAAGTCCAAAAAACGGTATTTTTATCACTGACTGACTGACTGACTGACTGACTGACTGACTGACTAGTAATCAAAAACCTAACCCACTTCCAGGTGACCTAGAAAGGTGAAATTTGGCATCCAGCTTAGTAATTGTGTGTGTATACATATAAAAATCGAAAACAGTGATTTTTTATGTTTTTAGGGTTCCGTACCTCAAAAGGAAAAAACGGAACCCTTATAGGATCACTTTGTTGTCCGTCTGTCCGTCTGTCAAGACCCTTTTTCTCAGGAACGCGTGGACGTATGAAGCTGAAATTTATATCAATTACTCAGGTCTACTGTCCCTTGAAGCTGTGAAAAAATCAAACTTCTAAGCCAACGCAATCAAAAGATACAGCCGTTTATGCCGCAAATTTTCGACACTTGCAAGGGAATCAAAACCTACAGGGTGCTTCCCGTGAACTCAGAATCTTGAAATTTGGTACGAAGCAACGTCTTATAGCATAGATAAAGGAATAATTACGAAAACCATAATTTTTTTTTTTAATACCTAACTTTGCACCTAATTTATATGGGGCGCTATACATACCAGGTGCAAACTTAACTTAACCACTTAGGGATGGAAAGTGTTTGTACGGAACCCTCGGTGCGCGAGTCCGACTCGCACTTGGCCGGTTTTTTTTATTATTATTATTATTGATGGTTGTTGCCTCAGAACTCTGTCATTTATAAACCGATTTGGAAAATTCTTTTTTTGTTTGAAAGATATACTAGAATAGCATATACACTCACACGCACACACTTACACATACATGCACATAAAAATCCAATACGTACTAACCGTTTTGGAAAATTCTTTGTTTGTTCAGAACTTTCAAAAGATGTACTAGAATAGCACACAGAACTAATTAACAAATAATAATTAAGTAATTTACACATCATAATAATTTCTGTACAAAAAGTAATGATATCCCATCAAAAACATAAATGTAAAATGAGAGCCAAGTTCAATATCGCGTGCACTTCGCCGACAAAAGAATTGAGATCTGCAAGGGCGCCAAGTTCTTTGCCCTAAAATTTTTAGATACAAGGACATGCGACATACTCAATGCATTTATTTTACTTGGGGTGTAATTCAATATCAAGACTTGACTTGGCTAGTTTTAAAAAATTAACTTATATTATAAATCAAAATCAATCAAATCATTAACCTCTTTTCGTAAAGGTAAGTACGCAAGTTGGTGTACGTCTTGTTACTTATACTGTTAGCTTGATAATGAAATATGACTATGTTACTTTTATAAAATTTTGTTAGTTTATGAAAACTAGCCAAGTCAAATCTTGATATTGAATTACTCCCCAAGTAAAATAAATGCATTGAGTATGTCGCATGTCCTTGTATCTAAAAATTTTAGGGCAAAGAACTTGGCGCCCTTGCAGATCTCAATTCTTTTGTCGGCGAAGTGCACGCGATATTGAACTTGGCTCTCATTTTACATTTATGTTTTTGATGGGATAGAACAACTTCCGAGGTATAATTTAGTACTAGATTTAGCTAGGGTTTTCGTAAATTCTTATCTATACGCCAATGGACACGGAAAAATACATTTTGTGATAATATAAAAAGAGTTTAAACTTCTGAACAGTTCCCGAAGGTATGATTTTAGTTTGAACATCGCGGGCGGAACCCACGCGATGATATGGAGGACTTTGATTAGGTCAGCGGTTCTCAAACTTTTGTTTTCTTTCTTTCTGTGTCTGCTAATATTTAATGAAAATAACAAAAACATGGGATTTGATTCTATCAGGAGACGTACAAAATTGTGAGTCCTGGAATTATAGCTAATTGATTTCTCATAGACTGAGAAAAGGTTCTCAAATGTTTATATTGAAACGAAAAAGTGAAAAAATCTTATGCTTTGACCCGGATTCAAACTAGGGAATGCAATACCCGGTCGTTTTTGCTACCCGGGTATTACCCGTCCTTGATTTTCAAAACCCGGGTACCCGGGTAGTACCCGGACTTCAACGAAAAATATCAAATATTGAGTTTCATGGTTTCTACGTGTATTTAAGAATGAAAAGCACGTTTGATTATGATTAAAGACTTTGCATTTATTAATTACAATCAATAATTGCATATATTTATAAGGTATTCAAATGTAACTACTTAAATTATGAGAAATCGTAAAAAACACTAACAATTAAAAATCACAGTACAAGTTATTTATTAATCGTAAGTTAGTCTTTGCATGCATTAGTAATAGTAACTTATAATATGTCAAAATCAACGGGATAATCTAAAATATTAAAATATAACAATTGAAGTAATAAAAACTCACAGTAAATAAACTAAATCACAATAGTAATGTATTTTTTTTAATCACAGTACAAGTATAAAGCTTATTCATATTTAACAACTTAAATTATTGAAAAATTTAAATTGCAGTAAATCACAATATTCATTTAGAATCACAGTTTAAGTTAGTATAATCTTTCTATTTCCATTGATTTAGTCACAATCACAAATGTCAAACCAAATCAAATGAAATAAAAAAAAACAGCTAATAATTATAAACCCAGTTGTAAATCTTAGCATTGATTAATAACAATAAGAATCAACAAGTGTAATATCAAATATGAAAATTTTACAAAGTAAATAATTAAAACCAACTGTAAATCACAGTACTACTCGTATATAAAAATCATCAGAAATTTAACTTCAAAATTAAAAAGTATAGCATAGTTAAGACCTCCTGTTAATAACAGAATTAAAATAAGGATTATTCTTTATATCATAATGGTTACATACAAATTACAAATGTAACAACTAAAAATATTAATGATTTTCAACATTTGTATTAGAAATAAGTCTGCAGCCTATTGTTTTTTAGACACAAAATAATGTTTTAGAACAATCAACGCATTTAATGTTCCGTCGTTCATTCTTGAGCGAAATTTGGAGCATAGGTAACCTGCAGTTGAAAATGTTCTTTCGCATTCTACACTTGTGGGTTTTATTGAAGTAAGTTGTTGATATGCCATTTCCAGATATCTACCTCTGTTACCACCATTGTCGAGGAGAGCCATCTCGAAGCGTATAGCATTTGCACATAGGCCGGATTGTTGTGATTCTTTGTTACTTTGCGTAGTTATTTTCGATTTCTTTTGTAATTCTTGCCGTAAGCATTCTTTTATGGATGGCTTCGAGGTTGAAGGCCCAGGCTCACTAATTTCTACATCCGTAGATTCGGTAGCTGTTGGAGCAGTGGTCGAATTTTCATCTTCAATCTGTACGCGTACAGCTTGCGAAGATGTTGATGGCTGGTCCGTCACCGTTGCATTTGTTTCTTTGTTTTTTAATAAGGCCAGAATTATAGAAGCGATGTCGTCTGTAGAGGGACGAGTGAAAATGTTGTCAGTCTCAGCTTCGTTATAGAAATCGGTAGGATTGTCCAAATATTTTAAGACACTTTGAATTACTTGATATCTTTCATTCATTCGTTTTTTTAATGTGGCCTGAAAGGCGGTGCTTAAGGGTCCAGCAATGTCCTTCAATTTTGAAAACATGAAATTCACTACAAAATCGGCAGTTAGAAGTGTCGCATCATTCTCACATAACAACTCCAGTGAACCCTTGAAAATGTCAAGTATGGAATGTATGTCTTTCATTAACTGTTGTTCTTGTGAATTGAATCTGATGGTTGATTTTATATCTATCAAAGCCTTGCCTATACAATCAAAGAGCATAATAAACCTCTCCAACA
This sequence comes from Apotomis capreana, assembly GCA_947623375.1. Taxonomy (NCBI): domain Eukaryota; kingdom Metazoa; phylum Arthropoda; class Insecta; order Lepidoptera; family Tortricidae; genus Apotomis; species Apotomis capreana. The sequence goes on from OX392501.1 coordinate 4,475,767, forward strand.
TAACTGCTAGCGAGCTCCAGCGTGTTTTGCAGTCCAACAATAGCTGCAATTCCTTGTTGTAACTACGTTTCTTTCACATATTTTTGTAAAATTTCATTTTTTGTTGGAGACTTACGAAACATTGTGCACACTTTTCTAACTTTTTTAACAAGTACCTTGCAACTAAAGTCGGAGATAGGTACTATTCTTCTCGGTATAACAGTTATAAATCTCTCGTCCTCTTCATCACTATCTGCATCACTACCACTACCACTTGCTTCAGACACATAACTGCCGCAATCAGATTCCTGATATTCCACTTCTTGAATTATTATGGGTTGGTTTTTATATAAAACGTCCAGGATGGCCAGCTGAAGCCCGTGTGCGTAACATAATTGATGGTAAACAGGTAAATTACAACCCATTTTAACCATAACGCTTGCTCCATCAGTAGAAAGCCCCGCAATGTCACCTACGTTCAGGTGAAATTCCTCTAAGCGCTCATTTAGAAGTTGTGCACATCTGGTAGCTGTAGCGGAGCCTGTTATTCTAATAAGACCTATGTTGTGAAATGACTTTATATTTTCTATACTTGGTGAATGACGATGGGTTTTCGGGTACCCGGGTTGCATTCCCTAATTCAAACCCACGTGTCTATGGCTTACCAGGCCAGACGGGTGAACTTCCAATTGTTCTATTGAAGCCACTAGCTGAAACCGTGATGTGGGTCTGGATACCCGCTCGAAGTTTTTTTTTTTTTAGTTTGTGCATTAATGTAAACATTTGGTTCACGCTAGTAAACGTTACTGCTTTAAAATAAATCAAAAGGTTCCCAATTCGGTTCGCAACCTCGTACCTACGAGGTATCACGGAGCCTCAGGGCTCCATGGAGTATAATTTGAGAACCGCTAGCCTAGAAAATATGCGATTTGGTTTTGTACTTGATTAGATACATTTTAGAAGCTAATTGGCATACCTTAGTTGTTAATAACGGTTTCAAGTCTAGATTTAAGGACCATTCCTATGATTTTTAGACGGCATGATGATGTGCGGGGGTGTTTAATTTCTTCCAAGTAAAAAGGGGCTTAAAATCAACTTGACTATTGACATTTGTCCAAGATATCGGCAGTACATGACTACTTTAGATAAAATGTGCTTTATTTTGACGACGCGTTTGGCGCAGTTTGCAGACACTTGCCTACTGAGCCGGCGGTCCCGGGTTCGAATCCCGCCCGGGGCAAATATTTGTGTGATGAACTCGAATATTTGTTCTTGGGTCATGGATGTTATCTATATATGTATTTTATATATTATTTATATCGTCGTCGTCGTCTAGTACCCATAGTACAAGCTTTGCTTAGTTTGGGACTAGGTCGATTTTTATATTTATTTTTATTCTAAACTATTTACGGTAATGACATTTTTCTTTTCGTCGAGAACAATATTTTGATCGACGTAAAATCTCGAGGTAGCGAATCACATCGCTAAAGTGAAAAAAAAGCCAAATTAAGCGATATCTCTAGGTGAACATTCACTGCAGCTGAAATAGTGATAATCAGTATGGCCGTTTGTAAGGCCGTGCGTGATAAAGACGGCATACCTATTACCTACTAAAGTGAGAATATAGCAATTCTTTGTCGAATTCGAGCTTAGTTGTCAATACGTAACGGTTCAAAGACTACATTTAGGAGCTATTCTAATTAGTAATTACTATCAATTTGAATGATATCGAGCGGGGCGTTTAATTTTGTAAAACTTTGTATTTATGAGTATGATGCGGTATATATATTGGCTAAGATCCTGCTACTATTTCGTTATAAATTCAACAGTCAACTTTCGATAAAAAAAAGGGATCAAATCGATTCATCCGTTTTTGAGGTTCAACACGCTTCAAACGATGTATTTTGTAAACACCGTCCAGCAACAACAGATTGATGGGTATCTGCCAAATATCAAACTCATCTCGTTGAATCTAATCCATACTAGGTAAAACCTATTATAAATGCGAAAGTGTGCCTGTTTGTCTGTTAACCTCTTCACGCTCACACCCGAACTCTATTACAACATAAAGCACAGGTATTACCTATTTAGGAAGTAGAACGGTACTTCTAGTTATAAGGATACTTTTGTAAGATGTGTTTGGAAATAAATTATATTAGGTATATTAACATGAGTGTAAAGCTCATTCAAATATCACCAGAGTTATATTATCCACAGGTACTTATAAGGTGCAACTTCAATGGTATTAGAATTCTTTTTAACCGACTACTGCAAAGAAGATGTATTAAAGAAATGGATAACAACCAATGCTTTTTATAACATCGACGAATTTTACGAATTTAATAATGAAATAATATAATAATTTATAATACTAATAATGTAACTACCTATTTCAATTTTTATTTAATAATTACTTAATGTTTTTTTTTTATAATAATTTGTATTGTGAAATTTAATAGAACTTTTATAATGTATTGACTTGTAAAATGTTGACATTTTATTAATAAATGAGTATGAGTATGAAGAAAGATTTACTTACGCAGACGAATTTGTGGGCACCGTCTAGTATGGTATGGATAATATAACTCTGGTGATATTTGAACGAGCTCACTCGTGTTGTAATAGGTACATTACATACCTAGCGGTGAATTCGTGAATGTCCCAGATCGCAGGTGCTTCTGGGGCCGAAGGTGAGGGCCATAAATATGCGATCTGCGACTTCACGAATTACCGCCCGCGGTTTGTCTGAAGTTTTACGTCTTACCTTGGCCAGGAAGTGAATCCTCCCGCCACAGGCAGCAAATCCCAATTACGGCCTAGGGTGACGTAAATTAAATTAAGTATCCAACTTATTTATTACAGCAACATGACAAGCACGGAACTCGGCAACCAACGCGCACAGGTTAATTTTACCCGTTCTAAAAGCGCAGCCCTACGCGGCCATGTTTCACGACGTTTTGCGCGCTGTCGTTGGCCGCTATCGCTAGGGTTGGCAATGTGAGAAAGTGACCCTTTATGATTTCGATCTAGTCGAAACACTCGAAACTAAGCAATGCTTGTACTATAGAAACTAGACGACGATATAAATAAATAAATACATAAATATTCCAATAGCACCCACAGTCCACTAAGTTGCTCAGGCCTATCCTGGCCTGCCCAGATATAGCGGATTGTTATTGAAAAAATAAATCAGGCGAAAAGGCACATGACATGACAAAGTCAATCGCTCTAGTGCCGGTTTGTGGTCTACGCATTCTTCTACCAGCTAAATTTTCAACCCAGGCTTCATCATAAAATTTGCAACGCGTTCTGCCCCATCCATCTCTGTCTTCAGCAGCTTCAGCAAGCCTTATTGAAATTCGGAAATATAAATTCCGAAATTCTGTATATTATGAATTTCGGACATAATAAGTTTTGAGGAAATAGTCCTGATAGTCAACCCTAGAGGATGCACCGGCCTATTCTAAGCAGCCCCGCAGCGCTCCTTACATGGCCTGCCCAGATATAGCAGATTGTCTCCGCCGAGTTTAGCCGTTGCCAGGCCGACTGAACCGAGACTAAAACGGTTCCTGATGCAAATTAAATTACACTCGGGTACAGATACGGATGGGATCGGGGATCGCTGTCTTACAAGTTACATGCCATGATAACGTACAGTCGTGTACATAATGATATGGGATTTGTTTCAAAGTGTGCGATTGTACGTGGTTGAAGTCTCCGAAGCGCTATGTATTCAGCTGCGGAAGTCTCTGGATTCAAAATGATGTTGCTGATTTTTTTTAAAACATCATATTTTTAATTATAATATTTCAGGATCCCTTTCTTTTACAGACAATTCACCGAATGCTGAATTTCAGCGAATAGACAAATTTTTCACCGGAAGTCATAAATTAGTCAGAAATTTTGAAAATGTCAACCTATAGATAGATTAGGCTAGGTTTGTGTTATCCTATTCCAAAAGATTTTATGATTTTAGAAAAAAGGTGCTTTTGATGAAATGATATTTCTATGAAATGGAAATTCGATTAAACATCCATACTAATCCATACTAATATTATAAATGCGAAAGTGTGTCTGTCTGTCTGTCTGTCTGTCTGTTACCTCTTCACGCTTAAACCGCTGAACCGATTTAGATGAAATTTGGTATATAGATAGTTTCAGTCCCGGGGAAGGACATAGGATACTTATTCATCCCGAATAAATGTTCCCGTGGGATGAGCGGGTAACACCGCGGGGCACAGCTAGTATTATAAATGCGAAAGTGTGTCTGTCTGTCTGTTACCTCTTCACGCTTAAACCGCTGAATCGATTTTGATGAAATTTGGCATAGAGATAGTTTAAGATCCGAGGAAGAACATAGGATAGTTTTCATCCTGGAAATTATACCTAAAAATATTGAAAAGTGAGTGAACATTTCTGTCGGGGTGCGGTGACCCTGTAGGAAATGTAATTATTAGACCAGAAGCACAATTGCTCTTAAATTTGCTTAGGCGCTTTTAATAATCCCTTTTATCAAGTTCCACGCATATATGTAGTCGCGGGAAAAAGCTAGTTTGTCTATAAAACTAGGGTATACCCAACATTTCACTACGCACGCGTATACGAGTATATGAGTGAGGGTACACCCAACATTTCACTACGAACGCGTGTATATGAGTGAGGGTATACCCAACATTTCACTACGCACGCGTGTATATGAGTGAGGATATACCCAACATTTCACTACGCACGCGTGTATATGAGTGAGGGTACACCCTACATTTCACTACGAACGCGTGTATATGAGTGAGGGTATACCCAACATTTCACTACGAACGCGTGTATATGAGTGAGGGTATACCCAACATTTCACTACGCACGCGTGTATATGAGTGAGGATGTACCCAACATTTCACTACGCACGCGTGTATACGAGTGAGGGTACACCCAACATTTCAGTACGAACGCGTGTAATATGAGTGAGGGTATACCCAAAATTTCACTACGCACGCGTGTATATGAGTGAGTAATAAATGATTGTTTCAACCCTCAGATTGTTTCATTTTGTTGTAGTAATAAACTCACAACTCCTCTCTAAACTCTTGGGAAATTTACTACCGTTCTGGAATTTTATTGATGCGAGTTCTCTCTATTTTTGCTAATGTAACACATTTATCTGTTTTCACGTGATGGGCAAAATCTTCGTGTACAAATAAATGAAATGAGATCTATCTTTATGTGAGGTAACGTAAACTTCTGACGTCTGTTAGACGTGTAATCTTTTACAGCATTCATCACGTCATTACTTTGAGGAAACCGAATTGCGTACCTTTTTAAGCGGTTATTGTCTTGGTAACAAGGACAAAAAGGTTCCGAAAGGACATGTTCAGAAGTTTAATTTTATTGTGATTTACGGATAGATAGCCGTCCCAAAAATATGTGCGTACATGATAGATCTCAGCCTTCTTTACAGATACAGTGATAGTCTAAGTAGGTGTGAGACCTGCGCCGGAGGGGCATGTCGCTTGTAACTTGATTGAGGATAGTAATAGTTACCAGGGCACGTGGAGTCGATACCACAATGAAGATATGTACAAGAATTTAAACGATGTTATTTGACTATTTCCGTTTAAAATCGTATGACTAGGCATTGGCAGCGACTTCATCCGTATCGTGTTTAAGTCACAGTAAGTCTTTCAATCATTCGGGAATCATTCATTATAATACATTCGGATTGGATTTGGATTTATTATCTTTATCATTCCTCTTCGGACTCCTTTAAGGAATCCAATGCGATCTCGTCATTTTATACTTCCTGGGGAATAGAAATGTCTCCCTAATACAGGACTAGGTAGATGGGCACTTGGTGAATCAGCGAGCTAGATCTCCTGTTGCGTCAGGGACAAAATAGGCGAAACTGGGATCAAAAGTAAGTCAGTTTATGAAAAAGTATAAAAGTTTTCCAATTATGCTTATACATATTTACAGCGCAATGGTTTTATAACTACAAACGTGTATCGGCACAAATCGTGTTGACGTTTGATAATTGTTATTTAAAAGTTCTAGAATCCCACGAAAGAGGAAGGTGAACAGACAACGTTGAAAACATCTGGAAGAAGTAAGTCAGAGTATTCTGGCTCTGTCATCTAAAGAGAACCAGACCCTGAGAAATTGAAACGGAAAGTCAGAAGAAACTACGTTTTGGAATCCAGACCAAATATATAATATTATAGTATAAAGTAAGTTCATGCGATATGCTACAAAACGAAGATCAAAAACAAACACGCAATAAGATTCACGATTGCTGTAATCATTATCTAAATGATACACACCAATATAATTACAAACAGTTACTAAAGAGGCGTTTAAACCGTTTCAATTCAAAGGAGGTTTACGTTATCCGAGGAATCTGTAAACTTTTGCATTAGTGTGATTAACGCAGATGGAAGTATCAATCTACTCATCGGGCCAAGGTCGCAGCTTCCCGGCTCTTGCCTAAATCGTGGCGATGAATCATTTGCGAGAATGCGAGACATGTCCGTTGGTCTAGTATCTCGTCTGAGCTGTTAAATAAATAAATATAAAAATATAAAATAAGGGACAGTCTAACACAAATCGACATAAACTAAGCTTGTACTATGGGTAGTAGACGACGACATACATAGGTAATATATAAATACACATGAGTAGTTGTAGACTAGACTAGACTAGACTTGTTGTATCCGCTAGTAATTAATTAATACGCGAATTGTATTTTTGATAGACACGTTTTATTTCGTTTTAAATACACATATATAGATAACATCTATGACCCAGGCACAAATATTCGAGTTCATCACACAAATATTTGCCCTGGCGTTTCGAACCCAGGACCGCCGGGTCAGTAGGCAGGTGCACTACAATCTGCACCAACCGCGTCATCAAGCTTAGTACATGCCATGATAACACACACTTCTTTTGATGTCTCCGTAACTGAACTCAATAAGGATTTTGCTACGGACGGCTTATCTACGATCCCAAGTTCCCAAAATGACAGATATTATTAAATTGTTCCGAAAATTACAGTTTAAAGCAATTGTTACACGGCAGACATCGATGATTTGTATACGATATCCAAATCCACCAATTAAAGTATGTTTAGATTGCATCATGTATAATCTAATTCAGTTTGCCACTGGTCGAAACAGCTCACAGTTTGGCTACTTTACACAATGTAATCTCTAGAGTTAAATTGTCACTAGGTCCGTACAACTCCCATAAGTAGTATATAATATTTTACAATAGTCAGAAGGTGTAAAACCTTTCAAATAAACAATGCAAACATCGACACACATAGCATAAGGCAAAATTCGAAAGATTGCTTGGGAGTTAGGGTGAAAAGGTTTACGCGCTGGACCGGCAATCCAGAGGTACCGGGTTCGATTCCCAGTCTCTCCCACCAGGTAGTAACTCATTTCAAATTTTCTTTGAGCTTTGATCTTTGTGTCAAGGGTTTAACAGTCAGAAGATTAATGTTTAAGATGATCCAGACCAAAGCAAGTGATTTTCGCGAACTCGTAGGTACATACCAACCCATTGTGCGACAGCGGATGTAGTTGCAACTGCATAATGCTCTCGTTACAGCATCCTGCTTGAAGTCGCGTCGAAAAACGAAACTCCAAACATCACGCAACCCATCCCTTTCGGTTACAAAGGTTACGCTTAGAGGAAAAGAGATGGTAAGGATGAGAATTCGTGTTTGGTTTTTTGGAGGAGTTATGCAGCGATTTGCGATAAATGCGGAGTGGGCTGGTGGGGCGCGGAATTCAATCAAAGATTGGAATCGTTTATACGCCTCAGTAGGCGCGGATGATGGAATGTTTGCGTTGGCAAATTTGCTGTTGCTATTGTTAGGAATTACACGATTCTAAAACAGTAATAAGTAGGAATCGGGCTTCTCAGACCACGGTAGGACGTTAGAGTGCAATGGAGCTGATATTAATATTAAAATGTAATTCATACCATGCTATGAGAAGTCCGATCCCTAGTAAAAAGAGTACGTTTAATTCCTACCAGTTACCTGGGTAAAATTATAAATGTGCGTCTTTAGATTTTTAGTTGACCTTGTAGTCACTTCCAATTAGGTGTTACTGGGGCCAATTGTTAATCTGTTTGTTTTTAGAATAAAAACTTGATCATCCCAGTATTCAGATTAAAAATCATCAAAAATCTCTAGCAAGGATATGATAATATTACATTAGCAGAACCCCAGTTGATGGGAACTAGGGACAGTTATCCCGAGCGGGGTGAATGACCCCGCGCACGCAAATAGCGGCGCGGGCGCAGCGAAGGGCGCTCCAGCTAAACTCGATGCGCTTTTAATGTCTTTATTTTTTTTTGTAATTCGTAGTGAATATTACGAACATGGATAATTATTCTGTATATCTAGACAAATCCAGGTTTTGAAAAGAATATTATGTGAATAGAAAATAAGTCACTTCTTCAAAAATACACACAACGCATAATAATGCCTAGCACAGAATACTTAATAATTATTTAATAATCCTCTCCTTCTTTTTATATAATTGTATTATACTTAGGTTATTTAGAGTAAGGTTTTATACATACGTATTTCTTATGCGTTGCTATTTAGTTTAAGTTTTCTCTGTTACTTTGCTTTAAATAAATAAACTGTGCACCTCAAAAACATAGTATTCTGAAAGGTTCAGCTTCGATAACGGACATTCGCCGAACAAGAAAGACGGAAAAACTTACAATAACACTCTAAGCAGATACTTACTGATAACTTTAAAAGGTTTATGTAAGTACCTACAAGGTCTGGCGGTATGGAATGTTTGCACTCCTGAAACATTTTTGATAATAAATCGCCTGGTGACAATCAAAACTCACTAAAATTTCTGTCACTGCTCTTCAAAACTTCGTATCTAGTTTGTAGATTGATACGGAGATACGAGCTTTGTTTTAAGTAGGTACCTATTTGTTACTTAGTGAGATTTGGTTATCAACAGACGAAACGTCCCAATTGGGCTAAATAGAAAGTAAGGAGAAAAGCTAAGCAGGGAAGTTGACATTTAATAAGTAAATTTCACCATTTTTTTTAGGGTTCCGTACCCAAAGGGTAAAAACGGGACCCTATTACTGAGACTTCGCTGTCCGTCCGTCCGTCCGTCCGTCCATCCGTCCGTCCGTCCGTCCGTCTGTCACCAGGCTGTATCTCAACAACGGTGATAGCTAGACAGTTGAAATTTTCACAGATGATGTATTTCTATTGCCGCTATAACAACAAATACTAAAAATAAAATAAAATAAATATTTAAGGGGGGCTCCCATACAACAAACTTGTTATAGATTATATATTTATATATATGTATAGGTACGGAACCCTTCATGCGCGAGTCGGGCTCGCACTTGCCCAATTTTTTTTCTTTATTTCCTTCGCGAGTAATGGGATGGAAGTGTTGTGAGATCCCTGGCACGGTACAAACACGTCGAGCTATTAATACGCACCTCCCGCATGGCCATAGCTTCCCTATACAGGCAGACTAAGCGTCTATTCGCGGCAATAGATGGCTAATAATGTCCAACTTGACTTAGCTGGTCGTGGGTGTCGTGGCGCGCCACGTGCAACATGCATTTGGTTGCCATAGGTCGTCGGTTTATATATCTTTCGGATTTCTTCTCAACAGCGGTTTCCTCTTGTGAAATGCCTGTCATATTCAGATTCAGACATGTGAAAGTGGCTTACTTAGAGATTAACGTTTTGTTTTCGATTTTTGATATAAATATTAGGAAAAATTGGAGAAAGGTCCACTTCACCTGCCCAGGTAAACAAGCAGATGAGCTGAGCTGAGATTTTATTTTAACCTATATTTTAACCTAGCAACCTGTAGTGATTTGATGTAGGACACCAGTTTGCGAAAATAATCAGAAGAGAAAAATATCGAGAATGCTCAATGTCACTTAGTCAGGTAAAAAAGTATTGTCCTATCGATAAAATAATGTCCAACTTGCACAGAGTTGGCGTAAGTTGCCAATATTAGTAGAGAAGTACTGCCAAAACGGAAGAATGCTTTTGAAAACTATTAAGTTTTTGATTTATTATTGAAGTATCTAACGTACAAAAATGCAAAAAGCCTTTCAGGAAGGAAGCATGGACCATGGTGGTGACAGGATTGTTATTGATGCGTGGAAGAAGAAATACCACGTTGTGACCCAGATACTGGCACACAAGGAAAATAGTTATACATTTTACAATAATGTAATGATAAGACGAGCTTGGAACCATGTTTGGAATAGGTGTCTCTAGAAACAAGAGGAAAATGAGACCAATTTGAACAAATCACATAGACAGTTAGGTGATTAGTAAATATACCTGATTATTCCATCTAAATGACACCCGACCGTCTAGCAACACGACATTGCGGGACTGGCGTCAGGCCAGAAGCTGTTTCAAATCAAAAGGAAATATCTGTGTACAAAAAATATAACAGTTTGTGACGTTTTTATACCACGAAGGTAAGACAGCCGTCCGTGACAGCGGCCAAATGCTCAAATCTTTATCAATCTCCACTCGCCTAATGACACAGTTTTTATATCCAATTGCACGGAGAAAGCAGCTTTCGTTTGCTATTTCGTATCTGCAGTTGTAAAATACTTAGTTTATTAAGCTGGTTAATTGATGCAGAGATTAGTGTAGCCACTTTACTAGAATATAATTATACGGTTAAATGGCTGGTAACAAACATTTACATTTTAAAGATGCAAGAAAATACCTAGCTCATGTGAGCTTGTAAGATCCTAAACGCTGTATAAAATACTGTACCAATTAGATATTAATGCGATGTTTTTTTATGTTAAATAAAAGAGCTTATGATATGCCGCAGATGACTTAAGTATTTCACATCTTGGGATTGCTGGTGCTAATGTCAAAGTAAGTTGTAAATGCAACATTATTCAAATCACTCCTGTGGCGCGGTGATAATACCGTTAGTGGATTATCCTCCCACACAAAGTCCGACTCACTGGTAGTGAGGGCTAAAAGTCCTGATACAGCTCGAGTCAAATCTAAAAAAAAACATTATTGTTAATGCTTATAGAAAGTGCACTACCGGTAGACAGAAAACGATCACAGGCCACATGGAGGGCAAGTGTCACCAGACTTGAAACAATCACAAAAAATGGAAAACAAAACCAATGATCTTAGCGTCTTTAAATGAGGAAGCCAATGAAAATGATAAGGCACGGAAAAATAACGAAATAAAGTAATGTAAACCACCGAGGTTGAAAATCGATTGGCATGGTTATTTTTAATCTAAGGCCAGAGATAACAACGAGCAAGCACTAATTTGACGAAATTGTGCCACAGATTACAGTGGATACTGTCAATCAAAAACCGTACATTAAGTACAAACTTACAAAGGGATATCCATTTCAGGGTCACATATAACGTTTTATCATTGATTTTTCGAGAAAAGACATACAATCCGTGCTGTTCACAACAATTTGACTTATAATATACTATTAGCACAATATCCTGGGGGAAATAACATCACGTCTCTTCAGGGTTTAGACTTCAGAGTTCGAAGATTTTAAATGCATCGCAAAATAAAGCGCTGGGAAAGGAGGAAAATGTCACACAACCCATTTAAAATTAATTTTGTGTGTAAATATTGGTCCTCACCAGACACCAGACAATAAACAGAACAAAATGTCTGTTAATTCAGTAATAAAGAAGTAAAACACTTTAATATGGCTGGCTGTATTCCCGTTATTTTATTTTAAGTAGTTTTATATATTAAAGCAGGGTCAGAAGTATACGTCAAATGAGTAGCAGTATTTGCACTGTTGTTTTGATGTCGAGGTAAAAAAAAATCGTAATGAATCCTAGTCAATCATTTGGATTCTTTAGCCCGTTTATTACAAGTCCCACGCGTGATAGTTTGTGTGTGTGAAAAAAAAATCTCCATAGCGCTGTCACTAACTCATGGTAAGGGCACTGGTTTTAATAGTTACTGCACCGTGTTATGCCGATGCTGGTACCTGTAAGATAGTTGAGCAAAAGTTCGTACTTTGGTATAATTCCTCGGTTTTGACTTCGTACTCGCAATCGCAGTTCGACAAAGTCATTACGGAGGCTGAACATTGTTGAAGGTCGGGTGAATTATAGACTGTTCAGGGACGAGGGTAGTGGGTACGTAGGCTATATTTCATTGGATACTAGATTTATTAATGGCATTAGCATAGTAAATAAATGGCATATCATAGGAATCACTACATAATAATCATACCCCGTGGTTTGCGGTACACGAATGATTTAACACGAGGCTGACAGTAGGTTGACAGTAGGGTATGATAATATATCTTCTGGGTAGGATTCATCAGGGCATATCATCAGGTATGATTGCAAGACACATATACCATTTAGGAATAAAAAAACTGCTCACAAACATTCCTACCGAGCTATTTTAGTATTTTCCCTATTATTCCTTAAGAAAAAGTGTGGTAGCTGGCCCAGATGTCATTGATACGATCTGTAAGCTATTGGAAGCTTTCATGTTCGGGTGGAATTTGAGGTCAAAATCTCGATTAAAGCAGTTACGGAAGTGTGAAGTTGAAGGTTAGTTAACAGCTCATAAACTAGTAAAAAACAAAGATTCAAACAGCCAACAAAAAACAACAGTCACATAAATTTCCTCATTCTTTTCTATTCAAAGATTTCCGAATAGCAGTGATAATATGGATCAAAATAACGCAAATACATCGGCCGCGGCCGCGGCGCCGGCTGCCGGTTCCCACGCTGTCAAGGTCTGGGAGCGTCCTTTTAACACGATTCCAAGGCAAAAAGGTACTAACTCTATACCACACGGTTGAGTTAAGTTTGCACCTCATTTGTATGCGACGCCATAGATGTCAGGGGCGAACCTAGCTCACACGTTTTTGACTAGTTGTAATCTTCTTCTCTGGAGCGAGGAGTACAAAGGAGTACGCGGCACGAGTTGACAACACTATAGATTCAATATAGTTGGTATGACACGCCTAATCAAATACTTTTGTGTATTTGATTGGGACAAATTTACAGTTCGATTAAGGCACCCAGGGAGTCGAAGCAAATGCTAAAAGGGCAACTTGGCAAACATATGTACGTAAAAAGAAATTAACAACTTTAAAAACATATTTACAGACTTGAACAGGGTTTATGAAAGCAATGAGACTAAGAAGGTACGTGTCGACAATGCCAGAATCAATATAGCTATCGTAAATCATCCGTGGGACTGAGTGACACCTACTACAAATCACGGGTTCATTGAATACTCGGTGAAGAGGAGAGCTAGGAGACTGATTGGAGACAGATTCAGAGTATGGACCACCGGTGGATAGTTACCCGATTATTTATTGGATTTTATAGAAATAGAATAAGTAGATACTTATTGTATTCTGGAGAAAGAGCTGCGGCTGACCTAACCCCGCCTTCTTTTTCGATTCGTACCGTGGGGTTTGGTATCCCTTTGTGGTGCCTGTACAATTTCCTGATGTTCTGAATGCTAGTGAAATAGACATTTTCTGGGTAAGTGTGTTTCTAACTTGAACATTGTTTTCACTCTCCAACAGGAGACGAAACAACAAAAACACGTTGCCCATGACAAATTAAATATTAAAACCTCATAATTCACAGTTTAAATTATTATCTCCACCCCGCGATAGCCACGCGTCGTTTGACCCCAATCAATTGACTCCGAACTCTGGCCCGTGTTCCGCTGTTGTCCGGTACAAGACAGGAGGTGACTCGATAAGACTGAGTGTACAGTCGGACACAAACTTGTTTTTGAGTAAGTAAAAATATCAAAGTTCTGTCGTATTTTGGCGCTATCGTGTTCAGGAGCCTAAACGCCCTACAAAATATATCGGACTAAAGCCTCCGGAATTGGGCTTTGTCCAGGTATTTCTAGTTATCTTAAAAATTCTTCGTTTTGAAATTCTATGTAACTCCGAACTCCGAATTCTCTAATTTTTACATTCCATAGTACGTACCTACAGTCCGTGCTCTCTCGATTGCCATTCGTGTTTGGGTGAAAATTTAGAGATTCTTATCTGGATCGCGTAAGAGCAAGTGAGAAGCAACTACATATGTCAATGGGAAAATATGGTTCCAGATCTTTTTTCTACCAATTTATTGTCTGTTTCTCCTTATGTCTGTGACTGTATGAAAGATTGTAACAGACGATAACTGGCTTAATTCGTTTTATTAACAATTCCGTTTCGGCAGTTTTATTGCTTGGAAACATCGCAAATTTAATTCAGCAATTATGTAGACTTGTATTATGATATCTTACCTAACTCATTGACTCCAATCTGACCTCAGTTTCTGGTGCTATCTAGTGCAAATTAAAATAGCGTAGATTGTTTACAAACGCTTATCAGTGTTGCAGATAATTGGCAGAATTGAGTCATATTCACACTTGGTTTTGGCAGTATCGTTGTTTGGAAACAATATATTGAGATTTTATTCTGTTCCTGTTGGAAATATACCAAAATGTTTGTCAACAATTATATAAAATGACGACATTGTTTGGGCGACTAGGTAATTGTTACAACATAACATAATGGCTGTTCTTACAATACTACTAACCAAGAGGGAATATAATTTCTTGATTTAAACTTACGCGAGTTTACACATTATTATAACGAAACAGGACTTATCGCGTTCATAAAGTGCTTATTAATTACTCTTACGTGTTACGTTCATGGTTTCGAAGGGCCGCGATTAGTTCTGTGCCTACTCCTCGACAGCCTGCATCTCTGGCACAACTGTCACAAGCGACTAATTTTCGCGCGAGATAAGTTACCTGTCTCTTTCTGTGCAGTAATGTGAAAAAATGACGGGTAGCGCCATGTCGCGCGACAAGAGTCGTAGTTATCCTAGACGGGCTGGTACGACACGAAGTCCACCTTCTCCTTTATTTGGTCCATGTAAGCTCTCCTGGGTCTTCCTCTCTTTCTCACATCTATGTACTATATTTATGGCTACCAAAACGATCACAATTCTTTTGTTTTATTTGTAATGCTCCAGGTATGTATACTGTTCTAGAGCCAAGGCATTAAAATCAGCATTACCCCTAGTATAGTATGAAACAAGTTCATTACCCAGTGCAGCGATGGCGGCGCGCCAAATCAGCGGTATTCCAATCCTGCAGCTAGATCGATTGGCGATCAATGTTGTGTCGTAATGTATCTAATGCATCTCTGCTGAAGTGTTTTGTTTGTAGTAGACTAGAAGGTGCAGAAACTTTGCTTCTCTATGTTTTGTTTTACCCCTCCTGATCTCCAGTTACCAGAGGACCAAAAATGGATGAAATCAGCCCAGCCGTGTAGGTGTCATGAACCCGCAAAGACACATATAGGTATTAGGAATACAGACATCAATACATCATATAAAGGGTGGGCCCTGTAACAGGAGCAAAAAATTAAAACATAGATTCGTCCCTTGAAACTAAACAACATTTGTTAAGCAACTTCTGAAAATAACGTGTATTAAATGACATTTTGTAAAATAAAGTTTAGACAAAGAAGCAATGTATTGCGAAATGTCCGACATTAGTAGAGTGACAGCTATGTCAATGCTCAGGGAATGTCAACGTTGGACGACATACATTGAAAATACTATTTAATTTGTTTGAAATAATAAAATTTTGAAAACTGTCTTTTTTTAAAAGTTGCTGAACAAATGTTGTTCAGTTTAACGAGTAAAATCTATGTTTTAATTTTTTGCTTATGTTACAGGGCCCACGTTGTATACATGTACAATACAGCAAAATCCAATTTTTTTCGCCAAAAAAGGTTAATTCGCTTATTTCTCGTAAAATTTCCAATGGACATTGTACGGTTTCTGGTTATTTAATTTTTATAATGGGTAGTATAAGAGGCAGAACTGAATCTGCTCACACCGTAATATAACCATGTAAAACTGAAAACATTATTCTGCAAGTAGGCTACAAGAGATTAGATCTTTCATATTAAAATGGAGCTTCAAGAAGAAGAGCAGTTCCAGTTTAACTTTTGCCATTCTAGAATAATAATATTGTATCACGTGAAATTGTCAGGAACGGCCCGACATGTTTCGAACTCGTATGGAGTCCTTCATCAGGGGCTGCTGCGTCGGACTGTCGCGTTAACTATGTCTCAAGAAACTTTTAATAACATTATTGTCGTTCTTTCAAAAGGAATCCTACGAGCACCGGTCCATAATCTAGCTTGGATCAAAGAAACAATCGGATCTATAAATATGACGTCCAGCGTATGGCTTCGTTTGACCAGACATACGTTTATATCACATATTAGAAGAATAATGTCTCAACTACAATTATATGTACGCACAGAAAATTTACTTTATGGAAATGTGCGAAAGATTACATGATAAACGTCTGGAAATGTAACATAGGACATTTGTCTTTACTGATATATGTTTACAGTTCGTTTGTTATTGTCGTCGTAAATAAACGCCCGTTTGCATTTGACGTAGCTTATGCTCGTTGGAAATGGATGATTTATTAAATACCGTCGTCGCGAATTATGATTGTACGATTCATACGATTGTACGATTGTAGCACAGGATCTTCCTATTACATATGTCAGCGTCTCGTGTTATAGTTATAGAGAACCCTATGTACTTACCTACTTAAAGTTAATGAAATGTACAAAATATTTTAAGCTTCAATAAATTATTATTATTATTATATTATTATACGAGTACATTACATATCTATATATTATAGCGTTTTTTACTTGCATCGCGAAGTGCTCTATGCGTACACACTTATCTGAACATCAACGAAGATAATATTATGAAGATCTAGTCTAGGGGAAAAAACTGGCCAAGTATTTTTTTTATTTACTTTTTTGTCTTCGGCTACAAAATTACTCAGTTTATCATATGACTATTAAGAACTGGCGATTCATTGATATACAAATTTACGTTCGCCATACATCCATAAGGCCAAAAATAACCCGTACATGTACAGATTACATTTTTGAATCACCTTTTGAAGTCGGTGCCAAGTGGAAACATCAAGCTGATGATGATACAATACAATACAATATAATACAATACAATACAATACAATACAATACAATACAATACAATACAATACAATACAAGTACTCTTTATTGCACACCTCATAAAATATACAGGAGAAATACAATGCAAAACATTACAATTAGAGGTAAACAACCGGCGGTCTTATCGCTAAAGAGCGATCTCTTCCAGACAATGACCGATGACACATGATGACCGATGAGACAATGAGATGATGACCGTTATTTAGATCCTGATGGCGTTCATCATGCTAATATTCTATCCAAAAAATACGAAGCCTAAACTTTTCAACGGTTTAACCAATTACAGACTGCCTCAGAGATATACAATACAAACATGTTTGACAGGTACGAGTATATTGTTCCTATCGCTGACTGTACTATCGTTTTTAAGTTGTGATGTGGTCTAAAACGATTATTCCAACGCGTCATGCCATTTGTCAGCATTTCTGAAGGTAGCGCGCAGCCATTTCCCCAAATGTCGAGCCACGAAAATGGCCGTAAAGGTCAGAGTTAACAACCGTTGAACACCGTTCAGGGTAATCGGGGATTATATCGATTGTCTATTGACGGTAGCGTACTTAAGCCAATAGGTAAACTTACTGTTTACGTAACAGAGGATTTCTTTTAACGTAGGTGTCGTGGGAAAGTTATGGTTTTGTGACCACCTGTTTTGATCCATTTGAACAAAACAACAAAATAAAACTTAAGCACCGAGAGCTCCAAGAGTCCCGATAAGGATGACTCCTCCAAGTTCAAAAAGAATCGGAAGCCAGTCTGCCGAAATCAGTGCGGTACCTATCGAACCGAAGTTTAGATACAGACCTGTACCATGAGTACAAAATGACTGCACCCATTACCGACTGCGTAACCGATTTGTATAGTCTCCATACAAATCAGATACGCAGCCACTAGAGTCAAACCACGCTAATTCTTCCAAGTAATGAACTGTCAAAACATACAAAGTGAGTCAGTTAGTATGGTTTGACAGTTCCTTTGCTTGGAAGAGTATTAAGCGTGGTTTGACTAGCGAGGGCAGTCATTTTGACTCATGGTAGCGGTGCCGATATCTAAACGTTTGCTATATCCCTATATAGACTCATCTCCTAAATCCATGACGCTGTTGTATGTGTCTTTTAGATTACTCTTCGAACGTTAATGTGATACTGATAGCAGAGGGTGCGCATTTTTTCACATAACGATTGATTGTCATAACGTATTGTTTGACATAAAATCGTTAGCCGTAACTCTGAAATTATTAAGTTTAAAAGAGTTTTGACGCCAAACCCATAAGCTTACGGTAGATTAGGTTTTTATTAATATAAAGATCCTGAAAAGTTATTTGTTTCAGTGAAAAGTAGAAATTATGACTACGAAAACTATGACTAATGACAATTATGAATAAGATTTTTTTGTGAGCCAATATGGTCCCGACCCCATAGCAGAGTATAATCATATGGGCACAAATAAAAACACTGATACGGCTTTAATTCCGGAATCGGCGTCGCGTAGATCGGGCTTCGGCATAAGTTTATTTTAGTATAATTTACTACGTTCGTAATCATAATCACAAACGGACAAAATAGTCCATTGAATGAGTCCCTCCAAGGGGGGTCTAGAGTGCGTGAGTTAGTAACGTAAGACGTTTCTTCGGAAACATGTCAAGAGTCCCTAGGTAATAAACATACTAAAACCCCGGGACACTAGGAGGAGCCCCGGAGTGGGGGGAGGGGGGGAAAGGGTCCATTTTTTCATTTTTCGCTTAAATCTCAAAAACGGTACATGTTAGAGAAAAACTTTCAAGGAAAAGTTGAAAGTCCATAAAATTATCTACAAGTTGTACCTAAATATTTTTTTTCTATTCGCAGCCGTTTTCGAGCTACATCCCATGAAAGGTGAAAAATTCGAAAACTACCCTTATATAATATTTTGACAATCGATTCCTCCTAAAGGCTTCCATGGAGGAATGTGTTTTTTTTACCAATTATAGACTAATTAAGAGCAATCTATCAGTACCGGTCACAAGTTGCACTTTTGAGCTTTTTGGAAGAAAAAAAATAAAAAGGTCAAGTTGCGTAACTACCCTAATATAATATTTTGACAATCAATTCCTCCTAAAGGCTTCCATGGAGGAATGTGTTTTTTTTACCAATGATTGACCTAATTAAGAGCAATCTATCAGTACCGGTCACAAGTTGCACTTTTGAGCTTTTTGGAAGAAAAAAAAATAAAAAGTTCAAGTATCGTAACTACCCTAATAAAATTCAATTCCCCGTAAACGCCTCCGTGGTGGAATCTGGTATTTTTATCAATGATAGACCTAATTATGAGCAATTTATCTGTACCGGTCACAAGTTGCACTTTTGAGTTTTTTTGGAAGAACAAATAAAAAGATCAAGTTCAGTAACTCAAACTACCCTAATATAATATTTTGACAATCGATTCCTCCTAAAGGCTTCCATGGAGGAATGTGTTTACTTTACCAATTATAGACCTAATTAAGAGCAATCTATCAGTACCGGTCACAAGTTGCACATTTGAGTTTTTTGGAAGAAAGAAATATTTTTTGATCGATTGATGTGATAAACATGGGTATGTAGTATGGGGAAATTGTTTGAGCCAAAATCATTTTTTACTGCGTGTAACTCAGAAACGGTAGGTTATAGGAAAAAATTATTTAGGTACAACTTGTAGATAATTTTATGGCCTTTCAACTTTTTCTTGAAAGTTTTTCTCTAACATGTACCGTTTTTGAGATTTAAGCGAAAAATGAAAAAATGGACCCTTTCCCTCCCTCCCCCCACTCCGGGGCTCCTCCTAGTGTCCCGGGGTTTTAGTATGTTTATTACCTCCAACAAGAGTCCCTCTCTTGAGATGTTTCCGAAGAAACATCTTACGTTACTAACTCACGCACTCTAGAACTTTTTATTCAATGGACTAAAAGCGACAGCTAATATTTGAGTGCTGTTCGGAAAATAGAACGGATTCTTTTTACAAAATGACAGTTACGATTATCGAATCCTAATCGACTACCGGAACAATAGATTGTGCCATCACACTCGCCCATTTATAGTGGACAATAAATATGACGACTGTTATTTACCAGTAATCCGACTATATTTATCCCGGCCGTGAATATTGTGACAGGAATAGATAATTAATGAGGTCCCTGGTTTGGCTCGGGCCTCGTTTCCTATTATCACGAAGCTGGACCGTATTAACACTCTCGTTATTAAGGTGACATCAGTAACATGTTTACGTTTCAATCTCGGAAACTGTTGACTTAAGCCTCGGGCACTCGCCCAGTAGCGAGTAAAAATACTGCATGAGTGGTTCTTTTTTTTCATAATATCGACGGTAAAAAGCGTAAATGCTGTAAACGCCAATGAATTCTCTTGGCATTTACTACAGCGTTTACTCCTTTGCCGTCGATATACTTAGTTTGAAAATTGTGTAAGTTACAGAGATGGAGGAAGGCCGAGGATTAACTATTTGGACCAGATCAAGAAAAAGGAAGACGGGTCGTATCGAGAAGTCAAAGAACTGGCGTTAAGTAGAACGGATTGGAGAGAACTGCACCGACAAGAGTGAAACTCTTAAAAAATAATAAATAACAGAGATGGCTTGAAAATACACGGATCCCGAAGCATAAGCGAAATACGTCCAAAAAGTTACTTTGTAATTGATATATCAATATCATCGTAAATTACATGTAAGTATGGCGAAGTTATAGATATTTTACACGCAAGAGTTTACTGCTAAATATTAAGAATATTGCCTAGCTAATAAAGTTATATAAGTAATTCTAAAGTGTATGCACGCTATCGACAAATAGAATAAATCATACCGCTAGAAGATCTAGCGGAAAATAAATGCAGTTTAGTTTTGTTTTATTTGGTACTCACTCAAAGTCAGTAATGCACCAGTCGAGCGACCACAGTGCATAAAGAAAAACCAGTCAATTACTTTTTTAAAGTCGCATAAGACGTACCTACCTACAGGGATTGAAAGAAATCATATTCAAACATTTTATTTCTGGACTAAAATATTTTTACAGGTCTGCCAGAGTTTTAGAAAAAAATCTTAATGTGAAGAATTCATTTAATGTGAGGTCGAGCCGGCTTTGAAAGGAATTAACCATCCCGCTGGTTATGAATAATATCCTTTAGAGGTTTTCCCAGCAGTGAATTTCATTCGGCTGTGATAAACAAACAAATATTAAGGGGCAATCCTACACAAACCGACCTAGTCCCAAACTAAGCAAAGCTTATACTATGGGTACTAGACGACAATATAATATACATAATATGTACATAATATCGGTACCTTAGTTCACACTCGTACTAATTACAATTATTTTCCCTATGAAATTTAGACCACATCCCAGTCAACAATTTCTGTCCTATGACGTAAATCATGACGTCATTTTTTGGTGATTTTTTTCAATTTTACGTCTTATGGAAATAAATGACGTCAAAAATGACGTCAAAAGTTTTCGTATGTCGGCATACGCCTAAAAGTGACGTCGCTGATCACGTCATAAATTATTGTGTTCCGTCATAGGTCTGATAATGACGTTGCAAATCACGTCGTGATTCGCGTGTTACGTCAGTGGTTTATAAACGACGTCAAAAATCACGTCGAAAGTTTTTGTATGTCGGCATACGCCTAAAAGTGACGTCGCTGATCACGTCGTAAATAATTGTGTTCCGTCATAGGTCTGACAATGACGTTGCAAATCACGTCGTGATTTGTCGTGTTCCGTCATAGGTCTGACAATGACGTTGCAAATCACGTCGTGATTTGTCGTGTTTCGTCAGTGGTTTAAAAGCGACGTCGTAAATCACGTCGAAAGTTTTCGTATGTCGGCATACGCCTAAAAATGACGTCGCTGATCACGTCGTAAATTATTGTGTTCCGTCATAGGTCTGATAATGACGTTGTAAATCACGTCGTGATTCGCGTGTTTCGTCAGTGGTTTAAAGACGACGTCAAAAATCAAGTCGAAATTTTTCATATGTCGGCATACGCCTAAAAGTGACGTCGCTGATCACGTCATACATTATTGTGTTCCGTCATAGGTCTGATAATGACTTTGCAAATCACGTCGTGATTTGTCGCGTTTCGTCAGTGGTTTAAAAACGACGTCAAAAATCACGTCGAAATTTTTCGTATGTCGGCATACGCCTAAAAGTGACGTCGCTGATCACGTCGTAAATTATTGTGTCCCGTCATAGGTCTGACAATGACATTGCAAATCACGTCGTGATTTGTCGTGTTCCGTCATAGGCCTGATAATGACTTTGCAAATCACGTCGTGATTTGTCGTGTTTCGTCAGTGGTTTAAAAACGACGTTGTAAATCACGTCGAAAGTTTTCGTATGTCGGCATACGCCTAAAAGTGACTCGCTGATCACGTCATAAATTAATGTGTTCCGTCATAGGTCTGATAATGACTTTGCAAATCACGTCGTGATTTGTCGTGTTTCGTCAGTGGTTTAAAGACGACGTCAAAAATCACGTCGAAAGAATTCGTCTGTCGGCATACGCCTAAAAGTGACGTCGCTGATCACGTCATAAATTAATGTGTTCCGTCATAGGTCTGATAATGACTTTGCAATTCACGTCGTGATTTGTCGTGTTTCGTCAGTGGTTTAAAAACGACGTCAAAAATCACGTCGAAAGTTTTCGTTTGTCGGCATACGCTTAAAAGTGACGTCGCTGATCACGTCATAAATTATTGTGTTCCGTCATAGGTCTGACAATGACATTGCCAATCACGTCGTGAATTGTCGTGTTCCGTCATAGGTCTGATAATGACTTTGCAAATCACGTCGTGATTTATCGTGTTTTGACAGTGGTTTAAAAACGACGTTGTAAATCCCGTCGAAAGTTTTCGTATGTCGGCATACGACTAAAAGTGACGTCACTGATTACGTCATAAATTATTGTGTTTCGTCATTGGTCTGATAATGACGTTGCAAATCACGTCGTGTTTCGCGTGTTTCGTCAGTGGTTTAAAGACGACGTCAAAAATCAAGTCGAAATTTTTCGTAGGTCGGCATACGCCTGAAAGTGACGTCGCTGATCACGTCATAAATTATTGTGTTCCGTCATAGGTCTGATAATGACTTTACAAATCACGTCGTGATTTGTCGTGTTTCGTCAGTGGTTTAAAAACGACGTCAAAAATCACGTCGAAAGTTTTCGTCTGTCGGCATACGCTTAAAAGTGACGTCGCTGATTACGTCATAAATTATTGTGTTTCGTCATTGGTCTGATAATGACGTTGCAAATCACGTCGTGATTCGCGTGTTTAGTCAGTGGTTTAAAGACGACGTCAAAAATCACGTCGAAACTTTTCGTATCTCGGCATACGCCTAAAAGTGACGTCGCTGATCTCGTCGTAAATTATTGTGTTCCGTCATAGGTCTGACAATGACATTGCAAATCACGTCGTGATTTGTCGTGTTCCGTCATAGGTCTGATAATGACTTTGCAAATCACGTCGTGATTTGTCGTGTTTCGTCAGTGGTTTAAAAACAACGTCAAAAATCACGTCGAAAGTTTTCGTATGTCGGCATACGCCTAAAAGTGACTCGCTGATCACGTCATAAATTATTGTGTTCCGTCATAGGTCTGATAATGACTTTGCAAATCACGTCGTGATTTGTCGTGTTTCGTCAGTGGTTTAAAAACGACGTCAAAAATCACGTCGAAAGTTTTCGTATGTCGGCATACGCCTAAAAGTGACTCGCTGATCACGTCATAAATTATTGTGTTCCGTCATAGGTCTGATAATGACTTTGCAAATCACGTCGTGATTTGTCGTGTTTCGTCAGTGGTTTAAAAACGACGTCAAAAATCACGTCGAAAGTTTTCGTATGTCGGCATACGCCTAAAAGTGACGTCGCTGATTACGTCATAAATTATTGTGTTTCGTCATTGGTCTGATAATGACGTTGCAAATCACGTCGTGATTCGCGTGTTTAGTCAGTGGTTTAAAGACGACGTCAAAAATCACGTCGAAACTTTTCGTATCTCGGCATACGCCTAAAAGTGACGTCGCTGATCTCGTCGTAAATTATTGTGTTCCGTCATAGGTCTGACAATGACATTGCAAATCACGTCGTGATTTGTCGTGTTCCGTCATAGGTCTGATAATGACTTTGCAAATCACGTCGTGATTTGTCGTGTTTCGTCAGTGGTTTAAAAACAACGTCAAAAATCACGTCGAAAGTTTTCGTATGTCGGCATACGCCTAAAAGTGACTCGCTGATCACGTCATAAATTATTGTGTTCCGTCATAGGTCTGATAATGACTTTGCAAATCACGTCGTGATTTGTCGTGTTTCGTCAGTGGTTTAAAAACGACGTCAAAAATCACGTCGAAAGTTTTCGTATGTCGGCATACGCCGAAAAGTGACATTCAGCCATTTTGGGCTCTGAGACATGGAAAAATTTCGGAGGCGTGAAATGTATGTCAATATAATACCTCATTTTTATTAATGTGTCCTATAAAACATGTTAAAATAAGCATGTTTTGTTATTGAAACTTTCTGGCTCAGAATAATATTTATAGAGATATTGAGGTTTTTAAGGTAATATGCTTGCTGAAAATAATTATATGGTACATGGGTCGAAAACCGAAAACTGCAGGTTAGGTTGTACTATTATCTATTCTGTGGGTTAGGTTAGGTTTGTTTTTTGACCATGTATAGCGGAGCGTCAAAATGCTTGCTTACATGGATCCTCGTAAATAGTCTACTATAGGTTACATACATCAAAATATGTTATGCATTTGAACCCGGTCTCGGTAAAAATATCGATCTGAGAGAAAAAGTTTAAAGAATAAAATATGCTTAATTTAGCGTAATCTACAAGATTCAATCTAATTTAAGCCCAAACCAACGAAAAAAACCTTTTGGTCGTAAATTTTCCAAGTCCTAAAACTGACCACCGACCATCTTTCTTTTACAATCCTTTGAAAAATTTGTTTTTAGAAGTATAAACAAACTTTGCCCTTCCCTTAATTCAACGAATGAAAGTGCGGCGTTATTAACGCACGCGACCAATTTTTCCCGTTCCGACCAATCACTCGTCATCCAGCCACATTGTATAGTCGTTTCCGGGGTCACTTAAGTGTTTTGTAATTCGCGTTAAACTATAACCCCTACTTCAAGTGTATAAAAATTAGTATGAAAAACTGAGAACAAATATTTTATTATTATTTTATCGGTCATTTTAGCAAACAGAAGCTGAATATAAAATGCACAACAACCGTTTTTATTTTCGCGCCAAAGAGCGCGCGTCGCATATAGGGATGTCCCACACGTTTACTTGATGGGGTAGCTGTCGGTCGATATTCGATAGTAAAATGGAAATTTTAACCACCAAACTCGTACACATTTGTAACTAAAACGAAAGATCGCTGCCAATAGTGTTAAGTTTTTCGTTGAAAATGTAATAAACACAGTAAAATATTATAGTGATATTACGCTAATATCTCCCACTTTTACCTTCGAATTCCTAAAAAAACGTGTGTGTTAGTTTGACCAAATGTCAGTCTGTCCGTATGAAATAAATAAAAACCAGCCAAGTGCGAGTATGACTCGCGCACCGAGGGTTCCATAAAAACGCATATCCCATCTTAACAGGCCGGGTTAAGTTAAGTTTGCACCTGGCAAATTTCTTGGTTATAGGCCAAAACGGAAAGTACCCTATACATTTTGATTCCCTTGTGTCACATATCCGTTTTTTTGCGGCATAAATGGCCGTATCTTTTTTTCTTTAACTAGAAGTTAGATTTTTCGGCAGCTTCAAACCCAAAAAAAAATCAACGAGGGAACGCTGCCAGCCTTTTGGGCACCATGGCGCGGGGGCCTATTTAGGGCCTGGCAAAAACGGAACCCTTATAGTTTCATCATGTCTGTCCGTCCGTATATCACAGGCATTTTACTAAAAAAACGACAAGAGGAACATTGATGAAATTTGGAGTATAGGTGTCTCGTAGAAGCCGCTACTTAGTTTTGTAGTCAAATAATAAAAATAAAATATTTCTAGTAGTACCAGTTAGTTAACTGAACGAACGACGAAAATGGTTTCGAATAAGAGCGGTCATTAGGTACGTATATGGGGCACACGCAATTACCAACAAATTAATCTTTGCACTTTCTAAATTGGACCTGAAAAAAAAAAGCCGAATTTGTTTTTGTATTAACGGACGAAAGATTTATTTTTGTTTTTAGTTAGCAGTACACAAAAAGTAATCACTAAAAAAAAAGTACTGACGAAACACAAATGTTTAGTCACGGCCCTTATTTGTTAGGGTTCCGTAACCAAAGGGTAAAAACGGGATCCTAATTACTAAGACTCCACTGTCAGTCTGTCTGTCTATCTGTCACCAGGCTATATCTCATGAACCGTGATGGCTAGACAGTTGAAATTATCAAAGATGATGTATTTCTGTTGCTGCTGTAATAACAAATACAAAAACAGAAAAAAATATTTAAGTGGGGCTCCCATACCTACAACAAACGTGATTGGTTGCGTTAACTATGCACCTCATTAATATCCGGCGCCGTACGTACCAGTAGCAATGCAAACATAACTTAACCCGGCCAGTCATGATGGGATAAGTGTTTGTACGGAACCCTTGATGCGCGAGCCAGATTAGCACTTGTATCTTGTCAAATTAATTAATGTAGTATTTAACTGGGGCATTAGTTCCACATTTGAGGCCTTCAAATATGCAGTTGTTTTTTTAGCGGTATGTGCAGACGCGTTATCGTGGTGAAGCACGATATTGCTACGGGGCCGCTTTTCGCGAACTTTATCGAAGATTCTTGGCAAACAGCTATTTGCATACCAATCTGCAGTGACTGTCCTTTGTTCTTCCAGTGCTACAGTTGCGTAATGTCCTGTTTCGCCAAAAAACGAAGCAACCATTTTTTCCCCAGTGCTCCGAATTTTCTTAACTTTGGTAGGCAAATCTTCAAAAGGAAAGACCCATTCCGCCGACTGGCTTTTTCTTTCTGGCTCCAAGCAGTACACCCATGTTTCGTCACCTGTCACGATATTTACAGCCAACGATTGTCCTCCGTAATTTTTTTTTACGGCTCCAGTCTACACGCTGTCGTTTCTGGTCTTCCGTTAGATCGTGCGGTATCCATCGAGTGCATAGTTTCCGCACCTTCAAATGTGCATGCAATATCTTTTGCACTTGGCTCATTCCAATGCTTAGTAAGGAATGAATTTGCTGACAAGTAATTTTTTTGTCAGTTTCGATCAATTGTCGTACGACTTCAATATTAGTTTTGGTAACCGCAGTTGCTGGCCGACCGTCATGTACATCGTCATGGAGGTGATCACGACCACGTTTAAATTCATTAAACCACGAATACACAGAGCTACGACGTGGGGCTTCATCACCAAATACTAGTTGAAGCCTTTGACAGCACTCTTGTTGACTTGAGCCACAACGAAAATCGTAATAAATCATAACCGAAAATTTTCACGCTTTAAATTCATTTTTGTAGCAACGGACAAATTTCAAAACGGCGCCTCATTGAAAAAACAAATGACAGCCTTGCAATTTAAAAAGTTACTAGTTCCCAGAGTTATTTTTAAAAATTTCATGATTATTTCATTTGTACTTGTTTTATAAGTGGCCAGTTCCAGAAACTTTCAGTATGCCCCACGTAATTCTAAGTTACGCCACAGATTAGCAGAACCCAAAAATGGCGGACAGCGTTTTTAACTGTTCATAAAATTTCAAATTTTCAATTAATAAAATTTAGCTTACTAGCTTTCACAAAAATACAAGACATTATTTTAGAGCTAGTAAGATCAATATTAACTATTTCAAATATATTTCAAAACTGGGTCTACTAGCCTATTGCGTTAGCGCACTCGGTGAGCGGGGCGGAGGCGCGCGGGCGGCGCTGCGCGTCTCGCCGCACACCTCTCCGCCTTGATTCGGCCGGAACGTCGGAAACTATCGCCTTAAATTTTTTGAACAAAACAAGAATCGACAAATAAAAAACTGAAAAGCCAAAAATAACCCGTTCATGTACGGATTACATTTGAATCACCTTTTGATGCCGGTGCCAAACCACTTAATTATAACTTTGAAAACAGATGCCGCCCATGAAGCCTTTAATGATTACTGTATATTTTATATTCACGAGTATTTTGTTTACATATTTGGTATTTACGAGTATTTCTGTTCGATAAAGAGTTTACGTGAGGTTTGGCACCGACTTCAAAATGTAATCTGTACATTAACGGGATATTCAAATGTAATCCGAAAATGTGATTCAAATGTAATCTAATACACATGAATGCAGACAAACATAATTATGGGTCAAACTGAGATCCTCTTTTTTAAGTCGATTAACGTTAATCTTCTCCTAAGTGTAACAAATTCTTTTCTGAAAACCGCATCAAAATCGGTTCAGCCAAACGCGAGATAATCGCGGACAAACATAAATACTTATATACATAGATATATACAATATACATACATTCCTCCTGTTTTAACTTTACAAGACAAAAACGCACACCACACCACATGAACTGCGGAAAATCAAATCAAATCACTCTGCTGCGCTGCGACTACCGCGACGCGAGTCAAATGCGAGTGACATATAAACAAAATCGTACGTAAAATCGCAACACAGAACGACTCGTTCTATCTCTGTCAAACTCAAATTAAACGGTTAATTTTGTTAAACAGAAACGGAATTTGCTAAATAACGGTATTATGTGAATAACGTTATAATACCGGTAAACGAAACCACTACCAATATTCATTTTGGTTTAGCGTCACGTGACCAATAACGGTAATACAAAAATAACGGTATCCGATCCCTGAGTTCTTACATTTATATATTAAAGTTTACGCTAGGTTTGTCACCGACTTCGAAGGGTGAGTCAAATGTAATCTGTACTTGAACGGGTTATTGTTGGCTTTTTAGTTTTACTGATGTCGGTTCCTTTTTATGTAATTTTTTTTTTTTTTTTGCTTTTTAGTGATTCATATAAAAGTTCTAGTGGCTATCTGTGGTGTTCATCATCAGTTTCCTTACACCAAATCCTATTTACTGAATGTAAATTCTTGACTTTATCAATAAATTACCGAAAGCGCCGTACATGTCCCTATAACATTTGAAGAGTTCCCTCGATTTCTCCAAGATCCCATCATCAGATCCCGACTTAGTGCCAACGGGACCAACTCGGAGTTATACCCTTTCGATTTAAAAAAATAAAATTGAAAATCGGTTCACGGTTAAAATTAGTTCGAATTGAGAACCTCCTCCTTTTTTGAAGTCGGTTAAAAAGTAAGACCCTATACAGATTGATAGGTATATTACTTTGGAATTTATGCAATTTGTTTTTATTCATTTTGTTTAAGTAACATCATTATTTATATACATTAAAATGATGATATTCGTTTTATGAAAAATTAAAATTCACTAATTGTTTTTATGACAATCATTACACACCCATTTAACCGACTTCAAAAAAGGAGGAGGTTCTAAATGTGTCGGTTTTTGTTTTTTTTATTATTTTTAGAAATAAATTATTTAAATTTAAAACCTAATCCTATAGTTTGTCAAGTTTCGTTTCTTTGTGTTGTGTTAGGTGGACATTATATAAAATACCTACTCAGTGTCATGTTTATCTGTCCTGGAATTATTATAAATTTTAAGAAATAAAAACAATACTTATTTGATGCGCTGGAAATATTTGTTACGAGCGTTAATGTATCGATATCGAATTAGTTATCGTTGGCGGCTGGCGCATCCCTCACGCGTACCTACGCAAGTCTATACTTGTTCAGTTCACTTCACTTCACTGTTTCGGTTAGAATTAGCAGGGTATCGCATTAATTGAAATTGAAATTAAAAATGAATTTAACTTTCGCTTGACCCGTTTGATATCACGTATGGAAGACAGGTGACTAAATTAATGTATTATAATGTATTGGTCTTTGAATTGACTCATTTGTTAACGGGCAATCAAATCTTAAGTACCGAGTGAGCAAGTCTTTGTCTTGTTGTGTTGTAAAATTTGTTTGTAAACCTTTAGGTTGTGTGTGTGTGTCCTGCTTGTGCATTATATCGTGGCAGAAGGTGGCGAAGAACAGAACATCGTTATTGTGAGCAGCACAATGGTTGACACCTAAAAAAACAGACGGATTTTGGCCAAGATTCAAGCAAACCGATCCGATAATCAACATGGCAGTTAATAACCCTGAAGAGAAAATTTTATGAAACAGGTAAGTAAGCTCATTTGTGTGTGTGCAAATTAATCTTCTTTCTTTCATTCAGTCATTAAGAGCTTCGATCTTGTTGGTGGAGTTATCGCCACTCTTCCTGTTCGTTTTTAGTCTCTTTAATTTAAGGTTAATTATTTACTATTTAAATTGTTTTAGTGGTGCGTAAACCGAGTCTGTGAGCCGATGCCCGGGCAGGGGACCATTGAGAACAAGCCAGAAGAACCGCCGGCGCGGCCTCGCTGGGAGGAGTGGGGCGCGTGGACCGGCTGCAACGCCGACTGCGGCTACGGGCTACGTACGCGGTCCCGACGCTGCTGGTACAAGGGTAACTATTTATCTTTATACTACTGCTAGCGAAGGTAGACGAAACAGAACTAGCTTTTGTAAATATGTTTATCGATTCTGTGACTTCGGGATTATATTCTTTCGATTTCCAACATTATGGATAACAACCATTAATGACCATAGTTATGCAGAAAGCGACCAGTGTAGATTTTTTGTCAAAGTGACTTAAGTCTTACTTAATCAACGAATGAGTTTGGTCACTTTTTGCATTATGAAAAAAAATCTTTGGTCGCTTTCTGCATAACTATGGTCATTTATTCATTTAGACTTTTCTTCTTCATTCTAGACTTTGTGTTTTAATCTTATGACATTTGAATTTAATAGATACTGTGCTATTTACCCATTTTAATAAAATATTATTACAAATTATTTTTAATGCTCTTTTTGTTTCAGGAACTGTAAAGAAACACTTCAAATTACCTGCTGATACATCAATTGAAAAGGATATGAAAGTGACACTTCGATGAAAACTGAATAGTTCTTCTAACAAAGACAATTAATAATTATATGGGTTTCTTACATGTTATTTTACCATTAGCTCACGTGTTTTGATTTAGTAAGCGATTTTAGATTTAGTCTTTACTTTAGTAAGTTGTTCATATTTAATTAGTGTTTTACTGTATAGTAGAGTAACTTCCGTGGGACTTGGTTCCATCTGGTATGTACTTGTTCGGTATGTAGTTTCACTTACTTATTAGCAGCTGTTAGGTTAGGCCTGTAGAATAATTAATAACCCCTCTGGTTAAATTTGATACCCAGTACTGTAATTCACTTGCAGGTGGATACATTAATAGCTAACATACCTGGGGGATAGTGATAACGAAGATAGATATGATAAGAAGACTAATTTTTTACATTAAGACTCCTGTCTTTTGCTAATTAGCTGTATTTTGTTAGGTTAGGCCTGTTGAATAATTTAATTACTAACCCATCTGGCTAAGTTTGATAGTTTTTATTATTATTGAATTGTGATATGTATTATATTGATTGTTGCCTATCTCTTTCTCTGTTGGTTTTTGCATTTTCATGTGTATTATTGTATAGTTATACTCCTTTGTATTGTACATGTTGCTTAGTTTTTCTACCATTTACATTTGTGTTTAGCACACATTTGCTCAAAGGTTAACTGGAAGAGATCCCTTAAAGGGATAAGTTCGCCTTTGTATGTACACAGGCGACATTTGTAATGTGTTTTTCTTGTTTTTATGTACAATAAAGTGTTTACATACATACATACATAATGTAGTAGATTTTTGTTGTAGATTATATTTTGTGTTTTCTGTGAGAGATTTTATAAATGAATTTTTGAATTAATAAATATGTTTATTGCATACACTTGTTTTGTTTCAGATACGATTCTTTCTTCGTACACAGACGTCAACGGGATGGCATGACGTTGACAAACGTGTACCCTATGACGTCGACACATGTCTACCCGATGACGTCTTAGTAGTGGCGTCACGCGACGTCTATTACCGACGTCGTAATGACGTCATGCGACGTGAAATGATGACGTCATGTGACGTCCATTAAAGACGTCATCTCAATGACGTCGCGTGACGTCTATTAAAGACGTCATCCCAACGACGTCATGCGACGTGATCTAATGACGTCGCGTGACGTCTATTAAAGACGTCATACTAACGTCATCCCAACGACGTCATGCGACGTGACCTAATGACGTCGCGTGACGTCTATTAAAGACGTCATACTAACGTCATCCCAACGACGTCATGCGACGTGACCTAAAGACGTCGCGTGACGTCTATTAAAGACGTCATACTAACGTCATCCCAACGACGTCATGCGACGTGAACTAATGACGTCGCGTGACGTCTATTTAAGACGTCATACTAACGTCATCCCAACGACGTCATGCGACGTGACCTAAAGAC
Organism: Apotomis capreana; assembly: GCA_947623375.1. NCBI lineage: Eukaryota > Metazoa > Arthropoda > Insecta > Lepidoptera > Tortricidae > Apotomis > Apotomis capreana. Next base: position 4,508,336 of record OX392501.1, read on the forward strand.
GTCGCGTGACGTCTATTAAAGACGTCATACTAACGTCATCCCAACGACGTCATGCGACGTGAACTAATGACGTCGCGTGACGTCTATTTAAGACGTCATACTAACGTCATCCCAACCACGTCATGCGACGTGAACTAATGACGTCGCGTGACGTCTATTAAAGACGTTATGCCAACGTCATCCCAATGACGTCATGCGACGTGAACTAGTGACGTCGTGTGCCGTCCATTAAAGACGTTATACCAACGTCATCCCAATAACGTCATGCGACGTGACATACGACGTCGTGTGACGTTTGTAAACTTGTACAAATAACGTCATGCGATGACGTCATTTATGACGATAAATTTGTGACATCGTCACGTGAAACATGACGTCTGGTCTTACGTCTTAAACGACGTCTTTCTACGACGTCTTTAATCACGTCAACATATGTATCAAAATGACGTCAATAGGTGACGTCATTTATGACGATAAATTTGTGACATCGTCACGTGAAACATGACGTCAGGTCTTACGTCATAAACGACGTCTTTCTACGACGTCTTTAATCACGTCAGCATATGGATTAAAATGACGTCAAGTGGTGACGTCATTAATGACGATAAATTTGTGACATCGTCACGTGAAACATGACGTTGGCAATCACGTGATGCGACGTCTAAAATGCCCAATAATTCACGTCAATAATGACGTGACCTTGTTGTTTGGGATAGAGTTGTGCACTGAGGTCCTAATCCTAATCCCAAATAAATGACGCTCTAAGGTATCGATATATAAATACATATTACAAGTAGATAACATCCATGACCCAGGAACAAATATTCAAGTTAATCACACAAATATTTACCCTGGCCAGGATCCGGACCCAGGTCCGCCGGTTCAATGGCCAGGTGTGCGACAAACTGCGCCAACCACGTCGCTAAACGAGGACGAGCAGTTAGGATAATGTGGTGAGTCTTAAAAAAATAATAAATAAATATCGAACAACCTCACACAAATCGATCTAGATTCGAACCCGGCACCGCCGGCTCAGTAGGCAGGTGTCTAGAAACTGCGCCAAACGCGTCGGCTTGTCTTGGGTTTTCTATCCAATGTAATTGTATGCTACGAGACGGAGTGTCATCTAGCGGCGATACTCAGTCATAAAACGGAGGCGCGATGTGTGCTGTGCGCGGCCATGACGTTGCGATTAGCATAATTCATCCGTCGCTCGTTCGGATTAAATGATTCGTCACACGGCGAGCGGAAAACGTTGGCGGTTTCTAGACTGCAGACTTGACTGTAGACTAGATTTAATTTATAACCAAGTTTAAAAATAGTTCTCGATTTTTACATGCTTTTTACAGTACTGTTAGTCCATTGAATGAGTCCCTCCAAGGGGGGTCTAGAGTGCGTGAGTTAGTAACGTAAGATGTTTCTTCGGAAACATGTCAAGAGTCCCTAGGTAATAAACATACTAAAACCCCGGGACACTAGGAGGAGCCCCGGAGTGGGGGGAGGGGGGGAAAGGGTCCATTTTTTCATTTTTCGCTTAAATCTCAAAAACGGTACATGTTAGAGAAAAACTTTCAAGGAAAAGTTGAAAGGCCATAAAATTATCTACAAGTTGTACTTAAATATTTTTTTTCTATTCGCAGCCGTTTTCGAGCTACATCCCATGAAAGGTGAATAATTCGAAAACTACCCTTATATAATATTTTGACAATCGATTCCTCCTAAAGGCTTCCATGGAGGAATGTGTTTTTTTTACCAATTATAGACCTAATTAAGAGCAATCTATCAGTACCGGTCACAAGTTGCACTTTTGAGCTTTTTGCAAGAAAAAAAATAAAAAGGTCAAGTTGCGTAACTACCCTAATATAATATTTTGACAATCAATTCCTCCTAAAGGCTTCCATGGAGGAATGTGTTTTTTTTACCAATTATAGACCTAATTAAGAGCAATCTATCAGTACTGGTCACAAGTTGCACTTTTGAGCTTTTTGGAAGAAAAAAAATAAAAAGTTCAAGTATCGTAACTACCCTAATAAAATTCAATTCCCCGTAAACGCCTCCGTGGTGGAATCTGGTATTTTTATCAATGATAGACCTAATTATGAGCAATCTATCTGTACCGGTCACAAGTTGCACTTTTGAGTTTTTTTGGAAGAAGAAATAAAAAGATCAAGTTCAGTAACTCAAACTACCCTAATATAATATTTTGACAATCGATTCCTCCTAAAGGCTTCCATGGAGGAATGTGTTTACTTTACCAATTATAGACCTAATTAAGAGCAATCTATCAGTACCGGTCACAAGTTGCACATTTGAGTTTTTTGGAAGAAAGAAATATTTTTTGATCGATTGATGTGATAAACATGGGTATGTAGTATGGGGAAATTGTTTGAGCCAAAATCATTTTTTACTGCGTGTAACTCAGAAACGGTAGGATATAGGAAAAAAATATTTAGGTACAACTTGTAGATAATTTTATGGCCTTTCAACTTTTCCTTGAAAGTTTTTCTCTAACATGTACCGTTTTTGAGATTTAAGCGAAAAATGAAAAAATGGACCCTTTCCCCCCTCCCCCCACTCCGGGGCTCCTCCTAGTGTCCCGGGGTTTTAGTATGTTTATTACCTAGAGACTCTTGACATGTTTCCGAAGAAACATCTTACGTTACTAACTCACGCACTCTAGAACTTTTTATTCAATGGACTATGTGCCGTAACTTCGGGATTCTTTCACTCCGTCAGCGTATCACATATGATTATTGTATTTATTAAGCGGTTTATACACTCATGTGAAATTGCCAGGAACGGCCCGACATGTTTCGAACGGAGCTCTTCATCATAATTAAATATGTCTTACGTAAGTTTTAACCCTTAAGAGCATTTTATTTCTGAAATGACGTACCTAATTAGCAACGATAAACGTCAGTTTGAGATTTCGGGACAATCTTGACTCGGGATCTCGGGAGTCTTTATTGACAATATTCAGATGACAATATTCAGATTTTGACTTGTATCATTTCAGTAACGTGTAAATATACATCATCATACATTTAAGGATTACTAAGGTGTAGTATGTATTTTTGGGATCAACGATGGTTTTGCCCTTACGGTCTTTACTGGGCCCTCCGTGCAAGTGTTTGCGCTCTCTACGTTTGTAAGTATTAAGAATGGTAAATATATCCTAGTTTAGTTTATGACAAATGGACTATTTAACGGGTAATTTTGTCTTCCCGACTGCTTTTCGTTTTAGCTACTGGTTTTTTCAGTGAAACTGTAACTGTTTAGAACCTGCTAGGTTTAGGTAGAGGACTGAGTTCTACACAACGACTAAAAAGTGTACAAAAAAGTTATGGCTCGCGGAAATGTATGTTGGAAAATCATTGCGAAACATTTCGAAATGTCAACTGTTTCAGAACAATAGTTATGTGAACCGGAGGTATGCACTGTACGGCAATTATACATTTGGTATAACCATCAAAAGCTAGACTAGAACTCCTCCTCCTCCTCTTATCCTTAGCCTTACTCCAAATTAACCGGCCGCGTCGACCAATGTTAATTACGTAAATTAGAACATCGGCTAGTTACAAATTGAGTTTATAATAATCCTCGGAGATTCGGGCGAGGCCGGGGATAAATCTCTGTTTAGTTCTCGAGATATCGTCCAACTTCGAGCGCTCTGTAATGTAAACATAGCGAGTGCGCGGGCGCACAGGCAAATGCGATACGACATGATCATTTTAAAATTACTACCGACTGATATTGAATACGAATTTTACATGGTTAATATATTTCCTACGGGATGGGGAAGCTTTTTAGGGTTCCGTACCCAAAGGGTAAAAACGGGACCCTATTACTGAGACTTCGCTGTCCATCCGTCCGTCCGTCTGTCACCAGGCTGTATCTCAAGAACGGTGATAGCTAGACAGTTGAAATTTTCACAGATGATGTATTTCTATTGCCGCTATAACAACAAATACTAAAATTTAAGGGGGGCTCCCATACAACAAACTTGTTTTATGGTACGGAACCCTTCATGCGCGAGTCGCACTCGCACTTGCCAATCTTTTTATGTTACTTACATTTTTGGGGAATATTACTACTCGAAAACGGCTGAACCGCTTTGGCTATTTTTTTTTGTTTCAAATACCTATACTTTCTAGTTGGTCCCATTCCCATTGTCATAAAGCATAGCATAACATCGTTTCGTTGAGTTATTCTTTTGTTAAAAAAATATTGCACTACCAGTTACCACTTCGTTCAGTAGCGTAACAATCACAATACAATTTTAATTTAACTCTTTTAGACTGGGTGTTGATGAACTTAAATACTTTCACATATTAGATGGTATTTACACATACAGTAGACGATAAAATAAGTGTGACGATTGTATTATCGGCGAAACTATCTTTCTTGTTCTACTGAACTAGGCTATGGTCTTATTCGAGTGGTATGAACATTGATATTCTTGTACCCATCTGAGTGATGGTACCGACCGTTAGGTACATAAAACACATGCTGACCGATGTCAATCCGAGCCGCCAAACTATTTAGTGTTTGGGCGTTTCTTTGTCCTTGATATTTTTCGAAAAAAACGGCTATAGGTACTTGGATAAATATTAAAGAATGTATAAGTTAAAATGCAGCCATATTTTAGTTTGTCTTGTACTATACTGAAAATAAAACTGAACCAGAACCTCAGACAGTAGTCTTAGTAATTAGGGTCCCCTATGGGTACGGAACCCTAAAAAGGTCTTCATAATATTGACGTTGTCACTGACGTGACGTCAGTCAATGGAGAAGCGCTCCGCGACAATAAACGGCTGGCTATTTGGCAGCGGCGCCGATAGCCCGGCTCCTCGACTAGACAACAACAAGCCAACTATCGGGTACCTACCTATCAATATCTAGAGATGTCCATGCAACTAGAGATCTGTCGTTCCTGAGAGCGTTTCCCGATTTGTAAGGGAGAGACGAGAACGTTCTACATAGAACAATACAAATGAGGAAAACTGATGAAAGATTCTTGAGAAGAAATTCTCGGATTCGGCACATCACTACATGAAATATGTAGGTATCTACCTACAGTGTTAACGCCAAGTAGGCTTTTCTTAAAGTAGAGTAAAGTAACATAGATCTTTAACGTATCCATGACCATAATTCAATTAATTGACTTAAATTCAGGCTTTATTAACTTTCTTACAAAATTTTAATTGCCAGTAATGTACAGTCACAGATCATATAATACTAGGTACAGTAAAGTAAATTGACAAGTGAGTGTTAAACGACAGCGTGATATGAGTAACGACAATTACGCTGTACACCCACTACATTGAATGTTCGGATTTAAGAAATTGAATTGTGCAGTTAATTTACACAATTATGATAAGCTAATACATGCAAACAATTACTAATGGATCATATTATTATCAGTTTTAATACATGCCTGCATGCCGGTAACAGGCTGTATATATCGCGGATTAGCAAATCAAAATTATTATTTTAAATATGGATTTCCGCAAAGTAACGCCTGATACAATTAATTTGTTATAATTCGTTTTAATAATGTAAGCATAAGTACGGCAGTAAATATTTAACGAATATCTTTCTAGAGATAACCTATGGTACTGAAGTCTTTTATTCTATGACTAGATGACCCGGTGAACTTCGTATCACTTACCTTTTAATATAAACCATATGTATTTCAGAGTCGGTAACTTTATAATGGCATAATCAGTAGTCTAAGTATCGGCTCCATAGTATGCGAAAAGAGTGAGCAAATCACGCACGTGTGCGTGCATGTGTACATGTCCATAATGTTCATAATTATTTTGCATGTCACATTATATTAGATTATAGACACTTATGTTAACAAATAAGGTACCAGCCTTCTTTTTTTCGGTCTGTATCGACTGCGCCACATTACTAAACGTAATAGTAGTATAGTAACCTGGCAACACTGACTGTCAGTGTCACTGTCACCGAACTTTCCAAGAAAATATAATTTATATTTCACAACTATTTTTCAAAACTTATAATTGATTTTTAACAATGCATTTTCCCTTTTGTAAAAAGTGGATAGAACGGCAGAACAACAAAAGTACCTGTCCTAGTTGCACAAATAAATTGTTGAGATACGACGAATGTTTCACAATAACCACTGATACGCTCAAGTTTTCAATCAAGTGCGGTCACAATTTGAACCGAATAATACGAATTAATAGGGCTAATGAACAAAAAAGATTGAAACTACAACTGTTATTAAAACCGAAATTCGTCTCAACAATGCCATCATCATCATCTGAATAATTTTCAGAACTTAATAAGAACATTGAATAGTCACCCTATGTTGTACAACTAAAAAAAATAAGCCCATTTTAGAATTAAAGATGGTTGATATCACTGCTACACATATCGACACCCATTCAAAAAAGTGACGTCCGCCATCTTGGATTTCAAAATGGATGTCATTTTCATAATAGGAACCCCGAGCAACCTTGCAAATGACACCCATATCGATATTTAAGAAAAAATAATGTCCGCCATCTTGGATTTAAAAAAGGATGTCATTTTCGTAATCGTCACCCGAGGAACCTTGGAGATGACACCCATATCGATTTTTAAGAAAAAATAATGTCCGCCATGTTGGATTTCAAAATGGATGTCATTTTCGTAATCGGCACCCCGAGGAACCTTGGAGATGACACCCATATCGATTTTAAAGAAAAAACAATGTCCGTCATCTTGGATTTCAAAATGGATGTCATTTTCGTAATTGGAACCCCGAGGAACCTTGGAGATGACACTCATATCAATTTTTAAGAAAAAATCATGTCCGCCATCTTGGATTTCAAAATGAATGTCATTTTCGTAATCGGCACCCCGAGGAACCTTGGAGATGACACCCATATTGATTTTAGGAAAAAATAATGTCCGCCATCGTGGATTTCAAAATGGATGTCATTTTCGTAATCGGAACCCCGAGGAACCTTGGAGATGACACCCATATCGATTTTAAAGAAAAAATAATGTCCGTCATCTTGGATTTCAAAATGGATGTCATTTTCGTAATCGGAACCCCGAGGAACCTTGGAGATGACACCCATATTGATTTTAGGAAAAAATAATGTCCGCCATCTTGGATTTCAAAATGGATGTCATTTTCGTAATCGGAACCCCGAGGAACCTTGGAGATGACACCCATATCGATGTTAAGAAAAAATAATGTCCGCCATCTTGGATTTCAAAATGGATGTCATTTTCATAATTGGAACCCCGAGGAACCTTGGAGATGATTCATCGGCCATCTTTGTTCATGTTCATTTCATCTCATGTTTTAATAATTTAATTTTTGTTTTTATTCATGGTTTTATTCTTTATAAAGTGAATATTATTATAAACTGACATTGGCAAAAGCCTCGAGCTGCCATTCCTTGATTTTTTAACCTTGGAGATGACACCCATGTCGATTTTTAAGAAAAAATAATGTGCGCCATCTTGGATTTCAAAATGGATGTCATTTTCGCACATTTGATCGACTTCGACGACTACAGTCCGATCAAAAAGAGTAGAAATAAAAACTGGCAATACTGTAGTGTCGTCCCCTTTTTCTTAGATCGATTAGAATTAGAAAGGAACGATTACAGTATTGCCACTTTTTAATTTCTACTCTTTTTGGTCGGACTGTATGTTAGGTCGTTTTCTCCTCGGCATGGTTAACAGTTTCAGTTTTTTTTTTTATTTGTCATTTTTCGTTTATTCTTATACTGATTTAGATCGTGTAAACCAAACTTTACTCTTTCAAGTATATTTCTGAACGCACCGAATACAACAACCATGTGTCATTATAGTATTGTCAATATTTTGCATGTTTAAAATATAAATACGCGATAATCTGACTATTATGCATATATGTTGTCGATTCCAAACCCTTATTTAATCTAGATCTACATGTAATTATTCCAAAAATACCGAACCGACGGGACAAACGTCATATGTTTGACGGGTAAGAACAGTTTGTATTTGTATGGGAAAAGAAAATTGTCGTTTTTACTATTTTCCTCTCATTTTTTCCATATTTTCCCACCGTTTAAACCTTCCCTGGACTTTCACGAATATTTCAAGACCAAAATTAGTCAAATCGGTTCAGCCGTTCTCGAGTTTTAGCGGGAGTAACGAACAGCAATTCATTTTTATTTATATAGATATTGAAGACCGTGAAACGATTCTCAAAAAATCATCATTTTAAACCAATCTATAAAATATATGAAGATTGAAAGATAGATCGATTAACAGTGTAACGTTTTCAGCAAGCGAAAGGGGAAATTTCAGTTCACTTCAAACATCGAAACTTAAATTTCAGCCAGGAGCCGTTATTCAATCGGGGCACTGGGGCATCGATCGCGCGTTGCATAACTCCAGCTAGTGCTATAGGCACCTACTGTGCCTAGGCGGAGCGGGGGACCTAAAGGTTGGGGCGCAGGGAGGCGAGGCAACCGGGAAATTCACTTTACTTTCAGTATCGAAGCTACATAAAATGGTAGTCAGCTTTTCTTTTGATATTCCGAGTTTGTCAGATAGGTCAGACATAATATTGTTGCATTGAAAAAGGACAAACATTAGGTATAGGTACTTAAAAATTCGCGATCCATGAATGTAGTTCAAAGTAAATCTTATTTTAAGGATAACTAAGAAGACGCATACTTATTTTGAGCAAATAAAAGAAAGGATAAAGTCATGTCTTACCACGAAGCGAAGTGAAGGAGAAAGCCCAAGAAAAGAAACGACTGGCGATTGCTACACCGACAAGAGCGCAGCTCTTAAATTGAAAAAGAGAAGTAAGATGCAAGAATATACTCGTGTTTATGTAGGTACTTAAATTAACAGAAAACAGGGGTAGATCAGTCGACACTGCGTCTATGCTACGTTTACACGCTTGCCAAGCCTCGGCAAGCCTACAGGACGCAGTTATATGTAAGAGTGAGCACGATGTAGTTCCATCTCACTTTAACATATGACTGCGTCCTGCACGCTTGCCGAGGCTTGGCAAGCGTGTCAAAGGAGTCAATGTGTTTTGATGATATCATAAACAAGCAATACCTATTTAAAAGTCCTCAGCCTGTCTAGCACAACTATGCTTCGCGACTCTTGTCGCGCGAGATAGCGCTACCCGTCACTCTCCCACATTACTGCACAGAAAGAGACGGGTAATTATCTCACGCGAGAAATAGTCGCGTATGACATTTATGCTAAAGTTGCTGCTCATTTCTTTCATTCCATCAGTGTCTAACTTTAGCCAGGGAGGGTAAACCTGTGATATTTTCAAATGACGCACACGATTGTCGCCACTGACCTTAAAAAAACGACTAATCCCGATTACAGAGCGTGGCCAGCGAAAGGTCGTATATTTGTATATACCTACCGAAGAAGCACCGCAGTAGAATTAACGCTATTAATCTTAGCAGCTAAGCGTTGCGGTTAGGTGTTGGGTTTCGCCCATCAGTCAGTGCGTCGCGGTGGCGCCGGGCGAGCTGGTGTTTATACCATTAAAACATAGGTATACATAGGTATTTTGTATATGTTTAATGTTTCAAAGTAAGTAATAACTTGGCCGAAGTATGGGTTTCCACAGCGAAGTGCCTCTAACACTATCATATTAGTTCAACTTCGGTCATCATCGCGAGTAGTGTGGAGCCACAAAAATAAACTATTCAAGATAGAATAGCATATAAGTATGGATGAGACGGCCAGCAGTTCACATGCCTAAATACGGTCTTAAATACTCAGGCTAGGGCTGGGTATCTTAGGTATGGGTATCGGAATTTCGGTATTTTAAAAATTAGCCGGAATAGCTTACCTTTCTTAATACAGACTGTGTGCCCCAGAGCAAGAGGCGCGCGGAAGTCAGATAAGTTGGTAGATAGAAAAGACGTGAAGGTCACAGAGTTGCAGAAAAAAAAAAGGAAAGGGCTAAGAGCCGGCCTATGGAGACCACGACCGTCTTGGTAAACTACCTCACATTAGGGAGCGATTATCTTGTAAAACAATAAATCATAGCATGGGTGAGTGCCCTAATACCGCAGAAAAGTATTGAAGTATAAAAAATCGTTCATTCATACACAGCCATTGAGTTCCATACCTACAAGATGTTTTCACGGCATGCATGCTAAAGTAATTCATTCACAAGTACATTCTTGTAGTACCTACTGTTGTTCAAACAAAAACACGCGATTCATAGAATTGAACCTCGTAGAAAAGTTGCCAACAGTAGTACCTACTTTCACGTTAGTTAAGTATTCTGACCTGAAACTTACGCTACATAAACTCGATTCACAACACACCTACGTGCCCAAAACAAACCACAATAGGACTGTGAGGGAAAAGTCACTAACTCGATTGGAGGAGTTTTGAGAAGTGGAATGATTTGCAGTTTCAGGCGCGTAAACTATTTAGTACTTAGCTAACTGCTAGGGATGAAGGCCTTTGCCCAGCAGTGGGACAGCACAGGCTAAAACAATGAGCCCAGTATTACACCGCTCCGCCCTTAGACTTCCGCACCGATGTTGCCCTTAGGCCACTCTATGTGTCGCTATTTATGGGGGCCCATCTAGCAGGAGGCGAGTCATCGTCAGCGTGACATATACAAGTGTTCAAATACCGTGATATTAAATTGGGCATTCCTTCCATCAGAATATCGGGCACGTGACGTCATTCTTTCCATACTTCTTAGAAAGTTAGGAAGTAAAAATTTATATTATTCTTGGACTTTCCTGATTTTAAAGGTTGCCATTAGCCGTCATGTGCCCCACAAAGTAGACGTGTGGAATGCCCCAAATAAAGTAAAAGTGGCTAGATTCACTTTTCACAATCCTTCAGATGTACAGCTTCTCACTGCACCTCCTCCCCCTGCGGGTAGGTCCCCCCCAGTTACGTAACTGTGACCTAGATCCGAGGAGCGCCTTCAGTGAGAGGGAGAGCATATAAAGCCTAGCAAAGAAAGTCGTATGTGTTATCTGATATTAAGTACTTGTGTCGTTTTAAAAGTAGTTACGTGACGTAGGGACGTCGAGTATGGATTTTTGCGGAATTTATTGCATAACAGACGCGCGGGGAGTACTTAAACATGCAAATTGGGGATAACTTTAATGAGTAGTTCGAATACTTAGGTAGTTAGATATATGTTGGACATGGTGATGTAACTGGATGGATATAACGTTGTAAATGGCTGTCGTGTTCAAGCACAGGGTCATCATCATTCTCTAAGTCCCTCATTTTTATTTATTTATTTGGAAATACATTTTTTTTGGTAATGCTTTCTTTTGTTGAAGTCGCATATCCAAGTTTGTCCTATAAAATGTTGGTGAAAATCTGATGGCGAAATACACAAGGAATCGATGGAGATCCTCAATAAAGGTCTTATAGGCTATGGTGAATTCGGTGTTTTTTGCCCAGGAACAAATATTCTATTTCATCACACAAATATTTGCCCTGGCCAGGATTCGAGCCCAGGACCGCCAGCAAGGAGTAAGTAAGAGTTAAGTAAATACAAGATTATTATCGGGATGTGACATTTAGTGTGTTTTCAACGAATAATTAACGCTGAATATGACCAAACTTTAAGTAGCCTTATTCCCTTAAAAAAAAAACATGTTATGACAAATATATTGATAATACCAACCAACTTTTTAAAGTGAATAAGTAATACCTACTTTTCCCTGAGTTCTAGTCGAAAATAATTTGTAAAAACAAATTTTCTGCGTGAATTTTGTCACTCGAGTAGTTTTTGAAACAAAAAATATCAATGAAAAATTGAAACTGTAGGTTTAAAATTTATACCAATAAACCGCAATAGCCCTGTTATATGTAGTAACATTGAAAATGTGGTAAGAAACATGTTTGATCATAGAGAGAAATGTCTAAAACAATCAGCGTTTTTGAACGGATAAGGAGCCGTAACAATTTTCTTTTGTTAGGCTCTGCGTTAAGTTTGTTTTGAAAAGCAGATAGAGATCAAGCGAAAGGAGTTCTTATGCATTGGCATAAAGATAGGCATTGGCATAAAGCAGAGAGAGCTCAAGCAAAAGGAGCTCTCATGCATTGGCATAAATACAGACTTTGGCATAAAGATAGGCATTGGCCTAAAGAGCTCTGTGGAATACCGAACTATCTTACTTTAGGTTTAGCTGTAGACGCGTCGCTTTGCGTGTGAAGAGTTCTCACAATTCTTTTGATGTTCCGGCTCTTGAATTTTGTAGCCGCTTGTCGCTTTTGATTACTGATGGGCTTGATGCGCCGCATCTCTAAGAAAACGCAGTTGTTTATGCAATTCAGCGCTTATTACGGATCTTGATTTTCTAAACATCGCTCTAACTATAGGAAATAATCATTTAGAGGAGGATCTACCTTTCCTTTTCTTTCTTGAAAGGAAAATCTTGCGCAAAATATTCGGCCCAGAGCAAACACCGGATGGAGGATGGAGAGTTCTGAAGAACATCGAACTTTAACACCTAATGGCTGACCCAAATATAATGGAAGAAACTAAAGCGCACCGACTGCGCTTCCTCGGCCACGTGATCCGGATGGGGGATGATCATGGTGTCAGGAGAGCATACCTGGGTCGACCGACCGGACGACGGCCCGTCGGCCGCCCCAGATAACGCTGGAGATGCTGTGGCGGAGTTGAACGCCGATAGCTGGCTAGAGACACCACTAAATCGTCAGGAGCGGCGAAATCTCTTATCTGAGGCCAAGACTCACTTTGGGTCACTGAGTCATCGGAGTAAGTAACTTAGAGTAGGATATACATTATGAATTATATTATAATACTCGGATTTGTACTTAAGTGAAGAAAAATATACACAACAAATCACAAAGATTTCAACATAAAAATAAAGTTATTTCAGGTTCTGTAAAATGACTGCAATCTTATTGATCATGATCAATTGATCAGTCAGTTCCCCGAATTATGATGTTTTTTTTCGGTTCGTTGTTGCTGCGGTTCTGTAGCCCAAATTGAACAAAAAGGGTACTCACATTGCGTAGTTGTACGCGATAACGATGTACCATAAAGTAAACGTTATTATTCCTGAAGTCTCCACCATATTCTGCGATCAACAAATTAATCTGTTAATTTAAATAAATTGTAGCAAACGTCAGTGAACAGAATCATTATACTGTAGTACTCTACGTAGTGAGGGCTCTCACATTAGAGTAGGAGGAGCGGTCGTGTTAGGAGCCAAAATGAGATTTTAAAGATGTCATACACAGCCTGAGACACCAGCGTGCAGCCCTTCCCCCTTCATCGATAGGCGTAATATTTATTTGTCAATTATGCGGCCGCGGCTGTCGCTCTCGTATCGGGCCAGCCATCTTCGTAAATGCCGCAGTTTATTAGACGCCGCTTAACTCATCTGTTATAGATGTTAAAAGCCCAATGATGATGATGATGATGATACAGTACCTAGCTACTATTTTGGAGAGTTAAGAAACACATTAGTAAGTACTCTACAGCTGGGCTAGCAATAGGTAGGTATCTACCAAGATTAGCAGTAGGGGTTCATTTATGGACTGAAGGCTCTTCTTTAGTCTGTGACTAGGTGATAGTACTATGATAAGTTCAAATGTAACCACGGGATACTACAGTTACAGTGAGTTGACTCTATACCTTTTTTACGCGTACTTCGGTGGTCGCCTGTTCATTTTGCCCGTTTTTTTTAAAGTATTTTGTAACTTATTGACCGAGTTGCACAATTGTTCAGTCGAGTCATTTTACGGAGGATTTGTTGACTGACATTGACAGTTGACTTATTGGAGCACGTATTATTGGACTATAGTAAAATTTTAGAAAGCAATAAGGAGGTACATGAGCAAATAGTCCAAACCTCAGGTTCAAAGATATCAAGGAGTTGTTAGAAATGTGGTTTTGATCATGTTAGACTCCCCTTTTTGACGGCTTTTTTGGATTCTCTATCCAAAGGGTACGATCAGAACCCTATTAGGTACTATAAAGCCTCCGCTGTTTGTATGAATGTCTGTCTGTGTGTGCGTTCGGTAAATTATTCATCACATGTAATAAAAATTTAAACTTACTTTTCCTGGGGTAAATAATAAACTAATTAATTTGCACAGTTATGAAAACTAATACGCACCGACTGCGTCGTCAATTCGTTGAAATTATATTTTCTAGGTGGCCGTGGATTTGATTTTATTACTTAACATATCAGAGTGTGTGCTGCCCAGACAACCCCAACAGGGCAATGTCTAAGAAAAAATAGTTGTTGAAAAAACTTAGTGGAAAAGAATCAATAGACGGTGTTACCATAACCGGTTTCCCCATATTAACGCAATCTGAGGTTTTTTTTAATAGATATCTCCAATAAAACATTTTCATATACCAACCAAATGTGTTTAAATATGCATGTAGGTACACACAGAACAAGCTATCTCTAGCTGGTATGCACCAGCTAGAGATAGCTTGTTCTGATAAATAGATGGTGCTGGTACAATTATGCAGAGGTCTAAGCTCCATACTAAATACGGGACACCGACCTTGATTGGCATCGTCCACGACAGGTCGAACGACTTTGTATAGAGAGGCTTTGGTAGTTCACAAGCAAAAGGAGGGTGAGTCCCTAAGAGACCAAGAACGTAAGACCAACACCACGTTCGAATCGTCGAGTTAATAAAGTAAAAAATTTGTGAACGGGATTATGTCTCGTTTTGATATAAAAATGTGTGAAAATAGTAAAAGCTTAAATCAACTGGTCCCAGTCATAACGAAAATAAAAATCGAATAAAATCTCAACCTGAGATAAATTATTGTTCTTTTCTAATTTCGTAATTTCTATACAGTCAATTACTACAACCCTACACTGATTCTTCTTCTCTTATATTGTGGCTGATTCTACTTCTCGTTATAGTAGTATGGAAAGTTAGCTCCCGTTCTGATTTGCTATAGCTTCTTCACTTGTCATTTCGGGAACATTTCGTCAAGATTCCGTCGCAGGATATTGTGTGACAGATTTAGGGCTGCTACAGACGTTCGGGTTCCGTATGGAATGACGTCAGAAAGTGTCTCTGTCAGTCATATGGCGATGTCTCGCTTGCTGACGTCATTCCGTACGGAAACCGAACGAAAATTCCGAGCGTCAGTGGCGGCCCTTATTAACCCTTAAATGCATGATTTTTTCTTTTCGAATAAATATGAGATATTTTGTGCTTTACAGTGAACCAATTAAGAAAAAAATAAAATAAAAAAATTTAATTCATTTTTTTCTGAACAAATTGGTAAAAAATAAAATTTGTGAATTTTTCATAAATCAATTACCTAAATTTACAAATATTGTTTATAGATACGTGAAATTCGTTACTTAACTTAGTATCCGTACAATGTTGAATATATGTAGAAACACAGTTTAGTAAAAAAACATAACTACTGAACATATAAAGACTGCCAAAACACTCACAAAATTAAAACCGGCCAAGTGCGAGTCGGACTCGCGCACCGAGGGTTCCGTACAAACACTTTCCATCCCTAAGTGTTTAAGTTAAGTTTGCACCTGGTATGTATAGCGCCCCATATAAATTAGGTGCAAACTTGCAAAGTTAGGTATTAAAAAAAAACTACTTACTAGATCTCGTTCAAAACAATTTTCGTTGGTAGTTTTTATAGTAATGTACATCATATGTTTTTTTTAGATTTTTCATTTTCTTATTTTAGAAGTTAGAGGGGGGGGGACCAACTTTTTTCCACTTTGGAAGCGTCTGTCACGCAAATTATTCGGTTTAGAAAAAAAATATTTTAGAAACCTCGATATCATTTTTGAAGACCTATCCATAGATACCCCACACGTATATGTTTGATGAAAAAAAATTTTTTGAGTTTCAGTTTTAAGTATGGGGAGCCCCCAATATTTATTATTATTTTTTTATTTTTGCATCAAAATCTTAATGCGGTTCACAGAATACATCTACCTACCAAGTTTCAACAGTATAGCTCTTATAATTTCGGAAAAAAATGGCTGTGACATACGGACGGACAGACAGACGGACAGACGGACAGACGGACAGACAGACATGACGAATCTATAAGGGTTCCGTTTTTTGCCATTTGGCTACGGAACCCTAAAAAACACCGTTTTGAGAAACCATAAAAAGATGGCGGTAATTGTTTCGAATTTCTGCCTTCTCGTTAATAAACAACTGTATTTTTTTTTTAATATAGGTACAACCGTTAACGTATGGTGAAGAAATATTAAAATGGAATAATTTACCTTATGAAATCACTCTCAATAACATTATACTTAAATATGGGTGCGTCCTATTGAAGCGAGGTGGGGCGGAGACTGGCGGAATAGACCAATCACCTGAGTTGAAATCTGTATCTCAGCTCCGCTTTACTTTTGTGATTGGTCGACTTCGCAACGCTCGCTTCTTGACCTGAGCGATGCGACGATCAGGGTTGTCAACGTTGCTTTTTGGGCTTCAAGTTTGAGGAACCTCGACACGAAAGAAGAATATGGATTTAGTGGCTAGCCATCTTGTTGGTGTTCGTCCGCCGGGTCGTTTGCTTTCTACCTTGTAAACGTTAATTCAGAGGACAGAGGATTTTTAGAATAAAAGGACAGTTCAACATGCGATAATATTTATTAACATAAAAAATCCTATAAAATATAATAACGATATGTATATGATTTACATTCCACAATTCTCAATCAAGGTGCTGAGCAAACTCCGTTTTATCAAGTGTGTATATTTTACTCTTTACTCATAAATATTTAACAACGAATATAGATTACGATAGTACAGTACGACACAAAAGAGTAGAAATTAAAAAGTGGCAATACTGTAGTGTCGTCCCTTTTTTCTTAGATTGATTAGAAAGGGACGACACTACAGTATTGCCACTTTTTAATTTCTACTTTTTCGTGTCGTACCGGACAAGATAATACATTTTGGAGTCTGTAAAACTGGAGTTACATTAAGGAAAATCTTTTTTTGTTTTACACTTATTATTTAAATTTAAATAACCAATATTATTTCGCTTATGGCATTTAATGACTTCGTATAGGATTTACTTTTCAGGGGCCTATGATGGTTGCGTTTATCACGGGATAAATAAGTGACAAAACGTATGTCACTCAAACTTGCATCTTGTCAAAACGTTACGGATGCTTTGTCACTTATTTATCGCGTGATAAAAGCAACCATGATAGACCCACAGATTACGTTAAGATATGGTGTTCAAATTTACAGCCATTAAAAAGCGTCAAAGTAACCCCAATTCTTAGTCACCACTGTTTACGATTCTTAAAGTTAGGTTATACTTAAGCATAGGCACAGACAGTTACATCGGGGCTAGCAGATCTTGACACGACTTCGCTAGTCGCGCGACTTAGCGTTACCTGTCTTGCTCGCACAGTATTGACAGGAAAGTGACAGCTAGTATTTGTCGCGCGACAAGCACTTACATTGGGATGCAGGTTTGGGTGAAGTTTGGATTTTGGTGAGAGGTTCTTACCTCGATCGCATAAGAGCGAGCAAGACAGGTATAAAACTCGAATCACATTCCGTCAGCTCAAGCACCGTACAATGGTTCCTACATGGTATAAGAAAACAAGGTATGACACTCCCGCTAGTGAGACTTTCTACGTCACTGATTAGCTGCCGCTCTATGGTAACAAAATAATAATTCCAATTAACCATTGATACAAAGATCAAAGCTCAAAGAGAAATTTAAATGCGTATCCTGGTGGAAGAGACCAGGAATCGAACCCGTTACCTCTGGATTACCGGTCCAGCGCGTTAACCACTTCGCTACCCTTACGCCAAGAAACCTTTCGAATTTTTCCTTATGCTTCGTGTGTCGATCTTTGCATTGTTTATTTGAAAGGCTTGGCACCTTAGCGTTAGCCTTTGCGGTGTATACCCACATAAAAAATGAAACATTACATGTTTCATAGATTAATAACTCCAATTGTTGTGGTGAACTGTGAAGGGGCAGACCTGTGGAGTTACGGCCGGGGCTAACACTGCCTGGCAGGGATAGGTATACTTAAAATGTAAAATGAGTGCAGTCAATCATTTTGCGCAGTATAAATGACTACTGCGTGATGAACTTGACGGCGCTTTTTTAAATGAATACAAAGAAGATAAAATTTTGTCTTTGTATTTGGAAGCCAGTATAGCCTCAGTAATTAATTAGGTTAAAAACTATAAACCCAGGGCATAGCGTATAATGGGGGAAAAGAATGATGCATATCGTCTTTGATGAATCCCATTATACGCTTTTTTAAAGATATGACTTGATCTGTATCAGGGCTGGTTAGCCCGCACTACCAGTAGTAGTACTATGTGTGGGAGTATAACCCGCTAATAGGATTATCTCCACGCCACAGGAGTAATTTAGTTAGTCCGATTATACGATACTTTATGGAGTTTATAGTTTTTAACCTAATGACTGAGGCTTCTGCCCCTGTAACTGCCTTATTAGGCACAAATGGAATTGCAATAATGACATTATCTTATCACAAATTTACTATTCGCGGGCAATAGCTGTCGATCCCATTATTAATGGCAAACTTACTTTTATCAACTAAATGCTTAACCTAACGTAAACCCTAAACCCTCTGGTAACAATTACTACGCATTAGAGTATGTTTTTATAACTTAATTCGCAAGCTGCGCATTCCACTGGAACAGAAAAAAAAAACCGGAAATTTGTCAGTTGAATGAGTGAGTGAGTTTGTGAGTGAAATGCTTAGCGTTCAAGAGGTTTACAGTATGTTATTTGTTGTGGTGCCACTTTATTGGGTTCAGTAGGTGGCCACGAACTTGTGAATGATGATGTTATATTTCCGAAAACTCCGGAGTATGTCTGATGCACATACAGACCGTTGTGCGCCGCCGATGAAGAAGTATCGATAGTTATTTTTATTAAAGCAGTAACGTCTGCTAACGTAAACTAAATGTTTACAAATGAAGCGAAAATTGAAAAATTTAATGATTCGGACAGGATTCGAACCTGCCTCCCAATTGGACCACCGAATCAGATGTCAGAGCCATTGAATTTTTCAACCAGTTGCTTCGTTGCCTTAGGGTCATTAAATTTTTCAATTTTCGCTTCATTTGTAAACATTTAAGTATCGATAGCTTATTTGTTTCTTGGTTTCGATGTGACAGGTTCAGTAGGCGGGCACGAAGCCCTGGTCCAGCTTGTGGACGTACTGGCGGCGGGCCTGCATGTGGTCGGAGGGCCGGTCGTGCGCCGCCCACACCGGCTCGCCGATGAAGAACCGCTTCACTTTGATGTAGTTCTGAAACACAATGCAGTAACGATTTGAGATAAAAGTTGCTTTATGCGTTTTTAATTGAATATTTTTATCGATTCTATTTTAATGTGGAAATAGGTTTAATACCCTTGTTTTAAAGAGAAACGTGGCGTAATATGCTTGTTCTAATTTTAATTTAAGAAGACCCCTGTAACCATATTACTGCGAATAAATGATTTGATTTGATTTGATTTGAATGTCTCATAGAATTTTAATTTCATCAGATCCATTTTTTTCTGAACAAATAAAATATTTTAGAATGTAACACAAACCTAACCTAGCCTAATTTAATTTATAGGGTGACTTCCAAGAGAGATATGACTCCCGAGACAAAATTTGTCTAAGAAATTAAATTAAATGATAAGTGTTTTTCTATAAAAGAAGAGGATCCCGTGGAAATACCACATTTTTTTGTTTTATAACACACAGGGTAATTATGACACAAAAATGTAATGTGATCCACTGCAATGTAAGCAGGACTCGAAACTTACGTTTCCGGCGTAATGCTCTCCCAACTGACCATAGTTATGCAGAAAGCGACCAAAGATTTTTTTTTCATAATGCAAAAAGCGACCAAACTCATTAATTGGTTAAGACTTAAGTCACTTTGACAAAAAATGTACGCTGGTCGCTTTCTGTATAACTATGGTCAACTATCAATCACATCGTTATGTCAATCACACCAAATCTTTGATTCCATAATTATCCGCTACTGGAGCGCCCTCTGCGTCATGTGTTTAAAATGCTTATGCGCATTAGCCACACCGTAGGATGTTGCTTTATACCCTAGGGCGCTCTTTGTTCACAGAGAAAAAAAAAACTTTATACCTCTAGCACAAATGTGACACGCGACTCTTTCTCGCGCAAGAAATATGATCTATCTTTTTCTTTGCAGTAATGTAAGAGAGTGACGGGCGATGCTATGTCGCGGAGCCTAGTTGTGCTAGGGCTGGGCCGGATTATGTCACATTAGAAACTTCTTGGCAATGTGAATCTCGGGGCTCATTGCCCATAATAGAGCATACAATACAAATGAGTTTGATTGCAGTGAAATTGTATATTTTAATCATATATTACCTACCTTATACATTTGATAACTTCTGATCTGACCTTAGTCATGACTTTTTAGATAAGTAGGTAGTATAAACAAGCCACAGTCATTCTAAAGTATTGGTTGTTTTACTAATACAACTCATTTCAAGAGTTTACATGATTAATATTTTCTTCGGTGTCCACGACCGTTCGTCAGAAAAAATACGCGGATAATAATAAACCAGAATGTGCCCGCAACTTCGTCCGCGTATTTTTTTTTAACCATAGTCGCTGAAAAAGTATCCTATAACCATCTTTGGATGTCCAGCTATCCCTGTACTGAAATTAGTTAAAATCCGTTCAGCCGTTTCGGCGTGATAATAGGACAAAGGAAATTATGAAAACAGATGGCGCTAGGCTGTTATGGCGCCGCGCACCCATACAAAATAAATGACCATCCTGCATCACGCTATTAACCCTTAAATGCATAATGTAAGATGCAGATTACATTAAAAAAAAAATACTGGTTGAAAGCTAGAAACATTTATTTTAAATAAAATAATATTTTATAATACTATTTTTTTTAATTCATGCATTTAAGGGTTAAGATTTTTTCCTGAAATCATGACCCCTCCATAGAAAACTGATTTTCAATGCTAACCTAGATTTTTATAATAGTATAGATTTATAAGCTTACATTGAAGTCAAGGGTGAAGCGATGGTAGATGCCACTGGGAAGCACCAGCATGTCTCCCGGGGTGACCAGGATGCGAATCCACTTGTCATCACAGTCGCGCACGTCGAAGTAGCCCGAGCCTTCCAGGACAAACCTGAAAAGAGTTATGATTGGTTTTTAGGGATGTATGAAAAATATAATAAGTAGTAATTGGTAATTTTGATGGTAGGATAATTTTCCTCCCCGGACTGGACTGATGCAAATCATCAGGTTCAGCCGTACACAGCCCAAACTGCCGTGTTACGGTAAAAGGTCGTATCTTTATACGGATGTCATAGTAAGATACGTCCTTTTACCGTAGCATGGCAGCAAACAACGGTATCTTGGGCTCTATCCCAAGACACTGATGCCCTTCTGCTGGCAGCACCCTCGGTTAGGTTAAATATAATGTGTATATTTTGAATATCATTTACCTTTAATTGTATCTATTACACTGTGTGACATCTGTGTATATTATTTTAACCCGTTGCCGCATATATATATATATTTTTCAATTGAAAGACCCGAAGTCTAAATTATTATCTGCCAAAATATATGTTTTCGTATGCAGTTAGGGGTTAAAATATTTTTAGTAACAAAACTTAGTAAGAAATCAATAATGAAGTGTATCAATAGAAACAATAAGGAAAATCGTTATTTACCTGATCTCTTCATCTGTATGCAGGTGCTCGGTGTAGAAGGCAACCAGTTTCTCTTCATAATTGGGAAGGGTGGCCTTTGATGCTTCCATCTTGTCTTCATAGGTGTAGCCTCGCTCCTTCTTTATTTTTTCCAGGACACCGTCCGTTAGATGTGTATCAACATTGAGCTGTAATCAGCAAAGAATGGGGGTTGTAGTATAAAAGTAAATTGACAGCGTTTTACACTAAAATAAAACGCTAATTAAATAACTTACCATATTCAAAACCTAAATTATTTGAGAGGGCAACACTGTTCCCTCCTGGTAGGTCGTATACTATACCTGTCCCTTTCTAGCATGCTATCTCCCTCCATCATCACCCCTTCCACCAGGTCAGTCACCGACGGGGTTCGCGTGAATTCTTAATTCATTGTCGTCTCAATATGAATACTTTATTTTTTATAAATGTATATATACCAGGCAGGTTTGGAAACTTTAGGTTTCGAATATGGTAAGTTATTTAATTAGCGTTTTATTTTAGTGTAAAACGCTGTCATTAAACAACTGTACCGATATTCGAAACCTAAATTATTTGAGACGTGTTTGTTATCGCCTGGTGGAAGTACAGGACGCCAATGTGATTATTTACAATTTGTTTTAGTGTAATAGTGTGGCAGGCATTTGAGTTATACTTCAAATTAAATTAAATTATGCAAGTCTAGTTTGTGGAGGGACAACCAAAGAGAAAGACTGAAAGCATCAAATTAAGTAAATTTATGTATATGAATTCTTAAAAGGACATTCTAAGTGAAAGTGAAGTGCAAGAAAATCAATGTTATTAATATGAGATCCAGCACAGGAGATCCCCGTTTTACGAACAGTTCGGGAATAAATGACAAGGCTATAAAGTGTCACTGTAAAATAGGATATAAAAATAAAAGCATTAAACGGTTTTATTCTTTTATTTCATAACACCTTATGATCATGAGCAACATTATGGTTACTGCCTCATTGCATAACAAATATGAGATGATCTAGATAAATTAAGTACTAGATTTTTAGGTTATTTAATGATTTGTATGACTGATTAAACAATATGTAACATCATTTAGAAATCTATTATACATACCTATGGGGTATGGATAGCAAGTGTATAATTATACTATGTACAAGTAAATTGCACATGCGTCATAATGTTCATTTGCACCATCAGCATTTAGTTTGTATAAAGTTTTGTAATTAGTCAATAAAATGCTTATTCATTCACGGTCATAATTCATGTTCGCTATTCTATAAGTGTGCACACCTATCAAGTTAAATAAATCAAATTTATCTCAAGAAATCGTCTTTCGTGTTCCAAACTATTATCAAGATATTTATCAAGTAAATGTCAGAGTAAGCAAGTACTCTTACATTATTGGTCCTTCGAACCGGATCTTTTGTGCTCGTTTCGTTTGATTATTTTCAACTTAGTTGGCTTCCCACAAGCGGGTTCCACCGACTGGGTTGAGAAGGCGGATCAAGCGGCAGAGCGCGAGAGATAATACTGAATCAGCAAGCAGTTATCAAGACATCAAGCAAGACAACAAGGTCAGAAATCAAGCAACAAGGCTTACATACATACGCGAACAATAAAAATCAAAAATTAAGCAAGAAAATTGAACACGACATAGCAAGAAGGGCGATCAAGCAAGTATATCGCCGTTTATCAAGCAGTTATAAAGCAAGAATTTTAATTTATTTCTTCAAATTACCAGTGATCAAGAAGTTGTAATATGGAGGATTTATATCAAAGTCAGATTCAACTACAAAGTCTAATTAAACAAGTGAAGACTAATTTCAAAAAAGATAGCCAGGATCGCAAGACAGCAGAGTACATCAAAAGAAAGTTATCTTCTCTCGACCTGCACTGGGAAGAGTTCCACATCAATGATGAAAAGTTACGTGAGTTCAACAATCCTAATCATGCCTACTTCTTCAACAATCTTTATGATGACACGTATAGTGCTTACATAGAAACAAGAGAATTAATTCAAAATACAACCCCTCCAACGCCCACGGAACAAGCCAAACCAAACCCGCTCAACGTTCAACCGACGCCACGACAACAACAAGTACCAGTACCCGGAAGCAGTAAACATCAGCCTGAATCTTCATTTACCTCGCAAGGAAATAACAGCAAGTTAGATGAAATGTTACGTAAACAAAGTAGCAATTTCAAGGCATTAGCTCGAACGCTGGCAAATATCAAGCTGGACAGTGTTGGAGAGAAATGGGAGCTTGAGGATATCCTTAAGTCTCTGGACTCCCGCTGGGCTGCAATCGATTCACTGCACTGGGAGATAGACAGTGAACTTGACGGCACGGATGAACATTACGAAAATACATTCACTAAGTATGAAAAGGAGCATGCAGAGATGAAAAAACAGATAAACAGCAAGTTATGGTCAACGTCGCACAGAGAAAAATCCACTCCGCGTCTAGATATTCCTGTATTTCATGGTCAATATCAACAATGGGTTTCGTTTAAGGACTTATTCACTGAAGCCATTCATAGTAATCCGTGCTTGTCGAACGCACAGAAAATGCAGTTTCTGAAAAGAAAAATTAAGGGCGAACCAGAACGACTCATACAACACCTGCCGATTAGTTCCGACAATTACACTACGTGCTGGGAAATATTGAACCATCGATATAATAACAAGAAATTGATATTTACAACTCACATAAACAACGTTATAAGCCTTCCTGTGATGCAACAAGCTACTTCAAGTTACATCAAGCGACTTCATGACGTTACTATAGAAAGTCTGAATGGTATAAAAAACTTGGGTGTCGACATTGACACCTGGGATCCGATATTAGTCCATTTATTGCAACAGAAATTGGATTCCGAAACTCACAATGAATACATGACATCATTGAAGCAGCCCAGAGAGCTACCATCATTAAAGGATTTTTTGTCATTTTTGGAGGGCAAGTTTACCGCTATGGAATCGTCACGGCGCAAGCAAGAAGCCGTTGTGAATCGAACCAGTTTGACTACACCTGCTACATCAAACAATCAAAATAAACCAAGCCGTTTTAAGCATTACTTTTCGAGCAACAAGGCTACTACTGCAAAAGGAGTACATGAATACCAGCGGAAATGTCCGGTTTGCCAGCAAGATCATGGTATATACTTCTGCCCAGAGTTCAAAGAAATGGCGCCGGGACTTAAACGAAAAACAATTACAAAACTTAATCTTTGTAGTAATTGTTTATACAATCACAACAGCAAACCTTGCCATTCTACAAAAAGATGTCAAGAATGCAGTGGGTTTCATAATACACTTTTGCATGACGTATTTCACAACCAAACTGCAGCGTCGATAAATACGTCCGGACATCAAACTCGACAACAAGGAAATGGGTCGCACGTGGCGCAGCAACGTGAAAACAGCGAACAAGAACCGAATATTATTTTAGCTACAGCTGTGATCAAAATCCTGGGAAATGATGGAGTACCCCGTACAATGCGTGCCCTAGTCGACCCAGGTTCTCAAATGTGTTTGGTTACGGAGAAAGCAGCCCAACAACTAGCTTTACCGCGACATCAATTTAAGGGCATGATCACTGGAGTAGGTGTTAACGACAACATCTGCAAAGGGAAGCTGCATTTAAACTGTTTATCATTAGACGAACAATATTCATTCGACACCGAGGCGTTCATTATGAAGACTATAACAAGAAACTTGCCCAACATTACCTTTCCCAAATCAAGGTGGGAAATATTAAATACTCTGACGTTGGCGGACTCCAAGTATTATATCAGCAACTCCGTCGACATATTATTGGGCGCCGAGGTCTATGCAAGCATATTAAAGGGAGGAATATTCAAGGACGAAAACTCACCCCTTGTCGTACAAGAAACTCACTTAGGGTGGATTTTATGTGGACGAATACAGCAAAGCTTTCATTGTAATTTGGTGATAAATAACATCGAAGACATCCAAAAATTTTGGGAAATCGAAGACATTCCAGCTCATACACCCAATACCAGCGAAGAAGATGAATGTATCAAGTATTACAAGGAAACAACAACAAGGTTGGCAGACGGAAGATATCAAGTACGAATTCCTCTGAAAAATAATGGTCTGAAGAGACTCGGTCACTCAAAAAGCAAAGCTGTTATGCAATTCCGGCAATTGGAGCATAAATTCAACAGAAATAAACATGTTGCGCAACAATACAAATTATTTATACATGAATATCAAGCTATGGGTCATATGATAGCGCCGACACGACAATGGAATAAAGCACGTGAGACACGTGCCGCAAGGGAGTGCTTCTTACCGCATCATTGCGTCTTACGAGATGACTCATCCACCTCCGCTCTCAGGGTTGTCTTCAACGGATCATCAAAGACCTCAACAGGAGTAAGCCTCAACGATATAATGCACAAAGGCCCAAATCTTCAAAAGGACCTTATGTCGCTAATATTAAAATGGCGACAGCATCGTGTAGCTTACATTGCCGACGTGGAGAAAATGTTTCGGCAGATATGGGTACATGAAGATGATCAGAGTCTTCAGAAGATTATCTGGAGAGAATCGCCACAAGAACGGTTACAAGAATACCAATTAACTACGATAAGCTATGGTCAAAAAGCTGCGCCCTTCTTAGCCATGATGACCTTGAAACAATTAGCCCAGGACGAAAGATCGAATTATCCTGAAGCTGCACAAGCGCTCGAAGAATGTTTCTACATGGATGACCTTCTTCACGGCTCCCATTCCGTCTCGTCGGCACAGAAATTGCAACAAGAATTACAAGAACTATTACAATCGGGAGGATTTTTCTTAAGAAAATGGATGTCGAACCACCAAGAACTGGCCAAAGTAGACAGCCAAGACGCTCTGGCAAGAAATAATTACAACTTCAAAGAAATGGAATCAAGAAAAACGCTAGGACTACAATGGGAACCCTCTCAAGACATATTTCATTTTGAGTCAAAAATGGAAACCGTTTCGGATACCACTCAACACACAACAAAACGTCAACTGTTGTCAGAAATCTCCAAATTATTTGATCCCTTGGGCTGGGTCACTCCGATTTCCACCAAATTGAAGATGCTTTTCCAACTTTTGTGGAAGACACCTCTGAATTGGGATGATAACATACCAGATAACATACACAAAGAATGGATAACTATCAAACAAGATATAAACAATAATATAAACACATTTAAAATACAGCGATGGATCGGCACAAACATTGTCAGCGATATCGAGTTACACGCCTTTAGCGATGCAACGCCGCGAGCTTACGCGTGCGCTATTTACTGCAGTGTAAATACCGAAGGGCAACGGAAAATTATATTACTAGCAGCAAAATCAAGATTAATACCGAACAACAAAGTTATTTCACTACCAAAGGCAGAATTGTGTGGAGCTCATCTGCTTACAAGATTGATGATCAAGGTGAAGCAATGTTTAACCAACCATAATCTCAAGATATACGGTTGGGTGGATTCGACTGCGGTCTTAGGATGGATACAAGGAGACCCTAACCGTTGGGATACATTTGTCGCCAACAGAGTGCGACAAATCATAGAAGTAATCCCGCCGGAGTGCTGGAGCTACGTCAAATCGGCAGAGAATCCTTCAGATTGCGCAAGCCGTGGCCTTACCGCGTCACAGTTAAAACAACATCCGTTGTGGTGGCACGGGCCCGCCTGGCTACCTAACTTCAAGGCAGAAGAGCGAGATAAAAACATTATTTACACTACGGACGAAGAACGAAAAAATATACAAGTAAATATTGCCGTAAACACTGAAACAGAAGACAACATCATCGACCAGCTTATGAACAAATATAGTTCCTTGTCAAAACTCGTACATGTCCTGGCATGGGTTCGAAGATTCATCTCCAGGAAGCAAAACAGAAAAACTGGAACCTACCTTACTTTATCAGAGTTAAGAGAAACAAAGACCATGATACTCGTAATCAAGAGAGTGCAGGCCACAGAATTTCATAATGAATATCAAGATTTGAAGGAGAGCCGACCAGTTTCGTCTAAAAGTAACATACTAGATTTGTGTCCATTTATGGATGAAGAAGGCGTTCTGCGCGTCAAGGGGAGATTGAGAAACGCGTACATTGCGTATGACATGAAGCATCCGATAATCCTACCTCACAAACATCGCTTGACCAGCCTTATTATTGATCATGCCCATAAAATGGTTTTACATGGCGGTGCCCGAACAACCCTAAACTTCATTAGAAATAAATACTGGATAATCGGAGGCAACAGCGCAACCAAGCAATTTATTCGTCGATGTGTGACCTGCAAAAAACAAAAGGCAAACATGCAACATCAAATAATGGGGGACTTACCTGCAGCAAGAAGTAATCCATCTCGCCCCTTCGCTCACACGGGCGTGGATTTCACGGGTCACGTATTCCTCAAGGCCAACAAGGGTCGTGGTATCAAGACCACTAAAGGATACGTCTGCGTGTTTGTCTGTATGGCTACGAAAGCTGTCCATTTAGAACTAGTATCTGACATGACAGCCTCAGCTTTCATAGCGGCGTTGCGCCGAATGGCTGCTCGAAGAGGTGCTCCGCTACATATTTACAGCGATAATGGTCGAAACTTCCTGAAATCCAGCAAGATACTTCAGGAAGAATACCTTGAGATCCAACACATCATCGGTCAAGAATTTATGGATGCAATATCAGACATGGAAATCACCTGGCACTTCAATGCTCCCGCCTGGCCAACAGCAGGAGGCTTGTGGGAAAGTTGTGTCAAGGCCTTCAAATATCATCTCAAACGAGTCATCGGCGAGCAAACACTCACCTATGAAGAATTCAGCACCTTAATAGCCCAGATCGAAGGTTGTCTGAACTCAAGACCACTATGCGCAATATCAAAAGATCCTGACGATATCAACTATTTGACCCCTGCCCACTTTCTAAACAACGGACCGACTCTTACATTAATAGAGACAGAAAGAGATTTGCGCACAAGATGGCAACTAACTCAGAAAATATTACAAGACTTGTGGAAGAGATGGCGTTCTGAGTACCTCGCGCTGTTAAACTCAAGAAGTAAATGGAAGAAACCTCTCGCCAACATCAGCCTTAACGATGTCGTGCTCATTCACGATGATAACCTGCCACCCGGCAAATGGGCAATGGGCAGAGTTATAGAGCTACATCCGGGACAAGACGGATATGTAAGGGTTGTGACCTTGAAAACGAAGAGTGGAATCCTAAAGCGACCCGTACTCAAGCTCTCCATCTTGTCAGAACACGCTGAGCAAGAACTACCCAACCTGAACCAAGGAAACTCGTTACCTGATCAAGAACCCGAAAAGGAGAAATTGACAAGAAAATCCCCAAAACCTAGTCCAAACAAGGCCAGGTTCACACTATCATCAATGTTTGCCGCATTATTGTTATTTTTATCATGCCTCTCCACCGGACAATGCGATGTCAACATAATACCATTTCGAGAAACACAAGGGCTATATTTCGATAAATTCGCAGACATGATGCTTATTCGGGACGAATGGAAGCTGATAGTCTATTATAACATGGATCCGTATTGGCAAGCAACGAATGCATTTCAAAAGTACACCCGATTTCTAAAAGATACCTGCGAAACTATCAAGACACAAGTTCATTGTGACATAATACTACTACAGCTACGTCATGGATTCTCGGAACTTGAATACTATAACCAGATGTTACTCAGTCAGCATTCAAGCACGCGACTGACGTCACAACGTTCCCGACGCGGCCTTATCGACGGTGTCGGATACATCGCTAATAGTTTATTCGGCGTATTAGACGAGAGGTTCGCCGAACAGTACCAGAAAGATATTACACTTCTACGGGACAACAATAAACATATGGCCGCACTTTGGAAAAATCAAACATCCATTGTAGAAGCGGAATATAATTTGTTGAAACGTACTGAAGACATCATGAATCAACAATATAAAATGATAAATCAACACATGAACAATTTGGGAGAAGCCTTCAAAAATTTGCAACAAAAAGTTGAAAGTAACAATATTATAAACGACTTCAACTTGGGAGCCACCATAGCAAGTAATATGCTCCACAATTTAAAAGGAATGCAAAACGTGTTATTAGACACCATCACGGACATTTATCATGGACGTTTTAATTTACACCTGCTAACTCCGGAACAACTTATCAACGAATTAAGTACCATAGCCAGCACCCTGCCAAGAGACGTTTCACTGCCAATCGACAACTTACGCACAGATCTGCGCAAGATATACGACCTTCTGAAAGTGAAAACAAGGATGATGGAAGATATCTTAATCTTCGAGATACGACTGCCTCTTATTAGCCGAGATAGTTACGAACTTCTTAAGATCATTCCGATACCCAAGAAGACTGGAAGCAAGATAACCACTGTAATACCTATATCGGAATACGTATCTATTAACATGAAAAAGGATATGTATATTCCCATCTCGGAGAATGATGTCAGAGCATGATCCATATCAACAGACTCTTATTTTTGCTACATCAAGAAACCAGTGTATCAGTTGAAAGGCGACAACAGCTTTTGTGAGACTGACAAATCGGGATGCAAGACTATCACAACAACATGCAAGAATGATTGGATTGAAAGTAATGCATTAAATACTTATATCTACATTTGTTGTGAGCAGTGTCAAGTTCGAACACTGTGCGCGGATCAAGTAACCGCACATCAGCTGACGAACGCCGGGCTTATTAATGTAGGTCACGGCTGCATTATTAAGACTGATAATTTTTCGGTGTTCCCGCATAAACCTCATTGGTCGGAGATTAAAATGAAGCCGGACTTATACAACCCGGTTATGGCACCAATAAATCACGTCATCAACATCACCATACCTCACATCCAGAACAATGAATCAGGATCAGAAGACTTACAAAAAGAAAGTACTCATCTCGGAGAGAAGATCGAGCAGTTGAAGAATACTGAAGTTATCTCTGAAAACATATCATTTCACGATATCCATCACTATGCTATGATATACGTGATTCTCGGAGTAATAGGAGCAGTAGCACTGTATATCATAATACGAAGAGTTCGATGGACAGTGCCGCCCACGCCGGCCCCGGCCGTCGTCGAGGAACCCGCGACAGCCGCGCAGCCCCCGCCCCGCACCGTCCCGCGATCTGCAGCCAGCGACACGCGCCAACAAAATGATCAGGATCGCGGCGAAACAACAAATCCTTCGCGAGTAGATAAGGCCACTTCCCCAAAGTTTAAACAAGTCACTTTCAATTAATTTTAATCTTTGTATTTTTTCTTTATCAAGTTTGTACACATCTCCCTCTCATCTCATCCGCCCCCCGGAATATGTACAAGTAAATTGCACATGCGTCATAATGTTCATTTGCACCATCAGCATTTAGTTTGTATAAAGTTTTGTAATTAGTCAATAAAATGCTTATTCATTCACGGTCATAATTCATGTTCGCTATTCTATAAGTGTGCACACCTATCAAGTTAAATAAATCAAATTTATCTCAAGAAATCGTCTTTCGTGTTCCAAACTATTATCAAGATATTTATCAAGTAAATGTCAGAGTAAGCAAGTACTCTTACATACTACTTAATTAATTGAATCATTATGTTAGCAATTATTTTTTATATAACAGTAATGATTTACACAAATTATTCTTCCAACAATTTACCTTTAGTTAATTTACAGGTTCAAATAGATTTTGAATTGTACCATTACCTTTTACAGTTATTACTTCTTTTCTGTAGAATCTTGCAAATGTGTTAGCTGATCTCCAGTTTCCTCGTTGAAGTATATCATCCAGGGTGAAGTGATTTGTCCAATTTTTTGACGCCACGGCTGACCTCATGCTTCCAGCTGATGCAGTGATGCCCGCCTCTTGTAACAGGGCTTTTACCCAATTAGCTATTACTGTGCGAGATGCCTCTTTGGGTGGGCCACATACAGTAAGAAAGAGACTATTACTTTTACAAGCGTCTCTCCTGTTTTTTGTCATTCTAATGAGTAACTTGACCCAAAAGATTGGGTCTAATGACTGATTGTCTGTATTAGACTTTAGTTTCCAGCCAGACTGTCTATAGTTGTGACTATCAGTTTTTGAGCCGAAGCGGGGCCAGAATGTCATTTCAGTATCTGAAATTGAAAATAATTGTGGGTCAATGGATAAGAGGGTTAAATCATGTACTCTTCGGCCTGAGCAAAGTAACAGAATACATGCAGTTCTCCTAGAGCAATCATAGAGGCTAGTGTTTGCATTAAAGTTCTGCTCGAGCCAACTTGAAAGAATATCTACATCCCAAATGGGTGGTTTAGTAGTTCTAGGGTTTTGATTTGCTATTGATTTTAAAATACGAATAACTAGGGGATGTGAACTGAGGGTGTCTTGACTGATTGGGTTGCACAGTGTAGCAACCACAGATCTATGAAATAGTATTGTGTTATAGGATAGCTTGAAGTGCAGATATAGGTCTGACAAGAATCTGGCTAGATCTGATCCAGATGGGGCATGGCAACTCACCTTGTTTTGAAAAGTCCATGTGCACCACCGTCTCCAGGCTGCATTGTATGATTTTTTGGTAGAGTTTCGCCAGCTTGAGCCAAGTAACTCCATTTGCTCGGGTGTCCACTCAGCTAATTTTTTCGCCCACCCCCACATTTCCATATCTCCAGGTGTAGATCCTGGGATTTTGCTGGAGGCTTGTTTGTGTTGACGTCTATCAGGACTTGGGCTATGTTGTATATTGTGAAGGGTGCCGCTATTGCTCGGCTCTTCAAGTCCGGTCTCCAAAATGCTTTCTCCCAACGGGGCACTACCAATAGGTATATCCCCATTGCGTTGTTCAGGTGCGACAGGACTTTGGGTATGAGGAAAGGTGGTGGAAATATCCATCCCAGATTGTATGTCCATTGTTTTGAGAACGCATCTATGAACTGCGCATTCTCGTCCGTCGCATCTAGGGTTGCATATTGATTTACAACATGGGCCCTGCGTGATGCAAACAGGTCTATTTCCGGGACTCCCCACTTGGCAAACACTTGTTTGGTCAATTTTGGCAGAAGATGCCATTCTGGGTGTGCAGAACCTCGCGACAGGTGATCTGCTTCGGTGTTGTACCTGCCCGGTATGTGGTGTAGGTTGAGCTGTATATTGTAATCTTGAAGGATATGAAACACTTGATACGTTAGGTCCATCAAGGGCTCCGATTTCGTCCCGCCTTCGTTCCGTAGATAGGAAAGGACCGTTTTGTTGTCCGATTGTATTGAAACAGTCGTGTTCGCTAGGAGTTGACACTGACTCTCTAAAACTCTCAGTATGGCTGTCATTTCTTTCAGGTTTGAATGTCGGTGTAGTTCCTGAGGTTCCCACAGGCCGCATAGGCGCTTGTTGTCTATTTGTGCTCCCCAGCCCTTGCCTGACGCATCGGTTGACAAATAATGATTGACAGATTGCATGTGTAGGGGAGAATGAAGTTGATAATGACAGTTCCACCAAATTAGATCTTTTATCGACCCCGTCGGTAAAATTTGGGTCTTTGAAGGGCACTCGTTCCTTATGTGGTTGGAAAAGTTCAATAAATTTCGGAAGTTCAGTCGTCCGAACGGTAGGTACTACCAAACTTGCAAAGTTCAGCACTCCTATGAGGCTTTGCAGTTCTCTCAGAGATAAGGCCATTGCCTTGAGAGCATGGCAGACTTTCTCTTGTATGGTCATAAGTTTTTGAGTTGGCAAGTATTTGGCGTTGTTCAGAGGGTCCCACACTATGCCCAGGTACTCTATTTGGGATTGTGGTACTAACACAGATTTTTTGTAGTTCACCTGCCATCCTAGGGATTCTAATAGGTTTACTGCGTAGTCCGTTTGCCATTTCAAGGTTATTAGGTCTTGATTTGCCAACAAAAAGTCGTCTAGGTACACTAGAGTACGTATTTCTTTGCTCCGGAGGAGCTGGGCTATCCAATTGGTAAATGTTGCGAATAGTTTCGGTGCCGTCGCTAGACCAAAGGGTAGGCAAGTCATTTGTAATAGTTTGTTTTGGAAGATTAACCTCAGAAATCTCCGGTGACCTGGTGCGACCGGTATATGAAAGTATGCGTTGGACAAGTCTATCTTTGTTAACCAATCCCTGGGTTGGAGGAACGATGGAACTTTTTGTTGATTTATTAATCTGAATTTGCTTATGTAAATGAATTTGTTGAGCCGTTGTAGGTTGAAAATGGGCCGAAAACTGCCATCGTTCTTCTCCCTGAGAAATAAACTTGACAGGAAACTTGGGGAATGTTGCGCATTCTCCAGCACTCCCATGGCTTTCAGCGACTTTATTTGTGTCTCCATTTCTTTGGAGTAGGGCACTGTCACTGGATTGTGACGAGTTAATTGTGGCATGACCAAGGGGGGTTTCGAGGAAAATGGTATGCGGTACCCGTCTTTTATGATCTGTAATATGTGTCGGGGTGCCTGTAGAGATTCCCAAGTTGTGTAATAGTTTTTGAGACACCCCGCTTGGAAATTCAAGTCAGAACTTGCCTCTTGAGCGGCCCCTACTGGACGAACCCCCTCTGCTTTGCTTACTATTGTTATTCCTGGGGGTTTTGCCACGAAATGTAGGACCCTGCGTAGGTCGAGTTGGAAATGCAGGCATAGGCATGGCTGCCTGGTTGAAAAACGGCACTCCTTGCGCAGGAGGGTATGCATAGGGGTAGTAAGGCAGTCCGTGCGCCGGAGCCATTTGTCTGACGTTGTATTGTGGAATATTAGTCAAACTGTTATCAGTATGGCCATGCGCTGGCGTTTTAGGTTGTTTGTTTGAGTTGGAGCTAGAACTATTAGTCGTAACTTTGTTTGTGATAGGTTTCAATGGCCAAAAGATTTTGCTCATGCCACCCTGTTTTTCTATACTTGACGAGAAAGTTTGAGGGTTGAACAAGTACTCACACGTAGGGGGTATTTTCCGAAGACTAGCTTTAATAAATTTATCCTTGACGGAGCGTAAGATGGCGTCGCGTCTTTGTTGTATTAAGTCAGCGCGGTGACCACAAGTCATTTGCAATAAGTCATTTGAAATAGTTTGAAATTCGTCTGAGAAAGTTTCTTTGATCTTTTTTTCAATGGTGGCCACATCAACAACGTCGGTATTGTTTAACCAGTCCAGAAGCGATCTGATGCCTTTTTCTAACGATTCCTGTTGCTTTATTAGCCCCTGAGTGATAGCCGCGAAGCCTCTTTCGGTAACGCTTAAGTGATTGAATTTATCGTAAGGTTTGATTTCGTCATTGCATTCAAGGTCCGTAAATCCGGGGGTAGAACAAAATCTTTTTTGCGTGTCCGAATAACGGACGTCCGACCAATCCTGGGATTCAAAATGCTGAATTGATTTCAATTTATTTAAGCGAGAATCATCAGTTTTTAACATTGCTGGTTCTTTTAGGCTAGTATGGACATTTAGGGAGAAAACTTCCTGCGTGGAAGGGACAGTTTCATCTTTAAAAAGTTCTCCACTAGTATCTAAGCAAATTTCGTCTTCATTTACGTCCCCATTATCTTTACGGGAGGTCTCACTTTTTTGGGCACTTTCTAAATGAGACACACTAGCCCCACGTGTCAACTGTTGTAGCACATTTTGAATTTGACTAACCTGCAGTGCCAGATGGTTTAGTACCTCATTGGTTTGAGATAAAGCTGGCCTTTTGCCACTAGGCCCAGGGGGTGGCGATGCGTTACGTTTGCGAGATGTATGATTCGTGCGCTCCGGACCCAAAGTTGTAAGCACCTGGGCCGAAGTTTCGCCATCTGCGTGATGGGCTGGCACAGGCTCCATTATTAAATATTGTATTACTTCTGGATTCAATTCACTTTCCATGCTAGATAAGTTTAAGGAACAGGTAAATTTAAAAGTAATATATAATATTTCGAACGGCAAAAGCCGTTAGAAACTATTTTTCCTAAAAGGGTAGCTAAACTGGGATATTTAGAAAACTCACCAGCAGTTTAGCTTACACGACCTTCCAGTTGGAAAAACAGCACGCCAAATGAATTAAGAATTCACGCGAACCCCGTCGGTGACTGACCTGGTGGAAGGGGTGATGATGGAGGGAGATAGCATGCTAGAAAGGGACAGGTAGAGTATACGACCTACCAGGAGGGAACAGTGTTGCCCTCTCAAATAATTTAGGTTTCGAATATCGGTACAGTTGTTTAATAAATCATTTGGAAGAAAAACATAGCAAAGCAATTTCATATTACATTTAACCTGTGATGCTGTGGACATATGTTGTTTCAAGAATCTGAGCTCTGGTAGCATTCTAGTATCAATTTTGGTGTGCTATCCATTACCCATTTGAGCCGTATCTTTTTTTCATTTCAACCAAGAGGTTAGACTTTTATCACAGCATCAAGGGACTGTCGACTTGAGTATATGGTTTAAATTTCAAATTGATACCTCCACACATTCCCCAGATAAAGGGTCTTGACAGACAGACAGACCAATAACAAACTAATTTTATAAGGGTTCAGTTTTTTTCTTGTGAGGTATGGATCCCTAAAAATGACATAGGACTGAGACTGATGTCCGGCTAGTGATTCATGATATCATGGCAGATATGTGTAGTTTTTAAATGAAAATAAAATTAAAGGTATTGGTCATAAAATGTTAGTTTGCATGTAAAGACTGTTGATACTTACTTTGTTTTTATAACAGTTTTAATATAAATCATGTTTTTTTAGGAACTATCATAGATAGGCTAAAGGAAGATTTAGTTACTAGTGGTAAAGTAATATGTATATTTATTAAAAATAAATTTGAACAGCTATCTTATAAACAAATTAATTCTAATGTTACACACCATGTTATCATTCATACTATAAATAATTGTGTAAGAAATAGAAACACATCATCATCATGTATACTTGGCACATGGTTGGCTCAGTTTGTAAGCACTTGTCTGCTGAGCCGGCAGTCCGTGTTCAAATCCCGGCCAGGGCAAATATTTGTGTGATGAATTTGAATATTTGTGCTTGGGTCATGGATGTTATCTATATATGTATTTATATATTATGTATATCGTCGTCTAGTACCCATAGTACAAGCTTTGCTTAGTTTGGGACTAGGTTGATTTGTGTATGATTGTCCCTTAATATTTATCTATTATTATTATTATTTATTTTTTACTTGTTCTCTGTGTTTGCATTAAATCTACACCCTTACTAAGGGTACTAGGGGTGTTCTCTAGTTATAAATTTATTTGTGTTTCTTTTGTTTGTGTTGCTTTCAGCTCTTTTAAAGTGAGTTTACTAGGAATGTTCGCAAGATATTCTCTTAAGTGGAAACCAGACTCGTGAGAGAGACGTCTCTGTCCCCATTCTTATACGTAAACTAGAACTCATGGGCATCCGCGGTCAGTTTCTAAACCTAATTTCCAGCTACCTGTATGACAGAGAACAACGCGTTAAACTAAATAACTGTACCTACAGCTCTGACGTACCCACCACCCGCTATGGAATCCCTCAGGGAAGTGTCTTATCTCCGACCCTTTTCCTTGCATACATAAATGACCTTACAGATCTGCAGCTTCCCAATGGTCAAGTCATTTCATATGCAGATGACACAGCGCTTCTATTCCACGGTGATAGTTGGGAGGAGACATACGCCAGCGCTGAGGCCGGCCTCTCAAAAGTAGTAACATGGTTACAAACAAATTTGCTAACATTGAATACCAACAAAACTAACTTTATAACATTCTCCATCCTAAATTCTACACAACCTGACAAAACAAAATTTACATTAAAAGCCCACTCCTGTGAAAATATTTACACTAACACCTGCTCCTGCCCAAATCTCAACCATGTTACAAGCACTAAATACTTGGGTATCCATATTGATCAGCAGCTCTCGTGGACTCAACATATAGAAATTACAGCTAAGCGAACTAGAAAGCTAATGGTTATTTAAATACCTGAGACATATTTCTGACAAAGAACTATTAATATACATCTATACAACTCTTGTTCAATCTGTCGTTCTATACTGCTTACCAGTATGGGGTGGGACACATAAGACTAAGGTATTGGTTCTCGAAAGGGCACAAAGATCAATTCTTAAAGTACTCTTAGGTAAGAATATACGTTATGGCACTAGGGATGTTTATGTTGAAGCAGACGTACTCACGGTAAACATATAGCTGCCTTACCGTGAGTACGTCTGCTTCAACATAAACATCCCTAGTGCCATAACGTATATTAAACTGTATCCTAAGGGTTCATAAAAACACTAAACCGGATAGTAGATTAATAAATAAACGAAATCCTAAATCTGTAATCAGGCAACCACATGTAGGTAGAACAAAGTTTGCTAAAAGACAATTTAGTGCAGCATCGATTCATCTCTATAATAAAATAAACAGAACAACTACAATCTACAACAAGTCCTATGGAGAATGTAAAAATCAAATCACGTTATGGTTAAAAACTAAAGATTACGAGGAAACAGAACTAATTATGCAATGATAACTAGGTCAATTTACTTTGAAAACGCTTCTTATGCATACCTATATCACACACACACAGGTATTCATACGGACTCGAATGCACACAGACATACACATTCAAAAATAAGCTGCAACTTAAACCATATGTTAACTTGTCTAATAAGTAGGTACTAATGGAGACACTGACACTGATAACTGTATATTTGTAAGCAAATATAAACCTTACTGCATTGAGATTAGATCTAAGGGTGTGGACTGTGTCTTCGTTCGTATATGTTAATCGACTAGCTAATAATAATTACATAAATATACTGTATATATATATATATAGTAATTAAAATATAAATACATATCTAACCACTAAATCAATTACTTAAGTATAATACAGCAAACAAATATATTTAAACTTCAACCATATCCCACATATGTAAATAGTGTTGTTTCACCAATTTTTACATCTAGATTTAATAAGATTAATTATAATCAGACATATATTTGTTACGTTTAATAGAACTTTAATGTTAACTATTAAATAAAACCTGGAGTGAAAGAGCGAATACCTCCTAATACAAGTATTAAACTTAAAAGGAGGATTCGTCACTTTGTTGTAAAACTTACAGTTAACAATAAATGATTTTGATTTTTGATTTGATTTGACTGCTAAGAAGATTATAACTATACTGTTCGCAGCGTCGGTTAGTGATAATTGTGCCTCAATGTTTTGAATTAGATAAGACAACAAATATGCCATTAAATGTAATTTTACTCGCGATAATCATCATACATATTGCTTGTAATGGTAATTCACTTTCAAGAGACTTATCAAGTTGTTCGAAACCGTGAAGGGTGATAAGAATAATACGCAAAAACTTACGCTAAAGTATTCAACACCAGATTTCTTATACAATTCATCGATGGAGATGAATTCAGGCGGGTTCTTGTGATGTTCTGCGCGCTGATCGTTCGTGTCATCATCCATGTACCAAGCTTGAACCATTTTGTTATTTGTAAAGTAAAAGACAAAATAAAAATATTGAAATAGGAAACGCAATAAACCGATGACCGAGACCCGAGTACACCGACAACAACTAATGAAATGATGATTTGTTTGACATTGACAATTGCATAATTTATTGCCAGTAAATAAATTACAAAATCATTATAACAATTTTAAAATTACAATGTTCGAAACGTTTTCTGTTTTATACGTTATTTTAAATGCGGGTTTTATCTTTTGATTCATTATAATACTTGTTCTACTTATTGTGATAATACATAAACAATTTTAAAAATAATTTAAGTTTCAGCTGCGATGCTTTAAATATATCTAATTTAAAGATATTCGATTACTGGTCACATTGTTTTAGGCGTTTTTATAAAGCAATAAACACAAACGTGTTCTTGCGCTACTTAAGCCACAAGTAATAGCGCTATATTTTATTAAAGAAGATTCTGCTTTCATTTAAATTATAATATTTAATCGTACCTCGAACAGGTACTCCGATGTTCGAAATTCGAACTTCGTATCGTGCCATCAAATCACATAAGTAAAGAAACGGTTTCATTGTTTCATTTCTTTACTCATGTGATCAAAATATTGTTTGCCCGCTCGTTCAAATATTGTTTGACGCGAGATCAAGGTGGATGGTACGGTGCAAACTTCGAATTTCGAACAAGGAGTAGCCTTTTTGATCAGCACCTCTATCATAACTGTCATACGCGA
Source organism: Apotomis capreana (assembly GCA_947623375.1). NCBI lineage: Eukaryota > Metazoa > Arthropoda > Insecta > Lepidoptera > Tortricidae > Apotomis > Apotomis capreana. Next base: position 4,548,291 of record OX392501.1, read on the forward strand.
CTATTTCTCGCGCGAGATAATTACGCCCGTCTTTTTCTATGCAGTAATGTGAAAGAGTGACGGGTAGTGCTATGTCGCGAGACAAGGGTCGCGAAGCATAGTTGTGCTAGACGGGCAGGAGATATAAAAAACACGCTAAAAAGCTATGATTAGGTCTTGATCCGGCGCCGAGGTCGGTTAGGGCCTTGCCCAGTTAGTTTCGCAATCTCGCATAGCTCTGTGACAAACACTGCCTGTCACTTTCTTATCAATACCGCGCAAACAAGACAGGTGATGCTGAGTCGCGCGACAAACGAAGTCGCGGCAAGATATGCTAGCCCTGTTAGCGATATTTAATTTTTTTTATACTTATATTATATATTTATTGCGCATTTCGCATCATATGAAGAAATAAAACGCAGATGAATTCCAGTAAAAATAGATTTAATCCTGTTTATACTAGTGTTACAACTTAATGTGTTTGATGAGCAAACTAGGTAGGATACACAAGTTTTTGGGGTTTCTACATCAGTGTACCTTTTTTGCTACCAGCTAGATTGGTACGGGCACCAATTGGTACTTTTGTTTTTCGCCATGTGACAGTCAAAACTCACTTAATTTCTGCCACTACTCTTCAAAAGCTCGTATCTAGTTAGTAGATTGATAATGAGGTACGAGCTTAGTTTTAAGTAGCTTTTTGTTACTTAGTAAGTTTTGATTGTCAACATACGATTTAATATTTGTGAATCGACAAAAGTGAAAAAAAAAACGTTCTGAAATATGAACCAAATCACAAGCCTTACTACGTTTGAAAATCTTTACTTCGTAGTAACGGCTTTTCTAAAGTGATAGATCAAGTTATTGAAAATTTACGTAGGATAATAAATGCCCAATTTCGAATTTAGAAGCTAGAGAAAAAAGAAATCCTGCTTTAAAATATGTTGGCATGAAAATACACTCTTTTACTGACAGTAGGTACATACTTATATTTATTAAAAGCAGTGAATGGGAAAGTACTGTCGTTGAAACGGCCTGTGTACTTATAATTTACCAACAAAGTAAAGATACAATGACATAGTGCGTATTGGGTCCTTTGAAATCCGTCAATTAAATGTGCAAAACTTACATAGGTAGTCACATTATATATTTTTCACCAATCTACTTAATCACTCAGGTTTACTTTACACGATTTATATAAATATATGAATTCAAATCTTATTTGAAACATTAAGTTATAATTAAGTTTGATATGACCATTGGCGGTTGCGAAAACTAAGTCTTTAAATAATGCCAGATTACAATTATTATACATAAATTTAATGCAAACTTAAAAAGGAAACAAAGTAAATGCAACAAATCATTTGACAAAACAATTCCATGGACGGATGTCTAAATCACAATCAAATGAAGAACGCATTAGGGCACACTTACATTAAGTCCACTGAAAACGTTGCGCGTGTATGATAAATGATAATCCAAATTAAAATTGAACTGGCCCTTACGTAATATTAACTTGATGTTGCTATGAATACTAAAGATTAATTATAAATAATAATAATCAAAACTCATAAATAACGCATATTATTTTATATAATGAATCTTTAGTAAACACACTTACATTTTTTTAATATGTAAACACTGACGTGTTTAGGGAGTGTTCATTTTTAATTATGTTATCTGTAACAAGAATTTATGTAATCATATTTTGTCTTTAAGACAAAAAAGGACACAAGTAGCTACGTTCCTGGCGGACTTATGAAAATTAACCATAAAAATCAATACAAAAGTGTTCTTTAAACAACGTATTATGCTTTATCAACAAAGGGCTAAATCTAAGAAAAATAAGTATAATACAAAGATGTGTGGACCTCATGTTTTTAAAGTTAAACGGACTGGTCGATGGTCAATCATAAAATTTACAAAATCAGATCACACATGCCCGATGTGCTTTCCTTTGAATTTGCTGCGTCGAGTTTACTATTATTTTATTGGTCAAACTAAATGTTACACATGCATGACGAAGACGCACATGCCATCCCTGTCAAATCTATCGTAAAAGACAGAGACCACACATGCGTCTGGTCGACAGAATTTGGAAGTTAACTGTCGTATGGCATGCTATTTTATTTTTATATTTTAAATGACGTCAAATCAATGAACAGTTAGTTATACTGATGTTTTATTGAAAACATACATATATTTATATCTATATATGTCGTTTTCGTATAAACACGCCAGTAGTGATCAAAAAGGTCCATAACATCTTAGTGGGTAAGTACTCAGGCAGAAGGAGTCTATTAAAGCTACTTAATACCTTGCCTCTTAACAGTACATTGATATAATTGAGATCATTAACACGTAACTAAGCTAATCAAGACATCGACGAACACTGGTCAAACAATATTTCAATAAGCAACAGCATAAATAAATCAAATGTCAAACCCAATTGTCAAAATCAGTGAAAAAAAAAATAAAACTTAAAATAGTGTAAAAGCGGTAAGAAATAATAGTACCTAATATGGATACTACATCTAGAATAAATCATGTTACAACAAGTCTAAAAATAATTATCACATTATTTACTATTTACAGGAGTGTTGACAAAACGACAACTACTATATAAATTAATTATACCCGAGTTAAAAGTTCACACCGATTATTAATATTAATTTATAATAAATCTTTACATTCATACTAATTAAAGACAAGACATTTTGTATTATATCTGGGGTTTAATTTTTGTCACAGATATTCGTCTGACGAATCCATTTATTGTTCTCATTTCATACGTTCACAGTAGTCACAACGATTTATTTAACAAGTAAGTAGTGTAGCTGTGAAAAACTAAAGCAATACTTATGATTGCTATCCACTTTTCAAAATACTGAAATTAGTCACAAAAGAATATAGCGAAATATCTGCGATATTTATGTCATTTACAAGTTATAGTTATGTAGACGTGCTTCGAAAAAGGCTAATTTCTCATAATTTCAGTAGTATTAATCGGTATGTACGATCAGCATCAAAAACTCTTAATTTGTCATTTGCCTGTAGAAAAAATGTAGCTTACTTTTGATGCTCACCGTACGTACTTAGCTAATGCACACTCTTTTTCGAAGAAGTTTCAATCCGTTTGATGTCATCTTGTAAGCTCACAAATTTGTCACGTTGAAGCCAGGCGGTCGACGGTCACTTAGATATTAAACATTTATGGAAAAATAACTAATTACACCATCTACTAAACTATAAACTAGTTCATTCGCTTTGGAAGAGTCCTTTCACACTTTACGCCTTTTGAGAGAACTACCCCTTTTATGAAAGCATTCACTTGCAACATAATGTGTGCAGTATTTATTACTAAGTAGGGAAAGCAACCGATTATTTTTGTGTCATTTTCAAAAACATGTACCTAATTAAAGGCCTAATAAATCAAAACAAAACTACGATTGCGAACAAAACAAAACTACCAATGTTAGTAACACAAAAGATACGGGTAACTTTAGTTACAGAAAGGAATCAATAAGTTTTGTTTTAATTATAGCTCTTAACTAAGTACATGGTTTTTGAAAACGAATCTTTCAGTAAAAGAAAAACCCGACCTACTGAAACCGCATTTTTTGTTACAAGTCAGGTTAACCGATTCCCTATTACAAGTGAATGCATCCGTTGAAGGAGCGTCCTAACACTTCACGTCTATAGGAATTACAACTTGGTATGTTTCACAGTGTCGGTCCAGTAGTTCTGGATGGTCATGGCTTCCAGGGAGTTGAGGAACGAATCATTGTCGAGGCTGTACATCTCCTCGGAATTGTCCTGGAAAAAAAAAATGGCTTTTAGTTTTGGACGTTAAACAAACTACTTAGTAACTTAAACGGAATTAATTGATTAGATTAGATGAGATGATGTTTATTGTGCGCAGTAGAACGCAAAATTCAAGCTCCTTTCTACTCGCGTACATTTTGAAAATTTGTTATGTTAGCTTGGGGTTTGTTTTATAACAATCCTAAAAAAATATAAACTAAATGTATGCGAACGAAAGTTATGCCAATAGACAACTCTTTGTCTAACTCATGACTCAATAATAAAAGTAAAAGTCAAGTATTTTACTTATAATAAACATAAAAGTCAAGTATTTTACTTATATTTGTATAGAATCTTTTTATCGATTCATATTTTTTTATGTGGTAAAAATGTGGTATTTTACTTATACTTTTTTGTAATGGAACCACATAGAAATATAAGTGTCACATGCATCCAAAGATAACAACAATAGCAATGAAAATTGTAAGTGTAATAGATAAAAAATATAACTAGTTTTAGTTTCGTTCCAATTATTATTATATTTGGAACTTCCAAATAGTACACTGAATGTCAAAAGGCGCACAATGTCGACGACGTTATTTTAAATTACTATTTGGATAGAATAAAATACCTTTTATTAGCTAAGTGAAATGGCAGGTTAGCATTTTGTTCTAAAACCTTTTGAACTTGTAAAAGTCTGACATCCTTAGTACAAAATACACAAATATGTTATTGTTTTGCCGCTACTGTATGTCATGACATTATAAAAAAAAAACATTACATACCCGAATAGTGCTGTCGTCAAGATATCCACTGGAATCCGGATTCGAGCACTTGTCGTTCAACGTCTGGGGCTTGTTCAGGTACCTCCGCCTGTATAGGACGAAGGCTGTACTGCCGGCCAGCGCTCCCAGCACCACGGCGGCGAACGAGATCCCGGCGATCGCCCCTGTATCCATACCGCCTTCCTGGTCTATCACCCTTTTAAACGATTCTATGTTCGGTGGGATCCGAGTCTGCAGGAAATTCTGCGTTTCTAGAGACAGCGGTTTGTCAGTCACGATTCTGCTTTCCGACGTTCTTTCTATAGTGTCGCTTTTGATGAACTCTGGGTCTCTTGTCAGATTGCGTCTCTTAGGGGCGAACGTCGAGTTCTGGGTGTCAGTCAAGTTTGTCAGCGGTGGCGGGGTGGATGTTGCGTTGATTCGCGTCGCGTTTTGAGGTGTTACTGTTTGTGTTGTGTTCTCGATGTCTGTTGCGTTGGGTTGTTGTGTCGATGGTGCGACGTGTTCTGTCTCCGTAATGTTTGTTATATTTAGACTTGGTATAAGCTCTTCAGTTTGATTGGCAGTAGCGTTGGATGGCGGTGTTTTTGTGGTAGATATTGGCGGTGTTTTGGTGAAGTACATAGCCCGGCCCTGCCGGTCGTTTCTCTGGGGTTCTACTTCTACATCGGTGGCGATTCGCTGTAGTTCTTCGGACTGTGGCGCGGCTGAACTGATTTGGCAGCTCCCTGGAATGGACAGAAAGGTAGCACTTAAGTATGGATACAGATACTCGTAATTATCAGCACGAACGGTTTGCGTCTGAGTAATTGATGCAACGACCGCTGGAGAATGACTGCATGTGCGTGCACATTTGTACATTTATAACGGTTTTGTCATGCCTTTGTGTTATCTAATAGACATTTACATTACCATTGTTAGTAAATAATAGTGATGAAATTGCGTAATTCATTATGAATAGAAAGAAAATTAGTCATTCATATTCGTATAAATTTGAGAGGTTCAGTTGTACATAAAATCAATTGTGTTGATCCGGTAAGCTTGGTAAGTACAATAATCACAAATAAATATTACAAAAGAATTATATACTCCAATCTCAAATAGGCTGGGGATTTTCACCATTCCCTTTTCACCCATTTAAAAGTTCAAAATTCCATAATCATATAGAACTATTTCGAATGTACAGACACTCGCTTTACATTACACTATATCGATATCGAGATCCTAATTGTACAGTAGGTATGTCTAAAAAATTGTAGTTAACAAGCTACGTTAAAATAACTCCCACAGTAAGTATTCATAATTATCACCAAATCTATTTAAAATCACCTGCTACCAACTAAATAAGTTGCTGTCAAAAATGACATTTTAGTGGCAAGCTTTTATAGCCGACTGTACTTTTCTTTGGATATCCATCAAATGCTCACTGAGACGATTCTAAAGAGCCCAAGCTCGGTAGGATTGCTTTTTCTATTATAGAGTTCCTATTGCCACCTTCCAGCTCCATCATCAGATCAGCCCCATGGTACCATATTATTGTATTGTCATCAAAGTTAAGTAAGTATGCAAAATTTCAGCTCAATCGGTTGACGATATCTGCTTCAAAATTGAGTTGCAAGATTTCACCCGAACAAACATACTTTAAACATACCATGCAAGTTAAATAAAAGCTTTTAAAAACAAACTCTTAATGAAACCTGCTATGCATGTTTCACCTTATCCGTAAGTCGTATATACAACTTAGCTATTTTCATTACGAGTGTCTGACATTATGAACAATATTCACGAGCCAATAGTCCGTATCCCATACAACATACTTCATTGAACTTCACCTCAGTCTGCATTTGATGAATTCGCAGAAAAGTATTACACATTCATGAAGTAGCTCGCGTGCCATCCATTTATGGAATCGTCTAAAATAAACAGCGCAACGAACGCACAGTTTGTTCAACTGTAATAATTAATCGTTATGGATAGTTTCAACTATTCCAAGACAAGCTCTAAGTGGGACTTCGTAGAGTTCTACAATTAATGAAAACTGATGTACTTTTAAGAGGCCTTATTGCTTTTAAATTTTATTTTTTCTACAATCCATTTTTTTACAAATATATTGATAATTTCAACCCATTTTTTAAAGTGAATAATATTTCTCACCGAGTTCCAGAAAGTAACATAGCTATTCCATGCTTTTATTTATTGTGCGCAGTCGAAAACCAGTTTCCTGCGTGAATTTTGTCAGTTTGGAGTAGTTTTTGAAACAAAAATTATCAATGAAAAATTCAAACTGTAGGTTTCAAACATATACCAATAAATCGCAATGGCCCCGTTCTAAGTAGTAACTGATAAAAGAAGTAGGTAAGTTCTAAGTGATAATATGTTAAGAAACATGTTTGATCATAGAGAAAAACTTCTAAAAAAATCAGCATTTTGGAACCGTATAACAAGGTGCTCGTAGTATCACTTTGTATAAATTTGTTTGGTACATATGTACATGTAGAGATTTACCGTTCTCGTGAACATTTCCCGAATTGTATGGCAAATGTTCTCGAGATCGTTCTTGCCCCATACAATTTTGGTATTCTGAACAAACACCCATTTTTTAAACAGACGACATTTGACTCCTTTTTAGGGTGCATGTTGAATTACACAAAATAAATCAGTAGTACTCACAAGTACTCATCCCCTCTTCCTTGTGTCGTGTTCCACGCTCCACAAATTATTTTGTGGACGATCGCTTTCCACTTGGTGCGGTCTTCGGCGCTTTGTAATGCCTCGTGGACTTTTGATTTAAAGTTATCGTGGATCATCTGTCCAGCACTCCAGCGCATAGGGCTTCTTTCCTGGTCGCCTTCCCTGTACTTTCCCTGTCACCAGGAGCACTTCCAAGGTGTCGTTTTTCGAATATTTAGCCAGTTTGCTCATAAGTACCAATCGTTTGCATTTTTTAAAGATTTTCACCAATTTATACGTACCACTATTTGCAAGCTCTAACTTGAAAAGACACATTTTACTGCTTACTTCGCAGGACAAATATTTATTGGATTTAGTACATATCTAGGCGACATAACGGCGCATACCAACACGATTATGAATGCCATGGGAGACATTCTATGTCCATAATCGCCACCGCAGCTTCGTTGCGAGATATAGGCTTGCGGCCGTTTCACAGAGCGAGTATTTCTAGTTGAAAGCGAGGGAAATCCTGCTTCGAGTATAAAGACATCCGGTACGGTAGCCGATTAACTATGGAGCATTTGTCCCATTTTCCCGGCTAGGTAAATGTTTGGTCTGTTTTATGAGTCGTGATCATCATTATACGTAAACACATTCCAGGGCAAATAACATGCGTCTCTAAACCTGTTTCCCGATTACTTAGCTGGATCAGTTTGGAAAATTATGTTTTGTTTGAATTTTGGATGCGCACTTTTTATATTCTTTATTTCTTAGATCAGGATCTGATGATGAGATACTGCAGGTATCGACGGTACTCTTATATGGTGATTAATTTTCTTTATTAAATTATACCTACTGATGCTCTCTGAAAGCATCATCTGGTGAGCCGAACCTTCGCTGAAGTGAATTGTACATATAAAAAAAAAAAAGCGATTATTTTAATAGTTTTTTTTTACAGGAATATACGACAACTACTTAATTAAGTTTTTAATTCGTTTTTGCACTTTGTTTATTAAAAGTTAATTTTAGATTAAAGTACAATTTATTTGCATAAACTAGCTGTATTTCTTCTATGTAAGTATTTCTTTTTTTAAAAGATGTGGTGGTAACTGGTGGTTCTACTGGGAATAAAAAGCACAATGTCTGCGCTAACAAAATGGTAATGGAAATAGCCCGTAAACAAGATTAATCACTCCTTTTTTGGATTGCTTTAATCAAAATATGTACCTACATACTCGAATTCAAGCTATTGTTTAGAGCTAAGCTAATACAATTAAGTAGTTAATGGCACAAAGACGTCATCGGATCTGTGTGCTTTTGTTTCAAACAAAGGGCTCTCGATACAATGTTTTAAAGAAAGCCGGTATTATCCCGGTTTAAAATCTTTGCATTTATAAACCCTGTGAGACAAAGGATTTATTATGTAAAGCTATGAAGGACTTGTAGCGATCCGATGTTCAGGAAAAGATTAGTTATTTATGTTCTACCTTTTTCCTAAGCCACTTAATAAAACTCTGTAGAGTTCATGATATGATAATGTATAACAAGCATTTTTAACTTATTGTATATTAACTAACTCTGCTCCATAGTGTTACCTAAAATATGTATCTATACAGGGTGTAGGGTGCCAAAATTGGCGAAGTCGTTTCATCGTCAACAAGTAACAAACATACAAATACACTCATAAACTTTCGCCTTTTTAACCGATTTCAAAAAAGGAGGAGGTTCTCAATTCGAACTAATTTTTTTTTTTTTTTTTTTTCTATGTATGTTACTCGATATCTCCGAGAATCGTGAACCGATTTTCAATTTTTTTTTTTTAATCGAAAGGGTATAACTCCGAGTTGGTCCCGTTGGCACTAAGTCGGGATCTGATGATGGAATCTTGGAGAAATCGAGGGAACTCTTCAAATGTTATAGGGACATGTACGGCGCTTTCGGTAATTTATTGATAAAGTCAAGAATTTACATTCAGTAAATAGGATTTGGGTTAAGGAAACTGATGAACACACATACGAATCACTAAAAAGCAAAAAAAAAAAAAAATTTTAACAAAAAAAAGAACCGACTTCAGTAAAACTAAAAAGCCAACAATAACCCGTTCAAGTACAGATTACATTTGACTCACCCTTCGAAGTCGGTGCCAAACCTCGCGTAAACTATAAAATATAAATATAAGAACTGAGTGGTTTGGGATCGACTCCGAAGGGTGAGTCAAATGTAATCTGTACTTGAACGGGTTATTGTTGGCTTTTTAGTTTTACTGAAGTCGGTTCTTTTTTTTGTTATTAATGTTAGCGTCATAAGCAATGTGAATTAAGATCGGTGTAATAAAATACACTTACGATAAGATCACAAATGCAACTAACGTGCCATGCCCATGGCCATATGAATCGAGAAGTGTACAAAAGATTGTACTGAAAAAAGGTTGGCAATTTCTTTTTATGCTATTACGTACTCGTATGCGTGGAGCAAATTGAGTTTATTTGCGTTAGACGGTTGTTTTTCATCAACTAAGGGGGCGAAACAGGAGGACCGTCAAAAGTAAATTACCTCCCGTGATAGAAAAACACAGCAGGAGAGTACAGAGGATGTACTCGGCCATAAACACACCAGCGGCAGCGGCCCTACGATGGTTACGTTTATCACGTGATAAATAAGTGACAAAGCATCTGTCACTCACACTCGCATTTTGTCAAAACGTGCCGGATGCTTTGTCACTTATTTATCGCGTGATAAAAGCAACCATCATATGCCCACAGGCGGTGGAATAAAGATGTTTCATTATAGCTCCGGTACAGAATGAAATACTACAGAAGGCAAAGGCCACTAGAAAAGTGTATTTTATTGTTTACTTGTGTTAAATGCGATGTGATTGGTCGTGGGGCGTGGCAGCAGGACCGATCGTACCTGCGCACGTCGATGTGTCCGAATGATGGCGGACCCGTGCACAAAGGTGCGTGCTGTCAGCGTGTAGGCTTCGCCGGCGCTTTTCCAAATTTACTACTTTTATTAAAGTTCTACTTTTATGCTACCAATCATGATACCCTAGGAAACCCATTGGGTTGAGCAATTTAGAAGAGATGGCCACTCTACTCATTTGTTTTGATCTGTTGGTTGTTTCTTTCATCCTTTGATTTGATTACGGGATGACGAAGGGCAAAGAGTAGGAAATTATGACATTACTGTTAGAATTACTTTGTCTTTTACCAAAATTTTTAAAAGTTAACAAAAACAAAATCTCACTAACTTTTCTGTTACTAATCTTCAAAACCTCGTATCTGATTTGTAGATTGATATTGAGATACGAGCTTTGTTTTAAGTACGCATTTGCTACTTATACCCCGCGCGGCGAACGATGATTCCTATGACACGTACCTAAGTAAGTAAGTAAGTTTATTGCATTTAAACAAATTTATACAGACACATCTCTATACTAACCTATATAATATACACATTTACAATATTTAACGGTCCACTGTTGTGTACACAAATATGGCTTATATAAACTTAATTTCATGCACTGAAATCGCTTATCTTAGCTGTTACACTGGCTCCTACACTAGGCACAGCCTGTCCCGTAGGTAACCAAGACATAAGTGAATTTGACCAAAAAATAGACGCGAAAAACAAATACAACTTACAAAGTTTATACAATCAAATTTAAACCAAGTGACATTTTATTTAAAAATCCAAACAAATACAGACTGTTGGTATAGTTCGGCATACGCAAACGCGTGTGGAAAAGGTTTTCGTGGATTAACTAGCCTAATTATTTGAAGGTGTATGTGTGTGTGTGGGTGTGGGTGTGTGTGAGACGTGTGAGTGCGTGCGTGACTATTTATCTACTCTCAAAATTTCTTCCAAATCCTCATAACAAAGCGATTTAAGCCATGATTGTAGTTTGAGTTTAAGTTCTCTGATTGAGTATTTCTGTAAAGGTATTTTAGCACAAATTTTGTTATATATGAAAGGAGAAAGAAAGGAGCTGAACCACTTTGCGAAGGCGGACTTCGAGGAAGGCACCGGTATTTTAAAATTGCGTTTCTGCAACTGTGTCTCATAAAATGGTGACTTTATTACCTCAGGGTGCAATTTTAATATGAGTCGTACAAAATAAATCCCACGAACACTGAGCACATCCATATTTTCGTACACAAGAGCTGTTGGGTACCTGATGCGTTCCTTGAGAATGACCTTCAGAACGGCACGCTGAGCTCTTTCCAAAGGAAGCATATATGTTTTTGAAGCCCCACCCCAGGCGGTTATACAGTAAGATAAAACAGATTCGCAGATCGAAGTGTATATTATTTTTAACAGATGTTTGTCGGCCGAATTTCGTCTCAGTACATTTTATAACCTATAATCGGAAAAATTTACTGAGATGACAGGTGTCATAGGAATCATCGTTTGCCGCGCGGGTTATAGTGAGTTTTGGTTGTCAGCTGACGATATGTCCTCTTAATGTATTAAATTTGATAATATCTAACGAGGTAATTTTCAACCTTGTTCCGTTCCGTTCCTATGTAGGTATGTGAATATAATCATAATAAACTTATCATAATCTTATGAGTTTTACACAACTTTAATATGGAAAATACATTTCGGATAATATTTCAAACTGGGCTATACAATTTAATTATAACAAATATTACCATTCTCATAAAAAGTTCCCGACCGTTGTTTAGTATCTCGAATAAAAGTAATGAAAGAATTTACAATAAAAACGTGGCTGCTGCCGCTTCGCACGCATTTCTAGTTGGCAGCTTAAATACTTATAAAAACAAAAAAATAACGAAATTATTTTTACAATGCCAAAAAGAAAACAAGTTTCGCGTTCTTCGAGATGTTTCTCCATAACTCTGAAATTGCTTATTAAATTACTGACAGCGAACGAGATGAACTATGAAAGATAAATATTGTACATAGGTACAATGGAAGATAAATATTGTACATTACAGGCAAATTATCGCGGTGAGGAGCACTCTAAGTAATAATATATGTTAAAACAATTGTTTGTGTAAGATTTTTTGTTCAAAGTTGCGTCTATTACCATTAATGACTTTTCCATGTATACCTACCACTCAAAAATATAAGGGCCACATTATTTTTTGATAAAATCTTGAAACTTTGTTTCTAGTTTGTGATAAATAAAAATAGTTTTATCAAACATGCAATGAAATGCCGTCATCGACATCAACAGGCTTCGAAATATCACGTTTCGGTCGGAACAACTCCAGAGAACTGTAAGTGTTTAAGGACTAGGCCTGGAAGTTTTTTTTAAACATGGCGTCTGTATTCATGAAGAGGCTAAACAGCTGAATTATATATTTTTTAGTGATTAATTTATTTATTTCTTTGCATATGTTTGAGAGAAGCACTGTACATGCCTTAGCCGTGAAAAGGCCTTGCCGGCTTCGTATCACTATACCTACTCACCCGGCAAGCCCTTCTTTCCCGGCGTCTGCAGTAAAGTACATTACATTACATTTGATAACCGTTTACATTAGTAGGTAAACGGTTACATTACGTTAACGTTTACATTAGTAAACGGTTATCAACGGTATTTCAGGGCCCTTCATACGAGCTAGAGCAACTCATAAATACTTCTTCGATAAAAGCCGGCAAAAATGAATGTAAAAATATTCTCCGTGAAATAATCATCCGTTGAATTATGCGTATACAAATACCCAAGAAGCGAGCACGAAGCACCTAAGCAACGGAATATTTATGATTCGTTTGACCCCGAACCTTCACGGCTTACAAATGTATACGAATTAAAATACTCTTGCCGTTTACGCCAAATTGACTGTTAGAATTCCGAGTATTCGTCAAAGCCGTCAAAGCCGTCGTCGTTTTGATTGAGGCTTTTTGTATGAAACGTTTCAACGATAGATGTTTCGCACTCATCCATGGCGCCGGAGGAAATGGGCTAGAACTCTTTATCCGGCCGCTGATTCAAAATGGCACTTAATTTTCCTTTTGGCTTTTGTAAATTCGGAATTGCTACTCAAACCTTGAACGAATAATTCAATAGCATACAAAGTCACGTTTTGTCGGCCTGTGGCGTCTAGTGCCCTCTTCCCCACTGGTCAGTAGGCACGTGGCCTGAGCCCCGACAAATCAACGGACCGACTCTCATGTGAACCCCGACAACTGCCGAAAAAAGATCTTTTTTTTTATTACTGTCCAATGGGACCTCCAATTATGGATTGCCCAGAGCTCCAGCACGTTTTTAGACGGCACTCGGCTCAAACCTTTTTTTCATGGGGGTTTAATAAATAATTTTATAAGAAAAGATGTTTAGTCATACATTCGTACAAAAAAAATATATATAGAGCCGTCAAATCACTACAATAATTGCATAAGTTTTTTTTGTATGAGATTCGAATGTAAAAATAGTTTTCTGAAACAAATAGTTTATGTAGGTTCACTTTTTTTGAAAAAAACACTCGAGTTGGTTAAAGTCGCGGTTCACTGTGCGTAGATAGTGACGCTCTTGACGTCAATATGCCTCCTTAAATAGTGATGATGAATGTTCTCACTTTATATGGGCGGAACATTTATATGCTCCGTAAAGGAGATGGGGCAATGGACTCGCGTTACAGCGTTCATTCGGTCTTTTGTCAGAATTGCACGCGGCATACCGGTTCAGCACAGACGCTTGCTCAGCCTGTTGTACTTATTGGGTCTAGTAATAGAACCAAAAAATGCTATATGGAATAAATAAATAAATATTATTATTATAAATATTAAGGGACAATCTTACACAAATCGACCTAGTGCCCAAACTAAGCAAAGCTTGTACTATGGGCACTAGACGACGATATACATAATATATAAATACATATATAGATAACATCCATGACCCAAGAACAAATATTTTGCACAAATATTTGCCCCGGCTGGGATTCGAACCCGGGACCGCCGACTCAGTAGGCAGGTGTCTACAAACCGAGCCAAACGCGTCGTCGAATATACTAAATAAATAAAAAAACACATGAAACTAACCTAGATGATAGGGATCTTAAGCTACCGAAGGTTAGCGCTGGATAGAGTCCCAAACTACGTCTTTACCCAACATTTTCTCTGATTTTTTTATTATTTTCACAAATTTTATAAAACAAAACGCACTTTACCGAGACGACGACGGAAGCAAAGGTAGGCGTAGGTTAATAACAAAAGCTTACCGAACCGTTTCAATACCAAACAACTATTTAAGAATAATAGAAGTTTTTAATTCTGGAGACAAGCGTGAGTTGGCAATATTGGCATTAATATTCAATTCCATTTCCGAAGCGCAGGTTGGGAAAAATAATTACGCGAAAAGGAAGAACGCCATGTCCATAACTAATGCATGATTAGCGTTAGTCAACTTGTGTTTGGCTAAGCACATCATACCGGGTCTTCCATTGACGTCATGTGCGGACGTCACGCTACGCTATCGTGCTGCATCATTACCCACCCCTTTCGGTGTTATTGGTTTAGGGTACTATAGTACTGATTATGATGACATACTCATAGTAGAGCCTAATCTATGCTATTAGACTTAGGACCACAGGCCGGATTATAAAGATCAGGCCATGTTTTTACAAGCTTTTATTTAACTTGCATTGTATGTATGTATGTAAGTACCTATATGTTTCTTCGGGTGGAATCTTGCAACTCTATTTTGAAGCAGATGTCGTCAACCGATTGAGCTGAAATTTTGCATACTTACTTAACTTTGATGACAATACAATAATATGGTACCATGGGGCTGATCTGATGATGGAGCCGGAAGGTGGCCATAGGAACTCTATAATAGAAATAAGCAATCCTACCGACCTTGGGCTCTTTAGAATCGTCTCAGTGAGCATTTGATTGATATCCAAAGAAAAGTACAGTCGGCTATAAAAGCTTGTCACTAAAATTTAATTTTTGACAGAAACTTATTAACATTAGGGAAAAAGAGGGGTGTTATAAGTTTGACCCCTATTACATCCGTGTGTCTTTCTGACTGTGACATTATAGCTTTAAAGCGGAGGGTTGAAGTTTGCTTACGTTACGTTCTTAGCTATGTTTGTAAAAAATCTGCAGTAGTTTGAAAATCATGTGGTAATAAATGTAGTCAATATATTCAACTATTTGTTTCGGCGGTTTTTATCTTTTACTTTTCGAAATTGATGAAGGAACGAAAAACAAGCATTTCAAGTTCCCGGGAAATATCATGGGAAAGTTACTTTCATCCCCGCTATCGTCGACTGGGGTATCTACTTTCGGAAACAAAATCTTGCTGAGTTCAGAAAGAAACATAAAGAAACAAACTACTATAATTTAAGAAAAAAAATGATTAATTTTGACTGATGACCTGGTGAAGGTCGCTGGAGTCCGCTGGATGCCGGCGGCGCAGGACTGGTCATGGTGGCGTTCTCTCGGGAGGCCTATGTTCAGCAGTGGACCTTTTGGATGATGATGATGATGATGATGAATTTTACCCTGTATATACCTACGGAAAGAATCAAAGTAACTTCAACTCATGGTAACTAGACATTGTCGTCTAATAGCGTCATTGGCACTACATATGTACGTTGGTGTAGTAATGGAATCTAGTTGGGCAGAAGCCTAAAAAAACAATACGAATTCATTTTAATTTATTCCAACAAAACTAAATTGAAAGTGTCAAGTACTCCCGGAAAATTGTGAGGCGAATCGAGCCCGAGCATTCCTTCTAGGGTTGCCAGCTAGGATTTAGGTGGATATTCCCAACATTTCGTATAAGGTCGGGGATACTATAAATTTTTCCGACTACTAAACATTTTGAAAGAATTTAATAAGGAAATAAAAGACTTCATCCAATAAGTTGGGCCAAAAGGGTAGGTACTTACTAGAGTAGATACATCTGTGTCTACCGGCATTTCCAAAGAGACTACTGTTGAGAACAAACCCGAAATAGACTCAGTATTTTTTTCCTAAATGTCATTTAATTTTAACCATTAGGTACCAAAATAAAGTGCTTATCCTAAAGTATTTCTAAAGCATAAGAAATTATACGAAAAAGGCGAGAAAAGAAACGACAACATTTTCGCTATATAAAAATAAGTTCTCACGACTCGAAGACTTGCCATACTTGACATTTCGACAATTTGTCCTGATTTGTGTTTCGATTTAGCAAGTCTAGCAACCCTATTCCTGACCGGAGCGAATAAAACTTGAATTTGTTGCTCGTGCCGGACGGGGGATATTTCAAAAGGACATTTTAAAAGAGGTACTTTCTGCCCCGCGTCTAGTATTTCCTAACTACCTGCAAATTCCCGCTTTACAAAGTAGCAGTTTATATTATACCAAGGGTTTATGTCACGAAGTTACAAATTACAAGCGGAAGTCCCTTTTCAACTTCTTATATTAGAAGGGGCTCGTCCAGAAATCATGTGATCGTGATGGTTTATGGGTGGATGGGGAAGGTGGGTCCGAGAAGACATCACGTGTAATTTGTCAGCGGAAAAACCAGCAAAATTAATCAACAATTTTTTTATATCAAAATAATCCGCTCTAAGCGTAAATAATTACCCAAACAAACGACATCCGACTTACCCAGCATCTAAATCGTACCCGCGTCATACTTAGTCCCAAAAAACGGGAGGAGGGGGGTCAAAAGGAGGCCATGATTTCTGTTTGTAATTTGTATTGATTGGATGTTTATGTAAAATGTGACGCAAATTATCCTGTGGCGTGGCGACGCGACCAACCGGGAGTCCAACAAAAGCAGAAAGCGGAGCTAGTGGACTGGTGCACACTGGTGTGTAGACTTTTAACGAGGTTTGCGGTGAATAATATGACATCATTGCGCAACCATGAAGTCTCGTAAAATATGCAACTTACGTTTCACACTTGGATGATGAGGCGTGTTAGTGACATCTTTTGTTTTCAACGACTTGTATCTTTAATATCTATTCTGTCACGTAGCGTAGAAATCCTAATATTCTTCTTAGAACTCACATATGGAGTTAAAACCCTGGGGTGTACTCCCAAATTTAAAGTTCGTATTGCGAAGTAGCTTTCTAGCAGTATTTTAGTACGCGGGAAGATTAGAACTTCGGAGTAAAGGTCGTTATCCTCTGACCCCAGGTCATGTATCAAATTATTAGATGAATAAGTAAACGTCAAATCAACAGTTAATATTCCCAACAAAGGGATTCCGCGGTAAGCATTGGGGTCAAACTTAATTATCTCGCTGTACGACCTTCTGTTATGTACTTATGTACCTGTTTATTTAACGCAATGCGCATGACAGCCTTGTTTGAGTAAATAAGGAGTCAACAGCGTATGTGTTTAGACAAATTAATAGCTCAAACATATCTGTTTTCAGAATGTCGTGTATAAGTTTAGTGTTGGGTAACGAACGACCTAACCAAATATAATAGCAATACTCCGTTTAAGCGTCTACTACATGATCTGTCTTTTTTATAAATCAATAGAAGGTACAGGTACCGGCAAACTTTTGGAGCATAACCTTGACTGCGCAGTAGCCGATTTACGTACAAATGTACATGCGCAGATCCGCCATTTTTGTTCTAAAAGTTTGCCGGCAACTATAACTTCGTCTGAGTAAAACTTTATTCTTTACCGTATTAGGGTAAAAAGTATCCTATAATTATATCTGAATGTTCAGCTATTCCTGTAACAAAATAGGTTAAAATCCGTTCAGATGGCGTGATAAGCGGACAAAATTATGTTTACTTGCACTTGGCGTGGCACTGTACGGCGCCCGTACTAATACTGAAATTGCGCTGTTAATTTTTTCCCCTAAAATAATGAACCCCTTTCATAGAAAACTGTTTTTCAATACAATTTTAGAATCTTATAATAAGTATGTAGTATAGATATACATAAGTCCGACATGTGATTGATATATCAATCACAACCGAATCAGACACTCAAACAGGATTTTTATTTTTATTTTCGTGAGATACTTACATCCATCTATCTATATATATAAAACTCAAAGGTGACTGACTGACTGACTGACATAGTGATCTATCAACGCACAGCCCAAACCACTGGACGGATCGGGCTGAAATTTGGCATGGAGGTAGATGTTATGACGTAAGCATCCGCTAAGAAAGGATTTTTCAAAACTCACCCCCTAAAGGGGTGAAATGGGGTTCCAAAGTTTGTATGGGGAAACAAGATTAGTTAGACTATTTTATTCGAAACTTCACAGGAGTATTCCTAACGATAAATGAGTAAACACGTGTTTCAGGTTTTTTGAAAATTCAACCCCTAAAAGGGAGAAATATGGTGACAAAGTCTGAAAATCAGCATGGGTATTGTTTTTATGGTTTATCGGGTCGCTGATTACGAAAACCGCAACGATTTTTAAATCCAACGTGGCGGACGTAAATTAACATCTTCCCTGTTGGGGTGAAATGGGGTTGAAATGTCTAAATACTAAACCGCTGGTTCTAGAGAGTCCATATTTGGAACCTACGTGTCCTTATAAAGTCTAGGGGTGCAATAAAAGAAGCATTTGTCAAAAGTCACCCCCCCGAAGGGGTGACATGGGGGTCGTAAGTTTGTATAGGGAAAAAGTATTAGTTAGACTATTTTATTGAAAACTTCCAAGGAGTATTTCTAACGATAAATGAGTAAGCACGTGTTTCATGTTTTTTGAGAATTCAACCCCTAAAGGAGGAGAATATGGTGACAAAGTCTGAAAATCAACAAGGGTAATGTTTCTATGGTTTATCGGGTCGCTGATTACCAAAACAACAACGATTAAAAAAAAAACAAACGTGGTGGATGTGAAATACCGTCTCGCCTGTTGGGGTGCGATGGGGTTGAAATGACTAAATATGAGTATGGGTGTAATTTTTATGGTTTGTTGGGACGTTAATTACGAAAATGCCACCGATTTTGAAATTTTATTTGTCGTCATGAAAATTCTTGAACGCATTTGCGCCAAATTGCAATTTAATCGGTCCAGTAGTTTTGCAGCAAAGCGGATGTAACAGACGGGCTGACAGACAGCTACACGTGATCCTATAAGGGGGTTCTGTTTTTGCTTTTGAGGTATGTATAGAGACCCGCGTTATCCTAATAGATTAAAAAAATAGTATTTGGTGGCATCTCGATCGTCGTCAATCGGTACCTATAGGCGGGCGGCGCGTTGGGACGGGAGGAGTAATGATCGGGAACCTTCCTGCATCCGTAATAAATACATTCAAGCTTTTCAATAATTATGTTGTCATTTCAGAATTCTGAATTACGTTTATCTGGCTCAGAATAATACATTTTTCATTCATCAACGAAGAGAACCTCAATATCTTACAATAGAACATGACGTAACTTAGAACATGGCTTAGAATCATTAAACCAATCTCGAATATCCCAAGTCGATAAGCGGAGGCTCGGGACATTATAAAAGCTTTATACAAATAAAATGCACACATATCCCGATGTCTTAGCTTCACTTCGAGTTATGAATTTTGAAGTGAACTTTATTTGGTACAGTAAAAGCTGAGATCGCTTGATTTGTGAGTGCTTGAGTTTTCGGTTTGATTTGATAAAGTGGAGTTATGATAAAATAAAAAGTATTTCCCAGTAATATTAGAAAAGCGAAAGTCTGTGTATGTTTTGTTACTTCTTCACGCTAAAACGGCTGGACGGATATGCATGAGGGAAATGCAGATTATACCCTAACTTAACAAATAGCCTACTTTTAATCCTGAAAAAAAAAGAGCATTGTTCCCGTAGGATGATGTATATTATATAGGCACGCGAGCGAAGCCGCGGGTTAATGCTAGTACTATTATAAAATCCTAGGTTTGTCCTTGCATCACGCCAAAAGGGCTGGATAAATTTTAGCCAATTTTGATACAGGGATAGCTGGACATCCAAAGATGCTAATAGGATACTTTTTATCCATCTACGGTAAAGAAAAAAATTCGAAATACGAAAAAAATACTACTAGAGAAATGAATCTTCATATCTCCATACGGAGTATTTCCGTGATACGTAAGGTAAACTTGGGCGATATTTCTTAGAACAACGAACTTTATCAGTTTGCGAAGTTTTGCCGTGGAAATTACTCATGTTTTCTTATGAGATACCTGAGCATAACACACACCGTTCTATTCCACCGTTCTTGTTACAGGAGAGCGCAGTGCACGTTATACATCGGATCATATCACGAAAATTAAGTCAAAGTAATTTGATCCCTTTACATCATGGATCAAGAAGGCTCCTGTACATTTGTGCTTTAGCGATAGAACCGATAGGTCGCCATATTGGATTTTCTTCTCAGCTAGTAAACAGGCGGCAGCTTATACAGCCATTATAACTCTAATTTAAGCTATATAAGTGCAGCGTGTGTTGCTTCTTGGATTGTGTCTATCCAAATGAAGTAGACTCATATCACTCTGATATCAATGAGAAAAAAAAAACGACATTTAAGTCACATCTAATAGAGTAAATCGCTAAAGTAGATACAAAATACAACGTTGAATTCATAAAAATAACTAAAACTAACATTAGGACGCGATTATTTAACTATGTAACCGTAATTTGAGTGATTTTTGTTGCTTTATAGGTACTCTGTAAAACAATAGATCGTTTCAGATTGAAGGCTCGATTGTTCTCAGCCAAAAGAGGTCCGAATTACACTGAGAATAGAGCAGGGGAATAATAAAATAATGACGGCCTGACGTCAGCATGAAACAAATGAAGCACCAATTTGTTTCATTAGAAGAAAATAAAACGCAGATTTCAAACACAAAAAATAAACAAATGGCTGATATTTCGTGCTCTTATCCGTTCAAAAAAGCTGATGGTTTTAGTAATTTTTATCTATGCTCAAACATGTTTCTTAATATATGATCATAGTTACTACTTAGATCAGGGCTATTGCGATTTATTGGTGTACATTTGAAACCGACGTTTGAATTTTTCATTGATAATTTTTGTTTTAAAAAACTACTCGAATTTGACAAAATTCACTCAGTAAACTTATTTTCGACGGCACGCAATGAAAACATGAAATAGCTATGCGACTTTCTAGAACTCAAGGAAAACAGAGCAATATATATATATAATATAAAGCTTAGACTCAAAAGTAGAAGATGGTCGCTTTTATCATCGAGTGTTTTTTTTTTAATCGAATGGGTATATTTCCGAGTTGGTCCCGTTGGCACTAAGTCGGGATCTGATGATGGAATCTTGGAGAAATCGAGGGAACTCTTCAAATGTTATAGGGATATGTACAGCGCTTTCGGTAATTTATTGATAAAGTCAAGAATTTACATTCAGTAAATAGGATTCGGTGTAAGGAAACTGATGATGAACACCACAGAAGTTTTATATGAATCACTAAAAAGAAACGAAAAAAAAAAAATATAAAAAAAAAACAACCGACTTCAGTAAAACTAAAGAGCCAACAATAAACCGTTCAAGTACAGATTACATTTGACTCACCCTTCGAAGTCGGTGCCAAACCTCGCGTAAACTATAATATATAAATATAAGAACTGAGTGGTTTGGGATCGACTTCGAAGGGTGAGTCAAATGTAATCTGTACTTGAACGGGTTATTGTTGGCTTTTTAGTTTTACTGAAGTCGGTTCTTGTTTTTGTTAAAAAAAAATTTTTCTTTTTTAATTTGTTGTGGTGGATTTTTTCGGCCACGTTTAACAGTGACAAAGGCCGAAAAATGTTCAGAAAAACTTGAATTCTATGCTTTGTATTTCAACCTGTAGGTACTTTCGATTAAAAGTTGATTCATAAGCCGCCGTTGAGGCTACTAGATCTTTTAATATGCTCAACACTTTAATCGTGAAGCCTTACTGGGTTGATAAAGGTTAATGCTAGAGCTACACAAGGGTTATAGACTAGACATAGAAATCACTTAGGAGTAGGTAATATTTAGATATACTTAGAGAGATAAATAAAACATTTATATGCTTGCTGTTTACACGCGTATTAATATAGAGACCGACAACGATGTAGACAAGTAACAAATACTTATTTACAAAAAGATATATTATATTATTAAAGAAAACTAGGTCTGTGTGTACATTGCAGAAAAATTAATATGTTCACTTCACAGCTCAGTATCCGCGCCCTTTCGGACTAAGTAACGATACTAATGATATTCTGCTGGGGCCCAATATAAAAGCTGAAAGAATAAAGAACTGAGCTACTGCCTACTGAGCCAGCCATCCTGGGTTCGAATCCCGGTAAGGGCTAATATTTGTGTGATGAACTCGAATATTTGTTCCTGGGCCCCATGACCCATATTGTATTATTATATTATGTATATATCGCCGTCTAGTACCCATAGAACAAGCATTGCTTAGTTTGGTAAATAAATAAATATAAATAAATAAATATAAATATTAAGGGACAATCATACACAAATCGACCTAGTCCCAAACTAAGCAAAGCTTGTACTATGGGTACTAGACGACGATATACATAATATATAAATACACATATAGATAACATCCATGACCCAAAAACAAATATTTGCACAAATATTTGCCCCGGCCGGGATTCGGGATATGGTAATAGTAATAGGTCGATTTGTGTATGATTGTTCTTCATATTTATTTTAACCTTTTTTAGGGTTCCGTACCCAAAGGGTAAAAACGGGACCCTATTACTGAGACTTCGCTGTCCGTCCGTCCGTCCGTCCGTCCGTCCGTCCGTCCGTCCGTCCGTCTGTCACCAGGCTGTATCTCAACAACGGTGATAGCTAGACAGTTGAAATTTTCACAGATGATGTATTTCTATTGCCGCTATAACAACAAATACTAAAAATAAAATAAAATAAATATAAATATTTAAGGGGGGCTCACATACAACAAACTTATTATAGATTATATATATATATGTATAGGTACGGAACCCTTCATGCGCGAGTCGGGCTCGCACTTGCCCAATTTTTTTTTAATTATAAAGCTTTCTCGGGTTCAAAATAAGAATACTTAGAAAAACAAAACTTGTTTAGTTCAACGTCAATGTGGCTACAGCTTAAGCGAAACCCCACTCGAGTAACCTGGTTAAACCGCTGAGTCACCCGCCTTACGCAAGTCCGGTAATCAAGTCTATGAGTCAAGGGCACGGAAAGAAGTTCACATAATTCACCGCATTGTCACAGGAGATAGAGCGGGAGATAAGTAAAGTCACGGTGAAAAAATCACAGCGATCCGCAGGCCTAAAGTATCACTGTTTTTTCGTGATGGCGTTCGTTTATTGCAAAATCACATGGGTCATATTTCAGCACGTAACGATATTTCTTTAACTACGAGTATAGTTACAGTTCCTTTGCCATCATTTTAATATATTTCCATGAAAAAATTGCAAAATAATGTCCCGAATGCCAGTTTCGAGATTTGGTGAATGCGTAAGCTTTAGCTATAACATGACGTGAGTAATATGTGTGGCAAAATCACAGTGTTTTTTGTAACTGGAACATGAATCAATGCGACAGTTAAACGTAGAGTATTTTTCCATCTCTACCGAGGATTTAACACTGTATATGGGGCGTGTGGTTGTATTAGGGGCGCAAGTATGAATGGCTTTGTTATTTTTGTAGAATCCACCGATCTTTAAGGTATTATGTAAGGAACTTCTTTTGCATAGAGAAAAAAAGGTCATAACCCGACCAGACATCGTATTTATTTTTAGTGCCTGTGCGTGCTTTAATTTTGAGCAAAAGTTTCGCATATTTGAGGTACGGGGATTCAAAATTTTTGTCTTCGATTCCGGAAAAAGCATATAACTCTCAAGGGGTTTACGTCCAATTGGGGCAGAACCAAAGCGGACCAAGTGTGTAAGCGTCCTTACTGAGGTAGTAAAGTACGTACCTACTTCTGACGACAGTAGTTCCCAATACCTATTTAAATCTCCCCCTCTGGTCTTATTTAATCTCAATTGCCTCTCTAGCCTTGACAAGATATATTTTTAGTATTTATTTTGTTTGTCTTTTTGCCTCGCCTTATTCTAGTCTCCTTAGGCATCAATAGAATATAAACAAAAAACTTGCTTTAATTACTTTCTAGATTTCCCAGACGTAACATTTTTACGAGATAATATTATTAAAACTATCGTAAGACATCTTTAATTATTATACAAACGGTTTAAACTCACGTAAAAATTGTCAGGCCCGACATGTTTCGAACTCATAAGTATTTTAATTTTTACGTGAGTTTAAACCGTTTTTATAATTATTTTTACGAGACAATTTATTGCCAAAAACTCAACGTTAAAGTCGACGATACTTCAGTTACACCATTAAAGGCTAACATTTCATTGGATTTCTATTGAAATGAAATACTTCAAACAGGAATGGTTCCATTTATTGGCAGAAAAACGTGCGACAAATTTCCTTAATACTCGATTCTCCAAAATCGGTCCGGAGAGAAATACGATGGTAGGTTTCGGTCTATAATGATATGGAGAGTGAGTCCTGAAGTCCTGGCTTCACATCGCGCCCTTTAGGTAAAGATTTTAAGGAAGGCCTTTCTTAAAATCTGTACAATGAGCTGCAGAATTGCATGACTCATTTGTGAATGAATTCATTCATACTCGTACATGGGCCATGCATTTAGCATAATTTTTCCAACAACGAACGGCAGATTGTCTATACAGAAGATTTTCTTCTTGTATTTTACATATACACTGTATTCCTTTCCGAGACGCACTCTGCACAGTCACGACGACGTATGTCACGAGTCTGAACTCTGTCGCAACTGCCCTTTGGCATAGAGCATCCAGATGTGCTATTTCTCAGGGATGGGCTTTGTTGCGCAAGGATCATATCACCTGTGTTACAAAGTGTTTCATCGCGTTCGTACAGTCGATTACAAAGATATGTGCCGGTAGACTGGGGTACTTTCATTCATGGGCTAACAAATTTACAGTATCCATATTTACTTTATTGATAAGCAATGAAATGAAAATGTCGTGGGTAGTTTTCGGTATTAAATGCCGACGTACAATTATTTTAAGTGCTGTATCAAATTTAAAAAATACGAGATTTGTACTTTTAATATTATTAGTTAGCTAGATCGAAATCCTTCAGCATTACGATACCTACGTGCAGATTGTCACTAAAGATAGATTGGACGTAGTTATGCAAAAATGATCCAACCACTTAAAAATGAATTTACAACTTTGACATATATATGGGTAGTAAATTTATATTAAATTTTCAGCGACTTGTGGATTGGAACTTTGTTGCATAACTACGTCCAATTTATATTATCAGTTTACAACATTACACCATCTATCTCCTCCATCAACCATCGCAGTCTGTGTTGATTTTACGAAATAACACATTTAAAATAGCGCGAAAGGTGATGCGCTATTTCAAAATAAAGCCGATTCAATCAAATAGCCTTCTTTAATATTGCATTTGATGAAATGTAGAGAAGTTTTACATTATTGTAGAGCACAAGGTAAAGTGGTTGCAACATTCGTGCATTATAGAGTGAGCAATTCTGATTTATTCGTGAGGCAAGCTCTAATGCTTTCGAATACTGCAATGCTTTCACGACTAAGAGTAAAGCTGACACCCGACATGTGTCACTTCTACGAAAATAAATTCTTGAATAAAAATGTTTTTCGTACTTTATAGATTGTGTGAAGGCAACTTGACGTTTGGTAACAATCGATTTTTTATGGTTGGTTTGTTTTTTGCTCCTCTAGCGAACGCAACGCAATTGAAAGCAACTTGTCAATTACCAATAAAATCATTTGTTCAGTTCTGTTATTTCTTAAATTTTTAGTGTTCGTATCTAGATTCATATTTAATGGATCATTAACAAAATTCTAAGCTCAATAAAAATGTGGACAAAGTTTTTATTTAACGAAATACTAAAGAAAGAAAGAAGTATTTGAATTGCTTTATAATGACGACTCAAAATTCCGTATGCATTCGGTTCCTTTACTTTTATTCCTAAAAATATGGCATGTAAAAATAAATTTTGGTATTTTTAATGTTTTAACTGTTTAATACTGATTGTATAATACATTATTTTTTTAATAAGCATGAAGACGTGCGAAGTTAACGACGATAAAGATTTTATACTTTGGATGTTTCAGATCAATTTGCTCTTAGGAATATCACATTTGCAAAAACACACATATCTGGGCCCAGCTTAAGCCGGTTTTACCCACGTTCTTAGATATGTAAATACAAGATGCACCCGCTACACGAGCATGGGCAATTAGGAACATACAAAATGTAGGGGTTTGCATACATTTGCAATGCAGATTCATCTTGATTTGAGTGAATCCTTGATTTTTCTGGAATCTCTGTCAGCGCCGTTGGAGGGTTACTTGATTGGTGAAGGTTACTCTTGAATAATTATGCGATAATAACTTCTATAGTCCAGCAAATGTGGTCACGACTTGGCTTGTCGTGCGACAGTCACCTATCTTTCTCATACTGCCTACAATATTCTTATAATCATGATTTAGATGTGTGACGACGACGAAGCGTAAAGGTTTGATAATTAACTATATTTGACTGTAATGGGCTTCACAATTGCATGGCCTGCATAAATAGGTCTATTTATAAATAAATATGTGAGGTTGTCTGACTTCACACGAATCGATCTAGTCCCAAATTAAGCTCAATAAGGATAGTGTTATGGGTACTAGACGACGATATACATACTTCATACTTATATAGATAAATAAATAATACTTGAATGCAAAGAACAACTATGACCCAAGCACAAATATTCGAGTTCATCACACAAATATTTGCCCTGACCGGGATTCGAAACCGGGACCGCGGACTCAGAGGCAGGTGCTCTACAAACTGCGCCAACCGCGTCGTTAAATTTATGAATGAATTCATTCAGCTCATTGTACATATTTTAAGAAGGGCGTTCCTCAAAATCTTTACCTAAAGGACGGGATTAGGATTAGGCTCTAAGAAGTATTGCATGGCATCACACATGTCTGGGCCCAGCTTTAGCCGGCTTTTGCCCACGTTCCTCGATAGATATGCAAATATAAGATGCACCCGTAGCACCCGAGCACGAGCAATTAGGAACACACAAAATGTGGGATTTGCATACGATTGCAATGCAGATTCCTCTCGATTTGAGTGAATCCTTGAGTTTTTCTGGAATCTCTGTCAGCATCGTTGGAGTTGTATTGATTGGTGAAGTTTAATCTGATCCAATAAATCTATCCCAAACCTTAATATCACAGCTTTATCACGGGGTTATATAGGAAATAGAGCAATTTTAGCTATTCGACCTGTTTGACAGACAATATAAGTTGACGTTTTAATGCAAATATGGTAAAACTAAAATACTTACTTTCTTTGTCATAGTCATTTTGTCAATTTAGCGATATGAGTCGTCATTTTAAATTCACTTCACCTATATTTATCTCAATCAGTCTAAAGCGCTTTTAAATGTTGTAGATTTTCGCTTGTATGGTACAAACACTAGACAGAAACAGTGATTTTTTTAGATCTTCGCTGAGATTGAACCTGTATCTTGTTCCATGCCGGGCAGACACGCCCTAACCAACTAGGCTACAAGGACAGTCGGTGAGTCTTTGACTTAATTTGTCTTTTCTTTACGTTTGTTATTTAAATGTGTAAAATTTTAATTTTCTCACTATTTCTATCTTTGCCCACTATTTTATAGCCAGGCCGACTGATACACAATATAGGCTACATTATGAATATTCCACATTTGTGTAAAATATTTCGAGACTTGGGACAGTTCAAATGAAAACAATACCCTTTTAAAACAGAAATAAACGAAGTCGTGCTCATAACCCTTTTATCGTCGTGTAACAGGTTGCAGAGGTCTGATAACTGCCCATCCTTACGGGCGACATATTTGAGACCCGACTCGTTAAAATACCCTTTAAAGCGCTGGGCGTCATTTGATAGCAAGTAGATTAATTTTAGAGTGTTGTGCGACACGTGTTGAGAATATAAAAGTGGGACGTGAGGGAAGATTGAATAAGACAACATCAAACCCAAATAATTATTGTATTAAAAGGTTTACATTCACGCAGCGAACGAATAAAACATAGAACACGAGCTTCATACAAAATTACAATCAAAAACCGGCCCAACAGTCGAAATGCGCATGCTCACCGGTGTACCAATCACAGTTACTCAAATGTTTTCAATTACGCATAACAAATAAATGTGATTCGTCAATTTCCGAATGGCCAGATGTGATTCGACAAAACGCATGATATTTGTCTATGGTAATATGGCGGTGACAGTGAAAACTCATAATTGGTGAATCTTTAATGCAATAAAGAGCCATTTTTGTTTCCTTTTGTAAATCTTGAATGTTAAGGTTATTGCTTACATACGAATTTAAAAAAAAATTACATCTTTTAAGGAATCCTTGTTTGTTCCTTGTTGTTACTAATACTTTGAATGATTATTATTAATGCGTGCTGTAACTGCTGTATATATAATTATTTCTCCTTCTTTGTAATAACTAATATTTTAAATGTAAAGTCGGTACAATCTTTGTAGTGAAAAATATCAAACATAATTAGGAACTTATACGTTTTCCTACCGGACTGACGGAAAACGCATAGCCTTTTAGGGACGGTCTTATTTATACAAGCACAAAAGCCCGGCTTGCCCTAGCAATATTAACAAACGATAAAAACTGATTTACTTGAACAATATGAAATTGCGCGCCGTGACGTGTTTCATAATTTCAAATTTTGTCGATGCCGCGTGGTTCAAAATTTGTCCGCGCACCGACCGCTCCGCGCTATGGCTCGTCGCCGTTCTATGTCACCGCTAGTCATCTCCCTCGCACGCGTTGGCTTGCAATCGGGCTTCATACCGCCTATTCTAACAGATGGAAATAACCTATGTATCAACATAACTATACGTTGCTTCAAGTGAAGTGAAGTTAGATACGGATCGGCCACTTGCAAATTTCGCGTAAACAGGAGTGATTTAACTTCACGTTGTTTAGAAATATTTAGTTAGTGTAGTGTTTGTTTGAGCGTAGTAATAAGTAGAAGTAGGTAATATGATAGATAGTGATCGTGTTTTGATTTTGTTTGTTGTTGTGATTACTGTGGCTTTAAACAATGGAAGGAGTTGTTCCGTGCGATTGTGATGAGTTAAAGTGTGCAGGTCTTTTAATAGGCGAAGGAAAGGTAGGCACTCTAACTTTCGCTCAGAAAAAACAGCTCATATTTTCCCCAAAACCCACGCCCAACCTGTGTATTATTGAAATTGTACTTTGAACAGTAATGCGGCAATAAAATGGATTTACCCATAAGCCTAGGCACGCCACCGATTGCATTACTTTTTTCAAACATCGTATATAAATTAGTCATATGGCACAACACCATCCCTATACAAAATCTGTTCCGTAAAATAAATTAAATTAATATGTGTACAGTTTTATTTACGTATGAAAACTGATACCATCTTTTTTTTGTGTTTTCCTGAGTGATTAATACACCATTACACTGAACATTATGGCATATTTTGTTACTTTGAGACTTCATATATGTCACGTAATGCAACTGTTCGGCTGCGTCGCCATTTGCAAACTAAACAGCCGTTTGACACAAAATTTACGCCCCGCCTTAACTGACACAAAATCCGTGGGGCCATTTTCCGACGCTAGTTAGGCTTCTATGTTTTATTCGTTCGCTGCATTCACGTGCAATTGTCAGGAACGGCCCGACATGTATCGAGCCCGCCGACGTCGTCATCGTCAGTGACGAGTTACCGCGCCGCTGAACGGGTAGCGGTCCCTGATGAAGAGCTCTGTACGAGTTCGAAACATGTCGGGCCGTTCTTGACAATTTCACGTGAGTGTAAACTGCTTAATACAATAATTAAATGTCTCAAAGTTTCAAACCCAAATATATTTTTTTCAGTCGATTTCTATCATCGTTTTCATAAAACTAAAACCTAACCTAACCTGGACACTATTTCGACGAAGTTAGGGGATATCTTCAATTAGCAATATCTAGCCGTTTTAATGGCATTAATTATATTTGTCATTTGAGCTCTATTTGGCAAATAATTTTATTATGGACTAGAAGGTGCCCGCGACTATGTCTGCGTATTTTTTTTGTTCGCCGTAGTTGGGAAAAAAGTGTCTTATTCAGATTCAGATTCAGATTCAGATCTTTATTAATAAAATATACATTTTACAAGTCATGTCATCAAATACCTACAATATACATTATATAAATTATTATTAAATGAAATTAACAAGTATACATTATACAATATACATTATATACATTATTATTATTATTAAATTCACATTATACATAATTGATTATCATTAAAAATACCGTGATTTTTAGTTTTGGGTCAGCGCTCTCCCGACTTTTCAATAAATTCATCTATGCTATAGTACGCGTGTTCAGTAAGCAACTGTTTAAGCTTGTTTTTGAAGATCTCGTCACTTGTCAAATCGATTATATCAGTCGGCACTGAGTTGTACAGAGTTACTCCCATGATGCTGAGTGACTTTCGGGACTTGGCGAGCCGGCGTCGCGGCGCGACCAGGACGGGCCGCCGGCGGGCCGGGCGCGCGCGGGCCGGCGCACTGCTTATGTACATATGGAGGTTTCTCCTGACATACATACATGCGTTTAAAATGTAAACACAGGGCAACGTCAGAATTTTGTGTTTTTTAAAAAGAGATCGTGCGGGATGGTCAATGGGTTGTCCATCGATTATCCGCAGAGCGCGTTTCTGGATTCTATAACCATCTTTGGATGACCAGCTATTCCTGTACCTACCAAAATTGGTTAAAATCCGTCCAACGATTTAGGCGTGATGGGCGGTAAAGAAATGTTTACCAACAGATGTCACTATATACGGCTAATGCCACATGGCCATACAAATCCAGCGCGCTGTTTATTTTTTCCTGAAATATCGACCCCTCTTAATTTTCAAAAAAAAAAAAAAGCTCAATACAATTTTATAGTATAGATTACCTACCAGGAGAGTAGGAGTTACAGAGGGGTATTGTTTACAATGAAAATAAACACAATACATGCACGCTAACTTAATTGACAGTAGAAAATGACACGCCCGCGCTAAAAACCTTAATCAACAGATACACTCCACGGGACAATAAGGTGCAGCATAAACTACTCCGACACGACCAAGTAAATACCAATATTCATTATTTGCGTTCTACATTCTAGTGTTTATTATATTAACAGCACTACATTAAACACTAGGAGGTGCGCGCAACTTCGTCCGCGTATTTTTTTTTCTTTACCGCAGACGGATAAAAAGTATCCTTTAACCATATTTGGATGTTCAGCTATCCTTGTACCAAAGTTGGTTACAATTTGTCCAGCCGTTTCGGCGTGATGCGAGGACAAAGGAAATTTCTCAAAAATTGCATGTAATGTTGCCTTACCATCGCTAGATAGACTACAGTAAGTGGAACATACCGAAGACTTTTTAGAAGTGTCCAGTAAACAGCGAGATTTTTAATTTGGAATCAATATTTGTCCAGTAAGTAGGTATGTAATTCCTATTACGTATCAAGATATTTGAATATCGAAACACGATTTACATCGTCACCGACCTATAAAAAAACTAAGGATGTGAAGGCGATGAGGTCGTATATAAATGTAAAAAGGATGCATTCCACAAATTGTTTTAATTATAAGTACAGTGCGACAGCAAATTGTAGAAATTAAAAAGTGGCGTCCCTTTTTCATAGATTAAATAGAAAGAGACGACATTGCAGTATACACTTGCAATTTACACTAAGAGCAAATGTAAAATAAAAAGAGGTTAGCACTATTGGCAGTATAAACGTAACTCAAGATGCATATTTAAAAAAAAAAAAGTAGCGACAAGGTTTAGTGCGGAAGTTTGTATGCAGCGTTTATTTAGTTCATGATTGTGCTGTGTAAAATGACAATGATATTTCGGAATTCCTTCCGTTTTTGTGTCGTTTAGAAAAAACCTCGGAGTTAAAATTGAAGGTAAGCTTTATGATATGAGAATTAGTTAGAAAATACAACAATGTATAACAATAATTAAATTTTATCTTTAAGACTTAGATTTGTAAGACAGTGCAAATAATTAAACGCAGTATTTATAAAAAAAGACATTAAGGTGGGATTTAAATTAAAAGACAAAAATTTCAAATTTGTATGTGTGATCTATTACAATAATTCATTCATTCATGCAAAAATGAGTTCAGACGAGTCTGATTCCGAATAGACGGCACTCCTCCATACTTAAAAGCGGAGGCAGAGTTAGCTAAAATAATTTACTTCCGACTAAATCCAAGGAGATATAAAAAATACAAGAGATTCATTAAATGGAAGGAAGAAAATCAAGTTAATAATTGGTCAGATAATGTGTGATAAGGTCAGAATATTTCAACAATCTTTCTGAGACAATCGGATGGCTACAAAGGAATGAAATCACAAATATTCAGCAGCAAAATATAGAAAAGTTCTTAAATCAAGCTCTAGATGATAAACATTTTGGCGATGGAGGTAAATAAATGCTGCCACTATTTGATAACGATATAACTATATCTTTTATCCAAGTATAAACTCATAATTATTTTTGTTATAGGTTGTTATCATGGGAGTTAATGGTGCCTGCGACGACAAATATCACAATGTGTAATAATAAAAATGGGATATAACAAAAATATTCATTAGAAAATGGCCGAATATGAATGTCACCTACAAAATATAATTTAATCTAATTTTCTTGGTTAATTTTTGAGAAAAGCACTATACTTGCTTCGACCGTAAGAGCCATCCTGGCCTCGTATTATATCCGGACCTCGCCTACGGCTCGGTCCGTCTAATTCCTACTCGGCCAGTATGGCTTACTTACTGGTCTCTGCCGTAATGTACTATAAAAAGGCTATTTGAAGGTTGAACAGAGCCAGTAAATTTTCTGTATGTGTGTATACTCGTATGTCTGCAAGTATGTGTTTTTGTGCGGGCCTTGGACCGATTTGCAATGGTTTTCTATACGATACTTTTTACTGATAAACCGGTAAAACCGACGTGCCTTCGAATTTAATCGTAGCATCGCCACGGCCCAACGCGATTTGCCTACCTTTTTATACAAACAATCAACATAAAATACAGGCGACTTTCAAGCAACTTTTGCGACAGTGAAACAGAAATCCTTCAGTAATTTTTTACTCTGTTGTAAAATTACATTTGCATACCAAAAAAGACTAATCACATAGTTAAGAAATTTATTCAAAAATACCGCAACAGTACTCGTATAAAATGACATAAATAAGAGTTAATTTAACAAAGCGCGAATAATAATCGAAACGAGTAGCAGTTTCGTCTGTCGTAATTGGTTGGAACCATTTCTATTTACAATTCATTCGTTCGAGCAACAATTTGTTTCAATGTTTTTATTCAATTTGCCGTTTCTCGTTGAAAATATTGCAATTTCAATGGGACTTGAGAGACACGAAAGAAGAACGAGAGTCATTATCATCCTTTGACAGTTTGACAAAAGAAATTTCTTTGCTTGCCAATAACACTGTTTTTGACTTCCTTGCATTCAATTGGCTGAATTGTAATTGATATACAAACATAGCCAACAAATTGGTTTATAGCCCACGCCATATTGCGGGTTTTTTGTGGTACTAATTTATTTTACAGGCAAACGACAAATTCTTGGTTACTTGAAGTCAAAAGTCAGTGAATGTCACTGATGTAAACAAAGAGGAAACATCACTATGATGGTTACGTTTATCACGTGATAAATAAGCGACAATGCATCTGTCACTCACACTCGCATCTTGTCAGAACGCGACGGACGCTTTGTCACTTATTTATCGCGTGATAAAAGCAGCCATCATGGGCCTGCAGGTCGTGGCTTCAAATTGTTGGGGGGCTTCCCACGCTGCGTCTTCCGGCACGTGAATTAATAGTATAATGAAATGTGCCAATACATTCATGAAACACGTAATGTCTCATTACTTTTAATGTGTACACCACATTTTTTCATGTTGAACCATTGATATACGTAGGTACAAACATTTTTTGGAAATAGGTAGGTACAACCAATAAAAGAACCTTCGGCAGCCTTTTACTGTATGCCCAAACCACCTTACTTGTAATCAGTTTAATTTAATAACCCTGAACACAGACCGACCATTAACCCTTGTAAACCTATTTAATTGAATCCAATAAACTCTGAGCAAATTCAGATTGATTCGGTTCAGTCTATTCTTGACGCAGTCCATGCGCCCAGTGCGCCCGCGTCACCCTCCTCAAATTACTGCTGTGGCGCGGAGATAATCCCATTAGCGGGTTATACTCCCACACAAAGTCCGGCTGCTGGTAGTGAGGGCTGACCAGCTCTGATACAGTTCAAGTCATGTCTTTAAAAAAATGTAAGCAAATCGCTACGCTGTTTACATACCTATTTGCGTCCGCCATGTTTAGCTAGATAAAGAGCTCATTACCTTACTTTCGGAATCTCGTTCTGTTTTTATTGTGTACTTACGTAAAACGTTGATTAAGTTTGGAAAGTCTTAATTAGTTCGGTTTAACGGCGAGAGAGTCGATTGTTTAAAGCTACTCCTATTTTACCATTTACGCTTAGCATTTAGGTTATTTATTAGCAAAGACAGTGTTTTAAAGGATAGTCTGAAGTCTTCCTTATAAGCGATACGTAAACAATTGAATTGCCCCGTTAGTCCGCTCAAGAAAAGTTAAAAAAATATTGTTTTTTTTTTTTTTTAGACAGAGATGGCAGAACAATACAGAGGCGTTCCTAAACAACTGACCGGAAGAAGCGAATCTAATCAGGGGTTGAGCAAATCTGGGAGGGAAAAAAGATATACGCTTCTACAGGTTATCAAAGAAAGGTCCAGGTCAGAAACCGAACAATTCAGACGATCCACCCGTCTAGGACCTAATAATGGCATGTATATTCAATTTCCAACATTTGCCAATGCACTGCAATTAGTCAGGCCTAAAGTTAAAGTCTGTGAGGCGCTGGAGGAATTTAAAATGTGGTGCTGGCAAAGGACGGAGAAGATTAGACGGACGGAAAAAGTTACAAATGAAGAAGTACTTAAAAAAAGTGGAAAAAAAAGGTATTTGCTCAAAATTATACATAATAGGTGAGGGAAAATGTGTGCTTTTATATCTTAGGTTAGGTTTGTTGTATAACAAATCCAAAAGATTTTCCGATTTCAGAGAAAAATGCTTTCATTTAAATGATAGGTACGAGGGGCGTCTGAAAAGTTCTAAGCCTAAGGTATTTCGAGGTTATATATGCGTTTATGATACTGGCCACTAGAAAGGCCATTTAAAAACAAATTATTAAAAAATAACATGTCACGTTTTTATTATTCTGTTTCGAGATATTCAACGGAAAAGTACATCATGTGTGAATTACCAACGAATATTACGAAAATTGAGCACCGTGCTGTAATTAAATTCCTTACAAAAAGTGACAAATCACCGCAGTGTATTTTTGAGGAAATGGCTATTATTTACGGTGATTCTGGGCCTTCTTATGCCACAGTCAAAAAGTGGAGTCGCTTATTTAAACTCGGACGGGAATCGATCGAAGACGACCCCCGCTCAGGGCGGCCAATATCGGTAGTGACCGAAGAAAACGTAGCAAAAGTCAAAAAGCTGGTATTAGAAGATAGAAGAATTAAGGTTTGGCAAATAGCTGAGGTCTTAGGTATTAGTAAAGAAAGAGTCGGAGAAATTTTACATGAACATTTGTACATGAGTAAAGTCAGTGCTCGTTGGGTACCGAAAATGCTAACGGCCTTCGATAAAGTACGTCGTGTGGAAACTTCTCGGGCGTTTTTAGAATTGTGCGAAGATGATTTAGATGAAGTTTGTTCCCGAATAGTAACTGTTGATGAAACATGGATCGGACAGTATGATCCGGAGTGTAAGTCTGAGTCGATGCAGTGGATTGAAAAGGGTGAAAGGCCGCCGAAGAAATTTAAAGTGCAAAAGTCGGCCTCTAAGTTAATGGCTACGGTATTTTGGGATTGTGATGGCATTCTTTTAATCGATTATTTAGAAAAAGGCTCTACGATAAACGGAACTTATTATGCAAATCTAATAAGACAGGTGCGACAAGCCATAGTTGAGAAAAGGCGGGGTAAACTAAGGAAAGGCAGTTTGTTTTTGCAAGACAACGCACCCGTTCACACCGCTAATGTTGCGAGGCGTGCTCTGAAGGAAGTTGGTTTTGACGAAATTGACCACCCACCCTACAGCCCCGATCTAGCCCCAAGCGATTATTTTCTATTCAATAATTTGAAGAAAGAGTTGAGGGGAAAGCGATTTAGAAGTGACGAAGAGATGAAGGCGGCTGTACAGGAGCATTTTGAAAGGCAAAATGAAGATTATTTTTTTAATGGCCTAAAAGCACTATAAAAAATGTAAAAAATGCATTGATTTAGGAGGAGACTATATTGAAAAATAAACACGAGTTCATTTGTGTAAATTGTTTTTTTCTATCTTAGGCTTAGAACTTTTCAGACGCCCCTCGTACGTCGATGAAACGTTTGTTGACGTATAGCTCGTGTAGAGACTATTACTACACAGCGAACGGTCAAGTTCAGAGCATTGAATATCAAAGGGTCATTGAATATTCATGCCATTAGGTCCAGGACGGTCGAATCGTCTGTTTATTATGTGCTCGCCCTAGTAAACCTGCCCGCAGAATACTCATGAGCTCGTAATCAATTTACTAACCCTCCGGTTCCTGATTTGGAACTTACAGCCAGCGAAAACGACTTATTTTTCATAGAAAACTGCCGTGAGTCTGAGGCTAATTGACATTTTCAAGAATTATGATAATTTTACGACTTCAGAGGATAAATAATCGACAAAATGAAACAATTGATGAAATGTTTGTTGGCGAAACAACGGGGTCCCCTTTTAACCATAGGAGGATAACGAGTTACCAATATAGAAAAAGAATCGAAATCTGTTAAGCCACTTACGTGTGATGAAGCTGCAAAAACACATCAGTGATCTCCAAATAGTCCATTTAAAATTGACACTATAAAACTTGTAATAAACCCACCTATTTCGATAGGAGCCAACACTATAATAACAATCATAATTCAACAATTCGTGTTTCATAACGTATTGGAAACGGAAATGTTTTTAGCTCGCGTGCGTACAAAGAAAAATAACAACTAATCCAAATCACGAATTGGGGCGACTCGACCATGTCCCGGAAGAAAAAGTGTACCTAATTTTTCCGTTCCCCCGAATTTCTTTGGCTTACAAATTGATCTTA
Organism: Apotomis capreana; assembly: GCA_947623375.1. NCBI lineage: Eukaryota > Metazoa > Arthropoda > Insecta > Lepidoptera > Tortricidae > Apotomis > Apotomis capreana. The sequence continues at coordinate 4,585,802 of OX392501.1, forward strand.
TTGAGATTTATAGCCTTTTGTTTATCTTGGAAATAATAAAGCATAATATTATTCGCTCATAGCCAATAATTTGCAGGGAGAAAAGAATGAAACTCAGTCCGAGGGATCTTGAATAAAGAAATTGGAAAACAAACAGCATTGAATTTATTAAAACTGATCTAACTGATGAATATTAATGATATTAATGGTTTGAAGCATTACTAGGTTATATAGTAGTATACTGTGTTATTGTAACCTCGCCTACGGCTCGGGCCAAATTCGTCCGGCACAATGCAATGCAAATGCTCTTTATTGAACACCACAGGGATACAAAACATGAGAGATAAACAGTAATACAATAAATAGAGACTTATCGCTGAACTTTAAGCCACAAAACTAACGACATACTATCATCATGTGCTTTCCTGTCATGCGTTCTGTTTTTATATCCTGACTAAAATAAAGAAAAATACGGATTACGTAACTGATAGGACTATGTAAACGGATAACAACATAACAAGAAGCTGAGAAATATGAACGATGGATTTCATTGTCAGCTCAAAATACTCGCACCCGATTGGCTCTTAGACAGAATGCATAATATTTTAGAACTCTCCGCTCACGTCCTGATTAGCCCCGCGATGGCTGTGAACGGAATACTTGATGTCGGTAAAGTGCCGAAGACGGCATAAAATATGCGGGGCTAAATTGGGAACTGCATAAGAAGCATTTCATCCAGTGTTGCCAACTCAGATTTTGACAAGTAGCTAAATCAAGTGTAAAATAAATATTACCAGATGTCTAAAAGAATCCACTAGATTTCGCTAAAATATAAAGACTCAAAATTAGATATCTAAGTCCTTTTCTGCAGTCATTTGACAAAATAAAAATAATCAACAATGGTCGTTTGCAGCATTCTTTAGGATTCACTCAAACTTACATAAGTAGATAAGTGAAGTGGTGTAAGTCAATAAGGCCAGGCTCACACACACGCATCCCATAGATTTTGGGAATTCCCCTCGCATAAACATGTTGCGTGTCTAAAAATATTGCTTATAGATATTTGTTTTCAAAAGTCACTATAAATCACCAAATATCGTTACGCGTTAAAAATATATACAGAAAAATAACTAGATCATGGCCTATGATGGTTGTGATTATCATGCGATAAATAGGTGACAAAGCATCTGCCACTCACACTCGCATCTTGTCATAAAGGGACGGATGCTTTGTCACTTATTTATCGTATGATAAACTCAAACAAACAAACATGATAGCTGGTGACAAAATCACCAAGTTGGCAACACTGATTTCATCAAACATGTTAAATTATTACGACGTTGACATAAATGGCTCCGTTTCAACGTTTTTGAGCATTCATTTCGTCTGAATGATATCGTCTGCGATTTATGATTCTAGAGTTTTCAGTTAAGATTCTGTATGATAAACAAATAAAACGAAGTTAGACGAATTCAGAGCAAGCTAATGTTATCAGAGTACTTCGCTAGTAGCGTTATACTCAGGGGAAAAAGTGGAAACGAATGAAAAAGTTATTACTTTTAATTTGGTTCGGGAAAAGCGCTGAAAGTTATAATTCTTCCGCTTCCCTCGTTACATGTCACAAGTAATATCGTAAAGTTTCAGCTGAGGTAAGTTAAAGTGAACATAATTCGATATCTGCAGGTAGTATTTGTCGCACGACAGTGTCGCATTGTGATAGTTATGCTAGACGCACTGTTATGGAAAAGTGAGGCGTCGACAAAAGATTCTGGCACCTCTAGCATAACTGTGACACGCGACTCTTTGTCGCGCGACAAATACTATCTGGCACTTTCACTTTCTTTTGTTAATGTCAACTTCTTTTTATTTTATTACTAAAAGGTGAGCACCTTCGTCAGCATATTATTTGTCTTTACTAAACTAGGGTAAAAAATATCCTAACCATCTTAGGATGTTCATTGTTCAGCTATCTATTGGTTAAAATCCGTTCAATCGTTTCAGCGTGATGAAAGGACAAAGAAAATTTTATCAACAGATCACTGCTGCATCGCGCTGTTAAGACTTTTCCTGAAATAATGACCACTCTTGATAGAAAACTGATTTTCAATTCAATTTTAGAACTTTAATAGTATAGATATTTATAAATACAGTTCAACACACAATTCAACGCACATGAGTGACTAGGTTTCTCCCTTTGAGGTCTTAAACACATAACTACCTTAAGTCCTGCCGCGCTACCGGCCCTAGGTTTGTTATTGTCACCGTCTGAAAAAAAGAGTCTTTGAATGAAAAAGGAACTTACATAGTATAGTGAGCAGCGTCGTCACCCAAAACCAGTGCATCCACCAGTGCAGCGTCATGACGGAAGCGTGGCGGGGGCTGTCAGCGGCGATCTGTGGTCAAACGTTTATTTTAATGACATATTTGTTTATATATTACTAGCGAATCACGCTATCTATTAAAAACCGCATCAAAATCCGTTGCATAGTTTTAAAGATCTAGCATACATAGGGGCAGACAGACAGCAGGAAGCGACTTTGTTTTATACTACGTAGTGATATTTAAAATTTTATAGGTTTTAGTTAGGCTAGGATATCTTAGGATAGGTTAAGATAGCTATCGTTGTTAAGCTTAACAACAATAAGTATGTTAACCTTCGAAGAAAACAGAGGGGTGATATAAGTTTAGCATGTGTATAGTTGTGTATTTGTGTGTCCGTGTGTGTTATCGTAGTGCCCAAACGGGTGGATCGATTTGAGTGGGGTTTTTAATCGAAAGCCCGGTTTGTCGAGATGGTTCTTAGATTTGTTTGATGAAAATCGGAACTCTGGTCTCCAAGATATTCAGCTTTCAGTGAAACAAGTGACGGGATCTCAGCCAATATTGAAGCTAGGAATTCCAAGTTTTGTTCAAGAAAATGCTACCAAAGTACCATTCTTAATGCAATGCCTTAGCTAATCAAGAGTTTTACCGAAATAATGGGTTAAACGACTGAATAACTATTGACACAAAATAATATTAAGGTGCTTAATAATGTTACTAGGCAGTTTATTATACGTACTATCCTTGAAACGTCTGTTAGACAAGATCAAAAAGCCTAGGCGCAATAAAACGGGGTATTCGCCATATATTTGCCGACTTCGCAGAAAACAGCTTATGTTACTACGATTATCTTGTCAGTTACGTCCTTCTTCGATGGAATATCAAGCTCAATATAAATTCCTAGCGGGCGCGGGCTATATCTCTGTTTCGACAAAAAATAAACCAAAAAAAGCGAAATGGATGCGAGATAGAAATTCTTGCAGTAAATATGATAGCATCAGCGACCTTCATCAGGTCAACTGTGCATTTTGTGTTGTGTTTAATCCACGACGAAAAAAGAGGGATGTGGTTCTTAGCTATGATTGGTGGAAATAGGACCAGAAGTTTGCAAGCTTTGAACAAGTGCCAATATCTCAGCCAATATTGAAGCTAAGAACTCCAAATTTTGTATATCACTCATTGAATTAGGGGTCTCATGATAACCAGCTACTTGTGTCGGGAGTGTTTTGAATGTTTTATTTGGGTTATTTTTAAACCTAGTTGACTTCAAAACCGAAAATAAGAAGTGAAGTATGATAGTACTAATAGAAGGCTTTAACAAATTTGTGTTTCAAGTCCTCATTAGTAAAGGCTCAAATGTTCTTAGCCAAGATAAAAGGCAATAGATTACTGACTACTAAAAATTAAACTGCGTAATAGCGAAATAGCATCGAGAAGGATGACCACTGATGTTAAATTCTACAGCATACTGTAGTTATACATATATGAATAAAATTAGTGAAATAATTAGGTATGTCATGATCATGAGACAAAGGAAAAAACATTTTTTTTTAATATGTGACTTCAAGGTCACGCGATTTTCTTTAATCTAAAAGAAATTTTGAAATTGTTTTCAGAATCCTCATTCATATGTAACAAAACAATAATTGTGCCAACCATGAACTAAAACGCACTGTTTCACGATGATAGAATAGGTACATAACTTTGTTAAAACTAAGAACACTTGGAAATGGGCTGGCCATGTAATTAGAGAAGATAAATGGAACAAAGTAGTAACGGTATGGCACCCAAGACAAGACACGAGAAAGAAAGAAAAACCATTCAGGAGATAAGAGAAAGATATGATTAAGGCCCGCAAGGAAAAAAGAATAGATTGGATAGTGTTGGAAATTAAAATAAATTGAAATAATATATATATTTATATAAGTTACGAAGTACTTATGTGAGAAAAGGCTATAAAAAAAATAAAAATATTGTACTGAATAGTTTTAATTTCTGGCTTCAATCAACTTGACGGAAACTCAAACAGACAAGCGGATTATTATAAAATTTATAAACAAAACCCCATTAAACTTGCAAATATTGTTACGCAATAATTTGCTACAAACAAAGTCAAATAGTCCAAGACAATGCTCGAAACTTCGGAACAGAATCCAGGACACAGTTCCGAAATTAGTTTGACTATTTGATCAAACTTACGAGGCAATTCAGCGACTCCACTGAATTACATGTTAGCAATTTCATCGTACTTTCTATTTGCTGAGGGAAACCCGATAATGAGTAACTTCATTGCCGCTCTACGCTCAAATGCGGAGGTAGTTTTGTGATATGCTGTTTAGGTACTTCTGCCTTCCCTTGGCTATTGAATACTAAAGAATCTTATTTCTAAATTTTTTCATATAGACTGGGAAACTTTCTATTATTGTTATTTGTAAAAAACGCGATGCAAATGGTCGTTACGTGACCGAAAGCCTTTTCGAATTCAAAATGGTGGTGTGATATTTTTGAAATTCATATGTTACATTTTAAATCCGTAAAGGTTTACAAAAAATAAGTAAAATACGTTCGCTGCGCAGAGTAGGCGTAGGATATATATCTGGTTTGGTAGAATATTCACATTGGTGTGGAAAATCATTTATAGTTTTACCCTTACCAATGACTTAACGTGACCGTAATCGGTAGCAACTGTGTAAACGATTTGTATGGAGAATAGTACACCGCCCTTAGTGGTCACTTTGCAGAACTAGAATTCTCGATACAAATAGTTACGTAGTCGCTAGCGAGTGCGGTCACTGTAAACTCACGGTACTGAACGGCCATAAAGATGGACATGCGTCAGTCGCCTCCAATTGAGAAAGCGATTCGGAGACGGTGTTCATGAAATGGCGCAAAATTGACACGTGTTCAATGTTTGCTCCGGGTCTTTTGATCTATTTGTGTGTCCGACCGAATTTTCGTTCTCTTTTCCGTTTTCGGCCAAATATCATGGTTCGGCCATGACGCGCGTCATTCAGTCTATTTTCAGGCATTTTTTCTATTGAAGCCTATATTTTCTCTTTCTCTCCCTACACATAAACAAAAATCAAAGATTTCAAGTAGTACGGACGAGAAATATTGAAATATTTTTTAATTATGCCTAAATCATTTTCCTTTTCGAATGAAATGTAGATATCACTACGGATGCGGATAGTCTCTTGAACCGAAAGGCTTCAATGGTTTCTATTTTCGCAATGAACACTCTTCATAAAAATATCCTTCTAAAGATATAATAACTACGTAATAACTACGGTATTGTTAAAGAAAGCGACTCGATAAAGTGTTCATAAAATGGCGCAAAATCGACACGTGCTGAATGTTAGTTCCGGGACCATTGATTTATTTGTAGACATTTCTCCGGACAGTTTTCTAAATAGAATCCAAAAGGCTTCATGCTTCTATTTTCGTGATAAAAATAACTTTCTGAAGCATACATTTATACACAACATACCTTTATTATGTACCCACATCTTAGTTAAATAACGTTAGTCTGCAGGATTTAATTGCGGCGTGCAAGTGGATATCAAACATTATAAGCTGGATATTTAGGACGGCAACTTGTGATGTGACAACAGGTTAGTTAGTATAAAACATTACATTAATAAAAAAATGAGTAAATAACATTTTTAAGTTAAATGTATGAATTGAAAATAAAGATTAAAATAGTAGGTCGTAATAGGTACCAGTCATAACACCACTCACCTCATCAATCTAGGGCATTGATCTGAGAAAATAATAGAATCGTTTAGGCGTGTGTAATTTCTATCAAGTTAACAAGTTAACCGCTATATCAAAATAAATAGAATAGATTTGATCTAAAAAAAAAAACAAAGAGGGCAAGCTAAAAAAACCATTTCAATAGATATGCATTTAAACATTTTCTGTGTTTACTTGACGGACTCTGAAAATAAAACGTACGTAACAATACTAGCTACGTATCCTTCCTCAATAATAAATATACCGTATTGACGAATGACGGTCCATTTTTAAATTTCCACTCAAACCTGTCAACTTCCAGCGACCGTATCAACAAAGTTAATATTTCCGCACAGGATATGCGCCAGTTATGAATATGCATCACCAACGCGTTGTAGTGTACGCGTATGCATATCCAGCCATCGATATGAACGCCCACTCGCATGCAAACTGCTCTGAAATTCAAAAATATTGGATGTGGATGTTCCGGTTTTAACTTCCTTATAATTAGGAGTTCTTGGTTTAAATGTAGCGAGGAAATAGAAAACGGAGGTATTGAATATCCGTATAAAATGAGCCAGAAAGACTGCTTTCCTAGATCGGATACTGTACTGGATACTGGATTGCTTTAGATAAAAGCAGAACCGGTTTTGTACTAATAACACGATGACAGGATAAGGGAAAACTTCCCTACCTATGAGTAAAATAGTCGTAGGAAAACCCATTTTACCCACACATATTTTTTCCAAAATTATGGGAGCTGTCGGAAATTTCGAGGAACAATAATAATGAGTTCTACTCACGAGATGTTGTTGGGATAAAGGGCATTTATTTCCGAGAACATTCCCCTTAACATGCCTATTGGCAATTCTTTCTAAATTAAAAATGTGTTCAGTCCATGGTAGTTAGTAAACTTAAAACTAAGACTAACTCAAAGTTAACTAATCAATTATAATGCTTCTGCTCAGAGTGAGTGTTTATTAATGCCGATATCCAGTACATCTGCAGACGACTGTCGGCTTTATCAACTAATATTGTTATATACATTAATAATACGACGAGAACGATAGTATAATGAGACGAAGACGGGACAATTGTCCAGAAGGGTTACTACTCTGAAGATCGAAATTCGAAGTTTGTATCGTGCCATCCCTTTCGATCTCATGTCAAACAATGTTTGTGTGAACGACACGGCACGATATGAAATAAAAATTTCGGACACCGGAGTAATTCCAGACTTCACAGAACCGAGACACGGCAACCACGTAGCTGAAACAGTTAGTTTAAGCTAATGACCTTTATGTCGCACAATTCCATTGTCATGCGGACAACTGCTTGGACCGTGTTACATACAGAACACAGACAGTTCGGCAACTTGCATAATTTCTTCATACACGGGGAGCATTCCAATGAGACTGGAAAGTGGTCAATATTCTATCTGTCGTGGGCCAATCGTGAACAGCACCTCAGCACAACTGTGACACGAGACTCTTTCTCGGGACAGAAGTATTACTTATTTCTTTTTCGCAGTACTGTGAGAGAGTGACGGGCGATGCTATTGTCGCGACAAGAGTCGAACAGACTATTAGTTGTGCTAGACGAGCCGGGGTGTTCTATCTGGATCTGGAGATATCACAATAGGCCAGCGTTTCATGGTTTGATGGAATATTTTATGATGCTCAGTCTCATCTAAGGGAAGAAGTCATAATTGCAAAGGATCTTGTCGCAATACATGTTAGCTTTTGTTTCGTATAGGCATTGATTACATTGTTGTCTATTGGCGGCATTATAGAGGCGATTGTGCCTATTGCAGACGGTTTCCGGTGTGATGCTCGGGAGACACCGTATTTGGAGGCTAACTAAACCGATACGAGATCGACACGTTCTACCGCAGGCCTGACAAGAGAAGTTTGCAACAGACGGTGTAGTAGGAATCATTTGAGGCGGAACTAACTTTGCCTTGTTATAACAACCCTTTGGGGTATTGCATTATGAACTGCGGCCACAAACTGCTACTCTGAAAGGAAAGGTGTCATGTGCTCATGTCATAAGTGCTGTTTGTGGCCACAATACCCATCGGGTCCCATTGTTAGTGTGTGCGTCGCCAACGTGTCGCATTGACGGTTTTATGGCCCTTATTATTTTGACAAAGCTGCTGGACTTATTTGAACCGACTTTGGTATAAAGATATGTGGACATGCAAAGACAATACTTTTAATCCTATAACGATAAAAAAATGGTTACGCGGACGAAGTTGCGGGCATCTTCTAGTAAAGATAGATCCGTCAACAGGTCACTGAAACATACTTATATTTGTTTTCAAACACTGGAAAATAATACGACCGAGAATGACGTTTCACCGCGCAATCATAACACTACCAGAACAAAGTGGTTTCCCTTGTTGCCCTCTCCATCAAGGGAGATAGCAGCAGACCTCTTTATAAATATTCATGTTTATTATTTATACGACTCATATGGCACAGAAACGAATATATGCTTTTGAAAGCGATGTGTGACGAGTATAATTTTCAGTCACATGGTTTTATGAACATAATTATAATTTAATTATCAAGAACGACTTTCAGACCGACCAAAGCGCCAAATAACCATCTAAATTCTATTAGTATTAAGACCATTCAAGTTGTACTAAGTATGTATTACTATAACTACCAGACCTAACTGGAATTTCGTATGATACAAAATTATATATCTACAAACCAACCCATGATGGGTGAACTAGCAAGGCTAGCATATCTTGCAGCGACGTCGCTTGTCGCGCGACTCAGCATAACCTGTCCTGCTCGAACTTCATTGAAAGAAAAGTGACAGGAAGTATTTGTCGCTCGGAAAAGATTCCAGTGTCACAGTTATGCTAGAGGTGCTGGTGTTGGAGTGCCTAATAGACATGCCGGTTAGTGCAACCCTTCATGGAGAGGAATACTTGCTGGACTAACTAGGCAGAGTCACGATATTCAGCATTGAGGGACCGATTGAGGAAGGAGGAGGGAATATTATACCAATAATAAGAAGACCGACACTTTCTGAACCATGACACAGGATAGAGACAAAAAGGTTATATAATCTGCTGAAAATATAGGTGACACCGCGTGTTGTTCAAAGAAAAAGTCTTTTTAAGTAATAATAATTTATTTTGGTAATCTACATTTTCATACTGAATTAGACTCTTTTTTATATTGGACAACATAGTGGCTCCACTTCGCCTGATGGTAAGCAAAAAGGAGAGCCCAAAGTCGCAAGGGCAACTGACAATAAACCAACGGTACCTTGTCAGTTCACACTGCTATGCTGGCCGGAGAGATGCTTCTTCACGGTTCGTTTGAAGGGTCCCACGTTGTAAGGTGTAGGAAACACATGAGCTGGCAAAGAGTTCAATTTTTTAATGGTTTGGCAGATGAAGGAATGGCCAAACTTCTTGGTTATGCGTGGGAATATTTTCCGCCGGTGAAGCGATAACATCGCAAACCGGCACGTGTGGGTCTATGTCGGAAAGGGGAGGGTGGGATAGTAGAAAATAGCTTTCTATAACTGACATACAATCACAGCGTTAGTCATGTTATATTTAGTAACGTTTCGTGTTAGCGACTTTGATTTTATTGTCGTTTTAATGCACGAAAATAGTGTCAGTTTTAAAGGACATATTGATCATAAAGGAACTGACCATTTTCTTGCAGTAGCGCGCCGTCAAACTATGTATTATCTGTTAACTATGTATTATTTCTTGCTGCTGTTGCTCGGGGTGTCTCTACGTGATCGAGTCAGAAATGAGGAAATCTGTAGACGAACTAAAGTGACCGATATAGCTCACCGGATTAGCAAGTTGAAGTGGCAATGGGCAGGCCACATAGCACGCAGAACAGATGGCCGATGGGGCCGAAAAGTGCTCGAGTGGAGACCTCGGACCAGCAAGCGCAGCGTAGGACGTCCACCTACAAGATGGACAGATGACCTTATAAAGGTCGCCGGAAGGCGCTGGATGCAGGTCGCTTTTCATATATACCGGAAAGGGGAGGCCTATGTTCAGCAGTGGACGTCCTGCTGAGATGATGATGATGATGATGATGTATTATTTTATTTGTACTACTCCGCTACCTAAAGGTTGTCTGGAAGAGATCGCTATTTAGCGATAAGACCGCCTGTTGTTTACCTTTGCCTGTTATTTGAATGTATCTCATGTTGTGTTGTATATTCCTTGATGTTGGAGGTGTGCAATAAAGAGTATTTGTTGTTGTTGTTGTTGTTGTTATTATTAGCCAAGCCGGAATAGTTAGATAGGATTTCCTTTAAGAGCACTAGTATAAAGACCTACGTTCAAGAGCCTTGTAATGGGAAAGCTAGTGGGAATCGGATTCGATGCAAAGCATGCTACTGTGGTACTACGTCATATTTTTTTATTTACAAATTGAAAGTGGAAGTTTGTTACTATTATAACAAAGTAACAAATTGATGACCTAATTAAATGTCAACTCAACATTCACAAATGAAACATTAAAAAGGAAACGGCAATTAAAACCATTTAGGTCTAATGGAAATTACAAAGTACACTTTACTGTAGTTTTCCTCCACAAGTGCAAAATATAATGTGTTATTTTCCCTTACTGTAAAGTAAAATTTTACCTTGTATTACAGCAGCAATATAATGCCCTCCTATAGTGATTAGTTAGAGGAGTTACTGCAGTTAAAAAGTTAAATGCTTGATGCATTGAAATGAGGTGCATTTCAATTTTAAACCCTTAAACCATACGGTAAGGTGGGGTAAGCCAAACATACTTTAATGTTTGATGTGGTAAAACTAACAGTTAGTTTTAGACTGTGGCAGAGGACTTAGTTACTGCATTTATCTAAGGGAGGGCAGTATACACATCAGCGTTTAGTTCAGTTCAGTCATAACTGGTCCTAAAATGATTAGTAACTTTATCAAAACCGGAGTTCAAATTGTTGGTTTGTCAAATTTGGCAACGCTATGCTTGGATCTGCGGATCAACTTCGATCTACTACGACTAGTGAATTTGAAGTAAAATTTATGAAGTTAGAAATCATAAGTCATATTAACCTCACTAATAAATAACATCACCGTAAAACACAACTCGATCAGATATGTCATATTTACTCCCTATACTTAAAATATATGACGGCATTAATTTTCAGGCGTTATTTTTGTTTATTTTACTCATAACGGAATATAGCTGCTACTGCTACATAACACCTCCGTTTCCACAAGACCGCTTCCATTATATTTATCTGCAGGATCCCTTTTTCTCTTGCAAAAAACATTGTTGGAAAGAACTAGAAAGCCCGAACTTATTCAGGCGTGCCAGAAATCTCAATACCTTTTTTTGTGGCGCACCTTGTCCAAATTTACTGACTAGCTAGACAGCGCAAATAGAAGTCACACTGTGAGGGTTTTATGTACGTACACTATCGACTTTTAACAAGTTGACATTATCAATGAGATAAAAAGAAAACAAAATGCTTGTATTGTTCACCCGGTTCGCAATGTAACTCACCATTTGAATATTACGGCCAAACATGGAGTTAGGTAATAAGCGAAGTTTTTGACTAAATAAACACGCCTATAAACCTAGTTAGGTTAGCGCTTGACAGTGAAACCAGTTTTGGTTAGCAAAGGACTAAGTTGCATCCGTGTGCGCATCTGTCACAACGTCAATGTTATTTAAGGAAAACGTGTCTATGATTGGTTCGTAAACACGCACACATAAAACAAAAACCGGCCAAGTGCAAGTCGGACTCGCGCACCGAGGGTTCCGTACAAACACTTTCCATCCCTAAGTGTTTAAGTTAAGTTTGCACCTGGTATGTATAGCGCCCCATATAAATTAGGTGCAAACTTGCAAAGTTAGGTATTAAAAAAAAACTACTAACTAGATCTCGTTCAAAACAATTTTCGTTGGTAGTTTTTATAGTAATGTACATCATATGTTTTTTTTAGATTTTTCATTTTCTTATTTTAGAAGTTAGAGGGGGGGGGACCAACTTTTTTCCACTTTGGAAGCGTCTGTCACGCAAACTATTCGGTTTAGAAAAAAAATGTTTTAGAAACCTCGATATCATTTTTGAAGACCTATCCATAGATACCCCACACGTATGTGTTTGATGAAAAAAAAAAATTTGAGTTTCAGTTCTAAGTATGGGGAGCCCCCAATATTTATTATTATTTTTTTATTTTTGCATCAAAATCTTAATGCGGTTCACAGAATACATCTACCTACCAAGTTTCAACAGTATAGCTTTTATAGTTTCGGAAAAAAATGGCTGTGACATACGGACGGACAGACGGACAGACGGACAGACAGACAGACAGACATGACGAATCTATAAGGGTTCCGTTTTTTGCCATTTGGCTACGGAACCCTAAAAAGCGGCTTCATCTTTCGCAAATCTGCTGTACGAACAAGTCGTAAACTTCGTTGTAAAATATCTGAACTTGTACACGATGTTGCATCATATTTAAAAATAAACATTTTTTATTTTCTTCCATGTTTATAAATAATTGACGGACCCGTGAAGCCAGTCCGTGAATAGAGTCCGTGTACACGTTTATTGTGTCCGAAAGGCCCACATTTGACACAATAGCATTGTTCGCAAGGTCACGTTAAAGGACCGACTTGAGTTTCCTTACGTGTGCCATTTTTTATGAGATGAAGTCACAGCTGAGATGGTTATCAATGTGTAAAAAGGCTCCCCTTGTTTATTGTCATAATTATATGTATATCGAATGACCACTATAGGAAAAGTTCTCTATAAGCTTAATTTCTTTACGACCAATCCTCTTTCACCGAATGATCTTTACACATAACTTTTAAACGCCAAATACTTTACCGGCAGCAGTTACCTTCTGATCCGGATCGCAGTTATAACCCAGCCTAACCTACTTTTCTGGCAGCAGTTCTTTATTGTTACAGATTGAATTTGCAGCCAACTAAAATTGAAATATACGATAATATGTATTAAGATTCGGCAAGATGAGCATTCGGAGGCATAAAATTATGCGAAACGTTTTCGGCGAAAAAGGTTTCGGTCATAAAAAATATGTGAAATAGATGGCACCCGACGAAATTGGTTAAAATCCATCCAAGGCAAGATGACGTCGCAAAGATACTTCGACCAATAGATTGCCTTTTACCCAATCATGTATAATACAAATTTAAAAGAAAAAAAAATGCATCGATCTGCTAATTTTTTAACCGCGATCATGTCACTCCTCATTAGAAAATCGTTTCCCAAGACAATTCTAGAAGTATAAATACAGAACACACATATAGAATCTTAACGTAAATGTTTGCATTGGAAGTCCCTTGATCGTGCAATCACTTGGATGGCTTCGACGTGGTCTGTTTGATCAACAATCATGCCAATGCCATGCGCTTAAAAAGGTGGATACCCATTATACCGTATCATGCTATGACCGTAATATGAACGTATCAGGCACGGAATGTAACGCGACACGGACCGCTATGCCCACTACAACGTGCCCACATCATTTCATATCCGTGCATAACGAGTTTAGTGACCGTAGTGTCCGCGTATCATCCCCGTAGCATAAACGAGTTTAGTGACCGTAGTGTCCGCGTATCATCCCCGTAGCATAACCGTTCATACCCAGCGTTACAGTTCTATGTAGTTTCATCTGTATTTTCGTGTGAGCCAGACTATCTGGAAGAGCAATCGAATACCTTTGACAAGAAAATTATTCCTATAGTTTTACAATCCCTATTAGAAAATTTACCATGAGGGAATTAGTAAATGATAGCCCTTATCTTAGACTTGGAAGATCAAGAAAACAACAGAGGACCACGACGATACTGGGTTCACGCCTCTTTGAAAAAAAGAAAAGTCGAAGGAGAATATTGGATGAAACACAAACACCTAGTGGATGACGAAGAAAATTTTTATATCTACTTTCGTATGACGCAATTTCAATTTAATGAATTATTAAAAAAAAATGAACACCACATTTAGAGAAAGTCTTACATCAAGAAATAAGCTAGCAGTGTGTTTGCGGTAAGTAAAATACTAATTAATAATAATGGTGTTACAGGTGTAGTGAAATATCTCATTTTGCTCCCTTGTGATACAATCTACTATAGGTAATTTGGCTTATTAAAGGTTCTACATAGGATGAAACAGTGAAATGATGAAAAATAATCAACTTCTTTTATTTTTGTACTTACTGATTTTAACAAATTTACAGCTTATTAGCCGAAAGTAATCAAGCACATGTTGCGCAAGCATTTCTCCGATAAGCTATATGACGAACTGTCAGCATAATGATTCACACAAGGTACATTTATTATATAAGTAAGTATATTGTATGTCATATTTATGTACGTTTATGTTATATATATAGGTATATACATATATATATATATATTTGCATATGAGGTATATTACTTATGTGTTATTTAATTGTTTCATGTAACAGATTACATAAAAGACCCTGCACCATACAAATGTTTCTGTTTAATCCTATGGTTGACTGGTAGAGAATGCCTTATGGCATTAAGTCCGCCATTTGTACTTTTACAAATACAAATACAAATACAAATACTCTTTATTGCACACCTCCAACATCAAGGAATATACAACACAACATGAGATACATTCATATAACAGGCAGAGGTAAACAACAGGCGGTCTTATCGCTAAATAGCGATCTCTTCCAGACAACCTTTTACCTGTGTATTGTGTGCAATAAAGTTTAAATAAATAATCTATCACATTTTACTACACAAACACTAGTAATCTTGAGTATCATCATTCCAGACAGAATTTTTCGACAGGCTAGTCGGCTCATTCCAGTACGGACTTGTTGGCATTGGCGTATCAGTACTTGTCGGTAGTGTCGTACCCGAACTTGGGGACGGATTGGAGGAGTATGCAGATGAGCTAGGTGGAGCAAGGTGTTGCAGTTCCATTTCAGACACTAACTAAAATATTTTATTTTTCGCTAGTGCTTGGCGGGTAGAAATATGACAACGCGTTTATAACGTGCTTAGAACGGTCACCATACGCGGTTATAACCGTTTGCCATTCATGGAGCGTTTCGACACCGGCAAAATATCCTCGCCGACAATATTTGACGATCCGTGCATGGCACGCGACGGGTATGATTGGTGACGGAACGGGCTAGTATGCATAGCCTCATACTTTGTAATACAAAGAATATTTTTTTGCCTGACACGTTCATAGCACGGTCATAGCATGATACGGTATAATGGGTATCCACCTTTGTTATTCGATACAGACTTAGCATCCATACAAATAGATAAATAACTTCGAAACCTTTGCGGGGAAAGCACGAACTGCCCAACTAGCAAAGTAATCCTATAAATAAATATTATAAGTAAATATCTACTATTAAAGTTCTTATAAAGGCATTGTTGTAGTCTTCTACTTATAATAGCATTTAACAAGCTGTAACATACTCAAGAGCATTCATTTTTATATTTCGGTCTTATAGTGTTTTTTAAGACAAGCACCCAGGACGGTAATAGTAATAGGATACTTATACTAATAGTAACATTTCGCAAGCGTAAATACTCTCAAGATCATTCGTTCCTATTGCACAGTCTTCTAGTAGGCTACAAGATTATCTTGAATGACACTTATAAGTATAAGTATCCTATAATTGTATGCACAGAGATTAAATTGTCTTGAATAATATTTGATCCTACAGTAGTATTTTATAAGAGTATAAGATTTTATAATACACTAAGCTGAGGTTATTATAAGTTTGCATTCTTAGTAGTCTTCTTCAAGATTCATATAAGTGTAATTGTCCTGGTTAAGAGCGTTATTAGGTTAAGCAACCTTATAAGCTACTCGAGTAATCACTTTACTAGTAAATACTTCGTATCTGTCATGATCAGTGTTGCCACATGGTTACATTTGTTACATTTTTCGTAACTTTTGACCCTCTCATAACATGTAAGTAACTTTTAATTTCTGAGCACATATCGTAACTTTACAATGGTTTTTGTTAAAAATTCTGAAGTGAGAATATTAGAGTGTACAAAGATATTTCTGTTATATTTTTTCCTGAGAGTATATATATGCTATTTGGACCCAAAATCTGCTTGTAGTTTATTTTTACGTCATATACTTTTCAAGATATAATTATTTTTAAACCTCAATGTGTAGTCCGAAGGCA
Organism: Apotomis capreana; assembly: GCA_947623375.1. Taxonomy (NCBI): domain Eukaryota; kingdom Metazoa; phylum Arthropoda; class Insecta; order Lepidoptera; family Tortricidae; genus Apotomis; species Apotomis capreana. Next base: position 4,602,024 of record OX392501.1, read on the forward strand.
TACAACATTATTTTGGTCTATATATTAGTAAGGCAATTTTTTTTACTCTACGCACAGCTTCACGTCACACCGCGTGCCGGAACACGCAGCATGGAAAGCCAACCTGGCAGATCGACCTGGTTAGGTTTGCGGGAGCAATTGGGTGAGGGCGGCGCATGACCAATCGTTGTGGAGAAATTTGTGGAGGCCTTTGTCCAGCAGTGGACGGCTGATATGATGAATATGACTTTATTCGTCTTTGGCCATATTTTTAAGAAGTGACGGCTTTTTTCTTGGTGTTACAAACTTATTTAGGATCACATTTGCTCGTAAAAGTTGTTATTACATGCAGGTGTACTGAAGGACAAAGGCCTTTATAGTTCCTGCGGGAGTTATGGATTGCTATAACTCCCCACTTGATTCATTACATTATTTCAGACTAACAAGGTTTCAATCCAGCCAAGTTTTTTGTATTCAGTATTTTATGCTTTCATAGCTGGTACCTTTGGAACCATACGCGAATCGGACTCGCGCCGGTTTTTTTTTATTAAAATCAAAATAAACGTAACTTATGACACAATGGCTCTGGCAACACTGTGTTTAATTTTTCATTAATATGGCGGCGAGTTGCCTCGATTGAGTCTGCTTTAAGTGCAAATTTGCCTATAACTGTCGTATAACAACTCAACGAAGAGTAATTTAAAAACATGGCGAATGTTCATAATAATTGTTGAAATATTATGTCAACAATATTTATGATATGTGATGCTTTTCAAGGGGCATTGTGAAATTAAACTATTTTTGGTAGACATTTACAATAAAAATGACTTCCCCGGCGAGTTCACACACAATACTTTATAATAAAACCAATATACGATTTTCGATTACGAAATAGTTTCATTAAAAGGAAATAGTAGGAATACTTAAGTGTAGATATTTTTTTTATCACAATAAAACAAAACACACCAACCGGCCGATACAACGAAGAGATATTTTTTATAAAAAGTACTTATAACCAATAACAAAGAACATTAGTAGTGCGTTATAAACAATATTACTCTAGTAATATACTTATGTCAGATACTAATAAGATTATTTGTGTTTAAAAATGTGTAGTCTCAGAACATTATAGAAGCAATTGCGCTTCTGCAAGTGTATTATATGGCTTTCTGACATTCTGTGAGTTGATTATAAGAGCATTATAAGCAAATAATGCTCCTATAACTGCGCCCAAATCCCAGGCTTGTAGCAAACTACAAGTATCTTATAAAGTAGTCTTGAAGAATACAATAAGTACTGATTTTGCTAGTGGGGTGATTTAAATTACAGCCGTACAAGTAAGGAAGTGACGTTTTATATAACTTAACATTCTATGAAAGTATATATTTTCTGTGAAAGCGATTGGGTGATTCCACGTGCATTTCACCCGTTGTCAGTTGCTGGGCCATGATATCCTTTAAACTCGTTCTATTATTACAAGAACTACACACGACTAACGCTTGGCGTATCACATTATCTATGATTTTAATTTATAAGTTACGGCAGTTGAAACGCCCGTGAAATCACGCATTTGTTGGTTTGTCGGCCAATTTTTACCAGAAATGTATGTTATACTTTTACTCGTTCTTTGTAATTTATTTTTTGCAAATTAAGTACTGTGAAAAGAAACTCTTGTTTATCTATTTACGAGTGACATAAAATACGTTTCTAAAACAAACATCAAATACCTTTTCAGTAACCGAGACATTACTCGTGAATTGTTGCCATGTAATGTAAAAAACCGGTCAAGTGCGAGTCGGATTCGCGCACCGAGGGTTCCGTACAAACACTTTCCATCCTTAAGTGGTTAAGTTAAGTTTGCACCTGGTATGTATAGCGCTCCATACAAATGAGGTGCAAAGTTAACGCAACCAATCCCTTTGTTGTATGGGAGCCCCCCTTAAATATTTATTTTATTTTATTTTTAGTATTTGTTGTTATAGCGGCAATAGAAATACATCATCTGTGAAAATTTCAACTGTCTAGCTATCACCGTTCTTGAGATACAGCCTGGTGACAGACGGACGGACGGACGGACGGACAGCGAAGTCTCAGTAATAGGGTCCCGTTTTTACCCTTTGGGTACGGAACCCTAAAAACAAACCGAGCCATGTCTCATTAAAAGCTGGCGTATATCAAAGAGGAATACCTCGGCTTTTGAGCCGTCTCCGCAGACGTAAACAAGCGTCCTTTGAGACATAGACGAGTCTGCGTTGAGAACGGTGCCGGTGTCTTAAGAGCCCACCCATGCAAAATTCATCAGGTGAATGATCCTAGATCTCAACATCCATAGTGATTAAAAATCTGTCCCTTGAAAATAAGAAACTTAAACAGTTTTACTTCAATCTTGTCAACGTGAAAACACGATTGGTAATCATTTTCTCGATACTTTTATCTCTCAAACATAACCCTTTTTTTAGATACTTTCGGTTTGATCTTCAAAAGCCTTCCGTTTTTAACAATGTGTTTTAGCTTAATAGATGCACAATTATAAGTTCTCAAAAACTGTAAAACTATTTTCAATATAAAATGCACACGTTTATGACACAACTCAAAAAACATGATTTTCGCGCTTCCGAGCACGCACTTATCTCCCTCACGCTTACGCTCAGTGAGAGAGAGAGCTATAGCCAACGCGTTGGCGCCCTCTTAAGTGTGTAAAAGCGACAGAGGCTCTCTCTGCGTATACCCAATGGTACAAGACAATAAGGTATGGCACTCCGAAATTACAGGCGAGACATTTAATGTTTTTTTTTTTTTATTTATTCATGACCATGGTTACAAGACCTCATCTCGTTGTGTTGCCAGTGGTGTATCATAATACTCCCCGATTCCCTTGTTACCTGTATGAGTCTTATATCGGCAACTAATCAGTGACGTAGAAAGTCTCACTAGCTGAAGTGTCATACCATATTTTCTTATACCAAGCGTATACCTAGTGTACGGTGAGCGTCAAAAGCAGCTGACAATTTTTACTATTGGCATATGGCAAATTGCATACTAAAATTCTCGGCTGTTTGTGTACTTACCCAAAACTTTTTTTAATCCTACATACATTTCGTACCTCCGAGCTGGTGACCATGTTACGGGGAAGGTAAATGTGATCAAGGCGTTTTGTCGCGTTGGTAACTTTATGGTTGAGGTTCCGAGTGTTTAAGAACACGCACATCTTATTGATGTTGAGATATCTCTCTTGATACAGTATGAAAAAATGTGTAGCATGCGAGTATATCACATAACTATTTCCTATAGCTATAAATCTATCTATCTATATAAGGAAAACGTCCCTGTGCTCGACGCGCTAATGACTAATAGTTGACACCATGCACCTCTATTGCTAATGACATAACATTCAAGATGGCAACTATTGGGACAGTGTCGAGCACAGGGACGTTTACCTTAATGTATCTTAGTAACATAGCCACCGTAAAGAGTGTGCGACATATAACATAGAGGTACCATCTATATATTTAAGGACAAATATTGGTAGATAAAGCCTGACCAGAAATATATGAAGATTGTCAAGAGGGCGCTATTTATAAGATTTATATGGCGACAATTTTGCAACCAATCGCAACCCACTATAATGACATTAGTTTCAATATCTGTCAGTTCCACTATGTTAACCTCGTAATATCATTTTATGGAATGCACTATTTTCCTGACTGTTTTTCGTGTAGTAAATGTACACTTAACTTATAATCTTAAAAGTTCACGACTGTGAATGATTTTCGGCATTTTCTTTTGATAATTTTAAATATTTGTCTTTTAAAGAAATCACCACGAATGACATTGACATTGTTGACAAACCATCATACAATCATTACCAGTGTAAGAAATTAGTTCCAGTGAAATTCCGCAATATGGCGCATCCTCATATATTTCTGGTCAGGCTTTAACTTATTATTTAGGGCAGCCGGGTACATGCGCCAGTGGGGCAAGGCGCACCTGCTAGAGAATGCAAACCGGTATTTTTTTTCTATGGAAATTACCGATAGTATACCTGTAATCCGGTAATTTCCATACGAAAAATTACCGGTTAACTAGCACCTACCATATCGAGATAGGTATATAAAAGTACAGATATTAGTGTACCTACCTACCTACTACTTACGCCATCTGCAACCACGCAACTACTCGTATAGTTAGTTAGGTGACAACGTTAGGTAGGTAACAGTTTATGAATTTTCCATATAATGTTTTTGATGTAATTAACTCCTAAACTGAATTTAATGAAGCTAGATATGAAGATATAAATAGATTCAACCTCGTCGCTTCTACAGTTTTATACTTCGGGCGGGAGAAAGAAGTGATATTTACGACATTCAAGACGCGTTATGATGACGGCTGGCATAAATAAATAAAATTACGCTTCAAAATTGCGACGTAAGACGCGAAAACATTCCTTCCTTTTCTTATAAAAAGTCAAATACATACAATATCATTGAGTGTTTTGCTTTCAAGCTCTGGAGGAGCTAGTTCACCTAGATTTTGGAGGGAATATATGACTCTAAATCAGAATAAAGTATCCTTTGCGGTGACAGCAACTTGGGCTAAAACATGTACGGAAAGTTTGTTCATAAGAACGGATCAAAACAGGCTATTTTACGGACGCATAAAGGAGAGAAAATAAATGAGCACACATCGGTAACTCGTGGCACTTAGGTAGCACTTGACAGTTTCTAACAGACTAGTGATGTGACAATGTTCTTTCTATACCAGTCGAGAAAAAGAAACCACAAAAAAAAGGAATTTTAATCATTTAATATATGACATTCGTGATTAACAATTAATATTTCTTCTAAATTTTCACAAGTCAGCCTACGTCTTCTACTTGAGAAAATCCACTTTGTGTAAGAACCTCCACTGACGTAATGGGTAAAAAAAGCATTTTATTGTAAAGTTGTAGCGTATTTTTATTTATATTCTCTTTGACTTCAACTTCTTATTTTGTAATAAGTTATTGATAATACTTGTAATAATTATTATAAGGAAATGAATGACAATATCATTGACATTGATGTTTTTAAACTAGTAATCAAACCTACTTCGTCATACCTAGGTAAGTAATATTAATTTATTATTTTATCTTATCTGAGAAGACACTTAGAAAACGTGTCTCATCACTAATATTTTAGTTAAGTGCTACCTAAATGCCACGAGTTACCGATGTGTGTAAATGAGTGTTGGCACACTAGTTTAGATTAAAACGGATGAAATCTAGACTTTAAATAAAAACTAAATAAATTAGTAATTCCGATGTCAATATCACCAACAACCAATAAACCGACATGTACTTGTAAAACCAACATGCATACATACTCGTATCACCCCGTAAATATATCTAGCACACGGTTTAAGTCCAAAGCAAACTGTGAAACGGTGTCCTTTCAGCACCCGGTTATTAGAGTCGGATTCCCCTCTAAACCGGCTCGAACCGGACCAATCCGGATTTCAGGTTTAATGAGGATTTACACGGGGATGGGAAACACTTACTAACGGTCTGCGCCGGGTAGGTTTAATCCGTGGTATGTGGGCTGTGTGCTTTAACTTTGCCCGTCGTCTTGGTATAGTTATTTCCTCAAGAAGTTTCTTTAAACTTATAGGTTAATGATTTTTGAAAATTATTGCAACAAAAACCATGACCGCAAACAGTCGAAACATCGGAAAGTTAACTATTTACCCAGGTTATATTGCTTAAAGTTTTCAACCCCAAATCAACAGAGATGTCAATCAATATAAGGATGAAGGTCACTTCAACTTCAACCACAAAACAAAAACACAATATTCAATAGCCGGAAAAAGATTTGATATTTTCTTTTACTCCAAAGGGACGGTTTCCTAATAATAAAGATACTTCTATCCATACTACCATAAAATTATAAAACTGTTTAATAATTAATTTTCTATCGAGAGTGGCCGATAGGCGCCGCATAACGCATAGGCGTGTCACTCGTTAAATTTCGGCAAATATTTTAGGAACGTACATAAAGTGTCACACAAATTTTTAGGGTTCCGTACCCAAAGGGTAAAAACGGGACCCTATTACTAAGTTTTAAGTCCGTTGAATCTAAAGCGTTGTTATAAAACACGTGAGATGTTAGAATCAAGTAATTAGTAGGTAAGTCTAAAGTCAGTATCTAACAAACTCGTTAGCAAAATTAAATTGAGGTATTCTGGCGCGCTCCCGGCTCGGACTAACAAGAAGCTATTAACAGTATTAACATGTTACACAGGGTGGAAGATTTGGGTCAGCAATAGAATTTTAAGTACCTACGAGGAAATGTTATTATGTGAGTTGTTGTATATTACAGGAATGTCATAATCTTTCGCAATTCTCACGGAAATATAAAAATACCTCAGATAAATGCGTACTTATTACTGAAATAGTTTATGCTCATTGCTCATGTGAATTTTTATGGCAACAGAAATAATATCGCAAAGTCGTCTAGGGTTGCCAAATGAAAATTTTGAAGACTATGTACAATGTTTATAATGAAGGATTCATCTAGGCAATAAAGGAGCCCTATCTTTGATCGAATTTTATGATTTATTTTACGATTAGATGAAATAAATACTATTTTAGCTCCCTGTAACCATCTCGACGTCCTGCTATCCCAGCTACCGTAAAAAGGTATTTTACTCTAACTAACTCTTTACGTAACATACTTTTTACTGACGTGATGAGATGGTGAAAACGTCTGTAGCTTTCTAACGCTACGTTAAATTGGACCAAGAGACATATTCATTACAAAAGAATATTGTAATGGTTGTAACAGTTTTTTATTATTGTTAAACACACAATTATCGATAATATAACAAATTTGGACACTGAAGCACAGTACGTTTTGTAGAAAAGGTGTGGAACACGAAAGATTGTTTACAAGACGCGCGGACGATGCGCTCACGACATTGGGTAGGACGCGACTGGCGGTCGGAGCGAGGCCCGGGCGGCGCGGTTGATGCCGGCCGCGGCGAGCGTTATACCTATAACGTTTATAGGTATGCATAGGACCACTACGGGCGCGCGCGGATGGCGCGAATATTTGGATGTTCGCCTTACAACCTCCCCCTCTAACCCAGGCGGTACGTCCCCGTAGCCGGGTTAGCTCCAGCAAGGCCTACTTCGCTTGCACTCCCCTTGCATTGCACTGGCGCTTGGATGAGCCCCAAAAGGTGTGAGCCCTGAAGCACGGTAATTGCTGAACATTATGAGGTTGTTCGTCGGCAGCTCATCAGCCCCCTCCCCCTGGAGGAAAGCCGTTATGAGGTTGTTCGTCGGCTGCTCATCAGCCCCCTCCCCCTGTAGGAAAGCCGACTCGAGAGCACAAGTACCAGTGTAGGCTCGACGGACGAAAGACAACGTCGCAGCTGCATGACGGACGCTAAACAACGTCGCATCGGTGCGAAGGACGAAAGATGACGTCGCATCGGCCTGACGGACGTTAAACAACGTCACATCGGCGCGAAAGACGGAAGATGACGTCGCATCAGCACGACGGACGAAAGATGACGTCGTCGCATCGGCCTGACGGACGTTAAACAACGTCGCATCGGCGCGAAAGACGGAAGATGACGTCGCATCAGCACGACGGACGAAAGACGACGTCGCATCGGCCTGACGGACGTTAAACAACGTCGTATCGGCGCGAAAGACGGAAGATGACGTCGCATCAGCACGACGGACGAAAGACGACGTCGCATCGGCCTGACGGACGTTAAACAACGTCGCATCGGCGCGAAAGAGGGAAGATGACGTCGCATCAGCACGACGGACGAAAGACGACGTCGCATCGGCCTGACGGACGTTAAACAACGTCACATCGGCGCGAAAGACGGAAGATGACGTCGCATCAGCACGACGGACGAAAGACGACGTCGCATCGGCCTGACGGACGTTAAACAACGTCGCATCGGCGCGAAAGACGAAAGACGACGTCGCATCTGCATGACGGACGAAAGACGACGTCGCATCTGCACGACGGACGAATGACGACGTCGCATCTGCACGACGGACGAAAGAAGACATCGCATCTGCAAGACGGACGAAAGACGACGTCGCATCTGCATGACGGACGAAAGACGACGTCGCATCTGCACGACGGACGAATGACGACGTCGCATCTGCACGACGGACGAATGACGACGTCGCATCTGCAAGACGGACGAAAGACGACGTCGCATCTGCATGACGGACGAAAGACGACGTCGCATCTGCAAGACGGACGAAAGACGACGTCGCATCTGCAAGACGGACGAAAGAAGACGTCGCATCTGCAAGACGGACGAAAGACGACGTCGCATCTGCAAGACGGACGAAAGAAGACGTCGCATCTGCAAGACGGACGAAAGACGACGTCGCATCTGCAAGACGGACGAAATAAGACGTCGCATCTGCAAGACGGACGAAAGACGACGTCGCATCTGCACGACGGACGAACGTTATTGAGGTATTAACGAATGCGACGTCATGGTAAAATAATCACTGTCGACGACGTTGATGTCGGCCTGTCTAACCGATGCCGATTCCTTCGAACATACCTCACACTTCGACCGCACCACCCCGGGCTGGCCACATCCATAACACCGTATCGAATGAATAGCCTCGCCGGGTTTTTCACTAGCTTTACGACATTCGGTTGCAGTATGACCATAAGACTTGCAATAAGTACAACGAACGCGTTTCGGATTTTCGGTCGAGTTAAAAGTGAGTTTCGGGACACTAGTACCGCACGCACCCGTAGTAACGCTGCGCTCGCTCGTTTCGACTTCACGGCGTGCGATCGCGACGAGTTTTGACTTGCCGTTTTCGTGGAAACGATCGGGTTCGCGGTATACGCGGCAATGTTTAATTCGTCAATAGAATCTTCTATGGCCCTCACCTTTTCTATTAGAATATCAACATCGTTAACATCATCTCTGGATAATCGCTTTCTCACACGTCGATGTAAAAGGCCGTAAATGAGATCTAATTGCATACACGTCGGTACCGCGTAAGGTAATTTAACTAACAAGGACCGAACTCTACAAATAAACACGTCGGCACGTTCACAGTCTTTCTGTTCCATGTCGACGATCTCCCGTAGCACCTTGTATGGCGGCTGCTGCATTCCGTACATCGCGCGCAGGCGTGCCACGGCGTCCGGCCAAGTGTACACAGCGGCGCGCGCGCCGCGCCACCACACGGCCGCGTCGCCCTCCAGCAACATCGGCAGACCGCGCAGCGCGTGTTCGTCGCTGACGCTCGCGCACTCCTTGAACACCTGCACCGCGTCGATGAACGCTTCCAGCACCTCTGCGTCGCGTGACTTGCCGTCAAAACGTGCGGTGCACTTCGAGAAGTTGCCTCCGGTGACCGCGGACGAGTGGTCGCTGGACGGACGTGTCTCGGGCGTTGGCGTCGATGTCGGTGGATTCCCGGAGCCGTTGTAAGGGAGCGCTCTCAGGGTTTCCACTAGGGTTCTGTTGGTTTCCGCCTGCATCCTGATGAACGACTGCATCATGCCGGCCAGGAAAGTCTCGGTGTCCACATTAGTAGATGCGCCGATGCGGCCGGGCGCAGGGACGGCGGCGGCGGGGGCGCTCTCGGCGCGCTGCTCCGGCGCTTCGTCGCGCTGCTCTGGTGCTTCGTCGTAGGAGTCCAGGTCGTCCACGCTGTCTTCGTGCATGTTGTCGTTCAGGGGTCGGTTTCGTGTATTCATCGGCATTGCTTTTGCTTTTTCGTCCGAGTAGGATAAGTTTCACAACACTCGCGACGAAACGTAGGTATAGTTAGTTCGTGATTCGAAGCCACGAGTTGGGCAGCCACTGTAATGGTTGTAACAGTTTTTTATTATTGTTAAACACACAATTATCGATAATATAACAAATTTGGACACTGAAGCACAGTACGTTTTGTAGAAAAGGTGTGGAACACGAAAGATTGTTTACAAGACGCGCGGACGATGCGCTCACGACATTGGGTAGGACGCGACTGGCGGTCGGAGCGAGGCCCGGGCGGCGCGGTTGATGCCGGCCGCGGCGAGCGTTATACCTATAACGTTTATAGGTATGCATAGGACCACTACGGGCGCGCGCGGATGGCGCGAATATTTGGATGTTCGCCTTACAATATTTATTATTAATTAAAATGAATTATTAAATTAAAAATGGGCAACCCTAAAAATACCACTGAGGAACTCTTTCCTATATCCATAGAATGATTTACCTAATTAAAACTGTCATATATCAAGTGATCTGGTGGGCCATATCGCACGTATTAAAGAAAATAAATGGACTAAGAGAGTAACTACATGGGCTGACCCCCCTGGTAAACGAAAACGAGGCAGACCGATGGAAAGATGGAAGGATGACATTAAAAAGATCGCAGGAGATGACTGGATCGTAACAGCGCAAGCTAGAGAAGAGTGGAGAAAAATGGAGGAGGCCTATACTCGTCGAGAGGTCCTTAATAATAATAGTGTGACATAAATGAAATGAAATAATATTAATAAATAAAATTAGCTCAATAATAATATATATCAATTAAAAATAATGTAATGAAATGTTAACTCAAATATTATAATTTTATTTCGCATGTAAATGTATAAAATTGTATGATATTAAGGAATAAATTTGACTTTAATAATAATAATAATAATTGCCTTAACCGGCCGGGCAGAGTGGAGTCGCGAGAGTTTCGGCTCGGGGGCGGATGTGGAAACGTAAGGGGTTAGTTGGCTGCGGTTTAAAGCCCAGTATTACACCTCTCCGCCCTTAGCCTTCTGCACTGGTGTTGCCCTTAGGCCACTCTATGTGTCGCTTTTTATGGGGGCCCATCTAGCGGGAGGCTAGTCATCGTCTACCAGTTTTTTTTGCTATGAGACACTTTTCTTGGTAGACGTTCGGCTGTCTCAAACAATAGCCCATGTTTAGACTCCATGCAACCACAATAGGTCTTACATCTTGCGGGTGCTGTCTCTGTGTGCGTCCCATGACACAGGCAGTGGGAGCATCCGCATGGTGTACCCGTTACATTTCATTAAATTGTCGAAAGGGCCTCTGCTCGTTGGCTTCGGCTCCGTGCACGCCTCCCAAAGGTCCGGGACACCATTGTCCCGTGAAAGGGTGCGACATATAATAATAATAATAATAATAATAATATCAAGTGATCATTAACACCCTATACGCAGACAAAAAAATATTTACAAGCATGGCACAAATAAAAGATCTTGAAAAACGATAGACAACAGGCATACGTACTGCTTTGATACATCTTAATTATTACACGTAAACTAGAACCATTATAAAACAATAAGGGAAACATTATATTTTTTACGAATCTGAGTTGATTATTAAACGTGATTGAAATAAACACAATAATCATTCTACTGGTTGCAACGCAGTACGTTGCAAAATAGACTATCTAATCGAATTTGCATATCCTTATCCATATTATAAAACGAATGTTAATGAGTTTATCACTCGTGTTCATAGCAGATAAACAAATCGTAAAGGTTTGTTTCTACTGCCAGAGCTGGGTACAGCGGAACGTGAACATCAATGTGAAGAATGAGTGATATACCGTTTCCTAGAATTCCCACTTTCTTAATTTTATATGGGAATTGTTCTCGAGAAGGTTCTCTCTCCACACAAATTCAGGAAACTCTTAGTGGTCATATTAGTGCCCGCTACAAGTCTGTGAAAATGCACCCTAAAGAAGGTCCAATCTGTGTTTCCCGCGTGAACATAGATAGATAGTTGCTGACTGTATTACAATAATTTTAGCGGTTTTACAATTAAATCATCTGCTTCAATCCACGTTCAGTCCTATTAAAGTAGTAAAGTACCAAGTACTCACAAACAACAATCGGCCGCGAGCTCACCGCTCAATCATTTGCAGTCCAAGGGAAATGTACCTGAAAAGAAAAACAAAACAATAGATAAAATACGATAAGAACCTGTCTAAGAACGTGTGGGATGGGATGGTTAAAAATAGTAAAATGAGAATAACTTGAAATATAGGTAAGTACGTGCTGGCGTAATGGAAGAAATAAAGTTGTACATAAAAGTAACCAAAAAGGAAATGTTGGAAAACAGAAACTTAATAAGGAAAAATGGTAAATCCTCAGGACGTACCATTTTTACCACACGTGTACAACACGTTGATCTAAAACAAACAACAAAATGAAAAGGGAAAGCTAAGAATTTGTTACGTTAACCGGATAAAGGAAAAGATAGACGTAGGGCCTCATCTTGAAGTCAAGAAACTGGCATTAGAAAGAAAAGACGAGAGAACTTCACCGACAACACTGAAAGTCTTAAATAATAATTAATAATGAAATGAGGTACACCACTAAACCGTCCATGCCCCTATATTATCCAGACAAGAAAATTTAATTAGCGGATTTAGTTCTATTTAAGACTTAATTAATAAAGTTATAAGCTTATTACCTTACCGGATTAAATAATTAACACAGTATTTGAAACAACAACGAAGACAGTATTATCATGTAAATATAATAATATATTTTATACGAACAACTAAAATCGCTTATGAAGTGTTCAGACCTCATGAATTTAGCTTTATATTTTTACTGTTTCTATCATTGTATTTGTATAGGTATGTTTTTTATTTCTTGCACAGCCTTAGTGCCATAACGAAGAACAGAGACGTTATTGGCAAGAACAACTACAGGACATCAGAACTAGCAAAACCTTCCCATCACCCCTATTGTAGATGTAAACCTACATGTATACCTAGCCCGGATCACAGTTTTTTGTACTCTTCGGTAAGCAGCTCACAGCTGATCTCTTTCATGCACCTGTTGAAAGAAAGAGACGCAACCCTAGAAAATCAGCCTTTTTGCCGAAGCTTTACGCAGGATTAAAAGGTGAAGCCGTATTGTTTCCACTGCTTTTTTCCTATTTTTGAAATTCAACTCAAAAAGGTCCCAACTGGCTTAGACATTTTAAGGTTTTATTTCTCTTCAGATGCAAGATTTCCTGCCTTTTTATGCTACACTTGTAACTTATATTTGTATAGTGCTTTTGTTTCAGTCCGAGATGCGGAGAACAATGGTGTCAGTGTGAGGCTTATGTGGATTAAGGCTTGATTGCATTCATGTTAGATAAGCTACACCACAATTAACTTGGATTGTTCTGTTTATGTTAAGAGTACCTACAAATAAATAGTCTCGTGTACATACATTCATTTATAAATTAACTAGGCCACTGATTTCTAAAAACTAGTAGGTATGTTATATATGACACTCGACATTGCAATTTATTTTTGAGCAACCCTAGTTGGGATGTATGTTTTTGTATGTTTCTAACAAAAAAAGAACAATCTTACTATGCGCGTCGTGTCTGCTTTTTTGTATCTGACCCTTGATCCAGCCATCTAGCGAGAGTTTCTGCAACGAATTACTATTCGGTAGGCTTTGCTGTTTTTGGAATTGCCACCTTAACCATATTGTGTATTATTGGACTTTTATTCATCGTTTCTTTGGTCTGCTACGGGGTCGAGAATCGTCTAGGACTAGGTCAACGCATTTGTTCCTTACATAGTCGGGCGTCCTGCGAGAGACGTGATGAAACCATCACATAAATTTATTAATTTACAATAAACTATAAGAGATAACATTAGTTATGTCAGTTCTGTGTAACGCACAGGCTTTTCTAGAAATATTTAGCAGGCGAAGATGGGAAGCACAGTCGAATTTACGGGCATTGACACTACCTATATCGCTGCCATCTTCTTACCATTTTGTTCTATGAGCTATGAATGAATTCATTCACAAAATAGGCCATGCAATTGTGCACTATAAATGTTTGCCTTAAATTGCAGTTTGTTCGTATCGTGTTCGAAGTAGCCAGTGTAAACACGAGAGTTTCTTGTCTCCCTATTTACAAAACCGCGTCAAATTGATCTATTGCCAAATAAGTGTATCTCGCTGTCTGGGAGTTGATTAATCGCGACCTTTCGTTCACACGGACTGATTTGCTTCTGGGTCGAGCACGTAGCTTTAGTGGGTATCGAACAGTGAAACAGATTAAGACAGAAATAGTGACGGCATAACTTTAGTCGCTTCATCTGTAAATTGACTTTTGATTCGATGAAATTCATATTGATATTTTATATCATAAAACTCAATCTAAATTCAACCATGCCTATTTTTAGACCTTGCCCCGAACCTTAACAGTTCTTAACAATATAACAGCCCTTCGTTATTACAAACCCTTCATCAACTTTACCTTCATAATGGGAGTCTAATAATAGCTCACGTGGGAAGACTTAGGATGTTTTCCGTAAAATAACATTTACGAGTATTCATTAAAACAAGAGTTTGCAACGGACTTTCTACGGAATCCACCCACGGGGCTTGCGTAAAGCAGAGCCCACGCAAAAGTGTTATGTGAATAAAAAGGCAGTAAACACGACCAAGGTGCTAACATCCTGGATATAGGTCAGTCGGGAGTGAGCCAGCGGGCGAGCGTACCTGCCATATCGAAATTACGAAAAGTACAGATGTTATACTGCCTGTCTAGCACGACTATGCACCATATGCATCACGACGTCACGCGACATAGCCTCTCCTGTCACTCTCTCATAGTTTTTCATAGACGCGATTGGCGCAGTTTGCAGCAAAAATTAAGTCAAGATTATCCTTTTTTTTTTTTCCTTCCTGAGATTACAGTAGGCAAGGTGCCTCCAACTGTATAAGTCGTTATTTGCGGGGGGGGGTAGAAGATCCCGCACCCGCGGAAAAACAAGGTGAATGTGAGAAACTAGACCTAAAGTCTGAGTAGTAATATTAGTAGTCAGTGAGTATATGCTTCGGTCTACGTAAGTACTTGGCTTTTTCATGCCTAGAAAGAATGGGCTTTTTACTACTCAGGGGAGGGACACAGAGACCAGAAGGGTCTCCCTTAATAACTATTTATATTTATACAGTAGTATTTAGAAAGAGATAGGTAATATATCTCACGCGAGAAAAAGTCGTTTGTCAAAGTTGTGCTAGAGGTGTTGCTAACGCCACACCTTCTTACTTCAGCTAGTGTCTTTATTCTGTGCTTTCGCCAACAAACTATAGTTGCGTGGTGTTCGTGTAGAAGACGCGCTTGCCCGACTGACCTTACATAAGCTATTGCTAAATTGAAGATATCGCAAAGATTAATAAATTTTAAAATGACGCGTCATATTGCTGAAGACACATTTTGAGCAACACATTTTCTTTCACATTCAGCTTGAATAGCAAATAGGTCATTATAGTCGTCAAAGACTTGATGGAACTTCATCAACCGAGGAAGCTCAAGACAGAAGAAAATGGCAAAGAAGTCAGCGCAGTAAGTAAGTTCGCTCCCATCATTTAACTAGATAAATTAGTTACCTACTAAATGATGGTAATTCATAACTTCACATCACAAGCGTTACTAATTCTAAACGTCCTCAACGTAAATTCAGTCCCCAAAAGTTATCAAAGCGTAGCTTTGCTGTTCGTTTAACACTGCCTAACTAAATAAAACGAGTTTATTCATGCAAATAAATTTGACTAGAATACAGTCGCGATGTTGCTCGCACGGACAAGAAAAAGGACAGACCTCTATTTTTTTTTTACCGTAGTCGTGTAGTACATTACTGCCGAGGCCGGGCAGTCAGTTTGGGGATGAGTATGATTTTGAAGGACAAGACGAAGCCGAGTATAGTATTGTAAGGACCTCGTTAGTACTTATGATATTTGTTAATATCAGGCACTGGCGAGAAGATATGTCGTCTCTCTCACTTCTGGGACGGGAGAATTAGCGATCTAGCTAAAAAAAAACACCCGAAAATCATTTATAGGTATAATCTGTTGACGTCCAACTATTTGTACTGTACATCAGTCATTTACATATATCATAATATTATCAATACAATACAAATACTCGTTTTTGCACACCTCAATCGTTTTGGAAACAACAACATGAGATACATTAGTTAAATCGGCAGTCATCAATGTACTTATACTTACCTACAAACAATTATTTTTCAGATTTTACAATAGATGTTATGCTAAAATACCTAGTTACCTACCTGTTGCCCGAACGGTTCCGCACCGCTTGCGCGGCGACATGTGGCTCGAACGTTATAGGGTCGAATGGATAAAAAGGGTCATAACTTTATTTAACACGAAACGCGGTCAAAACTAAATATAACTAAGTTATTGTATTAAGCGGTTTACACTCATGTGAAATTGTGAGGAACGGTCCGACATGTTTCGAACAGTGACAAAGTTGCCGGGCCGGTGTACTGGTAGCTGTCCCTGATGAAGAGCTCTATACGAGTTCGAAACATGTCGGGCCGTTCCTGACAATTTCACGTGTGTAAACCGCTTAATAATTAAATATGTATGATGACAGTTCTAATAGGTAATATTATAATTATTATAACTAAGTTATTTACGCGCAGTCAGACCTGATAGATAGGTACTTAACATATAATTTGCAGATACCTAAAGCTCTACTGCAAGTCTCCCTTTATCGCAAAAACGCGTTTGCGAAAAATGAGATTTTTCTATTTAAGCTTATTTGCACAGAATGAACAAAAATCAGTACATATGTACGTATGATTTGTGTGAGGTTGTCTGATATTTATTTATTTATTTATTATTATGTACAGACTTAATACCAGATGGCATTATCTTACCAGACAAGCATAGGCTAGGCTAACTAAACAGATATTAGAGTTGGTGCAGAGCAGAAATTAGGTAATTCTAGTGAGAGCAAACTGATGGGGATACCACGACTTTGCGCGACAGCGGCAGCGGTACGTGTGTCTCGCTCACTCGTATGGCCAACGTGCTCGGATCTCTCGCTCCACCGCAACCGCTGCCATTGCGTTAAAAGCAAACTTACCTATACTTGAGGCTCGGATATACGAATATTTAGATTATATTTAATATTACATAGTAAGCACATATATGCAATGTTCCACGAGAGTGTTTACAAAGTTCGGCTTCGGGTCTCTTTGCTATTAAGTCATTAGCAATTTTAACATTACCTATAAAAACTTAATGTTTACAATATGACTAATTCATAACAAAGGTGTTGCCTGGGTTTGGCTATTTACATATGAGCATGTGTTATCTTCTACTGACGTATACATTACAGGCTTGGTTATAGAAATATTTACTTTTTGCAGCTGACTATTGAGCGGGCGGTCCTGGGTTCGAATCCTGGTAAGGTCAAATATTTATGTGATTAACTCGAAGATTTGTGCCACATGAATGTTATCTATATATGTTTTTATATATTATGTATATCGTCGTCTAGTACCCAAAGTACAAGCATTGCTTAGTTTGGGACTAGGTCGCTTTGTGTAAGTGTCCCTTAATGTTTAGTTATTATTTATTTATTTGCTGTAGTAGTACCTACATACGATTGAGCGTAATAGGATATCATCTCAGTACATTTTACAATTACAACCTAAAGATAAAAATACCCATACTGTGTGGAGAATATACTGTAATCGTATGCGTAAACGACTATATATATTTAACTAGCTGTGCCCCGCGGTGTCACCCGCTCATCCCACGGGAACACTAAATTTATTCGGGATGAAAAGTATCCTATGTCCTTTCCCGGGTCTCAAACTATCTCCATACCAAATTTTATCTAAGGCGGTTCAGTTGTTTAAGCGTGAAGAGGTAACAGACAGACAGACACACTTTCGCATTTATAATATTAGTATGGAAGTATGGATTACCGCTCGACTCATATTTTGCACATATATATACCCAACCATAAAACATTAAATGGTTCTTATGTTATTCAAATGCCTTTTTCATGCCTGAATTTCGAAGGACTTTTTAAGTTTAGTTTATGGGTTCGTACTATTTCAACGTTCAAAGGCCCATGTCTAGAATTTTCTGTCAGTAAAAAGAAGTCGCATTAAAGTTACTTCGATCATTATTGAAACGCGCCTTTATACTGAAACGGTGTACTTCTCCTTATTTAACTTTCTTGAACAATATCCTGTATATTAATCAACGCTCAGGTAATTAAGACGTGAATACGAAGCAAAGTCAGTTCAAAAGGTATAAATACATAAGTCGGGCATCGGCATGGGTTCTTTAGAAATTTGGGAAATTAATTTCCAGATTCAATGGTTGTTTATAAAGAAAATTGTGACGAATTGTATAGGATATTTGAATTTATGGTCTTAAAATCCATTTCGTAAATATGTATGGCGATAAAGAATTGGATCAATATTGGGGTTTGAAGACTTTTAGGGCTCAGTGCAGCAGGTAATAGCTGGTCTAGCATATTTACGCGTACTACAAGTAAATATAAACTACAAGTTATTGTAACATTAAACCAATTTTATACAAAGATCACAGCTCAAAGAATTTTTTTAATGCGTAACCTGTTGGAAGAGACCAGGAATATTTTTTTTTCTGTTTAATGGTTTAATATAAAAAAAAATTGGGCAAGTGCGAGTCCGACTCGCGCATGAAGGGTTCCTTACCATAATCTATAACAAGTTTGTTGTATGGGAGCCCCCCTTAACCTTTTGACCGCCACAGTCGTCAGGGGCACCATTTTTTGTTTTGACCGCCACAGTCGTCTGTGGCCGTCAACAAAAAATGGTGCCCCTGACGCCACGTCGGCCACAGCCGTCCAAATTTCAATGACTAAAAACTTTGTAATTCTAACCGCTACAAGTATTTTTTTCCATCCCTGTTGATTTTGGGGCACATCTTTTTTTTTTACTCTGGCGTCAGTGGCACGGTAAATTGCTAGACCGCTTGGCGGTCAATAGGTTAAATATTTATTTTATTTTATGTTTAGTATTTGTTGTTATAGCGGCAATAGAAATACACATCATCTGTGAAAATTTCAACTGTCTAGCTATCACCGTTCTTGAGATACAGCCTGGTGATAGACGGATGGACGGACGGACGGACAGCGAAGTCTCAGTAATAGGGTCCTGTTTTTACCCTTTGGGTGCGGAACCCTAAAAATTGAGCTGTGTACCCACAAAAAATTAGACATTACATGTTTAATAAATTTATAATGACGACGCGGCCCGCGGTTGGCTCAGTTTGAAGTGTAGCTGCCTACTGAACCGGCGGTCCTGGGTTCGAATCCCGGCCAGGGCAAATATTTGTGTGATGAACTCGAATATTTGTTCCTGGGTCATGGATGTTATCTATATATATTACTAGCGACCCGCCCCGGATCGCACGGTTGTAATGCTATATTATGCATGTGTTATACATACAAACCCTCCTCTTGAATCACTATCTATTGAAAAAACCGCATCAAAATCCGCTGCGTAGTTTTAAAGATCTAAGCATACAGACAGACAGCAGGAATCGACTTGTTTCATACTATGTAGTGATGTATATCGTCGTCTAGTACCCATAGTACAAGCTTTGCTTAGTTAGGGACCAAGTCAATTTGTGTAAGATTGTCACTTAAAAAAACATTGTTGTGGACATGTCAAACGAGATCTCCGAAACATCGTTCCCCCGACGTAAAGATTGTGCGCCATTGACCTCGATGCAGGCCGTTTGCATGTTGATGTTGTCTATAAGGCTGCGCATGATTTGTTTGACAAATTGTCCAATGTCGTGCGCGTCTTGAGAAGAGGTCAAGTGCCAAACACGTAGTTTGTTTTTCTTTTTTTTTCTGGCAACTTTGTTCGAAAGATAACTTATGCGCCAGACGAGTTTAACTCAAAGATGGAGTTGTGTGCTTAAGTGATATCACGGTTATTTTTACATACAATTCGAGGTTTCATTCTCGTCGGTTTCCCCCTACAAAACTTAACCTATCTTTATGAAATTTTGGGAACTGAGTAGTAGGGTGGTTCACAGATGTATGGAGAAAAAAAAAATCATATTTTAAGCGTGGCACCCCCCAATTTTTTTACACTCAGGATAAGGAATATTATAGCAAAGTTTCATTTATATATTCTCATTGGAAGGCGGTGCTCATCGAACCTAAAGTTTCTAAATATGTGTAATTATATATATACCCATACTACGTTTATGGGTACCTCGCAAAATAAAACTTTGACTGGCATAAAACATACAAATATATCTTTTTTAAGGCACTTAAATACCAATAATTAAATATCACACAGTTGAACAGAAAACATATGACCTTATTCTATTATAAAAAACAGGACCAAATGGTACATTTAACTTGACACAACTTCTACAAAGGGCTTTTTTGTGGTGTCTATAGATATGTCTTTCCTGTTTACCTCTGCGACCTGCGATAGGTACCTACTGATTCTCTTCCTCGTTAAAAAAATATTTTACTATTCTAGCACAAAAATAACGCATTTTGTGCTAGAATTGTCAAATATTTTCACTCCTCGTTCAGCCGTATCATTGACGATTCTCAGCTGCATCACACGCTCTTTCCCTTTGATGTAATTTTATCCTTCGTTTTTTTTTATTTTTACGGTGATAGTGTTAAAATTAATCACTGATAATACCTAGTTGAAGAAGTTTTCCAGTTTGGGCTGTAGGGCTGTAGTGTTAAAATTAATCACTGATAATACCTAGTTGAAGAAGTTTTCCAGTATGGGCTGTAGCAAAGTCTCAACACTCAAAGTGTTACACCAGCCCTAAGTAGAGACTGAGACGCAATATCCCTGATTGATCAGGTAGTTGGCTCTATTGCCATACCTACTCTCTACTGGCTCTGTCTACTCATCATGTGTCACTTTATCAGAGATGAGAGCAAGCCCAACCGTCTCATCTGACAAGTGCCATAAAAGACGTTCCAAGATCTGTTTAGCCAACTTAGAAATTTCAGAATCAACGAAATCATATTTCTTAAGATTTAACTACATATTGAGATCCTGTTGCAAGGGCAGATAGATTCTGTCCAAGGTTTAGTGTAAAATAGAACAGCGAACGTTATGAAGCTTTCAATCTGGTTCTTTTCGCGCTTTGTTATCTTAAATGCGTCACGTTGATGACGAAAAGGGTAAATTTTCATCGTGTACAGTAGTTTTGCCATCCAGCGTACATATACATGGGCCCTGCCCTGGTGCCCCAACGAATTTTACTTAGAGCTAATACTCCGAAAAGAACCATGGTTAACTAAATTAAATCCAAGCAATCACCTTTTACCGTCAAATGAGTGTTCGGTTCAAGTGTACATTACTTTAACCAATTCATCGGTCTATGAAAGTCGGTTCTATGAATAGTTCAAGTTTTGGGTTTGTTAGTGCAATTTTATAATTTCTTCAATGACTTTGCAAGCACACCCATGTAGAGTGCTTTTACTTCATGGACGTAATGCTGATTTCTACATATTGAGATCCTGTTGCAAGGGCAGATATATTCTGTCCAAGGTTTAGTGTAAAATAGAACAGCGAACGTTATGAAGCGTTCAATCTGGTTCTTTTCTCGCTTTGTTATCTTAAATGCGTCACGTTGATGACGAAAAGGGTAAATTTTCATCGTGTACAGTAGTTTTGCCATCCAGCGTGCATATACATGGGCCCTGCCCTGGTGCCCCAACGAATTTTACTTAGAGCTACTCCGAAAAGAACCATGGTTAACTAAATTAAATCCAAGCAATCACCTTTTACCGTCAAATGAGTGTTCGGTTCAAGTGTACATTACTTTAACCAATTCATCGGTCTATGAAAGTCGGTTCTATGAATAGTTCAAGTTTTGGGTTTGTTAGTGCAATTTTATAATTTCTTCAATGACTTTGCAAGCACACCAATGTAGAGTGCTTTTACTTCATGGACGTAATGCGGATATCTTATTAAATTTAGTAGCACTTGTCTAGGGTTCGGAAGTAGAAGTAAAGCAGGAAGAGGAATTGAGTCTCTAACTCCGATTAAAAATAATAGTATCGACATAGTTCGACGAGTTAACTTCATTTTTAGAATACCTTTGGTACAACCAAAGTTTAAACTACCCACTAATGTACGATGCATTGTTATTTAATAGTTTATACATTTACAAAGTTACCTACACCTTAAAACGAAATTTCTAGCCTTATAAACGTAGAAAAAGTATTATTATTTACGTTGCCCAGTACTGCAGTGACACACTGCTAAAACCGCTATAGTAAAAACTTTGACGTCGATGAGCACCGGGTTCTGTTTGAGCTAGGAAGCTGATATTTTTCATACACTATCTAATAAGCAAATGGAAAAAATTTAGTGGGTGCCACGGCGGAAAATAAAATAAAAATTTTTTTGGACCACCCTACTGAGTAGGGTGGTATATTATAGAATTTGTGTACTAGGCGTCCGTTTGCGGCGGAGTTTTGGCCAAAAACAGACGCCTATTACACAAATTTTGTAATAATAAGCGTGGAATCGAAAAGTTCCGACACAGAACACTTTCTTCCCATTTTTACTTACTTACTCCGATGGCTCAGAGACCCAAAGTGAGTCTTGGCCTCCGATAAGAGATTTCGCCACTCCTGACGATTTAGTGCCGTCTCCAGCTATAGTTATATCGGCATTCAACTCCGCCCGGATCCGCCTCCACTGCATCTCTCCAGCGATATCTGGGGCGGCCGACGGGCCGTCGTCCAGTCGGTCGACCCAGGTATGCTCTCCTGACACCATGATCATCCCCCATCCGGATCACGTGGCCGAGCCAGCGCAGTCGGTGCGCTTTAGTTTCTTCCATTATATTTGGGTCAGCCATTAGGTGTTCAAGTTCGATGTTCTTCAGAACTCTCCATCCCCCATCCGGTGTTTGCTCTGGGCCGAATATTTTGCGCAAGATTTTCCTTTCAGCCACCAGTAACTTATTTTTCTCCTTTAGAGTTTTCCTTCTTCCCATTCAGTTCCTAAAATTTTAATCAGTTTCCAAAACAGACAGACCTCGATTTGTATGAAAAGATGAGCAGTAGGTATTTCCGCTTAACTTTAAATATTTTTTTGTGTCTTCCGAATATTCAAAGATTCTTCGCTTTCGTTGGCGTCGGGAAAAATATACGAGTAAAATCCCAACTAGCAAAACTGAACCAAATTTAGCTGTAAATCAGTGACAGACGCAGTTTTATATCCGTGATAGAAACATCTCTATCACTGGGAAGTGGCCCCAGTTTTACAGCTATTTGATGATATATCATGTCTATTTTGGCACCGCACGTCACTACTTTGATGTATATCCATGATACTACAATGTTTTATGAATCTCTTTAGCGTTACACCAATGGTGCCTGAATCACTATATCACTAAATTATGATAAGAAAGTAACAGCAATGCTTATATAGAGCTGATTGTCGTTATATTGTTATTAGGGATTCTTTTATATCGCATATCGTTAGTGCTAAATACTGAGTGTTATGTGTAAATAAAGTTGTATGAAAAAAATTACGTTACAATTAACAGTTTTGTAAGTATAATAAAATAGCAAACTATTTTTGTGTTAGTAAAGTAGTGTCAAGTTGCTGTTAGGTGCGTGCATAACGGGTAATTTATCATGCGCTCAAAATTTTATTGATGAAATAATAGCATATTATTTGTGTTTTTTTCATGCCCCTATTAAATATTGAATATTTAATTAAATAAAAAATATTTAAAATAGCAAATTATTTAGTCACCAATATGTATCTAAAATGTGTTCTGGTTACCGATATATCACAAATTTACAGTTTCCCACCGCCATTACCAAACACTTTCGGGTTCCTTAATAAAACTAGTAAAACCCCCTACTGTACCTACCTTTAGGAAATAAATAAAGTATCTTCAATATTGTTCAACTCATTTGCGTGAAATGAAAGTGGTTATATTTTCGGTCAATTACTGTTTTTCAAGCAGAAGTAATTTCATAAAACTCAACAGATTTGAATGGCTGTGGAAGAATATGTTTTCATCTTCTCCATTGTCATCAAAATTGTCAGTCGCAAACAAGTCATCTTCGTATCCTGAACAAGGTTCTGTTAAGATTTAATTTTTTGTATCTACGGAACCAACTTCCGAATTCTCGACGCTGGTTTGACTATCATAAAGATTCTATAAATGAGGTTACAACAGCTGATATACATCTATTTAGAGTTCT
This sequence comes from Apotomis capreana, assembly GCA_947623375.1. NCBI lineage: Eukaryota > Metazoa > Arthropoda > Insecta > Lepidoptera > Tortricidae > Apotomis > Apotomis capreana. The sequence continues at coordinate 4,626,063 of OX392501.1, forward strand.
ATTAGTAAGAATAATGTTTATATGTCACTGATGATATAAAAGGTCTTAAAAAGTGTATTTGCAACTGTGTAGTGTTAATGTAGATCTTTAAACAACTTTATGCTGCTGGTGTTAAGGAAACGCCATTATATGATACTTTAGACGCATATCAGCTGCGTTATGTTCTTATATATCTCACGTTAGCTCCATTGTGCACTGATATATATCACTAGCGATATTGCAGCGCATTGAAAGCCATAATAGAGTTACTTAGCTGTATACAGGCACTGTATATATCTGATATGCAACGAAATTGCTCTAAATCACAGTTAGGGATACTGTTGTGCAGCTGTGTTATATGTGCCGTATTAAGAAGTCCAGTAAACGTTTATGTCATCAATTCTTATCACGATATAGCTGTATAAGATTATACAGCTAGATGATGATACAAGTCGCCAATATACAACATAGCAGCTCCGAGTTGCTATTTTATGACTTTTATATCATTATTTAGTGTTAAAACATTTTATTTTATCACTACTTTGCTAGTTGGGATTGACCTTCCCATTACCGGCGACTCTAGCAAAATTTACATTTCATTTGGAAGACCGAAAGACATAATACCTGAACGGATTCCATGCCGTCGACTGGATGGAAACTTTAGTGGCGAAGGACAGATCCACTTCAGTGTTTGCACTACAGCAGCAAGTAGGTAATGAAATAATGCCAATTCTGTGTATGTACAATGTACTAAAATGGTAAATTGAACAGCGAAGCTCGAGGGCGCGCTGCGGTTTGCGGCGGCTGTAGGTTAAATGCCCATGTTTGCATCCTCGTGCGGTAAACGTGCATTATTGCATCTTTCATCCATAAATATAATAATTTATTATACATTTTTTATACAATTTGGGGATATTTTTGACCACTTATAAAGTGAACAGTTTCAGGACTAAAGTGCATAAACATGTTACGATAAGTTCTTCTTTAGGTGCCATCTTCTAGCGGAGGTTAGTGATCATCTTTGGAATGCATATTTTATCAATGGCTCATAATCATAAGGTTTTTAAAAACCTAACCATCTTACATGTCTTGCCTTCAGCATACCTGCGGAGCTAGCATATCATGCTCATGCCGCGATTTCGCTTGTCGTGCGACTCACGTCATTTGTCTTTCTTGCACGGTATTGAAAGGAAAGTGAGAGGTAGTATTTGTCGCGTGACAAATAGTCTCGTGGCACTGTTTTGCTAGAAGTACTGTATTTTTGCCTACGCTATTAACAGCTGATTTACAACTGAACCTAGCTTATGACTATGGATCCCTAAAACACGCCTGCCCAATCTCTGACGGTCACACGTGTCAAAACTGTCACTGTTAATAAACATTGTGGTCGCTACGCTAATTCCATAACATCACGCGATCATGCAAATATTGTACATAAATCAAGTTAATTTTGCGAAGTTATATAGTCGCTAATTAATGCGAAGTGTGTAAATGACTCATCTTTGATTTTTGAATAGGCTGCCAAACACGCCCTGTAAAAAAAATTAAGCTGTTTATTTCAGGAAAGCGATTCTTTATTACATTATCTGCTTAGCTAAGTGTTGAATACAGACCCTTACAATATAAATAGATAATTATAATTGCTTAATATAGGTTAAGATAACGATGACCCATTTTTTACATGATTATATAACGAGATAACGTAATGACGTAATATTGTGTAATTACTTACCCTTTTGTCCAGATAAAGGACAATAGCTATTGTGTAACATTATTACTTCCGGGCATCGTTATTATGTATGTAACTGTTTTTATATTATAATTATTTTAAGGTGTTTAATTAAGTGAATTACTCTATCAGAGAATAGGTATAGATTAAGTAAAATCACATTATAAAATTAAGTATGATTATCAAATTAGCATAGGTTGAACCACTTCCTAACCATAGGCTAATCTGGCTATTTCTCTTATCTCCTTTCGTATCTTTTACTTACGTAATCCATGAAAGTGACCTTGAATGTTGTTGACCTACATTTCATGTTGCTTACGTAACTAAGGGAAAATATCATAGTTCCAATTAGAATCCAATACGCATAGCCAGAATATTGCGATAATCATAAAAGTTGTCAGATCTCAGGTCTAGATATAAGCTATAGGTATTTATAAGAAATAAACATTTGATAACATGAATCTATTATTCCCCACTTTGGAGATCTGACTAACTGAAATACATATGTAAACATTTTGTATGTACCTAAATAAACATGAATATTTTATTGAATAAATGAGTGAAACAAGTTAGATGAGCGCACGCGCAAACAAACCACGCCCCCGCACATCTTATAACTCTGATTCGGTCTATCAAGGACGGAATAAAGATGGCGGGCGCAAAAATAAGATTAGTGTCACAGCAAGCGTCGCCCAGCTCTCATCTCGCTCCAGTTCACCTTATGAAGAAAGAAACAGTATCTTTTTATTGTGCAACCCAGTCTCAAGTATTATACAGTCCACACATGCAGAGCGAATCGCCAGTAGGCAGTTAGGCCATTCGTTTTAATGGTCCTGCGAGCCGGATCAAGAATTAGTGCAATAATTACGTCAATCGCCAAGTGTTTTGCGAATTTTCGCGACACCCCCAAGTGGTCTCTGTCTGACAGAGAAATTCGGACCGCAACTTTAGTTGCGGTTATGCTGCATTTCAATAAGTAACGCTAGTAAAAGTTGAAATTGCAGTCGTCGTTTCGTAATCGTGCAGGCTAGTGCTTTCGAGCGCAGGCAGCCCTTTACTTCGACACAGACTGAGTGACGGTCGAGCCTTGTCGGTACTCTTAAAGAACGTGAGCAGCTCACTTAAATGTGTTCAGCTATTGATCTATAGAGTAGTGGGCGACGCTCTGTAGACACTCATGCACCGTACCCCCTAATTTCAAAAGAGAATGCGCAGCGCACCTGGTGTCCAGCTAATTCTCAAGTGAAAACTGGCGGGTCAGTTGCAAAACAAGCGGCAGTGGACCTTGCGGTGTTAAACCCACAGAGTGTCGTACTTCGTGAGTTATCGGACGCGCTCACCTTTCCACGGTGGTGGATCGTACAGTCCGGCCGTGAATACGGTTCCACACTTCCCCAAGTCCTAGCTGGATTCCCCACATAGTGTGTCCAGTTAGGCCACAGGGCCCAGTAGGTCGCACGGAGCCAGCCTATCAGGGGGCTGGAACCGTTGCTAGGTCGTTAGGAAGTGGTTCATTAGGGACATACGGTCGGATAAGTGTTTTAATTGTGTTTTGTGTATAAATGTGTTTTTTTATATTTTTTATTTTTTTAAATTCTCGCGCAAATAAGTGTCTAAAATTCGCGTAAATAATTGTGTATGAAAATTGAAATTGTTTGATTAATCCGTGTAATAAGTGTTGTTTTTTTTTGTTTTATAATTGTTATTGTAATCAAGTCAGTGAGCCCAAGTTGATTCGTTTTGTTTATTTTGTTGTTTAAGTGTTAATGTCCGTACCAGAGATTAACGTAAGGGTTTTGCGCTCGGGAAAGCGAACACCTTCGGTGTCTCCAGTCAACATGTCGGCTAGCGGCACCCCTCCGTCGGGGTTGACTACTTCAAATGAAACGAATACTTGGGACAAGGACGTTGATAGTGCAAATAAAAATACGAGCAGTGACGCAAGGGCAAAGGCCACCGCGAGTCAGGAAACATTAACGCCAAAAAACGTAACTCACGCGCAAAAAGAGGCTCCTCCAGCCACAGATAATGCAAGCATCTCTGTGCTTATGGCAGAATTAGAATTAAGGAAGGCGGAGTTGATCCAGGCTAGGGCAGTATCGGCGGAAGCTCAGACTAGACTAGAAATCGCCAGGCTAGAGGCAGCTAGGTCTAGTAGCAACACGTCGCAGGACTGTGATAGGAATTCTCGTGTAGAGGGTTGGATTCAACAACAAAACGTCACTAATTTGCCCGGGGTGTGCATTAGGGAGCCGCGTAATGAGAACACGTACGGTCAGTTTCAAAACAAGGACCTTGAGTTGATGTCACACAGGATAGAGACCGCGGTCACTCGTAAGAACGCACCAATTATTCAACGGAACGTACCGGAGCTATCGCATTTCTCTGGGGCACTCACGGAGTGGATTCCCTTTAAAGCCGAATATTTAGACACCGAGTCGCTATTCACAGACGTCATGAATGTAGCTAGAATACGACGTAGCTTACGAGGCGACGCGAGAAGCGCAGTAAAATCAATTTTGTATACAGTATCGGACCCGAATGAGATAATGGATTTGTTAGAATTGCAGTTTGGCAATCCTGAGGCTATTATTTTAGCCGAGATCGAGGAGGTCAAACGTTTGCCTAAATTAACCGAAGATTGCGCCAATATTATCTCATTCGCGGGGCAGGTAGCTAATGTAGTTTCATGTATCAAGGCGTTGAAACAGGATCAGTACTTGTTAGCCCCCGAACTAGTAGGTAGGTTAGTTGAGAAGCTAAATCCCATTTTGCGATACGAATGGAATAAATATCGCGTGGCCAACTCCTCAATACCTACTCTAGTAGCATTATCGACATTTTTAAACGACACCAGTAGAGCTTCAGGTTTAACCCGTAGGCCGATAACGCGACAACAGCGCAACCCGGTCCATGCAACTAGGCTAGCGCAGCGTAGGTCAAGGTCGTCGTCTCGATCTTTAAGCAGGGATAGTGTAGGATCAGACGTCAATCACAGCGTTAACACCCATAGAGTCGTAAATAATAGGAAAAATGTCGATAAGCCTAGGCACACAGTAGCTCAGATAAATAGTAGACCGCAAAGCAGACCGAAAAAACCCACACAGCACGCACCGGCACAGTCTCGCGATAATTCGAGTAAAAAATGCACCATTTGCAGCGGCGATCATACAGTAGCCAAGTGCGCGGATTTTATTAAATTATCCGTAGATGATCGCTGGGCAAAGGCTAAAGAGTTTAAATTGTGTTTTAGATGCTTAAATTTCGCTCATAAAAAGCCGTACAAGTGTGCGTACGTGCCGTGTGGACACGGAGGTTGTGAGGCAGGTCACAATAAGTTATTACACGGAGTGTCACGGGACACTCCCGCGCCGAATAACGTAGCTAGAATTAATCACGTAAGGCGACCAGCGACTTATTTAAAAATAGTACCCGCTATTATTAGCGGCCCGTTAGGATCGCAGGAAATCTTATGTCTACAGGATGACGGCAGTAGCTTAACAATTTTAGAGCGCAGTGTAGCCGAAAGAATCGCTCCGCTCGGCGCGACTGAGAAACTCCTTATTGAAGGGGTTGGTGGATGCGTAATAAACGAAAGCGAGTCATACCGTTTAGAACTAACAATACAGGGCAAATATCGTAGAAACATTGAGAAAATAAATGTATGTACGATTGATAGTTTGAACTTAGGTACTCAACGCGTAAATAAAGAGTTGATCGATAGTTGCCCACACCTGTTACCTATAAGTGATCAATTGTGCTATGATGAAGGCACGCCTAAACTGTTAATAGGCCAGGACAATTGGCACTTATTAGTGACACAGAATGTTCTAAGCGGTAATAAATCGCAGCTGATAGCTAGCGAGGGTCGATTAGGTTTTAGCGTGCACGGTTCAATGTCTATACCTAGGTCTCTGATAGGTTATGTAAATCACGCGAGGTGTAGTAACGAACAGGACATGTACGACTTGATAAAGCAACATTTTAGCATAGAGTCGTTAGGTATAGAGCCGCGAATACCTAAATCGGACCCCAATCAGCGCGCATTAGATATTCTGAACGCAACATGCAAAAAGGTACCAAATGAGCGCCGCTTCGAAATAGGGCTGTTATGGGCAAGTAATGACGTAATTTTGCCGAATAACAAACAACAAGCGCTCAACCGGTTGTACAGTTTAGAAAGAAAGTTAGATAGAGACGAAGCGTTACGGGTCGAGTATTCTAAACAAATACAAAATTTATTAGATAAAGATTACGCGGAGAAAGTAGAAAGCGCCTCGACCTCTTCACGAACGTCGTATTTGCCGCATTTCGCTGTAAAACATCCGCAAAAGCAACGAGTACGAGTTGTTTTCGACGCGGCTTGCAAATATAACGGTGTTAGTTTGAACGACGCCTTGTTAACAGGACCGGACTTATTGCAGTCACTATTCGGAGTCCTTATAAGGTTTAGGGAGGGTCGTATTGCCGTTATTTCGGACATCCGCGAGATGTTTTTACAGATACGAATTGTTGAAGCTGACCGGAACTCACTGATGTTTCTGTGGCGGGGAGATGATAGACAAGGCCCAGTCCAAGAATATCGCATGAAAAATCTATTTTTCGGCGGCTCTTCAAGCCCGACATCAGCGATATTCGTTAAGAACAGAAACGCAGAGAGTCACGCGAAGCAATACCCACTCGTATATGAAAAAACTATAAATAGCTTCTACGTCGATGACCTGTTAGCTAGTTTCGATGACAGGCAGGAGGCTAAGCGTTTGGTAGCCGACATGAGTAAGGTATTCAAGGAGGCGTCCTTTGATTTGTGCGGGTGGGCGTCAAATGACCCCGAAGTATTAAGCGATGTAGTCGACGTTAAAAAGGACGAAGCTACGCTTTTAGGCAAGTGTGACTATGAACGAACATTAGGAATGTTATGGCATAATTCTCGCGACACGATAGGTTTCAATGTAAACTTTCGAAACTTACCTCCGGAGATAGTAGAGGGCCAAAAAATACCTACGAAACGCCAAGTAACTAGCGGTGTAATGGGTCTGTTTGACCCGAACGGTCTCGTCTCGCCCGTCAGCATTGCGGGCAAGACATTAATTCAAGACATGTGGCGTTTAGGTATCGATTGGGACCAATGCATATCACCGGAGCTAAACGAGAAATGGCGTTCGTTCATAGAAAACGTAAAAAAGTTACGCGACTTAGAAATAGAGCGTTACGTCATAGCCCCAACTAGGCAGGTAGTTTTGCATACATTCTGTGATAGTAGCGAGACAGTCTACGCAACTGCCGTGTACATGGTAGGGTCAGACGAAAAAGGCGAAAAATACTCTACGTTAGTAGCCGCGAAGGCTCGAGTAACGCCATTAAAGAAAATTAGCATACCTAGACTAGAACTGCAAGCGGCAGTCTTAGGTTGTAGACTAGCTCAATCGGTTAAAAAAGAGACTAGTTATAACGTAACGAGTTGTCATTACTGGACAGATTCGAAAACTGTTTTAGCCTGGATCAAGTCGGACCCTAGGACGTTCAAGTCTTTCGTCGCGCACCGTCTGTCAGAAATCGAGGACAGCACGCTGCCTAGCGAGTGGCACTGGGTGCCAACCGCGCTGAACGTCAGCGACGACGCAACTAGAAACGTACCTATAAATTTCGATAAAAATCATAGATGGTTCCACGGACCCGAGTTTATCAGATTGGATACAGATAAATGGCCAACTGATGGATGCGCGTCCGTCGAAACGTCAGACGCGTGTGAGGAACGAATAGCGAAAAAGGTTTTAGTCGTAACTAGGCGCGATAAATTTGCTCACTTACCCGATGTAAACAAGTACTCGAAGTACTTGCGCCTGTTACGCGTCACTGCTCGTATCCTGTTAGCCGCCCAAATGTTTAAGGCTAAATTGTTAAAATGTAACGTTGACAAAAGTGTGAATAACGAACACGTTAAAATTGCCGAATTATTGCTCTTAAAGCGAAGCCAGTACGAGTCGTTCTCCGAAGACATCGAGCGTCTTAAGGCTGGGCGGCCAATCCCTAAAAAATCGACGTTACACAGACTAGCAGTAAAGATCGACAGACACGACACGTTACTGCTCGACGGGCGAATCGACCGAAGCGAGAGTATCCCAGTCCTACATGCCAAAGAGTCATTCACGAGATTAATTATAGCACATTACCACGCTATTTTTAATCATGGCAATCACGCTACCGTTATGAACGAGTTGCAAAAATCGTTTCATATAATAGGACTGAGAAGCGCTTTGAGGTACATAACTCACACATGTCAATGGTGTCGAGTATACAAAGGAAAGACTCCGAACATACCTCTCGGTGACATACCGCCAGAAAGGCTCGCAGTTAATCAACCAGCGTTCACGGCGACAGCTTGCGATTACTTCGGTCCCATGCACATAACCATCGGGAGGAGGAGAGAAAAAAGATGGGGAGTCTTATTTACTTGCTTAACCACGAGAGCAGTACATTTAGAGCTCGCAGCATCCCTGTCGGCATCGTCAATGATACTAGCATTACGCCGTATGATGGCTAGACGCGGCACTCCGACGGTGTTCTACTCGGACAACGGCACAAATTTTATCGGCAGCGAGAGAGAGATAAAAGATGCTGCAGAATCAATCGACAACGAGATGCGAGCCTACTTAGAAAACAAGCAAATAACTTTCAAACGAATACCGCCCGGGAACCCATCGGCCGGAGGTGCCTGGGAGAGATTAGTCGGGTCGGTGAAAACCGCTTTGCGTGTTACATTGAAAGAAAAATCGCCGCCAGAAGAAGTCTTGCACACACTGCTTTTAGAGGCCGAGCACGTTGTAAACTCGCGCCCCCTGATACCCGTAATGCCGTGCAGTAAACAAGAGGCACTGACCCCCAACCACTTTTTATTGGGCCGGTCAAACGCCATGTCACCATTCGGGTCTTTCAGCGACATAACACTAAACGAAAAGTCATGGAAAGCAGCGCAAGTACTAGCAGACTCTTTTTGGAATCGATGGATAAAAGAATATCGACAATCTTTACGTCCACGAATAGTCAAGAATGCCCCAGCTAATAACGTGAAGATCGGCGACATTGTCATAATCGCAGATGGCACTATGCCCAGAGGTTCATGGCCGAGAGGCGAAGTCGTAAAAATCTATCCCGGACCAGATGGCAGAGTTCGTGTAACCGAGATTAGAACGACAGCAGGATTAATACGCCGCCCAGCCTCTCGTCTCATCGTAATCCACACACGTTAGTTTATGGTGTTTGCACACGTTGGGGGGAATGTTGAATACAGACCCTTACAATATAAATAGATAATTATAATTGCTTAATATAGGTTAAGATAACGATGACCCATTTTTTACATGATTATATAACGAGATAACGTAATGACGTAATATTGTGTAATTACTTACCCTTTTGTCCAGATAAAGGACAATAGCTATTGTGTAACATTATTACTTCCGGGCATCGTTATTATGTATGTAACTGTTTTTATATTATAATTATTTTAAGGTGTTTAATTAAGTGAATTACTCTATCAGAGAATAGGTATAGATTAAGTAAAATCACATTATAAAATTAAGTATGATTATCAAATTAGCATAGGTTGAACCACTTCCTAACCATAGGCTAATCTGGCTATTTCTCTTATCTCCTTTCGTATCTTTTACTTACGTAATCCATGAAAGTGACCTTGAATGTTGTTGACCTACATTTCATGTTGCTTACGTAACTAAGGGAAAATATCATAGTTCCAATTAGAATCCAATACGCATAGCCAGAATATTGCGATAATCATAAAAGTTGTCAGATCTCAGGTCTAGATATAAGCTATAGGTATTTATAAGAAATAAACATTTGATAACATGAATCTATTATTCCCCACTTTGGAGATCTGACTAACTGAAATACATATGTAAACATTTTGTATGTACCTAAATAAACATGAATATTTTATTGAATAAATGAGTGAAACAAGTTAGATGAGCGCACGCGCAAACAAACCACGCCCCCGCACATCTTATAACTCTGATTCGGTCTATCAAGGACGGAATAAAGATGGCGGGCGCAAAAATAAGATTAGTGTCACAGCAAGCGTCGCCCAGCTCTCATCTCGCTCCAGTTCACCTTATGAAGAAAGAAACAGTATCTTTTTATTGTGCAACCCAGTCTCAAGTATTATACAGTCCACACATGCAGAGCGAATCGCCAGTAGGCAGTTAGGCCATTCGTTTTACTAAGCTTAAACTTTAAAGATTGTGTGCTTAGGAAATTAAACAAAAAACCTACACACATATGTTCGAAAATATACAATCGAGAGCAAACATTACGGGTCCACGTTGCATGTAATTTTAATGGGTCTATATTGACTCCTCTAGAATTAAGTATTTTTTGTCGAATGATTCATGTCGCCGAAAAATCATTTAGTAGACAGAATTTTCCTTCGCAACCGTAAACTAAATCAAACCTAACCTAATCAAAAGGATGACATTTGCAAGAATTATGAAAAATGTATGCCTACAAAGGCCTCTCCATTTTTATACCATGTACTTTATTACCCCTTTCATGAGTCCAAAACGAATGAAGTATGTTCTTCAATATTTATCGCATTTGAAATACGGAGACTTGTCAACAAATACCTGAAAGACATTTATCAAACCGAATACGTCTTCTATAAAAGTCTTTTAGAGCCTTAATTCAATAGATCTTCGCTTTTACCTTCAGATAGCTTTACAAAAATCACAAGAGAGAATCTTCTGTTGTTTTATTCTCTCAATCGTCTAGGTAATCTTTTAAATATTTATACGGGAATTAAAAATATCTGTACCGTGTAGTTTAGAATTTCAAGGGTAGCCCATCGATCCACTTTGATATTTGGCATTTAGCCACACGTGCCAGCAAGCTGTTCTCATAAACCTAACTCGAAAGGCTATTTAGTTTGCACACTTGGCATACATGCTCAACTCCCTACATGATATGGCTTGGTTTGCTACTCGTAATTCTACCGTTTCACGACATTTCGATTCATCGTAAACGACAGACGTTCATAGCAAATTTAAGTCGAAAGTAAGTATTTATAGTACACACCTGACAGAGATGGCTGTCAAAACGAGCTCATATGGCATAGAAGGAACTTACTTAACGACAGATATGCCATATAGTAAAAATATAACTAAAAAAACTAAAAGTTTTCTAGTTTGCACACGCGTTGGCGGAAATTTCTATTATTACATGATGGGGCGACTTCCTTTATTACGTGTAAGATTTCCGCTTAGCGACTAGTGCCGCCTAATCTAGACACGCGGCAGCGTGTCCAGCCAAGTTCACCGCAGGAACTGGCGAGCAGCAGCCGTGTGTTATATTACACGAACCGTTTGGAGCCACTTTTGACCCCTCAATAACTCCAAATCTATTCAACAGAAAAAAATGAAATTTGGCTTATGTATTTAGGTCCCTGAGAACAACTAGAACCACAAATTTCATAAATGTAGATGAAATAGTTATTGAGATATTGACGTCCAAAAAACGGCATTTTTATCACTGACTGACTGACTCACTAGTAATCAAAAACCTAACCCACTTCCAGGTGACCTAGAAAGATGAAATTTGGCATTCAGCTTGGTAATTGTGTGTGTACACATATAAAAATCAAAAACAGTGATATTTTTTAGTTTTATTATTATTATTATTTATGCTTGTTGCCTCAGAACTCCGTCATTTATTAACCGATTTGGAAAGTTCTTTCTTTGTTTGTAAGATGGCACTCTCTCTCTCACACACACACCACACACACACACACACACACACACACACACACACACACACAGAGAAGGTTAATAAATTGCCGTGGCGCGGGGACGGATAGCGAAGCGCGGGAGCGCGGCGTGGCGAGGAGCGGTCCGGCCCCTCCCTCTACCCCGCGTCACTCTAGTCAAGACAGGTGGGGCGTCAATTCAAATTTCTGTACAAAAAGTAATGATATCCCATCAAAAACATAAATGTTAAATTAGAGCCAAGTTCTCGCATGCAACGTTGTCGACTTCGCCGACAAAAGAATTGAGATCTATATGGGCGCCAAGTTCTTTGCCCTAAATTTTTTAGATACAAGGACATGCGACATACTCAATGCATTTATTTTACTTGGGGTGTAATTCAATATCAAGATTTGACTTGGCTAGTTTTCACAAACTGACTTAATTTTATCAAAGTAACATAGTATTATTATCAAGCTAACAGTATAAGTAACAGGACGTACACTAACTTGCGTACATACCTTTACGAAAATAGGTTAATGATTAGACAAATGTAATATACATTTATATGTAAAAACTAGCCAAGTCCAGTCTTGATATTGAATTACACCCCAAGTAAAATAAATGCATTGAGTATGTCGCATGTCCTTGTATCTAAAAAATTTAGGGCAAAGAACTTGGCGCCCATATAGATCTCAATTCTTTTGTCGGCGAAGTCGACAACGTTGCATGCGAGAACTTGGCTCTAATTTAACATTTATGTTTTTGATGGGATATCATACTTCTTGGACCCTTTAAAATTCCTTTCGGACCTTTTGGCAGAAATCCAACTTTTTTGGGTCAGTAGGTAAGGTAAGGTTCTTTCTACTAGACTCTCTACCGCAATTAGAAGATAAAATCTAGTATCTACTCCGCCAACATGAACTCTTAAATCATTTATCATGGTCTGAGATCTTTCAGTTCGGTAATAAATACATCGTTCCAAATAATCGACAGACTATGGCTGATTTACTGCTACTAGTCTATGAATCCGAATTTACGATTCATTTTGATGTCTATTTTTAGTGCGTTCCTTATGAAAATTGGGGAATTGGAGCACGTAAATTGATTTTCGGTAACTTCTCTTTTGACTTGTAGATATAATATTGAAAATGTATTAACCTGGTTTTTGGATTTTTACTAGGTATTGTTTTAGTGATTCTGGAGCAAATATTGAATATAAAAAACTGTTTTACTCAGTCGTATTATGACTTTACAGACTGGTTTTAGCATACTTTCAATTCACATCCAGCATCCCTAAGACATAAATTTTCAAAATTTCATCTGTTGTTACTAGGTTGAGTCAATTAAACCATTCATTGCGTTTAGATTGTTTGTTGTTTATCATCAGTCTTTGTAAAGTAGTACTTTGTAACAATTTAATGAGGTAAATATTTTCTTGGACAGAAGGCTATAAAGGTTCCCGAAGAAATATCCCATTTTATCGATTTCTAAAGCAGTTCCTCTCCCAAATCAGCACGATCCAAATTTAATTAAACGGGAAAGATCTAACAAACAAATGTTACGCACAAGGAGATAATTTGCCAAATTCGCAATCTTGGAACGAGAGGCGAAGTATCGCACCAAATAAGTGCCAATGATGAGTCAATACCTGACTCTTGAGACGAAAACAAAGAAAAATCGCAATGCCTACATGAGATCATCACAATAACGCTTGATTTGGCTTTCAAAGTCGTAAGGATCAAGGAAGTGGGTTTTGTGGAGTGATAAATGTGAAGGTTCTCCTTCACTGTTGGTGCTATATGGCCACCGACATAAAAGTAAACTTGTATATTGTATGTTTATATTTAGAATAAGACGCGTGACATCCGTCAGTAAAATAAAATGTAGTAGTTAGTCTTAGACTAGCCTTCGGGCAATAAACGTCTTCACGAAGTACCTCTGCTCTATTAATTATTCCACCTCTGAAGTTATTCCCCCCGGCTGTCGCCACACTTGGTGGAGGCAGCAAACCCTATATTTAGAGTCACGCGAGTATTGAAAGTTTCCCCGCTCCCAACTAATTTTGTCCACAGATTCTCGGACCGCTGTGACAATTACGTACTGAAAGCTTACGGTTGGCATAGGAGCCAGACAGGAGTGAAGCGCACCGTCTATATGCGCACGAAGCAAAACGAAGAATAAGTGCACATTTGTGGTATTGTATGTAACTATTGACTGCACCGCCGTGAAGGAGCGAATTCGACAAACGGGTGAAGTTGACGAATCATTGAATCACCCATTATCATTTTTCATCCCAAGCGATTATAATTTGTTTGTGCATTGTTTCGGACTCCACATAAAAATGGAGACGAGTACTTTTAATGGCTTTTCCGACGTTGGAGATTTTTAATTAATGGCCCAAGTGAGAAAATACGAATAAAATAATCACAAATGGCGGTTGCGGTTTAATTGTTCGGGACTCGCATTACAGAATAGTATTAGACATCGTTTTAGGATGTTATTTTAAAGTTAAACAACGAATTCCCGTCGAGCCAAGAAATCATGTACAAGGATGTTATCATCGACGGCAAAAGTCGCAAGAATCATCATTAATTCGTTTCTTTACGCTTGAAGCACACGTTGTTGACATCAGACAAGCGATTGTCAGTGAAAATATGGAATTTTACCAGTGAGAAACATTCAGTTTCAGTGTCGTCAAATGATGTAACAAATGTTCTTAAAGAGTGGAAGCCTTCAACATCAACCATTATCACTAATTATACAATATGTTGCTAGTAAAATTTTATTTGATTAATATGTGCTGTGCCGGACCGAGTGCTTATCAAGAAAGTGCAACATCAGGAACAGCGTGCCTGAGCGAGGAGGGCCGCTCAAGAACTGAAGAGCGACGCTGGACACCGTGGACGCCGATCGGAACGCTGCGCTTCTAACAGGCAATAATGATCCATAATATATAATTTGTAGTATATATGTTTATTAGGATGTAAATAATTGTCCCATAATAATTATGCTAGGTGTATGATAGTTCTAGATGTTACTAAGGTCCTACAAATAATCATTTTTCTGCTTGAATTATTACCATATAAGATAATACACCGATTGTCTCCATTGAATTATGTGGTGCAAAAACTCACTCCCAGTGGTCGTGCCAAGAATGTAATAATTCATATTAACAGATTAAAGAAATTCTTTAATCGTTAATCCCAATTAATATAAACAGTTCTATATATTTCTAGGGTGTAAATAATAAAACTATTATTTTTCAGAAATTTTTAATTCAGGCTGACTGTACAAGGATGCAATTGTATTTGTTGCATTTACAAGTGTCACTGTTGTAAATATAATTTAATTTATTTCCACAAGATATTAGCTGCATTTCTAAGTTATTACTATAGGAAGTTTAATTTATAATTTCCTGCACTATAAATTACTGCACTTTGAATTTATTGCATTTTCAGTACCTTTTACTTGAAATAATTTTAACTTATTGTTTCCTCAGACCTCCAATATTTATTTATAATACTTTATTTCCAGCATTTTAATTTGTGTATGCTAATACATTTTTTTCTTTTCCATGTAATTCGACACTGCAAGGGCCGTTGCTGTCCCAGTTCCTTGGGATTTCAGCTGCTGGTGTGATTGAATGCCTCGCGCATTCGTCATCCAGGGGCGGCAGAGGTTCTGGCACGGGGTGCCAAGAACTTCATGCGGCCTGCATCGGGCCGATGCAGTCTGAAGATTTTATATTGTTGTTTCTTTTGCCCTTATAATAAATAAATAATTTATTTAATTTTAACTAGGAGATAGGTAGGAATCTAAATAAAGGAATTTTTCGTATTTTTCGTTGATAACTAATTTTACGAATTGACGTTGACATTGCATTTGACATGTCAATATGACGTGTCATGACATCGTCTATGGTCGTGAAATTAGTTATGAGGTAATTTTTTTTATCGGTAAAGGTTTATTTTTTTTGGTACAAATACTTGGAATAAATTAAAAATATTTATTCCAGGTATTTATTTAGAACAAGGTACGGAATCTTGAAGCATAATTCATATGCTTCAGGATTCTAATGTGAAAATAATTAAGGTACAGATTTCTGGGGCATATTTAATATATATGCGCCAGGATTCTAATATAAAGCTAGTGGTAGACGGGTATCACTATTTGTTAGTCCTGTATGGATGTTTGAAGCAAGTGTCATAGACAATGTTTTCAAGCATCTAATACAAGGGCAGTGATATACCGTGGTACAACTGTTTGGGGCATGCGACGTGTGTCATATGTCATACTCCAGGCAGTTAAGGTTAGAACATTCGTAACAATTAAGTCGAGTGTTGTGTTTAAGCCGGTGTTACACCAGGCGATTGAATTACTAAAGCCTGTCATTTTAAATTTTGTATCGAATGGTCTATGCTTTAATATATTAAGTCAGATGACTTTTGGGGACTAGTGAAGTTGGTGCCTTGCCTTTTTAGCAGGTTTTTGTCAAGGCGAAGCCAGTGTCAGTCAACATGTCAGATCACGTAACATGCCATAGGCTAGTGTCTGCTCATGTCCTGACCCTGGTTATCTCTTAGCAAGAGACCATCTGGGTATGAATGTATGGGTATCCCTGCATAGGTAGGGACTTATGATATGTTAGGCAGGAGTAGTTCTGTCTAGTATTTCTGTAGTAAGATGAATGTTCCCCATTCACCCCGAGACGGCGGGAAATGTGAAGGTTCTCCTTCACTGTTGGTGCTATATGGCCACCGACATAAAAGTAAACTTGTATATTGTATGTTTATATTTAGAATAAGACGCGTGACATCCGTCAGTAAAATAAAATGTAGTAGTTAGTCTTAGACTAGCCTTCGGGCAATAAACGTCTTCACGAAGTACCTCTGCTCTATTAATTATTCCACCTCTGAAGTTATTCCCCCCGGCTGTCGCCACACTTCCGCCCCGCACCTCCACCAAGTGTGGCGACAGCCGGGGGGAATAACTTCAGAGGTGGAATAATTAATAGAGCAGAGGTACTTCGTGAAGACGTTTATTGCCCGAAGGCTAGTCTAAGACTAACTACTACATTTTATTTTACTGACGGATGTCACGCGTCTTATTCTAAATATAAACATACAATATACAAGTTTACTTTTATGTCGGTGGCCATATAGCACCAACAGTGAAGGAGAACCTTCACATTATCCTTAACGGCGTGCGTTTTGTACGGGATATTGTATGTATTCCGAGGACAAAAGGAGAATACGAAAGTATTTATAAACCTTGAGCCGTTGAACTCGTTAGATTCATGATTATTGGTTTTGACTCCTTGGACGAAGTATTTTAGGTAATAGTTGTTTTATTTGTTCAATATGTCATCAAAATGTTCCTGTCTTAATATGACCCACCTATAAACATTTAAGCCTGGGGTTTAGTTCTATTGACATAAATCCATTTGAGCGAATTGTCAACCATATCAAGGATTTAAGGTCGTAAAGTTGTCGGTCAAGTTATTATTTTTTTTGCTAATTGAACTGTATTGTAACAACTTGTAATTTAAAGGTAAACAGCACATCGCTAAATAGACCTATAGCGGTAGTATTTCAGACAAATATCGTTAGCACTCCCTATTGATTGTCTGGAAAATATTATTAGTGTTTGGACAGCTGTTAATTCTATTACAATCTAAAATAGCCCCAAACCTAAACAACAGTTAGCGAGGTGAATCGAGAGACGTTAATTTGGAACGTTAACAAATTTCATTACCTATATAAACGATATTGTGTAAAAGCCTCAGATACTTAGAGTCCTTGAACATCGATCCCTGGACTATTTCGGTATTATAAGCGTCTCGGCGCTGACTTAAGGCCCCAACGGAGCGTCAACTAACGTTGCGGTCACGACTATTCTCGCCCTTGAGACTATTTTTATCGCTCTTTTGCAATATTTCCGAATCACCGAGTTCAGACCACAAATGCTCTTAATTGAGTTTGTTCTGTTCTTTTCTAAAATGAATGTATGATTTCGGGACTCGATGCTACCATCACGATTGAAGATAGTGAGAGCTCGTATCAACATCTAAGACACGCGCGATTCTTTGTATTGTAACGCTATAAATAATGAATGTCTATTTCCTTTCAACATAACCTCAAGTGATGGTGGTGTTGTACGAGAAATATTACCTATCTCTTTTTATGCAGTACTGTGAGAGGGTGACGGGTGAAGGTGATATGTTGCGCGACAGGAGTCGGGTAGCATAGTTGTGCTGGACAGGGGTGATGCTAAGACACGCGACAATCGAAGGCACTGTGCGTTATCCAGCCCGTCTAGCACAACTATGCTTCGCGACTCTTGTCGCGCAACATAGTGCTAACCCATCACTCTCTCACTCTCACATTACTGCACCGAAAGAGACCGGCAATTATCTCGCGCGAGAAATAGTCGCTTCTGATTCTGACAGTTGTGCTATAGGTGCAGATAGGATAATTTGGGTAATAATAATAACCATATCTCACCTAAGTAAAGTATGCGTATCTAGTTTAGATAAAAACCAGTTCGGTCTTTGCTCACCGCGCGCAGGCCAGTCTTAAGTACAAGCCTGTACTCGCGTGTTCCCGTATTGGCTTGCATAGCCATGAAAAGTGGTGTTTTCCTACATGACACTGTCTGCAAGTCTGTAAAAGAATGAAAGGCCTGTCATGATCTAGTCTAGCTTGGCGAGTATACTGTTGGTGATGGGGTCAATTCCTGCATGTACTTATGGATGTTATAGAATAACCGGAACATATACATTGACAGGTCCCCAAAGTACTAAGGGTACTTCTGCTGCGAAGCAATTATCTTGATTTTGGACTACATTATTTTCATAAAGTCAGTGAAATTATTTCTTATATTAAACAAATGATATTACTTTCTCGCCTTTTTCAATGGAACCAGTATTCTTTTTTAGTCAATCCCAATTCCAACAAAGCTGCCCTAATGGTTTTCCTCAGTTTTCTAATGGCCGGCCAACAATGGACATATCAAGACTCTTGAACCTTTTATTCGACCACTTATCTTTTGGCCTTTTCTTTTCTCTGTACTCAAGTACAAAAGGTCGTATTTCAATAAGAATAACATGGTGGTTTTGTCTCTTTCAAAGGGCAACGTGGAAAAGACCGAGTACTTACCTAATTGTGATTGCGCGGTGAATTTGACGTGAATGGGTTTCGGTTTTCATACAAATGGAAAATAATTGATTGTGCTTTAAAGGTTATTCTATTTCAGAGATCTATAAGGGACAGTAAGTGTAAGGGACAGTAAGTTTAGATCACTATTTAGCGATAATCCTTACTAATAAAACAGGCATATTACGCAATGGATGAGTTTTTATTATCCATGCGTAGCGGTCATTGATCCTAACATCGTATTGAACAGGGCCCTAAAGGTACCTAATATTTTTATTTATTTATAACTTAGCATGTATTGTTATTGCTATTAAAAATCTAATTTTAATAATAATCTAATTTAAATAAATATTACATGTAAAATGTATTAATTTTACCAATAAAATCTGTATCTATATAAGACCGCCTGTTGTTTACCTCTGCCTGTTATTTTAATGTATCTCATGTTGTGTTGTGTATTCCTAGATGTTTGAGGTGTGCAATAAAGAGTGTTTCTATTTGTATTGAAATAAGTTAGTGAACGATCGTCTGTTGTAGCTGTAGCAATAGATCCAGGTTACATTGCTCTTAGTTTATTTTCAATTGCCTTGGCATTATTTAGCACACGTTTTTGGGTTAACTGTGCATTATTTGTATAACCCGACCGTGCTGTGCCACTCTAAAAGCGTTGTCAGATTGCCAAGATACAGGAATCGTTATAAGACTTGAGCATTTGTGTGATACGTTTTTCAGGTCTATGGGATAATACCATTATTTCATATAATTATACCAGTCTGCTCGACTATTAAAACCGGATCTTAAAGATGAAACGTCTTTAAGATGTGTACTTATATTACATATTTATACATTAAGAGGTTCTCCTTCTCGTAGCGATGGTTTCATTTCATACAGTGTGGGACCAGAAAGTGGTGACGTTCAGCGCCCTGTGTCGCGTCTCGTGAGTTCTGCTCGGAACCCGTGTAAGGGCTTGCTTAAGAAGATATATTAAGAGGTTCAATAAATGTGGACATGTGTCATAAAGCATTATTAAACGCATTAATCACAGCATGTCACGGTGAGCCTCAAAGTCATCGCGCGATGGGGAACAGATCTCATTACGCCCACACCGTCGCCTTGCGGTGATAAAGGACGTTCTGATTCTGACAGAGAGGTTACGTATGACCAGGTCAGCGTCAGAATGCTACGCTTACAGAGATATATTTCACATTATTAATTATTCCGCAGCCCATCTACCTCCTATAATGTATATTTATAGAACCAGCAAGGCTAACATATCTAGCGACTTCTCTGGTCGCGCGACTCAGGATAACCTCTCTTGCTCGCACGGTATTGAAAGGAAAGTGACAGATAGTGTTTGTGGAGCGACAAAGTGTCGCGTGTCACAGATACGCTAGATGTACTAGCAGGCAAACTAACACTCGTTTTTGTCACATCGTATCACCGCGCCTTTGAACAGTGATAAAGGACAATCCGACCGACAGACGTAACGTCAGATATTGGAATGGATAGCTCTCGAGAATTCCTAAAAAGGTAGTAACTTTTTAATTAAAACTTTTGGGATTCACTATACTGAAAAGAAAGAACATTTATACCTACTGCAAATACGGGGCAGAATACCAACCGTATAGTGATAAAAATCATCACTAAACGGTCTGAAAATTGCTGGAACTTATGCATTTATGCTCAATTTACTCTTCTCTCATGAGCAAAACAAAAGCTAGCGAATTTATTTTTTGAATAAATACCCTGATGATGAATGGCTACCCATAATACCGAATAAATGCACGATTCTTGATAGATTAACAAAACACTTACTAAACATTTGTGACGTCCCAAACAGCGTCCGAGGGTTCGCCGGTAAAGCAGGATAGCCAGCTATTGTCCGATTAAAGTTCATTAAAAAAAAATTAGGTAAAAGACTCGTAAAACAGTTGGTCTAGAACCGTTACTCCAGAATCAGGCTATTGAGACAGTTTCTTTCTAACAAAGACCTTGAATCGATTGCCATCGCCCGCTGCCATTCGAGCTGCTTGCTTAAAATACTCGGAACTAATGCTCCGTTACCGTAAAACATTCGCTTTTAATCTGATTAAATGGAACATTAAGCATTCGCAATGAGGAAACTAAGCAATTAAAAATCAGTGGAGTAAAAGCTGGGGTCGCTCTCCAACCAGTTGGACAGATCAAGTATTTCTCCCTTAGGTGCTGCGCAATATCATATAATACGTTGCTTCTTAAAGTACTCAATAGAATTAAATCGGACACTGTGAATCCGTATGTCAAATTCTGAAATTGACATTCAAGTGCTTTCTACTGGTATGTTAGCAATTTCAATAGTATTAATTATGATACTGTATATGCATTTAAGGGTTAAGGAAATTCAAGGTTTGATTACTGAAATCTGTCAATACATAAGTTTATCTAAACGATCAGTAAGTACCCCGATATTTGGTAAATACAGGGTAGCTTTAGTAATAGCTTCGGTATTTACTTATGAACTAGAAAAAGTGTTTAAGTAAGTACTAATTTAACAGAAATTCTAGCGCTTTGTCGCAATAAATCAAACACTCAAGATTCGGTCACGGTCATTCAGTAATCAGACTATGGTCCATCTCCATCAGAATTTATCAGAAGGAACTACTTCAGCCGTTGTGCTAAGGTAAGTTAACCGTTTTCTATGATATAAAGTACATTTATTAGATAAGTATATCTCTGAACTTGTTTCATTTTATTCATGAAAGTTGGTAATTTTTTGTTATTAAAACTTTCGTGAGACATATTTAATTATTTTACTAAGCGTGAAATTTTCAGGAAGGCCCGACATGTTTCGAATGCGTATGGAGCTCTTCATCAGGGAGCACTACCCGTATCTACTGTCGCGCGGCAACTTTGTCACAGCTTTGGGCAGCAGTCCCTGATGAAGGACTCCATACGAGTTCGAAACATGTCGGGCCGTTCCTGACAATTTTACGTGAGTGTAAACCGCTTAATGCAATAAATAATTGGAAATTCTTATTTGAAAGAAAACACAAGTTTCTATTTTATTCTCCAAAACTAGCTGACTGCTGTTCAAATAGTGTGCTGTCGTCGGCAGTAAACACGTGCCAAGTGTTGAGACAATTCGATCTAGAAGCCTATGTTGACTTCCACACTTGTGCTTAGGTCAGGAGCCAAGTATATTACTAAGTTAATAGTACACTACATACCTGGGGCGGCAAATTCGTGAGTGTCTCAGATCGCAGATGATGAATATGCGAGTTGGGGCTTTACGAATTACCGCCCGTGGTTTGCCTAAAGTTTAACGTCCTGCTTTGGCCAGCAAGGGTGATTTTCTCTCAGCGTAGCGGGCAGAAAATCCCACTTACGACCTAGGGAGACGTTAATTCTTTTATTATGATAACACAAAAACAAGAAGGAAAGACAACAGTATCTAGGTTACCTGGAGAGCAGATTACGAACGATGCACTGGGTAACTTTCGGTGTACGATACGTACCTGAAAATAAAATGAATAAACATCAAAATCAGGTCTCCAATATCCTGTACTTGAAATTAGCAATTGGGTATAAAATGTATCGTCGGTTAAGAAGAATATTCAGCTATCAAGGACCTTTCAACAAAATTGTTGAGATGCAAAATGAGATTGACATTTTAAACCTCAATTTTTTCATCCTGTTGGCACTGTATTCTATCAAAACCATGAACACAGAAGGGCTACTCCAGTGCTCAAAATCGCATAGTGCCATCCCATTCACCCAAATATACTTCGACAGGAAATGAGAGGGACGGCACTAATTGTCGAATTTCGAATTGTGATTACATGCCTACGTAAAAAGTTCACCTTAGCTCTAAAGGATTAACCCGCGAGCCTTAGGCTGCGTTTCCATCAGAACAAAACCATATCCATCGCTACGCATCCCTCGCACATCTCCGGTGGAAACGAAGACTAAATATTACTGTTGTAATGCGATGCGTAACAATGTAGATAATCAGAATATACCAAGTTAATATACATTATAACTATCATTCGCTTTCCACAGCTTTAAACTGCACCCAGCCTTTGTGATTGCGCAGTGAAGCGTGAACCGGTGCATTGGACAATTTAACCGGGCAGATATATAGCCGAAACTACCAAACAATGCCCTTTGTGTCTTTTAGTAGCTGGATATTGCGGGTTCTACCAAATAGGTTAAATAGGCGTATGTGTCATTGAAACGCTTATGCACACACAACCTTTCTGTATTGTGGTAGTGTTAAGCAGGCTGCACAAAAGGGTTTTATATGGGATTAATTTTAACAAGCTTCATCATGAATACTGAAAGTATACAGGGCGTTTTTGGTGATTTACGTTACGTTACTTAAGTCTGCTGTATTGCTCAAAGAAAAAAAATTTGTATAGTAATAGGTTGAAGTGGTAAGAAATAGTTTTTTTCGGACCTTAATGGACAAGGATCTTACGGACTAAAGTAAATGTCCAGTACAAGAATGGTAAGTAGAGAGGAGGCAAGTTACAATCGACCAATGCACAACCCTAATTCAGAAAGGAATATAAGGATTTTTCTTAGCATACTAAGTTGTGTATAAAATACTATTTCATCCAACACACTGACGGGAAGGTCATTTTTAATTCATAAGGCTATTTGTTTATCAGAAAGTGTCACTACCTCGGGAAGTATGAATATGTATGGCAATATGTTGCCCTGTCCCAGTCACTGACTGTACATGTTGTGTTTAATCATACGTATAGTCAGTCACATTTTCATTTGCGACGTGTTACAGCACCGGTCATCGCGTGCGTGTAACACATTCCAGACGAAATTCGACGTAGAATCGAGATAGTTTCGGGTGAGTTATTCATACTTAAAATGTTTTATTGGTTGAATACAAGCCAATTTTTTAATGATAGTAAATTTTTTTTTTTCAATAATGAAAGTATAGGTACTTATAAACAAATGATATTCTCACCAACGTGAAAATTATAGTATCTTAAATTGTCAATTTTCTATAACGAAATAATTAACTGCAAGGCCTGCAAGTAGGCCACAAGGGCTCTTTACATGCCTAAGCCTGCCGCCACATAAGGACCACTGCTGAGAATAACGCCGAAAAAACTCAACAGTGAGTAATTTATACGCAACTATATACAAGGATACGCAAGACACACCTTTACAAGCATATACTTTCAATACAAAATACTAGCCACAATAAAATATTTAAGTGACCTCCATTGTGTAATTGATTGAAGGACGAAGCAGAATTATAATTAAGTTGTACTCCGATTAATCTTCCGCCCAGACGCCAGAGTGGTTATATTAATAGTAAATAGTGGGAGATGGTATACTGTTTTTATACGATATGCATTTGTGACCCAGTAAATGATACATAATATATGACCATACAAATGTTATAATTACAAATTATACTATGGCAGTTTCCCCACGCATTGTTGCATTCACAACATTCAACCCTATTCCTAAGTTTTCGCTCGGAACAATGAAACCATGCCTTTCAAGTGTCAGTCTACAATGTGATCTCGACGAGGTAATGGAGCCACGGACGGGAGAGTTGTCACATTTGTCACAATGGCGAAGTGTGTCACTGGCACGTGTAATGACATTAGTGTTAAAAGTGTGTAGACTAACTGAATTGCGTTGTACTCGTGAGATCTGACAGTCATGTCGAGGAAGGAGACAGTACAAATATCCTATTAAAGTTAAAGGTTACCATGGGATAACTATTTTGGAATTGTGATTGAAACAGTAGTAAATTCTAGTATTTTTATTTGGGGATTTCTACGGAATCAACAATTTTACGCATGCTATCATCGATGATGTTACGGATACACTAACGAGCGTAAAACTGCACCTTTACTACTGGACACTGGGTATTGACTAGTCCTAAGTTTGAAACATAGGTCTGTGAGTCTGGTGTCTACTCTATGAGTCTAATTCAGAAAATTTACTTACTCGTAAGTTACGCTTAAATAATTCTTCTCTACTAAAAAAAAGAAACAGAGGTATAATATCATAAAAAAATTCTTGGCTAATGCTGGAAGTAGTAAGAACGCAATGTTGTAAGCAGTACAGTCACTAAGTGGCTGAGACATGTCACAAAGAGGCACCAACGCTGTAATTAAACTCAATTGCTTCACACGATTAAAAAGTAATTTGGGAATTGTTGTACACACTTCGGGAATACTTTGCTGCATATACTTGTAAACCTAACACAGCGACAGATTTAATGAATACACAGATAATCATAAGAAATAGTTTCAATATTAGGATTTACCTTTGCGTACACATTTGAGCGCTAAAGACGGCAAATCACGTCGACGTCATTTGCCGCTATACAATGCCATACTATCTGCTGTCAGCTTGGCGCCTGGAACACAGTTTCCCGTCAACGAGCTGGGCGGTCATGATTAAAACCAGAAAATTTACTTACTCGTAAGTTACGCTTAAATAATTCTTCTCTACTAAAAAAAAGAAACAGAGGTATAATATCATAAAAAAATTCTTGGCTAATGCTGGAAGTAGTAAGAACGCAATGTTGTAAGCAGTACAGTCACTAAGTGGCTGAGACATGTCACAAAGAGGCACCAACGCTGTAATTAAACTCAATTGCTTCACACGATTAAAAAGTAATTTGGGAATTGTTGTACACACTTCGGGAATACTTTGCTGCATATACTTGTAAACCTAACACAGCGACAGATTTAATGAATACACAGATAATCATAAGAAATAGTTTCAATATTAGGATTTACCTTTGCGTACACATTTGAGCGCTAAAGACGGCAAATCACGTCGACGTCATTTGCCGCTATACAATGCCATACTATCTGCTGTCAGCTTGGCGCCTGGAACACAGTTTCCCGTCAACGAGCTGGGCGGTCATGATTAAAACCATCAATATTCCTCAAAATTTGCATATTTTGCTATAACGCATGTAAGCGAAGTGATCATTCCCAAGTAGCACAAGAACCTGTTTAAGAGCTGTTTATCAGAATATATTTACGGCTAAAGCTGAATTACTCAGCTGAATAACAGCTGAAAAAGCGCTTTTTCAGCCTTTATTCATCTAAATTGGGCACAAATTAATCAGCCTTAAGTTCACATAGCTGTTTAATAGCTTAATAGCGGCTGTAAAACGGTTGTATTAAGGGTCACAAGAGTTACAAGGGCTGAATATCGGCTGGCTTAAAGAGCTCAACGGTCTGCTTATTCAGATTAAAGTTCACATGTAAACCCTTATTACTGTCTTAAACCTCCACAAGTTCACCTTTAGCTGGACAAGCAAAAATGTATACTATAAATATTTAAAACGTGACGTTACAAAATTGTTTAATGTTCAGCGAATATATGTGTTGTGTTTTTATATTGAGAGCCATCACTTTTGACTGTCATAATGATTGAATTGGTGAATGGCGGAATCAAAATATTAACTGGTATACCTGAATTTTCGGTTAGTTAGTGGAAAATTATTGCGGTCTCGATTTTACTGTGATTATATATACATATTATCTAAGAAAATTTTCAAGCGCTCCTAAAATAATACGTTTTTGGACAATGTTAATAAAATATACAGGGTATTTCAGGTGTATCCTCTCACACACCAAAGGCGTTTTCCTTTTTTTTTTCATTAAGAATATCCCAGGAACTGTTGTTACTGGTCTGAAGAGAGTAAACATTTGAGATTTATAAGTACTTTGTAGTTGAAATATAGTCAAAAGCTAAGATAAAGAACAATCATTTCAAGGTTATACAAAAAAATGGTGACTATCTTTCTAACATTGGTGTGAACCACTTTTACTCTATATTTCAGCTACAGGCTGCGTAACGATTCACTTGTGTTCCGTTATTCAGCCTTAAACAGGAATAAGTGTAAATAGTGACCGCAAATACAGCTGCAAGCTGTTTTCTGTGTCCTTAGAGGTTGGTTGGTGGTAGTTTTTATTCTTAGAGTTTCTGTAATTTTCCGGTAGTCTCTCATAAGTTTTCTCCTGACTCCTCCAGTTCGCGATCTAATTTTCCACGAAAACCCTTAATGCGGCCAGTAAAACACTTACACAAATTCAAATATACACTACCTTTTTGACGTTATTTGCTACACAAAGGTTTACGTGTGTAGATGCAGTCAGCCAAAATCTGATTAAGACTTCGCATGTGAAACATTGTTCAGCAGTAGCCGCTAATTTGATTCACTCATATTTTTCTAAACAGCTATAAGCGTTCTGGTGTACTTCTAAACAGCTGCTATGCAGATTGTATCAGTAGGCTGAATAAAAGCTGACTAGCAGAGAAAAAATAAGCCCTCAGCAATAGTAACGTCCACATGTAGGTCACTATACCTCCATTGACGTTATAATAGTGCACAAGTGGTATCATAAAAAGGCAACGTAATAAATATGCACATGTGTTATCTTATACAGCACTTAGCATAAAGTTCACTATTAAGTTGCCCTTAAGCAGCTAGTAGTGTTGGAAAATTCTTACAGCTGAATAAGGATGAGAATGTGTGCCCTTTGTATATCGTAATACAGCTCTTATTCAGCCTGCGCTGTTTAATTGACACTATATGCTATTATGCAGCTGTAAGTTCACGGATGAACTATTGTAAGAGTTTATATCATCGTAGAACTGGATATAAGACCACGAGTGAGTAGTTGTATTGCTTACTGTGTTACTTGGGTTATTATTATCAATAATGTAGTACCTAAACTTTTCCAAACACGTGTTATATAATCGATAACACTATATCAGTTCAATCAGTCCTATCGCATCTCACCGCAGATTATCTGTGAGTCAGCCTGTCCAATCCAAATCAAACGTGAGTCACACCAATACTAGACCCTCAGTCATATGAGCACGGTCTTCAACGCAAGCACTGTTATAGTGGTCTTGTTTGGATCCTAGATTAAACTCAGCGGGATACAATTGATACAAGCAGTATTGGGTCGTTTGTGAACGCACTAAAGACCGAGATCTAGGCATTATTGTCGTGGAAATACCTGTACATAATCCTAGGTACGAGAAAAGTTGTAAAATGCATTTGGACCAAGGGATTTCTGACCTTGTGTGAATGTAAGTAAAGCTGTGAAGATAGCAGCTTTGTGATTCTGTTTGCATGCCGGGTATGACCGGCTCTGAACCACAATGATTCATCTCCTGTGAGCGTAATCGTGAGACGCAAATATGCGTATGATGAGATAGGTAAACTATTTAGGTATTGTTTGTTAGGAAAATTATTTTACTATTAGAAATATCTAAATTATTGTCATAAAGGTAAGAAAAGGACTTTGTAGGACTGGAAATTATGAATGAATCATCGAGTTAAATAGAAACATCTATTTGCAAGTAGGATATTCCGTAAAATAATTGGATCATTGTTATTTTCCTCCATATTTAACACAAGGTACTTAGCCGACGCAAATTAGGGCCGACATTGCATGCATACTTGGATTATCCGATGATCGATTTACTAGGCGTTATTTTTTGTACAACATGGAGTTGGGAATGTTTATTTGAAGGTTTAAACATGCATAGAATATTAGTCTTAATTTTGGTTCATTCGATTCTATATATACGTGACATTCATTTCTATAGTCTGTTTGCAAGTCTTGTGTATAGCAAAAAGTTATCGTTGTTTTTCATTCTGTCTTGTTGAGTTGAAGTCTTTTCTATTCCTCCCGGAATGCAAACAAGTTGTCGCGTATATTAGTTAATTAAACAATAATAATTGACGTCCACAAGCCTTGACAAAGGAACAATTCTTGTTTACTAATTGGTACGCATTATTTTTTGCCATGTTGATTTGTTACTTTGCACAGTTGTTTCTCGATGTTTATCGAATTATACAAGTGACGGTACTGGCAATTTGCTATCCAAGGACGTAAATACTGTAATGTATAAATAATGTAAAGGTGTCTTTCGCGAAGTATCTACCTGAACAAAAAGTATCGTGTCGTATTACGGTCTATTTAGTCTACATTCAGTAGTTTTCGATTACTAATAACACGCGTACACGCTCTCTTCTTTTTGATAGAAGAAAATATAATTATATTCTTAGTTTTAAGCCTAAAGTAGCATTACTTTATTAGATACTAGCGACCCGGCCCGGGTTCGCACGGGTGAAATGCTGATAAATTATGCATGTATTATATAATATAAACCTTCCTCTTGAATCACTCTATCTATCCGTTGCGTAGTTTTGAAGATCTAAGCATACACAGGGATAGACAGACAGATGGAAGCGACTTTGTTTTATACTATGTTGGTGATTAAAATAAAAACTCGTCAATGTTAAGTTCACCAGAGGTAATTTTGTTTATAGAGGCAAATGCGTCTTTGACGATATTATAGAAAAGCAACACTTTAAACTAACAACACTGTTTTTCTATTTATTTATTTAAAGTTCATTGCACAACACAAAAGTTAGTACAAATTGAGGACTTAATGCCAATGGCATTCTCTACCAGTCAACCATAGGTCCGAACAGTGATAAGTACTAGATGTTGCTTTTTTGTAAATTAATAATGCTAAACTGTACACAGTATGGGTAGGGTTGGATATCGGGTGGCCGTGAAGTTTTGCGCATGCATGATATCATCAAAAGACGCGACCTTAACCTTACTCAACGTAGCTCGATAATCGAGTTAGGGCTATGTTTTGGACAGCTGTCATTTTTTAAATGTTTACTTGACTCGCTTTCAGATACCATCGCATAGTTTGATGTTGCAAGCTGTTTCAACAGTGAAAAAGGTGCAGAAACTTGTGACTAATTACAGTCTGCAGTTCTTTTGTTGTTTTGATGCTTTCCTTTCTTATAGTTTCTCTCATTAGAGTACCTGTACAGCACTATACAAGGCCGTCTGGTCATTAAAATTTAAACCATCTTGTCCCGTTGAAGCTAATAAATAAATAAATATTAAGGGACAATCATACACAAATCGACCTAGTCCCAAACTAAGCAAAGCTTGTACTATGGGTAGTAGACGACGATATACATAATATATAAATACATATATAGATAACATCCATGACCCAAGAACAAATATTTGCACAAATATTTGCCCCGGCCGGGATTCGAACCCGGGACCACCGACTCAGTAGGCACTACCAACCGAGCCAAACGCGTCGTCAAAGACCTATATTAAGTGTCTTACTGGTTCTGATCAGGTTGTTCGTTCATGACAGAATTAAGCGATTCAATTTAGTTTTTTTCATTCTTATTTATCGTATGTCATTTTAGTCACTACTCACTAATTACTTAAAGGTTGGAGTTAATTTCCTTAAAGTAATCTCTGGCATTTTCTGTGAGGGTTGTGATGCCTTTTATTAGTTAAATTCCTCCTGTGAATTTGGTGATAGGACAATTCAATACCAGTGCTCGATCGTTTAATTCGGGTGCCCACCCTCGCACTCTGAGGACTCAGTCCAACCCCATTTAACATACGCCTGTTCTGATGCGGTTGAGTACCACGCCATATATTCAATTGAGTTTTACAAAGTGAGACTTAAAAATAATCTGCATTTTATTGTAACTGAAAATCAGTAGTATAAAAGCATCTATATTTCTTCCAACTATCACTACGATGATACTGTATAAGTCTACATGGTTAACAGCTAGATAAATAGTATGTATGTTCTACCCCAGATTCATATCTGAGGACTACTTTAATTGTCTTCTTTTGTATCTCTAGATCTCTACTCTACACGTGAACGTATAGTTAAATACTGAATATATATGGATATGACGCATTTGTGCAGTTTCAAAAACCAACGTTCAGCTTTCCTATTGTTGTATAATCGTATACACCATTGAAATTAAAACTTAATGCAGCGTAGAAACCTAGTGATCACACGATCAAAAAGAGCGTAAC
This sequence comes from Apotomis capreana, assembly GCA_947623375.1. Lineage (NCBI taxonomy): Eukaryota > Metazoa > Arthropoda > Insecta > Lepidoptera > Tortricidae > Apotomis > Apotomis capreana. Next base: position 4,656,559 of record OX392501.1, read on the forward strand.
AACGCACACAGTTCAAAGCACTTATACTGTTGTAACCATAGTAATATTAAAAGGTTTTTAAATTCAAAAGAAAGTAAAATCAGTGTGATTTTATTTACACATGCAACCTTTTGGAATTATAGTGATATTAAAGAGCAAGGCATTAAAATGGCAAGTGAACGTGAATAACGATAATGGGCCACCAAACGAGCCGATTTGCAATGCAAATTTCAGCAGAATGTTATGACGAGAATGGTTCTTAAGGGAATTATATAAAAAATGTTTTTGGTGCAAATGATTTTGTGGAGTTTCAATTGTTGGTCATTTATGTGCCAAATAAATAAAGGAAAGTCAGGAGGCACTGAGAAGAATTGCTTGAGCGTTGCGTAAAAACTAGATTTCATAATTAAAACAGAACGTGGATTAGTCAATTTAATTGTGGGTATTTATAGGATATTGGATCAAAAGGTGAGAGTAGATAAAGAAGTAATTGAAACAATTTCTTTCCCTTTTTAGTAATTTTAGTTAGAGTCTATGCCGCGCATAGGGTTAAATCGCAAAAATAGTGGAACATTTCTAGGGGTGCTTCGTTTCCTCGAATGTTATTTTGTTATATTTGACGCTTCAGATTAAATAGTTGTGCTACGCAAAACACCCTTATTTCATTCACATAGGTATGTGAATGTTTGTATATACATGAATGTACAGAGAAGCTACTTTCTACGGGATGATGGCCATAGCAATTAAGTATAACTAACTATTGTCGCTGTATATAACTATTTTATCTAATGAAGTCTCAGGCCGTTTAGGATTCCGCTCAATAGTCTCGTAACCACCCGGACTAAGCTGGGTAACCCTCCTCGAAAGGATGTTTCAGCCGGGAATGTCTAACTAGATTACGACATTTTGTGCAAACACGATGGCTTGCTTTATGAATTTGCGTGTGCTGAATTTTGAGAAGCTGCAAGGAAATTTGCGCCTCATTCTCATTTAGTTGCCATGACATTATTAAGCCTTACTAAGTAGGTAGACGGCAGACGACTTAGTTGAGAGACTTTCTGATACAATTTACCCGGGGGGCCAACACAAGGTACAAGCTCATTTTACAAATTATACAAAACTTAGTTATGGCTTCACTGTGAATACATGTATCATAATCATAATGCCACATAACGTACTTTTGTTTCCGTTTAGATTTGAAAACAACGGAATTCGAACATGCAACCGAAAACTGTTCAAACACATCTGATCGGTATTGCGCAAACGCTTCGTAACAGCCACAGTGAAAATGGAACAGTTTATACTAGCCGCTATATTTTATTGGCCCTCAAACGTAACTCGTTTGATTTTAAACTCTCTTAAAGATGAATGAAGTATTTCTTTTGACTCTGTTGTGTTTGATAGATTGAGATCATTTTACACTGTCAATACTGTCATATGCAGTAACGAATAAGGTGCCGCGTGAATGGATGTATTATGTGTGTGACACTTTATAAATTATGGGAAGTGCTCTGCAATGATTGACTTAAGGAATTTACTGTATGATTAGCATACTCTGGGGTTTTCGGTGCACAGATGATTAAGCACTAGGCCGACAGTAGGCATCAAATGAACACCGGGGTATGAGGATTAGATAGAGGATCGTTACAATCATCTATTGTTTTTATACCAGCGATACGAATAGAGCAAACCCTGAATTAAGCATCTACACTCAATATCCCACAGAATTTAGGTCCTGTTATTCGTGACAAAATTATAATTTTATTGCAGACTGACAACCGCGATAAAACAAGTCGAAGTTGAGTACTTATATCTAAAAGGTTTCATGATTACATATAACATAAAACTTTTATACTTGTAGCACAAAAAAAAAAAGTTTCGAGCCCAAGCGTTAACGAAAACAAAATTTGTCAGCACTTGTTTGATGAAAAAGTTGAATAACCAAAGTTTGTTTTTAGTGAAGTAAATGGAAAATGGATACAAGGTTAGTAGATTTGTCTAAAACGAAACAATCGCTGACATTGACCAAGGGAAGGCGGCACCGCAGGGGGACTGCGAAGGAAATGATTCTATTTTTTACAAAAAGGTGTTACGGTCGATAGTGACAGTGTCACGGTGAAGAGTCTGACACAAATAGACGCAGTAATGATTCAGAAAGATTTATTTCGAAAAACTTCTGTTTACGCAATTCTAATTAATATTAAGCCAAGAGAGTTCATCAAATTAGCATGAAATTCTATTGCAACGATTAGTCTTTTCAAAATAATCACATGCAACTAACAAAACTGTATTTTCAGTTACTTTTATTTATTTCAACGCAAGAAGCTTTGCGCTCATAAGCGTAACGTGATCAAATATTTCTTATTCAGAAACCCCTTTTGTGTAAGCGGGACAGGGTGATAAACATTCGGAAGTTGAGGACACGCAACATGTAAATTTGGATGAGTATACAATCTTAATGTTCAGACTTCCGACTCAATGTTGGGTACGTTCTTTAAAAATAAAAGGGGGCTTCGGAGGGTTTGAAGAGCCATTAACATTTCAAGACTGTATGAATAAGGTTTCGTATTCGGTATGTGTTCAACAAAGGAGGATTTAGTTTAATCTGACGAAGAGCTGTCAATGTAATTTGAGCACACCGTAGAACCTCGTCGCGATGACTTATCACCGTCACTCAAACTAAAACCTAAGCCCCGTTAATTGCGACAGAGTTCTACGATTTCCCTTGTACCTTTTGAGGATTTCAATATCATTACTTCTAAGACTTCTAAGGTAGAATCTTAATCGTGTAGAATAAGGAGAACCATCAGATTAACATAGGTAAACTGAAATTTCCACACATTTCCGACTTTAATTGAATTAGCTCAGGATTAAGTCAATTCAAAGGGTAACTTTGTGAATCTCAATTCAGAAATTTCGTGAGTTTAACGCCGTTTTAGACTCAGGGTGGGTTGCGTGGGTGTTGGTTAATGTTTTCACGTAGGTATAGGGTGTATGTTGACCTTGGACTTGATGAGGGGAGAACAGGTTTCCGTAGTCGCAAGGACGTAACTGACAGGGTTTTCTATATAAGTGATTATCTTTTGTAAGGAGGGCAATAGTTTATCAGTGTCAGGTAGCAATTTTTTATGCACTGCGGTTAGAAGCGGTAGATTAACCCTTCGTTGTTACTTTTCGTATGGCATTTTGTATATTGCTACGCCGGTTTTAATGTTGAATTATAAAGTTACTGTTATTTGGTAGGTATTGTTTTTATTGTGAATTCAACCAACGGCTATACAAAACATCATTGTTGAAATGGAAAATGTCCGACGTGATACCACATTTCTTCTTTAACAATGTGATCTATCATATTTGCAATTTGGGCTGCATTAATAGAATGTCATTTAGGTAAGAGGTACCATAAAAACATTTTTATTTTTATGACAATTTAATACATCTTTAGGAAGATGAACATCAGATTGCTACACGTTCAAGGAAGGACGCTATATTCCTCAAATTCTAACTAGGTATAAGTTTTTTGTTTTTTTGTGCGATCGCGCCAACTCCGAAATTACTTTGCGCCCATCCTTTTTAGGGTTCCGTAGCCAAATGGCAAAAAACGGAACCCTTATAGATTCGTCATGTCTGTCTGTCTGTCTGTCTGTCCGTCTGTCCGTCTGTCCGTCCGTATGTCACAGCCATTTTATTCCGAAACTATAAGAGCTATACTGTTGAAACTTGGTAGGTAGATGTATTCTGTGAACCGCAATAAGATTTTGATGCAAAAATAAAAAAATAATAATAAATATTGGGGGCTACCCATACTTAGAACTGAAACTCAAAATTTTTTTTTTCATCAAACACATACGTGTGGGGTATCTATGGATAGGTATTCAAAAATGATATCGAGGTTTCTAAAATATTTTTTTTCTAAACCGAATAGTTTGCGTGACAGACGCTTCCAAAGTGGAAAAAAGTTGGCCCCCCCCCCTCTAACTTCTAAAATAAGAAAATGAAAAATCTAAAAAAAACATATGATGTACAGTACTATAAAAACTACCAACGAAAATTGTTTTGAACGAGATCTAGTTAGTAGTTTTTTTTTATAATTTAATACCTAACTTTGCACCTAATTTATATGGAGCGCTATACATACCAGGTGCAAACTTAACTTAACCACTTAGGGATGGAAAGTGTTTGTACGGAACCCTCGGTGCGCGAGTCCGACTCGCACTTGGCCGGTTTTTAATGATAGAGTGAGGGAGAAAGCGAGATTGCGAATTTAGTTTTTCGGAATAGATGCGCCCGCGCCGGTTCGACGCACGCCATTCATGCTGCGGTGTCATTGACATCGAAGCACGCGGACTGGACGGTAGTGACCCAAAACTGATGCATGGTATAAATAGAATTTTGGAATTGTTTTTGATTTCCGTTGCAAAGGTAATAAAGTAGATTATGGTACTATTACACCTTGTCATGATATGAGGCATGATTTATACGAACGATAATTTGTATTGAAATTGTATCACTATAACGAACATATACATCTCTAAAAATTTTAGGTTTAATAATTATTTTCTAAATTATTCACGTTGACGCCTAGAGACCTTATACATCTCTATGGAATTAAATTAATTAAGTAATTATATTTTATTGCATGTTGTGACACCCAGAGACTTTATACATCTCTGGGTATATTTAATATTTTAAATTTATTAAATTTTTATTTTAATGTTCCTACTTAACATTGATTTGGAGTATCTATGCATCTCCTTATCGTGTACCAGTGTAATTAGTTATAACACAACTGTATCATGTAATTGTTTTAAGTATTATTTACGAAAAAATGACACTGTTGAGTTTCTTTCGGCTTTCTTCTCAACAGCGGTCTCCTCTTGCGAAATGCCGGTAGATTCACAATCTGACTTGTAAAAGTGCCCCTGTGGCCTACTTACTGAATAAATTATTTCATTTCATTTCATTTCATTTCGAACTATGTTAATCACTTCGATTCGCTAAGATTCGGTATTGATGGTAGAAACAAAGATCGACAGACGTCGCATGCATAGTTTTTTGCAGGACTTGTAGGGTTAATTCGTGTCAGATATTTAGATTGCCGATGTTGGAAATGACGGATGAGATGTATGGGCGGGGTTAGAAAAGTAGTGTAACAACTTTCAACAATATAAGTAATTCATTAAATTGCGCTCCAAATACCGTAGCCGTTCAAAATTACATCTATATGGTTACTATTCGAAATCCAAATTAAAACGTGGCGTAGGTTTCACAGATTGTGTTTAGGCTTACTGCCATGTTCAAACACTACCGTTAATGGATTTTGAGCATGCGTCATAGAAACTTTTCAGGTGCTTTAATACCAAAATTTTTAAATGCCATACCTCATAAGTAAAATAAATTACATAAGCAGGTAAGTAGTAGGTGTAGGTAAGCTATGCACATAAACATAACTATTGAATATAAGTTACACCGAAATGCACCCTCAGCAACAGCATAAGCCATAGCCATAACATGTTGGTCAAATTGCTGAGCGAGTATTAATTATTCCTTCACGTACAAGAACTCAACTCAGATGTGTAAAATAGATCACAATAATCAGATTTAAATGCATTTCTTTTTGACTTCACAAAGATGCAGTCTAATTGGTCTGCATGTATGGACAGGTATCCTAAGACGTTTCTGGAGGGACCAGGCGAAGAGCGCCTCTTAAGTGTGAAGGCGTATCAAGCGGGAAGAGACAGTACTTACTTGTTGTGTATTACGGGGGAAATCGTATTAATCGTAATCGTATCAAGCGGGTTCTATCTACTTCGAAGAGTCTGTGTGTACGTATACTTTAGGAATCCCTGAAACTGATTATGAAAACGCTATGAAAGAAAGTAGTGAAATAAGAATTTTGGATAGAGAAAGCTTTACTCGGTTACCTTCTGAACTAGTGATTGCAATTTCGATTTCGTTCAATAGGCCTGTCTCGTGTGTTAGCTAAGAGCTAAGAGTATCCATGTCAGTGAATAAGGGGACCGTAGACGGCACGTGACGAATTGTTTAACTCATACACTGTAACAGTGCAGATTAGATTAGAAATATGCGACTAACTTATAAGTCCTTATATTGCCAACGGTCGTACTACTTTTGGATGCGCTTTCAACACTTAAATCGTCCTCCTCTTAAGTGTCTTTGAACGTTGATATCTGTCTGAGCTTTGATATTCATCCCGGAAGGTCTATTCATAAATTTGAGAGACTACAGATTTAAACAAACATCGCTTCTCGATTCTCAGCCTCGTGACGGATTACCACCATGGTGTGCATGGAGGAGGACTGGACATTACTGACAGTAAACTTAAACAGCGGGTGCAGAAAAATAGGAGGCTTCGTGGCGAAGATTCGAAAAAGTTCGATCAGTTTCCATCGCAAAAAATATTCGGACCTGTGTCTTTTCCAACTATCAGGAAGAGGTACTCGCTTTTCTTGCAATGCAGCACAAACGAGGCCTTTGGTTTGGTTGACAAGCTTTTATTAAATTTTAAATGTTTAGTAGGTCGTGGACTCTCTAGGGCAAATCTTGCAAGCTAGATCCATGAAGCTTAAATTAGGCACAATTATGTACTTTATATAATATTATAATTATCATAGAGAGGTGCTGGACAGAAACCGGTGAAGACAGAAGATCCGCACCAGATGCAACCCTGAAGCTGACCAACATCCACAGACATAAAGTTTCTACCAAAAAAATTGTATTTGTGACAAATACGAGTTTGATACGAATAACATACCTACGTATATAATAGATGTAATAATTGCAACAATCGTGTCGATGCTAAGTAACTTATATTAATGACAAATGAGCGGCAATTGATTAAGAGTAACGGAGTAAGATGGAGTGGCGATAAGATGGAGATAAGAACTGATTGACTTTGTGCACTTCGCAATTTTTGAAATGTATGGTGCGGGCTGTGCTTTGGGAAGACCAACCATTTGTTAACGTTTTAAGTTTCTTTGTACATTAGCAATATTAGCATAATATGCAATGCAAAAGTATCGCGCCACTTGTTTTTAACGGTACGCTCAAGTAATATTGTACTGGTAATTGGTAATACATAATTAAAAGGATTCATTTAGCTGGAAAAAATATTAGGTAAGTATTTTATTACAAGCAACGAAGATTCGCTAGAAGTTGAGATTATGTTTACTTTGGTGTAATTTAAAATTTCATGAATAATAGCGTATTCATGAAAGTAAAATTTATCAGTATATTTAATCTAGCGTTTTGTCTGGGTTGTATGAAGTCAATTAAATTGGTATTTATTATGTTTTTGTAATCACATTTTATTTATTTATATCTTCATAAAATGTTAACTTACGCCTTTTGAGCATCGAGATTGTAAGTCTACAAGAATTAGTGTGGGTTCCCATCAAAGTGATCAAAGATCGACGCTACCCGTATAAATTGGCAAACTTTTGTTACCAATTCTCCTCTACATATTGTTCATGGTTCATCGTCAACTTTGTCTATTACTTTCCGATTGGGGATCATTGAAGTTTCAGTCTCGAAAACGTGACGTAACTTGCAGAGTTCCAATGTCCTAGCATAGTAGGTACCTACACTGGAAGCTTGTGGGCTGTAAACTGCGCGAGTTTCATTGTTTACCATTTTAATCCCCATACACCTATCACCCACTTTGTAAAAAAAACTAAAAAATTAAATAGACAAAAAATATTTTATCGAACCTACTCATTATTTTATGAGAATCGGTCGAGAACAGGCGGAAAACTGCACAATCCGAACATCCGGAGAATCCTGACATAAGTACGAAATAATTTTAGGTCACACTGAGCTCGCTCGGATAATAAAGGTGAATTACTTAATGCGTAATTAAGAGCGTATTTTATTCATCACTGACCAATACTATTGGCGCCAATTCGTCACGCTGAAATACAGAAAAACATCTACAAATAGAAAGTTGAAAGCGTATCATCAGAACGTTGTACATATGCACATACGTGAGTCCCAGAACAATGGTGGAAGGCCGGAACTAAACTCAGAATAAAACGACATAACTACACATGAGTTACAATATACTTAATTCATTGTTACTGCAAAGAAACTTTGCAGGCTTTGTATTACCTTGAATGACACGCTCCACATACAGTAAGAAAGATAAATTAGCGTCTTTTCGGACAACGGCAGTGTTTAGTTTTTTTGACGTGATAAATTAAGTCTTATAAATCGATGAACGCCGGCTGCATGCACGAAAATCCATGATCCACGCCTGAGACGACCGTGCAAACGAGAGCTCGAAACAAGCGATAGAGATGCACGATGCGTAAGCGTTCGGCTTGTGACGCATCTATCTCTCTTCCACTCCATCGGCCGGCATTCAACTCATAAAAGTATGCAATTTTTCATCAATGTTTTCTTATGGCGTCGTCATCCCGTAAAATTATCGTCCGTAAACCGACTTTACAGACAACCAATTTTTTGTCAGTCAATAGGACTGTTCCACTAGCGGGCATATGCCATTTCCCTAAATCTACCTCCCGATCCCGATTAACCTGCCTATATATCCACTGGAGCCTGGAGCAGAGCTGTGGCACATGGTCTAATCACATTCTTCCGATTGAAATGCTATCCTTTTGGGCTATACAAAGGCGCAGCCTCATTTGTTTCGCTCCGCTTTTTTCTCCGCTTCAGTGGACTGGCAGCCTACAGAGCTTCTAACGACCAGATATGATAAGAATACGATTAGATGATACGCATCTACGGTAAAAGAATCAGCGTTTATCAACTACCTGCTTGCAATGAATAGTGAATAGAATGGAATAGAATAGGGTAGAATAGAATACAATACGATAAGTTTATTTCTTCGAATATGGTACAAATAAGGTTGTTGTTACAATTAGTTCAGCTCAGCATATCCTGCCGAAAACGGCGTAGAAATATTTATACATTCAATTACTTTAGTTATCATGCTATTAGAATAATTCAATGCAATTCAGTGTGGTACTTTGGCTATGATGTACGCAGAGAGACGAATATTTTGGAACGCCTGATGGTAACAGGCAAAATTGAATGTAAAAGACCTAGAGGCAGAACTTCCAAAAGGTGGTCAGATCAGATATCTGAAGAGCTGGACATATCAGTCAGTGCTGCACTCCACCAAGCAACGCAATGTAACCGATGGAGACAACTATGTAGTTGATGGAATCAGAAGGAGGCACGGACACAATCCTCAGCAGTGAGGGAACGATTGAAGAGAAAGAGAGAGAGACGGTAAAGAAAACAGGAGTATTATATGAGGACGAAGTTGCAGGTATTTTTTAGAAGGTACTAACTAACATACTAACCTTGATAAAAAGCAAATTCGACAGTCGGATACATTACAGCCGCAAGGTAAGACGTTGCCACATAAGATGATTCTGATATGGATCAAATTGCATCTTGCCCGAGTTTGGTGTTCTAATTGTTGTGCAATTTGAACAAGCAGATCGACGATGGTGGTAATGACAAGTGGAATACACAAGTCTCATCTTTCCACAGCGGTTATTTTAGCTAGTAGGTGCCTATCTACTTCGGACTTCGGACAACCACACGCAAATCTATTTTCTTCCCACGTCCCAAAGTAAGCTCTATTAGGCTAGTTAACTAGACGCCGAGATACATAAATAAATAAATAAATAAATATCAGACAACCTCACACAAATCGATCTAGTCCCAAATTAAGCTCAAGAAGGCTTGTGTTATGGGTACTAGACGACGATATATATACTTATATAGATAAATATATACTTAAATATATAGGAACAACCATGACCCAAGCACAAATATTCGAGCTCATCACACAAATATTTGCCCTGGCCGGGATTCGAACCCGGGACCGCTGCTCAGTAGGCAAGTGCTTGCAAACTGAGCCAACCGCGTCGTCAAATACATAGAAAACATCCATGAGCCAGGAACAAATATAATAATATTTGCCCTTGCCGGGATTCGATTCCAGGACTATCAAACTTAGCTTATACTTCGACGTACGTAGCTTAAGTGCGGGGATTTTTTACTTTGTGGTTAACTTTTGCAGAAATATCAAAGTACATTAAAGGGTTCATTTTGACGCTGATAAGACCTCTATTCTATGTTTCACAATAAATCTACTATAACCACATGCTCTAGTTATCTTCAATGATAACTTGTCAAATGCAGCACGAATGGTATAAGTTGACGAAACATCGGCCATGTCACAACTACAATAGATGCGCTATATGGCCGATATATTACTCAAATCAAATATATGCGATATTCAATCGTATCTAGCCTTCGCTAAACATAGCAAAGTTCAATTTCCGACGTGAACCGAATTAGTAAAAAACAAGTGAAGGTCTCGATGCTCTAATTTCCCCGACACAAGGTCGGCCCAATAGATAATGACACCGTACCACTTTCTACCGTGTCAATGATAGATTGTTTGAAACAAAAGCACTCCAAACAAAAGAGACTCGAGCTAATAGTCAATTCGTTTCGTCTGAGACTTGGGTAGTAAAGTAAGCAACACGGTTGTAAGTGCAATTTGGTTTTGCGTTGATTAAAAGTGGTATGATTTTTATACTTCAATGAGCGCTTCTATAATTATTTCTGATATATAAAGATCGATGAAGGTTATTGTGATGCGATTGAACCCAGAAAATGCCTATACCCTACTATAGGTTTAGTCAAAAATGAGGAGGATGATTATTGAAAGCTAGTAGATGTACTGGCGGTTATCCTCCCGCCGTGAACCCATTTACACAATCTCACCTTTAAAACAAACACGTACAAAAGTACGAAATTAGTAAATGACATTTTTACTTTACGGATTTTAGTCACGTGGCCAACGGTCACAGAGTCATCAACGACATCAACGTGACTCAAGTTTTCATTACTATTTTTATATTGTTTACTGAAAAAGGAACGTTTTTACATATGGTTACGTCTGAAAATATGTAAACATTCAAATAATTAAACTACAACACAACTTCGCACAAAAAGGAAAATTGACAACTCTCTATTTTGCTTTACAGGAAGGTAAAAAGCATACGAGATTCCATTGGATAACACTTGTTGGCATACAAACCAATTGTTGGATTATCTCTGAATCCCTTTTGGGCCTTAGTAGGTTGACCTGGATCGCTTTGTTGACTTAATTTTCCTAAACGCTTTGTCCGAGTGTTTGGTACCAACAGCTCAGGCTTGTGTTTACGAGTCTCCCACTCTGCAACCGCGCCTGTTGTCGCAATTACTGATATGATGGTGCCATCGATCTCCCCATGATAGTACCAAACTGTTAGGGAAGATGACGACTCTTCGTATTTAAGTATATCCCTCCCTACTTACGATACGAGTAATCTCACAAATACTGAATGCAGCCCGAGCCTCATTAAGGACCTAAAGCAGGTCAGGAATCAAGAGGGTAACTAGCGCAATTAAAACTGTGCCATTTATAAAATAAACCAGGGCAGCAGAGCGCGTGAAAAGCGTAAGCGTTGACGTCCTAAGGAAAACTCGGCAATCGTGCAGGTTTTTTTATACATAAAGGGTGAAAACGTGTGCCACGTGGAAAGGAAATACAAAAGGAATTGTAAGTGACACCGAATACCCGGCTTTAGATTTGGAACTGCTGTTCAAAATTCTTTCCGACGAGAAATTTTAATGCAGCTGTCACTCACATGGTCTCTTTGGGCTTTACAATACAATACAACAACAATACTTTATTGCACACCAACAAGAAAAATATTACATAAGAAATCTTAAATGAAACAATGGTAGACAATAGGCGGTCTTATCGCTAAAGAGCGATCTCTTCCTTTGGGTAGCGGAGAAAACGAAATGAAGCAGAAAATAGTCGGTGAAACGCTTAGGCTTTGCAATTGATTTTATTACCCCTGCACTTCAAGAGCCTGCCAATTTTTTTTGACGTTTCTTCCCAGTCTCGGGTATATTAGGTAAAGTGCTAATATAACACAATGCGTAGGTACGAGTATGTGCTAAGCTTTTCCAGTCTTCCTAAACACATTAACATCTCCGAAGAGCATCTGGCGTTCTCCGCAAATTGAATTGGCCTAAACGCACAGCCGCTAACCAAATTTATGGTAAACGTAGTATCCGTATTCATTATTAAGAATTTCTGGTATTTTTATAGGCTACGACATTTAATTTACTGGTTAGTAGGTAAGATTTTAATAAGTTTTGAAAGGACGTTTCCAATCATTTGTATCCATTCCATAATTATAAATATCAGTTTTACACGGTTTAGCATTTAATCGATCGATAATCGAATTCCTGGTGAAATCATTGTCATAGGACCAGTAATATAATCAGTGCGATATACTGTCAAAATAATATGTTTCAATTATTTATTGGGTTTTACATCTTGGCCATCAAAAGAGACATTCTCGTTTGTAGGTTTGTGCTCCCGCATAAAGTCCGATTCGCTGATAGAGAGGTAGCCAACTCTTTTCTCTTTTAAATCATTACGTACAAGAAGGCTAGACAATTTTTTACTTCTTTACGGATAATTTCGAAGTTTTTCGATAAACCGCGTAGGAACAGTCGGACACTGCCAAAAAGTCCAACCTTGAACCGATTTCGATCCGCATGGCTGAGCGATAGAGCCTCCCAAATAAGACATCAAAGACGCAGATTTCCAAACACTTCACAAATTCGGCGACGCTACCATTTTATTGGTGTCAATCGTTGAAACAGAAGTTTATGCAATAAAACTGGATTCCAAGGATTCGTCCGCGTGGATTTCCTCCTACTCGTCCTATATATTTTATTGCGGAGTATATTTTCTGGAACTAATTTGTTACGGAATATTTGTCTACCCCTATATCACCTAAATTCTGAGTATAGATACCTACTTTACCGTGCAATTTCTATGTTTATATTTTAGTGTCTTAGTTTATAGGAAAAAAAACACCCGTGATAGACTGAAAGTAAGGTAATACCAACACCCAAAGGAACGTTAGCCCAGAAAGGTGATTAAACTGAAATGTACGATTTCAAGGCGACTACTGAAGTTTGCAGTAAATAGAACCCCTAATCAAGTGGTCAGTGGTTAGGCACTTATCCAAATTGGTGAAGGGATAAGCCCAAGGCTTACCCAACTTCGGTTATGACAATATTATCTTTGATTGGTCGTCAAACTACGGTTGAGAACAATTATTCTGGTAACTTTTGCTATTATTATATACCCTTTTGTGCTGTAGTGCATAATATGTCAACACCATTTATATTGTAAACAAAATGATAATAATAATAAGCATTAACACCAGTAAAGTTGTATGGTAACATTTGGTTTACGGTAATTATTTAAGCCACAAAATCGTTAATTTAATTACAGATTACTAGTAATGATTGTTAAATATCCGCTTTGTCCTACAGGTGGTGTAATGAGAAATACATCAGTTTAAGTACACTTACCTACTGCGTACACTGGCCCCACATGACTTTATACTGGATGAAGTGGTTTGGATTCTGGGATAGTTTTTTTCACAATTACTTCGTTAACAATTAATTCGTTACCACTACTTAGGTATATCATATTGAAAACGGCTATAAATACTTAACGTTAAACTTTTAAATAGGTACAGAGTATACGTTTCGACTCGTATTAGGAAACCGAATTTCGAAGGACCATTTCTAAGCTAGGTCAATAAAGATTTAAAATTGTAAGTTAGAAAGTATATTTGTATAGTTAAATAACAGCATTAAAAAACTTAACTCAAACTCACATTTAACTAATCGATGATTCACTGCTACGTGAAAAATGCCACAAAAGAAACACAACGAACTTGAAAACCCAAGTTAACTCATAAATTACTTATTTACCTTGTATGCGCTGCCTATTCCTAAACTGCGGCAAAACGGGTACCAGGCACAGTTAGTTAGTAACTTTTCACCACACTTAGTAAATCTAGGCTTCGAATTCCAAGTTCACAAAAACGAACCACAACACTGACACCACAATTTTCAAAATGGCGGATGGCGCGACTGTTCAGTTTGCGCGCCAAACCGCGACTGAGCTCTGCTACGTTTGCCCGGTAAGCTTCACCAATGAACAAAAGAAACGAGTGTAAAGACCGCACCAACTACATTGCTGCCCGCGTCCGTTGACACTTATGAACGTTTGAAGGGAAAGTCGCAATGGAAGTGACGATTTGTAGTTTTTATGTGATGACGGACAACGGAAAGCGAAATTAAAGTAACTCAGTGTATGGTTTTAATTAGATGTCGATTGGCAAACATAGCCGGCGGAAGTTCGATCAAGCGAATTATTATCTCATATAATGTGACTTCATTGCAATTTCAGACATAATTGCTAGTTCCTTTCAGATGAAATTAGATAACTTTGTTAATGTATGTTCAGGTCTAGGTATATAACACGATGTTAAGACATACATTATAGAATCTGATATATATATATATGCGTTCATCGAACAGCAAAGCGAAATGTTTCAAACAAAAACGTGAAAAGTGTCATCAAAATTCGGTCTATATATTATAGTAAATAAATAAATATAAATAAATAAATAAATATCGGACAACCTCACACAAATCGATCTAGTCCCAAATTAAGCTCAAGAAGGCTTGTGTTATGGGCACTAGACGACGATATACGTATATACATAAATATTTACTTAAATGTAAAAAGTAAACTCATGGTTATAAGGTATACAAATCAAAATGTCTGTTGCCACATTGGATTAAGTACGTTACACTTACACTCGCATCTTAGCAAAACGTAAAGGATGCTTTGTCACTTATTTATCGCGTGATAAAATCAACCATCATAGGCCCACATAACACATTATCGAATTTTGTAAATTTTTCAGAAGATTAGTAAGTACTTTTGACCAACTAGGGTAAAGAAATAAAATAAATAAATATAAAATAAATAAATATTAAGGGACAATCATACACAAATCGACCTAGTCCCAAACTAAGCAAAGCTTGTACTATGGGTACTAGACGACGATATACATAATATATAAATACATACATAGATAACATCCATGACCCAAGAACAAATATTTTGCACAAATATTTGCCCCGGCCGGGATTCAAACCCGGGACCGCCGACTCGGTAGGCAGGTGTCTACCAACCGAGCCAAACGCGTTTATTTTCTTCCTCGGAGCACGGAGTTCATAGGTATCGAAGGGCCCGTTGAACAACGGGCGCATCGGGTGTGTATTGAAGCTATCTCCAAAGACGCAACATTGTCTTTTATGCGAAGTGCGTTTTTTTATTTACCAAAGTGTTTTTGCAACTAAAGGAACATCTGTTCATCTTTGGCTGTTACACAAACTTTTGTAGCTGCAAAGATAACTAGCAATTAGCTGTATGCTTTATGATTCAACACTAATTAGGGACCGTTTAAAACTGGCAGGCATTACGTATGTTACTTGTTTCTATCAGGCTATTATCAATTATGGAGTAACAGTTCAGAGGATTAACATTAAGAGGCCTTATTCCTTGTTTTAGACATTTGTCTCTATGATCAAACATGTTGCATCTGAAATCTGAAGACTTTATCATGCTGTCCCTTTTATTCAAGTGAGTACTGTTGGCTGAGCTGGAGATAGCACGTAACGACCTGCAGTTTTAAATTTTTGGAGTTACTCTTAAGATTCTTATAGTGCAGTAAGTAAGTTTAGCCTTTAGACTTAACTTTGATATTTTGGTGACGCACTTTTTAGGGTTCCGTAGCCAAATGGCAAAAAACGGAACCCTTATAGATTCGTCATGTCTGTCTGTCTGTCTGTCTGTCTGTCCGTCTGTCCGTCTGTCCGTCCGTATGTCACAGCCATTTTATTCCGAAACTATAAGAGCTATACTGTTGAAACTTGGTAAGTAGATGTATTCTGTAAACCGCATTAAGATTTTGATGCAAAAATAAAAAAATAATAATAAATATTGGGGGCTCCCCATACTTAGAACTGAAACTCAAAAAATTTTTTTTCATCAAAAACATACGTGTGGGGTATCTATGGATAGGTCTTCAAAAATGATATTGAGGTTTCTAAAATATTTTTTTTCTAAACCGAATAGTTTGCGTGACAGACGCTTCCAAAGTGGAAAAAAGTTGGTCCCCCCCCCTCTAACTTCTAAAATAAGAAAATGAAAAATCTAAAAAAAACATATGATGTACATTACTATAAAAACTACCAACGAAAATTGTTTTGAACGAGATCTAGTAAGTAGTTTTTTTTTATAATTGAATACCTAACTTTGCACCTAATTTATATGGGGCGCTATACATACCAGGTGCAAACTTAACTTAACCACTTAGGGATGGAAAGTTTTGTACGGAACCCTCGGTGCGCGAGTCCGACTCGCACTTGGCCGGTTTTAGTTTTCAAAAGTAACCTATGTCCACCTCTAGGGTTTAAGATCTCTACAATGCTATCTCTGGGTCTGGGTTTATTAATGCGTGATATTGTACTCGTTTATAAAAAAAAAGTCACGTTAGAATCACATCGATTTATAGAGCTTTGGTTAGCCAACGTCCATGACCTAGCCTAGGTCACACCCGCACTGACCTAGCTTTGAAGTTTTTGCGTTCCTGTACAAGCTTTGGCCATTTGCTGTTCTCGCTTTAAGCCTTAATTCCTAATAGTTCTGCAAACTGAAACCGCAGAAGAAAAAGTTAGATATATCCCCGCTATCGTTTTTTCTGAGGGATTAGAAAATGGCTTTCTTTATAATAAGGATCATCATCATTATATCAGCTAAAAGACCTCCAAAGTTTGTCAAAAATGAAAATGCACCAAACATTGACGCACATATTATAAGGACAGGACAGGGCTAACACGGGCGCGTGGAATGTTCCAGCGCATCGGCCAATATAGTCAAACCACGCTAACTCTCCCAAGCAAATTAACTGACAAACCATACAAACCGACTCACTGTGTATGGTTTGACAGTTCATTTGCTTGGGAGAGTTAGCGTAGTTTGACTCCACCAACGCCGCGTTAGTCGGCGGCGGAAAGTCCGTGTGTCACTTGTTTTACAAATATCACAAAAGTTTTACAAATAGGCAAAAACTACGATACGAAGTTTACTTGGTTTCCTAAGTTTAGTTTGACGACGCGGTTGGCGCGGTTTGTAGTACAGCTGCCTACTTAGCCGACGATCTTGGGTTCAAATCCCGGCCAGGACAAATATTTGTGTAATGAACTCGAATATATGTTCCTGGGTCATGGTATCTATTTATGTATTTATATATTATTTATATCGTCGTCTAATGCCCATAGTACAAGCTTTGCTTAGTTTGGCACTAGGTTGATTTCTGTAAGATCGTCCTTTAGTATTTGTGACTGTTTTAGGGAAAAGGTCAAGGTAAGGAGTTATGAGTAGTTCCTTATGCTACAGAACATAAGCTATCAAAGTATTTACTTTGAAGTAACCCAACAACAACAAAATATTAACATCTTATTTTTGCATGTAAATGTATTTGATTGACTAACTGTCTGTGCTAAAACTTATAACTTATATGCATGCATCCAAATATTATATCCAACATGTTTCGTCATAAATACAAAATTAACATCCATAGCAACCATCGTTAAAATCTTACATAAATATTGGTCAGCAACAAGTTTCGTCCGAGTGATACAATATAATAATCCGCAGCATGCTTTGTCAATTACACATCAAGAGTCAAACTCCGGTTTGACGAGTACCTGTCAAATGTTCCAAAAATGCTAACCGCGTTGCCCTGCTGTATTGCCAGCGATATTTGCTGAACCGGGGGGTCACAGCCTCTCTCTCTCTCTCTCTCTCAAACGCTGTCCGATTTATTAATCAACGACTTGGCCTCTGAGCACCAGGGTCCACCTCTATTTCCACAGCCACCGGAACAAAGTCATACTTACACTGGCTCCAAGATCGAGTATTTGGAATGTTTTAATTTAGCTGCAATTGACTACCTGATTGATTTACCATCAGCTTTGAAATTTTAACCCACGGCCTACAGTTAATATAAGATTAAGCAGGATCATAAAAGACGCTCCGCCGCTATTACAAGAAATGCAGTAAGCGTTATGTTATGTATGTACCGCTTCAATGACGCCCGATTACTGTTCTAACGTGTTTCCTATTACGCTGGCTTCCTTATTGCAAATAGATTACTGCCGTTTTAACAAAAACTAGGTAAAACCGGCTCAGCTGTAGGTAGATGCGCCCTTCATGAGATACAACCTGGTGTCAGACGGACAGACAGACAGGCGCGGACAGCGGAGGCTTAGTAATAGGGGGCGTTTTTACCCTTTGGGAACTGAACCCCAAAAACAAATTTTATCCACTAGTTATAAGTTCGGAGAGTTAAAAGAGCGACTCGATCACTAATAGACATATATGACGAGGGGAGCAGGGGTTTTAAGCGTTGCCAAAACAAAAAGCAATACTTTCTTAATGGTTAATTTATGTCGTTTCAGGTGGTGGTAATAAGGTTTGGGGTGCTTCCTCTAGTCGCTTATCAAACAGAATGGTGGAGGCCATCCATTAGCTCCTATATATTTAGCTATCGCTTCCAAAACCTTTCAATCTCGGTGTTGCCACAATATAATTTAAATTTACCCTACCACTATTTTAATATGTATCTGGGAAATCATGACAGGATATTTTATTTCTAGACAACTTGGATCCATCCATTATGAGTTTTTAAGAACATGACAATAAGTATTTAATTTGACTGCTTTCTTTTAACAGGCTTCAAGATGTCTTCAATTCCACTAAATGTTACGTGATGATTCATTACGTGGTGCTACTCTAGGAGTGCTCCCATAGAAATCTGCTACAGATCTTATGATCTGTATATAATACAACCTAACAAATATACCTAAAGTAACCTATATATAAAAAGCCGAAAGGTTATGATGTAGGTCACCTTCACCAGACCTGATATCGTTCCCTGAAGGCTGGCAGCATTGCCTCTTTGGATGACGAGGCTCATTCGCTGTCCAAATTAGCTTCAAGCTGTAAGTTATGTATATTCAAAATAGTTTAGCATCTTCTAGATTCGACGTTAATTCTAAAATTACAAGTATCACTTTCAAAGAACCAAACGGAAGTTTTTATGAACGATAAGACATGTAATACTAGTAGCATAATTATAATTTATAACTGCGTTTTTATAGCTTCATTAAACTTAAGCGCCATCCATTAATAAGGCGTGTTACAGAACGTTTACGCAACACATTCGATTTACATAAAGTATTGTTTCGCGAAAGTTGTTTACGCTGCATTCACTTTTAAGTCTTAAAACGTTCTCCTAACATAAAAAAAAAAAAAAACAAAAAAAAACACATTTTATAAAACACTGGCAAGGTTGGCCATTCTCATTGTTTAATTCTAGCACAACCGATGCGTGCGCAGCTATGGGTACTACTGGCTACGAACGCGTGCCGACTTTGCTCAAATAAAAGCGGAAGGAGTAGATCGTGTATTTTTATGTATATGTACTTGCGTACGTACTCATGCGTACCTTGATTTAGGGTAGTGCTTCAAATATCACATTTCATTCGTTTTTTTTTACCTTAACCGAAATATATTGTTAAATGGGCGAATCATCTTTTTGACCGACACAAATATGTCCACAAAATTAAAACTCCCTCGTAATGTTTAAATAAAAAAAAAATATATAAATAAATAAATAATAAATAGTAAAGTATTTATTGACTCCACCACAAAGTTTACATTTGTTACAGTATAAATTCCTTAAGACTATTTATTTCTAATGCGGTGGAGACTGGTGCCCGAACTAGGCAGAGCCTGTATGACAGGTCACCAGGTCTCCATCCTTCAGATGTCTACAGCTAAGGAAATGTAGGATATACTCGTACATTATAAAAGAACATAGCAAACTGCAGTAGATAAACAAGGTAAATTAACAAAAAAATCTAGGAAACTAATTTTGGAATTGTAGGATATAAACTATAGTACAAACTAGCATAACGTCAGTAGATATACGAGTTGATTTACAAACAAATACATCTAGACATTTAATTTTAAGCTGTTTGTATGTGTATGTGTGTGCGTGTGTATTTTCACGATACGGGCTTCAAAATATTTTCTGTTTCATAGTAGTCTAGGGTAAGTAGCCAGGATTTAGTTATTGTTTTACAGGATTGTTTTGTGAGAGGGTAAGTGGATATTTTTGCATTTACTTTATTATAGAGGTAGCCACCTAAAAAACAGATTTTTTTTTGGGCGAAACGATATTTGAATTTCTTTGGGTGGCATATTTGATCTCTACGTCGTTTATTTGCCAGTACAGAAGGGTCAAAGTGTAATTTTGAGTGCTGTTTTAGTATGATATTCAGAACGAAAAGTTTGCGGACTGTGAGTACTTCACAGTGTTTGTATAGTTCTATTGTAGGGTAGGAAAAAGGGAGAAAATAGCTCACTTTAAGAATAGATCTTTGGGCTCGCTCTAATTGTAACATACAGGTTTTGTGTGCCCCTCCCCAGGACCCTATACAATAAGTTAGGATTGATTGGACCAGTGCAAAGTAAACTGTTTTATAACATCATTAGGTACTCGTAAGTTGAAAATTGCACCTACATAAATGGCATTTCTATGTTTAAATTTATGGCCTTTCAGTCTTTCAGAGACTATACAAAACAGTGTCAAGTAGGAAAACAACGGTTTCCATGGCTATGTAAGCCAATACGAAAAGAGCGTACTCCCACCTGCATGAAAGGCCGGCAAGGCACCTGTGACTCCTCTGGTATTGCAGGTGTCTATGGGCGACGGTAATCGCTTTCCATCAGGCGATACATTTGCTCGTTTGCCCTAAGACATAAAAAAAAAAAACGAGAACGGCACAGGCCTGCGCGCGGTGAGTAAGAGCGTGTTTTGGCACGCTTGGTTGCGAGAGTCCTAAACATTGCCTCGTCTGAGATCTTACGCATCCAACACCTCAGTTTCCGCCAGTTTTCCCTATCCACTGCGGACTCCTATATGGACACGGATGTTAAATGCTTTCTTGGTAACTTTAGAGACATTTTGAGTAACGCTAGGGACAGTCAAAAGTGTCGGTCAATAAAAAAAAATCGCCCAAATACAGTCTAGTGTCGTCCCTTTCTAATCAATTTAA
The DNA here is from genome assembly GCA_947623375.1 of Apotomis capreana. NCBI lineage: Eukaryota > Metazoa > Arthropoda > Insecta > Lepidoptera > Tortricidae > Apotomis > Apotomis capreana. The sequence continues at coordinate 4,677,670 of OX392501.1, forward strand.
GACAACGGGGACGACACTACAGTATTGCCACTTTTTAATTTCTACTGTTTTTGGTCAGACTGTACGTATACATTATCTTAACAGTAATATTTGGTAAATATGGTCAAATGAAGTAGGAACCAGACTTATTTATAACTTTATTTGGATCTAGTGTCGCAACGCTAGTCGCCAGTGACAGTCGGTTAGATGACACCAATGTGGTAGATGTGTGACATAATCAATCCTATTATAAAACTGCATTATAAATATTTTATAAAAATAACCTAGTTAAATAGCCAATTTGAGAAATAGGTTAAAAGGACACTGTATTTTTTTTGTATATTTCTTTTAGACGACAATGACACTAATAGAAGTGTGACATCATAGGATAAAAAACGCAGTAAACGTAATTGGTGCCACAATTACGATAGGTTATTGATTCTTAAATCTGTCTAAACATTATTTAGTATTTCATGTGATGTGGGGTTGCATTGGGCAACCTGAAGGGTCACTCCGATGTTCGAAAATTAGACCTTTGTATCGTGCCGTCCCTTCGTCAAATCTAAATTCGAACTTCGGCATTGCCCTTCTGCGGAACCCCTAGCAGCTTACCCCGATCTTCAAGTGCATAAGCAGACATCTTTAATAAGTATAAAAACGGTTTAAACTCACGTAAAATTGTCAGGCACGGCCCGTCATGTTTCAAACACATATGGAACTCTTTATCAGGGGCAGCTTTCCCTAGCTACGCGGCTCGCGGCCCACAGAGTTCCAGTATGAGTTCGAACCATATCGGGCCATTCCTGACAAGTAAGATTCGAATACTACACTCTTTCTGGATACCTCACTTGCTTGCCACTACATGCTTCGCTATGTACCAAGTACCAAGATATCGGATCTGATGAAGATATCTTGGCGTAATTTACGACAAACACATGAAGATGAACCAACACACGGAAAAAGTTGTCAAAAAAGTTATACAAGTCAGAGGAGCCCTCGGCCCTATAATCGGATACTATGCGAAGACGGAACTGTAAACGAAACTGGCCATCATACAGACCTGCATCCTACCGCTGCTGGACTACGGAGTGGTGCAACTACTCTCGAGGTACAGCGCAACGAACCTGTGCAAAATCGAACGCCAATATAGAATGGCACTGAAAAGTGCCGCACAATTACCAAGACGGACACCCACAGAAGCGATCTGGGAGATGGCTGACATCGAAGCCTGGCACCTACGTGCCGAGGACCTCAACACCAAGATGTTGGAAAATATCGCAAGATTACAAACACCAGATCTTGAAACCCCCGGCGACGCCTACATGGCGCACGGCGAATTCAACCCCCTTAGGGTGAATTACAGAATAGGCGAAATATCGTACGACTCCAATAAAAAAGTACATAGGCGATGGCCTATGAATAAAACGAAATCCCCGCGTCCCCTTAGAATAAGATAGTCTTTAAGTAAATCATTAAAAGCAATTGCGAATCAGTGGAACACAGCCAACACAGATCCATTAGGACATACGTTAGCTGACGCACTCCTACACGGCTCACCGGCCATAGGGACATTTATGTTATGTAACAACAAAGCAGGCAAATAAACGATATTCTGATTCTGATTCTGATACCAAGTACCAAGCCAGTTATTAAAACTATATTGTTCGCATAACACCACGTTTAGGTTTATTAGTGTGCAGTTTCCTGGTGCTTTACATAACCGCCACGGTTCGGCTGCTGTACTGATAGTCTATTGCCTAATTCTGAATCTAGGACCCATCTCGTCGTGGCTTTCTAAAATAAGGAACGGAAAATCTTGAACAACGTTTTCTTGAAAGCAAAAGATAAACTATCACACCGTTCACTTTGTTTGACAGCACGTCTGCTACTGGATTATCATCTCATCTTATCTCATCATCCGCTTATAAATCAACTCTTGGCTATATGGATTCTTACATGGCATGCCAACTAGGCTGATCTTAAACCCTTAAAAACATGAATTTAAAAAATACAATATTATAAAATATTATTTTATTTCAAATAAATGTTTCTATTTTTCAACGAGTAATTCATTTTTGTTTATGTAAGCTGCATTTTACACTATGCATTTAAGGGTTAAGGAAGTGGCGGATTTGCAGTCTTGGTCGCCTCAGGCTTCAACCATTTAGTAAGGTACCAGCAGCCCTTTTCTCAGTACATCATACACGATTGGTCGCCCTAGGCCGGGGCCTATGGGGCCTTTGGACAAATCCACCAATATCCCGATAATACTCCGTAGTTCGAAATTTGAAGTTGGTATAGAGCTGCCCCTCCTGCTCTCATATATCACACATTGGAGTGAAAGGGGTGGTAATATAAGAACTTCGGAACTCGAAATTCGGAGTAAACCCACAGTTGGGCTTCCGTCAATTCTCTCGCAGCAAATGATCACTTTAATTTGAAAACAGAGGTTGTATTCAGGGAAGCGAATCGTTTGCTACAAATTCCTTATCAAGCTTTCCATCGAACATCGTGCGTAGATCAAAAAGATAACATACATTTCTCCTCTTCATACATTTTTAATCGTCTTCACTCATGTCCGCTGTAATGGAAAGTGTTCTGTTAAACAGATCGTGAAATTGTATCGTTTCGCGTGAGTGTTTTGTTTTTAATGGTCATCTCGTCAACGTCCGAATTCGCTTTCGATGTTCAATTATTTATGTTACGGAGATCACAAATAAAGTGGAATACTATGTAATATGATAAAACTTATAAGTTATGAGTGGATAATTGGTCGATATGACTAAAGTGGTCAGCTGTCGGTGTCAGTAACGTGGATGTTCTGTTCAGTAGTTCAGTGTACGTACGCGCAAATGTTTTTTCGTTATTCGTATTAACCGTTATGATATTAATTATGCATTTTGTTTTTAGTTATACTTTTATTTATTTATCATTTTATATTCTGTGTGTATTCTAGCAGAATCATTATCTGTTTAATCTGTTATCTTTATCATGTTTCAAAAAACTTGCAATCGAACAATCGTAAGTTACCAATGTTCGTATAAGTGATATTGATATAGTACGGGATATTTGCATTTTGCTAGTGCAAGTCTGCCCCGACACGATAATTTATCATGTTATTCAGTTCGTTAACTGCTGTGTTTGATGCAATCCGATCTAAGTTTTCAAAACGCAGCATGTGAATGTCTGGTAGTAACTGTTAGAGGCTTGAAAGTTCACAAAATAATTATCAAAACGAATTTCCCGCTTACTTTATTCCTAAATGCAAACGAAAGCTGATTATTGTACAGAGATTCTCTTTAAATCCATAAAAATGTAATACGTCCTTTTGGTAGGCAACTCTTTACGAATGACGTGACGCCATTGTCAGATTATATATACGAAAGTTTGTACACGATTTGTGACTCGACGGAGTCAAATTAAGCTCTAATGGTTTTTTAATTACCTTAACAATTGAACCGTTCTCTCGAGCTACCAACTTATCAGACAGACGTCGAAGATCTTGTGACGACGTCATAGAAGCAGTTTTGGATCACGCTATATTTCTGTTACAAGTGGTTCACCTTTGATATGATAGAATTTTGAGGTCCTATTTTCAATGTTCTGGTTTGTTAATGGAATATAAATTTTCATCGGAATTATCTGTGCTATTGATTACTGAGAAGGCATTGCCTGACGCCCGAAACTAGTGCACCAGGTTATGACACCAACTGACCTAAATATTGGGGAGTATGTACAGTCGCGGCGAGCCTTTGTTGACAGCGGCAAGTGCCAGATAATTTTTGTTCATCATTGGACAATCAAGAACGAAATAATACAAACATAAGTGTCTAAGATGACCTGACTCAATCTTGTTATTAAAGGAATAGAGAATTTAATAGAGCAGAGATAAATCCCTCTAGGATTTCTAAGGGGGATTATGGATGATGAAAACTCACATGTACCAATAAAGGAAGTTATCGAAACCTTGACACATTATGGTCAATATGTGTATGGTTTGACAATGAACTGTCAAACCATACAAAGTAGGTCACTTTGTATGGTTTGACATTTCATTTGCTTGGAAGAGTTAACGTGGTCTGACTCTATAACTGGTAAACTGTCTGTACCTCACAATTCCTTACCCTTATCCCATTTATTTGGAGTCGGTGCAATATGTTTTCTTCCTCATTTTTCCCTATTACTCGTCATCTCGTCGTTTACTTCCTTCTTGTTCATATCATTCGCACAATCCAACCATCTTTTCTTTGGTTTTCCTCGTCTTCTATATCGGTCTACATTCATGCTTAACGCTTTTCTGGTAACTATCTGTACCTTTTTTTTTAATATACAATAAAAATGCAGTAAAATTATTTAAAAAAACATGTTTCTGGGTTTTTTCTCAAAATAGTTACTAAATTATTACATAATTATATGTTTACATAATTACACAGCTCGTGTTATTACCGTCTAATTCTTACACAATTCCAGCTTTCACAGAACCCCTTTGAATTCTTAATCTCGAGTGAATTACATTTTCTAAAAAGGAAAATAGGAAAGCCGTCTGACTCTGACTTCAAATTAATTTACTTAGGATCGTGTTGGGGTCTAACACTTTTTTTTCATGATTTAACGAAAGCGAATACCTATTTAAGATCAGAAATCAGAATATAAGGTATTTATTATTTTCTGAAAATTAATCCCTCTAAATAAGTTTACAATACAGGATGTATTTATTTAATTATAAACAATGATATAAAAACTAAAATGAATAGGAACTATAACTACATAACATAACTTATTGAAATCCCTTTTTTTATTAAATAACCTACCACCAGCCCGCACCCAGGTGTGCCCGGTTCAACCTTTCGCCTTTGTTCGCAGAAAACAGCGCGCGCTCATAACCAATACTAGAGGTGCGCACGCATCTGTCAGTAGTGTCGCCACGCCCCTCGACCACTTGCGTCGCATTTTATATAAACAACCAATAAAATACAATCGTCAGGCGGCTTTCATTCCGCGCTACAACGTACAAGATTTTACATTCTATTTCTAACCCTACACTACCAGCGAAGTTGACCGCGATGTTGGCCGAGGCAAAGTTGGCCGAAATGTGGGTTCCCGTAGCGAAGTGCCTCGCCACCTCCACACTATCATATTCGCTCAACTTCGGTCAACTTCGCGAGTAGTGTGGAGCCGCAATAACAGAACTTCAACTACCTACAATAAGAGAATGCAGCCACCACTGTCGTCAAAAAAAGCGTACATTAGAAGGAAGATACCGTCGCTTACGCCATTCTGTAAATGAAACACTATAGGATTAGGAAGCAATACAATACATCCAAGCATCACGATTAGTGAAACGTGATGACATGATCAGAGGAAACGTGAGGAGTCGGGTTACCAACAATCGACAATCGGGCTATGATTGCGAAACGTCAATATTGTTGAAGAGGAAGCAGATGAAGGGCCAGGTGCAAGACGACATTCCCTTTCCGGCTTAAATTTCTATCCCGTTCCTAAGAACAGTATTCGACCAAAAATCTCCATGTTGCTGAGACCGGTCTCGTCTCGGCTCGCACTGTTATACAATTATAAGATCTCATGCAGAGTCAAGCTTCTAACCCTACCTACACGCCCTCTACAAACCCTAACTCCACAAACTCTACATCTTAGTCAAAATATGTGACATGACAACGACAGAGAAAGAATTATTAACCCACAGAGCATATATATTGACAAATTACACCTATTATCTTTAGAAAAGTCGTTTAGCCTCAGTTTAATTTCTCTATTGGGTTTTAATAAGGCGAATAGGCTTGGTTAAAATTAAATTTTATTTCGATAGTCCTCGCTGTAAGGATGTACGAGTATTTGTATAGTATAGTTCATTAATGTCATTATTTTTTCTTTACCATGGTTTTTCCGAAATGATTTTTATTTGTCAATTTGACAGTTCTTTATAATAATGGCTGAAAGGATCTTTGCTTTCGATTCCGAGAACTATCGAATCATAATATTTGAATTATTCGTGTTCGAAAAACAAAAATTATATATCAAGGAGGTCGGGAACTAAATTTAAAGACAACAGCTATCATTATGCAGTTAGATTTAAAGTCTAAATCCCCACGCGGAAATAAGAAATCTATAGGCATTTGACAATCATGCCTGTTGTTAACCTTGGTTTACATTGAATTTTTGAATACTTAAAAAGCGAGCCGAATAAGGGAACTTGGAAAAAAAGTTAATCAAATCAATACTAAAAATAAAAAGAGCATGAATCACAAGGCTTATTGCACAATAGATAATGATATTGCACATTCTCTTATCATAAATTGTTGAGCCGAAACAATTTATGCAACGATATAATAAATTGATTTATCAAGTACAGAGTAATTAACATATTTCGATACCAAACTATTAGTTTCAATCTGAAACTTATCTCGGAAAATGTGTCCAGTGTATTGCTTGCAAGTTGCATGCTATCCTTTTGTACAAAATAAGACAAAGGTCAAAACGGCAAATATCTGAGGAATCAGATGGAGCTGCAAAAAACTTCCAAAACGGATTAAAAAAAAACTCAAATTAGGACCTCTCACTAAGCCCAACTTCTTAAGACATGTCCGTATTAGGTTTAACTTCATATAACCGACTGTTGAGTTGCTTTTGTTGTTTCTTCTCAACAGCGGTCTCCTCTTGTCAAAAGCCGGTAGACAAAGATATGTAAAAGTGCCATTGTGGCCTACTAACAGAATAAACTTTTTTTTTTTAAGTCAGCGAAACTTTTCATTAACGGAAATACCACGACTTTGGACGACCAGCGGCGCGACGAGCGGTTGAGCGAGAGATCTGAGCGCGGCGGCTATACGAGTGAGCGAGACACACCTACCGCGCACCGCTGCCGCTTTCGTGCAAAGTCATCTCCGTTAATAGTTCAAGGAGTCCGTGCGTTGCCCTCCATCATAACATCATGACTTTGGTACGAAGGGGGAACATTATTTATGGGGTCAGGGCTTCCACTCCGTGCAAATCGAATGTTAATATAGACTGCATACCTACTGGGAAGTTTTAGCAGTATTGCAATCCCCGGAATGACTGTGCTGACATACTAAAATGTATCGTTACGTAAACCCTATGCACAATATACGGGTGTAGGATAATTCCAGTTAATCTTTTTGTAAACATTCAATCACATATCAACCACTTCAGTCGAGTATACGTACATAGCAGTTATAAATATTTTTGTCCACTCATTACGCCGAAGCGGCTGAACGGATTTAAACAAATTTCAGTACAGGGATAGCTGGACATCCAAAGATGGTTATAGGATACTTTCTACCCGACTACGGTAAATAAACGTGTTACACGGACGAAGTTGCGGGCGGCATATTAATTTAGATACAATTAAATGTCGATGGGTGCAGGGAGGCCGGATACCGGATAGTGATACGAAGTCGACAAGCCCTTTTCACGGCTACGGCATGTATAGTGCTTTTCTCAACATATATGTATATGTAATGAAATTAAAAATACACCGCTCAAAAAACTACCGTGCTACTTTAAGTTGTATTGTTTGTTATTCGTACACCTTGAACTTAGTTAAGTACATAGAATAGAATAGAACAATTTATTTGTAACTAGCTTGTGCCCGCGGCTTCGCTCGCGTTAAGAAGTATTATTATTAATTATGTATAGTTTTTGCGGCTTTACTTTTGTTTAGCGTGTGTAAAAAAAAAGGGGCTTACAAAACTTCTTTTTACACAATATTCTTGACTAATCTGTCATTAGGCGCTAAAACTATCAAGCTACTGGGTGAACTTACTCGAGAGCAAGCAACATTAAACTGTCCATGAGAGAAGCAATGTTCTCTCAAGTCAATACCCGCAAATTTGAGAGTTTGCCCCTGAGACTTGTTATTCGAGATTGGTTTAATGATTCTAAGCCATGTTATAAGTTACGTCATGTTCTATTGTAAGATATTGAGGTTCTCTTCATTGATGAATAAAAAATGTATTATTCTGAGCCAGATAAACGTAATTCAGAATTCTGAAATGACTTATTATTGAAAAGCTTGAATGTATTTATTACGGATGCAGGAAGTTTCCCGATCATTACTCATCCCGTCCCAACGCGCCGCCCGCCTATAGGTACCGATTGACGACGATCGAGATGCCACCAAATACTACTTTTTTAATCTATTAGGATAACACGGGTCTCTATCCATACCTCAAAAGCAAAAAAAGAACCCCCTTATAGGATCACGTGTAGCTGTCTTTCAGTCCGTCTGTTACAATCGATTTGCTGCAAAACTACTGGACCTATTAAATTGCAATTTGGCGCAAATGCTTTCAAGAATTTTCATGACCACAAATAAAATTTCAAAATCGGTGGCATTTTCGCAATTAACGTCCCAACAAACCATAAAAATTACACCCGTACTCATATTTAGTCATTTCAACCCCATCGTACCCCAACAGGCGACCCGAATCCCGAGTCCAAATATGAACTCTCTAGAACCAGCGGTTTAGTATTTAGACATTTCAACCCCATTTCACCCCAACAGGGAAGATGGTAACTCACGTCCGCCACGTTGGATTTTAAAATCGTTGCGGTTTTCGTAATCAGCGACCCGATAAACCACAAAAACAACACTCATGCTGATTTTCAGACTTTGTCACCACATTTCTCCCTTTTAGGGGTTGAATTTTCAAAAAACCTGAAACACGTGTTTACTTATTTATTGTTAGAAATACTCCTCTGAAGTTTTGAATAAAATAGTCTAACTAATCTTGTTTCCCCATACAAACTTTGGAACCCCATTTCACCCCTGTAGGGGGTGAGTTTTAAAAACTCCTTTCTTGGTGCACCCCTACACCTTATAAGGAACCTACGTGCCAAATTTGAACTCTCTAGAACCAGCGGTTTAGTATTTAGACATTTCAACCCCATTTCACCCCAACAGGGGAGATGGTAACTCACGTCCGCCACGTTGGATTTTAAAATCGTTGCGGTTTTTGTAATCAGCGACCCGATAAACCATAAAAACAATACCCATGCTGATTTTCAGACTTTGTCACCACATTTCTCCCTTTTAGGGGTTGAGTTTTCAAAAAACCTGAAACACGTGTTTACTCATTTATCGTTAGGAATACTCCTGTGAAGTTTCGAATAAAATAGTCTAACTAATCTTGTTTCCCCATACAAACTTTGGACCCCCATTTCACCCCTTTAGGGGGTGAATTTTGAAAAATCCTTTCTTAGCGGATGCCTACGTCATAACATCTACCTGCATGCCAAATTTCAGCCCGATCCGTCCATTACTTTGGGCTGTGCGTTGATAGATCACTATGTCAGTCAGTCAGTCAGTCAGTCAGTCACCTTTGAGTTTTATATATATAGATAAACTTACATTGTCAAACATTCAATTATTACATGTTCAGTCTTAAAAAATAAAATAAAAAGTTAATAATACTAAAGTGTCGAAAGAAATAAAATAGATTTGAAATTGTACTTACTTAGTTAATGATGTATCTGTATTTCTCTAGTTAAGTGAATTTTATTCTTTTATAGAAATAAATTCTTAAACCATAAACCATAAAAATATAATTCAGCTGTTTAGCCTATTCATGAACACAGACGCCATGCTTATAAAAAATTTACTTCCCGGCCTAGGCTTCAATTTTGTATGAATTTCTTTTACTAAACGTGATGCCGCGTCCACATGCTTGGCAAACAACGGCAAACGACGTAGTTCCGTCTCACTCTAACCTATAACTGCGTCCTGTAGGTTTGCCGTGTGGCATGATACATCGAAACCCGTTATAATGCAAGTTATGATGCCATTTCATTGCATGTTTCAGAAAAGCTCTTAATAACTGTGCACATAAACAATTCAGTCCAACACCGATCTCATCATCGATCGATCGCACCATACGTCACCGAACTATTAGCAGAACCGATATGCAAACACGGGAAGACCTTTAGCTGGCGAACGGATATTGCCCTGTAACTTGACACGACCTTTTCACACCAACTTAAGAAGATCTACGGACTGATAAAGCCTTAGAAAAGTCGCTATACTTTAAGTGGGTGGCGTGAGGTCTTCGTAATTTGGCCGGTTTGCAATGTCATGGCAATGGCCGCGTGAAGCATCATAGATCAAATTTCTATTTAAAGTAATCCGATTAAAGAGTATTTATATGGTAGGTAAATTGCCACGTATTTGTATGAGATATTGACGCTTTAAAAGTCATGTGCTATAAAAGCATTATTTCCTTACTTTTAATAAGCTTTTATTTAACTTTCGATACATGTATGTAACTATATGTATGTATATACCTATGGAACTATGTTTGTTCGAGTGGAATCTTGCAACTCAATTTTGAAGCAGATGTCTTTAATCGATTGAGCTGAAATTTTGCATACCTACTTATCTTTGATCACGATACAATAATATGTTACCATGGGGCTGGTCTGATGATGGAGCCGGAAGGTGGCCCTGGAAACTCTGTAATAGATAGAGCAATTTAAACCGAGCAATTTTGACCGAGTGACGACGAACGCGAGCCGAATTTGCCCGAATAGAAGCAAAAGACGGAGCATCATGATACGGTACGAGTCATAGCGGCGCGTAGTGAGCTCGCTCTCACATAAGTAAATGTGTTTGTCCTAAGTAGGCGTTGAAACGTTGAATGACTGCATACGATAACCTCTACTTAGTATTCGATTAGAAAATGATCTAAGGTTGCTAACTCAGCTAACAGTATACAAACTTGAATAGACGTTGCTCTTAGAAGTGAACTTTATAACCTGAACCAGCAGGAAATCCAATGCCGTTACGTCACAGTGGCGGTAAACACAGAGACTTTGACTTTCAGGCATTGAAATCTGAAAACCCCGTAGTTGTTTTCATAGTATAGAGTACAAATTTGTGACAAATTTCGTAACAGTGATTTTTGGGTCCATTGCAAAAAAAAAATGTACATGGTCCATATTGGGCTTTAATTAAAACAAAATTAATTGATTCCTTTGTGTGACGAAAGTTACCCGTACATTTTGTATGACTAACTTTCGTCACACAAAGGAAGGGATCGTATTTTATGTTAACTAAGCTTTTAACTATGTACAATTTTTTTGCAATCGACCCTTTTAGTTTAAATAATTATATATAATAAAAAAAGTTTATCAGTTGCTATTTATGAAGAAATTAAAATTCATACGAGGTATTTCATCAAATTTTCAGGCATCACAACGCATTTGCATCCCTGGATTTTGTTTAATTTTACTTCGGTTCGTATTGTCCGTGGATCCCACACACATATAGGGTTCTTAAACATTTCATTATCAGACGCGCGATCGCTACGATAAATTCATAATGCCAAATATTGGGTATATGTATAAAAGCAAGTTACTGCATTAGGTGACCTATGTATAACTACGTTTACAATATTCAGTTGATTACAAAACAATAGAGTACTAGGCTGTCGGGTACAGTACGCCGATCGGATGTCATTTGACTGGTTCAGGGAAAACAGTGATTTATATGATATGGGTAGTAGTTACACCGCTGCTAAGGAATACTTGATCTAGGACAGTCATCAAAGAGATTTTTAGATAGATATATCTGTTTTTTTTTGTTTCAAATAATAATCATTTATTCAACAGTAAATAATGCATAATACAAAAGTCAAATCCGCAACACAGGCATCGTCAGAGAGAATACAAAATCTAATCAGCGACATGCTTCGTCAAACAACACACCAATAACGTGACATCAGCAACAGGCTTCGTCGAAGTTATAGATCGATCTTGATCTTGGAAGGTGGAAAAGGACTTAAAAAGGCCCACCCCGAGTCGCACCTGGCCCAAACGTTCCCATCACACTGGCAGCATCAGCTGGCTATATCTGTTTGATTAAACTGATCACTAGAGTGTACTGTATCTGCATTTTCGTGGAATATTTTCCTAGATTATTTTTTCAGGTGAATCTGACGGTCAACTATCGGATGGACTGATTATCTCGATTTAAAGCTAAGAGTTAACCAAGCAGTCTTGAAAAAAAAACAAAACAAAAAATATTATCAGTTAAGTATATTATCTGATATACTTAAAAATATACTCGTTTTTGTCAACGGCTAACAAAATATTAGAGCAGAAAATTGCATGGATTAACGATTGTATAAGAATTATACCTGCCCAAAAACAATACAATGTATACTATTCAAAACTAAAAAGGAATGCGGCATGGAAAAACTTACAGTTAGTTCCGGTAGACGATAGCGATCTGAAACAAAACAATACGCATTAAGCATCATGTAACAAATCAAATATAAATCACAAGATTAGCCTAGGAGTCTGTAATGCAGACCTGTGGTGGCATTGTACCAGCTAAAGGGATGACCCGGTGTTAAACTTCATTTTTCGATGTTTCTGGTAACTGTCAAGGAATTTTGATCGTTTCTGCGATTATTTGCGCAGTACTGGGTTAAAAAGTAGACTATATGTTTCGATTGATTCTCTGCGAACTTCATTTTCGCTAAAGTAAATAGGCGCAGAATGTTTTTGTATTGTATTTTGTCGGGCAAGGTCGTTTTTAGGGTTCCGTCAACAATGAACCCTTACAGTTTCGCCATGTCCGTCCGTCTGTCCGTCCGCAGCTTAGCTCAGGGACTGTGTGTACTAGAAGGCTGTATGACAGCTGCTAGCTAGGGTTCGCCTATGTCGATAAATTCAACTACCGATGCTTTTCCCATATGCTATGTTCTCCTCCACTTCGCATCTTTGACATCTTTATAGACTCGGCTAGATCAGCAGCATGGGTTTTTGTGGCCATAGTTGGAAAACTACATCCACTATTTTTATCATTAGCGACGGTCAGCGGTTTTGTTTCTATGTAATGTTGCAAGCCGTGTCGAATGGTGGATAATTGGCTGGCGGAGATTTCTTCCGGCTACCGACTTCGAGTCAAGGGCGTTTGTCGAACGCGGACTTTATTGGTGAATGTGACCATTACATTTTTAATAGGTCATTGACAAAGAATATGACTGGGTGCGCTTACTCATGATATTGGATTTGAATCCGAAAAAAACACGAATTCGTTATAAATGCCATGTTGTCCTTTAACTTCCGGGACTGAAGACCAAGACATTTGGAGAACTAAAATATTTCCAACTATATTCCATTCTTTTTTTTCCTAGTTTTCCTACTCATATATTTAACACAACAATGACAAACGAAGATGACAGCCGATGTGATATTTAGAAGTCCACTTATGAGTGCCCAGTCATAAGAAATTCTCAAGATGACGCGCAGCGTATATGCCTTTTTTATGATGTTTGTCATTTATAAATCAATTCGATTTTTTTACGCATGTATCCCCTAATATTTAATTATGAGATCCGTGAAGAAATAAGGGAACATCTAAAATTTATAAGCGTTGGTTTAGAAATTTATGTTTTACAAACCACCTCGTTTTCGTTGAAATAGAAAAAAGTAATTGTTTCTATTTAAAAGCTATTCACAATTACGCTGATTGGCTGTTGTCTAACGTCAAGGTGGGAATGACGGAAAGCTTCTGAGTTTCCCCAAATTGTAGCTTTTCAACTGTTTCTAAAGTGAATTTACGGCCGTTTTTAGTTTGTTGGTTAAGGTTTTTTTTGTCTATTGTCTCTTGTTTTTCACATAGCAAAAGTGTAAGTGAAGTTTATTTTAAAAGTTCTAAGTTCACACCAAAATTAACATGGCTCATTATCATATTCATACCTACTTATGATGTCGTTCAACTTTATAAAGAAGAAATTTATTTAATAATTAACGTGTTGTGTACGAAAATTTGTTGTTAAAATTCCATTTAATCTATACTTTTAAGTTAAGTTTCTTATTGAATATTATTAAACAAATGATCAGTACTTAATTATAAGGCGTAAAATAAAATAAACCAGTATCTAAATATATCATACTCAAAAAGGCGTGTGAACTGTGAGTGTCAATAAGAATCATGATTAATGTGTTAATTGGCATTGGCCGTGAAGTGAGGCCAGTCGCCTTTTGCTCTTATAACCCCAATAAAATAACAGCGTAGTGTTATGACGTATAAAAAAATCTGCCGCCCTATGACAGTTGCGTTTATAATGCGATAAATAAATGACAAGCATCCGATACTTTAGGACATTTGAGCATGGATGCTTTATCGTTTATAACATTTGTCGCAAGACCAAATGTAGCCATCATAGGCCTATCTGAAACAAAGTCCAGGAAAGTTCTTTAAACACCAGTACGTCTAGCATAACTATTACACGCGACTCTTTGTCACGCGACAAATACTTTCCTTTCAATACCGTGCGAGCAAGACAGAAGACGCTGAGTCGAGCGACAAGCGAAGTCGTGGCAAGATATGCTAGCACCACTGCAGTCATGCTTGCTGTAAGGTATTTTGCGCAACACCAGCCGCAACTCCGCCTTCTACTGGTTTGGGCAAATTGGGCACGCGCCACTCAACGACTACGTTACACAAGCAACCAATAGAAAACACTTCTCAAGCGGCTTCTGCGATGATCAATAAGCTTCTCTTGTACTGTTTTATTTGTCCACACACGCTCCAGCTTTACGAACGATATGTTGCACGCCACGGCACTACAAGATAGTAACTAGACTAGATTAGTGTTGCACTCCAATTAATTGTTATTAGCAGTCGTTACGCAAACGCTTATGAATAATTATCCGTAATCAGGTCGTTAGCGACACGAACCAAGCTTGTGAGAAACTGTTACCTAAACACACAATGCTGGGCCGATGGAATGGTCTGAGAACATGTTACAAGATGTCATTAATTTGTAGAGGAAGTGCAATCCATATTCGAAAAACATTGTGATAACCTCCAAGTTTGCATTATCTCGCTTTTGGCCATGTTATCGGATGCACCAGTTTTTCCTATTGGAGTTGTTTTAAGTTACATTAAAAAGTTGTCATTTGAATACGTCTTACTGTGAGAAACTGTTACCTAAACACACAATGCTGGGCCGATGGAATGGCCTGAGAACATGTTATTAATTTGTAGAGGAAGTGCAAGCCACAATTCGAAAAAAACATTGTGTTAACCCCAAGTTGGCCATGTTAACGGATGCAACGGATTTCGCTATAGGAGCTGTATTAACATGAATGAAAATATCTAAGTAAAAGCCCAAGGCATCACATCCCACGTTTATCCAAAGTTTCAATTATCGTTCTTTATGCAAGGAACTAAGCATTGATGTAACCTGTATCTGTACACACACAAGTTGCCATTAGGGTAAATGTCACAGGCAAAAGACAACACGCCGCAAGCCTATTAGTAAATCAATCAGCGGCACAATCCCTGGAGATACCCTGTTTACATGTCGCTCTTTATGTTTCATTAGTATTCCGATTGCTTGCGAGGTTTGGAGTGCGGGTTCTATTTAAGGTTTGTAAGTGCGGTTTCTATTTAATGTAAGAACAAAATTGTATTGGTTTTAGGTTAACCTATGATGATGACCTCTTCATCGGGTCGGATGACAGCGACTTCAAGTTACTACTTGCTCGTAGGCTCGTAGGACTCCTACGACGACGGGCGCGGATATGACTCGGAAAACCCAGTAAATATCCGGTCACAGCGCGCGCAGTGGAGCTCACCACGGTCATTGTAGTTGTAAGCAAAATATGGCTTCGGACGCGCCTTGCGCTCTTGACGTTTAAGATCCAGCGCTTGGACACGTGATTTGCCCTAATCGAAGTGACCATTATGATATTTTTATTCGCAATCAGATGAATATGTTCTTTGTACTACCATTAAAATAGATAAACACCTAATATTACGTGATATTAAGCGTTTTATCGGGCAACAAATTCGAAGTTTTATGGCTGACTCGTAGCCGCCATATTGCAAAACCGCTCCAATTCGCGCCAATAACAGATAAAGATTAGCGTGACACCTTGACTTGATTCGCATACTTTCCATTTCAAGCCATTCGACACACGTGTGTTTTCATATTTATAAATCGCTTTGCGTACTTTCAAATTGATATGTTTACGTAAAAGTATAAAATAGATTTTTATATTTCCTTAATTGTAAGTATCAGGCATAATGGAAGACAGTGCAGATGCAAGTCTTAAAAGGAGACAGGGTAAATAATTACTCGTATGTATACTATTATAAAATTCTAGATTTATATTGAAAATCAGTTTCCTTTGAAGGTGGTCATGATTTCAGAAAAAATATTAATAGCGTGATGCAGGATCTTCATTTGTTTTGTATAGGCGCGCGGCGGTGGTAGCCTAGTGGTTAGGGCATGCGACTTTCAATCCGGAGGTCGCGGGTTCGAACCCGGCCCGTACCAATGAGTTTTTCGGAACTTATGTACGGAATGTCATTTGATATTTACCACTCGCTTTTCGGTGAAGGAAAACATCGTGAGGAAACCACCTAAGCCCAATAAGGTCTAGTTTCCCCTCTGGGTTGGAAGGTCAGATGGCAGTCGCTTGCGTAAAAACTAGTGCCTACGCCACATCTTGGGATTTAGGTAGCCGACCCCGATTGAGAATTTATTCTCAAAAAATGGGACAAAGGCTAGGAGGATGATGATGAGGCGCGCGGCGCCATGCCAATCTGGCGCTCCTCTGGTCCTCGCATCAAGCCGAAACAGCAGGACAAATTTCAATCAATTTTGGCACAGGGATATCTGGACATCCGAAAATGCTTATAGGCTTTTTGTCCGTCTACCTACTATTTAGTAGTAAACTAAAACTCAAGACGTACTTTTTTAAAACGCCGAAACATTACCGTGTGATGTGGTATAGTTCTTTTGTCGATCCACCGCGATCCGTCTACTCCATGAAAGGTAATTAATACAAAATGTTCTTACACAAGTTAAATCGAAATCGTGTTAATCCAACAGTGATTGACTGGCGGGTTGCGGTTCGGTTCTGGCTCGCTAGCCAGCGATAACAAGCTTATTCGTTTATATGTATGTAAAGGATATAATGTACTTAAGACTTAAGACATTGATAGGGAACGTGGTGCAAGAACAATAGGTGGCAGCACTGTAAATGTCAATTGCAAGTAATGATAAGATGAAAGATTCAGATTAGCGGTACCAGTTGGCGGCACCTTCGTTGGTGCACATTCCCTATTAGGAAATAACAAATACAGGCTAGCAACAAAACAAAAGAAAGCATCGGTGGAAAAAAGAACACGATACTAACTAAAATTCATATTTCGTCAAGTTGAAGAGCAACTTGACCTTTTGGCGAAACACGTTGGAAAAATTTCGTATTGTTGTTAATTATTCACCAACAGCCTCCATTTCAGCTTGGCCTAAAAAAAATCGTATGTGCGTATTGGGATGTCCGGTTGTTCTCGCCTAGAAGTCAAATTTCTCAACCATGTCTCATGATATAATTTATTTGTCTATTACTTTTTTCGATTTTTTTATAAAAAATGGCGGATATATGGGGTCGAAGACGTGACGTACGTCGTACAGCCATCCACAATATGATGGCCCGAAGACCTGGCGCGCTGTTGCGCGCCTTCGACCCCGATACCGCCAAGAGCTCTAAGCTCATATGGTGCCTCTGCCTCCCAATCTCCGGCGGAGCCAAGACGGCTTGCCGAGGTAGAATACGTTCAGCGTAGCCCTCCAGTGCGTGTTTTCTAAATTGTCTCACTTATTCAACGGACTACAGTGTACAATACATCGGACACAAAAAGCTGTACGAGGCGGTTTGGTAACACAGCTGGTTAATTTTCAACGGTACGCCGCGCACAAATTCGTTTTCAATAATGCAATTATGGAGCCGACTTTAATTTGGAGTGACTGTCTGGTCACGCCAGAATTCTGACGATTTATTACGCACAATATAGATGTTTGCAATGGAAATGGTTGTGGTTACGACATTTACGGGCGTAGAATACGTTGCCTGAACCAATTTTAACAGAAAGGTTAACATTTTTTTTCTGCTTATGATGAACGTGGTGTTTTATTCCATTGATTGATATCTATTTTAAAATGGATTAATCAAACGCTTACCAACTCGCTTTTGGCTCGCCCCGACATGGCAAGAGATATCGGTTCAAATCCGGTAAGGTGGTAAATTTTTCATGGTGTTTAATCTTTGTGTCTAGAACGATTAACATTTAAATAAAACAATTTAAACGGATAATACCGCGTATTCATTTCAGTTACCTTTGTTAGTCAACGATTGAGTACGGTAACTTTTAAGTTTTAATTATGTGTTCAAACCGCGGGAGTATAATGTGTTATACGGTAACTTTAGTTATTCGCGATGTCAATCGCGGAAACCGCAGAAAATATCTGAACGATTAACGTCGCAATTACCGCTGTCAGCACATAATAAAGGACGTCAGTAGGTTTTCTTTTTTGATTCGCAAAAACCGCTTGAGAATATGCAACTCGATTGTAAACGGCGACGTGACACAAGCAAGACACGTGTGTGACGATACGAATGGCAACGAACGCACGCCGATTTTAAATGAAAAAAGGCGGAAGGTGGAGCCTGTTACCTAAGTATGTGATGCGTAGGCTGCTAGAGCGGTTCATGATGGGGTGTGAGCCCGTCTTTCTATTATCATAGATCGCACGCTTTACCATTTAACTTCTTTAAAATACCTTTTAAAAAACCAAAAAAGGTAGCGCTAATAAACGACACAAAAGATTGAAATTTCTGAAATAAAAAACATAATTCAATGAAATCAAGAGCGGACTTTCTCAAAAGCTTTTAAATTGGTACATCGCTGTCTCAAAAAAGGCAAAGCTCTGTGGAACTTGGTTGCAAGTTGAAAGAAAATGGAAAAGTTAACTATCTTAGTAAGTCTGCAACAGTTGGTAACGAGCTTGTCTGTCTGAAAAAGGCATCTTATCCAGTTACTGAGGTCTTTTCCCACTGGGATTGCTTTTGCAGTTACCCTCTTTTATATAGAGTTAAGCGTAATCGGTATTCAAATAGCTTATTTATTTCAGCATCGTTTCAAGAATTATAGTTTAAAGCCTTAGGTCGTTTTCACCCACGAGAATGACCGCTCCAGAAAATTTACGGACATAGAATAAAGACGCGGGTGAGAGCGACCGAGGCCTAAACAGGCATAACGAAACATTTTATTTGAGGATGACAATCGATTCTACTTTTTATAGGGATCAAGTGTCTATATGGGACTAACTACACTTAGACTGAACTAAGTCTGAAATGACCGTCAAAGCTTAACATTCCTAAGGAGCGCTAAAAACGCTCCATACAAATGGCCACGTAATCCACCTAATCGAGACGTTATTATATGTTATGGGTGCCAATATTTGTACGAGGGTTGCCTTTTATATTTTGGGATTTGACTAAACCAGTGCTGCCATCTGTCAAGTGACATTTCTGTAGTATAATTTGAACCTTTTGGCGGCAATATAACCTTAAAAAAGTTTTCGCGCGATCACATTTTGTTTTTTTCTGTCGGTTGAAAAATAATCGTAGCGGACAGTCATGGAACTGAGCGGTGAACATTTTCGTGCGATAATTTTTTACAATTTTAAACGCGGCTTAAGTCAACAACAGTGCGTTGATGAACTTAATTTTACATTTGGTGATGAAGCACCGTCGAGAACGAGTGTTTATCGATGGTTTGCGGAATTCAATCGTGGCCGCTGCTCGCTTGTGGATGAATTTCGCGAAGGTCGTCCAAAATCTGTGGTTGTTCAGAAAAACATTGAAGCTGTGCGTGAATTAATTCTGCAAGACCGTCACGTGACCTATCGGGAGATAGAGGCGTCCTTGGGCATTAGTGGGACCAGCGTACACACCATATTGCACGAATTTTTAGCAGTCAAGAAGATTTGTTCGCGATGGATTCCACATAATTTGACAGGTACTCAAAAAGAGGCTCGTGTAGATTGGTGTAACGAAATGCTTACAAAATACAATAGCGGGGCTTCAAAACATGTGTATGATATTGTGACAGGTGACGAATCGTGGATCTACGCATATGAACCCGAAACCAAACAGCAGTCCACTGTATGAGTCTTTCAAAATGAACCGAATCCCACTAAAGTTATTCGTGCACGAAGCGTTTCGAAACAAATGGTTGCCTGTTTCTTTAGTAAAACTGGGCACATTGCGACCGTTCCTTTAGAAAAACGTAGAACGGTCAATTCTGACTGGTACACGACCATTTGTTTGCCAGAGGTCATTGAAAAAGTCAGAGAAACCAACCGCCGTAAACGGATTATACTCCACCACGATAATGCGAGTCCTCATAAGTCTGCATTAACTTCCAAGTTTTTGGACGCTCAAAACGTCGATTTATTGGGCCATCCCCCGTACAGTCCAGACTTGGCCCCTAACGATTTCTTTTTATTCCCTCATATCAAGAACAAACTACGAGGGCAACGATTTTTGACCCCTGAAGCAGCGGTTGATGCGTTCAAAATGCACGTTTTGGAGGTGTCCCAATCAGAGTGGTTGAACTGCTTTGAGAATTGGTTCAACCGGATGAAAAAATGCGTAGACTTGAGAGGAGAGTACTTTGAAAAGCAATAAAAACTTTTTTATTGCGAAATAATTGTTTTTTATTTCTATTCCCAAAATATAAAAGGCAACCCTCGTATGCAGACAATAAGTAATTTGCCATTTTGCTAATTTCAAATTTCTGCAATTTCGTCTCGCGAGGTTTACAAGTCACATACCCACTTGCCTTATCTTTCCCTATTTTCATTTATTTGAATATTTAGGTTAATGTGCAAAAACGGAATTTACCTAAACAATAGTTGACTTCTTGACACCATTTTCAACACTTCGCCAATTATACATAACACCTTGAGAGTCTCCTTATCCACCTATCTTCTCACGCCATATTGTGTGCATTGTCTATCTCGCATATTATATCACATTATGAGAAACTAACTTGTGAATGACCTCTGCATTGATGCCGAATTTGGCCTCGAGTTTGGTCAAATAATGTGTGTGAGTTTTGATGCAAAATTCTAATCATAAATCAATTCTTTCCTCCAGGTTCTCGCAAAATATTAATACCATAAGAATAGGTACGATCTCATTCGATTCAGCGCAATAAATTACATAGAAAACTACACATAATTCCCCCCTAATTTTGTTTGATTTAAATTACCCTTCAACCTGTACCGGGGAAGGGGGTAGGGCCCCTAAATTTTGGCAGAACTCGGCAGATCCTCATTTCTAGTGGCGAGATAAAGTAATAAACAAATTTTCATTGATTTACATATTTAGTGTTACTTTACCTGCACTACACTAACTATGCAAAGCCATTTGAGTGAGGAATTAAATTGACTAAGTATAGTGAGCTGCAGAATTGCATGGCCCATTTCTGAACGAATTGATTAATAAATGCAGCCCATAGTAGGTATATGGTACCGATAAATGGTGTAACGACACACATTTCGATTATTAGGTACTAACTATTCTAACTGCATTAAGTTATATTGACTAGTTTTTATTTACCTATACTTAGTATAATTGCGACATCGACATCCATGTGCTCTGGCACATCGCTAAAGAAGACATAGTGGTGATATTTTGAACAGATGTCATCTAAATTCTCAATTTGTCAGCAACTTCATTCACAAACTGGCACTGTCAAAGATTCTCTCAATGGTTTATTCTAAAACTTTCTTCAATAACTTATTCCTTGGTTGAATGAGTTCTCATTGAATTTACTTAGAAGAACAAGTTTTAAGTTGGTGCTAGAATAGATACGTATAGATACGAATACATATTTATGGTCTTTCTAGGCCGATTTTAGGGTTCGTTAACCAAAGCGTGCTAATGGGACCCCATTACTAATTACTAAGCCTCCGCCGCAGTCTGCCTGTTCCTCTGTCAAAGGGGCTGTCTGTATCTTTCCAGCCCGTAATAGGTAAAGATTCCATCAGATAATGAGTATTAGTATGGCCGCTATATCACAAAAAAGGTTACACAAGTAAGGTTAAGGCGACTCCTAATCCCAACGTCCTTGAGGATCTGGGCGGAGCCTAACGTTATTCCCCCCGCCGACCGTGCGCCCCCGGAACATTACTTCGTTCATAATCTCGTTGAGTGGCGTCCAAGCAGCTTCATACACTCGCATAGTCCGAGCGAGAGTTGAAGACGAATAAACCTTATAATATTTAAAGGCATTGAAAAATCTCGAAGTAAAATAAATCATTTAAACAATGATATAATTATTGCGGATTACTAAATATCTATTTACCCACTACAGTAGAATATTAAAAATTAAATGCGTTAAAGCTATTTTCCAAAAAAATAAGTGAAATTGGCCATTTGGAAGTCTCGCATCGAAAAATACTTTTTAGTTTCTTTTGTATGTGTAGGTACCTACCAAAAATAGTTAAAATGCCGACAAGATTCTTGATTATACGTGTAAAATCATGCAGAAATAAAAAATATCGTTTTTTAATAAAAAAAATCACATCGTGACCCAGCGGATGAACCGATATTTTAACATAGTAGTGGAGGCACAGATTTATCCCCCGGGTCATGCTGCTCTAATGAAAAGATAAACTATAAATAATAGTGCGAACAATTCAACTTTACCGTTGGAAAACGGATTTACGTCCTTTACCTACTTATATTATAACAGTGATAGTTTTTTATGACTACATTAGTAATGTTCTCAGATTTTCCCCTATACTTGTTGATATTGACGATATTTTACTAGACGAATTTTTTGGCTAATTTCAATGTTCAAGGTCAATGGATACCCTATAAATGTTAATTTACTTGAGTGTCAAAATATGCCGATTCTGGAAAGGAGAACTTATCAAAGCGATATTTTTGGGGATATTGAGTTATACACACTGTTGGGATCGGCAGATTTTTCTGCATCGAATGGGTTGGGTCTCGTATACATCTGTCTGACGACTTTTGTGTCGCTTATCCCGTCGGTGATTTAGACAATCTCTACTTTTTTTTCTACTAAACGACTTGATTTTTGATGTTTTTTTAGCAAAATGGACATTACATAAAAAGTTTTTTGCATAATCATGAACGTTAGAGCTTTTTTACTTATTTGTCAAAACAGATCGAACAACTTGGATAATTTTTCTTTATTGCAACTAACCTTGCACTTGTTGGTTAACTGTTTTTACCTGATCGTAAAATATATTTTAATGTCGTTTGAGGCATTTTACCTATGTCTTTATGATAAAATTAACATAAAGGTAAATTATGACAGAAAAATTGAATGTGATCCACTGCAATGTAAGCAGGACTCGAACCTGCGACCCTAAGTTTCCGGCGTAGTGCTCTACCAACTGAGCTCTCATATCGTTACGTCAATCATACTAAATCTTTGATTCCATAATTCTTCGCTACTGGAGCGCCCTCTGCGTCATGTGTATTTAAAATGCTTATGCGCATTAGCCAAAAAGTAAAAATGTGGTATTTCCACATTATTAAACAGAATCGATATAAGATTCTATAAAAAAAATAACATAGATTAAATTACCTGATTGTCGTATCTTAACTATTGGCGTTTATCCAAATTTACCTGCTTTGATACTATGAAACCATTGTCGCTTATCCTTTTTTACCTGATATGACTTTGATCGACTACTGTCGCTTATCTTGAATTGCTTGAATGACAATTGAGTCGTATTTGTAGCATAGAATGTACTAAAAAACAAATATTTTCGTTAAATTGGTAGTTAGGCAACTTTACCGGTTCTGTTTTATAAAATATCATTTATTTATTATTTATTTTATTTTATTATCACACATTTAGTAGTAATTCAATATATTTATAAAGGCCGTTAGGCCGCCATCTGCGGTGTAAATCTGTGTCTGTGGCGCTAAGGCATTACTTTGGACTCGCTTGATGGACCCAAACGCCATCTCACTCAAACAGTGTCTTACGAGACGTCACTTATACCACACAGAGTTGTGGGTAGTTTTGTTATTCTTGTTAGGATAGGATATTATCTCATTGCAATTGTAAAACTTGAAATATCACGTAGTTCGTGATTTAAAATTCCTTAATGAGTACCGAGTGACTGCAGTCTCGAGAACTCTTGTGCTGTTCTCATTAGTCATAGCTATCGTTTGCTACCATACATTGGTCTAGAACTACTGGAAATCTTTCAGCAGATCACACATAAAAATTGGGCAAGTGCGAGTCCGACTCGCGCATGAAGGGTTCCGTACCTATACATATATATATAATCTATAACAACTTTGTTGTATGGGAGCCCCCCTTAAATATTTATTTTATTTTATTTTTAGTATTTGTTGTTATAGCGGCAATAGTAATACATCATCTGTGAAAATTTCAACTGTCTAGCTATCACCGTTCTTGAGATACAGCCTGGTGACAGACGGACGGACGGACAGCGAAACTCTAGTTTGTCTCTGAATTAAAAAACACTATGACAGCTGCCAGAAAACTTCATTACCGCCATTACCGGGTAATATTTGTCGTAATGTGCGACTCCTGAATGCATCATGGAGGCTTATGATATGTGGCTAGATAAAGTAGTGTATGTAACTGTACATAATTAGGCATTAAAACACTCGTGTGATGTTATTATGAAACTTGCCTTCGGCGCGTTTCATAAACCCACACTCGTGTTTAATACCCTTCATTATGTACAGTCACATAAACTACTATTAGTACCTACTTACGCAGCTACTTATTATTTCGAAATTACCACCATTTTTTTCAATACAATATTCAACATGTTTACGTGCGTAAAATTGTCTCTGCGAGTCTCAGTAATAGGGTCCCGTTTTTACCCTTTGGGTACGGAACCCTAAAAATTGATAAAATTGAAATTTCACGTGATATCTGATGAATAAATCTTTAACATTTCTAAAGCAGTTTTTTTTTTGTATTTGCGTAATTGGACCATAAGTTTTTGTCTTAGAGAACTTTAAATGTCACTTCATTAATTTTAATGTTTGAAAATAAATATTTTCCTCTAATTAAAACATTAATCGTGAGGCTTTATTGTACGATAAATAGATTTTCATGTCTGAAATATTTCCTACAAAGGCGATTAGATAATTTTTCTTGATTTATTTCATGCTGATTTATGCACATTTATATATTTACCTGACTATAAAATGAGCATGCACATATATATTGTTAACTGTGTTGATTGTTGTGTAATAGATTATACTATTTTACCTGAATAATTTCTCGGGAAACGTGTCGTTTAGATAATTTTACCTAATTCTATTTTGACGGCCATTTTGCGTAAGCGACGCTAAATCCTAAAATATTCCATTAATAGACAAAATAACAAAAGCAACATGTAAAAAACATGATATTGTTTATATAAAATGAGCATCGTATGCACATAGATATTGTTTACTGTGTTGATTGTTGTGTAAAATGTAGATTATACTATTTTACCTGACTAATATCTCGGGAAACGTTTCGTTTAGATAATTTTACCTAATTCTATTTTGACAGCCATTTTGCGTAAGCGATGCTAAATTTTAAATTATTCCATTAATAGACAAAATAACAAAAGCGACATGTAGAGAACATGATGTTGTTTATAATTATAAAATGCTTCATTTAAAAAATAGGTCCACAGAATATTTAATAATTTTTTATTTTTTTGAAAAAGTTCGTAGTTTTTTAGATCTCCTGTAAAGTTAGCTCCGTGTCTCTTGGATAATTTTCCTTTCCAGCGTAGATACGTTTTTTTGCGGCATAAAGAGCCGTATCTTTTTTTTTACGTTAACTTAGAAGTTCGATTTTTTACAGCTTCAAGGGACTGTAGACCAAAGTACGACCTAGGTTTATTGGTCTGTGGGGTTGAATTAATAAAGATCATTAGACGTTATCATACTTAAATATCTGTATTATCAGATTTTTTTTACTAACCGAAATACCTAAGGTACTCTAATATTACACAGAGAAGGGCCCTAAAACCCACACCAAAAGTGTTATTTTCTGGGAATCTGGTGTGGGCCCATGACTGAGAATATCTAAGTATCCAAATGTGTCCGGGAATGCTAAGCAATGACATTTTTTTTTATAAGTACTTAAAATTAATAGATACCTAAATACGAAAAAAAAACAGTTGAATTTAATTCTATATGAAAATGAGTGCTTTTTGTTATGTCGCATAGCGTAGTCGTGTGAAAAAACGAACTACACTCTCTTAAAATACACTTCAAACGCACGAAGACAGACCGCGGGATCATATCATATCATCATATCATTTATTCATGAACAATTTACATTGTGTTTGAATTTTAAAATCACATTATAAAAATTACACAGTATTAAATTACACAGTACATAATAGTTGATAAAAGTAATTGTCAAAAATAATATTACCTAGTTTAAGTTTTCAAATTAAATGTCAGGGCAGTTTATATAAACATGCATTATATTATAATTATTGATAATTAAAATTGGATACAATGACAAGTATAATGTGCTAAAGTTAAAATTGATCATTGATAAAGTCCTCAACTGAGTAGTACGATTTTTCTAACAGAAACTTCTCAAGCCTTGCATTGAAAATCTTACTATTTGCTATCGTTTTGAGCTCAGACGGCAATTTATTATATAGAAGCACCGATTGAAAATACGCCGCGTGTCTGACTACGTTAAGCTTCGGGACAATATTGCAAGCTATATCCTTTCGTCTTGTTGCCCATCTTTTTTCTCTGTCTTTTATGCTTTCCCATTTATTAAGGTGCTTTATTAAATCTGTGAGTAGCACGAGGATATAGAGGCATGGCACAGGTAAGATTTTAAGATTTAAAAAGTGATCTCTGCAAGATTCGCTCTGAGGGATGCGTACAATAGTGTGAATAGCCCTTTTTTGCATTTTAAAAATAGCGTCCACATTGTATTTATAGCTATTTCCCCATAATTTGATACTATAGCACAGCTTGGATTCTACTAGAGCATGATATACCATTTTAAGTTGCTGAATTTGTATCACATCTCTTAGGCTACGAAGAGCATAGCAAGCAGCTCCTATTGAGTTGGTCAAAGCCTGTATTTCATGTTTCCAATTCAAAAGCGCATCAATATGGATCCCTAGGAATTTCACTACTTCAGTTTGCAGAATTTTAACCCCATTTAATTGTATATCTAAAGAATCTGAATTTTTTGTGGTAGCCTTGAACAACATGACACTAGTTTTACTAGGGTTCAGTTTCAAATTATTAACCGCAAACCATCTGTTAAATAGCAATAGAGCAGTATTAACTCTGTCATTTAGTTCTGTCATATTTTCTGCTGAAATAACAGCATTAGTATCGTCAGCAAACACAATTAAGTTGGTATTTGGTACTGAGTTGGAGATGTGGGGTATGAGGTCATTCAGAAATACTATAAAAAATAACGGGCCTAAAATCGAACCCTGAGGGACACCTCGATTTATAGTAACCATTTTAGATTGGACTACTCTTTCAGTACCATCTACCACGGATTTCAGTTCAACGTACTGTTTTCTGTTTGTGAGATAAGACTTAAATAATTTTAGTTCCTTGTTATGAATTCCATAATGCTCTAGTTTACTCAACAAAATATTATGATCAACCGTGTCGAAAGCCGAACTGAGATCTAAGAACACGCCAGCAACTTTTTTCTTATCATTCATTTGAGTAACAACATCATGAATCAGAGTATTAATTGCTTCACTTGTACCAATACTTTTTTGATACCCGAATTGGCGGTTATTGAGGACATTATTACGAACAAGATGTCTCTGTAGTCGTACTTTTATTAATTTTTCGAATACCTTAGATAGGACTGGTAGCAAGGATATAGGTCTGTAATTCAAAGGATCACTTCCTTTGCCTTTCTTAAACACAGGCAATATTCTTGCAACTTTTAACTGTTCTGGAAACATATTTAATTCGAAGCAATTATTGTAAAAACTCGCCAGTGGTTCGGATAGCAGATCTAAATTATCCTTAATAACGGTTATAGGTATCTCATCATAACCTACCGATGATTTCGGTTCCATAGCTCTCACAAGATTGTAAATTTCAAGTGCAGTAACACACTCAAACACCATAGACCGACCAACCCTCTGAGTGTTGTTTTTAAGTAACTCTGTCGACGTTAAAGTGTCACTCGAGATTGCTACGCTACCAATATCAAAAACGCTGGAAAATACATCCGCCTGTTCTTGTGGATCATGTACAAGTTTGTCAGTTTTAAGGATCAAGCTGGTCCCTACTTTAGGCTGTGACTTATTTCTATGGGTATTTACTACTTTCCAAATTTGCTTTGAGGATTTGTAAGCCTTATTAATTTCTAATTGTACAGCAAACCTTTTTGCATATCTTATAACGCGTTTGTAAATTGATATATACTCTTTACTATACTTTTCTACTGATTTGTCACAATTTATTTTATCTCTAGTATTTAAAAACCTATTCATTTTACTAGCAACTTTGATTCCTTTAGTGATCCAAGGAATCTTCGGATTGCTTAAAGTCACCTTCTGTTTCTTTTTTTTAAAACAGTTCTTAAATAACTCGCTTATTTTCCTTAGAAAGGTGTTAATGCCAATATTGTTGAAATTTTCTTTAAGCAGACCTTGTCTAAAAGCTAATTTATTGGCGGGACTCATCACGCGACGCTCCGTGACTAGCACAGGTTTATCATTTCTAACTTCAACCCTTTCTAAGACCGTTTCACAGACTAACCCTGCATGTCCATCCGCTAAACCATTATGATCCACTAAGGTGTCCAATATACACTCCTGAGATAGATTACAAATAATATTGTCAATGCAAGACTCAGATTCATTTCGTCTGAAAGTTGAGACGTTTATAAGTGGCTTGAAATTAAAACATTGCAACAGAGATAAAAATTCATTCGATTTCCTATCACAATTTAATAAGGTAATATTAAAGTCACCGCATATTATGCACTTTTTATTGAATGTATATTCTAGTAACAGTTCTAACCTTTCTAGAAATTCATTTAAATTACTATCCGCGGGACAACGGTAGCAGCAAATTATGTAAGCATGTGTTTCACAGTCTTTGACTCCACAAACTTCAAAACAATCTGCATTGTATAAAGTTTTACAAAGAGGAATTTCTTCTGTTTTCCTATCTGAGCGTACTAATATAAGACTGCCACCTCTTTTTTTACTAGTTCGCACGTTACAAGAAGCCATAGTGTATAAGGTCATGCTGAAAAGAGGTGCTGTCACCTTATTTAAGAAATGTTCACTAATGCAGACATAATGGAGGTCTTTAGTAGCATTGCTTAAATATATCAGTAACTCATCTTTTTTATTCGATATGCCACATACATTTTGATGGAAGATGTTGAGGTAGGCTAAGTTCCCCACCTCCCTCGAGGAGAGAGGGATGGCACTCAACCTTGAATCAGGCCTAAAAAATCATCATTGGATCCAGTTTTTTCAGAGAACTGTAATTCCGTCGGTGCGAACACTCTGCTATTAATTTCTGGCAGGTATGTTTTTAAGTTATTGAGAATCTGAGTTAGACCAATGTTATTAACTAAGCCTGACCGCCTCCAAAACATCGTATTGGAATATTCTAAGCTTTTATTCGAGTCTAATAGAAACGCATATTCATGTTGCAAAATATCTTCATACAAGATTGAATTGAATATTTCAATTCGTTTGTTAAATAAGTGACTATATCTATTCAATTTGAAGGTTGGAGTACATATGATAATATTGGTGTTTGTAATAATACTAAGCTTGTTCCTAATTAAATTGACAGTTTTTTTGTAGTCATTTGTCTGGCGAAAGTCGCTATGGCCAATCAGAATGATACATAAATCATCCATGGTAAAATCCTGTAGTTTTTGATCAATTCCTTCTAATAGCTGGTGAATACCTCCATGAGAATACAGATGATGACAAATCTGATATGATGTAAAAATGTTTTGAGCCTTTTTGAGCACTGCATTATGGTTGTTGTTGCTCAATAAACATAATTTGCGCGGAATTTCAGATTTACTTCTCTTTTGCTGTTCTGATAGCGGACTTGACCTGAGTGACTCATTGGCTCCAGACTTAAAAACTCCAAGTTTTTTTGGAGTAGACGAACTCGTCGGTATCTTTGGAAGAAGTATAATTGTGTCGTTGTCGATATCACTGTTCTGCAGCAACGAAAAGGCGGCATTTTCATTAGGTAAACTCGATGTTCTTGTATTTTCCAATATCCGACATACAACATTGGAACGCTGTGCACTAGAAGTTTTTAAATGACACAATTGGTTGATTCTCCTGTATGTTGGAGTGCATGACATTCTTGAGAACACTTTCGTAGTATGTTGATTCTGTTTGATGATATCTGTAGATGTCACAGTCTTAAATAGGGCAATTTTTTTCCTGTAATCATCATTTGAGTGCCTTAGTTCTATGATTTCCAAGGAAAGTTTAGCAATTTCATCGTTTGCAGAGTTTAATTCAGTCTGCAAGGTGCCAACTTGGTTTTTGAGGTCCTTTAAAAGAGATATTTCTCCCGATGATGCATTTGGCAGGCTATTTTGACTGCAATTTAATTTACTTAGAGAGCATAGTAACATGTCATCTGAAAAATTGAACCTGTTTCTGCGTGTTCGTACCGTAACATTCTCATATAAAGACATATTTATCACGCGAAAAATGTTTAGCGCAAATTGTAATAATCAGCGTAGGCCTATTTTCTATTGTTCTTCATTTGCCGTCGGAACGATGATGCACCGGTGGGCGGAGCCTGTTACGTTCTCGTTAGAATAGTAGCTGTCTCACTTGCACCTTGCACTTAAAATGCATGCGCGGGAGTCAACAGCAATCTATTTTACTTTATCACTCCCGGGAAGTAACTGCTTCACGTCACTAGATGGCGTTGTCAGGAGGATATTTGTATTATCACTTTATATTATTTATTATAGTTTTTATAAGATTTCAGCTTAGTGCCACTTTTGTTGTGAACACTTACACTTTATGTCCAATTTGAAAGGTGCAGTCCAGATGGTTTCTTCGTACTGAATCCGTATCACTAAGTATTTGAATCACAAGCGTAACTGTTCGTCTGAATTTTGAAACTGCTTTTACTATCACTTTTTCTAAGAATCATTTGTCACGACCAATTCCACTATTAGTTTGATAGCTTATCTTTCCATTTAAGCTAATTAAGAGATACTTCATTACGATTATATATATATAAAAAAAGTAAACACTACAGCTGATCTTGACATGGGCTCGGTGGCGCCATGATCCGGTACTATAACAATTTTCCGTAACTAGATGGATCGCGAGAGCAAGTGACACAGCCTTCCCCTTCGACGGTTAGATTTACACTGAGCTCGCAGCCCGGACACGGCCGCGCTCGCGGAAATTCAGTTTTTTTGATGCTTTATTAGACCTAATTTCCATTTTACTAACTTTTAAACAATACGATTAAAGATCAATGAATTGTCAATGTTCTTGCGAAAGAGCCGTGTAAATATCACTTGTAGTTTAGAAGCCTTAGGGAATTGAAAATTGAAAACGACCCTATTTCAACACAATTTTTTCCATAGTAATTATTGCTTTAAAAAAAAATCCAACTATAATTTTTTGGAAGAAATAGTCAAGAATAACACATATTTTTTTTCAGATTTTTCCGTTGGCTAAATTACGAGCCTTAGGACTTTAAAAATCACCATTCCACGTACGGAGTCGCCTTAAAAGTAAGACAAAAAATAATTGATGGTAGAGAACCTATCGTACGCAAGTCCGATCCGCACATGGCCAGCCTAATTGAAATTCGAATAGTCTATTATGGCCGCAGGTTGTATTCTAGAAATAGTAAGGCTTACCGTCCATTGTCATAAACTTTCATATTCAAAGTGATATAAACAAAAACTTAAACAATTCGATAACATTTTAAGCCTCTAAGCCGTTCTCGGCTCCGTTAAATTAAATTTCTTGGCAAGTATTAGTGGCGGTATCGGGAGCCGGGAACTTGGTAATGCTCCCTAAGTGGGGAGTTCACGGCTATGAATAAATTATCGCGACTCTTTAAACCGTAAATATCCCACAATTTAGCAATAGACGGCTACCTGTGGTACAATGTATAAATTATGCCGAAATTAACTGCGCCCTGCGATGTTACCCGCTCACCCGACGGGACCACAACATATTTTGGGATAAAAAGCAGCCTATGTGTTAATCCAAGGTGTCAGCTACCACTATACCAATTTTTATCAAAATTGGTCCAGCCATTTAAGCGCGAAGAAGTAACAAACATACACACAAACACATAACACACTCACAAATTTTCGCCTTTATAATATTAGTGTGTAGACATGTAGACATATTGAAAGGAGAGAGAATGAGAAGAGAATCATAAGGCGAAAGTTTACCTAGAACATCTTAACGGACTTCCAACGGGACAACCATTATACCACGAGCTTCCTAAAATTGGCAACCAACTCCATCATAAAGTGTATAGTTTTCTATTCTATTCTACGTAATATATTCTTGTTTAATATAATCGTATATTAACGTTTTCGGTTGCTTTATTGCTGTTTATCTCGAACTTAACTGACAAAACGAATAAATCAGGTTGTAGTATGCAAATTGTACCTGCCTCTACGAGTGATTGCAAAGTTTTCCGGCCATAGCTCAGGGCTGCCAAACGACTCAAATACTGACCTGATATATGAAACAATAACAATCAGTTAGATCATTGAAGGCTTAAAATAACTCAATATATTTACTGTAGTCTTGTTTTTATCGGCGAATAGGTGATTCACTTGATGTGACGTCTGATAATTATGATCTACTTTTATGTTGGGTCCCAGTATTAAGCGGTAGATTTTTTGCTCCGTAGTGCACTTTTTTATGTTTCGTTCAATTGGTACAAAATCCGTTGGGCCAAACCGAACCCCGTGACGTCAATTGTAATTGGAAAGAAGGACGAATCTCCGATTGTTTGAGCCGCGTGGTTTCGTCGACATTCCGGTCTCAAGATTATTACGATGTTATTACCCCAATGGAAGAACAAGAATGCTAGAAAATGTCACTAAATTAATATGAGACTTCAGAGTGTCGTTTGAATTCATAACTTTAACCTGATTTTAACCATCATCTGACCCAACATTTGTTGATATAAGAGTGACGAAAAAAGTGCCGTAAAAACGCTGTATTTCCGCCCAGAAACGATATTAGACCGAAAACCCTGGCACTTGTTCTTGTTGGAGACCAGAAGTCAGGGCATTGCGCCTTTGCGCCGTAGGAGGTTAGATTTCTCCAAGAATAGGGTTAAAATTAAAAAGCCCTATAAAGAGGAGGCGTTGGACATTGATTTACATAGAGGAGTTACCTTTATTATTGCCATACCCCGAGGTTTTGGGTGCACTAATGATTTAACACTCGACCAACAGTAGGCGTCAAATCATGCGAGCAATTTAAAGTCCGGGGTATGATTATTAGTATACCTTCAATTGAGAGCAAGGCAGCCCTAGCCTAGGGCTAGGCAGCTGCGGTACCCGTTTATCTGGACTGCGGAACGGGTCCGAAGGGCCGGCCGCGGTCCTTGAACCTCGTGTTACTGGGCACCGGTAAGTCTGTGATACGACTAAATAGGCTTAAACCGTGATAGGGATTTAACACTCCACCTACACAATTTGTGTGCATACCTGTATACCAGTGTTGTGTATACCTTGGGCATATCAACTTTTTGATATCTGTCAAATTTTCTGAACCCTGACCAGAAATATATGAGGATGCGCCATATTGCGGAATTTTACTAGAACTAATTTCTATTCTATTCTATTTTTTTAAAAATGGCAACCGGTCACAGTTAAGCGACCATTACTGCCAATGTCTCGTTGCCAATCGCACTAGGCGACTAGATAGAGGATTGATACCACGTTGTACGGTGAGTTGAAAAAATCGTGCTTTTTGTAAAGTGATAGCGATTTACAAAAAACCACGCGGACTATCGGGCCTTGACCCAGGAAGGGCTATGAACGCTTCAAGTTGAATTCTTCATTAGCTATTCACTCATACGTTAGATCACTGCACAATACGCTATCAATACTACACATTGAACAACTAAAATTAATTAATAATGAACAACTAAACTTAAACGCATGCGGCCATCTTAGGACACGAACCGGAAGTCCCGCCTAATTTCTTACACTGGCAATGATTTTATGATGGTTTGTCAACAATGTCAATGTCATTCGTGGTGATTTCTTTAAAACACATAGGAGACGGTAGTTAGTCCGTAAGTCTGTATTTATTTTGTACATTTTAATTACGGGGGTGGCATAGCGAGGTCTCTAAAACCCCTAGACTAAATAAATGAAAAAAAAAAAAAAAAAAAAAAAAGTATTTAAAATTATCCAAAGAAAATGTCGAAAACCATTCACGTTCGTGAACGTAAGATTATAAATAAGGTTTACACGTGTTTACTACACGAAAAACAGACAGGAAAAGAGTGCATTCAATTAAATGATATTATGAGGTTAACATAGTGGAACTGACAGGTATATAAACTAATGTCATTATAGATAGTGGGTTGTGATTGGTTGCAAAATTGCTGCCATATAAATCTTATAAATAGCGCCCTCTTGACAATCCTCATATATTTCTGGTCAGGCTTTACTTTTGAATATCTCCTGCGTTATTGAATAGGACTTTCGAGTTACCAAGAAACCGGGCTTCTTATTGCGGCTCCACACTACTCGCGGAGATGACCGAACATGACAGTGTGGAGAGGCACTTCGCTGCGGAACCCATACTTCGGCCAACTCCGGTCAGCTTCGCGAGTAGTGTGAAGCCGCAATGTTATAAGTATTTTTTTATTAGGTTAAGCAGTTGGGGCATTGAATGTTTTTACGTACACCGTAAATTCAAACGTACAAGTCATTATTTAAGGGTGACATTTTACAACGAAGTATAGAAGTTGTGGGCAGATTTGTATCGATCAAAAAGTCAATATGCCCACTCAACAACATCTTTCGTTTAAGAAAAAAATCAACACGCTGGACCGGTAATCCAGAGGTACCGGGTTCGATTCCCGGTCTCTTCTGCCAGGTTAAGCATTTAATAAATGTTTCTATGTGCTTTAATCTTTGTATCAATGGTTTAATAGAAATAATCAAGTCAAATGAAGCTCTACACGAAACCATAGTACGAGTACGTAAGTACGATCTCCACCGCAATGCACCATCCATCTCCACCTTCCGCATTGTTTGGGCGAAGTCGGCGCGCGCTCGTAGCCTGTTAGTATAGGTGTGCACGTGTTGGTTGGCCTAAAATTAAACAATAAGAATAGCCAACCTTGCCAGTTTTATAATTTTTTTTTTAATTTATTATGAGTTTGGTTGCTCTTTGTTGATGACCCCGATAAAAGTGTATGAATCTTGTATGTTCACTACATTTAAGCGATTCAAGTAGTCAAGATCTGTCCAAGGTTGCTTATTACGCGTGAATCCTTTATAAAAAGTCCAATTACAACATCCGCAGTTACATCTTTGTAGCTGTGTTTTGCTCTAGTGTAGCGCTTCGTCTCTTTCCCCCGTTGTTATGGTAACGTGGCTTGCATCAGATAGGTTGTGGACTGGTGCTTAGCCAATTATAGACCACACTGTACTCTAGAAGATTCACGATTAAGATGTAATAGGAACGATGTTTTTTTGCTTCTCGGGTAAAAATACAAACGGACAGAAATGACGACGAATTAAAATTGACTAAAATTTTATCAGAGATAACAAAACAGCGACAGCAAGGAGGTAAGAATAGAGAGATTAGGGGGTTGTTTATTTCCACACTGCCCATAGACAAACAGAGATACATAAAGATATTGGATGGCGTTCAGGCAATAAAACAGCTTTAGAACGCCTCTCGAACATCAAACGCCGAGAAATTAATCCAATATTTATTTGATGCTTTATCAGCAGTCGGGCATAAACAAACAACCGAACAACGAAAGGAGAATAGGCAAAAATTTATGAACCTTGGGACCACTCTTTAATAACAATAAGATATAAGTATTTGGATAGGTTACATAAATATCAGTGACATAGATTACCAGGACAATTATGATAAAACACCACGCTTTATATAAATGAAAGATCTACTGTCTTCTTTTTGTTTTTCCTTTTTATATATTTATATTTTTTTAATTCCGAATAGCTGTATCAGCAACGCCGTCGTATTGTTATTCCAATGAAAAATATATATTCAACAACATAGATCTTATTGGAGGGTGGTCCCATCAGATTGGGACCTCCTTAGTAGGTATTCAACTCATAAGGACTCGAAAAAGATGCGAAACCCAAGCATTACCGCCGAGATTACAGCAGACAAGGAAAGTTGAATAATGATTACATGCGGAGAACAATTTCCCGGCAATTGATCGGTTGCATGCAAACTTGTAAGACGCATACATTTCACTACATGCTTGGTGAAACTAAATTGGCCAATTAAGTATACGTTAGAGTTACTATTATTACTGCTCTTAGCATAATCAGGATGATACCTAGGCCTTAGCACATGCTGGACCCTTAGCCCTTAACTTGACAAAAAAAACGAAGGTCGATCGTTCAAGTCCCGTTAAGGTTGAATAGAGAGCTAAGAATTCTCGTTCGAAATAAAATAGAAAAAGATGGTCAAAGAGTTTGTTACATCCTGGTGTAGATTGCCAATTTAAGGGCTAAGGCACTCTATTATTGATAACCCATAAGTACTCAATAATAGAGAACCTACATTACCATAGATAACGTTTATTTTTTTTCACTGAGTCTAACGTCATCTATGGCATTTCTTTTCAATAAGTAAAAAACAGTGCATTTTATGCGCGCCGTGTGCGTTATGGTAAAGACTGAACTGCCTTAGAGATTGTTACAAGATCAGAGTACATGTGGACGACTGTATGTTCGTTACTTCTTCATGCTAAAACGGCTGGGCCAATTTAGATAAAATTCGGTACAGTGCGTGAGCTGTCAGAATTAGATTTGCGTTGTATTCCCATCTCGCTCTCTACTACGTGATCCAGATAAGTACCTCTCAGTTTTTTTTTTTATTTTTTTTTTTTTATACTACGAGTTTTCGCCTAAAACCAAATCGCAATCTGTGAGCTCACGGTATAGAGGTAGCTGACACCCTGAATTAGCACATAGGAACATGTCGGGCCGTTCCTGACAATTTGTACGTCAGTTTAAACCGTTTTTAGGGTTCCGTACCCAAAGGGTAAAAAAGGGACCCTGTCACCAGGCTGTATCTCAAGAACAGTGATAGCTAGACAGTTGAAATTTTCACAGATGATGTATTTCTATTGCCGCTATAACAACAAATACTAAAAATAAAATAAAATAAGTATTTAAGGGGGGCTCCCATACAACAAACTTGTTATATATTATGGTCCGGAACCCTTCATGCGCGAGTCGGACTCGCACTTGCCCAATTTTTTTTACAATTATTAACGATGTCTCACGATAGTTTTAATAATTTAAGCCTATGTGCTAAGGCTACTTTTTAGGGTTCCGTAGCCAAATGGCAAAAAACGGAACCCTTATAGATTCGTCATGTCTGTCTGTCTGTCTGTCCGTCCGTATGTCACAGCCATTTTTTTCCGAAACTATAAGAGCTATACTGTTGAAACTTGGTAGGTAGATGTATTCTGTGAACCGCATTAAGATTTTGATGCAAAAATAAAAAAATAATAATAAATATTGGGGGCTCCCCATACTTAGAACTGAAACTCAAATTTTTTTTTTTCATCAAACACATACGTGTGGGGTATCTATGGATAGGTCTTCAAAAATGATATCGAGGTTTCTAAAATATTTTTTTTCTAAACCAAATAGTTTGCGTGACAGACGCTTCCAAAGTGGAAAAAAGTTGGTCCCCCCCCTCTAACTTCTAAAATAAGAAAATGAAAAATCTAAAAAAAACATATGATGTACATTACTATAAAAACTACCAACGAAAATTGTTTTGAACGAGATCTAGTAAGTAGTTTTTTTTTTTAATATAGGTATTAAGGTACTTTGCACCTAATTTATATGGGGCGCTATACATACCAGGTGCAAACTTAACTTAACCACTTAGGGATGGCAAGTGTTTGTACGGAACCCTCGGTGCGCGAGTCCGACTCGCACTTGGCCGGTTTTTATCTGATAATCTGCGGGTAACAAGATTGTGTGAAAGATGATATGAATAAGACGGAAGTAAACGACGAGATGAGGAGTAATAGGGAAGAATGGAGGAAGAAAACATGCCACGCCGACTCCGTATAAATGGGATAAGGGCAAGGGAACGATGAATCTGCGGATAACGCTACGGGGAGCAGCTAGTTACAGAATAAAAGACAAACGAGTATGCCGCTATGACTGGCTTCAAATGAGAACAAAGAAGTAACGGAGATGCCACGACTTTGGGCGACCTGCGAAGCGGCGAGCGGTTGAGAGAGAGATCCGAGCGCGGCGGCCATACGAGAGAGCGAGACACACGTGCCGCGCACCAGTATCGCAAAGCCGAAGTAAGGCGGAGCAGAGTACGTACTACCGCACCATTGTGCCTTCACCTAGATGCGGTTGGCGGCGTAATAACTCGTACGTAGGGCCATAGAATTGTGTGCGTAACAATGGCCCATTACTGCGATTACGAAAAACGCCGTCATTTGGGAAAAAAACAAAGATGACATGATTGCGGATCTAAGTGGTACAGTCTGAGTATGGAGGTAATAGTTTGCCACTGTCTAATAAATATGGTATGTAAGAGGTATGTATCATCTTTCATGATCAAAATATAAAAAAATACACCCCCCACAAACGTAGCTGGTCATCATGAGACCCTCGTTCAATGAAAGATATAGAAAATGCTACAAAGACCGAACATATCTACAAAATTTGGAATAGTTACTTAGCTTCAGTATTGGCTGAGATCTTGTCACTTGTTCCATTTAAGGCTCCTTATCTGTTCAAAAATGCTGATTGTTTTAGACATATTTCTCTATGATCAAACTTGTTTCTTAACATATTATCAATGTTACTACTTAGAACAGGGCTATTGAGATTTATTGGTATAATTATATTTGAAACCTAGTTTAAATTTTTCATTGATAATTTTTGTTTCAAAAACTACTCGTAATTGACATTTACGCAGAAAACTGTTTTTTTCAACTTATTTTCGATTGCACGCAATGAAAGCATGAAATAGCTATGTTACATTCTAGAACTCAGGGAAACGTATTATTCACTTTAAAAAGTTGGTTGAAATTATCAACATATTTTTAATAATATGAAAAAAATATTTAAAAGGAATAAGGCCTCTTAAAGCTGAGTATCTTGAAAACTACTGGTCCTATTTCCACCAAACATAGCTAAGAACCACCTTGACGGACATCTTTCGATTTAAGAGGGCACCGAGCGTTTGCGACTGAACCATAGAGCGCGGGGAATGCGTATTTAAATCGGCGCGTATGCGTATTTAAAATATTTGATGCGGACAAATTGTAATGTAAGCATTCATCTTTTTTTTGAACTGTGAATCAGAATAGATTTCCATTGTTAAAGTATAAAAAAACACTTAACGCCTGCTTACGATTGAACAATTTTCGTCCAACTTTACTTAGTTCTCTAGGGTAAAATATTAATAATCTTATAATTTTTCCACGGAAAAGTTGTTAACACGTTCTTCGAAATGCTAAATATATAGTTTAGAAATGGATTAAACAATTAGTGTTGACGTTATCTACTTAACGGCAACTGCCTATTTTTTCACATTTCGCTCGGTGCAGTCTTAACACACATTTAAATTGGTCCATCCGTATGGAAGCTACGATGCCACGGACACACACATACACATGTCAATCTTATAACATCCCTCGTTTTCGTCGGGGTTGGGGGTTCAAAATTGCTGCTAGATTTATTTATTTACAACAACATCAACAACAATAGTGAAAATTTGTTACATTGTGTACCTAAGTAATTAACTTTCTAACTTCGAAGTTATATTTGCCAAAAACACCTCTATCTTTGTATCAACCCAGATTAAAAAAATACCAAAGGGCAAACTGCTTTAGATCAATGCTCCGATTACACATCCACAAATTAGCAGATAATATTAAAAAGTAAGATAATCATATCAAAAAAGAATTGATACAATGTTATATCTTAATTATCAATAAGATTAGCATAATTATCAACAGGTGTATTGAATACAAATACTTCTACAGTTGCTTTCTACTACCTTTCAATTCTCTTTCCTTTTTGACAAACCTAACTTCACTAACAGTACAATAGAGAAAGGGGCAAGATGAGGGCATCATAGGTTAAAAAGGGGCTCACACTCACAACCCGAGAAAACCATAAGCAAAATATGGTCAGTTTTTTTTATAATTAAGGAAGAAGGGTTCCAGTGGGGTTGCCATACACTGAGACAAGACATTTCTCGGTTTGAGGAGTGATGTGCATTGAGCCGTATCAATACTTTGTTGGTCAGTCCTACAGATGGCCATTCACTAACACACAACTTTTAGACACACACAGCTCTTCCTAGCCTAACCCTGTGCATACACTAAGTACTCCTAACTGCAGATAATATTACACGCAGAATAAAAAACGTTATCCATAACAATACTGATTTTGTTATATTAATGTGCAAATTATGATCAAAAATCTGCCAGCACCAACTTTTAATTCTATGGTTTAGTGAAATGGGGCATAAGTCAGATGTAACCTAGGACCCTTAGTCTCACAACAGGTCTCACTTTTCTTTTTTTTTTGTTACCTTGTGAAGACGGAAGCCCTTTGCAGCTGCATCCGCTAGTCAGTATGTAACGGGGGGCTGGGCTTACCCGCCGAGCCCGCGGAGGTCTCACGAGAGGTATAAATCAAATTTGAACCAGATCTCACTTCTGGTTCAAATTTGATTTATACCTCTTTGCACTAGGACAACATAATTATATCTATATTTATAAGATTGTAATATTAAATTTTTGTCCTCTCACCACACGAAAGTGGCTTATTTTATGGGGTTTTAGGTGCACAAATTATTAGATGCCTACTGTTGACCTAATGTCAAATCATTTGTACACTGAAAACCCTGGGTACGGTTATGATAAATATTGAACTTGAGAACATCTATATTGTTTTTGAAATATCTGAAATTGGTGGTGCAAGTAATTGTAATAATCACCTAAATCCTTTTACTTTCATCAGAAACAACTTGCAATTTTTTTATGGAGATTTCTTGTTTTATTTACTTTAGGCTGCCTGTCCCTCACGGTCTCTCAATAGGCTCACGGACTATTATATAGAAAAAAAAGGTTGTACAGACCATTGTGAGCGTGTTATAATGCTTTGCTACTTTTGCAGCTGAGTGTACTAAAGTTTCATCCGTAAGACTGCATGATATGAATTAAATATGAAATTCCATTGTATTAAGTAGTATTTCGAAATTAAAGACCAGCAAAAAATAATAAGCGTTGTGGCCAAATAAAGACAAATCGCTAAGTACTTACTTGTATTGACCACAACAAAGCCAAGTCCAAATCAAACAATTTCTCACAGAACAATCACAACTTTACACTTCTTTTATTTAAGTTTACTAAACGTAATGTAAAAACATGTTCACCGACCGTTGGTTATTTAATTTAAACGTTTATTATTTCGATAAAAATACACAACAAATTCATTCAATGCAGTAGTCGAACAGTCAATGTCAAACTGAAATGAAAATGTCATAATGACAGTCATGACACATCAAAAGAGTATTTTCATTTTAACTGTTTCCGTGTTCGAGATTGTTTAAGACACAGTAAATTAAATGTTACACCGTCTTTAATAATGTCTCGAGTAATAAAATAAAGCAAGCTTGTAAAAGTCAAAACTAGATAGATGGCACTATATTTTATAAGAATTATGAATTTATGAATGATAGTGAATGATTGAGAAAATTATTAAAATCTTAGAAAATAATTTTTGTTTTTCAGAAAAGTGGTCAAACAGTATGATTATGAAAAACAGACTCGCGATTATTTAAATTTCCACCCTGAATGGATGAAATTTTATGGTAATAGCTTGTTTTTATATTATTTTTTTTACATAATTTTCTGTAGTTTTAAAAGACGGATCATAAATTATGTTTTTCCCGCCGTTTCCGAGTCCGGATACCTTGAGTTGAGGTGTTCACCGGAGCCTTAACATAAATTACGATTACAAAGTAGGTACTTTTACTGTTCATACAATTTCACTGTATCCCTATATCACCCGTAAACGGCGGGAAAACAAATTTTCACCTATTTTTAAAGTTATAAATAAAAATCTGTAACTTTTCTGTTGAATTAGGTTACCTATTTATAACCATAAATTGAAAAAATCAATCTAGTTGAAAAGTTTCATCTATTTCTCATCTAAGTTTGGTTTGGCGCCATTTAAAACGAACTTTCGATAGCGAACTCTGTTTATATTATTTATTTAGTATAATGACGCAGTTGATAACTTTTTATATGGATTTCGCATACATCATTATGTCAATAAGTAAATCGATAAGACGAGAATGTACCAATTTTATCATAATTAAGTAGCTGGTTGGCGTAAACACACTCATTAAAATTATTCTTTCACTAGACGTTGTCTGGACAGGAGCAGATATGTAAGTACCTACTCATGTAACATTACAGTCAAAGTTGAGAATTAATTCAGGTTAATAATCAAAATTCGATACACGTAGGAGGTATATAGGTACAAGTGTCAATTTTGTGAAGTTCGATTTTTTGTACATTACCTACACAAAAAAATACTTTTTAGGCACAAATGTACAAAAAACCGAACTTTACAATATTTACACTTCTACCAGTACCTGTACGTATTAGGTATCGAATATATTACTAAGCAAGAAGGTTCGGATACCGGTACTGGGCTCCATTAAAAATACCGGTATTAAATTTTAGTGGGCTAATTTGAAGGTTCTATATGAATACCTACGTAAACTCCATTAAAAAAAACGAAACCCAGATATTTAAATTTTTATGAATACGGGTAACGGTCCCTGATTTAAACCAATTTAAACTAATTTCTTTAACGAGTTTTTTAAGTTGCTAACACTCGAGAAGGGATTTAAAGACAATAAATAATCAGTCGTGGAAATTAAGAGGAGAGGCCTTTGCCCAGCAGTGGGACACTCAAATAGGCTAATAAAAAAAAAAACCGGCCAAGTGCGAGTCGGACTCGCGCACCGAGGGTTCCGTACAAACACTTTCCATCCCTAAGTGGTTAAGTTAAGTTTGCACCTGGTATGTATAGCGCCCCATATAAATTAGGTGCAAAGTTAGGTATTAAAAAAAAAAAAATATGGTTTTCGTAATTATTCCTTTATCTATGCTATAAGACGTTGCTTCGTACCCAATTTCAAGATTCTGAGTTCACGGGAAGCACCCTGTAGGTTTTGATTCCCTTGCAAGTGTCGAAAATTTGCGGTATAAACGGCTGTATCTTTTGATTGCGTTGGCTTAGAAG
The DNA here is from genome assembly GCA_947623375.1 of Apotomis capreana. NCBI lineage: Eukaryota > Metazoa > Arthropoda > Insecta > Lepidoptera > Tortricidae > Apotomis > Apotomis capreana. Next base: position 4,721,084 of record OX392501.1, read on the forward strand.
TTTGATTTTTTCACAGCTTCAAGGGACAGTAGACCTGAGTAATTGATATAAATTTCAGCTTCATACCTCCACGCGTTCCTGAGAAAAAGGGTCTTGACAGACGGACGGACGGACAGACGGACAACAAAGTGATCCTATAAGGGTTCCGTTTTTTCCTTTTGAGGTACGGAACCCTAAAAACAATACCTCCCGGTATTTCTAATTTTAAAATCGAAACGTACGTGTCTCTCTGTGGTTGCATAGATAATCTAGATCTTAGAACAGAAAACCAGTAAAGTACACGACTACTCGCAGTTTGTACATTATAGTAGATGTAGTGCTTTTTTTTGTTCTTGGATATTAAATACATGGGATATTTACAAGTTATTTTTTTTTATAGAGACAGTTTAGACATAGGCAAGGTACAGAATGAAGTTGCTTAAGAGTTGTACATTCCTGGGCTGGGCTTTTAGAATAACCTTCGTGTTCGGGTGAAACCTAACATCCTTAAGGAACATGGGCTTGAAACTGATAACTGATAAGCAGGCACCGGATATTCGGATCGATATTTACCTAAGCTTTGGCAGCGGCTTTGTTATTCGGTTATAGGTATAGGCGGATTTGTTTGACGTAAGAGTGAGATAGCAATAGGATTTTGTCAACTTTAGGTAAATATCGATCCGAATATCCGATGCCTGCTGATAAGGGTCGGGATATACTTTTTAGGGTTCAGAAGTCAAAGGGTAAAAACTTGACCCTACCCTATTACTAAGACTCGCAGTCCGTCCGTCTGTTTGTGTGTCACCAGGCTGTATCTCATGAACCGTGATAGCTAGACAGTTGGAATTGTCAACAAATACTACTTAAAAACAGAATAAAATCAATATCTACGTGTTTTTTATGCCGTTTTTTGCTCGATACTGTTACTAAGCTGTATCTCGTGAACCGTGATAGAAGGTTGAATTTTTTACAAATGGTGTATTTTTGTTTTGGCTATAACAGTAAATACTAAAAGCAAAACAGAACAGCCGTTGCGTTGCGTTAACTTTGCATCTCATTTTTATGCTTCACCTCACCACACATACCAGGTGCAAACCTGACTTAACCCGGCCAGTTAAGATGGGATAAGGGTTTGTAGGGAACCCCTCGGTGCGCGAGTCAGGCTCACACTTGGCCAGTTCTCTTGGAAACTATTTTCGCTCAGCATCATTCGTTTTGCAACAAGGCAATGCAGTCAGACAGGGAATATTCCCACACGTACCAAGAAGTTCGGCAATTCCTTCATCTGCCGAACTATTAAAATATGGAACTCCTTGCCAGCTCATGTGTTTCCTCCTTCTTATAACTTGGGACCCTTCAAACGAAGCGTGAAGAAGCATCTCTCGGGCCAGCATGGCAGTGTCAACTGACATGGCACCGTTGGTTTCTCGTGAGTTGCCATTGTGACTTGTGCTCCCCTTTTTGCTTACCGTCAGGCGAAGTGGAGGCACTATGTTGTGCCGTCATAAAAAAAAGACAGACCGTAACCACCTAGTATAAAGTTAGATTATCGATGGTGTACTTACTTACTGGTGATAATCTCCTATTTTTCTTTTTTCCCAGGGCAGAGGAGCCAAAAATCATCACAGTCTGTCGACTGACATACGAAGTTATTTCAATTATAATGCGGGTCATATTCGAGTTGGTGGCTGGCATGTACAAAACGTTAATGCCATCTGAACCGAAGGATGTTTCGGGAGATATTATACTGGTAATTTAATTAATATTACAATTTTCATTTTATTTATATTTTAGATAATAGAAGAGGGAACGTTCTTTATTGTCATGCGAGCTTCTAGACAGGCCCTGGAATCCTTAATTTCGCATGTGTTCGCCGGAAAGACTTGATCCTAAATCTGCGGGTCTATGTTGGTTGCGTTTATAACGTGACGGATGCTTTGTCACTTATTTATCGCGTGATAAAAGCAACCATCATACGCTGACAATGAACCAGACAATAGATAAACGCAGATTGAGGGTGAAGCCGTAAGTCGAAGCTAGTCATTTTATAAGCCAGGTATATCTCGTTTATTACAAAACACAGATTTTTGAACATTAATCGATTCATTCACCTTGCACTTATCAACAAGCTAATCAATCTAATCTAATCTAATAAAACTGGTTCACGACGCGATTGGCGCAGTGGTTAAGCAACCTTACTGAGCCGACGGTCTTGGGTGCGAATCCTGGAAAAGGCAAATATTTGTGTAATGAACTCGAAAATGTGTGCCTGGGTCATGGATAAGTATGTTTATCGTCGTCTAGTGTCCATAACACAAGCCTACTAGAGCTTACCGCGGGTCTAGCTTGCTGTGGTTCTAGATTGATTTGTGTGAGGTTGGCCGATATTTATTTATTTATTATTAATAGAAACAACATGTAGATTACAGGAACGGGGCATGGAATGGGGAGGGAGGTGGCACTCCGGTTCGCGAAACAGGGAGCTACCATCGTATGTGTCGACATCAACCAAAAAAGCAACCAGGAGACAGTTGATATGATCAAAGATGCTGATGGCACTGCATATAGATATGAGTAAGTTGCCCAAGGGCACTATACGTACACATACAAATACAACGCCTCTTTATTGCACACTTCAAACACGCAAACAACACATTAGAGTGCGTCTCCATTGAAGCGAGACGGAACGGAGACATGCAGAATAGATAGACCAATCACTTGAATCGAAATCTGTATATCAGCTCTGCTTCTCTTTTGTGATTGGTCGATTCCGCACGTCTCCGCTCCGTTCCGTTTCAGTGGAGACGCACCCTAAGGGATACAATAAATAAAGGTAGACACACACCTACACCGTGTTGTATAAGAGTATACTTAAAAAAGTAAGCTTAACTTAAACGGGTGCCCGACGTTTGATATAACGTTTTTCGATCTAATGTAACATTTCGCGTAGGTAACATAACCAAAAGGGAAAACGATTGATTTATTATTCAAATCTATCAACTTATAAATTGTCAGATTAGTTTGGTTAGGTGTTAGGTTGCGTTGAATTAAGTTGGGAAAAATTTGAAATTGTAATAGTTTCTGGAAATGTATTATTTATATCTAATAATTATATTAAACATTAATTATAGTGAATAATTATTATAATTATGCTAGCTCTCGTTAACAGTGAGTTGAACTCATTGCGCGTCCACTAACTAAACGAATGTCTCCGCAACAAAGGAGTGAGTTGGGACAAAGAGAGTTTTCCATCAGGCCATCCGTTTGCTTGTTTGCCCCCTATGACTTACAAAAAAACCATGTAAACCTGACCCGGAACCTGAAAGAGAGGGAGCCGGAGTCAAGGAGAAAAAACGAAGTATTGAAGCGTAGACCTCGTTGGCAAGATACCGCTTCGATAGCTTCTGCGATTACATAGTCTCGTTCAGATAGCATATGCTGGGGACGCCGGGTGAACTGACCTCTTTGCACTTGAAGACTGTCCCTCATTTTGTCCGCTAATAAGGGCGTTAACATGTATATACCTACGAATGACATTTCTGTATGTGTACTTAAGCGACTTTATCTGTCGCTCCAGTATTAACGAAGGTGTGATCAACACTTTTGTCAATATCTATCATAACATCAGTGAGTCATGCAAGGTTCTGTATACTTTCAGGGTGGACGTCACAGATCGGGAAGCCGTGTTCAAACTGGCACAGCGCGTGACGCTCGAAGTCGGTGACGTCACCATCCTGGTCAACAATGCCGGTATCATGCCCTGCAAGCCGCTTCTACGGTGGTCGGAGAAAGAGGTGCGGTCGACCATGGACATCAACGTCAATGGGAATATTTGGGTAAGTGAACATTATCTTCTGGGTCCAGTATGTCCTGGGTTTTACGCAAAATAGGTGCATTATAAGACGACGATTTGCGGAAAATTAGCCTGCGATAACCTATATAACCTATATGTTCTGGGTATTTTATCTTGTACTGATTCCAACAGTTTATAAGTAATAATAATAATAAACAAGAAAATATTTACAACATTCAATTAAAAAGACGTAAAAGAGGGGATACATACTACTAAATAAACTAGGTTTGAGTGAGGGCGTGGCCACATGTCCACGACACGGCGTCGTAAACGTAAAACGACACGGTGTCGCGTCGGAGCGCGACACATTATCCACCGTGCGAATATACGTTGCCGCGTCGTGAAAACACACGACACGGCGTCGTAAACGTAAAACGACGCTGTGTCGCGTCGGAGCGCGACACATTATCCACCGTGCGAATATACGTTGCCGCGTCGTGAAAACACATGCTGCACCGGGCACCGCAGATCGCGCCGCGCGCCGTGCAGATTAACTTTGCTGTGTTGAGTAGATGCACGGTGCGGTGCCACGTTCGATTACGACGCCGCAGCTTCTCGTACATGTTCAAAATATTTTGCGATCAGTTTTCAATTCGACAAGGATCCTATCACACGTATTCTGCTCTTGTTGCTTTTAAGAAGAAGCATGAAGAAAAAGCAGAAGAAACGAAAATATTGGATAAATCCATATCTTTCTATTATGAACCATGATGGCAGTCATTTCAAAAGGAAGTACGAGGCTTTAAAAATAAGTGATCACAAGTTTTATGATTATTTTAGAATGTTTGTGTCAAGTTTTGAAGAACTATTATGGAAAATATCGCCTCGTTTAAAAAGGCAAAATGTATTTAGGAAACCAGTTTGACCTCTGGAGATGTTGGGATTGTCGTGTGTTTTCACGACGCGGCAACGTATATTCGCACGGTGGATAATGTGTCGCGCTCCGACGCGACACCGTGTCGTTTTACGTTTACGACGCCGTGTCGTGTGTTTTCACGACGCGGCGACGTATTTTCGCACGGTGGATAATGTGTCGCGCTCCGACGCGACACCGTGTCGTTTTACGTTTACGACGCCGTGTCGTGTGTTTTCACGACGCGGCGACGTATATTCGCACTGTGGATAATGTGTCGCGCTCCGACGCGACACCGTGTCGTTTTACGTTTACGACGCCGTGTCGTGGACATGTGGCCACGCCCTGAGGGGTATCTTTGACCCGCAACCGCCAAATATAATTAAAATAATATACCTACTTAGCACAGTTTAGGATATGCTCTAAAAAAAAATAGTCTCCGTTTTTTACGATTTTTTGCCTTACACTGAGTGAGCTTCTAGACATGAATAATACAAAGGCATTATGTGAGGTCATGTTTCCAAATAAGCTCTTTATGATCATTCAGACATCCTAGAAAAATACTTGGAATAAATTTAATACGCCTAGAAGAGTTCATACAACAGATTTGCGAAAAATGAAGCCGGGTTTGGTTTCATGTGTGCGTGTCTACGAACCAATCACAGAGACGTTTTACGTGTCCTATTGACGTTGTGACAGATGCGCACACGGACGATTACCTACTGAGCCTGTGACAGGCCGTTGCTTACCAAAACGCTAACTTGGTTTCTGGGTGTATTTATTCTAAGGAAAAATATTACTATATTTTGTTTGAGTTCGGTGGTTACTTTGACCTGGTGTCTACTCGTCGTGTGAATTCTCTGGGTTACTTTTATTCTAATGTTTTTGGCTAAAGTGATTAGAAGTTATAAGACCCAAAGTATTCTTGCGGTATCATTTTATATTATCTTATCTTATTAAGAAGGGCTCCTTGCGGATACACTTCGATCCAATGGGATCTTTTGTGTAGTTAACCCCTTGTCACACCTACTCAAAGGATTGCGATATCAAATACGACATAAAATATTCAGGGGCTCATAATAATTTTCTAATATCCGAAATGAACTCGACTACGTCAGCATAAGTACCTTCACGGATACGATAAAGACAAATCAAAGTCTACGTAGCTAGATAAGTACAGGATTTGTTAGGTAATCAAATATTTACAGCATTAGGTTAATGACTCGTTCTGATATAGATACAGGACATCCGTTTTGAGAATCGTATAATGATTAATTGATTATTTCTTGGGTAAGTATAGAGGGGAAGGAATACAGTTAAGCTATGATAGGAAATCAAGCACAAGCCCAAGGACCCCTCAGTAAGAAAACAGCAATAGATTTCAGACCATTTATTTTAACTAAAGATACAAAAAATAATACGCTTAATGTGAAAGTTGGTGTTGTTTGTTTTCTTCGCAATCAAGTTGGTGATATTTGGGCTGATGTTACTTAGGTACTAAGTTGCAATATCAAATCGAATTCCACTTGTAATTTGCATCTGTATTTGTTTTTAATATTATACAAAAGAAAATAATGCCTTTTCACAGAGAGGTCATGGTTGAGAGAAGAAGAAAAAGGTTAAAGTTGAACTTATCGTTTTGGTGCATCGAAAAACCAATGATTAAATTCGTAATTTTTCTTATCGCCAAGATACCACTAGAAGTAGTAGGTAGATATATCTACTTGAACGATGTTTTCTTTTATTAATATCCTTTAAATGATAAGTTGCTAATGTCACATTCATCTCATCAAATAGCATCAATCGAAATAAATACGGCATATTATATCAATGATAGGACAGAAATATTGTTCACGGCCGTGTCGTTTACGAATTAAATCCCTGACTTAAATGACCGTATTCCAGATGATCCAAGCCTTCCTGCCCAACATGCTGGAGCGCAGCTACGGACACATAGTGGCCATGTCGTCCATGGCGGGCATGATGCCGGTCCCCAACCTGGCCCCGTACTGCGGGTCCAAGTTCGCCGTCCGGGGCATCATGGACACCCTCGCGATGGAGCTGCAGAGTGACCCGAGATATGTAGGGGTAAGTGCGGTAACGGACACGATACTCTTTACGAACATATACTAAATAGTCAATCGTTGTAACTGCTATATAAGTATAACCTAAATTAAACATTTCAATACCCCTCAAACATAGCTAAGAACAATATCGACAAACAAGGATTAAAAAATCGCATTCAAATCAGACCACTTGTATGGGAGCTACGTTGCCACAGACAGATACACGGATACACGGACACGCATGCAGGCACGAAGGTACACAGATACACATGTTAAACTTATAATTATAACATCCCTCTTTTATGTCAGAGGTTAAAAATAAAAACCGATTGGCATATATTTCAAGGTTGTCTATTGTTTGACCGAAATTTATATGCAATAATATTGATTTGCTCGAATTTCACTTACCCGAATTGCATTTGCCCGAATTGCATTTGTCCAAAATGTCTCGTTTACCGACTCGAAAATTCATTTGACCTACTCTTGTATTCCCGAATATTATATGCCACAATGATACGAATGCCACAAGTATTGTTTTCCATAGTATTAAGTGCCATACTTTGCGAATCCATCCTGGCTATGCATTTGTGTTTGTTAATTAATGGGTGATTCTTGAAAGGCTCAATTTACAGCGTCCAGAAGGATAAAGTACCCGCACAATTGAAATAATTGACCATAGTATTTTTTATATATTACATTAGCACCTTATCTAACTGGAGCACGATTTGTTTTTTGTTTAAGTTAACTATAATTAACTGTAAAAAAATATTAAACACATAAAACTTTATTCCCTTGGTGCGTCCATTCGCCATTTTTTGAACAAACTACCCCAAAAAGTACATGTTGTGAATTGAAATAAAGTATAGAATTGAGTTAAATTATTAGAATATAAGTTATTTATTTAGAAGAAAAAATATGGTTGCTGTGTGTATCGTAATTTTAAAAAAAATCTATGTTAAAGGTTTGTCCAGAGCTAAGCTATGATTCCTCTGGTGCCTCATTCAACACGGCGCACATCCCTACTTAAACGTCATTTGACCAGTTGCAATGGCCGGGCTTGGCAAACGTCAGTTACGCTTCCAGATATGCCGGGAATGGTCGCGACTAGTTGCTGGAATTCTTAGCTATGAAGGCTAATATATGATTCACTTGGCTTTGGTTCACTATGATTTTGATTCCCTTGAATTTTTATATACAATTTTATATATGCAATAGGTACATAGTGTTTAGTAAAAAGAAAACTACATGAATGCCTGCATGTGTTGACTTAATAGTTGTTCTTATAATAATTTTAGTTTCGGCAGAATCGACAAGAAACATACTTTTTTCTTATTCCTCTGGTTCTAATTTCGAACAAGGGAATCACAGTTTTCTTGCGTTTTCATGAAAAGAAAATAAATTTCCCTTTAATTCGCGTTGCAGATGACTGAATCATTGATTTAGAATTTTATTCGATAGAGGTACGGCAGGTCTCAAATAATTTTGAGCTGAATTCAAGAGAAGATGCTTATTCCCAGTAATTTTTATACTACGACGGTGGTTCGATTATTAAGAAAATTGCCAATGAATGCGAATAAAAACTGTGAATTTTTGTATCCTTCCACTTTGTAAAACTTTTTATTTATTGAAGAAAAACTGATCTGAATATTATTCCCCTGTACTTTTTTTTTATGATTCCTTTGGCGTTTTTCTTATTCCCATGTCATCTTTTCTTATTCCCCTGGCGGCGAAAATATAAAGTGGTATATTTCTGTTTCAAATTGACCAAAATTGGTGCCTATTTGATAAATCTGCGTAAAATTAAATACAATTTCATATTTTCTAGCAAATAGGTAAAAAAATATAAAAATAAAAATCGCCAAGGGAATCACATGAAGAATTCGATTCTCAAGAATGACCCTAATACAAACCTCACCTAAACAGAAGTTTTCGGTTTTGGTCCAATGTTCCCTTTTATCGTTCTTCGTATCGTTTCTTCTAAAACTGTAAATTAGGTTAGGATTTGTATTTTGAAGCAAGCATTCTGACGCTCCGCTCGCTTTGCTCGCTCCGCTATACGGGTCACAACACAAACCTAACCTAACAGTTTTCGGTTTTGGATCCTTGTTCTATATTTGGTCGCAGTTCATCTAAAACTGTAGGTAAGATTATGTTTCTATTTTGACGCTCCGCAATACGGGGTCAGAACACAAACCTAACCTAACCTATAGTTTTCGGTTTTGGATCATTGTTCTATTTGATCGCAGTTCTTTTAAAACTAGGTTAGATTGGGTTTGTATTTTGACGCTCCGCTATACGGGGTCATAAAACAAACCTAACCTAACCTACAGATTTCGGTTTTCGACCAATGTTCCATTTGAATTGCAATTGACATTATAGTATGTGATAGTTATGGAATACAACTATTATGGAAAATGTGATTATTGGAATTAATATTATGGGAAACAAAGATTCTGGCATAGGATTAATGTGGTAAACAATGATTATGGGAAACATAATTATAAGAAACAAGATTCAGACAATTGAATATTATGGCAGACGAAATTCGGGCATATGACATTCTGGCAAGTGAAGGTATACCATATTTCAAGCCCAAGAAAAAGGAGGTAAGTTTAATGTGTATAACTGTGTGTCTGTCTGAGGCGTCGCGAGTACGTTTTTTTTTCTCGAAAGTTTTGTCTGCTGAGATGGTTCTTGGCTATGTTTGGTGTAAATTAAAGCAGTAGAATTCGAGATTAATATTGTTTCTTTTATTTATATTTAATGATTTTTGTGGTACCAGTATTAATAACTTAATATAAAGGTAAAGGTACACAACATATCAAAAATACGAAATAGGTTAAGTAAATTCTGAGTCTATATCATGGAGAAAAAATATAATGTTTGCAGTGATACCAACAAATTCATGTATTACAGCTAAAATTCACCACCATCTGCCCCTACGTAGTGAACACCGGGCTCTGCCACCGACCAAAGTCTCGCTTCACGTCTCTCATCAACACCGTGGAGACGGCTGACGCTGCAGACAGGATCGTAGATGCCGTGCGACGGGAGATCAGGGAGATCTCTATTCCCGGAGACCTTCATTACCTTGTCCGGGTAAGGATAGACTTTCTGCTTGTAAAGTTAACCATGTGCTCCTAAGCTACGTAGTGAACACGGGGCTCTGCCACCGGCCAAAGTCTCGCTTCACGTCTCTCATCAACACCGTGGAGACGGCTGACGCTGCAGACAGGATCGTAGATGCCGTGCGACGGGAGATCAGGGAGATCTCTATTCCCGGAGACCTTCATTACCTTGTCCGGGTAAGGATAGACTTTCTGCTTGTAAAGTTAACCATGTGCTCCTAAGCTACGTAGTGAACACGGGGCTCTGCCACCGGCCAAAGTCTCGCTTCACGTCTCTCATCAACACCGTGGAGACGGCTGACGCTGCAGACAGGATCGTAGATGCCGTGCGACGGGAGATCAGGGAGATCTCTATTCCCGGAGACCTTCATTACCTTGTCCGGGTAAGGATAGACTTTCTGCTTGTAAAGTTAACCATGTGCTCCTAAGCTACGTAGTGAACACGGGGCTCTGCCACCGGCCAAAGTCTCGCTTCACGTCTCTCATCAACACCGTGGAGACGGCTGACGCTGCAGACAGGATCGTAGATGCCGTGCGACGGGAGATCAGGGAGATCTCTATTCCCGGAGACCTTCATTACCTTGTCCGGGTAACGATAGACTTTCTGCTTGTAAAGTTAACCATGTGCTCCTAAGCTACGTAGTGAACACGGGGCTCTGCCACCGGCCAAAGTCTCGCTTCACGTCTCTCATCAACACCGTGGAGACGGCTGACGCTGCAGACAGGATCGTAGATGCCGTGCGACGGGAGATCAGGGAGATCTCTATTCCCGGAGACCTGCATTACCTTGTCCGGGTAAGGATAGACTTTCTGCTTGTAAAGTTAACAACCATGTGCTTCTAAGCTACGTAGTGAACACGGGGCTCTGCCATAGACCAAAATCCTGGAAGCATGAAGCGTCACTTCTTTCATCAACTCCGTGGAGACCGCTGATGCTGCAGACAAGATCGTAGGCCGTGACCGATTTGTATAGAGTCTATATACACATCAATTACGCAGTCACTAGCGAGTGCCGTCATTTTGACTCAGGGTAGCGGTAGCGGTATCGTAGTGTAGGGCGCCCTGTAACAAGGTGGAGCGACGACATTCGTAGGACAGCGGGTAGTAACTGGAGGACGAGAGCTGAAAATCGAGCTCAGTGGCGTGCCATGGGAGAGGCCTATGTCCAGCAGTGGACTGAAACAGGCTGATGATGATGTAGCAGTATATGGAGACCTTCACTACCTTGTCAGGGTAAGGATAGACATACTGCTTGTTATGTTCAACACCATGTGCCACGTAGTGAACAACGGTCAAAGTATCGGTTTACTTTCTTCATCAGCACCCTGGAGTACGCTGATGCCGCAAACAGAATATTAGCCACTGTTCGTAGGCAGGTCGGAGAAATGTCTATTACCTTGTCAGGTAAGCATATAGAAATGACCTATTTGTTCATAATAGTCTGAAGAGATGTCTGATAGATCTTAGGCCAATCGTCGACCACGTTAATGCCTTAAGCTATCTTAAAAATTAAACCACAACGACTAGAAAGCTAGAAAGTCAATGTAGCCACTCCCCCATCTTAGAATGAATAGTAAATAACAACCCCTTCTCTAGCAACCTTCTCTAAATTTTCTTTATTTTCAAGACTTTTTTTTTTCCAGTACTTCATGTGGCTGGTGCCTTTCCCCGTGGTCAAGATCATCAATGATTTCTTGGGAGCAGGCGTCGATCCCCACGACTAAAATTAGAAGATGGTTAAGGTGGGAGAGCGATTCGTGATTTGACCAAACACTGCACACGTGCGATTTCAAGCACTGATTGATTCCGCCCATCTCCTCCTCAATGTCTAATCAACAGTTGAAAGGCCGTTAACACTTTCAAGACCAGGTGGGCACTCGTAACTTCTACAGCTTCTACTCAGCTGCCGGCCCAGCTCGCCAGCGGATTGTACAGATTGTATTATAAAAGCGCGGCTCTGTCGGTGTCCGGGGTCACTCCTGTGGCGCGGAGATAATCCCATTAGCGGGTTGTACTCCCACACAAAGGCCGACTCACTGGTACAGCTGCCGGCAAACTTTTTGAGCATAACCTTGACTGCAAAGTTGCCGATTTAAGTACAAACTACATGCGCAGATCCGCCATTTTTGTTCAAAAAGTTTGCCGTCAACTATAGTCAGGGCTAAGCAGCCCAGATACAGTTCAAGTCATGTCTAAAAAGAAAAAGGTGTCCGGGGTAGAGTTGCGCCCACCTAGCAAGCTCGACCGCTTTCAGGGGTAGTTTATTTTATTACCTGGTTGTGAAAGTGTTTCTTAATTAAAATGGTGAAAATAAACAAAAGGATATTGAGTATATATTTTTAAAATTAAACAAGCAAAAGTAAGATAAGGTCTAATTAGTCTGTCAATCCAAAATCCCATCACATAACTAGTGTGATAGTGTTAAAAATGTTTAACTTATCGTTATTGAAAACTGTCAATTGCCGTAATATGCGACGGTATAATAGGGTAAGGTGGGGTTAGACTATCACCGAGGGAAGACTGCCACTAAGTAACTATTTTGACTCAGTGACCCAAACACGATCTTATGAGCCTGCGAAACGAGAGCACGTCACTTGTCTCGATCCTGCGCAGTTTCTCGCCAGTTTTCGACTGAAGAAGACTGCCACAGTGTAATAAAGAACCGTTATCCCATTAGACAATATACTATGTAAGTCTTCCCCTACCTTACCTTACCATTGTAAAATATGCGAAAATGCGACAAAAACACAAACAGGAGTTATTCATTTGAGCTTAATTATGAAAAACATGAAAATGTATCTGTACCAAAGAGATTTTGACATGCGGGTACTAAATATCTGTATTTAAATAACATTAGCTGTAGAGTGTAGGTTAATAAATGTATTAAAACTGTCATAAGAGTTTAATTTACTCCTACTGTCAGATTTTTAGCCCCGACAAAAAAGAGGGGTGTTATGAGTTTAACATGTGTATGCCTGTGTATCGGTGAATCTGTGTGTCTGTCTGTGGCATCGGAGATCAAAAATGGATGGTCCGATTTGAATGCGGTTTTTTTCAAATCGAAAGCGATGTCTGTCGAGATGGTGACGACCAGATACTTGGGTCGGGGGCTTTTGATTTTTTTTTAATTTAGGTTATATTTCTAATATCACCCGATTTTTTTTTGTCTAAACTCCTCGATACTTATGAAAAAAATATTCTTATCAGTTATGAAACACGTAAGTACACTTACAATATATATTTATATAATATATTCTGTATGCTGACAACAGTCTACTATTAATTGCTATTTAATTCACGAATGATACAGTAACAATAAATTACTACTTAATACTTATGCTAAATTAGAAAAATAATAAGGCTGATCTTTTTTTCAGTAGCTTAAGATGCCTTATTCATTTTACAACAAAATGAATTCATTTTACAATAAAACTTTTAAAATTATTATTTTTCATATTATAATAAATATATACCATCTGTAAAGGTACATAAACGTCAGGGAGGCTCAAATAATTAATATACGCGATATAATCCGTTTAAATTGTTTTATTTAAATGGGTGACAGTCGCGGAAACCGAAGAAAATATTATGAGCCTCAAATAGTAAAAAAAAAAACTTGTCCCTACGTCCACCTGTATGCGACTTACACGGTACGGCAAGGGTCGCATTATACCTATAGGTATAGTCATCTTCCTTTTTTTTTGACGACGCGGTTGGCTCAGTTTGTAAGCACCGGCCTACTGAGTCGGCGGTCCCGGGTTCGAATCCCGGCCAGGGCAAATATATGTGTGATGAACTCGAATATTTGTGCTTGGGTCATGGTTGTTCTATATATTTAAATATATAGAACAACCATGATGATGATGATAAGTATGTGTATCGTCGTCTAGTACCCATAACACAAGCCTTCTTGAGCTTAATTTGGGACTAGATCGATTTGTGTGAGGTTGTCTGATATTTATTTATCTCTAAACTAATTTTACTATAAAAAAAAGTACGGAACCGAATAAATGTACTACGTACATACGAGCATTTTTCATATTTAATAAACTATGTTAACAGCGTGAAAAGATAGCTTATTATTAATGTTTTGATTTATTGAAATAGGACCAACTCATTAGACAAAAACAGGCACTTGCATTAGTTGAATAACCGATAAACATGCTTAACCTAAATAGTTACTAAAGAGCCTAGATAAGACCTAGTCTACCATTACGTAATTGTTATTTTATCTTGTATACATCGAAATGCGTTAATTTAAATCGCCCTGACTTCATTCCAGTTTCAAAAATTCCCAGTGAGTAAATTATCACCGTGACTCTCTCACACTTGTTACGAGTATGTCCTTCTACATTAGGTATTTTTAATTTATTTATTTATTGGTATTTAGGATAACAACAGCCGTAAATATACATATGATATAAAGTTAGTTACATAACAGAAGGCCAATAACAGTTATCCATTGGTTACTTAAAAATTAAGATTTAAAACTAAGTAGAATCAGACACGGTCAACATGTCCGTTCCAAACAGATGTTCAACATTGGTAATACATTTGAAACAGGAGTCAGTCACAAGTATTTTCATATTAATACATTAACACATTAATACATTAACAGACCGCTGCATCATATATTTTGCACAGGGCCAGACACTACAGGTACAGTCGCCATTAGATATATCGCAGCATATAAGGCGTTCATAAATATGTGAACGCGACTCTTATTGACTGGGCGTTACAGTACATGTTCATATATTTATGAACGCCTTATATGCTGCGATATATCTAATGGCGACTGTACTGTACATGTTGACTTACAAGTCAACATTTACTGGGTTAAATTGGCTATTTATGGTGTTATGAGTACGCGAGTCTGGCTCGCAATTGGAAAAATATAAACTTTTATTTATTTATTTATTTTTATTTTTTACTCTGCTTCGCAGTAACAAAGGCCGGGGATGGTTGCGTTTATCACCTGATAAATAAGTGAGAAAGCTTCTGTCACTCACACTCATATATTGTAAAAATGTGACGGAAGCTTTGTCACTTATTTATCGCGTGATAAAAGCAACCATCATACATGGTCTTTGTTACTGCGGAGTAGGGTAAAAAATAAAAATAAGCTTATGTTTTTGACGCATAATATAAGTCTTGTATGTTTCTATGTTCAACACATTCCCTAAGTAAAAGCTCCATACGAGTTAAGGGTTCGATTGTCGGGCCGTTCCTGACAATTTCACGTGAATGTAATCCGATTCATACAATAATTAAGTTCCAGGATGTATGGGTGATGTCTGACATTGACACCAAGATCAGACATGCAGGTTACACGAGGTGCTAAAGCAATTATCTTCTACGAGTAGTTATGGCAACGAAGTTGCATGTGGTAAATGGTAGATGATAGTCGTCAGCGAATTCCACTTTAGCACCTATTAAACAATTATGTTTTATAAGATAATATTTTTCTTTACGTTGTACAAAATGAAAATGAAAATCATTTTGTATTGTTAACTCTGTAATTAAGCCACAAGGGTATTTTCACATTTCTGAATCTGAATCTACCGGCATTTCACAAGAGGAGACCGCTCGCTGTTGAGAAGAAAGCCGAAAGAAACTCAACAATAGGTAATTTTTTCGTAAATTATATTTCGTATTTCGTATATCTGTCACTGGCGATAAACTACGATTGACTCTTATCTTGTTAATGGTTTCACTTTTGGATCGCTATTTACCTCTATCTACTCATAAAATATTATTTATTTATTTAATTCACAAGATGCCCATATCTTACGCCGGAACAAGAAACCCTTGGGGTCTAGTGCTTCTGTTTCATGAAGACTGGCAGCTGGACTGCTGCTGGCATTTTTTTTTACTGTGCCCCTTTCCAAATATCTGTCATCCTCGAGGTTGCTTTTGGCCGACTAACTCAATGAATTCAGGTCTTTCATTTTTTAGCGCGGTGGTATATTAAATAATTACAATCTTTATTGTTTAAATATCGATTTGACACGTATTACTTATTATTATTAGACTAAGTCCTATTTACTAGTGCCCCAGTGAGCGAATGTATAGTACGATCGTGAATAACAAGTCCTTATCAATGAACACTAAATACTAGATGTTATCAGTGCACTGGCTGATGGTCGGCCCGAAGTATGGAATCCGAATTTTGTTCTTTCTTTCTCTATACCTCAGATAATAGGTAAGTGAACGAGATAGCATGATTCTAACGACGAATTTCAGACTTTGAAGCTTGAGGCTGAGATCTGGTGTGAGAAATGTATCTTCGTTAAATCTTATTATCTTGAGTCATTATGTTATAGGTTAAATCTTAAGTTATTATGTATTAATAATATGTTGAAAATTATGATTATTTTTGGCTTTTTATTCTACTTTACTTGGCCCACTTTTTGATATTTATTAATTTATTCGGGTAACAAAAGCAAAAACATATTGAATACATATTTTTCTAGGTTACGCAATGAAAATGCAATTATTCATTGAAAATGGAATATATTACTTATCTAATTTATCATGTAAAAATAAAGATATAACCTCGATAATTTTAAGTTTCTTTGTTTGAAAAACTTAAGCTCAAATCGTATTTGGTTATAGATCCCATAACACATCTAACAAATAACAGTATAACATCATAAATGTAAGAGCTAGGCTCTTGCCGGTGTAGCAATTTCCGTGCATCTCGTTCTTGAGCCTTCTCCCTGACATCTTCACTCATACAAAAAAAAACCATAAAAAAATATAAAAATATAAAAAAATAGTACTAGTTGCCTATGTCGTATGTTAAATAAATGTGGTATGGTGTAGCGTTCCTCATTAGTCATTCGGATCTCGTACTAGGTGTATGTGTGACGATCGTAAAGATATCGTTCATATCTTGTTTAAACTCTAACATATAACATCGTACCGGCATTGCTAGGATACTGTAGTAATTCGGTTTTGGTTGAACTAAGATCCGGAAAATGTAAGTAAATATTTATTTTTAACCGACTTTAAAAACAGGTGGCCCTCAATTGGTTCCGTATTTTATTAATTTTTTTTTATCTTTTACCTAATACTCCATCATTTATGAACCAATTCCGATTTTTTTTCATGTTTGAGAGTAGGCATTATTTTTTTTTTCTTCCGAAGACTCCATTGTTTATGGACCAATTCCGATTTTTGTTCAAGAATAGACATTTCTTTTACCCTAGACTTCATTATTTATGAACCAATTCCGAAAATATTTTTATTGTTCGAAATTAGGCATCGTCAATTTGGTCCCATAACATTTTAGCGAAGATCTGATGACAAGATCTATACTAATCGAACGAAGTCGTCAAAGATTATATGACTATTGTACATATTAAGCGGTTTACACTCACGTGAAATTGTCAGGAACGGCCCGACAGACCACCTCATCACATATTAAGTACCTGTATAGCAGAAACAAATACCAGAAAAAAAATACATCTAGGTACATCTGTACTTAGATGTATTTTTAGGTAGGTCATAATTTGGGTCATTGTCAGATTTAGGTACCTACGCGTCATTTCGATGGAGACGTACAAAGTTAAGGACTTTAGGCCTAGTTTTCCGATCAAAATTATATTAGGATAAACGACGTTTTCCCTTTCTATGGACTTGCGTGTTAAAAACATCTTCTATGCACATACGCTGTTAACTATTGGCCACCGAAGAGACAACTTTTGTTTTTTGAACCCTCCTTTGTTCTTTTGTTGACAATGACCCATTTATAAATGAAGATTTGGGTGTTTTATAGTAACTCATTAGTTGTTCTCAAATACATAGGTATATAATTTATTTTCGGTGAAGTCTGTTTTTGTAAAAAAGTGATTAAATAATCGTCATCACCATATTTAAAAGCGTTGACCTCCTATCAGATGTAGATGTATTTATTTCCTGGTGTTTTGGTTTCTGCTATATAGGAATGTAGTTTTCTTTTAGTTTTCTGCAATCGATGTTTTCTGCTTTTTGAATCCAAAAACGCGCGTTTTATTTTTATTCTATTAAAAAACTCGTCTATTTTATTGCATGAATTTAAAGTAATATTTTAAGTAACGTCTACCATTAGTACCATTACGTAAAAATATACGTCACTAACTGCGCTTAACGTTTTTTAATAGTTTTTTCCATAGTTAAGTGCAGTGTGTGAATGTATTCCTTTAAAATTTAAAATTATTTTCGATATCAGTTAGTTACTTGAGGAAGTTTTGAGGTTATAACTTAAAAAAAAAACTTAATCTAATTGTCATTCTTCTTTTTTTAATGGTCTTCTTGAAAATGCATATTATGTTATATTTTCTGAATCTTATTACTAAATTCTAAAACTAAATGACGTCATCTTACAAATAAATTTGTTTTGCAGATGGATGTACTTAATTTGTACATTGTAAAATGATCAAAGTGACTTAATCAAACTAATCATTGTACAATTAATTCCTTGTCAGTATTATTATCATCTATCACTTTGTAAGATTAAGATTAAAGAATTTGTTCTAATCATAAACAATATAATATTTACCTACTTATATGTATACCGGGTGTGGCCTGTAACAATAGCAATAAATTATAACTTAGATTCTACTGTTCAAACTAAACAACACTAGTAAAGCAACTTTTAATAATGGATTATAATCAAATACAAACTAAAAAAAAAAAATTGCTAAAATATTTCATCATGTAGGTACTTATAAATATGTAATGAAATTACAATTAATAAGACCTAATCTTAATTAGACTAAATTACAACAAACTTTATGTTTAAATCCCCTAAGGGCCTTATTAAACTTACGATTTGCGAGCAAATTTCGCCGCGACCCTTTTTTCTATAAAAAACTCGCTTGCAAATCGCAAGTGTGATAAGGCCCTTGGGGGATTTAACTTAAGGTTTTGTTTTAATTGGGCTACAACCGTGGGTAGGGTTCCCATAAGACTGCGTTCCCTCACTGGATATATATTTTTTGAGCAAGGAATGAGCCAGCCCTATCTCCAGTTACATTTTATAATTTTCTTGCTCACTACAAGCTTAATTCAAAGAAACAATTTATTGCAAATTATTTGATATTCAATAGCGTAACAGTCATGTCAATGGTAAATCTTTTTTTTAATGTTATATATTTTATAAGCCATAGGTACATCTTATGATTAAGTCGGCTAATGGTAAATCTTTCTTGGTTGGAAAAATGTTCTCGAAAGCATTCCATGATTTCAGGGCGGACGTGATGGAAATCGTGATGATTGTGCTGGAGTTAATATGGATGCTCATCAAGCTGAATCTGGAGAACCTACGCAGCATCTATAAAGTCTTCGTGCCAAATGACCCTAAAGACATATCCGGGGAGATCACTCTTGTAAGTCACCACATTATACTTATCATCATCATTTCAGTCATAGGACGTCCACTGCTGGATGCAGGCCTCCTCAATACACTTCCACATGAGCCGAACATGGATCGGACCAGCGTGGCGGATGGTCCGAACCCTCATGGATATGACAACTTTACCATGATACTTATATACTTTCCTTATTTTATTTATCGAATGGTATTGCAAAATACTGGAACAGCAAAAACAAACAATCAAATTCTTCTAACCCCTTCACATTCACTCCTCAAAAATCTCCCGTTGGATTCAAAGAATCCCGCCGGCTCTGGACCGCCCTAAACTGACTGAGGACGGGAGTAGGGAACTGCGCCTACCACACTGGCATGAATGAGGTTGGAGCCTGTCCCCAGCTTGTGACTGCGGGCACCCTAAACAGACAATCGACCATTTGGTCTGGGAATGACCCCTCACTAAATCCACGGCCACTCAGGCGACTTCGAGAACATCTCCAATGCGGCAGCTGTCTACCTGACGGGCAAAACTCTAATTATAGTATTTTTTCTTTCTAAATAATTTGACTGTTTTTATCAGTATACAGTGTTTTGTAATGCCATACGATAAATATATACGTTCCTAATTCTTAGGTACAGTTGTATTGGGAAGAGATAGACAGATGTTCACCTCTATCAATTCATTAGCTAATGTGCAGAAGCGCTCACACACATTACTCGGGAGCAAAACCCTTTTCCTGTGTATTATTATAGGTCTGAAACTCACGGAAGCTTTCCTATGGAAAACATTTAGTTTGCTTTTAAGCGTAAATAGTGCCGCATGCAACATTTTTACAGTTCATGATCAAAGGGTCTAAACATGATCGACATTTCTAGGCATAATCAGCCGTTAAAATCTAACATAGTGAAATTGGGCCTTACAAAATAAGTTGCAATGCGTATTTTAAGTTTAATTGTTTTATATAGGTAATTCAATAGTTTTACGTTATTATTTTATAGATCACAGGCGCTGGACACGGTATGGGCCGAGAAATGGCTCTGCGATTCGCCAAGCTTGGTGCCGTGGTGGTCTGCGTTGACATCAATGCCAAGGGCAACGAGGAAACCGTACAGATGATCAAAAATAATGGCGGGAAAGCGCATAGATACGAGTAAGAACAGCCAATATAATACTGGTTGAAAAACCATCCCAATCCTTGTAGTCGCTGCACCGCGTGGTGTTACCCGCTCATCCCACGGGAACACTACATTTTTCGGGATAAAAAGTAGCCTACGTGTTAATCCAGGGTGTCAGCTACCTTCATACCAAAATTTATCATAATTAGTCCAATTATGTTATTTCAATTTTTCGCTTTATTGTAAACATTTGGTTTACGTTAGCAGACGTTACTGCTTTAATAAAAATAATTAATTTGGGTGTAGCACATCGTTACTATCTATTCTCAGCATACATTTTATTGATACGATGGTGCCGAGTATAAAGTCTTTACGGTAGATGGCGTTACGATGCCACCCTAAGGCATGTAGAATCAACTAGTTGAAAAATTCAATGGCTCTCGCATCAGGTTCGGTGGTCCAATAGGTAGGACGCCCGAGTAGGCCCGGAAAGCCGTTGGAACCGGTTCGAACCCTGCCTGAACTGTTAAATTTTTAAATTTTTCGCTTCATTGTAAACATAATTGGTCCAGCCGTTAGAGCGTGATAAAGTAACAAACATACACATAAACACACAAACTATCGTATTATATTAGTGTGATTAAATAACCATCCCATTATTGTTGTAATATTTAGTTAGTTTCCCGTAAAAAGTTCATTTGGCTACGATAGTGCAATACATTGTATTTTTTTAATTGACGTCGCATCAAATAAATTATGTGAACGGATAAATGTCGTGTATTGCGTTCCTTTCGTCCTTGCGATTTAGCCCTCAACTTAACAAAAAAACCGAAGGTCGAAGTTCGATAGTTCAAACTCTCGTTATGGCAGAATAGAGCAAAAAATTCTCGTAAAAAAAAAACAGAAAAAGATAGTTTAAGAGTTTATGCATTGTGTGCATTGCCAAGTTAAGGGTATAAGCCTTATATATATTTCAGATGTGACGTGACAGACCGTGCAGCTGTCTTCAGCCTCGCTGAGAAGATTACTAAAGAAGTAGGAGAGGTGACCATCTTGGTGAATAACGCCGGGATCATGCCCAGCAAGCCTATATTGGAGTGGACCGAGCAGAAAGTCAGGTCCACCATCGACGTCAATCTTACTGCCAACCTTTGGGTAGGTTTTTTGTTAACATGATTCTAATCGTCAACTTTTTAAATGTTTTTTTTATTATTTTTTAAGGGTTTTGTATTTCTAAAGGAAATTGGGACACTTTGTTGGCTGCCTGCCTGTGTTTTTATCAAGACAAGAGAATCAAAACCTCTAGGGTACTTCACGTTAATCTAGAATCAATAAATTTCACAAGAAGCAATGTGATTATGATAAATATCGGAGTAAATTGATTGTATGTAGCTATTGACTTACTTAGGTACTCTTACCCCCGTATGGTCTCTTCGTAAATGACTCAAGGTACTTACGATTTTCTATGTTTGACCTTTAGGATAAGGTCAAAATACGCAGGCTTTGTACTTGACTATCGAATTGGACTTACCTTTATACTTGCCTCTGATGACATGCATTTTACATTTCACAATGTTCATATCGTCTCAGTCCTTATTAGTGTAAAAAATGTCGCTTATCTAATGATAACTAGATTAGCGAATAATAGATTGACTAGCTAGAGGTAAAGTAAGCTGCCAAAAAAAGGAGCCTTTGTGTAATATATGATTTCATATATCTCTTTTTAATCGATCATTCAATTATGATTCAAAGGCTCTAAAAATGTTACTATGTACATGACCTTCTTAACCTGTGTGAAGTTAGCGGCCAAAAGTTGGCGGCCAAATATTGGCCAACATTTGGCCGCCAACTTCACAAAGTTGGCGGCTAAATGTCGGCCAATATTCCGAATTTCAAATTTAAACTAGATTTCTAGATCGATAATTTAAGTATCACTATCAGCATGTCCAAGCACGTCTAAAAGACTATTCAAATAAGCTTTTACTATACATCTATCTCATTCAATTTAAACGTAATGACCAAGCGGCCAATTTCTTGTTTGAAATATTATACAGAATTAGACTTTTCCACCCTATTTCTAATTCCATGAATGGGGTTTTACTATATTAAGTACAAAGTACACCCCAGTAGTAATAAAAACTTGCACTAGAGCTCTACCTCGCTTAGTTTCGGCGTAATGACCCAGCGGCCAACGTGATTTTTGCAATTTTGTGCACATCTTGACTTTTTTAACCGATTTCTAGATCGATGAATGGAGTCTGACTATATACACCATAAAGCACAACGAGAGAGCTATTCAAATCAGCTTTCACTAGAGCTCTACCTCGCTTAGTTTCGGCGTAATGACCCAGCGGCCAAAGTGATTTATGGAATTTGGTGCACATCTTGACTTTTTCAACCGATTTCTAGATCGATGAATGGGGTCTGACTATATACACCATAAAGCACACCCAGAGAGCTATTCAAATCAGCTTTCACTAGACCTCTACCTCGCTTAGTTTCGGCGTAATGAACCAGCGGCCAAAATGATTTATGCAATTTTGTGCATATCTTGACTTTTTAAACCAATTTCTAGATCGATGAATGGGGTCTGACTATATACACCATAAAGTACAACCAGAGAGCAATTCAAATCAGCTTTCACTAGAGCTCTACCTTGCTTAGTTTCGGCGTAATGAACCAGCGGCCAAAATGATTTATGCAATTTTGTGCACATCTTGACTTTTTCAACCGATTTCTAGATCGATGAATGGGGTCTGACTATATACACCATTAAGCACACCCAGAGAGCTATTCAAATCAGCTTTCACTAGATCTCTACCTAGCTTAGTTTCGGCGAAATGAACCAGCGGCCAAAATGATTTTTGCAATTTTGTGCACATCTTGACTTTTTCAACCGATTTCTGGATCGATGAACGGGGTCTGACTATATACACCATAAAGTACACCCAGATAGCTATTCAAATCAGCTTTCGCTAGAGCTCTACCTCGCTTAGTTTCGGCGTAATGACCCAGCGGCCAAAATTATTTTTGCAATTTTGAGCATATCGTGACTTTTTCAACCGATTCTAGATAGATGAATGGGGTCTGACTATATACACCATAAAGCACACCCAGAGAGCTATATAAATTTGCTTTCACTAGAGCTCTACCTTGCTTCGTTTCGGCGTAATGAAACAGCGGCCAAAGTGATTTTTGTAATTTTATGCAGATCTCGGCTTTTTCAACCGATTTCTAGATCGATGAATGGGGTCTGACTTGTATACACCATAAAGCACACCCAGAGAGCTATTCAAATCAGCTTTCACTAGAGTTGTACCTCGCTTAGTTTCGGCGAAATGAACCAGCGACCAAAATGATTTATGCAATTTGGTACAGATCTTGACTTTTTCAACCGATTTCTAGATCGATGAATGGGGTCTGTTTATATACACCATAAAGTACAACCAGAGAGCAATTCAAATCAGCTTTCACTAGAGCTCTACCTCGCTTAGTTTCGGCGTAATGAACCAGCGGCCAAAATGATTTATGCAATTTTGTGCACATCTTGACTTTTTCAACCGATTTCTAGATCGATGAATGGGGTCTGACTATATACACCATTAAGCACACCCAGAGAGCTATTCAAATCAGCTTTCACTAGATCTCTACCTAGCTTAGTTTCGGCGAAATGAACCAGCGGCCAAAATGATTTTTGCAATTTTGTGCACATCTTGACTTTTTCAACCGATTTCTGGATCGATGAATGGGGTCTGACTATATACACCATAAAGTACAACCAGAGAGCAATTCAAATCAGCTTTCACTAGAGCTCTACCTCGCTTAGTTTCGGCGTAATGAACCAGCGGCCAAAATGATTTATGCAATTTTGTGCACATCTTGACTTTTTCAACCGATTTCTAGATCGATGAATGGGGTCTGACTATATACACCATTAAGCACACCCAGAGAGCTATTCAAATCAGCTTTCACTAGATCTCTACCTAGCTTAGTTTCGGCGAAATGAACCAGCGGCCAAAATGATTTTTGCAATTTTGTGCACATCTTGACTTTTTCAACCGATTTCTGGATCGATGAACGGGGTCTGACTATATACACCATAAAGTACACCCAGATAGCTATTCAAATCAGCTTTCGCTAGAGCTCTACCTTGCTTAGTTTCGGCGTAATGACCCAGCGGCCAAAATTATTTTTGCAATTTTGAGCATATCGTGACTTTTTCAACCGATTCTAGATAGATGAATGGGGTCTGACTATATACACCATAAAGCACACCCAGAGAGCTATATAAATTTGCTTTCACTAGAGCTCTACCTTGCTTCGTTTCGGCGTAATGAAACAGCGGCCAAAGTGATTTTTGTAATTTTATGCAGATCTCGGCTTTTTCAACCGATTTCTAGATCGATGAATGGGGTCTGACTTGTATACACCATAAAGCACACCCAGAGAGCTATTCAAGTCAGCTTTCACTAGAGTTGTACCTCGCTTAGTTTCGGCGAAATGAACCAGCGACCAAAATGATTTATGCAATTTGGTACAGATCTTGACTTTTTCAACCGATTTCTAGATCGATGAATGGGGTCTGTTTATATACACCATAAAGTACAACCAGAGAGCTATTCAAATCAGCTTTCACTAGAGTTCTACCTCGCTTAGTTTCGGCGTAATGAACCAGCGGCCGAAATGATTTTTGTAATTTTATGCAGATCTCGGCTTTTACAACCGGTTTCTAGATCGATGAATGGGGTCTGACTATAAACACAATAAAGCACACCCAGAAAGCTATTAAAATTAGCTTTCACTAGAGCTCTACCTCGCTTAGTTTAGGCGTAATGACCCAGCGGCCAAAATTATTTTTGCAATTTTGAGCATATCGTGACTTTTTCAACCGATTCTAGATAGATGAATGGGGTCTGACTATATACACCATAAAGCACACCCAGAGCGCTATTCAAATCAGCTTTCACTAGAGCTCTACCTCGCTTAGTTTCGGCGTAATGACCCAGCGGCCAACGTGATTTTTGCAATTTTGTGCACATCTTGACTTTTTCAACCGATTTCTAGATCGATGAATGGGGTCTGACTATATACACCATAAAGCACAACGAGAGAGCTATTCAAATCAGCTTTAACTAGAGCTCTACCTCGCTTAGTTTCGGCGTAATGACCCAGCGGCCAAAATTATTTTTGCAATTTTGAGCATATCGTGACTTTTTCAACCGATTCGAGATAGATGAATGGGGTCTGACTATATACACCATAAAGCACACCCAGAGCGCTATTCAAATCAGCTTTCACTAGAGCTCTACCTCGCTTAGTTTCGGCGTAATGACCCAGCGGCCAACGTGATTTTTGCAATTTTGTGCACATCTTGACTTTTTCAACCGATTTCTAGATCGATGAATGGGGTCTGACTATATACATTATAAAGCACACCCAGAGAGCTATTCAAATCAGCTTTCACTAGACCTCTACCTCGCTTAGTTTCGGCGTAATGAACCAGCGGCCAAAATGATTTATGCAATTTTGTGCAGATCTTGACTTTTTCAGCCGATTTCTAGATCTATGAATGGCGTCTGACTATAAACACTATAAAGCACACCCAGAGAGCTATTCAAATCAGCTTTCACTAGATCTCTACCTAGCTTAGTTTCGGCGACATGAACCAGCGGCCAGAATGATTTTTGTAATTTTATGCAGATCTCGGCTTTTACAACCGGTTTCTAGATCGATGAATGGGGTCTGACTATATACACCATAAAGTACAACCAGAGAGCTATTCAAATCAGCTTTCACTAGAGTTCTACCTCGCTTAGTTTCGGCGTAATGAACCAGCGGCCGAAATGATTTTTGTAATTTTATGCAGATCTCGGCTTTTACAACCGGTTTCTAGATAGATGAATGGGGTCTGACTATATACACCATAAAGCACACCCAGAGCGCTATTCAAATCAGCTTTCACTAGAGCTCTACCTCGCTTAGTTTCGGCGTAATGACCCAGCGGCCAACGTGATTTTTGGAATTTTGTGCACATCTTGACTTTTTCAACCGATTTCTAGATCGATGAATGGGGTCTGTATATATACACCATAAAGTACAACGAGAGAGCTATTCAAATCAGCTTTCACTAGAGCTCTACCTCGCTTAGTTTCGGCGTAATGACCCAGCGGCCAACGTGATTTTTGGAATTTTGTGCACATCTTGACTTTTTCAACCGATTTCTAGATCGATGAATGGGGTCTGTATATATACACCATAAAGTACAACCAGAGAGCTATTCAAATCAGCTTTCACTAGAGTTCTACCTCGCTTAGTTTCGGCGTAATGAACCAGCGGCCGAAATGATTTTTGTAATTTTATGCAGATCTCGGCTTTTACAACCGGTTTCTAGATAGATGAATGGGGTCTGACTATATACACCATAAAGCACACCCAGAGCGCTATTCAAATCAGCTTTCACTAGAGCTCTACCTCGCTTAGTTTCGGCGTAATGACCCAGCGGCCAACGTGATTTTTGGAATTTTGTGCATATCTTGACTTTTTAAACCAATTTCTAGATCGATGAATAGGGTGTCACTATACACACCATAAAATACAACCAGAGAGCAATTCAAATCAGCTTTCACTAGAGCTCTACCTCGCTTAGTTTCGGCGTAATGAACCAGCGGCCAAAATGATTTATGCAATTTTGTGCAGATCTTGACTTTTTCAGCCGATTTCTAGATCGATGAATGGCGTCTGACTATAAACATTATAAAGCACACCCAGAGAGCTATTCAAATCAGCTTTCGCTAGAGCTCTACCTCGCTTAGTTTCGGCGTAATGACCCAGCGGCCAACGTGATTTTTGCAATTTTGTGCACATCTTGACTTTTTCAACTGATTTCTGGATCGATGAATGGGGTCTGACTATATATACCATAAAGCACAACGAGAGAGCTATTCAAATCAGCTTTTACTAGAGCTCTACCTCGCTTAGTTTCGGCGTAATGACCCAGCGGCCAAAATTATTTTTGCAATTTTGAGCATATCGTGACTTTTTCAACCGATTCTAGATAGATGAATGGGGTCTGACTATATACACCATAAAGCACACCCAGAGAGCTATATAAATTTGCTTTCACTAGAGCTCTACCTTGCTTCGTTTCGGCGTAATGAAACAGCGGCCAAAGTGATTTTTGCAATTTTGTGCACATCTTGACTTTTTCAACCGATTTCTGGATCGATGAATGGGGTCTGACTATATACACCATAAAGTACAACCAGAGAGCAATTCAAATCAGCTTTCACTAGAGCTCTACCTCGCTTAGTTTCGGCGTAATGAACCAGCGGCCAAAATGATTTATGCAATTTTGTGCACATCTTGACTTTTTCAACCGATTTCTAGATCGATGAATGGGGTCTGTTTATATACACCATAAAGTACAACCAGAGAGCAATTCAAATCAGCTTTCACTAGAGCTCTACCTCGCTTAGTTTCGGCGTAATGAACCAGCGGCCAAAATGATTTATGCAATTTTGTGCACATCTTGACTTTTTCAACCGATTTCTAGATCGATGAATGGGGTCTGACTATATACACCATTAAGCACACCCAGAGAGCTATTCAAATCAGCTTTCACTAGATCTCTACCTAGCTTAGTTTCGGCGAAATGAACCAGCGGCCAAAATGATTTTTGCAATTTTGTGCACATCTTGACTTTTTCAACCGATTTCTGGATCGATGAATGGGGTCTGACTATATACACCATAAAGTACAACCAGAGAGCAATTCAAATCAGCTTTCACTAGAGCTCTACCTCGCTTAGTTTCGGCGTAATGAACCAGCGGCCAAAATGATTTATGCAATTTTGTGCACATCTTGACTTTTTCAACCGATTTCTAGATCGATGAATGGGGTCTGACTATATACACCATTAAGCACACCCAGAGAGCTATTCAAATCAGCTTTCACTAGATCTCTACCTAGCTTAGTTTCGGCGAAATGAACCAGCGGCCAAAATGATTTTTGCAATTTTGTGCACATCTTGACTTTTTCAACCGATTTCTGGATCGATGAACGGGGTCTGACTATATACACCATAAAGTACACCCAGATAGCTATTCAAATCAGCTTTCGCTAGAGCTCTACCTTGCTTAGTTTCGGCGTAATGACCCAGCGGCCAAAATTATTTTTGCAATTTTGAGCATATCGTGACTTTTTCAACCGATTCTAGATAGATGAATGGGGTCTGACTATATACACCATAAAGCACACCCAGAGAGCTATATAAATTTGCTTTCACTAGAGCTCTACCTTGCTTCGTTTCGGCGTAATGAAACAGCGGCCAAAGTGATTTTTGTAATTTTATGCAGATCTCGGCTTTTTCAACCGATTTCTAGATCGATGAATGGGGTCTGACTTGTATACACCATAAAGCACACCCAGAGAGCTATTCAAATCAGCTTTCACTAGAGTTGTACCTCGCTTAGTTTCGGCGAAATGAACCGGCGACCAAAATGATTTATGCAATTTGGTACAGATCTTGACTTTTTCAACCGATTTCTAGATCAATGAATGGGGTCTGTTTATATACACCATAAAGTACAACCAGAGAGCTATTCAAATCAGCTTTCACTAGAGTTCTACCTCGCTTAGTTTCGGCGTAATGAACCAGCGGCCGAAATGATTTTTGCAATTTTGAGCATATCGTGACTTTTTCAACCGATTCTAGATAGATGAATGGGGTCTGACTATATACACCATAAAGCACACCCAGAGCGCTATTCAAATCAGCTTTCACTAGAGCTCTACCTCGCTTAGTTTCGGCGTAATGACCCAGCGGCCAAAATTATTTTTGCAATTTTGAGCATATCGTGACTTTTTCAACCGATTCTAGATAGATGAATGGGGTCTGACTATATACACCATAAAGCACACCCAGAGCGCTATTCAAATCAGCTTTCACTAGAGCTCTACCTCGCTTAGTTTCGGCGTAATGACCCAGCGGCCAACGTGATTTTTGCAATTTTGTGCACATCTTGACTTTTTCAACCGATTTCTAGATCGATGAATGGGGTCTGACTATATACACCATAAAGCACAACGAGAGAGCTATTCAAATCAGCTTTAACTAGAGCTCTACCTCGCTTAGTTTCGGCGTAATGACCCAGCGGCCAAAATTATTTTTGCAATTTTGAGCATATCGTGACTTTTTCAACCGATTCGAGATAGATGAATGGGGTCTGACTATATACACCATAAAGCACACCCAGAGCGCTATTCAAATCAGCTTTCACTAGAGCTCTACCTCGCTTAGTTTCGGCGTAATGACCCAGCGGCCAACGTGATTTTTGCAATTTTGTGCACATCTTGACTTTTTCAACCGATTTCTAGATCGATGAATGGGGTCTGACTATATACATTATAAAGCACACCCAGAGAGCTATTCAAATCAGCTTTCACTAGACCTCTACCTCGCTTAGTTTCGGCGTAATGAACCAGCGGCCAAAATGATTTATGCAATTTTGTGCAGATCTTGACTTTTTCAGCCGATTTCTAGATCTATGAATGGCGTCTGACTATAAACACTATAAAGCACACCCAGAGAGCTATTCAAATCAGCTTTCACTAGATCTCTACCTAGCTTAGTTTCGGCGACATGAACCAGCGGCCAGAATGATTTTTGTAATTTTATGCAGATCTCGGCTTTTACAACCGGTTTCTAGATCGATGAATGGGGTCTGACTATATACACCATAAAGTACAACCAGAGAGCTATTCAAATCAGCTTTCACTAGAGTTCTACCTCGCTTAGTTTCGGCGTAATGAACCAGCGGCCGAAATGATTTTTGTAATTTTATGCAGATCTCGGCTTTTACAACCGGTTTCTAGATAGATGAATGGGGTCTGACTATATACACCATAAAGCACACCCAGAGCGCTATTCAAATCAGCTTTCACTAGAGCTCTACCTCGCTTAGTTTCGGCGTAATGACCCAGCGGCCAACGTGATTTTTGGAATTTTGTGCACATCTTGACTTTTTCAACCGATTTCTAGATCGATGAATGGGGTCTGTATATATACACCATAAAGTACAACGAGAGAGCTATTCAAATCAGCTTTTACTAGACCTCTACCTCGCTTAGTTTCGGCGTAATGAACCAGCGGCCAAAATGATTTATGCAATTTTGTGCATATCTTGACTTTTTAAACCAATTTCTAGATCGATGAATAGGGTGTCACTATACACACCATAAAATACAACCAGAGAGCAATTCAAATCAGCTTTCACTAGAGCTCTACCTCGCTTAGTTTCGGCGTAATGAACCAGCGGCCAAAATGATTTATGCAATTTTGTGCAGATCTTGACTTTTTCAGCCGATTTCTAGATCGATGAATGGCGTCTGACTATAAACATTATAAAGCACACCCAGAGAGCTATTCAAATCAGCTTTCGCTAGAGCTCTACCTCGCTTAGTTTCGGCGTAATGACCCAGCGGCCAACGTGATTTTTGCAATTTTGTGCACATCTTGACTTTTTCAACCGATTTCTGGATCGATGAATGGGGTCTGACTATATATACCATAAAGCACAACGAGAGAGCTATTCAAATCAGCTTTTACTAGAGCTCTACCTCGCTTAGTTTCGGCGTAATGACCCAGCGGCCAACGTGATTTTTGCAATTTTGTGCACATCTTGACTTTTTCAACCGATTTCTGGATCGATGAATGGTGTCTGACTATATACACCATAAAGTACACCCAGATAGCTATTCAAATCAGCTTTCGCTAGAGCTCTACCTCGCTTAGTTTCGGCGTAATGACCCAGCGGCCAAAGTGATTTTTGTAATTTTATGCAGATCTCGGCCTTTTCAACCAATTTCTAGATCGATGAATGGGGTCTGACTATAAAGCGAGGTAGAGCTCTAGCGAAAGCTGATTTGAATAGCTATCTGGGTGTACTTTATGGTTTATATAGTCAAACCCCATTCATCGATCCAGAAATCGGTTGAAAAAGTCAAGATGTGCACAAAATTGCAAAAATAATTTTGGCCGCTGGTTCATTTCGCCGAAACTAAGCTAGGTAGAGATCTAGTGAAAGCTTATTTGAATAGCTCTCTGGGTGTGCTTTATGGTGTTTATAGTCAGACGCCATTCATCGATCTAGAAATCGGCTGAAAAAGTCAAGATGGGCACCAAATTGCATAAATCACTTTGGCCGCTGGGTCATTACGCCCAAACTAAGCGAGGTAGAGCTCTAGTGAAAGCTGATTTGAATAGCTCTCTCGTTGTTCTTTATGGTGTATGTAGTCAGACCCCATTCATCTATCTAGAATCGGTTGAAATAGTCACGATATGCTCAAAATTGCAAAAATAATTTTGGCCGCTGGGTCATTACGCCGAAACAAAGCGAGGTAGAGCTCTAGTGAAAGCTAATTTTAATAGCTTTCTGGGTGTGCTTTATTGTGTTAATAGTCAGACCCCATTCGTCGATCTAGAAACCGGTTGTAAAAGCCGAGATCTGCATAAAATTACAAAAATCATTTCGGCCGCTGGTTCATTACGCCGAAACTAAGCGAGGTAGAACTC
Organism: Apotomis capreana; assembly: GCA_947623375.1. NCBI lineage: Eukaryota > Metazoa > Arthropoda > Insecta > Lepidoptera > Tortricidae > Apotomis > Apotomis capreana. The sequence continues at coordinate 4,753,006 of OX392501.1, forward strand.
TAGTGAAAGCTGATTTGAATAGCTCTCTTGTTGTACTTTATGGTGTATATAGTCAGACCCCATTCATCGATCTAGAAATCGGTTGAAAAAGTCAAGATCTGCACAAAATTGCATAAATCATTTTGGCCGCATGTTCATTACTCCGAAACGAAGCAAGGTAGAGCTCTAGTGAAAGCTCATTTATATAGCTTTTTGGGTGTGCTTTATGGTGCATATAGTCAGACCACATTCATCGATCTAGAAATCGGTTGAAAAAGTCAAGATGTGCACAAAATTGTATAAATCACTTTGGCCGCTGGGTCATTACGCCGAAACTAAGTAAGGTAGAGCTCTAGCGAAAGCTGATTTGAATAGCTGTCTGGGTGTATTTTATGGTGTATATAGTCAGACCCCATTCATCGATCCAGAAATCGGTTGAAAAAGTCAAGATGTGCACAAAATTGCAAAAATCATTTTGGCCGCTGGTTCATTTCGCCGAAACTAAGCTAGGTAGAGATCAAGTGAAAGCTCATTTGAATAGCTCTCTGGGTGTGCTTTATGGTGTTTATAGTCAGACGCCATTCATCGATCTAGAAATCGGCTGAAAAAGTCAAGATAGGCACCAAATTGCATAAATCACTTTGGCCGCTGGGTCATTACGCCCAAACTAAGCGAGGTAGAGCTCTAGTGAAAGCTGATTTGAATAGCTCTCTCGTTGTTCTTTATAGTGTATGTAGTCAGACCCCATTCATCTATCTAGAATCGGTTGAAATAGTCACGATATGCTCAAAATTGCAAAAATAATTTTGGCCGCTGGGTCATTACGCCGAAACAAAGCGAGGTAGAGCTCTAGTGAAAGCTAATTTTAATAGCTTTCTGGGTGTGCTTTATTGTGTTAATAGTCAGACCCCATTCGTCGATCTAGAAACCGGTTGTAAAAGCCGAGATCTGCATAAAATTACAAAAATCATTTCGGCCGCTGGTTCATTACGCCGAAACTAAGCGAGGTAGAACTCTAGTGAAAGCTGATTTGAATAGCTCTCTTGTTGTACTTTATGGTGTATATAGTCAGACCCCATTCATCGATCTAGAAATCGGTTGAAAAAGTCAAGATCTGCACAAAATTGCATAAATCATTTTGGCCGCATGTTCATTACTCCGAAACGAAGCAAGGTAGAGCTCTAGTGAAAGCTCATTTATATAGCTCTCTGGGTGTGCTTTATGGTGCATATAGTCAGACCACATTCATCGATCTAGAAATCGGTTGAAAAAGTCAAGATGTGCACAAAATTGTATAAATCACTTTGGCCGCTGGGTCATTACGCCGAAACTAAGTAAGGTAGAGCTCTAGCGAAAGCTGATTTGAATAGCTATCTGGGTGTATTTTATGGTGTATATAGTCAGACCCCATTCATCGATCCAGAAATCGGTTGAAAAAGTCAAGATGTGCACAAAATTGCAAAAATCATTTTGGCCGCTGGTTCATTTCGCCGAAACTAAGCTAGGTAGAGATCAAGTGAAAGCTCATTTGAATAGCTCTCTGGGTGTGCTTTATGGTGTTTATAGTCAGACCCCATTCATCGATCCAGAAATCGGTTGAAAAAGTCAAGATGTGCACAAAATTGCAAAAATCACGTTGGCCGCTGGGTCATTACAACGAAACTAAGCGAGGTAGAGCTCTAGTGAAAGCTGATTTGAATAGCTCTCTGGGTGTGCTTTATGGCGTATATAGTCAGACCCCATTCATCTTTCTAGAAATCGGTTGAAAAAGTCACGATGTGCTCAAAATTGCAAAAATAATTTTGGCCGCTGGGTCATTACGCCGAAACTAAGCGAGGTAGAACTCTAGTGAAAGCTAATTTTAATAGCTCTTTGGGTATGCTTTATGGCCTTTATAGTCAGACCCCATTCATCGATCTAGAAATCGGTTGAAAAAGTCAAGATGTGCACCAAATTGCATAAATCACTTTGGCCGCTGGGTCATTACGCCGAAACTAAGCGAGTTAGAGCTCTAGTGAAAGCTGATTTGAATAGCTCTCTCGTTGTGCTTTATGGTGTATATAGTCAGACCCCATTCATCGATCTAGAAATCGGTTGAAAAAGTCAAGATGTGCACAAAATTGCAAAAATCACGTTGGCCGCTGGGTCATTACGCCGAAACTAAGCGAGGTAGAGCTCTAGTGAAAGCTGATTTGAATAGCGCTCTGGGTGTTCTTTATGGTGTATATAGTCAGACCCCATTCATCTATCTCGAATCGGTTGAAAAAGTCACGATATGCTCAAAATTGCAAAAATAATTTTGGCCGCTGGGTCATTACGCCGAAACTAAGCGAGGTAGAGCTCTAGTTAAAGCTGATTTGAATAGCTCTCTCGTTGTGCTTTATGGTGTATATAGTCAGACCCCATTCATCGATCTAGAAATCGGTTGAAAAAGTCAAGATGTGCAAAAAATTGCAAAAATCACGTTGGCCGCTGGGTCATTACGCCGAAACCAAGCGAGGTAGAGCTCTAGTGAAAGCTGATTTGAATAGCGCTCTGGGTGTGCTTTATGGTGTATATAGTCAGACCCCATTCATCTATCTAGAAACCGGTTGTAAAAGCCGAGATCTGCATAAAATTACAAAAATCATTTCGGCCGCTGGTTCATTACGCCGAAACTAAGCGAGGTAGAACTCTAGTGAAAGCTGATTTGAATAGTTCTCTGGTTGTACTTTATGGTGTATATAGTCAGACCCCATTCATCGATCTAGAAATCGGTTGAAAAAGTCAAGATCTGCATCAAATTGCATAAATCATTTTGGCCGCTGGTTCATTACGCCGAAACTAAGCGAGGTAGAACTCTAGTGAAAGCTGATTTGAATAGCTCTCTGGGTGTGCTTTATGGTGTATATAGTCAGACCCCATTCATCGATCTAGAAATCGGTTGAAAAAGTCAAGATGTGCACCAAATTGCATAAATCATTTTGACCTCTGGTTCAGTACTCCGAATCTAAGCGAGGTAGAGCTCAAGTGAAAGCTGATTTGAATAGCTCTCTGGGTGTGCTTTATGGTGTTTATAGTCAGACCCCATTCATCGATCTAGAAACCGGTTGTAAAAGCCGAGATCTGCATAAAATTCAAAAATCATTTCGGCCGCTGGTTCATTACGCCGAAACAAAGCGAGGTAGAACTCTAGTGAAAGCTGATTTGAATAGCTCTCTGGTTGTACTTTATGGTGTATATAGTCAGACCCCATTCATCGATCTAGAAATCGGTTGAAAAAGTCAAGATCTGCATCAAATTGCATAAATCATTTTGGCCGCTGGTTCATTACGCCGAAACTAAGCGAGGTAGAACTCTAGTGAAAGCTGATTTGAATAGCTCTCTGGGTGTGCTTTATGGTGTATATAGTCAGACCCCATTCATCGATCTAGAAATCGGTTGAAAAAGTCAAGATGTGCACAAAATTGCAAAAATCACGTTGGCCGCTGGGTCATTACGCCGAAACTAAGCGAGGTAGAGCTCTAGTGAAAGCTGATTTGAATAGCGCTCTGGGTGTGCTTTATGGTGTATATAGTCAGACCCCATTCATCTATCTCGAATCGGTTGAAAAAGTCACGATATGCTCAAAATTGCAAAAATAATTTTGGCCGCTGGGTCATTACGCCGAAACTAAGCGAGGTAGAGCTCTAGTTAAAGCTGATTTGAATAGCTCTCTCGTTGTGCTTTATGGTGTATATAGTCAGACCCCATTCATCGATCTAGAAATCGGTTGAAAAAGTCAAGATGTGCACAAAATTGCAAAAATCACGTTGGCCGCTGGGTCATTACGCCGAAACCAAGCGAGGTAGAGCTCTAGTGAAAGCTGATTTGAATAGCGCTCTGGGTGTGCTTTATGGTGTATATAGTCAGACCCCATTCATCTATCTAGAAACCGGTTGTAAAAGCCGAGATCTGCATAAAATTACAAAAATCATTTCGGCCGCTGGTTCATTACGCCGAAACTAAGCGAGGTAGAACTCTAGTGAAAGCTGATTTGAATAGCTCTCTGGTTGTACTTTATGGTGTATATAGTCAGACCCCATTCATCGATCTAGAAATCGGTTGAAAAAGTCAAGATCTGCATCAAATTGCATAAATCATTTTGGCCGCTGGTTCATTACGCCGAAACTAAGCGAGGTAGAACTCTAGTGAAAGCTGATTTGAATAGCTCTCTGGGTGTGCTTTATGGTGTATATAGTCAGACCCCATTCATCGATCTAGAAATCGGTTGAAAAAGTCACGATATGCTCAAAATTGCAAAAATAATTTTGGCCGCTGGGTCATTACGCCGAAACTAAGCGAGGTAGAGCTCTAGTGAAAGCTAATTTTAATAGCTTTTTGGGTGTGCTTTATTGTGTTTATAGTCAGACCCCATTCATCGATCTAGAAACCGGTTGTAAAAGCCGAGATCTGCATAAAATTACAAAAATCATTTCGGCCGCTGGTTCATTACGCCGAAACTAAGCGAGGTAGAACTCTAGTGAAAGCTGATTTGAATAGCTCTCTGGTTGTACTTTATGGTGTATATAGTCAGACCCCATTCATCGATCTAGAAATCGGTTGAAAAAGTCAAGATCTGCATCAAATTGCATAAATCATTTTGGCCGCTGGTTCATTACGCCGAAACTAAGCGAGGTAGAACTCTAGTGAAAGCTGATTTGAATAGCTCTCTGGGTGTGCTTTATGGTGTATATAGTCAGACCCCATTCATCGATCTAGAAATCGGTTGAAAAAGTCAAGATGTGCACCAAATTGCATAAATCATTTTGACCTCTGGTTCAGTACTCCGAATCTAAGCGAGGTAGAGCTCAAGTGAAAGCTGATTTGAATAGCTCTCTGGGTGTGCTTTATGGTGTTTATAGTCAGACCCCATTCATCGATCTAGAAATTGGTTGAAAAAGTCAAGATCTGCACAAAATTTCATAAATCATTTTGGCCGCTGATTCATCGCTCCGAAACTAAGCGAGGTAGAGCTCTAGTGAAAGCTGATTTGAATAGCTCTTTGGGTATGCTTTATGGCCTTTATAGTCAGACCCCATTCATCGATCTAGAAATCGGTTGAAAAAGTCAAGATGTGCACCAAATTGCATAAATCATTTGGCCGCTGGTTCATTACTCCGAAACTAAGCGAGGTAGAGCTTTAGTGAAAGCTGATTTGAATATCTCTTTGGGTATGCTTTATGGCCTTTATAGTCAGACGCCATTCATCGATCTAGAAATCGGCTGAAAAAGTCAAGATCTGCACAAAATTGCATAAATCATTTTGGCCGCTGGTTCATTACGCCGAAACTAAGCGAGGTAGAGCTCTAGTGAAAGCTGATTTGAATTGCTCTCTGGTTGTACTTTATGGTGTATATAGTCAGACCCCATTCATCGATCTAGAAATTGGTTTAAAAAGTCAAGATATGCACAAAATTGCATAAATCATTTTGGCCGCTGGTTCATTACGCCGAAACTAAGCGAGGTAGAGCTCTAGTGAAAGCTGATTTGAATAGCTCTCTGGGTGTGCTTTATGGTGTATATAGTCAGACCCCATTCATCGATCTAGAAATCGGTTGAAAAAGTCAAGATGTGCACCAAATTCCATAAATCACTTTGGCCGCTGGGTCATTACGCCGAAACTAAGCGAGGTAGAGCTCTAGTGAAAGCTGATTTGAATAGCTCTCTCGTTGTGCTTTATGGTGTATATAGTCAGACCCCATTCATCGATCTAGAAATCGGTTGAAAAAGTCAAGATGTGCACAAAATTGCAAAAATCACGTTGGCCGCTGGGTCATTACGCCGAAACTAAGCGAGGTAGAGCTCTAGTGAAAGCTGATTTTAATAGCTCTCTGGGTGTGCTTAATGGTGTATATAGTCAGACCCCATTCATCGATCTAGAAATCGGTTAAAAAAGTCAAGATGTACACAAAATATCAAAAATCACTTTGGCCGCTGGGTCATTTACGCCCAAACTAAGCAAGGTAGAGCTCTATTGCAAGTTTTTATTACTACTGGGGTGTACTTTGTACTTAATATAGTAAAACCCCATTCATGGAATTAGAAATAGGGTGGAAAAGTCTAATTCTGTATAATATTTCAAACAATAAATTGGCCGCTTGGTCATTACGTTTAAATTGAATGAGATAGATGTATAGTAAAAGCTTATTTGAATAGTCTTTTAGACGTGCTTGGACATGCTGATAGTGATACTTAAATTATCGATCTAGAAATCTAGTTTAAATTTGAAATTCGGAATATTGGCCGAAATTTAGCCGCCAACTTTGTGAAGTTGGCGGCCAAATGTTGGCCAATATTTGGCCGCCAACTTTTGGCCGCTAACTTCACACAGGTACTCTCTTATAAGATTGGTGAGGCTTTCGTAAAATTCGAGTACGTTTGTTGGATCTCTTCATTTACTTTATACATTCTCGAAGATTTTGTTTTCTTCGGGTCTATTACGGATATGTTTGAGGTCTTCGCACATCGTCGTAACGAGAGAAGTCGTGGATATTAACGGGCTGGCTCGTTCCTCTCTCAAAGGATGGGCATATAATTCCAGAGGGAAAACGTACTTGACGAAATTTCCTGCATTCCCGAAAGCAACGGCGAAAACACAACGCACTTAGCCATTACCTTGGGCCAGCCCTAGAAAATCTTAATAGCCCTAGAAAATTACTATAAAAAAGAATATAAAGTGTTTAAGCAGAATAAATATAAGTAATACAAGGAACGTAAGATTAAGAAAATTTGTTCAACATTTTGCAAAAAATTATTACGGTAGAAGAATAAATAAGTATTTGGTTCCAAAGATATATAATGAAATTGATTGGTTAAGGGATGAAAAGGAGTGTAGCAGAAATGTTGTCAAAAATAGTTGTATAAAAAAATAATTTACTGCCCTAGGGCAGATTTTCCAAATGTTTTCTTGCTTCCGTGGCTGTAGCTTAAGGATAACCTATTAATATAATTATAAGGTAAATATGTCGTGTTAGGTGCATATAACTAAAAATAATGTAGATGAGCGCGATCTCGCCAACAAACTGTCTTAGCAGTTTGGCGAGTTAAATACAGTTACATGCAGTTATGTACACCTTTTTTTGGAAAATAAATAAAAAAAAAAAAAAAGAATCTGGGGGTCCCGCTGACAGAGCACGACGTCGTGGATGCTACGCGCGTCGGTCGCGCGCCGCAGCTTGAAGAGGGCGTTCAGGGTCCAGCACCGCGGCCGCGGCTGCTTGAACCCCAAGCTCTTCATACAAATTTTCACCTCCCACTTTACCCCATTAGGGGTTGAACTTTCAAAAACGCTGAAATCGATAATCGCAGTTTTTGATGGAGAGTCTTCACACAAAAGAATGCACCCCTTACAAAAAAGACCACAGTTCCAGTTTCCATTTAACCCCTTTCGGGGATGAATTACCAAAATGCTGAAACTTGTTTTCTTACTTTGTATAAAAGAACTTATAAGTACACGACATCATCCTCCTGGCCTTTGTCCCTTTGTAGAGAATGAATTCTCAATCGGGGTCGGCTACCTAAATCCCAAGATGTCGCGTAGGCACTAGTTTTTACGCAAGCGACTGCCATCTGACCTTCCAACCCAGAGGGGAAACTAGGCCTTATTGGGCTTAGGCGTTTTCCTCACGATGTTTTCCTTCACCGAAAAGCGAGTGGTAAATATCAAATGACATTCCGTACATAAGTTCCGAAAAACCCATTGGTACGGGCCGGGTTCGAACCCGCGACCTGCGGATTGAAAGTCGCATGCCCTAACCACTAGGCTACCACCGCTTTTAAGTACACTTATAAGTACACGTAATGTTACCATTCTTACTCAAAGAACCTCAAGGTCTTCATAGAAATTTTCACCTCACTCTTTAACCCATTGGGGGTAGAATTATCAGAAACGCTTAACGCAAGATAATGCACCCCTTGCTCAAAATAATAATAAATAAATTAATAAAATTAGGCTACGTTTTTCATACAAAGTTTCACTCTCCATTTAACCCCTTTCGGGGATGAATTTCGAAAAATGATGAAACTTGTTTTGTTTTTACTTTATATAGAGAGAGCTATACACGAAATACCACTCTTACTCAAGGAATCCCGATTTTAAAAAAAATCCTGAAAATAATTTTCGTTTTTAGATCGAGAATCCATACACAAAGTTTTATATCTCTAACTCAAAAATTACTTGATTTCCATACAAAGTTTCAACCCGAATTTGACAGCCTACGGGATAAATTTTGAAATATTCCTTTTTAGTGCTTGCTTGCATCGTATACTTGATCTATTCTAGAAATTTGAAGTTCCTAGGTTCAGTAGTTTCAGCTCTACGTTGATGAGTGGGTCAGTCAGTCAGTCAGGACTTTTCCGTTTATATGTATAAAAAGATGAATCCCAATAGCCCTGTTCTAGGTAGTAACATCAATAATATCTAATGAAACATGTTTGATCATAGTGAAAAATGTCTAAAGCAATCAACATTTTAAAAGGAATAAATATTAATACATTTACTTGTATAATAAAATGTTATACTGTTAATTGCAGATGATCCAAGCCTTCCTGCCGGCCATGAGGAAACGCAACCACGGACACATAGTGGCCATGTCCTCTATGGCTGGGGTTATGGGCTTCAAGAATCTCGTGCCTTATTGCGGCACCAAGTTCGCTGTACGTGGCATCATGCAGGCTTTGGAGAACGAGCTGTATGACGAGACTGAAGGGAAGAGCAATGTAAGATTTTCTTTATCATAGCCCCCTGACTAGTGTCTTTATTCTGTGCCCTGACTGAGGGTCGTGACTATTTGAGGTTATTATTTTGTTTACCAATACCTTCGAGGCCAATCAGGACACGGTAAAATTAGGCGTTAGGACGACATAGATTGAACATTGACGACACGTTTGGCGCAGTTTGCAGACACCTGCCTACTGAGCCGGCGGTCCCGGGTTCGAATCCCGGCCGGCCGGCCGGGGCAAATATTGTTCTTGGGTCATGGATGTTATCTATATATGTATTTATATATTATGTACATCGTCGTCGTCTAGTACCCATAGTACAAGCGTTGCTTAGTTTGGGACTATGTCGATGTGTGTATGATTGTCCCATAATATTTATTTATTTATTGCCTGTGGGCTGTCCCACAGGAAATAAAACTGAAACAATTCAAATGAATAATGAATTATATCATTCTCATTTGAGTTCCAGATGATATGACGCTGACATTTATTCATCACGTAGGGAATGGTCAAAATGTGCGTACCTACTTTAAGATTTTTACGTGCATAAATTTAAAAACTCTGACTTTTAAGAAGTTGAAAAAATACTGTGAAATAACCACTTCTTCGATTAGATCCTGATTTGAAGCGGTAGACGCGAAATATTCAGCATCATCAATCATATAGGTATATTATTTTTTCCAGATCAAATTCACGACAGTCTGCCCATACATGGTGAACACGGGGCTGTGCAAGAACCCTCACATCCGCTTCCAGGACTCCATGAAGATGGTTGAACCCGGGGATGCCGCTGACCAGATCATCGATGCCATGAGGAGGGATGTCTATGAGATCACCGTTCCAGGCAGCATGCATTATGCGAATAGGGTTAGTTTTATTACTTTGTATTTCATGGCTAGCAGCATATAAATAGCTGGAACTACACAATATTCCATTGACTCCAGATTGTAAGGGCACTTAGGCGTCTAAAACAGTTTTAGCCTTGAATTATACAGGTGATTTAGCCAAGATACTATTTCTCTCTATTTATCTCTAAAAACAGATAACAGATTCTCCTGTATAAACTTTATTAAACCTTAAACAAGTGTACAACAACAATAACTAACTTAACATATCCTAAGGAAGCCTAACTAGGACCGACGTCCGCCAGATTAAGGCCCTGCGGCAGGGTACCCATGATGCATGATGCCGGCTACATTCCCCCGCTGAATAATCCTTAAGACGAGGAATGAGCCTGCTCGGTAGAAAGTAGAGATGATTGATTTTGATATTCGAATATAGAATGACAACTAGCTATTGCTATTTGTTTCTTATCATTCGTTGTAGCTAAAAAGTAGATAGGAGGAAGTACATTATGCGGTTTTTGATTAAGAACTAGTGGCTTCGATGTCAAATTTCAGCTTGTCAATCTGATGGGCCATGTCGCCGATTTTAGTTCTGTTGAATCCATCCAATTAAGGATTCAACCCTTGATTTAGAAAAATGCCCACTACCCTGGAATAGGTTTCTAACCTCTCCATAGTAGGTTTATGTTATTTGATGGTATCGTATTATTTATCTTTTCATATGGAGAAGGATTCACTTCGATGAATTTGATAAAGAAGGAGAATCGTTGATCTCACTCCTTACTTAACCTTATTTAATTTTCTCTTTCCAGTTCTTCACTCAACTCATCTCACCTTCCGCCTCCAGGATCTCTAACAAATTCTTCGGCGCATCAGTCGAGCCTCATGATTGATTCTCTAATATACTTAATATAGTTATTTAATTATTTACGTTTTATTTGGAAGCTAATAAATTTGTGATATTGAAATACAAAATTGATGATTTTAACTCATATCAAACCACTATTTTTTTTAAGTTTAATTATTCAAGGTGCAGCAGAAACTACTTACACGACTTAGGGCCAAAACACAATTACAAGACACGACATCGCATCGTCGTACGACGCGACAACGTGCCACGATGCGACGTCGTGATCGTGAGCTTGTGAAATGAATTTTATTTTTGCATCTTGTCACATGAAGATAAAGTTCATTTTGGATTTATGCATTTCCACGACACGATATATTTTTATGATTGTATGTACATACATACAATCATTAGCACATGCTAAGACTATGAAGTTATAAATTTTTACTTAACGAGCAACGTTGCCGGCACATTTTGTATAAATATGTATTATCAAAATTATCTTCACTTATCTTTTTAATCTAGATACACCACACCGGTCCAAAGACAATCAGTCTAACCAAACAATCCGTTAAAAGTAGTGTGATTGGCGATGCACAATGTAAGTAGATCCATAATATATTAGTTTTAAAAGTTAGTTAGTTAAGAATAAGTAAATTTTCAGATCAAAAATTAAATTAAATTAAATTGCACACAGCGCTTGAAAATATTATACACAGTGCCTCGAGAGTCCATGTCCAATGAGTTCCAGTATTACCAGTAATAGCAAACATGGTTCTCCCAAAATTTGAGAAGGCTGTTAGGACTGTCGCGCACACGGTGTATCAGGGAAGTGGTGCGCTTGCGAATGATCGCACTAAAACTATCAGTTCGTACCTCCGTGAACATGCCTGACGAACTGCAGAAACGTGGCAGTCCCATCAGCATTCTGAAGCCGTTATTATATTTGATATTCGACGCGCAGGGCATTGAGCGTCTTTTTGGTATTATATGTCCACAAGCTGCACGTGTAGAACTTTTGGCAGAGAACCTACATATTTTTGACGGGAAAATCTACATTTTTTTTTATTTATCACAACAAACATTTATATAACTCGATTTGGTTACAGTCTCTTTCCCCCATGAAAAAGTATTAATGTTATAAAGCTCATTATTTAAAATTAGAGGTTTATACAGTTTAAACTAAATTTAATAATTAGTGCAAAGTGATCCGACCAGGGCGTGTCCTTAGCAGAACACAAGAAGCTGACTCTGTTACTAAGAATTGATCAAGCCAGCGTGAGCATCCATGTGCCCCGCTTAATATATACACGTATGCCCCTGAATCATTGCCTAGCCACTTAATATCAGCGCCATTTTTGTTCTTTACAAAAAATACATAACTCTGTATAGAAAAGCCCGGGGAGCGCCTCCGCACGATAAACCAACGTGTGTTAAAGTCCCCGAGAATAAACACACATTCAGCACTTTGTGATTCAATTATCGCACTAATCTCGCTCAGGCATTCTGAGGTAAACTAGGGTAGATTCATTGATTTATCCGTTAGCACACAGAAAGAATAAGTGCCAGGCGATCTTGAACACTGACACTGATTGCTGCTATTCGAACACTACTGCACTGTATCAATTAACAGACTCGAAGGTACCCTGTCTCCACATGACGGAAACACCTCCATAATAGTCTTCTTCGGTTAATAATGACTTGTGACGTATTCATAGCAGATTTACTAGTGAATTCAAAGTACGTGTCGATGCTCCCTATGTACTCAGTATTTTCATTTGCCAACCAAGTTTCCTGAAGACCTGATTTCATCAGCTATTCTGCACAGCTCTCTGACGCCCTCCACCGATCTTACGAAAGAGATACAGTTAAAATAAACTCATGAGATTTCAGGTATAAGTATAACTGTTCAGTCTTATCACTCGTAATATTTAGTAATACGTGGCACTAATTACTTATCTCATTTAAAATCTACAAAGCGCCTATACACATAATGGTCAATGCATATCCACAAAGATACAAATTTACCTATAAACTGAAATCTTATACGAATTAAAATCCTTTGCATATTTCCTAGCAACCAATTCAAGTTCAACCCGAACTTGTGTTTTCTTGAAGATAAATCGAATACTCGCAGATATCCGCTGTCGAGGCTATCGTCTATTTATTTTTGCCTGCCTTGGCTGTTTACCCCGAAAATCTGTATTTAATTAACGCTTTTTCTTCTTGCCATCTGAGTTATTTGGTTTCCATTCATCAGCTGCTTTCAAAATGTCAGTACCCTTACTATAAGTTTACAGTGACCGTACTCGCCAGCGACATCGTAAATGATTTGTACGGAGAATTATAGTTCTACAAGTTAACTCACGGTAAGGGTACAGAATATGGTTTGTTTACATTCTATATGCTCGTTAACGTTATCGGCCGTCACTTCGGCTCCTAATAGTCCCGATGCACCGAGCGAGGTATGATCCAAACACTTTGGACCTTCAACTGTCTCACCTCGCTTATCTTTGCATTCGCTTATCACTTCACTCTGAGGAACGGACAGCGGCGGAGTTGCTTTCTTAGTACAATGCGGGCATTATTTTACAAATAGATCTACCAATATTGCCACATAGTTATAATGAACATTCATATAAGTGAATCAAAGAGTGGGTAGTGGGTAATTTAGTGGATAGTAGAATAGTAGTTAAACTGGTGTTGGTACGCAAGTTCTCGTGTTTGAAACTTTAAGCCACAAGTGTGCTCATGTAAGTACCAGTGAAAGAGGAATCTGGTTTCAAAAGATATAACTTTACTGGATCAGACTTAATATCCTGGGAAGAAGAAATGGGGAGGAGCCTAAAAATGTCATATATAATTATATATTTTATTACTGTAATTTAAGTATATTTAGTTACTAAATTAAAATCTCTCAAAAACCTAGTCAACAACAAACTTGTAATATTAATATGAACTTTGATTATAAAAAGAGCCAAATGACAACGGCCACTAAGAACTATATTAAATAGGTTTTAATAAAAAGGGGTGGAGACCAAGGTGTTCGAAACAGAGAAGAGTAAAAACATCGTCAATTTCTCGGTATCTACATCCTTCAGCGAGCCGGAAACAACGCCGTTTAGATGCGCTATACCGCCTGTGGGCCCTCGCGTCTTTGCTTGGCTCAGGTGTAGGTAGATCCGTGAAATTGGCTTTGTTTCAACTCATCTCTACATCAAAACATCTCGGTCTCCCGTACCTTATTATAAACAGTTTAATTTAAAGGTCAACAGATCGAATAAGTTTAGTGTATTACAGGGTTAGTAGAAATGTATGTGCGGTTAAAGGATACTTTTTACCCAATTTCGAAATATACTGCAGTAATATGAGGCCTATATTTGCAACCAATATTGAAAGCAAATTGTGACATTATCTTGCGATGTTCAACATTTATTATATAAGTCATAAGTCATTTATTCATTGAACAATATACTCGTACATTGTGTTTGAAATGATTAAGTAGGGTGAGGCACAGTCACAATTTTACAATTACATATTCGATTCCATACATAAGTATACAATTTCATTGTTGTCAAATTTAAATAATGAATATGATGTTATACACAATTACGATTATTATTCTTACATATTGTTTAATTAAAATTACCTGATGTCAAATATAATTACCATACTAAACTATGACAACAAACTTTATAACCAACTCAATTACTGAACGTCATTCAGATAAAGTTCGTCTACCGAATAGAGACATTAGAGACACTTCCTTAGAAAAAAAGCCTTGAGATTTCTTTTAAACATATGTAAACTCGTAATGGACTTAAACTCAACAGGCAACTTATTAAAGAGGGTAATTGCCTGATAGCCCGAGGAGTGCTTGACAATATTGAGTTTGGTGAATATAGTTTGAGGTAAGTCCATCCTTCTGGTTGTCAGGCGTATTTGTCTCTCCTTTAATGTTTCGATACGATTCAGGTTTTTTATCAGGTCACTAAGGACTATAAGAACATATAAACTAGGAACAGTAAGGATTTCATACTCCAAAAAATAAGTTTTGCACGAAGTGGTCTGAGGAATTCTGGCCATGGTTCTGATTGCTCTTTTCTGATACACAAATGCAGACTGAATATTGTAACGGTAACTATTACCTCAGAACTTGATGCTGTACCTTATTTTAGATTCAACCAAAGCGTAATACACCATTTTCAGCTGAATTATGGTGACCTCCTCTCTTAGACTTCTTAGTGCATAGCAAGCCGAGCTAATAGACTTTACTAGCGAGGACAGTTCGTCTTTCCAGTTTAGACTCGAGTCTCTTCAGACGCCAAGAAATTTGACCGAGTCCACTTGGTTGATGTTTACACCATTAGCTGAAATTTGCAGATAATCTTTGTTTCTCGAGGTGGTTCTAAAAAGTATCGCATTGGTCTTACTACAGTTTAGTTTCAGATTGTTTATGCTGAACCAAGTATTAAGGGCTTCCAGAGCATGACTGACTCTCTCGTTCAGTAGTACCATGTTCTCTGCTGATATAATGGCGTTGGTGTCATCGGCAAAAATCACAAGTTTTGCGCTGGGCGCCGAGGTCCTCATGAACGCAACTAAATCATTTATGAAAATTATAAAGAAGATTGGACCTAGTATGGATCCTTGTGGAACACCTATTTCCAGTTTGGCTGTCCTAGATCGGTGTACACTTTCTTTGTTGTCTTGAACCCACTTTACTTCGACGAACTGTTTCCTATTCGTAAGGTAAGACTTAAAAAAATTCAACATTGTACCCCTAATACCATAATGTTCCAATTTTGCGAGCAGGATTCCATGGTCAACGGTGTCGAACGCAGAACTTAGGTCAAGGAATAAACCTGCCACTTTTTTTTTGCTGTTTAGTTGCAGTACTATGTCTTCAATCAAGGTAGTAATTGCATCGTTTGTACTTCTGCTTTTCTGATAACCATACTGCCTATCGCTTAGTATATTGTGTAGATTAAGGTGCTTAACAAGTCTGTCCTTCATGAGTCTTTCCAAGAGTTTGGACAGAGTTGGCAGAAGAGAAATAGGCCTATGGTTTGTTGGGTCCGATTTAGATCCTTTTTTCAGTATTGGCAGAACTTTGGCCACCTTGAACTGATCAGGGAAAGTGCCAGTATTAAAACATTCATTAAAGAAATACGCCAATGGACCAGCAAGTATATCTATATTATCTTTAATGACAGATATAGGGATCTCATCATATCCACAAGATGTTTTAGCTTTGAGTTTTTTTAACATGTACTTTATCTCATTCTCATTGACCGGATCAAAAGCCATATCATCTTCAATCCTAGTGACGTGACCCCTTAGCCGAGATAATGTCTCTTTTGAGGTATCTATAGTGCTGCCACTTTGTGTGAATTTATCTAGAAAGATGGCACACACCTCTTTAGGGTTGTCGAGCAGAGATTGTGTTCCGTTTTCTGTGTTCACTTTCAAATATAGATTATCAGTGGATTGCGAAGCAGCTTTGCAGCGATGCCTGTGTACGATCTTCCATATTTCTTTAGAGGAATCCTTTGCCTTTTCTACTTGTGCCTGTACAGCTATTCTTTTGGCATTCCTGATGACTCTCTTAAAAATTGTGACATATTTTTTCCCATAGCTCACTATCGAGTCAGTCATATTAGTTTTGTGGGTCACTAAAACTCGCTTCATGGTGCTTGAAACTCTTATCCCTTTCGTAATCCATTTTATCTTAGACCAGTTATTCAGTGATGTTTTTATTTTCTTTTTCCTGAAACTGAAATATTAATATTTTCTTCGGTTTCCGCGACTGTCACACATCAGGGAGGCACAAATAATTAATATACGCGATATAATCTGTTCAAATTGTTTTATAATTATATTTCCAGGGCGACCCTGAGGGAGACCTTTATGTTGGTGCTGGAGGTGATATGGACGCTCATCAAGATGAACCTCGAGAACCTTCGCTGCATCTACAGGGTGTTCATTCCTAAAGAGCCCAAGGACGTTCGTGGGGAGGTTACTCTTGTAAGTACAACGTTACATGCAATGAGGTTAGAAATCCGTTGCAGTATACTAAAAACCGTTCCGCCACGTTTCTGGAAATTTCCGGAAATCTCTACCGCCAGTGTCTAAAACAGAAGAGCCGTTAAGTCTTTACAAACGAGGTTTTTAGATGGGCATAGTTTTGTGCTTGAGAGAATGCCAGTGTCTAAGATTAACATACATTATGCGGGCGAAAAAACTGTACCAACAGTAAACATTATTATCGTTAGTCACTTAGCATACATTTGACAGTCGCGTAATTGTGAAATAAAACTCCAAAATCAAACAATACTAGATTCACTAATATTTAAATACTCAAATACAGATCAACAGCAATTATTAATCATTAGGACACAGGAATACGGTACAGTACCCAGGAGATTAGCGCACTCAACGATCGATGGAAGCAGAATGATCTCTTCACTGGCCACGTCGCAACTCCTCTACTCTGCACAACGCCACCAGGTGGCGCTTGCGTTTCGGTGAAACTTCCGTATAGTCACAACTACTCTGTATAATCATGACCTGGACACGATAATTCAATAATTATTGGTCTATGGTTCCAGATAACAGGCGCCGGTCACGGCATCGGGCGAGAGCTGGCGCTGCGGTTTGGCAAGCTTGGTGCCGTGGTGGTCTGCGTGGACATCAACGATAAGGGTAACGAGGAAACTGTTCGGATGATTACAAGCAATGGCGGCAAGGCGCATAGATACGAGTAAGTTGTAGACTTTAATCATAAACTCCAAATCGATCAACATTTGTACATAGGTAACTATTAGCCATCCAACAAAAAAACAGAAGGATACAATTTGCGCAGTTATCATGACCATTAAAAATTTCAACCCACGAAGACACCCACTATACTTGAATCTTTTTCTATTTTTCGGGGTTTACCACTCGACAAGCGTATTGGCAATCGTAGTCTACATTAGTTAAATTAATTATGCTTCGACAAGAGCTTTTATTTCCAGTTCCCTGTGATTCTGTATGTATGTATATATGTATGTATGTATTATTAGTTTATATGTGTAATACTTCTTCATTAGTGTAGGTACCTACTTATTAGCTATATTATTTTTAATACCTTTTTGTACACGGTGTTAGTTTGTCTATCTTCTTCTCGTACTCACTCAATTGTTCAAAGGTTAACTGGAAGAGATCTCTTATAGGGATAAGTTCCCCTTTGTACCTATATGTTACTTGTAATAGATGTATTTTAACTGTTTTTGTGTACAATAAAGTGTTTACTTACTTACTTACTTACTTCTCTTTGAATGTATCACAATAGGGGCTACAGAATCAAACAAATGAACGGTCAAACCACACAAAGTGAGTCAGTAGAAGACTTAGCGTGGTCTGACTATATAGGAGTTCCTTATAATAAGAGTCGATGAACACTCATCTAACTAAATGTAATTCCAGGTGTGACGTGTCAGATCGCGCAGCAGTCTTCAGCCTTGCAGAGAAGGTCGCTAAGGAAGTGGGAGAGGTGACGATACTAGTGAACAATGCTGGGATCATGCCCTGCCAGCGGTTCCTCAACTGGACCGAAAAGAACATCCGCTCCACTGTTGACATCAATCTCAATGGTAACCTTTGGGTATGTGCTTTAAGGATCTTGCAAGAAATTTATCTTAATAATTTAAAATTCAAATAGGGTAGGAGAATTGTGAATATAAGTTCGTATTCGTATATCATGCATAATTTTATAGATATGGTCACTCAAGGTTTTTAAACCACAACGAAAAAATACTGGTGTATCTGTGTGTCTGTTTGTACTCGTAGCATCGTAGCTTCCAAGCGGATGGACCAATTTGTTTTTTAATCAAAAGAAATGTTCGTCGAGATTGTTCTTAGCTTTGCTTGGTGGAAATAGGACCAGTAGTTTCCAAGATATTCAGCTTTAATTGAAACAGACTAGATCTCAGCCAATATTAAAGCTAAGAATTCCAAATTTTGTAGTTATGTTCAGTTTTAGTAGCATTTTCTATATCACTTATTGAATGATGGTCTCATGATAACCAGCTACTTGTGTCGGGGGTGTTTTAATTTCCAAAGAGGAGATACTAATACACTAAAAATAAAACCATAAAGCATTTAAACATCATTCTGGCCGAAGGGTGTTGTGTTTCGGCAGTTCCGGGGCAATCTGCCGAATCCTGCGCCAGATCAGACGACGCAACGGAGCCACGCTGTTACGTCACCTAAATCAAACTAGATTTAAGTTTTTATTTTTATTATCTGTATAATTTTGTAGTTCACAGTGCCTTGGTTTAATTACTGTAATGCTGTGTAACTAATTTGAATAAATAAATAAATCATTCCAGATGCTTCAGGCCTTCTTGCCTGCAATGAAGAAGCGTAACAACGGGCATATCGTGGCTTTATCGTCCATGGCGGGCTATCGGGGCTGCAGCAACCTGGTGCCCTACTCCGGAACTAAGTTCGCTTTGAGGGGCATCATGGAGGCCTTGGAAAACGAGCTCTATGAAGAGACTGAAGGCAAAAACAACGTAAGTTCTTTAGAAAAGACCCTGTACTCATGTTTAGAAAGGTCAGGTCTCATTTGGATATAATTCCTGAAGATAGCATGATAGCATCTTCTTCCGAACTTTCGGAGGGATATTTCGTCAACCCTAATAAATAATCATATTTATGTATATTTCTTTTCTCATTGCCGTGATGTAAGCAATTTTGACACAAATAGCTGAACATCTTATATATTGTTACAAAATATATTCTTTATATTATTATATTGTAGTTGAGACATGTTAATAGTTTTAAGTAATTTTTTGACTTCTGTTTCTGTCCAATCAGATCAAATTCACGACTATCTGCCCGTACACGGTAGACACGGGGCTTGCGAAGCGACCTCGCATCCGCTTCCAAAAGGCGAGCAAGGTGGTAGACCCTGGGGAGGCCGCTGACATCATCGTGGATGCCGTGAGGAGGGATGTGGGGGAGATTACGATTCCTCAAAATTTGTTTTACACTTACCAGGTAATATATACAGCTATTTAAAAGTGTGGATTTAAAATAAAAATCGACCGTTAGCTGGCCACTGAAAGTTGCTCCAAACTTTAACTATAATATGAGCACGATTCGAAAATATCTATGCATATCTCTGATTTTCATTTCTACTAGTGCCATAGTCCGTTTAAATTGTGTGTTCTTAACAGAAGCACATTAAATAAGTGTCATTTTACTAAATATGCTCTCTTCTTTTCAGTTCTTCACCCGTTTTCTCTCGCCGTCTGCCGTAAGGATTATGTATAGTTTCGTTGGGGCTGGGGTAAATCCTCACGAATAAAAGTTATACTGAATAAATAATAAATAGTTTTATTAATTTATTGTATATCCAACTAAAAACATAGGTACCGTTCAGCAACGATTGGCTTACACCCTAACGTGGAGCTGGAGTGGACTTGTAAAAAAACAGTCGTCGAAACCCTCCATGGATCGTTACCCTTGCCTTCCTTTACGCAGTCGCTAGCGAGTTCGGTCACTGGTAACTCATGTTAAGGGTACTGATACATAAATTATTTAGTGTCACGATAGTTGTGTAACATTTTGTTCTTTAGCATCTAATTAGCGCCCAAAAACTTCACAAAGAGCTCTCCAAAAGGCTTAGAGACCACTGGGGACCGGAGAGCTGCCAGCTTCCTCGCACAGCGTATCAGCATAGCTGTTTAGCGAGGAAATGCTGCCAGAATTTTCAGTACCATGCCAAAGGGGAGCAAATTTTTTAATTTGTTTTAGTTTAGTTAATTTTAGCTTTTTTGTACATAGTAGTTAGTAGTATTAGCTACCTAAATGTTGTAAATAACCGGCACATATAAAAACTATCTACATTTCTTAACCTACTTTGACTTAGTGACTAGTGTTCGTAGAAAGGCGGCAGAGTGTCGCTTCGACGGCAGGCACTGTCCAAAGGCTTCTAACAGGAGGGGCTCTTGTTCAACAGCTTGTCTGTAAATAAAGAGGGTATTAAGTACTTTCATTAAAGTTGGAAAGTATCAGCTCGCAGGGAGTCCTAAAAAGGCGAGCGAATACACATTGTGACAGCTGTATTTATACAATATTGTTGAGAGAACAACGCGCATATGACGGTTGCTTATATCACGCTATAAATACATAAGTTACAAGACTTACAAGCATCCGTCACGCTTAGACAAAATGCGTTTGTGAGTGTCTTTATCACTTATTGATACAAGCAACCACGTGGTAAACGCAACCATCATACATAACCTGCAGAACAAGATTGCCAAACCAAGTTATGAAATACAATTTTTATAATGTTATTGATACAAAGCTCAAAAGAACGAAGACACGTATACAATATAAATGTAATCAGCAGATTGCTTCTTTACTACATGAAACTACTACACACCTATAATCTTCGAATGACACCCGTCCATCCTTATCGACGTCCAGCTTCCTAAGGACCAGCTCCACGAGATCCCGCACTCCCTCGTCAGGGTCTTCGTCCCCTGGCTGTTTCAGCAGGGAGTTCCTGAAACACCGAGGTTCAGCATTGGTTGAGCCAGAAGATACAATGGGACTGAAGAGGCCGCTATTCCTCCCTTTGTTGGCTTTCTAAAAACTACTTATAAGCGTTGACTTTGCAAACTTGGCAAGTGGAATGTGGTTGAAAAAGATCCGTTGAATTGACGTCTCAGAGATGGAAGGTAAATAGGTACTAGATATCTACTTCATAAACTAAATATGGACATTTCTCAAAGGCATAGTTTCTCACATTTGGTGACGACGGTTTTTAACCCTCGACAAAAAAAAGGGTTGTTATAAGATTAACATGTATGTGTGTGTGGTTTTAAATGTGCTTCTTCTTCTTCAAAAATCTCGTATTTCATACGCACTTACTTTAAGAGCAAGAACATTTCGTCCTTCGTGATCGAACCGTCTCCGTGGAAGTCATAGATTGCAAAGCAATGTGAGCAGCGTTCCTCTTCTGTCTCTCGCAAGAGTCAACTGAGGCCTCAACACTGGTGCAGCTGTCTCCATTGAGAGTGTCTTCTATCTCTCGTAAAAGCTATCCAGGCTTCGAACCTGGTTCCATGAATACATACTCTTGATACACACTTACTTTAACAGCAAGAACATTTCGTCCTTCGTGATCCAGCCGTCTCCGTTGAGGTCATACACTGCAAAACAATGCAATCGGCGTTCCTCTTCAGTTCCTCGCAGAAGTCGGCTAAGTCCTCGCGCCCAGGCTTCGAACCTAGCGATGTTCAGTGGGTAAAAAATGTGTACACAATTGTAGATTTAGTAGGTATAATAAGTATAAAAAATACATAACAAACAGTACGAAATCAAAAAGACCAAAGCGAGTCTGAGTGAGATCAACTATAAGAGCTTTGTCATCGTTTTTTTATTCGACACTCTTAGTAAACACTCGTCCACGAAAAGCGACCAATAGATGTTGCTAACATCGATTACTCTGTATCAAGAAAAACCGTCAATACTTAGTAAGTAATGCAATCTAATCCTATATTAAAAATAACGTCGATCTGTAGCTTTGCTGCTGCAAAAGGACGCTTACAATACTGAGCAAAGGGCTCTCCCAAGGACCTCTTAGATGGCAGAACATGCTCACCTAATGGCCCCCTCGCCTCCCGTCGGGCCACGCTCCCAAGTCACCCAAATACGTTCCAGGATGGCCTCCTCCGTGACCAGGTCGAAGGTGTTGTGCATCACGTCTCGGAAGGTGCTCTGGTCTATACCCTGTGGAAATGGAATCAATTAATATTTTTTTATTAAGATATGCAATAAATTTATAGAATTATAGTCATCTGATTGCAGGAATAACACTAACTGCATTTCACGATTAAATGAGCATTTAACCAAATACCAGTCCCGTGGCGTCAAACAAGCCATGAGGGCAAGCAGGGGTAAATTTCGCTTACTTTTCCTTCAGCAGCCTTAGAAATCAATAGTCCTTATGTGGGCATGTCAGTGAGTATCGGATTGTATGGACGTGGTATGGACGCTACACTACAGAATAAAAAACTACAACTCAACATAGGTTGAGGTAGTTAAATAAACTTCGAATTTCGACTGACAAAGAGTGAGATTAGCCTAGGTCTGTCTTCAAGCGTGCTTTCAGTCAATTTACCTTATTGTCATCATATAGACAATAATGCGATCGTAAAAATGGTGTATCGTCAGCGTAAACGTCTGATACAACTTTGCGTGCGACCCGCATTGGCCCGTCTAACGTAGAAAAATGATCTGTACCTTTACATAATTTAACAATAATTTAAACAGAGTTACATTACAAGGTGTACAACTGTACAGTGTTTCAAATTGAAAGAAAAAAAATGAAGATGAGCTGAGCGAAGCGAGACGAACCATAATATTTGAGAAGTTGTAACTCTGAACGGTCTTTCTACTCTAGGCCTGAAAATAAGATATTTTTTACGCTTTTCAGATATAATTGCTGGTCACTTTGAACACTATCATTTTATTAAAGCAATAACATCTGCTAACACTTTATATATATAGTTAAGGCGACGGGTAATGCGAAACTAGCGCCACTTTCGATTTTTTTCTTATACCTTCATAATCTGATATTTTTTTAGAAATAGCTGAAGTCTAGGAGCTAGCAAAACACCTTTAATATTTATTAAATCACTTTATACAATTTGTTCACTTTAGCTTACCTTACAAAACTTGTTCACGTCAAAAGCGGCCACAAAAGTTTTGGGCTAGTTTTTAGAGACAACTTAGAACAAGAAATTGTGTATAATGATTTAATAAACACTAAAGGTGTTTTTCCAGCTCCTAATATCTTGCAATTACTGAAAATTGATCTGGTTTGGAAGATATAATAAAAATTCGTAAGTGGCGCTAGTTTCGCATTACCCGTCGCCTGAATAATATACAGACCTACACTATATAAAACGTACCGTATTTTACGGTAGACGTCAGCAACATTAATGGTGGGTTTCTTGTGAAGTTGAAATGTCAAAAATTATGTTGTGTAAAAAAACGTTGCGAAGCCCGCGAATACTATAACCTATAAGGTTACCTGAGGTAATTGCGACTATGGGACAAATGCGTTTCTTAATGATATCCTAGAAGCGAAACAGTTTAATAGTCTTTAAGCTTTAGGCCGTAAAGGTGTGGGTGGTCCTAAAACATTCCGCTTCTATGATGTCATCAAAATATGCATTTGTCCCATAGTTGCAATTGGACAATTGCAACAGGGAACCTTAAAGTACAGCCTTTGTTCGAGAGATCATTTCCTTCCGACAATAGCCGAATATTTTGTTGATATCAGCCGTTTTATATGTTTTAGCATCTCCATAAACTACGGAAACGTATCATGCTGAGAACTCACGCAATTCCTGGAACCGAAAAATTGCTTGCTTTCGGATGACAGTTATAGCCGTTCCGTTACTGGTGAGTTTTATAGCGTATAGTACATACACTATTATGGTGAAAAAGCGGAACTTTATTGGAATTCCAGTGCCTCATAAGGCGTTTTTCACTAGTGTGGATATGGAATCGTTATTAACATCGCTACGAGTCATACACTTGGGTAAAAATGTTCAAGGAAGTTGTATTTGATGTTCAAGGAAGACCGGAATGGAATTTACATATTCAGTTATTTAACATTTTTCTGACGTTATTATATGTACATTTATAATATGATGACAGTTATATTTGTCGTTTTATAAATTTGAAAGTTAGTCCGGAGTCTATCGTATTAGCTTGATCACTTTTATAACTACGCCATTAAATAGAATGGAGTTTTGCCCTTATGAGTTAGAGGAGCACGCTGTTAGTGAGTCGACGGGCCCGGGTTCAAATCCCGGCAAGGACACATATTTGTGATGAACCCCAATATTGGTTTCTGGGTCATGGATGTTCATAAGTCATAACACAAGCCTACTAGAGCTTTACTGTGGGACTAGATCGATCTGTGTGAGTTTGTCAGTAAAATGATGTGTGTGTGTGTGTGCGTGTGAATGAGAAAATAAGATAACGTGAAATCAATTCGCCTTCACCAAAAAAAACACTTATTATTTGAATTCTTTTGTGAGAATGTCTTACGTTTGAAATGTCATCTCCGCCATTTTAAACTTTTCGAAAATCGACCAGAACAGCCGGTAATTCATAAATTTTAGACAAAATAAAAATTTCTTAACTATATTGTACCTACAGATCTATTTGACGACGCGGTTGGCGCAGTGGTTAGGCAACTGATGCCTACTGAGCCGGCGGTCCTGGGCTCGAATCCCGGCAAGGGCAAATATTTGTGTGATGAGCTCGAATATTTGTGCCTGGGTCATGGATGGTATTTGTATTTAAGTATGTATTTATCTATATAAGTATGTTTATCGTCGTCTAGTGTCCATAACACAAGCCTGCTAGAGCTTACTGTGGGATCGATTTGTGTGAGGTTGTCCGATATTTATTATATCTACGGTGGAAAGTAGAAACCCCTTAAGCGATATTTTGCTAACTTTACAGGAGAGCGTTTAAAAGTATTTATTAAAAAAAAAATCGTAACTTTTTTTCTAGTTGTTTTAGAGACTTCAGTTCTATGAACGTATTTTATTAAATTGTAATACCTATCCATCAATAATATCGTTACTGACAAAAACTTACTATCTTCTGATATACATGTCGCTTAGTTTAAATTGACCTGGAAAAAAAAACCAGAGAAACCCTTTAAGTGACATTGCAATTTTTAGGCAGATACTAGAATAAATCAATGAAACGACCTTTTATATCATACTTATTACTGGAATATTACTTTAAGCAACTATAGTGACGAAAACATTTTCTCATAATTATTAAAGAGATTTTGTGGCCCGGAAATGTGTTATGCAACTATTATAATAAATTATATATTTTAAATACAATATAAAACCAATTATTGTTAAGTTATCTTAAATGGGTACCTAGTAACCCAAAACCAGGCAAAAAATCAGGAATGTACAGGGTAAACATGAATAAATATAATCAGGTATTAAATAGGTAGGTAGGTTATTATTAATTAGGTACGATCGGAATTACATCACCTAAGGTAGGTACATTGCTTTGACAATTCGTTTACAGTGGTGTGGTGTTTCACACACACTCGTTAGTGTGATGTTATAAATATTGGTTATTCACAATATTTAAATATATCGAACTCGTAAGTAAACATTTTTTTCTTAACATGGTTAGGTATAATTGATTTTAATAGACTTAACTGTAATTGGTATATCTTATCAATATCAATGTAGGTTTTATAAGTTCTGCCATAACTGCTTAGTCCATAATCTATAACAGACTGGGCTAATGATAGATGTAACATTTTTAGTATTTTGTAAGGAAGTTTATATTTTAGAACATTAAGTTTCGAAAAAAACGATCTTAGTTTATTACACACGTAATTTATATGCGGTCCCCAATTAAAGTTAGTATATATAATCAGCCCCAGGTAGGTATGTTCCGTTACTAAATCTAAAGGTTCACAATTGCATGGCACGCTTCGATTTTTATCGTTATACTAGTGTACCTAATTTCGAGTAAATCTGTCCATTAGTTTCAGAATAAATAAGTTGTGACAGACGAACGGACAGACATAGACACGAGTAATCATAAAAAAAAATATTTTTATATTTTTACATAGCTTCATGCTTAATGAATAAACAAATTCCTACTTTACGGTACAATAAATTGATACGTCGACCGTAGTATTAGGTTTTTGTAATAATAATCCCACCAAAAACATTTCATGTAAAATTGACGGCCAAGACTCACATTCTCATAACGCTTTCGCTGTAAAAAAGTTATCAGATCCCAGGAAAAGCCAAGGCCCTAAGCCCCGACTTTACTAACCCCACCACCTTGGTTTAAAAAGTATGGCATCAACTGGCTTCAAGCCCCTAAACCCGGAGTTTACTAACCCTACACCTTTGTTTCAAAAGTATGGCTTGGCCGTTTCATAGAGTACCGTAAATAAGTCCAACGGACCGTCTGGCCCATATGGTATCAAGAAACTAAGTTTATGTCTTTGATAATATTATACTTATAAACTTAATTCCTTACGATATAGGCCGGACAGTCCGCTAGACTTATTTACGGTAGTCTATGAAACGGCCAAGCCATACTTTTGAAACAAAGGTGTAGGGTTAGTAAACTCCGGGTTTAGGGGCTTGAAGCCAGTTGATGCCATACTTTTTAAACCAAGGTGGTGGGGTTAGTAAAGTCGGGGCTTAGGGCCTTGGCTTTTCCTGGGATCTGATAACTTTTTTACAGCGAAAGCGTTATGAGAATGTGAGTCTTGGCCGTCAATTTTACATGAAATGTTTTTGGTGGGATCTCATTTCTTTTTGTAAGGTGCTTTAGTTTTTTTATTTTTTTTGGGCTGTAGGGTTTCTTGAGCGTCAACTGAAGTAGACAATTGTGTATTTAAGAAATACTTAAGTTTAGCCCCATATATATATACACTTTTATCCCCTATTATGGGAAACCCATACAAACTTCCATCCCCTTATTTAAAGGGTGGGGGGTGATTTTTTAAAAGTCCTACAATATGTATTTGATTTATAACAATGAGTCCCTATAGGTTTCAATTTTCAGACCTCTAGTATCAAAATTTGCGGAAGTTTCATACAAACTTCCATCCCCTAGTTTATGGGGTTGGGGGGTAAAAGTTCCAAGTTTTAGAATTATTTTGTTGTGTGTGTACTAATACTAGCTTACATACCAAATTTCAGCTTTCTAGGTCATCGGGAAGTACCCCAGAGGTTTTGATACGTCAGTGAGTGAGTGGCAAAATCGGCGTATTTTAGGTACCTATAAAACCTAAAGTATAAAAGCTAGATCAATTAAATTTAGTATATTTTATATGTTTGCTAACTGCATCTTAACCTGAGAATTTAGGCGCTCTAGTGTTAACTGGGACGAAACTATGAGGGTTTGAATATGAGACGAAACGGTTCGAGAAAAGGTAGGTAGTGCCCCCTTCTTTTTTGTTCGTCTTGGCGGGGGCACTACCGTGCCCCCAGATTTCATTGGTAATTCTTCTCAAAAAGATTAAAAACCAGACTACTTGTGTAAGATTAAACAGATACTGCTTAAGCTATTTACCTACAAGTTATTCAATGTTTACGTACGATTAGGTACGACAGTAAGTTGTAATGTGTATTATACACATTTTTAATGAGTACCTACTACCTACACAAATGGGTATGTTACTTCTTAAATATATAAATTATTATTTATAATAAGTAAACACTTATAAATTAACAACAAACTCACAAAATATCGTACATACCTAGTAGCTGGGTTGATAATGCACGCTGTTGTATGGGAACCTTGCACTTTGTGACTATGCGCTGAAACTTGGCACAGTTGATCCTTAGGTGGTCTTGAGTGAATTCAGACCGGTAGACGTCGAGAACCACCGCGCGTTTAGTGGGGGGGAGGGGGGGAATTTTGACGCTGCCGCGCTTTAATTAATGCAACATTTCTCTAAAACTATACATAATATGGCATGTAACATATCATTTTCGGATAAATTAAGGATGAGGAATCTATTTTTTTGACAAAAGTAATGCACTTTCTAACAAAAAAACATTGAAAAAGTAGAAAAAACTGAAAAACGTAATTTGTGATTTTTTATATAATTGCCAATTATTTTAAAAGTATAACAGTAATCTCAAAACAAAAAATATAATTGTAAAGCTAAACTTATGTAGTTTCTAAAAATATATAGTTTATTATATATATCTGTTGATACATGGGAGATAATAAATAATATCAAGCGTAAGTCAGGGCGATCTCAATGCATGATCGTCCGTGAAGTAGGGTTTAGGTACTGTGTTAAGCAACATTTCTCTAAAACTATACATAATAGGGCGTGTGATTTATAATTTTCGGTTAAATTAAGGATGAGGAATCTATTTTTTTAACAAAAAGAATGCACTTTTTAACAAAAAATATATTAAAAAGTGGGCTAAACTGAAAAATTACATTTGTGTTTTTTACATACTTTCCAATCATTTAAAAAGTATAACAGAAATCTCAAAAAAAATAATATAAACATAAAGCTAGACTTATGTAGTTTCTAAAAATATATAGTTTATTATATATATCTGTTGATAAATGGGAGATAATAAATAATATTGAGCGTAGGTCGGGGTGATCTCAATGCATGATCGTCCGTGACGTAGGGTTTAGTTAATGTTTTAAACACACAAAAAGTGCATATATTTTATTATTTATGTCTCTTTGTATTTTAAATGAAACTACGCAATTGAAATTAATTTATTGCAAGTCTGTCCATGTAGGCTCCCAGTTGTTTTTGACCTTCGTCCAACCCCAAGTAGTT
This sequence comes from Apotomis capreana, assembly GCA_947623375.1. NCBI lineage: Eukaryota > Metazoa > Arthropoda > Insecta > Lepidoptera > Tortricidae > Apotomis > Apotomis capreana. Next base: position 4,781,819 of record OX392501.1, read on the forward strand.
ACCCCAAGTCCGTGATAACTGACCCCCAAACGCCCACCTCTTGATAAATGCTGATACAAGTGGCTTTGGTCGGTGGGAGGTGTTCTATCTGCTGGTCTGTCTTGGTAAAAATATATATATGGGGCTCATTCACTGAAGTACATGAAGCTGATCTGAAATAATAATTATGATATACAATATTCTTTTTTAAGTTTTGAGATCCTATTATTCTATTATATCAGTTTCAAAAGCAGAAAAACTGACCTATCATATGATGTTAAGACCTATTTTTCGATGGAAGCCATTACCTCCTCAATGCGTCGCTGGATCACTAACTCGAAACCTACAGTAGGTCAGGAAAGGCTTCCATGCTTGAAAAGCACTTCTCTTTCCTTTACCATTGAACCAAGATACCGTATCACATCCTGTGAATGCGTGAAAGAGGGTATCTTAATACTCTTGCTCTCTGTGGCCCTGTAAATAAACAAATATGTATGTATAAAACACCCGTATTTTCTTAATTTACTATGATCGAGGCTTCACGACTCATGATACTGTGGATACTGATGTGTTGGGACTGACAGTTACACATAATATGCAAGCTTTACCTCAGCTTGAGGAACTTTGGGTGCATATAGGAACAAGATAAAATCACCAATATCTGTGCTATCATGATATTGCCACCACGATAGGTAAAAATGGTATATCTGGTCATAGTAAATTAAGAAAATACAGATTTGTTTATTTACAGGGCCACAGAGAGTAAAATTATTACCCCTCTTTCACGCATTCACAGGATGTGACACGGTATCTTCATTCAATGGTAAAGGAAAGAGAAGTGCTTTTGAAGCTTGGGAAACCTTTCCTCCATGATCTCTTCAACTTCGTCGGTCTCACTCTCGGCAGAGTGGTCGTGGTCATCATTTCAGATATTGGTGATAGGCTTCACAACACGCCGCCATTCTTACCTGATAGCCGCCTTCTTCGTGCATTCGTGTAGTAGCGATGATGCATTTATTGCAGCTTTTATTTAGTTTGTCCATAACATAGGTGATCTTCTTCGTGGCCTGGTACCCTCAACCTTTCCGTGGACCAGAAGCGCTCAATAGCCTCCGCCCCCCGGCGGCATACGTGGCCAAAGAAGGTGAAGGTACGAGACTGTACTAAAGACGATAAACGCTGCTTGATGCCAAGTTTTCGAAGTATAGAATTGTTGGTACGGAATTCAGTCCATAATACTCCAAGCATTCTCGTCCAACACCACATCTCTAGGGTGTCTATCTTCTTCTCCTCAACTTCCTGCAGGTTCGACGTTTCCGCGGCGTACAGGAATATGGGGAATACAAGTGCCCGAACGAGCTGGTTTTTTGTGTCTTCGTGTTTGTTGCGATTCCTTCATATAGTATAAATATGTAATTTGTTTGTTGTTAATTGTGCAATAAAAAAATCTTATCTATCTTATACATATATTCCAGACCTAACTGTAGGTTTCGAGTCAGCAATCGAGGGCCGTATTGCGGAGGTAATAGCTGTTATCAAAAAATATGTCGTAACATTATATGATAGCCCACTTTTAATATCTTTTTTGTTAAAAAAGTGCATTATTTTTGTTCAAAAAATAGATTCATCATCCTTCATTTAACCGAAAATTATAAATCACATGCCCTATTATGTATAGTTTTAGAGAAATGTTGCTTAACACAGTACCTAAACCCTACTTCACGGACGATCATGCATTGAGATCACACTGACCTACGCTCAATATTATTTATTATCTCCCATGTATCAACAGATATATATATAATAAACTATATATTTTTAAAAATAACATAAGTCTAGCTTTACGACTATATTTTTTGTTTTCAGATTACTGTTATACTTTTAAAATAATTGGCAACTATATAAAAAAACACATATAACGTTTTTCAGTTTTTTCTACTTTTTCAATTTTTTTTAGTTAGAAAGTGCATTATTTTTGTAAAAAAATAGATTTCTCATCCTTCATTTAACCGAAAATTATAAATCACATGCCCTATCATGTATAGTTTTAGAGAAATGTTGCTTAACACAGTACCTAAACCCTACTTCACGGACGATCATGCATTGAGATCGCCCTGACTTACGCTTGATATTATTTATTATCTCCCATGTATCAACAGATATATATAATAAACTATATATTTTTAGAAACTACATAAGTTTAGCTTTACAATTATATTTTTTGTTTTGAGATTACTGTTATACTTTTAAAATAATTGGCAACTATATAAAAAAACACATATAACGTTTTTTAGTTTTTTCTACTTTTTCAATTTTTTTTAGATAGAAAGTGCATTATTTTTGTCCAAAAAATAGATTCCTCATCCTTAATTTATCCGAAAATGATATATTACATGCCATATTATGTATAGTTTTAGAGAAATGTTGCATTAATTAAAGCGCGGCAGCGTCGAACTTCCCCCCCTCCCCCCCACTAAACGCGCGGTGTCTATCGACGTCTACCGGTCTGAATTCACTCAAGACCACCTAAGGATCAACTGTGCCAAGTTTCAGCGCATAGTCACAAAGTGCAAGGTGTCGTGCACTAACACCCCAGCTATAGCTGTCTGTGACAGCAAATAGCGAGAAAACCGCCTCCCCACAATGTTCGCTGCCGACTGAAGTGACCGACTGGTTACTTCGTGTTTAAAAAATCACAGGTATATTACACTAAAAATGGTTCACTGAAGCGACAATTGACCGGTAAAACCGATAATTCAAGCCCCAGGATACCTTTTAGATCTTTCACTTAAACGACTAAAGCAAGTTTTAACGCATTCATTAAGCGACATAAATGCTCAAAATTCAACGTGTCGCTTGAAGGAGCGAATACTGTCGTAAATTTTGTGACAGTCAATTAACCGACAGCATTTGTTGTTCATAATTCCAGAAGACACGATTAAGCACCTAACCTTATATAATTTATGTTTGTAATAAAAACTTTAACGCCATTGCTACAAATTCAAGCAATTTTTAAAAACAATTTAAGCGATCACGTATACAATTGTGAGTAGTTTAAGTGACGTAGTTCAAATTTAAATCAAATTATGTGTCGCAACTGGGTATTTTTTAAATTTGTCCACTATTTATAAGCTACCTTAACTGACATCAAAGTCATCAGATCGCTACGTAACCCGGCTTAAAAGACGCAGAAAAAAAGCTGATTTCAACGATATATATAACTCAAATTCATTGAAAATGATGTCGCTTAAGGGGTTTCTCCTTTCCACCGTCGATATTATTATTTATTATTATTTTAACATCCTGCATTACAAATTTCGACATTCAAATTCATTAAGCTATTGAACCTAAAGTAGGTACACAATCAATCAATCAAAATAATCACTTTTCAATCCCGTTTTATTTAAATCGTCGTAAATATGCTGTTTCATGAACGAAATTGATTCCAACTAGGTACCTATTGTGATGAAAAACGATATCGAGGTCGATGGTGCGGCAAAAAGCGTTTTATAAACTAGCAGGGACACGTTTGATATCCTAATGGAACAATCATCAGAACCTCACGCGATTGTCGGGAACTTTTTATTGCCAAAGGCAGAAACTACTACATTACTTATGGGCAATCATTTTGAAATACATTTTGTGATCTAATCCGATTGGCGTGATGTCAAATGGCCGTAGGTAAGCCAAAACCAAACTGGCTCACTTTTTGTTTAGGGAGTATCCACAATGAAGAAAGCGTAAAGTTAAATATCGTCGGAGATTGTGTAATACCGCGTTAATAACAGCTGTCGATGAAATTCTCATTTCAATAAAATACTTAGCATTTGTTTCAATATTGATTCGTATCTACTACGATATAGATATCGTCGGAGATAGTGCAATACCGCGTAATAGTAACAAGTGTAGATACGAATCAATATTGAAACAAATGCTAAGTATTTTATTGAAAATCTAGTTAAATGAAATAAAAGTTTATGTCATCATTATTTCGACCCTGAGACATGCACTCTACTGAATAAATTATTTACGCATTAGTATAACAAAACGAGACTGAATCGCGTTCAAAAAGGTGTTTTAAGTTCCCTTCAAGCATTCAAGACCATGGACGGATGGTACTTATAAGAAAACAAGGTATGACACTCCGGCTAGTGAGACTTTCTACGTCACTGATTATTTGCCGCTTTATGGTAACAAAATCATTATAAGGAAAAAATAATTGCCGCCAGTCGTGCAAAAAAAAAACATGCATAACAATTGTAATGTTCTTTGACTACATTTTATTTTGTCGTAATAATTGATTTTAAACACTAGATTTTATAAGATTCAAATAGGGAATCGGGGAGTATTATGATACACTACTGGCAACACAGACACGGATTGACAGAACCAACCAACCAATCATAGCGTGATGGCGTCAAAAGTCTCCCCTGTCAGTCCGGAGTAGCGTACCTTATTTTCTTAAACCATGCATGGTCGTAGTATAAAAAAAAATACACCTTTTAGAGCACGATTTAGTCCCATTTTGTTATAATAATATGTGAAAATCGTGTAAGTTTAAACCAATACATTTTTTACTTATTTATCATGCCGGTACAAAAACCTACTGATGGAGTTGTTTTGTCTTTAATATGAGGTTGGTCTTACAGTGTTACTGTTAGGTACCTACTTACTCGATAACCCTACCCGGTTTGCTGCACTTACAAAAATTTCTTGTTACTTCTGGTTCTGTGGCCGTATTAAAAACTTAAATTGTCGGTCTTGCCAGGTACTATAAGCCCTGTAATGTACAATCTAGCCCAAGCTCATAAGTCCTAGGCGACCTAGCTTGCGTGCTGGAATCGAGGTCATCTAAATATAATAGCGGCAATGAGATCATAGGAAAACTGTCTCCCCAATTTCTTCCCTTGTATACCTATAACGTCTAAATATTGAGTTCCATTTCACATAATAAAATAATAGTTTTTTTTAATATACATCGTGAAGCACATCGTTATTTCCTTAATTATGTTAACTGTGTAAAATTAGCATCCTAGTTCATAATAGCGAAAAGCGAATGTTAAAAATATTTAACAGATATTTCTGTAGCTTTAAAACAATAAAAAGGACAAAAATATACGGACGGAAGAGGCCACGAGGCTGGAGTCCGATGCGATAATCCGATCAAATATCCAATAATCTACGCTACGCAGCTACACGTCGCTAAGGAGTCTAAGGACAGGGACTGATGGAGTATCATCGTCAAAACTAAAGTGATGAACAGACGTCTTGGCCCTCAGTGATGAGATGAGGGCACGATGCTAGGAGGATAACCTGACCTACTAATTTTACTCCTTTTAAAAATTGTTATCTATTCCGCTTTCCTTGTGATGATGATAATGATGATGTCCTCCCTGACGTATCCATCGACGGCGACACCCTAATAAGAACTTAAGGCTCGTTATGCGTTTAAAATGCGGATTGTTTTAGACATTCTTCTCTATGATCATACATATTTCTTAACATATTATCAATGTTATTACATAGAACAGGGCCATGGAAATATATTGGTATATATTTGAAGCTTAGGTACAGTTTGAATTTTTCATTGATAATTTTTGATTCAAAAACAACTCGAATTTGAAAAAAATCAGGCATAAAACTGATTTTATTAACTTATTTTTGACTGCACGCAATGGAATTATGAAATAACTATGTTACTTTCTAGAACTCAGGGAAAAGTATTATTCGCTGCAAAAAGTTGGTTGAAAATTATCAATAGGTATAATTTGACATAATATGAAAAATATTTTTTTTATGAAATAAGTCCTCTTAAGTTTGAATGTGTTTGCCATGTGTTTGCCTACGCGCGTGAGCGCGGTCATGACCAGCAAAGCCGAATTTGGTTTTGAAAGTGAGGCAGCATGTAGCCCAGTATAGGTAGGTCCCCGTCTGTGTTATACGAGTAAGTTTTACGGAGTTGACGTTTGGCGTCAACGTCTTCTTCTGTCCTTGTAATATAGTAGAGTTGCTAAGCCGCGAAATTGTGCGCATCGGGTTACAAGCATGAAATTTCTACCACACATAGAGCGTTCTACGGTTAATATTTTCAGATGTGGAGGGAAGTCAGATTCGTCCCCTGCATGGCGGGAGAGCGGGATGAAGAGGGCCAAGTAGTGCTCTTTTTCTTTTTTTTATTACTGATCAGTTAAGGCTATTAGGGTTTGTGTGGCCTCGTTTTTGTGTAAAATAGATATCAGATATTTTTTTTATGTTATTTAAGAATAGTTTCATATAAAAATTTGGGTTTATTGCTGAAAAGGTAAAAATCACAACATGTTTTTTTTATTCAGAACGATAAATTAGTTATATATCGTGAATATTTACAATTTCAAAAAATATTACTAAACAGTAAATTTAATCTTGTTTTTAAAAATGTATACATATTGGGCACATCTCATACAAAAAATACCTTGAAAAAAATGTTGATGTTAAGCTTAGCCTGCGTGCTCTAGTACATTTTGTTAAGTCGCGAAATTGTGTAGGTACATCGGGATACAACCACGAAATTTCTACCACAGATAGAGTATTCTGCGATGATTAAACTAGAACTAAAGAACTAGATTAAATGCGATTTTTTAAATAATAATAATAATTTGAAAATGTTCACAAAATTGAACTAATTACCGCACTGAATAAAAGAACTTGTTGTGATTTTTACGTTTTCGGCTATAGACCCATATTTTTATATAGAACTTTATAAAAATAACATAAAAAAATAATTTCTGATATCTGTTTTACACGGAAACGATACCAAACAAGTCCTAGTAGACTTAACTGACCAGCAATAAGGAAAGAAAAGAGGGATACTTGGTCCTTTTCTTTCCTCTCTCCCGCCTCACAGGGGACGAATCTGACTTCCCTCCACATCTGAAAATAATCACCGAGGAACACTCTATCTGTGGTAGAAATTTCATGCTTGTAACCCGATGCGCACAATTTTGTTAGAAAACAGCGGACTAACAACTCTACTGATAGACTATCTAAGGCCAATGACGATGATGATGTAAAGTCCTTCGCTTGCGGTTAGGAATATTTGTTTTCTTCAGAAAAAGAAGATTTGGTTTTTTAAGAGAAAGAAGTTGTTTGACGAGCAGAGAGCACTGAGGTCAATGGATGTATATATATATGTATCACCGTCTCAGCGGCGACGGAAAGTTTCCATAATTACTGCTTTTCAAAAATGTCCTGTATACCTACAGTATACGGTGAGTACCGGTTAAAATCTATATAACTATTTACCCGCTGGTCGAAGCATGTCGGGCCGTTCCTGACACATGACCGTAAATAAAACCGTCATAATTGTTCTAGTAAAGAGAGCAATTTGTTTGTAGCCAACTTTAGAAAATGAGGTTATTATAAAATATGATCCACTGTAGGTACGTACGTCAGTCTTGGGAGCGGGCTGGCCGATGCCGGGCGCCGGCGCGGCGGACTGCGCGGCCGCCACCAGACCCCGGTACATTGTGTACAGAGCTTCCAACTCATACCTGCATGCATAAGCAGAGTTAACCTCTTGAACCAACAGATGGCGGAATAGGGGCGTATCATCAAAAGTATGTAAAAAAGGCGATTTAATTTAGTTTTTCTTGAAGAGCAATGCACAAAAGTTCTCAAAATCCGTGTAATAAGCAAGCCCATGGCTAGCAGTTTCCATGGACCCCATGCCACTACTAAGCAATAAACCAAATCGTCCCATTCTGAACATAGGCCTCCTATAGCTCGCCACAAAGCGATCCCGTGCAGACCGCATGCATTGCACTCCCCGCTACCCTCATGTATGTACTGCCTCGTAATAACTTAATCCTTTGACCGCCAAAAAATGGCAAATCACGACAGTGGAAAACTCTTCTCCAAACGCCAGGACATAATTTTCCACTACAGCGTTCAGTGAGGTCGCCTGAGGTAATTGCGAATTTGCGATTATTGGAGGCAATTGCGACTTTTGCAACAGTTTTGTATTCTTGATGTATGCTATTAGAAGTAATTGCGACTTTTGATGATATCATAGAAGAGCAAAATTTTAAAAACACAAATACCCTTACTACCTATTGTTTGGCACTATTAATTTATAGAAAGAGACCGGTCGTACCTCCAAAGTGTTGCGTTTCTATGATATTACTATTATTCAAAGTCGCAATCAGCAATAGAGAGGTCTAGTCACAAATTCGCAATTGGCTCAGGTGAACTTACTAAACGCTGTAGTGGAAAATTAAGTCCTAGGGGCCTATAATGGTTGCTTTTATCACGCGATAAATAAGTGATAAAGCATCTGTCACGTTTTTATAAAATCCAAGTGTGAGTGACAGCTGCTTTGACACTTATTTATCACGTGATAAACGCAACCATCATACCCCTTGGCGTTTGGAGAAGAGTGTTCCATTATCGTCATTAGCCATTTTAGATCTTAGGCGGTCAAAGGATTAAGGTATTGCGAGGCAGTACATACATTGGATGAGGGCGGCGCAAGATCGATCGTTGTGGAGAACTTTGGGGGAGGCCTTTGTCCAGCAGTGGACGTCTATAGGCTGATATGATACGAGGGGCACACCGAAATGATCGGGAATAGAGTACTTTAAACTGAGTTACATTAAATCCTTTTTTGTCACATGCATACTGGCGACTTACAATCACGATGCCGTTTTTACAATTTAAAAAAAGAACGATATATTTTTTTAATTCCATTTTTAAATTGACAACTCGATGAACAAAATGGAGCTGACGCGTGAAAATTTTCGTGCAATTATTTACCATAACTTTCGTCGTGGCTTATCTCCAGATGAATGTCGCAATGAGCTTGTTACTATATACGACATTGAAGCACCTAGTCAGACGACAATGTATCGGTGGTATGCTGAGTTTCGACGGGGTCGTGCCTCTCTTGGCACCGTACCTTCATCAGGTCGGCCGAAAACGGCGGTTTCGCCTGAAAACATCGCGGCTGTGGAAAAACTACTAAAAGAAGATAGACATGTGACATACGAGCAGATTCGGGCAACCATAGGCATTGGAATGACTGCAATTCACACTATTTTGCATGGTGAATTGGGTGTCAGAAAATTGATTTCCCGATGGGTACCCCATAATTTGTCTGAAGAGCAAAAGGCGGCTCGTGTTGATTGGTGCCGATCTATTCTGAAATGCTACAATGGAGGAAAGTCAAAAGCCGTTTATAATATGGTCTCGGGTGACGAATCCTGGATTTATTCTTATGAGCCTGAAAGAAAGCACCAGTCGGCAGTATGGGTCTTCGATGACGAGGTCAAACCAACGAAAGTTGTGCGTTCTCGAAGCGTGTCGAAGAAGATGGTGGCTTCGTTCGTCTCAAAAAAGGGGCATGTTGCCACAATTCCTCTAGAAGAACAAAGAACCGTTACCGCTGATTGGTATATCACAGTTTGTTTGCCGGAGGTGCTGGCCGAACTTCGCCAAGGGAACCCGAGACGCCGCGTCATCTTACACCACGACAATGCGAGCTCCCACACCGCCCACAAAACAACTAAATTTTTGAACGACGAAAACGTTGAGTTGATGTCCCATCCTCCATACAGCCCTGACCTGAGTCCAAATGATTTTTTTACGTTCCCTAGAATTAAAGATTTATTGCGTGGTCAGCGGTTTTAGAACCCAGAAGCCGCTGTGGAAGCCTATAAATCGGCCATTTTGGCAATGCCTACTTCAAACTGGAATTATTGTTTTAATGACTGGTTTAAAAGAATGCAAAAGTGCATTGAATGTAACGGAGAATACTTCGAAAAACAATAAAATATAATTTATGTATATAGTGCACATAGTTTTTTAAATTCCCGATCATTTCGGTTTGCCCCTCGTAATGATGATGAACATACACGAGGGTAGCGGGGAATCAATGGATGAGGTCTGCACGGCATCGCACTTTGTGGCGAGCTATGGGGGAGGCCTATGTTTAGCAGTGGACATATCTGTGGCTGATATAGAATACAAAACTGTTGAGTAGTTAATCTTCTTACCTTTCCATTAAAAATTAGACTATTAATTAAAAAGATCTCGACAATTTTAACATTTTTCTTTTCACTCTCATATTATAATCAATTTGGAAGTAACGCATATTAAGCATATTTTTTCATTAATCCGGTTATCTTCAGCCAGCCAAAGATGATATCTAGCATAAAAGGCCACATAATTATGTAAGTAGGTGCCTAAATCTGGTTCCAATAGAGTCCTGTACTTTGCTATGCACATCTCGAAATACCTCCTTGCAAAAATTATGCGTTGCTTATTTGTTTAGAATTTAAAAAACACAAATAACCATCTAAAATCTAATATTTTTTTCCGAAAGCGAGATCTCTGAAATGTTAAGTTTTACATGATATAACTTCACTAATTGAATGTTGACTACAAGGAAGTGTTGTACATTATTTTAATAAATTATAAACCCTTCTCAAAAAACTGTGCTTATGAGTTTATTTTATCAGTTAAAAATGTGATGAACCCTCTTTATTAGCAAGTGTCAAATAATAACGTGCCATTGTATTAAAACTGCCTGAAAATTATAAAGCTTTCCGAATTCTAGTATTTAAAAGATGTTTACAAGTGAAAAAAATAATGTTGGTAATCATTAAAAAGCACACTATGTACACTAAAACCTAAGCAAACACAACACGTGAAATACACTCACTTTGTAAAATTTGTGCACTTGTGCAAACTATCGAGCGTCTTTTCTTTCAGTTTTCGATGTGGCATAGCGCGACCGGCCGCGACCGGGACCGCCGCCCGACTCAAACTCGGCCCTCGCAAGCAAAGCTCGTGGTAACGCTACAAGTGCCGTTCTCACTGAAACTGGGGCTGAAAATGCGAATGGAGCAAGTCAGGTGAGAAGTGCGAATCTGAAAGTCGAATTTAACAGGATGATAAACTTGAATTATGAAAACGTGGAAGTAATAAAATTAGGTATGTTTTGTTTTTTTATAAAGCCAGTGAACTTCCATTTCACTGTTTAGGGTCTAAGGTTAGGCTCAATAAATGGTGGCACAACGAGGACAGAAATTGTTGCTAATGATCTTAATATTAGGATGCGTGTTCACTGAGGTGATAATCGTGATTTGACTAATTACAGTGTTATTCACGTGAAGTGGAGATTTCGAGCAATATATGCTTGTGTAATCCGGTCTGCTTAGCTCCGCTCTGTAAAATACTGTATCAGTGGAAACGCACCCTAAAATGTCTAAAAAGACAGTGTGATTTGGAGAAAACTAAGGTGGCAAGCATATCATGGGCTCTGAAACAATAACTAAGGTACAACCACCAAAAACCACTTACAGATGAGAAGAATCTTGTTCAAACTTTCTAACTTGTTACATTTAGTCCAACGCATCGAACACCTTCTGTGAGGGATTTGATTTCTGAGAAGGAGTGGGTCCAAAAATACGTAGATGAGAAGAAGATTGATCAGACTTACTTGTTAAACTTTATACTCTTGACAAACGCATCGAAGACTTACTGGGAGGGATTTGCCCCGGGAACGAAACCTCTATCGTTGGGGGCTTTCGTTGGACCCAGGGAGTGGGTCTAAAAATGCTTCGATGAGAAGAAGATTGGGCGGATTTATTTGTTAGTACTCTTGAACAGCGCATCGAACACCTTCTGGAAGGGATTTGCCCCTGAAACTAGGGATTTGGGCTTGCGTCCGACCACTAATAGGTCCAGGAGGCAGGAGTGCACCCAAAAATTCTTAAATGAGAAGAAGATTGATCAGACTTACTTGTTAAACTTAGTACTCTTGAACAGCGCATCGAACACCTTCTGCGAAGGCTTAGCCCCGGGGGCTGGTGGTTTGGGTTTGCGGCGGACGACCGGTGGGGAGGCCTTCCTTGCTGCCGCGGCTTTGCTTGCGTTCAGGAATATTTTCACGCCGCGGAGCGCGATGCAGCTCGCCGCCATGCTTATTTGCTTGTTGTCCGCCATTTTCTAAAATAAAAAGTAATGTATAAAATCGGTCTTCAATTGACGGAGTAATCGGAGAATATACATAAAAAAAATACCTACATACAGTCGAACATAGAACCTCGTCCTTTTTTGAAAGTCGGTTAAAAAGAGTTGATTTTAACGTTGAAATAGTTACATCAAGCAAACGGTTACCCGATGAAAACACTATTGATTATTTCTGACTTAGATGCCGATATTATTTTATTTCATGTTGTTTTTCAAACTCCGTACCCAAAGGGTACCTTAGGAAACACTAAGTCGTGCGTGAGTCTAACTTGGACTCGGTCAGTGTTACTGTTTTTTTGTTCATCCTATTGTAAATAAAAAAATTGTATAGTTAGTATGGACGACCTTGTTATAAAATAATTTATATTTTTACTTCTCTGATATAATATTCAATAAGAAAATAATTATAAATCTAATGGTGCGTCTCCACTGAAACGGAGCGAAGACGTGCGGAATCGATAATCACAAAAGTGAACCGGAGATGAGAAACACATTTCAACTCAGGGGATTGGTCTATTCCGCACATCTCGGCTCCGCCTCGCTTCAATGAAGACGCACCCTAATGTAACCTATTGATTACATACGTAAATAAAATTGCAAGTGGAAATAAATATTTGGTGAGGTTCTTCGTTGTTTTCTAATCCATATCCCATGCGTTTTCAAAATTGAGCCAACAACATGCAACTAGGTCATCTTCGTGCAGTAGCGTGAGTCCATAAGAATCAGCGGCAAATGCAAAGTTCACATAATGAAGACAAACGTCGGAAATTAGGAAACTTAGTAATTAAGCAAATCGCGTGATGGTCGGTGCGAGGTACGGTCATGTCTGGAAATGTATGCGATTTTGAATCTTGTTCCTGAGAATTAAGTTCGAAAATTATGAAATTAATGTTAATGAACTGAAGGTCTAGTAAAGATACTGAAATTGCAAACTGCAGGCAGCTTAATTACGTAAAATTAAGGCTTAAGGTTTGAACACAATTTGAATAATTGAAACAATTTTATAAATTGCAAACTTTGGTAAGTGTTCTGAAAGTATCGTGTCTCGAGACGTGCTCCGCATATTATTACTGTCTTTGTCTATATCCGCATCCATGAGTGGAAGAGAAAAGGAGTAATTTTTTCTAGCAGTGGGACATATAAATAGATAGGCTAGAAAATAACGTAATTATGTTTCATCCGTAGTATAGGAACCACGATAAACCATGAAATAGTTGTCTCAAACATTAAAACTTTTTGCTTCAAGTTAGGGGTTATAAATGAAAACAATGTAAAATTTTCATGCCGGCAGAACAAATTACGGCCATTATTCACCATAAACAAGGCATATCGTAGATAATAGGGCCTGGCTGAATCTACTGCCGTTTAATCGCACCAGAACTAATTTATCTACGTCAAACTTTGCTAATGCGCCTACCGACGAAGAAAGTAGAAGGCGTGGATATAGCATTTGTTGCTAAGTTTATTAAACAGGCTTTTAAAATTGCTTAAGATCTTTTACCTCCGATGAAAAGGTTGGGGTGTTGTAAGTTTAACATGTGTATCTGTGTACCCGTGTCTCTGTGTATCTGTGTGTCTGTCTGTAGCATCATAGCTTCCAAACGGATGGACTAATTTAAGTGCGTTTATTTCTAAAGACTTGTCCGTCGAGTCGAGATGATTCTTACGTTGTAGCTTATGTTTGATAGTGCAAATTTTGTAGTTATGATCAGTTTTAGTAGCATTTGTTATATCACTCATTCAATGAGAGTCTCATGATGCCACAGCTACTTGTGTCGGGGCGTTAATAATTTATAGGTAATTTAGGTTATTATACAAATTAATTATTACCATACATGGCTCAGGGCCTTTAGCCTCAATCTTACTAAAATTCAGCCTCACGGAGGTGCAGAAAAAACATGGCACCAGTTTTAAACGAAATTCTTGTGGATTATTTCTTAACTACGAATCTATTGGTTTGTATTTCGAACAAAATATATGTAACAATAACAAGGGAGTAGGTTCATAATCATAAGCAATATAGTAACTATTTAGATAAGAAGTTCAAAAGTGCAGATTACCTAATATTTTCATCGGCTTCCGCGACTGTCACACATTTCAATAAAAACCGTATAAGTAATTCATTATTTTACGTAGGCTCGAATAATTAATATACGCGAAATAATCCGTTTAAATCGTTTAATTTAAATATCTGTATACAATTATTTTTAATAAGAGCAATAGATAATGTGCTATTTTAACCGACTTCTATCTAATCTTCGTAGTTTTAGCGTATCTTTCTTTGGCCTATAATTCCTTTTTATTATAGAAATATTTTACAACCCCAGAATGTTGCCTATCTCAATTGGCTGAAGGTTTTTATTGTCAATAATAGACTTGCCCTGTGCTCCGGAACATATATTAGAGTGATTGTAAGATGGTATCACCCATGCATGCCGGAATTTGCATAGGAATGCGAATGGGGAAAACTGCACGCGATTTCATGTGATTTAAGTTTGGATACAGTGGGAAGTTACCATCAGTAAGTCAGGTCAGTCCAAAAATACGCATTAAATCGCGCCTAATTCTATTCGTCTCTGGTATTCGTTAGACGTATTCCAGTCCACAGTTGGAAACATGGCTCTAATTCGCGAGTTCGCGACTCGACGCGACGAGTTACAATTAACGTACATTAACTTTCGCGCTACTACCCGGTCAAGTTAAGTTTGCGCATGATATCTATGGCGTCGCATATAAATTAGGAGCAAATTTAACGTCACTGGATTGACGAAGTGTTCGGAGGTCTCTCCGAGATATCAGAGAGATGATGGAATTAGGGCACAGGTCCGTCAAAAGAGTGTCATAATTTTAGGACATGCAAAACCGTTTATTATACTTTAGAAATAGCTGGTTATATCCGGTTTTACTTTGGAAAAATAAGCGGATTTGCCATATCCTAGAGAGATCTAAGATTACGAATATTTGGATACGTATCTAAGGAACAGCAGTCACCGAAGTCGTTTTGACAAATAATCGTTCAAGACCTTATAATTCAAGCCAATAATAACGCAAATTTAATCATATAATATAGCACTGTAACTTAGGGTGGTCCACAAAAATTCAAACTGTAGTTACTGGTAGAGCCACCCCTCAAAACTGTTACACAAATAATGGTAAATAAATGCTGAAAGTTTTGTGAATTTATCTCAACTACTAAGCAGTGCTCTAGCGTCTTAAAGATTCATTTAAAGGGTATTTTTTGTAGCCCTATAAGTAATTAGTACACGGGCTTTATTTATTACAAATCAATCATGTTTATTACAAATAATCATTATTTACTACAAATATCTATTACTATAATTTGTTTTCTACTATATTTTGATCAATTTTTAAATGTTTGATCACCTTGAGCACTGTCTTGCAAGCAAGTTAGGAGTCGAGGACAAATGATTGTTCACTTGAAAGGTTTTTTTAGGTAAAAACAAGTTATCACTGAATAATTACATATAAGTAACCGTTTATTACAAACAATAATATTTATTAAAAACAACCATATTTATTTCACAAATAAGAACAATTTTTAAAACTTTGATCACCTTGAGCACTGTCTTGCAAGTAAGTTAGAGGAATCTGTAATTTAACATAAGTAATATTTATAAGGGTAAGGTGTAACAAATTAGAGGGGTGGCCGACCTGAAATTAAAAAAAAAAAATTTTTTTGGATCACCCTACTGTAACTATACTTTGTAAACAAACCTGTAAGAAGATAAAACTTCACTTAATATCAACCTAAAATAATTTCGCCTAACATATTTCTAAATTATGCCTCTATAAAATTGTTGGAAAGAAATCGTGATATACTAGGTACTTATTTACAGTACGTTAGTGGTGCCTCTGGCAATGTGACAGACATACCTATTTTCTATTTTGAAATAAAAAAATACTCAACGTGCAAAATAAATGTGGCTACGAGTGTAATCTGTTCACTGTGACCAAACTCCACGTTCCACATAAAGGGCACTTATTTGAGAAACGGCCTTGTTATTGCCCCATATAGGGATTCTTTAGCGAGCTACATAAAAATACAAAACGGACAGACAGTTCACCCATGAATTCCAAACAATAGAACACAGTTACGTCTTATCAATTTCTATCGTAATCTTGGCAATTTTTTTTACCATAGATATAAAATGTCAAGACTTAAGTCGGTCTTAACAGGATACTACGATAAAAAGATATTCTAGATTTAGGTAGATTAATCCATAAAAACTAAAGACCTAGGCGTTGTGGGCAACTTTAACTTAACGCGACGAAAGGTTAACAACAGAAACTATGACAGAACGCCCATCAATTTCGGCGTACAAAAGTACACACAAGTTTAAACCTAATGGATCAGAAAGGAACAACAATACTCACGTTGATTTATGGTTATGCACGCAAGTCACCGAGTACACACATGTATAACGGTGGCCTATGATTTATAACTAGAAAGGCGTTGATCGACAACTGTTCTATTTACACCGGTTGCCTGGATACTGTGATATCGAATTTTTTCAGGTTGACGCGACTCGAGTGAAATTGGAGGTGGAGTTGAATAACCTCAAGATATGACAATATATCAAAGGAAGGTGGGCTAATTGGCCTATATGACCAATAAGGACAAGCGATATGTCACTGGATAGCTTAGATTCTAAGTTCTAAAACGTTTACTACAGCAGGAAGTTAATAAAAGTCGCTGCATAAAAGAAGTTATTATGTAGGGTTTTTCTATACTAAGTTCCTGTATCGCTTTTTTATTAAATTTTTTACACAGGGATTCGAGATTTCCCGTCATACAAACCATTGTTGCATATGAAAAAAGCTTTCCAATGATATATGGCTTGTCGTTATTGGTCCCTAGGCCAGAATCCATACAAATCTGCCCATCCTACTTTTCATTTCAAATAGCAATAAGTTTAAACTAATTACATTACTCTATTATGATAAACCGTCATACTTTCTAGTTTCAATTTTATTCTTAATTTTTTCCTTATTTATATCTTAAAGTACACTTTTATTATGTTTCGAGGACTACGTATTGGTATGCCTAAAATCTTAAGATACCTAGGTACATTCTCCTCTTGTGAAATGCAGGTAGACTCCGTGTAAAAGTTCCCTTTTTTTATTTATTTAATCTTTATTGCACAAAAGAAAACTTTTCGTACAAAAGGCGGACTTAATGCCATGAGGCATTCTCTACCAGTCATCCTTAGGGCAAAGCAGAAAAAATGTAGGCGGTGTAAATAACTCCTTAGGCCCTTTGTGGCCTTCTTGCAGAATAAAGTTCATTATTTCATTATCACAGAACCCAAAACTATTAGCTTTATTTGGTTATACGGACTAGTTTTGAAAAAAAAGAGGTGAAAGCAGCGTCGCGCGTCGTCAAAGAATCAGCTCTCAAATGACGCCACCTTGTGAAAAATGACAGTTGCAAACTACAATCTCCATACTAAATCCCTCTTAGTAATAGTAATTCAGTGAATAAAGGATTTTGACCTTACAAACGGTCCGGTAGTTTTGAATTTTTGATATGTTGTCTAGGATGGTTAGTCAGTGCTTAAAATGCAAAATGCACAATTCCCCCCCCTCCGCGCCCGCCGCCATATTGAAAAAACCGGGATTCTCTTCATATTTTTGCTCATATCTTCCTTTCGGAGCATTTTAGCTAAAAGAAAGCTTCGACAATATTATAGAGAGTTAAATTTACTACATTTTTCATTTATATTTTGGTTTTTAGGACAGATAGTTACGGAGATATGCACATTTAAAAAAACTTAAGAAATTGCAATTTCCAACTCAAAAACAAACTTCTGGATTATATCTTCGTTTAGGAGCATTTTAGCTATAACAGTGCTTAGGCAATTTTGTAGAAAATTAAATTTACTATAATCTACATTTCAAATTTTGTTTCTAGGATAGATAATTACGGAGATATGTAAAAAATAAAGTCACGTTTTCCGAATATGTATGTAAATATGGACATGAGTTTTATAAGCAATTATATTCCCTACATAATATTTTCTTCGGTTTCCGCGACTGTCACACATTTAAATAAAACAATTTAAACGGATTATATCGCGTATATTAATTATTTGAGCCTCCCTGACGTTTCAGTACCTTTACAGATACCGTTGTCAAAGGTTGACTGAGAAAAACACAATTTTTCTCTGTCAAAGTTACATTTGTGCAAACTACCCATTTTGTAAATATTAATTTAAAATAAAGGTGTTCATACATGCCAGATGGGCCTAATGTGTAAAGACAGTTACACATGTGCCAGAAGGGCATTTATTATTTATTTAAAATATCTACCAGCGGTTCACTAAAGGCTTACTGAGGAGAAAGAACCGCCAAAGAAAACTCCCAGATTGCCTTATTTATTACTATAAAATACTTTTAAACAAAAACTCTACATATGCTACTTTTAACACTAATTTGTTTTACACCGTTCGAGGCCCAAGGTTTCCAGTCTTGTGTCTTGCTTGATCCTTGATAAGATGTACAACAGGATCCCAAGCCGGTGGTAATGACAAACCATCTTCTCTATTGAAATTGGGATATTTTTTGATTTCAATAGCCTCGCGCAACATTCTGGGAAAATATCGTTTCTCTCTGGCAAGGATTGAAGTGTTATCAAACTTAATTGAATGGTTTGGTTTGTCCATGACATGCTCGCAGACTGCAGACCTGTTGCAACGACGGTGCTTGACATCAGCTACATGCTCCTTAACCCGTGTAGCTATACTACGTTTCGTTTGGCCAATGTACGACAGACCACACTCGCAGTCCAGCTTGTAAACACCAGCACTCTGCAGAGGGATGCTACACTTCACGGGCCTCAGGTATTGAGACATCTTCTTCATGTTGCGCGAGGCTATTGAAATCAAAAAATATCCCAATTTCAATAGAGAAGATGGTTTGTCATTACCACCGGCTTGGGATCCTGTTGTACATCTTATCAAGGATCAAGCAAGACACAAGACTGGAAACCTTGGGCCTCGAACGGTGTAAAACAAATTAGTGTTAAAAGTAGCATATGTAGAGTTTTTGTTTAAAAGTATTTTATAGTAATAAATAAGGCAATCTGGGAGTTTTCTTTGGCGGTTCTTTCTCCTCAGTAAGCCTTTAGTGAACCGCTGGTAGATATTTTAAATAAATAATAAATGCCCTTCTGGCACATGTGTAACTGTCTTTACACATTAGGCCCATCTGGCATGTATGAACACCTTTATTTTAAATTAATATTTACAAAATGGGTAGTTTGCACAAATGTAACTTTGACAGAGAAAAATTGTGTTTTTCTCAGTCAACCTTTGACAACGGTATCTGTAAAGGTACTGAAACGTCAGGGAGGCTCAAATAATTAATATACGCGATATAATCCGTTTAAATTGTTTTATTTAAATATATTCCCTACATGTTTTAATTTGTCCTAGACTAGTCCATAACTGAATGACAGCGTTCTAAACCAAGAACTTTGAGAAATTTTCGAAAAATTCGACTTTTCCTGTTTTTTAAATGTGCATATCTCCGTATAAAATTTGAAGTGTAAATTATAGTAAATTTAATTCTCTACAACATTGCCCAAGCTTTGTTGTAGCTAAAATGCTCCTAAACGAAGATATAATCCAGAAGTTTATTTTTCAGTAGGAAATTGCGATTTTTTACGTTTTTTTTAAATGTGGATATCTCCGTAACTATCTGTCCTAGAAAAAAAATATAAAATGGGAAATGTAGTAAATTTAACTTTCTATAATAATGTCGAAGCTTTCTTCTAGCTGAAATGCTCCTAAAGGAAGATATGACCAAAAATATGAAGAGAGTGCGGGTTTTTTTCAAAATGGCGGCGGCCGCGGAGTGGGGGGGGAATTGTGCATTTTGCATTTTAAGCACTGACTAACCATCCTAGACAACATATCAAAAATTCAAAACTACCGGACCGTTTGTAAGGTCACACATAGTACTTTAGTCTCTATTCACCGTATTATAGTCCGACTGTAAGATTTTCTGCACTGTGACTGTCTGTGACCAATTACTTGTCGGCTGTCGCCCACGCTCCTTTAGAATAAGGAACTTTTCAAATGGATTTTTTTATCTAATCTAAAAATGTGGTAAAAATATTTAACTTTTTATTTATTTCATATAATATCAATAAAAATTCTGGTTTAAAAAAAGAGATGTTGCCAATTCAACTGACAGTTACATATACCAAGGCCCGATTTCCCTTGACATTACAGAATGAGAAACATAATGTTTGTCTTTTGTTGATTAATTGCTTTATATTATAACTTTCCAAATTGGCACGTCTTTTTATTACCTTATCTTTTGTTCCATTGTTATTTGTTACCGACTAATGGCATTCTCAAGTTGAATCGGGACAAGATAAAGATAAGATAAGACAGTTAACTATATATGTACAAAGGCTGGTTGTTGTGGGATACATTATCATTTTCTCTAATCGTACTCTACTATATTACATTATTTCTGCTATATCACCTACTTACTATGTGATTTTTAGCATCAACTCCACCACCCAAAGGTTATCTGGAAGAGATCGCTCTTTAGCGATAAGACCGCCTGTTGTCTACCATTCTTTTAGTTTGTTTGATTTCTTGTGTAAATGTATTTTGGTGTGCAATAAATCGTACTTGTTTTGTAATGTATATTATCGTATCGTATCGTTTCGTATCCTATCGTATTAGTTATCATTATATTAGGTATTAGGAAGCCGTATGAGCAGCATACCTTCTACTTCTGCCGCATAATCGCGAGTAACTTTTCTGACAGTAGAACGTTAAACTTCATATGATGATTGGTGACTATTGGGCATCGGACCTCTCATAACTAGCACGGTAGAGCTTGTGACTGCATTTGTGAACGCATCATTTGCTGCGAT
The DNA here is from genome assembly GCA_947623375.1 of Apotomis capreana. NCBI lineage: Eukaryota > Metazoa > Arthropoda > Insecta > Lepidoptera > Tortricidae > Apotomis > Apotomis capreana. The sequence continues at coordinate 4,802,721 of OX392501.1, forward strand.
ATATTTGATGGTGACTGTACATACGTATTCATTCATAATAGTATTTTATGCAATCGTTTTTATACATACAATACTTTTTACATACGAGCGAAACGACGAAACATTTTTTTATACTTTAATCGTCATTCACCACTATGATTTTTTTATTTTTGATGTAGGTAACCTTTTTCGTTCAACTAAAACTCGCCTATTAAAAAAAACATAATCGCGATGGTCATGGCGGATGCCTCGTGATTAGTTAAATATGCTGAAACGTTCTCTTTTTGAAATTATTAGAGTTGAGTAGAGAGATGTCTTATGAATATTAAAGTTCTGTAGCGGGTACGATTAGAGTAGGTACCTATAGAATTTTGTTACAAGATTAAAAAATGCGTAATTGTGACTTTGTCTGTGAAATCTGGGGGCACGGCAGTGCCCCCGCCAAGTCGAGCAAACGCGCTTGCCGGCACGCCGTAACATCCTTTTCTCGAAGCCATTCAGACCATTTTCAAACTCCCAGTATTTCATAACGGACAAAGCTAGAAGCCTGAATTTTTAATGACCAGGAGAGCATGATATAACCTATGCATATTCCAAATTGCATTCAATTTGAACCAGTAGTTTAGAAATTATTGCCAGTCAAAGTTCCTTAATTTTGTCACTGATTCACTGACTCACTTATATATGATCATACGAATTCTAAGTTACTTCTAGCAGACACACAAGCTTGAAATTTCGTGCTCTATTACGGTTTGGTGTACAAATCATTAAAAAACCTAAACATTACAAAATTTCCGTGTAGTTTTCCAGTTATGCGAGCTGCATAGATAAATTTGTATTTCCTTATGAACCCTATAAAAAATACACGATTACAAAGTTAACTTTGCGGTTCATATAACTTTCGGTGTTCTCAGGCACAGAATACTTATTACTTAATACATACAGAATGGACACGCTCATCGCCGTACCGAATTGAGTTACCTCACCCCGCAGGGGCAGTGAGTTGGAATCGTGATGGTAGCGATGATGATGATGATGATGATGATGGTAACTGGTGGCGGTGATGGGGGTGCTGGTGATGATGATGATGATGATGAAGCTGGGGACTGGTGTTGGTAATGAGGGTGTTGGATTGTTCAGATAATGATGGTGACTGGTGGTGGCGATGGGCGGGTTGGTGATGATAATTATGATGGTGGTGGTGGTGACTGATTCTGATGAAGGTGGTATTGGTGATGATGATGATTATGATGACGACGATGGTGGTGACTGTTGGTGATGATGATGATGGTGGAGTGGAGGTGACCGGTGGTGATGATGGGGGTATTGATGGTAATGAAGATGGTGGTGACTGGTGGTGGTGAGGGACGTGTTGGTAATGATGATGATGATGATGATGATGATGATGATGGTGGTGGTGATTGGTGATGATGATGATGGTGTTGTTGTAGATGATTAATGGTGATAATGATGATGAAGATGACGATGACGATGATGATGCCAATGATGGTGATTAGGTATGATGATGGGGGTTTTGATTCAGATGGTGATGGTCATAGTGGTGATGGATGATGACGATTGTGATGGTAATGCTTGTGGTGATGGTGATGACGATGGTTGTAAAATCAACATCCTCACCACATTACCACCACGACCATTACCACAACCACATCCCCAACACAATAACCACTACCATTACCACTACCACCATCATCGCCGCCATCATCACCACCCTCATCATCACCATCGTCATGAGAGGAATCATGAGAAGGATCATTATCTATAATGAGAGGGGTCATTATGGATCATGAGAGGGAGTGACAAGTCTGTGTGGTTTACATTTAGTTAATGTCAACTTCGGTAGTGTTAAAGTGCAAAACTCCGCAATTTCGGAGTATAATAGACTAAAAAGTAATTACCGTCCTGGCTTGTCAAAAATCGCTTCATCAAAACTTTCGAGAAAAGCCCACAGAGACAGAGAGTGGGCTTTAAGAAAGACAGTTGCGGATACACAGCTAGTAGTCCTTAAAGGAAAAATAAGGAGGACCACTTACAAAAAGAAATGAGATCCCATCAAAAACATTACATGTAAAAAAATTGCAAGTCTCGCAACCTTCTACCGAAAAAAGTTGTGAGATACAATATAAAACCAAGTCGGTTAATTTATTCAGTACCTATCAAAGTGACCCTTCGCCTATATGACAACTTTGACATACATTTTCACCGTGACCGTGTTAGTACCCGCATTAATATTAAACATATTTATCTTTATCATAAATGTAATGACTTGGCCATCGCACACGATAATACACTCTACATTATAATGATAATAAAATCTACCAAATTTTATTAACGCTTTGAACGTCACGCATACAAACGTAAATTCCTACTCATTGTTTCATCTTGGCCGTCCTTAAATAAAAGATGGATCTGGCCCGACCCGCAAAAGAGGACGGCAGAAGAAAATATGAGCAGACGAGATAGTAAAAACAGCTGAAAAGAATTGGATAAGCACCGCTCCATACCGATCTATTGGTATGGATAAATAAAGCAAAAAATATAATAATCACTTTAATAAAAGGAGATTTATTCGTATTCTTATATACTTATGTTGTCGTGCGATGGCCAAGTCATTACATTTATGATAAAGATAAATATGTTTAATATTAATGCGGGTACTAACACGGTCACGGTGAAAATGTATGTCAAAGTTGTCATATAGGCGAAGGGTCACTTTGATAGGTACTGAATAAATTAACCGACTTGGTTTTATATTGTATCTCACAACTTTTTTCGGTAGAAGGTTGCGAGACTTGCAATTTTTTTACATGTAATGTTTTTGATGGGATTGTAATTTACAGATTAAAGTACGCGAGTTTAACACTAATTTTCTAGGACACATGTACGCGAAGATGCATCTTCATCGTGACACGAGCCTTTACATAACCTTGTAATTTGATACGTGTAGGTATGTCCGACAGGTGTGGTATAAAATGTCCTACGCTCTCGTAGTAAACAGGCTAATTCTACGAAATAACATAGAATTTTAAGAGCTACAAAACCATGTCATTATCTGCATATTATAATTTTATTGATTGGGAGCATGAAGACAACAATTAGTCGTAGATAACCACAGTGTTTACCTACATACGATACGGTTGCGAGATTTCTTACTTAATTTACATAGTTTCTTCGAGTTTAACTTCGACAAACATACATACTTACAGGTCAAACTGAGAACCTCGCTTTTTTTAACTCGGTTAAAAATATATCAGTCCATCAAGCAGATTTCTAAAACGCATTAAAATTAAATCGGCCAACTGCGAGTCTTACTGACCGAGTAACGAACATTATCCTATGTTAACTAGCCGGGTTAAGTTTTGTTTGCACCTGGTTTGTATGACACCGGATACAAATGAGGAGCAAAGGCAGCGAAGTTTAGGCTTTACTATGCAAAAATGACCACAAATTTGCATAGTCTTTAGTCCTGTTTCCTCCTTGTCAGTGACATTCTCTGACTTTTAACGTCAGTTACCAACAATTTGTCATTTCCAGTGAAATAAATTAGTACCACTAAAAATCCGCTATGTCGCGTGGGCTTAAAACCACCCTGTTGGGTTACATACCGGGTGGGCCCTATAACAGGAGCAATAAATTAAAACATAGATTCGTCCCTTGAAACTAAACAAAATTTGTTAAGCAACTTCTGAAAATAACGTGTATTAAATGACATTTTGCAGAATAAAGTTTAGACAAAGAAGCAATGTATTGCGAAATGTCCGATATTACTAGAGTGACAGCTATGTCAATGCTCAGGGAATGTCAACGTTGGACGACATACATTGAAAATACTATTTCATTTGTTTGAAATAATAAAATGAGTGACTTTCTTTTAAAGTTGCTGAACAAATGTTGTTCAGTTTAACGAGTAAAATCTATGTTTTAATTTTTTGCTTACGTTACAGGACCCACATTGTATATATAACGACGAGCCCTTCAGCACTGCACTTAACGCATACATTGTAATAACGATAGCTTGGCATGTTACGGTATGCTATGTTATGATGGTAGGTGTTTAGGGCTGTCTACTACTGCTAGTACTGCTTATACTAGTTATTATTATCTACCTACACTAAATAGTACGTTAATTAAAAGTGAATGGTCAAGTGTATCGCGGCCCTTAGTCGGTGTTGTAAGATGGTCGGCGGACAAGGTGAACCGGCCGGCTGGTCGCGCAGGTTTGAACTACTGCTATAATTCTGCTATAATTAAGTGTATGGTAGCCCGAATGACGTGTTTTGATACCGTTTTACTCCGAGATTCATATAGTTACGAGCAGTACCCCTACCATGAGTTAAAGTGACTACTGGCTAGGCTAGCGATTTGTATGGAGAATAGGACAGTGCCCCTAGTAGTTTTGTTGTTTTTGTAAACATCCCTTCAATTGTTTATTGCGGTATAAGAGCCCTATTCTCGGAAATGGTTTCAGAATTAACATAGGTCGTAAAAAATTGGCATCTTCCAAGTCGAGTTAGAGCTAAAAAGTGAAGCCGGTAAAAACAGCCGTCAATCTTCTTAATAGAGCAGTATATTTTGACCTTCGATTTGAAACACGTAGGAGCCACTATTTCACATGTTTAATGATATCAAGGAGAACTTGTCGCCGTTTGACGCGGATTTTCAGCATCCTTTTTTTTTATACTACGACGGTGGCAAACTTGCATGCGGCCCGCCTGCTGTTAAGCAGGTGCCGCCTATGGACGCTTGCGCTTACGCCAGGAGCATCACACGCGCGTTGCCGACCCTTTAAGAGCCTATTTACTCCCCTCTTGAAGAATCCTCATGATGACAAGACAATAATTAAGTAACATCTACAAAAGCGTCAGCGAAGTCGCGCAGATTTGCTTTCGCTGGCTCGGTCATGTCGAAAGAATGGAAGAGGATCGTGCGGCTAAAAGGTTACCTTGGACGTCCTAATGAACGACGACCGGTCGGGCGATCGAGGTATCGCTGGATAGACGAAGTCTAGAAAGACGTATGCCAGGACCTCTATCACAACTGTGACACGCGACTCTTTCTCATTCGAGAGATATTACCTATCTCTTTCTTCGCAGTACTGTGAGAGAGTTACGGGTGATGCTATGTCGACAAGAAGCGAAACATAGTGCTGCTAGACGGGCAGCTTCAGGAAGCTGACTTTGATTGGCGACAGGCTGCGCGAGATAGAGTATGATAGCGTAGCTTGGAGTTGGAGGCCTAGATCCACTTCGGGTCGCTATATTAGTAAGTAAGTAAGTAAGTACGATAGCGTCTATGTTCGTTGAATTATTAAAACACGTTTATAATTTTCATTTTATTCAACCGATAATAACCACGACGAATATGTCAAAGTTGAATTTATGTTTTTATGATTGATCCGTGACTTGAGCCAGTCATCAGGTGGAATATTTTTAAGGAAACAAGTCGAGTGTTTGTAAGAATATACTTGCCTCATAATAATAAACATTGGGCTTCCAAGTGTTTTAGTTGATGGCATTTTATTATTGAATTGTCAATGAAAAATACAAAGATAATTTCAATGTTTTACTTTTGTATTTTCGTCAGTACCTACGCTATGCCTGTATTCCCTCGTTCACGAATATTTTTAGGGTTCCGTACCTCAAAAGGAAAAAAATGGAACCCTTATTAGGATTACTTTGTTTTCCGTCCGTCCATCTGTATGTCAAGCAATACCCTTTATCTCGGGAACGCGTAGAGGTATGGAGTTGAAATTAAAGCGATCTCCTCAGGTACAGTCAGGTTAACTTAAAAAAGTATACGACTGTTTATGCCACAAAAAACGTACATTTTGACATTTTCAAGAGAATCAAAATTTATAGGGTATTTTCGGTTGACCTAGAACTTATGAAATTCGGCAAGTACTACAAGTATAGAGAAAAATCTGAAAACTATACATTTGTAATAAAATAATAATAAAAAAAATAGTCTATATTAAAAGTACATAAAACAGTTTTCCAGCGGAAGTTAGGTTTGTCGCTTAGTACAGTTTATCTTTTGCTACAAGTATTAAACTTATAACACCCCTCTTTTTTCGTCGGGGGTTATAATAGAGTATTAAAAAACAATAATTTTACATATGGAAACAAGTTAACTTTAAAAAAAAATATTCCGGGTTCACTTTCGCCAATTTTGCTTAGGCGCTTCGTTATAGGGGTGTAAACTGACCAACACACTTTTTTATTTTTTTCTGAAAAATTATACTGGGTGTGATTTGTTATAGGAGAAATAAATTAAAACATAGATTTTACTCTTCAACCTAAGGAATATTTGTTGCCTATACTTTTTCTTGTTGGTTTGCAATAAATAATTGTAATACTGTATTTAAAAAAATCGTTTAATGTTAAATTACTTTTAAAAACATGCCTCACATCATCACTACATGTTTATTAGTATATTTAAGTTAAGAGCGCTGTCAATCTTCATGCGCAGTATAAATGACTGATAAGATTGAGAGCGCTTTTTACGTGAATTTAAGTATATGTAACTATTGGTATTCGTATTATTTTTGCCAATACAGCGTATATAATCGAACAGCATCACCAAACAATCGAGAATTTGGCATCTCGGCGGCCTCGCGCGCTTAGTGATTGCGCTTTCTAGAACAAGGTTGATGCGCACACGCATGTCGCGGCGAACTTCTGTCGTCGGCTAGTGGAGCTTTGACTTATAGTTTAAGACTATTATGAAATTATTAAATTAAAATGACTGAAAAAAAAAACAATTAGTAAACAATTTGTTTGACACTGCATCGAATACAGTAATAATCAATAGGTTATAGTAGTTTATGTGACTGTACATAATGAAGGGTATTAAACACGAGTGTGGGTTTATGAAACGACCCGAAGGCAAGTCTCATAATAACATCACACGAGTGTTTTAATGCCTAATTATGTACAGTTACATACACTACTTTATCTAGCCCCATATCATAAGCCTCCATGATGCATTCATGAGTAGCACATTAAGACAAATATTACCTACCCGGTAATGGCGGTAATGAAGTTTTCTGGCAGCTATCATAGTTTTTGGAGTTTACTCCTTAAGAATCGATTTTCATATATAAGCCCGGGGTATGAAAATTATGGGGTATAAAATCGAACTATCTGCCGTGCTAATTTAAAAAGTCGTATCTCAGTATACGATCGGGGTAAAAATACGACTTCTTAATTTAGCAGGTTATGCGTTACGTTAAGCGTTATAGACTAAGATCCCTATATAAAATGACCTTCACCGAGATGTTTATTTCATGAAATGTATTTTAAATGTACTTAGCAACGGGAAAACATGGCTCCCGTTAGAGAAAATTAATATTAATTGTTCTCTGCCATTTCTTTATTTTAAATTACCACAAGAGGCTTAACAAATAACATAGACAAGAAACATATTCATAATTTCTCCGCGGAGACTGCGGCGGCGGCCGGCGGCCTACACGGCGCGTTGCTGCGCAAGTGCGCATCGGGCAGCTTGACTGACAGTTGTCAATCTACAACAGCTGAGAAATGTGTTTTTGTTTTCAAGTTTTTGCTAATATTTTGCGTGAATCTCTATCATGTTACGAGTGTGATTGCTATCAGTGCATGAGTACTATCTAGTTATATGTGCAATTATAAACCACCGCTTCCCCCAGGAACTTTATGGGGCAATTTGTATGCCGAAACTTGGAGCGGTTTTTTTAAATACTTTATTTGTTATCGTAGCCGTAAGTTTTTATCTATTGCGTTTTTTAATAGTTTACTTGATGAATTCTTATAGCACGGGCTCCTCTCAGAATGTCGCTTCCAGGTCTGTGTCGCTGTTGCTGGAGAATTCCGTACAGTGCCCACATTGCTCCCAGATTCGTTTCTTTAAAGGTCAGAAAGGACTTAATATACACATCAGTAGAACCCATGGCATTCGTGCTGGCGCAATTACGTCGCCACCAGGCAAACAATTCACAACCAAGTCAGATCAGGCCTTTTTCTGAAAAAATCAGTGAGCTTAAACATTCAATTCCAGTGGTCAAACGAATTCCTCGCAGCGCTCGAATTCAGGTTGCACAAAAAGTGTGCCTACCTTTTCGTTCTTGTTTGCAGCGCCCAACAGGGTACATAATGTGATACTTAAACTATTTACTTTCACCTGTATAATCATTATGTGCAATAAACGTATTGAGTATTGAGTATATATTTTATAAACGTTCTTAAGTCCAGGCGCGCACCAAGATTTTAGTCGCACGATAATTTTGTCGCATAAATGCAAGATATGGGTTTATATGAGAGTGCGCGCACCACGATTTTCATAAACCCATAAGTACGCTTATTTCTGCGACAAAAAAGTGGTGCGCGCCTGGCCTGAAGAGTAAACTCCAGTCGTGCGTCGGAGCTGACACACACACTTTTTTTTTTAATTCAGAGACAACCTTAACTATCATATCGTTCGATATCTTTCTTACGTGCGACATTTGTCAAACTTGACTGCAAATTGACAATTCATTTCGAACTAAACGTCATCTCGACTGGTATTAGAATAGAAGTTAAATCGAATTTCTTTGTTTTTCAGACATGTTCGAAATTTTAATAAATAATACCTACTATCGAAATTGATGTTATTATTTACCAATAATAAAATTTTTACAGATAAGAAAGTTCTAACAAAACAGACTATTTTTATGGTGGTCATAATGTGCGGTTCTTGAACGCATCATGGAGTGTTTATGATATTTGGATAGATAAAGACTATTATGAAATTGTAAGAATCAGATGACTGAAAAAAACAATAAGTAGACAATTTGGTCGGCACTGCATCGATTTTTTTTATGCGTTTCCATGTGTAAGTCTGTATCTTTGTCCGTTCGTCCCGCCTAAATTAATTATAAGCCAGAAATAAATATGGTGGCCACTTAAGCTTCCCGCCCTAAACGCCTGTCGATCCTACAAGAAAGGAGCCCGCTGTGGAGCCCGCTCAATGCCACGAAAATCTGTCCAAAGTCTGAGCTATGACGATGAACATGGTTCTCCGGCGGATCTCCGCAAATATCTGCAAATATTATAGACATATAATATTTGAACAAGCTACATGTCAGTTTACTTACACAAAATTGTTTCTGAGAAAATAGTAAACACACAATCGCACATATAATATCCCACCAAAACATTTCATGTAAAATTGGCGGCCAAGACTCACATGCTCATAACGCTTTCGCTGTAAAAAGTTATCAGATCCCAGGAAAAGCCAAGCCCCTAAGCCCTGACTTTACTAACCCTACACCTTGGTTTCAAAAGTATGGCTTGGCCGTTTCATAGTACCGTAAATAAGTCCAACGGACGGTCTCTCCATTTCATCGCCATCCGTCACTTTTGCATGTATTTAATTTGCGTTTCCTTTGTATGTGACGGCATAAATAACAGGCGCATACTTTAACTTGACCGTGTAGTGCGTGAAATTAGTTAGTTACGTTTTGTTCAAAACAGAAATTCATATGCATGAATAGCATTTTTGAATATCATTATCGCCTTCGTATTTCCAAAATTAAGATGAGATATTATGTCACTTGGAGCTCATCGCATTTTAATGACAGTCAAAGGCGATATCACTGTTATCTAAAAGAGTTTGGACTTTTTGCGATCTCTCAAACGGCATTCTCTAATTAGGTCCCTGGTATCTGTCATCTCAATACATTTCATAACCTAAAATCGTTTTTTTATTAGTGCTGATGTACATAATTATAATAAAACAATTTGGTCCTTATAGTTAGTGTCAATGAGTCTGTAATCTTATCGTATTAGAGGTTGTATAAGCCACTAGAAGGTGACCGTAACATCGACAGTGTATCTTTCTCTTTATCTTTGGATGTCTAGACAACTATCCTATCCTATCCTTGCACCAAAACTGGGTCTTAATCCGTTTAGCCGTTTCAGCGTTACGATTATGATTATGATGCAGCAAATAATGTTGATAAGACAATCGATTAAAAATTGGGCAAGTGCGAGTCCGACTCGCGCATGAAGGGTTCCGTACCATAATCTATAACAAGTTTGTTGTATGGGAATGGGAGCCCCCCTTAAATATTTATTTTATTTTATTATTAGTATTTGTTGTTATAGCCCGGTCCCGTTTTTACCCTTTGGGTACGGAACCCTAAAAAATGGCATTGCCTTAAATGATAACCGCACTATTAAGATTTACCCTGAAGACGTGACTCCTCCCCATAAATTCAATTCAATTTTAGAATCTAATAATTATAGTTTTTAAACCATGATGAATTTGTAACATTTTGTAAGCGGACATGTTTCAATCAATAATATTTTCTTCGGTTTCCGCGATTGTCACACATATAATATTCCATGACGCGATATAATCTATTTAAATCGTTTTATTTTATTATAAAAAATCAAGTTTCAAAAGCAAGCCGACCAGTGTCCTTTAGTTGCTTGTGCGCAACTTGTACGTCACGTCGTCAAAACGCGTTGCTCAATATTTTGATTTTTCTTCCATTGTTCTCAATTTTGTGTTATATGTAATACCCGCCCCAGCTTCGCACGGGTGCAATTAGAAACATCTAAAATTATCAGTGTTCCTCTACTATATTATGCATGTATTTATATACATATTATAAACCTTCCTCTTGAATCACTCTATCGATTAAAACATCGCATCAAAATCCGTTGCGTAGTTTTAAAAATCTAAGCCAAATTTATTGATGTAGAAAGAGGTCAAAGGTGTTTACTCAAAGTCATGTATTCAAAACCATACCGATACCCTACGAGTGAATTATACAAAGACTGTGAATTACTTACTATGCGAAAACTATATATTTTTAACGCACTACTGAAATTACATAAAACTCTAACTTACAAACCTCAAACTTCAACACAAAGAAGAAAAGACAAAGTTGTAATAGTACCCCCTTCTAAATCAGTTTTTTGCAAAGAGGCAATTTGTCAATCAATCCGCGCCTGCCCTTCCATCGTCCGATGATGCGTGTTCACTTATACAACAAGTTAAACAAAACATTGTCCATATACCCGTTACAGTTGTACAGCTGTAAAAAAGTAATCTTAGAATGGATGAAGACATTAAATTACGAACAAACTGAATCACATCTGTACCACTTAACCATGGTAATAAAGACACACACACACACACACACACACACACACACACACCCCTGGCAAATGTTTTAGTTTTTAAGAAAAAAAAAAAAATCTTAGTTTATTTTCTTTAAACAAGTAATTATTTACTTACTTATTGTTTTCGGTTACGTCTTAAGCTATAGCTGGAAGAGCGGGATCTCCTGCCACAAGTATATATGTAATACTTACTAGGAGATTCCAACCATGATTCTATGTATAACATATATTTGTAACCAAATAAAATATTTTCATTTTCAAGCATACACAGGGACAGACAGAAGGAAGCGACTTTGTTTTATACTATTATGTAGTGATTACTAATACAGCGTATATATTTGATATAACCGCAAATTTTACGGGGTCTTAGCAGGTATAGGCACTTATTAATATTTAGTAAATTATTAAAAAAATCTAACTTTTTAACTGTCACCACTCACCAGTAATAACTTCTAATAAGTGTACGCCACACTTAGCTGCTCAGAAAATTTTCTAAAATTAATTACGCTATGGCAGTTAACGCTAAATTAATAATTGTTATAAATATCAGATTATAGCAGTAAAATCTACGTCTGGCTTCAATTTGCGGTTATATCAAATATACACGCTGTATATATTACGTCTACTTGGGCCAGATAGCTTCCTTCGAAAACAGGCAGAGCACGGAAATCGATAGACGTATCGACCACGCCTGGAAGAGCTTCTGGTCCATGAAAGCACTAATGAAGGGCAACCTTCCTCTCTCGCTAAAACGAAAACTCGTCGATATGTGTATTCTTCCCGTTCTAACCTACGGAGCACAAGTTTGGTCATTGACTGAAGCTCAAAAGACCAGGCTCAAAGTTTGTCAGAGAGCGATGGAACGCAGCATATTAGGTGTTCGTAGACAAGACCGTATAAGAAACACCGAACTGCGTTCCAAAACACGCGTTGTAGACGTAGGTGCCAAGACCGCAAAGCTGAAGTGGGACTGGGCTGGACATGTCTGCCGCATGCATCCGGAACGATGGGCTAGAATAATCACCGACTGGATACCGCAAGGTTACCGGAGCAGAGGCAGACCGAAAAGAAGATGGCGGGATGACCTGGATGCATTTAATAACGAGTGGAGGGAGCATGCAGCCAATAGAGACGAGTGGCGCAAGAAAGGGGAGGCCTTTGCCCAGCAGTGGGACACAAGTATAGGCTAGAAAAAAAATATATATATATTATGTATAATCAAGGACTTCCATTTGTCGAGGCATTGGTACAATACAAGTACCTACGCTTTATTGCCCACCAAAATACATTTGCACAAGAAATCAAATATAAACAAATTAAAAAACGGTAGACAACAGGCGGTCTTATCGCTAAAGAGCGACCTCTTCCAGACAACCATTGGGTAGTGGAGTTGATGCTAAAAATCACACAGTGGTGATGCAAAAGACGAATGGTACACGTTGTAAGGTACTAACTGAAAAAAATAGTTGCGTGACGTGCAACGAAATCTCCGGGTAAGCCGCTACCGATTTAGCTTAGTTTTGTCCAAAAACAGGTCACATTTTTTAAATGGGCAAGCCAGGAATCGTGTTCTAGGTATAGATGCCACCCTCGCTACATATATCTAGTAAGATAAATGTATGGTTTCCGAAGGAAAAGCAAATAATTAATAAACGCTACAATTTAAACGCTCACCAAAATGGATTTATACCCTAAAACTAAATTCCAAATAAAATGAATTGCCTCCATATAAATTACACCTACTCTATACAGAGCTCCCTAAACTAAATCATTTTGTATTCCAAAATTAATATACATTACACCAGAATAATTTTACGTTGAGTCCGTATATCTTTTTGCTTCCCAAAATGGGTTTTTTGCTCACCAAATATTGTTTTCATAAAACATCAAAACTATTACCAAAAATTGCAGTCTATTTTGCTTTAGTGTAATCAAATTATCTAACCTTTAGTCAAAATATATTACTGTCAATCTAAAATTATTATTGCACAGCACATAAAATAAATGCCTATAGCAAAAATTGTACTGCATATAATTAGAAAATACACATCAGCACGACATTACTTTCATCTTTTTAAGGAAAGTAGGTTAGGTTAGGTTTGTTTCATAATTATTCTGAAAAAAAAAAACAGTTTTTGAAAAAAAATAGTGTTTCAGCTAGGTAACCATCTAATCCTTAAAACATAAAAACCTTTCAGAGCAGATCCGACTCGGCCGGGTTAGGTTAGGTTAGATTTTTTTTTATATCCCTAAAAACGCTTTATTATGGGGATATATTTAAATGCACATCTATATAATTTCTCAGTACACTAGGTAACTCAACTAATTAACTGAATGCATACCAGAAAAACTTATGCTGTGCAAAAAAAACAATTGATTAACTGAACATGTCCTACAAAAAAAACTTACACATCATACAAAACGAGATGACCTTTTTAACCGAATTCACACCAAAAATATGGTTTGTACATCAGATATATTTGAAAGTTTCACCAAAAATACTGACTTGCGCACTAATTATCCTCGCACTGCACACTAAGATCCGACTCGGCCGGGTTAGGTTAGGTTAGTTATTTTTTTTTTATATCCAGTAAAACAGTTTTGCAAATACCTTTAAATAGTATATTGAATTCGCATTATTTAGTGTGCATAATTAGTGTGCAAGTCAGTATTTTTGGTGAAACTTTCAAATATTTTGATCGAAAAAAGGGAATATACAAATGTCGATTTAAATACATGCCTTTATTATGTGCGGTAGTCATTATTAGCTATGCATTACTTAAATATATGCTTTACTTTTAAATAAATAGATGCACGCCACAAATATAAATTGTAGTATATTTAGTAACATTTTGAGTGCAATATTTGCTGTGCAATCAGTTATTTTGATATAAATTTTCATTATTTTTGCATAGAAAAAGGTTTTTTTTTGATGTGCGTTTAAATACTACCCGTAATTGAAACGTCAATATTTATTTATTAATTTTAGGGTATAAAAGCCATTTTGGTGAGCATTTAAATAGTAGCGAATATTTATTTAAGTACTATATCATATATTAATTGAATGCATAAAGTGATAAAAAGTTACTTGTGTTTGGGGTACGTAGTAATATGTTTGGTATAAAAAAAATTTCATGGTCAGCAGTTAGTTTTTGCCTCAGCAAAAATGACTAAAATGGAAGTAATAATATAAAATATTGGTGACATCCATTTAACAATAATAATAGATTATTTGGTCTGAAATTAACTTTAACGGTGCTCACATATGTTTATAGCATGTAAGAAAAAGAAATGTTACCTAGCTTTATTTATACAATAGTTTGTGAGCATTCATCCGTTTTGGCAAGCATTAAGAATTTATTGGAAGTAATTTATCAACATATTTGGTAGGCGTTTACACAAGCCATAAATATCAGTCATATTGGACTTATCCCAAAAATAAATCTAGTAGGCTATATTGTGTTATGGGTACCTACTAGGCGACGATATTTAAGTATAGATAAATATTTACCTTAAAAATAAAAATACCTACAAGTAAATGAAACTGGAACAAAATTCGCAACAACATCATCATCATCATCACACAACTATTTGCTCGTGCCCAGATTCGAACCTAGGACCGCCCGCTTCGTAGGAGTAAATTACTTTACATAGGTAATTTTCTGATTTATAATACTTCAATAAAAAAGTGCGAGTCGGACTCTCCATATTTCCGAACATTATTCCCGGTGAACCGTTCTTGCGTGACCTTGAGTAACCCATTGGTACAATATACTCACAATATCATGATATGAGATAGAGGATCAGCTGTCGTTTAAATTACCCTAAATCGCCCATATAATTGGACTGTTTTATAATACTGCATGACTATTAGTTAGGTATTATAACGGCCGAATGAATTTGCTTGTAGTTAATCGCAAGGGAAAAGTCACATAAATGTTATGAACGCATAAAGCAGTTTTATTCATGCGTATTATGCATTTAAGATCTAATTGTACAAATGTTATATTCAGTAGTAATTCATTAATACACGATTATTATTTTCAGTGACACGCTTTAATCCATTTCTATAAAATATCTCTAACAATGACATGAATGACAACTTAGTCTATGTTATCCATAGATACTACACTCTTCCCCACTTAATAAAAACAAATGAATAAGCATCTCCTCTTAACTTACTAACAATTAATCACAGTGGTATTGTATGATTGGCTACCGTATTCTTCTGAATGACCTAAACGCGTAAAAAATGTATTACGCATATCCGCACAACTTTGTTTTGCCGGCATCTGTTTAACATTTTGTGACGCATGTAGTACCGCAACATATTTTTCTTCTCCAATCTTACACACACGCGATTGATATACTTACTATATATTTGTCGTTGCCTTGTACGTCACGTCGTCAAAACGCGTTGCTCAATATTTTGATTTTTCTTCCATTGTTCTCAATTTTGTGTTATATGTAATACCCGCCCCAGCTTCGCACGGGTGCAATTAGAAACATCTAAAATTATCAGTGTTCCTCTACTATATTATGCATGTATTTATATACATATTATAAACCTTCCTCTTGAATCACTCTATCGATTAAAACATCGCATCAAAATCCGTTGCGTAGTTTTAAAGATCTAAGCCAAATTTATTGATGTAGAAAGAGGTCAAAGGTGTTTACTCAAAGTCATGTATTCAAAACCATACCGATACCCTACGAGTGAATTATACAAAGACTGTGAATTACTTACTATGCGAAAACTATATATTTTTAACGCACTACTGAAATTACATAAAACTCTAACTTACAAACCTCAAACTTCAACACAAAGAAGAAAAGACAAAGTTGTAGTAGTACCCCCTTCTAAATCAGTTTTTTGCAAAGAGGCAATTTGTCAATCAATCCGCGCCTGCCCTTCCATCGTCCGATGATGCGTGTTCACTTATACAACAAGTTAAACAAAACATTGTCCATATACCCGTTACAGTTGTACAGCTGTAAAAAAGTAATCTTAGAATGGATGAAGACATTAAATTACGAACAAACTGAATCACATCTGTACCACTTAACCATGGTAATAAAGACACACACACACACACACACACACACACACACACACCCCTGGCAAATGTTTTAGTTTTTAAGAAAAAAAAAAAAAATCTTAGTTTATTTTCTTTAAACAAGTAATTATTTACTTACTTATTGTTTTCGGTTACGTCTTAAGCTATAGCTGGAAGAGCGGGATCTCCTGCCACAAGTATATATGTAATACTTACTAGGAGATTCCAACCATGATTCTATGTATAACATATATTTGTAACCAAATAAAATATTTTCATTTTCAAGCATACACAGGGACAGACAGAAGGAAGCGACTTTGTTTTATACTATTATGTAGTGATTACTAATACAGCGTATATATTTGATATAACCGCAAATTTTACGGGGTCTTAGCAGGTATAGGCACTTATTAATATTTAGTAAATTATTAAAAAAATCTAACTTTTTAACTGTCACCACTCACCAGTAATAACTTCTAATAAGTGTACGCCACACTTAGCTGCTCAGAAAATTTTCTAAAATTAATTACGCTATGGCAGTTAACGCTAAATTAATAATTGTTATAAATATCAGATTATAGCAGTAAAATCTACGTCTGGCTTCAATTTGCGGTTATATCAAATATACACGCTGTATATATTACGTCTACTTGGGCCAGATAGCTTCCTTCGAAAACAGGCAGAGCACGGAAATCGATAGACGTATCGACCACGCCTGGAAGAGCTTCTGGTCCATGAAAGCACTAATGAAGGGCAACCTTCCTCTCTCGCTAAAACGAAAACTCGTCGATATGTGTATTCTTCCCGTTCTAACCTACGGAGCACAAGTTTGGTCATTGACTGAAGCTCAAAAGACCAGGCTCAAAGTTTGTCAGAGAGCGATGGAACGCAGCATATTAGGTGTTCGTAGACAAGACCGTATAAGAAACACCGAACTGCGTTCCAAAACACGCGTTGTAGACGTAGGTGCCAAGACCGCAAAGCTGAAGTGGGACTGGGCTGGACATGTCTGCCGCATGCATCCGGAACGATGGGCTAGAATAATCACCGACTGGATACCGCAAGGTTACCGGAGCAGAGGCAGACCGAAAAGAAGATGGCGGGATGACCTGGATGCATTTAATAACGAGTGGAGGGAGCATGCAGCCAATAGAGACGAGTGGCGCAAGAAAGGGGAGGCCTTTGCCCAGCAGTGGGACACAAGTATAGGCTAGAAAAAAAATATATATATATTATGTATAATCAAGGACTTCCATTTGTCGAGGCATTGGTACAATACAAGTACCTACGCTTTATTGCCCACCAAAATACATTTGCACAAGAAATCAAATATAAACAAATTAAAAAACGGTAGACAACAGGCGGTCTTATCGCTAAAGAGCGACCTCTTCCAGACAACCATTGGGTAGTGGAGTTGATGCTAAAAATCACACAGTGGTGATGCAAAAGACGAATGGTACACGTTGTAAGGTACTAACTGAAAAAAATAGTTGCGTGACGTGCAACGAAATCTCCGGGTAAGCCGCTACCGATTTAGCTTAGTTTTGTCCAAAAACAGGTCACATTTTTTAAATGGGCAAGCCAGGAATCGTGTTCTAGGTATAGATGCCACCCTCGCTACATATATCTAGTAAGATAAATGTATGGTTTCCGAAGGAAAAGCAAATAATTAATAAACGCTACAATTTAAACGCTCACCAAAATGGATTTATACCCTAAAACTAAATTCCAAATAAAATGAATTGCCTCCATATAAATTACACCTACTCTATACAGAGCTCCCTAAACTAAATCATTTTGTATTCCAAAATTAATATACATTACACCAGAATAATTTTACGTTGAGTCCGTATATCTTTTTGCTTCCCAAAATGGGTTTTTTGCTCACCAAATATTGTTTTCATAAAACATCAAAACTATTACCAAAAATTGCAGTCTATTTTGCTTTAGTGTAATCAAATTATCTAACCTTTAGTCAAAATATATTACTGTCAATCTAAAATTATTATTGCACAGCACATAAAATAAATGCCTATAGCAAAAATTGTACTGCATATAATTAGAAAATACACATCAGCACGACATTACTTTCATCTTTTTAAGGAAAGTAGGTTAGGTTAGGTTTGTTTCATAATTATTCTGAAAAAAAAAAACAGTTTTTGAAAAAAAATAGTGTTTCAGCTAGGTAACCATCTAATCCTTAAAACATAAAAACCTTTCAGAGCAGATCCGACTCGGCCGGGTTAGGTTAGGTTAGATTTTTTTTTATATCCCTAAAAACGCTTTATTATGGGGATATATTTAAATGCACATCTATATAATTTCTCAGTACACTAGGTAACTCAACTAATTAACTGAATGCATACCAGAAAAACTTATGCTGTGCAAAAAAAACAATTGATTAACTGAACATGTCCTACAAAAAAAACTTACACATCATACAAAACGAGATGACCTTTTTAACCGAATTCACACCAAAAATATGGTTTGTACATCAGATATATTTGAAAGTTTCACCAAAAATACTGACTTGCGCACTAATTATCCTCGCACTGCACACTAAGATCCGACTCGGCCGGGTTAGGTTAGGTTAGTTATTTTTTTTTTATATCCAGTAAAACAGTTTTGCAAATACCTTTAAATAGTATATTGAATTCGCATTATTTAGTGTGCATAATTAGTGTGCAAGTCAGTATTTTTGGTGAAACTTTCAAATATTTTGATCGAAAAAAGGGAATATACAAATGTCGATTTAAATACATGCCTTTATTATGTGCGGTAGTCATTATTAGCTATGCATTACTTAAATATATGCTTTACTTTTAAATAAATAGATGCACGCCACAAATATAAATTGTAGTATATTTAGTAACATTTTGAGTGCAATATTTGCTGTGCAATCAGTTATTTTGATATAAATTTTCATTATTTTTGCATAGAAAAAGGTTTTTTTTTGATGTGCGTTTAAATACTACCCGTAATTGAAACGTCAATATTTATTTATTAATTTTAGGGTATAAAAGCCATTTTGGTGAGCATTTAAATAGTAGCGAATATTTATTTAAGTACTATATCATATATTAATTGAATGCATAAAGTGATAAAAAGTTACTTGTGTTTGGGGTACGTAGTAATATGTTTGGTATAAAAAAAATTTCATGGTCAGCAGTTAGTTTTTGCCTCAGCAAAAATGACTAAAATGGAAGTAATAATATAAAATATTGGTGACATCCATTTAACAATAATAATAGATTATTTGGTCTGAAATTAACTTTAACGGTGCTCACATATGTTTATAGCATGTAAGAAAAAGAAATGTTACCTAGCTTTATTTATACAATAGTTTGTGAGCATTCATCCGTTTTGGCAAGCATTAAGAATTTATTGGAAGTAATTTATCAACATATTTGGTAGGCGTTTACACAAGCCATAAATATCAGTCATATTGGACTTATCCCAAAAATAAATCTAGTAGGCTATATTGTGTTATGGGTACCTACTAGGCGACGATATTTAAGTATAGATAAATATTTACCTTAAAAATAAAAATACCTACAAGTAAATGAAACTGGAACAAAATTCGCAACAACATCATCATCATCATCACACAACTATTTGCTCGTGCCCAGATTCGAACCTAGGACCGCCCGCTTCGTAGGAGTAAATTACTTTACATAGGTAATTTTCTGATTTATAATACTTCAATAAAAAAGTGCGAGTCGGACTCTCCATATTTCCGAACATTATTCCCGGTGAACCGTTCTTGCGTGACCTTGAGTAACCCATTGGTACAATATACTCACAATATCATGATATGAGATAGAGGATCAGCTGTCGTTTAAATTACCCTAAATCGCCCATATAATTGGACTGTTTTATAATACTGCATGACTATTAGTTAGGTATTATAACGGCCGAATGAATTTGCTTGTAGTTAATCGCAAGGGAAAAGTCACATAAATGTTATGAACGCATAAAGCAGTTTTATTCATGCGTATTATGCATTTAAGATCTAATTGTACAAATGTTATATTCAGTAGTAATTCATTAATACACGATTATTATTTTCAGTGACACGCTTTAATCCATTTCTATAAAATATCTCTAACAATGACATGAATGACAACTTAGTCTATGTTATCCATAGATACTACACTCTTCCCCACTTAATAAAAACAAATGAATAAGCATCTCCTCTTAACTTACTAACAATTAATCACAGTGGTATTGTATGATTGGCTACCGTATTCTTCTGAATGACCTAAACGCGTAAAAAATGTATTACGCATATCCGCACAACTTTGTTTTGCCGGCATCTGTTTAACATTTTGTGACGCATGTAGTACCGCAACATATTTTTCTTCTCCAATCTTACACACACGCGATTGATATACTTACTATATATTTGTCGTTGCCTTGTACGTCACGTCGTCAAAACGCGTTGCTCAATATTTTGATTTTTCTTCCATTGTTCTCAATTTTGTGTTATATGTAATACCCGCCCCAGCTTCGCACGGGTGCAATTAGAAACATCTAAAATTATCAGTGTTCCTCTACTATATTATGCATGTATTTATATACATATTATAAACCTTCCTCTTGAATCACTCTATCGATTAAAACATCGCATCAAAATCCGTTGCGTAGTTTTAAAGATCTAAGCCAAATTTATTGATGTAGAAAGAGGTCAAAGGTGTTTACTCAAAGTCATGTATTCAAAACCATACCGATACCCTACGAGTGAATTATACAAAGACTGTGAATTACTTACTATGCGAAAACTATATATTTTTAACGCACTACTGAAATTACATAAAACTCTAACTTACAAACCTCAAACTTCAACACAAAGAAGAAAAGACAAAGTTGTAGTAGTACCCCCTTCTAAATCAGTTTTTTGCAAAGAGGCAATTTGTCAATCAATCCGCGCCTGCCCTTCCATCGTCCGATGATGCGTGTTCACTTATACAACAAGTTAAACAAAACATTGTCCATATACCCGTTACAGTTGTACAGCTGTAAAAAAGTAATCTTAGAATGGATGAAGACATTAAATTACGAACAAACTGAATCACATCTGTACCACTTAACCATGGTAATAAAGACACACACACACACACACACACACACACACACACACCCCTGGCAAATGTTTTAGTTTTTAAGAAAAAAAAAAAAAATCTTAGTTTATTTTCTTTAAACAAGTAATTATTTACTTACTTATTGTTTTCGGTTACGTCTTAAGCTATAGCTGGAAGAGCGGGATCTCCTGCCACAAGTATATATGTAATACTTACTAGGAGATTCCAACCATGATTCTATGTATAACATATATTTGTAACCAAATAAAATATTTTCATTTTCAAGCATACACAGGGACAGACAGAAGGAAGCGACTTTGTTTTATACTATTATGTAGTGATTACTAATACAGCGTATATATTTGATATAACCGCAAATTTTACGGGGTCTTAGCAGGTATAGGCACTTATTAATATTTAGTAAATTATTAAAAAAATCTAACTTTTTAACTGTCACCACTCACCAGTAATAACTTCTAATAAGTGTACGCCACACTTAGCTGCTCAGAAAATTTTCTAAAATTAATTACGCTATGGCAGTTAACGCTAAATTAATAATTGTTATAAATATCAGATTATAGCAGTAAAATCTACGTCTGGCTTCAATTTGCGGTTATATCAAATATACACGCTGTATATATTACGTCTACTTGGGCCAGATAGCTTCCTTCGAAAACAGGCAGAGCACGGAAATCGATAGACGTATCGACCACGCCTGGAAGAGCTTCTGGTCCATGAAAGCACTAATGAAGGGCAACCTTCCTCTCTCGCTAAAACGAAAACTCGTCGATATGTGTATTCTTCCCGTTCTAACCTACGGAGCACAAGTTTGCTCATTGACTGAAGCTCAAAAGGCCAGGCTCAAAGTTTGTCAGAGAGCGATGGAACGCAGCATATTAGGTGTTCGTAGACAAGACCGTATAAGAAACACCGAACTGCGTTCCAAAACACGCGTTGTAGACGTAGGTGCCAAGACCGCAAAGCTGAAGTGGGACTGGGCTGGACATGTCTGCCGCATGCATCCGGAACGATGGGCTAGAATAATCACCGACTGGATACCGCAAGGTTACCGGAGCAGAGGCAGACCGAAAAGAAGATGGCGGGATGACCTGGATGCATTTAATAACGAGTGGAGGGAGCATGCAGCCAATAGAGACGAGTGGCGCAAGAAAGGGGAGGCCTTTGCCCAGCAGTGGGACACAAGTATAGGCTAGAAAAAAAAATATATATATTATGTATAATCAAGGACTTCCATTTGTCGAGGCATTGGTACAATACAAGTACCTACGCTTTATTGCCCACCAAAATACATTTGCACAAGAAATCAAATATAAACAAATTAAAAAACGGTAGACAACAGGCGGTCTTATCGCTAAAGAGCGACCTCTTCCAGACAACCATTGGGTAGTGGAGTTGATGCTAAAAATCACACAGTGGTGATGCAAAAGACGAATGGTACACGTTGTAAGGTACTAACTGAAAAAAATAGTTGCGTGACGTGCAACGAAATCTCCGGGTAAGCCGCTACCGATTTAGCTTAGTTTTGTCCAAAAACAGGTCACATTTTTTTAATGGGCAAGCCAGGAATCGTGTTCTAGGTATAGATGCCACACGCCTCGCTACATATATCTAGTAAGATAAATGTATGGTTTCCGAAGGAAAAGCAAATAATTAATAAACGCTACAATTTAAACGCTCACCAAAATGGATTTATACCCTAAAACTAAATTCCAAATAAAATGAATTGCCTCCATATAAATTAAACCTACTCTATACAGAGCTCCCTAAACTAAATCATTTTGTATTCCAAAATTAATATACATTACACCAGAATAATTTTACGTTGAGTCCGTATATCTTTTTGCTTCCCAAAATGGGTTTTTTGCTCACCAAATATTGTTTTCATAAAACATCAAAACTATTACCAAAAATTGCAGTCTATTTTGCTTTAGTGTAATCAAATTATCTAACCTTTAGTCAAAATATATTACTGTCAATCTAAAATTATTATTGCACAGCACATAAAATAAATGCCTATAGCAAAAATTGTACTGCATATAATTAGAAAATACACATCAGCACGACATTACTTTCATCTTTTTAAGGAAAGTAGGTTAGGTTAGGTTTGTTTCATAATTATTCTGAAAAAAAAAAACAGTTTTTGAAAAAAAATAGTGTTTCAGCTAGGTAACCATCTAATCCTTAAAACATAAAAACCTTTCAGAGCAGATTCGACTCGGCCGGGTTAGGTTAGGTTAGATTTTTTTTATATCCCTAAAAACGCTTTATTATGGGGATATATTTAAATGCACATCTATATAATTTCTCAGTACACTAGGTAACTCAACTAATTAACTGAATGCATACCAGAAAAACTTATGCTGTGCAAAAAAAACAATTGATTAACTGAACATGTCCTACAAAAAAAACTTACACATCATACAAAACGAGATGACCTTTTTAACCGAATTCACACCAAAAATATGGTTTGTACATCAGATATATTTGAAAGTTTCACCAAAAATACTGACTTGCGCACTAATTATCCTCGCACTGCACACTAAGATCCGACTCGGCCGGGTTAGGTTAGGTTAGTTATTTTTTTTTATATCCAGTAAAACAGTTTTGCAAATACCTTTAAATAGTATATTGAATTCGCATTATTTAGTGTGCATAATTAGTGTGCAAGTCAGTATTTTTGGTGAAACTTTCAAATATTTTGATCGAAAAAAGGGAATATACAAATGTCGATTTAAATACATGCCTTTATTATGTGCGGTAGTCATTATTAGCTATGCATTACTTAAATATATGCTTTACTTTTAAATAAATAGATGCACGCCACAAATATAAATTGTAGTATATTTAGTAACATTTTGAGTGCAATATTTGCTGTGCAATCAGTTATTTTGATATAAATTTTCATTATTTTTGCATAGAAAAAGGTTTTTTTTTGATGTGCGTTTAAATACTACCCGTAATTGAAACGTCAATATTTATTTATTAATTTTAGGGTATAAAAGCCATTTTGGTGAGCATTTAAATAGTAGCGAATATTTATTTAAGTACTATATCATATATTAATTGAATGCATAAAGTGATAAAAAGTTACTTGTGTTTGGGGTACGTAGTAATATGTTTGGTATAACAAAAAATTTCATGGTCAGCAGTTAGTTTTTGCCTCAGCAAAAATGACTAAAATGGAAGTAATAATATAAAATATTGGTGACATCCATTTAACAATAATAATAGATTATTTGGTCTGAAATTAACTTTAACGATGCTCACATATGTTTATAGCATGTAAGAAAAAGAAATGTTACCTAGCTTTATTTATACAATAGTTTGTGAGCATTCATCCGTTTTGGCAAGCATTAAGAATTTATTGGAAGTAATTTATCAACATATTTGGTAGGCGTTTACACAAGCCATAAATATCAGTCATATTGGACTTATCCCAAAAATAAATCTAGTAGGCTATATTGTGTTATGGGTACCTACTAGGCGACGATATTTAAGTATAGATAAATATTTACCTTAAAAATAAAAATACCTACAAGTAAATGAAACTGGAACAAAATTCGCAACAACATCATCATCATCATCACACAACTATTTGCTCGTGCCCAGATTCGAACCTAGGACCGCCCGCTTCGTAGGAGTAAATTACTTTACATAGGTAATTTTCTGATTTATAATACTTCAATAAAAAAGTGCGAGTCGGACTCTCCATATTTCCGAACATTATTCCCGGTGAACCGTTCTTGCGTGACCTTGAGTAACCCATTGGTACAATATACTCACAATATCATGATATGAGATAGAGGATCAGCTGTCGTTTAAATTACCCTAAATCGCCCAAATAATTGGACTGTTTTATAATACTGCATGACTATTAGTTAGGTATTATAACGGCCGAATGAATTTGCTTGTAGTTAATCGCAAGGGAAAAGTCACATAAATGTTATGAACGCATAAAGCAGTTTTATTCATGCGTATTATGCATTTAAGATCTAATTGTACAAATGTTATATTCAGTAGTAATTCATTAATACACGATTATTATTTTCAGTGACACGCTTTAATCCATTTCTATAAAATATCTCTAACAATGACATGAATGACAACTTAGTCTATGTTATCCATAGATACTACACTCTTCCCCACTTAATAAAAACAAATGAATAAGCATCTCCTCTTAACTTAATAACAATTAATCACAGTGGTATTGTATGATTGGCTACCGTATTCTTCTGAATGACCTAAACGCGTAAAAAATGTATTACGCATATCCGCACAACTTTGTTTTGCCGGCATCTGTTTAACATTTTGTGACGCATGTAGTACCGCAACATATTTTTCTTCTCCAATCTTACACACACGCGATTGATATACTTACTATATATTTGTATATAATTATATCTAATTTATGACTGTTAATTAAGCTACATGTATTGTAAACAGGTATTCTCAATTGGCGATAAGCTAGCATGTAGCTCGACCTAATTCGCCGGCACAGCGAACCAAACGCGGCCCATTCAGTCATTCGCTCTGCCCGCGAGAAGCGGCCGCGTACGCGATTAAAAATAAAACGCGCCGGGAAATTAAAAATTTTGTGTTCCATTTTTGAATTTGAATCTGCGTTCATCCTCTTTGTAAGTATTTGGGTGTTCTTCATGTTTTAAGACTAGTTGGATGTTTTTTTCATGGATAGGGTTTTGCAGGTTGATTAAGCGTTTTTAGTGTCCAATTATTATTAAATCAAACAGCAGTTAATAAATGTGTCTCGACTAGACGACCTACCACAAATTATTTTGTGACATTAATGTTACAGTCAACTACTAAAACGCGATCAATTTGAAATTAAGATCTTGAGAAATAGGAATATAATTATAACTTTAACTGATAACAGCAATGTACTTAACGTCTCAAATGTCCCAATTAAGTTCATTATTATTTACGACGAAGTAGGTAAATTCCACACGATCAGCCACCATCTTCAAATTTGATAATTTCCCGCCAAACTTGATAAATATCACTGCAATAACAGTTAAATATACCGCCGAAATACCATTAAACCCTGGTTTAAATTAACCGACGAACAACTTTCAACCTTAGATGTCCGTAAGTAACCGCGAATAAAATTGTATGTCATTGACGCAAGAAAGCGGGTATGTATTGATTTTCTTGACATTAAGCCTTCGTAATTGACAGCAAAACATGACATATAACGCCCCTAGTGAAGGCAACATGCCAGTTTCCCGCGCTTTCAAATAGTGTTTTATTGTTTTAAAAAACAAACAATGAATAGTGGTGTGCGTTGCGTGTGTTAGACAGTGTATAGTGGTTTTGTACTACTGTGTATATTATTATGTCTATAATATTCACGTCATTATGAATATTTACAAACGACGGAATAACTGTCACATGCTTTCTTAATTTGCCCATTTGTAAAAGCACGTTGCAGTGCCATCATTGTTTTGCGAAAATATCGTTTAGGTACGGGGAAATGCCTAAAACGTACATTTCGCTGATTGGAAAACAAATGAAACTATGCCGGAGAGAGTGTAAGTAAAAAAATAATGTCAACGTGCCTTTAAACTATATGCATCCATTAAGGACTACAGACTGACAGCATTAGAACTGCAACCTAGCTGTAAAATTACTTCATCAGAACTGCAAACTTGCTTGCACTTTTGAAGAGCCATTTTGCAGCTGAGCTGCAGTACTTGCATTTCAAATGCAGCCGTCTGTATTGACATGACAGCTCAAATCAGCTACTCTTTATAAAATGACAAAAACGATGTGTCAGTATGAAGCTTCTACGATGATACAGGCATGTTTATTATTTTTATTTATTTATTTATTAAAGTGTAAAGCTAAAAACATATACAATTTCCTGCAAAATGGTTTGTACTGTTTGTCTGCAGGTATGAGTCTCTTTATAATATTTCTACAATACAATAGTTATTGCTAAACACTTGAGTGACACTTTGAATAGTTTGAATAGACAGTGACGTCATAAAAAGCAGTAGACAAAACACGTCTTCTTTTTAGTCATCGTACAATTAAAAATAGTATAATGTCCAAAAGTTAGTGATAGTTTATTTGGTTCCGCTTATTTTTTAATGTATGTTTAGTGGTTTCAATGCCACAATTTATATTCACTATAGTCAAACACCGTATTAAACTACGCTGTAGGTATTTGGCGGCGGTAATTTATATGAACACGCCGACTCACATTCGTCGACGGCTTATCATTTAAGTGAGTCACACTCACACACAAAGCTATGTTCTATGTTACCATTTATTCCGTATACCTATCCTATAATTAGCTCTTTCATATGTGGTCTTGGTAGATAAAATTAAACATGGCAATCCAATTAGCCGGTATTTGGTAAACAGTCCTTCGTTTAGCGTTTAAAAACAAAAGACGACAATCTCAGATGTTTGAAAAATATTAAAGTACAGGCATAATAATAATATAGGTACTTTAGCTTCTCTTTGTGCGATTCTTTTCTAGATTCTTCTGGAAGTAGTTTATGTCAAACGGTCCTCTGTATCCTCTTAAATTATTTAGCTTTCAGATAGGTCCATGTCTTGCACTTGCATAAACATTTCCGCAGTGTGCAGGTCTCTTTGCAATGTAATTTTCTTCGTATCTGAATATCTGTGGTGACTATCGTATATTAACAGAACCAACGAGATGGTGATTTAAGGCCAGCAACGCACTTGTGACTCCTCTGTTGCAGAGTGTTGTTTTGGGTGTTGTGGACGACGGTAATCACTTCTCATCAGGCAATCCGTTTGCTCGTTTGCCCCCTATGACATAAATAAAAGATCTGTCTATTGTGTAATCTAATTATAAATAATTATTCTAAATACGTTATAATCGTACACTGAATGTGATGGTTTGGTTGAGGTTACCTATCAATACGTGTGAAGTTCAATTCAAACTACAAGGGAAATCCAAATACTGCTCATCTGAACTTGAACATTTAGATTGCCGGCCACACGTGTCATCCATTCGACCAGAGACACAACTGAACGTACCTTTATTTTAACGTACGTAACGTAACGTAATATTGTACTTACATACCTATTTTTTATTTAAAAATTTAGTGTACCAAAGGGCTTGTGCTCAAATCACGCGAGGTTCGATTCGTTCAGAGGGACCAAGGTCACGAAAAAATCGCGACAGATCACGTTGGGGTAGGGGGTATAAGCAGACCTCACGTCCTTACGAAATACCCCGCCAGGGCTGTAAAAATACACGTGAGGCTGTCCGGGGGGGAAAAAGAACCTCACCAAATATCACCAGGGGGGAGGGGGTCAAAAAGTATCCGAAAAAACCTCGCGTGATTTGTGCACAAGCTCTAATCTATTTTAAACCCCCGCAAAAAAACGGCTATTATAATGTCCACATGTGTATCTGTGTGTCTGTGGCATCGTAGCTCCCAAACGGATGGTCCGATGTGAATGCGGTTATTAATCGAATGCGGTGTGTGTTGTTAAATCTACGTTTGATAAGCCGGGGGTTTTTAAATTTCAAATTTAGGTTATTATTAGAAACACAATTACCTGCACCTCTAGCATAACTGTCACACTATTTCTCGCGCGAGATATTTACCCGTCTCTTTCTGTACAGTAATGTGAGAGAGTGACGGATAGCGCTATCTCGCGCGACAAGAGTCGCGTCGCGAAGCATAGTTAGACGGGCTGTTCCAAGAAACGAATACTTGTTGAATTAATATTCTTATTTCCAGACTTCATCATGTCTTCGGCCACGGTCAGCAAAAATGGCGCCGCCCAGGGGCTGGCTGCTAGAGCACCATGGTACGTTTTATTTTACCTACTTGTTTTTTTCTAAACCGATTAGCGTAGCGTAATCATAATTGGGTAGTTCTACGAACGTTTCAACCGCTCTCAGTTTCCTGTCACTCATTTTGGTGAGCCGCAAGTCATACGAAACGTCAGGGAGGCTCAAATAATAAATGATCGCGATGTAATCCATTTAAATCGTTTTATTTAAATGTGTTTTTAAAATTGTATACAGTAAATTAGTGGTTTAATATTAGATATTCATTTGTTGCCGAGACAAACTTGTTGCGGTCTATATTTGCATATGGAAATTAATGCCGATATTTAAGTAAATCCCAAACAGGGTTCACGGTCAGTTGACTAGTATTCTAATGTGGATACCTTGCGCTATCAAGGTCCCCGACAGACGTTACCTAAAATATCTAGATAGATACTTAATACCTATCTATAGTCTGACAAAAAAAGAGTAGAAATTAAAATTAAAAAGTGGCAAAACTAGTGTCTTCCCCGTTTTCTTAGATTGATTAGCAAGGTACGACACTACAGTATTGCAGCTTTTTAATTTCTACTAATTTTTGTCAGACTTAGCAAAAGCTAATAGAATATACTAGTGGCGCTCCAAGCTGTAGATCTCGTAAGTTTCTTGTGAAATTTGCAATTTTTTTACGTTTTCAACTGCCATAATCGCCGCCATTTTGAAAAGTTTCGATAAAGTGAGTTGACAAAAAAACTAACTACAAAATTTGATGAGAATCGTATGAGAAATGTGACCTCTACGCGAGAACAGCCGGAAAGCGTTTGGACATCCTAACTTACAAACATCCTAACATCCTTACATCCTAACATACAAACATCCGGACATTATGTTTTTTTTTGTCCAAGCTGAAACGGAGATACTTCGATTCCACGGTTAATTAATTTATTGATAACTAGTGTAGGAACTAGGTTCTATATAAAATTGAACTAAGTAGGTTTGGCTCGCGATGGTGCTTGCTAGGCTGTCGCTACCACAAAAAATGATTTTGCTTATTTATCTATCAGTCCACTGCTGAACATAGCTCGCCACAAAGCCCCCCCAAAGCTCGCCACAAGGTGCGATCCTGTGCCGACCGCATCCTTCGATCTCTAGGTTATCTGTTCATCTAGTCGGGTGCAGTCCCACGCTGCGTTCTCATGCGTAGTCGCCATAGCCACTCCAGCAGGACTAGCATATCTTGCCGCGACTTCACTTGTCGGGCGACTCAGCATCATCTGTCTTGCTCGCACGGTATTGAAAGGATAGTGACAGATAGTATTTGTCGCGCGACAGAGTCGCGTGTCACAGTTATGCTAGAGGTGCAGGACTTTGCTGCCCCAACGGCCATCTCTCCGGGCTATATGGCCCGCCCATTGCCACGTCAACCGTGCATTCCGATATATAAATATATCGCGTATAATTACCGGCAAACTTTTTGAACAAAGATGGTGGATCTGCGCATGTATAGTTGCCGGCAAACTTTTAGAACCAAAATGGCGGATCTACGTATGTACAATTTGTACGTAAATCGGCTACTGCACAGTCAAGGTTGTTGTGGGTACTTGTGAAAAGTAATAAAATCAGTTGTCATTCAACCGTCTTTGATTATCACAACATGGTGGCAGCGGTGCTGTTTTAAATTGGAGTTTTTACGTAAAAAGCATACGCTTTGTGGTAAAAGTAGGTTATTTGTGAGTGTTTCATACGGCGAAGTAATAATCAAACATGGAACACGCAAGACCTCCGACGGAACTCAGCTTGGATGGCAGCCCCGTCGGCCGGGCCGACGCATGGAGAAAATGGAGGACACAGTTCGATCTATTTCTAAAAGCATCGGGGGTGCATAAAGAAGATTCGGCTATACAGTCTAGTTTGCTTATCAATTTGATCGGGCCAGACGGGTTCGACGTTTATCAAACCTTCAAGTTCGATAATGATAGTGAACGTGATGACGTCAAGGCATTACTTAAAAAGTTCGATGAGTAGGTACTTCGGGGTGAAGTCGAATATAACGTTGGCTAGGTATAATTTCTTCACTCGCGATCAGGAACAAGGTGAAACGATCGGCCAATACGTCGTCGCTTTGAAGTTACTTAGCAAAAAATGCGAGTTCGGTTCATTAGAGGAATCTCTTATCCGCGATCGTATAGTTTGCGACATAAACAGTGCGGTGGTGCGTGATAGAATGTTGCGGATGGACGAGCTAAGTTTGGACAAAGCTATCAAGATTTGCGAGGCCGACGAAGTATCGGCGGATGGCAGTCGGTGCCTGGAGTCCCGCGGGACGGGGCCCGCACGAGTGGACGCCGTGCGTGTGCGCGGCGCGCACGGGCAGCGCGGAGGCCGGCGCGGCCGGGGCCGGGGCCCGGGCCAGGCGCCGCGCGCGCCGCGCGCACCCGCCGCCGCCGGGAGTCGCTCGGGAATGCAGTGTCACGGTTGTGGAATGCAGTGCTTACCGGGAACGTGTCCCGCTATCAATGTGAAGTGTTATGTGTGTTTCAACTACGGTCATTATGCGCGAATGTGTAACATGCCACAAAATGTAAAAAAAATGTACGACATTGAAGTGCATAATAACAGCACGGACGACTATGAGGACGATTGTGAGTTATTTTATGTTTCTATGGTCGAAAACATTTCGCTCGCGGGGCGGTCCGTTAATGACGAGTGGTACGA
This sequence comes from Apotomis capreana, assembly GCA_947623375.1. Taxonomy (NCBI): domain Eukaryota; kingdom Metazoa; phylum Arthropoda; class Insecta; order Lepidoptera; family Tortricidae; genus Apotomis; species Apotomis capreana. The sequence goes on from OX392501.1 coordinate 4,834,519, forward strand.
GACTTTGATTTGCAATGGTGGTTCGGAACGCTTTAAATTGGATACTGGGGCTGACATTAACGTACTGTCTTACGAGCGGTTTCGTCAATTAGGTTATGATGATTCGATAATACAAGAAAAACATACTATGAAGTTGCAGTCTTATAGTGGTGATGTCATACCAATAAAAGGAATATGTTATATAAATTGGTGTCATAAAAACTGTCAATATCTACTTAAATTTGCCATAGCAAACATGAATTGTGAAAGCGTACTGGGTCGTCAGGCATGTGCACAATTGGGATTAGTACATCGGATTCACAGTGTCAATTTGAACGACTACAGCGATCTATTCGAGGGCTTAGGTTGTTTACCGGGCGAGTACAGCATTGTAGTCGACCCGAGCGGGTTATTCCCACCTGTTACCACCAATTTGTTACCACTGGTAACAGCTGGGATTATTTTTCCCACCTTTTACCACTGGGAGCTGCTGGGAATACGAATTCTCAGCTGTTACCACTAAAATTAATTGGTGGTAACTACTGAGATTTTTTTTCCCACCTGTTCCCAGTGGTAACAATTGGGAAAAAAAAACCCAGTAGTTACCACCAATTAATTTTAGTGGTAACAGCTGAGAATTCGTATTCCCAGTAGTTCCCGCTGGAAAAAGGTGGGAATATAATCCCAGTAGTGACCACCATCACCAAACTTAAATTCTTTATTCAAAAATAACACAAAATGTCAATAGGTATAGTCAATTAACCTAACACAACCCTAATAAGTAGGTATTAATCAAATAACCCGCCCCGAGTCATTCCGGGAGCAAAGGTGCCCATCACGCTCGCTGCATTACCGCGTTGAATCGCAATCGACAGCCTTTGCAACAGGAATGAACCGGCACGGGGGTCATGACCTCTCTCCCGCAGACGGCGCCCGACTTCCGCCAAGAACGTTCTGGCTTCGGAGCACCAGCAGCCAGTTGTCTCCACCGCGAGAGGGACAAATAAGTAATTTGTTAGGGCGGAGTACTTGCCCCGCTTTCTAAGGGCAGCCGTCTCGGCCGCCGCTCCGGCCGCACAGATGGTACGACCCAGGTGCGAGGCAGCGAAAGTGCTGACGCATGTTGCGTCCCACAGCAGGCACTTGCCCTTCTGCCACGGCACCAAGGTCAAACCATCCGGCCTTTTCCCATCCGACCTACTCAACCCTGAAGGCTCCAGAACCCAGAACACATGGTATGTTGGCTGACACTAGCGCCCTCCGCACGATGTCGTTCAGAGCGTGATGGCGCGAGAATCTCCCCGCGCAACGACAGCAACTCAACGCATGGTGCCCGTTGCTCTCCACCCTGGTACCGCAGATGCATAAATGTGGTTCACAAACATCGCAGCCCAGGTGGAGAGCCACAGCCACCCGCATCGAGTCGTCGTCGAGCAGAGTGCCTAGGTGGGGGGAGGGAAGCGCATGTAACCACGCCCCAGACTCCGGCTTCGACACGGCTCTCACCTTGCCCTATCCACCCCCTCCGCGCCATCGACAAGAGAGCACAGTATCCGCGCCACCCCTGCGTCGTCCCACAAGCGCTGGCGGTCCGGCCTTTCAGGCGCACTACTATTCGGGTTGAGAGCCATCCAAGCATCCCGGGCATCAGACGCATACGGTATGGTTGCCTTGTCACCTTCCACGGCCAATATATCAGTCACAAGGTCCACAACACCACACGCCGATGCCAAGAAAGCCGGAACTGATGTCCCGCGCACGCCGGATCCCCAAGCCACCACTCCGAATAGGGAGAGATGCAAGATCCCATTGATCTGAATTGAAGGAAACATTCAAGATTGACTCTAATGTCTCCCTCAACACAGAGTCAAAGGAGTCAACATCCCCGTGATGCAACCAAGCCGGCACAGTGCGCAGAAAGTACATGAGCTTGGGAACTGCGAAACAAGATCGTAACAAAGTGAGAGCAACGTGAGCCGAGAGATCTTTAAGCCTTGTCCCCGCCGCGAGAAGAATCCGCCTCCTCAACGAGAAAGCGTCAGAAATAGCTTCAGGAAAAATAGGCGACCCCAGGAGGTTAAACGTTTGCGTCGATAACATCCTGAGGCCGGGAAACAGAGAGTTAAAAGAAGCGAAGGACCCACAGGATGCGGCACTGCAAGGGAAGAATTCGCACTTGGCACTGTTAACCTCCAGACCCAGCTCCTTGAATCGAGGAAGGGTGGTATTAAGATCTCGCAATACCACCTCTGGCTTTCTACCAAGGGTGCCGTCATCCAGGTACCAGACATTCAAAGGAGCGTGCAGCTCCGATATGATCTTCTGGATGGCCAGGCTAAAGGCCAGTGGACCAAGTGGGTCCCCCTGCTGCGCCCCAACCTGGGAGAGTATTAGTGACTCGTTGTAGAAAAGATTAGAAGGTGACGAGTATACCTGGAAGAGGAATGGATAAAGGGAAGCCACCCTCTCTCTGACTTCACAAAGCAAGACATCGCGTTCGATGGAGTTAAACGCATTTTTAATGTCCAATTTAATAATGACACCATCTGCGTTGTCAGAATTTAAAGAAAAGGCCCGTGTGGCGTGAATGGCAGCCTCACATCCCAGCTTCGTCCCAAACCCCAACTGACACGGTCGCAAGTAGGCAGCCATCTCCTCCCTCACAGCCTGACACCCCAATTTAGCGGTCAACCGACGAAACACGCTGCCAACTGCTATAGGTCTTAAACCCCCATCTTTTTTTGATAACGCACACAACGAGGCTCCGTAAATATATGGGCATACTTCAGGATTTACCTGACCACTAAGTAAGAAATTGCAGAGTTTAGTCAGGGAACCAAGTAAGCGAAATCCGCTATCACCAGCCGACCCAGACGTCAGCTCTTTTAAATGTACAGGCTGAATGCCATCTAACCCAGCCGCAGAACTACTGTTAAAGGACGCAATAGCCCCCGCAACATGTTCAGCCTCCGCACTATATGAAGGGATGGATCGGTCCGGCTCCAGCGGAAGCTGCAAAGGCCGAGATGGGGCCGGATGCTTTGATTGTAGATTGGCAAGTGTCTCCGGACTTTGTGGCGCCACTCCATCTTCCGACATAAGCACCCGGACTGCCCCTCTCAGGTCCCCCTCAAACACTTTAGACTGTATTGTCCTAACTACCGAGGGTGCCCTTGGGGCCACCTTTCCTGACCCACCAAAACTCAAGAGACCGTCGACCCCCGCTGAATCGACATTTCGCTTTACCTTGGCAGTAAGGTTACCCTCCGCTGTCGTTTCTGGAGCCCTGAGTGCCGTATATGCAAAAGTTAGTAAAGCAGTCCATTCAGCAGTGCCATTGGTGGCGATACATCTATCAATGATATCACTCAACCTACCCGCCGCAAGCAGTTCTGGTCTTAGCTGATATGTTTATTTTTTTTCATAATATCTCCGCAAAGTTAGCCGTTAAATACTCGCAGTACCTTTTATTGATTTTACAACACTAAGTTTAAAGTCCCAATTATTTGTAGTTTTTTGATTTATTACGTAAATATTACAGGCGTTTACTAAAAAGGTTGTATGATATTTTACCTATTATTTATAATAGACACGAGTTAAAAACTTAGAGTAACCATTTAACGATATAAAACCGCAGAAATGTGTTGTAAAGAACTATTAATAATTAGTACTACAACCATCTTTGACTCCTAAGCGGTTAACCTTGTGGTATTATAAATATGTATCCCGATTATTTACTTCAGCTTCATACATATTTCACGTAAAAAGTTATAACTTAGTAGTTTCTTAACAGAATCTTTCCAGAAAGTCAACTCGATTTCAAGCAAAAACAGAAATCTTGAAGTTATATCTACAAAAACCGATTTTCGATCCGATTTCGACAGTGCGTACTTTTCAATATGGTTTACGGATTAGGTTACTAAACTCATCTTTATTTCAAATTCATCGTATTTATAAAGTTTAATATACGTGTAATTGAAGATTAACACACTAGGCACATTTGTAATAATTCTCAAATAAATTTAAGTTAGAATAACTAAAAAGGGATTGCGATTCAGCTAAAACACCACGTGAAATACAATGTGTAAGTTACTTCTCCCACCAGACCGAATCGAATACCAAATAAAAACAAAAAAAACAGATGACTTAGACGTTTATGTTTATGAAAGTCTATTTTGTCCCACAGTATCGTGTCGTATTGCAGTAATATTAGATACGTATTTTTGCTAATTTCACTATTTTGAAAACATTTTATTCCCAAAATTAAAATTATAAATAATTTGGTGGTAACTAATGGGATTCTTTTCCCATCTTTTACTAGCGGGTAACAACTGGGAAAAAAAATCCCAGTAGTTACCACCAATTAATTTTAGTGGTAACAGCTGAGAATTTGTATTCCCAGTAGTTCCCACTGGTAAAAGATGGGAAAAAAAAATCCCAGCTGTTACCAGTGGTAACAAATTGGTGGTAACATGTGGGAATTTTATTCCCAGTAGTTACCCCCTGGTAAAAGGTGGGAAAAAAATTCCCAACAGTTACCAGTGGTAACAAATTGGTGGTAACAGGCGGGAATAACCCACCCGAGCGTACCGCCGGTTGTGAATGCACCGCGTAAGGTGCCGCTTGCGCTGCGCGACAAGTTGCGCGATGAGTTGAATAGGATGACGGAGTTAGGCGTGATAAGAAAAGTAACACACCCTACTCCGTGGGTAAACTCTATTGTTTTGGCGGCTAAAATAATAATGACATTAGGATTTGCCTAGATCCACGGCCATTAAATTGTGCTATTCGCCGCGCACATTTTCAATTGCCGACGATTTCAGAGTTAGCTTCAAAATTACACGGTGCGTGTTATTTTTCCGTATTAGACGCGAATTCGGGATTTTGGGCAGTGAAGCTAGATGAGGCCAGTGCCGACTTGTGTACGTTTAGTACACCGTTTGGGAGATTTCAGTTTACCAGGTTACCGTACGGAATAAATTGTGCACCTGAAATTTTTCATGCAAAAATAAAACAGTTACTAGAAGATTTAGACGGGGTTGATTCTTTTATTGATGACATTATTTGTTGGGGGCGAACAAAACAGGAACATGATAAAAGGTTAATTGCATTATTAGAAAGAGCAAGAAGTATAAATATAAAATTTAATCAATCTAAATGTAAAATATGTGTGGAAGAAGTGACGTACTTAGGTCATGTTTTTAATAAAAAAGGAATGAAACCGGACTACACAAAAGTTAAAGCGATTTTGGAAATGCCACCCCCCGGGGATAAAAAGGCTCTGGAGCGTTTTTTGGGCGCTACTAATTACTTGTCTAAATTCATACCGAATTATTCGGAACATACAAATCCATTGACGAATTTGTTAAAGAAAGATTCCAGCTGGGTTTGGGATGCAGTACACCAAAATGCGTTAGATAAGCTGAAAAAACTGCTATGTGAGAGTCCGGTTTTAGCCCTTTACGACGTTCAGCAGCCAGTTGTGCTGTCGGTAGACGCCAGCAGCGTCGCGCTGGGCGCGACGATTCTCCAGGGCGGCCGCCCTGTGGAGTACGCGTCGCGCATGCTCACGGACACGCAGACGAGGTACGCTCAGGTGGAAAAAGAAATGCTGGCGATCGTGTTCGCCTGTGAAAAGTTTCGCCAGTACATTTATGGAAAAAAAAATGTAGTCGTTGAAAGCGATCACAAACCCTTGGAAAGTTTGTTTAAAAAACCGTTAGAATCGGTCCCAGGTCCCAGTACGCTTGCAACGGATGTTATTGCGTCTACAAGGGTTAGATTTGTCAGTTATATATAAGCCAGGCAAATATATGTACTTAGCAGATACTTTGTCGCGTGCGTCTCTGCCTGACAAATATGATGACAATGACACTATTAGTAACGGGATCAGATATCAGGTGAATTTGTTATTGAACTGTATCAATATGTCAAACGGTAAATTGAATTTAGTTACGGAAAAAACTTTACAAGATAAAGTGTTAGTACAATTGTTAGACTACATAAAAAAGGGCTGGCCAAAAAATAAGTACGATATTCCCGAAAATGTTAAATGTTACTGGTCAATAAAAGATGAGCTGTTTGTGGTGGATAATGTGATCTTTAAAAACAAATTAGTCCTAATTCCGAGTTCTATGAGATTTGAAATGCTACAGATCATCCACGACGGCCATCTTGGCATTGACCGGTGTAAAAGACGCGCCAGGCAAGTGTTATTTTGGCCGGGAATCAATAAAGATATTGAAGTTTATGTAAGACGTTGTTCAGTATGCCAGGATAACATGAACGCGCCAAGTAAGGAGCCTTTAATATCGCTCGAGGTGCCTAATTTGCCGTGGTGCCAAGTTGGAACAGATATTTTTGAATATTCGAAAAAGTATTACTTAATCTTGGTTGATTACTACTCAAGCTTTATTGAAGTTACCAAATTAAATAATATTACAAGCTCATCGGTTATTCAGTCACTAAAACAAAATTTTGCTAGGCATGGTATTCCGCAAAAGGTCGTAAGTGACAATGGTACACAGTACTCGAGTCGGGAATTTTATCGGTTTGCAAAAGATTGGGGTTTTGAGCACATCACCTCTTCGCCAAATTACGCCCAAGCGAATGGTAAGAGTGAGCGAGCAGTGCAAATTATTAAAAATATTTTAAAAAAATCAATAGAAAGTAATTCGGATTTCTATTTAAACCTGCTTAGTTATAACAACACTCCTCGCGACAATCTGAGCTCGCCCGCGCAAATGTTAATGGGCCGCATGCTGAGGTGCAGACTGCCCGTGCATCCCGATCTGTTGCAGCCCAAGCCTGTACCAGCTGATCAACATAAAATAATTATTAGTAATCAGCAAAAGAGTAAGCAGTACTATGATCAGCGATGTAAAGAATTGCCTAAACTGAATAAAGGCGATAATGTTATTGTACTGGATAGGAATCGTAGAACCAGAGGGCAAATTGTATCAGAGTGTGACTCTCCCAGATCATATCTGGTTAAAAATAGAATGGGGATCTATCGTCGTAATAGGAGGCATTTAATTAAATGTGAACCAGAATGTTCATCATCCGCCCCGAATGAGCCCCCTACAAATGCAGATAAATGTGAGGTTGATGGTGAGTGTGACTGTGATCCCGATACGATTATTTCACTTGATGACAATAGTGACGATTCTTCAGTTGAAACATGGGAGGATAGAATTGTAGAATCGCACTCTCCGATGATTACACTCAGGAAAAAATAAGATTTTTATTTTTATTGGAATCTCAGTAGCTATTCACTGTTTACTAAATACTCAATACAAAAAAAAAAAGGTTTCCAGGAAGGAGATGTGTCCTTATCCCTGTCAACAATGAACTTAGGTATTTAGTATATAAGTCATGTGACTCGTCATGTCGACATGTCACTCGGTGGTGGTTGTTTAAAATTTTTAAAATACTCTTCTTTAAAGGGAAAGATGTTGTGGGTACTTGTGAAAAGTAATAAAATCAGTTGTCATTCAACCGTCTTTGATTATCACAACAAAGGTTATGCTCTAAAGTTCGCCGGCTGCTGTATTTTGGTTCTTCTGCGGATATCCTCGTATCTCATTCTATCACGCAGAGAAGCCACAAAAGCTAGTGGAAATGTTATTGACAGGGGTAACTTAACTTAAAAACACGACCCCGACGTTTCAATGTGTTGAAAACTTACAATTGAGGTTCTGTAACTTATGAAATCAGTTCATCATGCGGCCACGTGCTCCGCTCAATAACACCGGAGATTTAGCAATCACAAGCTATTATAATTATCAACTTTACGATAACCTTGTCTGCCGGCAACCGGCACAGTGTTAACGTTACGAAAATAGCATATTTAAATATCAATATCTATAAATTTGTATAACTAGAATGGACGGCAACTTTGTCCGCGTATTTATTTTTCCTTACCGTAGCCTATCCATGGTATAAGGAAACAAGGTATGGCATTCCGGGATGACAGGCCATGACTTGTGACGTCCTCACGCTATGATTGGTTGGTTGGTTGGTTCTTTCAATCCGTTTCTGTGTTGCCAGTAGTATATCATAATACTCACCGATTCCCTTGGTACCTGTATGAATGTCTTATTCAAAGAACATGTCAATTTTAATTCAAATTCAAATTCTTTTATTGCAAGAACATAGTAATAAATTAGGTGATACAGGTATAAACAGTGTTGCTTATGTTCTACCAAAAAGGCATGCAAACAAAATAAAACAATATTCAAATACTTAATTTGTTATTCATGTCAAAAATAATTACTAAAACTCAGAATTTGCAGATTAAATTACATTGATTATTGAATTAAATTAAGTACAAAATTAAATGAAATAAAGATAAAACTATAATTATGAAAAGTAAAAATCAAAAGTATAAAAAGTAACATGAATATAGATGTCAAATATTTGATTAGCCATGCAGTACGAGTTGTTTTTGTGAAGCTTGACTCTAGAGCGTGGCAAAAAAAGTTTGTCTACTCCTAGTTGATCTCGGATATATAGTGCCCTGTTTTTCAAAAAATTCAGGGTGTTCTCTCACAAACATGCACATCTGTTTTATGTATAAGCCTGGTAGAGGTAGGACTTTTGTTGCTTTAAATAAGGACCCACATGGTTCCAAGTACTGAGCATTACACACGGCTCTTATACATTTTTTTTGGACCAAAAACGCATTGTGAACATCTACAGAGTTGCCCCAGATTAATAAAAACGCCTCTGGAACCGCCTTCCCCTCAAGATCAAGCAAGCTCCGAACAAGGTAAATTTAAAAAAATCCTTGCGTGACCTCTTCATTAGCAGAATGGAGAAATCTTAGCATATCTGTTTTGCATTTTAGTCAGTATTTATTTATATATGTATATATAATAAATATATATATTTATCTAAGTATTTATCTATTAAAACCCATTTAAGTTAGTTGCACCGCCCACAACTTATCTGCTTTGCCCGATGGTTGACTGGTAGAGAATGCCCTATGGCATTAAGTCCGCCTTTTGTACGATTTGTTTTCATTTGTGCAATAAAGATTAAATAAATAAATAAATAAATAATAAACCGTAGCTAAGTAGGAAGGATACATGCCCGTAATAAGCTGTTAAAAATATATATTTTTGTACCACTGGCGTTGAATATTTTTTCCTTATAATTATTTCGTTACCATAAAGCGGCAACTAATTAGTTTTTGTCTCAAGGCTGCCTTGCCTTTGCCGGAATGCCATACCTTTTTTTATACCATGATTCTATCCATCTTTGGATTTCCAGTTATGTTTGTAGTAAAATATTGGTTAAAATTCATCCCAGCCGTTTCGGTGTGCCTCTCATCATAAACACAAACGTTTTTTTACCACCATGCAGATGGCGTTGTACGGCTGGCGTTTTTTATCGTGAAATAATTACTTACCCTTTTCACTTCTCTTGCTCTAAAAGTTCGACTTTATGCTGTGCGTAGGCGACATAAAATCGCTTTTTATGCTCTAGAGCATAAAGTAAAATCGTCGTCGAAGACCAAGGCGATCGGTCGAACAGCCACACGAAAAAGGTCCTTAATAAACAGTAAAAAAAAAAAACATAAAACTTCATACAATAAAACCCGTTCCAGACCTTCCGATCCGATTTATCGGAAGAAATCGGATAATGTGTATGAGATCCTAACAATTGCACTACACATTATCCGATTTCTTCTGATAAATCGGATCGGATTGGAAGGTCTGGAACAGGATTTAACTCTTTATTTTATTTCGTTTTGTTAGTATTCTAAGACCAAGGCAAAGATACCAACAGCCAAAGTACACAATAAAACTTCTTGAAATAAACTTGTAACTTTTATTTACTATCATTTATTATTTTTTAAACTATTACTTTAAATATTTCTCATTGAATTTAATTAAATTTGTTTTTAAGTATACATGATATGTGTATATATGTTATTTACATGATACAGTTTCATTTCCTCGCAATCGAAGTGAAAAGTAGAGTGTGCAACTCGTCCATAAAACGCATTTTACACTCGACTTTATATTCACGTCTCGTGTAAAATGATGCGTTTTATGCACTTGTCGTACAATCTACTATTTCCGTAGAAAAGTGTTTTTCAATATTATTTTAGAATTCTACATATAATAGTTTAACTGAGTTAAGAGGCCTTATTCCTTTTAATTATTTTTTTTCATTGACAAATAAATTGATGGTTTTAACCACCTTTTTTTTATGTCATAGGGGGCAAACGAGCAAACGTATCGCCTGATGGAAAGCGATTACTGTCGCCCATAAACACCTGCAACACCAGAGGAGTCACAAGTGCTTGCCTACCCGGAGGACGAAGATAGAATGCCTCTATGCTAGTAATTTCACCGGCTATCTTACCCCCACACCGGAACACAACAATGCGAACATTGCTGTTTGGCGGTGGGTTAGCAGGTGTTTGGGTGGGTTTTTAAGTGAATAATACTTTTCCCTGAGTTCTAGATAGTAACTATTTCATGCTTTCATTGCGTGCAGTCGAAAATAAGTTGAAAAATGCCAGTTTTCTGCGTCCATTTTGACAATTTCGAGCCGTTTTTGAAACAAAAATTATGAATGAAAACTTCAAACTGTAGGTTTCAAATATATATCAATAAATCTCAATAGCCCTGTTTTAAGTAGTAACATTGATAATATGTTAAGAAACAAGTTTGATCTTAGAGAAAAATTTCTAAAACAATCAGCATTTTTGAACGCATAAGGAGCCGTAACTGTTTCACGCTGCAGGTATTAATTTCTAAAACAATCAGCATTTTTGAACGCATAAGGAGCCGTAACTGTTTCACGCAGGTATTATGTCTATCTGACTATATGTACTTACAGGAATAACTCGAAAAATACTGAATTTTTTACTAATGTATAGCTAATCGTAGCATTTTTCACACCGTTTTTGTTGTATTAGGTATTTATTTCCTTTTTCATTGACTAAGTGTCCACCAATTAAACAGTATTAGAACTGACTTATAAAACCTAGTAAGGGAGCTACTGTATACGTCATGTAGCCACTATGGATTTTAAATTTAGATTATGGAAACTATTTATCTTCAACTGCGCCGCGCGGTGTTACCCGCTCATCCCACGGGAACACTACATTTTTTGGAGATAAAAAGTAGCCTATGTGTTAATCCAGAGTGTCAACTATCTTCATATACTCCGTGCTTCATACCAAAATTTATCAAAATCGGTCCAGCCGTTTGAGCTTGATAAAGTAACAAACAAACACATAAACACACTCACAAACTTTCGCCTTTCTAATATCTTTAATAAATCGACAACATTTTCCGTCCATTGATCATTGTTACAGAGTGCGTTGAACTCACTAAAATATTCTGAACACAAGTCGTTTGGTGCCAAAAAATGAGCGAACACAATTTACAATGATCATTAATTCATTAGTAATTGAAGCCCTAACGGCTTCTAGCGTAAACCAAATGTTTACAAGTCAGGTTCACTTTCACTGGTCTAATAGGTAGGACGCCCGAATTGGCCCGGAAAGCCGTCCGGGAAACGCGGGTTTTTAACCCGCCTGATACATTAAATTTTTTGCTTCATTGTAAACATTTCATATACACTGATTATAACCTAGTAATCGCGCGCACGCGAACGCTGTTCTTTGTGTAGGTTGCGATTGTACATTTTCATTTAATAATAATAAATAATAAATATCAGACAACCTCACACAAATCGATCTAGTCCCAAATTAAGCTCAAGAAGGCTTGTGTTATGGGCACCAGACGACGATATACATAAGATAAATATATACATCCATGATCCAAGCACAAATATTCGAGTTCATCACACAAATATTTGCCCTGGCCAGGATTCGAATCCGGGACCGCCGGCTCAGTAGGCAGGCGCTTACAAACTGAGCAACCGAGCCGTCGATTCATTTGAGTGCTGATTTTCAAAACTAGTCCGTATAACCAAATAAAAATAATAGTTTTGGGTTCTGTGATACAAAAGTAATGAAATTAGTTTAGACACTGTTTGAAAATTTTAAATGTTGAAACTTTTGCCAAACATTTTTAAGATGACGTTAGTAGTATAATATCTGTACTTTTCGATATGGTCGGGACAAGTGGCCCGCTGGCGAACTTTCCTTAGGTACCGAATTAAATAATGACTCAATAATTAATAGATATCCGACCGCAAACTTGACAAGAGACACTAGCCGTTGTTGATGTAGTAGGGTCGCGTCGGTCTTTTCAGCCACCACAGACGGTGCTTCGCAGACTGAAGACCACAAATCGTCTGTAATAGACTGAAAGCGCTCTTCTCCCAGTAGACGCCGAACTCACTCATTTTGGGATGAGTCGTAAACATATTAAGCAGTGTTTGAAGATTATGAAAAACATATATATCGTACTTAAGGATCTTGCGATTATAAAATCGTTTTCAGCAATATGATTGGATAAATTTCGCTCCGAGAAAAGAATCCCAAAGTTACCTCTATTTGTAATATTTTTTCAGTGGTAAGGCTAAAATACGAACTTGTTTTACCCGCGTTTTGCGTAAATGTATGGATACTAACATTATATAGGTAAATTCGCTAAGATTGTCTCGATAAAATTATTTATTTAATCAGTAGAACTAAAAACCTACTAAAATTTAAGACGGACCTGCGTTGTTCCGCGCGACCATGGTCGGACAATATTGCCTGAAGAGCCTATGATGATGATGATATTGATGATGATATTGATGATGATTGATGAAACGGTAAGTATAATTAGGTACCTACGCATTGTCTGTATTACAGTATTGTATTTAGTACGTGTTGACTACGACTTACCTCACGAGTCATCAAGTATTTATAAATAAGGAAACATATTCTTTGTCCATTCTGACATTTTCGTCAATTTCCTGTTTTCAACCACACAATACAACCATTGTATACATGACTAACCGGGTCATTCTTGAGAATCTAATTCTTCATGTGATTCCCTTGGCGATTTTTATTTTTATATTTTTTTACCTATTTGCTACAAAATATGAAATTGTATTTAATTTTACGCAGATTCATCAAATAGGCACCACTTTTGGTCAATTTGATACAGAAATATACCACTTTATGTTTTTGCCGTCAGGGGAATAAGAAAAGATGACATGGGAATAAGAAAAACGCCAAAGGAATCATAAAAAAAAGTACAGGGGAATAATATTCAGATCAGTTTTTCTTAAATAAATAAAAAGTTTTACAAAGTGTAAGGATACAAAAATTCACAGTGTTTTATTCGCATTAATTGGCAATTTTCTTAACAATCGAACCACCGTCGTAGTATAAAAATTGCTGGGAATAAGCATCTTCTCTTGAATTCAGCTCAAAATTATTTGAGACTTGCTGTACCTAAATGGAATAAAATTCTAAATCAATGATTCAGTCATCTGCAACGCGAATTAAAGGGAAATTTATTTTCTTTTCATGAAAACGCAAGAAAACTGTGATTCCCTTGTTCGAAATTAGAACCAGAGGAATAAGAAAAAAGTATGTTTCTTGTCGATTCTGCCGAAACTAAAATTATTATAAGAACAACTATTAAGTCAACACATGCAGGCATTCATGTAGTTTTCTTTTTACTAAACACTATGTACCTATTGCAGGTATTAAATTTTATATAAAAATTCAAGGGAATCAAAATCATAGTGAACCAAAGCCAAGTGAATCATATATTAGCCTTCATAGCTAAGAATTCCAGCAACTAGTCGCGACCATTCCCCGCATATCTGGAAGCGTTACTGACGTTTGCCAAGCCCGGCCTTTGCAACTGGTCAGATGAAGTTTAAGTAGGGATGTGCGCCGTGTTGAATGAGGCACCAGAGGAATCATAGCTTAGGTCTGGACAAACCTTTAACATAGATTTTTTTTTAAATTACGATACACACAGCAACCATATTTTTTCTTCTAAATAAATAACTTATATTCTAATAATTTAACTCAATTCTATACTTTATTTCAATTCAAAACATGTATTTTTTGGGGTAGTTTGCTTAAAAAATGGCGAATGGACGCACCAAGGGAATAAAGTTTTATGTGTTTAATATTTTTTTACAGTTAATTATACTTAACTTAAACAAAAAATAAATCGTGCTGCAGTTAGATTAGGTGCTAATGTAATATATAAAAAATACTATGGTCAATTATTTCAATTGTGCGGGTACTTTATCCTTCTGGACGCTGTAAATTGAGCCTTTCAAGAATCACCCCGCAGTGTCATTTACACGAGGATATTTGTTGCACATTGAAACATGATTCTGTAATGGGAAATAAAATTATTTTGGTAAAATAATTTAACCAACTTTTAAGGCCTTGCGAGAAATTACATATCGCTTATAATCGGGCAATCCGATTTTACCTCCTATGTCATAAAGTCATAAAGAATATAAGTACTCGCCGCCCGTCACCTCCATATCCCTTTTTAGTCCTCTCCATGCCCCGGGGTGTTCGGTGGACAAAAGATTTGATACTAGGCCGAAAATAGGCATCAAATCATTCTTGCATCGTAAACCCCGGGATACGATCGCCTCTTACAAAGAGAAGGGAAGACTTAGCCGGATACTTGAGGGCCCTAATTGCAATTTATTACAATGTATGTATGTACACACAGTATGTTAGTAGGTACACGACATAGTTACCGCAGTTAACGTCTTTCCATTTAACTGTTAATTACAAACACGTTTAAGGGGCATACCTTTAGGAACGGTACTTATGTTATGGAGAATTAGAAATTAATGGTCATAAGTCATAACATAAGTATGTTATTAATATGTGTAACCGTCTTAGATATATCTAAACTACTTGCTGTAGATATGTCTAAGACAGTAACTACATAATGTCCAAATATTATGAGTTACTGGCATCACGTATCTAAAGTTCAAGGTTTATCACGTTGTAACTTTATTTTGTTACTAGCTTTTGCCCGCGACTTCGTAGTCTTCGTACGCGTAGAACTCCTTAATTGATATTGACAATAAGAAAAAAGCAATTAGACTTTCAGGTATTCAATACTCGAATGGAATCTAGTTATTAGTTTAGTCCTGGGCTATTGGTGAAAGTGATGGACAAAATGCAAAACATCCTTTTTGAATCTCTTTGGAGTTGCTAGGCTAAGTCACATTCGATTCAAGTAGCTATGCTCAGAAATGGCTCGAGATGGTGACGGTCCTTAATCAACTGACGAAGAAGGTATGGTTCTATTCACCAAAGATTATTGTGACATTATGAAATTGGGACAAAATAATTATTAGGTAGGTAGGTACTATTATTTTTTCTAACTTGGTTTTTACAACTTAGTTTATTGAAGTAGTTCAATAAGTTATCTTAAATGATTTATTTCGGTCAATAAAAACATGTTTTTTTATTTTATTTGGAGACATGTGATGTGAGGAAGCTACATGCTGTTCATGAGAAAAACATGGCGTGCCCAAACGTTTGTATTCCTGCTACTTTTGACATTTGCCGTTTGTGTAACGATTTATTAATAGTCATAGAAAATGCTAAACACTTTTGGAAACTGTAGACGTTTAAAATTAAATGGTAAATTATTCGGTATAATTGGAATACGTGGTATAAGTACACTTTGTTCCTTGGCTTCTCCCGTTTAAAGCGTGCCCTTCACAATGTACTTCCCTAATTAGGTGATTCTCAATCAAGCGCCCTGGCAAGATCTGTGTGCGTCTAACTTGCGCATTAAGCTCGCCTAGCATAAGTACGCTTCGCGACTCTTGTCGCGTCACATAGCATCACCCGTCACTATCTCACAGTATAGCGAAGAAAGAGATGGGTAACATTTCTGGCGCGAGAAAGAGTCGCGTGTCACAGTTGTGCTAGAGGTGCTGGTACTGTTGATTTTCAAAACAATATCATTTTTCGTGCCAATATGGTTCTTTCACAGTCAGTTTTCGTCATGAATATGAATGTGCCCATAAACCGACCATGAAACAATGCTCGGTCGGTGATAGAGCCAAAAAATGGCACTCTTTTCTATTTCCTCTTATAAGTATCGCAATTAGGCTATCCTTCTCTATCAAAGCGTGTCAGGCCCTTGACGTAAGCACGTCGACTATGTAGTAAGTAGTATATGTAGTTGATTGACAATTCGGGTATTGTCGAGTATCCGAATCTAAGATCCGAGTAATACGAAAACTTTATGCACTAATACTGTACTCAGTGATAAATAAAATAATGCACTTTAGAAAGACAAAATTCAATAATTGGCTGTTTACGACGATTTCCGAACACTGGCGACCGTCCATCAATCATCGTTTAAAATTAAGAGGAACAAACGTTAATACTTTTACGTTTATAATATTATTAGGATTATTTATATATGTTGATTATCCTGTATTTGCATACTCAGTTATTTACTACTTTATTTATATTCAGTTACCAAGCGGGGGTAAATAATCAAAGCACGTACTATTTTCAGATGATGTGCGTAACGGAACGTGATACCTACCTGAAGGGCTACTGCGATGTTCGAAATTTTACCGTCGTATAGTGCTATTCCATTCACTCTCAAATATACTTTGACAGTAGATAGAGAAGGATGGCACTATTCGACAGTCGAATTTTGAACATCGGAGTAGCCCTGCTGGCATCACTGGTTTGACATGACCTGCCAGATGGGTGTGAGACGTTTGTCAAATCAAATGTGATTGTTTCATATTTGTAAAATTTTATGTATTTGATTCTTGAAATTACGCGATTAATCGAATTTTGCGGATACATGTTCCCATATCAGAATTTATTGTTTTTTTACAAAGATTAATTTGGTATGCGTTTCGTGAAGGTATATCGTAGGCCCAGACGAAATCATTGATTAGTTTACGTCAAAACGATGACATGTAGGGAGTTGTTACAACTACAATGATTTGCTCTCCATACAAACTTTAATCCCGTTTTTCGTCCTTAAAATGGATAAAACTTGATATAAATGATAGCCTATGTCCTATTCTGATATATAAGGTACATAACTGGAAAGTTTCATAAAAATTCGTCCAGTAGTTCTTGAGATTAAGTGGAACGTACATCCATCCATCCAGCATCCAAACTTTCACGTTTATAATATTATTAGGATTATAAAAATATTATTTATGTATCATCCACACGTGTAGATAAGTAGGTTTTGTAATGAAACAGTGAGCGATGATATTAAGTAAATAACCTCGTTGTATAGCAGAATTAATTATTCTCAAGCCGATAATAAAAACTTGTACACTAAAATGAAAATTTGCGAAATATCGTCAATTCGATCGGTGATTCGGACTTGCGCACTCATGCAGCAAATAACGCCAAAAAACACGTCACTCCTACTTTTTAATGTTATTGACCGACCGAGCGAAGCGTCGTCGTTTCAACTTGGGCCAACATTCTTTCGTATGTCCAGATATTTGGATGTCCAGATGCTTTCCGGCTATTCTTGTCTAGAGGCCGCATCTCTCAACCGATGCTCATGAAATTTTGTGAGTAGGTTCGATATTTTTTTTCGATTCTCTGAATTTTCAGTGTCTTTCGATTATTTCAGTTTATCGAAATTTTTCAAAATGGGAGTTGAACATGTAATAAATAACAAATTTAGCAATTTTAGAACAAACTCGCGATGTTTACAAATGAACATACAACAACTCCTGCGACGACGAAGGATTCTTTTTTGTAGTTCTAAAAAATAAACATTAGATTCGCCCTTATGAAAAAAATTTTTTTGGCGATATCAATCTATTCTATTTTTTATTCAGACCAAATATCTATATGGGACTAACTACACTTAGACTGCTCTAATGACCGTCAAAGTTCAACATTCCTACGCTCCATACAAATTGCCACACACATTGCAATGGGTACCAAATATTATTGTATGGTGACAATTAGTAATTTGCCATTTTCACCGTGAAATAGTACGTTTAAGTTCATGGTTGTCATACGATTATTGTTTTGTTAAATTATGAGGATTCTGAAAAAAAATTAATACTTCTCTTCGATAAAAAAAAATAAAATTTTTGCGTAGGTACTTTTTTATATTTTTTCTTTGTTTCATGACATATTTGAGCTAATTTTATTTATATAACTACTTAGAGTTCGCTGTAGTATTTAACATCAGTTGTCAACCCTCTTACATGCAGCATGCACACTTCTCGTCCTTCTAGACCATTGGAAAGGGATTTATAAGTCAATTTGCAGGCACCGCAAGAGCGGCCGACGATATCGGCGCGATTTAGGCGTGTGCGCATGCCTGCGCCGTTAACCTTTTACGTGACCGACTTGACCTGGTGACAATGAATTCGGGGCCCAAGGTCAACCGGTCGGAAGCAGTGATGCGGTAAATGTGGAATTTGGGTAGGGAAGATTCAGTTCCAGCGAATTATATCGAAATTGTAATTGACCGAGAGAGAAGAATCTCTGTTTCAGTTTCGCCAAAATTTCTTACGTATGTTGGGATGTTCGGATTCCCGGCAGCCCTCGTCTATGGTCCAGATTTCTCAACCGATGCTCTTGAAATTTTGTTATTTTCAAAAAGAATATAGATTTTTGTCGAATGGATTTTAGATTTTTTCAAAATGGCGGTGATGAAAACGTAAAAAATTACTTTTTTCGGCCATCTTGAACCAAACTCCCGCGAGGTATACAGCGCACAGAGACTATCTAGTATCTAGTACTTATACAGTTTTTTTTATGTTTTTTGATGACAGCAACGCAACACCTATGCAAAAGCTATGGACTTTTATAGACACTAATTAACTTCATAAAAGGAGCAAGCACCCATATATTTTTTTTGCACGTTTCGTTACACTATTCGGTGCTAGGCTTTTTATCATATTTTATACCTACACATCCTTTCAAAATCTTAAATAATAAGTGCCAAAAGGTGCCTGGATCAGAAAGCACTATACATGCCTAGCAGCGTTTGCAATAATGTACTATTGTGAAAAACTTCTAACTGCGTGAAAAAAAAGCAATTCCAGCTAATTGAATAATTATTTCATAGTCGAGTAAATAGCTTCCCATATTGATCACGTATTGTGTTGTCTCTTTATTGGAATCAACATAAAAGCCACAAACAACCAATACAATTACAAAGTACAATTGGCTTATTTAAAGTAATAGGTGACGTTACGAGTACGGTGCGAGAGCTGTCAGACTGTGATTTGCGTTTTATACCTATCTCGCTCGCTCTTACGCGGTACAGATATGAACCTCTCACTTTTCATCCAAACATGGCTCACGGACTGTGTACGTGATCAGAAGGGCTACTCCGAAGATCGAAATTTGAAGTTTATACGGGTAATTTAAATAGGTTAGTAGGTAGAAAATATTATGTCCTTTTTTATTAATTACTTTAATAATAGTATAATTTATGTTGAGAAATGATAAGTAGGTATATTTTTTTGGGAAAATCATTAAATTACAGAAATATATTTATCATTTTACCGTTGAGTATACCTACGTACGTAAAATATTCAAATTAATGCAAAATTAAAGACAAGAACATTTTACAACTATCATATGACGCAAGTAATACCACCATTAATTATGTGTTTAGAGGATTTTAATTAAGAGGCCTTAATACATTTTAAAAGGTTTTTTTAAATTATGACAAATATAATTGATAATTTCAAACATTTTTTTAAAGTGAATAGTACTTTTCCCTAAGTTCTAAATAGAAACATAGCTATTTCATAGGTTTTAGAAATTTTACAAGTGTCTACACAATACCAATTTTTTACCATCTTTTTGTATTTTTTTAAAGAGATTTTTTTACTATTTTTAACGTTGCCGAGGACCTGGATCTAGGTTTCTTTTTTATTTTGCGTATTAAATTAAATTACTGATTAAACGATGGACAGAAAGCTGAAGTTTTCTACTGGACTCTAGAATATAATGTAGGTACGCCAAGATTATTAGAATATTTATTGTCAGCTTAATGTTAGAATTTGGAATAGGTATTTAAAAATATGTATATCTTTTACTATACGCTGAAAGGGCAAATGTCAAACATCAAGGTGCGATTTGCGTCATTCAAGATGAAGGCAGTCCAGCGACACTTCAAACAAAACTGAATTATGAAAGCCTTTTGTGCCAACATTGAAATATAAAAATAATTCTACTAAATTAAAACGACTACTGATTCCTTCGCGTAACAAGTGTCATAACGTTTATTTGATTAAGACGCAATAAGAAATGTCATGCAAACCTCAATTTGACGCAAGTTATAAAAATCTATGGTGTAATCAAAATTTCTTGGTGTTTGGTTTGTTTTTACAAAGTTATTATTATGTTATAGTAGTGTGTCAGTGTTTTATAAGCATAATGCCAGGGAAATATACAAGATTGTGGCAATGGGAGTGTCAGAAAAAAAGATTCTCGCATATTTTTAGCAAGATTTCCGCTTGACCCGAACAGGTAAAGCTTGGTGTCTTTCAGTACCAATTTACTTTGTATTTGTAAGCTGTTCTACTCAGATTGTAGTAATTTATCAGGTAAATACGTAAAATAATGTATTTTCTCAAAAATCGAATCATACTTTAAGCAAACAAATATAGTGATGTGAACAATTTATCGATAAACTTTGTTGTTTTATTTTTAGGTGCCGTTTATGCGTGAAGTTAACAGGCAATGAGGACTTGGAGTATTTACCGATTAGAAAGTTAAATGAAAATGTGAAAATCTCATAAAGCGTTTCTTTTACAGATACTGGGTCAACCGACTTTATGTTTACCTACTTATATAATGTTGCTTGAAAACAAAAGCCAATGATAAACTGTACATATCCTCGTCCTGCCCAGTGTTCTCAATAAAGAACTCATTGGACTTAGTGGTTCCTGCCCAAGGTTTTTTATTTATACTTCAGGATTCTGGCCAACGTTCTCAATTAATCACATATTCAAATTTGGCGCCTGGAGTCTAAAATTTTCGTGATTTGCGGTTTTATTTGCTTGTTTCTGATTGGTAAGAGTATTGGCCAATGCTTGGTCAAGGCCTTGCATCGAAGTTCTTTGAACTCCACGATCAGTGTCACGCCAAGAGTCCAGGATGCCACATCTTCGCTAAAGAGGTAAGTTTGATCCATACTTATCTTAGTAATCGTGCATGTTTTTTCATTAAATACCGGATTAATTTAAGCCCGAATAGTGTTAATTTATAATTAATAGTTTATTTTTGTAATTTAGGTTATTTTCGATTTTTCACGTCCATTTTTCGAAATGTGTGATTTATTGAGAACATTGGGCAGAACTGACTACTGTTTTCTTGTTATAGCACTGATTGATCGAGTCGAGGGATTGAAGGTGTGTTAAGTCAGATAATCAGAAATGTTATGCCAATAGCAATTAAAGATGATGAAGATCACTAACGACGGTGAAGAAGATACACATTATACGCTGCCGCGTCGTCCCCTGATAAACCTTAGTGAGACCAGTACAGATACAGCAGCTGAGACTGATGAAGTACCTATACCATTTTCGCTGAGGTCAATCTATGAAGCAGATAGATGTGGCAGTGGTGCACGCGGTCGCAGACGTGGTGGTCGACGTGGGGATACGTAGTGGACAAAGTGGTGGCAGATGCAGTGAAGGCAGAGGACTCCAAGCTCAACTAACCCGTGTGTCGTTAAGTTTTTAAGTTTTGTTGTTAAAATAGGGACTTTATATGATGTTTTGTTAGAAATTATGCCCATTGGATGCCATTAACAAGTCGTCAGTTGTTTTTCATTGATCTCAACCCTTTTTTTACTATTAAAATACTATAAAATGTAAATCTGCATTATTTATTATCTCGCAACTGTTAATTAAAGAGTACGTTGTAATCAAGATTTTTATGCCCAATGTTCTTAATAAATGACAAAAAATAATATACTATGTCGGCAGTTCTGCCCAATGTTCTTAAAAAAGAACAAAAGATATAGACTCCTAAACTGGCTCAGTCTGTCAAATACATACCCATTATTACCTAAAAAATAATTAAAAAAATCTGGCTTACCTTTAACACAACAATTTCAATAAAAAAGGTGTTGGGCAGAACCCATATAAATTAGAATGTACTTAATTAAGAACATTGGGCAGAAACGGGATGACTATCGAAAAATGCTTGGGCAGGACGAGGATATAGATTACGTCAAATAAATAAACAATTTATAAGGCGTATAATCATTTTTGTAAAACCAGCCCTAAAATTGACCAAAGTTATTCAGGAAGCGAGCAGCATATTTATTTGTCAAAGTCACTTGTATTTTAATCAATTAATGATGTTGGTCGTTTCTTGCATTACTTACAAAAAAACTGCTTTCAAACCTACGCAACTACGAATATCGAATATTTATCGATATCGATAGAAAAGTATGATTCGTATTTGTCAAGCCCTAACAACAGTGGTACCAACATACTGGTAGTAAAATTGGCTTTTACTATGTTGGTACTACTGTTTTAAGTTGCTAGGTTGGTACAAAAGGCTTTCATAATTCCGATTAGCGGCTTGTATGAAAGTGCCGACTCTTAAAACGTAGTGATTATATGCTCTTTGGATGAAGGTACAGTCAGATAAGAAAGTCCTCTATCGTTTTCGGACCTTAATACTCATGAAATAAAGTCGAAAAGTAATAGACCAATTTTATGGCTTAACCATTATTGGCACCGTGGAGCCAATTAAACCGACCCACAAGGTAAATAATATAATAGGCATCGATCCGGTTCTATAATTTAGCTATTTAAGTTTGAACTTTTAATTATAGATACCTTATCTTATGAGTAAACAATTTTTCTCTTCTATCTCATTCATATAAGAGTTTTATTTTATTATTTGTATATATTAGAATAGGCATAGCCAAGTTTTATCAACAGAATACAAAAATATAATCCTTACCCATGCCTTCCAATTAATACTATTGAAGGGATATTTTTTTTTTTTTTTTCTTTTTTTTATGTCATAGGGGGCAAACGAGCAAACGTATTGCCTGATGGAAAGCGATAACCGTCGCCCATAAACACCTGCAACACCAGAGGAGTCACAAGTGCTTGCCTACCCGGAGGACGAAGATAGAATGCCTCTATGCTAGTAATTTCACCGGCTATCTTACCCCCACACCGAAACACAACAATGCGAACATTGCTGTTTGGCGGTGGGTTAGCAGGCAAGACGGTAGTAACAATCCGGACGGACCCTGCACGAGGCCCTACTACTCCAAAAGTTTAGTTTAGTTTTTTATTTTATAAGGGTTTTAACACAACTCTGTCTGTCTATCTCGACAAAAAACCATTCAATCTTCCCCCACCTTACAATAAGACCATCACATTGTCTTACTATTTCGTTTATTTTAAATGTTTCCTTAGTTAATTAAAATGCGATTTCATTATAAGTATATTTTTATAATATGTTTTCTACGAGAACTTTTACTAAACATATTAGGTTAAGAAAGAGCCACGCGGTTAAAGAAACTACGCGTCAACCTGTGTCTTACGAACCAAGCACACAGCGCACCAGGGTGCCCGGTTCCGCCTTCCACTTTTTTTTTCGAACAAAATCATAGGCACTCCTAGAAGCGCACATTCGTTGGGATAATTTGGTCTCATAAAGAAAACGGCTGTATCTATTTATTTTAGACATTTCAAGCAAATTGAGAAAATGTGAAAACTAGCACCAATCCTATAATTATGCGCTCTTAATATTCAAAAGGCGCATTTGCCTCTAATGGACGTTACTCCCCTCAGATGACCTAGAAAATATTTAAAAATCGTATAAATATCAGTTGCAGCCGTTCTTAGAACTCGACACTTCCCGGCTCGCTTTAGATTTAAATTAATATGTCCCACCTGCTATATGTATTAGCATTGTATGCGGACTGTACATCTGCAGTTGGAAAATTAAAATAAAATTGGTCTTCGGACCACAGAGCCGGCTCATTCCTCGGCCAAAAGATGGCCATAATTTTATTTTAATTTTCCAATGTCAGATAGCAATTGGTCATGGCTATATTCAGTAGCAGTACCCTGTCGCAGGGCCGTGAGCTTGGGGACATCGGTTATAGTTAGGTTCTCTTAGTATAGGTTAAATTGGTTATTGTTGTTTTTTTACTTGTTTAACGTTTAATATAGATTAATTTTGATTAATAAATAAAATAAATTAAAACTCGAGAGAAATACCGATCTCGCGCTAAATATCAGAAATAATTTATATAGCTTCAAATGCATATGTTTATGCTTCATACTCTGTTCAATAATACTAAAAAGCAACTAAGACACATTAGTTGATTTTTAGTATTATTGAACGTGTGTCTTACGAAATAAAGAGTACCTACTGAGGGAATACGAAGATTCTTTTACGTAACCTATGACCGTAAACTATTAGCACGAGTAACAGTAAACTCTGACGTATATTGCAAGTTAGAACGGTTGAATGTACAGTCAGCGTATTCGTATTTAAAATATCTAGACCCTAGAACTTTAATTCGCACTTAAGCCTTTTACGCCAAACACACGCTGACGCTCGCTGCGATGCGTCATTGCACAAACGCATGTACTACATAAGATATCATTTACATGTATATAATAATTTTCCCTTAAAGTCGCGTACATAGATTCTGCTATCCGAACAGTCAAGTGGTAAATTAGTCATCCACAAAGTCCATACGACTTCGAAACTTGTCGGGTCGCTTCTGACACTTGACGTTTAGTGAGTGTAAACCGCTTAATACTTTATGAAATAGGTACTAGCAACCCGCCCCGGTTTCGCACGGGTGCTATGCTGATAAAACCGCATCCAAAATACGTTGCGGAGTTTTAAAGATCTAAGCATACATATAATTTCGAATGGAGGCCACGCAGCGGCAAGCGCAGCGTGGACACACACAAGGTGGACACGAGGTGGACACACCTGGTAAAGGTTGCAGGAAGCCGCTGGATGCAGGCCGCTTCCAACCGGGCGATCTGGAAGTCACTGGGGGAGACCGATGTTAGCAGTGGACGTCCTGTGGCTGAAATGATGATGATGATGATGAAGCATACATAGGGACAGACACACATAAAGACAGACAGCAGGAAGCGACTTCGTTTTATACTATGTAGTAATGTCTTACACTGCTTTATCTGACCTTGCTCCTCCCTCTAGCTGTTTACACAGCCAAACGGTGCAACAGACGCGATGCATTGTAGAAACGTTTCCGATATCTGTGCAACGAACACCCCGGTGCTGCGAACGCATTCATAAAATAAATGATATTAATGATATTGATTGATTGATTGATAAATCCAACCGATTGCGCCAATAAGTCTAACGTCTTGGTTTTCCCGCTTTACCTTCTGGCCGTACTCCTCCCTCCAGCATGTTTAGACAGCCAAACGGTGCAACAGACGCGGTGAATTGTCGAAACATTTCCGCTAATTGTGGAACGCACACCCGCTGCAGCGAACGCATTTATAAAATAAATGATATTGATTGATTGATTGATTGATAAATCCAACCGATTGCGCCAATAAGTCTAATGTTTCGTAGTTCGCGCTTTACCTTCTGGCCGTACTCCTCCCTCCAGCATGTTTACACAGCCAAACGGTGCAACAGACGCGGTGCATTGTCGAAACGTTTCCGCTTATTGTGCAACGCGCACGCCGGCGCCGGCGCAGCGAACGCATTAGTGAAAGTCTCCCGCGCAGAGCGCCTGCGCGTCGGTACCGCTAGAAAAGGGCACAACCTCGTGCCCTCGAGTTTTTAGTGTGGCTAATCTGTTTTTGTTGCTATAGTACTGGTACCATACCAATTCTGTGTACGATATATATAACCATGGACCAATTTACGAGATAAATTAACTTACTCGTATTGGCTTCTAAACTATGTTTGTACCTATGTATTTACTTTATATCCCTGCCACTGGGTAACCCTCTATTAACAAAAAAAGCATCTAAGTAGGTATGGGTAGTACTTTAGTTGCAAAAATAGTGTAACATAGAGCCAATGTGTTTATTTTCAGACACAGTTGTGTGTGCCACTAATGCCAACTAGACAAATTTTAATTACTAAATCATTATTGACTTGTGACTTGATAATAGTCAATCTTCTATACCTACTACATGATATTTCTCGTCTACTGTTTAATTTTTTTACAAAGTGTAGTATTAACAGATAATATATAGGTAATATAATATAAATATCGGACAATCTCACGCCACTTGAACGGCTTGTGTTATGGGTACTAGACGACGATATACGTACTTATATAGATAAATATATACTTAAAAACAGAGAACGACCACGACCCAAGCACAAATATTCGAGTTCACAGATTTGAAGGAATACAAATTTAATCAGTAAAATACGAATAAATCCCAACGTCTAGGTAAAATAGTTAAAATATATTTCTCATCTACTGTTTATGATGATAGAAAACAAGAAACAGAGTGGAATTGAATGTTTCCTTCATTATGTACATATAAAATATTTAGCTAGACAATTAAATTAATACTACTAATAGTTAGGTTCTCTTAGAATTGGATAAGTTGGTTATTGTTGTTTTTTACTTGTTTATCGTTTAATAAAGTTAATTTTTTACTTAATAAATTGTTGCTTTCTACAGAACTAGATTTCAAACAGAATTTATATCAGCATTTTGTTATAATGTGGTTCAACCTGTCATTTGTGAACAGCAGAAGGAAACGGAATAGACTATTCGGGTAAGGTTTGGTATACTCGTATCTTAATTGTTACAAGCTTTTATTTAACTTGCAATGTATGTACTTAACTATGTATGTTTGTTCGGGTGGAATCTTGCAACTCAATTTTGAAGCAGATAACTTCAACCGATTGAGGTGAAATTTTGCATACCTACTTAACTTTGATGATGACAATACAATAATATGGTACCATGGGGCTGGTCTGATGATGGAGCTGGAAGGTGGCCTAAGGAACTCTTTAATAGGTTAAAATAATCCTACCGAGTTTGGGCTCTTTAAAATTGTATCATTGAGCATATGTTGAATGTTCAAAAAAGCATAGTCAGCTATAAAATCTCACAAAAAGGCATTTCTGAGTTCTGAGATAAGCTTATGTTTTTAAATTGTATTTGTACCTCTTTCAACCAACCTCCGACAAAATTTCATAATTTATGAAAAAAATCGTAACACCTTTAGCTTTTGTTTGTGACCTTAATATTTTTCGTAATTGTGATTCTGATTGGATACCGATTATTGCTTGAAGCAGTTACAATGTCGATATGGATATGGCGACACATTGAACCTACATATATTTTCAACCAACGTCAAAAAAACGGAGTAGGTTTTTTTTCAATGGTTTTTTTTATGTATGTTCCTCGATTTCTCGAAAACGGCAGGACTGATTTGGAAAATTCTTTTTTTTAAGGAGTATACTTTCTAGTTGGTCCCGTTGACGTCGGTTATTTTTTGTCATTAGTGGTTTTAAGGCATCATCATCTGTTTCTGTATCTTAGATAGAGATGCACAACGAATAGTCGGCCGGATATTCGGCCTATAGTACATACATAGGTACTAGTACATACTCGATGAATTAAATAGTTTTATATAGGCTAAGAGCATATACGTTATGGGTAGGGATCGGAAATTAAGGTGGATTTTACCTAAAGTTGACGCCTATACCTACAACTGAAAAACTAAGCCGCCGCCAAAATCCATATCCATACTAATCCATACTAATGTTATAAATGCGAAAGTGTGTCTGTCTGTCTGTCTGTCTGTCTGTTACCTCTTTACGCTTAAACCGCTGAACCGATTTAGATGAAATTTGGTACATAGGTAGTTTCAGTCCCGGGGAAGGATACTTTTCATCCCGAATAAATGTAGTGTTCCCGTGGGATGAGCGGGTAACACCGTGGGGCACAGCTAGTTTAAGTATAAATGCATCCGATTATCCGATGCCTAGTTATGGGTTTGAAATGTACATTTTGTATAACTATCCGTTACCAAAAGTCAAATTTTCATGCAAGTAAAAGCACATTATACTTACCACAGTCTTAATATTGTTTGTTAGTTGTAAACAAAATTAAAAAAACTGACATAAAATAGTAAACACGATAGTATTAATGCAACCGACCAAGTGTGTCAATGCTAAGATCATGCAATGCTTGCGCAAGAGTTGCCCAAACGAACGGGTTTGATCCTACCGCAATGTCTCGGTGGCATTGACCCCGCGTTTCGCAACTGTTCCGGACACGGGGGAAGTGCGGACACACGTACGCTACGTAACTAATACGGTATTTTATTAAGTATACTATTTAATAATCTAATAATTTATTATATTATTTTTCCGAAAAACGCTTTGTCGGATGGTTTACTTCCTCGAAATCAAGTTTCCCCATGAAAATTGTGCATTTTGCATGAAATTTATGACACCCGGCACAGGGAGTTTATTCAATGAGTGATGTAGGTATAGAAAATGCTGCTAAAACTGAACATAACTACAAAATTTGGCATTACAATACAATACAATACAAAAATGCTTTATTGCACACCAAAAAAAAGTTTACAAATTCAATACAGAATAATAATTTTAATAACGGTAGACAACAGGCGGTCTTATCGCTAAAGAGCGATCTCTACCAGACAACCTTTAGTTAGTGGAGTTGATTAGTATAAATCACACAATGACATTCTTAGCTGCTTAGTAACCCTATCATTTGGATTCCCTTGAGAGTGTCAAAATGTAGGTACGTTTTTTGCGACATAAACGGCCGTATCTTTTTTTCACGTTAACGTAGAAGTTAGATTTTTTCACAGCTTCAAGGGACCGTAGACCTGAGTGTATGGTGTTAATTTCATTCGATACCTCCACGCGTTCTTGAGATAAAGGGTCTTAACAGACAGACAGACGGGCGGACATCAAAGTGATCCTATAAGGGTTCCGTTTTTTTTTATTGAGGTACGGAACCCTAAAAAAACGCCCATAAATTTATATCACTTTTACATCACGATACGTAATGTCGCAATACATTGTTCACAAGTTTTTCTCTAAAGTGACAGTTCAATCCGAAGTATAAATCACATGAGATAATGTAATACAGAAATGGCATTTTTAACCTCGTCTGAGCCTCTTAATAGCATGTAATGGGTGTTTTACCGTACATGTGACATTCTGTATCACAGTTAATTGTAGCATTTGTATGGCTGATTCATGACCACGACCGGCAAAGTGGCCTCGCGTAGTAGTGAAAATTTCCGCTGTATGAATTATAGACGTTTAGTTTGCGTCGGATATTTTCAATTGTATGTATGTAAATCTACACGTGACCATTGCATGTTGTGGCACAGATAAAACTCATACAAAAAGTTCTAGTCAGATAAATACAGTAGGGTGTTTCATATTTCAAAAAGTTTGATTTTCATGTGACTTCGCTCAAATCGATAATTCGGAGTAGTGATTTCGGAAAAATAAAATGTCCGAGTATTGTAGTGTACCCGTTTCAATTTCCATGACTGTACGTTGCGGTCTGTCAGTCTGCATAAAATTAAAAATTCTCGAAAATTACATTACGACATCGTTCAACAAGCTATCTGTCTTTTCAAAATACATCAGATGTTTATCAAATATCAAAATTAAAATTTATTAAATGCTAAAAGTGCTTCATCATGCTTGTTATTTAGTAAAACAACTAAATGTGCTGTTAAAAGTCGGTCATTTGGATAACAGATCATAGTAGGTACTTACTGGCCAAAGTAAGAGACGTTTGTTTACATTTTGTTTATCGCGCTCACTACGATCTGTGGTAACAAATTGTTTACGCAACACTTGCACCGGTTGGCGGCCAAGGTCACGTCCAATTTGAAAGATTGCTCCACAATAGGGTTGCCGCTTAAATACTCGAACTTTCTGCTGTGTATTCGAAAGGTAATCCCATTGATAACGTTCTGGATCTTTCAGTAGAGTATTTGAAATAGAACGATCGTTTGAGAACGATCTGGATCTTAATTATTTAATATCGATACATACAGGTTGTTATTTGAGGAAGTTTCCCGGTAGTTTTCGCTATTAGAAAAACGTTTACAATCTATATTTCGTGTACCGCGACCAGTCCTTGATAAGGAATTAATTTTCGTTAAGGTCGAGCATAACTGAGCTGAGACACGCAACACTTTGTCGGGCAACATGAACTACCTTCTTTTCGAGTAAGACAGTTTATACAGTCGCGCAACAAGCAAAGTCGCGCCTATTGTATGCTTAGATTGTATAATATATTGTCAATCGGAATTATTATTTTATTTAAAAGCCTAGCTTGTCTCACTGCTGGGAAGGTCTCTCTCTCATTCTTTCAGGTACCCAAAGTCGGAATTTATTAGGCATAACCGCCGCGATTTTTTATAGAATCTTACGTAGGTACAAAAGTAAACTAAGTATTTGATATGATTCGAGCCTGGGCATACGCGGAAACGCGCGATATTTGGCCGTTTGGAGGTCAACACTGTTCGAGTACACGTCAATGAGACAAGGAAGCCACGTGGAATTTGGTTACACCAATATCAATGATGCATCATCATCACTACATAGTATAAAACTAAGTCGCTTTCTCTGTCCCTATGTCCCTTTGTATGCTTAAATCTTTAAAACTACGGAATGGATTTTGATGCGGTTTTTTTTAATAGACAGACTGATTCAAGAAGAAGGTTTACATGTATAATACATGCATAATTTATCAGTATTGCACCCGTGCGAAGCCGGGGCGGCTCGCTAGTAATTTATAAGAACTTAGTCGGGCGACCTTTGCGCGGCGCGTGGATATTTTTTTTTAGTGTGAAACCTATGTATGTGACCTTGAACTCATAAAATTTCATAAATTGTCTTCCATTTCCATTCCAGCGCCATTTCTGTTGAACTAAACGTTTACAATTTTTTTTTCTAAATACTTCACATAAATTGCTTGGGGACCACAAAGAGCACAACGCGATTGCGATTCGGCGAGGATTCGGTTCCAAGTTTTTTTACACCTTTATATATTTTTAATACCTTTATTAGTTTATTTTATTTATATAAATTTATGTTTTTTTTATTATTGTGTTGTACATATATTATAAGTTCCTCTTGAATAAAACAAAACTTTGAATGCGGTTTTTTATTACGAATGTAATACTCGTCCGGAAAATGGGAAAAATATGATTTGAGTTGGAAAACCACTCGTAATCTGGTTTTACCTGAATCAGAAGTTTCTCTTTCAACAAAAGATCGATTAAATCTACTCAGACAAACAAAGAAGTACGAGTATCATAAATTCTAATTCTGAGATAAAATTACGGCCATATGAATGTTTTGTATACTTTTTTGAACACTGAATGGTTTTCTCATAGTAATCAAAATAGTCTATTGAGGAACTTCTCGACTTTATCTATATATATTATTTTTAATAAATATTTATTAGTACAAAATAAAGTCTAAGGAATACAACTTAAAATACTTACAATAAAACTATACTAAAAATTAAACTAAACTCGAACATAATAAACATAAACTAAATCTAAAAATGGCCCCTGCGGCATAGTGCCAAAGATGCTGGCGGCATTTCCTCGCTGAATCGCCAAACTGATTCTTTGAGCGAGGAAACCGCCAGCTCTCCGGTCACCAGTAACATCAATAAGCCTCTTCGAAATATCTTTGAAGAGGCTTAATGCGCTGGGGCCCCACGGACCCAGGGTCTCGACGCCAAAAGGTAAGAAATTGTACTCAGCGCCAAGACCACTGTACTTATTCCGTTTTATTATTTTTTGCATATCTATTGGAATTTCCTAGTTACGGCATAGCGAAATGAAACGGTTGAAAAGCGAAGCAGTTTGTGTTAAATATGATAAAGCAATTCATTTGATAAATAGTATAAGTTTTACACGATCATGCTGAAAAAAAAACAGAGCGGCATCGGCATGTCATTGACTTTTCCTCCTCCGTGAACTGGCACTGTCTATTAATAGGAATTATAAGACAATTACATCACATGTAAATATTCCCATTGAAACACCATTGGATGTCATTAACACCAGTTAACTTAACACCTACTTCCAGGACGGACGAGCAAGGCATCGCGGTGAAGGTGTACGAGGGCGTGGTCACGACCCTGGAAATTGTGCTGCTGCTGGTGAAGATGTGGGTGTCCTGGATCTACGCCATGTACCAGCTGGTGGTGCCGCCCGTGCCGAAGAGCGTGGAGGGAGATATTATACTGGTAAGTTGTATACAGTGTATGAGACGTGGTGAGGGCCCTGAGGATAGTATTGGTGCTAGTGAAGATGTAAATGTCCTGGATCTCCGCCATGTACCATGGTGGTGCCGCACGTGCTGGTAAGTGGCATACCAACTAAAAAAAAATGTGTTTAAAATATGCCAACGACAGATTACTGAACTATATTTAAGGTACCCTAGGATGTAAGTAGGATTTTATGCCCTCCATGCAGGGAGAAAATCTTACATCCAGGCTGTCACTCCTGTGGCGGGGAGATCATCCCATTAGCGGGTTATACTCCCACACAAATTTCGCCTTACTGGAAGTGTGAGGGCTAAACAGCCCTGATGCAATTCAAGTCATATCTAAATAAGAAAAAAAAACACTTCCAGGCCAAGGCAAGATGTACAACTTTAGACAAGCCACGGGCGGTAATTTGTACACACATACCTGCGGTGACATTCACGAATTTAAAACCTTAGGTATGCACAATTTCCAAACTAGGTATTTCATTTCGTTGTGTAAAATAGTTATGCGAAAAGGAAGTACGTACAACGGCATTGTTTTACATTTTAAAGCCGAGATTACACGCTTGCCAAGCCTCGGCAAGCGTACAGGACGCAGTTATATGTAAGAGTGAGCACGATGTAGTTCCATCTCATTCTAACATATAAATGCGTCCTTTACGCTTGCCAAGGCTTGGCAAGCGTGTAATCTCGGCATAAAATATCATTATTTGTAAAAGAGGATTAGATAGTTCACAGTTCTACTACGTCTATGCAGAGTAAATGTATATAATTTTGAGCGAACCTTTTGTCATTGTGTATACTTAGAAAATTATCATAGTAATGTATGCAACTCTACCATTGTTATGTGACCTTGAACTCTTTGGAAATATGCTAATCATCATAAGACGTAAGACGTTGCTAATATCATAACAACATGCATGTAGGTACCCCTTTAAATACAGACTCGTAGTACCTATGTTTACGTGACCCTAGGCCGTTAGTGGGATTTCATGCCCTTGAGAAAATATCACTTCCTTGCCAAGGCAAGGCGGAAAACTAGACAAACCACGGTTGGTAATTCATAATGCCCCAAATCGCATATATATGGCACAAACAACAGAACTGTAATCCAGTGAATAAAGGGGTTTTACGTTACAAACGGTCCGATAGTTTTGAATTTTTGTTATGTTGTCTAGGATGGTTAGTGACTGTTTAAAATGCAAAATGCACAATTCCCCTCCTCCGCGTTTCCGCGATATTGAAAAAACCGGCAATTTCTGCAGATTATTGCGTATACCTTCGTTTAAGCCTCCCAAGCAGCACATTAGTGAATTTTGCAGCTTATCTTATAGCTTTAAGTTCTAAATGAGTGGTTTAACAGTGTTTGATACAACTTATAGCTTTAAATACAACTCAAAACTGTATATGAGTTCATCCTATTACTTGTAGTTGCATAGGAACGTCTTTTGTTTCTACTTTATTACTTATGGTGGGATAAAGTCGATTTTGCTACTTAAAGTTGCATGCAGGTTCAAATTGTTACTCAATAAGAAGCAATAGTGCTACGAGTATATAAGGCCTTAAAATCACTTATAAGCACCTTTTACATATAAGTGGGAACATACCCTTATTTGGAACTAAAAGTTCCAAATGACTAGTAGGTACAATAGCGAATTATATCACCAATAGTGGCTAAAGAGATAATTTTACGGCTCTTTTGGAATAAAAAAATATTGCAACTTTAAGGCCTAAGAAGTACCTTATTGCCACTCCAACGCATAAATAGGTCTCAATAGGAGGTTCTTGGAACCAAAAGCAGTTATTTTCACTTATTTCAAACCACTAACGAACTAAAAGTTCTATTATTGTTCCTATTTGCGCCTTTTCAAAATATATTTAATAGCTTGCTTGTTTAATAGTCTACAAAAGAGCAAATAATTACTATTGGTAATA
Organism: Apotomis capreana; assembly: GCA_947623375.1. Taxonomy (NCBI): domain Eukaryota; kingdom Metazoa; phylum Arthropoda; class Insecta; order Lepidoptera; family Tortricidae; genus Apotomis; species Apotomis capreana. Next base: position 4,868,633 of record OX392501.1, read on the forward strand.
TCATTCACTGCTTTGCCACTCGCAAGATACAAATAAGTGATTATTAGACTTGATAGTTCCAAATAAGGAACAAATAAGTGAAAATAAACACTGTAGGATCTTTTTTGTTCCGCCATGTTTACAAATGGAAGCCTATGAAAATTGATTATTTTAACCAGAATTTTATCACACTCACGCATAATCACAGATTTTTGATAGTTGTGACGATGTTACTTTAACATTGTACGTAACCTACAATCATTAGGTCAGGTTTTTAACAGTTTTATTTCTTATCGGTATCTATTCCTTATTTAATTTAGCACTCTCTTTTTTAATGTTCCTGATCAAATGAAAGGCGCGTCGAAATTTACAAAGAAAACATACTATAGTTTCAAAGTAACAAAAAATTCGCAAGAATTTCGTGCTTATTTCAATGCTTGTATAACGTAAAGTTTTAATCATTCACCAAACAGACGTATAAATCCAAAATGAATATGGCAGATCACGTATTACTTTTAATAAAACACAATTCGACAGTTGCCTCGCCACTCAAAGATAATTTTGGCGACTCATTTATCACTCATTGACTGAACTGAAATGTTTTCATTCGTTCACTGCGCATACCTTTTACCCTTAGTTCTAATTGCCACTTAAGGTAATTGTGAGATCTCTTATGGACGCATAACTTTCACCCATAGTTCTAATTACCACTTAAGGTAATTGTGAGATCTCTTATGGATTCTATTTAGCACCAAAAATAGGCTGCAATTTTTCTCCTTTTGGTTCTATACTGGTGGCATAAGGGTTCTTGCCACCTATATAGCACTTAGTCATGGTGGTAAATTTCACTTAAGCATCTAATTAGATATGATATACGAGCTATTTAGACCCAGTTGTGCTACTTGGGAGCTTTTAGCTAGAGAAAATTTACATTTTAAATGTTGTTTTCTAGTACTAGTTACAAAGATATGCACATTTATAAAAATTAAAAAAAAATGCATTTTCCAGACATGTATGTTCTAGCTAAAATGCTCCTAAACGGAGATGTAAGCAAAAATCTGAAGAAAGTGCCGGTTTTTTCAATATGGCGGCGGGCGTAGAGTGGGGGGAATTGTGCATTTTGTATTTTAAACACTCACTAACCATTTTAGACAATATATCAAAAATTCAAAACTACCGGACCGTTTGTAAGGTCACCCCTAGGACTTTAGTCTCTATTCACTGAACTACTGTGATCTGGGGCATTCACAAATTCATCCTTAGGTATGTAGGTAATGTACGTACTATTGTCAGGCATTAACATCGTTATCAGATGATTTTTATACAGCGTTTTCGTGGCAGTGTTTGGAATGTCTGTGGATGGAGCGACAGTGACGTCCGGAAGATTGGCATTTCAATAGGGGGTCGTTTGATGATTGGGTTAGTGCAGCGACCCTCCTCTCATTGTGGTGTCTCCTGGCGCGTTTCACGACTAACCTGAAACCAATTTCCATTGTGAGCTGTTAGAGACGCCCTCCATTTATTACGCTCGTTTGCCACAGTAATAAGGAACAGGGGTATTTGGAACAAAATGTTATTGTATTTTTACTCAGCTGCGCTACAGCAAAGACATACATAATATAGCAAAACTGTAAAAAATATAATGATTAATAAGTAATTAAAATTACATGTATGTACCTACATATATATTTTGAAAAGTCACCCTGTGACAAAGCATGTGATGCTGTTTTATGCAAATAAATGATTTATGAAAAAAAAGTCCGCATACAATTGTATTGATAATTCAATACATTAGTTAAATAACTACATGCCGAAGAGGACTTATAGATTTTAAATATGTATTTTTTTAATATTATGACAAATAACCTATTGATAATGTCAACTAACTTTTTAAAGTGAATAATACTTTTCCCTGAGTTCTAGATAGTAACATAGCTATTTTATGCTTTGATTGCGTGCAGTCGAAAATGAGTTGAAAAAAAAACAACAAAGTTAATTTCAATTAGTTTTTAAACAAAAAATATGATTTTTTAACTGTAGTTTTCAAATATACACCAATAATCCGCAATAGCCCTGTTCTAAGTAGTAACGGGTCGTTCTCAAAATATTTGCACCGCTGCGTTAATTTTGCATTTTTTTTTAAAGTTGCGATTTCTTCTTTTATTTTTCATAGGATCGCTAGAAATATATTCAGACAATTGATATCACGTCGAGGGAAGTAGTTAAATTTAATATCTTAGAAGATATAGGTGTTTGAAATTTTAGGTCGACAGGTGAAAGACATCGATGTCAGGTAAACGACATTTGTTACCAAGTTATCGACAATGGGTGCAGGTTTGCGACAAATATTTTCCAACTTGACTGAATTTGTTAGCAGGTTAACGACGACGGTTGCAGGTAAGTGACATTTTAAATAAAACCTACTTTGAACTGTCAAATAGTGCTTTTTTGATTGTTTTTGTTTTTCTTTTTTCCTTATGTCAGTAATTTGCATAAAAAAATCAAGCATTTAATTCTCATCTCATAGGACATTTCTCAGGAGGTTTTTTGAAGCCTGTACTATCCAGAAAGGTCATAACCCGCAAAAAGATGCAAAACTCAAGCCTACCCACGTGATTTTATAAATTTCTTATGAAGGTTCAACAGCGAATCATTTAAATAACGTTTCTGCATCCTAATGCTGCCTCTTTTGACATATTCTTTCTTACCCGCTGAGTAACCTACTGCTGTTTTCGTCATCTTCGAGGAATTCCTTCACATCTGATAACCAGAAAGCCTTCGGCTGCGTTAGGTGGGATAAGCTATGCGAGGTATTGTCTGAAGCTGCCAGCACATCTGGTAACACTTTATAAAGCCTTTACGAGTCTGGATACAGAATGGTGTCGGTAGGAGATGTCACATACAAGAACTTTAAGTTCCGGAAAGGTGTACGACAGGGATGCACAATATCCCAATACTATTTAACAGATATGGAGCCCTTGAAGGTACGTGGTTCACATCGCCTATTTTGCATCACCCGAAGCAGTGGCCCAACTTTTGGAATGACTCAAAACAACCAGCCTCAGAATGGGTCTCGATATTAATAAAAATAAGACCGAGCTGATGATAGTTGACCATTACTAGTCGACAAAGTAGTAACCTGCTTCAAGAGTTCGAAACTGTTGATCAGCTCCAGTACCTTGGCTCCATTGTCACAAATAGAGGCACATGGAAACCAGAGATTCACAGGCGAATCGGAATGGCCAAAACAGCGATGACCCAACGCGGCAAAATATGGAAAGATAGACACATCCCTAACCGGACTAACATGCACCTCGTCTGTGGACTTGTCTTCTCCATATCTGTTTATGGGGCAGAGACCTGGACACTCAAAGCCGCTGACAGGCAGAGGATTGATGCTTTCGAAATCTGGTGCGGGCGCCGCCTGCTAAGGATTCCTAAGACAGCTTGAAAGTAAAATGGAATACTCAAACTAAGCTACTTCGGTAATATATTGTTTTTATAACAACGAAACATGAGTTGAGACACGGCGAGTGACCGGTAAAACCTGGTTTTTAAATAATTTTGTATAAGTGTTTACATAATTGTCGTTCACCTGCCGTATGTGTCGTTCACCTGTTTTTATATAGACAAGTGATCGACATACAGGTGATGGACAAAATGACAGTTATGTCATCAAAACAAATAAAGTATTTCGTTGATGAACTGCATATTTATACACATAAAAGTAGACCATACTTTACGCGTTATAAATTAAAATGAATGCAATAGGACACACGTCAACCAAAATATGGAAGGCAGAATATAGACTACATACCCATTACAAACTCCCGCTCGCGTAAGTGTATGTATCATATTTTTTTAGTGCAGCACACTGACGACGTGTTACTCGGAACAGTGTTAGGTGGCAACTGAAGGTCTCGATTTAAGCGGGGTGAGGCAGGGGAAACGAAATAGTAGTCACACAATTGTAATGTTTGTCTCATGACAAGTGGACGACAAAAAATGGCGTGGACAAACTTAAATTGCAAATAATTCGCAAAATAAGCATAGTATTATTATTCGATATGGTAGTATTCAATCTTCATCATATATGAAAATAAAATGGAGTACTGAACTTAAGCTAAGTCGGTAATGTATATGTTTTTATTACAACGAAACATGAGTACCTCGCGTTGGGACACGGCAAGTGACCGACAAAACCTAGTTCCGAATCGTTTTTTTGTCTATTAATATACTTTACTTTTAATTAAAAGCATTTGGCCTCTATGTAAAAAGTGTCTTTAGATATGTGATGATAATTGAATATTTAAAATAATGCTGTGTAAAAAACTTCTTCTAAGACAAACCTGTTGACAGGTGGCGGTGCAAATATTTTGAGAACGACCCTAAACATTGATAATATGTTTAGAAACATATTTGATCATAGTAAAAAATGTCTAAAACAATCAGCATTTTTGAACAGATAAGGAGCCTTAAAACCAATAATACATCGCATGGTCAGTCTAAAAAGAGCTGAAGTACCTATTGAATTATATTTCTTTCTATTATTTCTAGATTACAGGCGCCGGCCACGGCATGGGCCGCGAGATGGCGCTGCGGTTCGGGAAGCTCGGCGGCGTGATAGTCTGCGTCGACATCAACGGGGCCGGCAACCAGGCAACCGTGGATGCCATCAAGGCGAACAAGGGGAAAGCTCACCGTTATGAGTAAGTTGGTATTAGAATAGAATATAATGGAATAGAATAGACTAGAATGGAATAAAATGGAATCGAATGGAATCGAATGGAATAGAATGGAATATAATGGAATAGAATGGAATAGAATGGAATAGAATGGAATAGAATGGAATTGAATGGAATAGAATGGAATAGAATGGAATAGAATGGAATATAGTGGAATAGAGTGGAATAGAGTGGAATAGAGTGGAATAGAGTGGAATAGAGTGGAATAGAGTGGAATAGAGTGGAATAGAGTGGAATAGAGTGGAATGGACTGGAATGGAGTGGAATGGAGTGGAATAGAGTGGAATAGAGTGGAATAGAGTGGAATAGAATGGAATAGAATGGAATAGAATGGAATAGAATGGAATAGAATGGAATAGAATGGAATAGAATGGAATAGAATGGAATAGAATGGAATAGAATGGAATAGAATGGAATAGAATGGAATAGAATGGAATAGAATGGAATAGAATGGAATAGAATGGAATAGAATGGAATAGAATGGAATAGAATGGAATAGAATGGAATAGAATGGAATAGAATGGAATAGAATGGAATAGAATGAATAGAATTAGCTAGCTGCATGACATGACACGCTCAAAGATCGCAGATTGCCCAGATGACTTTTGCAAAGATGTTTTTGCAGTTCCCATTATTTAAATACACCAAAAATTAAACACCATTTTTTGTAAAACTTCCTCAAATATAGGCGGATTTAAATTACTTACTAATTTTATTCGTTTGCCAATTAGTGTACGTTTATTATTTTTCTCCATAGTATTTTAAGCATTTTGTGATGACTTCACGATTGACTTGCAAAATATATAAAGAAGTCTGAATCGCCGCTAATAACGATCCTGACTGATCTCGATAATTCTACAGCAAACTCCCATTATATTTGCAAACACTTCAATGGTTCTAACGAGGAAGGATTATTTGATAAATATTTGTAAAATTTATTAGTTTGCGAGTGCGTGATAGACCAATAGTTGAACTAACATTACAAGAACATGAGATAATACATTCAAATATTTAGTGTTTGATGTATTTAGTGAAACGATCCAAAGGTCGGCGAACAGAAAATAACCTACAAAACAAATGTTTGATTTTATTCATAATTCTCAAAGATATCGTGTTTGGTGGGATTTTTATATGATCATTAAAAAATGGCTTTACGTAAGTTCGAATTCAACTCACACGCTGATCAATGATGAGGAAAGATTTTTATTTGCCATAGATCTTTTCATATCTTTGTCACAGCGTAATAAGCTTCAAGCCAGGAAGATTGGAAGCTAAGGTCTCTTTTATGGGTCACTCCGACAAAATAGTTTTCACATTTATGTCGCGGACAGTAGACTATTATGTTTCTTTTTAAATATTTAAATCAATTTATTAAAAGACAAAAACTTAGCAATAAACCTACCATAGCACAGGTTTCGTCCAATCACAAATACAGGTATCCTCCACAGGTTTCGTGTTTTTTGTTTCCAATATTTTCCTAGGCCAGTACCACAGATTAATATAATAGTTCTTCGACAGTACAGGCCAGTACTATGTAACACATTTTTTTATATAATGCTTCCAGATGTGACGTCACAGACAGTAAAGCCGTGGCCGAGATGGCGGATCGTGTGAGACGAGAAGTTGGTGACGTCACGATGCTGGTCAACAACGCTGGCATCATGCCCTGCAAGCCACTCTCGCAGCACAACGAAAAGGAAATCAGGTCCCTGTTTGAAGTTAACGTCATTGCGCATTTCTGGGTGAGTGATACAGTCCTCTTCAATATTGGTTTGAATAATGACGTAACCATGCTAGTCAAAGCCGGGATTATCTCATACCTTGCCAGTTTCTCACTTCAAATATATAAAAGCCATCTTGTGGCTACGTTACAGCGGGTTTAAAAATACAATTTGCCTTCATAAATTGTATTGTGAATTTCAGATGCTCCAAAACTTCTTGCCCTCAATGATGGAGAAGAACTACGGACACATCGTGGCCATGTCCTCAATGGCTGGCATGCTCGGTCTCCGCAACCTGGTCCCCTACTGCGCGTCCAAGTTCGCCGTGCGGGGCATGATGGAGGCTCTTCACGAGGAGCTGCGTGAAGACCCTCGCGACTTCAGTGGCGTAAGTATTGTATCTTATAAAAAACCACAGACATATTATGGCCATGTCTTCAATGGCTGGCCTGATCAGCCTCCACAACCACCAGGTAGGCAGTAGGGTTACTGTACAGACATGATGAAAATTCTCCACGAGCCACGAGGAGTTGCATGAAGATCCTCGCGACTTTAATAGCGTAAACCATTTATCTCATTTTTATACCACGTCAGTGGCAAAGAAGCTTGGATACGTACGGCCCACTTAAACCGTTACCGTAGTTTATGAACGCTTAGAAGCCACATGCAGGTTGCTAGCCCATTAAAAATCTGTAATATACTCCTTTGTAGTACCCCATAAAGTAGTCCCTCGGATGAATCTCGGCAGGGAGAAGCGTGGACCGTACCGATCGGACGCGTACCATTACGCATATATTTTTACGCGTACCATTACCACTGGTACAAATGGGGCTGGAGCTCCTCTCCTGCCTGTAACTGTGGGCATCCAGACCAGACCATCAACCACATCATTCTGGAATGCCCCTTTACTAAATACGCAGGCCATGTAGACGATTTTAAGATCCTATCAGAAGAAGCAGTCGCGTACCTGGGAAGGGCAAAATTCTAACTATAAATTATTTTTATTTATATTTATATTTTTATTTTAATATGTAATCCAGTGACTTCATACATGCCATACGATAAATAAAAATAAACGCATATATTTTGAAGTGCCAAGGTGGAAGGATGAAGACCCCGGTAGGATGCGGCCAGAACACAGTCAATTATACAAGCGGTAGAACACCCAAAATCAATAATTCGCGCGATACGACTTAGTTGAGATATTATTTTCTCAGTCGCTATCTTAACATTTGATTTTGCCAAATTGCCATCCTCAGATCAAGATGACGGTTATCTGCCCGTATATCGTGGACACGGGGCTCTGCAAGAACCCTAAGATCCGCTTCCCGTCCGTGATGAAGATTGTGTCGCCCGAGGAGGCGGCCGACAACATCGTCGACGCCGTCCGCAGGAACTACACCGAGATCACCATCCCGAGCTCGCTCTACTATGTCAACCAGGTTGGTGATGCATTCAATAGGATGGTTTAGTAAAAAAGAAACCAGCCATGTGCGAATCGGCACAACTCTTATCACATCTTAATGGCACTTAGTAATTACCCTTTGGGTACGGAACCCTAAAGAAATAGTATTTTATTATTTACTTGGTTTTTTTTTTATAAAATTTAAAAAAATATATATAATTTTTTTTTTTGTTAAACAAAAAATACGAAGATATGGTCCGTTAAAGTTACGCGTGTCGTCACGCCGTGCTAAGTTTTTAAGCTAGGCGTGACGTCACGTCACCCCGTTCTCCCGAACTTAAATGTGCTTTGTCTTTGTTATTTTTTGTTCGATTGACAAAAGAAAAAATGCGTGTCCCAAATTTTTTGATAACTTTACTGACGGATAATTATATTTTTTTTTACTCAGCATCCTATTCTTCTATATATTTTTTTGTAAAACCATTAACAAGATGACGGTGATCTGCCCGTATATCTTGGAATTACTCCAACATCACCATCTTTGTTTCTTTATTTTATGTTTTTGTTTTTGTGAATTTTTATTTCGCGTATTTTTGTGTTTTTTCAGTGCCACAATGTATGTTCAATTAATTTGTTTATGTTTTCCAGTTCCTGCGACCTCTGCCCAAAAGCGTACCTCTTCATATAAAAGACTTCTTGGACTCTGGCCTGGACGCCCAGTAACTAATTTAAGCGTTGATTAATTATATAATTAATTAAAAATTAATGTTTGTAGTTATAACCTCAACTTTGATAAATATTGATTTCATATATCATTCGATGATCCTTATCATGCCTTAATCGATAACTTATCGTGCCTTATAAAATACGTTTTAATATAGACTGAACTAAACATTTAAAGCGTTTTAAAATATATAATTAATCCCGTTAATATTAAAATTCGGTAATATACGTAAATTTATATTATGTTTCTTCCCAATAATAAATGACATGATAATAATTAATAGATATATCACTAATTGATCTAGTAAATAATACCGTATATTAAAATGTACGCGATGAATTATCTTAGCATGCACAAATTGACGTAAATATTTCACTGCTCAGTTATTATAATACTAATAGAAAAAGGTGTCTCTGACATAGAAAACACATTTATTCTATTGTCAGTCTTGGAATAAATATACCTAGAAAGCTAGTCAGCGCTTGAAAGCCAGGGGGGATATTCGACCAATTTTAGAGATATAATGGAGATCTCTCCTTTTCATCGCCATCCGTCACTTTTGACGTGTGCCTACTTGACAAGTGGCGATATCCCTAGAGCATCGCAACTTCGTCAATTCGGACGCGCAAAATTTTCGTTTCCTTTGTATGTGACGGCATAAATAACAGGCGCATACCTTAAATTTACCGCGTAGTACGTGAAATTAGTCCGTTACGTTTCGTTTAAAACAGAAATTTATATACATGAATAACATTTTTGACAATCATTATCGCCTTCGTATTTCCAAAATTGAGATGTGATATGTCACTTTTAAGCTCATCGCATTTAAATGACAGTTCAATGGCGATATAACTGTTATCTAATAGAGATTTGACGTTTGGCGATCACTCAAATGTCAATCTCGAATTAGGTCCCAGTTTTGGTTAGCCACCATCATCTGTCACAAATGTGAATAATAAGCGAAACGTCTCTATGTTTGGTTTGTAGACACGCACACATAAAACCAAAACCGGCTTCATCTTTCGCAAATCTGTTGTATGTAGACTTTTGTTCTAGGTGTAATTATTCTAAGTTGTCAGTATGAGATGCAAATAAGATGACAGGCTCATAATAAGCTATAAAAGCGTAAGCTGTAATTTTTTGAAATTAATTTAAGCGAAGTTACCAATTATGTGTATAGTGATGACGACTTTGAATAGATAGATGTAGGACATTTGAGACATTGACAATGACGGTGACATAGTAAGGAATAGTGTTAAACTAATTTTAAAATGAAAGCGCATCTAATATAACGTGTTCACGGGGTTTAAATATAATATATAGATATATATAAAAAAATATAATAACATGACAACAGTTTGTTTAAAATTTGTCCAGCCGTTTCGGCGTGATGCGAGGACAAAGGAAATTATTAAAACAGATGGCACCAGAGTGGCATGGCGCCGCTCGCCGCGCGCTCATAAAAAACAAATGACGATCCCATGCTATTAAGATTTTATCTGAAATCATAACCACTCTCCATAGAAAGCTGATTTTCAATACAAATCTATAATTTTATAATAGTAAAGATGCGTCAAATTTTGTTGAAAATGACGAAATGTATTTGGGCCAATTCTTATTTTTTTGTCGATTTCTTTTCTTTCTCAGATTTCAATAAAATTCGGTAAGATGGTAAAGTTGCTTCTTCTGACCATGGTAATTTTACGATATACGAGTATTCTACAACATTTTCTCCACTGAGTTACACAAGATGCATTACCGTGATTGGCCCATGGGCCAATTTTTATTTTGCTGTCGGTTTATTTATTTTTCATTGTGAGCTTCTCATCTTGTTCTAAATTTTAGTACAAAACGAAATTTAGTTAAAAAAAAAACATATTTTTTTTTGTAAGTAACTCAATGGAAAATGTTGTAGGACATAGCGTGAAATTGGGCTTACCTTGTGCAACTTTACCAACTCACCAAATATGATTAATATCTGAGAAAAAAAAAATCGGCAACCAAATAAAAATTCGCCCATTTAGAGGCGCATTTGTTTTTTCAGTTAAACGGTCTAAAAGTCGAAAATCTTGATAAATTAATTCTTTAGAAGAAACAGGTATTTGAATTATATTTAGTTAATTAGGAAACGGCATTTAGTATAAAGAATGGGCCCATTATTGTAAGTAGATATTTAGTTTTAAGAATATCTGTTTGAATTTGAATTTGAATTTGAATTTGAATTTGAATTTGAGAGCGAGACGGGTGATATGATTCAGTGCCTTCATATATTTATGTACATTTTTATAATATTATATGTTCAGTCCATTTTTGAAATAAAAAAATATACCAGCACATGATGTAACAGTGTTAAATAAATATATGTATTAACTATCATCACAATTACCATATTATGTAAAGCGGATTAAGTTTGTATGTATATGTAAGAAACTTAAGGTACTAGTATTTCCTTTTGCAAGCGAAATGGATGAAACATTTTCAGAATCTGTAAAATAAATATTGCTTCTTGTTTAAGAATGTGCGTGCTCAAAAAGTGCGTTTTGAAACATTAAAAGACGTCGTAAAATAGAAAATTGAATTTTATTGTATCTTTTATCGCACTGCTCACACGAACTTGGCAATCCTTAAGTTTTTTACCTATACGGAGAATAATTATGGCTTTAATAACTTAAGACGATTTTAAAACAACTTGAAATTTACGGGAAAATAAAGATGGCACATGTAATTATGGATTTTAATAAACAAGTAGACTTTATTTTTTTTATAATAAAACAATTATGTTTGAAAACGAACATTGTAAACAATTTAAGCGTGCAATAATAGGTATATGTAAGATTTTTTTATAATGTGCCATGAATATTTTATCACTTAACCCTTGGTATGTAAAAGCTCTGATCAGTGCAAAGTAATTAAAAGCCTAAATATATAGGCTTAGCTTAGGATGTAAACATATCACTGAGCTTCAATTTAATTGCCTAATTTTTGACATAACATACGAAGGGTTAATCACCTTTTATAAGATGTGACATAATATTATGACGTAACCTATCTTCTTTATTTTTTGTTGTGAGTTGATCTGTGTTGACATTTTATTATAAATTTAGTTTACAAGTGATAATGTTAACATTAGCTCTTAAAAACAATTGAATACACGTTTTGATTGGGACATTGTTTTTTTTTAATAATAAAGTAATTCCTAATCTCCTCTCTAAAAAATCATAACCCTCTTATTCTCCATTTCAATCTATTAAAAAGTATCTTATAACCACCTGCGGATATCCATGTACCAAAAATATATGTATTTGTCCAGCCGCTTCGGCGTGATGATGCCGCGAATACACACAAACAAAAAAGTTCTCAACGATTTACTGTCATTAAGTACAAAAAGAAATTCGTCCACAGGGAATTATACGTCAAATCGGAAAAAATGCCAATTTGAAATATACCTATAAGGAAAATCGTCCATCCGGAATATTGTCCAAAATAGAATCATGTCCTCTGGTAAAGTTGTCAAAATTGACATAGACCGAAAGGAATAATAACCATTTGTATTTATGTCCACTAGGAAGTATTACCGTTTGTAAATACGTGCAAATAGAAAGTATGTCCATTTGTATTTACGTCAACTCGGAAATATTTTACCATTTGCAAATACGTTCCACGTGAAAAATTTACATGCCATAATCGTCCTAAATAACTAGGTACCTCTTTGTAGGAAATATAACTAGGTACAGGTACGGAAGTTGGTACTAATTATCTCATATATTTTTCGAGCTTGTACATAGATCGTAGCGCCAGTATATTAATATATAGCTTGACAACTTTAACAGTAATAGGGTCCCGTTTTTACCCTTCGGGTACGGAACCCTAAAAATGGTCGGAATTGAATGATATAATTATCATCATCATCATCATATCAGCCTATAGACGTCCACTGCTGGACAAAGGCCTCCCCCAAAGTTCTCGGAGAGAGAGAGAGAGAGAGAGAGATATAATTATATTATTAAATAAATATGCTTAACGTGCAGTCATAAATGTTTATATTGCGATAAAATGCAATTTTTTTGAAACCACTGGCCATCTAGTGAGGAATAGGAGAACTGACTCTGACATTATTCTTCACAGTATACTAAACGTGCTGAGTAGCCGAACTAATTATAAACGTCAATTATAATGCTAGATCCATATAATCGTTTATACACGCCGCGCGCCAAAGACAATATGTAATACGTAGAAGTATGTATAGGTACGGAACGAAAATTCACAATATATAAATGTACATTTTATTTTACTCATGCTATATGGATTAGAGCGGGACGATGATACAATAATTCCTGCAATTTGATATGCGTCTTGATTATTTATTATTACTACTGGTGTTTAAGACATTTCGAGCATTCCGTAAGGTGCGTCCGGGTATTTAGCCTGTCTCACAATATACAGGTACGTTCACAATATACGTAAGCTTTAAGATTGGGATTCGGATTTGGGTGAAATGGGAGAAGTTCTTATCTCGATCACATATGTGCGAGTGAGATAGGTATTAAACTCGAATCATATCGTCAGCTCACGCACTGTACAAGATTAACTGGTACCGAAAGTAGGTATGTAAAGTAGGTAGGTACCTGATGGCCAAGAAGGTATCTATCATACATCTACTACAGCAGGTAGTGAGTGTCCAGAGTTTCAGAGATACTATTTTGCCCTAAACGTGAAATAATGAAAAATAATAACAACGTGAAATAATAACGTGTAATTAAACGAAAGGTCGTAGTAGTAGATATATGTTTCTTCATTCATCATCATTTTCTTTTATGTAGATAATAATATATGAAGTAATTCACCGCGGCGCGGGCGGGGTCGTCATAGCTTCATCATACATATATTGTACTTTTATGACATAACTGATTTCCTGCATCCATGCCCCACCGCCGTCGCTGCGTGATAATGTAGTAAGCTATAGTATCTGTAGGTACTTATTGTAGTAATTTACGTCACCCTAGGCCGTAAGAGGGACTTTCTACCCGCTGCGCGGGGAGAAAATCTCGCTTCCTGTCCTGGCCAAGGCAAGAGGCAAGGCGTAAAATTTTAGATAAACCATGGGCGGTAATTCGTAAAGCCCCAGATCGCATATTTATGGCCCTCACCTTTGGTTTGCGCCACAAATACCTGCGATCTGGGCCATTCACGAATTCAACGCCCTAGCTATGTATTGTACTATTAAAATATGGGTGTAGATAAAATAATAACACGGTATTTGAGTTATAATAGTATATTTATTTCAAGGTATACACTTTTGAATATCTTTATAATCACTGTCCTATAACATTTACACGACCTATTTAAAGCCTATTTTGGCTACATTTACAACCAACTGGTCATATAAACCCTCTCATTTTGGTCTTGAATCTATATCCATACCTATACCCATCGTAGTGGGATACTGTCGCTACCACAGACCATAAGGTCGCTACATAGCTTTATATTTGCCTAATAGGAAAGTTATTCACAAGTGAAACGTCAAGGAATAACAGCACATTTACAGTATGCAGCCAAAAAAAAATAGGATACGACACATTTTTTTTTTCAAAATCAACAGGGATTGAAAAACACTTTTAGCAGTTTTAATTACAAATATTATGATCATCGAATTTTCGACGTCTCTTAACGACGTACCTAGGCGTGCGTGGCGCAATTTTCCGATGTCGTGATATGGTGACTGTGGCGGTCAAAGGGTAAAGCAAGTATTATCAAGTCGATTTTGTACGCAATTAATGTAATACACACTTATCACTCTACTGTTATGTTACTTATTGCCTTTAAGGACATAGGTATATGCTTATTATATCTAACCATTCATTAAAATAGAACAGTTAATTTTTGTGTAAATAATTCGTCTTCCGAAAATTAAGGTGCTACCGTGGATTATTTCCATTCGGGAGGTAACATTGATTATTACTTTTTAAACCATAGGTGAGTTCTTTTGAATGCGCTTATAAAAATATATTATTTAGTTAAGCGTCCTCGACAGAAATACATTAAGACGTTGTCGAGAACGGCACATCTATAACTCGGTAGCCTTACGGCTGTAACCCCTCCTCTCCTCCAGCCCTATTTCCGACGCAGACGACACTCCAAATTACTCCTGTGGCGCAGAGATAATCACATTAGCGGGGTTACTCCCACACAAAGTCCGACTACTGGTAGCAAAGACTAACCACGGACTAAAAAAAAGGCTGTGCCCGACATCGTGGTGTTAGGCTGTAGGCAGGCGCACTGCCCCAGCGCCTATCGTGTGTGTGCTGCCGTGCACGGGCACTCGTACCAGCAGATGTGTACCTAGCTTGACAACGTCATCTGGAGGTCAGTCTGTGTGTTATAGGTCTGGCTTCTCGCTGAGGGTGCACCAGCTGCAGTCCCACCACTACCTGCACTTCAGCTTGTTTGTGGTGCGCGTGCCGCGGCCGCTGCAGGACACCATCGAAAGTGCAGATATCTGGCCGAAGAGTGTCGTGTTTCGGCAGTTCCGGGGAAATCTGCTGTATTCTACACCAGATCAGATGACGCAACGGAGCCACGCCATTGGGTCGCCTAAGTGTAACTAGTTTTAAGTGTTTGTTTTTGTGTAATGCTGTGTAACTTATTTGAATAACAAATAGATGATGTAGCTTGATTCAAGATCGCGTGGTAGACAATGTATTCTGCCGTGCTAAGGTAAACGGCGACATTTTTCTATGGAGCTCCATACTCGTACAAGAATTTATCGCGGTGGCCGTCCCCGCCGGCAGAGGCGACGGTGTGAACTACTATCACCGTCAATGTCAAGGTAAAAGATGCAGATTAAATTTGCAGATGATTGGGGCACCAACACCATTGTATTTAGTGCACGTTCCTTATATTATCATTCTCATAATTGTACACTCAAGCATCTCAGAGGCAGACAAATTTTGTGTTCCTTTTGCTCATCTTTTACATGGCAGGAACAGAGAGAAAGACGCCTGGAGATTGTGCTGAAAAGAGACAGATATGTGCTTAACACAGATTACAGACAGAAGACATTGATTCTTAAATCTACGGTTATTTTATACCCGTTTTATTATATATACTTACATAATAACATTCCCAAGTTCCTATGCTAAGCCGTGTTTTTGACAAAAATAATCATGGTGATCTCAGTTTAAACATATTGATTGAAAGTGCACCGTGAACAATATATTTTGAATAACTCAACTCTTATTTTGAAAGTTACCCCATCCAATATTCCACTGATAAATCTGAAAGGTATGAAACTATGCTTAAAACGCACCCCAATATGGTCTAGTGCCCACCCCAGGATTTTTGCTTGTACTAAAACAGACCTTACCTACAAAAAAGAAACGTGCCAAAATTCATTTTTTACACAAAAAACTTATTTTGGTTTGAATAAGTTATTTCAGTTATATTTTCTTATAGTAGAGTTGCTAAGCCGCGAAATTGTGCGCATCGGGTTACAAGCATGAAATTTCTACCACACATAGAACGTTCCACGGTGATTATTTTCAGATGTGGAGGGAAGTCAGATTCGTCCCCTGTGTGGTGGGAGAGCGGGGTGAAGATGAGCTTTTTCTTTTTTTTATTTCTGATCAGTTAAGGCTATTAGGGCTTGTGCGACATCGTTTTCGTGTAAAATAGATATCAGCTATTAATTTTTAATGTTATTTAAGAATAGTTTCATATAAAAATTTTGGGTTTATTGCCGAAAAGGTAAAAATCACAACAAGTTTTTTTTATTCAGAACGATAAATTAGTTATCTATTCCGAATATTTACAATTTAAAAAAATATAGATAAACAGCAAATTTAATGTTGTTTTTAAAAATGTATATATATTGGGCACATCTGATACAAAAAGTACCTTGAAAAAAATGTTGATGTTAAGCCTAGCCTGCGTGTTACATTTTGCTAAGTCGCGAAATTGTGTACATCGGGATACAACCACCAAATTTCTACCACAGATAGAGTATTCTGCGGTGATTATTTTCAGATGTAGAAGGAAGTCAGATTCGTCCCCTGTGCGGCGGGAAAGCGGGGTGAATAGGACAAAGGAGTCCTCTTTTTCTTTTTATATTACTGATCAGGTAACGCTAGTAGGACTTGTGTCGTATCGTTTTCGTGTAAAACAGATATCAAGAATTCATTTTTCATGTTATTTATTCATACTACCATATAAAAATATGGTTGTATTTCCGAAATTGTAAAAATCACAACAAGTTTTTTTTATTCAGGGAGATAAATTAGTTATATTTCCCGAATATTTACAACTAAAAAAAATATTGCAAAATAGAAAATTTAATCTTGTTTCTAAAAATATATAAATATTGAGCACTCTTCATACAAACAGTAACTTAAATAAATTGTTGAAGTTGAGATTAGCCCGCGTGCTCGTGATACATTAGAAAAAAAAAAATTGTTTTAATTACATTAATTTGTTTTTCTAGGACGTATATAGTAAATATTATATGTAAAAGCATGTTAATAATCATTATTTAATGTATTTAATGAAGCTAAATAGGATGCGTTCGGAGATTTACGTTGGTTACGCCGACGTAAAGATATATTTTCAGCTACTGTTTGTATGAAAAGTGCCC
This sequence comes from Apotomis capreana, assembly GCA_947623375.1. NCBI lineage: Eukaryota > Metazoa > Arthropoda > Insecta > Lepidoptera > Tortricidae > Apotomis > Apotomis capreana. The sequence goes on from OX392501.1 coordinate 4,885,833, forward strand.
AACATGAATATATTTTTAGAAACCAGATTAAATGAACTTTTTGAAATAATAATAATAATTTGAAAATGTTCACGAGATTGAACTAATTTACCTCACTGAATAAAAAAACTTGTTGTGATTTTTACCTTTTCGGCCATTACACCCATATTTTTATATAGAACTATACGAAAATAACATAAAAAATGAATTTCTGATATTTGTTTTATACGGAAACGATACCAAACACGTTCTGGTAGACTTAACTGACCAGCAATAAAGAAAGAAAAAAGGGATACTTGGCCGTATTCACTCCGCTCTCCCGCCTCACAGGGGACGAATCTGACTTCCCTCCACATCTGAAAATAATCACCATGGAACACTCTATCTGTGGTAGAAATTTCATGCTTGTAACCCGATGCGCACAATTATGTTAGAAAACAGCGGACTAACAACTCTACTATTACCATTTGATTTGAAAAACAGCGAATCTTTTGTGCGCGAAAACAATAATAAAAGCGTAAATACCTCCTAACTTGGAAATGTTATTATTTTGCTATGCACGTCTTTCTACATATATAATTAAGTTATTAGCTAACGCTCTTTGCCTTTTTTGTATAATTTTTGTTTGGCGAGCTTTGTTATTTATTAATTTAAGTACGGACCAACATCTGCGCCATTTTAGGACAAGATATCCTTTTACTTCTTAACTAACGAGTCATTGTGTTTGTCCCCCGTAAGCCAGAGTCCGATAATATATTTCTAGCACTGACCAGAATTTGGTTTTATTGCCATCCACTGATTATGGTATCAAAGGGTCTGTGGGTCTTGTGAAATCAGGTATAATAAGTTACATATAAACTAGGAGCAAAAAGCCATAAGTTCAGGCATAAGGCCAGGGTTCGTAAAATGCAAGCAAAATTGAAGTGTCGTCATGGTAGTCAGTCATTTGGTGTTTCAATCGATTTTGCTAGTATTTTACGATCCCTCCCCGTGTATCACAACTTTACTATGCTTCGCGACTTCACTCACGCGACATATTGTCACCTGTCACTTTGTCACAGTACTGCAGAGAAAGAGAAAGGTAATATATCTCGCGCGAGGAAGAGTCGCGTATCACAGTTGTGCTAGGTCATAAATCTATTGAAAGATTCGAGCATTTCATCTTCAGCCTGTATCAGTCCACTGCTGGACATAGACCACTTCCAAGGCCCGTCATAGACTCCAGTCACCCACTACCCTGCGAATGTCGTCGCTCCACCGTGTTACTGGGCACCCTACACTACGTTTACCGATTCGCGCTCCTTTGCTGCTAGGTTATATGTGACTGTAGCCTTTTTCACTAGATTCACAGTACCCTGAAAATTAATAGGCATACCTAGTAAGACGGCCGTACAAATTAATTATCTTGCCATGTGTCAGCCACATGGCTATACTTTGACATGATATGGGCGACGTGGCGAACCTAATATGGAAACTTACGCGATTGATTCATTTAAATTAGTAGGTAATAGTATCGCGGAAACTAAAGATAATATTTTGATATGTTCTACTTCTACACAATAATCAAACTCGATTTCAGTAGTCAACTAATATTTCTGACTAGAACAGCCAAGAATGTTCACCACGGACTCAACAATGACCCAAACTACTTACTTAACGACTAATAAGTTAAGTATTTTTACTCTGACATGTCACGCATTTGATGGAGGAATAATCGCGTTCTCTTTTATATTAACTTACAGATACTATGCGAATGCGTTGAATCATACGTTAAATCAAAAGTATTCTCAGATTTATACCAAAAGTCTTACATACACAAAACAAACAACAGTAGTAACCACACTTAGGGTCAGTCAGCGAAATATCGAAAAGTACTAACAGATGTTATTCTACTAACGCCATCTTACTCATATAAGCAACTATAGTTGGCAAAAGTATAATAATAACATATGTATAGCCTACCAAGCGTCGGTCCAGCCCAGGGATAGTGACACTCCAAACAGCTTTCATATGGCAATAATGTGCATACGTCATAATATTTGCACTAAACGTCAATAGCAATTTGTCAAGGATTTGTCATTAACCAAATTCAAAACATTGTTTACTGGAATGCTGCTCAATACTTCGTTCTTCTTGCGGAGTACTAATACTAAATCCTATTGAAAAAACTTGCCTTTCATCACTCTACATAGTTTTAGCTTTATTATGTAAAAAATGCTTGGAATTTGCGGAATATTTAGTCATGTTTCCTCTTTGTTTACATCAGTGACATTCACCGACTTTCAACTTCCGTTACCAATAATTTGTCGCTGCCAGTAAAATAAATTAGTACCACTAAAAATACGCAAGATGGCGTGGGCTGTAAAACCCCTGTTGGCCCCTATTGGGCTAAGATACATTTCGATATGGTAGGTGTGCTTGCCTGGCCCTGGCGTACTTGTTTCGACTGACCTTGATAGCAGAAGAAATTGTTCGGTAACCCGAAATAACCATGAATAACATTATCATTATCACGAAAAACGACACAGCTTTAAGCATACAAAGTTTCATAACCTCAATCATAATAACATAATGTCTTAAATAATTGATATTCAGGAAAACAATTTACAAACACATTTTAAGGTCCTAAGTTTACAATTCAATATTATTAAAGCTATACAAACTTATTAGGTATACATAGCATTAAATGCTTGCTATATTACACTACATTATTTTGAAACTTAGCCTCAGCGAGATTTTCATTTTATAATACTTACATTTATTTCACTTATTATTTACTTAATCATTTTTTTAGCAATAAGTGTACTAGACATAAAGATTGGTAGCAACATTAGATAGGTAAATAGTCGCTACATGATCATGTTCATTAAACCACAAACATATTATAACAATTATTTAGTAATTGACTTCACTTTGTTATCGTCTTGCATTACTATCACACATTGGTAAATATTCAACATTGCAATGAAAATTATAGAGATGTAATTGAGCATCACTAAAGGGGGGTTCATCATTCATCATCAGTGATCGTAAAATGCGAGAAAAATCGATTGAAATGACGTATGGCATACTTGCCGATGCTTCCATGAAATTTGCTCGCATTTTACGAACCCTGTTCATCATTAAAAACTTTCCCGGAGATGTGTATATTGTATATCTTTTTCTCGGAAATCAGAATCTGCAAGTCATCACCATTACCTTCACCTCCTTTCTCCAAAGAGTGCCGACATGACCGGTTCTGCGCCATGCACACCCAGTGGTTTTCGGCAACCTTTATCAGATCATTAGCCTATTTTATGGAGGGTCTAGTCAAGCTGCGTCTGTCAGAGATCATCGGTTCTACAACTAATGTGCCCTGCCCTTTGCAATTATTTAACTTGGTTTCTAATTACATAAAAGCAATAAGTATAGAGATGTTCAATATTTTTATAATGGGCACATCGGTACTATTGTTCCGATGTACCCACTAATTTACTTTTGTACTGTATTCAGTACTTAGTCAACCACATACTGACGCATCAACGATAATCATCACATACCATCCCTAAAGAGCCTTATCACACTTGCGAGTTGCGAGCGTGTTTTCTATACAAATAAGCGTCGCGGCGAACTCGCTGCGTGTTCGCCTTCATACAAAATTCGCTTGCAAATCGCAAGTGTGATAAGGCCCTTAGGGTTTACAGTAAACGATTTGTATGGAGAATAGTAGACTGAGATAATCGTTTGAGCTGTGCTGTCGTTAGCGAGTACGGTCAGGTTAACTCAAGGTAAGGGTGGTGAACCGTTTGCTCGTTTGTGCTATCTGCTATCTGTTGGTAAGCGTTTATTTTTACGCTCCTCACGCCGAAGACGAACGGCTAGACGGACTTTTACCATTGTTTGTACGAACAGGGATAGCTGGACAAGCTGGTTCTTGGGAAATTGTATAAAATTCTACAATAAAATTCCAAAACAGATTATCGAACTTACCGATCGTCAATCTAAATTAGTGGTGAAACAAAAACTCAAATCAAAAGCTTATTATAAGGAAAGTGATTATATCATGGATAGGGATGTTTGGCAGTGATAACATCCTTCACGTCACGAGTAGGTACCTAATCTATCGCATCCAGAAAACACAAAATATACGTAACCCTCTCACTGTAAAAAATAATGTAATTTGAATTTTACGTATAAAATATACGTACTGTTTTGCAAAACAGCTGACATTCATAAGTGCATTGTAATTATGCCTAAATTGAAAAATAAACTACTTTGACTTTGACTTTGACATCCAAAGATAGGTTATAGGATAATGTTTACCCCACTATGGTAAATAGAAACGTTTAACACATGATTTTGAATGCTAGTAATAAAATAAAAACGTTGCACCTCATCTCAAAGTTCCTCGTGAAATTTTGTTTTAGTCCTGTGCTATAATAAAAACTTCAATGCATATTCTAGAAAAATAAAATGTACCTACAAGTCTAGAATTTTCCATAAATTGTAATAGTTATACCAACGTTTGATAATTATACAAAGTTCTTACTAACAATATACGTATCCTAGATGAAACAAGTGAAACATTGAACTACCTATTTTTACGTTTTTAAACAGACAGTTGTTTTCTAATAAAATACTTATGCACGCAAGTTAATTATCACCTTAGAATATTTATTTTTATTCGAAACGTTTTTACATTGTATTTTACCTACTAATCATTATTTTCAACTAATTTCTACGTGAAAATCTTAGTTGGTATTTGTTTAATACAATAATGCAATATATTTTTAAGTTATAAAATTTGCTGAGCTTGGTTGTTTGTTGAATAGTTGTGGGGTTTCTATAAAATAAATAAAAATAGAATATCGCTCAATAGTAAGTAAACTATAAAAATAACAGAAATTATTCAATAATGACAGTTGTCATATTTAAAGTAATTTAAGTAATACGTAGTATACTTATTTTAGAAGAGATCAGATGACTATAATATGCATTAGAAAATTGGGGTTAGTCTTTCCTATTAGAGGAAAAAACGCGTAATAAAATAATAGAACCAAATGGCACCTAACTCCCAAATTACTAGCCATTAATAAATAACTGTGCCTGATGAAATTGGGCCCTACAGATGCAAATATCATGGTTTTCATTCGATAGTATAGATAAGCAATTCTTTTTTCATTTTATGTTGAAAGAAAAAGTCTATTTCTGGAAGCGCGTAGACAACAGACTAGCTCTTTAAAATGAGCGCCGACCGACAAAAATATACGCTACGATTTTTTTTTATTTTAGCCTTAGAATATGTCGATGTCCTTCAAATGCTGGTAATTACGATCCCAGTAGCCCCCGTTGTACAGCCAGTCCTCCTGTTTGGTGTACGGGTTTGTACCTTGACTGAACCACCTGGAAAGACAAATACATAATACGTAAAAAACTTAAGCAAGGCTGGCTGTCTGGTGTGAATAATTGAAAAAAAAAATACCTAACCTAACTTACAAAAATAATAACTTGGCAGCTACATTAAAGTTGGCATCGATTGGGTATCAATGCCAAATTATTATTTAGCTGCCAAGTCAATTATTTTAGATGCAATATATGTCATTATAGGTAGATGCCAAGTAATTATTTTAATGCTTTTATAGCCTGACATCTGGCCTGTGACAGCCGACCACTGGCTGAATACAACTGAATCGTCATACCCAATAAGAAGATGGCGGTTTTACAAGAGATAATGTTGCATATGCTATGATTACCTGGGCTGCCAACCATCTAGAGAATTCTTCAGCGCCTAGCCGTCCTCTGTTCTTCGAAAATACAGAGTATTTTCAGTGGCCTCCATGCTCCAATAGCCTAACTAACATCTGAGCCCAACTGTCTTCAGCTGGGGTCAACTGATCTTCATACCCAATAAGAATAGGGTACTATTTAAACAGGCTTCTTTTTAATAGCAATTATTCGCCTCAGAAAATATAAGTTACCTTCTAAATTACTAAGTCAGCCACAACCAACGCGCGTCTGAATAATAATATCTCAGCCACTAGTTATCTTCTTTGTAAGCCACTGTAATTGTAACTTAGCATGGTGATTATTTTTTAGCATCTAAATTTGAGCCATGCATTCAAATAGCAAACTTCTAAAATATTATTATATGACACCAAAATAGTAACTCTATTAGCTTCTAATTTTATAACTTAGTATGTTTAAAATGTAAGTCATCCTACATTAATCGATCGTAAAATTTACCTAAACTTGTCATCAAATAGTATATTAAAGCCACTATTATTACATATGAACTATTGAGGAGAGAACAAAACAAAATACTTAAATCTCATTTTAGGTTAGGGTCGCAGTTCAACCTAACCTCCTCGCTTCGCTCGTCGTCGTACCTAACCTAAGCCAAGTCGGACTTGCCTTAGAACTAGATTAATGGGTTACGTACCGTTATGAAATATGTTTTTTTTTTTTTTTTTTTTCTTTTAAGGGTCGCAGTTGAACCTAACACTCGTCCTCGCTTCGCTCGTCGTCGTACCTAACCTAAGCCAAGTTGGACCTGCCTTAGATAGAACTATTGAGGAGAGAGCAAAACAAAATACTTAAATTTTATTTTTGGTTATTGTCGCAGTTCAACCTAACACTCCTCGCTTCGCTCGTCGTCGTACCTAACCTAAGCCAAGTCGGACCTGCCTTAGAACTAGATTTAATGGGTTACGTACCGTTATGAAATATGTTTTTTTTTTTTTTTTTTTTAAGGGTCGCAGTTGAACCTAACACTCCTCCTCGCTTCGCTCGTCGTCGTACCTAACCTAAGCCAAGTTGGACCTAAACTGAGAACTAGATTAGAGAGAACGCAGATGAACCTATTGCAATATGATCGAACGAATGACAATAAACAAACACGGGCGGGTGGGTCGGTACAAGAATCGAATGGCGCTCTCTGATTGGTGCAAATGGCCGTGGCTGTCATGGCGCGCACTCGCGCCAAATCGTTCCTACAGTGGCTATTTTCATGATAAAAGAATATGAAGTATTATTTTAGATGTTAAGTTATAATATATGATGCTGTCTATTGAAGCTCGAATATATAATTTTTGAGGATCTTGTATTGAAGCTGTAAAACGAAAAATGATGATGAGTTGCAAATTCCGTGGCTGTTAGTAAATTAGATGGCAATGTATAAATCAGAAGGACAAGTAATTATAATTGTTGATTATGACTTGATGGTTTCTTTAACATTTTTAGATGGCGTTGTAAAGAAGATGAATTAGTTTATTAGAGGCTATCTCATATTCCCGATGCTTAGTTATTAAATGAGAAGTTCGACCAAGTGGCCAAAAAATAAAATTGCGGCCGGATTTATTATTTCTTATAAGAATATGACGGTATAATAGTTTTTTTATGATATGCTCGCCTGGCTTGCCAACTATCTGGAGACTTCTTCAGCGCTTTTCTGGCCGTCCTCTGCTTCTCCTCCAGCCGAGTTTTCTCAGCGGCAGCAGCGTCGATGTCCCCCTGCTCCAATAACCTGACATCTGGCCGAAGACGGCTATCCGTGGGGCATAACTGGCCCTTCATATCGCGCTCCAACTCGTTCAGGGACATGGCGAATTCGGTGAACTGGTAGTACTGGAAAACAATATTTAAGAAAATTGATCATAAGATTGAAATGCAGAAAAAAACCGAGTGGGTCATGCAAGACTGGCTGAAAGCAGACTGGGAGGAAACCCAGAATAATCCCGTTAATAGGGTGGAGCATACTCAGAATGTTTGCCGCGAAGTGGGACACCCAAATCGGCAACCGAAGGTTATAGGTATTTATAGTAAATTTTGGTAAGTGTATCAATTGGGAGAAATTACCTGAGCGCTGTTAGTTGGTCGACTTCGTGCTTCCCACAGCGTTGTGGAGCCTGGTATATCTATGTTGTACGTCTCGTCTCCCTTGGGAACATCTTCGGAGTCGCCTTCATCAGGCTGAAACATTTATTTAAAAAAAATCTTACATTGAACGGGCTTAGTCTGACCACAAAGAATAGAAAGTTCCTGAACTTTCTATTCTTTGTGGTCAGACTCGGCGACACAACCTATAAAAGTTCAATCTCGTTATAAGAAAAGGAGAAATGGAGAAGCGTGTCGATGGCGGCAATCATAATTCCCTTGCCCTTATTCCATGTATTTGGGGTCGGCGCAGCATGTTTCTTTCTCCATTATTCCCAATTAGTCAAAGCAAACGACATCCCGGTTCACCTGGAGAGCCATGCAGGCCTTAGATCATCACAACTCTCGGGCATGAGATTACGGATGAGAAACTATATTGAGATTACGAATATCAAGATATCACTTACGTCCTGTATAGACATGGAGCGTAGCGCGCCCACTTTGAAGCTGTTGAGCTTGGCGAGCACCTTCTTCGGCGTGTGCGCCGGCGTGGCGCTGGCCTCCTCGCCGCGCTCGCGCGCCCACTGCTCGTACGCAGACGCGCTGCACACCTTGATGAACTCCGTCCACTTTCCATAGAGGAAGCGGATTTTCTTTTTGCTAAAAAAATATGATTTGATATATATGTCTAGTTGCTATTTTTATCTTAATCCGAGGACTAGTATGTCAGATTTTATGGCATTTAATTATGATTATAATCATACGTGTGATACTATCGTGCTCGACGGGTTAAATGCTTGCCGTATTAGATCAGTATCACAATAAGACATTGCTTTCAATTTATAACGGTTCACGAAATTTTCGTTTGGCCGAAAGTTATTTTAAAGTTATGAAAAATTCATTGAAGTATCGTCTTCGGTCGTCACGTACGTCATACGTCATTTCAATTGATTTTGCTCGCATACTACGATCCCTGGTGATAAGTAAGTAATTAATCGATCTCAATCAAAACAGCCTCCCTGCGAATATGCTTTAGGGCCAAATGTTTCAATAAGCCGCCATATCCTATATGATATGACATACTTACCTGGGAGCTGTGGCTGTACTAGACTGCTTATTCTGAGACTTACTTCTGATCAGTGATGAACCCATCAACGCGATGCAGGTCGCGATTGTTGAACCCAGCAGGTTTGAACGCCAAGTTGGCTTTGAGCCCCGCGCCGCCATGACAGGTCACCTCCATGGCCCCATACTGCTCGATCCACAGCTTGCCCACGATCACGTTGTGTACGCAGCAGTTTACGTTGGTCCAGGTGTACGCTTCACCCCATCTGCAATAACAATTAAGAGCTCATCCTAGTCGGAAACATAGACAACCAGAACCATGAACCAGGAGGATAGCTGGCAACCCTGGCCAACTGGCCATGTAAAAATAAGTTGATAGATTGTCAGTCGATTTAATTAAATATTAATAGATAACTCGTACTAATACTAGTGAAAGTGCAACAAAAATCATAACCTAGAAACTTAATTTCGTCTATATACTACGTCGAATTCACAAAATTGAAGGATATACTGAACACATAGCGAAGAAGTGACAAATATTTTCGTCGTTGCACTTTGAATTCACTTCAGATTTGAAAGCAAACTGGAAATAACAGTTTGTGTTCAAGGAAGACAACTGAATCACACTAATATTAGGTAGGTATATATATACTTAAAGGCGAAAGTTTGTGAGTGTGTTTATTTTTGTTTGTTACTTCTTCACGCTCAAACAGCGAGACCAATTTTCATATAATTTGATATAGTGGTAGCTGTCACCCTGGATTTACACATAGGCTACTTTTTATCCCGAAAAAATGTAGTGTTCCCGTCGGATAAGCGGGTGACACCGTGGGGTGCGCCCCACTGTGCTAGTAAACCGATAAAGCAAATGAGAGACTCCTGGAAGGAGAAAGCGTAGCTGAGGACTGGGTTACCAAATGACGACGTAAAAAGTGAAGGTAGTGTTTCATACCTGGGTAGCTCGACGGTGACATGTCCCTTGGGCTGGATCTCGACGCTCTTGCCACAAAACTTGAGCTTGGGGTGTACGGAGCCGTGGAACACGAAATGGGGGCTGTCAGCGTGGAACGCCGACACTGGGGGGTGGTGGGACACCTGAAGAGGAAAGCCGCAATTTTAGTAGCGGGCGAATGGCAGACACAATATTTCTAATCTCCGAAACTAGTCATAGAAGTCATCTGCAATCGCAAGGGCCCACGGGTCAACTACTACTATAGTGTTTTGATTAAGGGAGAACAATATCTTGTTGAATACTCCTCTAATTTTGTCTAGCTTATAATTTAGTTTGTTCTTGTGTATGTGAATCTGCACCGTATTCTAATCTTGCAAAACAAATTTGAATCCTATCAATACACTTGAAATTTAATAATAATGTTAAGTTTTTATAAAATTTAACTATGACTATGAATAAAAAAATCTTAACTTTTTTATTTTTGAAGGTCCTGTAATTCTTGATTTGATTTTCCTTCAGTACGGAGTGAAAATGGTGGCAGAATATTTATTAAGTCACCTTAAGCCCTTCAAGAATAACACGGCCTGCAAAAATTAAGAACAAAATAAAACTTTAGAAGAATTCAATTCATAATCCTTAAAAATCTCATTAATTCAACGAATTTAAATGTCATTGATATATGAGTTATTCTTGTCATTGTGGAATTAGGAAAAATCGAATTAATTTATTTATGTCATGTCATTCACGTACCTGCTCGCAGACGGCTCTGAACTCGGGACGCTCGAGCTCGTATGTTTCTCCAAGAAGCGGGTTGAACGGTTTGCCCAGGCGCTCCCAGTTTGAAGCCAGAGCGCTTACGGCAAACGCTGTGAAAAAAATAAAATAAAAAATAAACAATAAGGGACAGTCTTACACAAATCGGCCTAGTCCCAAACTAAGCAAAGCTTGTGCTATCGGTACTAGACAACGAATACATAATATATAAATATAGATAACATCCACACGCATGACCCAGGAATATTTATGAGTTCATCACACAATTATTTACCCAGGCCGGGATTCGAACCGCCGGCTCAGTAGGCAGGTGCACTACAAACAACGCCAACCGCATCGTCACATATAATTCATTAGAATAGGCACAAAATGAGCATTGGGAGTCGGTATCACAACACCGAAACATGGCTTCCCATCTGTAATGTTTCGCCAAATTATCATTTGTCCGAAAGTATTTTTTCCTGAAACTCGTAATATGTTCAGGTTTTTTTTAACATCGTTAGAAAGAACCTATTAGGTTAGGTTAGGTTAGTTTTACAATTATTCTGAAAAGTTAACAGTATTAAAAAAAAATGCTTTCGTACAAATACAAATTTGGCAAAATACTATTACAGATGAGAAACGAAAATTAGTGTTTCATATAGATAGGAGCGCAATGTGAGTAAGATTAGGATTACATTTTAATGGTTTGATCAGATTTCTTTTTATGAATAAAAGTCAATATAAATTCAGCGATTACACGTATTCTTATTCATTCTTTATATAAATAATTCCTAAGTAACGATTTATTATTACAATAACTGTCAAATCACTTCGACTAAAGAAAAATCCAACTATAGCTCGTGTAAACTTAGGTATAACCTACTTTTTAGGACAGGATGTTTTTTAGTATGATCCATGACATGATTGCCGGATTCCACTACGACTCGGTTTTCTCGTAACATTTTGATTAGAATGAAAATTACGGAGCAGGTAATTAATTAAACATTGTTATTTTTTCCCACAATTTTATTCAAGGAGTTGATTCTGAAAGTTGCCCATGCCTATTAAAAGTTCAAGCCACGCTGCTGCCTGTTGTAGCCTTTGGATTATACCAAATTACACGAAACAGGCGCAGCGCAGTGCGAAGGGAAGACAATTAAGGGCTGATTTATTATTCCTATTCTGACTTCCAAAGATACAGAAATATATCTTCTCTGAGAAAGGAAAAATAGGTAATTTGATCAAATGTGGCATTTGATATTTATCAAGTCTCGAAAGAAATATACTTAAGTTCCTTAGCAATTTATATGCTATTGTGCTTATTTGTAAGAAATGTTTACCGATTCCGAGGAATGCCAATAAACGTTCGGAATGTTTAGCTTTACTTTGAAAAGTAGCTCCGATCCAGATCTGTATTTCGTAAGTGAAAATAATTCTAAAAGTGGTTTTCGCTATATCAGACCTTACCAGACACATTTGCATAAACCCAAGGTTTTTGCAATACAATTTACATCGTATATAAACGTTTCAAACCTAATTGGGCAATTTCTATTCTAGGGCAATAGGTACGTAGTTTTCGCTTACCTATATTCAGGTTTCCGATAGGATTCATAAATCTAACAGCCAGTAGCGCCATTTATGCAAATTGCCTATTTCGTGGGCAACGTTAATGTTGGTAAACACACATACACACATAGCACACGAATTATACATGTTGCGGACAATGGACGTATACCTATGCGCGGACTAAAAGTTCAAACTGGTCGACAGTCGACACAAGATTCACAATATTGTCAAAACTTTTCTAGCATTACTTATAGCGATCATCATTTATAGCCATTATACACGAGTACATTGTTCCTTTTCCATGCACCTATGGAGCGTTTTCAGCGGTACGTAGGAAAAACGAACTTTGACTGGGCATACTCCAGTACCCGCAACAACGCGTACTTGATGCACCTCACCTGCAATGTACTCCATGCGGGCCACAGGGTCTGTCTGCTCGGAGGCCATACGCAGCAGATGGGCATATTCCAGGTATTCCAGCATGCGCTGGAGGAAGGACAGGGGCTCGTTGAACACGACCGGCATGGTGATCTTAGATAGCTCTTTTCCCACGCAGTTCTTCAGGACCGACCAAAGGGAGAAGTCGCCGCGGCTGAACTGGGCAACGGGAAGTGTTGTTCTGTGGACAAATAAAATAAATGTAAAGTTAATAGAACATTTAGGGCAAATTGAATATTGGGACCATCTAAGCAACGTAATCCCTAAACCTGGCTGACAGGTACATAGTTCAGTTCAAACACTTTCCATTCAAACACATACTTAAGTCGTGTCTCTTGTGACCAAAAGTTAACAGCTTGTATAATTGATGAAAGTTTATGCTTTAACCACATCGACTTACAGAGAAGGATAATCAAACAAATTGATCCTGAAATTCTTAACTTTCCACATGTCCCTAGAGATGACGTCAACTTTCACCTATGACCCGTTTACAAACAAAAAGTATCTTGTAAGACATGTCACGTAACTTGAATGATACAGTTGCTTACAAAGTAGATTTTTCTTCACATCCCCCACAATACTCGGTCAGTTGTGGAAAATCTCCACCGACACAAAGGGCTACTTATCCTGCTAGCTGTTAAACATATATTTGAAAGTAGGGCTGTCACCATATAAGTAGCGAAAAAAGGGAAATGTGTAACGGTAAATTGGAACATAATAAGCGTTTGTATTACTTCTGTGTAGTGTAAGTAAATAAAACTGTCAGTGCTTTGATATTATTTACCAAATTAAAACGTAAAAAATACCTACACGTGTAGTATAAAAAGTTGTTGTTACACTAGGTACAATAATCCTCTTTAAGAAAGTGAGGAATACTCATTACCCAACTTCAATAGTTTCTAGCAACACTTTTTCTTTATCTCGCGAGTCCTTCATTTTGCAACTTTTCGTATAAGAATTTAAGTTTCATAGAATTATAAGTTTTGTAGACAATGGCCCATAATTGGTAAATGTTTCATCATTTTTAAAAAGGTTATCGACGTTATCGTAAACGAGGTATTAGGTTAGGTCTGGCAATCTAAAACTTAACAGTTTTAGAGGAAAATTAATTCGATGGAAAACGTCCAAATAAACATTTAGTGTCGTTTGTCAAAAAGTACTTAAAACCATGGTCTTTTTTCAATGAAAATATCTTCGATGGCACATGTTACACTTATATCATAAGAAAATACCCAAATTCAAGTATTTTACACACTACAGTGGTCGGTTACGCGGAGTTTATTTAAAGCCATATTTGAATAACAATTATAACCTATCAGTTTCATAAAAAATATATGCCATTTGACATTTAATCGTCAGTTCATGACCACTAACAGTTAGTAATGGTATATACCTACACATTTAGCTAAAATTAGGGAAATATAATATTTATAGATGAATCAATCAACGGAACTTGTACCAACCCTAGGCATCCGGGAGTTTGGAATTAGGCCAAGTGCGCTGCGGCCGCCGGACCGTTCGCTACATCATACATACCTTATTGTGTACAGTCAGCGCCAGTAAGCACACTACTGTACTATTTTACGATACTAGAAATAGTAAAAATATTGCCATTAAGTTACGTGACTCTTTTTTTTAATCCTTTATTTACAGGGGCAAACAATCATAGGACATGACTGTCTACTCTGGTGATTTGCTTTTAATATGTCAATGTGAAAAATTCCTCTATGCTCTGCCTTAAGTTTGGCATCTGGTATGCGATCTTACTACAATTGGGATGTACAAAAAAAAAGAAACAATTTTTTTATTAAAACCGTAAAATATAGGCCAATTTAAGATATTACTTCACCCCCAAGTGGTACCTATTTTGTGTTGACGCCATTATGGGACATGACTAGTACTGCAAAACAGTAAAGAAGTGATAACTTTCCACGGCTGTAATTTTTATTGTTTATTGTGGTATAAGAACCCTAATTCCCAGAAATGGGTTTTAATTTTACACAGGGCGAAACAAATTGGTTTGTCCGAATTCTAACATTTCCCTACGCTTCAACTTATTAGGGTACGGACTCAGAAACAAATTACATTTTAATATGAAACAAATGAAAATTTTAATAAGTTTTTTGTTACATCACGTTACATCACCTATCTGATATACTAATTTATGTTTCCCATCTATAACGTTTCGCCAAAATTTTAATTTGTCCAAAAGCCATTTTTTTTTCATAAACTGTTAATTTTTCTAAATAAAACAAACATAACCTAACCTAATAGGTTCTTTAAAACGATGTTTATAAAACCCTAAAAATATTACAGGTTTCTGGAAAAAATGACCTTCGGACAAATGAAAATTTGGCGAAACGTTACAGATGGGCAATAATGTTTCGGTGGTGTGATACCGTCTTCCATTGCGCTCATTTTGTGCCTATTCTAAAGTAATTCATATTATTTGAAGACGCGGTTGGCGTAGTTTGTAGTACACCTGCCTACTGAGCCGGCGGTTCGAATCCCGGCCTGGGTAAATAATTGTGTGATGAACTCGGAGTTGTGACAGGCATTGGTGTATTTAGGGGGGTGCCCAACCCAATATGGTCTAGTGCCCACCCCAGGATTTTGGGTTACCCATACAAAGTCATGACTTCAACTCATAGGCCATGTCCAGGCCCCACCTGAATAATAATCTTAGATACGCCAATGGTGATAGGATACCATCACGGGCGAATGCTCGCATTGAGGTAGCAGCTTTATACATTATTGCGATGATCATTTAATCACGTGTGATTAATTCCCGCGTCCTTCAGCTAATCCCGCAAGCTGTGACGGGTCAGGGTCAGATTTAGAGTATTATCAACGGGAATTTTCCGGGTCAAGGGCGGGGCGTAAGGGCAAGCTGAACTTTCAGCTAAAGTCATTTAACCGGTACTATCAGCTTAGTGCTCATTTCTCACAAATATATAAATATTATAAAGTTTGCGTCCAAGCAGCAAGTACTGGACAAGAAATGTATAGTTTTACACCACTTCGGCAAAGCCAAAGTTTTTTTAACTAGTTTGTCTATGTAGCCACTTACTGCGCTAATTATTTTGCTGCTTTCAAAGCTCATCTTTCCCTCTCATAATTTGTATTTTGTACGATAGGTCCTTTCACATTTGTGACTGAAATGCATTGCATTGCATTTTTTTGTATTGTAAGTAATTAAATTTTTGTATTTTAGTACGTATGTTCCGCGGATGACGCTATTAAAGTTATTTTTTTATAAATTAGGTTTTAATTACGTTATTATAGTCCATATTCAAGGCCTAGTAAATAATTATGTTATTATAGTCCATTCAAGGCCTAGCAAATGCTACAAATATTTTGCTGTAGTCTGCAGCCGTGATTTTCCTAGGGCACTGCTAGCAGTACCGGGGAATTTGTATTCATTGTGAGAACATTAGTATGGATAATCTCAACTTTTCCAAGATTTTCTTTACTAGTTTCCCACTACTCAACGAAAACTTCACGTGACTGGGTCATTGTCAGTTCAAAAAACAAAATGTGTCCCTTCGTTGGTCAAAAGTTAAGAGCTTGTATGAATCTAGGTTATGTTGCTATTACATCGGATTATAGAAGAGGAAACGTTCTTTATTCGCACAGGCAACAATGACCCGACTGGTACCTGTAGGCTTCTATTGGATGAATATTTAAATATCGGACAACCTCGCAGAAATTGACGTAGTTCCAAAGATGATTATAAACTTACATACATAAACAAATACATTGAAATAGGTAATCCATAACCCAGAATTTTTTCCCTTACTGGGATTCGAACCAAGGAGCTCTGACTCAGTGGACACCATATCTACTGTATACATCGTGCTATTACGTATTGAAATTACACTAGGTGGAATCCGCGACTTCGTCCGCGTATTTTTCTTTACCGTAAACGTATACCAAAAAATGTTAAAATTCGTCCAACCGTTTCGGCGTGATGAGATGACAAAGGAAATTATGCCCAACAGATGGCGCCAGACTGGCACGGCGCCGTGCGCCCATACAAAACAAAAGACGATCCTGCATCTCGCTATTAAGATTTTTCCTGAAATGATGACTCCTCCATAGAAAACATATTTTCAATACAAGTCTAGAATTATATAATAGTGTAGATATTTAGAAACTGCCCAACTGACTTAAAATCCGATTGTAACGGATTTATTTAATCTTGCGTAATGGTCGCTAATTCCCTCAACCAATGGCGTCCAGTCGCAAGCAATTACGAATAACTTTTAATTGGCATGGACTTTTGTTTAAGATTTATTATTGTTTGTGAAGTTTGATTAAATTCAAGCTTTGTTAATAACTTCTTTTAATCGTCAGGATTATTGATTTTTAGGCGGTTTATTTCACGTATAAAGGTCGCCGGAAGGCGCTGGATGCAGGTCGCTTCCAACCGGTATATATGGAAGTCCAAAGGGGAGGCCTATGTTCAGCAGTGGACGTCCTATGGCTGAGATGATGATGATGATGAGGCGGTTTCTTTTAGTTAAGAGTTTCTATAGGTACCTAATGAATGACAATGCCGCCAAAGTAGTGACGACTGGACCTATCATTGTACACGTCGTATTTAGCCCCATTAGACGTTTGACATTGACATTTGTCGGATATCTCTTCACTTTACGTCTAGTTTTGGCATTAAGTGATATACAAGATGCCTGAGAGGATTGCGAAGCACGCATTCCTGAGGCCATAAGGAGATTAACCTAGGTCAATTTATGCTCAATCATAATAAATACATATTAATATTTATGTCACGTAACTTCAGTTTAAAATACACGGTATTTTAAACTTTTCTTAACAACTTTTTATACGCAAATCTCATAAGTGAACCGAATCCAGCGTATATTAAGTGGCGTTTTTATCATTGAATATGCCCAAAAATGCGTCCTTAAAATCTATCGCAATCCTCTGGGGCACCCTGTATAAATGATGAGGTATGATGTGGTTTTTCTGGTTAAGATAAATAACTACTAGAGGCTCTTTGAAGTGTAGATCTCGTGGGTTTCTTTTGTATTGCCAAAGTTTACATTTATCCCTATGTCTTCCAGTTTGAAAAATTTAGGAAACGTGAATCGACAAAAATTAGTACATCAGTTACTACATTAGTACTTTTCTGTCTGAGTCAGTCTGAAAATCAGCGCTGGGCTACTAGCCTAGCACATGCTGAGACTGGTACCCATTACCAAAAATGTGCACTAAATATTAAAAATGTGTTATTTTCTTTTTGTTTATGCAAATTGTACCTACATTTGTGTATTCTTTCTTTCTGTACTGAAATACTTGTGTTCATTTTGGTAATAAACAGATGTTTATTTATTTATTTTTATTTTCACGTCTAGGCATGTATAATGCTTTCCTCAATAATATGCAATAAAATTAAAAAAATCACCATTAAAAAATATATAATTTCAACTGTCTAGTCTGTCCTGTTCATGAACACGGACGCAATGTTTTAAAAAAAATACTTCCCGGCCTAAAACTTCAATTTTGAAATTCCTTTACAGTTCTCTCGAGTTGTTCCACCCGAAACGTGATACTTCGAAGCCTGTTATAACTCACGTTATGACGATATTTGTTTCTTTCTAATATATTCGGCTGTATTAGATTTAGATTTATTTATTTCATAATATAAAATGTCAATATAAATTACTCTAAGTCAATTTACATGCACTTAATACTATGATCGTCACATATATTAAAACTAACAGATAAAATATGATGACATCGATAATAATAACAGCGGAATCAATAATAAGACGGATAAAATAATTACATGTTAAAATTTTAAACAAACATTATAAAAATGTCAAAGAAGCTCATAAATGGATTGTCAAAATACAAGAATTAACACGGTAAAAATAACACTGAAAATTAATAAGTTTCTGTCAAAAATGACATTTTAGTGGCAAGCTTTTATAGCCGACTGTACTTTTCTTTGGATATCCATCAAATGCTCACTGAGACGATTCTAAAGAGCCCAAGCTCGGTAGGATTGCTTTTTCTATTATAGAGTTCCTATGGCCACCTTCCGACTCCATCATCAGATCAGCCCCATGGTATCATATTATTGTATTGTCATCAAAGTTAAGTAAGTATGCAAAATTTCAGCTCAATCGGTTGACGATATCTGCTTCAAAATTGAGTTGCAAGATTTCACCCGAACAAACATACTTTAAACATACCATGCAAGTTAAATAAAAGCTTTAAAAAAGTAAAATAAGGCAATAATTAGAAATAAGGTCAAAAGTAAAAGGTAATTGTCAATATATAATGTAATTAATTATTTAAAAATGAAACTATATACTTAAATGAAATACAATTAAAACAATATAATAATAAAAATATGAAATGAATGTATACATATAATACCTGTCTTACTTTTAACTTGCTAAACTGCCAAAGAGATCGTTAATTTACTATTTTAAACTAAACTAAAATACATATTAAATTAAATGAAATATACAAAATAAAATATTTAACAAAACAGTTAAGTTTTTACTACAATTTTTAAATATTATAATCTTAAATTTATCTTTATTTTATTTATAACGTAAATAAAATTGAAGATTACATATTACAATAATACCTAGATGTCATATCCAATACCATCTAATAAAAAGTATCGTATTGAAGCCCATGAGTACGGACAAACAAGATGCCATATCCAGGTGCGCTCGATCTGTGTTTCTACGAGCACATGACAACAATGTATCGGGAACAAGTTAGCTGCATTCGCTGCGCGCGTGCTTACGTACCGACCGAGCGGCGAATTGAAATCTACCTCCGTAATAAAAATGTTTACCTGTATGTTTTTATGAAGTTGACACTTGTTAAGTTTGTTATTAATTTATAATTTGCATGCAATTATTTTTCTATGTTACATTTCTCATGTTAAGTGAATCAAATTCTTATGAGAAATAAATGTCTTAAACCATATATAATGTCATACATAATCAACAAAACTGGTGTATAAATAAAAACAATGTCAATTACAATATAAATATAAATTACATTTCCATATACTCATTTACTGAGTTGGATTATCCAATAAAAAGTTTCTCAATTGTCGTTTAAAACTGTCGTCAGATGGCTCGGTTCGTAATTCCGCGGCTAGTCGTTCATAGAACGTGGGACCGATGACGCGCGGGTTTTTACAGGCAAGCGCCAGGCGACGTGGAACTCTCTTAAGTCTTCCTGTGGATCTAATTTGTTTGCCCGATACCTCAACCCGCGCAAACATTGGCAAATTATTTCTCACGTAAGTACATTAAAACCTCAAACACGTAAAGTGAGTAGTGCGTCATGATGCGATACTTTACAAAGAGATCTCTGCAAGAATGTTTGGGTTCCACTCCAGCCAGTATCTGAAGTGCTCGTTTTTAGGGTTCCGTAGTCAACTAGGAACCCTTATAGTTTCGCCATGTCCGTCTGTCCGTCTGTCCGTCCGTCCATCCGTCTGTCCGTCTGTCCGTCCGTCCATCCGCGGCTTAGCTCCGTGATCATTAGTACTAGAAAGCTAAAATTTGGTATGAGTATGTGTATGTATAACGCCGACAGAACGGTAACGGTGTCTGTCTCTGTCTTTCTTAACGCAAAGACGGCACTAACCCAACCTATCACAGAGTTGGTCGACATGACACTTCCAGCTACCTACATTAGCGCTCTCGTTCGATATTGTTCATTGCAAGTAGGTGCTTTATAAACCTTTTATATAATAGATCCGTTATATCATTTATACAGCATATATATATATATAACCTGTATGCAGCCGTATGTGACAGCAGAACACACAGAAAGTGACTGGAATCGAAATGGGGGGTTTTATTAATCCACCGACAATTTCCAATATGTACGAAGACACAGTTAACTATACAACCATAGACCTACAGACGTTGTACTAAGCTTTATATTGGTTCACAAATGTACAGTTATCAGTCTTCGTTTGTGCGTGCTTTTGCAGAAAACCGTTTTCAGCGTAACAAGGGCTCTCTTAGTTTTCAGATCAATACAAGGGAAAATAAAAACAAGTGCGAGTCCGACTCGCGCATGAAGGGTTCCGTACCATAATCTATAACTAGGTCGATGCAGAGTCAGCCACCGGCTAAGCTTGCACCATAGATTGGAGCGGAGTTTTTTTTTTTTTTCGAAATTTTCTCTTCGTCACGACCTAGCGAAATTTAATTTTTGCATATTAAAACAAAAAATTCTAAAATCGGTTGAGAACTCGCTGAGATCTGCGCATTGTCACAAAGTCCATTCGAGTCGATCCATGGGAGCTTCGCTCGCTCCGCTCCAACAAGTTTGTTGTATGGGAGCCCCCCTTAAATATTTATTTTATTTTATTTTTAGCATTTGTTGTTATAGCGGCAATAGAAATACATCATCTGTGAAAATTTCAACTGTCTAGCTATCACCGTTCTTGAGATACAGCCTGGTGACGGACGGACGGACAGCGAAGTCTCAGTAATAGGGTTCCGTTTTTACCCTTTGGGTACGGAACCCTAAAAAGATTTGTTAGCTGCTAGTTATAAAAATCGGAGGATGGACAAACTGAGGGCTACTACTAACCAAAATAAGTTGTGTAAAATTACCATAATTTTGGTTCTAAGTAGTTAAACTAACTCTAATTAGTTGAACATTTTTTTTTTTCAGTGAAACATTTTGCTAAGCTTTTGACAGCCGATGAAAATAATGATGATGTTATAGATTTAACACGGGTATTTGTTGTCTGATTGTGACATCGTATCTCTTAAACGAATGATCCCATCTTGATTTCCTATTTTTAGGGTTCCGTGCCTTATAAGGGTTCCGTATTTAACCCTTATAATATAAGATCACTTTGTTGTTCGCCCGTCCGTCTGTCCAGGCCCGTTATCTGGGGAACGCGTGGTGATATCGAGTTAAAAATCAAAACCATATTAATAAAGTCTACGGGCCCTTGAACCTGTAAAAAATCAAACTTTAAGTAGGTAAACGTGAAAAAAAGATACGGCCGTTTATACCGTAAAAATAAACGGATATTTCGACACACTCAAAGGAATCAAAATATATAGGGTTAGGTACTTACTCGATCTATGAAATTTGGCCAGTAATACTGACTATTGAGAAAAACTTGAAAATTTTTAAATTTATAATTTTTAAATCATAAAAAATATAGTCCCCGGTTGCGTTAACTTTGCACCTCATTGGTATCCGGCTCCATACATACCAGGTGCAAACTTAACTTTTCCCGGCCTGTTATTTATTGTTATTTTAGCGACTAAGTTCTGTTTTCACGAACATAAAACAATAATTTTGTGCTTAAATTATGTAAGTTCTACCCGTTCTACCTAATCCTATGTACGAAGATAGAAACAATTACTTGATGTGCTTTGTTTAAAATTAAGTTCTGATTACACGAAGGAAAAAAAATATTTGTGATTTGTTTTTAAATCAATACACTAAAAAAAACGGTATTAACTTTCATATATATTTAATCCGAGATATGCTGCGTTCAAAGCAACCTTATCAAAGAAAGTATATTTCATGAAACCGATCTTTTGTGCACCTAATGGTTTCTGTTTAGATAAACTTATTGAAATTCATTGATTCATTCAAATTGAAGCGAAATTACGAAATGAAGAGATACTTAGTAGGTAGATAGTGTGTTTGGGCAAAAATATTCGGCAAATTAACGCAGTGCAGTGATTAGGAGGCTGTCAAGAGTGCCAGTTAACAAAAGAGCTAATTTGCCCGTCCTGTGCCGAGTGCTTATTCTTGTCAGAGCCACTCCCGCAAGGAGCGATAGCAACGAAGGGTATATATCTATAGGCTATCATACCTATAGTTAGCAAGCAATTATATGCTATAGATACCCTTAGCTAATCTTAGCTTTTTTTTTCGATTAAATGAACGTCGATAAAATAAGTCCTTCCAACTTACATAACTATTCGGGTCACAGGTATTATCTTTACCCAAAACACTCGCTTTAGTCGATCCTCGTCAACCAACATACCAAATAACCAGCAAACAAACTCATATGTTTCAAATCTTATGTAAATGTAACGTTTCTTTAGTTACAGTGGTGTGCATTTAAAACAACACAATAGAATAGACTTGTCAGACACAGAAGTCACTCTCTGTGAAAGTTAGATTTAGGACTCACAAGGAAGGGTACCCAACTGTCTGACTCCGATTTGATATATGTTATAGAGTAGTATAAAATAGCAGATAGGTATTTTTTTTTCGCTGCCCAAATTCAACCTGTTAGGACAAAATGTCCTTCAAATCAAAGTACTGAAAACTGACCAAAACCTCTAATTTCTTCAGTGTTTTTTTTTTCAATCACATAAACTAATATTTTATACATATTTTTGAAGTGAAAACTACTTTAGCGAACTCGCGACAGACAAATTAAATGTCAATCGTCAGATCCGGGGCTAGTACAACATGGCGCGACTTTGCTTGTCGCGCGACTTAGCGTCGCCTGTCTTTTTTACACAGTATTGACAGGAAAGTGACAGGTATAGTATATGTCGCGCGAAAAAGAGTCGCGTGTCAAAGTTGTGCTAGACGTGCTAATCGAAAAGCTTAGCTCGTAGGACGGATAGAGAGGGGGTAATATACTTAGTGCCTGCGCGTATGTGTTGACTGCTCATGTGTCAATCCTTTGTATACTTGAGAAATTCGTGTATATAAATAAAGTGCTTAAAAGATGAAAATGGAAGAAAGTGTATTTATTAACGAAAAAAGGGACGAAGAATTCAAAGATGGAAATGGAAGAAAGTGCATTTATTAACGAAAAAAAGGACGAAGAAGTAGCGGAAGAAAATAAGTGAGTAATTTATAAAAATATACGTAATTATGTACCTACACATAATAGATGTAATCCTATATATATTACAAAACGTGAATGTTTGTATGTAAAATCGCTACATTTTACATTGTTTGCAATTTCAATCGACGGTGACTTTACGTTCCACTATTGCGCAAAAACTACACAAAAGATTTGCGTAAAATTCTGCAGTAATGTAGCTTAGATATCCGAATAGGCCATCGGCTACAAATTTTGAGGGCATTCATTCATAAAAGGGTTTGTTTAACAATAAGTGGAAAACTATACAAAACACCACTTTTTATTCATTGTGACCTTTTATTCATTCTTTTTTTCGTGGTCTGAGATTGTGACATTTTAATTTCTAAATAATGTATAAACAATTGGCAACCTAGCAACCATGTCTGTTTCAAAGAAAGGGGGCCTTCGAACAACAAAATGTTGTAAGTGACAGATGGTGAAGCGTAATCATAAACTTACATTAGTAAGAAATACAGATTAAAATAGAAATCAAGTGTCAGTGAGATAGAATAAAATCGGATAGTTCAAACGCACACAAGGCGGACTTAATGCCATTGGGCATCAATACCAGTCAAGCTTTGAGCAAAGCAGATATATATGTACACGGTGTTAGTTTGTCTATCTTCTTCTCGTACTCACTCAGGGATGTACAAAATACTTTTACAAAAGTATTTAAATAGAAAATGCAAATACTTTTCTAATTTACTATTTCAAATGCAAAATACAAAATATTTTTGCTTTTTTGTATTTAAATACAAAATAGGTATTTTCAAAATACTTTATTCAAATAAAATACTTTCAGATAGAATTATTACTAATGCTATTTATTAATTAAAAATGTTAAAATTATTAGCTCTTAAAAAAGAGCATAAGACATGTTGCGTCTGTGTGGACGGCTGGACGCATTATCTATACGAAAATACCACTAGTGCAGGTGTTGTATTTTAAGAACACTTTCTTAACAGAGTTCAAAAAAAGGAGGTTCTCAGTTTGATCTCGCGTTTGGCTGAACCGATTTTGATGCAGTGATGCAGTGATGCAGGAACGTATATGTTACACTTAGGAGAAGGTTTTGATATTTTAACGGACTTCAAATAACCCGTATTTAGTAAGGTTTTTTTTTTTTTAGGTTTCATACATAATAAATAAATTACCTTTACTTCACCAAACAATACATTAGAACGAGCTGGCAAAGTTTGTTATTTTTATCTCTTTTCATTAAAAGGGAAGTCAATGTCATAAACAAATTTTCTTGTTGGGCAATGTTTTTTTCAAAACTGGCTTTACTAATCTAATGGCGGCTCCACACTCTCTTTTAATAGCTTTGCTATCAAACTTCATGAATTATGATAATAATACAGACTGGCCGCTAAGAAATACCCTTCGACTCGTTTTTATAACTACTTTTGACAATGACTTCAGTCATATGACAAGTCATTGTTGTGATTGATTTTAACGGTGTGACGAATGTAATCTCATTACTTATTACAAATAATAATTGCACTAGCCATCGAAGAAATTGAGGCGTCTAGCTCAGACAGCCAACCTTTATAACAGCTGAAGAAAAATATGTTATTAAGTACTCCACGGTGCAAAATATCGCAAGGGTGGTGTAAAAACTGAAAATCATTTTGCGGATTCTAGTTCAGCGGCCACGGATTTCAATGAACTCAACTCAATGAACACGTAGCTGATACAGTGAGAAGCATACAGCAAAATTGTTGAGAGTAATCATAGTGTATTAAATTAATAATTTGATTAATGATTGTGTTTGTTTATTTAGGAAATTAATAACATGATATAAATATCATTTATATAAGGCAATAACAAAATAAACATTACATATGATCAGTAAAAAACACTACGTTTATTATTACGAACCATTTAGTTTTAATTTTTTAATAGACAGCCAACTAGATAATCCAGTTCTCACAAATTAAGCCATCGCTTTTCCACCATCAAGAGGAATATCAAAACCGGATTTATACTTTTTACATCTGTTGTATGAAGACTATCGTTCTAGGCGTATTTATACTTAGATTCTACATAATTAATTTATTAACCGAATTTTTGAAGGAAAAATATACCGTGGGCGTGACCATTTGTAATAATTTGACACATAAACAATGATCGTGACAGGAACGGTTTTCATTAGGTAGTAAACGTCTGGTCTGCTGTCAGCGTTCCTGTCAAGAGCAAGGCCTGTTGAAATTTAAATTAATTTTAATTCATTTGTAGATATTTCAGTTTGCTGTTCTGTAATTTAGTTTGTCATTTGTATTTAAATCCATTTTTGTAAATAGATATCATTCGTTTGGGACTCGTTTGGGAGATTTTTCATGAACTGGGACGCGGAGCCGCCGGATCCCGGCGGCAGCGAGTATGAGGTCTGTGAGGAATCTCCCAGGCCAATTGAGCCTAAGGCCTCCGATCTCAATCCTCGGCCCATAAAGAGAAGCGCTGAGAAAGGTGGTGATGACCAAAATCCTAAGAAAGCTGCGGTAAATTCATCCATCCCATCCCAGGCTTCCATTCAGACTTCATTCACCCACCCGGACTTCGATGATGTACGCACTAAATATGCGGATGCTGATGTCGGTCCTTATGTCATCCACTTTCAAAAAAATTCGGTGGATCCGTCCTCAGGGGTAACTTTGAGGGCCACTAATTTTGGCCACTTCCTATTTAAAAATAATGTTCCTGGCGTGACAAAAGACGGAGTTAAACGTGTTGGTCGTAATCGTTTCGCGGTAGAATTCGAGTCTGCACACCATGCAAATAACTGCTTAGCGCACCCTGCACTGGTGACTGCAAATTTTTCAGCAACAGTTCCATCATTCTGTGTCACAAGGATGGGTATTGTGAGGAACATCCAGACGGACTGGTCTATGGAGGAGGTAGTTCTGAATGTGACTGTTCCTATCGGGTTTGGTAGGGTTATTAAGGCCCGCCGACTGAGTAGGAAAGTTTCAGGCGAGAACAATTCCAATCAGTGGGTTCCTACTCAGTCGGTTGTTCTTACCTTTGCCGGTAGGGCACTGCCACCGCACGTTTACTGCTTCTACAACAGTCTTCCTGTTGAGTGTTATCTATACCCGACAATACAGTGCAACAATTGCTGTCGTTTTGGGCATGTAAAGGCGCAGTGTAGGTCCAAGCCTCGCTGCTACAAGTGCGCTCAGGAACATGAGGGACTCTCATGTGGAGCGACGATTTTTTCTTGTCTGTTCTGTTCGGGCAATCACTGTGCAAATAATCAGGCTTGTCCAGAGCATCACAGGCAACGAAACATCAAACTTGCGATGTCCCAGGACAATCTGTCGTATATAGAGGCTGCTGCTCGATTTCCAGGTGTTAAAAAATCTTTTGCTGAGTCTGCAAATTCTTCTTCTCCCCCTCGTTCTCATCTCTCCACTTCTCCCAATTCACGTTCTCCATCTCAGCCCCTGTCTGGAATACCTTCTCTCTCGTATCGCAAAACTATTTCTTTACCTCGCAAATCCTATTCTTCTGTATCTTCTTCTGGCAACCTTGGTTACGACAGGTCGGCTCACAACAACATTACCCGGGATCCGCAATCAGTGATGCCCAATGGCTGTGGATTGCAAAATAAAAATGCCCGTAGTGAAGACAACCTTATTGAATTGCTCAAATCTTTTATTGACTTGCTAGTAAACTCTGACTTTGAACCGAACAACATGCGACAAAAATTGTTTAACGTTATTTCTTTATTCCTTTCTCAAAATGGCTCGATCGATTCTGCAATGGAATTGTCGCAGCATTCGCAATAAAAAATCGGACATTATCCAACTTATTAATAAATATAACCCGTTCCTTCTTGCCGTCCAGGAGACGTGGTTGAAGCCTGACTCTATTTTTAGAGTCCCCGGCTTCGCCTGTCTGCGGGACGATAGACGGGATGGACATGGTGGTGCAGCCATTTTGGTTGCCCGATCAGTTACTTATTCTCAAATTCCTATTCCTGCTCACAGCGACTTCATTAGTGCAGTTGCTGTGAGAGTGAATAATATTTCTTTTCTCTCTGTTTATATTTCTGATCCTCATGTGGCTGTAATGCCTGAACTGAGGTCAATTATTTCGGCTCTTCCTACCCCTCGACTGATTTTAGGAGATTTTAATATTCATCACACGTCGTGGGGCTCTTATTATTGTGATTACGTTTCTGGTGTATTCCTTGATATTGTTGATTATTTTGAGTTATGTATCCTTAATGATGGCTCTCCTATGAGGCGTGTCACTTCTTTTCAAGACCCTAGAAGTGCAGTAGATATTTCTTTATCATCAGCCTCAATGTCTTCTAGGCTGTTGTGGCGTATTCTCCTTGCTTCTTTTGGTAGTGATCACTTTCCGATTCATGTATCCTTCCCCGATCCTGTCCCTTCTTTTTCCCCTTCCCCTAGGCTTAAACATCAAGTATCCAAAGCGGACTGGCCTCTGTACAGTCTCAGTTTGGATAGTGAAATTATGCGTATATCTGTCCCTAATGTCAATAACGTAATGGCAGTATACAATGACTTTAAAAATGCTATTACTAGTTCAGCCAATAAAGCCATTCCCCTGAAGAAAAAACATTCTAGTAAAATTCCGCTTCCCCCTTGGTGGGAACCAGATTGTTTTGAATCTGTCAAAAAGCGTAAGGAGGCTGAAGTTTTACTTTCATCGAATTTTAATAGGATTAATTATGATAATTATTTAAAAGTTGCAGCTGATACTTCTAAATTCCTCATAAACAAAAAGAAAATGGGATGGCAAAAGTTTTGCGAGAGTCTTTCGCCGTCCACGCCGTCCTCTTTGGTCTGGAAGGGTATTAAACGATTTCGCGGTGTTTTCTCTCCTGATTCGGCTTTACAATCCAATGACCCTTCCGAATGGATTGAGGCGTTCGCCCTGAAACTTGCTCCTCCTTCTATCCCTTCTCTTGAGGAAGTTACTCCTGTTGTGTCACCCTTGAACCAAGGGCCGGCTAATTTCTTCGATAGTCCTTTTTCTTCTGAAGAATTTTTTACTGCTATTTCTCATCTTAAAGACTCTTCCCCTGGTGTAGATGGAATCCCTTATTCTTTTATTGTGCGCGCTAGTTATGATTCCAAACAGTTTTTTCTTAATATTCTTAATAACATTTTTTTATCAGGCATTCCCCCAGAAGACTGGAAGACCCAAATTATTATTCCCATTCTTAAACCTGGGAAGCCAGGTAATGACCCGTCTGGTTACCGCCCTATTGCCCTTTCTTCCACTTTAGCTAAAATTCTTGAGCATCTTATTAAAAATAGACTAGAGTGGTTAGCTGAAAGTAAAGGTTTATTAGCAAAAAGTCAATTTGGTTTCCGTAAGGGCCTCGGTACTATGGATAGTCTTGCTATATTTACGACTGATGTCCGGGTTGCTTTTTCGAATTGTTATTCTGTTGTTGGCGTTTTTCTGGATATCGCTTCCGCATACGATAACGTTCTTCTTCCTCGTCTGAGGCAAAAACTTCATGATCTGGAGTTCCCAGAGAGGCTGGTGAACTTTACTATAAATTTTCTTCTCTCTAGATCTATATTAATTAGCGTTAATAATACTACTCTGCCGGCTAGGTTAGTATGGAAAGGCCTCCCACAGGGGTCTGTTTTGAGTCCACTTTTGTACAGCCTCTATACTTGCGACTTGGAATTAACGGTAAATCCTTTTTGCAGTGTTCTTCAATATGCTGATGATATCTGTTTATATTCTTCTGTTTCTAATATTCCGGATGCTGTTCCTCGGCTTAACTCAGCACTCAATTATTTAAGCGTTTGGTTAGAGGAGCATGGTTTATCGTTGTCTATTCCCAAAAGTTCGGTCGTAGTTTTTAGTCGTAAAAGACGGGTTCCTGATGTTTCGGTAACATGTAATGGGGTCCAAATTCCGGTGTATGATAGAGTTAAATTTCTAGGGGTTATTTTTGATTCGAAACTATCTGGTATTCATCATTTTAACAACGCCGCCCAGAAATGTGAAAAAAATATTAATATTATTCGTTCTCTTTCTGGTGTGTGGTGGGGTTCCCATCCTTATTGCCAAAAATTAGTGTACAATGCTCTGATCCGTAGCCATCTTGATTACGGATCGTTCCTTCTCGAACCTTGCAATAAGGCTGCCCTAAGTGCCCTAGACAAAATACAGTCGAAAAGTCTTCGTATTGTTATTGGTGCAATGCGATCCTCCCCTGTGAATGCTCTCCAAATCGAATGTGTAGATCCACCTCTTAAATTAAGAAGGCAATATTTATCGGACCGGTTCGTTTTCAAAATTATGCAGTCTGCCACTCATCCTCTTATCCCGAAACTCCTCCTCCTTTCCAGGCTAGTAAATACCTCCAGTTACTGGTTCCACAAGAACAGCCCCTGTCTTGTTAAAAGTTTCCTAAAATATACTCGGCTTCCCTGCCCAGTATATAATTGCAGGCTAAATCCAATATTTGAGACTCCATATGAAGCAATTATGTTTCGCCCTAGTATTATAATTGACTTAGGGATAGATAAAGATTCTGTTTGTGCGAATTCTCTTTTAAATAAAGCTATTGATAAGCACTGGCCTAATTGGACCACTATTTATACGGACGCATCTCAGTTGTCTGATCAGGGCCCGGTGGGGTCAGCTGTGTGGATCCCTAGATTTAATGTTATTTTAAGTTTTAAATTACCTTCTTTCTCTTCTGTATTCACGGGCGAGGCGTTAGCGATTTTAGAATCTCTTAAGTATATAGAATCGCATAATCTAAATTATTGTGTTGTATTTACTGATTCTAAAAGTTCTCTGCAGGCTATCTTAGCTAATCAATTGCGCGCTAATGTTAAATTTCCAGTTATTCTAGAAATAAAACGTGTTCTTTATCGCCTATCTAGTCGTGGTGTTGGGGTCTCATTGGCCTGGATACCCAGTCACGTGGGTATTCGCGGTAATGAGACTGCAGATCAGTGTGCCAAGGATGCGGTAGTTAGTGGCTGCCTCTCAGCATACAGATGCTACTCTCACGATTTGGTATCTTTAGCAAAGGTTCATCTCGATGATGAGTGGTTCGTAGAATGGGCTCGATGCAGGCAAACTAAAGGTTTGTATTACTCTGACATTCAGGACAATATTCCGGTAAAGCCTTGGTTTTTTCGATATCGTGATGCAAATAAAAAAGTGACTTCCTCCATATGCCGGTTACGTTTGGGACACTCGTGTACCCCCGTCTTTCTTTTTAAAATTCACGTTAAAAATAACTCTTTGTGTGAATGTGGGTTGGATGAAGGTAATTTGGATCATCTATTTTTTGAATGCAATAGACTTTCTTCATCTCTCTATGATCTTCTTCCTCCATTCATCCCTCGCCCTGTAAATTTCAAGTCTCTTCTTCGTTTAGTTTTCTCTCCATTTATCTCTATTTTAAGTGACTTTATGAAAAATAATAGTATTCATCTTTAGTTTTCCCTTTTGTCTCATTTATCTTTTATATCATTGACTCATTACGTTGTATATAACAGCATTCTGATTTGTTTACCTATTGGCCGTTTTGTTTTGTTTACTTTCATAAATTAATAATATTCTTGCTTTTCTCAAAACTTGACCTGACATCAAGCAGAATTAAAACGCGCCTCACAACTGACATTGGCAAAAGCCTCGAGCTGCCATTCTTGGCTTAATAATAATAATAATAATAGTAAACGTCTGTCAGATAATGTGACGGTCTCGCAACATCGCAATGATAAGGATGAGTTACACTGGAGATGTTTTAAAACAAAAAATGCTAATATCTATCTGCAGAATTCGGCTTTCTTTATACGACATTTTATTTTCTACACATACTCTTTGATTTGATTGCTCAGGAGCACCGTGTATATAGGTAGGTACGTTTGTTCGCGATTATCTAAAGATGTTCATGAAAAAAAACATTAAAATATATAAACGTGACATGGTTCACAGATAATAACGTTCATTTTGTTTTAACTGTCATTTTGCACATAGACTTTCAAAGTTGCAGCGCCTCTAGCTAGTGGTTATTCGCTGACCCCTTCACTTGAAAATTTGAGTGGTAATACTTTCGAAACTTAGCAGTAAAAAAGTATTTCAAATAAAATACAAAATAGTTTAAAGAAAAAAGTATTTAAATTCAAAATATAAAATACGTATTTTGTATTTGCATTTTAAATACAAGTATTTCAAATAAGTCACATCTCTGTACTCACTCAATTGCTCAAAGGTTAACTGGAAGAGATCCCTTATAGGGATAAGTTCGCTTTTGTACAATACAATACAACAATACTTTATTGCACACCAACAAGAAAAATATTACATGAGAAATCTTAAATTAAACAATGGTAAACAATAGTCGGTCTTATCGCTAAAGAGCGATCTCTTCCAGACAACCTTTAGGTAGCGGAGAAAACAAATTTAAACAGAAAATAGTAGGTGGTGAGAGTTTGTACCATGTTATTTGTAATAGATATATTTTTTAACTGTTTTTGTGTACAATAAAGTGTTTACTTACTTACTTACTTACTTACAAGTTCGCCTTTGTACCTATATGTTATTTGTAATAGATGTATTTTTTTACTGTTTTTGTGTACAATAAAGTGTTTACTTACTTACTTACTTACAATTTGTGCGAGATTATTCCCTAAACATTCCAAAATATTGAAAAATGCACAACGTTGATGTTTAGGTTTTCACTTCTGTCGGCACTCCCGGAGTGCAACCCGTCCTTTTTTTTTATTTAAAATATGAGTTTGAGGTGAAATGACAAAACACGTGTCCATTCTTTTTTTATGTTCTCTAACATATAAGGATCCAGTAACTAATTATAAATTTATAAAAAAAAACTGAAGAAATTAGATTGTTTGGTAAATTTTCAGTGAGTTTTTGATACAAGACACAGGCTAGATTTACATTTATAGTAGTCTTTTACTGTTAAAGTAAAAGCGTACGTCGTAATAAAATTGAGAATACGTACCCAGTTATAAATTTTAGAAATATGTACGTTTGGTTAGGTACTTCTTTGGATAAAGTACATACTATAATCGTATTAAAACTTTCGTGAGACTTATTTAAATATCGTATTAACGGTATACACTCACGTGAAATTGTCAGGAACGGCCCGATATGTTTCCGACTCGTATGGAGTTCTTAATCAGGGACCGCTCCCTACACTGGCGCGGCAACTTTGTCAGCCACGTGTGACGAGTTCGAAACATGTCCTGTTCCTGACAGTTTCACATAAGTGTAAATCGCTTAATACAGTAATTACATACTTTCTAGATGTGCTTATTATTGTCCAGAAGAAATATTTAGATAATAGTAAAAGTACAGAAGGATCTTCTTTCTCTCTCTTGATCTTACGATAATAGAATGAAAGAGTGAACATGCATTTATACAATCTTGGCGGCGCTCAAGTGAGCGTTTATGATTAAGTTCGTGACAATGTACTACTGTTGTGCAGTTGTACATTGTGCAGCAATACACAATTGTGCAGCTCATTTTACAGTCAAGGAATTTGAAACACGAACCTTTTTCGCTCTTGTCACAATGACAATAAGGGTCAAAAAGGGTCTTGACAGTACATAGACCTAGGACTGAGACCCTTGGTGGATGCTTGCGCGGAGTAGTCACGGAGTACATAACCTACTAAAATACCAATATACTATTATAAAATTCTAAAGTAGGTATTAAAAATCACTTTTGTATGGAGAGGAGTCATTATTTCAGGAAAAATCTTTACAGCGTGATGTAGCAGCTAGGCATCAGACGTAAAGCGTCATCTGTTGGTAAAATTTTCTTTCTCCTATCATCACGTCGAAATGGCTGAACGGATTTTAACCAATTTAGTACAGGGATAGCTGGACACTCAAAGATGGTTATAAGTTACTTTTTACCCAACTACTTTAAAGAAAAAAAATCACGTTTGAAGTTGCTAATTTCTAGTACTGAACATACATTTACTAATCTTGAGTAAATAAAATGGAATTGTGAACGATCGATTGTAATTAACAACACCTTAGGTAAGTACTTAAGAGGCCTTATTCCTTTTAATTTTTTTTTTCATACTAAAACTAATATTTTATTACTTAACAGTTTTCTGCGTGAATTTCGTCAATTTCGAGTAGTTATTAAAACAAAAATTATCAATAAAAATTTAAACTGTAGGAGGATTCAAATGTATACAAATAAATCACAATAGCCTTGGTGCAATTAATAACATTGTTAATATATGTTAAGAAGTATAAAGATTTTTTTTTTAAACAATCAGCATTTTTAAAGGACAAGGGGCCTAAAGGACTTTAACAAGTACCCTACACAGTCATATCCAAAACGAGAGCTGTCATGTCAAAGGACTGAGAGAGCAGAGCGGACAAAGATTAATTACTTGAAATACGCCCAACCCGCCCAACTGTACCTCTACCGAGTTGCTTTCGAAAACTGTCGATACGCTTACTACACTCGCTTGCGAGCAAACGCAAGACATTCTATGCGTAAGACATTTACTAACGTTTAACATTTCATTTTACGCCATTAAGAAACATTCAGTTGAGGCTTTCATGTATTTTTTACAAAACATTTATTATATTCATATGTTGTTAACGCTCCTTAATCCGTTCAAAAATGCTGATTGTGTAGAAATTTTTCTATATGATCAGACATGTCTTGCAACATAATATTATCGGTGTTACTACCTAGAACAGGGCTATTGCAATTTATTGGTACTTATATGTTTGAAACCTACAGTTTGAATTTTTCATTGATAATTTTTGTTTCAAAAACTACTCGAAATTTAGAAAATTCACGCAGTAAATTTGTTTATTCAACATATTTTCGACTGCACGCAATAAAAGCATGAAATAGCTACGTTACTTTCTAGAACTCGGGGCAAAGTATTAAATCACTTTAAAAAGTTGGTTGAAATTATCAATACACTTGTCAGTATATAAAAGAAATATTTTTTAAAAGGAATAAGGCTTCTTAAGGGATTTCATAAGTTACATCCAAAAACAAGACCGCCACGTCAAAGGACTGAGGGAGCGGAGCGGACGAAGATAAATGACTTGAAATACGCCCAACTGTTCTATACGTAGACATTTACTAACATCCTACGCCATCTAGAAATATTAAGTCGAATTTTTACAAAACATTTGCTATATTGAATGTATTATGCTGTTAACTAGTCTATAAAATTGATTCGCTCTTATTTACATACATTAACTGAAATAATTAGATATAGGTATCGTGTGTCTGGTAAAGCCACGAGAGTTGAGGTAACGCACACGACAAATAAACAGGGTTTGTCGTTGTGGTTGAAAAGCGCACGCCACTACAGTTCCCCTAAATATAATCCGCACCCTTGGTAAAATAATGCAACATGTGACTTTGCGTCAAAAGTGGTTTTATTACGGAAATATCCTTAGAATTATGCGTTCTACACGGTAGATTTTTTTATAATTTTAACTTTTTTCGTTTCTGAGATATTTTAAGCGGAAAACGACGCAAGTGAAGAGGCGACGTAAAATAATGGTACAAATGCGTATGCGTCCTTTTTTGACGTCGTTCCTGTGAGCGCATACCGACGCGCGCGTTGTCGTAAAGTCAGATGCGTCGGTGTTACTGGACTGTGATCATGCGTTGCGTTTTGGATCTAAATCGGCGAGAATGGATGCGGAAAACGAAACCGGTAATGATAAGTACTATCTACAGGTCAAGAAAATTATCTTGTAATAAACAATCATATGTGCACATACGACTGTTTGAGTTCTAATTATTGAGATTAAATAGCCAGTCGCATGATCACATTCGACGTTATTTATCGATTTTTAACTAATTAATATTTTTTTTAACAAACATGATAGGCAATATTGACATAATGTTATAAGAAGAGTTTAAGGTAATTTAATTGTTTTTTAGGGTTCCATACCCAAAGGGTAAAAACGGGACCCTATTACTGAGACTTCGCTGTCCGTCCGTCCGTCCGTCCGTCCATCCGTCCGTCTGTCACCAGGCTGTATCTCAAGAACGGTGATAGCTAGACAGTTGAAATTTTTACAGATGATGTATTTCTATTGCCGCTATAACAACAAATACTAAAAATAAAATTAAATAAATATTTAAGGCGCCCCATACAAGAAACGGGTTGGTTGCGTTAACTTTGCACCTCATTTGTATGGGGCGCTATACATACCAGGTGCAAACTTAACTTAACCACTTAAGGATGAAAAGTGTTTGTACGGAACCCTTGGTGCGCGAGTCCGACTCGCACTTGCCCAATTTTTTTAATTATGGTCGTATATTCATTTGCGTCGTTGTTGTACAAACCATTCATAGTCGCATCGTAACATGTTGCGTTATTTTAGGTCGTAGTTTAAGATGCGTCGTTATCAAAAAGTTTGAAGGTATAAAAAAGCATGTTATTGTAAAAAAAAACGAACGTTTTATTAATATGTAATAACTAAATGCCTTACCTGTAATTCCAACCATTTTAAACCATTAAATTTATCGTATTTTTATTTTTATTACCTATATGAACTGTACGAACTTTACCTACTAATAAAATCTACTTATTTGTAGATCTTAACATATTTATCATATTTTATTTATTTCTATGATGCCGTTTTTAGAGAAGTGATTACTCTTTTCGTTATTTGAAGTTTCTAAAGGAATCTCGAAATGTTAGGACACGAGGAAATCTTCGACAAAGCGAACTTAGAAGAATCTGCTCTACCCGACCCTATCAGCGAAAAAATAACCTGTTACTACTTACAACTGCATACATCATGCTAGCATATAATGTGCTTGTAACAGTAAAAGCAGAAAAAGGTAAGTAGGAAGGTCCCGCTCTCGACAGATGCCCACCAAAACTTTTAACCTAGTTAAATTTTTTCACGCACGGTGCTGTTGTTCATGACAGCCGGACTTCTGCTTTGTTCGACATGCGGACCGGACTGCGGCTGAGTATTGCCACCGATAATTTTCGACATCTTTTTCCCTGCTTCTGAAGGTTGCATTTGGGAACTTTAGTTTAGGAGATACACTTTACACACAAGAGCAGAAGGGAAACTTTTTGATTTTTCCCTGTTGAGGTCTCGTCGTAAACGTATTCATAGATTCACTGTTATTTTCCGATGATGCCGCATTCGTTGCCAAAAAATTCCCAAGAGTTACAGATTCTTTTCGATAAGTTCGCACACCCTTGTTCTCTCTTTTCCATGTCCATTAATGCTAAGAAGACAGTTGTTCTGGCGCAAGGTTTTCACCAGAAACCAACTTTTTTGTTGGATAGTGTCGTGTCCCTTGATGTTGTTGATCAGTTCCCTTATCTAGCAATCCCACCTGTCAAGCAATCCGTCGCAATGTTTGGGAAGCTCAGTGTAGGAGTCTAGACTAGTCATTATCTGACAATCGAGACCAAAGTGTTTGTGTATCAAACTTGTGTTCTGAGTATAGTTTTGTGTGGAACTGAAACCAGTAACCGTCGTATGCCAAGCAAGAAATAAGGATGAATATTTTCCACTTGCGGAGCCTTCGTCGCAGTCTAAACATCACTTGGCGAGACAGGGTCACGATTGAGTGTTGTAAGTCGCGCAGTTTTCCAGAATTACTGCAATGCTTAAACAGCATAGATTGTGGTGGCTGCGGAAGCATGTGCACCGTATGGATGCCACTCGCTTACTGTGTATATATGTACCCTGAAATGTAGGGAGGCCCATGTTGCGTTTCAAGGACTGCACTAAGCGAGCAATGCCGGCATTTGGCATCAGCCCAGCAGACTGGGAAACTCTAGCCGACGAGCATAGCAAGTGGAGAAAGTCTTTAGCCGAAGACTGTAAGACTAAGAAATCAAAGCTGGTTTCAGGTTTTAGCCGCAAAACGCGAGAGGAGACACCATAATGAGAGGAGGGTTGTTTCATCAGCTCGATCATCTAACGACCCTTTATCAAAATGTCAATCTTCAACTCCCGCATCGGACTTTATAGTCATTCTTAATCTTAACACTGCCACAAAAACGCTCCATAGTAAAATAATCATTCGATACAAATTCTAAGGCCTATTATGATGAAAACAGTTTATGACTTATATAATTATTAGGTCTTAAAACACTCTTGTTTCGTAAAACCAAGCTCAGGTCAATGCTCATGTTTTAAGGCTTATCATTAAGTAACAGTTGTATATGTATACTACTATCAAAAAGTTTAATATTCTTATCTATTCGTTTATTAAGTTTTATAATACAAGTACGGGTATTTCATAAATAAAATTTATATAGTGTTTAGTATGAACGAGTTGTTACTTACTAAGTAGTTTCAGTTTTTAACGCTTATTTTTTTTGTGGAGTACATATTTTATGGAAAATATTATGTAAGTGATGATACCTTATCATGCCGATAAAAAGTTAATATGTATTAAAATTAATAACATTGTTTTATTTTCTTGCACTTACTGTGTTCTAGTAGCAAACCACAGTATTTTTACTCATTGCTGCCTAGTTATTTAAGTAAATAATTCGGTAAAATAAGTTCACTTGAAATAATATTCATTTACAGATACCTAAATCTTTCAGATTCTATAGAAATATAATATTTTACACATATACGACCTCATACTTTCAAGGGTTATTCCTAAAACAAAGACGTATGTGCACATGCGTCACGTAGATTTTTGTAAAATAATGACGGATCTGCTGATACGTCGGCTGATGCTTAGTAATAAATAGCCGTATGTGCACATCCGTTACATTATTTTAAAAAATAATGCGTTAAATTAAATGGGACATAACACATTTAATTGATTACATTAATATAAACCTATATGCAAAAGTATATGACAATTCGACGAAACGCAAAAATGTTATCAGCAAAAATCACTTGCAGAATTTTTAAACTGCTCTCCTGTAAAGTACACATTTTGCAGATGTGGCTTTGTTTTACCAAGGGTGCGAATATAGTGCCGTGATCTCAGCTGAATATTCGGTCTAAACTCATCGTGTGAAAATGCATTTAAATACTTGTTGCATGCCAACCCTGGCACGTGGTAGGGTGACCAAGCGTTCAAGGGCACCGGGACCAATCAATAACCCCGGGAGGCTGGCGTAGGGGCATCGTCGAATAACTATTCAATGTTATTCGGATAAAAGTAGCACGATAATAAGATCAATGAACTAAAATAATGTGAGAGAGGAGAATATATTCGATACGTGTAGATTGATGTATACAGTCCGTAACCCCTCTGACTGCGATTCGGGTTTGGGTGAAAATTGGGAGGTTCTTATCTAGATCGCGTAAGAGCGAGCGAGACAGGTATACAACGCATTCTGACAGCTCACGCAATGTAATTGATTGCCCTGCCATATTGTTTATATAAGGACGAGAATGAAGGCACAATGCCCAAGATAAACAATTGTGCTATCAGGGATATGTACAAGTTACCTATTTTTTTTTATACGCAAAGCCTTAAATTATTACCCCGGGACAGTATTAAACGTTTCAAATGGTATTCTATCATAAACCGTGATGATACGGTGTTATTATTTTTAATGAGGTTTATCAACTTACTTCAAGCAGCTTTGCACATTTCATAAGTTTTGACTTAACTTTAAATCACGTCATTATTTGCACAAAAGAAAAACGAAGTTTCTGAGAAAGACTAAGCTTACAAAGCTAAGATATAATCAAAGTTATAAAATCTAAATCCCTTATTAAATAACCGACGATGCCCTTTGACCTTGCCCTTTCTGAATTATTCAAACACAATTCATGTCTTGTCACAGAATAATGGTCAGCCTAACTATAAATTTATGTTAGTTCGAAAGTTCATTACTTTTCGAATTAGTTAGGGTAACCAAGCTACAAGGTCACCGAGACAGATCGATGTAGCTTGTCCCGGGTGAGTGCAATGACAATAGGGCTAGCAGATCATCTACTGCAAAAGCGCAAATAAAATATAGGGTTGCCAATATACGGTATTCTGTTGGCATTGTGGTCTTCACGACCAGTACGTAGGCTTGTATCCATCTGCATTTCATAGGAACCCGTAGAAATGTACTGTTTGGGTGACCATAATCTGTACCGAGATTTTTATTGTATTTACGTCCCAAAGTGTATTCCTTTTTAATGTGGTAGGGTTACCACGCTACAAGGTCACCGAGACGATCGATATAGCTCGTCCCGGAGAGTGCAACGGCATTAGGGATCGGTTCAAAGAAGAATGTAGGGACGTCGAAATATATAAAAAAGTCTAAATCATGTTTTATTAATAAAACTGATATAAAAAAAAAACAGAAGAAGAAAACTAGCATGCTTCGTCAAATAAAATAAAAATTACCAGTTAAGTGCGAGTGGGACTCGCGCACGAAGGGCTCCGTACCTCCGTAAATACATGCCTTAATTTAATCTTTATTGCAAAAAAGAAAGAGCTTATCGCAAAAAAGGCGGAATAATGCCATAGGTCATTCTCTACTAGTCAACCATTGGGCTAAGCAGATAAATTAATGTAATAATTCTCTAGAATAAGCTATACCTTAAACATATTACCTCTACCGAGCACAGTTCTGTTTGAGTTGTTGGGAACTACTGACTACGTGGACAAAGCCTTCACTATTTATAAACTTGACTTAGACTTTAGACTAGAAAGTTTTAAGCTTTGTTCTATGTTGCTGGGCAATTGTTAGCGTATACTACTAACACTGCTTAATATTCTGAGGCATTTCTAAAGACATCAGAACGAGATACGGCTGCTATAAATAAACTATTCCATTTACTTCTAAAGGACAACTTGGCAATGTCCTAATGGACACTGCTTGAATAGGAAAATCTATGTCCTGGATTAGCCGATATAACACTCAAATGGTAATGTGTCAACTTGAACCAAATTTGGGCCTTGATTGCGGAAATTCCATTATTTCAATCAGCCGTGTACAGTCAACCAAAAATGTGGTCTACCACTTTTCGACTCTATTTTACATGTAATAGAGTCTAAAAGTGGTAGACCACTTTCTTTGCTGACTGTACCTATAAAAAAAAACGGTCCACAATGATCGGAAATGAAGATACACAAAAAATAACATGGGTACAGTGAAACACCTCCTCCTTTTTTGGAATTCGGTTAAAGATAGCTAGGCATGGTTAGAATTGGAATCCGAAAGCTGAGACCATCGCGCCATGTGGGAAATATATGGTAAATATGTAGGTACCTATTTTGTATTCCACGGACTTAAATTCCCTCGTGATACGGCACTAGGGCGTCCTCCCTTTTCTATACAAATCCAGTACCGAAACCGGGAATTCCCGGTTCTCGGCACCACGTCTGTGGACGGCGACTTTTATCTTCGCAAAACTGCCGCTCCGTCTACAGCCGAACATTTCTTATAGTTCTTTTATATAAAGGTCTTATGCCGTTTTTTGCTAGAAATTTTTAGTAGGTATGAGTTTTGTCTGTGCGGCAGTGTGTTCAAAATCTCATTTTAAAATTGACTAGGTAGTTACGTTTTTCAAGTATTTTGATTGGTCAATAGATATTTTCTTTCTTTTCATCCAAAAATAGATATAACTAGAACTATAGAAGTATTGGTACATCCAGAACCTTTTTGTTCTGGAAGAGTCCAAAACGTTACGCCCCACGACTGTTGTTGCATTTTACACAAACAACCCAGTTTTGGGGCAGTTTTTGCGGAGAAAAAACTAATTGATGAATACAGTATCATTAAATCGTTAAGTGTTTTTCAATACAATGCAGTATTTATTTTGCAAAAAAACGAAGGATTGAGCAGCATTCCGGTAAACGATGTTTTGAATTTGGTTAATAACAAATCCTTGAAAAATCGCTAGTGACGTTTGCTAAGCAAATATATGACGTATCATAATTATTGCCATATGAAAGCTGTTTGTAGCGCCACTATCCCTGGGCCGAACCGACACTTAGCCTATACATTCAAAGGTCCTGTGTCACCATGTACCACACGTATTGGCAAATAAAAACATTCTATTATATTATATTCTATTCTAGTCAGTTGAAAATAACATTATTTACGAGGATGCTCCGACAGGCGCGACCTACATTCCGGTCCCCTTCTAACATCCACGTTTCAACGGGAATTTCATTGTAAGGGAATGCGAAGTGCGTGGCCTTGAGGGGAATGCGGCCTTGAACGGTATTGGCACCATCCTCTTAGGGGGTTTCTGATCGAGCCATGTTTTCTAAGGAATTTAACGTTAATTTTATAAAACATGTCTCTTTTTTTTATATAAAAGTTACACACCACAACTTTTATATTAAACCATTTCCTAACCAACCAGGTAACTCATTTAAATTTTTCTTTAAGCTTTGATCTTTGTATCAATGGTTTATTTTAACGTTTTTACTTTTAGAAAAGCGACTTCTTCGAGAATCATATTTAGTGAACAAGCACGACTTGATAGTATAAAACAAGTATTTTTTACGTGTTCTAAAAATAAGTTTGATTTACTGCGGTTCTTATATAGGTGGGTAATGACATGCTTTCAGATAAAAAATAAGTTAATCAATCATGTAAAGGACGGAGTTAGGTAACAATTTAATAAAATTGCAACTCTCAGAACATCCCCTTTCTCTTTATTTGTGACTGTAGATAATATCTTCTTAGTATGCACATGTAACTTACGAAAAAAATATAATTACTTACTAAAGATAAAACTCGAGTCTAGCTTAAATATGCAAAAATGTGTTTCCGAGATAATGAAGAAACAAAATGGCGAAAAATGCGACACTCCGTGCTCGCCGTCAACACTGTCGTATTTCACACAGATGAATAATATGTAGCTACGTATTTTCAGCGGAGCGGCCTTACAATCTAGTAGGTATCTAGGTATATTTGAGTCATGGTTATACTCGCGGTATATTCTCACTATTCCAGTTGCATTAAGTAACATTTACATGTTGTTAAGTGCGTATACTTAAAAGCAAATAGAGCAGATTGCTAAAATACACATGCTGGTAACATGAATTCTGTAAAACAGTTGACTTCTGTGACACAGATTTTCACCTAGCTCAGAAGCATACCCCGTGGTTTTCGGTGCACGAATGATTTGACACAAGGTTGACAGTAGGCGTCAAATCATTTGTGCACTCAAAACTCCGGGGTACTCAGAAGTCAGGGACTGATGGTTTTATTACTTTTGTCAATAAAATTATCTTTATCTTTTTTTTTACCTTTATTTCGGAGCTGACATGTTCGTCAAAATGATCTAAGCTCCTTAATTAAAATATAAAAATCTTTATTTTGAACACATATCACTAGAAACATTGAATACGAAATCATATATGACATCTTAAAAATTGTGAAGGTACTTGGTTGTTGAACGAAGTTTGTTTTGTAGAGGAAAATTTACTTATTTAATCGATAAATCCTTTATTTCACCAATTATAACAATTTAACACAAATAATCATATTACCGAAGAAATTTAATTTCCAACACTTCAGTTTCAGCGTCGCAATCCAAATCTGATGCAATCAGGCGGAGGAAATGGAATTAAACAACATTTTTCCATCCATTTCCCCCTTGGGCATAAAGTGCTGTGTCAAGGTCGTCCAGGGAAAGGATCAATATGACCAGGGCCGGGACAAAGGTAGTAGATATACTTTAAAACGTTATGTTTGCGGGATTCCTGTAGGTAATGTGAAATTTTGAACGCAAGTGAGGTAAATTGTTACGTACATTACCTCTACATTGTGGTATTTGTCAGTGCTCCATTTTCATGGTCAGGTCGGTTATTGTGGAACAAGTATTTGAAAAGTGCTTTTTCTTAAGGAAAAGGATGTTGCTAAAGTAGGTATATAGTGATGATATATTGGACAGGTGCCATTCATTGAAAACTTTTAATTTAGCTAAATGTTTACAAATGAAACGAAAATTAAAAAAAAAATAGGTAATTCGGGTGTAGCACATCGTTACTATCGATTCTCAACAAATTTGAGACGATGGTGCCGACGATAAAGTCTAAATCTTTACGGTAGATGGCGCTACGATGCCACCCTAAGGCATGTCGAAGCAACTGGTTAAAAAATTCAACGGCTCTGACATCTGATTCGGTGGTCCAATTGGGAGGACGCCCGTGTTGGCCCGGAAAGCCGTTGGAAACGCAGGTTCGAATCCTGTCCGAATCATTAAATTTTTCAATTTTCGCTTCATTTGTAAATATTTAGTTTACGTTAGCAGATGTTACTGCTTTAATAAAAATAAGTTTTTAATTTAGCCTCTGAATTTTCACACGTATAATTAAAAGTAGACTAATTTAAGATATACATTTCACCCGAACCTCATTTGGGTGAGCTTATGTGTTTTTGGGTTCCAAGATAAATTCAATCGCTATTGCTATTAAATATCTCTTGTTACTAATAAATAAAGAAACTAATGACTTTTTCTGGCAATTTATTAAATTTAGCCCTAGAGAATTTGAAGAGCAGTAAATTCAATATGGCGATTACTTGACTCATATAAGGTGGGATAAAATCAGTATTTTTCTTGGGTATATTTACTCACACACTATTGTGTCTATTTTGACCCTATGTTTGTAGACATCTCAGGTGTAGGTAGGTATACGTAGATACGCTAAAGCGGAGAATGCCAAAACCTAGACACTTATGTACTACTTAACACGTTCACTGTCAAAGTTTGACATGTAAATTTTATGTGTCTGTAATAGAGGCTTGTCGTGACACCACATATTGGATACCTACGGACAGTGAAAGTGTTAAAGATATAAAGAAGTGGTCTCTCACCGATAAAAGTATAAAAATAGGTTTAGGTAAAATAGGTTCCCTCTAACCCCCGCCCCCCTCTGGTGCCCTCGTGTGAAAGCCTTACAAGAAAAAATTTAGTTATCAATTTTTCGATCCATCCCTTTCACAGCCCTCGGCAGAGATGGAGTACCGTGCCGTGTCAAGGTCGCAGAATCGGTCGATAGGTCCAATAAGTTACAAAAGGACGAACTTTACTAACAAATTCAGGGTATT
The DNA here is from genome assembly GCA_947623375.1 of Apotomis capreana. NCBI lineage: Eukaryota > Metazoa > Arthropoda > Insecta > Lepidoptera > Tortricidae > Apotomis > Apotomis capreana. The sequence goes on from OX392501.1 coordinate 4,930,305, forward strand.
TAAGCCCTTTTGTGCGTAAGGGCATAATAGGGTTGTCAACTCAAAGCCTACCCGAGATCCGGCTGTGTTCAAAGGGCCTTTGTTTGCCGACTGCTTTGTGACTGCTTTGACAGGAAAATGTAACTCCTGTAGGCTTACGATGGATTTCTTTTCTATTGACGTCAGCTAGAAAACATATCTGCTCTTTGGCATTGGTGAAAAAATTGCTTGCTAGACTTCGTTTATTTGTTGTTGTTGTGATGGCGTTTTAAGAAAATCCTTTTTAATTCGCTTCTGCATCATTGTCATCGTTATCCTAAACATTCTAGTATCTTCCGTGGTTATAAGTTGACTTTCACTCTCACTTATAGGATAGGATTAGGTCAATTCGGTCGCAGCGTGTTTCGTCTCTTTTAGAAAATATGAAAGCTAACTACTAGACGATATACATATATATACTGTAAAACATACCGAAACAAATATTAGAATTAATCACACAGGACCGCCGGCTCAGTAGGTAGTTGCACTTCCACTCCCAACCCATCAGCATTGAAATTACAAACCAAAAAAGTTTCAAGTATAAAACAAAAGTTTCAAAGCATTATCGAAGTGCGGCTATCATAACAAAATCGGGTAAAATATAAATCGACTCGGGCCCGGGTAGGTAATCCGATAAAGTTTGGCAACCCTAAGCCTACCTTCAGAGGGACCAGATTTTTGCTCTAAAAGTGCCAATTTATGTAGAGCCAAATTTGTAAGCGACACGCAATGAAATGTCGCCTTTAGGCGATATTTTTCTGTACATCTGGCGTCGCGTGACCACACAAATCCTGCATTGCGGTGGTAAGATTTATCCTGGAATAATAAACCCTCTCCATAGTATGTAACTCTATTATAGTACGCAAGTGTGATGAAAAATATAATATGACATAAATATGTGGGAATATCTGAAACATATTTAAACATGTTACATCAGACAAATATACCCATGTTATAATTATTTCAGTCACAACTCTAAAACGAATAATAATTTCGAATGATACCTACAATAAGGAAAATAATTCTCGCAAGTAAATATATATACAATGCCGAAAGCAAATTCTTATCCTTATTAATTTTCTGCTAAAATAAATCTACAGAACAGACAATGTCTGCTCGGTTATTAAAATACGGATTCTGTTAAACAATCGTAATGTTTAATTTCCTCCCACGGGACGCCTCCGCCGTGGTGGGCCGACCGACAGGCCTGGGTAGTGATTCCGGGTATTTCTACCATTTCGTGCAAATCACATGTTCGTAGAAAAAAAAACATGTATTAAGTGTCAAATTAACTTCAAATATTTTTTATGTATTGTGTTAGGTACATAGGTATACTTTGCATCTAAAATGTATTATACTATTGCAATATAAATAAATACAAAAAAAAATTACATGCGAAAAATTCATTACCATCACCGTTCAGAACACAAATGTATAGATTTGAAAGCGAATAACTAATCTATTTTGCATGTATCACATTAAATTTATTCTCTGATATGGTTGAACTATTTAATAAGGAATATAACTTTGAGAGTCTAACAGTCGTATAATTCCTATTTACGTTCATTGTATAGCAAAATATTTTTGTCCATCAAAAAACTTCATTACCATCAATTAAATTTGCAATGGCAACATTGGCCTGTAGACGTACGAAGTAGTATTTTATGCGTTGTCCCTTCCATCCGCGATCCCACCTCAGACGACTCAGTGAACAGTGAAGGGAGCGGACGCGTGCCATAATTTAGTAAAAAAATATTTCGTGGCGAGATTTTGGAATTGGTACGTTTTTTTTTCATTGCCATTCGTGCTGTTTTGATATTAATACTTTAGTGTTTGATTGTACTGTTGATACTTAAATAAGCAATATGAAGTTCGAAAACTTAGTGTAGGAATATACCTACGATTGCAGTTGTTTATAATGAGTAAATCTGCAAAAGGTAAAGAAAATTCATTACCATTCTCTTCATTACCATGATTTACCAGTCACTTTTATGCGAATGGTAATGAATATAAATACTGGTAATGAATTTAATTATGAAAATTGTGGAAATGCTATCTTCTATCCGTTCCTCTTTTACGTGACTATACGTTTTCAGTGGGTATATATGTATGTATATGCAGAACGAAATGTATATATATAAATTTTTGCGATTTTTGATTTATCTTCGCTATAGGGTTCATTGATATTATCCCTGCATCTGGCAATGCTTCTGTGCAACTAGAAGACTATGCATCAACGTACCACCGGAAGTTTTTTTAAAGAAGTGGAAAACGAGTCAACGTGTCCTTCCCCAATTATAGAAAACTTAACCACTTTTAGAACAAACACAGCAGTCGCAACATAATATCAGAGCTGCTCATGTCAAGGCGAGTGGAGCTACTCAAAGCAAAACTGTCACTTTGATTTCGAATATAAAGCGACACTGGACTAACGAATCTTTTATTAAAACAGATTAGCAGACGAACGAAATTGAAACAGATACGAAGAGCATTGTTAAAACTGGAAAGAGCTGTAAAATACTGAAGGCCACAATTAGTAATGGTTCCTCAAAGGAAAATGAAAAAGGAACAAATATCAACAAGAAAGTACTTCTAATTTTTCGACAGTGCTTCATCTGACGATGAATTTAATATTTTTTTATGTTTTGATGTGTATTATCTTAAATCATTATAATATGAAGAAGTTCCTACAACACGTTGTTTTAAGTCTAATTGAAATGTTCTATTGTGGCACACAGTGTCCATGTTGCGTTCTATTGTCAAAAGTGTTAAATATTAACCAATTCCTTTGAGTCAAATTTACAACTAAAGCTTTGTTATTGTAATATTAATTCGTGTTACACAATAATTCAAGTAAAGTATTCTAATAAGTGGATTACAACTGATGATTAGACGTTAAATGGTTAATTATATAGTTTGAAGTAAGTAAAATTGAATGCAAAAAGTAACATTACAAGGTTAAATTGTACTACACTGTAAGTTGTACATTTAACTCATTTCGAAATGTTGTATTGTTAGGTTATTGAGGCGTTTGTAGAATTAGATGTTGATTTCTATTGATAAAACTACTAAATTTTTACGAATTAGTTTTGAGTATAAAACATATACTTAACTAATACTTTGTTCTGGAATGTTAATGTGTACAATATACAATAACTATCAGAATTTAAATGATTTTTATATTACGTGAAGAGTTATATTTTTGTTAGTAAAGTATGATAGATCAAAAACATGTGCACTGCTGCACTACTTTTTTGAGACTGTTTTTTTGCCTTTTATGAAGATATAAAAATATCTAATATCGGTTATTTGCTTAATCTTTCATTACCAACAACACATTTTCATTACCATACCACTTTATATCATTACCATATTCCGTAGTTCATTACCATTCCATTTGAAAATACAAAATTACTTATATCTCGGTAAATTTTGGGTATAATTCTAAATAGATTATATTACAGTTTTTCTTTTTCCTATTTCTTACCATTGGCATAGAAAAAAAAAAAAAAATTTCTCCTCATCTCCGCCGATTTACACGAAATGGTAGAAATACCCTTCCACTCTGTATTTAAAAGATCATAATGAAGGCATTTAATATCCAAAAAATAAAAATAAAATATAAAAAAATATTTATTTGTAACTGAAGTTAATAATACAGGTAGTTAATGTGTCGAATCCTCCTTTTAAGTTTGACACTTGTATTAGGAGGTATTCGCTCTTTAGTACAAGGTTGATCTAAAGTTAAATAATAAATAATATTCTTATAACTTTATAATCTTAGTTATATCTTATATTAATTAATTAATGAATATATATAAATATCATTGATTAGTATCGGCATTCGAGTGTGCCAAATATAACATTTGGATGAATGTTCGCTGCCCGCGGTTTATCGTGCCGTTGTACCTCGAAAATTATACGCTTCGTACGACTACTTTATTATCTAAGATATAAAAATGAAATTGAGTTCTTTTTTTACTTTATAAAGTTAATTCAAATTCAACTGGCTTGGCTATTGCTTTTACAAAGATTTTTCTTTATGCATAGAGTTCAAGCCAAATAAAATCCTTAGAAACAAAAATCATAATTTTAAATTTAATTTAAATTAGAGGTATTATTAGAGAACTTAGTCTTGTTCATTAAAATACGTAAGTTATTTCTGTTAAGCACATTATTAACAGAATTTGTAAAGGCCATCTATTTCAATAGTTTAGTTTAATATTGTGAATAAGAAAAGTTTTTCAAATATAATTAATAATACCTAACCTAATAATAATACAACCATCCCGTGTTGCTATACATACGCCGAAAAACGCCAAATCGACTGGTCGGATTTTACCCATTTTTGGTATAGGGATAGCTGGACGTCCAAAGATGGTTATAGGATACTGTTTACCCAACTACGGTAATTAAAGAGTTTCACGTGGATGAAGTTGCCGGCACCTTCTTGTAATACAAAGAACCAATCTAATCAATCTTTCGGGCAGTGGGCCGAGCGTGGGAAGAATAAGGAACAGGAATTACGATGGTTTAAAGGGGATTTTAATTACAAGTATTAATCAGTAGATTCGGCTTAATGCGCGCGTAGGAGTAGCGTATTTTCCATTGTTTCAGGATATATTTGAGACGTTTATGGATAAACGTCTTAAATATATTGTGGGAGGTGTAGCTTTGGTAGAAGGTGCAAACACAAGATAGAACTTGGATTATGATGTATTTAGCGTTCAGCCACGATACAAAGCTTAAGCATGAATGCCCGGCTCTCTTGGTGAGTGACAGAGACGGCCATAATTCTAAATATTTTAAATATATTTTTAATACAAAATCTAGTTACCAGCTCTACTGTCAACAACCAAAGAGATCCTTACAATATCCTGAAACAATGGAAAATACGTTACAGTATACACGAGTATACGGTAGTTTATTAAATTTAACTTATCATTTTCAGTATTTATTATTACAGTGGCCGTAGTTATTTATTTAAACTTTATTGCGCAAAACATAAAATTTACAAATGGCGGACTAAATGTCAAATGGCATGGCCATTGTATAGCCCGGCAGGGTGTCTTTCAGCCCACGCCATATTGCGGGTTTTTAGTGGTACTCATTTATTTTACTGGCAACGACAAATTTTTGGTACTGACATTGAAAGTCAGTGCATGTTACTGATGTGTGATGATTCAGTATTTATTTCGCAAGACGAACGAAGGATTGAGCAACATTCCGGTAATCAATTATTGGAATTTGGTTGCAGATAATTATTAAAGCCTGACCAGAATTTATGAGGATTGTCAAGTGGGCGTTATTTATAAGATTTATATGGCAACAATTTTGCAACCAATCGCATCCCACTATTATTACATTAGTTTAAACCTTACTTTGTGCTAATTGTAAGAAATGTGATGTTGAGTTTTAATTTAGCCCACTAAATACAGTAGATGTTATTAAAACATTTAAATCACTTAATTTAAAGAAAACAGAGGATTTATGGGGAGCATCAGTAAAAATAATTAATCTTATCATAGATTCAATTGCGCCTTACCTAGCTTTGATTTACAATAGTTGCATAGCAGAGGGAGTTTTCCCAAATCTTATGAAAATTAGTAAAGTCATACCTCTTTTTAAATCGGGTGATTTGAGTGATCTGACTAATTTCCGTCCGATATCTATACTACCTGTTTTAAGTAAAGTTTTCGAAAAATTAATGTTGAAAGATCTACTAGGACACTTCAATAGAAATAAATTACTCTCTAGTAAACAGTTCGGTTTCACAAGGGGACGTTCCACGACTGATGCAGCATCTGTACTTATTAAACACATTTATGACAGCTGGGAGGAATCTTGTGATGCAATTGGTATCTTCTGCGACCTTTCTAAGGCATTCGACTGCGTTCATCCTGGAACACTCATTTTGAAATTAGAACATTATGGTCTGTCTTCAAATGCTTTAAGCCTTATGTCTTCATATCTCAGTGATAGAATGCAAACAGTGAATGTAAATGGAACCCAGTCCAATGGAGCTATAGTTAAGCTAGGAGTGCCACAGGGCTCTATTTTAGGTCCATTTCTATTTTTGGTTTATATAAATGACTTACCATCTATAGTAGATAATCTTTGTAATATAGTACTATTTGCTGACGATACATCATTAATTTTCAAGGTTCACCGGAAATCAACCGACTATGCGGAAATTAATGGCACACTAGAGAAAGTACTTAACTGGTTTACTACTAATAATCTTCTATTAAATGCCAAGAAGACTAAATGTGTTAGATTTGCTTTACCGAATGTTACGGCGGTAGATTCTACTATATTACTAAATGGTGAATGTTTAGAAATAGTGAATAAGGCATTATTCTTAGGTATAACATTGGACAGTAATTTGCAATGGAGTCCACATATAGCAGTGCTTGCAGGTAAATTAAGTTCAGCGGCGTACGCCGTTAGGAAAATCAGACAATTGAGTAATGTTGATACAGCTCGCTTAGTTTATCATAGTTATTTTCATAGTGTCATGTCATATGGTATTCTGGTTTGGGGCAAAGCAGCTGACATTCAGACTATATTTGTGCTACAAAAAAGAGCCATTCGTTCTATATATAACCTAAATTCTCGTGACTCCTTAAGAGACATTTTCAAAGATATAAACATCTTAACTGTAGCGTCCCAATATATTTATGAGAGTATTATGTATGTTATTAGAAACCTAGATTCATTTACAAAAAATTCCGATGTCGACAGTTTTAACACTAGAAATAAAAATAACATTGCTATTAGAAAGTTTCGTGTTCGTAAAGTAAGTAAATCATTTTTAGGCCAATGTATTCATTTTTATAACAATAAGTTACCTGATCATGTTTTAAAATTAGCCTTTCCATCTCTCAATCAATTATTTAAAAAAATCTCTAATGTCAAAAGCATATTATATACAGTAGAGGACTATCTGACAGACAAAAATGCATGGCCTGAACCAGAGACCGCGTAGCTGTCTCCTTCTTAGATTGTACCTAACTAGTTTAAGGGACACAGTTCTAATAAGAAAGCATATCAAACATACATAAATTGTGATAAACCGTCAGGCTTTCTTGTAGTTTCTATTTTATTCTTACACTTTTCCTCACTTATGTCTTAAAATACACTTTTAATATGTTTTCTTGTAGAGCTACGTATAGTTAAGTTCATATCATTGTAATAGTTAAGTACTTAATGCTTTCTGAAAAAAATACTGACTGTTGAGTTTCTTTCGGCGTTTCTTCTCAACAGTGGTCTCCTCTTGTGAAATGCCGGTAGACTCAGACATGTAAAAGTGCCCTTGTGGCCTACTTGCAGAATAAAGTTCATTATTTCATTATTATTTCATAAATAGCTGTCAGTGCCAATATGTTAACCTCGTAATATCATTTAATGGAATGCACTCTTTTCGTGTTGTAAACACGTGTACACTTTATTTATAACCTTACGTTCACGACTGTGAATAGTTTTCGGCATTTTCTTTTGATAATTTTAAATATTTGTCTTTTAAAATAAACCACCACGAATAACATTGACATTGTTGACAAAATTGACATTGTTCATAAAATTATTGCCAGTGTAAAAAATTTGTTCCAGTGAAATTCCGCAATATGGCGCATCCTCATATATTTCTGGTCAGGTTTTACTTGACAAATAGCTACTGACGCATATAAATATATGACGTATGCAGTATTACTGCTATATGAAAGCTGTTTGTAGCGACACTATCCTTGGGCAGGACCAACACTTGTTAAGCTAAAGATACACATTATCGGAAAATTCAAATTAGAGTTGGAAAGATACAGCACTGTCACAGACGAACGAACGAACAAACAGCGGAGGCTTAGTTGGGTGAATATTTAACGTTTGTAAGGCGTTTCTTTTTCGTCATTCCCATTTCTGCATATATTAGTTAAAATAGAACCGTGTTGTCGGCGTGATACATACACATAGTCATACCAAATTTCAGCTTTCTAGTACTTATGATCACGGAGCTAAGCCGCGGACGGAGAGACGGACATGGCAAAACTAAGGGTTCCTAGTTGACTACGGAACCCTAAAAAAAACACTGGCTCTCCATTGTGGTTAGAACCGCTCGGTTAGAACGCTAGGAGCCCTAAAATAGGCCTCGTTCAAGATACACGTGAAATATCTGAGTATAACTGAGTAGGCACAGTGATAGAGCGAGCGGAACCGAGCGCTAATCTACTCATCTGTTGAGCCCCGAGGGAGTGGGGGGCAGGAGGGGAGGGGGAGGCATGGGGAAAATTAAGTTTGCACACTGCTCGAGCGGTCTAGCCGGCGTTGCGTCGGGCCATATTAATAAGGGTATATTGTAGATAATGATTCAATATACTTGTAGGGGCTTATTAATAGTTACTGTGTGTGTTGTTTATGTCTACATCGATTGCATATGCTAACTATACAGGGTGTCCCAAGAAGTAGTGATATACTGAAGCTGGGAGGTAGAGGACCTAGAGGGCTATCTAAATCACCCCCATGTATGTTCCGCGATTTTTCGTATTTTCGGAGTTATGACTTTTTTTAAAAATTTTCACCTATCGCCGAGTACGATGAGATTTTTATTTATGGTGACGTGAATTATTGCGGTAGATGCTTGATTTTTTTTGTGTGCTATGCTGGTAGATAGGCCAATTCAGTATGGTAACATTTACTATCGTTAGATCTTTGAATGGAATAAAAAAAAAATTAAATGCCAAGAAAGATAAAATTACCCAGTATGTTCACAACTTCAAGGGGCTTTAAAAAGATAAAATCACATAAAAAAAAATTACCGTTTGGCTTTTAAAAACTTGCTCTATCTATCAGGTAGCTACCCTGAAAATTTCATTTTATTATTCATAAGGCTTCAATCAAAAAATTTAAATCTAAATGTGGCAAGTGCAAAATTAATTAACTTTCTAAATAAATTTCGTTCTAAATCACGCACTGGCCATCAATAGAAAAAGAAGAAAAAACAAAAAACAAACGACGGTTGACGCATGAGAAAATTTTCACGTTGTTTGGTCATCGTTGGTACTTTTCAATAATTTATAAATTGTGTTTTAATACTGCTAATTGTTCGTACCCCTAATCATTTTGGCTATTCATATGGACTTTGACTTGCATTACGATTTGGATTAGTGTTATTACCTGGAATCGACGACTTGGCATTATTTAACTGGACTTGAGTTTGCGTGTAAGTGATCATGTTTACTTCACGTGACTACGCAGAAATGCATTACTATTACGGTTATGCTAGGGGGAATGCGGCGGAAGCTTCAAGGCTGTACCGGGAACATGTGGAACGAAGAGGCGGGCCTCAACCTGAAACGTTTCCTGACTATCGCATGATCTTAAGAGTACATAATGCGTATTTGGAAGGTTACATACCGGGTACCAGATCAGGCCGTATGGCCACTATGCCGGATCCTGATGTAGTAGATGCAGTGGTTGAAGAAGTAGAAAGAGACCCGTCGACCAGTGTGAGAGTTATGGAACGTCGTACCGGACTTTCTAAATCTCAGGTACACCGTACACTACAGAGCGTAGGATATCATCCGTTTCACATTAGAAAAGTGCAACAGTTGAAACCGGAAGATTACAATCGGCGAATTGAATTCTGTCAGGAAATGCTGAGGAGACAAGCTGAAAACGAAAACTTTTTTAACCAAATCTTGTGGACGGATGAATCCCACTTTAGACGCAATGGGATTTTTAATATGCACAATTCTCACTCATGGGCGATTGAAAATCCGAATTTAAAAAGGGAATCGACATTCCAAGAACACTTTAGTGTTAACCTTTGGCCTGGCATACTTAACGGTCAGCTAATCGGGCCCTTTCAGCTGCCAGACCGCTTGGGCGGCAATCAGTTTTTAAATTTTCTACGCGTCGATCTGCCCCTGCTGTTAGAAGATGTGGACTTGGAGACACGCAGAAGCATAGTACTGCAGTGTGATGGTGCACCATGCCATTTTGCCTTGGACGTAAGAAACTATTTCAATCAAAGATACCCTGAAAGATGGATTGGTCGTTGCGGCCGGGGTGACGCCTGCCTTATAGCCTGGCCTCCACGGTCCCCCGACCTAAACCCCATTGATTTTTTTGTATGGGGATACTACAAAGACCTCGTCTACTCGAGAGAATGCCGCAATTTGGACGAGTTAACCCGGAAATTGAGAGTAGCAGAAGAAACCATTAAAAATAATAGAAGTGCATTCAGACGTTTAAAAGACAACTTTTTTCGGCGATGTCGCACTTGCATTGAGCAACAGGGGGGCCATTTTGAAAATTTCTTGTAATTAAACACCTTTTAATTGGTTTTACTTTGTTTGCATTAATCATCATGTAAATTAAAATTTTGCACTTGCCACATTTAGATTTAAATTTTTTGATTGAAGCCTTATGAATAATAAAATGAAATTTTCAGGGTAGCTACCTGATAGATAGAGCAAGTTTTTAAAAGCCAAACGGTAATTTTTTTTTATGTGATTTTATCTTTTTAAAGCCCCTTGAAGTTGTGAACATACTGGGTAATTTTATCTTTCTTGGCATTTAATTTTTTTTTTATTCCATTCAAAGATCTAACGATAGTAAATGTTACCATACTGAATTGGCCTATCTATCAGCATAGCACACAAAAAAAATCAAGCATCTACCGCAATAATTCACGTCACCATAAATAAAAATCTCATCGTACTCGGCGATAGGTGAAAATTTTTAAAAAAAGTCATAACTCCGAAAATACGAAAAATCGCGGAACATACATGGGGGTGATTTAGATAGCCCTCTAGGTCCTCTACCTCCCAGCTTCAGTATATCACTACTTCTTGGGACACCCTGTATATTTAGTTAACCGTGGTCATCATTTGCTTCTCTTCTATTCATTCTATCGTCATCGTCAAATATTCACAAGTATTATGTCCTATCGGATTTCCCGCAATCTTTCCGTTCTACTTATTTAAGTAAAGGAATAACCTGAATTTAATATTTCAAACACCCCCGACACAGTACCTCGCTGGTCATGATGAAACCCTCATATAATGGGTGATATAAAAAAATGTACTAAAACTGAAAATAAGTACAAAATTTGGAATTCTTAGCTTCAATATTGGCTGAGATCGTGTTACAATTACTTAAAGCTGAATATCTTGGAAATATAGGCCTTACGGCCGAAATATATGCAATACAAGATATAGAAGGCTCTATTCAGTATCGCATTATTGTCCGAGCGAATGAAGCATCTCCATTTCAACTTGGGCAAACATTCTTTCGTATGCCCGAATACTGATTTTCGGATGCCCAGCTCTTCCCGCCCACGTGTCGCTCTACACCGATTCTCATGAAATGTTTTGAGTACCTAAGTAAGTAGTTTCCTTAATTATATAGTTTTTGGCTAAGTATTCATAATTTGAAAATGGTGGAGATATGACAATTGATATCGTAGAAAAATACAAATTTCAACCATTTCGTAATAAACTTGTGAGGACAGAGCCACAAATCATAATTGTTGTTGAGAAAAATCTGTTCCGGATTTACTAAGAAAACCGCTCGGTCAATAAGATCCTCAAGTCGTAGGAACTCCGCTTAGAATCCGGTTTTATGAACACTTCGCTACTATTATTTAGAGAAATTATGAATCAATTAATATGTCGAAGTAGTAAATTTTTAACAGGGCAATTAGTGCACCCAATTTCAAGGAAATGCAATATATCCGCTAATTACTTCAAAGAGGAAGTACTTAAATTCAGTGGGGTAGTTTTTCATGTTTGTTACTTCTGAACTCCGTCATTTGTAAACAGATTTAAACAAGTATGTTTTATTTGAAAGGAGGCATATCCAAGTTGGTCTAACAAAATTTTGGTGAAGATCGGATGACGAAATCCATGCGGCATCGAAGGAATTCCTCAAATAATATTATAGGCATATCTACGACGATTTTGCTTTTTTTATGGTAACTCGTTCAATTGTCATCGGAAATATGTTTCTTCTCTTTATTTCAATTTTTTTAAGTTATTTCTTTACAAATTTGTTACTGACGTTACGTGGAATAAGGGTGCGATACACCGCCGCTCAAAAAGCGGTAACGGTGCGTTTAGGCAGTGACGTTTCATATCCGTATGCGTTTACGTTGCGTAACCGTTTCCTGAGCACCGGTGTAAGAGCTTGCGGTATAGACGGTACGGATACGACCCGTCACTGCGCAGACGCACCGTCACGATTTTTTACGTGATTAAAGTCTTATAAATCGATGAACACCGGTTGCACGCACAAAAAAGCATGACTCATTGTCACGTTCCGCCTGAGCCGAGCGTGCAAGCGAGAGCGCGGTACTAGCGATAGAGAGGTATGATCGGCCTAAGCGTTCGGGTTGTGACGCATCTATCTCTCTTCCACTCCATGGGCCGGCATTCAATTCGTAAAAATATGCAATTTTCCATACCCAAGGGGTAAAAACGGGACCCTATTACTGAGTTATCAGTTATCAGTTATCAGTTTATTTATTGCTTTCATAGGTTACATAAGATGGACGATACAGAATTTTATTTCGCTATGAAACCCTGCAGGGCACTGCAACTATTAATAAATATGTTTACAAATTTAACAGTACATTTAAGTTCATAAATATACCTTTTATATTTACTTTGTAAATAACATCTTAGTTGCCTAGTATTACGCATTATCTTTTTCTATAGTACTCACTTAGGATTATTAGGTTCAACAAAATATTCACAAATTCCAATAACATCACAAACATGAAAACTTATATTCTAATACATTGTATATTAAACATACGAGTATCTACTTATTTTAGAATTATAGATTGCCTCTACATTATATAAAGGGAGACTTCGCTCCAGGCTGTATCTCAAGAACGGTGATAGCTAGACAGTTGAAATTTTCACAGATGATGTATTTCTGTTGCCGCTATAGCAACAAATACTACCTATTCATGACAAAACAATAATAATTAAGGGGGGCTCCCATACAAAAATGGGGCTTTTTGCATGATATTTATATATTATAGGTAGACCGTTATTATAGTTGAAATTTTCACAGAATGTATATTTTTGTTACCGCTATAACAACAAATAATAAAAATAAAAATAAGTAAAAATTAAAGGAGGACCCCATAATACGGTGAATAGAGACTAAAGTACTATGTGTGACCTTACAAACGGTCCGGTAGTTTTGAATTTTTGATATGTTGTCTAGGATGGTTAGTCAGTGCCTAAAATGCAAAATGCACAATTCCCCCCCCTCCGCGCCCACCGCCATATTGAAAAAACCGGCACTCTCTTCATATTTTTGCTCATATCTTCCTTTAAGAGCATTTTAGCTAGAAGAAAGCTTCGACAATGTTATAGAGAGTTAAATTTACTACATTCTGCATTTTATATCTTTTTTCTAGGACAGATAGTTACGGAGATATCCACATTTAAAAAAACGTAAAAAATCGCAAATTCCTACTGAAAAACAAACTTCTGGATTATATCTTCGTTTAGGAGCATTTTAGCTACAACAAAGCTTGGGCAATGTTGTAGAGAATTAAAATTACTATAATTTACAATTCAAATTTTGTTTCAAGGACGGTTAATTACGGAGATATGCACATTTAAAAAACGGGAAAAGTCGAATTTTCCGAAAATTTCTCAAAATTCTTGGTTTAGAACGCTGTCATTCAGTTATGGTCTAGTCTAGGACAAATTAAAACATGTAGGAAATATAATTGCTTATAAAACTCCATTCCATCTCCATTTTTACATACATTTTCGGAAAATGTGACTTTATTTTTTACATATCTCCGTAATTATCTGTCCTAGAAACAAAATTTGAAATGTAAATTATAGTAAATTTAATTTTCTACACAATTGCCCAAGCACTGTTCTAGCTAAAATGCTCCTACACGAAGATATAATCCAGAAGGTAGTTTTTGAGTTGGAAATTGCAATTTCTTAAGTTCTTTTAAATGTGCATATCTCCGTAACTATCTGTCCTAGAAACAATATATAAAATGGAAAATGTAGTAAATTTAACTCTCTATAACATTGTCAAAGCTTTCTTCTAGCTAAAATGCTCCTAAAAGAAGATATGAGCAAAAATATGAAGAGAGTGCCGGTTTTTTCAATATGGCGGCGGGCGCGGAGGGGGGGGGAATTGTGCATTTTGCATTTTAAGCACTGACTAACCATCCTAAACAACATATCAAAAATTCAAAACTACCGGACCGTTTGTAAGGTCAAAATCCTTTATTCACTGAATTACCATACAAAGAACGTGTTTTTTGTTCAATATTGGTACGGAACCCTTCGTGCGCGAGTCCGACTCGCACTTGGCCGGTTTTTTCATCAATGTTTTATTATGACGTTATCACCTAAACTTATGGTCCGTAAACCGACTTTACACACAACCAATTTTTTGAGTGGCGAAGTAGCATCTTTTATGTTTCGGCCCGTCGTCGTATAATAACAAGATGCAGTGACACGCCCGGAGACTACAAGCAATAAATGGGAGTCCTTGTTTAATTCCAATGAATAATGCAGCATTATGAGCTGAAATGGCCGCTGTAAATGCAGCGAAATGCAAATTTAATTTGGTCAACTCACTTAATATACATTCTATATGCTTCAGTTGGTCAAATAGCATTTCTATAACGGTTGCAACCTAATTGTTGGAATAATGCCCAATTTATCAAGCTTTGTTAATTATTAACAGCTGATTACATTGAATCGAAAAATGTACGACCCAGACCAAAAGTATGGAAACAAAGTTAATTCTTTGAATATTTAAAGTTTCCAATAATTACTCCTTGTGTAAATGCTAGGCCACCCAAAAAAGATAAAAAAATAGAACATCCACTAATTAAAACATTTGCATATTGTAAATATATATATATATATTTACCTAACTCCGGGACAAAGTGCATGAGGCCTTTTCTTTGTTGCCTTTCTACAAAATGTTGCACTGGCAATTTTCATAAGCAGAATTTGCGTTATTGACTTTTAAAATGTTTATAATCATTTTTATATTGTGATTTTGTAAGTTATTCCGTAAGGAAATCACAGGTTCGTATAGTATTATAAGCTTGTTTCCATAGGTACTTTTGGCCTGGGGGGCCTAAATAAAAAAAAAAAAAAAACATTTAACTGGCGGGTCAATTTCCCAAGCAGTATTTTTGGATGGCAAGACTGAAAACGCAGGTGCAGAAAGGTTGAATAATAAAGTACCATTTTTTTTCGGAAACAGCCCGCCATTGTCTACCTCGGGCAACAGCTAAAATTGAAATATTAATATATATAATAATTTAAAAAAATATATTTAGACCAAATTTCTCATCAAGGTGGGTTGTCCCCAAGCCGGTTTTGTTTGTAAAATGCCGGGTAAGTCAAATACTATGCATGACAAAGAAAATCTGTTACCATTATTTTATTACCATATAAATAGGTAACGAAAAAAGCACATTACTTACCCGTTTTATATCTCCTTTGTATACCCTTGAATAAGTTCATATACGTTTGTCCCGAGAAAACTTCTCATTACCGCCGACAATGTTTCGAAACGATTTATTTCCCAAATTTGATCAAGTACGCCCCCCGTCTCCCGCGCACTTCAAAGAATTAGTCAAGCTGCGGCGCTCGACGAGGCCGGTTGTGTATAGTGGCAATACGTTGGCTTGTATAAACGTGAATATATCATCGCGGTGGACCGGGGACAAAAAAAGTGTCATTCCGGAGTTTGTTATAGTTTCTTTATTTTTTTACTGTGTGGTTTGAAATTTATATATATCAGGTAAAGTATATTCGCGATGTCAAGAGTTGAATTAGTTTTAGAATATAGGCCTTCCTTTTCTTCTAAGAAATAAAAATATTTCGTATTTCTCATTCCACCATTCTCATTCCGGTGTTTCCGGTGTAGTAAAATAACTTTAAACCCCACCAAAATGAGGAAAACACCGAAATGACATCAAAAGTAGCTTCACTTTTCATAGATATTGTTGAAATAATAATAATTTTTTATTTTGTTTTTAATACCAGACTAAGATATATGTTTATATTATTATGGAATGCCAATATAATTTATATTACGAATATAAATCGTAAAATTACTTTCATAATATGCCACTTTTCTTTCATTCCAGTGTATGAAATTTCATTGCGGTGCACTTATTTTATCATCCTGGTGTACATTTATCATTCCGTTGTGTGTTTCATATTCGATCTCGAATATCTCGAAAACTATTTCAGATTTCAGGGTCTCTTTTACATATGTTTAATAATATAGTCTAAAGTATCTCTTCACATTTAAAAAACTCAAAAATAATCAAAAATAAAGAATCACACCAAATGATACAAAAAATGCGTCTTGTTGAAATTGACCCTGGTACGAGCGTGGTTGAAAGTGTTGAAACCCGCGTTTCCAAGTACTTAGCAGCCCTTATACAGCTTTAATAAGCTTAATAAAGGCTGTATAAGCACGTGTACTACGTGGGTAGAATCTAGTCCAGGATAGGGCTTGTATAATACCTAGACAAAAAGTTGGGCAATAAACAAGTGAGAAGGATTCTCGGAAAGTTTTCACATGAATAATGCAACAATGATAGCAGCTCCAACGAACGGGGGTTGGAGTGCGCATACGAACTAGATGCAAATGCACAGGTACAAAAACTGAAAGGTTTTTCACCTGATAAAATAAGTGCTCCATTCTAATCTTACTTCATATAGTAAATGGACGATGACAATAGACAATAGTCAATCTTGCCGCTAAAAAGTGATCTCTTTTTTTTTTCAATGGTATCGCTACCGGAAGGTTGTTCTTTTATTCTTGAAGAATAGAACCGCTGGACATATTTAATCGCTAACGGGAAGTTTTCTAACGCTTTATTTTTATCCTGATATCTTGTATACGTGATATGGATAATTTCATATTTGTAATTAACTGTTAATATTTTTATTAAAGCAGTAACGTCTGCGAACGTCCAAATGTTTATGTAGAAGTGAAAAATTGAAAAACAAAAGGCTTTGATCGGGACTTGAACCCACCTCTCCATGGCTTTCCAGGCCAGACGGGTGGCCTACCAATTGTTCTATCAAATCCACTAACTAAAGCATCAAATTTCTAACTTAATAAATTCTAGTTAGAAGCTTCCCAGTCAAAGCATAAAATGTAAAAAAAAATCGCTTCAATATTTTTTTTGTCTCGCGGCAAAAGAACGTAGGTGACCCCAAAACTGATATTTAGAGTAAAATAAAAACCGATTTTTCTTCTTGTTGTTTTTTATATTGCTATTGAACTTTATACCTACAGATATATTCCAACGGTTACGTTGTTTAAAACCTCGTAAATTTAACTGAAATGAAAAATCGGTGGTCTATATGGCAGATGCCATTATTAGTAATCTATTAAGCTTAGTTACAACAAAATAAAGTAACCTAGATTACACGGTTTTACCATGAGAGGGCAGATCTCCGATCGGATCGGTGCGGTCGCATCGCTACGCCCCAGGATCTAAAGAAAGGGTCATGTATTAATACAAATAACCAATAAAAAAATCGAGTGTCATTTAGGATGCAGTGTTTGATTTTGTGCCGATTATATGTCTCATTAAAAACACATAAAAAATACATACATAACCTACCTAGCAATAAATGCGACCGTGACAAGCCACGAAAATATCTTCGCCCTGATTTCTTACAAAAAACTCCCGTCAAATATAACAATCCACAAGTTAAGTGAAGCAAACCATCAGAATCACCATAAAAACTGAATAAGCTACATCTCATTATGATAATGTCCATGAAATCCCGCTAAAGCCACCATTTTGTGAAGCATATCCGACGCACAAAGGAGCACAAATGAGCATCCCCGTACAGCCACCAATAAAAGTGTTTGTTCAGAATATTATAACCATTAATATTTTACTTTCTCTCATGATTAAGCTTCATGACTGATATAATAAGTAATAACTTGATAATAGAAAACGAGAATCAATACAAATCTAGGTACAGTCAGCATACGAAACACCTGACAATAGGGGTGTTGACTAATTCTGAATTATACAACATACTGCAGTTACTTATATGAATAAAATTTGCTCCATATCGTCGGGGATAGTGCTATCGTGTAGGTAAATAACAGCTAGCTGCCAATAAAGTTCTCACTTCAATAAAATACTTTGCATTTTTTTTGCTGTGTTATAAGTAAAATACAAAAATAATAACCATATTATTGACATTACGTGACATCATCAAGCTATCGGTGGTGGTGAGGATTGTTGAAAATGAAAATGTATTGTATAAAACAATAGCAAACAAAAATCATGGAGCTAATGAATGCTAAATGACGTTTTAAATGCCCTTTGTGTCTTCATATTGTACGGAACAGTCCACGACTAAAATAGCCTCTACAAACATTACTTCGTTTGTTCCATTTTACCGTTCAGTTTGAATTCAGAACCAATTATCTACAAATGACAAAGCTTTGCACACTCTTTCGTAATATTAGCACACATGTATAAAACAGAAACGATTGTTAAAGATGAGGAAATGATTAATATTTATAAGAATAAATCAAAGGTTGAAGGTGAACCTATAACCTTTGATCTCGTAGCGTTTGTAAAGGAAATTTCTACGTCAAAATTTACTCTTTTTACCTAATAATGAGGAAAAAGGCCGCTTCACATTGTTATTAATCGATGCCCTTACACTATAAGAGAAAAAACACTATACATACGTTACTTATTCGAAAAGACTTACTTAAAGACTCGTTTTCTATTATGCTGGACAAGCACTTAAATTGGAAGGTGCATATTGAACAAATATGTACAAAATTAAACCGTTTTGTTTTTGCACTTAAACGATTACGTGACACTGTTTCAACAGAGGCCGCACTCACGGCCTATCACGGCTACGTATCATCTGTGCTTCTGTATGGACTGATTCTGTGGGGAAATTCTGTAGACGTAGACAGAGTATTTAAGATACAGAAAAAATGTATCAGAGTAATTTGCGGTGCGTGGTTCGATGATAGTTGTGTCCCACTATTCAAAAAGTTACAGATTCTGCCTTTGCCGTGTTTATATATCAGAGAAGTTTGTATTTTTGTAAAAAATCATTTAGGCTACTTCGAAAAGCGTGGACAAACTACACAAAGGCAGACTAGATTAAAAGGGAGGCATCTGCTACAAAAGCCGCGCTGCCATACAATGCTTTATAAGAAAAATATCTTTAATATGTGCATTGACATTTATAATCGCATTCCCATCGATATTAGGTCTATGGAAGGAAATAGTTTTAAAATAAATTTAAATATATGGCTGCTCGATGGATGTTTCTACAGTGTAAAAAAAATTCTCGAGACATGTAGAATAAGGTAGAATTAGGCTATTGACATTATATTATACATTTAATACTTAATAATCAATTATTGTGTCTGCTTAGTTTATTTTTATTTTTAAAAAATTTGCATGCCTGTATGTAGGCTGAATACATGGTATTTTAATTGTATTTAACACCTTCAACACTGTATTCTTGGCAAATAAATCTTTGAATCTTTGAATCTTTGAATCTTGAAGAATTTTCCACTCAACAATCAATCAATTACACATCGTAAAGTGGTATACCTAAAGCCTATCACTAATTTGACAAATCACGCATCGTACATTACGTGCAGTCCTGTTTCGCTCAAGTTGTGGAATAACATAAGGGTGCATTGCCTGTAATGTATCAAAAGATACATTAAATTTTAATTTGTTTTTGGTTACTTTACCGGCGAAAACTCGCGGTGACGGAGCACCCTAATACCAGCCGTCTATCCACCCTCTGTGGTTTGACACCGTAGTGTGCTGAGTAGACTTCTTTTTCGCACAATGTTTACACTTGTGATTTTGTTATAATTTGTACTCTTAATGGAAGCGAAACCAATTTTCTTTCTTTCGGAATCCCCGAGATATCTCCAATGTAGCTATCGCTAAAATAAGGTGAGATATTTTTCATCTCCATCGTGGTATTATAATCGAAATGGGTATATCCATGTCTGCTACTTGACATACATATAGCGACATGAATAAAGGTTATCGCACGCCTTACTGCCCGGGATCGACTCGAGACCTTCAGTATGCTTTGTATGACATTTAAAAATACAACGCACACCTATCAGAATCCGTAACAACATTAAGTAAATAACCTTAACACACGCTAAAATATTCAAAACCTCGACCAAATTTTGCAAATCCATTAATTCTTCGCAAATCCATTAATTCGTAACTCAGGTTCAATTTTTCTCTGAAAATATCGGGCGACGTGCGATATGCGTACCTCTAAAGCTTTTGTACAGATGAAAGCCTTCGGGGATTGATGCGACCTCGTGAGTTAGAATTATGGGCAAAACAAGGGAAAATTGCTAGGACGGCGTAATTTATTAACGGGAAGCATCGCAGCTGTGTTTTGTTTTTAAGTATAGCATTTTACGAACAGATTTCATTTTATCACAAGTCTTTTAATTGAAAACCCCTTTTATCGTCAGAATTATTAAAGTAGGTACAAGGTATTAGTTATAAAAGTACAAGGTATTATTTGTCGTTATCGCATAAAAAGTATCATAAGAACCTACTTCGCATGTCCAGCAATTACTATTTTAAAATTTTGAAGTGATGATACTTTCCACTTAAACATTCGTTTTCAGTTATTTTTTACAGTTTTATAGTCCAGCAAGGTGTTTTAAGCCCACGCCATATTGCGGGTTTATAGTGGTACTAATTTATTTTACTGGCGACAACAAATTTTTGGTACTGTCATTGAAAGTCAGTGATGTAAACAAAGAGGAGACAGGACAAAAATTTCCGCAAATTTCAAGTATTTTTTGCATGATAAAGCCAAAACTATTCACAGTAATGAAAAGTCAAGTTCTTTTCAGTAGTTAGTAGAGGATCCCTTTAAGAACGACCTTCACCGAGATGTTTATTTGATTAAATGTATTTTGTATTTAATTTAATATGTCGATAAATATATTGCATATGGGTTGCCTAACAAATTTTAGTCCAGGGTATGTTGAATTAATAATTAAAAAATTTTTTTTTTTTAATATTTGATTATTAGATAAATTCTATACCAATCGAAAGTATGAAGCCCATAGAATATGCAAACGTTAGGTTGCCTATTCTTTTCCCGTCACAACTATCGGGTAGCCAGGTTTAAACTGGTAAATCTATACTAGCATTTTGCAACGGTCTGATTATTGAATTGAAATTAAATAACATTAAAGATTATTTTATTATGAACACGGTGGTATAGGGTTGCCTGCGAAAAATCAGTCCAGAATTCCGGTTGTCAAATTTTGAAAAGTAAAATATTGCAGCGAGTGAATGTGTGCGACTGAGAGGTCCCAACCAAAACCATCCCATACGATAGAAGAGGACACAGCATAGCAGCTGTTTGAAGTCCGCCCATTTAAAAAAAGAGAGTGCGCATGCTATTTGTGCTTGAAAATGAAAAGGATAGCGATAGACTCGTAGGTATATGCTGTGCATTATTTTGGAGTAGATTGTCGCTATAGATACAATAAAATGCATGGTATAATAATATACTCCGCCTGGTACTCTCTTCCGAGACTCGCGAACCACGTGACTGACACAAGCCTACGTCATCATGGTGTTCAGAGATTCTCATACTTTTAAATGTTGGAGAATTTTAACCAACGGTGAAAAGTGTTTAAACGGCATTAATTTTAAGTGATTCAAGTAGAAACATAGGTAGTAGAATAAAACAAATGTAATGTATCTAACCTTTCGGAGTTTCTTCTCAACAGTGGTCACCTCTTGTGAAATGTCGATGGACTCAGACATGTAAAAGTGCCCTTGTGGCCTACTTGCAGAATAAAGATCATTATTTCATTAATAAATTGATTAAAAAAAAAGTTAAATAACTATTTCTCTATTTTAATAATAAACTACTGCAAAATAATGCACAGCATATACGAGTCTATCACAAATAGCATGCGCACTCTCTTTTTTTAAATGGGCGGACTTCAAACAGCTGCTATGCTGTGTCCTCTTCTATCGTATGGGATGGTTTTGGTTGGGACCTCTCAGTCGCACACATTCACTCGCTGCAATATTTTACTTTTCAAAATTCGCCAACCGGAATTCTGGACTGATTTTTCGCAAACAACCCTATACCACCGTGTTCATAATAAAATAATCTTTAATGTTATTTAATTTCAATTCAATAATCAGACCGTTGCAAAATGCTAGTATAGATTTACCAGTTTAAACCTGGCTACCCGATAGTTTTGACGAGAAAAGAATAGGCAACCTAACGTTTGCATATTCTATGGGCTTCATACTTTCGATTGGTATAGAATTTATCTAATAATCAAATGTTTAAAAAAATAAATTTTTTAATCATTTATTAAACATACCCTGGACTAAAATTTGTTAGGCAACCCATATGCAATATATTTATTGACATATTAAATTAAATATAAAATACATTTCATCAAATAAACATCTCGGTGAAGGTCGTTCTTAAAGGGATCTTAGACTAAGTATTCAGTATTTATTTCGCAAAAAGTATGAAGGATTGAGCAGCATTCCGATAAACAATGTTTTGCATTTGGTTAATGACAAATCGAAACTGGCGTTTAATAATTCAAATATATGACGTAGGTATGCACAGCACATTATTGCCATATGAAAGCTGTTTGTAGCGGGGATGGCCGGACCGACGCTTGTTAGGGTATATCACAGCAATATAGGAAGCATTTTACACTTATACAAAAAAATATTTCCTATTACGTATACCAGAGCCATTCCATTTGCAGACTAGTTTAAATATCCCGTCCAGAAATACACCGGTAGTGTGAACGAGTTGCGATCTGGGTTATTGTCGCTCGTCTCGTCTCCAATGGACTGTCTTTACGTGGCATTTCATTGGTATCTCTTGACATGGATATTATTATTTCCATGCGCCTCGGGTACACATAATATTAGTCAATAAACATTATCATTTATTTTTGAGGCCACTGTAGACCATAGATAAATTAAGTTATTTATCTATCTATGAGCTACAGTTGCCTGAAAAATAAACCAACATAAAATATCGAATAAAACATATAAAATAAATATAAAATATTTGTTTAGTTCAACGACGTGCGACGTAACTTATGTCTATGCCTGCCTGTGACGTGTTCATACTAGTACCATAACATTGGGGTAGATTAGGTTAAACTATATTACATTAGAAGCAAAATAATTACTAGTATAAAACATTAACGGAGTTACGGATCCACGTTTCAGTGTTTTAAATAGTATCGTCCAGCTTTTCAAAACTAGGTTGCCCGGGCCTGTTCTTAAATAAAAGAAGTTTCTAAAAATAATAACTAATAACGAATATTTTATTGTATTTCATCTCACCATACATTTGAATGAAACCTTAATAAAATAACGGTAATAATAATAAACAAACGGCCGAAAATGGATTATTTCCAGAAGGCCCTGTTATTGTTTGTGAATAATCCTCTTACAGCCCGGAGGAAAGGTCACGCTTATAGGGCGGTTTCGCTTACTTATGTAGGTAATGGAATTAGCCCTGAGGGATCTTTTAGAGTTATTTCTGCTATTTAATTCTGCCTAGTATTTAAAAATGTTTAGGGTTCCGTACCACTAAAGGGAAAAACGGAACCCTTATAGGATCATTTTGTTGTCCGTCTGTCAAGACCCTTTTTGTAAGGAACGCGTGGAGGTATAAAGCTGAAATTCATACCAAATACTCAAGTCTACTGTCCCTTGGAGCTGTGAAAAAAATAAACATCTAAGCCAACACAATCAAAAGATACAGCCGTTTATGTTGCAAATTGTCGACACTTGCAAGGGAATCAAAATCTACAGGGTATTTCCCGTGAACTCAGAATCTTGACATTTGGTACGAAGCAACGTCTTATAGCACAGATAAAGGAAAAATTGCGAAAAGCATAAATTTTTACTTTAACTTATATACCTACAGGTTTGTACGGAACCCTCGGTGCGCGAGTCCAACTCGCACTTGGACGTTAGAGAGAGAGCTAGGAACGAAAACGATTTATTAGGATAAGATATTAATGAAATAGAGTAAATATGGGACGAATTCAAGTTACTGCGAATATTTTTTTATACAACTTAACACTCTAAATAATAAAGCGTTTAAGAGGCCTTATTCCTTTCAAAATTTATTTTTTTCATAATATGACAAACATGTTGATAATTTCCACCAACTTTTTGAAGTGAATAATACTTTTCCCTGAGTTTTATCTTATCCCCGAGTGACATAGCTATTTCATGCTTTCATTGTGTGCAGTCGAAAAAAAGTTGAAAAAACTAATAACACAAACAACTAATAACTAGTTTTTGAAACAAAAATTATCAATGAAAAATACAATTTGTGTTTTTTTATGTGTTGTTGTTTTTTTTTTATCCATTTTCGACTGCACGCAAGTAATAAATATATAGACATATATAGACAATAAAAAATATATAGACAGATGCGCCTTTTTTTCCTCTTTCCGAATACCTATGTATCTAACTCAATTTCACAAAAAATGTTAGATGTGCCCTTTTTCGTTATGAGGGCAGTGTTATTTTCTAGAACTCAGAGACATTATTCACTTCAAAAAGTTGGTTGAAATTATCAATTATATCTTTCACAATATGAAAAAAAAAATTAAAAGGAAGAAGGCCTCTAGAAAAAACTATAGGTACCTATCATTATTAATTTTAGTGAAAACATTCAATGTAACAATAAGGTGTGAAATATCAGTGTGCAATATTATACTTTAGTGACGTCAAAAAAATGTTATGAATGTTGTGATATTTATAATAACCTACGTTTGTTTGTGATAGTTTATGTAACTTGATTAGGGACTTTTAAAATGTAACTTTGATTTGTTTTTTGTTTTTCATTCGTTCATTAACCATTAATAAAAAAAAGAACATCCTTTACCTTCCTGCCCTTTCTAAATTACTAGTCGGATTAACCGAGAAAGCCGCCCTGAATTAGCGCAGACTTTGATTTAATCCCACTAGGCGTGGATAAAAGTGTTCGTTTTCCACACAAGGGCGTAAAACAGTAACAAACCTTCAACGTTACGCCCTTTTGTGATTAAGAGCAGAAAAGAACCACCTCTCTGACAAATTAATTCTGCAAGATTTATACGGCTGAGTTAGCGTCTGACCTAAGTTAGAATTCTAAGTTAACAGCTTGTTAGCTATAATAAGTTTTATGAGAATACTAGAAGACGCAGCGAAAGATAAAGTCACAACCTAGCCCTTTATAGTGCGATTTTTATAAAGGAAAAGAGGATTGGTGGAAATAAAGTTATGAGGCATTAGTGAGGCCACGAGAAAATCTATCTTCATAGACTATTAGGGCTTTTAAAATAGTAGGATATTGACGGAATCCAATGAATACACGAACAACCTGGGTCTATATTGACTCCTAGAATTATTTTTCGTCGAATATTTCGTTTTGCCGAAAAAACATTTATTAGAAAGCATTTTTCTTTGCAACCCTAAACTATTTGAGATTTTTATAAAACAAACCTAACCTAATCAATAGGATGACATTTTCAAGGATTATGAAACATGTATGATCCTACAGAGGAATAAAAATTCTACAAAATTTTTTTTTCGGCATAATGAAACATTCGACGAAATTATTTAAGAATAACTAGTGAACTCGGAAAAATAAGTATCAGACCTATCGGCACGAACATTCAAAAAGACATCTAGTGGCACATAACAGCAAGTCATTTGCCTCCAGAGAGCAATTATTGGCACCATTCTATGTTCGAAGTTAGGTAGAAAGAAAAAAGCACTGTAACTATTAACTTTTGGACAAACGCCAACACCCACATCACAACAAAACTTCGGTTGCTTCATCGTAAACAATATCTGCTAGTTTTTCATTAAAATAATTAATAGTCGGTTGCAACAAAGGAAATATTTAATTAAATAATAAAGATCCTCAGCGGTCTCGCGTGTGTAGCTAACGTTTATTCAAATTGCACGATTTCTAAATGATAAAAAATGTAAACCAAACAACTGTTACACAAAATTTATCATCATCATCAGCGACGTCCACGGACTGGACAATTGAAAATTGGCATTTTCATAGGAAATAGCACCATCGCCGTTACTGGAGCACATTCAGCAGACTCCGCAGAACACCCACACTAGAGATGTGTAAGCTCGCTCGCTGATTCAAAAGAGGTATATCATTTGGTTTAGCTCACTAGCTCTTTCGCTCACTGAAGATTCAAGTAGCTCAGTATCTCATCAATCATCTCAGTATTACTCGCTCGCACTCGCGTTTTTCTCGTTTCGTCTTTTAAATCTAGATTGTCTTTAGTTCTCTACACACTTGTGAACGATATAGTCTAAAGATCTACTGAGCTAAATGAGTGATACATATCTCGGTGACCTAAAGATACTCACTCTTTTTACTTTAGTGACACATTCTGCGCATCGCGTTTCACGACTTCTGTTACTATTCTTCAAGCTATTTCGGATACTGCTCTTTTGCTCAGCTTTCTAATATGACATCGTAGAGCAGTCCTTTCATTGCTCTTCTAATGACTTTGACCTTCTTACACAAAAATATCTAATTAAACTATTAAAAGCATTTTTATCAAATATCTTACTTACTTTAATAGATTAACTGAAGATTTTTCTTTGAACCACCGAATACAAAGGTATTGTTGGCGGGATTACAAAGAGCGCTATTATTCGATTACTTTTTCGCCCCAGGCCAGGAAAAAACATAATTAAAGATTTGCTTCAAAGTGAAAGAATTTATTTTTAGCTTTTCCAAAACGAGGTCCGTACTCATCAATAAAACGCCTACTTGTAGGTATTTTGTTACAAAGCTAAGTCTGCTGAGGTGTGTATTTAACCTTTTTACCTACCAAAAGTATATATTTTAAAGCCAATCTTTCTGTGCTGATTATATTCTAAGTGCCGATTCAATTTTTTGCACATAAATCAATTGTTCGTAAAGACGAATTATATCACAGAATTCCCATTACTGTTTTGCGGCAGCTCTATGTCATATAGAGTATTCATACAATTTAATGTACCTAAGCAATTTCAGCTCAAACGGAATCCAAGAACAGGTAACATTTTACTTACTATTTGATTAAATACATAAAAATAGGTAGGAGACTTATGAGACTTAATCGTTGCCTTTGGGAATAAAGCTGCACCTTGGTAATTAATATGTATAGGTATTATACTACTTAGCTGCACAGCGCGCGGTGTTACCCGTTCATACCACGGGATGTTTTTTCGGGATAAAAGTAGCCTATATGTTAATTCAGGGTGTCAGCTACCACCATACAAAAATTTAGCGCGAAGTAACTCACTCACAAACTTTCGCCTTTGTACTATTAGTGTACCTACGTGATGATTATTACTTTCTGACTAGTCAGCTACCTACACCTAACGCACCGGCATATTTAATTCACGTTCAAAAGCAGGTCTTAAATATCATCTAGTCTAGATAATTAATTACTAAGAGAAGGGTGAAGTCAGATAAGACCGAAATACGTGACTCAAGGAACGAAACAATCCCTCGAGGTTCCGTGAGAGTAGTTTAGTGTCAAGGAATAAAGAGTAAGTCAAGGTAAATTCAATTATATGGAGTTGAGCTTCTAATAAAGCAGTTTACTATAATATAAACGTAATATTCTGTCATGCAACTATTTATTTATTTATTTTTATTTATGCAACTGTCGATATTGGTATTTGTGTGCAAATACTTAATTTGAAGTTTTCAAGCGAAATGTTCCAGTTTTTTTGCTTGCCTTAAGGATCCGTTGACAGGTCATTCGTATCAAGATGTACCTAAGCAAATTTGATCCTGTTTCCTAACTTTCAAATAACATTTGACAAGCCTAACAAAAATTAAGGGAATAATGTTTGAGACACACATAAACAAAAAATAAAGCATTTGCCATGTAACTGGATTACGAGTATTTTATCTACCGCCATTTGGAATCAAGGCGATAAAACGGAGATAAAGACAGATGTAAGAACCATTGCTATAATCGTGAAGTTCCTTTGACGTTTGAGACATTCAGCCGAAAATCGCAAAAACGGTGCCATCGAAGCGGAAGGGTGTTTGTAGTTTATTGTCATTTTGTTGTTCTCTCACATATTATTGTGCTAGCTTTGTACACAAGGTCATGAAAGGCACAGTGTTGGTACCATAGAATAAAACACTGCAGAACAACGACTCTTTTGATTTTTTGCCATAGCCGCTTTAAAGCTGAATTTTATAGGTTGTTTCCGAAAAATAACTTATCATTATCACAATAGTTATTAAATTGTTACTCGTACAATATAAAAATGGGAACCCTTTGTCTCCTAGAAACTTATTTCGTCGATAGTCGTTTCACAGAATTTTAATTCCCTTGTTAGTCAGTCATACAATTTTCATAATTCTTGCAAATATCATCCTTTTGATTTGGTTAGGCTAGGTTTGTTTTATAACAATCTCAAATATACGGTTGCAAAGAAGATTCATTCTACGAAATGATTTTTCGGCAAAATGAAGCATTCAACGAAAAATAATTCTAGGAGTCAATATCCCCATAATAATAACTTGTCATGATTAACCACTTATCTACTCACCTGTACTTGTACTGCCCGTCAGCATTATCGCCCATCTTACTCCCACGACGTCTTCAAGTGTCGCTCTCGCGCAGACCCGAAGACGCACGAACACTCACGAACACGAACAAGTCTCAACGAACACGAACAAACACGAAAAGTCTTTGAGAGTTTGTGCAGTGTTATATCATTCTCATTATGACACTAAATACAGTTATTTAATTTTTTACTGTGTATTTCTTATCCATTTTCGCTGTGAATTTAAAACACATATTATAGCAAGGATCTCCAGAGTGATGAGTAGCGCTACGGCGTAGCATGTTCTACGGAAAGCA
Organism: Apotomis capreana; assembly: GCA_947623375.1. Taxonomy (NCBI): domain Eukaryota; kingdom Metazoa; phylum Arthropoda; class Insecta; order Lepidoptera; family Tortricidae; genus Apotomis; species Apotomis capreana. Next base: position 4,959,312 of record OX392501.1, read on the forward strand.
TTGCCATTTCGTAGCACTTAAGCACGTAGGACTTGGGGTTTAAATATAGATACCGTGGGCATTTTCGTTGGTCCACATACTCGACTCGTCCACATTTCTAACTTGTCCACCCATTCCAAATGCCACTATCCCAACCGAATTGCACCTTATATTTTTTGAGCATAAAACGTTTCATCATTATAAAGGTTACCTAATTAACCTCATAGGTTACCTAATTAACCTCATAGGTTACCTAATTAACCTCATAGGTTACCAAATTAACCTCATCTAACCGTTCGGCACCGGATCAGTGCCACCTTATCTCTATAGCTCGCCGTCACCGCGGGCTCAACCAAACGCAAACACGAAACAACACCGGATTAAAGATGTAGCTCACGAGTGAGTGATTCAAACAAGCTATATATCATTTGGTTTAGATCACTAGCTCTTTCGCTTACTGAAGATTCAAGTAGCTCAGTATCTCATCTATTATCTCAGTATTACTCGCTCGCTCTCGCGTTTTTCTCGTCGTTTCGTCTTTTAAATCTAGATTGTCTCAAGTTCTCTACTCACTCGTGAACGATATAGTTGAAAGATCTTACTGAGCTAAATGAGCTGAATGAGCGAATTAATGATACATATCTCGGTGAACTAAAGCCATATATCAGTTTCACTTTAGTGACACATTCTGCGCATCTCTACACCGGATCAGCACCGCTGATCTGACCATGCGGCGACGGCGAGGCAACGCCGCAACAATTTATTTCTCAGTTATGGAGCGACACCCTCAAAAATTTTTACAAACATGAAACAGCAATAAAAGCGGCTAAGTACCGATATCAGACTTTACACAGAATTTGTTTAACGTTACAAGAAACTATTCATTTACGTAGAATACTATAAGTTTAGATTAACTGAACATTAGAAATACATTTGCTGAAAACGAATATTTCGTGATTGAAAACCTATCACCCGTTATATCGTTATTTTGAAACCTGTCGGTGGTATTAGAATTGAGCCAGCAGCCCTGAATGTCTAGACAAGGATTGGATTGATGATGGAGAGTAATATAGGTATAGCATCGTAGGTATATTGCCAAATGTAATACATTTGTGTGGTTTCGTGAAAAGAAGTGATATTATACTATTACGAGTATGTACCTATTTATTTTCGTTCAAAAACACAAACATATGTTATTCTTTATAAACATACTCCTGGAATTTAGGCGCATCAATGGTTTGCTGCCTGCTGTTGGCCTAGTGTTAATCATTAATGCACCGAAAACCACGGGACATGTTTGTAACAAATAGCTTTCAAAATATAAGCAGTACAATATTAATAGTGGAATTAAATATTAATTGTATAGAATCTTTTTATCGATTCATATTTTTTTTCGGGGATCGTGCGTTTAAAGCGCACATCCTAGAGTATGGCTTATGCGCATAAGCATTTCAAAAACATATGTGACGCAGAGGGCGCTCCAGTAGCGTAAAGAATTAAGGGATGAAAGATTTGGTGTGATTGACGTAGCGGTCAAATAGCTCAGTTGGAAGAGCAACGCGCCGGAAACGCAGAGGTCGCGGGTTCAAATCCCGCTTGGATTGTGTGGATCGCATTCAATTTTTCTTTCTTAATTTAGGTACCTTTGTGTCATTATTATAAAAATTAAATATTACTGTTTCTGTATGAACTTCTAAGCTACGAGCAACTTGACACTGAGTGTGTGGTCTTGTAATCGAGATAATTACAAAAATTAAAAATATGCGATTATATTTCATTTTTTACAAGCTTATATTTAACTTGTAATGTATGTATCTATCTTCGGGTGAAATCTTGCTCAGATTTGAAGCAGATATCTTCAACCGATTGAGCTGAAATTTTGCATACCTACTTAATTTTGATGGCAATACAATAATATGGTACCATGGATCTGGTCGAATGACACAATGTAAGACCGCCTGTTGTCTACCGTTATTAAAATGATTGTTTTTGTGTTTAATTTGTAGGTAAACTTCTTTTGGTGCGCAATAAAGCATTTCGTATTGTATTGTAAGCAATTGATGGACGTGCAAAGAAACGCACAGTTGGCTTAGAAAATAAAATTGGACAATTATAATGTAATAATTTCACTGTATAATAATAGGAATCAAGAAAATTTTCTGTTTTACCAGCGTGATAGCCTTAGACGTGCGTAACATATTGGCAATGTCATTACCCTTATTAAAATCTTCTATGTATATTATACCGAAGTGAGTATATTCCGTCATCAAGTTGAGAACAACCTCCGAACATTGCACGTTCTGGATTATTCCGATGAGCAAACGGCTACATGAGTAGAATACTTAATGTTTTAAAACATTACTAGAGTTGCTCTGCAATAGACAACATTTAACATTTTGAAATAAGTTTAAACTAATTTAAATACTTTTAAAGAATCTTTTTATCGATTCTATTTTTTATGTGGAAGTACCACATTTCATTTGGAAATGCGCAATAAGCATTTCATACACATTATGGAATGAAAGATTTGGTGTGATTGACGTTACGATCTAATAGTTCAGTTGGGAGAGCACTACGCCGGAAACCTAGGGGTCGCAGGTTCGAGTCCTGCTTAAATTGTAGTAGATCATATTAAATTTTTCTTTCATTATTTCCCTTTGTATCAATATTTATAATTTAATAAATTTAGTATCACAGAACTCAGAAAATATATTATTTTTCTTTTTGATTATACGGACTACTTTTGAAAGTATTAAATAAAGGTGAAAGCAGCGTCGTCTATCGATGCACGATCGTCGCGCGTAACCTAGCGATCACTAGTAAAAAAAAAGCATCGATGATTGACTTTATCGATATTGGCGATCCCTAGCAGCTAGCAGCTGTCAATACAATTTTACCCCGAATTTTATTCCGAAGTCTGATTTATGTATTTACTGAAAGTCGTTTCAGTCCAACAGTATCTACTACTAGTATTTTTAAGTTGCAACATTCCTATTATAATAGCCATATCTTTGTTTGGATAATTTGATGACACAGTTGGTGCAATTCGTAATGCACCTCTGCGTCCTGCCTACTGAGCCGGCGGTCCCGAATTCGAATCCCGGCCGGGGCAAATATGTGTGTGATGAACTCGAATATTTATTCCAGGGTCAGAGATGTTATCTATATATGTATTTATATATTATGTATATCATCGTCTGGGTAAGGCCGCGGAAAGTTACCAATGTGACATAGAAGTAACATAAAAAAATATACGTTATGTTATCATAAAACGTAACATAAGTTGTTATAAAGCTTAGATCATACTGGAAAATATTCCCATTAAATAACGTAGCTAAGAAAAAAAAATCAAGTTATAAAATTATTAGCTTTTTACTGCCTATAAACAAAATTTTCATGGCACATTAAAATCAATATAATGAAACACGCGTGTGATGGAACTAATGAAACCCAAACCGCTCTAGTGTTTTAAAGCCTCTCATTTTGTACCAGGTGGCAGTAATTACTACTTGTTCACTGCTGGTACCCAATACTAGTACAGTAACAAGACGACCGTATAACAATAAAACAGCTTTAGAATCAATGATTCTACTGTGACTTGAGGTCAAAAATAAATTATTGTCTTCTTAAAACAGTTTTTTTATTAATATGTTGTTTTTATTTATTTTATTATTAAACAGGAGTTTATTTCGACTTTGTATATTTTCGGGTCATTAAAAATATAATAAAACTCATTTAAGTTAGTATATTCTGTGTGCACTTCCCTTTACAACATTTATTCGTTATGTTACGTAGAAAATACGTAACATTTTGCAAAAATGTAACATATTCGTAACGAAAGTGTAACGTATTTTTGAAAAAAACTGGATTTTCATGGTGAAATAAAGACATTTTTAATACAATAATACGTGTCACTTGCTTGAAAACCGTTACGCTATTGTACAAAAAAAAAACTGATTAAATACAATCACTCCTTACCTTTAAAATCACACACGAAACTTTGGGGGTACTTTCACGAAACTATGACTGTGTCTACTTTGAATTGCGTTTGTTGACAAACTGACGGATTTGGACTTGCTCATCGGTGTTGCCCTACTAGAATATGAGTTGCCAGTGCACGTAAACGTATTTTAGCCAAAAAATATTTAAAAACAAGCTACATAAAGCGTCACGAAAGTATTGTAACATAAGTGTGGAATGCTGATCCATTAAAATAATGTAAGATAAAAAATTAAAATGATTATATTATCATTATTCCGTAATCAGTAGAACTATCCTTATATCATAAATTTTAGGTTAAAACAAAAGTATGCCCATGAAAGTTGAAATATCATAAAAATAACAGAGCTTTTAGTACTCGTGGTCGAAAAATTTAACCAACTTTCGTTACGTTTTGGACGGAAATATATTTTTAGTATTTTTATAAAGGGGTTTATATTAATTATCATACTTGCGACCATGAGAATTCCTATATCTACATATGATAAAAATATTTTTGAAACAGTAGGGGTTACCAATTTTTTTTAATCAGCTGGGTAAATTTGAAACGTCCAAATTGGTAACTTTCCGCGGCCTTACCCGTCTAATACACATAATACAAGCTTTGCTTAGGTAAATAGGTACGTTTGCTCCGACACCGGATGCATCCGCCATCCGACACGGGAAACGAATGTAAACAATGTGGCTAGAAATAACCATTCCATTCGATACAAAACCAATTTATTTTACTAGATTGAAGCCGGGCTCCGATGAGTTATACTCGTTGGTATAATTAAATCTGACGCCCACTAGGGAATATGTAGTAAAATATTGATTATACAATTTTCATTTAAGTTGCGTTATCTCTCTCTCTCTCTGTATAGATTCTATATGTTACATATAGATATAACATGCAGATTTTATGTTATAATTTGGACCAATATCATCTGTGACAAAATGACACATGAGTTATGAATTAGCCTTGCCCTGCCCTACCAGTGCCCATGCGAAAGTTTTTAGTAATTTTTCTTTACCGTAGTTGTTTAAAAGTTATTCTATAACTATCTTTGGATTTCTAGCTATCCCTGTTCCAAAATTAGTCAAAATCCGTCCAGCCGTTTCAGTGTTTTCTATTTATTTATTATTATCAAAATAAAAGCATACACAGCGGTTTTAGGTACGTCGACGCGTGATGAGAGGACAAAGAAAATTTTACCAACAGTTATTATGATGCACACGTAAATTTCGGAACTTTACATGTTCGCGAATCTAATGCGGGCTCACAGAACGGTATCGATTTTACTTCTGGCGGCGCACCGGACTACATACTTCAGTACCCGAACCATGAATATACGTAGATATATTTCCAGCAGGAACAACAGGTGTTTAGTGCTTACAAAATAATAATACGACCCACCTGTTATCGATAACCACCACGTCAACGTTATAAAGTAAATGCGTAATTATATAGTTATTAAATTAGAGAATGTTCACAATGTCGTGAAACTTGAGAATAAATATCACATTGTTACTTCAATTTTTTAATTCTTAGGATATATTCTTAAGGTCTATGAATGTAAAAGCTTTGATTACTAAACTTATTTAACGTTAGTATTGAGTAGAGGAATGAATCAAAATGCATGTTACGATTTTGTCATTTACTTCTCCTCTATGACGTTGAAGTGGTATTTATCGATAACTTGATTGTCGATGTTTTATTTTGTCAAGCACTAACAACACGTCGTTCGTGCTAGGAAAATTTCTAAGTATACATGATTAAACGTGACCGTACTCGATAGCGACAGCGTAAACAATTTGTATGGAGAATAGTATAGAGCCCGTAGCAGTTACTTTGTAGAACTACAATTCTCCATACAAAACGTATGCGAGTACTGTCACTGTAAACTCATGATACAAGTGGTACAAGTACATATATGGGTAAGGCCGCGGAAAGTTACCAATTTGGACGTTTTAAATTTACCCAGCTGATTAAAAAAAAATGGTAATCCCTACAGTTTCAAAAATATTTTTATTATATGTAGGGATGGGAAATCTCGTGGTCGCAAGATAGATAATTGATATAAACCCCTTCAAAAAAAAACAAAAAATATATTTCCGTCCAAAACGTAACGAAAGTTGGTTAATTTTTTCGACCACGCATCATAAGTGCTCTGTTATTTTCATGATATTTTAACTTTCATGGTCATACTTTTGTTTTAAACTAAAATTTATGACATAGCGATAGTAATACCGATTACAGAATAAGTATGGTAATACAAATTTATTTTTTTATCTTAATTTACTTTAATGGTTCATGATTCCACACTTGTGTTACGAATACTTTCGTGACGCTTTATGTAGCTTGTTTTTAAATATTTTTTGGCGAAAATACGTTTACGTGCACTGGCAACTCATATTCTAGTAGGGCAACACCGATGAGCAAGTCCAAATCCGTCAGTTTGTCAACAAACGCAATTCAAAGTAGACACAGTCATAGTTTCGTGAAAGTACCCCCAAAGTGTAGTGTGTGATTTTAAAGGTAAGGAGTGATTGTATTTAATCAGTTTTTTTTTGTACAATAGCGTAACGGTTTTCAAGCAAGTGACACGTATTATTGTATTAAAAATGTCTTTATTTCACCGTGAAAATCCACTTTTTTTCAAAAATACGTTACACTTTCGTTGCGAATATGTTACATTTTTGCAAAATGTTACGTATTTTCTACGTAACATAACGAATAAATGTTGTAAAGGGAAGTGCACACAGAATATACTAACTTAAATGACTTTTATTAGATTTTTAATGACCCGAAAATATACAAAGTCGAACAAAACTCCTGTACAATAATAAAATAAATAAAAACAACATCTTAATAAAAAAAACTGTTTTAAGAAGAAAAAAAATTATTTTCGACCTCAAGTCACAGTAGAATCATTGATTCTTAAGCTGTTTTATTGTTATACGGTCGTCTTGTTACTAGTATTGGGTACCAGCAGTGAACAAATAGTAATTACTGCCACCTGGTACAAAATGAGAGGCTTTAAAACACTAGAGCGGTTTGGGTTTCATTAGTTCCATCACACGCGTGTTTCATTATAAGTATTGATTTTAATGTGCCATGAAAAGTTTGTTTACAGGCAGTAAAAACTAATAATTTTATAACTTGATTTTTTTTCTTAGCTACGTTATTTAATGGGAATATTTTCCAGTATGATCTAAGCTTTATAACGACTTATGTTAGGTTTTATGATAACATAACGTAAATCTTTTTATGTTACTTCTATGTCACATTGGTAACTTTCCGCGGCCTTACCCATATGAGTACCTACAGCAATCGTCTAATCAAACATGCACGATCAGATCCTACTGTGGGAGAAAGTGCATTAGTTTAAAAAGATGAGCACCAATTGTCTAAATGCTCCTGGAAAAAACAGTACGCGAAAATCTACCTCGATTTGGCCTGACTTTTTGTTTCACGCCATATCTTACTTTCTTGTTATGTGAGCAGTGAGCATCCAAAATGAAAGTGACTGCTCGAGAGCAAATAGGCCGCAACAAGGGGTATCGATCTACCGCGGCTTGGCCGGGTGCCCAGCTGAGCTATCATCTAACCTTTGTTTAATTGCTGGATTCCCCAACCACTGAACTAAAATATATAAAGTTAAGTATCTATCCACAAAAAGTAAACGCATCGGAAAAAAAACTATCTAGGTGGTTCATTAACCCAGGGTAAAAAGTTCAAACGAAAGTGAGCAGATGCGACCGCATCCAGCCGCACTAAGCTGTATCGATTTGCAGCATGCTGCCAAACTGCTATTTTTTTATGTGGAAATACCATAATTATTTTTATTTTTATAAACATTGACACGAAGTTAAATTATGAAATAAAAATCTAATGTTATCTTACTACAATGTAAGCTGGCCTCGAACCTGGAACCTACGTTTCGGGTGTACGGTGTGTGTGTACGGTGTGTGTCTCTCTCAACTGAGCTATTAGATTGTGAAGTCAATGACACTAAATCTTTGATTCCATAATTTTATGCTACTAGAGCGCCCTCTGCCTCGTAATTATGTTCTTTAAGATGCTTAAGCGCGTTTATTTATTATTATAAAATTGTATTGAAAATCAGTTTATTATGAAGAGGGTTCATTATTTTAGGAAAAATCTTAACAGCGCGATGCAGCAGCACTTCGCCAGCTGTACAGCACCATCTGTTAATACAATTTTATTTGTCCTCCCATCACTCCGAAACAGATGATCCAAAGATATTTATAGACTAGAGTTTTTTTTTTTTTACTTCATGGTTGTGAAAAAGAATACGCGGATGAAGTTGCGGTCACAATTTACTATTAACCCAATAATGAAGTTTAGTAACAGCTACACCCCGCAGATTTGTATAAACACACATAATGTGCCGGTGAGTGACATTGGTTTTTTATCCGAAAAATCCCTCGCGGAAAAAATAGGTACTAAATATTTACATGGTTAAGTTAATTAACCCGGGTTATAGAATTTAAAGCTAGACCATCGCATGTGCCGGTGAGCGACATGGGTTTTTTCCATATGGTCTGTGGTTTTTTCCCTTAAGTCCACGGTGAATTAACCCGGGTTATGAAGTGTAAAGCTAGACCACCGCGGTTATGTATACCCACCCCACAAACGTATTGTGTCGGTGAGTGACATAGGTTTTTTATACCACAAATCCCTCGTCTCGGAAAAACTCGTAAATATTTACACGGTTAATTAACCCGGGTTATAAAGTGTAAACGAAAGTGGTCACACGTGAAAATCGGCCGCAACAAGCTGTATCGATCATTGGCGCGCGGCCAAACTGTTCAGTTCGCTGCAAGGATTTTGTGATTATCACAGCACACTAATAATATTATAAAGGCGAAAGTTTGAGAGTGTGTTTATGTTTACGACGCGTTTGGCTCGGTTTGTAGACACCTGCCTACTGAGCCGGCGGTCCCGGGTTCGAATCCCGGCCAGGGCAAATATTTGTGTGATGAACTCGAATATTTGTGCTTGGGTCATGGTTGTTCTATGTATGTAAGTATTTATTTATCTATATTTAAGTATGTATATCGTCACCTAGTACCCATAACACAAGCCTTCTTGAGCTAATTTGGGACTAGGTTGATTTGTGTGAGGTTGTCTGATATTTATATTTATATTTATGTGTATGTTTGTTACTTCCTCATGCTCAAACGGCTGGACCAATTTTGTAAAATTTTAGTACGAAGGTAGCTGAATGCGCCCTGGATTACCACATAATTATGCTACTTTTTATACCGAAAAAAATAAGTGCTCCCATGGGATAAGCGGTATAAACACGGCGTGGCGCAGCTAGTGTGGGTATATGGTAAAAATTATGACTAGCAAAAACTATAGTAGCTCTGCGAGCTGTAAACCTCGCGAGTTTGTTTCAAAATTGCTACAATTTTATTTTTTTTACGATTTCAACTCCCATAAAATCGCCATTTTGAAAAAAATCGGAAACCTGTATCGACAAAAACTTCTAGACACATATATATATCGGTACAGTCCATGAGCTCTGAGATTGCGTTTAGGGTTTAGGTGAAAACTGAGAGGCTCTTATATTATAGGAGGCGTAAGAACGAGCGAAACAGGTATAAAACGCGAATCGAATTCTGACAGCTCTCGCACCAGTATGTTTTAACGCACGCTGTACAGCCATAAGGTAATTTCACAACTTCATTCATCTGTACTGTATTTTTTTTACAAATGTGACACCCAGTTTTTTCCGCTAGCCACAGAATAAAGACACTACCTTAGCTACTCGAGTGAGTTCCTTTGCAATATGAAAATACAACTATGTTAGATGTTTCACAAATTTAGATATATTTATCAACTTACAAAGAGATACGAGAAGTAAGATAAGTAATACGAGGAAACAACAGGAGCACAAAATTCAAACGAAGCTCAAGATAAGATCCGGTAAGAGGATATAACTCCAAGACTGCAATGCAGAATCTGAAGTAGTTTCTCGACCCTACGTGAAGAGTTCTCTGTCGGCTAATTAAAGTTTAACCGTATACGGTTTTGTAACACGAAATAAAGTAACTTATGACGCGAATGTCAGGCTACAAGGAGTGGAGGTATAAGTCCGCTATTGATTTCTAGCGCTGTGTGGATTCAAAATGTTACTAGACGAATGAAAATGTGCGCAGTTACGGTAATAAAAAAATTGATCCTCAATCATAGCTGTAACCTACTAAGCTGTGATTGTGTCCTGTGGCCACCGGGGCTTTACTAATTACCGCCCGTGGTAGGTCTTGTCTTAGCCAGTGAGATTTTCTCTCCTTGTGCGGGCAGAAAATCCCACTTACGACATAGGATGATGTTAATAAATAAACATTTAGTGCCAGCAATAATTACCTACGTCAGACTGAAATAAATAAATTTAAAAAAATACAAATAAAGAGCAGACTTCAAAAAAATCTGGAAAACCAAAAATTACCCGTCATTTGAATCACCTTTTGAAGCCGGTGCTATTAAAAATAAGTAGATCTTTGGAGCCAAACACCGCCAATTGAGTAGATACCAATATTCTGATAACGATGTAAACGAACATTATTTCAAAAGTTTTGCCATAATAGCTTCAAGTTTCTTCAATTTATAGGTAAGTATCGATTTGAGACCCAGACAGCGTACAACGCCTAACGAAACCCCTTTGAAACCTAAACCATTTGGAGTTGTGGCAACATAATATCGCGATACAATCTAACTGCAAATAATAAATATTTACGAGGGTATATATTGGTTTGTATTGCGTAAATGGCGTAATATTATAGAGAAATGGTGTCGGTTACGTCATTTTATCGAATGGTTCCCATTGCGTAATAAGACGGAATGCCTTGAGGCGTGAACAACGTAATCAGTACACCGCAAATGCGAGCTAGTTGAGCATTTAGTCATTGTTCCAATGATATAAGTTCTAGGATTGTGTGTAGGTTAGATTGTGTGGTTGTCGCGGGAGAAATAGCTATTCTATAGGTAAAAGATAATGGTTATCGATTAAGCACTTAGTATTGGAGGTATGCATTGATTTTCAGAGGCTCCGATGTTGTCTCTGTGTAAGTATTTATTTTAAAGGTCCATTGTAAAAGGAAAATATCAAACCCATTCATTCTGGGCTTTAAAACAATAGCAAAATAAATCAAATTTTCTATTGAAGACAACATTTTGCACCAAAGATACTATTGGTAACATGTTAGTTCTACCTGTAATGCAGAAACGAACATTGCTCAATTAAAACGAATAGGTAGTAATGAATCTCTCGTCTATAATTTACTCTATGATCTCGTCCTTAAGTAAGGTACTGTGCGGGTAGGTAACTGGCAAACCTGCTCGCAGCTAAGTTAGGGTGAGTAGAACTGAAAGAGACAAATCTAACAATCGCCTGTTGCCTAATAAGGTTCGGCCTTATCCTAAGAAGGAAATAGCTGTCATCACCGAATTTTTAAATAAAAAAATAGTACAATACAAATACAAATAGCTAGGTAATAATAATTATGTAAAGACTTGGACGGAAGAGGAATAAAATTCTTGAAGAATTCTTATAATTTTTGAAAACAGCATGATACTTATTAGCTATTGTAGCCAATCCACCACCACTGCCAACCACCTAAAACGCGAAAATCAAGAATTGCTCAATGAAAATGGCAATTTAGCTTTCGAGCACTTGAGTGACCGAACTGCGGTAACTGTGTGGCTTAACTTGCCTGGATTCCAGATTGGCGGTAAGTAAACGTGGCAAACTACTAACTTCGACAACTTGCTCCTACCTACTACTTTTACCACTGACTGTGAGAGAGAGACTTCTCAAAATGGAAGTCTCACAAACATGGCCGCCCGCACGTCATGACATACTCCATCAAGGTGGTTTTCCACTGGCGAGGAGAGGCATAATACGGTATTGGATGTTGCCGATGCGAAGCTGGGTTAAAATAAAAACTCTTGCCTACCGAAAAAAGGTAGAGAGAGCAAAGATCATACTGAAGATAGGTCAAAAATCTAAATTCGGAAGAACAACATTGCTTTTTTGCCATCTACATCTAGCCACTCAATTGCTTCGAATTTTGAGTTGAACTCTATTTATATAATAAAATAAGAGCGGTGACAGGTAGCCGTAGTTACCAAAAGCAATTGAGTGGCTAGGTATCCAATTCTCAAAATGCGCAAATCAAGAGTTGGTATCGTAACTAAATGTCAGAGTGGAGATACCAAACGGACTCATTAAGCTGCGACTGATTGACTACTACTCCGGCACGCTGAGCTGAATACGACCAAATGAAGTGGAAATGTCATGGCGAGGTCACCGAAGTCAAAAAGCTGAAATTGGAAGATACGATTCGGGAACAAATGATGGAAAAGGGCGCTAATCTTGGAAAATGGTCGCTTAGGCTACAAAGTAACAACGGACTTATAGTGCGAAATAATTCTCTACATGTTGAACAAAGTTCTAAAATCGCATCGAAAGTCAAAAAAGCACTTTTACCAAAAATACACGAGACCATTTTGTGGATATAATTTTTTTAGCCGTTTAAACAAGTTGATTCTCAGTTCGGATTCGATTTAATACAGTTAGCGATGATTCAAGTGAATTACGTTTAATTTTTTGTGGGCTGCGATGATTCACGTGCGTTTCGTTTTTTTTTTTGGCTGAAGGCACTTCTGACTGAATTTATAACGATTTGGCGGAACCTCTCAAATAGCTGTTTGAAACGTATAATTTTCGGAAGCAACCCCTACATTAACTCGTGTCTTTCCTGTGCCAGTTTCTATTTTGTGAAAAAATAAATCATTTACACAAAACTTCGACTTGTCTACGAAAGAATATTTGATATCCAAGACATTGAATTATTCACCGCCCCGCCCAAGGTAATCAGTAACAGTCGAAATCGGTGAGTCATATAGCCACCCACGCTCTCGAGTCGATACCGTGGGCAGAACCCTTACCATGAGTTAACGCGACCGTATTCGCCGACAGCGTAAAGGATTTGTATGGAGAATAGTAGAGCGCCCCCTAGCGGTTACTTTGTAGAACTACAATTCTCCATACAAATCCTTTGCGCAGTCACTAGCGACTACTGTTACTGTACCTACACTCATGGTAAGGGTACGAGGTGAGCTAAGAAATATAGGTGAATAAGGGTATTCATTACGGATGACGACTTATGTTAAATTCTACAGCTATTGTAGTAACAAACAAAGAAAAAATATAATAATTGTGAAATAGGTGATTTCAAAGGTGCGCAAATTTTATGTTTTTTTTTTATCCAATAAAGACTTTGAAATTGTTTTCAGAATCCTTATAATTTAACAAAACAATAATTGTATGACAATCATGAACTTAAACGCACATTTCATTGTGAAAATGGCAAATTACTTATGACAAAATACTTATATATATCTAAAAATACACGAATCTAACTGACACTCCCGTAATTTGTCGACAAACCAAATACCAGTGTTACAGAGGGCGCTTAGTGTAATATAATAATTACTTAATTTTGCACGAATGTGCCTAACGTCGCGGTTGCTCAGAGGTCCGAGCACTACTCCGGATAAGTAGAGGTCGTGGGTTCGGTTCGACGCGGGTCGCGTAAAATTGTGTACCTATTTATATTCAACCTCCGTATAAATATTCATAAAAAGTAAAACAATTACGTAGGAATTTATTATACTTCAATTAATTTCCAAATTTCAATTCGGCTCTGAGACTCGTGGTTTAAAAAACACATCAATATAGAACAAGCATTAACCTACAACGTATGAGCTCCTTTGTACGCAGATAAAATACCTAATTTTAATGGTATTATGAGACTGAATACTTAGGGTGCGGCTCCACTGAAGCGGTGACGTGCGGAATCAACCAACCACTTGAAGTGAAGCGGAGATCTGAGAAATAGATCAATCACCTGCGTTGAAATCTGTATCTCAGCTCCGTTCCACTTTTGTGATTGGTCGACTCCGCAAGTCTGCGCTCCTCGGGAAAACGGACCCTGAATCTCGGTTCCGCATCATTTTTGCAATTGGTTTCCGCTTCAGTGAAAACGCACCCTTACGCCCGAAACGAGTCGCGTGATATTTCGAGCTGACCCGGATTGTGACAAGCTGAGATTATTCAAATTCATTTTGAATCTTGAAGAGGGTATTTCTATGCAAAGCCGAAATAAAATGGACCCGCTTACCTGGAAAAAAATTCTGACCTTTCTTTACATAATTTGATTAATCTACAAATGTGGGGCAGCAGATAAGACTTAAGAGACCGCAAATGAAGAAAGATTCAAAGCGATGCCTAACACTATATCATAATGGTCCAACAAGAAGACAAAACTCTATCTTAAAATATTTTTGAGTCATCACATATATCACAAAGTAGGTAGACATATAATGGTAGGTATATCTCGAACGTATGCCATTAGAAGCGTCGGATTTAGTCCGTTGATCAAGTAAAACAAATAAGAAATATTCTAACAGTATTCCAACAGTCGTTAGAGGCACTCTGACTTGAAGGGCTACTTAAAGAGTCCGAAGATCGAAAATCTAACTTTGTACCGTGCTATCCCTCTCGATCTCACGTCAAACACTATTTGAATGAGCGGGACAGTACGATATCGAATTTCAAACAAAGTCGAAGGTTAAGATCGTTTGGCTCACGTTAGCAGTAAAATTTTATGGCCAACCTAAAGAAAGTAAAGAAACTGGTTTTTGTCGATACAGCTTTTATTCACCTTTTACCACCTAGGGATTTCGACAGGGAAAGTAAGGTGGATTACTCACTGGTCACACGCTACGTCACGAAGCGCGCGGTCGCTACGAAAAGAATCTGCGCGGTCGAGCGGTGCGGTTTGTATATTGTGTGAACCGGGCAAGCTTTGATACAAACGGAGATTTATAGAATAGAATACTCTATTGCACAATGCACACCTCAAGAAAAAATAAATACAAATACAGATAACACTTATCATTACAATAGAGGTAAACAATATAATGTTTATATTAGTATTATTGAAAGTGCTTCAACCAGTTTAGATCTATTTTGGCGGCGCTTTATGATTGCATAGGCCCGTAGAGTTTAGGACGTCACAGACTATGTACCGAGTACCAAGTAGTAACCCAAATTTAGCTAATTTTACACAACTTATTTTGATTAGTAGCCCTCAGTTTGTCAGTCCTCCGATTAATTAACTAGCAGCTAACATTTGCATTACTGTTAACAAATCTTTTTTGCAGTGTGAGAGTTACGGCAATACTACAAGACGCGATACTTGTACAATTGTTATGTATATCACTCCACACTTCGGTACGGTGTTGAAAATTCCCCCACTGCACCGGTTCGATCACGCAGATTTTATTTCATTACGACCGCGCGCGGGACGCAGCGTGTGGTCAGTTTGATAACCCTCTAATGGCCTAAAGACAGAAAACACAACAGGCATATAATGCTTTTAGGAAAACTTAATACTTTACTTATTATTACTATATTTTGTAAGGTCCTGGCAGAATACCAGCGAAGTGGCTTGCTGCTCAGCGCGTTTTCTCTGCCACAACACATGGTTTATTAAATGTGCTGTAATTGTTTTATATTTATTTAATCTTTATTGCACAAAAGAAAGAACTTATCGTACAAAAGGCAGACTTAATGCCATAGGGCATTCCCTACCAGTCAACCATTGGGCTACGAAGATAATTTGTTATATATACCTGTACTAGTTTTAAGTAGCATGTTTTGACAGTTTTTTTTTCAATTTTTTAATAATCGATATTTTGTTTCTAATCATGTAAGTTGTGGATATGAATGTGAAGTGTTTATCTATCTATCTACTTATAAATTCAGTTATCTCGGTGTTCTCGGTGTAAAGTTTTCCCTGTGAGTTAGATAAAAGAATTAAATTAGGGTATATTATTAAAGCTGAAAGAAGTAAAGGGCCCGAATGTGGAGGTGCGTCTAATTAGCTGATCAAGAATAGCCGAATATTTCGTTTAGTTGTTATTTTAAGAAAGGTTGAATGTAGAATTAATCTACATTCTGATCAATTTAAACGGGATGGCTACCTTACCGATTCTGTAATATCAATTATCATACACATAGAGTAATTTTATTGATTTAAGGTATACCTAGTATTTAAGATAACATTACTGAGGTCATATAAAGTCAAGTTCCCGAGGACGTACCTAATATCTTAACCCGTACTTATTTTTATGATACGTACCTATACAATTTACTATAATTTAATTAGGTATGCTATTTGCCTTAAATTGATTTTTCTATCACAGATTCTTCAAATGATATGATAAATTGATAATACCTATCTCATAGTTGGCATATGGTTCAGCTACAGTAAATCGTTTCGAAAGAGTAACAAAAAACAGAATACACAAAATAATATGATAAAAAAATATATTTGCGCTCGGAGTTGAAATGCTTAACCAAGACTTATTGTATCCTAATTCGCTTCCTAATTTAATAAACACATAAGTCCCCCTGTACCTACTATGACATACGCTCTTTTAAACCTATACGCGGCCTGGGGTAGTCGTCTCACCGGGCCCAAAGTTAACGTTCGGGCACAAGTGGCCACTAAGCAGCTTTCTCGGCATTTGATGTAATAACACGAGATCGCCCCTCATGTAATATTCATGTGGGTTAATTTTCGGGACAACTTTCCATTAAATACAGATACTATTTTGCAACGAATATATATTTTTTAATTAGTTAAGTTAAAGGGGATTTATTTATTCTTAACCTTTAATTTGGCAATGTTCGCCAGGATGAACAAACTCTTTGAACATTTTTACTATTTTTCTTCGAACGAGAATTGTTTACTCTATTCAACCTTTACGAGACTTGAACTATCGACCTTCGTATTCGTTTTTATCAAATTAAGGGTTTTAATAAGAGAAGAGAAGAATGTGAGTTGTAACACTTGTAACAATACGGATGAGTAAGATAGTTAAATGCGTTATCTATATATATAAAAGAAGAAGTCCTGACTGACTCATCAACGCACAGCCGAAACTACTAATGTTAGAGAGTTGATTTTTGAACAGTAGGTTACTTTTATAACGTGGGCTAGAGATAAGAAGCGATTTTGAAAAATTCAATCCCTAAGGGTGTTAAAAAGGGGTGCAAAGTTTGTATGGGATACAAGTTTTTTTTAAAGCTAGGAACTTGAAACTTTGTTAAAAGATATTAAAATAAAATAATAAAAAAACTAATTTCAGCGTTTTTGAAAATTCATCCCTTAAGGTGGTAAAAAAGGGGTTGAAAGTTTGTATGGAGATCAAGTATTTTTTTGAGCGCGGGACTTGAATCTTTGTGTAAAAGCATACTATTAGAATACAAGAAAAGTCATTTCAGCGTTTTCAAAAATTCGACCCCTAAAAGGGTAAAAAAAGGGGTTTAAAGTTTGTATGGAGATCAAGTATTTTTTTGAGCAAGGGACTTGAATCTTTGTGTAAAGGCATACTATTAGAATACAAGAAAAGTTATTTCCGCGTTTTCAAAAATTCCTCCGCTAAAAGGGTTAAAAAGGGGTTGAAAGTGTGAATCTATTACAAATTCCTTGAAACTTCTTATTAAGGCATATACAATAATAACAAAATATCATTAATTTAAGGTCATCAAAGATTCAACCTCTAAGGGGGTTAAAAGGGGGATGAAAGTTCGTCTTGGGGTTCAAATTTAATTTTAAGCTAGGAACTTTAAACTTCGTAAAAAGTTATGCAAATAAAATAGAACAAAAGTGATTTCAGCGTTTTTGAAAATTCATCCTCTTAAGTGGTAAAAAGGGGGTTGAAAGTTTGTATGGAGATCAAACCTTTTCTTGAGCGTGGGACTTTAAACTTTGTATAAAAGCATATAATTAAAATACAAGGAAAGTAATTTCAGCGTTTACAATAATTCGTCCCCTAAAATGGTTAAAAAGGGTTGAAAGTTTGATTCCATTACAAATTCTTTGACTAAGGCATATAATATAATAACAAAATAACATTGATTTAACGTCATTATAAATTCAACCTCTAAGAGGGTTAGAAGGGGGATGAAAGTTTGTCTCGGGGTTCAATTTTAATTCTAAGCTAGGAACTTGAAACTTTGTAAATAGGTATTAAAATAAAATAAAAGAAAACTGATTTGTGTTTTTGAAAATTCATCCCTGAAACTGGTAAATAAGGGGTTGAAACTTTGAATGGAGATCAAACCTTTTTCTGAGCGCGGGACATAAAACTTTGTATTAGTGCATATAATTAGAATACAAGAAAAGAAATTTCAGCGTTTTTGAAAATTCAGCCCTGAAGGTGGTGAAAAGGGGTTGAAAGTTTGTATGAAGATTAAAAAATTTTTTGAGTGTGGGACTTGAAACTTTAAATAGAGGCGTATTATTAGAATACAAAAAAAGTGATTCAGCGTTTTTGGAAATATATGTAGCCCTGAAGATGGTGAAAAATTGGGCAAGTGCGAGTCCGACTCGCGCATGAAGGGTTCCGTACCTATATATATATCTATAACAAGTTTGTTGTATGGGAGCCCCCCTTAAATATTTATTTAATTTTATTTTTAGTATTTGTTGTTATAGCGGCAATAGAAATACATCATCTGTGAAAATTTCAACTGTCTAGCTATCATCGTTCTTGATATACAGCCTGGTGACAGACGGACGGACGGACGGACGGACAGCGAAGTCTCAGTAATAGGGTCCTGTTTTTACCCTTTGGGTACGGAACCCTAAAAAGGGGTTGAATGTTTGGAATGGAATGGAGATCAAACCTTTTTTTGAGCGCCGGACTTGAAACTTTGTATAAAGGCATATAATTAGAAATCAAAAAAGTAATTTCAGCGTTTTTGAAAATTCAACCCCTGAGGCGGTAAAAAGGAGGTTGATTGTTTGTATTGAGATCAAACATTTTTTTGAGCGCAGGACTTGAAACTTTGTATAAGGGTATATTATCAGAATACAAGAAAAGTGAATTCGTTTTTGAAAACTCAGCCCAGAAGGTGGTGAAAAAGGGGTTGAAAATTTGTTTGAAGATCAAATATTTATTATGAGTGCGGGACTTGAAACCTGAGTTCATAATGATTCCGCGTAATTAGAGCAATTTAGCCGAAAAAAAACTAAAAAGAGGCCAAGAGCGAGTCGAACTCGCGTACGAAGTTCGGTACCATTACGTATAAAATGGCAAAAAAAAACACGTTTATTGTATGGGAGCAGTACTTCAATATTTATTATTATTTATTTTTTGTTGAATTACAGTAACCAACATCAAAATCATCAACTTGCAAAAAAAGAAAAGTACTTTCAACATTGTTTAGATCTGAAAATAATATAATAAAGATGTAAACTATTCAAGATAAGATACCACGCGGACGAAGTCGCGGGCAACAGCTAGTTAAATAATAAAATTATTTTAATTTTTCAACAAGTGCATATAGAGTTAATACAAAGGTAAGTTAATGTACTATAAAAAGTACCTAATTAGCAATTGTACGCTATTCAAACACGGCAGACAGTAAATGGGAGAAGAAGATGCTTTAATTAGCAAGAGAAATGGAATTCAGCGCGCGTGACTTAATTAGCTCAGTTACTTCATCCCCAACGAACAATATAACCTAAAAATCTTAATCAGCGACCACCTACTTCGTTGGAGCGCATATACGGGACGAACTAGTTACATACATTTTAATCTAACCGTTCATAAAACGCAAGAATGATATACCCTATTGACTGAGTTCTAGAACCGTCGCGTAGAAAAAATACAAAACCAAATTATATAACCGCTACACTCACAATCCGGCTTATGTCATGTGTATAGTCCTGGCCGAGGTACGCGTGCACTCTCGACAGAGGCTACGGCGCAACTGACTGGCGAAGCGGACAGACTGGGCGACGCCCCCCGTCTCCCCCCGCCGCATCGAACTACGAGTATACTGGCGCCCAACATGGGACCACTGAACAAGCGATATTGCGGCACGTCGTTATGTAGCGCGTACATCGCTGTTTACGTTAGGCGGTGGTTTTACAGATAAGTGTAAAAAGGAGAATTGCATATAACAATTTTCTTTGCGTCGTAATGGAATGTTTGTCCATACTAACTATTAATGTGTGCGTTTTTATTAAGATTGTTTACTTAGTTGGTGATAAAGGACGCATTAAGAAACATGAACATTAACGTGTAGGTAAGTATCGGCTTTCTCCAGAAAATTCTTTCGACCTTCTAGTTGTCACGAAAGGACGACCGTTTACTTTAAATACCTATACGGATACATTAATCACTTCACTATGACCAAGGATATTTGGTGAGTGTTTCAAGGTGGGATATGTAGGTTTTAAATTAAAATAAAAGCTAAAATATACTCTATTTTAATATTTCATTAAATACGTGTCAATAACATTGTACTTACAACAAATAATGTAAATCATTTATCACAATTTTCTTTAGACTGCCAAATCAGGTACACATTACTTATGCCTTCATATATTTTTCGATAAATTTTGCTACATCATAATATAAAAATATTTTACATTTGTTCCTTTGGTCCCATATTCTTTGAAACAATTTTATTATTAATTATCACATCACATAATATCACTACTTTAAGTTTACTAAACAAATCACATTAGAAGCAAGGAATTGAAATATACTATAACATTTATATAACATAATTCAATGAACTAAAATAAACTTATTATTATTAGATTCATTAAAGCAAATACTGACTACATTAAACTCAAAATTAAAATGCAAAAAATACTAAGTTACAGAAAATATAATACAATCTCTCATGAGGAATCATGCTGAAAACCAATTCTCAATTGTAACTGGTAATATTCCTATGGTACAAAAATATCTAATTTAAAAAGTAAACAAAGCAACAAACATCCTCGTCGTTTAAAAAGTGTACTAAAACAATCTAAAAAAAGCAAATGGTATGTTGCCTTGACCAAATCGTGTCGTGCGGTGGGGCCTAACTTTGTTTGCGTGCTAGTCTATGCTAGTATGTGTGTTTCTTTTGTACTAAAACATTGGTTTCAGACAAGGGTTTCAACCATTTTTATATAAATTAAAAGAATCCATATATTCAGAACCAATTCATTAAATGCATGCATCCATATATAAAATAGCGTTGAAAAAAAATTAAACAGAAAACAGGGTTTAGCATCATTTTGTTAAGTAAAACAATAAATATCCCGTAAAGCCCTTGTACGGAGGCAAAGTATTTAGGTACATTTTTTTGTAAATATTCTTTACAGATCTTTTCGGAATAAGTAACATACCAATAATGGTATAAAATTAAATGCTTTTGATGAAAGGTTTTTAGTTGAACATTGATATAATAAAAGATAAGGCTTAACAATAAAATTGAGAAAAAAGCGACGTAATATTTTAGGAAGAATGTAAAATAAATATAATAATTCAAAAATATTGCGAACAATAAAAGAATAGTCAATTTCAGGAACTTGTCAATTTCACAGTTCTTATATTCAGATTTTTCACGGCAAAAATATAACTACGTAGAATTGACAGTTTTTTTTTAGAAAAGATCCGCTGGACTGATAGGAGTGACTAGTGAAAACAAGCTCGAAATTAGCTTCAGGTACATGCAAAAGGGGAGGCCTATGTTCAGCAATGAGCTGAAATAGGCTGACGCTGATGATTTTTGTCAGCCATTGAGATTCGCGTAGCAATACTAAAGGACATATGCCACGACTTTCGGCGGCAAGCGGCGCGGCGAGCGGTCGAGCGAGAGATCAGAGCGCGGCGGCCATACGAGTGAGCGAGACACACGAACCGCACACTGCTGCCGCTCGCCGCTAAGACCAAAGTCGTGGCTGGACCGTAAAGAAGATTATAAGTACATTTGTACTTTTTGCTATTACTTTTTCTGTTTCATAAATAAAATCTAATTCACTAAACGTAGGTACAAAGCTTTTCTACTTATATTATGGAAAAGATCCGCGATTGTTAGGGTTAGTTTGTTAACTACAATTAATAGGTATAGTTGTAATTTTTTAAGATGTCCGAATGGTGATAAAGAACATATCTTGGCATTCGGACAGCTTAAAAAAATTAAACTATAACAGCTGGAGCTAAAATCAAAGAAAGTCATCAGCGCATATTTTTACCGCGATAAACCTATAGGGCTAGCATATCCTGCGACTTCGCTTGCCGCGCGACTCGCATCATCTGTCTTACTCGCACGGTATTGAAAGGAAAGTGACAGTTAGTATGTCACGCGACAAAGAATCGCGTGTTACAGTTATGCTAAAGGTCACTTGGTCTTAAGCTTATTTGTGCTTCAGGCTACGGTGCACGAATACTTTGTGCTTGTGTTCTAATCTGTAAAATAGCGTATAAAAATTTCAGACTGCAACTCAACTTACATACGCTGAGTTAATTTTTGAACAACTTGCCGAATAAAAAAATAATAAACAAAATTGGACAAGAAACACGGCAGACTTGGTTCGTTAAATAAAAAATCTGGTGGCAAAACTACTTGAATTCGGGTATTATCGCAATGCCAACAAGTAACATTTATATGCCTAATTTTATTATGATCTATATTATAATAAGAACGAGAGACTTGGTTCGTTAAGTAGTAGGATTTCTGGCGGCAAAACTGCTTGAATTTGGGTATTATCGCAATGCCAACAAGCAGCATTCTTATGCATAATTTCATTATGATCTATATAAGCAATAAGGACGAGAGACTTTGTTCGTTAATTATTAAAAATTCTGGCGGCAAAACTGCTTGAATTCGTAACATTCTTATGCCTAATTTCATTATGATCTATTAGATACGCTGTCAATGTGTATGTGTAATCAACCGTTAATAACTAACAAAATATGGCAAATCTGGACTTTAGCAAATACTGCCTTGTCCAGACATACAAATTCATGCCAGATATTTATTTCTAAAGTAAATTACAACAGTAAATGATCTCTTTATACAGCGAACCGTCGTGTACGTTTAAAACATTTATTCACAAAATTGTTCAAGAATTTCAATACAGAAATAACAAATTTGTATTATTGGTGAACTGTTGTTACAAAGTGAAACTTCTATACGCTATGAATGTTTCTTACAAATCTCATGATTTAACTCCAGGACATTTGACCGATGGATTACCTAAATGGACCACTGTGAACTGAAACAAAACAAAAAAATAAGAAAATTAATATAATTATAAACACGAGAAACAATAAAAATAAAGGGGGCAAATATAAGACATTGAAAATGGAGGAAAAAAAAAGTTGATGTAAAATTTAATTTATTCTAAGTCACGGAAAAATATATTTATGTTAGTGTTCGTATCGATGCTTATTAGAAAATAACTCAAGAAGATTATTGGCGCAGTCATTGGACTTAATTATGTAGGACACTGCCGAGTTTAATAAGATTAATCCTTTTATTTAGCCTAACCTAACGTACAGATGGGATAAAATGTGTCGTAATTGAGATAGGTTACCCCGCTAATCGCCGCTCCGCAACTTACGCGAAGTAGTGGCTGGGCCGTCAGTCTCACAACGTTCAGCCAATATTTTCCGCTTTATCCTCAGATCCAAATAAAACAACTTAGTTTGGCCGTGGTTGAATATGGGTTCAACCACGGCCAAACTAAGTTAGGGCCTATTATAAAGGCGCATTCAAAAATAAAATGCCAAAGCAGCAACATTGAAGATCCCCAGCTGGCAAAATTGATGTTAAGTGTGTTTGACAAGTGTCAAAACACGTCAATTATCAGCTGTGATTGATGGAGTTTGAACAGAAACCCCTTATTTGTTAGTTACCAAGTTTGTTTGCCGGCTCGATCCATCCGTCATTCATGATCATGACAGCGGCGACTCGGCAAGTAAATCGAATACACACTCGTTTATTGATGAGACGAGAGTTGATGCACAGTTCAAGCATAAATTGGACACCTGGCTCCGGGACAGGTGCCTCTATAGTATTAAGAATTATTTGGAACGTAACTGACATCTAAATTTTATTATACTATTTTATGATATTCTGATTCCTATTTAATTTAATCCTAGTATTTGTTTAAAAGTATATCCTAGCAATAAGGCAATGTGGGAGTTTTCTTTCAGCGTTTCTTTTTTCTCAGTAAGCCTTATAGTGAACCGCTGGTACATATTTTTAAATAAAATAATGAACGCCCTTCTAGCACACGTGCAACTGTCCTTACACATTAGGCCCATCTGGCATGTATACATGCCAGATGCACACCTTTATTTTTAATTCATATTTATAAAATGGGTAGTTTGCACAAATGTAACTTTGACAGAGAAAATTTGTGTTTTTCTCATTTAACCTTTGACAACGGTAACTGTAAACCTACCGAAAAGTAAGTGAGGCTCAAATAATCAATATACGCGATATAATTCGTTTAAATTGTTTTATTTAAATGAGAAACTTATTCATTATCACTATCACAATTTTACAATGATGATGAAATGATTTTCTAAATTGTATAGCTTACGCAAGACTACATCATGTTATTATCCATTACAAAACGGTGGCGAAGAGTTGAAACAGCTATACATTGCAACCAGACATTCACGCGGGTGTGACGCTTGTAACAGTTACCATAAAGTTTCAGTGCTCTCTTTTTATTTCTGCGAAGATCGATTATAACAGTCATCTTAGGGTGATGAGCGCCAATCCATCCGGCGTTTTGTTTGTTCATGAAATTTCTATTTTCAATTAGTAAAATTCAGCTTTCTAGCTCTCACAACGCTCTTTTTTTTGAGCTAGTAGGATTAACCGTTCGATATATATTTCCAAAATGGGTCACCTGGCCTATAGTTAGTTATATTATATGTTACTAGTAAGTAAGGTTTTCCCCGGGGGCTATAATATGCGGCAGTAACTGCTTAACATCAGGCGGGCCGGGTCATAATCAGATTTAGGTTCGAGTCCTTCCTGTGGACATAAGCGACTTTAAGGAGTCCAGGGCCTATTTTTCGGATAAAACTCATATGAGAATAAAGAACGTTCCCTCTTCTATAATCCGATGTATAGCAACAGAACCTGGATTCATTCAAGCTCTTAACTTTGACCACCGGAGGGACGACTTTTGTTTTTTGAACTGTTGATGACCAGGCCGCATGCTTGTATGCCACCATCCTAGTATTTTTTTTCAGCATGTATTTAAATCGAGATCTGTGTATTCCCTTTTTTCGATCAAAATATTTGAAAGTTTCACCAAAAATACTAACTTGCACACTAATTATGCACACTAAATAATGCGAATTAAATATACTATTTAAAGGTATTTGCAAAACTGTTTTACTAGATATAAACAAAAACTAACCTAACCTAACCCGGCCGAGTCGGATCTGTGTGCAGTGCGAGGATAATTACTATAATTAGTGTGCAAGTCAGTATTTTTGGTGAAACTTTCAAATATATCCGATGTACGAACCATATTTTTGGTGTGAACTCGGTTAAAAAGGTCATCTCGTTTTGTATGATGTTTAAGTTTTTTTTGTAGGACATGTTCAGTTAATCAATTGTTTTTTTTGCACAGCATTAGTTTTTCTGGTATGCATTCAGTTAATTAGTGGAGTTACCTAGTGTGCTGAAAAATTATACAGATGTGCATTTAATAATGTCCCTTTTTTTTCTATATATGAAAAAGGTAGTATGAATCTCACTAACCTGGGATTGTTGTTCCGGCGGTACCTCGCGTTCCTGTAGACGTGGCCGCCCTGCGAGACCAGCGTGCCGCGCGACGACGCGGGGCTCAGCGCCGTGTGGAGCGACGTGGGGGAGGCCGATGCTGGCGAGCCGCCATTCTGCTCGTTCGTGGGGGTCATGTCCCCTGAGAACAACGGATAAAACAACAATCTCATTAACCTATTGACCGCCAAGCGGTCTAGCAATTTACCGTGCCACTGACGCAAGAGTAAAAAAAATTGGGCAAGTGCGAGTCCGACTCGCGCATGAAGGGTTCCGTACCTATACATATATATAATCTATAACAAGTTTGTTGTATGGGAGCCCCCTTAAATATTTATTTTATTTTATTTTTAGTATTTGTTGTTATAGCGGCAATAGAAATACATCATCTGTGAAAATTTCAACTGTCTAGCTATCACCGTTGTTGAGATACAGCCTGGTGACAGACGGACGGACGGACGGACGGACGGCGAAGTCTCAGTAATAGGGTCCCGTTTTTACCCTTTGGGTACGGAACCCTAAAAAAAAGATGTGCCCCAAAATCAACAGGGATTGAAAAATACTTGTAGCGGTAAGAATTACAAAGTTTTTGATCATTAAAATTTTGACGGCTGTGGCCGACGTGGCGTCAGGGGCACGATTTTTTGTTGACGGCCACAGCCGACTGTGGCGCTCAAAAGGTTAAAACTTTCGTGAGGCATATTTAATTATTGTATTAAGCGGTTTACACTCACGTCATGTCGGGCCGTTCCTGACAATTTCACGTGACTGTAAACCGCTTAAAACAATAATTGGATAAAACAACGTCATTTTCGCCGACGACATCATGTTCATAGTCGTCGTTATCTTCATCGTTATAGTAATCGTCATTATCGTCGTTTTCATTGTCAGCATTATAGTCTTCAATGTCACCAT
The DNA here is from genome assembly GCA_947623375.1 of Apotomis capreana. NCBI lineage: Eukaryota > Metazoa > Arthropoda > Insecta > Lepidoptera > Tortricidae > Apotomis > Apotomis capreana. The sequence goes on from OX392501.1 coordinate 4,985,897, forward strand.
TGTCGTTTTTGTCATCAGCATCGTTAAACTCGTCAATAGCGTCATTATCGCCATCGTTGTCTTCATCGTCATCATCATAGCCATTGTCATCATCGTGGTTTTCATCGTCAGCATCATACTTAGTCGTCTTCATTCTGTCTTCAACGTCAGTATATCGATATCAGTCATTGTCGTCATGGACACTTTGATCAACAGCCTCGTCGTCTCCCGTCATTGTCTTCGCCATCATCCTCATCACCATCTCTATCGTCATTGTGTAAAGCCGGGTACTCATTAGCGAGCTGTAACTGTAACCGTTGCAGGTACTGTAACCAAAAAAACATAATGTGTACGTGGTTCGCAAACCTGCTGCGAGCGGTACGCGTGCGGCTCGCAACGTACTCATCTCTGAACCTGTAACGTTGCACGTAACTGTAACCGTTACTGTTACCAAAAACATAGTGTTGTACGTGGTTCGCGAGCCTGCAACGAACGCTACACGAGCGACTCGCAGCGAGCCGACGGTTGTCGGTTTTTGCCGCGAATCAAAGGGCGCTCGCAGGGCGCTCGTGGACGTCAAAAGAGGTTGTTACTAGCCACTGCGAACCAGCTATATATTCATTAGATATTCAGAATCAATTGCACTCATTCTCGTGATGATGACGATTTTTATAATGACCACTAATTTCTTGATTTTTCGACATGAAAAGTAGACTCACTTCTTTCCCGATACATTCTATAAATCCACCATCTTCGTGGCCATTAATTATGATCATCTATAAGTTTTGTATGCCGCATAAGCGAGAGCCACTTTGTCCGACACCGTGGAGTTACAAACCAAAACTGCGAATAATCCAGCTTGTCAGTGGCCTTCTCGTACACACTAGAACCTCGTTACTGTATCTGTGTGGTTACAGTTACAGCTCGCAAAATGAGTACGCTCGGAGACAGCGTTCGGGCGACGTCGTGCGCCTAAACTGTAACACGCGTACACACTAGAACCTCATTACTGTATCACGCATGTTACGGTTACGGCTCGCTAATGAGTACCCGGCTTTATTTATCGCCTCACCATCGAGAGGCGTGAGCAGGTCCGGGCTGCTGCCCCACGGACTCAGCGCGCCGAGCGGACTGGACAGCCCCGCAGTCACCAGCGTGTCGTCGTCGTCATCGGTATCTGGTGACACAAAAAATACAAATAACATCGTGACCACGACTAGAATGAAACGTGTCTTCGATGTTACTTATGAAATTCAGCAATGTTAGTGCAATTCGATGACTAGGGATTAATAGGCGTGACGTGCAATGACACACATTAATATCTCTATTAAATAAAACTTTCCGATGATATGTAGTTTTTTCAGCAGTTTATGATGAACGTCGTACCCAAAAATCTGCCCAGTTAGCGAACCTTTAATTACGATTGTTGGTATAGATGGAAAGCGCCAAGCGAAAGAAATGATATTAAACGAAGTGGGAATGTTGTCGAGCTAGGCTAGGACGTTAGCAGATTGGGACCGTGGAAAAAAGTTAATCTTAACAGAATGGCTGTTTTATTTTTTGTTAGTACTACCTTCAAACACATCAAAGAAGTTCTCCTTGGAATCATTCTGCGATGGCGTTTTCTTCTTTCTTTTACTCTATAACAATGCAAAGCAATTATTAAAAAATACATTACACGAGTTTATTGAACCATCACATATTCATTGTAAGTTGTATAACCATGTAGCCTTTAATACCTTAGTGAGTTCTTCTGCGACTGACATTTCCAAAGCGTGATGAGTCCTCGCTAAGGCTGCTAGGGCTTCTTCTAACACTCTGTTGCGTTCAATCTGGGACAAGTATAAACATTCCGTAAGAGATAAACAACAAACAACCATACCCTAAGACTTAAATAAACGTTGACGTCAGTCTAGTGAAGTACGCCTGCGAGCGGGTCATGCGTACTTATCTAAATATCGATAAGTACGGAAGTCACACAGTCTGACCATTAAAGCCGTGGAATAAATATAAGCAGCCCGGTTTCCATTTCAAAGCTTATCTGAACAGTACTATTATTAATGGTATTAGGTATGCGTGCTGGAACTCTGTTGCATCTCCGTGAGGCTCACCTCTCGACTGAGCCTCGCAGAGTCGGCGTCCCTCGCCTGCGCGACGAGCGCGGCGCAGTGCCGCAGCGAGCTCAGCGCCTCGGCGCCCGTGCGGCAGCGTGCTGGAGCCTCTGTTACATCTCCGTGAGGCTCACCTCTCGACTGAGCCTCGCAGAGTCGGCGTCCCTCGCCTGCGCGACGAGCGCGGCGCAGTGCCGCAGCGAGCTCAGCGCCTCGGCGCCCGTGCCGCAGCGTGCTGGAGCCTCTGTTACATCTCCGTGAGGCTCACCTCTCGACTGAGCCTCGCAGAGTCGGCGTCCCTCGCCTGCGCGACGAGCGCGGCGCAGTGCCGCAGCGAGCTCAGCGCCTCGGCGCCCGTGCCGCAGGCGTGCTGGAGCCTCTGTTACATCTCCGTGAGGCTCACCTCTCGACTGAGCCTCGCAGAGTCGGCGTCCCTCGCCTGCGCGACGAGCGCGGCGCAGTGCCGCAGCGAGCTCAGCGCCTCGGCGCCCGTGCCGCAGCGTGCTGGAGCCTCTGTTACATCTCCGTGAGGCTCACCTCTCGACTGAGCCTCGCAGAGTCGGCGTCCCTCGCCTGCGCGACGAGCGCGGCGCAGTGCCGCAGCGAGCTCAGCGCCTCGGCGCCCGTGCCGCAGGCGTGCTGGAGCCTCTGTTACATCTCCGTGAGGCTCACCTCTCGACTGAGCCTCGCAGAGTCGGCGTCCCTCGCCTGCGCGACGAGCGCGGCGCAGTGCCGCAGCGAGCTCAGCGCCTCGGCGCCCGTGCCGCAGCGTGCTGGAGCCTCTGTTACATCTCCGTGAGGCTCACCTCTCGACTGAGCCTCGCAGAGTCGGCGTCCCTCGCCTGCGCGACGAGCGCGGCGCAGTGCCGCAGCGAGCTCAGCGCCTCGGCGCCCGTGCCGCAGGCGTGCTGGAGCCTCTGTTACATCTCCGTGAGGCTCACCTCTCGACTGAGCCTCGCAGAGTCGGCGTCCCTCGCCTGCGCGACGAGCGCGGCGCAGTGCCGCAGCGAGCTCAGCGCCTCGGCGCCCGTGCCGCAGCGTGCTGGAGCCTCTGTTACATCTCCGTGAGGCTCACCTCTCGACTGAGCCTCGCAGAGTCGGCGTCCCTCGCCTGCGCGACGAGCGCGGCGCAGTGCCGCAGCGAGCTCAGCGCCTCGGCGCCCGTGCCGCAGCGTGCTGGAGCCTCTGTTACATCTCCGTGAGGCTCACCTCTCGACTGAGCCTCGCAGAGTCGGCGTCCCTCGCCTGCGCGACGAGCGCGGCGCAGTGCCGCAGCGAGCTCAGCGCCTCGGCGCCCGTGCCGCAGCGTGCTGGAGCCTCTGTTACATCTCCGTGAGGCTCACCTCTCGACTGAGCCTCGCAGAGTCGGCGTCCCTCGCCTGCGCGACGAGCGCGGCGCAGTGCCGCAGCGAGCTCAGCGCCTCGGCGCCCGTGCCGCAGCGTGCTGGAGCCTCTGTTACATCTCCGTGAGGCTCACCTCTCGACTGAGCCTCGCAGAGTCGGCGTCCCTCGCCTGCGCGACGAGCGCGGCGCAGTGCCGCAGCGAGCTCAGCGCCTCGGCGCCCGTGCCGCAGCGTGCTGGAGCCTCTGTTACATCTCCGTGAGGCTCACCTCTCGACTGAGCCTCGCAGAGTCGGCGTCCCTCGCCTGCGCGACGAGCGCGGCGCAGTGCCGCAGCGAGCTCAGCGCCTCGGCGCCCGTGCCGCAGGCGTGCTGGAGCCTCTGTTACATCTCCGTGAGGCTCACCTCTCGACTGAGCCTCGCAGAGTCGGCGTCCCTCGCCTGCGCGACGAGCGCGGCGCAGTGCCGCAGCGAGCTCAGCGCCTCGGCGCCCGTGCCGCAGCGTGCTGGAGCCTCTGTTACATCTCCGTGAGGCTCACCTCTCGACTGAGCCTCGCAGAGTCGGCGTCCCTCGCCTGCGCGACGAGCGCGGCGCAGTGCCGCAGCGAGCTCAGCGCCTCGGCGCCCGTGCCGCAGCGTGCTGGAGCCTCTGTTACATCTCCGTGAGGCTCACCTCTCGACTGAGCCTCGCAGAGTCGGCGTCCCTCGCCTGCGCGACGAGCGCGGCGCAGTGCCGCAGCGAGCTCAGCGCCTCGACGCCCGTGCCGCAGCGTGCTGGAGCCTCTGTTACATCTCCGTGAGGCTCACCTCTCGACTGAGCCTCGCAGAGTCGGCGTCCCTCGCCTGCGCGACGAGCGCGGCGCAGTGCCGCAGCGAGCTCAGCGCCTCGGCGCCCGTGCCGCAGCGTGCTGGAGCCTCTGTTACATCTCCGTGAGGCTCACCTCTCGACTGAGCCTCGCAGAGTCGGCGTCCCTCGCCTGCGCGACGAGCGCGGCGCAGTGCCGCAGCGAGCTCAGCGCCTCGGCGCCCGTGCCGCAGCGTGCTGGAGCCTCTGTTACATCTCCGTGAGGCTCACCTCTCGACTGAGCCTCGCAGAGTCGGCGTCCCTCGCCTGCGCGACGAGCGCGGCGCAGTGCCGCAGCGAGCTCAGCGCCTCGGCGCCCGTGCCGCAGCGTGCTGGAGCCTCTGTTACATCTCCGTGAGGCTCACCTCTCGACTGAGCCTCGCAGAGTCGGCGTCCCTCGCCTGCGCGACGAGCGCGGCGCAGTGCCGCAGCGAGCTCAGCGCCTCGGCGCCCGTGCCGCAGCGTGCTGGAGCCTCTGTTACATCTCCGTGAGGCTCACCTCTCGACTGAGCCTCGCAGAGTCGGCGTCCCTCGCCTGCGCGACGAGCGCGGCGCAGTGCCGCAGCGAGCTCAGCGCCTCGGCGCCCGTGCCGCAGCGTGCTGGAGCCTCTGTTACATCTCCGTGAGGCTCACCTCTCGACTGAGCCTCGCAGAGTCGGCGTCCCTCGCCTGCGCGACGAGCGCGGCGCAGTGCCGCAGCGAGCTCAGCGCCTCGGCGCCCGTGCCGCAGCGTGCTGGAGCCTCTGTTACATCTCCGTGAGGCTCACCTCTCGACTGAGCCTCGCAGAGTCGGCGTCCCTCGCCTGCGCGACGAGCGCGGCGCAGTGCCGCAGCGAGCTCAGCGCCTCGGCGCCCGTGCCGCAGGCGTGCTGGAGCCTCTGTTACATCTCCGTGAGGCTCACCTCTCGACTGAGCCTCGCAGAGTCGGCGTCCCTCGCCTGCGCGACGAGCGCGGCGCAGTGCCGCAGCGAGCTCAGCGCCTCGGCGCCCGTGCCGCAGCGTGCTGGAGCCTCTGTTACATCTCCGTGAGGCTCACCTCTCGACTGAGCCTCGCAGAGTCGGCGTCCCTCGCCTGCGCGACGAGCGCGGCGCAGTGCCGCAGCGAGCTCAGCGCCTCGGCGCCCGTGCCGCAGGCGTGCTGGAGCCTCTGTTACATCTCCGTGAGGCTCACCTCTCGACTGAGCCTCGCAGAGTCGGCGTCCCTCGCCTGCGCGACGAGCGCGGCGCAGTGCCGCAGCGAGCTCAGCGCCTCGGCGCCCGTGCCGCAGGCGTGCTGGAGCCTCTGTTACATCTCCGTGAGGCTCACCTCTCGACTGAGCCTCGCAGAGTCGGCGTCCCTCGCCTGCGCGACGAGCGCGGCGCAGTGCCGCAGCGAGCTCAGCGCCTCGGCGCCCGTGCCGCAGGCGTGCTGGAGCCTCTGTTACATCTCCGTGAGGCTCACCTCTCGACTGAGCCTCGCAGAGTCGGCGTCCCTCGCCTGCGCGACGAGCGCGGCGCAGTGCCGCAGCGAGCTCAGCGCCTCGGCGCCCGTGCCGCAGGCGTGCTGGAGCCTCTGTTACATCTCCGTGAGGCTCACCTCTCGACTGAGCCTCGCAGAGTCGGCGTCCCTCGCCTGCGCGACGAGCGCGGCGCAGTGCCGCAGCGAGCTCAGCGCCTCGGCGCCCGTGCCGCAGGCGTGCTGGAGCCTCTGTTACATCTCCGTGAGGCTCACCTCTCGACTGAGCCTCGCAGAGTCGGCGTCCCTCGCCTGCGCGACGAGCGCGGCGCAGTGCCGCAGCGAGCTCAGCGCCTCGGCGCCCGTGCGGCAGCGTGCTGGAGCCTCTGTTACATCTCCGTGAGGCTCACCTCTCGACTGAGCCTCGCAGAGTCGGCGTCCCTCGCCTGCGCGACGAGCGCGGCGCAGTGCCGCAGCGAGCTCAGCGCCTCGGCGCCCGTGCCGCAGGCGTGCTGGAGCCTCTGTTACATCTCCGTGAGGCTCACCTCTCGACTGAGCCTCGCAGAGTCGGCGTCCCTCGCCTGCGCGACGAGCGCGGCGCAGTGCCGCAGCGAGCTCAGCGCCTCGGCGCCCGTGCGGCAGCGTGCTGGAGCCTCTGTTACATCTCCGTGAGGCTCACCTCTCGACTGAGCCTCGCAGAGTCGGCGTCCCTCGCCTGCGCGACGAGCGCGGCGCAGTGCCGCAGCGAGCTCAGCGCCTCGGCGCCCGTGCGGCAGCGTGCTGGAGCCTCTGTTACATCTCCGTGAGGCTCACCTCTCGACTGAGCCTCGCAGAGTCGGCGTCCCTCGCCTGCGCGACGAGCGCGGCGCAGTGCCGCAGCGAGCTCAGCGCCTCGGCGCCCGTGCGGCAGCGTGCTGGAGCCTCTGTTACATCTCCGTGAGGCTCACCTCTCGACTGAGCCTCGCAGAGTCGGCGTCCCTCGCCTGCGCGACGAGCGCGGCGCAGTGCCGCAGCGAGCTCAGCGCCTCGGCGCCCGTGCCGCAGCGTGCTGGAGCCTCTGTTACATCTCCGTGAGGCTCACCTCTCGACTGAGCCTCGCAGAGTCGGCGTCCCTCGCCTGCGCGACGAGCGCGGCGCAGTGCCGCAGCGAGCTCAGCGCCTCGGCGCCCGTGCCGCAGCGTGCTGGAGCCTCTGTTACATCTCCGTGAGGCTCACCTCTCGACTGAGCCTCGCAGAGTCGGCGTCCCTCGCCTGCGCGACGAGCGCGGCGCAGTGCCGCAGCGAGCTCAGCGCCTCGGCGCCCGTGCCGCAGCGTGCTGGAGCCTCTGTTACATCTCCGTGAGGCTCACCTCTCGACTGAGCCTCGCAGAGTCGGCGTCCCTCGCCTGCGCGACGAGCGCGGCGCAGTGCCGCAGCGAGCTCAGCGCCTCGGCGCCCGTGCCGCAGCGTGCTGGAGCCTCTGTTACATCTCCGTGAGGCTCACCTCTCGACTGAGCCTCGCAGAGTCGGCGTCCCTCGCCTGCGCGACGAGCGCGGCGCAGTGCCGCAGCGAGCTCAGCGCCTCGGCGCCCGTGCCGCAGCGTGCTGGAGCCTCTGTTACATCTCCGTGAGGCTCACCTCTCGACTGAGCCTCGCAGAGTCGGCGTCCCTCGCCTGCGCGACGAGCGCGGCGCAGTGCCGCAGCGAGCTCAGCGCCTCGGCGCCCGTGCCGCAGCGTGCTGGAGCCTCTGTTACATCTCCGTGAGGCTCACCTCTCGACTGAGCCTCGCAGAGTCGGCGTCCCTCGCCTGCGCGACGAGCGCGGCGCAGTGCCGCAGCGAGCTCAGCGCCTCGGCGCCCGTGCCGCAGCGTGCTGGAGCCTCTGTTACATCTCCGTGAGGCTCACCTCTCGACTGAGCCTCGCAGAGTCGGCGTCCCTCGCCTGCGCGACGAGCGCGGCGCAGTGCCGCAGCGAGCTCAGCGCCTCGGCGCCCGTGCCGCAGCGTGCTGGAGCCTCTGTTACATCTCCGTGAGGCTCACCTCTCGACTGAGCCTCGCAGAGTCGGCGTCCCTCGCCTGCGCGACGAGCGCGGCGCAGTGCCGCAGCGAGCTCAGCGCCTCGGCGCCCGTGCCGCAGCGTGCTGGAGCCTCTGTTACATCTCCGTGAGGCTCACCTCTCGACTGAGCCTCGCAGAGTCGGCGTCCCTCGCCTGCGCGACGAGCGCGGCGCAGTGCCGCAGCGAGCTCAGCGCCTCGGCGCCCGTGCCGCAGCGTGCTGGAGCCTCTGTTACATCTCCGTGAGGCTCACCTCTCGACTGAGCCTCGCAGAGTCGGCGTCCCTCGCCTGCGCGACGAGCGCGGCGCAGTGCCGCAGCGAGCTCAGCGCCTCGGCGCCCGTGCCGCAGCGTGCTGGAGCCTCTGTTACATCTCCGTGAGGCTCACCTCTCGACTGAGCCTCGCAGAGTCGGCGTCCCTCGCCTGCGCGACGAGCGCGGCGCAGTGCCGCAGCGAGCTCAGCGCCTCGGCGCCCGTGCCGCAGCGTGCTGGAGCCTCTGTTACATCTCCGTGAGGCTCACCTCTCGACTGAGCCTCGCAGAGTCGGCGTCCCTCGCCTGCGCGACGAGCGCGGCGCAGTGCCGCAGCGAGCTCAGCGCCTCGGCGCCCGTGCCGCAGCGTGCTGGAGCCTCTGTTACATCTCCGTGAGGCTCACCTCTCGACTGAGCCTCGCAGAGTCGGCGTCCCTCGCCTGCGCGACGAGCGCGGCGCAGTGCCGCAGCGAGCTCAGCGCCTCGGCGCCCGTGCCGCAGCGTGCTGGAGCCTCTGTTACATCTCCGTGAGGCTCACCTCTCGACTGAGCCTCGCAGAGTCGGCGTCCCTCGCCTGCGCGACGAGCGCGGCGCAGTGCCGCAGCGAGCTCAGCGCCTCGGCGCCCGTGCCGCAGCGTGCTGGAGCCTCTGTTACATCTCCGTGAGGCTCACCTCTCGACTGAGCCTCGCAGAGTCGGCGTCCCTCGCCTGCGCGACGAGCGCGGCGCAGTGCCGCAGCGAGCTCAGCGCCTCGGCGCCCGTGCCGCAGCGTGCTGGAGCCTCTGTTACATCTCCGTGAGGCTCACCTCTCGACTGAGCCTCGCAGAGTCGGCGTCCCTCGCCTGCGCGACGAGCGCGGCGCAGTGCCGCAGCGAGCTCAGCGCCTCGGCGCCCGTGCCGCAGCGTGCTGGAGCCTCTGTTACATCTCCGTGAGGCTCACCTCTCGACTGAGCCTCGCAGAGTCGGCGTCCCTCGCCTGCGCGACGAGCGCGGCGCAGTGCCGCAGCGAGCTCAGCGCCTCGGCGCCCGTGCCGCAGGCGTGCTGGAGCCTCTGTTACATCTCCGTGAGGCTCACCTCTCGACTGAGCCTCGCAGAGTCGGCGTCCCTCGCCTGCGCGACGAGCGCGGCGCAGTGCCGCAGCGAGCTCAGCGCCTCGGCGCCCGTGCCGCAGGCGTGCTGGAGCCTCTGTTACATCTCCGTGAGGCTCACCTCTCGACTGAGCCTCGCAGAGTCGGCGTCCCTCGCCTGCGCGACGAGCGCGGCGCAGTGCCGCAGCGAGCTCAGCGCCTCGGCGCCCGTGCCGCAGGCGTGCTGGAACCTCTGTTACAGGACACGAAGTATTAACCTTTTGAACGCCAAGCGGCGAAGCATTTCACCGTGCCACGCCATACCAAAAAAGGAAACTTGTAGCGGTTTGAATTATAAAGTTTTTGTTCATTGAGAGGTCTTCACTAGATGGCGTCAGTGGCACTATTTTCCGACGTCGTGACATGGGTTTACCCTCGTTTTATTAACAAAAGTTACACCGAATTTTCATTTCATAAGTTAAATTTCATCGAAAGATATTTTTTTCTGGAACCATAAAATATTACGGAATGTGATAACACAAACCTAACCTAATCTATAGATTGATATTTTAAAGATTTCTTAGAAAGTAATAACTTCCAGGGAAATATTGTCGATGAAATTATGCATTCGGTGAAATGTTTGTCTATAAAAGAAAAGGATCCTCGTAGAACGTATGACTGGATCGGCGCCGCCCTGCTGCCGCTGAGTACAGCTATGAAACTCGCTCCTTTCTTGCCGCAGGCAGCCTTTCATTTTAACGGTTGGAGTATAGTTGAAATTTTTCAAGCTGTCCGAATTCCACTTGACATAATATCACCATTCGGACGTCTTAAAAAAAATCAACTATAAATACTATAATATGTGTATCACTCATGATGTAAGCGGACCGTTGTACGGAGTTGCCGACATCGCTGGACTCACCATGTATGCGGAGTGATGCAGGGAGTTTCCCACGTTGACAGATTTGTCCAGAGCGGCCACTATAGCGCCGCACTCACGTAGTTGCGTGTCTAGAAGCGCGAGGCTGTTGGTCGCGGCGGTCAGCGCGTCTTGCATCGAGCCTGGAAAAAAAAAGTGGGGGGTACAAACACTTTTCATCCCTAAGTGGTTAAGTTAAGTTTGCACCTGGTATGTATAGCGCCCCATACAAATGAGGTGCAAAGTTAACGCAACCAACCCGTTTGTTGTATGGGAGCCCCCCTAAAATATTTATTTTATTTTATTTTTAGTATTTGTTGTTATAGCGGCAATAGAAATACATCATCTGTGAAAATTTTAACTGTCTAGCTATCACCGTTCTTGAGATACAGCCTGGTGACAGACGGACGGACGGACGGACGGACGGACGGACAGCGAAGTCTCAGTAATGGGGTCCCGCTTTTACCCTTTGGGTACGGAACCCTAAAAATACTACTAAAGCCTAACAAGTGACGGTCTTGCCCAGGGGTAGTGGCGCTACAAACAGCTTTAATATGGCAATAATTAGTAAGTTCGGCAATTCCTTCATCTGCCGAACTATTCAAATACGGAACTCCTTGCCGGCTCATGTGTTTCCTCCTTCTTATAACTTGGGACCCTTTAAAGCGTGAAGAAGCATCTCTCGGGCCAGCATGGCAGTGTCAACTGACATGGCCGGTTGGTTTCTCGTCAGTTGCCATTGCGACTTGGGCACCCCTTTTTGCTTACCATCAGGAGAAGTGGAGATGTTGTGCCGTTATAAAAAACATACATCATATATTTGCATAATAAAACGTCAGTAGCGATTTGTCAAGGATTTGTCAAAACATTGTTTACCGGAATGCTGAGAGTAAAGACCGAAATAGTACATTTGTCCGATTGTACTAGATGAGAGCGATTCGTTCAGTGACCGAGCAGGCAAAACTCTACAGTAACTGACTTAGTTAGACTACAGTGTATAGAAATAATCCTTTTGCTTGAGCGAATCCACTTAGCTTTGTACCCGATGAACAATACTCATTATCTGTATTGTTAGCTGTGGCCATAACTGCCACTTCAAAATGTAAGGCGTTATTAGTGCAAATTACTTTTACACCAAATTAGTCTTTAAGTCCAACGAAATAAGGTTTACTCTTAAACAAAGAGAACAGAGATGTTGGTAACTTCATTGTCATTATAAGCATCGATAGGAACTTCACTGCTCTTTCACTTACGAAGTGACCAACATCTGTGTACTCTTTGTTTAAGAGTAAACCTTATTTCGTTTGACTTAAAGACAAATTTAGTGTAAAAGTAATTTGCACTTATAACGCCTTACATTTCGAAGTGGCAGCTGTGGCCACAGTTAACAATACAGATAATGAGTATTGTTCATCGGGTACAAAGCTAATGGGATTCGCTTAAGAAATGGGCTTCGAACTGTACCAACCTAGCGGCTTGCACTCGTCCTCCATGTCCTCGGTGGCCTCCTTGGCGGCGTCGGGCGACGCGCCCGCCCACAGATAGTGCCCGGAGTACGCGATGTGCTCGCCCAGCGCCGTCAGCCACGACTGTAACACGGCCAACTCACATCTATCTCATGATCACACCCCGGGATTGCCGGTGCACGATTTGACGCCTAGTGTTAGATCATTCGTGCATGCTCATGATTGTCGCAAGAGAACAAGCGATGACCACTTCGATCAAACCTTTCTATGCTTCAGACAGTCTTGTCTGTCAGTCAGTGTCAATCAATATTTGCTGAGATGAAATGACAACGATGAAGATTGGGCTGGCAATGAAATGACATAAGAGTCTGGTCAAGTGCACGGGAAATCATTGACCGTCACTTGAGATCTCAAGACTTTTACGGGATTTGATGATGATGTACCTACCAACCTGCCTAGCAGAAGCAACATCTTTCCGATTGTCACAACATGCACTGATCATCTATCATAGAATAAGACCGGTTCCTGATCACGCCCGGTCACAGTGGCCCTGTCTATGGCGCGCCATTGGCCCCCTTCCCATGTTGCTTCTGCCCAGAATCCGAAGTATAGAAGCACACCGCTATCTGAAATCTGCACTAACCTGTCTGGCAGCAGCAGTATCCCTCTCCGGTTGTCGCGGCACGCACAACCTATGCTGATCCCCGTCACTGAACGCAGCCAACATTAGCGCCGGTTCCTGATCGGGCGCGGTCACCGTGGCCCCGTCCAGATACTTCCTGGCGCGCCACCGGCCTCCTTCCCGTGCCGCCTCTGCCCGAGACCCGTAGTATAGGAGCACGCCGCGTTGTAACACCGCCTGAAATAGAAAGTCATATTGACCAAACGCTTCAATATTACCTTTTTTAAGGCTCTTTATCCGTTCAAAGATGCTGAATGTTTTAGACATTTCTCTCTATGATCAAACATGTTTCTTAACATATTATCAATGTTACTACCTAGAACAGGGCTATTGGGATTTATTGGTATACATTTAAAACCTACAGTTTGAATTTTTCATTGATAATTTTTGTTTCTTTTTGTTTTTTTTTTCAACTTATTTTCGACTGCATAATATGAAAAATAATATTTTAAAAGGAATAAGGCCTCTTAACACCTTAATAATAAGAGTACCGAATGGAAAAATGCACTAGATCTTCTTCTTTCTCGCTTTCTCAAGACTGGGTCGTGACCATTTGAGGCCGTTATCCCTTGCACCAAAAGCTCTCCACTCCACACGGGTCCGCCTTCCGGATTGACGCCTGTATAGTTTCCTGACAGGCTTCTTTGAAGCATCGGTCCATCGGATCGGTGATCCCCCACGGGCCCTTTTTCCTTCCACGTGGCCAAGTACAATGACCTTTTAAAAACTATCTGGCACTAGATCATAATTCATAATACAAAAAAGCCTTAAAAACCACAAAGAAGTATGCGCTGCGTTATCATTGCAGCATTGTATAATGTTGTGCAAACAAACCGAATGACAGACCAGAAATCATAAGTTTTTGGCACAGACTTCACACTCAGTTGATACGGCCTCATAGGAAATCATCAAAATATAGGCAAAAAAACAACTTCGAATATGCTTACCCAAACAGGTCTCCAGCCCAAAAATCGCGATCTCTTCAGCAAAGGTCCTTCGAATCTGGCCGCTGTTCGCTGCAGCCTCTGCACCGGCCTTACGCTGAGCACATCTCGCATTTCCTGGTCTTTCGCCATGTCTATCGCCAGCTGGCCTGTATAGGACAATAGTTAAATTTTATTGTCATGGTAATGGAAGAACAAAGCTATTCAATTGGTAAAAGATCGTCACTTTTCTTTTATCTCTCGTCGGCCACCTTCGAAAATAGCATCTTCGAAAAAACTATACACTCTCTTGCCTCCCTCCCCCTACCTGATATAACAGGTGCCAACTGTCTCCTCCACTTCTCTTCCCTTCTCTCTGTCATACGCGACTATTTCTATCGCGAGATTTTTACCCATCTCTTTCTATGCAGTAATGTGAGAGAGTGACGGGTAGCGCTATGTCGCGCGACAAGAGTCGCGAAGTATAGTTGTGCTAGACGGGCAGATGTCCTCTTCTATTTTTTATAGTGTCTTTATATGTTGTTATGATTCGTTTTCTACAACTATAACGGACTGATCTATGACTGTAGTCTTTGGTAAGAACTTACCACTGTTGTTCTTCAAGGTGGTATCCACTCCGTTCTGCAGTAGAAGCACGGCTAGTCGAGCATGACCACGGTACGCGGCGCAGTGGAGACATGTGTTGCCCTGTGCGTCCACGCAGTTGATGTTGGGAGGATTGGAGCTGCTTAGCTGAAAGATAATATTGTTTACTAGAAGGTGTCCTTCGCACGCGTATTTATTGTAAACCGTAGCATCTTTATTGGATGTCTAGCATTGCCTTTACCAAAATTGGTCAAATTTTGTCCAGCCGTTATGGCATGTTGAGAGGACAAAGGAAATTAGGGCCTATAGAATGGCACCAGACTGGCAAGACGCCGTGCGCCCGTAGAAAACAAAAGACGATATTGCATCACGCTATTAAGATTTTTCCTGATATCATGCTGAGGGCACATGAAAACTAATTTTCAATAGAAATAGAATTTTATAGTAGTATAGACATCGTTTCAACTGTCAACTTCTACTCACATCAGTGTGGTATTTGACGCATTAACTCGTAAGTATTTTTAAGGCAGCTACTGCTGTACTAAACCTTACCGTAAACGATTTGTATGAAGAATTGTAGTTCTCCAAACTCACCGCTAGTGGCGCTATTTTCCATACAAATCGTTAACGCTGTCGCTAGCGAGGACGGTCAGGTTAATTCAAGGTAAGTGTACTGACTCCTTGAGACTGCTCAATGCGGACAACATAAAAACATCTGTGTCGCCTTTGGAAGTCTTTAAGTCACACGTAGCGTCGCTGTGCTGTTGAGCTAAATCAAGTTACTTTTCTTTTTGCCATCTTCAAGTCTAACGACCCAAAATTAAAACTTAATCCACTTACCAGCTCCTGTATCTCCTGAGTCTGCCCAGCTTTGGCGGCGTTCAGCAGCTTTCGCTCCCGCTCGTGACGCTCTGACCTCTGCGCCGCTTCTAGAAGTCTCTGTACATCTCTGGTCTTGCACACGTCGCGCGCCGTCCGCCCCTCGCCATTCATAACGTTCACGTCAGCCTTGTGTTTTAGAAGGAGGATCACTAGCTCCTACCAAAATAAAGTAGGTGTGGAATTAAGATAGACATCACTCAGTTCAAATTATAAAAACTACGAACCATGTGTGCAAAATCGGAAAAACCATCTATTCTATCCAGTGGCACTGAAGCCGTTCACGAACTCGTGAAAAAAACATTGAATCCTACTGACATTTCAGTGATTCCTAGAATGGGTACCTAACTGATAGGACTATAATAAGTCACCTACCTCGTTCCCAATGAAGGAGGCTTTATGTAAAGCCGTGTCACCGGCCTCGTTCACGTCGTCGACATCCGCGCCGGCCTCTAGCAAGGCCTCTACCACCTCCACGTGGCCGAAATATGTGGCCAGTATTAGTGGGGTCCATCCTAAGTTGCTCTTTGTTTTGCCTGAAAAAAGGTTATCTATTGAATAAATGAAAACTAACATTCATGGTGTTGTATCTGTGATCATCGTACCCTGGGGTTTTCGGTGCATGAGTGATTTGACACATACTGGCGGCCTTAGGGTTGCCAGATCGAATGACTCTATTATCGGGAGAAACAACGTTTTTTCCGGGAGTTTGTGACTTTGGTCGGGAGAAACAAAAATTGAATCACATTAAAGTAAACAATATATTAAAAGCAACACCGTTTGCTGCAAATAAATACTAACAAAAAAACATACAATGGCTTTCTCATTATTATAATTTTATCAATTATATACAAAATTGTATTAAGATTTTTTTATAGTACTTATGGGAAAACTAGCAGTTTTATAAAATGAAGTTGTTTTTCGGGAGATTTTTACTGTCGGGAGTCCAAGGGACATACAAAAATTCAGGAGAATCCCGCCAAATCCCGACCATCTGGCAACCCTAGTCGGCCTAGTGTTAACTCATTTCTGCTCCGAAAATCCTGGGGTATGGTGATCACAAAGCTATTTACACAAACAAACATGTGAGAACTATTTTCCTTAAAATTAATATTATAAAATATAAAGACAGTATTTACAAATATGTATTGTAATCTAGCATGCTTTGTTATCTAAATTATACATGTCAAGTCAAAGGTGTCTGACTGATAATAAGGAAGTATTTCTTATTTATAAACAAAGTAAAGAATATGCAATATTTTTCTTTAAAATATGTATTTTGAAAATCAACTTTATAAAAAATTGTTTAGGAAATTAGATGAAAAGAAGCATTAATTAACTATTAAATTGGCCTATTTAATACCTATAAAATAATAAAACTATTATACTAAAAATAAGTTAGGTATTAATCTTGTACATAAAACAATTTAAACTAATTGTATCGCATATATTAACTATTTGAGCTTCCCTGACGTTTCGGCAACTTACCAGTTACCATTGTCAAAGGTTGAAGGGAGGCTCAAATAAATACTATACTTTAAATAATCTGTTTAAATTGTTTTATTTAAATGTGTGACAGTCGCCGAAACCGAAGAAAATATTAAGTTATTAATCTCAAATAATTTAATAGCTAAGCCTAATTATGCTAGTGTAAGCTGAAACCAGATGTCTAAATAGTGTCAGCATGCGCAGACTAGGTCACTGAACAATGTTGTGATATATTATGCACACATGACTCATTAACCTAAGGTTATTCCATGAAACAAGTAACCTGATTATGTATGACTTAGCTAGAAAAGCCACAAGTACTATAAGTTCCTACATTCAAGGAAAAATTACTATTATTGCATAAACTTATAAATCTGAATTATTGCGAACTTGGAAATTCAGCCTAAAACCATAGAGAATTAGTCTGAAGTGAAAAAATAAAAACAGATTTGTAAGTGTACTATGGGAACAATGATATTTACCTTTAAATGCTGTAAACTATGATAAATCTAAACTATAATGCATATTTTTTTTTACATGCAATATTATACAAAGCCGACATTTTTTGGGTAGGATGATAGTATACTCTAAGTTATACTCCATGAATAAAAGAAAAAAGTCATCCATAGGTAAATAGGTATCAGACTTGCAACAAAGTTAGTACAATAGGAGTTTTTTTTTTTGTAATTTATAATAAGTATTAAACATATAGGTGTGATCATCCATACTAATCCATACTAATATTATAAATGGGAAAGTGTGTCTGTCTGTCTGTTACCTCTTCACGCTTAAACCGCTGAATCGATTTTGATGAAATTTGGCATGGAGATAGTTTGAGATCCAAGGAAGAACATAGGATAGTTTTCATCCTGGAAATTATCCCTAAAAAGATTGAAAAGTGAGTAAGTAATACATGATGACATTGATGACCCTGTAGGAAATGTAATTATTAGACCAAAAGCACAATTGCTCTTACATTTGCTTAGGCGCTTTTAATAATCCCTTTTATTAATTTAGGTGATTAGGTGGATATCTATCGTGTTGTACGAGGTTGCTTCCATACTTCCAAGTTCCACGCGTACGTAGTCGCGGGCTAAAGCTAGTGTTTAATATAATTTGATGTCTGTTACTTACTTGTGCAAGTATTACCCTACCTTATGTATATTTAACATAATTTGAAGGAAGCAGCAATTTCTGCCCCATTATTTAAATCTTTATTTTGCTATCACCAATTTATTTAAGAGACTTGTCGGTGGAGTCTAAATAGTTTTGTTTTCCTAAAAATGCAAGTCAAAATCTTACCTTTGCAGTTTAAATCCAAGGTCAGTTTTCCTTCCTTCTTGGCTTCGAGTAATGCTTTCACTATTTTCAGCTCACCATGTCTGGCAGAGTACAGAAGAGATTCCTCCACTTCTGCTTTAGGATCACTATTATCCGCAGTAGCCATGGTAAAGTAAAGGTTTTCGTATTCAAACGCAAATAGGCGTTTATTTAGTAAACAAGATCGCCATCGATCCTAGCCAGTTGAGTGACTGCTGTCAGCTCAAATAAATTATTCACACCCCATTAAGCTTGCAGGCTCTCCTAATATTTATTTATACTTCCAGTTAGCCTTCAGTCGGTGCTTATTCGCCCGTTCAGCCCGTTCTATTCTAAGATTTCTAAGCAGTTTAACTTGACAGTTATTTTGACAGTTTTGAATATTGTGCGTTTTGTTTTGCATAACAAAAGAGTATAATAATTACTTTGACTGGTACTAGTTTTAGGTCCTTGTATCTAAAATATACTCAAAATAATAAAAATCATCAAACTGAGACATCTAAACATTGCTAATATTATAAGAATATTAAGAATCATTAACTAGCCTAGGTTAAGTATCGGTGGCAAATTTTATGAGCCGGCAACAATTAATTAACGTCACGTCAACTTCATTAATCATTTTGTTTGTAATTGTATTATTTTTATACGTTTTCTTTTTCTCAGTTCAGTTCGTTCAGTTCAGTTTGCTTGTTTTGGTCAAAGAGAATATATAAACACTACGGTTTTGGTCGACGAACAAAATTTGTTTATCCGGAGTTAGGGCAGGATTAATAAACAATGGATGAAAACTTGCAAAATTGTTGCCGTATATGTTTAGATGTGGAATCAAAGCATGTGTCCATCCTGCAAGATTCCATAATCCACCTTCACGTGAAGTCCTGCCTTGCAATGACCATTTCCGCTACCGACTCACTTCCAAAAGAAATTTGTGGCTCCTGCGTCTCACAATTAAGTGAATTCTACAATTTTCAGCTGAATGCGCGCTGCTCACAAGACTGGCTGGAATCTTCTCTAGAGGAAAAGTCGAAGAAATCGACTGAAACTAAAACACCTATTCAGCCTCTACCGGATTCCGAATATAATTCGGATTCGCTCTTAGAGTTCTTAAATAATACTGCTAATATTGATGAGTATTTAAATAACTTGGGTAAGGAGGATATCCCAGCTATCGTAAATATGTTAGACAGAAACAATGAGAATTCTATGGATGGAGTCAGTAAAATTTTACATGCTAAAACTATTAAAAATACTAGTCCAAAGAAGAAAGAAAAACTTAAATCTGATTTGAACATGGAAGTAGATGTATTAGATTCCGATATAGAAATAGTACAGGAAATTTTGATGAAGGAAGCGCCAAAAAAAGCGCACACTAAAGCCATAGACAAAAATGTATGCTTTGCTTGCAAAATGAGGTTTGATAGCATCCAGAAGCTATCCCAACACATCAGCATTTGTGATAATGCTACTAGAACATGCCTAGAATGTGGGGTCTTATTTGATTCTAGAAAAAAGATGTTACAACACAGAATGTCACACAATCCATTACTACCCCTGACCTGTGCTTGTGGTAAACGGTTTCAGAGTGAAGAGTTATTAACTGAACATTTCCGGATATGTTACATTGACTATATGGCATTGCTTGGCTGTAATTTTCGGTGCAAGCAATGCGGGGAGTCGTTTAAGGAACGGTTTCAAATATATCGGCACGCAAGAGGTCATATAATGAAGGCACAAGAAAGGTCTTGTGATATTTGTGGCCATAGCTTTATTGGGGATGAAGCACTTTCAAATCATAAGCTGAAAGAACACAATAAACCTGACAAGATGCTTTATAGGTATGCTTGATTCCTTCATCAATTTATGAGACACAAGGGTTGGACTAAAGTAAAAGGAAGATTTTTTTTGTTTGATTAATTTGGTTTTGGTTTGCAATTATTTTTTCTTTTTTTAAGTTTTAACACTTTCGCTACCAGGAACCCGCCTCGTAGGCACTCGTAATCATTGCTCAGATGCCGGTCACGTATTTTTGCTTAAAGAGCTACCCACCTAGCGGGCTCTCGGTTTCTGGGGTAGGGTTAAATTTTATATCTGGTTGCGAAAGTGTTAATAATCATTTCAAACTTCCCCCCTTCTTAAAAACAAAGTTAACTATGGTATCCCCTTAGCTTTAGGCGGACTGACACAAGAAATTATGTTAATAAATTTATTGAAAATTCTTAAACTTAATGATTTCAGTTTTGTTTGGAACGTCGGTATGGCAAACGTCTTAATCTGTATAATTGTCATAACAAAACATATGTTTTCAGATGTAAAGTTTGCGGTACTACCTCATCAAACCACAAGGAGATTTATATCCACATACTAAGTCACACAGCTAAAGTTGAACCCACCCGGCACCTTTGCGAGTCCTGTGGCCGTAGCTTCAGTACGCACACATCCCTAGCCCGACATGCCATTCAACATAAAACGGACTGCTATAGTTGTACATTGTGTGATAAAAAGTTCAGCTGTGTGCGTACAAAAGATGAGCATGTATTGTTACATAGAGAGATGACAATGTGTGAGAGATGTGGGTCTAATGTGTATTGCTGTGAGCTGGAGAGGCATGTGTGCCTGTAATAATTTCAGCAGTATGTATATCTACTTGAATATATTGCTAATAAGTATACAGATCCTTTTTTGTGTTATATTGTAGCTCATGAACAACAATCTACTGGAGAATTATGGTACTTGACGCGCTTTCAATGAAATTGTGCCTTAGTTGATTGGTCTATGAAAAATTAATTAACTTGTAAAATTACGTTTAGTTAACGCATTACCAATATTACCGTAATATCAAAAAATCGAAAATGCTAAAAAAGAAATTCGTTGTATTAAATAAAATGTATTTAAATACTTAAAATAACATTTATTTATTGAAATCATTGTAAACCAAATCATTATTAAAGTCGACTATAACACCTAGCGAAAAAAAAACAGGTATCAAAAATTAATTACACTGTTAATTTTGAGTTACACTCTGTATTATAGCTAATCTAATTGGTTAACTTATATACTATTAAAAAATCTTAATACTTTAATATCCTTGCTATCCTACCGACTGCGCGGAAATTAAAAACACAATTTTTATTAATACAAAAAGTTGAAATGTAATTTCCAAGACAGCTAGTACAAGACTAAAAATAAAACTTAATTATAATTATAACACTCGCACTAAATCTACATGAGGCAGCAGATTGAAAAGAAATGCATGGAAATTGAAAAAATACCACTGTTCTAAGTTATAGATAATTTCGAGGAATTTTTTTAGTTTCTGGTGAATTGTGCAGGTTTAAGTGATAACGATTTTATTAATGTGCATATAAGGTCACTTACCCTGGCAACATAATATTACGTCAGGTGCAGTTTGGGCGCAGGTGGCCCCATATAGTCATATATGAGCACCTAGCCAATTTCGCTATCTCTTACTTGGATAGGATTCAAAATTTGACAGATGGCAGGTGGCAAGAGATTGGTTGAATACAACATATTATTGCTAATTCTATTTCACAAGCTCGCATCTTATTGAAGATAAACATCATACGAGTTTGTCGAGCAATTATTTTCATTGCCAAGCGGTTAAACTGGAATGTTAACAAAAGCAGAACCAGCCCCTGTGGCCGAAGTTGAAGAAGTCTGTGAAAATGATCCTTATCCTGTAGGGCATGAGGTTGTTGAAGTCGATCAAGGTCTTCATGAAGGACGGTATGCAGATGACGCGATGGTTCTGCCGTATGCCTGTCAAAGAGAGATGGGAATTTTCAACGAATGAAATAAGCGAAGAATGGAATCATGAAATAAGATAAAAAGAGGTGACTACTTACTCGTGCTCATTTGGTGCATATGAAAAATGTCCAGCATTTCCTAGGATCAAAGGACCTCGGGAAGAGGGTTTGATAATTCTGTACCGGCCGAAGACACCGTGAGATGGCAGCTTCTCTTATGAGTTTCGGTTCTCCTTACAATGCTTTTACCCATGAACCTTGGACTTTGTGACGGTGTGTATTTGGTAGGAGGTATTAGAAAAAGGAATTGTCTAGAGGGAAAGGCCCTAGAACAATACAAAAGGCTGACATTTACCATCGATGATCATCCTATCCTTAGGCGCAATCTCAGGGTAACAGGGGGTAATTGAAACGGTGCGACGGCGGTGGGTCCTGGTGAAGAGCGTGGCCGCGCACACAGCCGTGGGGCGAATATTAGTCCACGTGGCGAGGTAGTTCTGTGTGTTACCTTCAATGATTATCCTGGCGGCATCCTTAGGCGCAATCTCGGGGTAGCAGGCGGCAAACCGGTGCGACGGCGGTGGGTAGAGCCCGGTCGCAAGTGTGGCGGCGTATACGGACGTGGTGTGAATATTCTTTGTCCACGTGTCTAGTCGGAGCTCCTCTGATATTGAGTCCATTAGACCTGAGCAGTCAAGGTTAATCGTGTACACACGTGACTTCAATTATTCAGGGGTTGTAGAAAACTACAATAATTCTACTTTGCTTCTATGTGGTCTGGACTTGAGGACTTATGGTTAGCCTACTTAGTGTTTTATCCCAGGTGTCTGTCCCCCTTAATAATGCGGTAGTGATTTCTTAATCGGCAAGTCAAAAAGAGGCATTCAAAAGTCTCTTCATGCTGCATACTTTAAATCTTCAATTGAAGTCATACATTTCGTAGTGTTTGCCTGAAAGCCAAGCCGCTTGACCTTGACAAGTAGGTATCTCGGTAGAATTGCCAAGGTCAAACGGCTTGGCTTCCAGCCATACAGCACGAAATGTAGGTATATTACACTTTATGAATAATTTACCTCTGAGGCCAAATTTCGCGGCGCAATACGGCGCCATGTCTGCACAGGGCATGAGGCCCGCACTCGAGTTGATAGCCACGATATGGCCCTGCCGTCTTTCGATCATACTCGGCAGAAATGCTTGGAACACCTGAAGCGATAAAATCGTAATAAAAATGAGTTTTGAAGCTTTGGGGAAAGCTATTGCTCATTTTGGGTTAATAACAGAATTCTGATGTTCTCGAAAATATTATCTCGGAAATGTAGGTCAGCTCCAGCGTTAGCGAGTAGGCATTCCTGCGCCACGCCTATGTGTTATCCAGCAGTCCTTTCAGCAGGGTCGCTTCAGCTGTCCTCGTGACCATCTTCAGCACGTCTAGCATAATACCGTGCGAGCAAGATCAGCCTGTCGCTGCTGAGTCGCGCGTCAAGCGAAGTCGTGTCGTGATAGGCTAACCCCGCGGGCGATGGTAGCTACAGGAGCAAGATAAGCCACTCTGGTCAAGTATGGACGTTTGCTTCAGTATCATGAGTGTTCTTACTCAGAAACCCGCCAGTAAACTGACTTCCAATACCCTCACGTCGTCGTTCAGGTGAAAATAGGTCATCTTGGCGATCTACCGGTTTTGGGCGTATCAAAACGTTTGAGGAAAATCGCTTCACAACGAAAAGAAAGACCTAAGCCCTCCTACGCGTAGGTAGGTAGGTACCTACCACGCATAATTTGACGACGCGTTTGGCTCGGTTGGTAGACACCTGCCTACTGAGTCGGCGGTCCCGGGTTCGAATCCCGGCCGGGGCAAATATTTGTGCAAAATATTTGTTCTTGGGTCATAGATGTTATCTATACCTATATGTATTTATATATTATGTATATCGTCGTCTAGTACCCATAGTACAAGCTTTGCTTAGTTTGGGACTAGGTCGATTTGTGTATGATTGTCCCTTAATATTTATTTATTTAATTCCACTGCCACACGTCCAAAAGATTTAAAACTAAATTTGCCTTAGCTAGCCATATCAGAGCCCAGAGCCCACAATATAAGTTCATAGTTCTTATATTGGGTCACCGTTCTCGAAATCAATGAAGAGGACTATGGAGTTATGTCAGATCCTGACTTACCCAGAAATGTGCCAGCAGATTGACTTCCACGATCCTCGCGACGGCCTCGGGGCGGAGGCAGGCGAGCGGCGCGGCGGTGAGCGCGCCAGCATTGCTCACCACCATCGACACGTCGGTTAGCTGGCGGCGCATGAGCGTGGCCAGTGCGAACACTTGCTCTCGCACCGTTACGTCTATTGTGTAGCCGAAGCACTGAAACACATTGTGAAATTATTGATTACCTATTACTGATTCATCATTATCTCAGCCGATAGACGACAAAGTTCTCCACAACGATCTGTCGTAAAAAATATCCTATAACCATCTTTGGATGTCCAGCTATCCCTGTACCAAAATTGGTTAAAATAACTACAACCGTTGCGGCGAGATGAGAGCACAAAGGAAATTAGGTATGCCCAAAAGATGTCGCCATGTTGGCAAGGCGCCGCGCGCTCATACAAGACAAAAAATCGAATCACGCTATTAAGATTTTTTCTGAAATCATGACCTTTCCATAGAAAAGTGATTTTCAATATAGGTAAATCTAGACTTTTATAATAGTAGGTATAGATTATTATAAGGAGCAAGGCTCCGGTGGCGCTCGGGCATCTAGAGAGCATGCCGGACGATATAGGGCGGTAAATATGGGCGTATATTGGACAGCCTGCTGGTCGTCGAACGGTCGGCCGACCGAGGTACCGATGGAAGGATGAAGCTATGAAGGACCTACGCGCTCTACAAGCAGGAAACTGGGAGAAGATTGCTCAAGCCAGCGCGTTGGCGTCGTTTCGTATCGGAGGCCAAGATCCACTTCGGCGGAGTAAGTAAGTAAGCAAAATAAAACAAAATTACCTCTCCATCCTTGCTCCGGATCTCGTTGACGACGGCATCGTTCCGCCGCGCGTCTTTGTCCCAGCAGATCACCGTGGCTCCCAGCTCGGCGAACTGGATCGCCAGCTCACGGCCCAAGCCGTTGCCGGCTCCTGTTATCTGAAAATAAGTTGCATCTCTATGTAGAGCCTCTAAACCACTCGAATCTACATAAAAAAAACCTTTAAAATGGCAAGTCGGGCTCGCGCACCGAGGGTTCCGTACAACTAAAGATTTCTTGACTTTTTTTGTTATTTATTTATTTAATATTCATTGCACAAAAGAAAACTGATCGTACAAAAGGCGGACTTAATGCCATGAGTTATTCTCTACCAGTCAAGCTAAGGGCAATGCAGAAAAATTGTAGGCGGTGCAAATAAATTACACATAGGCCCGGTTCAGACACGGCGGGAACCGCGCGATTCTATAATCGCGCGGTTCCCGCCGTGTCTGAACCGGGCCATAAGTACCTAACTGCTATTCATATAAATATATACATACATCTAATATAATATATACCTACATATACAACGTGTCCCAAAATTCAACGATAAGCGGACACCAGAGGATGGATCTGGTCATGATACCTCGAGAAAAAAAAATAAAAAAAATATATCTCAATCCCTTTAGAAATTATTAAAAAAAATGAAATTCTTAAAATATCCACACCCCTAATGGTATTTTTAACGACCATGTCTAGAATTTTTGGAATATTTCAGATTTTTTTTTTTTGTATAGGCAACCTAAGTAGCACTGCTAGCCACCACAGCCCTTAAAAATATCAAAATACATGTAGTTTTAACACAAAAAATAATCAAAATTATTCTTACCCCAAAAAATTTGAATGAATTTTTCTTTTAGTCCACTTTGACTCATCATGGTACATAAAAAAAGTATTGACACTACTATGGCAAGTGTTTTAAAAAGTTGACGCAACTAACCAAGATTCCAAAATGGTAGGATACTCTAGGAAAACTAGCGCCGAAAAAAAAAACAGCAATTTTTAAACAAGAACCGACATTTCTTAATGTTGATAGTAATCACTTTTACGTGCTACCACTAACCCGTCCCGAACTCAGACTTGAACTCTGCTGCTGCAGAGACACGCTGAGGCACCCTTTGGGTGGAAAGGCTGGCCTCTAAATGCCGTTCACCGGCCCTCTGCCTATCCGCATCCCATCATCGGCCACAAAAGTGGACTAAAACAAAGACTAGCAAAGCAGGCTAACCTATGCCCACCCAAAGTGCTGTGGCAGCGGGCGCCTTGGCGTTGGCGGGCACCACGCCCTGGGAGCTGGATACCCAGGGGCTCATGGAGGCGCACAGGGAGCGGGTGAGAGCAGAGCCCTTAATGAGTTCCCCGCTTCCGAAGAGCTGCGTAAGGAGCGCCGACAGGTGCAGCGCTGGGTGAGGGACCGGTGGAGGAACGACCTGGAGGACTCCCCCTATGAAGCCCGCACCATAGGGGCACTCCTCCCATCGTTCGACCACTGGTTGGAGAGGGTTCATGGGAGCATTGGCTTCCAACTGGCGCAGGTAATGACCGGACACGGGTGTATCGATCATTACCTGCATCGAATCGGCAGGGAAACCAGCCCGGTGTACCGCGAGCGGCGACCCGGATGACACCGCCCAGCACACCCTAAAGGAGTGCATTCACTGGGTTGGTGAACGCCGTACTATGGTGGGCGCCCTTGGAGTGGGGGATCTCTCGCTCGACAGCGTCGTAGTGGCCATACTGAGGAGCGAGAGGACTCGGTACGGGAGCGCGAAGATAGGGCAGATGCGGTCATTGTCTTGGTGTGCACTCTTCGGTACCCATCTCGCCTAGATCAGACTTTGCAAGTTATGGGAAGCACTTGGGGTGAGCATAGGTTAGATTGCTTTGCTAGTCTTTGTCTTAGTTCACTTCGGAAGTGGCCGATGATGGGATGCGGATAAGCAGAGGGCCGGTGACCCGCTCCTGGAGGCTAGCCTTTCCACCCAGAGGGTGCCTCAGCGTGTCTCTGCAGCAGCATAGTTCAAGTTTTAGTTCGGGACGGGTTAGTGGTAGCACGTAAAAGTGATTACTATCAACATTAAAAAAATTCGGTTCTTGTTTAAAAATAGCTGTTTTTTTTTTCGGGGCTAGTTTTCCAAGAGTATCCTACCATTTTGGAATCTTGGTTAGTTGCGTCAACTTTTTAAAACACTTGCCATAGTAGTGTCAATACTTTTTTTATGCACCATGATGATTGTGTCTGATGAAAGTGGACTGCAAGAAAAAAACATTTAAAAGAATTGAGGTAAAAATAATCTTGATTATTTTTTGTGTTAAAACTACATGTATTCTGATATTTTTAAAGGCCGCGGTGGATAGCAGTGCTACTTAGATTGCCGATACAAAAAAAATATCTGAAATATTCCAAAAATTAAAGACATGGTCGTTAAAAATACCATTAGGGGTGTCGATATTTTAAGAATTTCATTTTTTTTTAATAATTTCTAAAGGGATTGAGATATATTTTTTTTCTTTTTTTTTCTCGAGGTATCATGACCAGATCCATCCTCTGGTGCCCGCTTATCGTTGAATTTTGGGACACGTTGTATAATATAAATAAATATATGTATACAGCGATGAAGCATACTAAGCAGATATATTAGGAGACTTCATTTCTGCCAGCAAAGAAGCTACACACGGACTTTTTGAACGCTAACGTACTCGGTGCTTATTAAATTGAGAGAGGCAAAGACCGTTCCAGAGGCGAGTCACTTGAATAGAGAATGAATTGGACATGAAACCAGTGCGGTGAAGAAGGATAGAAAGGGCGAGATTGCCGGAAGAGCGAAAATGGCGGTTACGAGTGGATTCGACATAACAGAAGAAAGTCTTGAGGTATTCAGAAGATTGTGGATCGTTAAGAATCGAATAGAGAATGCAAAGCATACGAATGCGTCGTTGACAGATGGGAAACCAGCCAAGTTGAGAAGTGTTATCTACTTTATGTGTTGTTATAGCGGCAGCAGAAATTCCTACATCATCAGTGAAAATTTCAACTGTCTAGTTATCACTGTTCATGAGATCCAGGCTGGTGATAGACAGACAGACAGACTTGGTTTCTTGTCAGTCGCCATTGCGACTTGGGCTCCCCTTTTTGCGTACCATCAGGCGAAATGGAGCCACTATGTTGTGCCGTTATAAAAGACAGCGAAGGCTTAGCAATAGGGTCCCGTTTTTACCCTTTGGGTACGGAACCCTAAAAAATATCGAACAATATGATCAAGGGGTGGATCACCGAGCTTTTTAGTCATGATTAGGTGTTTGGATTTACTGTTACTTGTTTTTCTTTTGACCCAACATTTGTAGAGATAAGATACCGACGAAAAAGTAAAACTCCTTAAAAACGCTAAACAATCGTCCGAAAATGTCGGTTAGTGTGATATTTAAACTGTTGCCTTAATGCTGAATGAAACAATCAGATGTTTTACAGCTTTCTTTTTTACGAGATAGACCGGAGGTGACGCGATATAATCCATTCAAATTGTTTATTTAAATAAGCAACCGCGTATTCAAAACGTGGCTCTCGAAACGGATAAATATTTAAAGAAATAATTAGAAAGGTACGTAGGTACAATCTTCCGATTTACGACAATAGTTTGTAGTCACAAATAAACATTCTACTAATGTCAATTAAATCAAATAATCCAGTCAACTCACCAATACAGTTTCCCCATGTAAACTCTTCATAACCGGCGGCACCAACACTCTAAACGCCGCAACAGCGCAAGTAGACCACAACTTAACCACTAACACCAGCGTATCCAACGCCCACAGAGGCGCAGAAGCCAACCCCCCACTCCCCCACCATGGCAGAATCCAAGTCTCCTGTAGCACCCTAAACTTCCGCGCAGCAACTCCCAAACAACGAACAAGTAAATTCTTCCTTCCCATAAAGATAAAATAAATCTAAACTAAAAATTCAATGAGCATACTAATTGACAGTTTATATACGTCATTGCAGTTTAAAAAAAAAAAAAATTACTGGCCGAAAATCGCATACGACCTCCTTAGATTCGCAATGTCAATTGACAGTCATTTATAGCTTTATGACATGGCTACTTCCGAGCGAATGTTGACAGTGTTATGGACAATGTTGACTTATTTTGATTTTGAAGCTTGACTGCTGTATTTTCGTTTGATTTTTTATAACACTTGCATACCATGGCAAAGCCTATACAAAAGGAGAGAGAAAACCGGTCAGCGGAGAAGAAAGACCTGACTTTCCATGCGTATACGATAACGCCAGAAACTGCTCACACTTCGATACTGCTACTGGAGTCACCTGAACCGGAGATACTATGCCAGGTACTTATTACTGTCTTAAAGGATACCAGTATTACCAGTTTACCTGTTACTTAGGTATTCATAACCAGTCTAAGACTCTAGTTTCAACTAATAACGTACCTTGATCTTATTATGAGATTTTGTAGTTATGTACCTATGAACTTATCACTTCAAGTGGCTCGCCTCTGGAACGGTCTTCCTCTCAATTAAACAGGCACCGAGTAAGCTAGCGTTTAAAAAGTCCGTGTGCAGCTTCTTTGCTGGCAGAAATGAAGTCTCGTAGTCTATCTGCTTAGTATGTTTCATCGCTGTATATATTTATGTATATATTTATTTATTATTAATATTATTATATATGTTTATATTATATTAGATGTATGCATATATTTACATGTATAGCAAAATTATGTATAAGTATTATAATTATGTTTTGTTACTTATGTGTAAGTTAGTTGCACCGCCTACAATTTTTCCGCTTTGCCCTAAGGTTGACTGGTAGAGAATGCCTCATGGCATTAAGTCCGCCTTTTGTACGATAAGTTTTCTTTTGTGCAATAAAGATTAAATAAATAAATAAATAAATCTAGCTTGGGTCGCCATACCTCTTCACTTCAGCCCAAGATCTGCCGGACTGCAGTCTGCAGACGTTATGATGACATTACTCATTTCCTCCAGACCCTTCGTGCAATAACGAAGTTCTCCGCACAAGACATGTTGAACCGTACCGTTCTTTTCAATCTTAACGCTATCCGGTACATTTTGCCCCATGTGGAACACCCTGAGATGAACATCCGAAGATTCGCCCTCAAGGCCCTGGCTCAACTGTGCCAGTTGCCACAGGGCCCAGAGCAAGTCCTGGCTGACATGCAGAATTTGAGGAAAATTGCCTTTATGTTGTCAAAGGTGAGGCTCTTCCTGTAATCCCTAAAATCTACACCAGAGACGTACCTACTGGTGTGGGCTATCTAGTCTAGTAGATATACATATAAGCTATATCTGTACTAATCTATAGTATAAACGCTCTGAATTACGAAAAAATCGTAATGTTAACCTCACCCTCAAGATACTTGCAGGCAAATTGTATAAGTTGTTCGTGTGCCGTGTGCAGTATACAGTCGAATAGATAGGTACTGTGCGGAAGTCGACAGTTAGATATGGACGATACGCACAATTATCGCAGGCAAATTTCTAGCTAGTATCTAACCGGCGCTGGCGCGGCAAAGTATTTACCCCTGGACCCACCAAGCCTAGGTAGCCAGCCCCAGAAGCAGGACTTGCACCATACTTATGTTCTCTTAGGTAAGGGGCCCCAAGTGCCTTGGGGCCTTGGCCGGGAGTCACGGCTGTCAGCTGTTCATTTATTTATGTATTTTAGCTATACAGGCGTATTGATAATAGGTCGTTACACTAAAAAAACTCCAGACTCTACTAATACGTGTTACTATAATACAGACATGAAACTAGTTACTTAAGAGATAAGTAAACTTTCAGGTTGAAGACGTTTTCGTCCTAGAATTTGCATCACTAGTACTGTCAGAGCTGACTAAAGAACCTTCTGGCTGTGAGCAACTGGTCTCCGCTAACATTTTGACCAGCCTATATTCGAGGATGAAGAACAGCCTAGACCCTGATGTGCAGAAGAATTGCATCCAGGTAAGGTACTCGAACCCAGGTCTTCCATTTAGCTGAGAGAGTTACCAGACTTAATACCTACCTATGATATTTTTATTATTATTTTATTTATTATGCTAAAAAAAATATAAACTGGTACACTTTACAGTCTGACCAAAAAGAGTAGAAATTAAAAAGTTGCAATACTGTAGTGTCGTCCCTTTCTAATCAATCTAATAAAACGGGGACGACACTACAGTATTGCCACTTTTTAATTTCTACTCTTTTTGGTCAGACTGTACATGTTTCGCCAAACTGCGATGCAGTTTGTTTCATAAGATATTTCTAAGAAAAATATTGACTGTTGAGTTTCTTTCGGTATTTCTTCTCAACAGTTCCTCTTGTGAAATGTCGGTAGACTATCAGACATGTAAAAGTGCCCTTGTGGCCTGCTTGCAGAATAAAGTTAATTATTTCGTAGAACCAATTATCGTTTAGTGGTGACTGGGTAACTACCTACGTACCGGAAGACACTCCGTAGAAAATCCTCTATAAACCGTTGGATGAAGGCAATACAGAAGCAGTTATCGAGGGTTTGCCCTTGTTTTATAGAGAAACGTTTCCGGTATAGGTTTATATTTTCAAGATTTCTGAAAAATTTATGACTTCTAAGGAAAAAATTGTCTATGAAATGAAAATTCTATGAACTGAAACATTCGGTGAAATGTTTTTCTATAAAAGAAGTGGCCACCCACTAACGAGATTTTCAACTATTTCAGACCCTCAGTAACCTCCTGGATGATCCGGTCTGCGCATCAGAAGTGACCAAAAACCAGCAGTTCTCCTGGCCGCCGGTGCTGGCGTTGATGCAGAGCAAATACCTTGCCATCCAGCACGTGGCGTTGAGGACCGTGAACCAGCTCATCTGCCGGTATAAGGATGAGGTGGTGCAGAAGACCTTCAGGGCATCTACGGGGGTGTTGGATCTTTGTGATATTTTAGAGGTCAGTTACTTAATTATAAAAAGATTTTCTGGGTATTTATTTATACCTTGTACTTTCCCTATTGAACCAGCCTATCAAAGAGGACCAAAGAGGATAGGTCATCGTAGGAAACGTCATCAGAATGTTGTGTCGCATACCTACGTCACGTCGGCGTGTGATCGGTGTGACACTTGAAGAGTGCATTTTATTCCTTGGCCTTTGAGGCACTGTTTCCAATTAACGAGCTGAGCTCTCAAAGGGTTAAAGATGAAATCGGAAAATGGGTTAAATAGCGTAGTATACCTACTCGTAATAAAAGAAATCAACAGATTGCGATTAATTGACGCGTTTCCAGAGTCCAGGAAGCACTACAAAATATGTTACTGATTGTATTGACTTGACTCGACTTGACTCGACTCGACTGGACTCTACTCGACTCGACTGGACTCGACTCGACTGGACTCGAATCGACTCGGCTCCACTCAACTTAACTTATTTTATCCTATCTTATAGTCGTACGAGTTCCGTGACGTGCACACAGTAGTGCTAAGCGTGCTCCGCGACTACGTTGAGACTGAAGAGAACGCGTTCCACTTGTACCAATCGGGATGTATCCTGCGACTCCTGGCGTACTTGGAGATGGCGCTGCCAGCGATGAAGCCACACTGTTTGGCTGTGTTGACGAAGATGTCCTTCACGACCAATGGGAGGGACGTAAGTGTTATTCGACCAATTTGTTGGTCCAGCCCGTCTAGCACAACTACTAGGCTTCGCGCCTCTTTTTCGCGACACAGCATCGCACGTCACTCTCTCGCAGTACTGCGAAGAAAGAGATAGATAATATTTCTCGCGCGAGAAAGAGTCGCGTATCACAGTTGTGATAGAGGTGCAGCTCATAAGACTGCTGGTAGCCCATGTTAGGAGGCTGAGATGTCACGGTACTTTTCTTTGCATTTGGTGCTGAAATGGCACAGCACATATCCTTCTATTTAAAGTCTTATTTAAGCATTGGTCAAATTCTCACCAAGACTATTTGCCTTTGCAATATCATTAGGTGCATTGTTGTATAGAGGCTGCAAAGTAAGCAATAGATGAACGAGTGAATTGAGAGTGAAGGCCGACCCGCAAAGGAGGTCTTCGATAATACGAGTTCATCTATTGCAGTTTCAGACGAGACTAAACAGTGTTTTTCACGACTAATGCGAGGAAATATATTAGAATACGAGTTTGTTATATTGGTAATTAAACTCTGCGCCTTTTTGCAGCCTCATTGCTTTTTGCAGCCGTATTAAATGAGGGCTATGAGGGGCATTAACTATATACATAGCTGGTCGTGTATTAATAATTCAAACGACGTAACGACGATTTTCAACGCACGTATGACTTGACTAACTTACCCCACTTTCAACTAAAGTACTTTCCGTTACGACTTCTCTTGCTTTTCACACCAGCACGTAACATTGCAGTAGTATATATTAAATAAGAGTATGTTACTTAACCTTGTGATTTGAGCAGCAATCTACCAATGAACTAGGAATTTAAAATGTCATCCAATTTTAAATAAATTAATTAATTTCCTGCAGGCCTTGTACCAGACAGGCACAGACCTAGTCTTCTGCCACCAACTGCTTAGCTCAAATGTGGATCTGCTGGCGGACGCGGCGATGGGCGTGGCCAACATGACTAAACTACTGCCTTCGGCGGTGCGCATGTCTGATACCAACATCATCGAAGCGCTCTGTGGTATGTTATAAGTATAGTCCCACCGAAAAGAGTAGAAATTAAAAAGTGGCAATACAGTAGTGTCCTCGCTTTCTAATCAATATAAGAAAACGGGGACGACACTACAGTATTGCCACTTTTTAATTTCTACTCTTTTTGGTCGCACTGTATCTGGCGCTACGAGATAGGCACAGACTTACTCCATCAGCGTAAAGCTTGTACACGTTGTACCGACCCCCAAGCTTACCTAAGCTAACCTATCTAAATAAAAAAAGTATCTAATATAACAACCTAACCCTAACTTACCTAATTTACTTAACGGTTATCTAAATCTCCTACTCTAATTAATCACTAATAAATAAACTACTTATCGAACGACAAGATTAGACTAATCTAAGACCTAAGTACACCTACCAAGAACCTAAATGAAAACCTAAATACCTAAGTATCTTATTTTACGTAGCTTTGTTTGGATCGTTGATGTGGCCAAGTAATCGTCTAGTGATGTCGTAGGAACCTATGTTATGTACGTTGGTAACCCGAAGTCCTTTTCACATACGTAATAGGAGTGGAGTTATTTGTCGTACCTAAAATCTCTAAGTATAAAACTAACCTACTTAACTTATCCTATCCTATGCCTATCCTATCCTATTTCTATGAATAGTTGCCTAATTACCCATAATAGCTATCTATTTAAAAACGTATGGATCCTGATTTAGATTTATAATAAAATACATTTCTAATTAATTAGAATCTAGTTAAGCTCTAATGTTTACAAAATACTAAATTACCTATAAAGAAAGATTTTTTCTTTTGGGGTTAAAACGCGAGCCCCTCCCCGCTCAACGTCATATGCCTCGTCTCCTGACTGGTCAGCATTCTGCCCCAAGTTCTTAAGGAACTTATTTTTCTTTCTTTTTTTTTTATATACCAGCAGTACCTATCTTTTTTTATGATATGTGTCGTTTCCAACATAAGAGTACCAACTAATGTAGTCGCATATTATCAATAGCTTATACATTCGTATATCAAGCGTCAATGTGGACCCTTTGGTTGAATACGTCTCATAATTTGATAATTTTGTTTGCATATCTGCTAGTATATAGGAGAGGACTTTATTTTTTAGCAATAAGGGAAATTTGTCTAATAGTTATAACTGTATTAAACCCATTCCAGTTCCAAGACTCCTTCAAACAACACAAATAAGACAAAATACTTGTCTTAGTATAGGATTGCAATGAATAATAATATCTCGACTTAGTATGGTACTCCGGATTCGCCTCGCTATACCAGATGTAACCAAGATCTTGCATTCGCCTCGATCAAATCTCGATAAATCATCCACTACAAATAAATCAGATTCACAATAGGATATTTCCTCATAATTGTGATAAGTGGTGTCGTTCTACAGAACCAAGACAACCAGAACAAAATAAAATACAGCTCACAAAAGATGAAGCTAATGCAAATATAATTTCTTATAAATTGTGAATTGCCATTTTAGCATATCTCACAATGTCTGACTCTACCAGTGTTTCGGAAGTTCGGACTTTATGATGGAAAGAAACACCAAGTATCCATCAGTCGGGAAAAGTCATAGTAAATAACGTCATTGTCAGTATGTAAGTTAAGTCATGTCCTACTTAAAAATAATCCCTACCATTCCTACCAACTGTACTAAGCTATTTATTATTCCAATAAAACAACTACTATATTAAATCTATGTACCTACACTGTTAAAAATTTTCAGGGAATTTTACACAAAAGTGAGGGCAACTTTCGTTGCCCTCACTTTTTTGTGTTTTTACATAATTATGTAATTTTACAGGGCTATGTAATTTTACATAATTAACGATTTTACATATATGTAAAATTACATAAAGAAAATTTTACATATTTGTCAGTTATGTAAAATTACATAAATGTAATTTTACATATCTGTCAGATATGTAAAATTACATAAAATGTAATTTCACATAACTGAAACTGTCAGATATGTAAAATAATATTTTATGTAATTTTACATACCTCTTCATGTAAATTCTAGGATATGTAAAATTTTTATTTATGTAATTTTACATAGACGTTAATTATTTTTACATTTTTCCGGTACTATTACTGAAATATTATGTGTTTTTAGTACATATGTTTTCTGTAAAACTACATGTAGTTTCTGTGATATTAATGATATTTTATGGATTTTTACATTTATTCTGTATTGTTACAGAAATATTATGTGTTTTTTGTACATATGTTTTCTGTAAAACTACATGTAGTTTCTGTGTTATTAATGTTTTTTTGTTGATTTTTACATTTATTCTGTAATGTTACAGAAATCTTATGTGTTTTTTGTACATATATTTTCTGTAAAACTACATGTAGTTTCTGTGTAAATACTGTTTATTTGTGGATTTTTACATTTATTCTGTAATGTTACAGAAATATTATGTGTTTTTTGTACATATATTTTCTGTAAAACTACATGTAGTTTCTGTGTAAATACTGTTTATTTGTGGATTTTTACATTTATTCTGTAATGTTACAGAAATATTATGTGTTTTTTGTACATATATTTTCTGTAAAACTACATTTAGTTTCTGTGTAAATACTGTTTATTTGTGGATTTTTACATTTATTCTGTAATGTTACAGAAATCTTATGTGTTTTTTGTACATATATTTTCTGTAAAACTACATGTAGTTTCTGTATTTTTAATGTTTGTTTGTGGATTTTTACATTTATTCTGTAATGTTACAGAAATATTATGTGTTTTTTGTACATTTATTTTCTGTAAAACTACATGTAGTTTCTGTGTAAATACTGTTTATTTGTGGATTTTTACATTTATTCTGTAATATTACTGAAATACTATGTGGTTTTTTTACAGATATTGTATGTAAAACTACACGTAGTTTGTGTTTTATTAATGATTTTATTATGTAATTTCACATACATTCAGTAATATTACTGAATCCATTTATGTATTTTTACCTAAAGAAAATGTATTTTTAAGTAAGGGTAAGGTAAAATTACATGTTTATTATGCATTATTAACAATAAAATTAGTTAGTTTTACATGTAACTGTAAAATATTTTCTGTAAAATTTAATAATAATTCGGTTATATTTACATAATATCTGTAATTCTCGGGATTTAGTTTTTTTTTTCCAGAATTCTTTTTCTACGTATTTAAATTAGTGCAGTTGTATTAATCAAAATATATATGAAAAAGAAAACACTGGGAAACAATAAACTGGAAAGATTACTGATCTTGGTATAATCGTAGCTTCTGTATATAAGAACTATCCACCTATATAACATAATTACAGGGGTGATATGTACTCTTTATAAAATGCGTAGTCACACAGCAGTCAAATAAAAATACTGCTTTATGATTAACTTACTTGCTTTGAGGATACACATTTTACAAGTATTACATATATCCCCTGTAATTTTGTTATAGGTGGACAGTTTCTATACAGAAGATACGATTATATCCAGATCAGTAATCTTCATAGTTAATTATTTCCCAGTGTTTTTGTTACATATATATTTCGATTAATACTATTGCACTATTAAAATACATAAAGAAGAACGTCTGTCAAAAAACCTAAATCCCGATAATTACAGACATTATATAAATCTACCGAATTATTATTAAATTTTACAGAAAATATTTTACAGTTACATGTCACATTAACTAATTTATAGTTATAATAATGCACACCAAAACAAGTAACCTGAAAAAAAAAAACAAATTAAAAAGTAGTAAATCAATTTATTGTCATACAAAGATTAATATAAACAATACACATAACTGAAGTTATATATTATAACACCTTTTTTACAATGAAATACAGTGATTGAAATTGTAATTAATTAAGCATTCGATTATATTTGAAATATTGATATGTGACTTGTAAAATGCATTTGCTTTTATTAATAAATTATCTGTATCTGTATCTGAATCCCCTTTACTTAAATCTAGTTTCAGTTAATAAGGTCAACGTCTTTCTAGCGGTAGCGAATGCGCAGTAACGTTATATCATATCAAATATACCGGGTGTTTCCTGTAATAGAAGCGATAAATTAAAACATAGATTCTTCGCTTGAAACTGGACAACATTTGTTAAGCAACTTCTGAAAACAACGTGTAAAAAAGGATATTTTGTAGAATAATGTTTAGACAAAGAAGCAATGTATTGCGAAATGTCCGATATTAGTAGAGTGACAGCTATGTCAATGCTCAGGGAATGTCAATGTTGGACGACGTACATTGAAAACACTATCTAGTTTGTTTGAAATAATAAAATTCTGAGAACTGACTTTTTTTTAAAGTTGCTGAACAAATGTTGTTCAATTTGAAGAGTAGAATCTATATTTTAATTTATTGCTCCTTTTACAGGAAACACCTGGTATTACATATTGCGAGTGTATTGCAACATATAAAAGAATCAGCCTTATTGTTATCGTGTTAGTAAGAATTTTCGACTATTTTTTTATTTCGTCTTCACATAACGACACGTTGATTCTTTTAACATGTAACATTAACTAATTTATCGTTATAATAATGCACACCGAAACAAGTAATTTATAGTTAAAATTAATTAGGTATCTGAGGTGGCTGACTAGAATTAATAAACTGGTAAGGTAATACAATTTGAACCTTCTAGAGAGTGAAATCACTATTTGAACAGATTCTTTAGAATTTCCTTGCAGCCACCTTAAACATACAAACTGAAATACAAAACAAAGTAAAACGATCAATTTATTGTCTTACAATAATAACAATAACAAAAATGAACAATACAAATAATTGAAGTTATATACTATAACTTTTTACAAGGTAATGTTATAAATTATTTTGATATAGATAATGTTAAATATTACATTTCAGTTTAGAAAACTGTTACATTAAATCATCAGAAGTGTTAAATCATGGGTCGAAAATTAAGCCGTCTAACGTGGAGCGACTAACTAAATTCTCTTGCCACTACAACTTTAAAACTAGATAAATGGGTAATTGTAACAATTAAGGGAGAATTGCTCTATGCCGATAGTCACGAACTAAGGCTTTAAAACAGAAATTAGGTTTAAAGACCTTTATTTTCTCATAAGAATACATGAATATTCACTTACATGAGAATCTTAACATGCAACTAGGTATCTTAATCGGTGAGCGCACACTTATAAGAAAAAATATAATACACACACTTAAAACTAAATACAATACACTTATTTAAGTATAACTTAATTTAAAGGTAATAATTAGTTTCATATTTAGATCATAAAAAAACTATGTAGAATGCGAGGGGGTTTGGCTGTAATAGTGGTATATATATTGATAGGCTCCTGTTCCCCAGCTCAAGGGTCACGGACCCTTTCAGGCACCTTAAGCCGGTGAACTTGAGCTAAGATCATAAAAAACTATGTAGAATGCGAAGGGGTTTGGCTGTAATAGTGGTATATATATATATATATATAGGCTCCTGTTCCCCGGCTAAAGGGTCACGGACCCTTTCAGGCACCTTTAGCCGGTGAACCTGAGCTAAGTACATAACGTCTCCGCCTGCTTAGGGGGAGACGTGTGAAATCATGGGTCGGAGATTAAGCGTCCTAACGTAAAACGGCTAACTTAACCTCCTTCCCACTACAGCTAAAAACTAGATTAATGTGTAAATAACATCAAGGGCAGGTCGTCTTCGCCAAGTTCGGGGTAATTGTAACCATTAAGGGAGAATTGCTCTATGCCGATAGTCACGAACTAAGGCTTTAAAACAGAAATTATCGCACAAATACAAAAAAAACTAAGTAGAATGCGAGGGGGTTTGGCTGTAATAGTGGTATATATATATATATAGGCTCCTGTTCCCCGGCTCAAGGGTCACGGACCCTTTCAGGCACCTTTAGCCGGTGAACCTGAGCTAAGATCATAAAAAAACTATGTAGAATGCGAGGGGGTTTGGCTGTAATAGTGGTATATATATTGATAGGCTCCTGTTCCCCGGCTCAAGGGTCACGGACCCTTTCAGGCACCTTAAGCCGGTGAACCTGAGCTAAGATCATAAAAAAACTATGTAGAATGCGAGGGGGTTTGGCTGTCATAGTGGTATATATATATATATATATACAGGCTCCTGTTCCCCGGCTAAAGGGTCACGGACCCTTTCAGGCACCTTTAGCCGGTGAACCTGAGCTAAGATCATAAAAAACTATGTAGAATGCGAAGGGGTTTGGCTGTAATAGTGGTATATATATATATATATATACAGGCTCCTGTTCCCCGGCTAAAGGGTCACGGACCCTTTCAGGCACCTTTAGCCGGTGAACCTGAGCTAAGATCATAAAAAACTATGTAGAATGCGAAGGGGTTTGGCTGTAATAGTGGTATATATATATATACAGGCTCCTGTTCCCCGGCTAAAGGGTCACGGACCCTTTCAGGCACCTTTAGCCGGTGAACCTGAGCTAAGTACATAACGTCTCCGCCTGCTTAGGGGGAGACGTGTGAAATCATGGGTCAGAGATTAAGCGTCCTAACGTAAAACGGCTTACTTAACCTCCTTCCCACTAAAACTTAGAAAAACTAGATTAATGTGTAAATTAGATTATTTACTAACAATTTTGGTAATTTCCCACCTCTTCTTCACAACAATATTTATTGGACCTTACAAATAGTCTGACCAAAATTCACCCTTTAACTAATATCAATATTTTATTATTATTTCAGTGAAACACTGGGAGAAATGCCTGTATTCAAGGTATGGTGTAACAGTTTTAAGACGAAGAAAATAGTTTTGATAAAGGAATATTCCAAAGCAGAAATAATTCAAAAAGGTAATCTTATAAATTATTTTGATATAGATAATGTAAAATACCTAACTAACACTTTTTAGTTTAGATATCTGTAGATTATATCCCATCAAAATCCTAGTACTCTATGCCATTATGAGTTTAACAATAAATGCCATAATGTCACTATGATGAGTCGTTGCGACAGGGTAAGATTTTTGAGATGAGATCATGAGACGTCCGCGTCTACATCGCCATGCCGTCTCTGCTGAAGCACCTATATCCAGCAACTAAGCACAAAATAGTTGGACTAGTAAGTTCGCTTATACTTTTTTTATTCACCGTTTCTCCCTTGACCCCTAGCCTAAAGAAAGATCAACAGACAGTTTCCAATCTCCTATAAAATGTAAAAGACTTACTATGGCTGTATATTTTTCTTTTTTAACAGAGTTTAAAAAAAGAGGATATCAATTATATATACTGTTAAATTGTAAAAATAACATTATCTTCTTGATTGCAGCCAATGAAAAGAATATCTTCGGTAGTAAGATTTTTCTGTTAGACGGAACAGAAGTTGAAGACGATGAAATTCTTGTAGAATTAGAAAAGGACGTTCTAATTATAGGAGATAGTTGGAAACCCGACCACAGGGATGACCAGAGTGCACACGCGACTGAATCTGCAAAGACTATTCCTAATTCGCCAACGTCCACTATAGTCAGCAAAACTACCTACAAGATCAATGTAAAAGAACAGTTGCAAAGAGCTGATGAGAAACATGTATTCAATTTGAACTACGAGGAAAGTATGAATGGCAAATGGTCTAAAAAGTTGTCAAGCAAGTACTTGGTTTGGCTGTATTAGTGGTATAAATATTGATAGGCTCCTGTTCCCCGGCTAAAGGGTCACGGACCCTTTCAGGCACCTTTAGCCGGTGAACCTGAGCTAAGTACATAACGTCTCCGCCTGCTTAGGGGGAGACGTGTGAAATCATGGGTCGGAGATTAAGCGTCCTAACGTAAAACGGCTAACTTAACCTCCTTCCCACTACAGCTAAAAACTAGATTAATGTGTAAATAACATCAAGGGCAGGTCGTCTTCGCCAAGTTCGGGGTAATTGTAACCATTAAGGGAGAATTGCTCTATGCCGATAGTCACGAACTAAGGCTTTAAAACAGAAATTATCGCACAAATACAAAAAAAACTAAGTAGAATGCGAGGGGGTTTGGCTGTAATAGTGGTATATATATATATATAGGCTCCTGTTCCCCGGCTCAAGGGTCACGGACCCTTTCAGGCACCTTTAGCCGGTGAACCTGAGCTAAGATCATAAAAAAACTATGTAGAATGCGAGGGGGTTTGGCTGTAATAGTGGTATATATATTGATAGGCTCCTGTTCCCCGGCTCAAGGGTCACGGACCCTTTCAGGCACCTTAAGCCGGTGAACCTGAGCTAAGATCATAAAAAAACTATGTAGAATGCGAGGGGGTTTGGCTGTCATAGTGGTATATATATATATATATATATATATATAGGCTCCTGTTACCCGGCTCAAGGGTCACGGACCCTTTCAGGCACCTTTAGCCGGTGAACCTGAGCTAAGATCATAAAAAACTATGTAGAATGCGAAGGGGTTTGGCTGTAATAGTGGTATATATATATATATATATATACAGGCTCCTGTTCCCCGGCTAAAGGGTCACGGACCCTTTCAGGCACCTTTAGCCGGTGAACCTGAGCTAAGATCATAAAAAACTATGTAGAATGCGAAGGGGTTTGGCTGTAATAGTGGTATATATATATATACAGGCTCCTGTTCCCCGGCTAAAGGGTCACGGACCCTTTCAGGCACCTTTAGCCGGTGAACCTGAGCTAAGTACATAACGTCTCCGCCTGCTTAGGGGGAGACGTGTGAAATCATGGGTCAGAGATTAAGCGTCCTAACGTAAAACGGCTTACTTAACCTCCTTCCCACTAAAACTTAGAAAAACTAGATTAATGTGTAAATTAGATTATTTACTAACAATTTTGGTAATTTCCCACCTCTTCTTCACAACAATATTTATTGGACCTTACAAATAGTCTGACCAAAATTCACCCTTTAACTAATATCAATATTTTATTATTATTTCAGTGAAACACTGGGAGAAATGCCTGTATTCAAGGTATGGTGTAACAGTTTTAAGACGAAGAAAATAGTTTTGATAAAGGAATATTCCAAAGCAGAAATAATTCAAAAAGGTAATCTTATAAATTATTTTGATATAGATAATGTAAAATACCTAACTAACACTTTTTAGTTTAGATATCTGTAGATTATATCCCATCAAAATCCTAGTACTCTATGCCATTATGAGTTTAACAATAAATGCCATAATGTCACTATGATGAGTCGTTGCGACAGGGTAAGATTTTTGAGATGAGATCATGAGACGTCCGCGTCTACATCGCCATGCCGTCTCTGCTGAAGCACCTATATCCAGCAACTAAGCACAAAATAGTTGGACTAGTAAGTTCGCTTATACTTTTTTTATTCACCGTTTCTCCCTTGACCCCTAGCCTAAAGAAAGATCAACAGACAGTTTCCAATCTCCTATAAAATGTAAAAGACTTACTATGGCTGTATATTTTTCTTTTTTAACAGAGTTTAAAAAAAGAGGTTATCAATTATATATACTGTTAAATTGTAAAAATAACATTATCTTCTTGATTGCAGCCAATGAAAAGAATATCTTCGGTAGTAAGATTTTTCTGTTAGACGGAACAGAAGTTGAAGACGATGAAATTCTTGTAGAATTAGAAAAGGACGTTCTAATTATAGGAGATAGTTGGAAACCCGACCACAGGGATGACCAGAGTGCACACGCGACTGAATCTGCAAAGACTATTCCTAATTCGCCAACGTCCACTATAGTCAGCAAAACTACCTACAAGATCAATGTAAAAGAACAGTTGCAAAGAGCTGATGAGAAACATGTATTCAATTTGAACTACGAGGAAAGTATGAATGGCAAATGGTCTAAAAAGTTGTCAAGCAAGTACTTGGTTTGGCTGTATTAGTGGTATAAATATTGATAGGCTCCTGTTCCCCGGCTAAAGGGTCACGGACCCTTTCAGGCACCTTTAGCCGGTGAACCTGAGCTAAGATCATAAAAAACTATGTAGAATGCGAGGGGGTTTGGCTTTAATAGTGGTATATATATTGATAGGCTCCTGTTCCCCGGCTCAAGGGTCACGGACCCTTTCAGGCACCTTAAGCCGGTGAACCTGAGCTAAGATCATAAAAAACAGCATTTATAAGTGCTTCCACCAGCCGAATGAGTCGTCAGAATCCTCACGAAAAAGCCTTATGTTTGTGATCCTAATTCCTGTCTGCGAACTAACAGTAAAATATATCGGAAGGGTTGACAAGAGATTCCGACCAAAAAAGCTCAAGTCCTGCTGAAGAACCTTGGCATCCATCGAGTCCGCGTGGTCGTCGCTGGAAACGATGGCGTCGAGGCCTACGGTTACAGCATTTTTTCAGATCAACTTCTTAAGTCTTTCAGTAACTGTCATGGAGGGGTCGTCTCCGCCTGCTTAGGGGGAGACGTGTGAAATCATGGGTCAGAGATTAAGCGTCCT
Organism: Apotomis capreana; assembly: GCA_947623375.1. Taxonomy (NCBI): domain Eukaryota; kingdom Metazoa; phylum Arthropoda; class Insecta; order Lepidoptera; family Tortricidae; genus Apotomis; species Apotomis capreana. The sequence goes on from OX392501.1 coordinate 5,029,088, forward strand.
AACGTAAAACGGCTTACTTAACCTCCTTCCCACTACAGCTAAAAACTAGATTAATGTGTAAATAACACACAGACAACCCCCACTATACGGAGCATGTAAGGTGACCCGCGCGCACCAACGATATGGTACGGCAGAACATTAAAGTATCAACACGGCGGCCACTTTTTAGTTGCGTCCATGTTTATGAGGTCTCTCTACACCACTTAACACTACGATTTACCATGTTATTTATTTGATTTCTTTTTTCGTTGACGTACGCATGGTACATAAACAAGGACGCAACTAAACGGTGGCCGCCGTGTTGATATTTAATGTTCTGCCGTACCATGTCGTTGGTGCGCGCGGGTCGCCTGACATGCTCCGTCTAGTGGTGGTTGTCTGTGAAATAACATCAAGGGAAGGTCGTCTTCGCCAAGTTCGGGGAAGGCGCGTTAAATCATGGGTCGAAAATTAAGCTGTCTAACGCGGAGCGACTAACTAAATTCTCTTGCCACTACAACTTTAAAACTAAGATAAATGGGTAATTGTAACCATTAAGGGAGAATCGTCCTTGCCGATTAAAATCCTACTACTATAGTACTGCCAGCAGCGCTATTCAAGATTTTACTATTTCTAACGAATTAGACGATTAAAGCGTGAATATATCCGAAGGGTTGACAAGAGTTTCCGACCAAAGAAGCTCAAGTCCTGCTGAAGAACCTTGGCATCCATCGAGTCCGCGTGGTCGTCGCTGGAAACGATAGCGTCGAGGCCTACGGTTACAGCATTTTTTCAGATCAACTTCTTAAGTCTTTCAGTAACTGTCATGGAGGGGTCGTCTCCGCCTGCTTAGGGGGAGACGTGTGAAATCATGGGTCAGAGATTAAGCGTCCTAACGTAAAACGGCTTACTCAACCTCCTTCCCACTACAGCTAAAAACTAGATTAATGTGTAAATAACATCAAGGGCAGGTCGTCTTCGCCAAGTTCGGGTTAATTGTAACCATTAAGGGAGAATTGCTCTATGCCGATAGTCACGAACTAAGGCTTTAAAACAGAAATTATCACACAAATACAAAAAAAACTAAGTAGAATGCGAGGGGGTTTGGCTGTAATAGTGGTATATATATATATATATATATATAGGCTCCTGTTACCCGGCTCAAGGGTCACGGACCCTTTCAGGCACCTTTAGCCGGTGAACCTGAGCTAAGATCATAAAAAACTATGTAGAATGCGAGGGGGTTTGGCTGTAATAGTGGTATATATATTGATAGGCTCCTGTTCCCCGGCTCAAGGGTCACGGACCCTTTCAGGCACCTTAAGCCGGTGAACCTGAGCTAAGATCATAAAAAAACTATGTAGAATGCGAGGGGGTTTGGCTGTAATAGTGGTATATATATTGATAGGCTCCTGTTCCCCGGCTCAAGGGTCACGGACCCTTTCAGGCACCTTAAGCCGGTGAACCTGAGCTAAGATCATAAAAAAACTATGTAGAATGCGAGGGGGTTTGGCTGTAATAGTGGTATATATATTGATAGGCTCCTGTTCCCCGGCTCAAGGGTCACGGACCCTTTCAGGCACCTTAAGCCGGTGAACCTGAGCTAAGATCATAAAAAAACTATGTAGAATGCGAGGGGGTTTGGCTGTAATAGTGGTATATATATATATATATATATAGGCTCCTGTTACCCGGCTCAAGGGTCACGGACCCTTTCAGGCACCTTTAGCCGGTGAACCTGAGCTAAGATCATAAAAAACTATGTAGAATGCGAAGGGGTTTGGCTGTAATAGTGGTATATATATATATATAGGCTCCTGTTCCCCGGCTCAAGGGTCACGGACCCTTTCAGGCACCTTTAGCCGGTGAACCTGAGCTAAGTACATAACGTCTCCGCCTGCTTAGGGGGAGACGTGTGAAATCATGGGTCGGAGATTAAGCGTCCTAACGTAAAACGGCTAACTTAATTTCCTTCCCACTACAACTAAAAACTAGATTAATGTGTTAATAACATCAAGGGCAGGTCGTCTTCGCCAAGTTCGGGGAAGGCGCGTTAAATCATGGGTCAAAAATTAAGCTGTCTAACGCGGAGCGACTAACTAAATTCTCTTGCCACTACAACTTTAAAACTAAGATAAATGGGTAATTGTAACCATTAAGGGAGAATCGTCCTTGCCAATTAAAATCCTACTACAATAGTACTGCCAGCAGCGATATTCAAGATTTTACTATTTCTAACGAATTAGACGATTAAAGCGCGAAATAATATATTTCTCTTCGAACAACACTGGTGCAGCAGTTTAAAGACGATGAAAATAGTTTCAATTAACGAGTATTCCATAATAATAGAAATAATTCAAAAAGGTAATTTTATAAATTATTTTGATGTAATAGATAATGTTCAATAATACATTTTAGTTTAGATACTGTAGATTAAATCATCAGTAGTGTTAAATCATGGGTCGAAAATTAAGCCGTCTAACGTGGAGTAATTAAGCAAGGAACGAAATTCTGAAGGAAATAATGTAATCAATATAATAGATATACCTCATCACTTTGGTACATGTGTGATATATCTTCTTTAAAATATACAGCAATCAGCCGTATATTATCTATGAAATCATTGCCGTTGTGAGTGCTTTCTTCGAGACTAAAACTTTCAACCGCTCGTTCAATGCCGCAGTTTTATTTTGAAAAACTTCCATACACTCACAGAATTCAAGGCACAAAGACAATCAAAGTGCGAAATCATATATATATCTTCGAACAACACCGGCAACTCTTCAACAATACTTGGTATCGCAGGTGTCGAGTTCAGAAATTTCCTCTGCTGTGAATAGGTTTCTTGCATGTTTAATTCAACTCGTACAAGAGGTCTTGGAAACCTGACCACAGGGATGATCAGAGTGCAAACGCGAATCTGCAACGACTATCTAATTCGCCAACGTCCACTATAGTCAGCAATATCAGTGAATGGAGCACAAATAGCACTGTGTTAGACATTTCCTACTACAAATTACTACGATAATTATTACAAATTATCTGTGGTAGAAATTTCATGTTTGTAACCCGATGCGCACAATTATGTAAGAAAACACCGGACTAACAACTCTACTAGAAGGACGTACTGGCCTTTACACAATTACTTCGGTCTAGGTATATTTAATAATTGTGACAATCACAAAATTCACAACACAACACAACGACACGACGCTTCACTGGCGGATCTAGAAGACAAAATGGCAAAATTTATCGCAAAAAATCCTTAAAAAGCTATGTAGAATGCGAGGGGGTTTGGCTGTAATAGTGTTCACGAAAAAGCCTGATGTTTGTGATCCTATCCTAATTCCTGTCTGCGAACTAACAGTAAAATATATCCGAAGGGTTGACAAGAGTTTCCGACCAAAGAAGCTCAAGTCCTGCTGAAGAACCTTGGCATCCATCGAGTCCGCGTGGTCGTCGCTGGAAACGATGGCGTCTAGGCCTACGGTTACAGCATTTTTTCAGATCATCTTTGTAAGCCTTTCAGTAACTGTCATGGAGGGGTCGTCTCCGCCTGCTTAGGGGGATACGTGTGATATCATGGGTCAGACATTAAGCGTCCTAACGTAAAACGGCTTACTTAACCTCCTTCCCACTACAGCTAAAAACTAGATTAATGTGTAAATAACACATCACAGACAACCCCTACTAGATTATTTACTAACAATTTTGATAATTTCCCACCTCTTCTTCACAACAATATTTATTGGACCTTACAAATAGTCTGACCGAAATTCACCCTTTAACTTATATCAATATTTTATTATTATTTCAGTGAAACACTGGGAGAAATGCCTGTATTCAAGGTATGGTGTAACAGTTTTAAGACGAAGAAAATAGTTTTGATAAAGGAATATTCCAAAGCAGAAATAATTCAAAAAGGTAATCTTATAATTTTGATATAGATAATGTAAAATACCTAACTAACACTTTTTAGTTTAGATATCTATCTGTAGATTATATCCCATCAAAATCCTAGTACTCTATGCCATTATGAGTTTAAGGGAGAATTGCTCTATGCCGATAGTCACGAACTAAGGCTTTAAAACAGAAATTATCGCACAAATACAAAAAAAACTAAGTAGAATGCGAGGGGGTTTGGCTGTAATAGTGGTATATATATTGATAGGCTCCTGTTCCCCGGCTCAAGGGTCACGGACCCTTTCAGGCACCTTAAGCCGGTGAACCTGAGCTAAGATCATAAAAAAACTATGTAGAATGCGAGGGGGTTTGGCTGTAATAGTGGTATATATATATATATAGGCTCCTGTTCCCCGGCTAAAGGGTCACGGACCCTTTCAGGCACCTTTAGCCGGTGAACCTGAGCTAAGTACATAACGTCTCCGCCTGCTTAGGGGGAGACGTGTGAAATCATGGGTCGGAGATTAAGCGTCCTAACGTAAAACGGCTAACTTAATTTCCTTCCCACTACAGCTAAAAACTAGATTAATGTGTAAATAACATCAAGGGAAGGTCGTCTTCGCCAAGTTCGGGGAAGGCGCGTTAAATCATGGGTCGAAAATTAAGCTGTCTAACGCGGAGCGACTAACTAAATTCTCTTGCCACTACAACTTTAAAACTAAGATAAATGGGTAATTGTAACCATTAAGGAAGAATCGTCCTTGCCGATTAAAATGCTACTACTATAGTACTGCCAGCAGCGCTATTCAAGATTTTACTATTTCTAACGAATTAGACGATTAAAGCGTGAATATATCCGAAGGGTTGACAAGAGTTTCCGACCAAAGAAGCTCAAGTCCTGCTGAAGAACCTTGGCATCCATCGAGTCCGCGTGGTCGTCGCTGGAAACGATGGCGTCGTGGCCTACGGTTACAGCATTTTTTCAGATCAACTTTTTAGTGTACGTCAGAATGACTGACCAAAATGGCAGATCAATGTTAGAATACCATCAGCATTCACTACCTATTTGCTACTATTTACTTCCTATAGTAGTATATAGTAACGACCTGAAGAAACTCGCAGTTTCGCTGACGATATTTTTTTCTACCAGCAAGTAATATATATTTTCAATATCTGTGCGAAAAAAAAAAGGTTAAAACAGGCACTAAATGCTGCTTATGTTAATAGCTACCTAGCTACATAAAAAACGTTCAATTCCAACCTGGGCATTAATTATAATTTCCCCTGGTTGGTATTTCGGTAAGGCCGTTGAGCGTTTAAACCGTCGATTCGTTCGTTCGTCTTTAAATGTAACACATTGCAAGCGATAGTTGAAACGCTCTGCGGCCTTCCCCATTTATAATTGTAGTAAAGTTACATCTCACCTGAAAATACAATATTAGGTGCAGCAACTTTGGGGAGGTCAGCAACATCTGCCCTAGTCAATGGTTTTAAATAAAAATAGATCAGTATAGATGAAACTACTAATAAAATTAAGCAAGGAACGAAATTCGGAAGGAAATAATTTAATCAATATAATAGATATACCTCATCACTTTGATATCATAAATGTTTGTAAGTGCTCACTCAGTCCACACATTATTCGTAAATTAAAAATGTAAATATCTTAATATTTGTAGTAGGTATCTAGGAAACTATAAAGTAGTTCAACTTTTAGTATTTTTTTTTTACTAAATATCCACCATCTAAAATGTCATATTCGTTGTCTGCTTTTAAAGATATTCAAATTTAATTTTAAAATACAATCTAGGATATAGTCCACATTTTAGATCACAGTCCACTTCTTAAAATACAATCTAAAATGTGGACTGTATCTTAGATTGTATTTTAAAATTAAATTTGAATATATTTTAAAAGCAGACAACGAATATGACATTTTAGATGGTGGATATTTAGTAAAAAAAATTACTAAAAGTTGAATTACTTTATAGTTTCCTAGATACCTACTACAAATATTAAGATATTTACATTTTTAATTTACGAATAATGTGTGGACTGAGTGAGCACTTACAAACATTTATTATCCAAAAATCTGCCACGTTAGCGGTTTTTTTGTATTTTACAAATTTCCCACGTCACGGACCCTTTCAGGCACCTTAAGCCGGTGAACCTGAGCTAAGATCATAAAAAACTATGTAGAATGCGAGGGGGTTTGGCTGTAATAGTGGTATATATATTGATAGGCTCCTGTTCCCCGGCTAAAGGGTCACGGACCCTTTCAGGCACCTTTAGCCGGTGAACCTGAGCTAAGATCAAAACGTCTCCGCCTGCTTAGGGGGAGACGTGTGAAATCATGGGTCGAAAATTAAGCTGTCTAACGCGGAGCGACTAACCTAATTCTCTTGCCACTACAATTTTAAAAGTAGATAAATGGGTAATTGTAACCATTAAGGGAGAATCGTCCTTGCCGATTTTGTGTCGCAGGTGTCGAGTTTAGAAATTTGCTCTGCTGTGAATAGGTTTCTTGCATGTATAATTCAACTCGTACCTCCTCTCTATCCTTTATGCGAGAATTCGATTTAAGCCAGTCCTTTTTATGTTCTAAAGTCTCAAGATCAGCAGTATCAGGATCACTAGGCTGCCATTCCTTGCAGCCAGCACTCAAATTCATAAGTTTTCTAGTTTTCTTTCTTGATCCCAAGCCGTCATCACATACACCTCTCTTTAATTTATTCGGCCTTTGGAGATAATGAACTCTTTCTTCAATTTTTTTGAAAATTGTGTAGTAGCCTGTTCCAATTAGTTCTTTTGTATCAGCATCTCTATCATATAATTGCGGAAATTTATCACACAAATCCTTTGCAACTGTTCTATACATTGATCTTGTAGGTAGTTTTGACTGTTGGAGTACTTCATCCGTTAAGATTCTCACGATAGTGTTGACGTCCGTATTGGAAACCGGTTCAAGATCATTCAATTTTTTTAAAAGCGACGTTGGTAATTTGTCGTAGGTAATGTCTAACACAGTGCTATTTGTGCTCCATTCGCTGGTATTGCTGACTATAGTGGACGTTGGCGAATTAGGAATAGTCGTTGCAGATTCAGTCGCGTGTGCACTCTGATCATCCCTGTGGTCAGGTTTCCAACTATCTCCTATAATTAGAACGTCCTTTTGTAATTCTACAAGAATGTCATCGTCTTCCACAAGAGTTTCCGACCAAAGAAGCTCAAGTCCTGCTGAAGAACCTTGGCATCCATCGAGTCCGCGTGGTCGTCGCTGGAAACGATGGCGTCTAGGCCTACGGTTACAGCATTTTTTCAGATCATCTTTGTAAGTCTTTTAGTAACTGTCATGGAGGGGTCGTCTCCGCCTGCTTAGGGGGATACGTGTGATATCATGGGTCAGAGATAAAGCGTCCTAACGTAAAACGGCTTACTTAACCTCCTTCCCACTACAGCTAAAAACTAGATTAATGTGTTAATAACATCAAGGGCAGGTCGTCTTCGCCAAGTTCGGGGAAGGCGCGTTAAATCATGGGTCGAAAATTAAGCTGTCTAACGCGGAGCGACTAACTAAATTCTCTTGCCACTACAATTTTAAAACTAGATAAATGGGTAATTGTAACCATTAATGGAGAATTGCTCTATGCCGATAGTCACGAACTAAGGCTTTCAAACAGAAATTTATCGCACAAATTCATAAAAAACTATGTAGAATGCGAGGGGGTTTGGCTGTACTAGTGGTATATATATATATATATATATATATATATATATATATATATATATATAGGCTCCTGTTCCCCGGCTCAAGGGTCACGGACCCTTTCAGGCACCTTAAGCCGGTGAACCTGAGCTAAGATCATAAAAAACTATGTAGAATGCGAAGGGGTTTGGCTGTAATAGTGGTATATATATATATATATACAGGCTCCTGTTCCCCGGCTAAAGGGTCACGGACCCTTTCAGGCACCTTTAGCCGGCGAACCTGAGTCTGGTGTCACACTGCAGCTACTCTTGCAGTATATGTTAAAAAAAGCTTCCACCAGCCGAATGAGTCGTCAGAATCCTCACGAAAAAGCCTGATGTTTGTGATCCTAATTCCTGTCTGCGAACTAACAGTAAAATATATCCGAAGGGTTGACAAGAGATTCCGACCAAAAAATCTCAAGTCCTGCTGAAGAACCTTGGCATCCATTGAGTCCGCGTGGTCGTCGCTGGAAACGATGGCGTCTAGGCCTACGGTTACAGCATTTTTTCAGATCATCTTTGTAAGTCTTTTAGTAACTGTCATGGAGGGGTCGTCTCCGCCTGCTTAGGGGGATACGTGTGATATCATGGGTCAGAGATTAAGCGTCCTAACGTAAAACGGCTTACTTAACCTCCTTCCCACTACAGTTAATTCAAATCTACACACGATGATTTTTAATCGGTGATCAAGGTACCAATTTTTCAGATTCAGTAATTGATGTTTTGTTATTTATATATTTTTTAGATAATAACAACTACAATTTATTGTCACGCTACTAATGGTTTGTCTATGAGCTTACAATTACAACCTCTTTCAAAAGACAGTTTCATTAGAGGGAAAAGTTTATTGACGTAAGATCTATCAAATTTCCCGCCAAAGCGCTAGCACTTGACGTATCTACTTCACTTCAATAATTAATGTAGGATGACCATGTATGTATATCAAGATGTGATCTCTTATACCGTTGTCTGATGAGAAGAAATTTGCAATAAGCCATATTAATGACTGTGATTAAAAATATTGATTTTACTTGAAGGATAAGCCAATTTTTAGAAGTTATTTTTAGTTATAAATGAACAAAAATTAAAACACTTGAGAATTCTGTAAAATTTACAAGTACTAATTATTATAGTTTCTTCGAATTAAAGCCCAACTACCTAATAACGGGACATGTTTTTTTATTCTAAATTTCACATCTAAATCGTTAGTGCTACTTGTTCTGAGTACAAATATATAGGTTTTTGTTTATTATCTCACGTTTTGAACATGTTATTACAATTCTAAGTTCTGGGCTGCAAGCATATGTACCTTAAATAAGGTCTCTGGGTCGCTATTACAAATGTCCTAAAAAGAGATTGGGTCTTAGGAGGTTTAACAGTGAGGTAACTGCGCGAGACCTCACCTCGCCTATTGAATAAAATTTTGCCGGGTTATTAATATTTTTCAACTCCTAATCACCGATTAAAAATCATCGTGTATACATAAATATACTTGCGACCGGATCTCGATGAATCTAACTATAAGGTTTTAAAGCATGTCTAAAAAAGCATGATGCAGACAAATATAATGGCAATTATCAACAACATGAGTGGAATAAGTGTGAAAATGAAGCAGGTTTTGATAATCAATGCATATTTTATTTTCATTAAGATCAAGTTGAGGTGTAAAAAGATTTTGGCACAAGCCTATTTCCGAATTAATTTCAAATTTAATATTTGACCCAGTAAAATAAGGATTTTCATACGTATCACTGTAAAATATCTTATTTACTTTGAGGAAATTCAGTATATTCTCCTCTTGTTTGTATAAAAGATAATCACCAATTGCATAATTTATACCCCTGTAAGTTATATGTGATGCTGAGAACATTGTTCCAAGGGTGGTGTTTGAAAGCAAGGACCTCACACTTGACGGTAATTCGTCGGTACTATTCACACGAGAATCCTTCGAAAATAATTTTGTATCATACCGAATACCCTGGGAAAGGTAACCTTCGTGTAGTTGATGACGATTTGCTAATAAACTTGTGACATTTATAAAATTCGGAAGGTGTCGCACAACGTTTTTGAAAAATCTATGTTTGCTTTCAAATCTAAGTGTCCAAGAATAAATCAACGGTCCATGAAGCCTCGTCAGTTCACCATAGTGTAGCATGTAGTGATGTTTAGGTCTTAACGGAACATTAGGGAACAACTGTTTTCTAAGTACTAAATATTCTTTTGTGTAAGATGTTAATAAAGCTGTTTGACCAATAGATATCTGATATGCGCAAGTAAGTTGTACAATGTCTCGCAATTTTATTAGCATTTGCCACACTGGGTCCTGAATATCTACCACTCTTAATAGAACCAGTGGCAAATTATTTAGAAAATGCCAATTTTCAAGAGCTTGACCCCCTAGCTTAACAGAATTAGCTTTAAAGGGGGGTGGCACAGATATTTTTTCCTTTTTAGCCAGACGTACCATATTCATGTTTAAAAAATTAGGAGTAAAGGTTTTTTTTTTTATAAAATAGTTGATGGCTAGAGCGATGTCAAATGGCACAATACCTTCAAATAAATCATGTCCTAAACAGGGAGGTAAACCATCAATGACGTGATAGTTTTCGATTTGATTAAAAACAGAATCCCGTTTAACCCCTCGAGAATGTGCTGATGAACAAACATTCTTATGTAATTCGTTAGAGATTTCTACGTCTTGGTTGTAGTCGTCAATAGTTCTTTTTTTTCCTAAAAGTATTGGATTCTGCGCAAAAAGTTCTTTCTCAATTAAACAAAACCGACAAAAATGGTTTACATTAAAGTTTTCAACAAAACCGCCGATGGTATGACTTCCCAAATTGTCACCAATTATTGTCAAAAGAGTGCCATAAATAACCTGGTTACACTCTTTGATATATAATCCACACGTTTCTAAGCTTCTAAGATCTTCGATTAATTTTCCAAAAATTTTACTATGACCGAATTCATTTAAATGTTTTTCTTTGCACAATAATACCAGTTTCATGTTATCTACTTTCGACCTATTGTAAGGAGAAATATTTGCCACCGTCATGTAAACTCCTAGTATTTTTTGTTTAATCTTTGATGACCCCAATGGATTACAAACTTCAAAAGCATCTTGATACAATATTATTTTTAATGTGTTTGGATTCTTTAGAAAATCGCTATTACAACTTTTTGAGCCACATGTAATATCTGTGAAAACGTCATTTATTTTCTCTTTTGGATTTTGAAATTGTTCAAGAAATGTCTTATCTGCAAACAACGTTCTTATACTGTCTATGATTGGTACATAATGTAAAGAACACATCTTGTGAAAGTTATTTCTGCCTAACATTATAGAAATTGGTAACACAATATTAAACATTTCCGAGTATAGTTTAAATCTTAAGTACTTGCTTGACAACTTTTTAGACCAATTGCCATTCATACTTTCCTCGTAGTTCAAATTGAATACATGTTTCTCAACAGCTTTTTTGGAATCTGGATATGTATCAAGCGAAGATAAACATTCGTTTTTAATATTTTTCAAAGAACTTTCATGGACATCTGCATAACCTTCAATTACACTCTGAATAGCATCTTGAGAAAGAAGATTTCGTGTCTCTAATTTAAGTAAAAGTAACAGTAATGGCTTCATAGATAATAACTCCGTATCGTTATGAAGATTAGGCTCGAGTTCTAATTCGTTAGATATAGTAAAATCTTGAATATCGCTACTGGCAGTACTAATAGTAGTAGGGTTTACATCTCGGTTGATCAAATCCGAAATAGAATGCGAATGGTTGCGATACACGTGACTTTTTAATGATGGCACACTAGTAAAAGTTGACGAACCACATGGATTAAATGGGCAAGTAACCGTTTTTCCAGACTGAATATCGTGAATTCTAGAATGGTATTCAACATTTTTTGATAAAATTCTCTTATTACACACTGTACATTTATTATAGGATGAATTAATGTCAACATCAGCACTACTAGTTTCGGACTGGTGTAATCTAAAATTGTGATTCCTAAAAGACTCATAATTATTGAACACACTTTTACACAAAGGATCAATACACATAAATTTTACATTTTTACAGAATCTATGACTTTTTTGGTGGTTATTGTACGAGATCACAGTTAAGAAATTCTCGCCACAATATTCGCATTTAAATGACATGTTATTCAAACTTAAGTTTACCAATTAACGACAATACTTTTTTCAGCGTGACACCTTTACGGATTTTACAACCTTCTTTGGGATTTATTTTGAAAACATACCTTTGCATA